>JAWZYU010000024.1:45554612-50554612 GCA_038380435.1 Ryuthela nishihirai | reverse complement strand
CTAAAAACGCTAAAATATATCTAACAAATATTTTTATTATAATATAATTCAATTTACTAACAACAATATTACCTATTTATCAGTAGGTATGTTATTCATCACTTCCTTCTCAATGAATATCAGAGTCTGATTCTTCTGAGCAGTCTTTATCTTCATTATCCCATAATATATCATCTTCTGAGCCATCGAGAGCGTTGGTGATGCTACGTTTTTTAAATGAGTGCTCCACTATTCTTTCTGGGATTAGCTTCCAAGCTGTTGATAACCCATTTTGCCAATTTTGATGCTGGCGCTTTTTTAATTTTCCCGGAAGGTTTCAACGGAAGGTTGTCAGTCAACAGACAGGTTCCAAGCTCACTATAATTCACTCACAGAGCTCCACTATAATGAAATAACGGTGGCTTCACATTTGGAAAGCGCAGGAAAATACCCACATTTGGAGAATGCGATAACGGTCAAACTTGGAGACGGGATTTCCGCGTAAAAACAAAACGTGTGGTGCTGTGTGAAAAAAGGGAGAAAATTTATAGAAAAATAAACTGCGATTCTAAGACGACATCGATTCTAAGACGCACCACGTTTTTAGAGACGTTTATATGGGGAAAAAAGTGTGTCTTAGAATCGAAGAAATACGCTATATTGTTACAGATTTTCAGCTATATTTATTTGACAACATCTTGTATAAGTAAATTACTAAACAGATAATAAATGAATTTATTTAAAAAACAAACAATTCATTTTCAAAAAAAAACTCAAACATTAACTAAACTAATG
Organism: Ryuthela nishihirai; assembly: GCA_038380435.1. NCBI lineage: Eukaryota > Metazoa > Arthropoda > Arachnida > Araneae > Heptathelidae > Ryuthela > Ryuthela nishihirai. Next base: position 50,553,838 of record JAWZYU010000024.1, on the reverse strand, counting down.
GCTAATTACTATTGCCATCTATTAATGTCAAAACTAAAAGAGTGTAATACGTAGAAGCTATATTTATTTGACAACATCTTGTATAAGTAAATTACTAAACAGATAATAAATGAATTTATTTAAAAAACAAAAAATTCATTTTCAAAAAAAACTCAAACATTTACTAAACTAATGGCTAATTACTATTGTCATCTATTAATGTCAAAACTAAAAGAGTGTAATACGTAGAAGATGAATTATAACATTTTCTACATAAACAAATTATCGACTGTTACAAAAAATACATCTTGTTTGTTACACAACTCGTTTAATAAGGACAACATTCTTATAAATAACTGAAACCACTCCGATTCCGCACACGGCACAGAAGAAAATTCTCTTATTTCTTCTAAGACGCTTTTTAAACTTAACGGTCGTTTAAAAAGTATTCGAAAGTATTTAAAACGTATTTCCACAGTACGTGCCTTCCGTATCCCGTAATACAATAATCACGTTTGAATTGTTGCAATGAACATGTCATTTCACTATACACGGTATTCCAGCGAATTCGAGGGCTGATGACCAGAAACGTTTTGCATAAATGTGGATTATATCTGGAGCAGTTATCACATTAAACGCTGAAAAATTTGGCACTCGAAAGTAATTTGTAGGTTGAAGAAGGGGAGATTCTTAACGAAAAAAATTCGGAATTTTGTTCAGCTTTCTGTCTTAGAATAGCATGAAATTGCTGGGTGATATCATATTTAAAATATGGACTAACTTGTTGTAAAGCTAGATTTCATAACATTATTAAAAACCTAATTTCAATGCAAAATCTCGTGATTAGACGTTTAAAAGGGAAGAGAAGATGTGATAGTGTTAAAATATTCTTAGGCTGAATGAACAAGTATTCCTCGTAGGAAATTGTATGTACAATCGCTCAAAAAAGCATCCGAACACTACGGTTGATTACAGTATTCAGAAAAATATCTGGCAACGATTCATTTAGAAATTAGTGATCTGGCAAACCTTCGTGTACTGTACATGAAGGTTGCCAGATCACTAATTTCTAAAAAAGTCGTTGCCAGATATTTTTTCTGAATTCTGTAATCAACTGTAGTGTTCGGATACTTTTTTGAGTAACTGTACATTCAATGCTAAGTCATATATTCAAGAATGAATGTGAGGCGTTTGTAAAAGCTTCCAGTTATATATGTATATATATTTGCATTTTGTTATGTTAAAATGGGCAAAAACATTACATTTATGTAGAATCTAAACATTTTAATTCGTTACATAATTATATCAAAAGGGAAAAGAATATAAATAGGTTTTCAAAAAATATTTATGACTGGCTTAACAATATTGAGAATATTTAAGCTATCATTTGATTTTTATCCCTCGTCTTTGTACTGTTCTTATAGAGAAATACGAATGAATTTCTATAATGAATTTGGGCTCAATTTTTCGAGTCTGCGGCCGCCCGATTTCGGTAAAAAAGTTTCTCTGACGCATTATAAAACGTAATACAACAATTCATGTAGCTAATTGTTTATTTTTTTCCTGTGTATATTAATTATAATCATTTTATAACAAGATTAAAATGTTGATGCTATATGGAGCGGAAAATATCATAAATGTTAGTTGGGTTGTTTTACCTCTGAGCGGCACTTTTTTGCACACCATGGGCTAAATGGCCAGGTCACATGGACCCCGAAGGCTCAGAGAAGGTTGGGGGAGGGGACCCACTGGAACAGCTGTTGGGAGACAGATGGTAGCCTCCATACGTCAAGGCCATCCAGCGTGTTCTTTAACGTGCACAGGGTATGGCTCTCCCGCACACGGCTTAACGTCCCATCCGACAGACGGCGGCCTTTCCAAGCCCATCGGTGTCCCCTACTGACCGTGGGCAGGGAATTTTGCGGAGATAAATCTCAACGCTGACCCAGCTGGGACTCGAACCTGGGAACTACAGATTACGAGCCTGGCGCGCTACCGACTGAGCCACCCCAGAAATGTTAGTAGAAACTGAAAGTTATTGGATAACATCATCATGAACGCAAAGGACCATTCATTTTGTTAAAGACAGACAATATATATAAAAAAAAAAATCAAACAACGCATGGTGCTTATTTTTAATTTCTAAATATTAATTAAAAGGTTAAAATTATAATAAAAAATATTCAAATGTTTATTTTTTTTCACAATTACAATAAATATTCGAAATTTAAATTATTCTGACCCCGAACTCAGCTCTAAATTATATATTAATGTAAAGCATTTAGTTAATAAGTGGGTTATGACTCATTGTTTTTGAAAATTCGCAACATATTTTGCCTTTCGATAATACAAAAGCTGTATAATACGTATAAAATTGTGGATGTAAAATTGAATTCGTATTGTAAATTCAAAACAATATTTCCTTTAAAAAATATATGCTAAATCAAATTATTACTTTAATGCTTTTTCAAGGGGAATTCATGGCATTGCATCAGTCTTTGGAGGCTCAACCATAAAAAATTGCATAGGTTACCGATAGGAGTACAAAATGTTTTGGATTATCCTTCCTTTTTTCTAATAAATTACCCTCAATCAGCTGCTTGCCACATAGGTCTTACAGTTTAACCCGCCATGGAGAAGATCTGTGGGGAAGGCGAGATCTCAGCATAAACACGACACGAACATCCATGCCCTTAACAGGTCTCGAATCCAGATCCTTTTGATCATTAGCCAAGCTCGTTAATCACTCAGCCACCAGGACGACATTTTCTTAATACTGTTTGAAATTGATATTCCTCTCTACGTATATATCATTGAATAAAGAATGTTATTATTTGACTTTTGGAAGACCAACTAGCATCCAAAAAGCACCCTATTTGATCCTCCAATTGCAATCATCCGTAATAGTTCTCTTATCCCACTGAAGAATTCTCCTTCATTCCCAATCTTTGTGTGGTCTTGAAAACACACACAAAAGTCACACTTCAGAGACCTCTGACTGTTTAGGTGTATATTATTTTTTGTTTATCAAAAACGAAAAGTTATAAATAATATGAATACGAAATTACGGCTTTCTCTTACTGTTATTTCCATAACTGAAATAAGTATTAATTTATTCATAGGAGTAGGGATGTTGTTGTTTAATATGTAAACTCCAGAGAATGCTTTTAATACTCTTCAAATATCTCCTTAAAAGCAGAGGTTTCGAGAAAATTTATTTATATTTGTAACATTTCTCTAGTGACATGTCTTTCGAAAATCAGCATGTTATTCAACTTCGCATTCAATCAGGCAATTTGTAATAACGCAAAAACTTTTTACCCAGAAATTTATATAGGTATTATAATTAAAATAGAGTTCTAGCGGTTAAAAATTTTCATTAACAAATAAATATTAACATATAATGATGTCGTTTTTCTATAAAATTGGTAGCCCATTATTTCTTTTATTAGTAAAGGTAATTAGAAGCTACATTTTGACAAATTTTGCGGACAAAATTCTGATATTTCATAGAACTGAACTTGGTTGTTCTACTTGCAATATGGTCTTCCACGATTTGGTTCCATCATGCAACATTTACCACTTCATCTCTAATGTATTCCTGCGTCGCATGTTGAGATGAAGAGCATGAGAATAGACCAGCAGCTTCTGACTGAGAGAGTCGATAAGATTCTAGTCCAACGCAGACAGCGAGGAAAAGTCTGAACGGGGAAAAGTTTTGCTAAAGCCTGTACTGTGCTGACCTCTAGGATTACACTCATCAACTACGAGGCTTCGATCTTCCATGCGAAGCGTGTACCGCATGTGTCTTCCCACTCCTCCGAGCTCGTCAACAGCTTCTTTCCGGTGAAGAACCATTAATCTGCTGGCTAAAGCACGCAGCGCAAAGGAAGATTCATTAGCTTGTTAGTTGCAAACTTGCAGGAAAAGCCACTCCATCTATATTTAGTTAGCTGTTCATCAGCTATCCTTAAACTCTGTTTGGCTCCAGTGAAAAGCCCATTTTTTCAGCTATTCATTTTTCTCTACTTGGAACACATGTCAAAAGAATATACCCTCATTACGGAAGCAGAGTCTTTATTTTATAAATATTTCCACCAACTAGACGTTCTTCTTGAAGCAATGACGGTCTTACGTGTTGAATGGATCAATGTGTTAACGCTGTGCATGCATTTAATTCCCGTCTTGATTTTTTTTATTTTTTCAACCTTTTGAATTCATCTTTTAAGAGCATTTGCTTTGCTCAGCATCTTACTTTCACCATGGAAACTGCCTCTAAAGAAAAAGAGAGAAAATCGATTGCGTAGAATACGCATCCAAACGCGGATAGCGATTACATGCATTGAATATTTTATGTAAGAGATGTATAAATATTTGGCCATAGTCAGGTCTCTTGAAAACCGTGTAACGTAGTTTATTCTTCCAAAAACCTGTTGATGCTTTCAATGAGGTTTTAAGTGAAGCCGATTTTAGAACTTTCGATTTTGCAAACTCGATCTGTTTATTACATTTAATACTCATATTTTTTTGTCTGTTTGTTTGTTTTTTCAACCAGAATTCCTTGTACTTGCATTGCATTTTTTGTGATAAATGAGAGAAAGCTTTGTTGTGGTAGGAGAATATGAAATGAAAGTAGAATTTCTGAGACAATTTGAAATGAAATCAGCATTAATAAAATTTATCAAATGAAGCAACTACTTATTAAGACATTATGATATGGAACAATATGAAATTAAAAAATTACTAATGGAAATATTGAACGAACAAGATTCGAAAAGTGTGGAATGAAACAGAATGATACGGGTTCAGGACCCGGCGAACGGTATGATATGAAAGACACCGGACTTCTCATCTTCATCTAAGACGTTTTCTTTGTTTATTAATGACTTCTGAACTCTCATAACGTTTGAAGATCAGCCAATCTTCAAAGACTTTATTATCAAAACTATTTAAAACTGTTTTTATTTTTCAGTTTCCAATGGGAATATTCCTGTTTTATTTTCGTTTCACTGCACTGTTATGCTTAGGAAGTTTTTCTGACCTCCCAATGGGGCGGGGGTGGCTCAGTCGGTAGCGCGCCAGGCTCGTAATCTGTAGTTCCCAGGTTCGAGTCCCAGCTGGGTCAGCGTTGAGATTTATCTCCGCAAAAATTCCCCGCCCTGCCCACGGTCAGTAGGGGACACCGATGGGCTTGGTAAAGGCGCCGTCCGTCGGATGGGACGTTAAGCCGTGGCCCCGTGTGCGGGAGAGCCATACCCTGTGCACGTTAAAGAACACGCTGGATGGCCTTGACGGGAGGCTACCATCTGTCTCCCAACAGCTGTTCCAGTGGGTCCCCTCCCCCAACCTTCTCTGAGCCTTCGAGGTCCATGTGACCTGGCCATTTAGCCCATGGTGTGCAAAAAAAGTGCCGCTCAGAGGTAAAACAACCCAACCCAACTGACTTCCCAACTATGGGCTTCGGGATAGCAGACAGTCAATCAGGCAGCCAGCTTTCCCTTACTCCAATTATCATGTTTATCCTGTAAAATGAAACAAGAACTAACGGAAAACTATGAAATGATTCTGTCAAAGAAAATTTTTTAGATAATATTTTAACATAGAATAAGTGGCAATGGGCTAACGTGTGAAGTGAATCCAATGAAAATGGAACAATCGTTCATCGATTTACCGCTATATTCTCTACAATGGAACTATTATGTATTAAATGGAACAATATGAAAAGAAACAAATATTTTTGGAATAGCGTAAAATGAAATAAGTGTTAATGGGACATTACAAAACGTTTTTGACAATTAAACGATTTTCTGGAACATCAGACAAGTAAGCCTGAGAATATGTGAATTACACAAATACCAATGGAACAATATGAAACGAAATGAGTATTTCTGGAGAAGTACAGAATAAAACAAGTCCTAATGTAACAAGATGAAGGTAAACGTATTAATTAAAAAATGTGAAATGAAACAAGTATTTGCATTTTTGGAACAGTATTGTTCTGCTGCGGTTCTGCCATCCTCACAGACCTTCTACTACGGCATATAAACTGACAGGCTCCTGTCAGACCTCTGTGGCAAGCAGCTGCTTGAGGGGGTATTTTTTTTATTGAATGAAAAAAATGCTAACGGAACAATACGAAATGATTACACTAACTGAGCCTTAAATTGAACGTGAATCAAATCATAATATGATAATATGCATTGATTGGGTTGTTTTAACTCTGAATAACAATTGTTTTGCACACAATGGGTTAAATGGCCAGGTCACAAGGACCCCTATGGTTCAGAGAAAGTTGGGGAGAGGGGGCCAACTGGACATCTGTTAGGAGATAGATAATAACCTCCCGTCAAGGCCATCCAGCATGTTCTTTAACGTGCACAGGATATGACTCTTCCGCACAGGTGCCACGGCTTAACATTCCTCCGAAGGACGGCGGCCTTTCCAAGCCCATCGGTGTCCCCCTACTGACCAAATGCAAGACGGGTATTTTTGCGGAGATAAATCTTCAGTGCTGGTCCAGGCAGGACTCGAACTGGAACTGCAGATTTCGAGACTGGAGCGCTACCGACTGAGTCACCGTCGCCCTAATATGCACTGAACAAATACTATTTGAAGAATATGAACTGAAAGAAATTTCAATGGCTTGATATGAAATGCAAAAAATACTAATGGAAGAGGAATAAAACGAAACAAGGAGCAATGCAGTACTATGCAATGCAAGTCGGAATGCGGTGTATCTGACTTGCATTGCATAGTACCTTTTTTTGGTGTTTCCACAGAATATCCCAATAATCGATTTTAAGCTTTTCGTGTGTTTTTGTTATCTGTCCCATTTTGGCTATGTACAGTCGCTCAAAAAATATCCGAACAATATGGTTGATTACAGAATTCAGAAAAAATATCTGGCAACGTTTTTTTTTTAGAAATTAGCAATCTGGCAACCTTCGTGTACAGTACACGAAGGTTGCCAGATCACTAATTTATAAAAAAAAAATGTTTTCAGATATTTTTTCTGAATTCTGTAATCAACCATAGTGTTCGGATATTTTTTGAGCGACTGTACATAACTGTAGCCATTTTCTTTTCTTCGAGAGTTGATTTCAGTTTCGTTTTGCTATTCAAAATTTTAAATATGTTTATTAGTATTAAGTAATGACTAATCGTTCATATAAATATATACAACATACATTATCATTATTTCGACTTATGCAAATTTTACTACTGAGTTACGATTGCATTTTTGAAATTCTAAAATATTTTTATTTTAGAAATGATAAAATGCTTGCTTCCACAAATCACTATTATGACATTCAAAATGTTTTACACTAGTAAGTTATGTCTATTATTTTAATGGATATAAAGTCTTTCTACATATGTTATTCTTATCTTCCTGTATATATTTTTTAAGCATTTAATTTCCAATATATTTTCTATATTTATAAATATATGAATTTGCAATACTGAAAACTCACGCACGATAGTACTCTTGTGAATTTTTTAATGTATATTTATGTATGTAATTGTTTATAGAAATAAATAAAGGTAAATAAAAATAAGTGCTATTAAAATTAGAGTGCATCATCTAACGAAAAAAATAAAGTTGATTAAATTTATTTTCGTGATCACTGTTTTGTTGAAACCAATATATCAGCGAAATCTTTTTTTAGCTACCACAAGAAATATAAAATAAATTTATTATAAAGATATTTTTTTTTTTTACTGTTGAAATTGAAATCGAAAATCAATTAAGCGCCTCTCTTTTCTCTTGCCTTTTTACCCAGTATTAAGGAACTAATTTTAAAAATCCTACTATTGAGAAAAATATTGAGAAGAATAATTAATATAAACCGCAAGAAATATCACTAAGAAAAGGAAAAAATGATATGTATATATTTTTTACATGATGATGCATCATTCTTTTGATAAAACCTCTTGGCATTCACAATGCTTTCAACTATCAAGGGACATAAAAAACCTTGAGCACCCCAACGAAGGATTATCGATATCCCGCTATACTCAATCAATAATCATCTTCAGTTTGTGCTTGCATGTCTGGTCACACACAAACACACCGGTAAAACCCTATGCGTTCTTGGCGCCTACGATATCTGGTAATATATGTTCTCGCATGTACCATTAATCTGCGAAGATTACTGTGGGACGTTGAACTAATCCCCAGACATGCGACTAAATTCAGGAGGCTGGCTAACCGTGATTTACGACCAAACCGGTCGTGCCTGGACTGAAGCTTTCATTCCTGCCACTTTTCCCCAACCAATGGAGTAAACGTTTGCCAGCATTTGCTGAAAACTAACCCCTCTACATGTATGTGGCCAAGAGCTGCTCCTGAACGACCATCAAGCTCTGGCCAATGTTCGTTTCAAGTTAGATAAATGATTCTAACCGTCGAAAGGGTTCGTGGGTTTGGTTCTAAATAAATTAAATTATTTCCTTATTAAAACAATTTCGCTAGCTAACGAATCGTCTTGTTTAGTCGTAGCGAAGAGAATGGATATCAAGGCAAGCTAATTGTCGAGTTTGTGGATTATGTTTAAATGATGGTGACCGCTTCTCATTCTCATAGGAGCAATAGACGAAATGGTCGAAATGGAGGTTACGACATAACTGATGGCAGATGTAGAGGTTATGACATTAGATAACGCACGTGAAACTATAGTGACCAATAGGGACTTTGCATGCAGAATACTTATGGGGGGAATTCTGTGTAGGTTGGATATGTAGAGTGATGGGGTATGGAACTTTTGGCTGGAATTCATATGGGATCGCTCTATAAGTTACTTAATTCTAAAGCCTCGATATTTGATAATGTAGATAAACTCGGTGCTAACAGAAATCATTTCTCTGGAGTATAATTTTTCTCCCAAATGTACGATTTGCAGTCTTTATTCTCTGAGGGATTGCAAAGGATCATTAAGTGTAATTAGAATAATGGAAAGTAACAGAGCAAAATTTTTTAACAAAACAGAACAGAATCCATTGTATATTAAGTCGATAGCGGACATGGCGTTAACTATGCTGACCCTAAATATAGTTAATTAAATAAATTCAATTTAGTCAATAATTTTGCATTCCGAAAATTCAGTTCTGATCCAAAATTTATTGGTCGTTTTAAATTTGCAAGCAACGTTTACACGATTTTTGATTTTTGATAACCTAAGTAACAAAAGTAATTATCCCCTCAAGCAGCTGCTTGCCACAGAGGTCTGAGAGGAGCCTGTCAGTTTAATATGCGATGGAGAGATCTGTAAGGTACGTGAGATCTCAGCAAAAGACTATACAAACTCCCATGCTTTATTCGGGGCTCGAACCATTCCCTGTGATCAGTAGCCAAGCACACTAACCACTCGAACACTGGGACGGCATAAAATATAAATTCTTCCTAAAGTTCAATTGGCTAAGGGATTAATTAATTAAGATTAATTAACAAGAGCCCATTTGTGAAAATACACATACCCCAGTAAAAAATCTGCGCCGCAGAAGGTGAGATCTCAGCAGAAAAGGTAACATAGGTGAGAAAAAGTATCCATGTATTATCCGGGACTCAGATTCCGTCCTTTTTTTTTACACCGCTTGTTTTTTCTCAATTTTTTTTAATTCAGCAAAACAAGCTTTGTAATAGGACTGCTCAATTTTTTTAATGTTTTCTTTAAAGCTTTCATTATCGAGTGCTTAGGATTCAAAACTCAGTAAATGGACATTAAAAATGCAACAACTGCGATATATTTTCAAAAATTAGTTTTGCAATTCAATGGCATATTCCGAAGGTTTCTTCAAAGAACGTATGTCACAAAGAGCGAAAGGCTCCGTAGAACTAATATAACAGTGATTCACTGAATGTTTGCTTCTGTGCATTACGATTTGAATCATTGAGTGTCCTGGGGTGGCTCAGTCGGTAGCGCGCCTGTCTCGTAATCTGTAGTTCCCAGGTTCGAGTCCCAGCTGGGTCAGCGTTGAGATTTATCTCCGCAAAATTCCCCGCCTGCCCACGGTCAGTAGGGGACACCGATGGGCTTGGAAAGGCCGCCGTCCGTCGGATAGGACGTTAAGCCGTGGCCCCGTGTGCTGGAAAGCCATACCCTGTGCACGTTAAAGAACACGCTGGATGGCCTTGACGGAAGGCTACCATCTGTCTCCCAACAGCAGTTCCAATGGGTCCCCAACCTTCTCTGAGACTTCGGGGTCCATGTGACCTGGCCATTTAGCCCATGGTGTGCAAAAAAAGTGCCGCTCAGAGGTAAAACAACCCAACACTGAGTGTCCTTTAATCTTCCGAGATCTTATCTCCTATCTTTTAGGTGGAAAAAACTGAAAATCTTCAAGTACGTGATACAATTTATATCAGAAACTGTTGCTAATGATCATCGTTTTTTTCTCTGAAACACAGTATTTAAATGCTTCATAATTTTCAAAAAAATGTATTAGTAAGATTTACTAAGATAATATGTATGGCATATTTATGAAGCATATAACTATACTTTTTAATGATTATCTCATAATATTTCTAGATTTTGACAGTCACCAGCGTAAAACTAAATAAAGCAAAATCTAACATAACATTTTGGGATTCTTAAACTTTAGCGTTATACGAAGCCCCTGAGAGTTATTTTTTGCAATGATGTTTGAATCTTCACGTGATGTCTTTATCTGAATTTTTTACACGTAACAGACAGAGGAACTATCTCTAAACAGTTAGCTAAAGCATTACGAGTAATACCACTCCTGAACATAAGTCAAGTTAAATAACAAATAGCTAAATATATTTTGTAAAAAAATAAAATTCCTATTTTACGTAAAAATGCTCAAGTTAATATCATAATATTTTTAATATATATACTTAACCTAGCCCCTTTATATTAATAATTTACATATATAATGTAGTACTCTTTCATTTTAGCATTTTATAAGTTTACTTTACAATGTTATTATACTGTTGCGAATTTTAAAATGGATGGGCACTGAGCGTGTATATTTTCAAACCAATTACAATACAATGCAAATTTTTACAAAAATATGGATGAAGTGTTTTATAAACGAATTAACTACTATCATACATAAGTCATTAATCTTTTTGTACAGATCATACAATATCAGCTCTGTCTGTTGTACTAAAATACTACCTCTTTCACTTTGTTTACCATGTCACTTGAATACCTTCAGACGTAAACAAACTCTCGTCCTGTGCTAGTTTACTAAACTTTTGTTACTAACAACAGAAAACAAACACCCGTGCACACACTAATAAATATAATAATTATTTTCGCTTAATGCGCACTGAATCAGACCATCTGAACGTCCTTTCAGATCTCACAACTTTAACACACTGCACTGTTATCTTTTTCTATTCTCCCGAATCGTTCTCAGTTCTAATTCATCTGTCTACCCAATATATTAATTAAATACATATTAACATAAAAATTCAGAAACTACCAGTAGTTTAATAATTTAATTTTTTATTATTTTTACATGTAAATAAAATTTTTATTTCATGATCCAATTCACTGTCCAATTTATGGCCTTTAAAGAAACAATATCGCAGATGTAATTAGCAGCTTCATCCTGGACATAAAACAAAACTCTGACGTTGTGTGCAGGATTTCTAAAATTTTGCTGCAGTTCCTGAAGACACCGGCCTCCTCAGCTCCATATGAGATTTTCAGTATGATTCTTTCGTGACTTTTGAACTCTCATAACGTTGGGAGATCAGATAATCCTCAAAAGACCTTCACAGACTTTATATCAAAACTATTTAAACTTTTACTTGATTTTTTTTTTTCAATATTAATATTTCTGTTTCATTACACTGTTATACTTAGGAGGATTTTATTAAATCCCAACTGCGGGCTAGGGATAGCAAGTAACCAATCCAGGCTGCTAATTTTCCCTGTTATCCTGTTATATTATCGCTTGATTTCTCAGGAATAGAAAAGCTACTAAATTGGAGATAAAAACTGATCTAAATAAACTAATTCTAGAAATTCAATCATCATATGCTCATGAGTGTTTCGCCATTCTTCAAATTCTGTATTTTTCACAAATATTTAAACCAACCATTCAATGTGGTCTCACTTCAGTAGCCACACAACAAAATCAAGCTCCTCCTCCGCATTCGAAAAAAAAGAAACACGTACACCACTGGAGAACAAGACGAATGAGACAGAAGAGGCGAAATGTCTTTGTGAGCTAGTGCTGCCGTACTTTTCGAGTGCTTTCCAGTTTCTCGGGTCAAAGGCCTTGCCGACTCCGAGTCCAATGCAATTATCACCGAAGAGAAAATCATAATTAGGCCAGCGAGTCCAGAACAGATACGTGCGCTCCGTGTACCGGAACATGCTAATTACACGGGGACGCAAATTTCGGGAGCTGCATAACATAAAACGAAATCAACGCTAGGGCAAAAGAGGAAATCATTAAATAGGAGTGACTCGGCCGACGTCGAGGGTTGGTTGCTTATCGATTGGGTAGATGATTTCGAGCTGGCTAGGGAGTATTCGGTTGTAGCAATTAAATCGCGTCGACTTGAAATTGAGGGAGCTTGTCATCAAGTGCGGGGCTGCAAGACGATGATGGCAATAATGGATCATGGGATACTGAAATGGTGGGGGAGGAATTCGATTGTCGGCATGTGATGGGGTAATGTAATGGAGGAAAACGTGATGTAAAGTGGGGGGAAGAGAGAGAAGGGGAAAACATCATAAGGGGAGGATAAAGTGACTAGCACAAACTCTTCCAATGGACCCGACACATGTCGTACAGTTACTTAGATTATAGCGTTTCTTCGGGAGTTTGTCTTGCAATTATTGCGGAGGAGGAGAGTAAAAATTATTGGGAAAAGTAAGACTATAAGAGCAAAAAAATCCGGTGGGAGAAAGAGCGTAAAAATCTGAAATCGAATCTTCGTATTTAAAGCGCCTTTTAAAAGGTGAAATGGTTTGCATTTATTTTACACTGGACAGACCTGATGAGTTTGTTGGGTTCGGTAAATAGTTACGCTATCGGGTTTCGATGAGAAGCAATGCAGGGAGTGTGCCTTGGCGGGCGTCGATGTATTTAACAGTTTTCTGTTGGTAACGGGAAAAGCAGAGAAAAAAACAACTTAAGGGGCCTTTGAAAGTGCCATTTTTCAGTATTCGTATTTCGTTAAAGGAGCATTAAGGCATTTGTAAATTCCTACTAATGACTAGTAGATTTTTTTTTTCTGAACGATGTTTTTTTTCTTAACTAGAGTATAAGTTTGTGTTTCGAAAGTATTTTATTAATGTCAGAGAGTAGATTTGGAAATTAAAAAAAATATTTTCATTGTCGATATTAGTTTTAAGTTTAATAAACTTTAGGTGGTACATTGGCAATGAAGGAAGTTTTTTCATTAGCCAAGTTTTTGTTCAGTTTTTCTTAGAGCTCTTTAATTTCTTTCTTTTTTCATTGAAATTATGTAGCCAAAGAAAATTATACCTTGAATAGAAAACATTAATTGTCTTCCCTTCCAGTTTTTTAGCAATGAAAGCCAAGAAAAACGTTAGATTGAAGAATCTCAGATATTTTCAGTTAACAGCATAGCAAGAATATCGGATTTTTTTTTCCTCTTCCATTCAACCCTACGAGAAGAAAACGAGTGAACTACTAAAATTCAATCATTCAATAGTAGTGGTAGCTTTAGCAGTTTCTTAAATGAGACTGCATAGAAGTAAAATTTACACTATTAGCAAGATTTTAAAAAGTTGAACTGATTCACTAATGGTATCTTTGCGACTGACACTTATTTGTAACGAAGTAAACAATTTTAGGATGTCTTCAAGTGCATCTAATTCAGCAGATAATGCGTCAAGCCAGAGTTACTGGCATTGGACAAAGCCTAAATAATCTGGATATCGTGATGTATCGAACTCTGTACCAAATGTATCCATCCCTTAACATCATCCAACTTGCTTCGTCTACTAATGGGACTCGAATTTTTTTTCTTCATTGAATGACAACCGGTTAAATCATATTTATGTGGGGTTCAAAGGGCTCGGACTGTTTTCTGATTAATACAAAAATGATTGGCTGAGAAGTACTAGTGGAAATATAGACATATGTTTCAGTATACAAAATAGAATGGGGTCATTGATCTTTGGGTGAGATCGTAGTCAGTAATTTTTTTTTAATAAATCCATATGGATTGTTTCGAATAATATTATAAGAAATCTGCAGCATTTCCTTTGATGAATATGTTGATATGTTCAATTTGCAGGTCCTTGTGTTTGTTGCTGTATCTTACGTGCCTGGGAGTTCAGTAGCTGATTTTAGGCATTTGTTCTGAAAAGTCTGCAGTGGGTCTAGAATTGTCTTGCTCGCATATCCCGATTCTGTGCATGTATATGTGATGGTAGGTCTGAATAAGTCTTATGTATTAGTAGTTTGTTCTTGATGGGTATCTTTGATTTAGGTCCAATGAGTGAGTTCAAATGGCATATAGCCATTTTGTTGCTTTGCAATCATGCCTGTTTCCTTCATTAAATTATAGCTTGATAAATGAAAAAAAAAACTGGCCTAAAATTCAACAAATATATACGTACTAGATCTGGCATCTATTTAATATTTTGGATCACTGAATTTAATATAATAAGTTTTTCATATATATTATATATAGGCTTACATTGCTTAATGTTTGTGAGTTGTAGCTTTTGTGCCATCATCCCTCGGCAACAAAGGCTATTTTAAAATTCAGCTTTTTGCGAAAAAAGTCCATTTAGAGATAATCTATAGATCTCCCTCATCAAATCTTTTTAAAATCTCTATTTTCAATAATATTCAGTTATAAGGAAGCTGAAAGGTGGTCCTAAAACACTTTTTAGAAAACTAATAATAAATGTTATTATACAAGGCATCTAAAATTACTGATAGTAAACGATTTGTCCTATTTTTTTTTTTTGGTTTGAAATAAATTCTCATTATTAGCAAAGCTTACCGCTAAATATTTCTGTGTTAGTAATTATAATTATATTATACAATAGTCATAATTCCGAAAGAACAAACCGACGGAAGGGTGTTACGTTTGACGTCATAGGTGACAAATATTGTCGGTTTCCATGTGGTTTCGCAGGTACATGAGCCATGAGCGATCATTCCCAAATATGGTTGGCTGGTCCCACTTAGTTCTAGCCTCGTTGGAGTAATAGGTCGGGAGCTATCCTTTGAAAAGCGTCCAAAATTTCTGTCGCGCTGCCGTCGACTACCCTGGGAATAGAGTAACATGTGGAAAGTTGTGAATGAACTTATGGATGGGAAGAATTATCAATGGACATACGTTTCGCGCCAAACTTTGGACCTGGGTTTAATTTATAGAGGTAATAAATAATAGGCGTATATGAATGGCCGGGCAACTCAAAAGGTGATCGACCGGACCCCGATAGACGAATTCATGTGTTTCGTCCAGGTCTTTATGACGCCACCGCATACTTAAATGTACTATGCAAACTAATGGGAAACTTTTATCGATACATTTCAATACCCTGTAATTCCTCAGATATTCAACTGATTGGTCTCAATTTTTGTATGCTGTTTTGACCTTTGTGTGTGTGCACGTCTTGGGTGAAAAATATCGGATCTCTACTTACCATGAGACGGGATTAATCCCTTTGGAAATGCCAGGGATCTGGCACCGTTAGTGAGTTGTGTTGTTTTACCTCTGATCGGCACTTTTTTTTGCACACAATAGCCAGATCACAAGGACTCCGAGGACTAAGAGAATGTTAGAGGAAGGCGGACTCACTGGACAGCTGTTGGGAGACAGAGACCTCTCGTAAAGGCGTATCTTTTAACCATCTGGCGTATCTTTTAACGTGCGCATAGGGTATGGTTTTCCTGCGTAAAAAACCACGGCTCAACGTTCCATCCTACGTATGGAGATTTTCCATGCCCATCGGTATCCTCTACTGACTGAGGGCAGGGCGGGGAGTTTTGAGGAGATCAATTTTAACCCTGGTAGCTGAGACTCGAACCTGGGAACATCAGATTACGAGCCATCGCCGCCAAACAATGTCAATGCTTGATACAATATGGAAGGCTTTAGTAAGACACTCTCCCCCCCCCACACACTCTCCCCATTATTTCTAGATTTGGTCCTGGTGTACATTAATGATTACTTATAAAATATTTTCCACAGAAAGTTTAATTTTTTGTCAATCAAATGTGTTTCTCTTTATTGCTTAGCAGTTTTTACATAATAAGACACTAACCCATTGCAAAAGCAAAAAAATGTGTTTCGGAAACAATCTCCTTTCCAAACGTTTTGATGCTTTTTAAACATCAAGGGCTATTCTGTTGCAACTGCAAGAAATTTTTAATGATAAAGCACACACTTTGTCACAAGTTCTTGAATTCTGGTACGGACAGGAAAAACCGTATCTGGGTCGTGTAGTAAATCTTGGACCTCCCTTCAACTCTTACCATCCATCAGAGGGTTGCATCCCCTTGTGCAGCCCACTTTGGGAAGTGTATGCTGCACGTCAAGTCCGTACGAGTAGTGTACACTTGCGTGTTATCTCTAGCAACACTTAAAGCACGTTTTTACGACCTGGGCTGCAAACGAAGACGTTTTAGCCGCTTATAGCTTCCCCTTAGCCTCTCAAGAACGAAACTACGACAATAAAAGGTCCATCTCTGCTGGTTTCTTCCGTTCATAAAACGTATTCATGTACTTTGCGCGATGCGGACCGACTTCCAATAACAGCTTATGCTCGTTAAATCCATTGCACACGACCGCAGCAACCCAGGAAACATTGTTGCAATGTTAATTTCCTAATGCTGCAAGAAAATATATAGATGTTATAAACCTGTTTATTGCAAGATGCCTTTTTCATAATGCACTGAGTTTATGCAATGATTCAATGCTTCTAAGGATTTAATTGATGCTTGTTGATTCTTCTTTATTAACGAGAGATTAATGTATATTTAGTGCAGAATATTATTTAATAGTTCATAAAAAGAAAGTTTTTAATTAACTACCGTTAGTTTATTTTACTAATACCAGTTAATATGACAGTTGATTTTTTTTTTTTGTTTTTTGCATATTTTTCAGCTTCCTTTTTCAAACGGTTAGTTAAATTCTGCCTATATGCCGGGTTCGAGTCCCACCTAAGCCAGAGTTTAGATTCATCTCCGCCACCCTGCCCTCCGTCAGAAGGAGACACCGATGGGCTAGGAAAGACCGCCGTCCGTCGGATGGGAGGTTAAGTCGTGGCTCTTATGCGCGAGAATCACACCCTATGTGCACGTTAAAGAACACTCTAGATGGTCTAGACCAGGCATGGCCAACATACGGCCCGCGGGCCGGATCCGGCCCGCGTAATGAATTTATGTGGCCCGCGAACAATTTTTCAATATTAGCATTTAGCTTCTAGTAATTAATCGAATTAATTCTCGATACTTCTATATTTTTTAAAAAAGATTCCGTTATAAAGAATTAAAACTTTTATACTCATCTGCACTCGATATGATCTGTTTGATGTTCAAGCGACGTATTAAAACGAACGATAATAAAAAAATAATAAGCGATGCAAACCGCCTCAACACGTCGCATTAGTTATTATGTTAATTTGTTGTATTGATTTACTTACAATTATTCATAAACAAATTTCATAATAAAATTTTGTTTACTTAAAGAAATAAGTGTTTTGCTTAACATTTTTCAATTTTAATATTTCGTCCGGCCCGTGAAAATATTTTTTTCCCTATCCGGCCCGGGGGCAAAAACAGTTGGCCATGCCTGGTCTAGACGGAAGGCTACATCTGTCTTCTAACAGCTATCCACTGGATCCCTTCCCCCAACCCTCCCTGAGCCCTTGCTATTCTTGTGGCCTGGCCATTTAGCCCATTGTGACAAAAAGTGCTGCTCAAGTGAAACAACACAGCAAAACTAATAATTTTAGAAAACTACAGTTTCATGCTCAGCGTTATTGAGAACCAACGTCATTCATATTAAAATTCTCTAATTACTCCATGCATATCTATAGCAAATTAGGATTTCGTTTCATGACTGTAGCACGCCAAATATTATATCACTTTCAGAGTTAAATCAAATTTTATAAAATATTAGCAATACTCACTCCAAACTTTCGGCGCGAAACGGATTGATAACTCTTCCCATCGATAAGCTGATTTGATATATTTCCACCGTTAACGTACTAGTCCAGTCACAATGAAATTTGGCGCCAAAAGTTTGGCGCCAAGTGTATGTTCAGTGATACCTTCTTTCACACCTTTCCACACCTACTACTTCATTCACGATGTAGACGATGGTAGTGCCCCAGAAATCTCTGATGTCTTTCGAGGGATAACTCCCGACCCACGGCAGCTAGGAACCCCATCCATCACACTGAGAGGGTCAGAACTAAGCGTGACTACCCCACCAAATTCAGGACTGATCACTTAAGTAGTCGCGGAACCACGGTGAAACTTCCAATTTCTGCCACTGATGACATCACACTTTATTATTATGACGATTCTCAGACTAAAAGGCTATAATCGTGTAACAAGGCAATTGCCCCATAAAATAACAAAATAAACAACTAATACAATATAAAAAGGTACAGTTCATTTAACTTATTATTACAAGGTACCTTTCAATTCATTGAATGGGGCGGGGGTGGCTCAGTCGGTAGCGCGCCAGGCTCGTAATCTGTAGTTCCCAGGTTCGAGTCCCAGCTGGGTCAGCGTTGAGATTTATCTCCGCAAAATTCCCCGCCCTGCCCACGGTCAGTAGGGGACACCGATGGGCTTGGAAAGACCGCCGTCCGTTGGATGAGACGTTAAGCCGTGGCCCCGTGTGCAGGATAGCCATACCCTGTGCACGTTAAAGAACACGCTGGATGGCCTTGACGGGAGGCTACCATCTGTCTCCCAACAGCTGTTACAGTGGGTCCCCTCCCCCAACCTTCTCTGACCCTTCGGGGTCCATGTGACCTAGCCATTTAGCCCATGGTGTGCAAAAAAGTGCCGCTCAGAGGTAAAACAACCCAACCCACATTCAGGGAAAGATTTATAGGTCACATCGTGGAAGCTATTTTTCGTTCGACACGTGGTTTAACGGTAGAGCGCTCTGGCATCTATCTGGAGAGTTGCAGATTCTCGTCGGCAATATAT
Source organism: Ryuthela nishihirai (assembly GCA_038380435.1). Lineage (NCBI taxonomy): Eukaryota > Metazoa > Arthropoda > Arachnida > Araneae > Heptathelidae > Ryuthela > Ryuthela nishihirai. Next base: position 50,534,719 of record JAWZYU010000024.1, on the reverse strand, counting down.
TTTTTTTGCACATGAGCATTTTTTAAATGCAATCATGATATTTTTTTACGTTTTCTTTTCGTTTCGGAAGTATATTATTTATTTTTACTTATTTATGCGAAAAAATATCTTTAACGAATTCTCAATAATAAGTTTTCTTTTTTCTTCCCTTTTTCGATCATTATTACTTGTATTGTGATGTATGCACGACTGCTATATTCGCCGCTGCACTCTTAATGAACTTAACTATTTCTATCTTGAAACACTGATTTGTTTCTTTTTTTTTGTCCTCCTCCAGACATCATGCTTGCAATTGTGTAAAAAGAATACTAATACATTTGTCAGTAAAAGCCTTCTCAGAGTTGGAATTAAGTTGGGTTTTACCTCTGATCGGCACTTTTTTGCACACAATGGGCTAAATGGCCAGGTCACAAGGACCTCGAAGGTTTATAGAGAAGGTAGGGGAGGGGACCCACTGGAACAGCAGTTGGAAGACAGATGGTAGCCTCCCGTCAAGGCCATCCAGTGTGTTCTTTAGCATGCAGAGGGTATGGCTTTCCCGCACACGGAGTCACGGCTTAACGTCCCATCCGATGGACGGCGGACTTTCCAAGCCCATCGGTGTCCCTTATTGACCATGGGCAGGGCGGGGAATTTTCCGGCAGAGTCGGAGTTCTATATATTTGCATAAATGCGAATTTTAGAGGGGGGAAAAATCGCTTAATATTTATCAGTAAGGTTTAACGCTATTCCTCTCTTGGAAGCGAGAATAATTTTTAAGCTGAACACGCAAACAGAAAGAATCTCCAAACTAGAGCTAACCCAAATCAGAGCTACGTCGAGCGTTGTCTCTTAAGAATAAATATATTTTGGGACATTGTTCCCTACTGTAAATGAATCCTTCTATTTTAAAGTAGCAACAAGTTTAAAAAAATTAAGCAAATTAAAGAGCTAGTTCGGGGGGTCGAAGGGGGCGATGCTCATTGCTTACCAGACGGGACAGCCCTTTCTTCCCATCCCCTGGGTTATTTTACCTGTAAACAGTACATTTTGTTCGCACAATGGGCTAAATGACCAGTTCACAAGGACTCCAAAGGCTCAGAGTTGGCTGGGGGAAGGGACCCACTGGACAGCCGTTTAGGAGAAAGATGGTAGCCTACCGTTAAATCCATCCAGCGTGTTCTTTAACGAGTACAGTATATGATTCTCCTGCATACGGAGTCAAAGCTCTGCCGAAGGAAGTTTACCCCTAAAATGTTCAATGAAGCGTCCCATGCAACGGACCGCAGTCTTTCCAAGTCCACCGGCATTCCCTTTCTCACCGAGGGCAGGATGGTCCTCTTGGTTAGGCCTGGTGCATAGGTAAGAGTTCCCTTAAGGATATGTCTCAATATCCAATTGCCTGCATCCTTTCCAAATTCCCTTATAAGTAGTTCACAATGAATTTCTTACTTCAAACTAACTTGACCCATTTTAAAAGGATGGTGATTAATTCAACACTACTTAACCGCAAAATAGATAAATTGGTGTTTTTTCTACGAATGCTATCAGGAGTAACTACTTATAGTCAATACGAACATTTAACTGAAGACTACTTAGATGGATAACGATTAAGAGAATCTGAAAGTTGACTTTCAAACTACTTAACTGCACATTAAGGACATTTAAGTTTCCTTTCCAAGAGCTATTAGGAGTGGTTATTTATAGTAAATAGAGACATATAATTCCAGACTCTTTGGTTCTAATTCTGCCGGAGAGTGATTAAGTCAAGACTACTTAGCTACACATTAAGTTCATCGTCATTTCCTCTCCAAGAACTATGATTACTTTTACTAAATACAGACATCAAGTGAATTGAAAACTATTTATTCCTAATTGAAGTGAAAAGTGTTTAAGACTACTTAAATGGGTTGCAGCTTAACTCAGTTGGCAGTGCGCATGGCTAGTAATATAAAATTCCCAGGTTCGGGTCACAATTGTGCCAGATTTTAGATTATCTCCGCTAGCCCCCACCCTCTCTTCGCTGAGAAAAGGGGATACCAATAGAATTGGAAAGACTGCCGTCCGTCGTATGAGACGTTACGGTGTGGTTCTGTGTCCAAGAGAGCATCTCCCGTTGCACATTAAAGAACGTGCTAGATGGCCTTGATGTGAGAGTCCGTCTCCTAAAGCGAAGCGGGGGTAGCTCAGTCGGTAGCGCGCCAGGCTCGTAATCTATAGTTCCCGGGTTCGAGTCCCAGCTGGGTCAGCGTTGAGATTTATCTCCGCAAAATTCCCCGCCCTGCCCACGGTCAGTAGGGGACACCGATGGGCTTGGAAAGGCCGCGTCCGTCGGATGGGACGTTAAGCCGTGGCCCCGTGTGCGGGAGAGACATACCCTGTGCACGTTAAAGAACACGCTGGATGGCCTTGACGGGAGGCTACCATCTGTCTCCCAACAGATGTTCCAGTGGGTCCCCTCCCCCAACCTTCTCTGAGCCTTCGGGGTCCTTGTGGCCTGGCCATTTAGCCCATTGTGTGCAAAAAAGTGCCGCTCAGAGGTAAAACAACCCAACTCTTATGCAGCCCATCTGTTGAAACCCATATTTACTTATGTATGTTGCGGTGTCTATTAATTGCATGTGCTATTTGTATAAGAGTATGTAGCATTTGTTCTAAAAGTCAAGCTATCAAAGCTTGCTATGGTAAACTCTGCAAATGCAAAGGAAGTAAATCATTGTGAATGGAATAAAAATAGAAATTGTAATTCAGATGAAAGCGAGTTATTGTAGCCTGGCCATTTAGCCCATTGTGTGCAAAAAAGTGCAGCTCAGAGGTAAAACGGAATATCCCAAACCACGCGTTTGTGTGTAGTATGCTATATATGGCGATGGAGTCAAGTAACGTGGACAATTCGTTTCTTCCTGTCATTGAGGGGCGGGGGTGGCTCTGTCGGTAGCGCGCCAGGCTCGTAATCTGTAGTTCCCAGGTTCGAGTCCCAGCTGGGTCAGCGTTGAGATTTATCTCCGCAAAATTCCCCGCCTTGCCCACGGTCAGTAGGGGATACCGATGGGCTTGGAAAGGCCGCCGTCCGTCGAATGAGACGTTAAGCCGTGGTACCGTGTGCGGGAGAGCCATACCCTCTGCACGTTAAAGAACACGCTGGATGGCCTTGACGGGAGGCTACCATCTGTCTCCCAACAGCTGTTCCAGTGGGTCCCCTCTCCCAATCTTCTCTGAGCCTTTGGGGTCCATGTGACCTGGCCATTTAGCCCATGGTGTGCAAAAAAGTGCTGCTCAGAGGTAAAAAAACCAAACCGTCTCCTAAAGCTGTCTAGGTGATCCCCTTCCCAACCTCCTCTGAGCCCTTGGGATCCTTATGACCTGGCCATTGTGTTCAAAAAAGCAGAATTCAAAGGTAAAACAACCTAACTAATTGCAAACTTAATTAAAAATAATTAATTGCAAAAAATTGAAAAGATAATTCAAAACCGATTAATTCGGGTGTTGAACGAGCCAACATTCTATTCTGTGTTTGGAGTGATAACCATTCTGGAAGCAAAAAAATTTCAAGTTTCTCATGTGGAAATCTTATCAAGAAAAAAAAAACTAAGTGGGATGAGAGCAGCCTTTCAGTAACGGGATTGGAAAAAAAAATATTTGCAATATCAGAGCAATATCTTTTAACTCCGTTTAAAACTTTGTATTGAAAAGTTCACTAACAAAAAAGAGCTGAATAATGGAAAGTTGTTACCTCGGAGAATCTTAACAAACAATATTGATTTAACGCCATGATCGCAAATATTAAATACCATCTCTAGGTGTAGTTCCCAAGTTCGAGTCCAAGCTGGGTATAGAAACCTTATCTCCGCAAAATTCCCCGCCCTGCCCACGGTCAGTAGGGGACACCGATGGGCTTGGAAAGGCGCCGTCCGTCGGATGGGAAGTTAAGCCGTGGCCATGTGTGCGGGAGAGCCATACCCTGTGCACGTTAAAGAACACGCTGGATGGCCTTGACGGGAGGTTACCATCTGTCTCCCAACAGATGTTCCAGTGGGTCCCCTCCCCCAACCTTCTCTGAGCCTTCGGGGCCCATGGTGTACAAAAAAGTGCCGCTCAGAAGTAAAACAACCCACAAACCGATCTCTAGGTGATAACACAGTTGGTCACTTCTCGGATAGATGGCGCCATTGTGCGAATTAAATAAAAAATATCCGGAAAATTTATGTCGTATTAGCTGAAGAAAAAGGTTACCCGATGATGGTGTAGTGGTTATCATAACTAGCATGTTTCCAGGAGACGTGGGTTCGAATCAAACTCACGGCGAAACCTAATTTTTTTAGCTTATTATTCCATGAGTTCCATCACAATCTGTGATTCTTTAATATTGAAATATGAATATTCTTCGAAAAATGTAAGCTATTCAGGTTAAGGCCCAAAATCATGCAAATAAGGTTAAGAAACTGTAGAGGGTAGCCGCAGAATTTACCCTACATGAAACAAAACCTTCAGTACATTGTTTTGTTTGTTATACTTCTAAGAAGCCTTTAGTCCAGCATAAATCCACTGAGTAACCATGTTACAAAGACCCCGAGAGCTCAGAGTTGAATAGTCACGATCACCCAGAGTGTTGTTTAATGTGCACTGTATGTGGCTATCCTGCATCAAATGACATCACCATCACCTCAAGCAGCCATGGGCTACAGAGGTCAAACCAGACCGTGCAGTTTAGTTCTTCAAGCATATCTGTCCTGAGCTACATCTGCTGCATCTGTCCACTGCACACCAATTCTAACAAGGTCCTGTTTGACATTGTCAGCCCACCGCATCCTAGGTCTGATGACAACGACCCAAAAATGAGCTGGGCAGGGAAAGAGTTGAAAAGCTGTTTGGAAACAAGTGGTTGCCTTCCGACAACGATACAAGAAATTTTGAAACTATCTGTTCCGATGCAGCAAACTTCTTTAATGTGTGTTGTGTATGGCTATCCGGCACACATTCACACAACAGTCATTAATACAGAGTGTTGCGTTAGATAGACCGGACCTTTACCAAGCTCAATGATGTTGCCTTTATCGTTGAAAGAAGCGTTAGCGAAATAAATATCAAAGAAAGCACAATGTACAGTAATAGAAACCAAAAGAAAAACAAAAAATACTTTCACCTTTATAATTTTTCTTTAGCTTAAATAATATTGGGGAGGATAGAAAAAACTATTCCACCGTTATATCTGATGATATAGATGCGACTAATTTTCAATTAACAGAATTGAAATTTAAATATTCACTCTTCATTATCAACCGTATGTTCGCGTATAACACGGAAAAAATTTCCGTTTTTTTTCCCCCAAAAACTTTATTTCTAAAATCTTCAAGCACCTACTTCGGTAATTCGGTTTCAACACCGTCACTTCAGACACTGCTTTCTCTCTTCCACAAGTTATTCCTTTATCTCTTTTTTAAATCCATGATTAAATGTGACTTCATCGCCAACGGCCGGAAGCACTCTTATATCATTGGATACTAGAGGGCGCACGTGGGCCTACTTGCTCCAATCTCTCGTCTCGGCCAAGGCACGTGCCACGCGTTCACCCGAGAGGCGTGTCAATCACTCGAGGTAAGGAACTACGCACGTCTGACGTTTATGACTTTTTTGCAACAATTTCTCCCTTTTGGTGGTGGGTCATTTATCTCGCTTTATTCCCCTCTTCCAACCCCTTACTCCCTCCCCCTCATCCTTCTCCGCCTCCGCACCTCATCCTTCTTTTAGGAGATTCAGGTGCGTAAACATGATGCGTGTGACGTGTACTTATGAGTTCTTTGTAACTGAAAGTGGGTACGTGAAAAGATACAAGTCTGTGGATTTTTAGATGAGTTTAATTAAAAAGTATCTTTATGCAATTAACTAGTAAAATATTTGCAGTTAGTCAAAGAGTTAAGAGAGTTAATTGACTAGTAAATTATTAGCAGTTTAGATTATGATAGCTGATGCTTTAGCTCTTTTGGTAAATGATGTTGATGAGATGGACTCTTTCATTTGAGTTCTTGATGATACTGGTAGTGGAGTAGGTTTGGTTATAAACAGAGAAAACGCTAAAGGGATGAAAATTGTTAGGCAGGTTGTTGTTCAGTTAATCTGAATGATTGGACCCTTATCCAAGAGCCTCAGTTTAATCGTCTTGGCAGTTTACGTAACAGACAATGGTGATGTGCGGCATCAGATTAATGGAAGAATAGGATTGCTGCTGGAACTTTTAAGAATCTATGGAAAGTGTGGAGAAACAGGCATATACACCTAAAGACTAAAATTAGACTCTAATAGTTTGGAGGGCGGGGGTGGCTCAGTCGGTAGCGCGCTAGGCTCGTAATCTGTAGTTCCCAGGTTCGAGTCCCAGCTGGGTCAGCGTTGAGATTTATCTCCGCAAAATTCCCCGCCCTGCCCACGGTCAGTAGCGGACACCGATAGGCTTGGAAAGACCGCCGTCCGTCGAATGGAACGTTAAGCCGTGGCCCCGTGTGTGGGAGAGCCATACCCTGTGCACATTAAAGAACACGCTGGATGGCCTTGACGGGAGGCTGTCTCCCAACAGCTGTTCCAGTGGGTCCCCTCCCCCAACCTTCTCTGAGCCTTCGGGGTCCATGTGACCTGGCCATTTAGCCCGTGGTGTGCAAAAAAGTGCCGCTCAGAGGTAAAACAACCCTATAATAGTTTGGTTCTTTCTAGGGTTAGTTATGGTAGTGAAACTCGAACCCTTTGTAAGCGAGATAACAGGAAACTTGATGCCTTTGATTCTAGATGCTTACGCAGTATCTTGGGCATTAGGTGGTTCAACTTTGTAAGTAATGATGAGGTTAGGCAAACGAATCTTAACCTCCTTTGAGCAACATATTTTACAGAAAGAGACTGGTTTGTTCATGTTGTCCGTAGGCATAACTATAGATTTGCGAATAGGGTTATGAACAGTGTAGCTAAAGGCCTTAGAAAGAGGAGGAGACATAGGATGTGGAGGGCAGACATTGTCAAACAGAATCTTTTAGAACTGGTAATAGCCATCCCGTGGCCGAGTGGTTAGCACGCTTGGCTACTGATCTAAGGGACCTGGGTTAGAGCCCCGGTATTAGGCATGGATGTGTGTGTCGTTTTTCTGCTGAGGTCCTGTCATCCTCTCAGATCTCCTACTGTGACATATAAACTGACAGGCTCCTGTCGGACCTCTGTGGCAAGCAGCTGCTTGAGGGGGTATTTATGCAGCAGATGTAGCTGAGGACAGATATGCTAATTGCACAGTCTGGTTGGACCACCGTAGCCCATGGCTGCTTGAGGATGATAATGATGATGAATATTTGTATTATTATTTTCTGAAACTACCAGTGTTTTATTAAGAATATAAATTTAGTATTTTAATTTCTTTTCGTAGACGTAAACTTTACCTAATAATTTCAATAATTCTCTTTAGTAATAATTTCATCTTGGAGGTACAGTTTTAAAAGTCAGTAGAATGAACAAATACCTCAAAGCAGGTCACTGCGCATTAAGCGGGAAACTTCGAAAAATTAGGAAGAAATCATCTCTCTGTCAAACTTGCTATCAACCTATAAATGTTGAATGCGTTCTGATTCACTGTCCATTTTATGACCTCTAAAGCCCCTCATGGCTGAGTGGTTAGCGCGCTTGGCTACTGATCTAAGGGATCTGGGTTCGAGACCCGGATAAGGCATGGTTGTATGTGCTGTTTTTCTGCTGAGGTTCAGCCATCCTCTCAGATCTTCTACTTTGGCATATAAACTGACAGGCTCCTGTCAGACCTCTGTGGCAAGCAGCTGCTTGAGGGGGTATTTATTTTATTATTTATAAAGATATGCATAAAAGCCTCTAACAGTTCAACATCACAGAAATTTCTGGAAACACCTCTGTCCTAGTCAGAAGACAAAACTCTCACAGAGTATGCAGGATTTCCAAATTTTAGTTGCAGTTTCTGAAAATAATCGGTCTTCTACGTTCCATCTGATACTTTCAGTGTCACTTGAGGACTCTCATAACTTTTGAAATCCAAAAGAATTACAAAGGCTTTATCATCAAAACAGTGTTATCCTGTTTTTATTTCTCATTTTTCATACGTATATGGATGTGTGTGTTGTTTTTCTGCTGAGGTCCCGCCATCCTCACAGACCTTCTTCTATTGCGTATTAAACTGACAGGCTCCTGTCAGACCTCTGTGGCAAGCAGCTGCTTGAGGGGGTATTTATTTTTTTTTATTTTTTAATATTTATTTTCATTTCATTGTATATTTATGCTTAGAAGTCTTTTCTGTCCTCCCAACTATGGATTTAGGATAGCAGAAATTATCCTGTAACACGTATAAGCATTCATATTTGAGACGCAGTTGATTTGCATCAAAGTTCAGTAGGCAGTTCTCCACGTCTTAATCTGTAGTTCCCAGGTTCAAATCCTGCCTGGGACAGCGTTGAGAATTACCTCCGCAGGGGATAATTCTCATCCCCTGCCTTGCCCCCCCCCTGCCTTGCCCTCGGACAGTAGGGGACTGTCGTGACCTGGTGGTAGATATGATAGGATGCGAGGACGATGAATTAGTCCCTTAATTACCTTCACCCTTACTTCAATGAAATGACAGGTTCGCGGATTGTTACACCCGTTTCGACGTATGCCTCAGACTTGCTGCGTCAAGTGATATATAAAAATATGTCAAAAATTCGCAAATGAGAGTTATATAAGGACAACACAGTTTATTCACACTATATACAATTACCTACTAGGGAAGCTCTGGACTCCGTAGGCCTTTGCCGCTTTGCTGCTGCAAACAATTACGCAATGAGGTGGAGAACTGCACACTTCGCAGATTCTCGCTTTACCTACCTCAAACTCGGCGAAAGGATAATTAACCTTTGCCTACAATGTGGTTCACATAGAAGACACAGAACACTATTAGATTCACCAAGAATCTTGATTCTCACTTAGAATCGAACCCTCTCCTTAAGGATTTCCTTTTTGAGAAAGAGCGGCGTCCCCTTGACGTGCATCAAACGTCCTTGCAATTTAACAGCAACGTTCAGACTGTTCTTTCATTATTGCGCGGCTCGCCTCTCGCGCCCCAGGCTAGTCGTAAAGGCCATAAAAGGGCTTTTGGGACCCGTCGTCTCATGCAGGTAGCCAGCTCATATCCGAAAACAACATCTAAGAGTCACATTCCCCAATAGCACTTCCAAGAACACACTTAATACATAAATATATTTACAATAACAAAAACACAATAAAATGCAACAATAAATAAAAATAAATAAATTAAAGGTGCATGACAGGGACACCGATGAACGTGGAAAGACCGTCGTCCGTCGGATAGGGTGTTAAGCCGCAATTCTGTGTGCAGGAGAGCCCATACTCTGTACACATTAAATAACACACTGAATGGGCTTGAAGGGAAGCTTCCATCTATTTCCTAACATCTGTCTAGTGCGTCACCACCACCCCCCTAACATTCTCTGAGACTTTTGGGTCCTTGAGACCTGGTTATTAGTCCATTGCTTTACAAAGTTGCATCTCCGAGGTAAAGCAACCTTTCCTAAACATTTTAATGCTTGTTAAAATTAGCAGTGGCCTTTTTCCAGTGGTTCTTAAAATGAACGAAGACTCTTTGAAAAGTTGTTTTAAAAATTGCCGCTGCCAAATATGGTGTTAGAATCACTGGTATAAAGAAGGGAGGTAATTCATCAAAAAACAAACACATATGAGTGAAGTGTTTTTCTCTTCACCGCAAAACAAAGGACAAAAAAAATATTCACTGGTCTGTTCATTACAAAAGAGTTAACAGGGAAAGAAAAAAGGAAAAAAGCATCCCCCAACCCTCTTTTTTTATTGCCTAGGGTGTTTTGTTTCATCTCGCTTTATGTCGTTAACGACGAACACGAAAAACGTTTTCCATTCTGTTTTTTTGTCGAAAGTAAAATATCCTTAAGCGGCATGACCAACGAAAGTCTGACATAAAGACCAAACTTTTCTCAAATATTTGTTAAATCCAGTATGTTCTTAGATCATTTTGTAGCTTTTATATTCCTGATGTATATATTTTTTTTCTCAAGAATTTTTTCAGCTTAAATTTATACGCTTGAAATATAAAACTGCGTATTTTTTTAATACGAAAGATTCTAAAATTCAATACATGTGGCTATTTGTGTATATTTGAGTGGAATTATATCGTGAATATGTTCAAAATAGGAATAACTCATGTGTAACTTTAGTATAATGGTTGTCATAGCGTTTAGTATGTGAAAAATTGCATCATTATTTTGCCGAATTCAAAATATGCATTTCGTCTTTCAAATCGTAACTTTACATAGTCGCAAATTGTCTCTTATTTCTTCTCGAATCATATATTTTTCTTCAATTATCGTGGGTAGAAGAGAAAAAATATCCAATTACAGAGAGTCATAAGCCTCCATTTCTTCTCTATTTCACTCTTTCCTCCTTTATCCAGTAGCCAAGAGAGGATGTATATATATATTTTTTAAAGTTATTCTGAAACAAGCAAAAAGTATGCAAGTTTATAAGAGTTGACAAAATATTGAGAGTGGAGGGGGGGGGTCTCTGAGTCAGTAGCCTCAGACTAGTAATCTTCAGTTTCCAGGTTCGGGACCCAATTGTGACAATTAGGAGATTAAGAGACACCGATGGCCTTGGAAAAGCTGCCGTCTACAGGACGAGCCTTAATTCGTGGTCCCTTGTGCAGGAGAGCTCTACGCTGTGCGCGTTAACCAATATGCTGGATAGCTTTGACTGGAGGCTTCCATCTGTCTCCCAAAACTGTTGGATTCCCTAATCCAACCTTCTCTTAGTCCTTGGGGTTCTTGTGACCTGGCCATTTAGTCTATTGTATGCAAAAAAAAAATGAAAACAACTTATTAAATGCAAACTAAATCCATCCGTGCTATTTCAATGAATGGCGGAATTTGAAAACCTTAGTTAAACGTTTCAACAGATGGTGTCAAGTCTCAATGGTTCATTTACCCATTTTGAGCAACATTTGATGGACAAAGGACTTCTCGACCGTTTTGAGACAACTGATTAATGGAATGAAGTGCAGACATGAATTCTACAAGCACGCCTTCTACTCTGATCAGGATAAATCTGTAAAGCTGCACTGGGATGCGAGAAGTTTTCTCTTGTAAATGAAATAAGATTATCTTCTGCAATATATATCTTTTAAACTTATATTTTTTAATTATATCTTTAAATTATATCTTTTAAACATACAGTTCTCGAACTTTAAGGACATATGTTCGACTCTGAGGTATTTATTGGACATTTTCCTTTCATTCTTTCAAATTGGAAAATATTTTAACAGTGAAACTTATTGCCGATCTTTTGGGCGAAATCAAAATTATTGCATTTCTGATGGTGTTAATTTTGACTTTCAATTTAATGCACCATTCTACATATATTAAAGAGTTATTACGATATTTCAGTTGGTAATTTAAGACTAGTGAATAATTGCCGATCTTTTGTAGGCAATTAAGCCTGACTCTCTTACTTTAAAAATCAAATATGCAAAATTTATCGAAATGCATCGAAAATATTATATATAGAAATTCTAAATAGTACAGATAGCAAATGAGAAAAAATCAAAAAATTGTCAAACTTTGGAAGGAAAAAATTATTCCGAATCAAAGAGAGAAATTTGTTCTACTTGTGAGTATAATAGGTTTATGAAGTTTAATCTAGAGAGGGGTGGCTCAGTCGGTAGCGCCCCAGGCTCGTAATCTGTAGTTCCCAGATTCGAGTCCCAGCTGGGTCAACGTTGAGATTTATCTCCGCAAAATTCCCCGCCCTGCCCACGGTCAGGAGGGGACACCGATGGGCTTGGAAAGGCCGCCGTCCGTCGGATGGGACGTTAAGCCTTGGCCCCGTGTGCGGGGAAAACCATACCCTTCACGTTAAAGAACACGTTTGATGGCCTTGACGGGAGGCTACCATCTGTCTCCCAACAGCTGTTCCAGTGTGTCCCCTCCCTCAACCTTCTCTGAGCTTTCGGGGTCCATGTCACCTTGCCATTTAGCCCATGGTGTACAAAGAAAAGTGCCGCTCAGAGGTAAAACAACCCAACCTAATCTAGAGAGAGTGTTCCGAAGCTTTAAACTCTGTCTGTCTGTAGAAGGTAACTTAACATCCTCAACTATGACATGCAGAAACATTCAAAAAGAAACCTCACTTACGTAAAAGTTTATTAACATATATTCACCACACCAAACAATAAAAATGACAAAATATAGACTTGATATTTGCAATGTTGAACAATCACATCAAGTATGCCCATACTTTTCAATTTATGCAGTGAAAGAATATGAGTATATTCACCCTGAAACTAAGGCTCAAAGCAACTAATACATATTTCCTATTTACACTTAAAAAAGAGACGAAACTATATATATATTACAAAAAACAAAAACACCCGCACATATGTAACCACTAAGCGTTTCAAACAGCAGCATTTAAAAGTCTAGTTTTTAAAAGGGGATTTCGGAAACAGAAAGCAGCAAAATAGCAACAGCAACAAGATTTTTCCACAGCCGTTTTTGAAAAGAAATCATACGGCTTCCGAACACCGCTCTGATCGAAACCTCCATTAGTATGGATTACATATTAAATTGTTATTTTTTATCCATGCCTTATCCCAGTTTAGTTGAACTCATGATTGATTATGGTGGAAACAGAAAACTTCGAGACGCTTCTGCCGGCTACTTTCAAAAAAAAATGTATCTTAGTTTCCACAGGCCTTTTTTTTCCCTCTTTTTTAAGTGTTCGCAGTTTGTTGGATTTAGTTGGTGCTTTCTCGGCTTTGTTAGGCTGAGATTTATTAATGTTCGAATGTTATCTATACAAATAAAAAATTGCGTGACAGAGGTTGTGTGTTTATTTATAGATATTTTCAATTCTGATATCTAATGAGAGACTTTTGGCATTGATAACAGGCTACGAAGGTACTCGTTCTCTTTAGGACGGTCGGTAGCGCGCCAGGCTCGTAATCTTCAGCTCCCAGGTTCGAGACCCAGCTTGGTCGGCGTTGAGACTTATCTCCGCAAAACTTCCCGCCCTGTCCACGGTCAGTAGGGGACACCGATGGGCTTGGAAAGGCTGCCGCCCGTCGGATGAGACGTTAAGCCGTGGACGCGCGTGTATGGGAGAGCCCTGTGCACGTTAAAGAACACGCTGGATGGCCTTGATGGGAGGCTACCATCGGTCTCCCAACAACAGTTTCAGTGGGTTCCCTCCCCAACCTTCTCTGAGCTTTCGGGGTTCTTGTGACCTGACCATTTAGCCCATTGTATGCAAAAAATTCCGCTCAGAGGTATGAATTAATGAAAACCCACTTCTTACAAATGCTGCTTGTCGCATATCATTAGTACATACATCCAGTAGTTACATAATCCAGGAGGACCGGATCTAGAAAGAGAGGGGACATGCTCCCCTCTTTCAGAATGCCATTAAAGGTAGTAGAGGCAAAAAAAAATATTAAACTTGTTTACATTTCATGCATTTTTCGAAACTTTTAAAGACTTGTAAAACGGAGGGAGAAGTGAAATTTAGGAACAGCTAAGTACATATATACCATATGCAAAACGGGCAAAAAAATTTAATTAAATATTTATTTCTTAAAATATAGCTTCCCTTTTAAAGTTATTAACTTTTAAAAAGTTTTTTCAGAGTTAATGTTAATAACTTTTAAAAAGTTAATAATTATCTCTATACTATTCAATTACATTTTAATAAAATTGTAATATATAGATTTCTTTATTAAATTGAATAGTAATTTGTAAGATCAGGGACTTCATATCATTTTTCATTTTTAACACCGCATTATGATGAAATAAAAACCCTAAAGTAAACTCCTATTCCCGAATTTAACACATAAATCATAATATTCTAGTCTTGAATTTAATTTTCTTTTATTTCACTATTTTGGAATAATTTAAAACATTTAAAAGTAAAAATGATTGGATTCTTTCGAATTTTTCACACTTTATTAAAGTATATTATTTTTTATTAATTTTAAAAACTACCAGCATTAATATTATTAAATATTTATTAAAGTTTCCAGTTTTTACAAAAGAGAATAATGTTAATGCTAAGTTTGCATTTTTATGTGTTAGCTTTTACCTGATAGCATTTTCCTTTAACTCTTGTTATTGGTGTTAAATAGAATAGTAGCACATATTTACCTTATACTTTTTCTGGTGTTTGATTTCGCATTTTGAGGACAATCTTTCACCATAAAATGGTGGTAACTAGTTGCCCATCATAAACTTTTGTAAGGTCACACTGTTTTTCACAATGATTGGCAGCAGGTCTACTTTGCGTTGCCCTACTAAACTGACACGTAACTTTAAGTACTAGCGTTTTAATTATAAATATTGATTGTATTAAAATATACGTAACAAACTCGTAAACAAAGTGTGACTGATTTTATTTTTCTATAGTGTGCATTCGAGTTTTGCAATGGAACATGCTTACAAATCAATATCATTACACTGAAGCTAAAAAATGGGAAACAAAGACCACCTCAAGATTTCCACCAGGAACAATGAAACCTGATGAGGATAGTTTGAACACATCAGACATTTTTTTTCTAACAAATTACTAACAACTACTTTAGGTGACAAGAAAAAAGCCAAGAGTCTCGGTGGTTATTTTCTCGTTAATCTCGCCTGACGACTCAAGCTGTAGATAATTTCTGCTCTGGAAACAGCCAGCGGTAAATATTTGGAAGTCTTCCTTTTATTACTTGGTTGACTTGAGCTATGTGGCTATTTTCACGTTAGTGCCGCCTCGCTTAGCCACGTTGTTCCACTTGGCGCCTATTCTGCTGTAACTTCTAACATCACGTTTCGCTAAAAGTGTTACTCCTGTTAGTTTTCCTTTCCTCTATACACAATAAAATTTCTTTATTCGTTAACATAACTTTTTATAACTCCCATTTTGGGAATACTGTGGTCTGGGGACCAAAGGGCGTTTAATGTTGATTGATTCAGCTAAAAACTATAATTTGGACTCAGAAATATCATTCACTTAACAGTCAAATCTTCTCATAGTGTTTAATGAAATTATATATATATATTAAGAAAACAGAAATACTGAGATAAATATCAGAGGCTTAGGGGATGAGGCTTAGGGATGAGTGACACGTTCGATAGTTCCCACGTTCCAGTTCTATCTGATTTATCTCAGCTAAACCCCAATCCTGGGAATGGGGTTTCCAATCCTGGAAATTGGTTGTTTTGCTTCTGAGCGGAACTTTTTGCACACAATGAGTTAAATGGACACGTCATAAGGACCCCTAGGACTCGGAGAAGGTTGGGGGAAGGGGATCCATTGGAGACAGAAGACAATCTCACGTCAAGGCCATTTTCTTCAGTCACTATTTTATTCTTTAACGTGCACAGCTCTCCTGCATACGGGACGACGGCTTTATGTCGAGACGATGGCGGTCTTTCGAAGCCCCTAGGTGACCGAGGACAAGGATAACATCGCGGGCTTCGCTAAACATGGCGGTTAGAAAGGTTAGAAAGGGAAAAGGACCGATGGGCTTGGAAAGGTCCTTCAGATAAGACGTAAAGCTGTGGCCCACAGTGCAGGAAAGGCATACCCTTTGCACGTTAAAGAATACGCTGGAAGGTCTTGGTAGATGGAGGCTTCGTGTACCGGTTATTAAAAACAAATAATTTTAAATAATAAAAGAAATAAATGGAAATGAACCATGTAAACAGCATTTGCTAATAATGGAAAAACCGATGGAAAACCGACCGAAAAGGAAAACCGATGTGATTCGGTTTTCCTTATAATTTTTCCTAAAATCCATAGGCCTAGAGGACTTCTTGTACTGACTGTTAAAAACATAATTCCCCAAATGCGTTTCATATTATGTAAAAAAAATACTATTAAGTGCACTCTACGCTTCCAAGCTTCTCTACTAAGACAGTTTATAAACTCCTTAGAAGAAAGAGGCGGTGGTTGCTCAGTAATCAGCGCATCAGGCTCGTAATCTGCAAGTTCCCGGGTTCGAATCCCATCTGGGCCAGCGTTTAGATTAACGGATTATCTCCTCTAGGCCTCAAACCATGACCTCAGTCAGAAAGAAGACAACGATGGGCTTGTAAAGGCCGTAGTCTTTCGGATGGGACCTTTAGAAAAGAGACCCCTATGGGCTCGGAAACGTTCTTCAGATAGGGCATAAAGCTGTGGCCCACAGTGCAGAATACTTTGCACGTTAAAGAATATGCTAGATGGTCTTGACAGATGTAGACACGTTTTTAAAGACTGTGCAGGAGAGCCATAAATGATCTTACGCACTTACGCGCATCTTACGTAGAATAAGCTAGATGGTCTTGACAGATGAGACACTTTTTAAAGACTGTGCAGGAGAGCCATAAATGGTCTTACGCACTTAAGCGCATCTTACGTATAACGATGCGCTAGATGGTCTTAACAGATATAGACACTTTTTAAAGACTGCAGGAGAGCCATAAATGGTCTTACGCACTTGCGAGCATCTTACGTAGAATACACTAGGTGGTCTTGACATATACACTTTTTAAAAACTGTGCAGGAGAGCCATAAATGGTCTTGACAGATGTAGATACTTTTTAAAGACTGTGCAGGAGAGCCATAAATGGTCTTGACAGATGTAGACACTTTTTTTTTTTTTTTTTTTTTTTTTTTTTTTAAAGACTGTGCAGGAGGGCCATAAATGGTCTTACGCACTTACGAGCATCTTACGTAGAATACACTAGGTGGTCTTGACATATATAGTAACTTTTTAAAAACTGTGCAGGAGAGCCATAAGTGGTCTTGACAGATGTAGACACTTTTTAAAGACTGTGCAGGAGAGCCATAAATGGTCTTGACAGATATAGACACTTTTTAAAGACTGCAGAAGAGCCTTAAATGGTCTTACGCACTTAGGCGCATATTATGTAGAATAAGGTAGATGATCTTGACAGATGTAGACACTTTTTAAAGATTGTTCAGGAGAGCCATAAATGGTGTTACACACTTAAGCGCATCTTACGTAAAATACGCTAAGTGGTCATGACAGATGTAGGCACTTTTTAAATACTTGTGCAGGAGAGCTATAACTGGTGCACGTTAAAGAACAGACTGGATGGCCTTAACGGGGGAGCTTCTATCTGTTCCTTAATAGCTGTCCAGTGGGTTCCCTTCCACTCAACATCCTCTGATCCCTTAGGGTCTTTGT
Organism: Ryuthela nishihirai; assembly: GCA_038380435.1. Classification (NCBI taxonomy): domain Eukaryota; kingdom Metazoa; phylum Arthropoda; class Arachnida; order Araneae; family Heptathelidae; genus Ryuthela; species Ryuthela nishihirai. The sequence goes on along the minus strand of JAWZYU010000024.1, from coordinate 50,517,501 downwards.
GACCTGGCATTTGACTCTCTGTGCAAAAAAAATTGTCTCCCAGAGGTAAAACCCAGTTGAAGTTTAGGAGACTTTTCGATAAAGTTCAAATGAATATTTAATGAACCTTCTAAAATTATCAGAGAACAACAGTAAAGCATCGAAAGATAATAACATGTGGATTCTTGGCCTCACTTTGAATGAAACAAAAAAAAACGTCAAACACTAATCCTCACCAATACCACAACGCCCCGTATCAACACAGAGAAAACGATGTGAACCATCCACTTTAATATGCTACCTGAAATCAACTGATCTTGTTAGCAATCCGAGGACTAGCTGCATTAAACTTCTTTCTGAGAAATCCACTTTGTTCTTTCGCCTCAGGTGACTCGATAGTCCATCAATTCCTTTCCAAAACTCTTCCTTCATGATGAAACCGTACTGAATCTCTTTCACCTTATTCTTCACAGAAAGAAGAGGTGCGGCGAAAGTCTGGAAAAAGAAAGTGAAGGATAATAATCAGCTCGAGGCTAATCCTTGCCCCTCTCGAAGTTTCTTTACGAGTGTTTCCTCTACATGCTCGCATTAGCCATCTCTTCCAAGCTACAATACGAAGAACAATGTCAACACACTTATACTCGCTGCTGAAACAGAGGCACTCTCGGTGTTCCAGGTTTTTCTCATAAACATAAGACATTTACCCGCAATGCTTTTTCTTTTCTGGTTCCCTAATAATGAGAAGTTTATGTTTCTGTCGAAAGCTGCAGCCCCAGGTGAGGAATTCGAAACTGGATTTTGTTTTTTACGTGATTCTTTTTTTTTTTTTCACTTTTTGCTGGGTGAAGCCTGGAGAGAGGGGGAGTTAGAATAACATACTTTACTCTTTCTTATATCACAAGGGCATTTTCTTTTAGAGTTTGAAGCAGGAATGGGCAACCTTTTCTCATCGGATGGGCCGGATGAGAATTTTTCAGATTGCAGAAGGTGTTGGTTGTTTTAATTCTAAGCGGGACTGTTTTGTATACAGTGGGCATTCACAAGGACCCCAACGGCTCAGAGATGGGTGGAGGAGGGGATTCATTGGACGTATGTTAAGAAACAGATGGAAATCTTCCATTAAGACCACCCAATGTGTTCTTTATATACATATATATATACTTTACTTTAAGAGGGATAGGCACAATCTAGAAAAACATAAAGGGGGAGGGGTCACGAAACTCAGTCGCGCCAGGAAAAAGTAAAAGGTGGCGCCAAAAGACTGGATTTCCAATGCAGTGTAACATTTTCACCCTCCATTTTAAAATTAAAAAAATTCTTGAAAAATGCATGAAATATTAATACTTGTATAGTTTTTTTGCCACTATTATCTATACTAGGGGTAGGCAAGTAGCGGCCCGCGGGCCACATTCGGCCCGCTAAGAGATTTTTGCGGCCTGCCAATAGAGTCAGAAAAATCCGCCTTGAACCGAGATTTCCTTCCCGTGCGCGACCGAAGATTCGTCTCGTATTTTCCACTAGGACGACCACGTCAATACGCATGCGCAGTGTAGATACGAAAACAATTGCCCACCCCTGATCTATTCTATAATTCTCAAAGGGGGAGGAGGCATTGTCCCCTTGCCCTCCCCTAGATCCGGCCCTAAACCGAGTATCCATCGTGATCCGCACACACAGATATATATGTGTATGCGTGGGATGGGTATGTACTTGTGTAGTGCCCAACTATAACAGTGTAGTGGATAACGTGAACTTTATGATAAATGAAAAAAGTGGGCAAGAGGGGAAAAGGCATTATGTAATCCATGGGTCAGTGATCAACATTTTTTTTGAGGGCAAGCTAGTTGCAATAAGATCCATTTGTGAGTTTATTTCTTCCATGTTAATAGTGGTTCCAAACACACGAAGAAAAGAATCACATGCATAAATTATTTCACTGATTCAAATTTTTATTATTTTCGCAGCCAGTTCAATACTGTTAATACCTGCAGGGACAAGGCACAATGGCAAATTTTGGTGCAGTGCAGCTTAGGCCAATTGTGGCAAAAAACTCTGATTTAAGTAACAATAAAAGGGAGGAGGACCAAAATGGGAAATGTTTATACCACTTTCTCCAAGGTCACGATTTGGGTTGGGTTGTTTTACCTCTGAGCGGCACTTTTTTTGCACACCATGGGCTAAATGGCCAGGTCACATGGACCCCGAAGGCTCAGAGAAGGTTGGGGGAGGAAACCCACTGGAACAGCTGTTGGGAGACAGATGGTAGCCTCCCGTCAAGGCCATCCAGCGTATTCTTTAACCTGCACAGGGTATGGCTCTCCCGCACACGGGGCCACGGCTTAACCTCCCATCCGACGGACGGAGGCCTTTCCAAGCTCATCGGTGTCCCCTACTGACCGTGGGCAGGGCGGGGGAATTTTGCGGAGATAAATCTCAACGCTGACCCAGCTGGGACTCGAACCTGGGAACTACAGATTACGAGCCTGGCGCGCTACCGACTGAGCCACCCCTCCAAGGTCACGAGGAAACAAAATAGTTCTTATATGACTCGGGCCTTTTATTTCCCTTTGTAACCAATCCTCAGTTTAGGAAACGGACATTTTATCGTTGCTCTGGTCACCCGGAACTGACACAATGGAACATCTGGCAATTCCATGGAGACTGTGTGGCCAGGTACTCGAGTTTAGGAAACGGACATTTTATCGTTTCTCCAAGGTTTTGTTAGGAAACGGACATTTTATCGTTTCTCCAAGGTGACCATTTTATCGTTTCTCCAAGGTTGAGTTAGGAAAACGGACATTTTATCGTTTCTCCAAGAAGACCTGAGCATGGATTAATGACAATCCATGACAATCCATGCTCTGGTCACCTTGGAGAGCGGACGACGTTAAATAAGGTGAAATCGGCATTTTGGCATCAAATGTATGCCGATATTAGAAATTATGTACAGACCCGTGTGTCCTGCTTACAGAACCGAGGTTACATCATGAAGAGAAAAGGCAATATCGTCAGAGCCAAGGGTCCAGTGAACATTTCTCCTCTAAGAGGTCTTTGGACTGAGCTGTTCCTCCAGTGGTGCGTCTGTTATAGTCATAGTGATCTAAAACCTGAAATGAACTGTGTCCATGGACTCCTACATTTTCGACAACCTTTTTCTCCCTAAGGACTAATGGTATCCTTTGAACGAACTTACTGCCTTTATCCCCATAAAGGCAGTAAGTTCGTATATCCTATGTCCAAACTGAGGTCCATTACCACCTCCACCTAACATGGACTTGTATTTCAAATAAAATGTCGAATTGCATCATATACACTGACACCCCTACAAAAGATGTGTGTAGGGAGACCAACATTGGACGAGTGTACCTCTCTCTCCCCTCCCCCTGCTTAGATCCATTTATCTGTTGCTCCTTTTCTTTTCTCCTGAGTGAGATAAGTATGTTGATATTTCCAAAATGTGGACTCGACATGCCCTCGAACTGTACCTCGTTCTCGCCACTTTTCTTTTCTTTTCCCGCCATTGTCCTGCTTTGTTCTTCGTCTTTAGTCTTCGGCACTCATGCCAACCAAAAATGCACCTCCAGGCTACGTTCCTTCCTGAACAAACTCGAAGGCCTGAACTCCACTTGAACAGTTTCCCGCAAGAGCAACACAAAGATTTGGCTGATGCAACCTAACTGGCTGCTGAGATAGGCACGAGCTGGCCAATGATCAACCTCCATGACCTCTGTTCACTCTGGCCCAGCTACGCCCAGCTAGCTGACGTAGGGAATACTCAGACTCTTTCTGCTAGAGATTTGCTTGTGTTCTTCTACTCATTCTGACTGCTAGTGCAGGATGTCATCCTCCTGCCATCAACCTCAGGTGGGAGGATGCATAATTTAGGTTCCGAGATTCATCCAAAAAAGCCGCTTTCCCATTTTGCTGAGCAGCAGAGCATCATCAGGCAACTTCGACATCCAAACGGCCTTTCATCTCACAATGGAAGGAAGGAAACGATAAAATGTCCGTTTCCTAAACTCGAGTACCTGGCCACACAGTCTCCATGGAATTGCCAGACGTTCCATTGTGTCAGTTCCGGTACTATGGTGGTGTGGGGAAATGAAGAGAAAAAGTACTCCCTCTGTCACAAAAAATGTTCAGAGATCATGGCTTGATGTGTGTCGGTTCAATTCTTTATTATCTCAATGCTCAATAATCTCTTTCGAGGCCGCATCATCAGTTTCCTCAGCACGGGTCATATCTCCCAAGGGGCTGGAAGGGCGGGGATGTTCCTCTAGTGCTTGGGTATTTTTTGATTGATCTCTCACTTTTTACAGAGCTATATACAATGCCAAAATCAGTCCTGCAGTGTAAGGTTCCATTTCACTAGCCTGCTTGAGAAGTCCTTTAACTTCATTAATTAGCTTAGCGGATAAGGTTATGTATTGCTTAAAATGTGAGATGAGGAGCTTGATTGCCAGGGCTCCCTTTTCAAACGTCAAATAGCGAGTCTCTGGGGATTTACGTTTCTGACTTGCATATACTACCCCTAGGGAGGATTGGTTTTGATTTCGATTTTTTGCTCTGTGATATTTGAGTGCAATAATAAGGAATATTAGACCATAGGTCAATAAATCTCTTATTTGTGTGTAATCAGAATCAATTCGGCGAGAGAGGACCTTGTCGTGGTCTAGACCTCCTTGGAGGGGGGGGGGGGGTCTAACACTCTCTCAGAAGAAAGAAGACGTGACCACCTGGTGTGAACCCCAGGGTACCAGATGGTAATGGCTAGTGAAGTGACTGAAATGGCCTCTAAAGTGCAGAGTGCCACAAGCAAAACTAGTGAACTGCTTGGAGAATTGGACTCTATTATACAAAGCGGAGTTAATAAGGTAACTAAACAGCAAGCTTCTGAAATAAGAAGCGTTTTTAGGAAACTACAAAATGCAATTCATGATCAAGAACAGAAAATCAGCAACCCCGAGGGAAGGTTATCTGAAAGAGAGGAGGCAGCCAAAAGTAAGGCATCAACCTATAAAAGTTATGCTGAAGTTGTGAAAAGTTCTACGACTCCAAAGCCTAGGAAAGGAGACCAACAACACATAGTGTTAATATACCCTCAAGATGAGGGAAAGAGTTCAGAGGAACTCAAGAAAGAAATAATCAATAATGTAGATCAAACAAAAATGAAAACTGGCATTAAAAATGTCGAAAAGATTTTAAAAGGTGGTGTATTGGTAGAATGCACAGATGAATTTGATAAAAAGATACGGAAAACAGAAATTCAACGAAGTGCAGTCTTAAAAAAACAAAGTCCAAGCTAGAAAACCAAAAAAGAAATTGCCACAAATCATCATATACGATGTAGACGGTGAGATTGAAAGAGACTCATTAGTAGAAAGACTTAAAGCACAGAATACATTTTTGATAGAAGCCTCGATGGAGACAAAATTCTCAATAAAGAGTAAATATAACAAGAAGCACTGGATAGTGCAAATAGACTCTGAGAGTTTTAAAAATCTAATGAAGGAGTAAGAGGTCAATGTGGGATGGTCCCGCTTAAATGTAAAATAATACCTGAAGGTTTTGAGATGTTTCAAGTGCAATAGATATGGTCACTTTCAGACAAATTACACAGATCAAGTATGTGGTAAATGTGGTCAAAAAGACCACAAACACTGGGACTGTAAAACAACAGCCCTATCTTGTGTGAACTTTAAAGCAGCTAATGACAAATTCAAGTTAAAATTAAATGTCCAACATTCTGGTTTGGATGTGGATTGTTCCTGTTAGAAAAGAGAGCTTGATTTATTGATAAAGCGCATCCAATTCTGAAATTCAGTTGTCGAAAATAGTTCAAATAAACTTACATCACGCTAGAGCTGCTACAAGCAGACTTGTGCTCTTTATGGAAGAGAAAGAATTTGAAGTGGCACTTATTCAAGAGTCTTATACTTATAAGGAGAAAATAAGAGGTATCTCAGCTAGATGGAGACTCTTTATTGCACACCATCCAAAGCCAAGAAGTGCAATTATAATTGGAAGAAAAAACATAAGTGCTACAGAAATATATACTTCTCGAGATGTAGTCATCATCTCAGTTGAAAAAGGAGATAGAAAGAGTATCCTGATCTCTGTGTTCTGCCCGCCAAAGATCCTCTAGAGAATGTTCTCTAGATCACTATGGTTAACAGACGCACTCTGACTAAACGTATCACTATGGCTAACAAACGCAATATGACTAAACATATCACTATGGTTAACAGGGCAAATTTCAACTAAAGGTTGAAAGCTCGCAGAGAGTCAAAAGCCTTTTCAATCTCTCTGTGTGTTGGTCAAAAGTCTGGGAGTCAATTACTACGTCATCTAAAACATCGGTAGTTGTTCCTGACACATACCCATGAGTATATTTTTCAAAAGGGGCTGAAATTATTACCATAAGCCAAACAGCAGAAAACTGAATTCATATAAGCTCTTCCTATTTATAAAGGCTGTCTTCTCGATGTCGTATTACTATTTACTATTTTAAGCATTTCGATACTGCAATAACCCAGCAGGTCCTGGGCACTAGGCCTAATCTGTCATGCCCAACTTCATCAATGTTGTGGAAAGGGGGACTTCAGGACAAATAAAAAAGTGGACAAGGTTTAAAATGGCGCTGTGTGTGGCGCTGTGTGAGTCTGCTGTCAGCATTTCTCTGAAGGCAAAAACATAGCCGTAATAAGATCCACTTTTTGAATTTACTTCTTCCATATTGTTATGAATTTAACTGATGGAAACTCAGCGTGAGTTCAAAAATAGTATTTAACAATTATAATTCTAAAATAATGTAATTTATTACAAAAGTATGAATGAAAATATTTATACAAACTAAATTCAACCAACACAAATATTTATCAGTATAAAAATAAACCTTTAGAAGAACATAGCACATTTTTACTATTTCTGCAAAGAGATGTTTCCTCTGTAACTCTTACTATCTCTACTCAAAGCATAAAATAAAGCTCTTATAACAGTCGATAAGTGGCATAATGATATTTGTGAACAAACCTGTAATCTACCAAGAATAACCTCACCAATTCTTGTAAACAAACTAAAGATAACTATGCATCAAACAATGAACTCTTCCTACAGAAAAGTTGAGATTAGCTCTGCTTGTTCGATTAACATATAACCTCCTCAGCCACATCTTTAAGTGTACTAAGCATCCTTCTTTTTCTTACCAGTCCACTAACAGAATCAACACTAATAAACTTATTTAAACTTCCGCGCACCCACCAAATAAAATCTTTTTTTTATTCTTCAGTTCACAGATAAAGACAAGCTACATTTTTCCTTCACACTCTAATTCCTCTTAATACAACTCTCTTTATTAAAGTTTAAAAGTTAAGTTCGTTCCAAGTGGTTGATGACGTAGTTCTCACGCTGAGTACACGCGAGCATCAAGACTACACATCACGGGTTCGTTACAGCCCATTCATCTGTCGTAATAATATTAATGATGGTTCCAAACGCTTTGTTTCAAGCCTGTGACAAACAAGAAGAAAAGAATCACATACATAAAGTATTTCACTGATTAAAATCTTTATTATTTTCCAGTCAGTTTAAACACCGCTAATGCGGGAAGAAACAAGACACAATGGCAAATTTTAGTGCAGTGCTGCTTACGCCAACTGTGGGAGAAAGCTCTAATTTCAGTCACAATAAACGGAAAGGTGGACCCAAACGGGAAGTGTGCATACCTCTTTCTCACAGGCCACGAGGAAAGAAAATAGCTCTAGTACGACTCTTACCTTTCACGCTCCTTTGCACCAAATCCTCAGTTTAGCAGACAGACCTTTTTTCGTTTCCTCCTTTCCATTGGGAGATGAAGGGGCGCTTAGATGTCTTGGTAGCTTGGTCATGCTCTGGTGCTCAGCAGAACAGGGAATCGGCTTTCTTCGGTTACATCGGCTCTTCGACTCTCTGTTCATCCACCTCAGGTTGATGGCAGGCGGACGACAGGCCATGCTAAGAGTCAGGACGAGAAGAAGGACACCAGCAGAATCTTTAGTAGAAAGAGTCCGAATAGTCCCCACATCAGCTACCTGTGCATAGCCCAGGGTCAGAGTGAGCAGAGGTCGTGGAAGTTGGTCATTGGCCAATTCGTGCCTTTTTCAGCAGTCAGCTAGGTTGCATCAGCCAAGTTTTTGTGTCGCTTTTCTGGGAAACTGTTCACGTGGAGTTCCCGCCTTTCAGATTGTTCTGGAAGGAATGTAGCCTGGAGGGGCATCTTCGGCGGGCACGAGCGCAGAAGAGAAAATGCGAAGAAGAGGACAAGGGAAGGAAAAGGAAAAAAAATGCGAGAATGAGGAACAGTTCGAGACCACGTCGAGTCCATATTTATTCACGGCATTGTATGTATATATATATATATGTATGTTAATTGTACCATGTTATTAATGTAAGTATGTTATCTATATTATTTATGTAGGTTGGTATGTAAAACGCATACCTCCTACAGAATTGAAAAATCCACAAACACACATATATATACTATATAGTTTCTTTGCTTATATTTTAGCAAAATATTAGCCGTCCCGTGATCGAGTGGTTAGCGCGCTTGGCTACTGATCTAAGGGAAGGATAAGGTATGGACGTTTGTGTTGTTTTTCTGCTGAGGTCCTGCCATCCTCTCAGACCTTCTACTGTGGCATATAAACTGACAGGCTCCTGTCAGACCTCTGTGGCAAGCAGCTGCTTGAGGGGGTATTTATTTATTTTTATATCAACTTCATTGTTCTGCCAATCCTTTTTTTCATTAAGTGTTCCATCATTAAAAAGCAGTTGGAAAACATCGATTTAGAAAATTCGGAAAGAACTACTAGAAGAAGCTAAAAAGCCATAACAACGAATTATTAAATAAAAAAAATAAATACTCCCTCAAGCAGCTGCTTGCCACAGAGGTGTGACAGGAGCCTGTCAGTTTATATGCCATAGTAGAAGGTCTATATTTTTTTAAAATTCATTACCTTGAGCAACTTCCACACAATACCATTTACTGCGTCATTCGTCCCCTCGCAAATCAGGATAACTTGGCAATATCGCTGATATGAAATAACAACTCCCAGCTTGATAACCAATACAACTATATTTACATTCAATGAAAACGTCGGTTGCAACTTCCACTGAAGCAAAAACCAAAAAATCAAAACAGGATCGTCTTAAGACAAACCCATTTCGAAAACGTCAAGGTGGGTGTTTCTTATGAGCTTAAAATTCCTTATTTCTAGGCGACGACTGTTCCGGCTGCAATGCTTTTGCTTACCCTCGGCATTTCTTCAGGAAAGCAAATGTTCTCAGAGCGAAACGGAAAAGCCGTAAACTTGTCTCGATCACTCACTTAAACTTTCTTTTTTTCCTCTTCTTCCTCCCCAGAAAGGAAAAGAGACAAAGCCGTAGACCTGTTTCGTTCCCCACATCTGCCGAGCCAACGTCGAGTTTTATTGGATTTTGTAGCCGCCGCATTTTATCGACTCCGATTGAGTTATTCGCCTCCTTCCCCCACCCTTTTCTCCCCCCTCCATCTCCCTCTCCCCAAACCCTCCTTACACACGGACTCGGCCGTAATCAATTACCTGGCCACTACTACGTTCATAAACTCTCGCCCGTCCTTTTCCTCCTTCTTCGTATAACCGTCGACCGTAACCGTCAGAATAGGCCCAAGTGCACGGCCGCAAATACTGCTGCCAGGTGTCAAGTTGGAATATGCTATCGAAAAAACTTTGCTCCTTTAATTTTTTTCTCAAATGTTATTTTTTGCTCTCTCGTTTCGGCAATCAATCGTTTCAGTTGTGTAGGAAACTTTATTGAAAAATCGCTATCCAAAATTTATTTTAAGTTTACGTTTATTTTTATTTCATCATACCAGATTAACAAGAGCTGATTATAAGATTTTTCTTCCATTCTTTCTTTAGTTTTAAGCTGTGCTGTAATGTAAGAATTCTGTCGACTTGCTGATATTACTTTTCACAATAACGATATCAACGGAATCTGACAGACAAGCTGCAGTCACAGCTTGCATGAACACAAATATCCAACAATGCATCTTGCATTAATTATGTATATGTATTATTTATAACGCGTTAGTGTCGGTTGCTTTACCTCCGAGCGGCACTTTTTGCACATAATGGGCCAAATAGCCAGGTCACAAGGACTCCAAGGTTTGTGAGAAGGTTGGGGGAAGAGACCCACTGAACATCTGTTAGGAAACGTGTGATGATCTCCCGCAAGTCCATCCAGCTTGTTCTTTAACGTGCACAGAGTATGACTCTACTGTACACAGGGTGAGTGGGCATCAGTCGGTAGCGCGCCAGGTTCCTAATCTGGAATTCCCAGGTTCCAGTCCCAGCTGAGCCAGCTTTCAGATTTATATTAGCAAAACTCCTCGACTTGCCCACAGTCAGTAGGGGACACCGACGGGTTTGGAAAGGCTGCCGTCAATAGAAATGGATGTTAAGCTGTGGCCCCGTATGCGGAAAGCCATACCCTGTGCAAGTTAAAGAACACGCTGGATGGCCTTGACGCGAGACTACCATCTGTCTCCTAACAGCTGTCCAGTGGGTCCCCTCCACCCAATCTTCTTTGAACCTTCAGGGCCCTTGTGACCTGACCATTTAGCCCACTGTGTGGAAAAAAGTGCGCTCAGAGCTAAACTAACCCCGGACAAGGGGCCACGGCTTAAAGTCCCATACGACAGACGGTGTCCTTCCCAAGTCCATCGGTGTTCCTCACTGACCGAGGGCAGGGTGGTGAGTTTAGCTTTGCTGAGATAAATCTCAGTACAACGCTGGCCCATTTGGGAGTCGAACCTGGAAATTGCAGAATAGGAGCCTTGTACGCTACCGACTAAGCCACCCCCGCCGCATATTAATAATGCATCCAGGTCTATATTATAATTGTAGAGGTAGTAGAGAAGGATACCATGAATGCAATAAGATACAAGGGCGATAACTTTGCTAATATGTGATGCGACATGCTGAAGCAACACGATTCGTTAGTCTTAATGTATGATAATGAGTTTGGTTTGGGTTGTTTTACCTCTGAGCGGCACGTTTTTGCACACCATAAGCTAAATGGCCAGGTCACAAGGACCCCGAAGTTTCAGAGAAGGTTGGAGGAGGGGACCCACTGGAGCAGCTGTTGGGAGACAGATGGCAGCCTCCCGTCAATGCCATCCAGTGTGGCTCTAGCCTCCCGTCAAGACTCTCCCGCACACGGGGCCACGGCTTAACGTTCCATCCGACGGACGGTGGTCTTTCCAAGCCCATCGGTGTCCCTACTGACGTGGGCAGGGCGAGGAGTTTTGCGGAGATAAATCTCAACGCTGACCCAGCTGGGACTCGAACCTGGGAACTGCAGATTACGAGCCTGGCGCGCTACCGACTCAGACACCCCCGTCCAAATATGATAATGAGAGACTATTGAAAAAAAGCTCATTAATGATTACCTATAAACCAATTGTATTTAAAGAATGGAGTGGCCAGTTGCCTTCCTGGATTTGGACCCTACGAACACGTTATGGATGTAATAGGAAGAAGGAATTGTCCAGATATTTTTCTCCCCAAACATTGTCTAAGCTCTCATTAGCCCTTATTATAGAAGGGAAATAAATTACGCATGAAATCATAGCTACCATGATTAAGGTTAAACAGTATACATTCTAGTTCCTGTAGGTCGTACACACCCTTTAGATTTTACTTAGTTTATTCTATTTTGGTGAAATACTATCAAGATATGTGGTGGATTTTTTTTTTTTCTTCTTCTAAGTGGTATTTTTCTATAACTAGTTTATTTTTAAATTGAACTTTGGCTGATATGCGAATAATCAACACAGTATATCAAATTCAGAATTTTGAAATGAACTTGAAATAGTTGAAATTGAAATACCCTATTGATTCAAAAAAACTATTCAAGAGCATGAATAATTGGTCTGGGGTTATTAAAACGTCATTATGAATCTTTTTTTATGCAGAACTAGGATAGAAAATTAGAGAATGACTGGAAAAATCTGTCAAATTAATATTATCATCATTGTTGATGTTGTCGTCATTTCTATTATTTACCAGGATTTTGCCTTATTATTATTATTTAATAATAATAATGTATATTTACGAGATCATAAATTTCTTACAATATATATTTAATGCTTTTTCTCTTCCGATTAACAAAATTCTGGGGGCCCGTCCCCCTTTTCTCCCTAAACCTGGGCTGATTATAATAATTTAATTTGAAAGCTATTTTGATTGTTATGACAAAATCCATACTCACTAATATAAAATTCCTACAATTCTAAAAATGATGATTAATAATGTATATAACCAATTTATGGTTAACTTAAAGACATAGTATTAATCACACATTTTATCAAATATTAATACATGTATACTTAATACATCATTGTAAATCACATTTTTATTAGTAAATGTACCAACTGGTATTTTGTTTTTAATTCATTTGTAAATATATTTAATTATTGAGGTTTCAAAATAATCGGACTCAAGGTCTTCGGGCCCACATAAATGTGGTTTAGGCAGTTGTCGTACATGACAAAGCAAAACCTTTCTAGTCTTATTAGTGGATAACTATTAGTGGGTTAATTAGTATTAGTAGTGTAGACGGATGAGACTAAGGGTTTGGTTAACCCAGTATTTAGTTCTGTCTCATCATGATATATTAAAATCATCACAAATATAAACTGCTAAGTATTGTATACAGATATCAACTGCATGTGGAGTATTTTACGATTAGAAAAAACTTATTGTTATAAGAAAAGAAAACTTGTTTTTCAAAGCGCCAAATCATAGTTGGTTTTCTTTCCCCTTAGGAATGCTTTCAAGCACATGATTATTTTTATTGCACATCGTAGGAAAAATTTATGGCAAATTAGAATTACGAAGTTTATTCTGAAATATATTTGAGAACAAAGATTGGAAAAAAAATCCGTTTAAATTTTCTCCATTCAGAGGGATATTTTAATGAAAATTATTTCATGCGATAAAAAATTGTTAATTTACGTTGCTTTTTAATCATTTTTAAATTACGTAAAAACACGAAAGTATCGAACATAAATTTCTTTTATATCCTCGGAGATTTCAAAATATCGACCGCACGTCGGAAGCAAAAGCATACTGCGAAACGCATTGTTAGAAATATATAAAAAAAACCTTCTAAGATGTTATTCTTTCCCCAGCTCGAAGGAAAATAATAGAACCACCTAGCGATAATACATAACTCATCTTAATAATGCTATTGTATAAGCGAGGATCACCTTATTTCCATGCAGATGTCGTGCATGCAAATAACAGGATCTCCTCGCATCTCCCCCCTCCCAACCCAATTCTGAGCACGCAAAGATCAGTTGATTTGGAAAGATAATAAAAAAAAGCGGAAGACGAAAATCCATAAGCTAGAAGACAGACTATCTCTGCATCACCATATGCGTGTATTTTCATCTTTTTTTTTTCAGTATTATTATTCTGTGTACTATTCCTAAAGCTTATGGTGAGCTATTGCTTGCAGAGTGATGAGAGAAACGCTGAAATAATAAATCCCAAGTTGGCAACGTGGGAAGGTCTTAGAGGACATTCGGTTCATCGAGAATAGAGGAGGAAGGTGTGAAAAAAAAAAGACACCATAGCAAAAACAGAAGAGGCGTACCTTTTAGTAACAACTGCGTTCCGCATCGTTGGTGGTAGTAATACCATCTCATGCGTAAAGAGATGTTATAATAATAAACAATGGGTAACCAATACATAAATAATATGCGTTTTTTTTGTGCGAAATGTTTAGATGTAGGTGCATATTTGTGGTGTTTGGAGTTGAGAAAGTGTCGGGATGGGAGAAGAACCGGGAGCTTAGGAGAACATCGTAGTTGTTCATCCTTTTAGGAAGTTAGTATTTTGAAGCCGTTCTAGAAGCTTACGCAAGACCTTATCAAAGGAGGAATGCTATTGAAAAATGTAGCTGTGACTCTGGCTCTGGACTGTATTAAGAAGAAAAAAAGATGTATCGTTTTGCCTTCGCGTCTGTAGAAAAGAACCATAGGGCGAAAGAGCACCAGCGAAAGTATATTCTTGAACCAGCGTATGCAAGTTTATACGAAAAAAAGCCCAAAAAAGGACGTCAAATGAGATAAAAGTATATATGTGCAGATGAAAGAGAAGCAGGGTATTGGAATATCCAGAAAAAAGAAGTGAAAATGCAGCATTCTCAGTCAAACCTCTAGCCAGTAAATATATTTTTTTGCATCATAAGTTTAAAGTATGTCACATGCACATAAAATGACGTCAGTATCAAAGAGTAATATGTTTGTATCCATCTCCACGAAAATATTTTATGGCATCTAGAGATCAAATCTCTTTGCATTCTTTAGAAATGTTTGAAAGATCTAGCAGAACCTCTTAGACTTGTTATCTCTCAAAAAGTATGGGGGGTATATATGGGATTTATGGCCAGTGAACTTTTTTATATTCGAGAATAAAAACAAAAGGTGTAGAATTCAATATAGTGGCATTATGAATCTATGCCATACTGAAGGGAGCAGATTAGAGATGTCACTCTGAAGAAGATACACTGAATAATTAAACTGAAATTAAAAGAAATGACGTATTGATCTAAAAAGGTTCCAGACCATGAATGGCAGATCTGTAATTCAATAAAATGACTCCACGAATTATATACACTAGTGGACGAAGGTAAATTTCAACACTATACTATTATATATGTTATTTGGGTTCTTTAACCTCTGAGCGGCACGTTTTTTGCACACCATGGGTTGTTGGTTGTTTTACATCTGAGAGGCACTTTTTTGCACACCATGGGCTAAATGGCCAGGTCACATGGACCCCGAAGGCTCAGAGAAGGTTGAGGGAGGGGACCCACTGGAACAACTGTTGGGAGACAGATGGTACCCTCCCCTCAAGGCCATTCAGCGTGTTCTTTAACGTGCACAGGGTATGGCTCTCCCGCACACGGAGCCACGACTTAACGTCCCATCAGACGGACAGCGGCCGATTACAAGCCTATCGGTGTTCCCTACTGACCGGGAGCAGGGCGGGGAATTTTGTGGAGATAAATCTCAACGCTGACCCAGCTGGGACTTGAACCTAGGAACTACAGATTACGAACCTGGCGCGCTACTAACTGAGCCACCCCGCCCTATTTTATTTGGGTAAATTATGTTGCATAAATGGGAAGCTAACGTCAAAGCTCTTTAACTTCACTTTTTTTACTGTGATAGAAGATAAAGATTTTAATCAAATATACAAATTTCTCGTTTTTCAACAGTATTCGTTCAGTATTTAAATAGTTACGGAAATTTGAATATTAACAGTAACAATGTCATAAAAATTTATTCTCGATAATAACACAATTAGTATTATTATTTCAAATGTTTCAATTATTTAAAATAGGTGTATATTTTATACGTTTGTGCAAAATAATCTTTCAGTATTCGTCAATTTTGTAAAATTTCTTAGGACTGGCATTGTTATGGTTAAATATTCAAACTTCCATAACTCATTAAACTGAATGAATATCGTTGATAATCGAGATATTGATATATTTGATTGAGATCTTTACCTGCTATCATATTTAAGAAAAAAATATTATAGGAGTTATAGAGCTTCGACGTTAGCTTCCCATTTACATAAGATAGAGTTCTAATTTAAATTTTTCTCCACCATTGGACGTACATAGACGATCAGAAATATGATTCAGAAGAAAATTTGCTAAATAATTCGTTTCAAAAATGAGAGAAGCGATATAATTTTTTTAAAACGTAACAGAGAATGGATATTTCATCTTAAATTCAATAAAACGACTTTGTAAATTATTATTCGGAACTAGAATTAAAAAATTGTAGATGTGACTCTGAAGAAAATTTGCAATTATTTCTTCTCAGAATTGAAAGGAACATTGCATTGTTAAAAGAACTGTTCCAGATCATGAATAATTAGTCTGAAGTCCATTAAAATGATTTTATGTATCGTTACACAGAATTAGAATAGAAGATCAGCGATGTTACTGAAGAAATGTTTCCGAATCATTCATTTGAGGTCTGAAGGAAGCGATTTAAAAATTGCTATACGTTACGCATGTGTAACCAAAGACTGGCGAAAAATATTTTAGATAACGGATAATAGCGTTTGTAATAAGCGATCATATTGTTACTTTCTCATACGAAAGGTGGAAAATGTCTTGTGGTCATGTATAAAGTCCATCTCGAGATTTCCGCCTTATGCACGTTCAAGTAACCACTCAACTTGCAAAATTTCAAGTTCAAGTAACCACTCAACTTGCTGGAATTTTGCCGAATAAGGGGCATTCAAAACGTTCTTGACATGCATCTGCAAAGCAGAAACCATTGCAGTTACCACAGCAAAACTTTTACTGTCCTTCAAAGTACTTCCCTCCAGTATATATGCAAAGTTGCAGACATGTATGTCAATTCTGGAACGCTTGATGGTACTCCTATTTGGGAATACTCCGCAAATCTGAATGAACGCATTTTGTAAAATCTTGCACCCTTGAAAAAGGCTTCCCAGTAAATTCCTTTTTTAATTTTTGGAAACAACCAAAAATCGCATGGTGCAAGGTCGATGAATCTGCAGGACAGGAATAGCTGTTTGATTTTTTTCTGCTCCATATAGACCGTAACGTGCCAGATTTTGTGAGCACTGGCATTGTCATGAAGAAGGAGAATCCTTGACATGCCTATTGTTAGATGCTGCTCCTTCATCTCCTTAACCATTTTAGACAAAACAATGTTGGTGTAAAATTGGCCATTTATAATTATTTTATTCAGGTAAGTGTCCACAGCTATCACTGCTTGGGAATTGAAAAAAAAATGTTAAAATCCTCTTCCTTGAACGAAAGTTTTGTCGGAGGATTTGGGAGCGCGATTCATCTTCCGCAACCCAAACATAGTTGTCGATCTTTCCAGGAGTTGTATAGTAATAATGTCTGTTAACAATGTCTGTTAACCGTTTGGTTAACAGACATTGTTAACAGACATTATTACAAACGGTTAACAGACATTGTCACACGGTTAACAATGTATGTTAACCGTGTGACAATGTCTGTTAACCGTTTGGGGCCATTAGGTTCAAACATTGCCAGCATCTCTTTGCTTGAGTCGACTCTAACCCTTTTCTGCTCTTCTGTAAACTTGTGTGGTATCCATTTGGCACAGATCTTTCGAAACCTTAAATGTTGATGAATAATTGTTTCCACACTGCCAATTGATACACTGATATCTAAACTTATTACCTGAACAGTGATGTGTGGGTTTTCTTTAATGAGTTCAATAATAGCACTATGATTCTCTCGTTCACGGTCTCCATCGGTCTTCGTGGATGATGGAGGTCTTCGAAGCTCTGTCGTTCTTCTCTGAATTTGCGAATTCATCCCGTAACAATTCCCTGTGGACAAGCATTGATCCCCATACACTTATGATAACTCAGCATGAATTTTTTTTGATGTGTCCCCAATCTGCATTCTTGTGAAAATGTAAAATCTTTCCTTGTTTTTAGTAGGTACCATAGCAACAACGCACAGATTTCGCAGACCGAATTTAACACGCCGCCAGTGAAGAGAAAAATGATGGTACAACCTTTGTTTTTAACACGTAATGACAAGTTTAGACAATCTTTGAAACAAGTCGTAGATCATTAACTTCGAAGGAACGCAATCTGCAATTCGGAGGTTCAAATTTGCTGACAAATGTCAAGGACATTTTGAATGCTCTCCGCAGAAGGCTAAAAAATTAGTGATATATTTAAAGTCGGGATAGGATATTAATTACAATAATAAATAGAGAACAAATCTCATAAGCATATATGAACAGCTGCATAAGAAAGACGAAACAGACTGTGCAAAGGAATAGAAGAGAAAAGTAAAATTCTGCTAAGACGGAAATAATACTATAAATGAACAGAAAGAAAAAAAATATCTATTTATTCTCTTAAAACTACAGGAAAATATTTTAGATAAAAATAATATACGAACACAAAGACACTTTTTCTTTTATAATTTAAAAACAAAATACTTTTGGAAAAATGACGTGGAAAATGATAAATATTCATGGAGAGCTGTAGGAGAAACGAGGGCTAAAAAAGAATTGAGAAATACTTTTTGTAAGACTAAGAACGATAAAAAAAATGAAAAGAGTAAAATATTTTTTTTTCCTTTTGCTTAAAACTGTGGATAAAAGAAAGCAAAAAGGAACAAAAATAATAAACACAAATTGCCAATTGGGGAGCCTTTAAGGTAAAAGACACGATAATTAAGGAAAAGAAGAGAACTTTAGATTTGAAGAAAGGGATAACAAAAAAGAGGAACAAAAGACCTAACAAAGTACCCAACTCAGCACTTAGTTTAACGCTGAACGACACAAGAGTTTTATCTCTGTCGAAACGGGCTGTGCTTGTCTAATGATTTATGTACACTTGTAATGGTCTTCACTGCACTAACAGAAGAGAGAAACTTCTCCAACCGTGTAGTACCGTGTCATCCTGGGCTACAAACAGGGCAAGATGGATTTTTGGTTCCCTGCTTTGTGACTGCAGTAAAATGGCTGTCAACTCTGGAATACTTCATTTGTCCACCGAAATAAAAGTGTGGCGAGATCTAGAGGAGGAAGATGGGGGAGGGTGGAAGCTTTAGGAAAGGTGAAGTCGTCATATGAGGAGGACGGATGATCTGAGAGTTAAACGGGACCCTGACCTCGACTGTGTATCAATCATACTGAAGAATCGACTGCGGAGAAAGCATGACTTCGATACAAAGGAAGACGATTTTACCGGAAACAATGGCGAACACTTGTGAATAGTTGCGTTCGTCGACGACTAAGTCGCCGGAAAAGAGGGGGTATCCGACAGGAGGAGTTTGCCGATCCATCATTGAGCTGGAGTAGAGAAAAGGACTCTCGCCGAACATAATCCATTAGACGCTGGGATTCGGATGCTGCTCTTCTTTTCGGATGAAGAAGAGTGATGTTGTTGAATAAGAGAAAAGATGGTTGTGCAAAAGGGAAGTAAAGGAAAGAAGCAGAAATCTTTTATGGTTTGATTTGGCTCATGTATGAAATCGTTTTGCTTAAGCTTTTTCCGTTAAGAAATGGAAGAGGTTGGCGACTAATAGTTTAATTTATTAGGGGGTGGGGGAATAAAGGGCAATTTTTGTTCTTTTTTAGAATATATTTTTGAACTTTTTTTTTTTACATTTCTATTCCTTTTTTCATGGATAATGTAGCATTCATGTGTTACGTTGTATACTGGTTTCAAAGCATTAACGGAGCAACTTTATGTTATGTCAATAGGAAGCTAACATCGAAGCTTTATAACTTCTGAAATATAGATTTATATACTGTAACAATACATATACTATGGTAGGTGATCATATTATTCTGATACGACTGTGTATATTTAAATGTAATACTGTATAAATATCTCAATCAAACATATCATTATCTAGATTTTTCAACAGTATTCGTTTAGTATTTAATGAGTTATGGAAGTTTGAATATTCAACAATAACAATGCCAGTCACGAAAATTGACTTCATAAATTAATTAAAACTTAGTAATAAGTACTGTATGAAAGTGTTTAATAATTATGTATTTTAGAACTTTGGGTAAAAAATTCTTTCACTATTCATTGGATTTGTATAAGTTTCTTAAGACTGGCATTGCTGTTACTCATGATCGTTCACAGCCTACAGGCAAATATTGCATAGGGTAAAGAAATTCAGTCTGATCAAGAGACTAATGTCAATGAATAACATTAAGTCATTAAAGAAAGTTAACTCTTAGTCGGATCCTCTTGTCCGCTTAAACTGTGCAGACTTAGTTCAGAGATGTTTTCTTACTCTAATCTCGCTATTAAGTTGTTTCTGTGGAACGAGTAAATAGTACAGTTATATTTTCCTGTTCTTTGAACATCCGACAATTGGGGGAAAGAACCTTTCTGCTCTTGAAAAGGAGTCGTTCAAGACTGCTGCACATGTTCTGAGTCTGGTGATGGGCAAATAATTTCTTCCTGAAAGGTGCAGATCATTTAGCGGACGGATTTTCTTCTCTATTAATTTTCGATGATTGTTATTTCTTTAGGGACGGCTTGGAAGTGATGTGGAAAAATCTCTTTTAGTTTTTCTTGTTTCCCCTCCTATGTGTTCTCTATGGACTGTTTGGTGGGTTTTTTTCGACGGAAATTTGTTCGACGAAAACTTATTCGATGGAAATTTGTGTGAAGTAAAGATTTGTTCGAAATGGAAATTTGTGTGAAGTAAAGATTTGTTCGAAATGGAAATTTGTGTGAAGTAAAGATTTGTTCGAAATGGAAATTTGTGTGAAGTAAAGATTTGTTCGAAATGGAAATTTGTGTGAAGTAAAGATTTGTTCGAAATGGAAATTTGTGTGAAGCAAAGATTTGTTCGAAATGGAAATTTGTTCGAAACCGAAATTTGTTCGACGAACATTTTGTCGAAAGTTGAAGAATTAAAAAATATTTAGAGGAAGCTAGAGGACGTACTCCTCGATAAGATATATTCTGATTTGTCACTATGGAATCATAGTAGGGAGAGGCTCAGTTTTAGATTAGGCAGTATAAAAAAATTCCTTTTAGTTTTCACTCTTCTTATAGACTATATTCAGAGCTTAACTAAAAAAATTCCTTTTAGTTTTCACTCTTCTTATAGACTATATTCAGAGCTCTCTAGAAGAGGGATTATGTTTGATTTTTAAAACTGGAGTATTTACCAGAACTATACGCTGGGTGATCAATAAACTATGACCACCCCATGTTATGTGAATGGGACGCTAATTTCGAATTTCTATAAATTTTAAAATAGACGTTATTATGGGGAGAAAATGTGAGTAAGGATAAAGATCTAAATCATTTCTATCTAAATGTTCGATTTTTCAACTTTTTCAATACTCTTTCAATATTTTAAGTTATGGAGGTTTGAACATATAACAATAGCAGTGTTTGGCATTTGAAGTTAATTTTAACTGAATAGGAAGCATTATTTCAAACCATTTCATACGTAAGTAAAAAACTTGAAAGTGAAAGCACTTCTTTTTAGTTTTCACTTCTTTTTTATAACTTTCTTAGAACAAATTGCTGCATTGAAAGGCTTAAACTTCCTTACCTGCTTAAATACTGTAAGAATACTGTTGAAAATCGAGACTTAGATTTTATTCAGATATTTTAATTATTCTTTGCCACATTTTCTCACAGAGCGCTTACTTTAGAATTATAGAGGCTCTAAGTCAGCGTTCCTTTGATATGGGATGATCATTAGCAAACCCTATCTTATGGAATAAAGCAGCTGATGCGCCACTTTTTCGAGTAAAAAGATATTTTTTCATTTCAACAAATCAATTGGCATACTTTCTTATATATGTAAAAAAATAAATACCATCTCTGGAAGCTGCTTGTCACAGAGATCTGAGAGGAGCCTGTCAATTTAATAGGCCATAGAGAAGATATGTGAGTAATATCACCTGTTTTATCGAGATTTTTGTCTTGCTTTACACAGTAAATTTCTTAAATAATAATAATAATCTTTATTCATATTCATGTTAGTTATACAAAAGTTTAAACAAATGATCCGCAAAGCATCTGCTTATCTGCAGGAGAGAATAATAATAATGTTACATGAAAATACATAAGATATAGTTTAAAATAATGTCATCGAATTACGTGAATTTCAGTGAAAGCTCCATTGTGGTGGTTCAAAGTTTTATTTAAAATTTAGTGCCTAGAAGAAAATTTTTAGTCTTATTTTTGATTTCTTTAAAATTGTTTAAAAAAACAATTTCCCTTGGCAGTTGATTGAACACGTAAGGTATTGTATATGCCCTTGTACATTTCCCGTAATTGTTTAATATTTTTGGAAGTTGGAAATAATTTTTGGATTGTAACCTTGTGTTTTTCCCATGAGAGATTTTAGATTTAAATTGATTATCAAAAAAATATTTTAAAGTGATGCAGTATTTGTAAAGGTTGTGAAAAGAGAGTACGCCTAGATAATTAAATTAAAGAAAAAAAATTTTAGAATCATTTTGAAGTTTCTGTGTTGTGAGAATTAGCAGAACTGAGTCACCACTGATAAGCAGAAATCATTGTTCTCGATTTGTCTAAATCAGTGGTTCTCAAACTTTTATGGCTCACGTACCCCCTAGAAATGTGTATGCAACTGGCGTACCCCTTGTATAGATAGATAAAATTATAGTTATAATATAACAATGGGAATAAAATAAAACATATATACACATTAAAATTCGTACTTAACTTACATCTAGCGATTTTCGAGCTCTCACGGCGTACCCTAAAACATTTTACCGCGTACTCCACGTTGAGAACCCCTAGTCTAAACGATAAAGTAGCTTGTTCACAGAGAAAATTCTTCCAATATTTTTAAAAGCTATAGCATTTTAAAGATTTAAATTACAATTTTAAAGTAATAAATGAAAAATCTCAGTTTCGTTGTGTGTTTTGAAGAGTGTTTATGTGTCGTGTATAGTGACGAAGCGTCATTTATTGAGCAAAAGTGGTTAAGGTTACACCATTTTAACCCATGAAGTATAGGAACCGATCAAATTGACTGTACAACCGTGACTTCCAATGCATCGGAGTAATACCAAGGAAGCTCTTTACCATTTTGATCAAGATAAACCACTGTAAACTTCCACCATTTTTGTTCATAAATATTACCTTAATAGCATTTAATTATTTTAAATGATAAATCCTCTTTGAGTTGGATAGGTATTGATGTGACGTTGGATTGCTTTATCTCTGAGTGGCACTTTTTTGGACACAGTGGACTAAATGGCCAAGTCACAAGAATCCCAAGGGATCAGAGAAGGGGACCCACTAGACAGCTATTAGGAGACAGATGGTAGCCTCTGGTCAAGGCGATCCAATATTTTCTTTAACATGCACAGAGTATGGTTCTCCAGGACAAAGCAAAATGACTTAATGTCCATCCCATAGACTGCAGTCTTTAGAAACCTGTTGTTGTTGTCCTCTTCCTCACGGAGATAAATCTCAAAACTGCCACAGTTGAGACTCAAACCGGGGAACCGGAGATTACGAGCCTGATGCGCTACCGACTGAGCCAACCCCGCCCCGGAATGTCACGGTCAAGAGGTGTAGTTTATATTGGCAGGAACGATTTCACCCCTTGCATCCAAGTGGGTAGTAAAACGCAACTTTTTTAAGAAACGAATGAATGATCCTTTATCTAAAGTTATTTATAAAATATTATTCTTCGCATTTTCCTAATTCTCAATTAGTTAGAATTTCTACTGCTAGAGGATGCTAAAGAGAAAATTAATAAATTTTATTCTCTTCGAAAACGAGCACATCATATTCGCCAGATGTGATATCTTATTCTTCTAGTTCTGCTGTGTTAAATGTTGTGTATAGAACTTGTATGAATGTGTATATAGTCATGGTAATAAAGCTCAAATATATAGTCATGGAGGCTAAGTCTCAGTATATAGTAAGAGATTTTTCTAGAATGATGTGAGGGGTTCGACTCTCCCACTTGTAATTTTTCTATTCGAAACAATATTATCAGAAATACTGAATTTGCGGAAACGGGAGGGAGGGAGGACATGGACCCCTTTTCAAAATGTTAATAACGGGAAAGGTAGACAAAATGTAGTAATGATATATATAATATGTATTTTGTACTGTTTCTGAAATAGCACTAAAATAGAAAGAAAAATAATCATACACTGGAAATAAGTTTCAGTTTGTTCTGACTAGATCCGATCGCTTGGTCCTCCCCCAAAATATTTATCTCTGTAGATTTAGGTCGGGGTACCAATATTGGAAAAGAAAGATGGGGTCGTGGAAAATACTCCAATTTCAAACGTAATTCCTCTTCTTCAACGCTCCCCTATAACTTATAAGCGTAGTGAATCTAAAAGGAAATAATAAGAAAATAAATACCCCCTCATGTCTCCCCTGCAACAAAGATCTGACAGGAGCCTCTCAGTTTATAAGCCATAGTAGAAGATCTGAGAGGATGGGGAGGACCTCAGCAGAAAGACAACACAAACATCCCTCTGATCAAATGTCAAATGCGCTAACCACTCGGTCACGGGGCGACTTAAAAGAAATAAAAATGCTTATTTTTTCTACGAAACAAGATTTTTTCCGTTCCATTTTAACCTGAGAATTATCAGACTCTCTTACCTTTCAATGATTCCCTAGTGATAAACCAGAAGAGAAGACCATTCCGAGGAAATCGCCCAAAAGCGGTCTCTCACTATTTCTGAATTCCCAAACTTTCGTCAAAATGTTGATCGAACAAATTTCAGGGGGAGGGGTCAGCCTAAGGGGTTTCAGTTTTTCGAAATCCCCTTAGACTTAACGTTAGCTGTTAAAAACCAGTGTCTCTCATAGACTTAGCATTGGCAGTTATTCAAAATCACGTTAGGAGTGTCATCTATTATAATTTTGGAGAGTTTCAGACTACTCCTGGAAGAGAGGGATAAAATTTTCACAAGGGGGGAGGGGATATATGAAACAATCATAAAGAGTTTTAATGCCAAATAAAATCTTCCAGCGTGGGGAGTGCAATCTACTATACATCTTAGAGAGTTTCAGAACGCCCCTAAAAGATGATGAAATTTTTATTGAGGGGGGAGAATGGTAAAGGTGGGCGAGGGGGAAGTTTAACGATCTTAGTGAGTTTTATGCCACATGAAAACTTCCGGATTGGGGAGCGCCATCTACTAAATACTCTAGAGTAGAGGCTCTCAACGTAGGGTACGCGGCAAATTTTTGTGGGGTACGCCGTGAGAGTTCAAAAGTCGCTAGATATATGTTTTATTTTATTCCCATTGTTATACTATAACTATAATTTTATCTATCTATACAAGGGGTACGCCACTTATATACACATTTCCAGGAGATACGTGAAACATAAAAGCCCTAGTACGTGAAATACGTACCCTGAAATTCTGCAGTTCCCAGGTTCGAGTCCCAGCTAGGTTGAGAATCACTGCTCCCAGCTAGGTTGAGAATCACTGCTCTAGAGCGTTTCAGACCTCCTGTAAAAGTGAAGAATGAAATTTTTATCGAGGATAACGGAGGGAGGAAGGGGAATAAACGATCGTAATAAGTTCTATAAAGCTTCTGACGTGGGGAGTCCAGCTACTATATACTCTAGAAAGTTTCAGACCTCCCATAAAAGCGAAGGATAATTTTTTTATAGAGGGGTTGGAGGAGATAAACGATCGTAATATGTTCTGTACCAAATGAAAGCTTCCGACATTGGGAGTACCATCTACTCTTATATTTCAGAGAGTTTCTAACCTCCACTGAAAGAGAAGGATAAATTTTATATCGAGGGAAGAGTTGGCAGGGGGGGGGGGGTAACTCATACGAATCGTTATGAGTTTTACCCCAAATGAAAGCTTCTGGTGAGGGAGCTCCATCTACTATATACTACAGAAAGTTAGAAAGTTTCAGAACTCACTTAAAAGAGTATGAAATTTTGATTGAGGAGACGTTCTGGCGTGGGTTGTCCAATCTGCTATATGCCTTAGAGAGTTGCAGACCTCCCGAAAAGAATTCCCCAAAAGAAATCATTAACAGAGTTGTGCGGAGGGAGGGAGGTAAGAATCAATCGTAATGAATTTTATGCAACGGATAAGTTTTCGATATGGGGTCTACCATCTACTCTATATTTCAGATACGTTCAGACCCGAAACAATGCTGGATAATTCTGCTAGTTTAATATATTCCGCTACAAAGTCGCATTCATCTAAAATATATATATTTGCAGCGACATCTCAAACTGCGCATCCAAATATGAATAATTACACTTAGACTTCCGAATGCACAATTCTAGTTAACAACTATCGGGAATGGCTGATTGGAGAAGATTTATGCATTACTGAAAGCAAACAGACATTACTCTGAATTGCAAACAATGATATTGAACGTTGTCAAAACAGAACACAGTCCCTCTTTACACCTTGGTGAGTTAATTCAGCGAAATATTAAGGTTGTTTTTCTCCATCCCTCTAATAGAAATGCCCTTAAACTACTGATTCAAACTGATTTTT
The DNA here is from genome assembly GCA_038380435.1 of Ryuthela nishihirai. Taxonomy (NCBI): domain Eukaryota; kingdom Metazoa; phylum Arthropoda; class Arachnida; order Araneae; family Heptathelidae; genus Ryuthela; species Ryuthela nishihirai. The sequence continues at coordinate 50,491,412 of JAWZYU010000024.1, read as the reverse complement.
TTGATTTTCAAAATCAATGATTAAAATGATTTTCTACTGATTCAAACTTGACAGGTCAATTAGATGTAGCCTGAGACATTCTTTTGTAATTTCTGAGTGGAACGAAGATTCTTGCAACGTAACCTGGCCTTGTTCATCCGCTGCTTATGTGTTTGGGCGTATCTCTTGGTGGAAGTTGCTGAAATTTCGTTTAGGAGGATGAAATGCCACTTCGTTCTTTAGTGGTAAATCAGGCGTACCCAACCGCGGCCCAGTCCTTCACGTTATACTGCCCATGGGCATGTAGAAAGTCCTACTTATTATGCTGACACTGGGTTTAAACCTAGTGCACTTTGGGGCGGGGGGTGGCTCAGTGGTAGAATGCCAGGCTCGTAATCTGCAGTTCCCAGGTTCGAGTCCCAGCGTTAAGATTTATTTCCGCGAAACGCCCTGCCCACGGTCAGTAGGGGACACCGATGGGCTTGGAAAGGCCATCGGTGTCCCCTATCTTCTCTTATCGATATCCCCTACGGCTTAACGTCCCATCCGAAGGATGGGACGTTAAGCCGTAGCCCCGTGTGCGGGAGAGCCATACCCTGTGCACGTTAAAGAACACGCTAGATAGCCTTGACGGTAAGCTACCATCTGTCTCCCAACAGCTGTTCCAGTGGGTTCCCAACTTTCTCTGAGCCTCTGGGGTCTTGTGACCTGACAATTTAGCCCATTGTGTGCAAAACAATTGCCACTCGGAGGTAAAACAACCAACCAACTAGGGCACTACAAAATATAGTTGATATATAATAGTTGATTTGACTTAATGACAGGGAATAACCTTAATTGTAAGCATGATGCAGAAGAGCTCTTAAAATATGCACCTTGATTTGAGTTGTTTTACCTCTGAGCGGCACTTTATTGCGCACAATGGGTTAAATGGCTAGGTCACAAGGACCCCAATGGCTCAGAGAAGGTTGGGAGAGGGAAACCATTGAACAGCTGTTGAGAGACAACTGGTAGGCTCCTGTCAAAGCCATCTAGTGTGTTCTTTAACGTGCCCAGGGTATGGCTCTCCAGCTCAGAGTGCCACGGCTTAACGTCCCATCCGACTTACAAGCGGCCTTTCCTAGTATATCGGTGTCCTTTACTGACAGAGGGCAGGGAGTTTTGTGGAAATAAATCTCAACGCTGCCCCCAGGTGGGACTCGAACCTGGGAACTGTAGATTACCTGCCTGACTGCTAGGGGAGTTCGAGTCTTTGATCTCTGATCCCTTCAGAATACTACTAAAGGAAATGGAGACCCAAAAACGTGAACTTGTGCATATTTCACGCATTTTTCGAGGGGCGGGGGTTGTTCAGTCGATAAGGCTCCAGGCTCGTAATCTGAAGTTTCCAGGTTCGAGTAGCATCTGGCCCAGCGGTGAGATTATCTCCTTTCTCCCCAAAACTCCGCAACCTGCCCTCAGTCAGAAGGGGACAGCGATGGGCTTGGAAAGGCTGCGATTCATCGGATGGAACATTAAACCGTGATCCTATGTGCGGAAGAGAGTCATACCATGTACACGCTAAAGAGCATGCTAGATTGCCTTGACTAGAGGCTACCATCTGTCTCCTAACAGCTACTCAGAGGGTTCTCTTTCCTCAACCCTTTTCTGAGCCTTAGAGGGTCCTTGTAACCTGGCCATCTTTTCAAGAATGTTTTTAAACGTCTTTAAAACGAAGGCGAAAATGTTACACTTCTATGGAAATTTAATCTCTTGACACAGAACCCTTTTTTTTCACCCTTTTCCGGCTTGTTTGTGATGCCTCCCCCTCCCACTTATTTACGTTTTTTTGTAGATCCGGGCCTGCATAAAGGTCTTTTTTTCAGCTGTGTGAAATAGTTTTTGCAGTGCTTCGGATCGATAGATGCTACCGTACAAAACGTAAATGTTATTTAAAATATTAAGCGCTTCACTAAAGCGAATTTCTACGAAAGAAAAAAGTTCATTTTCATACGAATAAAAGTAAATGGTAACTTCAAAGCAATGAAAGCTAGAATTGGCAAATTTGCTGTCATTCTGTCTGCGATTGACTCGTCTGGATCTTTTGCATACCTCATTGAAGAAAAGCGTAAAAGAGTAGCTTATAAAAAAAAAGAGAAAAAAAAATAGGAAAAAAAAATTCTCTCCACTTCATTCTTGTCCATCAGTTCCTACCAGTCCTCTCCAAGATTCGTAATGGTACTGCTGCCCCAACCAAATTTCCTATTTGGAACATAACTCAATAAATCATGTATATCGATTTTCTGACAAAGTACATGAGCCAGCTCTTGTTCACCTCTAACTTCAGATCCCCCATTGCACAGCACTCCAGACTCATTGGGCTCAGGGGGGTTGCACACTGTAAGCATTTGCTTTGCTCTTTGTAACAGCTAACATTTCTGACCCGAACGTTTTTCCTTTTTAAAGCCCTCTCTAGCGAACGCATTGATTCATCGTAAGTGCTTACTTTAGGGGTTATTGCCTGTCCAATGCGACGTCCGCTATCGGGTAATATTCCAGTCAGGATAAAGCCTGGAGGCCAAATCATTCCAGAAGCCAAATCTACACCAAATTTTACATTCACTGTTAAAAAATTTATAAATATTGATGCTGGATTATGATCTATATTAACTATATAAAAAACTGATTACGTTTTTTGTAGTGAAGATCTGTGCGAAAATTTGTGGGGAGGAAGAAATAGTAATTCGAATTAAAACGAAGCGGAAACTAACGGCCACCATTTTTTTTTTTTAATTATTCTCTTTAATGATGCATACTTGCTTTACCCAGCGTTTTGGGTCGGGGGTAGTTCAGTGGGTAGCGCGCCAGGCCCATAATCTGTAGTTCCCAGGTTCGAGTCCCAGTTGGGTCAGCGTTGAGATTTATCTCCGCAAAATTTCCCCGCCCTGCCCATGGTCAGTAGGGGACACCGATGGGCTTGAAAAGGCGGATGGGACGTTAAGACGTGGTACCGTGTGCGGGAGAGCCATACCCTGTGCACGTTAAAGAACACGCTGGATGGCCTTGACGGGAGGCTACCATCTGTCTCCCAACAGCTGTTCCAGTAGGTCCCCTCCCCCAACCTTCTCTGAGCCTTCGGGGTCCTTGTGGCCTGGCCATTTAGCCCATGGTGTGCAAAAAAGTGCCGCTCAGAGGTAAAACAATCCAATCCAAACAATTACCCAGCGTTTTAGTAGTGTTTTTCAAAAAGGCATACTTGCAAAATATGTTTACTATGTTTTTCGTCTCCTTCATTTATTAAAATTCTCCAGGGGGAGCCACTGCCCTCTTTCTTCCCTCCCTCCTCCCAATTCCTTCTCCTAAATCCGACATTGCATTTGGGAGTCATTTCTTTTTTAAGAAATCTGTTATTAAAAGGTACTGCTCTAGCAACCATTCTTCCTGCATCAACACGGGAAATCTTTGAAGTTATAGTAAGCGGCATTTAACAAGAACGGTAATTGGTTAGTTGCTGTCACGTGGATCCTTGTTTGAAAATGATGTTGAGCGTAAAAATGGGGCAATAAAAGGCTTACTGATGAGAAAATGTGCATTGTTAGCACAGAGTACTGAAGTATAGAGTACCGACTCTTATAGGCTAATCGGTGATGCAGAAGATTCCAAGAGAGCAACACGCGAATGGTTAGATTTCGAAACATTTTGTCGTGTGACTGTGACGTCAAATGACGCCACTTCTTTCTTTTTCAAAAAAAGGGGAAGGAGCAAGCTTTAATAGTCGTAGTCGTATGTTAAATAAAAGTTTCTAAAGATTGTGTTTTCAGTGAAAAAGTAAAAATATAAATTTAGAAAAGTTAAAAATACCTCTCTTGCAATGTGCATCCTAAAAAGTGAAAAGTAAATAGTAACGATTGTGAAATCACTTGCTGATTGGGATGGTTTAGTCGGTAGCGCATCAGACTCGTAATCTTCTGCTTCCAGGTACGATTCACGCTGGCCAGCGTTGAGATTTATCTCCGCAAAATTCCCCGCCTGCCCACGGTCAGTAGGGGACACCGATGGGTTTGGAAAGGCCGCCGTCCGTCGGATGGGATGTTAAGCCTCAGGCTCCGTGTGCGGGAGAGCCACACCCTGTGCACATTAAAGAACACGCTGAATGGCCTTGATGGGAGGCTAGCATCTATCTTCTAATAGCTGTCCAGTGGATCCCCTTCCCTAACCTTCTCTAAACCCTCGGGATCCTAGTGATTTGGCCCATTGTGTGCGGAAAAGTGCTGCTCAGAGGTAAACCCCAAGCCACGGCCCAGTCATACACATTATCCGGCCAGGTAGAGTCCTGCTTGTTATATTGATCCTGAGTTTAAAACTAGCGCACTAAAAAGTATAATTAATATATAATAGCTGATTATGTTAGTGACAGGGAATAACCCTAATTCAAATCATGATGTAGAAGAGTTCTGAAAATATGCACCTAAGTGTAATCGGAGTCGTAGATTTCTAGAAAAATCCGAAGTGTTGTATTCGACAGATCGTTCAAGGCTAAATAGAGGTCGAAGCTTGATCTACAAGAGCTGGAAAACGCTATTAGACACTCTCTTGGGGGAATTGCTTGACGCAGTTTTGTGTCCTTTTTTCAGCTTGTCATGTACTAAACTCGATAAATATTTGAAACTTGTTTCATTCGTTAACTAATTTTTAAAGTCGCCTGGAAAAATAAATACATAGAAATATGTACTAGATTGACTCCATTTAGTGCTGAGAGCATTTTTCACCAATGAGCAATGGCAAAAAATTAAAGAGTTTATTTGTTGAAAGCAGTACAAGGTAGATTACAAAAGTAGTAAACGAAAATCGGACAGTGTGAATAATCTCAAAGGAGTGTATATGGTCATCTTAATAACGCTGAACACGGAAGAGAGCAACATTTCAACTAAAAGCTCTCTGCAGAGAGCAACATTCCAACTAAAGGTTTCTGCACAGAGCAAATTTTCAACTAAAAGTTCTCTACACAGAGCAATATTTCAACTAAATATTCCCTGCAGAGAGCAACATTTCAACTAAAAGCTCTCTGCAGAGAGCAACATTTCAACTAAAGATTTTCTGCACAGAGCAAAATTTCAACTAAACGTTCTCTACAAAGAGCAATATTTCAACTAAACGTTCTCTGCACAGAGCAATATTTCAATTAAAAGCTCTCTACACAAAGCAATATTTCAACTAAAAGCTCTCTGCACAGAGCAACATTTCAACTGAAAACTCTCTTCACAGAGCAACATTTCAACTTAAGGTTCTCTGCGCGGGAGCAATATTTCTCAATAAAAGCTCTTTGTATAAAGCAACATTTCAACTAAAAGCTCTCTGCACAGAGCAACATTTCAACTAAAAGTTCTCTACACAAAGCAACATTTCAACTAAAAGCTCTCTGCACAGAGCAACATTTCAACTTAAGGTTCTCTGCGCGGGAGCAATATTTCTCAATAAAAGCTCTTTGCATAAAGCAACATTTCAACTAAAAACTGTCTGCACACACTGTAGGTGTCTGTGCAGAAATGACGGTTATTCTAATTCCAAATGAAACCGTTCAAAGTGCTGCTGAAAAACGAAGAATTTAACTCTCTATCTCTTATTCTGTGTATGTTAAATCAGGAAAATATATATTAATCAATGGATTTTATCCAAGAGACACTGACATACACTGATTGTGCTTTGTGAAAAAATATATTTGACCTACCAAAAGCAGTGAAAGTACTCATTAAAACTTTTCGCTCAACGATACATAAAGCAAACAAAAGTTTAAAGTAAAATGCAAATTAATTAGTCATTAAATCTTTCTTTAATATTTGATTGTTGTGGTTTATATTTTGGAGTGTGATATTCATTTCTTCAGACAAATGAAATAAACACATTGTTTTAAAAATCAGTAAAGGCATTTCTGGTTTTTTGATCTTTTGAACTGGCAAGACAAAGAGGAAGAGGAAAACTACCGCTCAATTTATTAAGTACAGTTAATGAAGTGGAGACTATACTTCAGTGCTTTGATCTGTATCTACGATTTCGCACGACATCAATTCTCCCGAAATCGATTTTCAATACCACTGCAATCCAAGAGATGAATGCAAATTAGTCAGCGCTATTTTCATTCTGTTTGAAATTTCACCGACCATCTGAACTTTGCTTTCAACCGTGAAAAGAAAAAAAGAAAGAAAAAACTTGCACGCCACCTTACGGCTTCGAGCAGAAATAATCTTCCTCGTGTTGCCCGATTTGATTGATTTGTTTATACGCGCAAAACAATTGATTTCTCATTAGTCCAACTCTTTCAATGTTCCTCGTTTTCTTTTTCTTATTTTATTTCTTTTTATGGGAAATTAATGAAACTGAAAGTACGACATGTATCTTCGATCAATAGGCAATTCATTTCATGACGTCATCACCTCCGACTCTGATAGGGAGGATATAAAATTGAATTTAAAGAAATCTGGGGAAAGGAATGAAAATGAGTGTAATGTTCTTTACACGAAGTAGAGAGCCAAAAAAAAAGCGGAATTTTCAAAGTTATCTACTTTCTTCCGTTCTTGTCTTAGTTTTACTTTTCTTATTATTATCTCTTATATTAAGCGTTGCTAAATTAGTCTTAGGAAAACTACAATCAAATGTGACTTCAGCTTAAATCTGCTTTATTAAACTAGAAGTGCAGCATACAACACTAAGATTTTAACAGCACAGAAATGCAACCAAATCTTATGCAACAATCTGAGCCAATGGACTTCTTGTGGCCTGGCCATTTAGTTCATTGAGTTAAAAAAAGTGCCTCTCAAAGATGAACTAATCCATCCGAAGCCAAATGCTGTACATGCTAAAGAGAGTGTTTGTTGGATCTGATGGGAGTTTTCCTCTATCCCATAACAGCTGTCCAGTAAATTACCGTCCCCCAAACTTCTTGAGACCTCGAGACTCTTGTAACCTTGCTAATCCACTGTGTGCAACATATATGCCGCTCAAAAGTAATGCAATCGAACCCGAATCTTCAGACACAAAATTTAAGGAGATTAATGGGGTATCTTCAATTTTATCCCAGAAATATTTTTTAGTAAAAAAACTTACTTTCAAAGTTCCGGAGTTTTGGATATAGTATGACTTAACAACTTCAGTGTTAAAATGCTTTATTAAAATGGAAGTTGAACATACAATAGTTGAATTTTATAATATGCGTAGATTTTAAAAGCACAGATTCCAATCTTACTGTTCAAAGGTGCTGGCTTCGTAGGTATCGCAACAGGTTCGTCACCCGATGTTCCAAGTTTGTGGGGCGGGGGTGGCTCAGTCGGTAGCGGGCCAGACTAGTAATATCTAATTCTCAGCTTCAAGTCCCAGCTGAGTCAGCGTTGAGATTTATCTCCGCAAAATTTCCCGCTCTGCCTACGGTCAGTAGGGGACACCGAAGGGCTTAGAAAGACCGCCGTCCGTCGGATGGAACGTTAAGCCGTGGCCCCGTGTACGGGAGAACCATACCCTTTGTACGTTAAAGAACACGCTGGATGGCCTTGACGGAAGGCTACCATCTGTCTCCCAACAGCTGTTCCAGTGGGTCCCCTCACCCAACCTTCTCTGAGTCTTCAGGGTCCTTGTGACCTAGCCATTTAGCCCATGGTGTGGAAAAAAGTGTCTCTCAGAGGTAAAACAACCCAACTTCCCACTCTTCTCTGAGCCTTTGGTGTTCTTGTGACATGGTCATTTAGATCATTGCATGAAAAAAAAATGGCTCTCAGAGGTAAAATATCCCAACTGAAGCCATATCCTTTGCACACTAAAGAACATGTCAGTTGGCCTTGATGGGAGGCTTCCATCTGTCTCTTAACAGGTGTTCAGTGATTCCGTTCCTTGATTTTCTCTGAACCTTTGGGGTTCTTGTGATGTGGACATTTAGTCCGCTGTGTGCAGCAAACATGCCAACCAAAGAGTGGTTTTAGAGATTCGGGATGGTTAGAACAAAAAATGGCACTCTCTTTACGGTGAACAGGTTATGGCTTCGGATGGATTATTTTGTCCTTGAGAGGCACTTTTATTGCACACAAGGAACTAAATGGCAGGTCACAAGAGTCCCAAGGGCTCAGATTGTTGCATAAGATTATATTTTGTGTTGAACAAAATCTTAAAATATAATGAAATTTTAGTATTTTGAACTACACTTCATGGATCATAGATTAACATAAATAGAGCACCGGGCCTATAAAAAGCCCATAATATCCTTCATCGAATGAAATGTAGTGCTTCTAATGGCAATAATATAATAATTAGGGAGAAACACTAAGAAAGGTACACTGGAACAACCAGGGCTCGAAGGTTACAGTAACTGTTTAAAAGAGAATAGCTCGAGGCCTTTTGATTTTATGTTCAGGAATATGTTAATAGTTACACAAATTGGATATAATAGGAAACGGATTTTACTCCACTTGTTGGAAGAACTTGATAGATGGCTCTTTGATGAATTGAAATATAGGTGGAATGTTGAGATCCCGATGAATGATTGAATTACTCACGAACCACGGCACTGCAGCTTCTGATCTCAGATACTTATTCTGAAATGACTAAAGTTCCTTCAGGTGATTAACTCCACAGTAACCCCACACACAGAGGGGCGGGGGTGGCTCAGTCGGTAGCGCGCCAGGCTCGTAATCTGTAGTTCCCAGGTTCGAGTCCCAGCTGGGTCAGCGTTGAGATTTATCTCCGCAAAATTCCCCGCCCTGCCCACGGTCAGTAGGGGACACCTATGGGCTTGGAAAGGCCGCCGTCCGTCGGATGGGACGTTAAGCCGTGGCCCCGTGTGCGGGAGAGCCATACCCTGTGCACGTTAAAGAACACGTTGGAAGGCCTTGACGGGAGGCTACCATCTGTCTCCTAACAGCTGTTCCAGTGGGTCCCCTCCCCCAACCTTCTCTGAGCTTTCGGGGTCCATGTGACCTGGCCATTTAGCCCATTAATGCAGATCAAAAATCCATTAATGCGATAAAATCCATTAATGGGAAAAATCCATTAATGCGATATAAAAAGTCCCGCTCAGAGGTAAATCAACCCAACCCCACACACAGATGAGGCATAACATAGGAGAGGTCGAAAGATGGTCCTGTACAGTAAAAGTTTATTCTCCAGAGAAAGCGAAGAGTTGCTGCAAATCAATGAGTTTAATTTACATCTCAAGCCTTGTGCTTTATTCACAGTTTCTGTAATGTGATGACTCCAATTAAGCTTATTATGAATTACGATTCCAAGATATTTTGCAGAATCTTTCCAATTGATGTCTTCATCAATTATGTTAAATCAAAATTTTGTTAATTATTATTTGTAATTGCGTTAAATCAATGTTAAAATCAAAAACTTTTAACATTGGGAGATTATAAACTCTCTTTCTTGTGAAAAGTAAAGCTGAACTTTTCGAGGAATTCAGTTTAATCCTCCATTTTGTGCACCACATTTCAAGCTTAGTTAACATTTGTTGAAGTTTTTTCGCTGCAAACCCTAAAATCAAAGAAGATGTAAGAATGGCTGTATCATCTGCATAAAGGGCTAATTTAATATTGCATGAAGTTGGAATATCTCCCATATAAATATTAAAAAGTGTGGGTCCCAGGACAGTGCCCTGAGGCACACCAGCGTTAATTCTTCTCTTAGTTGAAAGGGCCTTACCAACTTTGACTTGAAATGTTCTATCAAACAGATAGTTTTTGATCAAGAGAATCAAAGCATCTGGACATTCTCCACAATACGCTTTCTAATTAAACCATTAATCCAAACTCGATCAAAAGCTTTTGCTACATCCAACAGTGCCAGTGCAGTAGTCTCCTTTTTGTTCAGAGTTTCTGAGGCAAGTTCAACAACTCTGACAATCTGAAATACAGTTGAATGTTTGCGACGGAAATCAAATTGTTCAGGCTATACTACATCGGAAGAATCCGGGAATTCATTTAATCGATTCTGAATAATTTTCTCAAAAAGCTTCCCAAGACATGAAAGTAAACTTATTGGTCTATAGTTCTGTGGAAAAAAGAGGATCTCGGTCATGCTTATGAATCATAATTACCAAAGTATGTTTAGAAATATTAAGAAAATAAGACATTCTAAGAAGGTTGTTAAAAATGGACAGAATCAGAACATAATCTTTTTTAGGCAAATTTTTCAACATTTTGTTAGAGATATTATCGTGACCAACTGGTTTTCTAGCTCTAAGATCTTTAACATAAGCAATTAGCTCATTGAAGAAAATATATTTAAGTTGACTAGAAGGTTTGCTTTGTAAAAAAAAGAAGTAACTATTTGATTTGTTTCACTGATAAAATTCAAATTTGAGGGATCATCATTTGGAGTAAGTTGATCTTCTAAGACGTCAGCAGAAATCTCAGCCTTGCTTTCATAATCATAAACTAATCCACGTGGCCCATGTAAATGCGATAATCGATTTATGTCATCTTTTAGCGCCATAACCATTTTCCAGATGGAATTGTCTCAGAGTTAAGCGAGGTAAGTTTACGAGTCCAGCATTGATTTCTGAATTCATTAACAGATTTTCTAAGTCTAGATTGAAGCTGATTTAGTTCAGTTATATCCCGTTGAGTTCTTGATTTTTGCCATTTCTTAAGATAAGATTTTTTTATTTTAATAAGAGCCCTAAGAAAAGAGAATAGAGAATTTTAATCTGCATTAATGCTTTTGAACTTGCTGCAGACTCAAGGGAAGAACGAGACTTGAGACAAACTGCTGAATTTCACTAGAAATATAATATTTGTTTTGTGCTTTAGACACAAAAATGTAAAAGTTTTTCTTTCAGTTAGAATTTTCTTATATATATCCCAGTTTATTATATAATCTAGTTGAATAAACAAGTTCAAGTTGTTAAGTCAGATTTTATTGTGGAAGTTTTTCTTACGAATAATTTGTTTCTTTGAACCCAACCTTAATCCTGAAACACAAATTTAAAGCAATTTCATTGACATCTTCGTTTATTTTTACCAGAGACATTTTTCAGGAAAAAAAAATTGTTTTCAAACTTCGGGACCTTTCAATGTCGCTTTCCATTTAAAGGGGTAACTTTGAAAGTGTCTTAAAAATTTTTTGGTAGAATAGTGTAGGTATAATATAACTCAAGAACAGTTAAAATTCATCCCTTGATCCTTTAGCGCACTTTACTCTTCTCGCAAAGCATAAAAGAAAGAATCATCTAGAATTTTTGTATAAAAGTAAAATCTTTGAAATAAGAATAAAACTATTCTTTCGCTTCTTTTGTAAAACTTTTCTCTCCGTTCAATTTCGTACATAGTTCTTTGAAACATCCTGAGCAGCGACTTAAAAGTTTCCCGCTTTTTCATTTCCTGGGTGAGAAAAATTCATAACACGCTGCAGATGTTGGGAAGCTAGCGAACAAATATATAATCATGTTCCTGCTCTTCTATATTTTATTTTTCAGAAAACTCTGAGATGCAAGAAAAGCGAAACGAATAAAAGTGTGTGTGTGGGGGGGGGGTACGAGAAATACATTTCTTCTCGGCGCATTATTTTTCATTATATTGATTGCAAAAAAAGCATATATTGAAGACAAAAAGAACTCTACACATGCACCTTCACTTTCGATGGTGTATTTTGTGTAGGCTGTTTGGGGTTTTATGGCGCATCGGCAACTAAGGGTTGGGTTGTTTTACCTCTGAGCGGCACTTTTTTGCACACCATGGGCTAAATGGCCAGGTCACATGGACCCCGAAGGCTCAGAGAAGGTTGGGGGAGGGGACCCACTGGAACAGCTGTTGGGAGACAGATGGTAGCCTCCCGTCAAGGCCATCCAGTGTGTTCTTTAACGTGCACAGGGTATGGCTCTCCCGCACACGGAACCACGGCTTTACGTCCCATCCGACGGACGGCGGCCTTTCCAAGCTAATCGGTGTCCCCTACTGACCGTGGGCAGGGCGGGGAATTTTGCGGAGATAAATCTCAACGCTGACCCAGCTGGGACTCGAACCTGGGAACTACAGATTACGAGCCTGGCGCGCTACCGACTGAGCCACCCCCGATCCAGGCAACTAAGGGCCATAATGTTCTTCGATAGTGTATCTGAATCTTTTGAATTGGAAACAGAGAAACATTCAGTAGCCGAATTATAGCTAGAACTAAAATTTGCTTTTTGGCATTGTATAGATTGAGGAGTATGCAGATGTTTTAGTAATGAATAAAATATTATTTTTATTATGAAATTAATTCCATGAACTACGTAAGTCGTTAACTTGAGTGATATTCTTAGCGAATTCTTAAAGATTGATGAATTATGGTATTGTCGAATATAAAATATTTATAATATATAATTCGTAGATTAATATATAAATTACATATTTAAAATACTGTATTAATATGTAAATTATTAATATCTGATGAGCTCCGGTTAAGGCATGGATGTAGTAATGTTTTTCTGCTGAGGTCCTGCCATCCTCACAGACCTTCTACTCTGGCGTATAAACTGACAGGCTCCTATCAGACCTCTGTGGCAAGCAGCTGCTTGAGGGGTATTTATTTATTTATTTATTTATGTACAGTTTAATGTAGGTGAGTGAATGAGTGTTGCTGGTGGTTTTTTTAGGGGAGAAGGAGGGTAATATTATATAAATATGTTGAGGGGGTAAAGTTATGCTAATTCTAATTGTTATGCAGAAGCGTTAGAGCTTTGAAAGTTTCTATCTAGAGACAGGCTGGATCTAGAAAAAAATAAGGGCGGGGGGAGGTAAGAGACTGCATTTCGATTGCAGTGTAACATTTTCCTCTTCGTTTTAAAGGTTTTAAATGTCTTCATAAAAATGCGCGAAATATACACAAGTTTAATCATTTTCGGCGTCATTACCCTTATTAGTATCCTTAAGAGAGATGGCCATCCTGTCCGTTTTTCTGAGATCTCAGGAAAAAACGGAATTTTAGACCCGATGTGTGTTTCAAGGTCAAATGGAGATTAATATTTATTTTTCTTAAAAAAAAGGGGGGGGGGGAGAAGGTACTCCTATATACAGAGGTAACCTAAAAGCTCTATTGAACTTAGCTTCTTACACAAACACAACCACTGCTTTAACAGTCAGGTCCGTTAAACATTAAACCAGGTGTTCTACACGTGTTAGAATCGTGAAAATATTTTGGATCACAGATCTCATAAACGCTACAAATTTTAAAATTCTGTCAATCCTTCTTGCCTTGACGGGAGGTTACTATCTGTCTCTTAACCCTTTCAGGACCATAAGGTTTCTAAGAGTAAATATTAGTATATAATTGTTTATTTTAAGTTGTTTAGACGTAAAATAAATAAAAATCATAAGAAAAAATACATAACAATGTGTAGTTTTTTTGGAATTTTATGGGAAATATTTTTCCTAATGGACTATAAAGGTAACACAAATTATAGTTAGGCTTATTATGCAATGTCTTTTATTTATTGGTTTATTAGAACAAAATGTTAACTGAAATAATACAAAATTATGAAATAAAATTACTATACAAAATGATGTGCTAATTATGATATTCTGGGAAGCAATTTCTTTTGGTTGTGAAGCAAAGATGGACATTGCACAGATGCAACATTATTGCAAAGATGGACATGGACTAAACGTTCCCGTTTACGTAATTGCGTTCGCCATACGTTCTATTTTGACATTCTGTATGAAAAATGCAGATAAGGTTATAATTAAATACGACAATCACCAATTTTAAAATGGGAAAAATGTTTCCCTTAGTCGTGAAAGGGTTAACAGTTCTTTAGGTGGTCCACTCTCCCCAACCTTCTCTGAGCCCTCGGGGTCCATTTAGCTCTTTGTGGGTTGGGTTGGGTTGTTTTACCTCTGAGCGGCACTTTTTTGCACACCATGGGCTAAATGGCCAGGTCACATGGACCCCAAAGGCTCAGAGAAGGTTGGGGGAGGAGACCCACTGGAACAGCTGTTGGGAGACAGATGGTAGCCTCCCGTCAAGGCCATCCAGCGTGTTCTTTAACGTGCACAGGGTATGGCTCTCTCGCACACGGAGCCACAGCTTAACGTCCCATCCGACGGACGGCGGCCTTTACCAAGCCCATCGGTGTCCCCTACTGACCGTAGGCAGGGCGGGGAATTTTTGCGGAGATAAATCTCAACGCTGACCCAGCTGGGACTCGAACCTGGGAACTACAGATTACGAGCCTGGCCTCTTTGTGGGCAAAGACGTGTGGCTAACATGACTCTTAAAACAACCTAAACCTAACTTTTGACGAGCACTGTATAAAACAAATAATAATAATAATCTTTCTTCACACAATAAAACAGTAGGAAGAAAGCATTACATTTCGTAGGTGTACTATACCGCCTAAAAATATCTGTATGCGGCTATAAAAACTAAAAATAAGTAACACAGAAATGAATGACAACATAGCTTAATTAAAACGAGAAATATTGTCATCCAATTCATTCAACCAATACAAAACATTATTTTTGAACATAGTTAATTTATTTAGCATTCTCAGTTCAGAAAATTAATTATACAATCTTGACCCAATATATGTTATGCATTGTTTAAATTTTGTTTTAGAGATTCTGGGTACAGTTAATTCATAACAATTTTCTCTGATCCAGTAACATGAGGTACTATAATGAAATTCAATTAATATGCTGAAACGCAAAAATTAAGACTCCAAAAAATATACAGTTCAGTTAATGGTAGGATATGAAAATCCATAAATATATGTATGTTTTGATCTATTTTTTTATAACATGACTCTTAAAAAAATTTTTTTGCTGTATATAAAAACTATTGAATACTATTTTACCTGCTCTTTCCCAATTAAGAAGATCATATTACAGATGGGATTGTACAAAAGGGAAATTAAATAATAGCATAAATTTTAAATCCAGATTGTCTCTTAAAATGTAAAATCTGTTTATGGACCATTTACTTTAACAATATTCCAAATGTCTACTTCAATTTACGGTCTTTTCTTCGGTCGTTACTGACGTTAGCACTCCCTCTTATAGTCCGTGGATTAGTTTCTACTTAAGCTATCGATATTTTTTTCCCACATGACAGATTTTGCTGCCCTATGGCTCCCGTGATACCTGACCGCATGGTTCAAATTTCTTGCACAGTTTCCCTCATGTGCCCCGCTGTTTGGTTTAAAATTGCGCGAAAATATAAACGGTTTTTCATGTGCTAAAAAATTACGGTTTTTAATGTGCCCCGGTGTTTGGTTTAAAAATCAGGTTCCATCTTGGCCCGTATCTTCGTTTCAACACGAAGAATTTCCCGGTGTTGCAAAGGTCATTGATGACTCATCGCGCTCTCTCATAGACCGTGACTTCGTCGCAAACTATCGAGATTTTAATTTCAACAGATTTTAATATTCTGTGATTCCCGACGTACTTGATCATAAGACCTAAATTTCGTCGGCGGGTTCCCCCTACCTCATATATCTTATTGGTTAAATAATCAGGTCCCTAGCTGCAATGGGACGCCTTAAAATAATAATGCTTTTGGAAATGTGGGTATCTGGCAAAGGTAGCAGATTTAAATATTATTATGACTCTTACGTTCACAGTTAGGGAGCAGTAAATGGAAACATTGACTTTGCAGCGACTATCGTTTCTCGCAGTAATTGAGTGGTAGATATTTTTCTTCTAGCAAGCCCCTCGTTTCGATTTTCGACTTGACATTTGGCACTGCAAAGGGGAACACAATCAAAAATATTCTCTGAAAATTTGAAGCGTCTACCACAATTTCCCGATGAGTTATGGCTGCCACAGACACACACATACATACTCATCATCATCCTCAAGCAGACATGGGCTACGGAGGTCCAACCAGACAGTGCAATTTAGTTCTCCAAGCATGTCTGTCTTGAGCTACATCTGCTGCATCCGGGCACTGCACACCAATTCTAACAAGGTCCTGTTTGACATTGTCTGCCCACCGCATCCTAGGTCTCCCCTTCTTTCTGAGGCCTTTAGGCACACTGTTCATAACCCTATTCGCCAATCTATAATTATCCATAGAGGCAACATGGCCAAACCAACGGAGTCTCTCTCTGCACAATATGCTGCTTAAAGGAGGTTGCAAACTCCTTTGCCTAACCGCATCATTAGTTACAAAGTTGAACCACCTAATGCCCAAGATACTGCGTAAGCATCTGGAATCAAAAGCATCTAGTTTCCTGTTATCTTATTTACAAAGGGTCCACGTTTCACTGCCATAACTAACCCTAGAAAGAACAAAACTATTATACAGTCTAATTTTAGTCTTTAGGTGTATACGCCTATTTCTCCACACTCTCCATAGATTCTTAAAAGTCCCGGCAGCAATCCCTATTCGTCTGTTAATCTCATGCCGCACATCACCAGTATCTGTTACGTAGCTCCCAAGATAATTAAACTGTGACACCTGCTCAAGGGTGCAACCATTCAGATTAACTGAATCACAGCCTGCCTGACCAATTTTCATCACTTTAGTTTTCTCTCTGTTTATAACCAAACCTACTCTACTACCAGTCTCATCAACAGCTCGAATGAAAGAGTTCATCTCATCAACATCATTTGCCAAAAGGGCTAAATCATCAGCATAATCTAAATCAGAAATTTTCGTATCTCCAGTCCATTTAAGGCCAAAATCTTTCCCTTGAAGTGAATTTCGTATAACATAATCAATAACCAAACTAAGGTGAATAGGAGACAAAATGCACCCTTGTCGAACACCAGAAGTAATGCTAAACCAATTGCTACAAGCCTTGCCAACTCTCACACACGACTCAGTATTATTATAAGAGAGCTTTCATTATGTTAACTAACTTGTCTGGTATACCATATGATCTCACAATCAACCACAAATTATGATGATCAACAGACTCGAAATTCTTTTTGAAATCAACAAAGCTAGCAACCAAAGGTTTCTGAAACTCTAAACATTTCTCAAGAATCTGCCTAAGTGAAAATATCTGATCCACACATCCCCTACCACTTTTGAATCCACATTGCTCCTCACGCAATTGACTGTCAACCAGATTCTTAACTCTATTAAGCACAATCATGGAAAGAACTTTACCTGGAACAGAGAGTAGGTTGATACCCCTATAGTTATCACAAGAACTGTGATCACCTGTTTTGAAAATAGGGATAATAATAGCTCTGGTAAAATCCTTAGGAACCATGCCTTTTATCATAAAAGATATTCAAAATTTCAGTCATCCAAGTGGTTCCCGAAACATTCCCAGCTCTAAGCATTTCTATAGTAATTTCATCTACACCTGGGTTAATTAAGTTTAGAAACAGCCAAACTAACTTCAGATTGTGTTATAGGGCCAACATTACAGCCAACAATGCATCTATCATCATTGCAAACAATGGGAGTAGAATTAACCACATTGTTTAGAACATCACTGAAATGCTCAGCCCACCTAGCCATGACAGAATCCTCACCTTCTATAACCTTACCTTGTTTATCCTTCAATCTCTGTATACCTGTCCATTTTCAACCACACAAAACATTAACTATCTGGTAGAGCTCTCTGCTGTTGTGCTGTCTAACTGCTTCCTCAGCTTTGTCAGCAAGGCCATCAAGCCAAAGATTCTTATCAGTAGCTAACTGATTCTTTACACGTTTATTAAGTTCTCTGTAATCCTTTCTATTAGGACTAGTAGGGTGTTGATTAAGGACATATCTGCAGTTCTTTCTTTCCGAAATAAGCTCAAGTGCCTTATCACTCAGATAATTCTGCCTCCTCTGCTCCTTTTTCCCTAAAAGAGTACTGTTAGTGTCCAAAAAAAGCCTGTTTAAAATGATCCCATTCTTCCTCAACTTCAGTAGTAAGCATACCATGATTGTCATAATGATTAAGTAACCTATCATGGTAAGCTTTGGCTATAACTGGGTCTTTCAGAACTTCAGTATTAAAAGTAAATTTTTTAACCCTAGCACAACACTTTTTAAGTTTACGTTGCAAGACACTTTTAACAAGGTAATGGTCAGATCCAATTTCAGCTCCCCTACATGACCTGGTAGTCCTAACAGAACTAGCCCATTTGCTGTTAATTAATATATAATCAATCATATTCTTATGCAGCCCATCGGGTGAAACCCATGTGTACTTATGTATGTCGCGGTGTTTGTAATAAGTGTTAGTTATTCTGAAACCATTGAGTTT
This sequence comes from Ryuthela nishihirai, assembly GCA_038380435.1. NCBI lineage: Eukaryota > Metazoa > Arthropoda > Arachnida > Araneae > Heptathelidae > Ryuthela > Ryuthela nishihirai. The sequence continues at coordinate 50,473,282 of JAWZYU010000024.1, read as the reverse complement.
ACTTACCTGTAGGAGACGCTGCCCATTGCCATTGCAGCTACCAATACTAAATAGGCCTATCACTCCTCCCCAAAGGTCAGAGTCAGTACCAACTTTGGCATTGATGTCACCTAGAACAAGGGTAATATCCACACACATACACCTTCTTTTATTATTAAAGATATTATTATTTATATAATTATGTCATGCCAAGGATTTTTTTTATTGCAACAAAACATTTTAATTAATCTCTATTACCCCCTCCCCCCTCTAAAAATAGTCCAATGACGTCAAACCGGGACTTCTCAGGAGACACAAGATCAATCTACCTCTAACAATCCAGTGATTAGAAAATTTGACATTTAAGACATTAAATGTGATACTAACGCTATCATGTAATACTAACTCTTCGCAGTCATAAGAAAGAAATTTGGAGAGTTTCTTGATATTTTGGATACATTTTGTTACTTACTTATTTGGTAAAATGTAACACTTTAAAATATATGCATTCTTTTATGATGCCCCTTTTTAAACGCATATTAGGAAACACATATGACATTTTACGGGAAAAGATATCTTTTTCCATAAAAATCTTTTAAAAGTTAAGAAGTTCTGAATATGGCTTTTCATTCACATAACAAGTGTCCGAACACGTTTCGCAGTATAATGCATAATAGCAGAAATCATTGAATGTGAATGACCGTCCATGATCAATCATGGAGAAAGGTGAAAAATTCTTCCAACATCTGTAAAACGACCAGTGAACTTTGCAAAGCTTGTTTAATGTCTGCCTAAAACATATGGTTAGAAATGTCAAAAACAAACACAAAAAAATGAAAGAAACAAAACCCTTATATCTCCGACATTTATGTGTACGAAACCTCAATCGATGAGAAAGTAAATAAAATCGAAGATAAGGAAAAGTAAACGCGGGATTTCTTTAAAGAAATTTACATATGCGAAGAAACGAAACAGAAATAAAAAACAAAGTAAACAAAGCTTCCAATCAGAACAACATCAATTCGATCCAGCCCACCCGCGGAGCCTATCCATTTAACAGAGAGCCGAGTTTCCCCCCAAAAGTAAATCAAATAAGCATTTCGGCTGGTAATGAAATTATCTTCAGCACGCCCTTTTCGTTCATTGTTCCTCTCAGTTTTCCGCAAAAACTGTGGCGGGAAGCTGAGGAGCAGATTAATCGGGAATGAGAAAGTTGGGAGGAGGAGGAGGAGGAGGAGAGAGAAAAAGGATGAAAAGAGAGAGAGAAAGAAAAAAGAATGAGGAGGATGTATACACGTGTGTTGCCGTGTAGAAAAGATTTATTTACAAAAATTCCGCAAACTCATTATCAGAAAACTTGAAGAGGAACGCAAGATGAACCAAGATAAAGAATGGCAGAGAAGAAAGCATTTACTCAGGTCTTCGTTTCAGTTTCTTTCCTTTTTCGTGGTTTGCAGTTTTCCGACTTGCATAAGAAATCTGTGCATTGTTTGTAGAGCAGTATCTAGAAGATTAGATGACCCTCACAGCTAGTGTACTTCTAAGGCCATTTCCTGTTTTTCTGAAATAGTTCGATGCACGAGATCCAGAGAGACAAAACATGGCGCCAGAAGATTTGTTTACATTCTATCTACATTAAAAAAGTGGGAAGAAAAAAATGCTCGCAATCGAAATATAATCAGAGACATTATATTTTTTCGCTACTCTAATCGACATAAATAGGTGTGGATAGTTTCGCTTCGCACAATATCATCTACTTATTCATTCCATCTCTTCTCTATTGTTAAAGATTCCGTAGTTTAATCTCCTAAGATAAAAGATGATTGAATTTGTTTGGATGTTTTGTCTGAATGCATTCTATTTACACGAATTTGTGTTCACTTGCTTATAAAGGTATTCGATCCCTTTTTATTTTTCTCTCTCTTTCAGTTTCATACTGCATCGATTTCATTTGGTTTTAAACTGCAAAATATAAATAATAAAATAAATACCCCCTCAAGCAGCTGCTTGCCACACGGCAAGAAAACTGCGCATATATTTTGCAGAACTTATGGGCAAGAATTAATTTATGTGTGTGATAATATCAGCACCATATAAGAAGGTCGGATTCTTTTATCTCTGTCTGACACTTTTTTCATGCAATTGGTTAAATGGGCTCACAAGTATCCCAAGGGCTAAGAGCTGTTTAGGCGGAAACGAATCTAGTGTACAACATATTCAGAAAGGTTGGGTGAGGTTTTACCTCTGAGCGGAAATTTTTTGCAGACAATGTGTTAAATGAACAGGTCACAAGGACCCTGAATGCTCAGAGAAGGTTAGGGGAGGGGACCCACTACACAGCTGTTGGGAGACAGATAGTAGTCTCCCATCAAAGTTCTCAATGTGTTCTTTAACGTGCACAGAGTATAGCTCTTCTACACACTGAACCACTGTTTAACGTCCCATCCTATGGACGGCGGCATTTCCACGTCCATTGCTGTTCCCTACTGACATTGGGCAGGGCAGAAAGTTTTGCGCTGGCAAAGCTAAAAAAAAAAAGATCTCAACTTTGACCCAGCTGAGACTCGAAACCTTGGAACTGAAGATTACAAGATTGGCATATAATTTTATTTAAGATTACGAGCGTCAGTAGTGCCGACTGAGCTACCCCTATTCGGAAATGCCTGTGCTGAGTTAGGTTGTTTTACCTCTGAGCGTCAATTTTTTAAAGCTAAGGAGTGTGACAAAATAGACACAGATCAAAACATTAAACTTGATTTATTAGTTTGGGCTTCTCTATTTTGCCAGGGATAGGATTTGGCTTAATTGGTAGCACGCCAGGTTCAGAATGTGCAGTTCCCAAATTCCAATCCAAATAATGCCAGTTCTGAGATTTGCCTTTACTAACCTTCACCCTGCTCTCGGATAGAAAGGGCTTGAAAAGGCCACCGTCCGTCTGATATCACACAAAGGCGTGGTCCCGTGTGCAGTCGAGTAACACTCAGAATGGCCTTGATGCGAGGCTACCATCTGTCTCCACAGCAAAAAGTCCCTTTGGGCAAAAAGTCCTCTCAAAAAGCCCCTTTACTCAAAGTTTGCGAATTTATTACATACATAAAGACTTCATTTATGTGTCTAATTAGTACATGCATATCTTTTACATATGTTATAGAATACTGATGCAGTTCACAACAGGTGTTGGAAATGTCTACCATTCTCTGCACATACAGTTCCCACGCTTGCCCATATTCCGCGACACGCGTCACCACGTTGCAGGTGTGATTATGTCTATTGTCTGCAGAATTGCCTGCGGAATTCACTACTTTAGGTCATTCAACGTGCGGGAATGAAATTTTGCAGAATATTTCCTTGATTTAACTCCACAGAAAACAAATCTGGTGGGGTTAAATCAAGAGATCTCATGTAAAGCAGTTGGATTTAGCGCAGCCCAAATTCATGTGCTTTGGGAATTGATGTATCCATTTAGGTGAAAACATGCTTCATCTGTGAAGAAAGTCTTATCCAGAATGTCTATATTGTAGCGAATGAGTTTATGAAACCACTGGCAATAATGAAGATGCGCTCCTGCTTCTGGTGGCTTAGTTCCCTCATCCCCTTTACTCGAGGGGCGGGGGTGGCTCAGTCGGTAGCGCGCCAGGCTCGTAATCTGTACTCCAGGTTCGAGTAGTAGCTGGGTCAGCCCAGGTTCATTGTAGTTCCCAGGTTCGAGTCCCAGCTGGGTCAGCGTTGAGATTTATCTCCGCAAAATTCCCCGCCCTGCCCTCGGTCAGTAGGGGACACCGAATGGCTTGGAAAGGCCGCCGTCCGTCGGATGGGACGTTAAGCAGTGGCCCCGTGTGCGGTAGAGCCATACCCTGTGCACGTTAAAGAACACGCTGGATGGCCTTGACGGGAGGCTACCATCTGTCTCCCAACAGCTGTTCCAGTGGGTCCCCTCCCCCAACCTTCTCTGAGCCTTCGGGGTCCATGTGACCTGGTCATTTAGCCCATGGTGTGCAAAAAAGTGCCGCTCAGAGGTAAAACAACCCAACCCTTTACTCGATACACACACAACTTCAAACGTTTTATACGCTCTGTACGGATCCACGTGACGCTCCAATTTGTTGTGACAAATGCCTCACTGATTTCTGAGGCGATGGTAATATTCGCTGCTGGACATCCCCGATGAAATCCGATGTGATTACCTGGGGTTTTCCACTTAAGACATCAATACCTGTTTATCATAGCAATTGAAAGAAATGAGCAAGATTCGGTATATCGATGGCTGGTTTTATGGCAGGTTGTCCAGGACTCATTTGGAAAGAATAGAACTAAAAAATATATTATACTGACACTTTCGACAACGGAAAATAAATATAAATGCTTTACTCAATGTCAGATAATGTAAAATGAGTAGAAATGCAAAACTCCGTTTTATTCAGAGTCGTATTATGGGGAACAGATATAAATATAGACTATTTTAGTTTCCTGTATGCGTTCCATTGATTTTAAATTGTTTCCTGTACAAGGAGTAGTCATTAATGTAAATGTAAAAATCCATTATAACAAGAGATCCTTTCCTTTAGAAAAACAAAATGAATAGAAATCCGTTTTAACCAGGGTCGGATTATTGAGAACAGATGTAAATATGAGCTGTTTCATTGTTCTGAATGAGCTCCATTGATTCCCAGTTGTTTCGTTTAATAGGAGCAGAAATGAATTGATATATAAGTTATACACAGAGTCGGATTATCGAGATGGCAATACCGACAGTTCTAGTTACGTCTATGAATCCCTTTGATTTCCAATTATTTCCCGTAAAAGGAGCAGAAGTGAATAGAAATATAAAAATCCATTTTATCCAGATTCGGATTATTGAGGACATATATTAACATGGGCTGTTTCAGATTCCTGTAATGAATTACTCTGATTTTTCATTTAGAGACAAAGGGCATTTCAAAAATAACGGATTAGTGAGAACACCAATATTTTTATGCGGTTTACTTTTTTGCACTTCGTTCTTGGATTTCCGTTTGCTTCATTTAGAAGGAACAAAAAGGAATTAAAATTCATTTTAACGAAATTAGATTAGCGAAAATAGACACAAATGTCTGCTGTTTCAGTGTCGTGTAATGCGTTCGTTCCATCCCCCATTGTTCCGTTTAGAATAAACTGGCCTTTAAAAAATACGTTATATTGAAAGCCGCATTAGTAGAATACAGAAAGCTCTATACTGTTTTGTTTCCTATAGTACTGTAGATCTCAACCTTTTATGCTCCACGTACCACCTGGAAATGTGTATGTAACTGGCGTACACCTTGTATAATAGATAAAACTATAGTTATAGTATAACAATGGGAATAAAACAGATATATCAGTGGTTCTCAACCTTTTATGCTTCACGTACCCCCTGGAAATTTGTATGTAACTGGCGTACCCCGTGTATAAATAGATAAAACTATAGTTTTAGTATAACAATGGGAATAAAACAGATATATCAGTGGTTCTCAACCATTTATGCTTCACGTACCCCCTGGAAATGTGTATGTAACTGGCGTACTCCTTGTATAGATAGATAAAACTATAGTTATAGTATAACAATGGGGATAAAATAAAACATATATATCAGTGGTTCCCAACCTTTTATGCTTCACGTACCCCCTGGAAATGCGTATGTAACTGGCGTACCCTTTGCATAGATAGATAAAACTATATTATAGTATAACAATGGGAATAAAATAAAACAGATATATCAGTGGTTCTCAACCTTTTATGCTTCACGTACCCCCTGGAAATTTGTATGTAACTGGCGTACCTCTTGTATAGATAGATAAAACTACAGTTAGAGTATAACAATTGGAATAAAACATATATATGACTGGTTCTCAACCTTGTATGCTTCACGTACCCCCTGGAAATGTGTATGTAACTGGCGTACTCCTTGTATAGATAGATAAAACTATAGTTATAGTATAACAATGGGAATAAAATAAAACATATATATCAGTGGTTCTCAACCTTTTATGCTTCACGTACCCCCTGGAAATGTGTATGTAACTGGCGTACTTCTTGTATAGATAGATAAAACTATAATTATAGTATAACAATGGGAATAAAATAAAACACATATATCAGTGGTTCTCAACCTTTTATGCTTCACGTACCCCCTGGAAATGTGTATGCAACTAGCGTACCTCTTGTATAGATAGATAAAACTATAGTTAGAGTATAACAATTGGAATAAAACATATATATCACTGGTTCTCAACCTTGTATGCTTCACGTACCCCCTGGAAATGTGTATGTAACAGGCGTACCTCTTGTATAGATAGATAAAACTATAGTTATAGTATAACAATGGGAATAAAATAAAACATTTATATCAGTGGTTCTCAACCTTTTATGCTTCACGTACCCCCTGGAAATGTGCATGCAACTGGCGTACCCCTTGTATAGATAGATAAAGCTATAGTTATAGTATAACAATGGCTATATTTACTTTGTTACTAGATCTAGCGACTTTTGAGCTCTCACTGCGTACTCTAAAAAAATTTACTGCGTATCCCACGTTAAGAACCCCTACCATAATGAATTTTTTCATTCCATTTGATTCAGTTAGAACAGATATACTGAAAAAGAAAAAGAAAATAAAATCAGTAGTAGGGAAATGTCCGATTACAGAGAGTAAGCCGGAACCCTTTTAAAAATTTAGAAAAAAATAGATTTTCTAAATTTAGTTTATTAAATTGATTAATTTTAATTTATTAATTTAGGAAATTAGAGAGTAGGTGTGAACCCTTTAGAATAATTAGACAGATTGATGCCAGTAGTGACATCATTGCGGTCATTTGATTTTGGATTGTTTCATTTGGTAAAGAGAGATTTATTTAGAAATTCGCTTTATTCGAGGTCGGATTAAAGAGAAATTATGTAAATATCGGCCAAGTTGATTTTTAACCAACTTTGTTTTGTAGATTGCAGGATTTCACAAACTTCCTAAAAGTTTTTTTTTTTCTTTTTGCTTAGAATTAGTGTTAGTAATCGCAAATTACCTCTTACGATTTCTTTATCCACCCAACTGACATAGCCTCGCAGTTGTCGCATCCACCTATTTGTCATCCTCCCAATTGCCGTCCACCCAATTGTCTTCCATCCAGTTGTCGTCCACTCAATTGTCTTTCATTCAGTTGTCGTCTCCTCAATTGTCGTCCTACCCAGTTTTTGCACACACAGTTGTCATCCCCCAATTGTCTTCCACCAAGTTATCATCCCACAATTGTCTTCCACCGTTTTCTTCCTCCCATTTTTTGTCCACCCAATTGTCTTCCACCCAGTTGTCGTCCTCCAATTGTCTTCCACTCAGTTGTCGTTCTCCCAATTGTCTTCCACCCAGTTGTCGTACCCCCAATTGTCTTCCTCCCAGTTTTTGTCCACTCAATTGTCTTCCACCCAGTTGTCGTCCTCCAATTGTCTTCCACTCAGTTGTCGTCCTCCCAATTGTCTTCCACCCAGTTGTCATACCCCAATTGTCTTCCACCAAGTTGTCATCCCACAATTGTCTTCCACCGTTTTCTTCCTCCCAGTTTTTGTCCACCCAATTGTCTTCCACCCAGTTGTCGTCCCCCAATTGTCTTCCACTCAGTTGTCGTCCTCCCAATTGTCTTCCACCCAGTTGTCATACCCCAATTATCTTCCACCTAGTTGTCGTCCTCCCAATTGTCTTCCACCCAGTTGTCATACCCCAATTATCTTCCACCTAGTTGTCGTACCCCAATTGTCTTTCATCCAGTTGTCGTCCTCTGAGTTTTTGTCTACCCAATTGTCATCCACCCAATTGTATTGTTTTCCATACCAGCTGTCGCACTCCCTTAAGAAAAGAACCAAAAGAAATGAGAGAAATGCAGAAGAAATCATGGCAACATCCCGAATTTCTTTAAGAGGGGTAATCATTTTCCACTTAAGTGCAAGTGTTCCAGTACCCCCTGGTTGGGAGAGTCCATCCAAATGGCCGAGTAAATTAAGCAGAGTAATATCGCTGTGTTTTTCTTTGTTGCAAGAAATGGATTTAGGCAGAGCTGCAGATGTCTAGAGAGCTTGCGCACACAACAACGAATGATAAATTTAGTAAGGGCAAAGTTTAAAGCGCTTTAATTCATCTAATATTTTAGAGAATTGACATAATTTATTAAGTTTAAAAAGTCACAAAAGGAAATTAATTCATTTTAATATTGTTAAATAATTAAGAATTAATTGCTTGGTTTTTAAAAATATATAATCATCAGTTTATTTTTAATATAAAATTAATTAATATTTAAACAAGTTATAAAATATGTTTCACTTCTAAATGTAAGATATCTGGACCAAACCTGTAAAGGTAACAGCTATGATTAAAATCACTTTTTTAAAACATTGATGTACTTTTAAATAAAGATGGTGCTTTATAAAAATGAGTAAACAAACCTCTTTGAAGTTTATTGCCGAACAAACGAATACAAAATGCTAAAAGGTTTAACAGAAGAGAGAACGTCTCTTGGCCAGCAAGAGGAATCATGGCAAGGAGCTTCCTTCTTTCGCATTCTCTTGAGCAGATTTATTATGTCAAGTTAGATAAGTCCTCGCGTTATTCCAACATGTTTTAGAAGCACTTAGCGTAAATATTGCGTTATTATCCAACCTAAACTACAACCTCTAGGTGGTTTTCAGATTTATTTCTTTCCCTGTTTAGAAAGGAAACTTCACATTCTTAGCATACCAAGACAAGGCAAAGCCGCCATAGACATCCAAAAGCATGTAAGGGAGGTTCAAGGCCTGAAGCACTGTACTGCTCGTTCCGTGTGGGAGTGTATATATGTATGTACGTGTAACAGAAAGTGTGTCCTTATGTGTGTGTAAAGGGGAAGCTAACGGGCAGGAGGATCGCTAGATGGTTGAGGTGATCTTCACACTCACCGACACACATACCCTCGACCGTTTGTAACTAAAGTAATATATATTCTCTGGACGTTTCCTTCCGTTCCATGGTTTGCAGTGAGGTGCAGCCGTTTACTTGCAGAAGAGGAATACATTCTTGTCCAAGATTTAACGTTATGGGTCGTTGCTGTACGTGCATGAATTTCTGTGACGTGCCTCGAATGGTCTTGAAAATTCAACTGGACAAAGAAAACGCTCAATAAACCCGCGGTGTATATATATACAATGAAGGAAGAGCAAAGTCTAATGTAAAACTTCACTAAATTCTGTTCAGTTTGTGTGGTATTTTGATACTATATATATTCTTTTTTTTTCCCCAAAGTCAAGTTGGCTGGGTTGAATTACTTCTGACAAGTCAATATGTCCTATAAGCAGAAGGCCAATGTACCAAATTTTTGACGTCGCTCAAGTAGTCCTACTACATAGATAATTCTTAGACTTTTAATTCTAATATTATTACTGGTGGAGTCTTGTGCTAATCTTTATACTAATGTTTATCTATAAATATATTTTATTTAGAAAGAAAATTATTCTTATTTATTATTAAATATAATAATACTAATTAATACAAATAAATTTTCTCGTAAGTAGAATATATTTATAGACAAACATTCTTATAAAGATTAGCACAGAATCCACCAGTAATAATATTAGAATAAAAAATATAAGAATCTATATGGTAGATTCTGTTTGTGATCCATGTAAAACAAAAGAATATATAGTGATCAAATGTTTCACTCACTGGAAGAAATTGGAATTGAGGAATTTTACATTCAAAGATCTACTAGGACACCAGAATTTGATAAAAAGAAAATGTACTTTTAAATTAATTTTACAATTTTTAAAAGATACAAGATTGATTGACAGAAATTGATTTAGTGCCCAAATAGTACCATGATGTTTCTGCATTAGCAGATCAATCGCTCTTAAAATATTAATGATGTAAATCAAGAACTTTCAGTTTCTACTGAACTACCTCCTGCCTTCAGAAAACTCGAGGATGTTTATGGAATGTTTATTTGACCGCCAATCTAAGATTACTGGCAATTTTATGGTTTTGCTCTTGAAATTTCTGTTTTCCAGACCCAGTTGTGAGAACTCTCAGACAATAGTGCACGGATCTTTCTTAACAAAATTTCCGGACGAGAGGGGCGAAAGGCCACAGTGATTTCAGGAATAATAGTTTAAGTTGAAGAAGAAGAAAGTATGCTTAAGGTGGCGTCATATATTTGGTCCTCTGGCTTTCTATTATAGAAAGTGTTGGTCCAACTATGACATCAGCATAGGTAGTTACTAAAATCTAGACTTCTTATCTATTTATTTTTATTATTAGCACTGGTAAATTTAATATTGATCTTTATGCTAATATTTATTCACAAATACATCTTTTTATAAGTAAAATTATTTGTATTTATTAGCATTATCGCAACGCTAATGCATATTTTTCCGTAAGATTCAGGTCCCATTTAAAATTCCCTTTCGTAAGATTAAGAGCCCACTTAAGAGTGGTTTACTTATATATTCTGTTCTTACTCATGCTAAATAGACATATCTTTATGATGGAGATGGTTAGGGGTAAAATTGTTACCTGGTACATCGAATATGATTATACGATCTACGATAATGTATATTTATTAATAAACAAATATTTGTATTGAAATTTACCAGTTATAATAATGAAAATAAATATATGAAAAATATTTAAATTTCAGGACTACTTAAGCTGACCTTCTCACCGAGTTAGGATGAGAATGAATAAATCTCAACGTAGGCATAAACGACATCCAGACACCCTTCATAAACAGTAGCTTAAAAAGTATTTTGGTTTCAGTTTTCTTATTCTCGTTTTTCTTTGATACTTCAACGATTATCTTCTTTATATAAAAAAAAATGTTTGTGTTTGTTCTATTAAGGGGGGACCCCACCCTTAGCGCTCCAAAAATAGTCAAACTTTGAGAATTTGTTTTGAGTATAATAAACAATGCAATGACTCCAAATATTTTGCATGTTGTTAAGGCATGTTTATTGTACAAAAAAAATTTAAGTAAAAATATTATAACGGTCGACCTATGGCTCCTCATTTGGTTGACCTCTGCTTGAAAGACGCGCCCTCCTGGTAGAGTGCACCTGACATCGCCGGAACATCTCAGAACAAAATTATTAACAGTTTTACAAACATTGAGACATTGGCTATAGCGTAGCGTAAGAATTTTTCAAAATTCGAAAAATTGACAAAATGACGGCATTTTGAAAAAAAAGTGATTTTTTTCTTTAAAAAAGGCACTAAATTGCTCGCTAAAAATCGAATAATTAAAATATCAAAAAAACCTACGCTAGGTTTTAGATAATTCGTTTCTATGCATTTTAAAAAAAATATGCAAATTGGATGAATGGTTCCCGAGATGCGCACTCTACCAGTTCAAAAATTGTTGTTTCGAGAAAAACGCGTTTAAAGATTTAAGTAACATTTACTCACTCGTTGACCTTTATTTGTTGCTATAACTTCATAAGGAGTTTGAATTTTGAAAAACTGTTTCAGGACCACCATAAAACTTAATAAACTTTCGAAAAATGCAAAAAAAATCGATTTTTTAATACCTCAGGGTGGGGTCCCTCCTTAAACCTAGGGCAAGTGTTGGCTCAGTCGGTAACGCACCACTCTCATAATCTGGTGTCCGAGTCTCTGCTTACAATGATATTTTTCTCTCGGTTAAAAACGTAACGGATCTGCTTATAAAGGTCGCCAACCGTCAGAGGGAACATTCATCCGTGGTTCCGCATGCAGAAAAAGCCATACACTGTGAACGTTATATAAAAAGAAATACTAAAATTTTCTTCTGCCTATTTCTGTCTTTTTACAGTCTTCAGGATTCAGATAACAGGAAAGCAACCAGGCTTCTACTTATCCTTTTTATTCATTACCAGCAGGGATGGATCTATAGGGCGCATGCCTTTCACTCCTGTGAGAATTCTGGAAAGGGTAATAGCAACAGAACGTTATTAAGCTTATGATTTTTAACGCATTTTTCAATAAATTTTTTGAAGATCTCTAAAACAGAGGAGGGGAGGGTATTATAAGGAAAATCCAGTCCCTTCTTCTCTACCCCGTTTATATTGATTTACAGTACGCATCAATTCTAAAACCGATTTTAAAACATCGTTGCATTGCTTATCTATTATCAGGGTTTTTAATTTTTTTTCCTTTGAAGCTCCCCATCCCCCAGAAAAAAAAGTATAGTACTCTCGGAGCTGGGTTGTTTTACCTTTGAGCGGCACGTTTTTGCACAAAATGGGATAAATGGTCAAGTCACAAGAACCTCCCAGGGTTCAGAGAAGATTTGGTTAAGGGTACCCACTGGGCAGCTGTTAGCAGACAGATAGTAACTTCCGGCTAAGGCCATCCAGCGTGTTCTTTAACGTGCACAACGTACAGCTCTTCAGCACACGAGGCTACGGCTTAACGTCCCATCCTATGGACTGCAGCCTCTTCTAGCCCTCCAGCGTCCCTTATTGACCGAGAGCAGGACGGAGATAAATCTCAACGCTGGCCCAGGCGGGATTCGAAACTGGGAACTGCAGATTAGGAGCCTGGCGCGCTGCCGACTGAGCCCCCTACCTCCTCACTCTCGGAGGCCCCTGAAAAATCCATAATTGCAACGTAGATACACTAATTATGAAACGAAATGTTAGTATTCACACATTTTATTTTATGTGGTATTGTTATTTGTATAATTAGATTTAATTTCAACGAGATATTCACAATAATGAGTGAATTGAAAAATTAGCTGTACAAATATCTAGAAAATAAAAATCTATAAAATAAAAAAAGATGTAAAATTCAACATTCATAGAAAAAGTTTTGCTCCTTAAATCGAGTTATTCATTTGTTATAGTTAATTCGTTTATGGCACGAATGCGTTTCAAAATATATTTTTATCCTTTTTCTTACAGTACGAAAATTCAAACTTAAAATTTAAATATACTGCGGCCCTCCTTCTTTGCTTTCCATAATTTGAAAAAATCCTTCTTATCCTTTTGTCATAAGAATTCATTGAATCTTTCCTTCTTCCTTATTTAGTCTTAAAAGGCTGATAAAATATGCTATCTTTACTTCCGCTGTGATGACTTTCCCAATGTCTGTGCTTCAAATGACACCATTCATCCTAACGAATACAAAGAGTTTTTATATAAATTCCCACCTAGAAAACTGCAAAGTAAATCAGCGCATATTTAATTTAAATTTCTTTTTCCTCTTCCACGTCAGTTTATTGAATTAATTGTGTAAATGTGTATACCATTTATGTGTATGCGTGTGAAAGCATTTCTTGTGGATTTCCAAACATCCCTCAAACCAGTTGCGGAAGCATTCCCCAAGAGCGAAAGATATTACACTATACAATTAATCTATGTTTACATTGTCTAACAAACAAAGAAGCTAAACACGAAAAAGCCAGATCTTCAGTAAATGCCTGTACAGCTAATTTTTCATATTTACTCTCTGGCGGGCAGGAGGTGGAAGAAGTGGGGGGGGGGGGATTTTCAAGAAGGGATCCATATACCCTTAATCAACTTCTTGAGGTTAAAGAATTAGGAAGTTCGACTCCTTCAAGCCACTTAATGTACCAACTGAGACCACCTTCTTCCCAACTTAATTAATACATCAACCACGCTCTCTTTAGTTGCCTCGGTAGAAGGGATGAGGAGAAACTGGGGATCGAGAAGCTCGAGAGCAAGTGATGGAGAAGGGAGGGATGAAGCAGGAAGACAAAGTTAAGCGTTGTTTCAAGCTGACACACCCGCGTGACGAGAACAGAGAGAAGGAAAGATGGAAGAAGAGAAAGATGGGGAAGTTCCGTCAGCTACCCTCTATTTCCCCCACCCTCCCCCCACCCTTTTGGGTGTGATGTTTGGCCTGGAGAGAAAGCAGAAGAAGTTATGAATGCAGGCCAGCGCCAGTTACCCACGGGTGGTCTGTCATCTATCATAACGTGTCAGCCGGCCTGCTCCAGTAATCACTGTCGGTCGTAGCGGAAAAACAAAAGCAGCTACTCGAATGGCTCGAAGCTGTCTTTGAATATGATTTATTACGGCCCGTTCTTCGCGTTGCCGTACTAAAGGAAAGTTAGCATGTGGCTGCAACTTTGAATTGGAATAAAACGTCGAAAACGACGCTCGTCGAAAGCTTTTGTTCCCCCTGCAACCACCGAGAGAGCTAGAGAGACCTAGAGAGACAGGAGTAGTGGGTGGCTGCAGACACAATGTAGAAGCTGTTGTTACAGATCTAAGAGCTTCGGACATGGTGAACAATACGAAAACATTCAGAGTCCAACCAGATAGAAGTGTTGGGATAGTGTGGTGTTTATTACACTGTAGACAAAAACCGGGTTTTTGATACTGCTCTTTCTTCCTTTGTTCGGTTCCATGCTGAGATGGTTGATTGTGAACCAACTTTTTGAAATATCTCAGTGGCATTTCTTTTTCCCTTAATCATAACTGACTAGTCAAAAACAAAGGTTTCTTAAATTCAGGTATGGATCATTCTTAAATTTGATTCATTAAGTAAAATGCAACGGTCATTTCGATGTACTGTTTATGTATATTTTGCAGATTAAGCTAATTAGATGGGATATTTGGGATCTTACAATTAGAAGTAGAGGTTGGCTATCTCAAAATATAGGTAGCCGAAAAATTATAAAAGTGGAGGCCAAGAAACTGGATTTCCAATGCATTATAACATTTACCCCTCTGTTTTTAGGTCTTTAAAAAATGTCGTGAACGATGCAAAATATGAATAAGTTTAATACTTTTTGCCTATATTACCATCATTAGCATTCTTAAAGGGGGGAGCATCATTTCAGAATGAATCCTTTCCCCCTCCCCACCCTAGATCCGGCCCTGACTGTAAGTCAAATAAATTTCAACCCTGACCCATCGATTTCCTTCATCACTCTTTCTGTATACCAGGAAGATAATTAGACTTAAAATTTCCCCCCTGATTTTTCTTCTTTTAGGATATCAGATAGCAAATTGGACTTCAAACTTTCCTGATAATTTTCCCAATAATTTTTCTCTCGAAAAGTAGGAAGTGAATTAGGTTTGAACTTTGTCTCGATGATTTCCTCTTTCATTTTACTCAGAACCAAAGCCTGTAATAATAAAAAGAATTGGGGCAAATATTGGGAAATTAGGCAACACACTAATACATTAGTAAAAGAGCTATCCACGCAATTCTTTTCCCAAAATTAATATTTTCGCTCAAATTTCAATCAATAAATGTGAGCACATTGAAAAAACAAAAGCACCGAATATTTTACTATAACATAATAAGGCACAAAATGAAACATATAAGCAACAGAAACAAAGCTGAAATGTATTTATAAAATGCTAATGCTTGAGATAAAATCGTGAAAAATGAACAAATTGCATTAGTTCTAAGAGAAAAATTCACGTAGATGCCCTGAAAGGAAAAATGTTTACATAACATCCTTCGTCGAAGCTGGAGAAATACAAAGAGAGAGTTCACGGATCATTACACGATAGCGGCTGCGACATTTCCATGTTTAATCACGCATGCGAAAGCCGACTTCACTGCTGCGTATCGTGAGCAGAAATCCAAATCGCTCATTATCTGCAGAGACGAATTACTCCAGTAAACAGAGAGTGAGTCTTTAGGATAACTCAAAAAACCTTGTTTCGTCGTTGTTCACATATAACTGAAATTTTTCACATAGTTAGGTTTGATTTTAGAAATTATGCTGAATTTCACCATCTGCGACTATAAAGGAAAATTTCCGAACATACCTAAGTAAAGAAATGAATAAATCCTTCTACCATGAGAATTTGTTATATATTCATCCTTCGACATCTCATCAATCTTATCTTAATGCATCCATTAATCCTTTCTTGCATCCAAGTATTAATACATTACTGCATCAATCATTTCTTGTTCGTACATTACATAAATCAATGCTGTAATCGTTGACTATATATTTTTTCCTTTATCCATTTATTTAACCTTTTCTTTAAGCGACTATCATTCCATCCCCCCGTTTCCATATTTTATTACCTTTAGTATATTTATAGCTGAACTTTTCATTTACTCATCTTTCTCTTTCTTCATCCCATCAGGTATCCTCCCTTTCCACTTTTGTGGTGGGGATGGCTCACTCCGTAGCACGTCAGGCTCGTAATCTGAAGTTGCCATTTTCTAGTCCCACCCGTTGAGATTTATCATCATAAAACTCCCTATCCTGCCCTCGGTCAATAGGGGACACCGATGAGCTTGAAAAGACCCCGTCCACTTGATGAGACGTAAAGCCGTGGCTCCGTGTGCGGGAGAGTCATACCTGTGCACTTTAAAGAACTCCTAGATAGCCTTAACGAGAGGCTGCCATCTGTCTCCTAACAGCTGTCCAGTGGATCTCCCAACCTTCTCTGAGTCCTTGTGACCTGGCCATTTAGCCCATTTTATGAAAAAATTTGTCACTCAGAGGTAAAACAACCCAACCCCTTCTATTCATGCTTTTGTTAATCCCTTCTTTCATTCATATATTATTTTACATCTTTCCCGTTATATATCATTCATTCATCCTTTATCATTCTTCTTTTCTATCTTACGCTTTCATCCTTTATCATTCATCTTTTCTATCTTACGCTTTCATCCATTTTTATTCATATTTTCCTTCATACGTTAACCATTCATCCTGAAGTATTCATTTTTCCCTTTCTACATACGTCATCGTCAGTCATCTATTACTGTCCTACATCTTTTCCTTTCTACATCATTTATTATTTATCTTCCAACATCATCGATTCATATTTTACTATTTATCTTTCTCTCTCTACATCATCTATTCATCCTTCATTTTTTATCTTTCCTTTTTACATTATCGATTCATCCTTTATTATTCCTTGTTTTATTTTCTATATTATCAATTCATCCTCTACGATTCATCTTTCCATTTCTACAAATTTTATTTTGTACATTATCCATTCCTGCTTGACTATTATTTATCTTTCCATTTCAACAACATCCCACATACAACTAGTTATATCCAATATGGAATTGGGCGGTGGTAGCCAAATCGGTAGCCCACTAGGCTAGTAATCTGCAGTTCCCAGGTTCGAGTTCCAACGGTAAAACCAATTTCAAGGTTTTACCGCGAATGGTGCGAAAATCAAAAACATTACCAGTAATCGGCAAGCCTGTGGACGAAAGCAACTTGTGGATCAGAGGGATCAAAGGAGACTGGCGAGTATCGTGCAACTGAACAGACCGTCCACAACCAGGCAACACACAGCAGAATTAAACATTGGTGTGCAGAAGGTCATCTCCGAAGACACAAGTATCAGACCTTGTCGCGAATTGGCTACAACAGCCGCCAACCATGTCGAGTGCCAATGTTGTCAGCGAAGAACATGAAAGCACATCTCCAATGGGCGCAGGAACATCAATACTGGAGGTTGAGGGCTGGAAAAACGGACGAATCAAGGTTCTTTTTGCATCATGCTGATGGAAGAATCAGAATTTGGCACAAGCAACATGAGACCATGGAGCCATCTTGTCTAGTGTGAAGAGTACAGGACGGTGGTGACAGTTGATGGTGTGGTGAATGTTTTCCTGGCACACACTAGGTTCCCTGATACCCATCGAAGGACATCTGAATGCCACGGCGAATTTGAGCATCGTTGCTGGCCAAGTTTATCCCTTCCTGGCTACAGTTTATCCTCACTCGGATGGACACATTCAAAATGATAATGCATCTACTCACAAGGCACGTATCATAACCGAATGGTTCCAGGAACATGTGGACGAGTTTTCCTTCATATGCAAAGGAAGTGCTTCCAATACCTTAGTAATATATTCGTTTACTAAAGTTGTGTTTGTAGTAATTTCTAGTATTTTATTTAAAAAAATAAACTTTTAAAGCATTTTTCTGTCTTATTTGGATCAATTTACATGCAAAATACGAAAGCTACAAAACTATTGAGGTCAAACCTCATTATTCGTTCATTCTACAAAGATGCTGCATTGATAATAATAAATGAAATATATTTAATTACTTATATTTGTACATTTATATCAGTCACACTACATGCAAACATAATAGGGGTTGCATGAACCAGCTTTTTTCACTCCGATATATTTTCCTTGCTTCATTGGCCTGCACAGTTCCAGATTTAAACCTTATCGAGCATCTTCGGGATGAGGTGGTAAGGGCTGTTCGCAGTGAAACTGTTCTAAATAATAGGGGTTGCATGTACCGCCTTTTTTACTCCGATATATTTTCCTTGCTTCATTGGCCTGCACAGTTCCAGATTTATACCTTATCGAGTATCTTCGGATGAGGTGGTAAGGGCTGTTCGCAGTGAAACTGTTCCAAATAATAGGGGTTGCATGAACCAGCTTTTTTCACTCCGATATATTTTCCTTGCTTCATTGGCCTGCACAGTTTCAGATTTAAACGCTATCGAGTATCTTTGGGATGAGGTGGTAAGGGCTGTTCGCAGTGAGACTGTTCCGCCGTCCAAATTGCAGCAACTGCGCGACACAGTCATTTCCGCATGATACAACATTCCTGCACAACATTCCAGCATCTTGTAGTTCCATGCCCCAACGAATTCGGTCTGTTCTGAAGGCCAAAGGAAGTGCAACATTCTACTAGGTAAGTGTACCTAATAAACTGACATCTCAGTGTAATCATAATGAATAAATTGTTTTAGTTTGCATAGTTTAAAATAAATATATTTCAGTTAAATCTTAGACAAATTAAAATGTTTAAATTTGTATCCATATTTTATATGGATTCCTTCTTTCTTCTCTCTATTTGTTCAACTGCTTTCAAGGTTTGGTGTATGAAGATGGCCGACCTTTCTACTTGTTGTTTACACATTTCTGAGATATTCTTTCACTGCAGATGTTAATAAACCAGAAGCTTCGAGTCAACAGGAAATGCCATACAAACCACCTCTTGAACGTTCCACAAACTTAAGCAAATGCAACAAAATCACAGATCTATCTTACAAAATAACAAGAATAATCAACAAATAAAAACACTCCATCAATTCAAATATTTCGCATGTTTCGAATATTTCGCGTATTAAAGAAAAAAATTATTATTCTGTGAGGAACACAACACACAGGTTTTAGATTCTTGCCTTTGATGTGTAAAAAAACACCTGAAATTACCGTTTCAAAGTATTTCAGACAAAAATATTTGTTATCATTTTATTTGGTAAAGCACAATGGTGCAAAAGGCCCTCTACTGATTTTATTTATATTTCTGAGAAAATTCTCAGGCAAATTATAAATTCAACTTTGAGAGACCATTCCTACCAGAACCTATAGAAAATCCCATGTTTCGTAAAAATAAATGATTTATGTATCTTGCCTCTGAAAATATCAAAGTAATAAAACAAATCGTATCTACTATTTCGTTGCTATGCTAATAGCAAAGCATCTTAAAGGACTTGACAGTTGGATTAATCATTAACATTATTTTATCTGAAGAGTATGCAAATTAGTTTTATTCAGAGATTTTAAAAAGAAAGGCAATGGTTCCGTTTGTGTCTCTCGCAATTCATCTGAAATGCTTTAGAAACTTAAAGAAATTTTAAGTTGTGATCGATTTTTCATCCTAAAGTCATTAGCAGTTACACAAAGAAAGTGATAATTGGTTCTTATTAAATCAAATGAGCTTTTAATATTCATTTTAATGCTTTTCTGAAAATGAAAAATGCAATTAATTAGAAATTTTTAATTGAAATAACAGTATTAATAAAATCGGCCTTTAAGAAAATGGCGTAGTAATTATATCATTTTAATTAAAAAAGAAAGGAAGTGAAGCCTTTTTAAAACATATGGAATTTTCCGTTATTTTCAAGAAGAAATTTTCAATTAAATAATGTGATATAATTGCATTTCTGAAGCGGCGTTTCGTGAATTGCTTCAGGTAAGGAAAACATATTTAATGACAAAATAAACTACCGGTATTTATAAAAATAATGTTCATATAATTATTTTATATTTCTATAAATATCGGTCCATCTTCACAACCTACTGCCATTATCGTATCACGTTTCTACTTTGAATTAAAGCAAAAATGGCCAGAGGCTGTCTCGATCGGAAGTGAAACTTCGGTATCTAATCAACAAACAGGAACTGGAATGGCCTGCGCTTCACGCGCAATCTTCATATGTGGAAAATTGCCAACAGGAACATCCATATTCTCAGCTGAAACTACAGCACTGATCAGGGCGTTCACCTCTATTATTCAAAAAAATAATCGTTTCTCCTATTATCTGACTCCAAATCTGTGCTCTTAGCAGTTAGTAACATATCGACAAAATCATGTATGGATATTCTTGATCTTGTCATTATCTTCAACAAGCAACGCTCAGGGCTTCTCCCATTACTTTGGATTCCTGGACATTGGAACCTTGAGATCAATGAGTCAGCCGACTCCCTGGCAAAAAAGAAAAGCAACAATTATTTCAAATTTGCACCCTGAATGAACTTTCTATGCAGAAGATATCATCACTCTCTTTCATAAGGAATTGTATAAAGACCTGAGAATGGAATGGGAATCTTCTGCTCTGTCAAATATCGATTTCTGTAAATTGCCAACTCGATTTCCTGTAAAAACAACCAATACATCGTTTTTTTTTTACAGGAAATCGAGGAACGAATTATTAAGGTTTTCATATTTCTTGAAATACTAATCACTGTTGTAAAACGTAATTTATATTGTAATGATTGCCAACATTGTAGTGATATTGTAATGATAAAATCAAATGACGTCAATTATAATATACACAACAATCGAGTTAAATGTAACTACATCTAACTGTTGCTTCAATGACAACATTCTTCAGACTCAACCGACTAAAAATATATACTTCTTATACATGTCAGGACATTTTTTGCCTACCAGAAAATATCTATGTACATTCCCAAGCTGAAAAAAAAATACCCCCTCAAGCAGCTGCTTGTCACAGAGGTCTGACAGGAGACTGTCGGTTTAAATGCCAGAGTAGAAGGTCTGAGAGGATGGCAGGACCTCAGCAGAAAAAACGACACATACATCCGTGCCTTACCCGGGGCTCGAACCCAGGTCCCTTAGATCAGTAGCTAAGCTTGCTAACCACTCGGCAATGGGACGGCAAATTTTTGGCATAAAAAGAATTTTTGCAATATTCGCTCAAAAGTTTCTTGAACGATGACAAACTTTCAGATAGATTTCGTTAAAAACTCTCAATTGCAGCATGAAATCCATTCATTTTCTGTCTTTATGATACTTATAATAATCCTTAGCCATTTCTGCCAGACTCTTATGAACTCTACAGATTGGGATATAAAGCCGCGGAGCTAAACATTCCATGAACTGCAAACAAGACAAGAGATGATAAATATTTGTGATGAATATGCCAAATATGCAAAGGAAGTGCTCCCAATACCCTAGTAATATATTCCTTTACTAAAGTTGTGTGTGTAGTAAGTTCTAGTATTTTATTTAAAAAAAAATAATCTTTTAAAGCATTTTTCTGACTTTTTTTGGATCAATTAAATGCGAAAGCTACAAAACTATTCAGGTCAAACCTCATTATTCAGTTCATTCTATAAAGATGCTGCATTGATAATAATAACTTAAATATACTTAATTACTTATATTTGTACATTTTAGAACCGAGGATTCATTAAAAGCGGTTAGTCACCCTACATACAAACATAATAGGGGTTGCATGAACCAGCTTTTTTATTCCGATATTTTTTGAGAAATATTGAGTTTTAAAAAAATATGTTTATTAAATTTTTAGAGTTAAAAAAGTTTTGACTTTGTGGATCGACATAACTTTTGATTGATCATGAGAACTTGTGGTATTGTATATTTGGAATGTTATTTAACGTAAAGAAGTTTGTAATAATGATTAGTAGTATGTAGGAGTTGGTAAAGATGTAGTGATTAGCATTACCACGAAAATCAGAAGGGACTTCACTTGTCACCGTTTCTCTTCAGGGAACAATATCTTTAAGAGTAAATGCAAATTCCAATAAATACTTTTTTATAGTTATTAGCTACCGGTAGTATAACAAAAATCTTTATTAAATATAGAAGTATACTCAGAAAATAACGTATGATGGAGCAGGGCGGAAAAAATTTATATACAAATGCAACAACATGCATTTCAATTCCCCGGTCCTACTTCTCAATTTCGCATTTTCTGTCTTAAACGAAGAGGCTAAGGAGAGCTCTAAGCCGTCTCCAGTCTTTATATCTTTGACGATGAGAGTTTAAAGCCTTCCCTGTCTATCTTCGAAGAAGATGATATAAGTTATCTCCATTCACTTGACTTAAACTGGAGTTTTAAGGCCTTCACGGTCTCTCTCTTTCTTCGACTAAAAACATCTAAGTACTTTCCCCTCTCTGTAGCTTTGACGAAAGCAGTATATGATATCACCCAGTCTCTTTGTTCGGCGAAGAGACCCCAAGGCTTCTTCACTCTCTTTTTCGACGAAGAAAATCTAAATTTCCCTAGTCTTTCCCTTTTCGGAACTTAATTAGAAATACTTTATTTCTTCGGAATTTATTATTAAAATATTAAAGATAGAGGGATTAAGTCCTACTTAGTCCCTCTATCTTTGTCGAAGGTAATCTAAGTCATCTTCAGTTTCTTTCTCTTCAACAAAGATAATCTAAAGCCACCAGAGTCTTTCTATCTTTGATGAATAAAGGAAGGAAGGAAGAAAATTAAGGAAAGCACTAAGGACTAAAGACTAAGGACCTAAGGACTCCCCCAATTTCTCTCTTCGATGAAGAGAGTCTAAGGCCTGCCTAGTCTCACTCTCCCTTCGGCAAAGAGAATTTAAGTCCTCCACAGTATTTTCCTCTTCTACGAAGAGAGCCTAAGGCCTACTCTGTCTCTCTCTCTCCCTCCTTTGACGTCACGTGACTACGTTTTGAAATGCCTTTTCCTTCTACGTCACAGAGCATTGCTGTCTAAGCAGGAGATTCAAAGGCAAGCAGTTGCGCTCACGTCACATATTAATTTTTCCGTCATGCTTCTTTTGACGCTACATAACGAACATCCTTCGTGTTTAACATATCTTTACAGCACAGATAATTATTTCAGAAATTATAAAAACTTTTTTGTCGTCACTTTTGTTACCTTTAGAGCCATCGTTTCATAATATCTAATATATATTTAATATAATCAAAAGAAATAGTTTTCCCTTCACAATAAATCTCGATTTAATTTCAAATACTATAGGTGGCAAAGTCTACTTAGGTCTCTTTTTCCATCAACTGCAAGCGCGCACAAAAATTTAGGATTTGCACTAAAAATTTCCTTTTCCATTTGACACAAAAATCCTAATTTTATTATCAATCCTTTCAGTATTGACATTCGATATCCAACACTTAACGCTCTCCATTCATCTTAATAATTAATGAACTCTCTTTTGACTTGCAAGCCATCAATGCAACTATGACAATGAGATCGATAGACGCCGAAAAACAAACGCTTTCGTATTGGTTTAAAGGAAAAAGCATCAAACTTTTTTGCATTATTTGTTCAGACTAAATTGCCACTACTAAACAGTACAAAGTCTATTTCAGTAATTTGAAAGCTTTTTCGTTTCTTTTAGTACATTTCCGTTTTGTTATAAGACTTGAGTTTTTTTATCGTATTTTTTTTTGTTACGAACGCTTGACATTATTTGCTGCTCTCAGTTTGATGACAAAGAATCCAATACAGAGGATTTTCCTTTTAATGCTTCAATTTAGAGACAACGCCTTTTGTTCAATTAAAATGACATCGTTCCTCACGAATCTAACGTTATCTTCCACACTGAACATTTCGCATAAATTTTATTAATTCTAATTGAAGGAAATAAAATTTCTGCTGGTGCGCACTTCAATGGATTAAAATAATGGAAATGGTATCTATAGCTCAAAACAAAATAATACTTTAGCGTGACGATAAATTAAATTAACTAGACAATGCTTAAAAGTAAGGACAAGAAACTGACTGAAATCAGATGAACCAAAGGCGGGGACGTGAGGACGTTTAATATGGACAAGAATCTCATAATTAATTTTTTTATGCTATTTACAATACCAATTCCAAAAATACTCTGCAAATGGAATTCGTGTTAACTTTTTTTGCCTTTTCGCGTATTTTGTCTACTTAATGTCATAAACACATTTGTCCATTATTTTATTTGAAAAAGAAATGCTTTATCCAATAGAAAGTGTAGTGAACATCACTGAAATTTTAATTCTCATAGTAGACAAGTAATCCGACATTACTTTCAATAGCTTTTGATCACTTTTTTTATGTTAGCAGCGAAAGTGATTATTAAAGTATTTAAATCGAGCTTCAAATTAACCATAAAATGGAAACATAATTATAGCTAAACTTAACTGTTCATTAACTTTAATTTGCAGCGTTAACTAATAGTTATGAAATCAGTTTCGCTTAGTAAAAGGGAACGGGCGGAAATTGACTCGGTAGCGATCCAGGCTCGTAATCTGTAGTTCCCAAATTCGAGTCCCACCCTGCCCTCAGTCAGAAAGTGGACACCAACGGACTTCAAAAGGCCGCTGCCCATCGAATGGGACGTTAAACCGTGGTCCATTATGCATGAGAGTCGTATAGCGTGCACGTTAAAGAACACGCTGGATAGCCTTGAAAAGAGGTTTCCATGTCTCCTAACAGCTATCCAGTGCGACCACTTTCCCCAAAATCTCTGAGCTCTTGGAGTCTTTGTGATCTGATCAATTAGTCCATTGTGTGCAAAAAAGAGTGCCCAAAACCCAACGTGCAAAAAAACAACAACACAACTTGATAGAAGTAAGATTACATTTACAGGTAACAGTTTATGTTTCCTAGTAATGTACAATTTCCTTTTTTACCAATTACCGCTTATCGAACTTTTCTTCAGTCTTTTTTCGAATTCAGTCTTTTTATCGAACTTTTTTTTCTTCAGTGACATCATATTTAATTAATAATGAAAAATTTTTAGAACACTTAGTTTAATATAAGGGTCGTTTAAATAAAAAAGTGGATAAGTCGGAAATAAAGTATAAATCGTTTATTGATGTGTTCAAATTCTTATCCCTATTGAGATGTTTGTTCGAATATGATTCCTTCTTTCCTAGATTGTTGGGTTCTTTTATCTCTCAGCGGCACTTTTTTGCACCTAGTGGGTTAAATGGGCAGGTCACAAGGACCTCGAAGGCTCATAGAAGGTTGGAGGGTGGGGGCTCACTGCATAGTATTATGAGACATATGGTAGCCTCCCGTCGAGGCCATCCAGCGTATTCTTTAACTTGCACACGGCATGGATCTCCTGTGCATGGAGCCACGGCATAAAGTCGCATCCGACGGACATTGACTTTTTCAAGTCCATCGGTGTCCGCTACTGACCGAGGGCGGGGGACTTTTACGGAGATGATTCTCAACGCTGGTCCAGCTGGGACTCGAACCTGGGAACAACAGATTTACGAGTCTGGAGAGCTACCGACTGAGCCACCCCGCACCTCTCCTTCCTAATGCTCCTTTATCTGTTGCATGCGGAAATCTGTCAGTTCGCTGAACTTCTTCTGACTATTATGATTAAAAAAAAACTCTAAAATCTCATTCCATACAGAATATCGTTTTAATCTTTCCAGTTCGGCGGAATGTTTTTGTAACTGGGAAACCCTGGTTAAGTCTTACTATCAGATTTTCCCCTCCCCACGAAACAAAATTCTCTAGACCTTCCCAAATATAAATTCTCCCCCCCCCAGCACTACTACCTGAAACTAAATCCTAGGTATTTTCCTACTAGATATCCATTTAAAAATCACTAGATGATCTTTTATAGAATGAGAGATATCCTTTCAAAACACGCTAGATTATTCTTGCCATAAAAAATATCATCTTCCAACGAGCTTAAGCATCCCATTCTAACATAATCCTCACCATAACACAGGAGGGGGTTTCGAACATTGCTTACTGCAATATTTGATTAGAACACGAGTAATAGGAAAAAATGTGACAGTGTTTCTCCCCATTCAGCTAGCTCCACTTCACTTCTAAGGTTTTATATTCGTTTAGTCTTGGAGTTTATGAAAGCATTTTTAACACTTTATTATTCTTGTCTTGAATTTTATTGGACAAGCCTATAGTGGTCGGGTTCATTCTTGGATTCAATGCTAATTAACCTTATTCCGAGCATATATGTACGTCTTTTAGACAAAAATGCATAATAATGGCACTTTCATATTTTTATTTTATCATTACTTTTGGGAAAAAAAACGTACATTTACACAACACATACTTTGAAAGCAATTTTATAAACCCAGACCAGATAAACTATTCAGATTTACCCTTTAAATTTTCTCAAATATTAATGTTTATTTTTTGGGGGGAAGCAGTAGAAGCAATTGCTCCTGCTGCTTCCTATATATGAGGAAAAAAATAGTATTTACTACTTATGAAATTAGTATTATAAATTCATATCTTTACATAGCATTTTTACTAACACTTTTATTTGCTTAAGCAGCAGCAGTCGTCCCAATATGCAATTAAACGCTCTTTCACTAGCATAAATTCCCTTTTCGCGACAATTTCTACTTTTGTCACATACACTCTCTGAACATTTTTTGTCGAAAAGACCGTTCAGTTTTAACAACACATTTGTTCAAAGTACAACAGTTTTGTTATCAGCAGAGTCCCGGCGTTTTGCGTTACTTAATTTCCAGATAACCACATTAGTACTCCTGTATAGAGAAAATGATATTAAAAAAAGAGCGTAAAGGACATGCACAGACGCAAAGAAATAGAAAGGTACGTCTGTATAGAAGCATATAAAACGATAAGCGATACTTTTAGCATGACGATAAACTAAATTAAGTTGATGGGAATGGACGATGAAAAATTAAATTACTGAAACACGGCGAACAGAGGGTGTGGGCATTTAACGGAAGTACGACGAGCAGAATTAATTTTCTCGTATAATTCATGCTGTTGACAAAAGGTGCTTGGGAAAGGGAGAAAGCTCCGTATCTTTTTCATTTCAAATATAATTATTATGCTTTGCCTGTTTCGTTGCTATTCTTCATCATCATCTAAGGAGACAACAGTCGAAAGATTTTTTGATGTTGTTCGGCTGTTTCAAATTGTTTTTGAAAAAGGAAAGGACATTATAAATGCTGCTGTTTATGGACAAGATTTTCTTTTCTTTTCTTGTGTGTGATGTTAGATACGACTACTGATATCTCTCCATTATTCCCATTTCGTTCGGGGAATGGTTGGCTCAGCTGGTCGCCAAGATGGCAATCTGCATTTCCCAGTTCGAGTCTCACCTGTGCCAGCTTTTAGATTTATCTCCTCAAAACCCCCACCTGCCCTCGGTCAGTAGGGGACACTGATGTGCTTGGAAAGGCCGCCGTCCGTCGCACGGTACGTTAAGCCATGGCTCCTTGGAAGAGCCATACTTTGCGCACGTTGAAGAACATGCTGGGTGGCCTTGACTGGAGGCTTCCATCTGTCTGCTAATAGCTATCGTGAGTCCCTTTATCCAGCCTTCTCTGAGTCCTTGGTGTCCCTTCTGATCTGGCCATTTAGCCCATTGTGTTCAAAAGGTTTCGCTCATAAGTAACCCAATCCAACAACCCATTATGTTCACCACTTATTTTCACTATGTTCATCAGTTATTGCCATTATGCTCATCGATTATTCCGATAATATCAGTCGATTATTCCTCTTATATCGGATTATTCCATCTATTTTTTTCTGAATATCTATATACTAGAAATCAGTCGGTGCCTTCGGCACTTCGTGATATCTAGCCATCACTCCGACCCCTATTTGACCTTGAATGCGACATCGAATCTGAAGATTCCTCTTATTTCTGAGTTCTACCTGAAATAGCCTTAGTCACCAATTTTTAGCCCTATAACACCGGTACATCGATATTTGACCTTTGACCTCAAAGGACCCAGTGCATCGAAAATTTCATACATTTTTGAGATCTACGATTCAAAATACCTCCAGGAATCAAATTTTATCTCTCTAGTACTCGTAGATCTAAAATTTGACCAATGACCTATGACCTCTCGAAAGACGCATTGGATTCGAAATTTGAAAACGTCTCCCGACATCTACAACTCGAAACATCCTGAGACACCAATTTTCAAGTTCACTAACCGAATTACCTCTACGTGCAAATTTTCAGAGATCCACCATTTCTGCATCGTAATTAGAACTAGCGTGATCCCCTGTCATAGTCAGTTATAATCATCTATACATATATATTAGATGCACCTTTTTAAGGAGACCCACTGGAGAACTGAATGGGAGACATATATACTATGTTGAAAAAAGTGTCCGGACACTTCTATATCATGTGAATGGAAAACTTCTATATCATGTGAATGGAAACTTTCAAAGCTCCCTAACACTGAAAATAAACCTTTTGCGCAAAAATTGTTATTGGCGATAAATTGTAGATGTCACTCAAATCTCTCTAAATATATTTCCCGCAAAATTCGTTTAATATTTAAAGAATGAATGGAAGCTGAGGCATTTTTCTTCAACTTTCGACACTTGTGAAAAAATAATTCAATTGATAAAACACAACTCTTGTAACAATTTCTTCAATAACATAAATTAAATATCTCAAGTTTGTATGAAGATTTTTTAAGATTTCATCAATTTGGAGGAAATGTGATAGTTCGTGTACTGTTAACTGGTTCCACTTCAATGGCTCTTTAAATATTGATCGAAGATTGTTGAAAATTGAACTGTCACATTGCCTCCAAATTGATGAAATCTTAAAAAATCGTCATACAAACTTCAGATATTTAATTTATGTTAGTGAAGGAACTGTTACAAGAGTTGTGTTTTATCTATTGAAGTATTTTTTCATAAGTGACAAAAGTTCGAGATAAATGCTTCAGCTTCCATTCATTCTTTAAATATGAACGAATATTGCGGGAAATATATTTAGAGAGATTTGAGTGACATCTACAATTTATCGCCAATAACAGATTTTGCGTAAAAGTTTATTTTCAACTTTAGGGAGCTTTGAAAGTGGCTTTCCAGTCACATAACATTGAAGTGCCCGGACACTTTTTTCAACATAGTGTAAGAGTCACCCGTCAAGGCCATCTAGCGTGTTCTTCAACGTGCACTGGGTATGGCTCTCCCGCATGAGGGTCAAATGCTTAAAGTCCCATCCGACGGACGGCGGCCTTTCCAAGCCCAACGGTGTCTCCTACTAAACGAGGACATGGAGTTTTGCGGAGATAAATCTCAACGCTGGCCCAGCTGGGGAATCGAACCTTCAGGTACGAGTCTGACATGCTCCTCACTGAGACGCCATCCCGCCCCAATATTTACTGCTCTTCAGTAATTAATTGTAATTGGCTAAATTTGTTTGATTATATTTTAAAAACAACTGAATCGTTTATAAATCAAATGCAAATTTTCATCAAAATTGTGGTCAAAGGGACCACAATTTTGACATCATAGCTGCTTGAGGGGGTATTTATTTTTATTTATTTTAAGAATATTTTATTCTTTTCATAGCATTCATCACACAGGCCATTTAAAAAGCAAATAACCCAAAACGACCATTTCTTTTGCGAACGTAAAACAGAAAAAAAATTTATTTCATTTGCATGCCACTTTATCGGACGTCATTTTGTATTACGAATGAACACTTCATCGGATATATGAATCGAGTAAAAAAATAACAAAGGAACCAGTTTCTTTAGAGTAGCAAATTACTGCCTTAATTAATGCTCTTCAACATTTTCTTTTGGATCCACTGGCAAAAAAAGAAAACGGAAAGTAAATTCGAGCGTTAATTATTACTTGATCAATGGAATTTTAATTTTATTAATTTTTTATATAAGTTCCTTCTTTATTCTATTATTTTTTCAACTTTGCGGGCTTCATTTTTTTTCTCTCTCGAATTCTTTCATTTTTTTTATCCGCCATTTTTACCATTAAAAGTCTATGCACAGGCATAGACTTTTAATCACTCTCAACTTGATCAAACAATCAACGGTAAAAGAAATAAAGTTTTAAACACCGAAAAAAAAAATGGTTAAAACATCTACGTGAAGAACAAAAAATAGATTTTTAGGAAAGACAGGAATATATTTCTCCAGACTACAAATCTAAGAGAATTGCATTCTGAACTTTAATTAGATGTCGGGGTAAACATGACAGGATAAAAAGTGAGAAAAATGAAAGAAAAACACATATTTTTCAGTGCTTGACTTTACCGCCTTTGAAACAAAATAATCACTTCAACTCTTTAGATTTTTTGGATACTTAAAAGACAATGTTTATGCTTTTTTTCGCAAAATGCCTCTATTTGTTTTCCAGCCGTTGAATTCACATGTTTTAAGAACAGAAGCAGTATTCTTCAGAATGCAGTTCTAAGTACACCACTAGTACTTGACTGCCACCTTTTTGTTATTATTATTTTTTTTTTCAAAAGCTTTTCAGTTTTCAGCTTTTTCTGTTTTTTCAACGGCGATGCCGCGGACACATCACTGGAGAAAAAAAAGTAATTAACGTTTTTATAGCTATAATCGCAGAAGAGACTATTCTGTATAAGGTGGAAATTCCTTTTTCCTTTCCGACAAATGGCTTTCATTCCCTCCCTTCCGATTTTTTTTCTTTCCACCCCATTAAATTCCATTTCTGAAAGACCCATTTCATTATTTTTACGACTGCAATATTAGATTATGAAATGAAAAAAAGAAACGACGGAATGAAATATCAAAAAAAGAAAAGGAAAAATAAGAAACATACTTAGAAAGTAGCAAACTGAACGAAGAAACAGTCTTCTTCGTACATTTCCCTTTTTGCCTTTTCCTTTCGCCCATTTTTGTGTCTGATGAGCTGTAACTTCCTGTGTTTATGTCTGGGTGATTGTTACTCTCTTTTCCATTTCTCTTACTTTTTCTTCACATAAAGATGTCTCTTTGCAATGATTAAGAACGAAGAAATTCCGAAACTTGACTTTGTAAGTCTTCGAATTAATTGCATTAAAAAGAAACAAAGACAACATTAGCAAGGGAAGGAAAAAAAAAGACGAAACACCGTTTCTTTTTTCTTTTCTACGGGATACACAAGAACTGTTTCTTTAGTTCTAGCATGAATAAAATATTGCTGCTGAGTTTTGTTATATGCGGCATGAAATATGACTTGGCATTACTAACAGTTGCAGAGCAATGCAAGTGTAGACATGTGCTAAGGTACTTTGAGCTGTTGGCACAGTAATGCATATAAAACTGCAATACTTAAGTATAAACAAGCAACTATTTCTTAGGACATTGCTAATAGAGTGCAAGGATTTCAACTAATACAACATAAATTCTATTAAACCTATTCTGTATTAGATTGCTTTACTCCTGCGCCGTAGGTATATACAGGACGTTTACAAATTTCTGCGGCTTCTAGTCAACCTTTGGGAATGTGTTCTGCTGTGTATAATGATAAAAACATTTCTTATGAACACTGGTCCAAAACTGCTTCCCTTCCAAGTTATAGCGCATTTTTAGAGTGCACTTAAGGAAATCTCTCAAAAGTTGCGATGCTGGGTAAATTTGCATGTCTGACAGCATTATGCAAATGTTGGACAAATTCCCACGACTCCTGGGTGAGGTAATGCTAAATAAAGGGAGTCGACAGTTGTTCTGAAGTAATGTGAAGGTGAATCAGTAGTCTTTTTTGCTATTGTCAATCCGCGTGTTAATTGTGACTTAAATGGGAGACTTTCATTTCATTTATTAACTCTCTTGCACTAGTATATCGAAATTTGATCTTTGACATATATGGACCTACTGCATCCAAATTCTCACACTATTTCTGTAATATACGACCCAAAATAGGCCCTGGCACCAATTTTGAGCTGTCTAAACGTCATTAAATCCAAATTTGGCCTTTTTCCTCGAAGAAGCTGCTGATCCGAAATTTCGCAATGTTTCTGTGGTCTATAACTCGAAACACGCCCAGACACCAATTTTCACTTTTCTAGCAGTCGTAAATCAATGTTTAACCTCTATGTGACCTCCATTTGATATTAAAGGTTACGACGGAGGTCAAATTTTGGATTTTTCCAGAGATCTACGACAGATCACTCCTAGGTACAAATTTTCAGATTTCTATCATTTCTTCATCATAGTTTCAATTAGCATGATCCCCTATCAATCAGTCAGCCAGCTGTTTATCACTTACAATCGTCTCTATACATATTAGTCTTACAATCTTACAATCGTCTCTTACATATTAGAGACTTTGTCTGTCTGCCTATTTAATTACTTACAATCGTCTCTATACATATTAAGAGATTACTTACTTACAATCGTCTCTACTTACAATCGTCTCTATACGTATTAGAGACTTTGTCTGTCTGCCTATTTAATTACTTACAATCGTCTCTATACATATTAAGAGATTACTTATTTACAATCGTCTCTACTTACAATCGTCTCTATACGTATTAGAGACTTTGTCTGTCTGCCTATTTAAGAACTCCTCCTTAACGGTACAAGCAGGGGTGGCCCAGTCGGTTTGCCGCCAGGTCAAAGTCACCTTGATACATCAGGCAGGACAGCTTTGAGCGAAAGAAATGAAGGAAGGAGGGAAATAAATTATGCATAAAAATATAAGTATTTCAATTCGTTGAAATTTTAAGTAAAAGTTTCTTATTTTAAAACTGAATTAAACACTGTAATTTACACATTAGAATTTATTTAAAAACTCCCAAATATTTCGGGGCGGGGGTAGCTCAGTCGGTAGCGCGCCAGGCTCGTAATCTGTAGTTCACAGGTTCGAGTTCCAGCTGGGTCAGCGTTGAGATTTATCTCCGCAAGATTCCCTGCCCTGCCCACGGTCAGTAGGGAACACCGATGGTCTTGGAAAGGCCGCCGTCCGTCGGATGGGACGTTAAGCCGTGGCCCCGTGTGTGGGAGAGCCATACCCTGTGCACGTTAAAGAACACGCTGGATGGCCTTGACGGGAGGCTACCATCTGTCTCCTAACAGCTGTTCCAGTGAGTCCCCTCCCCCAACCTTCTCTGAGCCTTCGGGGTCCATGTGAATTGGCCATTTAGCCCATGGTGTGCAAAAAAGTGCCGCTCAGAGGTAAAACAACCCAACCCAACAACCCAAATATTTCAAAATTAATTATCAAATTTTTATGAATCACTAACTACCAGTGGAATTTTTAGAAATAAACATATATTTGAAACTGGCATTTATTTAAAATTAGGGCGGATTAGTAACGTATGGCTCTCCCGCACACGGAGCCACGGCTTAACGTCCCATCCGACGGACGGCGGCCTTTCCAAGCCCATCGGTGTCCCCTACTGACCGTGGGCAGGGCGGGGAAATTAAAATTAGGACTTCTGTTACTGCAAGGTCCTGGCCTGATATATCAAGTGGCCTTGACCAGGCTAGTAATCTGCAGTTCCCAGGTTCGAGTCCCAGCTGGGCAAGCATTGAAATTTATCTCCGCAGAACTCCCTGCCTTTCCATCAGTGAGTAGGAGGAACTCCGATAGCCTTGGAAAGGCCACCGTCCGTGGGATGGGACGTTAAACTATGGCTCCGTGTGTGGGAGAGCCATACCCTGTGCACGTTAAAGAACATGCTGGATGGCCTTGACAGGAGACTACCATCTGTCTTCCAACAGCTGTCTACTGGGTACGCTCCCTCAACCTTCTCTGAACCGGGGGTCCTTGTGACCTGCTCATTTAGCCCATTGTGTGAAAAAAAAGTGCGGCTCAGAAGTAATACAACCCAACCTAAACGGCAAGAGCTAGGAATATCAAATTTGATAAACAATTCCATCTCATCATAACTTAATAGGTTTGGACCCCATAAAATTAAGTCCCCCCCCAAAAAAGTACGTATTAATCTATAATAATAAGTCTTTAATAATAGCCGTTACATGCAACAGAAATAATGCACTTTGACCTAGCAATTAGGGTCATGTTCACAGGGATTCGCGGATTAGTGACGTATTAGTTGATTGACTATGGAAAAAATTGATGTCATTTTAACGGTTTTGGAACCTTGCCTATATTATTTCCCACATATTTGATCGCCTGGTACAAAGTTTGAATAACGAGTTAAATTACGTGGGGTTAATCCAATCACGTTTAACACTCTCTAAGTGGTCAGAACGTGCTGCTCTCTTATTATTCAGTATAACTAATACACACACGTACATCATTAGTTACGATAGCAACAATTTATTCGTTTAATACTTTAAAGGATTTCGAGGGAAAATCATAAGCGACTACACTTTGAATTAATAAAAGTACGTAGGTGTTTTAATTATATCTTACCTTAATTTATTCTCAATGCCTAAAAAAAGGATCTCTTTGGAATTCAAGTAGATTAATTTCAAAAAGAATAAAACGATCAAAGGGTGTTGAAACTGTAAAGAAAAGATCGATTTCAAACACCAAGATAAAGATTAGCAGTACATCGAATAAGTGAAGAAGAAAGATAAATTGCCATAAAAAAGACAGTGCAAAACAATCAATATTTCGTGAGTTAGTTGTTTTGGGTTGTTTTACCTCTGAGCGGCACTCTTTTGCGCACCATGGGCTAAATGGCCAGATCACAAGGACCCTGAAGGCTTAGAGAAGGTTGGGGGAGGGGACCCACTGGAACAGCTGTTGGGAGACAGATGGTAGCCTCCCATCAAGGCCATCCAGCGTGTTCTTTAACGTGCACAGGGTATGACTCTCCCGCACACGGGCCACGGTTTAACGTATCATCTGACGGACGGTGACCTTTCCAAGCTCATCGGTGTCCCCTACTGACCGTGGGCATGGCGAGGAGTTTTGAGGAGATAAATCTCAACACTGACCAAACTGGGACTCGAACCTGAGAACTGTAGATCACGAGCCTTGCGCACTACCGACTGAGCACCCCTGCTCCAATATCTCGTGAAAACGAAAAGAAGAGCGTAGACAAATTCGTCATCAAAAGAGACAGAACAAGAAATTTTGTTATATCATCAAATTAAAAAAAAATTAATAAAGCATAAACATTTTAGTTTTTTAAAAGGATAAATATAATTTGTTTAAGAACCTGAGCAACGTTGAGTAAATCAGTTAATCCTCTATAAAGATGAAATCAGGGACTTTTTTCTATCACTGAGCAGTCAGAATAACTCCTTAGAAGACGTCAAGCTCTGTGCAAGGAATCAACATGATGCCAGACAAGATCATCACACTACGCCACCAAAATAATCCCTTTTTTATGTTATGCCTGTTACAGGGAGTTCTTTGTTCTCTTCAGACGAATACACGTCGAGAATTAGTGATCAAACTTAATGTGAACTATTATTACGACGCGACAATAACTATTACTACAGAGCAATAATATAATAGTGATGCGACAATAACTATTAATATGAAACGAAAATAATTATCACTACAATGCGACAATAGCTATTATTATGATTAGTTGGGTTGGGTTGTTTTACCTCTGAGCGGCACTTTTTGCGCACCATGGGCTAAATGGCCAGGCCACATGGACCCCGAAGGCTCAGAGAAGGTTGGGGGAGGGGACTCACTGGAACAGCTGTTAGGAGACAGATGGTAGCCTCCCGTCAAGGCCATCCAGCGTGTTCTTTAACGTGCACAGGGTATGGCTCTCCCGCACACGGAGCCACGGCTTAACGTCCCATCCGACGGACGGCTGCCTTTTCAAGCCCATCGGTGTCCCCTACTGACAGTGGCAGGGCGGGGAATTTTGCGGAGATAAATCTCAACGCTGACCCAGCTGGGACTTGAACCTGGGAACTGCAGAACTCAGTCGGTAACCTGGCGCGCTACCGACTGAGCCATCCCCGCCCTCTTATTATGATGAGACAATAACTATTACTATAATGAGACAATACTATAGTGATGCGCGAAAATTGTTATTACTACGATACTTCAATAGCTATTACTACGATGAGAAAATAACTATCACTAAGCCAATAGTTATTACTTTGATGAGATAACAATATAGTGATGCGACAATAATTATTATTTTGAAGCGAAAATAACAATTTCTACGATGCGACAATAACTATTACTAGGATGAGAAATAACTATTGCTACGACAGTAGCTATTACTAGGATGAGGTAATATTGTAGTGATGCGACAATAATTGTTATTTTGAAGCGAAAATAACTATTACTACGATGCGACAATAACTATTATGATGAAGCGGCAATAACTTGTGATGCAACAATAACTATTACTGTGGATACGACAATAACTAATATTAGGAAGCAACAATGTTACTGTGATGCAACAATAACTATTACTATGATACGAAGATAACTATTAATACGAAGCGACAATAACTCTGCTGCAACGATAACTGTTGCTACGATGAGACAACAGGTATTACTGTGATGCACCAATAACTATTCTATACAACAACGACCACTACTATGATGTGGCACTAGCTATTACTTTGATGCCACAATAACTATTATAGTGATACGGCAATAATTATTACTATGATGTGACAGTTTATTACTATAATATGACAATCACGATAATAATTGACTTTTGTGATGATGACACTAATCATAACTGTTACAGTATCGATAGCTTTTAAGACTATTAAGATGACGATCATGACGATGATAATAGTTTCGGCTTTTATGATGGCAACACAATTTACGACTACTATAATAACACCAGTCATGACCATTAAGATGCCGACAGCTGTTACGACCACTCTGATGATAATTACAGCTTCGATTACGGCTATTAGCACGACATTTATAATGGCGATTATGATGAAAACACAACTAAAGGAAAAGTTTTAGCAAAATATCCTTATTTCTCTTCTGTTTTCAATTGCATAAACTGCACCACTCAACACGTGTCCGACTTTCGTCGCAATTAAACTACAGCCCCTTATCCTGTTTCATTCCCAGTAGGTATCTCAAGATTAACACATCTCCGTGTTCAAGCCAGCAAGGCTCTGCGAGCTACACCACACGGATGACGCCAAGAGGTTGCATCGGTTAATCCAAACAGACCCTTCCCTTCTCGCTAACGGCGTGCGTAATGAGAATGGAGAGCAGAGTACGGCAAGCCAATCCCTGTCAGGGGAGATGTTTCTGGTCACCATGCCATTTGGGCCTCAGGTCGTATATATCGTGGGAGAAGTTTGCCATCTCCTCTCCGGCTTCACTAGGCAAACAATTTTCCGCAGTCTGAGCCTTGCACGCTAATGGATCAGGAAAGGAAACAGAAGGATCAAGATGCGGAGCATGCAAGAGAAGAAGACGGAGAACAAGAGGACGATGGGGATCAGAGAAGATGACTGCATCCTTACTCTAGGCTACTTTTCAAACGCGGATGTACTGATGCGAACACAGATCGAGCTATATATAGCCTCTTTGTAAGTGATTCTTTTTCTCAGTGGGTCGTTTCGTTGAGTGACAATTTTTTTGGGAACTGCATTAGTTGATAAATACAAAAGGATTCAATCTATGGACAGCATTTTTTCTTCTATGACTTTCATTCCCATGACAGTTTATTCCAAATTATACTCTTTTTTGCTCTAAAAACATTCTAAAAAACTTTTTTCCGCACAAGAAACATTCATTTTCACAACTTCCATCGTCACCAAAATGTCAATGTATTCTAAGTCAATAAATAGTTTCGAATTTCAAATCCATTTATTTATTTCTTAAGGGATAAGCGCAGGTTCTTCATCAGACTCACCTTAGTCATGGCCATCTAGATAAGACAGGACCCGGACCGCTGTCGAACAAAGAAAGGGTAATATAGTTAAAGCTTTTAAGTTATTTAATTTCTTAAAACTTAACTACTAGCTACTATATTTAAAACAATATATACAAAAATAAATTATTGTAATTTATTAAATATAATTTATTATTTATAATTATTAACTTTTTAAAAAAATAAATGGCAACTAATTTAGTTTTAACAGACTATTCTAAATTAATGTATATATGATTTACTATTTCTTTGCTGATTTGTTCAGACCTAGCATAGCCTTTTTAATTATATCAAACCTGCACAATGAAGTAACTATAGATTTGTTATTTAAATATAGTTCTATTTTATGTAAATTAATTGTTTAAAATTGGACTGCTAGTATTTGCTTTTAAAAATTTAGTAATCAATTTTAAAGTTTTCCGATTTATTTTAATAAAGTTAGAATGAATAAACTAGTATCTTTTAAACTCGTTAAAACTAAATAAGCTTTATACAATTGATAATACATATTTATGAATATTGAATTTCTCTCCTTTTATTCAACGGCTGTCCAAGCTCAGTGTATCTAAGTGGCTCTGGTCCCATCTAGATGGCTCTGTCTACCACCTAGATATCAGGTATTGGAGCATATTTACGTAAAAGCTATAAAATCAAGTGAAGCTCACACTGGGTCACCTGAAGCAGGAAAACTTTAAACTGTGGAGCTTAGCCCCTTTTGTCCATATCAGGTGACATTCTCGCCTTGCTTTCTCCCTTTTAATGTGAACTTCAGATGGATGACGTCATGCTCCGTGTACTTCTGCTGTATGTTTCAGGATCAATCAATCTACATATGTTTGCTATTGGACAGTGAACTATGCAGTTTCCTAGTCTTCCTATAGTCTCTCCTGTTACTACACTTTCCTGTTGTTACTCTACTTATTCCCTTTTGAAATATGTTTATGGCCTTCCTTATTTTAGCCCTTCTTCAGACGAAAATTCACCATTCGAAGATAAACCTTTTTGCTATTATTATTAATATTTTTGTACTTAAATATATTATGATAAAAATATTTTACATAAACATAGGTGGATATTACTTGAAATAATTAGCTGAAAAACGTTTGGCTGCCTTGAGTGGGATTCGAACTTACGTCTCACAGAAACTTACCAGGTATTATAACCACTATATCACCAAAGACT
This sequence comes from Ryuthela nishihirai, assembly GCA_038380435.1. Classification (NCBI taxonomy): domain Eukaryota; kingdom Metazoa; phylum Arthropoda; class Arachnida; order Araneae; family Heptathelidae; genus Ryuthela; species Ryuthela nishihirai. The sequence continues at coordinate 50,434,392 of JAWZYU010000024.1, read as the reverse complement.
AACCATTTTGTTCAACAATGTCACCGATAAACATTCCCGCATATATTTTTTTAATGATTCGCCACTGCGTCATCTATGTTGGGAATCAGGCAGCCAAGTGTGAGTTATCATACCTGATGTTTCTGAGAGACGTGGGTTCGAATCCCACTAAGGACAAACAAATTTTTTCAGCTAAATATCTCAAGTGTTTCTTGTCTACACGATATTTTCCTGTGATACTTTATTGCTGAATATATAGAGATTAACTTTAAACGTAAAAGTAATTTTAAATACATATATCAAGTACAGTCGCTCAAAAAAATATCCGAACAATATGGTTGATTGTAAAATTCAGAAAAAATATCTGGCAACGATTTTTTTCAAATTAGTGATCTGGCAATTTTCGTGTACTGTACACGAAGGTTGTCAGTTCACTAATTTCTAAAAAAAATCGTTACCAGATATTATTTCTGAATTCTGTAATCAACCATAGTGTTCGGATATTTTTTGAGCGACTGTACATTAGGTTAGGATGAGCATAATTTTCTCTCCCAAAATATGCTAAAGCTTTGCAACATCTTCCATTTTAAATGCGAAATGTTCGCATGCTATTCATAGTTTACGAAATTGAGCCGGGTCCGAATAGCTTACGAAAAAAATAACAATGATAATAATTAGCGCCTCAAACAGTTTCTAGCCACAGAGGTTTGGCAGGAGCCTGTCAGTTTAATAGACCATAGTTGTCTGTTAGGAAGCGAGACCTCAGCAGAAAGAACAACGCAAACATCCATGCCTTATCCAGGGTTCGAATCCAGACCACCTTGATACACCAAGCCTGGACAGCCGTTGCGCTAAAAGGAGAAAAATTAAATATGCTTAAAAATGTAAGTAATTTAATTTGTCTAAAATTCAACTGAAATCTATTTATTTTTGAATTGCATAAAATAAAATATTATATTTATTACGACAATATGAAAATATTTAGAGATATTGTAAAATTGTTCACCAGATTTTTAAAAGTAAATAGCTACCAGTTGAGTTTTAAAAGATAAATAATAATTTCAAATTATGATAAAAATAAATAATGGTAATAAATTCTTAGGCTGTTAATTTTCCCTGACTCTTGTTATCTTGTTATAACAAATTCTTTCACAAGCAGCTGCTTGCTACAGAGGTTGACATGAATATGTGAGTTTATATGTCGGTAGAAGGTCTATGAGGATGGCGAGGGACCACAGCAGGAAAACAACACCAACATCCAAGCCTTACCCGAGGCTTGAACCCAAGTCCCTTTGATCAATAGTCAAGCACGCTAACCACTCGGCCATTTATAAATTATTTTTTCTTTTACTGCACTGTGCAGGCTTGGAATGTTATAAGCTTGGCTTTGCTCGAACCCAGGCACCTTTGATCGGTAATCAAGTGCGTCAATCTCTCGTAATGTTTCAATTATTTACTTTTCATTTTCAAATTTTAATGGATGTTCTTTATTCTTGAATGTTAGTGATTAACTGTAAAATGTTCAATAAATAAAATCATAATAAATTTTATTTAAAACTATTTAGAAATAAAAAACTTAAAAGTTAAAAAGTAAAAAGTTAAAGTTCAAACAAATTGAATAACTTGAAATTTTACATTATTTTCTTTCTTTCTTTTTTTCTACACCTTTATTTCACAATTGTCAAGATCCATTGTTATATAAGTTGTCCTGTTTATCCCTCCCCCCCCCCGAAAAAATTCTGATGTCGCCAAATTAAAGAAAAACTGTATTAACATTTATTTCAGAAAATACCTTCTGCACTCTGATCGTTGCCCATTTCATTAGAATTAGTCACAGTTTACCTACCGCTTCAGAAATTGGTGTACTTTATTATGCCTGTGTACATGAACGCTGTTGTAAATATACAGCAGGGCCCCTACGCGTAGTGTCATGTTATCCCGGTTACAAGTCATCTAAATAATTATAATCGTTATTTTTATGATGAGATATATGAGAACGTCTCTGCAATACGATTTGCAGAACCTTACTCGGATAAAGAGAGCAGGTACTATTTCTCGATGAAAGAGAATCCTGGTCAGGCTGACACTCGAATAATGGAGACCTTGTAACACGATCGGTGAAATAACCTGAAAACATATTCTGCATGTATTCAAATATGGAAATCAGCGAGGGAGTATTATACTACTAAAATAATTCTGTTAATTTTAATTGATTATCACAATAATCAATAAAAATTTGGTAAAATAAAACACAGGTTGCGTTATCTCTTAGCGGTGCTTTTTCTGCACACAATGAGCTAAATGGCCAGGTCACAAGAACCACGAGGGCTCAGAGAAGGTTGGGGGAGGGACCCACTGGACAGTTGTTGGGAGACATATGATAGCTACCCGTCAAGGCCATTATTTCAAGTGACTATGAAAAAATATTTCGAGTTATCGAAGTGACTATGAAAAAATATTTCGGTTATCGAAGTGACGATGAAAAATTTGTTCGAGTTATCGAAGTGACTATGTAAAAATATTTCGAGTTATCGAAGTGACGATGAAAATTTAGTTCAAGTTATCGAAGTGACTATGAAAAAATATTTCGAGTTATCGAAGTGACGAAGAAAAATTAGTTTGTTATCGAAGTAACTAAGGAAAAACAGTTCGAGTTATCGAAGTGATGAAAAAACAGTTCGAGTTTATCGAACTGACGAAAAAATATGTCAAGTTATCGAAGTGACGATGAAAGAATAATTCGAGTTTATCGAAGTGACGATGAAAAATATGTTCCAGTTATCGAAGTGACGATGAAAAATTTGTTCGAGTTATCGAAGTGACGAAAAAATAGTTCGAGTTTATCAAATTCACCATGAAAAAATAATTCGAATTATCGAAGTGACGTTGAAAACTAGTTCAAGTTACGCAGTGACGATGAAAAAATAGTTCGCCTTAAAGATAGAGAAAAATACATTAAATATATAAGGATACGTTGGGAATTTAAAAAAAATCAGTTAACGAGGAATTCGAGAAGCGAGATTTGACTGTATTATATAAATAAAGTTAAAAAGTATGTATATTTAAATATCTATATTCTTTTAGCCTAACTTGTTTAGGGGCGAGGGTGGTTCAGTCGGTAGTACTACGTCAAGCTCGCAATCTGCATTCCCAGGTTCGAGTCCCAGTTGGGCCAGCGTTGAGATTTAACTCCGCAAAACTTCTAGGTCAGTAGGAGACAGCGATCCAGTAGGGACCATCGGTGTCCCCTACGGACCGAGGAATCATCACTTGGAAATGACGCCGTCCATCGGATGGGACGTTAAACCAATAGCTCCGTGTGTGGGAGAGCCATGTCCTGTGTATGTTAAAGAACACAAGGGATGGCCTTGACAGAAGGTTACCACCTGTCTCCTAACCGCACTCCAGTGGTTTCCCCAACCTTCTCGGGATCATTGTGACCTAACTATTTCGCCCATTGTGTGTGCAATAAAGTGCCGCTCAGAGGTAAAAACTACCCTAACTTGTGCGACAAATCTGCCTCTAAGCGATTCTCTGATCTAAGAATTTAAAACTTTTCACTGTCGAAAGTTGAAGATATTTTCATTTAGAATTCCGTATTGGTGATTTTAACCCGTAGCATTCATTTTAATAGTAAAAATATTGGACTTGTCCATGTCTTACTTTCATAATCGATATCGCTTCCTTGGCAAAGAGCAGCGCATTAAAATATTGCCAATTTCTTGTATTGATTTCGGTTTACTTCAAATAAAACCGCTTAGTAAATCAATAACGTTTTTTACATATTTCACCCTTAAACTTTAACGTAGCACATAGGGATGCCAATGGAACAGGTTCTAAGCTCTAATACGTGAACTGAATCTTTTAATTGCTTTTACATTTACATGTAATGACATTACGTCCAGGAAATTATTGGTTTAAAGCGCTTATTTTCCACATTGTTCAAACATAAAGGAATCACTTGCAGGTTTTAAAAAGCAAATGCTTATCGCAAAACATTCCTGTTATTGGCATTTGTTAAGATTCTTTCCATTCTTTGAGTGTTAATGTAGTTGAAATAACGATAATAATAATAAAGTTACGCGGTATGGATTTTTTTTAAGTTTATTAACTTTGCTTAGAAATGAATAGTGAAGGATTTCGGAAGGAAAACGTATGATTTTTGCTGTATAAAAGCTTTTAAGATCAGGGAATTGAAGAGTAGTTCTGGTTTGCCGCTATTGAAAATTAATATTCATGCTATTGTCTGTAGCCCTAAGGGGGAGAACAGTTTATTGCCTTTATTTATCATTCTTATGTTAAGGTAATTAATTCTAATTCTTTTACATCGTGCAATTTACTCCATTTCTAGCATTAATTCGTTTAAACACGAGTTAATGATGGAAAAAGTCAATACTGGTTTTGTTCATGCTATTCTTTGTTATACTTGTTCTTGAAATCGAAAATAAGTTCAAGTGACGTGATTGTGAATTTCCTTGTCATCAAAGACAGTCACACAGTGCTGATAAATTTCCGAACCTATATTAGTTACCGTTTATAATGTAAAAATAACTGCTCTAAAGATATAGGTCTTGATTGTTTCACTCGTATAAATCTTTATGATATAATTAGATCTTTGATTGATTATGACCATTGGTTTTAAACCAATTCAAGCGTTCTAAGATTGTGGTGTATATGACACCAGCATGTTTAACTTTTAGTTGTGCTTCTTTAGCAAGTTTGTTTTCCCGTGTGGCCCCTGTGGGGTTTATGTGTTTTACTTTTTTTATTGCCAATCAGACACTATTTTAGACTTCGATATATGAGCCATAGGCTTGGAGCTCTTAATATTAATTAAAAATATCAGATATCAGTTTCATCTCGAAGCAGTACTTTTTGGAAGCAATAGACTAAATGGCCAAGTCACAAGGAGCTTAAAGGCTGGCGAAGATTTGGGAAGGAGATTTACTGGACCGTTAATATGAGACAGATAGAAACCTCTCTTCAAGCCATCCAGCGTGTTCTCTTACGTGCATAGGAAATGGTTCTCTCCCACACAGGGACGGGAGTGGCTCAGTCGGTAGCACGCCAGGCTCGTAATCTGCAGTTCCCAGGTTCGAGTCCCAGCTAGGTCAGCGTTGAGACTTATCTCCGCAAAACTCCCGTCCTGCCCACGGTCAGTAGGGGACACCGATGGGCTTGGAAAAGCAGCCGTCCATCGGATGGGACGTTAAGCCGTGGCCCTGTGTGCGGGAGAGCCATACTCTGTGCACGTTAAAGAACACTCTGGATGGCCTTGACGCGAGGCTACCATCTGTCTCATAACAGCTGTTCCAGTGGGTACCCTCCCCCAACCTTCTCTTAGCCTTTGGGGTCCATGTGACCTGGCCATTTGGTCCATGGTGTGCAAAAAAGTGCCGCTCAGAGGTAAAAACAACCCAACTCTCCCACACGGAGCTAGAGCTTAACGTTACATCCATCGGACGGCTGAGATTTCCAAGCCCATCGATGTCTTTTTCCTCACTGAAGGTAGGGTGGGGATTAGAAGAGATAAATCTGAACCTTGGAAGAGTTGGGACTCCAACCTGATGATCATCACTGAGTCATCCCCCCCCCCCCCCACAAACACATACACACACACACCTACACAGAAATAGAGGAATGTAACTAATGACATCGTTTTAGTTTTGAAATTTAGTTACATGGATTAAATCAAATTGTGAGCAGAGATGGCTCAGTCGATAGCCCACCAAGTTTCCCGTATCCCGTCCCCAATATTCTTGCCAAATGAGGATTAAAGTATTTGAAATCTCCAGGAGCAAAGATTGAGGAGGACCCCGACTGCCAGGAAGCGGGAACCCTTAATGTACTACATTTTTTACTACTTACGAATGGAAGTAATTTATGCAGCAGGTTCAAGTTAAGGTTAAATAAATTGAATTAAAGAAATGCATAAGTAGAAATTTTAATATGCATCTTATAAACTTCACATAACGAAAAATAAATAAAAATGTTTTTAACTGTTCTTTGTAGAGAATTTAGAAAAATCACATTTTATTTTGCATTATCTAAGTGAAAACACAAACTGTGTACATTGGTAATAGATCCCCAATTACGTAAGGTCTTCCTGGGCTTTCTCGATAAACCGCCGATTTTGTAGTCACAAGAACTAATAATTTGAAGGAGTAAATGGAATGAATGATGGCCACGTCTGAGTTCATTCTCTACAAGTTATTCGATCATTAAATGCATCTGTTAGCTTTTGCTTTCACAATTATTTAATTTAGTGGAACTGCACTATTTTGCATAAACACTGTCTTCTAGAAAACATCAGGTTGCTGGAGCGAAGACCATGTGATATTTGCCAGTAAAGGTACATCAAGTTATCAGAAGTCGCAGTATACCTTTCTTCCGATTTGAAACGTTCCGTCCCGTTTGAATGTTTTCCAGTTCAGAATAAATAGAAATGTGTGTGGGCAAGGTATGTGATTAATAGATGCATCTATAGCCAGTCTGGTCACGAATTAGCGCAGTTTGAAGGAGTTATGACTTATGGATACCATATAGTAAGTGGATAGTCTATGCGGTGCACGGCTGTTCATTTAAATGCTCCAAAGTCAATTATCTATTTCATTTATACACTTAATGACAATGGTGATATTAGGACCAGGACCTTCTGCTTGCACCAGTTTCATATTAAAAATTCAAAAGTATAAAGAAAAACAAAAGAAAATTTTAAATATTACACATAATATATCAAATATATAAATTGTCATTATTCAGTGAAATGTCATAGTTACAAAATTTAATAGTTTTTATGTTTATTAGTTTATTTGTTTAGTAGTAAAATGGAAAATGATAATAATAGATAATAACAGATTATAGTGTAAGGTTAAAAATAAAGAACTGAGTAATATGATAGAGAATGTAGTGGTAAATCGAAAAACGATTTCGCAGCATCATTATTCACACATAAGAATAGATAACGCTTTTTGTTTTGCCGGTTAGATTTATTTGCACAAGTGTTGCAATGCGCTATTTACATGGGGCCGAGCGCTCTCGACTCTACTCAGCAGTCATCATCAGGGCGGCGTACAGTTCCTTGTATATGCGGTTGTTGGTGACAGGTTAGGTTAAGCAAAAATAACACCTCTTTTTCTTGCAGGCATTTTCGCTGACGAGAGGAGGTTTCAGCATGCTAGTGGAGTAAGAGTCATTAGGTAGCAGCAGTTCGGTGCTTTGCCGTTATCACTATCACTTAAGTTGGGTTGGGTTGGGTTGTTTTACCTCTGAGCGGCACTTTTTTGCACACCATGGGCTAAATGGCCAGGTCACATGGACCCCGAAGGCTAAGAGGTTGGGGGAGGGGACCCACTGGAACAGCTGTTAGGAGACAGATGGTAGCCTCCCGTCAAGGCCATCCAGCGTGTTCTTTAACGTGCACAGAGTATGGCTCTCCCGCACACGGGGCCGCGGCTTAACGTCCCATCCGACCGACGGCGGCCTTTCCAAGTCCCCTACTGACCGTGGAGAGGGCGGGGAATTTTTGCGGAGATAAATCTCAACGCTGACCCAGCTGGGACTCGAACCTGGGAACTACAGATTACGAGCCTGGCGCGCTACCGACTGAGCCGCCCCCGCCCCCACTATGACTTAGACGTAATCCCTTCTCAGTAGTGAGAGTAATCTCTAACACAGCAGAGTTTGTTTGACAACAGAATAGCTTTTGAGCATTAGAAGTTGCATATTATCGTCGAGAGTTTTTGAAGGGGGGGAGGGGTTTGGTTTGTACATCATAACCTGGATCTTGCATCTTTGTAGAACGAATTTCTATTCCTTTCATCGCATAAAGTATTAAGTCTGCTTGATTTGACATCTTGCATCTTTATGGAACGAATTTCTATTCCTCTCATTGCATAAAACGTTAAGTCTGCGATTCGACATCTTGTATATTTTGATGAATCACTTTTTTGTTGCTGTTATTGTTTTTCTTTTAACCGAAGAGTCTGTCGCTTTCGCTACATTTTCTAAATTGAAAACGATTAAATTATCTGAAGAGAATCACTTAAATGACAGTCACTCAATATATCGTGAATAACTTCAACTTTGGAGCTAATTTTTATAAATTTTTTACGACCACTCACAATGCTCTATTTAACTGTTTATTCTTTTAAGTTCAATAAAACTAAATTTGTCTGATTCTTGCATTCACTCTTCATCATTTTAATAATAATTAAAATTGCGTTAATATATTATTTAGCCCATTTATTTAATCTTGCTTTATTTATTATTTAGTATTATTATTTATTTATTATTTAATCATAAAAAAATTATATTTATATTATTGCTAATATATAAATATAATTATAATATAATTATATTATATAATAAAATAATAAATATAATATATATATAATTATATATTAATTATATTATTGCTAATATAAATTAATTTATATTAGCTCGAGCTTGGCTACTGATCTACGGGACCTGGGTTCAAGCCCCGGGTAAGGTATGGATGTTCGTGTTGTTTTCTGCTGAGGTCCTGCCATCCTCTCAGATCTTCTACTGTGGCATATAAACTGACAGGCTCCTGTCAGACCTCTGTGGCAAGCAGCTGCTTGAGGGGGTATTTATTTTATTTATTTTTATTTTATTATTTATTATTTAATCTTGCTTATTTTATTATTTAGCCCATTTATTTAATCTTGCTTTATTTAGCCCATTTATTTAATCTTGCTTTATTTAGCCCATTTATTTAATCTTGCTTTATTTATTCACTTTAATTAAATTATTATGCTGATTTTATTTCATGATTATAAAATTTATATGTATGAATAATCTGTGGTCTTCGATTGTATTAAGGATGTTTAGTCATCAAGAAAATAAATCCTTGCATTTACATGATGATGCATTTAAACACGTGGTTGTGTTTCCACCAAGATTACGCATTTAGGAATGTTGACTGTTCCACGAAGTGTAAACTGAGCATCATCGGCCCATAAAATGCTGTTTACATCGGCGTTCAAATGCTGCACTCTGGCAAGAAACGGTAAAGTGAAATCCGCTTTTGTTTGACGGTCTGCTGATTTCCTCTATATAGGAACAGATATATGCATCCTCTGCATCACTTTCCACACAGTCAGTTGGGGAAATTCAATGTGCTTGGCAATCTAATGGCTACTGCATTCACTAGGTGGATAGGATCGAGAAATTTCTTCTGTAGAATGTGAAATTTCAATCATTGATCCCATAGGTGTGAATGGCTGGCCATTGCAAATTGTATTGGCTATTCAATTTTTACACGTATTGTAATCTGTTTAGCAAACCTTTAGCATTGCCTAGAAGAGTGATCTCAAATAGACGGCCCACAAGCAATACGTTCTATAATAACCATGGTAGTGGACCGTGGCTTACTAGCTTAACCCTTTCAGGACCATAAGGTTTCTAAGAGTAAATATTAGTATGTAACTGTTTATTTTAGTTTGTTTAGACGTAAAATAAATAAAATTCATAAGAAAAAATACATAACAATGTGTAGTTTTTTTGGAATTTTATGGGAAATATTTTTCCCAATGGACTATAAAGGTAACACAAATTATAGTTAGGCTTATTATGCAATGTCTTTTATTTATTGGTTTATTATAACAAAATGTTAACTGAAATAATACAAAATTATGAAGTAAAATTACTATACAAAATGATGTGCTAATTATGATATTCTGCGAAGCAATTTCTTTTGGTAGTGAGGCAAAGATGGACATTGCACATAGTACATATATTATGCGTCCTGACAGTTCTGTTTTTGTTTTCTAAACGTTCCCGTTTACGTAATTGCGTTCGGCATACGTTCTATTTTGACATTCTGTATAAAAAATGCAGATAAGGTTATAATTAAATACGACAATAACCAATTTAAAAATGGGAAAAATGTTTCCCTTGGTCGTGAAGGGGTTAACAGATTGAGATGATCTCATGCCAATATGGAGAATATGGTCATGTTCAGCGGAAGATTTGTACCTGGTCGATCCAATTTTCAAAGCCACTGCAAATGAAATTTAGGTTTATATTTCGGTATTAAAAGTACATTGTTGGCCATTAAAAGTGCAACACCAGAAAAGACAAGAGATATCAAAGCCATATTTAGTGAATACACACCTTATGTTACAAGGATCGAATGATTACAAATACAACTCAGTTAGACTTGTGGAATACAAAGATATCAGTATCTTGTGTAGTGACTATGAAGGGCAATAACCGCTGTTGCAACGGTCCGACATTGAGAGGATGATACGTTGGATGTATGTTTGGGGAATGTGAGTCCATGCAGTTTCGATACGTAACCAAAGTTCATCTGTTGTAACAGCTGCTGGTATCTGGTGTGTTAGTCGTCGTGAGATCATGGACCAGACATGTTCAATTGGGACAGATCGGATGAACGCGCAGGCCAAGGCAGAAGTATCCCATGGTGGCTATCCAGGAATTGTTGGACGATGCATGCCACATGTGGTCGGGTATTATCCTGTTGGTAAATGACACCAGAGGGCGGACCTGTATGGCAATGCATCATGCATGTCTCACTGAGCCTGTCGTCGCAGTACCGCCAGATACGGATTCGTCCATCACGGTGCTGCATACTGAAGCGAGATTCGTCCATCGTGGTACTACGTACTGAAGTGGGATTCGTCTGAAAAGATGATGCGATGCCATTCGCACCTCCATGCGTGACGTTCTTGGCACCATTGCAGTCGCATTCGCCTGTGTTGTAGAGTCAATGGTAGCCGAAGCAATGGCCGCCTAGCAAAGATGCCAAGATGCTGCAGACAACGTCGAACTGTACTTGCAGACATGGTTGATGTACAACACACCCTAACTGTTGAGTTAAGGTGGCTGTATGATAATTCAAAGCCATGCGCACGAGATGTCTGTTCTCTCGTTCGTTTGTGTGACAGAACCGTTGAGATTCCTCACGTCGGTGAGTTCGTTCCTCCTCTACCATTGACGCCATATTCTCATCACTATGACAGCATTCCGTCCAACACGAGCACCGATGTCTCGGTAAGATAATTCGCCCTCCCGTAATCCCACAATTCTCCCTTGATCAAAGTCGGAAACCTGGTCGTATTGATGCCGTGTTCTTCGACGGGGCATACTTGATCCTTTAGTGCGCAAGAACTGCGAGCAAACACAATTCCAGTGCTTTTCGCCGGCTCTTTGTAATCTCTTCTTATACCACTTCCAGGGGGCGTTACTGTCACACATGATGTATATATGTGCTGCGCTTTGAATCATTTACATGTTCTCCCATGGGCTACCCACCTTGCATATTTCGGGACAATCTGATGAGTCCTTCCTGGCGTTGCACTTTTAATGGCCAGCAGTGTTTGCAACATTTAAATATTAAAACAACAATATAGTTCTTATTTTTTTGCTTATAAAGGCAAGATAAAACTTTATTTAACACAACACACCTGTACAGCACAAAACACTTACATAATCAGTTTAATATGGAGTATATCAATACGTCACTTCAAGTTACTGTTTTCATCACAAGTTTGAAGCGCCGTAGCGACTCAGACGGTAACGTGTCAGGCTCGCAACCTGCAGTTCCTAGGTTCGAGTTCCACCTAGAGCAGAGTTCAGTTTTATCATCCTATCCCTCCCAGCTTCCCTCGGTCATTAAGGAACAGTGAGGGGCTTGGAAAGGCCGGCGTCCGTCGGTTGGGACGTTAAGCCATGACTCCGTGCACGTTAAAGAGTATCTTAATATTTCATGTGTTTGGAGACGATTATTTGTCTCCTAACACATGCTCAGTGGGTTTCCTTTCCCACCTTCACTGAGCCATCGGAGTCCTTGTGACTCATGGGCGGTCTAGAGTCTCAAGCTTGGAGGAGAGCCATTTAGGTTTGGTTTGTTCTACCTCTTAGCTGCACTTTTTTGCACACAATGGGCTAAATGGTCAGGTCATAAGGATCCTGAAGACTCAAAGAAGATTGAGGGAAGGGACCCACTTGAACAGCTGTTGGGAGACAGAGAGTAGCCTCCCGTCAAGGCCATCTAGTATGTACTTTGACGTGCACAGGATATGGCTCTCCCGTACACGGAGCCGCGGTTTAACGACCCAACCCAAGGACAGCGGCCTCTCCAATACCATCGGTGTCCCCTACTAACCATGGGCAGGATGGGAGTTTTGCGGAGATAAATCTCAACCCTGGTCCAGGTGGGATTCGAACCTGTGAACTACAGATTACAAGCCTGGCGGGATATCGACTGAGCCACCCTAACTCCCGCTGCATCACCTATGGTGCCTGTATTTAGCATCTGTAAACGTGTCACATTTTTCTTCATTTTCATCTCATTTAATTTCCTTTCGTATGACAAATAAATTATTTAAAAACTAGCTGAGCCGACGCCAAACGTTTGGCGCGAAACGTATGTCCATTGCCATTCTCCCCATCGATAAGTGGGGCGGGGGTGGCTCAGTCGGTAGCACTCCAGGCTCGTAATCTGTAGTTCTCAGGTTCGAGTCCCCCAGTTGGGTTAGCGTTGAGATTTATCTCCGCAAAATTCCCCGCCCTGCCCACGGTCAGTAGGGGACACCGATGGGTTTGGAAAGGCCGCCGTCCGTCGGATTGGACGTTAAGCTGTGATCCCGTGTGCGGGAGAGCCATACCCTGTGCACGTTAAAGAACACGCTGGATGGCCTTGACGTGAGGCTACCATCTGTCTTCCAACAGCTGTTCCAGTGGGTTTCCTCCCCCAACTTTCTCTGAGCCTTCGGGGTCATTGAGACCTGGCCATTTAGTCCATGGTGTGCAAAAACGTGCCGCTCAGAGGTAAAACAACCCAACACATCGATAAGTTCATTCACACCTTTTCACCGTTAACGTACTAATTACAATCACAAGTATCGTCGATAACTTACTACTGGTAGGCGACTGCGGAGTCCCTAGAAATTTTGTACACTATCAGAGGGATTATTCCCAACCCACGGCAGCTACGAACCCGATCGGTTACTCCAACAGGGTTGTAAGTAAGTGGGACGACCCCACCAAATTTGGGACGGATCGCTCAAGTAGCCGTGGAATCACGGGAAAAACTAACAATTTCTGCCACCATTGCCATCATACATGTCCTCCAGCCCTTTCACCCAGGTATTACGGCTATTATATAATACTAGTAATACCCACGCCAATGGCGCGAAATGTTTAGATCAGTTCGTTCACAGCTTTCCACCACTCCAGTCACAACTCCTTCAAATAGTTGGTGCCAAACGTACGTTGATCGATAACTTCATTTTCAACTCAAAACTCCATTCACAAGGTAGAGACATTTGGATACAAAACAGGAAAAAAAAATTACAACCACTATTGCAGACCTTAATGATAAAGGAACATCAATAGATATTAATGAAAACATGACTATGATTAACAGAGAACTTTTCTGGAGAGCTAGGATGTGTGCAAAAGAAAAAAATTATAAGTATGTTTGGTTCAAAAATGGAACAGTTCTAATGAGGAAATCAAATGGTGAAAGAATTATCAATGTTGATATGTTCACCAACTTTGATGATTTTTGAACTTTTAGATATATCCGATAAACCTTGCTTTTTTTTTTGCTCTTTACTTTTGCTTTTTTTTATGAATATTCTTGTCAGCTGTGTCTGATTTGAATTTTGAAGGTCTCAGGGTCCTGGTACTGACCATCTATACCTACTAGACTGGACTTGTTTATGGATTTGAGCTTCATTATGGATCCTGGACTTGTTGCACTGGTGGGTCTCTGTTGAGGGAGAATCTGCTGCTGTGTTTTCTGTTTGCTTCTGGGTTGCCAGCTCTAAGTGAACAGAGGCATGTTATACCTTATATCAGCTGGTGGATAATCCTAATCAGAGGCCATCGCAGGTACCTGAACCTTACTTAGCTAGTTGGGCATCATCAAGCCTAAACTGGAGTAATGTGTCTCAGACAGCCCATATGGCTCTTGAAAAAGTCCACTTGAAAAGGTGGTGCCTGAAGTTCCTACCAGAATCGGTGACTTCAGCCTTTAGCGGAGGAGGAACGGGTCTTTGCCCCATGCCTGCGATCAGGGGGCTGTTTGATATTGTTGGCCCTACCAATCTCAATAAACCTAATTTCTTTAAAAATCCTACTAATCATTTTCTCTCTGCAGGAACGTGGAACGTGAGGACATTACATAGAGATTATTCTCTTGATGTCCTCATGCAGGAATTCCAGCGCTATAACCTAGATATTCTAGGCTTGCAAGAGACCAGATGGACAGATAAAGGTGAGTTACTTAAAAATAACTTTAAATTTCTCTTTACAGGGAGGGAGGATGGAAAGCATCACCAAGGCGTGGGTCTGCTGCTCAGCAGACATGCTAGTGATGCTCTTTTAGGATATGAGTGCATTAATGAAAGGTTTCTTACAGCAAAATTTCAGGCAAGCATTAAAGACTTGAATGTTATCTGCTGTTATGTCCCCACTGAGGATTCTGATGAAGATGAGAAGGTTAGGTTTTACGGACAACTTCAGGATATTTTGAATTCTGTCAAAAAAGGAGATATTACCCTTGTTCTTGGTGACTTCAATGCCAAAGTTGGTACCGACTCTGACCTTTGGGGAGGAGTAATAGCCCTTTTGGTATTGGTAGCTACAATGGCAATGGGCAACGACTCCTACAGGTAAGTAAACTCAATGGTTTCAGAATAACTAACACATATTACAAACACCGTGACATACGTAAATACACATGAATTTCACCTGATGGGCTGCATAGGAATATGATTGATTATATATTAATTAACAGCAAATGGGCCAGTTCTGTTAGAAATACCAGGGCATATAGGGGAGCTGAAATTGGATCTGACCATTACCTTGTTAAAAGTGTCTTGCAACTTAAACTTAAAAAGTATTGTGCTAGGGTTAAAAAATTTACCTTTAATACTGAAGCTCTGAAAGACTCAGTTATAGCCAAAACTTACCATGATAGGTTACTTAGTCATTATGACAGTCATGGTTTGCTTAATACTGAAGTTGAGGAAGAATGGGGTCATTTTAAACAGGCTTTTTTGGAAACTAACCGTACTCTTTTAGGGAAAAAGTAGCAGAGAAGACAGAATTATTTAAGGGAAAAGGCACTTGAGCTTATTTCAGAAAGAAGGAACTGCAGGAATGTCCTTAATCAGTACCCTACTAGTCCTAATAGACAGCATTACAAAGAACTTAATAACGTGTAAAGGATCAGTTAGCTACTGATAAGAATCTTTAGCTTGATGGCCTGGCTGACAAAGCTGAGGAAGCTGTTAGACAGCACAACAGCAGAGAGCTGTACCAGATAGTTAATGTTTTGTGTGGTAGAAAACGAACAGGTATACAGGGATTGAAGGTTAAACTAGGTAAGGTTATAGAAGGTGAGGATTCTGTCATGGCTAGGTGGGCTGAGCATTTCAGTGATGTTCTAAACAATGTGGTTAATTCTACTCCCATTGTTTGCAATGATGATAGATGCATTGTTGGCTTTAATGTTGGCCCTATAACACAATCTGAAGTTAGTTTGGCTATTTCTAAACTTAAACTTCATAAATCCCCAGGGGTGGATGAAATTACAACGGAAATGCTTAGAGCTGGGAATGTTTCAGTTACCAATTGGATGACTGAAATTTTGAATAACTTTTATGATAAAGGCATGGTTCCTAAAGATTTTACCAGAGCTATTATTATCCCTATTTTCAAAAAAGGTGATCGCAGTTCTTGTGATAACTATAGGGGTATCAGCCTACTCTCTGTTCCAGGTAAAGTTCTTTCCATGATTGTGCTTAATAGAATTAAGAATCTGGTTGACAGTCAATTGCGTGATGAGCAATGTGGATTCAGAAGTGGTAGGGGATGTGTGGATCAGATATTTTCACTTAGGCAGAATCTTTAGAGTTTCAGAAACCTTTGGTTGCTAGCTTTGGTTGATTTCAAAAAGGCTTTCGACTCTGTTGATCGTCATAATTTGTGGTTGATTGTGAGATCATATGGTATACCTGACAAGTTAGTTAACATAATGAAAGCTCTCTATAATAACACTGAGTCATGTGTGAGAGTTGGTAAGTCTTGTAGCAATTGGTTTAGCATTACTTCTGGTGTTCGACAGGGTGCATTTTGTCTCCTTTTCTCTTTAGTTTGGTTGTTGATTATGTTATGCGAAATTCACTTCAAGGGAAAGCTTTTGGCCTTAAATGGGCTGGAGATACGAAAATGTCTGGTTTAGATTATGCTGATGATTTAGCCCTTTTTGCAAATGATGTTGATGAGATGAACTCTTTCATTCGAGCTGTTGATGAGACTGGTAGTAGAGTAGGTTTGGTTATAAACAGAGAGAAAACTAAAGTGATGAAAATTGGTCAGGCAGGCTGTGATTCAGTTAATCTGAATGGTTGCAGTCTTGAGCAGGTGTCACAGTTTAATTACCTTGGGAGCTACGTAACAGATACTGGTGATGTGCGGCATGAGATTAACAGAAGAATAGGTATTGCTGCCGGGACTTTTAAGAATCTATGGAGATTGTGGAGAAATAGGCTCCTAATCTCCATAGACCTCTAAAGACTAAAATTAGACTGTATAATAGTTTGGTTCTTTCTAGGGTTAGTTATGGTAGTGAAACTTGGACTTTAAACAAGATAACAGGAAACTAGATGCTTATGCAGTATCTTGGGTATTAGGTGGTTTAACTTTGTAACTAATGATGACGTTAGGCAAAGGAGTCTGCAACCTCCTTTAAGCAGCATATTGTGCAGAGAGAGACTCCGCTGGTTTGGCCATGTTGCCCGTATGGATAATTATAGATTGGCGAATAGGGTTATGAACAGTGTGCCTAGAGGCCTCAGAAGGAGGGGGAGACCTAGGATGCGGTGGGCAGACAATGTCAAACAGGATCTTGTTAGAATTGGTGTACAGTGGCCGGATGCAGCAGATGTAGCTCAGGACAGATATGCTTGGAGAATTAAACTGCGCTGTTTGGATGGACCTCCGTAGCCCATGGCTGCTTGATGATGATGATGATGATGATGATGATGATGATGATGATGATGATGATGATGATGATGATGATGATGATGATGATGATGATGATGATGATGATGATGATGATGATGATGATGATGATGTAACTACAGGTTTAGAAGTGGAGGCTTGGTTCGTAAATAATTATAGTAAATTTATTCACAAAAATAAATTAGGAATTGCTCATGTTAATATAAGAAGTCAAAGAAAACATTTGGATTCATTAAAATTAGGTAAATAACAATTACATGAAACACATTGATTTGTTTGTTTTAACTGAAACAAATGTAAATAAATATGAAAATTATTTATATATATTGATAAATTTAATAAAATCACAAATGATAATATAAATAAAATATTAGGGGGGATTTCAGTATACTATAAAGAAAATCTAGATATTGAAATTATTTCAAAACAAACACTTCCAGCGGAAACTATATATATAAAAGTAAAGAAAAATAATATATCATGTTTTAGCACTATACAGATCGCCTAGTACAGATGTTAACTCTTTTCTGTTGAATTTCCGAAACTGGATGGAAAATACAGAAAAAGATCAAGATCAGATTTTAATATCGATACAAGGAATACTAAAACATATTGCACAGAAAAATATATCACACTATTGGCTGAAATGAATTTTGAAAGATTAATAAGGGAAGCTACAAGAGAAGAAATAGTAAAAAATAAAATTACCAAAACCTGTATAGACCATATTAATATAAACTGATTAAAAATATGTCAGTAAATTCAATAATTCAAACAAGCAAAATAGCAGATCATTATATGATTTTAACACTGATTAGCAACACCAATAACAATTTGAATAATACTAATTATACTGAAACAGACCAGGAAAATAAGAATTGGTCATTTGACCATAACAATATTAACAAAGCTATTTCTGAAATGAATTGGAATTTAGAAAATTATGGAGACAACTCAATGGATGAATTAAACCGATATAAAGTATTCAAAGACATTTATGATGGAATTTTAGGAAAAAATAGACTATATATGAGGAGTGTTTGAAAGGTAAAAAGAAATCATAGCAAAAACTGGATAACACCGAACTTGATAGAATTAATTGAAGAAAGAGATAAAGCTTGGATTAAATTTAAAAACAATGATAAAAGTGACGCATATAAAAATAACTATAAAAAATTAAGAAATATGGTTAATATTCAGATTAGAAATCAGAAGCAACTTTATTATAGAAATAAACTTATAATGAACAAAAATAATAGAAGGCTACCTGGCAATTAATATATGAATTATTAGAAGGAAAACAGAAAACATCAGCGGACGATGTAATAATTGACAATATGTCCAAAAAGAAATTATCTGTGGAAGAACTAGCAAATAATTTCAATGTCATTTATAATACACTAATTTTACAGATAAGAAATACAAATCACCAATGATATAAATTATGTTCCAACCATGATGCAAAGAGTTTTGAAATCTATCTATATACATGAAATCACTGAAAAACAAACTGATGAAATAATTACTTCATTAGACACCAATAAATCACCTACTTACGATAATGTTTACATTAAACATATAAAATTTAATAAAGAGACACTATTTAATATTATATCAAAAATTATAAATCAGATTATATTTACTGGGAACACACCTACTGAACTCAAAAGAGGTATTTTAAGACCTAATTTTAAAGGTGGTATTAAAGAGGACTTTTCTAACTATCGACCAATAAGAATTCTGTCTTTTTTTTCGAAAATAATGGAAAAATATATTTATAATACTGTTTTTAACTTTTTACTTGAACGCAACATAATTAATGAAAATCAATTTGGCTTTCAAAAAGAAAAAAACACAATTCAACTAATTTCCAAAATTGCAAATAATATTAATAAATCATTGAATAATAGGGAAAAAATTGTAACTATATTCTTAGATTTAAAGAAAGCCTTCGATACAATAGATCATAGCATTTTACTAAATAAATTGGAAAATTACGGTAATTAGCGTTATATTGTTAGATTGGTTTAGAAATTATTTATCAGACAGATACACAATTACTAAAATAAAAAACTGCTACAGCAGAAAAGTAATTACACTATATGGAATTCCCCAAGGCTCAATTTTAGGTCCTTTACTGTTCCTAGTATACATAAATGATTTGTTCAATACAAAATTAAATAGTGCTATTTATCTATATGCTGACGACTTTGTTTTAATAAACAGTCAGAAATATTTAAATGATAGCATTTCACAGGTTCAAACAGATACGATAATATTATTAGATGGTTAAATCATAATAAAATCTATTTAAATGAGAAAAAAACAAAATTGATGATTATTCATTCACCAGGATTTCATATTCATCAAAACCTCTTTATCAAAACTCATAAAATAAATTACAGAAAAAAGGATGCTTCAAATTATGAATCATTATGTAGTTGCCCACTTGTTGAGTAAGTAAATAAAATAAATTACTTAGGAATTATTTTTGATGAATATTTTAGGTGTAATGCCCATATATCCCACATATGTGAAAGCTTGAGAATATCGGCGATAAAAATTCAAAAATTGAAATACGTATTAAATGTGGAAACCTGTGTAATATTTTATAAAGCAATATGCGAATCTATTTTAAGTTATGGAATAATTGTGCATGGAAAAACTAACTTAACTAACATAAATAAAATACAAAAACTGCAGTCTATAATAACTAAAAATATTATTCCGTTTCATTTGCAAAAAATTATAAAACTTCCACCGATAGATTAAAATTTTTAAATATTTTATTCTACAGCAATTTATATAAATATAATGTAATAATTAAAAACTTTTTTTGACGAAACTTACAAACTGAAAATTCAACATAACAAAAATACAAGACTTCAAATCCTAGGTTATTACAAATTGCCAAATTTTCGAAATAATTACGGGAAACATACCTCCCAATATCAAGTACCACTTATATTTAATGCTATAGAAGACAAAATGGAATGAAAAAAATATTTGGTATTTTCTAGTTAGCTGATTATTATGTGTTGTGTTTTGTTGATTTATTTGATGTACACCATTTTTGTGGCTGAATGACCTATGTTTAATATAATTTATTCATTTTCCTGCAGATAAGCTATTTAGCTTTGCGGGTCAAATTGTAAATGTATTTGTATTCTTTACTCTTATGAATAAAAATTATATTCTTAACAAAAAAGGTAGTCGATGGTAGTGCCCCAGAAATTTCAGATCCCTTTCGAGGGTTCACTCCCGACCCACGGCAGTTAGGAACTCCATCCTTCACACCAAGAGGGTAAGAACTAAGTGGGATCACCCCACCAAATTTCGGACAGATCGCTCAAGCGGCCGCGGAACCACGGAGAAACTGCCAATTTCTGCCACCGAAGGCATCACACGTACCCTTTCGCCCGTCAGTTCGGGAATTATGGCTATACATAATATGATGATGATATTTGAAGCTGTAAAACTACTTTGGAATCATTCCGTATATGTACAAGAATATATATGCCTACTAATTTTTATTTGATTTCAGTTGACTCACGTTTACGACTTTAGAACTGTCTCCGACTTTTTTTATCGAAAGAAAAAACTTACCATTAGAGAGATATAAAGAGAATATCATATTAAATTCTTCGCATCATTAACATATTTTCGCGAATTACTTAAGGTGAAGGTTAGAGTCCCAACTGGGTCATCGTTGAAACTCCCAAAATTCCCCACCCTACCCTCGGTCAGTAAGGGACACCGATGGGCTTGGAAAGGCCGTCGTCCATCAGATGGTACTTTAAGCCGTGGCCCCGTGTGTCGGAGAGCCATACCCTGTGCACGTTAAAGAACACGCTGGATGGCCTTGACGGGAGGCTACCATCTGTCTCCCAGTAGCTGTTCCAGTGGGTCACCTCCCCAAACCTTCTTTGAGCCTTCGGGGTCCATGTGACCTGGCCATTTAGCTCATGGTGTGCAAAAAAAGTGCCGCTCATAAGTAAAACAACCCAACCCAACTTAAGGTGAAGGATGCAACTAAGATACAATGCACTATACGCTCCCAACTAGACGTAATATCTTCTACTATCTTGGAGAAACCCTATCGGGAAAGTTGCGTAGAGCAACTCCAATCCCTTGTATGTACTTTTCTGCTAATCGACATTCCAAATAGCTTCGCAGGAAAGGAGATAGGCTTAGGACGACGTCTAATGCTTGCTGTCCATGTGTGTGTGTAACAATGTATTACGTGAAGAATTAATGCCTCCAAAAGAGCCCCCATCAGTGAAGCAGGCACAAGAGACCAACACTCCTTCTAAAGCATCAGCTAAGTTGTCTAGATTTAATGCGGCCGAGGGGGATCATTAGCAGAATTACAGAACACTAGTATTCAAGAGAGTACTGCTAGTAAATAACAATGCCCTAGTTGCATCGTTTCGGCCAAGACTACTTGAGTGCTAAGTTAGACGGGAAAATTCAATTACCCTCTTCCCATTGTCCACCTGTGGAAGCATCCAGAGCCATCCAAATTCGCTAAATTGCTGTCGCCTTCTCGAATGTTTGCAGATTCTCTAAACTTACTACCCAATGAATGGATCCACTGCGACTTCGTCAAATTGCCGAACCTCGTTTGCACGAACTTCCTGTGTATCCGTCTAATTTGCATAAGCTATAAAGGCGCAGAACCTAAACTCTTGTTTCGAAATTACTGGAGGAAAGTCTTATCTTCAGAGAGGGGGTTAGGACGTTAAACAGTAATTGTATGCAGTTAATCCGACTAGATTAACATAGAGATTTAAAGATAAGTTCACATTATGCTCTTAAGGGTTGAATGCTATTATTTTGCCTGCATAAGCTATGTAGACTAAAATTAGTTAAGGAATTATTTAATTTATAAATTTTTGACAATTGTAATATGTGAAACAAGAATGTTACATTTGGGGACTTGTGTGTCCTTGAACACTGGGAATTAAGAAATTGTCTAGATCAGCGGTACGATATTTTTTTCACACACCTAGGAGGATGCAAGGTTGTTAAGGCTATCCCTTCCTTTGAGAATGCTAGGAACATATTATTTCTGGTACTTTTCAAGAAATTTGTTAAAGACCATTAAAATGAAGAGAAACTAGAAGAACCCTTATTGCCTCTGGCCACTGAACAGCCTTGAGAAAAAAGAGGGTAATTATGTATAAAAATTTAAGTGATTTAATTTGATTAAAATTTAAATTAAAGCTATTTGTTTTAAAACTGAATGAAATAAAACATTTATTTCATTAACATTTTAAAATTAATTACCGAATTTTTAAAAATAAAAATCTACCAGTATAATATCTAGAGTATATTTATAATAAATAAACTTGTCTCATTCGAACTTAAGTCTTCTATTAGTGTAGTGGTCTCCTGCATGGAGGTGGCCTTGCTGTGGTGACTATGGGAATCTCGTTTTCAAAGAGAATGAATTTTTAGTTTACTTATTGTATCACTCCTTAAAAGTTTTAATTGAGATAAGGGTTGATGAGAAAAATATTAATAGTAGCATTAATAATTACACAACGTAAAAATTATTTGCTTTTTATTTCTTAAATTTAAAAAGTTGCATCTCACACCCCTCTCAGAAAAGGGAGTATGTTATCTCTTGATATTCCCCCACTGAAATTTCTACCATAAACAGATCACTTGCAACATTCATTAAAAGTTTTGCCGTTTCCATATTTAGTAATCTCCAACGATATATATTAAAACTAACCAAATATTGGAAAAATGCAGATTATAATATTTTGTTGTTCCAATCCAACAAAATAAGAGTTTTCCAATTCAAAATAAGAGTTTTTCCAATTATCTCTTAAAACAGTTTCGTTGTGTAACTGAGGGTACACGGTCAACTCATTGTTCGCGATGAGAACTTCATAACTTTCACATTCAACTACGAAATTAAAAAAACTTTTAGCATAAAGACATCGATATTGTTTTAAATTTCAGAATTTTCAACTTTTCCTCCGCTAGAGTGCGCATTTATAGCCTTTGGGATCATCAATACCTATCCAACCTAAAAATAATTTTTAATTTATCTTTAAAAACAACCATTACTTCTTTAAAACACAAAAGTCGCGTTTTCCTACCACAACCTCCCTTTGGGTCTAAAGGGTCAGCCCATTGTTGCCTATGGGAACTTCGTCGCCTTCCCATTCACCACCAAAATTTCAAATTTATAGAACAGATGCATTGTTTCCAATATTCGATTGACATTTTAGAAATTTCTCAATTTCCCACCGTTAGAGGCCGCATTTATATCTTTTGGGATTTTCGTAAAGTGCAAATCATAATATTTCATCAATACCTATCCAATACAAAACAAATTTTTATAGCTATAAACAAACAAACATCTCTTAAAACAAAAAAAAAATGCATTTTTTTTGTTTTAACAACATTGGGTCTAAGGGTCAACCTATTGTTGCCTACAAAAACTCCGTAATCTTCACATTCCACCACCAAAATTTAAAATTTCTAGCATAAATTATCATTTGTAGTATGCACTTGAAGTTTTGGAATTTTTAATTCTTCCTACCGTTAGAGGTCGGAATTATAGCTAGAGCAAGATTCCGGAAGTGCGAAACGTAATGTGTCATTAATACTTACCCAACAAATAAAGAACTTTTAATCTCTCTCTCAAAACAAAAAAGTTTGATGTCTACAGACGGATAATCCGACAGACGACAAAGTAAAACGATTAAGTCTGTTTTTTTTTTCGAAAATGAGATAAAAATGAAACGTAGTTCCGGTTCATTTCTACCCGATCTTGGCCCCCAGTTTCCGCTCGGATCATTTGTCCCTTCACCCCCACCCCCTCATTTTTTTTCTAGATCCAGGTGTGTATCCAACACAAACACATGCACTATCCCCTTTACTTATAAGGCCTGGGGATCGTAGGTAGCGAGCCTGTCTCGTAATCTGCTGTACCTAGGTTCGAGTTCCAATTGCGCAGAGCGGGAGAGGCTCAGTTGGTAGCGAGTAAGGCTCGTAATCTGCAGTTCCCAGTTTCCATGCCCCATTTGGGCCACCTTTGAGATTTATCTCCATT
This sequence comes from Ryuthela nishihirai, assembly GCA_038380435.1. Lineage (NCBI taxonomy): Eukaryota > Metazoa > Arthropoda > Arachnida > Araneae > Heptathelidae > Ryuthela > Ryuthela nishihirai. The sequence continues at coordinate 50,410,319 of JAWZYU010000024.1, read as the reverse complement.
AAACCCCTACCTTCAGTCAGTAGAGGACACCGATTCCGTCAGTAGAGGAAATGCCGCCGTCCGTCGGATGGGATGTTCAGCCATTTGCCGTGTACGGGAGAGCCATACCTTGTACACGTTAGAGAACATACTGAATGCCCTTAAGTGGAGGCTTCCATCTGCCTCCTAACAGTTGTCCAATGGATTTCCTCTCCCATCAGCTCTCCAATGGGTCCTCATCTGAACCCTCGGAGTTCTTGTGACTTGGCCATTTAACCCACTGTGTGGAAAAAATGCCGCTCAGATGTAAAACAACCCAACTGTATAACTGAGATTTATTTCCGGTACACCCTCCTTGTCCTCGTTGAAAAACAGGTACCTTTAGGTTCATCAAGGCTTCTGTCCATCGGATGGAACTTTAACTCGTAGCCCCGTATGCCGGTGAACAGATACCCTGTGCAATTAGAGAACATTATGGGAAGTTTCCATACAGCCATTTTTGCCTAACAGCTGTCCAGCGAACCCTGTTCCACACTGTGTCCGACACTTTGGGAACCTTGTGACCTGGACGTTCAGCCAATTGTGTGAAAGAAAGTGCCACTCAGAGGTAAAGCAACCCAACCACGTTCCTTACACAGCAAAATAACTACCACATGTAAAACGAAGGAAACAGCAATGAAATCTATGATTTACAAAGCTATAAAGCCAACTAAAATAATCTAAAAGGTCCATATTCCCCGTGTTGAAAAATGCCAGCCAATTCCATAATCCAATCTTCTCTATGTGATTTTCTTATTTCATTAAAATCAATGTCCTCAGCAATCTCTCAAAGAACTTTTCGTATTACTTTTACAAATCTTTTATTTTTGTCCGGTGACTCGCATGTCTGTTCTGTGACGATAAATACAAGAAAGAAGATAAGTTTCTGATAGGGACAGAGAAGAAAAGAAGTAAAAGAAGAAGAAGGCACAACTTAATGATTCTAGCTCCTAAAGCTTATGCTTCACTCGCTGCTAATGATCGTCTTCATGTAGCAGCTTCGCCTGAGAAACAAGAAACACAGACAAACCCTTAACGAGACCAAATCACCGAGGTGAGGAACACACCAGCCTTGCAGACAGTGAAGGAGTGTTCTGAGAAACTAGAAGAGATTCTCTCTTGCCAACAGTGTTTTTCTTCGCTTCGTATGATTTCTCCTCTTTCCTAACTCCAGGTTCAGTTATATATCGAAATTTCCACACCCCTCGCTTCATTTCTTTTGTCAAAAGGGATGTAGTTTTGATGACATAGTTGGTTGTTTAGTCTGTTTCATTTCTTTCGTCTATTTCGTAAACTATGCTCTGTTCCATGTATATATCTTACTTTTATTTTGTCAAACGGAAGCTAAGTTTTGATCACATGACTGGTTGTTGAGTCTGTCTCATGATTTCTTTTCGTTTGTACAGTATGTTGCACATAGAAATTTTCCATCTTTTGTCAAATAGAAGCTAAGTTTTGTTGTTACTTAGATGCAGAGCCTATTTCATTTCTTAGCGATTCCCTCGCTTATTAGGGTGAGGGTTGGTTCAATCGGTAGCGTACTAGGCTCGTAATCTGAAGTTTTCAGGCTTGAGTCCCAACTGTTCTAACGTTGATGGTTTTCTCTGTTAATCCTGACCTTTCCCTCGGTAAGAAAGGTGACACTGATGGGCTTTGAAAAACCGCAGTCCATGAGATTGGGCATTACACCATAAACCCCTGTGCAGAAGGGCCATACCCTGTGCACGTTGAAGAGAATACTAAATGGCCTTGATGGGAGCTATCATCTGTCGCCAACGCTATCCAGTGGATCCCGTCCCCACAACCTTCTCTGAGCCATAGGACCTTGAGAGTCCTTGTGACCTATCCTTTTAGCCGATTGTGTGCAAAAATAGTGCTCTCAGAGGCAAAACAACAAACTCACCGCCTGGGCAAAATACCTGCTGATAATGTTAAATCTTTATAACCATACCTGAACTCAAATTTCAGATCTCCAGTATGAATCTGTTCTTTTGTAACATTTTTTTACAGTTTGCCATCTCCAATATTTAGCGTCTTGGCTGAGTGGTTAGCGCGCTTGGCTATTGATCTAAGGGACCTGGGTTCGAGCTCCGGGTACGGCATGGATGTTCGTGTTGTTTTTCTGCTGAGGTCCTGACAACCTCACAGACCTTCTACTATGGCATATAAACTGACGGGCTCCTGTCAGACCTCTATGGCAGGCAGCTGCTTGAGGGAGTATTTATTTTTATTATTTTTAAGGGTGGAAATTACACTATTGAAGATTCAAAATTTATGGATCCTAATATGAGGATTCCTTAATTCAGCTGAAAAGGAAATTATCACTCTTAGTTGACGTCGATATCAAATTTACAGGAAAAATTGTCTTGAACGTTACTGTGAAACGACTTCACGACCTCTTGATGATATGTCAGATATTCTGACCGCTGAGCTACCGGTCATGAACAACTTTAATTACTCTAAATTTTGTTTTCCTCTAAATTTGATATCACTTCAACTAAAAGTGATTTTCAGTTGAATTATGCGTCCATTTTCAAATTTTGTCACATTCCTTCCTTGGGCCGTTTCTTTTGTCACTTTTTAATTCATACGTTTATGCAAAAATATCTGTGGCTAGGTTATGAAAAAATCTCAAGGACTCAGAGCAGATAGATGTAGAATATGCAGTAAACAGCTATTAGGTGACAGATGGCAGATTCCTGGCAAAAGTCATTCAGATGTTCTTGAATGTATATAGGGTCCGTCTGTTGCACACGGGTTTAGGTTGTTTTTTTTTTTACCTCTGAGTGACACTTTTTTGCACACCATGGGGCTAGATGGCCAGGTCACATGGACCCCGAAGGCTCAGAGAAGGTTGGGGGAGGGGACCCACTGGAACAGCTGTTGGGAGAATGGTGGTATCCTCCCGTCAAGGCCATCCAGCATGTTCTTTAACGTGCACAGGGTATGGCTCTCTCGCAGACAATGTGCCACGGCTTAACGTCCCATCGGACGGACGACAGACTTATCCAAGCCCATCGGTGTCCCCTACTGACCCTGGGCAGGGCGAGGAATTTTACGGAGATAAATCTCAACGCTGACCCAGCTGGGACTCGAACCTGGGAACTACAGATTACGAGCCTGAGGCGTTATCGACTGAGCAACTCTCGTCCCTCCTGCACACGGTGCTACAGTTTATAATCTCATTCGACTAACGATGACTTTTTTAAGTCTATCGGTGTTCACTTTCTCAACGAAGGTAGCGCGGAGTTTAGAAGAGAAAATGTCAATACGGGCAAAGCGGAGATTCGATCTTGCAAACATCTGATTATGGTCCTAGCTTGCTACTCACTGAACTGATTAACCACTTCATTAAGGAATCAGAAAATTTCCCACTTCATTAAGAAATCAGAAACCTAACATCGTGAAGTCACTCTTAATATCGACACAAAATTCAAGGAAAGAATTGTCTTGGGACTATTGGGAGGCGAACTCACGACCTCCTCCCCACACAACCGCAATCTCCAGAATATATCCATAAGATATCTAGGATAGCCAGTGGATATCTACCGGTCATCTCAGATATCTTATGGATATTATGTGGATATTGTGATTGTGTGGGTCATGGCATAATATGTCATCATGAGATCATAGGTTTCTTCTTCTTCAACATAAACTATTATTCCGGAAATCACTCGGGGACTTTCGCCCCTCTCTTCCGGAAATTGTTTTAAGAAAGGTCCGTGCACTATGTCGGAGAGTTCTCCCAACTGAGTCTGGAAAACCAAAATTTCAAAAGCAAAACCATAAAATTGCCAGTAATCTTAGATTGAAGGTCAAATATACATTCCATAAATATTCCAAAGTTCTCTGAAGGAAGGAGGTAGTTCAGTAGAAACTGTATCCCACTCTGCTCAAGACAATTTTCCCTCTATATTTCATGCGATGTTAAAAGATAGATACCTCATGACCTTCCGACTGAAAAGACATCTAGAATGCATTGCGTAAGAAAGAGTCGTCGTTTATGTCGCTGCATTGAATAAAAAAGTACACACATAAAAAAAAGCAAAGAAAATCTTATAATTTCAATAGTAATTATTTCATATCAGTTACAATCGGCACAAAAAATTACATGAATTATTATTTAACGTTAAATGGATTTACTTGGATTTCATTCAGGCACTGTATCAGAAAACCAACTAACCCTCAAAATGGGACGGGGGTAGCTCAGTCGGTAGCGCGCCAGGCTCATAATCTGTCGTTCTCAGGTTCGAGTCCCAGCTGGGTTATCGTTGAGATTTATCTCCGCAAAATTCCCCGCCTGCCCACGGTCAGTAGGGGACACCGATGAGTTTGGAAAGGTCGACGTCCGTCGGATGGGACGTTAAGCCGTGGCTCCATGTGCGGGAGAGCCATACCCTGTGCACCTTAAAGAACACATTGGATGGCTTTGACGGGAGGCTACCATCTGTCTCCCCACAGCTGTTCCAGTGGGTCCCCTCCCCTAACCTTTTCTGAGCCTTTGGGGTCCATGTGACCTGGCCATTTAGCCCATGGTGTGCAAAAAAGTGCCGCTCAGAGGTAAAACGATCCAATGTTAAAGAACACGCTGGATGGCCTTGACGGGAGGCTACCATCTGTCTCCCAACAGCTGTTCCAGTGGATCCCCTCCCTCAACCTTCTCTGAGCCTTCAGGGTCCATGTGACCTGGCCATTTAGCCCATGGTGTGCAAAAAATGACGCTCAGAGGTAAAACAACCCAACCCTCCAAATGTTAGTTGAGTTGCAGTTCAGGCAACAATCGTGATCCTTTCGGATTCATTCGGATGGATATTTAAGACCTAAAGCTGTTAGCAAACGCATTTATTTACAACTGGGTCGTCAAGTTCTATTTGCTCGTCAAACACATCTCTCTAACTCGAGTTAATTTCTCTGTGCAGCGACGACCAGATAAAAAGGGAAGACGAAAAGGCGCACGAAATTTGCAAAAGAAAGTAAAGAAAATTAAAACGAAGAGAAAAATTCTACTTTTAGGTTGGAATGAATAACAAAAGATTATGTGATTAAAATTTCAGCTTCATCTTTTTCTAATTAAAATTAGAGATGCAAGCTTCAAAGTTAAAGCCACGAGAGGGTGGGCTTTGTTGCAAGCGAAAAATTCTGCTGGTACCGAAGAGTAAGAAAAAAGGATTTTGGAGCAAATATCGACAGAAGACCTTAAAAGGGATTAAAAAAGCGAGAGTGGAAGAAAAAAAAATAGGTGCAGTAAAAGGGTTATTAGTTATGTGCATCTTTTACTCAAATAAAACACGAAAGAGAATGAATATAAAGGGAAGAAAAGAACTTTCATTATTTTGTAGTCTAGTGACATTTTTGTTATCAAATTTTTATTTTTTAGTTATTTCCATAGACGATGAAAAGAAATGTTGAAATATGAAGAGTTAGATTTTTTAATTTTCCCTCTCCTTTGCTCATTTTTTATTATATTTATAAGTTTTTTATTCCCTTAGGAGAACACAGGAAAACTTAATTAATAAACACCAACTATTTCTTTTTTTTTTAAACTTTCAGTTCGTTGAGTTGTAAAAAGACATTTTCAATGTAAATTATATTTGCATATTTCGTTTCTTTGCATTTTCAGGTTCTGATATTCTTTCTCAAACTGTGGTGCGTTACTTTCAAAAGAGTATTAAAATGGCATTCTTGAAGTTTTTAAGAAGAGAATAGAGAAGCTCTGATTAATTGAAAAGATTTTCTTTGTTTACGAAAGTGAAATTGCATCAATGAAATTTTAAAAGACTTCGAAGAAAAATTGAAAATGGGAAATACCAATATATGAGGCAGGAGTTAACTCAGTCAATAGAATGCTAATAATCTGATCTGAGGTTTAGGTCCCACTGTACTTTTATTTTGATTTTCTCCTCAACGGTATTTCTCTCTTCTTGGCGAGAAAGGCACACCGATGGACTTGAAAAGGGCAGAGTCAGTCGGGTGAGGCATTTAGCAGTGGTTCTGTTCAGGATATTCCTAATAAGTCAAATTAAAGAACAAACTGAATGGCCTTGACGGAAGTATTTCATCTGTCGTGTAGTAGCTGCTCAGTTGATCACATTTACCTACTCCTTTTCTGAGCATTTAGGGATACTTGCGACCAGCAATTCGGATAATTGTATTAAAAAATGTGACGCTTGTGGGTAAAATTGCCTAATGCGGAGATTCGATCTTGAGAAATCTTTCTTGAAGGAACTTTGATCCTGAAACGTTCTCCTCTCCAGTTCTCCTCTCCAATCCTTGGAATCTTTGTGATCTAGTCAACTGTGTACAAAACAAATGTGACACTCAGGGGTGATATAACATTTCTCTCCAATCTGAACCCTTGTAGTCTTTCTGATCTGGTCATTTAACGCATTGTATGCGCAAAATATGAAGCTCATGAGTGAAACAACTTAACCTTTCTCCTCTACAGTCTGAAACTTTGGAATCTTTGTGATCTGATCATTTAGTCCACTGTGTTTAAAAATATGACGCTCATGGGTCAAACAACCCTTCTCCTCTCCAATCTGAACCCGTGGGGTCTTTGTAATCGGTCATTAATTATATTGCATGCAAAAATAATGACGCTCATATGAAAAAAGAACCTAACGCTTCTCCTCTTCAATCCCGAACCCTTGAAGTCTTTATGAGCTAGCCATTTAAACCATTATGTGAATAGCGTCGGGGGTGTCTCAGTCGGTAGCACTCCAGGACTATTAATCTGCAGTTCCTAGGTTCGAATCCTAATTCGGAGAGTACTAAGATTTATCTCTGCAAACGCCCCCCATCCTGCCCTCGGTCAGTAGACGACACCGATGGGCTTGGAAAGGCCGATGTCGGTCGGATGGGATGTTAAGCCATTGCCCCGAGTGTGGGAGAGCGATACTCTGTCTCCCATTTGTCTCCCAATAACTGTTCAGTGGCTTCCCTTCCTCAAACTTTTCTGAGTCCTCGGGCTCTTGTGACCTGGTCATTTAGCCTATTGTATGCAAAAAAGTTCCGCCCAGAGGTAAAACAACCCAACTCATTGCGTGAAAAAAAGAACTCATTGGTAAAACAGCCTAACCCTCTTCAAAATTTCAATTCATTTTACCACTCTGTATACAAAGATTAAACCGAACTACTCTTTGTTTAATATATGCACGAAGAGTAGTTCAGTTTATATTAGTTGTCATTGTCTTGCGTGTCGGGCCAACGAGTACAGATTCGATGCATTGTAGAATGCAATACATTCTCGATATTTCGATCCCAAAAATCCTTGCATTTACAATACCTTTATGACTATATTCATAAGCTCCGTAATTGGAGTATTATTCATCGCTATCATTAAGCATTGTGACTTCAAATCCACTACATACTTGGAATGAACAGTGCCTAATAGAGAGGCTGTTGATTTCTGGATAAAGGGAGAGCAATCCGTACGTTTCCATGTTCCAGAGCAAAGCATTAAACTGCCATTAAACATCCCAAGAGAAAACAAATTATATCCGATTCTTTATTACGTTGTACTTTTCCAGTGGCCACATGGTAAATTGTGTGTGGCGCAAAATTGCCTGGGTTTGATCGGATATGTTTTGTTTTCTGCTGGGAAATATCGACTCCCTCACAGATCTTCTCCATTGTCCATTATGCTGTAGAGTTGCTGTCAGATCTCAGTTGCAAATAGGCTATTTGTGGAGTAATTAATCTTTAATGCATTAAGTTGCCAATATAGTGAAGGTTACAAAAGTGTAAGTAAAGTGCACTTAAAAGCATTTAAATCCTTAGACAAAACTAAATGTAAAAAAAAGTCTTTTATGGTAAACTGTTACCTGCCACTGCTAATGAGATAAATGCCTATGGAGATTCGTGACGCTTTCGCTTTGCATTCAGATGAAATAAATATTGAGAAAATAATGGGCATAAAAATAATGAAACAGCAAACAAAGCTTTCTCAAGCACATGCAACACATGCAAATGGGAAGTGTAATAGAAAAAAGTAATATTCATTAAATAAATTACACAAACAAAAGAAACGTTTCTGCATCAAATGTTGAAAAGACTTCTTTTCACCTTCAAGCTTAAATTACTTTAATATACGAAAGACCAGTCTATGCGTGTTAATATGTTCGAACCATTTTTTCGTAATGACAGTCTTCTCTTTTTCTTTCGAATCTGTAGCATTCTCGCGAATTCTTTAACAAATGAAATCCTTTATTCGACCACATAAAAAATTATTCATTGGCGCAAAAGTCGAAACACCAAACACCTCATTTAACAAAATCATTATGGTAATTCACTCCGTTCGGTTGATTTGTTTGACCTTTGAGCGGCATTTTCGTGTATGCAGCGGGTTAAATGGCCAGATCACAAACACCCCAAGGGGTTGAAGTATGGTTGAAGTGGGTTAAATGGCCAGGCCATAAACACCCCAAAGGGTTGAAGTGTGGTTGAAGTGGGTTAAATGCCCAGGTCGCAAACACCCCAAGGGGTTGAAGTGTGGTTGAAGTGGGTTAAATGCCCAGGTCACAAACACCCCAAGGGGTTGAAGTGTGGTTGAAGAGAGGCCAGGTCACAAACACCCCAAGGGGGGAGAAGGTTGGGTAAGGGGATCCACTGAACAGTTTGTTAGGAGACAGATGGAAACCTCCCAGTGTGTTCTTTAGCGTGAACAGGGTTGTCTTTCATGTACATGGTGCCACGTTTAAGATCCCATCCGAGGGAAGCCATCCCATTGGCGTTCCCAAGCCCATGGGTGCCCCCCCCCTTTCTCACCGAGGACAGGGTGGGAGTTTAGGAGAGATAAATCTCAACGCTTGCACAGCTAGGACTTGATGCAGCAATGCAGCGAATAAAAGCAGAGTAGCATCTAGATATATGCATTCGCTTACGTGTTCTGCTGATTTTTTAGTAAAAATTATAAAGCATTTAAATTATCCTTCACGCAACGGTTTGTCACAGAAGTCTCACAGAACTCTGTCAGTATAACATTGCATAGAAAAGATCTTTTAAGAAGGCGAGACCTCAGCAGAAAGACATCTGAAGGAAGAAACACCCATTCCTTATCTTGGCTCCAACGAGGCTCCCTTTGCTCATTAGCCAAGCACGCTAACCACTCGGCCAAGGGACGAAAAAAAAAGTATGTTTTGGTGCTAAATAAAGCTTAATTTTGAACTTCAATAGGAGAGCAAGTTGAATCAATTATTCAGTCAAAGAGGACACTGCCATGTATCTTACATGTCAATATTCTCTCCAAGTTTAATTTCGAACTTCAATAGGAGAGCAAGTTGAATCAGTTATTCATAACAAAAAGGACACAGCCATGTAGCTTACATTTCAATATTCTCTCCAGAAATAAGTACAAAAATCGACTGACTGATACAGAAAAAATTAGCAACAAGGTGATGAGACACAAAATAAATAACAGCCTATATGAAACAGAATAAATTATTGCATTTCAGAAGATGAGGAAATTTCACATTTGTTTTTATTGAATCTAATTCTAGTAGCCTTATTCTAAATCTTTCCCTTTTGTATCGTATACTATTCTGGGTTGCTTCTGGAATAGATTGAATTTAATTATGCTACCTTTTCTGAGAGGGAGTTTTAGTTTAACTTAAATTTCAGTTAGAATTTATGAAAGAAATAAAGATAGCACTACAAAAAAAGAAACGTATTTGTTTTAATACATTAAATGTAAAGAAAAATTCCTTAATTAAAAGTGAAATATTTGTCTAGTTAAAAGTGGTAACTAGGAAAATGTTTAAAAGCATAACTTTAAAAGATACACTATGCACGGTATTCTTATAGAAGAAATGTGACAATTTGAAGAAAAAAAAAGCCGTTTAAAAAAGCAGTCCGTTCAAATGTTATTCAGCGAACTCTTGCTGAATATTTTAATTACCTTGAGAGTTGAGGGATGGAAAGTGGGATGTGCGACATTAGGTAAACAAGAGAATTTGAATTGCTGTGAGAACTTTTAAATTGCGGGAAGCTGTAAAAATAAACGAATGCACTTAGAAAAGTAAACTTAGCTTGCTTTACATTTATTTTGATCCTTTTTAAAATTTAAAATTTTGAGGAAACTTGCAATCTTTTAAAGCGAAGTAACAGAATGCTTTCGACTCTATATACTTTCGATGTATCCTGGGAGTTCGTGACTCGGTTGCTATAATAATGTGGAAGTTTGATCAAAGAATTTTACATTACCTTTAGATTCTTTTATAAGTAAAGATTAGCCGCATACAGATCTAAAATCAGAGAATAGGATGTAGAATTGTGTTTGATTGGATGGTTATACCAAAGAGAATATTTTTTGCATTTGTATCTGGGAGGCACCTTGTGCACGCAATGGTTAAATATCCAAGTTACAAGGACCCAAAGTGGGGCCGGGTGACTCGGTCGGTAGCGCACTAGGTTCGTAATCTGCTGTCCGTCAGATGGGATGTTAAGCCGTGTCTCCGTGTGCGGAAGAGGCATACTCTTTGCACTTTAAAGAGCACTCTAGATAGCCTTGACGGAAAGCTACTATCTATCTCCTAACAGTGGGTTCCCCCCCCCAACTTTCTCTGAGCCTTAGGGACCTAGTGACCTGCACATTGTGTGCAAAAAATTGCCGCTCAGAAGTAAAAGGGCTCAGAAAGGCTCAGAGTTTGATAGGTTGTTTGTTTGGAGTTTTATGGCGCATCGGCAACAATGTCTATTATGCGACAGACCTGAAGAAAACGCATTGGACAGTTGTTAAGAGATAGATAGAAGCCTCCTGTCAAAGCCATCTAGCGTTCTTTTTAGTCATCCTGAAGGCTGTGGCATTTCAAGCCCTTCGATGCACCTTTTCTCACCGAAAGCAAATTGGAGTCAGCGGAGAAAATTTCAACGCAGGCTCAGTGGGGACTCGAACCAAAACAACAAGTTACGAAACCTGGCGCACTTTCGACTGAGTCAAGCCTCGCCCCCTAAAAATCGCGATTCTAAATGAAACTAGGTTAAGTTATCCTTCAAGCAGCTGCTTGTCACAGAAATGGTACAAGAGTCAGTCTGTACGATATGCCAAAGTGAAGATGTTTGATGAAGCCGAGAACTCTGTAAAAAGACAAAACCAGAAACATCCATGTCTTATGTGTCCTGGGCTTGAATCCAGGTTTAATGATCCACAACCAAAGCAAAGAGGAGACATAGAACGAGAGGATGGACATAGTTAAACAAGTCTTTATTAGAAGCAGTCTCCTCCGGGATGTTCTCTACAAATCTATTTTTATTTTTAGTGTCCGCCGAAAAAGATGTGGCTAAATTACAATTATACAAAGATCCTATTTCGGTCGAATTTCAAAGCAGGTAGACAACTTAGAGAGTTCGTACAAAGACGACGGGATTTCGAAGAAGGGGAGGGCTGGAATCCCCCTCCACCCCCGTCAAAATAATTCAAGCACTCGTAACGTTTTGTTTACATTTCCTAGTGTATTACAATTTTCATCTTATATTTTTAGTACATATGTGTCGGGAGGGGGGCAAGAAGGCTATGGCAAAGTCAACTCGATACAACAAGCCAGGATGCTGTAGTAACCGAACGCCTATTTTTGATAAATATAGCACTTTTTATTATAGTTAAATTTCTAAAATTCCAACTGGTAGTTATTTATTTTTAAGAATACGATAATTAATTTTGAAATATTCTCAATAGTTCTAATAAAATCCTAATGAATAAATAATTTCAATTTAATTGTATTAAAAATAGCTTTAATTTAAATTTTAAACAAATTGCATCATTTGAATTTTTATGCATAATTAATATCCCTCCTTTCTTCCCTCCTTTTACTCAAGGCTCTCTAGGCCTGGTGTATCAAGGTGGCCTTGGCTACGGCCCCTCCCTTAGAGCATACTAGTAACCAGAACCGAGACAGAAAAAATGTTAAACATATTTACAAGTAGTGGACAGAAAATCTTAACTCATTAGCAAATCATATTCGGAGCTCAATAACTTCTTCAATATGGTTTTTAACGAAAAATATATCACAAGATAAATTAAAGATCGCAATCAAATCTATGTAAATCCTGATTTTAAACAATATTTGTTCAGTATTAAAAGAGTTACGAACGCTGGAATATTTAATAGTCTACAAAGCATTTGCCTCAAAAGTTAAATAAAACAGGTTAAGAGATCAGAAATCATAGTTGACTCTAGTAGAGTAGCAGGTACAATGTGCACCTGGGACTGGGTTGGGTTGTTTTACCTCTGAGCGGCACTTTTTTTGCATACCATGGGCTAAATGGCCAGGCCACAAGGACCCCGAAGGCTCAGAGAAGGTTGGCGGAGGGGACCCACTGGAACAGCTGTTGGGAGACAGATGTTAGCCTCCCGTCAAGGCCATCCAGCGTGTTCTTTAACGTGCACAGGGTATGGCTCTCCCACACACAGGGCCACAGCTTAACTTCCCATCCGACGGACGGCGGCCTTTCCAAGCCCATCAGTGTCCCCTACTGACCGTGGGCAGGGCGGGGAATTTTGCGGAGATAAATCTCAACGCTGACCCAGCTGGGACTCGAACATGGGAACTACAGATTACGAGCCTGGCGCGCTACCGACTGAGCCACCCCCGCCCCTAGTAACACGGATCAAACATCGGCATTGTTTTCTCTGTCCTTATCCCTAAATGTACTTTTAACTTGATAGTTTTCACTTATTCATTAAACAATTATAATGATTATCTCTTCACAATATTGTAAATAACAATAGTGCCAACAGCTAATAAAAAATTGTTGTCATTATTGATAAAAACGAATATCAAAGTGGCACGAATAAGATTCACAATGTTTCCCGTACTATACAATACATCGCAAAATAAAAACATTTCTAGCTTTCAAATTTTTCCTGAAAACATGTTAACTCTGCTCCAAGATACTTTATATAACACATTTTGTAGTGATAACTAAAGATAAAAACTCGAAGAATCTGAATAATTCTCGCATCTTTCATGTTAAATGATGGGATGGCTGGAACTCTTTAGATGCCAGCATTGTTCGACTCTTAAGAAAACGCATAATTCGTTCCCCATCCCAACGCCGAGCATCCCGACATCCACTTTTCCCTCATAACCACGAAACTTTCAACTTAATGATGTGGAAGGTGCTAAGCTCTCTTTCGTCAAAAGGCAACGATAAGCAATATTTCTTATGCAAACGCCTTCGCAGACCATTAGGAGAAACCAGAGTTCATCTTTTACATCCCGGCTTCCAGCTCTTCTTTTCTGATCAGCACACCGTCAGTAGCATCCGCCTCACATTTTTCCCTTTATCACTCTTCCTTTCACAGAACAGAGAGAAGGGAAGGATGGAATTTAAGTGTCATTTGTAATAAGGCGAAAGCGGTTCACTTTTAAAGGATAAATCAGCAGTTGACAAGAAAGGGGAAGTGGGATGTAATTTTTTTACTTTCTCTCCTGCTCTCTTATGGTTTCTACCATCTTCGTCTCTTCCTGCATCTGCTATCAATTAGAATAGGTGCTAAAATTAGTAACGCATTTATTGGGTCTTCGTTGAACTCATTTAGCGACAAAGGTTAAGTGGATTTTGGAGAGTATTGAATTTTGCTTCTAGTTTTACGTATATTCTAGCACTTTGAAGCTGAGGTACAAATTGTTCGAAGCATCTGTGTTAGTCTAAAAAAAGTCTTCCAGTGGCCAATGAGGTTAAGCAGTTTATAAAATTGATGTAAGGCTAATAATGGTTGTCAGGCTTATTGCTTCATGGTTTCACTAAATGGGGCTGGATGTAGGAAAAAACTTTTTATGGATGGGAGGAGGAGAAGTGACTGGATTAAAGCGAAACTAAAATCGCCGTTCCAGTAATTTTTTTTTTTTTTTTTCAGAAATTATTTTCTTCAAGTAGGGCAATAATATTTCTACACCATTTTAGGGGTCTTTTTAAAAATATTATTGTAAAATATGTATCATATACATTATTTACCATATTTTTCCATCCATTTTAGTTATTATAATTCTCCAAGGAGAAGGTCGTTAGTCATGCCAGAATTATCTAAATGCAACTAGACCGCTCACTAGCAGAACAAATGAATAATTTGAATTTATAACTATTTAAATTCTCTCTGTTAAAATTCTACTGGTTGTTGTTTACTTTCAAATCGTAATTAATTATTTAATATCTTTATTTAGATTTTTATTATACGATTTCACTTTTCTTTCAACTGCTATTTTCAACCTAATTTTTCAACTTTAACTGTTGATCAACCTAACTTTTCTTGTCAACTGCTATTGAAAACAAAATTTTTAATAATTTATATTATATATGTAATTTTAGACAAAATAAATCACTTACAACTTTGCAGCCATTTAATTCTCTCTTTTTTCCACTTTTTTGTTTCACAATTGTCCGTAACTGGTCTTATATAGGTAGCTCTATCATGCCCCGTTGCCTTCCCCCTCCCCTCTCCTCTTCTTGCAAATCCGGTGATGAGTAGCTTCACATTTCTTATGTTTTTGAATTAGTCTGTAATTCAATATGCACTAAATTGTGAGTTAGATAAAACACCAAAATAGAATTTAAAAAAAAAACCATAAATTATAGTTAGAGTTTCCAAAATATATAAGTTGTTTTATTCCTACTTAGAAAATAACTACGACTGAGTTATTACGTTAACAGTCACATACAGTTTAAGGATTGTACAGTTGCTCAAAAAAATATCCGAAAGCTATGGTTGATTACAGAATTCAGAAAAAATATCTGGCAACGATTTTTTTTAGAAATTAGTGATCTGGAAACCTTCGTGAAGGTTGGCAGATCACTAATTTCTGCTAACTTCACTAATCACTAATCCCCACCTTCGTGAAGGTTGCCAGATCAGTAATTTAAAAAACATCGTTGCCAGATATTTTTTCTGAATTTTGTAATCAACCATAGCTTTCGGATATTTTTGAGCCACTGTATGTGTAACCTAAAAACTACCGCTATATTCTATTTCTCTAATTAATGACTCAGAAGCAATTAACTTAAACGTACAAACCAGAATTTTTAATGCAGACATCCCATGGGGTCATACGGCTGATTACCTTGGAGTTGTCCAGCACTCAAAATTGAAATAGTCTCATCACATAGATAAAATGATCAATAAAGCACAAGCAGTTAGATGTAGCTTGAATTCACTTATTGGGAGACATTCTATAATGTCAATAAGCAATAAACTTCTAATCTACAAAATGGTCATTAGGCCCACAATCACTTATGCATGCCCAGTCTGGTATCAGACTATCACCAACTATAAGAAGCTTCAGACTCTTCAAAATAAAATTACCAGAGCGACTGTAAACTCCCCTGGTTCATAACAAATAAGAATATTCACAAAGATATGGAAACTGATCATATAAATACACACATTAAGAAGACCTCACGAAAAGTTTTTAACGATATTGGTAGAAATCCAAATAATGCACTGGCGGTAATTGAAAAATGAATACCATTAACAATTGAAGGTTGGGTTGGGTTGTTTTACCTCTGAGCGGCACTTTTTTGCACACCATGGGCTAAATGGCCAGGTCACATGGACCCCGAAGGCTCAGAGAAGGTTTGGGGAGGGGACCCACTGGAACAGCTGTTGGGAGACAGATGGTAGCCTCCCGTCAAGGCCATCCAGTGTGTTCTTTAACGTGCACAGGGTATGGCTCTCCCGCACACGGGTCCACGGCTTAACGTCCCATCCGACGGACGGCGGCCTTTCCAAGCCCATCGGTGTCCCCTACTGACCGTGGACAAGGCGGGGGAATTTTGCGGAGATAAATCTCAACGCTGACCCAGCTGGGACTCGAACCTGGGAAGTACAGATTATGAGCCTGGCGCGCTACCGACTGAGCCACCCCCGCCCCAACAATTGAAGAGTAAGTTATGAGATTTATTTAGTAGAAACAACTTGTTGAGAAAGGACAGTGATCACACGTGTGAAGTGATTCAATGCTTATTTTACCTTTTAATAAGCATTACATTTTACAGAAGGCACATTTTATAAGGTGTTGAACCTACTTGAGCAGCAATACAAGCTTCCAATCTGACATGCAATCGGTCATACAAATGCTGGATATCACGCTGGATTATACCACTACATGCGCTTTCAACTTGGACGCGTAATTCAGCGATGATAATTGACTGCCGCGGTCCGCGGAATAGTCTTTGTCCGATCCAGTCCCAGACATGTTCGATAGGAGACAAGTCCAGAGAACGTGCTGGCCGAGAAAGTTGGTACACTGCCTAAAGTACGTGTTGAGTTGCCCGGGCGGAGTGTGGGCGGGTGATATCCTTCTGGAATATCGCATTTGGGATTACACTCAAATAAGGCAGGGCGACCGGCTGCACGATGTCACTGACGTACGTATTGCTATTCATTGTACCCTGTACAAACACCAGACACGTACGAGAGTGATAGCTAATCGCTCCCCACACCATGATGCTCGGCGTGGGCCCTGTGTGTCGCTGGCGGATGCACGGTGGAAGAAGCTTTTTCGGACGCGTAAACGAACATCAGACGCTCCTAAGCAGAATCAGGTTTCATCACTGAAGACCACAGACTACCATTCTTCTCTCCAATGAACTCTTGACACCTGAAGACCACAGACCACAGACTACCATTCTTCTCTCCAATGAACTCTTGACACCACTACAAACGTGCTCGACAGTGACGGGTGATAGTGGTAACCATGCTAGTGGCACGCATGCCCGTCGTCCTGCTTCCAAAAGACGATTGCATATCGTTCTTGTACCCATGGTATGACATCACCCATGGTATGACAGAGGATCGAATTTGTGACGCCATAGCTGTCCCCTCTGCCACCGCCGCCCTCCAGATACGCCGATCCTCTCGTGCGTTCGTAACTCTGTGTTGCCCGGAACCACGTCTGCTAGTGTGCGAATGCTCTTCTGACCATCGATGCCTCCATCGTACCGCTGCCGATACCTCTTGTCCAATGCGGTGTGTAATTTGACGAAAAGACCAACCTGTTTCCCGAAGACCCACTATACGACCTCGCTCAAACTCCGCTAACTGAACAAATGTTGCATGCCTGCATCGTCCAGGCATGGTAGCTTCTTCAAAGAGCACTGAACAATACGACACAAGACGAATAACTTCTTTCTTCACGCCCTAGTCCTTAAATACGCGCTGCGTACATTTTCATGTTGTCGTCCTCAGTGACGTCATTATTTCATTCAATGACTTCAATCTTGGATCGCGGTTTCTGCTGCCTTTAACTATTAACGTATTATAATATGATGTTCCTAAAGGAATTCCTTCTGGGTATTCTTTCTTTCAATTTCTCCCAGTGTATAATTGGCATATAACAGAATATAATCATACTGTTAAATCCAAAGTACAAAGACCAAAGGAAATTTGCTTGAAAAGACTGCTGACAATCCACTGATGGATCATTGACAAATAGAAACTTTTCATAAGATGATCTGGAACACGAATCATTCTTCTCTGTCGTTCTCGTCAGGGCCCACCCTAGTGTGGTTCAACTATCTACAGCGATTACATCACCAATGCCTTGAAGGACTGCAAATTAGATGAAGGAAATTCACCTGGTGTTTTGAAAAAGTGAAAATTACGATATACGATATAAAAGTACAAAATATTAGAAGTTCCCAAATTTAAAACAACTAGACGAAAACAATATTTTATATACTACAACTCACCATACATCAAAATTTCCTGTTGATATCTCAAATGCTTTTCATCCTATGATAATTGGGACTGACGGGCTCAATTACCCAATTAATTTTGAAGTATTTTCTTCTGATATTTTCGGCATGTTATTAAAATTTGAATTAACAAGAACTCAAAAGCTGCTAGCTGTTTAATAAACCTTAGTGGTTAGAGCCACCTAAATGGAACTTATTAATACCTAACTATCTGATAAAAAGAGAGAAGTCCAATAATGTGCGAAGTTTGGCGTAGAATTAATATTAGTCTGAAACTGAAAGCTCGATTAAGGTTATTTATTTCGGAACACTAGTAATTACTTTTAAATTATTTACTAATTGAATATTAAGAAATATTTTATCATTGCATTTTGCAAACACATAAAAAGCGTTTAAACTTTCAAATGTATTATTAATTTACTTTAAACTTTTCACATTTATTAAATGTTCCCGATTTTGTTTCGAGGATAAAGCCCCAGTTTTATATAAGGGACTCCGCTAGGGCTACCTAAAATACCGGAACTGAACAGCCGTTGAACAAAAGGAGGGAATGTTAAAGTGCTTTTTATCCTATGTTATAAAAGATTTAACTGATTTAATTTGTCTAAAGTTCATTTAAAAGCAATTTATTTTTAAACATCTTATAGAAAGTAATTTAGCAATTTATTTTTAAACATCTGATAGAAAATAATTTAGCAATTATGAATTTATTTTAAAAAAATTTAAATATTTTCAATTTAATTATCAAATTTTAAAATATTAGCTACCAGTTGAATTTTAAGCGAATAAATTTCAATTTTAAAAATTCTACATTTTAAAATTAATTAATTTTTTTTTTCTTGCATTGTTCAGGCCCACTATGACGTAGAAAGCTCTGGCTCTGATCTAATGACATATTTCTTTGTACTTCTATAGAATTTCACCCTGGATTCTCAGCTACATATGTAAAGCTTTATTCTTTACTGAAAAATAAATTCCAATTAGCTTTTTCTTGTCAGTTTCGTAATTATGCAAATTTTCCCAAATTCTTCCTTCTCCTGGCAAAAAACATAATCAATCAGTATTACTTTTCGTTTTTATTCCCATTAACATTTACCCTTATACAGAGAAAATGTTAAAGGTGGATAATAGTTCTTCGCAGAAAAAGTATTTGTTACAGCAGGTAGCAACCAAAATGTAGAAAAAAGAAAAACTGCTATTATATGCAAGCATTCATTCTGGTAAAAAAAAAAGAAGAAAAACTGCTATTATTTACAATCATCCATTGTGGTGGAAAAAAAAGGAAACTACAATTCTTTACAATCATCCATTATGGGGGAAAAAGAAAAACTGCATTATTTACAGTCATCCATTATGGGAAAAAGAAAAACTGCTGTTATTTACAGTCATGCTTTATTTATATTTAAGTAAAAAATTCTCAAAAGGTTTTAAAATTCACGTGCTTTATCTTGAAACGACTAAAATCTAAAAACATTAATGTGAAGAAAGGAGGAGTGATAGTCACGTGAAAGAACGAACCAGAAAGCTGTAAATTTATTTTTTTTTCGGAAATTATTATTATCACCAAATAATGTAATATATTTTGTCTACTGCATTTCAATGATAATTTTGCTTAAATATATTTACAAAAAAAATTATAATGTGTACTTTTTTTAATACCGTTCCCACTAATAAAAGTTTCGGGACAGGTTTCAGGATATAGGAACCATTGGCCATTCCCTTTCTTACCATACGACTCTAGCATTGTCTTGGATAGTAGGTTCATCCATTTATAACAGACTTTCTCAAATATCTATCTTCATTCTAAAAAAAAAACTACCAATATATTTTTATTAGTAGCAAAGATGTGGCTAGTAAGAAAATTTGGTAGACTAGCGAGAGCTCTGACTTCGAACAGTCATGACGTGTTTTCGCATCGCTCCTGAATTACTTCAAAGTTTATTTATTAACTAACTATTTACTTAAATTTCCTACTAGCCTTGGGTAAGACTGGGTGAAAATCCCAGTGGAGCCCTGGGCAGGAAGGGTGGCTAGATTAGCTTAAATTTTTGTTTAAACTTGTAGCTTCTTAGCTAGGGCTTTTTCAGATTTAATTTTCCTACAATGTTGTGTGAATAAAGTCTACAGTGGATACTACTTTGTTTACACATTACTACATTTGATAAGTATTAGTACAGGCCAATAGCCGACCTGAGTTGACCGCTGTCAGTATAGGAAAAGTACTCGCCAATAGCCGACTTTAAGTTGGCCGTTATTGGCGTTGGAAGAGTACGTACTGATAGCCGACTCAGCGCTTGGCCGTTATTGGCTTCGAAATATACTATTCAAGTAAGCTTCCTACTTTAAAAATACTCCGTTGAGGTATTCTAGCTCTAAGTTTTTTGTAGTTTATTCGATTCTAGTTGCTATTGAAAGGTAGCTTTTTATATTTCATTCCTTATTAGTTCTGTAAATTTACATTTATTCTCATAAATTTTTACTCATTTTGAGTCTTAATATTGTTTTTGGATTGATTACTGTTAGTTTACAGTAATCCTATCCTTTTTCAAAACCGGTCTGAGCCGGTGTTTTCAGTTACAGTCGCAACTGTCAATTTTTACAGTTGCAACTGCCAAATTTTATATTTGCAACTGTTCCAAACTTTCAAATTTTTGCATTTTTGTGATATTGTTCTATCTAATTGATATATATATTTATATATATATATCCTTTAACATTGTTTTTACTATCGTTCTTTGCTTTTTATTTGAAAAATCTCAAATAGTAAAGCTGTTTTGAAAATGTCAAGTTCTGACAATATGGATTCTCAACCCGTCCCGGTCCTGACAGAGAGCATCTGTCATAATGACGTCACACTGGACGGCACAGAGACGAGAGATCAAGTCTCATTGGAAACTTCTCAGATGATTCACAGTGCACAAATTTGTGCTTTTCTCTCTGAGAAAAATAAAATATTATTCGATTTTAACTCTACAATTGGCAAAATGCCTTCCATGAAGGACATACACAGCCTTCTTCCAGAAGATCGTTTGAAGTTTAATGATGTAATCTTGGATCGATTTTATATCGAAAAAGATATTAATGAGCATGTCTGTAACGAGCATTGCTCTAGCCAGACTATCGTTTTGGAGTCTATCGAAAATTTGAATCCTATCCCAAAGCATGGGATGGACATTTATCAAGATGAAACCAATGCCTCAGTCAAACCAAAAAAGAAGGGGGTTGGTAAGAATTCTAAAAGAGGGAAAGGACATAAGAGGGCCAACATACAGTGCCTACATTTGCCTCCAAGACTAGATTTTTGGCCTTGGAAGAGGAGTTTTTCGATACACCAGCCTCCGAAATGGAAGTTACAGATTCTATTTCTACTCCCAAGGAGATTAGAAGTAATGAACTAAAAATTCCTCCAATCATTATACGTTCACCCAAGAACTGGATGAACACCCATAAGGAATTGACAAAAATCGCTGTAGAGGCATTTACAGCTGAGACCTCTGGCGAAACAGTCAGGTTCAGACTAGATGTTCAGATGACTACAGGTCATTTGTCCGATTCTTTGAAGCTTCAAAACAGCAATTCCATACCTACAAATTGAGGGATGAGAAAAATCTCAGGGTAGTTATAAAAAATCTACCCTATGACATAACTTCCGATGATGTCCGTATTGCTCTGGTTGACTTGGGTTTTAGGTTGACTTGGGTTTAGTCTTGGGTTGACTCTAAAACCCAAGTCAACCAGAATCAAAAGAAAGTACTAAAATCATCAAGTCAACCAAGTTAAAAAGAAAGTACTAAAAATCATCATAAAATTTTCACAGATGAGACGTGGCAAAGATAAAAGTCTGATCCCTGTTTTCTTGGTAGAATTACCAAAAGACACGGTAAACAAAAAGATATATGATGTCACTGACCTCTTTCATCTGAAGATTCACATTGATAGCTACAGGACTAAGAAAACTCCAACACAGTGTCATAATTGCCAGCGCTATGGCCACGCTTAGAGTGGTTGTTTTAATCTTCCACGCTGTGTGAAATGCGCTGGTAGTCACGTAACAAACGACTGCCTTAGGAAAAAGGATGAAAGTCCGCCCAAATGGCCAGTTGTGGCCTTGGCCATACGGCCAATTACAAAGGTTGTTCTTATTATCCTACTAAGGAGGTTGTGACTACTCCAAAGGAAAAATCTAATATTGCCCCATCTTTAAAGGCTGTTAGTACTCCTGTCACACCTCAATTATCTTACGCAAGTGCTGTTGCGAAAAGCGTACCTGCTCCCAAATCTATTGGTAAAGACACCTTTACCTAAGAGAAAGCATCGTTCTGCCGTACCTCCTATGCAAGCTCCTTCTACAAGCGAACAGTTTGATGCCACCATCTTAAACGACTTGAAGGAAATCTTTTTGATTTTCAAAAATCTTAATGTTGCTAATATCTTATTAATGGCTAAGTCATTAATTAATGAATATCAGAATGCCAACGGCCTTATGGGAAAACTCACAGTTGGGCTGAAAGCGTTCGATTATTTACTCTCTTCGCTGTCCTCAAATGGAGCACAACTGTAAGAAGAACTATCTCAAGATTTTTTCTTGGAATGCGAATGGCATTCTCACCGATTTATGGGAGTTCAGTAACTTTTTGTCTGATTCCCAAGATGATATTGTCCTCTTGGGCGAAACCCACCTTAAAGCTTCTGATAAATTGAAGTTTCCAAACTTTGAGGTCTACAGAACGAATCGACCGCATAACAGGGGTGGAGGTACTGTTGTTTTCATCAAGAGATCCATCAAACATCATCTTTTACCTACTATAGACTTCGATACGTTTGTGTCCATGATAATCTGAACTCTGACCATTTACCAGTTTGGTTGACTCTGTTTTCGTCTGTCACCCTTGTCCCAGACAATTATAGATTCGTAAATTGGGAACTCTTTAAAACTACAGTCAACGGAAAAGTCTCCGGATCTTATAATCCTCTATCTCCTCTATCTACGATTGATGATACAATTATCACCTTTACTGATCTTTTGAATCAATTTAGAATTGATGCTAGTACCATTCATAAACCTCGTAAGGACTTCTACATCCTTCCAAGATTTCTTTCTGATCTTATTAAAGAGAAGAAGAAAGCTAGACATAAATGGCAGAGATCTAGACAGAGACATCATAAGAATGCTTATAATGCACTCAAGATCGATGTCAGACAAAAGCTCCTGGACCACCGTAGTTTTACATGGAACAGGAAAATTACCTCACTTTCTACAAGTGATGGCTCCATCTGGAAGATGGTTAAAACGTTAAAGAATCCTTATGTTAACTACCCTCCCATCCATGAAAAGGATGGATTGTGTTATAATGAGGATGATAAATGTGAAGCTTTTGCGGATGCGCTTGAGATTCAATTTCAAGAAAATTCTGATCTTTCCAATGATAACACCTGTGATAAAGTGGAGGATCTCTCAAGTGGGCAGATCTAGAATTCGTTTTACATCTCCATTTGAATTGATTCAGGCCATCCGCAGTTGAAACCCAATAAGGCTTCAGGTCCTGATGACATATCAAACAGGATGCTGAAGAACCTCCCGAAAAATGCTATCACGCTGTTGTGCAACATTTTCAATTTCCTCCTCCGGCATCACATCTTTCCGGAGGTGTGGAAGAATGCCTATATTAGGCTCATCCACAAACCGGGTAAGACCCTTCTTTAGCTGACAGCTATCGCCCAATAAGTCTATTATCCTGTTTAGGAAATTTGTTTGAGCGAATTCTACTCAACCGACTGGATGAATTCCTTTCAAATCACCCTATTCTACCTGAGTCACAATTCGGATTCAGAAGAAAATGATAAACTTAGCATCAAGTCCTCAGAGTAGTGGAGAATATTGCTGAGTCACTAAACAAAAAAGAAACTATTGCTGCCGTCTTTCTGGACGTGGCCAAAGCTTTTGACCGCGTCTGGTAGGACGGCCTCATCTATAAACTGATCACGATTGGAATTCCTTTGGGCCTTACCCGTATCCTTCAATCTTATCTTTCAGATAAAATCTTCCAGGTTCACATTAAATCCTCTATTTCCACAAAGAGAGTGGTGGCCGCTGGAGTCCCACAAGGCTCTCTCCTAGACCGCACTCTCTTCTCATTGTACCTTTTTGACATTCCTTCTGACCGGATTGTCATTGCTCAGTATGCTGATGATATTGCACACATCTCCTCTTCTTTGGGGGTTTAGTATGCAATAAGAAGACTTCAAAATTGCTTGAATGAGTTAGACTCATGGTACGATAACTGGAAGATGAAAATAAACACAGATAAGAGTAATGCCATACCCTTTAGTGGCATAAGGATTAAATAACCCTCAAACCTTACTCTTTATGAATGAAGACATCAGATGGCAAGATACTGTGAACTACCTTGGAGTCACCTTGCATAAGAAACTCAAGTGGGATCCCCACATTCATGGGATCATCACTAAGGTGAACACCGTCAGATGTCAGCTGGGACCTCTTCTCAGACCAAATTCCGTCTTGTCCATTGACCACAAGCTTTCGCTATACGACATGGTCATATGTATACGTCCCATCATATCATATGCTTCCCCTATTTGGGCGAACACTACTCCCACCGATATCCACAAGATTCAGGTCTTGCAGCACAAGATCTTGAGATGTGCGGTCGATGCCCCATGGTTTGTAACTAACAGATAAATCCATAAAGATCTGGGCATCGACCATATTTACTCTTATATTAAGTTTCTTTCAAGTGGCTTTTTTGAGTCAGTTCAAAGCAATCCACATGAAATCATATCCTGCTTGCTTGACTACAACCATGAAGTCATGAATAGTTACAAGAGGCCTAAAATGATAGCTTTCAGCAAAGATAGTCATCCATTTTAGGTCTCTTGTGCATTCTTAAATAAATAAATAAATAAATACCCCCTCAAGCAGCTGCTTGTCACAGAGGTCTGACAGGAGCTTGTCAGTTTATATGCCACAGTAGAAGATCTGAGAGGATGGCAAGCCCTCAGCAGAAAAACGACACAAACAGCCATGCCTTACCCGGGGCTCGAACCCAGGTCCCGTAGATCAGTAGCCAAGCGTGCTAACCACTCGGCTATGGGACTGCATCCTTACTACTTTTAAATTGATTTTAATGCCCTTCGGGGCCTACCACTGGTAGTTTAAATTTTTATTTGTGTTTACACTGATGCCAACTAGGCACATGTTCAGACGGAAGAGGACAGGAGTACCCAAGTACCTGGTACTCTGGTTATCATTTACCGATCTACGGTAGACTAGCTGCACCCCTTTATGGGCTAACACGACAAAGGTAAATATTAAGAAACTCCAGTTCTATCAAAATAAAATCTTCAGACAGGCCGTAAATGCCCCATGGTTTGTGACCAACAGACAAACACATGGGGATTTAGGCGTCCAACATATTTACACCCATATAAAGCAGATCTCTAAGAAATTCTTAGAAGCTGTGGACATAAATCCTCGAGATTTTATTACTGGCATTTTAAAGTATGATCATGATCCTATGAGCAGATTCAAGAGGGCTAGCCCATTGGTTTTCGATCAGGAAATCTTTTTGGTGTAGTACACTGATCTACCATATTTATCACTGTTTTTCTTCCCCTTAGGGCTCACCTTTTTGGGATTTTTTCTTGTGCTTTGCAATTCATGCCATTTATTGGACACCCACAGATGGAGACGATTATGGGATCTTTTATCATGGTATTTCGAAAAATCATAATTATGTTACATGCTGCATGGTAGACTAGCTGAGACTGAAGTTTCAGGTTGGTGTTTCGACAGTTCTAATGGATTAAATGTTGACTGAGAGGTAATTAAAACATATCAAAGTTTCGACTGCTCATAATTTCACCAGTAATCACGCTATGACAAATTGGATGTGCCTGCTTTGAGATTTATCTCTGCTAATCCTCACCCTGCCCTTGAGTAGAAAGGGAATTACTGATGGGCTTGGAAAAACCGCCGTCCTTTAGATGAGAAGATTGAGTGAGTAAGTTTCATTAAAAATGAAGGTGAAATCAATAAGAGAGTAGAGGCGAAAGGAAATGGTAAGTTGTGGGATATGATGAGAGTTGATATGGAAGAGGTGATTGAATAATAACAGTGGTGTTTGTATTATGGGAGCGAGAGCTGCTCCATAGGCTTAGGGGAGAGCCATTATACAGGTCTGTTGTCACCTGGGGGCGAGGATGTCTGTGTCCTAGGACATGGACTCCTCTCCCCCACCCTATTATTTTTTCTCTCAGGTATTTTGGTCATGAACTAATCATTCGTCGAGTTTAGGTAGAGGTCGTTATAACCCGTACTTACGTAACATGGGGGAGATGAGGGAGCCCTTGGTCTTTGGACATGGGTACCTCCCCTCCTCCCTTTTTATTTTTCCAAAATTTTTATTTTTCCATGGCTCTCTCCTAAGCCAAAAATTCCCGTTTCCGGGTGGTTTCTCCCACAAACTTAACCCGGGAAGAGCACCCTCAGAATAGCAGGGGGTGCGATCCTTACCTCCAAGCTGGTCTCAAGGAAGGACACTGGCCTTAGGTTGCTGAAATTGAGCAACATTTCTAATAGGGCATTGGCAGGCCAGTTATTAAGATCTAATGAGCCCTTGAAGGGCAGGAGGGAGTTTTATCATGGTTGCCGCGCCAATGAGTGGCCCACCAGTTACCGTAGGTGGAGACCCGTAATGGGGAAAAGCGGATCCTAGCTGTTGAGGGTCAGGCAAGCTGGAAAGCCCAACACACCGTCCTCGACCCCCGCTTAAAAAAAACGGGTGGTCTGAGCTGTCTCACTCAGATCAATCGGTTCGTGAGGCATCCCCTGTCCTACCTCTACGTCCAGGGTGGATCAGGGACAGTTGCGGGAGCCAACCAGTTGGAGGGATTTCTGATGATAGGGGTTGGTCCGGACCAGAATCTGGATCAGTCAGGGCTCTGGTCCAGACCAGAATCCGTATCAGTCGGGGCTCTGGCCCGGACCAGGATCTGGTCAGAGGGGAGATCTAAAGTCCGGGTATAACCTGGGCACAGTTCTGAGGTACCTCGAGCGACGAATTTAACTCTGAGTCCTCCCCTCGTTGGGCTCCGTAGTGGGTGGACACTGCCCGGGCTGAACACTATTTTTACTAAAGACTTCTAAAACGACACATGAGACAGGTGTGAGAATGAAGCGGACTGGGAAAAAGGACGGCAGGCACAAGGAAGCTGCCGATCCTGTCGTGGTTGTGGTAGAAGTATCAGAGACTCCCCTTCCCACCACAATTACTGATTATGATATTAGAGAAGGGCCTCCAAAGAGTGTTGAGGACCCTAAAAATGGGACAGAGAAGGGGAGCCCAAAAGATAACGCAGAAGTGGCCCCCAATACTGATGAACACTCTTTTTACTAAAGACTTCTAAAACGACACATCTCGATCGGCAACGAGAGGGGTTCGGGGAGATTAGCGGCAGCAGCGAACCTTCTGGAGGGACTTGCAGTCGAGATGTTCAAACTTAGAGTAGATAACGAAATCGAGAAATTTGTGATGGGTGCAGCCAAGAAGCTGCATGCTATTATTTGTGAGCAAGAGCTCCAGATAGCAACCATCCATGGGCGCCTCGCTGAAAGAGCTGTGTGCACCCCAGAAAAAAAGGGGAAGAAACCGACCTACGCAAAAGCTGTCGGCTGACAAGGGGTTGGAAAGGGTGGTTTGGTTGTGGCTAAGGATAATCCCGCCCCCCTAAACAAAGGCATACCCTGCTGGTCTTCTCAAAAGACAAGGAAAAGTCAGCACTAGAGGTGAGGTATAGCCTTAGGAAGAATATTTACCCTACCGAGTTAAACCTCTGGGTAACGACGCAAAAACCATGAGAAAAAATAGGGTCATTATCGAGTGCGGCACACAGGACGATGTTGACTGTCTAAAGAAGGCTGTGGACAGTCATGAGGCATTAAAAGATTTTCTGGTGGCCAAGCCAGCTTTGAGGACTAGACAAAAGTTGTCATATACGGAGTTGACAAGGATAGCCGTCGTGAATAACTCCAGAAGTTTATCCGCACCCAGAATGGACTCTCGGATGAACACGCGAAACTCACCCCGCTGTTCTCCATGAAGAGAAAGATTGAGAATACAGTCCACTGGATCCTGGAGGCTAGGTGCGCCACCCATAGAAAGATACTCAAAGTAGGTAAGTTAAACGTGAGCTGGTCACGGTATATAGTGAAGGAGTACGTAAGAGTACTCCGTTGCTACAAATATTATGCCTTTGGGCACATGCAAAAAGATTGCACCGTGAAGACACAATGGTGCTCAAAGTGTTCGGGCAAGCACTCGTTCAGGGAGTGCACAAAAACGAAGTTCAAGTGTGTTGTTTGTAAAGAAGCAAACAAGGAACACGGGTCCAAATATGATCTGGGCCATGATGCGCTGTCCGTTGTATCTCACAGAAGTAAAGTTGCATAGAAAGCGTACAGACTATGGACAGTAGAAGTCCTGTCGGCAGCGGGGCGAGTCTAAAATTTCTCCAAATTAATCTAAACGAGGCAAGGGCTGCCACGGCCCTACTCAGCCAGAAGATAAAGGAGGAGGAAGTCGATGTTATTCTGGTGCAGGAACCATACTGCACAGAGAACATCATAAGGGGGCTCCCTCTGACCAGCAGGCTATTTTGCACAAAAGAAGCCAAGCCAAAAGCTGGAATTGTTTCGAATCCCAAGGAGAATACCATCCAGGCATATCACTCCACCACAGTGGTAGCAGTGGAGTTTGGCTATGGGAGTTTAAATATACATGTCATCTCCATATACTGTCCACCGAGTCATAACATAGAAGACTCCTTGACTAAGCTACAAAACGTCCTAGCTCAGATCAAATTTAAGAACTTAGTGGTGGGCGGTGACTTTAATGAAAAGCACCCCCTCTGGGGATCGAATAAACAAGATGTCAGAGGAGATATGACTCTAGACTTTATCAACTCAGCTGATCTAATTCTTTTAAATGATCTAGATACACCAGCTATTTTTCATGGTCCTAGGAATCAGAGCTGGATTGACCTGACCCTGGCTACGCCACGAAGGATTTCGTTGATCCATGATTGGCGCGTTTAGCGACAAGGTCACTAACAGCGACCATAAATACTTAGTGTTCCTTGTAGGAGGCAGAACACCGCCCCCACACAACACAAAAAGGTGTGCAGTAGGGAAACTCCCTGACTGGTGCAAGTTCATGCGCTTTGTTGCACCAGACCTGGCTAAGATCCGCAAGAGTTTAGGAAATATTAATGATTGTGACTCTCGGAACAACATCGTCAGCGATATTACCGAGTGCATATGCTCTGGATGCGAGAAAACCTTCGGGTTCAAGGGAAATCTCCCTAAAGGTAGAAGGTTTGTGCGCTGGTGGTCGCCAGAGCTTGGTGTTAAAAGAAAAAGGATCCGAGCTTTAAGGAAAGGGTACCAAAGGTGCCACAATGGGGAAAGAAGTTCCAGAGAGGAATTATACAAGAAAGAGCAGACGGAGTACAAGTTGCTTTTCGCCTAGCTCAGGTGGCCTCTTGGCAAAAATATTTTAGTGAAGTTACTGCACAGAACCCCTTTACTCTGCAGTACAAACTGGCTACTGGGAAAGACATAAAGCCCCTGGACATTGAATATGTTCGCAAAGAAGATGGATCCAAGACCACTTCTTTTGACGAAACTGTCCAGACATTACTAGAGGGATTATTCCCGGAAGATGACAGGAGCTCTGATGATACCCAATATCAACTCCTTTGGGATTACAGGAGAACCCCACCAAATGTAGAAGATGACGTTCCATTTACGGAAGAGGTGGAGGAAGTGATAAAGGCAATAGCCAGAGGTAAAGCCCCAGGTCATGATGGTCTGACAGTGGAAATTGTGATGTAGGTATTTAATGAACACAAAGATCTGTTCACCCAGCTGTATAATGTCTGTCTCAGACTGGGAGTGTTTCCACAAGCCTGGAAACAGGTGCAACTGTTCCTTTTTAAAAAGGTAGGTAGATGTAAGATCCGGCAGATGTAAGATCCTACGGACCAATATGTCTGTTGCTGGTGATGGGAAAAATATTAGAAAAACTGCTCACAAACAGGATGCATTACCACTGTTATAAGAACTGCATCCTGAACGATAGACAATATGGGTTCAGGACAGACCAGTCCATCACTGCTGCTATAAAACAAGTGGTGGACATCGTAAAGGATAATAAAGTAAACAAATTGCACACCTCCCTCATCGCCTTAGATGTGACCGGAGCGTTTGACAACGTCTGGTGGCCTGCTATATTAGGTAGATTAAAAGATTGTTCCTGTCCCAGGAACATCTATAACATAGTGTCCAATTATCTCAGTAAGAGAGTAAGCCAGTGGGGTAGCCTCATGAAACTTGGATAGAGGCTGCCCACAGGGTTTGTGCAGTGGTCCGTACCTCTGGAACTTAGTTGCAGATACGGCCCTAGAGTTGACCTTGCCAGAGGGAGTCTGGCTCCAGGCATATGCAAACGACATACTGCTTGTCATATCGGCGACCTCCACAGAGAGACTGGAGATTGCCGGCAATGCGGCATTGTCGGTGCTCGAAGGATGGAGTCTGCGCTACAAGCTTGGGTTCAGCTGTGCAAATACGACATCAATGACAGTGGCTAAAGAGGGTGTCCTCAAAAAGAGGTACCCCGTTTTCAAACTAAATGGCAACAATATCTGCCATAAGGCGACTTTGAAGTACTTGGAAATCACTCTGGATGAGAGGATGAGCTGGATTCCGCACTTGCCAGGACCTTAAGATTAAATGCACGAAAGTGATGTGCAAACTGGGGCGAATGGCTCGCATCTCGTGGGGACTGAGAAGTCCTAAAAGAAATTTACTTGAGGGGTACAGAAAGGATCCTAACTTATGGAGCGGGTGCCTGGTGGCGCTCGAAGGACCATTCCACCATGTGTAGAAAGCTGCTCGCAGCCCAATTGCCAGCCTTACTGCGAATCACCAGGGCTTACAGGACCACATCTATGGATGCCCTCCTGGTGTTAGCAGCGATTCCTCTGCTGTTTTTGATGGTCGGGAAAGAGACGACCATTTTAGAGTCCTGCAAGCTAGGGAAAAGGCAATATTCCTTGGAGTCCAGTATGACCCCGAGGATTATGACAATATTACCGCAAAGTGGGATATGATCATAAGAGGGAGGTTTCAAATAATGGCTCAGCCTTCCAAGCAGAGCTGCTTGCTATCAAACAGGCCCTAGTTTGGCCCTTAATGACGGCAGTCAGAATAGCGACATCCGGTTGTACATGGACAGCCAGGCAGCTCTGCAGGCGCTTGAAGATGCAAACAACAGGCATCAAACGGTAAATGAAATCAGGCGTCTCCTGGGCAATCAGAACATGCCCAGAGTCTCCTTCTCCTGGATTAAGGCACACGTAGGTCATGAAGGGAACGAGCGGGCAGATCAACTGGTCCGCTCCGCAGGTACTAATATTCAACCTGAGATAGCTGTAAAGACTTCTAAAACTACCCTGAAGTCTATTTTAAGTCAAAGAGTAATGGACGAGTGGCAGAGGCTCTGGGATACGACCGAGAATGGTCTTCATGCAAAGACATTCTTGCAGAGGGTCGGTCTGTCTCTGATGTCCTCAGACCACTACATAACGCAGGTTCTGACGGGACACGTGAGTTTCCCAAAATATCTGGAGCGTTTTAAGATCGCTACCCACAGTTACTGCGACTGTGGGGCTGCAGATGCAGACATCGGGCACTATATCCTCCGGTGTCCGATTACGGAAGGGTTCGCTAACGAACTCAGGAGCTCCCAGGCGATCAGTGAGGTAGCAGGCAGGACAGTAACGGTGTCCATCAGGAGAGCCCGAACCAGGGCGCACCTGAGGGACATCGGCTGGCTCGTCTGCCGGCTCCGGGACTCACTCCTTTGAGTCAGGAGCTGCTTTCACTCTTATACTTATTTTCTACTTCCTCCCGGGCTGCGCTCCGCACCCCCTTTAACGCCACCCATACCCCAAGTCCCTACTGGTCTCCTCTGAGACAAACCTAAACTTCTACTTCCAGGCTTCTCAAGCCAGCTCGTGTAGTGTCGGAAGACGGAATACGAGCTTTCCCAATGGTCCATGGAGATGGATTTCCCCATGGTCCTTCGGGACCCGACCCCACCCCAATTATTGAGAGGTTGCGTCGGAAATGGAAATATTTTGTGGATGTAAAATATATGGCCCTCGTCATGCCACTTATTGACAATTTTCCGAAGAAATTCTCTATGAAAAAGATTTCTGGAATGCGCATTTAGGAGTTTTCAGAGCATTTGCTGACTTTGACAATAGATTACAAATCTTATTTTTTTTATAGTAATAATTTTTATTTACATCACGTATAAAGCAATGATATAATACATACATAATGAATATGATACTATGAAGACAGGGGCTTATCTGCAGAAAATGTTACGTTATTTTGATCACTTCCATTGTATACATTGAAACAATTTACAATCACAATAGTACGTAATTTCATACAATGTAGATGATTATGAATTAAAAATAAATAGAGAAATATTAAAATAAACATTTCATTTTTAACGTATGAAAAGCAAAATATGATTTTGCTCCAAATTACAAATCACATAGGGGAAATCATAAATTATGTTACTATTAGGAGAAAAAGAGTTGTAATTTTAAACGAAAAAGTATAATAACATTTGGGTTGGGTTGTTGGGTTGTTTTACCTCTGAGCGGCACTTTTTTGCACACCATGGGCTAAATGGCCAGGTCACATGGACCCCGAAGGCTCAGAGAAGGTTGGGGGAGGGGACCCACTGGAACAGCTGTTGGGAGACAGATGGTAGTCTCCCGTCAGGGCCATCCAGCGTGTTCTTTAACGTGCACAGGGTATGGCTCTCCCGCACACGGGGCCACGGCTTAACGTCCCATCCGACGGACGGTGGCCTTTCCAAGCCCATCGGTGTCCCCTACTGACCGTGGGCAGGGCGGGGAAATTTTGCGGAGATAAATCTCAACGCTGACCCAGCTGGGACTCGAACCTGGGAACTACAGATTACGAGCCTGGCGCGCTACCGACTGAGCCACCCCCGCCCCAATAACATTTGGGAAGATTTCTGACAATCTTAAGCAAACATGTTTATTCACAACTGCTAGGAGCTGGGTAAAGGAAATGGGGGCCACTCGACAGCTGTTAGGAGACAGATGGGGAGCTGGAGTGGCTCAGTTGGTAGTGCACCAGGCTCGTAATCTGTAGTTCCCAGGTTCGAGTCCCAGCTGGGTCAGCGTTGAGATTTATCTCCGTAAAATTCCCATTCCTGCACGGTCAGTAGGGAACACCGATGAGCTTGGGAAGGCCGCCGTCTGTCGGATGGGACGTTAAGCCGTGATTCCGTGTGCGGGAGAGCCATATGCACGTTAAAGAACACGCTGGATGGCCTTGACGAAAGGCTACCATCTGCCTCCAACAGCTGTTCCAATGGATCCCCTCCCCCGATCTTCTCTGAGCCTTCGGGGTCTTTGTGATCTGGCTATTTAGCCCATGGTGTGCAAAAAGTACCGCTCAAAGGTAAAACAACCCAACCCAACCTAGGAGACAGATAGAAGCTAAGGATGAACCCATGAACCACATTTGGGGGTAGAGGCAGCGAGCAACTTTCGAAAACCCAAATCAACGAAACTGCTCAATTGTTCTCCTTGGCTTCCAGAGGGGGGATGAGTTGATTTCCCCTACCACCTCACCTCCTTTGAAACTTCTACTAATGACAGCCATTCGTCCAAACCATCCAGCGTGTTTTTAACATGCACAGAAAATTGCTTTCCTGAACACTGTCCATTAGACAGAGAGCTACCTTTCAGGTAACCGGAGTCCTATTTTTCCTTCCAGGACAACCGGAGTCCCATTTTTCCTCTAGGACAATCCCCGAGAGATTAATATCAACTCTGCTCCAGTTGAGACTCGAACCTGGTAACATCAGTTATGACGGTCAGTCGTTCTACCGACTGGTCCTAGCCACTTAGAGAGAAGAAGGA
The DNA here is from genome assembly GCA_038380435.1 of Ryuthela nishihirai. Taxonomy (NCBI): domain Eukaryota; kingdom Metazoa; phylum Arthropoda; class Arachnida; order Araneae; family Heptathelidae; genus Ryuthela; species Ryuthela nishihirai. The sequence continues at coordinate 50,376,557 of JAWZYU010000024.1, read as the reverse complement.
ACAAATGAATGGATTGAAATGTAACAAACAAGAACGCGTTTCTGATATTCTTCCCCAGAAAATATTCTTCCCAAATAGCGCAATATACAGTCCCTTTCTTTTCTCTTAGAACCGACTTTGCATTTGAGGCACTCTGCAGTTCGAAATCGTAAACTATACATATATGTGAAAGAGCAAATTCCTAAATTTTGCAACATCTCTTCAAACGACTTCAAATTCAGGTGCAACTAAACCTTGAAGCTACTTTGCTCGACTTCATCTCTTGCGTATGAGCAAGAATAGATCTAAAAGTCTCTTTACCATCGGATAAATTCAATCCTAAAGAAGCTTGAGAGGAAATGAAGGGAAGATGCAGAGATCGTATCGTACGCATGTTTCAAGTGCTTTCTCTGTCTCTCCATTCATCTAGCTGCACATACAGTAAATAATCAATGACTCTATCACTTCTTCCTCCTCTTTCCCTTCCCATCCTCCTCTTCCGTATCCTCTTCGACTATTTCTCTCTTCCTTTCTCCCCTCTCTCTGTATATAGCTGGCTAGGCTACCTATCACTGAAATTGGTTGTGAGTAATACCCACATGGATCAGATTTGACGGCATCTAATACATAATACGCATTGCTTTGGTCATCTCCTGGCCTGTTCCCTACTGAGCATGAAAATCCTGAGCCTATAGAGACAAAAACCATTTGCAAATCAAACGAGTTCCTACTAAAAGCATGTTATTCCATTTACCCAAATAGTGCAACTTTGGCATCACATCGTTTTCTGTCCCTATTTCAGAAATATTTCCCTACGCCTTCGTTTATTATATTAGTCTACCCACAGCTCTGCAGCACTTTAAAAAAGTAACTACCATAGAGTGCAAGTTCAATACCTGAAAATAAAAAAGTTCAAATATTGTAATGCATGATCGTGGTAAACAAACCATATATCGTCGAATTTTTTTCTCGATCCTAATATCCTTTTTTACCTCCCTGTTGCTCTTTTTTTCCCTTGCTTCATTCCCTATTCACTCCAGTTTTTCCCTGATAAAGAATGAAAAGATGGGTTGTTTGAGAAGAATGGAAGCCACAGAGAATCTGGCCTAGAGAAATGCTACTACTATTTCTTCGGTCGGCTTCTTCGAATGCCTTACCTTCATACGTCGTTGGGGTGATGTTATTTGTTATCCCTACCTCTTGCACAAGAAGCACTTTGGATTTACGGCCGAGAAGCGGTTATGGAAATCGACTAGGGGAAGGTATTCATCCGCGCTCTGTAAAATGTAGCCTTCCGCTTAGATTTATTTGCTTCCCGCCTTCCTTCTATCCCTCGTCTCCTAGCAACTCCATAGCATCACCTTTAAGAGACAATATCAATGGAATCAGGAATATATTTTATACTTGCAGCTTTCTATCTTCCACCATTCACTTCCAACGTTTTCATCTATATATGTGTGTGTGGCATTTATTTTTTTTTTCTTTTTCTTCAATTGCTACTCTTTTCAAGTTGATCGAAGTGTTGTTTCTCTAAAATTGCAATCTATGAAATGTTTTCTAAAAGTACGATTTTTCCATATTAAAATGAACATTAAATAGTGTTGAAAGAAAAGAATAGTTCCGTTAGAAATTTATTTTAAAATGCTATTTCACATTTCTTAAAAAAAAAAAACGACCAATAAATTTCAGATTTCAAGAGTGGCAATAAGAGTTCTTTTGCAACACTAAGTAATGTGAGTATGTACGTTCCATTTCTGTTGTCGGAAATTTAAACGTTTATTCATTATTATAAGAGACTATTATAGATTTCAGTGTTATTTTTATAAACTTCAAGTGTTTTCCTTCTAATTTGTGCTACAATTTAGTAGTTTTTATTAGTTTAAAAATTTTTAATAAACTTCTAATCGTAAGTCTTCCTTTAGTTTCTGGGCTCTTCAGCCAAAAAATGTAAGTATTTGTATGACGTGAACTTTTGCGTTTGCAGTTACTTAGATTCCTTTATTTTACTCAAGCGTTTAATCAAGGAGGGACGTACTGGAGCAGGCACGTTTTAAGATCTACAGCAAAGAATCCCCTTCTCACACAAATCTGCCATAACTTCGCATCAATTTCCATATCCCACTGGCCCTCCTTAGGCACATAGTGCGTTCTATAAAACAAGACAAACTTTAACCCATGAATACTGAATTCGTTACGAAAAACTAGTGGTGAAATTCAAATTAACAGTCTGCATGGAGAGAACAAAATATTAGAATAAGCTAACATCCTCCATTCTTTCATCAACTGATATTTATGCACATTTTAATAGCTCCCGAAATGCATGGAAAGTGAACCTATAACTTCTGTTAATTTAATTCCGTATACTAATAACTTCATATTCGAAGAATTATTTTGAAAAGTCTGCTACTCCCGTTCGACATTAAAATCTTCCAAATACAGCTACCGATTATTCTCATATCCTGGAGTTCTTAAACGACAGAAAAATACAGCAACCGATTATTCTCATATCCTGGAGTTCTTAAACGACAGAAAAATACAGCAACAGGTCCAGATAAAAAACTCAGCTACCATGATAAAAAAATCTTCCAGAGAAATGTCATAAAGAGCTCTTACATATTTTTAATATATTGTGGAATGAAGGAAGATTTCCAAAATTGTGGAAAAAATATCCCTCATCATATCGATCAAAAAACTGAAAAATAAAGTGAAGATTGTCCCATATCATTTGTATCAATCAAGGCAAAATATTTTGAAAAAAAATCATCTGGTCTCGTCTCTAATGCATTCTAACAGAAGAGTCTATCCTTCCTCCAGAGATGGATGGATTTTTATGACTTTCAGTGGAACAGGTCATGCTTTTTCGCTTTTATTATCAAGAAGCACTCCAACGTGGATATTGTACCTTGGTAATTATTCTTGATATTGTTACGACAGATGAACGAGCAACAGTGACTTCATGACTTAACGTGACTTAAACCCTCGTGTGTGCTTCTACGTGAGATTCAATTTAGCCAACGAATTGGAACTGAGAACGATTCGGAAAAATGAAAATATAGCAGTGCAGTGTGTTAAAGTTGTGAGATCAAAAAGGACGTTCAGATGGTCTGATTCAGTGAGCGATAAATAAAAGACAAGAAGTATCTTTTATGTGATGTGTGCGCGGACGGTCGTTTTGTTTTGCTAGTTTGATAAGTCTAGTGATTTAATCAAAGACGAAGGATTATTTACGCCTGAAGTGAATGTGTTCAAGAGATATGACGGACAAAGTGAAGAGGTAGTATTTTAGTACAACTGACAGAGCTGATATTGTATGCTCTATACAAAAAGGTTAATGACTTATGTATGATAGTGGTTAATTGTTTATAAAACACTTCATCCATGTTTTGTAACAATTTGCATGAAATTGAAATTGGTTTGAAAATATAGTTATTAGTACTCACGCTCAGTGCTTATCCATTTTTAAAATTTGCAACAATATATAACAAACTTATGATTCGGTTTCTACCGCAGCTCTTATCCAAAAGTTATCACAGATCGGCATCAAAGAAAAAGTTTATCTTGGTTTTCAAATTATCTTATAAACCGTAAGTTTAAAGGTACGATGGCGTAGAATTTATTCTGACTCCCACTATATACAAAATGGAATCCCACAAGGACATGATGTAGACAATGATGTTTCACTTTGTCGAAAACTATATTAATATATACAAATAATTAATGAACTCAACCTATTTTGGGTACTCCAATAAATAACCACTCTTTAAGTTGCTTCAAATATTTAGAGGAAAAATTGTCTTGAGCCGGGTGGGGTACGAACCCACGACCTCCTGATAACATGTCATACTCGTAATACATGCATTCCATCTGAAAGGCATTAATAAGCCGCTTGGGACGATATTGCCTGAACACTCCCTACATATTAAGTAGGGGCGGGGGTGGCTCAGTCGGTAGCGCGTCAGGCTCGTAATCTGTAGTTCCCAGGTTCGAGTCCCAGCTGGGTCAGTGTTGAGATTTATCTCCGCAAAATTCCCCGCCCTGCCCACGGTCAGTAGGGGACACCGATGGGCTTGGAAAGACCGCCGTTCGTCGGATGGGACGTTAAGCCGTGGCCCCGTGTTCGGGAGAACCATACCTTGTGCATGTTAAAGAACACGCTGGATGGCCTTGACGGGAGGCTACCATCTGTCTCCCAACAGCTGTTCCAGTGGGTCCCCTCCCCCAACCTTCTCTGAGCCTTCGGGGTCCATGTGACCTGGCCATTTAGCCCATGGTGTGCAAAAAAGTGCCGCTCAGAGGTAAAACAACCCAACATATTAAGTAAGGTAAGTAGAGAAAAGTTCATATCATCAATTAGAGGAGATCTTGATCGGCGGCCGGTAGCTCAGTGGTCCAGAGCACGTGACATGTTTTCAGGAGGTCGTGGGTTCGTATCTCATCCGGCTCAAGACAATTTTTCCTCTACATATATATCTATTTCAAATGTTAATTTATGCTAGAAAAATTCTCGGAACTGGAAAACTATCAAACGGTTCTTAAAGTCAAATCCAGGTTCTATTAAAGGTAGAGATTCGAATATTAAACGTTAAAACAGGGTTGCACGGGGGAAAACCCAGATGAATATTTTGAAACAAGTGCCGTCCCATGCCCAAGTGGTTAGCGCGCTTGGCTACTGATCTAAGGGACCTGGGTTCGAGCCCCGGATAAGGCATGGACGTTTGTGTTGTTTTTACTTCTGAGTTCCTGCCATCCTCACAGACCTTCTACTATGGCATATAAACTGACAGGTTCCTGTCAGACCTCTGTGGCAAGCAGCTGCATAGGGGGGGGGGGGGGGGGGGGTATTTATTTTTTTTTATTAATTTTTTATTCGGGAAGTTATGGAGGAACGAAGGTCGAAAAGGGTTAAAATCTGAAATGCAAACAACAAAAATGAAAAAACTAAGTGATCTGAGGCTTTAAATTGGGTTCTGTGATAAGTAGATACTTCAATTTTTAACGCAACACAATGATGCGAGAAAATAATCCCGGGGGGGGGGGGGAGGAACAGAACAAGGGCATTTGGACAGGGGCACAGGACATTTGGGACAGGACAAGGCTCGATTATTTTGTTTCTGATCTGTACTTTTTTTTTCGCACAACGGGCTAATTGGCCAGGTCAAAAGAAATCCAAGGGTTCAGAGAACGTTAGGGAAATGGGACTCACTAGATGGTTGTTAAAAGACAAGTGGCAGCCTCCCTTCAAGACTAGGGGGGATGGCTTAATCGGTAGCGCACCAAGCTCGTAATCTGCAGTTCCCAGGTTAGATTCCCAGCTGGTCCAGCTTTGAGACATCTCCACAAAACTCCCACGCCCAGCCCATCGTCAGTAGTGGCCGTATCCCCGTGTGCGGGAGAGCCACACCCTCTGCACTTTAAACAACATATTGCACACATTAGGCCCCGGATACCCGTCGAAGGATATCTGAACGCCTAGGCGTATTTGAACATCATTGCTGACCAAGTTCATCCCTTCATGGTTACAATATGTCTTCACTCGGATGGACACGTTCAGCATGATAATGCACCTGCTCATAAGGCACGTATCGCCAACGAATGATTCCCGGAACATGTTGACGAGTTTTTATTGCTCCAATGGCCTGCACAGTCCCTAAACCTAAACCCTATCGAGCATCTTTGGGATGAGGTGATAAGGTCTGTTCGCAGAGAGACTCTTCCACCGTCCAATTTGCTGCAACTGCACGATACAGTAATTTCCCCATGACAAAACATTCCTGCACAAACGCATCCAGCATCTTCTAAGTTCCATTCCCCGACGAATTCGGGCTGTTCTGAAAGTCAAAGGAGGCGCTGTACGCTACAAGGTATGTGTAACTAATAAACTGGCATCCCAATGTACATACAATAATAACATGATACTAGAGAACATATGCGGTAGACAATCATATTGCATTATGTTTATATTAATTTTATATAAGATAACCAAAAATTGTACAGTCGCTCAAAAAAGTATCCGAACACTATGGTTCCGATTACAGAATTCAGAAAAAATATCTGGCAACGATTTTTTTAGAAATTAGTGTTCTGCCAACCTTCGTGTCACGTGACACGAAGGTTGCCAGATATTTTTTTTGAATTCTGTAATCAACCATAGCGTTCGGATACTTTTTTGAGCGACTGTACTTTATGACTGCATTGCAGCTTTTTAATTAGAATTTAATTATTAATTTTACTATAGTTTAAAGCTTAACTAACATCATTTCGATATTAACATCATTATTCCGATTTTATTTACAACTGAGATTTCGCATGATAATACCGTCTTTAATACGAGAAACAAAGTTAATATCCAATACAGACGGAAAACAGAGACTATTGTCTACATCCGAAGAGATTTACTACTTGTTCCGTGGACATAGACATCAACTATACACGAAATTAGTTTGAAATCCCATATTTAACAATGTTTAGCCAGCTCAGCGAGGAATCCTTGAGAATAAAAGCATATGCTTTCAGCTGACGTTGCCCAGTATGACAACCCACTGAATAGTTGAAAAGTAATTAACCAACTTCATTTGTTTACAGAATCACATTTCCCTGTGTACATGCAACTCTAATATCCTAAACAGAATTATGAGATTTCAGTTGATATCTCCTTGTAGCGCTTAGCATGACTCAAACGTAAGTCATCATCAGACTTTGGTAGAAACTTTTCGACGCTGATGTTGACTTCTGTTCCTTTAATGTTGACTTCTCCTCTCTACATTCTTCCAGTATATTATCCTGTTTGCGAAATCTTAGCAAATAGCAGGAGACAGTTCATGAGGAAGTAAGTTCTACAGTTTATTTAAAATTTCACAGCACACACGAAAAAAGACAGACAGAAAAGTCCGTATTAATTAGTCATGAAAGTTAATAACTGTTTCGGATAACTCGCGAACTTACTAATTAGTAAGCTGTAATTACGGAATCTTCACAAGTTTCTTTTCTTCTCCATGTTTTATCCATGACTTGGCTTGGAACACTTAACAACCATTTGTAAGGAAGCATTTTTCTTTAATTTGTTTTAGGGTATGAATCAGACAGGCGTCAGAAGCAGAATTCTTGGGTGAAAAATCAATATGCATAAGATGATTCATGGGAAGTATGGTTGAGGAATAAGTGATTATACATTGGGTGGAAGAGATATTCATTCTAGTTACTTAAACAGATTTAAGGAAAATGAACATATGTTATGTGCAGCGTGATAATGTTTCTGAAGTAAACCAAAAATAATTTTTCAGTCGAGTGAATGGATTAGGTATTCTTAAATAAATACTCCCTCAAGCAGCTGCTTGCCACAGAGGTCTGACAGGAGACTGTCAGTTTAATACGCCATAGCAGAAGGTCTATGAGGATGGCGGGACCTAAGCAGAAAAAACGATACGAACATCCATGCCTTATATGGGGTTAGAACCCAGGTCCCTTAGATCAGTAGCCAAATAGCGCTAACCACTCGCCCATTAGTTGGGTTGTTTTGGTTGTTTTACCTCTGAGCGGCACTTTTTTGCACACCATGGGCTAAATGGCCAGGTCACAAGGACCCCGAAGGCTCAGAGAAGGTTGGGGGAGGGGACCCACTGGAACAGCTGTTGGGAGACAGATGGTAGCCTCCCGTCAAGGCATGAAGTGTGTTCTTTAACGTGCATAAGGTATGGCTCTCCCATATACGGGACACGGCTTGACGTCCCATCCGACGGACGGTGATCTATTCCAAACCCATCGTCCCCTACTGACCTACATGTCCCCTACTGACCGTGGAAATGGCGGGGAGTTTTACGAGATAAATCGCAACGCTGACCCAGCTGGGACTCGAACCTGGGAACTACAGATTACGAGCCTGGCGCGCTACCGACTGAGCCACCACCGCCCCACGCCCATTAGTTGATAAATATTAGTGGTTTCCAACGAGCGGCGTTTTAGAAATTAAGGGGGGGGGGGGCGTTCTTTAATTTTTCGGTAGAAATATATTGAATGAAATATCGATTACTTCATATATTAACATAGGTAAATAAAAATAAATTGAAAAAAATTGAAAAATACCGATCTTGCTATAGGCGTTCTAAAAAGTAGAAAATAAACTTAAAGCATACCGATGATCCAATTAATCATTAAATTCGTATTCACTGCAAAGGAAGATAGGGCGCCGGTAAATTTGTCCACTAGGCCAGGGGTGGGCAAATAGCGGCCCGCGGGCCACATTCGGCCCGCTAAGAGTTTTCTGTGGCCCGCCAAGACAGTCAGAAAAATCCGCCTTGAACCGAGATTTCCTTTCCGTGCGCGACCGAAGATTCGTCTCGTATTTTCCACTAGGACGGCCACGTCAATACGCATGCCCAGTGTAGATACGAAAACAATTGCCCACCCCTGCATTAGGCAAATCAGCGTCCTCTTTTCCTTTGAACTGAACGCTAATTAAGTGACTGAATGCATCATTGATATGTTTCAGGCTTATATTCTGCTTTTTTTGGGCGCATATAGGAAAATATGAAATTTTTAAATTTATTCATATTTTTCATTATGTCACTAAAAACACCTACCTTCAGAAACTTTCATTCGATGCATGATAAGCATTGACCACATTTTTCCTTCCCAGATTTTGGATTCATGTTTTGAGGTAGCCCATGACACTGGGAACGTCACAAGCTTTAATTTCAGATGTAATTCTTTAGGTCGACTCCGTGAAATTTCCGTCCCAATTTGGGGAGAGGAGAGAATGATTCGGGGTGTAGGTGGGGATTATTCGAAGTAGTCTACGATGGTCCTCATACGAGCTTTCATTTGACACCTAACTCGTAATTGTAGGCCCTCGCACTTTCGGAAGATATAGTAAAACAACGATTTTCCCATTTTCTTTTATTTAGAAGGGAAGAAAGCAACGAAGATATATTTTTATTGTCTACAATATTACACACGCCACAAGCTTTAATTTGACATACAACATGTTACGTTCGGCCCCCGCTTTTGAAAGATGTAGTAGAACAGTTCTTCGCATATTTTCTCTTTTTTTTTTAAGGGGGGGGGAGAGGAAGAAGGCATGGCGGGGGAATTTTTTTTAACTTGTGACACTGACGAAACTCTCGGCGCACCAATGACGAATCGTCATATCCCCATGATTAGATTTTCTCCGTGAACACTCACTTGTTCGATATTTCACACCCATTGGCTTAAAAAGTCCTTCGGATCATTGGGGGCGGGGGTGGCTCAGTCGGTCTCGCGCAAAGTTCGTAATCTGTAGTTCCCAGGTTCGAGTCCCAGCTGGGTCAGCGTTGAGATTTATCTCCGCAAAATTCCCCGCCCTGCCCACGGTCAGTAGGGGACACCGATGGGCTTGGAAAGGTCGCCGTCCGTCGGATGGGACGTTAAGCCGTGGCCCGTTTGCGGGAGACCCATACCCTGTGCACGTTAAAGAACACGCTGGATGGCCTTGACGGGAGACTACCATCTGTCTCCCAACAGCTGTTCCAGTGGGTCCCCTTCCCCCAACCTTCTCTGAGCCTTCGGGGTCCTTGTGACCTGGACATTTAGCCCATGGTGTGCAAAAAAGTGCCGCTCAGAGGTAAAACAACCCAACCCAACCTTCTGGATCATTAGTCCCAATCGTAAAGGATATTTATCAGCAAATATAGCCAGAGAACCGTACCTTGTGCAAATACAGGCTACGTCAGTGATTTTCATAGGGCGAGCCGCGGCACACTGGTGCACCGCGAGATTCGCATTTCGGTGTGGCGCGAAATTTTAGATAATATCGCAACTAAGAAGAAATTTATAGGCCATTTCGTTGCTCTTTCTGCCACTGATTCTTCATTTCACTTTTTCCGTTTAATCAAAAACTTCTCCATATTAAATCATAATGGTAAAACCCAAATATACGTCAGAACTTGAACAGAATACCCATGTTTTTAAAAGTGACTGCATAGAAATGGCTGTTGTTGAAGGCAAACTGCACATGCGCGAGTCTCCCGTAGTGTTGCCAACTTAAATTATTTAGTGTGCCGCGACTATTCACGGCGAAAAATCGTATGCCGTGAGCAAAAAAGTTTGAGACTCATTGTGCTAGAAGAACGAAGAATGTGATCTCTCTCCTAACGAGATTTCCTAGTCATTTCTGATATCTTCGGCCCTTGGGGTCTTTGTGACCTGGCTATTTAGCCTTTGTTTTGTGTATGTGTGTGGGGGGGGGGGACAAGTGCCTCTCAAAGGTAACTCGCATTCGGTAAGGCTTAGAATTTGAACTATTAAATACTAGTAAAAGAATACTCAAATCTATATTGCCTTTCTATGAAATTTGTTTATAAATGTTTATCTTTGTGTATAATCTCATCACAGTAAAATCATTAGTCTTAAATATTTTATTCTTTTTTTGCGTATTAGGTAAAGAACATCTTCAATGATTCTGTAAAAACGAAAAAGCGTAATAATTCCCTGGACCCAGAAAAATATAACTCAGTCCAAGACTAATTCGCAAACCCTGATATGAGTTTCGCGAAATTAATTATCCCTTGCACCTACAGATGGCGCCACGAGGATAGATAGTATTTAGTGTGTTAAGAAAAAAGTGCATATTTACATTAAAATTCAAAATGCTTGAACAGTGCATAAATTTTGATTTCAACTTCGGTTTTCGAAGAGGTATTCCATAATAAGATAGTTAAACATTTAAACATTTTCCCAAAATATTATTTATCTAATTACGATAATAATATTTAACTTTATTGATGAAATGTTTATAACTATATTCAAATATTTTAGCAAATTTTTTTACATTTTCTTTTTACACTAAAAACATCATTACTGCAACCATCAGTATCATTATGGATTGCAGTCAATTATAAATCATTATAGATTGTTATGGGAATATTAAACTACAAGGTAAAATATCGCCAGAGGCGATATTTTGTCTTGTAGTTATTTCAGTGGAGTCCTTTTAAAAGGTTCAAAGGTTCGTTCAAGTTTTGAACAAGTTTCAAGTTTTGCTCAAGTTTTTTTTAAAGGTTCGTTCAAGTTTTGACGAGTATTGAGGTTAGTGCGTATTTGGGTTTTGGTAATTTTGGGTTTTAACATTAAGATTTACTATGGAAAAGTTTGTTTTTAAAAATAACGAAGTTTGCCATTTTCCGAATTTTGAACCCTCCAGTGGTGGAAATTCGAATGAATAGATGATGCCGAAAATCAATATATAGCAATATTTCATTAGTACGTATCAAATAAAAGAAATCCCCTCTAGTGTTCTGCGAATCGCTTTTTGTCAATATAAACCTATTTACCACCAAAATTCAGACACCTAGTATGAATAATTCGTTTGAAATATCAAAGTTTCTCCATTTTCCAAATTTAGCGCCCTCTAACGGTGGAAATTAAAACTATTGGAATTTTCGGAAAAGATGAATCCTAACTTTTCAGTAGTACTTATCAAATCCAAAAATATATATTTTTTTACCTCTGAAAACGAAAGAAAAAATATGTCAGTAGACTAAGGAAAAAGTAAAAATAATAACTACCTTTTAAAAAAACCTACTTAACAATTTAAATATTCCTCAAAATATGCTCTCCGAAGTCTCAGAGATCACTCGGGGAGACTGTCAATATGATACGTCACTGAGAAGAATTTGAGGAAGCCCAGACCTCAGCAAAAAGAGAACCTCTTGAAGAAAAATATTCATCCCTTACGCTGAAACTCATATCTCTTTGGAAAAGCCACCGTCCCTAGTATAGGATGTTAGGTAGTCCGTGTACAGGAGAGCCATACTCTGTGCATATTAACAAACACTCTGGATGGCCTTGACGGGAGACGACCATCTATCTCCACAGCAATCCAGTGGGTCCGACCTTCTCTTAATTCTTATGATCTGCCCATTATTTGAAAAAAAAAGTGCCGCTCAGAGGTTAAACAAATATACAGCAGCTGTGTACGAAACTTTAAAATTTCCCTCACACAAAATTTCTTTCATCAGAATGGCACTCACATCTTCCCAGATGTGCGAGCATACCTAAGCAACATGTTTTCCCAATGCCTGGATCGGTCATGGAGATCTCATTAACTGGCCACCACGGTTACCTGATTTAACTCCTCAATACCTTCCTGTGAGTTAACATAAAGGATCAGATGTACATACAAACATCACCAACAGTGATCGCCGACTGAGACAAGGATTGGTGTTATAAATGTGAACAAGGATTTGTTACGGCGGACGTGAACTAATACATCTGTGGGATGTGTTTCGGATCACTTAGAGAAGCCATATTGAACACCTGCGATCATCCTACATAGGGATCGTTCACAAATTGCCTAACATTGTTTTCGCACAATTTTAAACCTTCCTCCCAAGCAGGCTCATATCTATAAAAATGAAAGGGGAGGGGAGAGATTGGAATTCCATCCATTGCAGTATAGCATTTTCTCCTCCCTTTTACACATCTTAAAAATTTCTTAAATAATGCTTGAACTACGAAAAAGTTTAATAATTTTTTGCCTCAAATATTTTATTAGCATTCTCAAAAGGGAAGGGAGCATGAACCTCCCCCACCCCTAGATCCCGACCTGTTCCCACGTAACACTTGATCGAATCCCTCCCCTCCTCCATGTCCATGTTATGTAACACTTTTTTACAGTAATAAGTATATAAAATGATCGTTTCACCAACAGTAAATAATTAGTGAGTTGGGTTGGGTTGTTTTACCTCTGAGCGGCACTTTTTTTGCACACCATGGGTTAAATGGCCAGGTCACATAGACCCCGAAGGCTCAGAGAATGTTGGGGAAGAGGACCCAATTGAACAGCTGTTAGGAGACAGATGGTCCATCCAGCACAAGGCCATCCAGCGTGTTCTTTAACGTACACAGGGTATGGCTCTCCCACACACAGGGCCACAGCTTAACTTCCCATCCGACGGACGGCGGCCTTTCCAAGCCCATCAGTGTCCCCTACTGACCGTGGGCAGGGCGGGGAATTTTGCGGAAATAAATCTCAACGCTGACCCAGCTGGGACTCGAACCTGGGAACTACAGATTACGAGCCTGGCGCGCTACCGACTGAGCCACCCCCGCCCCCAAATAATTAGTGAAAAAGTTAATTTGCTGTTCTTTTATTACTTAAGAAAAGATATATAAAAGATTACAAGCTGCATATTTAAGCATAATATTTTAGATTTTTATAAAGTCACTGTAGAATCCGCTTTCTCCCATTTCCCGGGTATAGTGTGACGTAAAAAAAATAATTAATCTCCCCTGGAGGTTTTATGCAAAAGTCTGAAAGGAGCCTTTCAGTTTATAAACGCCATAGAAAAGATCTGTGAGGCATGCGGGACCTCAGCAGAGAGACAATAACAAGAAGCCATGCCTTAGCCAGGGCTCGAACCCAGGTCCCTTTGATCAGGCTTGGAAATAATAACTTGTAAGTATATCCAGACTGTCAATTCTTTATTTTTACTCGTCTTGATCACCATTCGAACTTCACATAAATTGTAATTTAATTTTGACGATACTTTCTCCATATTTCCTGTCACAAAATTAATGCTCCATGATTTATTTCGCTCTTCTATATGCTATCTAATGAAGTGCGTGTTCGATATATTTACTGCTTTTGACTCTTAAGCGAAAACACGAAAATAAATTAATATAAATAAAAAATAATGTGCGAAAAGAGGTAAAAGCAAACCGTAAATTGGATTGTTTACTAGTAAATTGCGATTATGCTATACTTCAAGACTTTTTATCAATCAATCAATCAATCAACGTTACAATAAACATGGAAGGTCCAAGACTTTTTATCAATCAATCAATCAATCAATCAATCAACGTTACAATAAACATGGAAGGTCCAAGACTTTTTATCAATCAATCAATCAATCAACGTTACAAAAAAGCATGGGATGTCCTTATTCAGGCTTTCCCAAGACTTTTTAACAAACTTTTTATCAAACGTTAAGCATAATTATATAGTACTATTGAACTAAAATTCGACTGGAAGTTATTATTTCAAAAAACTAATATTTAATTTCAAATATTTTTATAATAATTCTATATAATCATAAAAATAAATCATTTTTTGCTTATCATTTTAAACAAAATATTTGAATAAATTGAAACACTTAAAATTTGCACATCATTAAGTTTCTCTCCTTTTGTTCCGAAACTGTCTAGGCTGTCAGATCTACAGAGTCGGACAGCAATAGTTTAAAGAAGGAAATTAAATATGGGTAAAGTTTTAACTAATTTAATATTTCTGAAGTTTAACTACAAGTCGTTTAGCTTAGAATAACAAAAAATAAAATAATTCACTTGTTACTCTTCTTCTAAACTATTATTGGATATTTCCAAATGAATTACTAGCTTTTTAAAAATAAATAATTACCAGTTGCTTTTTATGGGATTAAATTATAAGTTAACCAACTTTATATTGAAATAATATTTTTTCTGTTAGTTTTACTTTTTAGTTTAGTTTTTTCTTTTTAGGTGGTTTTGAGTTAGCGGAATCACAACAGAAAATCAGAACAAAAATAGCCTCCATATCTTTTAAAATCCAAAAATCGAACCAAATAACATTTGTTCCGCAAACATGAACAGTAACCAGTAGCATAAAAATTTAAATTTTTTTCTCAACAACTCTTTTCTCTTTCGCCACGTATAAATCGTTCTTTTTTTCCGTTATTTCCACAAGCAAAAAAAAATTATTTTTCGACAATAAAAAAACAAAGATGCAAACAACGGACAAAAAAAGAACCTCACTTAATATCCTCTGTTCGTGTGATGCAGTCATAAATCCTGATTTAAGCTACACGATAATAAAACAGGAAATGTTGGAAGGGTGCACTTATGGGACAAGCAACTTTATTTTCATTTCGCCAACGGCGTTAGGAGAATATTTCCTTTCTTAATGAAGAGACAGGATCGGTAGGAGTAAAGAATGAGAAGCTGCAATGCTCTTCTACACGCAAAAGAAGTTTCAAGTGAGAGCCCGTAGATAATGTAACCAATCATTTTGTGTAAACGAAGGGAGGATGGAACTACAAGTTGGAGTCAGGTGAAAGAAGGAATCAAGATGAATCGCTCCTCTACACGTTCAGAGTGCCTAATAAATTGCAGGAATTTGTGCAAACAGTCTACGCGTAGACCACACTTCTTCCGCGGAAATTGGTTGAATAAATCATTTCATTGCAATGGATATTTTAATAGGATCCCATCGAAAATTTTTGTGGTGTAATTTTATTCTTTATTCTCTACCTTTTTTTCCTCGTGGCTTTTTTTTTATCAAGCTCGGTGAAACAGTTTCGTTAGGTTTATAGTTTTTGCAGACTATTTTTATCGCTAAAATTGCGCATTACGTTACGTCGATTGTTTTACCTCGAGCAGTATTCAATGGGCTAAATGGCGAAGTCGCAAGGACCCCGAAGCCTCAAAAAAGGATGGAGAGAGGGACAATGGACAGTTGTTAGGAGACAGATAGAAGCCTCAAATCAAAGTCATCCGGCGTGTTCTTTAACGTGCACAGAGTATAGCTCTCATGCACACGGAACCATGGCTTCACGTCCCATCACGCGGACGGCGGTCTTTCCAAGTCTATCGTTGTCCTCTATGGACCGAGGGCAGGGCGGGGAGTTTTATGGAGATAAGCCTCCACGCTTGCACAGCTGGGACTCGAACTAAGAACTGTAGATTGCGAGTCTGGCGCTCGGTATGCTTTTTAAAAAATGGTAATGGTAGGAGATATGACTACGTCCTTTGGAAGATCATTCTATACTCTTCAAAGAAATAGTATTTGGAATCTCGTCTTGCAAATGGGATGTCAATACAGAGAGGGTGCAGTCTAGTACTTCTACTGACTATGTGAAAGAAATTTGTTCCGGATTAAAAAAAAGGCAAATGTGCTCCTTCGTAATCAGGATTTTTCAGGGTCTGAAGACCTCAAAAAATACTAGTCTCTTTTTTTAGGCCGACAAGAAAAAGTTTTGAAAAATGCTGCTCTCTTCTACATGTTTAATGAGAATTTGAACTATGAAGCTGCATTTTGTTTTTATTAAAGAATCATAAATGTATGAAGGAATTTTTGCAATGTATGTTACATCTCAAGTTAAATTTAGCCTCATCTGTGTCATTTGGCCAGCCGCCACTAACCCTGAGCAGAGCTATAGTTTAGGCATTTTGTCTGCACCGTTGGACCTAAATATACATACCATATATTCAATTTCTGAAAGCTATTGCCTCACTGGATTTATGAAGAAAATTTTCCCCCAAGAATGTCGGAAAATGACGCCCATAATTTCATCTACTCCCTTTTTTAAAAGACCGTTTCTAAAATTGAAATGAAGTTAGTCATGTATGTGTCATCCCTACTCGCAATTTACAAGAGCGAGTATGTCCTCAGGCAATACGAAACCATTTCATTATGAATTTGCATTCAAATTACTTGATAAGTTTCAAAATGTACGGGAATATCAACTGTTACAATTTGCACTTTTTATTCGTAAAGTGTTTAAAAAACGCAAACGTTTGGATTATTTGAATTGAAAAACTTTATTTCTGTAAATCAATAGTTGCATGCTTTGAATTCACCAAATTTCATATCGCTAAAGTGCTTTAATCTCTATCTGGTATGGTTTTGTATGCAAACGTACCATTCAATTTATTCATAGGAGACCGAAGTATTTGCATGAATATCGCATATTGCTAAGCGATGATTCAGGAATCACCATTGCTATCTTTATTACATCAGGAGCGATAAAATGGGGAAATTGTGAGCGATATCTGACACGGGGAGTAGACTGAACCCAACTCAAAACAGCGAACATTTGGGACGCAGTTTCTGGCGGAATGAAGTTGCATTTTACGAGGATATTAATCAATGAGTGTTCTATTGCCTTTGGCGAATTGTGTTAAAATGCAGATGTCATTTCGTAACACATTGTCAGCGTCCATAACCAATTCATGAGGCGATGCCATACCTCCTGTTTCTTGAAAGCGCTCTATTCGATTAATAGTTAGATTTCACGTGCATTTGATCAGCAAACTGCGAAATCTACTGTGTATTGTAGCTTTGCGTTATTATTGATTTACTGAATTGTTACCTATTTCAAACGTAACAGGAAGAGTGTTAGAATATATGATTCATTACGTGCAATGGAGTCTAAACTGAGAGAGGAGGAGCAGAGGGCCTAGTGGGGTCACTGTCCTGGGGTCACTCTCTCTCCACTCTAGTGTGTGTTGTAGCTTTGCGTTATTATTCATTTACTGAATTGTTACCTGTTTGAAATGTAAGAGGAAGAGTATTAGAATATATGATACATTACATGCAATGGAGTCAAAAATGAGAGAGGAGGGGCAGAGGGCCTAGTGGGGTCACTGTCCTGAGGTCACTCTCTCTCTCCACTCCACTGTGTATTGTAGCTTTGCGTTATTATTCATTTACTGAATTGTTACCTGTTTGAAATCTAAGAGGAAGAGTGTTAGAATATATGATTCATTACATGCAATGGAATCTAAACTGAGAGAGGAGGGACAGAGGACCTAGTGGGGTCACTGTCCTGGGGTCACTCTCTCTCGACTCTAGTGTGTGTTGTAGCTTTGCGTTATTATTCATTTATTGAATTGTTACCTATTTCAAATGTAACAGGAAGAGTGTTAGAATATATGATTCATTACATGCAATGGAATCTAAACTGAGAGAGGATGGGCAGAGGGCCTAGTGGGGTCACTGTCCTGGGGTCACTGTCTCTCAACTCTAGTGTGTGTTGTAGCTTTGCGTTATTATTCATTTACTGAATTGTTACCTGTTTTAAACATAAGAGGAAGAGTGTTAGAATATGTGATTCATTACATGCAATGGAATCTAAACTGAGAGAGGAGGGGCAGAGGGCCTAATGGGGTCACTGTCCTGGGGTCACTCTCTCCACTCCAGTGTGTGTTGTAGCTTTGCCTTATTATTCATTTACTGAATTGTTACCTGTTTCAAATGTAACAGGAAGAGTTTAGACTATATGATTCATTACATGCAATGGAATCTAAACTGAGAGAGGAGGGACAGAGGGCCTAGTGGGGTCACTGTCCTGGGGTCACACTCTCCACTATAGTGTGTCTTGTAGCTTTGCGTTATTATCGATTTACTGAATTGTTACCTGTTTGAAATGTAAGAGGAAGAGTGTTAGAATATATGATTCATTACATGCAATGGAGTCTAAACTGAGAGAGAAAGGGCAGAGGGCCTAGTGGGGTAACTGTCCTAGGGTCACTCTCTCCACTCCAGTGTGTGTTGTAGCTTTGCCTTATTATTCATTTACTGAATTGTTACCTGTTTCAAATGTAACAGGAAGAGTTTAGACTATATGATTCATTACATGCAATGGAATCTAAACTGAGAGAGGAGGGACAGAGGGCCTAGTGGGGTCACTGTCCTGGGGTCACACTCTCCACTATAGTGTGTCTTGTAGCTTTGCGTTATTATCGATTTACTGAATTGTTACCTATTTCAAATGTAACAGGAAGAGTGTTAGAATATATGATTCACTACATGCAATGGAATCTAAATTGAGAGAGGAGGGGCAGAGGGCCTAGTGGGATCACTGTCCTGGGGTCACTCTCTCTCGACTCTAGTGTGTGTTGTAGCTTTGCGTTATTATTCATTTACTGAATTGTTACCTATTTCAAATGTAACAGGAAGAGTGTTAGAATATATGATTCATTTCATGCAATGGAATCTAAACTGAGAGAGGAGGGGCAGAGGGCCTAGTGGGGTCACTGTCCTGGGGTCACTCTCTCCACTCTACTGTGTGTTGTAGCTTTGCGTTATTATTGATTTACTCAATTGTTACCTATTTGAAATGTAACAGGAAGAGTGCAAAAATATATGATTCGTTACATGTCATGGAGTCTAAACTGAGAGACGAGGGGCAGAAGGGCAGACGGCCTAGTGGGGTCACTGTCCTGGGGTCACTCTCTCCACTCTAGTGTGTGTTCTAGCTTTGCGTTATTATCGATTTACTGAATTGTTATCAATTTCAAATGTAACAGGAAGAGTGTTAGAATATATGATTTATTACATGCAATGGAGTCTAAACTGAGAGAGGAGGGGCAGAGGACCTAGTGTGGTCACTGTACTGGGGTCACTCTCTCTCCACTCTAGTGTGTGTTGTAGCTTTGCGTTATTATTCATTTACTGAATTGTTACCTGTTTCAAATGTAAGAGGAAGATTGTTAGAATACATGACTCATTACATGCAATGGATTCTAAACTGAGAGAGGAGGGGCAGAGGGCCTAGTGGGGTCACTTTCCTGGGGTCACTCTCTCTCCACTCTAGTGTGTGTTGTAGCTTTGCGTTATTTTTCATTTACTGAATTGTTACCTGTTTGAAATGTAAGAGGAAGAGTGTTAGAATATATGATTCATTACATGCAATGGAGTCTAAACTGAGAGAGGAGGAGCAGAGGGCCTAGTGGGGTCACTCTCTCCACTCTAGTGTGTGTTGTAGCTTTGCGTTATTATTCATTTACTGAATTGTTACCTGTTTGAAATGTAAGAGGAAGAGTGTTAGAATATATGATTCATTACATGCAATGGAATCTAAACTGAGAGAGGAGGGGGAGAGGGCCTAGTGGGGTCACTGTCCTGGGGTCACTCTCTCTCCACTCTAGTCTAACTGAGAAGTGTTGTAGCTTTGGGTTATTATCGATTTACTGAATTGTTACCTATTTCAAATGTGACAGGAAGAGTGTTAGAA
Source organism: Ryuthela nishihirai (assembly GCA_038380435.1). NCBI lineage: Eukaryota > Metazoa > Arthropoda > Arachnida > Araneae > Heptathelidae > Ryuthela > Ryuthela nishihirai. Next base: position 50,356,833 of record JAWZYU010000024.1, on the reverse strand, counting down.
TATATGATTCATTACATGCAATGGAATCTAAACTGAGAGAGGAGGGGCAGAGGGCCTAGTGCGGTCACTGTCCTGGGGTCACTCTCTTCACTCTAGTGTGTGTTGTAGCTTTGGGTTATTATTCATTTACTGAATTGTTACCTCTTTCAAATGTAACAGGAAGAGTTTAGAATATATGATTCATTACTTGCAATGGAATCTAAACAGAGAAAGGAGGGGCAGAGGGCCTAGTAGGGTCATTGTACTAGGGTCACTCTCTCTCCACTCTAGTGTGTGTTGTAGCTTTGCGTTATTTTTCATTTACTGAATTGTTACCTGTTTGAAATGTAAGAGGAAGAGTGTTAGAATATATGATTCATTACATGCAATGGAGTCTAAACTGAGAGAGGAGGAGCAGAGGGCCTAGTGGGGTCACTCTCTCCACTCTAGTGTGTGTGGCCCCGTGTGCGGGAGAGCCATACCCTGTGCACGTTAAAGAACACGCTGGATGGCCTTGACGGGAGGCTACCATCTGTCTCCCAACAGCTGTTCCAGTGGGTCCCCTCCCCCAACCTTCTCTGAGCCTTCGGGGTCCATGTGACCTGGCCATTTAGCCCATGGTGTGCAAAAAAGTGCCGCTCAGAGGTAAAACAACCCAACTCTAGCGTGTGTTGTAGCTTTGCGTTATTATTCATTTACTGAATTGTTACCTGTTTGAAATGTAAGAGGAAGATTGTTAGAATATATGATTCATTACATGCAATGGAGTCTAAACTGAGAGAGGAGGAGCAGAGGGCCTAGTGGGGTCACTGTCCTGGGGTCACTCTCTCCACCATGTGTGTGTTGTAGCTTTGGGTTATTATTCATTTACTGAATTGTTACCTGTTTGAAATATAAGAGGAAGAGTTTAGACTATATGATTCATTACATGCAATGGAATCTAAACTGAGAGAGGAGGGACAGAGGGCCTAATGTGGTCACTGTCCTGAGGTCACACTCTCCACTATAGTGTGTCTTGTAGCTTTGCGTTATTATCGATTTACTGAATTGCTACCTATTTCAAATGTAACAGGAAGAGTGTTAGAATATATGATTCATTACATGCAATGGAGTCTAAACTGAGAGAGGAGGAGCAGAGGGCCTAGTGGGGTCACTGTCCTGGGGTCACTCTCTCCACTCTAGTGTGTGTTGTAGCTTTGCGTTATTATTCATTTACTGAATTGTTACCTGTTTGAAATGTAAGAGGAAGAGGGTTAGAATATATGATCCCTTACATGCAATGAAATCTAAACTGAGAGAGGAGGGGGAGAGGGCATAGTGGGGTCACTGTCCTGGGGTCACTCTCTCTCCACTGTAGTGTGGGATGTAGCTTTGGGTTATTATCGATTTACTGAATTGTTACCTATTTCAAATGTGACAGGAAGAGTGTTAGAATATATGATTCATTACATGCAATGGAATCTAAACTGAGAGAGGAGGGGCAGAGGGCCTAGTGCGGTCACTGTCCTGGGGTCACTCTCTCCATTTCTAGTGTATGTTGTAGCTTTGCGTTATTATTCATTTACTGAATTGTTACCTATTTCAAATGTAACAGGAAGAGTTTAGAATATATGATTCATTACTTGCAATGGAATCTAAACTGAGAGAGCAGGGGCAGAGGGCCTAGTAGGGTCACTGTACTGGGGTCACTCTCTCTCCACTCTAGTGTGTGTTGTAGCTTTGCGTTATTATTCATTTACTGAATTGTTACCTGTTTGAATTGTAAGAGGAAGATTGTTAGAATATATGATTCATTACATGCAATGGAATCTAAACTGAGAGAGGAGGGGCAGAGGGCCTAGTGGGGTCACAGTCCTGGGGTCACTCTCTTTCCACTCTAGTGTGTGTTGTAGCTTTGCGTTATTATTCATTTACTGAATTGTTACCTGTTTGAAATGTAAGAGGAAGAGTGTTAGAATATATGATTCATTACATGCAATGGAGTCTAAACTGAGAGAGGAGGAGCAGAGGGCCTAGTGGGGTCACTGTCCTGGGGTCACTCTCTGCACTCTAGTGTGTGTTGTAGCTTTGCGTTATTATTCATTTACTGAATTGTTACCTGTTTGAAATGTAAGAGGAAGAGTGTTAGAATATATGATACATTACATGCAATGGAATCTAAACTGAGAGAAGAGGGGGAGAGGGCCTAGTGGGGTCACTGTCCTGGGGTCACTCTCTCTCCACTCTAGTGTGTGTTGTAGCTTTGGGTTATTATCGATTTACTGAATTGTTACCTATTTCAAATGTGACAGGAAGAGTGTTAGAATATATGATTCATTACATGCAATGGAATCTAAACTGAGAGATGAATGGCAGAGGGCCTAGTGCGGTCACTGTCCTGGGGTCACTGTCCTGGGGTCACTCTCTCCATTCTAGTGTGTGTTGTAGCTTTGCGTTATTATTCATTTACTGAATTGTTACCTATTTCAAATGTAACAGGAAGAGTTTAGAATATAGGATTCATTACTTGCAATGGAATCTAAACTGAGAGAGGAGGGGCAGAGGGCCTAGTAGGGTCACTGTACTGGGGTCACTCTCTCTGCACTGTAGTGTGTGTTGCAGCTTTGCGTTATTATTCATTTACTGAATTGTTACCTATTTCAAATGTGACAGGAAGAGTTTAGAATATATGATTCATTACTTGCAATGGAATCTAAACTGAGAGAGGATTGGATTGTTTGGATTGTTTTACCTCTGAGCGGCACTTTTTTGCACACCATGGGCTAAATGGCCAGGCCACAAGGACCCCGAAGGCTCAGAGAAGGTTGGGGGAGGGGACCCACTGGAACAGCTGTTGGGAGACAGATGGTAGCCTCCCGTCAAGGCCATCCAGCGTGTTCTTTAACGTGCACAGGGTATGGCTCTCCCGCACACGGGGCCACGGCTTAACGTCCCATCCGACGGACGGCGGCCTTTTCAAGCCCATCGGTGTCCCCTACTGACCGTGGGCAAGGCGGGGAAATTTTGCGGAGATAAACCTCAACGCTGACGACTGAGAGAGGAGGGGCAGAGGGCCTAGTGGGGTCACTGTCCTGGGTCACTCTCTCCACTCTAGTGTATGTTGTAGCTTTGCGTTATTATTCATTTACTGAATTGTTACCTGTTTGAAATGTAAGAGGAAGAGTGTTAGAACATATGATTCATTACATGCAATGGAGTCTAAACTGAGAGAGGAAGGGCAGAGGGCCTAGTGGTGTCACTGTCCTGGGGTCACTCTCTCCACTCCAGTGTGTGTTGTAGCTTTGCGTTATTATTCATTTACTGAATTGTTACCTGTTTCAAATGTAACAGGAAGAGTTTAGACTATATGATTCATTACATGCAATGGAATCTAAACTGAGAGAGGAAGGGCAGAAGGCCTAGTGGTGTCACTGTCCTGGGGTCACACTCTCCACTCTAGTGTGTCTTGTAGCTTTGCATTATTATCGATTTACTGAATTGCTACCTATTTCAAACGTAACAGGAAGAGTGTTAGAATATATGATTCACTACATGCAATGGAATCTAAACTGAGAGAGGAGGGGCAGAGGGCCTAGTGGGGTCACTGTCCTGGGGTCACTCTCTCTCGACTCTAGTGTGTGTTGTAGCTTTGCGTTATTATTCATTTACTGAATTGTTACCTATTTCAAATGTAACAGGAAGAGTGTTAGAATATATGATTCATTTCATGCAATGGAATCTAAACTGAGAGAGGAGGGGCAGAGGGCCTAGTGGGGTCACTGTCCTGGGGTCACTCTCTCCACTCTACTGTGTGTTGTAGCTTTGCGTTATTATTGATTTACTCAATTGTTACCTATTTGAAATGTAACAGGAAGAGTGCAAAAATATATGATTCGTTACATGTAATGGAGTCTAAACTGAGAGACGAGGGGCAGATTGGCAGACAGCCTAGTGAGGTCATTGTCCTGGGGTCACTCTCTCCACTCTAGTGTGTGTTCTAGCTTTGCGTTATTATCGATTTACTGAATTGTTATCTATTTCAAATGTAACAGGAAGAGTGTTAGAATATATGATTCATTACATGCAATGGAATCTAAACTGAGAGAGGAGGGGCAGAGGGCCTAGTGGGGTCACTGTCTTGGGGTCACTCTCTCTCCACTCTAGTGTGTGTTGTAGCTTTGCGTTATTATTCATTTACTGAATTGTTACCTATTTGAAATGTAACAGGAAGAGTGCAAAAATATATGATTCGTTACATGTCATGGAGTCTAAACTGAGAGACGAGGGGCAGAAGGGCAGACGGCCTAGTGGGGTCACTGTCCTGGGGTCACTCTCTCCACTCTAGTGTGTGTTCTAGCTTTGCGTTATTATTCATTTACTGAATTGTTACCTGTTTGAAATGCAAGAGGAAGAGTGTCAGAATATATGATTCATTGCATGCAATGGAGTCCAAACTGAGAGAGGAGGGGCAGAGGGCCTAGTGGGGTCACTGTTTTGGGGTCACTCTCTCTCCACTCTAGTGTGTGTTGTAGCTTTGCGTTATTATTCATTTACTGAATTGTTACCTGTTTGAAATGTAAGAGGAAGAGTGTTAGAATATATGATTCATTACATGCAATAGAGTCTAAACTGGGAGAGGAGGAGCAGAGGGACTAATGGGGTCACTGTCCTGGCGTCACTCTCTCCACTCTAGTGTGTGTTCTAGCTTTGCGTTATTATTCATTTACTGAATTGTTTCCTGTTTGAAATGTAAGAGGAAGAGTGTTAGAATATATGATTCATTACATGCAATGGAATCTAAACTGAGAGAGGAGGGGCAGAGGGACTAATGGGGTCACTGTCCTGGGGTCACTCTCTTTCCACTCTAGTGTATGTTGTAGCTTTGCGTTATTATTCATTTACTGAATTGTTACCTGTTTCAAATGTAACAGGAAGAGTTTAGACTATATGATTCATTACATGCAATGGAATCTAAACTGAGAGAGGAGGGGCAGATGGCCTAGTGGGGTCACTGTCCTGGGGTCACACTCTCCACTCTAGTGTGTCTTGTATCTTTGCATTATTATCGATTTACTGAATTGCTACCTATTTCAAACGTAACAGGAAGAGTGTTAGAATATATGTTTCACTACATGCAATGGAATCTAAACTGAGAGAGGAGGGGCAGAGGGCCTAGTGGGGTCACTGTCCTGGGGTCACTCTCTCTCGACTCTAGTGTGTGTTGTAGCTTTGCGTTATTATTCATTTACTGAATTGTTACCTATTTCAAATGTAACAGGAAGAGTGTTAGAATATATGATTCATTTCATGCAATGGAATCTAAACTGAGAGAGGAGGGGCAGAGGGCCTAGTGGGGTCACTGTCCTGGGGTCACTCTCTCCACTCTACTGTGTGTTGTAGCTTTGCGTTATTATTGATTTACTCAATTGTTACCTATTTGAAATGTAACAGGAAGAGTGCAAAAATATATGATTCGTTACATGTAATGGAGTCTAAACTGAGAGACGAGGGGCAGATTGGCAGACAGCCTAGTGAGGTCATTGTCCTGGGGTCACTCTCTCCACTCTAGTGTGTGTTCTAGCTTTGCGTTATTATCGATTTACTGAATTGTTATCTATTTCAAATGTAACAGGAAGAGTGTTAGAATATATGATTCATTACATGCAATGGAATCTAAACTGAGAGAGGAGGGGCAGAGGGCTTAGTGGGGCCACTGTCCTGGGGTCACTCTCTCTCCACTCTAGTGTGTGTTGTAGCTTTGCGTTATTATTCATTTACTGAATTGTTACCTGTTTGAAATGTAAGAGGAAGAGTGTTAGAATATATGATTCATTACATGCAATGGAGTCTAAACTGGGAGAGGATGAGCAGAGGGGCTAGTGGAGTCACTGTCCTGGCGTCACTCTCTCCACTCTAGTGTGTGTTGTAGCTTTGCGTTATTATTCATTTACTGAATTGTTACCTGTTTGAAATGTAAGAGGAAGAGTTTAGAATATATGATTCATTACATGCAATGGAATCTAAACTGAGAGAGGAGGGGCAGAGGGCCTGTAGGGTCACTGTACTGGGGTCACTCTCTCTCCACTCGAGTGTGTGTTGTAGCTTTGCGTTATTATTCATTTACTGAATTGTTACCTATTTGAAATGTAAGAGGAAGAGTGTTAGAATATATGATTCATTACATGCAATGGAATCTAAACTGAGAGAGGAGGGGCAGAGGGACTAATGGGGTCACTGTCTTGGGGTCACTCTCTTTCCACTCTAGTGTGTGTTGTAGCTTTGCGTTATTATTCATTTACTGAATTGTTACCTGTTTGAAATGTAAGAGGAAGAGTGTTAGAATATATGATTCATTACATGCAATGGAGTCTAAACTGAGAGAGGAAGGGCAGAGGGCCTAGTGGGGTCACTGTCCTGGGGTCACTCTCTCCACTCCAGTGTGTGTTGTAGCTTTGCGTTATTATTCATTTACTGAATTGTTACCTGTTTCAAATGTAACAGGAAGAGTTTAGACTATATGATTCATTACATGCAATGGAATCTAAACTGATAGAGGAGGGGCAGAGGGCCTAGTGGGGTCACTGTCCTGGGGTCACACTCTCCACTCTAGTGTGCCTTGTATCTTTGCATTATTATCGATTTACTGAATTGCTACCTATTTCAAACGTAACAGGAAGAGTGTTAGAATATATGTTTCACTACATGCAATGGAATCTAAACTGAGAGAGGAGGGGCAGAGGGCCTAGTGGGGTCACTGTCCTGGGGTCACTCTCTCTCGACTCTAGTGTGTGTTGTAGCTTTGCGTTATTATTCATTTACTGAATTGTTACCTATTTCAAATGTAACAGGAAGAGTGTTAGAATATATGATTCATTTCATGCAATGGAATCTAAACTGAGAGAGGAGGGGCAGAGGGCCTAGTGGGGTCACTGTCCTGGGGTCACTCTCTCCACTCTATTGTGTGTTGTAGCTTTGCGTTATTATTGATTTACTCAATTGTTACCTATTTGAAATGTAACAGGAAGAGTGCAAAAATATATGATTCTTTACATGTAATGGAGTCTAAACTGAGAGACGAGGGGCAGATTGGCAGACAGCCTAGTGGGGTCACTGTCCTGGGGTCACTCTCTCCACTCTAGTGTGTGTTATAGCTTTGCGTTATTATCGATTTACTGAATTGTTATCTATTTCAAATGTAACAGGAAGAGTGTTAGAATATATGATTCATTACATGCAATGGAATCTAAACTGAGAGAGGAGGGGCAGAGGGCCTAGTGGGGTCACTGTCTTGGGGTCACTCTCTCTCCACTCTAGTGTGTGTTGTAGCTTTGCGTTATTATTCATTTACTGAATTGTTACCTATTTGAAATGTAACAGGAAGAGTGCAAAAATATATGATTCGTTACATGTCATGGAGTCTAAACTGAGAGACGAGGGGCAGAAGGGCAGACGGCCTAGTGGGGTCACTGTCCTGGGGTCACTCTCTCCACTCTAGTGTGTGTTCTAGCTTTGCGTTATTATTCATTTACTGAATTGTTACCTGTTTGAAATGCAAGAGGAAGAGTGTCAGAATATATGATTCATTGCATGCAATGGAGTCCAAACTGAGAGAGGAGGGGCAGAGGGCCTAGTGGAGTCACTGTTTTGGGGTCACTCTCTCTCCACTCTAGTGTGTGTTGTAGCTTTGCGTTATTATTCATTTACTGAATTGTTACCTGTTTGAAATGTAAGAGGAAGAGTGTTAGAATATATGATTCATTACATGCAATAGAGTCTAAACTGGGAGAGGAGGAGCAGAGGGACTAATGGGGTCACTGTCCTGGCGTCACTCTCTCCACTCTAGTGTGTGTTCTAGCTTTGCGTTATTATTCATTTACTGAATTGTTTCCTGTTTGAAATGTAAGAGGAAGAGTGTTAGAATATATGATTCATTACATGCAATGGAATCTAAACTGAGAGAGGAAGGGCAGAGGGCCTAGTGGGGTCACTGTCCTGGGGTCACACTCTCCACTCTAGTGTGCCTTGTATCTTTGCATTATTATCGATTTACTGAATTGCTACCTATTTCAAACGTAACAGGAAGAGTGTTAGAATATATGTTTCACTACATGCAATGGAATCTAAACTGAGAGAGGAGGGGCAGAGGGCCTAGTGGGGTCACTGTCCTGGGGTCACTCTCTCTCGACTCTAGTGTGTGTTGTAGCTTTGCGTTATTATTCATTTACTGAATTGTTACCTATTTCAAATGTAACAGGAAGAGTGTTAGAATATATGATTCATTTCATGCAATGGAATCTAAACTGAGAGAGGAGGGGCAGAGGGCCTAGTGGGGTCACTGTCCTGGGGTCACTCTCTCCACTCTATTGTGTGTTGTAGCTTTGCGTTATTATTGATTTACTCAATTGTTACCTATTTGAAATGTAACAGGAAGAGTGCAAAAATATATGATTCGTTACATGTAATGGAGTCTAAACTGAGAGACGAGGGGCAGATTGGCAGACAGCCTAGTGGGGTCACTGTCCTGGGGTCACTCTCTCCACTCTAGTGTGTGTTCTAGCTTTGCGTTATTATCGATTTACTGAATTGTTATCTATTTCAAATGTAACAGGAAGAGTGTTAGAATATATGATTCATTACATGCAATGGAATCTAAACTGAGAGAGGAGGGGCAGAGGGCCTAGTGGGGTCACTGTCTTTGGGTCACTCTCTCTCCACTCTAGTGTGTGTTGTAGCTTTGCGTTATTATTCATTTACTGAATTGTTACCTATTTGAAATGTAACAGGAAGAGTGCAAAAATATATGATTCGTTACATGTCATGGAGTCAAAACTGAGAGACGAGGGGCAGAAGGGCAGACGGCCTAGTGGGGTCACTGTCCTGGGGTCACTCTCTCCACTCTAGTGTGTGTTCTAGCTTTGCGTTATTATTCATTTACTGAATTGTTACCTGTTTGAAATGCAAGAGGAAGAGTGTCAGAATATATGATTCATTGCATGCAATGGAGTCCAAACTGAGAGAGGAGGGGCAGAGGGCCTAGTGGGGTCACTGTCTTGGGGTCACTCTCTCTCCACTCTAGTGTGTGTTGTAGCTTTGCGTTATTATTCATTTACTGAATTGTTACCTGTTTGAAATGTAAGAGGAAGAGTGTTAGAATATATGATTCATTACATGCAATAGAGTCTAAACTGGGAGAGGAGGAGCAGAGGGCCTAGTGGGGTCACTGTCCTGGCGTCACTCTCTCCACTCTAGTGTGTGTTGTAGCTTTGCGTTATTATTCATTTACTGAATTGTTTCCTGTTTGAAATGTAAGAGGAAGAGTTTAGAATATATGATTCATTACTTGCAATGGAATCTAAACTGAGAGAGGAGGGGCAGAGGGCCTAGTGTGGTCACTGTCCTGGGGTCACTCTCTCTCCACTCTAGTGTGTGTTGTAGCTTTGCGTTATTATTCATTTACTGAATTGTTACCTGTTTGAAATGCAAGAGGAAGAGTGTCAGAATATATGATTCATTGCATGCAATGGAGTCCAAACTGAGAGAGGAGGGGCAGAGGGCCTAGTGTGGTCACTGTCCTTGGGTCACTCTCTCCACTCTACTGTGTGTTGTAGCTTTGCGTTATTATTGATGTACTGAATTGTTACCTATTTCAAATGTAACAGGAAGAGTGTTAGAATATATGATTCATTACATGCAATGGAATCTAAACTGAGAGAGGAGGGGCAGAGGGCCTAGTGGAATCACTGTCCTGGGGTCACTCTCTCTCCACTCTAGTTTGTGTTGTAGCTTTGCGTTATTATTCATTTACTGAATTGTTACCTGTTTGAAATGTAAGAGGAAGAGTGTTAGAATATATGATTCGTTACATGCAATGGAGTCTAAACTGAGAGAGGAGGGGCAGAGGGCCTAGTGGGGTCACTGTCCTGGGGTCACTCTCTCTCCACTCTAGTGTGTGTTGTAGCTTTGCGTTATTATTCATTTACTGAATTGTTACCTGTTTGAAATGTAAGAGGAAGAGTGTTAGAATATATCATCCATTACATGCAGTGGAATCTAAACTGAGAGAAGAGGGGCAGACGGCCTAGTGGGGTCACTGTCCTGGGGTCACTCTCTCTCCACTCTAGTGTGTGTTGTAGCTTTGCGTTATTATTCATTACTGAATTGTTACCTGTTTGAAATGTAAGAGGAAGAGTGTTAGAATATATGATTCATTACATGCAATGGAATCTAAACTGAGAGAAGAGGGGCATAGGGCCTAGTGGGGTCACTGTCCTGGGGTCACTCTCTCTCCACTCTAGTGTGTGTTGTAGCTTTGCGTTATTATTCATTTACTGAATTGTTACCTGTTTGAAATGTAAGAGGAAGAGTGTTAGAATATATGATTCATTACATGCAATGGAATCTAAACTGAGAGAAGAGGGGCAGAGGGCCTAGTGGGGTCACTGTCCTGGGGTCACTCTCTCTCGACTCTAGTGTGTGTTGTAGTTTTGCGTTATTATTCATTTACTGAATTGTTACCTGTTTGAAATATAAGAGGAAGAGTGTTAGAATATATGATTCATTGCATGCAATGGAGTCTAAACTGAGAGAGGAGGGGCAGAGGGCCTAGTGGGGTCACTGTCCTGGGGTCACTCTCTCTCGACTCTAGTGTGTGTTGTAGCTTTGCGTTATTATTCATTTACTGAATTGTTACCTATTTCAAATGTAACAGGAAGAGTGTTAGAATATATGATTCATTTCATGCAATGGAATCTAAACTGAGAGAGGAGGGGCAGAGGGCCTAGTGGGGTCACTGTCCTGGGGTCACTCTCTCCACTCTATTGTGTGTTGTAGCTTTGCGTTATTATTGATTTACTCAATTGTTACCTATTTGAAATGTAACAGGAAGAGTGCAAAAATATATGATTCGTTACATGTAATGGAGTCTAAACTGAGAGACGAGGGGCAGATTGGCAGACAGCCTAGTGGGGTCACTGTCCTGGGGTCACTCTCTCCACTCTAGTGTGTGTTCTAGCTTTGCGTTATTATCGATTTACTGAATTGTTATCTATTTCAAATGTAACAGGAAGAGTGTTAGAATATATGATTCATTACATGCAATGGAATCTAAACTGAGAGAGGAGGGGCAGAGGGCCTAGTGGGGTCACTGTCTTTGGGTCACTCTCTCTCCACTCTAGTGTGTGTTGTAGCTTTGCGTTATTATTCATTTACTGAATTGTTACCTATTTGAAATGTAACAGGAAGAGTGCAAAAATATATGATTCGTTACATGTCATGGAGTCTAAACTGAGAGACGAGGGGCAGAAGGGCAGACGGCCTAGTGGGGTCACTGTCCTGGGGTCACTCTCTCCACTCTAGTGTGTGTTCTAGCTTTGCGTTATTATTCATTTACTGAATTGTTACCTGTTTGAAATGCAAGAGGAAGAGTGTCAGAATATATGATTCATTGCATGCAATGGAGTCCAAACTGAGAGAGGAGGGGCAGAGGGCCTAGTGGGGTCACTGTCTTGGGGTCACTCTCTCTCCACTCTAGTGTGTGTTGTAGCTTTGCGTTATTATTCATTTACTGAATTGTTACCTGTTTGAAATGTAAGAGGAAGAGTGTTAGAATATATGATTCATTACATGCAATAGAGTCTAAACTGGGAGAGGAGGAGCAGAGGGCCTAGTGGGGTCACTGTCCTGGCGTCACTCTCTCCACTCTAGTGTGTGTTGTAGCTTTGCGTTATTATTCATTTACTGAATTGTTTCCTGTTTGAAATGTAAGAGGAAGAGTTTAGAATATATGATTCATTACTTGCAATGGAATCTAAACTGAGAGAGGAGGGGCAGAGGGCCTAGTGTGGTCACTGTCCTGGGGTCACTCTCTCTCCACTCTAGTGTGTGTTGTAGCTTTGCGTTATTATTCATTTACTGAATTGTTACCTGTTTGAAATGCAAGAGGAAGAGTGTCAGAATATATGATTCATTGCATGCAATGGAGTCCAAACTGAGAGAGGAGGGGCAGAGGGCCTAGTGTGGTCACTGTCCTTGGGTCACTCTCTCCACTCTACTGTGTGTTGTAGCTTTGCGTTATTATTGATGTACTGAATTGTTACCTATTTCAAATGTAACAGGAAGAGTGTTAGAATATATGATTCATTACATGCAATGGAATCTAAACTGAGAGAGGAGGGGCAGAGGGCCTAGTGGAATCACTGTCCTGGGGTCACTCTCTCTCCACTCTAGTGTGTGTTGTAGCTTTGCGTTATTATTCATTTACTGAATTGTTACCTGTTTGAAATGTAAGAGGAAGAGTGTTAGAATATATGATTCGTTACATGCAATGGAGTCTAAACTGAGAGAAGAGGGGCAGAGGGCCTAGTGGGGTCACTGTCCTGGGGTCACTCTCTCTCCACTCTAGTGTGTGTTGTAGCTTTGCGTTATTATTCATTTACTGAATTGTTACCTGTTTGAAATGTAAGAGGAAGAGTGTTAGAATATATCATCCATTACATGCAGTGGAATCTAAACTGAGAGAAGAGGGGCAGACGGCCTAGTGGGGTCACTGTCCTGGGGTCACTCTCTCTCCACTCTAGTGTGTGTTGTAGCTTTGCGTTATTATTCATTACTGAATTGTTACCTGTTTGAAATGTAAGAGGAAGAGTGTTAGAATATATGATTCATTACATGCAATGGAATCTAAACTGAGAGAAGAGGGGCATAGGGCCTAGTGGGGTCACTGTCCTGGGGTCACTCTCTCTCCACTCTAGTGTGTGTTGTAGCTTTGCGTTATTATTCATTTACTGAATTGTTACCTATTTGAAATATAAGAGGAAGAGTGTTAGAATATATGATTCATTACATGCAATGGAATCTAAACTGAGAGAAGAGGGGCAGAGGGCCTAGTGGGGTCACTGTCCTGGGGTCACTCTCTCTCGACTCTAGTGTGTGTTGTAGTTTTGCGTTATTATTCATTTACTGAATTGTTACCTGTTTGAAATATAAGAGGAAGAGTGTTAGAATATATGATTCATTGCATGCAATGGAGTCTAAACTGAGAGAAGAGGGGCAGAGGGCCTAGTGGGGTCACTGTCCTGGGGTCACTCTCTCCACTCTACTGTGTGTTTTAGCTTTGCGTTACTATTGATGTACTGAATTGTTACCTATTTCAAATGTAACAGGAAGATTGTTAGAATATATGATTCAAATCATGCAATGGAATCTAAACTGAGAGAGGAGGGCAGAGGGCCTAGTGGGGTCACTGTCCTGGGTTCACTCTCTCTCCACTCTAGTGTGTGTTGTAGCTTTGCGTTATTATTCATTTACTGAATTGTTACCTGTTTGAAATGTAAGAGGAAGAGTGTTAGAATATATGATTCGTTTCATGCAATGGAGTCTAAACTGAGAGAGGAGGGGCAGAGGGCCTAGTGGGGTCACTGTCCTGGGGTCACTCTGTCCACTCTAGTGTGTGTTGTAGCTTTGCATTATTATTCATTTATTGAATTGTTACCTGTTTGAAATGTAAGAGGAAGAGTGTTAGAATATATGATTCATTACATGCAACGGAATCTAAACTGAGAGAGATGGGGCAGAGTGCCTAGTGGGGTCACTGTCCTGGGGTAACTCTCTCCACTCTATTGTGTGTTGTAGCTTTGCGTTATTATTCATTTACTGAATTATTACCTGTTTGAAATGTAAGAGGAAGAGTGTCAGAATATTATGATTCATTGCATGCAATGGAGTCTAAACTGAGAGAGGAGGGGCAGAGGGCCTAGTGTGGTCACTGTCCTTGGGTCACTCTCTCCACTCTACTCTGTGTTGTAGCTTTGCGTTATTATTGATGTACTGAATTGTTACCTATTTCAAATGTAACAGGAAGAGTGTTAGAATATATGATTCATTACATGCAATGGAATCTAAACTGAGAGAGGAGGGGCAGAGGGCCTAGTGGAATCACTGTCCTGGGGTCACTCTCTCTCCACTCTAGTGTGTGTTGTAGCTTTGCGTTATTATTCATTTACTGAATTGTTACCTGTTTGAAATGTAAGAGGAAGATTGTTAGAATATATGATTCATTACATGCAATGGAATCTAAACTGAGAGAGGAGGGGCAGAGGGCCTAGTGGGGTCACAGTCCTGGGGTCACTCTCTTTCCACTCTAGTGTGTGTTGTAGCTTTGCGTTATTATTCATTTACTGAATTGTTACCTGTTTGAAATGTAAGAGGAAGATTGTTAGAATATATGATTCGTTACATGCAATGGAGTCTAAACTGAGAGAGGAGGGGCAGAGGGCCTAGTGGGGTCACTGTCCTGGGGTCACTCTCTCCACTCTAGTGTGTGTTGTAGCTTTGCGTTATTATTGATTTATTGAATTGTTACCTATTTGGAATGTAACAGGAAGAGTGCAAAAATATATGATTCCTTGCATGCAATGGAGTCTAAACTGAGAGAGGAGTGGCAGAGGGCCTAGTGTTGTCACTGTACTGGGGTCACTCTCTCTCCACTCTAGTGTGTGTTGTAGCTTTGCGTTATTATTCATTTACTGAATTGTTACCTATTTGAAATGTAACAGGAAGAGTGCAAAAATATAAAGTGGGGTCACTGTCCTGGGGTCACTCTCTCCACTCTAGTGTGTGTTGTAGTTTTGCGTTATTATTCATTTACTGAATTGTTACCTGTATGAAATGTAAGAGGAAGAGTGTTAGAATATATGATTCATTACATGCAATGGAGTCTAAACTGAGAGAGGAGGGGCAGAGGGCCTAGTGGGGTCACTGTCCTGGGGTCACTGTCCTGGGGTCACTCTCTTCACTCTACTGTGTGCTGTAGGTTTGCGCTATTATTGATTTACTGAATTGTTACCGATTTGAAATGTAACAGGAAAAGTGTTAGAATATATTATCCATTACATGCAATGGAATCTAAACTGAGAGAGGAGGGGCAGAGGGCCTAGTGGGGTCACTGTCCTGGGGTTACTCTTTCCACTCTACTGTGTGTTGTAGCTTTGCGTTATTATTGATTTACTGAATTGTTACCTATTTCAAATGTAACAGGAATATTGTTAGAATATATGATTCATTACATGCAATGGAATCTAAACTGATAGAGGAGGGGCAGAGGGCCTAGTCGGGTCACTGTCCTTGGGTCACTCTCTCCACTCTAGTGTGCTGTAGCCTTGCGTTATTATTGATTTACTGAATTGTTAAATATTTGAAATGTAGCATTAAGAGTGCTAAAATATATGATTCATTACATGCAATGGAGTCGAAACTGAGAGAGAAGGGGCAGAGGGCGTAGTGGGGTCACTGTCCTGGGGTCACTCTCTCCACTCTACTGTGTGTTGTAGCTTTGCGTTATCATTGATTTACTGAATTGTTACCTATTTGAAATGTAACAGGAAGAGTGCTAAAATATATGATTCGTTACATGCAATGGAGTCTAAACTGAGAGAGGGTGGGCAGAGGGTCTAGTGGGGTCACTGTCCTGGGGTCACTCTCTCCACTGTAGTGTGTGTTGTAGCTTTGGGTTATTATTCATTTACTGAATTGTTTCCTGTTTGAAATGTAAGAGGAAGAGTGTTAGAATATATGATTCATTACATGCAATGGAATCTAAACTGAGAGAGGAGTGGCAGAGGGCCTAGTGGGGTCACTGTCCTGGGGTTACTCTCTCCACTCTACTGTGTGTTGTAGCTTTGCGTTATTATTGATTTACTGAATTGTTACCTATTTCAAATGTAACAGGAATATTGTTAGAATATATGATTCATTACGTGCAATGGAGTCTAAGCTGAGAGGGGAGGGGCAGAGGGCTAGTGGGGTCACTCTCGTGGGGTCTCCAAAGGACCCGGACACATGCTTTATTTCTTTATGTTAATAAACCTTTTTATGTGCCAATATGAATTTAACTTCTTTTTAACTCGTTATTTTTTATTAAATGATATCCAAACTACATTTTATATATTTTAGTTGAATATTATTGGATTTTTTGCAATTTATATGGGGGTATGAAAAATATTTTTTCTGGGGCCCAAGTTGGTTCTCGATGCCCTTGGTTATATAATGGGTTGGACTGTTATACTTCTGAGCGCTAATGTTTGCACACAACTGACTAAATGACAGGTCACAAGAACCCCAAGTTCTCAGAAAAGTTTGGGAGAAGAGGACTCAGTGCAGCTGTTAGATTACATATGTTAGCCTCCCATCAAAGCCATTCATTGTCCTTAAATATACACTGGGTCCAGCCCTCTAGCACATAGGACCCCGACTTAACATTCTTCCCCAAATCTTCTTTGAGACCTTGAGGTCCTCATGACTTTGACCATGTAGTCCATTTTATGCACAAAAGTGCCGCTCAGGGATAAAACAACCTAGGCCAGGAACTTTCTAATAATTCTAAGGTACAATGAATATAAAAAAAAATAAAATTCGCTCTCTTAATTTTTTCATTGTTTTGGGAGGGAAGAGGGGATAACAAAGAAAGTTTTTGGTATACGTTTTGGTTCCGCTATTAAAAACTGTAAAACAATATCAGTCAGAGATTACGCCAATGAATAAAGATTGGGAAACATTGACGTAATGAGGGGCGTAGGTGACTCAAACGGTAGCGCGCCGAGCCATTTATGACACGTATGCACTTTAAAACATTGATTTTTATTATTTTACTTTTTTTTTAATTTACAGTATTTTATAGTGCGAAATTAAAATTCAATGCGCTGCTGCCTTTCCAAAAACTTCACCGTCCACTGGAGGGCCAAGGACCTTACTTCACCCTCGACAAGGGAATGGCAATGGGAATGAAACCGGAGTCCTCTCAAAGACAAATTAAATTGTTGCTTAACTTTAAGTCGTTGTGCAGAGTTATGTTTTAGAAGGCCAATACTGTAGTATTGGGACTGACTTGATATTAATAGGCAAAATTTATGAAAAGTATTAGATCCCTTTTTTGAAGATATTATATTTTTCAAAATCTCTTTATGAAAACTACTAATAATGAGATCGAGTTGGGTTACCTCCGAGCGGCACTTTTTTGTCAGGTAATGGCCAGGTCACGAGGACCCCGAGGGCTCAGAGAGTGTTGAAGGAAGGGGACCCACTGGACAGTTGTTAGGAGACAGATGGAAGACTACTGTCAAGGCCATCCAACGTGTTCTTTAACGTGCACGGAGTACGGCTCTCCCGCACACTGGCTCTCCGCACATAACGTCCCATTCGATGTACGGCGGCCTTTCCTAGCCCATCGGTGTTCCCTATTTACCGAGGGCGGGGAGTTTTACGGAGATAAATCTTAATGCTGGCCTAGGTGTGAGTCGAACCTGGGAACTGCAGATTATATGCCTGGCACGCTGCCGACTGAGTCACCCTCGCACCAATGAGTTCGGGTCCGTAATCGAAAGGTTCGGTTCGAGATTGAAACGAATTCGATCTTAGAAGATCTCGGGCTCAACAATAACTTAAATTTTCAAATTTGCTTATAATCTGGAGGGCAAAAATACAAATACATACAGTAAATAATTTCTTTTGATTATGATTTAAATTTTTTAATCAACGTTTAATAATCGGAATCAATAAGCCTATTCATTTTTTTTTCACGTAATCTGTCTCTTTCACCAGCGAATCGTTCTTAGTCTTTATGATGCTACTATACAATAATTTTGGGGCGGGGGTGGCTCAGTCGGTAGCGCGCCAGGCTCGTAATCTGTAGTTCCCATGTTCGAGTCCCAGCTGGGTAAGAGTTGAGATTTAACTCCGCAAAATTCCCCGCCCTGCTCACGGTCAGTAGGGGACACCGACGGCCTTGGAAAGGCCGCCGTCCGTCGGATGGGACGTTAAGCCGTGGCCTCGTGTGCGGGAGAGCCATACCCTGTGCACGTTAAAGAACACGCTGGATGGTCTTGACGGGAGGCTACCATCTGTCTCCCAACAGCTGTTCCAGTGGGTCCCCTCCCCCAACCTTCTCTGAGCCTTCGGGGTCCATGTGACCTGGCCATTTAGCCCATGGTGTGCAAAAAAGTGCCGCTCAGAGGTAAAACAACCCACAACCCTATAAAATAATTTTCAGTTTCAACGAATTATTTCCAGTATTTTTAATTCCAAATAGATATTTCAATTTTTCAATTAAAATATAATTATTTTAAAATTTGTAGCAGCCTAAAATATAGATAATTTAAACTTAGTTGATCAATTAATGATAAATATTTCCTATATGTTTTACGATGTGTTTGATATTTTGATCTTAACTGGATAATAATAGGAAAATTCTGTTTTTAACTAGGTAGAAAATTTGATCACGAACTAATCTATATTTAGGATACCTCTCCAACTTTTTGTTCTCATCTTACATTTTGTCCCCATGTTTCAGAGCGATTCAGTTGCAATTTAAGAGAATTATTTCAATTTTAGCACACAATTACATTTATGTGATGTATTTCATGCTTTTCATTTGATTGTTTCTATATTTCTTTAGCGAAAACAAATGCATTTCTTGTTCGTTACTGGGTAAATGTTTCGTTCTTAATTTTTTGAACATTCTCTGTCGGTTATAAAATTTCTTATCAGGTAGAATATGCCCCAACCCTCCTTGAAAATGCTAGTAAATGTTAACAAATGGAACATAGGCGAAAAAAAACCTTAATTATATATATATTACTCTTAGTTTTTAAGAAATTTGTTAAAGACCACCAAAACCAAAAGTGCGAAAACGTTGATACCAGAATAATATTCCAGTTGATTCTGATACGATATTGGCCCCCCTCCTTCAATTCCGACTCGATCTTGGCCTTCTCCTCTCATTCCGACTCAGTATGGGGGGGATATTGCCCCCCCCCCATACTTTCATTCCTGCTCGATCTTGGTCTTGGTCTCCTCCTCCCCTCTGCTTTCATTCCGACTCGAACTTGGTCTCCTCCCCCCCCCCCCCTTACTTTCATTCCGACTCGATCTTGGCTCTTCCTTTCGTTCCGACTCGATATTGACCCCCACCTTTCATTACGGCTCGACTTGGTCTTCCCCCCCCTCTTTCATTCTGACTCGATTTTGTCCCCTCCTTTCATTCAAACCATTCCCCCTTATTTTTTTTCTAGATCCGGGACTGCTAGACAGTGAATATTATAACGTTTTCTTGTACAGAATGTTCAGTGAGTATCAGAACTAGTCCTTTCCTGGATGTTTTAATACATATTTTTCAAACTCCCCATCCTTACTATCAAACGCTGTGCCCTTTCCACATCTGCTCTTCTTTTTCCCCGTCTTACGGGAGTTTAAGAGGTAGTCCACCTTTGAACTTTCTGAAGGATGAAGGGCGAATTTTTTTAACTTTGAATGACTCCCATAGACTTTGTATCCCATCACACGAAATTCTGATGACAGATCGATTCTTTAACATAACCTTGAATCAAAGGAGAGAAAGAGTGGTGAAAACGGATGTGAAAAAAATAAACATTTTCTACGGCTTATTTTACTTAAATTTCTGTCCAAAACCATAACAATCCTTCTCTGCATTCCATTTCCATCCATTCAACTTCTTCCCATCCCGGCGTTCCCATGGAGACGATTCGTTGTCCGGGAAACGTGCCGTTCACAAAACACCCCCAATACGGACATTTACGCAATCTTGATGAAACATTGATACTCGGGCATCAGGAAAGTGAGGCGACTGCAAGTGATAATAATGCTTCAGCCTCCGAAGGAAGAGAAGAACTCCCTTTCCAGAAATAGAAACGAAAAGGAGCTGGGGAGAAGAAGAAAAGAAAAAAGAAAATAGCCCACTCTTTTCAGCTATCATAAATTTAGGAAAACGGTTTAAGATACAAGAGCAAAGAAGAGGAGAGAGTTGTGAAGATGGAGAGCATAGGAAGCGGTAGGATGCTCTTCGTGTTCCGTAATGTATTCTTTATGGTAATGAGTTCGAGAACTGTGAAAAAAGAAGATGGAGAGTGGAGAGGGAAGACGAAGAGTGAAGGATGGAGAGGATTTAATCAAAGAAGGATTGTACACATGCACATTTGTCATGAATCTGGCGTGCATAACTGGGAAAAAATAATAAGTTTTTTTAATACACGATTATGTGCAGTGGACACACAAGCCTAGCTCTTGTTCATTAGACAGTGAAATAATATCAAACGCAAATATTAACATTGAATTAATAAAAGTTATGGGAGAGGTTATATTTGTAGGCTTTTTTATGCAGTTGAGACGTGTGTAATTAGGTGGACAAATATACCTTTTGTGGAATAGAAATGATTAGTTTTAAAGTTTTTCCTTGACACAGGAAAGGATTGTTTAAACTTCAGACATACGTTTGAATAAACATATAAAGGAGGATTATCAAAACTTTCACAATTTAGTGCATAAATAAATAATGCATCATAACAGTGGTTTTCAAACTTTTTGAGAATATACATCTTTTGTCATCCAAATGTCTTCGCGTACCATCAGTGCGGTTAGGTTTTCTTACCTATCAGCGCCATCCATTGAGCAACTATTAAGAAACAAATGGGAGCTACTCTTCAGGAGATCGAATGGATCCCGAGTATGGCAAGAGCCACCTCGATCAAAGGCGCCCTGAGTATGGCCAGAGCCACCTAGATCGAAGGGGCTCCGAGTATAGCCAGAGCCGCTTCGATCGAAGGGCTCTGCCCCCCCCCCCCCTCGAGTATAACCAGGGTCATCTAGGTCGAAGAAGTTCCTGAGTATAACCAGAGTCACCTAGATCAAAGGAGTTCCTAAGTATAACCAGAGTCACCTAGATCGAAGGGACCCAGAGAATTCCGCCTATATCGAAGGGGCCCCCGAATATAACCAGAACCGTCTAGATAGAAGGTGTCCCGAGTATGGTCAGAGCCACCTAGATTGAAGGGACACCTCGAGTATAACCAGAACCAACTAGATCGAAAGAGTCTCTGAGTATAACTAGAGCCACCTAAATCGAAAGGGCCCCGAGTATGGTCACAGCCACCTAGATCGAAGAGACCTGGATAATTCACTAACAGAAGTGATACTTAAATGTACATTTTATATATTTATGTACTGTATTTTACATAAAGAATGAAGCGTCAAAATCTAAAGTTCAAAGAAGGCAAAACCAATGAAATGTTACCACATCCATGCGAGTTGCATCATGAACAGCTTGCAGATGTGATACTCCCCCACAGTAAATAGTTCCACGCCTTATACTAGAAATAAGTGTTTTTACCAAGGTAAATTATTATTAGATATAATTTCTGGAAGTAAGCAATTAAAAATGCTGTTCCTAATTTCGGAAAATTGCAAAGTACAGGACGAAACATAATTTCTTCTAAACCAGAACATTCGACACAAAACACTTGTCACAGAAACTCCCTAGCGAGTCGATGTCGCATCTTACTTTTCATTGGCTTTCGTGGTTAAGCATAACACGTCACTATTGGAGAAGAAATTCTTTGTGAAAGACTTACCGATCCATTCTTTATAGCTGTTCAATTATTGTTCTATTTCTTATATTCCATCAAGTTGCTTTTTATTTTTAAGATTTAGTATTTTCAAATATTAATTATAATATAATTAATATTAATATTAATATATTTTATAAAAATCATAGCTATTTTTGAATCATTATTAATTATTACATTAATTATTATAATTATAAAATAATAAATAAATACCCACAAGCAGCTGCTTGCCACAGAGGTCTGACAGGAGTCTATCAGTTTATATACCATAGTAGAAGGTTTGTGAGGATGGCAGGACCACGGTAGAAAAACAACACAAACATCCATGCCTTACCCGGGGGATAAACAACACAAACATCCATGCCTTACCCGGGGGGTTCCATAGAACAGTAGCCAAGTGCGCTAACCACTCGGCCATATATTATTAAATGTTATCAAAAATTCTAAATTAAATAGCTACGTTAGATTTTAGACAAAGTAAATCACTTAAATTTTAAGCATAATTAAATTTCGGGATTTTATCCTCCTCTATTTGTTCATTGAGCCGTCCCGTTGCTTGGCTACTGATCAATGACTCTTGACTGCTGATCAAAGGAATCTGTGTTCGAGCCCTGGGTAAGGCATGGATGTTTGTGTTGTTCTTCTGCTGAGGTCCCGCCATCCTCACAGACCTTCTACTATGGAGTATAAACTGACAGACCTCTGTGGAAAGCAGCTGCTTGAGGGAGTATTTTGTTCATTGACTGCCAGGGGCCGGTATTTCTAAGTGGCCCAAATATCTAGCCGATGCATCCGTAGCTTTAACATCCCATACCATGGACGATGATCTTTCTAAGTTCATCGTTGTTCTCTTTTTCATTGAGGACAAAGTAAGGATTAGGGAAGAATATCTCAATGCTGGCAGAGTGAAAACTGGTTATGGCACATCGTTTTGCCGCATCTGTTTGCGGTTTGAACGATGAATTTGAAGCTGATCCATTGACTGCATGCAGATATCAAATCAGTGCAGTCACAAAAGAACATTTAGCAAAATATATAAATTGTAAATTTTTAAAAATATTCCAATATGCGCCCTAAAAGGTAAAACATAAACTAAAGCATATCGGTGCTTCAGTCGAAGTTCATCAGTCAAAATTCGCATTCACTTTAATGGATGATAGGGCGTAATCAGCGCCCTATCTTAGTAGGTAAATCAGCGCCTATCTTCCTTTCAAGTGAATATGAATTCAGTAACTAATTGTATCATCGATATGCTTTAGTTTTATTTTCTACTTTTTAGGACGCATATGAGATGATAAGTATTTTTTAATTTTTTTAATTTTTTATATTTTTTTCTTTCTCGTTAAAAATACCTCCCTTCAGAAACTTTCATATCATATATGACTCATAAACATCAACCACAGTTTTTCTCTCTCTCTTTTGAGAGTCGTGTTTCAAGTAGCCTATGACATTGGACACATCACGAGCTTTAATTTGAGATATAACTTATTAACGTCCACTCCATTTTTGGAGAGGGGAAGAATGGAGAGGTAAAATTCGAAGTGACGGTCCTCATATGAGTTTTAATTTGACACATAATTCGTAATTGAAAGCCATCGTGTTCGGAAGATATAGCGGAACAATGGGTTTCATACTTCCTCTTTTTTAAGTGGAAAAAATAATGGTGTTTTCCACTTACAAATAATGGTGTTTTACAATTTTTTATAGTCTATGAAAATTTTGCGTCACAAGTTTTCACTGAAGCAGAACTTGCTACTTTCGGCAGTCGCGTTAAGAGATATAGCCAAACAATCGTTTTCATTTTTCCCCTTTTTAAGGGTGGGGGGGGAGAAACATAGTTGGTTATTTTTTTTATAGCCTATGACACTCCCCTCGTTACAATCTTTCATTTGACATATAAATCTTACGTTTGTCCGTCGCGTTCGAAAGATATGGTGAAACAAATGTTTTAACAAATCCAAAAAGCGACAAATATGGAGCGAAAAGTAATAGGAAGATAAATAAAATGAGCAGGTTTTGACTGTGAAACATGTGTATTGTTATGAATTAAACCGATGGAAACTGAGCGTGTTTTCAAAAATAATTAGTAACAATAAATCTAAAATAATGTAATTTATTTTAAAAGTATGAATGAAAACATTTGTATAAATACAACCAACACAAATCTTTATCAGTATAAAAATAAACCTTTAGAAGAACATAGAACCTTTTTATTATTCCTACAAAGAGATTTTTCCTATAAATTCTTTATATCTCTAGTCAAAGCATAAAATAAGGCTTGTACAGCACTCATTAAATTACACCATCATATTTACGAAAAAACCTGAAATCTACAAAGTATCACATTACCAATTCTTTTAAACAAACTAAAGATAACTATGCATCAAACGATGAACTCTTACTACAGAAAATTCTACAGAAAAGTTGAGATCAGTTCTGCTTGTTCGACTAACATATAACCTCCTCAGCCACATCTTTAAGTGTACTAAGCATCCTTCTTTTTCTTACCAGTCCACTAACTATATTAATAAACTAATGTAACCTCCCGCACACACACCAAATAAAATCATTTCCTTCTTTATACTTTAGTGCACAGAGAGAGACAAAGTACGTTTTCCTTCACACTCTAATTCCTCTTAATACAACTCTCTTATTCTTTGTTTTTAAGTTAAGTTCGTTCGAAGTGGTTGTGATGTAATTCTAACGCTGAAGTACACGCGAGCATCAAGACGACATATCTCATCACAGGTTTATTGTAGCACGTTCATATGTCGTAACAATATTATCAATCAGGTAGTCAAACATTATCAGTCTGTATTATCAAAAGCTGAATAAAATTGAAGTGTATTATACCCACCTACATTTTTTCGGCTAGAGGGACAAATGCACTTAGCCATATCCTGGCAGAGCCATCAAGATGGAAAAGCTCATTAACAGAAATAAAATTTTTCTTGTACACCTCTTCAGTAGTCTAAGAGACTGTTGTTTCTAAAGCAGAAAAATTTAAATGTCACTTAGCAAATTAGAGAGAAAATGCTTAAACATCGTTAGGAAAGTAACGCAGTTATTTTATTACTTAAATTATTAAAACTCAACTACTAGGTATTTATTTTTTTTTAAATTTGCAAAAGATTTTAAAATTTTTAACAATGTTTTAATAAATTAAAAATAAATAAAACATCTTATATCATACCGTTTTAAACTAAATAGCTTTGGGTAAAGTTTTAAAACATTGAATCACACAAATTTCCACACATTTCATTTCCTATATTTTGTTCGAAAGTTAATAAAATAAAAAATGAAACACAAATTTGCGCATATTTCATTTCCTATATTTTGTTTGAAAGTTAATAATAAGAAAAAATTGAATCACATAAATTTCCACACATTTCATTTCCTATATTTTGTTCGAAAGTTAATAATAAAAAAATTGAATCACAAATTTGCCCAAATTTCATTTCCTATATTTTGTTCCAATATACTGGGATAAATGTAAATTGGTATCCTGATTTTATTTTTGATTGTCAATCCCGTACACCGACCCACGGCTTAAAGTCCCATCCGACGGACGATGGTCTTTCCAAGCCCATCGGTGTGTCCTACTGACCGAGAGAAGGGCAAGGAATTTTGCGGAGATAAATCTCAACACTGAACCAGCTGGGACTCTAACCTGGGAACTGCAGATTAGAGTCTGGCGCGCTACCAACTGAGCCATCCCTGCCCCCATAAACAAAGGACCACTTTTTCAAAAGTCTCTAAGTTCACGATTCGAAGAATATCTGATTGTTCTCATTCAGAGACTGAAAGAGAAGGGGAAAGTAAGAATGCAGAGACCGAATGAAAAGAGGAATAAATAGCAACAAAAATTCGATGCTAAGAAATCCTTCAACAGCTCTTGGAAGAAAGGTTAACGTCATTATCAATAGGTGCAGGAGTCAGAAAACGTCTTGTACGAGGGTCACATAAAGCTCCCCCAAGTGGAATTCAAGATCTTCCTCGGGTCAATTCTTCAGCCATCTCCTATTTTATCCTCCTCTTCCTTTCTCTCCAATTCTCCCACACTCCATTTTTGCTCCTTCTGTTCTTTCTCTCATCCCCAAGCCTCTTCTAAATCTCTCGCACAGCACGCATCAATTCCTCTTCCCCCCTCTATCCATTGCTCATGCGCAGTAGCATCCTGAGATCCGTGAATTGGATGAAACTAGTGGATGAACTATCTTTCTCTTTCTCGCTCGAAACCACACTCAATGAAAAAAATAACTGGAATAAAAACGAAAAGCTAAAAGAAAAGATGCAAAAAATATCATGAGCCACACGTGTTCCCAAGTGTGCAGCCTCGACCCAAAAGATGTTACTCTGGGGGCATTTCAAAGACACTAACAGGTCATCACGCAGCTGTCAAAAAAGAAACAAGTAAAAAAGCGAAAACAAGATAGATATAGAATGAATCCCATCTTCGTGTGAATATTGCCTTCCATGGGTTCCCTCCCCTCGAAAAATAGTATCGCTGAAATTGATACATAAAGACTAATTCAATGAAACTTGTTTCCCGTATTATTTCCAAATTAAGTTATTTTTCTAGTTTATTTCATTTATTTAAATACCGGTGATTTAAATATTTTGTTTTAATACAAATATTTGATATATTGATTATTACTGAAAAATATTGAAATATTATCAATACACACACATATATATGTATCAATTTGATCCTAATAAATAACTTTAACACTACTAAAAAATGAGAAACAATACATTCATTTTTTTCTCTTTTTCAAAAAACGAGCCGTAATTTTTTTGTTTTGTCTTCTTTCTGTTTGTCTGTAGACTTTCAATATTTTTAGCTTTAATTAATAAGTAAAAAACTCTTTTTGTGGTTGGACAACTACTAATGGAATATTTCCGAGTCATATTTGCCGATTTTTCTAATAGTATAATTTCTATCATTAAGAGAGGCATTAAATTCAGAAAACGAAAAAAAAAATACTAATATGGCGAATAGTCTATGCATGGTAAGATCTGAAACTTAGTTTCAGATCTTACCATGCATATATCCTGATCATCACTCTCTAGTGATGATCAGGAGTTGTTTGGGCTGTTTTACCTCTGAGCGGCACTTTTTTGCACACCATGGGCTAAATGGCCAGGTCACAAGGACCCCGAAGGCTCAGAGAATGTTGGGGGAGGGGACCCACTGGAACAGCTGTTAGGAGACAGATGGTAGCCTCCCGTCAAGGCCATCCAGCGTGTTCTTTAACGTGCACAGGGTATGGCTCTCCCGCACACGGGGCCACGGCTTAACGTCCCATCCGACGGACGGCGGCCTTTCCTAGCCCATCGGTGTCCCCTACTGACCGTGGGCAAGGCGGGGAATTTTGCGGAGATAAATCTCAACGCTGACCCAGCTGGGACTCGAACCTGGGAACTACAGATTACGAGCCTGGCGCGCTACCGACTGAGCCACCCCCGCCCCCGATCAGGAGTGCAACATAGAGAGCAGTGACTTGCCCTCTTACCACCAGAAAGTTGCAGAAAGGAAACTTTTAGAGATAATCAATAATAAATTCACAGATTACCTTTTCACATTTAATTCAAGAAATAATTTTGTGAAAAAACATGATTCGCCAACGAGTGGGATTCGAACCCTCATATCCCACTTATATGCCATATACTCTAACCACTAAGCTAACACCAGCTCTGTCATTTATCCACTTAGTTGAGGATAAATGACAATAATCGGTAAATCATTCTCGTCACAAAATTATTTAGAGTTTTTTTTAATTGATTTTTTTTGGGGGGAGAGGGTTTTTTAATAAAATACTATTATTCGTATTTTCCGAATGTTACATCAGTTTGAATTTTTATTGTTATAAGGCCCTAAAATTAGTAAAAGGCAAAACTTCTTTAAAAACGAGCATTCTGTATTAATCAAAAACAGTAATATTTTACAGTTCTGTAATAATAACCTGATCGATAAAAATAAACTATCTAACTTCAGAAATTGTTGAAACAACCATAATATTAATGCAATATTTATTTATCTGTAATTGCAAAAAAATTAATGTCATGAATTTAAATGATTTCGTGCCTACTTCTTGAATATAAAATTAGTTACAGGAAGGTAATTTGACAGCCATATAGTACAGCACACTAAAACAACCTTTTTCTTAATTTCAACAAATTAAAATATAATTATTATAATTATTGATAAAAAAAGCTAAATTACAGCTCTGAACTTTTTTTTTTCGAAACCTGTTAAATAAACAAATATTTGTTTCAATGACATTAGTCATTAAACTATCACCAATATCTCTGTCCTTTTATGTGCAAAACAAGTTTCCAATATCTGTGTTTCCTTTCAAAGTTACCTAATATCCCTTTGGTTTTTTTCTTTCGGTCGTTCTTTCGCTTTGCACAGATCTTTGTCGATATCTCTCCTCCCCTCCCAAGAGACTTTAATCAGATGTACCGAAAGCAACATCCTCTTACTCTTGCGCTTCTCCCATCTTCACCGCGGAGTATCTACGGTCAGTTAGTTGGGTTTCTGTTGGATATCAAATCAAAGGCATTACGAATTCCAGCTGCTTGAAGTCCACACTCTTGTTTCAAGCCCGAATCAATACCACGCCTTTAGTAGTACATAAATATTCTAATGAAGGTGTTCTTTATTCAGTTACCTTACCTCGATCTGCGATGTAAAACAGTCACCCTCTCTATCCCTCTCTCTTTCTCTAGCTCTTCCTATCTTCTCAACACGCACTTGCTTGTGTCCTCTCTCCCTCGCCGCGGAGCATGTGTCCCATTTCAAAACTCAACAGCAAACAAACAAAATCTCAGACTCTAAGCTCCGAATCTGTGCGATACGCATCAGGTTACTTCATTGTTACGTCGATTCCCGTCTTTTAAACTTGCTGTAAACCTTTTTAAAGATCGCATTGTTTCTCCTTCCGTTAAGAATTCGGTGTTTGTTGTGGCCTATCAACAAACGCGAGCGTTTTCATCAGAGAAGAGTACGATTGGGAGAGGAAATATCAGACGAGAAGAAAAGCTTCTCGTCGAGATAAAACAGAGATTGAAGCAACAAGCAAATAAAGGTGGGATGCAGGAATTTTCCAGATCGACGCTCTCTTCTTGTTGGTGCATCAGTCAGCGAGATATTTTGAGATCGTTCTTTGGCCTCTACTGAATTACGTTTGTCAAATGAACCGTGAAACTAACAATATAAACTTTCAAATTTAACCGTCGGATAGGACATTAAGCCCTGGTCCCGTGTGCTGGAAAACCATATACTGTGCAAATTAAAGAACACGCTGGATGGATTTGACGGGAGACTTACATCTCTCTCCCAAAAGCTGTTCAGTGGGTACTCTGCTCTAAACCTTCCCTGAGCCTTTGGGGTCATTGTGACCTGGCCATTTAGCCCACTGTGTGCAAAACTTTCCACTCAGAGGTAAAATAACCCAACCCAATTAAAAATTAAATTAAAAAATATCGGAAGTTTATGTTAAAATGCATATATTTGCCTATTATTTCTGAGTTGTGCAGGCGGGGATGGCTCAGTGGGTAGCAAGCCAGGCTCATAATTGCAGTTCTCAGGTTCGAGTCCTACCTGGGCACACGTTGAGGTTTATCTCCCTCAAAACTCCCCGCCCTGCCCACGGTCACTAGGGGACACTCATGGACTTGGAAAGGCCGCCATCCGTCGAATGAGACGTTAAGCTGTGGCACAGTGTACGGGAGAGCCATACCCTGTGTACGTTAAAGAAAACGCTGGATGGCTTTGACGGGAGGCTACCAAGTCTCCTAACAGCTGTCCAGTGGGTCCCCGCCCCAACCTTCTCTGATCCTCCGGGGTCCCTATGACTTGGCCATTCAGCCCATTGTGTGCCAAAGAGTGCCGCTCAGAGATAAAACAACCCAACTAAAAAGAAAATAAATAAAATCGCAAGTTTATGTTAAAAGAAAATAAATATTGGCCCATTATCGCCTGAGTTGCTACTACGTCATAAAAAGCCCAAAGAACCAACCAGTACAAATATTGGTTTGCTAGCTGGTTGCTTAAAAGGATTCTTTAATTAAATAGGGTCAGAGTTTAATGCAAGTGTAGGCAACCTTATAAAGGAAAAATAATTTTTTTTTTCGTCAACTAACAGTTTGAGAACCGTAATACATATATTTATATAACTCAAATTGCAAGCAAGAAATTGAAAATATTAGCCTGGACTACAACTTAAAATTTCTTATCTTGTATCTTTTATTTCATCTTATATCTTTTATTTCATCTTATATCTTTTATTTCACTTTGTATCATTATTTCATCGTGTATCTTTTATTTTATCTTGTATTTTCATCTTGTATCTTCATTTTGTATTTCTTTCCTGTGTCGTATTTGTGTCTTTTATTTCATCTTGTATTTTTATTTTATATTTTTGCTTGTATCTCGTGTTGTATCTTTTGTTTCATCTTGTATTTGCATCTTGTATCTTCATTTTGTATTTCTTCCTTATACCATATTTGTATCTTTTATTTCAAAGCATTTTGTGCAGAGAGAGACTCCGTTGGTTTGGCCATGTTGTTTGTATGGATAATTATAGATTGGCGAATAGGGTTATGAACAGTGTGCCTAAAGGCCTCAGAAAGAGGGGAAGATCTAGGATGCGGTGGGCAGACAATGTCCAACAGGATCTTGTTAGAATTGGTGTGCAGTGGCCAGATACAGCAGATGTAGCTCAACACAGACTTGCTTGGAGAACTAAATTGCACGATCTGGTTGGACCTCCGTAGCCCATGGCTGCTTGAGGATGATGATTTTTCATTTTGCATTCCTTGCTTGTATCTTGTCTTGTATCTTTTATTTCGTCTTGTATTTTCATTTTGTATTTCTTGCTTGTACCTTGTTTTGTGTCTTTTATTCATCTTTTATTTTTCCGTTTTGTATTCGTTGGTTTTATCTTGTTTTGTATCTTTTATTTCATCTTCTATTTTTATTTTGCATTTCTTGCTTTATCTTATCTTGTGTCTTTTATTTCATCTTCCATTTTTATTTTGCATTTCTTGCTTTATCTTATCTTGTGTCTTTTATTTCATCTTGTATTTTTCATTTTGTATTTCTTGCTTGTATTTTGCCTTGTATCTTTTATTTCATCTTGTATTTTCGTTTTGTATTTCTTGCTTGTATTTTATTTTGTATCTTTTATTTCATCTTGTACTTTAGTTTTGTATTTCTTGCTTGTATCTTGTATCACCGTTCCATCTACTACATCGGAAACCACGGAGTATCAAAATCTATCGAAATAAAAATCTCGATAGTTTGTGACGAACCAGCATGAGTCCTACTATAGAATCCGACGCTATAAATTAAATTAAAGCTAGCTGAGACCTTCACAATAATAGAGAGGGTTTTTTTGTCTTAATTTATTGAACGTGTGAGTACTTAATTTTACTTGCTGCAAACGCAAAAGTGCTGCAGTTTTTTACGTAACTGTCTAAGATTCGGCCACCATTTTAAAATTCTGCGCTATTCCCCGGCTATAATTCAATAACAGGAAATTAGTTAATTTAATCGTTTAGGTCCCGGCATTTTGTACATCTTCTAAAGTTATAAAAAAAAAGACGTCTGTGTATATCTGTATGTGTGTCTTAATTTTACATCAATATAATTCTATAGAAAAATTGTATTGATTATCTAATTTTTCCTCTAAAATTGTTATCAACGTTAAAATAAGAGTGATCCTTTCCTTGACACTTGGACAAAAAAATCGAGAAATTTCCTCAGTACAATTTGTAATTTCTGAAATAAGTTATTTGCGGAAAAGCTGACTGAAAATAAGATGACGTTCTCAATAAAATTCGTTTAAATCTTGATCTTCAATGATATTCATTGTACGACAAAGTTAGGGAAACTGAAATATATTTAACCGTTGATGCCGCCATTATAGGCATCCTAATCATTTTTATTTTTTATAAAGATTGGCGAAAAACTGAGAAAAGCTATTTAAACTTCCGAAAATGCTTTTATTTTAGTAAACGATAACATAGTGGGTTGGGTTGTTTTACCTCTGAGCGGCACTTTTTTGCACACCATGGGCAAAATGGCCAGGTCACAAGGACCCCGAAGGCTCAGAGAAGGTTGGGGGAGAGGACCCACTGGAAAAGCTGTTAGGAGACAGATGGTAGCCTCTCGTCAAGGCCATCCAGTGTGTTCTTTAATGTGCACAGGGTATGGTTCTCTCGCACACGGTGCCACGGTTTAACGTCCCATCCGACGGACGGTGATCTATTCCAAGCCCATCGGTGTCCCCTACTGACCGTGGGCATGGCGGTGAGTTTTGGGGAGATAAATCTCAACGCTGACCCTGCTGAGACTCGAACCTGGGAACTGCAGATTACGAGCTATCGACCGATTTTACGCTATCGACTGGCCACCCCCGCCCCAATAATATAGTGAAAGAGCAAAAATATCTCATGGGAGTACCCCAAATGAGGTTAAAGGCAAATCTTCACTAGACACACATACGCATTTGGCTCTAGAGCCGGATCTAAGGTTGGGGGTGGAACTATGCCCCCCATTTGAGAATTCTAGCAATGGAGGAAAAATTATTAAATCTATGCATGTTTCACGCATTTTTTCAATAAATATTTAAAAACCTCTAGAATGAAGAGAAAATATTTTACTAGTGTAAAATTTGAACTTCCAAAAATGCTTTTTGGTAAACGATAATATTGTGAAATAGCAAGAATTTTTCAAGATAGTAACCCAAATGTGTTTAAATGCACATCTTCACTAGACACACACATGCCCTTGCCTCCAGAGCCGGATGTAGTGGGGTGGCCGGACGATTACTCCCCCGCTTTTTTTTTACTTTTTTTGACTCGATTGCGTCACTTTGTCTCCTCACTTAATTTTTTTATCCATCCAAACCTACTTGCCCTCCTGCCTGCCGCATTCACGATGCAAGTCTATCAATTCAAAGTAATATATTAGACAATATCCTTCGTCAAAACTGATTGATTCCCAACATCCCTTTGCGGTAAGATAACAGATTGATTGGTAAAGCATTACGAAATAGCAAATCTCGAACGCATCAAGAGATTTTTCCCACAACGTTTCATCACAGTTTCTTCTCCCAAAGTTACAACTTTATCATACTGCTCATCCTCGGCAATTTTCTCCAGAAAAGCCAACCCATCATTCCGCATCCTGTCTCCGACGATCTCGTCTGCCTCCAACGATCACCCGTTCCAGTCGGCCTCCTCAGCGTCCTTGATCTACGATGCTAATTAGCCTGTCGCAAGCCAACCTGAGCTCCGGCCGATTACTCCAGAAGGTCCAAGCCATGCACTGACATGCACACGCACGCACGGCCAAGCACAAATGCATGGGCGCACGCGCATACGGTACTACGCACGCATCCGTTGCCCACACCGCTTTGCTAACGTGATCTACATTCTCAGAGCTGCGTCTCCGGTGGAGAAAGTGATGCTCGAGATCATCGTTATGGCAACGCGTCCCAAAGGAAAGGATGAGGTCTGGCTCTCAATGGGAAGCCGTTAGTGGACAGACGGTCGAGATAGCTTAGCGCAGTCTACTGCGCTTCGTTGCGTACGTGCTCAATTTGCGTAATGTCGCCTCTCTCTGACACTCCCTAAACCCTGCAGTTCGGGGCCATCGCATCTGCGAAAGAGAAGGATGCAGAAGAATGGAGAAGTTTAGAAACGCATTTTTTTTTCCTTTTGTGTAGATTTTTCAGAAGGGTAAGATTGTTCTTTGTAATATGTGCACTTAAGTATTCGTTAGCTATGTCCGTGAGCATTTAGGAAGAAAAACAGTTGTGTGCTTAACAAGTGGTACAGACGGATTATGAGATTCTTTGCAAAGAGTTTAAAAGGTGTAAATATTAGAGACAGGTTGTTTAGATGTTAGGGACGCTTATTAAGGAAATTTATTAAGGTTTTGAGGAAATGAAATTTTACAAGAAAAAGAGAGAAATGAGCGAGAAAATTTCTTGGGAAACTGTTTAAAATTTTTGCTAAATCTTCACAATTTTGTTATGTTATTGCATAGTAATAGTGGCTATAAAGGTCATCTGAATCATCATTCAAGATCTCAAAATGATATTAACTTTCTGAAACTCCGACTGATCTCAAAGCAATTTGAGATGATGTCACTGCATTTGGAAAAAAATAATAGTTAATAATATATTTCAGTATTAAACAAAATAAACAATGTACCAGAAGTTATTAAAAATTATTATTATTACGTAAAAATAGTATATAATTATTATTCTTGCATGAATTATTCAAATATTACATAATAACATAATATTAACATACACCGTTCGTCATTGAAATTGCCACATCTAGAACGAAAGGACGAATTGACCTGACAAATTACATGCTGAGTTTTGACGTATATGGACGTGACGATAATATAGTAATAGAGCAAGAATTTTTCAACTTCTTCGGCGAAAGATACAAGGAACAGTCGCTTAATATTTATTCAACCCCCTCCCCCGCCTTTTTGTGTGGAAGGGAAAAGGAAGGACAGAAATAAATTATTTTATTCTCGACGATATTTTCCATATCATAATCTTTCATTTATCATGTAACTCCTTAGGTTCTATTTCTTTTTCAAGAGATAATATCGAAATGATCAGACCTTCCCACTCTAATTTTTGAAGAGTGAGTGGGAAAGAAAAGGACGGAAAAACTGTTTCGACAAATAAAATAAGCGAAAACATAAAGAAGTAGCGCGAAAGCAAGGTTTTTTTAAAGAGAACCAATCGATATAAGCTAATTACAACAGCAGGTGGTTCAGTTGCATATATGTTTTAAGAATTATTTGCATGTTACTATCATTGCAAAGCTCTGAAAGGTAATTTTTAACTGAAAGTTTTTCGGACATGATACTCATTTACTTACATTTACAAGCAACATTCCATCAATCGTAGATGGGTTCAAGATATTGAGAATTTTCAAACACTTTCCTGGATGATTCCGTATTAATTATAAGACAAGTAATAATTCTATAGTTTTCATATTTATAGTTTATAGGGTAGTTAATAAATTTTAAAATGCTAAATTTTTCTTATAGATAAGGGGCGTTGGTTAATTCAGTCCGTAACGTACCAGGCTCGTAATTTGCAATTCAAAAATTCGAGACTCGACCGTACCGTCTTTGTGATTTACTACACTGAATTTCCACCCTGCTTTGGAACAAAAAAGGGATAGGCTAGTAAAGACCTCCATACGTCAGATGGACATTAAGCCGTGGTTCCGTGTGCAAGAAAGTCCTACCCTGTGCATGTTAAATAATAGGTTGAATGTCCTTGACGAGAGGCTTTTCTCTCTCTTTTATTTCATAACCTTTTCTCAATCCATGGGGTCCTTGTGATCTGGTCATTTAGCCCATAAATATCATAAAAATGCAGGGTGTGGATAAAACAACCCAACGTATAGAAAAATAAAGTCTATTTTAAAAACATATAATTAAATAATATAATAAATATTAAATTACACAATTGAAAAGGGGGTGGGTTGTTTTACCTCTGAGCGGCACTTTTTTTCACATAATGGGCTAAATGGACAGGTCACAAGGATCCTGAGGGCTGAGAGAAGGTTGGGAGCAGAGGAGTTACTGGACAGGAGACAGGTATTAGAGCCCCATCAAGGCCATCCAGTGTGTTCTTTAACGCTCATAGGGTATGATTATCCCACACACGAACCACGACTTAACGTTTCATTTGACGGACGGCAGCCTTCCGAAGCCCATCGGTGACTCCTACTGACAGAGGACAAGGCAGGGAGTTTTGCGTTCATAAATCTTAACGCTGGCCCAGATGGGATGCGAACCTGGGAACTGCAAATTGCGAGCCTGGGACGCTACCGAATGAGACACCACCACCCCAGTGAAAAAGAAAAAACACAAGATGTCGAATATAATTTATATATGGTTAAAAATTTCAGATTTTTGACATATAATAGGAAAGTTTTCAGATAGTTTCACCATAAAAGAAATTAGAAGGAATCACCATATTATTTCCTTCATTAAAAATTTTGAATATTTTAAGATTTTACATATTTCTATCGATTCTAAAAGTTATAAATGAAGTTTTCATATTACAATTTATCAACTGGCCAAACCGAGATCTCCTTCATTGGACAGGAATTGCAAGGAGGCAGTTGTACTTGCTCCGCTCCGCTTAGGTCATTCGTTTATTACTCATTCGTTTCTTCTTCGAGCGGACGACGAACCTAAAAATGCGAGTTTTGTGACACCGTTTTAATTATTAAACATATTTTAATCTCATGTCCCACTTTTAACTTTCAACGTAGACGTAACTTTTATCATTTTACCTCCGAGCCTCTTTCACTCGGACATCTTTTACCTGATCATTGCTTTTTACCACCGGTTTTTTTCCTTTTTAAAATATTGTGGTTATTGTAATAGACTTTAATTTTACCTTGTATTTTCTATATCTAACCCAGGTCTTTTACACCTGGGATTGTTATAACTCGTATTTTTCAAGTTGTTTTACTTTATACTTATACCCTTGTGCTTTGTTGGTCTACAATTTTATAATGTAGTGTTTTTGTTTTAACTATTGGTTGGGGGTACACATATCCTTTATCTTTTGGCGCATTATGGCCTAGTCGCCCATGCGCCATAAAATCCCAAACCAACCAACCAACCAGCCCTTTTTGAAGGTAATTACTAATTAATAACTGGAAATTAATAATTGATTATATTAATAATAATTAATTATTATTAATAATTGGATTCCCTTTATTGGACCGTCTAGTTAATTATTTCAGATAAATGAAATTCTACTATAATTTGATTATATTTACGTAAGTTTCAGTATTGAAAACTTTAGATTTAAATATTATATGATTATTGGGTTAAAATATTGGAACTCATCTAAATTAAATCAGAGACTAATCAGTAGGCACTTATGATTAATGATTATGATATGAGTTTAATAATCATAAGTGCCTCATATATGAATTATATGAGGCACTTATGATTATTAATGAGATTGATCGATTGTAAAACACGCGATGTTCTAGCCATTTTTAAGTAAATAAATGCTAACAATGGCGATCATAAATCATTTGTTGCCGATAGATGGCACTGCAAGTACATGTGAAGAAATATGTTGCCAAGAGCATATTAGTTTCTTTAGTGTTTAATTACTGTAATCCCGGTGGCCGAGTAGTTAGCACGCTTTGCTACTGATCAAAGGGACTTGCTTTCGAGCCCTGTTAAGGTATGAATGTTTCTCTATTTGTTGTTGTCTTTCCTCACAGATCTCTGTGGCAAGCAGCTGTTTGAGGGAATATTTATTAACATGGAAAACCTTTAATAGTTGAAATGTTCAATCTTCACAAACATCGAACATGACGTATTATGTCTGACATTCTCCTGTGGAATCTCTATGGGAAGTAATTGTTTGGTTTACCTCGTAAAATGAATACAAAACAACCTGATTTTCTTTCACACTGTGAAGGAGATGACAGTTCACTGCTCTCAGTATAAGTCCCTTAACCATCACACATTTACACCCAAATTAAATTCGTTTTGCCATTTCCCAACTTCAGAGCCCTTTAAAGGTGAAAATTCAAACTGTCCGGAATTTTCCAAATGAGAATTATAATGTCATATTGAATCACACAGTTCTTAGTGAAGAATCTCTAAAATAACACTGAGACTAGATTAAATTTAAAATGAATGTTTAATCCTTTCAGTCAATAATTAATATATTTAATCTAACAATGTACGGTCCACCAATGGCATACCCGGGAGGGGTGGGGATGGCTCAGACGATAGCGCACTAGGTTCAAAATCTGCGGTTCACAGGTTCGAGTCCCACCTGTGTCGACGTTGAGATTTATCTCTTCAAAACTCTCCGCCCTGCCGTTGGTCAACAGGGGACATCGATTATCTTGGAAAGGCTGTCATCCACTGTATGGGATATTCAACCGTGGTCCTGTGTGTGGAAGAGCCATACCTTCTGCACGTTAGGGATTACGCAGGGTTGCATTGACGAACAAACTGGTTGGCCTATCTCCTAACAGCTGTCCAGTGGGTCCCCTTCCCCCAACCTTTTGACCCTTTGGGGTCTTTGTGACCATCCCTTTGGATGCAAAAAAGTGCGCTCAGCAGTATAAACACCCAAGAGGGGGATTTATGGATTATACCCCCCCTTACTCTTGAGGATTTGAATGATTGTCTACTACTGAATCGGTGATTTAACGCCATGAGCGCGAGTGACAAATATTAAATTCCATCTCTATGAGGCAACACAGTTGCTCACTTCCCAGATAGATGGCACTACTGTGCGAAATCAAATAAAAAATTCAGAAAGTTTATATGTCACATAAGCTTAATTAAAAATGTTAGCCAATGATGGTGTAGTTGTTAGCATAACTGGTATGTTTCCAGGAGACATAGGTTCGAATCCCACTCACGGCAAAACCAATATTTTACAGCTTATTATTTTATGAGTTCCATATTTAAAGGACACATCCTGTGATTCTTTATTACTGAATAATATATATTTTCAAAAGCATTTCCTGCAAAAAATGACGCAAAAATTGACTCCTGCCTAAAACTCCAATAACCCCCCTAGAACTGTCCGAGTATACCACTGTGGAATAAAACATAATTGCTCAAAAAAACATGGATTACCTTTCAAGCAACTGCTTGCTACAGAGGTCTGACAGGAGTCTTTCAGATTATGAAGATGCTTTTGTCATACAGATTGGAGGGGGCATGGACCCCTTGCATCCCCCTCCTTAGATCTGGCCTTAGAAACATATATTTTCTAAGGAAGAACAAGAAAATCAGACTCAAGCTTCTCTGCCTCCCCCCCACACACACATACATACACACACGCACCTCCCCATTACACTATAACATGTCAGAGAAAAAAACTACAATTTTCTTGGTACGACAGTGCTCATACATATTTCGTTTCGCCTTCAATATTACTGAATATTGTTCATATACTTCTTGTTAATGTAATAATAGCTCTCCAAAAAAACCTCAAATTCAGTATATTTATCATAAAAGAACGAAATTGCTCGAGGTCTACAAGTCCACGACTTTCTGTCATTTTCATAACTGTTTCGTGTCAAGTATTCATTTGACAATCAAAAAAGGTCCAGTTGAAAAAGATTTCACTCTATCATGGAGAATTATATACTCGTGCATATATATGTAAACAAGAACAAAATTAACACGTTTACGTAATCAATTTGTAAATATTGGATGAGAAGGATGCTTTGGCCCCTTGCACTGTCAACACCTGTCAGAAAATCGAAAGCATGGCAAAACAGAAATGTCATTGTCACTCCTACCTATCATACATTATTTTGTTGATGCTATTAATTAGGAAGCATTACTTTAATTAGAGCTAACAAAAACGGAAAAAAAAGTGCCGACATGAATTGAGGCGAGGTGGAAAACATAGCTGAATTCTCGGAACAAAAGTGAAAAGCCAAACATTATGTGGGAGTTATAAGGCATTTTTTAATTATTTTCGGAACATGACTGTTTTTAAAGATAAAGATAAAGCGAGGCAAGAGTAGATAGTGTACATATTTTTTGGTATTTAGGTAATTTATTTTCTGCAGGTTAAAGAATGTATTTTTCGAAGATAAATTGCTTGTTAATGTTCTTTAAAAAATACCATAAGGAAAAGAGGATTTTCGCATCACTTTAATAAGTTGCGTAAAACTGTTTATCTAGAGATTTTCTTCTATCTAGATTTATTAGAGGATGATAAATATTAATTACTGAATGTAATATTTGACCCAGACATGTGATTTCCATTTTGTTAATTAAAGGCCACATGCTGTTCCAGGTGATACTTAGCTAT
Organism: Ryuthela nishihirai; assembly: GCA_038380435.1. Lineage (NCBI taxonomy): Eukaryota > Metazoa > Arthropoda > Arachnida > Araneae > Heptathelidae > Ryuthela > Ryuthela nishihirai. The sequence goes on along the minus strand of JAWZYU010000024.1, from coordinate 50,317,586 downwards.
TTTAACAGTACGAGAACTTTGGGCTGCGTTGGGGACCTCTGAGCGGCACTGTTTCGCACACACTGGGCTAAATGGGCAGGTCTCAAGGACCCCGAGGTCTCAGAGAAGGCTGGGGAAGGGACCAACTGGAACAACTGTTAGGAGGCAGATGGCAGCCTCACATCAAGGCCCTCCAGCTGTAATTTTTGACATTACTAGGATGTTGCATTCGCAAATGTTGCTACCCATAAAGACGTTCTGATAAAAAGGGAAAAAATATACTAGGGTGATTCATAAGTCTATGCGTTTTTCGCCATGCATAGTGGTACCGTGACCCATCACCATGTTACATTTGCATACCTATGAACATAGTAATAAGGGAAAGGATAAAGTCCCCTGTCCCAGTCCATAACTATTACAAATGTCGGAGTGTTGGCTTCCATCATTAGAAGTGTTCTACAAAGAGTGTGTTAACTATTTAAATTCGTACAATTTTATGGGGCGGGGCTGGCTCAGTCGGTAGCGCGCCAGGCTCATAATCTGTAGTTCCCAGGTTCGAGTCCCAGCTGGTCAGCGTTGATATTTATCTCCGCAAAATTCTCCGCCCTGCCCACGGTCAGTAGGGGACACCGATGGACTTGAAAAGTCCGCCGTCCGTCGGATGGGACGTTAAGCCGTGGCCCCGTGTGCGGGAGAGCCATGCCCTGTGCACGTTAAAGAACACTCTGGATGGCCTTGACGGTAGGCTACCATCTGTCTCCCAACAGCTGTTCCAGTGGGTCCCCTCAACCAACCTTCTCTGAACCTTCGGGGTCCTAGTGACCTGGCCATTTAGCCATTGTGTGCAAAAAAGTGCCGCTCAAAGGTAAAACAACCCAACATACAATTTTAGATCATTACTGGGCAAAAGGAATAGCACCTACCGAAGCGGCCTGAGAATTATGCGAAACAGAAGATGAGGAGACAGTCTCCATTCGTGCTGCTCAAGCTTCGTTCGAGAAGTTCAAAGGTGTGATACGAGCCTCGAAAATAAGCCACGAACCGGACAGCTAATATCGGTAGATCGCAACATTCTGTGCCACGCTGTTGAAGTTGAATTCATCGACCAGCACTCGTAGGATTCTCGTACGAACTTGAATTGCTACTGTTGCTCACAAGCACCATAAGTGCAACATCTGCAATGCATTAGTAAGGTGGCCGGGAGGTGCTGAAATGTTCCACACGAACTGACACTGAACAAGTAATCCGTCGTATCGAAGTGGGCATCCACACAACCACCGTTTCATCAAGCGATTTGAAAACTGAAAATGAATTAAATATATTCGTGAAATAGTAAGCTGAAAAATATTGGCCTTTGCCATGAGTGGAATTCGAACCCATGTCTCCTAGTAACCTGCCAGGTATGTTAACAACTATACCATCAACGGCTAACGTTTTTCCCTTCAGCTAATGTGGCCGAGTGGTTAGCGCGCTTGGCTACTGATCGCAGAGACCTGGGTTCGAGCCCCGGGTAAGGCATGGATGTTCGTGTTGTTTTTCTGCTGAGGTCCTGCCATCCTCTCAGATCTTCTACTGTGGCATATAAACTGACAGGCTCCTGTCAGACCTCTGTGGCAAGCAGCTGCTTGAGGGGGTATTTATTTAATGTGTTTTTCATGTTACTAGGAAACATGGGTTCGAATCCCACTCACGGAAAAACCTATTTTTTTCAGCTTACTATGTCATGATTAATTTGTCTACAGGACATCTCCTATGATACTCCTGTTACATTAAAATATATTCATGTTTCACGGCATACATTAAACTTTTGTTTATGTCAAATGTATTCATTTCTCATATAATTATAGAGGAAAATTTGTCATTTGCTGGATGGAATCCGAACCCGCGACCTCCTGATAACATGTCAGTAGGGGCGGGGTGGCTCAGTCGGTAGCGCGCCAGGCTCGTAATCTGTAGTTCCCAGGTTCGAGTCCCAGCTGGGTCAGCGTTGAGATTTATCTCCGCAAAATTCCCCGCCCTGCCCATGGTCAGTAGGGGACACCGATGGGCTTGGAAAGACCGCCGTCCGTCGGATAGGATGTTAAACCGTGGCCCCGTGTGCGGGAGAGCTATACCCTGTGCACGTTAAAGAACACGCTGGATGGCCTTGACGGGAGGCTACCATCTGTCTCCCAACAGCTGTTCCAGTGGGTCCCCTCACCCAACCTTCTCTGAGCCTTCGGGGTCCATGTGACCCTTCCATTTAGCCCATGGTGTGCAAAAAAGTGCCGCTCAGAGATAAAACAACCCAACCCAACATGTCAGTAGCCATAACCGTTGAGCTAGTTGCCGCCGAACAATCAACCTCTATTGGTGGCTTTAACATTATACCATGGAGTTAAATCATTGGAAATCTATCTAACTGTTTTCTAATGAGTGATGATTTTGCCATCAAAAATCGACAAAAATGACAGAAATGGTTATAGCATTACCTAAAAAATAACTTTTTCTTTTAATATAAATAATCACCGCTAATTGTTTAAAAATAATTTTATATTAATATCTGAACAAATTTATTTTCAGATAGCAAGAAGCCCATTGTTTGAAGGGTTTATAACCTTCCCATCACATCTTATCACATCGCATCTGTTACATTGTATCAGAAAAAAATGAACAAACGATAAAGTTCAATACAAGCATTTACGCGCGTGTGTATGTGAACAACATACAAGTGGCCGCAAACACAGATCTTAAACAGGGCGGAGGCCCCTCAACTTAGAGCGTCAGAACCTACAGCTGATGTTAGGCGTAATGAATGATTGATGTCAGGAAACAGTATCATGAACGAAGTACGTGTGTGTGAACGCTTGTCGGGCTTCTACGTATGTGAGTTCGTGCATATGTTTGTACGTGTGCTTGACGGAGAGAGGGAACTCGGGCGTTGCTACAACACTCTGGTTATCCAGGTGTGTCGGGGTGTTCCAATCCACTCCACTCAAGGAAACCGATCGCCGTCATTTTGTCTTTGATGCCAGCAACTACCATAGCTGCCATTGTTCGACTCACGCACCAGAGCTGTCTAGATAGCATTGTTACTTGAGAGAAAACAATTTGGATAACAATGTACCTATCTTCCCGATAATCTCTTTTGTCTCGAGCGCCTTTCCTATTGTGAATGTTAAGAGAGAAAATTCTAAAACCGCAGTCTTTGGTCAACATTGGGGGATCAATACATAAAAAGAACACACTCTTCGCAAACGTAGAAAGTTCTAAAGCCACTAAAAGGTATTTTTTTTATATCAGTTGCGTAGGTGACTTCCGAATAGTTTATCTCTAAAGTTTCAGCAAGTGTTTGATCTTGATAACTGACAGTTTTATATATCCTTTCCTTCCTCTTTCGTGCGCAATCTCAGAGACATTATTTTGTTCAAAAGCCATTAATAATTTTTGGCTATTTTGTCTAAGGTTTTACTTCTAATGCACGTGATGAAAAAAATTGCATATAATTAAAATGCATATTTATTAAACTTCTGTTTAAGAAATTTTATTGGAGTAAAAATATTATTCCATTAGTAATATATTAGAACAAAATAGATAATTAAATCTGTGTATCACTTAGCTATATCGTCGAAATAGTGAAGGTTTCTATGCCCTGTTAGTAGAGCGGAGGTATAATGCAAAGTTAAGAATAAACGTTTCGTATTCCTTTAAAATTTATTCGATTTTGACGTATGTAGAGAGAGAGTTCGGATTTACCGATTGATAGCTGGTTCATGCCCTAAAACGATTGAGGTCATTGGGTAAAAATACACAATTTTAGTTTTTTTTTAAATGCTAGTTTAGTGTATTGTGCAATATAATTTTCAGCTATTTACAGAATTGCACACGCGCGGAAACGATTTTGCATTCTTTTTTGGATTAATTTGGATGAATTTGAATTTTCCTAATACGGACAATCTATCCCTGTTAAAAACTGGTTTTCTGATTCTATTTTCCTTACTATTCATTTTATGTGTTTAACACGAATTTATTTAAGCATTGCCGTATCTGATATGCTTTTTAAGCTTAAAAAATATAAATTAAGTTATTTGGAATATTAACTCACACTATCCTGATAATTTGTCGAGTGTTCTACCCTCAGTTCAGGACACCTGATCAAGAACATTTTGGAACACTTCCTAGTGTAAACATTTAGAAAAAACTTTTTGTTGTGAACGTTAAGAGAGATAATTCTAAATTCGCATTCTTTGGTTTGGGGATCATAACTTTAAAACCTTTCATGTTAAGAGGAGACAGCAGATTCACAACCCTCTCGATGCCAGAGCTACTTAGATGCATCAGGAAAGGACAACTGTTGAAACAAAAAGAGAGAAATTAAACATGCATAAATATTTAATAGATTTAATTTATGTAAAGTTTAAAAAAGAACTACTTATTTTAAATAGGAAAAAAAGAATAATTTAATGATTATGACTTTATTAAAACATTTATAGTTTTTATCAAATTTATAAAAATAAAAACTACCAGTTTTATTTTAAGAAACGTAATTTTAATAGAAATACACACACACACATATATTTGAAATTTAAAATTTTGCAGCACACTTTAGTCCCGTTAGAGGATGCTCTTCCCCACAGAATAACTAATTGACGTAGATGAACCAGAGAAGAGTATAAGGGTTAGGTTGTTTTACCTCTGAGAGGCACTTTTTTGCACATAATGGACTAAATGGCCAGGTCACAAGAACCCGAAAGGCTCAGAGATGATAGGGGAGGGAACCCACTGGACAGATGTTGGGAGACAGATGGCAGCCTCCCCGTGGGCCATCAAGCGTGTTCTTTAACGCGCACGGTATGGCTCTCCCGCACATGGAGCCACGGCTTAACGTTCCATCCAATCGACAGCGTCCTTTCCAAGACCATCGGTATCCCCTACTGACCGTGGGCAGGGAGTTTTGCGGAAATAAAACTCAAGACTGAGCCCAGCTGAGATTCGAACCTGGGAACTGCAGATTCTACCGACTGAGCAGCGCGACTGAGCAGCCCCTCAGAGCATAAGGTGCAAAGTGTCAGCTCCCTATACCTTTAATGGTAAAAATACTCGTAGAGGATTTTATATCGCCCTCAATGGTTTGGAAATTAATTAATATCCATTGAAACAATATACCACTAAACGCATTTTATTCGTTTCACGTACGAAAGAATTTGGGATAATAATATTATCATAAAATATCAAATTGTAAAATTCAACAGGCTGCTTTTTGCTCTTTAAAAATCATCAATAAATTTTGGATTAGTCTATGTATTTTTATATAATCATGTTAAATAAATTATTTCATTTCATATTCTTTTCAAACTCTATTGATCGAAGTAGTCTTTGGCTGTGAACAAGATCACAACCTGTAAAATTAGTTCCATTTCAATTTATTATTTCAATTTATTTTATCCATTTCAATTTATCCATTTCAAAATATTCCATTTCAAATTGTTCGTTGCGCAATTAATTGCTAAAAATATAAAAGTTAACACTCTGTATCTACCATGCTGTGAGATGGATGACTCAATACCACTGCTTGTAGCGCCTCCTTTTAGCAATCGGTCGTAATTGTCATTTTCCGACTAACTTATAGTCTGCGGACATTTTGCCTTGCAGTTATGTGTCTGACTATTTTTTAAATTGTACAAAAAATGTGAAAATAAAAAAATCATTGATTAAGATTATAAAAGAATATTACAAAATAATATATAATTAACTGTTGACCTTTTTTAAAAAAATACTTACCTATGCAATTTTAAAATTGTTAGTATATTAATATTCATAACAATAATTACTCTTCGGGAAGCATATTCACATTGCTTTTGTGTTACAATACGCATGTATAGAAGTCGTTTATCTGTGCTATCTAGTTAATTTGTGGCTCTGCCCTTCTTCACCTAAAGAGATTTTTCCACTAATGAAAGATTGTTCTTCGAACAAGTAACTGACTGTGGTTTATAAATGAACTTTGATCTGATTTCGATGACCCCAGTTTGGGAAACATTATTTTTTGCTAATCATACGGAATCTAAGCAAAACATCAACCACGTTTTTTATCAGTAGTAGAAATCAATCTCCACCCGCGGTGCGACTAAGACTTCCTCTCTCCAGAAATTCATTCCACCTCCTCTTCACCGTCGAAGATCGTTTCCATGATAAGTATTCCTTTTCTTTCCCTTTCCCGGTCCCTCCTGTTTCGGGGGATTAAGACCCATCATGCAACACAGCGGTAGAAGCCAGGGCTGGGAAAGAAGATGGGGCTGACCGTTAGTTACTGGGGGATGGGGCGGTGAAGGACGGATATGCGATGAGTGGGTGGTCCATCAGCGTGGGAAGGAGGAAGAGGAGGTAAAATTGGGAGGAGAGAATCTTTACGATAGGGATGGGGGAACAGGAAGTTTCTCGACATTCGACACCCAAGAGGATAACATCCAGCTGGGATACAAAAATAATGTTATCAGTAAATGAAACCTATGTTAGGCATCAGAATATTAAATCATAACAGTGAGACTCCTAAAACGCGTTTGAATGTTTTGTTAAGCTCTACCGTATTGTTATCTTTAGCCCTGTACAAAAAGATGAGGAAAAGTTCAGCAGCTTAAGTTATTTTAAGAGGCGCCAGCTTCTTATTAACTTCGTTGTATATTTATATGCTACTCAGAAGGAAGCTAAGCCTTGTTTGCCTACTTTTATCATACAAATACGATCCCCACTGAGACAGTAGTCGGGTTCTCTGACTTAATGCATCGGTCACAACATACGAAGATGTGCCCGCTGGAACAGCAAAGACTACCATTATCAAGGTAACCTTGCAACAGCTAGGTTCTCTAACCGTTAGGATTAGTTTTATTAAATTAGGTAAACATTGCTATTTGGGTTATGTTATCTACAACTATCCACGATATTTAGTATTCGTTTCTAAATTAATGGAAATTTTTCGCACCTTAAATAAATCTTAAAAGTGTAAAAGTAATATTTAAGTTTAAAATACTCGAATAAACTAATGATCTCAAGAGATACTTGTTAATATAAAATTGTGGTTAATATAATATAAATAAATATATAAATAACTTATATATTAATTTATAGCTTATATAAGAAGATAATAAGTATTCAAGTATATTAAATGCACACTAATATTTCCTGCTAGATGAATTTTCATCAGTTTTTATCGAATCTAAAATTTATACCTTGTAACCCGTTTGTTACTATGAGGCAGAAGGAAGCCTACCTTCAAGGCTATCTAGTGTGTCCTTTTAACATCCCAATGAGTATAGCTCTCCTGCACAAGGAACCATGAATTAATATCCTATTCGACAAACGGCGGCCTTTTTTAAAGCCATCATCATTTTCTGATGATTGAGTTATTGAGTTAGTGAATAAAATCTTAACCCATGGACAGTGTGGATTCTAACCTGGAACACCAGATTATAAGTCTGACGACTACCGAATGAGCCTATCCCTGCTCCCAAAGCAGGAAAAAAAATTAGAACCTGGCTAATTTTCCAAACTTTAATGACAGATATGCATAAAGCTACAACGTCGCCTCCCAAGTTCCCTAATATATAATGTATAATTTTAATAAATTAATAACAAAAGAGCTTGTTCTTAAAAACTTCATATATTTATCTTCAGATTAAGTATATTTATCTTCATGAACTTGATACTCTAGCAAATACTTGCTTCAGAAAGAAGAAAATGTTTCAATTATGACGCCAGAAGCTAAGACAGCGCAATGCAGTTGTCAAAGATGCATTTAATAACGATCTCAAGCGCCGAAACCTGCTAAAGGAGAAGAATAAAAAATATAAAATATGTATAAGCCGAAAGCAAAAAGGTTTCCCTCTCTATGAATAGCTATAATAATTAAAATTTGCTGTAGAAGGTTTTTTTTCCGTATAACATATTTTGCATAATAATATGGGAGCTTATGGTAAATTGCCATCAGCTTAACAACACGTTTTCAAAGAACCTAACCTTATTGTTAAGCACGGTCTAACTCTTATTTCGGTACAAACAAAAGTTCGCATTAAAAATGCAAGGAAGGAAAAGTGAAAAGAATTTTGATTATTTTTTTTTACTCCAAGATAAACGTTCCAAAATTTCCAATATTCAAGATAAAGACCGATAGGTACCATATTTGTATAAAATTCTATATTTCGAATATATCAACCTCATGTCATTGGCATTTCTAAAATTTCACCTACTCTTCGTGTTGTTTAAAGCAAAATGCTTGTTTTAAACATGAAATCAAATATTACCGAAACTTGTTTCGGCAATATTTGATTTAATATAATTTTAATTACCCTATAAAATATAATAATTTTAAATACCCCCCAAAAGAACACACCGAAATTTACAGAACATCGTTGCATAGTTAGGTTTAATGAATAATCTATTATATATTTTTAGAGGGTTTGTCTCTCTTTCTCTTTGTTTGACAACTCCACCTACCAAGGGGTGGGGGCGGGGGCGGCTCAGTCCGTATCGCGCCAGACTCGTAAGCTACAGTTCCCAAGTTCGAGTCCCAGCTGAGCCAGCGTTCAGATTTATCTCCGCAAAACTTCCCTCGGTCAGTAGGGGACACCGATGGGATTGGAAAACCACCGTCCGTCGAATGGGACGTTAAGCCGTGGACCGTGTGCTAATGAGTCATAACCTGAGTACGTTAAAGAACGCGTTGGATGGATTTGATGAGGTTTGTCTGCAATATGTCTCCTAACAACTATCCAGTGGGTCCCCTCCTACTCATTCTTCTCTGAGCCTTCGTGGTCCTTGTGACCTGGTCATTTATCCTATTGTGTGCAAAAAAAATAAGTGCTGCTCAGAGGTAAAACAACCCAACTCTGCATATTCTCTTGAGAGCTGGAAATCTGTTCCATGAAAACAGGCAGATGTGCTATTTTTCACTTATTGAAACGTCACATTTCAATATTGGACGTTTACTGACTAGAGTCACAGAGGGTTGTTTTTAGACATGGGGCGAAAAATCTTTATTTTAAATATTTTGCAAACAAACCGGATATTGAACTGACTGTTTATTTGACTGTTATTAAAACAAAAAATTTTTGAAACTAAAAACTGGAGATTCAAAAAGATTTGCATTACAATACATTTCTTGCACGCTTGGCTGCTGATCAAAGGAATTTGGGTTGTTTTTCTGCTGAGGTCCCGCCATCCTCACAGATCTTCTACTTTGACGCATAAACTGACAGGCTCCTGTCAAACCTCTGTGGCAAGCAGCTGCTTGAGGGGGCATATTTTTTTAATTTATAAAAGCCATCGATTAAAAATTCAGTGAATATTAATTAGTCAGGTATTTCCATGATTAAAATTTACGTTTGCGTTATTGTACGCAATTTTCTTACGCCTTTCCAGTGTACTGAAACTGAAAAGTTACGTTTTTAATGCTGCCTCTCCCAGGTTCGAGTCCCAACTGGGTCTGCGTTAAGAATTTTCTCTGCGACCCCCTTTCACCCTCGAAAATGGACACCGTTAGGCTGCCACCCGTTCAATGGGATGTTAAGCCGTAGTTTTGTGTGCAGGAGAGCTATACCGCGTGCACTTTAAAAACACGCTGGATGGACTTGATGGGTGGCTTTCCTCGTCTTCTGCCAGCTATTCAGTGGTTCCTCTTTCTCAACCTTCTCTGAGTCCTTGGGTTCTTTATGACCTGGCCATTTAGCTTATTGTGTGTGCAAAAAGTACCGCTCAGAGGTAAAGGAACATAATCCCTTTCCAATTTTTCTCTGGCCCTTTGGGGTGCTTGCTACCTGGACGTCTAGACCATTGTGTGGAAAACAGTGCCACTCAGAGGTAAATTCAGTGAGTAAAATATTAGCTTTAAATCCCAAACATTTTCTTCTGTTTCAAAAAGTATTTAATCCAGATCTTGGGATGAGGGGGGGGGGGGGCATGGAGCTATATAATCCTTTTTGAGAAATCTAGTAATAAGGGTAACAGAGGCTTGGGTTGTTTTACCTCTGAGCGGCACTTTTTTGCACACCATGGGCTAAATGGCCAGGTCACATGGACCCCGAAGGCTCAGAGAAGGTTGGGGGAGGGGACCCACTGGAACAGCTGTTGGGAGACAGATGGTAGCCCCCCCGTCAAGGCCATCCAGCGTGTTCTTTAACGTGCACAGGGTATGGCTTTCCCGCACACGGGGCCACGGTTTAACGTCCTATCCGACGGACGACGGTCTTTCCAAGCCCATCGGTGTCCCCTACTGACCGTGGGCAGGGCGGGGAGATTTGCGGAGATGTCTCAACGCTGACCCAGCTGGGACTCGAACCTGGGAACTACATATTACGAGCCTGGCGCGCTACCGACTGAGCCACCCCCGCCCATAACAGAGGCAGAAATAAACTTATATCTATTGTATTTCATGCATTTTTCAAGAATATTTTTAAAGTCCCCTATAATCGAGGGTTGTGTTGTTTTACCTCTGAGCGGTACTTTGTTTTGCACACCATGGGCTAAATGGCCAGGTCACAAGGACTCCGAAGGCTCAGAGAAGGTTGGAGAGGGGACCCACTAGAACAGCTGTTGGGAGACAGATGGTAGCCTCCCGTCAAGGTCATCTAGCGTGTTCTTTAAAGTGCACAAGGTATGGCTCTCCCGTACACGGGTCACGGCTTAACGTCCCATCCAACGGACGGCGGCCTTTCCAAGCCCATCGGTGTTCCCTACTGACTGTGGGCAGGTCGGGAAGATTTGCGGAGATGTCTCAACGCTGACCCAGTGGGACTCAAACATGGGAACTGAAGATTACGAGCCTGGAGCGCTACCGACTGAGCCACCCCCTATAATCGAGGAGGAAATGTTATTCTGAAATGGAAATTCAATCCCTTTTCCCTTTTTTCCAGCTCGATTGAGTTTCTTGCTATCCCCTCCTTAATTTTTAAAGAACGGCTTTGCTATGTAGTACCTAATTAAATGGCACAGTTTAAAAGTTAAAGAAATTAGGTGGATGACTTGATTTGTTACTTAACAAACCGTAAATATATAAACATGCGGCTATTATTTTTCTCTGATGTTAAAGTGCAACAGAGAATAACTTAATCAACCAGAGAGATTCAAAGAAATGTTATTAAGATTAAAAGAAAGACTTGTAGGAAATGAAAACATAATCCAAGTGAATAATTGCAATAGATTGCTGAACGCTTTGTAATCTTTATGTTGCTCCTTGGGAAACGTTTTCAAGGATTAAGATAAAAGTCAAAATTCACGGGGAAACGAGTTTCCTAAATTGTTGTCTCGTTAATTCTCCCCTGGATTCTTTCCAGCTATGCAAATGTGACGATTTACAAAGCGTTTTTAAGAACAGATATTTTCGCTCTAAGTCGCCGGTTTCTGCAACGTAAAGGAACGTTGCAGTGCTTACTGATTTGAAAGTTTGAGCAATTTTCAGCTTCTATAAAGGGATTTTTTTTTTTTTCAGTTGGGTATTATTCTTATTATTAGCATTTTTGATAGGTACAAGAGTTGATACGAAAGATGCAAATTCATCAAATTGATGCAAAAATAATGAGTTGAGTTGGAAACAAGAGATGGTTGCTAGGAGAAAAAAGTTGCTGATTCCTGTAAAAGAATGATAAGATGATTTGTATTAATTATAACAGACTTGCAAAAGTTCGCATGAAACATAGGTATAAAAGAAGCATTGCATAGGCATCGTTAAGGAGGAGTTGGAACGCCGAGGAAGATTATAAAATTGCTATTCGAGAGTAAAATGAGCATCTGGAGAAAAGTTTATCGTAATTACATGTAATTGGAGCTTTAATACTTCATGTTTTTAAACACTAAGCGGAAGCATCTGCATTGTCGTTCCGTTGCATAAATTGTTTTTAATTTAGATATTTATGAGCTTTTAAGATATTTCTTTTCTCATTTGAATACATTTCTCGTCTGTAGATTTCTCTAATTTAAAGAACGATTAGTATAATTTGATTTAGTTTTCTCCATAGCACATTGCTTCTATAATGATTGAAGTAGTAAAACTTACATTTTAAATCAGTTTTGTTGCAAAAATAGAGGTTTTAAATTAAAAATTTTTCAAATAAGACTGTATCGAAAATTATTTACATATATATTTATCTACAAGTACTGATAACAATGTAAAAATTCTATCCATAAATGGTCAATATTTATGTTTAATATATTTTCAATTGCATCTTAAAATTCTCTATAAATTCAGACACTTTTGCTTTTTAAATTACCAGTAGTAAAATCCGCCTGGACCAGCGTTGAGATTTATCTCCGCAAAATTCCCCGCCCTGCCCACGGTCAGTAGGGGACACCGATGGGCTTGGAAAGGCTGCTGTCCGTCGGATGGGACGTTAAGCCGTGGTCCCGTGTGAGGGAGAGAGACATACCCTATTCACGTTAAAGAACACGCTGGATGGCCTTGACGGGAGGCTACCATCTGTCTCCCAACAGCTGTTCCAGTGGGTCCCCTCCCCCAACATTCTCTGAACCTTCAGGGTCCTTGTGACCTGGCCATTTAGCCCATGGTGTACTCTTATGTTACCAGATGTTACGGCAACCACGGCAATCCCCGGTTCCGCCTTTCGACACTACCAAGTTAATGGAAAGCCGTGACTATCTATAGTCGGGGGCAAGGCTACACCATATAGATGCACATCATCCCCAACCTCGTATGGCGAGCACTCCTATAGAAAGAAAGCTCGACCATCGGTTGAAACCTGGAATTTTCTCTGTCCCGGTTAGCCATGAACAAGGATATGTATATCCAAGTTCGCTCGGCACCCGAGGTGGAGACTCTTAATGGGGCCAGACTTTGAAAAGGGTCTTTGCCTACTAAGGGACCAACCCGTTCAGCAGGGTTCTGAACTGCTCCCCAGAGTGCCTGATTTTGAGGTCACTAACCGGGCCACTAAACCTGACCGGGCCACTGGTTGCTGGGCCACAAGCCTCCCCCACCACGTCAAGGTGGTCCCCTATCGGGGGGGGGGGGGGGGGGGTTAGCCCATGGTGTGCAAAAAAAAGTGCCGCTCAGAGGTAAAACTAACAATGCTTCCCCCCAAAGTAACTTGGAGTTGGCAAAATTCGAAGCGACTTCGTAAAATCTAGGAGAGTTGTGAAAATTCGTAATTTTTTTTTTTGGAAAATTAAGGGGAGTTGTTAAAATTGAGGCAACTTGGCAAATCTAGGGCAGTTTGGAAAATGGAAAGACGGCAAAATTTAGAGCAGTTGGCAAAATTCAAAGCCACTTAGTAAAAACTAGTGAGTTGGCAAAATCTTAGGGAGTTAGCAAAATTTTGAGTGACTTGGTAAAATCTTGGAGAGTTGGCAAAATCGGGACAACTTGACAAAATCTTGGGGTGTTGGCAAAATTCGGAGTGACTTGAAAAAATTCGGAGTAACTTGGCAAAATCGTGGGGAGTTGGCAAAATTCAGGTGAGATGGAAAAATTAGGATTTTTTTCTGTAAAATTATGGCGAGTTGACAAAACATAGGGAGTTGGAAAATTCTAGGGACAGTTGACAAAATTCGGAGTGACTTGGCAAAATTGTGCGGAGTTGGAAAAATTCAGGTAAGATGTGAAAATTTGGATTTTTTTTCGGTAAAATTATGGCGAGTTGACAAAATCTAGGAGAGTTGGCAAAACTTAGGGAGTTGGCAAAATCTAGGGACAGTTGGCAAAATTCGGAATGACTTGGCAAAATCGTGGGGAGTTGGCAAAATTCGGAGTGACTTGGCAAAATCGCGGAGAGTTGACAAAATTCAGGTGAGATGTAAAATTTGCAATCTTTTTTCTGTAAAATTATGGCGTGTTTGCAAAATCGAGGCAACTTTGCAATATTTGGAGAGTTGGCAAATCTTGGGGGAGTTGACAAAATTCAGACTGGCTTTCCAAAAATCAGGTGTGATGTAAAATTGGGATTTTTTTCTGTAAAATTGTGGCGAGATGGCAAAATTTAGGGCAGTTGGCAAAATTCGAATCCACTTGGTAAAATACGGGCGATTTGTGAAAATTGGGATTGTTTTTGTGAAATTAAGGAGAGTTTACATGAAATAGAAAAACTTTGCAAAATCTAGGGAATTTGGCAAAATTGGAAACCACTTGGTAAAGTACAGTGAGTTGTAAAAATTGGGATTGGTTTTGTGAAATTAAGGAGAGTTGGAAAAACCAAGAACTCTTGGCAAAATCTAGGGGAGTTGGCAAAATTGGAAGCCACTTGGTAAAATACAGGGGAGTTATGAAAATTGTGCCTTTCTTGTGCAATTAAGGAGAGTTGATAAAATTCAAAGTGGCTTGGCAAATTCAGGGAAGATGTAAAAATTGCGATTTTTTCCGTAAAATTACGGCGAGTTGGCAAAATGTAGAGTAGTTGGGAAAATTCGAATGCACTTGGTAAAATATAGGGGAGTTGTGAAAATTGAGATTTGTTTTGTGAAATGAAGGAGTGTTGGATAAATTGAGGAAACGTAAAAGAATGTAGGGCAGTTGACAAAATTCGAATCCACTTGGAAAATACGGGCGAGTTGTGATAATTGGGATTGGGTTTGTGAAATTCAGGATAGTTAACTAAAATCGAGTAAACTTGGCAAAATCTTGGGGAGTTTGAAAGTTTGAAGTGGATTTTGAAAGTTTGAAGTGTCACATTCAGATTTTTTAAAAATATGGTAGTTCTTGAAATGTTTGCAAAGCAGGCTAAAATAAATTCTACGATTAAAATTTTTAACTCATGGAAATTGTTCCTTTAATTTTGTACGCCTAAAAAATCCAGAGAAATAACAAAATTGTTATGTTTGAAGATGCATTTAAACAAACATTTGGGAGAATGTTCCAGTTATAAAGAAAATATATCTTTTGTTTCTTGTCATATATCAACAATTGCTATATTGATATTGATGCCGCACATGTGTGGTGTTGGATGCATGGCATACTGAGTACTATTTGATATATTGTTATGTTACATAACAATATCAAATATCAATACAATAATATAGAATTACAGTAGGTTAACTAACACAGGTGCGTCCCCTGCAAAGTTAGATAGCTTCACCTCTATGCTAAATGCACGATATTTGATTTTACCTTAATCCCTATGGAAGCTGAACTTCTTCTCCCTATACATTCTTTGCCTTGGAACCTTTGCATTGTCTACGTCACTTGCCTATTGTTAAATAAAAATGTTAATATTTGGATCCGTCTTATCTTTTTTGAGTTATTCTTAAATATGAAGTGTACATGATCGAAGAATAAGTCTCATCTAAGCTTGTGATCTGAAGGTGTGTTCTTCTTGCATTTGCAGTTGTAGGAAATTTGAAAGGAAAACCGTTTTGTCCCTAGAGAAAGTAAAAGTACATAACTTTTTTATTCATCATATATCAGCTGTTACCTCGACTTTACAATTCAGAGTATATCAAACTAATAGAAGAATTCAGTGTCTAGCATTGCATTTGATATATTTAGCATATCAAATTTATAAATATATATATATATTATTAAAATATACATAATTTTTTCCATTACTCTAGATAACAAACTGTAAAAAACAATCCAATACATAAAGAATCGTATTATTTAGAAAAAATTTGACTATAAATGAATGCGTTTATAATTAAAGTTAATAAAAGCTTTATTATCATTATCACTCAAAGCATTTTTTGGCGAAAACAGCTCTTCCATTGTTTTTAAAAGTAGCCCACTGATGGTCAAAGCCCTCGAAGATCATTTCTTTGCACTGTTTTAGACGCATTTCATTGCAAACAAAATGCGAAAACCTCAATTTTTATAATCAACTAATTAATTCAACAGAAAATTTTTGAGTGTTTAAGAAGTAAAATAACATTTTAGTAAAGCGTTTTCATATAATGTTTATTTTGCATATTTTCAAAAAAAAAATTAATTTTCCAAGCTGAAATAACTGAACTGCTTCCTAAATAAAAAAGAGAAAAGAAACACAATTTAATAGCTGAGATAATTACTCGATTTTCTGCCCTCTTTTGCCATAATAGAAAACGAAAGCACAAGCATAAGTGTTATTCGTTTCATTTATGATATTCTTTAGCATTCTTGCTCTCTTGATATGTCTTTAGGCAGTTTCGCAAAATCCAGCGACTGAAACAAAAGAAAGTAATTCAGAACCTCATCCAAGACCATTATCCAAGAAGCAAGAGATAATCAGGAACTGTCAAAGAGCAAAAACTCTTTGTTATTAGCGACTTAATTGCAAACAGAACGCTTTTGTCGCATAACCTTTAGAAGAAATTGCTGATTAGTAGCTGGCAAAAGAAAGATAAACTATAATAATATTTACTAAAACCATGCAGTTGTTTTCTTTAATCATGGTTTTGCGAGACTGCTTCAAATTTTGCTTTGTGTTATTTTTCGTGTTTGAAAATCGTAGTAAACTGTTGATAAGATTCTGTGCGCTTGAATAAGTTTTAACGGTTTAATTTCCTTGGGAGTTCTGTGAGAGATACTAGAAATGCGTAACGTGAGATAAACAGGGGAATTGAAATTGGTTCTGGAACTTGTAGGATTTTGAGAATAGTGTATAGAATTGGTGAATTAACCTAGCAAAAAATATTTACGTAGAGTAAAATTGCTTATACGACAATTTCGTTGTTTCCGTTAGTTTACCATAACAGGAAAACTTGAACCCATTTTAACAAACAATAGGATATTTGATATCTTCTATTACAGATTTACTTCTGCATCTTTGAATATATAGTGCATCTTGGATATCTTACTTTTGCATCTTGGATACATTGTTATTAGGACTCAGTGAAAAGTGACAGACATGAAATGAGCTGGATAAAAAATGTCAAAGATTAGAATTGGTTTGCAGTGATCAACTGAAGTAATGGTGCTCAGAATAGGCGTGTTTGGAAAACGAGAGTCTCACGAGCTTACATAACTCTTGGATGCTTGAAGATTATGTTTCCATGACTGACATTGCAATAAATAATGTTTGATTATTTTTGCTGCTGTTTTTTTTATTTATTTGTTTGTTTGTTTGTTTAATGTGCTCATAAGAGATCAATGCTCCAATAACAGTGAACACATAAAAAAGATAATAATTAAAAATTAGTGCGTATTAAGATATATAAACAAATCAGTACAAAAAAGTGAAATGAACATAAACCACATTTTGAAACAACATTTACAACACACTAACAGAGATTTAGAGAAATAAAATCCTGATTTTAAGGAGTTAAAATTATTTTTAAATGAACATCTAATTCCTAGTATTAAAAATTTATTGTATAATGCTAAGCAATTTAAATTAAAAAATAGATATAAATTCGTTTGGGTGAAAAACGGAAAATTTTTCATCCGTAAAAGTGAAAGATCCAAAATTTGGCGGATCAGAGATGACAATGACCTAAATATGTTAAATGAACAAGATGGCTGCTGAAAATATTTCTTCTTTTAGTTCTGTTGAACCCATGTCATGTTTTGTGATCTGTAACGACATTAAAGAATTACTGTCTTTCTTTAATTCTGGAAATTTTTCAAGTTTAAAAATTTTACATTTTAACATCCGAAGTTTAAGAAATAAATTTGAACAGCTAGAAGCTATTCTTGCATATTTAAATAATAGTAAGACGGATATTTTAATGCTTTCTGAAATATGGATCAAACCATATGAGTTAAATTTGATCAAATAGATGGTAATCATATGTTCCATTGTTGTAGAGATTACATTAAATCTGGTGGGATACTTTGCTACGTTAAAAGTTCTTTAATAATCAAGCAAATTGCATTTAATGATATAAGTTCAGCTGAATATATTGCTATTTATTTGGAAAATTATCAGCAATATTTCGTATGTATCTATAGATCTCTTTGTATCCCACTTACCACCTTCCTAGTAGAATTTCAGGAACTACTCTTATCATTTGATAATAAAAGCGAAGTTGTTGTAATTGGTGATTTAAATATAGATATACTAGGAAATGATCACTACACAAATGAATATCTAAATTTGTTGTCATCAAATGGCTTTCAAAGTTTCATAAATTCACCTACCAGAGAAAGTATGATATCTTCTACTTGTTTAGATCACATTTTTGTTAAAAGCAAAATCGAAAGTTCATTCAAGAGTAGTATTGTTAAATTAGCAGTGACTGATCATTATCCCATTAACAATAATATGAATATTCAGTGTGATAATTATACAGAGCCTATTCTTTATCACTACATAGACTATACTTTATTGAACAGGCTTTTAAGTGAATGTTCCTGGGACAAGGTATTAACTCTTAATGATGCCAATGAAGCTTATAATAAATTTTTAACCACATTTAATCTCATAATTAAAGATCCAACTAGAGAAAGAAAAATTCAAAATAAATCACAATCAGCAAAGCCATGGATTACTTCCGAAATTTTGAAGTTATTAAAAGAAAGAGATAAGTTATATAAAAAACACAAAAAATACCCTTTAAATGAAACTTACGAAAGTAGCTTTAGAAACTTTAGAAATCAGATAAATTATAAAATACGAGATGCAAAAAACAGTTTCCTTGCAACTCAGTTTCAAAATTGTGATGGAAATATATCAAAGCAGTGGAAATTGATAAGCGAGATAATAAATCAGAAGATGGCAGAAAATAAATATCCAGAATTAGAAAGTGGTTCTGATTCAACTGAAAATGCTAAGTTATTGGCAAACCAATTTAATGAGTACTTTGTAAATATAGCAGTAAATCTGTCAAAGAATAGGATTCTAAGAAATCAAAATAGCCATATGAGTAAAAATGTCAAATCCATGTTTTTAGCTCCAACTTGTAGAAAGGAATTGACTGACATTATAAAAGGATTTAAAAATAAAAAATCTGCTGGGTATGACAATATTTCCATTATTGCTGTTAAAAAATATTCTTTTAACTTGATTCAACCATTGGTTCACATTTGTAATTTATCCTTCGAAACTGGCACTTTTCCAGATTTAATGAAGAAAGCTATTGTAATTCCAGTTTACAAAAAGGGAAATAAAAAAATGATTTTAAGAATTATCGACCGATATCTCTTCTCCCAGTTTTTTCAAAAATATTAGAAAAATTAGTTAATAATAGGCTGATAAATTTTTTAGACAGTTTTAATTTTCTCTCTGAAAACCAATTTGGATTTAGGAAGGGTAGAGGTACAGAAACTGCATTGTTGAATTATACGTCAAAGGTGTTTCATTCCATAGACAATAATCAATTTACTCTATCCGTAGTTCCCAGGTTCGAGTCCCAGCTGGGTCAGCGTTGAGATTTATCTCCGCAAAATTCCCCGCCCTGCCCACGGTCAGTAGGGGACGCCGATGGGCTTGGAAAGGCCGCCGTCCGTCGGATGGGACGTTAAGCCGTGGCTCCGTGTGCGGGAGAGAAATACCCTGTGCACGTTAAAGAACACGCTGGATGGCCTTGACGGGGGGCTACCATCTGTCTCCCAACAGCTGTTCCAGTGGGTCCTCTCCCCCAACCTTCTCTGAGCCTTCGGGATCCATGTGACCTGGCCATTTATCCCATGGTGTGCAAAAAAGTGCCGATCAGAGGTAAAACAACCCAACAACAACCTATCGGTATTTATGGACTTGGAGAAAGCTTTTGACACCGTTTATCACGAAATTTTAATTAGCAAACTAGAAAATATTGGCATTCGTGGTGTTGTATTAAAATGGTTTAAAGACTACTTACAGCACAGAACGCAAGCAGTGTTAGTCTTTTTAATACACTTAGTAACCCAAAACATATTTCATGTGGCGTACCACAAGGTTCAGTCCTGGGACCAACTTTGTTTCTGATATTCATAAATGATCTATGTAAATTAAAAATAAATAGCTATATTAACACTTTTGCAGATGACACATCATTAACTTTATGTGCTGATTCTCTGGAAAATCTCCTTTATAACATGAACACTGATCTAAAATGTGTGATGAAATGGTTGGATTTAAATGGATTACATTTAAATACGAAAAAGACTAAGTATATTCTATTTAACCTAAAAAAGAAATCATACATTCCAAATTTGATTTAATTAAAATTGCCTACATTATCATGCAATAATTACTCAGCTTGTTGCTGTGAAGAAATTGAACAGGTTGAAAGTCTACTATACCTAGGCGTTTATATTGATAGCTCCCTAAGATGGAAAATGCATATTGGAAAACTAACAAACACACTTAGACAGATGTTATATATATTTTATTATTTAAAAAAAATCCTCAGTAATAAAATGTTAATAATGTTATACAAATCTTGGGTCCAGTCTGCTATACAGTATGGTATTACAAGTTGGGGAGAAACATACATTTCATCATTAAGGAGTCTAATCTCAATGCAAAATAAATTTATATTCCAAATTTTACCAAATAAATATAAAACTGTTACCAACTTTTGTAAGTATACCATTTCAGGTGTTTTCCACTGAGACATTTATTTGTTTATAGAACTTTAAATTACTTCTTTAAAAACAATAATGCAGTGCTGCATTATACAAATTATTCTATGCGAGATAATGGGAAAAGGTTTCTGTTACCACTTGCAAATAAAGAAATTATGCACAAACACTTTGATTATTTGGCCCCTAAAATTTTAAATTCTTTACCGATTATAATTCGAAATGAAACTAATTTTATGCATTTCAGATCTCTCACTGCTAATTATCTAATGACCATTATAAATGCAGACAGTCTGTTTTAAGTGTTAAAGTAAAAAAAATTAATTCGTTTCAATAAATTCTGTGTTGTTTTTGTATATATATTTTTTTCTTTATGTAAAGTTGAGTGTCAGTGTTGCCAAAATTATGTATTTAAATAATTTGTAAATTAACCTACATGAGCTTAGATGCTCTAGGGTTAATAAGATTATTACAAATATATGTTGTTTGTAACCTTGTAAAATCGAGAACAAAGTAATATTATACAATGTGATTTGAAATTTTTTAAAGATATTGTAAATAAATCGAGGATATTGCCGTACAAGTTAAAAAGGTTGAAAAACTTAACCACCGAAAAATTTACCAATGTATTTGATTTATGGAATAAAAAATGGAGCATTAATAATAATAAAATAATAAATAAACACTAAATAAGTGGAGCATTTCTCATGGGATGCTTCGTAACGCAAAGCTCATTAACCAGTAGTTCGGTGCAATCTATCATGCTGTTTAACAATTTACAAAAAAATATTAGACGCAAAGCAATTTTTCTATTACTTAATAAGCAGAAATTATACATATTTCTAAGTCGTTCAGTAGGAAAATCTCGAAGATAAATTCCGGTGTCCTTCTGGTAAAGCAATCTTGGTAATTTATTTTGAACTTTTTCAATATTATGAATATTATATTGATAATAAGGATCCCATATTAAGCTTCCATATTCTAGGTTTAAACGAACTAATGAATTAAATAAATTGATAATAGTCCTTGTGTTAGTAAAGTATTTTTTTAACAATAAAACCCATACTTCTATTAGCATTCTTGACAATTTCTTGAATATGCATTTTAAAAATTAAAGTTCGAGTCAAACAAAATACCTAAATCACGGACGAAATAATTCGTGGAATAGCACAAGTGTTAATGTTATAATCATATGTAACAAAAAATCCTTTCACGAGAATAGCTTAAAATTGAGCATTTTCAGTTGGAGTCCATTCAGAACAGTCCAGTTGTGTACTGTTCTGAATGGTCAATTGTGATAAACTTTTGAACACCAGTGTAGACTATGCCTCAACACGGGTTTCTCGAACCATGGTTCCAGCTGGGTCAGCGTTGAGATTTATCTCCGCAAAATTCCCCGCCTTGCCCACGGTCAGTAGGGGACACCGATGGGCTTGAAAAAGCCGCCGTCCGTCGGATGGGACGTTAAGCCGTGGCCCAGTGTGCGGGAGAGCCATACCCTGTGCACGTTAAAGAACACGCTGGATGGCCTTGACGGGAGGCTACCATCTGTCTCCCAACAACTGTTCCAGTGGGTCCCATCCCCCAAACTTCTTTGAGCCTTTGGGGTCCTTGTGACCTGGCCATTTAGCCCATGGTGTGCAAAAAAGTGCCGCTCAGAGGTAAAATAACCCAACTCGAACCATGAAATATTCCTATGGACTTTATGATTAGCAAGTAAAAATCTGAATTGATATGGATTATGCCGACGCATTGCCATTATTTGAATTGCCTGTGGTCATTTTGTAGCCATTACTGACGGCGAATATCAACCAATTTGAGTACCTCATTTTATAAAGTACAGTATTAGTAGATACATTACCGAGACAGGTTGATGACGAAGACTTTTCATTAGAAATGTGACTCTACTGGACGTCGTATAAAGCGCCGAAGCGGCAGTTTAGCAACTAAAGAGAAAAACAAATTTTCTTCCCAGCATGTTTATTTTTTAATACAATAGCCTTTGTTTTGTTTTTAAATTCTTAAATGAAACCATGGAAGCTCCCGGATCACAGAGTACGGGACCAACGATGCTTGAGTGCATATGTAAATTTTATGCTAATTTTCTACACCAGGCCCATGCAACCGGGCTCATAAAACAAATAATCAGTGTGCTGACTCTGGCTCATTTCCTCTGATTTGTTTACAAGCATTTTTAAGTGCATAACTAAACAATGTTGCCTGTTGATAGCACTTATTAAAAATATATATTTTTGTTTTTAATCAAGCGTTTTTCTCATTCCTTAAAAACATATTGTTTCAATTCATTACTTATTAGCAATATATTTTTTCGCTTTTAATAAAAGAGTTTTTCTTGTGACTTTTAATTATGTGTCCTAGTGGCCCTTCACTAAGAGGGTTGGAAGGGCCTATTCTACACCAATAAACGTGTGTCAAATCGTATTCATTTGCTGGCTTTTCAGCGGAATTTTTTTTTTTGTAATTTTAATGATTGAAAAGGAACAGTTTTCTTTTTAGACTCACTTAAGCAGATGTTAAACTGAAAGCAATAAAGAAGAAATATTTATTTGATGATTTATTAATTTTTATCATCCAGTAATCGACCCATCTTCAGCGGCGACGAACGCTGCCAAGCAGACCCTCTCATCTTCGGTCCCTCCCCCACCTAGGAGCAGTCGACACTCCCGCAGCACAGAGGTCCACGCGCGGCTCAGCACCGCAGTCAAGTGCGAAGACAGCACAACACGAGGTCTCTATCAGTCACTTGCTGGAGCTGCGAAAAGCACGAAGTGCTGCGACGTGCTTCAAGTCCGCACCAACCTCGTGTGCTCGTATGTGTTTATGTGTGGAAGCATCAAGACCCCAGCCGCAGTGGCGATCTGAGAATTGCATCCGCCGCAATCGCTACTAACATCTCTTTCTATCCTCTCTGTTTCACCAACTTCGCTGACAATACACTGTTACCTCTTTCAGCTGGGAGTGGAGTGTGTATGTGCATCACAGAGTCAGAATCGCTGACAGAGCAAGTGGAGGCGGTGGCTACGTGTGTACAGCATGCGTGAGGCGTGTTCGTCGCCTTGGCTGTGGAAATCTCAACGGGACATGCCTTTCGGCGCGATTCTCAACTGAGGTGACAGAGAAAAAGTAGCAGAAAGTATATTGTATAAAGGATAGGCCTTGAAGTTTTTCTATACAAGTCTCTGCGGTGTTCGAAACCAGTAGTGCAACGAAGAACAAGAAGAAGACTGCCGCTGTCTTAGGCAACGTTAGCGGCAGCTCTGCCGGCTTTTCCCGTTTCTCTCTAGCCCTCTTGACGATGGCGAAGAGCTGGTGTTGAATTTAAACTGTCTTTCGTCACAAGGGATGGAAAAGGAGTAGCTCCTCCGCTCTGGGATTTCGTTTGACCACAAGTGCTCATCTTTATCCTTCTGCAAACGTCTCTTCTTTTCCCAAACTTTTCCCCCCTGATTTTTCCTCCGCCGGCTGTGTCCTTTTCAACTTCTGTGAGGAAACCGTCGATCCCGCGAGGATCTCTTACTTCACACGTGAGTCTTAGTTCTTTCTTTTATTTTTGTTCTCTTCATTGTATATTTTGTTTAGAAGCGGGATTTTATTTGCTGTTGTTTCTTTTCACCAGAGTTGGCCTCCTTGTTGTTAATGAAACAAAGTGTTTCTTTCAGAGTTTTGCTACACCTGTCGTCATTTTTCTTTTATCCAGGTAAAGTGATTTTTATCAGTCGAGCGACAAACAATAAATCGACAAAATATAAAAAAAATAGAAACTTCTTTTCTTTTTATTTCGTATTGCCAAATTACTTTTCAAGTTTGTGTCAGAAATGTAATTTTCTTGTTCGATTCTTGCAAACAAAGAGACAAGAATAATATTCGCTTTGTGAGATTTTCTGTGAAGAATTTATTTTCAGATAATAAATCATGCGTCAAATTTGAAAAGAAAAATGCTCTCTAAAATACTCTTTTGCAATCACGTTTCGAACAGTATTTTTTTTTCAAATCTTATCTTTTATACAATCTTTAAATAATGGAGTAATAAAATGGTGATTTAAGGTATGTAAAAAAAAAACAATTGAAAGGGTAATTAATTTATTTTTTTTAAATAACAAATTTTAATTTACTTTCGGCAGCTATATGACCAAAGCATTTATAGTTCATTGTTATTGATTCATAGGCGTTTTTAGTTTTCATTTTTGTTTTACTTTAATAAATTTAGTTATAAATAAATCGGTATACCTTTTTTCTTTTCCTCAAAAACCACCCTTTTAAATAAAAATATTTTTTGCCTTGATGACAGACAAGGGGAGAGGGCTGTCTGTGTATCACTTAACCTCGCAAAACACATTAACTTATCACATACCGCTGCTCAGTTTCCAGATCGGCTCGAAGCACATAAATAGAAAAAGTTTGGAATAGCAGGCAGCCAATCCAGGCTGCCAATTTTCCATCTATTCCTGTTATCCTGTTAAATAGAATAAGTCTTACGATTTCAACTGTATTCATTTCCAATTTTCGGTTTCTTGCATTGTCTCCTTTGAAAATTAACAAGCATTTATTAAAAAGAAATCCATATTTTTGGCCTGAATGAAATAAAATCATGCGTCCGAGAAGGAGAAGAGGAGGGAGGGTTAGCGGAGGGTTGACAAATATTGAAATGATCCAAGAAGCATTCTCATTGTTTCTTAGATGCAGTGGTTCTCAAGAGCTCCTATCAGACAATTTAAATGTAGCCACCAGAAAATATCAAAAGATTGAAAAAATTAAAATTTTTATTTTTTTTTTCTGCACAAAAAGAGTGTTTTCCAAGAACTTTCTTCAGTATATAGTCAAACTTATAGTATTCATCATTTTATTTATTCCATTCCTGGAACCAAAGACGTATAAAGTATGGTGACCATTTGTACTGTGTGATATCTGATGATGATTGACTAATTATGTTTAGAAATGAAAAATAAACGCTTTCGTATTCTCAAAAGATCGTCAAAAAAGATTGTTTTTCTATTATTAGTATACTTTATATATATATATATCTTTGTAAAGCTGTCCCGTGGTCTAGTGGTTAGCGTGCTTTCCTACTGATCAAAAAGATCTGGGTTCGAGCCCCGAATAAGCATGGGAATTTCTGTTTGCATTTTACCTAAGGTCTCGCCTACCTTACAGATATTTCTGTGATGTTTAATCTGACGGGCTCCTGTCAGACTTCTGTGTCAAGCAACTGCTTAAGGGGATTTTTATTTATTTCATCTTATTTAGTCAATCTTAATGCCACCACAACAAATTTTTCGCGTCGTTAATGCGGCCACAGAGAATAGTTCTAGCCACTGATGCTAGGAGAAGGTAGAACCATTATGTCAGAACCAAAGTAGGATCGCCACCTGATTCAAATCCCTGATGTGCCTGTGTCACATTTTCTCTTCAACTCCCATTTCCACCTTTGGTGCGAAAGGGAGAAACACCGATGGGCTTGACGGACATCGAAAGGTGGTCATCTTTATCTGCAATGTTAATGGGATTGCAGATCAGATGGTATTTTAAACCATATACTATATATAGAGAGCAATGTCTTGAATACACTAAAGAATGCGATGAATGGCCTTGACGGAAAGTTATCATCTCCTATTAACAGCCACCCAATGAGACCTTTATGACCTATCTATCTAGCCCAATCGTAACCGCCCAATGCTCTCCAAGAGGAATGCCAGCGTCCCCTATGGGATGTTTTAGAAATTTGTGGGACGTCTGGTTTGTGAAACCAATAACAGGACTAATACAGATATCTAATTTTCAAATACTTCCACACAAAAAATTATTTCAATTTCCATGAAGCCGACGTTAGAAAATACATGGTTTCCATAAATTAAGGAAAATCCCTATTTTAAGTTAATGGGAAGCTAACGTCAAAGCTCTATAACTTGTAAAATATTTTTTTTTTATTTTGAAAAATGTGAATGCAGATAAAGATCTCAATCAAATAAATCAATATCTCGATTTTCAACAATATTCGTTCGGTATTTAATGAGTAATGGAAGTTTGAATATTTAGCAATGCAAGCTACAAAAATTGACTTCAGAAGTTAATTAAAATTTAGTAATAAGTATTTTATCAAAATGTTTAAGAAAATAAGTTTGTATTTTAAAACTTTGTGTAAAGAATTCTTTTACTATTCTACAGTTTTTTATAAGTTTCTTAAGACTGGCACTGCTGTTGTTAAATATTCAAACTTTCATAACTCATTAAATACTGAACGAAAGTTGCTGAAAATCGAAATATTGATTTATTTGATTGAGATCTTTATCTGTAATCACATTTTTTAAAACAAAAAAAATTTATTTTAGAAGTTATAAAGCTTTGACGTTAGCTTCCCATTGAATTAACATAGAGATTTTCTTTAATTTATGGAAGCCAGTGTAATACTTGGTAAAATGGAACTTTAGAAAGCATTCTTGATGAATAGAAGTGGGGGGGAGGACTGTCTGTGCACCATTTAAGCCTCATAGAGCATAATAACGTGTCACATACCGCTGCTCAGTTTCCAGATCAGACATAGCCTTAAAAAATCCCACACATGAAAGCAAACACCTTTCCAAAGCGAGAAAATAACAGACTACATATTGTTATGCTGTTACTTGCAGCCGTATTGCAACTCGTTTCGATACTTATAGCATTCAGCATTTTATTTATTCCTTTCTTGGAACCAAAGACGTATGAAATATGGTGCCATTTACTGTGTGTGCGTATTTGATGATGATTGACTAATTATGCTAGAAATGAAAAGTAAACATTTTCGTATTCTCAAAAACGATTTTTTTTTTTTTTTTTTTATTATTATTAGTATACTTGGCCGTCCCATGGCCGAGTGGTTAGCACGCTTGGCTACTGATCTAAGGGACCTGGGTTCGAGCCCCGGGTAAGGCATGGCTGTTTGTCTCGTTTTTTCTACTGAGGTCCTGCCATCCTCACAGACCTTCTACTATGGCATATAAACTGGCAGGCTCCTGTCAGACCTCTGTGGCACGCAGCTGCTTGAGGGGGTATTTATTTTTTTTTCTTTTAGTATACTTTGCCCGAGTGGTTAGCGCGCTTGGCTACTGATCTAAGGGACCTTGGTTTGAGCCCCTGGGTAAGGCATGGCTGTTGGTGTCGTTTTTCTGCTGAGGGTCTGCCATCCTCTCAGACCTTCTACTATGGCATATAAACTGACAGGCTCCTGTCAGACCTCTTTGGCAAGCAGCTGCTTGAGTGGGTATTTATCTTTATTATACTTCACATATATGTACGTATCTTAGCAAGGCCATCTTGCGGTCTAGTGGTTAGTGTGTTTTTTCTACTGATCGAACAGACCTGGGTTCTAGTCCAATTTGTCCATACTGTTTAGCGCCATTGAAGAGTTTTTCTATTACCACATATCATGTATTAACTCTCACGACATATTGCACAAGAGTTACTAATAAATTTAAAGGCAATTGAAATGTCCTTGACCTGTCTGTACCTCAGCATTGCACGTGTCTATGGTCATAGGCTTGTGTTCTTTGCTGAGCCATGTAACCAACATTGCACTTTTTTTCCCTTCTGTTCCGATCTTATCAGTTTTAAGGTCAAAATAATGAACGGAATTAACGAATGACAATAAGTTTTGATCTTAAAACGACATTTGCTGTTTACAAAGAACTCATTTCTGTATTAAGTACATAAATCGTTTTCTTGTTCATTGTGCTTTGATTCATAGAATTTTCGAAAACAGGCCTTTGTTTGGAACAAATTGTGGAATTATGTAAAATGAAATTGAAATATTTGTATTGAAAGTAATTCACAGTATAAAACAAACACCCTGTAATCAACTGCGTTCTTTTTATGCTTGTACATTGAATTAAATTGCTAGTAGGGTTTCTGATACATATTAATTATATTTTAAGCAGTAGCTTTAATTTAAGTAAAGACTATTATTATAAGTATAAGTTTTAAAAATCAAATGTAATTAAACCGTACTTGAACTGAGTAACTCAGAATTTGATAAGAGGTGTAATTAAAGATTTTTGCAATCTGTCAAAATAATTTATGATCCATTACAAAAAAAATTTGGCGTTCTACTCAGCATTATTCATCAATGTTTCCTTTTTTTTACGGTAATGAGCTTGAGTACCATAATTTTCCTGAGGGGAAAAAACACGGCATATTGCACAAGAGGAACACATGTTACTAAGAAAGTTGAAGACAGATGAAATGGCCTTGACCTGTCTGTACCTCAGCATTGCACGCTGACTATGGTCACAGACCTATTTCCTCAACCGACACTACTAATTACCTGCTGCATCGCTTTCCTTAATTAAATTACCTCTAGTCCGAGTCAGAATCATTATATCCGCATTAAATGGAGCATTAATCAGTGGGATGGCCTGTAAGCTGCTTTCTAATGCAGCGTTCGCCATTATACTATGGGGTGGATTTATGAAATGCTTTTGTTGAGAATAAAGAAAGGACATCCGTTAGACATCAACTAAGCGGATTTGCTGATGCTAAATCCGACCAGATATGATGTAGTGTATTTAGTTAGACCTAGTATTGAGTATCAAAGCTTCAACTAATCTATCCTATAGCCAAAGCAGGTGAGCTTTTCGCATAAAGCATTAAAGTATCTCCATAATCAAATGGATTTTAATCAACTCCTCTTTTTCAGTATTACGGGAAACTCTAACTAAAAATAATGAAATTTAAATAATTATTAAACTATTGCTGGTTAGATATTCTTATTATATGAATGAAATATGTTGGTACTCTATGTTAATACTCCATATTTCTGATTTTCCATCGATATTTTTATTTAAATATTTTAAATACTACTGGTGTTTTTCATAATAAGCTTCAAATGTAATCAAAGTTTATAGTGTCCATTAACTATAATTGAACTAGGTCTGGGATAGCTTGGTAGGAAGAAGGTCTATTTTTCATGAGGTCGTGGGTTCGGTTCCCACTCCAACTGAAACTCATTTTTTTTTTCAATAAATACTTCAATTGTTATAAATATAACTTCTTTAATTTGATTGAGTCATCTTGATTTTAATACGCATTAAGTATCAAAGTAGCACTGACTGAATAATTAACCAGAAATAATTAAGGTTTTTGTTGTTGTTTTACCTCTGAGGGACACTTTTGTACATAATGGTCTAAATAGCCAGGTCACAAAGACCCCGAGAACTCAGAGAAGATTGATGGAGGACAGTTTTTGGGAGCAGATGATTTCCTCCCGTCAAGACTATCTTGCGTGTTCTTTAACGTGCACAGGCTATGGCTCTTCCGCGCACGGAGCCACGGTTTAACGTCTCATCTGATGGACAGCGGACTTTTCAATCCCACTGGTGTCATCTACTGATCGCTGGCAGGGCGGGAAGTTTTGCGGAGATAAATCTCAACACTGTCCCACCTGCGACTCTAATCTGGGAACTGCAAATCACGAGCCTGGCGCGCTACCGACCTCGCCCCAATAATTATGACGATTTTTTTAATTTAGTTTCCCTCAAACACTTTCAATCAATAGATTAGAAAACAGGAAGACTATTAGATATGAAGAAATTCAACCTATTGTGTGCAATTGTAGGTGTTCTAATTCTGGGTGAGGAAATATATTCTCTGAAAAATGCACGATAATTGTTCGAGAAGAAAGATACCAACAACTTAGCGGGGCGAAGTGGAACATAAACTCGACCCAACACCGCCTCTGAAACATTACGACAGCAAAACGTTTTACGTTACGATTTAAGAAACTCTTATTCACATGTATTACTTTGTTTTAGATTCGTTACTGTTAATAAAATTATAAAAGAAGTAACAAAAAATTCCATTTACATAACATATTTCTTCCTTCTCCATTTGCTTCATTTTGCACCAACCTCCCCACTCCGAAAAATGTTTTAAATACAGAGAAGATAATATTTCATTTTTCGATGTCTAAGAGTTATCATTGAATCGCAAGACTAGTCGGGAACTCCCCACTCCGAAAAATGTTTTAAATGCAGAGAAGATAACATTGCATTTTCCGATGTCTGAGAGTTATCATTGAATAGCAAGACTAGTCGGGAATGAATCCAGTGCTGATTTCAATTAATAGTTCATTTTGTCAGAAAGAGATGATAAAGATTTTACAGGAGAAATGTTAAACCCATTTTTGCTAATCGAAAAGTTGCCGTTTCATTTCTTACCAGAAAAAAGTGTTTTGTATTTATTATCATAAAAGAACGATTCAACTTTTTGGCAGTGTCAAGGCTGATAAAAGAATCAAAATTTTCGCTTCTATCTTGAGAAACATGTTAAAACGCGACATGAAATCAGTTCGAAACAAAAATTTGCTTTATAGCTAATTATTCCAAATGAAATATCTGGAAAATGTCATTTTTCAAAGTGATTCAGGTGCTCTGTTAATAAAAACGGTTTTTAACAAGAAAAGATAAGTTATTAATATCTTACAATATATTTCTCGTTGATTTTCTAGCGTAAAAAAAAGGAAATTTTAATAAA
This sequence comes from Ryuthela nishihirai, assembly GCA_038380435.1. NCBI lineage: Eukaryota > Metazoa > Arthropoda > Arachnida > Araneae > Heptathelidae > Ryuthela > Ryuthela nishihirai. The sequence goes on along the minus strand of JAWZYU010000024.1, from coordinate 50,286,697 downwards.
AAATTCTGAAAACTTTTATAAAATTATCACTTTAATTTGTTTTGTATATTTTGCTGCTAACTGCTTAAATATTTCTAAAAGGTTAGTTTGAACGTATTGTTGCAATTTAAAATGCATGAGCACTAAGCGTGAGTTCAAGTAAAAATTGGTCAATGAAAATTACAATACAATGCAATTTATTACAAAACTATGGATAAAATCATTTATTACCCAAACTAAGTCAACCGGCACGAAACTTTATAATAATACAAAGATAAGCGTTCAGAAGAATCTACTAAATTCCTAAATAACTATACACAAAACTACGACTAAGTGTATTGGTTTGTCAGAACTAATTCTTTCATACGTTGATCACCATGCACAAGACGACAATATTTTCCTTTTTATACACAAGCTTACAATATAATCCATACCAATGAAGTAATCAACCTCAGGCGCATACACTAAATAAAAACATTTATTCGTTAAACTATCGTGCACAGACTCTTAATTATGCCTCCTTTTGGATATCACAACTTCAACAACACACTTCTATTTTTCTTATATTTCAGATCGGTTCAATGTTCTAATTGGTTGGTCAATTAATTCTCACGTAGAAGCACACACGAGCGTTCATGACACGCCCATCACAAACACATTGCAGCACGTTCATCTGTCGTAACAATATTATAATTTTTCACTTGCAGTAAAATAAATATCTGCGTCATATTCTTCCGTAATTAGATTTTAAAATATCCTAAGAAATTTAGTTAAATGATAATAAAGTAAAAAAAAATAAAACTAGCAATCTTATTATAAATTGAACCGAATTCAAATTTTGTCTTTAGTTGTAATATAATAAACCACGCGTTTTAAACAATTTCTGAAAAAAACAAGAAAAAAAACAGCAGCATTAATTTCATTATTTAGATGAAAAGTAGCCAAGAGTTTTGTTCTTAGAGTATGTCAAAAAAAGATTCCTCACTTTGTGAATAATTTCTGACTAATATCGAAATAGGTCTTGAAACCATTTAAAAGTTGTTTTAGAAATAACAGATTACTTCTAAACCTAGTCTAATTTATTAAAGTTGAAAAATTTCCTCTATTTCGCTGTATTTTTTTTTATCTCGTGTACTTCTAAATTCCTCCTTGTTCTGTTCCATTGCGTTCCGCAGTCGTGGAGTCTGATATTCGCAATCTGACCACCAGAAGCAGCTGCAATTGATCAATCAATCAATCGACCTTTTCTTCTTCACCGGGTTGTTTGAAGGAAATGTTTTTCCATCTTTACTTTAGTGTACTCAAAATGATACAAGACTACATTTTAATTCTACTGAAGTTAGTAGCAGATAGAGCTATCTTAGAGTTAAGGCGAAATAAAAGTAATTCAGTGAAATTTAATTATTGAAATAACGAGAATTTTTAAAAACATCTATCATGATGTAATTTACATAGGTATATTGCATTTCAAGATTTTTTTAAATTATAAACCATATTTATATATATAGTATTAATGTTGTTTTGCTAATAAATAATTTTTAATTACTGTTATCTGAGTAATTAACTATATTTAATTTTTTTAAATTAGATTACGGAAATAGGGCCGTCGTTATTTGATACCTGTACATTCAGTTAGACGTCATATAATTAAAGGTTTAACTTTCTATTTTATTACTAATGAAATATGTTTTAAATTTGTTAAATGTTTAGCAGTCCTATTAGAAGTATGAGTCGTTTATGTGTTTTTGTAAAGAGAAGGCACTTTCCTATACAAAGAATGGAGATAACCTATCCACATAACCATAATATCCAGATTATCCATAGGCTATCTAAGATGATAAATGGATATCCATTAGTTATCTTAGATATCCTATGGATATTTTCTGGCTATTGTGGTTGTGTAGATAGAAACTATATTAGGCTTATCCTGATTTCTCATACAACTTATAAACACTTAAATAAGCTGATTTTAGTAGTTATGTATGCTAACCACCAGACCAGGTAGGGCCTGTTCTAGTGTGGGATTATTAATCTCAAATATTAAATTTAAAGTTAATTTGACTGAAACACATTCACATATATTAAAGACAACGGTCTATTACTTCATTTGAAGACCAAAACACTATGCAAACCAGACCAGGTTGGAAAACGCAGAACGAAACTGGTACCCTTTAAAAACCCTTTTGTTAATGTTTCTGTTACCTACCAATTAACAAGCGTAGGCGATGTTTTAACTCTGCAATTATTTAGTTTTGGAACAACCAAAAAATATGATAAATCTCTTTATGGTTTTACGCTGCTAATGTGATTAAATTTGAAACATTGATATAGGGACGTAGCGAAGGGCTATGGTTGGGGAGGGAGAAATCAAAATTTTTCCAAATCGAAATTCAAATTTTGCAAACTGTGCATAAACTGAGAGCAAACTTTACAGATTTTCACTCCGTGGGGGGACTTCCAATTTTGCCAACTAACCGTAATTTGCCATCTGCCATTACACTTCCAATTTTTCCAACTAGCCATAATTTCACAGCAATAATTCCAATATTTACATCTGGTCTGAATTGTACAGGTCAGTGCGAATTTTCCGTTCTTTTGACCAAACCAATCCCAGTCTTCACATCTCTCCTAAATTTTCCTAATCACTTGAACCATTTCAAACTCCCAAAGATTTTGCCAAGTTTTCTTGATTTTAGTCAACTCTCCTTAATTTCACAAACCCAATCCCAATTATTACAACTTGCCCGTATTTTCCAAGTGGATTCGAATTTTGTCAACTGCCCTACATTCTGTTAAGTTTCCCCAATTTATCCAACACTCCTTCATTTCACAAAACAAATCTCAGTTTTCGCAACTTGCCTATATTTTACCAAAGGGATTCGAATTTTGCCCAACTACACTAGGTTTTGCCAACTCGCCGCAATTTTACAGAAAAAATCTAAATTTTTACATCTTCTCTGAATTTGCCAAGTCACTTCGAATTTTATCAACTCTCTTGAATTGCACAAGAAAGGGACAATTTTCACAACTCCCCTGTATTTTATCAAGTGGCTTCGAATTTTGCCAAGAGTTCTTCATTTTTCAAACTCTTCTTAATTTCACAAAACCAAGCCCAATTTTCACAATTCACCTGTACTTTACCAAGTGATTTCCAGTTTTGCCAAATTCCCTATATTTTGCCAAGTTTTCTCGATTTTGTCAACTCTCCTTAATTTCACAAAAACAATCACAATTTTCACAAATCGCCCGTATTTTACCAAGTGGATTCGAATTTTGCCAACTGCCCTAGATTTTGCCATCTCGCCACAATTTTACAGGAAAAAAATCCCAATTTTACATCACACCTGATTTTTGCAAAGTCACTCTGAATTTTGCCAACTCCCCCAAGATTTGCCAACTCTCCTAGATATTGCAAAGTTGCCTCGATTTTGCCAACACACCATAATTTTACAGAAAAAAGATTGCAATTTTTACATCTCACCTGAATTTTGTCAACTCTGCATGATTTTGCCAAGTCACTCCGAATTTTGCCAACTGCCCCTAGTTTTTCCAACTACCTCTATGTTTTGCAACTGCTCCTAGTTTTTCCAACTACCCCTAGATTTTGCCAACTGCCCCTAGTTTTTGCCAACTGCCCTTAGATTTTGCCAACTTCCTAAGTTTTGCCAACTCTCCTAGTTTTTGCTAACTCGCCATAATTTTACAGAAAAAAATCCAATTTTCACATCTCACCTGAATTTTGCCAACTCCCCACGATTTTGCCAAGTCATTCCGAATTTCGCCAACTGTCCCTAGATTTTGCCAACTCCCTACGTTTTGCCAGCTCGCCATTGTTTTACAGAAAAAATCCTCATTTTTACATCTCACCTTAATTTTTGCCAACTCCCCACGATTTTGCCAAGCCACTCCGAATTTTGTCAACTCCCCAAGATTTTTCCAAGTTGTCCTGATTTTGCCAACTCCCTAAGATTTTGCCAAGTTATTCCGATTTTGCCAACTCACCTGTATTTTACTAAGTGGCTTCGAATTTTGCCAACTGCTCTGAAATTTTGCGTCTTTCCATTTTCCAAACTGCCTTAGATTTGCGAATTTCCCTCGATTCGGACAACTCCCCTTAATTTTCCAACAAAAATTTACAAATTTTCACAACTCACCTAGATTTTACGAAGTCGCTTCGAATTTTGCCAACTCCGAGTTACTTTGGGGGAGAGCCTCCCTCCCATCCCCCCATGGCTACGCCCCTGCATTCATATAACAGTTAAAACTTTCTACATCGCTGTTACTGCTCTTTACGAAAAACAAAAGAGCATTAACGATCACAAATATTGCGATAAATATGTTATTAAAACTTTTTAAGAAGGATATCACTCTGAATTTAACGTCGATTTATTTTAGAGGAAACATTTTCTTAAGCTGGGTGGGATACGAACCCAACGACATCGTGATAACATGTCAGGTGCTCTGGACAACTGAAGATCTTGATCGGAGTGCTACCGGCCTCGAATCAAGATCTCAATGAGATCTTGATCGGAGTGCTACCGGCCTCCGATCAAGATCTCATTGAGCCTCTAATGTAACTCCTGTAATGTTATTAAAAGCTTAATTTAAAAAAAAATTACGATTTCGTTCAAAGGTGTCATATGAACATTGTTTATTTACTCTAGAACAGTTCTTATCAAAGTAATTTTTTGCGGACCAGTTACGGCTCGCAAGTCGTCAGTTGCCGATCCTCAGCGAGCTGTCAGGAAAGAAATATGTTTTCAGGAACAAAATATTGATATACGGTAGCTTTTATGTTTCTTTTTATCTAGTTTTTTTAAAAAACGAGTTGTTTCACTTTGTCGTCTGTCTATCATCGACTGTAGACATCGAACTATTTTTGCTTTTAGATATAAATTCAAATTTTTTGGTTTGGAGTTTTGATGAAATATTACGATTTACACTTTCCGAATCTCCAAGCTATAATTGCGCCCTCTAACGGTGGAAAAAGTTGAAAGTTTCAAAATTTTAAATGAATATTGCACACGATGTATTTATGCTAGAAATTTGATATTTTAGTTGTGAAATGGGAAGGTCATAAGGTTTGCACTGGCAATAAAGATTGGCTCCTTAAACTCCAAGTTTGGTGGGGGAAATGAAACTTTTTGGTTTAAGAAAAAATATTTTGTTGTTAGTAACAAATTAAAAATTTGAAGTTTTGGTGATGGAATGCGAAGGCCATGTAGTTTTAATTGGTAAAATTTTATTGATCCTTGGAGATCCCAAGAGGATTGGGAAAATGCAACTCTTTTTCCTTTTAAGAGATAATTTTATGTTTTAGAGATAAATTACAAATTCTGTTTGGGTTGGATAAGTATTGATAAAATACTGTAATTCGAATTTTCCAAATATCTTGAAAAATGCTATTTTTTTTAAATAGTAGTATTTTTATTGCAATTTCTTATCAACTAAATCCAGATGATTTTAAATTATCATTTAATATTTCTGACAAATTTTTAAATTCATAGTCGAAAATGATAAGTGGGTTCAGATCCCACCCGGTTCAAGAGGGGCGGGGGTGCCCAGTCGGTAGGGCGCAGGCTCGTAATCTGTAGTTCCCAGGTTCGAGTCCCAGCTGGGTCAGCGTTGAGATTTATCTCCGCAAAATTCCCCGCCCTGCCCACGGTCAGTAGGGGACACCGATGGGCATGGAAATGCCGCCGTCCGTCGAATGGGACGTTAAGCCGTGGCCCCGTGTGCGGGAGAGCCATACCCTGTGCACGTTAAAGAACACGCTGGATGGCCTTGACGGGAGGCTACCATCTGTCTCTCAACAGCTGTTCCAGTGGGTCCCCTCCCCCAACCTTCTCTGAGCCTTCGGGGTCCATGTGACCTGGCCATTTAGCCCATGGTGTGCAAAAAAGTGCCGCTCAGAGGTAAAACAATCCTAACCCGGTTCAAGACAATTTTGTTCTGTGCCCACGTTGGCCTATAGCATAATAGTGTTCAAGAATTGTTACTATGAATTGCTGTGATTTAAAATGTTACTAATATAACAGAAATTATACGCTAAATTAAAATATCATCAGGCAATTTCCATTTGCTAGGCAGAATATTGTATCAATCTAACAAATATTCAAAAACCTCTGATTTTATAAGAACCCAGAACTTTTGTTTAAACATATGTATTTAACGAAATGGCTGTCAATTCTCATAACACTTTTTTGTGATTTGTTTAGACTTTCTGCACTAGCATCGATTTCTATTAAAGTATTAAAGCCAAAACGTTAGCTGCTTGTTGCTTGGGTAATCTTAGAAGCATCCGTTCTAATTGGCTGCCAGCAGGGAAAACAAATCACGGGGTGAAGGAAGAAAGCAAATCTACTAACGAAATGTCAACTCCTTCGAGCAGTCCACACAACCATTAGCCGAAACACACCGGCTTAAACGTAACACTAACGAGGTCACGTGGGTGTCAAGGGCTAAGGGCCGTGACCTTCCATTGCTAATCAGGACCTCGAATCTTAATGCACCTCATTTAATACAGCAGATTCTGAAGATGAAGGGCATTCTTCATCCCTAGAGCATCAATAGCGTCATTATTTTCTGACAGAATTACGCCCTCATAGAGGCACAGCAGGGAACTGGAAAGCGGCATCGACAGAAGATGCCGGCAACACCCTGGGGGATGGTCAACTGACTCAGAGCGAATAAAGTTTGCCACTGTAATCTAATGTTGAGAGCTCAGGAGGGAGTCTTGGGATATGTGAGGACGAGAAAGAGGAAGTTCACCTGAATAGTTTGACGAAAAGATGGCCAGAAGGATTTTTTTTTACTGGAGAGAAGGTGGAAGGAGTCGCGGCCTTGACTTGGTGACTTCCCTTTCCTGAAAGAGGGTATGGTTAGAGTAGAGGGGTAGATACGTCTGGCTTGAGGAGATTGTTTGTCTGATAACTGGGAGCTGAGAACGAAGTCCCGACAGAAAGTAAATGTCAACACTGTCTACATCGGAGCAAGGATCTGTGAAAACCTGAATAATGGAATGCGGGTTCTTTCACTCGTCTTTGTCACTGGAGCATTGCTTCTTCAATGAGTTATTCTTTTTCCTTTTGCTGACTCGGACGAAATATGGCTGCAGAAGTGTGACCTGATTCTAGATAAAGATGTTCTGAAAAGGAAAGCGAACATTCTTTTCCTATCCAAATTGGTGTTCAGTTTATAGTATGACAGAAAAGAAACAGATTATCTGTCGGATCCATATTTCAACTCAAGTACTATAGTGAGATGTTGAAGAAAAATGCAAAGCATTTTAATACTGTACGAAATCGCCTATCGGGAAGACAAACATGAATAGTAAAAAAAACTTTAATTTTGTTTAAAATATTTCTAAAAAATCTGAAATTTAATTACTATATATTATTTCTTAAAATGAATACAATTTCATTCCAAATTTAATTGTTTATCTAAATTTCAATTCTTTTAAATCTCAATGAATAATTAATATTTATGTTTAATTCAGTTAAATTACGAATAATTACGTTCATTCATATTTACAATTGATTAATATATTCAAGAATGTATAGAGGTATAATAATTTCACGTTTAATTAGCGTGACTGTTTTAAATAGAAAACATATTTAAAAACTTACGATATGTTTATTGAAGATCAAAATACCCCGGATGATTTAACACAAAATACATATGCATCCTTTCTTTCCAATTGAGTTTCATACTTCTTTTCCAAACACACATTTCAGATGTTTCAAACTTCAGTTCTTTTATCCATAAATATCCATGCTTTACAAAAAAAAATTCATCTACACTTCCAACATAAAAAATTTTCTAAGTTTATTTAAATTTTTACTGATTAATTTTAGTTATTTCTTAAAAAGCCTGCAGTTTTTAATTTATTCTAAAATAAATTCTAATTATATACATGATTTTGAAGACATAACTCACCCACCCCATTCATCTAAAATTTACCAATATTTTTTCTTTTAATGCAAGTTCTTAATTTATAATTAAAAAAATTCTCTGGTTTCGAAATTAAAATGAATGCAAAAACCAATATTACAAACCAGGGCTAACGAAATAAATAGCAGTCTGCGGGAAACATGCAGCCCACGAAAGGAGTTTTTTCCACCCTTTACAGTATATACGAAAATCCAAAAACTTAAAGCAAAATTCCAGCTTGTAGATAGAGCTCTGTGCCGTTGACAAAAATATTGTCTGCATCTCCGAAGTCTTACCGCACCCTCAACCACAATTGCATCCTCAAATGTTTTTAAGCATCCGCGTATATTGGTTACTTATAACCGTCGAGGTTTTGCAAATGCTTGAGATCCGAAAAGTATGTTTATTCAAATTCAAAGAACTACCTTCATTTCATGAAAACCACCTATCATAGGAAGTGGTTTTCATATCAAATTTTACTTCTTTAATGTATAATTTCTCGGTCTTCTTTTACCCGTTTTTCCTTCTAACCACTCTTCGAGAATAATCCTTTTAATATTTTCATGTCTGGGTGGTGTGTGTTAAATCAATATCTTCTTATTGATATATTTCTTAATAGGGATCTTTTTTTAGAATCCTATTTAATCTTCTCCTTTACATTTTTCTCCCTTTCCAAATGATTTGCATCATTCTTCTCTAGACACATGTTTCAGCTACCTCTAGGCCCAGATCTAGAAAAAAATTCGATTCGAGGGGGGGGGGACATATTCGAGTCGAAAATATGTAAAGAGCAGGGGGGCAAGAGACTTGATTTCCAATGCAATATATAATTTCCAACTCCATTTTACGAGTTTTTACAAAATTTCCTGAAAAATGCATGAAATATAAATAAATGTAAAAAATGTTTCGCCTCTTTTACACTTAATCGCATTCTGAAAAGGGTGGGTGACCGTGGCCTTCAACTACTATTTTTGTAAAGTTGTCAAATAATGGTGAAGGAAAGCGATCATCATTGAGTAGAACCTCTTAGGTTTCAATTCTAGTTTAATATTAGTTACCATATTAGTTATAATAATAATTATATTTTTATTTACTGTATAAATAAAATTATGAGGATTTCTGATTGTCTTAAATCCTGACTCGCCAAAAAAGTCTCTCATGGAAACGTATAAGTGCTGCCACAAATGTTTCACGTAAAATTAAATAGTTCAGACTAGTTTACAGTTCCAGCAATAATAAAAATTTAGCTTTCGAATATCTGAAAATTTTAAAACTACCACCATTTTAATAAAGAAGTATTTCAATTAAAGTATTTTTATGCAAAATTAAATGTATTTTATTGGTTCAAATGAGGTTATCAAGTCCTCAAGATCCCAAAGAGCTCAAAGTTGCACAGAGGATCCAATCAACACCTCCTGTAGCAGAAGGCCAGTGGACTGAACTATGACGTCAGCATAATTAGTCCTAACATCTAGATAATTCATATATTTTAATTTCTGTTATTATTACTGGTGGAATCTTGTATTAATCTTTTTACTAATATCTATCTATAAATATATTTTCTTTAGGAAGAAAAGTATTCGTATTTATTATCAAATATTTTAATGCTAATTAATACAAATAATTTTTATCCTAACTAAAATATATTTATAAATAAACATTACTATAAAGATTAGCCCATTCACCAGTAATAATATTAGAATCAAAAATATAAGAGTTTTCTATATGATAGTAGTAATAATGCTTATGCTAATATCATCAATATAGTCCACTGGCCTTCTGTTATAGGAGGTATTGATCCAATGGGCACCGATTAGGAGAAAATCTGTCATTAAGGCTATCAAAATGTGCTCTTTAACAAGTACAATGTAAAGTATCCCTGGACATGTGGGGGGGGAGCTCAGTCGGTAGCGCGCCAGGCCCGTAATCTGTAGTTCCCAGGTTCGAGTCTCAGCTGGGTCAGCGTTGAGGTTTATTTCCGCAAAATTCCCCGCCCTGCCCACGGTCAGTAGGGGACACCGATGGGCTTGGAAAGGCCGCCGTCCGTCGGATGGGACGTTAAGCCGTGGCCCCGTGTGCGGGAGAGCCATACCCTGTGCACGTTAAAGAACAGGCTGGATGGCCTTGACGGGAGGCTACCATCTATCTCCCAACAGCTGTTCCAGTGGGTCCCCTCCCCCAACCTTCTCTGAGCCTTCGGGGTCCATGTGACCTGGCCATTTAGCCCATGGTGTGCAAAAAAATGCCGCTCAGAGGTAAAACAACCCAACCAACCCTGGACATGTGGGACCAATGCTTAACATCCTATCCAACAGATGGTGAGTCTTTCAAAATCCATCGATATCCTGCTTCTCATCAAAGGCACAATTGAGGTTACAAGAGATAATTCCCAGATACAGTAGGAACTTGAACCTGGGAACATCAGATAACGAGCCTGGTGTACTACCGACTGAGCCAGCTCTCTACTGAGCCTCTCCTAGTCTCATTAGCATATTTATCGCTACATGATTTGCGAAATGTCCGTCTGGGCTATACTGATTTTCATATCCAGCCCATTGAATATGTATTAGTTACTCTGAAAATATGGATCTTAAGAAACAATAAAAATACTTGCTGGGAATGATTTTCGAAAGCGGCATTAGCGATTTCAGTTAAATTTTATTTATAATAAGAAGTACATTCCCAAATACTTCTGCATAAACGTATGGTGTAAAAATAACTAAAACCATCCATTAAAATTTAGTTACCTTCTTATATCTGTACTTTAGCAGGTCTCTTGTTACATTACCAATATAGGAGTATGAGAAAATTTGCATAATGTATGTTGAATCTCTAGTTTCAATTGCTTTTAAATAAAACACTTTATAACCAAGTAAGATAACGAGAAAAAGCAAACAACAATAAGGAAACTAGTCTTTAAAATTTCCTTTTCTTCAACATTCCTTCGACTTACAGGTCTAATATCAAACACACATGCACATACACTAACAACCATCTCTCTGCATACAAATATCTTCCACTTCCCCTAAGCAAAGCTCTTGGGATTTCAGCTAGCTTGTTTATCATATTCCACTTACTTATCCAAAAGCAACTGAATAAATGTTCCCGACGGGATCTTGAGCCGTAACAGCAACAACATTGACAGGCGTGGGCCGAAGCAACAGAATCTCTTGTTGTGATACTTGTATAACATGGTTGTGACCAGCTGAGATAGATTTTCCTTTATACGAAGCTGCTGGATTGCACTGCGAACACATCAACGAGTATTGTGTATGTCCTTAATGCATCAAATACTGGCGTTGTTCTGCCATTAGCAGCCATGGTTCCATTGTGTGTGAATCTTGTAAGCATTGTTCGATAGATGAGAGAAGATAACTTTTCAAGCGTTATTCTCTGCTTTGATCACAGAGAAAAACGGAATCTTAGACATGTAGAGGACTGATTTATTTACAGTGACTCATTCTTAAACTGTTAACAAGAAAGTGCGTTTTGATTAACGATTCTAGTAACGGTTCTAGGATTAACACAAATAAATAATAGAAAGTATGATTATGTTCAAAAGTACATAATTATCAAGCAGCTGTAAACTACGGAAATCCAAACCTGTCTGATAATTTAGTTCTCCTCTTTTCAAAGGTGATGGATTCTATACGAAGCTCTAGGTTTGGGCGTTTATCTTGGAACCCAGTTTGCTCATAACTTAATGTTCCAATTGGAATCCCCATTCTGTCGGCATCGGAATTTTCTCGCTTATCTTGTGGACTCAATTGGCTCATAATGTTCCCAGGTTGGAATCCTCACTCTGTCGCCATTGGCGTTTTCTCGTTTATCTTGGCGACCCAGTTGACTCATTACTTAATATTCCCAGGTTAGAATCCCCACACTTTCGGCATTGGGATTTTCTCGTTTAACTTGGTTAATTGGCCAGTTGGCTCGTTATATCCAGGTTGGAATCCTCACTCTATCAGCATTGGGATTTTTTCCACTAACCCAAAACTGTTTTTGGTGAGAAAGGAGACAGCGATGAGATTGGAAAGGCAATCGTTCCTCGGGTAGGATATCAGGCTGTAGTATCATTGCAGGAGATCATCTTCTGTCTAGCAGATCTACTTCCGCAATCTTCTCTGAATGGGCGGGGATGGCTCAGTCGGTAACGCACCAGATTCGTAAACTATAGTACCCAGATTCGAGTCCCAGCTGGGCCAGCGTTTAAGATGCATGGAGATTTATCTCCACAAAATTTCTCGCACTTCTCTCACTCAGTAGGGGACACTGATGGACTTGGAAATGTCGCCATCCATCGAATGGGACTTTAAGCCGTGGTCTCCTTGTGCGGGAGAGTCATACCCTGTGCACGTTAAAGAACACGCTGGATGACTTTGACGGGATGCTACCATCTGTCTCTCCTACCCTTGTGTTAATGAATTAGGAGGCAGCTGTCTAACCTGTCCCCTCCCCCCAGCCTTCTATGAGACCTTGGAGTCCTTGTGATCTGGCATTTAGCCCATTTTGTGGGGGAAAAAAGTTCCGCTCACAGGTAAAACAAATCAATCCATTGATACAAATATATTAATAGATTGATGCAACCAAAAATATGTTTACCAAAAATAAAATAATATTTATTAATTTAAAAGTAATTAACCAAAAATAATTTAAATTTACCCCTAGAGACAAAAAGTTGAATGTCTACACAGAACGGATAAAAAAGTGAAAGCAGTAACTTATTATTTTAAAAACAACCAGTCAGGAAATAAAAGTTGAACTACCTTTTTTTAAAATAATCGTTATGCCGGAGTTATTTATATTTCTTTGCAGTCGTCCTTACAGTGACATAAAAGCAAATCCAATATGAGCACGTCATAAATAAAACCAAATAGAATCGTTCATACCTCAAGAGTTTTTTAGCTGAAAAAATTGAGCTTCGCCGTGAGTGGGATTCAAATCCATATCCTATTGGTTACATTCCAGGTCTTCTAACTAATAAACTTTCAGTTACTAGCTCTTTGCCACTAAACTGATTTTAAATCTTACCCATTTTGCAGTGCATGGCGCCATCTATGACTAGGAACAAACATGGTCATAAATGATAGTAAATAATTAGATGGACAATCATGCTATTAGCTCATTATATTACCGCTATTATAGTCGCAATTGGCTGAAAGAGAGCTAGCTGCTTATAGTTTAGTGGTTAGAACACCTGGCATGTAATCAGGGGCGTAGCTATGGGGGAGATGGAGGAAGGCTCCCCCCACCCCGAAAGTAACTCAGAGTTGGCAAAATTCGAAGCGACTTCGTAAAATCTAGGTGAGTTGTGAAAATTTGTAATTTTTTTTGTAAAATTAAGGGGAGTTAGCAAATTCTAGACAACTTGGCAAAATCTAGGGTAGTTGTCAATCTAGGGCAGTTGGGAAAATGGAGATGGCAAAATCTGGAGCAGTTGTCAAAATTCGTAGCCACTTAGTAAAATACAGGTGAGTTGCCAAAATCGGGACAACTTCGCAAAATCTTGGTGAGTTGGCAAAATTCGGAGTGACACGGTAAAATCTTGGGGAGTTGGTAAAATTCGTAGTGACTTGGTAAAATCTTGGTGAGTTGGCAAAATTCGGAGTGACTTAGCAAAATTCGGAGTGACTTAGCAAAATCATTGGGAGTTGGCAAAATTAGGAATGACTTCGGAAAATCGTGGGGAGTTGGCAAAATTCAGGTGAGATGTAAAAATTGGCATTTTGTTTCTGTAAAATTATGACGAGTTGGCAAAATTGAGGAAACTTGGCAAAATCTAAGGGCAGTTGGCAAAATTCGGAGTGATTTGGTAAAATCTTGGGGAGTTGTCAAAATTCAGAGTGACTTGGCAAAATCTTGTGGAGTTCGTAAAATTCAGAGTGACTTGGCAAAATCTTGGGGAGTTGACAAAATTCGGAGTGGCTTCGCAAAAATCAGGTGAAATGTAAAAATTAGGATTTTTTTCTGTAATATTGTGGCGAGTTGGGCAAAATTCGAATCCACTTGGTAAAATACGGGCGAGTTGTGAAAATTGGGATTGTTTTTGTGAAATTAAGGAGAGTTGACAAAATCAAGAAAACTTGGCAAAATCTTGAGGAATTTGAAAATTTTGAAGTGACTTGACAAAATCAGGAGAGAGTAAAGATTGGGATTGGTTTTGTGAAACTAAGGAGAGTTGTCCAAATGAAAGGGAGTTGGGAAAATTCACACTGACTTTTGCTACAATTCAGGCGAGATGTAAATATTGAGATTATTTCTGTGAAATTATGGTTAGTTGGCAAAATTGGAAGTTATATGACAAAAATGCAAGGTAGTTGTGAAAATTGCCTCCATCCCCCCTCCCCACGGAGTAAAAAACTAGGTACGAACCTGACAGAGACATTATTTTCTCAGTTGGCAAAATTTTATTTTCGAGTTGGAAAATTTTCGATTTCTCACCCCCCCCAACCATAGTCCTTCGCTACGCCCCTGCATATAATTAGGAGACTTGGGTTCGAATCCCACTGACAGCAAACTCAATTTTTTAGCCTCCCAAAAAAAACTTGAAATCTGCTTTTACAGGTAATCTGTAAGCATTATCTTATTAATACTTCCATACCTTTTCAAGGATTCCGTCCGGGATCTATTTCAAACCACATCCAAATATATTAACCATTCAATATTCCTCTAACGCCATGGCGTAACAAAAACCTGTTCACCCCTAACGACTTTAGCATTTTATAACAGACGTCTGCTGCTAGAATACAATCTCATTTCAGAAAGAAAATCATTTTAAATCTTTCTTCCCTAATCGCCTCCGCCGACTGTGTGAGTTTTTGTTTCTCTCTGTCTTTCGCCACTCATATATATTACAAGAAGCTTTACATTTAAAAGGTTTTTTTCCCCGTCAGTAACTCTGAGTGGAAACCAATGGCAGATCGAATTGCACGAAAGGCCTTAAGCTCTTCCTCTAAAATGGATTGTGGTTTACAGGGAAAAAGACAGTCATTTTTTTAACCTTTTCTCTTGTCTAAAATATTATTTGGAAATCTAACTTTCTTTTTTTTACAGTTTCTATCGGAAACAGAGCATACCTCTCAGCAACGTGGATTGAACAATCAACTCACATGCACGTTACACACGAACGCGCCGAAGTGCAGGAGATAATTGCTTGGAGCTCGTTGATCGCCGCCAAGCTGCCAGGCAGGGAACGTGAGATTTATCTTTGGGTGTCGTTTACAACGTTCTCATCACTGTTATTACGTCGCGCTGATTAGAAAGAACGTAACGTCAATGTCACAGTGTGAACATCGTAATGGCAGCCCATAATATGTTCGTCTTTTGTTCTTTTTCTTTTGCCATCTGAGACTACACTACTTAAAGTACTAAACTGATGTTTGTTTGACGAAGAAAAGATTAATCACTACGTAAATTTGATTTAGAATTTGCGGATAAAACGTTATAAAAACGTATTTTAACAACTATTTCTAAATCGCTACATATCACCGCATTTATCCGAATATATCAAGATACTTTTAGGTCACTTTAAATAAGAACAAGTTATTGCTATTGGTTTGTTTTTTATTCGTCTGTTCCCCATAAACATTCTTATTTTTTTCTTTAATTGATAATGATTTTTTTCGGAATAAATGTTAGGACCGGAAGTGCTGCGAATGAGACCGAAGTGAGGACCAGAGATGTAATGAATGAGACCGAAGTGAGGACCAGAGATGTAATGAATGAGACCGAAGTGAGGACCAGAGATGTAATGAATGAGACCGAAGTGAGGACCAGAGATGTAATGAATGAGACCGAAGTGAGGACCAGAGATGTAATGAATGAGACCAAAGTGAAGACTATAGATGCTGTTCTGAACAGAATTACTTTGGAGGCCATAGATGCAAAAAGTAATATGATTGTGAGGGCTAAAGATGTTAGTTTGGACTGAACCGATATGAGTAACGAATATTTAATGAATGAGGACGATATGAGGACCAGAGACGTAATGAATAAGACCAAAGTGAGGACCACAGATGTCCTTAACTGAACTATTTTCGAGGCAGAGATTCAAAGAATAAAATGAATTATAGAACTTTGATTTGGATTTGAACCGATATGATGAAACGGAGATGTGAGGAATGAGAACGATGTGAAGTGCATATATTTTATTTCAAATTCAGTCGATGATCCAATGATGTAAACAGTGAAATGTAAACAGTGAAACCGATATGAAAATCTGAAATGTAATGAATTGAACTGATAATACCAGAGATGTTATTCCGATTGAACTGATAATACCAGAGATGTTATTCCGATTGAACTGATAATACCAGAGATGTTATTCCGATTGAACTGATAATACCAGAGATGTTATTCCGATTGCACAGATGTCAGACAAGAGGAATAAATGGGGACGATTTGAGAATAGAGATGTAATGAATGAGGACGATATGAGACGAAATGTAATGAATGAGGACGGTATGAGTCGAGATGTAATGAATGAGGACGATACGAGATCAGAGATGTAATGATATGGGACCATATGATGAATGAAGACGATATGAGGCCAGAGATGCAATGAATGAGACCGATATGAGACCAGAGTTGCAATCAATGAGGACGATATGAAATCAGAGATGTAATGAATAAGTACACTATGAGACCACAGATGTAATGAATGAGACGATTGGATAGCCAGAGATGTAATAAATAACCCGATCTGATAGCCAGAGATAGTGTTTTGGATTCGATCGACATAAAGAACAGAGTAGCTACGAATGAAACCGATATGTGAACCACAGATAATGCAAATTGAGCCTATTTTCGCTCACTTTAACTCAGAAGTATTTAATTGATATAGGAGAGTAAAACTGTGGGTAAGAAGAATTACCTGTGCATCTAATGCCTTCTTCATGTCTGTGGATAACTCAAAAATCAAATCTGTTAGGTAAGAAAGAGGCTGTTATGTCGATTATCTTTTCCACAAAATTTGAGGAGAGAAAGAATAGGCTGACTATAGAAGACTGCAGAATACCTTTGTGCAACTTTAATTTCTGTGAAGATGACAGGATAACATCAAAGCATGATAGTGTTCAATATTACTAACTTTCAAGAGCATTGCACTACTTTGTCTTAATGAATGTAGTTGTCAGAAAATACTAACAGAAAACTTTATAACGAGTGGAATGAAAATGCATTTATACCTGAGATAGGCTGTTTTATACCTGAGCTGCTCTTTTATGCACATCATCAACTAAAGGAAATAAAAAAATACCCTCCCAAGCAACTTCTTGCCACAGAGGTGACAGAGCCTGTCAGTTTATATGCCATAGTCGAAGGTCTGAGAGGGATGGCAGGACCTCCGCAGAAAAACAACACACACATCCATGCCTTACCTGAGGATCGAACCCAGGTCCTTTAGATCAGTAACAGGTCACAAAATCCGAAGGTTTAGACAGATAAAAGCCACCCAACAAGGCATCCAGAGCGTTAACGTTCAAAGTTCTCCTGCACACGAGGTCACAGTTTAATCATCCCACCCGATTGAAGTTGAGCTTTCTAAAGTTCATCGGAAACTAATGAGTGCCAATAACCACCGAGGTTACATCGTAATATCATTAGTTTCCCTTGAGCAGTGATCTCCTAAGTGGGGTGCTCGCACCCTAAGGGATGCGCATCTTACTCTATGGGGGTGCGCAAAGAAAATAATAATGATTCTAATTTATCGTTTTTTAACAAAGATTTTTAAATTTCAAAGAAAAAAATATGAAGGAAACTAAAAAAAAAATACATATTTGCTAATATATTTAAATTTCACGGTCATTGTACTTACGCTAAACTCTGTGTAGTTTCATAAAGATGTCTGGGCACACAATGTGGACTGCAGAGAGAGTTTTTCTGCCTGAACCTACTACCTTCTTAATAACATACCGGCTCTTCTTACTTTTATTATTTTTAGACTTGTTTTATATTCTATTTTACTGGTAGTTTTATAGAGAATATATTTTTAATTATTTTATGTTTATAACTTTTAGTACCTTCAGTTTATTGTCCAAAGTACGGGTTCTCAACGTGGAGTACGCAGTGAGAGCTCAAAAGTCGCATGATATATATTATGCATATATATTATGTATATGTGTGTTTTATTTTATTCCCATTGTTATACTATAACTATAGTTTTATCTATCTATGCAAAGGGTACGCCAGTTACATACACATTTCCAGGGGATACCTTAAGCATAAACGGTTGAGAATTACTGGTCCACAGAATTTACCAAAGCAATTATTAATCCATAGAAATTGTATACTTTACATTCAAATGTTTATAGTTTCCCACTTCTATCATTCCAGCTGGGTCAGTGTTGAGACTTATCTTCGCAAAACTCCCCCCACCCTGCCCACGGTCAGTAGGGGACACCGATGGACTTGGAAAGGCCGCCTCCGTCGGATGGGATGTTAAGCCGTGGTCCCGTGTGCGGGAGAGCCATACTCAGGGCACGTTAAAGAACACGCTGGATGGCCTTGACGGAAGGCTACCATCTGTCTCCTAACAGCTGTTCCAGTGGGTCCCCTCCCCCAACCTTCCCTGAGCTTTCGGGGTCCTTGTGACCTGGCCATTTAGCCCATGGTGGGCAAAAAAGTACCGCTCAGAGGTAAAACAACCAAATCCAACCCACTTCTATCAAAAGTAATAAAACGCTTTCAAAGCATAAAAATTAATCTCCAATTCCCGAACTGTAAAATGCCCCATTCCCCCAACTCCGCTTTTTTTTAACCCCAAACACTCATTCATAGTCTTCAAACATATTTCTAAATCCTCTCACTTTCACAACTAAATATATATTTAACAAGTAAAAGAAATATGACACATTTCTTCCATCACGACAAAGGGAAGAATACGAAATAAATCGAAAATTCCTACCTCAGTGCACTTTAAGAACATATTCTTTTTAGCAAAGCTCCTCTTTTGTCTGCTTTACCCACCATTTATTCTTGCTATTTCTACTTACGTACTTTCTCCCTGTTTGTCTATCCTGTTGTTTAATTCCAAACCTGGTATCTGGACCAAAAAACATGAATAATTTCTCCATTTAAATGCATAAGTAGGTTTCTCTGTCTCTCACTCACTCCTTCTTTCTCTCTTTTTTTTTTCTCTGTGATTCTGTCCCCCCGCCTCCTTCCCCTGTTCACTAAGGTCTATCTTCGTCATTTTCTTATTTCCTTACTTCCTATTCGAGAAATACAACGAATGCTGTTACATATTTAATGCAAGCGCTCTCGCTTGAAATCTTTTAAAAACGTAAGGAATTTGAACATCATATAACCATAAATCATTCTCGTCTTCCTTGATTTCAGTAATGGTTCATGTTATATAGAAATCAGAAATCCTCCTTTTTTATTTATTCCTTTTCTTTTTATCCCCCTCTTCGGGCACTCCTTTTACCAGCGTTTTGGCAGCTGATCAAGAATTGGATTCGCGTCTCAAAGTTTACAGTGAGTTTAAAGTACGTTCGCTACCCATGAAGAAGAAATCACATGCCTATGCAACTTCCGGTTATTGACTTTATTGATTCGTTTCCAGCTCTGTTAGAGATATGGAAGTTCCTTTCCTGTGACTATTTCTATGGTGAATGTATATAAAAGCAAAGGGTTATAGCAATCTCGTAAATATTATGCATTCATATCGGTCGACATCGTGAGCTTCCGATTCTATTTTACTGTATCTTGGTTTTCCTTTTTTTGTAGCGTTGCTGTAACTTCTGAGATTTTGTAAATTGAAAAATTTAATTCGTTGAAATTTATTTTTATAGCTGTTGCCAATATAGGATGTGAAAATAAATTTGAATTTTAATGTATTGGAAAAGTTGCTCAAGTCGAAGAATTTTGTCACCAGTAATATTTAAGTATTTAAATAAAATAAATGCAAAGGTCGTACGAAAGTATGTGGCAGATAAACTAAATAATACAGAGTGCGATTTTTGAGATTCAAAGTATTTGATTCAGTAGTAAAATAAAGGGCATGCTTATGGGATTAAAAGAAAATTATCTTAATAAAAGTTTCAGTCATTTTAATTAAAATATGATGGCTTAAATTAAGCTGTAGCATCAAATTTTCTCCCATTAAATTTTTAATGAGGCGTGTTCAGTGGCAAAAATGACCAATAAGGCTAAAATAGGTCATTGTATGAGAAAGAGCTAGAACAGCATTTAACACTACATAAAATTTTCCCGAATTCTAAACATAAAAACAAAAATTGCAAATGAGTTTTTGGTTTTATTTTATCTCTGAGAGGCATTGTTTTTGCACACAGGAAAAAATCTCCATGTAACAGTAACTCCAATATCTTAATGCTAAGTAGAGGGTAAATTACATTGTTCAGTTGTTTTACCTTTAAACAGCACTTGTGCACCCAATGAACTAAATGATCAAGTCACAAGTACCCCAAAAGCTCAGAGCTAGGTATATCGCTACACCTGAAGTCACCTTTTAAGACTATCCGGTGTGCTCCTTAACATGTACAGAACACGTTTCTTCTATAGACAGAACTACAGCTTAAACTTCCACAGGAAGGATGCTAGTTTTTCCAAGGTCATCGATCTTTCATTTCTCAGTTGGAACTTCAACCTAGGAACATCAGATTGTGAGCCATACTCTGTGCTCCAAGAACATGGTATTTTGATGAAAGACTTCCGTCTGTCTTAAAATAACTATCTAGTAAATAACCTTTCATTACCCAACTCTTAACCATTGCCTTCTTGTGCCCAAGCCATTTAGCACACATTGTGGGAAATAAATTGCCTGAGACAGTGGTTCTCAACATTTTATGCTTCACATACCCCCTGGAAATGTGTATGTAACTGGCGTACCCCTTGTACAGATAGATAAAACTATAGTTATAGTATAACAATGGGAAAAAATAAAACACATATATATATACAGGGTGATTCAGAATTCATCATCAATATTTGGTGGGGAGGTAGGTAATAAGAAACGAAGGAGATTTCACATAGGAAAGCATGGGCGCATATGCCATGTAGTAGGGCAAAATGACCCCAGTTCAATGATGGAAAGAACACATAAGAAGGAAGTGGTAAGGAAAAAACATTTATTATCTTACATGTAACATTTCTTTGCATTGGTTGTACAGACTTACAAGAGGTGCTCGAACTGCCGACCATGTGCTAGAATGCATGACTCACAACGGCGTTGCATGGACAGCCGGACCCTGTGGAAGATGCCTGGCATTTCCCGGATGTTTGAGGCAGCAACTGATATGCGTGCTACAAGATCCATAGCACTATCAACAGGGGTCTCGTACACCATGTTTTTCATAGCACCCCATACAAAGAAATCGATCCTTGTCGAATGACAACTGACTGCACGCGTCAAACAGCTGTGCTTCTGTATGAGAGGTGTGTACACACAGCGCCCTCTACACCACCATGCGTTCGTCTGCCCCCATACTTTCCTATGTGAAATCTCTTTCTTTTCTTATTCCCTTCCTCCCCACTAAATATTGATGATGAATTCTGAATCACCCTGTATACACATTAAATTTTGTATTCATAACTTACATACATCGATAAACACAAAAAATGGCATTTTTGGACAGCAGTATCGCCAACTTAACGACTTTGTTACTAGATCTAGTGACTTTTGAGCTCTCAAGACGTACCCCAAAAAAATTTACCGCGTACCCCACTTTGAGAACCCCTGGTCTGAGAGATAAAACAAAAAAATTCAAATTAATTTGTTTTCTGATATTTTCATATAAATATTCTGTCAAACATATTTAAAGAGTTCGGCAAGTTTGCTATATATTGTAATTATTTAATAAACTCGAAGGACAGGGATAGCCTGTAAGCGTTTGGCTTGTGTTAAGTTTCTCATACACTATACAAACACATACACAGGAATACATTGCTATTTACGTTAATATTTGTTTAGATTTTAACATTACAAATAGAATTGGCCAACAGAGCGTTCAGAAAGCATGCGAGAAACAATAGTAGATAGTAAGTGTTGTCAAATCATAAGATTTTTCTTGCTTTAAGCATTATTACTTGAATGCGTTGCAAAATTAACTTAGAAGTGCACGAGAATCTATTGATTTCATTTAAGAAATCTTCTAAATTCTTCTCTATTTTATTATTGCTATCGGCTTCACTCCAGAAAGCAATCCTAGCAGTTGGGTTGTTTTACCTCTGAGCGGCACTTTTTTTACACACCATGGGCTAAATGGCCAGGTCACATGGACCCCAGAAGGCTCAGAGAAGGTTGGGGGATGGGACCGACTGGAACAGCTGTTGGGAGACAAATGGTATGTAGCCTCCCGTCAAGGCCATCCAGCGTGTTCTTTAACGTGCCCTGAGTAATGCTCTCCCGCACACGGGGCCACGGCTTAACGTCCCATCCAACGGACGGCGGCCTTTCCAAGCCCATCGGTGTCCTCTACCCACCGTGGGCAGGACGGGGAATTTTGCGGAGATAAATCTCAACGCTGACCAGCTGGAACTCGAACCTGGGAACTACAGATTACGAGCCTGGCGCGCTACCGACTGAGCCACCCCCGCCCCGATCCTAGCAGTATATAGCGATATGTGTCTGGTCTGCATATAAGGCAGATGTACTCAAAAGATTGTCAGAAGACAAGATTCGGCTCTAATACTATTATTAAATCCATTTTTGCGATAAATGTGAGCTTAAAGTGATAGATTATGGCGATCAGGACCTCATTAACAACACTGCAACCTGCCGGTGATTAAAAAGGTTTATATCAGTATTCATGATCGACCCCTTTGATCCCCCTCCCTACATTAGATCCGGCCCTCGCCAAGACTACCTTGATCTTATCAAGGAATCCCTTTCCTGGTACGGGATATTGCATTCATGAACATGGACCCCGAAGGCTCAGAGAAGGTTGGGGGAGGGGACCCACTGGAACAGTTGTTAGGAGACAGATGGTAGCCTCCCGTCAAGGCCATCCAGCGTGTTCTTTAAAGTGCACAGGGTATGGCTCTCCCGCACACGGGGGAGCCGTACCCTGTGCACAACCTAAACAAATCTATTGAATTGGCGTTAAATTTAACCTTCCTTAACTCTTTAATATTAAACGAATATCATTGAAAATTGAGATTTAGCTAGATTTGATTTAGATCTCTAACTTATCTCCAGACATATTTTTGCATAAATATCTCATTTAAGAAATCAATGGACTTTGAATGTGAATCACTATTTACCTGAGTCTATGTATATCATATCTATTATGTATGATATACATAATACTATACGAATATAATATATATAATGATAACTGGGCCTCCTCAAAAACATCGAAAGCACTCGGAAAGTTTAATCTCTGATTACGTCAAAGTCCTCAATCTTTTAACGAAATTCTATCTGTGCTAGGTTCAAACCTTAGCACTGAACAAATAGTAATGAAAAAAAAAACCATCAGTAAACAGACAGGTTAAAGAATATATCGCTAGCAAATATTTTCCCATATTAAGCAGCATTTCAATATCCAGCTTCGTTGTGAAACAGCGCAGTAAAGCAGATGTGAGTGAATTGCAACAACCTATCTCAGGAAATCCAATTAAAATAAATATCGTTATTTAAAACAGATAGAAACTTCTTGGAGTGCTCGAACGCCTACAGCTATAACTTACATGCTCTTATTTGCAGTTGTTTCGCAGTTCTGATACGCTTGGTGGAGAGAAGATGCCTGCATCAATCGAGTCATTTATTCCCAGGACAAACATTTATTACAGCAGAAATTAAACGCAGTGAGTGTTTCAATTGAGCGACTGTTCTCTATGTCAGGTCCTTCATGTTACAGATTCTCTTTAACCTTACGCGAATAGAGAATCGACAGTAATAGCCCATAGTTAAATTCAGTGCTTTATTGAATTCTTCTTCTTGTGCAAGAACACAGGATTATGTGCTTTAACTTAAAGCGAAGCTCTTCCGATTACGCATTTCAAATGATGTATAAAAACAGTTAAAAAAATTAGTAATCATATTTTTGAGTTTAAATCTTTCTGGTTCTCTCTAGAAAATTTATAATAAGTTTGTTGCGTGACATCCTAAAATAATCTGTATTATTAGGTAATATTTTATATTTAATGCAAGATCTAAATTTAATTCGAATTTCATATAACGTAGAACATTTTTTAAAAAGGAAATTTTTCGTCTTGGTGCAGTCGCTCAAAAATATATCCGAACGCTACGGTTGATTACAGAATTCAGAAAAAATATCTGGCAATGGTTTTTTTAGAAATTAGTGATCTGGCAGCCTTCGTGTCACGTGACACGAAGGCTGCTCGAAGGTTTCATTACATTCAAAGTCCATTGATTTCTTAAAAAAGATATTTATGCAAAAATATGTCTGGAGATAAGTTAGAGATCTAAATCAAATCTAGCTAAATTTCAATTTTCAATGATATTCGTTTAATATTAAAGAGTTAGGGAAGGTTAAATTTAACGTCAATTCAATAGATTTGTTTAGGTTGTGCACAGGGTATGGCTCTCCCGTGTGCGGGAGAGCCATACCCTGTGCACGTTAAAGAACACGCTGGATGGCCTTGACGGGAGGCTACCATCTGTTTCCCAACAGCTGTTCCAGTGGGTCCCCTCCCCCAACCTTCTCTGAGCCTTCGGGGTCTGTGTTCATGAATGCAATATCCCGTACCAGGAAAGGGATTCCTTGATAAGATCTAGGTAGTCTTGGCCGGGAATCAAAGGGGTCGATCATGAATACTGATATAAGCCTTTTTAATCACCGGCAGGTTGCAGTGTCCATGACTGTCCTGATCGCCATAATCTATCACTTAAAACTCACATTTATCGCAAAAATGGATTTAATAATATTAGAGCCGAATCTTGTCTTCTGACAATCTTTTGAGTACCTCTGCCTTATGTGCAGACCAGATACATATCGATATATGCTTTTGACACGAAGGTTGCCAGATCACTAATTTCTAAAAAATCATTGCCAGATATTTTTTCTGAATTCTGTAATCAACCATAGCGTTCGGATACTTTTTTGAGCGATTGTACTAGTAGTTGAATATTTTTCAAGACCTGTAATTCAAAGTTTAGGATAATATGCAATCTCTATTAACCGTTACTAACAACGATTTACTGCACATAGAATTTGTCGGATAAAGATTTAGCATTCTATTGGTGCAATACTGATAAGAACGAGAAAATATCGATACTGATGAGAACGAGATAAAACTCCCTTAAAGCTTCATAGAAGAAACCGAGTAAATTTTTTGCCATCGAAATTTATGACTCAGACCAAAAAGTTTATACTTTAGTACTTCTACCCTGGCCCCATCTTCAGCTGTAAATTAGAATTACTCAGAAAGTCCACCTCCTGCTCTTGCTCTTCCTCTCATCTTCTCCGCATCACTCCCATCCTCCCGAACATCATCCATTGTAGAGTTAAGATAAACTTGGCTTTGACTGCATTTTTATTGGCCCATGAAGTGGTGGGACTCAGCAGTCCATTGGTGGATGATTGTTGAACTCTTGCTTTAAACTGATTTCTTCTCTGACGATGGTGCTAGGATTTATGACCGCAGCAACACAGTCAACGTAATCAATAAATCAACGGCTCTCTTGATCATTCTACTCTCAGCCATCGTTCTCTTTTCTTTTTACTTTATTCGCTCTTTTCTTCAGTATTGCAATGTGTGTGAGTGTAGTGGGAGGGGAGTGGGGAGTAGAGAGAAGATAGTCGAAGAAGGTGGTGCCGAGCTCGGTTGATTTAAAAGCCCACAGGCCAAGCCAAGATAGAGCCGGAAATGAGACTATTCGAGAAGGTTTGGCGAGATGTTCTTAGGATTTCTGTAGGATTTCGAAACGTCGAGAGAGAATTTGAGAGCCATACAACACTGCGGCTAGGCAACAGGAGAAGATCAACTAGATGAGCAACCAGATTTAGGGAGACATTTTAGGAGAAGAAGTAATGCTGGCTGATCTATATATTGAGGATTCCTCGCCGACAGCGATAAAAATCTCTTGAGTTCTAGTTTAAGAAATTTCCGGAAGAATGTAAATTTAAGAGCCTGTGGAAAGAAATTCGTGCACTAATATATCTAGGAAAGCTCAATGTAAGCCTAATTCTTTTGATGGTTGCTTATATTATTTTAGAACGATAAATCAACAGTTAATTTAAATGCAAAAAAAATATTATTTATGGGAAGTAAATCAATTGTATTGTCGTTACCATTTTTAAATTCATTTGTTTTATTTCATTTTGAGAATGTTTCTATATAAGCTACCACTTTTTTTTTTCATCGAAATTTAAGATTCAGACCAAAAAGTTTATACTTTAGAACTTCTATCCTGGCCCCATCTTCAGCTGTAAATTAGAATTACAGAAAGTCCACCTCGTGCTCTTGCTCTTCCTCTCATCTTCTCCGCATCACTCCCATCCTCCCGAACATCATCTTTTCTATAAATCACCACCCAGTCTACTAGCCTTCCACAACATCTATTGTCTAATGAAATGTTTTACTTATCACATTCCGGTATCAACAGATAGAGAAGATAACAGGTAACAGGGAATAAATGAAAATTAGTTTCATATTTCTTTTTTTAACAATAACAGTAAGACATTTTTTGATCAATGTCAAATAGAAATGCATAATAAATGTCCTAACTGAGTATTATCAATTTATACCAGCAAAATTGAAATTTTTATAACTATTTTTATATAGAAATGGTTGTTTTAGGAAATTTTAGCTATAAATAGCATTCTTTCACACGCATTGTTCTAAACGCCCAGGTCACAAGTATTCCAAGAGCTCAGAGCTGGGTACGTGAAAAGGATCCATTGGACAACTGTTAAGAGATAGATATGAGCCTCCCATCAAAGAACATGTAGCATGTTCTTTAACGTGCACAGAGTATGATTCTCTTCTGCAAGCTTAAGATCCCATCCGAGTATGGCAGCATTTTCAAGTCGATGAGTATTCCCTTTCTCACCGAGATTAAAGTGAGGGTTAATGGGGAAAATCACCACCCAGGTATAGTGAAGATTGGAATCTTACTGGAGTGATATACGACCAGGTTGGGTTGTTTTACCTCTGAGCGGCACTTTTTTGCACACCATGGACTAAATGGCCAGGTCACATGGACCCCGAAGGCTCAGAGAAGGTTGGGGGAGGGGACCCACTGGGACAGCTGTTGGGAGACAGATGGTAGCCTCCCGTCAAGGCCATCCAGCGTGTTCTTTAACGTGCACAGGGTATGGCTCTCCCGCACACGGGGCCACGGCTTAACGTCCCATCCGACGAACGGCGGCCTTTCCAAGCCCATCGGTGTCCCCTACTGACCGTGGGCAGGGCGGGGAATTTTGCGGAGATAAATACGACCAGGGCGAAACTACTGGGGTTGCAGGTGGTGTAAACGCACCGAGACCGGAGTCAATTCTATCATTCATGTACAGTCGCTCAAAAAAGTATACGAACACTATGGTTGATTAGAGAATTCAGAATAAATATCTGGCAACGATATTTTTTTAGAAATTAGTGATCTGCAACCTTAGTGTACACACAAAGGTTGCCAGATATTTTCTGAATTCTGTAATCAACCATGTTGTTCGGATATTTTTTTGAGCGACTGTACTTCTCGGGTCAAGACTCGGGTCTTTGCTAGCAACTCTTCTGTGGTCAGTGATCACCATTTGATAGTTCTAGACGGACGCAAATTGATCGAATCTAAATTCTGTTTATGCTTCAAGAGAAAACCATCGTCTAAGGTATATGATACAAGGTATGTGATAGAGCAGGTTACATAGAAACCAATATTATCAATGCCATCCCATTGGTGTTTTTAACTCCAATGTTTATAGTGGTAATAATAAGTTGTAGAGCTAAATCTTATGTAGCCAACATCAAGCTAATATAAAAGTTTGAGCTATTTAATAAAGAGTAAAGTTTAACCTACATTTAAGCTTTTCTTATAAAGCTTTAAGCTTTTTAATTTTTTTTATAAAGCTTTAAGCTACATTTAAGCTTTTCATTTAAGCTTTTCTTATAAATATTTTCTTAATAACTTTTGATACTTGATAGCATAGTCCATGTGTTGAAGTGTTTAAAAACATTTAATAGTGCCATAGAGAATTAAAAACTTAAATATAATTTTCTTTTAATTAAATGTTTCATAAACGAAATATCAATTTTAACAAATTAGAAAAATATTTAGACCATAATTATATTTGTGTCTTTATTCTAATGTGCTATTGACAGTTTTGTTTGTCAAGCTACAACACATTTAGTATCAAATTTTTGCCTTAAATTTCATAACTTTAGAAATTAATGAATTTCTTAAGTTAAATTACTTTAAAAGTATTAGCTACCACTACGTATATTGTTCTGATAAAGTAATTCTATTATTTCAAATTTTTTTTTTTACACTTGTAAATAGTATTGTGAAAAAAATTAGATGATACTTATATTCATTTTCAGATGACACTTAAAGGTGATATTGCGGTTCAAATAGGCATAATCGCATTCTTTTTAGATGGTGAACATCAAGGTAGCTTTTACATTGGAAAATGTGTCATTGGAAAATGCATCACAATGGATGTCTGAAGGGACAGGAAACAGCATCCACTGTGCGATGGTTTTTTGTTAGAAACAAAGGCAGAGATGATGAAGTTTAGAACAAGTTAATAAAATGCCTCGTATACTTTGGTCCTATGATGTTGCATATTGGTAGCAACAAAAGTATGTTAACGCATTTTATTAACTTGTGACCTCAATTCTGCATGTGTTTAAAGCCGTCTCCCCAAGCGTTCTTACACCTTTCATACCTCCATTATGTGTTTCTTACATCTTTCATACCTCCATCATAAAAGAATGTTATTCAAATGAAGGAAATAATCGGGTGTTTCTAATAATATTGAAATAGTGGATATCTGCAAATTTATCAACGTATAAAATTTCTCAATCTTTATAGATTAGTTTCTATTATCAGCGTAAAAGAATGTTCTTTAATTCGTTTAGATAACTACGTTTCATATTTTATCTATTCTTATTTCGACTTACTCATGTTCTTCTATAATCTATTGCCTTTTATTTCTCTTTCCAATATACTTTTGTATATCTCCCTTTGTTTCTTGTTTTCTACAGTTTCCCTCTGATTCTTCTTTTTTTTTCGTATCCTTCGCTTTCTTATATTTTTTCTCTTCTTCTTTGATTTTATTTCTTTCCTAATCTCCCTCTATTTCCGACATCTTTTCTTCTTTCTCAGTTCTTTTCTTTTTTCTTATTTCTTTCCTCTTCCTCCGTTTTCTTTTTTTTTTTCATTTCCTTCATCTTCCGCTACAATTTCTTAAACCTTTCGATCGTTTTACTTTCTTCTTTCATTAAAATTCTTTTCACCTCGAATTTCTCATCTTTCTCACTTCTTTCTTTCACCATCCTCTTTTTTCTCCCACAGACCTTACATCATCTGCCTCTTAATGTCTCTCATCTCTTCTTTTTCAATTACTCACTTATGTCTGATTTGCCAATCCTTTTGCCTCACAAATCTTGAGCTTCCTGACTTCCAAAGCAGTTCTTCCCATCTGTTCTTTCGGAACTTTCCATTTCTCTGCATCATTTCCTTCTTTTTCTTCCTCATCTCATCTCATCCAATCATTTCTCCCATTTTACTTCTAATCGATTCATCTTTATATTTTTTCCCTCGCATCATCTTCCCGCTTTCATCTTTTATCCCTATCCCTAAATTTTCTCACTCACTCCCTTTCATCTCCCACTACCAGGTGTCAGCTTCCCTTTCTTCCCTTGACTGCTTCCATTTCTACCGATCTCTATGAATTTCTCCCGCATCCTCCTCTCTCTACCCTCCCTCTCTCCTCCCCTCCACTTTCTTTCTTCACCCTAGGCACCGATGAGTGTGGTGGCACTGTTACTGACAACGGAAAAAATCCGCACTCACACACAAAAGCGTGAACAGTACAGGGGAAAAGAAGAAATGTAGACAGGAACAAGCAGAAAAGAATGGCGAGGCGGGCGCAGTGTTTTCAGAAACGCCGAAAGAGGAAGGATCGAGTGGAGACCGGGTGAGATTAGTGTCTCCTTATTCTTCATCCGCGGAGTGTCGCCTCCGTGCCCTGAACAAACATTCCAATTGTCGACAGAGGTTGAACCGGCGAATTTACTGTTCAAGGTCAATATCTTTTTTTTTTACTGGGCCTATAGACGTTGTCCTGTTTTGGCTTCATTGCTGTCCGAAATTTGAAAATGCAATGCTTACAATATCTACGAGAGTGTTCTCATTTCGCATAGATCCCTCCGATCCCAAATAGCTTATCGAAATCGTCAATGTAATTCTATATTATTCACCCATCCAGAAAGTTGCATAAACGACAATTATATTATGAACTTTTGTCATTATTGTAGCGTGGCTTGCTATAGTGTAAATTCGTAGTTTTACATCTTTTACGAATAAATTTAAAAATATCAAACTATTTTTATATTGAAATTACTGATAGTTAATTAAATATTTCGCATTAATTTATAATATTAATAATTAGTTTATGTTATACATACTAGAGAGTAAACTAAATTTAAATATTTGGATTAATAGATTTTTTAGAGTTACAGCTCTTTAATAGCTATAATTTAATAATTTTATTCTGATTTAATAATATGACAGTCAGCCTTAAAATTTCTATTAGCATTTTGAAACCAAATCGAAATATATTTCATCGCCAGTTGCACAAGGATATATGACTCAAATTATATCAGTTTTGACAACATAAGGCTAAAAACCTTGGTCCAACAGTTCGCATTAGCTTTAGAAATAATTCACAAGCATCAATTAAAAAGCAAATATGCCGTTGCTGCGTGAGCCTGTTAAACTTCTGTTTCTATATACATATTTTTTTTTTCGGAAAAAATGCTTTCTCTTTTAAAAGTGTTAGAAATAATGAAGTAAATATCTAACTCATTATTTATTTCATTAATGTTAATAATCAAAAACCACTATTTCAATGTACCTGAAGAAAAAACAGAACACTTTAACAAATTAATTCTAATTAATTCTTAAAATGTAATAATTCCTATAAAACTTTTGATATATAATATTATCATGCAATTGATATTTATTTATATTGTTATAATTTAAAATGATAGAAATTGAACGTGAGGTCTAAAAAAGTAAAAAATTGATAACAATAAAT
Organism: Ryuthela nishihirai; assembly: GCA_038380435.1. Classification (NCBI taxonomy): domain Eukaryota; kingdom Metazoa; phylum Arthropoda; class Arachnida; order Araneae; family Heptathelidae; genus Ryuthela; species Ryuthela nishihirai. The sequence goes on along the minus strand of JAWZYU010000024.1, from coordinate 50,255,600 downwards.
CTAAAATAAAGTAATTTATTACAAAAGTATGGACGAAAACATTTATATAAGTAACTTTCAATCAACTCAAATGTCTATTAGCATAAAACAAATCTTCAGAAGAACATATCACCTTTTTTTAATCATACAAAAACTTGTTCCCTCCATAATTCTGAACAATCGTTAAGTGACATAATTAAATTTATGAATAAACATGTAATCAATAAGGAATAACCTTACCAATTCATAAATACCTAAATACAACTATGTAACAAAGGATGAACTCTTCCGATAGAAAAGTTGAGACAGATCTAATAGTTTGATTTACATAAAACCTTTACACATCTTTAAGTGTCTTAAACATCTTTATTTTCCTCACCGGTGCGCTAACTGAATCACTAATTCACTTATTTATCTTTCCGCGAACACACACCAAAGAAAAGCACTTCGTATTCACTATACTGGGGCGGGGGTGGCTCAGTCGGTAGCGCGCGAGGCTCGTAATCTGTAGTTCCCAGGTTCGAGTTCCAGCTGGGTCAGCGTTGAGATTTATCTCCGCAAAATTCCCCGCCCTGCCCACGGTCAGTAGGGGACACCGATGGGCTTGGAAAGGCCGCCGTCCGTCAGATGGGACGTTAAGCCGTGGCTCCGTGTGCGGGAGAGTCATACCCTGAGCACGTTAAAGAACACGCTGGATGGTCTTGACGGGAGGCTGCCATCTGTCTCCCAACAGCTGTTCCAGTGGGTCCCCTCCCCCAACCTTCTCTGAGCATTCGGGGTCCATGTGACCTGGCCATTTAGCCCATGGTGTGCAAAAAAGTGCCGCTCAGAGGTAAAACAACCCAACCCTATTCACTATACTGTATCGACTTAAACAAAACTACACGTTTCTTCTCGCAACTTATTCTTAATTCTAACAACTAACTCTCAGTTTTCAAGTCACTTCCGTTCGATATCGTTTTTGACGTAATTCTTACGTTGAAGCACAGCTATAGTTCAAAACGATACATCACATCATAAGTTCATTGTGGCATATCATGCACATCATGCATATGAACAAAAATATTAAAATAAGTTTAATATATTTTACATATTTTTATATTTTATATTAATAATTTTTCTTTTACCAGTTTTTATAAACATATATTTAAAATTAAAAATAATTAAATTTTACTTTATAAGTATCATTTTTATTTTTAGGCATCTGAAATTGTAAGAAAATTCTGAAACAAATGATATTACCCATAATTATCAGTATTATTTATTTTCATATGTTATATTTTACATATTTGTTGAAAATATCCATATATTTAATTAGGCTCCTCTTTTTTCTGGGTATTTCAAAAGGTATTTCAATAGGCTTGGAAATGCCTCTATCCAGCCTATCCAACCATACTCTGTGCATGTTAAAGAACAACTGGATGGACTTGACAGGAGACTTTCTTCTGTCTCCTAACATCTGTCCCGTAGATTCGCTATCTTTTAAGGCAAGGGGTTGGCTCCGTCGGTAGCCCGCCAAGTTCGTAATTCGTAATTTCCAGGTTCGAGTCCCAATGATGAGTTCTTTCCGCCCTCCCTCGGTGCCCTTCCCTCGCTATCCCCGTACTCCTTTGATGAAATAAGGGACACCAATGGGCTTTAAAAGTCCGTTGAATAAACGTTAAAGCAGTGTCCTCGTGTTCAGGTAAGCGATATACTGTGAAAGAACTCTCTGGATGACCTAACCTCTGTCCAGCGGGTCCTTTTCCCAATATTTCTCTGAGACCTTAGAGTCCTTATGGCCTTGCTATTTTTGAATAAAAGTGCCACTCTCAGAGGTTAAAGAACAGTCCAACCCTTTTCCTCAGATCTGAATCCTTGAGATCCACGTGATCTGACGATTTGGCCTATTATGCCTTAAATAAAGCCCTTATAGGTAAAGCAGTTCAAAACTCATTTGCATCATTTATAGAGCCTCTACAACTCTAATTATTAAAGAAAATACTTTGCTATCAATTGTAAAACAGAGTGATGCCTAGTGCTCTGAGAATTAAAATGGAAAAAAAAATATCTTTCTTATATATATATACGGTTTAATAACTATTTGTTCAAAATTTTACTCTTACTAACAAAATTGCAATAGTTACCTTTTGCCTTTTATTTTTTTCGTTACACTAACTAATTCCAGCTAAAATATCCGTCCGAAAACTTACATTTTTTTACTGCTCTTTTCATTTCGAGTAAAGGTAAAGAGCAGGTTTAATTGTATGCAACTGAATCAGCAAAGAGAGTTAATGCACTGTAACTGTAACTAACGTTGTCAGTGATCCAGTTTTGCCCATTTCGCAATATTAATGATGCCAGTAGCGTTTGGTGGCCGGATACTGCCGTATAACGGAAGGACCAACCTCATCTGGAACGGAGCCAAAGCGTTCCTGATCATGTAGATCTCATTGTCAGTTAGTCAATTTCGAGGAATCCGTGGAGAATCTCATGATTCAGAGAATGTAGAGATTATGTTTTCGTATTATTTCCCAGATAGCTTCTGGAATTTCCAGCATAATATTAGAATCTCAAAAACCCTTAACATGCAGAAATGGTTTGTTCCATTTAGTATCATTTGAATTTTGTAAACTTGTAACAATGTATATATTTAAACAAAAATTTCAACTTTCATATTAACTTGATAAATACCATTCTTTTCTTTAAAAATCATAACGGACAACTCATTTTTTTTATAAATAAATTTGTTTTGAAATTATTAGTCAAGTGTTCATTATGTTATCTCAAAAAAATAATAAAATTTCTAGTACCGTTATTTTAATTAGAAATTTATGTATTATTATTATTAAATTATATTAATTTCAAAATTTCAGTTTTTGCATCACAAATTTTACTTATGCATTACCATGAAGATCATTTGATATACGTATAAATGTCACAGTATTTTTCTGAAATTTTCACCCATTTAAAATTATCACCAAACTTTGTCACATATTTACCACAATTTTTAAAAAAGAATGCACACTACCTAAAATAATGTGTATTTAAATTTTTATAATTTTAACTGAAATTATAAAAACATATTTTAATATGCACATTTTGGTGCTTTCGAATATACCATATAACACTGCAGCTGAGGATATAAAACCACCATGCTAATGACATTTTTTTCTCTACAATATTCTAATGAACACCAGGTGTGTATCTGAGAAAGGGCGGGGGTAGCTCAGTCGGTAGCGCGCCAGGCTCGTAATCTGCAGTTCCCAGTTTCGAGTCCCAGCTGGGTCAGCGTTGAGATTTATCTCCGCAAAACTCCCCGCCCTGCCCACGGTCAGTAGGGGGACACCGATGGGCTTGGAAAGGCCTCCGTCCGTCGGATAGGACGTTAAGCCGTGGCCCCGTGTGCGGGAGAGCCATACTCTGTGCACGTTAAAGAACACGCTGGATGGCCTTGACGGAATGCTACCATCTGTCTCCCAACAGCTGTTCCAGTGGGTCCCCTCCCCCAACCTTCTCTGAGCCTTTGGGGTCCTTGTGACCTTGTCCATTTAGCTCATGGTGTGTTAAAAAGTGCCGCTCAGAGGTAAAACAACCCAACCAAACATATCTGAGACATTCTAATATTGCAAATGCATATTTATGCCGGTGATTGAGGCGTATTGCCCTAAAAAATACTATGCCGCTTGGTGTGAGCTGGCCGTGTGCACTAAACTGGAAGGTGTCATCCGGACCAGAGACTTCAATTACAGTCAACTACATTTCCAATGACTATTCGGTGGTATAATGCTTAAAGCCACTAATGGAGGATGATTGCTCGGCAACCGGTAGCTCAGTGGCCAAAACACCTGACATGTTTGTTATCAAGCGGTCGTGAGTTCAGATCACACCCGGCTAATGACAGTTTTTCTTCTGCAATATTCTAATGAACTACTACCAGGTGCATATCTGAAAAATTCTAATATTGCAATTCCAATATAATTATACATAGAATTGTATAAGATTTTGTTTCAATTATGACTAACTTCGGTCCTGCTTTGGTCTGCTCTTTGTTAGAAACTTATCATCAAGAAAATGTCACATTACTTCTGACAGGACGGTGATGATGACTATTGAAATATTGGGTAAATTTCCTTATTAAAAACAACACTGTTTTTTCTAATATATTGTTTTCTGTCTTTTCATTGTATGGAAATTCACACCACTCAAAAATCTTTGCAAAAAAATATTGGTAAAATGAAAAACATTGTGTATCTGAATGTCTCCTCCATTATGGAATAATATATAATAAAGCCTTAACTGGTTTGTCAGCTAGCGACTGTTCCAGCAAGGCAACTTTTGTTGTGCTAATAGTTTCTCTAACTGCCCTAACAGAGGTGGTGGTCAAGTGACTTCGGTCTTAGTAGGGCATGTCATGGTATGAGAAGGCCTGTAAACTGCTGACCTCACCATTTTTCTCATTGGTGAGAAAAAAATGCTTATCGGAGCTCAAGCAATCAAATCCTTCTTTATTACCAAAAATTCAAATGGTAGCTAATTTTTTGAATTGAAGTTTTAAAGAAATTTAAAATTAAGGTCCATTCAATTTGTTTTTATTAGTTTTTTTAGCATTTTTTGATTTGTATAACCGGACTCATTAAACAAATCACGCTATACAATTCAAATAATATTAAAAGCATAGCACCACTTAGAAATCAATTTCTAAATATATAAGTAGCACACTCATAGATCTATAGAGTGAATCGTGTACGTGATTCTACATGTATCATAATGAAATAAAAATGAGAGTAACATTTTTTGTGTTATAGACTGAAGTAACGTGTAAACTTTTCGAGTAGGGTCTTGGAAAGGCTGCCATCCATCCGCTCCCAAGTTAAACCATGATCTTGTGTAGGAGTACTATACTTGTGCATGTTATAGAACATGCTACATAGTCTTGACTAGGTGCTTTCATTTCTCTTCTAACAACCTCCAGTGGCTCCTCCAACGTAGCAGTTTATACGCCCAAAGCAATTAATGACTAACTCAAACCCCTTGCGATTAGAGGCGTAAATATCAAAGAACTGAGGCGCCTTTGACCAGAGAGAGCTATATCATAACGGCACTAAATATGCATTAAAAGAGGATTTATTTTTAATTAGAAAATTTAAAATTAAACTGGTAGTTACCAGAGCTCTCTACCAGGTTCAATGCTTTTCAGATGAATAATTGTTGTCTATTTCTACAGGTAATTTTTGTATTTACTATGAATGAAACTGATATATATTTGTGTTTTAAAATTAGGTAATTTTAGATCACTGATAAGTATTTTGATTTAACTTTTTGTTTTACGATATTTAAATTAAATAGCTTGCAATTAAATTTTAGACAAAGTAATTCAGGAGCTTTACGAATATTTAGCGTCTCACCTTTTGTTGAACGACTGTTCTGGCTCTATCCCCGAGCCTCAAAGGGCCAAATGTAACTCTGTTACATATATCGTACTACTGATTTGTAGATTACGTTTTACATTTGCATATTTGACGATATATTTATACTTAGATATCGTTTCACATATAGTAGAGTTGATGAGTGGTACATGCATGAGAGGGGGAATGGATCCTCTTACTAACAGAGCTTACCGACTGGCACGCTCGGCGGTACTTCAAATATGTTTGCTCATTAATGTTAGTGGTAACAATATGCTAATTGACCTTTTTAAATTAGAAACGGGTCAGAGGTACTTAGTGGAAACTAAAAACCCTGTATAATAGATAACAGTTAAAGTATAAAATTAAAGTATTCTGTAATAATGCCTAGGTAGAAAAATAAATTAAAATAGTAAATATCCACTCAAGCATCTGCTTGCCATATGGGTCTTACAGGAATCTCTCAGTTTATGCGCCATAGTAGAAAGTCTGTAAGGATGGCGGAACTCCAGCAGAAAGACAACACAAGCATCCATGCGTTACCCGGGGCTCGAGCCCAGAACTCTTCATCAGTAGCCAAGCACGCTAACCACTCGCAAACTACAAAAAAAATTTGATCAAAATAAAAACACGAAAGAAATTATATTTAATAATTTTCTTGGGCAATATATATATATAATTCTAACTATTTAGAGGGGAGGGAGTTAGTTTAGTTAGTAGCAGGTTAGACTCGTAACCTACAGCTCCCAGGTTCGAGTCCCAACTGTGCCAGCATTCGCATTTATCTCCGCTAATCCTCACCCTGCCCTTGATCAGAAAAGGTGCACGGATGGGTTTGGAAGAGCTGCCGTCTGTCGCATGGGACGTTAAGCCCAGCCCAGTTTGAGGAGAGCCATACCCTATGTACGCTAAAAACCATGCTGGGTGATCTTGACGAGAGGTTTCCATCTCTCTCCTGACCATGAGGTTTCCATCTGTAAAATTATCACCAAACTTTGTCACATATTTGCCACAAATTTTAAAACAATAACATCTTTGTTGGTATTACAGCGATTCAGTGGTTCCTTAACAGCTGTTAAGTGGTTCCTTATCCCTTATCCAACTCCGAGCCTTTGGCGTCTTTGTGACCTGGTCATAGAACACATTGTGGGCACAAAAGTACAGCTCAGAGGTCAAACAGTTCAACAACCTATCCAATCTCAGATACCGATAGGTGAGAGTGCTTGGCAGCAAAGAGATCAAGGTTCGAGTTCGGATAAGATAAAGACATTTTCTTTGTGGAGTGTCTTGCCTTTATGATGAGGTCCCATGATCCTCATAGATCTTATTAATGGAATTATTACACTGACAGATTCCTGCCAGACCTTTGTTTCAAGTGAAATGCTTTTGGATCATTTCATCTTAATCTCAAATAAATTTCTTTTCTTACTATTTCATCGCATTGCAATGGCTTGATAAAAACAAACATACTAACTTTAAAAAAGCACGGAAATTCCAAAGTGCCAACATTTTAAAAATATTTTAATGACAAAAAAACATTGATTTCGAAAGGAGCTGAAACATATACATTGCGGACATTTGCTGCAAATTTTTGAAGACCTGTATTCAAGTTTCTATTGAAAACTGTTTTTTTTTTGTAACTTTTAACTAGCTGCAAATGTCTCATTTATTGAACTCGCTTTTGCGTTCGTAATTTATAAAGCAATTGATTTGCATATTTATGCACCTTGTAAGCTTGTTCTCTTCTTCAGATAGCCAACAAAGATGTTAGCGATGGAAACAAAAAAAAATTGTTATCACTCACTAGTCATGCTGTGCTAGCTGTCAACGCAAAACCTTGGCACTTTCATTGTGACTTCCACATAGCCATCTGTGTACATTAAATCAACACAAAGGCCTTTCCTGAAAGGGACAAAACAATCATTTCATTGTTCTCTGACTGCAGAGGAGTTTCGCAGAAGTATACTTCGAAACACATGGCATAACACATTCACACACGGAAGGTCATCACTGCTTTGGATAAAGAAAAAAACCTAATGTTAAGCCCTCGTGAGTTTTGTCGACAAAGGGTACACAAGGCAGACGGAATCAAAGGTAGAAGAAATGGAAAATTACTCACAATATATATTTTACGGAGATAAATTTCAACGCTGGCCCAATCAGGACTCGAACCTGGGAACTGTAGATTACGAGCCTGGAGTGCTATCGAGAGACCTCCATCCGCCCTTTGGTGAGCCTGCCACAGTCAAATGAAAATATTCGGTAAGTAACAAGATTTTCGACTATTTGTTGGATTGGCAGGATCAGCCAATCAAGTTACACGGGCCACTACAAAATGGGGACTTAAAAAGCGCTGCTTTTTAAAGGGGACTGAATGTCAAATGCTTCTAAAAACTAAAAGCGCTGCTTTTTAAAGGGGACTGAATGTCATGTTCAGATCCTGTTTGACATTCAGTCCCCTTTTAATTTCACACAAAGAAAATGATTTCAGTATATGTGCATTTGTATCTTCGCTGTAAATAGATAATGCTAAGATTTCGGACGGTGTCTATAACGTTAAAATTCCTATTGACAATACGAAAGCAAGATGGAAAAGCCAAGATTCGCAAAGTAAATGCTGCGATTTTTTACATAACATGGCGATTAATGATTACAAAACGAATATAGAAATCATATTATGTTGATTTACATATGGCAAATTATGGATAATAAATTTCAAATTCTTTTCTTTGTGTGTGTGTGTGTTTTTTTTTTGGTGAGACAGTGTCCCAGGTGGCCTAATGGATAAGCCACCCCTAGATACGAGTTTATCGATATTAATAAGTGTTTAAATTTCGCAGTTTATTTCTCAAGAAGAATTCTGGAACCCTTTTCCTGATAGCTGTCAAGGTAAATTGATCACATTTATGTAACCGTTTAATTACTTGCCATTGCTTACTTGGAGTACGGAATATCCGACATGAATAAAATTGTAAATACTGAACTTTTAGAGACCAGTTACTTTAAGAAATTTCACTTGAAGTTCTTTTGATTGGCGTTTCCTCAATATTCAATTAAACTTAATTTATAATGAGCTTTCCTGGTCTGTACCGTTTCGGCTTATGCACACAACTGCATCCATCTTTCTTCTTCGCGAATTGCTGGTTGTAGTTTCGTATTGCTGTTGAAATTCATAAATCTCCTGATTATTAGTATTAAGTGCTAATAACGTTGAAGTGCACCATCTAGTAGTCAGATTAATCTATTTTTGGTGACCATTGCTTTGTTGAAACCAATATACCTGAGAAACCTGTACATCATAAATCTATATTTGGTGACCATTGCTTTGTTGAAACCAATATACCTGAGAAACCTGTACATCATAAATCTATTTTTGGTGACCATTGCTTTGTTGAAACCAATATACCTGAGAAACCTGTACATCATAAATCTATTTTTGGTGACCATTGCTTTGTTGAAACCAATATACCTGAGAAACCTGTACATCATAAATCTATTTTTGGTGACCATTGCTTTGTTGAAACCAATATACCTGAGAAACCTGTACATCATAAATCTATTTTTGGTGACCATTGCTTTGTTGAAACCAATATACCTGAGAAACCTGTACATCATAAATCTATTTTTGGTGACCATTGCTTTGTTGAAACCAATATACCTGAGAAACCTGTACATCATAAATCTATTTTTGGTGACCATTGCTTTGTTGAAACCAATATACCTGAGAAACCTGTACATCATAAATCTATTTTTGGTGACCATTGCTTTGTTGAAACCAATATACCTGAGAAACCTGTACATCATAAATCTATTTTTGGTGACCATTGCTTTGTTGAAACCAATATACCTGAGAAACCTGTACATCATAAATCTATTTTTGGTGACCATTGCTTTGTTGAAACCAATATACCTGAGAAACCTGTACATCATAAATCTATTTTTGGTGACCATTGCTTTGTTGAAACCAATATACCTGAGAAACCTGTACATCATAAATCTATTTTTGGTGACCATTGCTTTGTTGAAACCAATATACCTGAGAAACCTGTACATCATAAATCTATTTTTGGTGACCATTGCTTTGTTGAAACCAATATACCTGAGAAACCTGTACATCATAAATCTATTTTTGGTGACCATTGCTTTGTTGAAACCAATATACCTGAGAAACCTGTACATCATAAATCTATTTTTGGTGACCATTGCTTTGTTGAAACCAATATACCTGAGAAACCTGTACATCATAAATCTATTTTTGGTGACCATTGCTTTGTTGAAACCAATATACCTGAGAAACTTGTACATCATAAATCTATTTTTGGTGACCATTGCTTTGTTGAAACCAATATACCTGAGAAACCTGTACATCATAAATCTATTTTGGGTGACCATTGCTTTGTTGAAACCAATATACCTGAGAAACCTGTACATCATAAATCTATTTTTGGTGACCATTGCTTTGTTGAAACCAATATACCTGAGAAACCTGTACATCATAAATCTATTTTTGGTGACCATTGCTTTGTTGAAACCAATATACCTGAGAAACCTGTACATCATAAATCTATTTTTGGTGACCATTGCTTTGTTGAAACCAATATACCTGAGAAACCTGTACATCATAAATCTATTTTTGGTGACCATTGCTTTGTTGAAACCAATATACCTGAGAAACCTGTACATCATAAATCTATTTTTGGTGACCATTGCTTTGTTGAAACCAATATACCTGAGAAACCTGTACATCATAAATCTATTTTTGGTGACCATTGCTTTGTTGAAACCAATATATCTGAGAAACCTGTACATCATAAATCTATTTTTGGTGACCATTGCTTTGTTGAAACCAATATACCTGAGAAACCTGTACATCATAAATCTATTTTGGGTGACCATTGCTTTGTTGAAACCAATATACCTGAGAAACCTGTACATCATAAATCTATTTTTGGTGACCATTGCTTTGTTGAAACCAATATACCTGAGAAACCTGTACATCATAAATCTATTTTTGGTGACCATTGCTTTGTTGAAACCAATATACCTGAGAAACTTGTACATCATAAATCTATTTTTGGTGACCATTGCTTTGTTGAAACCAATATACCTGAGAAACCTGTACATCATAAATCTATTTTGGGTGACCATTGCTTTGTTGAAACCAATATACCTGAAAAACCTGTACATCATAAATCTATTTTTGGTGACCATTGCTTTGTTGAAACCAATATACCTGAGAAACCTGTACATCATAAATCTATTTTTGGTGACCATTGCTTTGTTGAAACCAATATACCTGAGAAACCTGTACATCATAAATCTATTTTTGGTGACCATTGCTTTGTTGAAACCAATATACCTGAGAAACCTGTACATCATAAATCTATTTTTGGTGACCATTGCTTTGTTGAAACCAATATACCTGAGAAACTTGTACATCATAAATCTATTTTTGGTGACCATTGCTTTGTTGAAACCAATATACCTGAGAAACCTGTACATCATAAATCTATTTTGGGTGACCATTGCTTTGTTGAAACCAATATACCTGAGAAACCTGTACATCATAAATCTATTTTTGGTGACCATTGCTTTGTTGAAACCAATATACCTGAGAAACCTGTACATCATAAATCTATTTTTGGTGACCATTGCTTTGTTGAAACCAATATACCTGAGAAACCTGTACATCATAAATCTATTTTTGGTGACCATTGCTTTGTTGAAACCAATATACCTGAGAAACCTGTACATCATAAATCTATTTTTGGTGACCATTGCTTTGTTGAAACCAATATACCTGAGAAACCTGTACATCATAAATCTATTTTTGGTGACCATTGCTTTGTTGAAACCAATATACCTGAGAAACCTGTACATCATAAATCTATTTTTGGTGACCATTGCTTTGTTGAAACCAATATATCTGAGAAACCTGTACATCATAAATCTATTTTTGGTGACCATTGCTTTGTTGAAACCAATATACCTGAGAAACCTGTACATCATAAATCTATTTTGGGTGACCATTGCTTTGTTGAAACCAATATACCTGAGAAACCTGTACATCATAAATCTATTTTTGGTGACCATTGCTTTGTTGAAACCAATATACCTGAGAAACCTGTACATCATAAATATATTTTTGGTGACCATTGCTTTGTTGAAACCAATATACCTGAGAAACTTGTACATCATAAATCTATTTTTGGTGACCATTGCTTTGTTGAAACCAATATACCTGAGAAACCTGTACATCATAAATCTATTTTGGGTGACCATTGCTTTGTTGAAACCAATATACCTGAAAAACCTGTACATCATAAATCTATTTTTGGTGACCATTGCTTTGTTGAAACCAATATACCTGAGAAACCTGTACATCATAAATCTATTTTTGGTGACCATTGCTTTGTTGAAACCAATATACCTGAGAAACCTGTACATCATTTTTACGCGAACAAGTACACTTATAAGTAGAGATGATCAGGGGCGGCTGGCACCTTTTTTTTTTTCAGAGACGCAGCTGTAGTAAGGGAGGGTTGCGGTAAAAAATTCGGTCAAATTTCAAAGATTTCAATACTTTTTATGTTAATACTTCGCACATTGCGCACAAAATAGGTTTTCTCCAGTTTCGTGGAATTTGTGTGAAATAACAAATATTTATTATTTAAAAAAAATCCTGCTCCTATGAGGCCTAATGATGCTACACCGCCCCTTGAAAATCCGCGCCTCATAATGGAGTTTTTAGCCGATAGACAAAGAGCTGTTTGTTTACATCAGGTCTCCAGTTAGGTGAAAAGGAACTTTTTTATAAGTGTCACAGGTAAAAAAACAGGAGAAGCAAAGTTTCCGCAAAAAAAAAACACCTTTTTTTGGTAGACTGAATGTAAATCAAACATGTACTAGGTTAAACTTTACCTTTTGGTATTAGTGTTAAAATAAGATAATACTGTTCGACTTTAAGATAGATGTCCAATAGACTTATGTCTTCATATTTGTTTTTTTTTTCGTAGCATCATAAGGCTGTGATGGTATGTGTAAATCTAAAATAATTTTAACTAACTGAGAATAAGTTTTGATTTCCTACCCTTTCAAAGTTTCGCACTATGTATCTTAACTAAGTTAGGTTTTCTGTCTCCAGAAGAAATGAAAATTTCTAATCGATTAAACAGTATGATTTTCGGTATTGTTTCTAAACGATAAAACATTCGAAACATTTTAAGTCAATTAAAATAGTTAATAATAAAAATTAAATTAGCGGAAGTGTGAAGAAGTTAGAAACTGTATCACTAGCTTCTGTTTTGATTCGTGCTTGAAATTAGGTTTTTGGCCTCGCCCTTATATGCCGCATCGAATCAATAATTATATTTACCCCCAGACATGCATAGTTGAGTGTAGATCACAGATCAGCCGTGCACCAAATAAGACTAATTTGCTGTAGACAGCTCGCGTTGTCACGTGGTTCCTTTCCTGTACGAAACTGTAACAGATGTTGGTCCACCTTTCAATGCACACGAGAAAAGTGAGAAGTTGATGTTTCTGTTCTTTCCGACTCTTCGTCGGGGAGAAAACCTGCTCCACCTCTTTATTGTGGAATAAATAAATAAATACAAAATTCTAAAGGTTGAAATAACTGTTGTCTAAAACTATATATATTTTTATTTTCTAATTATTCCACGGCTTTTAGGGACTCGTGTGCTTCTTAGGACGAACCGCCACTGGATAAGCTGATAAAACTAGAAATAATCTATAACATTAATACACATTTTCACATAGTAAAAGAAATTAAAAAGTTAGATACGTACACCATAATCGTTAAAAAAATACCCCCTCAAGCAGCTGCTTCCCACAGAGGTCTGACAGAAGCCTGTCAGTTTATATGCCACAGTAGAAGGTCTGTGAGGATGGCAGGACCTCAGCAGAAAAACAACATGAACTGAGAAAAGTGTAAGAATTATACAATATAGCTTCTTCCGTAGGTGATAGTAAGAAAACTCGGTGGAGTGACAGATAACTGAAGTTTTCTTTTAATTTCCGTGGTAGGATATATGATAGTTGTCTTTCACTCAAATTTGTTGTAGATATATTTACTGGAGATAGAATATATGTTTTTATAATTAACTTTTTTGGATGAGTAAAGCCTTATCAGTTGGGATTCGAATTTAAATTCCAGTATTCGAATTATGACTGAATGCGAAAGCGAGTCGCTGAGCTACCGTGGCGATATATACAGGGTGAATCTGAAAAAGTGGGCAAAACTTTACGGGATGGTAGAACGCAGCTACACGAGCAATATTCATCATAGAATGTATGGTCGGAACGCAAACAGCGAGCCGCTAGGTGGCGTTGGAAATGGTATAAAAGGGTCGGTCCTCACACCCAACGGCATTTCGTGGATTGCCGAGAGGATGGCTGGTTATACTAACCACGAAATGGCGGATATGCACTTTGTGTACGTTATTTTTATGCCGTTGGGTGCGAGGACCGACCATTTTATACCATTTCCAACGCTACCTAGCGGCTCGCCGTTTGCATTCCGACCATATATTCTATGACTAATATTGCTCGTATAGCTGCGTTCTACCACCCCGTAAAGTTTTGCCCACTTTTTCAGATTCACCCTGTATATGTATATCAACGTTTCTGTTATAAGTAGTAATCAATGTTTTAATTTGATTAGAACTAAAAGTCAGAGGGAACGAGATAGAAAATAAGGAAGGAATTAAAAAATGAAGGTAAATCTTTTACTAAACCAATAAAGAAAAATAATAAATACCCCCTCAAGCAGCTGCTTGCCACAGGGGTCTGACAGGAGCCTGTCAGTTCATACGCCAAAGTAAAAGGTCTGAGAGGATGGCGGGACCTCAGCAGAAAAAACGACATTAGCGCGCTTGGCTCTTAGATCAGTAGCCAAGCGCGCTAACCACTCGGCCACGGTACGGCTACAGTAAACTGATGGCTGTTTTAAAATTCTTTCATGTCAATCATTTGAATTAATGTGTGCAATATAATATACTGATATATGGTTAATTGTTTTACTTGCTTAAATTCGATAGTAATAAAGGACTACATAGTAATATAGGAGTTTACTCAATTATTTATGTATTAGTAAATTAAAAACACCTACTTATTATCATACGCAGTCTCACTAGTGTATCTGCCAAAATCTCCATTATCCGTATGCGATCTTCCAGTTTTTGATTTACCATATTTAATGCGTTTTTCCTTCGACAAAATAAAAACCGTTGTATCACACTCTCTAAAGATGCCAAATCTCTCTAACAGTAAACTAGTTTTGTATCTACTCCATTCGAAACACGAAAGTTATCTGCCGTTCCCTCCCATTTCCTTGACGCATTCGGTCTTTCCTGTATTTTTGATAGTCGGGTTAACTTTTTGTCCTTGCAAAACTACTTTTTTTCATCCCAAGCAGAAACGCCAAGCTTCTCCTCTAGCTCCCACTCTGTTGCCTAGCAACTTCATTATCTTTCATCATTTACGCGATTGCCTCCAGTTTTCAGCCGTTTCATCTGCTTTCGGAGTGAAGCGACACCATTTTATCGCATTGTCCTCTCTTTTCTGTTTCATTTTTTAATTTTTTTGTTTCTACGAATAAAATAGCTATCAAGTGCTTCTTCTTTTTTCCGCATCACAAAATAAATTCAGTAGTGCAACGATCACAAGCATTTTCTTCATACTTTTTCGGTTATCGCAGAGATCCCGCTCTCTTTCTACGTCATCAAATTATCCCCCATCCCATTTCGCGCTGTCAAGTCAGAGCAATTACGCGTCGCGACTTTCCAAATTATTGAGCTTTAAAGAACCACCAAATCTACGTTTCCGGCTCCCTGTGAGATATTGGAGCGTATTTTTTATTATTTCCTTCTTTTGCTATATTCTGCCGAAGCAATCGGTTTCGCCATTATCTTCACAGGCAAGTAATCTTATAGTTAGACATGTAACAAGGGACAGTTAGATGAATGTGACGCTGAGGGAGATTTGGGAAATGATGATGAAATCAGTGGTCGATTGCATGTAGTGGGTGAAAATGATGAACTCTTTCCCAATCTCCTCTAGAAAGCCTCGAGAAATGGAAAAAAAATCAATAAAAAATATCAAGCAAAATTCAATAATTAAAATAATTGAATGTTGAGACAATAGTTTTTGACTAAGGAGAATTATGTTTTTGGTTCCACTGAAGCTCTTAGCATTTTGCCGTTTTATGTAGTTTAAAATTTTATATAATTTGATAATATGTTGTTATACGAAAAAGGAATCAGTAAGAGTATGATAATATTTATGCATCAATTTTTATATTAATTAAGATTTTAAAAATTTCCAGTATTTTAACGATTAAAATAATATATAAAAGTTTCCGATAATAAATTTAATTATTTACAAATATAAAAAGTTTTATTAGAATTTTTTTCCACTATTCACTTTTTGGTCGTTGGAACACTTAGGACAGAGATCGTAGAAGATAATTCTAGCTTTTATAGGCCTTCTCATAGAAAGACATGCCCTACTAAGACCGAAATCACTGCTGAGCACTGCCTCAGTTAGAGCTAACACGCAAAAGGCTCTCTTTCTGGATATCAAATGACTTTCTACGGATTGCGATTATAGGTCAAGTAGCTATCCATTCCACTAATTTATTAATTATTTATCAAAAGTAAGATTAACTATAGTTTCTACTTTAATCCATTGTATTGGTTTGAAAATGTTTCGTATGAGGAATAAATTAAAATAAATCCTTTTCAGCTAGGAGCCCAGTATATGTCGTTAGCAGCGATGAATTGATGTTGTAAAACGAAATACGATCCTTAGCTGAGCCTCTTCATCTTACCAGCCTGGACATTGAACTAATAGAAGAATTAATTTATACATCTAATATAGATAGACTATTGTGACTGACTGACTGACGGCTGACAAGGGATCACGCTAATTCTAATTATGAAAGCAGAAATGGTACAACTCTGAAAATTTGCGTAAGGATAATCCGGTCATAGATTTTGGAAAAAAAAATCCTAAATTTCACCTCTGACGTGTCTTTCAGGGTCAAATGGAGGTCACGTAGAGGTTTAACCTTGATTTACTAGTGCTAGAAACGTAAAAATTGGTGTCCGGGTTGCAGATCTCAGAAATGTTACGAAATTTCAAATCCGGAGGATCGTTCGAGGTCAAAGGTCACTAGATGTCTAGATATCTTGGCTAGATATTTCCTAATATTAATAGGAATACTGAATTGAAAAGTTTTCTCTTCAGGTGTTCATAGTTCATTCATTGTAATCTTTCATCAAATCAGACTAATCAGACATTTAAACACAATGTCTACTCTCTACTTTCAAGTCTCCATATTTTAAAATTTTATTGTTCATGCCGCATTAATGCTATATATTAGTGATAGTCTTGTTCATATTTTTAAGTCTTTAAAAAATAAAGTCAATATACCCGGGGGAAAAAAATTAGAGACTTGATCTAGATATTTAGAGACGTAAACTAGATGTCTTGGAATGTCAGATAGATATTTAGAGACGTAAACTAGATGTCTTTGAATGTCAGATAGATATTTAGAGACGTAAACTAGATGTCTTGGAATGTCAGATAGATATTTAGAGACGTAAACTAGATGTCTTTGAATGTCAGATAGATATTTAGAGACGTAAACTAGATGTCTTGGAATGTCAGATAAATATTTTTAGACGTAAATTAGATGTCTTGGAATGTCCGATAGCTATTTAGAGACGTAAATTATGTCTTGGAATGTCAGATAGATGTCTAGAAGTCTAGAAAAGCTTCTTTATGATAAACAACGATTGCTGTACCAAACTTAGATTATCAAAACACTACACGGAAATCTTCTTAATTTTATTCAATCCCTCAAATAGCTCTGTACCTAAGTAAATACCCAGCTTCTATAAATTTCGAAGTGCCAGGATGCATATAGCCAATGAAAGTTACAGCTCCCCATTCTGAAAAAAAAAAAAAGCTGCAAAAGGTACATAATACGCGGAAGAATTTATCTTTTTTGGATTTTAGAATTAGACTGTGGGGCTGGAGCACGTGTTGCTCGTCACTGAGCGCTTTCGAAACTTTTATTAAAAAGGGCAGGTAAAACATACAACTCAAAACAACGCAAAAGGAAATCGTTTTGTGTGTTTTCAAACAAATATGACAGGTGAAAGAAATTAATTTCTTAAACATTGCACTTAAAACTTCGAAACGTTATTTATTACTCCACGTTGGCAAATCATTATGCTGGAAATTCACCAACTCAACAGCTACAACAGCTGAACACCTCTGTAAGCACCTCCTTGGCGTCGAAAACTAACCTTCGGAAATTGAATTAAGAAAAGAGAGGAAGTGAAAGTGGGGTGGGGAAGGTTAGGGGAAGAGATAAACTCTGCATCAGTGCCTGAAACGTGCCTTTGAACGTGCTGCACATCATCAATGTAGTATTAATGGAATGAGTCTAGGGAGATTTTGGAGCTTACAATCTTTTTCCTTAATGGTGTAATTTCAACCAGCTGTGATGCTTCGGACGAGAGTACAGACCTTCTCTACAATTAATCGATCGTTCATAATGACATAAAAGAATGTTTCTTTCCTCACTATGAATGGCAGACGATAATGTTAACCGCAGATTGAAATAAGCTACGTGTCGCTAATCTTGTTTCACATCCTCCATTCCTGGTGCCTTAAAAAATGACAGAGGCAGAAATAATGTCAACAAGATGAATTTCGTTCCATTTCGGTTAAGGGAATTGTCAGATACTAATTTGTTTACCTAAGATCACTTTTTTTTTCGAATGCTGCAATGAGGCCATTAATCAGTGTTCGTGATGGATAAACGAATGACTATAATTATTTAACGCTTATATGGTAACTCGTTTCAATTAATTTGAAACGCAAATATTGCATGATGATCGTTGTTTCGTTGATGAACTTACCACACCCTAATATAAACTTCAGCTGTAGTGATAGTAAAATGAATTACAAATCTACCAGTAATAATATATACTATTACTCAATATTTTTTTATAAATTGAAGGTGAAACGAATTATCATCGTAAATTTTAGACATTTTGAGAAAATGTGCTCAATTATATGGTAATTTATTATTAAAATGGCATTTAAATTCTGTCCCTCTTAATAATACAAATTGAAACAAGTATTTCTTAGTCTTTTTGAATCAATAGCTAAGCTAAAACTGACATTGAAGCACTGTAATAGTGGATTTTCTAATTGATATTCACTATAGCCACAGTTCTATTCTTTTAAAACTACTCATTTATAGAACTGGATTGTTATTACTATAAATCCCAAATAAACGTCCTATAACGAGTGCATAAGATAACATCTATTCAGATCTTAAATATTAAGCACAAAAGAAGATACTTCATCTTTTCAAATTCCTTAATACGTTAAATAATATAAGTAGAGTGTTAAAGAAAATGTTCTCCCTTTGACGAAATTTAATTTCTTTTTTTTTAAAGTATTAGTCGGTAAGTTTTAGTCGATACTCATTTCTTTATCTTAATAGAAGCATTAACAAGTCTTTACCTTCCAGCATCCAAAATTCCTGTCTCCTCTACGGAATAATTAATGTATTTTTTATTTATTAGTAGAGAAAAGGAGATACTTCATCTATTCAAATTCCTTAATACGTTATTCCAGAACGTTGTAAAATTGATGGCTAAAGAAAATGTGCACCATGCATAATGAAACAATACCTAAAGATGTAGAGATTAGAAATATTAATCATTAGTTTTTAACTGGTTATTTTATGTTGCTTCAAAAATGTTGCTGATATTTTTTTCCCAGAGTAAGCGATTCCTAAACTGTTTCATGAATGTTTCATTTCCTGGAGTCTGCGAGAATTCTTTTAGAGTGTTCGCAAACGTCTAAAGTATTTGGCTTCAAGTATTCTTTTTCTCTGTTTTACCAATATTGAAACTCTTAAAGGTTAACAATATCCATGGAAATTTGAAATCTGCCTCGTTTGTCAACTAGAAATGAAGTCTTCCATGTCTATTAACTGAAAATGTAGGTCTATCATGTTTACTGACCAAAAATAAGCATCTGACACTATAAAGACTAAAAATGGAGCTTCGTGATGTTTATCAACCTCTTATTCTCAACCTTTTATGCTTCACGTACCCCTAGAAATGTGTATGCAACTGGCGTACCCCTTGTATTCTAGCGACTTTTGAGCTCTCATAGCGTACTCAAAAATATTTTACCGCGTACCCCTCCCACGTTGAGAACCCCTGAACCAAATAATTGGAGTCCGCCATGTTTATAGACATTTTTTGTCAGTAAAAATGGAAACCCGCCACGCTTATCGGCATTCTTAGTCGGTAAAATGGGATTTTACCATATTTAGAAGCATTTTAACTATGTAAAATGGGAGTCTGCTATGTTTATCAACATTTTTAGTCGGTAAAAATGGCAGTCCGCCATGTTTATCACCTTTTCTAGTCGGTAAAATGGGACTCCGCCATTTCTGCTGATTAAAAAATGGTAGTCCATTTAACGATTAAGAATAGGGATCCACAGGTAATTACAGTTCAAGAACTAATGATCTAAGCGATGGATTTCACTGATCTTCGAGATTGAAACATAAAGAATTCAGTAATTTAAACTGAGAAACTTTTAGTAACCGTTGGAGGTTACATAAGTACTTTACATAAAGAAGAGAGTAAATAAAACTGAAAAACTTCAAGTAACCGTTGGAGATCTACTGCAGTTGTTTTTTAACCTCTGAGCAGCATTTGTGATTTTTTTTTGCACACAATGGGCTAAATGGCTAGGTCACAAGAACCCCACGTATTAGAGAGGGTTGGGGGAAGGGGACACACTAAATAGCTGTTAGGAGAAAGTTGGACCTCTCCCATCAATGCATCCTTTGGTATGCACAGGATGTGTCTCTCCTGCGCAGGTAACCACGGATTAACTTTCCATCCGACGGACAGCGGCTTTTCCAAGCCCATCGGTGTTTCCTTTTTCACCTAGCTTAGAGCGAGAGTTGATTTACGGCAGAACAAAGAAACACGTAAAGAAACGCGAAGTGCCAAAAGCTCCAATAGATCAGACTTCTGTTTCATTCGTTCCCAAAATAATCTTATACTAAAGTGTTCTTTATAATCCCAAACTGCAATAAATGCGTAAAAGCTGGCTTAAAATTGCGATAATAAATTTTACAGAAATGCGTCTTTCGGAAAATAGAAAGGAAATTCGTCTGTCTCGACTGAAAGAGTTGATGTGTCAGAAGCACAATCAACTCCCAGAAATAAACCAAAGTGAAAAACGAACGGCAACAAAAAAAAAAGAGCAGAGTATGGTCGGCACAAATGTCAGCTTTTGTTGCTAAAGGAACCAATCTCTTCAACAGGTCAGAGCCTCTGACAACAATAGAGAAAGAAAAGGATTGGGGGGAAAAAAAGCAGGAAGCCGTTTTCAGAAACGAAGGAATCCTGCAGACTATCAACGGCGGAAGGTCTAAAACTTCCTCGGGTAATAAGATCGACTAATGGCTGCCATTGTGTTACTCCACTCACTGAGCGGGTTTCCATGCGGCCCGCCTCACCCTCTCAAACGTCCTCAAGTCAAGTTTAGCACCAGTCTACTCTTTCTGTTGTATCGTTCGGTTAAGTCGGAGAAGTGTTCGATAGTTCAAAAAGAGCAGAATGTCTACTTACTTTTTTTTCCAGTTGTCTCGTAACTTGAGATATTCTGTTATTTGATCATTCTTTGCGAAATAACGTATGGGGAATATGGAAGAAACGGGGTTTTTTTTGTAATAATTTGAAAAGATGTAATGTTTTGAAATGTTTTGGAGATGGAAGGAATCATAAAAAGTCGATTATGTTGTTTATATTTTTATCAGATGTGGAATGGAACATATTGCCGCACTCTTAAAATTTCTTTGATATAATTTGCAATGAAAAGATTAGTAATGCCAGCGTGCATTTTTCTGAATAAAAGAAATATCGTTATGTTTTATTATTTCAAAAGTATTAATTTGTTATATTGATTAGATAAATAATATCAAAATAATATAATATTTTTGCTAATAACTATTTATTCGTAAATTTGATAAAGGATTTCTTAGATATTTTTTTGGCATTTAATGATTATTAAACAAAGTCACTGATTAAATGACCACTCCGTTTGAGTGATTTTTAAATGCATTGAATTTATTTGAAGTTCTATTTAATTAAATTTAATTCGCAAACTTGTGTATTTATATTATAGCCAAACTAGCAATACTCAATATAATGATGGCTGAAAGATATATGAGAGGGATACAACAATAACTTTTCCAAGTATAAGGAAACAATATTGCAGCCCCCGTGGCGTAGTGATATCGGAAAATTAGTGTTATCCCCTTTCTGTGATGTCTTCCTCGCAGATCTTCTCTTGACCATATTTTAATGGCGGCAGACTTTCGTGGCAAGAGGGATGACTCGAGGGTAATTATTTATTTATGGGTAATTTATTAAATAGCTGAGGTTAAAAATGAAATGTAAAGCTTCAGCAGCATCGAAATAATCTTCAAGTGAAGAGTTTTATCTTATATTCAACCCTCCCTTGCAATAAACCAGCGAAGAACTGCGGAAAAATTCAGCAAGCAAAGAAACGAATTTAATATCAGTAACAATAGATATTAAATATGTTCCTTTGCTTGACAAAAGACAGAAAAAGATCAGGACTTGGAAAAGAAAGCATAAGCACTTGCAAATTCGGATGTCGAAACCACCAGCTTTACGCTATGAGATGCACAACAGACAAACACTCCCAATGAGAAATCTGAAGATTTTTTCCACGATCATAAATCTTTCTCCACATTTCTTATGAAAAATCAGAATAGGAAATTTTTCTCCATACCTCATGTGAAAAAAATAAAACGTAACTCATAATTTTTTCTCCACATTTCTTGTGAAAAGTTAGAATCGGAAATTTTTCTTCACACCTCATGTGAAAAAATGAAACAAAACTCATAATTCTTTTTCCACATTTCTTATGAAAAAGTCGGAATGGGAATTTTTTTCTCCACACCTCTTGCGAAAAAATGAAACAAAACTGATAATTCTTTCTCCACTTTTCATGTTAAAAAGTCAAAATCGGAAATTTTTCTTCGCACCTGTTATCATCACATATGCATTATCATCACATATGCGTTGTGAATGGCAAAAAAATCAAACTCATAAATTTTTCTTTACATTTCATGTGAAAAAATCAGAATCGGAAACAATTCTCCATGCTTCATGTAAAAAAGTTAAAATCGGAAATCTTTCTACATATTTCGAGTAAAAAAGTCAAAATAGGAAATCTTTTATCATGCGCAAAATTCTTCTCTTTATTTCCGTTGCAAACACAAAAACCATAAAGAAGACCATAACAAATCCATTTCAAATACGTCTTCCAGATCGTTTTCATTTATATCTTGTTGCTTTTTCCTTTTTTATACATTCTTCTCTCGTCTTCTTGTTTGACCCTGCGGGGCAATTACCGGTTACAAATGATGGTTTATTAACTCATAAGGAGGTTTGAAAAATCAGGTATTTTCCAGTGATAACAAGTGCCAAAGTGGGAATTAAAAAAGGAACAAAAGAACTACTTAACGGGTGTAATTAGGGCGCTAATCTTGGCGATAATAAAATCTCATTGTGCCAAACAACAAGAGAAAACGGCAGAGGAAGGAAGGGTTGTTAGAGAAAACAGGGAGGGTTGGAAGAAGAAAAAATTGTAAACACGTTTCGTAGCTTCCATGGTACTGTATTGTCATTTAGCTCATGAAGAAATAGCACTCGACGTCCCAGAAGACAAATGCGTTAGCTAATGGGGCGTTGGGGAGCTGTGCAGAACACATTCTTTCAGCAGAGCGTGAAGCATTGGCTGTTAAATGAAGTTTCTGATTGGCCGATTGTTGCCTTAGCATGGCTTCCACGTTCTGTTCAAATTGATCCTAACAATATTCCTGTTCTTTAATGTTGTTTCTTTTGACGCTTTGGGAGATATTTCATACTGCGTTTGTAATTATATGTCCTTAGAGATAACCGTGATTCTGCAGAATATTCGACGCATATTACAATATTAAATTTTTTAGAATTAAGAATGGACAATATTCTGAGATTTTATTTCACCCTTTGATATTTCTTTTTATTACTTTGCTTTCGAAGAGTTCGCTTCTTCGGAATTCGGACGTTATTGAGTAGTTTTGATTGATTTATGCGATATTGGCTATCGAATATCGTGATGTGATGAAATTGAGTACCGAATTTATCCAGCCCTTAACTTCATCCGTCTTACTTCAACCCCTAATGGGATTTGAAATGTTTTGCTGCGTTGTGAATGGCAACTGGCTAAACCATATTTATGTGGACCCAAAGAGATGACAAACTAGCTAAACCATATTTATGTGGGTCCAAATTTCTCCTAATAAAGAAATCTAAATCTCTGAATATTATCAATTTTTTTTTTAATTTTAAAACATTTAAAATTTTATGTCTAATTATCCGAAATAGACCTGGGCCATTTTACTATTGGATAAAAGTTGGGATTGTAGTGAACAATGTTTTGAATAAACTCATATGGATTATTTCCAATAATATTGAAGAAATGTGCAGCATTTCTTTTGATAAATATGTTGATATGTTCAAATTGCTGATCCTTATTTGGAGTGTGGTTGCTCAGTCGGTAACGCACCAGGCTCGTAATCTGCAGTTCCCAGGTTTGAGTCCCGCCTGTGCCAGTTTTGAGATTTATCTCCACAAAACTCCCTGCCCTCAGTCAATAGGGAACACAGATGGGCTAGAAAAGGCCACCGTCTATCGGAAGGGACGTTAAGTCGTGCCCCCATGTGGGGAGAGCCATACCCTGTGTATGTTAAAGAACAGGCGGATGTCCTTAACGAGAGGCTACCATCTGTCTCCTAACAGCTGTTCAGTTTGTACCCTCCACCCAACCTTCTCTGAGCCCTCGGGGTCCTTGTGACCTAGCCATTCAGACCATTGTGTGCAAAAAATGCCGCTCAGAGGTAAAACAACCCAACTTACATACCACAGGACGTCAATAGCTGATCTTCAGCATTTATTTTGAAACTTCTGTAGAGGGTCAAGAGTTGTCTATACTGGTCATGCATATGTGATGGCAGGTCTGAGTACAGTCTTATATATTAGTAGTTAATCTTGATGGACACTTTAAGTTACGTCCAATGAGTGTGTTTAAGTTGCATCCAGCTGCCTGAGCTTTATTGAGTACTTTTGTGATGAACTGCTTCCCTTTAATTTTGGGGCGGGGGTGGCTCAGTCGGTAGCGCGCCAGGCTCGTAATCTGTAGTTCCCAGGTTCGAGTCCCAGCTGGGTAAGCGTTGAGATTTATCTCCGCAAAATTCCCCGCCCTGCCCACGGTCAGTAGGGGACACCGATGGGCTTGGAAAGGCCGCCGTCCGTCGGATGGGACGTTAAGCCGTGGCCCCGTGTGCGGGAGAGTCATACCCTGTGCACGTTAAAGAACACGCTGGATGGCCTTGACGGGAGGCTACCATCTGTCTCCCAACAGCTGTTCCAGTGGGTCCCCTCCCCCAACCTTCTCTGAGCCTTCGGGGTCCATGTGACCTGGCCATTTAGCCCATGGTGTGCAAAAAAGTGCCGCTCAGAGGTAAAACAACCCAACCCAACCCTTTAATTTTTGGTGCAAACTCCAAGGAAAATAAAAAAAAATGTTCTCTCAAGCAGCTGCTTGCCACAGAGGTCTGACAGTAACCTATCAGTTTATACTGACATAGTGGAAGGTCTGTGAGGAAGGCGAGACTTCAACAGACAGGCAATAAAAACATCCATGCTTTACTCAGAGCTCGACCCAGATCCCTTGGATCAGTAGTCAACGGCGCTAATCATTCGATTGAATTCATTTGTGAACAATAACATAATTTAATTGAAATCTATTTACAAATAAAAGGGACAGCGGATTTGGGATTATAAAAAGCACTATTTTATAAAGAAATAATAATAAGGAGCAGTTTTTTTTCACTTATAACTTTTTGACATACTTCATGTAAACTGCAAATACAAATTGTTTACTTTACGATCAACAGTATAAAAACTATAATGAAACTGAAAGCAGTAATTATGAGATGTTTAGCATTTATGTATTACAATAATTGCTTTTAATAAATATATACCTAATAAATATGCTTTGTAAAAGATTGTTTCTGGTAGAATGTGAAATAGGTTTAAAAGTAACAAAATAAATTTTTTTTTTTTTGTTCTAGTTTTCATTTTTATATTTTACGATTCTACTTCAGACTTAAATTAGCAAAATTAATATGAGAATGAAAGAATTAGTAATTTCAAAGACAAAACTAAAAACAAAGTAGTCAGTTTAATAATTTATTATTGAAAAGTACTCTAAATAATAAATATGAATACATAATTAATGCAGTAAGTCCTCGTTGTTTGTCGGAGTTAGGTCCCTCAAAACCGCTTCTAACAATGAAACGCGAACAATGGGAACGACTTTCCTTGCGGGTAAATCCTTGCAGGTAATATATATTCATATTACATTTATTTATTTAGAAACTACATTTCTTCATTATTTCATTTAGCTAAAAACTACTTTTTTTTGAAGAATCATATTTTCTATTCAAAATAAATTTCTCATTGCCAACGGAAAATTATACCAACATACAAATAATTGCAAGTTTTACCTGGATTTGAAATCTGAAGTTACTTCAAGTTATTTAGTTTGTTCTGCATTCTATATTATCATTAATAATAATATTTAAATGAGAAATAATACCTTTAGGTCTGACAAATGTCATAACTAAATATATATATATATAAATATATTGTTATTATATTACTTTAAATCATATAACTATGTATATTAAAAGACATATCGCTACCAGCAACGAATTAAGAAAACACGAAGATTTATTGTATTGTTATGATTTTTTCAATAGAAATGTGAGCGTGAGTTCAAAAGAAAGCTTAGCAACAAAAATTAGAAATGAATTAATTTATTACCAAGGAATAAAACCACATATATAAATCAAATTCAACTAACAGAAATCCTTGTCCTCATCAGTATGAAGCTAAACCATAAAAAGATAAAAAGATAAAGTTTTATTACATACTGAAAAATACATTTACATAGACTCAAATTTTGATTCTATGTAATCATTATCTATTACTTCATGATCAGATATAATATCCTACTCGAGTAAATACTCGTCTGTGGGATAATAACACAAATATTTTAATAGGTAAAGTGTCTACATTCAAGTATAAAAATTTACGTTATAAGTAGAATCGTATTAAGTTTTAAACATTAATAATTATCTGAGAAAAACATAGAAGCATCTTAATAGTCTTACACTTTGAAATCATAAATGATCCAATTTCTTAAAGCAGCAGAATACTGTTTAACATTATGTATAAACTTAAGACAATTTGGCAACATGTTATAAAGAAAAAATAAATAAATAAATAAATACCCCCCTCAAGCAGCTGCTTGCCACAGAGGTCTGACAGGAGCCTGTCAGTTTATATGCCAAAGCAGAAGATCTGAGAGGATGGGAGGCCTTCAGCAGAAAAGCGACACATACATACATGCGTTATCCAGGACTCGAACCCAAGTGCTTTAGATCAGTAGCCAAGCGCGCTAACCATACGGCCATGGGACATAATGTTTAATAAAAATATTTTTGTTAACCGGTATTTAAGTTAATAACATGTTTTCGGATAATCTCGTATGGATAGGAAATTTTCTAATTCTGCCAATATTCTAATTTTGATTTAAATATATAAAGAATTTAATACATATAATTTGTGTAATTCTATAACTCTCACTAACACTTTCTCTTCTTTTTGCTTAAAAATACATCGTAAAACATGATTTTGAACAATTTCAATAATCTTTACATATTTTTAAATGTACCTCCCTAAGATAATAGCCCATATGAGAAATATGATTTAATCCATGAGTTATAAATTATTTTAAGCAAAGAAATATCAACAAAATTTCTGATATAATATATTTTTGTTATAATGATATTAATTCTTTTATAGGTTGGGTTGTTTAACCTCTGAGCGGCACTTTTTTGTACACCATGGGCTAAATGGCCAGGTCACATGGAAGGCATAGAGAAGGTTTGGGGAGGGGACCACTGGAACAGCTGTTGGGAGACAGATGGTAGCCTCCCGTCAAGGCCATCCAACGTGTTCTTTAACGTGTACAGGGTATGGCTCTCCCGCACACGGGACCACGGCTTAACGTCCCATCAGACGGACGGCGGCCTTTCCAAGCCCATCGGTGTCCCCTACTGACCGTGAGCAGGGCGGGGAATTTTGCGGAGATAAATCTCAACGCTGACGCAGCTGGGACTCGAACCTGGGAACTACAGATTACGAGCCTGGCGCGATACCGACTGAGCCACCCCCGCCCCTCTTTTATAGGCACTTTGTATATGATAATCAGATCAGAAGAGTATTTTACAGCTCTTTATTATTCTTCAAATATTTGTACTAAAATTATTTAATATCTACTAAAAGCACAAATAGAATATTTATTAAACATTTGAGAAGTAACGAAAGTTTCTTTGTTTAAGTACCTAAAGTTACCAAGATTACCTTACCAATTCTTTTTATACACTATGTTGTCACTAAATTCTATTTGTTTTTCCTGTTGGTCTCTTTTCACAAAAGGAAATAAAATTCATCTTATACGTTAAGATCACCACGCATCAAGCGATGGACTCTTCCTATGAAGAAATTAAAGCCAGCCAGCTATTTGCTCGACTAACATTCCCTCCTCTGTTTGATTACCATCTTGGGTTGGGTTGTTTTACCTCTGAGCGGCACTTTTTTGCACACCATGGGCTAAATGGCCAGGTCACATGGATTCCGAAGGCTCAGAGAAGGTTGGGGGAGGGGACCCACTGGAACAGCTGTTGGGAGACAGATGGTAGCCTCCCGTCAAGGCCATCCAGCGTGTTCTTTAACGTGCACAGGGTATGGCTCTCCCGCACACGGACCACGGCTTAACGTCCCATCCAACGGACGGCAGCCTTTCCAAATCCATCGGTGTCCCGTACTGACCGTGGGCAGGGTGGGGAATTTTGCGGAGATAAATCTCAACGCTGACCCAGCTGGGACTCGAACCTGGGAACTACAGATTGCGAGCCTGGCGCGCTACCGACTGAGCCACCCCCGCCCCTGATTACCATCTTCTGAATAATATTCACTTAGATTAACATAATACTAACTCACTAAAATGAACACAAATGTATACTTTCAGCTAATCTCAGATAAGGCATGGATGTATGTGTCGTTTTCATGCTGAGGTCCTGTCATCCTCTCAGACCTTCCACTATGGCATATAAACTGAGAGGCTCCTGTCAGACCTCTGTGGCAAGCAGCTGCTTGAGGGGGTATTTATTATTTTTTTAATACCGAAAACTTTTCTATAATTCTAAACACTGTTATTGTTTCATGTCTGTCTGTTCCAAATACAGTGGACCCCCGATATAACGCGCATGTCGGGCGGGAAACAACACCCGCGTTATAAGGTGAACCGCGTTATACCGAGCGGCGCCGTGGCGACACAATAAATTTACTCAGAACGATTTGAGCTATATACTGAAACATCCCATCAACTATATATATTATGTATTTTAATAAAAAAAACAATTTATTTATTAAGTGTTTTATTAAAATTCACATAACATAGTTTATACATCTTAATAAGTATGACCTGTATAAACATGTTTGAACTTATCGCGAACATCTCCCGCGCTATAACCGAGTGCGCGGTATAGCGAGAAGCGCTATAACGAAGGTCCACTGTAGCAAATTATGTAATTCTCACGCTAAGGCACAACAGATCATCAGAAATTACACATCATGGTTTCATTGCTGCACGCTCATCTGTCATAACGGTATATTATAATAAAATATTAATATTTATACAAATTTATCGTAAATAAATAATATTTATATACATATTGTTCACACTTTGTGTTAAAGAACTTTTTTACAGCAATCGCTAGTTAATCATTAAATTATTTTAATATATTTATATAACTGTAACTATATATATTTTTTTTTGAGAAGTTATTAAATCTCTATAAATGTCATGATAGCATTTTTAATCCAAAACAACAAATTGTTCAATAAAACTACACGAAATTTTAAACATATCAATACGTAAATTGTGTTTCTTTCCAGCTCTTAACTTTTGAAATCTTCATTAAGTTTATGGCATATTTTAAGCTGTACTTGGCTTTTTTCCTTGATTGAAATATAATCGTTTTTGAAATTTAGTATTTTAACATGCTGGCGAAACATGCGCCAAAACTGAGGTGTAATTTGTCCGCTATTCTTGTGTTCAAATAAGAAGTTAATTAAATGTCATCGATGACTGTCACTTTGATAAATGATTCCTACGACGGAATTCCATTACAACGCATGCGTTGTCTTTGCTGTTCTTTTTGCTTAATTGCAACAATGGATTAAGTAAATGCGGAGTCAAGGTACATGAAATGCACTTTAAACATTCTGCTCTCAAAATGGTGTAAAATGATGAAGTTTGTATGAGATGTGGTCACTTCCATGGTTTTATTCTTCACATAATATGGTAATTTTTTTTCTCTCCTATTATCATTGCTTAGAAATGATGCAAAAGTGGATAGAAATATGCAATGGTTTCACTAAATTTAACAGGGTAACAGGATAATGGGAGTAAAGGAAAATTAGCAGCCGGGATTGGCTACTTGCTATCTTAATATTTCACTGTTTCGGAATGCAGTATTATTTATAATAATATGTAATAACTACACAATATAAATCACTTTGATTAATAGTTGCCTTTTTAAGAATGCTTTAGATTAGAAGTTGTTCATAAATTATATTTTGTTGATTATTTACACTTTCTCAAAGAGTGGCAAAAAAATATTGTGATCGTGAAGAAGCATCAACGATTTCGAGATTTTTGAATAGAAGAATTTCAGTTGTCCCTAAACTTAAAGTAGTAGTTTTTGGCATACTGCCTATCTGCAGATCACTGTGTTTTGGACCCTAAAGCCTGCATGGTTCAATAATGGAGTTTAAATTATAATTTCAAATATATTTCCATCCGAACTAGTGCCTTGCGAATAATAATTTTAAATAATAAAACCGAGTAATTTTGTCAAATAATTTTTTTTCACAAAAATGTCTCTAGCGATTTTCATCAAAATTTGCATATTTATAGAGAGTAGAATAAAGATAAAATAGAGTAGGCTACATGTTCCATAAAAAAATTATTTTTCACGATAACTACAATGAAATTTACCTCCTTGGTAAACGGTAACTGTACGAGATCGCACTGTAAAACAAAAAAAAAACAATATTCGTGCATGAATTACCTGAATACTTAAACACAATGCATATTTAGTCAATAGAATTTGACCTTATTGTCGATAAAATCGATACGCTGCATGTAGAAGAATCTATGTGCTGAATACTAATAACTATTATTTACGATCCTCTCATCATCATTTATATAATGAACGATAAAAATAGATTTGCTTTTTTACAAAATCTTATTTCTGTGACAATCACTTTGCATATTATTTATTTATTGAAACACAGGTAGATTTTTAACTTCCGGCCTAAAATAGAAAACAATAATAAAATATAAAAAATAAAATAGAAAAAATAATTCGAATATAGTAATGTTTCATATTAATATAAAAATTAGGTTGTTTCATGTACCCGTATTTAAGAATTTACTAAACTTCACTTTCATTCAATTTATATTTTGCCTATCTTGGCATTTGAAATTGCCGCTAGCAACTAAGATAAAAGACATACGCCAAGGTTAATCACCAGTATGTTTTTAAATTAAATGACTATTTTTAGACGTGCATAACATGGAAAGGAATAAAGATAGAAGTTATAAATTCGCCACGCTGACAGAGATATCTTCCAGTACATTAGTCCCGTGTTGTCTCTTTCTGTGAATGAATCGTTGGATTGTTGTTCGCGATTTTTCAACCCCCCTTCCCAACCCCCCCACCGTTCTTTTCTCTCACTCCCCACTCTATTCTTCGTTCCTTCCCAACAACCTGGACCTCTTTTATTCTGTCGACCGAGATGTCTTAGCGGTTGCAGGAGTGTCGAGAACGATGCAGAAAAGTTGACAGAACTATTCCTTTAGTGCGCCGACGTAGGAAGCCTCACAGACACATAACGAAGCAGTCTCGCCCCTGAAAGGTGAGAGAGAGGGAGTGATGACGTCACGGACTAAAATTAACTCCCCCTTCCAAAGCTACAGTCGGTTGGAACTAGACGGCGCTTGAAGCTGAAAGAAGCTGGAGAGCAAGAAGACGTGGGAAGCAGGTTTGGTTTTTTTCGATTGTGCCCAGTTGTGCATCTTGGGCCCTCTCTTCTGTTGTCGCTAATTTGAGGTGTCTTCCTGCTCCTTCAAGGACGCGGAGAAGCAGGAAAAGGGCGTAAACTTGGAAGTGTCCCTAGAAAAACAAATAGCCTAAGCTTGGTACAAGACGACTCCTCAACACATGCACAGGTGTAAGGATAAAAAGATTAGGTTCTATATTTAAGTATTCTCCTTATGAACGGTAATCCACCGTGCAAAATGTTACAGTGTGTAGGAAATTTATCTGGACTATCAGATAACCCAGTGTGACTTTATTTTTCTTGATGGAATTTAAGATAAGGTTATTTGGAAGTTTTTTTTTGTCTTGTGTGTTTAAAGGCTTATACACGAGAGAAAATAAAGGCGATGTTTTTAAACGTATTTAGAAACAGTTGAACAAGCCAAGGTCTTTGATAAACTGAATATTTTGATATTTGTGTTGTTCAACTGTTTGCGTGTTTTTGTTTGTTCTGAAAAAATTGGCGAAATGTTTCATAGATCGTTTAATTTCTAAATGCAATTTTTGTATAAAAGTAAATCTAAGTGTTTAGGTGTATTATCTCTGAGCGGCATTTTTTTTGTACACAATGGGCTAAATGACCATGTCGCAAGTACCCCCAAGGTTGTCAAAGGGAGACGACTGGATAACTATTATAGGAGTAAATCTAAAGTTCAAATAATTTAGAGGTGGTGTTGAAGTTACTAAGTGAGCTGGAACAGACAGTACCCCTGTGCCAGTGTATATATATATATTCCCACCATTTTAGAAGTCTTTAAAGAAATATTCTTGTTGTAATGTATAAATATTATTATACAACAATATATATACTTATATAGGTAAGTGAAATATATGCTTAATATTTTTCTCTTCCTTTCCGGTTATTAAAATTCTCAAAAGTGAGGAAATGCTGATGCAATAATCGCTGAAATATTAGAATTGGCATTTTTCAAAAATCGTAGAAATTTTAATAAAGGTGGAAAAAAAGTTCAAAATGGCAAAACTTTTTTGTTTGGATATATATTAATCAAATATTATGATTCACATTATTCGAATCCTTCAGAACATATCAATCTCCATCTTAGAGAGTGCTAAACGTGAATTCCATCTTAGAAAGTGCTTAACGTGGATTCCATCTTAGAAAGTGCTTAACGTGGATTCCATCTTAGAAAGTGCTTAACGTGGATTCCATCTTAGAAAGTGCTTAACGTGGATTCCATCTTAGAAAGTGCTTAACGTGGATTCCATCTTAGAAAGTGCTTAATGTGGATTCCATCTTAGAAAGTGCTAAAACGTGGATATTGCAGTACTTTAAGCGAATATTTCAAACATTTTATTTGTGCTAGAAATTTGGCATTTTAATGTTGGAGTGTGACGTAAAGGGAATAATACTGACATCAAAGATTTGCCTATCTTCAAGGGGATGGGAAAACGCAACTTTTTTTGTTTTACGAGAAAGGTGAAAAATCTTTTTCTTGTTGTATATACATTAATCAAATATTACTGTTTACATTTTCTCAATCATGCTTTAGTTCAGACTACCGCTTGTCAGAGGCTGTAAAATTCGGAAAATGAAAACTTCAATATCTTTGAAAACGAACATCCCATAGTCACCAGAGCCGATATGTATTCTTGTAGTTTCAAATATTGCTTCGCTATGATTTTTATTTCGTTCAGCCATTAGTCTACTGAACTCCTGTAACCTACAGTTAAAGCGAATTATAGCAAAATGTGTAGCAGGCGATATAATTTGAGACAATGCTTCCCAACCTTTTTGGGTTCACGACACAATTTTGAAAATCCAAAATTGTCGCGGTACACCAGGAAAAAAACATAGATAGCTACAATTTTTAAATAATAATTTTATTTATTAGTTATTATAATCGGCTGTTATTTTGCAATCAGTGATTTTTTTTAATATTTTGCACTCACTAAGAAGCCTGACCAGATAAAACGTACAGTCGCTCAAAAAAGTATCCGAACACTATTCGTTGATTACAGAATTCAGAAAAAATATCTGACAACGATTTTTTTTAGAAATTAGTGATCTTGCAACCTTCGTGTACAGTATACGAAGGTTGCCAGATCACCAATTTAAAAAAAAATCGTTGCCAAATATTTTTTCTGAATTCTGTAATCAACCGTAGTGTTAGTATATTTTTTTAAGCGACTATACATGGTTAGGCTTCTTACGTGAATATACGTATAGTACAAATAAAAACCTTCCAGATAAAACATATACGGATAATTCAATGATTACAGAACTGGTTGATGAAATTTTTGCGTAAACATGAATATTTCACCGCATACCTGAAGCTTTTTCTCGGCACACAGGTTTGGCAGCATTAATTAAAGCATGGTTCTTGAAAGTATAAATCCAGAGGAAGGCATTGTAGACGAAAAAAAAATCCTAATGAGCTCATTTTAAAACAACAGTTTTTATTTTTTCGCTTCCTGCGTTGCTAGATATTCAACATTTTTGTTTCGAAAGGTAAACGAAAAGTTTTTTTTCGGGTTAGATAAGAACGACTAAAATATTACTGTTCCCAATTCTGTGAAGATACCATTAATTTGAATTTTCCATGTTAAAAAGCGCTAAAGATGAAAAATGGCAAAACTTTAAACAAATATCGTAAACAGTATAATTACACCAGAAATGCGACTTTTAAATGGTAACGTATGGTGTTCGAGACATTTACATTAAGTAGCAGCGATCTGCGCTCCCCGTTACAGAACGATGGAGGAAACTCAATATTGTTTCTTTTTCCAAAATGTGCATTCCATATTTACAAAAGGAGATTGGATGTTAAGTTTTTTTCTTTTTCATTTAAAGACTGACAGTTAAGACTTGGAATGAAATCAATATTTAACCAATATTTCATCAGCATAGTCGAAATTTAAAACAAATACTGAATCCCACTTCAATTAGAATAGGTGTTGGGTTAGGTTCTTTTACTTCTAAGCAGCATTATTTTCATAAAGAAATATTAGTCAGGTCACAAAAGCCCAATGGCTCATATATGATCAATGGAAAGGAATCTACTGACACCCGTTACAGAGAGATGTAAGCTTTCTATCAAGACCACATATATTCGTTAGCATGCCTTTTCAAACATATCGCTCTACTTTCCGACCGAGGATATAGCGGAGCTTAGCGGAGAAAATAACGCAAATACAGCTGGGATTCAAATCTGGAAACATCAGTTTACGATTAATGTACATATATACATAATCTTCAAGCAACCATGGATTACTGAGATCCAACCAGACTGCAATATATTTCTCCATGCATGTCTCTCCTGAGGCACAGTTGTTGCACTTAGCGTATTGGTTATTAATAATGCGAGCTGCTTTGTTCTTCACCTGTCGGTTGTGAACAAGTATGCGATTTTGACCAGTAGCTGGTAGTTCAGTAGTCAGCTCACCTGGCATGTTATCAGTATGTCATGGGTTCCCATTCCACTGGACTAAAGACAATTGTTTGCGAGCATGGAGATCCAAAAATAAGGTTGCTATCCATTGCAGATTTTCACCTAACAAGGTGTAACACAGGACGAACCCGTGTAGGAGATTTGAGACCATTCAGTCAATATTTCGATGATTACAAGGGACCAAAATATGCCTATACATCTTTTGTAATTGTTTGTTGTTTTCTTTATTTTCTTTTTTACTGCTTTCTGAGATGTCACAATTTTGCAAATTTTGGGACCGTTTTTATCTTATACAATGTATGTGCTGAATTTTAATGAAAGGATATTAAAAAAAAAATCTTTTTTTTTGCAAATTTTGTTTCCTTTGGTCATAAATAAAGCACATTTAAATGAAAAAAATTTTTGTTCTATTAAAAAAAATTCGGGCCTGAAAGAGTTTTAAAATGTTTGAGGACAATTGACTCAATGCACGGGTCGTTCCTGTTTTAAGGGGAGGGGGAGGGTCCGTAGCACGCCAGGCTCGTAATCTGTAGTTCCCAGGTTCGAATTTCGCCTAGGCCAGCTTTGAGATTTATTTCCGAAAAAAAAAATTCCTCTCTGCCCTCGATCAGTAAGCGACACCGATGGGCTAGGAAAGACTGCTGTCCGTCGGATGGGACGTTTAAGACGTGGTTCCGAGTACGAGAGGAGCCATACCCTGTGCATTAGGTTAAAAATAACGCTGAATGGCGTAGGCGGGATTCTAGCATCTGTTTCATAACAGCTGTCTAGTGGGTTTCCTCCCATCCTAGTCTTCTCTGAGCCTTGAGGGATCCTTTCGAACTGGCCATTTAGCCCATTGTGTGCAAAAACAGTGCCGGTGCGAGGTAAAACAACCCAACTCTATTACAATACGATCAAACAACTTTATGGACACTCAGTACTTCTCTACATTTTAGAAACAAAACTAAAGCATTTATATAACATTGAATCTCCACGTAGAGGCAGAACTGGGAAGAGAGCATTATTCATCCATTTGATGCCACTACATGCCGAAATTTGAATGCGTCAGCAAACAGATTGAAATCGCATTTCCTCTGTCTTCTTTCCAGCTGGGTACGGAGTATTTCTCCCTCAGCTTTGAATCCATGCATGCAGACAACTTTTGCCTCTGCTGGTCCGCCTCATCGGAGTTTGTCTCACAAGAAAAGGCAACAAGAAAATGTTTCATTTTACTGTTTCTTCCCCTCCTAGCAGCATTCGCAATCAGATTGTCTTTTTGTGAAGCCGTGCGACTTGCCAACTGAGTAAATACGAGCTGCTGCGGCGGTTACATCTGTCTGGAGGTCGAAGACGCTTCCACGTCCAAGGAAATGTATAATGCACTCTAATGGATCCTTCCATTTTATATGAGTTCTAGAGGCCTTGTTCGTAAGAACAATCCTACAGAGCCTTGTTCGAGGTGAAATTGAATATTTCGCGATCGTACTTCTTTTTTATTGTTATTGTTCCAGTTATTTACGAATGTATCTTCACTACTTGCTCTATTTTTTAGAACGGGTATAATCACAGTGTTTTTTTGGGGGGGTATAGGAAGATAAAGGAATTTTGTTTTGTTTTAGAACATCCGGTTTAAATTTTGTATTAGTATTACATCGGGTTCGATTTCTTTACAAACAATATGAATCTAAAAGGGGATTTCTATAACGCCATACGTATATTTAGATTACCCCATACGTATATTTAGATTGGATAGCAATTTCGAAAATACAAAATTTGGCACTTTGCTATATGTAGGCTTTAAAACGAGGTGAAATTCAATTTTTTAATTTTTTTTTAATTTTCAAGTTTTGATGAGAAAATCGAAAAATGTTATTTTTTAGCTCGATTTAGAAAAAAATCAGACTATTGTTTGCTGTTTTCATCTGTCAGTAGGTAGATATTCAATTTTTTAGTTTTTTAGAGTTAATGAAAAGGTATTTTTTTATTTTTTTATGCATATATAGATATTAATGATATTGCAATCTGAATTTTCGGAATTTCCCATTAATTTGAATATTTACCATTAGTGACTCTAAACTGAAGATAAATTTAAATAAATATTCTAAACAATCTATAAAAGCTAAAATTTTAAATTTAGGTGATAATTAGGGTGTTCAAGGGGTTTGCAAGAGGCAGAAACTTGCCTTCTCATCATACGTAAGGGTCAGAAACGAATCTTTTTTGTTTTATGGGATAAGTGGAAAATTCTTCTGCTGGAACGTTACTGATAAAATATTACTATATGCATTTTCTGAATATTCCGTTTCTTGAAATTCAATCATTCGAGAAATAAAAATTTTTTAAATGTAAACGATTTTTTGTTTGAAAACGAGCATTTTACGTCACCAGTACTGATTGCATTTTCTTCTTTAATGAATGATGTTACAGAACAACTTTTATCATGCATAGTTAAAGAAAATTAAATGCATAATAAAGATTAGGGACGATAACTTTAAAAGCAATAATTTGAGAGTTTACGTCTTCACCACAGTTGGTAGCGCGCCAGATTCGTAATCTACAATTCCTAGATTCTAATCCCACCTGTCCAGCATTGAGATTTATCTCCGTAAAAAAAACTGCCTGGCCTACCCTCGGTCAGAAAGCTGACACCGATGAGCTTGGAAAGGCCGCCGTCCATCGGATGGTACTTTAAGCCTTGGTTTCCTGTGCACGTTAAAGAACACGCTAGATGGCTTCGACGGGAGAACACCACATGTTTCCTAACTGCTGTTCAGTGGGTCCACTTCCCCAATCTTCTCTGAGCCCTTGGGGTCCTTGTGACCTGGACATTTAACATTTTGTCTCCATAAAAGTGCCATTCAGAGATAAAACAATCCACCCATCATATTTGTTTTTTTTTTTCTTTTCTGGATGATCACATGATTATTTATTGGAAAACATTTCTTGCTGATTATCCAATGTCTCATCAACTGTTTGCTGATTTAATAAAACTTATTTTTATAATCCTACACTAATAAGATTTCACTTTCATTGCAATTATTGCTATCATTATTTAAGTTTTTTCCTCTTAGAAAAATATTGTTCAAAGAAAATAACTCGATTCTTAAACAGCAATAATTTTATAATTAAATTTTTAGTGTACATTGACTTTCTGTATGTATTATTAGATAAACAAGAACGTAATATTCCTTATTTAATTAAATACTGATAACGTTATGAATATTCTGTTTGGATAACGTGGTGTTTCTAAAGTAATTCTATTTCGAAAGTGATAAATTCTTATTTGTTTGCTTTATGTCATCTTTCTTATAGATTTCACATAAAATACAGAAAATAAAATATGATATATAAATTAATTTAAAATCATCAACCACCGAAACCAGACAGGAGTACAGCCGGCATGCAAAAAGTCCTTATTTCGAACACCAATCTCATTTGAGTCTTCTATGGAACAATACTCCACTGATAACTGAAGCCATTTAGAAAAAGTAAGGCGCGTTTGTAAATATGAGTTCTGGAAGTGCTTTGGATACTCCAACATCAGCGTTATAAATCTAATCTTTCAGCCATTGACTGGTCTCTCTAAAAAGAAATCCCGATCGAAATTTATATTACACACGGGGACCCTCAACTGAAATGTAATGCCACCCAGAAAGAGGGAAATCAATTGTACTGCATTAGAGCATCAGCCGTGAAGATAACAGAAGAGGTATTGTTAGCCGGAGATCACGTGATTTCGCCGTACGCGGCTGAATTATAATTGCAACGTTTCACACTGTTGGCAACAGTTGCAAATCATGTAATTGCTTTCTGCATAATGCAGTAGTTTTCTTGAGGTTGCGACTTCGCTAGGAAGAGATGTGGAAGGCACGAAATTGGAATGCTTTCAAGGCTGGGGTGGACACCAGCAGCTTTCGCAATGCAATGAAAACTGAGCACGTATTGGTCGCTATCTGAAATCGTTTAGGCTCGCTGAAGTTGCTCAGAAGAGAGAAGAATCATAAATCTATAGAAATGCAAACTGAAACTAAATTGTACTTTAAACATTTCTGGTAACTTTTATAGTGGACTAATTTTTTTCCTTTTCAGTAATCAATTCTTTTACAATTATTACATTAAATATATTTAAATTTAATTAAATTAAAATATATGTAATATAAGATAAATTTTAAATAAATTTGCATTGTTTCATATTATGTAAATTTACTAAACTTACACTGTATTTTCATTTCTTAATATAATTTTAACTTGTTAAAAACTTTCTGGTAGATACTAATTTTTTTTGTATATAGCAATCAGCCACTTTTTAAAAATATTCTTTTATGCTTTTCAATATTTTAGAAAAACTTTTAAACTGCTTCCATTAAGTTGCTATACACGAATTTTTTTTATATTTATCCAAAATCATTTGAACTAGCTAATATAAAGTCATTTAAAAGTTTACAAATGTGCATAAATTATTAAAACTGTAAATACTTAAAACGTTTTTGGTTAACTAAACATAATGGATAATTTTTCGTCCCAATAACAAATATTGATTCTAACTTAAATCTTTTTAATGCTGTTTTTAATTTTCTGTAGCATTCAAACTACAGGCCTATAGTTATTAAAGGTCCATTTCTTTTAATTACCATAAATATAACATCAGAACGATTTTCTTTAAACCGAATCCTTTTTTCCTTTTACATTTTCATTCCCCACACGATCTAGCACTTTGTACACCAGCGAGCATACTTATCCTCCATCTTATTAAATGACATTTCTTATGGTTTTCGTGACGTCCGCTTCATTTTGTCAGAAGCTTAAGAAAGTTGATAAATATCCAGTTTATTCAAGTTAGGGAATTGTTCAAGCCCATTTGGCTCAACAGAACAAGTTTCATTCTAACGATCTGTCTTGTAATTTCCTGTCATTCTGTTCCAGTATATCGTGACGCAAATGAAATGGTTATGAATTTCCTGGTTATTTGAACTGATATCTTAATTGCAATGAATATTTTTCTGAGAAGGTTTATTTTTAAAGCATGGACATTTATTAAATTTACGTCTGCATTGCAGTGGTTGTGTTATCTTATATTAGTACTGACCGTTAATAATTGAATGAGTTAATAATTGACTGTAAGAATAAAAAAGATTACACTGTTCTACAAAAAAAATTATTTTTTTCTAAGTACTAGTTGTGTGATTCTGAAAAGGTTTTTTAGTGCAGACATCAGATCTGTGCTTAGATTTTCGAATTAGACGATTTTTAATTTTTCATATTATTTCTATATTTACAATTAATAGGGAAAAAAGAGATTATTCTTAGCTTTCTTGGTATTAAAATGATTATAGATTCATACAGAAAATTTTACAGAATATTATACAGAAATAAATTGAATACAGAATAATTAAATAACAAAAATAACAATCGTAAATCTTTTTTTCTTTTATGTTTATCTGTGCTGTCTTTTTTGAGATTCCAACAAAAATCAGCTATCATTGTAGGCATCCACTTCCCTTCATATCGCTTTTCAATTGTCGAAATAACTTTTCTTTGTGAAACCTCTCACCGTGTTCATCGGAGACGTCACTGCAGCTTTCCGGAAAGTAGTTCAGATGTGAATACAGGAAGTGCACTTTCAAAGATATGTTACATCCTAAATCCCGATATGCATGTAGCATCTGGTTTACTATTTCTTTATAGCCTTTAACCTCTTTTTCCAAGAAAATTGTCTGTAACTTTCTTAAAACATGTCCAAGCAAGTTTCTCTTTCTCTGTTAGAGATTCGTCAAATTTCACATCTTTCTTCAACTGTCCTATTTGAGGACCAACAAACGCGTCCTCTTTTATCTTTGCTTCTGAAAGACGGGGGAATTTTGTTGTTAGGTAGGCAAATCCTCTACCATATTTATCCACTGCTTTGACAAATTGCTTCATAAGTCCCAGTTTTATATGAAGGGGAGGAAGGATCACGTCCTCATAAGCTATAAGTCTCTGCTGCTGTATTTTTTTTGCTTTCACTTTCCAATTACATATTGGCCAAGTTTTCTTCAAGTAATGGGATGCTCCATCACGACTGTCCCATTCACAAAGGAAACAAGGAAATTTTGTGTTCCCTTGTTGCATTCCCAATATCATGGCAATGATTTTTAAATCCCCACGTATTTTCCAACTGAAATCCGTATATTTAATGGATTTGAGTATTACATCTAGAATCTCATATGATTATTTTGCCATACTAACGTAGACAACTGGAACAGAAGGCATTAAATTACCATTATGTACTGAAACTGCCTTCAAGCTAGTTTTGGATGCATCTATAAAAAGCCTCCAATTTGTGGGTCATGAATAAAGCCTAAATCTGTCATCAAACCGGCAATATCAGTACAGAAAGTGAATCGGCTATCATGTGAGAAGAATGCAACAAAATTCAGTTCTCTATTTCTATATAAAGTTATACTTGGACTAGGTTGGAGAAGATTCCATTCTTGCAACCTAGAGCCCAGCAGTTCAGCATTTTGTTTACTTAGCCCTAGATTACGAACCAAATCGTTCATATCTGCCTGCGTTAAAAAATGTGGAGTTGAATCCATGGTAGCCTCGTAGGAAGGATCACTTCTTTCTGGAGGTGATTCACGTGCCTCACTCTCTTCACCAATACTTTCTTCATCTTCTGTTTCCTGACTTGTGGTTAATGGAACTGGCAAAGTTTTAGAATGTGGTACCTTATCTCCTATCAAAATAATGTTTGTCTGCTCTCTTTATTATAGTGACATGTTTTTCTTGTGTTTTGCAAAGGTGAACTCTCCGCAAATATAACAGAAGTTTGCCTTATTTTGGCATTTTCGGCGGAACATTTTCTAGAATACAAAAGAAAAAAAAAACAGAATAGAAATATTCACAAACCTGTCATGTTAACTGCACAAATATTATTATAAAATATCTTTACATATCTTATATGTAAATATATTAAAGATCAGAATACAGTTTAAAAAAACTGATGTTAATTCCACAAATATCTTGTCACTTATACGTTTTTAAAATAAACTTTACAGAGGCAGACTAATAGTTATCTAAACTATGAATAGAATACATTGTTGCCAACATGTGAATATAAACTATTGCAAAAAGTCAGTGTTACCAACTTTTTTTATGTAACATTTCCTGATTTTTCATTCCCCAATTGATATATATGAAATGATGTGTTATATCGCCATAACTCTAAAACTAGCCCTGATAGGTCAATTCTGATCTTAGATTTCAATTTCCCACACCAAAATACTTTAGGAACACATCAGTTAACAAAAGAAAATTTTCCCTTGTAGAACAATGTTATTATTAGTCTGAAGATATCAAATTAAATTTTTTTCGCTATAATGATAGTTAAAATACACTGCTTACAAAAATTAGGGGATATTTCAAAATGAATATGAAGCAATAAAAAAAAGAAGCTTTTGAATTTTTTTTATTAAACAAGAACATCAGAAAAGCAAGCGACAAGTCAAAGAAAGTTGTTCGATTATGCAAATGAGATGCAAACTCAATTGTGTGATTGAGTAGCAAGTGACATATTGGTGGGGGTGAACAGAAGCATGTCAAACTGGACGAGAGTGGCACACATTGACTGTTCAGTAGGGTGTATGGTCACCCAAGACTGCCAAAACACACTGACAGCGATGGGGCATGGACAGGATCAGAATGTCCAGCAGTTCTCGTGGGATCATCTGCCACTCTTGCTCCAGGGCAACTTCCAGCTCAAGAAGTGTTGTGGGAGGCATTGGACGGTTTGCCAGACGTCTTCCCAGTGCACCCCAAGCATGTTCAATGGGATTCAGGTCTGGAGAACGTGAAGGCCAGTCCATGCGTTCGATTCCTGCCTCCTGAAGCATGTTGTTGACGAGATCCGCACGGTGGGGCCTTGCATTATCGTCCATGAAAAGAAAGTTGTTTCCAATTGCTCCAGCATAGGGTACCACTATAGGGTGCAGGACCTCATCTCGATATCTGACAGCAGTCAGCGATCCGTTTCTGATGACGTGGAGGTCGGTACGACCACCAATGCTGATGCCAGCCCACACCATGATTCCACCACCACCGGAGGAGTCCCTTTCTCGCATGAAACGTGGATTCTCCCGTGTTCCTCGTTCACGCCAGATCAAGACACGATAATTGTCAGGCTGCAGACTGAACCGTGATTCGTCAGAGAAGAGGACAGTTGACCACTCATCACGGGTCCAATGACGATGCTCATCAGCCCACCTTCTACGGGTTCTACGGTGTTCAACAGATAACGGAATACATACCATTTGTCGCCGGGCATGCAGTCCAACACGATGGAGCCGATTTCGTATGGTCTGGGTGCATATCCGTCGTCTAGTGGCAGCAAGAAACTGTCCCCGCAGCTCTGTTGCATTGCTGCGCCTGTTCCTTCTTGCCAATAAGGTCAAGTAGCGGTCATCTCTTGCTGTTGTGGCAGATGGGCGACCCTGCCCTCGTCTTCTTCGTATTGTGCCAGTCTCTTGAAAGCGATTCCACAGTCTGCTAATCACTCTTTGGGATGTTCCAAGTGCTGTTGCCACTGTCGTGTGTGTTTGACCAGCTTCAAGACGCCCTGTGGCTCTTCAGGCTTCGCATTCGGGCAAATCGTGTTGCAGAGGCATTGCAAGGGCTGGAAAATTGCAGGATGTGCACTTTCAAGATCAGGGAACGTGCAGCTATTCCAGTACTTTCAGCCTTTTGTATAGTGCATTTTCACCAATGAAACAAAAGTTGGTTTTGCATCTCATTTGCATAATCGAACAACTTTCTATGACTTGTCGTTTGCTTTTCTGATGTGCTTGTTTAATAAAAAAAAATCAAATGCTTCTTTTTTTATCGCTCATATTCATTTTGAAATATCCCCTAATTTTTGTGAGCAGTGTAAATTAAATATATATAAAAAAAAATAAAAAAACCCTCAAGCAGCTGCTTGCTACAGAGGTCTGACAGGAGCCTGCTAGTTTATATGCCATAGTAGAAGGACTGAGAGGATGGCAAGCCCTCAGCAGAAAAACGACACAAACAGCCATGCCTTATCCGGGGCCCGAACCCAGGTTCCTTAGATCAGTAGCCAAGCG
This sequence comes from Ryuthela nishihirai, assembly GCA_038380435.1. Lineage (NCBI taxonomy): Eukaryota > Metazoa > Arthropoda > Arachnida > Araneae > Heptathelidae > Ryuthela > Ryuthela nishihirai. Next base: position 50,211,298 of record JAWZYU010000024.1, on the reverse strand, counting down.
CGCTAACCACTCGGCCATTAGTATATATTTAATTTAAGTAAAAGTCAATTATATTTAACCGCATAAAATAAATGATTTATTTATTATGACTTTATTAAAATATTCGTGAATAATTTAAAATGTAAATTTGCCGGCTAAATTTTAAGAATAAGACCTTTAATTAGAATATTTATTTATTTAAAGAATATTCCTTCTGTTAGTGCACTGTCAGGGTCCGGTATGATATAGGTAGCTCTGTCCAAACTCGATTTTTTTTTACAGAATAAGCTATAAAAAATCTGCCATGTCTTGCCAATTGCATCCTTGTAACGAAATTTCTGCAATGGTAAAAGGATCCCCTTATATATGGATTCTTTATTCTATTAATAAAGTTTCATATTAATAATTTGTCAAGAATTATTCGAATAACTTTATTATTAACCGAATTTAAATGCTGTTCATGATAGGACCGGGGTTTTTTGCTAATTCGTTAAGCCTCCAATTTTTTATTGTAATCAATAATTCAAATGTGATTTTAATATTAAATATAAGACGCGAATTCTTAGCCTTCTATTTTACTAGTTTTTTTCCTAATTAACTTTTATTCCAACTGAAATAAGAACATTTTAAACGTTAACGTCCATTTGACAAGCAAATTCAGTTGTCAGCATTTAAGTACAAATGTCTTGGTCTTTGAAAACATGTGACGGCATTTGAATTAATTCCTAATCATTTAATAAAACATAAGAAAAGAGCCGCTCGTGAAATAAGCTTATTAATGAATTTTTACTATTTTTCAAAACATTTACTATACAGAATAATTTACTACCCTATACTATTCTTAAAAATAATTGTTTTCAACAGCTTAGCCAAATTTTATTAAGATAAAAGCGAAGGATAAATCGTGTTCATTAAATTTTTTTGTTTTTTTGATTTGTAGTAAGATGTTTATTAAAAAAAGCCTGATTAAAATTGTTTTCCTTTTCAATTCTTATATCTCTTTTTTGTGGTTTAATGATTTCCTAAAAATGCTGCTTCGCCAAGAGAGTGATTAACCTCCACTACTCTCCATTTTGGGGGCGGGGGTGGCTCAGTCGGTAGCGCGCCAGGCTCGTAATCTGTACTTCCCAGGTTCGAGTCCCAGCTGGATCAGCGTCGAGATTTATCTCCGCAAAATTCCCCGCCCTGCCCACGGTCAGTAGGGGACACCGATGGGCTTGGAAAGGCCGCCGTCCGTCGGATGGGACGTTAAGCCGTGGCCCATTGTGTGCGGGAGAGCATACCCTGTGCACGTTAAAGAACACGCTGGATGGCCTTGACGGGAGGCTACCACCTGTCTCCCAACAGCTGTTCCAGTGGGTCCCCTCCCCCAACCTTCTCTGAGCCTTCGGGGTCCATGTGACCTGGCCATTTAGCCCATGGTGTGCAAAAAAGTGCCGCTCAGAGGTAAAACAATTCAACTCTCCATCTTAGACTACCCTAGTTATTGTTCCTATTATTTATAGCGGGTATCTCAAAAGTCGTCAACCGTGTAGGGGCGTGTTTAAAGGGAGGAGTGATTCGAACACCCATCCCCTCAAAAATGTATTTGTTTCAAGTTGTTTAAGAGAAACTTTTAAAAATTAAACTGGAATTTATAACATTGAATTTCTCAGTGTTCATAAGAAAAAAAATTGATTTCTTTTTTAATTTAACGGCTGCATTTATTAAACATTTGCGAATTAATTATCTTTTTTAATCTTTTGAAAAAAATTCAAACCCCCCTCCCCCCAACAATATTTTTACATACACCACTAACCATATGGAAAACGTAATGTTTATGTTAATTGACAATGTATGTTTCTTTGCATGTTGTATATTATGTTGTTCTTTGTAATATTAACTGCAGTCAATATTCGAATATCTTATATAAATATTAATAAAACATTTTCCTCTACAGTTAATAATGAACCCTATTCCGGAATTCCTATCCCGAAATAAAAGAAAATAAATAAATTTAAATGTTGCTATGGCCCATATGATAGTTTAATGAGTTAGCATGGAGTCCAAAGTTAAAGTACTTCTAACCTTCCCATCACTTTGTGATTTAATCTATTATGTCATATTTGAATGAGAGTTGAAATGTATACTACACTAGAATTATCAAGTTTTTGGTAGTGAACTGTAATTTGTCATAATAATAATGCTTTACCTACTTTTCTGTAATTTTAGAGACATTTTCTGCATTATATGTGCAAATGGATAAATATTCGTTAATCGCATTATCGTTTTGGTTCCCACACGTGTGAAAGTCATCTTTCCATTATGCTTATATTTCAATACAAGAAAATGCTTCGTTAACTTCATTGCGTTTCAGGTAAGGCTTTTAGAGGTTATTATTGTTTTACCTCTGAGAGTCACTTTTGTACAGACAATGGCCTTGTCACAGGGGTCTCTAAGGTTCAGAGAAGGTAAGGAATACATTGCATACTTGTTAGGAAACAGATGGACCTAGGACAGAGTGAGAGCTAGCGGAGAAAATCTCAACGCAGGCACATTTGGAGATCGAACCTCGTAACATCAGATTACGAGTTTGGGTAGCTCGTAGTTAGTTGCATCTTTTTGCACACAATGGGATAAGACCAGGTCACAAGGTCCCCGAGTTGTTGGGTTGTGTTACCTCTGAGCGGTACTTTTTTGCACACCATGGGCTAAATGGCCAGATCACAAGGACCCCGAAGGCTGGGGAAGGGGACCCACTGGAACAGCTGTTGGGAGACAGATGGTGGCCTCCCGTCAAGGCCATCCAGCGTGTTCTTTAACGTGCACAGGGTATGGCTCTCCCGCACACGGGGCCACGGCCTAACGTCCCATCCGACGGATGGCGGCCTTTCCAAGCCCATCGCTGTCCCCTACTGACCGTGGGCAAGGCGGGGAATTTTGCGGAGATAAATCTCAACGCTGACCCAGCTGGGACTCGAACCTGGGAAGTACAGATTACGAGCCTGGCGCGCTACCGACTGAGCCACCCCCGCCCAAGGACCCCGAGAGTTCAGAGAAAGTTGGGGAAGGGAACCCATCGAATAGCTGTTAGGAGACAAATGGTAGGATTCCTTCAAGGCCATCAAGCGTGTTCTTTAACGTGAGCAGGGTACGGGGCCTCTTAACATCCCATCCGACGGACGGAGGCCTTTCAAAGCCCATTGGTGTCCCCTACTGACCGAGAGCAGGGCTGGGGTTTCGCGGAGATAAATATTAGCGCTGTCTCAGTTGGGACTCGAACTTGGGAACTGCAGATCAGGAGCTTGACGCGTTACAGGCTGAGCCACCTACTCCTCAGCCCCTAGTTAGCTTTATTTTTATTAATCAGTTGCAACAGAGTCTTTGAAGGCATTCTATAAATTATTATCAATTATAAATTTTCCTGCTACCCTTTTGCCGTTTGTTCGCTACAGAATAAAAGAAATATTGCGAACAACATTTTTTTTTTCAGTGACGGAACAATTTCAAATAGAAAGAAATGAAGGAAGTAGATTACAAGGCTTGACAAACAATTTAAAAAGATCGAATAGGATGTTGGCGAAATGGGTTGGCATTTGAAGCGACCTTTTCACAGTTTATTTTCAAATTGATTCATCGGAAAAGACTCGAGATGCTGGGGAAAAAAAGTTTCTGTCTGGGTTGCTCCAGAGGAAAAAAAGTGAGCTTAATTGAAACTAAAAGGTACGAAAGAAAAACGCTCAAGACATACAGCCTAGCGATTTGGCGAAATTTTTTTGAAGCAATACATTCTCTAGCCTAAAAAAGCAAAAAGAAAAAGAACGTTAAAACACACTTGGAGGCAATTCGACGTCGTCAGCTTAGTGGCGAAATTCTTTGTTTTTCGTGAGAGGCGGAAGGTTGTATTGCAGGGAAGAAAATGAGAAGGAGGTCATTAATGGATTAGAGTGTGGAATGGTCGGTCGTTGGTTGCTCGATGTTCTTGATCCAAATGCTCGCGTTTCCGAATGGTTTGTCCAGCTTTCGCGTTCTTAAATGAGACAATCAAGGATCTCATTTGATAATGTGTAATGTTCATATGTTTGGATCCGGGATGAAACTGCAGGAGCGGAGGTAGGGGGGCGGCAATCCTCCAACTCTTCTCCCTCCCGTAAAACTTGTTTTGAAATGTATGACATCGATTGGTGACATAAGTACTTTTCTGAAATGAAATCAGTTAACTCAACAAAAATTATTTAAATAATGTACCTTTGTGAGAAAACCTGTAATAAATTTCGCATTGGAAATATCGTTAACAATTAATTGTGCAGTACAATCTACAAAGGTACTCTAAAATTTTGAAAATATGCAGGTCCTGAGACACTGATACTATACATAACCTACGTGCTTAAACTTTTAGTTCTTTTGACAATTCATGTATTTATGAATTTAATTTCTAATTTAAAAATTTAAATCTTCATGTATATTTAATACTTTAATTTTTTTAATTTTTAATCGAAACATCAAAACGAAATTATAAATCTTCACCCCTGAGAATAATTCTAGAATTATTCTTTTTCCGAAGGATATTTCAAAAATAGCTGTTCTTAAATTTGATCTTTCCTAAACAGAATAGTGTTTATTGCCAGAGGATAAGGAACTAAGATATCTTATTCAGTTTACTTACCATAAGTGTTGCAATAGTAGCCCGGAGCTACAATTTACCATTTCATGCGTGTACCGGCTACAATTTAGGCATGTATTATTTAGTCCCGGGCGTTTAATATTATTATGGTATATGGAGTTAGACTGAACAGCAAAGATTTATATAACGAAAACACACGTTTTAGTTCGTTTTATAAAAGATAATACCGATTCAACAGGAATGAGTTTCGCGAGACATTTGAAGGTAAGAATCTGGTTGACAGTCAATTGCGTGATGAGCAATGTGGATTCAGAAGTGGTAGGGGATGTGTGGATCAGATATTTTCACTTAGGTAGATTCTTGAGAAATGTTTAGAGTTTCAGAAACCTTTGGTTGCTAGCTTTGTTGATTTCAAAAAGGCTTTCGACTATGTTGATCGTCATAATTTGTGGTTGATTGTGAAATCATATGGTATACCAGACAAGTTAGTTAACATAATGAAAGCTCTCTATAATAACACTGAGTCGTGTGTGAGAGTTGGTAAGGCTTGTAGCAATTGGTTTAGCATTACTTCTGGTGTTCGACAAGGGTGCATTTTGTCTCCTTTTCTCTTTAGCTTGGTTATTGATTATGTTATGCGAAATTCACTTCAAGGGAAAGATTTTAGCCTTAAATGGGCTGGAGATACGAAAATTTCTGATTTAGATTATGCTGATGATTTAGCCCTTTTGGCAAATGATATTGATGAGATGAACTGTTTCATTCGAGCTGTTGATGAGACTGGTAATAGAGTAGGTTTGGTTATAAACAGAGAGAAAACTAAAGTGATGAAAATTGGTCAGGCAGGCTGTGATTCAGTTAATCTGAATGGTTGCAGTCTTGAACAGGTGTCACAGTTTAATTATCTTGGGAGCTATGTAACAGATAATGGTGATGTGCGGCATGAGATTAACAGATGAATAGGGATTGCTGCCGGGACTTTTAAGAATCTATGGAGAGTGTGGAGAAATAGGCGTATACACCTAAAGACTAAAATTAGAGTGTATAATAGTTTGGTTCTTTCTAGGGTTAGTTATGGTAGTGAAACTTGGACATTTTGTAAACAAGATAACAGGAAATTAGATGCTTTTGATTCCAGATGCTTACGCAGTATCTTGGGCATTAGGTGGTTCAACTTTGTAACTAATGATGAGGTTAGGCAAAGGAGTTTGCAACCTCCTTTAAGCAGCATGTTATGCAGAGAGAGACTCCGCTGGTTTGGCCATGTTGCCCGTATGAATAATTATAGATTGGCGAATAGGGTTATGAACAGTGTGCCTAAAGGCCTCAGAAAGAAGGGGAGACCTAGGATGCGGTGGGCAGACAATGTCAAACAGGACCTTGTTAGAATTGGTGTGCAGTGGCCAGATGCAGTAGATGTAGCTCAGGATAGACTTGCTTGGAGAACTAAATTGCACGGTCTGGTTGGACCTCCGTAGCCCATGGCTGCTTGAGGATGATGATGATGATGAGAGGACACGAGACGAATTAATGCTCTGCAGGATAGCCTGAATATTACGGGGCGTCTGGCATCCCAGTCTGAGAGCTCGCCACTATTTGGGACCAAGCCACAATGTGAGACCCAGCCACTATTTGAGATCCAGCCACTATATGAGACCCCACCACTATATGAGACAAACTATAGAGAGAGAGTCAAACACTATTTGAGACCGTATCCGGAAACTTGTTCGGCGGAAATTTGTTCGCCAGAATTTTTTTACAAACGGAATTTTGTTCGCCAGAATTTTTTTCCAAACGGAATTTTGTTCGCCAGAATTTTTTTCCAAACGGAATTTTGTTCGAAACGGAAATTTGTTCGACGGAATTTTGTTCGAAACGGAAATTTGTTCGACGGAATTTTGTTCGACGAAATTTTATTCGATGTAAATTTGAGACGGAAACGTGAAAATAAGACTTCAAATCCGCGAGATTGAAGTGTTAGGGTCTTCACAAATTACGTATCACGTCCAAAGCGGAAACGAGAGGTTTAAGATGGTGTTACGTCACCTTGCAATTAGCGGAAGTAGGAGGTTCGAAAGTCGTTTTATGTGACGCTAAACTGCTATACTTATTTCTACGGTATATTTTTTCATTCTTGATTTAAAAAAACTGCTAATTTACTGTATTATCTCTTATAATTAATCCTTACTGAACTAAATGATAAATAAAACGTAAAAACCGTATAAAAAAAGGAGACTAATATAAAAATTGTTGTGTAAAAAAAAGACTAACATAAAAAGTGTCTTTTAACACAGAAAGGAAGGACGGTAAAGAATTAGGTGCTCTTATATAGGAGAAAGGGTAAAATTCAACTAAAACAGCGCTGCGAAATTTATTAACTACCCCTTATGGAAATATAGGATTAGACACATATATTTACTTAGGTTAGTGCATATAATTTTCGATCATCGGGTTAGATACGTATTTGCAGCGTACTTAGCGCGCTTGGCTGCTGATCTAAGAGACCTGGGTTCGAGCCCCGGATAAGGCACGGACGTATGTGCGTTTCTCTGCTAAGGTCCCACCATACTTAAAAACCTATTATTGCTTATAAACCGACAGGCTACTGTCAGACCTCTATGGCAAGCAGCTGCTAAGGGTTTTTTTTTTTTTATTTAATGTGAAACGTGAAACTTCGCAACCTTTTCCCTTCAGGTAACGAAAGCATCGTGGGTTTTCCACCGAAACTTTCTGGGTTTGCCAAACTGCAGAGTGACAGTAAGTATGTTTACTAAGTATTGCTAATAGACTTACAAATATGTGCTTGGGATAACAACTATCATTTTTTTTCCTTCATTTAAATCGTCACTTATTTCACTAAAATCTTTTTCGCTGTTAACTTACTGCTGCAGAATTGAGGGAGCAGAGACAGATATTACAAAACTCCTTTCCAGAAGTTTATCCCAAACTCCTACTACTCAGTCTTTTAGCAGGACTTTAAAATCTTACGTACTTAAAGTTAGTTCGATTCAAAATACACATTTTTAATATCTTTTTTTCCCAATAGTCTCCATTCATCAATAATGTTCTTTTTCAATTGAAACGACTTCCTTAAACAAACACACAATTTATGGTCGCAAAATTTCTTCTGTTTCTACGAATAATTGCTGCTATTAAAAATACGAATGCAATTACTGCTGTAGTAAACTGCTAGATTTTTGTACCTTTTTTTTCATATAGTGAAACAAGACATTCATCACGGTTTCTTTATCTTTCCTTTAATTTTTGCTCTCAACAAACCCGTGCATCTACTACCTAATTAGATAATTGTATTTTGTGTTGGAATTAATCTGTCTCAGAGAACCAGCTAGATCTTCCAAAAAGAATTCTATAGGCAAATCCGCAGCTATTGAAATATTTCTTAACGCTCTTTCCTTTCCCCATTGGCGGGGGTGGCTCAGTCGGTAGCGCGCCAGGCTCGTAATCTGTAGTTCCCAGGTTCGAGTCCCATCTGGGTCAGCGTTGAGATTTATCTCCCCAAAATTCCCCGCCCTGCCCACGGTCAGTTGGGGATACCGATGGGCTTGGAAAGGCCGCCGTCCGTCGGATGGGAAGTTAAGCCGTGGCCCCGTGTGCGGGAGAGCCATACCCTGTGCACGTTAAAGAACACGCTGGATGGCCTTGACGGGAGGCTACCATCTGTCTCCCAACAGCTGTTCCAGTGGGTCCCCTCCCCCAACCTTCTCTGAGCCTTCGGGGTCCATGTGACCTGGCCATTTAGCCCATGGTGTGCAAAAAAGTGCCGCTCAGAGGTAAAACAACCCAACCCAATCCTTTCCCCATTAATCTGCTTTATCCAGTGTGCGTAATTAGATCAGTGTCAACAAACGTAACAGCAAAAAATAGTGGTAGATCCATAAGGAAATGAAACCAAGACAAAAATAATGGATTTAATTATTGAAAGACAAGTGATAGTTTAATATAATACTTCCAGCCACTATTTATATCTATAAAATACCCATATTTTATTAATATGGGTATTTTATACCCATATAATATTAATATGGATATTTTTATACCCATATAATATTAATATGGGTATTATTATATGGGTTTATAAAATACCCAGCCACTATTTGAGATCCAGCCACTATATGAGACCCCACCACTATATGACTTGTATGAGACCCCACCACTATATGAGACCCCACCACTAATAAAAATTCATCTGATCTAAAATATTATTTTCTAATTAACGTGTATATAAATTATATATCAGTTTTACATTTAATATTTAAATATATTCATGTATTTAAATTTTCTACTAATATAGCACTTTTTACACTTAGGCTTTAATAATTAAAATCACTAGTTTAACCGCTAGTATAGTTCTGATGTTAAATATTTCAGCTTCCTCTTTAAATTTTGAAAATCATTTACAAAAGATTGCAAAAAAATGTGGACTATTGACAATTTTCCATAAAACAAGTTATTTAGAATTTACAGACCTTCGTATTTGGCTTTTCAATGACACTGAAAACAGTCTTGGAGATGTACAAAATCGAGTTATTTAAAAAAAAATAATAATAAATTCCTGTTTTTGGAAATTTCAATTCAGCAAATATCCCAATCTATAATACACAAAATGAACTAAAAACTATACGAAGAAGTTAACAGTTCTATGGTTCTTATTTCATACCCAGTTGAAAACTGAACTTCACAAATTCTTCCTCTGTCGAATTGCGGACACTACGAGTTGAAGAAATGTCTGGGATCTGAAACGTTAGATAGCTGTTCTGCGTTTACACAAAGCCAACAGAAATGTTCTAGAGATTGCCAGAAGACGGGTCTCCGAAGAGCTGTGTGTGCAATAGCGAGAGAAAGAGGGTGCAGTCTGTGTACATACACACTTACATGGTCCAACCTCCTGTAATCAGTCCCACTGGCCAATTCTTTTGTCTTTTCTCCAATAGGAGAAAGCAGACAAAAATCGTTACTGTGTGGTACGGCAGATGCTTGGAGACGTCTTTGCTTGACCTGAAACGTTTGTCTTCAAAGAGAAGTCGACCTCTAACGAGGAAGGAAATCTTCTTTCAAGATGCAGCAATTCTAGGATGATTCGTTGGATCATTTTGATACTTATACAAGATCAGTATAAAGTCAGTATTTCAGTATAAATGCCTGAAATTTGCTTGGTTCAGTATAAATGCCTGAAATTTGCTTGGTGAAGAGAAATTAGGTACCTAACGAGAAAGGAAATCTTCACTTTAGAAATGCGTAATTTTAGGAAGATTCGTTGTGTCTCTTTAATGCTCATACTTGAGACTAGGTTATATATTTTTATTTCTTGTCGAACAGAAATCAGCAGTTATATTTTTCTCTACCGCATCGCAATAGACTTGAAGTGACCAATGTGCTGTAGAATATTAGCTACATCTCAATTTCAGTATAAATGCTGCAATTTATACCCTGCACTTTGATGCAACTGTGCATGGATGACTAGTTAATATTTCGAAATTTAACTGAAATTGCTATGAAGGAATAATTTTAGATCCTAAAATTAAATTAGAATAAGTGTTCTAACATATCACTCTTTTGGTTTATATTGGTTAAGTTGTAGTTTTCTCTACTCCACTCTACCTTTAAGGAAAGACTTAGATTGGATTGGATTGTTTTACCTCTGAGCGGCACATTTTTGCACACCATGGGCTAAATGGCCAGGCCACAAGGACCCCGAAGGCTCAGAGAAGGTTGGGGGAGGGGACCCACTGGAACAGCTGTTGGGAGACAGATGGTAGCTTCCCGTCAAGGCCATCCAGCGTGTTCTTTAACGTCCACAAGGTATGGCTCTCCCGCACACGGCAACAGGCTTAACGTCCCATCCGACGGACGGCGGCCTTTTCAGGCCCATCGGTGTCCCCTACTGACCTTGGGCAGGGCGGGAAAATTTTGCGGAGATAAATCACAACGCTGACCCAGCTGGAACTCGAACCTGGGAACTACAGATTACGAGCCTGGCGCGCTACCGACTGAGCCACCCCCGCCCCATTTAAGGAAAGACAGAAAGGGAATATCGAGGGGTTGGAAATGTTGCTGTCCATCGAATGGGATGTTAAACCGTTGCTCTTTGTGCAGAGGAACCATTTGTTTGCACTTTAAAAGACATACTGAATGACCTAAACGGGGGCTCTCATCTTCTAACATCTCTCTAAAGAATCCCCTTTTCCCAACCTTCTCCTTGTCCTTGACGTCCGGGATGGGGGTGGCTCAGTCGATAGCGCGCCAGGCTCGTAATCTGTAGTTCCCAGGTTCGAGTCCCAGCTGGGTCAGCGTTGAGATTTATCTCCGCAAAATTCCCCGCCGTGCCCACGGTCAGTAGGGGACACCGATGGGCTTGGAAAAGCCGCCGTCCGTCGGATGGGACGTTAAGCCTTGGCCCCGTGTGCAGGAGACCAATGCTCTATGCACGTTAAAGAACACGCTGGGTGGCCTTGACGGGAAGCTATCATCTGTCTCCCAACAGCTGTTCCAGTGGGTCCCCTCCCCCAACCTTCTCTGAGCCTTCGGGGTCCATGTGACCTGGCCATTTAGCCCATGGTGTGCAAAAAAGTGCCGCTCAGAGGTAAAACAACCCAATCCTTGACGTCCTTGCAATTTGGGCGTTTATTAATTATTATTCATCAACCTTTCAGTTGTGTTGAGAGGTCAGTTGTTGCAGTCAGTTGAAAATAGTGTTTGTGGTTACATGATTTTAAAGGGAATAATTTTCAAATATATAAGAATTTCGGATAATACAAATTTTGGCCAGCAGGATACGATATTCTGAATCTGTGTTACGTTTTGTAAAATGTACAAGATTCAACGTTACGTCTGCGTTATGTTTGTTAAAACGCAACGCTGCATGAGCTTTCTCTATTTATGACTGAGCCACTTCTCCTTAATAGCAGAAACATGACATCGTGTGGGGCGGGGGTGGCTCAGTCGATAACGCGCCAGGCTCGTAATCTGTAGTTCCCAGGTTCGAGTCCCAGCTGGGTCAACGTTGAGATTTATCTCCGCAAAATTCCCTGCCCTGCCCATGGTCAGTAGGAGACACCGATGGGCTTGATAAAGACCTCCATCCGTCGGATGGGACGTTAAGCCGTGTCCCCGTGTGCGGGAGAGCCATATCCTGTGCACGTTAAAGAACACGCTGGATGGCCTTGACGGGAGGCTACCATCTGTCTCCAATAGCTGTTCCAGTGGGTCCCCTCCCCCAGCCTTCTCTGAGCCTTCGGGATCCTTGTGACCTGGCCATTTAACCCATTGTGTACAAAAAGTGCAGCTCAGAGGTAAAACAACCCAGTCCATGATGTTGTGGTTCGCAGTCAGACAACAAGCTACAGAAACCAAATTCTGCAAATCAGGGCTGAATTTGATATATAAATCAATAAAACAATAAACAATAAAATAATAGACAAATAAATCAATAAAAGAAGAAAAGGTTTGTTCTTACTGTACTTCTGACTAATACGATAATGATAAAGCATACTCTCTTCATTCTGAGAAAACAAATGAACTTAGAAAGCATTTCTAGTCCTTTCGTATCTTCTCGTTACTTTTTTATGAACCTGTCCCCAGCAGCATTACATATGCACAAGATATTAATACCGTTGATTATCGACTTCGTAGGAAATAGGAATGTATAAATTATGCATCGGTGAGCCGCCTGTTTCCTTGTCATTTCACTCCTATATAGCTTGGTTACTCCGAAATTCTTCTTCCTGATTGGATTTTTTTTAAAAGTTCGTTATAGTTTCCAAATCTCGTTTCAAATAATTGCGTTCTGCTTCTAACTTACATTTCACGAGTCTGTCTCTTCGATAATCTCTAACAGTCGCCGCTGTTTGGGAAACTGAAATGGAGCTTTTGCTAACGAGAATTTTGAGTTTAACTCAAATCTAATTTAATATTGTGATCTGAAAACCATGCCAGTGAAAATTTTCTTGGTGAAACTAGTGCATAGAGGAAAACGTTATATTAGTAGATTGTTGGCAAACAGACGGGCACTATTTGAATTTTTATGTAAATGCTTTGATTTTTAGAATACGGGTTCTATTATTGCCTTGCCAACTAGTGTATTGATATCAGTCTCTTGGTAAAATACTGGTTGAAGGAGATACCTACTGGTATTATTCGCTAAAACCCATGGGCCTAGACACATACAACACTAATTTCACAAAAAAAAACGATAATTTTGGAAGTAATAATTTTTATAAATAAAATTACTGATAATTTTCTAAAATAGTTAAATGTAATATATTTTGCGTGTTTATTAGTCATTTTCTTTAATAACAAGTGTATATTTTATCATTTCGCATGATATAGATGTGTTGAAAATGTTATATTTATTTTTCATGCAAGTAATATTAATTTTATTGTTTAATTTGTTTTATTTGTTTAAAATGTAGAAATTAAACGAAATTGAAATTCCCCGTGTGGTCCAAAAGGCGCTAGTCCAGATGGATAACTACAATATCTACTGGCAATGCTCGGTAAAACTGAAGGCTGAACGAAATATCATCCAATCACAACAGAAAAGTTCTGTAAAAATATTCATTATTTTCAGTTTCAACACGAAAATTTCGACTCTTTGATAACTCACATTTAGGATACTAAAAGCCGTTTTTAATTATTTATACTTGTTTAGGATTTAAGAGAAAAGAATATTTCATTGGAGTTTTGGCAAAAAAAAGGAGTACTGGATTTTTATTAAGAAAATCCCTTTTAATCTGGTTCTTCTTTTCAGACATTTCAAAGAAGCTCCATTGTTTTTACTACGTTTTACGTCTGTGGACATTTTGTCGTATCGTGTTACTAATGAACTACTGGTTTACATAAATTAAGGAAAAATGAGAAAAATCGCGATAATTCGCCAAAAAATTGTGCGGTCCTCACCAAATTTGTTCATGTAACCAGTTAAGTAATGCCGAATGAGCATATCGTATGCAAATTAGTCTAGGTTGCGTGAATTTGCGTAATCGGATAGCTTCAAAAAAAACGGGTGTTTTGGAGTGGATCGTTATTTTGTGTTGTAAATGTGAGTAAAGAAATTAGAAACAGCCATTTTGTAGGAATGACTTCGAGACATCATTTGTCAAATGAACTGCGGTGGAGAGCTATTGGCAGTCTCGAAGCAGGCCAAATTCAGTCAGACGTGGCACGATGGCTGAATGTGAGTCCTTCTGTGGTTCATAGACTGTGGAATCAATTTCTTAGCACGGATTCCGTGTCTCGGAGGTTTAGACAAGGAAAGGCTAGAATTACGACCGCTGTACAAGACCGATATCTGCGATTAACAGCACGAGCAGGACGTCTACTCTCTCTCAGTTACAATCCTCTCTTGCAGCAGTCACTGGAAGGGTTGTATCAGCTTCTATTCTGCTAGAAGGCTTCATGAAGGAGGTCTGTAATTAGAAGGCCAGTAATTTGATACCCCTCCCGTTACGTCACAGGAGAGAGCAGTTGTATTCGTCACACACGCATGTTAACTGGACAGAAGAGCAATGGAGCTCCGTACTCTTCACAGATGAGTCCAGATATTGCTTGCAGAGTGATTCTGGACATTGTTTGATATTGAGAGAACAAGGTACCCGCTATCATCCCAGTAACATCCATCAAAGATACAGTTACGGCTGAGGTGCGTGTGTGCTTGTGGTTTTATTTCTTTAGGTGGACGCACAGACCTCTATGTGTTGACGAATGGGAACCTCAATGCTCAAAGGTATAGAGATGACATCCTGGACCCTTATGTACGTCCTTACGCTGGTGCAATAAGTGAAACATTCATCTTGCAAGACGATAACGCTCGTCCACACAGAGCTCGACTAGTGGAACAATACCTTCAAGAGGAAACCATTATGCACATGGAGTGGCCAGCTCGATCTCCCGACCTAAATCCCATTGAGCATGTGTGGGATGCTCTAGGGAGACGTGTTGCTGCCCTCAACCAGCCACCTGAAGCAAAGGTGGAGCTTATTACTACTTTAAAGGAACAATGGTCGTTACTCCCTACTGAGCTGATTCACTACATCATAAACACCGTGGAACATCACTGTCGTGCCTGCATTCCTTTAAGGGGTGACCACACTTCTTATTAAAGAACTTTGTCCATTGCATTCTGACACCTCATTTTTGGACAAGTTCCTGTAAGTGTTATTTTTTGACGAAAAATATTTCTAGCGTAAAATGTTTTATACCTTTCTGAAACTAGCATTGTAATTCATGATTTCATCATATTTAATTAAAATCATTCATATAGTTTTTTGTTTATCATAATTTTTCTGAGTTTTCCTTAATTTATGGAAACCAGTGGTTGTTGTTTCGATTGTTTTTTTTCCGACCCTGACGTCTCAGAGAAGGTTGGGGGAGGGAACCCCACTGGACAGCTGTTAGGATACAGAAAGCCTCCAGTCAAAACAATCCAGCATATTCTTTGACGTTCACAGGGTATTGTCTCCCGCAAATGGACCACGGCTTTACATCCCATTCAACGGACGGTGACCTTTTCAAGATCACCGGTGCTTCCTACTGACCGAGGTCATGGTGGGGAGTTTTTATGGATATAAATCTGAACCCTGGCCCAGCTGAGACTCGAACCTGAGAACTGAAAATTACGAGCCTGGCGCTCTACCGACTGAGTCACCCCCACCCACCATTAGGATTTATATTTCCCAATGGTTTTAATTTCCACCGTTAGAGGGCATTAAATTTGTGAAATGAAAAATGTTATTATGAACGAATCATTCATCCTAGTGATAAATTTTGTTTAGCAGAAATTTTTGCATTTGCTAAACACATTAATGAATAAAATAATCCTGGAACTAAGTCAGAACTTTATGAACACCCTGCATGTATTTCGTTAAAAGAAATTTATCAGTAATTGGTTGCTGCAGGATGCTCTCTTGAATATCATGGTCGGTCTAAGAGCCATATAGCGCTCGTCGTAGAACTTTTGATGTAATTTTATATAAATAACTCATTTGTCTAAAATTAGTCAAAAAAGGAATTGTCAAAAAAAGTATTTTCCAAAAGAAATTTATTTCTTTTGAAATGACAATGATTTCGAAAATCGTTCGATAGCTATTCTGAAACAAACATGTAAAACAGGTAATATTCGTTTTTAAAAAAGACAAGTAGCCAATAAAAGCTGCTTCTTTCGGCCAAATAGTCGAAATGTAATATTAATAATTATTTACTTTCATTTATTATATATGTAGTAAAAATCTAGATTTTTACGGACATCCCATGTATCCGCGCCACGCCAAACTACACTCTGTTTCACCTAAAGAATGGGGCGGCAAAACTTAAGATCAAAGCAGTTAACAACCAATGAAAACGTACTACAACGACATTAGTTCTTGCAATAACAACTCACAGATGTAATACTCAGCCACAGCAAATAGTTCTATGTTTTATGCAAGAAATAAAAACTTTTTTCTATCTTAAATTATTATTATTTATAGTTTATGTAAGTGAGCAATAGATAATGCATTTTTTATTTCGGATTATTATAAAGCACCCGATAAAGTATAATTTTTTTACACCTATACGTTCGTGATGACACTTCATAGAAGCTCGAGTAGCGGATTGATACATTTTCAGTCATCATATCTTACTGTTCATTGGCTTTCGTAATTAAGACTAAAGTACGATTGTATAAGAAATTCTTTAAAAGGTAATCGTCTCTCCATTCTTTATGTGAAGCGTAGTCAAGTGTGAGCTGCTTTTGTTCAGTGAAAGTTTCAATTCGCTCTTAAATTTATACCGAGTTTTCTACAAAAGACACAAGTATAGCTCGTAGGAAAAACGTAAAGTTTCCACAACCATTTACTAGTAAGAGCCCACGACAGTGTATGATAGCTTTTCAGACTCAGAATACAAGTTTTTCTATTTCAGTATTGTTCATTTTAGAGTTTTTATTTCTATTACAGTTACTATACATTGTGCATGTATTAGTCTGTTTAATGGTATTCCTAATGTACTAATGTACATTGGTTATTATAAGATTTGGTCATGCATTCTGTGCATTGTCATATAAACACGGATTTAACGGATTTTCGGCATTGACAGACACCTCTTCCCCATTATTAGAAGGGGCTGGGGTGGCTCAGTCGGTAGCGCGCCAGGCTTGTAATCTGTAGTTCCCAGGTTCGAGTCACAGCTGGGTCAGCGTTGAGATTTATCTCCGCAAAAATTCCCCGCCCTGCCCACGGTCAGTAGGGGACACCGATGGGGTTGGAAAGGCCGCCGTCCGTCGGATGGGACGTTAAGCCGTGGCTCCGTGTGCGGGAGAGCCATACCCTGTGCACGTTAAAGAACACGCTGGATGGCCTTGACGGGAGGCTACCATCTGTCTCCCAACAGCTGTTCCAGTGGGTCCCAACCTTCTCTGAGCCTTCGGGGTCCATGTGACCTGGCCATTTAGCCCATGGTGTGCAAAAAAGTGCCGCTCAGAGGTAAAACAACCCAACCCAACAACCCATTATTAGAAATGAAATATAAAATCTAGATATGAAAAAAAATGAGTGGTTAGGTGGGTGGAGGGTGGGGGAATGATTGTATTGAGAGTGAATGAATTAGAACGCCATTCCGGTATATATTTATATTTAAATAAATTATTCTGCTTAATGGCTCAAAAGTCTTGCGATCTTTTTTTTTAGAAAGATTTCTTGAAAATTATGGTTATTGTAATTATTATATTTTTCGCTTCCCTTTCTACTATTACAATTCTCGAAACGTGGGAGGGCATGTCCCTTTTGCCCTCCTTTCCTCCCTCTCTTGGATTTCTCCCCCCCCCCCTAGATCCTACCACATGGACTTACACTTCCTTCATCATCCAGTCTTACACCGAAAGCATGCATCAAAGTACGAGAAAATGTTTTATAAATTGGAATTGCAAACGGCTTTATGAAAGAGTACTTTGGCGAGACGAAAAGTATTTTAGATTGGACCAATATAGCCTTCTTAACTCCATGTTCTTGCCAAGAAAACAGACTTCGGAACCTTTACACGACACACCATTCGGCCCAAGAACTACTGTCAATTCTCATTTAATTTACTTTCTTAATGTCGAATCCACCGAGGAGGGGGGTAGGAATAGAGCCGATTCTTCGTTTGGGGCAGACCAAAATCTTTCGTGTTCTTCGGCACGAAACAGAACAACGCACTCAGAGCTTAATTTAATGTTTCGCTATCTCTCGTCACATCATCGAGTGTCATTTGCCACAGACGACGAGAGGAGAGAAGGATCATCAGAGGCAGCACGTGCGGATACAGGAGCAAACTTTGGTGACCTGAGTGAGTCACGGTCGATGGCGAAGGTGCACGAAAGCAGAGGCAAAGAAAAAGAAGGGAAGGAAGAAAGTGGATGAGACGGACAGCTGTCACCATAGCAACAGGAAGAAAATGAGGATGCGGAAACATTAAGTTCGCGTTTTTCATGCAGGCAAAGCTGAACTCGTAGAGTGGTTGATTACTTTGTTCCAAGGATGGAGAGGAAAGAGGAGGGGAAGACGAGGATTGGAGTTTTGAGATATGACGGATGGAAGATGTGCGTGCGTGCGTTTTGGGAGAAGATGGCGGAGCAAATGAAAATGGAAACAGAACGAAAAAGATAGAAATATGAAAGATGAACAAGGCGCTGAAATCGACTTAAAGGTAAAAAAATGGGCTTCTGTATAAAGATATCAAATAAATGAGATAAACTGAATATACAGACATTTGATGTTCTTTTATTAGTTAACCCTATGTCTTTAGAACTTTTCGGCATTAAAGATTCATAATACTATCTAAAGAATATGTCGAGTATTAAGACAGAAAGAGGCATAATATTTCGGCAATTTTTCTACATTTCTTTTAATCTATTTCACTTTTTAATGACGTATTTTATTTTTCTTTTGCAAAATTTTCATATAACATAACTCTCTCACAGTTAGCAGAGGTGATTGCGTAGGATTGTTTTACCTATTAGCAGCACTTTTTATGCACAGAATGGACTAAATATCAGGTCACAAGGATCCCAAGGGCTCAAAGAAGGTTAGAGATGAGGTTTAAGTTGGGTTGGGTTGTTTTATCTCTAAGCAATACTTTTTTGCACACAATGGACTATGGCCAGGTCACAAAATTCCCGAGGACCTCAGAGAAGATTTGCGGGAGGATTCCCACTAGAACAGCTGTTGGAAGACAGATGGTAGCGTCCCGTCAAGGCCATCCAGCGTGTTCCTTAACGTACACAGGGCATGGCTCTCCCACACACAGGACGGGTTTTCGTCGGCTTAGCGTCCCATCCGACGGACGACGGCCTTTCCAAGGCCATTGGTGTCCCCTACTGACCATGGGCAGGACGAGGAGTTTTGCAGAGATAAATTTCAACGCTGGCCCAGCTAGGACTTGAATTTGGAAACTGCAGATTACGAGCTTGGCGCGCTACCGACTGAGCCACTCCCCCCCCCCCCCCTTGGAGAAGAGGACCCACTGGACAGCTATTAGGAGACAGATGGAAGTCTCCTGTTAAGGCCATCCAACGTATTTTTAACGTGCCATCCTGCCCGCGGTGCTATGGCCTATCCAGGCCCATCGATCTTCCCTTTCTCACAGAAGGTAGATTGGCGGTTAGTACAGATAAATATCAATGCTGGGACTCGAACCTGAGAAGTGGAGTGGGAATTAGCGGTGAAATTCTCAACGCAAGCACAATTAAGACTCGAACTTGGAAACATCGCGTTACGAGCCTGGCGCTCGACCGACTGCCCCGACGACAAGAAGAATTTCATTAAGGGTAATATCAGGATTATTAAGGTTAAAAAAGGAATGTTTCTCGTCGAAAGAGACGTGTTCATTAAACGGAATTCTCCGAAATAAGCTTATGAAAACTACTGGATTCCATACTCCGTAATAAGAAATATTAACATATATAATATACACGGTCTGTAAATGGTAGCTAGGCATAAACTGGAAGTAAAGCTGTGTACCAATCCCTGGTGATGAGGCGCAGAACCGGCCAGGTCTAGCATCTAATGTTCGACCCGCCTTCTTGTGGTGTAGGCCATTAGTACCTTTCAAAAGAGATATTCTCTTTTGGAAGGGAACGGAAGACGAGGGCTGCCAGTTCAGTATGACCTTCTGATCTGGTCATCTATGGCCACTTTTTTATTTTTTTTCAACCCTGCTGAGGAGTGGTCAACTTTACAGGGTCCTGGTGCTGACCATTTATACCTACTAGACTGTTTTTGGACCTCCGTAGCCCATGGCTGCTTGAGGATGATGATAATATACACATTTTTTTCATTTTTACCAATCATAATATTATACTTACTAATATGCGAATGGATTACTACTACAAATTTCATTTATACAAAATATATTCGTTCCTATATGAATGCACGTTGCTATATTCCTTCAGCTTTTCTTCTAAATAGAAATAAAATTTCCTCTTCAGGGATAAAATAACTAATGTTGTATTAAACAATTCGTCACTAACCAGTATGGCCAAACACCACAGGCAAACCTATTTGTTTTTTCTTATCTAACTAAAACCACTGCACGCCAGGTCCATTAACAATGTTTTGCTGTAACTAGCCCTGCAATTCCTTCATCTATTGATCTCCACCCATATACTTGCATAAATTATTTTACTTAAGAGTATTGTACAGAATGCTGCGCTAGATACGCAAGACTAGCAACTATTCCCAACCACATGTTACATATTGCTATTTACTCTATGTTTTCGAAACACTGTTACCATTTAACTGTACATTGAATTTTCTATAGACGCTTTCTTCACAGAAGCGAAATTTTTAAGGTATTTATTTTCCCGTATTAGGCATAAACATGTATTTTATTGTTTGCGCCGATAAAATGTATTCTATTGCTTGCACTAATAAGAAAACGTATTCTATTACTTGGCTAATAATGAAAATTCTATTGCTTGCACAAATACGCAAAACGTATTCCATTGCTTGCACTAATGAGATTCGATTACTTGGCTAATAGGAAACTTTCTTTCGCTTTCTTAATAGCAAAAAAGTATTTCATTGTTTGCACTAATAAGAAACATGCATTCTATTGCTTGTCCCAATAAGAAACAAGTATTTTATTGCTTGCGCTAATAAAAAGAAGTATTTTATTGATGCGCTGATAAAAAGCACGTATTCTATTGCTGAGCTAATAAAGAGCGGGTATTGGATTGTTTGGACTAATATGAAGCATGTATTGGGTTGCTTGGTCTAATAAGAGGCACATATTGGGTTGTTTGGGGTAATAAGAGGCACGAAATGGGCTGTTTGGGCTAATAAAAGGCACGTATTGTGTTACTTGGACAAATAGGAGGCACCTATTGGGTTATTTCAGCTAATAAGAGGCACATATTGGGTTGCTTGGGCTAATATGGGCACATATTAGGTTGCTTGGGCTAATAAGAAGTACATATTCTATTGTTTGCACTAATAAGAAGAATGCATTCCGCCTGGGTTTTTTATTCTATTGCTTTCGCTAATAAGAAGCGCATATTCTATTGCGTGAGCTAATACTGTAGATTGAGTTTATTAGTGTAGAACAGGCTCTTCCAACCCAAACTTAGCGAAGAGCCACTTCATATAGAAACTATTTTCTTGAAGAGCAGCAAGAAAAATTCTCTACTTAAAAGGAAAACATAGATTTCTATTGAGTATTTAATTTTTAAGGACCCAAAAAAACATTTTGATTAAAAAACGAAAATATGCATTTTGTAATGAGTACAGTCGCTCAAAAATGTATCCGAACATCGTGTACTGTACACGAAGGCTGCCATATCACTAATTTCCAAAAATATTGTTGCCTGATATTTTTCTGAATTCTGTAATCAACCATAGTGTTCGGATACTTCTTTGAGCGATTGTACTATGAATTGGCAAAATCCTTTAATTATGCACCTAAAAATATTTGCTTAAAATTTGTAGGAAATAAGCTAGATTCGTACGTTAAACTGTTTTACGATCCGCATATCTGCGAGCCCTGCTTTAAACAATCAATATTCAGTGAACTTAGTAGTTATCCTGTTAAAAAGTTCATAAAAAATATTTCGTTTTATTTAGCAATTGGTAGCTATTTAAAACTCTTGTTTTGGTTGACTTTTGTGTTATGAGATTTGATGTAAAATGTTTTAGTAAAAATGAGATTGATACATGAAATTATTCAAAAACGTTCGTGAAAGAGGAATAAAAATCACGAACATAATTCCAGATATCAAAATAGCTTGTGGAACAGGAAGCTTTGCTTCACTGGGTTCGAAGAATTAAAAAATAATAATACAATAAAAATAGCTTGTAGTATCTTTATTAAAAGAATATCTAGTATCTTTCAATGTTTTTACTTTCCCATTGGTGTTTTTCGATTATATTGAGAAATCCAATGGAATCCAGAGAAAGAATCCAATTTTCCCTTGAAAACCAGAACTCGATCCGAAATATATTTATTTTCAAATAATAAAGTCATATTTTTTAATATTCAAGTCCATCGCTCATCTTTACGAATCATTTTCTTCCTTTCTTTTCGCGCTCTTCTTCGCATTTTCATCTTGCTCTCCTTCTTCATCTTAATTCATCTCCCGGATCGTCAGAGGACACAACACAACAGAGCCAAGAGGTGGTATAAGTCCCTCCTATGATTACACCACCCGTGTCTAGCAAAATACGAAGGTCATCTTCTCTTACCATCTACTGTTACTATGGAGACAGCTATCCGTCTGATGCAACATGCCGTTGATCGACCGTGACCCCCCTTTTGCCTTGCCACCGCCTCCTCCTCCTACCGCCTTACAGATGATCGCAGCATCCGTTTCGACTAGTCTCTGCTTTCCTCTGATTGCTCTGAACGCTACCGCCTGATACCCAGCATTGAAGCGGCAATGGTAAAAGACATCAACAACCTACGCTTGTGGCCTCTGTTTGCCTGCATGTATGTACGTCTTCTGTGTCTGTGCGTACGGATGTGTGCATAGCACGATCAAATGCTTCTTTTCCATGGTCCCAGGCTCTTCCCTGACGGAGAGATGGTTATTGCATCTGCGCTCCTAGATGAGCGGGATAACCGGATAGGGATGCGAAGAGACGAGGATGCAGGGCACTGATAGACCAAATGGAGCATAGGAGGAATTCAAATATGGGATGCGCTCTGCCGTGGTACGGATGGAGTCAAATCATCAAGGCTGAGCTTTGCCAGGTTCATGCTGGTGAAAAATACGGTACTTTTAGACGGAAAAGTCAGGAAATGTTCTAGCAGTGTATAGTATGGGTAATGTTTTCGCCAGGATTACATGGTGATTGTGTGTTTTTTTCTTTTGTAACTGTTTTTGGAGTTATTCCAAATCTTCTTTGTTGGGTAACGGGAAAAATCGTCTGTTTTTTTACCAGACGTATGATTTAAAATGTTCGAGATTTGATTCCGATAAGTAATTTAATATTCGCTTTCTCAAATCGCCAGTGATATTATTCTTTCTTTTTTTTTCTTTTCAGAAATATCGTAAGCTTTACGTTGAATCATTCTCTATTTTTTCGCCTGCTGAAATCAAAAACATTCGGTTACTGTGCAACATTATCAAGCCAAAAGGAAGTACCAGAAATAAGAGCACATATTTCGTTTTCAGATTGCATTATTAGTCAAAACTAGGACCGAATCTTGGGGAGGGGGCGGGGCAAGGATGCCTTATCAACATTCTCCTATAATAGTAGGCCGTACGACTAAGCTATGACGTCAACATAAACACACCTAAGCATTATGCTCTTTTAATATGGGCGGGGGTGGCTCAGTCGGTAGCGCGCCAGGCTCGTAATCTGTAGTTCCCAGGTTCGAGTCCCAACTGGGTCAGCGTTGATATTTATCTCCGCAAAAATTCCCCGCCCTGCCTACGGTCAGTAGGGGACACCAATGGGCTTGGAAAGGCCGCCATCCATCGGATGGGACGTTAAGCCGTGACCCCGTGTGTGGGAGAGAGCTATACCCTGTGCACGTTAAAGAACAAGCTGGATGGCCTTGACGGGAGGCTACCATCTGTCTCCCAGCAGCTGTTCCAGTGGGTCCCCTCCCCCAACCTTCTCTGAGCCTTCAGGGTCCATGTGACCTGGCCATTTAGCCCATGGTGTGCAAAAAAAGTGCCGCTCAGAGGTAAAACAACCCAACCCAAGCTCTTTTAATATATTTATGACTTTTATTATTACTGGTAAATTTTAATACTATTCTTTATACTAATATTTATTTACAAATATATCTCTTTTTAAGGAAAATTATTTGTTATTTGCATTATTATAAGGCTAATGTATACGAATAAGTTTTCTCTAAATATGTTTTTTTATTAAAAAAATAGTGTACAGTTTATTAAAATATACCAGTAATAAATAATGAAAATAAATGAATTAAAATATCTAGATGACTTAAAGATTATTATATGCAGTCTTATTTGTACACCCTTATGTCATAGAATCATAGAAGGTGTTGGCTTTCCAAATGTGGTTATTAAACATGCATATATATTATGCATTTTGTTTTCGAGATATGTTTAAATATCTCTAAAACGGAGGAAAAAATACTGCAATGGAATTCCAATGTGTAGCCGTCCCCCCCACTTTTTTTTTAACTTCTTTACAGCTCGTACGAGTGATTGCTCCCTTTCCCTTTATTTTTTCTACATCCTAGCCGAGTTATAACTATCTAATTTTAAAGAACTTTTTATGATAATATTCTATTCAAAATATTAGTGTAAAATATTAGAAAATGCATTATTCAAACTGTTAGTATTAAGTTATATTTATGTATTTTTTTAAAAGAAATAAATTTTGTTTAAAGCAACCGGTATTTTATTAAGCAAATATACTTGACTCATTTGATCATCCTCACTAAAACAATTTAGCTGTTTAAACATGCAAGGTCGAATGAGATGTATTCTTTAATTAATTCCAGAGAGAACAAATCGACACAAAGAACCCAAGACATCAGAATTTTGTCGCCTGGATTACCTTAGCCTTAAAGTACATACATTTACATTCTGCATCGATTCATGATGAATTTCTTTGTGCTTTCGTCCTCATTTCCAAAACAATATACATATCCGATATATATATATTTCGCATTTATCCATCTCATTAGTAAACATGATTCCCCCCCCCTCAATTCTATCCTCCATTCCTTATCCAAGCCTTTCTCATCGGAACAAATCCAACAAAGCAAAAGAGGATGTCGTGCATCTTCTAATTACCCTTAATGCTGGTAGTTCATTTACAAGAAACTAAATTCATCAAATCAAACTCAGCCTCTTCGTAATTAAATTTCTTCATTAATATTGCGTCAGGTTATTACACAAATCAGATAACAAACGTAATCTGGTGATTGCTCTTCGGGTTTTCGAAAAGGCTTCAGGCTTGTTTTGCATTGCCGATTGGGGATGAGATGGAGATGAGAGAAATCCGCGAAGTGGAAGATGGAGATACAAGCGTAGAAAATCGGGATGCTGTGGGCGACAAACCAACATCCATCAAAGAGACACGTCAAATCGGGTCTCTAATTTGCTGTGTACAAAGATAAAGTTTTATTTTGTCCATAACAAATCGCCACGGAACCAGTGTCGTGTGTCAGGTGCTTGCGTTATCTGATTGCTTGCCCGTTAATAAATTACGCTCGCTGAACTCCTGCAAAAGGAACATTTCTTACGAAGTTACCTCGTCTCTTTGAAGTGCTTGGAAACAAAGTGAACAGAATCCGCTATTGTATTATATCTTACACGCTTCGTTAGTTTCGTCTCGGTGGTTAGTTTTATGGCGTGATTCAGCGAAACTTTCTGAAGATCACTTTTTGACCAAATATGATCAATCTGCTTTAATTTCAGGATGGTTGGCTCTTTATGTATTTGCAGTTAATTGCGTGCAAGGCGACATTGTTTACTGGACATAATCAAAGATTACCCTGACTAGGCTTTTTGTATTAAATATGGAAGTTTGAAAAGTTTTGACAGAAACCGTAAAGATTATTTTGTGAGTGTAATTTGATAGAATGGACTCACTGAGCGGGAATAGTGATCAATCGACATCAGGAAACTGTGAAAATTTATATTCAGGAAACTTCTTTCAGATTTCTCCAAGATTCATGAGGATCATGATCATCACTCAAGATTCATTTCTCCAAGATCCAAGATTCATTCAATCTCCAAGATTCAATATCTCCATTATTCACCCAAATCTCTATAGCAGCATTTTTAAACTTTAGCGGTCCTTGGAACACCTAAAACAATGGTTCCCAAGTGAGCGTTTTAGAAATTTTATGAGAACGTTTTCTTGAATTCTTAATGGGAAGTCGATTAAACAGAATATCGTATACTTTTTAAATTAGCAGAGTCGTATATGTGGGAGGGCACTAAAAATAGTACTATTTAAGAGGGTTCAGCCTAAAAAGTTTGGTAACTACTGATCTATAGGTATTAATTGCTTCACACTAAATATTTAAAAGTTTCAATTGTGTCATGTAAAACACCTGATGAAAATTTCTCGACAGAGATGATATATACCAGCCGTAATTTTCTTAGCTTTAAATTGCATATTAGGAACATATGCATATTAGAAAGGAATGAAACTCACTACATTGATATTCATTTGGAGTAATTAGAATTTGATTGTTTCACCTCTGAGCGGCATTTGTTTTACACACAACGAGCTAAATGGCCACGATGGTTAGCTCAGAGAAGGTTGGGGGAAGGGGACCCACTTATTAGGAGACACTTATTAGGAGTCCACTTATTAGGAGACCACTTTATTAGGAGTCCACTTATTAGGAGACAGATGGTAGTCTCCTTGACAGGAGACTACCATCTGTCTCCTAATAACTGTCCAGTGGGTCCCCTTCCACTTGTTTCGGTCAGTAGGTGACACCGACGGTCTTTCCAAGCCCATCGGTGTCACCTACTGACCGAAGGCAAGGCGGGAATTTTACGGAGATAAATCTCAACGTTATCCCAGCTGGGACTCGAACTAGGAACTGCAGATTATGAGACTGGCGCGCTATCGACTTAGCCCCCCCCCCCCCCCCCGTAGTAATTAGACAAGTATCTCCTGGTCGTAGGAGATCCCGATTTCAAGTCCAGGAGACGATTGGGTGAGTTTTTTTATATTTGCCTAAGTACTATTCATATTTGACTTTTCCTTTAACTCGACATTTTCTCATAAACCTTTAAGTAGTCCCACTATTTTCTTTCTTGTATTAAAAATGCACTCAGCGTTTGACAAGTTATTCCAAGATCGTGGCAAGTCGATGCAGTCTTTCTCATAGTTTTTACGCATAATTTTAGCAAAAAGACAACTTTGAGTATGTAAAGAGGCGAATTAAATCGTAATCAAAATATTAGAATATTAATTCATAGAAAACAATTTTATTTACATTTACTATATTCATTTATTTAATTATAGAAAATTAATTTTGAAAATAGATGTATCCCACGTTGATCCTCAAAGGGCTAAGTAAATTAAAAACTGTGTACTAGTTGTCTAGGTTTGTAATTCCCGAAGTTTAAATTGCCAGTCATCCTCTAAGTCTCCTTTAAGAAGCGGTGAATACATATAAAAAAATGGCCCCTTCACAAAAATATGACAATTCTACAGCATATTTTATGAAAAACGTTAAGTCGTATTTCCAGTAATCCTAGTTTATTTTATTCTCTACTTTTACATCTTTGAAAAGGAAATGAAATATAAACTTGGTTTTATCATCAATCAATAAATGTGACTTTGGCGACGTTTATGATTAAACAATTAATTGAAAAATGCACTAGAAGTGAATTTGTTTAGGAAAGGAAAATGTTTTGTTATAGCCTCCACCAAAAGGTAGGCATAAACAATTGTTACCATTTCTTACACATTTAATAAAAGTATTTAGTATAAATGAGCGATCGGGCGAGCACCGGTCTACAATACATATATTTCTTCTAAGGAGTGCTTGTAGTAACCGGGTGTTCGGATCCTGTCCGACTGTGACAGATATCGTGACCTGGGTTTCGGATCCTTTCCGACTGGGCCAGATGTGATGTCCCTTGGGTTCGGATCCTTTCCGACTGGATCAGATGTGATGTCCCTTGGGTTCGGATGCTCTCAGACTGTGACAGATGTGATGACCCAGTCCACACAGGAGAGAAGAACGATGATGAAATTGCTTAATTCACTTCGATGAAATTACAGATTAGCGTTGAATGAAGAATAACAATGGTCCATCAATTACTGCACGAGAGTTATATAGGGACGACACAATTTATTAACAATATATACAGCTACGTGCTGGGAATGAACTCCACTCCGTGGGCCTTTGCTGCTTCACGCTGTGGTTCTTTCTGAAACCACAAAACTACTATCAAATTCACCGCTCAACTCCGTGAGCCTTTACTGCTTTGCTACTGCAAATATTACTAAAATGAGGTGGATAATTCCACACTCTGCAATTTCTCACTTTACAGAGGGGCGGGGATGGTTCAGTCGGTATCGCGCCAGGCTCGTAATCTGTAGTTCCCAGATTCGAGTCCCAGCTGGGTCAGCGTTGAGATTTATCTCCGCAAAATTCCCCGCCCTGCCCACGGTCAGTAGGGGACACCGATGGACTTGGAAAGGCCGCCGTCCGTCGGATGGAACGTTAAGCCGTGGCCCCGTGTGAGAGAGCCATACCCTCTGCACGTTAAAGAACACGCTGGATGGCCTAGACGGGAGGCTACCATCCGTCTCCCAACAGCTGTTCCAGTGGGTTCCCTCCCCCAACCTTCTCTGAGCCTTCGGGGTCCATGTAACCTGGCCATTTAGCCCATGGTGTGCAAAAAAGTGCCGCTCAGAGGTAAAACAACCCAACAACAACTCACTTTACAGACCTCAAAACTTGGCGAAAGGATAACCAACCTTTGCCTACATTGTGGCTCCTCCTGAACCACAAGAACAAAAGACAAGATTCTCCAAGAATCTAGATTCCCTCGTGGAATTGCACCCTGAATTCAATAGTCAATTTGAGAAAGACGGCGTCCTTTTGACGCGTGTCAACGCGACCTCTTCGCTTGACAGCTAACGCACAGACTGATACTTCCAACTCCTTCCCCTAGCCTCATGCGCGGACTTTGCGCCGCAAGCTAGTTAGTCATATACGGCACAAACAACTTCTGGCATTGATTCTTTCCACAAGCAGCAAGCTTTAGACCCGAAAACAACAACAGTGAGTCATCCCAGCACAAACATTTCAAAGAACACATAAAAATATATACAACAATATAATACAGCAAAAATATACATTAAATAAATAAATATAAAATTCGAGGGACATGACATGTTGGCGTAATAAAATAAACCTTGACAGGTATGCAATTCACCCGATTGAAAGATTTGAGTTGTTATATCTCTGAGTGGCACTTTTTGTTTGCACACAATGGGGCTAAATGGCCAGGTCACAAAGACCCCAAAAGTTAAGATAAGGTTAGGGAGAGAGGACCCACTGGACAGCTGTTGGGAGACAGATGGCAGTCTCCTGTCAAGGACATCCAGCGTGTTCTTTAACGTGCACAGGGTATGGCTCTCCTGCATACGGTCAAACGGCTTAACGTCCCATCCAATGGAGGGAGGCCTTTCCAAGCCCATCTGTGTCCTCTACTGATTGAGGGCAAGGCTGAGAGTTTTGCAGGGGATAAATCTCAACTCTGGCCCAACTGGGACTCGAACTTGGGAATTGCAGATTACAATCCTGACGAGCTTCCGACTGAACCACCCCGCCTCAGGTTTAAAGCTACTTAGTTTTTTATATTATATCCATTATCTGAAAGAAAATTTTATCATATGTAGAAGGAAGAAACAATGTACTAAATGTAGAGTTAGAATTTACGTTAATGTATTATGATTTTTATGGAATTTCCCATTTTTTATGGGGGGTTTTATGGAATCCCTGTGACCGAGCATTTAGCAATTATAGTTATGGAGCAAGAGAGAATGGATTGAGATTCTTATCAGGAAAATACAGCGCAATCAACATTTTCATCAAAATGACACTTTTTTTAAATTAATCTGTTAAATTAATCTGTAGTAAAGAAAAAGAGAAAAAAAAATTTCTTTTACTACCGGCAATTAAATATAAATAAGTATTTCGAATTCATTTTACGAATAATACATACCGAAAAGTCAATTCTTTTTTGCTTCAGATATTCAGTTTCTTGCAATTCTAGTAATGCATGCAAGTTTCATTTTAATAAGTTTGTACGATTACCGTTAGTTCAAATGTGCAATTATATATTGATAGAATAATATATATATTGCATCTAACTTCATCCTAATAAATTCGTGTCCATGAATTCTTTAGTTTTCTATCTCTTAAAATTCCTCAGATCTTCATGAAAACAAATTGTAAAAACCTCATCAACCTTAAATGGCTGCCTAATGCGAATTATTTTCATAATTCTATGGCCCTAATTTTTCGTCAGCCGCCAAGTCAAAAGTATTGCAGCAATGCTTTGAAACTTTACTGCAATGAAAAGCAATAAATATTACATAAATAAGATTTTTTTTTCTTATTTTTCGACAAAGCAGCATATCTTCAGATTTATGCTTAGCCCTTCAGAAAAATAAATAAAAGTAGAAATAGGCCAAGTAAAAATTCCACTCCGGATCTTTCCAGTTCTTCTCCTGGATCGTTCCCAGAGCACCCATCAGAGGAGACGCGAAGCCAATATTGTAAAAGGTATTTCTATCGAGGAAGCTAAGAATGTAATGAGTTGGAGTAGACATCAGTAGAGCCAAAGCTTTAAACATTTGGTGAGCGAGATAAGAATCCTGCGCTGCTGTGGCATTTCTCTGGACAACTGCAAATAGGGAACAATGCGGAACTCTAAACAGAAAGGAAGTGGGGAAATAAAAGGAAAAGTTTCAATCTTTCAGTCCTTTGTGTTGTAGTGTTGACAGCATCTTGCTGATCGTTACGGCAGGGTTCTTCGTCGAAGAGGGAAAATCAAAGACCTGCCAAGGAACCTCAGTTAGCCTACTCCCAAAGTTTTACGGCTAGTAACGTCTGAAAGGAAATGGTGAACACTCCGAAAAAGAACAGAGGGGAGCCAAGGAAATAGGAAAAGAGTAAAATGGATACATAGAATAGAGAAAGTTAGAGCAACGCAGATTCTCTGCAAATGGAATGGAACCGCATCTGTTGTCCGACTGTAGGCAGACCAAGCCGATGGACTAAGGTGGCTGTAGTCATGGTAACGGGAGAGGGTGAACTGAAGGAAGAGGAAAGTATTTTTATCGTGTAAGATTTGTTTGCTTTCGCCTGTTGTAAGTATACATTGTTTCGATATTATTCTCTGAAAATGAATTACGTTTTTGGAAAATAAATTGTATTCCTCTAGTTTGAATAAGCTGAGCGTGGTTTCATGACTGAAAGCAGTTATTTGCGTATAATAATGAGAATTAGATAAATTATAATAATCAGAATGTTATCAAATTCAATCCATGAAATTAAGTATTATAACAACCTTAACTGATTTTAATCCTTCTCTTCTTTCTTAACTAATCCAGGGAGGAGTTGTACTTTAATTATTAATATACCGGTAGTTTAGAAAATTTCTTATAAATAAGATACATCATGTAATAATTGCAGGAAACAAAGTATTTCATAGTATTAACAAAGGGTCAAATATTTTACTGAAAAATATCGAAGAATACGCTCTTATATTAGGAATAATCTTGTAATCTTATTTACGAGGCAACTCATTTTGCGAGAACAATTAACAGTAACATAGTATTAACAAAGGGTCAAATATTTTACTGAAAAATATCGAGGAATACGCTCTTATATAGGAATAATCTTGTAATCTTATTTACCAGGCAACTCATTTTGCGAGAACAATTAACAGTATGTCAGAGTAATACACAATAGAGATTTACAAGGAAGAAAAGATCTCAGCAAAGAGAAAAAGCATCCATTCCTCATTTGGAATTAGAAAACAGCCAAACAAGCTGACATTTCTCCACATTTACAGGATGGTCACAAAATTAAACAGAAATAACTCGGGGAAGTTGGGCATGAATACACAGCATTCAAAGTATTTCAGACTAAATCAATGATTGTTACACTGTATATATTATAGAGAGACTTGATAGATCTCTTTCCCAATAAACAATCGTTTTTAAATTTATCATATGTATTTTACTGTGTAATATTTACAAAATGTGATCAGCACTATTTGTATGTGAGCTCCATAATTGTCCATTCAACGCTATTCACAAACACAGCAATCACTGAATTCTGACTGTTAGGCGACTGCGAAAATTGAAGAATGAACAATTGGACTTTTGAGAATCCTTTATTCTATTTCAGTAGATATATGTCTATCTATCGACGTAGCATATATATGCCTCAGTGGTGAAGCGGATAGTGTTGGCTTTAACATTGAATCATATTGGATCCATGTTCAAATCCCAAGGGCTTTATATTCGTTACCCATTTTGTATGAATAATCCTGCAGAAACTTTGAAACTTTTCTAGGCTTTCCATCATTTTTTTAATGAAAACAAGAAATCAATATATATATAGCCCATTTATATATATATATGTTTAGCCCTAGTTTTATTAGTATCTAACACTCTACTGTCCATTGCATAAAACAACATAGCTATCTATATACTCTTTTACAAAAAGTATTGGGACACCTCGGTGTCATACAAATGCAAACTCCATTCAGAACTCTAACCTTAAAAATGTTATATGCTTTTCATTGAATAGTATACCTCTAGAGATAAATTGCAGATTTCTATAAATCTCAATTTTTTTTCCACAATATTTGTGTAAATATTTAAAAAAGTTATTGAAGCTTTATGAAAGCTTTTAAAACTGAAAGAATCATGACACAAACTTTAGTAATCGGTTTGTTTAAATTAACTGACTGGCTCTTAACTGACTGGCTCTTAACTGACTGACTCTTAAATGTTTCAACTTCCATAATTCTTTAAACATTAAAAAAGAGATTATAGAAAATCAAAATTTGGGAAATTTCAGAAACATCTGATTGATTGAGTACTTCAATTATTTTAGAAGCATTTCTTCTTTAAAATTTTATTTAATAGTTAGAGAATTGGGTTGAGTTGTTTTACTTCTGAGAGGCACTCTTTTGCACACATTAAGCTAAATGACCAGGTCACAAGTACCCCGAGGACTCAAAGAAGACTGAGGGAAGGGGAACCACTGGATAACTGTTAGGAGATAGATGGTAGCCTCACGCAAGGTCACCCAGCTTGATTTTTAACGTGCACAGGTTATGGCTTAACGTTCCATTAGACGGATGGTGACCTTTTGCAGCCCATCGATGTCCATTTTCTCACCGAGAGCAGGGTGAGGGTTAGGGGGAATAAATCTCAACATGCACAGTTGGTTTGGGTTGTTTTAACTCCGAGCGCACTTTTTTTGCATACAATGGCCTAATGGCCACGTCACAAGAACCCCGAGGGTTCAGAGCAGAGGTTGCGGGGGAGGGATCCACTGGACATCTGTTAGGAGACAGATAGCACTCCTGTCAAGGCCATCCAACGTGTTCTTTAATGTACACAGGATATATCTCTCCCTCTCACGGGGCCAAAACTTTACGTCCCATCCGATGGGCTGTGGCATTTCCTAGAACACCGATGTCCCTTATTGACTGAAGGCAGGACGGAGAATTTCGCGGAGATAAATCTCGAAGCTGGCCTAGGAGGGACTCGAACCTGACAAGCTACCAAATGAGCCACTTTCGCCCCAAATATAGTTAGATGACTTTGAATGTGGCATTCCATTCATAAAACATGGAAATTTCTCAATACTTTTGATAACATAGTGTACATTTCTAGCTTTATCTTAAGTGCTCTAGCAAATAAATCTGCCAGTTTACTCTTTTACTCAGTTGTTTTCAACATTTTTTTCCCCAGTGGATTATACCCCTGGTGCAGTCAAGCTGCACATAAAAAAGAGGCTCATTCTTCAGCCCGTAGAGCTAGATCCCATCACAATGCCAAAATCACGCAATAGACAAAGAGGGAGACTCATGACAAGTAAAAATAAAAAGAAAGAAAATTCGACCGAACCAGCGGCAATAAAGAGATAGAACGAAGGGAAAGATCATTGCTAAGGATGGGAAGGAAAAGAAGAAATAAACCATGATCTTGCCCCTATCGTTGTTGCAAGCAGGACCACTGAAGACCATCAGGATTCGGGCCTAATTGAGTGAGGCGGACTAGTCAACCTGACTGCAATCCCAGCCGAGCTTTCGCTGTGCACGTGGGGCAACTGGCGCGTTGCACGTGCCCTGCATACCATCCCCCGACCCGAGGGGCTAAGATGGGCCCCGCGTCCTCGCCCTCAGTGGTGGAGAACCTCCCCAAATTATTGCTGCAGGAAACCTATTGGAATTCAAGCCGAAACCTTGGGTTTAGTTTGTTATGTACTGTGTATGTGTGGCTGTTCTTGGGCTGCCATGCCGACAACGCCTGGCTTTGTTATATGACACAAGTAATGGTGGTGAATCGACACAGCCATGTGGGAGCGTGGAAACGGTAGAACGTCTAGACTTTTTTTTCCTTTCTGTGTTCTAGTTGGGTTTTTTTTTCTGTCTTTTGAAAAAGTCTTCTATTCATCCATTTTGGTGCAGGTTATGAATAAATGCATACGTTTGTCCTTTACGAAATGACGCTTATTTTGGCTTCCCTTTCGATTTGGTTTTTGGTAATATTACAAATTAAAGTAAGATGGCGGAATAAAAGCAAATCTTTTTTTTTTAGTAAAATACCTTAGTTATATTCAGTGATAATACTGATATTGTGAACAATGACTTCCTAAAGTGGAGAGGGCGGGGGTGGCTCAGTTGGTACCGCGCCAGGCTCGTAATCTGTAGTTCCCAGGTTCGAGTCCCAGCTGGGTCAGCGTTGAGATTTATCTCCGCAAAATTCCCCGCCCTGCCCACGGTCAGTAGGGGACACCGATGGGCTTGGAAAGGCCGCCGTCCGTCGGATGGGACGTTAAGCCGTGGTCCCGTGTGCGGGAGAGCCATACCCTGTGCACGTTAAAGAACACGCTGGATGGCCTTGATGGGAGGCTACCATCTGTCTCCCAACAGCTGTTCCAGTGGGTCCCCTCCCCCAATCTTCTCTGAGCCTTCGGGGTCCATGTGACCTGGCCATTTAGCCCATGGTGTGCAAAAAAGTGCCGCTCAGAGGTAAAACAACCCAACCCAACCCTAAAGTGGAGATGTGAAATTTTGAACAATATTACCAAAAAGCTATCGTTAAATTCCTATAACACAAATTTCAAAACTTTTCCACTAATTTGAACAACTGTTATTAATGCTGTTGAAAGAAAATTAATAAAATTTTGTTACGAATATTGATGGGAACATGGGCACAGTCAAGGTTCTCCTATTCGCAAAATTTAATGACATAATAGCTTTCGGCTACAGTCTGAAATAGCGAAAAGTAGACAGAAGTTAATCATTTGATGGTCACTTTCATAAGATGAAGTCGAAATGATCATTTAATGGCTAATTTGGCAAAAATGAGGGGGTGGCAGAATGAAGAAGTGTCCAACAAATTATGAGATATCAATAGTAAAGATCCATAGGAAATGTCCTGTAACCATGGAACACTTGAAAAGTTAGCTGAAAAAAATTGATTACATGACATTTCCTGTGATTCTATACTATTGAATCTTGCATTGACACAACGCTCTTTCTACATGTTTGATTAGAACAATAAAGTTTACAACTTCAACGTGCCTAGCTTTCTATTCCTGATCATAGATGGCGTCACGAGCGACTACAGTTGGGAATGTTTATAGTCCACGTCAGCTGGAAGATAGCTATGCCTATGATAACTCAGTGGGCAAAGCATCTGACACATTTGGTTCGTATCCCACTCGCAGTAAATCTACATATTTTTCAACGAACTTTTCAAATGCAAATGTGAGATGTACTTATTTCGGTTAGAAATATTTGCTCATTCCCAGTGTTGGTAAATATAAGTCTTACATCGAACAAAATACGTACTAATGCAGTGGCGCAGCCAAGATTTCGTATTGGAAGAGTTCCAAAAGTCACACTTATAAAGTGTTTAATCGAAACACACTTATAAACACTAATAAACACACTTATAAATATACTTATAAACACACTTATAAATACTTATAAACACACTTTATAAGTGTGTTATAAGTGTTTTTAAGTGACACACTTAAAAACGCTTATAACACACTTATAAAGTGTTTTTTCGAAACACATAGGTTTCGAAACTTGCAACAGTTGTATGGCACGGGACGCTACTTCCTGCTGTTTCCGTAAGACTTAGTAATTTGTGAGATTTCTAACAATATTGCCGAAAGTCATCATTATATAAATTGCTCTGACACAAATTTCAAAAATTTTCTAACTATTTGTAAATTAAAAATTTTAACAACTGCTATTAATGCTGTTGACAGAAAATTAATAAAATTTTGTTACAAATATTGGTGAGAACATGGATACAGTCAGAGTTCTCCTATCCGCAGGATTTATTGACAAAATAGTTGTGGGAAAAGTACACAGAAGTTAATCATTTGATGGTCACTTTCATAAGATGAAGTCGAAATGGTCATTTAGTGGCTAATTTGGCAAAACTAAATGATAATACTTAAATCTTTTAACCACTTTTTTCTAAAATCCAATTATCTTTATACGAGATTTCTCTGTATGAATAAAAAATAAATCTACGTTACCAATAATAA
Source organism: Ryuthela nishihirai (assembly GCA_038380435.1). NCBI lineage: Eukaryota > Metazoa > Arthropoda > Arachnida > Araneae > Heptathelidae > Ryuthela > Ryuthela nishihirai. Next base: position 50,174,958 of record JAWZYU010000024.1, on the reverse strand, counting down.
TTTAATGTAAATTAGTGAATAAAACTAAATATGTATTTCATGTATTAATTTACATTATTAAAATTTTAATAGCAACTAGTAAAATAAGCAATTACAAATCTTTTAATATTATTACTCATTTATAGAAAATGCTAAACCTGTCGTTATTCTTATCCTAATTCATGAACATTCTGAACTCTCCATATTACGAAGATTACAAAAATTTTGTCTGTAGGATATTTAATGACTTAGAAATATCCGATACTTTAAACTATCCACTATTGAATAATGAGTTTTCTTTATGTGAAAGTATCGAAAGAAAAATAAAAGAATTCCATTTTATTTTTTCTCATGAAATAAAAGTATTGCGTTCCTTTCTTCAGACAAATGTACGATCACAACCATCAAAAAAAAATTGAAGACACAGAAATTCAGAAATATGTAGAGTACAATATCTTTACATCGATCTTCGATTCAGAACCCTTAGTTACGAGAAGAGAAAAAAAAATCCTTCCGGAAACGCATTAGCAAAACTTTTTGGTCCCCACAGGCAGCATCGAGTTTCGCCCGTTTCTCCCACAACTGCAGCACAATATCAGAAATCAATAGTCAGATGCAAACTATGCTCATACACATACAGACACATACTCGTACGCATACAGTGATCCCTTTACCCTCAAAGGGCTCAAAATATCGCATATATTTGTGAACCGAAGGATGTGCATGCATATTTACCATCTTTCATTCTTTTGCCATTCGCCGTGTTATAGATGTTTATGATATCGATAAGTGCCCGATGTCTTCCGGCTGCAGGTTATACGGGACAATCAAAATGTATCTGTAGTCTTTTTTTTTTGTTTCGAACAAAGGATTTGTATCTGTGGAATCTGAAGCTAAAACATAAAGATCCTTATTTTTAGTTGTGGAATAGGAAACTTAACGTGCTGGATCTTTCTTAGGATCTTTTGGATCGTCAAAAACACGTTTATCTATCATTTACATATATTAGTGTCTTTCATCATATATCATATATTACTATATATATATCAATATCTATCATCATATATCACTATATATATATATCAGTATCTATCATCATATATCCCTATATATATATATCAGTATCTATCATCATATATCACTATATATATATATCGGTATCTATCATCATATATCACTATATATAGATATCAGTATCTATCATTATTTATCACTATATATAGGTACCAGTATCTATCATCATATATCATTATATATATATCAGTATTTATCATCATATATCACTATATATATATATATCAGTGTCTATCATCATATATCATTATATATAGATATAAGTATCTATCATCATATATCACTATATATTTTTATCAGTGTCTATCGTCAAATATAGTATATCACTATATATATATCAATATCTATCATCATGTATTATATATATTATTATATCATTCTATATATGTATGTCAGTATCTATCATCATATATTATATATCAGTATATAAAATAGGAGTCTATCATAGGAACAGGAGTCTATTATAGGGGTGGGGATGGCTCAATCGGTAGGGCGCCAGGCTCGTAATCTGTAAACTCTATGTTAGAATTTTAAAGCAGGATAATGCGCCATGCCATATGTCCGGATTGTTCGAGAATGGTTCGCGGAATATGAGGAAGATTTCCAGGTATTGGCCTGGCCTCCAAATTCCCCAGACATCAATCCAACGAACATCTATGGTTTGTATTGGAACACCGTATTCGATCTGCGGCGGCTCAACCACGTAACTTAGAAGAGTTAAAGGATCTGCTAGTAACGTGTTGGTACAGTCGCTCAAAAAAATATCCGAACACTATGGTTGATTACAGAATTCAGAAAAATATTTGGCAACGACTTTTTTAGAAATTAGTGATCTGGTAATCTTCGTAGATCCCTAATTTATTGATAATTAGTGAAATTAGTGAAATTTAGTGAAATTAGTAATTAGTGAAATTAGAGTAGTCTGGCAACCTACGAAGGTTCCCAGATCACTAATTTCTAAAAAAAATTGTTGCCAGATATTTTTCCTGAATTCCGTAATCAACCATAGTGTTCAGATATTTTTTTCAGTGACTGTACCAGATACCACAAGACACCTTTAGAAATTTTGTAGCGTCCATGCCTCGCCGGGTAAGAGTATTATTAATTCCGTTCTTATGCGATCCATCCGAAATATTTCAGAGTCCAAAAGACTGGTTTGGTTTGTTTTACCTCTGAGCGACACTTTTTTTTGCAACAATGGGCTAAATGGCCAGGTCACAAGGACCCCGAAGACTCAGAGAAGGTTGGGGAGGGGACCCACTGGAACAGCTGTTGGGAGGCAGACGGTAGCCTCCCGTCAAGGCCATCCAATGTGTTCTTTAACATGCACAAGGTATGGCTTTCCCACACATGGGGCCAAGGCTTAACGTCCCATCCGACGGATGGCGGCCTTTTCAAGATCATCGGTGTCCCCTACTGACCGTGGGCAGAGCGGGGAGTTTTGCGAAAATAAATCTCAACGCTGACCCAGCTGGGGTTCGAACCTGGAAACTGCAGATTACGAGCCTGGCGAGCTACCAACTGAGCCACCCCCGCTCCCGCCCCCAGTTCAAAAGATATACAGGATCTCTCTTATAGTTCGTTATGATATTTTTGATTGCATGTTTAGGCGAACCGAGATATTTCGCCGAGTCATATATATTTGACAAATGCAGATATTTCCTTATATTTTTTTATACTGACATATGTGTTTAATCGTTGTATTTTATGTCCTTGCTCTAAGCCAATCATAAGCAACCCGTGGTCCGAAATAATGAGGTTCAAATTATTATTATTTTTATCTCTTATTGAAGTATTTTGTCAAGTTTTTTTTTTCCACAATTTTTCTTTATACTGTTTTTGAAAAGGTGTTGTTTAGTATAGAGTAGCACGTTGACATCGACTAACGTCACAAAACCTTGCGCAAGTCCATTGGGTTCTCTGAACGTACTGTACAGTTCAGCTCGTTAAAGAACCCTGAACTTGATTGTCACTCAAAGAAACACTACATCAGTAAACAGTTTAGTTATCAAAGTTATGATAGCCAACCTAGAAAGAAAAAATTGAGAAATTTAAGGCTGAATAAAACATACAAAACATTTTATTTACCCAAAGGTTTGAAGAATCCGAGCGATTGTTACGTGCAAGTTTTGTTATTAGCGAGAAAATTGCAAAATATTTTTTAAATTATTATGATGGCGAATTTGTAAAGAAACGCCTGGAAACCGTTTCTGTTATGTTGCCCAGAGAGAAAAATGGTGTTGATAAGTTTATCCCACAGACCGTAAACAGACAGATCGATGAACTTGCTGCCAATATAGAATATATCTTTACAAAGCTTGCATCGAAATTTAAATATTTTTCTTTCGCACTTGATGAAAGTACCGATATTTCTGACACGGCTTTCAATTAGTGGTATTGGTGTGTGGAGTCGATGTAAATTTCCATTAAAATGCATTTCATTTTTACTATTTGTGCTGTTTTCAGACTTCAAATGTCTTATATATTTCATCTAATTTTATTTAAGAAATAATATTTTTAATTAAAATTAAAAAGTGTGTTTTTCTTTTTGGAATAAATAGGAATATGTGAAAGTTAATTGTTTATATTTTAATTTATAACCGGTATAATTACCTTGCTTGTAAACCCATATCTGCTGAGGACCCGCCATCCTCACAGATCCCTCTACTATGGCGTATTAAACTGACAGGCTCCTGTCAGACCTCTGTGGCAAGCAGCTGCTTGAGGAGGTATTTCTTTTAAAACCCATATTGTCTATTGTCTGCTAAGTGCATTGGACAAAGGGCGGGGGAGTAGGGGGCGGTTAAGGTTAGAGAGTTTAATCAACACCTCCTATAAAGGAAAGCCATTGGACCAAATTTATGACGTCAGCTTAAGTAGTCCTTCTTCAACGTAAACTATTATTCCGGATATCACTCGGGTCCTTTCGCCCCTCTCATCCGGAAATTCTGTTAAGGTCCGTGAACTATGTAGGTGAGTCTTCTCAATTGAGTCTGGAAAACTTAAATTTCGAAAGCAAAACCATAAAATTGTCTGTGATCTTGGACATTCCAGAATTTTCTGAAGGCAGAAGGTAGTTCAGTAGAAACTGAAAGTTCCTATTAACATCATTAAAATCATAAGAGCGATTGATCTCCTAATGCAAAACATCACGGTACTATTGGGCATTAAATCAAATTTTGTCAATCAATCTTGTATCCTTTAAAAATTGTAAAATTAATTTAAAAATGATGTTTTCTTTTTATCAAATTCTGGTGTCTCAGTAGATCTTTGAATGTAAATTCCTCAATTCCAATTTCTTCCAGTGAGTGAAACATTTTCTCTCTATATGCATCAAATTTACTGCAATTAACCCTTTCAGGACCATAAGGTTTCTAAGAGTAAATATTAGTATGTAACTGTTTATTTTAGTTTGTTTAGACGTAAAATAAATAAAAATCATAAGAAAAATACATAACAATGTGTAGTTTTTTTGGAATTTTATGGGAAATATTTTTCCCAATGGGCTATAAAGGTAACACAAATTATAGTTAGGCTTATTATGCAATGTCTTTTATTTATTGGTTTATTAGAACAAAATGTTAACTAAAATAATACAAAATTATGAAATAAAATTACTATACAAAATGACGTGCTAATTATGATATTCTGCGAAGCAATTTCTTTTGGTAGTGAGGCAAAGATGGACATTGCACATAGTACATATATTATGCGTCCTGACAGTTCTATTTTTGTTTTCTAAACGTTCCCGTTTACGTAATTGCGTTCGGCATACATTCTATTTTGACATTCTGTATAAAAAATGCAGATAAGGTTATAATTAAATACGACAATCACCAATTTCAAAATGGGAAAAATGTTTCCCTTGGTCGTGAAAGGGTTAAGCAACACATGATTGACTGTTTCTTTTGTTCTACATGTATCACAAGCAAATGACTCAGTGCTGTTCATCTTATGCATTTGATCATCATCTTGTGGTCCATGTTCTGAGCCTGGTAATGTAGCTATGTCCTTTTTAGTCAGTCCAAAATCTTGAAATGGGTCAATGGTTTGACTAATCAAAAACTCCTGCCATTATAGACAGTTCTTATACCTTTGATCCCAATATTATTACTGGTGAACTATGTGCTAATCTTTATACTATTGTTTATATATAAATATATTTTATTTAGGAGAAAAATTATTTGTATTAATTATCATTATGATATATAATACAAAATACGAAATTAAAAAAAATTATGATATTAAATACGAATAAATTTTCTTCTTAAATAAAATATATTTATAGACAAACATTGTATAAAGATAAGAACGAGTCCACCAGTAATAATGTTAGAATCAAAAATATAAGAATTATGTATATGGTAGGGATTATTAAGTGACTCATAAATTTGGTCCATTGGCCTTATGTTATAGGAAGTGTTGGTTTAATGCAATAGATAAGGTTCTGGCCGCGAGTCTGAAAACTTTTCGTATTGCTCGCCAATGAAAAAGGTTGTCCATCCCTGCTCTAAGCAGTCAGAAGTACTTTGCTCAGTCGCATATTTCACCAAAATGATATAACTACTTCATAATGAAGTATTTGATCAAATAGTAAATACTTCAGTTAATATATATTAAAATTCTACTGGAAGTTTCTTATTTTTAAATATGTACTGACTAACTTCAAAATATTGAAAATAATTTTAAGAAATTTTATTTTTTATTAGTTTCAGATGTTTAACTTTTTTGTTAAATTTCAAATAATTAAATTACTTGAAATTTTACACATAGTTCATATCCTTCTACTTTCCTTCATTTCGACAGCATTCTGTTCCTGGTCTTATTTAAGTAGTCTTGCACTAGATTGTTAAAAGAAAACTGCTTTACAAACCACTCCATTTCTTTTGTCATCATTTCTTATCTTTTTGCATCTTTCTTATTTAACTTCATCTGTGCCTCAACAGCCCCGTACTTCTATCCCCTTAATATACTCTCGACCTAAGAATGCAAATGGTCTCTGATAAGGTTTAAAGTAACACCCAGTGGGAAACTACACGATCAATTCTTCGCCGAATTCTGTCCGATCCGCGTTTTCAAATGATCTGCATCGAGCGCCCTAATCGATAGCAGCATTAACAAGGCTACAAACATTCGCCATCGTAGGCGATTCGAATGCGAGACAATCGAGAGAAATTCTTCTTCTTCGCAATTCCTCTTGCAAGTAGTATGCCTCGAACGTCGCCCTCGGATAGAATATAAGAAATCGATTTTTGTTGCTGATAGTCTGGAAGAGGGAAAGAGGGATTCTTCATATGGCAGGGGAGACTATGAAGGAACAGGTTGAATAGCTTCAGGCTTTGCCATGTATCAAATGCGATGCATAGAAGTATCTGAACTCTGAACTTTTGAGATGTGGAGATTTTGTTTTACAGTGTACAACAGTAATGGAACAAGGTGGTTTAATGCATTTCTGTTACTATCAATGTCGTATTTTTAAAATATGTTGTTGTTTTAGGGGTGGGTGGGGATTGGTTTTATTTATTTATTCATTTTACAAACTATTAAAAAGTTATAAGGAATATTTAAAAAAGACAGCCAGTAAGTAAATTAAAACTATTATTATATTTCCTACCAGTACTTACGAGTTCTTAAAAAATTAAATAACTACCCCTCAAGCAGCTGCTTGCCATAGAGATCTGACAGGAGCCTGTCAGTTTTTACGTCATAGTAGGTCTGAGAGGATGGCAGGACCTCAGCAGAAAAATGACACATACATCCATGCCTTACACGAGGTTCGAACCTAGGTCCTTAAGATCAGTAGTCAAGTGCGCTAACCACTCATGAAGTTAAAATTAAAATTTTCGAAAGTTCTACCTGAAAATATTCAAAATGCATACATTTATGGAGAGGGAGAGTTATAATCCCCCAAACCCACCCCTTGAATTCCCCCCTCCCAATTGCTGTAAGTGGCATAATTAATATCGCATTTGTGCATGTTTTATCAATTTATATTATAAACGCTCCTGGTAACATTTTGAAATATTTTTGCAGAAATTTCGTCTACTTGACTTTTGTCAAGTTTTTTCGGTGGCAGATAATTTTCAATAGTTTCAGGGACCAAGCAATTTAATTATTCCTATAAAATAATGCGGTTAAATTAGGAATTAAACGTCAAAGATGTATAACATTTAATATGCATATATTCGAAAAATACTTGTTATATTAAATGTCTTAAATATGGTTTATATATTGTTTGGTATGTACCATAGAGGTATATACAGTTCGAGGCGAGTATGAACCTGACTAGAGAAGAAAATTCTGATACATCGTAAAACATTTATATAGAAATGAATGACGCTAAATATTTTTTTTATTCTTTCTATGATATGATAACACAAATTTTGAAATAATTATAATTATTTGAAAACGGAATTAATCACAATCTATTTGGAATTAAAAATACTCCAAATGGTTAGTAGAACTGATATAAATGCTTATTTATATCAGTTCTACTCAGTTACCAAGAGAAAATACGTAAAAAAGAAAACAAATCTACCTAGTGCTTATTCATTTTAATTACAAAACACGAACTAAAGATTAAAATCAATATCTAAAGAATTTATTATTTTACTTTATTTCAATTACAAGCAAAATTAAGAATTAAAACTCTGACTTAACGGGAGCACACAACCGTCTATTTTAAGCCCGTTCAATTAAGTCCAAACCGGACCGGAACTTCATCTAGTATATACTGTTTCACCACAGTGTTCTCCACCGTGCTTGATTGGTTTTTACCATGGCATTAAAACATTGTTTTTGTGTGCAGTCCTTCAATATTTAAAGAAGGAAAGTGTTTGCTAACCCTTTGTAATCTATCATCGCTGTTATTTACTGTGCATTTTAAAAAATAAATTTACAGGTGATCTGTGTTTTTTACTGTTGATTGCTTATGTTTTTTCTATTCCATGTTTTATGTAAACCGACAGTGCAATAACAAAATAATTAATTTTAAAATATATAGCAGTTTTAATCATAATTTTCTCACTTAAAATACAATTGGTAAATAATTATTTTTAAAAATTTAGTAATGAATTTTAAAATATAAATACTTTAATAAAATCTTAATTTTTTTTATTTTATTCTATACTGAAAAATAAATAGCATTTAGGTAAACTTTATGCATATTTAATATCCTTCCGTTTTTCCCCTCCTTTCGTTCAATGACTGTTCGGGCCCGGTGTATCGAAAGGACTCTGGTCTTATTCTATTCACGTTAAAGAACACATTGAATGGTTTTAAAGGAGATTATCCATCTGCCTCCTGCTGTTCAGTAGATTAGCTTCCCTTACCCAACACGGAGCATTTCAATCATTGCAATTTGACGTTTAACCCCTGCTATTCATAGGTAACTCAACCGATATTCATGTCAATAATTCTCCAATCAAGGACCATATCAATTTTATTTTCCAATCCATTTCACCTGTATCGTTTGGAATGTTGGGTTGATTGACCTATGAGAGCACTTTTTTTCGCACACAATGGGCTAAGCATTGGTGAAAGTAGGCCGGTACGCTGTACTGGCAAGAAATTATTTGCCGGTACGGCGTACCGGTAAGACATTTTTCGGTAGTGGGCGCAGTTAGCGATTTTCTTTACAACTTAATGCTCTTTCAACAGAGAAGTTAATTTAATCTTTGATTTGTTAACTCATTTTACGTACAAAAAGGTACATTAAATGTACAAAAGTGTAAGACAAAAAAAAATGGTTTCCATTCCATTCTTATTGGAAAAACTAAATTTTTCATCTGTGTTTCTCGATTTCGGGACACTGGACGTGGACACCGACTTAATCTTTTTTATGAATAGCTTGTAATAAGGAGAAGTATTGAGAATTCCTTCTAAGGTAAGAAATATTTATATGGATTTAAAAAGTTAGGGTTGTTTTCCCTAGTCATTTTAAAAAAAAAAGCGCTAGTTGCAATTTTTGCCATCCCCAAAACTTTTGAGGGTTCTAAATAGAAATGTATTCAGAAAAAATGGACACTCCCAAATTCTAAGACGGAAAAATATTTGAACGATTAATATTTAAGAAAAGAATTTTGATGTATATTTATTTGTTTTTAACAATAACTTTAAAGAGTTTTTACTTACACTTAATTAACAACTTTAACGAAAGTTAATAAATTTATCTGCGAATACAACGGAATCAGAAGCATTCAGGTATAATAATATTTGTTTCACGTTAAAAATCCCTAAAATATTCGTTGTGCAGACAATGCGTAAGGAGGAATAGAAAATACTCTGGGACATTGTACTTTAGTCACTATTACCCCTGTAAGATGACTTCAGGGCAATGACTCCTGTATGTGAGTTACCACACATAGCTATGTTTGGAAGCGTTCGTACCAGTAAGAAATAAAAACTACGTTCACCACTAGGGCTAAGTAAGATAATTCTTAATCGCTATATTTCTTATGTCCGTGCTCAGTATAGATCACTTTCTTTTTATAATCTATATGGGGGGGGGGGGTGATGGAAAGAAATACAAATTGTAAATGAAATTTTGAAGAAAAAGTCCAACGATTATGAAGCAATTATGCTGAATTCACTTATACATCCACAATGAACACGAAATGGTGAAACAAACAGAAAAACTCGTCGTTTTAATTCCTTCTGAGCCTCGAAAACAAGATCTAGCATACAGTCGCTCAAAAGAATATCCGAACGCTATGGTAGAGTACAGAATTCAGAAAAAATATCTGGCAATGATTTTTTTAGAAATTAGTGATCTGGCAACCTTCGTGTCACGTGAAGGCTGCCAGATCACTTCGTGTCACGTGACACGAAGGTTGCCAGATCAGTAATTTGTAAAAAAATCGTTGCCAGATATTTTTTCTGAATTCTGTACTCTACCATAGCGTTCGGATACTTTTTTGAGCGACTGTACAATTTATTTAACACATCTGCGTGGGAGAGTTATTGTAAGAATACCTATTTAGAGCAGTATTCTATTCCCGCGGTAGATTTTTCATCTTTTTCTGACATCGGGGTTTGAACAAATAAAGTTGGCTACGTAAGGAATGAGGAAATCCGGAGGTAGAAGATGAGAAGGCAATGGAAAGGGAAACGTATCTCCAATTCCTTGCTCTATTGTTCAGCATCAGAAGCAGGGCTGGAATCCATTTCCCGTGGTTCCATCTATTGCTGTAGCCGCAAGCTTCCCTGTCATGATAAATAAGTGTTTCTGGTATTCATCAGTGCAAATAGAAGAAGGGAGTTACCATGGAAACAAACTTAATCAAAACTTTTTCTATTGATAACAAGGCTCTCTTGAAATGACTTCAATAAATCATATGATTGCTGAATGATTCGCACCAAGGTTGAACCGAAAAGCAGTTGATATGATGATTTCATATGATGTCATGTGAAGGTTGGGTTGTTTTACCTCTGAGCAGTACTTTTTTGCACACAATGGGCTAAATAGCCAGGTCACAACCTCGAGGGCTCAGAAAATATTGGGGAGAGGAAACCCACTAGACGGCTGTTGGGAGATGCGTTAAGGCCATCCAGCGTGTTCTTTATCGTGCACAGGGTATGGCTCCCTCACACGGAGACGTTAGGACGTGGCTCCCGCACACGCAGCCACGGCTTAACGTCCCATCCGACAGGCTGAGGCTTTTCCAAACCCATCGGTGTCCCCCACTGATTCAGTATAGATTAGGGAGTTTTTCAGAGATAAATCTCAACGCTGGCCAGGTGGGACTAGAACCTGGGAACTGCAAATTGCAAGGCACCGTGAAAACGTGGGTTAGTATAATTATCTCTGAGGGGCATTTTTATATACATAATGGTCTAAATTGGACATATCACAAGGATCTAAGGGCTCAGAAGTAGGTATATCGAAAAAGATCCACTGGACAACTTGTTAAAAGAAAGATGGAAGCCTCTCATCAAGGTCTTCTAGTGTATTCTTTAACGTGCAGAAGGTATGACTCTGTCACCGATAAAGCATTTCTAAGCGCATCGGTATCTCCTTTCTAACCGAAGGCAAGTTGGGTTGTTTTATCTCTGAGCGGCACTTTTTTGCACACCATGGGCTAAATGGCCAGGTCACATGGACCCCGAATGCTCAGAGAAGGTTGGGGGAGGGGACCCACTTGAACAGCTGTTGGGAGACAGATGGTAGCCTCCCATCAAGGCCATCCAGAGTGTTCTTTAACGTGCATAGGGTATGGCTCTCGCGCACACGGGACCACGGCTTAACGTCCCATCCGACGGACGGCGGCCTCTCCAAGCCCATCGGTGTCCCCTACTGACCGTGGGCAGGGCGGGGAATTTTGCGGAGATAAATCTCAACGCTGACCCAGCTGGGACTCGAACCTGGGAACTACAGATTACGAGCCTGGCGCGCTACCGACTGAGCCACCCCCGCCCCAACCGAAGGCAGAATGGATGTTAATGGGCATAAATATCAAACCTCTCATAGACGAAACTTGAAAATAGGAACATCAAATAACGAGTCTGGATAGCTACAGACTCAGTCAACCCCGCTCCACAAAAAAGTAGGTGAACTCCAACAAAAGGAATAAGCTAACTGTAGCAAAAGTTAGCTAAAGCACATGAAAAAAAAAAGTTCGAAAGAGGTAAATCTCTAAATATTTGCGTATACCTGTCACGGATATCAAATATTCAAAGTTTTTAAATCTCTACCGAGAGATCTCTTATGCCTGAACACTTATTCAGAAATTAAAGCTGAAATTTCGAAATGGTTCTTAGATATAAATATTTGAAAAGTAATGTTTGAAAAGTCATATCCTATATCAGGTATTGTTTTAAGCAACTAAAAGATTAGTGGAAATGACGACAAATAGGTGATAATTTTGTTGATAACAGAGCTTACAGCGTAGTGTTTATTATCCTTGATTGTGAAGTTTTTTATATAAATGTGTTTAAATTTATAATTTTTTTCCTCGTTGTTTTCTGTTTTTAATTATGTGTTTATTTTCCATTATACGTGTCTTATTCTTTAATTAGCCTGCCATTTGCTTGAGAGGAATCCTGAATGCAAACCATAAGACTTGGAGTATTATATGTATATAAATATATGTATATAATATAATACTCCAATTATTATTAATTTAAAAAAACCAACTCATCAACTGAAACATAGCTCTGCATATTACAAATTATACAGACTGCTTTTGACACAAATATTTTCTTCTAATCTCACGTTCAGCATTTTCGCACCAAGTGAAACCCCCATATGAAGCAAGAAGAGAACAGTTCTCTCTCTCCGTTACTGCTGGAGATCCATCCACATCCCTCCTAGCATTACAGCATCCCTTGTTTACAAAGAGCAGATGGAGTAGAGATGCAGACAGACGTACAGACTCGCGGACTGCAGGGCTGCGAGAGGAACAAATGGCCTCGGTCATCAGTCAGCTGTCAGCGGCTGGTGGCTAAGGTTGCTTCCTTTGCTTCGAGCTCTCTAGATGCTGGTGGCGCTGCCGGTGCTAGGAGTACCACTCTTGGTAATGGGGTGTGTTGCAGAAGGTTCGTCTCCCGCCAGCTCCTTCTAGTCATTCTGACATGTCGCAGTTTTTATGTCATTCTCTCTTTTTTCCCCCTCTCTGTCTCTTTTCTCACCTCTACTAGCATCTTTCTTTCTCTCTACTAACCTCTTCTCCTCCATCTCGTCTCAGCATCCCTATTTTCTGCTCTTTACAACGCCTGTTACCTGAATTGGAGAACTATGCGGTCGACCTGTAGTGCTCTTTCACGTTTGTTTCTGACGGCTGTGTTGTTTCTCACTTGTTCGGCTTCATTCGAGGTCTTTCTTTTCCTCTATTTCTCCGAAGAGTTGAAAAAGATGTGTTCAAGTCAGTTGACTTTCTTTTTATGGTATTTCTTTTGGATTCTTTATAACTATGTCTAGTAGATAGATTTGAACATTTTTTTCTTCCTATTGGAGATTCATCGTATGGCTCTTCGTAATTATTCTGCAGTATTCTCTCCTAGCCCCACGAAAAACGGACAACACACTAAAAGAAGTATTATTTAATATGTAGATGTCTTTTTTAACATTAAGCACCCCCTCAAGCAGCTGCTTGCCACAGAGGTCTTTATTCAAATTTTATCTATTAAATTTTTTTCTGGTAACTATTAATTGTAAAAATACTTTAGTCAATAATTCTGAAATATATAATAATATTTTAAAAAATGTAGTAAGTAAAATATTATATCTTACTTTATTCTAAATTTAATAGCTTGTAGTTACGTTTTTGGGCAAATTAAATTTCTTACAACTTTATGCACATTTAATTATTTCCCTCATTTCTTCCCTCCATTGTTCAATGGCTGTCCAGGTCCGGTGTATTAAGGTGGCTCTGGGCAGAGTCACTTAAATCAGGAGTTCCCAAACTAGGGGCGCATCAAGACATTCCAAGGGAGGAGAGAGAGGATGCGAATCTTTTGTGTTTCCTTTTAAACATGAATTAAAATCGTTAAGAGCGGAGTTGGCTGATGATAAATGAAAGGTATGGAGGAGTGAGAGTTGGGTTGTTTTACCTCTGAGCGGCACTTTTTTGCACACCATGGGCTAAATGGCCAGGTCACATGGACCCCGAAGGCTCAGAGAAGGTTGGGGGAGTGGACCCACTGGAACAGCTGTTGGGAGACAGATGGTATCCTCCCGTCAAGGCCATCCAGCGTGTTCTTTAACGTGCACAGGGTATGGCTCTCCCGCACACGGCTTAACGTCCCATCCGACGGACGGCGGCCTTTCCAAGCCCATCGGTGTCCCCTACTGACCGTGGGCAGGGCGGGGAATTTTGCGGAGATAAATCTCAACGCTGACCCAGCTGGGACTCGAACCTGGGAACTACAGATTACGAGCCTGGCGCGCTACCGACTGAGCCACCCCCGCCCCTCGGAGGAGAGAGAGATTCTCAAAACTGAAAAGGGGAACGTGATGCCGCAAAATTTGGAAACTCCTGATTTAAATAGATCAGACAGCTTTCTAACAGAAGAAGGGGAATTTAAAGATGGGAACATTTTCAACAGATTTAATTCGTCTTAAACTCAATTATAAGTTATTCAGTAAAAGAAAAGTGAAAAAAAGTTTATTAGCTTATATCAAAATTTTATTAAGTAATACAAATTAATTACTGTCTATTTGCCATCCCGTGGCTGAGTGGTTAAAGCACTTTACTCCTGATCAAAGGAACCTAGGTTTGAGCCCCGGATGAGGCATGGATGTTTGTGTCGTTTTTCCACTGAGGTCTCGCCTTCCTCACAGACCTTCTACTATGGCATATTAAACTGACAGGCTCCTGTCAGACCTCTGTGGCGAGCAGCTGTTTGAGGGGGTATTTATTTTATTTTTTATTAATCTCTATTTAAAGAATAATACCAAGAATTTAATTTTATTATATGACTATAAAGATTTAAAATTTAAGCAGATATCAGAGTTTACTTCTTTCTGCTAGTAAACTAAACGTGAAGTTCTTTCGAAATGACTTTGGTCGAAGGTCAATACAAATCACGCAATTTGATTTTTCTAAATACCTTTGATTTGAAGCTGCATTGTTTGAGTTGTTCACCTATGAGAGACACTTTTTCGCACACAATGAGCTTAATGGCTAAGTCACAAGAACCCCGAGGTTTCAGAGAAGGTTGGAAAAGGGAACCCACTGGAACAGCTGTTGGGAGACAAATGGTAGACGTCTATCAAGGTCATTCAGCGTGTTCTTTAACGTGCACAGTTTATGGCTCTCCCGCACACGGAGCCACGGCTTAACGTCTCATCTGACGGACGGTATCCTCCTCAGGCCAAGGTCACCTTGATACACCAGGACGGCTTTGAGCGAAAGGAGGGAAGAAAGGAGAGAAATTAATTTTACATAAAAATTCAAATGATGTAATTTGTTTAAAATTTAAGTTAATTTTATTTTAACTGATTTTGAAGAAAATAGCTTTATTTATTCATAAATGCCATATTTTATTAAATAATGAGTTTTAAAGTGCCAGCCGGACACTTTTTTCAACATATTGTATATTGGACTGAACATATTTCGAAAAAGAAAAGAAGCGAAATATAATAATCTGATAAGTTTACCAAATCTTACCAATCAACTTGGGGCGGGGGCTCAGTCGGTAGCGCACCAGGCTCGTAATCTGTAGTTCCCAGGTTCGAGTCCCAGCTGGGTCAGCGTTGAGATTTATCTCCGCTAAATTCCCCGCCCTGCCCACGGTCAGTTGGGGACACCGATGGGCTTGGAAAGGCCGCCGTCCGTCGGATGGGACGTTAAGCCGTGGTCCCGTGTGTGGGAAAGCCATACCCTGTGCACGTTAAAGAACACGCTGGATGGCCTTGACGGGAGGCTACCATCTGTCTCCCAACAGCTGTTCCAGTGGGTCCCCTCCCCCAACCTTCTCTGAGCCTTCGGGGTCCATGTGATCTGGCCATTTAGCCCATGGTGTGCAAAAAAGTGCCGCTCAGAGGTAAAACAACCCAACCCAATCAACTTAATGACGGTACAGAACAAACTGATCAGTATTTGAATTGTTCACATAGCCCAATAAGGTTAAAACTCTAAATTACGATATTTAATAAAATTTATTTCATAATAATTGAGCAGTTGTTGTACATTGTTTGATATCATCAGTGGCACGTGTTTACACAGAATGGGGCAAATAACCAAATCACAAGGACCCCAATAGTTCAGAAATGGTTGGAAAGAGGTAATCTACTGGACAATTGTACAGTCGCTCAAAAAAGTACAGTATACAAAAAAGTAAGGATACTTTATTGAGCGACTGTACAATTGTTAGTCTGGTTTTAGAAATGGTTTTAGAAATGGTTTTCTAACTGGTTTTAGAAATTAGTGATCTGGCAACCTTCGTGTCACGTGACAAGAAGGTTGCCAGATCACTAATTTCTAAAAAAATCTTTGCCAGATATTTTTTCTGAATTCTGTAATCAACCATAGCGTTCGGATACTTTTTTGAGCGACTGTACCCCCCCTCCGTCATCTTCTAATTGAGAAAAAATAAGTCTTATCTTACCCTAAGATTTGTTTCGCAATTGACTTTTGGATACCGTAACATGAAACTTTGGCATATTTATGACCACATTTAACCCGTTATGTAACAAAAACAAAAAACAGAAAACAAATAATCTCGCTCATGGAAAAGAAAACTTAATTCATTTTAATTTCAGTCCCCCCGACCTTTCCTGTAAACCGAAATGAGAATGTTGTTTATCGAAGCTCCTGCTTTTCACCTTGTTCTGAAGTTTTGAGGGCCTTCTGATCTCGTCATTTAGTCCATTATATAAATTAAAAATACCTCCTCAAGCAGCTGATTGCCACAGAGGTCTGACAGGAGCCTGTCAGTTTATATGCCATAGTAGAAGGTCTGTGAGGATGGCAGGACCTCAGCAGAAAAACGATACATACATCCATGCCTTACCCGGGGCTCGAACCCAGGTCCCGTAGATCAGTAGCCAAGCGCGCTAACCACTCGGCCACGGGACAGCTTTTGGTGTACAAAAAGAAAATAATAGTCTCGTTCGTGTAAAAGAAAACTTAATTCATTTTAATTTCAGTCTCCAGACCCTTCCTGCAAAATCCCAGGTTCGAGTTTCATCTCAGCTAGGGTTGAGATTTTTCTTCACAAAACCTCCCATCCTCCGGTCGGTCAGTAGAGGACATTGATGGGCATGAGAAGGCCGCCGTCGGATGGGACGTAAAGTCGTGGTCCCGTGTGCGGGAGAGCCATATCCTGTGCACGTTAAAGAACACACTAAATGACCTTGACGGAAGACTGTCATTTGTCACATAACAACTCTGCAGTGGGTCGCCTTCCCCAACCTTCTCTGAGGACTGAGGGTCCTAGTGACTTGGTCATTTAGATCATTATGTGCAAAAAAGTACCGCTCAGATGTAACACAACTCTTCCTGTAAACTGAAGCGAGAATATTGTGTCATGGAAATTCCTTCTTCTCCTAATAAGAGCTCTCTATCAGCTACTGTTTTCTATACTTTGTTCTAAAGTTTGATAGCTCTTGTGATCTCGTCATTTAGCCCATTATGTAACAAAAAAAAAGAGTCTGGCTCACGAAAAAGAAAAACATAAGTCATTAATTTTGAAGATGCAGAGACTTCCTGTAAACTCCAGAGAATGTTGCTTCATAGAAACACCTTTCGAAACAAGCTTAGAAGTAATATTTAATCGATTGAAAGCTATTACTCAATAAACGGATCTTCCATTTCGAAATAGGGCATACACTTAAAAGTCGCTTTAAAAACACAACAAAAAGTTTATCCCTTATAAAGAGAAACAAAATTACCAATTTTTTTTCCTCCTCCTGAACTCGGAATATTATTCATCATGAGCACTTAGTATCCTAAAGGAAACACTTAATGGTTTATTTATGCAAATGAGGAGGAACATTTGCGTCAAACCCTTCACAGTCAACAGCTAACAAAGTAAAGAAACTGGAGGTTTGATGTTCAACAAGAGAAGTCCCCAGATCCCATTCCGTTCCGGCTCAAAGCCTGTTTTCTTCTTTCTCGAAAAAAAGGAGCATTACCATGCTGCACATGTTTCGTGAGCATCTCTTTTCTTTCTCTTCCCTCCTATTCCACATAGCGAAGAAAGTTGCCAGAAGAAGGTTCTGCTATTCGTCGCTCGATTTCCGCCGATTTATGACTATGTTGTTGTACGCGGCGCCATCTTTGCACAAAATGTGAAATTAAACGTAAATTCTAATGCTCTACTCTAGAGATGAGCGAGCTCAAAATTTCTAGTCCGAGCTCGAAATTATTGGGACCAGACCAGCTGGGCCCAGTCAGAGCACATAATTCTATTACCATGATGCTGGTGTGAGCATGACAGAAAATATTAATATTGTAATATATTTAAAATGTTGTTTTTAATGTTTATGTATGTGTTTTGTAACCTCATACTCCACGTGTGAGTCTTTAAACTCTTGTAGTGTAGTACATTTCCAAAATTATTGCAAATAATTATATTGTATCGTAAATAATATAAATGGAAATAAAGGCTACTACTACTAAATAAAGTAAAATAATTATTTTTTTACGATTTTTTGAAATATTTATGAATGTTTAAAATTCTAATTCTGATCGTTTTAGATGACTAGTTATCGTCAATTGAATTTATCACGTTCAGTTGACTTTCTTCGTCTAATAGCCTTCATATCATTTAAATTCTTGTACTGATAGCTCTCACAATAAGTTGATTTTTTGGATTGATAGCTGTCGTCAAGGTCAATTGACCGATTGATAGTTGCAGTCACGTTCAGTTGACTGACTGATGGTGACTGCAGCTATCAGTCAAGTCAGTTGATTGACTGATAGCTGCAATCACGTTCAGTTGACTGACTGATAGTTGCAGTCACAGTCACTTGACTGACTGATAGTTGCAGTCAGTTACTTGACTGACTGATAGCTGCAGTCACGGTTAGTTGACTGATAGCTGCAGTCACAGTGTAACACCCAGTATTATCAATTATTCTATATTGGAGAAAAGGGCGGCATTCTTTTCTCTCTTATTTAATTAAAATGTCATGGTAGTTTTATTTTAAAAGTTCTTTTCCACGATTCAAAAGATTGGGCAATGTTTTAACGGTTTTGTTTTGTGAATAATAAAACTTATAACGGTATTAAAACTGTTCTCCTTTATAACTATTTATAGTTGATCTTTCAACATATTTCAAACTTCTGGAATGAACGTAATGAAAAGATATTTGTATCTACCCACACATTGAAACGAACGTTTTCAACAGTTTCTCAGTAACGGACGAAATGCATTGAACGTTACCCATTCAAAGAGCTCTTTCTTCTTAATTTTTTAATATATTCATCCAGTAGATATAAAAAGAAACCTTACGATTTGCCAGAAGAGTCGTTATTATTAGCTTCACGAATGAATTTCAGTTTTGCTGATGAAATATTTTTAGGAAACTCAACTGTTTGCTATAGTTTATTACGCCTTTGTTGTTCGCCCTTTTGTAAGTCCGTTCTGTTTAAATATATTGAATATGTACTGAGTCTGAGTCATTCTATTTATATAGTGACATATAACATTTTATGAATAAAAATATAGCCAAAGAACAGACTCATCTAATTCAGAACTTGTAGCCCTGTGTTAAGGATACCAACCAGGCTTCTAATCTTATCTCATAGGATCAAATCATTTGGCACTTATCAGAAGTTACCGAGTTCGAATCGAATGAATGACTGCATGGATTTTTCGCATTTTCTTTTATGGTTCAAAATCATATGTGATTTATTTTAGTACCAATTATGAAGTATAAATAAGGCTTAAAAGTACAGTTACTTCGGATGAGTATAGAATGCTCGTTTTTAAAGAGATGAAACATTGTCATTTTTCTAGTTTAACGCCCATTGACGATGTAAATTCAAATTCTGAAAAATGATTAGAATAAAAATTTATTAGTACCTCTAAAACTTAAAAATATTTTTTTAATTTTTCTCTTCAAACAAACAAATTTTTTGCCTCTTCTCTGCTCTACCCTTGGAGAGAAATAGTAATATAATAAATATAATAAATACATAATACAAATTTCTAGACTACAATATTCTACCATTAAAATATTAAATTTGTAGCACAAATGGATTTTTTAATAACATTTGTTAAAATTTCGCCATTTCTACCAACTTTTTGATCCCTCTAATGGTGGAGTTTCAAACCCCTAGACTGTGTTTCGAATCATAATAATATATCATTACCCCTCCAATCAAAAACAGCTTTTCCTTCATCTTATATAGCCAAAAAAACTTGATTATATGCAAACAGACAAACAAAAGAGTGGATACAATAGTATTTCGTTTGTTCGTTTTTATTTGGTTCTATTTGTTTATTATTTTCACTATTTATTTAGATTTTAGCTGTAGTTTGTTTAAAAGCATGCAAACTTTTAATAAATCAAAGAGTTATAAACGCTTTCATTAAACACGGTGTTTATAACAGTGATTAAAAACACGTTTAGTGAACATCGTTTTAATAAATATATTAAAAAATAACAAATAACCTGAATATTATGGAAAAAAGTCGTGAATTTTAAGCAGTAAATAACTAGTTCTTTTTAGCGGGCTCAAACTATATCTGAAGTGAATTTGTGCTATTCTGTAATGACAGTTTCACATATCGTAAAAACATAATACCAGATTCAGATTGCGAATAGCGTTTTTGCCTAATTTAAGACATGGAAGTTTGGTTTTTGTTCTGCGATATCGAATTTTGGGTAACAATAAGAAGTGTTTTAATTTTTATCCATCAAAAAATTTCTTTCCTATCACCAAGAGCATTTGGTATCCGCCATGTAAATCAAGGATTCCTAAAACCGTTGATTTTTGAGAAACCTTCCCGTCTCTCCACCTCTCATATATCAACAGTGAACTTTTCTTTAAACAACAATTTCAATTCGTAATTAAAAATTAAACATAAGCACAATAAATTTTACTTTCCCCGCACCCTTTTTGGAATGTCTTCCCCTCCCCTTGATTGGGAACCCCTGATGTAAATGAACAAAAAAAACCTTTTTAAGTATCAATTCGTTTTTTTTTTCAGGAGTTTCGCCAAAAATGATTTGATCCAACACCACCTATAACAGAAGGCCAATGTACCAAATTTATGACGTCGCATAGTAGTCCTACCATAGAGAAAATTCTTATATTTTTTATTCTAATATCATTACTGGTGAAATCTTGTTTTAACCTTTATACTAATGTTTATTTTATTATTAAATTAAATTTAATAATATTTTATATAAAAAATTTGATTTATTTTATTTAAAAAGAAAATTAATCGTATTTATTTTCAAATATAATAATGCTAATTAATTCAAATAAATTTTCTCTTAAATAAAATGTATTTATAGACAAATTTTAGTATAAAGATTGGCACAAAGTCCACCAGTAATAATATTAGAATCAAAATATAAGAAATGGCTATATAGCAGAACTACTTAAACTGACGTCATAAATTTTGTTCTCTGGTTTTCTGTTGTAGGAGGTATCGATTGATCCCATTCAAATGTTTCTAAATATCGAATTTTAGGTTCATTTGTATAATATTTAAAGTGGTAATAAATCTTTAATATTTGCATCAGACGTTGCTATTAGGTTCATACTAAACATTAAAAAAATTCGCGAAAATTGAATAAATCTTTAGCCAAGCGTGTAAAATCATGTTCATTTGCAAAGAATATGCTATAAATTTAATTTTCTACATTTTGTTTTTGAAGTAAATTCTTAGGACAAACAACGTGCTATTTAAAATTTCGTCTTCCGTAACATTTTTTTAATATTTAATAATAGTGTAGAAAAATGAAATTTGGATAAATTAGAATAAATGTTCGATTTTTCTCTAATAACATTTTTACCATAAAAAGCATTATTTTTAAATTTAGAGATTTTAATATGGATTTTCATTATATAACATGAAAGCGTCCAAATACTGTTGATAACGGAATGTATGTCGAAGTTATCTTACAAAGTTTAAGGAGATTTGGCACTCTTCAGAAATTTATGAAATTCTACCGAATTACAGTCACTTCCAGTCAGCAGAAATCGACTCTTCCCAGATCCTTTGCATATGATAAATAATTTATCAGGAAGATAGTAATGAAATGCCTTCTTAGAGATGTATAGACATGGATTTTCTAACTCAGACGAGATGGGTCTGGCAATACTTAGCAGAATATTATGAAAATTTGATCTCAGAAGCAGAATAGTCTGTCGTACAAGTGAGCTGAGGAACTAATTAAGTTAACTGCTGACATCATGTGAATGTTAGGTAAATTGTTGCAACGATCACAGGCACATCTTAATCAATGCAGATATCACGATTCTGAAGTTATTACGCTTTGAGCTGCTCTAGGCGTTTCGTTTGTACTTTGGAGAGCAGTGTATTATTCGCATATTTTTTTTTGTTAAACTACTTTACTCCATTATTATCTAATTAACAAAGCAGTTGATATAAAAATATATATCTTACAATTATATATTTTAGTTTAATATTATATGGGAATTTTACATGATTAACGTATTTTGTAAATTATGTTTCTAATCAATTTTAAAATTCATTTTTACTTGCGTTACTACTACCCTGGTCAGAAATTTATGTTAAAAAATGACCCATTTGGACAGATGTTAAAGAGCAGACAAGAGACATCCATCATAACTATCCGAAGTATTTTCAGCATAAACAAGTTAGCATGCCTTAACATATGTTGCGCTACATTGTTTCTTATATTTATTTTTTATATAAAATTTCTGGTAGTCTTGTAAAAGAGATAAATATAATATTTTAGTAAATTTATTAGCTACGTTCTTTATTAATAATAATGAAGTTTATTATCTCTCATTATATAGCTAGAAATGTTATATTTATCTTTTTGTTCAAATAGGATTAATTTCAATTTTAAAGGCAAATTCCTTCTTGATCAAAATTGAACTATTTTCCACTTTCGATTTGAGATCCGCAATGAAAATATTTTTAAAAATAAAATTAATAATACTGTACAGAAAGCAAATATAACTTTTTTCAGCACATATATATACATATATATCATGTGAAATAATAACATATATTTTTATAGCTAAATAAAATAACTAGTAAATACTCTAAAATATATTTATCATTTTTTATTTTTCATAAAACTACCAGTAGTTTTATTTTCAATAGTAATATTTTATGAAGAGCATTATTCTAAGTTCCACTTATAAAATAATAAACACTTTATTGAATCCTTTATGTTATGATCATTTGGTGCTGAACAAGTTCAAACGTCCAAAGTTAATGGTTTTTTGAGGACCGTGTACTTACACTTTGATGTAATCTACACTTTTGTTTTTATGTTGTTTGTTTTTATCCTTTATACTTTTTCTGTTGTATTTTAGGCAAACTATTTGTTTTTGCCTATTCGGGGTTGTTTTCCTATTACTGTCATTGCCATTGGCACTATAAAAAATGATTTTAAGGTTAAGGCCAGGGACTTAATAAAAGTTAATTAAGATATCAGATATCAGATAAGTATAATATAGCTGTTAATTTTCCCTGAATCCTATTTTCCTGTTATCCTAAATATAATATTGAACAAAACTGAGTAAATTAGGATAGCAAGTAGCCAATCCAGGCTGCTAATTTTTCCTTACTACTGTTATCCTGTTAACATTGAGCAAATGTGCATGTAGGTACTCATAAAGAGCGCGCTGCATAATCCTGTTAATGTTAATCATGAAACATAATCCGAAAAGAATTTACCGGGTATCTCACAAATTTGTGCAAAACTCCACATAGCGTGCGATTCCTTGGGCAAATATAAGACAAAAATATTCTTGGAAAATATAGATATTTTTTCTCATCTGCTTTAAACAAAATCTATACGAAATTTTCAAAAACTTCTTACATTTGCCAAGAGCCCAACTAATAGTCAATGGAACTGCAGGTTCTCAACCCTGATCTGGTTTTTCTGATCTGAAGGACAACAATATTATCACTAACATCTCGTTTATATTCTCCCTTAGCTGGAACAGACCACATTTCAATCTAAAGCACTGCGAAATCCACTGAGTTTATTTTGTGTAACGTCCAGCTCATTGTCATTTCACTCCCTGATCACTACCTACCCATAACTTTTAAAAAAAGCTTTAAATAAAAAAAATTCTTGTGCTGATACGGGATTGCTATCTTACTCTCTCACAGCTGAACAATACCGTCAACGAACAGGGAACGCTCTCCTTTATTCACACCTTTTACTCCCAGCCCCGAGGTTTTCTGAGAGGAGACCCAGCATCTTTTGTGTTCTGCCCCTCTCCCCCGTGGGGCGCTTTTGCGTTTACCTCCCTCCACAAACTCGGTAATCTATCGGTCCAGTTCATCTCTAGAAGAGATGTATGTGCATCACTTGGTTAGTTCAATCCCTGCATATTGGCCTGGTCTACACAGAGATCACAAGCAACACTATGCAGTCACTGCGGGTGTTTGGAGGCGCAGACTAATTCGCTGCCTTTCCCACGTTTCTTTTGTTATCCTCGTTTGTAACGCATTTTTTTTTATAATGGATGCCGGTGCTCAATGTCTGCACAACGGCAGATTATGCGGTACACGATGTTGATTCAGTCTTCATTAATATATTCTAAATATGATATGTCAATTTTTGTATTTAACGATAAGTAATCAAGTGCTGTCGCATTCGGATTAAGCAGAAAGTGGCATTATTTAAAAGCATATAACAATTAGTATGTAGCTTTTTCTTGTTATTACACTAAATGCAACATTGTGCAACATTAGGTGTATCGTGTCGGTTTTGTATCAACATTAGAGTTTCAGGCCGTTAAAACATTTGTGTGTAACCGGTGGTGCATCATGCTGGTTATATTTCTGTCAACAATATACCTGGGGCTGGAAGTAAATGGCGCATCACACCGATTATAACATTTTGTGTCAATAGAAGGTTCATCACGCCAAATGCAATATTTGTGTCAACAGAGGACACATCGCGTCAGTTATAGCATTTGTATTCATATTTGTGCAACATATAGATTGTAATATTTGTCAACGTTGGGTTCATCACGCCGATTATAACATTTGTGTCAACATTGGGTTCATCACATCGATTGCAATATTTGTATCAACATTGGATTCATCACGTCGATTATAATGATAGGTCGTAGACCTGTTTGATATTTCTTTTTCTTTTTCGTTTTTGATATACTATTTCAGTGCAACCACTTAATGTCTGACAGAGACGTCTCAAGTAGCTGATTCAAGCCAGATTACTTGGGCCAGGATTCCGTTTCACTCATCAAATATGGCAGTGGACGTTGTATCTTTTATCTGATTGACCCATGGGTTGGATGATTCCCAAGGTTACCAGAATGATATAGTCACGGTCTGACCAGAGAAAAGATTCGGTGTGGGGTGATCGTGCTTACAGGGCCAGAGTTTGGTCTTACTACCTATCTTTCTTTTGCTTTCTCCGCTTAAGTCCAATTTTTGTGCAGACCCATTGGACTAATTTTAGGCCGGATTTCAGGGAGAAACTTTAAGATAGATATCTCTGAATTAGTGAGATATTAAACCTATGCTTAAACTGTAGCTAGGCTAAATTTACCAAAATTTTGCATTGCCTGGAAAAAACTACGATCAGGGAAATCTGAAGTCAGTGCTTACTATATTTGTTTCGGTGTGCATTTAACAGTATCCTAGTAGAATCCAGTTGTCGTTCCTGGGAAGAGTCTTCATTTACCGTATGGTTACTTTGAATTGAATTATAACTGACTGTTGTCACTTCGTTTTAGCTATTACTTCATTTTAGTTGTCATTTCATTTTAGCTGTCACTTCACATTAACTGTCACTATAACTTTCATTTAGATTGTTTAAGTGGAGTTGGTGTACTAAAATGTGATTGTAATGTAAAATCATACACCTCTTTAAGCCTACGGTGGAATTTTGTTCACTTTGAAATTTCACTGAATTTAATTTTTTTTTGCTATTCTTTTTAAGAAAAATCTGCATTTTGACCAATTATTTAAAACCTCTACTCGTCGCAACTACAGTTAGGAAATATGGGACTACGTATTACTAGCTTGTGTGTTGTTCCTGGTTCGAGTCTAAATCTTCTTTTGGCCATCTTTCAAAATTATTTGTTAAAAAGAAATTTTTGAAGTCAGATGAACAATATGTTCTAATATGTAGTCCTGAATATTAGCAATTATGAATAGTTAATTATTTTAGTTAGCGCGGATCATACTTAGTTCATGCCGTATGTCTCAAAGAGAAAAAGTTGCGGATGACAATAATATTTGTGCCAACATTGGGTTAATCACATCGATTGTAATATTTGTATCAACATTGAGTTCATCACGCTGATTATAATATTTGTGTCAACATTGAGTTCATCACACTGATTGCAATATTTGTATCGACTTCATCACGCCGATTACAATATTTGTACCAACATTGGGGCCATCACGACGATTATTATGTTGTGTCAACAATATAATAATCTTCGTGATATTTATGATCACACCGATAATATTTGTGTCAACATTGGAAGCACGGCCGTTTATAATAATTGTGTTCCTTTCCATTCTCAGATCCGCTGATTATATTTGTATCAACACAAGGTGCAGCAGAAGGATTATAATATTTGTGTCAAAGTTGTTTGTATCATTTGTGCCAATAAAGAGCACTCCTCACATATTATAATATTTGTATTGAGACGCACCACGCCAGTTTTCATATTTCTGTATACATGCATTTTAGAGCCATCACGCCGATTATAATGCAGGTGAACTTTAACTTATGAAATTTCAAGCTGTGGACAGTTCGCATAGGAATATTCTATCTGCTACAAAATTATGACTGTATATTCAGCAAGTGAACACAGCTTCTGCTACTAACGAACGCCCAAATCTATTCGAGTCTGCAATACTATTTCCTAATGCTGCTGAAAGAACGTGAACTTACGAAAATTTCAACAGATTCAGAGATTTTTGGATGAAATTCTGCTAAAAGCCATGTTAAATACCAAAATTTCCATTTTTCTAAATAGTAATACATTAACACGATTACTATACATAGCCAATTTTTAAATTTTTACTAAAATGCAAAGTTTAAGCGTTGCACCTCTTTACTGTTTTATAACGAAAAAAAGTTGATATCTGAAAGTGATCAATAGGATTATTTAGGGTTGTTTTACGTCTGAGCGGCGTTTTTGTGCACATAATGGACTAGAAAATCGAGTTAAAGAGACCTCAGGGCTCAGAAATTTTTGAGAAAAGAGAATCACTGGGCAGCTGTTAGGAGAAAAATAAATCTTCCCGTCAAAATCATCCAGTGTGTTAAAGTGGAGATGACACGGAACACGTCTTAGCATCTCATCCGATGGACGATGGCTTTTCCAAGTCCCTAACGGAGTTTTATACCAAGTTTTAATACCTTTCATGCTAAGCGCAGAATGTGGGTTAACGGAGATAAATATATTTAATGATAAATATCAAACCTGGGAACAATGGCCTAACTACCATGGTTCCAATGGTTCCAGCTGATTTCGGATCAGGTTCTCAATAAGGCCCGTGCTCTCGACATGTGCTTTTTATTATTATATTTTATTTTTCATTTTTTTTATTACACATTGCGTGTTATCCGATTAATGTTTTTCCAAAATAATATTATTGTGGAGGGGGCCCAATGAAGAAATCTCACACCAGGGTTAGTTATCACCTTGTTGTGCCCCTGCCAGGAAACAGGAGATTACGAGCCTGTCACGTGTCACCTTGCTATGCCACTGCCAGGAAACAGCAGATTACGAGCCTGGCACGTATCACCTTGCTATGCCAGGGGGGGACATCAGATTACAAGCTTTGCACGTGTCACCTTGCTATGCCAGGGGGAACATCAGATTACAAGCTTTGCACGTGTCACCTTGCTACACCACTGCCAGAGAACAGCAGATTACGAGCCTAGCACGTGTCACCTTACTATGCCGGTGGGAGGGGTCATCAGATTTACGAGCCTGGTACGTGTCACCTTGCTATGCCAGGGGGAACATCAGATTACAAGCTTTGCACGTGTCACCTTGCTACACCACTGCCAGAGAACAGCAAATTACGAGCCTAGCACGTGTCACCTTACTATGCCGGTGGGAGGGGTCATCAGATTTACGAGCCTGGTACGTGTCACCTTGCTATGCCCCTGCAAGGGGAACATCAGATTACGAGCCTGGCGCATGTCACCTTGCTACGCCACTGCCAAGGAACAGCAGATTATGAGTCTGTACGCTACCCTCTGGTGCAGAACTGCTTGCACAAAACTCACCAAGGTGGTCAAGTGTTAAATAAATAAAAAAACTGCAGCCCCTAGTGATAAAAGGATTCATTAGTGAATTTAATATTATATCATACGTGAAAAATCAATTTAACTTACGAACATTCAACTTATGAACGTATTTCAAGGTATTAGTTGGGTCCATCTGATTTGTATAAAAAGAGGGTGCATCACGAACATCATTCGCACATTCATGACATTCCCCAATAACTGAAAAGAAAATACAGCTGGACATTATTCGTTAATTCAGACAGCATAATTTGGCAATCCTTGGTAAAAAATAAATTACGTTAGTCGATATTATTGGTAAATCAAACTTCAATTGAACAACTCGGCATTTTTTGATAACTCAAGCACATGACATTCTTCCCCAATTCAAACTACAATTACTTGAGATTCTGCGTAAATTCAAACCCGCATAATTCGATATTCTTCAGAAATTCAAACTTTATAATAACTGTACATTTAGTTATTGGGATCCTTGGCAAATCAATATCTCTTAACTTGACATCCTTTCATAATTCTGAGCCTCAAAATTCAACATTCGACATATTATAATTTCTCAACTTCATCTTCCTTATTATGCTATCAAAGAATAAAAAAAACTTCAAATTTAATTAGAATAGCTTACACTCATAGAAAGTATGTCACTCGGAAAATTTTAAATCAGATATGGATCTGTTTTAAGACAGATCACCTGTGATTTTTTTATGCTAAATCAACATTTATCTATCATATTGGCCTGTAAATGGTAGCCAGGCATACACTGGAAGGAGAGCTATGTACCAATCCTAGGCTTAACATCTAAAGGCCGACTCTGCCTTTTCGTGGTGCAGGCAGGTAGGACCTTTCAAAAAGTATAGTCTTTTCTGGAAGGAAATGGAAGGTGAGGGCTGCCAGATCAATCTTGTTAACTTATCTGATTTTGTACAGCCACATATTCAATAACTAAAAATATCATTGCAAAAAAATGTATAAGTAATATAATTTTTTAATTAATTGATACATATGTGCAATAAACTAAAATGTTGATATATAACATGCATACTTCAGTTGTATGCGGGGCGGGTGTGGCTCAGTCGGTAGCGAGTCAGACTCGTAATCTGTAGTTCCCAGGTCGAGTCCCAGCTGGGTCAGCGTTGAGATTTATTTCCGCAAAACTCCCCGCCCTGCCCACGGTCAGTAGGGGACACCGATGGGCTTGGAAAGGCCGCCGTCCGTCGGATGGGACGTTAAGCCGTGGCCCCGTGTGTGGGAGAGCCATACCCTGTGCACGTTAAAGAACACGCTGGATGGCCTTGACGGGAGGCTACCATCTGTCTCCCAACAGCAGTTCCAGTGGGTCCCCTCCCCCAACCTTCTCTGAGCCTTCGGGGTCCATGTGACCTGGCCATTTAGCCCATAGTGTGCAAAAAAGTGCCGCTCAGGTAAAACAACCCAACCCAACCCCGCCCTTCTCACGGTCAGTAGGAGACACCGATGGGCTTTGAAAGACCGGATGGGACGTTAAGCCGTGATCCCGTGTGCGGGAGAGTCATACCCTGTACTCGTTAACGAACACGCTGGGCGGCCTTGACGGGAGGCTACCATCTGTCTCCCAACAGCTGTTATAGTGGGTCCCCTTCCCCAACCTTCTCGGAGTCCTTGTGATATGCCCATTTAGCCCATGGTGTGCAAAAAAGTGCCTCTCAGAGGTAAAACAACCCAACTCAGTTGTATGCATTGATATTTTTATTAATAAAACAAACATCTACTGTTACATTTAGAAAAACTCAAGCAGCTGCTTACCACAGAGGTCTGACAGCAGGCTGTCAGTTTAATACGACATAGAGAAGATCTGTAAGGAAGGCGAGACATCAGCAGAAAAACAAACATCCATACCTTAACCAGGGTGCCATTACAGATCCCTTTGATCAGTAGCCGAACATGCTAATCACTAAGCTAAGAGACGACGTTACATTGATAGTCAAAAAACTTTTGTGTGGTTTTTGATTTTTGTTTACGTGCTATAAAACATCAAATTTGCATTGTACGTTGTTAGTTGAGTTTAAATCGGCATGTTAAGCGGAGGTGGATTGGATTGGATTGTTTTACCTCTGAGCGGCACTTTTTTGCACACCATAGGCTAAATGGCCAGGCCACAAGGACCCCGAAGGCTCAGAGAAGGTTGGGGGAGGGGACCCACTGGAACAGCTGTTGGGAGACAGATGGTAGCCTCCCGTCAAGGCCATCCAGCGTGTTCTTTAACGTGCACAGGGTATGGCTCTCCCGCACACGGGGCCACGGCTTAACGTCCCATCCGACGGACGGCGGCCTTTCCAAGCCCATCGGTGTTCCCTACTGACCGTGGGCAGGGCGGGGAAATTTTGCGGAGATAAATCTCAACGCTGACCCAGCTGGGACTCGAACCTGGGAACTACAGATTACGAGCCTGGCGCGCTACCGACTGAGCCACCCCCGCCCCAAAGCGGAGGTGGTGATGTCGAAAACATGTTGAAGTATATGAGAAAATGGCAAACAAATCTGGAGCTTTCTCTTGATTCGGTAACCCATGAGGGAAATTGATTTCATTCAAAAAATTTATTTCATTTTTTAGAATTCCCAACCAATTGTTATATTCAGTAAAAAGTATACTTTCTTCGTCCATCTACTGATGATATAGGGTATCAATCATTATTATACCTTATTTTTCTCTACGAGTCGGATTGTTTTACATCTGACTGGCATTTTTTGCACACAATGGGGTAAATCGCCAAGTCACAAGGACCCCGAGGGCTCAGAGAAGGTTAGGGGAAGGGAACCCACTGAGCTCCTTCAAAGACATCCAATTATTTTCTTAATTATTTTCTTTATTTAAATAACGATTTTTATAGATACTATTTTAGTTTACTAATTATAGATACTATTCTATTTATACTATTTAAATACACTTTTCAAGCATTTACGAAGTTTTTTTTTTGGAACTCTTTGGAGAAGAAAGTAGTTGTAGAACGGAAATGGTATAAAAGGAATTATTAATTCTTAAAACTTCTGTGATTTACATGGTCAAAAAACATTTTAATTATACCGTGTAAGGCAAACAAAAAAAAGTTGTCACAAGAGTTAAATTAGTTGACAAAAATTTTATGTTTGTCGAGTTTGCAAAATGTAAACAAAATGGTTAAAGAAGCATTCATCAAGATGCAGACAGTTTTACGAGTTTGTAATTCCAGAATTGTAATTCCAGAAGAAATGTCTTCTAGAGGGAAAAAAACATCTAATTAGCGTCTCTACTAATGTAACATGAGTCTGAAAAAGAACAGTTCTCTTCTCAGAATTGCGTTATCTGAACAAACTAGCAGGGACATGTGGGCGTCAGTTGCTACTCGTCCCGTGCTATTGCAACGCTTTGGTGCAAAATGTCCTTGAAAGTCTGCAAACTAAATAGCGGTTAAAATCATTATTAAACCCAAAGTATAGTCAGTGCATCGATTCAAATGGGATTAGCTAATAAGAATATATTTATGTATCAAGCAGAGCCGGATCTAGAGTGTTTGTGGAAGAGGGCCATGTGCCCTTCTCCCCACCAGGATGTTGGTAAGGGTAAAAGAAGCAAAAAATGATTAAACTTCTGAATTTTTCAAGAAATTTATTAAGGATCTCTAAAACAGAGAGGGAAATGATATACTACAATAGAAATCCGGTCTCTTGCCCCCCTTTTTCTTACTTTTTTCCTGCCCTCCCCCTTGTCATCATTGACGGATATATTAGAATATATTGATTTAAATTATTAATAACTTAAAAATAAAAAATAAAATAATGAATAATATTTATATTCTTAATTACTGTAAAAATATAACTAATAAAAATATTACTTGAATGCTAATATTTTATTTAATATATATATTTATTTGTAAAAAAAATATATTAACTCTCTACCATTATTTTGTTTAGTAAAAGTTATATATACATATAGCTTTGCATATAAAAATTATATATTCTATTATTATTTAAGAAAGGAAGAGTTGGGTTGGGTTGTTTTACCTCTGAGCGGCACTTTTTTGCACACCATGTGCTAAATGGCCAGGTCACATGGACCCCGAAGGCTCAGAGAAGATTGGGGGCGGGGACCCACTGGAACAGCTGTTGGGAGACAGATGGTAGTCTCCCGTCAAGGCCATCCAGCGTGTTCTTTAACGTACACAGGGTATGGCTCTCCCGCACACGGGGCCACGGCTTAACGTCCCATCCGACGGACGGAGGCCTTTCCAAGCCCATCGGTGTCCCCTACTGACCGTGGGCAAGGCGGGGAATTTTGCGGAGATAAATCTGAACGCTAACCCAGCTGGGACTCGAACCTGGGAACTATAGATTACGAGCCAGAAAGGAAGAAATGACTTCCCTGCACAAAGGACGGATATAACCTAGAAGCTATATTAGGCTTGTTCTGGTTTCTCATTCAGCATACAAACACTGACACAATGATATGCCCCACTGGTCTTAGTAGTCGGTACACTAACCACTAGACCAGGCAGGGCCTTGCGTTTCTAACAACGTTCTAACAACCTTTTTGGCACGCGGCTCCCTCCCTTCATGCCCGTTGTTTTCATTCATGATAAATGGCACCCCAAAGACAAGGACTGAACGCCATTGTCTTAAGGGAACCCGAACGTCATGTAACACTAATGTTAAAATGTGCTCAGAGGTGACCAACACTTTTTCCTGCAACGTGTCACATATTATGTTGGAAATGTGTCGCGTGCCACACACGACGAATCGAATTTGGAGGTGTGAAAAATCTGGAGGCTTGCCACAAGTTGTCCACCATGAGTTAACCCTTTTTCTCTGTTTCTAATCAAAAGAGAAAAAACAAACTGTGAATAAAATCTGTCCTTTAAGATACATTCGTTTCACTTCTAATATTTTGCCTCTGTGCAAAGTTATTGAATTTAGTTTACTCTGCGTATACACCTATTTTTATGCGTTAAGCATGAAACTCAGTTTTCAAGACTAAGCTTTATTAGAAAGCACAAAATCGCAGACATATGTATTCATTACTATATGGTATTAATCTAAAATTCCACAAAATTGGTTCAGTACTTTTGACAAAATGAACCATTTGTGAGAATACATATATTTGGCAAAAACGCAAATGACGTTTAGTATTCAAAGTTATAATTTTATTTTTTACAAAACTGCAAAATGCTCTGTAAATTCTTTCAGCATAATTCCAGACTAAAGTGATCATTGGAAGCTATAGAATTCAAAGGATTATTTTTCCATTAAAACCTCAAGAACGATTTTTTTAATATTTTTGGTCATTTTTAGGTTGCCTTAATTATCGATTTTTTAAAATTCCCAACCAATTGTCATATTCAATAAAAAGTATACTTGCTTCGTCCATCTACTGATGATATAGGGTATCAATCATTATTATATCTTATTTTTCTCTACGAGTTGGGTTGTTTCACATCTGACTGGCATTTTTTGCACACAATAGGCTAAATCGCCAGGTCACAAGGACCCTGAGGGATCAGAGAAGGTTAGAGGAAGGGAACCCACTGAGCTCCTTCAAAGACATTCAGCGTGTTTTTAACGTGCACAGGGGACCTTGACTTTCCTGCACACGGGGCCATATATTTACGTCCCATCCGACGGACGACGGCCTGTTCAAGCCCATCGGTATCCCCTTTATCATTGAGAGCAGGATCAGGATGTAAGAGAGAAAAATCATTACTAGCCCAAGAGGGACTCGAACCTGCGAAGTGCAGATTACGAGCCTGGCACACTACCGACTGACCCCCCCCCCCGCCCCTATTTCTCTATGAGAATATATAATTAGGAAAAAATTACCCTTCAATCAGCTGCTTGCTATAGAGATCTGACAGCATCCTCTCAGTAAAATACGCCATAGAGAAGATTTGTGAGGAAGAAAACCATTCAGCAGAAAGAAATCACAAGGAAACAAACATTCATGCTCTATCCAGGGTTCGAACCCAGGTCTCTTAGATACGAAGCCAAGCGCGCTTACCATGTAATCGCAGGGAAAGGGTTAAAGAAAATGTTGCCCACCTATATCTCGATCAGCAATGTTAAACCATAAAACTGAAACTGCTTAAATATCTCTTTTTAAAATTTTAAAACATACCAAACTTTAATCAAAATCAAAAATGATCAAACAACAATTTCTGCAATATTTATTTATTAGGAAAGTAGAACGTTATATCGAATGATCCAATATACATTAAATAAAACTACAACAGCAAAATATCCATCACCAACCTTAAAATCCCAATACAACTAAACGTAGGGTTTCCCTTTAAAACAACCTCTTGTATCACACAGAATAAGCACAAAGTACATCTAGAATCTCTCCCTATTTGTAGCAAGATTTTCCCAAATTAACACACTGTTATCTCTATTACTCTCTTAGTTGATAAATACAGTCCGTTTAAGGGATATTTTACACTTTCTCTTTGCTAAATTTATAATCATCATTATACGCATATTAGCTCTCGAAATGTCACTAACTTAAAAAATTACCACAAGAATGAAAGAACTAAAAGATCTTATAAATCTTAAATGTCCATGATTTCATCATACAGTACTAGTGTAGTTATGTATCACATTGATCTCAAAACACGTTCCTGCCAACATGAAGTTACTCTTTGGTCGTAAAGACGTTTTATGCCCCTATAAAATAAAGACTGAGAAACGTTCTGTGCGGCGTCCACAGCTCAGGGTGGCCATTTTATCCTCTCAGCACTCAGATAGTCCTGATTTATAGCCCCCAAACTAGCTCCAGTTGCATAGTGCACCAAGCCTAAGGGAGGACCCATATAACACGTTTCACAGTCCAATTCTTTTTAACCCATTTTATCAAATGTTTATACAGCAATACACACCGATTTTGAGATGTTATCCATCGAATTTAAGCATTAGAGATTTTGATTTTTTTAAATTTATTCTCTTTTGTTTTATTTAATTAGTGCGATTTTTATTTGAATTTATTAATTGTTATAAGGAACTATAAATATTATGCAATGAATTAGATTATCAATGAAATTGTAATTTATTTCTCTAAATCTATGCCTGAGCGAAAGTTGCTTCATCTGGATACTGTAGGCCAATGCTCCCCAACAGATGTACCGTGAAATTTTCATGTTTACTCAAAATGTTTATCACTCTATTCTACATAATTGAATTTTATACGTATTTTACCTAGTTGGAATTTTTTAGTCGAATGTAGAAAATTAAAAAAAAATTATTGATTGTAAAATAATAGCGATTACCTTAATTAATAAAACATTTTAAACTACGTATGCATGTTTCTTCCCTGGTGTGCAGCGACAATTTTGGATCCTCAAAAATGTCCCACGACCATTTTGCATCCTCAAAAATGTACCGCAACCATTTTGAACTTTTTAAAAGTATACCGCGATAATTTTGGTTTTCCAAAAGTGTACTGTGAAATGTTTGGATTTTCAAAAGCGTGCAGTGGCAATTTTGGATTCTCAAAGGTGTGCCATGGACTCAAAAACAAACTGTGAATAAAATCTGTCCTTTAAGATACATCGTTTCACTTCTAATATTTTGTCTCTTAGAGAAAGGGAACACACTGAGCTCATTATGTATGAAAAAAAATATTTTAAAATATTGGGATGCACTGCTGAAGACATTTCTGTTTGACATTCTCTCCTTATTCTAGATTTGTCCCATTTCTTTGAGGTCTTTAGGCACAATGTTCATAACTCTATTCACTAATCCGTATCTGCAGACAATGTGGTAAATGTATTCCCACTTTACATAAAATGCTTCTTAAAGGTTGTTGATGACTCCTTCGTGCAACTTCATTATTATTTGCAAAAATCATTAATAAGCAAGATGCTGCGGAAACACCTGAAATCAAAAGCATCGAGCTTCCTGTTTCTTACTTAGAACGAACCAAAGCTTCTTGATTTCTTATTTAGAAAGCGTCCAGGTTTCTTTTCATATTTAGAAAGAGCACAAGCTTGTTGATTTCTTACTTATAAAAAGCTTAGGCTACTTGTTTTTTTACTTAGAAAGAGCCCAAGTTTTTTATTTCTTACAAAGAGCCTAACCTCAGTAGTAAAGAATCACAGGATGTGCCTATAGACATGTAACTGATGAAATAATAAGATGAAAAAAATTGGTTTGGCCGTTAGTGAAATTCGAGCCCACGTCTCCTGAAAACATGCCAGTTATGCTAACCACTACACCATCATCGGTTTTTTACTTTACAGCTCATGTGACATAAACTTCCCTGCATTTTTATTCGTTTCGCACAGTGGCACACAGTTTTCAGGAAACGTGGTTCGAATCCCACTCACGGCAAAAGAAATTTTTTTCACCTTATTATTTCATGAGCCTAAGCTTCACTATCGTAACAAACTTCAGAGAGTACTAAATTCTTATTACCTAGATTAATCTTTAGATGCTATTTACATATATATTAATGCAATAAATCAATCTTCCCTTCGGTTCCTGTTGATTTCTCGACTGTCAACTGCCACCCCTTTGACCTAGAGCGCGATCAACGCGACTCCTGTTTGGCCTTGAATGTGACACAGGATCCGAAATTTCTTAACGTTTCTGACATCTACTACCCGAAATACTCCTATGATCTAATTAATTCTCACCTTTCTACCGCAAGTAGAGAGAAATTTGATCTCTGGTCTGGAGGGACCAGTCAGATCAGAAATTTCGTAAGGTTTCCAGGATGTAGAATGAGAAATCTCTTCGCAACCCCCCCCCCCCCAGGTACGAATTTTCGGGTTCCTAGTACACCTAGATGGATTGATCAAATCCGGAATTTGGGTTGGTTGTTTTACCTTTTAGTGGCACTTTTTTGCACACCATGGGCTAAATGGCCAGGTCACATGGACCCCGTAGGCTCAGAGATGGTTGGGGGAGGGGACCCATTGGTCAGCTGTTGGGAGACAGATGGTAGCCTCCCGTCAAGGCCATCCAGCGTGTTCTTTAACGTGCACAGGGTATGGCTCTCCCGCACACGGGACCACCGCTTAACGCCCCATCCAACGGACGGCGACCTTTCCAAGCCCATCGGTGTTCCTACTGACCGTGGGCAGGGCGGAGAATTTTGCGGAGATAAGTCTCAACGCTACCCCAGCTGGGACTCGAACCTGGGAACTGCAGATTACAAGCCCGGCGCGCTACCAACTGAGCCATCCCCGCCCCACCGGAATTTGGTAACTTTTCTGAGATGTAGGACCCAAAATACCCCTAGGCACGAACAATCTCCTTCTCACATACCAAGAATTCATTAACATCACTTTTCTTCAACCTATGTCCATGAGGGCTGCCATGTTTTATTCATACTACAGCAGCGCCACCTGCGGAAAGACCATGCAATAGAATAAATACTGATCTGTACGAAGAAATTGGGACATCATATTTTGAGTAGCCCTCGTATGTCTGGATTTTTAACAATATTCGTTCAATATTTGAAGAGGTATTAAATAGACGCTGTTGTTAAGACAGTCTTAAATATTTCGTTTTCTTTTTTTTTTTCAAAATTAAGGAAATCTGAAAGGATTGTTGCAAAAATTTATAAAACTACACTTACAGATTTAGATTAATACAGGTTTTAACAGATTTAGATTATTACAGATTTTTAATGACAATTATTATTCGTGTTTTAGTTAACGCTTGTGGTTGGATTATTTCCGTTATTTTACCTCTGAGATGCATTTTATTTTCTCATAATGGGCTAAATGATCAGGTGAAAAGACAACAAGAACTCAGAAAACTTTGGGTGAAGGGGTTCCACTATACATCCATTAAGAGACAATTGAGAGACTCCTGTCAAGACATCCAGCGTGTATTCTTCAACCTGTAGAGATTGTGGCTCTCCTGCACTCAGAACCACAGTTTAATGTCCCATCCCATTGACGGCGGCCATTCTAACTATTAGTATCCCATTTTTAACTGAGGGTAAAGTGGAAGTTAGCCGAGATAAGTCTCAACGCTGGAAAGGGTTGGGACTCGAACCTGAAAACTGTAAATTACGAGCTTGAAACGCTATCGACTGAGCCAATCCCCTCCCCAACGCTTGAGGTAAATTAAGATCAGCTAAACTTATGCTAATTTCTTACATATAACTCTTTACATATCAATCAAGCAAAATTACTCCAGAACTCTTTACATACCAATCAAACGAATATTATTGAAAACCGAGATTTAGAGAGATTTGAGTGACTGACATCTTTACATCCAGTCACATTTTTCCATAAAATGTTTATTTTCGAAACCAGGGACTTTGAATTTTGGATTATTTTACCTCTGAACAGCATTTTTTTTTGCACACAATGGGTTAAATGATCAAGTCACAAGAACCTCGAGGACTCAGAGAAGGTTGGGGATCCACTGAACAGCTTTTAGGAGGCAGAGGTCTTCAACATGCACAGGGTATGGCCCTCTCGTACACGGAGTTACGGCTTAAGGTCCCATCTGACGGACAGCAGCCTTCCAAAGTCCAACGGTGTCATCTACTAGCCGAAGGCAGGGGTTCTTACGGAGATAAATCTCAATAATGGCCCAGGAGGGACTCCATCCTAGGAAATGCAGATTACGAGCAATACCCCACCTCGACATTGAATGAGGCTTTCATCCAAATATCATGGAAGTGTCCGAAAACTTTTGGCATCACAGCATATGTTGTTTCATTTATCATTTATTATTATTTTGTTTTACACTGATAGAACATCAGTATCTATGAATACAAATAATCGATAATTTGCTACATTACTGATAAAGAAAGGAAAACGTCAGAGTTAAATAGAATAAAATGCTTTCGCTTCGTCTGATGATCAATAAATTTAATAATGCATAAGAGTAAGATCATCTGAAATGGATAATTCATTCAATACCATAAAAAAAGATTTTTTCCAATGATTAGACTTAAAAAAAAAAGGATTCAATAATATGTACTGTATATATTACATTCATGAGTCGGTTAACTTAATTAGGTGGGGGGTGGCTCAATCGGTAGCGCGCCAGACTCGTAATCTGCAGTTTCCAGGTCGGAGTCTCAGCTAGGCCAGCTTGAGATTTATCTCCCAAAACTTTCCGTCCTGCCGTCGGTCAATAGGGGACAGCAATGGGCTTGGAAAACCGCCATATGTTGGATGGTATGTTAAGCCGTGGTCCCATGTGTGGAGAGCCATACCCTGAGCACGTTAGAGAGCACACTAGATGGCCTTGATGGGAGACTACCATCTGTCTTCCAAGAACTGTCCAATTGGTCCCCCAAATCTTCTCTGAGCTCTCTGAGTCTTTGTGGCCTGACCATTTAGCCCATTGCGTGCAGAATAGTGCCGCTCGGAGGTAAATCAACCCAACCGGTTAACTTAAAGTTTCTTTCACATTTTATAAGATTAAACCCATGGGGGATTTCTGGAGGCAGAAGCGGAGACAAAAAGTACTTTTAAAGTAAACTCATTTGTTTCGCCGGAAGAAAGAAAGCTGTCACACAGGAAATGAGTAGAGGAAACACCACTAGAAGTTTCCTGTGGATGTGTTGGTCATTTTATTTTAGACGTACTTTTCACTGACTTGAGTTATATCTGTTGTCTCCAACTACCATTTCACGC
Organism: Ryuthela nishihirai; assembly: GCA_038380435.1. NCBI lineage: Eukaryota > Metazoa > Arthropoda > Arachnida > Araneae > Heptathelidae > Ryuthela > Ryuthela nishihirai. The sequence continues at coordinate 50,135,424 of JAWZYU010000024.1, read as the reverse complement.
GCCAGGCAAAAAAATCAAGATAAGAAGAAATAAAAAAGTTTAACTGCTGAGGTCCCATCAGAGATCTGGAAATGGTTCCTTTAACGTCCTCTAGTTGTCCAGGTAGCAGGATGGAGAGCACGAATGGATCAAGTGTCACAAGCTTAACCTCTGTTGGTGGCACCATCAAGTCTAGCTACACGATCCGCTATATAAATTTCCGACCTCATCTCAGTGACGTGGCTCCAAGACTGGCCCTGCTGCACTGTCTACCTTAAACCAATAACGAGGATTTAGTGGTGCCATAAATGGAACAGTTCATCGGGGTCCCTGCTGGAAAGGCAGATCTGCGATGGTTCTGGAAGAAGGCTGGAGGTGGCTGAAGCGTGGACACCGGTTGGCAAAAAATTATGATGCATAATAAAGAGTTGTTGATTCATTCCTACAAGCGTGGCTATAAACGGAGCAGTTCATCTGGGCTTCTGTATTGGCAGAGATGCTGCAGTTTTGTAAGAGAGGAAGGAGTAATTTTGAAGTAACGATAAAACTTGTACACCGTGTGGTAAAAAAATGATGATGCATAACAAACAATTGTTGATTCATTGCTCTAAGGTGGCTATAAACGGAGCACTTCATCTGGTCTTCTTCTGTAATGGCAGAGATGCTGCAGTTTTGTAAGAGAGGAAGGATTAGTGTTGAAGTAGCAATGAAACATGTACATCATGTGGCAAAAAGTGATGAAACATAACAGACAATTCTAGATTCAGTGCTACAAGTGTGGTTATAAACGGAGCAGTTCATCTGAGCTTCTTCTGTAACGGCAGAGATGCTGCAATTTTTTAAGAGAGGAAGGCGTAGTGGTGAAATAACGATGAACATAACGATGAACATCTCTGCCATTACAGAGACACAACATACCAATGTACATGTTGACGGTACAAACATGTACACTGGTTGGCTAAAAGGGATGATTCATAATAGAGAGTTCATGATTCAGTGTTACAAGTGTGGTTATAAACGGAGCAGCTCATTTTGGCTTCTTCTGTAATGGCAAGATGCTGCAGTTCTGTAGGACAGGAAGGGGTAGTGTTGAAATAACAATGAAACATGTACACCGTGTGGTAAAAAAAGTGATGACGCATAACAAACAATTGTTGATTCATTGCTATAAGCGTGGCTATAAACGAAGCAGTTCACCTGGCTTCTTCAATAATGGCAGAGATGCTGCAGTTTTGTTGGGTTGGGTTGGGTTGTTTTACCTCTGAGCGGCACTTTTTTGCACACCATGGGCTAAATGGCCAGGTCACATGGACCCCGAAGGCTCAGAGATGGTTGGGGGAGGGGACCCACTGGAACAGCTGTTGGGAGACAGATGGTAGCCTCTCGTCAAGGCCATCCAGCGTGTTCTTTAACGTGTACAGGATATGACTCTTCGCACACGGGGACACGGCTTAACGTCCCATCCGACGGACGGCGGCCTTTCCAAGCCCATCGGTGTCCCCTACTGACCGTGGGCAGGGCGGGGAATTTTGCGGAGATAAATCTCATCGCTGACCCAGCTGGGACTCGAACCTGGGAACTACAGATTACGAGCTTGGCGCGCTACCGACTGAGCCACCCCCGCCCCTGTAGTTTTGTAAGAGAGGAAGGATTAGCGTTGAAGTAACGATGAAACATGTACACTGTTTGGTAAAAAGTGATGATGCATAACAGACAGTTCATCCGGGCTTTTGTTATAATGGCAGAGGTGGTAGCTGCGAAGTAACGATGAAATATACACATCCCTTATTGAAAAGTAGTGATGAATGAGACATTGTTGATCCATTGCAACAAGTGAGGCCATACATTGAACAGTTCATCTTGATCCTGTTTGAAAATTAGATCTACTGTAGTTCTTGAAGAGGAGAAGAAGTCGCGGCGAAGTAACAGTGAAACGTGTACAGTGGTTGACAAAAAAAGTGATGATGTATAACAAAAAGTAGTTGATTTTTTTTCCTACCAACGTGGCCATACATAGACCATTTCATCTGAGCTTTTGCTGTAATAAAATACTAATATATGCTATAGTGTCAATGAGGAATCCCCGGTTAAGGTATGGCTGTGTTGTCTTCCTGCTAAGGTTCGCCATCCTCACAGACCTTCAACTATATCGTATTAAACTGGTAGGCTCCTGTCAAACTTCTGTGGCATGCAGCAACTTGAGGGGATATTTATTTATTTTTTTGTTTATTTATTTATTTATAAAGCCCATTTGAAAGAATGGTCGAAATCAAATGAAGCATTCTTCAATTCCATGCATTAGGTATACACATCTATCTTATTTATAAAATGAGCCTGCGCAAAAACTGTTTTTGATTGCAAACAGTTGCATTCATTGCAATTCCTTAGTTTGAATTCATATTATATCTGCACATTAGTTCGCCTAGAGCACCACAAAATATCTAGCCTGTCTTGGGTATGTAATATTTACAGGCATATTTACTATTGCATCCTTTCTAATTTATAGATCATGACACTTACATGAACCAAATGTGTTTTATGACATATAAAATATATTTATGCTTACAGATGGGGGGGCACTTATTACATGGTTAATAGATATATTGTAAACACTTATACCATAAAGAAAGAAAATTTAACTTTTTTATATTACGATTTTTTTCTGTTGTTGTTGCTTTTACCTATGGTATTTCTTTTGTCTTCATCTGTCGCAAGCAAACAATATCCTGAAATTAAAAAAAAAACAGAAATATCTACCCAACATCAAACTGTAGTTAAAATAGTTCTGACGTAAACTTGACTTTTGGAATATTTAATATAAAAAAGCATTTATTTTCATTCATTTATAATACGTGGCCGAGTGACTGATCAAAGGGACCTGGGTTCGAGCCCAAGGTAAGGCATGGATGTTTGTATTGTCTTTCGGCTGAGGTTCTGCCATCCTCACAGACCTGCTATGCAGTATTAACTGACCGTGGGCAGGGCGGGGAGTTTTGCGGAGATAAATCTCAACGCTGGCCCATCTGGGATTCGAACCTGGGAACTACAGATTACGATATTCCACGTCGAATTACGTCTGTTCTGAACACCCGAAGTAGGCTTACAGCTCACTAATAAAATGTTCTCCAAAAACAGTACATGTTTCCATTATTTTGATAAACCCCTGAATTAATCACTCTACAAGCAAGTTTTTCACTCCTGTGGAGGTATATGCTTTTTGATGTTGGGAGGGGTTGCTCAGTCATGTGCCAGAATCGTAATTTGATGTTCTCAAGTCGGAGTTCCAACTATGTCAGCGTTGAGATTTAGCTCTGCTAATCTCACCATGTCTTCCGTCAGAGACACCGGTGGTCTTGAAACGGCCGCCGTCCGTCAGATGAAACGATAAACCATGATTCTGTATTCAAGAGGGCATACCCTGTGCACAAGAGCGTACTGGGTAGTCTTGATGATAGGTTTCCATCTCTCTCTTAACAGGTGTCCAGTGGATCCTTCTCCAACTTTCTCTGAGTTCTTGGGGTTCTTGTAACCTGGTCATTTAGTGCTCTCAGATCTGGGCAAAAGTGACTCTCAGGTAAAAGGGGCGGGGGTGGCCCAGTCGGTAGCGCGCCAGGCTCATAATGTGTAGTTCCCAGGTTCGAGTCCCAGCTGGGGGAGCGTTGAGACTTATCTCCGCAAAACTCCCCGCCCTGCCACGGTCACTAGGAGACACCGATGGGCTTTGAAAGACCGCCGTCCGCCGGATTGGACGTTAAGCCGTGGCCCCGTGTGCGGAAGAGTCATATCCTATACACGTTAAAGAACACGCTGGATGGCCTTGACGGGAAGCTACCATCTGTCTCCCAACAGCTGTTCCACTGGGTTTCCTCCCCCAACATTCTCTGAGGCTTCGGGGTCCATATGACCTGGCCATTTAGCCCATGATGTGCAAAAAAGTGCCGCTCAGAGGTAAAACAACTCAGCCCAACCTTTTTTGATGTAAGTTGCGCATTCTGTAAATTCTGCCCAAAATTATGAATAAACCTTGATTTTGAATAGAGGGTTGCATTGCAAGAGAAGATTAAATTTTCCGTCATCAAACTTGAACATCCTATTAATTTAAGAACATTGAAAATCACAGAAAAAAACTGAGATTTTTCAACTTTCAAGTAAACTGTAATTACTGACCAAGATCCTATAGTCAAAATTCACACGGCCAAATAGCAAAAAAAAAAGCCTTTAACTCAATTTCTCAAAAATTTTCTCCTGAAGCAGGTTTGTTAGTTCTTCAGAAACCACTGTATATAAGTGAAAAAAGACAGATTCGGAGAAAAGTGTATATGAACCGAACAAAAAGAAAAAGAAAATAATAACGAAAGAAGGACTTCTTTTTCGGCAGTGAGATTTCCTGTAAGCCAAAAGGAAGTTTGAAGTTCTTACAATGTGGACTTTTCAAAGCAGCTGATGACTACAGGATGGAACGGAAGAAGTAGACCAGACTGATTGATTGCGCTGTAGGTTCTTTCGTGTCTACATTCCGCTGAAGCCTAGCACTGAGAACTTGCGGATTTGAAGCCGATTTTCTCAAAGAAAGAAAGCTTCTTTCTGAGCGAAACCGTTGAGTCCTCCTCGAATATCAGATTCAGGCATCTCCATGGGAAGGCGCTCCTACGACTCTGCTTCTCAAGCGGATATTTTTTATCTAAACTTGCTACCAATTTTATTCTTAATCTTGAATGATACTCTTCGGAAAATTCTCTTTTCGACGGCTGGGGCTGTTTGTTTTGTTAGCGCTGAAGTTGCTGTTGTTGTTGGTTTTTGATGGTTGTTGTTGCTATTACTGCTTTTCCCCCGTGAAGTTTCGAAAGAATGGAGTTTTTTGTGTGATGGAATACCTTAGAGTTTTCAGATTTTTTTTTAACATTTCATTTTGTTGAAGATATTAATTAAAATTCAGGAGAAAAAAATTGATTCGACCTTTAATACATGATTAATAGTTTACACATTTTAGAATCATTGATTGTGAACTCTAACAGACTCTTCCAAGGCTTTTGAATCAGTGGCAATGATGCGCAATAATATGTACTAACAAGCAAATAATATAATTAAGTAAAATATATCCTATACATGAGAAAATAATATACTTTATTTTAAAAATTAATAAATGTTATGCATTTTTTAAACAAAACAATGCAATATTAATTTCATTATTTGCATATTTCTTAATTAAACAATATCATATTAAGTAGGATTTGTCTATTTTTTATTAATAAAGGATAATATATTTTTCAACTGCACCAAGATTGAAAGAATATATTTAAAATATCTTGTTTTTGAATATAACAGACCATGAAAAAAACTTTGTTTCCTCTTTAATATTAAAAGCTTAATATCTAATCTTTTTCGGACTTGCTTATTATTTATCACTTAGTACTCTGATTAATACCAAACAATTTGCACATCTGGAACATTAAGGGTATTTTTGTTTTACCGACAAAATCAGAAAACAACTAAATCTTTCAGTCTTAAGTTACATATTAATGCTCATAATTCCCTTAACAATAAGCTCTATCAAGCATTAGACTTCAAACCCACCTAGACGAGCATTTTCCTAAATTAAAAATCTGCAGTCTTATTCTCCATCTTTATTAATTCTCCAGAATCTCATTGTCAACGTAAATTGTATTCAATCAGTTTCCCGTCAGTCGGGAAATTTCATTAAAATGACGATTGTCGCATATGCAAAAGCGAAATTGAATTACTCAAACAGTTCAAAATGTGCGGAGGTTCAACATTTCAGTGCATTGCCTTCATTTTCATTAACAGATCAATATTCAGAATAAGATGCATGTGTTGAAATTATTTTCTTTAGTCCTTTATTAGACCTTTAAGAATACACACTAACTTCTTATATTGCAAAGAAAAGGATAAGTTTATACAGAAACTGAAAAAAAAAAGACTTGTAAAGAACAATTTTAAATAACCGGAAAGGGCGTTTTAGTAATGAAGTGGATGTTTCGATATTTTTTTTTTCTTTCCACTTTACGTCTGCTTCTTTGTTTCCTTAAACGCTCTTTTTCTTTTCTGATTTTCCTTTTTTTTTCCTGTTTGCTTGCTTGATTAGTGTTTGTTGTTTCGCTTGCCTGATTGTTGTTTGCTGCTTCGCTTGTTTTTGATAGCTAGCTTGCTTTCTGTTTTCTTGCTTGATACCCTTTTTCTGTCTTCATTTGCTTTTTGTTCCATTGCTTAATATTTAACTTGTTTTTTTTTTGCAGTTTCAAAAATTTTCTTGTGTTCCCTTTCCTCGATATCATATTGCTCTTTTTTTCTTACTTTCTATTATGCTTGTTTTGGTGTCTAATTGATGTTTTCTTAGTTATATTTCTCTTCCATGATATTTTTCTATTCTTTTATTCCTTCCTTTGATACTTTACTTTTTTCCTTCCAACCTGATATCTTGACAGAGCTAGTTTTCTTAACTTGATACTTTTCTGCTATAAATTTTGTTCCCATATTTCGTACTATTCTGCTTTAAATGTGTTTCCCTTATTTTTTACCTTTCTGCTATAATTTTTTCCCTTATTTCATATCTTTTTGCTTTAAATTATGTTCCCTTATTTCCTACCTTTGTTCTTTACACTCTGTTCCCTTATTTCATACGTTTCTACTCTAAATTTTGTTCCCTTATTTCACAACTTTCTTTTTTGAAATTTGTTCCCTTATTTGATACTATTCTGCTTTAAATTTTGTTCCCCTATTTAATATCTCGCCAATTTCAGTTTCTTTACTAGTTTTAACTGCATTTTTTTATTTGATGTTTTAGTAATTTTATTTTTGATTCTTTCCATGACAAGTTGTAAATATATGTTTCTTTTTTCTGGATGTCATGTCGAATGCAAAAATAATGGATACCAAAATCGAATACAAAAGTGTACGACACAGACATATCACTTTACACTTTTGCATCGGGATAAGAATTGAAGAAACGTCGGGCCTTATCAAGCATGGTAATCTGTTTATTTGAGCTGTCTCTTCTCTATTCCTTATTGCTTTCAGCAAGAGTCTATTTTTCCTTTTTCTGCATGCTATGTAAATATCATTTTTTGGTCCTTTGCTTTATACCTTGTAATTCTTAGTTCAGCTATATATATTATATATATATTATATATATATTATATAATATATATATTATATATATTACTATATCCTATTTATCCCTCTGGATATATTGCTAGCTTCACTTTTACTTCCTTTCTTGATACCGTATTGGTTTTATTTTTGTTTTTAACTTGATAGTCGCAAATATATTTTTCTTTTCAATTCTCAGTTCCTTACCTGTTTACTTTTAACTTATTTCTTATAACACGTCAACATTATTTTTGCCTTATTTCTTGATACTTCATAAATTATTGCTTCTTTCCTTAATACATTACTAGTTTTTTTTTTTTGCTTTTTTTCCTGATACCACATAAATATTGTTTTGACTTCCTTTTTCGATAATTTTCTCGCTCCTTAGGATTTGCTTGTTTTCATAATCTTTCTTCATATTTTTTATTAGGGGCTGGGTTGTTTTCGACGCTAGTGCGCTAGGCTCGTAATCTGCAGTTCCCAGGTTCGAATCTCAACTGTGTCATCCTTGAGATATATTCTCTATTAGCCCCCATTCAGACTCGATGAAAGAAGGAATAAGATGGACTTTGAAAGGCCACCGTTCATCGGATGTAACATTAAGACGGTAGTTCCGTGAGCAGGATAGGCATTTCCTGCGCACATTAAGAACACGCTGGATGGCCTTAACGTAAACCTTCCCGCAGTCTACTAACAGCTGTCCAGTGGCTCCCCTACCCCAATCTTATCTAACCTTTGTGATATTTGTGAGTTGGCCATTTTGCCTATTGTGTGCAAAAAAGTGCTGCTCAGACCTAAAACAACCAAACAACTTTTTGAATTCCTTTCTTGAGTATTTCGTTTTTGCATGCTTTCACCATTGCTTATTAATTTCATTTCTCTTTCGATTCTTTCCTTCTATATATATATATGAAATATCTTCCTACTGGGATCTCACCTCTTCATTGATTGTCTTTGCTTTATTCAACGTCATAGTTCCATCAACTTTTACCCAAACTTTGCTCTCTAAATCTTGACCTCGTTCATCAAATTCTTCCTCCTAAATATAATTTCGTTTCCTTTACTCCAAATATCTCAATATTTAATAAAAACGAGCACTTCATATCCACTCAGAGCATTTCAGCTGCTGTCAAAATGCACTCATCTATTCTGATTCGTCTCTTCTGTTCTCTCGTCTTATTTATAACCAGTGGCAGTCGTGTTAACTTTCATCAAAGGGAACCTCTATTCATGCGAAAAAAGATTCTGCTAGAGTCACTGATAAAAAAATAAATCCAAGTGCACATTCACAAATGATTTGTCAAAACATTTCTCCTTTTTGCTTTCGCGCAAAATGAAGTTAACTTTGCACGACTAAAACCTTAAGATCCGGCTCTACAATGAAGTGCTCTATCTTTTCTCCAGTATAAATGTCATATAAATGTCAGTTCTACTTTTAAACAGTGTAAGAAAAATATTCAATATATCTATTGAATGCAGTGGCTCCTTTTAAAGAGGATTTTTCAACCCATTGTCACTATGATAAACTGACTCGAAAGAAGTTGAAGCTAATAACATGAGGAGCTGTTGAGTGAATTCAAGAGGAAAATCACAAAGAAAAGAATCTTCAAAAGAATGGTACTTAGAAAATTTCGGAAGAAAAATATTTCCTTTAAAAAAAGTAGAATAGTTTAAAAAAGAAAATCGAATACAAAAGTATACGACACACACGTCGTCTTACAATTTTTTGTATTGGGATGAGAACTAAAGAAACGTCCGGCGCCATCAAGCATGATAATCTGTTTATTTAGCGTTGTCTTTTAACTTCTGTATTCCTTATTGCTTTCTGCAACAGTAATGATTTCCCAGGGAAGTTAGCCGAGAAATATACCAGGAAAAAAAAACTTCTATAAACAAAAAACTTCAGAGAAAGATCGAACTTTTTCCGCTAGTTTCGTTCTTTGTCTGAGTTACGTTTGAATAGTCATAAAGACAAACCACAATTAAGAATTTTTGGAATAAATGTTGGTCTTGTTTTATAAATGATGAGCAAACAATAATATGACATTCCTTGTGGCAGATGGAATTCCCTAACAGTGTTGGATGTATGTTTAGATAAAGGATGGAGTGTTCTACAACAGCATGAACAAAATGCCACATCTAAGGATGGAATTCCGTGGGTTGCAGTTATAATTATTACACGGCGTGATGGAGATGTAACTCCGTTATGCCGTGGAAACTACTTATCTTGAAAGAAAGTGGAATTCTTTGAAAACGAGTAATGTAACACATGGAAATCGTTGAAATCCTTTGAAACGTTAGGTGCATCGCGAAGTTCTTGATTTTCAAAAATACAGACTCGTCAAAGTTTAACATAATGGTAAAGGTTAGTTTGCACAAATTAATGACATTTTTTCAGTGAAAGGAAGAATTATTATAAATATATTATTTTAAAATATTACAGGTAGCCAGAAAAAAACCTGTATGGAAAAACATCTATATTTTTGTTTAAAAGAATTAATGCAATTTTATATTTTATTTTTGTGATAGCGGATAAACGAGAAAGAATTAGGATTTTCAAATATTACGATTTTTCCTCGGGTAGCAATTTTTGATATCCGAAGAATTTAGATTAAACGGTAAGTAAAAAGATATTTTTAAAACTGATTCAATCACGAATAATCTAATACAAAAACGTTTCGTGGGGTCGTCACGACACCAGCGCCACTCAAAAGATTCGCAGATACATTGTAACGAATTTTATGATCTAGGATGCTGTGGGCAATATTAAAAAAAGGACATTTCTAGAATGCAAAACGGTTGCAAACGGGCAAATGCAAAACGGTTGCTCAAAAGAGATTTGTTTGAAGAACTAAATTGAACAGTCTAGGTAACCTCTGCAGCTGATGGCTTCTTGAGGTTTATGTATGTGTGTATATCTACGTTAATCTTGACTAATTGATGGCCGGGGGTGGGGCCCAGTCGGTAGCGCGCCAGGCTCGTAATCTGCAGTTCCCAGGTTCGAGTCCCAGCTGGGTCAGCGTTGAAATTATTCTCTAGTTCAAAACTCCCCGCCCTGCCCACGATCAGTAGGGGACACCGATGTGCTTGGAAAGGCCACCGTCCGTCGGATGGGACGTTAAGCCCTGGCCCCGTGTGCGGGAGAGCCATACCCTGTGCACGTTAAAGAACACACTGGATGACCTTGAATGGAGCTACCATCTGTCTCCTAACAGCTGTTCCACAGGGTCAGTTCTCCCAACCTTCTCTGAGCCTTTGGGATCCTTATGACCTAGCCATTTAGCCCATTGTGTGCAAAAATGTGCCGCTCAGAAGTAAAACAACCCAAACCAAACTCGACTAAATTGAGTCCTATAGCGTTTTTTCCTTTGGGGAAACTAATATTTCAGTCTTACTGGGTATTTACATGCTTTTCACACACTATTGTGCTATATTTATTCATATGATGTCAAGGGTATAGCGGAAAAAAATGTCTTTAGTGGGTAAGATCCGAACCCATGACCTTCTGATAACATGTCAGGTGCTCTGACCTGAGTTACCTGCCTCCGAGCAATCATCTTCTATCATTAATGTTAAGCCTTACACCATAGGTTCAGTATCAAGAAGGCGTCTTTGAATGAATTTGGAGACTCTTAAAGCCATCGAAGCAAGTGAACGGGACGGGAATACTCAGGAGCTCAGCGGTCACAGAACCTGGCATGTTACCAGGAGGTCGTTGGTTCTGATCCTACGGAGCTAAAGACAACTTTTCCTCTATACCTTTGACATCATATGAATAAATACGGCATAATAAATAATAAATAAATAAATAAATAAATACCCCCTCAAGCAGCTGCTTGCCACATAGGTCTGACAGGAGCCTGTCAGTTTATATGCCAAAGTAGAAGATCTGAGAGGATGGCAAGACCTCAGCAGAAAACAACACGAACATCCATGCCTTACCCGGGGCTCGAACCCAGGTCCCGTAGATCAGTAGCCAAGCGCGCTAACCACTCGGCTAGTATACGAAAATTATGTAAATACCAAATTGGATTGTTTGACCTGTGAGCGGCACTTTTTTTTTACACAATAGGGTAAATTGCCAGGTCACAAGGACTCCGAAAACTCAGCTGTTGGAAGACAGATGGTAGCCTCCCTTCAAAGCCATCCAGTGCATTCTTTAACGTGCATTATATGGCTCTCTCGCACACGGTGCCACAGCTTAACGTCCCATCCGACGGATGGCGGCCTTTCCAAGCCCTTTGGTGTTCCCTACTGACCATGTGCAGGGCGGGGTGTTTCATGGAGATAAATCTCAACGCTGACCGAGCTGAGATTCGAACCTGGGAACTGTAGATTACGAGCCTGGCGCGCTACCGACTGAACCACCCCCGCCCCAATAAATACTTGGTAAAAGCTAATGAGCTGTGAATGTAATTGACAATCTTTCGGTCTTTTGTGAAACAACCCCCATAGCATTTTGCATTTATGAGTATTGGAGCTTTGTTTTTTCAAGTAGTGTAGTAGATCCAGAACTATCTCTGTCTTTCTTTTACAAATAACCTAAATAACTGAATTCTATAATACGCTGGTGCGATGCATTTAAGTGCTAATGCAATGAACTTCATCATATGTAAACTTAATATGTGACTCTAAAGAATGAAACCTTTGATAAAAAATATGTCATCATTACTGTCATTAAAAAACTGATAATAAGATCTGCGCTTGAATCGTAGGATTTACTTCCATGAGTAAAATCAACCAACATATTGCTAATCATAAGAAGTTGCAACACATAAACATTAATAAGTTTTAAAATAGAGAAAAAAATCAAATAATTTTAAAACGTTACAAGTAGTTAAGAAAAATAAATTATGTGGTGAAATGCTTTTTTAAAAAAGGTTGGGTTATTTTACCTCTGAGCGGCACTTTTTGGCACACCATGGGCTAAATGACCAGGTCACATGGACCCCGAAGGCTCAGAGAAGGTTGGGGGAGGGGACCCACTGGAACAGCTGGTAGCCTCCCGTCAAGGCCATCCAGCGTGTTCTTTAACGTGCACAGGGTATGGCTCTCCCGCACACGGGGCCAAGGCTTAACGTCCCATCCGACGGACGGCGGACTTTCCAAGCCCATCGGTGTCCCCTACTGACCGTGGGCAGGGTGGGGAATTTTGCGGAGATAAATCTCAACGCTGACCCAGCTGGGACTCGAACCTGGGAACTACAGATTACGAGCCTGGCGCGCTACCGACTGAGCCACCTCCGCCCCTTTTAAAAATATATATATAAGTGTTAGTTTACAGTGGCCTATGTGTATGCTAAAGTGATATGATAAGTTTTGAACTCTACAATGCAATGTCTCAGAATTACGGTACTGTTTCTGTCTCAATAACTCTCTAATGGTTGCAGGATTCATTATCGGTTTTGCACAACAAACTATTGCAAACTTAAACTAAATATTGTCAGAAATTAAAGCTTAAAACGACTCTAAGTATTCAATAATAAAGTATCACAGGAAAATATCATGTAAATAAGAAACATTTGAAATAATTAGTTGAAAAAAATTGGTTGTCCGGGACAACCAATGTTTTTTGACTAATTATTTCAAGCGACTCTAAGTATATTTATTTTGGAAGCAAATGCAACTATTCTTTTCTCTGGTCTGTGTTTTCTTGAAATATTTAGATCAAGAAAAATTCTTAATGATATACAGTTAAATTATCTTCTCCAAATATAGTAAAATACATAATATCCGTTATTGTGAAGGATATAATGTTTTTAATAATTTTCTAACATCCTTTCGAATATGGTTCTCTTCTTCTCTTGATTGTATATTCTTCCAAATATTGCGTAATATATTAATATAGTAAAATACATAATATCCGTTATTGTGACCGATATATTTTTTTTAATAATTTCCTAACATCCTTTCGAATATGGTTCTCTTCTTCTCTTGATTGTATATTCTTCCAAATATTGCGTTCCATTTCTCCTAGCGCTTACGAATATGGCGCTTTTACTCTCCTAACTATTTACTCTTCTAACTGTGCTAACTGTGTACTGTTCCAAATGTGATACTCGATATCTTCCGAAAGACACTGTCGCGCTTCTTCCCCTAACAATGGTGCTCGCCCTCCTCCTACTGCATTGGGCGGGGTGGCTCAGTCGGTAGCGCGCCAGGCTCGTAATCTGTAGTTCCCAGGTTCGAGTCCCAGCTGGGTCAGCGCTGAGATTTATCTCCGCAAAATTCCCCGCCCTGCCCACGGTCAGTAGGGGACACCGATGGGCTTGGAAAGGCCGCCGTCCGTCGGATGGGACGTTAAGCCGTGCCACCGTGTGAGGGAGGGCCATACCCTGTACACGTTAAAGAACACGCTGGATGGCCTTGACGGGAGGCTACCATTTGTCGCCCAACAGCTGTTCCAGTGGGTCCCCTCCCCCAACCTTCTCTGAGTCTTCGGGGTCCATGTGACCTGGCCATTTAGCCCATGGTGTGCAAAAAAGTGCCGCTCAGAGGTAAAACAACCCAACCCAAATCCTACTGCACTTCTCGCCATCTTTCAAATGCGATGCTCGATTCTTCCTGAATATAAAGATCGCGTTTTTTCTAAATATAGGACTCGCTCATATCTGGCTGCAGTATTCGCTCACCTCACCCTATTTAAATATTAAGTCTCTTAAAATAACAGCAAATCCGAATTTACAGAATTACATTCCCTGAAACTCTGTTACTTTCCAGAATGAAAAAAAAAATCAAATTTGCTGAAAATACAAAAAGCATTTTTCGATAACATAAAACACAGGAAAATCCAAGTACCTTAGAATATAGCCTTTCGTATCGATAACCGCAATGCTCTAAAGAACAGCTGTGCGCTGTAATATTTAACATCTTACACTTCGTGAACGAGAAAGTTTTGGTATCACGCCAATTAATCTTCACTTCCTCCTGTAATTTATGTTACTTCGCAGCATTATTGCTGAGCATTCGCCTCGCATTTTAAAGCACGGATATTATGTTTGTTGAATTATTTAACCTAAAGAAGCGTTAGCTGCTTTTAAAAGGAAGAGAAAGGAACTCTGGTTATCTATCTTATCCAACTTAATTTATAGTACAATCGATCAGTTTTAGACTCAATCGTTGCCCATAAACTTGCATTACGTGGAACAACGTTGGGAGCTCGGGCTCTTTGTTCCCTTTTGCGTTTCGTAGGATAATGACTTTAAACGAATAAAGTGTATATTCCTCCTTTACTACCTACTGCGCAAAAGTCATCTCTGTTCTTTCTGTTTACTTATCTTTTCACCCATTAAACTGACTGCTCTAGATAGAAAACTTCGGTCATAACCTCTGGGGCAATTCCGAAAATTGATGCTGGATAAGTTCTTAACATCATCCTTCTTGCATCCGGGTAGGACTCTGCTGGAGAGCTATAGAGGGTTTGTATAGCGATGCCAGTTATTTACGGGTTTTCCGGGATCAGCCGTCTCTCCAGTAAAGGATACGGAGTGCACTATCCAGTGATGCACGCTTGAAGAATGCATTAGCCAGATGGATAATGGCGTATAATTGTTCTAATCGTGGTTTAACTGTGAGATGTCGCATCGTTACGCTCCTGGAAGATTTATTAAGGGATTCGGCGATAGAATATGTGACCACTTTTCCTCTAACGCTAATGATGCGCAACTACATTAGCTTCTGTGTTTAATAGCAGATGGAAACTGATATCGATGAACGGGAGGGGGTCGAATAAACCCATATCGATTAACGGTCACCCGTTTAAATAAGAGGTGGATTTTCATCTTTCTGTCGAGAAGGAAACTGGGGCTGTTTATTAAAGGTTTATTTAAAACCGCCATTTTTCAACAGGGGTTTTCCGGAGCTCTTTACTTCTGCGAGAATCTCTAAAAGTTTCCGCGCGATTTTGAGGCCATTTGGAAACTATTAAACAAAAAAATTATCCTTTTGCACTCTTATTATGTAAAACTAAAGGGAGACAATTTGGTTACGCATGCAATGTGCGATCACTAATATTTTATTACATTGAGGAGCAGAGATTGCTCCTAACCTACATTTCGGGGCGGGAGTGGCTCATTCGATAGCGCGCCAGGCTCGTAATCTGTAGTTCCCAGGTTCGAGTCCCAGCTGGGTCAGCGTTGAGATTTATCTCCGCAAAATTCCCCGCTCTGCCCACGGTCAGTACGGGACACCGATGGGCTTGGAAAGGCCGCCGTCCGTCGGATGGGAAGTTAAGCCGTGGCCCAGTGTGCGGGAGAGCCATACCCTGTGCACGTTAAAGAACACGCTGGATGGCCTTGACGGGAGGCTACCATCTGTCTCCCATCAGCTGTTCCAGTGGGTCCCCTCCCTCAACCTTCTCTGAGCCTTCGGGGTCCTTGTGACCTGGCCATTTAGCCCATGGTGGGCAAAAAAAGTGCCGCTCAGAGGTAAAACAACCCAACCTACATTTCCCAGATTTGAGCCTTAAAGTGCCAAAATTGAAATTTTTCTGTGCTGATACCCATCCTGTCCTCGGCGAAAAAGGAGACACAGATTTGTTTAGAAAGGTTATCGTCCGTCAGATGTGACGTTAAGCCGTGGCACGTGTGCAGGAGAGTCAAGCCCTGTGCACGTTAAACGCTCCAGCTGTCTAGTGGGTCATCTTCCCTAACCTTCTCTGAGACCTTGGGGTCCTTGTGACCTAGCCCATTCAGTGCGCAAAACATTTGTGCGCAAAACAAAAAAGATATCAGGCTCGTAATCCGTAGTTACCAGATTTGAGTCCCACCTGTGCCATCGTTGAAATTTATCTCCGCTAAATCTCACCCTGCAGTCGGTCATAAAGGGGCCACCATTGGGCTTTGGAAAAAGCCATGGCTCCGTATGCAGGGGAATTATGCACTGTACACATTGAATCACATGCTCAATGGCTTTGACCAGATGCTTCCATCTGTCTCCTAACAGCTGTCCAGTGGATCCCCTTCCCCAACTTCTCTGAACCCTTAGGGTCGTTGTGACTTAGCCATTTAAGTCCTTTGTGCAATCCCATCGAAAAGCCGAAATCCGGTCGTCCTAAACGAAATCTCAGAGCTGTGTAGAAATTCAAATAGGTTCTCGTTGTATAATTTTATTTTAACCCCATAGTTATATATTATTATAAAATAACTGTAAAATTTTATTTCATATAGAATATCATTTTAACCTTTCCTGTCCGGTGGAATGTTTTAGCAATTGGGAAACCCTAAAATGAAAATAAATATTCCCTCAAGCATAATAAATATTCCCTCTGCTTGCCACAGAGGACTGACAGTTTATACGCCATAATAGAAGGTCTGTGAGGATAGAGGGACATCAGCAGAAAGACAACACAAACACCCATGCCTTACCCGGGGCTCGAACCCAGGTCCCTCTGAATAGTAGACAATCACGCTAACCACACTGCCATGGAATGGCTTATTTAGGAAATCCTACTCAAGTCTTATTCACAGACAATCTCTCCTGAAGATAAAAATAAAATTATTCTCGGACCTGCCCGAAACAAAATCCTGGGTACATGCCTGAAAGTAGCTGCCATTTATCAGAAGATTCAAAGAAGTGAGTTCAATAGACATACCATTCTATTCACCCATTTGCCATTCTAATAATTTCGATTGAAAAAAAATTAAAAAATTTGCTGCAATTTTCAGTTTCATGTTGTTTGCAAATTCTTTAAACTATTGAAATTGCCTGTAAGTAAAGTGCGGACATACAAAGCCAATAGTAATTATCATTCTAATTCAACTTAAATTTTGAATCAAATTTTGCTATCCAATTTCTAATTCGTAGTTCATTCCTCCTGTAGATATTATAAATAAGAATCAAAATGTCCTCTGAAAATAATCGTACTTTACAGCTAGACAAAGCGTTGTTATAATTATAAGAAATCTAATTATATATAATACATTATAAGGGAGATTTTGTAAATTAACTCGCAAAAACAGCCACGATGATTAAAGAAATGTGTAACAAATTACGCAATTAAATAAACAACTCGTAGAGTTTAAAAACACTACATAAATAGCAAGTAATAATGTGAATATGTATAAGTTCATTGTTAATAAAAATTCCTGAATCACTGTTTTATTTTATTCAAAATCTATTTAATATCTCTGTAGCTTCTACTGGAAAAAGGCATGGTGGTTATGCATTAAAAACAATTTATACATTGATTCCCACCATAATGTTTGATGGTAGAATACCGAACAAATAGTCGAAAACAAATGTTCGAATGCACAACACTAGCCGTAAATAAAAGACCATAACGTTGCATAACAACGTTGAAAAGGGTTGAATACGCAATAATTGAACATTGGAACTGAATCCCCACATCTCGCTTGCGATTGGTCAACTGAAAGATGCAGTTTACAATACGAACAAGAAAATTCTTAGAATTCTAAAACGAAATAATTCTTTACTTTTTCCCTATTCAAATACCTTGTACCAATCAAATAGTAATTAATTATAGTTCTTTTTTATTTTTTCCATTAAGAGTTTGCAGTCCACCTGTACCTAAACCTAATAAGGACAAAAAAATGAAACTCTGAAACACAGCTTCCAATTTATTGCTGAAAACACTGGCTCCTTTTTTTACCTTCTAATTTATATAAAAGCCACCCGTGTGAGTAAATATTTAAACTTCTCGAAAAATCTGCTGCAGAAGCTTCAGAGAACTTCTTTTCAAAAAATGCTGTTCTTAAGCTCACAGACTTGGTGATTAACAGTAAATGATCCTTCTCTTATATTTACCATGCGAGCTTTGTTAAAGTCTTTATTACTTTGTTCTTATTTTTATTTCGCTCTCATTTATTAGAAAAATAATTTAATTAAAGTTCGTACGATTTGATTTCTTGTTTGAGATATTGTAAATTTCTTTTAGTGGATGTTGTCGTTTTTATTCAGATGGTTTAATATTTTTTGACTAAATGGTGTTGCAGATTTTTGCTCGTTTGTTTGCTTCAGTCTTTAATACCAGGAACATTTTTTCTAGTTCTCAATGTTTTGGTGATTTCCTTTCTCCTCTCTTTTTCTCAAGTTATTTGAAGTTCGCCTTTTTGATATGGCGTGTGCTTTTCGTTAATGCTACTACGTTCCCGTTTTTGGAATATAACGCATTTTACGTTCAGTTTTAAAAAATATTTCTGTATCTTTATATTTTTGTTTGTATCAAATTATCTATTAGTAAAATTTTTACTCTTTGTTAAAATGCAGGATATTTTTGAACTTCTTTTCTTCAATATTAATGCGCCACCATTTTTTAAATACCCATGTGGCCTAATTTCAGTCATCTGCGTCGTTGGGACTTTTTTCACAGCTAAAATCATTGTTCTTATCTTTTAGCATTTAACATTGTCATGACTTTTTTTTATCAGTTAGCGGTATTGTTACATTTTCATCAGCTAACACATTGAGATTCCCTTTATCACATAGTAACACTGTTATATTTTTAAAGAAAACGGTATTGTTGTTCAGTATATTATCACAAATTCTAAATACAGCGTGATAGTGATAATATACTGAATATACGTAGCAGCTGTGATAACTCGAAAAATACAATACTGTTGTTATTTTTTGTCAGAAAATTACATTGTTGCGATCCTTTTCACTAGAAAAACATCGTTATATTCATCGTGTTTTATAAGTTGTTCTTTCATGGAGATCCATTGTGTTTCATGAGGTCTCCTTTCATCAATATCCATCGTGTTTTGCTCTACCTTCCAAGAAGATCCATCGTGTTTCATGTGGTCTCCTTTCATAAATATTCATTATATTTTTGAGCTCTATCTTTCATGTGGTCTCCTTTCATAAATATTCATTATATTTTTGAGCTCTATCTTTCATGTGGTCTCCTTTCATGAATATTCATTATGTTTTTGAGCTCTATTTTTCATGTGGTCTCCTTTCATAAATATTCATTATGTTTTTGAGCTCTATCTTTCATGTGGTCTCCTTTCATAAATATTCATTATGTTTTTGAGCTCTATCTTTCATGTGGTCTCCTTTCATAAATATTCATTATGTTTTTGAGCTCTATCTTTCATGTGGTCTCCTTTCATAAATATTCATTATGTTTTTGAGCTCTATCTTTCATGTGGTCTCCTTTCATGAATATTTTCATGGCTATGAATTTACCATCATGGAGCTTCATGGTGTTTTATGAGTTAGTTGTTCTTTCACGAATATCTATCATATTTTATGAGTTCTCCTTTCTTAAATATACATTGTGTTTTTGAGCTCTACCTTTCAAGGAGATCAATCATGTTTCATGTGGTCTTCTTTCGTGAATGTCTCTCATGGTTTTGAGTTTACCTTTCATGGAGTTTCATTTACCTTTCATGAGTTGTTATTTCACGAATATTTTATGGGTATACATTTCATAAATATACATTGTTTTTGAGCTCTATCTTTCAAGGAGATCAATCATGTTTCATGTGGTCTTCTTTCGTGAATGTCTCGCGTGGTTTTGAGTTTACCTTTCATGGAGTTTCATTTACCTTTCATGAGTTGTTATTTCACGAATATTTTATGGGTATACATTTCATAATTATACATTGTGTTTTTGAGCTCTACCTTTCAAGGAGATCAATCATGTTTCATGTGGTCTTCTTTCGTGAATGTCTCTCATGGTTTTGAGTTTACCTTTCATGGAGTTTCATTTACCTTTCATGAGTTGTTATTTCACGAATATTTTATGGGTATACATTTCATAAATATACATTGTTTTTGAGCTCTATCTTTCAAGGAGATCAATCATGTTTCATGTGGTCTTCTTTCGTGAATGTCTCTCGTGGTTTTGAGTTTACCTTTCATGGAGTTTCATTTACCTTTCATGAGTTGTTATTTCACGAATATTTTATGGGTATACATTTCATAATTATACATTGTGTTTTTGAGCTCTACCTTTCAAGGAGATCAATCATGTTTCATGTGGTCTTCTTTCGTGAATGTCTCTCGTGGTTTTGAGTTTACCTTTCATGGAGTTTCATTTACCTTTCATGAGTTGTTATTTCACGAATATTTTATGGGTATACATTTCATAAATATACATTGTTTTTGAGCTCTATCTTTCAAGGAGATCAATCATGTTTCATGTGGTCTTCTTTCGTGAATGTCTCTCGTGGTTTTGAGTTTACCTTTCATGGAGTTTCATTTACCTTTCATGAGTTGTTATTTCACGAATATTTTATGGGTATACATTTCATAAATATACATTGTTTTTGAGCTCTATCTTTCAAGGAGATCAATCATGTTTCATGTGGTCTTCTTTCGTGAATGTCTCTCGTGGTTTTGAGTTTACCTTTCATGGAGTTTCATTTACCTTTCATGAGTTGTTATTTCACGAATATTTTATGGGTATACATTTCATAATTATACATTGTGTTTTTGAGCTCTACCTTTCAAGGAGATCAATCATGTTTCATGTGGTCTTCTTTCGTGAATGTCTCTCATGGTTTTGAGTTTACCTTTCATGGAGTTTCATTTACCTTTCATGAGTTGTTATTTCACGAATATTTTATGGGTATACATTTCATAAATATACATTGTTTTTGAGCTCTATCTTTCAAGGAGATCAATCATGTTTCATGTGGTCTTCTTTCGTGAATGTCTCTCGTGGTTTTGAGTTTACCTTTCATGGAGTTTCATTTACCTTTCATGAGTTGTTATTTCACGAATATTTTATGGGTATACATTTCATAATTATACATTGTGTTTTTGAGCTCTACCTTTCAAGGAGATCAATCATGTTTCATGTGGTCTTCTTTCGTGAATGTCTCTCGTGGTTTTGAGTTTACCTTTCATGGAGTTTCATTTACCTTTCATGAGTTGTTATTTCACGAATATTTTATGGGTATACATTTCATAAATATACATTGTTTTTGAGCTCTATCTTTCAAGGAGATCAATCATGTTTCATGTGGTCTTCTTTCGTGAATGTCTCTCGTGGTTTTGAGTTTACCTTTCATGGAGTTTCATTTACCTTTCATGAGTTGTTATTTCACGAATATTTTATGGGTATACATTTCATAAATATACATTGTTTTTGAGCTCTATCTTTCAAGGAGATCAATCATGTTTCATGTGGTCTTCTTTCGTGAATGTCTCTCGTGGTTTTGAGTTTACCTTTCATGGAGTTTCATTTACCTTTCATGAGTTGTTATTTCACGAATATTTTATGGGTATACATTTCATAATTATACATTGTGTTTTTGAGCTCTACCTTTCAAGGAGATCAATCATGTTTCATGTGGTCTTCTTTCATGATTATCTCTAGTGGTTTTGAGTTTACCTTTCATGGAGTTTCATTTACCTTTCATGAGTTGTTATTTCACGAATATTTTATGGGTATACATTTCATAAATATACATTGTTTTTGAGCTCTATCTTTCAAGGAGATCAATCATGTTTCATGTGGTCTTCTTTCGTGAATGTCTCTCGTGGTTTTGAGTTTACCTTTCATGGAGTTTCATTTACCTTTCATGAGTTGTTATTTCACGAATATTTTATGGGTATACATTTCATAATTATACATTGTGTTTTTGAGCTCTACCTTTCAAGGAGATCAATCATGTTTCATGTGGTCTTCTTTCGTGAATGTCTCTCATGGTTTTGAGTTTACCTTTCATGGAGTTTCATTTACCTTTCATGAGTTGTTATTTCACGAATATTTTATGGGTATACATTTCATAAATATACATTGTTTTTGAGCTCTATCTTTCAAGGAGATCAATCATGTTTCATGTGGTCTTCTTTCGTGAATGTCTCGCGTGGTTTTGAGTTTACCTTTCATGGAGTTTCATTTACCTTTCATGAGTTGTTATTTCACGAATATTTTATGGGTATACATTTCATAATTATACATTGTGTTTTTGAGCTCTACCTTTCAAGGAGATCAATCATGTTTCATGTGGTCTTCTTTCGTGAATGTCTCTCGTGGTTTTGAGTTTACCTTTCATGGAGTTTCATTTACCTTTCATGAGTTGTTATTTCACGAATATTTTATGGGTATACATTTCATAAATATACATTGTTTTTGAGCTCTATCTTTCAAGGAGATCAATCATGTTTCATGTGGTCTTCTTTCGTGAATGTCTCTCGTGGTTTTGAGTTTACCTTTCATGGAGTTTCATTTACCTTTCATGAGTTGTTATTTCACGAATATTTTATGGGTATACATTTCATAAATATACATTGTTTTTGAGCTCTATCTTTCAAGGAGATCAATCATGTTTCATGTGGTCTTCTTTCGTGAATGTCTCTCGTGGTTTTGAGTTTACCTTTCATGGAGTTTCATTTACCTTTCATGAGTTGTTATTTCACGAATATTTTATGGGTATACATTTCATAATTATACATTGTGTTTTTGAGCTCTACCTTTCAAGGAGATCAATCATGTTTCATGTGGTCTTCTTTCGTGAATGTCTCTCATGGTTTTGAGTTTACCTTTCATGGAGTTTCATTTACCTTTCATGAGTTGTTATTTCACGAATATTTTATGGGTATACATTTCATAAATATACATTGTTTTTGAGCTCTATCTTTCAAGGAGATCAATCATGTTTCATGTGGTCTTCTTTCGTGAATGTCTCTCGTGGTTTTGAGTTTACCTTTCATGGAGTTTCATTTACCTTTCATGAGTTGTTATTTCACGAATATTTTATGGGTATACATTTCATAATTATACATTGTGTTTTTGAGCTCTACCTTTCAAGGAGATCAATCATGTTTCATGTGGTCTTCTTTCATGATTATCTCTAGTGGTTTTGAGTTTACCTTTCATGGAGTTTCATTTACCTTTCATGAGTTGTTATTTCACGAATATTTTATGGGTATACATTTCATAATTATACATTGTGTTTTTGAGCTCTACCTTTCAAGGAGATCAATCATGTTTCATGTGGTCTTCTTTCGTGAATGTCTCTCATGGTTTTGAGTTTACCTTTCATGGAGTTTCATTTACCTTTCATGAGTTGTTATTTCACGAATATTTTATGGGTATACATTTCATAAATATACATTGTTTTTGAGCTCTATCTTTCAAGGAGATCAATCATGTTTCATGTGGTCTTCTTTCGTGAATGTCTCTCGTGGTTTTGAGTTTACCTTTCATGGAGTTTCATTTACCTTTCATGAGTTGTTATTTCACGAATATTTTATGGGTATACATTTCATAAATATACATTGTGTTTTTGAGCTCTATCTTTCAAGGAGATCAATCATGTTTCATGTGGTCTTCTTTCGTGAATGTCTCTCGTGGTTTTGAGTTTACCTTTCATGGAGTTTCATTTACCTTTCATGAGTTGTTATTTCACGAATATTTTATGGGTATACATTTCATAATTATACATTGTGTTTTTGAGCTCTACCTTTCAAGGAGATCAATCATGTTTCATGTGGTCTTCTTTCGTGAATGTCTCTCATGGTTTTGAGTTTACCTTTCATGGAGTTTCATTTACCTTTCATGAGTTGTTATTTCACGAATATTTTATGGGTATACATTTCATAAATATACATTGTATTTTTGAGCTCTACCTTTCAAGGAGATCAATCATGTTTCATGTGGTCTTCTTTCGTGAATGTCTCTCGTGGTTTTGAGTTTACCTTTCATGGAGTGTCATTTACCTTTCATGAGTTGTTATTTCACGAATATTTTATGGGTATACATTTCATAAATATACATTGTGTTTTTGAGCTCTACCTTTCAAGGAGATCAATCATGTTTCATGTGGTCTTCTTTCGTGAATGTCTCTCGTGGTTTTGAGTTTACCTTTCATGGAGTTTCATTTACCTTTCATGAGTTGTTATTTCACGAATATTTTATGGGTATACATTTCATAAATATACATTGTGTTTTTGAGCTCTATCTTTCAAGGAGATCAATCATGTTTCATGTGGTCTTCTTTCGTGAATGTCTCTCGTGGTTTTGAGTTTACCTTTCATGGAGTTTCATTTACCTTTCATGAGTTGTTATTTCACGAATATTTTATGGGTATACATTTCATAATTATACATTGTGTTTTTGAGCTCTACCTTTCAAGGAGATCAATCATGTTTCATGTGGTCTTCTTTCGTGAATGTCTCTCATGGTTTTGAGTTTACCTTTCATGGAGTTTCATTTACCTTTCATGAGTTGTTATTTCACGAATATTTTATGGGTATACATTTCATAAATATACATTGTATTTTTGAGCTCTACCTTTCAAGGAGATCAATCATGTTTCATGTGGTCTTCTTTCGTGAATGTCTCTCGTGGTTTTGAGTTTACCTTTCATGGAGTTTCATTTACCTTTCATGAGTTGTTATTTCACGAATATTTTATGGGTATACATTTCATATATATACATTGTGTTTTTGAGCTGTACCTTTCAAGGAGATCAATCATGTTTCATGTGGTCTTCTTTCGTGAATGTCTCTCGTGGTTTTGAGTTTACCTTTCATGGAGTGTCATTTACCTTTCATGAGTTGTTATTTCACGAATATTTTATGGGTATACATTTCATAAATATACATTGTGTTTTTGAGCTCTACCTTTCAAGGAGATCAATCATGTTTCATGTGGTCTTCTTTCGTGAATGTCTCTCGTGGTTTTGAGTTTACCTTTCATGGAGTTTCATTTACCTTTCATGATTTGTTATTTCACGAATATTTTATGGGTATACATTTCATAATTATACATTGTGTTTTTGAGCTCTACCTTTCAAGGAGATCAATCATGTTTCATGTGGTCTTCTTTCGTGAATGTCTCTCATGGTTTTGAGTTTACCTTTCATGGAGTTTCATTTACCTTTCATGAGTTGTTATTTCACGAATATTTTATGGGTATACATTTCATAAATATACATTGTGTTTTTGAGCTCTACCTTTCAAGGAGATCAATCATGTTTCATGTGGTCTTCTTTCGTGAATGTCTCTCATGGTTTTGAGTTTACCTTTCATGGAGTTTCATTTACCTTTCATGAGTTGTTATTTCACGAATATTTTATGGGTATACATTTCATAAATATACATTGTGTTTTTGAGCTCTACCTTTCAAGGAGATCAATCATGTTTCATGTGGTCTCCTTTCATGATTATCTCTAGTGGTTTTGAGTTTACCATTCATGGAACTTCATGATGTTTTATGAGTTGTTCCTTCATGAATATTCATCGTATTTTAGGGAATGCAACATACGCGAATTTTTCTTTCAGTACTGAAATTAATGTGCACCCTGCTTTCAAATACAAAGCCAGCTTTCGTTGCAATTTCTTCTAGTTCCGAATTTGTATTTGAATGGTGACTGGAAGACCAACATCGTGCATTTTAATGGTATTTTAAACATTTTAATGTTCTAGTTCCGTTACTGATTTCACGATGTTTAATGAGTATTTGCGAAAAATATTTTTAATGTTTCATATATAATAATACCATACCGAAATTTGATTAGAAGTTATAGAGATATTCAGACATATAGTAATTGTAATAGAAAGAAAATCAATTTTATATCCATATTTATTTCTGTTTATATTTATTAGCGTACATTTCATTCTACCGGAAATTTAAATCTTTAATTAGCTTGAATAATTTTAACCATCTTACGTTGCTAATAACTCAGCTGTTTCTACATGTTAATTTTCAAATTCAGCCTAAATAATGCCTTATTTAGTGTGTATGTATGATATATTTTAATCATTTTTAAGCCTAAATGGCTTATCTACACCTCAAATTACAGTGAATACGTTTAATTTTCCTCTTCCAAAATCTGATGCTTCAGATGCCATGATACAATTTAATATTTTCACCTATTTGATCCAGAGATTCTTGTTTTTTCTACCTCCGGTTCGGGTTTCCTCTTCTTTCAGCATTCATCCACGTATTGGCTCCTTGGGAATTTCCTTTGCTGCTCACGCATCTCTTCTGACATTCATTTCAATTGGCTTCTTGGGATTTTTGCTCCTTGCCTTTTGTGTCTTCTTCCCTTCCTCCAACATTTACTCCAATTGGTTTCTTGGGATTTCTCCTTTTCCGTAAGTAGTCATTCTCCTCTTACAAGTCATTCTCCAACTGTCTGCTCTGAGGACTCTCTTCATCTCTCTCATTCTATTCTGGAGATCACATCTTTCTAACGCTTTTGCTTAGTTATTTTTTCATAACATTCCATTACTTATTTCTGCGTATTGTTCAATATTTTATTTTATATTCTTCTTATATTATCCTTGGATAATACTCCTCTATTTTCCTAAAGCCTTTCTATAGCGAATTATATTTGAAGATCCAATGACCACAACACTTACTTAACTACGAGAGCAATAATGCTACACAAAATATCGTGATCTGTCATTTCTTAAAATTTCAATTAAAAAAGAAAGGGTTGCTTCTTCGATATTTGAGGAATAATAAAAGTTTAGGCATTTACTTGCTAATTTCCCCGTTAAATATTTTGTCCGAATATAAATCTAAGTACGCACGTAGATATCATACCGATTGCGTTATGTTACAAAGTAATATATATGTATAAGTTAATATGTTGTTTTCGCGATTTTTTCTTTAATTTTTCTAAATTTCATCAATTTTTTTTTAGAAAAATACTAGCTGTGGAAAATGAGAAATTAAATGAAATGTTAAATATTCATGAAATTAAATGAAATGTTAAATATTCTAATGTTCAGGTTGTTTCAAAATAATGAGCCATATTCGTTAGGGCAATAAGTGATATATTTTGTACTGTGGTTTATATAATGTGTACTAGAAGCAATAAAATTATATTTCTTTACTGACTGACGCGATTCTCATTTTACTGTTACGTGTTAAATATTTTGTTTCTAGAGACTTTCAGTCATATTCTTACTGTTGATTTGGGTCATGATTTATACTATCACTCTATCCAGTAAGGTCATAATTTCTGTTCTGTTTCTGGAGAAATGGATCAAGATTTTACTTCTACTGCTGATGTTGAGTCCTTTTACCTCTGAGCGGCAACGTTTTGCACACAATAGTCTAAATGGCCAGTCACAAAGACCCCAAGGGCTCAGAGCAGGTTTGGGAGAGGGGACCCACTGGACAGCTCTCCCCACTTTAAGAGACTGATAGTAACTCCCATCAAGGCCATTCAGCGTGTTCTTTAACGTGCACATGGTATAGCTCTCCAGCACAAGGAGATAAGGCTTTAATGTCCCATCTGTCGGACAGCGGCCTTTCCAAGCCTATCGGTATCCACTTTCTGACCGGGAAGGATGGTTTTAGCGGAGATAAATATCAATGTTGGCACAGGTGGGACTCGAACCTGGGAATTTCTGATTAGGAGACTGGTTCGCTACCGACTAAGCCTTCCCCACTCTCCTGCTTAAGGGTCGGGTTACTTTTTTCTTTAAAACCTTTCAGTAATGAATTGGTTTGGTTAATTTAATTATGTTTGAAAACCGATGTTATTGTACGATGTGTTGGCACAGGTGGGACTCGAACCTGGGAATTGCTGATTAGGAGACTGGTTCGCTACCGACTAAGCCTTCCCCACTGCACTGCTTAAGGGTCGGGTTACTTTTTTCTTTAAAACCTTTCAGTAATGAATTGGTTTGGTTAATCAAATTATGTTTGAAAACCGATGTTATTGTACGATGTGTTGGCACAGGTGGGACTCGAACCTGGGAATTGCTGATTAGGAGACTGGTTCGCTACCGACTAAGCCTTCCCCACTGCACTGCTTAAGGGTCGGGTTACTTTTTTCTTTAAAATCTTTCAGTAATGAATTGGTTTGGTTAATCTAATTTTGTTTGAAAACCGATGTTATTGTACTTGTCCGAACTGGCAGCCGAATGGCTTGCGTGCTTGGCTATTGATCAAAGCAGTCTGAGTTCGATCTTCAGATAAAGCATGGATATTTCTATTATTGTGTAGTCTTCCGGCTGAAGTCCTTGCCTTCCTCACAGACTTTCCCTATGGCATAATATCCTGAAAGGCTAACTGTCAGACTTTTATAGCAAGAAGCTGCTTGACGATTTATTATTATTTCAATTTGAATGCAAATAAACATATTTTGAGAGAAGAATTTAAAAAAATAAATAAAAAGATAATATGCAGAATAAAAGGAATTATTTTATTTATTGTAAATATAATACATGTTCCCACATGGAAAACATCTTTCGATAATGTACTTAATTTAAAATTTTATATTAATTGAAATAATTTACATTTAGTGTTTCCTTTGGTTAACCGATGTTATTGTTGAGTTGAAATTGGTTAATCTAATTATGTTTGAAAACCGATATTATTGTACGATGTTATTGTTGAGTTGTTATTGGAGAGTTGAAAAAGTTAAAAATAACGCGATTATGACTGTTATCAAATAGTGATTTTTCTGTTATTGAAGTGTTAGGTTGAAATGTTTTTCTCTTCCTGAAGAATTCAGTCGCATTTTATTTCTATTCCTGAAAAGCTGGGTAGCATCTTGTTTCTATTCATCAAAAGTTGTGTCGCATTTTGTTTTCATTCCTGAGAGGGGTTTACAATTTTTCTTTTCCCTTCTTGGAGAGTTGCGTCACCATGCTTTGCTTTTTCCTTCCTGGAGATTTGGATCAACATACTTTTCTTTTCTTGCTAGTCAATTGGGCCAAAAATTCTCCTCTGTTGCTCAATACTTTTTTCCCCCTGGAGAATAGGATCACAATTTCTTACACTTTTCTATGAAGGTGGATCAAAATTGCTCTCGGATACTGGAAATCTCTATCACAATTTGTTTTTTCTTGAGGATGGGATCATATTTTCTACCATACTATCTAGTTAAGCCATAGTTTTTTAAATGTTCTAGGGCAGCGGTTCCCAACCTTTTGAAAGCGTAGGACCCTTATTTTAATTTGAAAAATACGGCAGACCTCTGTGGAGGAGTCCGCTATATTTCAACCGTTTAACTGCCTTAAAAGTGAAATTCTTGCGGACTCCCTCAGATGTTAACGCGGACCACAATTTGGGAACCTCCCATGGCCGAGTGGTTAGCGCGCTTGGCTGCTGATCTAAGGGACCTGGGTTCGAGCCCCGGTTAAGGCATGGATGTATGTGTCGTTTTTCTGCTGAGGTCCTGCCAACCTCACAGACCTTCTACTATGGCATATAAACTGACAGGCTCCTGTCAGACCTCTGTGACAAGCAGCTGCTTGAGGGGGTATTTTTTTTATTCTAGAGAGTTCAGTTAAAGTTTTTAATTTTTCTAGCTGGTTCAAGTACGTTTTTTTTTTCTCTTTTATTACTGCTTATATATCGCATCACGATGACAACTATTTTTTGCTTCGAGTCGAATTCTAATTTATATTTTATCTCATCTTGAAAATTTCTAATTCTATGCTGTTTTTTAATTTTTTTTGCGATATGTCAAAAAGATTTATCGAGAAAAAAAATCCGAAAGAAGCGATCTCGTTTTCCCTTGCATATGATTTAAAATAAAAAATTAAGAATTCATTTATCATTTTTTTTTTCTAAAGACACATAAAAACCGTCACTGGCTTAGAAAAGGATTACGTTCTCCAATATTTCGGTCTCCACATCCATTTTTTCTCTTTTTCTGACATTTATATTACCAGTTTGATTCAGATACTTCATTTTTTTTGTTCCAACGTACGATCTCTTATTTCACCGTTGACTTTTATGAAGCCTTGTGTCTATTTCTGATGATCAGATTGAAATATCTTTTCTACCGACAGCTCGTCTCTTACGGTTCCATACAAGACTTCGCTACACTCCGTGGTATTCCTTTCTAATTGCTTCCTTCGTATTATATTTTTTCCTTTAAAATGTCTCTCAGTTTTTCCCTCACTTATTAAAATATTTTTCCTTTTTTTTGTCAAGACTTGTCCTTTTTATTTCCATTCTTTTCATTAAACGGTTCCTCAGTTTTGAAATCCTTTTTTCTTTGGGTTTCTTTCTTTCTTCCTCAAGAGAAAGAATATTTACTAACTCTCCCACGCATTTCCTCAAAAATGTTTTAATTTCTTAGAGGCTTTCAGTTTTTGAAAGTTTTGATATTTTAATTCATATAAAAAATATGTTGGTTGTCTTTGAAATCACTCTTTTTCTTAGGAATTCAGTTATCAGTCGTTTCAATTTTATGCAATAAACTGACTTTACACTTCGGTTTTTATTAATATCTGTTAATTGGATTTTGTTATCGTTTAAATATTTTGTTTTTAAAAACCAAATCATCGAATGTTAAGAAAGCAACTTGACATTTTCAAAATGTAAAATCTTGTTTAACTTTAAAACAGTCTGTTTCTCGAGGCAAAATGTGTGAAAAGTTGGAGGAAATGAATAATAAGAAAAGAAAGAAACCTAAAAGTATGGAGAGAAGACTTTAACTGACTCTTGCAACCGGCCCATACTGGATAAATGAAGAGAATAGTTCACTCCTAAGCACTGCGAACGAGAAAAAAGAAGAGAGAATTGAGCGTTACCATAGCAACGCCGACCAGCATCAGGCTGCTATCGGTCCACTTTCATGTGGGCACCATAAAACAGAACCGCTACTAAGCAGCTTTCTGACGACCAGAATGAAGGCGCCCGTTCAAGTGAATAATTCTATTGGGCTCTATTGGGTTCCCTTTAATCTGAAAATGACCTTTTTTATTATGATTCTTTTCCCCGCTTTTCCCTGTTTGTAGTCCTATCAAGAACTGCTGAGATTTTGTGCTTTTTCCTGTCAGCAGCTGCTATTGCTCTTTTTTTTATCGTTTATCTTGATACTGCTTTCTCTTTAAGACAAGTATTTGGTGCTTTCCTAGCCGAGCATTTCTCTGATTTTTTGCATTTGCATTGAATTTCGTTTATTTTCGCTCTTCTTTTCAGATAAGAGTTTCGGCAAAAGTTGCTGTGAGTCTCTCAATTCACAATGCGCTGAAAATAAAAACGAAATATTTCACTTTAGTGATATGCATTAGAACTTGTGTTTATCCGACGCTTATGGTAAAGAAGTAGCGTCGGAAAAAATTTTAACTGGGTTTGGCTGTAGGGTAAATAATTCTAAGTTGTTCTTTTTTCCATATTTTGAAAACACCATTCATCAGTTTTAATATTTAACGTAAAATGTGCAGAATAGGTTGGGTTGTTTTACCTCTGAGCGGCACTTTTTTGCACACCATGGGCTAAATGGCCAGGCCACAAGGACCCCGAAGGCTCAGAGAAGGTTGGGGGAGGGACCCACTGGAACAGCTGTTGGGAGACAGACGGCAGCCTCCCGTCAAGGCCATCCAGCGTGTTCTTTAACGTGCACAGGGTATGTCTCTTCCATACACGGGGCCACGGCTTTACGTTCCATCCGACGGACGGCGGCCTTTCCAAGCCCATCGGTGTTCCCTACTGACCGTGGGCAGGGCGGGGAATTTTGCGGAGATAAATCTCAACGCTGACCCAGCTGGGACTCGAACCTGGGAACTACAGATTACGAGCCTGGCGCGCTACCGACTGAGCCACCCCCGCCCCTGTGCAGAATAGAAGAACTGAAGAAATGAATCTGAATTGACTTTAACCAAACAATTAAAATAAGTCCATGTACCGAGAGCCATACCCTGTGTACGTGAAAGAACAGGCTACCATCTGCTTCCTTACAGCTGTCCAGTGTGTCCCCCTACTCCCATACTTCTCTGAGCCTTTGGGGTCCTTTTGACCTGGCTATTTTGCCCATTGTATGCAGGAAAAGTGCCGATTAGAGGTAAAACGACCCAACTCTGTGGCAAGCAGCTGCTTAAAGGGATTTTTTTTTATTTGTTGTACCGTGGCCGCGTGGTTAAGGCGCTTAGCTACTGATCAGAGACCCAGATTCGATAATCCACGGATAAGGCATGGATATTTCCTGTCTTGTGTTATCCTTCTGCTGAGGTCTCACCTTATTCATGTCTTCTCTATGGAGCATTAAGCAGACAGGTTCATGTCACATTTCTGTGGTAAGCAGCTGCCTAAGGGATTAATAACTGATAATTTTTCTCAGTTATTTATTTTATATGAAGCACACGCTTATATTTCCTGAGGAATTAATGGGCTTAAAGAAGAGCGACTACATAGGTTTCGAAAACAGAATGAACATTAGGAATACTTGTGAATTAAATTGAAGTCAAAATAATGGAGTTCAACTATATCGTAATGTTTCGTATCATCGTCTAATTTGATTTTATCTCTATGGGCCATACGGCAAGAGATAATGAAGTCAGTAGTGAACCAAGCTCGTAATTTCGGATTCCCTAGTTCTTAAGAGAATATTTTTTTTTCTTCTCGTCTAAATGGTGCCTTCACAAGAAAATATGACACCGATAGACTTAAAAAAGTCACCGTCCATCGTTTAGGATGCTTAGTCGTGGTTCTGTCGTGTTCAGGAAAGCTATCCTGGGTACATTAAAAAAACTTGGGTAACCCTGAGTAGAAGCTTCCACTACTTATATCAACTCTCCAATAATCTCCTCCCCAGATTCTTCCCCATCCCTTTAGGATCTTTGTGGTTTAGCAATTTCGCATATTGTGCAAAAACAAATACCAGCCCAACACAATTACAATTTGGCTGTGCCAATTCTTTGTTTTGCAATGGAGAAAGTTGTGTCCGCAGAGTACGTCTTTTTTATTCAGAAGCAAGATCGTAAGAAAAAGATATGTGGTTCTCCCTCCACACATATACACTTTCTTTACTACTTTCCAGGCTTGCTTCCGAATTTAGAGATATTTAGAAGTAGAAATAATCATCTTCCAAATTGTGATATATGTTCGTTTTTAGGAATTTATTTATTAAACATCAGGATCATTCATACAATAATTCGACAGGACAAATGGAACAAACAATATGACCCACAAATAAACAAATTTTATAAAGTAAAAATTTGTAGTAAAATCATATACTTAGAGTGAGGAAAGATTAAGAAGAAAAGGGATAACGCCGTGACAAATCGGGAACTTACATGTTAACGAAGAGTTTTCAACATCGCTTCCAAGCTACCACTGAAAAACCAATCATTGACAATTAATAGAGAAAAAAGATCCTTCCACTAAATAAATTGTATCTTCAAGAAAAATTCTGTATGCATCATCAGGCTCAGAACAGATGCGGCACTCTTGAACGACTCACTTTTCGAGATGAGAAAAGTTCTTTCTTCCAATCGCCAGATGTGCAACGTATAGGAAATAATGGTTCATCTTCTGCTGAACTGTACTGCTTACTCAACCCAGAGAAACAATTTAATAGCGAAATTAGAGAAAGAAAATATCTTCAAACTAAGTCTGCACAGCTTACTCAGGGAACTGGGGTTGGCTCAGTTGGTAGCGCGCCAGGTTTTGTAATCTGCAGTTCCCAGGTTCGATTCCCATCTGGGCCAGCGTTTAGTGCAAAACTTCCCTACGTCTCGATGGGCTTGGAAAGGCCGCTACCTATTAGACGGGACGTTAAACCGTGGTCTTGTGTGCAGGAGTGCCATACCCTGTGCACTTTCCTAACAGCTGTCCAGTGTGTTCTCTCCCCCAGCCATTTCTTGGTCCTTGTGACTTGGCCATTTAGCCATTGTGTGCAAAAAAGTGTCTCCCAAAGGTAAAAAAAAATTCACCATGAAAACGAATAAAACAATTTCAAAAAAGAGTAACTATTATTTCCTGTAACTGTTAAATATTTTTTATACACGTAACAAAGTAAATTTCAGGGAGAGGGTCTAAAATTAAAAATTGTATTTTTTTCTCAGATAATGAAATATACATTTTAGAATCCCTGCTTAATGAACTGCTAAATTCCATATATATATATAAATCCTACAGCAAAGGAAAAGTGGTTTTTTTTATTCTCAATGCACTAATTTGCTTGTGACACGTCGCTTTTTGATGTATATTCTTACTATTGCGCTAGCAATTCATATGCCATATTGCATTTTTCCAGATGAAAGAGGTATGGGTGCAATACAAAGTATGTTTTGATATACTTTGCAATGTATGCATATCTATATATCGTATGTTTCATCTCATGCCTTTTCTTATAAAATATAAAGTTAATTTTGATCTCTGATCTTTGCAAAATGCTAAATTTTCAGCTCACCTTATAAATACAAGCTTCGGTTATTAATCCTCGCGGCATTTAGTCTATTTATCAAGTCATAAAACAGAACAAAAATTTAAAAGTTATTCAAAGACATTTATTTTATTTTTCTCAAATTGCTGTTTGGAGAGAAATTTCTTCTAAATTATTATATAGCATTATTTATAAAAAAATAAGAGCTACCGTTTTTTTTATTGCTATTAAATATAACATAAATGTAATTTTCAGGAAAGATGCTTTCGTTACTTTTCCTTTAGAAGAATTGCCATTTCGGACCTCTCTTCGCTTTTTCCAAAGTCCCATTACCGACTCCGCCTTACTAAATAATGGAGATGATTGTCTCGAGGGCATGCACGTTAACGAAAAGAAAACCAAGAAATAACAGCGATATCTGGAGAAGCTAGTTTGCTGAAGTCATCATATCGAGAGCAACGAGCTTCTTGCTTTAACACGCATAAAGATGTAGGGAGGACCTCCTCTGTAATAAAGGGTTCGGTAATCAGGAAGCTAGATTGAAGCTCGCACTTCCTGTTCCACTGGCGGGAGTCTATAAATCCAGGTTTAGAGGAAAGAGATTGAGAGAAATCGTTTGAAGCCCACAGGTGTGTGACAGGGCATCTCTACCCATGTGACTGGATGATGTTTCATTAAACAAGGAAGAGCATCTGAAATGTCTGAGGCCCCCTTACTGCCCACTTAATCCTCCTCATACCGTCCCTAGAGTGTCATCCGGGGAACGGAGACCAAGGGAATCTCCCCACATATCTCTCTAGTAGCATCCTCTGCTACTCTAAGCATCCTTTGGGATGCTTTCCGGCGATGTGGGTTTTCCTGGTTGCCTTCATGAATGCGGTAGTGGCTAAAGGAAAGGAATGGAGAGGTAGAAATTT
The DNA here is from genome assembly GCA_038380435.1 of Ryuthela nishihirai. NCBI lineage: Eukaryota > Metazoa > Arthropoda > Arachnida > Araneae > Heptathelidae > Ryuthela > Ryuthela nishihirai. The sequence goes on along the minus strand of JAWZYU010000024.1, from coordinate 50,100,419 downwards.
GTATAATCTCAACTTTTATAAAATATACAAAATACAATACGTATCCACTTTATATTTTTTTTACTACTGTACCATTCACATTTTTTATAATTATTTTTGTATTTTGGTAAGAGTTGTAATTTTATTTTTCAACCAATGAACTTTCAAAGTTTTAAATCACCATTTTTAATAATAATAATATGACTAATGTTAAAAACACAATATTTTAGCAATATAGCAAGAAAAATTTGAAAATAATATATATATTTCAATTTGATCCTAAAATTCAGAGTTTTTCTATAAAGCTATGTTGCAGAAATATGCCTACAATTTTACAACAGAAGAGAATATTATATTTTTTTCTAAATAAAATTGTAGCACTCATATATTATATAGATAAATATATATTATAAAAATATAAACGACTTTTAAATATTTTACTGCTTTTTACTTTTACTTTTACTTTTTTCTAATTTTAAACCTAAACAATTCTTTACCTTATTAATCATTATAGTAGCTTATGAGGACTTGTACATAGAGTTCATCTGTTCCCGGAAACATATTTTCGCTTTACAAGTGTGTTTTTTAATTGACTTAGTTAGACTAGAAAAAATATATTTAATTACTTCAATTAAATTTGGTTAGTTGGGGAGAAACCAGTAATTATAGGATTGCTAATAGTCATCAAATTCATGCATATGAGTTAATTGTATATTATGAGAATATAACATATTGTTAACTTGGCTACTGATCTAAGGGACCTGGGTTCGAGCCCCGGGTAAGGCATGGCTGTTTGTGTCGTTTTTCTGCTGAGGTCCTGCCATCCTCTCAGACCTTCTACTGTGGCATATAAACTGACAGGCTCCTGTCAGACCTCTGTGGCAAGCAGCTGCTTGAGGGGGTATTTATTTATTTTTTTTTTTTAACTTACATCTCATATACATAATACAGTGTACCCTTGCATAACGAATTTAATTCGTTCCACGAAAACGTCCTTTGTGCCAAAAAATCGTGAATCTAGAAAATACATGCAAAAGGACTAATTCGCCCCAAGACCATCTAAGTTAATAATTTTAACTTAGAACCATTGTTTATAATATTTAAACACTGATTCTTAGCAAAGTAGCATTATTAAAGCATGGTAAAAGATTAAAATTGATAGAAACACAGTAAAAGAATCCAAAAGTGAAACGCAGAATATTACAGTATTTATTTTATTACTTATATATTTTATTGAATACACACACAGCCTAAGTATTTATTTTTTTATCCAGACTTCTTATATTTGTAAGATAGAGTGGCTTATGAGTATAAGAAGATGTATGAATTTAAAAATGAGTAAACTATTTGCCTGTAACAAACAAAAATCAAAGAATGCCTATTGCAATACAAAGGATTTTCTTTGCTGTTAAAAAACATGAGAAATAGTAATTTTTCACTGGGAGTGTAGTTCTTCCCAAGTAATCTGCCACAAGATAGATGGCTGCAGAAGTCAAAATGTCTTAGATGACGATAATCTACTAAAAAACAAGTTTATAATAATACTGTTGATAAGTGTTGTCCTAAATAAACGTGATAAAGCTACAATCATAAAAACACGCTTTTTTTTGTCGTTAAAACCCAATTTGGTGCCTTATCAAAGAAATGTAATTAGCCATGATGTGTATTGTAATTTTTATTAAGCTCAAATGATTTCTTGAAATTATTTGCATAATTTAATAAGATAAGAAGCAGTTTAAATTCTTAAACAAAAAACAATATTTAATTTGCTTTATTTCAGGTTTAAAGCTTTTGTATTTGCACAGATAATCTGAAAATATTTTTATATTCATTCTCCAAACATTTCTCACAGTCCTATTTAAATAACGAAAAAAAACACGCTTCTCTTGTTTTTTAAGGATTTTATTCCGTTTGTTTTTCTAGAAAATGACTTTAGATAAAAGTAATAATCAACCTTTCATATTTTTATTCCCTTTTTCTTTCAGTAATGTTTCTTCTAAATTAGATTACTCGCAAAAAAATGCAAATAAAATTTTCGAAAATGAAAAACTTCGGTTTTGTAACATTCAACTCTCCTCCATTAATCCTTTTAGAGAGGAATGTCAAAATAAAAATTGTTTCATTTGTACCATATTTTGGATAAATTAGTGATGCAAAACAAGGAATAAAACGCTCTTGGTGAAACAGTTTTTATACATATATATTTTTTACTCCATTCACTGTCTTTTTATTTTCCCTTCCCACTCCTCTCCCTGCTGCTGTCAAAGCAGTAGAATGTGCTTGAAAGTTAAGATGCTTTTCATGTCAGAGTTGTTATTGATTTCACGTTTCTACTGGAGTACTGAACTTATGCCTTGAAGCACAACAAAAGGCCCGTTCAGCCGTAGCAGTGCGACCTGCTTATCAAAAGGTCCTTTACTTTGGAAAAACTGTAATGGTGACGTCCATTAAAATATGCAGTTTCTAGACCTTTCTGTCTTTCCCTAAAAAAACGTTTTTTCTTTCCTCCTAGTTCCTTTTATGCTTTCCCGAGTACTATTTGTAGCTTCAATGAGTTCGACATTTTGTTGTCTTACTTTACTATCAGCTACTTTTTTAAAAAGAAACATCTAGTTTAGATTTTCACGAAACGCTTTCGTAAGGTTTGTGTTTTTTTTTTTCGGAGTGCATATTTTAAAGGGAATTTAATGATTAATAATTCGACAGTTGTAAGTTGTGCTGCTTCTAAACCAGAAGAGCATTAGTTTTTTTGGTCATAATAAATTACATGACTGATTTTAAATGCAGTGATAAATTTATAAAGTGAAACGTTATATTTATAAATAACTTTTTTTAGTAAATAAACTGGTAGTTTTATATTTCTTATAATACGAAATACTAAATTTTTTATTATTACTTTTATAAATTATTACTGAATATTTTAAAGTTAATTACAAACTTTTGAAAATTACTTACGACCTATTGGATTTTGACAGAAATTCAAATGAAAGATTTATAAATTTAAAACTTACCTTAAAAGTTTTTGGATTCCGTCAAAGCATCATGATAGAATCTGGTTTAAGCAACTCCATATTGTTGTAGAATAATTAAATTGCAGTTTTTTTAATTATAAAAATATATTTTTAAAATCCAAACTGATAGTTATTTATGTTTTAAAAATTAGCAATTAATTTTGCAATATTCAATAATATTTTAATAAAGTCATAAGTAATTTAAACTACGCAATTCTTGGAATCTGAGCCAAAGAAGCTTGACAAAAGGAAAGACAGTGAACATAGCCATAAAGAGAGCCCTCTCGCGGGAAATTTCACTTAAGCGTTCAAAAGTAATGCAACTAAACTTTCGGTGGACTTTACAATATAAAAGCAATTAAGAGTGTGTAATAAATCACTAAATATCACGTTAAAAATGCTTTTTTTAGCTGTATGATAGCAGTCGTCAAATATAAAAATATTATTATGAAGAAATAAGTAGCAAGCTCATCTATCGTTTTACAAATACAATATTATTTGCATTATACAAAAATTACCGCTATTGATATTATTTATTTAATTTAAAATATTTAAAACGCAGTAATTTTTAGCTATTTCAGATACAATTGGGTATATGATGAATATTCAATTTTTTGTTATCTAATAAAGGACAAGAAAGAAGCTGGCAAAAATATGAAAGTTCTCTAAAAGTTGCCATTTCCACATGAGTTCAAATTGTCGTGCAAAGAAGCATACGTCCAAGGGTCACAATCTTACATTAGTCTTATGGAGTTCTCCATTTTGATGGCTTATGCATTTTTTTCTATGAATTGGAAATGAAAGAAAATTACAATTTTCGAAAAAAAAAATGACTCACATTTTTCATCAAATTTGCTCCACTTCTATGGAGTAGAATCCCAAACACTGTTACGTAAGCGTATATCCTAAAAAATAACTATACACCTCTACTAAAGTTTTTGACCTTAGTAATCTTTTACTTTAAGAGACCATACTTTATATTCAGCCATTAAAGATTTCCTAATCTGAAGATTTAGTGAAAATTTGAACTATGAGCTGGTCAACATGCTTAGCTGTGGAGTAAATGGACTCTGATTCGAATCCAGGATAACAATCTTCTCTATAGCGTATTAATTAAACTAACATACTTCTATCAGACCTCTGTGGCAAAGATCTGTTTCAGGGTTGTTGTTTTTTGTTTAAAATTATCTTTAGTGTTTTTAACAATTCAAAGGTTAAGAACTGTGTTCATGGCTGCCTTCATTGTTTCGTAAAATAAGCTTCTTAAAGTATAGAAGGCAAAAAATTTGCTGACTTGAAATTATCCAAAATGTCTTCTACGCTGTCTCGCCATCTTCAGGAATTAGAATTTGACTCGAGAGAAATCTATTGTATTGTTTTATAATCGGCTTCTAGACAAAACAGTTTCTTGAAGGAAATATTAGATTATCCCTAGTAAATATTTCCTATTCATAATAAATACACAGATTACCTGTAGAAATAGACTTCAACAACAGTTAAAAACTATCACTGAAGCAGTGGGAATCGAACCTGCAACTCTCTAGATACACGCCAGAGTGCTCTAACCATTAAACCACGCATTAGACGCTAAAATCTTCCAGAATAAGACCTGCTCATTAACATCTAAATCATTAACAACAATTGGAAAAGTTTCCTCCCCTGAAGTATAGATGGCGCAAGGTCCGCCATATCTCAGTGAAACATTTATAGGTCTTATTCTGGAAGATTTAAATGTCTGATGAGTGGTTTAATGGTTAGAGCGCTCTGGCATGTGTCTAGAGAGTTGTGGGTTCGCCTCCTCCTGCGTCAGCGATAAATTGTTTTCAGATGTTTCAAAATATTAGACTATTTCAACAGATTTTTTTCTCCTTCCAAGGTATAAGAACGGAAAGATCAAGATATAATAGGAAATATTTACTATGGATAGCTTACTACTTAAGTTCTATATAATATAAAATGATGAAAAATGTTTTAAGTTCCATATAATACTATGGATGGCTTACTTATTTGACTTCCGAGATAGAGGCAAAGAAAATGACCACAGTGAAAGTGGAAAACATTTTCAATAAATAAAATTGAATTTTGTTTTCTATACTTTAAGTTAATGGGTTTATACCCCTGAGCGGCACTTTTTTTTGCACAGAATGGACTAAATGGGCATGTCACAAGGACCCCGACAGCTCAGAGAAGTTTGGGGAAGGGGATCCACTGGACAGCTGTTAGGAGACAGATTGTAGTCTCCCTTCAAGATCATCCAGCCTCTTCTTTAAGGTTTACAAGGTATGTCTCTCTCCCAGGGACGGTTAAAGCCACAGATCAAAAACTGCTGCACGAAGCCATGGCTTAACGTCTCATCTTACGGGCGGCAGCCTTTTCATGTCCATCGGTGTCCTTACTGACAGAACAGGGAATTTCGAGGAGATAAATCTCAACGCTAGCCTATCTGGGACTGGAACCTGGGAACTGCAGATTACGAGCCTGACGTGCTACCGACTGAGCCACATGTTTTCCATCCGCAGAGAGGATGGAAAACATTTTCAATAATTAAAAGTGATTTTTCCCTTCTATATTTTAAGCAACTTCTTTCGAAATCTAAACTCATAGCAGATTTTGTACACTGTAAGTTTGCACTCGTAACTGATTTTAAAAAACAGATCAACTTTAAATTTTTCACTGCTAAAAAAAATTTACTATTTTTTTATTTCCTACAACAAAATTGCAATAAATAGAAATTGATTCCTTTCTAAAAAATATTTTAATTCTATGTGTTAGAATGCAAAAAAATTGGTTACATAACATGCAGGCCCGCATCTAGAAAAAAATAAGGAGCGAAGACAACGGATATCCATTCTATTATAGCACCCCCCCCCCCTCCATATTAGGAGTCGTTTAAAAAAAATTCTTTAAAAATACATGAAATATAAATAAGTTTAATAAACTGCTCTTCAAAACACTTTTTTACTTCCCTTCCAAAATTTTATCTGATTTTTATATTTTTGAGGGTGCTAAATCCGAATCTAACAGCCGATTTGTTCTATCACCTACAGTTTTCTGGAGATATGGGTTTAATTTAAAAAACACTATTTTACTCAGAGAAGATAAATATATTTTATCAAATATTTATTTACATTATGCAAAGTTAAAGCTGACACTAATAAATCCTGATACATGTAAATATTTACACAAAAAATTAATTTTCTGTGTTCTGTCTCATATTATTTTATCTCTGGAGCCTACTTCGTTGCAGGTCCCAACAGTAGTCCGCCAACATACTCTCGTGCCGTTTGCCGCTATATCGTTTTTCCGTTTCGTATATTTGTTGGTGGAACTCACATAATGTAGCTCACTTAATAAAACTGAGGCTTCCATTAGTTTCAAAACGAATAAAATCATATATATTCTCAAAAAACGTCATTATCAAAAAACGCTCTCCCACAAAAATAGTGTCTGATATAAACATTTGGAAATCCATATTCGGATTCTTCACCCTCAAATCTATAAAGTACACCTATTTTTTTTTTCCAGGGAGGATTTTCATGCAGACCAGTGTAATTTTTGTCTCTATTATCATTATTAGCATTTTTAAAAGGGGTTGCTTCCCCCTCCCTTCAATAAATCCGTCCCTGATTCCATGTAATATCATTGAGCGACGGAAGTTTTTTCGTTATAATGACAGGGAATAAAATGAAGTTATAAATAAAATAATAAAATATTTCCAGTGCAGAGCTACTTGACACAGAGATTTGTTAGGTGATTTTCACCGTAAAGCGTCATGTAAAAGCTTTGTAAGGTAGGCGACACCTTAAAATAATGACAAAAAAAATAATTCGAGTCCCTTTAATTCAATACGCTAGTCCAGTGGTTCTCAACCTTTTCTTTTATGCTTCACGTATCCCCTGAAAATGTGTATGTAACTGACGTACCCCTTGTATAGATATATAAAACTATAGTTATAATATAACAATGGGAATAAAGTAAAACATATATATATATATAACATATATATATAGCGACTTTTGAGCTCTCACGGCGTACCTTAAATTTTTTACGATGACCCCCCCCCCCCCAAGGGGTACGCGTACCTCACGTTGAGAACTCCTGCGCTAGTCAATCTGCCACCAGGAGCGTTTTCGAGACCGCGCATGAAAAATTATTGTTATTTACATTGTGACGAAAATAGCCACAGTTATTGGCAATTTTATGAGAAATTAAAATTAAAAAGAGAAATTTTAGAAATCTTATAAATTAAATAGTATTATAAAAATATTTTAAACGTACCAATATATTATTAAATAAATTTTTTCTGAATAAATAACCAGTAGTTTTGTTTTTAAATTAATCTTCTATAATTTTATGTTCTAACTAAATTTCTAAGGATAAAATAAATATAAATACCTCGTCAAGCAGCTGCTTGCCACAGAGGTCTGACAGGAACTTGTCAGTTCAATATACGCCAAAATAGAGGGATCTGTGAGGATGGCGGGTCCTCAGCAGATTCTTTTGCCAACTGCACGCGGTGTTCCCAGGTGGTCACCCTCCCAGGTACTGGTCGCGCCCAAAGCTGCTTAACTTCGGTGATCGGCCAAGAACCGCAGTCTGTGAATTTTCATTTACTCCAGTCATCCTGTTATTATGTTACGTTTTATTCTTAAAATAATACGAAGGGTTGTTGAAGGGATTTTAAACTCCCACCATATTTTAATCTAATCTGATCTACGGGACCTGGGTTCGAGCCCCGGGTAAGGCATGAATGTATGTGTCGTTTTTCTGCTGAGGTCCTGCCATCCTCTCAGACTTCCTACTATGGCATATAAACTGACAGGCTCCTGTCAGACCTCTGTGGCAAGCAGCTGCTTGAGGGGGTATTTATTTATATTTTTTAATATACGAATGTTATTATGTTGGCTTCTTTCGTCCAGAAGCTTTCGAAAACCAAAATGTCTCTACCCAGGGACGGTTAAAGCCACAGAATAACTAACCAGCAGAGATAGACAACTGAACACTATTGCTTGCAACGCCACCTTTAGCAGATGGCCGTAACTCATATTTTCCCACCAACTTCCAAAGTTTGTGGACACCACATTTTGCAGTCCCCTATCTGATTTATTTTTATTCCGTTTCAAAGAAAATATAAAACAGCAAAATTTATTTACCAAGTTATATTTAAATAGTATAAAATAATCTAAAATTCATTGCTGGTTGTTTTTAAAAAATTGCAAAACTGTTTAATTTTAAAATTGTAATCATATACAGGGTATTTCAAAAAGGACGCAACCCTAAATATAAGAGAGTAGAACTTAGGCGCATGTACATTTAATGCCATGATATTAGTCAGTTGGCATTACTGTACTCAAGGCTAACAGTCTTTAGCAGTTGAAATGATCTTGTCACGCGATAGTCTCACTCAAGCATTCATTCCTTTGTGTTGTGTCAGCTATGTCGTGTAAGAGAGGAGTTTGAGTTGAAGTTTCCTCAGTCTGCAGTTCTCAACTAGCTGACACATCATCACTGTTAACTGCCGAAGTTCTTGATGATGTGTCTCAGTGTTTAACTCGCTCACCCAGAAAATATATTAGAAAGTTATCTTTACAGGTTGGACTCTCACCAGCTACTGTTTTCAGAGCTGCAAAGAAGTTAAAATTTCATGCCTACAGCATTGGTGTCGTTCATGAACTGAAAGAACCAGACCATGAAAAACGTTTACGGTACTATCGTTGGTTTCGTTCTTTTGTTGATGAAAATGGAATTGAGGTGTTGGATCGTGTTTATTTCAGTGACGAGGCTTGGTTTCACTTGGATGGATATGTGAACAGTCAAAACAGTCGAATATGGATCAGTGAAAATCCTCACACTTTTCACGAATGACCATTAGACACATCGAAAATTGGTGTTTGGTGTGCAATTTCCCGTCGTCGTGTGATAGGGTCTTTATTTTTTGACTCAACTGTAACTGCTGAAGTTTATCGTGACCTCATCCAACAGTTTATTGCACTATTAGATGTGAATGAACGAGAGTGTTGGTTTCAACAAGATGGCGCGACCGCCCATAGTGCAAATGGCACAATGGTTACGTTGCAGGAATTTGGTGATCTTTTGATTTCAAAAAATTTGTGGCCTCCAAGATCCCCAGATTTTACTCCTCCAGATTTTTTCCTTTGGGGATATCTCAAATGTGTAGTGTTTCGAAACAATCCTCATACACTTGAAGACTTGAAAGCTAACATTGAAAGAGAGATTTTAAACATAAGAAAACAAACATTACGAAAGGTGGCTGCAAATGTCATGAAACGGGTACGAAACTGCATCCATGTTGCAGGTTGGGTTGTTGTTGTGTTGTTTTACCTCTGAGCGGCACTTTTTTGCCCATCATGGGCTAAATGGCCAGGCCACAACGACCCCGAAGGCTCAGAGAAGGTTGAGGGAGGGGACCCACTGGAACAGCTGTTGAGAGACAAATGGTAGCCTCCCGTCAAGGCCATCCAGCGTGTTCTTTAACGTGCACAGGGTATGGCTCTCCCACACACGGGACCACGGCTTAACGTCCCATCCGACGGACGGCGGTCTTTCCAAGCCCATCGGTGTCCCCTACTGACCGTGGGCAGGGCGGGGAATTTGGCGGAGATAAATCTCAATGCTGGCGCAGCTGGGACTCGAACCTGGGAACTACAGATTACGAGCCTGGCCCGCTACCGACTGAGCCACCCCCGCCCCATCCCATGTTGCAGGAAATCATTTTCAACGTCTATTGTAAAGATATATATATATGTCAAATTTGCATCTTTTGAAATCTGTACCTTTATCAAGTTTAAACAGAAAAATACAATAGAAGGTTGCTTCCTTTTTGAAACACCCTGATTATTATTGGAACAGTACTAGTTGGGACGCTGCTGGCACCGCTTCTATACTACAATGGGCATATATGGACGTTGATTATTTAGACTCACTACTTAATCTGTAGGTCAAAACCATGTTCAAAGGAGATGATTAGAAGGAAAATGAGAAATAGAGAATGAACTAAACCAAAAAGTAAACAGCGCAAGAAACTACGAAATAAAATGAGAAATTTGAAAGTGAAGAAAAATGCAAAAAAAAAATGTGACTGAAAGATGTAAATTGGAAGGGAAAAAAATGTTGTTCATTCAAGAAAAGAAACTGAGTGAAGAAAGCAAAATAATAAACGAAAATAGAAATACGGAAGAAGGGACAAAAAGCAAAAGCGACTGTTAGAATTGGAAAGTAGAGCTAGAAGTATTGAAAATGATAGAAAGAGGTCAAAACCGATCCCCCATGTTGGTGTGCCCATCACATGGCCCAAGGCAAAAGTAATATGTTCTCTCCCAGATTAACTGTCTTCTTTGCCTGCCTGTCTATGTCACAAGCATCCTTCTCCCTTTTCTGTCGGAGGCAAACAGGGATGCTGGAAGGATGGTATTTCGGAGCTTTCCACACGTGTTGGAGGGAGGCGGGAGATGAAAAGCAACCTGCTCCAGAGATGAGGAAGAAATTCGTGTTCGCACATCCCCACTAGCGAAGGACGCACGAACGTACGTATGTGCAGATATCCTCATGCATGTCTCCGAGGCAGGAAATGAATTAGAGACTGCAGAGGGCGAACTTAGTGGAGTTTGGATGTAGAGACTGTGACGACAGCGGGGTATTATCTGTCCAATATCACGTGATCGTAATTACGTTGCACAGAGATGGGGGAGAGGGATGCGGAGAAGGAGAAAGGAAAGAGGGATGAGAGAGTTCGACATCACTTTTCCAAGAGCAGTTCTCATGTCCGCCGGCTATTTTGTCTAGGACCATGGTGAAGAACCCTGCCTCTGGTAATCCCTCATCTGCCTGTTCCAATGGCTTCTCATGCTTGTTGAACATCTTTTAACAAAAGCATCTTTCCCTCAGGCAACAAATCTTTCTTTGCATAAATTTTTTATCTTTTCTTTTTTACTTTTATTCTGTCCAGCCTTTTCTAGATGAGACGAAAGTTCTTAATATCACTTCTCTTAAAGAATCTAAAGGATTTCGTGGTTGTTAGAAATTTAAAGAATTTTTATGTAATGTGTCAAGCATGTAGTTCTTTTTCCTTGTTTCTGTCTTCCTTCAACTAAGTTTCCTTTTTGCCATCGCGAATAAGAGTTTCTTAATTAGAATGACGAAGAGATCTCTAACGGTATTTTTTTTCTGTGTGTGTGTGTGTTTGCTTGACTCTTTTTTTCTACTGCCTTTTAAGAGCTTGGTATTTTAGTTAGGAGCGGACATAAAAAAAATGCCGATATTGTAATTACTTGCTCAGAAAAAGAGGATAAAGGAATTAATAAAGTCTCTAAATTGCAACAGATACGAGTTCGTAAGCATCTTGTCACAAGGGTTAATTTGAAAATGTTTTTGCTGATTATGGGATGAATGCCGCAAAAAATTTACAGAAGACGTCATATTTAAAAAAAGAAATCGATGCGTGAAAGGACATCACGATTCAACACACGCAAGTGTGTGAAAGAGAGTGATGATTTGCAATACAATAGCGGGTAAAAGAACGATATAATTTACCATAAAAAAGTATGGCAAAGGATATTATAATTCATCGTGCACAAATTGGACAACAAACTTCGCATTTATTTTTGTATATACGTTGTGATAAAAATTTAAATATTGTAAGTTCTTAAACACATTGCCCTAACAAAATATTAAAGATTTTCCGCGTTATGTTAATGGGAATCTAACTTCGAGGCTCTACCTTCCAAAATATGCACTTAACGGAAAAATGTGGCTGAAGATAAATTAATGATCATAATCAAATCTATTATTTAAATCTCGATTTCAGCAATAATCTTTCGGTATTTAGAGTGTTATGAAAGCTAGAATATTTCACAATAATGCATCATAAAAATTGACCTCAGAAACTAATTGGAAATTTGATAAGCATTGTTTCAAAATAAAAAAAAATATATAAATACCCCCTCAAGCAGCTGCTTGCCACAGAGGTCTGACAGGAGCCTGTCAGTTTATATGCCATAGTCGAAGGTCTGAGAGGATGGCAAGACCTCAGCAGAAAAACAACACCCACAACCATGCTTTATCCGGGGCTCGAACCCAGGTTCCTTAGATCAGTTTCAAACCATTTATTAAATACACATTTAAGAAGTTAGCATTATGATTATTCAATATCAGACAGTTATGAATGACCAAACATATATAATAGTTCCTTTGTTTGTTTCACTATAATTGTTTCATGTATCGATGTTATACCGTGTCTTGTAGAATAGTGTAGTAAATCGAATAATAGGAAGGCTAAACAATATTTAAGAAGTTTATGCTTACTAAATTTTGTACACTAATCATGAAGATGGATAAAAATTAACAGATGAGATGATTATTAAACAATATAACAGAATATATAAACCAAGTTATCGATTTTGTCCTAACTACACTGGTTTCCAGAAATTAAGAAAAGTACCTATGTTAAGTCAATGGGAAGCTAACGTCAAAGCTCTATAACTTTTAAAGTAAGTTTTTTTTTTGAAAAATGTGATTGCAGATAAAGATCTTAATCAAATAAATCAATATCTCTATTTTCAACAATATTCGTTCAGTATTTAATGAGTTATGGAAGTTTGAATATTTAGCGTAACAATGCCAGCCACAAAAATTGACTTCAGAAGTTAAATGAAACTTAGTAATAAGTATTGTATCAAAAGTGTTTAATAAAATAAGTTTGTATTTTAGAACTTTGTGTAAAGAATTCTTTCACTATTCTTCAGTTTTGTATAAGTTTCTTAAGACTGGCATTGCTGTTGTTAAATATTCAAACTTACATAACTCATTAAATACTGAACGAATATTGCTGAAAATCCAGATATTGATTTATTTGATTGAGATCTTTATCTGCAATCACATTTTTTAAAACAAAAAAATTATTTTAGAAGTTATAGAGCTTTGACGTTAACTTCCCATTGACTTAATATAAGGATTTTCCTTAATTTATGGAAACCAGTATATTAGGATTTCTTCAGACATACAATGATTAGAAATTAACTTATAATAGTAATTTATTTGTTTATATAAAAATTATGAATGTTTTTTGTAAAACAAGATAATTTATTGTTAACTATTCCAGCTTTCATAATTCTAAATGTTGAACGAATGTTGTTGAAATTCGAGATTTAAATAGATTTTTGATCTTTAAATTATCTTCAGTCGTATTTCTCCATTAAGTGCATATTTTAGATGTTTACAGAGCTCCGAAATTAGATTTCCATTGGCATAATATGAAAAAACATTTGTACGGAAGTGCAAAATAAAATTTCGAAAATCTGCGAAAGATTATAGTGATATTTTGCTGAATTTTTAAGAAAAACACGCAATGTAAAAGTTTGCTTTCTATTCTCTCGTATTTTATGAACGCAATATTTAAAAAAAACAAAATAAATTATCCCTCAAGCAGCTGCTTGCCACAGAGGTCTGACAGGTGACTTGTCAGTTTAATACGCCATGGAAGAGAACGAGAGGAAGGCGATACCTCAGAAGAAAGACAATATAGAAATGAAACATCTATCCTTTAGAAAGGCGATACCTCAGAAGAAGGACAATATAGAAATGGAACACCTATCCTTTAGGAAGGCGATACCTCAGAAGAAAGACAATATAGAAATGGAACATCTATCCTTTATTCCAGACTCAAACCCAGTTTTCTTTGATCAGTAGCCAAACGCGCTAATCACTCTGCCACCGTGCAGTGCAAATTAGTGATTAATATGGGTGATTATGAGAAACTGACAATTGTTGAAAATCTCCGAAGAATATCACAAAATTAATATTGTCCGCAACCACCAATTAATGTCGGAAATTTATAATTGTTTATAATTGCCGATTAATGTTAGAAACTGATAATTCTCGATAGTCACAAACATTACTAAAAATTTATGATGATCAATAAACTCGAATTAAATTCGGAAATTTGTGATTGTCGATAATCACTAATGAACACTGAAATTGATGATCGTCGATAATCACCAATGAATGTCAGAATTTGATGATTTTGTATAATCACCGATGAATGTCGGAAATTAATATTTTTCGTAACCTCAGTGATTGTCGGAAATTCATGGTTATCGCAAATCGATGGAATTATTGGATTGTCGATCTTCATTTAATTCCCGAAATTGATGAGTGTCAACAGTCGTCGGTAATTGTTGAAATAGATTGCTTGAAATAGATTCTTGGCCATCACCAGTGATTCGGATTGGATTGTTTTACCTCTGAGCGGCACTTTTTTGCACATCATGGGCTAAATGGCCAGGCCACAAGGACCCCGAAGGCTCAGAGAAGGTTGGGGAGAAGACCCACTGGAACAGCTGTTGCGAGACAGATGGTAGCCTCCCGTCAAGGCCATCCAGCGTGTTCTTTAATGTGCACAGGGTATGGCTCTCCCGCACACGGGGCCACAGCTTAACGTCCCATCCGACGGACGGCGGCCTTTCCAAGCCCATCGGTGTTCCCTACTGACCGTGGGCAGGGCGGGAAATTTTGCGGAGATAAATCTCAAGGCTGACCCAGCTGGGACTCGAACCTGGGAACTACAGATTACGAGCCTGGCGCGCTACCGACTGAGCCACCCCCGCCCACCAGTGATGTTGGAAATCAACGTTTGTCAACAAACACTAATGAATTGTGGAAACTGATTAATGCCGACAACCAATAGCGAAAGTCGCACGTAGATGATTTTTACCCTCTCTCTGGTAATCAACAATAAAACTGGGAAAACAACAAAAAATTCTCTCTGGTAAACAACTGGTAACCTCTGGTAATCAACAACGAAGGAGTTAAGGAGGAGGAAGAATACTGTGGAATGTTCGAATTTTTTTTTTAATGCAAAAGTTTTTTTTTTTTTTTTCATTCTTAAAAATCTATGCACTTGGAGATTATTGCACCGCGAGTTAGGTTGTTTTACCTCTGAGCGGCACCTTTTTTGGCACACAATGGGTTAAATAGCCAGGTCATGAAGACTTCAAGAGCTCAGAGAAGGGTAGGGAAAGGGATCCCACTTGACAGCTGTTAGACAGATGGTAGCTTCACAATAAGG
This sequence comes from Ryuthela nishihirai, assembly GCA_038380435.1. Lineage (NCBI taxonomy): Eukaryota > Metazoa > Arthropoda > Arachnida > Araneae > Heptathelidae > Ryuthela > Ryuthela nishihirai. The sequence continues at coordinate 50,085,347 of JAWZYU010000024.1, read as the reverse complement.
CTATCCAGAGTAACGTGCACAGGGTATGGCTCTCTTGCACAAGGAGCCACGGCTTAACGTCCTTTGGGGCGGGGAGTGGCTCAGTCAGTAGCGCGCCAGGCTCGTAATCTGTAGTTCCCAGGTTCGAGTCCCAGCTGGGTCAGCATTAAGATTTATCTCCGCAAAATTCCCCGCCCTGCTCACGGTCAGTAGGGAACACCGATGGGCTGTAAAGGCCACTGTCCGTCGGATGGGACGTTAAGCCGTGGCCCGGTGTGCGGGAGAGCCATACCCTGCACGTTAAAGAACACGCTGGATGGCCTTGACGGGAGGCTACCATCTGTCTCCCAAAAACTGTTCCAGTGGGTCCCCTCCCTCAACCTTCTCTGAGCCTTCGAGGTCCATGTGACCTGGTCATTTAGCCCATGGTGTGCAAAAAAAAAAGTTCGACTCAGAGGTAAAACAACCCAACCCTTAACGTCCATTCCGACAGACCTTTTCAATCCCAAAGGTATCCCCTTTCTTACCAAGAGCAAAATGGGAGTTAGCGGAAAAAATTCTCAACATGAACATAGTTGGACTCGAACCTGGGAACTGCAGATTACGAATCTAGCGCGCTACCTACTGAGCCTATCTCTGATCCACTAGGTACATGAAAGTTCATTCTTTCGTATTCATAATATATTTTATCTTAGAATTGAAAATCTAATTGTCGGTACTCTGCCACTTTTAATAAAATTCAGCTCTTCCTGTTTGCAATGTGGACGACTACAAATAGCTTAAGTGCTTTTATGGAAAACCTAGTTAATTTGAGAAAAGTCATGAGGTTTTAATTAGTGTGGAGAGAAAATGAAATCTCAACGTTATCGGTATTTGAATTCTAAAAATTCCTTTCCTCAAAGTTGTGTTTTAGCAAGATGGATTAATGAAGTTTCTATCTCAAACAACTGTGCAGTTTTCAAACAGCAAGTCTGTTTCTCCTGATAGTTATGTTTAGCTCAAACATTTGTTTCTCGAAATTACTATGCACTGCAACTAACTTTGTTTAAAGTTCGAATTCATCAACAGATTTGTTTGTTGGAGCAAACTAAAACTTTCAAATCGAGTTAAATTGTGAGTTTTTTATTTTAGTTTTATGTTCGAGATTTAATTAAAACTATTCCAAATAGAAAACTTTGACTTACCTAGAAAAAAAAACAATTGCAGTTTCGGAAAGCTAAACTGTATGACGTATTAGGGAGTTGAAACAGTTGCCATTCTAGAAGAACTAATAACGTAAGAAAAATATGACTCACGTAGTCACATTCTTCTTGTATGTTGGGTTGTTTTACCTCTGAGCGGCACTTTTTTGCACACCATGGGCTAAATGGCCAGGTCACATGGACCCCTAAGGCTCAGAGAAGGTTGGGGGAGGTGACCCACTGGAACAGCTGTTGGGAGACAGATGGTAGCCTCCCGTCAAGGCCTTCCAGCGTGTTCTTTAACGTGCACAGGGTATGGCTCTCCCATACACGGGGCAACGGCTTAACGTCCCATCCGACGGACGGCGGCCTTTCCAAGCCCATCGGTGTCCCCTACTGACCGTGGGCAGGGCGGGGAATTTTGCGGAGATAAATCTCAACGCTGACCCAGCTGGGACTCGAACCTGGGAACTGCAGATTACGAGCCTGCCGCGCTATCGACTGAGCCACCCCCGCCCCTTTCTTGTATGTAGTAAGACATATAGTATAGTCTGTATAAATTAAAATCAGTAAAATAAATAGGTGTGGAAAAAACAAACCATCTTCGCAGACTTTCTTAATTATCCGCCAGTCACTTAAGTTAAGCCAGTGGCACTTACACTTGCTTAGATTAAGCTATGACAGAAGGTAGTCGATCTCAAAGTGCAATCAAGAGCTCCCAAGTTCGAGTGCACCTGGCATCATGGCTTTTTACTACTTCTTTATTTTTAGTTCATATCATTTCCTAACTTTTGTGAATTTGAAAATTTCTGCTGAAAACAATTGTAATACGTTCTTGTTATTTAAAATCTGTTTCATTTTATCTATTAATCATCAAGAAATTAAACTTTTCCTCTCCGTTCTTTGTACATCGAAAATCAATGTGAACTTTTTTCATACCAGGGGGTGATTCACGCAGCCGGTAGCGTGTCAGGATCGTAATCTAATATTAGCAAGTTCGAGTCTTATCTGTGCCAGCGTCAGGATTTATCTCCGTAATTTTTCATCCTACTCTCGACAAGAAATGGAACACTTAAAGTCTCAGAAAGTCCGTCGTCCTTTGGAGGGGATATTAAGACGTGTTCCGTGTGCAGGAGAGTCATCCTGACGTATTAGGGCACGTTACTGAACATACTCTACTGGCCTTTACAGAGACTTCCATCTGTCTCCCAACAACACTCTAATGGGTTCACTTCCCTACTTAGTCTGAGCCCTGGGATCCTTGTAGCCTGGCCATTTAACCATTTGGCGCCCAAATTTGCCGCCTAGAGATTAAAAAACCAACCCATTTGTCTCCTAACAGCTGTGCAATGAGTGCTCTTCCCCTACTAAACTTTGAGCCTTTGGGGTGCTTGTGACCTAGTCATTTAACCTATTATGGACACAAAAGTGTGGCTCAAAAGTGAAACGTCTCAACTATTCATACTAAGAATCAAAATGGAGTCTTTCTGACTTGGTCATTTAGCCCATTGTGTACACGAAAGGGTCAATCAAAGGTAAAACAACCCAACCCATCATACTTATAATCAATATCTCAAATGCACTGGTCCTGAAATTTATATAAATTTATGCGACCTTCTAGAATTATAATAAATTTATGTGACCCCCCCCCCCTAAAATCATAGATAAAATTATGCGACTTCTTCCCTACAGTACTTGAAAAAGAAATTCACTAAAAATACTAGGAAATATAAACTATCAGAGCTTTTCGAGCCTATTCCAAGCTGCTCGCGATCCACAGTTGGAAAACCACTGCTCTAATCCATTTTAATTGATAACAAGTACTTTTATTCGCTCTCTTTACAACTTGATTTATCACGTGTTTTCGCTCCCATACACCTCCCGTATACCAAACTAGGGAACCTCTTTGTTCGCTAGTTTGGGGAATCAGACCAACTTTGCAGTGAACTGACTGAACGAATTTTAATGATGCTTAATAGGCACGAACTTAACTACTTCTGCGAGCAATCACTTCAAAAGAAATAAGTAAGGATGTTATTGGTTGTATTTTTTTAAAATTAATAACTGCTGCTTAGCATTTTCTTCTAAGACCCATCTCATCATCTCTCTTCCCAAAGCAAATAGCTCAGATTAACTATTCAACATCAATGAGATTAAATGCAACTGAAGACTGATTTACATGGTTACATATGCTTTCGTTTTTTATAAAATCATTTTTTAAAAGCTTAACGGAGGCTTTTTCCTTGTTTTCTACATGTAAGTGGCTAAAATAGGGAAAAAAGTATTCTAAGAGACTTTTGTATCTTTTTCATTTTTTTCTTTCTTTGTGAATTACAATTTTAAGCTACTAAAATTTCCAACTTTTTTTTTTGTTCTCTGGAGACGAAGTTTCACAAATTGATTATCGGTATATATTCATTTGTTTCGTTCAAACGACTATCGCTCTCTATGTACATTATGCTCTGCAAACTCGTTTGTTTCATTTGGAAGAGAAATGGAGAAAGCTTCCTGTGCTCTCGTAGACTAAAGTAACCGCTTCTGATCAGATTACACCGAATGTCAAAAGAAGTTTTCGATTCAACCTGCCTTTAGACACTTAGAGCAGAGAAGAAGAAAGAAACCCTGAAGATGCTAAAGTTAATGCCATAACTTTCTTTTCAAAGTAATTCATCAAAAGGCATCAGGAGACCTTTTACTTCTCAGATTTAAATTACAAAATGCTTTCCATGAATCTTTTATTAAAGTTACAACGAGATTTGATTTCCCAAGAGATTATACCTTCGAAATGGGGAAGTTATTTGACTTAACCTTATACGAAGAACTCTTAAGATAATAAAACATTTCACTGATTACGAATAAAGCTAAATTACGTATCAAGTTATCCAACTACTTTTAAGCATTTGCTCCTTCGTGATATTATTTCGGCATTAAGAAAGTACTTAAGATATATTAATTCTGTTCTAAAAGATTTCTCTAGTGTCTATCCTGCTAATTCTAATCTTGTTTAGTTTTCAAAGTTTTTTTTCATATTCGTTCTCTTATTTGTTTACTATTTTTTCACTAAAGAAAATAACACAGAAATGAATTAATCGTTTTAAAAAGAAACCCGTTGGGAATTAAGATCTTTTCAGCATTCTACAAATGTGCTTCATTTAATGTTAGATGCAAAATATTATATTCCTGAGGGAATTTTATTTGATCTTAATATTAGTTGTAAGCACAATCCTAAGCAGAAAAAAAAGCCTTCAGTTTTAATGAAATAGTTGTTATTAACATTAATGCAGGAAAATTAAAATAGTATCTGTCCTAAGAAAGAAATATTGACTCCAGCATAGAAGTGTCTACACTAAGAAATCACTATCATTAAACGATTTGCTAATTAATTGTATTCAGTTGGAACTCGTGATAAACTTTACGGCTATCGCATTAATCCACAAAAGTATATTAATTAATTTAGATGTAAATGCATTGAAGTGGAAATCAGAAATATCAGTTGAAGATATTTTACCACGTCAAAGGCAATATGGGTTTAGCGACCCCATTGTCGAATATTTAGGGTACTTGGCTGTGGTATGAAGGGAATGGGTTCGAATCCTAGATAAGGTTGTGTTGTTTACCTCTAGGCAACATTTTGTTTGCACACAGTGGGTTAAATGGTCAGGACACAAGACTCCGAGACTCAGAGAATGTTGGGGGGGGACCCACTGGAACAGCTGTTGGGAGACAGATGGCAGCCTCCCGTCAAGGCCATCTAGAGTGTTCTTCTTTGACATGCGCAGGGTATGGCTCTCTCCCGCACACGGATCACGGCTTAACGTTCCGTCCGACGGACGGCTGCTTTTCCAAGCCCATCGGTAGTTCCTATTGACCGAGGGTGGGTGGAAGGGAGTTTTACGGAGATCAAGTCTTAACGCTGGCCCAGCTGGGCCTCGAATCTGAGAACTGCAGATTACGAGACTGGAACGTTAACCATTGAACCCGCCCCCATGAGCAGTTTTTGGGATTTCCGCGAACAACCTGGATTCTTCAGCTAAGAAGAATATCTTGAAATTGTATAAAAAAAACTATCCATCTTTTACTTCAATAGTTGGTGTTTTATATAAATATATGAAATAGTTTTTTCATCTCTGAGAAATATAAAAATAAGTAAAGAAATCGTACGTTGTCAGTGGAAGAATAACAGAGTCCCTTTATCGAAATTCGTCCAAGAATTCACGACTTGTGGAATTAAAAAAAGCTCAGACTTCATACCAATTAATTAATAATTAAAACATCCTCCAAACAATTCTGTGGCTGTGGTGCAACGATTAATTATACTGATTACGAGGAAAGAAAATCTCTCTTCTTTTTTTTTATCTTCCTTTTCATTTTTTTTTTTCTTTTAGTGGGGGGAGGGGGAAGGGCTAAAGATAAAAACCTTTTTTGTATATGTTGGGGTTCCGTAAGACTCGGCAGTATCGTTCAAAGGTTCGCCTTATTATTATAAGTTTAGAAAACACTTCATTAGACAATGGAATTAATGATCTTAAATAATTTACTTGACGAAAAAGAGTGAAATCACATTTTATTGTTATAATCAGTCTCGCATCAACTTCATCAACATCCTAACAATACACTCTATCTCATTTCTTTATAAAGAAAATTAAGCTAGAAATAAATAGAAATTGAATATCGGGTACAGTCTCGATCATATAAAAGTTAATACAAAATATCTATACATATATAAATAATATACATTATAATTTAGTATTGCTGATTAATTGCAAGCCATAACTAGTGTAACGGTTAGAGAACATGACTAATATCCCAGAGGACATGTTTAAGTGTTTGTATGTTGTACGAGTAGCCAAAAGCTTACAGGTTATCTCCGTCCATCATTTATTTTATAAAAAAAAAAGATGAAAATTTAATACATATATTATTCTTATATTCATTTCTAACAAAAATAACTTTTAGATGTTGATGATATTTTTTATAAATAATACCTATATTTTTTAAAAGTAGCGTTCTTTCTGTTACCTTAGTATCGCCAACGAGTTCAATTAACTGTTTCAATCGTCTTTAAAAGAAATTAATCGAGGAGAAAAGAAATCGAAATTTCATTGTATTTGGATATTTGTTTATATTGCTAACGAGAGCTGCTGTTATTGTTTTCATCGGTATCGTTATAGATTGCTCGTGGAAAAATTGAAATTGAAATATTTTTTATATAATTTTTTTCTTTATATATTTACTGCTGGTAAAAATTTATGCGTTCTGCCGTGGGAAAAAATGTCGATTGCATTTCATTTGGTTGTTTGAGCTAAAATGTTTATGACAAGACACAGGATAATTCGTTTTTCCAAATCGGTAGCCTTGCTTCAGAAAGCATACATTTTCCTTCATAAGCAAAAGGAAACCGCGTGCCGAAATTCAAAATTCGAAACTTTGTCCGTTTTCCCCAGTCACCAACGTGTAAAGAAACTCATTTCTGTTAATCATTTATTTTGCTAAATTTAATCCGTTGCAAATATATATTACATAAAGAATGTAGTTCACTGATCAATTAGTTGAGTATACTTGTGGAAAATACATTGATCACCGTGTAAAATGCAAAATTATTTAAAATATAGATTTTAAAGTATTTGATAGTTTTTTAATTATCTAAAATTAAATTCCTATTTCTTCTCTATAGGAATATAAGCTTATTTCTTCGGAATACAGAGAGCTCAATTGGAAATCATGTAATCATATTATTCTTGATCTGTTAAATCTCCTCATCAAGATCGAAGGTAAGAAAACATTTTCTTTTTAAATTATTTAATAATAATTTAATAATTTTAATTAATAATTAATAATTTTATAATTTATGTAAGTTTCAGAAAAAATAGCCCAAACGAAATTGATTAGATAGTCTGTTTCAACAATGTTGTATCAAAGTATTATTTATCACCACAGCATTCTTTTCAGTACGACATAAAAAGCAGTTACTTGTACAGATTTTCTTTAGAAATCCAAATATTTTGGGCCTGAAATTAATTTACCACTTTACAATCCTGTTATTAGTGTGTACAATTTCATGGTCAATAATCAGAGAAGAAATTAATGGCAATATTAATAATTGTGCAATTATTTGATCTTGCCTACTATGTCATTGAAGTATTATCTCAGAAATGTTTTTTTTTCCCCGAAATAACCTGATATGGCTGATTGGAAGCGCAATTATAAGGATTAAAGTAGTAAGCATTATTTTCGGTAAACATTCAGTGACTCCTATTCATTTCGATGATTCACTTCACAATGCACATTCGATGACTCACTTATCTGTGCACACTCAATGATTCTTCTCAGTGCACATACAGTTACACATTTCTCAGCGTACATTCATTGCATATTCAATGACACATTTTTGTGCATGCTCAATTCAATGACTCGCTATTCAGTGTACACTCAATAATTAATTTCCTATTGTGCATTCAACGACTGCTTGACACAGTCAATGGCTCACTTCTCAGTGCACACTCAATGATTCACTTCTCAGTGCACACTCAATGATTCACTTCTCAGTGCACACTCAATGATTCACTTCTCAGTGCACACTCAATAACTCACTTCCCAGTGCACCATCAATGATTCATTTCTTAGTGCACACTCGGTGACTCACTTCTCAGTGCACACTCAATGATTCACTTCTCAGTGCACACTCAATGATTCACTTCTCAGTGCACACTCAATGATTCACTTCTCAGTGCACACTCAATAACTCACTTCCCAGTGCACCATCAATGATTCACTTCTCAGTGCAACTCAATAACTCACTTCCCAGTGCACCATCAATGATTCATTTATTAGTGCACACTCAGTGACTCACTTCTCAGTGCACACTCAATGATTCACCTTTCAGTGCACACTCAATGAGTCACTTCTCAGTGCACACTCAATGATTCACTTCTCAGTGCACACTCAATGATTCACTTCTCAGTGCACACTCAATAACTCACTTCCCAGTGCACCATCAATGATTTACTTCTCAGTGCACACTCAATGATTCACTTCTCAGTGCACACTCAATGATTCACTTCTCAGTGCACACTGAATGATTCACTTCTCAGTGCACACTCAATAATTCACTTCTCAGTGCACACTCAATAACTCACTTCCCAGTGCACCATCAATGATTCACTTCTCAGTGTACACTCAATGATTCACTTCTCAGTGCACACTCAATAACTCACTTCCCAGTGCACCATCAATAACTCACTTCCCAGTGCACCATCAATGATTCATTTCTTAGTGCACACTCGGTGACTCACTTCTCAGTGCACACTCAATGATTCACTTCTCAGTGCACACTCAATGATTCACCTCTCAGTGCACACTCAATAACTCACTTCCCAGTGCACCATCAATGATTCATTTCTTAGTGCACACTCGGTGACTCACTTCTCAGTGCACACTCAATGATTCACTTCTCAGTGCACACTCAATGATTCACCTCTCAGTGCACACTCAATAACTCACTTCCCAGTGCACCATCAATGATTCATTTCTTAGTGCACACTCAGTGACTCACTTCTCGGTGCACACCTAATGACTCATTGCTCATTGCATACTCATTTACTCATTTCTCAGTGTACATTCAATGATTCACTTCTCAGTACATACCCAATGACTCAGTGCACATTCAACTCACTGTTCAGGTGCACTCAATGACTCATTATTCAGTGAAACTCCATGACCATTTCTCAGTATACACTCAATCGCTCACTTCTCACTGCACTGTCAATCATTCATTTTTCAATGCTCATTCAGTGACAGCTGCTCAGTGCACATTCAGTGACTCACTGCACACCCAGTGCATATTCAATGACTCAATGTACAGTGCATACTCAATGCACATTCAATGATTCATTTCACAGTGTATACTCAATGACTCACTGCTCAGTGCGCACTCAGTGCACATTTCATTGTTTCTGCTCTCAGCATAAACTCAATGGATAACCACTAAGTGTAGTCCAGTGCACATTGAGCAACTCATTGCTCATTACGCACTCAATGACTCGCTTCTCAGTCTATCTCAGTGTATCGATTAAACATTTTATAAATCACCTCTGAAAGACTAAACGTGCAAATTCACTCACCAATTGTACTCGTTTTTGAATGGTAAATCGGCTCTGCTGAACACTATTCGGCAAAATCTGGCTTATGCTATATATGTTTAATCTTCAATGTTGAAATTGAATATTATTGAAATGCTCTATAAGTAAAAGTGGATAAAATTCTCTTGGAATATGATAAGCATAAAGTAAAATAACCGCTTATTCCTGCGATCAGTTCCCAAACGTAGTCGTCAATGTTGACTTTAAGAATAATGCAAGTGAAGGTAGCATTCATAAAATTGCTTTTTTTATTATCAATAATTGCTGATGCAGATATTGATTGATGAAAATATATGTATGCAATGTTTTATTGGTGATTTTGGCCGATTTCGTTTAAGATATATTTTCATTAGTAATATTTTGTGTCTTTGTTTTTGTGTTCATAAGAGGTGCTATGCTATTCCTCTTCTTGTTCATTGGGAAGTGGCGAAACCCAATCAAATATGTAGTTGTTTGTTTGCAGAAAAAGTCAAAGGTGGGTGTATTCAACTGTAATGTCTCTGCGTTGAGGTCGATTGAGTTGTTGCCGAGAGAGGAGCTATGTCCTCTACGCAGCTGGGGTGGTAATGATAGGTAGCTGTTACAGATAATGCACAAGTGGTGAGAACTGGCTGGCTCCAAACTTATGCCTGAGGGTGGGATGGTGGCTGGAAAAATACAGATCCAGATGAAGGCAGACTTGCAAGAGTTCTGAATGTAAGATGAGTGTTTCTCAGAACAATGAAGAGGCAAGTAAGTTTCTTCCTGCATAAATCGAGGGTTGATCAATGGTAAACATTGCTTGGTAGTTATCTATGAATGATTCGAATTTGCAACACGAATAAGGGAAGGGCCAAAGCTCCCTATATTATACCATGCCAGGACAGTGCAAGAACAGAAGAATTAATTTTTAAATACGTAGCTGTACCAACCTCCTAGAACAAAAGATCGTACTACAAGGTTATGACATCAGCATTGGTATGTCTCACATCTAGATATATCTTATATATATATTTCTATTATTACTACTGGTAGATATTAATACTAATCTTTATGCTAAAGTTTATTTATAAATATACATTATTTAGATAAAACATTATTCGTATGTATTAGCGATATGATAATAATAATGTATGCAAATGAGAAATTTCCTTCTAAAGAAGAAATAATTGTAAGTAAATGTAGTAGAAAGTGCAGTATAAATTACCAGTAATGAAATTAGTTATAAAAATACAAGAGATATCTAGATCAGTGCTGTCCAACTTCTCTAAGACCGCGGGCTATTTTGCGTTTCGCCAATATTTCATGGGCCAAAAAAAAAGAATAGTACAGGATAGGTAATTGAAAAGTCAGTTCATGTCACCTCAAAAAATTATTTTATTTATATGAAAAATAATCAGTAATAATAAACCAATATAAATTTTCTAAACCTTATCAAATATTTAATAAATTTAATGGGAGCATTGTGGCCGTAGTTGTTGAGCAATAAAAATAGAATGAGTAAGTTGAAATAATGCAATAATAACTAAAATGGAATAAGTAAGTTGAAGATTGCATATCAAGTAAAATAATATAAGTTGAAAAAAATTATAAAGTGGATTACAGATATTTAATTAGAATTTCAAGTAAAAACTTGATTTTGTTCGCGGGCCAAAAAAAATCCTTGTGTGGCCGCTAGTTGGACAGCGCTGATCTAGATTATTATAATTACGTATATAATGCACGTGATATATTTATTTTTTTCTTCTTCTTCTTCTTCAACATAAACTATTATTCCGGAAATCACTCGGGGCCTTTTGCCCCTCTCGTCCTGAAATTCTTTTAAGAAAGGTCCGTGCACTATGTCGGAGAGTTCTCCCAACTGAGTCTGGAAAACCAAAATTTCAAAAGCAAAACTATAAAATTGCCAGTAATTTTAGATTGGAGGTCAAATAAATATTCCTTCTTAGCTTTTTAAAATATAACTGGTAACTATTATTTTTTCTTTTAAATCTGGTTACTAATATTAAAATATTCATAAATATTTTAATAAAATCATAATAAATATATTTTCATAGCATTTAAAAATGAATAGCTTTTATTTAAATTTTAGACAAATTAAATCGCCTTTATTTTTATGCATGTTTAATTTCCCTCCTTTTTTCCCTCTCTTTTCTCAATGGCTGTTCAGGCCAAGTGTATCAAGGTGACCTTGGCAGGGCTCACTGCTTGTTGTGACTGCGTAACTCTTCTGTGTTGGGTTGGGTTATTTTACCTCTGAGCGGCACTTTTTTGCACACCATGGGCTAAATGGCCAGGTCACAAGGACCCCGAAGGCTCAGAGAAAGTTGGGGGAGGGGACCCACTGGAACAGCTGTTGGGAGACAGATGGTAGCCTCCCGTCAAGGCCATCCAGCGTGTTCTTTAACGTGCACAGGGTATGGCTCTCACGCACACGGGGCCACGGCTTAACGTCCCATCCGACGGACAGCGGCCTTTCCAAGTCCATCGGTGTCCCCTACTGACCGTGGGAAAGGCGGGGAATTTTGCGGAGATAAATCTCAACGCTGATCCAGCTGGGACTCGAACCTGGGAACTACAGATTACGAGCCTGGCGCGCTGACTGAGCCATCCCTGCCCAACTCTTCTGTGAGTAGAGCTACATAGTCAGTTTATCATCTAAGTTCTGAAGAAAGAGACATGTTTTCTTGGAAATTGACTAAGTATGGAAATAAATGATTTATGTGAAGGAAGCGACAGAAATGTTTATTGAATGATAAAAATATCGGTTCAGGTTTCAATTAACTTTAGTGAATCAGTTTTCACGAGTGACAGATTTTATTGATTCAACGTCGAAAAGCTGCAAAATTGTTGACAAATAAAGTCCATTCACTTTAAATTTGTGCTCTGTCCATAAATATACCGAAAATGAAAATCTCACGGACATGTTATTAAAATAAAGGGTAAAATAAATAATTTTACTCTTACTCCCCCCCCCCCCAACTGAACAACTTCGTGTGGGAATAAAAAGCGATTAAACACTATTGTAATATTAATAATACACACACATAAAAATACACTAAACGCTATTCCGGTATTATACAACAAAATAAAAATTAAAATAAATAAATGTAATAATAAATGCCGTCCCATGGCCGAATGGTTATCGCGTTTGTCTACTGATCTAAGGGACCTGGGTTGGAGCCCTAAGGCATGGATGTATGTGTCGTTTTTTCTGCTGAGGTCTTGCCATCCTCACAGATCTTCTACTATAGCATGTAAACTGACAGACTCCTCTCAGACCTCTGTGGCAAGCAGCTGCTTGAGAGGGTATTTAATTTAATAATTAATAATAAATTACTATTTATTATTTGATGGTGTGACTAAATATAGAGATTTAGCAATTGAAGTTACTAGACTGTGGGCTAAACACACTTCTGTTGTCCCTGTTGTCATCGGGGCCCTTGGCACCATCTCAAAAAATTTTATAAACCATCTCAAGAAGCAGCAGATTTCTGATATAACACCCTCAGAACTGTAAAAGACAGCACTACTTGAAACTACATACATCTTACGACGATACCTAGTTGATACTTAGGTCTCAGGCTGAAACTTGTATCAGCTCAAACCGCCAGCCAATGATTTTTTGTTTCTTTTTTGTGTCATTGACTGTGTTTCGGATATTTCGATTATATGTATAATAATAATGATGATGATGATATTCAATCATACTATCAAATAATTATTATTATTATTTGATGATGTGATTGAATAATTTATATTTAGTAGTTATTTAGGTAATTAATTAGAATAACACTAGACAACAAATTGAAACTTTTTTTATAACATTGGTCAAATAGAAAAATTTAAGTAATTTTGTGGTGCTGAATTCAAATATGGCTGTGAAAAATCTGCAGCACGTAGAGTTTTTTAATTATGGATTAATGTATTTCAAATTTCAATAAATACGCATATCTGGGAAATAAAAATAAATGTGACTGTTTCGTTAAATTGTAACTTAAAACTCATTAATTAATTACATGATTAGCAAAAAAAAATTAGAAACATCATAGTTATAGACCACTGAATATAAAGAAACAAATGAAATAATATTGAAATGCAAAATAAGAAAAAATGGGTAAGGATCTTTTATACTTATAAGAAGTTCATTTTTGTCTTTTATGTACTGAGGTATCTTCCTTCTGCAAGAACTAGCAGTAGTCACCCATCATTGCTGGATTCGGATATCCTGGTGAAATTTTCCCCTTGCTGATCACTGACAACTCCTAAGTTCTTGGGAGAGAAGTCAAGATGCGAGTGCAAGAAATGGATCTTCAAAGACATTCGGCAACCAAAATTTTCATAATTTTTGAGAAGATCTTGAATGAGCTGATGGTTGTTTTTCACTTTTTTAATCCCCAGAAAACCCTGGATCACAGACGTGAAGGATTTCCATGTAGCGCGCTCCTTCATATTCAGTTTTTCTTCGAAGAGAGCATCATTCAGTAGCTTCCTGATCTGAGGATCAACAAAGATCCTTTCTTTGAGCTTGGTATCGCTTAGTTTTGAAAAAAATTCCTTTAAGTGCAAAAACTCTTTACCAGTTTTGTCCATAGCCTTTAGTAAGTTTTTCATCAGCCCCAGTTTGATGTGTAGTGGTGGAAGCAGAACATCAGAGGGGTCAACTAGAGGCTTATATCTTACATTACTCTTTCCAGAAATAAAAACATCTCTTTTGGGATAGTATTTTGTTTTGTAGTGTTCCTTTCTGGCCCTATTGTCCCACAAACACAGAAAACAGCAAAATTTTGTGAAGCCTCTTTGAAGCCTGAGCAAGAGAGATATGACTATTAGGTCACCACATATTGTCCACTTAAACTGGTTATATTTTATAGCAGTATTTTTTCCATGCTTTCATAAGTTTCCTTCATTCCCACAGCGTGTGTCACTGGAATGGGAGATTTTCGGTTTCCTTTATGCAAAAGGACAGCTTTTAAGCTGAATTTTACGAATCTATAAATAGACACCATTCCTTAGGGTCGTGAGTGGTTTCAATTTCTTCCATCAGCCCTGAAATATCTGTACAGAAACACAAACCATCTTGCATCTCGTAATAAGCAAATGAAGAAAATTTCTCTTTCTGAACAGAGAAACTCTGGCACCCTTGGCCAGAAAATTCCACTCTTGAAGTCTTAAACCTAAAACCTCATTTTGTTGTTTGGAAAGTCCTAGGTTTCGAACAAGATCATTTGGCTCATTTTGCTAAATCAAATGAGGCTCGTCTAGCTTTTTAGGGGTGTATATTGGATCAGGATCTGTATGTGCCTCAAAGTCTTCCTCTGATGAATGCGAATCCATTCCTCCCAGGTGGTTGGAGCTATTGGTATATGAAGATCTTCTCCATGAGGAACTAGCCTTATGGCTGAAGGCACATTTGGATACTGTATTTTGCTTTTGTTCTTTTTTTGAAAAGCCTGACACTTTAGTTAAACAAAAATAGAAATCATGCAAGTGACTAGTTGGTTTACGCCAAACCATTGGAAATGCAAAGGGCATGGATTTTATCTTACCTTTCAACTATTCACTCAGGCCAACAAATCACGAAATGCAGCACACATATAGAACCCATGTTTTGTCCTGATCTCTAACATGACATCCAAAATACAAGTTATAGGCTTTCTTCACAATCTTTGTCAAAGAACGACCCTGGGATTTTAAAATGTAATTTCCATACACATAACAAAATTTATTTGGCACATTAACATTGTTCCTCCTACAATGAAAACAACAAACAGGCGGTCTGAGGTTAGGTTATTGTTACATGTTTTATCCCACTTGACAATCAGTGTTGCCAGCCACAAAAAGTAAAATATCTAGTATCCTCCCAGTTGCCTGGAGGTGTTGGTATAGGAAGATCTTAATAGGAGTCAAAATGACCAATAACATAAAATTGTGACGTATTAGCCATTTTTTAAGGCCAGATCTGAAATCAGCACCTGAAAAATTGCTAAAGGCAGCTGCAATTGTTTATGTTATAAACCAGTGTAATTGGAGACATATTCTTGCTATTGAGTTCTGTTATAAAATTTCTGATAGGGAATTCATACGGACTATTTTTATTATTTAATGTACGTAATATGCTAATTAATATTTATATTAATATTTTCAAATTTTTCATTCCTATCAGTACTTTATATCGAATTAAAGTTTTTAAATCACTCTTAATCAGCCAAATCATTAATAATGTAAATTGCTAAAAATTTCAAATTAGTCTCACGTGTATCAGTCGTAAAACCTCTCCTTAGTCACAAGTGGATTAAAACTGAAAAGTTCACAAACAAATAAATTTACTTTTTAAATAAAGCTAAGTATTATTTTTAGACGTAAAAAAATTAGAATAAATTATATAATTTCTTATCTGTAGCTTTTCAAAACAATTATCGAATAGATTCATAAATAAATCGCTTTTTCCCCCTCATTTTTGTAATGTTAATTTTATCGAAATTGATCTCAGTAAACACTTCAGTATCCTGACTGCTGACGTCATTCTTTTTTGTTTTCACCCTAATTATTGTGAATCAGAAATGACCTAATGTCAGTTCTTGATTGGCCCGTTGAAGAATACAATAACTAATCAGTGCGCTGCAGTACAAGAAATAAAGAAACCATCTCTCAGTCGGACCTTTCGAATCACTTTTTAATCTCCCATTTCAAGTAAATCGCTGCTTTTAAAAAAAAAAAGTAGCGATTTTTCTTTCCTGGGTGAGAGCCGCCTTCAAAATGGGTTTAAGAACTCTTCAATGGTTTCAGTGAGTTAAGCTTGAGTGGAAATAGCAGCCAAAAGCTTTATTTCTTTTATTTTGTTTCTTGTGCTCGAAACCTTATTGCGAACAATTCACGAAATGAAGACTTAAAAAGAGTAAATAAAGAAGAAATATAAAAAAAATGAACAAAGATTGAAAAAAAAAAAAGAAATAAATGTCGGGATCCATTGAGCTTCCGTAGTTTCTATTAGCTGATTGCCGTGCGGCGGTATTGATCGTTTC
Organism: Ryuthela nishihirai; assembly: GCA_038380435.1. Classification (NCBI taxonomy): domain Eukaryota; kingdom Metazoa; phylum Arthropoda; class Arachnida; order Araneae; family Heptathelidae; genus Ryuthela; species Ryuthela nishihirai. The sequence continues at coordinate 50,069,045 of JAWZYU010000024.1, read as the reverse complement.
CAATAGTTTCTTCATCAGCATGAGGCAGTGGCAGAGTCGGCAACGTTCTGGGATCTCGTCCATAACGATAATTGCCAGAATAGGGAGAGCAAATCTTTTAAATCTTATCTCTTGTTGTATTGCTGCTATTTCCGAAATGCAAGTTGCGAGCAATCTGCGATACAACGGGCTCCTAGTCAATGGGTTTTCATTCTGTGATCGATCTTTTTTTAGAAGAGACTGAAATTTTTCCTGGTAAAGGAATTTACGCTAAACTTCGAACATAGTTTAAACCAAGTAATTATTTTTCCTTAGTTCGAAATTGGCAGAGTTTTAAGGTAGGGATTTTGGAAAACTGTTTTTATTCCTACTTTGTCTGTTTTGTATTTAATGTAAATTTAATTACTGATAAGCGATATTTGATAAAGACGATCGTAAATATGCTCGAATTTCTAAACCAAAGCAAAATATGCTCTAATTTCTAACCAAAGCAAAAGTTTGTGTTTAATATTAACTAATGGTAACTTATTAAAGTTTGAAACTTCACGTTTCCTGGAGATTTGCCAGATTCCAAAAAAGAAATAGTCATAGGATCGAATCGATAAAATAAACTCTGTTGAAAATTTGAAACAGATAGATCTTCAAAGATTACGAAAATTAGGCAAATCTGGATTACACGTCGAGTGTTAAAAGTTTTGCATACATTTCTAACTACAATTTAAAATAATATGAAGTTTATAAAGCAGTTTCAAAATAACGATAAAATTGTGCAGCGGAATTCGGAGCAGAAAATTTACGTCTTATCCCAAATACGATGGACTTTCGTCATTTTACTGCGATTTCAGACTCCAAAAGCTTTCGAAGTGGTATAATCTTTCATAGTATCATTATAAAATTTTGGCGTAATATCCCAATATAGGTTTTGTTCAGAAAATAATTTGACTGAAATAAAGATAATATGTTAAAAGTGTATAATGAAGCCTTGAGTTCTATAAATCAATCACCCCCCACCCCCACCCCCGTGGAGAGCAGAAGCTTTCGATGTGAGGCGCAGCGAAGTTTAAGTTTAGATTATGAAAAACAGTTAAAAGTAATTTGGTAGTAAAGAATCACAGGATAAGTCCTGTAGACATGGAACTCATGAAATGAGCTGAGTTGTGTTGGGTTGTTTTACCTCTGAGCGGCACTTTTTTGCACATATTGGGCTAAATGGCCAGGTCACATGGACCCCGAAGGCTCAGAGAAGGTTGGGGGAGGGGACCCACTGGAACAGCTGTTGGGAGACAGATGGTAGCCTCCCGTCAAGGCCATCCAGCGTGTTCTTTAACGTGCACAGGGTATGTATGGCTCTCCCGCATTAACGGGGCCACGGCTTAACGTCCCATCCGACGGACGGCGGCCTTTCCAAGCCCATCGGTGTCCCCTACTGACCGTGGGCAGGGCGGGGGATTTTGCGGAGATAAATCTCAACGCTGACTCAGCTGGGACTCGAACCTGGGAACTATAGATTACGAGCCTGGCGCGCTACCGACTGAGCCATCCCCGCCCCATGTTGAGCTGAAAAAGTAATTTGTTCTATTACCTTTATTTTAACGAAGCTACTGTGCTTTTCGATAAACTATGGCTATGACTGAGAAATTAATAGTGTTAGGGGTTTCCGTGAAATCTTAAAGACCGTGCTTAATTAAGGAAATATGCAGAACTTGGCGATTGGGTTTAATGGATGCTGCAGAACTTGACGTTTGGAGTTAAGGAGATTTGCAGAACTTGGCGATTGCGTTTAAGAGGAGCCGCAGAACTTGACGATTGGGTTTAAGAGGAGCTGCAGAACTTGGCGATTGGGTTTATGGGGAGCTGCAGAACTTGGCGATTGGATTTAAGGGGAGCTGCAGAATTTTGCGATTGGATTTAAGGAAAGCTGCAGAACTTGACGATTGGAGTTAAGGAGATTTGCAGAACTTGACGATTGGGTTTAAGGGGAGCTGCAGAACTTGACAATTGGGTTTAAGGAAAACTGCAAAACTTGATGATTGGAGTTAAGAGGACTTAAAGAAGACGATTAAGTTTAAGGGGAACAGCAGAACTTGATGATCAAATTTAATCGGAGCAGCAGAACTTAACGATTAGGTTTTAAGGGTCAAGTTTAAGGGAAACCGCAGGCCTCGACAATCAGACTTGAGGAAAGTTGCAGGACTTGACGATCAGGTTTAAGGAAAGCCGTAGAATTTGACAATTGGGCTTAAGGAGATCTTCCGAACATGACGATTAGGTTTAAGTGGAGCCGTATACCTTAAAAACTGGATTTAAATGGGGGGAGGGTGGAGCTATGAAGAGAAAAATTAGGGAAATGTGTCAAACTGCAGGGGCTTATGAGGTTATAGACACATTCAAACGTAAAATAAAAATTTGCGACCACAACTTTGATAGTTTCTTCATTAATGATTTTTAATAGCATATTTGGTGAAAATAATATTTATTAATAAACATATAGTTTTCTACTGTTAATTAGAATATTATATAACATTAATTTTTGCGTTTGAAATGTTACACAATTGGGTTGTTTTATGTCGGAGTGGTACATTTTATAACATAACGGGCTACATGGTTAGGTCACAAGTTCCTCAAGGACTCGAGAAAGGTTGGGGAAGGGGATCCACGGGACAGCTGATGAGAGACAAATAGAAATCTCTCGTCAAGGTCATCTAGCACTTTCTTTAACGTACAGAGGTTACCGTTCTCATATACAAAGAACCACGGTTTAATATTCCATTCTACGGACGGAGTCCTTTCCAAACTCAGAGGTGTGCCCTTTCTCCCTAATAACAGGGAAGGTTTAACGATCAATTTCAACATTATCACAGTTGGGACTCAACCTGAGAACTTCAAAATGCAAGCCTGATGTGCTACTGACTGAGCCAACTCCTGCACTTTTCCTATATGCTAATATATTATTATATTACGTATTTTACAAATCTTCGAAAAGTTTTAATTTTCAGCGTTAGAAGATGTTATATTTCAAAAATGTAAAACGTTGAACATACAAGCTGTTCATTAATGCTAGAAATTTGGAATTTTAGCTGCAGAATGAGATAGTCAAGGGGTTTACACTGACACCAACCATTCATTTCTTCTCTCTTTAAGTGAAAAAAACTGAGCTCTTTATGAGAAAAGAAAAAAAATATTTTTTCGAATAAAATATGACCATTCATATTTTCTAAATCATTACTTTAAATTCCCATGGTTAGAATGCGCAAATATTCTAAAAACGACAATTTTGTTCTCTTTAAAATTTAGCATTCCATATTGGGCAGAAGCTTTTGGTCATTCTAGTTTTTATTATTATTAATATTACGAACAACCATTCCTTCGTATTTCTCTTCGATGCTGGTTCATCATCAAGACTGAGCGCCATCATCGCTGCCATAAAGATTGGTAGAGGTGTAAATATCGTCTTTAAGTCGTCCCTAATGCCATCTTGGTCTTCATTTCTCTATAGCAATCTATAAAGCGGAAGCCAGGTGACAGTGACGCTTCAACAGCTGGAAAAGACGCATCTCTTAAATAAATCTTGAGTGGTCAGCTTTTCTCGTCTTATTTCGGGATTTTTTCTTTTCTGTTTATATTGCCAGTATTCTATTTGTTATGGATATGCCTTTAATTCGGTACAGATCCTCAAGGTGGATGGAACAATCTGCGGTCTATTGAAAAGTTGTGAGTTTTGGAAAAATTATATTGCTAGAATGAAAACAAAAATAATAATGTAGAAAAATTCACATAAATGTGTATTTTTATACAAAAAGTTACGTTTTATTACATAGTTTGTTCCAATTTTAATTGTAATTACAGGATATTTATATTATTAAACTGTGCAGAGAATGAACCGTACGCGGGAAACGAAATCTAGTACATAATACCGGACAATACTAACAAAAGTAATATTCAAATCAAGGAGTGTGATTCAAATGTATGTAATATAATACCGGACAATATACTAACAAAAGTAATATTCAAATAAAGGGTGTGATTCAAATATATAGATTCAGTAATTTAAATTTTATTCCTTAAAATTCTTCTGGTAGCTTTTTATAAAACTTGGAATTAATTTTAAAAATTGAATATTTTAATGAAGACTTGTAAATAAATGATCTTTATGTTATCTGAAATTAAATATAGGGTTGATGCAAAAGCAATGGAAAAACACAAATATACAAAAATAATCGTTCCCGTAAATAATAAATGTGTTATTTAATTAAGAACATAATTACTATTAGTCGATATCACCATGTTCCAACGATCTACAAGTTTGTGCATGTAATACAACGATCTATATACAGTTGTAAATGCCGTTCCTATAGAAATTATTGTCTTTCGTGGCAACGAAGTCGGTGATGCTCTCATTTACACAATGATCACTCCGAAATTTCCTATCGGAAATGAAATTGTCCAGGGATCGGAACAGATAGAAATCTGAGGGAGCCATGTCAGGCGAATATGGGGGATGCGTCATTATTTCCCAGCCCAAATTCTGCAGCTTCTGCTGTGTCCGTAATGCAACATGGGGACTTGTATTTTCCTCGTAGAACACGACACCTTTTCTATTTGTCTTTAGTACTGCACTGAAGCTGCCCAACTGCTCATAGCAGACATCCGAGTTGATGATTTAGGCCCGATTTAAAAGCTCCTAGTGGTTGATAACCCGGCAATCCCACCACTAATAGAGCATCACCTTACAAGAATGCAGTTCAGATTTTGCCGTAGCCAGGAACGATTCTCCTGCTTTATACCATGATCTTTTATGGACAACATTATCATAAACGATCCACTTTTCATGCCCTGTAATCATTCTGTCAAGAAAACCATCGGCTTTTTGCCGAGCAAGCAATGAAACACCTGCAGTGTAGCGAGTCACCATGTTCTGCTGTGACAGCTGATGTGGGATCTAAGTATCCAGTTTTGACACAACCCGATTTTGCAGATGTCGAACGACAGAGGACTGATTAGAGTTCAGTAGCTGTGCCAATTTCAGTGATGTCCAACGTGGATTTTCTTTCAGCAGTGCCTTCAGAAGTTCAAAGTTCAACTCCACTGGCCGTCTGCTTCAAGTAAACTGACTGAAAGTCGAGCTGAGAGTCACCTGACTGAAACTTATCATACCACCGGTAATAGGTGCTTTTAGAGATGACTTTGTCCCAATAAGGTTTACACAATTTACGCAAACACTCTTGGACACCGATACCACATCTAAATTCATACAGCATGATGGAACGAATACAAACCTCTTGCGACGCCATTGTGAAATTCCTGTTGCCAGTTGTACAGACTAAATGTGGGTACAGAAAGTGATTGGATACCTGAGCTACCCATGTGCTGTCAAGACCGCTACCAATTTCCTGAGAACGGCAAAAGCCTAGTTCTCGATTTTTCCCATTACTTTTGCATCAACCCAATACCTTGTAATTAAATTTTAGGTATTGGGTTGAAGCAAATTTTATCACTTAACATGTTACATATATTTAACTTGCTCCCTTTGTTCAATGGCTGTCCAGGCCAATGTATCGAAATGCTTCTAAACCAAAGATTCCTATATTATACCAGACCTCTACTCCGTTCCAGACAAAGAACAGAGCGGTAAATCTGAAGATCAAAGAAAGTAATCAACCAATGAAAAAATATCTCACCCACATGAAATTTTGCAAGAATAACTCGCAGATATAATTTCGCAGGAGCAAAAAGTTCCACACCTTTTGCGAAAAATTAGTACTTTTTCTAATGTACTCGTATATTATTAATATGTTATCTTTATAGAAGTTAAAAATTTCTAACTTTTGCATTTTTCAAAGTACACAAGTTTCTTTTACACTACTATATTAGCGACTAGACTAATCTCCCGGTGTTGCTCAGGTCGTTTCTGAAATCAGTGCTTGCTCTCACATTATATGGTTTCTTCTCTACGCAAATTATCGAAAGTGTTATTTCCGTCTCGGCAAATTTTAGTCACCTGTAATTCCCGAGACACTTGATCAAATGGTCCCAAATTTCATATGTGGGATCCCCTTTTGCGACTCCACGTTGGTTGAAAAAAATCAGGTTCCTACCTGCGTTGGTTGGGTTGGGTTGTTTTACCTCTGAGCGGCACTTTTTTGCACACCATGGGCTAAATGGCCAGGTCACATGGACCCCGAAGGCTCAGAGAAGGTTGGGGAAGGGGACCCACTGGAACAGCTGTTGGGATACAGATGGTAGCCTCCCGTCAAGGCCATCCAGCGTGTTCTTTAACGTGCACAGGGTATGGCTCTCCCACACACGGGACCACGGCTTTACGTCCTATCCGACGGACGGCGGCCTTTCCATGCCCATCGGTGTCCCCTACTGACCGTGGGCAGGGCGGGGAATTTTGTGGAGATAAATCTCAACGCTGACCCAGCTGGGACTGTTCCTACCTGCAATGGAACGTTTAATATAGTAATATCTTTGGGAATGTGAGGGATCTGGTAACGGTTGATGGCTTTCTCGATTAGAATTTGCGAATATCCCCCATTTGTTGCAGAATACCTCCATTTGTTTGCCTCCATTTGTTGCCATTTGTTGCAGAATACCTCCATTGGTTACCTCCAATTTTTGCTATACCTCCATTTGTTGCAGAAGCTACAAATGGAGGACCGAGTAGAAAGACGATTTATCCAAAATAGATATTTCTAACCACCTATTCAACCTATGAAGCGTATATTTTACACTGTACATTCTCATGCTACTACTAATCTTCTGTTAAAATTCTAGGTTCCTGGCCCTTTTATAGAGAAGAGAATTTGGGGACTACAGATAATCTTATATGTAAACACTTGCCTTAGAAGCTTCCTAAGTAATTGAAGATTTGATACACTTTCAGGTGAAGAATCGTGCTTTTCATTGACTTTCGTGGTTTTCATTGGCTTTCGTGGTTAAGCGTAATAAAACTCGATTAGCGAAAAAAAATCTTTGAGAGAGTCTTGCAGCTCTATTCTTTATGTGAAACAGAGTGTAAAGAATGCAATTTAAAATTTGACACTACATAGATGTGTTTATATAATTTTTTTCAAACTTTACTGGTAACTAATAATTTTAAAAAACTGGCAGTCAATTTTAAAATATTCATTAATATTTTATTATGTACTAATAAATAAATAATTTATTTTATTTTGTTTAAAAATAAATAGATTTTAAGTATTCTTAAAATTAAATCACTGAATTTTTTATGAGTAATTTTTCTCCTTTTGGTCAACGGCTATCTAGATCTGGTGTATCAAAATGTCCTTGGTGTGACCCAGGTCCACAGGATAAAGACGATATGCCACATCTTCCCCCCCCCCCCTTTTATCAGTCTCCACGCCATTTTGGGAGATTTTATATCTTATGAAGTTATTTTTGTAACTAAATTATAATTTGTCTTCGAATAAAGTGGCATATTTAAAGGAAAGGCTTGGAGGGCTCAACCCCCACCCCCCACGTAAGTTTCAAAAATTATTTTGCATTTTTATGCTTTTGAAACATTTAGTAATTATTTACCATTGGTACCAAATGTACCACTGGTTTTCATTTATTCATTAGTTGCATTTTTAATATTTAAGTATTGATTTCCTGTGTTTATTCTTCAGAAAAAAAAATCATATCCACCAGAAACCTACAAATAGCGCATTTTCAAACTAAGCTACTAGTTGGAGTAGATTTTTTATAGTAGTTGGAATAAAATTTTTACTAAAGATTCGAATAATTATTAATTATACGAGCCTTGTGTTCTATAAATATTTAATATATTTAATGTATTTTTATTTTTCACTGAGATTTATCGAAATTTTCCTCTAAATAAGGTATTATGAAGCAATATAAAACAATAATTGATAACTCTTAGCTAAATAAGGCAACTGCCTTAATTTGTAAAACATTCTAAAGACCAATAGTTCTGTGATATTCATAAATGGTCTCGGCATTTTAGAAATAAAAACAGTTAAAAAAACTTCCCTGATAGCGTACTACAGACGGAGACTGTAAGCTACAAAAAAAAACAACAACAGAGAGGAGACACAAAAATAATCAATGAATTGCTTATTTGAAACAATGTAAAAAACACATAAAACAATCACAAATATTCCACAACAGTTTGAAATTGGTGGTCCACCTTTACGTTTCTAAGTTTCATTGAACCACTGAAGCGTAGTTTAGCCAACGTTGTAGACACACCAAACATACTGAGGTTATTTGAAGATAGGCATAAAGAAAATATATTTACTGGGAAACAAGCGGAGCTGAATACATTCCATTGAAGTTTGAGATCAACACGAAAATCTTTAAACTAGTTGAACTAAAAGAGGCAGTTGAGCATATGTAATTTTCATTACTGAAGTGGATTTGCACAGGACTCTTCTAAGTCTTCTAAAACTCTGTAAACATGAATTCCTTTTCCACTTGATAAGAACTTCTTTCAGAAAGTTGGTATGAACATCGATTGCACATCAAAACACGGCTATCCATGTTCTGTCTTTCAGCGAAAACTTCCAACTCTACTCGTAACTGATAGTCTGTCTTAATCAGTTGGAAGAGAATCGATCGAGTCGATTATTTTCGATTTAAATTATAAATTGCAACTACTGCTTATTCTAATAATTAGCACACTAAAGAATTTATTGAAACAACTGATTTAATATGGCAGTAATTATTAAGATTTAATGAGCTTTTGAGGTAGATTCTGGGGTTCAAAAGATGCTATTAAACGTTCAATTTTTAATATCTCTTCAAATACTGAAGTATATTTTTGGCGGTCCAAAACTTGATAAATTTCTATTTAGACTTTTAACATATTTCTAATCTTATATAATGGCTTTAGAAGCTACGAGGTTACACATTTGACTTTTACACTGATTTAATAAGTAAGTGGAAAGAAGTTTTGGCCATTAAATATATTTTTCTTCCTGAAGTCTACTTGCTACAGAGAACTGGCATCAGCCCTTCTGTAATATGCCTGTAGTAAGGTACAACACATACGTTGAATAATGAAGCCATGCCTCATCAAACATTCAAACTCAAGTCCCTTTGCACTACAGATACACTACAAAATACTAACCACTCAGCAGCAAGTACTTCGACAGTACATAATTTTCAGGTTGAAATTTAATGGGTCACTTCAACGCTCCCCCTATTCATAGTTAAACAAAATAAATCTCTGTCCGGACATTCACTAACATAAAAGAGATTTTAAATTAAACGAGGCAGTTGAGCATATTTAAATTTCATTACCCAAGAGGATTTGCATAGTTGTCCTCCAACTTTTCTGTCTGCTTTTCCGCTTGACAAGAGCAATTTGCAAGCTTTTCAATTACAATTATTTACTTTAAAACTCAACTGGTTGGTATTTATTTTAATCATTCATTAATATTTTCTATAATTTTAATAAATAATTTTATGTTGTTTTAAATTTTACAGTTTGGAGTTGAGTTTTAGGGATATTAAATTAGTTAAAAGCTTGACATAAATTTTTCCCCTTTCTCCCTCCTTTCGTTCGATAGCTCTGAGGCCTTGGTTAGAGCCATCTACCTAATACGACGGGCAAGAACAGCCATTTAACAAAGAAGAGAAATTGAAACAGTTAAAGATTAAGTTATTTAATTTGTATAAAATTTGCCTAATATTTATTTTATACAGTGTAAAATAGAATAATTTTTTATTATGAATATTTTAAATTATTTATTAAATTTTTTTAAATATACCTATTTGTCATATTTTAAGAGACAGAACTTTATTTCTGAATTCTATTCACACAGTTTTTTTATAAATATCTAATTACAGAAGCATATTATATATCTATAACAAAATACTTCCAATTATAGATATATATTATATATCCAGATTATATATTAAGCTTTCTATAAATTCCAATAATTTTCTAAAAATTTTCTTAATTTGAAATAGTTTTGTGAAAAAAACAATCTTTTTCACCAAATAATTTAAAATTATTTAGTGGAGTTGTAGGCTGAATATGAATATACAGGCTGTTTTCAAGGCATGAAACCTGGACAGTTCATTAATAAATATTGTGAATGCTATTTACATTTTTTTTTAATAAAAAGTATCTATATGTATTAAAATTCTTCTGGTAGCTATTTATTTTTTAAAATTAAATAATTGATTACAAAGTTTTTAATTATATTTTAATAAAATCATAATGAGTAAATAATTTTATTTTATATATTTTCCCGTGGCTGACTGGTTAACGCCCTTGACTACTGATTTAAGGTACCTGGGTTCAAGCCCCGGATAAAGCATGGATATTCGTGTCTTTTTTCTGCTGAGGTCCCGCCATCCTCACAGACAATCTACTAAGGCGTAAGTGACAGACTCCTGTCAGACCTCTGTGGCAAGCAGCTGCTGAGGGAGTATTTATTTTTTTTTTAATTATTGAACTAAATAGTTTGGAGAGTATTAGGCAAATGAAAATACAAAATAGTATTAGACAAATGAAATCACGTAAATCTTTATGCAATTAAAATTCCCTCCTTTCGTTAGACAGCAGTCAGGGCCCTGTTTATATAGGTTGTCTTGCTCTGATCCGACCTCCTATCAAGGTAGCTCTGTCCTATTCCACCCCGAAGCAAACTTTGTGCAAACACTATAAGAGTTAGCATAAAATAAAAATATAAATACCCCCTCAAGCAGAACCGAGTTGATATCATATACAGGGAACACAACCCAAGCTTTGACATAAGAACACTATAATCCATCGATAACACACTTTTTAACAAAGTGAATTAATTTTATATTCTGTGTAAATGAAATTCTTCTACGATGTAGACTTCATCAATTAACTAATAATTTAATCTAATTAATATTTCAATTTAATACTACAATTATCTAGGTTCTAGCCAAAGTATATGATATGAAAAAGGATTTTTTTCAACCTTAACAAACTAGATTTTACTACTTAAAACAAATCTCCTCAATTATCCTTCTAATAATGAAATACGGTAAATTAATTTTATTTTTAATTTTATTAAGAATTAATTAGAACAACTTTAGATCCAAGAAATTAACCACCACACGATTTTTTTAATTAATAAATAAAATTTCATTATAAAAAAAATTAATTTCCTATAACTCCTTACTCTGTTTTTCTTTCTGACCTCTTCGGGATTGATATAAAAAGAAACAAATTAAGCTTTCCTTTTATCCTTGTCCATTTTATTCAGTATGAAGTAAGTCTATATTTGTATTAGCTACCAACAGACAAACTAGTAACAGAGACGTGGATATTACACACCAAAAAAAATAGCACAGACCAAAAAGCCCTACACCTATTCTGAATCATCCCAAGCAACCCAACTCCCTGATACAACCCCTCCCCCCTCTCTCTGTATCCCTGCTTGGGGGTTTCCCTCAGCCTCACACGCCCTTCATTAGTCGTGGCTGGGATACCATCTATTGCCACATGACAGCCAAGCACGTGACAAGCACCCCTAGGCAGCTAGAAACCTCCGGATAACATGTAAAGGGGATGGGGAAAGAAAACTTCAGGGAGCAGGAGGAGAGGGAGCGGGGACGTTGAACGCCAGAGCATCAGGAAGGCGGGTACCAGCTGGGCATTGATGAATAGAACGGGGAATGAGTACAACAGTCACCTCTTCGATGAGTAGTGAGACGCGAAAAGCTTTCCTTGTATCTTGGCGTCAGTACCAGACATAGTGTCACCCGTGACCGCGACAGTAGCTGTGGAAAATGGGGGAGGGGGAAATGCAGAACCCAATGAACTTCATTTTTAGGCTTTATGAGAACGGGCGTTTCCCTCACGAACTCGTAAAACCGTTAGTTTGACGGTGGTAGATGGGGGTCGTGAGGGGGAGGTGGTGGAAAAGAGTCGAGTTTCACCCCTTGATGTCACTTATTTATGACATCATGAATCACTAATGACGTAATTAAATGTCATGTAATAAAATGCGTGTAAAAATGTGCTTTATACTGTGTAGTCGTTAAGTATTAGCGTTACTTTTTGCTTGTAATCATTTAGTTGAGCAATGGGAGTTTTTTATGATTAATATTTTCATTTAACTTAGGTTTTGTTTAGTTTGTTTTTCTGAAATGAAGAATTAATAACTTCGTTATAAAGAAATAACAACTTGAAGTTATGAAATTGAAAAAAAATAATTTCTATTATTTCCTTTATTTTTCAACTGGAAGCTTTCTCTTCTTTTTAATTATTATAATAAAATATTAGTCATTTAATATGTGTATATCAGAAACTCTTATTAAAATATAATATAAATTATATGCATTAAACATTTTTCGTTATAAAGTGTTAACTAAAGATTATCACTTTTATTTATTCATAGTTAAAGTACAAATACTTTGTTGGATAAATAGTATACATGAAAGCTTTGATGGTTACGGTGTTCACACTCAATTAAAATTCTGTGTTTGGCAAAATTGCGATCCGCAAATCCAATACCATTTGGGAAATTTTAAAATCAGGATACGGGATCACGGAATATAAAATACGGATAGAAAAGCAGATGTTTTGACGCAAAAACTCTGGTTAAAAACTTGTACATTATCTAAGGGAAAAACAATTAAAAAAACAAGCAAATATCAAAGTAAAACTTAATGTAAATTGTAACGTAACTTCTGAAATAAAACAATAAAAATAAAAAAGTAGCCATATTTAATTATGCACTTTATTCTCATATATTCGTTTGTAATCAATTTCGTGACCAACAAATGCTTCGTTTATATTAATTTAAAACCAATGTTTTAAATTAAAGGTAAAGTTTCTGAAACTTTCCCTTTAATTAATAATTAATTTTTTTAATTATAATTTTTAGTAAAAATAATTATTAATAATTTATGCTTCAAGTAAAATTGCTAATAAGTAAATATGCAATTCATTATCCATCTTCAAGATGAACTAAATTTTTCAGCAATGACATCCCATTGTTTTTGGTTCATGTGATGCATACTTTTTATACGACGAGATTTTTTTCCTATTTCTCTGTTCGATATTAGATGATTTGCTACAGAAAATTGTTCACGGTTGGTTTCTTACCTCTTTTTTGTCATTATTACAACAAATGGAATACTAATCTTCTGTGTACAAGACTTTAATTACAACCGTAACTTTTAGCAATGCAGTTTCCCTGTAATTAATAAAAAAAAAGTGGTTATATTAAATATTTGAAGATGCAGCGATCGTATGGCTTCATTAATGCTTTCGTGCGTTCTGTGCGTTACGAGCCCAAAAATCCAACAAAAAAGGATTGATTAAACACAACTCAGTTACAAATCTTTATAAATTTCATTAGTTTGCGAATAAGAAGAACAATTGGTTTTTCGTTCTAAGGGTAAATTCGATCTTAATCTGATTCTTGCTAGAATGAAGCTGATTTAAGAAAGTTAATAAATTACTTGCCAAATCAATATATTTGGGAAGAGTATAAAAAAGTTGCCTCAAATATTAGTCATTATTAGTCGATTCGATAGCATGTGACATAAAAACTACTCCGCAGACTGGGGAGTAGAAATTGAATTAAATAATGTTTCTCAAAACTGTAAAGTTTAAGGAAATTATGTGTCGTTTCTATTCCAGAAAATTCGAGGTAGAAAACAAATAAAATTGAAATAGTTTTTAAGGTTTATAATAGGGGAAAATGTAGAACGAAGTAGAATGATTGCAAGGTAGCCAATTAGCAGTCGGGTAGTGTTAGGTCAACTAGGAAAATAATGTCAAGATATCTAAGGGACCTGGGTTCGAGCCCCGGGTAAGGCATGGCTGTGTGTGTGGTTTTTCTGCTGAGGGCCTGCCATCCTCTCAGACCTTCTACTATGACATATAAACTGATAGGCTCCTGTCAGACCTCTGCGGAAAGCAGCTGTTTGAGGGGGTATTTATTTTATTTTTTATTTACAAGATTGTGCAGTTGATACTTTGATAGCTTTCTAACATACCTTTATTGACAAGTGATTCTAAGTTCATTGATCTCTAAGAACTGTCGAACCCTCAACCAAAGAATGTATAGGGAATGAAAGTTAGCTTCCTTAGGTACCTAATGTAAAATCGAATATCGTGCAACTTGCGTAGGGTAATGTTATTTAATTTGTTTACTTAATTTTTACTTCAAAATATATAAAATGTTTTTATATGCGTTCTACACAGAGAAACTAATTCAACAGAAATTAAATGAATGAAATAACCATAGGTAAATGTGAAGAAAAGAACCATATGCAAATTCTGCTTTTACTTTTCAAATGCAAATTACAATTTTATTCTTTTAAATGCATTTTAATGCCTAAATCGTCTGTCCCTTATTGTTTGTTTCTCTGTAATATTAAATGCACGCTATGAATCGAATCACCGTTTGAGGTCGCCACTTTACGCGTTGTCAAAGCTGTACTTCTTTCCTTTAAATATTCTTTGCCTCAACTGCACAATCTCAGTTTCCCTATAGTCTCCCCATTTACCCCTCTTGGTACTTAAGTTACCAATGAGTATTCCAGTTTAAAAGTATACAACCAAGTTAGCTCGTTCGGCAAAAAGTCATTTAAAATTGTCGAAAATTAGCATAATTATTTCGCGAACTGCTATAAGTGCTCTTCAACGTGTTAGCAAAATTTATTATTAGTGTTACTGCTTTCTTTTTAACTTGTTTTTATCAACTTTATAAAGCAATTTATTTAAAATATCATTGTTGCTGTTAAATATTCCAATTCCGTAAATTCACTAAATACAAGACGAATACTGTTGAAAATCGAGATTGAAATAGTTTTGATTAAATTCCTTAACAGAACATAGAACTGACCCAATAAAGCCTGTCTCTGAGTGTATATAATCCCTAAAATAAATCCTAATAAACAAATCCTAAAATTATCCTATATAAACACTAAAATAAAATAACATAAAACTAAAAGATGTCAAAAAAGTTTTTTCTTTATAAAATACTAATATCTAAACAGTATATGTTTACGTTTAGTTTTTGTATTGTTATTTTAGGTTAATGAATCATTTTTCCAACCATCGGTGTTACATTTTAGAAATTATCGTTACAATTTTTTTTTGTTTCAATTCTATATTTGTCAAACCCATCTTTAATTATCTCTATTTCTCTGAAAGTTGTTTTCTTTTTCAATAAAGCGTGAATCTCTTCTACATAAAGCAGAAAGCGAACATGCAGACCCACATTTCAAAATTTTCAACACCGGTTTGTCCCAATAGCACTGACAGCAAAATAAGCTGCTGTTGTACATCTAAGCCTATTCATTAGGCTCACAACCGTCTATTGACTACAGGGTACCATTACCCCTCCGCGGCAATGTGCTATATAATTGGCCTAGCCCAGCGAGACTGCCCAGCCAAGTAAGTAATGAGCCGACTCGGCTTGCTGACCTGTGATTATTTACAGCGAACCGATCATCTGTCTAGCATCGGACCTTCTACCGACCTAACCACACAAGCATGGTACATTCCGAGTATTGTCAGAGTTTGTACACTGGCGCAAAGCCATCCACGTCCCCCCCCCCAACGTCTTTACTGCCCTCCGTATTTGTTATGATAATGAAACCAAGACCTAGCTGGCTCTGTGGCTTTGAACAACTTGTAACTTTGCGTAAATGGATATGGTGATTGTTAATCACTGGAACGCGACGGTTTTGCATAATGGAAGTATATTAGAGATAATGCTTTTCCCGTGAAACAATGTCTTAGGCTCCCTTTACGACCAAAGAGAATGCGAAATTGCGTGAGCTTTTATAAAACTCTGGAAAAGGGAATTTTCGAGAACGCTCTAGAATTAAAAGAGCTATATTTTGAATGCTTTGTTAATTTAATGTAAAGCAGTTTCTAACAACTTAATTGTGTAAACGAATAATAAAAAAAGTTAATTTGAATATATTATACTTATGCTTTGTAATTTGAGCGGTTACATTAGATAACAGATCTAACTGTTACCTTGAAAATGAATTTTGGGTGGGACTGCTATATTTAAACGGAATATTGCTTTGGGAGAAATTTAACACAGACTACTGTTATTAATTTCATGGAATTTCTAACTATTCGAAAATTAGTAATCGGATACTGTGCATTTAGAGAATTCAGTCTGAATACTAACTGATCAATAGACTCACTGTGTTTGTTCGCTGTGGTCTACTAATGAGAAATCGGATTAATTTTATCAGTAAATTGTTATTTAATTCATAAGATGAATTTCATAGACTTACGAGAGAGAGAGAGCCATAGCTATCGAAAACATTTTGTCTCCCGAAATAAAATTTTTCACCACCTGCAGGAGAATGACCACTTTTTTGTCGACCATGAATCACTATACATTTTTGTCTTCTCAAGTAAATGTAGTTTTTTCTCCATTTATCTACAGCACCAAGCGAATGCCCTTTTTTATTTGCCGCCTCCAATGGAATGTACTATTTTGACAGCTTAAAGGAATGCATATTTGCCGCGCCAAGAAAGGGTACTCTCTTGTCATCCTTGAACAAATTTCTTTTTGCGAATACCAAGAAACCTACTATTTTGTCATACTTAAGGGAATTTCTTTTTCGGGCACCAAGAAAACGTGTTTTCTTTTATTTTCCTTAAACTAATTTATTTTTTGCAGCCACTAAGAAAGCATTTTTTTTTTCTTACATGAAATTTCTTTTTGCAAAACCAAGAAATTTTGCAATTACCAAGAAAAAATACTTAATTATTTTTCTTTACGGGAATTTTCTTTTCACCCATAGGTGATCTTTTTGCTGCACCCAAGAAATCTTACTTTTTTGTCATCTTTAGACGAATGCTCTCAGCCATCAAGAAAACGTGATTTTTTTTCACTCCCACCCAAAAAAGAGCACTTTTTTTTATCATTCTTAAGCGAATTTGCTCTTTGGCCGCCATCAAGAAAACGTACTTTTTGCCATCCTTAATCGAATATACTTTTGGATGCTAGCAAGTAAACGTACTTTTTGTTCTCTCAAGAAGTCTCCTTTTCCCTTAAAGATCTTTATATTTCAGTTTCATGCTCCATTCACTCTGAATTTAAAAGAATGCAAGTGTAGTCAATCGATCTTGTTACACCGACGATTCAAAATTACTTTTGTCATTTTTAACTAGAGAATCTCCATTAACTTAAAGCAACTGAACTTGGTTTTGTTCCCAAGCGTCACTTTTACGTATATAACAAACTAAATGGCCGGGTTGCAAAGATTTCAACGACTCTGATTTATGTAAGAAAAGGGAATCGATTAAACATCTATTAGGAGAGAGATGGAAGTCTCCCGTCAAGGGGGCGGGGATGGCTCAGTCGGTAGCGCGCCAGGCTCGTAATCTGTAGTTCCCAGGTTCGAGTCCCAGCTGGGTCAGTGTTGAGATTTATCTCCTCAAAATTCCCCGCCTTGCCCACGTTTCAGTAGGGGACACCGATGAGCTTGGAAAGGCCGCCGTCCATCGGATGGGACGTTAAGCCGTGGCCCCGTGTGCGGGAGAGCCATACCCTGTGCACGTTAAAGAACACGCTGGATGGCCTTGACGGGAGACTACCATCTGTCTCCCAACAGCTGTTCCAGTGGGTCCCTTCCCCCAACCTTCTCTGAGCCTTCGGGGTCCATGTGACCTGGCCATTTAGCCCATGGTGTGCAAAAAATGCCGCTCAGAGGTAAAACAACCCACCCCAACTCCCGTCAAGGTCATCAAACATGTTCTTTACCATATAAGGGTATGACCGTCCTGCACATGGGACCATGACTTAATACCCCATCACTGTCTCCATTCCCAAGAAGGAAAGGTGGCGATAAGAGGAGAAAATCTAAAAGCAACACCAGTGAGACTCAAACTTGCGATTATCAGTTCCGAATCTGAGCCAGTCCTCTCTCATCTGTTCATTGGTCTCTGGATATGTATAAACAGTTGTTCTTTAATTTCTCTCCAGTCAGAGAGAAAGGCGTTATATAGCAAATGAAAGCTTACGATATAAAGCATGCATGTCAAACTCGTTAACCACCGAGGGCCATATTAAGTATTATATATTAAATCGCGGGCCGCAAAACAAAAAAAAACAGATGAAAATTGTTATGTGCAAACTAGACTAGAACGCAGTATTCGTTCACTGACTGCTAACGAATAGCTTCCGACTCTACTGGCATTTCGTGACTCATTGCCATGCGCAAAGTACGTACATTTGAATGACCTCGAGACATGTGTATACATGTCGGAGCCCGATCGTAGAATTGCTCATATCATGAAATGCCACTGTTTCATGAAATGATCGGGCATTTCATGATATGAGCAATTCTACGATCGGGCTCCGACATATACATTTATGCGCAATAGTTTCCCTTATATATAAATGGAAATGTTTTCTGAAATACGTTTATTTAATTCATGTACCGTGTACGTACTTATAATTTTAATTAAAGAATCCAGTGTTGTCAAAAGTTAAATAAACGTATTTGTCATCAATCTTGGCGGCCGCAGAACAGTTCCCGGCGGGCCGCGTGTTTGACATGCCTGATATAAAGAATAGCACAGACTATAAAAATCAGTTGAAAAGATTGCTGCCTCCTGTCTTCTCTGCAAAAAAAAAGGATTTCAATAAGTGGCATTAATGTTTGATTGTGCTGCATGACCAAAATTTAATCATGTGCCATCACAAAAATTTTATTTTAACATGAATCATCAATATATGTACACCGAAGAGCCAAAACATTATGACCACCTGACTAATATGATGTTTGCCTCCACGTGTCGCCAAAACAGCTGTTACCCAGTGAGGCATGGAAGCTACAGATTTCTTTCTAAATGTGTCTTGTGGTGTCTCGTACCAACACGTTACCAGCAGATCCTTTAACTCTTGTAAGTTACATGATTGAACCGCCGCAGATCAGATATGCTATTCCAGCACAAACCACAAATGCTCGATTGGATTGATGTCTGGGGAATTTGGAGGCCAGGTCAATACCAGGAAGTCTTCCTCATGTTCCCAAAACATTCTCGAACAATCCGGGTAGTGAGGCTTGGCGCATTATCCTGCTGAAAGAAGACACCACTAGAAAAAAATACCGTTGCCATGAAAGGATAACCTGGTCTGCAATGATGCTTAGGCAAGTGTCACCTGAACATGAATGACTGGACCTATGATTCTCAGCAGTCACCTGCACATGAATGACTATACCTATGATTAGTAGGTCATAGTCACCTGAACATGAATGACTGGACCTATGATTTCTCAGCAGAACATTGCCCAAAGCATTACACTTCTTACACTGACTTGTTTTTGACTCACGGTGCATCCTAGTGCTAACACTTCCCCAGGTAAACGATGCACACGGATACGTGACGCAACTCGCCACTTATGGGCGAGTTGTGTCACGTATCCGGCCATCCACGTGGTGCAACAGGAAATGAGATTCATGGGATTAGACGGCCTTCTTCCAATCATTCAAGGTTCAGTTTTGATGCTCGCTGCCCATTGTAGGCACTTTCGACGGTGAACCGGGGTTAGCATGGGCACTCGGAGAGGCCTGTGCCTATGCAGCCCCATTTTCAGAAGTGCAGCCCCATTTTTCATGCAGCCCCATTTTTTTTTTTTGATGTACTGTCTGTTGTGACACATTACTTCTGTCACCAGCATTCAAATTACGGGCGAGTTGCGCCACAGTATCACTTCTGTTGGTCGTACCATACGGGGTAGCCTTCGCTCACCTCTAGCATCGATGAGCCATGGTTGGCCCACACCTTGCCAGTGGTTCGTGGTTTTTCCCTCCTTGGATCACTTTTTCAAGTTACTAACCACGGCTGATCATGAGCACCCCAGAAGCCTTGCCATCTCAAAACTGCTCTGATCCAACCGTCTGGCCATTACAATTTGCCCTTTGTCAAACTCACTTAAGTCCGCTGCCTTTCCCATCTGAAGAACAAGAATAACACTGATTAACAGAGCTCAGTATCAAGTGTTATTTACACCGTTTCATGACCTTCACATGCGCCGTTGTTTACCTGCAGTTGCTTCGATTTGCATAAAGACGCATTAGTCAAAAAGTTTTGGCTCTTCGGTGTACATACATACATACAAAATCCTCATACAAGCCACATACTGTGGAGGTCCTACCAGACTGTGTAATTTTCCTCTACAGACATGTCTGTTCTGCGCTATAGCTGCAGCATTTGGCCACTGTAGGTTAATTCTAACAAGATCCTTTTGACATTGTCTGCCATTGCATCCTAAATCTCCCTCTTTTTCTGAAGCCTTTAGGCACTGTTCAAAGTCTTGTGCGCCAATCTGTAACTTTGCAAACAGGCAACATGGTCAAACCAACGCAGTCTCTTTCTGCACAAAATGTTGCTCAAAGGAGGTTGATAACTCCTTCTTATAACCTCATCATTACTTAAAATCAAAATCACGTAATGCCCAAGATACTGCGCAAGCATCTAGAATCAAAGGCATCAAGTTTCTTGTTATCCTGCTTCCAAAGGGTCCATGTTTCACTACAATAACCAAATTATTATACAGTCTAATTTTAATCTTTAGGTGTACACGCCTATTTTTCTACACTCTCCATAGATTCTTAAAAGTCACAGCGGTAATCCCTATTCTTCTATTTATCTCATGCCACACATTACCATTATCTGTTACATAGCTCCCAAGATAATTAAATTGAGACACTTACTCAAGAGTGCAGTCATTCAAAGCAACTGAAGCACTATCTGCCTGACCAATTTTCATGACTTTAGTTTTTTCTCTGTTTATCACCAAACCTACTCTATTACTAGTCTCATTAACAGCCCTAATGAACAAATTGATCTCATCAACATCATTAGCCAACAGGGCCCAATCATCTGCATAATCTAATTCAGAAATTTTTGAAATCTCTAGACCATTTAAGGCCAAAATCTTTCCTTAATCAATAACCAAACTAAAGCGAAAAGGGGACAAAATGCACACTTGTCTAACTCCACTGGCAATATTAAACCAAAATGCTACAAGTCTTTCCAACTCTCACACACGACTCAGTAATATTATAGAGAGCTTTCGTTACACTAACTTGTCAGGTATTCCGTGTTATCTAACGATCAACCACAAATTATGTCGATCAACAGAGTCAAAAGCCTTTTTGAAATTTATAAAGCTAGAGTTGAGTTGAGTTGTTTTACCTCCGAACGGCACTTTTTTGCACACCATGGGCTAAATGGCCAGACTCAGAGAAGGTTGGGGGAGAGGACCCACTGGAACAGCTATTGGGAAACAGATGTCAGCCTCCCGTCAAGGCCATCCAGAGTGTTCTTTAACGTGCACTTGGTATGGCTCTCCCGCACACGGGACCACGCTTAACATCCCATCAGACGGTCGGCAGCCTTTCCAAGCCCATTGGTGTTCCCTACTGACCTTGGGCAGGGCGGGGAGTTATGCGGAGATAAGACTCAACGCTGACCCAGCTGGGACTCGAACCTGGGAACTACAGATTACTATAAAGCTAGTAACCACAGGTTTCTGGAACTCTAAATATTTCTCAAGAATCTGCCTAAGTGAAAATATTTGATCAATACATTCCCTACCACTTCTGAATCCACACTGTTCAACACTCTGTTGTCCATCACCAAAATTCTTAATTCTATTAAGTAAAGTACAATCATGCAAAGAACTTTATCTGGAACAGAAAGTAAACTAGCAAAATATTTGAAAAGCTAAAATCATTTGACGATAAGAGCATGGACAAAAATTGCATTGTAACAATGCCAAGAACATCCTAAATGGCTACGTCTTAGCAAACAGCGTAAAAATGATTAAAGGTCATCATCACACAAATACTCTGAGAATCATAAAGATATTACAACTCAAATATCATTAGGATCATAGGAAACCGTGTCACAATTGTCAGGATAATCTTAAGAGACCATGTCGCAAATACCACGAGAATTAAAATATTGTAGATCATTTCTACAAATACCGAGAGAATCACAAGAGATCATGTCGCTGGCGGATTAAAATCCTCGTGTCCCACAGACGCCAATACTCAAGTAGCCTTTTCTCGTGTAATGATATAAGAAACTGCAGTATCTTACTAAAAAAAAGTCCTTCTTTTTTTCTTTAACATTACAATCGCAAACATGATAAAAGAAAATTGCAAAATAACATGAAAACGAAGGTCTTGCATATTAATTTTTTTAACTTTTGATGCAGCAAATATTTTTATCAAAAAATAAAAATCTACCTGTATAATAGTCTAGCCCTTCCATGGCCGAGTGGTTAGCACGCTTGGCTACTGATCTAAGGGACATGGGTTCGAGCCCCGGATTAGGAATGGATGTGTGTGTGTGTGTCATTTTTCTGCTGAGGTTCTGCCATCCTCCCAGATCTCCTACTGTGGCATATAAACTGACAGGCTCCTGTCAGACCTCTGTGGCAAGCAGCTGCTTGAGGGGGTATTTATTTTTTATTTATAATAGTCAACCTACGAGAGCCCACTAACCTTGGCTGGGGGGAGGGTACATAGTAGGCACGTGCCTATTGGGTAATTCGTCATTGAACCATGTCACAAATACTACGAGAATCATAAGAAATCATGTCAAAATTACCACAAAAATCATAAGAAACCTGGTCTCAAGTACCACGAGAAAAATACGATTAGGATAATGCACAAATACTATGGGAATTATAACAGTTCAAGACAAAAATACTAGAGAATTAAAAGAGACGATGTCCCGAGTACATTAAGAACTAAAAGACTGTGTCACAAATACATTATGCAAAAAATGTCTTAAGATACAATGAATGATAGCATACCTTCGAACAAATCTGAATTTAAAAATTTCACATTATTGCGAACTGTGTTGGATTTCGCAATAATGAACTACAGACTTCCTTTATGTAATAATGAGTTGTAAACAATGTTTCAAATCGTGCAACAAAAAAATCTTTGACATCACTGCACACCATTTACATGAGTTACATGTCCTAGTAAATGTTGTATTAATAATAGTATAATATTAATTAATAATAATAGTGTTAATATACACTGCTCACAAAAATTAGGGGATATTTCTTCGCTTCATATTCATTTTGAAATATCCCCTAATTTTTGTGAGCAGTATATATTAATTAATAATAAATATATTTTTGAGTTATGAAACTTAAACCATTTGTGCAGAAACAATTATAGATTATCATTAGATTGCCATTTGCAATCGAATCGTAAGTCTTACAGAGATGCAATTAATTAAAGTATACCCCTAGAGAACGATTCGGACAATCAATTTAAGAACCCAAAAATGCTTCAGTGATTGGTCTCCACCAATATTAAGCGAACATTGTTAAGAGAATGAATGCAAAGATTCATAATGAATAAATAAAGAGTAATAAATTAAAGGATATACGCCAGGAAGTAATCGTGGTGTAATGAATTCAACTTGATAATCGTGTAATGTACTTAATAGGGCAATAAGACTAATGAACTGAATGATGAATTTCTAACCAGTTTAGGAAAGCATACTTTAAATAATGAAATAATTCTTTAAAGCGGAGAGGCCAAAATGGTTCTTTCCGGAGACGAAACCTTTTTATTATTACTATTTACAAGAAAATTTAAATATATTTATTTTAATGGAATAAACAAATGAGTACAAGATGTTTTAGCATAGCATTCCTTCTTCCAATGATGATATGTTATGAAATGTTCTGAAGTAGAATTCTGCTTCTTTCGAAGGTTATTTCTCATTGACGTTCGCTTTGTCTTTATTTCGGAGAATCATATTCAATGTGTTTGCCTCCTCTGTAAGCCCAGTGAGTTTTTGTTGAGTAATGTGCTCAACGTCTTTTTTCTCATTAGCATTAGAATGATCGTAGGTCCTGAATATCCTCAGAAATCCAGACCAGTTGTTCAAGAAAAAAAAATGCCAAAAGCAATTCTCTTGAAACCAATATTTTCTTCTTGCATAGTTTTAGTAGCTGAAAGAAAGATTTGGGTTGGGTTTGGGTTGTTTTACCTCTGAGCGGCACTTTTTTGCACACCATGGGCTAAATGGCCAGGTCACATGGACCCCGAAGGCTCAGAGAAGGTTGGGGGAGGGGACCCACTGGAACAGCTGTTGGGAGACAGATGGTAGCCTCCCGCCAAGGCCATCCAGCGTGTTCTTTAACGTGCACAGGGTATGGCTCTCCCGCACACGGGGCCACGGCTTAACGTCCCATCCGACGGACGGCGGCCTTTCCAAGCCCATCGGTGTCCCCTACTGACCGTGGACAGGGCGGGGAATTTTGCGGAGAGCTGAAAGAAAGAAGTTTTGCTCATTCTAGCATTTTTGTTTGGAAAACTAATTAAATTATAAACAATATCAAATTTTATTTTACACAATTTTTATAACAGTGCGTAAAATTGAAAATAGTGTTCAATTTTTCCAGCTTTTTTTCAGATAAGTAACAGTGTTGTTAACGTTTTATTGCTCTGATATTCCTAAAAATGCTAAACGAGTATAATTCAAGATTCAGATATCTAATAGCAGAGCAATATTTACCATTGGCATAACAATACATAGTCGTTTTATTTATTTCTAATTACATTTCGTTTTCTGCAGAAAATCTCGAACTTTATAGTGTGACTACTATTTTTGTTAATAACAAATAAAATATTACTCTGTACTTAACATGCAATATTTTAAATGGCTTCGTTTATGATAAATTAAATATAAATACATGAGAAACTCTAGAAAAATTCAGAGTTTTACCAAAGGTTTTTAACTGAAATGTCCTTAAACCGGGAAACCAAAGGAAAATCCCAGTT
Source organism: Ryuthela nishihirai (assembly GCA_038380435.1). Taxonomy (NCBI): domain Eukaryota; kingdom Metazoa; phylum Arthropoda; class Arachnida; order Araneae; family Heptathelidae; genus Ryuthela; species Ryuthela nishihirai. The sequence continues at coordinate 50,044,298 of JAWZYU010000024.1, read as the reverse complement.
TCGAACTTAACAGACCAATTCAACTAACCAAGAGGAAAAAAAATGGCCAATTGTCAGCTTGACTAATAAGCACCCTATAGCTCTGTTCAGCAGCATATGAAAACTGTTTCCTTTTCAGCAACGTTCTCAGCGTTTTTTCCATCTAGCAATATTTTCATTGCAGTTTCTGCCGAGCAAGATTATTATCGTGTTATCTATTAAGCAGAGTTTCAACGTATTTTCTGCCAACAATATCCTCAATGTGAATTTGTTTTTCCAGAAACATATTTAACGTGTTTTCACACCAAAAACATTCATTACGTTTTCTGTCCAAAAGCATTCTCAACGTGTTTCCGTTCAGCAACATGCTTATCCATTTTTTTTTGCCCAGCAAGATTATCAAGTGTTTTCTATCAAGCAACATTCTCAGAATGTTTTCTATCCAACAATCTTCTTTTCATGTTTTATGCAAAGAAACATTCAGTCAGCAACGCTTTTATGAAAGCAACATTCACTCAGCAACATTTTTTTTATCTTTTTTTCCAGCAGCATTCTCAACGTACTTTCCGCTCAGCAATATCCTCAAATGCACTTTCTCTCCAGCAACATCCTCAGTGCACTTTCTATACTCAGGAAAAAAGCTTCAAAGTGTTTTCTGTCCAACAACATTCTCATCGTGCTTTCTGTCCAGCAATATTCTCAATGTGCTTTCCGTCCTATAACATCCTCGGCTGTTTTATGTCTAATAACATCTCCAACGTGCTTTTTGCTGGACAGAAAGTCCAGCAAAATCCTGAACTTGCTTTCTGCTGTCCATCAACACATTCAATTCTTTCCCTCCAGCAAATTTTCAGAAAGTTTTCTAAACGTATCTTTTTTTCTCACCTCACACTATCTTCTCTCACGAATTCATTCTTTTTCTTTCATTGTACAATAATTATTAACAGTTTGAAATGCACATTAATAACAAAAATTTAATTTCCATTGTCTAAACTTTAGTATAAGGTTACATCACCTGAAAACAACTCTCAAACAAAAAGCCTCTTCTAAACGACAATATTACGTTTACGTCTCCTATTTGTATGCACTTTTCAAACGTTCCTTTTTTTACGTCAAGGCTAGAATCAACGTTTGGCAAAAAGAACGGTCAAGACGAAAACACAAAAGAAAGCACACATCAACAATAAATAAAGCAGAAGCGAGAAAAAGATGGAGAGCATCAAGTGACAATGCCAGGTGTGTGGCATGGGATACGAGCGAAATAGAGAGAATCATGATCCAGAAAAAAGATGAGAAAGAAGACGAAGATCACGACGGGAGACAGGGATTCGGAGCAAATCCTTCTTCGCATCCGTCAGCATCATCCACGGCTACTTTCTACACTCTCCTCCCTGATCTCCTTCCTCCCGAGACGTCTCGCAGGCGCAGCATCACTGGCCACGTGACTACAGCCCAACAAATTTCTCGACATACATCCAATATTTCTCCTGCCCTTCCTGCAATAGTGAGGCAAAAGACGAGCTAGAGAAAAGAGAGGAGGAGGAAAAAAAGGGCTACCAAGAGAGGAAAAAAGTGGGATGTAGGGGGAAAAAAGAAGACCAAGAGACTAGGGAGGGAGAAGAGACCGACTCCCCCGAGGCTGTAGCAGCAGCTGGGGCTATCCTCCTTGCCTCCGTAACTAAGATTAATCGTCGACTGTCCCCGAAGATAGTTGTTCCCGAGGCCTAAGGCGTTCACTGACTTGGCCTGAGCGACCGGACGCAGTTCTCTGTGTTATCCCTACACTAGCCCCTGTTCTAGCCTCAGCTCATGCTCCACTATAGCGCAGTGAGACGTGATAGTGGTAAATACATCATGGCTCGTTGGGGTGCTTCCTATTCTCCCCACCCGGAGCATCGCTCTATGTGTGAGGATCGCAGATGCACACGGCATCATTTCGTTTTTGTTTTTACCTATGTTTAGGCTACGGTAATTGCCCCTTACCTTATTGTTATGATAGCGCTGTTTTTATCTCATGCATTTGTTTTTCACAAGTCAAGTTGACTTTGATGCATTCTTTTTCGGTTTTTTACCCGTTGTATTTATTTTGACTTCAATATTGTATTACCTAGCATACAACAGCACAGGTAACATTTTAGTGAATAAGGTAATGGGAATACTCACATTGCTATTGTCAATATAAATGCTAGAGGTGGTGAATTAGATTTTTGTCAGGCTCATAATAATTAAAATTTCAAAAGTAAGTAAAGATATAAAATATATTTTTATTATAATTTCAATCTTTTAATCAGTGTTTAGTAATTCAAAATAAACATCATGCTTCTTTTGATTATTTTTTTATTTATTCTCTATCTTTAGTAAATGAATGGTTCTTTTCGTTTATAAAGATGTCACAGAGAAAATTTCAGTTTCTATTAATTTTTCTAATATTTTTCTTTCCAAATAGCATCAACATTTTAATTTTGTCACAAAATTATTATAATTAATAATATAAGAATAAAATAAATGATTAGCGGTAGGTATTTCTATATTATAATGCGTGGGAGAATATTTTTGCCAAATCGGGTGAACTTCGGTTCAACAACTGCCGAAATGGTTCGGGCTCGAAAAGTGGAGTACTGACTCTTCTCTATGAGGTTCCATTTTCATGACCTTCTTTATTTTCACCTTCAGCTGGGGAGGCTCAGTCGGTAGCGCGCCAGGCTCGTAATCTGCAGTTCTCTGGTTCGGGTCCCAGCTGGGCAAGGGTAAAGATATTCTCTGCTATATTCCCCGCTCTGCCCACAGTGAATGGGAGTAACTGTTGGGTTTATAAAGACAGCCGTCCGTCGAATGGGACGTTAAGCCGTGGCCCCCGTGTGTGGAAGAGCCACAATCCACTCACGTTAAGGAACACGCTGGATGGCCTTGGCGGGAGGCTGACACTCTTTTCCCAACAGCTGTCTAGCGGGTCTCCTCACCCAACCATCCACGAAACCACTTAGAACTTGGAGCCACGAGAGTTTGAAACTTGGATATTTGTCCCAACAAATGATATTTTGGTAGCGATTATCATTCTTTTTTTAAACAAAAAAAAAGCTCGAAATTCGACCTTTAAAAAACAGTCGACTTTCGGCACAATTTATTTACATAGGTAGAGTATAAATTTAGAACTTAATGCCACCAAATCTTATTGACAATAAATATTTTGCACGGCTCAAAATTCGAAAAGTTTCGATTTTCCAGATTTGAATGAACTGATAGAATTAGTTAACTTTGAAGTAATGCAGGCAATTTCGACAATTTCTTTCTTCGCTGCATCTCAGCATTAATGTCAGTTTTCTTTTAGGCCTCAGTCAGCACACGATGTTACATGTGGTGCTATCCATCAGATGTAGTACTATCCTGTATAGTGGAGCATCGGATGGCATCATTCAATCATATTTCCTCTACCTACAGCTATTCGTTTTGCTTCATCTATTTTCTCACAATTTCCTTCAAGTGCATTTGTCAGGATCCAGAGTCAGCGTGGGTGATACATATACAATATCACTAATGGCACTCAATAATTTGCGTACACCTGCACTGCTATTTACAGGTTTATTTCTATATGTACATCTAATAAAAAAAATAAAAAAATAATAATAAATACCCCCTCAAGCAGCTGCTTGCCACAGAGGTCTGACAGGAGCCTGTCAGTTTATATGCCACAGTAGAAAATCTGAGAGGATGGCAGGACCTCAGCAGAAAACAACACGAACATCCATGCCTTACCCGGGGCTCGAACCCAGATCCCGTAGATCAGTAGCCAAGCGCGCTAACCACTCGGCCACGGGACGGCTATGTACATCTACTAGAATAATATTGTTATAGATTATTTAAGTTGTATTTTTATATTTAACAACTGTTTGTGAATTCGTAATAAATAAACAGACGGTAAATGACTTGATTTAATAACTGAGCCAACATAACATTCGAAAACCGAATCACAAATCAAAGCATAGGTACAGTCGCTCAAAAAAATATCCGATCAGTACGGTTGATTACAGAATTCAGAAAAATTCGGATCAAATTCATTACCAAATTCTGTAATCAACAGTTGATTACAGAATTCAGCAACCTTCGTGTCACAAAGGGTGCCAGATCACTAATTTCTTAAAAAATCGTTGCCAGATACGTTTTCTCAATTCTGTAATCAATCGTAGTGTTCGGAATTTTTTTGAGCGACTGTAGATGGTCATATTATTTTGATACTAGATCGTGTGGGCTCACTCACGGAAATATTGAGCGTGTGCAGTTACCGTTCACAGCAAACTGGAGCGTGTGCAGTTATGGAGCGTGTGCAGTTATGCACACGCTCCAGTTTGCTGTGAACGGTAACTGGAGCGTGTACAGTTGCTGTACACGCTCCAGTTATTATACTGAATTCTGTAATTATATATATAATTACAGAATTCAGTATAATATTTTTCCTGAATATTTTTCCTGAATTCTGTAATCACGTGACACGAAGGTTGCCAGATCACTAATTTCTAAAAAAATCGTTGCCAGATATTTTTTCTGAATTCTGTAATCAACCGTAGTGTTCGGATACTTTTTTGAGCGACTGTACAACTTTTACCAATCGCCTTACCACTGGTTATACATCACAAATGGAAGAAATGACGCTCTCTACGCAGATGAAAGATGCACTATTGATCCACTTCCAAACAAAACTAAATTTACCACCATACATAGACAATTTTCAATCGCTTTCGCACATATACCAAGGGAAGACCCATCTTTCCACACACTATTACATCTCTTTATTGCATTGTACTCCTTTTAATTCAATCGTGTTCCACTACAATCATGACGTAATTCACACTGTGTGCTGTATCCCGTGTCTCGTAGTAAGCTGTGTCACACTTTCATTGTTGCACGTTCATAGTCCGCTTCAATACAATGCTACTCTGCATCCTTACGGTCACAACATTGTCCCTTGATCAGCATCTTCACAGGTGCTGCAAACAATGCTAGTTGGCCTTATAAGCATGGATCCAGGTAGGATGCAATTCGAATCCAACAGGCCGGAGAGTTCACATGTCGACTTCTCTCGACGACCTACCGAGAGGGATTCTTCGTTCCCGCTCTTTCTTTCAGTCGGGTTGGGTAGTTTTACCTCTGAGCGGCACTTTTTTGCACACCATGGGCTAAATGGCCAGGTCACATGGACCCCGAAGGTTCAGAGAAGGTTGGGGGAGGGGACCTACTGGAACAGCTGTTGGGAGACATATGGTATCCTCCCGTCAAGGCCATCCAGCGTATTCTTTAACGTGCACAGGGTATGGCTCACCCGCACACGGACCACGGCTTAACGTCCCATCCGACGGACGGCGGCCTTTCCAAGCCCATCGGTGTCCCCTACTGACCGTGGGCAGGGCGTGGAATTTTACGGAGATAAATCTCAACGCTGACCCAGCTGGGACTCGAACCTGGGAACTGCAGATTACGAGCCTGGCGCGCTACCGACTGAGCCACCCCCGCCCCTCTTTCAGTTGGAAAACACATCCCATGGGAAGTGGAGCCCTATGCCCTATGCCACTTAGATGGCATAGGGCATAGATGGCACCCTTGCCCTATGCCACTTAGATGGTCTCATACCTCGTGTTGACATCCTCGGACTTCCTAGAGAGGGGAATACACAGGGAGATGACCGCTGTCCACTTCCCGGACCTTCATAAAACTGTCATCTCCTCCCTTGTGGACATTGCTGAAACGTGCTGCTTACCCTGCAGCAGCGAAAGAGATCAACCTTTCCTCTGTCCATCTCCAAACATCTCTAGTCTATGAAATGATAGATATGGGGATGCTCACGCAAGGCACACTTTGATACATCAAGCTTGGACAGCCATTAACCAAAAAGAGAAGAAAGGAGATATATTAAACATGCATAAAATTTAACTGAAAATATATTTATTTTTAAACTACCCATAAATAAAATAATTACTCATTATTATTATATTAAAATATTTATGAATATTTAAAATTTAACATAATTTTAAAATTTCTTAACTGCTAGTAGAATTTTAAAAATAAATATATAATATTGACAGCTTTATAAACAAATACAAAAAAACCCTACTATCATTCCATTATTGCACTGCCCACGTCAAAGCCACCTCAATACAACAAGCAAGCATAAACACTGCAGTAACAAAACACTTATTCTATTATTAGCATTCTATTATTAAAAATATAGCGGTTAATATTTACATTTCTAAAAATTCAACTGAAATTTATTTATTTTTAAGGACTTGGTAATTAATTTTATAAATACTCAAATATTTTAGTAAAATCCTAATTAATAAATTATTTTATTGATGGCCGAGTGGTTAGCGCGCTTGGCTACTGATTTAAGGGACCTGGGTTCGAGCCCCGGGTAAGGCATGGCTGTGTGTGTAGTTTTTCTGCTGAGGTCCTGCCAACCTCTCAGACCTTCTACTATGGCATATAAACTGACAGGCTCCTGTCAGACCTCTGTGGCAAGCAGCTGCTTGAGGGGGGTATTATATTGGATGCAAAATAGATGGCTTTAACTTAAATTTCCCACCTTTCTTCCCTCTTTTCGTTCAAGGCTGTCCGGGCCTGGTATGATATAGTTGGTTTTGGCTATGTCAGAAGCATTAGCTTTATTACAATTTTTTTTGCTTGTATAGTGTTTTCTATTCTCTATTCATCATATTTTTATCATTTAAAATTAATTAATATCATTACCGGTGATAGAAATATAAAAAATGAAATAAATGAAATTAACATATTGACTTTAAAATAAAACTTGGATAAAAAATTATTCATAATTTCTAACACTGAATCAATCATTATGCAAACTTCTAAAATGTATATTTATTTTATTAAATGGTTTGAAACAATACTTATTTAAGTTTTAACTGATTTTTGGAGTAAATTCTTATGACTCATTACTGTTGTCAAATATTCTAGCTTTCATAATTCTTTAAATATTGAACGAATATTGTTAAAATTCGAGATTGAAATGGATTTGATTATGATCTTTATCGTCCATCAGTCTTTCCATTAAATACATATTTTAGATATTATTGAACGTCCAAGTCACATTCCCGTTGACCTAACACGAAAATTATTAATGTTTTTAGACAAATTGCAATATACGTTTGTGCAACAACACACCAAATCTAACTTTCTTGTTTCTCTGCAATATCGTAATAATATACGAAATTAATTAAATTCGCAACAAATATTTCGCAAAAACAATTGTTTCGCAACAAATACAATTATTAAAATTTATCTAATATTTTAATAAGGCAGTGCATTTCAAAATTTCTCTGATGGAAATTACTGGTTTATTGAAGGCTAAATGTTAAACGAACAATGCTTAAACTGAGATTTGGAAGAATTCGAATGAGATCCTAGATTTATCATCAGTAACATTTTTGCAGAAAACGCTTCTTTTGGAATTCAGGGATCCTTCAATGTGGCTTTCTGTATTCACACAGCACAGAAGTGTTCCATTGCAGTACTTTTGGTAATATAGTGTACAGTCGCTCAAAAAAATATCCGAACACTATGGTTAATTACAACATTCAAAAAAATATCTGGCAACGATTTTTGTTTTAATTAGTGATCTGGCAAACTTCGTGACACGTGACACGAATGTTGCCAGATCACTAATTTCTAAAAAAAACCTTGCCAGATATTTTTTCTGAATTCTGTAATCAACCATAGTATTCGGATATTTTTTTGAGCGACTGTACTTCGTTGACTGCAGCTCAAATTGCCTTTCCTCTTTCATGATTTGTGTGAGACATTCACCCCCAACCCTCATGACACCGAATTCACCCGAAGGGAACTTTGAAGGACTCTCGATCATAAACACGTCATAGATGCTTATTGAGCGTTAGTTACGCTCCACGCAGAGGCGAAATATAGGGAACAAACCGGAAAGAATTTAGTTTACGTCGGACATTACGTATGATTCATCCGCAATATCTTATGATATCTGTCTCTCAGAATTAGTTCTTTAGCTGTCTAAGCTATTAACTTTGAAATAACGTGCCGGGGGTGGCTCAGTCGGTAGCGCGCCAGGCTCGTAATCTGCAGTTCCCAGGTTCGAGTCCCAGCTGGGTCAGCGTTGAGATTTATCTCCGCAAAATTTCCCGCCCTGCCCACGGTCAGTAGGGGATAGTGATGGGCTTGGAAAGGCCGCCGTTCGTCGGATGGGACGTTAAGCCGTGGTACCGTGTGCGGGAGAGACATACCCTGTGCACGTTAAAGAACACGCTGGATGGCCTTGACGGGAGGCTACCATCTGTCTCCCAACAGCTGTTCCAGTGGGTCCCCTCCCCCAACCTTCTCTGAGCCTTCGGGGTCCCTGTGACCTGGCCATTTAGCCCATGGTGTGCAAAAAAGTGCCGCTCAGAGGTAAAACAACAACCCAAAATTTGAACTAACGTTCTTTATGTCATTCCCTTACCCTTATTTTTCTGGAAACGTGTTTGTTCTAATAATATATAATATTAAGATCTGGCGTGTAACCAGATTTTTGTTTCGGGGGGGGGGGGGGGGGTCGTCGTCCGAAAATATGACCTGAGTACGGTTTCTCCATTACTATTATACAACACTGGACAGAAAAGAGATTAAATAATATTCTATATGGGATATAATTTTATAGCTTTTTTTTTCTTTAATTTATTTCTAATGTTTGGCATATAATTTGAGCTGAAATAAATTTGTACAGATACGATGTTTTTGATTTTGATTTCGAAGCAGAGAAACAAGTTTAGATTTTGCATAAGATGACGGGTTTTCGAAGGGGGGGGGGAGTTCATTGTTGCAGTTCATTGTAATAGAGCATTTTTGAATAATAAGATCCGTTATTGTGGGGTTTTGAAGATTAAGTTAATAAGGATAAAAATATGTTCATTAAAATACGTATTTTTTACAGATAGCAGACAGAGCAATGGGGTAGCTTAGAGCTGGCTACTCTTTCTAAAGGCTACTCTTCTAAAGAAAATCTGAGAAGAATTGAAACGCTTTTTCGATTATTTAAACGTTATTTTAAATTTTTGCTTTAAGTTTAAAAAACGAAATTTAGCATAATGAAAAATTGTAAAAGGTCTATGAAATCACAAAATCACAAGTAGTATTTTATATTCTGCGTTTCCAAATTTGACTCTTCAGTAGGAAAATATCTGTTTTTATTTTCTAAGTTGGAAAACATTCGAATCACCATCGTTGGATAGGATATCAAGCCATAGCCGTTGGATAGGATATCAAGCCATATATATATCGTTGGATAGGATACCAAGCCGTATGCAGGAGAGATATACTCTATGCACTTTAAAGCTGGATGTCCTTGGCTTTGACTGAAGTAAGACTACCATCTGTCTCTTAACAGCCGTCCAATGGATCACCTTTTCCTTCGCAACCCTGAAAACCTGGGTCCTTGTGACCTCTATATTTAACCTTTGGTTGCCAAAAAGTTCCCCTCATAATAGGGCTGGATTGTTTTACCTATGAGCTGCACTTTTGCGCATAATGGGCTGAATTCCCAGGTCACAAGTACTCCGACGTCTCAGAGAAGTTTGGGAGGAGGGGGCCCACTATACAGCTGTTAGGACACAGATAGCCTCCCGTAATGGCCATCGTGTTCTTTTACGTGTTCCAGCTTGTTCTTTGACGTTCACAGGGTATGGCTCTCCCGCACACGGAGCCACGGCTTAACGCCCCACCCTATGGACGGTGGCCTTTCCATACCCATCGGTATCTCCTACTGACCGTGGGCAGGGCGCTGAGTTATGCGGAGATAAATCTGAACGTTGGCCTAGGCGGGATTCGAACCTGGGAACTGCAGATTACGAGCCTGGCGAGCTACCGACTGAGCCAACCCCCTCCCCCTCCCCACATAATTAAAACAACCCAACAACAAAGAATTTGAGATCAATAATTTTATTTTTGCAATTGCCCAACCTTTTCCACATGTCATGTGAGAAAGTAAAAGCAACTCTAAATAAAGCGATACATTTTAGACTTAATACTAGACGTTAACAACCAACCCTACAGATCATTATTATTACAAATTTTAAAGTCTTTTGTCTCATACCTCAAAGCATCATTAAGCCGTTTCCTGGGTAGGAAATATAGTAATTAGTTTGAAACGTGTGAACCGATTATAGGATGAACGGTGAAATATTTCTAGCTTAGGTGATGGGAAGAGAGAGAGAATGCAAGTAAAAAAAGAGAAGAGGGTGTGACGGAAATATTCCAGAAACTTCATGCACTGTGGGAGGTCGGAGAAAAATTTTGGTGTTGTACTGGAGGAGACGAAGTGATGAATAGTGCTAAAGAAAACTCAGGTTGAGGAGATGATGGAGAAGATGACTGTATTTTAGATGATTTCCAAGGAATTCGCTGCAGTTAAAGAAAGAACAAGGATAATACGGATTCTAGGGAAATTGGGATGGTTAGAAAGAAAAGACATGAATTGGATTAAGGGATGGTTCTGACGGAATTCTTGGAAAGCATGAAAAAGAAATGTTACGAGAATATGAAGGAATGTCTGATGATTATTGCTCGAATTGATGCTGAACCATCACTTTCGGGAGTGATGATCACTGTTTGCTGCAGAAACCAGTTTCGATACCGCGATTATGTGCATGATCCCTTGATGATGATGATGTTTTGCATGATTGTTTGTGTTTCTCATAACCTGCAAATAGGCAGACAGCTTTTGTGAGGCTAAGTACTAATAAAGAAATGTTTTATTATTAGATGTTAATCCTACAAAAACAGTATATGTTTTTTTACCCTGGAGAATAAACACCTAAGTAACTTGATGTGGTATTTTAGTATACACAGTGAACTAAATAGTTAAGTCACAAGAATCTCAAAGCTCAGGGAAGGGGATCGCTGGACAGTGAACAGCTGTTAAGAGACAGATGGAAGCCTCCTGTCAAGGCCATTCACCACGTTCTTCATCGTGCACAGGATATAGCTCTCCTGTCCACGATATTCTTATCCGTATACGGAACCACGGCTTAAAGTCTCATCCGACGGACGGCTGCCTTTCCAAGCCCATCGGTGTTCCCTTTCTCAACGCTAGTAGATTTGGGACTCGAGCCTGGGACTGCAATTTTTTTTTTTATTTGCGACATATAGGACAGAGAAGAATCCTGGAAGCTACTCCTAGCTTAATACAGGCCTTCTCATACAAGGACATGCCCTACTAAGACCGAAGTCACTGCTGACCACTGCCTTAGTTAGAGCTAACACAACACACAAAGTTTGCCTTGCTGGAACAGTCGCTAGCTGCCTGACCAGTATGCCAGTTAAGGCTATGCCAGTTCGTTTAATTACATGCCACTATGCCAGTTCGTTTACTATGCCACTATGCCAGTTCGTTTACTATGCCACTATGCCAGTTCGTTTAATTACGAATCAAACAAGCAAACGACTGACCCCACCACCACCTCCATCTCCACTCCCTCTCCTGGTTAGAAGGGCCATGGAAAAATTAAACAGGAGAGAGCCTAACATCAGAAATGTGAAGTCTTCTGATATAAGCCATCCTCATTTATGTGTCCTTAATGGCAATATTGCAATAAGAAAATCGTTACTTTTTTTTTGATTTTGTGACATAATTTAGGAAAACCATATAGCCATAAAAACAGGGTTCTCTCCCGAAATTCTCGAATGATTTAAAAAAGTTTAGCAATCATTGATTGAAAAAATATTTTTATTATTCTATTACATAAAACTAGGTACATGTTTAACAACCGATAGAATTAATAAGTAATTAATTTTGAATAATAATAATAATACATAAATAAATTAAAATCTTAGAAATAGTGGTAGTAATTAAAACAATATTTTTTAAATGTAACTTTTAAATATAAATATAAACTATAATAATAATTAGCGCATTGCACTTACACAAATCAACAAAGATGTGTCTATAGGTTCCTACTAAATAAGCTGCAATACATTTAGGTGTCGAAACGAAAAAAAATTTAACCTGTTTCACAAATGTCAACATAACAGTATAGACTAGGAGTTGTCAACGTGGAGTACGCGGTAAAATTTTTGGGGTACGCCGTGAGAACTCAAAAGTCGCTAGATCTAGTAACAAAGTAAAAATAATCATTGTTATACTATAACTATACTTTTAGCTATCTATACAAGGGGTACGCCAGTTATATACACATTTTCATGGGGTACGTGAAGCATAAAAGGTTGAGAACCACTGGTATAGACCGAACAGCAATGAACTTCAAAATCACCAAAGTTTTAAACTGTTACTTTCATTATTGACTTCATTAAGAGAATGACAAAGTACACGAAATGCTGCCTACTCGCTTTCTGGCCTGTTTGTGGGAACATAGAGAGGCTGAGTCATTTCTTAGGTGCTAATCCTACTTTCCTTCCTCACTCTCACCGAAGTACGTGTTTCATCCTCTCTGCCCAAATCTAAACAAGGCGAGAAATAGAGCGACGAGAGGCCACTTCCCCCTCCCCAGGCTTTAGCGTGTGGAACCGTACGACTCGGGCTAATGGCTCGATAATGGACCAATTGCCGGACAAAGGATGGATGCCAGGCAGCATTTACTTCTTTTGCGTTACAAGAGCCGGCTGACCCTGGCCGCCAGTGGCGACACCGAACGCACCAACTATGCTCTTCTCTTAAAGACTTACTCCCTGAGCTTCCATTCGCACTAAGTGAAGTTGTTTAAAGGTCGTTGTTGGATTTGCTTGTGTTTCGAAGCTAGCGATGAAGTGCGATCATCGCATTTTGGAGCACTGCTTTCCTCTGAATCCAATTATCTCTTTTAGGCTCCGTAATCAACCAATACACAGTTTAAGGCTTTCATAATTAATTACAATGCTTGTTTTAGGTTCGGTAATGAACTGGAAGTTATGTTTCAGATTACACGAGTTCTTAATTCTATCGTTTTCAGCTTCATAATAAACTCTATATTGCCTTTTATGCGTTATAATTAAACCGGTTTAAGGTGACATAACAAATCGTGTACTCTGTTTTAGACATCATTGTTAATTAAGCACTATGCTTCACAATTGGAATGTTCCTTTTTGAATATATAAATACACTTTCCAGCAGGTTGGGTTGGGTTGTTTTACCTCTCAGCGGCACTTTTTTGCACACCATGGGCTAAATGGCCAGGTCACATGGACCCCGAAGGCTCAGAGAAGGTTGGGGAGGGGACCCACTGGAACAGCTGTTGGGAGACAGATTGTAGCCTCCCGTCAAAGCCATCCAGCGTGTTCTTTAACGTGCACAGGGTATGGCTCTCCCGCACACGGCGCCACGGCTTAACGTCCTATCCGACGCACATAGGAGGGCGGCGGCCTTTCCAAGCCCATCGGTGTCCCCTACTGACCGTGGGCAAGGCGGGGAATTTTGCGGAGATAAATCTCAACGCTGACCCAGCTGGGACTCGAACCTGGGAAGTACAGATTACGAGCCTGGCGCGCTACCGACTGAGCCACCCCCGCCCCCTTTCCAGCAGGAATGAGCGAATTAGGCGAAACGAAAGGTACTAGCAAAGTCTTCTGTATCATATCAGGTCTAGATTGCGGAGCAATAGAATTGATTCTTAAATATCGCTGACATCGTTGATATTATATTTCTAAAATACCTGGTAGATATTAATTTTTGAGAGTCTGGTAATCAGTTTTAAAATAATCATAAATATTTCAATGCACTCATAATGAATAAATTATTTTATTTCATGAAGTTTAAAATAAGTAAATTTTAGTCAAATTTTAGCCAATTAAATCATTTTAATTTTATGCATATTTAATTTTCCTTCGTTTCTCAAACAGTTGTCCATGCCTGCTGTATCCACAGATTAAGTAGCTAGCACAGACTTCCCATCACAAAATCAATGCTTGTACAGTCGCTCAAAAAAGTATCCGAACACTATGGTTGATTACAGAATTCAGAAAAAATATCTGGCAACGATTTTTTTAGAAATTAGTGATCTGGCAACCATCGTGTCGTGACACGAACGTAACTTTAAAAACTGTAAAATTAATTTGAAAGTATATTTTCTTTTTATTAAATTCTGATGCCTCAGTTAAATCTATTTAATATTATTTAATATAAAATGTAGTTTGAAAACTACGCAGGTAGTTTTTTTAAAATAAAAGCTAGGTGTTAATTTTAGATTGCTCGCTAAAATTCTTATATACATATTCGTAATAAGTATATTTTTCTATCCATATGTTTTGTAAAAGACAATAAATGAAGCAAAAAATAGTCAGATACAAACTGAAAAAATATAAGATGTCCAGTCACCTTTGAGGGGGCGGGGGTGGCTCAGTCGGTAGCGCGCCAGGCTCGTAATCTGTAGTTCCCAGGCGAGCGTCCCAGCTGGGTCAGCGTTGAGATTTATCTCCGCAAAATTCCCCGCCCTGCCCACGGTCAGTAGGGGACACCGATGGGCTTGGAAAGGCCGCTGTCCTTCGGATGGGACGTTAAGCCGTGGCTCCTTGTGCGGGAGAGTCATACCCTGTGCACGTTAAAGAACACGCTGAATGGCCTTGACGGGAGGCTACCATCTGTCTCCCAACAGCTGTTCCAGTGGGTCCCCTCCCCCAACCTTCTCTGAGCCTTCAGGGTCATTGTGACCTGGCCATTTAGCCCATGGTGTGCAAAAAAGTGCCCGCTCAGAGGTAAAACAACCCAACCCAACCCAGTCACCTTGGAAGGTTTGTTGGAAAATGAGAATTACAAGTGACTGTTAAAGGGCGGCCTGCAAGCAATGGTATTGAGTCGCTTCTCTGAGCTAACTAGTTGTTCTGTAAGTCTATCAAAGCGGCCTTGGTACTGCATGAGATAAAAAAAAGGATTTATTTTTTTAAAAATACAGGAAAAATATATTTTTTAAAACATAAAAATTTCAAATTGTTTAAAACACTTTTTAAAAGTAAATATTTAGCTTAAAATATATTTGTTTTATATTTTTCTGAAATTGAAATATTTTTAGTGTAACTTCTGGGCAGACAGAGTACAGCCTCGATTAACCGTAATCCGATAAATGGGAATTCTTTTAGCAGACAGAGTACAGCCTCGATTATCCGTAATCCGATAAATGGGAATTCTTTTAACTGTGTCCTGAAACTCTCTGAATGCCTTTAACGCTAGAGGTGACCGCTGGCTTAGTTGGTACTGTGCCAAGCTCCTATTGTGCAATTCCCAGGTTCGGGTTCCAACTGTGGCTGTATTAAGAATTTTCTCCGTTAATCCCTGTTTCGATATCAATGGGATTTAGAATGCAGCCATCCGTCGGCTGGGACGTTAAGCCTTTGGACCGTGTGCAAATGAATCATACACTGTGCACGTTAAAGAAATGCTGGATGGTCTTGACAAGAGGCTATCATCTGTCCCCTAACCGCAGTCCAGTGGGTCCTTTACCCAAACTTTCTCTGAGGCCTTGGGGTTTTTATGGCCAGTCCATTTCATCCATTGTGCGTAAAGAAGTGCGCTCAGAGATAAAACAACCCAAACTAAAATTTAACATCGCGTTAAAAAGAAAGAGACTCATCAAGGAAATATTATTTTTTCTCAAGCAGACATTGAATGAAAGAAAAATATCAAACAGCAGTCGATTTCTTTACAAACTTAAAATTGGCTCTTAAATTGTAAAAGGGCTGGGATGTATTATGTTGGTAGCTCCCCACACTCAACTTAATATCCACAGGTTCGAGTCCCAACTATGCCTAGAGGCGGGGTTGGCTCAGTCAGTACCTCGCCAGGCTCATTATCTGAAGTTCCAAGGTTCGAGTCCCGCCTGGGCCAACGTTGAGATTTGTCTTCTCAAAACTCTCTGCCCTTGGTCAGTAAGAGACACCAATGGGCTTGGACAGGTCACCGTCCGTCAGATGGGACGTTACACCGTGGGCTGGTGCGCGGAAGAGCCATACCCTGTGCACGTTAAAGATCATTCTGGATGGTCTTGATGGGAGGCTACGATCTATCCCCTAAAAGCTATCCAGTAGATTCCTGAACTTTCTCTGAGCAATCGGGGTCATTGTGATGTGACCATTTAGCCCATTGTGTGAAAAAAAGTGCCACTCACATGTAAAACACCTAAGTTGAGAATTTCTCTGCTAAAAATTGCTGTGCGCTTGATGAAGAAAGGGGACACCGATTTGATTGGAATAGCCGCTCTTTATTGTACTAAATATTAAACCTTGGCCATGTGTGCAGGATAGCCATACCCTGTGCAAGTTAAAGAATACATTGGATGGCCTCAATAGAAGGAATCCATCTCCCAGTCTTCATTTTAAAGTTGTCCAGAAAGGGGACACCGATTTGATTGGAATAGCCGCTCTTTATTGTACTAAATATTAAACCTTGGCCATGTGTGCAGAATAGCCATACCCTGTGCAAGTTAAAGAATACATTGGATGGCCTCAATAGAAGGAATCCATCTCCCAGTCTTCATTTTAAAGTTGTCCAGAAAGGGGACACCGATTTGATTGGAATAGCCGCTCTTTATTGTACTAAATATTAAACCTTGGCCATGTGTGCAGGATAGCCATACCCTGTGCAAGTTAAAGAATACATTGCATGGCCTCAATAGAAGGAATCCATCTCCCAGTCTTCATTTTAAAGTTGTCCAGAAAGGGGACACCGATTTGATTGGAATAGCCGCTCTTTATTGTACTAAATATTAAACCTTGGCCATGTGTGCAGGATAGCCATACCCTGTGCAAGTTAAAGAATACATTGGATGGACTCAATAGAAGGAATCCATCTCCCAGTCTTCATTTTAAAGTTGTCCAGAAAGGGGACACCGATTTGATTGGAATAGCCGCTCTTTATTTTACTAAATATTAAACCTTGGCCATGTGTGCAGGATAGCCATACCCTGTGCAAGTTAGAGAATACATTGGATGGCCTCAATAGAAGGAATCCATCTCCCAGTCTTCATTTTAAAGTTGTCCAGAAAGGGGATACCGATTTGATTGGAGTAGCCGCTCTTTATTTTACTAAATATTAAACCTTGGCCATGTGTGCAGGATAGCCATACCCTGTGCAAGTTAAAGAATACATTGGATGGCCTCAATAGAAGGAATCCATCTCCCAGTCTTCATTTTAAAGTTGTCCAGAAAGGGGACACCGATTTGATTGGAATAGCCGCTCTTTATTTTACTAAATATTAAACCTTGGCCATGTGTGCAGGATAGCCATACCCTGTGCAAGTTAGAGAATACATTGGATGGCCTCAATAGAAGGAATCCATCTCCCAGTCTTCATTTTAAAGTTGTCCAGAAAGGGGACACCGATTTGATTGGAGTAGCCGCTCTTTATTGTACTAAATATTAAACCTTGGCCATGTGTGCAAGATAGCCATACCCTGTGCAAGTTAAAGAATACATTGGATGACCTCAATAGAAGGAATCCATCTCCCAGTCTTCATTTTAAAGTTGTCCAATGGATACTTTTCCCGATCCACCCGAGGATCCTTGCGGTCCTTACTATCTAGCTATTGTAATTCATTTTGTGAGAAAATAAATGCCGCTCAGAACAACACAACAACATATTTTTATTAGATCATAACTACATGTGTGCCAGGGCTGGATTTAGGGAAAGGGGGGCATGCCTCTCACCCTTCAGAATGCTAGTAAGGGTAATAAAGGCAAAAATTATCAAATTATTTATATCACGTATAATAAATATTTTAAAGATCTGTAAAACGGTGAGGGAAATGTGATACTGAATTGAAAATGCAGTCTCCCCTCCCTCCTTTTACATTTTCCCGGTTCGATTGTATAAATAGTTAATATTATACCAACATCGTTTTGCCCAAAATAGTTAAGGAGATGAAGGAGCAGCGTCCAGCAACAGGATTCTCTTTCTTCATGACAACACCAGTGCTCACAAATCCTTCAAGTTACGGCCTATCTGGGTCAGGAAAAAAATCAAACAACTACCCGATCCTGAATATCCACCCGATCTTACACCATGCGAGTTTTGTTTGTTCCAAAAATTAAAAAAAAACTTGTTGAGAAGCCTTTTTCAAGGCTACAAAACTTTTCAAAATGCATTCATTGAGAGCTGCAGAGTATTCCCCAACAGGAGTACCACCAAACGTTCCAGAATTGTCCTAGACGTCTGTAATTTTGCATAAATGCTGGAGGGGAGTACTTTGAAGGACGGTAAAAATTTTGTTGAGGTAAGTGCAATGGTTTTTGTTCTGCAGATGCATGCCAAGAATGTTTTAAAGCCCCTCGTATTATCGGACGGCTTCCCGTATTTATCTTTGAAAACTTGATAATAAATTTTAAAATATTTATAAATATTTTAATAAACACAATAAACGAATTATTCTGTTTTATTCTGTTTGAAAATCAATAGTTTGCACTTTAACTTTAGAAAAATTAATTTACTTAAACTTTTACACATAACTTCTCTCTTTTTACCATCCTTTTGTTCAACAGCTATCCTGCGCAGTCACAAAAGCCCCAAGGGCTCAAAGTTGACAAGAGAAACAAGATCTGTTATACTTTAGGAGAAAAGTCGAAGCCTTCCGTCAAGGCCATTCAACCTTGAACCATCAATCGATTCGTTAACAAACATACAAATATGGTTCCACTGTACATTTGACTATGGTTTAACAGAGTCAAATGTATTTAACATAATCAATCTGTTTAACATAGTCAATCTGTAAGACATCGGATGGGTTTAACAACCAATCCGATGAATAACGGAATTTTCAGTCCCATCGTTTTCCCTTTTCTCACCCAGGGCAGAAGGGGGATTAACGGAGAAAATCTCAACGAATGCATACAGGTATTAGACTGAAAAATGGAACAAGTTTCATTTATCTCAATAGAAAAATCACATTCAGAGCTCAATAGCTTCTTCAATATAATTTCAATGAAAAATATGTAAAATAAATATGAAAAATATGTAAAATAAGATAAATTAAGGATCTCGATCAAATCTATCTAAATATTGATTTTAAACAATACTTTTCAGTATTCAAAGAGTTATGAAAAATGGAATATTTAACAGACGACAAAAAATTGACCCCAAACTTTAATTGAAGCACTAAAGCAAGTTAAGAGATCAGTAATGCGAGCATTGGACCCTGCGCTGTGCTAGAATGAACTAAGATCTCTGATCTCTTAACCTGTTTTAATTAACGTTAGTTCATTCATGACAACGTACTATATTCCATTCAAAACTCTCGATCGATAACGTAGTACCCCATTCATAAGGATTGGATTGGATTGTTTTACCTCTGAGCGGCACTTTTTTGCACACAATGGGCCAAATGGCCAGGCCACAAGGACCCCGAAGGCTCAGAGAAGGTTGGGGGAGGGGACCCACTAACAGCTGTTGGGAGACAGATGGTAGCTTCCCGTCAAGGCCATCCAGCGTGTTCTTTAAGGTGCACAGGGTATGGCTCTTCCGCACACGGGACCACGGCTTAACGTCCCATCCGACGGGCGGCGGCCTTTTCAAGCCCATCGGTGTCCCTTACTGACCGTGGGCAGGGCGGGGAAATTTTGCGGAGATAAATCTCAACGCTGACCCAGCTGGGACTCGAATCTGGGAACTACAGATTACGAGTCTGGCGCGCTACCGACTGAGCCACCCCCGCCCCCCATTCATAAGGTAAACGACGGCAGCGCCCCCAGAAATTTTAGACATTTGCAGAGAGATTACTCCAGGACCACGACAGTTAGGGACCTGATTTTTTAATACAACACGGATTCAGACCTAAAGTGGGGCCACCATACCAAATTTGGGAACAATCGGTCAAGTACACGAAGTACGTAGAATTGAAAAAATATTAGCGTAACCAAACTAAATTTGATAGCACTGAAGAGATAAAAGTAATCCAAAAAACGGGTTAAATTAAATATTATTTAATAACAATGGTTTTGGATTCCACTTTAGGCGGACCTCAATATTTTTTCAGCTAATACTTCGATTAAAAAAGAACTGAGTGCAGCGGAATTAATAGGAATGTGTCCAAAGGAAAACGAAAACAGAGAACTTATAATTTTCACAGCCTAAATATTTTAATACATAATTAATGAATTTAGGCAATATTTTCTAAACTTATATAGCATAGTACTTCATTAATATTTCTGAATTAATATATTTTAATTGAAACACTAACTATTAATAAAGAAACGGCCAAACTTTTAAAAATCACCAGTATTTTATTTTGATGGGTAATATTTTTTTCATTTAAATGAATTATATTAAATATATCTCATATTCCTTATAAAATTTCGACTGGTATTAAGCATGTCAAAACGAAAAAAGATACAAAATATCAAAAAATGAGCAACAGAAAAGAAAACACAAGAGTACACCTAGCATTAAGAAATGGCTAAAAATTTCTTTTATCCTCGATAAGAAATTGTTGGGATTTCATTCCGATAAATAACTTCCTTGGTTCAAAAGAAACGGAGCATAAAAAAGAAAGAAAAAAAGCGAAGAAAGAGCAGCATCGTGGCCTGCACTTCCAAACTGCTGACATGACCTCTGTTTCTTTCTGAGCTTGCGTTTGTATTCACTTCGTATCTGCAGCAGCGGTGCTTCGGTCATCTCTTGAGTCAGCATCTGTAAGACTCGGCGACACGACTTCCATCTGAATCACACTCCACTGAAGAGGCAGGCAGGGGTCTTGGAAGTGTCCCCACCACCCCAAAGGACGGGAGAAAATGCTAGGAATAAATAAACCCAATAGCAAACAGTCACACACTACACTGCCCTCCAAACGGATTTTTTTATATATAACTTCTAAATGTTTTATTTTTTTCTAAGGTTCTGTAATATATATTGCTGTAGTTCGTCGGATGGTCGAGGCAATAATTTAAGAAAAGTTATTGTGCGTGTCGATCTTTAGTGGAAAATACAAGGTTTCAATTGAGGTGCATTTAAATATCCTTATGTATAATTCACAAGTGTCTGTTCGTCCTGCTTTGACTTCAGCTTTCCGTGCTTTCAAATTCGACATGTAATAGCTTCATCAAATAGAAAATGCTTAAAATTATTCCCGTCGACATGTGGTAAACAGATTTTGGGTTGGGTTGTTTTATCCTCTGAGCGGCACTTTTTTGCACTGCGGTCCATGTGACTTCGGGGTCCATGTAAAAAGCTAAATGGCCAGGTCACATGGACCCCGAAGGCTCAGAGAAGGTTGGGAGAGGGGACCCACTGGAACAGCTGTTGGGAGACAGATCGTAGCCTCCCGTCAAGGCCATCCAGCGTGTTCTTTAACGTGCACAGGGTATGGCTCTCCCACACACGGGCCACGGCTTAACGTCCCATCCGACGGACGGCGGCCTTTCCAAGCCTATCGGTGTCCCCTACTGACCGTGGGCAGGGAATTTTGCGGAGATAAATCTCAACGCTGACCCAGCTGGGACTCGAACCTGGGAACTACAGATTACGAGCCTGGCGCGCAACCGACTGAGCCACCCCCGCCCGTAAACAGATTTTGAGAAATACTGCTATTCAGATATTGATTTTTGCTTTCACGTAGTTTTGTAAACGGTGGTCGAGTAAGGCTTAACTCACACTTTCTATCTAGAATTATTAGTGGTTTCCATTAAAGTTATTATTAAGGATAGCAGTTGAAAGTCGAATAAGAGAAGAAAAACATGTGTTCTAAATTAGGGCTGATTTTCAATTAATAGATTTCCAAACTAATTCTCTACGATCGTTTATATAATTGTATGTACTGCATAAGAAAATAACGTCAATGTTTGCATTGTCTCTCTTTGCACTGGTAGCAAAGATGTTTAAAGGAAGATATGGGACAGAAATTTTTGTTCCATCGTCGAGAGAAATCAGTTCAAAGGACGACATGGGACAGAAATTTTTGTTCCATGACTGGGAGAAATCAGTTCAAAGGAAGAAATGGAACAGAAATTTTTGTTACATCGTGAAGAGAAATCAGTTCAAAGGAAGATATGGGACAGAAATTTTTGTTACATCGTGGAGAGAAATCAGTTCAAAGGAAGATATGGGACAGAAATTTTTGTTACATCGTGGAGAGAAATCAGTTCAAAAGAAGATATGGGACAGAAATTTTTGTTACATCGTGGAGAGAAATCAGTTCAAAGGAAGATATGAGACAGAAATTTTTGTTCCATCTTTGAGAGAAATCAGTTCAAAAGAAGATATGGGACAGAAAGTTTTGTATCATCGTTGTGAGAAATCAGTTCAAAGTCAAAATCAAAGTCTATTTGCTCAATTATGTGTGCATGATATGAAAATAACTTTTGGCGACGTATTTTCCTTTGACGTTAATATAAATTCATTAAGTGATTCCATCATCTGTACGTTTCTATTTTTTTTACTTCTAGGATGCATATTGGAAAGTTTTTTTAATTTACATATTTATTTTTTGCTTTTCAGTATATTGTCACTAAAAATATCTACCTTTCCTCTACTTCGGAAGAGAAAATTGTTATATTCCCTACGCTAATTGTTACATTACTCTACACTTACATTACATTGTTACATTACACTTACATTACATTGTTGCATGCACTGTTACATTACACTTACACTACACTTACATTGCATTGTTGCATTACTCTACAATGGCATTACACTGTTATATTACTCTTCACTTATATTACATTGTTACATTACACTTACATTATATTGTTACATTACTCTACACTTACATTATACTGTTACTCTACACTTACATTATACTGTTCACTTACATTATACTGTTACAGTACACTTACATTACATTGTTACATTACTCTACACTAACGTTGCATTGTTATATTACACTACACTAACGTTGCATTGTTACAGTACACTTACATTACATTGTTACATTATTCTACTCTTATATTTGATCCAAGGGTTAAAATATCGACTCCTGTTAAATTACCTTTCCTCTTTTTCGAAAGGAGAAAAAAGAGGGCATAATTTGACATCACAAGCTTGACGTCACGACATTCTTAACGTCACAAGCTTGACGTCACGACATTCTTAATGTCACAGGTTTCACGTCACGACATTCTTAATGTTACAAGCTTTTATTTCAGGCCCAACACGTTGCTATTAACCTCCGTAAAATTTCAATGTCTTTTTTTCTTTGGGGGGGGGGGAAGATGAAAGTCAAATCCTGGTATATCCTACGACAGTTCCCACATCACAATCTTTCACTTGACACCTAACTCATTGCTCTCCGTGGAACAATGATTTTCATATTTTAGGGGGGTAGCAGGGATTAATTATTTTATAACCTATGATACTCCCGCTTCATAAACTTTTATTTAACACATAACTCTCTGAATCGGTCATCGAGTTGAGAAGATATCATGAAGCAACCAATTTAACCAACAAACAAACTGACAAATGACTAGGAAAAACAATTAGAGGAAGACAGGTAAAAAAAAAAGGGTCGTAGTTTTGTGCGAATCCGATACTAATTCTACAGCTCTGTAATAATAGATCTGGACCTCGAAAAAATTTATGGTTTCGGGGTCAATGAGTGTAGTGAACAGGGATTATTCTTTATCAGCAATTATTCTCAATAAATAATGTAATGTAAATATATGCTTTTCCCAACATTTTCAAGATTTGTATTTTTTTTGCCTCTGTTCAAGCTGTTAAAATTCTCTAAGGGATGGTGCCTCATCATTTCCATCCGGCTCACACACTCAGAGGCGTAGGAGCCCACCCACCCCACCCCCAAGGGGCGGGGATGGCTCAGTCGGTAGCGCGCCAGGCTCGTAATCTGTACTTCCCAGGTTCGAGTCCCAGCTGGATCAGCGTTGATATTTATCTCCGCAAAATTACCCGCCCTGCCCACGGTCAGTAGGGGACACCGATGGGCTTGGAAAGGCCGCTGTCCGTTGGATGGGACGTTAAGCCGTGGCCCCGTGTGCGGGAGAGCCATACTCTGTGCACGTTAAAGAACACGTTGGATGGCCTTGACGGGAGGCTACCATCTGTCTCCCAACAGTCGGTCCCCTCCCCCAACCTTCTCTGAGCCTTCGGGGTCCTTGTGACCTGGCCATTTAGCCCATGGTGTGCAAAAAAGTGCCGCTCAGAGGTAAAACAACCCCCCCCCCCACTTCCCTGCATTGCGCATACCATAAAACAGCTTTGAGGCGCAATTTCCAACTGTTCATATTAGTTTTACAAATCATGTCGTTACAAAATAATTCTGTTACATAGGGATCTTTTTCTTTGGACGTGAGTTCATGATTTGTACATTATATTGAATTATTACGTTTATAAACCCCGGGATTGTTTAATATCAACATGAGGACAGGAGCGTACATCATCACTTTGTTTCCTGTGAATCGAACGAGAACTGACTCAAAAAATTAATTTTAATAACGATTTTGCCAACGAAAAAGTAGGAAAAATTAAAATACTTTAAAAAACAATTAATTGCAATTTCTTTTGCAATTATTTATGTGAAATAAATATTTATTTATGTAACTGTATTAAAATAATGTCAATAAATATATATAATATAAATAGCATGTGAATTTTTTTTATCAGTAATTGAACAAGGGCGGACAATTACAAATTTGCCAAGGGCGCCAAAAGCCTAGCTACGCCTCTTCTCACACTAACAGTTATCAAGATTCTTCGTCATATAGGGGCGGGGGTGGCTCAGTCGGTAGCGCGCCAGACTCGTAATCTGTACTTCCCAGGTTCGAGTCCCAGCTGGGTCAGCGTTGAGATTTATCTGCGCAAAATTCCCCGTCCTGCCCACGGTCAGTAAGGGACACCGATGGGCTTTGAAAGGCCGTCGTCCGTCGGATGGGACGTTAAGCCGTGGCCCCGTGTGCGGGAGAGCCATACCCTGTGCACATTAAAGATCACGCTGGATGGCCTTGACGGGAGGCTACCATCTGTCTCCCAACAGCTGTTCCAGTGGGTCCCCTCCCCCAACCTTCTCTGAGCCTTCGGTGTCCATGTGACCTGGCCATTTAGCCCATGGTGTGCAAAAAAGTGCCGCTCAGAGGTAAAACAATCCAACCTTCGTCGTATTGTTCGTTTATCTTAAACTGCAAACAATATGGGACGAATGTTGGCTCAGTCGATAGCGTGCCAAGCTCGCAATCTGTACTTCCCAGGTTCGATTCCTAGCTGTGCCTGCGTTGAGATTTGTGTCCGCTAATCATCGCCCTCGACGAGAAAGAGTTGGGTTGGGTTGTTTTACCTCTGAGCGGCACTTTTTTGCACACCATGGGCTAAATGGCCAGGTCACATGGACCCCGAAGGCTCAGAGAAGGTTGGGGGAGGGGACCCACTGGAACAGCTGTTGGGAGACAGATGGTAGCCTCCCGTCAAGGCCATCCAGCGTGTTCTTTAACGTGCACAGGGTATGGCTCTCCCGCACACGGGGCCACGGCTTAACGTCCCATCCGACGGACGGCGGCCTTTCCAAGCCCATCGGTGTCCCCTACTGACCGTGGGCAAGGCGGGGAATTTTGCGGAGATAAATCTCAACGCTGACCCAGCTGGGACTCGAACCTGGGAACTACAGATTACGAGCCTGGCGCGCTACCGACTGAGCCACCCCCGCCCCCGGCGAGAAAGAAGAAGCCGATGGGGTTAACAACCCCGCCATCCATTTGATGGGACGTTAAGTCGTGCCCTATGTAGAGGAGAGTCAGCGATTCTCCAACTTTGTTTGATTACGGCACACTTATTTCGCCGTGAATATTCGCGTCGAAAAATAGTGTGCCGTAATTAAAGTTGGCCATACTACGGGAGGCTGGTGCATGCGCAGTTTGCCTTCGGTAATCGCCATTTCTGTGGAGTCGTTTTTAAACGCCAAGCTATTCTGTTCACGTTCTGACGTGTATTGAGGTTAGTACGTGCTCCGTACGTTGGGTTGGGTTGTTTTACCTCTGAGCGACACTTTTTTGCACACCATGGGCTAAATGGCCAGGTCACATGGACCCCGAAGGCTTAGAGAAGGTTGGGGGAGGGGACCCACTGAAACAGCTGTTGGGAGACAGATGGTAGCCTCCCGTCAAGGCCATCCAGCGTGTTCTTTAACGTGCACAGGGTATGGCTCTCCTGCAAACGGGGCCACGGCTTAACGTCCAATCCGACGGACGGCGGCCTTTCCAAGCCCATCGGTGTCCCCTACTGACCGTGGGCAGGGCGGGGAATTTTGCGGAGTGCTCCGTACGTATTATGGGCGTGTTTGGTGTTAATTTTGGTTTTTAGCGTTAAGATTTAATATCGAGAAGTTTCTAATTAAACGGGAAAAGTTAAATAAAGAATCAGTGGCATGAAGTAGCAACAAAATAATTTATAAATTACCTTTTATCTGCAATGTCACCCGAAATTTCGCAGCCCATCCTTTGAGAACTACTGAGAAGAATCATAACCCTGTGAACAGTTAAGGAAGACGCTGGGTGGCCTTGAAGGGAAACTCCTATCTGTCCCCTAACAGCTGTCCAGTTGGTCTCCTTCCTCCATCTTCTCTGATCCCTTGGGATTCTTGTAACCTGACTCTTTAGCCTATTATTTGCAAAAAAAGTGTATCTCACAGAGAAAACAAGCCAGTCCTACAACAACTTTAACATCTTTTAATCACTATTCCACAATTATCACGGTTTTTCGGAAAACTAATCTTTCAATGGAGTCTGTAGACAAAAATCTTGTAAATAATATGCGACATGACAATGTTTTCGTTTGTTGTCTAGGCGAATGACTCTTTGCTTATTAACACTGATGATTTGAAATTTTCGCTAAAATGGCATTATGCGGTTATTCTTCCGAAAGTTCATAATGCAGAGAAATATTGCGCAGGAGAGAAATAATAAATCTGCTCAATAGCACAGCAAGTGCTTTACTAAATGATTTACGAAATACGGTTTTATCTAAGGAAGAATAACTGGTTAATAACTAATGGTTGTTGAGTACTTCGTAGCTTTCCCTTTGGAACGAAGCAAGAACGACTTGTAAACAGCTAATGGCTGTTGACTATTTTGTCGTTTTGCCTTTGGGACTGCAGATGAATGTGTCGACATAATCCCGTCAATGTTGAATAAATGGTGCCTTAGGAGCTAAAGGGATCGCTGGTTCCTGATCCTAAATGATCTTATTATATAATAAATATGTAAAATTTAGATCTCAGATGGCAGCTTCATGTTACATATTTCAATTCCTATAAAAATTCCTAGTTTTAGATCTTTCCTTAGAGACTGCGTTTAAATATCATAGAAAGAAGATTAAGTGTAAGCAGCAAATGTGGGGGGATTGTTGAATTTAATATCGAAATAATGAACAAATTATGTGACTTAACATTACTATATGTAATTCAAAACCCATAATTTTTTAAAAATTTCTAATAAACTCATGTGTGATTATGTAATTTAACGTACTATGCAGTGCAATTATGTAACTTAACATTACTATATATATATAGTGCGATTATGTAACTTAACATTACCACATGTAGTGTGATTATATAACTTAACATTACTATATGTAGTGTGGTTAGATTATGTAACTTTACTATATGTAGTGTGGTTAGATTATGTAACTTTACTATATGTAGTTGATTATTTAACTTTAATATATGTAGTGCGATTATGTAACCTAATTTTACTGTATGTAACTGAAAACCCATAATTTTGAAAAAAAATGTTATTAATAAACTCCTGTGTGATCGGGTAAATAGAGGCAATAAAATAATTGCAACCAAATCTCGTTATAGAGAATATTTCTGTCAAACAAATATTTAGTTTGTTATTCAGTTTTATACAATTACAATTGCTATATAGTACTCAAAAACAAAAACGTTGTGAGCGAGCTAATGCTAATTGTACGAAAGTTTGAATCCATGTCATTTTTATTTAATATATCAATTTACTCCTCATTGTGAATCTAATAATAACAAGTAACAAACAATACTAAATTAAATGAAATGTATGCATACTAAAATGTTGTTTCATATTTAAAAATAAATACCCCCTCAAGCAGCTGCTTGCCACAGAGGTCTAACAGGAGCCTTTCGGTTTATATGCTACAGTAGAAGGTCTGATAGGATGGCAGGATCCCAGCAGAAAAACGACACACATCCATGCCTTAACCCGGGGCTCGAATCCAGATCCCTTTGGTCAGAAGCCAAGCGCGCTAACCACTCGACCATGGGAAGGTTTGTTTATCTTATCTAAATTACCATTCTGGATTTTTAAGGTTCTAAGGGGTCTTTATTTTTTGGGCCATCAAGAAAAGTGAAAAATCCTGCTATAAGCAACATAAGAACATAAACTCATCCAGGTTGCTGTAACACTTAATAAATGAAAAATGGTATTGGTAACTAAATTTAACAAATTCAAACAGAAAAATCGTTCAAGAACATTTCTGTTCTAATTCATTAAGTGAATTATTTATACATAGTTTACTTTGTTTTATAATTATAGGGGTTTTTTTCTCTCTCCAAATATCATTAACGTGGATTACTCCAACGTTTTTGTGGACTCCCATATGAGATCTACTGCTGTATTGGATTCATTGACCTTTCAATCTCTCTTAAGCCTAACGTTAATTGCAGAGGCGTCTGGGATTGTGTGAGTCAGTTTAATTCAACGGCAGAAGCAACCCATTACCGCTTCAGACTCCTAATTCTCCCTGTAATCAACGCTGAAATTACTCGGAAGAATTGATTCCTTTCCCAGGAAGTTTCTTCCTTCAAAGCACAGCAACGGACAAGCAAACACTCTGCAAAAGGTTTGCATGGTTGCTGACAAAGCTTTTCCTTTGAGGATGAATACCTAAGGCGATCGGAAAGATGGAAGCAATAAAAATAATTGCAGTCAAATCTCGTTATAGAGAATACTACAGTCATGCAAATACTTAAATTGTTATTCAGTTTTACACATAAGTCATGTTGAAGATATCATTTTGTGTGGTATAAAGCACTGTTTCCTACGATTAGAGTTCCAGCTGGGTCAATGTTGAGATTTATCTCCGCAAAATTCCCCGCACTGCCCACGGTCGTAGGGGACAGCAATGAGCTTGGAAAGGTCCGTCGGATGGGACGTTAAGTCGTGATCCCGTGTGCGGGAGAGCCATACACAGTGCACGTTAAAGAACACGCTGGATGGCCTTGACAATAGGCTGCCATCTGTCTCCCAACAACTGCTCCAGTGGGTCTCCTCTCCCTCAACCTTCTCTGAGCTTTCGGGGTTCTTGTGACCCGGCCATTTAGCTCATGGTGTGCAAAAAAGTGCCGCTCAGAGGTAAAACAACCGAACGTTAAAGAACACGCTGGATGGCCTTGACGAGAGGCTGCCATCTGTCTCCCAACAACTGTTCCAGTGGATCTCCTCCCTCAACCTTCTCTGAGCTTTCGGGGTTCTTGTGACCCGGCCATTTAGCTCATGGTGTGCAAAAAAGTGCCGCTCAGAGGTAAAACAACCCAACCCTAGGATTAGCCATTTTGCTGCCTGGCAAGAACTGTGTAATCCGCTGCCACGTACTCCCCTTTAATATGTTTAATTAAAGGACACTGAAATAAATAAAAAATCCATTGCGTACATTTCTTTACGAAATTTTGATTTTTAGAATAGAGTACAACATTGTTTTTGCTCCTTTGATTCAGTTCCTATATCAACTCAATAAAAATAGCAAGAGCTAAAAAATTTCGTAAAAATATTTCTAATGATTTTAATAACATTTCTTTTTTAATTTTTTTTTTTTTGCCTTCAGTTCTGGCGGCCCAGTCAATATCGTATTACGGTCCAATTGATTGGATTGTTATTTCCTTGAACGGCTCTTTTTTGTGCACAATGGGCTAAATGGCCAGGTGACAAGGACTTGGGGGCTCAAAGAAGTTTCGGGAAAGAGACCCACTGGACAGCTGCTAGGAGACACAGATGAAAGCCCTCCCGTCAAGGCCATCCAGCGTGTTCTTCAACGTGCACAGAGTATAGTCCTCCTGCACATGGGGCCACGGCTTAACGTCCCATCCGATGGCCCGGGACTTTTCCAAATCCATCGGTGTTTCTTTTCTGCCGAAAGCAGAGTGGAGGGTTTAGCAAAGAAATTTCAACGCTGGCAAAGGTGAGACTCGAACCTGGGAACTGCAAATTATGATTCAGGCGCGTTACTGACTGGGTAACTATCGCTCCACCGATAACTTGGAAACACTTGTATAAAATATATTTCCTGTTATGTTATAAAGTCTGATCTCGTATGTAAAAATGAGTCCTATTAAACAATTCTATTGAAACTGGGGTGTATATACTCCAAAGGGATAGGGGATTATAAGTTGATAGTGAACCAAACACGCAATCTGATGTTCCCACGTTCGAGTCTCAATTGTGCCTGCTTTGTGAATATCCTTGCCCTTTGCTAACCAGCGTTCTGCCAAGGCCACCTTGATACATGGAACCTGGACACTACAGTACCAGAAGAATTAATTTTTAGTATATTGCAGTTAAATTGTACTGGTAGTTGTTTATTTTTAAAACTTGTAAATAAATTGCAAATATCGTAAATTAGCGGTAATACTGCTTCTAGTTACTATTTTTCCCATTATTTGATTTCACCTTTGAATCATCTTATGAGTCGACAGAACCTCGAGTGTTGCTTCCAAATCGGAAAAGTCTACCATAAATGAATAAGGTTTCACAGACAAGTGATTTAGAACACAATACAAAGTTTCCATCAGCAATCAGCGATATTAACGCTTCCAGTCACTGTGGTTTTCCTATCAGTTAAATCAGGAAAGCGAATCTGCTATGATTCACGCTTCAATATTTCTCATCGCCCTCAAAGCCGATTCGCAACTCTCGATGGCAAAGGATCCGAAAGTCCTTAACGAGATCGGCTAAGCCTAATGATGCTAATCAAACAATTACGTTAAAACGAGATAACGAGTTGCGTTTAATGATAGGGCCTGAATAATTAATTATGCTCTTTAATTACCACTGTTAATTACCAGCTCAAAAATGTTTCTTCCTAAGTTATTCTCGCCTGCTTTTAAACCAGTTTTGTACTGTTTAATTTCAGGCCATCGCAGTTTTCGAAGCCCCATTGGAAGATGATTGAGCTGTTCGTAGAGGCTAAATCACTTTGGCTATTTTCGTGGTAAATATCTTTACGTTTAATGTGGCAAGATAGTGAAGCTGAGCGTAAAGGAAATCGCCTTATTATCTTTACTTAAAACCACATTAATGGGTTTCGGTTAGAAATTTTAAGCAAGATATTAAAGAATGAAACTATCTTGTTTAATTTAATATTCTTCTCTCTCTATTATATCTGACCAGCATAAACTTTTCGAGTCCACGGCAAACTTTTGAAAATACAAAACTGTCGAGGTATATAAGAAAAAACATGTATAACTATTTTCTTAAATATTAATTTATTAGTTAAATAACCGTCTATTGTTTTACAATCAATTGATATTTTATGTATATCTTATATTCACCTGAATTAAGGCTGACCAGTTAAGACATATATAAATAATTAATAATACAAGGGAGAAAAAGAAAAATTTTGTGAAAAAGGATCCCTAATATTTTGCAATGGATCCCTGGTCAACTACATATCCAGGGTTGTTGTTGAGTTGTTTTACTCCTGAGCGGGTTGGGTTGTTTTACCTCTGAGCGGCACTTTTTTGCACACCATGGACTAAATGGCCAGGTCACATGGACCCCGAAGGCTCAGAGAAGGTTGGGGGAGGGGACCCACTGGAACAGCTGTTGGGAGACAGATGGTAGCCTCCCGTCAAGGCCATCCAGCGTGTTCTTTAACGTGCACAGGGTATGGCTCTCCCGCACACGGGGCCACGGCTTAACGTCCCATCCGACGGACGGCGGCCTTTCCAAGCTCATCGGTGTCCCCTACTGACCGTGGGCAGGGCGGGGAATTTTGCGGAGATAAATCTCAACGCTGACCCAGCTGGGACTCGAACCTGGGAACTACAGATTACGTGCCTGGCGCGCTACCGACTGAGCCACCCCCGCCCCATAGGATTTAAGAGGTTTTTTATTGTTATGGAACAAAAAGTGATCAGCTTCTTGGCATTAACCAGTGTTGCCATCTGGAGGGTCGAAAGACTCAAATTTATCCAATCGTTAATGATGATGAAATTTTTTTTTTTTTTTTCAAATTTTAATAAAATATGCAAAGGAATTAAATTCGTCTAATTAATCTTCTTGATCATAAAAAATTCCTAACTATTTGATAAAAGTATATGAAACGAAATTATATATTCAAATTACTTGTGAAATAAAATGAAACTTATTAATGCAATTTTTAAATGACAGTGAATTGGAAGTAGGTTCTGATTAATAATGACTAAAACACGGAAAAAACTGACACTAATTTTTTTTCTCTTTCAAGAGTTGATCTTGTTCTTCTACTGGGTAATTTGATCCTGTTTCTTCTAATACAACTGTTTGATATTTGGCTCGATAAAATGGCGTGAACATAAATAGTTTGCAGCTCACCTGAAGCTGTTTCACAGGTTGGGAATTAAATGAATGCACACTGGTTGAGTATTTGGTGATTAGTTATGCACACCAATCGGGTATTAGATGATTAGTTATGCACACCAATCGGGTATTAGATGATTGGTTATGCACACAGGTTAGGTATTTTTGGTGATTCATTATGCACATTGGTTAGATATTTGATTATTAGTTACGCATATCTGTTGCATATTTGATGATTGGTTATGCGTATCACTTAGGTATTTGATGACTAGTTTATGCACACCCGTTGAGAATTAGATGATGCACACCGGTTGGGATTAGATGATGCATATCAATTGGGTATCGATGATTGATTATGCACACTGTTTGGGTGTTAGATAATTGGTTATACATACTAGTTGCGTATTTGATGATTAGTCATGCATTTCGGTTGGATATTAGATGATTAGTTATGCACACAATAAACATGTTGACGGTTGGCTATGCACATCAGTTGGGTATTTGACGATTCAGTTTATGCACACTGGCTGGGAATAAGATGACGCACACCGATTGGGTTGTGTTGTTTTACCTCTGAGGGGCACTTTTTTGCACACCATGGGCTAAATGGCCAGGTCCACATGGACCCCGAAGGCTCAGAGAAGGTTGGGGGAGGGGACCCACTGGAACAGCTGTTGGGATAAGTGTTGGGATGGTAGCCTCCCGTCAAGGCCATCCAGTGTGTTCTTTAACGTGCACAAGGTATGTCTCTCCCGCACACGGGGCCACGGCTTAACGTCCCATCCGACGGACGGCGGCCTTTCCAAGCCCATCGGTGTCCTCTACTGACCGTGGGCAGGGCGGAGAATTTTGCGGAGATATATCTCAACGCTGACCAAGCTGGGACTCGAACCTGGGAACTACAGATTACGAGCCTGGCGCGCTACCGACTGAGCCACTCCCGCCTCCCACACCGATTGGGTATTTGATGATTGATTATGCACACCAGCTGGGTATTCGATGGTTAGGGTTGCACACTGGTTGGGCATTATATGATGCACACTGATTGGGTATTTGATGATTGGTTACGCACACCGTTTGGGCATTTGATGATTGGTTATGCACACTAGTTGGATATTTGATGATTGGTTATGCACACTATTTGGATATTTGATGATTAGTTATGCACGCCAGTTGGATACTTCATGATTAGTAATGCACTCTTGTTGGACATTAGATGATTGGTTATGAACACTGATTAAATGTTAGATAATTGCTTATGCACAATAGTTGAGTATTTGATAATGATTCATGCACAATAGTTGAGTATTTGATGATTATTCATGCACACCAGTTGAGTATTTGACGATTTTTCATGCACACCGGTTGGATATTATATGATTGGTTATGCACACAGATTGGGATGATAGGTTACGAAAGATATCCAAAATTGAAACTTTGAAATTGAACTAATAGAAAACGATTTTTTAAAAAACAAATTGGATGTTGTCAATATTATAGCAGGCAGTACTCCATTACAGGCCGGAAATGACATCACAATATACCACGTGGCCCAGGTACTAAAATGGCTGGTCGTATTTCGAATATCAACAATCCCTATATTTCTGGGAAATAGGAGGAATGAATCCAAGATAATCGCTACCTCGAAGATTAAATGTTAACTATTAATTGAATAATTTTAAGGGATTTTAAGCATTTTAAGAAGGGCTATAGATGTTCTTGGCTTGAATAAGGATATAATTTCAGCTATTTTTCCCTAACAGTTTGTTTTCTAGATGTATTCCTTGTAGTAAGAGTTAAGGGTGAAATCAAAAACGGCTGATTCTGGATTTGGGGAATACTTTGGAAATGGGAGGCGTAAAGCTTATTCATCAAATTCGCGAACGCGTCTAGTGTGTACGTAGAATATCGAAATATACATGTATATCGATGTATATACCATGCATATAAAAATGTATGAAGTTGGCCTTCGTAGCACATGGCTGTCTGAGGACTGTATATATGTTAGTAGGTAGATAAGTAAGTGGAAACTGGGTATATAGAACTTGAGAGGCCATGATTTTGACATTATATTCCTCAAGGATTACTCCACAGGGGCAATTGGCAATGTATGTTGCCATACTGGAAAACATTTTCCGTGAAAAGATCCCGATATCGATTACGAAAAAGATGACGTTAATTCTTTCTTTCGTTCATTTTCTTCTTTAATAAATGCAGTAGTTATAAATATTGAAGTTTTAATGCTACTTTCAAATCACTATGTACATAATATTAATAGAAATTTAGATAATTTCATTAGATCTTTCCACTTTTCAAAAGATTATCCTGTTCTCAAGGTCACATCCAAACTCTAATGGGACACCATCTAGGTTTTGAATAGAAAGTATAAGGCTTACCGTTCATATAATTTCTCTTTAAAAAATAAATGTCCCCTCAAGCAACTGCTTGCCACAGAGGTCTGACAGGAGCCTGTCAGTTTATACGCCAGAGTAGAAGGTCTGTGAGGATGGCTGAACCTCAGCAGAAAAACAACACAAACGTCCATGCCTTATATCCGGCGCTCGAACCCAGGTCCCTTTGATCAGTAGCCAAGCTCGCTAATCACTCGGCCACGGGACGGCTGATTTCCTTAATAATCTTCAAAATTTCTGTTTCATTCAATTTTTTTCAATTTTTCCTTAAATTAATATTAATATTCTTCCATATTAACTTTAAATTACGTTTTGGCATATTTTTATCTTTTTACCTGCCATATTTCCACTTCGTTGCTATACTCATATTTCAATTTACATTTTGCTCTTCCTTTATTTCCATTTCATTAATATCCATCTGTTTTCCCAAGAAAAAAAATGGATCTTCTGGTACGCAGAAAACAGAGAGACCAATTTCAGGTTATATTCTAGACTCTATTACTCTATTACCGATGCTTCCAAAAGTTTAGTTTCTACAGAGACCCTCAGCTCCTAAATCATTATTGAGGGGCGGGGGTGGCTCAGTCGCTAACGTGCCAAGCTTGTAATCGGCAGTAAATGGTGTAATCCAGTGCAATCCCAGTTTCGTGTCCCATCTGGGTTACAGTTGAGATTTATCTCCGCAAAAAAACCCCACTCTACCTTAGGTTAATAGAGGACACCGATGGGCTTGGAAAGGCAGCTGTCCGTCGTACGGAATGTAAAACCGTGCCCCTGTGTGCGGGTTGGGTTGGGTTGTTTTACCTCTGAGCGGCACTTTTTTGCACACCATGGGCTAAATGGCCAGGTCACAAGGACCCCGAAGGCTCAGAGAAGGTTGGGGAAGGGGACCCACTGGAACAGCTGTTGGGAGACAGATGGTAGCCTCCCGTCAAGGCCATCCAGCGTGTTCTTTAACGTGCACAGGGTATGGCTCTCCCGCACACGGGGCCACGGCTTAACGTCCCATCCGACGGACGACGGCTTTTCCAAGCCCATCGGTGTCCCCTACTGACCGTGGGCAGGGCGGGGAATTTTGCGGAGATAAATCTCAACGCTGACCCAGCTGGGACTCGAACATGGGAACTACAGATTACGAGACTGGCGCGCTACCGACTGACCCCCCCCCCCCTCTGTGTGCGGGAGAGCCATACCCCGTGCACATTAATGAACACGATGGATGGCCTTGAGGGAAGGTTACCATACGTTTCCTAACAGCTGTCCAGTGAGTCCCCTCCCTCAAGTTTTTCTGAGCCCTCGGCGTCCATGTGACCGGCCATTTAGCCCATTGTGCGCAAAAAGTACAGATCAGAGGTAAAACAACTCAAATCTAAATGATTGTCTGCTTAAACGTATGATATTTGAACAATATTTTTTGAAAAATCCCCTACTTATCTTGCCTACAGTTATCTAATAAATTTAGCCATATTTCTGAAAAGATACACACGGAAAAGAATAAAGGACAATATCACTGTGGAGAAGTGATCATCTTTCACCCGACCTTCCCACTATAGCCAGCATTCCAAAACATCCTTTCTCTCCATCCTCCGAGTCACCTCCTCTATGTCCAACGGACCGTGATATCAAGAAATGTTCTTCTTCGCGATGGGGACGAGTGTGCCAAGGGAGGAAACGAGGAAATGGTGGGAGGTACAGAAAGACCTCCTCGCTGACGTCACGCGTCATTGTCACGTGGCACTTGGGGGGGCCGTGGGAGAAGTGAGTGGTGTCTCCCTTGGCTTCCGGTGTCCGCATTCAATGTGCCTCTCTGTCCAGTGTAAAGGAGAGGACAAAGTAGGAGA
Organism: Ryuthela nishihirai; assembly: GCA_038380435.1. Taxonomy (NCBI): domain Eukaryota; kingdom Metazoa; phylum Arthropoda; class Arachnida; order Araneae; family Heptathelidae; genus Ryuthela; species Ryuthela nishihirai. Next base: position 50,007,625 of record JAWZYU010000024.1, on the reverse strand, counting down.
GCTGAGAAAAAAGAGACAGAGGAAAAAACGACGGATAGGATGAATGATACAAGAGCAGGGCTTTCGCTCTCCATACAAACAGACAAACAAGAAACTATCCCAACAACAACTATGATGTCGGTCTGTTTCTTTCACTCTCTCTCCTTTTTTCTGTATTCTGGTTCCTATCTTTTTCTTCTCTCCTTTCTTCCTGAGCCCCCTCTTCCCAGAAATCCCGCTGTCACCAGCTTTCAGCATATCACACTCCTGCTCCTTACTCCAGCGTTCAATAGAGAAACTGAGAAGTTTGGAAGGATAAAAAAAGGAGGAAAGGAAGAACTAGAAGAGAAGTAGGAAACGGATATATAACCTTTAGTTGGATGCAGCATTAGAGAATGTCTTAACTTTGGAGTGCAGGTCGGCGGAAACGTCAGAGAATCCTCTGCAGTTGACATTTGAAGTGTGGCACTTTGAGACATGATGCCGAAAAGGAGGAAGACGATTTTATCCCGTACTTGCGACATTTATCGCTTTTTGTGGACAAGGGTAGAATTGTTCATTTTACGACCTAGCTTTGTTCAAAGCTTAAAGTATTAGATTACTACACATTAAAAGTAGTATTTTTTTTTATTTCATTTTTACTTAAACGCATTTCAGAAGGGTGAATATGCGCGTTTATTAAATGCTTTGTATTGTTTTTATTAACTGCGATAAAATGCGTCTAGTAATGCTGCTCTTAAAACCAGTTTCCAAAACTTTTTATGCAGGTTATCCCCTTTTAACGCGGAGGATGCTTTTCGGGTAAATCGGCGTTAAAAGGAAATATTTTATATTTTCTTGGTTTTTTTGGGGGAAATAGTTTATTGATCTTTTGTGACACTTTTTTCTTTATATTATAATGGATATTTTATTTCAACACAAATAATTATAATTCACAGTTTTTATTAAAATTTTTCACAAATGCATACTTACGCTTATTTACCTATACACGATTTTATGACTTTTTAAAGACCGTTTCACTAAAAAACGAGGAAAAGAAACCGTATTATAACGAATCCGCGTTAAACGGGAGATATCTGAATATTGCTAAAAGTTAAAAATATGGATAGATTTTGATGTGCAGTTCAATTATTCTACCTCTGAGGGATCTTTTTTGGCACAACATGGGCAGGTCATAAAGACCCCGAGGGTTCAAAGAAGGTTACGGTAACCCACTGGACAGCTGTTAGGTGACAGATAGAAGCCTCCAGTCAAAGACATCCAGCATGTTCTTTACCGTGCACAGAGTATGGCTCACAGGTACACGGTCCCACAACTTAACGTCCCATCCAACGGACAGCGGCCTTTCCAAGCCCATCGATGTCCCATACTGAGGGCAGGGATTTTGCAGAGATAAATCTCAACGCTGACCTAGATGGGAATGGAACCTGGAAACTGAAGAATACGAGCCTCGAACGCTACCGACTGAGCTACCCCGCTCCTTTTTTATGCGAGTAATACACATTGCTCCTTCAGTATAAGCTTTACTTAGCTACCACATAAATGTCAGATGATATAAATTAACCTGGGAAAGTAATTATTAAAATGAAAATTACGATATTTGCTAACGTATGTTGGAGATTATGTAAAATAGCCATCAAATGAGGTAAATAACGTGAAATTTATGGCATTGATTAAAATCTCTCGAAATGTCTTTTACTCTAACACATATAATGTATTTTTATACCTATATATTAAATTAATAATCAGGTTTCGCAATTTCGTCTAAAGTAGAGGTTCTGAAAGTGGGGTATGAGGTAAAAGTTTTTGTGGTACGCCGTGAGAGCTCAAAAGTCGCTAGATCTAGTAACAAAGTCCGTGTTTTATTTTATTCTCATTGTTATATTATAACTATAGTTTTATCTAACTGTACAAGGGGTACGCCAGTTACAAACACATTTCCAGGGGGAACGTGAAGCATAAAAGGTTGAGAACCACTGATATATATGTTTTATTTTATTCCCATTGTTATACTATAACTAGAGTTTTATCTATCTATACAAGGGGTACGCCAGTTACATACACATTTCCAAGGGTACGTGAAGCATAAAAGGTTGAGAACCACTGATATATATGTTTTATTTTATTCCCATTGTTAAACTATAACTATAGTTTTATCTATCTATACAAGGGGTACGCCAGTTACGTACACATTTCCAGGGGTACGTGAAGCATAAAAGATTGAGACTAATATCTATTTTTTATTTTATTCCCATTGTTATACTATAACTAGAGTTTTATCTATCTATACAAGGGGTACGCCAGTTACATACACATTTCCAGGGGTACGTGAAGCATAAAAGGTTGAGAACCACTGATATATATGTTTTATTTTATTCCCATTGTTATACTATAACTATAGTTTTATCGATCTATACAAGGGGTACGCCAGTTACATACACATTTCCAGGGGGTACGTGAAGCATAAAAGGCTGAGAATCACTGATCTGAAGTAATTGTTTTACACATTTAACTACATTTTTATTTCAGATCTGGACATTTATTCCAAGAAAAAAAAAGATTAATGTGAACATTTCAGCAATTTTTTTTTTGTTTTGTTGAAATCTACAGCTGGCTATTTGTTAAAAAAACCCATCTTTTTTTTATTAATGGGGGATTTAAATAAATTATTCATAAAATAAAATAGCAGGGATCCCAGAAATCACTCTTTCACATCATTAACGAAAACTGCTCAGGCTGGAATTGACCAGACCAATGTAAGGCGCAACCATCTTCCATCACTAAGTAAATATTGAAAGAATAGTTTTGAAAAACAAGATTTGGATAGGTTTGATTCAGAGCTTTAATTTTTCTTCAGCTTAATTTTTTTGATAGAGACTTTTCCTTTTTTTAGAAATTATGAAACTTCGATTCCAGTATTCCATTTATATAAAATAAGATTCTTTCTTAATTTGGCAAATCGAAATATTAAGTTTTTTTCAAGTGTTTGGGATATATCCTTATCACCGTCTCCCTGAAGAGAGAGGTGATAAGGATCTCCTTATCACCACTCCCCCAGGGGAATATATAAGATGGCTCAGTCTGTAACGAACCAGGCTCGTAATCTGAAGCTCCCAGGTTGGAGTCCCGCCTGAGCCAGAGTTGAGATTTATCTCCTCGAAACTCCCCATCCTGCCTCGGTCAGTAGAGGACACCGATTAGCTTGAAAAAGCAGCGTCCAGCAGATGGATGTTAAGCTGTGGCCCCGTGTGCCGGAGAGCCATAATCTTTGCACTTTAAAGAACACGCTGGATGGCTTTGAAGGGAGGCTACAATCTGTCTCCTAAAACTTTCCAGTGGGTCCCCTTCCCCCAATCTTCTCTGAGCCCTAGGAGTCCTTGTGACCTGGTCATTTAGCCGATTGCATGCAAAAAAAAGTGTAGCTCAGAGATAAAACAACCCCAATCATCATTCCCTTCGCACAGGTAATATAAAGTTAATGCACCAGGTTATTACAAATGAATGTAAAGAATTAAATAAGTGTGATACAAAAACTATAATAATGTAATATCAGTATATTTTGAGGACAGAGGTTGGCTCAGTCGGTAGCTCGACAGGCTCGTAATGTGAAGTTTCCAAGTTCGACTCCCACCTGTACCAGTGTTGAGATTTATCTATGCTAAACCTACCTTCGAAAGGCAGCTGTCCATCAGATGGAACGTTAAACCGTGATACAGTGAGTGGGAGATCCATACGCTTCGCACGTTAAAAAACACGCACAATGGCCTTGACCAGCTACCATCTGTCCCCTAACAGCTATCCAGTGGGTTCTCTTCCCCCAACCTTCTCTGAGCCTCTATGGGTGGACTGACCATTTAGTTCATTGTATGCAAAAAAAGCGGCGTATCTTTGGGTTGGGTTGTTTTACCTCTGAGTGGCACTTTTTTGCACACTATGGGCTAAATGGCCAGGTCACATGGACCCCGTAGGCTCAGAGAAGGTTGGGGGAGGGGACCCACTGGAACAGCTGTTGGGAGACAGATGGTAGCCTCCCGTCAAGGCCACCCAGCGTGTTCTTTAACGTGCACAGGGTATGGCTCTCCCGCACACGGGGCCACGGCTTAACGTCCCATCCGACGGACAGCGGCCTTTCCAAGCCCATCGGTGTCCCCTACTGACCGTGGGCAGGGAATTTTGCGGAGAGAAATCTCAACGCTGACCCAGCTGGGACTCGAACCTGGGAACTACAGATTACGAGCCTGGCGCGCTACCGACTGAGCCACCCCCGCCCCAGCGACGTATCATAAGTAAAACAAGGCAAGCTTGCAATCTGACGTTCATATGTTCAAGTCTCCACTGTGCCTACGTTAAGATTTTTCCTTCTAACTTTATTCTGGCGTCGATGAGAAAGGGAACATGGATGGATTAAAGTTTGCCATCCGTCCGATGGGATATTAAACCGTTGCTCGTACACAAAAGAGTCATACCCAATGCATGTAAAAGAACACACTGAATGCTTTGACGGGTGTCTTCCATCTGTCTATTAATTAGCTATCATTGAGTCCCATTTTCCTACTCAGTTCTGAGAATTCGCTGACTGTAAACAATAAGTTTTTTTATTGATTTTTGCCCTTTTGCAATGTGAGGAGCAGAACTATATTAACATTTCATCTAGACACAGTTAATATAAGCAATACAAAGAATATTTGCAAACCATTACGTCAACGTCTAGCAGCAATTTAATAAATATGATAATAGTGACAAAAACATTGTTTCAGCTCTACTTTCTTTAAAAAAAGAGATTATATTATTCACTAAAGATAATGTTTTCACTACTTTATTCCTCGAGAGAGGAACAAAAACACGAATAAATTGTCGTAACAAACCTACCTGGAAAGAGCTTTCTATAGACATGGTGATATGTTGTTCAAATAAAAAATATGCATACTGATGTGTGCAATAATATCTCAAAAGCAGATGTATATTTTTGTTTTACTTGGATTATGAATTCCGAAAAATATTCATGAACACGAACCAGTACCTCGTGCTCAGAGTGAAGGATGAATTTGTTTCCACACCTTATTCCTTTTGTTAGGGAATATGAAATGTTGAACACCGTCTGATGTTCTCTTAACATTCAAAAAAAGGAAGTTCTCTGCGAAACAGATCTCAAAGTTCAAAGGATTTTTCTTCCGCAGACCTTCCCTTCCTGGCTCGTAATTTGCGGTTCCCGGGTTCGAATCCCGCCTGGGACAGCGTTGAGATTTATCACCACAAAACTCCGGCCCTGCCTTCGGTCAATATGGGACATCGATGGACTTGGAAAGGCCGCCGTCCGTTGGATGGGACGTTAAGCCGTGGCCCCGTGTGCGGTAGAGCCATTCCCTGTGCACCTTAAAGAACATGCTGGATGGCCTTGATGGCAGACTACCATCTGTCTCCTAACAGTTATCCTTGCGACCTGGGCATTTTAATTATTGTGCGCAAAAAAGTGCCGCTCAGAAATAAAACAACCCAGCTCAAAGGTTTTTTTTTTTATTTCAATAGCTGTATTTCAAATATAGTATAAAAACCAACATCCTGTCAAACAGAAAATTAAAGTCATCCTAATAGTTCTTGTATCTGAAATGAGACATTGACACGTTCAGTATAGATGCGATCTGCCGGTAGTACAGTCGCTCAAAAAAGGATCCGAACACTATGGTTGATTACAGAATTTAGAAAAAATATCTGGCAACGATTTTTTCAGAAATTAGTGATCTGGCAACCTTCATGTCACGTGACAACCATAGTGTTCGGATACTTTTTTGAGCGACTGTACCATACAGGGTCAGGAGCCGACAGACGCATGTTAGTACAGACAGATCAACACATCAGAAAATGGCCACAAGGGACTGGTCAATGTGGGTGTGTCAAAATTCATGGCAAGATGGCCCAGGCCTTACTATACATCCCGACCACTATCAATCAATGACTGCGTGAAAATGGATTGCATGAACAGCGTTCAGTGTGCCATGTGTCATTCAGAGCTACCTACCGTCACCATTATATACTATGGTGCCTAGAGATTGTACAGTCGCTCAAAAAAGTATCCGAATACTATGGTTGATTACAGAATTCAGAAAAAATATTTGGCAAAGATTTTTTTTAGAAATTAGTGATCTGGCAACCTTCGTGTCACGTGACACGAAGGTTGCCAGATCACTAATTTCTAAAAAAAATCTTTGCCAAATATTTTTTCTGAATTCTGTAATCAACCATAGTGTTCGGATACTTTTTTGAGCGACTATACACTGGCGTAATGAATGGGGTCCTGTGATGTTTAACAATGAATATATCTTTAGGTTCGATAATGTACCAATCAGACAATGCAGGGACGTTGCCAGGAAACATTTTCAGGGGGGGGGGGGAGTCCTAAGCTAAATTTCAGGGGAGGGGGCAAAAATGAAAAACAAAGGGGGTGATGAAAGAAAAAGTTTCAGTATAATCGTAATATTGTTTGTTTAGTGCTGGTGAACATACACAGTCGTATCAAAATAATATGACCACCTATCATAGTATATGTATGGTAAGTGGTCATATTATTCTGATACGACTGTGTATAATTGCATGATTTTTGGGTTGGGTTGTTTTACCTCTGAGCGGCACTTTTGTGCACACCATGAGCTAAATGGCCAGGTCACAAGGACCCCGAAGCTCAGAGAAGGTTGGGGGAGGAGACCCACTGGAACAGCTGTTAGGAGACATGGTAGCCTCCCGTCAAGGCCATTCAGTGTGTTCTTTAACGTGCAAAGTCTCACATACACGGGGCCACGTCTTAACGTCCAATTCGACGGACGGCGGCGTTTCCAAGCCCATCGGTGTCCCCTATTGACCGTGGGCAGGGAGTTTTGTGGAGATAAATCTCAACGCTGACCCAGCTGGGACTCGAACCTGGGATCTACAGATTACAAGCCTGGCGCGCAACCGACTGAGCCACCCCCTCCCCATAATTGCATGAAATAGAATGATAAATGGGTTAAATATGCGCGCTAAATTCGTTTTAAATTTTTAATCTGGTTTTTTCACGGTTCTAGAATTCCAAGAGAAAAGCTGGCCACATGAACCGCCAACTTTTTCTATTTGCGCGGCAGAAGGTATCATTTTTATGTTGTACGGTTGGGTTGGGTTGTTTTACCTCTGAGCGGCACTTTTTTGCACACCATGGGCTAAATGGCCAGGTCACATGGACCCCGAAGGCTCAGAGAAGGTTGGGGGAGGGGACCCACTGGAATAGCTGTTGGGAGACAGATGGTAGCCTCCCGTCAAGGCCATCCAGCGTGTTCTTTAACGTGCACAGGGTATGGCTCTCCCGCACACGGGGCCACGGCTTAACGTCCCATCCGACGGACGGCGGCCTTTCCAAGCCCATCGGTGTCCCCTACTGACCGTGGGCAGGGCGGGGAATTTTGCGGATATGTTGTACGGACTATGTTCACTAAATGCAAACAATAAATTTGAATTAGATTGGTTGTTTGACCTCAAAGTGCCGCTTTCAGGTCAAACAAAATGAGCAAAAGGGCCGGGTTACAATAACCCCCAAAAGTTTAGAAGTTGAATCGGGGAAGGGTTACTGGGCATATATTAGAAGGTAGATATAAACTTCCCATTATAGCATTCAGTGCGTTCTTTAACATGCACAGAGTATGATTCTGTTGCACACTGAATCACGGCTTAACGCCCCTTTTAATGGACAGCGACTTTTTTTTTCCTCAGTGTCGCCTTTCTCAATGAGAACAGAGAAAAGTTAAGCAGCGAAAATCTCAACTCAGGCTCACAGACTAACTATGTTATCTGATACAAGGCACACAGTATGCATTGAGGCGTAGGTTGGCTCAGTTAGTTGCGTGCAAGGCTTGTAATCTGCAGTTCCCAGCTTCGAGTCTCCCTTGTGACAGCGTTGAGATTTATCTTCGCTAAACCTCCACCTTGCCTTCGGTCAGAAAGGGGACACTAATCGGCTAGGAAAGGCCGCCGTCCGTCGGATGGGACGTAAAGCCACGGCTCCGTGTTCAGGAATGCCATAATCCTGTAACACAGGTACAGAACATATTGGATGGCCTTGATGCGAGGATTCCATCTGTCGCTAAGAACTATCCAGCAGAAGGGCAGGGGGTGGCTCATTCAGTAGCACGCCAGGCTCGTAATTTGTAGTTCCCAGGTTCGAGTCCCAGCTGGGTCAACGTTGAGATTTACCTTCGCAAAACTATCCGCCCTGCCCACGGTCAGTAAGGGATACCGACTGAGCCACCCTCGCCCCTAACAACAATAAGAATAACAAATATTCGTCTAAATTTCTGACATCAGCAGAAGCAGCAGCGATCCGCATAGAACGCAGTGTAGGTCACACTGGTTCTGAATCACTGTGCTAGGCAAATGTTTGAAAAGAAACGGGGGGCGGCTCAGTCTGTAGCGCGCCAGGCTCTTAATCTGCAGTTCCCAGATTCGAGTACCAGCTGGGTCAGTGTTGAGATTTATCTCCACAAAATTCCCCGCCCTGCCCACGGTCAGTAGAGGACACCGATGGGCTTGGAAAGGCCGCCGTCCGTCAGATGGGACGTTAAGCCTGGTTCCGTGTGCGGAGAGCCATACCCTGTGCGCCTTAGAGAACACGCTGGATGGCTTTGACGGGAGGATACCATCTGTCTTCCAACAGCTGTTCCAGTGGGTCCTCTCCCCCAACCTTCTCTGAGCCTTCGGGGTCCATGCAACCTGGCCATTTAGCCCATGGTGTGCACAAAAGTGCCGCTCAGAGGTAAAACAACTCAACCCAACTATTCAGTATATCCTCTTACCTGGCCTTCTCTGCGCCCTTGTGATCTGACAATTTAGCCCATTGTATGCAAAAAAAATCCAACGCATATAACTAGACAAAAAAAGCTTTTACTTTGCTACAGTGGTTAAAAAATTCCACATGCGTACTTTTACTTATATTAATACAAACTCAGTAACCTACTGCAAAAACTATACGCAGTAATTTTATTTATGCGTATCATGCAAAAAAATGCAATTATTGAAGAAATGCTCTTTTACACTTTATTTGACTGCTCCAATGACGAAAATTTCTTTCCCTTAGAGAATAACGAGGGCAGAGAATAATTTGATAAACGAGTTTCCTTTAACATTCAAAACTGTAGTGTTTCCTTTAGTTTAGAAATGGGAGCAATCTAAAAACTGCATTACAAACACTTTTTTTATTTCCTTATGCGTCTTTCCATTCCCCTTCAGACCATTAAGCTAAATTCTGTTTATGCGTGCTTCTCAGACGAGCCATCTTTTCATTCCATTCCCTTCATCTCTCGAACCTTTCTCCTCTTCTCCTTTTTCCATACGTTGCGATATTTCAGCAAACCATTAAGAATTCAGTCATAATGTAAAAAAACTGGAAAAGATTCCGAATATGAAAACTACAAGAGAGTGTAATGAAACCTTTCTTTGCTTGTTTCGTTCTTTATGTGGCTAGTTTTCATTTATACAGTGTGTTCGTAGAGTCGTAGAAGATTGAGTTGAATTATATTGCCTGTGATTAATTGTTAGTGAGCTAATTGAAGCTTACTGGTGGCTCTAAAAGGGAAGTAAATGAAGTTGGGTTGTTTTACCTCTGAGAGACACGTTTTGGCACAAAATGGGTTAAAATGGCCAGGTTACAAGGATCCTGAGGGCTCAGAGAAGATTGTGGGGAGGGGACCGACTTGACAGCTGTTAGGAGACAGATGGTAGACTCCTGTCAAGGCCATCCAGTGTGTTCTTTAACGTCCACAGGATATGGCTCTCCCACGCACGGGGCCACGGCTTATCATTCCATCTGACAGACGGTGGCATTTCCAAGCCCATCGGTGTCCCCTACCGACTGAGTGCAGGGATGCGAGTTTTACGGAGATAAATCTGGATGCTAACTGAGCTGGGACTCGAACCTGAGAACTGCAAATTACAAGTGTGGCGCACTACCGACTGAGACATTCCACCGCCTTAAACCAAATGAAGTTAAGGTAATTATTTAGTACACAAATAAATACTAGGGATTAAAGAATACTTCTTTTGTAATATAAATTACTTAGTAATATAAAATATTAATATGCAATAAATATTAAGATAAAATGTTACTATTTGGTTGATATGATTTATTACATATTGAAAAAAATCAACACATAATCAATGTTTAAAATATTTATACAGCAGTATTTTATATATTAATAATTTTTATTCTACCGGTACTTATTTATAGAAAATTATTACTTCATCACTAGTTGGATATAATGTAACATATGCGAGTTATCCATCCGATTGTCTAAATTTCTGAAATGTATCCTCTGTGATACCTTAAAACCGGGCTTAACACCGAGAAAAAATTCAATCTTTCCACAGAGTTATCGATCGATCAGTTTGCTCTGATGTTTAGGTAAAGTTTTTGAGAGAATTATCTTAAATCGCCTAATGGACTATACTGATCGGAATAGCCTAATTCCATAAGAACAGTTTGGCTTTAGGCGGAAGCGATCTACATACAGTTCACCAACTGCTACGAGTAGTGGCAATCCTGGTTGCCGAATCCTTAAATAAGGAAGAGACCGTCGCATCCACCTTTCCTGGATGTGGCCAAAGCTTTTGATATGATCTGGATCGACGTCCTCATCTTTAAAATGATTCAAACCAACTTCCCTTCGGGTATGACCCACATTTTACAGTCATACCTAAATGAAAGAACATTTTGTGTTAGGATTGGCAACTGCCTTTCCACTGAGAGAAACATAGATGCAGGTGTCCCACAAGGTTCCTTGTTGGGCCCTGCTCTGTTCAACTTCTATATGCATGATCTCCATCCTCTCATGACAGCACTTTACGCTGACGATATTACTCTACTCTCTTCATCCCTGAGCCCCAGCCTGGCCATCAGAAAGTTGCAATTTGGGATGGACAAAGTAGAGCGCTGGTAATCCAAATGGAAAATCGAGATTAACTCAGATAAAAGCCATCAGTTCTCTTCTCTAGAAAGGAGATTGTTAATCCTGATTCTCCTAACATTTTTGGAGTTGAAACATCCTGGGCACCAACAGTGAAATACCTTGGTGCCATTCTACATAAAAAACTTTGTTGGAATGCACATATTAATCACGTGCTCTCAAAGGCTCAAATCATCAGATGTGAACTTGCATCCCTGATAGGGAGCTCGAAACTGTCCCCAGAAAAGAAATTATTTCTTTATAAGATTCTTCTGCGGCCAATCCTGACATAATCCTCACCTATGTGGGGTAATACTACCAACATCAATGTCAGGAGGCTTCAGAGCTTCCAAAATAAAATCCTCAGATCTGTGGTCAGTGCTCCCTGGTTTGTGAAAAACAAGACCATTCACATTGGTTTGAGAACTGACCACATATACACTCATATTGGGAAGCTCGCGTAGACCTTTTTCGAAGCGGTGGGAAATCATCCTTATGATTTAATAGGATCCTTGATTAATTACGATCCCTTGGTCTTAAACCAATTCAAGCGTCTTCAGATTATGGTGTTTGACACTCGCATTTTTAACTTTTAGTTGTGTTTTTTATAGCAAATTTGTTTTGCCCTTGTGGTCCCTTTGGGTTTATGTGTTTTAACTCTGTTATTGCCAATAAAGCACTATTTTAGACAGAGATATAACCCTAGGCTTGGAGCGCAAAAAGTTAATTCAAGATATTAGATATCAGAATTTAACAACTTAGAATAGCAGGAAGCCCAAAGTTGCGAGGTTTCTAACCTTCCTATCACATTTTAATCTATCTATCTACTTCAATTTAAAAGCCAATATTAACGCAATTTGGAGATTGATGGTTATAAATTTTTGAGAAGACGTTTTTCTGAAGCAGCTCATCAGGCTGAACAATGCACAGGTTCAATGTTGTTCTACAAGTTATACGATACTGCTCAGCAAATTATATAAATTAAAAAAATTAAAAACATCTATCTTCCTATGTTTGCCCTAAAAATAAAACATAAATTCAATAATGAAATCACTTTTTTTAATTCATATGAACTTCATAGGATAATTCATCACCAACACTTTTCATTTTAAATTCGTAAGATAATCCAATTTTGTGCCCTATAGTCTTTCGAATTTAGTAATAATTAGATGAGTGATTTCCTCATTGGGATTGTATGGGGGTTTCTTTTTCTTTTGAGGCACATTTAGGAAGATAAGTTTTTTTATTTATATATTATATTTCTCGCTTGTTAGTGGCAACTTCGTAAAAGATTCTGTCTAAAAAAACATCCATCTTTCTCTTTGTTACTATGGGTTACTATAATAAAATTAGGATTGCAGGATAACAGAAGTGAAACACCAAATAATCATCATCAATCACAAATTAATGTTTCCTCTGGATAAGTTCAAATCTTTCGACACTCTCTCCTACAGTTGTCATGGTTGGCTAACACCAAGAAGCTGATGACATTTTTGTTACAAAACTTCGATTTAAAAAAAATCCTGTATTTAAATAATTATATTTTTTAAATAATTACCGGTAGAATAAAAAAATAGGAATATACATATCACTGCTGTATAAATATTCCAAATATCTATTATGTATTGATTTTTTTAAATATGCAATTATATAAATCATATCGGCTCAATATTAATATTTTATCTAATGTTAATTTATATTAGTATTTTATATTACTAAATTATTACACTGGGCCCAATACTCACTGATGAATACCGCTCTTCACCTAATTGAATAACACTAGTTACTGATTGATCTTTCTCAGTATACATAACTTTCTGTGTTTTTCTGGACTTCACTTAGTTATCGATGGATCAGAGGAGATCTAGGGGGAGGGGAGCAAGGGGTTAATCACCCCTAGATACACCGTTCCACCCTTTGAGAATGCCAGTAAGGTTATTGGGAGCCTACTTCTGCATATTTCATTCATTTTTCAAAACTTTTTTAGAAACCTCTAAAGAGAAGGGGTAAATGTTATATTGCAATGGAAATCCATTCTCTTGCCCCCCCCCCCCCCGCTTTTACCTTTTTTCGGTTCGATTGCGATGCTTACCCTCCTCCCCTAATTTTTTTTAGATTCGACCTGTTTCTGAGCATAATGCTGTACTAAAGAGTTTTCTGGGTTTCACTGAATTATTGATGGTTCGTTTTAAATATCACGATGTACTAAAGAGTTTTTCTATCCTTAAATTATTATATTTTTTTAAATAATTACCGGTAGAATAAAAATATGAATATACATATTACTTCTATACTATTCACTAAATTGTTAATTGATCTTTCTGAATATCATGATGTACTGAAGGGTTTTCTGGTTTCCATTGAATTATTGATGGATCTATATCAGTATCATGATGTACTTAATAGTTTTCTGATTTCACTGAATTATTGATGGATCTTTCTGAATATCATGACGTACTGAAGAGTTTTTCTATGTTTCACTAAGTTATTAATGGATCTTTCTGAATATCATGATGTACTGAAGGTTTTACGTTCATACGTTTCACTAAATTATTAATGGATCTTTCCGAATATCATGATGTACTGAAGAGAATTTCTGGTTTTCACTAAATTGTTAATGAATCTTTCTGAATAACATGATGTACTGAAGAGTTTTCTGGATTTCACTGAATTATTGATGGATCTTTGTGAATATCATGATGTACTGAAGAGTTTTCTGGGTTTCACTGAAACATTGATTTTTCTGAATATCGTGATGTACTGAATGGTTTTTCTGGGTTTCACTAAATTATTAATGGTTCTTTGTGAATATCATGATGTACTAAGGAGTTTTCTGGGTTTCACTGAATTATTGATGGATCTTTCTAAATATCATAATGTACTGAACACTTTTTCTGGGTGTCATTGAATCATTGATGGATCTTTCTAAATATAGTGTACTGAAGAGTTTCTCTGATTTCATTGAATCATGATGAGTGTTTCACAGTATCTCTGATGTACTGGAGACCTTTTCTGGATTTCACGAAATATTTTTGGGTTTAAACATTTATGGTCTCCGTGTCTTGGTGAAGAATATTTATGGGTTTCATTGAATTATAATGAGTCCTTCTTGGTGCTCATGTTTTATGAGTTCAAGGCGAGTAGCTTTTCCCTTATCCGGGTATCACTGATGAGTCGTTTCGGGTCTCTATAATTACGGAGTTAAAAGCAAAAAATTACCTCCTCTCCACACGTTTTGTGATATAACTGGAAGAGAAGTTGTTTATTTAACTGGTGTATAAGCTATTAGTCTTTCAGTAACTCACAAGTATCATTCTACTCTTAGATTAGGGGTGAGCAAAATCTCTTATTGCTCACCCCTAATCTAAGAGCCTACAAAGCTCTTATAGATACCCGAAATCTATAATAACAGCTTGTAGCCATGTAATGCAATACCAATTGTCCAATCTATGCAAAAGTGTAAAACTTGTGGTCCAGTACATTTCTTACCAATAATATTTCTGACGTCTCGAGTTACTGAAGAATGTCGTAGGTACCTACAGGTACTGGACAGAAAATTGGAAACAATTCCATTGTTTTCTCAATAGAAAATGGCATTAAGAATTCAATAACTTCTTCAATATGATATTTTAATGAAAAATATATCTAAAGATAAAATAAAGGCTTCAACCAAGCCCATCGATGTTCTCTGCTGACCATGGGCAGGCCGGGGAGTTTTGCGGAGATAAATCTCAACGCTGACCCAGCTAGGACTCCAATCTGGGAATTACATATTACGAGCCTGGCGCGCTACCGATTGAGCCACCCCCGCCCGTATTCGAAGAGTTATGAACGCTGGAGTATTTAACAAGCTACAGAAAAAATTGACACCAGAATTAAAATCAGTACTTTACTACAGTCAACTATGATCTCTGATCTCTTAACCTGTTTAAATGTTTGGCTACCTGTTTAAATGTAAATTTTGGGGTTCATTTCTTTGTGGACTGTTAAATATTCCGGCGTTCATAACTCCTCTGATTGAAATCTTCAATTCATCTTCAGATATATTTTCCATTAAAAATCACATTGAAGTTATTGAGCTCTGAATGTGATTTTCTATTGAGATATCATGGACCTGGTTTAATTTTTCTATACAATACACGTACATACATATAAATTCTTAAAGTTTTACCATTTCTAGACTGCAGATAAAATTTTATTTAAATTAATATTTGTGAAATAATTTTCAATATATATTTCAAAAGTACCGTTTTTTTTTAATACATTTCGTTTAAAATTATTAGAATGCTTACAATGGAAATTAGGAAGCTCAAACCAATTGACACCTTCTCTATCCAATTCATATGCTATTCTTCACAAATATGATCTAAGATGGCACATCTTATGTATCTAAACAGAATATATGCCCATCCCTATATTAGTTATATTTCCTTCTGAATATCTCTACATAATTATAATGACCTTCAAAGTTTTAACGCGCTTTAGAGTAAAAAAACTCGTACGAACCTTCTAATTTAGTTCATTAAGATTATTACTACATTTGTCACATATCATACCATAATTAAAAGGAACATTTAAAAATAAATTTACAATGAAATAAAACTACTTTTAAACTATATTAAATTTGAACATCTTTCCTTCCGATTTGCTAACGACGAGGAATAAACTTTACCTAAGACCCCAAAACCTGTTGTAACCTTAGAATATTAGAGCCATGTTATCTTCTTAAAGAGGAGAGCCAATCAATGGGGACGACATTCTGCAGAATTTCACCCCTGCCAATTAGGTGACTGTGTGTTAGACACCGGATACTCCTCCTCAGGTCATAAGCAACCGCAGAGAAATTCGAACTTTGACCTCTACCACCATCCAACCTAGACTCTTTTCGGTACTTGCACGTGTTGGTACTGTTTCCTCCTTGTATCCATTTCATCCCCTAACATCTCTCTAGATCCTCCAGCTCTTCCCTCCCCCATCCTCATCCTTCAACCCACCTACCACTCTTCCCTCCCCCTCCTCATCCCTCTATCCTCCTCCCCCTCCAGCTCTCCCAAACACGTGACCGAAAAGAGCACGTGTGTCTGGAATCTAAGGCATGAGCTCCTGTAACCATGGTTACGGAAACCTACTCGCCCTCGACGAAAGGTTTTGCTGTTGGTTTTGGATTGCTGCCAAGTGAATTCTGCTACATGCATGTATGCTCGTTGTAGACAAGCTTCTGTAACGGGACTTGAGTGTGCATGTTCCTGTTTGTTTCTGCCATCCTGCTTTCTTGAGAAAACAAAATACGCTCCCCTACACCATTTAAAAGCATTCTTGAATATAATGCCTCTAGAAATGCACTCTTTGACATGTTAGTTTTAATAACGTTCAAGACGCCTTTAAGGCTGCAGCGTAGAAAAATTGTTTTCAATTCCAATTGACTAAGAATGCGCAAGATTTGAAAGGAATTGTTTGTTGTGTTTTTTCTCTCAGTCATTTTTTTGCTTCTCCTTCCATTGTTTCTTCAGCTCAGCGATAGTTGCCTATAGAAAGAGAACTTAATGAAGAGATTAACACTAAGCTGCCTGTTTCGCTCTTCCTGTTGTAATATGTTCCAACCGTAAGATGTTCGCCTGGCAGAAAGAAGCTTAAAAAAAATAAGATACGTTGTTTGTTTGCGAAAAATAACAATACGTTGCTGAAAATTTAATTTAGAAAATATTGTTCATCGATTTTTTTTCTATAAATGCGGATATTTAACAAAAAATATTTAAACTGATTAAAAGTAGTAAAAAAATTAAATATATTTTCGTGGCAAGTTGTTCTTAATCTCGTTCTTTGGACTTTCAGTTATTTCACTTGTAAGCTTCTCGTTGCTTTACCCAGAAGGCTGGACTGTTACATTCAGCTACCAGCTGTTCGTTGTCTGTAGTTCGTTGTCCAGGCTCGTAATCTGTAGTTCCCAGGTTCGAGTCCCAGCTGGGTCAGCGTTGAGATTTATCTCCGCAAAAATTCCCCGCCCTGCCCAAGGTCAGTAGGGGACACCGATGGGCTTGGAAAGGCCGCTGTCCGTCGGATGGGACGTTAAGCCGTGGCCCCGTGTGCGGGAGAGCCATACCCTGTGCACGTTAAAGAACACGCTGGATGGCCTTGACGGGAGTCTACTATCTGTCTCCCAACAGCTGATCCAGTGGGTCCCCTCTTCCAACTTTCTCTGAGCCTTCGGGGTCCATGCAACCTGGCCATTTAGCCCATGGTGTGCAAAAAAGTGCCGCTCAGAGGTAAAACAACCGAACCCAACATGTTTTCAGCTTTAAGAGCAGGGCGGGGGTTTGTTCAGTTGGTAGAACGCCAGGTTTGTAACATCATTAGCCAAGTTCTAATCACACCTATGACAGAAATGAGAATTATCCTCGGTCAACCCCCATTATCCTTCGGTCATAAAGCGAACATCTATGGACTTGGAACAGCCTCTGTCCGTCGAATGGGACGTTAAGCCGCCGTCTCGTATGCAAGAGAGTCATACCTTGTGCACGTTGAAGAACACGCTAGATGGCCTTAACGAGAGGCTGCCATCTTTCTCCTAATGGCTGTGCAGTGGGTCTCTTCCCCAAACTTCTCTGAGCTCTTAAAGACCTTGTCACCTGGCCATTTAGCCCACTGTATGCAAAAAAAGCGCCGCTCAGAGGTAAAACCATCCAACCCAGCTTTAAGCGTTGCGTTATTTTCGCTTTATTCTTTTTTAGCCATTTCACTCCAAAGCCAATTTCATATATAACATTAAGTACTCTATTGTTTTATACTTGAATCTTCTCTTGTTTCACCTTAACTTCTCCGAGTGGGGGTGGCTCAGTCAGTAGCGCGCCAGGCTCGTAATCTGCAATTCCCAGATTCGAGTCTCACCTGGGCCAGCGTTGAGATTTATCTCCGCAAAACTCCCTGCCCTCAGTCAGTAGGGGACACCGAAGGACCTGGAAAGGCCACCGTCCATCGGATATGACATTAAACCGTGGTTTCTTGTGCGAGAGAAACATACCCTGTGTATGTTAAAGAACACGCTGGATAGTCTTGACGGGAGGCTTCCATCTGTCTCCCAATAGCTGTCCAGTGGATCCCCTCCCCAACCTTCTCTTAGTCTTCGGGTGGTCCTTGTGACTTGGCCATTTTGTCCGTTGGGGAATCTAATAGCACACTAGCAACAGTCGGGAGGAAAATTAGATCTGGATTGGGTTGGATTATTCATTTTTGAGAGACACCTTTATGCACCAATGGGTTAAATGTCAGGGCCACAGGACCCGAAGGATTCAGAGTTGAATAGGAGAAGGAAACTCACTCTGCACCACATAATAACTACTTGGCACAGATAGATGATTCTATACCACTGCTTGCAGCGCCACCTGTAGCAGCCGGGCGTAATTCTCATTTTCTCACTAATTTTCAACGTGTGTGGACATCTTGTGTTGCAGTTCTGTACCTGACTATTATTTGCTTTTTTATTGCCTTTACAAAAAAATATGAAACAGAAATATTTAATTATTGACATTATATAAAAAATATTATGAAATAATATAAAAATTAATTTTTTTAATCTACCTGTATAATTTTAATATTTATGTTTATATTATTGTTATTTGGAGCAAAAACGCGAATTGTTTAAATTATACGAAATAATTTGCTAATTAAAACAAACTTTAAATATTTATGAATATTTTAGCAGATATTTAACAATTGATAACTACCAGATTAAATTTTTAAAAGTAAAAATTTAATTTAAGCAACTGAATATACAAATAGCCGTCCCATGGCCGAGTGGTTACCGTGCCAAAGAAAGTCTAAGGAGAAGAAGGCTAGCTTCGCACAAGCGTAAGTGGCGCCGTTCTGCGGAATTTTACCGAAGCTGAACGTGGCAAATTGATGTGCATGCACAAAAACAACTGTAAGGGGCGATCTGCGCATGCGCAGTGCAATCATTTCCAGTCCACTGCAGCTGTGGTTTGTCTTACTCTTGGTATATTTATTGCGATTTAATCAGTGTCTCAACCTGTGTAACACCCATGACTATTTGGCATAGTGATAGCTGACCCTAAAGTTATTCAATGAGTATTTTATCCCGTTCAGGAGTATATTTTACGATACCTGGAAAAGCCGTTGTATGTTTATTTTGAGTAATTTTGCAGAATTTTTAAAATTAATATGTAAATTAATACATTTAATCATCTTGCGAACATGTAAGTCAATGTATGTTGCAGTTTTGTGTTCCCTGGAGCATATCGACATATAGAGGTGTCTGCAGTTTGTTTTAATAGTAATTTTTTTTATGGTTGATACGAGAAGTGCCTGCTGCCATCTATTGACAGTTTATACAAGTAAGAAACTCGATGTGACTTTAATTGAAAATATCCTAAATTCTATAAAATATAATTAAACAAAACATGTCGTCTCGCATTAAGCCATAAATTTCAATTTATTATAATATATTAAATATAGTAGAAAGTTCAAAATATTAAAATTTTTATGTTGAGCATAGCTACTACTTGTTTTACAAAATGGGATTTTATTAAGGGAAATAATTTTAACTAATCCTTGTGAAAAGGAAATCATGATGGTAAAATTTAAGAAATGAATACTTTGAACAGAGTCAAAGTGTATGTAAAATTAGTCACCTGGTGTAAGCCATTGAAAACCTTGCTGGGCGGTGGAAAAATAACGCAAGGAACTGGCTCCTTTCCCTTGCTAGGTGGCTTCACTGCAATACATGAATTTGCCATGTTTAGAGGGCGCTGCAATCGAAAAGTTTACAGTACGTCTATGGAAGTTAGCTCTCTTCTCCCTTAGACACTCCTTGACCGTGCTTGGCTACTGATCTAAGGGACCTGGGTTCGAGCCCCAGGTAAGGCATGGATGTATGTGTCGTTTTTCTGCTAAGGTCCTGCCATCCTCACAGACCTTCTACTATGGCATATAAACTGTCAGACCTCTGTGGCAAGCAGCTGCTTGAGGAGGTATTTATATTATTTTTATATTGAAAATTAATTATGTTACTGCACTGTCGAAGTCTGGTATGATATGGGAGGCTTTGTTCTGATCTACTGACCTCTGAGCGGCGCTTTTTTCCATATAATTGGCTAAACTGCCGGATCACAAGGACCCCAAAGGACCAACGAAGGTTGAAGAACCTAGAATGGAGACAGGCGGAAACCTCACTTCAAGGTCATATAGCATGTTTTTTAGATTGTGATCTTGAGTAAGATTACGCACATAAGTGTATGAACCAATCTGCCTCGACCCCATAGAAAATTCAATGTTCGTATCGTCAGCATCTTGCAAAAAAAAAAACACCCATAAAATTCGACTCCGATAAATCTTGACTTCAAGTTATTATGCAAAGTTCTAATTGACTTAATGATAACTTTCAATAATAAATAGGGGCGTGGTGACTCGGTCGGGAGTGAGCCAGGCTCGTAATCTGCAGTTCTCACGTTCGAGTCTCATGTGGGCCAGCTTTAATATTTATCTCCACAAAACTCCCTCAGTTAGTAGAGGACACCGATGGGCTTGAAAAGGCCGCCGTCCGTCGGACGGGACATTAAACCGTGGTCCGGGTGCTGGAGAGCCATACCCTGTGCACGTTAAAGAACACGCTGGATGGTCTTGACGGGAGGCTACCATCTGTCTCCCAACAGCTGTTCCAGTGGATCTCCTCACCCAACCTTCTCTGAGCCTTCGGAATCCTTGTGACCTGGCCATTTAGCCCATGGTGTGCAAAAAAGTGCCGCTCAGAGGTAAAACAACCCAAACCAACTCTAGTGACTTCTAAAGAAATTTTTAAAAAATACTTGTGCAATATATATGTTTAACATTTTCCTCTCTTCGTTCCAGTTACTACCATTCTCAAAGGGGGAAGTCATGGTCTTCTTGCCCTCCTCACCCCCTTAGATCCGGATGTGTAGAAGGCTCTGTTTCCACCAAACCCCATCTGTAGCAGTTTGACTCCTCTTTTTCAAAGAATGTCTTGGAATAAAAAGAGGGGTTTGGGAAAGTGTCGTACATCATACATCAGTGGATCTAGGATGTACGACACCTTCCCAAATCCCTTCGTTTTATTCCAAAACATTCTTTCTCTTGACTACAGTATTCGGCAGAAATACCCTGGTTTGAAAGAAAGTTTACTTAAATAGAAGTTTCCAATACGATTTCAAGGAATATAAACTGTTTTCTTTGTTCTCCAGACGATAAATGACCACTTGGAAAAATAAGCCCCATTCGCCATATTCTTTACTATTCTTCTTCGAAACAAAACTTACTAATCCGACGTCATCGCATAGGTCTCGTATATATACTTTTATTCTCACGTGTTGCGGACACGTGCAGAGAAAACGGCGGGAATAGATTGCGTGGGTTAAAAAACAGAGAGAAATCAGTCTTTTTGCCTCGTGCAGGCTTTACCGCCAAGAAAGCAACCAATTGCCGTCCACCATAACGTCGCTTATTTATTCCTCACGCGCCGGAGCAAAACGTCAATTCTGGAGGCCGCGCGCATCACGCAAGCAGCTCGTTCGTTCTCCGCTCGCGACATGCGTCATACACAGAGATAGACAGAAAGAGAAACATACGGAGATGGAGCGAAAAGGAAGCGAAAGACAGAAAGAAGTGAAACAAGGCTCTAAATTGAGACGTAAAAGTCGCTCGGTCCGTTTCTGTTGTCAGTTGGACGCGGTGAATTATACGCGCCACTGTAAGGCTCATGAATTATGGCTTTGTAATGGTCTTCATCAACTCTCATTTCTGTCTACACCTGTCTTCATCAGCTGCCAGCTTCCACAGTAGCCGACTCGCACGAAATATGCGCTGGAGACCAGGTAAGCGTAAGGATGGAGACGTCATCAGTATACGTCAAACAATGACTCCACCTCCTTCGGAACCCTTTCCACTTCGGCACCGCTCATCAGTCTCACAATTTCCAGGGAGCGATTTCTTTTTTCTTACTCCACAGTGTGAAATGAAATGCGAAATGGTGTATGCGTAACGCGTGTTCGTGTTTTACGATGGTCTGTGCGTGGCTGCATGTGTGGGCCAGATACGGAAAGGCGAGTTGTTAATACATTAAGTTCTCTGTCTGGGAGGTGTCGTATGTGTCCCGATAGTTCTCGAAGATTGGAAGGCGGAGTTATGGTGGTTTCATTTTTTTTTGTCTGTTATTTTAATGTCTGAATCGTGCACTTCTAGGTAAAAGGCGTCCGACACGTTTCCGCTTGTCACGCTCAACTCGGTTAAAGTTCCTCCTAGAACGTAAAATTGACTTTGACAAAAGTCACTGCGGTTATAATGAAGTTATTAATGCTGTTCGAAACCATTTCTACTGGAAAAGAGCGCGTTTGTAGGTGAATTAGATTTCAGGTAAGATAACTTCTTGGTGCTCTTTTTTTTTCGTTTTCGGGGGTGGTACAAGTTTGTCTCAGTCGGTAAGACGCCAGACTCCTAATCCGTTGTTTCTAGGTTCGAGTCTAAAGGGGGCTGCTTTGAGAATTGCTTCAGATATTTCCCGTTCTTTCTTAGAAGAGCAAGGGAACACTGATCAAAGCCTGCCAGGCTCGTAATCTGTAGTTTCCAGGTTCGAGTCCCAGCTGGGTCAGCGTTGAGATTTATCTCCGCAAAAATTCCCCGCCCTGCCCACGGTTAGTAGGGGACACCGATGGGCTTGGAAAGGCCGCCTTCCGTCGGATAGGACGTTAAGCCGTGGCCCCGTGTGCGGGAGAGCCATACCCTGTGCACGTTAAAGAACACGCTGGATGGCCTTGACGGGAGGCTACCATCTGTCTCCCAACAGCTGTTCCAGTGGGTCCCTTCCCCCAACCTTCTCTGAGCCTTCGGGGTCCATGTGACCTGGCCATTTAGCCCATTGTGTGCAAAAAAGTGCCGCTCAGAGGTAAAACAAACCAAACTGATCAAACCCTCATATATTGCATTAGACCTGGACAGTGCAAAAACAAAATGATTAATTTTTAAATATTTATCTATCTATCTATCTATTTTTTTAATTTATATTTTTATTTATTAAAATTATACTGGTAGATATTAATTTTAAAAAACTAGTAAACAATTTTAAAATAATTCAATAATATTTTAATATAGTAACAATGACTAAAAAATATTTTTTGCCATCGTCCCCGTTACAAACTTCATAAGAGTTCCCCACCATGCCTCTTCCTCCCCCCACCCTAGATTCGATCTTAAAACTGTATTTAAAGTCTTTAGAATGTTTAGTTAATAATATTTGACTTTTGACTCTCATAAAAGTTCATTCCATAAATACATTTAATTGGTCATCGTATTGGTCCCCCGTGACACTACTAACTGCTGGGGTGCGGATTCGAGTCCCAGGCTGGCTTGGTCATTTATTTTGTCATAAACAGTAAATGAGCTGGTAGCTTTGTGGGTCTGATCACAAATTGAAAGAGAAAATAATTCCATTTCCTACTTTGGCAATTTCAGAGTAATAATCAATTTTCCCAACTATTGAGAATTCTTTTTTAACAGGCTCTGACAAAATAATTTTAATTAATGTTGAAAAAAATCATCACTTGTGTCAATTAATGAAGTAATATCTGGTCTAGTGATTAGCGTACCTGACTTTTAAACCGCTGGTAAGTATTTATATTTATTACTAGAAATCAGTCTGTACTTTCGGTACATCTTGATTTCTACACCGTCGCTCCGACTCCTATTTGACCTTTTTGACCTATTTTTCCTTTTATTTCTGAGTTCTACTGTCTGAAATAAACCTAGTCACGAATATTTGACTCTCCAGCACAGGTATATCGAAATTTTACCTTTGACTTCAAAGAACCCATTGCAACCTAAATTCAACATTTCCGATATGATTTTTTTTTTACTCAGAACCCATCCCAGGAACCAATTTTCAGCTCTCTTGCACAGATAGATCTAAATTTGGCCTTTGACCTCGAAATTTCGCAACATTTCCAACATCTACAACCCGAGAGACCAGAGACCAAATTTTACGTTTCTAGCACTCGTGTGGGCTCACTCACGGAAATATTGAGCGTGTGCAGTTACCGTTCACAGCAAACTGGAGCGGTTGCGGTTAATATTCACAGCACATTGGATCGTGTAAGCTCCCAAAGACCTGGATCATGTGGGCTCACTCACGGAAATATTGAGCGTGTGCAGTTACCGTTCACAGCAAACTGGAGCGGTTGCGGTTAATGTTCACAGCACATTGGATCTGTGAGCTCACAAAGACCTGGATCGTGTGGGTTCACTCACGGAAATATTGAGCGTGTGCAGTTACCGTTCACAGCAAACTGGAGCGTGTGCAGTAACTGCACACGCTCCAGTTTGCTGTGAACGGTAACTGGAGCGTGTACAGTTGCTGTACACGCTCCAGATATTTTTCCTGAATTCTGTAATCACGTGACACGAAGATTGCCAGATCACTAAATTCTAAAAAAATCGTTGCCAGCTATTTTTTCTGAATTCTGTAATCAACCATAGTGTTCGGATATTTTTTTGAGCGACTGTACACTGGTGTCTGATTCCAGATGGGATTTTCCGCCGTAGCTCTGTGTTCAAGAGAAGCATTTACTCTTCGCGTTCACCATAGATCCTCACTCCTATTCATCTTTGAACCCTTGATGCCCTAGTGAGCTAGTCATTTAGTTTTTATGTGCCTCTCAGTGACAGAAACAATTAAACCCAGCACATCTTAGTAAAAATATTTCCCACTAACTCATACTCAATGTTGACGAATTAACATAAACGCTCATAATCAGTTGGGTAAGTGTTGGGTTATTTAACCTCTGACCGACACTTTTGTGTACAGGGTGAACTAAATGACCAGATCACAAGAATCCCAAGGACTCAGAGAAGGTTGATTGAAGGTGATCCACTTGACCAGTGGTTCTCAACCTTTTATACTTTACGTACTCCCTGGAAATGTGTATGTAACTGGCGTACCCCTTGTATAGATAGATAAAACTATAGTTATAGTATAACAATGGGAATAAAATAAAACATATATATATACATTAAATTTTGTATTCATAAATTATATTTTTAAGGTACCCTCTTACTGCGTACCCCATAAAATTTTACCGCGTACCCCACGTTGAGAACCCCTACATTAGACAGTTGTTAGGCTATCTAGTGGACAGAGACGGATGGAGTCTCTCGTCAAGGCCATCCAACGTTCTCTTTAACGTGTGCAGGGTGCGGTTCTTTCCTGACACACTGAGGCACGGCTTAACGTCCCATCCGACGCACAATGTTTTTTCCACTATAGTGTCCCCTTTCTCGCAGATTACAGAACGGGATTAGCAGAAAAAATTCCAGTGAATGGCCAGTAGGGATTCGAATCTGGAATCATAGATTACGAGTCTGGCGAGCTATTCAACCTAATCAACACCTCCTATAACAGAAGGTCAGTATACCAAATTTATGATGTCACATAACTAGTCCTTCTTCTTCTTCAACATAAACTATTATTCTGGAAATCACTCAGAGCCTTTCCCAAGGAAATTCTGTTAAGAAAAGTCCGTGCACTATCTGGGAAAGTCTGGAAAACTTAAATTTCAAAATCAAAACCATAAAATTATCTGTAATCTTGGACATTCCAAAGTTTTCTGAATGCAGAAGATAGTTCAGTAAAAACTGAAAGTTCTTGATTAACATCATTAAAATCTTAAGAACGATTGATCTTCCAATGCAAAACATCATGGTACTATTTGGGCATTAAATCAAATTTTGTTGACTTCTGTTAAATCAAAATTTCCTGGACTCTGGGTAGATGCTAATTTAACTTGGAATTATCATATTAACCAGCTAAGAGCTACTATTTCAAAAAATATTGGATCGATTGCGAGGATTAAAAAATATGTAAATCAACAAACTTTGATAAATTTATATTATGCATTAGTGTACCCACATTTAATATATCTGCAAAAGAGAATTATGAGATATATTCTAAGATTAAATTACAGAAATCCGCTACAACACTTGATGGCAGAAAATGGAATACTAAATATATATAATATTTACAAGTATGTTATGGGGAATTTTGTATACAGAGTGAAGAATAAAATGACAGAGTACTCGGAACTTTACTGCTGCTTAGAAAGAACGAAGACTTTCAGTTATGATACTCGCCTTAAGAACAAGATAATGTTGCCCCTTTATAAGAAATCTATAGGTCAGAGATCAATACGGTACATTGGCATTAAGATTTGGAATGACGAGATACCAGAGGATACTGCTGCAATAGAACCGTATAGAACTTTTAAATATAAATATAAACTACACTTATTATCAAGTCAATGATAGAGTCAGACCACAAAAATTCATGTGCTCAATTATAAAAAAAATAATGTAAATGTAAAAAATAAATGTATAAATTAAGACCACCTGTAATGTTTTAAATTTAAGTGTATTTCAGGAAACATTTATTCAAAAGCTACGGCTTATTATGTTCTTTTTCACCTGTGAACTTGTCTGTGTTTTATCTACTAATATATGTATGTTTGGGTGAAATAAACTTATTCAATTCAATTCAACTCTACCGCAAAAGATTTATTTTTCAAATTCCGGGAATCAGTAATGTAAAAAATATTTCAAAATTTGTTGCTTTTTATTAATTAATTATTTGTATGTTTTCGTTTTCAATGAAAACCTTAAAAATTAATGATGATTTTTTTTTTCTATTTTGCAACATCTTAATTTTTACTGTTTTTAACCACTTAAAAACCATAATGAGCTTGCCTTAAGGCTGTGTTTGTAGTAAAATTATCTATATTAAAGAATGTGATGCAATATCAGGTTTCTAATCGTCGTTTCGAAAAACCATTAGAAGCTTAATTTTTTTTAAAGTTGAGTAATTGTTTTCCATCCTTAAAATGCTTTTTTACAGATTGGCCATTAAATCACTTTGTCAGTCTCATAAAGATATTTACTTCGAAACGAAAGTGGAGTTTTTTTTTAGCGTGGTTTTTTCACTTGAAACCATTTTTTTTTTCATTTTCAAAATTTCTACCACGAAATACATTTCTTAATTGACTTACATTTACGACTCACATTACGTTGAAAATAGGTCATTTGACAAGCTTTACATATCATCTAGTGTAGAGTCAATTGAAAACAGAAAATTCGAAATGGTTAACTAAAAAGAATCAGAAGGATAAAAAATAGTTCTGGATTCTGAAATGTAGTTCTAATATAACATTTCCATTCAACTCAAACCCATTGTAGAGCTATAAGAAAAAGCTATATAAAAACGCGCAAAAAAAAAAATTCGCTATTTAAAAACGAAAAAATACGCCCATAGTAAATACACAGATTACCTGTAGAAGTAGACTTTATGATATTTGATATTATATACATCATTAAACAATTATTACAAACATCTGAAAAAAATTATCACTGACGCGGCGGGAATCGGACCCGCAACTCTCCAGATACATGCCAGAGCGCTCTACCCTTAAAACACGCATCAGACGCTAAAATCTTCCAGAATAAGACATATATCTTTTATTGAGATGTGGCGGACCTTCCGCCATCCTATTCTTCAGGAGAGAAAACTTTTCCAATTGTTCCACAAGTTTCCTCCCAACGGGGGGGGGGTCCTTCCTCCCCAAAATTATGTTCCATTAGCAACAATTCAGGAGAGGCTGGGTTGTTTTACCTCTGAGCGGCACATTTTTGCACACCATGGGCTAAATGGCCAGGTCACATGGACCCCGAAGGCTCAGAGAAGGTTGGGGATCCACTGGAACAGCTGCTGGGGGACAGATAGTAAACTCCCGTGAAGGCCATCCAGTGTGTTCTTTAACGTGCACAAGGTATGGCTCTCCCATACACGGAGCCACGGCTTAACGTCCCATCCGACGGACGGCGGCCTTTCCAAGCCCATCGGTGTCCCCTACTGACCGTGGGCAGGGCGGGGAATTTTGCGGAGATAAATCTCAACGCTGACCCAGCTGGGACTCGAACCTGGGATCTACAGATTACGAGCCTGGCGCGCTACCGACTGAGCCACCCCCGCCCCATCAGGAGAGGCAACTTTTCCAATTTGAAAAGTTTCCTCTCCTGAAGTATAGATGGCGCAAGGTCCGCCACATCTCAGTGAAAGATATGTATAGGTGTTATTTTGGAAGATTTCACCGCCCGATGTGTGGTTTAAGGGTAAAAATTTAAGGGCATGAAAATTTGAAGAATTGCGTTTTCGATTCCTGCAGCGTCAGCGATAATTTTTTTTTTCAGATATTTGTAATAATTGTTGAAAACATACGTTTCTAATGAAATAAATCAAGAAAATATCTTTGTTAAAAGACAAAAATATGCATTTTAACAAGGATTGAGAATTGACAAAATTACACAGCTATGCTCTTAAAAATGTTTAATCAAGTAAATTAATGGCAATGGGTAAAATTAAGTAAAATTATTATTTGTTTTATTAGCGATTATTTTTGTGCAATAATCCCAGGATACGTAAAATAACCTTGGAGTATAGGTAGGATACTTGATGTTTTAACATAACAACTTTAGCGTTCAAATTCAATGGAGTCCCTTGAAAATCCACTTGCTTTATAGTGGAAAAATAATAGTATTTTTAAGTTCGAAATCAGATTTCTATGATAGGCAGAGACTAAGCAATCCAGAGTGGCATGGGAAAACCAGTGCGGCTCGAGGTTCTAAATTAGGTTCTAAGTGGGGATTTGAATTTTTAATGGGGCATGAGGTAAAATGGGGTAAACCAATGTATAAAGATTGAGACCATGTGGTCAAGTATTTGAAAAAATGCGGGATTAAGAATCTGTTGAGAAAGACGACAATTTTTCAAAAGTGAATAAAATGGCACGCTCTTCTATTGGACGTGTCTCTTTGGAAATCTGCCAATGCCAAGTCAATATGCGTTATCATGACATTGACTGGAAGAAATACGTTTTCTGTGGAAGCTAAAATCTCTGAGACACGTACGAGGGAACATTTTTCAAAACCCGTAAACAATGGTCCAATGCGAGCAAAATGGTGAAACGATTGGGTCAAGAATTATCATCCGACTACTAATGCTTTACGAGATCTCATGTTGAAAAAAGGTACAAATTCCTACATATATAATAATGCATATAAAGTCAAAAAACATATTTTGTAGAATATTGACTGCTTGTTATACAGACATGCATACATACATATACACAACACCCTCCTGTAGCCATGGGCTATGGAGGTCCTATGGAGGTCCCTTTATGGAGGTCCTACCAGACATGTCTCTTCTGAGCTACAGCTGCCGCATTTTTCCAGTGTAGGCCAATTGTGGCAAGATTCTGTTTGATATTGTCTGCCCTTCACATTCTAGGTCCTGAAGCCTTTAGGCACACACTGTTAATAAACCTATTTGTCAATTTGCAGCTATGCATACGGGCAACATGGCCAAACCAACGCAGTCTCTCTCTGCACAAAATGCTGCTTAAAGGAGGTTGATGACTCCTTCATCTAACATCATCATTACTTACAAAAACAAACCACCTAATGACGAAGATTCTGTGCACGCGTCTAGAATCATAGGCATCAAGTTTCTTGTTATCCTGCTTATAAAGGGTCCATGATTCACTACTATAACTAACCTTAGAAAGAACAAAACTATTATACAACCTAATTTTAGTTTTTAGGTATACACACCTATTTTTTCACACTATCTATAGTGTCTTAAAAGTACCAGGGTCAATCCCTATACCTCTGTTTCTCATGCCGCACATCACCAATATCTGTTACATAGCTCCCAATATAATTAAACTGAGACACTTGCTCAAGAGTGTACCCATTCAAAGCAACTGAAGCACCATCTGCCTGACCAATTTTCATGACTTCAGATTTTTATCTGTTTATCACCAAACCTAATCTATTACTAGTCTCATCATCAGTCCTAAAAGAATTTATCTCATAACATCATTAACCAACAGGACCAAATCATCTGCATAATCTAAATCAGAAATTTTGAAATCTCTTGATCGATTAAGGCCAAAATCTTTCCATTGCAAAGAATTTCGCGTAACATAATCAATAACCAAACAAAAGAGAAAAAGAGACAAAAAGCACCCTTGTCTAACTCCACTAGCAATGCTAAACCAATCGGTACAAGCCTTACCAACTCTCACACACAACTCAGTATTAATATAGAGAGCTTTCATTATGCTAACTAACTTGTCAGGTATTCCATATGATCTTTTCCCCTGAACATGGTGTCCAAAAATTTCTTTTTCGATGTAACCTTTCACCATAATACTTTACACCATGAAATGTTGCGGCGGAGGTGGCTCAGTCGGTAGCGCGCCAGGCTCATAATCTACAGTTCCCAGATTCGAGTCCCAGCTGAGTCAGCGTTGTGATTATCTCCGCAAAACTCTCCGCTCTGCCCATGGGCAGTAGGGGCACCAATGGGCTTGGAATGACCGCCGTCCATCGGTTGGGACGTTAAGCCGTGGCCCCGTGTGTGTGAGAGAGAGAGACATACCCTGTGCATGTTAAAGAACACGTTGGATAGCCTTGACGGGAGGCTATCATCAGTTTCCCAACAGCTGTTTCAGTCGGTCCTCTCCCCAACCTTCTCTGAGCTTTCGGGGTCCCTGTGACCTGGCCAATTAGCCCATGGTATGCAAAAATAAAGTGCCTCTTAGAGGTAACACAACCCATAAAATGTAGGGTACCTAACTGCCATAATAAACTGGTGTAACATAACACCGCTTTATTTCACAGTGTTTGGAGTAAATCGAGCTTCGCCCGTAGTAGAAGTTTAGAAAAATGCAAATAGTGATATTCATATCTCCAATCTAAAAAAGAGAAACTCATTTATCTTTTGACGTAGACTAGGATTTCTAGCCCACTCTGATGAATAAGAAATACTCATTTACAAAGAGAACCAAGTTTTATGAGTTTTCAATTTTAGCGTTCCCTAGCGGTATAATTACAACATAACGAAAGATTTGGGATATGCAAATAGTAATATTTTAATACTATATATATCATCCAGAAAAATGGTTCTTTCTATTTTGAAAGTTGCTTTTTTTTTCCAATCCTCTGGGGTAAGAGAACAAATTGTACTTGTAATGCAAGTCCTTGACCAATACACTCTATAACGCCTAAATTTACAACTTCTAGCAAGAAACAGTCATAAGATATCTTGAAAGTTTTGCCATTTCCAAATGTTACCGACTACTAATCTTGGAAATTCAAATTATGGAATGATTCCTAAAATCATGTAATATAGTGTATCGTTATACACTATATTACAAACGTTTTCGGACGCTCCTTAACTTTGAAAAGCAACTTTTTACGGTAAGATGTCACTGGAGATATAAATTGAAACTTTCACTCAAATCTTTCTAATTGTCGATTTCCAAAATTATTTTTTAATATTTAAAGAATTATGGAGCCTAAAGCATTTAAAAACAGAGTCGCTGATCATTATAATTTACTTCAAAAACCCACTAAAACACAAATTATAATTGTTACAACAAACTGCATACTAAAATAAATGCAAATTTAAAAAATTGGTATGATAATAATAGTTTTAATCAATCTTCAATATTACCATCTGTCTCCCAACAGCTGTTCCAATGGGTCGCCTCCTCCAACCTTCTCTGAGCCTTCGGTTGTGCAAAAAAGTGCCGCTCAGAGGTAAAACAACCCAACCCAACCCAATTTTCGAAACGTTTAGAAAGATTATAACAGCACAGTCTATTGTTACACATGTTTCCAACTTAATAACTTCGTAAATATTAAAACACTATTGTGGAAAATCGAAAATTAGAAAGTTATGAATGAGATTTTCAATTAATCTTCAGTGACATTTTGCCGTAATATCCTGTTGTCAAAGTTAGGAAGTTCTGAATGTGACTTTCCATTAACAAAACATGGAAGTGTATGCAAAGATTTGTTAATATAGTGTATTTTATCAGTACCTATCAAATACAAAAATAATTCTTCATTTATCTTTCAAAATTAAAAAATTAAAAATGGCAGATGGACAGACAACAATCAATATCTGATTTTTTCGAAAACTACAAAAACTGGAAATCGTCCAATGCATTCAAGACATTTCAATTTCAAAGCACATATACAAATGCTAAATTTCAAAGGATTTATTTGAATCATGGAGCTTCGTTCTGCTTTTTTAATTATAAGTATAACATGCATATTTTGAACATAATTTCATTGTTTTGGCATCATTTTTAAGTTGAAAAATCATCCACCATGTAAATATTGAAACCTGTACCAATAATGGTAGAACAATAGAGTTCATCGACTTCTATTTATTTACATAAAATTCTCTTTATGAGTTCGTTGAAATGCTAATATTGCTTTTATCAACCAATTTACTGGTAATTTTGAGTAAACTTGATGGATGAATAAGTTTCTTGTTTCTGGAACTGAATAATAATAATATACTTCTTTAATATTGATTAGTTGTGCATTATTATTGCTCAGTTGATTTCGTCGTTGTTCGTTTTATGCAAAATGCAGTCGTCTTTAAACTTAAGACTTATTTGTAAACAAATTTTATTTATTTAAAATGAGAATGATGTATGCAACAATTCAAGAATTATTGGGAAAACAAACATACGAACTCACGAGTAAACAAATCTAAAATTTAAAAATATTCTGAAAGTCATCAAAATTGTTTCGAAATGTGCATCGAGTTGCAATTTATGTTCTGAATTTTATTTTTACTTCAATTGTTGAAGAGAGGACAAACTGAATGTGCAGTAAACTTTCAAGAGGAGTGCTTCAAAGAGATTTTTTAATTCAATTACTTTATCCCCAGTTAGCTCAATATAATAAAAAACGTTTAAAGCAGGGATCTCCAAAGGAGGGCTAGATGTGGTTCACAAAGATTGGTAATCCAGCCCTCGGAACAAACGCCGAACTAGGAAATTTAAATGAATGTTCTAACAAATATATTGTTGCATTTACCGCGGGAAAAAGTTGTTGGGTTGGGTTGTTTTACCTGTGAGCGGCACTTTTTTGCACACCATGGGCTAAATGGCCAGGTCACAAGGACCCCGAAGGCTCAGAGAAGGTTTGGGGAGGGGACCCACTGGAACAGCTGTTGGGAGACAGATGGTAGCCTCCCGTCAAGGCCATCCAGCGTGTTCTTTAACGTGCACAGGGTATGGCTCTCCCGTACACGGGGTCACGGCTTAACGTCCCATCCGACGGACGGCGGCCTTTCCAAGCCCATCGGTGTCCCCTACTGACCGTGGGCAGGGCGGGGAATTTTGCGGAGATAAATCTCAACGCTGACCCAGCTAGGACTCGAACCTGGGAACTACAGATTACGAGCCTGGCGCGCTACCGACTGAGCCACCCTCGCCCCCGGGGGAAAAAGAAAGCGCATATATTACTGATTTCAAACTGAAATGTATGTGATCTTATTTTATTTCGATAGATAATGTTCTCTTCTCACTTACTATTTCTAAATCTTCATTTTTGACAGGCCGCAATTTAAATAGTTACTCAGGACGAACAATCTGGGAGGACATATCTGACGTCATCTGGGGCAGAAATTTCGTAGTTCCTTGTCATTCCACTTGTACAGTCGCTCAAAAAAATATCCGAACACTACGGTTGATTGCAGAATTCAGAAAAAATATCTGGCAACGATTTTTTTTAGAAATTAGTGATCTGGCAACCTTCGTGTCACGTGATTACAGAATTCAGGAAAAATATCTGGAGCGTGTACAGCAACTGTACACGCTCCAGTTACCGTTCAGTTACCGTTCACAGCAAACTGGAGCGTGTGCAGTTACTGCACACGCTCCAGTTTGCTGTGAACGGTAACTGCACACGCTCAATATTTCCGTGAGTGAGCCCACACGATCCAATGTGTTGTGAACATTAACCGCAACCGCTCCAGTTTGCTGTGAACGGTAACTGCACACGCTCCATATTCATTGCATTATATATTCATACGCATTATATATATTTAAAAATATCCGAACACTATGGTTGATTACAGAATTCAGAAAAAAATATCTGGCAACGATTTTTTTTAGAAATTAGTGATCTGGCAACCTTCGTGTCACGTGACACGAAGGTTGCCAGATCACTAATTTCTAAAACAATTGTTGCCAGATATTTTTTATGAATTCTGTAATCAACCGTAGTGTTCGGATATTTTTTGAGCGACTGTACTTGAACGATCGATCCCAAATTTGATGTGGTGATCCCACTTACGTCTAGAAGCATTGGGGTAAAAGATAAAATTCCTAGCTGACGTGGATCTTTGCTGGGGGAATAAACCCCATGAAAGTATTCGAAATTTCTGGAGGCGCTGCCTTTGCCTACCTTGTGAATGGTGTAATATGTCGCCGATGGGAACAATTATCAAAGGCCTTAAGCTTGGCGCCAAACTTTTGGCGGGATATAACTAGTTTTATATGATTTTAATGTTCTGGATCTTTAGGTCTACAAATGATTTACGTACACCCATGTAATTAGCTGATATAAAGACAAATTTTTCCATCGGAATACTTATGTGAAATACTTATATTATAAGTCTTATACTTATATCACATACTTATATTATGAGTCTTATATGAAGTACTTATAAGTTTTATACTTATATGAATACTGAATAAAGCCATCTTTCTAATAAAATGATTAAAAATTCATTTTGAAGAAAGATATATGGTTTAATGATGGTGACATCTCTAGGAAAACAAAGCATTTTGTTGGTTGAATTGGAAAATATATATTTATTTAGCATAATGGGATTTAAAAGCTTTCTTAGCTTATAAAATTCATTTCAGCTTACAAATTTCAATCTCGAATGATTTCATAATTCATTGTCCAAGAATTGAAGTTTCTGACTAAAATTGATATTAATCAAGTACATTCGTAAAACGAGTATTTTTTGCTTTTGAAGAATTTTGTTTTTCTGAAGAATGAGAAAGAAGAAAAAGCACAAGACGTTTTTAATATGACATGACAAGTCGATTAATTTTTGTCTGAATGGTTATAAATTTAAAATGTAATAAATTTCGATTTATAAAATGAATTTAGAATGCAATAAATTTCTATTTTATGAAATGAATCTTGAAAGTATAAAATTAGACTTGATAAAATGGATTGTGAACGTGATAAATTTCGATTTAAAAAAAGAAATTTTTAAAATAACAAATTTCGATTTAATAAAACGAATTTTGAACATGATATTCGATTTAATAAAATGAATTTTGAATTTAATTAATTTCGATTTCATTAAAACTAATTTTGGAAGAATTGAATTCCCATTTAATAAATGAATTTCAACTTAAATAAATTCCGATTTAATGAAATAAATTTTTTACGTTTTTAAAATTTTTACATTTTTAATTTTTTGTATATAAATCACATAAATTTTGATTCAATAAAACAAATTTTGAGCATGATAAATTTCTACTTAATAAAATGAATTTTAATTCTAATAACCTTTGATTTCATAAAATTAATTTTGAACGTAATGAATTCCGATTTCGTAAAAATAATTTTAAATTTTAAATTTCGATTGAAATAAATTAAGTAGCTAAATTAAAATTAATACTATCACGTTTTAATCACGTTTATCACGTTAATCACGTTTTTCACGTTCACGAAAAAAACTCCATTTTTTTTCGCCTAATTTTCCATTATTCGAAAGTTTTGCATTCTAAACAACACCACTGAATGATTTCATAAATTTCGTCTTTCATCAGTAGTTACCCTATTAATCTTGCAGATAATCATTAGTACTAAACCACTCCAAACCTCTTCCTATAATTAGCAAAGACTATTCAAATAATTACCCACGGTGAAAAATAAAACGCACGCTCTCTACAATTCCATTTATTGTGTACTTTGACGTACTACTTGTTTTCCTCGTTTTTCATTCTCTTACTCATAACAAGTTGACGTACTGTCAGTTCCTCAGCTGATAAATCCAGTCCTGACTTTTATGGGAAATGAATCGTTTCTGATGCTTGCTTTCCTACTGCTCGCCTCGTCACTATAAACCATCCTAACTAGGTGCTGCTTGTCGTAAACTGTTTCTTTTTCGTTGTAATTCCCAACGCTCCATGGCCTATTAAGTCATTTTTATGGGGGGAACCCTACTACACTGTTCGCCAGCACGCAGCCCCCTCCCCTCCTGCTCCTCCCCCTTCTAAACACACTGGGTACCTATGAATAACTATACCGTGGAAACACGCGAAGCGAACATGAATATTTACCCCTAACCTATTGACGTTTACTTCTACCTTCTACTTTCCTACAGTTTCAGGTTTCTTTTTTTCTGTCTATCTCGAGCTCTTTCGTGTCGCCCACAGACGCACGCACTTCGCTATGCACGCACAAACGCACTGTACAATCTACCTTTGCTCTTCAGAAAGTACTGGGAATACATAATTTATGGCTCCAACGTTGAATTCTAATGGTATTGTTGTGTTGTTGCTGGTCACACAACACATCTATATGTAAATGTTAAGGGGACATTTTCTTCACTCCCCTCCCCCCACTCCTTGTCGCAGACATATAGTTGTCTCCCTCTTTCCCTATTTGAGTCTCTGACAACTCAATCAACCCCAGAGGGGAAGGGCATGCTGGGTACACGTGACAACCAGGTAGAAACAGCCAACTAGTCATTCCGTCCACACCCTGGTGGCGCTCAACGCACTGGGTGTTGCAATTGCTGCTTTATGCCAAAAAAGTCGATAATGTTTATACACAAGCCAGAATTCGGCTATTTTTGAAGATTCTTCAAGCTTTTTTAAATGTGTCCACTGCGAGGAATTACTAAAATGAAATATTACAATCTTGCAATTCACCGATAGATTTGGATGTCACGCATTTGTTATTAGTAAGTAATGCAGTAAACTAAGCTCTACCGCTTTTTATATAAAAATTATTTTGTTAAATTATTAATGATATGTAATTCTTCATCAATACTTCAGTTTTAAGCTATTGAAAAGTAAAAGTTTAAAAAATAACAAATATTGGATATTATTCATCAAATATTTTATGAATATGATTATAAAAATATTTAACGTTCACATGTTTCTGAAACAACAATAAATACTTCAAATTTGGCCGGTGGATAAATACAACAGCAACAAAGTTTGGCTTCATGTAAAATAGGAGCAGGTCAGTTTAGCACTTGTTTATTTCACAGAAATTTTCAGGTATAAATATCTTTAGTTCTAATAACTAAAATTCTCTATTGTAAAAGTATATTTAAAGTTTGAAGATTAAATACTCTCCTCAAAAAATGGCGATCTTTGGATCTACATAAAATATGCAGAATATAATTATTACATAAAATCATAAAAGAAAAGTTATATTTTTGCTGGTATCAAGTAACTTTACTATAAAAGTAAAAATTCTAGTCTCTAAACGTTTCAAAATTATGTTGTAGTCCTGAGTGACATTTATTTGCTTTCTCTGCAATATCCAAGACCTACAGGATCACTCGCTCATTTGTGATCTTTTGTAACATTTAAAGACCAGAAGAATACCATTGCGACTAATCATCAAAAACCACTTCAGTTCTCTTATGCTTAAACTTATTTCCAGAATGATTTCTTTTACCTCTGAGCGACAGGTTTTTTTTTGCACACGATGGTCTAAATGGTCAGGTCACAAGGACTCCGAGGGCTCAGAAAAGGTTGGGGGTAGGGACCCACCGAACAGCTGTTGGAGACAGATGGTGGCCTCCAGTCAGGGTCATCCAGCGTGTTCTGTAACGTGTAAGGGTAGGCATATGGAACCACGGTTTAACGCAACCATCCGCGGACAGTCCTTTTATCATTTCATTTGTACCTTTTAATCCAACATTATTGGTATTATCTCATCATAATTTACACTTTTCGATTTCAAATGTCTTTTTTACCTTATCCCTTCCTTTCTTTCCCTTTTATTTATATTATTTTTATTTATCATCTTCTGAAAAGTTTTATTCCTTAACATTTATCTCTGCCTCCTCACAGACCTTCTACTATGGCATGTAAACTGATAGGTTCCTGTCAGACCTCTGTGGCAAGCAGCTCTTCAGGGGATTTTTATTATTTTTCATTTATTTTCAAAGTTTTTTCCCTTCATTGGGAGTCGGATAGCAGGAATGCAGCAAAGCTCCCATTTTTTCTTTCTTCTGTTTTTTCTGGTGTCCAGTATGTTACATTTTTCTTTTGATTTGCAGGCAGTGACTTATATGGCAACTTTTGGAAACAGGTATATTCATTGAGCTAGTTAGAGCACTTGGCTACTGATCTAAGGGACCTGGGTTCGAGTCCCGGATAAGGCATGGACGTTAGTATTGTTTTCCTGCTGAGGTCTTGCCATCCTCACAGACCTTCCACTATGGCATATAAACTGACAGGCTCCTGTCAGACCTCTGTGGCAAACAGCTGCTTGAGGGGGTAGTTATTTATTTTTTTCATATTTATCAGTTACATGTCAATTAGTCAATGATCATCATTGACTGAATGGATAACTCAATTAGCCAATAACTTATAGGAATTGTCAATGGTCAATTGCGCAGTAGCATTGCTCAACTGATTCCAAACTTGCGTGACCGCTTCATGATTTGCAAGAATTTAATTCCGCCATTAATTTTAATGAGAAAAAGTGGTGAATCAAAGAAGCACATCAAATAAATAAAATTTTATTAGGTCTATTATGCAAAAGATTACTTTTTCAATCTCATACTTGTTAAACATTTCTCTTGTATTACTCCAGACTTCTGATTCCGAAAAACTTTTGTATTTTTAAAGTATTGTGCCTAGGATGCGATGGGTAGACAATGTCAAACAGGACCTTGTTAGAATTGATGCTCAGTGGCCAGATACATCAGACGTAGTTCAGGACAGATATGCTTGGACTACTAAATTGCACGGTCTGGTTGGACGTCCGTAGCCCAGGTCATTTAATATTATTATATTGAAGACATATTGCATATATATATATGTATAATTTAAGAATAATATTATTATATTGCAAAATTAAGCATTGATGTCCTGAAGATGTTGTCTGGATGAAAGGGTTCACTTATTTATTTAGGAATATTTGTGTCTAATCAATCAGCAGCCTGGGTAAGCCACCTCGATACAATAGACCTGGACACTGCAGTAACATACGACCTATTTATGAAAAAAAATATAGCAGATATTATTAAATTCAATTTCTAAAAATATAACTAATAGTTACTTATTTTTAAAAAACTGGAAATTAATTTTAAAATATTTCTCAATTACTTTAATAAAATCCTTATGAATAAATAAATTTACTTTAATTGATTTCAAAATAAGTAGCTTTAACTTAAATTTTAAACAAATTGCATCATTTGAATTTCTATGCATAATATCCCTGCTGTCTTGTATAAAAGTGGCCTTGGCCTAGGCCAATACTTCGGGTAATGCAGAAAACCGTACAACTAAGTTAATCACATCAGCATATATAGTTCTAAAATCTAGATATTTCTTACATATATATATGTGCATATATTATTACTAATGATTTTAATGCTAATCTTTACCCGATGTTATATATTATTTAGAAAAAAATATTATTATCTATTAGTGTTATGATAATTTTAATAAATAAGAATAATTTTTCTTTCTAAAAAAGTATATTTTTAAATATAAAAATTATATTGAAATGCACTATAGTAATAATAGAAACAAATCTAAAAGAAATATCTATATGATAAGAACACTGGAAATATATTCGTAGAAGTAGTTTTCTTATATTGCAAAGGTTCTTTACACAAGTTAATTACTATATAAAAGATAAAGAGAGAAAAAGTCGGATGAGTTTCAGTATTTAAGGAAAGAAAGGTCACCAAACGTCTTCAGAACATCACTGCTTAATGATTGCACAAATGAGTGCGTATTCGAAAACAAGAGGTTATATTGAACCTCTACATTAAAGTTCATTTCAAATGTCATGCCACAGTACTGAATTGAAGTAGTACCATCTAGATACACTGGGTCCGAACTGCTGTTGAACAAAAGGAGGGATAAGAGAGGAAAATTAAATATTCATAATAATTTATGTGATTAAAATTTTCTTACTTTTAAGTATAAGTTATTTATTTCTAAATAACATGAAATAGAATTTTACATTTATTACTATTCCATTAAAATATTTATGAATATTTAAAAATAAATAACTACCAGTTTAATTTAAATAATAAATTTAACTTAATTGCCTATATATATATATTAAAAATTTAATTTTTTTAGTGCATATTTCAGGTTTAGGACGATATAGATGGCTTTGTCAGGAGCCCATATCTATAGGTTCCATATAGTAAATTGTTGGCAAATGGATTGGAGAAGCGCCATATTTGTGCTCTTTGATATCATGCATTTCTAATTCTCATATAGGAAGAACTTATCCTTAGCAGCTTTTCCGCATAACATTTTGATACAAGAAATTTTAATTAAAATATGTCCTTTTACCCTTACCCTCACAGTGCACAAATGTGGTGACAATAAATTCTGTCTGTCAACCTCTTTCTACATAGGAATCATCTAACATAACACTAACGGCATTACCAAAACTTTTAAGAAACGTTAATCTTGAACTTAGTTACTATTTTCAAAATCACGAAATTTTGGAAGGAATTAACCCCTTAAAGGTATCATTAACATTTATTTAATAGGAATTTTAGCCAAATATAGTCATATATTAACCATTTTATTGATATTTTTTAAAACTACCCTTCGTTTTATCAAGAAATATTTTATATAATATTTTCATTACTGAGCATTACATAAAAAAATTCTTTCACTTTGCTATTCTACATTTTGTTATATCTCACGAGAAACATAATTTTATAGTTCTTTGCATAATAATTTTTTCTTTCATTTGAACACATAGGACAGAGAAGAATCCTAGAAGCTACTACTCCTAACTTTTTCAAGCCTCACACAAAAGCATCCTCTCCTAAGGATCGAAATCATTGCTGGCCACTGCCTCAGTTAGGGTTAACACAATAGAGAAAAGTTTGTCTGTGGGAACAGTAGCAGCTCCCTAAATACTATGCCAATTAAAGCATTGTGGCTAGATATTCAGTTTTAGCTCTTTATATACTTTATTTTCTAATATTTTTATATACAATTTATTTCTATTACTTTCTTCGTTTATAATTTATTTCCCTTTTTTTCCGAACGGCAATTAATTTCATTATTTTCCCCAGTTCTAATTTTTCCTGCTTCTGAATTTATTTTTGATTCTCCGAATCACTCCAATTATTTTTACATTATTACCCAGTTCCGATCTCCAGTTGGACCGGCCAACTGGACATATGCCAAACATGAGTCAAATAAACTACAACTCTTTCAATACCTTTTTGCAGTAATCTGAAGAAAAGGAAGATTTGTGGCAAATTTTTTCATCGACGAATCGCGAGGAAAATTAATAAATATTTTAAAATATTGTTTTCACCAAGAATATAGTTCCGTGTACACTTAAGCCCATTGAAATAGAAAAGTCTTATATTTTGTCAAAATCAAATTTGCAAGCTTGAACCACATTTGCATAACCTTGATTTATTCAACCATTTCGTATTTCTTTCTTCAAAATAAACTAAAAGTGAAAGAATCATTGAATAAACATACAAATTTAAGCTGATTTTAGCAAGGAGTTGATACTATGTATTATTTTTGCGTTGTGATTTCTGTTTTAATCAATTTTATTCTCTAAATCTATTACTAACTCTACTGTAGAATGGAGTGGGGGTGGCTCAGTCGGTAGCGCGTCAGGGTCGTAATCTGTAGTTCACAGGTTCGAGTCCCAGCTGGGTCGGCGTTGAGATTTATCTCCGCAAAATTCCCCGCCCTGCCCACG
Organism: Ryuthela nishihirai; assembly: GCA_038380435.1. Lineage (NCBI taxonomy): Eukaryota > Metazoa > Arthropoda > Arachnida > Araneae > Heptathelidae > Ryuthela > Ryuthela nishihirai. The sequence continues at coordinate 49,965,839 of JAWZYU010000024.1, read as the reverse complement.
GTCACTAGGGGACACCGATGGGCTTGGAAAGGCCGCCGTCCGTCGGATGGGACGTTAAGCCGTGGCCCCGTGTGCGGGAGAACCATAACCTGTGCACTTTAAAGAACACGCTGGAAGGCCTTGACGGGAGGCTACCATCTGTCTCCCAACAGCTGTTCCAGTGGGTCCCCTTCCCCAACCTTCTCTGAGCCTTCGGGGTCCATGTGACCTGGCCATTTAGCCCATTGTGTGCAAAAAAGTGCCGCTCAGAGATATTCCAACAACAACAACAACAACTTCTAAACCAGAATTCTAAACCAGGGGTACCAAATTATGGTATCGCGTCCCTTTTGATTTTTTTTATTTTATCATTTTATTTATTTATTTATTTATTTTTAGTCCTGTCAGACCTCTGTGGCAAGCAAGCTGCTTGAGGGGGTATTTAATTTAATTTAATGAAACCCTCACGCCATCCTACCTTTTATTTATCATCAGCCAACCTCTTCTTTGATAACAATTTCAATTCCTAATTTAAAATAAACAGAAAAAAAGATTCTCATCCTCGCGCCCTCTTTGGAAAGTCTTCACCCCCCCCCCCCCCAAGTGTCGGATCCCCTGTTCTAAACGAATTTTATTACGTTGATGCATGTGACTGAGTAACTTGTCGCTGTCATTTCATTTGTAATCAACGCATTTAATCATTTTCAAATGGCAGACAGAATTTTATATAAAAATTCTACGTACTAAACATCAAAATACTTGTGATAACCGATCGATATATTACTGCAGAACAAATAAACTAAACGTTGAAAGATGGAATAAAATAAGAGATTTCGCTTACTTTCGTCAAATCTAAATATATATTTCAATTTTTATAATAACATTTAAAAAAATACTTATATCATCAGATATTTTATATATGTAATAGTTTGTTTGTTAATACCATTTGATCAATCTTCTTATTCCTCGTTAAACAAAACCAATTTCTTTGCTGATGATTCGCTGAAACAGAACATACCTTTATAATGGGAAGATTCAGTTTTATCTTACAAAAACATATTTTGTAGCAACATCTGATTACTTTTTTTTATGATCAAATGTAATATACTAGTCATGCAGAATATACTTTGATAGTATGAGGACCATTTAGTTATAGCTTACAAAAAGCATACCTTGTAACATCTGTTTATTTTTTCTTATGATTTGATGTAATATACTAGTCATTTTTATTTGCATAGGTTTTAAAATAATACACTCGATGTTTTATAACTTTTTCAATTGCCATTGTCAAAGCTTTTTGCGCCATCTTGGTCCATTTTATTTATGCTACTTTTTGTTGATGAACTGTAAAAAAAAAATACCCCCTCAAGCAGCTGCTTGCCACAGAGGTCTGACAGGAGCCTGTCAGTTTATATGCCATAGTAGAAGGTCTGAGAGGATGGCAGGACCTCAGCAGAAAAACAACACGAACATCCATGCCTTGATACGGGGCTCGAACCCAGGTCCCTTAGATCAACAGCCAAGCGCGCTAACCACTCGGGTATCTCTGGTATATTTCTTGAAATTTATTGGTTCTTGTTTAGCAAGTGATAAATAGATAAAAATGTCATTAATGCACATATTACTTGGAAAAAAGTCCACATAATGACAGTGAAATGCAAATATCAATGATTCGTGACTTCTAAAATAATCTTTTCGTGGGAAAATGTGACTGTAAATAAAGTAAATATCTCAATCAAATCTTTATTTTCAACAATATATTACTATATTATTGAAAGAATCAAGATAATTTGAATATTTAACAACAGAAATATCAGTCGTAAGAATTTGCTGCAAAAGTTAATTAAATAACATGGATTATTTCAAATAATCTATTTTAATAAAATAAATATATGTTTTGTATAGGCCAATACCTCGGGTAATGCAGAAAACCGTACAACTAAGTTAATCATATCAGCATATATAGTTCTAAAATCTAGATATTTCTTATATATATATATGTGCATATATTATTACTAATGATTTTAATCCTAATCTCTACCCAATGTTTATATATCATTTAGAAAAATGATTCTATAAAATTATTTTAAATATCGGTAAATTTGATGTTTCTTAGGTCTAGCATTTACTTAAATATTTTAAATTTTTATTATTTATTACTAACTTAATAGTTTTAAAATCTGGAATTTCGTGTCTTGAGACAGATCTTTAATTTATCTACAATCACAGATTTCCATGAAAACTTTATTTTTGAGTAATGAATCATTGATATTTGCATTCCATCAAATGCTTTTCTTATAGAATTAAAATTTTTCCATCAGAAGCATTTTTTTTTAAGTTATGGAACAGATATCATAGTTTTCCATTGGAATAATATGGAAATTCTCAAAGTAGTGAATAATTTTAATATGTGCTATTAAAACACAATTTACTCTCGATTCTGATTTTACTCTCAAGACCTAAATGACAAAATAAAAGCACTTTGGTATAATTGAAGATACTCTTATTACATTAGTTAAAAGCTAGTTTATTTACAATAGTCAATTAATTTTCAAGTGTGAGAGACGGTATTTGGCAGTGTTTGCTACAAAGCACTCAAGAAATATCGATCGTGATGCTACAATTTCCAGCCTTAAAATTCGCTTTGAACTGGGACATCAGTCGAATTGCTTTCATTTTTAGTTCTCTTCATCTTTCATTTCATAAATAATAATGACTCACTTTCGAATACAGGCGTGCAAATTGGACGCCACTTTAAGTAAGCGACAGAGTAGTTCCAGGAAAGTCTCCTTAGAAAGATACAGAATTGAATTAAATGCACTCTAAAAGATGTTAAATATAGCAAGTGTTGCTGGGTGTTCTTACTGCTCTGCATGCTTTAAATGTTCATTTATATACCTCCTTCGAAAAAAAACTGTGAAATGAGCTAATTATTATGTTTTATTCAGAAAAGCTGAATATTTCCATTCCGATACAATTTATATTAGGAGTCACATAATAGGATACTATATCAGATATTTTGTATTTTATTATTTTATTATTCTGCTAGTAGAAAAAAATATATTTGTATTCAGTATTTTTGAAATACTGTATTAATATTTTAATGCGTGCATATTTCTTTGTAAAATATCATTAACAGTCAAGTTTTAAATCTCAAAGATTTTTAAATTCAATCTTTTAAATCTCAAGCTTTCCTGTTCTTTGAATTATTCTAAACACACTATCGTTCTAACAATATTGTCTCCAATAAACATTTGCGTTATCCCCCTCCCAATAATAATGCCATCCTAAAGTTTAAGAAACGCCCACCCAAAAGAATCCGAACTACGTCTTATTCAGAAATTATCTACCACTAATTAATCTATTTAAAAGCATTTTTTCATTGTACATTCGTTTCGTGTAAGAGTGAGTAATTAACTAATTGTGACACAAGAGATCAAAAATTTTAACTATTCCAGGACAAAAATTCCGAGTACTTTTAATGGTCGTTTCGCATTCCGGTAGCTATTCGATTTGAATATTTCCTGGATACTTGAGCAAGCATTTTAAAGAGTCAGTTGTAAAAAAGATAAAAATGAGAAAATCATGAATGAGGATTTAAAGAGACGCCCACAAATAGTGATGAATCTCGAACGTTAATTAGTCGGCATTCCTCTATTTTAACTTCCCTAACCCATTTACACGTTTTGCCACTCATCTCAACAAAAGAATGAGTGGATCATCGCTAAGAATTAATTACCACGGTTTTCAATTTCGTTGAAGAGCGTTCTCTTTCTTCAAGGAGCATCAGCATGATGAACTAAGAGGAAATTTCTATTGATGATTTTCCTCTTTGCTTTCATCGTCTCTTCGTCATAAGAAGAAGTTTGTTGATCCTTATTCACAGGCTTTTTCATTATCGTTTGTGATGTAAAGAAACTTACGTCCACAATGAAGAATAAAATCAGGAAAGTAAAGAGAGTTGTATCAGTACCCGAAACGGAATCTGTTATGTACAGATCCTAAGTACAAGTTATATAATTGTTAGCAGGATCTACGAGAGAACTGGAGGAATGCTAATCTACGAGGAAACTGAGGGAACGTTAATCTACCAGAGATACAGGGAACGTTAATCTACGTAATAATCGGGGGAACGTTAATCTACGAAATAATTGGGGGAACGTTAATCTACGAAATGATTGGGGGAACGTTAATTTACGAGAGGACTGGAGGAACGTTAATCTACCATAGAATTGGGAAAATGTTAATCTACGAGAAAACTGGAGGAACGTTAATCTAGGAGATAACTAGAGGAACGTTAATCTACGAGATAACTAGAAGAACGTTGATCTACGAGAGCACTAGGAAATGTTAATCTACGAGAGAACTGGAGGAACGTTAATCTACGAGAGAACTGGAGGAATGTTAATCTACGAGAGATATGGGGAACGTTAATCTACGAGAGATATGGGAACGTTAATCTACGAAATAATCGGGGGAACGTTAATCTACGAAATGATTGGGGGAACGTTAATCTACGAAATGATTGGGGGAACGTTAATCTACGAGAGGACTGGAGGAACATTAATCTACGAGATAACTGGAGGAACGTTAATCTACGATAGAACTGGGAAAATATTAATCTACGAGAGAACTAGGAAATGTTAATCTACGAGAGAACTGGGTGAACGCTAAGCTACGAGAGAACTGGAGGAACGTTAATCTACGAGAGAACTAGGTAAACGTTAAATTACTAGAGAACTGGGTGAACGTTAAGCTACGAGAGAACTGGGGAAATATTAATCTACGAGAGAACTGGAGGAATGCTAATCTATGAGAGAACTGAAGGAACGTTAAGCTACGAGAGAACTGGGGGAGACGTTAATCTATGAGGGTAAGTCATAAAATAATGTTCTCTATTTCATTTCTGCAGAGGGCAGGTGAGTTCACCACAGACAATATGAAGGACACACATATGTGCAATATTTTTCCACATTGTCACCAGACTTGTTGAGACACTTGTAACTTGTCATAACAGTCGATCAGCTTTTTGAAACCTTGCCGATAAAAGGATGCGTCTTGCTCCTGAACCCACTTCACGACTTAAAATCATTGCCCTACCGTCTATCGGCAGGACAATGATTGATGCCCTCAAAGAGCAAAATGTCTATTATGGAATGAAGCGTCATCTTGACAGACATTTCTTCAGCTTCCTGAACAAATGAAAATCCGATGACTATTTAATGGATGGTAAACAGTTGCCGAGATCTTCATTCGTTAAGATTCGAACTCACGTCACCATTTGCTTGTGTGTTGCATTAACAGGACAATAAGAGCCGTACACAACCACAGCTTTCCACTGGTTGGGTTTTCTCTGGTTGGGTCTTCAGAAGCTTCTTTCAGGTTTTATGCTTAACAGCACGAATGTGTAACAAGATGACTGACCTTCACCATGTTCGTTCAGGTTTTATGCTTAACAGCACGAATGTGTAACAAGATGACTGCTGTGATTTAATGACTTCATTTGGCACTAACATGCGATGGTGGCACATCCTCAGACGTTTGTTAGTTTGGCAAGGAACAAACTGTGGACTTTACTTTCTGACATGACTTCGTATTTTCTTTTCTGAAGAGATTTGTTCTGTGACACTGAAAAAGTAGATCTAGTACGTGCTAGAAATCGAGTTATACAGAACACTTTATTCAAAGTTCCCATTCCAGGATAGTTCCTTCCCGGAGAGGGGACCTCTCTGAGTTTTTATCTATATCAGCGTATTTCGCAGTTAAATCACAAAATTATCATTTCCGAAAAGTCTGAAGCTTAAGTTATCCGTATATCCAGTGAAATCAATTAAAATCACTTTGAGTTTATCTTAAACTCATTTCAATTTGATTTCAGTTAAGTTTATTCATCAGAAGAGCTATTTATGAACAATATATTCAAAACCACTAATCAACTAATATATTAAATAATTCTAAGTCCAGAACAATAACTAGACTGCCCTCCAACATGCATTGGAATGCTTCCATGTTTATATTGGCTAGTCGGTTTTTAACCTCTAAGCGGCACTTTTTTTACACACAATGGACTCAGAGAAAGTTGAATGAGGGGACTCACTGGAACAGTTGTTGGGAGAGTAGCCTCTCGTTAAGGCCATCTAGTGTCTTCTTTAACGTGCACAACGTACGGCTTTCCAGCTCACGGGGTCACGGCTTAACGTCCCATCCGACAGTCGACGGACTTTTCAAGCCCATCGGTGTCCACCTATGGACCGTGGGTAGGACGGAGAGTTTTGCAGAGATAAATCTTAATGCTGGCCCAGCTGGGACTCGAACCTGGGAACTGCAGATTACGATCCTGGCGCGCTACCGACTGAGTCACCTCCGGCCCCTTCCATGTTATATGGCACGAAAGCAAGTTCAGATCCACCTTATATAAGACTGGGACAAAGCCTCATATATCATACCTAGCCTGGATACGCAATAACAGAAAAGTTAATTTTTAATATATATATATATCTTTTGATTTTATTGTATAGGTTTTTTAAATTAAACTGCTAGGTTTCAATTTTTAAAAATCGGTAATTAATTTGAAATATTCAGTTTTTTTTGTAGTAATGAATAAATTCTTCTTCTTTATACAGTTTAAAAATATTTTGATTTTTATTTGAATTTCAGAGAAATAGCTTAATTTTATTTTGCGTATTTCACTTCCCACCTTTCTACTCTCCTTTTGTTCAACGACTTCCCATATGACATATATGACATGTTTGATGTATCAAGGTGCCCTTAACTGAGCTCGGACAGCTCACTAACAGAATGAGGTATAGTCAGTCTTCTTCATTAAAAGAGATGATGAAAGTTTGAGTAAATGGAAACTGTAATATTACAATATTTACAAAATATTTCACAATGAAATATTTAATAGCTCAGAATCTAATAATAATAATTTCAAATAACGATATTAGTCAACTCTGAAGTCGAAATCTGTGAGACTTCTGAATTTTGTGGCATCACATTCACATAATAACAATGGAAATGTTCTAATATATATCGGAGCATAATGTATGTATTAGTGGCGAACAGTTGACATCATTTCCATCATCATATGCATAAGTGCATGACGAGAATTCCTACGTGCATATATTTCCGAACATTTCTACATAAAATTCAACTGTGCGTGAATTAATTAATTAATTAATTTAACCCATTAGCAAATCAAGCATTCGACCGCTTCAGAGCTCTCAATTTAAACAATCAGTAGCAAATAATTTGCACATTATCCGCTCCAACTATTGCAATAATATTCGCCCATTAACTAACACCAGATTATCAAATTTTGCATATTTTAACATGCTGCAATGTGCTGTAATAGCATTATGGTTAAGAAAGTCGAAAACATTTATTAAAATACATCCGGAAAGTTTTATATATATTGAAATATGTATTATGAACATCCTTAGAATTTGGAATATTTAATACCTGATTTTTTTTCCATAAAACAAAATCTAAACTAATTTGATCAAAGGGGGCGGGAGTGGCTCAGTCGGTAGCGCGCAGGCTCGAAATCTGTAGTTCCCAGGTTCGAGTCCCAGCTGGGTCAGCGTTGAGATTTATCTCCGCAAAAATTCCCCGCCCTGCCCACGGTCAGTAGGGGACACCGCTGGGCTTGAAAAGGCCGCCGTCCGTCGGATGGGACGTTAAGCCGTGGCTCCGTGTGCGGGAGAGCCATACCCTGTGCACGTTAAAGAACACGCTGGATGGCCTTGACGGGAGGCTACCATCTGTCTCCCAACAGCTGTTCCAGTGGGTCCCCTCCCCCAACCTTCTCTGAGCCTACGGGGGTCCATGTGACCTGGCAATTTAGCCCATGGTGTGCAAAAAAGTGCCGCTCAGAGGTAAAACAACCCAACCCAAATTTGATCAAAAAAAGTAGAAAAGAGTGCAAAGCTGGGGAACAAACTTTTGAATTTGTAAAAAAAAGAAAGAAAAGTGCATATATACATTGAGACTTGCCTTTGCAAATAAAACAGGAAGACAGGGAAGAGTGGAAGATGCGCTAGGAAGCAGTGAAGGAACAAATGGGACCATTCCCTGTGAATGCAAACCCATACACACACTGTCAGAGGTTAGTAAGGCACGGATGCCTTGATGGAGAGGAAAGCCCATCATTTAACGTCGGATTCTCCTCTTATCTGGATTTCTAAACTCCTCATCTGCTTCCGGCTCCTCTTCGTGCTCTCGCCGCAGCCTCCAACGTCCCAGACACCGTGAGTCACGTGACTTTAGCGTCTTCTCAATTTCTTCCCTTTCTCTACGGTTTTCGAATATCGCCAACCGTCGTCTTTCGCGATAAATCCTGGCGGAATCCCCTGGAATAATTTCGTTTCCCATATTCAGGTAACTCCGGTTAAAGGAGGGAGATGCGTTCCGGGGACCCCGAGTTAAACGAGGGTGTTTTTTATTTGCTTGTGTTTTGCATATCGCATTGATCTTTTTTATCGTTTTTTTTCTCCTTTGTATTGTAATGGATGTTTTATTTCAAAAAAAAATAATTCGCAGTTAATATTAAAAAATTAAACAAAATTGCGTAAAAGTTTTTTTTTTCACTTTTGGAGTTGTGCTTGTAACAGATTATTATTTTCTTCTGTCCTAGAAAAAATAATTGACACTATTAATCTAATTAATTACTAATCATTTAAGCAATTAATTATATTATTTAGCTTTTATGATTTACAGATTGAGAAAAGATATTCACCAACGGAATCACACGACACGGAAATCTTGAACGTAGGATTGCACTCTTCGTTTATTCACTTCTTCTGTGACCTTATGTGATGAGGGTGACACAATTGGTACCCTGCCAGGCTCATAATCTGCAGTTCCCAGGTTCGAGTCCCACCTGAGCCAACGTTAAGATTATCTCCGCACAATTCCCCGCCTCCCATCGGCTAGTAGGGGACACCTATGGACATCATTATCGCATATATTTTAGGTAGTTTTGAAAAACGAACTATTATTTTTATTTTCTCATCTGTAAACCTGTAGATATTCTACTTTTTTGTACCTAAGATAAAAAAAATTGGAGGGGACACTAATGAAATATTAGAATTCGTATTTTCAGAATATGCTAATTGTTTAATTCCCACTGTTATTAGGAAGTACTATTTTTGAAAAACTGAAAATTTTTTAACAATAATAAACCGATAGAATTATAAATTTCTATCGGTTTATTATTGTAAACGATCTATTTAATCTAGAAATGAGAAATTCAGGTGGTAGAGTGTGGAAGAATAACATCTCCTCTAGTTTAATATGGAATGCTCACTTTCAAAGAGAATGAAGGTTTCATTTTCTGATTTTTAGCAGCCTCAAACGGTAGAAAATCCTACTACTAATGAATGATTCGGAAAATACAAATAGAATATATCATCAATTCCTCTCCAACTCAGAAAAAGTTTTTATTCTATTCAGATTAGAAAAATATTTCATTTATTTTTTAAAACATAAAGTTAGATATCTACAGAGGGATGAACAGACGACAATGTAAAAACAACAGCTCGTTTTGGAAAGCAGGTTTTTCTTTCTTTATTTTAGCATTAGAAATGAAAAAAGAGTTATAACCGTTTAAAAGAAAATTACAGAATTAACATCGGGCTCAACATCTTGACGAATTAACTGTCGTTTTCCAATTTTCATTACTATTTATTAAGAATTGCTTGTCAGCTTAATCAATTTTATTTCCAAAACTCAACATTTTATATTTTATAAATAATTTAAACTTCTTAACTAGTGGTAGTTATAAATTAGAAATTTACTCCTGTTTCAAAAGTGAATTAGTACATTTAAAAATAAATATTTTAAATATAAAAGTAAAAAAAATGTTTTTGTTATTTAAAAAAAAATCGAAAATCTTTATTTTCGGAAATTACTGTGTGTGTGTGTGTGTTTTTTTTGTTGAGATAAAAAACAACACCGAAGGAATTTTGTGAGCCTTTGGTTTTCTTCCCAACACCGAAAGAGAAAAAGCGATCCAATCATTGCAGATCGTGAGGCCGATGTTAAATGACACTGTTGACTGCAAAGACGAATCTCACCTGCTCTGTTACGTGAACACAGCATCTGCAATGGGAGGAAACGAACCCATCCATTCCAGCTAAAACCTACGACACTCATTTTTCTATGTTGCCATATCACGAAATAGTGTTGGGACAAAGCATTCGCGAGTAGCACAAGGATTTTGACGGTTTTAAACAACATCCACCATTACCGAAGAGAAAGAAAATGACAGAAAAAAAATAGTAGGGGAAGGGTCAAAAGAAGAAAAATGATGGTGAAAAACGAACTATTGAAGCTGGGTTTCCTCTTATCAGACTTGCAATCTGTTGACACAAACATTTCCCCTAGGACGACAGCCTATCAGAACAGAGCTAATGTGGAACTTGAGAAGTATACATAAAGTGCAGTCGAGAGTGGAAAAGGAAAATGTTCCATCGATTGACCGATTTTCTCAGCTGGCATTGACACATCTACGTCAGTAATAAGACGAAAACTCTGCGTCGTGGAAGCGACAAAGCCCCGATTCGATAGGAACACCAAACTTCTTTGCAGTCAGCTGGATTTGATGCAAGGTTGCTCCAGCCATCGGTTGAACATCGTAAAAATTCTCCACGATATCAGACTTTTTTTGCTTACCTCTATTTTTTTCCCCTAAACCGTTCCTGCTGTGCAGATGGCAGAATGTTTAAATGCGAGATATTGTAGAAATGTACATTTTCCTGCCCAAACTATCAGGACACCTAAAAATATTAAACGATAAAGATGGAAATTTATTAATTGATTTGATATTGTCTGAGACGTAAGTCTATCTAAATCACAGCTATTCAGTTAGCTGTGAGTCAACAGAATATAGCGCTTTACAAAGAAAGTGTGAAAATTACAAAAATAAAAGTATTACTTTTGCAAAAAAAAAACTACCGCTTGAACTATTTTGATAATTAATTTATTAGTTGAAAAAACCATTTTAATTTGTATCTTTTTGATATGTCATCTTTCGATCGCATCCTATTAGCCCAATATGCTGATGATATCGCCCTCCTATTCCACTTAGGTCCAGTGATTGTTATAGACAGGCTAAAGAGATGCCTTGATGAGGTGGAGGGGCTGGTACGATAAATGGAAGGTCAAGATAAACACTGAGACACTGCCATCCTCTTAAGTGGAAAACTTATTAAAAAATCAAAACGTTTGAATTTTTTTAATAAACCAATTGAATGGCAAAAGACCATCAAATACTTGGGTATAACCCTACATCAAAAATATCAAACCCTCATATTCATGATATTATCACTAAAGTCAATGCAGTAAGATGTCAACTAGGACTTCTCCTTCGGAGAAATGCTATCTTGATGATTGATCATAATTTATTATTGTACAAACAATAATCATAATTTATTATTGTACAAGCAACAAATAACTTATGCTTCCACTATATGGGCAAATACCACCTCCACGAATATACGTAAGATTCAGGTCTTACAAAACAAAATATTGAGATCTGCAGTCGATGCCCCCTTTGTTTGTTTCTAACAGACAGCTTCATAAAGACTTGGGCAACGACCACATATATATATACACCTATTAAATGCATGCTGCCGGGACTTTTAAGAATCTATGGAGAGTGTGGAGAAATAGGCGTATACACCTAAAGACTAAAATTAGACTGTATAATAGTTTGGTTCTTTCTAGGGTTAGTTATGGTAGTGAAACTTGGACACTTTGTAAACAAGATAACAGGAAACTAGATGCTTTTGATTCCAGATGCTTACGCAGTATCTTGGGCATTAGGTGGTTCAACTTTGTAACTAATGATGAGGTTAGGCAAAGGAGTTGGCAACCTCCTTTAAGCAGCATATTGTGCAGAGAGAGACTCCGTTGGTTTGGCCATGTTGCCCGTATGAATAATTATAGATTGGCGAATAGGGTTATGAACAGTGTGCCTAAAGGCCTCAGAAAGAAGGGGAGACCTAGGATGCGGTGGGCAGACAATGTCAAACAGGACCTTGTTAGAATTGGTGTGCAGTGGCCAGATGCAGTAGATGTAGCTCAGGATAGACTTGCTTGGAGAACTAAATTGCACGGTCTGGTTGGACCTCCGTAGCCCATGGCTGCTTGAGGATGATGATGATGATTAAATGCATCTCAAAAAGGCTTTTTGAGACTGTTAAAAATAATCCTAATGAGATTATTTCATCTTTGCATAATTATGATCATAATGTTCTTAATAAGTACAAGAGGCTTAAAATGATGGCTTTCTCTGAGGAAAGCTACTCGTTTTAGGCCTCTTGTGCATGATATATGCTATTTTTAGCTTCTGTTTTATGTTAGCCTCTAGGGGCCCACCCGCGGGTGGTTTACTTGTTGTATGTTTTTACATATGCCAACTGGGCATATCCTCAGATGGAGATGGTAATGGGTAAAGTTTTAACTGAAACATCGCATATTCGTACACGATCTACGACTCTAATTTCTTGTTGTTAATAACTGCAACAAATTAAAACTCGCGAAGTAGCTAAAAGTGCTCTCTGATGCATTCTTTTTTTTAAATACTCGTTAGCATGATCACAACTTAAAATCTCGTCTACTACTATAGATAACATAAAACCGCTAAAGACTTTCTTACAACCAATACAAAAGAAATTATATTTATTAAAACAATGTTACTCTGTGTTCATTGAATTATGACTATTCCATTCCATGTTATGCCAATAGAAAGCTAATTTCGATGCTCCAGAAATAAGTCTTTTATGTAAAATATCTCTGACGATAAATTTCATATCAAACTAAATTTATATAAATTTCGATTTTCAAAATTATTCACTCAGTATTTAAAGAGCTATTGTAGTTTGAATATCAATAGCAATGCCACACAAAAATTTTACTCAAAAGTTAAATAGATCTTTCAAAAAAAACATTAATTTAAGCTATTTAATAAGAAAAGTGAATATTATAAAAGTGGGTAAAACCAGTGGGTCCCCTCCCCCAACCTTCTCTGAGACTTCGGGGTCCATGTGACCTGGCCATTTAGCCCATGGTGTGCAAAAAATGAATCTTTCAATTTTCGTCAGTTTTGTATAGTTTCTTACAATTGGCAATAGTGTAATTAATTATTCAAATTTCCGTAACTCTTTAAATTCTGAGTGAATAAGTTTTAAAATGCACATATCAGATAGATGTAGTTGAGGGGTTGGGCTTGTTTTACCTCTGAGCTGCACTTTTTTCACGCCATCGGCTAAATGGCCAGGTCACATGAACCCCGATGGCTCAAAGAAGGTTGGGGGAGGGGACCCACTGGAATAGCTGTTGGGAGACAGATGGTAGCCTCCCGTCAAGGCTATGCAGCGTGTTCTTTAACGTGAAAGGGTATGGCTCTCCCGCACACGGGGACGCTCAGTCCGCTACCGCGCCAGGCTCGTAACATGTAGTTCCCAGGTTCGAGTCCCAGCTGGGTCAGCGTTGAGATTTTTCCCCCAAAATTCGCCGCCCTGCCCACGGTCAGTAGGGGACACCGATGGGCTTGGAAAGGCCGCCGTCCTTCGGATGGGATGTTAAGCAGTGTGCGGGAGAGCCATACTCTGTGCACGTTAAAGAACACACTGGGTGGCCCTGACGGGAGACTACCATCTGTCTCCCAACACTGTTCCAGTGGGCCCCCTCCCCAACCTTCTCTTAGCCTTCAGTTCCATGTGACCTTGCCATTTCGCCCATGGTGTGGAAAAAAGTGCTGCTCAGAGGTAAAACAACCCAACTTTTTATGCTTCACATACCCCCTGGAAATGTGTAATATATAGTTATAGTATAACAATGGTTATTTTTACTTTGTTACTAGATCTAGCGACGTTTGAGCTCTCACGGCGTACCCAACATAGAGAACCCCTAAACTAAACTGATGTAGCAAATTCATTAATTACTTTGTTATTTCAAGAAAAAATAACTACAATAAGAAATCTCCAGTCTCTCTGTCAGACGAGGAAACTAAATGCAAAAGAAATTCCCTTTCAAAACAATGTTATCGGGAGAAAATGAAGAAATTACTTTCTTCATTTTCTCCCGATAAGAAAAAAAACAAGTAAAATCCCTAATGTCTATAACTTCAATCTAACACGGTGTCAGGTCGGGGAAGAATAAATCTCTTGCACGGCCAACGAAAAACCCTTTGATATCGTCCACACACACTCTCGCTATAGGCAGGGGGTAGCCGACAATGTAAAACTAAATAATTCATACGACATGTTGCTGAGCCCAGCAGCTGTGCAACCGAAAATGCATCGGGGCACGCATTAAAAGGAACACCCGCTGGAAGAAAAAATAAGGTTATATCTTTATCACACACTCTCTACATTGTCGGGAATTGCATTTAATATTGATAGTTTCATTTGTACTTGCCCAACTACTTCTTATGTTACTCTAAGGAACTCTGCTACAAAATGTAATTTCTCTTACCTACCAAGTCCAAGATTTCCTGGTTGAATGAATAGATTTTTTATGTACGTCTCTTATATACAGCAAGAACGCTGGGCTATGTAAAGTGAGAAAACGGAGTAATATATCTCCGTCTTTCCTGCATTTGGTAACACAGTTCCTGAATGATTGATAATTCAGTGAAGAAAAAAAACATGTGAGGAGCAGACAACGTTTGAGTCTTTCGGTAAAAACTCTACATTTCTGTCTTTTTTACCTGACTATTTTTTACGTTACTTTCTCGTTTTTTTTTTGTTCTTTTTTTTTCTTTTGTTTTAGATAAATTCTAACCAAAGCCAACTACAATCATATTTCATCTAGAAAACGTTTTCGGCTTTCAAATATTTCTAGAATTTTTCTCCTGTTGCTCTGATTCTTTCAAAGGAATAAGAGTCCGAGAAACGACGAATTCTGTCATAACAACGAATATTTATGGCTGCATAAATCACAAACATATCCGTTTCATATATTATACTCAGTTTATAGACGCCAGCTTGTAGATGCTTCCTCCAATAGGCATCGTTGATCGTGAATAAAGGCTCGATGCGGACTCATTATCATAAAAATGGATCGTAACCTGACGCGTTTTGACTGCGCGCTTCTTTTTTTTTCTATCTCCGTTTTCTCGTCATTTTTTCGCTTTCTTTCCTTGTAGCAGATGTTCAGTAGTTTCCATATTTTTCACTTTATTATTTTCCTTTTTTTTGTTTTTTATCTTTGTCTTTGTTTTGTTTTTTTTTCACTTTCTGGTTTTTTTTTCTTCTTTTTTGTCTGCCTGTTTAATTTTCTTATTTCTTCTCATTTTAAAACTTTTATGCAGTTTTCTTTCTTTGCCTTTTTGCCTTTTCCCTTTCTTATTTTGTGTTCACATTATCCGTTTATCGCATCCTTTTAAAACGCTCTGCAAACCCTTGTTCTGCCTTCAGTGAAAAAGGAGACACTCTCCACCGTCCGTCGGATGGGACGGCAAGCTGTTGTCCAGTGTACAGAAGAACGATGCCCTGTGCACGTTAAATGAATATTCTGAATGCCTTGACGAGAAGCTTTTATTGACTACTAATAGTCGTCTGATGGATTCACTTTCCATAGACGACTATTACTAGTATCACTTCCCCAATCTTTCTGACCCTTGGGGTTCTTGTGACCTTATGTGCAAAAGAGTGCTGCTGAGTGGTAAAACAACCTTCAAAATGTATCTCTCAAGTAAGTATCTTACTAGAAAATCTCAATCCCAAGATAATAAGCTGTTAAGGATTCTTCGTTGGCTGTTTAGCTCAATTTGATTCAACTCTCCAAATTATAAAGTAGATCACAATCCCACGTCGCAAGTTTTCATTTGACATACAAAACGTTACAATTGCTCAAACCCATCTTTTTAGGGGGAGGGGGTGGGCAGAAATGAGAAGGCATAATTCGAGATACCCCGTAATATAACTCGCTAAACTCTGCTGTCGTTTAGTATTTCCTTCTTTAGTGGTGGGCTTTTTTTTTTCCCGAAAAGTAGACCGTTTTGGAATTAGACACTTATGTAGCGTTTAAGTTAGTGGTCATAGATTTTTTTTTTTTACCTTTTAACAGAAGATCTTATCCAGTTCTTTTTTTTTTCAGACGTTGGAGTGAGGGTTTGAGGGAGTAAACCATTAAGTTACAATAAGAGGAACTGTACACGAAATTTGGTGGTCCTAGCTCTTTTAGTTTATTTCCCCGTTTTTTTAGGGAGAAGATTTTCGTGGGAAATATATACTCAGTTTTCACTGAATTATGACCACCTCTCTTCTTATTATGTCAGTGGAAGCTAACTTCGAAACTCTATAACTTCTAAACTAAGCATTTTATGAGAAAATGTAAAAAAAATAAACTTTGAATATTTAACAGCAATGCAAGTCTTAGGAAAATTGAAAAATATCGAAAATTATTTACAACTTTTGAAATATACATCTGTTTTATTAAATGGTGTAAAAAAATACTTCTTATTCAAATTATAATTAACTTCTGAGTTAAATTCTAACGTTAGGCATTACTGCTGCAAAATATTCAAAATTCCATAACTCTTTAAATACTACGCGAATTTTGTTGAAAATCGAAATTTAGATATATCTGATTGATATCTTTAATTTATCTTCAGTCCCATTCTATCACATAACTCATTTTTTAGAAATTATAGAGCTTCTGGCTGGTACTCGAACCTGGGAACATAGATTACGAGCTTGAGCTAATACCGACTGAGCCATCCCCGCCCAAACACAAGAACTACAAGGCTCAGAGTTTGTTAGGAAAAGGGAACCTACTAGACAACTATTACGAGACAGGTGGGAGTCTCCCATCGTCAAGGCCACCAGCGTGTTCATTAGGGTTGGGTTGGGTTGTTTTACCTCTGAGCGGCACTTTTTTGCACACCATGGGCTAAATGGCCAGGTCACATGGACCCCGAAGGCTCAGAGAAGGTTGGGGGGAGGGGACCCACTGGAACAGCTGTTGGGAGACAGATGGTAGCCTCCCGTCAAAGCCATCCAGCGTGTTCTTTAACGTGCACAGGGTATGGCTCTCCCGCACACGGAGCCACGGCTTAACGTCCCATCCGAAGGACGGCGGCCTTTCCAAGCCCATCGGTGTCCCCTACTGACCGTGGGCAGGGCGGGGAATTTTGCGGAGATAAATCTCAACGCTGACCCAGCTGGGACTCGAACCTGGGAACTACAGATTACGAGCCAGGCGCGCTACCGACTGAGCCACCCCCGCCCAAACACAAGAACTACAAGGCTCAGAGTTTGTTAGAAGGGAACCCACTAGACAGCTATTACGAGACAGATGGGAGTCTCGCATCTTCAAGGCCACCAGCGTGTTCATTAACTTACACATTTACAACTTTAATGAAAACAGGGTCCATGGCTAAACATCTGATACGATGAACAGTGCTTTTCCAACTCATCTGTGTCTTCTTTCTGACCGAAGGCAGAGCAGGAGTTAATGGCAATAAATCTTAATGCCGGCAAAGTTGGGACTCGAATTTGAGAATTGCAGATTACGAGTTTGGCTCGCTACCAAGTGAGACAAATCCCACCCTATTGAATGAAGGAACAACATTTGCCCACCCATTCTACAAAAATTCCTATTGAACTAAAAGTTAACATGTCTTAACAAACGTTGAATAGTTTCTATTGCATTTCGCACGTTAGGATTAATTCCCCAAAATATTTCCATCTCGCTGTCCTGTAGACACTTTGAAGTATTTTCCTCTCCTCGCTGTCCTGTAGACACTTTGAAGTATTTTTCCTCTCCTCGCTGTCCTGTAGACACTTTGAGTATTTTTCCTCTCCTCGTTGTCCTGTAGACACTTTGAAGTATTTTTCCTCTCCTCGCTATCCTGTAGACACTTTGAAGTATTTTCCTCTCCTCGCTGTCCTGTAGACACTTTGAAGTATTTTTCCTTTCCTCTCTGTCCTGTAGACACTTTGAAATATTTTCCTTTCCTCGCTGTCCTGTAGACACTTTGAAGTATTTTTCCTCTCCTCGCTGTCCTGTAGACACTTTGAAGTATTTTTCCTCTCCTCGCTGTCCTGTAGACAGTTTGAAGTATTTTCCTTTCCTCGCTGTCCTGTAGACACTTTGAAGTATTTTCCTTTCCTCGCTGTCCTGTAGACACTTTGAAGTATTTTTCCTCTCCTCGCTGTCCTGTAGACACTTTGAAGTATTTTCCTTTCCTCGCTCTCCTGTAGACACTTTGAAGTATTTTCCTTTCCTCGCTGTCCTGTAGACACTTTGAAGTATTTTTCCTCTCCTCGCTGTCCTGTAGACACTTTGAAGTATTTTTCCTCTCCTCGCTGTCCTATAGACACTTTGAAGTATTTTCCTTTCCTCGCTGTCCTGTAGACACTTTGAAGTATTTTCCTCTCCTCGCTGTCCTGTAGACACTTTGAAGTATTTTCCTCTCTATACTTCTCTTCATATAGTCAAAAAACTAACATGTCGTATCGCAAATTTTCATCTGCCGCAACGGTATCACTGGCACTCTTATAATGATCCTACTGGATCATTATATCGCAAGAGTCTGCGGAAGAAGGAGTAGGAGCTGATGCAGAAGAAGGCAATGGTGGAGTTGGAAGAGAGCGATGAGGGAAGATGTTCGGTGAGGAGCAGCAGTTAAAAGACTAGGACTAACAAACCAGCGAAAACATAAGAAGAATGCGAAAAGTTTCTAAATTTAATACTCATAAGTAGGACTTGACTCATATCCCCTTTCATAACAGGGGGAAATCAAAGCCTTTAGTAAAAGTCCACCTTTTGAAAAGCAGCGTATTCCTGTCCTGAAATCGTTCTTAAGAGTAACATCATTTTTTGAGGTCGTAAAGCTTTTGGAATTGCACGCGGAATCAAAATAAGTGGCAATGCAATCTTCCATCCAAGTGCCAAGCAATCTGAAGATTCTAAAATAATCGTCGGAAGATGAGGATCAGGGAGAATCAAGCATCTCTTCCAGCCTCTCGTAATTTGGCTCCAGTAATGATCGCAAGAGTCTGCGGAGAAAGAGAAGGAGCTGATGCAGAAGAAGGCGAGGGTGGAGTTGGAAGAGAGCGACGAGGGAAGATGTTCGGGTGGGGAGAGGGAGGAGCAGCAGTTAAAAGAACTGCGGGGTGGTTGATGTATTTCGAGAGTTTTGGCAGGCGTTTCCATATTAATGAGTCATATCGAAGAAGAAGCGGTTCTTTCTACCTGTAAATACATTCTTTGGCTGTCGGCCAGAATCCTGCTCACTTGGTGCGTGTGTATGATTGCGATTGCCGGGAACAGAAGAAGATAAAGAAAAAACAAGACTGGATAGGAAAGGGGAGCTTATGACAGCTAGAACGAAAAGAGGAAATTAAACTTATTTGTCTGTGCTTGATGATGACAGTTTATAAACAGTTATCGAGTCATCGGTGTTCGTTAATCTTATATGAGGCTACAAAAATATTTTCGTAGTTAGAATTTTAACACAGAAAGTGTATAGAATAAAGGGATAAATAAAATTTAATATGGGAGTTTAAACATTGAAAATCGAGGTACTGCTTATTATTTCAAAAAGCAACCGTTTTCTTTATTTTCTAGTTGAAATGGAAATATTTTTGAGTTTTTTTTTTTATGTTGTCATAGAGATAAACGCTTCGTAGAAAATTAACTGTCACAGATTTAGTAGCTGGCATAAATGGACAACTGAACACGCCTGCTTGCAGCGCTACCTTTAGCAACTGGCGGTAATTCTCATTTTCTCCCAGTTTTCAAAGTGGGTGAACTTCTTGCTATAAGTTCCGTATCTAACGATTATTTGCTTTTCATTGACTTTATGGGGCAGGGGTGGCTCATACAGTAGCACACAAGGCTCGCAATCTGCAGTTCGCCGATTCGAATCTCAGTTGGTCCAGCGTTGAGATTTATCTTCGCAAAACTCACTGCTCTCAGTACGAGATACCGATGGGTTTGGAAAGTTCACCTTCCGTCCGATGGGACGTAAATCTATGGCTTCATGTACAGAAGAGCCATACCCTATGCACGTTAAAGAACATGCTGGATGGCCTTAATGAGGGGGCTACCATCTGTCTCCTAATAGCTGTCCAGTGGGTCCCCTAACCTCAACTTTCTCTGAGTCCTCGGGGTCTTTGCGTTGCCATAGAAAAACAACACAAACATCCATACCTTACCCGGAGTTCGAACCCAGGTCCCTTAGATCAGTAGCCAAGCACTCTAACCACTCTGCCACATGCAACAGAAAATATTATTTATTAAACTTATGTAAGAATATTATAAAATAATCTAAAATTAAAAGTTTTTTCATAAGAAAATACAACTCGCTAAATTTTAAATTCATAATTATATATTACTTGGAGTAAGTTTATTTATGCCATTTTTGCCCCTATGGCACTTTTGGGGTTTATGTATTTTATGTTTGTTATTGCCAATCAGGCACTATTTTTAGACTTCGAGATATAAGCCATAGGCTTTGGATAGTTTTGTTTTACCTCTGAGCAGCACTTTTTTGCACATCATGGCCTAAATGGCCAGGCCACAAGGACCCCGAAGGCTCAGAGAAGGTTGGGGGAAGGGATCCACTGGAACAGCTGTTGGGAGACAGATGGTAGCCTCCCGTCAAGGCCATCTAGAGTGTTCTTTAATGTGCACAGGGTATGGCTCTCCCGCACACGGGGCCACGGCGTAACGTCCCATCCGACGGACGGCGGCCTACTGACCGTGGGCAGGGCGTGGAAATTTTTCGGAGATAAATCTCAACGCTGACCCAGCTGGAACTCGAACCTGGGAACTACAGATTACGAGACTGGCGCGCTACCGACTGAGCCACCCCCGCCTCAAGCCATAGGCTTGGAGCTCATAATATTAATTAAAGATATCAGATATGATATACTTATACCACTCTTCGGCAGGGATGGTAGCATAGTTTTTGTTCTATAATGGAAATATTATTTGGAAGGCGTCTGTCTGTGCTAGTTGCTTAATTTGTAATTAACTGCCTGCGGTAACATGAATTGCAACGAAATTCTTCGGGGAAAAAATTCGCAATTCTAATGGCATTATTCAAATTCACAAATTCGATTACACGTTACTGAATACTAATTCTGCAAGGAGTTAGAGCCAACAAAAGGGTGCCATATACTTAAAACGTTTGCAAAGCAGTGCAATAGATTGCAGCAAGAAACCTCAGTTACCTCTCCGTACAACGATGTCTTGTAGTCATCTTGTCAAAAATAATAAATTTAATATTTCATAGGTTATATGATTTACTTAGAAAGAAAAAAATCTGTGCCATTGTTGCCATCTTTGCAAGTGTCCTAATTACGATTCAGTTCCTTGTCGCTTTTATGTATTTATGTCATACAAATGAAAGGAAATGTGAGGGTGTACCAATACGTTACGCCAACGGAAAGCCACATTTAAAACTGTTGATAAAACTAAGATTTTTATGATCAAATGTCACTGGATTGGTTGGGTTGTTTTCATCTCTGAGCGGCACTTTTTTTCCACACAATGGGCTAAATGACCAGGTCACAAGGAACCCGAAGGCTCAGAGAAATGTGGGGGAGGAAACCCGCTGGACAGCTGTTAGGAGACAGATGGTAGCCTGTCATCAGGGTTATCCAGCGTGTTCGTTAACGTGCACAGGTTGGGTTGGGTTGTTTTACCTCTGAGCGGCACTTTTTTGCACACCATGGGCTAAATGGCCAGGTCACAAGGACACCGAAGGCTCAGAGAAGATTGGGGGAAGGGACCCACTGGAACAGCTGTTGGGATAGTTTAAATTCATAAATTAAGGTCTCGCCTTCCTAACACAGATTTTCTCTTTGGTATATTATGCGGACAGACTCCATCAGACCTGGACGCATGCAGCTGCTTGAGGAGTAATAGGTTTGTTTTTTTTTTGTTTTGTTTTTATTATCAGCAGAGCTTCAGTGGTAGCCTCCCGTCAAGGCCATTCAGTGTGTTCTTTAACGTTCACAGGGTATAGCTCTCCCGCACACGGACCACAGCTTAACGTCCCATCCAAAGGACGGCGGCCTTTCCTGGCCCATCGGTGTCCTCTACTGACCGAGGGCAGGGCGGGAAATTTTGCGGAGATAATTCTCAACACTTACTCAGGTGGGATTCGAACCTGGGAACTGTAGATTACGAGCCTGGCGCGCTATCGAATGTCACTGGAGATAAATTAATTATATTAATTAAATCATTACAAATCTCCAATATTTACAATTATGGTAGCTGGAATATTTCACAGAATCATGACTAACAATAAGCATTTATCTCAAAATACAATGCAAACAAAAAAAAAATAAATATAATATTAAGCAGTTTAAAAAAAAAGTGTACTTTAGAAATATCCTCAATGATTTTTTTTTTCATTTTCAGAGATTTTTAGCACAGATTTTTATAAAGATGCTGTTGCTAAATGTTCCAGTTTCCAACAATTCAATAATGAAAAAATATTGTCGAGTATCAGGATTTAGAGCGATTTTATCGAAAGTTTTGACCAACTGTAATTTTTTTTCTACAACACTAATAATTAAATCTACCTCGTATTGAAAAAAAATAATTCATTTCGATTTAGCAACCGCTTAGATCGACAAGTCTACCATGCAACTTTAGCTTGGTATTTTATGCAGAACCGTTCCGGTGATCAAATGGCTAGCGTGCTTAACTGAGAATCAAATAGATCTGAATTGGAGTTCTATGTAAAGAACGGATTATTTTTTACTTCCTTGCGTTGCCTTTCTGTTAAGGTCTCGCCTTCCTGACACAGATTTTCTCTTTGGTATATTATGCGGACAGACTCCTCAAGACCTGTGTCGCATGCAGTTGCTTGAGGGGTAATATGTTGGGGCTTTTTTTTTTTCGTTTTTATTATTCTATGCAGAAGAATCAGCAGGGCTTCAAATTCATAATTTGATTCCCAGGTTCGATTCCCCCCTGTACCTGCGTTGAGATTTTCTGTGCTAAATTCTGTTCTACCCGCGGGAAAAAATTGGATTCCGATTGGCTTGAAAAGAACGCCGTCGATTGGATTGGCCTTTAAGCCGTGGTCCCTTGTGAAGCATATTCATACTGTGTTCACGTTATGAAACTCGCTGGATGACCTCTGTCTTCTACATCTGCCCAATGGATATCTTTCCCCTAAGAGCTCGGAACCTTTGGGATCCTTATGACTCAAGGCCGGAGTAGGCTGAGTCGGTAGCTCGCTAGGCTCGTAATCTGCAGCTACCAGGTTCGAGACCACCTGGGCCAGGGTTGAGATTCATTTCCACTAAACCCCCACCTACCTTCAGTCAGTAAGGCACACCTATGGGCATGGGAAGGCCATCCATCAGATGAGACTAAAGCCATGTCCCCTTTGTTCAGGAAAGCCATACACCATACACGTTAAAAGAAACGCTGGATGACCTTGACAGAAGGCTACTATCTCTTTCCTAACAGCTGTCCAGTGGGTCCTCTTCCTCCCACCCTCTCTGAGTCTTGAGGTTTTTGTGATCGGCCATTTAGCCCATCATGTACAGAGAAATGCAGCTCAAAAGAATAACAACAAAACTCATTTCTATGCAGAGCTGTTTGTTGTCGATTCTGAATATCGGTGATACTTTCCTCGAATCTCCAACACAGGAGTCACGAAATGTATTCGGAACACTCAACCGATCCAAGATCTAATCTGCACAACCAATTTTCTGAACGCTTCAGTGCGATCTGTTACATGCTTGGTAATAATTCCCGCAGCTTACAAAAGGGTCAAAAACGGACGCCTCGATAGACACCTTATTAAAAGCCATCAGAAACGAGAAATCAGCTTAATGCGATTGCAATGTTTCCGGGGGTTGCTGTCATTTACATGGATCGACAAAGAAATGTAGTCATTAATTAAGCTGATTAATGCTAATTACCACTCGCCAGCAATGAGGTTGCAACATCAAAGACTTCGGTTCACTTTTGCATCATAGATCATCATCGTTTTCCAACCAGCCTCTATCAAACAACACTTTCGCATTCCTAGAAAAGATTAAAAAAATAGATCCAAGCAGCATTTAATGAATGGCTTTCTATATTTGTTAGCCTATATCTCTCTAAACAGTGAGAATGACATTTCAAATAAAAGAGCGAAGGATGAAAAAGAAAGCCTTCAATGTTGTTATCAAGCCGAAACTTTGTTCAACCCAAGAGTTTGAAGATGGTTTGATGATCAGACAAAATGCGTGGATGTACGTAAATGCAATTCCTAGTAAAAATTAGCAGAACGCTTTTCAAGGCTTGAGTGATGATATGCCACCGTTCTGCTTGAATGTCTTACGGACTAGATACGATATGGTGTCTGATTTCACGTTTAAAACATGAGCTCTTCGTGCACTGAGAACTGGTGGCTTAGGGAAAGTGAGCGATACGTGAGGCTCGTATTACTAATGGGTTTTCTGGGTTATTAGTCAACATTAACTGCTATTCAGGTAATTATGACCGGTTCCTAAGAGGTACATTCTATGTACATGTGTCGTGTATAAAGAGGAGAAGACGGGATACGGAAAAAAAGGCAGCTTATGTGTTGTGAGGTAGAGTTAAAGGGGAATATAGGCAGATAATTGTCGTAAGGTGTTTTCTACTTACTAATGGTGCTTGTAGAAAATTCAATGGAAGTACGTAATAGAGAAAATTTATAAAGCTAATGTTCATAGTGAATATAATTGCATGTACTTTAGGTATGTATTAGGTAAGAATTTTTTAAAAAGCTACGCGTTAAAGTAAATTTATTGTTATTTTTATACCACTTGTTGTAATAAAATTGAATTTTCTAATTTATTCTTAGAATAAATTTGATTTAATTGAACTATTAACATGATTTACAATTTTGTAATTGTTTAAATCAATTAAAGATGTAGTTTTTGGAATTTTATACAAAATATAAAGTTGTAAAAAGTAGATTGTATTTATTGATTAATATTTTATATTATTGAATTCATATATTAATTAGTATATATGTATAAGGTGAGATTAACTTAACTACTCAAGCAGCTAGTAGTAGGTGGTCATATTATTCTGATACAACTGTGTATATATTAAAAAATAATTTTTCTGTTGTTGCACTGTCCAGGTCTAATATAACGTAGGAGGCTCTGGCTCCTATGTTTACGCTATTTTTCTCCTTTCGGAATGCTTGGGCAATACAGGCAAAAAAAAATTATTAAACTTGTGCACATTTCCTCCATTTTCATATTTTAATTTTTTTTAAACCTCTAAAACGGAGGGGAAATTGTTATATTGAAATGGAAATCCAAGTTCTTTACCCCTCCTCCCCTTATTTGTTTTCTCAATTATGGGCTGTTAACACGGATAAATTGTTTTATTATAATCAATCATTTTATTATATATTTATAATCAAAAGTTTTATTATAATTCAATTGTAGTACCGTTCATTACAGACAATATTTATTAAAAGGATTCTTTTTCTTTCCAGGCTCAAATGAGACTTTAGAAGAAAACTAAACATTTCTATTGACCCACCAAGGTACTGTTTTTATGAACCATTTTCTCTACTAAATTTTTATCATTAATGCTTTTTTATTCTATTAAATGAATTAGGGAGTCTACAAAGTAATAAGGACTGTTCTTTTTAATATTTGATAGTATGATGATATTTTTTGCATTAAGCCAATTCAATGTTTCCACCTATTCCTTATTTCATCGAAATTAAGAAAAAGAGAATAGATGGATTTTTTGTGTCATACCGTCCCGTGGTCGAGTGGTTAGCATCCTTAGCTGCTGATCGAAGGGACCTGGGTTCGAACCCCGGGTAAGACATGGATGTTTGGTGATGTCTTTCTACAAAGGTCCCGCCATCCTCACAAGTATAAACTGATAAGGTCCTATCAGACCTTTGTGGCAAGCAGCTACTTGAGGGGATATTTATTTTAATACTCTTTTTGAAATCGATAGTATCTACTATTCCTTAGGGCGGGGGTGGCTCAGTCGGTAGCGCGCCAGGCTCGTAATCTGTAGTTCCCAGGTTCGAGTCCCAGCTGGGTCAGCGTTGAGATTTATCTCCGCAAAAATTACCCGCCCTGCCCACGGTCAGTATGGGACACCGATGGGCTTGGAAAGGCCGCCGTCCGTCGGATGGGACGTTAAGCAGTGGCCCCGTGTGTGGGAGAGCCATACCCTGTGCACGTTAAAGAACACGCTGGATGGCCTTGACGGGAGGCTACCATCTGTTTCCCAACAGCTGTTCTAGTGGGTCCCCTCTCCCAACCTTCTCTGAGCCTTCGGGGTCCATGTGACCTGGCCATTTAGCCCATGGTGTGCAAAAAAGTGCCCTCAAAGGTAAAACAACCCAACCCTACTATTCCTTAATCTTTCTCTGAAATTCTACGCAAACACTTCAACCTTATTACTCAGTAAAAAATTCCACAAGTCATCACAATATGCTTGAGCGTTATTAAGATATTCAATTCAATTCAATTTTTATTCAACATAGATATGTATCAATACAAAAATTTATGAAATATACCCAGCTAAAGCAACTGAATACTTGAGCGCTGGTGTATAATTATGACAAAAATATAAATACAAAAAATTAACAAGGCAACAATTGATAATTGAAACAATCAATGATGTAGAAGTCAAAAAATTGGTTTTACATACAGCTATCATTCATTGTTTAGTATCCATTCAGAAAGAGATTTATTAAATAAATATTTAGAAGTAATTTTCTTCATTGTATCTGGAATACTGTTGTATAATTTAGGCCCAATATAGTTTATATTACGGTTAGTAGCTTGCTTTGATATGCGTGGTATTTGCAATTTAAATGATGAGTCTCTAAGTGGTATATATGTCTGTCGAACCTGAAATAGATGTAAATTGAAATGGACGTATTCAATCATTTTTAAAATGTAAATTTGAGATAGAGTCAGTAACCCCAACTTCTTAAATATAGGACGAGATTCAGAGAAGCGACCTTTATGGTCAATAATTCTAACTATAAATTTTTGCAGAATCAACAGCCTGTTTAAGTTTGTTTTTGCAGCTCCTCCCCAGGCTTTTATAGCATATTGTAGCTGACTATATACACAAGCAGAATACAACATTTTTAAACTTGTTTTATCGAGTAAGAATCTTAGTGTATAAAATTTTGCTATGAATGGTTTTATTTTGTCCACAGTATAATCAGTGTGATACTTCCATGAAAGTCTTTTATCAATAATCACTCCTAGGTATTTAATTTGGTCAACCTTCGTAAGACGTTCGCAACTGCAATTTAGGATGTTGTAACAGTCCTTGTGATGAGAAACCACTCCAGAGTCACTGCTACCATCAGTTGATGCCTTCAACTGGAATTTTATATAGCATGTTTTAGCTTTATTTAAACTTAATTTATTCAACATTAGCCATTGATAGAAACGATGAATATCTCTGTTTGCCATTTGGTATAATTGCTCCTTGGTGTTACTTTTGTATAACAAAACAATATCATCAGCATAAGAAATAATTTCTGCCTCAAACTTTTTGTCAAATATATCGTTTACATATAATATAAATAGCAGAGGTCCCAGTACAGAACCTTGTGGTACACCTGTATTAATATTTTTCATAGAACTATATATATCATTTATCCTAACGATTTGTGAACGATTTTCCAAGTAGGATTTTAGCCATGTAAAACTGGTACCTCTGATTCCAATTTTATAAAGTTTAGCCAGCAATATTTCATGATTTACCAAATCAAAAGCCTTTGATAAGTCCAAAAAAATTGCGAGTGTTATAAAATCTTTATCCAGAGACCACGTTAGTGAATTTATTAAATGTAAAATAGCATCTTCTGTGCTTTTTTTCTGCTGAAATCCATATTGGTTTTTTGCTATTATATTAAACTTTAATAAAAAATTGTTCAACCTGACAGAAAATAACTTTTCCAATATTTTTGACATTATCGGAAGTAAAGCAATAGGTCGATATTTTTTTATAAGAATTTTGCTTCCTTTTTTGTAAATAGGAACTATTATTGAACATTTTAAGGCATTTGGGAAAATACCAGAAGATAAAGACATATTAAACAAGTAGCACAATATTGTTCGTATCGATGGATATATTGCTTTAAAATTATCCACGTTTATGTCATCCCAGCCAATTGAATAAGTCCTTTTCAAATTTTTTACTATGCTGTCTAATTCTTCCAACGAAACTGCTATCAGACCCATTGAATTGCCCTGGGAAATGATTATTCTGTCTTTTAACTTAAGATCTTCAGGCACTACCAAATCTGATTCCGAATTACCAGTTTCATATTCAGTAGCTATATTTACAAAATAATCATTAAAAGCATTAACTATTTCAGTGGAACTATCTGTAAAATATACCATTTTATTATTTAAGCTCATTTCAAATAATAATATTCAATTTATATGTGTTTATTTATAGGTTTGAAGTGCCCCCCCCCCAACCTGTGCAACAAGCATATTGCTTATAAACAAACCAGTGGGACAGAGTTAAGCTCAGTCGGTAGTGAGCAAGCTCGTAATCTGAAATTTCCAGATTTGTGTCCCAAACGTGCCTGCTATAAGATTTATCACCGTTAACCTCCACTCTGCTCTCGGTGAGAAAGAGAATACAGATGAGATAAGAAAGATCGCCGTCCATCAGATGAGATATTAAGTGCTGGCTCTGGGTGCGGGAGAACCATATCCTGTGCACGTTAAAGAACACGCTGGATGGCCTTGCATGGAGGCTACCATCTATCCCCTAACAGGTGTCTAGTGGTTCCCTTCCCCCAACCTTGTCTGAGCGCTCGGGTCCTTGTCACCTGGCCATCTCAAGCAGCTCCTTGTTACAGAGATCTGACAAGAGCATGTCAGTTTAGTACGCTATAGACAAGGTCTGTGAAGAAGGCAAGACCTCAGCAGAAAGATAACACAAGAATCTATGCCTTACCCAGAGGTCGAACCCTGATCCCTTTGATCACTAGCCAAGAACGCTAACCACTCGAGCACAGGGATTTGTAAAACAATATAAATTAATTTCTTTTAATCCCTATCTTCCTACGTATGTCCTAAACAGCAAAAAATAAAAAGTAAAGCTTACCGACGGTGAAATAATTCGTTGAATTTGTATTCACTTCAAAGGGAGAAATGTCAGCGTTCAGATTAATCTCCGCAAAACTCCTCGCCCTGCCCACGGTCAGTAGGGGACACCGATGGTCTTGAAAAGACCGCCGTCCGTCGGATGGGAGTTAATCCGTGACTCCGTGTGCGAGAGAGTCACACCCTGCGCACGTTAAAGACACGCTGGATGGCCTTGACAGAAGGCTACCATCTGTCTCCAAACAGCTGTTCCAGTGGGTCCCCCCACCCCAACCTTCTCTGAGCCTTCGGGGTCCATGTGACCTGGCCATTTCGCCCATGGTGTGCAAAAAAGTGCCGCTCTGGGGTAAAACAGCCAACCAACTAACCAAAGGGAGAAAGAGAGGGGGAAATTTACATTGAGTATGTAAATAGGCTCCCTCTCTTCCTGTGAAGCGAATACGAATTCAGCGAGTGATTTCACCATCGTTTCACATTTATTTTTCACATTTTAGGGAACCCATGGGATGAGAGCCCTCCCTCTCCTCTATTTCTTTGCTAGATCCGGCGGGCCTATATCTGTGGCTCAGTCGGTAGCGCGCCAGGCTCGTAATCTGTAGTTCCCAGGTTCGAGTCCCAGCTGGGTCAGCGTTGAGATTTATCTCCGCAAAATTCCCCGCCCTGCCCACGGTCAGTAGGGGACACCGATGGACTTGGAAAAGCCGCCGTCCGTCGGATGGGACGTTAAGCCGTGGCCCCGTGTGTGGGAGAGCCATACCCTGTGCACGTTAAAGAACACGCTGGATGGCCTTGACGGGAGGCTATCACCTGTCTCCCAACAGCTGTTCCAGTGGGTCCCCTCCCCCAACCTTCTCTGAGCCTTCGGGGTCCATGTGACCTGGCCATTTAGCCCATGGTGTGCAAAAAAGTGCCGCTCAGAGGTAAAACAACCCAATCCAACCTATATCTGTCTATTGATTAAGCCGCTGCTCGACAGGGGGTGCTCGAATCGTTTTTGTGCTACAATGGACTTATATGGAAGTCATCTATCTAATTTCTTTTGAGAAAACTTGTACTGTACAGGAATGTTGCGAATTTACTTTCATGACAACAAGAGAATATTGTTTTAAACCTCTTAATAAATGAAAACACCAAAAAGATTAGTTTCTCACGAAACACAAATGATTTATCGTTATACATTTCATTTTGCAGAACAGAAGGGAGCAAATTCCACTAATCATAAATCGTAGTTGAATTATCACATTCAGTTTTCAACAAACTAAATTTCATTCCACATTCTATGCCTCTATTACAAAACAAATTCTAATTCCATCAGCTTGAATAAGAGCACCACAGATGCGGCAACAGATAAGGGTAAATTAAATTAAAGCAAATATGAATTACTGTGCGATTAAACTTTTATAAATTTTAAAATGGAAGAGGAATTGTACGGAATTCCTACAAGCGACTGATGTTAAGGATTATTGTGTAAATTGCATGGATAGCCTACAACGATATGATCAGTTACCCATTCCAAAATTTCTCTCCAATCTTGCTAATGAACCTAGTAGTTCTGGTATATACAGTACAATACATCGCCAAAAGTACTGAATTGCTTCCACGTTATCCGAATTCTCTCTTAATTTTCTTTAATCCATATCTTCCTATCTTTCTACATTATATTAAATGCTCTCTTAAATTTGAACACAAGAATTTTGCAGAAAAATATTACTGTCGTACATCGATGATTTCAATCAAATTTATTTACATTGCTACTTTCAACAATATTTGTCTAACACTGAAATAGTTATTGGAGTTACAACATTTAATAGCAAACGTTTGCTTCGAAACTGACGAAAACTGCATTACTAAACAAACCTTTAAAATACATTTATTGTAGTAAGCAATTTGTTTACAACAATTATTATTAATGCTTGAATCTATAATAATAAAAGAAGGTGTTTGTGTCTGGATTGTTTTACCTCTGAACCAGTTTAAGCGACTAAATTATTCAAAACTCAAGACTATATTCGAAACAATACATTTATTTTTCATTTTATAAACATTTTATATAATTCAATGCACGTAACATTAAATTTTAAAACCCGCGAAATCTATCAAATCACATCTTTACATAAGTGATAACCCGTGTTTAGCAATTAAAATTTGTTCCAAATGCTTTCAAGATGCATCTAAATAAAAACATTAACAGAACCGGCGTAATTATCATTTAAATAACCAAATAATGAAGCTTAATTGCTTTAACTAGAATATGAAACCTGTTTAGAATAAACGGTCGTCTAAGATTATTACGTAGTTCGCTATAGAAGCACGTGCTTCTGCACCTAACATCAATTTGACGAATGCCTCTAGTGTAATCTGGCAACGCAAAAAAAGACGTTTGCAAACGCCCTCTTACGGCAGCAACGAATAAATCAATCATGATTGCCAAATATTTACCCGTCGTTCAGCGCCATGTTTTATAAATGGAAAGTCTGTATATTAATACCCAATGCTCTTTAAGCAAATTTTCATCACACACATGCATGAAGCACATTCATGGACACATACCAGAACTCTTTCCAAAGGCTAATTGTTTTCAGTAGAGGTGTGTATTCGTGTGTGGTCATATGCTCGGCTCTTGAAGTCTCTGAGGTTATTCTGAGAATTTAATTACGGCCAAATTGCAGATAATTCATTGCGTAGAGTTAATTAAGAGAAATTAAGAGTAATTAAAATAAACACTGAAATATTGATATAGTTAATACAAGCTCGTACAAAGAAGCTGGGAATTAAGTAGTTTGTATGGGGAGTTAATCAGACAGTTTCTAATGAGGCAAGGCTACACGATAAATCTTGGTCGGGTGGTTTGGAGTTAAAGAAATTTACCAGTAAACAGGCGATGGAATATACAATAAAGAACTTTTTCGAACAAGTGTAAAGTTAGAGGCTTTATGAATCGTAAGTGGTAAAAAAGCGGAAGAATGAATGGTACCATTCATTCGTAAATCGAAAAATAATTTGTTTGCTGTTAATGATGATGTTCCTGTTCTAGTGTTATTTTATTTTTCTGTTCTATATCAGTTTCATTCTCTTTTAAATTCTATTTTATTCTCTTCTCAGTTGTATTATTGTTTTTAACATTTTGATGCTCTTATTCACGTCTAGATTAAATGTTTTTCCAAAGTTTTGTGATCTAGGTTTGTAAGAAATATCTGTTCAACTTGAACTAGATGATGAACAAAGATTATTATTAATATTATGAATAATACTCCAAAATATTATTCACGAATTTTTATTATTTTATTTATGAATGGCGAATTGAGAAATAACGTAAATAATAATAAAGTACTAATTATAAAAGTTGCGAATATGCAATAATTAATGTATTTTTGAAATATGAAGCAAACAATACATTAAAAAAATACTTTTAACCATTTACTAAAATAAAATGTCTGTAGCTGTTAAAATTTCTTGATTACTATGAAATATTAAATACTATATTAAAAATTAATATATAATCAATATTAAATTACATTTATATAAAATATTAATGTGCAATTAGCATTAAATCATATATTGATTTAAAATATTAATGTGTAATTAACACATTAATATGTTGATACATTACATTAACATTAATATGTTGATATAAAATATTAACACAGAATTATATTTATTTGTACCTTAGCTTAAAATATGGGTTGATACATAATTAATATATAATACACGAATTTATGCGTCTATAATACATATATATTGTATAATTAATACTCTTATGTTCATTAAACATTCTATTGCCATACGTATTGGAACACCTGTTATGTGAATGGAAATGTTCATTCAAAGGTTTCAAAATAGACTTTTATAAAAAAAATATCACTGATGATAAATATTTCACTCAAATTTCTCTAAATCTCGATTTCCGACAATATCTATGTAATATTAAAAAAGCTGGAACATTTTTAAGGCTGGAACATTTAGCAGTAGAAACTGGTGTTGCGCTAGTCCTAAGTATATTTTCTTCAAAATGAACGAAAAACTGAATCATTACACAAACTTTTAACGTTGTATTTTTTTTTTCAGTAAACAATTTGCTATAAGTTATTGTGCTTTAATTAACTTGCAAGGTAAATTCTTACAACTAACAGTAATGTTATTAAGAGTTTCAATTACCATGCTTCTTTAAATGTTAAACAAATATTTTTTGAAAATCTGGGTTTGGATGAATTTTATTGAAATCTTCAACTTATTATCTTCAGTCGCATTTTTCCTTAAAAAGTTTATTTTAAAAGCTAAGAAACCATAAATATGGAGTTCCATTCATTTAATATGGATTACTTTAACTCTGAGTGGCTTTTTTTGCACAAAATGGGCTAAATAGACAGGTCAGAAGGATCCGATGGAATCAGAGATGATTATGAGAAGGGAATCCACTTGACAGCTCTTAGGAGGCAGATGGAAGCCTCCCGTCAAGGCTATTCAGCGTATTCTTTAATGTGAAGAGAACAGACCCCGATCTAAAAACAATAAAGATTGGGGGGGGGGGAGAATGGAACAGGAAAAGGGGAGAAGGTAAAAAGACTGGATTTTCATTACAGTAATATTTTCCCCTAATTATTGGAAAATGCGAAAACTATACCTATGTTTTATGATTTTTGGCCCCTTTACGCTTACTAGTCTCTAAGAGAAGCCTTGATCCCCCCCCTCCCTCAATAGATCTGTCCCTTCAGGGGCCGTGTGCAAGAGTACGTATTAGAATACGTACTCTTGCACACGTATTGCACACGTATTAGAGTAGGGGCGGGAGTGGCTCAGTCGGTAGCGCGCCATGCTCGTAATCTGTAGTTCCCAGGTTCGAGTCCCAGCTGGGTCAGCGTTGAGATTTATCTTCGCAAAATTCCCCGCCATGCCCACGGTCAGTAGGGGACACCGATGGGCCTGGAAAGGCCGCCGTCCGTCGGATGGGACGTTAAGCCGTGGCCCCGTGTGCGGGAGAGCCATACCCTGTGCACGTTAAAGAACACGCTGGATGGCCTTGACGGGAGGCTACCATCTGTTCCCAACAGCTGTTCCAGTGGGTCCCCTCCCCCAACCTTCTCTGAGCCTTCGGGGTTCATGTGACCTGGCCATTTAGCCCATGGTGTGCAAAAAAGTGCCGCTCAGAGGTAAAACAACCCAACCCAACGTATTAGAGTACGTAATAGAATATGCACTCTATGTCTCTCTCTCTTGCATACGGAGCCACGGCTTTATGTCTCATCCGATGAACGGCGGCCTTACCAAGCCCATCTGTGTTCCCTTTGTCACTGAAGGCAAGATGGGAATTTAGGCAGATAAATCTCAAGTTGGGATTCAAATCTCAAGCCTTGCAGACTTCCTGCTGAGGCAACCCCCGCCCCCCACTTCAGATGGGACCGTCCTTTTCCTCAAGTTAATATAGTGTATATTGTTGCCGTTACTGTACCTAATAAAATACTGAAACTGTTTCAAAAACTACTTTATCGTTTACCTTAAAGAAAAACATATACTTTTTGTCTTAGCAACTAATCTAATAATTCAAAACTCTTGGGCCTAGGTAATAAAAATAAAAAAGCAATCTGTGTGCCAGTTGTAAAATAACATGTCATGCATTAGAGTCGGGCGTTGCCTAGTTTTTAGGCAAATAGGTCTTTTGGGATTAAAGTGACCTAGGAGAGACTAGCTGTGCTGCAAAACATCATTCCTCACTTTTGAACGCAGAGAGGTAAAGTATGATAAAATGCCTCTTTAATTGTCAAGAGTAGCCTATTGTACAGTACAGAAAAAAGCTCATTGGGCTGAAAATAAGATGGGTTGGGTTGTTTTACCTCTGAGCGGCACTCTTTTGCACACCATAGGCTAAATGGCTAGGTCACATGGACCCCGAAGGCTCAGAGAAGGTTGGGGGAGGGGACCACTGGAACAGCTTTTGGGAGACAGATGGTAGCCTCCCGTCAAGGCCATCCATCGTGTTCTTTAACGTGCACAGGGTATGGCTCTCTCACAGACGGGCCACGGCTTAACGTCCCATCCGACGGACGGCGGCCTTTCCAAGACCATCGGTGTCCCCTACTGACCGTGGGCAGGGCGGGGAATTTTGCGGAGATAAATCTCGACGCTGACCCAGCTGGGACTCGAACCTGGGAACTACAGATTACGAGCCTGGCGCGCTACCGACTGAGCCACCCCCGCCCCGAAAATAAGATGGGAGGAACTCTCCTAGTAGTAATTTCTTACAAATGCCTGATAGGTGAGTCGATTTACCTCTGAGCGAAACTTCCTTGGACACAATGGGCTAAATAGCCAAATTACAAAGACCACAAGGACGCAGAGAAGGTTAGATTCAATAGTTGTTAGGAGACATATGAAAGCTTTCCTCCTGGAAATATTATTCGAAAACTTAATTTATTATAAAAAAAAATTATCAGTGTAGAAAAATTAATGTTTTTTCTTTAAATGTATGCGTGATTCTTTATTTCCAACTTCACTCATTAATGAACGGCTTGATATAAAATTTCTGTCATGAAATAATGATTAGTTTTTGACCCTCGCTAGAAACATTTGCTCCTTCCTGAAACAAATATGTCCCCCCCCCCCCCCGGAAAAATATTTCTGCCGACATCCATAAACACGGAGTTTCTTAATCAAAAATTCAGCGAAAGGAACTAATGATCAATCACCTCTCTTAAATGTAGAAAGCTCATTTGCAAAGAGAAAAATCTGCGGTCATTTTCAAAATATAGCGCCTTCTAACGATGGCAATTCAAACTATTGGGAGTTTCGCATAATAAATCGTTTTAATCTCCACCGTTAGAGGTCGCTAATGGAAGAGGGAATTTGTTTTTTACTTTAAATAGTCCTTAATTTCTTATAAGGTTTTAGAAGTCATTGCTGCAGTTAAATATTCAGCTTACAAAACTTTGGATATTGCGTACGGAGTTTGTTCAGGCGGTTTGCGCGCCAGGCTCGTAATATACAGTTCCCAGGTTCGAGTCCCAACTCTGCCAGTGTTGAAATTTATCTCCGCTAACTCCATTTCTGCCTTCGGTGATAAAGGGATATCAATGGGCTTAGAATGGCCTCCATTCGTCGGATGAGACGTTAAGTCTTGGCCAGAGTGTAGAAGAGTTACACCTGGTACATGTTGAAGAACACGCTGGATGGCCTTGACTGGAGTGTACCATCTATCTCCTAAAAAGTGTCCAATGTGTTCCCTTCATCCAACTTTCCCTCAGTCCTTGTCACCAGCCATTCAACCCAATGTCTGAACAAAACTGCCTCTCCGAAGTAAAACAACCCAACAGAAAGCTGTGCACGTTAAATAAAACACTAGGTTTCCATCTATCGCCGAACAACTGTCCATTAGATTCCTCCACCTACACTACTTATGTTTTGGGGTTCTCGTGACCTCGTCATTTAGCCAATTGTCTGACAAAAGTGCTTCGCAGAGGTTAAACAATAGATCAACACGAATGAAAGTTGCTGCAGTATTTAAATGCTTCATTTTGGTGGCTGGGTTGGGTTGTTTTACCTCTGAGCGGCACTTTTTTGCACACCATGGGCTAAATGACCAGGTCATATGGACCCCGAAGGCTCAGAGAAGGTTGGGGGAGGGGACCCACTGGAACAGCTGTTGGGAGACAGATGGTAGCCTCCCGTCAAGGCCATCCAGCGTGTTCTTTAACGTACACAGGGTATGGCTCTCCCACACACGGGCCAACGGCTTAACGTCCCATCCGACGGACGGCGGCCTTTCCAAGCCCGTCGGTATCCCCTACTGACCGTGGTCATGGCGGGAAATTTTGCGGAGATAAATCTCAATGATGACCCAGCTGGGACTCGAACCTGGGAACTACAGATTACGAGCCTGGCGCGCTACCGACTGACCCCCCCCCCCCCATTTTGGTGGAGATAAGTGTGAACAACACATTTACCCTTATTATAATATGCAACAGCATTTGACCTTCATTATAAATCACAGGTCAATAACCAATGATACGTGAAAAGCATCAAAATATCAACTCTGTTTCGCATTCTCTACAGCTCTTCCCCAGTTGTGATGGGGCGGGGGATGTCTCAATCGGTAGCGCGCCAAGCTCGTAATCTATAGTTCCCAGATTCGAATCCAGCTGGGCCAGCGTCGAGATTTATCTCCGTGAAACTCCCCGCCCTACCCACGGTCAGTAGGGGACACTGATGGGCTTGGAAAGGCCTTCCGCTGGATGGGACTTTAAACCGTGGTCGTTTGTGGGAGAACCATACCCTGTGCAAGTTAAAGAACACGCTGAATAGGCTTGACGGAGCGCTACCATCTGTCCCCCAACAGCTGTTCCAGTGGGTCCCCTCCACCAACCTTCTCTGAGCCTACGAGGTCTTTGTGACCTGGCCCCATTGTGTGTAAAAATAGTGCCGCTCAGAGGTAAAACAACCCAACACATTTGTGATTCATGTTTGCACCACAACCAAGGAGTTCTAAGGGAGAAGAGAGCTAGCTTCCATAGGCTTAATGTAAACTTTTCGATTGCAGTGCCCTCTGAATATGGCAAATTCGTGCATTGCAGTGAAGCCACCTAGCCAGGGAGAGGAGCCAGTTCCTTGCGTTATTTTTCCACCGCCCAGCAAGGTTTTCAATGGCTTACACCACGTCACTAATTTTACATTCACTTTAGCTGTGTTCAAAGTGTTCATTTCTTAAATTTTACCATCATAATTTACTTTTCACAAGGATTAGTTAAAATTATTTTCTTTAATAAAATCCCATTTTGTAAAACAGGTAGTAGCTATGCTCAAGAGAAGAATTTTAATATTTTGAATATTCTACAATATTAATATATTATAATAAATTTAAATTTATGGCTCTATGCGAGATAACATGTTTTGTTTAATTATATTTTATAGAATTTTAGATATTTTCAATAAAAGTCATATCGAGTTTCTTAGTTGTATAAATTGTTAATAGATGGCAGCAGGCACTTTTGGTATCAACCATAAAAAAATTTACTATTAGAACAAACTGCAGACACCTATATACATCGATATGCTCCAGAGAACACAAAACTGCAACATACATTGACTTACATGTTCGCAAGATGATTAAATGTATTAATTTACGTATTAATTTTAAAAATTCTGCAAAATTACTCAAAACAAACATACAGCGGCTTTTCCAGGTATCGTAAAGTGTACTCCTGAACGGGATAAAACACTCATTGAATAACTTCAGGGTCAGCTACCACTGTGCCAAAGAGCCATGGCTCTTAGACATTTGGAAACACTGATTAAATCGCAATATACATACCAATAGTAAGAAAAACCATAGCTGCAGTGGGCTAAAATGATTGCACCTGCGCATGCGCAGATCGCCCCTTACGGTTGTTTTTGTGCCTGCACATCAATTTGCCACGTTCAGCTTCGGTAAAATTCCGCAGAACGGCGCCACTTACGCTTGTGAGAAGCTAACCTTCTTCTTCTTAGATTTTCTTTGCCACAACGTTGACGTTTTAAATCCAAGAATTTATCTTAAAAATAAATCAAAACTAAATAATAGTCGGTAACTCAACGGTTTATGATAATAGACACAAGTTTTAAAATCTCGTGTACTAAATTTTCTATCCTTCATCAGTGTTAAAATATATTTGGCAAGATGAGTGATCCAATTGTTGATAACGTTTATTTCTTCAAAAAACACATTTACATGATAGCAATGATTCCGGTAGGCATCAAGAAACTGTAGAAATCTTAGAGAGAGAGCTTTGAACAAAGCTCGTTTATGTTCCCAAAGGAAATTCAAATGGTTAGAGTGAATACAAATTACATCTCGAGTCTTATTTTCCCATAAACGGTTTTATTTCAAAAGTCGCAGAACGTCGATTTTGGGTTTCAGTGCCGTAAAGGGAAAGATACTGAATGCTTGCGGCAGATTCAATTTTTATTCTACTTATTACAATCAGGGCAGGATCGAGGGGGTAACCAATGGGACAAATCCCCCCTCCTTTGGGGGCGGGGATGGCTCAGTCGGTAGCGCGCCAGGCTCGTAATCTATAGTTCCCAGGTTCGAGTCCCAGCTGGGTCAGCGTTGAGATTTATCTCCGCAAAAATTCGCCGCCCTGCTCACGGTCAATAGGGGACACCGATGGACTTGGAAAGGCCGCCGTCCGTCGGATGGGACGTTAAGCCGTGGCTCCGTGTGCGGGAGAGACATACCCTGTGCACGTTAAAGAACACCCTGGATGACCTTCATGGGAGGCCTATCATCTGTCTCCCAACAGTTGTTCCAGTGGATCCCTTCCCCCAACTTTCTCTGAGTCTTCGGGGTCCATGTGACCTGGCCATTTAATTATTGGTTAGCCCATGGTGTGCAAAATAGTGCTGCTCAGAGGTAAATCAACCCCCCCCCCCCTCCTTTGATAACGATATTTAACTTTTATTTCGATATCCGGCCCTGATTATCATTATTGCTAGTTTATTATGTAATTATCAAATTATTTCTGTTATTTAATATAAAGTAATAAAATAATTAAATTACCCCTCAAGCAGCTGCCTGACACAATGGTCTAACAGGAGCCTAACAGTTTAATACACCAAGAGAATATTCATTAGGAATTTTACCTTTTTTCCTATTTTTCTAGGCATTAATTAGGGAATTTATATTTTTCCTATATTTGACTATCTATCTTTAGTGCCAAATTATAAACAGAACATTTTCTTATACATTTATAATACAACTCTTTTTTGAATCAATTTATGTTTAGGAAAGAGAAAAATGTTGGAATTAGATCCTAACAGAGAAGTAAACTTGAGACAGGCGATGCAATTTTAGAAATATTTAAATATTAGCAATATATTTTTAATATTAAAAAAATGCTTTCGACTCAGTTCCACTGGAATTTTGCTTTGAAAGGTAGGAAAAACTGGAATTGGAGAAACTATACAATTATGACTGAAAAGCTTTTCATCAGGTAAAAACATTCGTATTAAAATCAGTGAAGAGTACTTCCCAAGAAATAAAATTCAGCGTCCCATAGGGTTCAGTACTCGGACCTTTCTTGTATTTGCTATATACATAAATGAGTTTTGAGATTTAACTTTCTAAGGAAAATTAATGTATTTGTTGATGATATTGCACTGATATCTTCAAATGTAATCTCTGTATTTGAAATAGGATTTATAACAATTTGGAACAAATTAGGGTAAGGTTTTCCTTCCTTAAGACCAATTTTAAAAACACGGAGAAATAAAGTCAATAAAGAGGACTTCCTAAATAATAAAATTTTTCTCAACAATCAAACTGCCTACGAAAATTTTGTAAGCGTAAACTAAATGAATATTAACGCTCCTACTATTTTGTATGCCACAAATTTCTCTCTTTAACATTATGTTTACTACATACTTGTCCCTCTACCACTTTGCATACTACTGTACTGTCCGTTTTACATTACGCATACCGTCACTAGCTCTCTTAGTAAGTTGGGTTGTTTTACCTCTGAGCGGCACTTTTTTGCACACCATGGGCTAAATGGCCAGATCACATGGACCCCAAAGGCTCAGAGAAGGTTGGGGGAGGGGACCCACTGGAACAGCTGTTGGGAGACAGATGGTAGCCTCCCGTCAAGGCCATCCAGCGTGTTCTTTAACGTGCACAGGGTATGGCTCTCCCGCACACGGGCCAATGGCTTAACGTCCCATCCGACGGACGGCGGCCTTTCCAAGCCCATCGGTGTCCCCTACTGACCGTGGGCAGGGCGGGGAATTTTGCGGAGATAAATCTCAACGCTGACCCAGCTGGGACTCGAACCTGGGAACTACAGATTACGAGACTGGCGCGCTACCCCCGCCCCATCTCTTATTAAGTACTTCTCTTATAGACTATATAGATACTTCTCTTGTAGACTTACTCTGATAAAGTAAGATCTCTTTCTAATTAAACAACATTTCATTCAAAAGTCCTTAGAACAAAATTATGAGTGCATAATTTAAAATAGTAATTAATTTGTATTCTTAATGCGATTTATTTTCGAACATAACTTTTTTTAAATCTGTGTCAATATTATTATTATTCATATTACAGTTTTAGAAACTATTATTATTATTCTGAATTCTCCACATGGTTTTTTGCACCCAAATATTTAGAATTTTTCAAAAATTCATTTCTGTTAAAACAATCTTCACCTGTTAGTTTTTTTTAATAATCCGCCCCCACCAATATTTGTGATTTAAATCACAGATTTCATTTCCTGTTTAGGTCTCTATTAAATATATAATTCCATGAAATAATAAGCTATACTTATAGATAGTAAGGACTTCTGAATAAAATGTTGTTTAATTAGAAAGAGACCTTACTCTATCATCTGTCAATCATTCTGAATTTCTTTCTGTCGTTTTCATACCAGCAACCTGAGCAATTCAGTGGACGGGTGCCGCCGTTCATCGGATGGAACGTTAAGCTGTAGTCCTGTATGAAGTAATCTAAACCATACCCTGTGCACGTTAAAAAACACTGAATGGTTGTGACAAGAAGCTCTCTCCTAACAGCTGTCGAGTGGATCTTTTTCCTCAGTCTTCTCTGAGCCCTTGGTTTTTTTTATAACTGGCCATTTAATATATTGTTTGCAAAAAAAAGTGCCACTCAGAAGTAAACCGAGCCTTCTACAATTTTGTATACCACATAGCCTATTCCTCTACCACCTTACTTAACACTAAGCTATTCCTCTGCCTTTTTGTGCCACAAATTCTTTTCTTAAATCTTCATTCCATATCAGTTGAATATTCCTTTATAAAGCAGAGTTTCAAGAATGATGGGATTATATAATTCAGTAGTAAAGAATCACAAGATGTGTCGTGTAGACATGAAACTCAATGAAATAATAAGTTGAAAAAAAATTGGTTTTGCAGTGAGTGGGATGTGAATCCACGTCACCACTGTGCGAATCAAATAAATAAATCCGGAAAATTTATATGTCACACTGGCTGAAACAAACGTTAGACGAAGATGGTCTAGATCAGAGGTTCCCAAACTTATTTGTCCTACCGCCCCTTTTTCAGAAAAAAAAATTATTCAGCGCCCCACCTGGAAATCTACCTTCTTTAAGCGAACAAACAGAAAGATGCAATGACAAATTTGCGTTCTTT
Source organism: Ryuthela nishihirai (assembly GCA_038380435.1). Classification (NCBI taxonomy): domain Eukaryota; kingdom Metazoa; phylum Arthropoda; class Arachnida; order Araneae; family Heptathelidae; genus Ryuthela; species Ryuthela nishihirai. The sequence continues at coordinate 49,923,645 of JAWZYU010000024.1, read as the reverse complement.
TATGTATCTATATTTCTACCTACGTCCTACAACATAATAAAGAAAGATGTTGTTGTAAATAAGACCCCTTGAAGCTTAAAACTATAAAATTATTTATTGAAATCAACCATAGTATCAACCTTACACACAGAAAATTAAGATAACGAAGGATAATTTTATGTATTTATTTGGAAAATAAAATAATCACTACGACTTTAACTCTATGTTATACAACAGATGAAACATGTACGAACGGTTTTTCAAAGTTTTCTTATCTTCCCTTCTTATTTTATGCTTTCACCGCCCCCCAATTGCACCCGAGGCTACTACCGACGCCCTGGATCGTGCCAGCGCCCCCAGGGGGCGGTATCGCCCACTTTGGGAAACATTGGTGTAATGGTTAACATAACTAGCATGTTTACAGGACACCTGGGTTCGAATCCCACTCACGACAAAACCAATTTTTTTCAGCTTATTATTTCATGGAATTATATATTTAATATAGGCCTAAACAACATGGAATGAAATATGTGAATTCAGAATAATAATAATAGTTTCTAAAACTGTGATATGAATAATAATAATATTGACACAGATTTTAAAAAGCTATGTTCGAAAATAACTCGCATTAAGAATACAAATTAATTATTATTTTAAATTATGCAGTCATAATTTTGTTCTAAGGACTTTTGAATAAAATGTTGCTTAATTTCATTAGTTTCATTCCATTCATCTTGAAAGTTTACAACTCCGAAACTTTTATACTTATATATCAGCTCATGGTAAATGCTGCTGCTTTTTTCCCCGATGTACTTTTCACTATACAACATGCTCCACAGCGACAGGCACATCGAAAGCTGGAAACCCTGTTCAAACAGAAAACGTAGATAAAGAGAAATAGATGAAATATTTTATTTATTCAATGAAATGTTCAACTTATAAAGTAACGGTGTGTATAACAAAGCAATCATTAAATGGGAGACTCGTGTTCAAATGATTTTAGTATTGAACGCTTTTAGCAACTATGGCATGAATTTAAAAAAACACTTTTTTCGTCAGTTAAAGAAATTGATTTTTCTTTTTCTTCTTCTTTTTATTCATCCATTTCTTTCGTTGTCTTGTGGAATGAAAAATGTGGGAAAAAAGAGCCGAGGAAAAAGGTGCAGAAAACGAAAAATGAGTACAGCAGGAATGGAAAGGGGGGGGGGGGGTAAAAATGCAAACTCGCGAAAAATGGAAAGCAAAAATCATAGAAGGAAAAAGAGAAAACTTTTCTGTCATGGGACAGGTCCCTTTCATTTGTCAAGAATTCCTCTGTGGCCGTTCGGCTTTTCGTTTGCAAAACCTTTTCCCTGGCTTGTCAGAGAACGAACGGCCATTTGCATGATTGTTTGTGCCGCGTTGCCATAACACTTGTCGTTGTCATGGCAACCTCAGGACGGGAGCCAAGCTAATTACTTCGTAATAAATTGTCAGCGTTTTGACATCTATCAGCAAGATGAATTTGCATTGCTATTGGTCATGTAGTGCATTTTTCAACGTCTGTAAAGATTGTTACAAGTGGCTTCGAGTTGGACGATGGAAAAAAAAAAGGAGAAGAAGGCTGCAGAAGTCCAGCAAAAGAGTAAGAGATCAAGAATAAAGGATGGGGTTTAGGAATGACAAAAAATTGAGGTCATTGCAACCTAGTTGCCAAGGGTTAGAGAAATGATTGTTCGTTGATAATGGAGGAATAGTCTTTTCGTATGTCATGAGCACGATTTCCAACAATGATTCTCAAATGAGTTTCTCCCAAGTAAACTTGATTAACTCTGCAAAAATTCTTAAAATGACATGTCATCTTTGCAAACAACTTCTGAAAAATTTCTTACTGGAAATATCTCTATTAAATGAATTACGTAGTAAAACTTTGAAGCGAACACAAAAGTTTTCGAAATATACAGGTTTCTTACAATGTCAGCAGCAGTTATCGATTAGTCTGCATTGGATTGAGATGTTTTGCTTTTTCTAAGAAATACTTTTGTGCACACAGTGGGCTAAATATGCAAGGTCACGAGGCTCCCCAGGGACTCAGAGTTGGGTAGAAGAAAAGAACCACTGAACAGTTGTTAGGATACTTATCAGAGAGATGTTACCCTCCCGTCAGTGTGTTCTTTAATGCAGAGAAATGGCTCTCATGCACACGGTGCAGAGGTTATGGCTCTCATGCACACGGAACCACGGCTTTAACGTCCCATCCGACGGACGGCGGCCTTTCCAAGCCCATCGATGTTTTCTACTGACTGAGGGGAGGGTGGATTGGGTTGGGTTGTGTTATCTCTGAGTCGCACTTTTTGCGCACAATGGTCTAATGGCCAGGTCACAAGGTCCCCGAAGGCTCAGAAAAAATTGGGATAAGGGGACCCACTGGACAACTGTTAGGAGATAAATGGTATCCTCCCGTGAACGCTATCCAGCATGTTCTTTAACGAGCATATGGTATGGCTCTTCTACACACGGAGCTACGGCTTTAACATAATACCATCCGACGAACGGCGGCCTTTCCATGCTGCTCGATGTCTCCTACTAACAGAGAGCAAGGTGGATTGGATTGGGTTGTTTTACCTCTGAGAGGCACTTTTTTGCAGACAATGGGATAAATGGCCAAGTCACAAGGACCCGCGAGGGCTCAGAGAAGTGAGGTAAGGGGACCCACTGCACAGCTGTTAGGAAGCAAATGGTATCCACCCGTCAAGGCCATCCCGCACGTTCTTTTGCATGCACATGATATGGCTCTCATGCACGGAGCCACGGCTTTAAAGTCCCATCTGATGGCTGGCAGCCATTTCAATCCCACCGGTATCTACTTTCTGACCAGCTGCAGGGTAGGGGTTTAGCGAAGACAAATCTCAACGCTAATACAGATGGGAATCAAAATTGGGAACTGCGGATACGACCTTAGCGTTCTACTAACTGATCCAACCCCCACCTCAGTGCCTGATAGAATACAGTTAGTGCTAATCGTTAAAGAAACGATTTGTTTTCCCTTCAAGGCCATCCAGAATTTTAAGCTGAACAGGACTGTACAGTCGCTCAAAGAAAATCGGACACTATGGATGATTACAGAATTCAGTATCTGGCAATCAGTTTTTTAGAAATTAGTGATCTAGCAACCAACCGTGTACCGTCCACGAAGATTGCCAGATCACTAATTTCTAAAAAAATCGTTGTCGGATATTTTTTCTGAATTCTGTAATCAACCGTAGTGTTCGGATATTTTTTGACCGACTGTACATGGATTACGGTTTAACGTTCCATCAGACAGACGGCGTCCTTTCTAAGATCATCGGTGTCCCTTTCTCTCTGAGAACAGGGCAAGGGAAACAGAGATAACTCTCTACCAAGGCACAGTTGGGACTCGAACCTGGGATCATCGGATTGCGAAACTGGGATAATCAGATTGAAGAACTGGGATAATCAGATTGTAGAACTGGGATAATCAGATTGCGAAACTGTGATAATAGGATTGCGGAACTGGGAAAATCAGATTGAGAACCTGGGATCATCAGATTGCGAAACTAGAATCATCCGATTGCGAAACTGGAATCATCAGATTGTGAAATCGGTACAATCAGATTACGGAACTGGGATAATCAGATTGTGAACCTTGGATCATCAGATTGTGAACCTTGGAACATCAGACTGCGAATCTGGCTTGATACTGGCTTAGCCCCATAAGTTCCGGAACCACATCAAAAATAGATTTTGCGTAATTTATAAGAAACGTTTATAAGAAAAAATATTAAAAATAATAATATAACATTGATATTATTTATATAGGAAAGTTGTTTTTAATAAAGTTTTTTCCACCCTGATTCAGAAAATCTAGATCGAAAAAACATAACTTTTAACTAGGAAGGTATAAATAATTGTTTCTTTGCTCTTAACATTCATTTTATTTGTAAATATAGGAAATTCTCTTTTGCAGTGTAAATATAGGAAATTCTCTTTTGCAGTGTAAATATAGGAAATTTTCTTCTTTTTTTAGTGTAAATGTGGGAAATTCTCTTTTTCGGTGTAAATATATGAAATTCTCTTTTTTCAGTGTAAATATGGGAAATTTCATTTTTCAATGTAAATATAAAGGCAAGAAATCTAAAATATTCTGGCTATTCAAGATAAGAATCGTTGATTTTAAAAATGTTCTTGTTTCTTTCCAAAAGAAATCTTTTTTGTCTGCATACTTAAAAATAAACATTTTCCATTCCAAATTTTAGATATGGTTGAGTCGTTTTACCTCTGAGCAGCACTTTTTTTTCTTTTGCACATAATAGGCTAAATGGCCAGGTCACAAAATCCCCTAGGCTCAGAGAACGCTGGGAGGATCCCACTGGACAGCTGTTTGGAGACAGATGGAAGCCTCTCATCAAGGCCATCCAGCGTGTTCTTTAACGTGCACAGAGTATGGCTCCCCCGTACATGGAGCCACTGACCCAGACGGGACTCGAACCTGAGAACTGTAGATTACGAGCTTGGCGCGCTACCGACTGAGCCACTCCCGCCCCGGTTATGGTTGGGGAAAAAAGGTTGGGCGTATAATCTGAGTCATCTAGATAATTCTCAACCTCGGGGCAACAAACTTATTTTGAAAATTCAAAAGTACGGTAAAATATCAGGAAAAAGCACATTTTTTAAAAAGAAGAAAGCATAATATAAAGAAAAGTTGTAGAACGTTTGCAAGACAGGCGGATTTTTATTTATTAATCATATATAACTTTTTATGCCAACAAAAAAAATATTAATAGTGAAAATATTATTGTACTATTGTAAATAGCGATCATGGATTTGATAAACCGACAATTTGTCAGGTCATGATGTTAGTAATACTGAGAATTACTGATCTTGATAGAACTTGGTCAGGACAGCCCGCTAACCAAGAAACTTAAAGTTTAATTTTTTTTTAAATTAAATCTGTATTTCTTAAACTTCAGCTGGCTGCTATACATTTCACAATTGATTTTAATTAATTTTATTAATTAGTTGACAACAATTTTAAATTTTATTGAAATATTCCATAATATTTTAATAAAGTCATAATGAGTAAATTTTTTTATCCTCTGAACTTTAAACTAAACAGCTGTAGTAAAATTTTAGACGAAAAAATTACTTATGAACTTTATATACACTTGTTTCGTTTTTTTTCCTTCCCCCCCCCTTTTGTTCTACAACTGTTTTATCAACTGATGTACTAAAGGGGAAGAAAGAATGTTAAATATACTTAAATATTTATGTATTTTAATTTGGTAAAGATTAACATTATATGATATTTATTTTTAAGTAGCATTATAAAATAATTTTGTTGCGATATTATTAAAATAAATAACTACCAGTTAAATTTTAAAAGATAATAATTTAATTTGAATTTTCTTTAATTTGTTATTTTAGTGCATTGTCCGTATTTGATATGATGCAGGTAACGCTGATATAACACAGAGAATAAAATGGCCCACTTTTTCTATTTCGAAACGTGAATGTGACCATTAAAAGATTATATATTTCTATTCCGTTGCAGCACCAGTAGAGCTGCATTTACTTCTGAACTACTTACCGCATCCGAAACATTATGTCCTGTATCAATGCAATGTGATGCACAGGCTTCATTACAATGAAGATAATAGTGCACGCCATCGTCACCATTCCCTATACACATCACTGCATGCTCATCAGAGCCCCAACATACGGTAATGCCCGCAAGTGTGTCTTCAATAAGAAACTTAGAATTCCTTTTATTTCACGACATTTCTTTTTCTCTCTGTCCTGTGTCATCCGTTTCTTTTCCTATTGATGGAACTACAGCGGAAAACCATTTCAGCATCCGCAGCGAGGGCTGCCGATGTCTATATGTTGAAGCAAAGGCAAAAACCTTCAAAACACACTCTCAGTTCCATTAAAACTTGAAATGGAATGGCCAGCTGCGGAAATTGAATCCTCCATAATTACATGGTAAAGAGGTTTTTACCGCTTCACTACATGTAATGAAAAGTATGGTCTAAGGCAGCTGAAATACTACAAAAGCCGAAAATATCGGACTTCTGTGAGATGTCGAATCAAAGCAACTTAGTGCAGTTTCTGTTTTAATAACATCCCTTAAGCTTGGTAGCTTTTATGATAAAAATCATTTCTTTGTCATATCTTGGTCGGAAGTCTTGAGGGTAACAACGCACAGCCTATGATTGTTAACAAATACGGATAATTACTGTTACTATGGTTACTGTACCGAGGGGCTTTTCACTGTGAAGGAAGTGTGCAACATACCTCGATGTGAAGAGTGGGATGTTTCATCCGGTTTCCTAAAATAACTTTTCTTTCCAAGGATGTCTTTGAGAAGTAATAAAAATTCGACAATATGATTGCTTTGCGTTTCAGGTTGGTCGCGTTATTTTAGTTTTTTTTTTCCATTTTGTCAACCTGTGAAAGATTTCAATATACAGCAAAATTTTTAAGGAAAAGATATTGAAATGTTTTTTTTTTGTCCATCTTGGTTGGTATTTTCTGTGAATCTCTGTAGCTGAACAATACATTTTTGTACCTGGAGCAAAAATCATAAAAAATATCGTTGACGCCAAACTGTGCCTGAATTGAGATTTATCTCCGTTAGCTCCTATTCTACTCTCAGTGAAAAGGAGACGCTGAAGGACTTGGAAAGGCCACCGTCCATCGGACGGGACATTAAGACGTGGGCCCCAGTGCAGGAGAGCCATACTCTGAGCACGTTAAAGAAAACTCTGAATGGCCTTGACGGGAAGCTTCCATTTCTCTCCTAACAACTGTCCAGTGTGTTCCCTTCTCTAACCTTCTCTGAGCTCTTGGGATCCTTGTGACCTGGCCATTTGGGCGCCACTGAGAGATAAAATAATCCAACCATCTTCACCCCTGGTGATAAAAATAACTTTTTCTTCAATCGTCGAGTGGCTGATCAAAGGGACTTTGGGTTCGATCCCCGAATAAGGAGTGTTTTTTCCTTTGTTTTGTTATCTTCCTGCTGCGGTTTCACCCTTTGTACTCAAAAGGTCGAGAGCTTCGGAGTCTGGCTCCCACCACCACCTCTTGAAAAATTCTAGTCCTAGAAAAAAATTTTTAAATAGGTGCCCGACATACTCCATTTAGAGCTTTTCTTTCCCACTATCCTCTATCTATTTCTATGTCACTATCCTCAGCTTACACATATTTCTTCTTCATCTATCCACTTCTTCAGATTTCCCTTTTTCCCGATCTGTTCCCGAGTTCTGCATTCTCTTCTAGACCTTTCTCTTTTTCATATCACCTTGCTCTCTGATTTATTTTACATCTGTCAAATCTCCTTTTCCTCATCTTTCCATTCTCTTCTCCATTTCCCCATCTTTCCATTCTCTTCTCCATTTCCTCATCTTTCTATTCTCTTTTTCTTTTTTTCATCTAACACTTCTCTTTACTTTCTCATCTTTGTATTGTAGTCTCCTTTTCTCATCTTATTCTCTTCCTCATCTACCTTATAATATACATCTCTATCCCCTCCCTCTGCATCTCCTTCACATCTCAACTTTCGTTCATCATCTTCCCATCCTTTTATTAACCTCTTCCCTAACTATTCTCTCCCTTAGATTCTCATCCTCCCCGAATTCGTCTATTCCCTTTTAGTATTTAAAACTCTCTTCTTCATGTATCATATTCGTCATCCTTCTATTATACTCTTCCTAATCAATTCTCTTATTATAATAATAATTCTCTTATTTCCATCCCTCTCCTCCTCTCCATTGTCCATCCTCTATCATCATATCTCCATCCTCCTCTTCTATTTCCATTTTCCTTTTCCCGTTCTATCCTTCTCTCCCTCAAACCTCTATCTTCCTCTTCCTTTTTCTATCCTAACCCTTCTCCTCTTCTTCATCCTCCTTTCTCCTCTCATTTTCTCTCTCTCCCTCCCTTCCTCGAACCTTTCTCATGCTAATCACGTATTCACCGTCATCCTCATGAATGTTGGATGAGTGTGACGTAAGCACCCAAGCATAACCTATTCTCCCTCCTCCCGAAGCATAAACTCCGGCGAACATGAACCAGATTAAATTTCGTCCTGGACTTTTCCTGTGCCATTCATCTGCTATCTGAACTTGCCGCTCTCCAAACTCTCTATCCTTATACGACTGTCGCGGGGACATCCGTAGCACCGAACAGACGAAGAGCAGACCTCGAATGCCAGAACTCTTCCCCTATTCTAAAGAGGGGGCGCTGAGCACTGGAAAATCTAAATTTCTGGATCTAAAAAATAAAGAATGTGAAAGAGAAGAAGAAAAAAGCGAAGAAAGTGAAAAGAAAACAGAAATTTCATATTCGACTTAGGATACTGCATTGAAGGTGACATTTGGAGCATCAGGATGAGCTGACTCTGTTCTTCGTTTGCATTTCCTGACCTGGAATGACAATATATGAAAGCTGATCGATCCTACTGCTCCGTTTCCATCAGATCTCGAAGAGGAAACAGAAACATTCAGGAATGCATACAGCGCTTGGTCACAAATAAATATACCCCAGATTAGAGAGAACTAGGACGACAATTATGAACTGCTCTCGGAAGCATTTTGAGAAATTCCTGCATACGATGACTTTATTGTAAAGAAACATAAACTGTGATTGAATAGTGGCATATTATGTACGGTGTTTTTGGCTTAAGAATGAGAAGTTTTCGATTTATTTTTCACACGAAAATTACGGAGATAACAGTAAAAAATTAGTTTCTAAAAATGAAAGTAGCATTACTATCAACTCTCAATACTAATCACAAAACTTAAATTATTATCAAAATAATGATAAAAAATAAAATAAATATCCCCTCAAGCAACTGCTTGCCACAGAGGGCTGCCAGGAGCCTCAGTTTAAACGCCTTAGTAGAAGGTTTGCGAGGAAGGCGAGATTTAAGCAGAAAAACAACACAAACAATTAATCTCCTGTGCAGAGAGGTTAGACGGTGTAAACGATATTCTTCGAAGCTTTCACACAAAAATCGAAACTTTGTCATCTAGTAGGTAGCAATCTCCAAAGTAAGACATAGGTTGCTTAAATCAGTTTTGAAAGCTATAATTAGCTGGCGCCTTCTGTCCAGGTCTTAATTAGGGTTCTTACAACTCCTACGTATATATGTGTAATGTGTGTCCTACGTATGTTGAGATATCAGAATGTTTTTGGTTGACGAAAAACATTGTCTCTTCTTTAAATTTTGCCATCTCCTGGGGTTAGCCTAGCAACTGTCTACAGTGAAACTGATGTTGAAATCGAGCAATTTCGATCTGTATTTGATAAGTCACATATTTGATAGGATAGCTCAATATTGTAAGAAAATTAAAAAAAATATAAATGCAGAAAATCGTTTACAAATATCTTGATTTTGGATTCAGTGATAAATATTGTAATGGTTGTTGCACGCCGCAAAGACGTTTGAACCCAAGGTCAGTAAGGTCAGTTTGGTTTATAATTAGTGCAATTAGTTCAATTTCAAACTTGAGGTGCATTTTTAGCTCATTTTCAAAAAAAAACAAGTTAATGTTTTCAATTTCTCGTCTGCCCTTCAACTTATTTTGTTTTTGGAAATATTTTTAAAATTCGTTTTGGGTTAGATAAGTATTGAGGAAATATTACGGTTCGCATTTTTCAAATCTACCAATGGCAGTCAATAGTTCTTTAACGGTGGAAAAAGTTAAAAAAATGCTAAAACTTATATAAATATCAACTTCAAACTTGAGGTGCATTTTAGCTCATTTTCAAAAAAAAAACAAGCTAATGTTTTCGATTTGTCGTCTGCCTTTCAACTTATTTTGTTTTTGGAAATATTTTTAAAATTCGTTTTGGATTGGATAAGTATCGACGAAATATTACGGTTCGGATTTACCGAATCTATCAATGGCTGTCAATAGTTTTTTAACGGTGAAAAAAGTTTAAAAATATGCTAAAACTTTATATAAATATCAACTTCAAACTTGAGGTGCATTTTTAGCTCATTTTCAAAAAAAAAAACAAGCTAATGTTTTCAATTTGTCGTCTGCCTTTCAACTTATTTTGTTTTTGGAAATATTTTTAAAATTCGTTTTGGGTTGGATAAGTATTAAGTCTGGTCTAGGTGACAGGGCTAAATAAGTTAATGTAACTAGGTTCATTGACATTCTATTGTAGGAAGTATTGGTAGAGCATAGTAACCTGATGTTCCCGGATTCAAATACATGCCCATTACGATTGTGTTGAAATTTTTTCCACTAATTCCCACATTACCCTCGGTTAGAAAAGGAACACCGATAAGCCTGGAAATGTTGCAGTCTCTCTGAAGGAACGTTAAGCCGTAGTCCCGTGTTCATGAGATCCATATCCTGTTCTCGTTTTAAAGAACACGCTTGCTGGCCTTAACGAGAGGTTTCCATCTATCTGTCAATAGCTTTCCAGTGGATTATCTTCCCTACCGAACCCTGAGAACTTGGGGGTCTTTGTAATCTTGCGAGGCTCATAATTTGATGTTCCCCAGTTCGAGTTTCAATTGGGGCAGCTTTGAGAATTTCCTTCTCTAGCCTCCGTTCTGCTCTCAGTGAGAAAAAGGAGATCTTTGGGCTTGGAAAAGGCCACCTCCTTTGGATGGAACGTGGAACGTGGCATCGAGTGCAGCAGAGCTTTATCATGTGCACGTTACAGGGCACGTTGAGTGGTCTTGACGGGAGTCTTCCAATCAACTGGATCAACTTTCCAATCAACTGGATCAACTTTCCAATCAACTGGATCAAAAAGATCAACTTTCCTCAACCTTCTCTGAGCGCTGAGGTCCGTTTACTTAGACCATTGTGTGTAAACATTTGCCGTTCAGAAGTTAAACAATCATCCATTGTGCACAAAAAAGTCACTCAGAAATAAAACAATACAATCTAAAATTCAAAAATAAATTATTACATATTTACTAAAAAGTTATAATGGACCGGAAGTAATTCCTGCATCAAATATTACATGAGACCTTTTTTTGAAATGATTTCTGAATCATTTATCTTTTTGGTCTACCCAGAATAGGTGCACTTTGGAAACGAAACACCAAACATCGAGTCACTGTAAGGTGTCCATTACCAAATTCCCAACCCCTTGCAAACCACGTTGAAAGAGACGAAGAATCACCTTTGAAAGAGTCAATTTCGGGCAGGAAGGCAATGGAGAAGAATGCAAGTGAATGATTAACTCCTCGAAGTTCGCGTTAAAGGTGAGGTTCTGTCATTATGTGATTAGCTAATTATCACCTGGACCCTGATCAAAGAAGCTGCTTCTCCTGCCGTTGCCCTGACAACGACTTTCCCATCAGGAAAACATGACCCGTTAGAAATAAAGAAAAGGGACAACGGTCGATTCTTTCTCAACACTTGCATTTAAATCTATCGGAAGAATTAACAATGTATTGCTTCACCCTTTCTCAAGCGATGTAAACGTCTAAGCATTGTTAATAACTGCAATTGTCTTGTAGTCACTGTTATTGATATCTCTTCCGGTATATTTTTGGGATCAGAGAAATTTGAAATTAGTCATTAAATATTAACATATATGCATAAAACTGTTCATAATATTTTCTGCCTTATGAAATGATAACCCCATAACTACTAATAAAATAAGATTTTTAACGAAAATGTAACGGAAGAAATTTTTAAAATTTCACTCTTTAATTTATCTATTTAAATCTCACTTTTCAAACACTATTCCTTCAGCATTTAAATATTTTCAAAGCTTGAATGTTTAGCAACAGCAATGGACAGGCCGTATCCAGAGAGAGGGGCGGGGGTGGCTGAGTCCGTAACGTGCCAGGCTCGTAATCTGTAGTTCCCAGGTTCGAGTCCCAGCTGGGTCAGCGTTGAGATTTATCTCCGCAAAATTCCCCGCCCTGCCCACCGTCAGTAGGGGACACCGATGGGCTTGAAAAGGCTGCCGTCCGTCGGATGGGACGTTAAGCCGTGGCCCCGTGTGCGGGAGAGCCATACCCTGTGCACGTTAAAGAACACGCTGGATGGCCTTGACGGGAGGCTACCATCTGTCTCCCAACAGCTGTTCCAGTGGGTCCCCTCCCCCAACCTTCTCTGAGCCTTCGGGATCCTTGTGGCCTGGCCATTTAGCCCATGGTGTGCAAAAAAGTGCCGCTCAGAGGTAAAACAACCCAACAACCCAACCGGATCCAGAGGGAGAAAAACGTGCCCATTTATTAACAGGAATAGATAGGGAAATGTGACGCATGCGTATATTACACGTTTATTTCAAGTACTTTTTCAAGAAGCCTAAAATGAAAGAGGATTTTAGATTAGAATGGCTATCCAGTCATTAACAACTCCTCACACTTAATTTTATTTCTAGATTCGGGCCTGGTAATGACAATTATAAAAATTCACAGTATTTTACAAAGTTGTATTTTACAAGTTTGTGTAAATTCTTGCAATGGCCGTCAATTTTGTATAGAGACGAATTGGTGCTGTTAGTATTCCAATCTCCTCAACGATTCAAATACCGAACGAATATTGTTGAAAACAGGGATTTAGATAGGTTTGATCGAGAGCTTCAGTCACGTGTTTTCGTAAAAAGCTTATTATTATTAGAAGTTAGAGAATTTTGAAGTTAGCTTCCCCTCGATATTGAAGTTCTCTAATTCGGTTATTTTATCTCTAGACTGCACTTTAGTGCACACAATGGACTAAATGGCCAGGTCACAAAGACCCGAAGGGCTCGAGGAAGATTGTGGAAGAGTATTCTCTGGAGTGGAAGAGTATCCTTCTGTCAAGACCATCCAGCATGTTCTTTGACGTGCACAAAGTATGGTTCTCCTGCACACAGAGCCACGGCTTAACGTCCCATCCGATGGACGGCGGCCTTTCAAAGCTTATCAATGTCCCCTTTCTCACCGAGGGCAGGGAAAAGGGGTGTGCCACAGATTATCAACGTCAGCGGAGATAAATCTGAACAATGTTGGCACAATTGAGATTCGAACCTGATGACATCAGATTACGTGCCTGGCACGCCTTTGATTGAGCCAACCGCTACTCACAATGAAATACACCGAAGAGCAGAGACATTATGACCAGCACGTCTTTTTGTAAATCGAAGCAACTGCAGGTAAACGATGACCCATGTGAAGGTCATGAAACTGTATGTATAAATAACACCTGATACTGAGCTCTGTTAATCAGTGTTATTCTTGCTCTTCAGATAGGAAAGGCAGCGGACTTAAGTGAGTTTGACAAAGGTCAAATTGTAATGGCCAGACGACTGGGTCAGAGCATTTCCGAGACTGCAAGGCTTGCAGGGTGCGGAGTCGATTAATTCTAATTTTTTGTATATTTCGGTTCTTATTATCAAATTGTCTCGAAACCTGTATTATTTTTAGAATTTTAGGGGACATTTGTTTGAAAGATTGCGTTGCATGACTGAATTGTTTAATCGTAGATATTTTCATTCGGAAATCTCCGAAGTTGTTTATTAAAGATGCATTTGCTTTAAGATATTTTTTTTAGTGTTAATCGGTTATGGTAGAATTCTGAAAATTTTCACGTAGGAGTAATCCAGGTCCTAGATCTCGGAAGAAATCCGAAATTTGTCCTCCGACGTGTCAATTCTTCAAGGTCAGCTAGAGGTCACGAAGAGGTCAAACCATGATCCACGAGTGCTAAAAACGTGAAAATTGGTGCCCGGTGCTGTTTCGGGTTGTAGACGTCGGGAACGTGACAAAATTTCGTATCCGAAGGGCCATTAAAGGTCAAAGGTCAAATTTGAATTTAGTGTTAGAGATCTAAAAACGGTTTCTAAGGATATTTCTGGTGGTATATTACAGAAACGTCATGAAATTTGAGATACGATGGGTCCTTCGAGTTCAAGGTCAAACTTTGTCTACTTTCTTATTACTATTAGAGATCGAAAATTGATGATTAGGGGTATTTCTGATTTTAGATCTCAGAAATGTTGCAAAAATATGGATCTCATGGATCATTCGAGTTCCAAAGGCCAAATTTCGATATACCGGTGCTAAAGAGCTAGAATTTGGTTCATAGAGGTATTTGGATCGTAGATCTCAGCGACGTTAAGAAATCTGAGATCCAGTGTCGCGTTCAAGGTCAGATAGAGGTTGTCCTGACGGTCTAGAAGCCTAGAAACGCCGATTGATTTTACAGTATTTAAATATAGCACTTATTTTTGCGTAAAATATTAATTTATTAAAACTAAAACCGGTCTTTGCAACCATTCGAGATTTCATTGCGTGATAAATAAACACAAAATTTTAAAAGTTCATAAAACACAAACATTCACTAAAAGTAACAAAAAGAAAGGCAAATTATAAGAAAAAAATTACCAACCAGTAAAATTATTTTCAATTTTCATTAGCTTGATTTCAAACGACAAAATCACTTCAGAAAAAAAGTTCTGATGGTTTTGTTTCATCACTTCTTTCCATCTCATTTAGATTTAGGCTTTGGGTTGTGTTGTTTTACCTCTGAGCGGCACTTTTTTGCACACCATGGGCTAAATGGCCAGGTCACATGGACCCCGAAGGCTGGGGGAGGGGACCCACTGGAACAGCTGTTGGGAGACAGATGGTAGCCTCCCGTCAAGGCCATCCAGCGTGTTCTTTAACGTGCACAAGGTATGTCTCTCCCGCACACTGAGCCACGGCTTAACGTCCCATCCAACGGACGGCGGTCTTTCCAAGCCCATCGGTGTCCCCTACTGACCGTGGGCAGGGCGAGGAATTTTGCGGAGATAAATCTCAACGCTGACCCAGCTGGGACTCGAACCTGGGAACTACAGATTACGAACCTGACGCGCTACCGACTGAGCCACCCCCGCCCCATAGATTTAGGCTTCCCAATGGATCAGTATATTAGTAGCCTTATCGACTCGGCTACCGTTTAAAGTCCGTATAGGTTTTATGATTGTAATCATTGAACTCCTGACGTCTTCTAAAGTTCTCTAGAAGATGTTTTATTCTTGACTCGTGTCTCTTCCAAATGAACAAAAAATATGGCTGACGTTTTCAAAATGTCTTTGCACCAATCATCAGTCTGATGATGCATTTTTTGACTAAGAAAATTATTGAAAACTAAGGGGAGGGGGGAATTCTTAGATTTCAAGATCTAAGATAAATTTTTCTCTGCCGATGATTTAGCATCGTTCTCAAAAGATGTAGAAATGAAGTCATTTATCAGTTGCATGATGGCAAGACGAAGAGCGTGCTTCATAATCATTAAATCAAAGTCAAGAGTGATGTCAACTGTTGGTGTGAGTGATGAAGTCTCCATTTTCGAAATCAAAAGTGATGTCAGCTATTAATGTGAGTGATGAAGTCCCCACTTTCTTCAATTGTGAGCATCTTCTTACATTGCAGGAAATTGAGTTGTGGGCCGTGTAAACCATACACTTCTTCTCTTGTAGGGAAAAAAACCTACTCATCATTGTCAGAAGGATTTCTTATTTTCAAGTTGGCATTATCGCTTCTTGGGTGCCGGTTGGGTTGGGTTGTTTTACCTCTGAGCGGCACTTTTTTGCACACCATGGGCTAAATGGCCAGGTCACAAGGACCCCGAAGGCTCAGAGAAGGTTGGGGGAGGGGACCCACTGGAACAGCTGTTGGGAGACAGATGGTAGTCTCCCGTCAAGGCCATCCAGCGTGTTCTTTAACGTGCACAGGGTATGGCTCTCCCGCACACGGGGCCACGGCTTAACGTCCCATCCGACGGACGGCGGCCTTTCCAAGCTCATCGGTGTCCCCTACTGACCGTGGGCAGGGCGGGGAATTTTGCGGAGATAAATCTCAACGCTGACCCAGCTGGGGCTCGAACCTGGGAACTACAGATTACGAGCCTGGCGCGCTACCGACTGAGCCACCCCCGCCCCTCTTGGGTGCCGGAGGTTATGGCCCCTCCCTTTGGAAAATTTGATTAAATGATCAATTTTTGTTGAATAATAAAAGATGTACCAAAAACTATAGTTGTTGTTTTTTAACGGAATTTAATCCTGATTTTTTTTACGTTTTCTTTTGTTTTCAGAAGCATATTCTTTATTTTTATTTGTTAATATGCAAAAATATTTTTAGAGTATTTTTAACAATGTTTCCCTTCCTTTTTTTCGTTTTGTTTTTTGGCATCCTTAGTTGTATGATGGTATGATGTAGGGCGGAATCTCGAAGGGGGGGGGGGAGCTAGGGGCCCATGCCCTCTCCCTCTTTCAGAATGCTACTAAGGTGAATAGAATAACATTAAACAATGTAGTTTTAATTATGCCCTTTAAAGGAATATCAATGATTTCCATATCCATGATCCATGATATTCCTTCATTGTATCGCGGAGATCGTAGATCCTGTATGGATATGCGATGTTCCAGTTATAACTTTACCCATTACCATCTCCATCTGAGAATATGCCCAGTTGGCATAAGTAAAAATATATAACAAGTAAACCACCCGTAGGTGGGCACCTAGAAGGTAACATAAAACAGAAGCTAAAAATAGCATATATCATGCACAAGATGCCTAAAACAAGTAGCATTCCTCAGAGAAAGCCATCATTTTAGGTCTCTTGTACAGTCGCTCAAAAAAGTATCCGAATACTATGGTTGATTACAGACTTCAGAAAAAATATCTGGCAACGTTTTTTTTAGAAATTAGTGATCTGGCAACCTTCGTGTCACGTGACACGAAGGTTGCCAGATCACTAATGTCACGTGACACGAAGGTTGCCAGATCACTAATTTCTAAAAAAAACGTTGCCAGATATTTTTTCTGAAGTCTGTAATCAACCATAGTGTTCGGATACTTTTTTGAGCGACTGTACTTAGTAAGAACATTATGATCATAATTAAGCAAAGAAGTAATATCCAATTAGGATTATTTTTAACAGCCCTCTAAAATCCTTTTTAAGATGCATTTAATATGAGTATATATATATATGGTCGATGCCCAAGTCTTTATGAAGTTGTCTGTTAGTAACAAACCAAGGGGCATCGACCGCAGATTTCAATATTTTATTTTGCAAGACCTGAAATCTTGCGTATATTCGTGGAGGTGGTATTTGCCCATATAGTGGAAGCATAAGTTATTATTGGACGAATGACCATGTTGTACAATAATAATTTATGGTCAATCATTAAGATAGCATTTGTTCCGAAGGACAGTCCTAGCATTGACGAAACCTATTACAGAAAGAATGCTAGGACAGGTCCTAGCATTGACGGTCCTAGCATTGATCGAGGGGCATCTCGCTGCATTGACTTTAGTTATAATATCCATGAATATGAGGGTTCCATTTGAGTTTTTGATGTAGAGTTATAACCCCTTGAAACATATTTTTTAATTTCATTATATATCTTATATGTTACAATGTAATGCTGGTTGTTTTTAAAACTTTTTCTTTAAAATATTAATATAAATAATCGACATATATTTAATTATACATATTAAACAACTACTGAAATAAAAATAATACTTTAATATATTAATTAAAAAAATAACTTCCAGCATATTGTTTCACTTTATATACATCGTATATGTATATTCATATGTTTCTGTCATTGTATAATTAATGCAGAATATTTTTTATTTATAT
The DNA here is from genome assembly GCA_038380435.1 of Ryuthela nishihirai. NCBI lineage: Eukaryota > Metazoa > Arthropoda > Arachnida > Araneae > Heptathelidae > Ryuthela > Ryuthela nishihirai. The sequence goes on along the minus strand of JAWZYU010000024.1, from coordinate 49,906,066 downwards.
CCAATTAGTTTAGTTCTCTGTACAGCAAATTGTTGCATGCAGTAGCAAAGCAAAAAGAAACATTCTGGTACTTTATTTAACAGAAAACACGTTTTGGGATGAACAATTTGACTAAATAGCAAGCAAAAGTGAAATCTTCATTATCTTTGTTGTGTTTTTTCCATAAATAACAAAACCAGTTAATTTAAATTGTAACAAGTTAAACTTAATTTCTTGAAGAAAATGTGGTGTTTAAATATTGAAAGCTTTTCGCTGTGTTAACCGAAGTTTCGTTACTCATAATGAATCTTAGAAGTCGCCGTAAAAGCTCTGTTAGGAAGACGAGGCGCAAAACTGTAAGACTTAAATTTATGCTTCCTGTTTAGGTATTCATGGAGCATAAATAAGTTTCCAGCATAAGTCTTGGTTTTGGTTTTCCATGGGTTTAAGCATTTTGTGTATATGAGGGTGAATAACTCCCGACAGTGGGGAAAAGAATCAGCTCTTCTCTCTTAAAGGCGGATAAAGTTTATTCCCAATACTTGGGAAATGAATATTTTATGCAGCAACTCCGGACTTCCATACGACATCGCTGACATCATGGTGGAAGCTAAAATCGTCGTTTTGCAGATATTTGGCAGTTGAAGTGGAAGATGGATTCCTTAGATAGCCTGATGGGCATTAGAATTGTAAAACATCCTTCGAAAGTTGGAAATTACTTTTCAGAACTTTCAGGAAATGAATGTTGAAATTAGATTGCGTTGATTATTAATTTTTATGGCTGCTATTTTTGCTGAGGAATATTACTTTCAAATATTTTATTTATATATTACAACAAAATGTTTATGCTTGAAAAAAGCAAAGAAATAAAAAGTTCAAAAATAAATTACTTACTTACTTACTTACTTAAAAAGAACTGACTATTTCGTTTCACTTTATAGGTATCTTTTTAAACCTCCTTTTATTAGTCTCAAAACTCCCCACCCTGTTCTCGGTCAGTAAGGAGCATCGATGGGCTTAGAACTGCCGCCGTCCGTCGGATAGGACGCGAAGCCATTGACCCGTGTGCGAGAGTGCCGTACCCTGTGAACGTTAAAGATCGCGCTCGATGGGCTTGACGGGAGGTTACCATCTGTCTCCCAACAGCTGCCCACCTTCTCTGAGCCTTCGGGGACCTTGTGACCTGGCCATTGAGCCGTTGTGTGTAAAAAAGTGCTGCTTAGAAGTAAAACAACCCAACCCAAATCCTTTTATTGCCCTAACCTTTCCATTTCATACAGAAAAGGTTGGGTTCGGTTGCTTTAGTTCTGAGCGGTTCTTTTTCTTTTGCACACACTGGGCTAAATGGCCAGGTCACAAAGACCTCATGAGTTCAAATAACGCTAGAAGGGTGAGTCATAAAACAACTGTTAGGTGACAGATGGCATCTTCTCATTAAGGCCATTCATTTCAGCGTATTCTTTAGCGTTCACAGGGTACGGCTCATCGGTGCTCTTTTCTGACTGAGGGTGTTCGGAGATAAATCTCAATGCTGGAACATTTGGAACTTGAACCTGGAACTGCAGATTACCAGCCTGATGCACTACCGACTGAGAAGCAAAAGAAAAGGGAACGAAGTTGTTTCGTTTACCTCCTCTAAATGAATAATTCTTCATCATCTCCCTCTGCTCTTTCCGAAAGTTTTATTTCCTTTTCTCTTCAGTAATGGAATAGGAGAAAGCCAATCAAGCTTCCATTTTTTCCCTTACAGCTTTCACTTAGCATCTACTGTTGAGTCCTACGATGTAAAACGATTCGGGAAAAGGTTCATGGAAGAGATTCGGCTTGTGAATGGAACAGAAAACACAATGCAATCCACTGGAAGTAAATAGACATCATAAATGTAGTACAAAGTTACGAAATATCATTCTGAGTTTCTTACTAAAAGAGTAGCATAATCAAAAGTTTTCTATATTCAGCAGCGCCCAGGGACTGATTTAGGGGAGTGGAAAGGGGACATGCTCCCACTTTGCTAGCTTTAATAATTGAAATAGTGATAAAAATATTTTAAAAAATGCATGTTACATGTTTTGCAAGAATGTTTTTACAAACTGTGGGGAAAATATATACCGTAATGGCGTTCCAGTCCGTGTTCCGGCTTAATCCTGTCACATCCCCCCCCGTCACCTAATTCTTTTGTAGATCTTTGTCTGACAACTTCAAATTTATAGTGTCACCCGCAACTTTTTCCTCTTCGAGGCATACGGTATGAACTTAAAATGTTCCGCGTTTACTAAAATAATTATCTTATCTAGAACTGCATGTCAATAGCTTGATGATCTGACTTCGAAATTTAATGACTTCAAACAAATATTTTTGAAAGAGTGGCCGAAAGAAGATTTTAGATTCGAACCAGGAACAATCTACAAGCTAGCAATACGCAGTTCCGTATTCTCTAACTGTAGTTGCGACGAGTAAGAGATTTCACATGATTGACCAAGACCCAATTTTTGTTTGAACAATAACAAAAATTTTGAATTTATTTAAATTCAACACTTAACAAAGTTCCACCACTGGCTTATAAAGGTGGATGATTTTACATTACAATAAATTGACTAAGTACTCACTCCATTCAGTTAAGCTTAAGTTCGAACAACACTCACACAAAATAATGAAAATAAAACTTAAAAGTGAAAGTGACAACAAGCAGAGTAAGTTAAATTAAAATAACTTTACCATGCTGAAGTTTCTCCGGAACGAGAACTGTATTCTGCTAAGTTATTGTGATGTGCACACGGCGTAAATTTTCATGAAGCACCCACTCCAGATTTCTCTGATCGTGGTTTTTCCCAAGCAAAGCAAATTTCTTTAAATTTCGCCTAACGTATTTAGGTAAAAGTTTATCATCTCACTAATTTAAGAGATGTCTAATTTAACACTTTCCCTCCCTAAATCATGGCCTAAAAGTCAGTCCAGTGAATTTCACTAAAGTTGGACTTAGCAAAGAGAGCAAAAGAAAGATAGAAAAAGACCAAACCCTGGTCTGTTAGTCTGATCAACCCACACCGAACTCCTTCTCCCGGGTCGAGCGTGACAATATCTTTCTGGCAACCCTGGGAACTCTCGACCAAAAAGGGCCAATCAGAACCGAGCCCTGGGCAAAACCCGACTCCATTTCCATATTTCACAAGTGAGATGGAGCTCTGCTGCCAGCCAACACTCGCATTCCTCTGGTAGGTCAATGTCTGCTTTTTGGGCGAGCTGAAATTGTTTCACAAGACACCTCTCGTCTCCGTACATTAGTCAAGTTTCCTCTCGGCAACCAATGTAAACAGATGAAACGGAACCCTGAATGAAATTCGCAACGGAGATGTTGCACCCATTAACCTCCGAAGACATCTCCAGACACAAAGTGGTTGCATCAGGATAGAAATGAAATACAGTATATAAAAAATTAAAATCAATAAAATCAATAGGTCTGCGACCTATCAATAGTCATTAAATTCATTATGGCTTCCGAACCATATTATTATACAAAATACTCGCATTTTGTGAAATGAAAAATATAAAGTCTTTCTTCTGTGAAATCATGCAATATAACATAATGCTTTAGACTTTTGGTGTTCTTTAACGTGTCACTGAATCATTAATTATTCGAATAATAGACGTTCTACTTATAAAGAAGTTCGAGCAATGAAATTTCGACCTGTGAAGAAGTTTGAATAATGAAAATTTGTTTTATAAAGAATTTCAAATAATGAAAATCCCATTTACAGAGAAGTTCGAGTACCGGAAATTCGATATACGAAGAATTTTAGGTAATGAACTATCGACTTATAAAAAGTTCGTGTAAAGGAATTGTGAGATGTAATATAGTTCGGTTAATGGGAATCTAAGTTATGAAAAGTTGCAGTAATTCAAATCAGACCTTTTTAAAGAAGTTTAAGCAGTTTATTGATGATTTGTAAAACAAAGTTCCAGTAGTTGATTGCCTATTTGTAAAAGAAGTTAGAATAATGGAAATTAGATCTAAAAAGAAGTTTAAGTAATAAACATTCTGTTTGTAGAGTAGTTAATTTACTGTTGTTTTAGTTAGTGTAAGAAAAATTTGACTTAAGGAGAAATTCGAGTAAAGGAAATTCGACTTAGGGAGAAGTTTGAATAATGAAATGGCGAATTATAATGAAGTTGAAGTAGTGAAAATTTGAGGTAGGTAATAGTTCATTTGGGTTATTTGGGTTATTTTACCTCTGAGCGGCACTTTTTTGCACACCATGGGCTAAATGGCCAGGTCACATGGACCCCGAAGGCTCAGAGAAGGTTGGGGGAGGGGACCCACTGGAACAGCTGTTGGGAGACAGATGGTAGCCTCCCGTCAAGGCCATCCAGCGTGTTCTTTAACGTGCACAGGGTATGGCTCTCCCACACACGGGGCCACGGCTTAACGTCCCATCCGACGGACGGCGGCCTTTCCAAGCCCATCGGTGTCCCCTACTGACCGTGGGCAGGGCGGGAAATTTTGCGGAGATAAATCTCAACGCTGACCCAGCTGGGACTCGAACCTGGGAACTACAGATTACGAGCCTGGCGCGCTACCGACTGAGCCATCCCCGCCCCCAGTAATAGTTCAAGTAATGAAAATTTGACGAATGGAATTGTTCGAGTAAGGAAAATTTGAGGTATGGAACAGTTCGCTAGTGAAAATTTGACGAATAGAATTGTTCGAGTAATGATAATTTGGCTCATAAAGGAATTCAAATAATAGAAGAGAGAGAGATAGAGATGGTCGACATATAAAGCAATTTGAGCAATAGAAATTCGGTTTATAGAAAAATTCAAGTAATGAAATTACTACTTATGTCTGCATTCGATTGGAGTCATTGATTGAAATTCATATAAATACGAAATGTTAAAAAATACCAATAGCGAAGCGTTTCAGAATTTCACTTTAAATTATGAAAACCTTCAGCGAAATTACAAAAACCTCCGAAAAATTCCCATTGATCGATTGTAGAGGATTCGCCACGCAGCTACAACTAAACGAGAATAAAAGGCTCACTTGGAGTCTTTATGAAAAGTTAATTATTATTGCCTGAGCGTTCTCTGAATGTAGCGACCCTTTTTCTTCTCTTCGGCTACAAGAGAGAAAGTCACTGTCCCGAGAGAGTGGAGGAAGCAATGCCCCTAGGTCGAGACAGGCGCCATGATGAATAAATGATGGTCCGGAGACGGAATTCCTCGGCTTTGTTGTTATTCAACGAAGACTTTCAGCTCTTTTCTCCTCTTCTATGATGCTCTTCGGAAAATCAAAAAACAGGAGGCCAAAGTGACAATAAAGTGTTTTTGTTTAAAAAGAAACTGGGAAAAGATTTAAAAGAACATTAAAATAGAGTCGAAATTGGAACATGTGTTTTATTATTTAAAGCTCTGTTCTTCGTACGATTGTTGCTACATTAATCTTTTGCTTTTGTGACATGTTTTCTGTAAAATCCAAGGCTTTAAATTCCAGTTTTGTTTTTTCCTCCTGCAAGATCAAATTTCGTTTCCATTGCACATCAGCAAATGCTATTATAATTGCTTACTGAATGCCTTTAATTACCAACTAAAATTTCGTGTTCCATAAAAAAAGAGGGAAATTGGGGTGCTTCTATGTTACTAAAAGTAACTGGATTCTTTCATGTAGTTGTACCAAAAAAGCTGCTCTTCAATTTATAAGAATTTGTATAAAAATAATTTACACTAAATGATACTGTTATACCAACAATTTATTACAATAAGTGAGTAGATTTTACAAGTTTGGGTGATGATTCTTTGTATTTTCAAAACTTGAGGAATTTTAGCTATCCTGCACATCAGCGATGGCTTTAAAAAAATAAATAAATACCCACTCAAGCAGCTGCTTGCCACAGAGATCTGACAGGAGCCTGTAAGTTTATATGCCACAGTAGAAGATCTGAGAGGATGGCAGGACCTCAGCAGAAAACAACACAAACATCCATGCCTTACCCTGGGCTCCAACCCAGGTCCCTTAGATTAGTAGCCAAGCGCGCTAACCACTCGGCCACATCTACTCTCTAATTGAGGCTAAGTAATATTAGATATAAGTAATATAATACGCTATTAAAAATATAAACATTTTTTATGTTTAAATAGAAATATATTAGTTTTAGATAAAATTTTAAATATTACATTATCAATATGTTTCCATTAGCATTTATTACCGGTAGATTATTAATTCTAAATTTTATATAATTTCTACGTAAGAAGAAAGCATCCTTCCTAGGATGTGCAAATTTCTTTTTTTAAGCATTCATCCATATCGCCTTTCTCACCAAAAGACAAAGCGATATTAAGAACAGTTACCAATTCTCCTGCTTTTAAAAGTCCTCCTTTATCATTTTATCAGTATTGAAAATTGTATAAAACAAAAGTTGTGTAAAACATTTTCTGCGGCTAACAAGATGTATTTTATCCTTCTCTGGAGCAATACCTCTGACGCTCTCGTCGGATTAAGGGTCAATCTCCTTGGCAACCATGCGTCTGCAGCAGTTCTGATGTTTCGTAATCTGCAATTTTCTACCGCTCTTAAGCCGAAAATATAAAACGTGTTTAAGACTTTGTTTCTTTAGGGGCATTCTTAACAAAAATAAATTTACGAAGTCAATGCATTTCCTCATGCTAAAGCCAAAGACCTTCTTCTGAATGGAATGTTCTCAATGAAATCAATAACCGTGAAAGTAAGCTTTCTTCAATGTTATTTTCTTTTGATGCAGGGATTAGTTGAAAGGATGGAATTTAAGGCTGTGCGGATCGAGTCGAGCTTCCAACTATAGAGTTTCAAGTTCGATTCGTATTGCCGGATCTTAGTAACGGCTCCAAAAGCTGAGAAGTGGGTTTTCATTGTCATTTCCTGAATGTCGATTTTTTGTAATAATTTTAATAAGATGTATTAACATATTGCATTTTTGTGGTTATTGTCTCATTTTTGTGGACATTGGTAATGTCCCCTTCTGTTCTTGACATAATTTAATGTTGCGCATTTGTTGTAATTTTCTTGTTTCATTTGCATTTCCCCTATTTTTGCTCTCATTGTCTATGAGTTTTCTGTTTCAATTTTGTAGTGTTTTTACTCTCATTGTCATACTGATTTTTCTCTTTTAATTTTGTAGCGATTTTGCTCTCATTGTGTCATTTATCTTTTCTTTCGATTTTGTAGTGCTTTGTGTCATTGATTTTTTCTTTCAATTTTGTAGTGATTTTGCTTTCATTGTCTCATTGATTTTTTTTCTTTCGATTTTGTAGCGATTTTGCTCTCATTGTGTCATTGATTTTTGCTTTCAATTTTGTAGCGATTTTGCTCTTATTGTGTCATTGATTTTTCTTTCGATTTTGTAGTGATTTTGCTCTCATTGTCTTACTAATTTTTCTCTTTCTATTTTGTAGTGTTTTTGCTCTCAGTCTCATTCATATTTTCTCTTCCAATTTTGTAGTACTTTTATTTCATTGTCTCATAGATTTTTCTCTTTCAATGTTGTAGTGTTAGCACGCTTGGCTACTGATCTTAAGGGACCTGGGTTCGAGCCCCTGTTAAGGCATGAATGTTTGTGTCTTTTTCTGCTGAGGTCCTGCCATCCTCTCAGATCTCCTACTGTGGCATATAAACTGACAGGCTCCTGTCAGACCTCTGTGGCAAGCAGCTGCTGGGGGAATAAAAAAAAAAGTGTTTTTGCTGCCTTTTTCTTTTTCAATTTTCTAGTGCTTTAGCTGTCATTGTCTTATTGATTATTTTCTCTTTCAATTTTGTAATGCTTTTGCTCTCGTCGATTTTTTTTTCTTTCAATGATGTAGTGTATATTTATCATTGTCTAATAGATTTTCCCTTTAAATTTTGTAGTGTTTTTGCTGTCATTGTCTCATTGATTTTTCTTTCAATTTTGTAGTCTTTTTGTTGTCACTGTCTTATTGATTTTCTCTTTCAGTTTCGTAGATTTTCTCTTTCAGTTTCGTAGTCTTTCAGTTTTACGGTCATTTTTTCATTGATTTTTCTCTTTCAATTTGTAGTATTTTTGTTGCCATTGTTCATTGTTTTTGGCATAATTTTCATGTTTCCCATCTGTTGTTATATTCTCATGTTTTATTGGCATTACCTCTGTTTTTTGCTGTCATTGTCTCATTGCTTTCCATTTTCAATCTTGGTCTTTTGCTGTCATTGTCCCATTAGACTTTTGTTTAAATCTTCTGTTTATTGCTGCCATATTCTCGTTAAATTTATGCTTTATTATGTTGCTTTTTGTTGTTACACTTTCTTCACTTGTTACATATTATTTATCAGCATTCGCTGTTATTCTCATTAAGTTCACAACGCATCATGGCGATCTTGCCTTCTCAAGCACTGCTGTCGATATTCATGTCGAACAAAGCTTCGTGAATGGGAGTCCGGTCTTCCTAATATTTATTACCTCTTTGGACCTGACTTCCACATCATGTGAATGGAAAGCTATATTCATTTCTTCCTAACTTTGAAAATATTTTTTCGGAAAATGCCACTGAAAATAAATTGAACATCTCATTCAAATCAACGAATCTCAGTAATATTTGCTTAATATTTAAAGCAGGACCGTCCAACCCGCTACTTATAAAGAAAATCATCAATATACTGAATCTGGCTCATTTCTTCCAATTTTTTGATCAAACATTTTTAAGCGCATAACTGAACGATTTTATCAATTCATAGTATTCCTTAAAAATGTATATTTTTCTTTTTTTAATCAATATATTTTTCTTGTTTTTTTTTATTCATTACTTATTAGAGATGTCTGTTTTCGTTTTTAAGGTAGAGAATTTTTCCTGCTGCGATTTGAGAATATATTTTTCTAGTGGCTGTCCCATGGCCGAGTGGTTAACGCGCTTGGCTACTGATCTAAGGGACCTGGGTTCGAGCCCCGGGTAAGGCATGGCTGTTTGTGTCGTTTTTCTGCTGAGGTCCTGCCATCCTCTCAGACCTTCTACTATGGCATATAAACTGACAGGCTCCTGTCAGACCTCTGTGGCAAGCAGCTGCTTGAGGGGGTATTTATTTATTTATTTTTTATTTTTATTTATTCACTAAGTTTGGGTTGGAGGGCCTGATTTAAAGAAATTGAAAAGTAGAATATTTAACAGCTTACAGTGCTTTTAATACTCGTTCTGAACACTTTTTTCTTTAAATTAAAGAAATTTTTAAATATTTATATGCATGGTAGAAACACTTTTAAATTACATTTATTTTGGTGAATTATTACTATCAAAGTTGCTGTTAAATGTTTCAGCTTTCGAAACGCTAAGTATTGAAAGCATGTGATTGAAAATTGATATTTAAAGAAATTTAAGTCAGATATTCATCTCCAATGACATTTTCCGTAAAAAGTTTATTTTCGAAGTTAAGAAGATTTGAATATAGCTTTCCATTAACATACATGGAAGTGTCTGAACCCATTTGGTAATGTGGTGTATTTGCATAGACAAAACTGAAAATAAACGAAATTATTGAATTAATGAAGTGCCTGACGTGGCCTATTGGTTGATCATTCGGCCGTAGACTTCAAGGATCTGAAAGTCGACTTTTAAATGAACTCCTGAGTCTTTTAATCTCCCTGAAGTAATAAATTTTTGAATTATTAACACAGTTGTGCTACCCTATTGTTTATTATTTAAATTTTAGCAAATTTGTAATTTAAAGTAGTGAAATCTGCTGACGTGAGACGAATTCTTAAATTGTTTAAGAACTTGTATTTAAAGAACTTGAAAGTGACAGAACTTAATGAATATGCCTCATAAATTACCCTTCACTTGGCAGCATTGTCATACATTATAAATACATTACTACGTCATTAATTTAAAAATTTGATAAACTTTAATAAAAATACATTTATCACCAGACTTTGCAGGAAGCAGTCAAATGCTCGACCAAAAAAAACCCGACCAAATGAAACGTGTAAACTCTTAAAACACCCGAATAGATTAAAGATCTCAAGACTCAAGGGTGGAAAAAGATGGAATGAAGAAGTAAAAAAAGAAGGCAAAGATGAAAGATGTGCACCAAAGGAGAATCATCAGTCAAAACTCTGTCATTTTCTGTCACACCAAATTTAAATATTCATTAGCCGAAGTTCTGAGAAAGCATATTTTCCCATCTCATAATTATTTAAACGAACATCAAGGACAAACTCTCACAGAGATGGAAAAGAGAGAGAGTTCTGAAGAACGAAGAGGAAGATATTTTTCTGTCACCTTCCTCGTACTTGTTTCGTCGCCTCCTTTGCTCCTAAATAAAGCATGGACAGTCATTAGTTAAGAAGAGAAGGAGCAATGCAGGGAAAGCTCTCTAACGATCTGTTTAGTCACTAGGGAACGAAGACGGCTACAAGCTTCGGGACAGAACACCAAGTAATTATATGCAGATGAAGAGAAGAATGGTCAGGAAGATCGGGGATCAAACTCATTCAGAAGTATTCCGCTTTTAGTCACAAAAAAAGGTTAAAAAACTTTGAAAGTTCTGTTTTTTTTTTATCTCTGACGGGTTTCTAGAATAATTGCTCTGGCACTGGTGCTGTTGTCTTCAGTGTGGAAGCGGAGATATTGGCTCAGTTCAATTAAATGAAACTCGCAGGTGAAAATACATTTGTCCAAATTGCTATTTCTCTATGTAATACGAGAAAGATAGTAAAATAATGGAGAAAAAATTCTAACAAACTTAATGATGACTTCATTTGCATGGGAAGGATTGTTAAGATTAACCAGATTTCGGAGATTTATGACCACGAATGAATGTTGCAACTACACTTTTTAGAATAATTGTTATTACCGTAATTTGTGGTATCATTTAGGTGAAGGATTACAGTTATGCAAATGCAGCTGTCTTAGATGTGTTATCTTAATGTTTGGTTGTAAAAATGCAAATGATCAATAGCATATAAAAGAAGGATACTACTAAGTTTTGAAAGAACGTTTTTGGACTGACAACGGATATATTGGTCACATTATAAGGACCACCAAAAACTCATATCATTTGGGTTGAGTTGGCAAGCACTAAATAATTGGTAGGATCAGATTGTTTTTCTGGTCAAAGTCACCCAAATATTTTAGTGTTAAAAATTATTCAAAGCTTTTTAGATATTCTAAGGAATTATAGAAGTTAGAAGATTAACGGCAGTGTAGTAAGTTAACAATTTGATATCAGAAGTTAATTTAAAATAAAAATTACAGCTTCCGATCAAACAGCTTGTTAAAGTGGGCTAAATGGTCATGTTGCAAGAACTCAAGGACTCAGAGAAAATTGGGGAAGAGCACCCACCGGACATCAGTTAGGAGACAAGTGTAAACCTCCCGTTTGAAGGCTGTCCAGCGAGTTCTTTAAAATCAACAGGGTATGGTTCTCCTTTACATGGAACCTGGCTTACCGTCCCAACTGATGGACGGAAACCTTTTCAAGCCCATCGGTGTTCTTTTTCTGAACGAGAGCAGAGTGGCAATTTAGTGGAGATAAATCTCAATGCTGGCTCATGTGGGGATCGAACCTGGAAACTGCAGATTACGAGCTTGGTGACCCGAAAAGAACATCGATGGGCTTGGAATGGATTACCGTCCATCAGCTGGGACGGTAAACCATGGATCCATGTAAAGGATAACCACATCCTGTTTATTTTAAAGACCACGCTAGACAGCCTTCACGGGAGGATTCCACCTGTTTCCTAACTGATGTCCAGTGGCTGCCCTTCCCCAATTTTCTCTGAGTTCCTGAGTTCTTGTAACATGGCAATTTAGCCCATTGTTTGTATAAAACTGTTGTGAGACTGAGTCAACCATTTCCCCACTAGCTTGGTTATAAGAACTATCCTTATTGTATATATTGGGGGCACTTTATACCTCTAATTAAATCGATGTAAATTGTTTCCTTCAGTCTCCATGTTTCTCAGTTTTTTATGGGCTTTATGGACATGTCCATGTTTCTTATGGTATTAATCATGTACATCTTTATGGACATGTCCATGTTTCTCAGCGTCATTTTATGGACTGTGGTCCACGTTTTTCATCATCTTATGGACAGTGGTCCACATTTCTCAACATCTTATAGGTAGTGGTCCACGCTTCTCAGCGTTTTTTTATGGACAGTGGCCTACGTTTCTCAACATTTGTATGGACAGTGGTTCATGTTTTAAACTTTTAATGAGCAGTGATCCATGTTTCTCAACAATTTTATGGACAGTGGTTCATGCTTCTCAGAATAATTTTTATGGATAGTGAGTCGCGTTTCTCATCTTTATGGAGATATGAGTACTTAATGTACATGTTTCTCAACCTTTTGTGGACCACCTGGGGTAGCGAATCTTGAAAATATGTTTGCGATTATGTTGATTTTTTTCAATATCTTGTCAATTTTTTCAAAAGATTAAAATGAAGGTAATCAATGTCTAAATATTAAACAAGGTAACTAATAAGTAAATAAAAACCAGTGGTACATTTTGTATAAATGGTTAAAAATTGCTAAATGTTTCAAAAGCATAAAAATGCAAAATATTTTTTAAAACATACTTTTGTGGGGGGGGGGGCTTAACCCTCACTCCCTGTGATGTCCACCCTTTCTCTATCCTGTCTGACTGTGACAGATGTGATGTCCTCCCTTTCTCTATCCTGTCTGACTGTGACAGATGTGATGTCCTCCCTTTCGGTATCCTGTCTGACTGTGACAGATGTGATGTCCTCCCTTTCTCTATCCTGTATGACTGTGACAGATGTGATGTCTCCCTTTCGGTATCCTGTCTGACTGTGGCAGATGTGATGTCCTCCCTATTTGGATCCTTTCCGACTGAGCCAAATGAGATGTCCTCCCTGTTCGGAATGCGATGGGACTGGGCCAAATATCGTAACCGCCAGAGGATGATGAAATTATTACTCGATTATTGCTTCACCCTCACTTCGGTGAAAAAACAGGTTCGCGGGATTTTAGGCTCGTGGCACTGCACGCCTCTGAAGAGACTGGTGTTGAATGATGAATAAAAATAATCCATCAATTAACTGCACGAGAGTTGTATAGGGACGACACAGTTTATTTACAGTTTATACACTCAAGTGCTGGGGATGCGCTCAACTCCGTGAGCCTTTGCTGCTTTGCTGCTGCAAACATTAACAATGAGGTGAAGAATCGCTCACTCTGCAAGCTCTCACTTTACAGACCTCAAACTCGGAGAAAGGATAATCAATCTTTGCTGTGGTTCACTCTGAATCCACAAAACTGCTATCAGATTCACACAAGAATCTCAATTCCCTTTGGACTCGCACCCTCTTCTTTCGAAAAGCCGGCGTCCTTTTGACGCGTGTTGAAATGACCTTTTTCGCTTGATCGCTACGCACAAACTGTTGCTTCAATCTCCTTACCCTAGTCTCGTGCGCGGACTTCGCCCCCCAGGGTAGTCATTTACGGCCATAAACAACTTCTGGAACCGATCTGATGCAAGCAGCCAGCTTCCGACCTTAAAACAACATCAGTGAGTCACACACATCCCCATCCAGCACCAAGAACACACTTAATACATAAAAATATATAAAATAAAATAAATAATAAAATAGAATAAATACCCCCGCAAGCAGCTGCTTGATCACAGAGATCTGACAGGAGCCTGTCAGTTTAATACGCCATAGTAGAAGGTCTGTGAGGATGGCGGGACCTCAGCAGAAAAACAGCACACACATCCATGCCTTACACAGGGCTCGAACCCAGGTCCCGTAGATCAGTACAGTAATAAAATACAACAAAAATACAGCAATAAATAAATAAATTAGAGGGACACGACACTCCCTCCACTTCCGCAAACCTTCCACTTAAATCTTCCGCTTAAATACGCCACTGACTACCTAAGGATATTGCTATCTTCAGTATCTTTTAATACGGAGTATTTTAATATTATTGCAATAGACGCCAAGAGATTTATTGTTATGTGAAATTCCCATGATCTAAGTACCGCTTGACAATTTCGTATATTTCTGCAACAATTCCAGAACAATACAGCAGACTTATAAAGAAGCAGTTGTGAAGGTGGAATGTGAATACACGGCATTCTCTCCTGAGAATATTATGTCAAAATCTTTGGCTAGTTAGTGAAATGATTTTTATTGCTTTTAATGTCATCTAGGCTTATTACATTTATTGTTCGTTAAACGCAAATTTTTTTCACAGCATTTATTATGCGCAACCTGTCAAATTATGCAGATCAGAGCACATAAAATTAGTTTTAAGTATTCTCTAGGTTGGGTTGTTTTACGTCTGAGCGGCATTTTTTTTGCACACGTTGGGCAAAATGATCAGCTCAAATGAACCCTGAGTGCTCATACAAGGTTAGGAGAGAGGACCTACTAGCTGTTAGGGGACATATGGTAGCCTCCCGTGAAATCATCCAGCGTGATCTTTAACGTGCACAAGGTACGGCGTTCCCTCACACGGCGCCATCGATGTCTCCTACTGACCGAGGGCTTTTGGGTTGGGTTGTTTTACCTCTAAGGGGCACTTTTTTGCACACCCTGCGCTAAATGGCCAGGTTACAAGGACCCCAAAGGCTCAGAGAAGGTTGGGGGAGGGGACTCACTGGAACAGCTGTTGGGAGACAGATGATAGCCTCCCTTCAAGGCCACCCAACCTGTTCTTTAATGTGCACAGGGTATGGCTCTTACTCACACGGACCACGACTTAACGTCCCATCCGATGGACGGCGACCTTTCCAAGCCCATCGTGTCCCCTACTGACCGTGGGCAGGGCGGGGAATTTTGCGGAGATAAATCTCAACGCTGACCCAGCTAGGACTCGAACCTGGGAACTGCAGATTACGAGCCTGGCGTGCTACCAACTGAGCCACCCCCGCCCTATATATTTTTTTGACTATATCAGTTTACATTAGAGAATTAAATTTTTACATTACAAGAAACATTTTGAAACTCCAAAAAAGCATTTAGAATTCGTTACAAAATTTATCTTTATGGAATTTTGCATAAATATATATATTTTTTTTAAATCCATGTCAACATTTTGGTAGGTGTACGCAAACTTTTTAAATTGTTATGTGTTGGCTACCTTCGCCATCAAAAGTTAAATTATAAACCAGAGTCGCTAGGATGAATTCTTATTATTATTTGATTTTTAAATGTAGAATTTATGGGAAGTTTTTCAAAAAGAATTATTTAATAATTTTAACGCATATTATGTAAGTTGCAAACAGCTTTTAACATTCTAAAAATATAAATATCCCTTTATTTAATACCTATTTAATGGGGGAGGTGTTGGCTCAATCGGTAATGAGGGAGGTGTTGGCTCAGTCAGGTAGTGTGCCAGGCTCGTAATCTGCAGTTTCCAGGTTCGAGTCCCACCTGTGCCAGCATTGAGATTATTCTCCGTAAAACTGCTCGCCCTACCTTCAGTCAGTACTGGACACTGATGGTAGCCTTCCGTGAAATCATCCAGCGTGATCTTTAACGTGCACAAGGTACGGCGTTCCCTCACACGGCGCCATCGATGTCCCCTACTGACCGAGGGCTTTTGGGTTGGGTTGTTTTACCTCTAAGGGGCACTTTTTTGCACACCCTGCGCTAAATGGCCAGGTCACAAGGACCCCAAAGGCTCAGAGAAGGTTGGGGGAGGGGACTCACTGGAACAGCTGTTGGGAGA
Source organism: Ryuthela nishihirai (assembly GCA_038380435.1). NCBI lineage: Eukaryota > Metazoa > Arthropoda > Arachnida > Araneae > Heptathelidae > Ryuthela > Ryuthela nishihirai. Next base: position 49,890,417 of record JAWZYU010000024.1, on the reverse strand, counting down.
CAGATGATAGCCTCCCTTCAAGGCCACCCAACCTGTTCTTTAATGTGCACAGGGTATGGCTCTTACTCACACAGGGCCACGACTTAACGTCCCATCCGACGGACGGCGACCTTTCCAAGCCCATCGATGGGCTTGGAAAGACCACCGTCCGTCGGAGAGACGTAATTTAAAGAACACACTAGATTGCCTGGACAGGAGGCTACCATGTGTCTCCTAACATCTGTCTAATTGGTCTCCTTCCCCCAACCTTCTCTGAGCCCTCGGGGTCCTTGTGACCTGAACATTTAGCCCATTGTGTGCAAAAAGTACCGTTCAGAGGTAAAAAAAACCTTATTTAATGCCATATCTTTTTGCATTGTTGATGCTCTATTAATTTATTTCATTCTGATTTTTGATCATAGAGATAACGATCATAATTGGTACATTAAATCATCCCTGCTCATCTTCCATCAGGTTCCACATCTTCATCCATCCGCATGGACCTTGGCCGTCGCGTCCCTCATCATCCTCCGGAGGACCAGTACCGATATTGTTCATCCGATGACGAAGAAGAAGATGAAGATGATGAACACGTGGGAGACACCCCAAAAGAAGAGAGCCACAGTAAGAAACAACAGAATGGAGAAAATGGAGAGAAGAGCAAAAAATTCGAAGCTGTTGATGGAGAGAAGAAATATCAAGAAAGGTTTTCGAGACATCGTGGTAAGTCTTTAAATTTTAAAAGATTTCTCATCAGTGAGATCTGTTAATTCTCTATGTTCAACGAAAAATCAGTTAACTGTATAATTTTCCATTGTAATAAACTTTCTTTTGATATACTGTATCACTCCCATTAGCTGCTTAGATATTGTACTGATTATAGAGCTTAGCTTTTATAGTAGTTAGACAGCATAGTTATTATAGCGTCATAAACTCTAGATAATAAAATAGTAGCAATAGTTAGAGAGCCTTGCTAATAAAATAATTAGAAAGCGTAGCCGTTATAACAATTAGAGAGTCTAATTACTATATTGGTTAAAAAGCCCAATTATTATAGTTATGGTATGGTTAGAGAGTTAACTATTAAAGTGATTAGAGAGACTAGCTACGGTGATTAGAGAGTCCAGCTGTAAAAAAACGCGTGATTAGAGAGTCCAGCTCCTTAAAAAATGCATGTAAAAATAGACAACTTTATTTCAGTTTACGATATTTCCTTACATTAACTCCTACAGGTGAGTTTCTTGATTTATTTATATCAGCCATGTTTGCATTATTTTAACTGTTAGTTTGTCGTCCATCTGATATGACATTTAGCTGTGGTTCAGCAAGCAAGAGTTCAACATTCTATGCTCGTTAAAGAACAAGCTGAGTGATTCTGACAGGATAACCTTCCATGTCTTCTAGAAACTGCCCAGTGGATCCGCTTCGTCACTTTTCACTGAGCTCTTGGGAAATTTGTGACCTGCTCTTTTAACCCATTGTGTAAAATAAAGGGCTGCTCAGAGGTAAAGTAGCCCAAAATACATACACATGTTAAAAATGAATTATCTTATTGAAACATGAAAGATCTCACAAAGGGAACGTTTCGTGTTTTCATTATCATCTTAATTTGATGTAAGTTAGGGAAAATTTCATTACCAATCTGATTATATGAAGAGATTATTTCACTTAAATATTTATTATAGTGAAAAAATTATAAAAATTATGTACTTCTTATAAAATTTATATTACTTACAAAATATATTATACTTCTTAAAAAAAATTATACTACTTATAAAAATATACGTTTTCTAAAAATCCACCAAAATATATTTTTGTTTCAATTTTATATATTTCTTTCGCTGGCTATAAGACTCTCGGCTATAAGTAGCGAATTAAGCTATATTAATGGTGAAAATGAATAAGAAAATATTTAATAAACTTTATAAATTGGAGTTTACTAGACTACCGGTGGTTGAAGAAAATATTTATTAATGTAAAATAACGAATAAATATTATATATCATTAATATAAATTATAAAACTAATAAAAATTAAAATATTGATATTGAAAAAAAAGTAACACCTTTACATTGGCAACACTCTTTCAACAGTCATTCATTAGTTCACGTTTTATGAGACAATAATGTGAAATTTAATTGTGTGAAACTTAATTGTTTTATATATTAATATTTGACTTTAATTAATTAATTAAGTCATTTTAAAATAACAAAGTTTTTGAGTTTAACTAGAAGAACGCATATCATCAATGGCGCATATGGAAATTTGGTTTTCAAAGAGAATGAAGTTTTCGTTCACCTACTTTTGCACTCTTTAAATGTTTTAATTGGAACTAATAGATAATTGGGAAAATGCAAATAGTAGTATTTTATTAGTATTTTTACAACATAAAAAGTATTAATCTTTTATTCCTTAAATTAGAAGAGTTGCTTTTCTCATACCTCTCTGAGAAAAAGGGACAGATTGTTGATGTCAGTAGAATATCGCCGAAAAGTAAATCACCGCCGAAATTTCAAATTTCTGTTATTACAAATTACTTGCAACATTCGTTAAAAGTTTGACCTTTTCCGCATTTAGTGCCGTCTAATGATTTAAATTAAAACCATCAAGGATTTAAAAATGCGAATGATAATGTTTCATAGTAACAATCCAACTAAAAAGGAATTTTCCCAATTACCTTTTAAAACTAAAGGAGTTGCGTTTCCCACCCGCACTGGGTTTAAAGGGGCAACTTATTGTTGCAAATGCAAGCACCCTGACCTACACATTCTATCATCAAAATTTCGAATTTTTAGCATAAATACATCGCTTGTAATATTTGTTTAAAGTTTGCAGTTTTTAAAATTTTCTACCGTTAGAGGGTGCAGTTATAGCTTTTGGAATATTCGACGAATGGGAATCGTAATATTTCATCAATGCCTATACCACACATAAAGAATTTGTAATTTATCTCTGAAGATAAACAAGCATTTTTCAAAACTTAAAAGTCCCCCCCCCCCCCCTCGGAAATAACGAGCAACTCATTGTGACCAATTAAAGCTTCATGGCCGTCAATTCCATCACCAAAATTTCCAATTTCTAGCATAAATACATAGTTTGTAATATTTGTTTAAAATTTTTTAATTTGTAGACTTTTTTTTTCCACCGTTAGAGGACGCAATTACAGCTTTTGGGATATTCGGAAAATACGAATCGTAGTATTTTATCAATACGTATCCGAACCAAAAATAATTTTTTATTTATTTCTAAAAACAAAAAAATTTGATGTCTACAGAAGGAAATACTGAATACCGAGATTTAAAAAAATGCTAAAAAGTCAAAATGTCGAGAATGAGTAGATTGAACTTTTGTCTTGACCCAAACTAGTTTCTTCAACTTAAAAAAAACCTGGTAATTACGTTTATTTATTTTAATTACAGAAATGAAAAGCATTTTATTACTGATAATAAACAGTTCATAAATATTTTGTATTTTGCATTTATATTTAGCAAATTTATTATTAATATGTGCATTATGAAAGATATTTCATAGTAAAATATTTTCAAACAGCTACCGGTTACTTAATTATTAAATATATTTGATTAATCTGATTAATGAGTAACTGAGTTCTAACAATTTCATTTTATCTAAAAGAGTTTTGATAAGATATGCAAAGCTGTCTGTAGGGAGCTTCGATTTCCTTAGTCCGCTAAAAATTCCACTCTTCGGCTTCTGATCAAGAATTAATAGATACTTCCCAAAGGTCCTAAGGAGACAAAGAGACCGCCTTTATCTACTTTTCGGCAAAACCAGCACATGGGAACAACAGCCAAGAGAGAAATCACAAGACTCCCCAATAGGCGATTCTATCTCTAATTCTCGAGAATTATTTTTTTTTCTCCGATGCATTTAACATAATCTCCCATTGAATAAATAGCGACATTTCATAGCTCATTACAAAAACGTAGGCATCCTGGAGCTATATAAAATGCGTAAGGAATGCGAAATTGTCATGGAAAATGTACCGAAACTTAAAGCTGTGTTAAAATTACGGATGTCATTTAATGGGTGAAATAATTGGAGTCAGGCTCTTACACTTTTGAAAGAGAAAATAATTTTTTTTGGTAAAGGGCTTTGAACAGCAGAAATCTCAAATCAATATTATTAACCAATTGACATGTATTATTTATGTATTAATTAAAATTATAGGTATATGGTATTTATGTGTAAATATTATTTAATTTAGTTACATTCATAAAGAAATTTTCAAATCATCAGAAGTTTATTTTTATTTAAAAAAGACTTATAATTAATAATCTATTTCAAACATCGTATGAGAAATAGATAAGAAACAGCTCTTTTTAGGATTAACTTTGATCACTGTGCTGTAAATGAAAACCTCCAAAAAAAAAACACTCCATTTTGGGCCATCTGTAAAACTCCAGAAAATATTTCTCATATATTTCTACATTGCCCTCTCTATCAATTTCAACGACAATTTATTAAGGAAAAGATAAAGAAGATTACTGCTGAAGAATTGTCATTGACTATTGAAAAAAATGTGTTTTGTATAAACTTTCTCTAGTGACCAGCATCTCAAGCGATAACCTCACTGTTATTTTTGGTGGTGAAACTAAAGAAAAAACTGTGAATCTGTTATTTTTTTATATCTTGTTATATCTGTTGAGCCGTCCCGTGGCCGAGTGGTTAGCACGCTTGGCTACTGATCTAAGGGACCTGGGTTCGAGCCCCGGATTAGGCATGGATGTGTGTGTCGTTTTTCTGCTGAGGTCTTGCCATCCTCTCAGACCTTCTACTGTGGCATATAAACTGACAGGCTCCTGTCAGACCTCTGTGGCAAGCAGCTGCTTGAGGGGGTATTTATTTTTATATCTGTTGATTTTTGTTTTTGAAATCTATTTTGGTGCAGAAGGAAAAGGAAATTGGGATCCAAGAGTATTGGACCACAGAAAGATTTACTCTGCCCAAATGGGAATTTTTAAAAATTCAGAAAACTTTAGTTTTTAGTTTTTATCTTCCTACTTCTAGTTTTTATTCTTACTACTAGTTTTTATCTTCCTAATTTACACGTCCTATTCTTTGTTTGGGATGGCAGGAAGCCCAAAGTTGAAGGGTTTCTAACCTCCCCACCACATTTTGCTCTATCTCTCTATCTAAATGCTACTTCTACGCATTTATTACATGATATCCTTTAATCGTATTACTATTATTGCACAGAGCACACGAAGTTAAACCGCAACAATGTATTTGAGCACTGAACAAAATGCCTTTCGTGTGGCCGAGTGGTTAGCACGCTTGGCTACTGATCTACGGGACCTGGGTTAGAGCCCCGGGTAAGGCCTGGATGTATGTGTTGTTTTTCTGCTGAGGTCCTGCCATCCTCTCAGATCTTCTACTTTGGCATATAAACTGACAGGCTCCTGTCAGACCTCTGTGGCAAGCAGCTGCTTGAGGGGGTATTTATTTTTTATTATTTATTTATGATTTTACAAGAATGTGTTGAACAGCTTGGATGAGTGTTGCAGTATTCCTGGAGACATGGGTTCGAATCCCACTCATGTCAAAACCAAATTTTTTTCAGCTCATCATTTCATGAGTTCCATGTCTACTACCTCTACATTTTTTTTATTAAAAATGTTTATTTTCTACCTCTACAAGTTTTTTGTAACGATTCGTAGAATGATTTGAGGGATTGCGAAATATTATCTTGAGTTTTTTGCATGGCAGCATCAATGTATCGAATCCTTTGCACGATTTTGCAGCAATACGTTTTCTGCAAATGTTACGTCGACAAATTTTAATTTTTTAATCACAAGTTTAATGTCTCTTTAGGCATGCAACAGTAGATTGTTAACTACCTCTGCTAATTACACAAAAATGAGAAATAAACATCATTCCATGTTGTTTGCAAGGGTTTCTACTCGTATTTCAAATATTTTTAGAAGTTTTAGAGTTTAATATCTAATATAACAACGAAAAAGTTTATTTTTATTATTTTTTGTTGTTGTTGTTGTTGTTGTTGTTTAAGACCGTATTTTTTCGGAGAAATATTTTTCGGAAAAATTGGATTAACCAGGATTTACGATGATATATTCAAAAGGATCATTTCGAAATTCCAAATTCCCTCACAGCAAAAGATATTACATATGTATATTCACTAGATATAATCCGAGTAGTAGTAATAACAATAACCTCACCACAACGTTCTATATATGCATCCCAGATAAACACTCCATAGTTCACCATACGCCACAATCACTGACAGTCCAAGCACAACAGAAACCGTCGTGGAATCCGCAATAACCATACCAAATCCTCAAAGTACAATTCGAAAGCCTCGACCACGTCATCCTGCATCCAAACCCAGCTTGTGGACGTCATTTCCAAGAACCTGTCATTGTCGCCCGGCGTCAAAGCAGGTAGCCAGGTGGCGCTCGCATCTCACTTTAGAGATAAGAAGCTAACGAGCGTCACCATGGAAACAGCTAAATTAATTTTCATGATGTGTCTGATCGGAAACAGGGGGTTAACAGATGTTGCCATGGGTTTAAAGGGAACCAATAACTTTGGGTCTTAAAGGCTGGAACGATTTGTTGACAACTGTTTCGTCCTTGAAGCTCTGACTCGACGAAACGACAGTGCCCACAACACAACGAGTTTCTAAGTTCCCTAATAACAGCGTGTTTTGACGCGTATACGAACTTTACATATTATTGGATTTTATTTCTTTGACAGGAATAGGGTAAGACACCTCAGACCTTGGACGCGGATGAATATGAAGTGAAGTGGCCTAGGAAAAGATGTTATGTGGCAGGAAACAATGTCGCCTCACGATCACCTGAAGTTTAATTACGATGTTGATGGGAATACAGAGGCATGATGCGTCAGTTTAGTTTCATTTTTTTTTTGTTTCTCATTCTCTTACTGCTATGATGCGTTTAAAGTTTCAACGTTTCTTGCAAGATATTTTGGTAAAAATCGGAAAGCTGTCGTGAGTTGATTAAATCACGAAGTAAGAACTTGACACTGATGAAACTGTGTTAAACAATGTAAACTGAGTAACTTATCACAAGCTTATCATCTGCCTGTGAGATAACTGAACAACTTCTCCCCTTGTTATCAAATTTATCATATGTCCCGATAATACATTACTGAAAAATTCTCCCTTCGTATCAAATTTATCATTTGTCTGTATTATACATTGCTGAAGATGCTCTCCCATTTTTATAAGGAAGATATTTTCAGTCTCTCTGCCTAACAAAGATATCATCTGCCTGATGCATCACTGATAATATCCCTTGTTATCAAGCTTATCAGCCTAGATCAGAGGTTTTCAACGAGAGCGTCCTAGCTGGGGTGTGTTTGATTTATCAATCGGAGGCGTTACTGCTATCTACTGTTCAATTAATTTATAGAGGATAATTAATTTTATTTTCGTGAAGCGGTGAAAGAAAATACTAATATTTGGTAAAAGAAGGTTTTTTAGCTCAAAACGATTGAAACCCTTTGGCCTGGATGATACATTACCGAAAGCCCTCTTCGTTATCAAATTTATCTTCTTACTGTTGTGATATATTACTAACAAATTTCTGTCCTTGTCATGGAAATTTTCATCTGATGGTATATTACTGTAACACTATCCCTTGTTATCAAAGTCATCATCCCAAATCAGCATCGTTTTATCAAACTCATCAACTGGCAAAATGATTTGATGATGATGATGATGATGACGAAAAAATTCTTGAATAACAACTTCATCCCTTATAATCAAACCTGTCATCTGAATGTATTAAAATTCGTGGATTTTTTTTCATTATTGTTGTTGTTTTTTAATTCTGCAATTTTTAATTCATTTAAAAAAAAACAATTGTTGTTTTCACTCTCTTTGTCCGTCTATACACATTCGACATTTTTTAAAGATAATCGAAAAATTCTTTTTTGGTTGTATAGGTGCTATTAATATATTAAAATTCACATTTTCCTAATCCAATTTTCACCTTAGAGGACCCAAAATTTTACAAATGCCAAAGTTTAATCGAATATTGAAAATAGTCCAATGAGTTTTCCCCCTTGTTAACAAAGTTATATGCCAAGATTATCAATCAAAATCCGTCACAACACATTAGTTGAATAATAAGCAATTTTTCCCATTATAATCAAACTTATCATCGAAACAATGCTAAAATTTATTAATTATCGTACTTGTTCAGTTTATATTCATCAGTATCAAGTTCTTAGTTCGTGATTTACTCAGCCATAACTACTTTCCCATTTTCCTTACTAAAATGTTCTTCAAGAAATGGTGAATAAATGTCTTAGAAATTTGAAATTTGCGAGATGAGTGCGATGGTCACGGTATTTATTTGAACTAAATGCAGCGATTTGACCCCTTACCTCAAAAGGATGATAAAACTAAAAAATATTTTTAAAAGAGATAAATGAAAAATTTATTTTGGATTGAATGGATTGAATAAGGTACCAATAAAATATTATTCTCCACGTCCTCCTAATAATCCATTTGTACAAATTTCCATTGTTACAAGGAGCAAACAATTCAGAAAATAACAAATTTCTTTCCCTCTGCAAATGAGCATTTCGTATTCGTCAAAATGAATCATCTTTTTGCCAGTATATTATCTCATTCTAGTTAAATTATTTTAACCCTCTTGGGCTGGAACTGAACACAAAATAAATTTCTGTACCGAATAATTCTATATTAAAGTCATTTGTTTAAAATTAAGGCGGTAGTGAAGAATTTAATAAATAGCAAACTTTCCTTCAATTAAAAACATTTTCGTTTCCATTTCTCGCAACAGCAATGCGTTCATCTCATACACCAAATTCAAAAATGACTAAATTTTGGATGAAAGCGTTCATTGTTTTGCTGGCTGTCGACAAGGCATTATACGTGTCAAATGGCTTCGTTAACAGTAATTCGTAACAGTATGAAAATTTGCCTTGTTCGTAGTTGTCTTTAAGTTTTAGTTAATCTGTTATTAGCCTGACAGTGTAGCGTAATTTATGGTGAGAATGTGCTCACAGAGGGTAATTATTTCCTGAAATTAGCTTTAATTAGCTGTTGTAGCACTTCTGGATGGCTTCTACAAAGATAATTCTGTTTGCTACAAATCTCATCACATACTGGAATAGACTCAAAAATCAATCTTTTATTCATGATGCAAACCCTTAAATTCCGACTAATAACTTCTAAGTTAAATACCTTCTGCAATGAATAAAATATACACCTACATCAAATATTTATGCTTTAAAAGTAAGTTGCATTTATTGGCCCAAGAATTCTTTTTTGTTTTCGGAGAGAGTGGATGATACCCACACAAAAAACGAATATTTATGCTTTTAAAGTAAATTCCATCTCCTGTTCCAAGAATGTTTTTTGTAGTTAATATTACCATATAGAAATATATTATTTATCCTTTAAAACTAAATTGATCAGATATCACTCCAAGAAGCCTCTAGGGACCCACCCACGGGTGGTTTACTTATTATATGTTTTTACTTATTGCCAACTGGGCTTATTCTCAGATGGAGATGGTAATGGGTAATGTTTTAACTAAAACATCGCATATTCATACACGATCAACGATCACTCCAAGAAATGAATTTTTTGTTTTGAAGTGAATGTTATCCATACAAAAATCGTATACATATGTTTTTAAAGTAAATTGAATCTATTGTTCCAAGGATCTTTTTTCTAGTGAATTGTACCCATACAAAAAACGAATATTTATGCTTTAAAAGTAAAATGCATCTCCTGCTCCAAGAACTTTTTTTTTTTGGAGTGAACGATACCCATACAAAAATGCGGTATTAAGAGTTTATTATTTAAAAATAATGAAAAAAAAATCATTTACTTCCAACCCCAAAACCTTCTCACTGTTCAAGTCGATTTATGGGAAATATTCCATATTCCCGAATGTAAAATTCAAAACAACTGTTTGAATATTTAGCTGGAAAACCCCAAATTCAAGTACAGTGTGATTATTCAAATGTCTAACAACATTGTGGTGAATGCTGGTTCCATCCTTTCTGTCTGGAGTGGATTTAAATACCCATATCTTACTGTGTTCTTACATATCGAGTGGAAAAACTGAAAACAGCTAAAAGCTACTGGAATTTCTAAATTATACAGTCGTGTCTATTCACTTGTCCAATCACTGTGTCTAGCACACTGTGTACTATCTTAGATGAAACCGTATTAATATTTACTAACTATTATTATTTTCTTTTAAGTTTAATGTTAATAGGTATTTGCAAAAAAATATACTAATGTTCAATTAATACAGAAATTTATACGATTACAAATAATGGAACAATTAGTAGTAACTGTTTTATTGAATTCCACCTTTAAATATTTTCGCTCCCATCAACATCAACAGACTAAGGTATGCTGTCTGTAACAATCGTGTCCTTTTAAAATCGAAGGGAATCTCTGTAAATGATCCATATCATAGTTGTCCATCCAATCTTCATCGAATATTCATCATACACCCCTTACTAAATGCACATATTGCGTGTATATATAGAATTCCATAAATACTTATACAGAAAAAATTAGTTTTGTCGAAGGTGCGGGACTTAAACCCACATCTCTCTAGTTACATGCCAGAGTACTTTAAGCACTAAACTAACCAATGGCTCCGTAAGTTTAGTGGTTAGAGCATTCTAGCGTGTAACTAAGGAGGCGTGGGTTTGAGTCCACCATCAGCAAAACTAATTTTCCCCATAATTTATTTTATGATTTTTGAATTAGTATGTATCTACAGGTATATATTGGTATTTTCCATTTTATATTTATTTATTATATATTGGTATTTTCCATTAATAACGCTTCAGCATGAGTGACTTTCTTATTTACATCTTACTCATAAGCAACATTTTGTAAAATGAATTGCCTTTCCCGATTATAGATGGCGCCAGGTCAGCCATCATTGACGAAAGATCACATTACGGAAATAAATTACGGAGCCGTTGTTAGTTTAGTGGTTTTAAGCATTAAACTAACCAACGGCTCCGTAAGTTTATTGGTTAAAACACTCTAGCGTGTAACTAGGGAGACGTGGGTTTGAGTCCCGCACCATCAGCAAAACTAATTTTTTCCGTATAAGTATTTTCAGCATCATACACATTAGGATTACTTTCTGATCCAGTTTCAGTATCTCTTGCATGAACCCTTTCTGCTCGGATTGGACCTGACAAAGGAGATTTTTGTTTCTTTATAGCTGGAGTCAACAGTTTCCTTATGAAAAAAAAATAAGAAGCAACTACTAAGTTGCTGAAGCTGCTAGAATGATTATATATAACAAGTAAAATGCGACTGGACTCTTTCCAAAAGTAATTTTTTCAGTTCATTAGTTCCATAGTCCAACACAACCAATACGTCGAAAAAGGAGATCAGAAAGTGGTTAAGGTACGGCGATGATCAATCTTCCAACTACATTAATCGTAAAAGTATCACGCCCAAGATTTCTGAAAGCGTCCATGAAAGCAATTGTCATAAATCTTTTAAGACCGCTTTAGTAGTAGTACTACAACTCAGTCCCCCTCAGAGAATGAAACGCCCACTGCAAGTGACGTCACGGGACACACCCACCCAGAATGACGTCATAGAAACCTCCAGAAGCTTTTTTTAGGTGTCATCCTTTGCTGAACGTGACGTCTTAACAACTAACAAGTATGAATCAATCGGGAGTCGCATGATCGGAAAAGACGTCATAGAAATTCACGCTTAAAATTGGAAAAAAAATAGTTTTCACCGAAGTGACGTCATAAAAACTCACGCATAAAATCGAGGATAATTACTGTTACTGGAAGTGATGTCGTACAAAATCCCAAAGAGTCATGCAATAGAGAGTCATGTGTCTCCCAAATGCAATAATTTCTGGAAGGTTTTTATGACACGTTACACGGTAAAAGGTCATTGACTAGAAATTTCTGAAGAGAGGTTTTATGAAGTCACGTGTGGTATGTCTGTGGCGTGCACTGAAGGAGACTCTGTTTTAGTATAACTACTCATTCCATTACGCGGAAGTTAATATTTCGCTAAGTACATCAACTTTACCAATGCTTAAGACACAATTCCAGTTGACGTCATATATTCGAATTCAGTAGTGTTCTTACTGCTCATATTTACCAATTATCTAAAGACGGTGGAAACACGATCACACGTAAGCGAAGAAGCACTCGGTGGTTTTTCCCATCTGCAATACCAAGTGCTCTTAAATTATAAACAACAAATAGAGTCAGACAAACAATCACAATTATCTTGCTTACCCCGTAGTGATCAACTCGACCCAAATTAAATGCCGTTTTACTTTCTCATTGCTTCTGAATACCTTTCAGCTTCCACTTCCTAATGATGCTGACTCCACTCTCTCCTCCTCTTCAAAAGACTCTCTTAATCTCACGTAATCCCCATGTTCGTTTCTATGGTTACGGCAGGAGTTAGAATGGAATCAACACCTACTTCGCAGAGATTAAAGTCAGAGTAACGTTTATCCTTCACAACCAAGTAAATCGTCGTCCAAGAGAGAAGGGAGAGAAACTGATCAAGCTCTCCAGCTTCTGTCAGGATGGCTGATGAGGATGATGAGCCAAACCCAGCATCACGTCACATCGTTGTGTGTGTTAGTATCTTCTGTGATTACCATTGGAGCACGTGTTTGTGTGTGTGCGCGAAGTATGTTGTGTGTATGTGTTGCTATGTCGGTACACAAGTGAGTGTTTATACGAAAATTAGGTATTGTTGGAACAGCAGATAGGCATTGTGTATCTTTCTCAGACATGCGGCTCCGCGAGTTCACCCAATATAATCTTTTGAGTATAATTTTGAGATAAATTTGAAGTCGGGCGGTACATTAGCTGAAGGCACTTTTCTCGGTTTAACAGGTCGTTGGTCTGTAAATGTCCGATGCTTCGTCGCGAGATAATCAATTTGACGACGAGTTCGGGAGGGTGAACATAATTGTTGTCAAGTAGAGTATTTCAGAATTAATTCAATGCAATCGATTCCGTCAGTCCTTATGATTGATGAGTACCCTGATATTCCATATGACAGCAAAAGAATGGCTGTAATTTTTAAGACTCATTCGTATAAACCATTTTTTCTCACCTTAATATTAATTCCAAATATGACATATTTGTTCACACCTTAATATTAATCCCAAGTGTGGCACAATTATTCACACTTTAATATTATTTCCAAATATGACACATTTGTTCACACTTTAATATTAATCCCAAATATGACACATTATTCACACCTTAATATTAATTCCAAATATGACATTTTTGTTCACACCTTAATATTAATCCCAAATATGACATATTATTCACAGCTTAATATTAATTCCAAAAATGACACATTTATTCACACCTTAATATTAATCCCAAATATGACATATTATTCACAACTTAATATTAATTCCAAATATGACACATTTGTTCACACCTTAATAATAATCTCAAATATGACACACTTATTCTCACCTTAATATTAATCCCATATGTGACACATTATTTAGTGATGGTCATTGTAATTTGGCAAACTACAGAATACATATACATATTTTTTAAAGAAAAATTATTGGTGGTTGAAAAAATTCTTTTGCTAAATATAAAATAATAATATATTATACGTAATTGTATATACATAACTTTCATTATGTAAATAGTAAATGTAATTTCACTGAACAAGAGTAACTATGTGACTGGCAAAGCTTAACATAATGTTTTGATTTGGATTCTGTATTTTATACTGTGTATCAGTATTTTTATACTGTAGTTCTGTGTAATATTTCATTTCTGATATATATAGCATCGAAAACGTTTCGATATTTCCCATTCGAAAACATCGGTCATGGAACAACAGAAAGTTTAATGCTTTTGATTGCAGATGTTTACACGACATTTTGGGTATTAGGTTGCTTAATTACGAAAATAATAATGAAGATAGACGAAGGAGTCATCAACTACCTTAGTGCAGAATCTTATTCGAGCATTTTCATTGTTTTGGTCATGATTACAGATTGGAGAGAAAAGAAATATAATGTACTTAGAAGCCCGAGGAATAGAAACAGACCTATGAATTAAACTGATGGAGAAGTTCTGCAGACCAGTTCTAACAAACTGGTCTGCAGCGACAAATGTAGCATCTATTCATCAACATAGACTTGTTTGGCACTCTTCTTGTCTTGTACTCTGATTGGACCTTACATAGCCTGTGGCTGCTTCGTAATTGTATTTGTATGTCGCACGTGTAAACTGAAAATTAATTAAGCGTATATAATTTATTAATTAATAATAAAGTACTATTCAGTTAAAAAAAACTTTGCATTATTGCGACTAGGTTATTCTTGACAGAATAAATAAAGATAATTTCGCCCGTTGGGGATGCTGTGGTTGGTTCCTGCCACGTGACAATACATAACACCTTTTAATCTAGAAAAATATAGAATTTTCCGTAGAGAAATTAATAACGATGTTGGCCTTGAAAAGAGAAGGTTCGATGTAGCATTAGAGAAGATACGGTGTAGTAGTAATAGAGAAGATTCAGTGTAGCATTAGAGAAGATTCGATGTAGCATTAGAGAAGATACGGTGTAGTATTAGAGAAGATTCGATGTAGCATTAGAGAAGATTCGATGTAGCATTAGAGAAGATTCTATGTAGCATTGGAGAAGGTTCGGCGTAGCACTAGAGAAGGCTCGATGTAGCATTAGAGAAGGTTCGCTGTGCATGAGAAAAGGTTCGTGTAGTAGCATTAGAGAAGGCTCCGTATAGCATAAGAGAAGACTCGGTGTAGCATAACAGAAGATTCGGTGTAGCATTAGAGAAGGCTCGGTGTAGCATAGAGGAGGCTTGGTGTAGCATTAGGGAAGATTCGGTGTAGCATTAGAGAAGGCTCGGTGTAGCATTAGAGAAGATACGGTGTAGCATTAGAGAAGATACGGTGTAGCATTAGAGAAGATACGGTGTAGCATTAGAGAAGGCTCGGTGTAGCATAGAAGAGGCTTGGTGTAGCATTAGAGAACATTCGGTGGAGCATTAGAGAAGGCTCGGTGTAGCATAGAGGAGGCTTGGTGTAGCATTAGAGAAGGTTCGCTGTGCATGAAAAAAGGTTCGTGTAGTAGCATTAGAGAAGGCTCCGTATAGCATAAGAGAAGATTCGGTGTAGCATAACAGAAGATTCGGTGTAGCATTAGAGAAGGCTCGGTGTAGCATAGAGGAGGCTTGGTGTAGCATTAGGGAAGATTCGGTGTAGCATTAGAGAAGGCTCGGTGTAGCATTAGAGAAGATACGGTGTAGCATTAGAGAAGATACGGTGTAGCATTAGAGAAGGCTCGGTGTAGCATAGAAGAGGCTTGGTGTAGCATTAGAGAACATTCGGTGGAGCATTAGAGAAGGCTCGGTGTAGCATAGAGGAGGCTTGGTGTAGCATTAGAGAACATTCGGTGTAGCATTAGAGAAGGCTCGGTGGAGCATTAGAGAAGGCTCGGTGTAGCATAGAGGAGGCTTGGTGTAGCATTAGAGAAGGTTCGCTGTGCATGAAAAAAGGTTCGTGTAGTAGCATTAGAGAAGGCTCCGTATAGCATAAGAGAAGATTCGGTGTAGCATAACAGAAGATTCGGTGTAGCATTAGAGAAGGCTCGGTGTAGCATAGAGGAGGCTTGGTGTAGCATTAGGGAAGATTCGGTGTAGCATTAGAGAAGGCTCGGTGTAGCATTAGAGAAGATACGGTGTAGCATTAGAGAAGATACGGTGTAGCATTAGAGAAGGCTCGGTGTAGCATAGAAGAGGCTTGGTGTAGCATTAGAGAACATTCGGTGGAGCATTAGAGAAGGCTCGGTGTAGCATAGAGGAGGCTTGGTGTAGCATTAGAGAACATTCGGTGTAGCATTAGAGAAGGCTCGGTGTAGCATTAGAGAAGGCTCGGTGTAGCATAGAGGAGGCTTGGTGTAGCATTAGAGAAGGTCATTGAAGCATTAGAGAAGATTCATTGTAGCATTAGAGAAGGTTGTCTTTTAGCGAAGTGCTTCCAAAATTCTTGAGTCCACAGCACGTTTTGGAGAATCCAAAATTGTTACTAATCAGGAAAAAATAATTATTCATAGCCAGTTTTTAAAACTAATAATTTATTTCATCAGTTAATAGGTATAATCGGCTACTATTCTTACAATCAATTAATATTTTTTTCATATTTTATGTTCACTTGAGAAGGTCGACCAGCTAAAACCTATATAGAAAATTCAATAATGAAATTTTAGTGAAATTTATAAAGAAATTAAATAACTCACAGTGTCATCCCGCCATCGTATATATTTGCCTAGAAAAGAATTTTACTTTGTCTCAACAAACTAAATGGAGGAAAGAAAAATTCCGCTTTCGGTCTTAAATGTCAGAAACATAATTTACAATGAAGATGATAAGGATCATGAAAAGTTTGCTTAAACTTAAGTATTTCACACCTAATCTAATGTTTTGATTTAGATTCTGTTTTATTCTGTTTCAGTATTTTTATACAATAGCTCTCTGTAATATTTCATATCTGATATATAGCATCAAAAACGTTTCGAAACTCGGGGCGGGGGTGGCTCAGTCGGTAGCGCGCCAGGCTCGTAATCTGTAGTTCCCAGGTTCGAGTCCCAGCTGGGTTAGCGTTGAGATTTACCTCCGCAAAATTCCCCGACCTGCCCACGGTCAGTAGGGGACACCGATGGGCTTGGAAAGGCCGCCGTCCGTCGGATGGGACGTTAAGCCGTGGCCCCGTGTGTGGGAGAGCCATACCCTGTGCACGTTAAAGAACACGCTGGATGGCCTTGACGGGAGGCTACCATCTGTCTCCCAACAGCTGTTCCAGTGGGTCCCCTCCCCAACCTTCTCTGAGCCTTCGGGGTCCATGTGACCTGGCCATTTAGCCCATGGTGTGCAAAAAAGTGCCGCTCAGAGGTAAACAACCTAACCCAAGTTTCGAAACTTCCTTTTACATCGGCGGTCACCGAATACATGCATACATAGACTTTAGTTATTTATGAAAGAAAAATTACCGCTGATTAAAAAGCTACTAAAATTAAGCGAATAAAGTTGTGTAGTTAAAGTACCGGAAAAAAATGCATTGAGTTTCAAAAAATAGGGAAATACGACTTAAAAATAAAGGAATTTCATGAAGCAGGTAAATACGTGTAAACTGTTCTAATAAAAAATTTTGAATTTCATGCAAATGCTCCTTAGCTGTGTAGTGTTTGTATTAAATTGTAAAAATGTCATTCGTATTTGTAATGATAAATAAGGTAGAAAATTATACTAAACCAAGTTTGAATTTTAGCCCTACCTGGGCTAGCGATTAGCGTACCTGACTGTTATTCCAACGGGCATGTCCATGTTTAAGTGTTTGTATTGTGTAAATATTTGTGTAGTATTCAAGAAACCAACACAACCCAAAAGCTTAAAGGTTATCTCCGTAGCTTTAATTAAAAAATATATTGTAGATAACTGCATACACATAGGACCATAAAGTAAATATATGTATTATAATTTGAATAATTGTGAAATATTAATTGTGACATCTTATAATTTTCACTGTCACTGGTAATTTATAATCTGAAAAAAATTCGTTTTCGTTTGGCCTTTTTCTTGGTAACTCTAATAATAGTAATAAAAAAAACACTTTCTACATTATATATTAGTATGGAATGCTAATATCTAATATGCATATTATATGCTAATATGAAAGATTTTTACAAAACTGCTGTTAATTTATTACCTTTAAGTTACTTAATTTTTTAATTTATATTTCTGTATTTTGATTCGCTTTCACTTTTATTGCACGGCTATAGACCTACCACTATTTTATTAGGTAAAATCTTTGATTTAGGTAGATACTGACGAATTTTGATTCGTCTTTTCCGAATCTTTCAATGGTTCTATTATCCATTATTAGAAGATTTGAAAATTTTAAATTAATATTATAAACGATTTATTCGTAGTAAAAGTTTGAAATATAGCTGATAGAAGATGGTAGTCAAGCGGTTCAGCGGCAGCAGCTCTTTGCCATTTACTCCCAGCGGAGGTCGTAAAAATGTAGCTTTTTTGGCATTAAGAAATAATATCAAAATTTATTTTATTGCTTAGATTTGATTGGTATGTAAGTCGAAATTATTCATTAATTCTAATTTGTACAGTTAGAGGGCCCTAAATTAGAAAAGAGAAACTTCATTCTTTTAGAAAATGAGCACTTCATATTTACCAGAGGTTTTTGTTTTTCTGATATTAAAACGTTTTTTGTTTCCCTGCTTTTATCAAAGGTTACCAATCGGAAGGCCGCGATATTTTAATTAAAAACATTTTATATTTTCTAATTATTTTTAAACATTTTTTATGGAAATGTCGAGTGTAAATTATGTTATTTTTTTAACAAAGGTTATAAAATATCGAAGTTTTTATATTTTTTAAATATTTTTGCAATAATTTCTTAGGATGCCATTAAAACATACAACTAAGTCTCAAACGGCATAAAGGTTTATAACAATTGATTTAATTGATAATTATAAATTTGCAAATTGTTAAATTTTAAATAATGCAAAAAATGTAGACGTGAAACAAGATAACAAACTAAGGGAGAACTGGCAGCCTGTTTGGCTACCTGCTATCCCAAAATGTAGAAGTGGAATTTATTGATTATTATATATATATTAAGAAAATAGTAATACTGATAATAATTCGTCAGAGTTTTTTGCGCTAAATATAATATTCTCCGTAACAAAAGATGGAATTTGACATTATGATTGAGCTCTAAAGCACTAAGATGCATCCGTGAGCACTTTTCAGCAACTTTGCGAGTACCAGAGTATTTGTGAGCGACGGGTTCCTTGTGCATGGGGGTGGCTCAGTCGGTAGCGCGCCAGGCTCGTAATCTGTAGTTTCCAGGTTCGAGTCCCATCTGGGCCAGCGTTGAGATTTATCTCCTCAAAACTCCCCGCCCTGCCCATGGACACCGATGGGTTTGGAAAGGCCGCCGACCGTCGGATGGGACAGTGGCGCCAAAGTGTACAGTCATGGAGCATTTGCATGAAATTCAAAATTTTTTGTTAGAACAGTTTACACGTATTTACCCGCTACATTAAATTCCTTTACTTTAAGTCGTATTTTCCTATTTTTTGAAACTCGATGCATTTTTTTTCTTGTACGCCACTCAATCGATTTTCAGTACTTTGTTAAGCCGTGGCCTGTGTGCGGGTGACCTATACCCTGTGCATGTTAAAGAACACGCTGGTTGGCCTTGACGGGAGGCTACCATCTGTCTCCCAACAGTTGTTTCAGTGAGTCCCCTCCCCCACCCCCAACCTTCTCTGAGACTTCGGGGTCCTTATGACCTGACCATTTAGTCTGTGGTGTGCAAAAAAGTGCCGCTCAGAGGTAGAACAATCCAATGTTATAGAACACGCTGGTTGGCCTTGACGGGAGGCTACCATCTGTCTCCCAACAGTTGTTTCAGTGAGTCCCCTCCCCCAACCTTCACTGAGACTTCGGGGTCCTTATGGCCTGACCATTTAGTCCGTGGTGTGCAAAAAAGTGCCGCTCAGAGGTAGAACAATCCAATGTTATAGAACACGCTAGATGGCCTTGACGGGAGGCTACCATCTGTCTCCCAACAGTTATTTCAGTGAGTCCCCTCCCCCAACCTTCTCTGAGACTTCGGGGTCCTTATGACCTGACCATTTAGTCTGTGGTGTGCAAAAAAGTGCCGCTCAGAGGTAGAACAATCCAATGTTAAAGAACACGTTGGATGGCCTTGACGGGAGGCTACCATCTGTCTCCCAACAGTTGTTTCAGTGAGTCCCCTCCCCCAACCTTCTCTGAGACTTCGGGGTCCTTATGACCTGACCATTTAGTCTGTGGTGTGCAAAAAAGTGCCGCTCAGAGGTAGAACAATCCAATGTTATAGAACACGCTGGATGGCCTTGACGGGAGGCTACCATCTGTCTCCCAACAGTTATTTCAGTGAGTCCCCTCCCCCAACCTTCTCTGAGACTTCGGGGTCCTTATGACCTGACCATTTAGTCTGTGGTGTGCAAAAAAGTGCCGCTCAGAGGTAGAACAATCCAATGTTAAAGAACACTGTCAACGCTGGATGGCCTTAACGGGAGGCTACCATCTGTCTCCCAACAGTTGGTAGCCTCCCGTTAAGGGGGTTTACCTGTTAAAGAACACCGTCAACGCTGGATGGCCTTGACGGGAGGCTACCATCTGTCTCCCAACAGTTGTTTCAGTGAGTCCCCTCCCCCAAACTTCTCTGAGACTTCGGGGTCCTTATGGCCTGACCATTTAGTCCGTGATGTGCAAAAAAGTGCCGCTCAGAGGTAGAACAATCCAATGTTATAGAACACGCTGGATGGCCTTGACGGGAGGCTACCATCTGTCTCCCAACAGTTATTTCAGTAAGTCCCCTCCCCCCAACCTTCTCTGAGACTTTGGGGTCCTTATGACCTGACCATTTAGTCTGTGGTGTGCAAAAAAGTGCCGCTCAGAGGTAGAACAATCCAATGTTAAAGAACACGCTGGATGGCCTTGACGGGAGGCTACCATCTGTTTCCCAACAGTTGTTTCAGTGAGTCCCCTCCCCCAACCTTCTCTGAGACTTCGGGTCCTTACGACCTGACCACTTAGTCCGTGGTGTGCAAAGAAGTGCCGCTCAGAGGTAGAACAACCCAACCCAACCAGTATGCATGTTGTAAAGCATATCAAATAATTGCAAAACAAAGAAGTATAGGATACTGAAAACCGTTCGTATTAGGACTGGAAAAAAAATGGATTGAATTTAGAATTTATGATATTTTCTGGTTCGGATTTAAAATAGAAATTTTTGCTTTTGTACGCCACTCAGTCGATTTTCAGTACTTTGTTTTGCATCAATCGAATCCGGTTCACCTTTACACCTAAGAGGTACATTTACATAAATATTTATATACGAAAAATAGAAAACATCGAATTAACCACTCGAAAGACATTGAGGGAAAATTCCGCCCTCAGAGAAACATACAAGCGTTTTAAGTGGCAAATAATTTTCGAAAGACCGAAATGTTCCGCGATGTCCCATTCTTTTTCTGTTTTCAATCTAATTACAATTGCAACAAAATTCAATATATGAAGAATCATCCGACATTTTCCCTTTTATATGAAACACAAAAAAAAAAGATTTCAGTGCTGGCGAAATTAAAGCGTATTAAGGCAATGAACTGAATGGGGGGATTGTCGGCTCAGTTGTGTTTGGGAGCCGAGAAGGATGAATGTGCATCCTTTATCTCTTTCTCCTCTTCGTGCTCTGCGGTATTTGTGGGGATGGAAGCAGCTGGGAAAAGGCGGCAGCCTCACGAGGAGAGATACGAGAGAAATAACAAGAGCCAGATAGGCGGAAAGAAAGCGAGAGAACGAAGAAGAAACGATAGAACGGGCGAGAGAGAATGCAAGACAAGAAAAAATGTGTTCATTGCGCCGTAAGGAGTGAGAAAGCAGGATTCCAATTTTCCACTAGATGATTTAAGGCGCCATTAGGCCTAAGTAATTACAGCAGTTTGTTATGAAATATGAGCGTGCAATGCAAATCCCAATGGCGTAAATGTGGTCACAGAGTGGCTTTTCGGTTTCCGTAAACTACTGCTACCCGTCTCCTATAACATAGCAACCCGTCTCATACGATATTATACACTTATTTTTTCTGCTCCAAACTCTCACAGGAATGGTTTGACGGTGGCGAGGAGTTGAAAGACTGTTTAGTGTCCCTTCTTATGCTGTAAAAGATCGTGAAATCCCATTAAAAACTTGAAACAAAATCCAAAAAACTCGCCTATGATGTTATGTATAATAAATCATTGCAGACAATCATAACATAATACTCGCGAAATTTCGAAGTTTATCTAACAAAATGCGTCTTAATATTCATTTTCTGGGATAATACAGTCTTGACAAAGGAATTTATTGCAATTAATAACATTACTTTGGCCTGTAAGACTTTAAGTGTTTGTAAAAGGATATACATCTTCTTCTCTGCTGGAGAACAACGGGGGCAGAGCACGCAAGCAAACAAAGGCACATTCTTGAGGATGTTGTAGGCAAGTTATCTTGCGTGCTCACGTAGAATTGTGTTCCCTGCTGTCTGGACAAAAGCAAAATATGTGCTCCAACATGCCAGAAAACAGACGAAATCAGAAGTAAGTTTAAGACGTCTTCTCCTTAGAACTTTTGTTTCTCTTGTTCGTAAATAGTAAAAGCTCTAGGGTCGCACATTGTTATTTGCGAGCATGTTCAGTCATAAGCATTTATCAGTTTATCTCAAGAAACAGTAAATTAACAATTCTGTTGCTCCGAATCAGAGCCACATAGATAGTATATAGTCACTAACAGAAGAAATTAATAAATGCTTCTTCTTCAAAAGAAACTGTTATTCCGGAAATTTTCGTCTGGAAATTTTATTCAGAAAGGTCAGTGAACTATGTGGAATAGTCCTCTCAACTGAGTCAAAGAGATCAGATATCATAAACTGGCGAAATGGAGCATCGTGCTTTTTGAAAGTCCTTATTTTTTCCATCTGAAGTGTGCCTTTGGCATTGAAATTAAAATTTGAAGAAGTATAAACTGAAAAGAATCAGAACCTTAAGGCTATTTCTTGATTTTCAAGATCAACTGGCAAAATATTGGAGCAGAGGTGATCGTGCTTAACTCAACTGAGTCTGGAAAGCAGAAATTAAAAAAAAAACTAAACAAAAAGAAACCCATTAAAAAAACCCATCTTTGATTGGTTGTCGATTTAACGGGTATAAAAATATTTTTAAAAACTTAGGAATTAATTTTAAAACATTCAATAGCATTTCAATAAATTCATAAAAATAAATTATTTTAATATATGTTATTCTAAAATTATACTAAAGATTAAACATATTAAGTCACTTAAATATTATGCAAATTTAATTTCTTTTCTTTTCTGTTTCTTTTTCAAATAAAAACGAGATAAGGTGTTCACTTTTTAGAGATAAAATTTTTTTTTCTTGGATAGGTATTGATGAAATATTGTGACTCGCACTTTAAAAGTCTACCAAAAGTTATAATTGCTCTCTTTAACGCTGGAAATTTTTGAAAAATCGAAAATTTGAAATAAATATTGCAAACAGTATATTTGTGCTAGAAATTTCATATTCTGGTGATGAAATTAATCACCACAACCTTCCAGTAATTACTGCTCCCAACCCTATTCTCTTTTGAAATATTTGTAAATTGTCTATATAACCGTTTATGTTGATGAAATACCTTGAGGAAAAGTGAAACAATGTTTAACATTTTATAAAACAAATTTTACTTATATAATAGTTTTAATTAAGAAATTTTGAAGCAACCTGCATTAAAATCATCTGCTTATTGTAACACTACACTAATGATGGATTGTTTTACCTCTGAGCGGCACTTTTTTGCACACCATGGTCTAAATGGCCAGGTCACATGGACCCCGAAGGCTCAGAGAAGGTTGGGAGAGGGGACCCACTGGATCAGCTGTTCGGAGACAGATGGTAGCCTCCCGTCAGGGCCATCCAACGTGTTCTTTAACGTGCACACGGTATGGCTCTCCCGCACACGGGGCCATGGCTTAACGTCCCATCCGACGGACGGCGGCCTTTCCAAGCCCATCGGTGTCCCCTACTGACCGTGGGCAGGGCGGGGGAATTTTGCGGAGATAAATCTCAACGCTGACCCAGATGGGACTCGAACCTGGGAACTACAGATTACGAGCCTGGCGCGCTACCGACTGAGCCGCCCCTACACTAATGTAGATTTTATATTATATTATGTAAATTATATATTTCACACTGCACTATTCTAAATTAATATCATATATTTTAATCATATGGAAATAAAATAATTAACTGTCCCTGAAAGTGTAAAGTTTAATTCAAAAATTAATTTAAAAATATTAATCCAACATGAAATAAAAATATAAGAAAAATGTTAATTTTTTAACGCAGTTTAAATACAGTGAAGATAGACGAATTACCAACTACTCTATTTATGATCTCTTAAATACCAATTTTAAACCGAACCATGGTGATCTAAAGTCCCCATGGTTTGTGACCAACAGACAAATAATGGGGATTTGGGCGTCCAGCATATTTATACCCATATAAAACAGATCTCTAAGAAATTCTTAAAAGCTATAGACACGAATCCTCGCGATTTCATTACTAACATTTTAAAGTATGATCATGATCCTATGAACAGATTCAAGAGGGCTAGACCATTGGTTTTCGATCAGGAACACTTTATGGTCTAGTACCCTGATCTACCACATTTATCATTGTTTTCCTGCCCCTTGGGGCTCACCTTTTGGTGATTTTTGTCTTGTCCTTTCCGACTCATGCCATTTATTGGATATCCTGAGATGGAGAAGGTTATGGGATCTTTTATCCTGGTACTTCGAAAAATCATAATTATGCTACATGCTACATACGTATGATCTAAAATTATCTTTAGTCGCGTAGAATGTGATTAAATTTGGAGTTCCGTTATCATCCGTTAGATCTTGCTGATAATCAGGATTTGGGTTGTTTTATCTCTGAGCGGCACTTTTTTGCACACCATGGGCTAAATGGCCAGGTCACATGGACCCCGAAGGCTGGGGGAGGGTACCCACTGGGACAGCTGTTGGGAGACATATGGTAGCCTCCCGTCAAGGCCATCCAGCGTGTTCTTTAACGTGCTCAGGGTATGGCTCTCCCGCACACGGAGCCACGGCTTAACGTCCCATCTGACGGACGGCAGCCTTTCCAAGCCCATCGGTGTCCCCTACTGACCGTGGGCAGAGCGAGGAATTTTGCGGAGATAAATCTCAACGCTGACCCAGCTGGGACTCGAACCTGGGAACTACACATTACGAGCCAGGCGCGCTACCGACTGAGCCATCCCCGCCCCGATAATCAGGAGGAGAGTAATACGTATTTGGCTCGTTGGTGCATATATTATTATTTATTCTATGCAGGAGGTGGTTTCAGTAGAGCCAAGGCACAAGTAATTCTAGATATAATTAAAAGTGCATAGCGCTTTGTTTATTACTAGTGCCAAAAGCAAATACAAATATGTATGAACGGGGTTTTGTACTTAAGCTCTATAAAAGGGACTGAACTCTTTTACCCTTTTGTGAAAGCTTTGGGTATCAGTTTGGTAAATATAATCGTTTCTCCCAAGTGAAATCGAGACAAGTTTGAAAGTTTACCCTTTTATCGCGTTTTAAACAACCAGACGCATGCTTAAAATTTACGACTTGACAATCGTTCGTTTTGCAGAGAAGACAACCTACACACAATATCCCCATTGATAAATGTTTGCTTCTAAAAAAAGGTTCAAACTGAAATGTTATATAGAGGCAGTTACGTGAAGTTCATTTTATTATTATGAGCCATTCCTGGGCTTTTAACTTGGATTGTTATAAAGCATTTTCTCGCTTCAAATGCCCATGTTAAATGTTTCAACGACGATGATCATTGCTTTACACCAGCATGGAGAAAATTGTGCCAACTGTTGTGTAACTCATTTACAAATCCCATGTGAATTTCGCATTGGATTTCTGAGAACGCTAATTCATTTGGATGTGGAGAGAGAGAGAGGAATTCACTCATTTTATGCATTCATGCAATGAAAAGTTCTATTTTAATGACCCGAGTGCTTTGAAACCTGTTTCGGCCAAATTGACCGTCTTCGAGAATCATAAGCTAGAGAAGATTGGATTACGACTGGTCACAAAGGACTTACCGTAGCAGCGACACGGAGAAATATTTAAACCTGAGAAGTCTCAAAGCATTCAATTCTCACCTCTTTGTGAAGCACATATTGATGAAGTGTGTAAATAGTGTTAAGTTCGGTAAAGTCAAGTACTTTCGAGCCAGCAATTAAACAACACTTCTGATGAAGAGTAGGCTGTAAGATATCTGACCTCTCATGGGTATCATTCACAAGTATAAATTATATACTTGCTCTGTTGAAGATGACCTATAACTGGACACCGTTAAGAAATTGATTTCTCATGTACTAAAAAAACTAAAACTCAAAATAAACAATACTAAACGTTAGGATTTGGCTGTTTAACTCTGAGTGGCACTTTTTTTTTTTGAAAATGTGCTAAATATCAAAGTCACAAGGACCCCAAGGGTTGGGAAAAGGGATCTGTTTAACCGCTTTTACGAGACAGATGGAAGCCTTCCATCAAGGTAATCCAGCGTGTTCTATAGCATGCGCGAAAGATATGGCAAGGGGTCCACGGCTTAAAGTTAATATCCCTTCCGAAGAAGACATTTTTTTTAAATCATCGGTGTTCCCTTTCTCACCCAGTGCAGGGATTAGTGGAGGTACATTTCATTGCAGATACATTTGTGACTCGAGCCAGGGAACTGCACATTACCATCCTGCCGCGCTACCGGCTATTCCATTCTTAGTCCAGATAAACATTAGGAAATGATTCTCAGATATTATTATTGTTACTGAATAATATGGGGCGGGTGTGGCTCAGTCGGTAGCGTGCCAGGCTCGTAATCTGCAATTCCCAGGTTCGAGTACCAGCTGAATCGGCGTTGAGATTTATCGCCGCAACACTCCCCGCCCTTCCCACGTTCAGTAGGGGACATTGATGGGCTTGGAAAGGCTACCGTCCATCGGATGGGACGTAAAGCCGTGGCTCTGTGTGCGGGACAGCCATATCCTGTGCACTTTAAATGGATGACCTTGAAGGGAGCTTTCTCTAGGTCTTCGGGGTCCTTCTGTGCGAAAAAGTGCAGCTCAGAGGAAAAACAACTCAACTGATCGGATGGGACGTAAAGCCGTGGCACTGTGTGCGGGACAGCCATATCCTGTGCACTTTAAATGGATGACCTTGAAGGGAGCTTTCTCTAGGTCTTCGGGGTCCTTCTGTGCGAAAAAGTGCAGCTCAGAGGAAAAAAGAACTCAACTGATCGGATAGGACGTAAAGCCATGGCTCTGTGTGCGGGAGAGCCATATCCTGTGCACTTTAAATGGATGACCTCGAAGGGAGCTTTCTCTGGGTCTTCGGGATCCTGGTGTGCGAAAAAGTGCAGCTCAGAGGAAAAACAACTCAACTGATCGGATGGGACGTAAAGCCGTGGCTCTGTGTGCGGGAGAGCCATATCCTGTGCACTTTAAATGGATGACCTTGAAGGTAGCTTTCTCTGGGTCTTCGGGATCCTGGTGTGCGAAAAAGTGCAGCTCAGAGGAAAAACAACTCAACTGATCGGATGGGACGTAAAGCCGTGGCTCTGTGTGTGGGAGAGCCATATCTGTGCACTTTAAATGGATGACCTTGAAGGGAGCTTTCTCTGGGTCTTCGGGATCCTTGTGTGCGAAAAAGTGCAGCTCAGGGGAAACACTACTCAACTGATCGGATGGGACGTAAAGCCGTGGCTCTGTGTGCGGGAGAGCCATATCCTGTGCACTTTAAATGGATGACCTTGAAGGGAGCTTTCTCTGGGTCTTCGGGATCCTTGTGTGCGAAAAAGTGCAACTCAGAGGAAAAACAACTCAACTGATCGGATGGGACGTAAAGCCGTGGTTCTGTGTGCGGGAGAGCCATATCCTGTGCACTTTAAATGGATGACCTTGAAGGGAGCTTTCTCTGGGTCTTCGGGATCCTGGTGTGCGAAAAAGTGCAGCTCAGAGGAAAAACAACTCAACTGATCGGATGGGACGTAAAGCCGTGGCTCTGTGTGCGGGAGAGCCATATCCTATGCACTTTAAATGGATGACCTTGAAGGGAGCTTTCTCTAGGTCTTCGGGATCCTTGTGTGCGAAAAAGTGCAGCTCAGAGGAAAAACAACTCAACTGATCGGATGGGACGTAAAGCCGTGGCTCTGTGTGCGGGAGAGCCATATCCTGTGCACTTTAAATGGATAACCTTGAAGGGAGCTTTCTCTAGGTCTTCGGGGTCCTTGTGTGCGAAAAAGTGCAGCTCAGAGGAAAAACAACTCAACTGATCGGATGGGACGTAAAGCCGTGGCTCTGTGTGCGGGAGAGCCATATTCTGTGCACTTTAAATGGATGACCTTGAAGGGCGCTTTCTCTGGGTCTTCGGGATCCTTGTGTGCGAAAAAGTGCAACTCAGAGGAAAAACAACTCAACTGATCGGATGGGATGTAAAGCCGTGGCTCTGTGTGCGGGAGAGCCATATCCTGTGCCCTTTAAATGGATGACCTTGAAGGGAGCTTTCTCTAGGTCTTCGGGGTCCTTGTATGCGAAAAAGTGCAGCTCAGAGGAAAAACAACTCAACTGATCGGATGGGACGTAAAGCCGTGGCTCTGTGTGCGGGAGAGCCATATTCTGTGCACTTTAAATGGATGACCTTGAAGGGCGCTTTCTCTGGGTCTTCGGGATCCTTGTGTGCGAAAAAGTGCAGCTCAGAGGAAAAACAACTCAACTGATCGGATGGGATGTAAAGCCGTGGCTCTGTGTGCGGGAGAGCCATATCCTGTGCCCTTTAAATGGATGACCTTGAAGGGAGCTTTCTCTAGGTCTTCGGGGTCCTTGTGTGCGAAAAAGTGCAACTCAGAGGAAAAACAACCTAACTGATTGATATCATTATACAGTAAACCATATATGTGAAATCTGCTGCCTGTCGAACAGGATTGTCTGACCCGCCAAATGCATGAATATGGATATTATCATGCTTGAATAGTTGGGAATTAGTGTTCAATTTAAAGCAGTTTATGTTAATTCAAATAGAGAAGCTGTAGATATGTTTCTGAATTCAATCGCACGTTGCAGA
The DNA here is from genome assembly GCA_038380435.1 of Ryuthela nishihirai. Classification (NCBI taxonomy): domain Eukaryota; kingdom Metazoa; phylum Arthropoda; class Arachnida; order Araneae; family Heptathelidae; genus Ryuthela; species Ryuthela nishihirai. Next base: position 49,861,618 of record JAWZYU010000024.1, on the reverse strand, counting down.
TACAAACGGATTTGCGCATATCTGCATGGTTTATATGTCTAAATATGGCCAGAGCCACAAATTATCATACCCAGACAGTGAACCATCATAATAACACATTCCTTAGGATAACAGGATAAAGGGAGTCAGGGAGTACATATTACCTAACCTAAAGGTGTTTCAATTATAAATATATCTCTTAAAACAAAACTGGCAGTTTTAAAAATTTATTAATTAATATATTTATAAATATTTTAATAAAATCATAATAAATCGATTATTTTATTTTGTGCTGCTTAAAAAAAGTTAGTTTGGGGTTAAACTTTAGGCAATTAAATCGCTTAAATCTTTAAAAAATAATAAATAAATAAATAAATACCCCCTCAAGCAGCTGCTTGCCACAGAGGTCTGACAGGAGCCTGTCAATTTATATGCCACAGTAGAAGGTCTGAGAGGATGGCAGGACCTCAGCAGAAAAACGACACAAACAGCCATGCCTTACCCGGGGCTCGAACCCAGGTCCCGTAGATCAGTAGCCAAGCGCGCTAACCACTCGGCTTTACCGAAATTTAATATCCCTCCTTTCTTTGGGGCGGGGGGTGGCTCAATTGGTAGCGCACCAGGCTCGTAATCTATAGTTCCTGAGTTCGAGTCTAACCACTCGGCTTTACCGAAATTTAATATCCCTCCTTTCTTTGGGGCGGGGGGTGGCTCAATTGGTAGCGCACCAGGCTCGTAATCTATAGTTCCTGAGTTCGAGTCCCAGCTAGACCAACTTTGAGATTTATGTTTGAGAAAATTCTCCTTCGGTCAGGGTGACACCGATGGGCTTGGAAAGACCACCGTCCGTCAGATGGGACGTTAAGCCGTATAGCTATGTGCGGGTGAACCATACCCTGTATACGTTAAAGAATACACTGAATGGCCTTGACGTAGAGGCTACCATCTGTCTCTTAACAGCTGACAAGTGGGTTCCTTCAAGGCCACCTCGATACTGCAGACCTGGACACTGCAGCAACAGAAGATTTAATTTAGTAACATATAGCAAATATTATTATATCTATATTTTTAAAAATTCGACTTGTTTCTAAAAATTTCGTAATTAATTTTAAAATATTCTTAAATATTTTAATAAAATTCTAATAAATTATTTCATTTAAAAATAAATAGCTTTAACTAAAATAATTAATTATAGTAATTAATTATAATATATTTAAAATAAATAGCTTTACCTTAAATATTAAAGAAATTAAATCACTTAAATTTTTATGCATAATTAATCCTTTCGCTCAAGGCTGCCCGGACATGAGGTATTAAAGGTGGACTTGGTCAAGATCACCTTGATACCTAGGCCTGGACAGCCTTGAGTAAAAGGAGAGAAGAAAGAAGGGATTTTTAAAATTTGGTAAAAATTTAAATGATGTAATTTGTTTAAAATTTAAGACAAAGCTATTTATTTTAAAATCAGTTAAAATAAAGTTATTTATTCATAAGGATTTCTGTTAGAATAATTGAGAATATTTTAAAATTAATTACCAGATTTTTAAAAATAAGTAACTAACTACCTGTTGAATTTTTAGAAATAGAACTATAATAAAAACTGCTATATTTTTCAAAGATATGTGTTTTGTTACTGCAGTGTCCAGTGTTATTATATCAAGGTGGCTTTACCTTGGTCCCTCGGCTCCCAACTTTCTCTGAATCCCCGGGTCCTTGGGACCTGGGCATTTAGTTGCCGCTTATAGGTAAAACAACCCAACCTCTTTTTTTCCTTTTGTTCAACTAATGTCCTGTTTAGAGCAAGGCCACCTTCTTAATACAAGAGGCCTGAACAGCCGTTGAGCAAAAGAAAGAAATTAAATATGCATCAAAATATAAGAGAAAATATAAGCCTCTTGGGCTGTTGCGCCGCCCATATTACCTAGGTAGCTGATAACTGATTTAACTCATATTAGATTTTGCAGTATCTTGGGCATTAGTTGGTTCAACTTTTTAAGTAATGATGAGGTTAGGCAAAGGAGTCCGAAACCTCCTTTAAGCAACCTATGTGGACAGAGAGACTCCGTTGGTTTAGCCATATTGCTCGTATGCGTGACTATAGATTAGTGAAAAACAGTGTGAAACCCTTCAGAAAGAAGGACTTTAAGCACACTTGAAGAACAGACAGACAACCGAGTGGAAATATCGACTCGTTAATTTTTAAACGATCTAAAAATAGTGGTTTAAATATGCTCCATTAACAGTTGATTTTGAGGGTGAAAAATGCATTTATAATCAGATTATAAATCCATAGTTTAAACTGTCGTTCTTTTAACATTGCGTGAACAAATAAAGTTCCAAGATTGGATAAAGTGATCATGTTATACATTATTTTTCTCGTTACACATGTAACTTTGCATATAGCTCTATCATGTAAAGGGTTACATGAGAAATTTTTAGCCAGGCCTGAATCTAGCCAAACGACGCAATCGAGTCGAAAAAAAGTTAAAAAAACAGGGACCAAGAGGCTGGATTTTCACTGCAGTGTATACATTTTCCCCTTCGTTTTAGAAGTTTTTAAAAAATATCCGTGAAATATGCTCAATTCAATCATTTTTTGCCTCCATTACTCTTACTAGGATACTCGGAGAGGGGGGAATAGCACCCTGGCCACCACCACTACTATCCTTTGACGAAATCACCATCCACAAACTTTAAATTTCTACTAATACTTCTAATATTTTTCGTTGCAAATAGTATTAACACTTTAATTTTGTCGTTAAATAATTATAGTTATTAATAAAGGAATAAAATAAATGATTAGAGATGTGCATTTCTGTTTGTATGCTTTATGATGCGTCAGAAAACATTTTTTCCTCCAAATTGGGCTGGGATGGTCTCGGAGCCAAAACTAGTCGAAGTGGCTCTAGCTCGGGTGGGCCAGGAGTCAAAAATAGTCGAAATGTCTCTAGCTCCGGTGGGTCAGGAGTCAAAAATAGTCGGAATGGCTAGAGCTCGTGTGGGTCAGTAGTCAAAAATAGTCGAAATGGCTCGTGTGGGTCAGTAGTCAAAAATAGTCGAAATGGCTCGGGTGGGCCAGAGTCAAAAATAGTCGAAATGTCTCTAGCTCCGGTGGGTCAGGAGTCAAAAATAGTCGGAATGGCTAGAGCTCGTGTGGGTCAGTAGTCAAAAATAGTCGAAATGGCTCGTGTGGGTCAGTAGTCAAAAATAGTCGAAATGGCTCGGGTGGGCCAGAGTCAAAAATAGTCGAAATGGCTTGCGTTCGGGTGAGCCAGGAGTCAAATTGAGTCGAAATTGCTCGAGCTCGGGTGGGCTAGGGCTCGAAAAATTGACCCAGAACTCATCTCTAACGTTTAAAATTAAAACATAATTATCAATATCAGGATTGAAACAAGTTTGATGGATTCGAAAAACTTTATAAAATATACAGATGAAAAACAATTACTTAATAGTGATTTTTCAAACAAAACGTATTTACCAGTATGTAAATTAATATTCATAAACTGAGAACTAAGCTCAGGATTTGTATAGATTGGCCGTATGATGATTAAGAACAATTCCCCTTTAATTTCCACCCAGTTCCAAATATAAGTACTGACGCGTTCAAATTAACTGCATCCACGTTTACTGAATGTGCTGACGTCTACCATTATGCCTCGGCTTTCTAATGACTCCGCAGAGAACTCATTTAGACGCGAATGGAGAGGCGAATCGCTCATCCTTTCGGAAATAGTCGTAATGCCCGTCAAATGCCGATGAAAGCTGTGCCACAGCAGCTCTTTCTACACACACACACAATGCCCATCTCTGGGAAATATACATCTATATATTTCCTTCATTCTTCTCCTTTCGTCCAAATATCGGGGAGAGAAGATGCGAAACTTTCGGACTTTATAATCATAGTCGATGAGTAAACAAGCAAGTTTCCAACTCAGCATAAATTTCGGACTGCTCTCCAAGTTCCAGAAGCCCTTTGGTGAAGGAAAACGCCGCGCTCATCTCGTAATGAACTTTCTCGCTGCGTCTGTGCGTATGGGACTGCACGTGTGTTACTGGCGTCGGTGTGCGTTTGTGCGTGTGTCTCTTCTCTTGTTCTGTTTAATTAACTAACTCTCTGGTGCCACACAATACCAGCTTTCGAGAGCATAAAGCAAAACCCAAAGGGGTATTCATCCACAGAGGGAAAGCCTCCCTGGCAATATGACTCGATCGATAAGGACTCGCGTTTGATGTAAGTCGTATCAGATCAATTAGACCCGGGCGATGACAGATCCATCTACGTCGGCCACCAAAATAGGTATTTCATTTCGTTTTATGACCAATTTTAAGGCATCAAGCCAGGATGGAGCGTTTAGTCCTGAAGAATAATTTGAACAAGCTACTTCGACATGGTTTAGTCGAGGGTGGGGAATATTTGTGTTGGGATCATGAAGTAGTTTCTTCAGAAGTTGTAGTTCTTCTTGGAAGGTTGGGTTGTTTTACCTCTGAGCGGCACCTTTTTGAACACAATGGACTAAATGGCCAGATCATAAGGATCCCGAGGGCTCAGAGAAGGTTTTGGGGAAGGGGTCCCACTGGACAGCTGTTAGGAGATAAATGGTACCTCCCATCAAGGTCATCCAGCGTGTTCTTAACCTGCATAGGACATTTGTGTGAAGCTCTCTCTCAGACAGAGCCACTGCTTAACATCCCATCCGACGGACGGCGACCTTTTCAAGTCCATCGGTGTCCCCTTACTACCTTCTATTGACCGAGGGCAAGACTGGGAGTTTTAGGGAGATAAATCTCAACGCTGGTGGTGGTGGGGGAGGGGGACGTAATAGACGAGTACATACTCACTCAAAGTAAGAAACTTGGTCGCCGGCTTTCTATCCCGGTTTGAGGAGGAAACAGTGAAAGAATTCTGATGTACTTGCAGTTTTGATGTTACTTGAGCTAGTTAAATATCGATCAACTTTTGTTTGTTGGCGTGAAGATGGGAAATACAACGATGTATAAATTTTGATTTATAAATTTAGCACTGGCGAAGCATCCGTGAAACAAGAATAGTAGTTCTTCCCTTACAATTCCAATAATTAAACATAAAGATATTGAATACATTCACAGAATAAATTGAGTAGCTAACACAGATAAACGACTTCCATACACGTGCATTGGAGTACAAAAGCGATGCATTTGCACTTAGCGAGTGTAGGTTTAGGTGATGTGATGTGATAAAATGTGATGGGAAGGTTAGAAAGTGAGTGGGAATATAAGCATTACGGCCGTCTGGAAAAGGTAGCGCTTCAAGCAGCAGTCTTGAGTCGCACATTTGTCTAAACTAGTTATCATGTGTTTCATAGTGGCGTAAAATGAAATTTATTGACAAAAAAAAAAACAAAGTTTTCATACTTTAAGCGCCAGAACAATATTCCGGTCAGGGACTTTATTTTAAAAATTTTAGAAAGTCACAAGTTATGCTGTCACTGAAATTGAGAAGTAATAAGAAAGAGTAGTTCTTTTATTACATTGTATATAAATCAAAGACAATAGTGTTTATGGAATTTGAATGTAAAACGTTTATCCAGGAGACTAACTATCTAGCTCGTTACTTCTTATCCTACACAACCACAATGTCCAGAATATATCTAAAACAACAAATTGATATCTTCTGGATATATTATGGCGATTGTGGTTGTATAACAGAGTAGGGAATGATACAGGACTCACGGCCTATCTTGCCATTGGGAATAAAATCCCGTGTGGAGGGCTGCCTCCCCCAAGCCAATTGGTGTGTCCTCCTTTCACACCTAAGGCAGCATGGGGTTAGCGGAGATAATTCTCAGCACTGACATAGTTGGTATTTTGGTATTCGCTTGAAAACTGCAGTTACAAGCCTAGATTGCTACCGATTTAGCCCACACACACACACTTCAGAGACGTTAAGCCGTGGTTTTGTGTGCAGGGCTGGGTTGTTTTACCTCTGATCGGCATTTTTGCACACAATGGGCTAAACAGCCAGGTTACAAGGACCCCGAGGTCTCAGAGAAGGGGACTTATTGGAGATCTGTTAGGATATAGATGGCAGCCTCACGTCAAGGGATGTCTGTCGCCAAGGGGTCATTCTGTGTGCAGGAGAGCCATACCCTATGCCCGTTAACTTTTCCCAGGTTCAGGAAGTTTTAAAATAGTAACTGTTCCCGGGAACTTTACAGTTCAGCCAAAAATTAAAATGGCATTACCAGCCGACCAAGATCATAAATGTATGATGGTAAAATCGTAGTTCTGTTGTGTGGCAGTAGAGCGTTATTTATTACCACAAGATACACGAATGAATCCTCTTCTCCCCTACTATACAGTAGATATCAGTGTTTCGCACCTACAACAGTTCGATTATTCTACAGTAGTGGTCTTAGGATCTGGAGAAAAATAAAAAATGAAAGTTAGGATATGGCCACACAGATGCGGTTTAGAGTTATTAATGTTACCAATGATTCTGGCTAAATGGCCAGTTCACAAGTATCCTATTGGCTCAGAACTGAAAAGAAGGTGGTAACCTGAATAACTGGGGCGGGAGTGGCTCAGTCGGTAGCGCGCCAGGCTCGTAATCTGTAGTTCCCAGGTTCGAGTCCCAGCTGGGTAAGCGTTGAGATTTATCTCCGCAAAATTTCCCCGCCCTGCCCACGGTCAGTAGGGGACACCGATGGGCTTGGAAAGGCCGCCGTCCGTCGGATGGGACGTTAAGCCGTGGCCCCGTGTGCGGGAGAGCCATACCCTGTGCACGTTAAAGAACACGCTGGATGGCCTTGACGGGAGGCTACCATCTGTCTCCCAACAGCTGTTCCAGTGGGTCCTCTCCCCCAACCTTCTCTGAGCCTTCGGAGTCCATGTGACCTGGCCATTTAGCCCATGGTGTGCAAAAAAGTGCCGCTCAGAGGTAAAACAACCCAACCCAACTGTTCCAGTGGGTCCCCTCTCCAACCTTCTCTGAGCCTTCGGGGTCCATGTGACCTGGCCATTTAGCCCATGGTGTGCAAAAAAGTGCCGCTCAGAGGTAAAACAACCCAACCCAACAGTGAATAGCTGTAAGAATGCAGGTTGACGTCTCCTGTCAAGGACATCCAGCGTGATCTTTAACGTGTACAAGTGCATTTATCTGCTGAATACACTAAACTAGCTATTGAGTCGACCCCCACCCCTATTGGGTTGTTTTACCTCTGAGCAGGAATTTTTTGGAACATAATGGGTTACAGTCTAAGTCATAAGAACTCCAAGGTTTCAAATCCTTATAGGAAAGACACCAGATAGTTATTAGGAGAATGATTAAACCTTTTCATCGAGGAGATCTAAAATGTGTTTAATGTACACATTATATATCTCTCTTGTCCACAGGTTCAAGGCTTAACCTACCATCCAACTGCCTTTTCAAGTCCATTGATGTCCCCCTCTCTCACTGAGGACAGAACAGAGATTAGCAGTTAAAATCTCGAAACAGGCACAGTGGAATCTGAAACCTGAAAATGCCAAGTTTTGAATCTGGCGCTCTGCACTTGAGCCAATTCGAATCATTTGCAATAAAGAGGATGGGGGGGGCTTAAATTAAATTTAGTTATTATATTTGTCCATTGAAAAATATCCATTTAATTTTGTAGAAGAAGCTAATTTATTTCGTTACAATGCGACACTTTATTACTCTGATCTTCATTTATCCTTTCTATGTTTCATAACATTTTCAGATCATAACAAATGATTTTGCTACGGTTGGTATTTTGTCCAATGCCTTATAAAAGATTATCTTGTCTTCTGGGAAGCATGTAATTGACTGTTTCAGAGTCCAATACTTCACCGAGGAGATATATAAAAAAAACTGCTGCCATTTAAAGCTTTTATCGACTCTGAGCCTCTGCGTTCGGAGCGCCCTCTAATGGCATTGTTTCTCATGCAAATTAAGTCGGTAACTCACTGTAACGAACGATTTCTTTAAACGCAAGCTAGAAAAGTGTAAAAAAAAATTGGTTTGAACAAGACAAACATTCGCTATCAACCTCCTGTCGCAGAATGAAAGGTGTTTTACCACTAAAGCGTTAAAATTGTCGCCAAGGCTGGCCCAGATCATCCTGGGATCGACAGAGGGCGCTGCAAGTTAAGAGGCCAAGAGGTGTTGCCATAAAACACGACATAAATCCACTTCGACTACCGTTTCTGTGTTCACGATGTGCCTGTGTTGTTTTATTTTTTGTTGTTAAAGCTTCTACCAATGGCTTCAGCCTCCATTCACTTTGATACGATCTAACTGCGTATTGCTTTGAAAACTTCTCCCAAGAGGTAAACAGAGGGAAGAGAAAGTCTTGATTTTCGAAAAAAAATAAATCGCAAACTGACTTGCTGTCTATTGAGAATTAGTAGTAGTATACGGTAGTAAATGAAAAAAAAATGGTTAAAACTGACCTAGTGGTTCAAATGTCGTTATTCTTTTTAAAAAAAAACCTCCAGATTAATTAATGTTATCGAAAATATGCTACTGAACTTTGGCCATGGGAAACATAGGGGTTAAAGTATTGATTCCAGCGAATGTGGTGAGTGGGTTCCGTAGTTATAATTCTGAACGGCACTGTTTAAATATTGCTGTTCGTACTTACAGGTAAAATCAAGGAACATAACCGTTCAGGCAGAGCTGAATCTAGAGGGGATTCCCCCCCCCCCGCAGATTAGTATCCTTCTGATCTAGAGATCCTTGTGACCTGACTATTTAGCCTAGTGTGTGCAAAAAGAGAGTGCCGCTCAGAGGTAAAACCGCCCAACCGAAGGGTAAATCCATCCCCCTTCCCCGAGAATGCTACTAACCACAACAGAGGGGGGGGGGGGGGGAATATTAAATCATATATATATTTCCCATGTTTTTCCAGAAAGTTGTTATCATCATCATCATCCTCAAGCAGCCATGGGCTACGGAGGTCCAACCGGATCGTGCAATTTAGTTCTCCAAGCAAGTCTATCCTGAGCAACATCTACTGCATCTGGCCACTGCACACCAATTCTAACAAGGTCCTGTTTGACATTGTCTGCCCACCGCATCCTAGGTCTCCCCTTCTTTCTGAGGCCTTTAGGCACACTGTTCACAACCCTATTCGCCAATCTATAATTATTCATACGGGCAACATGGCCAAACCAACGGAGTCTCTCTCTGCACAATATGCTGCTTAAAGGAGGTTGCAAATTCCTTTGCCTAATCTCATCATTAGTTACAAAGTTGAACCACCTAATGCCCAAGATACTGCGTAAGCATCTGGAATCAAAAGCATCTAGTTTCCTGTTATCTTGTTTACAAAGTGTCCAAGTTTCACTACCATAACTAACCCTAGAAAGAACCAAACTATTATACAGTCTAATTTTAGTCTTTAGGTGTATACGCCTATTTCTCCACAATCTCCATAGGTTCTTAAAAGTCCCAGCAGCAATCCCTATTCGTCTGTTAATCTCATGCCGCACATCACCATTATCTGTTACATAGCTCCCAAGATAATTAAACTGTGACACCTGCTCAAGACTGCAACCATTCAGATTAACTGAATCACAGTCTGCCTGACCAATTTTCATCACTTTAGTTTTCTCTCTGTTTATAACCAAACCTACTCTACTACCAGTCTCATCAACAGCTCGAATGAAAGAGTTCATCTCATAAACATCATTTGCCAAAAGGGCTAAATCATCAGCATAATCTAAATCAGAAATTTTCGTATCTACAGACCATTTAAGGCCAAAATCTTTCCCTTGAAGTGAATTTCGCATAACATAATCAATAACCAAGCTAAAGAGAAAAGGAGACAAAATGCACCTTTGTCGAACACCAGAAGTAATGCTAAACCAATTGCTACAAGCCTTACAAACTCTCACACACGACTCAGTGTTATTATAGAGAGCTTTCATAATGTTAACTAACTTGTCTGGTATACCATATGATCTGACAATCAACCACAAATTATGACGATCAAGAGAGTCGAAAACCTTTTTGAAATCAACAAAGCTAGCAACCAAAGGTTTCTGAAACTCCAAACATTTCTCAAGAATCTGCCTAAGTGAAAATATCTGATCCACACATCCCCTACCACTTCTGAATCCACATTGCTCATCACGCAATTTATTGTCAACCAGATTCTTAATTCTATTAAGCACAATCATGGAAAGAACTTTACCTGGAACAGAGAGTAGGCTGATACCCCTATAGTTATCACAAGAACTGCGATCACCTTTTTTGAAAATAGGGATAACAATAGCTCTGGTAAAATCCTTAGGAACCATGCCTTTATCATAAAAGATATTCAGAATTTCAGTCATCCAAGTGGTAACCGAAACATTCCCAGCTCTAAGCATTTCCGTAGTATTTTCATCTACACCTGGGGATTTATGAAGTTTAAGTTTAGAAACAACCAAAATAACTTCAGATTGTGCTATAGGGCCAACATTAAAGCCACCAATGCATCTATCATCATTGCAAACAATGGGAGTAAAACTAACTACATTGTTTAGAACATCACTGAAATGCTCAGCCCACCTAGCCATGACAGAATCCTCCCCTTCTGTAACCTTACCTTGTTTATCCTTCAATCCTTGTATGCCTGTCCGTTTTCTACCACACAAAACATTAACTATCTGGTACAGCTCTCTGCTGTTGTGTTGTCTGACTGCTTCCTCGGCTTTGTCAGCCAAACCATCAAGCCAAAAATTCTTATCAGCAGCTAACTGATCCTTTACAAGTTTATTAAGGTCTCTGTAATGCTTTCTATTAGGACTAGTAGGGTATTGATTAAGGGCATTCCTGCAGTTCTTTCTTTCCGAAATAAGCTCAAGTGCCTTATCACTCAGATAATTTTGCCTCTTCTGCTCCTTTTTTCCTAAAAGAGTACTGTTAGTGTCCAAAAAAGCCTGTTTAAAATGATCCCATTCTTCCTCAACTTCAGTAGTAAGCAAACCATGACTGTCATAATGACTAAGTAACCTATCATGGTAAGCTTTGGCTATAACTGGATCTTTCAGAGCTTCAGTATTAAAAGTAAATTTTTTAACCCTAGCACAACACTTTTTAAGTTTAAACACACTTTTAACAAGCTTTTAACAAGCTTTTAACAAGGTAATGGTCAGATCACACTTTTAACTTAACTTAAAACACTTAAAAAGTGTTGTGTTAACCCTAGCACAACACTTTTTAAGTTTAAACACACTTTTAACAAGCTTTCAACACACTTTTAACAAGGTAATGGTCAGATCCAATTTCAGCTCCCCTATATGCCCTGGTATTCCTTACAGAACTAGCCCATTTGCTGTTGATTAATATGTAATCAATCATATTCTTATGCAGCCCATCAGGTGAAACCCATGTGTACTTATGTATGTCGCGGTGTTTGTAATAAGTGTTAGTTATTCTGAATCCATTGAGTTTACTTACCTGTAGGAGACGTTGCCCATTGCCATTGCAGCTACCAATACCAAAAGGGCCTATTACTCCTCCCCAAAGATCAGAGTCAGTACCAACTTTGGCATTGAAGTCACCAAGAACAAGGGTAATATCTCCTTTCTTGACAGAATTCAAAATATCCTGAAGTTGTTCATAAAACCTATCCTTCTTATCCTCATCGGCATCCTCAGTGGGGGCATAACAGCAGATAACATTCAAGTCTTTAACGCTTGTCTGAAATTTTGCTGTAAGAAACCTTTCATTAATGCACTCATATCCTAGAAGAGCATCGCTAGCGTGTCTGCTGAGAAACAGACCCACGCCTTGGTGATGCTTATTGTCGTCCCTCCCTGAAAAGAGAAATTTAAGATTATTTTTAAGAATCTGACCTTTATCTGTCCATCTGGTCTCTTGCAAGCCGAGAATATCTAAATTATAACGGTGGAATTCTTGTGTGAGGACATCAAGAGAAAAAGCTCTGTGCAGAGTCCTCACATTCCAACTACCTATGGAGAGAAAATGGTTAGTGGGACGTTTAAAGAAACTATGTTTATTGAGAGAGGAAATGCCGACAATATCAAACAGCCCCCTAATCGCAGACATGGGGCAAAGACCCGTTCCCCCACTACTAAAGGCTGAAGCCATCTACACTGGAAGACTTCCTCCAATGTAGAATTTGACGATGCCAATAGAAGCAAAGAGTTCAGGTGCCTGCGATGACTTCTGCTCAGGATTATCCACCAGCTGATAAACATATCCTGTGAATCTATTCACTTGGGGCTGTCAACCCACAAACAAAAAGAAAACACAGCGGAAGATTTTCCCTCCACAGAAGCCCACCAGTGCAGCAAAATCAGGATCCATAATCAAGCTCAGAGCCATATATCTGTCCAGTCCGGTAGGTTTATATGGTCAGCCCCAGGACCCTGTGTGGTTGACCACTCCTCAGCAGGGTAGAAAAAAAAGAAAAGTAGCCATAGTTGTCCAGATCAGTAGGCCACACTAATCTGGCAGCCCTCCCCTTCCGTTCACTTCCACAAGAGAGTATCTCTTTTGAAAGTTACTAACGGTCCGCACCACGAGAAGGCGGGGTTGGACATTAGGTGCTAGGCCTGGCCGGTTCTGTGCATCATCACAGGGGATTGGTGCATAGCTGTCCTTCCAGTGACTACCTAGCTACCATTTACAAAGATCACTAAAATGGAAGCAAAAAAAGTTTATACCAGAACAGCGTTTGTTTCATTCCGGCTAATCTATCCTCCTCCCTTTCCCTTTCAGTCCGCGTCACTTGCCCTCCCACACCTTTATTTTTTACTAGATCCCGACTTGCCTTTAGTCATTTGAACCCTATTTCTGACTCTGAGCAGCGGCAAGGTGGCAGTTCGGAGAGAAACTTTTGCCTAATTTTGTGATCTCACTTCAAATAATTGGAAGGACGCCAGCACTAAGATCGGCAGGCTCACAATTTACACTAGTATAGGTTGGAGTTGCTAGTATAGGTTGGAGTTGCTAGTATAGGTTGGAGTTGAGATATCATTGCCATCACTGGAGTATAGGGGCGAGGATGGCTCAGTCGGTAGCGCACCAGCTCGTAATCTATAGTTCAAAGTTAGAGCCCCACCTGGGCCAAAGTTGAGTTTTATCTCTTCAAAACTCCCCACCCTGCCTTTGTTCAGTAGAGGATACCGATGGGCTCAGGAAGGCCACCGTCCGTCAGATGGGACGTTAAGCCATTGTCCCATGTACGAGAGAGCCATATCATGTGCATGTTAAAGAACACGTTGGATGGCCTTGACTGAAGGCTATCTCCTGTCCAGTGGGTCACCCTCTCCCAACCTTCTCTGACCCCTCATGGTCCTTATTACCTGGCTATTAGCCCATTGTGCGCGACAGGTGTCTCTCAGAGGTTAAACAACCCAACCCCTTCTCTGAGCCGTTGGGATCCTTGTCACCTGACTATTTAGCCTAGTGTGTGCAACACAAATACCCCTCAGATGTAAAACCACCCAACCGGAGTGTAAATTCTGATATAGCGCCCCCCCCCCCCCCATCCTCTCTTCATTCCACAGAAAAAAACAGCACTTCCCTCTTTCTTCCAGTTTTATATATGTTGCATTCAAAATTTAATCCCAAACTCTATTCCATAACACTATTGATTCTGTGAGGAATCTTTCGCTTTCTATGGAAAAGTACTTAGTTCACTCCTGAAATAATAAGCTGAAAATAATTGGTTTTTGCCGAGAGTGGTGAGAGACCAATTTTTTTCAGCTTATTATTTCATGAGTTCCATGTCTACAGGACATATCCTATGATTCTTTACTACTTAGTTCACACTTCATTTTAAAATACTTTTAAGGCCCAGCCTTGTTCCCATGATCATGTACTATTCGCACACTACGAGAGATGGCCCTCTGACACAGTCATTTTCACTTTAAATATGGCTGGCATGGACGGACCATGGCCACTTTGATATACTAGGAGTGTACAACCGTTGAGCAAAATAATGGAAATTAAGTGTGAATAAATATTTAAGCGATTTAATTTGTCTAAAATTTTGTTAGCAGAAATTACTGCTGTCACTTTCCCCGCTGCTGAGTCAAAAATAGTGTTCAATTAACTAAAGGCAGGCCGGGATCCAGAAAAAATAATTGTCTAAAGCTTAACTAAATATATTTTTAAACCACATAAAATAAAATAATTTATTAATTACGATTATATATTATATTATGAATGTTTTAAAATTAGTTGAGAAATATTTAATAATTAATAACTACCAGTTTTTTTATTAAATTTATTTAAAATGAGCTTTCTCTCGAGCATAATCGATGTCTGCAGCTAGTTCTGATATATGTTTCACCTATGTTGGGTAATACTACTAATACTCGGGAGGCTTCAGAGCTTCCAAAATAAAATCCTCAGATCTGTGGTCAGTGCTCTCTGATTTGTCAAAAACAAGACCATTCACACTGACTTGAACTCGCACAGACCTTTTTCGAGGCAGTGGGAGATAATCCTTATGATATAATTAGATCTTTGATTAATTATGATGCATTGGTTTTAAAACAATTCAAGCGTCCTAAGATTGTGGTATTTGACACCGCATGTTTAACTTTTAGTTGTGCTTCTTTAGCAAGTTTGTTTTACCCTTGTGGCCCCTTTGGGGTTTATATGTTTTACTTTTGTTATTGACAATCAGGCACTATTTTAGACTTCGAGATATAAGCCATAGGCTTGGATCTCATAATATTAATTAAAGATATCAGCATATCCAGAATTCAGTCGGTGCTATAATCGGCTTTTAACGAGGCTGTTTAAATATTTTGACTCATTGGGACTGGAAATATCCGAAGAAAAGACTGTAGTAATGCCCTTTCGTAGCCATCGACGATTTCCTGATATTTCTATTAATTACAAGGAACATTCCCAGCAGGTTGTGAAAGAACATTGTTATTTAGGAATCTTACTGGACTCTTAACTCAAATGAAACTCCTATTTTCATCAACTAATCTCCACTTCTAAACCTATTATTAACATGTTAAGATGTATTGGGTCCAGCAAGAATGGAGCATCGCCTCGTCAAATGATCTATCTTTACAAATCAATTTTAAGATCAAGATTGGAATATGGGGGTTTTCTACTGGATAATGCTCTAGCCCTTCCCTTGTTAAAAAAGCTAGAAATTCTTCAAAACCAAGCTTTAAGAATCTGTTTGGGCCAGTTAAGTCTTTGTCCATCTATTTCTCTGAATGCTGAGGCTAATATAATATTCCACCTCTTTCCATCAGAAGACCTTATGTGCTGTTTTCACACTTCTCAAGATTGCTCTTCAAAGAAGAATATCACCCAGTGACTGATAAAATCCTTTTTGGATCAGGAAAGAAGATCAGTGATGTAACTTCTTCCATCCGCTGACATCCCCTCTTTGACTTGATTTCAACACAGAGTTATGAGGTAGACAAACTTTCTGAAAAACCTCCTTGGACCTTTCAACAATTTGATTGCTTTGTTTCCATTCCAGGTTTCACATCTAAAAAAGAATTTGATAGCTCAGTTCAAAAGATTATTGCTCAGGAGCCTCATAGAACAAAAATATGAAAATCATATCAAGATTTTCTCTGACGGATCTTTAAACAAGTTAACACAAAAAGCTGGAACGGCTTTCTGTGTCTCAGAAATGTCTCACTTTGAAGCTATCAGGCTGCAAGGTGCCTCAGATGTTATGACTACTGAGTTGATAGCAATTGAAATGGATCTAAAGTGGTGTTTTAAACAACCAAAATATAATTTTGTTTTACTTACAGATAGTAGCTCATTTTTGTTATTTCTCAGGGAAGACCCATGTCAATCCAAGAATAATGGGCTTTTCCAAAACATCCTTGAGACCATCGATCAAATAATTGTAAAAGGATCCTTGGTTTTCTGGACATGTAGGTGTCCAGGGAAACGAAATTACTGATTTTTTAGCAAAGTCGGCCCTTAACAATGAAAAATACCTCCAGTTGCAAATTCTCAATTTATATGTTTCTAAATTAAATAAAGAAAACCTAAAGGTGAACTTTATACAACACTTCTAAGTCATCGCTGAAAAAAAGATCAATCATCGACAATTAGCAGAGAACAAGATCCTTCCACTAAATTATCTGCACCTTTCAAGAAGAAATTTTGTGTGCATCACCAGACTCAGAACAGGTGCATCACTCTTAAACGACTCACTTTTCAAGATGAGAAAGGTTCTTTTGCCCAATTGTCAGACGTGCAACGTAAAGGAAACGGTGATTCATGTTTTGCTGAATTGTACTGCTTACTCGATCCAGAGAAACAACTTAATAGCAAGATTAAAAAAGAGGACATCTTTGAACTAAGTCTGCACAGTTTACTTGGACAGGAGGATCTGATTAAGCGCAAAGTTTGTTACAATGAAACAATCAAATTTTTAAATGATGCGAATCTTTTCCATAGGATTGAAGAATTTTTATCAACGTTTTGTAACATTAACTCATCAGCTTCTTAGCATTATCCAACCTTGCAATTGGGGCGGTTGTGGCTCAGTCGGTAGTGCGCCAGGCTCGTAATCTGTAGTTCCCAGGTTCGAGTCCCAGCTGGGTCAGCGTTGAGATTTATCTCCGCAAAATTCCCCGCCCTGCCCACTGTCAGTAGGGGACACCGATGGGCTTGGAAAGGCCGCCGTCCATCGGATGGGACGTTAAGCCATGGTCCCGAGTGCGGGAGAGCCATACCCTGTGCACGTTAAAGAACACGCTGGATGGCCTTGACGGGAGGCTACCATCTGTCTCCCAACAGCTGTTCCAGTGAGTCCCCTCCCCCAATCTTCTCTGAGCCTTCGGGGTCCATGTGACGTGGCCATTTAGCCCATGGTGTGCAAAAAAGTGCCGCTCAGAGGTAAAACAACCCAACCCAACCAACCTTGCAATCTGGAGGAGAGGATCGAAAGACTCGAACATATCCAGAGGAAACATTTATTTTTGATTGATGATGATACACATATTGGGATAGCAAGCAGACAATCCAGGCTACTAATTTTCCCTGACTCCTGTTATCCTGTATACATACACATATCTCCATATTTACTGATAGCAAATCAACACTGACTGCACTAACAAAATATACCTACGAAATATGTGGAGAAAATTTAGCTACAAAACTTTTAGAAGAAATCAATACCCATATGAAAATTAACCACAATAAAATCACTCTAAATTGGACACCCAGTCACTGTGGTGTAACAAAAAATGAAGTGGTCGATCAATTAGCTAAAAAGGCCTTGAAAGCAACATAATTAACACTGAGTACCCTAATGACAACACTGAGTACCGTAATGACAACACTGAGCTAAAAAGGAAAAACGAAGAAGCGAAAATGAAAGAATTTGAAGCATACTTCTCACAACAAACACTCTAAAGAGAAAACCACAGAATCAGAGTATACAGAAATTCCATGAAAAGAGACTAAGAATTAAAGAAATTAAAAAGGAACAGCAAACAAAAATAACCAGAATGGTAGCAGACCACACCTTCTAAAAAAACTGTTTATATTTAAAAAAAAGCAAACGCTCCCAACTGCGCGAAATGTGAAGAAATATATAACACAGAACACATAAGGGGCGGGGGTGGCTTAGTCGGTAGCGCGCCAGGCTCGTAATCTGTAGTTCCCAGGTTCGAGTCCCAGCTGGGTCAGCGTTGAGATTTATCTCCACAAAATTCCCCGCCCTGCCCACGGTCAGTAGGGGACACCGATGGGCTTGGAAAGGCCGCCGTCCGTCGGATGGGACGTTAAGTCGTGGTCCCGTGTGCAGGAGAGCCATACCCTGTGCAGTTAAAGAACACGCTGGAAGGCCTTGACGGGAGGCTACCATCTGTCTCCCAACAGCTGTTCCAGTAGGTCCCCTCCCCCAACCTTCTCTAAGCCTTCGGGGTCCATGTGACCGGCCATTTAGCCCATGGTGTGCAAAAAAGTGCCGCTCAGAGGTAAAACAACCCAACCCAGAACACATAATCATGAAATATCAAAACTATATAGCAGAAAGGAATATTTTCCAAGAAAACTTCAGAAAATTAACTTTAAAGAATTCACTCTAAAAATATTTTGGATTGTCCCTCCAACTCACTGAGAGTGCCTATCTGGTCCTTGCTTTTTGCTTTTCTTAAGAAGATTGGAAAGTATCAGGATATCTAACAAAAAATGGTAAATAATTTTACATTGGTTTGTTTCCTCTGGCTGTTTGCGTCAAATCACGTTTTGAAAAAAAAAATCCAATTTTTCCCATATGGCCAAGAACGTCTTCAAACCCTCAGCCTAGAAGTTCAAGCTCCCCTTCAAGAGCTCCTTGAAGACAACGGAGTTTAACAAGAGACACCTTCAGAAGCCTGCCTGACCTTACCCATTACCCCTTTTGCAAACCCTTACTTTCTTTTACTTTTGCTCTGTTCGATCTTTCCCTTTTTCAATCTGACACTGGAATAAGGGGGTTAACTATAGACCCAACTTTTCTGGAGTGAATTTGGTAATTAAAAAAAAATATACATACACAAAAAAAATCAATTCTATTATTTTTTCATTTAGGTTTGATTCGACACGGGAGTCTCATTTATCGCACGTTATATTTTTAGTGGTAATGGTTAATTACGTTTATTTCACGAATTTTAAGACAAACTCAGTGCAATATGGGACTTTTTTTACTTTTGTTTTACAAAAGAAACGTTTTACAGAAACGTTTTACAAAACCAAAAGATGCAATTATCTCATTATAATCCTAAATCACCTCTTTCAACAAGATTTAAATAACTTACAGACCCTTCATCATTTATTTTTTTCATTATTTATTTTAACATTGTTAGCGCCCTTAGCTACTGAACTAAAGGACCTGGGTTCGAGCCCCGGGTAAGGCATGGATGTTTGCGTTGTCTTTCTGCTGATGTCCCACTAACTTCCTACTAACTTCTACTGTGGCGAATAAATTGGCAGGCTACTGTCAGATCTCTGTGGCAAACAGCTGCTTGAGGGTTCGTTTTTTATTGGGTTGGGTTGTTTTACCTCTGAGCGGCACTTTTTTGCACACCATGGGCTAAATGGCCAGGTCACATGGACCCCGAAGGCTCAGAGAAGATTGGGGGAGGGGATCCACAGGAACAGCTGTTGGGACACAGATGGTAGCCTCCCGTCAAGGTCATCCAGCGTGTTCTTTAACGTGCACAAGGTATGTCTCTCCGCACACTGAACCACGGCTTAACGTCCCATCCGACGGACGGCGACCTTTCCAAGCCCATCGGTGTCCCCTACTGACCGTGGGCATGGCGGGGAATTTTGCGGAGATAAATCTCAACGCTGACCCAGCTGGGACTCGAACCTGGGAACTACAGATTACAAGCCTGGCGCGCTACCGACTGAGCCACCCCCGCCCGTTTTTTTTTTTATTGGCATACACTCATTTTGATATTATCCTTTACTACTGTTACTCTAGGTACTTGTTTCACAACCACATAGATCATGCACAGCACGGACAGCTCACTAACAGAAAATGTGAAATTGATAGGACATAGGATAACAATGGTAGGGGAATAATTGGCTTCTTTCTGTCTCAAACGTAAAATTTAAATTCATTGATGTTTAATTAATCTCTTACAGGCCTTCACCTATGTCAATTACAGACCTTCATCAATTGCAGGCTTTCATCACTTACAGACCCTTCATCATTTTCAGATTTTCATCACTTACAGAACTTTATCACTTACAAATCTTTATCACTTACAGATAAGCCCGAATCTAGAAAAAAATCGAGAGGGGAGGAGGCAAGAGACTGGATTTTCAGTGCAGTATAGCATTTCATCCTCCGTCTTACAATTCTTTAAAAAATGCATTAAATTTAAATCAGTTAATTTTTTTGTCTTTTTTATCCTTACTAGTATTTTAAAGGAGGGGAGCATGCCTCCCCCTTGACCCTCCCCCTAGATCCGACCTTGCTTGTAGACCTTCATCATTTGCATAGCTTCATCACTTACAGATCTTCATCACTTGCAGATCTTCATCACTCACAGACCTTCTTAATATTGAGTCATTCACCTTCCATTTTCAGAAAGCATTATACTTAGTTGCTCCTGTCGAACGTCTGTGTCAAGCAGCTTTAGAAGGAACTTTTTATTATTTAAGCTTTAATTAAAACATCTATAAATATCATTTTAATATTCCTATTGGTGGACTCGGCTGCCTCGCTTTTACTTAGGTACATCATAACCATACTTTTGTATATAAATATCCCCTCAAGCAGCTGTTGACACAGAGGTCTGACAGTTTATATGCCAGAGTAGAAGGTCTGAGAAGATGGCAGAACCTCAGCAGAAAAACGACACGAACATCCATGCCTTATCCGGGGCTCGAACCCAGGTCCCTTAGATCAGTAGCCAAGCGCGCTAACCACTCGGCCACGGGACGGCTACTTTTGTATATAACATGTAACAAAAGAACTGTTAAACTTTAAACCAAACCAACCTAATTCTCAGTGCATAACTCTGCCTCAAAAGAGGGGCGGGGGTGGCTCAGTCGGTAGCGCGCCAGGCTCGTAATCTGTAATTCCCAGGTTCGAGTCCCAGCTGGGTCAGCATTGAGATTTATCTCCGCAAATTTTACCGCCCTGCCCACGGTCAGTAGGGGACACCGATGGGCTTGGAAAGGCCGCCATCCGTCGGATGGGACGTTAAGCCGTGGCCCGTGTGCGGGAGAGCCATACCCTGTGCATATTAAAGAACACGCTGGATGGCCTAGACGGGAGGCTACCATCTGTCTCCCAACAGCTGTTCCAGTGGGTCCCCTCCCCCAACCTTCTCTGAGCCTTCGGGGTCCATGTGACCTGGCCATTTAGCCCATGGTGTGCAAAAAAGTGCCGCTCAGAGGTAAAACAACCCAACCCACCAAACTCCAAAATGATTCCACCGATTTTTCCGACCTTAACTTTTAAATGCAGCAAAGCAATCTACTCCATTATCACAAGACCAGTAGTTACGTGTTTAAAAGCGCCTCGCCCTTTAATTACCTCCGTTAGTAATTACCGATATTTTCTCCCTCCGACTCTGTCTGCGTGTCTTGAGATGGGCAGGCAAACAGAAATTCTCGGCTCTCTTTCTCTCCCACACACCCAGCACACACATCCCAAAGCGAACTGGGAATCCACTATTGCCACCGCCACCTCCGCGTCGGCAAGCGGCAAAGAGCGAGAACCGATCGAGAGTTTCATTCTTGAAAACGCCCGCAAGCTTCCCTGATGCGAAGCATGTAACAGCTGAGCATAACATGCTTCGCGAAGCATGCTTGCGATAACAGAGCAGGCAAGCCGTTATTCCGCATGCCTTACCCGTGTCAGTTCGGGTGGTCACGCGGGTCACGTGACCGGTTGACTGTTGTTGGCCAATGGGACGAGCTGCTCCTCCCGCGTAACTGCACCCGGGCTCCGCCAGTGCCCGAGAGTCTCACTACATAGCGGTGGTTTCGAGTGGAATGTGCGCTTAGCCATAGAAAATGTTCACGGCGGCAGAAATAAGAACATGAGACCCAACACTGTGAAGGAAGGTGAGAGAATACGAACTGGAAGTTATCATCCCAAATTAAAGGAGAAGAAAAAAAAAATTTTTTTTCTTGAGTTTTTTTTTTATTCACATAAAAAAAACTCTCTTTCATTCTCACTTCTTTTTTTTTTCAGATTTCTTCCCTCTTTTTTTATTTTTTTTTTTCATAACGAAATATGCAGAAAGTATCGTGATTGGAATAAAAAAGATTAATCGAGTTTTTATAAGAGTTTTTTTGGGGGGGCGTTTCTGATTTCAAAGGTTTACTGAGTTTAGCAGAGTAGGAAAAAAAAACGAGTTCGAGTTCCAGATAAGAAATGTTTTTTTTTTCATGTTTTCTTTCTACTGACGTCTCGTTTTCCTCACTGTGGACAGAGGGGAGGAGACGGTTTAATCAGTCAATAACGTACCAGGCTCATAATCTGATGTTTCCAGGTTCGAACCGCAACTATACTTATGTTGAGATTTTCCATGCTAACTCCCTTTTTTCTTTCTTCAGTGAGAAAAGAAACACATTTATGGGCTTGGAAAAGTTGCAGTTCATCAGATCGGACGTTTATTAGCCTGAACGAGCTGACCAGTATGCACGAGAGACCTACACCAACACCTCCTATAACAGAAAGCCATGGGACCAAATTTGTGACGTCAGATTAAGTAGTTCTACCATATAGACAATACTTATATTTTTAATTCTAATTTTACTACTGGTTGACGCATGTGCTAATATTTATACTAAAGTTTATCTATAAATATATTTTATTTCGGAGAAAAATCATTTGTATTAATTAGCATTATGATATGTGATAATAAATACGAATAATTTTCTTCCTAAATAAAATATATTTATAGATAAATATTAGAAATATTAGTATAAAGATTAGCATAAGAGTCTACCAGTAATGATATTAGAATCAAAAATATAAGAACTATCTATATGGTAAAACTACTTAAATTGACATCATAAATTTGATCCACTAACCTTCTGTTATAGGAGGAGTTGCCTACCCTAAGAAAGTTAATAATTTATCAATGAGAGATAAATCCTGAAAATTTTTATTAAAGTTTCAATTAATAATTTTTGTTGCGGTAACAATGAAGACCTAGTTATTATTAATTTTAATTACTAAGCGTTGATTAAAATTCTTAAGTCATAATAAAGACAAATTGTTTCTTTTACTATTTCTTACTTTTTTTCGCAATTACAAGCAAATTTTAAATTTTAAATTCTAAATGAGCATATTTCTTATTTATATACAATCAATGGATATCTGGGGCGGGGGTGGCTCAGTCGGTAGCGCGCCAGGCTCGTAATCTGTAGTTCGCAGGTTCGAGTCCCAGCTGGATCAGCGTTGAGATTTATCTCCGCAAAAATTCCCCGCCCTGCCCACGGTCAGTAGGGGAATAAAATGTTATGACTCAGAGGGAGCATTCTTCGTTATTTGTTTAATAATACTGGGAGACTAGAGTAATTAATCCGTCGGATGGGACGTTAAGCCGTGGCCCCGTGTGCGGGAGAGCCATACCCTGTGCACTTTAAAGAACACGCTGGATGGCCTTGACGGGAGGCCACCATCTGTCTCCCAACAGCTGGTCCAGTGGGTCCCCTTCCCCAACCTTTTCTGAGCCTTCGGGGTCCATGTGACCTGGCCATTTAACCCATTGTGTGAAAAAAAAGTGCCGCTCAGAAGTAAAACAACCCAACCCAATGGATATCTGATTAAGAATAAACCCATTTGATATCAGTAGGAATTCAAAGCGTAGTAATTTCCTAAGAAAAGGGGCGGCCTTCTCCTCTCCTTCGCTGTCCCTGCTCAATCGCTAGCGGGCCAGGCTCGTAATCTACAGTTTCCAGGTTCGAGTCCGAGCTGTGCCAGTCGTTGAAATTTATGTCCGCTAAACCCCACCCTGCCCTCTCTGACAAAGGTGACACTGATGGGCTATAAAAGGCTGCCGTCCATCAAATGGGACGTTAAGCCCGGTCCCCTTGTACATGATAGACATACTCCGTGCACGTTAAAGAACACGATGGATGACTTTGACGGGAGGCGCCCATCTTTCTTCTCATAGCTGTCCAATGGTTCACCTTTTCCCCCAACTTTTCTCAAGCTCTTGGGGTCCTTGTGATCTGGCCATTTAGCCCATTGTGTGCAGAAAAGTGCAACTCAGAGGTAAAACAACCCAACCATAAATAAGATTTTATGGAAAACTTCTACTAAAGATAAATTAAAGATCTGGATTAAATTTGTCTAGATTTAGTTCTTCAAACTTAAAAATTGTGAAAACTAATATATTTAACAACAGCAGCACCAGTTAAAAATTATTGATCTGAAAAACCGAAGGATGAGGAGCTTTACTAAAGTACATTATGAGGAGCTTTACTAAAGTGCATAAGCGTATTTTCAGCAGTTTGTTTAATGAGAATTGCAATTTTTTTCAGAAAAGCTAATTTGAAATATTCAGCTTCCATAACTCTTTAAATGTTGAATGCATATTGTTGCAAATCGAAATTTAAATACATCTGACTAAGATTTTTAAATTATCTGCTCACATTTTCATAACAAGATTACTGAGTTCTGTATCTCAGTTACTATTCACATAACAAGAAACTGTACCTAATAAAGTGGCCGATGAATGTATATAAAGAATTAATTACTCTAGTCTCCCAGTATTATTAAATGAATAACGAAGAATGCTCCCTCTGAGTCATAATATTTGTACATTCATTTAAAATTTCCACTATCGAAAATTATTTTCAAGAAAAGCTTTAGTTTTATTCCAGAATAAACGTCCCACAGAGGGAGAATTTGTTTTTGTCTATGTTTACTACACGAAAGCTGCATCAAATGTTTAAGCGATTCAGTACTATATAAATGAGCACTTTCTATTTAAAATCATGAACAAATCTTTTTCAAACATCAATGAAGCAAAAACAAGCAACAACAAGAGCAAGATCCTCAGAAAACATAATGAAAAAGATTCTCTGACAAATGTACCTAATACCTTACACAATCTCTGATAATCCTAGTTGATCCGGGCATTTAAGCACAGCGACATCTGGCGTCACGGCTTCGTAAGATCCCCTTTCGTATGCTCTACCTCATGAATAAACTGTGCCTTGGTCTTAGACAACGTAAACGAGCCAGGAGCGCTTAGGGAATGATGCCCATCAGCATCAAGAACTGTCTTGGAATGTTCTGCCGTGGAATAGATTAAACTTTTCTCCTTTACTAAGTGTCTGTCTTTTACATTGGTGTTTCTAATGGCAGCTACGGTAAATATCAGCTAAAGCACTTTCGCATACAAAGAAAAGATTTTCTTTTTTACATTCTCTAGGGGTGTGCACTGAAACAATGTTAACTCCACGGTCTACATTGAGCTATAAAATATTGCCTATCAGTTCCTAATTATTATCTTTGGTATCTTGTCCCTTTATAGGTTGGTGTTTTTTATCGCTTTTAATGCAATTGGGTGCGAGGAATTTTTATGTTTTCATAGAAATAAAATAGAACTATTAACTTTCTTACGTAAGAAAGAACTAAGAATGTTTATTGAGGAAAGATATGACTTTATGCAAAAATAAGATTATGCAAACTAGCTGCAGTAGAATCTGATAATACGGACTAGAATTTAGGGGAAAATTTTGAGTTGTTTTACTTCTGCGCCTCACTTTTGTACATACAGTGGACTAGATAGCAAATCACAAGGACTTTAATGTGCAGAGAATAGCGACCTCTTGTGGACGGGGCCAGCGTTGAGATTTATCTCTGCGAATCTCCCCTCCCTGTCCACGGTCAGTAGGGGGCACTTATGGGCTTGGAAAGGCCGCCATTCGTCGGATGTGACGTTAAGCCGTGGCTCCGTGTGCGAGAGAGCTAAGAAAGAAACTAGAAACTTTCTTACTAGAAATTTTTTGTTTTTAGTTGTTTTCGTTTTTTTGTGTATTATTCAATGTGACGACTGATGTTTTCAATTGAAATTGTTTCTATATTGAGATCTCACGAACGAGCCTGCTCTTGTGAGACCTCAAAAGTTTTTGTATACTGTAAAACATTATCTGAAATAAAAATTATCTATCTAAAAAAATTATCTATCTATCTAAAAAAATTATCTATCTATCTATCTATAACACGCTGGATAGCCTTGACCGGAGGCTACCATTTGTCTCCCAACAGCTGTTCCAGTGGGTCCCCTCCTCCAATCATCTCTGAGCCTTTGGGTCCTTGTAACCTGGACATTTAGCCCATTGTGTGTGTAAAAAAAAAAAGATCCGCTCAGAGGTAACCCAAAAGTGTTCTGACATGAATACAAAGCTTAACGTCCCATTTGACGGACGGCAGCCTTTCCAAGTGCATAGGTGCCTTCTTTCTCACCGAGGACACAGTGGTGGTTTAAATATCAAAGAAATAATTCCTTCTCAAGCCTGTTCAGCGGTGTTTCAAGTAGTTAGATTTAGCGGTGACGATCGAGCTGGGGGAGAAAGGGACCGGATTTCCATCATAGCATAACATTTTCCCCTCCGTTGTAAAGGTCTTTAAAAAAATTCCTGAAAGACACATGAAATGTGTACAGTCGCTCAAAAAAGCATCCGAACACTATGGTTGATTACAGAATTCAGGAGAAATATCTGGCAACGATTTTTTTAGAAATTAGTGATCTGGCAACCTTCGTGTCACGTGATTACAGAATTCAGGAAAAATATCTGGAGCGTGTACAGCAACTGTACACGCTCCAGTTACCGTTCACAGCAAGTGGAGCGTGTGCAGTTACTGCACACGCTCCAATTTGCTGTGAACGGTAACTGCACACGCTCAATATTTCCGTGAGTGAGCCCACACGATCCAGGTCTTTGTGAGCTCACACGATCCAATGTGCTGTGAACATTTAACCGCAACCGCTCCAGTTTGCTGTGAACGGTAACTGCACACGCTCAATATTTCAGTGAGTGAGCCCACACGATCCAGGTCTTTGTGAGCTCACACAATCCAATGTGATGTGAACATTAACCGCAACCGCTCCAGTTTGCTGTGAACGGTAACTGCACACGCTCAATATTTCCGTGAGTGAGCCCACACGATCCAGGTCTTTGTGAGCTCACACGATCCAATGTGCTGTGAACATTAACCGCAACTGCTCCAGTTTGCTGTGAACGGTAACTGCACACGCTCCATATTCAATGCATTATATATTCATACGCATTATATATATTAAAAAATATCCGAACACTATGGTTGATTACAGAATTCAGAAAAAAATATCTGGCAACCTTCGTGTCAACCAATCAAGGTGGCAACCTCGTAGAAATTAGTGATCTGGCAACCTTCGTGTCACGTGACACGAAGGTTGCCAGATCACTAATTTCTAAAAAAATCGTTGCCTGATATTTTTCCTGAATTCTGTAATCAACCATAGTGTTCGGATACTTTTTTGAGAGACTGTACAAGTTTAATAATTTTTAGCCTCCAGTATGCTTATTAGCATTCTCAAGGGGGGTGGGGGCATGACCACCTAGATAGACCGGGCCAGGACAGTCGTTAAACAAGAGAAGGGAAGAAAGAGGGAAAATAAATATGCCTAAAGATTTAAAATCATTTAACAAAAGTTTAACTGAAAACTATTTATTTTTAACTACATAAAACAAAGTAATTTGTCCATTATAATTATATTAAAATATTTATAAATATTTTTAATTTGATTACCATATTTTAAAAATTAAAAATTACGAATTGGGTTTTAATGAAGAAAATTTTTTTATTAAAACAGCTTTCTCTATTTACACATCAATAAAGAGTTACTAACTATATGATATGATACTTATATTTATATTTTAACTTATATTATACTATATACTTATATTTACTATATGATACTTATATTTTAACTATATGATATGATAACTTACTATATGATATAGGAAGCTTTAGTATAGCTCACTTGCTCTCCTCACCACCCAGAACCGGCACAGCTGTGACGTAATTTGTGCATACGAGTGCATAAACTAACTTTCGGTTTGATTGGTTGTTTTACCTCTGAGCGGCACTTTTTTTTGCACACCATGGGCTAAATGGCCAGGTCACATGGACCCCGTAGGCTCAGAGAAGGTTGGGGGAGGGGACCCACTGGAACAGCTGTTGGGAGACAGATGGTAGCCTCCCGTCAAGGCCATCCAGCGTGTTCTTTAACGTGAACAGGGTATGGCTCTCCCGCACACGGGGCCACGGCTTAACGTCCCATCCGATGGACGGCGGCCTTTCCAAGCCCATCGGTGTCCCCTAATGACCGTGGGCAGGGCGGGGAATTATTGCGGAGATAAATCTCAACGCTGACCCAGCTGGGACTCGAACCTGGGAACTACAGATTACGAGCCTGGAGCGCTACCGACTGAGCCACCCCCGCCCCGCATAAACTAACTACTAAACTATTTTACGGCTTAGACTATTAATAATCGAAACTATTACACAGTCTAATTTGTCTTCAGATGTATACGCCTGTTATTCCATATTCTATACAGATCCTTAAAGGTCCCAGCAGTAATGCTTATTCTCCTGTTAGGCCAGTGGTGCAGAATCTTGGCCTGTCACAAAAGATATTTTCTGAGCCTGAGAGCCGCATTATAAAAGTGAAAATTTTGAGCATGTAGAGAACACACTGAAGCATAACTTTACTCATAAACGCAATGCTTCACTGAAGAAATAACAGAAATAATTACACTCTTTACAAATTTGTAACAATAACAAGGTGTTTTACCTCTGAGCGGCACTTTTTTGTACACAATGGACTAAATGGCCAGGTTACAAGGACCCCGAAGGCTCAGAGAAGGTTGGGGGAGTTGACCCACTGGAATAGCTGTTGAGAGACAGATGTTACCTCCAGTCAAGGCCATCTAACGTGTTCTTTAACGTGCACAGAGTACGCTCTCCAGCACACGGTGTCACGGGTTAATGTTCCATCCGACGGATGGCGGCCTATTCAAGAGCCCATCGGTGTCCCCTACTGACCGTGGGCAGGGCGGGTATAAATGCGGATATAAATCTCAACACCAACCCAGCTGGTACTCGAACCTGGGAACTGCAGATTGCGAGCCTGGCGCGCTACCGACTGAGCACCCCCGCCCATAACAACAATAAGAATAACAAATAATCGTCTAAATTTCTGACATCAGCATAAGCAGCAGCGATCCGCACAGAACGCAGTGTAGGTCACACTGGTTCTGCATCACTGTGTTAGGAAAATGTTTAAAAAGAAACGGGGGCGGGGGGGTGGCTCAGTCGGTAGCGCGCCAGGCTCGTAATCTGTAGTTCCCAGGTTCGAGTCCCAGCTGGGTCAGCGTTGAGATTTATCTCCGCAAAATTCCCCACGCTGCCCACGGTCAGTAGGGGACACCGATGGGCTTGGAAAGGCCGCCGTCCGTCGGATGGGACGTTAAGCCGTGGCCCCGTGTGTGGGAGAGCCATACCCTGTGCACGTTAAAGAACACGCTGGATGACCTTGACGAGAGGCTACCCTCTGTCTCCGAACAGCTGTTCCAGTCGGTCTCCTCCCCCAACCTTCTCTGAGCCTTCGGGGTCCTTGTGAACTGGCCATTTAGCCCATTGCATGCAAAAAAAGTGCCGCTCAGAGGTAAAACAACTCAACCCAAAATTAAAAAGAAACGTTTTAAATTCAGCACTTTTTTTTTGCTGTTCCATCGCTCCTTCAATTATTTTTCATTCACTTTCTCATTCACTCTTTCAATTCATACATTAATTTCTTCCTTAAGAAGTTACTCTAAAATTTAAAAAAATTTTTACAAATGCTTCAAAAGAAAAAAAAAATTCATCTTCAAAGAAAGACGAAAAGTAATAACGCAAGTTTTCACGACACAGCTTCTATTGCAGTCAAATTTTCCAGTCATATTACCGATTAGTTCCAAGTCAAAACACACCATTAACTAAATCACAAGATATTCATCTTCCTTCAAGTAACAGTGCATATTTCAGCCCGTCGTAACTTCCTCTAAATCCTTCAACTCGTTCTCTGACATTCAATGCCATCTGCGTTAGACATACAACAGATATTAAACGTATTATTATGGTGCCGTCCTCATCTCTGCACTGGTTTTTTTCCTCTCCGGAATGAAATTTGCACTCTACTAGCACAAAGACTTCTAAGCTTGCTTATGCCGCTTGAAGCACCTCTTGCGTTGAAGGATCCGCAAGGAATTATGGGTCCCTTCACTCGAGTGAGCACTCACTTGTCTGGGCAAAGCGGGCTCCATTAATATCGTGCGAGAGGTCGTTTGACCTGCCATGACCTTTAGCCGAGGCGGAATCTCATTTTCCTTCCCTTGTCCCTTGTCAAGACTGCCATGATGAATGTGCAGAAGAGGTTTCCTAAAAGTTAGAGAGATTTTCAGAATGAAGGTTTAGCAAAGTGTTATGGAAAGTCGTCCAAGTTCAATAGAAGCGTGAACTTCCTTTTTATTTGTTTCTTCGCTTTGATTTCGGAGGATTATGAAAAATTAAATAAATACTGGTTGTTTCAGTGACTGAAAATCTGATGCTTTGGGCTAGTTGTAGCAACTTTTTTTTCACTGACGGAGGACCGGATGAAAGTAGGTGATGTGACTGGCGGTTTGATCGATTAGAGCGACAATGCTTTGATAGGATCAAAGTCCTGAATAGCTCACACAAAAGAAAGGAAATTAAGTATAGTGTGGTTTGGGATCTTAATTATAATTTATATATTAACGTCAACTGATATTTATTCTTTATTTAAAAAACAATATAATTACCTAATTATTAAATTGTAATTTTAATATATAAATTATTTTATTGAATAACAGTTTCAAATAAAAATAACCGTTTCAAATAAATAGATTTTAGTTAAATTTTGATATTTTTAACTTAGATTGCCCAAACTTTACATGGGTAATTTCTTTTTATTGCTATTTAGGCCTAATTTTCTACCAAAGGTAAATATTTGGCGTTTTAAATGAATATAGTAATTCCAATTTAAAAATATACTGCTGATATTTATTTGAAAAACCCGAGGATTAAAATAAGATTATAGACTAATATATAATTAAAGTCAAAATATTATTGAATAGTTTAAAATTAATTGTAAATTTGTTTCAAATAAATAACGAATACTAAAATTATAGATTCTAAAAAATTTTATTGCCCAATTCTACACATTGTTGGATATCTTTTCTTTCGTTTGAGAGCTGTCCAAGTCCAATCTTATGTAAATGACTCTGGTCAGATCGACACATCATTTCAAAAATTCCTGATTCACAAAATAATTTTAAGGTTTTTTACCATAATTTGACAAAATATATTTTTCTTTCGCATCCAAATCACGGATACAGTGAAACAGTCTTACTGGGCCAGGATTTTAAAAGTTTCTTTGTCATATCTTTCTAATTTTGATGAATAACATTTCATGTATAAACCCCTATATAACGATCCTCTATAACGTAATATGTACATTTTCATGTATATTATTACGTTATAAGGGGGCCGTCTATAAATTTCGCCATGCCCCGAAGGATGATTTGGATTGTTTTACCTCTGAGCGGCATTATTTTTTTGTACATCGTGGGCTAAACAGCCAAGTCGCAAGGACTTTAAGGGCTCAGAGAAGATTGGGGAAAGGGACCCACTGAGCAGATGTTAAGAGACATCGGTGTCTCCAACTGACTGAGGGCAGGGCGGGAAATGGCCCAAGAGAATGATTAGTGATTTCATTAAGTCACGTTACGTAGAGAAAGTGGCATTATGCATCGCAAAAATGTTATACTCATTTTTTCAATACTTGCAGTCTTCACTTTCTTGTCTAATTACCATATAAAAAGTGAAGATCCTCACAAAAAGAAGAGTGTTACCCAGCATGTAGTGAAGATGAAGAGTCACTTAAGTGTCATGTGGTGTTATATCCATTAGAGGAGGGTTCAATTTCGGCTAAAAAGGTGTTGCGTGATTTATGGCCAATCCCAGGGCCTGATATGGTGGAAACAAGTTGCTATGCCTCTCCTCCCATCCATTTGAGAAAGCTAATAAAAGTTGGGTCGTTTTACCTCTGAGCGGCACTTTTTTGCACACCATGGGCTAAATGGCCAGGTCACAAGGACCCCGAAGGCTCAGAGAAGGTTGGGGGAGGGGACCCACTGGAACAGCTGTTGGGAGACAGATGGTAGCCTCCCGTCAAGGCCATCCAGCGTGTTCTTTAATGTGCACAGGGTATGGCTCTCCCGCACACGGTGCCACGGCTTAACGTCCCATCCGACGGACGGCGGCCTTTCCAAGCCCATCGGTGTCCCCTACTGACCGTGGGCAGGTCGGGGAATTTTGCGGAGATAAATCTCAACGCCGACCAGCTGGGACTCGAACCTGGGAACTACAGGTTACGAGCCTGACACGCTACCGACTGAGCCACCCCCGCCCCAGTAATAAGGGTAAAACATTATTAAACTTACGTATACTTTATGCATTTTGCAAAAAAAATTTCAAGACCTCTAAACCGGGCAGGAACTGTTATACTGAAATGGAGATATAGTCTCTTACAACATTCTAATTCAAGCACCATTTTTTCTTATCTATGTTTTTTTTTTTTGCCTTATTAATGCGTTTCGTTCTGGTTTCTATGGTTACCGTTTATTTTTTTCGTTTTCTTTCCTGATTATTTTTAGAACTCTGCAGTTCATAAGCAAAAATTTCGAAAACGAAATGTGAAATTTTGGGTTTTTTTCTCTTCAATATTTCTTATCAATAAATGTCTTTAGAATTTTTACGAATTACGTTTCACGTGTCATTAAGTATCATTATGCAAAGTTCTGCAAACTGTAGTTCTGATTTTTTCGGTATATTATTGTTACAACAACCAATTTTTTTTTAGTATAATTAAATAATATAACTGAACATAATGCAGTCTCTTATGCTCAAAGTAAAGAGAAAAATCTTTTTTTTTTTCAACTCAAGAGAAAATGTCTTTATCATGAAGAAACGTGAACAAATCGAGATACGTACTTTCTTAACTAGCTTCGTGCGTGTGTAGGCTAACTTTTCATTACTCAGAGGAATCGAGATCTAAAGCTGCACGGAAATGCAAAACAGATGTAAATTAGGTTAAACATGATGTGATCATCATCTCTATCACGAAAGGAAGTCTTTGATATACAGTGACCCATACATAAAAGTAGTCTTAGAAGGAATATTTTTCGACTTGCGATATTCCACAACTTAAAATATGAGCGAATTGATTCAGAAGAGCGATTAAGAGCGAAAGGATTTTGGGACTTTTTGAAGTATGATCGGCTTTGATACGGTGGCCTCACCAAGTAGTTCCATTCCTTACTCAAAAAAGCGTAATTCTAGGTATTGCTACACTTATTTTCCATTTCTTGAAATCTCCGACAATGTAAATAATAAATGCAGTGCGGCCTCGACTTCGTTAACTTCGACATCCGATATTCTCAAGAACCGATTTGCCTTCCACAAGAGCTTTCATTTTAAGGGCCGATAATACTTGTAAGAGCAGAAGCTGGGAACGATGCATGGGTGAAAGTTTCCAGACGCATAGGTGAAGTTTTGGCCAATCAGCGCGCGGTTTGTCACTTACGTTTCACCAATCAGCGTGTTTGTTATTGTTCAGCATAACATCCCCGCTGTGTTTTTAAATGCATAAGAGCATTGTTATTTGTTTATCTTTTGTTTGATGCAGTTGTTCAGTGTATATGTTACCGCTAAAGCTCGAAAGCCGTTAATGTGCACATTACCTAGCTAATCTGCAGATTAACTGATTTGCTCCGTTAACGTGCGGAATCAAGAGTTTTCCAAATTTTACCCAGGTAATGTGCACATTAACGGCTTCCGTATCGTTAAAGTTCAAAAGTTTGTTTCTCTCATAGTGGTGAATCCCTTGAATATGAATCTTCGTGTCACGTGATTCACTCGTCCGCATTATAAAAAACGCCCCGGATGAGCGGAGGCCAAGTGAGAACGAATCGGTAAAGTGATTCATTCTTGATAACGAATCACTAAAATGATTCGTTCTCACTTGGCCTGCTCATTTTGGGGGCGTTTTTTATAATTCGGACGACTGATTCATGTTGACAGAGGGATGACCCTGGTTTCAACTCTACTCTCGGACACTAGATAAATAACATTATGTTAATTTAAGCGTACAGAAACGTTCCTGTTGTTCCAGCAAAGATCTTATTTTCACTTTAACGAGTGCCTAGTAGGTAATGTGCAGATTATCCAGGTAATTTGCAGATTACCTAGGTAATTTGAGAAATGAAACAATTTTCCGCACGTTAACGGATCACCCTAGTTAATCTGCACAATACCTAGATAATCTGTAGAATAACTGATTTCTGCACTTTAGCGGTAACATATACAATGAATGCATTTTTCTGAATTATATTAATTTAATTGTGGTTATTTTTGAATTACCACCTACCCACCAACACTACGCCTACGCCACCATCGATTTCATCAGTCCTGCACTTGAAAGTTAGGGTAAATGCTAATTTATTATTATTGTTGTTTCATTTTGAGATGTTTTATAACTATTTATCAAATAATCTTTATTAAACAGACATTTTTTTAAGTAAAAAATCAAGTATAACATGTAAAAAATACTTATTTATGTGTTATTGGGATCGGGTCAGGGTTTGGAACGATTTTACTGATATATAGTGATATAGATATATATATATACGATATATATATCATATATATCACACTATATATCAGTAAAAAATAAGAGAAACTATGTTGCAAGTGAGATACTACAGTTTTTTCAAACTTTTTTTATATACTCTCTAATCCAGTTTTATTTTATTAATATTTTACCACCACATACCGCTTAATCCAGTTGTTTGATATCATGCACCCCTTAATCCGGTAATTTTAGATCATTTTATTACACATACTAATTTTGCAATCATTCTACAATATCGGCGTGCTCTTTCGTAGTTTAATGTTATGTATCACATACTCTTGCAATAAAATAAATGGCCATTTATTATTATATAGTAATTTTTAGAAAAATACTTCATCCACCATTCCTGTATTTTTCTCCCATACATTCATGAAAATTGTTTTACCCCTGAAGTTAATTACTAAATGTTTCAAAAGGATAAAAATGCAAAAAAAATTGAAACTTATAGAATTGAGGGGGGCGGAATTGAAAGGTATACATTTGAGAAGTTCAAACACGAATTTTACAACCGTGAAACCATTTTTAGAAAAATTCAATATTGGAAATCGCCGAACTTAAAAAAAGAAAGAACAAAGGGCGAATTCCTCTCACCGTCCGTTATTGCTTGGCTGGCAATATGATATATATGTACATATATAAATCTGATTTCGAAAACGTCAATCAAAACAAGAAACAGTCCCTCTTCTAGTTGTTT
Source organism: Ryuthela nishihirai (assembly GCA_038380435.1). Taxonomy (NCBI): domain Eukaryota; kingdom Metazoa; phylum Arthropoda; class Arachnida; order Araneae; family Heptathelidae; genus Ryuthela; species Ryuthela nishihirai. The sequence goes on along the minus strand of JAWZYU010000024.1, from coordinate 49,826,739 downwards.
TCCTGTATATGATCATACCAAAAATAAAAATAGATAAAACAAAAGCCAAAAGTAGAAAAATTGTAAAGAGACCTAGAAAGCTCGGAATGATTCGGTATATTTCAATAACCTACACTTTGTCCTTTTAGATGCTCAGAGTATTAGATTGGAAAAAAACAAAGAATTTCTCCAGTCGAACTTCCTTAAAAATCGTTATTTTTCTTTAGGATCTGCAGAATGCAATTGAGAATCCCAATACCAAGATACAAAACTAGAATGACGAGACTGAGCTCGTGCAGCACTTGTCATCGAGTGATACAAATATTGTAGCTTTTGGTGTTTTTCATTGACTTCCGGAAGGTTCTGGTATTTTTTTTCTCCTTCCAATCTATCCTTTTGGAATGTTAGAAAACTACAGCGTCCACATCAGATCGTTATTTTTTTAAAAAGTAGCTAGCAGAACTGATCATAAGAGTTATGGGCGTTGCTAGTGTGAAGCACAGATAAGAGATGAATCAAGACATTTTGTAAACAATGTCTTGATACGAACAAAAGTGCTTGGGTTAAAAATTTCTTACTCGATCGATTTCTTATTTGGGTTCTTACTCAGTTGAATTTACTCTACCCAGGATGGCGCCAAGCAGAGTCAACTAGATGGGACTAGGTCCGGACAGCCGTTAACAAAAGGAGGAAAATAATGGGAAATTAAAAATTCATAAAAATTTAAGAGATTTCATTGTCTGAACTTTAACTAAAATCTATTTTTAAACTGTATGAAATAAAATCATTTGTTCATTAAGACTATATTAGAAATATTTATAAATATTTTAAAAATCTGTCATTAGATTTTTAAATTAATAGTTACCGGTTGAATTTCAAGAAATCAATTTAAATTACAAAAGTTAAATATTCGAAAATGGATCTTTTTGCTAGTGCACTGTCCAGTGTTATTGATTAGAAGACTTTACCCTGGAGAGGTTGATTTGCAAAACAGGCATAATATTGGGTTGTCAAATCAAAAGCACTGTAGGCAGTTCTATTTTCCCAAGAAATAAAAAATAATAAATATTCCCTCAAGCATCTGCTTCCCACAGAGGTCTGACAGGATCCTGTCGGTTTATATGCCATAATAGAATGTCTGCGAGGATGGCAGGACTTCAGCAGAAAAAAAACACAAACATTTATGTCTTACCCGGGACTCGAACCCAGGTCACTTTGATCAGTAGAGAAGCATGCTAGCCACTCGGCCTCAGGACTTAACATATATTTTACGAGTTTCGTATGCAGCCATTGGATTTCGGTATTAAAGGTATTTCATCTAATTTTTTATGTACAGTCGCTCAAAAAAATATCCGAACACTATGGTTGATTACAGAATTCAGAAAAAATATCTGGCAACGATTTTTTTTTAGAAATTAGTGATCTGGCAACGATTTTTTTTAGAAATTAGTGATCTGGCAACCTGATCACTAATTTCAAAAAAAAATAGTTGCCAGGTATTTTTTCTGAATTCTGTAATCAACCATAGTGTTCGGATATTTTTTTGAGCGACTGTACTACGATCGGCTCACTTGTAGGGTCAACTGCCATGCTACTGATTTTCTACCTTCTTTCATGTATTCTCAAATCAGAGGCAACATATCATCTCAAGCAAATTAAGTTTACAATGTATTTATTTAACTTTTCCAACGTTAGTTTCATTATTAACAATGAAAATGTATCGGATTTCAGCATTAAAACGAAAATTGTGTGAACAATTAAATTGCCACATTAATGGTGATCGAACAATCATATTAAGAGTTGCATCATATTTGGAAATCGCGTTGAATCGACGACTCAACTGGACTCAGTATGTCACAAATGTTTTGAAAATGTACAAAGCTCTAAATGCTGTCTAAACTTACTACTTGGAAGAAACTCGAAACTTTCCATAGACAACAAGCTATTAGCATACAAAATGATCATGTGACCGATTATTATGTACGTCTGTCCGGTTTGGGGCTGTACAAACAATACGATCACTGGATGGCTCCAAATCTTTAAAGCAACACACTTAGAACTGTTGCATCAGCACCATGGACCATAAAAACAGCAATTTACATAAGGATCTAAACGTCAATTCTGTCAAAAGGCTTATCAGAACTGCTTGGACAAATCTCTTCATGAAGATGGAATCGCATCCTAACCTGGTCATCACTGAACTTATAGATTATGACCATGAATGCAAAAAGAAGTTGAAGAGGCCTTGGTCATTACCTTGTAGAGCCTTGATCCTTTTCTTCTAGCTTGAACTTGCGTCTTGATTTTCAGCTTCTTCAGCAAAGGAAATACGTATATTTGTTTGTTTGTCTTCCATGCAAATTTTTGTTTTTGACATATCAATTTTTGATTTGTTTATTAATTGATGCGTGCATCTCATGTGCCGAAATAACATAAATAAGATGAAGAAGGTATAGGTGCAATGCACCCGATACTCTGCTAGAGTCAAACATCATCTCTGATATTAAGGGAAGCCAAAGCAATTTTTGCCCATAGGCTTTGGGTTGGGTTGTTTTACCTCTGAGCGGCACTTTTTTGCACACCATGGGCTAAATGGCCAGGTCACCTGGACCCCGAAGGCTCAGAGAAGGTTGGGGAAGGGGACCCATTGGAACAGCTGTTGGGAAACAGATGGTAGCCTCCCGTCAAGGCCATCCAGCGTGTTCTTTAACGTGCACAGGGTATGGCTCTCCCGCACACGGGGCCACGGCTTAACGTCACATCCGACGGACGGCGGCCTTTCCAAGCCCATCGGTGTCCCCTACTGACCGTGGGCAGGGCGGGGAATTTTGCGGAGATAAATCTCAATGCTGACCCAGCTGGGACTCGAACCTAGAAATTACAGATTACGAGCCTGGCGCGCTACCGACTGAGTCACCCCCGCCCCCTTGCCCATAGGCAACCAACTAATTAGTCGCAGCGTTGCCCCTACCCAGAGCCGGATTTGAAGTGCCCCTTGGCACACACAAAAAAAACTCATTATGCTCCATCATTTTTTTTTCTTCTAATTTCTATAAAATCGTAATTTTATTTATTTTTCTGACGTAAAGAGAGAAAAACATGTAAATCGTAATTGGTGTAAAGATTTTAATAAATAATAAATAATACAATTTTTCACCTAATTCCATAAAAATAAATGTAATATAAAGTTAATATTGTATAAAAGTTGAAACAATCGGTATGTAGTAACCCCATAAATCACCACCTCATAATAGTATGTAGTAAGCATAATCATCACCGCCGCTTAAATCAAATTGTCCATTTTTAAATATTTTACCTTCTTTTACTCTCTGTGAATGAATATATTATATTGTCACAATCCATATTTTATACGTCCATCGGATGGGATGTTAAGCCGTGGTTTTGTGTGCAGTCTTGACGGGAAGCATTATCTGTCTTCTAACAGGTAAGTCAATCCCATCCACCCAATCTTGTCTGAGCTTTGGTATCCTTGTGACCAAGCCATTTAGCTCACTGCTTGCAAAAAAAAGTGCCGCTCAGAGTAAAGCATCCATGCTCCATCAATGCATGTATTGAAAACCGAACTTCGATTTTCAAACATTTAATTTTAATTCATATTAAAATTTAAAAAATCTCGGTACATACTCCGATTTTGCCAACTCCGTATCATATGCGAAGGAAACCTCCCTCTCCGTACAACCCTCAAACCTATGTCCCTAAATTTAGTACAAAACGCACTATTATAAATAGCTAACATTTCGCCCTATTCCTACAATACCCGCCAAGCGAGCAAAATACTCACCTCCAAAGCAGAATACTGAACAGTGTATTGTTTTTCGGGAACTACCATCGATGTGTTGTTTATTCCCTTCAGAATACACCGAATGCCTTGAAGTTCTAGCGCATCAATTATTCCATTATAAGGCGTACTTCCATTCAAAATCGCCCACCTTTCATCGCTGTTGTTACTTAAAGCACGAAAACAGAACCTTCCTCTTCGGAGGAAGAGCTCTTGGGTAATGGACTGGTGACCGCATTTACAACTTGTGGATAAACCTGTGGAGCTTTTCCTTAACAAGGTGCGCCAACAAGTTTCTCGTCATCGCTACCAATTGTTCGCCAGCACTTCCTCCTTAATTGTTCTTGAGACTGCTTAAACCACGTGCTTCTCCTCTACATCCAACGAGTTGGGATGCATTATCTACTTAAGACCAGCTGCGAATTAATTGAGTTTCGGCACTTGCCGTTAAACTGGAATCCATCGCATTCGGAGGAATTAAATGTGTCGTTGCTTTAGTCAGGAGGCTGGATTCTGTTCATTCCACCCGATTAACGAGATTAAAGCGACCCGGCTTTCAGAAATTTGTTTGTCAATCAAGGTGTCTGAAGGAGTTAAAGAGGGGAGGTATGTTATCCAAAGGCAAAATTTAAGGGGAGTTTCTAATGAATTTTTCCCGGACGTTTTCGTAAAAATTTCATTTTAATATTATCGGTTTTTATATAGGTTTCTCCATATCGAGTCGATTTTATTGTTTAAAATGAGGGTTTTCAATCGGGGTTTATTTCTCTCATGAACACGTCAAGTAGGGAGGGGATTGGCTTAGTTGGTAGCGTGCCAGGCTAATAGTCTGATGTTCCCAGGTTCGAGTTTTAACTCTGCTTTTATTGATATTTATTTCCGCTAATGAGAAAAGGAACACCTCTGTTCTTCGAAAGACTACCGTCCAACGAAACGACACATAAAGCAGTGGTCCAGTGTGGAAGTTGGATTGGGTTATTTTACTTCTGAGCGGCACATTTTTGCACACAATGCCCAAAATGGTCAGGTCACAAGGATCCCGAGGGATCAGAGAAGGTTGGGGGGAGAGGACCCGCTTGGCAGCTGTTGGGGAGACAGATGGTAGCCTTCCGTGAAGGCCATCCAGCATGTTCTTTTATGTACACAGGGTATGACTCTCCCGCAGACGGAGCCACGGCTCAATATCCCATCCGAAGGACGACGGACTTTCCAAGCCAATCGGTGTACCCTACTGACCGAGGGCAGGGTGGGGAGTTTTGCGGAGATAAATCTCAACTGTGGTCAGGTGGGACTCGAACCTGAAAAATGGAGATTATGAGCCTGGGGCGCTACCGGCTGAGCCTCCTCCCTCCCTCCCTTGTGCAGGAGAGCTACGCATATTAAAAAACACACTTAATGGCCTTGGTAGGATAATTTCATCTTTGTCATAATAGCTGCACAATGGATCCCATTCCCCACCTTCTCTGATGGGGCGGGGGTGCAGTCGGTAGCGCGCCAGGCCCGTAATCTGTAGTTCCCAGGTTCGAGTCCCAGCTGGGTCAGCGTTGAGATTTATCTCCGCAAAATTCCCAGCCCTGCCCACGGTCAGTAGGGGACACCGATGGGCTTGGAAAGGCCGCCGTCCGTCGGATGGGACGTTAAGCCGTGGCCCCGTGTGCGGGAGAGACATACCCTGTGCACGTTAAAGAACACTCTGGATAGCCTTGACAGGGGGCTACCATCTGTCTCCCAACAGCTGTTCCTGTGGGTCCCCTCCCCCAACCTTCTCTGAGCCTTCGGGGTCCATGTGACCTGGCCATTGGTGTGCAAAAAAGTGCCGCTCAGAGGTGAAACAACCCAACCCAACCTTCTCTGATTCTCTGAGTTCTTGGGGTCTTTGTGACCTGGCCGTTTAATGTATGCAAAAATATGCAGTTCAGTGGTAAAACGACTCAACATATCAAATCCCAATCTCGTAAAGTTTAGAATAATAGAACGTTACCATTTGGATAATTTCTAGGAAGATAGTGGCAGCTCTAAAATGATAATGTGAGACTACTTTAGATTAGATCAAAATGTTATGGGAAGGTTAGAAGCTCTACAACTTTGTGCTTCCTGTTATCCTTCCTTAAGTGAGACTAAGTGAAAAAGGAAAATGAAGATTTATATTACTAAAGCAAGAAACAGGCAATTTAAAAATCGTTATTCTTTTTTTACAGCGGTGGTTTTACGAGAGACCACAAAGCATGCAAAAAAGAAAAAGGAAATACCTATTTAGTTAGATGAAATAGTTATATAAGCTTTATTAGTATAAGTTTTAAATTGCATTTTATAAATTATATCCAAATATTATTTCAATTTTAATTTTTACCTATGAAATATTTATAAAATGTTATATAAATTAATTTTGTTTTTCCAACTACCGGTACTTTAATGTACGAATGTAACTACTTTAAATCCCCATTTTTCTGATGTTTGTTAAGTTCTTTAATGGTGTGTTTCAACATATAAAAGTGATGCGATTGCTCCTATAAAGACTACGTCATCAGTTGAATGAAAGTTTGGATGCCATTCACTGGTGCTCTGAAGCATCTTTTGTACGAAATACGATCTATAATCCCAATTTACAGTATCCAAAAAGTATTCGTTCGGACTTTTCCCATTTATTTTTCTAAGAAACCTCAGAGACTTCTGAACAGATAAATTTATCACCTCTTTAGAAACAAGATCTCGTTTTTCCACAGACGTTTATTAACAAACGATTTCTGCATCCCCATTACTTCAATACGCTACAGACTTTTAATTTTTACGATGTTGCCTTAAAACTTCTACATCCTAGTCTCCATTTTTCGGAGGAATATCATAACTATAAAACCAGCGACAGCCAGAAGAAAATGATAATAAAAAAAAAGAAAAAATGGAATTCCTTCATCCAAAGTGTTGAAAATGGGTCGCTTATTTTCTGAAGCTAAATTTAACTATGCAGTTTTAACAAGCTCCTTATAAGAGATGGAGTTGAGGAGTGTTTCATGAACTGAAGAAAATTGAGGGAGACGCAGAGAGAATGATGAGACCTCAGGATGAAAGATAAAGAGGAAGAAAAAGATGAGGAGGAGCAGAGGAAAGTTACCGGTTCTCCTCGGAGGAGGCGTCTTCTTAACCCTGTTAAAAAAAAAGCCGAGGGAAACAGAAAAAAATTATACGCGTGCTAGAGGAACGCCAGTCATTTGGCACGCTAGGGGCCCTCTGCAGCCGGCATGATCACGTGGCCTTGGGGCACGCTTATTAAGCCGTACTTCCGGCGAGCGGTGCTTTTGCGCCAACTGGAGCAAGGCGAAGGAGGAAGTGACGTGAGGAGTAGGAGGGTGTTTCTTTGTGATGCAGGAGGAGAAGAGATCAAACTTAGCTGACCATCTGCATGAAGGAAAGCTTTAATAATCCTGTACTTTGCATGATTGTGAGTAATTCTGGTGTCTGTTGTATTCAGGAGCTTTAGTAGAACACAAAACTGAAGAAACTACACGGGCTTAAATTTAAACTTTGTTAGTGTTGGGATTAATAATCCTCTTTTGGATTTGTTTATTTCACGTGTTTTTTTTGTGTATGAATTGTTTAGTATGCAGCAGAGAAGAGAGATTATTGATTAGTAGTGGCAGTTTCAAGTAAAACGTAAGTGTGTTTAAGAAAAATATACCTTGGTTTTATTGGGGGAGTATTTTTTAGCGCATAGTGAGCTAAATGGCCAGATTATAAGAACACAAAGGCTCAAAACTGGATAGGTGAAGAAGATCCGTCGAACAGCTGTTGGGAGACAAAACTATCTCATCTATGTCATCACTAGAGTATGTGTCTCCTGCATGCCGAACCACGGCTAACAGCCATCCGACGACAGTGGCTCTTTCAAGTCCATCAATGCAGAGCATGGATTACTGGAGAAAATCTCAATACGGCATAGGATCAAAAGCCTGGTGTACTACCAACTAAGCCAGCCTCTACCTCCTTTCAAAGCAACTTATATCATGGGTTGGGTTAAGTTGTTTTACCTCTGAGCGGCACTTTTTGCATACAATGGGCTAAATGACCAAGTAACAAGAACACCAAAGGCTTAGAGAAGATTGGGAGAGGGGAATCATTGGACAGCTATTAGGAGACAGATGGTAGCCTCCTGTCAAGTCCATCGAACATGTTCTTTAAAGTGAACAGGGTCTCCCGCATACGGAGCCACGCTTAACGATCCATCCTGTGGACGGCTGCCTTTCCAAGCCCAATGATCTCCTCTACTGACCTTGGGCAAGCCTAGAAGACAAGACCGTGACAGCGATACTGTGACATCATGGAGGGAAGGGGGAACAGGCGAATGAGGTATCTCCGTTAAAGCCAACGCAGCAAACAAGCTTTTATACAGCGCAGTTCATTCGCCTATTCTCCCTCCGTCCGTAACGTCACAGTATCGCTGTCATGGCCTTGTCTTTTAGGCTTTGCCTTGGGCAGGGGGAGCTGAGACTTGAGTCTGGCACACTACCGACTGAGTCACCCTCGCCCCTAACAACAATAAGTGTAGCAAATAATCGTTCAAATTTCTGACATTAACACCTGTACACACTAGATAGTTCACGAAGCTAAATTTTTTCTTTTTTGGTAGAAAAGTTATTATATATTAATTTCTTAAAATTAAACTGGTAACTATTTATTTTTAAAATATGCATAAATATTTTAATAAAGCCATAATAAATTATTTTTTTTTATTTAAAAACAAATGCTTAGAGTTGAACTTTAAACGAATTAAAGCAATTTAATTTTTATTCATATTTATTTACTCGCCTTTTTCCCTCCTGTTTTTCAACGCTGTCCTGACACCATGTATCTAGGTCGCCCTGCTCTGATCCCGCAAAAATATGGTAAAGCTTTCATTTATCTATTAACGGATTATCCGACTACTGGATTAACATTGTTGCGATTCCGAAAATCTCGCAAGCAAGAAAAAAAACTAATATTTGAATGCTTTGTATGGTTTTCAATAAGGAAAAAAAATGGAGTCAAATTGCAAGATTCGTATAAGATGCAACGTATTCGACAAATTTCGTATAAGACGCAAAGAAATTTGGTATGAAATTGAGAAAATTTACGTATGTAACGAAAAGAAATTTCATTTATGAAGCGAAGATAATTCAGATGAGATGGAAACAAACTTCATATACGACACAAAGAAATTTCATGTGAGTGCGAAGTAATTTCATATATAGCAAGACGTTATTTCATGTGAAACTTGAAAAAATTTCATGTATAGTGCGAAGTATTTAATGTGAGACTTGAGAAAATATCACATAAAGTGCGAAGTAAAGCATGTGAAGTGTGAAATATTTCGTGAAAGATTTGAAGAAATTTCATGTTAAGTATGAAGTATTTCATGTGACGCTTGAAGAAATTTCTTGTGAAGTGCGAAATATTTCATGTGAAGCTTGAGGAAATAACATGTGAAGTGCAAAATATTTCGTGCGAGGCTTGAAGAAATTTCATGTTAAGCAATTCATGAGCGACTTGAAAAAAATCATCTGAAGTGAGCAGTATTTTATAAGTTGGAAGAAAAACATGTGAAATGAAAAGTATTTCATATCAAGGTGTAAGAAATTTCAATTCAAGCTTGAGGAAATTGCATGTGAAGTGTGAAATATTTCGTGTAAGGCATGAAGAAATTTCATGTTAAGCATTTCGTGTGAGGCTTGAAGAAATTACACATGAAGTGAGATTTCACATGAAGCTGGAAGAAATTTCATGTTAAGCATTTCGTCTAACGCTTTGAAGAAATATCTTCTAAAGTGCTAAATATTTCATATGAAGTTGGAAGAAATATCATGTTAAGTGCGAATTACCTGGTACGAGATACGAAGATGTATACATAAGGAGCAATATAATGAGAAAAAAATTTCTTACTTTTGTTTTAGTGCTATTCCTTTATAAGCTCCAGGAACTACAGTGGAATTAACTGCTCAAGAATAAACAAGAAAGAGATGTTGAAATTAATGACAGAACATGGTGATCTCTTTTTTTTCCCTTTAAACTAACGTCACTAATAAATACCCCCTCAAGCAGCTGCTTGCCACAGAGGTCTGACAGGAGCCTGTCAGTTTATATGCCATAGTAGAAGATCTGAGAGGTTGGCAGGACCTCAGCAGAAAAACGACACATACATCCATACCTTATCCGGGGCTCGAACCCAGGTCCCTTAGATCAGTAGCCAAGCGCGCTAACCACTCGGCCACGGGACGGCTAACGTCATTTATTTGTTTGATCAAAAATTTATCCTAAACGGTAAGACCTAGGACCACTAAATTCAGTATACAACTTCCTCCCATGATAACTTAGAACAACATAAAAATTTGTCTACACAAAATCCCTCCTCCCCAAATGAAATAGCCCTTCCAAAGAAACGAGGGAAAAACACCCAAACAACAAAAGCTAGTACCTCCAAATTCGGTATACGGTTTTTCTATCACGACAACTTGGAGCAACGTAAATGTACCATAAAATTTCTTTCCCCTCAAAAAAAACAAAATGGTTCTTTCAAAAAAAGGGTAAAGAACTTCTTAACGGTAAGAGCTAGAACTAAGAAAATGTGACCACCCATTTGGTTACAAGTTTACGGAGGCTTTTGGATTGGATTGTTTTACCTCTGAGTGGCACTTTTTTTGCACACCATGGGCTAAATGGCCAGGCCACAAGGACCCCGAAAGCTCAGAGAAGGTTGGGGAGGGGACCCACTGGAACAGCTGTTGGGAGACAGATGGTAGCCTCCCGTCAAGGCCATCCAGCGTGTTCTTTAACGTGCACAAGGTATGGCTCTCCCTCACACGGGACCACTGTTTAACGTCCCATCCAACGGACGACGGCCTTTCCTTGCCCATCGGTGTCCCCTATTGATTGTGGGCAGGGCGGGGAATTTTCGGAGATAAATCTCAACGCTGACCCAGCTGGGACTCGAACCTGGGAACTACAGATTACGAGCCTGGCGCGATACCGACTGAGCCACCCCCGCCCCGTTTACGGAGGCTGTATCCCATGTTTTGAAGCTGCTTTAGAAATGGTAACAATTTAAGCTGAATAATTCATTCTCTTTATGACAATGAGTACATTTGTTCTCTATCTGATTAGCCCTGCTTCACATAATGCATAAATCAGTGCAAACTCGAGTGAAAACCAAGAGGGGTGAAAGGTCACGTTTTGGCATTATATGACGAAGTCATAAAGCATTATCTATGAATTAATCGTGATTTGAAGGGAATATATTTTTATGATATTAATGTTGATAAAATAACAGAACTAGTCATCGTAAAAGTAAGAGAGGTAGCCATACAGCATCGCTTACCATCATATCTCATGATCATATAAAAAAATGCTCCGTGTCGTAATGAAATACACTTTTTAGCAAAAGGCCCTAAGAGAGAGTATCCAAGAAAAACATACTGGCGTTTCGAAACGACAGAAAAAATAAATCATATGGCATTTCATCATGTAAATGCGCTGATTTCTATTCTAGTCACTTCACCAAATCTGCAATTCTCATGCAGATTTGGTGAAGCGATAAGCTTTTTATCTATTCTATCTCTACAGCATTTTTTTTCTCCAATTTCGCCAAAAACAGAGTTAAAAGTGTGTGACTTCTTTTGTTTTTTCCAAAGCAGAAGAGAGTTAGGGTCATATATTACCGACCACTTAATATATTACTAACCAAATGACCAAACAGCTATCAGAAGTAGTACAGAGAATATGCCGAAAGTTTCCCCCAAAAGTTGTAAGGTCATCTCTAGATACATTTATAACGGTAAGTTACAAATCCGTAGGATGAAAAATGACGTCAAAGTGAACTCCCTCTACTATCAGACAAACGTCCTGGAGTCAAATACCGGAACAAAATTGATGGGCGGAGTGACTGAGTCGGTAGCGCGGCAGGCTCGTAATCGGCGGTTCCCAATTTCAAGATCCACCTGTGCCAGCATTGAGATTTATCTCCGCAAAACTCTTCGCCTTCAACAGTAGGGGACACCTATGGGCCCGAAAAGGCCACTGTCCGTCGAATTGGCCCTGCGTATAGAAGAACCATAAACTGTGCACGTGAAGGAACACGCTGGATGGCCTTGACAGGAGGCTACCATCTGTCTCCCAACAGCTATCCAGTGGGTTCCCTTCCCCCAACTTTCTCTGAGCCTTCGGGGTTCTTGTGACCTGGTCATTTAGCCCTTTGTGTGAAAAAAGAGTGCGGCTCGCCGGTAAAACAACCCCACCCGGAACGGGTGGGGTTGTTTTACCTCTGAGCGGCACTTTTTTGCACACCATGGGCTAAATGGCCAGGTCACATGGACCCCAAAGGCTCAGAGAAGGTTGGGGGAGGGGACCCACTGGAACAGCTGTTGGGAGACAGATGGTAGCCTCCCGTCAAGACCATCCAGCGTGTTCTTTAACGTGCACAGGGTATGGCTCTCCCGCACACGGGGCCACGACTTAACGTCCCATCCGACGGACGGCGGCCTTTCCAAGCCCATCGATGTCCCCTACTGACCGTGGGCAGGGCGGGGATTTTTGCGGAGATAAATCTCAACGCTGACCCAGCTGGGACTCGAACCTGGGAGCTACAGATTACGAGCCTGGCGCGCTACCGACTGAGCCACTCGGGACGGAAATATGGTAAGGACATCAACACCGTTTGGTTGGATCAAGACAAATCTTCGAGTCATACCTTACATTAGTGCAACTTCGAATCATACCATACATTAGCGAAGCGTCTAAGCGCACATATCTTCAACAGATGGCAAAGTAAACCGGAATCTGCGCTATATCATTCGAGGGCATTCCTGTGAAGTCACCGAATGCTTCACCCATAGACTTCTTCACATTTGGACTTTTGAGACGGGTTCTGGGCAAACGCCGACCTCACACCAGTGAAGGATTATGGAAAGCTTGTAAAGAGGAATAGGACTGATTAGATATGGCAGTGGTTCGCAGAAGCCTACTACAGCGGAAGGTACGCTATGGTGCAATTGTCGAACAACAGCAACACCAGATTTAGTATGATAGAGGTATTGTGATATTCTAATAGCCTCTGAAAACGTCTCCATCTAAAGTTATCAACCTCAGTAATTAATATGCGTATTAACAAGATGAAGTCCTTACTTACTAGGGGCGGGGATGGCTCAGTCGGCAGCGCGCCAGGCTCGTAATCTGTAGTTCCCAGGTTCAGTCCCAGCTGGGTCAGCGTTGAGATTTATCTCCGCAAAATTCCTCGCCCTGCCCACGGTCACTAGGGGACACCGATGGGCTTGGAAAGGCCGCCGTCCGTCGGATGGGACGTTAAGCCGTGTCCCCGTGTGCGGGAGAGCCATACCGTGTGCACGTTAAAGAACACGCTGGATGGCCTTGACAGGCTACCATCTGTCTCCCAACAGCTATTCCAGTGGGTCCCCTCCCCCAACCTTCTCTGAGCCTTCGGGGTCCATGTGACCTGGCCATTTAGCCCATGGTGTGCAAAAAAGTGCCGCTCAGAGGTAAAACAACCCAACCCATACTTACTTCCACACAAACGTAACATTAATGGCCCAGACAAAAAAATTTTGAAGAGAAAAAATCAAGATGGAATCAGCTTTAAAACAGAGTTTCAGAGATCATTATTGACAAGCCATAATATCGGGCTGGTTCCCCTGCATATACCATCTGATATAACACCAATTGCATTAACAGATTCTTTTAAAATATAAACCAAGAAGTAGCAAAACGCTTTTACAATGACAATCAGATAAAGTAAAACACTAATTAAGGAACAGTCTTGCATCTCTCATACTTTTGTTGAGTCCTGTGATTTGCTGCTTTTTGAAACAACTTGATTGCCTGGGCATTAGAGGCTGGTGTCCCAAGTTTGAGTCCCATCTGGGCAAGCGTTGAGATTTATGTTCGCAAAACTTCCTGCACTGCCTTCGGTCAGCAGGAAACACCGATGGGTTAGAAAGTCTGTCGTATAGGGCGTAAAGCTATGGTTCCGTGTGCTGGAGACCCAACACTGTGCACGTTAAACAACACGTTGGATGGCCTTGAAGAGAAGCTACCATTTGTCTCTTTAGAGCTGCCCAGTGGTCCCCTCCCCCCAACCTTTTCTGAATTGTTGAGGGTCCTTGTGACCTGGCATTTTAGCCCATTGTGTGGAAAATGTTCTGCTCAGATGCAAAACTACCCAACCCATAAACGCTTTTGAGGTTTTCGCGCATCATAAATTACGGGCTCAACACTTTCCATTTTCATGATTAATAATTAAAATAGTGAATTAACCATTAAAATCGTACAACTTTATAATTGAAGAGAACTTAACACTTTCTTAAAGAAGCATGTCACTTCAGTAACGCCAATAAGCATTTGCATGACTGCGCTTAAATCCCCATATTAGTATTCAGAGCGGTTTTAACTTTTGTTAAAAGGCCTTAATTCTTCTCGTAAAGGAGCAGTTTTATTTTTTTTAATTTGATGCAGCATCTTCGCGAGTAAACCGGCAATCGGCTTAACTCTGGTCACGAATAATCAGCTCCGGAGAATAAATCACGTGTGCTCGCAATAACAAAAGAGCCTGTGACGAAACACACGTGTTCCTCTAACGATTTCGGTAATGAGGAGAGTTTAGCATTCTGCTAGTTTTTCCATCTTTCGTATCGAGAAACGTTCTTGACTCAAGGCTCGACTTCGAAAACAAAGTTTATCCCTTGTGTAAATTTGTGCAAATGGGATCTCAAGCCATTTGGACAAACTAAACCAGCACTTTTAATGTTCCATCCTTTTCCTTCTCATTTCAGATATAAAAAATGGGATAAGAACATAAAAAGGAACCATTAATAATTTTTACTGAATACTCATGGATCTAGGTCTCTTAGGGCCAATTTTTCCCACTAGGTGTCAGATGATGACTTGTCAAATTTCTTTCTCAACTCTCTTCTCTTATGCGAAAGAAAAAGTGCTGATGCTTTGCATAAAATGGCTTGGTTTCCTTTTACACTTCTTCGCAAAAGCAACCTAATTGTGCCAAAGAATCACTCACACGTAATAAAACTGTAATTTATATGTAAATTAATAAAACAGCTAGTTTCTTCGAAATATACCGCGTAACAATTTTTGTTGATTTATATGTATCTAAGTTCCTTTCAGGAAGGAAACGTCACTAATAAATATCAGCAAAAAGCTAGATAATAAGGAAAGTTAATAGGGTCTACACTGACGCTGTTTATCATGAGTGGTAGTAGCTGCAACGTGCATGACTGAATAGTTAAGTTTCACTCTAGAAGATTGAAAAAAATGTTTTTAATATCATTTCTCAAGAAATGGTGATTAAAAAACTAGAAGCAAATGTTTGGGGTATAGTCCATTTCATAAAAAATATTAATTCGTTTTACTTTTTTTTCTTGGTAGGATAACTTAAAATTAAAAAAAAAACATGTTCTTTCCGTGACAGAGTTTCATATTGTAGCTTTGCAGTTTCGTTTACTTCGCTTCTAAAGCATTGCATCGTTAATTCCGTTAGGGGAAATTTATTTAAAAAGAAGCAAAATTTGACTACCCATATTATGTGAAGTTTTTTAGCACTATTCAAGCAATCACTGTGCTAAACTATGGAGTAAAATAACCTGAATTTAAATATCACTAATAGGTATGAATGCTTAGGTAGTTTATTTTCTATTTTTTTAACATATTGTAAACTTTTTCTTCTCTTATTATGCCATGTTTAAAAAATTATTACTCACCGTTCAATAAATATGTTATTTTATTACAAAAGAATTTATATTTTTTTACGTAATCTAATTGGAAAATAACCATTTTATTATGCCAATGAAAAATTACATTAAAAGTTCTGTTGAATATTTTTTGCAATGCACTCAAAGATCATTAAAATATGATCAACTGCATGTTACGTCAATGGAATAAAAGCTTCATAATTTAATAAACTTTTATGCCAAAAAAAAAGATAAAGATCTCCATTTAATCCAATTTTGTTTTTTAATTAATAAAACGTGAGTTCTGAAAATTTTTTTCCTCCATTAGCCATAATTTTGTCAAATACACATTCTAACGTTAGAAACGGTACTTAAAATAAATTTGATGGAGATTCTGAAACATGTGAATATAATTCAAGATAAAGAGTAATAGCATTAAAATATTTATATAAGTAGCATTCGTTAATATGTATAGATATATCATGGTTTTCCTTCCCTTGGGTCCACGGCTTAATGTCCATCCAATAGACCACCTTTACTCATCAAGAGCAGACCGGGCTCAGAAGAGAAAATCTTAATACGGACACAGTGGGGGTGGGGTTCTTTTACCTCTGAACGGCATTTTTTTTTTGCACACAATGGACTAAATTGCCAGGTTGTTTTGGATTGTTTTATTTCTGAATGGCACTTTTTTTAACACAATGGGCTATATAGAGGTGGTTTTTGGATTGTTTTATTTCTGAATGGCACCTTTTTAACACAATGGGCTATATGAGGTGGTTTTTCGGTTGTTTTATTTTTGAACGCCACATTTTGCACACAATAGGCTCAATAACCAGGTTATTTTGGATTGTTTTATTTCTGAACGGCATTTTTGTACACATTGGGCTAAATAGCCAGGTTGTTTTAGATTGTTTTATTTCTGAATGGCACTTTTTTAACACAATGGGCTATATATAGAGGTGGTTTTTGGATTGTTTTATTTCTGAATGACACTTTTTTTAACATAATGGGCTATATAGAGGTGGTTTTTGGATTGTTTTATTTCTGAATAGAACTTTTTTAACACAATGGGCTATATGAGGTGGTTTTTGGATTGTTTTATTTCTGAATAGCACTTTTTTAACACAATGGGCTATATGAGGTGGTTTTTGGGTTGTTTTATTTTTGAACGCCACATTTTGCACACAATGGGCTAAAAAACCAGGTTATTTTGGATTGTTTTATTTCTGAATTGTAATTTTTGCACAAAATGGGCTTGATAACCAGGTTATTTTTGAATTTTTTTTTTTTTTCTGAACAGCAGTTTTTTGCACACAATGGCTAAATAATTAGGTTGTTTTTGGATTGTTTTATTTCTGAACAGCACTTTTTTTTTATCACAATGTGCTCTATATAAAGGTTGTTTTGGGTAGACCGGAATGTCCTGACATATGGGTTCAGGAACTCGTAGTCCCTTTTTTTGAAGTTCGAGAGACTGTTGCGGTTCCCTGGTTCTCTCAATATGCGAATATGTCGCGAATCAGTACTTAAGCTGAATCGCGATTCATCTGTGAACGAACATACGTCCACTGATATGGACACCAAGTGTGATGTTGGCGATTCCACAATAAATGAGCTCGCCAGGAGGCGGGAGTTATACAAATAACAGCTCTCCTGACATAATGGCATTACTCACGAAGCCTCCTATAAACAGTATGCCTTGAAACCCTCGTTTCTGTAGTTGCTGCAAGCTCCAAAGACAATTCTCTAGCGGTCATCACTCTGTCCCGTCTGGCAGTAAGACTGATATAGCGATCATCTGCAGCAGTTGTGGCTCTGGGATGGCCTTGTCCTGGTCAACGACGAACATCTCCTGTCTGTTGAAACGTCTCCAGAGTCTTGACAGGACATTTTGTGGAACATTCAATGCTCTGGAAACTTCCGTCTGGGACTGATCTGCTTCCACTCTTCCAGTCATTCTCCGCCGCTGAAAGTCACCCATGTATCATCCAACACGTGTCTTCGGGTCATAATCAGCTCGACGTGCCAGTGAAGTGAAAGCAAGAGTTGCTTAGAACAGCTACAAGCTGCAAGTAGACTCTCTCGTCTTTTTAACGCATTCCTCATCTGCATATTACGGTTACGTGCGGCAACTGTAAATGCGGGATAGTTTTCCGCGTAGCGTATTTTCCATGTTCGCCCATTTTCAATGCATTCTTTTACATATATCGGCGGCTATATACGTTTTTGTCGATTATTCTTTAATTTTGAGTACCAGTGTATTATGCTGTGAATCGTATACTCTTATTGATCACGTCTGCTCCAAAATATACATGTTTCAAGATCTGAAGCCAGCGTCTGAGAAGAATGTAATCAGATTCCCCTCAGAACAGGTCGTCGTCAGTTTCCCGTATCCGTTTCTCAGGTCCTCCGAACTCAACTTCTAAGTGTGAAGTGCGGAATATTGTTAAACATAAGCTTGCACTCAATTTGGTTCGCAAACTTTTATTCAATTATTTGTACATGTAAACAATTGTTTATATATTCCAACAAATAACACGGAAATATATAAACAACTATTATATATGTCCCAACAATACAACCTATTGTAACAAGCTATATGAGTCTTACAAAGGGGCGGGGGTGGCTCAGTCGGTAGCG
The DNA here is from genome assembly GCA_038380435.1 of Ryuthela nishihirai. NCBI lineage: Eukaryota > Metazoa > Arthropoda > Arachnida > Araneae > Heptathelidae > Ryuthela > Ryuthela nishihirai. The sequence goes on along the minus strand of JAWZYU010000024.1, from coordinate 49,808,601 downwards.
CGCCAGGCTCGTAATCTGTAGTTCCCAGGTTCGAGTCCCAGCTGGGTCAGTATTGAGATTTATCTCCGCAAAATTCCCGACTGCCCACGGTCAGTAGGGGACACCGATGGGCTTGGAAAGGCCGCCGTCCGGCGGATGGGACGTTAAGCCGTGGCCCCTTGTGTGGGAGAGCCATATCCTGTGCACGTTAAAGAACACGCTGGATGGCCTTGACGGGAGGCTACCATCTGTCTCCGAACAGCTGTCCCAGTGGGTCCCCTCACCCATCTTTCTCTGAGCCTTCGGGGTCCTTGTGACCTGGCCATTTAGCCCATGGTGTGAAAAAAAGAGCCGCTCAGAGGTAAAACAACCCAACCGAAAAGTCTAACAAATGCAACATCTATTTATGAGCCTTGTGCGTCATCAACTGACCTCTCTTCCGCGTGTGAATATAAAGATATTTCACGTAACAAAATTTTCATCAAAAGGTTTTTTCTTAAATACTATAATGAGCTTGAAAAATACTATAATGAGTAACACTATAAAGGTAATTTTTTAAACACTATAATGAGCTTGAAAAGGCCAACATTAGATGAATAGTTCGTAAAGCCGTAGCCCCCATCCTATATTCGAGAGAATAATATCATGTGCTAACTAAAGAACACGCTGGATGGCCATGATGGATTGAGTTTGGACAGCATTCGTACAAGGAAGGAAAAAAAGAGTGAAATTAAATATTTGTAAACTTTCTAAGTGATTCAATATATCTAAAATTTGAATACCAGCTGTTTTGCTCAAAAAGTTAATGAAATGAAATAATTTATTTGTTTTTAAAGATATTTAATTATTTAAAATCAGTTATTCACTTCTTTAAAAATAACTAATCACCAGTTGAATTATAATATCTAAAATTTAATATCTATTTGAATATCATTTTGTTGTTAGTGAGTTGTCCGGACCTTGTCAAAGTCACGAGATCTACCGAGCCCGGACAGGAGTTGAACAAAAAGGGGAGAAATGATAAATGCACAAAACATTTAGGCGATTTAATTTAGCTAAAGTTTAACTACCCAATTTACTTTAAAATGTTTTTTATATTTAACAGAATAAAATAAACATAACTTATTTATTATGGTCTTATGAATATATTTATTAATATTTTAAAATTATTATCAAATAACTACCAGTTGTATTTTAAGATCTTTTAACTTAATAAAGTGCTTTTTTATAAAAAAAAATTTTGGGATAGTAAGTAACCAATCCAGGATGCTAATTTTTCCTGACTTCTGTTTATCCTGTTAAAGAATTATTTTGTTAGTTTATTTTCTGTTCGCGGTGTAATACAAATGGCTCTTATTTAGTCCCATCCAGTTGCCTATGCTCTGATTTCTTGGGGTCCTTTGAACTGGCCATTTATTCAGTTCTATGGAAAAAGGTTCCACTCACAGAGAGATCAGATATCATATACGGATGAGATGGAGCACCGGGCTTTGTGCAAGTCCTTATCTCCTCCATCTGAAGTGTGCCTGTGGAATTTAATTTAAAATGTAAAGAGGTATAAACTGAAAAGAATCAGAGTCCTAAGGCTATTTCTTGATTTTCGAGATCAACTAGAGGAAAAAAAATCGTTAGAATTGATCTGATATCAGGATGGATCTTGGCATCTCTTAAAGTTTTGTTGGCAGAGATGATCGTACTTAACAGCTCCTGAAATGAGAAGGTTCTGATGTTCCATAGCATTTTCAAAAAAACTGAATTGGGCATCTCTAGTGCAGTCCCGAACAGAAGGGATACAAAGATCCCTTTGGATGACGGAATTACGCACGAACAAGAGTGCGCCAACAATGTGTCATGTGATCTTGTTTTGGAAAGTTTGAATTTTTTGTATTTTAATTCTATCGCAGTAGCTCCAAGTTGGAGATGCATATAGGAGAATAAGGCGAATAGCCAGCTTGTACGTAAGCAATTTGTTTGCCAATGAAAGCGTTGAGTGCCCCGGCAAATAGGGATATCAATTTATTGTGTACTGCTTTTGCTTTGCATGTACTTTTTCTTATGTATTGCGTTCAATCAAGTTTTCTGTGCAATGGGACTCCAAGTTAAGTAGCAGTATCCATCCAGACGTTTTTTTTTTTATCAAAAATTTCCAAATTCAAAACATGGTGTAACCTTTTGTGTGCAAAGATCACAGCAACACTTTTATCAGCATTTATCTTTGTTCCCCAGTTCCTACACCACGTCAAAGTCTTTAAGCATAGTTTGCACTCTACGTAAAGCAAAGATAAAATAACTCATCCTTATTTATGAAACGTACAGTCAGAACCATCTATATCATATCGAACCTTACAATATTTTCCTATTCCACTAACGGAAAATTTAAAATTTAAACATACAGGGTTTCTACTTAAATTTATGTGAATTAAAATGTGACTGATAGCTACTTTTTTTTAAACTTGATATTTAATTTTAAACTAATCATGAATATTTTACTAAGTGAATTATAAATAAATTATTTTATATCTTTTAACAATAAATAGCTTATAGTTATACTTTAGACATGTTAAATTACATAAATCTTTACATACATTTAATCTCTCACCTTTCTTCTTTCGTTCAACGACTGCCCGGGCCCGGTGTAGAGTCGCTCAAAAAAATATCCGAACACTATGGTTAATTATAGAATTCAGAAAAAATATCTGGCAAAGTTTTTTTAGAAACAACCTTCGTGTCACGTGATTATAGAATTCAGGAAAAATATCTGGAGCGTGTACAGCAATTGTGCACGCTCCAGTTACCGTTCACAGCAAACTAGAGCGTGTGCAGTTACTGCACACGCTCCAGTTTGCTGTGAACGGTAACTGCACACGCTCAATATTTCCGTGAGTGAGCCCACACGATCCAGGTCTTTGTCAGCTCACACGATCCAATGTGCTGCGAACATTAACCGCAACCGCTCCAGTTTGCTGTGAACGGTAACTGCACACGCTCCATATTCATTGCATTATATATTCATACGCATCATATATATTAGAAAATATCCGAACACTATGGTTGATTATAGAATTCAGAAAAAATATCTGGCAAAGATTTTTTTAGAAATTAGTGATCTGGCAACCTTCGTGTCCGTAACACGAAGGTTGCAAATCACTAAATTCTAAAAAAAGTTGCCAAATATTTTTTCTGAATTCTATAATCAACCATAGTGTTCGGATATTTTTTAATATATATAATGCATATGAATATATAATGCAATGAATATGGAGCGTGTGCAGTTACCGTTCACAGCAAACTGGAGCGTGTGCAGTAACTGCACACGCTCCAGTTTGCTGTGAACGGTAACTGGAGTGTACAGTTGCTGTACACGCTCCAGATATTTTCCTGAATTCTGTAATCACGTGACACGAAGGTTGCCAGATCACTGATTTCTAAAAAAAATGTTTGCCAGATGTTTTTTCTGAATTCTATAATCAACCATAGTGTTCGGATATTTTTTTGAGTGACTGTACCTAGACAGTTCTGGTACAGTCCCAAATATTATTTTTTGTGCCTCATGTCCCAAAAATGAAAACAGTTATGCACGTACAGCAATGATTACTTTCTTGGTCAGTAATATTTTAGGAGACAGCAAGTAAGCCATTAACTATTAATGGAAATTCTAATTAAGAAGCTGAATTTTATGTTCACTAACGAACTAAGCGTATGATAAAGTTTGCGCAATATATGCTGCACGTTTAGTAACTTCACGTGCAGCAAAAAAAATCATCCAAAAATAAAATATCTGAGCCCAACTTGAAGGAGTGAGGAATAGATGTTGATCGACATCGAGAAGACTACAGAATACTAAACAGGACCTTTTTTTATTGACTTTCAATGACAGAATGCTGCTGCACTTGCTTAGCTGAGTATATTCAGAGGATGAAATTCTACGATCTGTGATGACATTGAGAGTTTTTTTTCCCCTATATATATGTAAATTTAAAACGTTATTGTTACAAAGAAAACTCTATATGCTATTGGAATAAAAGTTTGTGTTTCCACCCTAACCACAGAGAGAGTTTCTTAGAGATCCATGAAGAGTATGTATCTTACATTTATTACTTCTACTACTTTTTTCATAAAAGTAATCCTATCTTTTGTGTTTCAGTGATTTTTAATCTTTACGTTCAAAAACATCAATATCCCTGTAACATTATCTACCGTTCACTTTTCTTCGATGAGCTACGTAGAAGCCTTGGCCCATGGTTCTCCCAGTTGAATAACAACAAAGATTTCATAAACTTGACTAAACAACAATCCGGATGTGGGCGGTTTTGTTTTTTTCCCGAGTCCTCTATCAGGTTCAAACCGATCCCGTTATTTGGTTTTCTCTCCGTCTTGTAGATCGATAGAAATATGTCTGAGCATCTGAATCACAGTTCAGAGAAGTATTGCCTGTGGAATTGTTCTTTTACAGACTCTAAAACACCTGCCCAGAACAATTTCGCCCTAACTCCACCAGAATTTTGTTTTGAGGAAATTTGCGTGCTCCTTTCAGAGAGCGAAAGTTGGCATTTTCCCACTAGATACGAAATGGAGATAAGTTTGATAAGTTTCTTAAGAGAATCAGGTGTGGTTTTGCAAAATGACATTTGGGTTGTACACCCCATATTGAAATGTTTTCGGACAACTACTCTCTCTTGGTGCATTGTTCCTTCCTTGTTACACTGGTTTTTTAGTTTTGTGTTCGAACTGTTTGTTTCAGTCGAAATAGACTTTTTCGATTTATAACGTGAATGTTGATTAGTTATACCCCTGGTCGGCACTTTTTGCACACAATGTGGTAAATGAGCAGGTCACAAGTATCCCAAGGATTCCGAGAAGGTTGGGGGAAGGGGACCCACTGGACAGTCGTTAGGAAACACATCTCCTCACAGCCTCTCTTCAAGGCCATTGAGCGTGTTCCTTAACGTACCCAGTGTATGACTCTCCTTCACATGGGACCACGGCCTTACGCCCCATCCGACGGATGACTCCATTATAATGAGATCAAATAGCACATCCATTCAAAAATATTGGAATATCTTCACCTTAAAAATTTCCATCTCCTTAGTAGTCTCTATGTTAATTACCTAACCTACTCTATTACCAGTCTCATCACCAACTCTAATGACTCTATATCCACTACTCTCTATAAAATTTGACCCTCCCGGATAATTTTGTCTTTTGGGGTATGCGCTTTACCAATCATTTGAACGAATACTGCATTTTTTTTTTCTCTTTCCACACTTTCATCTTTCTCTTACAAATGTATCGTTCTGATTTTCTCTTTTTTATTGTCTTTGTTATTGTAATTTTATCTCATTCTTATGTTTTATTATTATAAATCGTTATCATTTTGTTTTAAGTTTGTTCACATTCATATTTACTTAATTATCCACTACCGTCTCATGTTTCCATATGAACTGAGTTCTGATAACGTATATTTATGTATGGAACTCTTAAGAATTTAGATTTTGTGTTTATAAAAACTCTCTGCCCATGACAAAAGAAAAATGATGCAAAGCATCCTCACTTCTAATTTAACTTAATTCTAATTTCTAATGTACACTAATCCGACCCCTAATTAAATATTCTTTACTATTTTGATCAACACTTTTAATAAAAAAGTCTTTTGAGACTTAACATTAATTTCCTTACATAATTTCACACCTTTAGAATTTTTTTTGCTCCATAGCATACCTATCAAAATTCCACTGAAATGTCACTTCCATTAAACCATTATATTTTGTTCTGCCTTCAATATGGGTATCAAGCTCAAGGAAACTTAATTAAATGAAATTGATGTTTGTTCCTAAAATTATATTTTCGTTATTTTTAAGTTAAAGAGCACTTGAGATCCATTACTAATTGGGCGTCAGAGACGATACTTTGAAACATCGCTAATTGAACGGGAAGTTTATAAAAAAAGAAAACGGTAGTCTGAAGTGTTTTTTTTTAATTGCTCCAGAGAAGAGAAATTCAATGACGATGGCAAAAAGAAACTTCGCGGAAGATGTGTGGAAAATGTAAAAATGAGTACTGTATCTGAAACGTGCATAATTATTTTCGTAATATAAATATAAGAATTAGAAATAGCGTTTAAAAAGTATGTGATAATGACCAAAAGAGTAAAATCCACCAACTTGCATCCCGGGTTCCAATCCGGGTGGCGTACAGTATTTTTAGAATTTTCCACTTTCACCACTACCAAGCACTGGCGCTGTCGTACAATTCAGAATTCTTTCCTTCCTGCCATATTTTCCCATCCGAAAATATTAAAGCAATCTGGTGTTCGCATCTACGATCGCATTTCTCTTTGAGAATTTTCCACTTTCACCACTACCAAGCACTGGCGCTGTCGTACAATTCAGAATTCTTTCCTTCCTGCCATATTTTTTCATCCGAAAATATTAAAGCAATCTGGTGTTCGCATCTACGATCGCATTTGTCTTTGAGAATTTTCCACTTTCACCACTACAAGCACTGGCGCTGTCGTACAATTCAAAATTCTTTCCTTCCTGCCATATTTTTCCATCCGAAAATATTAAAGCAATCTGGTGTTCGCATCTACGATCGCATTTGTCTTTGAGAATTTTCCACTTTCACCACTACCAAGCACTGGCGCTGTCGTACAATTCAAAATTCTTTCCTTCCTGCCATATTTTTCCATCCGAAAATATTAAAGCAATCTGGTGTTCGCATCTACGATCGCATTTGTCTTTGAGAATTTTCCACTTTCACCACTACCAAGCACTGGCGCCGTCGTACAATTCAGAATTCTTTCCTTCCTGCCATATTTTCCCATCCAAAAATATTAAAGCAATCTGGTGTTCGCATCTACGATCGCATTTGTCTTTGAGAATTTTCCACTTTCACCACTACCAAGCACTGGCGCTGTCGTACAATTCAGAATTCTTTCCTTCCTGCCATATTTTTTCCATCCGAAAATATTAAAGCAATCTGGTATTCGCATCTACGATCGCATTTGTCTTTGAGAATTTTCCACTTTCACCACTACCAAGCACTGGCGCTGTCGTACAATTCAAAATTCTTTCCTTCCTGCCATATTTTTCCATCCGAAAATATTAAAGCAATCTGGTGTTCGCATCTACGATCGCATTTGTCTTTGAGAATTTTCCACTTTCACCACTACCAAGCACTGGCGCCGTCGTACAATTCAGAATTCTTTCCTTCCTGCCATATTTTCCCATCCAAAAATATTAAAGCAATCTGGTGTTCGCATCTACGATCGCATTTGTCTTTGAGAATTTTCCACTTTCACCACTACCAAGCACTGGCGCTGTCGTACAATTCAGAATTCTTTCCTTCCTGCCATATTTTTTCATCCGAAAATATTAAAGCAATCTGGTATTCGCATCTACGATCGCATTTGTCTTTGAGAATTTTCCACTTTCACCACTACCAAGCACTGGCGCTGTCGTACAGTTCAGAATTCTTTCCTTCCTGCCATATTTTCCCATCCGAAAATATTAAAGCAATCTGGTATTCGCATCTACGATCGCATTTGTCTTTGAGAATTTTCCACTTTCACCACTACCAAGCACTGGCGCTGTCGTACAATTCAAAATTCTTTCCTTCCTGCCATATTTTTCCATCCGAAAATATTAAAGCAATCTGGTGTTCGCATCTACGATCGCATTTGTCTTTGAGAATTTTCCACTTTCACCACTACCAAGCACTGGCGCCGTCGTACAATGCAGAATTCTTTCCTTCCTGCCATATTTTCCCATCCAAAAATATTAAAGCAATCTAGTGTTCGCATCTACGATCGCATTTGTCTTTGAGAATTTTCCACTTTCACCACTACCAAGCACTGGCGCTGTCGTACAATTCAGAATTCTTTCCTTCCTGCCATATTTTTTCCATCCGAAAATATTAAAGCAATCTGGTATTCGCATCTACGATCGCATTTGTCTTTGAGAATTTTCCACTTTCACCACTACCAAGCACTGGCGCTGTCGTACAATTCAAAATTCTTTCCTTCCTGCCATATTTTTCCATCCGAAAATATTAAAGCAATCTGGTGTTCGCATCTACGATCGCATTTGTCTTTGAGAATTTTCCACTTTCACCACTACCAAGCACTGGCGCCGTCGTACAATTCAGAATTATTTCCTTCCTGCCATATTTTCCCATCCAAAAATATTAAAGCAATCTGGTGTTCGCATCTACGATCGCATTTGTCTTTGAGAATTTTCCACTTTCACCACTACCAAGCACTGGCGCTGTCGTACAATTCAGAATTCTTTCCTTCCTGCCATATTTTTTCATCCGAAAATATTAAAGCAATCTGGTATTCGCATCTACGATCGCATTTGTCTTTGAGAATTTTCCACTTTCACCACTACCAAGCACTGGCGCTGTCGTACAATTCAGAATTCTTTCCTTCCTGCCATATTTTTCCATCCGAAAATATTAAAGCAATCTGGTATTCGCATCTACGATCGCATTTGTCTTTGAGAATTTTCCGCTTTCACCACTACAAAGCATTGGCGCTGTCGTACAATTCAGAATTCTTTCCTTCCTGCCATATTTTTCCATCCGAAAATATTAAAGCAATCTGGTGTTCGCATCTACGATCGCATTTGTCTTTGAGAATTTTCCACTTTCACCACTACCAAGCACTGGCGCTGTCGTACAATTCAGAATTCTTTCCTTCCTGCCATATTTTTTCATCCGAAAGTATTAAAGCAATCTGGTATTCGCATCTACGATCGCATTTGTCTTTGAGAATTTTCCACTTTCACCACTACCAAGCACTGGCGCTGTCGTACAATTCAGAATTCTTTCCTTCCTGCCATATTTTTTCATCCGAAAATATTAAAGCAATCTGGTATTCGCATCTACGATCGCATTTGTCTTTGAGAATTTTCCACTTTCACCACTACCAAGCACTGGCGCTGTCGTACAATTCAGAATTCTTTCCTTCCTGCCATATTTTCCCATCCGAAAATATTAAAGCAATCTGGTGTTCGCATCTACGATCGCATTTGTCTTTGAGAATTTTCCACTTTCACCACTACCAAGCACTGGCGCTGTCGTACAATTCAGAATTCTTTCCTTCCTGCCATATTTTTTCATCCGAAAATATTAAAGCAATCTGGTATTCGCATCTACGATCGCATTTGTCTTTGAGAATTTTCCACTTTCACCACTACCAAGCACTGGCGCTGTCGTACAATTCAAAATTCTTTCCTTCCTGCCATATTTTTCCATCCGAAAATATTAAAGCAATCTGGTATTCGCATCTACGATCGCATTTGTCTTTGAGAATTTTCCACTTTCACCACTACCAAGCACTGGCGCTGTCGTACAATTCAAAATATTTTCCTTCCTGCCATATTTTTCCATTCGAAAATATTAAAGCAATCTGGTGTTCGCATCTACGATCGCATTTGTCTTTGAGAATTTTCCACTTTCACCACTACCAAGCACTGGCGCTGTCGTACAATTCAGAATTCTTTCCTTCCTGCCGTATTTTTTCATCCGAAAATATTAAAGCAATCTGGTGTTCGCATCTACGATCGCATTTGTCTTTGAGAATTTTCCACTTTCACCACTACCAAGCACTGGCGCTGTCGTACAATTCAAAATTCTTTCCTTCCTGCTATATTTTTCCATCCGAAAATATTAAAGCAATCTGGTGTTCGCATCTACGATCGCATTTGTCTTTGAGAATTTTCCACTTTCACCACTACAAGCACTGGCGCTGTCGTACAATTCAAAATTCTTTCCTTCCTGCCATATTTTTCCATCCGAAAATATTAAAGCAATCTGGTGTTCGCATCTACGATCGCATTTGTCTTTGAGAATTTTCCACTGTCACCACTACCAAGCACTGGCGCTGTCGTACAGTTCAGAATTCTTTCCTTCCTGCCATATTTTCCCATCCGAAAATATTAAAGCAATCTGGTATTCGCATCTACGATCGCATTTGTCTTTGAGAATTTTCCACTTTCACCACTACCAAGCACTGGCGCTGTCGTACAATTCAAAATTCTTTCCTTCCTGCCATATTTTTCCATCCGAAAATATTAAAGCAAATCTGGTGTTCGCATCTACGATCGCATTTGTCTTTGAGAATTTTCCACTTTCACCACTACCAAGCACTGGCGCTGTCGTACAATTCAGAATTCTTTCCTTCCTGCCATATTTTTTCATCCGAAAATATTAAAGCAATCTGGTATTCGCATCTACGATCGCATTTGTCTTTGAGAATTTTCCACTTTCACCACTACCAAGCACTGGCGCTGTCGTACAATTCAGAATTCTTTCCTTCCTGCCATATTTTTTCATCCGAAAATATTGAAGCAATCTGGTATTCGCATCTACGATCGCATTTGTCTTTGAGAATTTTCCACTTTCACCACTACCAAGCACTGGCGCTGTCGTACAATTCAGAATTCTTTCCTTCCTGACATATTTTTGCATCCGAAAATATTAAAGCAATCTGGTGTTCGCATCTACGATCGCATTGTCTTTGAGAATTTTCCACTTTCACCACTACCAAGCACTAGCGCTGACGGATGTAAACACGAAAAGACTCGGAAGCGAAATACAAAGATGGAGATGTTGTCGGCCATTATCAAAATATTCAGTTATGCTATTTTAAAACAAAATAAATCAGCTAAAATATTCCGAATTTTGAAATGCTAGAAAGCTCATTACACTACATGACAACATTTGCTGTGACCTTATTTTCATTTGTCGAAATATGACAAATTGAAATGTTATTTACATTTACAAGCACTCTCTTTTAGTTATTATCAAATATTCATAAATTGTAAATCAAAAATTCTATTTTAGTGCTTCTCGATCTCCAAAGCAGCTGGATTTTAAAGAATTTATTTTATGAAATATTGAAATTCCATTTTGGTATAAATTAGCAATCTAAACATATAAGAAAGCAAGTGGAGTGTATGCTGAACATTTAGGTTTTATCAGTCCACACTATCAAAGCATTCCTAACGAAGTTTCTGGTACAGAAAGTTCCTTCTATCAATTCTGCTAACCCTCACTAAGAATGGAATGTTCCAAGTATACGTGATGCGCAGTGGTGTGTAAGAAATCCAAAACAGGCATCTGCTCGACACAGCTGGAAAAAAAATCCGCCGAACGCATCCTTAACCCTTTTTCTTTCATTCTCCATATCTTCATCTCGGCTGCAAGGGAGTTTATTTTTTTGCTCCTTCTCCATTTCCTCCGCGTCCTCTGAGCATCCCTGTCATGTTACATCTTATGCTTTACGATTCCCCGCAGGGTTACAGCTGCTGACGTTGAAACAAGGGGATACCCTCAACCCAACTAGACTTGAGTAAAATCGCAATAAACACGCCCAAACAGGCGCCAACCTCACTGCACTTGTCAAAAGGTGACGGGTGGTATTTATAAAGCACAGAGGCTGACGACCGCTCGTCACATGGCCACGTGGTGGAAGCTCGGGAGCTGAATAGGAAGATGGAGAGGCAGCATATGAGAAAGATGGAAAACAGCACATTGGATTGGGTGGATCGAAATGCACTTTAAATATGAAAAGTCAGACCAGTCGGTGATATCCGAATCATTATATTCTTTTCTTATGGAATAGAACTAATCTAGACTACAAAGGGAACCATAGTTTTTTTTTTCATTTCAAATACAAAACATTTAGATTTTCATAGTAAACAGTTTCTGAACCTGAAAATGTCCCCTAAATTAATTAAAATTAATTATTCAAGCCCAAGTGCTGAAAGAACAAATCTTCCACTGGACCGAAAAAAGGAAGTTTTGTAGGCCTCTATTATTTAAAAGGGTTTATAAAGGGCTAAATCATAGTCATAAAAATCTCACCAAGGAGCAACTCCACCTCATAATCTGTGTTTCATACATTATCTAGGTGTATAGGATTATATACCTGGAAGTGGATCAAATAAAGCCCAAATTTTCCACTTGTGGATTATTTGCGATGATAATGTTATATACTTCAAAAAATTAGGTAAGTGAAGTGATCTTGAGGTTAAGTGATGGGGAGGGCTACTATCTGAAAATGGAGCAATCACTTCTACAGTTTCCTGAACAATAGCAGTGTATTGCTATTGTTGCCATCTTTCCTTTTAACCCAATGGTATTGAAGTGTGATCTCACTCCCTAGTCTATCGAGAATACTATTTCCTTTAGTACATTGATCATAATCTGCTTTAGCCCATTGCGATTATCACAATCTCCTTTGGGAATGTTGCGATCTCATTTAGAGCATTGAGATGTTCACGTACTCATTTAGCCCATTATAATTTTCGCTATTTCACCGTCTAGCTAAGCGCTTCCTAAAATGTGAGAAGTGGCGAACAGACAGGAAACCCTGCTTCTGAGATCCATTGGCCACGCATGCGTCTGAAACTTCTGGCCCTGTGTTGCCTCAAGAAACGGGGCAGGGGTGGCTCAGTCGGTAGCGCGCCAGGCTCGTAATCTGTAGTTTCCAGGTTCGAGTCCCACCTGGGTCAGCGTTGAGATTTATCTCCGCAATAATTCCCCGCCCTGCCCACGGTCAGTAGGGGACACCGATGGGCTTGGAAATGCCGCCGTCAGTCGGATGGGACGTTAAGCCGTGGCCCCGTGTGCGGTAGAGCCATATCCTGTGCACGTTAAAGAACACGCTGGATGGCCTTCGGGAGGCTACCATCTGCCTCCCAACAGCTATTCCAGTGGGTCCCCTCCCCCAACCTTCTCTGAGCCTTCGAGGTCCATGTGACCTGGCCATTTAGCCCATGGTGTGCAAAAAAGTGCCGCTCAGAGGTAACACAACCCAACCCAAAGCCTCAAGAAACAAGGTATGTCTATGCGCATTTTCCTCACTCTGCACTATACACATGACATCATCTAGAGTGGCGGAACGTAGGAAATATGGCGCTATGGCATATCAATGTTACGCTTTTAAAAATATTTTTCTTTCCTGGAAGTTCTCTGCGAACCCGGCGATTAATGACTAGCGGACCACGAATTTGAGAAACACTGTAACTCACTGGGATTGTCGCGATTTTGCGCTTGTTCTAAAGGCGATTATTCTTTTTAGTGATTAGGCATGTTGTAGCTTGTAATATAAAAATCGAATATATAATGAGATGTCAGTTTATTACGTACACTTATCTAGTAGCGTGTTGCGCCTCCTTTGGTCTTCAGAACAGCCCGAATTCGTCAGGGAATGGAACTTACAAGATGATGGATGCGTTGTGAAAGAATTTTGTACCATGTGGAAACAATTGTGTTGCGCAGTTGCTGCAAATTGGACGGCGGCACAGTCTCGCTGCGAACAGCCCTTACCACCTCAACCCAAAGATACTCCATAGGGTTTTAATCTGGGACTGTGCAAGTTAATGAATCAAGGAAAACTCGTCCACATATTCCTGGAACCATTCGGTTATGATACGTGCCTTGTGAGCAGATGCATTATCATGTTGAACGTGTCCATCCGAGTAAGGATAAACTGTAGCCAGGACGGGATGAACTTGATTAGCAATGATATTCAAATACCCCGTGGAGTTCAGATGTCCTTCGATATGTATCAGGAAAACATTCACCACACCATCACACTGCCCTGTACTATTGACCAGACAAGGCCTCATGCTACTTGCTCCAAATTCTGATCCTTCCATCAGCATGATACAAAAGGAGCCTTGATTCGTCGTACAGTCGCTCAAAAAAGTATCCGAACACTATGGTGTTCGGATATTTTTTGAGCGACTGTACCAGCTACCTTTTTCTTATCCTCAACCGTCCAGTGTCGATGCTCCTGTGCCCACTGGGGAAGTGCCTTCGTGTTTGCTGATGGCATCGGCACTCGACATGGTCGGCAGCTGTTGTAGCCCATTCACGACAAGATCCAATACATGGTGCATTCGGTGATAACCTTCTGCACACTAATGTTTAATTCTGTTATGATTTGCCTCGTTGTGGCCAATATGTTCACGTGTACGATTCTCGCCAGTCTCCTTTCTGATCCACAAGCTGTTCGTCCACAGGAATCAACAATCACTGGTAGTTTGTTCCTTTTTCTCATCATTCTCGGTAAATCCTTGAAACAGTTGTGCGTGAAAAGCCCAGGAAGGCGGCCGTTTGGGAGATGCTACAACCAGCACGCCTAGCACCAACTATCATGCCACGTTCAAAGTCACTCATGTCGCTCGTTTTGCCCATTATGATGCTCAATCCAACGCTAACCCTTGCTCAGAGAGCTGGTCTGCCAGATTTATACCGTACAATGGAGTCACGTGACGTATTACGTGTTGAATGAATCATTTATGTGACAAGGGTTGGTATACGTAATAAACTGGCATTTCAGTGTCTTTTTTTTATATAAAATTACCGGTAGTGATATAAAACACTTGAATTAATATAATTTTTAATTCGAAACGAAAGTATTCTTGTATTCTATAATATGTGTATTTTCAGATTCTTAGTAGTAATTATTGATTAATTACGTACCTTTTAAAAGGTGGCGATTGCCTCAATTTGTAGAACTCCCATGAACTATAGTCACAACTATGGATATGACACGAATTTCTCTGTTAATTCTACTCTACCTCCGTAAGGGGACACCAATGAATTTGGTAAAGACGGACGTCCGTTTGATGGGATGGTAAGCCATAGACCATGTCAGAAGAACTATACTCTGTGCACATTAAAAAATATACTAAATAACCTTCACGTAAGGCTTCCATTTATCTCATAAAGATGTCCAATGTATCTCTACCTTGCTCCGAGCCTTTGGGATCCTTGCGACCCGACCATATATCCCACTGCGTGCAAAAGTCACCCACAGGAAAAAAATATGCAACATGTTTACGATTTTTTTTTTTATTTTATCCCTTACTAAATGCTCCAAGCTCCAAACTTAATAACAACATACACAATTTTTTTGTTTAATTTAATATTAAATGTAAGTAACAGTTGAAACGATAGTTATAATTTTTATATTTTATTTGTTTATAAAACTTCCGGTAATTTATTTCCATCGAAATTTAACCCATCAGTACTGTTCTTATTATAACTTAGAAATGAAGCAGCGTACATAGAGATTATTTTTTTTGCATTCTTTTCATTCTTAGGCAAGAAAAAAAAATACTTTTGACGATCAAGAGTAATGAGTACCAAGAATGTTTTTTCCTTTATTTTTTCCATCAGTTTTTTTTACCTTCACTCAATCGTTCGACTGCATATTCCTGGTGTCTTTTTTTTTCTTCCTTCTTTCCCTCCCCTCTTGTTTATTTTTTTATTCTCCGATCACTCTCAGCTTGTGACAGTGACAGGTAATCAGAACAGAATAATGATGGGAATCCTTACGTAATCGCCAGCCGTCTTTGACATGTTCCTGTTTTGCTTTTTATCCTAATCCTCCTTTGATCAGTCGGAGACGAATTCAGACGGAGAAGGGAGGAGAGCAAAATCCATAAGATGAAATCCTCCATTAGTTGGAGAGGTTGATGAGTCGGGAGCGTCCCGGCTTGAAGAGAAACAGGACAACGGAAGAAAAGGAGGATGGAGACCGTTGAGGACAGGGGATGAAATACCTTTGCAACTCAGGAAGCAGGAAAAGCTGGATGTGACAAGTGACAAGGTAACAACCTGAGCTGGCTTCCCTCACCAACATTTCTGACGCGGCGCTCGACGTGTTTTTCCACTAACGAGGCGTTTTACAACATCTCGACATTGTTTGGTTGGGGGAAACGTCTCCGTTTGTTGTTGTTTGGTTGTCAGTAAATCGGGAAACAATGAGAGTTATCTCCACTCTTTATCTCAATAAACGAAGAACTTAAACGTCGTGAATGGTTAGAGGAACCGAAGATTTAGAAACGATAACCTCCCCCCCCCCCACCCCCCGCAAGGTTTACAGTCTGTAACTTTGATGATTAATGATTGTGACAAAGAATCTGTTTTCAGGGGAAATTTTTTCGTAGACGATCTTTGTAAATAACCAATGTCACCAGAGACGTTTTCATTTATATAGTCTGGGAGGATGAAGTAGTAATCTTTCACTTCATCATTCGAAGTATAAAGTATTGTGATGGAGAAAAAAAATTGACCTCGATTTTACCGAATAGGAATTGTTAAAGTTTTTATATTGAGATAGTTTACCTCTGAGTGACGTTTTTATGAATGCACACAAAGGAGTGAATGATCAGGTCACAAAGACCCAAGAGCTCAGAAAAAGCTAGGGAAGGCAATCCACTAAATAGTTGTTAGTAGACAGATTGAAGCCTTTGGTCAAGGCCACCCAGCGAGTTCTTCAGGGTAAGGCTTTCCTCAAATTAGATCACGATTTAAAACCCCATCCGACGGATGATAGCGTTTCCAAACTCACAGAGGTTACAAGAAAAATTCTGAAAGCATAGTGCTATGGGGATGCGAACAACGCTTACGAGACTGGCACGTTGAATCAACTCTGAACCCTATTTGAGAGAATAATTAAAGTCATCATAAAATAAAGCAGAAATAATATTAAATCAAAAGTGATTATGAAAGTTAATGATCACCAGTGACTTTTAATATCGAGCACCAGATGCATTGTCACGAATAGAGCCAATGTGTGAGAATCCTATCCCAAAATAAGGCTATTTGGAATCTCTTATTGATGGAATCTGCGATTCTCAAATGTTACTGAAGGGATTGTAGAATGAATAAAATCATATCTTAGAAAGGAATTTTTTTTCGTTTTTTTAGAGTTTAAAAGAATTAATTTTTTAAAGAAATAATTTCGTTTGTAGAACTGCTAAAATGGGAAATGGGATTTCGATAGACGACTGGAAAATGTTGTTGTCATAAGTTGTAGTCTGCATAAACATCAAAAATTTCTATAACCTTAGTTCCCATATGAACAGGAATTTTCCCAGAACTTTTAATAAACTCAGATTATTATATGAAAACATGGCAGAATACTTATTATTTTATTCAACATAATTTCAGCATTGGTAGTTTTATGAAGATATGAAATTAATAAATAAATCAAATTTATTATTTAATAGCAAATGGAAAAACTGCCAATACTTTCTATTAACCGAACGCTTATTTAAAAAGCTTATGAATATTGCCTTTTAACGAAACTCTGATATCTGTGACTAATACCGGATTCAGATGAGGGGGCAGATCCGAAACCATCTCTATCGTACCGGGCCCGCACAGTACACTAACTGAAGAATTAATATTTAAGTGAACATTGCCTCACGATTTACACGATATATTATCTTGTAAATCGTGAGCAAATCCGACCAACAACAATGGAAAATAATGGGGATAGGTTCCAAACATATCCTTATTATTAATAAAACTTGCATTAAAAGTTTTATTTGTACACATTTACTTCAAAATTCATTTCAATAATAATAATAACATTAGTGTAACATTATTTTGCATTTTATTTATATTAATTCTGATAAGTTTGGGATAAAATCTCATATATTACTTTTTTTTTGTCATGAAAAATATTCATCGTTAATGTATTTCTAGGAACTCAAAATATTTTTAATTTTCTTTGAAATTATTTTAATTACCCTACTTATCCCGAATGCATTGAGTATTTTAACTTAACTCATTTTCAAAAGAAAAAGAGCTAATGTATTCAACTTCTTTGTTTTAAGAGAAAATTGAAAAATTATTTTTCAGTTAGATAAGAACTAATAAAATATTGCTATTTGCATTTCCCTAATCTTCCAGTAGTTTCAATTGCCACCATTAAAGGAAGCTTCAGTTGGTAAACTTTGAAAAATGGCAATACTCTAATGATAACGGTGTAATAATTTATGCTAGAAACGATATTTGGATGATAAAGTGTGATTATCAAAAGCATTACATTGATAGCCACAACGTTATCCCGGGGCGATGAAGAATTGTTCCATAGTGCACCAGGCTTGCAATCTGCAGTTCTTAGGTTCATGTTCGAATGCTACCTTGATATATCTCCGCAAAATTCCCCGCCCTGCCCACGGTCAGTAGGGGACACCGATGGGCTTGGAAAGGCCGCCGTCCATCGGATGGGACGTTAAGCCGTGGCCCCGTGTGTGGGAGGGTCATACCCTGTGCACGTTAAAGAACACGCTGGATGGCCTTGACGGGAGACTACCATCTGTCTTCCAACAGCTGTTCCAGTGGGTCCCCTCCCCCAACCTTCTCTGAGCCTTCGGGGTCCATGTGACCTGGCCATTTAGCCCATGGTGTGCAAAAAAGTGCCGCTCAGAGGTAAAACAACCCAACTCAAAGCTACCTTGATAAGCCAGGTTCGTAATCTACAATTCTTAGGTTCATGTTCGAATGCTACCTTGATAAGCCAGGTTCGTAATCTACAATTCTTAGGTTCGTGTTCGAATGCTACCTTGATAAGCCAGGATCGCAATCTGCAGTTCTTGGGTTCATGTTCGAATGCTACCTTGATAAGCCAGGCTCGTAATCTGCAATTCTTAGGTTCATGTTTGAATGCTACCTTGATTAGCCAGGATCGCAATCTGCAGTTCTTGGGTTCATATTCGAATGCTACCTTGATAAGCAAGGTTCGTAATCTGCAATTCTTAGGTTCATGTTCGAATGCAACCTTGATAAGCAAGGTTCGTAATCTGCAATTCTTAGGTTCATGTTCGAATGCTACCTTGATAAGCCAGGTTCGTAATCTACAATTCTTAGGTTCATGTTCGAATGCTACCTTGATAAGCCAGGTTCGTAATCTACAATTCTTAGGTTCGTGTTCGAATGCTACCTTGATAAGCCAGGATCGCAATCTGCAATTCTTGGGTTCATGTTCGAATGCTACCTTGATAAGCCAGGCTCGTAATCTGCAATTCTTAGGTTCATGTTTGAATGCTACCTTGATTAGCCAGGATCGCAATCTGCAGTTCTTGGGTTCATATTCGAATGCTACCTTGATAAGCAAGGTTCGTAATCTGCAATTCTTAGGTTCATGTTCGAATGCTACCTTGATAAGCAAGGTTCGTAATCTGCAATTCTTAGGTTCATGTTCGAATGCTACCTTGATAAGCCAGGTTCGTAATCTACAATTCTTAGGTTCATGTTCGAATGCTACCTTGATAAGCCAGGTTCGTAATCTACAATTCTTAGGTTCGTGTTCGAATGCTACCTTGATAAGCCAGGATCGCAATCTGCAATTCTTAGGTTCATGTTCGAATGCTACCTTGATAAGCCAGGCTCGCAATCTGCAATTCTCAGGTTCATGTTCGAATGCTACCTTGATAAGCCAGGCTCGTAATCTACAGTTCTTAGGTTCATGTTCCAATGCTACCATGATAAGGCAGGATAGATAGTGCAGTAATAGAGCTAAATTTAAACTGTAGTCTAATTTGAAATATCTCTAAAAATTCAACTGGTAGTTATTTAACTTTAAAAACTTAATAATTAATTTTTAAATAATCTTAAATATTTAATAAAATGGTGATAAATAAATTATTTTGTTTTACGCAGTTTAAAAATAAATAGCTTTTAGTTAAATTTCAGATAAATTAAATAACCGAATATTTATGCATAATTAATTGCCTCAGTACTGGAGTGTCAAGGTATCCTTGACACTGCCTGCGTTGAGAGTTAGCTAATAGTAACGGGGAGAAAGAAGCCGATGAGCTTAAAAATCCTGCTGTCCATCGGATGGGACGTTAAACCATGACTCCCTGTGTCCCACGTTACAAAACACGGTGAATGGCCTTGACAGTAGTTACCATCTTTCTCCTAACAGCTGTTTAATGGATTTTCTCCTATAAATTTCACAGTGGATTCCCGTTCTTTTCTGAGACCTTGGGGTCCTGGTGACCTGGTCATTTACACCACTGTGTGCGACAGAGGTGCGGCTAAGAAGTAAAACAACCCAATTCACATATGTTTAAAAAAAAATGCAAATTCATCAGATACAATTGAACTTTCAAGATTTTAACTGGAATTTTATAAATGTTCAGAATGAGAAAACATTTATTTACTATCTTTCAAATCCTCTCCAGAAACTAAAAAAAAAATTTAATTAAAAGCAATAAACTTTTAAAAAACTTAATACTTTTCATTTCCAATGTTGCCAATTTCCTTCTCACGATTTCTGTAATATCAAAGGGGAAAAAATTAAAACGTTCCGCGCGAGTGCCTAGAAATAAAATTCCCAACCATTTTCGCTTCGTGTTTAAAATTATCGGGTCGGGGTAGGCTAATCCACATTTGAAAGGCTTAGAACCCAATTATGGAAAGTTCTTGTGCTTTCGACTAAGATCTTCACAGCAGTCATTACATCGATTTTTTTTATCTCTTATTTTCAGACCTTTTTGTTTCCAAATCCAAATAAGCTCCGTCTATCAGGAGACCACGTGATTTTTCTCCTCCTTCCATCCACCCCCTCCCTCTCCACCCCTCCCTCCAAATTCTTCCATTTTCTCCATCAGTTTTGGGGCTTTCTCCCCCTTCTGACGTTGAACGAAAGGCGGACTTTTGTCAGTATTAATACGGTAAAAAGACTCGGATTTCTCTTGGGATTAAGAAAGCGTAGGAAGTTTTTGGGACTCCCTCTGGTTGGAACTGTCGTTTCGTCGGGTGATCAATTTGGATTGAGTCAAAAAGGGAAACGTCATCTCAAAGAAATAAAACAATCCCGACTTCAATATTTTTTTTTTCTATTCCTTTTCCTTAATTTTTTTACCACTGGAAGTTTTCGTTTAGCGAGCCATTTTGCGACGAAAGGTTTCTTTGCAAGATTTACTAAAGAGACAGAATTAAATGTCGATAAGCTTTTCGTTTTCTTCACTTAAATCTCTTTCATCCAACGCAGGTCGCGATTGTCTCGCCGCCAAAGATTTAAATACGCATCTTTGAGGAGAGTCTTATCATCTTATGGAAACAATGAAGGTCTCTTCTTTCGGTCGCAGCCAAAAGAATCAAAGCAGGAGTAAACATGCAGAGATTTAAAAAGATAGGAAACATCGCGAGTAGACTGAGATGGGACTGAAAGTATTTAGCTTCCATTATTAATAAGGATTAATGTTTGCCGATTTAAAGCTCACTTAACACACAGGAGCAGAGACTGGCTCAATCGATAGAGAGCCCGAGTTCGTAATCTGCAGTTCCTGGGTTCGAGTCCCACCTGGGTCAGCTTTCAGATCTATCTACGATAACCCTCCACTCTGACCTCGGTAAGAAAAGGGGACACCAATGTACTTAGAAAACCCACCGTCCATCGGATGGGACGTTAAGCCGTGGCCGTGTGCGCAAGAGAGTTATATCCTGTGCACATTAAAGAACAAGCTGAATGGTTTTGACGGAAGGTTTCCATCTCTTTTTATTTGCCATATCCAGTGGATTCCTTTCCCCAACTTTCTCTGAGAACTTGGGCCGTTTGTGACCTGGACATTTAGCCCATGATGTTGAAAAAAAGAGACACTTAGAGGTAAAACAACCGAATCCAACTCGAATGTGGACTGGGATTCATTTTCGTGATGATTTTAAGTTCATTTAGTGATAATGAATCCAACTCCAATATGAATAGCGATTCATATTCGTGATAATTTTAAGTTAATTTTGTGAGAATGAATCCAACTCCAATGTGGACAGGGATTCATATTCGTGATGACTTTAAGTTCATTTAGTGAGAATGAATCCAACTCCAATGTGTATAGGGATTCATATTCGTAATAATTTAAAGTTCTTTTAATTAGAATGAATCCAAAACGTTTATATCCATTGTACGTACGCATTTGAAGTTAATCTAATCGAATTAACTAGAAATGGGATACTGATCTCCTTAGCTACAGAGAATCATTTTTTGGATCAATTTAATGCTCACCTAACACCCTTAGTTCTTACCGTTTAGGAGAAATTCTTTCGGTATTTTTAGGGGAGAAGAAAGTTTAATGAGCTAATCAAACATCAACAAAAACCTTCTCATCGATATGAGGAATGGGATGGCCCTCGCAAAAACAGGTTCATCCTTATAGAATACGTTCCCCATGTTGACAGGTATAAATAGATTCACACCTGTATATTCGGCCCAGATAGATAAATACCATGATAAACACAAGTAGGGTCAGCTGGATCCTTCACATCCTAGAGCAGGCCATGTGCATGAACTTTCGCTGTTTATTTTACTTGACTTGTTAGTTTTAGGAGCAAAACAGCTACATTGTGCTTTCAGCTCTATTTCCCCGCCTTTCTTGCCAATTACCTCTCATTAGCTCCATCTATTATTTTTATTTCACGAAATTATTCACATCTCAAAAAAGAAAAAATCTCCCCTACCCCGCGAAACTAACTTTACGTTTTCTTACAGGTACAAGGGATCAGAACAAGCCCAAAGATACTCCTTCATTACCTCCGGACGTCATCCACTACCCAGTTATAAAAAACCCTGAAGGAGACGCCGGTGGTGGCGGGGGTGGCGGAGTTAAAGATGGGGGTGGCCCACCCTACTCTCCCCCTGCCAAGTTTCGCTCCTGGGGCCAGCTGTTGGGGGGCAATAAACGCCAATATTCATCCCTACACGTTGCCCCGGCAACGACGACGGTGCCCAGGGTCAGACAACAGCTGCATCCGGTGCCTGGGAATCAACAGAGGAGGCCACACCATCATCCGGCCGGCCTCTCCTCATCACCGTCCTCATCTTCGTCTTCCCGATGCTCTGATGATGAGGAAGAAGAGGAGGAGGAGGAAGAGGAAGGAAACAACTCGGATGCGACATATACTGGGTCTGAACTCGCGCTAGCTGCGAGAGATAACGTTATGGATCTGCAGAACAGAAGTAAGTTCAATCAATCTACAATTGTGATATTTATTTTTTGGCCGTAAGGTGTGTGTGTGTGATTATACCGATATAATCTGAAATTAATTTTTGGTCGTTAAAGTGTGTGTGTGATTATACCGATTTAATGCGATATAATCTGAAGGTAATTTGATTTTTCAAGACTTTGCAAGCCTACGTAGAGCTTTAGCAGATTGTTAGGGAATGTCCGTGATTTGTCACTGAGGAAAGTTCCCAGTGGCTTTGCATGAGAGGAAATAGGGAGACTATGGGGACTCCGCAATTGACACTTCCGTAATTTTCACAGAACATAGGTCAATGACCTTTTAATCGCCTATCAATCAATCAATGATCCATGATAATTATCGCAGCTTCCAATTCGCGGTCCCCAGTTACCACTGTCGCACTATTCCAATGCAAATTCTTAGCTCTGTAACCTCTCAAATGAACATTTGTTGGAAAACAAAATGGAAAAGAGTCGCCTTTATCAAATCGATCTGAATGTTGCTTTTCAATAATATTCATTCAGCAGTTAAGGTTCAATTGTTTACATCTCAGCGGCAATTTTACGTACGTAATAGGCTAAAATGACCAGACTGCAAGTATCCCAAGAGATCAGAGAAGTTTCGGGAAAGGGATCCACTAGACAGCTGTTAGAAGACGGAGAGGAGTCTTCCATCAAAAACATCCAGCGTTTTCTTCAGGGTATGCTCTCCTGCAACTGGAGAACGGTTTAACGTTCCATCCGAAGGACGGCGTCGTTTCAAATCCTTCGATGTCCAATTTCTCAAAAGACAAAACGGGAGAGGGGTGGGGATGGCTTAGCCGGTAGCGCGCCAGGCTCGTAATCTGCAGTTCCCAGGTTCGAGTCCCAGCTTGGCCAGCCTTGAGATTTATCTCCGAAAAACTTTTCGCCTTGCCGTTGGTCAGTAGGGAACACCAATGGGCTTAGAAAGTCCGGCATCCGTCGGATGGGACGTTAAAACATGTCTCCATGTGCGGGAGAGCCATACCTTGTGCACGTAAAGAGCATGCTGGATTGCCTTGATGGGAGGCTACCATCTGTCTTCCAACAGCTATCCAGTGGGTCCCCTCCCCCAACCTTCTCTACGTCATCGGGGTCCTTGTGACCTGGTCATTTAGCCCAATTGTGTGCAGAAAAAGTGCCACTCAGAGGTAAAACAACCCAAAACAACGCAGAACGGGAGTCAGCGGGAAACATTCTCAACTCAAGAACAGTTGATACTCGTGGTAAATCTCATGAATAGGAAGGCTGTTCTTAATCCAGTTTACAAAACACTTTATATATTCAACGAATATTGTTGAAAGTCAAAATTAAGATAAATGTGAGTTAGATTTTTGAGTTAACTTCAGTCTTACTTTTCCAGAAGAGCTTATTTATGTTACGAATCTAAGAATTTGCTTTCTAATATCCAATGCCACATTTATGTATTTTGTATATAAGTTACAGCAAGCCCTCCAATATATACAGCCACAAGCGACCACCTGGGATGCTTATGCTGTTGGACCAACAGTGCAGATCCGATACGACATAGAATGG
The DNA here is from genome assembly GCA_038380435.1 of Ryuthela nishihirai. Classification (NCBI taxonomy): domain Eukaryota; kingdom Metazoa; phylum Arthropoda; class Arachnida; order Araneae; family Heptathelidae; genus Ryuthela; species Ryuthela nishihirai. The sequence goes on along the minus strand of JAWZYU010000024.1, from coordinate 49,784,287 downwards.
TTAAGATAAATTGTAAATGTCAAACTGCTTTCAACATTGATGTGATTGATTGAGTTACAATTGTCTAACCAATAATAAATGCCGAACTACTTTCGACATTGGTGCGATTGGTTAAGATTATTACAATTGGTTAGACAATTGTATATGTCAACCTACTTTCTACAATGGTGTGATTGGTTAAGATGAGTTAAAATTTTTTAACCAATTGTAAATGTCGAATTACTTTCTACATTGGTGTGATTGGTTAAGATGAGCTAAAAAATATTAACCAATTGTAATTGCCGAACTGCTTTCGACTTTGGTGTGATTGGTTACGATGAGTTAAAAAATTTTAATCGATTGTAATTGCCGAACTGCTTTCGACATTGGTGTGATTGGTTAAGATGAGTTAAAAAAATTTAACCAATTGTAAATGTCGAACTCCTTTCGACATTGGTGTGATTGGTTAAGATAAGTTACAATTGTCTTAACTAGATACGATATTAAAACGATATTAAAGCAAAGGAGACGAAGTCATGAAATGAAACAAATCATCCATGGATTGATTATTGCTTTAAAGAGAATAAAATTTCAATAACATAAATTAAATAAATAATACATATAAATCATTTATGATACCTTAATGTTTAGTATTATATAAGTATGCGTTAATGCTTAGATTAATAAAATAATTTTTAACTTTTCCTAGTTTGTTGATATATTAAATACATGCAAACATCTCTTTTCGTCTAGCCCATTAAAACAATCTATTGTCTGCTCTTTTTCTAAAGCAATAAAAGGAGACATTCCAAGCAGACTTAAGATCAGCTTTAAAAGAAAAAAACTCTCTTCCAGATTGTCGAACAATCCGGTAGCCCTAATGAACGATCTCGTTGGAGATGAAGTCCGGAAGAAGACCCAGCAAAGAGCTAAGAAACTCTTGAAAAGTCCCAAGGGATGGGAGATGGCCAAGAAGCTTTCCCCTAGGGGATGAGGACAAAGGGGATGGGAGAGAAAAAGCTATGAACAGCCGCACTGACAGTGCTCAGCTAGAAGTCATGGAAGAAGTCAGTCTGGGGAATGAAGCTGGTGATGTAGAAAAAGAAGTGTCTGTGCTACTGATGGCATAACATGCTACTGATGGATAAGAGAACTTTCCCTAGTTCTCTTTACTTATAAAATGAGGTCAAGCAGGGAAGATGTGAACTTTTTCATAGAGATGTCAGTCAATGCTAATCACCTGAATTGGATATTATTGTCTCTTGAAGGCAAACTCATCCAGATACTATAGAGATGAATTGATAATGATCTCACCGGGACATTTTTAACTACACTCAGATGTTACCTGAGGGATTCATAAGAATCTGAACAATTACACACTGCTCTATTGACATATGAGAGAATTTCCCAATTATGTAAACGAGAATCTACTTTCGAAACTCTTAACTTCTAAAATATAAATTTATCGGAAAAACAAAGATGATTAATGGTAAATTAAATATGATAATCAAATGTATTTAAATCTCGAATTTCAACATTATTCGTTCAGTTTTTAAAGAGTTATGAAAGTTGTAATATTTAAAAATAGATTATTTAATTAAATAAATCATTCAAAATTGTCTACTAATGAAATAATCAGCATGCAAAATTCTAATATGCACATTTATTTTATTAAATGGTTTGAAATAATACTTATTTTCTGAGTTTTAATTAATTTCTGAGATAATGCACATGACGCATAACTGTTGTGAAATATTTTACACTGGTCTCCATAAATTAAGGAAAATCCCAAAGTTAAATCATTGAAAGCTAACGTCAAAGCTCTATAATTTCTAAAATAAGTTTTTTTTTGGTTTGAAAAATGTGATTGCAGATAAAGGTCTCAATCAAATAAATTAATATCTCGATTTTCAACAATATTCGTTCGGTTAATTTAATTTAATGACTTATGGAAGTTTGAATATTTAGCGATAACAGTGCTAGTCACAAAAATTGACTACAGTACTTAGTAATAAGTATTATATGAAAAGTGTTAAATAAAATAAGTTTGTATTTTAGAACTTTGTGTAAAAATTCTTTCACTCTCCTTAAATTTTGTTTAAGTTTCTTAGGACTGGCATTGTTATCGCTAAATATTCAAACTTCCATAACTCGTTAAATACTGAACGGATATTGTTGAAAATCGAGATATTGATTTATTCGATTGAGATCTTTATCTGCAATCACATTTTTCAAAACGAAAAAGCTTATTTGAGAAGTTATAGAGCTTTGACCTTAGTTTCCAGTTGACTTAACATAGGGATTTTGCTTAATTTATGGAAACCAGTGTAGCTTCCATAACTCTTACAATATTGAACTAATATTGTTGAAAGTCGAGATATAATGCATTTGATTATGATCTTTGTCTTCAGGCACATGCTTTCATTAAATACATATTTCAGAACTTATAGTGCTTCAAAGTTTGATTCCCATTGATGAAACACGAAAATTGTCTAATATTTTGATACGGCAGTGTATATTAATATGCAGCAAATGGACTAGTTCTATTACGAATGCCAAGGCATTTAGGGGAGCCCAATTTGGATTTGACCCTGACCTTATTAAAAGTGTCTTGCAACCGAAACTTAACAAATCTTGTCAAAGGTCGAAAGAATTGACGTTAACACTGAAGCTCTGAAAGGCACAGATATATCCAAAACTTATCATTATAGGTTACTTAGCCATTATGACAATCGTGGTTTGCTTAATACTGAATTTCAGGAAGAATGGGACCATTAAATTAAAAGGATGATCTTGATTATTGAAAATAATTTGATATTTAATCGATAGAAATTGGTTGGTAAAAATTAGCAGGATGTTTTTGAAATTAAAAATTCTCTTTTGAGTAAAATGGAGCATAGAACACAAAACCATTTGAATGATAAGGCACTGGAGCTTATTTCTGAAAGTAACAATTGCAAGAACAACCTGAATGAACATCCATCCTACTAGCCCTAACATACAGCATTGCAGAGAGCTTAATAAACATGTAAAATATCTATTAAATGCTGATTAAAATATATATCTTGATCGCTTAGATGATAAAGCGGAGGAAACAGCTATACAGCAGAAGAGCAGATTAATATTTTGTGTGCGAAAGAAAACACTGAAACACAGGAACTGAGAGATAAACATTAAAAGGATATTGAAAGTGAGAATTCTGTCGTGGCAAGGTGGATTAAGCATTTCAGAGATATTCTAACAATGTGATACTTTTATCTGAGTTTCTCTCGGGGGGATTCAGTAGTAAGATTTCCGTATTTGACTTACAAGATAATTTTCTAGAATAAAGTATTGAACTAAGTGAAAGAAAAATGACGATTTCGGAATATGGTTCAATATTTTCTCAATATTTTCTCATATCTAAAGTTGCATAACTTTAGATTGATATGGAGATATAGTGCGCTTTATGGTCAAATGAAACATATGTCGGATTCGGCATGAGAACAGAACCATCACGAATTTGCAATACATGTGCATGCTTTAAGGTTAAATCAAATAATTATTAATAAATTTTATGCGTAATATATTTGCTGATTGTTTTATGATGATGTAAAATATTACTGTAGAAAAATACTACAATCCCTTGGCCGAGTGATTAGCGCGCTTGGCTACTGATCAACGGGACCTGGGTTCGAGCCCCGTGTAAGGCATGGATGTTTGTGTTGTTTTTCTGCTGAGGTCCCACCATCCTCACAGACCTTCTACTATGGCGTTTGAAACTGGCAGGTTCCTATCAGATTTCTGTGGCAAGCAGCTGCTTGAGGGGATTTTTATTATTTTTTATTAATATTATAAATCTAAAAATATTACTAGATAAATTTATGAAATGAATAGTAATAAAAATTTAATCATAAGGTTAAATATTATTGGATATTTTATTTCTTTATTGTTAGAGTTATAATCAATTTCATCTGTGACGTCATCTGAGGGTATTATCAGCATTCGGAGACTGAAAAATTATTTCGAACGTTACAAATGAAACTTTGAGACCAATAACCCATTCGTCAAAAACAAAAAATGCATAGTTCATCAAGAAGGGACATCTCCATAGAACTAATGTAAGATCGTGCCCCTGGTAGTTTGCTTCTTTTCAAAACTATTTAAACCCTCGAATGGAATGGCCAAGAGAGGGCGCTTTCACACTTTTGAGAGTTTCTTTCCTATCCTTTAGCTGGAAAAGAATAATAGAATAATTTCCGGAAACACGATGAAGCTAAGACTGAAAAGTATTGGCTTTATTTGTGCAAGGCAATGTGGTTTATATCTTTTAAAAGTAATACATAACATTATGACTGGTAGTTTATAATAATGCATATATTGCATTTCTAAAGAGTATAATCGAACATGCTATTTACTATGTAATAATAATATTTTTACATTTGACAACCATTTGCATGCAGCTGAAAAAGAGAAAAATCAGACGTCATATTTGCCGAATTACTTTGAACTTAGAAAATATTATCGTATGTGAGCCCCTGACAGTCAGCTTCTCTGCAATGCTGTTTAAACTCTCAAGTAAAATTGCCACAAGAGGGCGCGCTTTACGGTTTTTGGTCCCTACCCTTCTTAACTCTTATAAATTCTCTGGTCAAAAAGATGTCACCGTTAATTTCAAGTAGTTAGGTACAAATTCATAAAACGAATATCCATATTTGAATAAAAATCAGTATCGTATATTTTAAAATATCATGAGAGCATTTCGAAACTTTTGAGTTTCTTAGAACTCAGATAAAGGTCATTGTTAATGGTAATTGTGATGCAGACATGACAGGAGTGAAACTTTGTATCTGGCACTTAATCTGTGACACAGTTTCAAATAAGTTACTAAATTTATGTTCGTCTCGGGCAATGGTTCCCAACGGGGGAGTTTGGTTTATCAAGCCGATAACTAGGGCGTTACCACCATTTAGAATTCAATTAGTTTTATACAGGAAAATTAGTTGTTGTTTTTTTATTCAATGGGTCTTTAGAAAATAACTCTTGGCGAAAGGGAGTGTTAGGGGATAAGTCTTCGTAAAAAAGGGCGTTGCGCTCAAAAAGAACTCTGCTTTAAGGTAATGTTTCTCGAATTTTAAATGAACTGGGAATGCTTTAGGATGTCAATTACTCAAGGTAAAACGGGGACGGGGTGGCTCAGTCGGTAGCGCGCCAGGCTCGTAATCTGTAGTTCCCAGGTTCGAGTCCCAGCTGGGTCAGCGTTGAGATTTATCTCCGCAAATTTCCCCGCCCTGCCCACGGTCAGTAGGGGACACCGATGGGCTTGAAAAGGCCGCCGTCCGTCGGATGGGACGTTAAGCCGTGGCCCCGTGTGCGGGAGAGCCATACCCTGTGCACGTTAAAGAACACGCTGGATGGCCTTGACGGGAGGCTACCATCTGTCTCCCAACAACTGTTCCAGTGGGTCCCCTTCCCCAAACTTCTCTGAGCCTTCGGGGTCCTTGTGGCCTGGCCATTTAGCCCATGGTGTGCAAAAAAGTGCCGCTCAGAGGTAAAACAATCCAATCCAAGGTAAAACGATTAAAGAAAATTTTCTCGAAAATGTTTGATATATACCGAATGTAATGTTTGCAACAGAGGCTTATTAGGCACGGGATTTTATATAAAGATAAATACGGCAACATTTACAAACCTTATCTGTCTTCTGATACCTTGCATCAAAACCAATGTACACTACTCTACCAGAATATTATGCCAATGGGAATCTGGCATCGAAATTCTCTAACTTCTAAAATATGCAGTTAAAGGGGAAATGTCACTGAAGATAAATTAAAGATCCTAATAAAATGCTTATAAATATCGATTTCCAACGATATTCGTTCAGTATTTAAAGAGCTATGGAAACTAGAATAATTTGCAACAATAATTTACTTGAGAAATTAATTTAAACTTAGATAATAAGTATTATTTATAACCCTCTAATAAAATCAATATGCATTTTAGAAGTTTGCGTAATAATTTTTTTCAATATTAGATAACTTTGAATTATTTTTAAAGCGATGACCTAGTGTTAAATTTTTAAACTTCCATAGCTCTTCAAACAATGAACGAATACTGCTGAAAATCGAGATTTAAATAAATTTGAATATATTCTTCATTTTATATTCAGTTATACTTTTCCATTAAATGCATATTCTAGAAGTTATAGAGCTTCGAAGTTAGATTCCCAATGACATAATATGGAAATTCTCTAATATTTTGGTAAGGTTGGTTTGTTTTATTTCTGAGCGACACTTTTTTGTACACAGTGGCTAAATGGCCAGGTCAAAAGAATATCGAAAGCTCAGAGAAGGTTGGAGGAGACAGCCCACTGGCCAGTTGTTGGGATGATGGTCGCCTTCCGTCAAGGCCTTGTTCTTTAACGGTGCATAGGAATATGGCCCTCCCCCACATGGACTATCCAAATAACGTCCACCCTCATGGACGGTGGCCTTTCCAAGCCCATCTGGCTCCCCTATCTCAAGGATTTAGCGGAGATAAATCTCGAAGCTCGCCCGGGCGGGATTCAAATCAGAAAACTTCAAATTGCGAACCGGCATGCTAGCAACTGAACCCATTTTAGTAGAGCAGTGTGTCATTATTGGCGTCTGTTTGATTGCAAAGACACTCATAAGCAACTTTCAAAATTATTATTTCTAATGCAAGGCTTAACCCTGAATATAAATTGGTCATTGTTATTATGCATTTTCGTTAAAGAAGGAAAACAAAAAAATATCAAAATTGCAAAAAAAGAATAAATGGGAAAAAAGTGCATATAATTTATTTTTTATTAATATGGAAGTTGCGAAACTTCATTACAATTAAGAATAATTGATTTTAAAAATGAAATATCGATCTTTTTTATAGAACATCGTATAAGATGTGTATCTTCTGAGCATATATGAATTTTCCGAGATCTCTTATACCAGTTACTCTTCGAAACCGACGTTTACTTTTTTTTAAGTTACTGGCAGAGCTGGGGTAGCTCAGTCGGTAGCACGTGAGGCTCGTAATCTGCAATTCCCAGGTTTCAGTTCCAACTTTGCCGGAGTTGAGATATATCTCTACCAAATCCTCCCCCCCCCCCACGTCAGGCACAAAGGGGATCTCGAGAAGACAATCGTCCTTCAAATAGATATATATTCATGGAAAGTCATCCTTCCTTCAGATAACCTGTGCACGCTAAGAAAGATGAGGAGGGTCTTGAAAAGGAGGCTTGCATGTCTCCTAAATAGTGTCCAATGAATCCCCTTACCCAGGCCTTCTCTCAGCCCTTGGGGTTCTTGTGACTTGGTCATTTAGCTCATTATGCGAAAAATAGTGCAGCTCAGAGGTAAAACAACACAACCCTCTAGTTAACTAGCGAGCAGTTAAATTTTACCCTGAAGGAATTCTATGTTAAATCTGTTCAATTTTCTGAAATTTGTGGTATGATTTCCCTTAGACATGAAGGTTCATAGTTCAATCGTAATTACATCATTGTTAGTTGAAAAATTGTTACTATTTTATCTGATCTGATCTAAAAATTATTTTTTCCTGCACTGCAATTGCTAATCATCAAATGGACTTGACCTGAAGTTACCATCATCAGAGCGATCAACTAAATTTCCTAGTTAAAAACAAAAATATATTTTTAATTTTATCAATAATTTTCCTGACCTAGAATCTTTTATAATCTTCCCTATCCCTTTCCTTAACTTAGATGACTTCTTTAATCTTTCCTGTTCCTTTTCTTAACCTGTCTTTCTTTAACATTTCGTGTTACTTTCCTTAGTTTGTGTGCTTTTTTTAATATTTCCCTCCCTTTATTTGGCTTGTGATCCGTCTTTAATTGGCCATCTGTTTCTTTATACTGGGGTTCTTCTTCAGTTGTCCCTGTTTCTTTTTTAAGGCTGGGATCCTTCTTTAAAAGTATCTATTCATTAGTTTCTTTCTACAACATTCTCTTCCACATTCCTTTCCCCAACCTATGACTTTCTCTAGTCTTCCCCGACCCTTCCTTTACCCTCTGATCCTTCCTTAGTCTTTCCTCTTTTAATCACTCAGCCTAGATCATTCTTCAGTTTCCCTTCCCTTACCTCTGTAACATTATTTGATCTTCCCTTTCTCTTTTCCTGAATTGGAAGTCCTCCGTAGTTTTTCTCGTCCTTTTCTCTAACTGTGATCCTCTTTTATCTTACCCGTATCTTACTTTAGTCTGAGATGCTCTTCAGTATTCCGAATCGCTTTCTTTAGCCCGTGGTTCTTCTTTTGTCCTTTTCCATTTGTCCATTTTCGTGAGTTTCTTCTTTATTCTTTCTCGTCTATTTTCAGGCTGATGTCGTTCTTTAGTATTATCCACTTCTTTTCATTTTGGGAACTATCTTTAATCTTCGCCACCCCTTTCTTTAAACTAAGATCTTTCTTTACTTTTCCTCATTCTAATATGTTTTTATTCTTTCTTCCTTTCCTTAGCATGAGGGCCATTTTTAATCTTCCCTATCCTATTATTTGCATGAGATCCTTCTATACCGTTTCCCCATTTCTATTTTTAGCTTGCAATTATTCTTTAATCTTCCCTGTCTCATCATTACCTTCGGTTCTCTCTTTAATCTTCCCTGTCTCATCTTTACCTTCGGTTCTCTCTTTAATCTTCCCTGTCTCATCTTTACCTTCGGTTCTCTCTTTAGTCTTCTCTATCCTTTTTTTTAAGACTGGGATCTTTCTTTAGATCTTTTCCAACCATTCCTTTATCCTTCGATCATTTATTAGTCTTACTTATCATTTTTCTGAACCTGTGGTCCTCCTTTTGTCTTTCTCATTTTCCTCCTTCATCCGTATCTTTCTTGACTTTTTTCCGCCTTATTTTCTTAGCATGTAGTGCTTTTTTTATCTTAGCCTGGGGTTTCGTTTTGTCTTCCCCATGTCTTTTGATTTGGTACCTTCTTTTGTCTCCACCATCCCTTTTATTTAGTCTTAAAAACTATATTTTCTCTGTCTCTCTATATTGCCTGAGATCTTCTTTAGTCCTTTTCTTCGCCTGTGACTTCTTCCATCTTCAGTCTTTCCCTTTCTTTTCCTTAACATCCAGTCTTTCTTTAGTTATTCTTGTTGCTTTCCTTAACCAAGAATAGTCCTTTAATATTCTCCATTCCTTAATCTAGAATCTTTAATTTTCTCCATTCCTTCCTTTAGCATGCGATCTTTCTTTAGGCTTCTCCAGTACCTTTCATTAGTGTAGATCTTTCTTTAGGCTTCTCCAGTACCTTTCATTAGTGTAGATCTTTCTTTAGGCTTCTCCAGTACCTTTCATCAGTGTAGATCTTTCTTTAGGCTTCTCCAGTACCTTTCATTAGTGTAGATCTTTCTTTAGGCTTCTCCAAGACCTTTCATTAGTGTAGATCTTTCTTTAGGCTTCTCCAAGACCTTTCATTAGTGTAGATCTTTCTTTAGGCTTCTCCAGTACCTTTCATTAGTGTAGATCTTTCTTTAGGATTCTCCAAGACCTTTCATTAGTGTAGATCTTTCTTTAGGCTTCTCCAGTACCTTTCATTAGTGTAGATCTTTCTTTAGGCTTCTCCAGAACCTTTCATTAGTGTAGATCTTTCTTTAGGCTTTTCCAGTACCTTTCATTAGTGTAGATCTTTTTTTAGGCTTCTACAGTACCTTTCATTAGTGTAGATCTCTCTTTAGGCTTCTCCAAGACCTTTCATTAGTGTAGATCTTTCTTTAGGCTTCTCCAGTACCTTTCATTAGTGTAGATCTTTCTTTAGGCTTCTCCAGTACCTTTCATTAGTGTAAATCTTTCTTTAGGCTTCTCCAGTACCTTTCATTAGTGTAGATCTTTCTTTAGGCTTCTCCAGTACCTTTCATTAGTGTAGATCTTTCTTTAGGCTTCTCCAGTACCTTTCATTAGTGTAGATCTTTCTTTAGGCTTCTCTAGTACCTTTCATTAGTGTAGATCTTTCTTTAGGCTTCTCCAGTACCTTTCATTAGTATAGATATTTCTTTAGGCTTCTCCAGTACCTTTCATTAGTGTAGATCTTTCTTTAGGCTTCTCCAGTACCTTTCATTAGTGTAGGTCTTTCTTTGGGCTTCTCCAGTATCTTTCATTAGTGTAGATCTTTCTTTAGGCTTCTCCAAGACCTTTTTTAGTGTAGATCTTTCTTTAGGCTTCTCCAAGACCTTTCATTAGTGTAGATCTTTCTTTAGGCTTCTCCAGTACCTTTCATTAGTGTAGATCTTTCTTTAGGCTTCTCCACTACCTTTCATTAGTGTAGATCCTTCTTTAGGCTTCTCCAGAACCTTTCATTAGTGTAGATCTTTCTTTAGGCTTCTCCAGTACCTTTCATTAGTGTAGATCTTTCTTTAGGCTTCTCCAGTACCTTTCATTAGTGTAGATCTTTCTTTAGGCTTCTCCAGTACCTTTCATCAGTGTAGATCTTTCTTTAGGCTTCTCCAGTACCTTTCATTAGTGTAGATCTTTCTTTAGGCTTCTCCAAGACCTTTCATTGGTGTAGATCTTTCTTTAGGCTTCTCCAAGACCTTTCATTAGTGTAGATCTTTCTTTAGGCTTCTCCAGTACCTTTCATTAGTGTATATCTTTCTTTAGGCTTCTCCAGTACCTTTCATTAGTGTAGATCTTTCTTTAGTCTTGCCTTTCCTTTAACCTTACTTTTCCTTTAGCCCTACTTTCTGTTTAGCCCGATATTTCAGTTACTTTACCTTTAGTCTTGGAACCTTTCTTTAGTCCTCCCAATCCCTTTCATAAGTATAGGTCCTTCTTTAGTCTTAAGCTTCCTTTTCCCGATATTTCAGTCCTGTCATTTACCTTTAACGATACAGGGGATGAAAACCGCGACACACAAACAAAACAACCTAATCTTGATGGAACCTGGACACATGTAAAATGAGTTCAAAGGTTCATGGACGGCATATGTAATAATCTCTGTAACTCATAGCAACCTGTGACAATTGCATCAACGTCATTGCTTAGTAACAACATCCTTAATGAAATGATAAATGAGAGGTCATTTGGGAGGATAACTAAAAGGTTCCAACGCACTGATACATTTTAATTTAATCATTTCTGCCTCTCTGAGTCCCTTGAGTATTTTCTAATCCTCTTCATCAACACTGATCCAGGAGAATGTTAGAATTACTCTATTAAATGAGTAATAGTGAATCAATAGCCTCGAGCTAATAACTATTTTGATTAATACAACATGACTACAAAATTAATCACCTGTTTACAAAATTGAGAACCAAACAGCAAAAATGAATCTAATTCCACTTCTCGAAATATTTTTCAAATTATAGCTAATGTATATCGTGTCTGTATAAAAAATGTTTAAGCAAAAGTCGTGTTTTAAAAAATAATTAATGCGAATTATTGATCGTAAAAATTCTTTAAAAATTCTTTAAAAATTCTGATGTTTATACCTCTAAATGTATATTTCCCAGTGTAGCAATATCTCTGTAAACCATTGTCTTTTCGGTAGTATCAAGGTCGAGTACCGCCAACGCTGTTAACTCAAAAATGCTCCCACATAAAGCACAGCAAACTATCTATTATCCATGCTAATAGCACGAAAAATCAAAAAATGCGAATAATCAAAGCATCACAATTTTAACCAATCAGTTTCTAAGACATCTTTTTCTCGCAGATTTCTATCATAAAAATGCATATTACTGAACTGACATTTAAGTAAGATTCAAACTAAAAATGACCCTTGGCTAAGGAAAGGAAGAGGGAATAAAAAATATTAGAATGAAGAAAAGTAAAGAAGGATCTTAGCTTAAAGAAAGGGGTGGCGAAGATTAAAGATAGTTCCCAAAATGAAAAGAAATGGATAAAACTAAAGGAAGCATCTTTTTAAAACGACCACATCTTAATTGGTTCAAAGTAGTTAATCCCTAATGCATTCCTGGAATCTGCTTTACGATGTTTCTGAAGAGGAATTAATTGTTCCCTGATTCCTCATTCCAATCGACGGTCTCTCTCAGTTTGAGTTCTTTACCTCTGAGCGGCACTTTTTTTCACGTAATGGACTAAATGGCTAGGTCAAAGGACCCCAAGGGCTCAGAGTTGATTAGGAAAAAGGGGACCCACTGGACAGCGTTTAAGAAACAGATGGAAGTCTCCCGTCAAGGTCATCCAGCATGTTCTTTAACGTGTGCACAGGTTATAGCTCTCCTGCACAAGTGGCCATGGCTTAACACCCCATCCGACGGACGGTGACCTTTCCAAGCCCATCGATGTCCCCCATCGGTTCTCACAGTGGTCAGAATGGAAGTTAGATGAGATAATTCTCAATTCAGACAGAGTTGGGATTTGAAACCTGGGTTGGGTTATCTCTGAATGGCACTTTTTTTCTGCACACAATTGGTCAAATGGCTAGGTCACAAGGACCCCCGAGGACTCAGTGAAGGTTGAGGGAAGAAGACCCACTGGACAGCTGTTAAGGAGACAGATGGTAACCTCTCGCCAAAGCCATCCAGTCTGTTCTTTAACGTATATAGGGTATACCTCTCTCACTTCTATTTCAAATAAGATCTCGCTTACTTAGTTTAAAGAGGGGCAGATATATTTACAACGGAACGAAGGATATTAGGTCATATTCAGTATTAGAAAGGTCCAAATAAAGTAGGAATGATAATAATTTCACAGCCATTTCAAGGGCCCACGGCTTTATGTTCTATTCGACGGACTGCGGTATTCCAAGCTCATTGGTGTCCCCTGCTGACCGAGGGCAGGTTGGGGGTTTTACGGGGATAAACCTCAACGTTGCCCCATGCGGGACTCCAACCTGGGTGCTACCGGTTCAGATTACGATCCTGGTGCGCTACCGGTTGAGCCACTCCCGCCCCTACGAAACCTAGGAGCTGCAGATGACGATCCTAGAGCGCTGCCGGTTGAGCCACCCCCGCCCCTACGAAACCTAGGAGCTGCAGATGACGATCCTGGAGCGCTACCGGTTGAGCCACCCCCGCCCCTACGAAACCTAGGAGCTGCAGATGACGATCCTGGAGCGCTACCGGTTGAGCCACCCCCGCCCCTACGAAACCTAGGAGCTGCAGATTACGAGCCTGTCTCTTGCTACCCACTAAGCCAAACGATCTCTCTGAGGGAGCATATATAACATTTCCTCAAATCGTCATTCAAATTATAGGAAGTTTTCAGAATTCTATTGTACAATATTGACTGCACTAAAAGACTGCAATATTGACTGCAATAAAGAAAGCACAAACCAATGAAAGAACTGCAGAAGTGATTTACAAGAGCAGGACACACATTCATATACTACTATAGGTAATAACAAAATGATTTTTCATGTTTTCTTAGAATATTCTGAATTTTTATGTCATAAAAATTCAGTCATAAAAATTCATATAAATTCTGAATTTTTATGACTTCCAACCATTCAATCCAAGCTTGCGCCACATGGGCATGGATAATCACCCCCCTGTATGATCCGACCACAGATAATCAGGAGTTTTGCTCTATTTATTGTTCAATCTATCATTGACTGTTTTACATTTTCCAAACCACCCGGTCTTTTTTTTAGGAGGCAATTTCTTATAATTACGTATTTTTTAAATCATTTATATTACTCTAACATCATTTTCCGAAAGAATTTGCTAGAATGTGGAGATTTAAATATTTTCTTGAATTCGTCTATCTATCGCCATTCATAAGTTATTAAGCTTTCGAAACAATGAATTTTAATTCAAATTCATATAATGAATATACATTTGTAGCCTTTCCTCTTTATAAGTTTATTCTCTACAATGTAGTATACATATAGATTTAATTCATTACTAAGTAAATTTAGAACTTTCACTGCAGAAATTCCGACATCTTGTTATTTGAAGTCACGAAACCGTTCCAACAGAAATACTAATTAGTTCCTTGCGGACGTTGATGCTATCAATGGCTTTTTATTTTCATTCCCAATGGCATTATTAGCAAATAGCTTTATTGGTTTTCTGATAATGATCTCAAATATATTATGATCCTGATGACCCCATAAAGGTATTATCAAGCTTTAGTGACTTCACAGTAATGAGGTAAGGCTTAGTCAAGGCCACAGATTAATGATATTGCGTATAATTGGAATATTAACTTTAAAAATCGAGCCTTTGCTCTATTTCAGCGCCTCTATCGTCTTGGGTATGTGCAGTCGCTCAAAAAAAGTATCCGAACACTACGGTTGATTACAGAATTCAGAAAAAATATCTGGCAACGATTTTTTTAGAAATTAGTGATCTGGCAACCTTCGTGTCACGTGACTCCCGTGAGTTGCCAGATCACTAATTTCTAAAAAAATCGTTGCCAGATATTTTTTCTGAATTCTGTAATCAACCGTAGTGTTCGGATACTTTTTTGAGCGACTGTACTATTCACTTCATTTTCTCTCCGTATGATTCATATTCAACAACCTAAATAATGAAGTCTAATTATATGAAAATATTAAGATTTAGGTATTAAAATTCAACCGTTTGTTTTTATATTTTAAAAGTTAAGATTTCAACTTGAAATATTCAATATTTCAATAAACAGTAATATTATTTATTCCCATAGTTTTCAGTTTGAAGTTAAATTTTGGATAAATTAAATTACTTAAACTTTCTCCTATTTAATTTTTTCATCATGCCGCTAGTGTCTCTGATATCGGTTAATGGTCTACCGAAACCCTTTGTAATAATTGAAGTGGCCCACCTAATTAACTTCATCTGTGAGTCAAGGCTACCTTGATATTTAAACACATGACAATGATTTCAGTGACGTCACGAACAGAAACTTTTTTCTGAAGTGTAATATTATTGCAAGTTTCTTTTGGATATATTTAACAAATGAATGTAACATTAAATATATTACTTTCACAACAATAGTACCAAAAAATAACCTGAAACACTTAGATCAATGCATATCTAATTATTGTTATGTTAATTATTGCTATATTTACATTTTAGATATAGCCTAAAACAACTTACAATAATTTAATATTAAAATTCGTTTAAAAAACAAGCTTCATTCCGTTTCTGACGTCACTGGAATAGTTGTCATATCCTTCAGTATCAAAGTAGCCTTGATTTATTCCCTTCCTTTATAAAGTATTATCAACGGTTTTTAGCTCAAAAGTATCATTTTCCTGATGCCGTCTTAAACGAATTGTCAAATTTGCATCTTCATAGAATGACGTCAGAGGTTGTGTTAATCTCGTACACAAAAATGTCATCAACATCAACTTTAGTATATAGTACGTTCTTTGACGAATACTATAGTTTTTATATAAACCTAGGTCTTTTGTTTAAAATTAGGTCGTAGCATAACAGGTTCTCAAATCGTTAACCATAAACCTTGAAAAAATGGTTTCTCCAATTATAGTACTAGTGGGGCCTTTTTTTTAATTTTAATCATTAAATAACTAGCAGTTAAAAATCTCGCCTCTCAATACAAAATATTAATATACTTTTACAAATTTGTAGCATAGTAATATATAATATGTATATGTCAATTTTAATTTCATAAAAAATACCCCCTCAAGCAGCTGCTTGTCACAGTGTGCAAATTTTCATTTTACAGTAGCTATTTTCGTAAGTAAGTACCTTTCACCAATTTGTCCTTACGTTATTCCGAGAAATATCGTTACATGAAAGGTGTTGTCAGCTTGTTTTCTTTACAAAATCGAAGATAAATTTTGCACTGATTTAAAAACATGCAAATATGCATTGCATTCAAAATGCTAAAATCTAAGAATTCCGCGTCGTTTTATTGCTGAGGGCAGTACTCGAAAATTTGTTATAAAATCATTCCAAATAATGTTATTTCCGCGTCTTTGAAAGAAAGATAACATTTTTACTTTCGTTCTTTGTTCTCGTGCTGACTAACACACGTAGACACGATGTTGAATGGTTGTCTTCCATTCCGTCTATTTCTTTCAACTTTCCATTCCTGAAGGCACAAAACTAGCGTACCACCACATGAAAGGAAAGACAGCAAAAAATAAACTTCAATGCTAATGTCAGACATTCAAAGATTTTTCCTTCAAGTGTTGCCTTTTTCACCAAATCAAATGGAGGAATGCCTCACCGGCCACTCCAGCTAAAACATTTCCAAAATGACAGCCAAGAAAAAAAAAGAACTAGGAGTGTGTATTCCATCTGCATCTACATAGAAGGGAGGATGCAGCTGGCGGCTTCTGATGCTGTTGCACTCTTCCTCCCCCTCATCCTCTGAGCCAGCCTCCGGTTGCTAAGGCGATGCCAGCGCCACCTAAACACCAACCTCAGAACTAATCAGCGTGTGCCAATTGGGAAATAAGACGCCGGAGAGAAAGGTGTGAGTCAAGAAAGTTTCTGCTTCGTCCCAGCATCCCGTCTCAGAAGATGCTATGTTTACGCCCCATTTCTGTAGCATCCTTAGGCAACGGGAGCAACAAGAGCAAGTGGATAACGGCTTCCAAGTGTTGAAGAGATGCAAGAGATATTGCTACTCCAATCTCTCGCTACGTACGTGCACATGAGTGCCTGGTCTTAAGCCGCGAAAACCTTCGTCAACATCCGAATAGCGGGAGAACGACGGAGGGAGAGGAAAAAGGGAGCGGATGACGCAACATCCGTTCCTCCATCATTAGCTTCTGGCCGACTGTCGTGCAGTGATAGGTGGATGCACGTGTTAAGGTGAATCTTGGCGCGGCTGCTGATGAACTGCACACATCGGTGTGACTGAAGAGGCCACTCTGACAACACAACTGCCGTGTTTGGAATGGTGGTGTCGTGTTCACGCCACTGAACGGGAAAACAACAGCTATCTGCTCCTCACAATGTGAAAGGTACAGTAAAATGGGACCTTTGTTTTTATCTAATTGGAACATTGATTTCGATTGTAAGTAACAAATTTAAACTAATTTTCTCCAGAGCCAATTTGACACTTTTCTGTAAACTAAGTGATATGCTTATTCGTACTCTTCCTTTATTAATATTTTCAAAATTCAATACTTGTTGGTAGCGTGACGAACTTTTTAACTTGAAACTCACAGTTTCGAATTCTTTTTCCCTCTGGTTATGATTATTTCTTTCAAACCCTGTTCTTCCTTCAGTAGTAAAAAGAACACCAAAGGGTTTCGAAAGGCAGTCGTCCGTTAGATGCAACGTTAAGCCATAGTTTAATGTACTGACGAAATTTTTCCTAATGATTGCACGCAAAGAATATTGCCTAAAATCCAGTGCTTTCTGTCACACGGCTGATTCCATGATGATGTCATTTTTTAAATTGTGGAACATTTATTGGTACATCATTCAAACAATAACAATAATGCACCTACTACCACTATCTACAACCAAAATTCTATGTTCTTAGTTGACACTACAACTAATAGGGTTTACAATATTATAAATATCCAAATGCTATAAAAGCAATTGGAATTGATAACTGTAAAAATGATACAGAGTATTTGTAAATATCATTTAGATTTCATAGTTCATATAATAAATGAATCATTTACGATTGGAATATATATTGGTGTTTTAAAAAGGTCTGTGAGTATTGCCTGTTTATAAGTCGGAGATAGAAATTTGTTTTACAATTATAGACCAATATTGATTTTTACCAGTTTTTACTAAAGTAATGGAAACATTGATGAAGAGAAGACATAATATTTCTAGATTCTTTTGATTCTTTTAATAAAAATCAAATCTGTTTTCGGAAAAATAGAAATACAGAACTGGCGCGTTTAGAATTTCCTGGCTATATTTTTAAGAGTATAGATATGAGTAGAGAAATCTAGTTACATTTTGTGATATTTATTCAAAAGGCTTTTGATTCAGTTGATCATGACATTTTGTTGACATGACACTGCAACAGTTGATCATGACACTGCAAAAATGTATGCTTTAGGTTTTTATATTATTAATATATTATTAATAATTTTGAAAATATTAATAAAGGAAGAGTACGAATAAGCATATCACTTAGTTTACAGAAAAATGTCAAATTGGCTCTGGAGAAAATGAGTTTAAATTTAGAGGCTATCAATGGTTTGCATCTTACTTATACAATAGACAAGAAGCAGTTACTTTGAGTAATATAATTTTCAGATTATGAAAACAGGAGTACCACAAGGTTCGGTGTTAGGACCATTGTTGCTTTTCATTTACGTTAATGATTTATGTTCATTGAAGCTAATAACCTTATTAGTTTTGCAGACGGCAACATTGTTTATTTATTCTTCTGATAATATTCCAAAATTAAAAGAAAGAAATGTAGGCAGATTTATTTACTTTGAAGAGATGGTTTAATAATAATAGGATTAAACTGAATATTAAAAAAAACTAAATTTATTATATTCGAATTGAAAGCTAAATCTTTAAACTTGAAGTTTAAACTCCACAAATACATCATGAGCACCAAGTAATGATGAATGCTCTTGTGAATTAATTGAACAGGTACAAATATTTGGATGGCTGTCCTGTGACTGAGCGGTTAGCATTCTTTGCTATTGATCAAAGTGACCTGCGTTCGAGACTCGGGTAAGGCATAGATGTTTGTTTCTTTTCTGGTAAGTCCTGTCATCTATATAGACCTTCTACTATGGCGTATAAACTGACATGCCCCTATCAGACTTCTGTGGCAAGCAGCTGATTGAGGAGGTATATAAATTCTTCAAATAGATTCCAAATTGAACTGGCAATTCGTATTAGCTATCTATTGAACAAATTAAGATATATTTCGTACAGAATATATGAACTAAAAAATGGTATCTGTAAATTTTTACAAACCTTATATTTTTCTTGGGTCTATGCTAGACTTCAGTATGGTACCGTATATGTAGTTGGGATGGAGTCTGAAAACTAATTTAAAAAATTAGTCTCCATGAGAGAAGAGTAAAATTTGTGTCCTCTCATGGAGTTGTCCAATGTCAAAATTTATTCAATATTACTGATATGGAAGTCAGACAGTTGTTTAGAATATGGTTCCTTTTGTTTAAGAAACAACATTGGATTCAAAAAGATGATGTTAGGCAAAATTTAATATGTGGTGGTTGCTTATTTAAGGCGCCAATGGTATACCGATATTGCAGAGACATTTCTTTCATGTGATTCCTAAATTATGTAATTCTTTAGATATAAATCCGAAGAACGAAACCTCTGAGGCAAAATTTAAACAAAAAATTTAATTTCTGCTTGTTCATTATTTGTGATATTGAGTCCTTTATCACATTACATTATTCTCATTCTCTTTGGTTGTAATTTAATATTGTGATTTTTTTTCAAATTTTTTATTGTTTATCTTTTATCAACGGGGGAAGATATAAATATTAATTTCCGTGTCATATATTTATGTTAATGGCACGCAACATCTATTATTTAAGCCATGAGGATGCCAAATTTTAGTTTATACTAAGTATATGAAACGTGGAGGGTGTGGTGACCCCTTGGTTACAACTGTAGTGACGATATTTGTATTTTATGTTTTGGTGTTTGCTTTTTCGTATAATTTTTTGTACTTTAAAATCAAGTTACTATTATTAAATAAGACAAACAGAGCAATGTTAATGAAGAACGGAGAGAAATTCTTATATACACAGTGTATCGTCGCTCAAATAAATATCCGAACACTATAGTTGATTACAGAATTCAGAAAAAATATTTGGCAACGTTGCTATTTTAGAAATTAGTGATCTGGCAACCTTCGTTTCACGTGATTACAGAATTCAGGAAAAATATCTGGAGCGTGTACAGCAACTGTACACGCTCCAGTTACCGTTCACATCAAACTGGAGCGTGTGCAGTTACTGCACACGCTCCAGTTTGCTGTGAACGGTAACTGCACACGCTCAATATTTCCGTGAGTGAGCCCACACGATCCAGGTCTTTGTGAGCTCACACGATCCATCTGGCAACCTTCGTATCACGTGATTACAGAATTCAAGAAAAATATCTGGAGCGTGTACAGCAACTGTACACGCTCCAGTTACCGTTCACAGCAAGCTCCAGTTTGCTGTGAACGGTAACTGCACACGCTCAATATTTCCGTGAGTGAGCCCATACGATCCAATGTGCTGTGAACATTAACCGCAACCGCTCCAGTTTGCTGTGAACGGTAACTGCACACGTTCCATATTCATTGCATTATATATTCATATGCATTATATATATTAAAAAATATCCGAACACGATGGTTGATTGCAGAATTCAGAAAAAATATCTGGCAAAGATTTTTTTAGAAATTGGTGATCTGGCAACCTTCGTGCCACGTGACACGAAGGTTGCCAGATCACTAATTTCTAAAAAATCGTTGCCAGATATTTTTTCTGAATTCTGTAATCAACCATGGTGTTCGGATACTTTTTTGAGCGACTGTACATCAAGTGCGGTAACATTGCAATACTTTACAAATATACATTGCATAAAGCAAAAATATGCATCCTAAGGATCCGTGGAATAAGTTGGTCGGGCTCGGAGGGTAGACCCCTGATTTGTATAACATTTAGGAAGGTAGGTTTAGAACGTATAAGAGACAAGAAGGGACAGCAAGCAAAACAGGAAAGGGCGCCCTCTTGCGGCAAATTTTATTTGAGATTCAAATTCTATTGCAGAGAAGCTGACTTTGAGGGTGCTCACATACAACGTTAAAATAAATAAAAGTTCAAAATAAGTCAAGAAATATTATGTTAAATTGTGATTTTTATGGTGTGTAGGAGTTATCAAATATAAAAAAATATTATTATAAGGTGATAAATAGCAAGCTCAACTATATATTTTTCAAATGTAATATATTCATCCTAAAATTACCGCTACTAATATTAGAGATTTAATATAAAGTTTTCAAATGTATTATTTTGTGGTAATAATTAATACTGATACTTTCCGATCCAAATTTCAGTGTATTCTTGAAGATTATTCAATGATAAAAGATAGGAACGAAACTGCCGAGAGTGTGAAGGGGGGCGCCCTTTGTTCGCCATTTTCCCTTGGGGTTCAAACAGTCATGCAAAGAAACAAATTTCCAGGTGCACGATCTTTCATTAGTTCTATGGCACTGCCTCCTCTTGATGATATCTATATTCTTTGATAGAGACAAGTCACCGAATTTAACGAAGGGAACAGAACGTTGTTCCGGTATTTTTTTTTCTTGAAATTTTTGCATCAATTAGTGCACTATGCCTTTTTCCGTCTTCGTTCTAGCGGTCTTTAAAAAAATCATTATCTATCTGAAGGGAACTACGAAAGACAGAGCTACCTAGATCGAACAGGACGGGCAGGTCACTATAAACTTAATAAAATAATGTTTCAGAATAATAATAAAAATAATGTTTCAGATTAATGAATAATAGTAATCATGTTTCAGGATGCAGGAAAACATCAATAAGGGAAAACTGCAATCCTAAGCCCATTGTAGGGAGAAAATGTTTCGAAATATGAGCTTAATTAAAATATTTCCTCTTAAAATTGAATTAATTGTTGTCTATGCTTTTGAAATTTATAATTAATTTCAAAATATTCAATAGCAATTTAATTAATTTTTAATATTATTTATTTATTTTATATTAATATATGCTGAGGGCCTGCCATCCTTACAGACCTTCTATTATAGCATATAAATTAGCAGGCTGCTGTCAAAACTTTGTGGTAAGCAGCTGCTTGAGGGGGGTATATATACAATATATACACAGTCGTATCAGAATAATATGACCACCTACCATACAAATATTATGGCAGGTGGTCATATTATTCTGATACGACTGTGTATATATTAATGTAAACTAAATAGCTTGCAACTAAACTAATTCTTAGACAATTTAAATCACTTAAAATTTTATACAAATTTAATTTCTATTTTTTTTTTGTTTAACAACTGTTCTTGCCTGGTTTTATCATGATGGTTCTGATAAAGTGTCTCCTTCAAAAATTTTAATACCGAAACCAAACTGGACATAAGAGTAAACACATATTTTCACATTTTTTCTAGAATATTTTTATAGACTGTTAAAATGAAAAATAAAGCACATTAATTATTTGCATTATTTTTCAAGAATAAGATAGTTTGGAATTTTTTTTAAATTTGATATAAGGTTTGAATGTGTGGCATTTTTGGTAAATATTAATTTACAAAGAATGAATAATATAATTAAAAATTCGGTAAAAAGTTTATTCGCTTATCAAAAATACGAATTTTTGTTTTGGAAAAAATACCGAAATGCATTCTAATAAATTTCGGTTTAATTTTATTATATCTTCCACACACACATACAGGAACACCCGGCAATTTTTCAATTTTTTTTTTCTAAATCGTGCTTGTCCCTGAACTAGTAATAAAACAGCCAAAAAACAACCCAGCATGAATAAGATGTACAGTCGCTCAAAAAAAATATCCGAACACTATGGTTGATTACAGAATTAAGAAAAAATATCTGGCAACGATTTTTTTAGAAATTAGTGATCTGGCAACCTTCGTGCCATGTGACACGAAGGTTGCCAGATCACTAATTTCTAAAAAAATCGTTGCCAGATATTTTTCCTCAATTCTGTAATCAACCATAGTGTTCGGATACTTTTTTGAGCAACTGTATTGAACTAGTTGAATTTATAATGATACATATGATACATATTTTCATCCTCGTAACAAAACATATGTATAAATAAAAATGTAATACTAATCAACTTTATAATCCATTCCTCGCTGATAAGTCAACCGCAACAATTCGAATTCCCCTAAACTATTGTGCTTTTCTGAGTTTTTACCTCACTAACGATTTGTGCGCGTTCGACTAGTAGTTTACAAAATATCCTTTTATTTAACGAATCCTTGCTTGCAGAGAAGTTAAAGGCAGATTTTCCCGTGTAAGTAAAGTAGTCATTGCATGGGTGGAGTCATTGCAATTCATCACTTGCCCGTCAGTCCCATTTCTCTTACTACAGAAATATTCTCCGTTGCCTCCGTATCTCCCAAGCCACTAGCTAGTAACTCGCTAGCACGGCATCGCCTTGTTGGTCGTCATGGCAACTGTCGGAGCGTTCGTTACTCGGTGCACTGTAAAAACAATGGAGGAGAATGACGTCACTGTGTTAGAAGATCGTGTTTGGTCACGTGAATGGCCACAATGCATTTAAATAATGATCCAGTATTAGTGATTGCTGCTTAGAAATATGATCTGCTTGTGGCTTCTGCTAAATTAGCCGGCTGGTAGTTGGAAGAGCCAGTTCTCCAGATTTCAGGGTTAGCAATTTAAAGGAATATTGATCAATTGGTCAGGAAAGTTAGCAACAGAAAAAGCGCTTCGTGTCGACAGAAATTTCACATCAAATCGAGTGTAATGACACAGCTACTTCGCAGTTGCAATTTCTCGCTCATAATTGCATTTGGAGACGAAAAAAATTGTTTTTTTTTTTCTGAGTGAAACATCACTAAAGTTGGAAATATGAATTAGATGATTATTAGGGTGACGATAAAGTTGTTTGACAGAAAGTATTTGTTGCAAAGATATAAGAATAAATTTATATATGATTAAATCGCTCTGTTATCGCACTATCAATGCTGGACAATGCGATAACAGAGGTAGTAATATTTAAATATATAGCTGTTTAAATTAAAGTTTTTTCTCTTAAATAAATTAAAGTGATGAAAATTGGTCTGGCAGGTTGTGATTCAGTTAATCTGAATGGTTGCAGTCTTGAGCAGGTGTCACAGTTTAATTACCTTGGAAGCTACGTAACTGATACTGATGATGTGCGGCATGAGATTAACCGACGAATAGGTATTGCTGCCGGGACTTTTAAGAATCTATGGAGATTGTGGAGAAATAGGCGTATACACCTAAAGACTAAAATTAGACTGTGTAATAGTTTGGTTCTTTCTAGGGTTAGTTACGGTAGTGAAACTTGGACGCTGTGTAAACAAGATAACAGGAAACTAGATGCTTTTGATTCTAGATGCTTACGCAGTGTCTTGGGTATTAGGTGGTTTAACTTTGTAACTAATGATGAGGTTAGGCAAAGGAGTCTGCAACCTCCTTTAAGCAGCATATTGTGCAGAGAGAGACTCCGCTGGTTTGGCCATGTTGCCCGTATGGATAATTATAGATTGGCGAATAGGGTTATGAACAGTGTGCCTAGAGGCCTCAGAAGGAGGGGGAGACCTAGGATGCGGTGGGCAGACAATGTCAAACAGGACCTTGTTAGAATTGGTGTACAGTGGCCGGATGCAGCAGATGTAGCTCAGGACAGATATGCTTGGAGAATTAAACTGTGCGGTCTTGTTGGACCTCCGTAGCCCATGGCTGCTTGAGGATGATGATGATGATTTTCTCTTAAATACATCTAATAGCTATTTATTTTTAGAAATTTGGATATTACTTCTAAAATATTCAAAAGCATTTTAATAACCTCGTAGTAAGTAAAATATCTTCTCTTATTCTGTTTAAAATAAATAGCTTGTAGTAAAATAAAACAGTTGTATTTAAATTGCAGACAAATAAACCACTTGAATTTTTACGCATATTTAATTTTCTTCCTTTCTTCTTTCCTTTTTTTTTTTGATGACTGTCCAGGCTCGGTATATCGAGGTGGCTCTGTTTAAGCAACACCTCCTATAACAGAAAGCCAGAGGACCAAATTTATGACGTCAACTTAAGTAGTAGTACTACTACCACCATATGAACATTTCTTATATCTTTTATTTTAATAATATCACTGGTGGATTCTGCGCTAATCTTTACACTAATATTTATCTATAAATATATTTTATTTAGGAGAAAATTTATTTGCATTAATTAGCATTATTATATTTGATAATAAATACGAATAATGTTTTTCCTAAATAAAATATATTAATAGATAAACATTAGTATAAAGATTAGCAGAATCCACCAGTAATAATATTAGAATAAAAAATATAAGAAATGTCTATATAGTAGGACCACTTTGTGAGATCAAAATTTTGGTACATTGGTCTTCTGTTATAGGAGGTGTTGATTTTAGTAGGTAGTGCTTTAGATTTGTAACCTAGCATTCTCAAATTCCAGTTCCCACTGTGCCTAAATTCAGATTTTCTCCGCTAACCCCGCTCTGCCTTCAATGAGAAAGGGGATACCGATGATCTTGGAAAACCTATTGGATGGGGACATTAAGCTTCGATTCTCAGTGCAGAAAAAACCATTCCTCTGTATGTTAAAGAACATGCTGGATAGACTTGTCAGGAAACTTTTTTCACCTGGCAAGTGAAATTCTTCCCCCTTTCCTCTCCCTGCTCTGAACATTGAAGGGGGTCATTTACTTCATTGTGTTAAGAGACAGAGGTTGGCTTAGTCGGTAGCGCACCAGGCCAAGATTGCTTCGATGGTTAGTAATTTAATTTCCTAATTAAATAATTGATGGTTAGTTATCAAGGTAGCTTTGTCTAGATCCGTAATCTGAAGTTCCCAGGTTCGAGTCTCAACTGTACCAGCTATGAGATTTATCTCCATTAACCTCCGGGCCTGCCTTCAGTGAGAAAGGGGACATTTCTGGTCTTGGAATGGCCGCCTCCATCGGTTGTGACTTTAAGCCGTGGTCTCGTGTCCAGGAGAGTCATATCCTGTGCATTTATTACTGCTCAATGTAAAGACTACTCTGAATGGCCTTGTCGAGAGGCTTTTATTTCTCTCATAACAGCTGTCCAGTGGATCCCTTTCCCCAACTTTCTCTAAGCCCTCCTGTGACTTGGCAGCGTTGAGATTCATCTCCCCAACATTCCCCCGCCCTGCCCACGGTCAGTAGGGGACACCGATGGGCTTGGAAAGCCCACCGTCCGTCGGATGGGACGTTAAGTCGTGGCCCCTTGTACGGGAGAGCCATACCCTGTGCACGTTAAAGTACACGCTGGATAACCTTGACGGGAGGCTACCAACTGTTTTCCAACAGCTGTTCCAGGGGGTCTCCTCCTTCAACCTTCTCTGAGCCTTCGGGGCCAACCCAAACCAATGACTTGGCCATTTAGTCCATTGGTGCTAACAAGTGCAGCTCAGAGGTAAAACAACCCGACTCACTTCGCTCATAAATGCGCCAGTAAGTGGCAAAACAACTCAAACTTTTCACAGTTGGGTTGTTTTACCTCTGAGCGGCACTTTTTTACACACCATGGGCTAAATGGCCAGGTCACAAGGACCCCGAAGGCTCAGAGAAGGTTGGAAACGAAATTAAATACGAAGTTATGTGTTTTCAACTGTTACAAATGCAGTTATTATTCTAGAGCTGTCTACATTTTTATATTTTTCCACGTATTGGTAAATATTTCTAACAAAGTAGAATTAAAACTTGAATGCATATCTATAACGAATTTGTGTTTCAATAATCTAACAGTTTGCATGCAACCTCGACGATTGCATTATCATTTCTGTTATAAGACTGTTCAGTTCATCTTGCATCATTTTCATGCAAAGAATTTATTTATTATATATGATGTTATAATCGATGCAACCGTTCGAGAATTATTGATGAAAAAATTCACAATCACTCGTACACAATCATAAAAATCTAGTAGATTCAGTTGTTTCCGCTTTGCTTGGTTTTTTTTTTTTTGCTCTTTTTGTAAGTTTATAGAATTTAATGAGTCCTTTTAGCTCACTGCTGCCCATCTCGCGTTTTAATAGAAGAGCCAGTTACCCAGATTTCAGGATTAGCAATTTAAGGGAATTTTAGAAGAGCCAGTTCCCCAGATTTCCCAGTTTTAATAGAAGAGCCAATTCCCCAGATTTCAAGATTAGCAATTTAAGGGAATTTTAGAAGAGTCAGTTCCCCAGATTTTTATCCCAGATTTCCCAGTTTTAATAGAAGAGCCAGTTCCCCAGATTTCAGGATTAGCAATTTAAAGGAATTTTAGAAGAGCCAGTTCCCCAGATTTTCCAGTTTTAATAGAAGAGCCAATTCCCCAGATTTCAGGATTAGCAATTTAAGGGAATTTTAGAAGAGTCAGTTCCCCAGATTTTTATCCCAGATTTCCCAGTTTTAATAGAAGAGCCAGTTCCCCAGATTTCAGGATTAGCAATTTAAAGGAATTTTAGAAGAGCCAGTTCCCCAGATTTTCCAGTTTTAATAGAAGAGCCAATTCCCCAGATTTCAGGATTAGCAATTTAAGGGAATTTTAGAAGAGTCAGTTCCCCAGATTTTTATCCCAGATTTCCCAGTTTTAATAGAAGAGCCAGTTCCCCAGATTTCAGGATTAGCAATTTAAAGGAATTTTAGAAGAGCCAGTTCCCCAGATTTTCCAGTTTTAATAGAAGAGCCAATTCCCCAGATTTCAGGATTAGCAATTTAAGGGAATTTTAGAAGAGCCAGTTCCCCAGATTTCAGGATTAGCAATTTAAGGGAATTTTAGAAGAGTCAGTTCCCCAGATTTTTATCCCAGATTTCCCAGTTTTAATAGAAGAGCCAGTTCCCCAGATTTCAGGATTAGCAATTTAAAGGAATTTTAGAAGAGCCAGTTCCCCAGATTTCCCAGTTTTAATAGAAGAGCCAATTCCCCAGATTTCAGGATTAGAAATTTAAAGGAATTTTAGAAGAGCCAGTTCCCCAGATTTCCCAGTTTTAATAGAAGAGCCAATTCCCCAGATTTCAGGATTAGCATTTTAAGGGAATTTTAGAAGAGTCAGTTCCCCAGATTTTTATCCCAGATTTCCCAGTTTTAATAAAAGAGCCAGTTCCCCAGATTTCAGGATTAGCAATTTAAGGGAATTTTAGAAGAGCCAGTTCCCCAGATTTCCCAGTTTTAATAGAAGAGCCAATTCCCCAGATTTCAGGATTAGCAATTTAAGGGAATTTTAGAAGAGCCAGTTCCCCAGATTTCAGGATTAGCAATTTAAGGGAATTTTAGAAGAGCCAGTTCCCCAGATTTTTATCCCAGATTTCCCAGTTTTAATAGAAGAGCCAGTTCCCCAGATTTCAGGATTAGCAATTTAAAGGAATTTTAGAAGAGCCAGTTCCCCAGATTTCCCAGTTTTAATAGAAGAGCCAATTCCCCAGATTTCAGGATTAGCAATTTAAGGGAATTTTAGAAGAGCCAGTTCCCCAGATTTCAGGATTAGCAATTTAAGGGAATTTTAGAAGAGCCAGTTCCCCAGATTTTTATCCCAGATTTCCCAGTTTTAATAGAAGAGCCAGTTCCCCAGATTTCAGGATTAGCAATTTAAAGGAATTTTAGAAGAGCCAGTTCCCCAGATTTTCCAGTTTTAATAGAAGAGCCAATTCCCCAGATTTCAGGATTAGCAATTTAAGGGAATTTTAGAAGAGCCAGTTCCCCAGATTTCAGGATTAGCAATTTAAGGGAATTTTAGAAGAGTCAGTTCCCCAGATTTTTATCCCAGATTTCCCAGTTTTAATAGAAGAGCCTGTTCCCCAGATTTCAGGATTAGCAATTTAAAGGAATTTTAGAAGAGCCAGTTCCCCAGATTTCCCAGTTTTAATAGAAGAGCCAATTCCCCAGATTTCAGGATTAGCAATTTAAGGGAATTTTAGAAGAGCCAGTTCCCCAGATTTCAGGATTAGCAATTTAAGGGAATTTTAGAAGAGTCAGTTCCCCAGATTTTTATCCCAGATTTCCCAGTTTTAATAGAAGAGCCAGTTCCCCAGATTTCAGGATTAGCAATTTAAGGGAATTTTAGAAGAGCCAGTTCCCCAGATTTTTATCCCAGATTTCCCAGTTTTAATAGAAGAGCCAGTTCCCCAGATTTCAGGATTAGCAATTTAAAGGAATTTTAGAAGAGCCAGTTCCCCAGATTTTCCAGTTTTAATAGAAGAGCCAATTCCCCAGATTTCAGGATTAGCAATTTAAGGGAATTTTAGAAGAGCCAGTTCCCCAGATTTCAGGATTAGCAATTTAAGGGAATTTTAGAAGAGTCAGTTCCCCAGATTTTTATCCCAGATTTCCCAGTTTTAATAGAAGAGCCAGTTCCCCAGATTTCAGGATTAGCAATTTAAAGGAATTTTAGAAGAGCCAGTTCCCCAGATTTCCCAGTTTTAATAGAAGAGCCAATTCCCCAGATTTCAGGATTAGCAATTTAAGGGAATTTTAGAAGAGTCAGTTCCCCAGATTTTTATCCCAGATTTCCCAGTTTTAATAAAAGAGCCAGTTCCCCAGATTTTAGGATTAGCAATTTAAAGGAATTTTAGAAGAGCCAGTTCCCCAGATTTCCCAGTTTTAATAGAAGATCCAATTCCCCAGATTTCAGGATTAGCATTTTAAGGGAATTTTAGAAGAGTCAGTTCCCCAGATTTTTATCCCAGATTTCCCAGTTTTAATAAAAGAGCCAGTTCCCCAGATTTCAGGATTAGCAATTTAAGGGAATTTTAGAAGAGCCAGTTCCCCAGATTTCCCAGTTTTAATAGAAGAGCCAATTCCCCAGATTTCAGGATTAGCAATTTAAGGGAATTTTAGAAGAGCCAGTTCCCCAGATTTCAGGATTAGCAATTTAAGGGAATTTTAGAAGAGCCAGTTCCCCAGATTTCCCAGTTTTAATAGAAGAGCCAATTCCCCAGATTTCAGGATTAGCAATTTAAAGGAATTTTAGAAGAGCCAGTTCCCCAGATTTCCCAGTTTTAATAGAAGAGCCAATTCCCCAGATTTCAGGATTAACAATTTAAGGGAATTTTAGAAGAGCAGTTCCTCAGATTTTTATCCCAGATTTCCCAATTTTAATAGAAGAGCCAGTTCCCCAGATTTCAGAGTTAGCAATTTAAGGGAATATTGATCGATTGGTAGGAAAGTGAGCCCTATAATTTCCAAAAAATTTTCAATTTTCGAATCCCGAAGATCTTACATTCGAATCCAGTCATTCGCGTCCGGTTCCAGGCGATCTTGCGTTCAAATCCAGTAATTCCGCGTTCAGATCCATGAAATCTTGTGATCGAATCCAATGATTCTGCATTTAAATCCAGGGGATATCGCGTACGAATCCAATTACTCTGTGTGCCGATCCAAAAGATCTTGCATATTCTGCATACTCTGCAGATCTTGCATACTCTGTGTGCCGATCCAAAGATCTTGCCAGTCACTCCGTATTCAGATCCAGGAGATCTTTCATATAAATCCAGTCACTCTGCTTTCAAATCCTCTAGATGTTGCGTACAAATCCAGTCGATCCACCTTCCAATCCAGGAGATTCAGGACACTCTGCTTTCCAATCTAAGAGATTCTCGAATTCGAATAAAGGAGATTTAGTGTTCGAATGCAGGGCTCCATATACTCGAATCCAGGTCATCCCGCGTTTCAATACAAGAGATTCAGCTTTCAGATCCAGGAGCTCTCGTGCTGGAACCCAGGGCCTTCACAGTTGGAATCCTTACACCCCACCTTCGAATGATGGAGATTCAGCATTCGAACTTTTCATCTTTTTCTTAATTTTCGATCGAACATTAATATGCTTATGCGAGTTTCTACTGCTGTACGGAATCCCATTTTATTCTGAATCCAGAATCTTTAACTCATATATAAATTTATTCTTATATCTTAACAACAAATGCTCTCTGTAAAACAACTTTATCTTCACCCAAATAATCTTCATCTAATTCATGTTTCCAACTTTAGTGATGTTTCACTGAGAAAAAAAGAAAAACTCAAGTTTTTTTTCTTCACCAAATGCAATTATGAGCCAGAAATTGCAACTGCGAAGTAGTTGCGTCATTACATTCGATTTGATGTGAAATTTCTGTCGACACGATGCACTTTTTTCCATTGCTATCTTTCCTAACCATCGATCAATATTCCCTTAAATTACTAACCCTGAAATCTGGAGAACTGGCTCTTCTGACTACCAGCTACCTAATTTAACTGCGCTGTTGTAATTCTGCATCTATTGATTCACAATGTCCAGTGTAAAATAATTGCAAATATATAAATGAAATATTTTATTTTGCTTGGTTTAAAAATAATTAGATTTTTAGTTAAATTTTAGACAAATTAAACCGTTTAAATTTTTATGCATTTATAATTTCCCTCTTTCCTTTTCTCCTTTTGCTCTCTTTTGTCCAGACCTCG
This sequence comes from Ryuthela nishihirai, assembly GCA_038380435.1. Taxonomy (NCBI): domain Eukaryota; kingdom Metazoa; phylum Arthropoda; class Arachnida; order Araneae; family Heptathelidae; genus Ryuthela; species Ryuthela nishihirai. Next base: position 49,753,299 of record JAWZYU010000024.1, on the reverse strand, counting down.
TGTATCAAGGTGACCTTGACTAAGCTAACCCTTCCTCTCTTGTGAAACGAGAAAAGTAGGAAGAGTCAATGTAACATTATTTAATTCAGGAGTATATGATCTTTTTTAGAGAGTATTTAGGTTGGGTTGTTTTACCTCTGAGTGGCTTTTTGCGCACAATGAGGTAAATGCCCAGGTCACAAGGAACCCTAGGGCTCAGAGAAGGTTGGGGCTCAGAGAAGGTTGGGGGTCATCTACCCATTCATTTTTAGCGTGTGCAGGGTATGGTTCTATCCCACACACTGTGCCACGGCTTAACATCACCTCCGACGGACGGCGGCTTTTCTAAGCCCATCGGCTTCATCTATTCACCGAGTGCAGGGTGGAGATTAATCTCATAGATGTCCCATCTGGGACTCGAACCTGGGAACTGCAAATTACGAACCTGGCGCACTACTTATTGGGTCAGTGGAGAACACCAAAGCGTACAAAGAAGGATTTTCATGGCATTGAATATTGTCAATTTCTCTTTTCAATAAAATCAGTAAAACAGTAATTAAATCTTTCGAAGCTTATCTCTTTGTTCAATTGGCTACCAACCATGATGTGTGATTAAAAATTTAAAATTGAAAAAAAAGGTTATTCCAAGTATTTTATTTTACAACGTTATAGACGCATAGAATGTAAATTACAATGTTTTTGGAAAAAATGCAAAATATCCGTTATATTTTCATTTGTTTCAAAATAACAGGATAACATAAAATGCAATCACTTTTTTGGAGCGCCATTAAAATTTTCATCATATGGAAGGAATCTTCGAGGAACAAAAACTTGGGATCCACAGGTTACTTAATTACTATAAATTTGCAGGTTGTTAAATTTCGTTATTTAATGCAAAGAATACGAAAGGAAATTTATTACTCATCACTCTAAAAAATAAAATAATAGTCTGCCACGTTTTTATTTTTCTACTTTTCAATAGAAGCAGCAAACATAGAAAATAATTGAACTCTTAACTTCAAAGTGCAATTACAGTACTACTATCTGTTATTTAACGTAGAGCTTAAAACTTTGCTAATTAAATAAACTGAAACTTTTGCACCAGCCTCTTAAAATGCCACGGGAAGATAAATTATTAAATAACTATAAAGTACAACGACTCACTAAACTTAAACCTGAAGTAATAAAGAAGAAAAATAAGAAGAAATCTGCTATCAGACTCATAAACTGCCCGTCAGCTTTTCAAGATTATCGTGAGCCCTATAATTCCAATGGTTTGAATTTTCCAAAATTCTGGAGTTTATTCCAACGTGCATCTATTCTTACACAATACTCTAAATTAGGGATTCTCAACGTGGGGTACGCGGTAAAATTTTTTGGGGTACGCCGTGAGAGCTCAAAAGTCGCTAGATCTAGTAACAAAGTCAGTGTTTTATTTTATTCCAATCGTTATACGATAATTGTTGTTTTATCTATCTATACAAGGGGTACGCCAGTTACATACACATTTCCAAAGGGTACGTGAAGCATAAAAGGTTGAGGACTACTGCTCTAAATGAATGTTGATCAGTCACAGGACCGGATCTAGATTGGGGGGGGCGAAGGGCCATGTTCCCCCTCCCTTTGAGATTTTAATAAAGGTAATGAAGGCAAAAAAATTATTTGAATTATGCATATTTCATCATTTTTCAAGAAATTTCATAAACATCTCTAAAATGAAGGGTAAATGTTACTCTGCAATGAAAATTCAGTCTCTTACCCCCCCCCCCCCTACCACCCCATCCCCACCCCAACACACACACACACACTTTTTCTTATATATATATGTTTTTTTTTTTGCTATATCTGAGTCTAATCTGTCAGGATTTTAGTTTACATTTCATATTATTCATAACCGAAAAAGGACTTTCACAAATACCATATACGACATATTAGCGCAAAGACTTGAATAAATATTATTTTGTATTATGTGTATGAAAGCCTTTGCTTCAATTGTAGCAGAGTAATAATGAAGAATTTGTAAATCGTGGCTTTGTCTCAGACAGGAATGCTCTCTTGTTTGGTGGACGTGAGAATTCCCTTTTCGTGAAAACGAAATTTTAGTTACTTTAGGAAGATGTTTCATTTAAGATGGAAATTTTTCTAAAAAATCATATGTAAAAAAACTAGAACAATTTTGTGCAATCAAGGCCGTCCCGTGGCCGAGCGGTTAGCACGCTAGACTACTAATAAGGGACCTGGGTTCGAGCCCCGGGTAAGGCATGGATGTTTGTGTTGTCAGAACTCTGTGGCAAGTAGTTGCTTGAGGGTGTATTTATTTACTTTGTTAATCACATTTTCATATATTAATTGAAAAACCCCTCGCAATAATTATGCGGGTCCCAACTAGTTTTAATTTAATTTGTAGCGTGGTCTTTTATAGTAGCTCAGGCTCATTGTATCTGAAAACACGCATAAAATTGCAGATTATAACCCGGGACACTATTCGAAAATTTACGGTGTATATTTCCAAAGCAATTGTATGGGTTATATGACCTAAAAATGTGGAGTTCCCCAAAAACTCATGATAGTTAGTGTTAGCGTGTTTAAATTTAAAGATGAAATTTAAAGATGAAATTTAAAATTTAAATTTCGTAGCCTTTCCATGGCCGAGTGGTTAGCACGCTTGGCTACTGATCTAAGGGACCTGGGTTCGAGCCCCGGGTAAGGCATGGTTGTGTGTATTATTTTTCTGCTGAGGTCCTGCCATCCTCACAGACCTTCTACTATGTCATATAAACTGATAGGCTCCTGTCAGACCTCTGTGACAAGCTACTGCTTGAGGGGGTATTTATTTTATTTATTAATCTAAAAGTTCTGTTTTAGCACTTTTAGATCTTGTGAAAAGAACAAAAACATTTTTTTTAATGTGAAACATAAGAAGTGAGATGTAATTTTGAAGTTTTGAAATTGTTCAAAAATTCTACATAATTAGAAACTGCTCTTGGAAATTTTCTTATTAAGTCTACTAAAATCATATTTACGGTCTATGGACATTCAGATGCATTAGATCGTGCTCGCGAGCATTATTAAAGAATGCATCAGTGAGCAATTTTAGCAGCTCCGCGAGCACTGCGGTACTAGGTGACTGTCGGTTTTGCATATTCCTGATGCAAAGCATCATGGAGGAGGTATGGTGAAAGAAAATTAAATTAAGTAGAGAGCAGAGATCATAGTTGACTTTAGCAGAATACGGGGTGCACCGCAAGCATTACTTCCTTCGTCTGAAAAAGGCTAATTTGGCACGTGAAATGCACGCATCAATAAATCAAAAGATGATATGTCAATAGCAAAAATTTGAGTGGAGGTCAAATAAACATATTTCCTTTGCTGGGTGGGGCGGGTGTGGCTCAGTCGGTAGCGCGTCAGGCTCGTAATCTGTAGTTCCCAGGTTCGAGTCCCAGATGGGTCAGCGTTGAGATTTATCTCCGCAATATTCCCCGCCCTGCCCACGGTCAGTAGGGGACACCGATTGGCTTGGAAAGGTCGCCGTCCGTCGGATGGGGACGTTAAGCCGTGGCCCCGTGTGCGGGAGAGCCATACCCTGTGCACGTTAAAGAACACGCTGGATGGCCTTGACGGGAGGCTACCATCTGTCTCCCAACAGCTGTTCCAGTGGGTCCCCTCCCCCAACCTTCTCTGAGCCGTCGGGGTCCATGTGACCTGGCCATTTAGCCCATTGTGTGCAAAAAAGTGCAGCTCAGAGGTAAAACAACCCAACCCAAATCCTTTGCTGTAGAAGTGGGAAAACAAGACGCAAGTTCAAGCTAGAAGAAAATGATAAAGGCTCTATAAGTAATGACCAAGGCCTCTTCAACTTCTTTTTGCATTCGTGATCATAATCTAAAAGTTCAGTGATGACCATATTAGGATGCGATTCCATCATCGTGAAGAGATTTGTCGAAGTAGTTCTGATAAACTTCTTGACAGAATTGACGTTTAGATCCTTATGTAAATTGTTGCTGTTTTTATGAACATGGTTCTGATGCAAGAGTTCTAAATGTTTTGTTTTGAAAGATTTGGAGCATTGAGATGGTCATATCCTTTGAACAGCCCCAAACTGGACAGATGTATATAATAACCTGTCAGATGATCATTTTGTATATTAATAGCTTGTTGCTTTGGAAAGTTTCGAGGCTATTCCAAGTAGTACGATTATGGATTAAATAAAAAAGAAATAAAAATGATATTAAGGATAAAAGCCAATCTTGCTTTAACTAAATCTACATTATTTAAAATTAAGAAAGTAACTTCTCCTAATTGCGAACACTGCAATGAAATACAATCTATTGAACGTATAATATTTCAGTGTAATAATTACAGAAATGAAAGGAAAGAATACTTTGAAAAATTAAATAACCTTAATATTAACGACTTTAATTTTAAAACTATTTTAGAATCTACAAAAAATCACTAAAACCTACTTTATATAAACTCCTCTTAAAATTCTTAAAAAATATAAATATGTTTGATCAATTATAAAAAAATACATATAAATATGAAAAAAAACATACATATAAATATTAAAAAATTATATATATAAATATGAAAAAAATATATATATAAATATGAAAAAAATTATATACTGTATAAAAAAACTATGTATGGAACAAAAAACACAAAACAGTGACTGAATGAGTCTGCATAGACCCTTTTCTATGCAGGAATAGTCATTGTGTGATATGCTCATCATCATCCAAGTAATGCGTTTAGGATGCATTAAAAAAATTTTGGATATTGGAAATTATTATATTAAATACTTCTCAAATAAATACTAGTTGATGATTAATAATAATAAATCTTTCAAATACGTATAATCCAAAAAAGAATTTTAATTTTTAATCTTCTGGGTTCAATGACCAAAAATCCTTGTAAAAAGTGACAATTAATGCATAATTTCACTGCATCACTGTTTAAAAGACCGGTAATGAAAGGGAAAAAAATTTAAAAATGTAAAAAACACTAAATGAAATTAAAGCAAAAGAGTTTCAGGATTGAAAATCCTAACACAGATTACGATAGCTGTAAACCATAATTCTAATTTTTGGAGTCGTGTCAAAAGCTACCTGTAGTTTTTTAGTCATGATAAGAAATTACCTGTAGTTTTTTTCTTATATACGATCTAAAATCAATGTCGGAATTGTTCATATTTCTTCATGTTTCTATCAATAGGTTGAAAGAAAATTGGCTAAAATTGTTAATAGAAGCAGGCTTCTCATTTTAGCACACTTAAAACAAACTAAAAATACAGGCCGCACATAGAGACAGAAGTGGAGCTATAAATATGAATCGTTTACTTTGATCAACAACACCCACTTCTTTTCTCGTAGCTGATGTCATCTCCTTTTCAAATGTCATCGCATTTACGGTCCTCGTCTCTCTTTTTTCCACTCAGTTACCCATCTCCTAGCGTCAGGTAAAGGTCAGTGCTACTTGTTCAAACGTCAACATGTCAGGTTCCTGCCTTGGCAACGATGGTTGTCTTGTATATTGCAAAATGAGAAGAAAAGTGACAAGTTATTTAAAACTGTGAGAAGCTGAAAATCTGAAAATATGGCAGATGGCTCTGATAAGGGTGAAATGAAAGTTCCTTGTTATAGTGGATAAAAGACAGTAAAGGAAAACCTGAACTTGATGATCTTTCAGCTATACCTGTCCAAAAAAAGGAAGGGAATAAAACCGATGTATAGTCACGATGAAAGTAATTTTACGATTTAAATGCTACAATCACCGGGACATTTATAAATATACATGGGTTTCACCTGATGGGTTGCACAGGAATATGATAGATTATATTTTGATTAACAGCAAATGGGCTTGTTCAGTTAGGAATACCAGATCATACAGGGGAGTCGAAGTTGAGTCTGACCATTAACTCTGGTCAAAAGTGATTTGAAGCTGAAGCTTAAGAAATGTTGTGCTAAGGTTAAAAATTTATCTGTAACACTGAATGCCTGAAAGATTCAGATATAGCCAAAACATACCATGATAGGCTACTTAGTCATTATGGCAATCGTGGTTTGCTTACTGCTGAAGTTGAGAAAGAATGCGATCAGTTTAAACAGGCTTTTCTTGCAACCAACCGTACTCTTTTGGGTAAAAGGGAACAGAGGAAGTAAAATTATTTGAGTGATAAGGCTATGGAACTTATTTCTGAAAGAAGGAAGTGGAGGATTAATATGAATCAACACCCTACTTGCCCAAACAGAAGGCATTACAACGAGCTTGATAAACGTGTAAAGGATCGGTTCACAGCTGATAAGAATCTTTGGCTTGATAGCTTGGCTTACAAAGCTCAGAAAGCAGTTAGACAGCACAACAGCAGGGGATTGTACCAGAATATTAATGTTTTATGTGGGAAGAAATAGACAGGCACACGGGGATTAAGGGATAAACATGGTAAGGTGGTTGAAGGTGAGTATTCTGTAATGGCTAGGTGGGCTGAGCATTTCAGAGTTCTAAATAATGTGATTATTTCTACTCCCATTGTTTGTAATAAGGATAGATGCATTACTGGCTTTAATGATGGCCCTATATCACATTCCGAAGTCACTTTGGCTATCTCTAAATTATAACTGCATAAATCCCTAGGGATGGATGAAATCACCACTGAAATGCTTGGAGCTGGGAACATTTGTGTTGTCACATGGCTGACTGAAATTTTGAATATTTTTTATGATAAAAGTATTGTTGGATTTTACTACAGCTATCACTGTCCCAATTTTTAAAAAAGATGATCGCAGTTTTCGTGATAATTATAGGGGAATTAATTTACTTTCTGTTTCCGATAAAGTTCTTTGCATGATTATACTTAATAGAATTAAGAATTTGGTTGATGGACAACTGCTTGATGAACTGTGTGGATTCAGAAATGGTAGGGGATGTATTGATCAAATATTTTCGCTCTGGCAGACTCTTGAGAAATGTTTAGTTTCAGAAACCTGTGGTTGCTAGCTTTGCTGATTTCAAAAGGGTTTTCGACTCTGTTGATCGACATAATTTGTGGTTGATTGTTAGATCATATGGAATACCTGATAAGTTAGTTAGTGTAATGAAAGCTCTCTATAATAACACAGAGTCGTGTGTGAGAGTTGGTACATCTTTCAGCGATTGGTTTAGCATTGCTAGTGTAGTTAGACAAGGTTGCATTTTGTCTCCTTTTCTCTTTTGTTTGGTTTTTGATTATGTTATGCGAAATTCACTGCAAGGGAAATATTTTGATCTTAAATGGTCTAGAGATTTCAAAATTTCTGATTTAGATATATGCAGATGATTTGGTCCAGTTGGTGAATGATGTTGATGAGATGAATTCTTTCATTAGTGCTGTTCATGAGAATGGTAATAGAGTAGGTTTGGTGATAAACAGAGAAAAAGCTAAAGTCATGAAAATTGGTCAGGCAGATAGTGCTTCAGTTTCTTTGAATGGCTGCGCTCTTGAGCAAGTGTCTCGGTTTAATTATCTTGGGAGCTATGTAACAGATAATGGTGATGTGAGGCATGAGATAAATAGAAGAATAGGGATTGCCGCTGTGACTTTTAAGAATCTATGGAGAGTGTGGAAAAATAGGCATGTACAGTCGCTCAAAAAAGTATCCGAACACTATGGTTGATTACAGAATTCAACAAAATATCTGGCAACGATTTTTTCAGAAATTACTGATCTGGTAACCTTCGTGTCACGTGACACGAAGGTTGCCAGGTCACTAATTTCTAAAAAAATCGTTGCCAGATATTTTTTTTAATTTTGTAATCAACCATAGTGTTCGGATACTTTTTTGAGCGACTGTACACTTAAAGATTATAATTGGGCTGTATAATAATTTGGTTATGGTAGTGAAACATGGACCCTTTGTAAGCAGGATAACAAGAAACTTGATGCCTTTGATTCTAGATGCTTACGCAGTATCTTGGGCATTAGGTGGTTTGACTTTGTAAGTAATGATGAGGTTAGAAGAAGGAGTCATTAACCTCCTTTGAGCAGCATATTGTGCAGAGAGAGACTGCGTTGTTTTGACCATATTGCCCGTATGCATAACTGCAGATTAGCAAACAGGATTATAAACAGTGTGTCTAAGGGTTTCAGAAAAAGGGGGGGGGGGAAACCTAGGATGAAATAGACTGACAATGCCAAACAGGACCTTGCTAGAATTGGTCCAGAGTGGCCAAATGCAGCAGCAGTAGCTCAAAACAGACATGTCTGGAGAGGAAAATTGCATAGTCTGGTTGGACCTCCGCAGCCCATGGCTGCATGAGGGTTTTGTATGTAAGTATGCATGTAAATGTTCAGAGAAGAATATAAATCAAATACCTTCATGCCCACTGTCTTTTCTCTATAAAAAGTGAGCTCTTCAGCGTTGAGCTTCTTGCTATTCTAATGTTAAAATATACATTATTATTTTACTTAATTAACAATCGGTAGTTTCAGAAGCTATGTTATTAATGAAATATTAATATTAGTAAAATATTCGGACACTTCATGCTATTTAAAAATAAAACCACATTCAAAAACTCCTTAACATTTGAAGAAAATGCCTCGAGAAAAATTGATCTCACTCGAATCTCTCTATGAATTTGCAACAATGCTCATTTAATATACAAAGAGTAATTGAAGTTGGAACATTAATCAAAAGACGCTATTTTTAAATCATCATAAAACATTTTCGCCAAAATTAACGAAAGCAGAAAAATTACAACTACATTTATTTCAGCAACTGATATTTTACAACAATTATTATTTGTGTCTTGATTAGCTTTTGAGATAAAATTCTAATGACAGACAAAGCTGCTGTTAAACATCTCGGCCCCACATAACTCTTCAAATATCTAATCAATATTTTGAAAACCGTTTTTTTGTAAGATTTTCAAACTACCGCCAATGATTTTGTTCCTTTTTAATCTTTATCTTAAAAATAGGGAGCGTTGAGCGCAGCTTTTCATTTGAACAACCAGAAAGGGACCAATCACTTTTTGTAATATAGAGTGTGTGTTTATATTGAAGCGGACTATGAAATATGCAACAATAAACACGTGATCACTTATTTTAACAATAAAGTTTTACAATTATTGGTATTTTATCAAAATTAAATATATAAAGTTTTACCAAGTATCATTTACGTAAGAAATAAATTCCTGTGTTTAACTGCATTTTACTTACGTGACAAGGGTAAAATCCGATCAAACACGCTAGCGACAACGGGTCTCCCACAAGGTTGTCTGGGTCTCCCACATATTTCTAAATCGCTGCTTTGAGCTTTCTTCATATCACCGGTGTCTCAGCCCTCTAGCTCCTTTTCCTCCACCACCCCCCACAGACGCGCACAGTAATAATGATCCCTCGGTTGTTATGCCAACCCTACTCACTGCATCTGACAGTTGAGGCGAACTTCCCAAGAGAGCGAAACTTCTTGTTGCACAATGAGCATAAATGGCTGAGCCGAAACAACCCGGTGAGATATGAAACCATTTGCTTCACTAGTGAGTCGCAAACCGATAGTTCTCGTGTGATTTTATTTATTCGTGTAATTTTATTTATTCGTGTGATTTTATTTACTTAAAAAAAACAATCATTTTTTAGGACTTCGGAGTATACCCATCCCTCGATTTACACGGTTTATACAATCGAAATAATGCAGCCAGTTTCGTTTTGCACGATAATAAGTTCGATTTTAGACTGTATCTCAGTTTTAGCAACAAATTTAACTTTGCAGACCATTATTTTATATAGGCTAAATATGGCTGATTCATAAATATACTCTTTCGTAAAATATCCCATGATGCTTTTTTTTTGTAAAATAAGTTTTAAGTATTATTATTAATATTTAATTTTTAATTTGCATTCAATTCATAAATTTCTTTCTTTCAAATCTGCATTCAATTCATAAATTTCTTTCATATTTCGTCTTCAAATTCGCTACTTAATGACCGAAAAAAAAGTAATATATAGAAAATTAATCTACGCTTATCTGAATTTGTACAAATACAAAATAATGCTAGAATATTTATTATTGAAACGACATGTTCATATGCAACAATTGAAGCGTGATTATTGCATTACGAGATACGTGAGATACGGCACGTATTGTGGAAGTACGTCATGTTGGGAACAGAATGCAGTTAAGTTTGAGTGAGAGGAATACAGAGAAGGAAAGTGAAGAGTTGAGAGGATTTTGACTTCAAAGCAGTGCGAGTTGTCGGCTGACATTGTCTTCCTTTTATATCCTCTTTAATCATCTTAGAAGTCGGCGTTTGTTATTATCAATTTTATGTGAAAAGGAACATCTTTACTAGTTTTTATGTGAAACGGAGATTCTTTCGTAGTTATCTTGTAAAACGGAATATCTTTAGTAGTTTTTGTGAGACGGAACATCTTTAGTAGTTTTTGTGAAACGGAACATCTTTAGTAGTTTTTTCGTGAAACCGAGATTCTTTCGTAGTTATCATGTGAAAAGGAACATCTTTAGTAGTTTTTTGCGAAACGGAAATGCTTTCGTAGTTATCTTGTAAAACGGAATATATTTAGTAGTTTTTGTGAGACGGAACATCTTTAGTAGTTTTTGTGAAACGGAACATCTTTAGTAGTTTTTATGTGAAACCGAGATTCTTTCGTAGTTATCTTGTAAAACGGAACATCTTTAGTAGTTTTTGTGAAACGGAACACGTTTAGTAGTTTTTATGTGAAACCGAGATTCTTTCGCAGTTATCATGTGAAAAGGAACATCTTTAGTCGTTTTTTGTGAAACGGAACATCTTTAGTCGCTTTTGTGAAACGGAACATCTTTAGTCGTTTTTACGTGAAACCGAGATTCTTTCGTAATTATCATGTGAAACGAAACATCTTTAGTAGTTTTTGTGAAACGGAACATCTTTCGTAGTTGTCTTGTAAAACGAAACATCTTTGGTAGTTTTTGTGAAACAAAACATCTTTAGTAGTTTTGTGAAACGGAACATCTTTAGTAGTTTTTGTGAAACGGAATACCTTTAGTAGTTTTTATGTGAAACCGAGATTCTTTCGTAGTTATCATGTGAAACGAAACATCTTTAGTAGTTTTTATGTGAAACGGAAATTCTTTCGTAGTTATCTTGTAAAACGGAATATCTTTAGTAGTTTTTGTGAAACGGAACATCTTTAGTAATTTTTATGTGAAACCGAGATTCTTTCGTAGTTATCATGTGAAACGGAAATTCTTTAGTAATTTTCATGCAAAACAGAGGTTATTTAGTAGTTTTTATATGAAACGGAGATTCTTTAGTAGTTTTTGTGAAACGGGACATCTTTAGTAGTTTTTATGTGAAACCGAGATTCTTTCGTAGTTATCATGTGAAACGGAACATCTTTAGTAGTTTTTATGTGAAGCGAAAATTCTTTCGTAGTTATCTTGTGAAATGGAACATCTAATAGTTTTTATGTGAAACCGAGATTCTTTCGTAGTTATCATGTGAAACGGAAATTCTTTTGTAGTTATCTTGTAAAACGGAATATCTTTAGTAGTTTTTGTGAAACTGAACATCTTTAGTAGTTTTTGTGAAACGGAGCATCTTTAGTAGTTTTTATGTGAAACCGAGATTCTTTCGTAGTTATAATGTGAAAAGGAACATCTTTAGTAGTTTTTATGTGAAACGGAAATTCTTTCGCAGTTATCTTGCAAAACGGAATATCTTTAGTAGTTTTTGTGAGACGGAACGTCTTTAGTAGTTTTTGTGAAACGGAGCATCTTTAGTAGTTTTTATGTGAAACGGAGCATCTTTAGTAGTTTTTATGTGAAACCGAGATTCTTTCGTAGTTATAATGTGAAAAGGAACATCTTTAGTAGTTTTTATGTGAAACGGAAATTCTTTCGCAGTTATCTTGCAAAACGGAATATCTTTAGTAGTTTTTGTGAGACGGAACGTCTTTAGTAGTTTTTGTGAAACGGAACATCTTTAGTAGTTTTTGTGAAACGGAACATCTTTAGTAGTTTTCATTTGAAACCGAGATTCCTTCGTAGTTATCATGTGAAACGAAACATCTTTAGTAGTTTTTATGTGAAATGGAAATTCTTTCGTAGTTATCTTGTAAAACGGAATATCTTTAGTAGCTTTTGTGAAACGGAGCATCTTTAGTAGTTTTTATGTGAAACCGAGATTTTTTCATAGTTATTATGTAAAACGAAACGTCTTTAGTAGTTTTTATGTGAAACGGAAATTCCTTCGTAGTTATCTTGTAAAACGGAATATCTTTAGTAGTTTTTGTGAAACGGAACATCTTTAGTAGTTTTTGTGAAACGGAATATCTTTAGTAATTTTTGTGAAACGGAACATCTTTAGTCGTTTTTATGTGAAACCGAGATTCTTTCGTAGTTATCATGTGAAACGGTACATCTTTAGTAGTTTTTATGTGAAACGGAAATTCTTTCGTAGTTATCTTGTAAAACGAAACATCTTTACTAGTTTTTGTGAAACAAAACATCTTTAGTAGTTTTTGTGAAACGGAATATCTTTAGTAATTTTTGTGAAACGGAACATCTTTAGTAGTTTTTATGTGAAACCGAGATTCTTTCGTAGTTATCATGTGAAACGATACATCTTTAGTAGTTTTTATGTGAAACGGAAATTCTTTCGTAGTTATCTTGTAAAACGAAACATCTTTACTAGTTTTTGTGAAACAAAACATCTTTAGTAGTTTTTGTGAAACGGAACATCTTTAGTAGTTTTTATGTGAAACCGAGATTCTTTCGTAGTTATCATGTGAAACGAAACATCTTTGGTAGTTTTTGTGAAACCGAGTTTCTTTCGTAGTAATCTTGTAAAACGGAACATCTTTAGTAGTTTTTGTGAAACGGAACACGTTTAGTAGTTTTTATGTGAAACCGAGATTCTTTTGTAGTTATCATGTGAAACGAAACATCTTTAGTAGTTTTTATGTGAAACGAAACATCTTTAGTAGTTTTTATGTGAAACGGAAATTCTTTCGTAGTTATCTTGTAAAACGGAATATCTTTAGTAGTTTTTATGAAACGGAACATCTTTAGTAGTTTTTATGTGAAACCGAGATTTTTTCGTAGTTATCATGTGAAACGGAAATTCTTTAGTAATTTTCATGGGAAACAGATGTTATTTAGTAGTTTTTATATGAAACGGAGACTCTTTAGTAGTTTTTGTGAAACGGGACATCTTTAGTAGTTTATATGTGAAACGAAAATTCTTTCGTAGTTATCATGTGAAACGGAACATCTTTAGTAGTTTTTATGTGAAACGGAAATTCTTTCGTGGTTATCTTGTGAAACGGAACATCTAGTAGTTTTTATGTGAAACCGAGATTCTTTCGTAGTTATCATGTGAAAGGGAAATTCTTTCGTAGTTATCTTGTAAAACAAAATATCTTTAGTAGTTTTTGTGAAACGGAACATCTTTAGTAGTTTTTGTGAAACGGAACATCTTTAGTAGTTTTTTTTTTTGAAACCGATATTCTTTCGTAGTTATCATGTGAAACGAAACATCTTTAATAGTTTTTATGTGAAACGGAAATTTTTTCGTAGTTATCTTGTAAAACGAAACATCTTTAGTAGTTTTTGCGTGAAACGGAAATTCTTTAGTAATTTTCATGTGAAACAGAGATTCCTTAGTAGTTTTTTGTGAAACGGAGCATCTTACTAATTTTTTTGTGAAACGGAGCATCTTTACTAATGTTTTGTGAAACGGAGCATCTTTATCGATTTTGGGAATATCGTTCCCAATAACTGTTTTATGAAGTTACTAAAAAAAGTTTGTTAAGAATTGATTTTATAATATGTTAGGCAAAAGACTTTGTAATTCAACTTTCCAATGCTCTATTCTTTTAATATTTTATATATAATGATTGTCAATAGTAATTAGCCATTTGTTTAATTAGCCTCTTCTCTGAGTCCTTGGGGTCCTTGCGACCTGACCCTTTAGCCCACTGTGTGGGAAAATTGATGCTCAGAGCTAAAACAACCTTGCACAACCCAAGAGGAATCATTTTTATTTTGAATGCCGAAATAATATTTGCTACGAAATCTATTTTAAAAAACACGAATGAAGATGAAGACGCAGATACAAAGACCTTGGGGAAGCTGATGATCCTAATCATCAGCTCAGAAATCTCCCCATTGGTGTCCGTTTTCTCTTTCAGTTCGGAATGGGGATAATCGATTAGAACCGTGAATATTAGAAACCTGGCAGCTACTGTCTGCATAACATCCCTTAAGAACTCTGATCACAATCACAAATATTTCTTTAAAACACCAATTAACCATTTTTAAATCTACACCCTGCAATCAAAATTAAAACAATGTATGACACAATTTCTCATAAGAGAAACAGTACAAAAATAAACTAATCCTCGGCAACAAATAAAGGTACCCTTTCAAAAATCTAAACACAAAAGAATCTAGTCAAATTAATCACACACATATTCATTTGTGTTCTCATGTTTACCCACTTCCTACTGACTCTTTTAAGCCCGGAAATTTTAAAGAAAAACGTTTCCAGCTCTGATTCTAAAAAAAAAGATATTAATTTTATCTCTTAAATATGTAGTCACTTTCACGCAGTTATGATCCCTGCTTAGCAGGAGAAAAAACCTTTTCAATTATCCACAAACCATCGGCTTCGCCGTCCACAAAATCACACTCGAGAGGCGTGTATTCTTTGCGTTGTTGCTGCTTACGTTTAGAAGCCATAAAATTGCGAAAAGCTCTCACACCCACCTTTTACAACTAGTCGGCTGTCTTCGGCATCGGCAAAGGCTTTGCAAGATCCCAAAGGAGCCCTTCTTTCGTCATAAACATGCAGGCCTTGTTCAAGTCTTCGAACGTCAACAGGAGAGAACAGTTATGGAGAAGCAAAAAACGGAAACCATTCCTCTTTGGTTTGTTTACTCAGCAAACTTCACAGCACGCTAACTCGGTTTGTCTCTGGCAATACCAGTTGGCCTGTTTGCTAAAGCTCGGGCCCAGAAGATGCAAAAAGAAATAGCTGCAAATGTCGGTTTCCCTAGAAAAGATGAAGATTCAATGCACGCTAAGATGCCGTTGTGGGGTGCATGTTTTTCCCTTGCTGTCTTCAAAAATATATCGTCGTCGTTCACGTTGACAAATTTTTTGCAATCTCTTCTTTATAGGAGAGATTTTTCATTAAAATTTTTGACTATTAGAAGAAGCGAAAATAAAATTTCGTTCTAATGAAGATCATTTTAAAAAAGTTTTTATTCAGTTTTATTTGCAGGAGACAAATCCTTCTCAAGTTCTTCTTTATCGAGGGAATTTTTAAACAAAAACTGTTAAAAACAATGAAAATAGAGTTCTTCTTATAACGAAGTCCGATCTAAAGAGTATCTTTGTTTCGTTTAGACGAGAAAGGTTTTTCGCAAGCTCTTTTCTATTAACGTACTTTTCAAACGAAAACTGAGTACCTAAAGTACTGAGAATAGAATTCTCTTATAATAAAGATCGTTCTAAAAGGTTTTCATTTAGTTTCGTTTATAGGAGACAAATCTTTCTCAAGATCTTCTTTATCGAAAGAATTTTTTAACAAAAACTGTTAAAAGCGCTGAAAATAGAGTTCTCATTATAATGAACTTCGATCTAAAGAGTGCTTTAATAATTAAAAATGGGGTAACATTTAGTAATAGTTAACAGTTAAAAGACTTTCTTAGGAAAGCAAATTAGAGTGAATAATAACTATTGTATCAAAAATGTTCAATTTTGGTTTTAGATGTGTTTTTTTTTTTTCAATATTCATAGGTTTTTAAAAACATTACCCAGACGAGTGTTAAAGAACACGCTGGATGGCCTTGACGGGAGGCTACCATATGTCTCCCAACAGCTGTTCCAGTGGGTCCCCTCCCCAAGTCTTCTCTGAGCCTTCGGGGTCCTTGTGACCTGGCCATTTAGCCCATGGTGTGCAAAAAAGTGCCGCTCAGAGGTAAAACAAACCAACCCAAGCCTTGACGGGAGGCTACCATCTGTCTCCCAACAGCTGTTCCAGTGGGTCCCCTCCCCCAGTCTTCTCTGAGCCTTCGGGGTCCTTGTGACCTGGCCATTTAGCCAATGGTGTGCAAAAAAGTGCCGCTCAGAGGTAAAACAAACCAACCCAAGCCTTGGCGGGAGGCTACCATCTGTCTCCCAACAGCTGTTCCAGTGGGTCCCCTCCCCCAGTCTTCTCTGAGCCTTCGGGGTCCTTGTGACCTGGCCATTTAGCCAATGGTGTGCAAAAAAGTGCCGCTCAGAGGTAAAACAAACCAACCCAAGCCTTGACGGGAGGCTACCATCTGTCTCCCAACAGCTGTTCCAGTGGGTCCCCTCCCCCAGTCTTCTCTGAGCCTTCGGGGGGTCCTTGTGACCTGGCCATTTAGCCCATGGTGTGCAAAAAAGTGCCGCTCAGAGGTAAAACAACCCAACCCAACCCAGACGAGTGATGGCATTGTTATTTCATCCAGCTTCCTTAACTCTCTAAATATTGAATAGATTTCTTTTTCTAAAAATCAAGATTTCGAAAAATTGGACTGGAATCTTTATTTTTCCTGCAGCGGTAGTTTTTGTAAACGCTTATTTAAGTTACCGAACTTTGAATTACAGAGTTTTTTTCACTCTTTTAACGGGACAAAACATTTCTCGGGATGAAAATGGTTCCACATCTCAATAATACACTGTTGTGATCTCAATGACACTCTTTAAATATCGAACTTAACAGACTTCCTTTTATACCGCAGTGTTCTCAGCGTTAAAAATGATCATTTTATTATTTTTTTTTCATAATCTTGTGGCCTCGTATGATGCAACATAATAACTAGAAGTCGAATGCAGGATGCTCATTTTCGAAGAGAATGAAGCATTTTATTTTCCGTCTGTGGCACCCTCTAACAATGGAAATTCGAACTAGATAATGATAGGGAAAATTCATATGATAATATAAAGAAACCTGTGTAACAGAAAAATAATTTTCGATTTATCTCTTAAAACGATTTAAACATTGGATAAATTTTAAAAATGCGAATCGTAATATTTCGTCAATACCTATCCAATCCAAAAAGAATTTTTATCTCAAAAAAAGTTAAATGTCGACAAACAGACAGACGACAAAGTAAAAAAGAATTAACTCCTTTTTAATGGGGCGGGGTGGCTCAGTCGGTAGCGCGCCAGGCTCGTAATCTGTAGTTCCCAGGTTCGAGTCCCAGCTGGGTCAGCGTTGAGATTTATCTCCGCAAAATTTCCCGCCCTGCCCACGGTCAGTAGGGGACACCGATGGCCTTGGAAAGGCCGCCGTCCGTCGGATGGGACGTTAAGCCTTGGCCCCGTGTGCGGGAGAGCCATACCCTGTGCACGTTAAAGAACACGCTGGATGGCCTTGACGGGAGAGGATACCATCTGTCTCCCAACAGCTATTCCTGTGGGTCCCCTCCCCCAACCTTCTCTGAGCCTTCGGGGTCCATGTGGCCTGGCCATTTAGCCCATGGTGTGCAAAAAAGTGCCGCTCAGAGGTAAAACAACCCAACCCTTTTTAATGAAAACTAGCTAACCAAAACAAGAATGGTCACAACACAAAACTTTACATTAATATAAAAAAATTATACGAAATTAACAAATGTTAAAAACACTTAACGCACTTTTTTTTGAAAATAATGTTTTCCTCATTTATTTCTAACCACGTCACACACACACAGGTTCCACTATCACCCTCTCTTAAATGTCTTCTTAATAGACCTCTATAGAGGAAATTCTGCTCGCGTAAACTCACCATTTTACTTCTAACAAGGATTTGCACAACGCAAAATAACGATCTGTACAATCTTGTCAAGCTTCCGTAGTTTCATTATTTTATCTCAGCGCATAAAGCAACTCAGTCTTTATCAGCAAGTTAATGAAACGATGTACAGTGCATGTCTCCCTTGTACCCACAACTCTCTTTCCGCTCTGCTAAACTCGCATTTTCATTTTTTTTCCCCGAGCATACATTCTATATTTAAGACAGCCAGCTTTTCATAAGCGAAATGATCCTCACCTTCATCTTCTAGGCAAAGTATTTCGGATGAGCTTTCCAAATATAACATCGAAAAGGAGTGAAAATTTAAAAGGAAAAGATAAAAAGAATGAAGAAAGACGGAAAGGGGGAGTTAAAAAAAACAAGCACACACAGGAACTCATCCAGACAGGGACTGCTTGTGTATTTGCTTGGTCCTTCTCCCAGAGCCTTCATGCTCCTGGAACCTTTCCCAGCCTCGTCGCTAAGCCCGCTGCCGAGCCATTCATATCTCATACGTCATCACCATATGCAACGTTTCCTCTTTTCACCCTACTGAGTCAAATGACTCTTCAAACGACCTGCTTCAGGAGTTGTGTATCGAAACTGCTCGCCCTCAATTTCTGTACAACTGGCACTCTTTTATATATTTGAAAGAATTTATCTGGCCAATTCTGTTTCAATGAGTTTTTCTTTAGCACATAACTATAAAGTTTTCGTTTTTAAAGTAGTTGTGGATTCGGTAAAGTTTCAAGTAGAACAACGATTAAAAATGTATTTTATATGAATAATAAACTACTAGTAGTCATAAGAAATGAATTTTCAATATTAATTATATATTTTGAGATATGTTTTATGAAATATTATTATTTATTACTCTCTCATAATATTGTTAAATGAATTGGCGAAATTATTCGTCTTCAATTTCTGTAAAAATGGCACATTTTTATACATTAAAAGGAATTTTATGTGACCAATTCTGTTCCTTTGAGTTTTTTTTTTTTTCTTGAACAACTCAAAGCTTTTATTTTTAAAGAAAATAGTGGTTTAAACAGGTTTATTTTTGTGAGCATCAGTATAGCATTCTCGGGAAGGGGCCTCCTTGCCCCGGTACATTTACTTGGGGTACATTTTACTTGCCCCGGTACATTTACTTGGGGTACATTTTACTTGCCCGGTACATTTACTTGGGGCCTCCTTGCCCGTACATTTACTAACATACCGGCACGGTATGTTAGTAAATGTACGGGCAAAATCGGTAAAATTTTGTTACATTTACTAACATACCGGCACAGTATGTTAGTAAATGTAACAAAATTTTAACGATTTTGCTCCACTTAATTCGAAAAGGTAATTCACTTGTAAACAATAAACAGGCTCACCAGAGTAGATCTCGATATGGAGAGTTGAAATAAATAAAATTTCTCTTGTGGAACAAAAATTCCAGAAAGTGATAGTTGGAGGAAGTTCACCATTAATGGGAGAATTATTTCGTTTTATTTCCCTTTTCTGCAATAACTATATTATAGTTTCCTTGACAATACGTAAAGATTGATTTTAATCATTGCAAAGAAACAAGAATGTTCAGTAAGTTCTGTTTCAATTAAACGTTTTTCTTTTATGCTGCATGTGTTTTAATAATAAATGAAGATTTTTGCATTATTAAATAACTATCCGTGGTCAGGAGGGCCATACTCTGTGCACTTTAAAGAACACACTGGACGGCCTTGACATGAGGCTACCATCTATTTCCTAACAGTTATCCAGTGCATTCGCTGCCTCCAATCTTCTCTGAGCCCTTGGGTCCTTGTGATCTGGCTATTTAGCCCATTAGGTTAAAAAAAAGAATTAAAGCAAAACAATAAGTCCTCTTCTAGTGTTCAATCCCTACAAATTAAAAACTTTCATTTCCAGGTATTTTACATAGCGGTGTTCCAATATTTTTGGCAACATAGTGTACAAGAAAGTGAAAAATTGAAAATTATTTCAAAATCGTCAATTAACTTAGAGTGTGCCGTTACAGATGTATGTGATTCTATCGTATAACTGATTTAAAGTACACTGAAATATTTATGTATTAAATCATCACGGCCAAAAAAAATTTTGATTATATAATGAACTAAGGTTTAATGTTGGAATTTCAGGATTACTGGATCCCCCAACGAGTAGCCACACGCCAACTCATGGTACTACGACGGCCTCCTCTTCTCTGAAATATAGCTGCACGCCGGCGTCCAGCGTTGGTAGGTCATCGGGGCAAGAGCCGGATATGGATCATGACTTCAGGCCTTCTTGCCTGGCGAGGACACCCTCTGGGTCACTCTTCATTCCTAGTGGTAAGTGGAAACTAACTGAAGAGGTTTCATGGAGTGTGAAGAATCTGCATAGCAAGAGCTGTCCGAAAGTATTCTGATGAATGTAGGCAATTGGATAGTTGTTGAAAGCCGAGTTGAAAACTCAGCGAATGAAGGAGTTTAATGGTTGTTGAAAGTTGAGTTGTATATAATTGGTTACTGCAGAGTTGAATGATTAATTGACTTTCGAGTTGAATATTAATGAATAATATGCGACTTTAGAAGTAACAGAAATGAGCTGAAATAATTTATTGCAAAAATAAACTATCGGTAGTTGTTTAAAAGTCATTTGTGTAAAACATTACGTAGATTTAATAAATACCAATTAACATTTGTGTGCATTGATTTTTGAATGAATACAAAAGTATTAACGATACTATTGTGCGATTTATAAGATTATTTTAGATTTTATTAAATACCAATATTTTTTTTACAAATACGCTATGTTTCGATCTCCTACTCAAAGAATGGGCGGGGGTGGTTCAGTCGGTAGAGCGCCAGGCTCGTAATCTGCAGTTCCCAGGTTCGAGTCCCAGCTGGGTCAGCGTTGAGACTATCTCCGCAAAATTCCCCGCCCTGCCCACGGTCAGGGTCACCGATGGGCTTGGAGAGGAGTTAACGTCCCATCCGCCGTCCGTCGGATGGGACGTTAAGCCGTAGCACCGTGTGTGGGAGAGCCATACCCTGTGCAGGTTAAAGAACACGCTGGATGGCCTTGACAGGAGGCTACCATCTGTCTCCCAACAGCTGTTCTAGTGGGTCCCCTCCCCCAACCTTCTCTGAGCCTTCGGGGTCCTTGTGACCTGGCCATTTAGCCCATGGTGTACAAAAAAAGTGACGCTCAGAGGTTAAACAACCCAACCCAATCCTACTCAAAGAATATATAACTTAAGATTTGACGAATGCAAAATTGAATATTTGGTTGTTGATAATTAAGGATTTCTGCTTCAATATTGATCAATGTTTCTAATGCTACAGTAAGCTAAATTTTCACTCCTTAGCTGTATTTAACCTTTTATTTCCCCTTATAGATTCATGCAAAGTTCCCGGATCTCCTCTCAACAGTCACATTGCCACACAATTAACGAAAGTAGGAAATGATGAATCAAAATCCAATCCTGAAAGGTAAGTTGTTCATTAATTCAAAATGGATTAGGGATATTCATTCTTAAGATATCAGAAACTGCTTCTTGAGTGGCACGGGGGATCTGAAAGGAGCGTGCAGGATTATTTTTTCTGTGGTACTCTAAGATACCTTTGAATTTTATTGTGGGAAGTTCCAATTACATCTAAGCCAAACCATAATGTTAAAATATAAATTTATTTTGGATATGGTAGGTCCACATTTTCAATTGACAAGGTGCCTTATAAGCAAACTTTAACCTTATAACCAAATTGCAACATCAGTCTCCTAGACGCGAACATGAGACCTTATTTATGAGTAATAACTGGTAAGTACATGACCCGAACCAAAATATTCCAAACGTTCCATGCTTTGTCAATGGGAATATAACTTCGTAGCTCTATAACTTCTAAAATATGCATTTAATGGAAAAATGTGACTGAAGACAAATTAAAGATCACAGTCAAATCTATTTAAATCTCAATTTTCAGCAATACTCGTTTAGTATTTAAAGATTATGTAAGTGGGAATATTTCGCAACAATTATGCCTCATAAGAATTTACCTTAGAAATTAATTCAAATTAAAATAATGACTATTATTTATAACTATTTAATAAAATCTCAGTGATTATTTCAATATTAGACAATTTATGAATGATTTTTATTAAACAGGATAATTTATTTTTAAATATTCCGGCTTCCATAACTCTTTAAATACTAAACGAATATCATTAAAAAAAAACAAGATTTAAATAGATTATGATCTTTAATTTATCTTCAGTTAAGGGACCTGGGTTCGAGCCCCGGATTAGGCATGGATGTGTGTGTCGTTTTTCTGCTGCGGTCCTGCCATCCTCTCAGACCTCCTACTGTGGCATATAAACTGACAGGCTCCTGTCAGACCTCTGTGGCAAGCAGCTGCTTGAGGGGGTATTTATTTATTTTATTTATACTTTTTTCCATTAAATGTATATTTTAGAAGTTGCTAAATTAGATTTTCATTGATATAACATAGAAATTATATAATATTTTGAAAGGGCAGTATATATATGTTAATACCAGGAATATTGTTGAAATCCCAGATTTAGAGAGATTAGAGTGATATCTTAATCTTCCAGGACTTTTTTACGTAAAAAGTTTATTTTCAAAAGCTGATAAAGCATTGAACGTGACTTGGTATTCACACAACATGAAAGCTTTCAAACACTTTTGGTAATATAGTGTATATTTTTAAAATTACCGCGTTTTGTTTTGAGTAAATAATAGATAAATAACAGACATTTATTCACCTTTTAGTAAATGACTTATAGAGCCACCACACTTTCACAGAACGACTCGCATTCATCTGACAAGTTTCTCAAAGTATTTCCACATGCGGAGGTTTCATTCCAACTTATTCACCGATTCTTCCTGAAATAGGCCTCTTAACGATGCAGCGCAGCCTTTTCGAGATTCTAATAGGATATTTTAGGCTTATTGTGCCCTATAAAGTCTCATATAATTGGGAGGAAGCTGCAGAATATGGGATATAACTTTCGTTTTCCAAGTGTCCGCTGCACCATTAAGAAATTTGTGGCTCCCATGAGAGCCCCAAATCAGGCTTTGCAAACCACTTAAAGCTATTGATGCTTGATACGTTTATTACCATTTTCTCTCCTACTGACGTGTCACTGGCATGCCTTGGGTTGGGTTGTTTTACCTCTGAGCGGCACTTTTTTGCACACCATGGGCTAAATGGCCAGGTCACACGGACCCCGAAGGCTCAGAGAAGGTTGGGGGGGAAGGGACCCACTGGAACAACTGTTGAGAGACAGATGGTAGCCTCCCGTCAAGGCCATCCAGGGTGTTCTTTAACGTGCACAGGGTATGGCTGTCCCGCACACGGGGCCACGGCTTAACGTCCCATCCGACGGACGGCGGCCTTTCCAAGCCCACCGGTGTCCCCTACTGACCGTGGGCAGGGCGGTGAATTTTGCGGAGATAAATCTCAACGCTGACCCAGCTGGGACTCGAACCTGGGAACTACAGATTACGAGCCTGGCGCGCTACCGACTGAGCACCCCCGCCCCAGGCATGCCTTGAGACAACATAGAGTAACAAGTACCCAACAGTAGAATGATGTGATTTGCAAAAGTTGAACTACTACATGATGAATATGGACAAAAGCACTCAAAGTACGCATAAATGCACAAAGAAATATAAAGAATGAAAGATTTAACACTATTCCGTACTTTTTATACTTTTTTTCAATGGCTATAGAAAGGATGTTTAACCTAACCATTTTGAAAGATTTTAAAAACTTTACTAAATATCGCCGTCCCGTGGCCCAGTGGTTAGCACGCTTGGCTACTGGGTTCGAGCCCCGGGTCCTGCCATCCTCTCAGACCTTCTACTATGGCATATAAACTGACAGGCTCCTGTCAGATCTCTGTAGCAAGCAGCTGCTTGAGTAGGTATTTATTTTATCGTTTATAAGTATATCGCAAGATTAACTATAACATATGTAAATAAATTTAAGTTTAAATCATCCACTAATATAAACGTATTTTATTCTGTGTTTTCAGGTGTCACTTGACGTACTCGTCCCCCGTGCCTGTGACGTCCCTCCCCGTCTGCAACAATGTCCGACGGTCCAGTTCCGCCCACTACGCCCACTCTCGGTTCCATTTCCGGAAATCCCTCTCCTCGAGGTGCACGTGGAAGTGCACAGCCATTGTGTGCCTCTTCGTCTCATTGGCCGTTCTCTCTGCGCTTGCGTACTTTGTTGGTAAGAAAAATGTGTTTTTTTTTTTCAAAAGCATCTAATAGCTTGCTGAAGATTTTTTTTTTAATTTCTAACGTTTTTATTTCACTAAGACTTTTCTCGTTTTAAATGCTTTTATATAACTTAAGATTTTTTTTATCAATTATATATTTTAAAGAATTTGTCTCTCTATCTGTCTCTGTGTCTGGTTTTCTGTCAGTTTGTTCGACAACTCTTCCTAGACGGTCAGATCGAAACTAAAAGAATTAAATTAAAATCTTTATGGAAAACCGGGATGTTTGATGAAAACTAGGGTCACCAAACTTCGTCTACAGCTTCATCTCACTGTAACTTAGCGCACTGTAAGGTTTCGACCCCACAAAATTAGGCCCCCACCCAAAAGTTAGTCACGAAGCTCTGTTCATTGATAAATTTGCGCATCTGTAAATATATCATATATCATATCTGGCAACGATTGATTTAGAAATTAATGATCTGGCAACCTTCGTGTTACGTAACACGAAGGTTGCCAGATCACTAATTTCTAAAAAAAATAGTTCACAGACATTTTTTCTGAATTCTGTAATCAACCATAATAATAAAATAAATACCCCCTCAAGCAGCTGCTTCCACAGAGCCTGTCAGTTTATATGCCACAGTAGGAGATCTGAGAGGATGGCAGGACCTCAGCAGAAAAACGACACATACATCCATGCCTAATCCGGGGCTCGAACCCAGGTCCCTTAGATCAGTAGCTAAGCGTGCTAACCACTCGGCCACGGGACGACTTGATCAACCATAGTGTTCGGATATTTTTTTGAGCGACTGTATGTTCTTCGTAAATCTCCATATTCAGAATTAGCATACACAGTCGTATCAGAATAATATGACCACCTACCATATATATACTATGGTAGGTGGTCATATTTTTCTGAGACGACTGTGAATGTTCTCAGCTAGACCTCGTTCTACCCTTGTTCAGAAAAGGGAGACCGTTGAGCTTGGAATGGCCGTCGGCCAATATGACATTTAGCCATGGTTCTGTGTGCAGAATAGATGTGTGCGGATGGAAATATAAAGAAAGTGTGAAATATTATATCAATGCATTATTCTATCCTGCAGATATGCTGTTACTTTGCGGGACATCTGTAAATAGAAGTGATTTATTTGTAATTGTTGGCCGAGTGGTTAGCGCGTTTGGATACTAATCTAAGGGACCTGGGTTCGAGCCCCGGGTAAGGCATGGATCTTCATGTCGGTTTTCTGCTGAGGTCCTGCCATCCTCACAGAGCTTCTACTATGGCATATAAACTGACAGGCTCCAATCAGACCTCTGTGTCAAGCAGCTGCTTGAGGGGATATTTATTATTATTTTATTTATTTAATAAATAAATGGCTTTTAAAAAATTATACATCTTCATCAGATCAAATAAAAAGAGAAAAAAAAATTGTTTATATATTCAAAATGCAAAAAAAGCGATATAGAAAAGAAGAGCGTGATTATAGGCGAAAATAAAATAAATGTAAAATAATACTAAAAGTCAGTTTATTTGAATAAATTGCTGAAAAGCGAAGTGGAAATCTATGATAACATTTGTATTCGCAACAATAACGACGACGAGTACTTTGGCAGAAGTGTTTAGTTGACTTTCATCTCAACAAGTAGAAGTATGATGTGCAGACAGTCTAAAAATAGAATCAGCGGATGCCCAGAAGGTGCAAATGAGGATGTAACAGAGAAAACAGATTGTTCAGTGAGATTACTAAAGCATCAGTAGAACACGTGCAAATGTATTTCACTGGTACTTGCTCGTGTTAATCTAGCCCTGACATCAATTTATATCTATTCCGCACTTGAAGTATTATTTATGCCTTTTCCTTTGATGTACTCACACGGTGTTTATCGTTATTATTTTGCGTCATCGGTACAAAGGAAAGCTCACATAATTAGCAAGCTTTATTTAATCTAGTTTCCATCACGTTGTCAGAACATTTTGTTTTACTACGCAATTATTTTTTTTTCCTTTAGGCTAGTAAATATCATGCTCATTATTCTGGGGTGGGAATGACTCAGTCGGTATTGCACCAGGCTCGTAATATGCAGTTCCAAGGTTCGAATCCCAGCTGGGTAAGCGTTGAGCTTTATCTCCTCAAAACTCCCCGCCCTGCCCACGGTCAGTAGGGGACACCTATGGGCTTCGAAAGGCCGCCGTCCGTCAGATGGGACGTTAAGCCGTGGATCCATCTACTGGAGTTGGGTTGGGTTGTTTTACCTCTGAGCGGCACTTTTTTGCACACCATGGGCTAAATGGCCAGGTCACATGGACCCCGAAGGCTCAGAGAAGGTTGGGGGAGGTGACCCACTGGAACAGCTGTTGGGAGACAGATGGTAGCCTCCCGTCAAGGCCATCCAGCGTGTTCTTTAACGTGCACAGGGTATGGCTCTCCCGCACACGGGGCCACGGCTTAACGTCCCATCCGACATACGGCGACCTTTCCAAGCCCATCGCTGTCCCCTACTGACCGTGGGAAGGGAGTTTTGCGGAGATAAATCTCAACGCTGACCCAGCTGGGACTCGAACCTGGGAACTACAGATTACGAGCCAGGCGCGCTACCGACTAAGCCACCCCCGCCCCCCCATCTACTGGAGAGTCATACCCTATCCGTGTTAAAGAAGACATTGGAGGACCTTAACGGGAGGTTTTCCTCAGTATGCTAACAGCTGTCCAGTGGGTCCCCTTTTTGAACCTTTGGGGTCCTTGTGACCTGACCATTTAGCCCATGGTGTGCAAAATAGTGCCGCTAAGAGGTAAAACAACCCAAATCAACCCATGTAGTTGACTCTTGCTAAAAACGAAAATTATTTTTCTCAATAATCGCAGCGTATATCAAATCCGTCATCCAGCGTGTTCTTTAACGTACACAATGTATAGCTCTCCCGCATACGGGGACACGGCTTAATGTCCCATCCGATGAACGGTGGCCTTTTCTAGCCCATCGGTGTCTCCTATTGACCGAGGACACAGTGGGGGTTTTGAGGAGATAAATCTCAACGCTGGCCCAGACAGGCTCAAACCTGGGAGCTACAGATTATGAGCCTGTCGCGCTACCGACTGAGCCACCCTCCCCCCCACCCACAGCAAAAAAAAAACATTAAAATAATACCATAAACTTAAAATTAAACTTGTATTTCTTTCACACGCCATTCGTTCAATGTGGAGTCCGTTTCATACATCCCGAATGATATCGGTAACCTTCTTGATGTTAAATTAGCACCGGAATGTTTCAGAATTGGTAAAAAGGAAGAGACTTCAACACGTCCACGTACAATCTTAGCAAAGTTTAAAGACCGAGCCCTACGAGATGCTTTTCTTGACAAAGTAAAAGGACATCGTGATCTGAATACCAAAGATGTAGGTATTGTTAATGAAAAGCATATAATCTACATCAACGAACATTTGTCAAGATTTTATAGAGATCTCTTCCACAAGGCAAGAAGAGCCAAAGTAGAAAAACAATACAAATATATATGGGTAAAAAATTGGAAAATATTTCTAAGAAAGGAAAACGGAGCACAATGCCGCCTTGTTAAATCTGAACGAGATTTTTTCTCATTGTATTTTTTTTTTGTTCACAGTGAAATATCTTTCATCTTATAATGGCTACACCTAATTATGTTCAGTCTGAAAATCTCAGTCTGATTTATGGTATTGCTTTAATAAATCAACTTTTTCTATTTTCTCACTCAACTGTAGAAGTCTGTATAAAAACCTTGATGAGATCTTGGTAACTTTAGAAAGTAGTAGTTTTCTATTTGATTCTCTTGTATTTGTGGAAACATGGCAAAATAACAATATTCCACATATCAATGGTTATACTGGTGTAGGTTTGGGAAGAGAGGCTCGTAAAGGTGGAGGAATAGCACTTTATTTCAGAGAAAGCTTTTCTTTCAAAATATTAAACAATTTGTCAGTTATTACTGATGATTACGAGATTTTGCTTGCTAAATCAGGAAATCTGATTGTGGGCAGTATTTATCGACCACCTCAGGGTGATGTACAATTATTTCTGTCACATCTAGAATTTGTTTTCAACTCATTACTTAAACTGAAATCGATCTTTATATTAATGGGTGACTATAACCTTGATATTATGAACCAAGATAAAAATGTATTAAATTTAATAGACCTAGTTAATTCATATGATTGTTTTGTTTTAAACAGTGGATTACCAACTAGAGTTGGAAATCAAAGTTCTACACTAATTGATTATGGAATTTCGAATGTAGATTTCCAAAATGGAGTTCTGATGTCAAAAATTACAGATCATTTCCCCACATTTTTTCTGATCCAAAGGACAAATTTTCAAATGCTACCTAGCAGTTATAGATATAGAAAAATCAATGATAATAATATTCTGCAATTGCAATATAAATTAAATCGTATTGATTGGCAATTCCTTTACTTAATCAGCGATGTAAATGAAGCATGTAATTATTTCGTAAATATTTTTATAAATCACTATAATAAATATTTGCCCACGGGTATTAAGAAGTTCCAAAGGCCAAATAAATATGCTCCTTGGATGACGAAAGATCTGAAAAAATTAATAACTAAAAGAGATAATTTATACAAAAAAGCAAAAGAAACCTATTTAGAGGATGACAGTTCTGCATATAAAGAATTTCGTAATTTCGTTACTGCCCAAATCAGACAAACAAAGAACGCCTATTATAACAGTAGATTTGATTCTAGCAAAAATTCTAAACAGAAATGGAAATATCTCAACGATGTTTTGGGTAGAAATAAATGTAAGTCAATAGTAGGAGACAATTCTTCTGATGATGCAATTATTGATGACTATGCGAAGTCCAATGTCTTCAATAGCTATTTTCATGATACCGTTAACGAATTGATACTGAACCAAACTGAAAAATTTCATGGCAAATATAAATATCAAATTGAGTGCATAGATCAGACATTTTATGTCATGCCAATTGTTACTCAAGAGATCAGTAACATAGTGAATGATCTAGGAGCTGATAAGTCACCAGGTATAGATGACATAAATATTAATGTAATTAAAAAGGTTATACATACAATAAAAGAACCTTTGTGCTATATATTTAATTTATCAATAATAAACGAAGTATTCCCGGATAAACTGAAAATTGCCAGAATTCTTCCCATACATAAATCAGGTGATAAAGAAAACATAGAAAACTACAGACCTATTTCAATTTTGCCAATCTTCTCGAAAATCTTTGAAAAGCTAATTTGTACACGTATTACTAAATTCCTAGATAATATGAAAATTATCACACAACAACAATATGGTTTTCAAAGTAAAAAATCTACTCAGACAGCCATTGCAGATTTATATGAGCACATTGTCAATCATTTGGATGCAGGTCACATTGGATTAGCTGTATATCTTGATTTTACGAAAGCATTTGACAGTATTAACCACGAAATTTTGTTAAAGGAAATTGAATTTTATGGCCTGAGAGGTAAAATAAATAACTGGTTAAGAAGCTACTTATTTCAGAGGAAAGTCTTGTAGAAGTAAATGGTAGTATATCAGATGAACATTTTATTTACAGAGGTGTGCCTCAAGGTTCGATTCTTGGTCCGATCCTTTTCCTACTTTACATTAACGACTTAGCAAAGTTACACATTAATTCAAAGATGTTATTATATGCTGATGATACAAGCATTGTCGATTTCAACCAAGATTCTGCAAGCCTGATTAGCAGTGTTAACTACTCTCTAAATATTATATCTTAATGGTGCAGACATAACAATTTATTAATAAATGTCAAGAAATCCAAATACATGATTTATAAAAATAAAAACAAAAAAATCGATGAGAAATGTTTCGATGTGAAGATTAATGAAATTAAGCTAAAGAGATGCACTGAATATAAATTCTTATAAATATGGATCGATGAAAATCTGAACTGGTCATTTCACGTAAAGCAGCTGAGAATCACTCTGTCAAGGAATATTGGTATGATTGGTAAAATACGTCATCTG
Source organism: Ryuthela nishihirai (assembly GCA_038380435.1). Lineage (NCBI taxonomy): Eukaryota > Metazoa > Arthropoda > Arachnida > Araneae > Heptathelidae > Ryuthela > Ryuthela nishihirai. Next base: position 49,723,288 of record JAWZYU010000024.1, on the reverse strand, counting down.
GTTAACAAACAAATATTTGACAAATTTATACTACTCTTTCATTTATTCTTATATAACATATGGAATCTTAGTCTGGGGTAATACTTTTGACTATAATCTGAATGCTATATATCGTCTTCAGAAAAGAATTGTTAGATATATTGTTGGTAAAAGATATTATGATCCCGTGGCACATTTATTTTCTGAAGTTAAAATTCTTAATGTCTATAATAATTACAAACTGATATCAGGAAACTTTGTGTATTCGATTACAATGAGATTGATTAAATTGGATAGATTTAAAGACTATTTTCAGAGTCTTTCGACTTTTCATAATTATGAAACACGTCATAGAGAGGATCTGAGTATACCTATGTGTCGATTGTCAATTGGGCAGAGATCTATCAAATAAATAAAAAATAAATACCCCCTCAAGCAGCTGCTTGCCACAGAGGTCTGACAGGAGCCTGTCAGTTTATATGCCACAGTAGAAGATCTGAGAGGATGGCAGGACCTCAGCAGAAAACAACACGAACATCCATGCCTTACCCAGGGCTCGAACCCCGGTCCCGTAGATCAGTAGCCAAGCGCGCTAACCATACAATGCAGTAAAAATTTGGTCTGAATTTTCTGATGATGTTAAAAATGCAAAATCTTTAAAATTATTTAAAATCAAATGTAGAACGTTTCTTCTTACAAAGCAATGAAACCTTCTTCTATGTATCAGTGTAGTATGTCTCATAATCATTTGATCTTTTATACTATTGAATTATTGTACTATTTGAATTATTGTATACTTTACTGTTGTCATAATTGAACTTTGAAGGAAATAGGGAGCATTAACTAAAAATAAGCGTCAGCTTACTATGCTCTCCTTTTTTGTTTCGCCTTTCCTATTAAACACTAATATTTAATATGATTGTTATTTACCTTTTCTGATGCAATTGATATTTCTCAGCTATTTCACTTCTCAATTTTTCTCATGTATACATTAATTGTTATTAGATAATTATGCTATGTAAATGTATATTGTATTGACTGGCGGAATAAAATAAAGATTATTATTATTATTATTATTATTATTATTATTATTATTATTATTATTATTATTATTATTATTATTATTATTATCCACCTGAATATTTGGGGCGGGGGTGGCTCAGTCGGTAGCGCGCCAGGCTCGTAATCTGTAGTTCCCAGGTTCGCGTCCCAGCTGGGTCAGCGTTGAGATTTATCTCCACAAAATTCCCCCGCCCTGCCCATGGTCAGTAGGGGACACCGATGGGCTTGGAAAAGCCGCCGTCCGTCGGATGGGACGTTAAGCCGTGGAGGAGAGCCATACCTTGTGCACGTTAAAGAACACGCTGGATGGCCTTGACGGGAGGCTAGCATCTGTCTCCCAACAGCTGTTCCAGTGGGTCCCCTCCCCAACCTTCTCTGAGCCTTCAGGGTCCATGTGACCTGGCCATTTAGCCCATGGTGTGCAAAAAAGTGCCGCTCAGAGGTAAAACAACCCAACCCAACCTGAATATTTTCATTGTGACAGCAAACATTTGATTAGTGACCAGATTCCAAAATAACGAGAATTTTGAAGGAAACCTCGTTTTCAGAAATGGCTTCTTTCTTGAAACTCCCTTGAAAACTATTCATTGAAAAATCACCGAAATTATCCAATCTTTATTCTAATGTGAGGTCGAAATTAAAACGCGAATGACGAAAGGTGTATAAAGAGAGTCAACTGTAAACCCTTTGACTCAAATTTCAATTTTCTAGCCTGAATAGACTTTTACAAGAGCGATTTAAAGTTTCGCTCTTTGACAATTTAAGCGCCCCTAACGTTGGAAATTGACACCATTGGGAAATACGGAACGCTCGTTTTTTAAAACAGGCTGAAAATTAGTTTTTAAAACGAACGACAATGTCACAAATTTAACATAAATGAGTTTATTATGCTTTTTGAAAGGTTTATTACTTTAAATCATGTTTTTTACCAAATATATTTCTTTTTATTGAATAATTGATACTTGTTCACTTTTCGACCCTAAAAAGCTTTAAATATTAACGATACGATCCGAGTGTTCTAGATTAAATTACCAAAATTGCTTCGTTTTTCATTTAATGTCAAAATTCAAATACTGCCAAAACACAACTGTGTTTCAAAGTTCCTAATATTCATACAAAAAAATATCAAAATTAATTTCAAAATTGTGGCGAGTGGTTAGCACGCTTGGCTACTGATCTAAGGGACCTGGGTTCGAGTCCCGGATAAGGCATGAATGTATGATTCGTTTTTCTGCTGAGGTCCTGCCATCCTCACAGACCCTCTACTATGGCATATAAACTGACAGGCTCCTGTCAGACCTCTGTGGCAAGCAGCTGCTTGAGGGGGTATTTATTTATTTTTTTATCATTTTCTGACATATCAATCTTTATTTAAATGTGCAAATTATCTCACTTTAACTATATTAACAATTCTTAAATTATTACTTCCATTTCTTAAATTATTTTGTTCCAATGTTAGTTCCACACATTCTTATTCGAATAAGAATCCTGCAAAAGATAATACCATTCATTTATAAACAGTTCTTCTAATGAATAAAAGTATTTACAAAACGTGCATGCGCAAAGCTCTCTTTTCAAAGCTCCAATTACACGAAGTCTATTTTATGACATCCAGCTCAACGAAGTAGCGCTTTATTTCCAAATTAATATGGAGATATGAGAACATAAATATTTGAAAGCCCTCTCTCTTATGACAGATCATTACTCATTAATATGGATATGTAATTAAAAGCATGCCTCTTAAGCACATCCGAGCTTTGTACTCATTATAAAAATCATTCTCCCTAGTGAACCTAATCCTTTCATGTATTATGACTTTTCATAACTTGCTTCTTAAAAACAAACACCTTTATACCTATGTTACGATTACGATCTTTACAACTAATTCTTGTCTTGAAGTCTTGCGCTGTATTTCACCAAGAGAATTACGCGTATTAAATGAACAGTGAAATTTATGACCTTAATAAAATGAAGTAAAAAATCTTTTATATGTCTAATTAAATAGTTTCGGAAAGATATTTATTTTCTACAAGAGCTTTGAAATGTGAAAGGACCGAATTTTGAATTTTATACTTTGACATCGTGAACGTGTGTTCACACACGAACGCAAATATTTTCGCAAATATTTTTACCGGTAGCCGTGCTCTCTTCAGAATTTATTTTTCAATCGCATTATTCACCAACTGTATGTTTCGAAAAGGGAGAATAATTTCTCGAAAATTCAGTCAACATGTTTTCGAAGCTCTTCAAAACATTAAATAAGAAAGCTGCACCTATAACGCTTCTAATCCTGTGTTTATCTTATCAATATATTGCTGCAATTAATCAGCATTTAGTTCCTTATTTCCAGTAAGCAGATTAAATGTCTCATGTGACGTTGTGTATCAAGTGTGCATGCAGTTTTGGAATCCATAAAAGGAAACTTTTCAACCCAAAAGCATTAAGATTAAAATAAATAAACGAATTATTATCACCACGTACTAAAATCTTGCCTAAAACGAACTATTTATTATCTTTCTGCTTTGACTTACCGATTTCACAAGCAGCGAGCTTGCTGTGCAACAGCGCCATCTATCAGAAGATTTTATCATTTTTACATTACCGGTATTTAAATATATTTATAAATTTAATTCATTCATTAACAATTCCTAAAAAAGTGACCAGTAATTATTTCCGTAATGTTCCACTTTCAGGAAACTAAAAACGGGACAATTTCCTAAATGTCGGGGGGGGGGGGGGGGGGGGGGGGGTTGTTGTTGTTGTTTTTTTTCAGTTTTCAAAATGTAGTATTCTTTCTCGGAGTATTACTCTTGCATATCTTTCAGACTCATGTTGCATTATAAATTCAAGTTCCCACCTCTAATAGAACCAGATTTCGAAAAATCAATTTATTCGATTAATAAAAATAATCACCGTGAAATTGGCACTGAATCACTAGTCATTATAAAACGATATATTTCCTACCAGATTTGTTTCATAAATCACTAGTGATGTCAATTAAAGGAAGCGATAAAGCTACATCACCTGTGCAAACCACATAAAAATTAAATACCCCTGACTCTTGGACATATTAACTGGCCATTATTACTAATTAACAAATCTTTATTGTCCATTAACTGGTCATTATTATTAATTAACAAATCTTTGTTTCTCATTAATTGGGTATTACCATGTTAATTTGGGGGCGGGGGTGGCTCAGTCAGTAGCGCGCCAGTCTCGTAATCTGCAGTTGCCGCGTTCGAGTCCCAGCTGGGCCAGCGTTGAGATTTATCTCCGCAAAACTCCCTGCCCACGGTCAGTAAAGAACACCGATGGGCTTGGAAAGGCCGCCGTCCTTCGGATGGGACGTTAAGGCGTGGCCCCGTGTGCGGGAGAGTCATTCCCTGTGCACGTTAAAGAACACAGTGGATGACCTTGACGGGAGGCTACCATCTGTCTACCAACAGCCGTTCCAGTGGGTCCCCTTTCCCAACCTTCCCTGAGCCCTCGGGGTCCTTGTGACCTGGCTATTTAGCCCATGGTATGCATAAAAGTGCCGCTCAGAGGTAAAACAACCCAACCATGTCATTTTGCTATTAACTGACCAAACAACAGCAATGCCAATCATAAAAATTTACCTCAGAAATGAATTCATCCTATGTGAATGTTTTATTTCAGACGGTTAATAAATAAAGGTTCAGTTTAGAAGTTTTCAAATAATTCTCTCATATTCGTCAATATTGTACAAATTCCTTAGGACCAGACATCGTACTCTCAAATATTTTCAAACTTTCAGAACTCTTTCGAAATTTAACGATATATATTATTAAAAATCGAGATTTAGAGAGATTGATCTTTAATTTATCTTCACATGCACCCACGAATATTTTAGAAGTCTGATACAGTTTTGTTCAAACTACTTCATTTAAGTTACAATATTTTATAAAATACTTCTGCAGCATTTTGCAAATAGTTCCAAAAATCATTATTATAATACGGCTAAAGTTTCAAACATCTTATTTCATTTATGTTCCTATACGTTATTTAACACGATTCAAATGCACATTTATATATCAGGGCATAAATCATTTTTTTTTCCTTTGGAATTAGCTGTGATGTTTCCATATTGGCACCATGCCAGCACCCATCCGTGTCCAGTAATGGTGGATGACATGGAACAGGAAATCGGCAGGATCGACTCAGGTCGGAAATTTTATGAATGCATTTTGTCCTATATATTTCCTAAAATGTATGTCACACTACTCGTATTTAATTTCTTTTAAGTTATATTACTCCAAACTCATTTTATACTCTAGAAACAGGTTTAATTTTGACCATAAATTCTAAAAATCTTTAGTCATTTTAATAACTTTCTAATCGACTTTGTAACATATATTGTGTATGACTTACTTATGCATATGAAATATTAAAACATATTTATGTATTTTGTATGAATTGCATATGCGCATGAAATATTAAAATACACCCAATTCTATTTTTACACGGTAGACATGTTCCCGAAAAAACCGTGTAATAAAAATACAGTGCATATGTAAAAAATGGAAGATTGATTCCAGACGTGAAAACCCAATACAAATAATAAGTTGTTTTCAAACAAATCATATCAAAATCTTTAATTAAATCTTTATTTGATTTTTATTAATTTAAGCAATCTTTTTATATATTATAAACTTATAAAGATAATTATATGTACATATATAAAGTAAATTATCCTTCATAAAGAAAATAATATGTCACTAATTCAAGAATACAAAAGTGCAAAAAAAGTATGACTTACATATGCTTATTAATAGATTTTATTCGTTGTCACTTTCTGACAATAGACGACGCATTCGTTTGCGTAAGACTGGAATTAAATCACTTTCATCGCTTGAAACATTTTGGCCGTTTTGTTCATACTCCAATAGTGTATCTAAAGTGCATTTTCAAAGTTAAAAGTACTTCGAAAAATGTAACCATAAAAGTGGCATCTTTGTTATAAATGTAAATTCTAGGAATTTTTTCTTGAATAGGAATATTTTTTCAAAATTAAATTCAAATGGAGATTTTTAAAAAGGCGCCGTTTGAGCCGTGTTAGATGAAAATAAATCGTGTAAAAAGGAAATTGGAATTTTTTTCTAAACCGTGTTAAATCAAAATCGTGTAAAAAAATCCGTGTAAAAACAGAATTGGGTATATATTGATATATTTTGTATGAATTGCATATGCGCATGAAATATTAAAGTATATTTATATATAATAATTATACAAAATATTCTACAATAATAAAAATTTATAACAATCAATCATTTATTTCATAAATTAAAAATAAATAATATTTTTTCACTGTGAATTTTTAGGTTTCATTTTTATTAAATATAATGCATATTTCAAAATATGTATTATATTGTACATCATATATTTCAAATAAACGAAATTTAAAATTTTTTAGCTTGAGATGTAGATGTGGCTCAGGATAGACTTGCTTGGAGAACTAAATTGCACGGTCTGGTTGGACCTCCGTAGCCCATGGCTGCTTGAGGATGATGATGATGATGATTAAATGCATCTCAAAAAGGTTTTTTGAGACTTAAAAATAATCCTAATGAGATTATTTCTTCTTTGCTTAATTATGATCATAATGTTCTTAATAAGTACAAGAGGCTTAAAATGATGGCTTTCTCTGAGGAGAGCTACTCGTTTTAGGCCTCTTGTGCATGTTATATGCTATTTTTAGCTTCTGTTTTATGTTAGCCTCTAGGGGCCCACCCGCTGGTGGTTTACTTGTTGTATGTTTTTACATATGCCAACTGGGCATTAAAAACTTACATATGCCAACTGGGCGAAATTTAAAAATTTTTAGCTTGAGATGTAGATGTAGCTCAGGATAGACTTGCTTGGAGAACTAAATTGCATGGTCTGGTTGGACCTCCGTAGCCCATGACTGCTTGAGGATGATGATGATGAAATAAATAACTACAATACTGATAATTACTATATAAATATATGTTTTTAGATCCAGAATTTTATAATACAGTATAGCATATTAATAGGATGCAACATGAAATGTTTGAATTAGATTTCGATCATGGAATATTGTTAAATATTGAAAGAAACTCCTAATATTGTTTTGAACAATTCTGTTTTTGTTTCATTCGTTCCAAATCGGAAAAGGATACCATGTTAATGTGAAGAACTCGAGGTTCGTGTGAAATTTAAATCGATTGGTAACCTTTAATGACAGTAATATTTACCTTCATTTAATATTCTAAGACTTTAAGAAAACCATAATTAAACAAAATATCAGCAGCAGCAGAGCCCGCTTAAGGTTTCGGGGGGAGGGGAGGCCATTGGCACAACTTGTTTTACGGGCCCCCAGGAGACCCGATGTTCTGTAACATTCTGACTTCAAAATGTAGATGTTTCTCTTCATCCTTGGGGCGGGGGTGACTTAGTCGGTGGCGCGCCAGGCTCGTAATCTGTAGTTTCCAGGTTCGAGTCTCAGCTGGGTCAGCGTTGAGATTTATCTCCGCAAAATTTCCTCGTCCTGCCCACGGTCAGTAGGGTACACCGATGGGCTTGGAAAGGTCGCCGTCCGTCGGATGGGACATTAAGCCGTGGCCACGTGTGAGGGAGAACCATACCCTGTGCACGTTAAAGAACACGCTGGATGGCCTTGACGGGAGGCTACCATCTCTCTCTCAACAGCTGTTCCAGTGGGTCCCCTCCCCCAACCTTCTCTGAGCCTTCGGGGTCCATGTGACCTGGCCATTTAGCCCATGGTTTGCAAAAAAGTGCTGCTCAGAGGTAAAACAACCCAAACCACCCAACTCTTCATCCTTTGTTATTACACAGTTCTCCACACTTTTACCCTATAGAAAATGTTCTCGATTATTCTAAACTAAATCAGTCTGAACAGGTTTCAGAATTTAGTTAGAGCCTGTAGTTGAAAAAAAGGCAAAATTTGGAAATAAAGAAATTTTACGAAAAAATAATCTATAGAGTTTGGGGGTCCCAAAAGGTTAAGGAGCCCTAGGTCCGGGTCTTACGGGCCTAGTCGGTAATCAGTGGCTGATCAGCTTCAATGTTACGAATGTATTTCTTCAGTGCATTTGTTTATTTATCAAATAAATTAAGCTATAATTAAAGAATTTTTTTTAAACAATATTGTCACTAAATTTACTTAAGCAAAGGTTTTGTTGTTGGAGTAATTCGGTAGTAAAAATATGTATTAAGTACTAAAATGATGCCTACATTGTTAACTTGAATATTTTATGTCAGAAAAATTGTTCTTAACACATAATATAGTTTCAAAACATTACATCAATAATTTCACAATTGAAATTGCATAGCAATTAAGGACATTAATTTTATTTCTCTCACTAATTCATAAAGTTTGTAATAAATTATTGACAAATTAAACTATCAATAATACTCCAAAAGAAGATAAAGGGAAAAATAACATGAAAATCCGCAGTTATTAAGTTACATTAATCTTAAAATTATACTCAGAAATCAACAAAAATCTGTGAATATTAGTGCCATTTTAGTTTTAATCTAATTGCTTCTATAAAGTAAAAGTCAATGCTTTCGCTAAATTCCTAGATTCCTTCGAAATATTTTTCAAAGATAAAACTTGCAAGATGAAAAAAAAATCAAAAATTAATTAATGTGATTTACTAAAAGAGTTTTATTAATCCTCTGTATTCACAGTAGTGCCACTAACACATTTTATGTGCTCACGCATTTGGGAAATAATAGAATAATTCCTAACTAGAACTAATTTTTTAACTTAATATTACAAGACTAAATCACTTTTGTAACGCATAGCGCTTTACAGTCCACTTCTGCTTACTCATAAAAGCTTCTTTACCCCACTTACCTAGACTCCAGTAAGAAAACGGACAACCGAGAACTGAATATGACATTCCCTACTGTAGAGTTCAGTAGAGTTGAAACAAACCCGAGTGTAATGGATATTTTCTCTATTCATGCGAGAAAGAACTGCTGCGCATGCGCCGAAGATGATGTCACTACAGCAACATCTAATGCTGCTTCTATTACTGTTGCTTCCAACTCCACTGCCTCTCATGTTGCTTCCAATGATACTGCTATTGTTCATGGAGGGCATGGTAAGTTTTTTGGCATGCCCTCTGGTCTCCAGATATGAATCTACCATTCCCTGGTGAATCCAAACTGACCATCTTATTTGTTCATAAAACTCCCATTGAACTTGCTGACAACCTTTCCACCAAATGTTATGTTGAACTTGCTGACAACCTTTTCCACCAGTTGTTATGTCGAAATTCCTACCCCTGACAAACTCAAAGGTTCACCTTTTATTTTTACCTTTCTACTAACATAAATGTGTAAAATTCAAGCTAGGAACAAAAACGACACCATAAAAAAATAAAATATTTATTTAAGAAATAACCTTCCTCTAATATATGTTAATGTGCTTCTAGCAAAAGCTTAAATGTCATGTTTGTGCTGTATAATTATTGATATTTCTTGATACCAATGTTAATGAATTTTCTATTAATGCTAATATTGATTTAGCCAGAAATTGTGTTGGTATTTCTTATTCAGGAAAAGATTATGCATTATGCCAATCAAATGTAATCTGCTGCAAGTATGGTTTCTAATAAACTGAATAAACATACACGAAGAAGTTTGTAACTTGATAACGTAAAAGTTTACTTTCTGCATTGATTACGAACATCAGCAAATTCTAGTTGGTTTATAATATTATTTTGGTAGTAAAATATTAGGCGCAAATATTTAATTTTTTCATTAATATATCATTTTTATAGAGTTATATCAATCTTAATCTTTGGGTAAATAAAGCGAAAGGAAATAATAAAGTGGAAAACAAAAGTAAAGTGTCTAAAAGAAAAATTTCAATTCACTCAAAAATATTAAACATAAAATAAATGTGTTTTATAAATATGAAATAACGTTTTCATTTGCTTCGCTATTACATTAATATTTTTCATGTTATTTTAAATGTTATTTTTTATCAAGCAAAATAAAAGTGAAAAAAAAAACATTATTTTTTTCTCATTTTATACATTCTGATATTCCGACAGTTTTTTTAGAGCACGTAATCTATGATTCATAATATTTCAAACCTTATTCTTATGTAGTATGATAACAGATAGTGTAAACAAAAGGCTTTCCAAGTATTTGATTTTTTTTACCTTTTTTTGCACTTGATTTGTATTAAATATTGATTCAAAAAGATGCAACAATAAATCAGAAATTTTTAAGCATCATTTTTTCTTATTGGCACAATTTCTTCAATCTCTGAAATTGGGAAATGTAAAGCTCTGTGTCCGTAACATTGGATCACAAGATATAATCATATTTATAATCCTTTTTACATATTCTAACATTACATTATTTGTAGATGTAAATATCATTACAATCATTTGACAAAAATGATGTAACAGCTATAGTTTGGCTGTTACTGTGCATTTAAAAAAATAATAATAATTTTATGATTGAAAAACTTGATTGACCATTATAAAATATTCTGAAAAATATAAACAGCATTTAGCGAAAATTTAGGCTTATGCTGTAAAAAATACTTATCAAAAATGAGAATACATGACTTTATACACGTATGACTTACTAAAAGCTAAATCGATTAACTCCACAAAAAAATTTAAAAAAATTAATATTTGAAAAAGAATTTTGAATAAATTTCCTATTAAAAATGTCCTTAATTTAGCAACTGAATCAAGAAGTACAATCTTTCAAATAAATGTATTCTATAATTCTGAAAAATGTTTCAAAATATTATCAATATTTCAAATAAAGATAATTCTAGTTTAAACATTTTCATGAAGAAGTGATAATTTTATAGTGTTTTTATACACGTAAGACTTACTAAAAGCTAAATCGCTTAATTCCACAAATAAGCTTCAAAAAACTTAATATTTCAAAACAATATTTTCATTGCGAAGAAGTGTTAATTTGATAATATTCTTAATTATGATATGTCCTAATCAGAAATCTTAAATTCCAGTAACAATCTGTGAATTTTATTTCCCTCCCACAGCGATCATACCAAAGAAGACCCCTCCACCACGAAGCGATACCTTTTCGGAAGTTCAACTCGGGAAGATCTTGACCTCGAAGATAACTGCTTTCGGTTATTGGAACTTTCAATTTCACCTACGAAATCCTTCTCTAGTCAAATTCAATTACACCGTGACTCAGGGAGCCAGCGTCGGGGTTTATGGACGACGAGACGGAGTTCCTACACACACGAGGTACGACTTTGTAGAAATTCTCAAGCCCAGGACCAGGAGGACAAGAAAATCGGATAAGGTAAAAAAAATGTCGTTGAAACTTAATTTATCTTTAATCACCGAATGATAGAGAAAAGCGAAGATTTGTGATTCTGTTATTTCTATTCGTTCATTCCTTTGTTACAGAGGAAAACATAGGGTGTCCAATTCTACTGGACCTCTAATAACTTCCTTTACCTGTTGATTCCAGCAAAAAACCAGTTGTTTTTTGTTTGTTGTTCCAGAGGAAAAAACCTTGTGTTGTTTGTTTCTTTGTTTGTTCGTCGTTTCCAGAGTTTTTATCCCATTTCCACTGAACCTCTACTAATTTCGTTTTCCTGTTGGTTCTACAGAAAAAAAAAAGTTTGTTTGTTTGTTCCAGAGGAAATGGGCACGGAGGTCACGGAGGTTCCAACCCATCGGTGTTTGTTTGTTCCTTTGGGGAAGCTAGTTTTTATTGACTCTACAGTATTGCTGGCAAATAGAAAAAGTGACTCCTATTTTTATCAGTTTTGCATAAAATCCAGACTTCCACGAGCCCTGATAAGTTATTATATTTTTTTTTATCTCTGTAGTCATCTCTATCTTCAATTACCAAAAAACCAAATTTAAAATTCCCTTGGCAGCCCAGCGTAGAGATTTATCTACGCTAACCCTCATCGTGCCCTCGGTGAGAAAAGGAGCATTGATAGGCTTTCAACGTCCTTCGGATGAGCCATTCAATTGTTGGATTCGTGTGCAGGAAAGCTAAAAGGGCAGGTTAAAGAGCACGCTGGATGGCGTTGACGGGAGGCTTCCACCTCTTTCATACCCCGGTCCAGTGACCTTCTGACTTTCTGTGAGTCTTTAGGATCCTTGTGATCTTCTGAAGTTCTGTGAGTCCTTCGGATCCTTGTGACCTTCTGAAGTTCTGCGAGTCCTTCGGATCCTTGTGATCTTCTGAAGTTCTGTGAGTCCTTCGGATCCTTGTGACCTTCTGACGTTCTGTGAGTCCTTCGGATCCTTGTGACCTTCTGACGTTCTGAGTCCTTCGGATCCTTGTGACCTTCTGAAGTTCTGTGAGTCCTTCGGATCCTTGTGACCTTCCGAAGTTCTGTGAGTCCTTCGGATCCTTGTGACCTACTGAAGTTCTGTGAGTCCTTCGGATCCTTGTGACCTTCTGAAGTTCTGTGAGTCCTTCGGATCCTTGTGACCTTCTGAAATTCTGTGAATCCTTTGGATCCTTGTGACCCTCAGACGTTCTGTGAGTCCTTAGGATCCTTGCGATCTTCTGACGTTCTGTGAGTCCTTCGGATCCTTGCGACCTTCTCTCGTTCTGTGAGTCCTTCGGATCCTTGTGACCTCACAATCTTGTCCACAAAATATCACTCAGAGTTAAACAACCCAACCCATGAGACAATTTTTTAATAAAGGTAAAGCTGCCCACTAAAATGGTATTTTGTTACACCTTGATTATGAAGTGATTACTGTATGCTTATGCTTCTAATTCAAAATATTAATCGGCAATGTATTTTTTTTTTCTCTTACAGGACATCTATAGCGTCGAATTTATCCAATTCTTGGATCGTGGTTTGTGGTACATATCCATATACAACGATGGAGACCAAAATCAAGAAGTTGTTTTCACGTCTCACTTTACAGGTAAGCAAAGTTAAAAATGATAGTTAAATATCGTTATGAAATAGACTTTTATTAACACAGATATTGCTAATCTCATAACTTGCAATTAGGGCCTGATCTAGGGGGGAGGCAAGGGGCCATACTCTCCCCCCTTTCAGAAATACTAGCAAAAGTAATAGAGGCAAAAAAATATTAAATTTATTTATATTTCAAGCATTTTTAAAGAACTTTTTTTAAAGACCTCTAAAACAGAGAAGGAAATGTTTTACTTCCTCGGAAATCCAGTTCCTCCCCCTACGTTTTTTTATATTTATCCGGTTCTATTATTGCCCCCCCCCCCCTTAATTTTTTTCTAGATTCGGGCGTGCTTGCGATCAAGTGGATACACCATTCTATCCGATATTCTTTCGATTTCTTTTTTCATTCCTTTTCTTTTTCTTTTTTTAATACAGTGTATTGAAAACTATCGCTTTGTATTCTCGAAATGACGTCACTTATAATAAGTGACGTCGTACTCCACACGTGACTCTGAGTACAGGAGGACCATATCATGTAAATGTTATAAAATACCTTTATAATGTAGATGGGAGTTCGCCAATCGATAGAGTACCACACTTGTAATCTAATATTTGCAAATTCGAGTCTCAGCTCAAGGATCCTAATGGCTCGGATGGAAAAGGTACTAATGGACAACAGTTAGAAGAAAAATGAAAGCCATGGTGTGTTCTTTAGAGCGTACAAAGTATGATTCTCTTGCACACAGTAGGGGCGGGGGTGGCTCAGTCGGTAGCGCGCCAGGCTCGTAATCTGTAGTTCCCAGGTTCGAGTCCCAGCTTGATCAGCGTTGAGATTTATCTCCGCAAAATTCCCCGCCCTGCCCACGGTCAGTAGGGGACACCGATGGGCTTGGAAAGGCCGCCGTCCATCGGATGGGACGTTAAGCCGTGGCCCCGTGTGCGGGAGAGCCATACCCTGTGCACTTTAAAGAGCACGCTGGATGGCCTTGACGGGAGGCTACCATCTGTCTCCCAACAGCTGTTCCAGTGGGTCCCCTCCCCCAACCTTCTCCGAGCCTTCGGGGTCCATGTGACCTGACCATTTAGCCCATGGTGTGCAAAAAAGTGCCGCTCAGAGGTAAAACAACCCAACCCAAACAACCTGCACACAGTGCCACGGCTTAATGTCTCATTCCACAGACAGTGGTCTTTCTAAGCCTAATCAGTGTTCCCTTTCTCACCGAGGCCAGAGTGTAGGTTAAAGGAGGAAATTCTCAACATAGGGACAGTTAGGAAACAGATTATGAGCATGATGTTATCGATTGAGCCAAACCGCACACCTTAAAGAAGTGTTTTTTCAAGTTTTAGCTATGAAACCACAAACTTTAGAGTAGTATTTTTCAAGGTGTTTTGCTACAAAACCTACACCTTAGAGTAGTGTTTTTTTCGTGTTTTATTTTCAGGTACATAATTCCACACCTTAGCGAATGTTTTTCGATTTTTTTAGCTCCGAAACCCTCACTCCTTAGAGCAGTATTTTTCAAACAATTTTAGCTATGAAACCCCACACTTTACAGCAAAGTTATTCAAGGATTTTTAATTGCGAAACCCCACACCTTAGAACCGTATTTTTTCTAGGTTTTAGCCTCGAAATCCCCACACCTTAGAGCAGTATTTTTCAAGCAATTGCAGCTATGAAACCCCACACTTTACAGCAGTGTTCTTCAAGTATTTTTAATTGCGAAATCCCACCCTTAGAACCATATTTTTTCTGGGTTTTTTAGATGCGAAATCTCCACACCTTAGAGCAGTATTTTTCAAGCTTCTTTAGCTACGAAACCCCAAATTTTTTTATAAAACTGATAATGCATACAAACGTAAATACGCAGGTGCTCAAATAAAATAAAAGAAAATCGTACAGAACAAAAGAAAAAATATTTGTTTTCCAAAAGTTTATAATTTAAAAAAATTCTGATATCAGCGCTAAAGAGACCATACTGAAGCAAAATAAATTATGAAATAGATTTTAAAAAACAGAGTCCAGAAAAATTAAGCTGCAATCTATATTGACTACAAAAACGAAAAATCGCACAAACAAACGTTGTCCTACCCTAAGTGATGGGACCCTTAATATACGAAATTGATGATTCTACCATAAGATAGATGAAATCTTGCTTCAAAAACGGGAATCATTGACTGTTTATAGAAGACCCTCCTAGCATGAGTTTTCCTACATCTAAAGGAAACACTGAATTCTAAGAACTTGAATTACACTGAAGTGCCATTGAATTAGGAGGGGAGGGGGTGTCTCAGTCGGTAGCGCGCCAGGCTCGTAATCTGCAGTTCCCAGGTTCGAGTCCCAGCTGGGTCAGCGTTGAGATTTATCTCCGCAAAATTCCCCGCCCTGCCCACGGTCAGTAGGGGACACCGATGGGCTTGAAAAGGCCGCCGTCCATCGGATGGGACGTTAAGCCGTGGCTCCGTGTGCGGGAGAGCCATACCCTGTGCACTTTAAAGAGCACGCTGGATGGCCTTGACGGGAGGCTACCATCTGTCTCCCAACAGCTGTTCCAGTGGGTCCCCTCCCCCAACCTTCTCTGAGCCTTCGGGGTCCATGTGATCTGGCCATTTAGCCCATTGTGTGCAAAAAAAGTGCCGCTCAGAGGTAAAACAACCCAACCCATTGAATTAGGGATAGGAGACGTTATCTAAATTCAGTACCGCAAGTTTTCCATATGAAATAAAAATAAATAAAGTATATTTAAAGGTTGATATCACTAAAGAACACTTTTATGGGAATAATTTGCCTGTAATTATAATATGCCTGTAATATTTGTAAAATTACCTGTAATTATAATTTATAATAAAAATAAGTTGCTTTCTCAATTACAGAGCAAATGGCTCCCTGATAATTCCCAAAAACTTTCCTTTCAGATGAATCCAGCTTACCGTGTCCGTACGATTGTCATGGCCATGGGACTTGTGTAATGGGAAGATGCGTCTGTAATCCCGATTATGCAGGGGATTCCTGTGCCTACAGTAAGTGAAACTAGCTGTACACCATACTTTGCCTACACATTCACTGTAGCTTAGATAAAACATAAGCAACACTTCGCTCGTTTGAGTTCTCATGGATTGGCAAAAAAGTAAGTTCTCTTGTAATGGCTAAAAAATAAGTTCTTTGGAGTGGCTAAAAAGTAAGTTCTCTTGGAGTGGCTAAAAAGTAAGTTCTCTTGGAGTGGCTACAAAATACGTTCTTTGGAGTGGCTAAAAAGTAAGTTCTCTTGGAGTGGCTAAAAAGTAAGTTCTCTTGGAGTGGCTACAAAATACGTTCTTTGGAGTGGCTAAAAAGTAAGTTCTCTTGGAGTGGCTAAAAATAAGTTCTTTGGAGTTGCACAAAGGTAAGTTCTCTTGGAGTGGCTAAAAAGTAAGTTCTCTTGGAGTGACTAAAAATTAAGTTCCCTTGGAGTGGCTAAAAAGTATGTTCTCTTGGAGTGACTAAAAATTAAGTTCTCTTGGAGTGGCTAAAAAGTAAGTTCTCTTGGAGTGGCTAAAACGTAAGTTCTCTTGGAGTGGCTAAAAAATAAGTTCTTTGGAGTTGCAAAAAAGTAAGTTCTCTTGGAGTGGCTAAAACGTAAGTTCTCTTGGAGTGGCTAAAAAATAAGTTCTTTGGAGTGGCTAAAAAGTAAGTTCTCTTGGAGTGGCTAAAAAGTAAGTTCTCTTGGAGTGGCTAAAAGTTAGTTCTCTTGGAGTGGCTAAAAAGTTAGTTCTCTTGGAGTGGCTAAAAGTAAGTTCTCTTGGAGTGGCTAAGAGCAAGTTCTCGTGTAGTTGCAAAACACTAAGTTCTCTTGGAATGGCAAAAAGTAAGTTCTGTTGAAGCGGCAGAAAGTTGCTTGGTGCTTTCGTCTCAAAACGTTTGTGGATCCATGGCTTAGACCAGTCATCATCATCATCCTCAAGCAGCCATGGGCTACGGAGGTCCAACCAGACCGTGCAATTTAGTTCTCCAAGCAAGTCTATCCTGAGCTACATCTACTGCATCTGGCCACTGCACACCAATTCTAACAAGGTCCTGTTTGACATTGTCTGCCCACCGCATCCTAGGTCTCCCCTTCTTTCTGAGGCCTTTAGGCACACTGTTCATAACCCTATTCGCCAATCTATAATTATTCATACGGGCAACATGGCCAAACCAGCGGAGTCTCTCTCTGCACAATATGCTGCTTGAAGGAGGTTGCAAACTCCTTTGCCTAACCTCATCATTAGTTACAAAGTTGAACTACCTAATGCCCAAGATACTGCGTAAGCATCTGGAATCGAAAGCATCTAGTTTCCTGTTATCTTGTTTACAAAGTGTCCAAGTTTCACTACCATAACTAACCCTAGAAAGAACCAAACTATTATACAGCCTAATTTTAGTCTTTAGGTGTATACGCCTATTTCTCCACACTCTCCATAGATTCTTAAAAGTCCCGGCAGCAATCCCTATTCGTCTGTTAATCTCATGCCGCACATCACCATTATCTGTTACATAGCTCCTAAGATAATTAAACTGTGACACCTGCTCAAGACTGCAACCATTCAGATTAACTGAATCACAGCCTGCCTGACCAATTTTAGTCAGTTTTTGGTCTTAGACCAGTAATCAACACAAAATCAAATTTTCCCCAAGTGAGTGAAAGTAACACGCGGTCCTTTGCTGCGTGTGGTTTCGGCAAAACCCAACACCGACAAAAGCTTCTCTTGGCGTACTCTGAAAGGTAGAAGCAACAGGCATGAATTTTGAGACTCTCACTTTGTTATCTAAAACGTTGAACTCAGATGAGTTATTATCGTTTTTCCTTTTAAGTATCGAATCAGTTTATACTGAATTCTTTTATGTTGAAAATTTTTTTTAAAAATTTAAATTTATTTGGCGCGAAACTGTTAAGAGCAAGTGTTATGGGTCATTTTAACTCTAATAGCACTTTCTTTTTTGCATACATCGGACCAAATTACCAGGTCACAAAAACCCCACGGCTCTGAGGAAGAGATGAGAAAAGAACTCAATGGATAACTGTTAGGAGACAGATGGAAGCCTCTCGTTAAGGCATCCAATATGTTATTTAACATGCACAGAATACGGCTTGTCTGCATAAAGAGCTTCTGTTTGATGCTCAATCTGACAGATAGCAACTTTTTCAGCACCATCGGTGTCACCTTTATCATCGAGGGAATGATACGAGTTAGAAGAGAAAATCTCAACGTAGGTAAAATGTAACACTAGCTTTAGGGTCTTTTGATCATTTGTTCTGGCAAATGGCAGTTGTGTCGGCTTTATTTTATTTCTCAAGTGAGATAAAATTAAAAAGTTATTTGAGTACTAAAATCAAAAAGTCAGATATTCAAGTTTCTTGTTATTCTAAAATAGAGATACATTATTAATAGATATGTTATTTGTACACTAATACATCATTAGTGATATTGTACTATTTGTTGCCAGATGTTCAGCAACCACGGCTAACCCCGGTTCCGTCTCACGACACTACCAAGTTAAAGGAAAGCCGCGACTATCTAGAGTCGGGGGCACGAATGCGCCATATAGACGCACCTCATCCCCAACCTCACATGGCAGCAGTCCTATAGAAGGAAAGCTAACCACCAGTACAAACCTGATATTTAATCTGTTCCCCGGTTAGCCATGAACAAGGATATGTAGATCCAAGTTCGCTCGGCACCCGGGGTGGAGACTCTTAGTGAGGCCTAGACTTTGAAAGGGCTCGTGCCTACTAGGTGGCTCAATCCTTTCTGCCGTGCCCTTCAACTGCTCCACGGAGCTCCTGATAGGTGAGGTCTAGACACCGTCACCGTCCAACCGGTTGGCGATGTCTTCGACCTCGGTTGGTCTTAGCTCTGTCCAACCGGGGACCCAATCCGGTCGGCAAAGCCTTCAACTGGGTGCTGGACCCCCCCCCCCCCCCAGACCACCACCACCATCATCCCAGAAGCCCCCCCCCCACCACCACCACCACCATCACGACAAGGTGGCCCCCTATCGGGGGGGGGGGGGGGGGGTATCATTAGTGATATATAAATACAGCTGTTTTTTTATCCAATTTTGCCTGGAAAATAAATAAAGTTTATTTCAAACTTTGGTATTTCTCGTGACCTGCGCCAAATGTCGTGGCCGCAGGAGGACGATGAATTGTCTCTTGATTACCTTCACCCTTACTTCGGTAAAATGGCAGGTTCGCGGATTGTTACACCCGTACCGACATATGCCTCAAACTTCTTGTGTCAAGTGATGTATAAAAAATATGTCCAACAATTCACGCAAAAGATTTGTATAGGGACGACACAGTTTATTCACACTTATATACAATGAAGTGCTGGGGATGCTCTCGACTCCGTAGGCCTTTGCTGCTGCAAACAATTATGTAATGAGGTGAAGAACCGCACTTTGTAGATTCTCGCTTTCACCAACCTCAAACTCTGCGAAAGGATATTTAACCTTTGCCTACAATGTGGGGCGGGGGTGGCTCAGTCGGTAGCGCGTCACGCTCGTAATCTGCAGTTCCCAGGTTCGAGTCCCAGCTGGGTCAACGTTGAGATTTATCTCCGTATAACTCTCCGCCCTGCCCACTGTCAGTAGGAGACACCGATGGGCTTGGAAAGGCCGCCGTCCGTCGGATGGGACGTTAAGCCGTGGCTCCGTGTGCGGGAGAGCCATACCCTGTGCACGTTAAAGAACACGCTAGATGGCCTTGACGGGAGACTACCATCTGTCTCCCAACAGCTGTTCCAGTGGGTCCCCTCCCCCAACCTTCTCTGAGCCTTCGGGGTCCATGTGACCTGGCCATTTAACCATGGTGTGCAAAAAAAGTGCCACTCAGAGGTAAAACAACCCAACCTACAACGTGGTTCACACAGAATCCACTTCAGTTCCACAGAACTGTATTGGATTCACCAAGAATCTTGATTCTCACCAAGAATCGAACCCTCTCCTTACAGGTTTTACTTTGAGTAACAGGGGCGTCCCTTGACACGTGTTCAAACGTCCTTCCCGTTTGACAGCGATGTTCAAGACTTTGATTCTCACATAGAATCGAACCCTCACCTTAAGGGTTTTGTTTGGGTAAGAGCGGCGTCCCTTCAAACGAGTTCAAACGACCTTCCTGTTTGACAGCAACGCTCAAAATTGTTGTTTCCTTCCTGCCCGGCTCCTCTCCCCTGAGCTCACACTCGCGCCCCAGGCTAGTTGTAAAAGGCGAAAAAAGGCTTTTCGGACACGTCAACCCATGCAGGCAGCCAACTCAGACCTGAAAACAATATCTATGAGTCACATCCCCACAATAGCACTTCCAAGAACACACTTAATACATAAAATATTTACAATAACAAAAATTCAATAAAATGCAACAATAAACAAAAATAAATAAATTAGAGGGACATGACAGTATTAAAAACATATAAAAAACATAAAGACTGGTAATAAAGATAGTCAATATATTCCATCGATAATGTACATCGAAGTAAAGGCAGAAATATCTATGTAATATTAATAGCGACACAACAAATACACATAACCAGGCCTGGATTTAGATCAAAATAAAAGAGGTGGGGGGGGGGGGGGTACTACTCGATTAAGCCAGAAAAAAAAGTAAAGGTAGGGGAGGAGAGACTGGAATTCCACTGCAATATAACATTTTCCCCTCCGTTTTAGAAATCTTAGTCGTCCCGTGGCCGAGTGGTTAGCGCGCTTGGCTACTGATCTACGGGACCTGGGTTCGAGCCCCGGGTAAGGCATGGATGTTCGTGTTGTTTTCTGCTGAGGTCCTGCCATCCTCTCAGGTCTTCTGGAGCGGGGGTGGCTCAGTTGGTAGCGCGCCAGGCTCGTAATCTGTGGTTCCCAGGTTCGAGTCCCAGCTGGATCAGCGTTGAGATTTATCTCCGCAAAATTTCCCCGCCCTGCCCACGGTCAGTAGGGGACACCGATGGGCTTGAAAAGACCGCCGTCCGTCGGATGGGACGTTAATCCGTGTCCCCGTGTGCGGGAGAGCCATACCCTGTGCACGTTAAAGAACACGCTGGATGGCCTTGACGGGAGGCTACCATCTGTCTCCCAACAGCTGTTCCAGTGGGTTCCCTCCCCCAACCTTCTCTGAGCCTTCGGGGTCCTTGTGGCCTGGCCATTTAGCCCATTGTGTGCAAAAAAGTGCCGCTCAGAGGTAAAACAATCCAATCAAATCCAAACTCAGATCTTCTACTGTGGCATATAAACAGACAGGCTCCTGTCAGACCTCTGTGGCAAGCAGCTGCTTGAGGGGGTATTTTTTTTAAAAATCTTAAAAAATCTTCTCTGACTAAAATATCACTCTACTTATTGTGTATTAAATTAAGGCAATGTTTGCATTAAAATAATTCCAAATCTGATTTTGTAGGACTTTGCCCAATCTTGTGCAGCAGCAGAGGCCAGTACGTGAACGGAGCATGCGTGTGTGGTCCTGGCTGGAAAGGAAAAGAATGTCATTTGAGAGAAGATGAATGCGAAATGGCTGACTGCAATGGACACGGGGATTGTCTGGATGGAACTTGCAGGTGCTTCCCTGGATATAAGGGACTTCACTGTGAAGAAGGTAAGAACACTGTTTAATTTGCAATTCAGATTTTCTGTTACTGTACAGTCGCTCGAAAAAGTATCCGAACATCACTATATATATATTCTACTAAATATCTATATATATATATTATTTGTGAGATTGGTAATTTTTGGGGGGCTAGGACAGTTAGCTGTTCTAGTTGTCCATAAAAACTAAAGAAATCATTATTTAAAATTCAAGCGAATTTTTTTAGAAAAGGTAATTTAAAAGCTAATTAATTTGCAAAAGAATTATTAGATTTAATGTTGGTTAAATAAAACTTTTGAAAACGTGGATCTTTTGCAAAATAATGAAATCTTATTTAAAGAAAACTAATGACCTGTTTTAAAAAAATGACATCTTTTATAAGAAATTTCGATATTTTAACAACAATTTTTAGAAAATCTAAATAAATCTTTAAAACGAAAATCAAAGTCTTTTTAAAAAAATTAAGAATTTGTAATAAAAATAAAATCTCATTAAGATCTAATAAAATCGATTTAAAAATATCTTAAAAAATTCATTATATTTAGAAATTAATATTTGAATTAAACATTGAATGTAATTAAATCTTTTTAAAAGAGATCAAGGTATCCTTTAAAAAAAACTAAGGAATATATTTATAAGCATTAATTCTTAAAATAAATTAGTATGCTTTTTACAAAACAGATTAAAAAACTAATATTAATAAAGTCTATTGTATTATCTATAATTTTTTTGTATAGTCCAAGTCCATACATGGTCAAGAAATTAACGTATCTGACTCCAAATTCAGCTGGCATGTCCATCTGTTTGTATATTGTCTGAGAAATCAGTACAAAGCAAGTAGAGCTTCTAGTTCATCTCAATCCTTTACGAAAGGGCCTTACCTTTTTTTGTAAAATGCAGTCATTAAGATTGGAACTAAAAAAATTTTCCTTCGGAAAGTCAAGACCATAAGTTACGACCTCTTCTTTATAACCAACAACTAATAAGAAAAGCAAATTGTTGAAGTCCCAACAAATATTCCTTTGCTAAAATAAATTTGATGAAAGAAAAAAAGAAATTAAATTACTTGTTTAATAAGAAATAAAGCACAATTTTGCATCTCTATAAATGCTTTGTGGAAAGGTCCAAAATGAGCCCAACTACCCACACATACACGTCTGAACTCCTTTCAGATATTTTTGAATTTCGCACTTCAATCTATACTTGTAAATCTTTTAAAGCTGTTAACTTTTGTGTCCTGAAAACACTTAAAATGTGGGTTTCATTTTTCGACTTAAGAGGAACCTAATCGAGGTAGCACTTTCAGTTGAAAAGTATGAGCTCACTCTTAACATCGATATCAGATTTAGAAGAAAACCCATCTTTTGCCAGATGGGATACTAACCCACGACCTCCTGGTAACATGTGAAGTGCTCAGTGGGTTCGTCGACCTCCTGGTAACATGTTAAGTGCTCAGTGGGTTCGTCGATCTCTTGGTAACATGTCAAGTGCTCAGTGGGTTCGTCGACCTCCTGGTAACATGTGATGTGCTCAGTGGGTTCGTCGACCTCCTGGTAACATGTCAAGTGCTCAGTGGGTTCGTCGACCTCCTGGTAACATGTCAAGTGCTCAGTGGGTTCGTCGACCTCCTGGTAACATGTGATGTGCTCAGTGGGTTCGTCGACCTCCTGGTAACATGTGATGTGCTCAGTGGGTTCGTCGACCTCCTGGTAACATGTGATGTGCTCAGTGGGTTCGTCGACCTCCTGGTAACATGTGATGTGCTCAGTGGGTTCGTCGACCTCCTGGTAACATGTCAAGTGCTCAGTGGGTTCGTCGACCTCCTGGAAATATGTGATGTGCTCAGTGGGTTCGTCGACCTCCTGGTAACATGTGATATGCTCAGTGGGTTCGTCGACCTCCTGGTAACATGTCAAGTGCTCAGTGGGTTCGTCGACCTCCTGGTAACATGTCAAGTGCTCAGTGGGTTCGTCGACCTCCTGGTAACATGTGATGTGCTCAGTGGGTTCGTCGACCTCCTGGTAACATGTCAAGTGCTCAGTGGGTTCGTCGATCTCCTGGTAACATGTCAGGTGCTCAGTGGTTTCGTCGACCTCCTGGTAACATGTCAAGTGCTCAGTGGGTTCGTCGACCTCCTGGTAACATGTGATGTGCTCAGTGGGTTCGTCGACCTCCTGGTAACATGTCAAGTGCTCAGTGGGTTCGTCGACCTCCTGGTAACATGTCAGGTGCTCAGTGGGTTCGTCGACCTCCTGGTAACATGTCAAGTGCTCAGTGGGTTCGTCGACCTCCTGGTAACATGTCAAGTGTTCAGTGGGTTCGTATCTTGGGTCGTGTGTTCATGCCTCACTCGACTCGAGACAATTTATCTTTTTTGACATGTTACCAGAAGGTCGTGGATTCGTATCCCATCCGACTCAAGAAGCGTTTTCTTCTAAATTTGATTTCGATATTAATAATGGGTTGGGTTGTTTTACCTCTGAGCGGCACTTTTTTGCACACCATGGGCTAAATGGCCAGGTCACATGGACTCCGAAGGCTCAGAGAAGGTTGGGGGAAGAAACCCACTGGAACAGCTGTTGGGAGACAGATGGTAGTCTCCCGTCAAGGCCATCCAGCGTGTTCTTTAACGTGCACAGGGTATGGCTCTCCTGCACAATGGTCAGGTCACAAGGACCCCGAAGGCTCAGAAAAGGTTGGAGGAGGGGACCCATTGGAACAGATGGTAGCCTCCCGTCAAGGCCATCCAGTGTGTTCTTTAACGTGCACAGGGTATGGCTCTCCCAGCACACGGGGCCACGGTTTAACGTCCCATCCGATAAACGGCGGTCTTTCCAATCCCATCGGTGTCCCCTACTGACCGTGGGCAGGGCGGGAAATTTTACGGAGATAAATCTCAACGCTGACCCAGCTGGGACTCGAACCTGGGAACTACAGTTACGAGCCTGACGCGCTACCGACTGAGCCATCCCCGCCCCCATATTAAGAATAACTTCATATCTTTCAATTGAAGAAAATGCGCAAAATTTATCAAGTAACACTAGCAATTTTTATTTTTGCATCTTTAAGTGAATTATGTTCATAGTCTTTATGTACTTAAAAGGATTTTTTTTATTTTATCACTTATCTAGCTCATTTAAAATTTAGCTCTCCTTTCCAATTGCAGTGGACTGTCTGGATCCTGAGTGTTCTGATCATGGTGTCTGCGTGACAGGCATGTGCGTCTGCAGGAAAGGTTGGAAAGGTGCAGACTGCGGCGAACCGGACACAGACGCACTCCGTTGTCTTCCAGACTGTTCTGGACATGGTCAGTTTGACCTCGAGCTGCAGAGGTGCATCTGCGATGAGCAGTGGACAGGAACAGATTGTTCCCAAGGTAAGTTAAATAGGAAAGGGACTGAATCGGACACAGGTCTGTCTTCCAGACTATTCTAGCCATGGTCAATTTGATCTCTAGTAACAGAGATGCGTTTGCGATGAACAATGGACAAGAACAGACTGTTCCCAAAGTAAGTGAAAGAGGAAGAAGTTAAAACGGAAAGATCTTTTAGGGTTGATATTTATTAATACTTATATTAAATATAACAGTATTAGTTTAGTTGATTATATAATTGGATATTTTAATATTTATTTTTAACTGAAAACTTTTAAGCCACAACTAAAAATGTTTTCGATTTCCAGAGAAGTGCGATCTGGACTGCGGCCCTCATGGTCATTGTGAGGGTGGTCAATGCGTTTGCACTGAAGGATGGACAGGGGCCAAATGTAATGAAAAGCTTTGTGATCCAAGATGCACAGAGCATGGCCAATGTCGAAATGGAACTTGTCTTTGTATTCAAGGCTGGAATGGGAAGCACTGTACTTTAGGTAAGTCTTAATAATTTGGCTGGCTTTCAATGTATAACTCAAAAAGCTGTAATGTTACAATTGTGAAACTGAATGGTTCCCACTAGACACCGAAACTGAGCAAATATTTTCTGTTGTCGGATTCTCACAAAGTTTTCAAAGATCCAAATATGATCTTAAAATAGTATTTTTTTATCTTACTTCTCGTTATAATATCCGACTGAGCAATCGGGGCGGGGGTGGCTCAGTCGGTAGCGAACCAGGCTCGTAATCTGTAGTTCCCAGGTTCGAGTCTCAGCTGGGTCAGCGTTGAGTTTATCTCCGCAAAATTCCCCGCCCTGTCCACGGTCAGTAGGGGACACCGATGGGCTTGAAAAGGCCGCCGTCCGTCGGATGGGACGTTAAGCCGTGGCCCCGTGTGCGGGAGAGCCATACCCTGTGCACGTTAAAGAACACGCTGGATGGCCTTGACGGGAGGCTACCATCTGTCTCCCAACAGCTGTTCCAGTGGGTCCCCTCCCCCAACCTTCTCTGAGCCTTCGGGGTCCATGTGACCTGGCCATTTAGCCCATGGTGTGCAAAAAAGTGCCGCTCAGAGGTAAAACAACCCAACGTTAAAGAGCACGCTGGATGACCTTGACGGGAGGCTACCATCTGTCTCCCAACAGCTGTTCCAGTGGGTCTCCTCCCCCAACCTTCTCTGAGCTTTCGGGGTCCTTGTGACCTGGCCATTTAGCCCATGGTGTGCAAAAAAGTGCCGCTCATAGGTAAAACAACCCAACGTTAAAGAACACGCTGGATGGCCTTGACGGGAGGCTACCATCTGTCTCCCAACAGCTGTTACAATGGGTCACCTCCCCCAACCTTCTCTGAGCCTTCGAGGTCCATGTGACCTGGCCATTTAGCCCATGGTGTGCAAAAAAGTGCCGCTCATAGGTAAAACAACCCAACGTTAAAGAACACGCTGGATGGCCTTGACGGGAGGCTACCATCTGTCTCCCAACAGCTGTTCCAATGGGTCACCTCCCCCAACCTTCTCTGAGCCTTCGGGGTCCATGTAACCTGGCCATTTAGCCCATGGTGTGCAAAAAAGTGCCGCTCAGAGGTAAAACAACCCAACCCAACCCAATTTATCTTACTTCTCGAGCCCCTTGCCACTTAGCAATCAGAGCCAGTCAGTTTAATACGTCACAGATAAGGTCTAGGAGGAAGGCGATAACTCAGCTGAAAGACACAACAGGAGAAGAAACGTCCATTCCCTACGCGCGGTTCGAACCCAGGTCTCTTTAATCCGCATCAAAGCACTAACCACTCAACCACAGGGACGGTCAATTTTAAGGTTCAAAAAAATTAGAAATTTGCTTCTTTTAACGTTTTCATGAATTCGAAAAATGTTTTAAATGCTATGCTGAAAACGAAGTTGAATAGTGTGAGAAAAAATGAATATTTAATTACTAACAGTTGATAAAATATATTTTTGCGAATTCTAAAATGGATAGGCGCTGAGCGTGAGTACTAATAACTATATTTTCAAACCAATTACAATACAATGCAAATTGTCACAAAAACATGGATGAAGTATTTTATAAACGAATTAACTACTATCATACATAAGTCATTAATCTTTTTGTACAGAGCATATATCAGCTCTGTCTGTTGTAATAAAATACTACCTCTTTACTTTGTTTACCATGTCACTTGAATACCTTCAGAGGTAAACAAACTCTCGTCCTGTGTTAGTTCACTAAACTTTTGTTACTAACAACAGAAAACAAACACCCGCGCACACACTAATAAATATAAAAATTATTTTCGCTTAACGCGCACTGAATCAGATCATCTGAACGTCCTTTCAGATCTCACAACTTTAACACTCTGCACTGCTATCTTTTTCTATTCTTCCGAATCGTTCTAAGTTCCAATTCATTGGCTAAATTGAATCTCACGTAGAAGCTCATACGAGTGTTCAAGTCACGTTAAGTCATGAAGTCACTGTCGCTCGTTCATCTGTCGTAACGTTATTATAAATAAATAAATAAATAAATACCCCCTCAAGCAGCTGCTTGCCACAGAGGTCTGACAGGAGCCTGTCAGTTTATATGCCATAGTAGAAGGTCTGTGAGGATGGCAGGACCTCAGCAGAAAAACAACACAAACACATCCATGCCTTACCCGGGGCTCGAACCCAGATCCCTTAGATCAGTAGCTAAAATGAATATTTATTGCCAGAAATCAATCGGCACTTCTTAGTTCCAAGACCGTCACTCTGATCCTTATTTGTCTGTGAAGATAAGAACTTCATCTGAAGTTTCTTAATAGTTTTGAGATCTACAACCCAAAATAACTAAAAACCGTAATCACTGATTTCTTCTCTCTCTAGTCCAGTATGTAGAAATCCGACTTTTGACTACGAAAGACCCATCATATTCAAAATTGCAGAACGTTTCCGAGGTCTGCAACACGAAATTCCCCCAACCCCAATTTTTAGCTCTCCAGTACCAGTTTTAGCTCTCTAAGTTACCTCAAAGGGCTCCCGGATCCGAAATTCTGTAATGTTTCTTAGAAGTACAACTCAAAACACCCCTAAATATCAGTTTTCACGTTTCTAGCACTCGTAAATCAAGGTTTGACCTCTATATAACCTCTATATGATCTCTTTTTGACCTTGAAAAACACGTCGGATGTCACGTTTTGGATTTTTTCCTTCAGATCTACGATATGGATTACCACAAGATGCAATCTTCACAGCTCTACCCGTTATACATCATAGAATTAGCGTAATCCGCTATCAATCAATCACTCAGTCATTCAATGAATCACTCAAAAACGTTGGGTTGGGTTGTTTTACCTCTGAGCGGCACTTTTTTGCACACCATGGGCTAAATGGCCAAGTCACATGGAGAAGCCCCGAAGGCTCAGAGAAGGTTGGGGGAGGGGACCCACTGGAACAGCTGTTGGGAGACAGATGGTAGCCTCCCGTCAAGGCCATCCAGCGTGTTCTTTAACGTGCACAGGGTATGGCTCTCCCGCACACGAGGCCACGGCTTAACCACGAGGCCACGGCTTAACACACGAGGCCACGGCTTAACATCTGACGGACGGCGGCCTTTCCAAGCCCATCGGTGTCCCCTACTGACCGTGGGCAGGTCGGGGAATTTTGCGGAGATAAATCTCAACGCTGACCCAGCTGGGACTCGAACCTGGGAACTGCAGATTACGAGCCTGGCGCGCTACCGACTGAGCCACCCCCGCCCCACTCAAAAACGTCTATATATATATATTAGAATATTAATGAATAATATATGTAATGTATATTATTTGTATATTAAAACCGTAAGTTTTGCACTTAAATAAATTTACTATTTTGTGTTCATGTTCACAAAAAGATATTTACACTTTGTCATTTGTATTTCTTACATCCATCAGCAGAAGTGCAACTTTTTTAACAAATAAATGGTAAATTCTTTTTGTATTGGATAGGTATTACTGAAGTATTAGGATTCTCATTTTATTAATCTTCCAATAGTTTTAATTCCCACTATTAGGAAGCTTTGAAGTTTTAATATGACAAAACTTAAATATGTAAACTATTTAGTCATGGTAGAAATTTCGGTTATACATTAAGATGGTCAAGACGTTTATTCTGACAATTGCAATTTGTCCTCTTATCCAAGGCGGGTGGGCAAACGCAGAATTTTTGCTTTAAGAAATAACTGAGAAATTCAATTTTTGGCTGTATATGTACAGTTGCTCAAAAAAGTATCCGAACACTATGGTTGATTACAGAATTCAGAAAAAATATCTGGCAACTTTTTTTTTAGAAATTAGTGATCTGGCAACCTTCGTGTCACGTGACACGAAGGGTGCCAGATCACTAATTTCTAAAAAAAGTCGTTGCCAGCTTTTTTTTTAATTCTGTAATCAATTATAGTGTTCGGATACTTTTTTGAGCGACTGTACTAAAATAATATTACCATTAACATTTCCTGAATATTCCATTAGTTCAAATTTCCATTGTTAGAGGGTGCTAAATTCCGAAAATTACCACTTCCTTCTCTTTGAAAGGAGCCCTATCACCATATTCTTCAGAAGTGGGAAAGTTCACTGTTCCACTGAGCAGTTCACAAGATCTTGGTGGTGCCTCCTTGGGGTACTTGTGACTTTGCCAGGTCACAAGCACCCCAAACGGCTCATAGGCTGAGGAAGGAAACCCAGTGGACCACTGTTAACAGAAGATGGAAGCCTCCTGTCAAGGCCATCTAGCGTGTTCTTTAACGTGAACAGAATACGGCTCTCCTGCATACAGGACATGGCTTTAGGTCCCATCCGACGGACGACTGCCTTTCCAAGCCCATCAGTGTCACTTTTCCCACGAAGAGCAGGATAGGGATTTAGTGGAGATAAATTTCAACTCTGGTACAGGTGGGGCGCCGTCCCATGGCCGAGTGGTTAGCGCGCTTGGCTACTGATCTAAGGGACCTGGGTTCGAGCCCCGGGTAAGGCATGGATGTATGTGTTTTTTCTGCTGAGGTCCTGCCATCCTCTCAGACCTTCTACTATGGCATATAAACTGACAGGCTCCTGTCAGACCTCTGTGGCAAGCAGCTGCTTGAGGGGGTATTTATTTTTTATTACAGGTGGGGCAGGGTTGACCTTTGAGGAAACTTAATTAACCTGGGAAATGCAGATTATCAGTCAGATACCGACTTCGTCAAACCCCGCTTCTTTCTAATTTTCTATTTTAACCTACTAGTATATAAGAGTGGGTGTGGCTACCTACTAATATATAAGGTCCCAGGTTCGAGTCCCGCCTGGGCCAGTATTGAGATTTAAAAAATAAAAAATAAATACCCCCTCAAGCATCTACTTGCCACAGAGGTCTGACAGGAGCCTGTCAGTTTATATGCCACAACCTCCGAAAAATTCTCCACCCTGCCCTCAGTCAGTAGGGGATAGTGATATGCTTCAAAAAGCCACCGTCCTCGGATGGAACGTTAAGCCGTGGTCCTTTGTGCAGGAGAGCCACACCTGTGCACTTTAAAGAGCACGCTGGAGGGCCTTGATGAGAGGCTACCATCTGTCTCCTAACAGATGTCCAGGAGATCCCCCTGCCCAAAACTTCTCTGAGTCCTCGCGGTCCTTGTGACCTGGCCATTTAGCCCATTGTGTGCAAAAAAGGTGCCATTCAGAAATAAAACAACCCTATTAGTAAACTACATAAATCAGCCAGTATGATTAATACGCAAAAAATACACCTCATTAATTTTATAGCTTTCATTAATGTGAAAATTGAAACCAATAGAGAAAAAAAAAATACTAACCAACATTTTTAATCCACCAATACTAAAAACAATTGCCTGCTGTTCATTCTGTTACTAGCATGGACAGTGTAATTGTTTTTACTAAGATATTGAAAAATAATGTGAATTTTTTTTTATGATAATCCTAGAAGTTGCACTCTTTTAACACTAATACCGAAAAGAATTGCTTTTATTTTCCACTAAATTGTGTAAATCTAATGTCTTTCTATCAATATTAGGTCGTTTTCTTGATAACTGTTCATCCTTACATTCATTATATTCAATGGAGGAAACGCCACTGTATGGACCATTAGTGTGATTCCGAATAAATGTCCGCCGTTAAGCATAAGTTATGACCTGAAGCGGAGCAATAGGACCATTGCCTTAAATGCCACTTTGGGCTATTTATAAAGCACCTATTCGCCCCACAATTCGCATTAGCAAAGAAGCCAATAAGTTATTGCTGCATGGTGAGTTAGTGTTCAAAGTTGATAACGTCAAACCAATATACCAAGTTCAGCAGAACAAACCGATGTTTTGAGATACTTTATAATGCAAGTCTGTTAGGTTTTTGAAGTAGCTGTTCAATTGTTTCGGGAGCGTTGTTTATCATAATGGCGTACTGCAGAGAACTGGGTTTGATGCGAATAAAATGTGTTTGATGTTTAGCCAGATAATGACCATACTTTGGAAATGTAACGTAAAGGATGTCAAACTGAATATTAAAGATTTCTTTTGTTCCGAAATAAAGCCATTAATTGTATAATGCTTATGCTACAAGTTTTGAAAAAAAGACAGCTTCGGATTAGAGACTTAGAGCTGTTTGGATAGAGTTTAAAAGCACTGACTTCATTTTTTGTGATTAAGCAATTCACTTTTAGGAGGAATTCCAGATTAGTTTGATTTGCGGGTTGCATTCCTTGAAAAGTAAATACCGAGGTGGCCAAAACATCCTGAACAAAATTGAGTTTTTACGTTTTTTGTGTGTCAGTCAATTTTTACTTATTAACGCAGTTTTCCAACCTTTTTTTACCTAGCGACACATTCCTGAACTAGTCCATTTACCGTGGCATATTTCTGAAATATTTCATTGCTGTGACATACTTCTGAAATAGTCCATTTTACCGTGACATACTTCTGAAATAGTCCATTGCTGTGACACAGTTCTGAAGTAGTATATTTACTGTGACACACTTCTGAAATAGTTCATTTACCGCAACACACGTTGAAATAGTCCATTCACTACGACACACTTCTGAGATAGTCCATTTTACCGTGACATACTTCTGAAATAGTCCATTTTACCGTGACATACTTCTGAAATAGTCCATTTTACCGTGACATACTTCTGAAATAGTCCATTGCTACGACACAGTTCTGAAATAGTCTATTTACCGCAACACACGTCTGAAATAGTCCATTTACCGCGATACACCTATGGGAAAAAGTATTTTTTTACTTTATTATATATATATCTTAAAATTTAATTTATTTATACAAAAAAAGAATATTAAGCTCAAAATTTGACATAAAAGTAATAAAATCATAATAAAAAATTTTTAAAAGTACTGAAGTACAAATTGTTATATAGTATTATTGTTTTTCTTAAATTTTCGCGACTCACCGCTTATTTTATATAACTTTTAGATTTATTTATAAGTATTTTTTCTCAAACCCAGATGGGACAGCACATTGAAAATGTTCTGCAAAAAGCAAACGTGATTCGGTGCCAACTTGACCCTTTGGTGGGAGGAATTCCATCCTCTCCATTGATCATAAACGACTACTTTACCATAGAGTTCTTAGACCTGTTATAACATATGCAGTCCCCATATGGGCTAACACGACAAAGGGAAATATTCAGAAACTCTAGATCTATGAAAATAAAATCTTGAGCCAGGCTGTAAATGCCCATGGTTTGTGACCAACAGAGAAATACATGGGGATTTAGGCGTCCAACATATTTACACCCATATAAAGCAGATCTCTAAGAAATTCTTAGAAGCTGTAGACACGAATCCTCGCGATTTCATTACTAACATTTTAAAGTATGATCATGATCCTATGAACAGATTCAAGAGGGCTAGACCATTGGTTTTCGATCAGGAACACTTTATGGTCTAGTACCCTGATCTACCACATTTATCATTGTTTTTCTGCCCCTTGGGGCTCACCTTTTGGTGATTTCTGTGTTGTCCTTTCCGACTCATGCCATTTATTGGACACCCACAGATGGAGAAGGTTATGGGATCTTTTATCCTGGTACTTCGAAAAATCATAATTATGCTACATGCTACATGTAGATTTCTAAAAAATTTTAAACAGAACTTCAGATATTTTTAAAAACCTTGCATCTGCAAAGACAAGGTAATAGCAAGATTGAACAGGGTTCTCATTACAGCCAATCAAGTGCGCTAGAACCAGTCACAGACCATAAAATTCGTGTTGTTGGGTTTGCTACATGTTCTAACGCACTTTAAACCTGAATTTGTGGACTTAGGGTAGTATTATATTTCATTCAACACTCTGTGCAGTGATAATAAAGAACAGTTATGAAGTCATTTTTACCTCATAATCAGAGATATGAAATAATGCAACTAAAGGAAGGTTATTCTTTGCATCAAATCTCTGCTAAAATATTCTGTGGAGTTTCTACTCCTTTGGAAAATTGAAAGGACATTCTGAAACTAGATCTATTGCTGATAGAGAAAGAACCGGGCAAACCAGGAAAACAACTTTGTGTGTTAATAGAGTACTTTATACGATCGCACTTTCGAATAAGAAAACTCATTTCACCAAAACTTTTGAAAGAACGGAAATTGGATGCAAATTTTCATGAGGGAACTAAAAGAAGAATTGAAATCTGATATCAGAGTTGAAAAGCCCATCCAAATCCGTTTCTAACAAATTTTCAACACAAGAGACTATTACAATGGGCAAAGAAACCTTAACACCCCCTATGGATTGTTAAGGCCTGGAAAAAAAAAGTCAATTTTAATGATGAAAGTCATTTTTGCCATCCCGAAAATCAGAGTACGACATAAGAAGAAGCCGCATGAGGAACGGAGACCCAATGTCTTAAAGTTACTGTGAAACATCCAACCAAAGCATTGGTATGAGGTGGCAAGTCCTGTAGGGATGCTGGAAGGATACGTATCAGAAATGGAACAGTAAAAGCTATTACATCGAAATACTAAAAGCAAAATCGTTGCCAAGAGCCAGGAACAGTAAAAGCTAAGTATTACAACGAAATACTAAAAATGAAATGGCTGCCAAAAGCCAGAAATCCTCTTTGGGGTGAAACTTAAGATTTTTCAGGACTATAAACTCTTTGTCAGTTATGCAGAGATTGTTCAAAAGTGCCTAGCAGAAAACACCAAGAAAAAGAATGGAATTGTTTTTATTGGTGTTTGTTAATTTTTCAATAAAAAGAATGGAATTCAAAAAAGAAGAATGGCCTGAGCAGTCTCCAGACCTTAATCCTATCCAGAACTTATGATACAGTCGCTCAAAAAAGTATCCGAACACTAAGGTTGATTACAGTATTCAGAAAAAATATCTGGCAACGATTTTTTTTTGAAATTAGTGATCTGGCAACCTTCGTGTCACGTGATTACAGAATTCAGGAAAAATATTTGGAGCGTGTACAGCAACTGTAGACGCTCCAGTTACCGTTCACAGCAAACTGGAGCGTGTGCAGTTACTGCACACGCTCCAGTTTGCTGTGAACGGTAACTGCACACGCTCAATATTTCCGTGAGTGAGCCCACACGATCTAGTATCAAAATAATATGACCACCTACAGTCGCTCAAAAAAGTATCCGAACACCATAATTGATTACAGAATTTAGAAAAAATATCTGGCAACGATTTTTTTAGAAATTAGTCACGTGACACAAAAGTTGCCAGATCACTAATTTCTAAAAAATCGTTGCCAGATATTTTTTCTGAATTCCGTAATCAACCGTAGTGTTCGGATACTTTTTTTGAGTGGCTGTACAAAATTATTTATTAGATTTGCAAGAGGAGGCCTCCAAATAAACGTGAGTTTATAGAAACTTTGCTATTTTCTTTTAACCGTATTTTTATAGATGGTTTTTAGATGGGCTTTTCAAAAACTTCACTGTTCCATTTTATTTACATTATGGGATCTTCTAGGATAAAAGATCCCATCTTTTATCTGGAAATACGAATATTCTAATTAACGTATGTAAAAAAAACTGAAATATGAATATCTGAAAATATGAATATTCTAATTAACGTGTGTAAAAAACGGTATATGATTAAAATAAGGATAAAATTAAAATCTTCCAGAATAAAAGATGGGGTCTTTTATCCTGGAAGATCCCGTAATGTAAATAAAATGGAACAGTAAAATTTTTGAAAAGCCCATCCAAAAAACCATCTATAAAAATACGGTTAAAAGAAAATAGCAAAGTTACTATAAACTCACGTTTATTTGGAGGCCTCCTCTTGCAAATCTAATAAATAATTTTGTACCATAAGTTCTGGATAGGATTAAGGTCTGAATACTGTAAAGTGGTCATTATAAGGATAAAATTATATACTGTAAAGTGGTCATTAAAGGAAAAACCTGGGCTATAATATATTCATTTCAAAATGTTGAATATTCTAATTAACGTATGTAAAAAACTGTATATGATTAAAATAAGGATAAAATTAAATACTTCACAAAATATAAGTTTATATTAATTAATACATATGCAATACCATATTTCAATTTGCACTTGATTGTGTTCCGATGATTATATCATGAAAGATAGCAAAAATCTGAAAACAGTTTTGAAATCATTATAAAAAACTGTGGAATGAATCATAAAAGTTATACATATTTAATAATTCCCTGTCTAGAAACCGCTGTGAATATGGGTAACAATAAGAAAACACACGTTTCAGGATTTTCTGCCACCACTCTATATATACACACACACACATCTCCTTTTGAAACCAATGATTCGGAATTTATTTTATTGATTAATTTAATAACATATACTGTAGATTTATGTTTTTAATTAATTCAGCACTCGATTTAGATTTGTCAAATGAAGAAGCAGAAAAAAAATTATTTTTTAAGAGAAAACGAATCCCTACTACAAAATTCCACGGTTTAATTATTTTGCCAGTCGTATTTGATATCAATTTTCAGATATAATATTTTATGACATAAGCTGTTTTCTTTTATACTTTAACGAATTTTAAAATAGACATTTTTTATATTAAAAACGAATAATTTAGAATAGCAATATGCTTTAAGACTACTGATATTTTTATACACTGGAATTACAAGTAATTATAAAAAGATAACAGTCTGTTTTTCAGTTTTTTGTGCACGTTAAATTATCTAAGAAAAGAGTACATTTGAGCTTATCATATATATATTACAAGAATTTACGGGTTCAACAAGATTCGTTAAATATTTGATTTTTAATCTAAACTATTTCAGAAATTCATTTACATAACTTTGTCCCAAAATAGGTTTCCCAGTCAATAATCGGTAGTAAACGAACAATCTTCAGAATGTTTTGGAAAGGAAAATTGCTAAACTCTGTAAATTTTAACTTTCGTTATGTAAAGTTGAAGAATATAAAATTGCTTTAATTCCTCTTACACAAAACTTTTACAGTATTTCCCTTCAACCTCAATTTTCTCTTTTTTTAAAAAAAAAATCTGGTGCTCGTTATTGGAATTCCACCTCTACACATTTTTCGACAAGTTTCATAAATTTCTTTCATTGTGTACTTCGCTATTAAGTGGAAAATGAAGACTTCTCCTTCATTTCTTTCTCTTGATTTCCGCTTTTCCTAACATTCTCTCATCTTCGCATATCCGTTGGCATTGCCTTCATTTCATCTTCTTAAAAAATTACCTTTTGTCTTCTGACTTAAAGTTGTCTCCTTGAAGTGCTTTCCCCTTTGTTTAGAATATTAATCCTCTTATCAAACTGAAAAAACAAAGTACAGTCGCTCAAAAAAGTATTCGAACACTACGGTTGATTACAGAATTCAGAAAAAATATCTGGCAGCGATTTTTTTAGAAATTAGTGATCTGGCAACCTTCGTGTCGCGTGACATAAAGGTTGCCAGATGACTGATTTCTAAAAAAAATCGTTGCCAGATATTTTTTCTGAATTCTGTAATCAATCGTAGTGTTCGGATACTTTTTTGAGCGACTGTAGGTGGTCATATTATTTTGATACTAGATCGTGTGGGCTCACTCACGGAAATATTGAGCGTGTGCAGTTACCGTTCACAGCAAACTGGAGCGTGTGCAGTAACTGCACACGCTCCAGTTTCCTGTGAACGGTCGCTCCAGATATTTTTCCTGAATTCTGTAATCACGTGACACGAAGGTTGCCAGATCACTAATTTCTAAAAAAATTCGTTGCCTGATATTTTTTCTGAATTCTGTAAATCAACCGTAGTGTTCGGATACTTTTTTGAGCGACTGTACAGTACACTACGATTAGCCCAGTAGTTCTCAAAGGGTATGCAGAGAAATTTCGGATAATACTGAAAATAAAAGGAAATTTATGAACAAGTTTCAATTATTTCCTTATCTCTGAAATTTCAACTGATTGTTATTTATTTTTAAAAACACGGAAATTAATTTTAAAATGTTCTTAAATATTTTAATAAAGTCATAATAAATAAATTATTTAATATTACGTGGTTTAAAAATAAATAACTTTTAGTTAAAATGTAGATATTTTAAATTTTATGCATATTTAATTTTCCTACTTTCTTCCCTCCTTTTGCTTAACGGCTGTCCAGACCTCATGCATGAAGATTACCTTGAACTAGCTCTGTTTATTTCCGTAATTCAATTTATTTAATTTACAGCAAACATTTTTTTCCATTCGGAAAATTTAGAAAATTTTGTAGAATTAACACACTACCCCACCTATCCACTCCCCACCTCCGACAGTTGAGGGTCTTCCGAATCTTTTGCCCCTGTGGCCGTCAGATGTCTTAATCCACATTACGTCGTTTTACCTCTGAGTGACACGTTTTGCACCAATAGGCTAAATGGCCAGGTCACAAGGACCCAGAGGTCTCAGAAGGTCGAGAGGATGCAACCCACTGTACAGTCGCTCAAAAAAGTATCCGAACACTATGGTTGATTGCAGAATTCAGAAAAAATATCTGGCAACGATTTTTTTAGATATTAGTGATCTGGCAACCTTCGTGACACGAAGATTGCCAGATCACTAATTTCTAAAAAAATCGTTGCTAGATATTTTTTCTGAATTCTGTAATCAACCGTAATGTTCGGATACTTTTTTCAGCGACTATAGGTGGTCATATTATTTTGATACTAGATCGTGTGGGCTCACTCACGGAAATATTGAGCGTGTGCAGTTGCTGTACACGCTCCAGATATTTTTCCTGAATTCTGTAATCACGTGACACGAAGGTTGCTAGATCACTAATTTATAAAAAAAATCATTGCCAGATATTTTTTCTGAATTCTGCAATCAACCATAGTGTTCGGATACTTTTTTGAGCGACTGTACAACAGTTAGGAGCCAAATGGTGGCCTCCCATTAAGGCCATCCAGTATGTTATTTAACGTGCACAAAGTATGGCTCTGCTGCATCCCGAACCACGGCTTAACGTCACATCCGAGGTACGGCGGTCTTTCCAAACCCATCGGTATCCCCTACTGACTGAGGGGCGGGGGTGGCTCAGTCGGTAGCGCGCCAGGCTCGTAATCTGTAGTTCCCAGGTTCGAGTCCCAGCTGGGTCAGCGTTGAGATTTATCTCCGCAAAATTCCCCGCCTGCCCACGGTCAGTAGGGGACACCGATGGGCTTGGAAAGGCGCCGTCCGTCGGATGGGACGTTAAGCCGTGGCCGCGTGTGCGGGAGAGCCACACCTCTGTGCACGTTAAAGAACACGCTGGATGGCCTTGACGGGAGGCTACCATCTGTCTCCCAACAGCTGTTCCAGTGGGTCCCCTCCCCCAACCTTCTCTGAGCCTTCGGGGTCCATGTGACCTGGCCATTTAGCCCATGGTGTGCAAAAAAGTGCCGCTCAGAGGTAAAACAACCCAACCCAACCCCTACTGACTGAGGACAGGACTGGGAGTTTTGCAGAAATAAATCTCAACGCTGGTTCAGCTGGGACTCGAAACTGGGAAATACAGATCACCAGCCTGGTGAGCTAATGATAGAGCCCCCCACTAACTCCTCCTTTAACCCGCGACTGGTTAAACGTCCAACTTTCACCGCAGGCAAACTGGAAGAACAGAATAAAGTTGATTTTCATTTTTGCTCACCAATGATTTTCTTTTTACAGAGGGATGTGCTAAGAATTGCAATAATCATGGCGACTGCATCATTGGTGAAGAGGAAGAATGGTTGTGCCACTGCGAGCAAGACTGGGATGGTTCCGATTGTGCGATTCCTTTGGAAAGGAAATGTGAGGACGGAACAGACAACGACAGCGGTAAGTTGTTTGCGCATGACATCACTGAAACACTCCTAATTACCATACAGAAAGCTAAACCAATTTGTCTCGAACATAAGAGGACGTTTAGTTCAAATATTCCTACTTTCGTGTTCGAAACATATTACAATACAATACTAAACAACAGAATACCAATTAAAGACTTTCTTTAAAGAAGTTAGTTCCACCTTTTGCAATTGTTGGCAAATTAAAATTTTAGTTCACCAAGTAACGGCGTTTCCTACATCATTATGTCTCCTAGTAACACTATTCGTAATGCATCCATCATTGACAAAACGATAATTCGTGTCTTTCTCTGTTTAACACTATTAATAGCTTAGAATGGATTAAATGTGGATCTTTACCTTTCTCAGTCCAAAGACACATCAGAATCACCTACTTCACATTCTGCAGTTCCCAGGTTCGAGTCCCAGCTGGATCAGCTTTGAGACTTATCTCCGCAAAACTCCCAACCCTGCCCACGGTCAGTAGGGGACACCGATGGGCTTGGAAAGACCGTCGTCCGTTGGATGGGACGTTAAACAGTGACCCCGTGTGAGGGAGAGCCATATCCTGTGCATGTTAAAGAACACGCTGGATGGCCTTGATGGAAGGCTACCATCTGTTTCCCAACATCCGTTCAGTGGATCCCCTCCCCTCCCCCAACCTTCTCTGAGCCTTCGGGGTCCTTGTGACCTAGTCATTTAGCCCATTGTGTGTAAAAAAAAGTGTCGCTCAGAGATAAAACAACCAACCTTCTTCACATTTTCTAATAACTAAACTTGTCAAGCTTTCTCATAGAAATCTTATTTAACTTTAATAGTTTGAGTTAACAAAATTAGAGATTCACAATGTAGTAATTAAAATTCAATCAATTTGTTTAATTCTTCATGACACTGTTTGTTTTAAAAGAACTGTCACAAAATATCTACGCTACTTAGTATCAACAGTAATCAATGACCGCGTACCCCACGTTGAGAAACCCTGACATAGAGAATTAAACATATTAATCCATAACTTAGGTCTTATAAATTTTATTCGTGAAAACTTCGGTACATCTTTAGAAAATTCGATTCTACGGAGTCGATTTTGCGGACAACATACATCCGCCCCGTGCTAAACTAGTTTAATCTGCTTTTGTTTAATGAAAAGCCACAATTCACTCTTAAATTTATGTTAGGTTTCCACAAACGTACAAGAGGACATTTAGTGAATCTCTAAACTCACCAGCGGAGAGATTGAACCATTTAGGGTTTGGTTGTTTTACCTCTGAGCGACACTTTTTTGCATACCACGAGCTAAATGGCCCGGCCACAAGGACCCCAAAGGCTCAGAGAAGGTTGAGGACCCACTGGAACAACTGTTGGTAGACAGATGGTAGCCTCCCGTCAAGGCCCTCCAGCGTGTTCTTTAACGTGCACAGGGTATGGCTCTCTGGTACACGGAACCACGTTTAACGGCCCATCCGACGGACGGAGGCCTTTCCAAGCCCATCGGTGTTCCCTACTGACCGTGGGCAGGACGGGGAGTTTTGAGGAGATAAATCTCAACTCTGCCCCAGCTGGTGAACCATTTAGAAAAACTTTAAATCTGAACATAAGAATGAAGGCCTGACAATTTTGATGAGATTTTTAATATGGCTCTCGCTTACATGAAAATAACAGACCCTGAACTAAATATGGAAAGGATCTCGACATTAACCTGTGCCAATACAGATGGGTTACATTGATTGACAGCTATTGTTGTTGGTAAATCACGTAGAGCCTCGGGCATGTGATAGTTTCTCATATTCAGAATAAAGGTGTTTTCTGTTTAGCGTATTGTTTATTTTAGTGTTTTTATTGCTATTACAGGTATTAAATACATATTTCAGTCTGTTTAATTGTATTTCTAATGTATTGCATTGGTTGTTATCAGGGTCTGAAACGGAGGGCAAATGCTATTTAAATAAAATTAAATACCCCTTCAAGCAGCTGCTTGCCACAGAGGTCTGACAGGAGCCTGTCAGTTTATATGCCATAGTAGAAGATCTGTGAGGATGGCAGAACCTCAGCAGAAAAATAACACACACATCCATGCCTTACCGGGCCTCGAACCCAGGTCCCTTAGATTAGTAGCCACTCTAATGGAAATCCAGTCTCGTGTGATATGTTCTAATATTTTAGATTTTGATTTTGAAGCTTGTTTATATTTCCAACTCTAGTTCAGTATGCACTGCTTCATAAGCCTGTGCTGCCATCTATCGTGAACAGTTTAATTCATATTTATACTTCACAACAGAGAACGTGAAAATATCAATTCCTATACCATACTAAGTTGTCTCTATAGACAGGTAAATTTTTATTAACTGAACGTTTTTACTGAATAAAAAATATATAACGACGCCAAAGACAAGAACGGTGAAGGTTCATAGACAGGGCTGAGCCATGGTCACTTCGATACAATAAACCTGGACATCGCAGTAACAGACCTAATTTTTAGAAATATAACACTTTTATTTAAATCTAATGTTCTAAATCTATGTTTCTAAAAATCGACTGGTAGTTATTTATTTTTAAAAATTTGGTAATTAATTTTATAATATTTTAACAAAATCATAATGAATGAATTATTTTACTTTAACTAATTTTAAAATAAATTACCTTAAACTTTAAAGTAATTAAATCAATTACATGTTTATACATAATTAATTTCCCTCCTTTCTTCCCTCCTTTCGTTCAAGGCTATCCAGGGCTAGTGTATCAAGGTGGCCTAGTCTGAGCCCCATCCTCGCTCTGGTTACGGGCCTTCTTTATACCACAAATTGGTGTAATCAAGACTTTACACCGTTCTCGTATTTCACACAATATTGAAGTGAAAGATAACACCAATCTTGAAGTAAAAACCTATTCTTGAATTTGACACTAACTTATAAAATATTGTATTTTTGAATTTGGTGTTTAATTTATTAAACCATTTGGTAAGTTGGGTTGGGTTGTTTTACCTCTGAGTGGCACTTTTTTGCACACCATGGGCTAAATG
The DNA here is from genome assembly GCA_038380435.1 of Ryuthela nishihirai. NCBI lineage: Eukaryota > Metazoa > Arthropoda > Arachnida > Araneae > Heptathelidae > Ryuthela > Ryuthela nishihirai. The sequence continues at coordinate 49,681,117 of JAWZYU010000024.1, read as the reverse complement.
GCCAGGTCACATGGACCCCGAAGGCTCAGAAAAGGTTGGGGGTTGGGTTGTTTTGCCTCTGAGCGGCACTTTTTTGCACACCATGGGCTAAATGGCCAGGTCACATGGACCCCGAAGACTCAGAGAAGGTTGGGGGAGGGGACCCACTGGAACGGCTGTTGGGAGACAGATGGTAGACTCCCGTCAAGGTCAAACCATTTGGTAATAATTTAGAAACAGTTAGAAAGTGGTTTATAAGGATTGAATTTTTTCCGATTTTTATTATGAAATTAAACTTTTCTACTTTTACTTCTTTTATGATGATTCATGCCTACCAGCATCGATATTAATGAAATATAAATTTATTCTGCTTTACTATTTGCTGGTACCAACTTTTAACCTGAAAGGGATACTTTTTTTTCTTTCCACCTGTTTCTTGTCATAAGTATGGTGCTATTTTATTATTTTTTTTACAATATTAATTTCCCTTTTCCTGTGTATCTTTCACCAGAATATGGTGTTACCTTACAGTAGCTTCTGGTGTGTAAACATGTAATTGATTTAATTAGTTTAAAGTTTAAGTAAGGTAATTTATTTTAAAACTAGTTAAAGTAAAATAATTTATTCATTAGGATTTTATTAAAATATTTGAGAATATTATAAAATTAATTGCCAAATTTTTAAAAATAAATAGCTACCAGTTGTATTTTTAGAAACATTGGTATAATTAAATTTTGTAATGCAGTTATAACAGTGCAGTGCTTAGTACGTTTGTTATGTTACCATTTCTTTTTTATGCTTTGTAGAGTTTGCATTTTTAAAAGAACTTGTTTTCTGTTCTTTGTGTAGATGGACTCGTAGATTGTGCTGATAGTGAATGCTGTCTTGAAAAAGCATGTGAGAACAACCCTTTATGTTTCTCTGCTGTGGATCCCTTGGACATCCTGCTGAGGAAGCAACCACCAGCAGTTACAGCCTCCTTCTTCCAGAGAATGCAGTTCCTCATCGAGGAAGGATCTGTCCAAAGTTATGCTCACAAAAACTCCTTCAATGATAGGTACTAATTGAAATATATCTCTTTTCGTTCTTTAAAAGCCAAATACGTAAAAACTGACTGCAAAAAATATGTTATTTTCATTCATGTTTTACTTTTCTATTACACACGAAGCATTATTTCAAATTTGTTTTTTTCAAAAAACTCATAATTAGAATGCTTATAGAATAAAGCCTGGGAAAATTTTGCTTCTACAACGAAGCGTTACAAAGTTTGCTCCCACAGTGAAGCCTTAGAAAAAATTGCTCCCACTGTGAAGCATTAGAGCAGTTTGCTACTACAAAGAAAAGTTAGAACAATTTGCTCCCACACTGATACCTTAGAACAATTTGTTCCCACACTGAAGCCTTAGAATAATTTGCTCCCACACTGATAACTTAGAACAATTTGTTCCCACACTGAAGCCTTATAATAATTTGATCCCACACTGATAACTTAGAACAATTTGTTCTCACACTGAAGCCTTAGAACAATTTGTTCCCACACTGATAACTTAGAACACTTTTTTCTCACACTGAAGCCTTAGAACAATTTGTTCCCACACTGATACCTTCGAACAATTTGCTCCCATACTGATAACTTACAACAATTTGTTCTCACACTGAAGCCTTAGAACAATTTGTTCCCACACTGAAGCCTTAGAACAATTTGATCCCACACTGATACCTTAGAACAATTTGTTCCCACACTGAAGCCTTAGAACAATTCATTCCTACACTGATGCCTTAGAACAATTTGTTCCCACACTGAATCCTTAGAACAATTTGATCCCACATAAAGCCTTAGAACAATTTCATCCCACACTGAGGCTTTATGTGGGAGCAAATTGTTCTAAGGTATCAGTGTGGGATCAAATTGTTCTAAGGATTCAGCACACAGATACCTTAGAACAATTTGTTCCCACACTGAAGCCTTAGAACAATTTGATTCCACACTGATGCCTTAGAACAATTTGTTCCCACACTGAAACCTTAGAACAATTTGATCCCACACTGATGCCTTAGAACAATTTGTTCCCACACTGAAACCTTAGAACAATTTGATCCCACACTGATGCCTTAGAACAATTTGTTCCCACACTGATGCCTTAGAACAATTTGTTCCCACACTGAAGCCTTGGAATAATTTGATCCCACACTGATACCTTAGAACAATTTGTTCCCACACTGAAGCCTTAGAACAATTTGAGCCCACACTGATACCTTAGAACAATTTGTTCCCACACTGAAGCCTTAGAACAATTTGATCCCACACTGATAACTTAGAACAATTTGTTCCCACACTGAAGCCTTAGAACAATTTGATCCCACACTGATACCTTAGAACAATTTGTTCCCACACTGCAGCCTTAGAACAATTTGATCCCACACTGATACTTTAGAACAATTTGTTCCCACACTGAATCCTTAGAACAATTTGATCCCACACTGATACCTTAGAACAATTTGCTCCCACATAAAGCCTTAGAACAATTTGATCCCACACTGAGGCTTTATGTGGGAGCAAATTGTTCTAAGGTATCAGTGTGGAATCAAATTGTTCTAAGGATTCAGCACACGGATACCTTAGAATAATTTGTTCCCACACTGAAGCCTTAGAACAATTTGTTCCCACACTGAAGCCTTAGAACAATTTGATCCCACACTGATACCTTAGAAAAATTTGCTCCCACACTGAAACCTTAGAACAATTTGATCCCACACTGATGCCTTACAACAATTTGTTCCCACACTGATGCCTTAGAATACTTTGATCCCACACTGATACCTTAGAACAATTTGCTCCCACACTGAAGCCTTAGAACAATTTGATCCCACACTGATACCTTGGAAAAATTTGTTCCCGCACTGAAGCCTTAGAACAATTTGTTCCCGCACTGAAGCCTTAGAACAATTTGTTCCCACACAGAAGCCTTAGAACAATTTGATCCCACACTGATACCTAAGAACAATTTGTTCCCACACTGAAGCCTTAGAACAATTTGATCCCACACTGATACTTAGAACAATTTGTTCCCACACTGAATCCTTAGAACAATTTGATCCCACATAAAGCCTTAGAACAATTTGATCCCACACTGAATCCTTAGAACAATTTGATCCCACACTGATACCTTAGAACAATTTGTTCCCACACTGAAGCCTTAGAACAATTCATTCCTACACTGATGCCTTAGAACAATTTGTTCCCACACTGAAGCCTTAGAACAATTTGATCCCACACTGATACCTTAGAACAATTTGTTCCCACACTGAATCCTTAGAACAATTTGATCCCACATAAAGCCTTAGAACAATTTGATCCCACACTGAGGCTTTATGTGGGAGCAAATTGTTCTAAGGTATCAGTGTGGGATAAAATTGTTCTAAGGATTCAGCACACGGATACCTTATAACAACTTGTTACCACACTGAAGCCTTAGAACAATTTGATCCCACACTGAAGCCTTAGAACAATTTGATCTCACACTGATACCTTAGAACAATTTGTTCCCACACTGAAACCTTAGAACAATTTGAACCCACACTGAAACCTTAGAACAATTTGATCCCACACTGATGCCTTAGAGCAATTTGTTCCCACACTGAAGCCTTAGAATAATTTGATCCCACACTTATACCTTAGAACAATTTGTTCCCGCACTGAAGCCTTAGAACAATTTGTTCCCACACAGAAGCCTTAGAACAATTTGATCCCACACTGATACCTAAGAACAATTTGTTCCCACACTGAAGCCTTAGAACAATTTGATCCCACACTGATACCTAAAAACAATTTGTTCCCACACTGAAGCCTTAGAGCAATTTGATCCCACACTGATACCTTGGAAAGATTTGTTCCCACACTGAAGCCTTAGAACAATTTAATCCCACACTGATACCTTAGAGCAATTTGCTCCCACATAAAGTCTTAGAACAATTTGCTCCCACACTGAAGCCTTAAAACAATTTTCTCCACACAAAGCATTAGAACAATTTGCTCCCACACTGAAGCCTTAGAGCAATTTTCTCCACATGAAGCATTAGAACAATTTGCTCCCACACTGAAGCCTTGGAACAATTTGCTCCCACACTGAAGCCTTAGAACAATTTGCTCCCACACTGAAGCCTTAGAACAATTTGTTCTTACATTGAAACCTTAGAACAATTTGATCCCACACTGATACCTTAGAACAATTTGTTCCCACACTGAAGCCTTAGAACAATTTGATCCCACACTGATACATTAGAACAATTTGTTCCCACATAAAGCCTTAGAACAATTTACTCCACACGAAGCATTAGAACAATTTGCTCCCACACTGAAGCCTTAGAACAATTTGCTCCCACACTGAAGCCTTAGAACAATTTGTTCCTACATTGAATTCTTAGCATAACTGACTTCTACACTGAAATGTTAGGACCATTTTTTTCGTTAAAAAATTTAAACGTTAAAGAAATCTTATTCTACAATGAAAAATTGGGATAATTTCCTTCTACAACGAAACGTAGAAGAATTTACTTGTACAATGATAGGTTTAAAGCAATTTGTTTCACGATGATATGTTAGAATAACTTGCTTCTAAAATGAAACTTTAAAACAACTTCCTCCTATACTGAAACTTTAAACGAATTTGCTTCTATAACAAAGAGTTAGAACAATTTGTTTCTTCATTGTAACGTTAGAACAATTTGCTTCCGCAATGAAAAGATAAAACAATTTGCTCCATTTTAGAATTTTGGTACTATTTGCTTCTATAACGAAAGGTTAGAGCAATCGGCTTCTTCAATGGAACTTTAGGATAAATTTGTTGTGCAAAATAGATTTTCAGTGATTTTTACTGGCTCGAAATTCTTTCTTTTAATTTTTTTTTCTTCCTATGGTATAAAAGCCTTCGAGTTCACTGAAACAAGTGAACTCGAAGGCTTTTACATTTACACATATACAAATTATTTGGACAACCAACAATACAGTAAAAAAAAAACAGAAAACAGCGACTGCCACCCGGCAAGTCACTAAACAAGAGAACAGGGTTCCACAACTTTACTAATAAGCCTACCACGAGCCTTCAGATATTCCCAACACCTATGCAACAACAAATGAAAAAAGGTTGATGAAATCAGGACTACGACTCCTTACAACTGTTCCTTACCAGAGTCCTAGCCGATCGAGTTCCTACATTCAAATGCCATCTCAATTATCAGTTTTCATCCATCTCTGTCATGAAATGGGACATGGTGGCTCAGTCGGTAGCGCACCAGGCTCATAATCTGCAGTTCCCAGGTTCGAGTTCCAGCTGGGTCAGCGTTGAGATTTATATCCGCAAAACTCCCCGCCCTGCCCATGGTCAGTAGGGGACACCTATGGGCTTGGAAAGGCCGCCGTCCGTCGGATGGGACGTTAAGCCGTGGCTCCGTGTGCGGGAAACCATACCGTGTGCAATTTAAAGAAACTCTGGATGGCTTTCACAGGAGGCTACCATCTGTCTCCCAACAGCTATTCCAGTGGGTCCCCTTCCCCAACCTTCATCTGAGCCTTCGGGGTCCTTGTGACCTGGCCATTTAGCCCATGGTGTGCAAAAAAGTGCCGCTCAGAGGTAAAACAACCTAACTCTTTCATGAAAGCCAGTCACCAAAGAATTACCTGTTTTATGAAACTGATCTGTCATATTGCTTCTAATAAGGTTTGTGGTCAACAGAGTTTATTTTCATTTGCATTTTTTTCCTAAAATTGTTATTAATATTTTGTAATGATTCTGGAAAATGTTTCGCTTGAACTATTTTTTTTTCAGCTTCCCATTGCTATTTTTCTTTGCAGTCGACAAATACTTTGGAGTCGACAATAATTTAAAATAATGCTAATACAAAATTTATTAATTCTGAATGATATTTGTGCGTATCACTCAACAAAGACACTATTACCATAGAGTCCACACAAAATATCATATGGTAATTTATAAATTATGAATGAAGAACAGTAATACTAACGTTTTAAAATAAAGTGATTTAATCCTGATGTTAATACTATTTATTTCTTAATTGTGCTGCATAGTATGCTGTGGCTTCATTTTAATACTAGGTAAGTGCAAATAATTCTATAAATGTATGCATTTGAAGTATTTACTTGTTATTTAATAAAGAAAAATGTAAACCAATTTTTCTCTACCTTTCCTTTTTCGAATTTTGTCAATTTCATATAAATTATTAATAAAATTTATTCACATTTAATCTCTTATATGTATAAAAGTATCACAGTTACTACAGTATAAATCTTTCAGTGCAGTGTAAAACATTAAAAATATATTTCAGTTATAAAAAAAAAGGCCAGTAAGTCTTTCATTTACTAGTCAGTATTGGGCAAATACACTTCGTGAATTTTGATTTATTTATATACTCCAATTTGAGGTGTTTGAAGTGCTATTATCAAAGAATATATAAGGAGAAGTAAACCTTCGACTAAGTGTAAGTGGCTCCGTCTATCGGATTTTTTGCTGAACTTGATCTGGCGAAATCATGTATTGTAAGAAAGCAACTATTAGGCACACTCTGCAGCTTATAATAATAGCAGACTGTTTTATAAAAATATATTAATTTCTAAACTGGTAACACCTATTTCACTATATAAAGTATATATTATAAGGTACCGTGGTATTAATGCAACTGTTTTTTTTTTGTTTGTTTGCTTGTTTTCAGTGTTACCACTCGTTTTTTAATATTTTATTCTCTTAGATGTTAAAATATCTAACCTGTAAAACGTAAGATTCGAGGATTACATTACTTTCCATGGCTTTTGGATGTAAAAGCCTAATTCATTAAAGAGGAAAGGCAACCAAATCGTCCTTTTATTAATACGCGATGACCTCAATGCAGAAATTGTCTCGTTTAGAGGGCGCGGCATTCGCACAGTTTACATTGCGCCTGTGGAGGATTTTAATCTTTTCCCTTAGACACACTCTTTGCTATTACTATCTAATGGAGGGGCGGGAGTGGCTCAGTCGGTAGCGCGCCAGGCTCGTAATCTGTAGTTCCCAGGTCGAGTCCCAGCTGGGTCAGCGTTGAGATTTATCTCCGCCAAACTCCTTACCCTGCTCACGATCAATACGGGACACCGATGGGCTTGGAAAGGCCGCCGTCCGTCGGATGGGACGTTAAGCCGTGGCCCCGTGTGCGGGAGAACCATACCCTGTGCACGTTAAAGAACACGCTGAATGGCCTTGACGGGAGGCTACCATCTGTCTCCCAACAGCTGTTCCAGTGGGTCCCCTCCCCCAACCTTCTCTGAGCCTTCGGGGTCCATGTGACCTGGCCATTTAGCCCATGGTGTGCAAAAAAGTGCCGCTCAGCACTCTGCGGGAGAGCCATACCCTGTGCACGTTAAAGAACACGCTGGATGGCCTTGACGGGAGGCTACCATCTGTCTCCCAACAGCTGTTCCAGTGGGTCCCCTCCCCCAACCTTCTCTGAGCTTTCGGGGTCCATGTGACCTGGCCATTTAGCCCATGGTGTGCAAAAAAGTGCCGCTCAGCACTCTGCGGGAGAGCCATACCCTGTGCACGTTAAAGAACACGCTGGATGGCCTTGACGGGAGGCTACCATCTGTCTCCCAACAGCTGTTCCAGTGGGTCCCCTCCCCCAACCTTCTCTGAGCCTTCGGGGTCCATGTGACCTGGCCATTTAGCCCATGGTGTGCAAAAAAGTGCCGCTCAGCACTCTGCGGGAGAGCCATACCCTGTGCACGTTAAAGAACACGCTGGATGGCCTTGACGGGAGGCTACCATCTGTCTCCCAACAGCTGTTCCAGTGGGTCCCCTCCCCCAACCTTCTCTGAGCCTTCGGGGTCGATGTGACCTGGCCATTTAGCCCATGGTGTGCAAAAAAGTGCCGCTCAGAGGTAAAACAACCCAACAACTATCTAATGGATGAAGGAAAGACATGCCAAACATAACATAATAATGCTATGAAAATATTCTCGACCAAATGAATAGTTTTTTACAAGTGCTCCCCTACTTGCGAACGTTCAACTTACGAACTTTCAAACTTACGAACAATTTGACCGTACGTCTAAAATTTAAATTTCGCGCGTATTCGTGGCGTTGAAGTCGATAGCGTGGTCTAATTTTCCTTTTTTGTTATTTACAATACGTATTATATTATTTATGTTCAAACATATACATTAACAGTATAAGTTGTTTTATTTATAATATCGACTTTATGTTACAATACACCACAGCAGATTTTTACCGCATTTGAAACACCTGCTAAGTAAGCAGTAGTGGGAGGGTAAACGAGTATAATGCATTCTAGTAAGTACAGTCGCTCAAAAAAGTATCCGAACACTATGGTTGATTACAAAATTCAGAAAAAATATCTGGCAACGATTTTTTTAGAAATAAGTGATCTGGTAACATTCGTGTCACGTGACACGAATGTTGCCAGATCACTAATTTCAAAAAAATCGTTGCCAGATATTTTTCCTGAATTTTGTAATCAACCATGGTGTTCGGATACTTTTTTGAGCGACTGTAGGTGGTCATATTATTTTGATACTAGATCGTGTGGGCTCACTCACGGAAATATTGAGCGTGTGCAGTTACCGTTCACAGCAAACTGGAACGTGTGCAGTAACTGCACACGCTCGAGTTTGCTGTGAATGGTAACTGGAGCGTGTACAGTTGCTGTACACGCTCCAGATATTTTTCCTGAATTCTGTAATCACGTGACACGAAGGTTGCCAGATCACTAATTTCTAAAAAAATCGTTGCCAGATATTTTTTCTGAATTTTGCAATCAACCATAGTGTTCGGATACTTTTTTGAGCGACTGTACATTGAAGGACAAACACTAACAGTAAGTGGTTATTCTGTGTACAAATGTACTTTTTTAGGTTAGTTTTCGACTTACGAACATTTCGACTTACGATAAAGCCTCGGGAACTTAACCTGTTCGTAAGTAGGGGAGCACATGTATTTGATAATTTAATACTGCAAATAATTAAATAATCCCTCAAAATGGAATTTGATGATAATGAAAACTGTCCTGCAGCATCTCTACTAATTTAAGTTTAGGAACAAAACAATTTTTTCTTATACTTGTATAGCACCCAGTTGATTACTACTGTCACTTTCGAGATACAGAGAGATCAGAGTGGGGTCTACATTTTATCTTCACGTTTCTGTTAAAAGCTGAAGTAAGAAAGCTTTGAACGTGGTATTGGTGTCCTACAATTTTTGGTAATATAATATATATTAATCATAAACATAAGCTACGAAATTCAAAATACTGGTTTATTATTTTATATATTATATAATCTGGGCCGTCCCGTGGCCGAGTGGTTAGCACGCTTGGCTTGTGATCTACGGGACCTGGGTTCGAGCCTCGGGTAAGGCATGGATGTGTGTGTCGTTTTTCTGCTGAGGTCCTGCCATCCTCTCAGACATTCTACTATGGCATATAAACTGACAGGCTCCTGTCAGACCTCTGTGGCAAGCAGCTGCTTGAGGGGGTATTTATTTTTATTTATTATAATTTTTCACCTATCTCAAAAAAATTCACATCTATTGGTTTGACCCTTTCCATCATGGACAAAATCCTGCAGGTGTCCCGAAATATCCAATCCATTTGCATATCTTCGAACAACGTTAAATGTGATTCTCTTCTTATTTCCAGCCGTGCCTCGGTAGTACGAGGCCAAGTGGTCAGTCCTTCGGGAAGTGGAGTGATGGGCATACGTGTGGGACTTGCTGGAACCCCACTGCCGGGATTCACTGTTACCAGAGAAGCAGGATGGTAAGTTTAACACTAGTTATTTTCATCGGTTTGTATTGAAGTTAAAAATATTCATTTATACAGTTTATTGCTGTAATTTAATATTTTCTAAAATCAATGGAATAAAAACTTGGATGCTTGTGAATGTTTTTGCACCATAAAGACATTTGAAACACTTTACGCCTTACCTGGGGTTAATCCTTGATCTACTCCCATACTTTTAAGTTCATAGAGGGTAACTGAAGATGGGGTTTTGACTACTCAAAATTTATTTTTCGTAAATGAATATCTATAGAGAAAATATTGAATAATCTCTTCTGCCTCCAACGTTATGAAGAGATCTAGAAATATTTGTGAACACCGAGTTCCTTCTCCAGACTTCACCTCTACTTTCTGCCTATTTACATCCTTCCCCCCCACTTCTTTCTCCTCTCTTTTTCTTCCTTCTCCTTTTCCTCTTTCGTTTCCCTTTCCCTCCCTATTTTCATTTTCCCTTTCCCTCCCTCTTTTCATTTTCCCTCTTATCATTCTCTTCTTTTTTACCTATTGTCCTTTTCTCGCCTTTCACTCTTTCCTTTCTTTTTCATTCTCCCTTTTCCTATATTTTCTTTTCTTGCTTATCTTTTTCCTGTTGATTCTTCCTTGTCTGTTTTCCTCTCTCCATCTTAATCCTTTTCTTTCCTTCTGGTTCTCTTTTCTCCTCTTTCATTTTTCTTGTTTATCCTTCTTCCTCTTCACTTTTTCCTAATGCGCCTTCCTCTTCTTCTCCATTTTTCTTTTTTTCCTGTAACTCCTTTTTCCTTTTTCGTCTTCTTAATCTTTTTTTTTCCTCTCTTTTCTCCTTTTTTATTTATTCTGCTGTTCTTTTACTTCTATTTTTCTTATTGCCTCTTCTTTGTACCTCCTCGTTCTTCCGTTCTCCTTCTTTCATAAATTCTTGTTCCCAATTTACATCAAAATGATTCCTAAATTTTTTTCAAAATATATTGCATCCCATTATTTTGAGGGGTGGGGGGACTCGATCAGTAGTGCGCAGGTTCGCAATCTGAAGTTCTCAGGTTCGTGTCTCACCTGGGTCAGCGATTAGATTCGTCTCCCCCTCCCCCCCCCCCCCAAGAAGACACACACACACACACACCTGCCCTTAACCAGTAGAGGACATCGATGGGTTTAGAAAGGCCGACGTTCATCGAAAGGGACGTAAAGCCACCGCTCTGTGTGAGGGAGAGCCATATACTATGCACGTTAAAGAACACGCTGGATAGCCTTGGCGGGAGGCTCCCATCTGTCTCGTAAGAAGCTGTCCAGTGGATTCCCTCCCCCAATCTTCTCTGATCCCCCGGACCTGGCCATTTAGCCCATTGTGTGCCAAAAAAGTGCCACTCAATGGTAAAACAACCCAACACGTTATTCTGAATTTACAGATTAAAACAGGAATTTGAAAATGTTTTTAACCAATTACATGCAATCACCATTACTACGATAATGAAAAAAATACTAACACATAATAAATGATCACTGATTCATATTCCAATTTAATACCATTTGTAAATTATTTTTAGGCGCATCTTGGTGTCACAGAGAGACGTTAAGGGAAATCACCTCCACCCTATTTTATTATTCATAAGTTTGAATCAAGTAATTTTCAGAGCACAAATCCGCAAATCACAAGTCGAAACGGGGCGGGGTTGGCTCAGTCGGTAGCGCGCCAGGCTCGTAATCTGTAGTTCCCAGGTTCGAGTCCCAGCTGGGTCAGCGTTGATATTTATCTCCACAAAATTCCCCGCCCTGCCCACGGTCAGTAGGGGACACCAATGGGCTTGGAAAGGCCGCCGTCCGTCGGATGGGACGTTAAGCCGTGGTACCGTGTGCGGGAGAGCCATACCCTGTGCACGTTAAAGAACACGCTGGATGGCCTTGACGGGAGGCTACCATCTGTCTCCCAACAGCTGTTCCAGTGGGTCCCCTCCCCCAACCTTCTCTGAGCCTTCGGGGTCCATGTGACCTGGCCATTTAGCCCATGGTGTGCAAAAAAGTGGCGCTCAGAGGCAAAACAACCTAACGTTAAAGAACACGCTGGATGGCCTTGACGGGAGGCTACCATCTGTCTCCCAACAGCTGTTTCAGTGGGTCCCCTCCCCCAACCTTCTCTGAGCCTTCGGGGTCCATGTGACCTGGCCATTTAGCCCATGGTGTGCAAAAAAGTGGCGCTCAGAGGTAAAACAACCTAACGTTAAAGAACACGCTGGATGGCCTTGACGGGAGGCTACCATCTGTCTCCCAACAGCTGTTCCAGTGGGTCCCCCCCCCAACCTTCTCTGAGCCTTCGGGGTCCATGTGACCTGGCCATTTAGCCCATGGTGTGCAAAACAGTGGCGCTCAGAGGTAAAACAACCTAACGTTAAAGAACACGCTGGATGGCCTTGACGGGAGGCTACCATCTGTCTCCCAACAGCTGTTCCAGTGGGTCCCCTCCCCCAACCTTCTCTGAGCCTTCGGGGTCCATGTGACCTGGCCATTTAGCCCATGGTGTGCAAAAAAGTGGCGCTCAGAGGTAAAACAACCCAACCCAACAAGTCGAAATTTACCCTTGGATATAGCACAATTTTGTTATTAACATTTACACTTAATAAAATTTTGCACTTAAATTACAAAATCTAGTAATGAATGCACCTTAAACGACAAATGCTTTCCTTTTATTAGGTTTGATATTCTGGTTAATGGCGGTGGAGCTGTGAAACTTCATTTCCAAAGAGATCCATTTCGTCCGCGAGATCTTACTGTTGTTGTTCCTTGGAATGAAATCGTTGTCATCGATCAAGTGACCTTGAATCTGGATGAAGAGAAGCCTCAAGAGTATAAATCCCTCCTCTGCTTAGATCACGATTATGACACCATGAAACCAGTTGTCTTGGCAACCTGGAAGCATGGATTTCAAGGAGGATGCCCGGAGAGGAGTTCCATTTTAGCCGAACCTCAGGTAAACAGTTTCTTAGAGTAAAATTCTGGTATATCCGGACAATTTAGGACTGGTGGCTAAATCAAATATTCCATAAAGTTCAAATGATCCTTATATAAGATGCTACTTACATAGTCATCGCAGTTGAACGTTAGAATTTCGAATATAATAAAATATATTTAATAATATTGAAAGATCTGAAAAGCGCTGCGATGACAAAAACATTTGATTCTTTACCATTTATTAACCTAAATGTGAGTTATGTCTATATAGAGGCTTTGTTGTTGGCAAATGAGCAGATTTGGGTTGGGTTGTTTTACCTCTGAGCGGCACTTTTTTGCACACCATGGGCTAAATGGCCAGGTCACATGGATCCCGAAGGCTCAGAGAAGGTTGGGGGAGGGGACCCACTGGAACAGCTGTTGGGAGACAGATGGTAGCCTCCCGTCAAGGCCATCCAGCGTGTTCTTTAACGTGCACAGGGTATGTCTCTCCCGCACACGGAGCCACGGCTTAACGTCCCATCCGGTGGACGGCGGCCTTTCCAAGCCCATCGGTGTCCCCTACTGACCGTGGGAAGGGCGGGGAATTTTGCGGAGATAAATCTCAACGCTGACCCAGCTGGGACTCGAACCTGGGAACTACAGATTACGAGCCTGGCGCGCTACCGACTGAGCCACCCCCGCCAGGCAAATGAGCAGAAGTTTCTTGTCTGAGAGAGTGAGGATGCACTGGAGTATTTGATGAATGGAGATGGTGTGAGATGAGAAATGATATTCTGCGAAGTACTTGGTAGTTGGGTCGGTAGTCATATTGAGTTCGGGAAGGAGGATTCAGTGCAGTGTTTCGTGAATGGGTTGCGTTGAGTTGTTATAAACCTCTAAACGGTACTTTTTTCGCACTCAATGAGCAAAATGGCCAGATCACAAGGACCTCAAGGGCTCAGAGAAAGTTGGGGGAAGGGGTCCTACTGGGCAGCTGTTAGGAGACAGTTGTCTCTAGGCCAGGCATGGCCAACTGTTTTTGCCCCCGGGCCGGATTGGAAAAAAAAAATATTTTCACGGGCCGGATTGGAAAAAAAAATATTTTCACGGGTCGGACGAAATATTAAAATTGAAAAATGTTAAGCAAAACACTTATTTCTTTAAGTAAACAAAATTTTATTATGAAATTTGTTTATGAATAATTGTAAGTAAATCAATACAACAAATTAACATAATAACTAATGCGACGTGTTGAGGCGGTTTGCATCGCTTATTATTTTTTTAATATCTGGTTCTATACTTGTAGTAGCTATTCTTAACACAGCCTCCAAATGTAAATCATTCAATCTTGATCTTGTTGTACTTTTATTTAGATTCATTAAAGAAAAGGTTTGTTCACAAATATAAGTTGAGCTAAAGATTACTAAATACGTCTTGGCAAGTTTTTTTAAATTTCCATATTTTTCATTATTCAATTGCTTATAAAAATTACACAAATTTTCTTGCTCTTCTCGATATTTCTCATGTAATAATTCATCACATTGTAAATTAATTATTTCTAATTGTATATCAACAGGAACGTCATCACTTGTACAGAAAATGGATTTCGGATAATAGATAAAATTTTATCAATTTTTTTGAAGCAATCGAATCTCTGCTCGAAATCTGTCATTAGTGCAAGGATGTTTTTATTAAATGTTTTAACCTTTTCTTTTAAAATATTTAAAGATATGGTCTGTAACGTTGGAAAATGATCAAATTTACATTCAGCCAGAATTGTAGAAAAAATAAGCTTCATTTTAAAAGCTCTTAATTTCTGTATTAAATCATGAACAAATAAATCTTTTCCTTGTATACATGTGTTAAATTCGTTCAAATGTGTGAGAATATCCAAAGAAAATGCTAAATCACAAATCCAATTTGGATCTAATAATTCAGGAAAATCCTCATTTTCTTTAAGCATTAAAAATATTTTTATTTACTCTTGAAGGTCCCACACACGTCTTAAAACTTTTCCCAAACTGAACCAACGGATTTTATTGTGATATAGTACATCTAAATGACTGGTATTTAGTTCTTCAAGGAGATCAATAAATTGCCTGTGATTTAATCCTTTTGATCGTAGGAAATTCACTAATTTCACAACTACATTTGTAACATGATCGATTTGTAAAATATTTTTGCACTATGCAAAAATATTTTACTCGCCTGCTGGCAACGTCGCTTGAACATCGAGTGCAGATGAGTATGAAAGTTTTAATTCTTTATAACGGAATCTTTTTTAAAAAATATAGAAATATCGAGAATTCATTCGATTAATTACTAGAAGTTAAATGTTAATATTGAAAAATTGTTCGCGGGCCACATAAATTCATTACGCGGGCCGGATCCGGCCCGCGGGCCGTATGTTGGCCATGCCTGCTCTAGGCCAACCATCATGTTCTTTAATGTGCAGAAGGTATGGTTCTCTTGCATATGGATCACAGCTTTACATCCCATCCAATGGATGGCAGCCATTTTAAAGCCCATCGGTGTCCTCTACTGATTGAGGACAAGGTGGAGGCTTAGCAGAGATAAATCACAACCCTGGCCCAGATGGGACTCGATCTGGGAACTACAGATTATGAGCTTAGCACGTTTGGTCAATGGACAGAGGTTTAAGGGCTAGAAGAATGAGAAGATTGTGAAGTGAGGAAGAGTTATTTTCTGGAGAAATGGGAAGGGAATGGAATATTTCGTGAATGGGCAAGGATTGCTGAAATGAGGGCAGGAAGTTATCAGCTGGAGGAGTGAAAGGGAAGTGGGTTATCGGCTGGGGAAATGGGTTGGGTTGTTTTACCTCTGAACGGCACTTTTTTGCACATCATGGGCTAAATGGCCAGGTCACATGGATCCCGAAGGCTCAGAGAAGGTTGGGGGAGGGAACCCACTGGAACAGCTGTTGGGAGACAGATGGTAGCCTCCCGTCAAATCCATCCAGCGTGTTCTTTAACGTGCACAGGGTATGGCTCTCCCACACAGGGGACCACGGCTTAACGTCCCATCCGACGGACGGCGGCCTTTCCAAGCCCATCGGTGTCCCCTACTGACCGTGGGCAGGGCGGGGAATTTTGCGGAGATAAAATCTCAACGCTGACCCAGCTGGGACTCAAACCTGGGAACTACAGATTACGAGCCTGGCGCTCTACCGACTGAGCCACCCCCGCCCCAACCAGACGAATGTGAAGGCAGTGGAGTATTTCATGAATGAGCAAGGGTTATTGGTTGGGGAAATGCAGACACACTATTTTCATTGGACGAGGAATTATCAGCTGAAGGAATAAAAGGGCAGTGGAATATTTGGTGAACGGCTAATGGGTTATCATCTGGGGAAATGGGGACACGATGAAATATTTGGGGAATGGGTAAGAATTCATCAGTTGTGAGAATTACCCGCAATGGGGAATAGACAGAGGATTACTGGCTGGGAGAATGAAGACGCAGTGGAGTATGTGATGAAGGAATGAATGCTTGGTAAAGTGTATAAAGGATGAAGTCCTTATGAAATGTATCATTTTGCATCAATTAAGAATATAAATGCCTTCGCTGATATATTTACATTTGAATTTCTTCATAACCAATGACGTAAATTCAGCAATGTTGATCATTCTGAAATGCTGAAATACCTAAAACAGCAGATTTTCCTGTAAATGGGTAAATCATCTTGGTTTATCGCAATCCTAAGTGGGTTAACGATTTATTAATGAAATTGAATCGCATTTGCAAAGTACAGAGGCTTCCCTCAAACATTTCCATTGATGCTTCGCATAAAAAATATTGTCAATTGCTCCATAATCTATTAAAAGTTGAGAGTATTGCTTTTGTATATGTTTAGACCATAATTAAAAAAATAGTATTTATTTATCATTAAGCATATTATTTAACAAAGAAATGAAGATTTTAATTGTATTTTAGTTCATTAATATTGTGCCATCATTGCAGGTCATTCAAGAAAGTCTCCCCATCCCAGGAACAGATCTTCATTTAGTTTATCATACTAGCCGAGCAGGAGGATATCTCTCCACAATTCAACTGCAACTGACTCCAGATACTGTTCCATCGACTCTTAGACTGATACATCTTCGGATTTCGATTGAAGGAATCTTATTTGAAAAGACTTTTGAAGCAGATCCAGCCATCAAATACACTTATGCTTGGAATCGAAGGAATGTATACAGACAAAAGGTGTATGGGATTGCATCAGCAACAGGTCAGTTAAATCCAAACTCACTAAGTTATTTAAAGGAATGCTCCATAGTACTTAGTCTCATGTTTCTGTAGGGGAAAACATTTCTGTTTACTACTAGTTACTTTTTTTTTTTAAGTTTTCTTTTTTTTTTTCAAAAGAAAAATTATCAATTGAAATTTAAAATTTTATTCTAAAGTACCTAAAGAAAAAATAGGCCATGTTATACACTAAACCAGTGGTCTTTAGCCTATGCTTAACCCATTTCTTTCCAGTGTTGCGTACACGCAACACTTGGGAAGAAATGGGTTAAGAAACTCGTGTAGCCCCGTGGATTATTTCTTGCTGCTCTCCACTCAATGGGAAGTGTTGTATGGATATTATTAGGATTCTCTATCAAGATCTAGTTGGCCATAACCCTCACCTTTTTGTGAATGCTAATAAGGATAATGAAAATAAAAAAATTATTAAACTTATTTCATGCATTTTTAGAGGAATTTTTTAAAGATCTTTAAAAACAGAAGGTAAAGTGTAATGCCGTCCCGTGGCCGAGTGGTTAGCACGCTTGGCTACTGATCTAAGGGACCTGGGTTCGAGCCCCGGAATTAGGCATGGATGTGTGTGTCGTTTTTCTGCTGAGGTCCTGCCATCCTCTCAGATCTCCTACTGTGGCATATAAACTGACAGGCTCCTGTCAGACCTCTGTGGCAAGCAGCTGCTTGAGGGGGTATTTATATTATTTTTTTTAAAGTGTAATGCCATCCCGTGACCGAGTGGTTAGCGCGCTTGGCTACTGATCTAAGGGACCTGGGTTCAAACCCCGGATAAGGCATGGATGTATGTGTCGTTTTCTGCTGAGGTCCTGCCATCCTCTCACACCTTCTACTTTGGCATATAAACTGACAGGCTCCTGTTAGACCTCTGTGGCAAGCAGGTGCTTGAGGGGGTATTTATTTATTTTAAAATGTAATACTGCAATGGAAATAGAGTATCTTGCCTGCCTACCCCCCCACTCTTAATTTTTTTTCTAGATCCGGTATGTTAGAATGCATAAAAGTATGTTTAAAAAATGTTATAAGTAAATATTGAGTGGCATGATAAAGAAAGAGAGAGAGGAAAGAAAATAGAAAAGACAAAATGTAGAGCCAAGATAATTCTTCATTCTCTAAATTTAAATAAAAATAAAAAAAATAATAAAAAGGGGGGGAGGAAGCGGTGCACTAAAAGAAAGGATTCTCTACTGTAAGAGAGCAGAAATTCGACGGAAAATAGGCTATATATTTAAAACATTAAATATCCTCTCAAGCAGCTCTTGCTACAGAGATCTGACAGGAGCCTGTCAGTTTAATACGCTATAGTAGTAGGTCTGTGAGGAAGGCGAGGCCTCGGAAGAAAGACAACACAAACATCCATGCCTTACCCGGGAATCGAACCCAGGTCTCTTTGACTTGATTTTAAATAACCTATAATGTATTCTGTCACTTTAAGACTTAAACAGAATACCAAAATAATAATTCTATGCATAAAAAGAGGTTTTATTTTCTGGAACTGGAGAAATTTATTTCCCTTTTGCCCCCCCCCTGAAAAATAAAAATAAAATAAATGCGATTCAATTTTAAATCCAGTTCCTAAATACGTAGAGAGTTCAAATATAAAAGAGAATTTAGTTACCCTTCGAGCAGAAATCAACTTGTGTGAAAGGCATTCATTGTCAAGTAAAGACATTCAAATTGCGAACAGTACAGTCGCTCAAAAAAGTAAAAAAGTATCCAAACACTATGGTTGATTACAGAATTCAGGAAAAATATCTGGAGCGTGTACAGCAACTGTACACGCTCCAGTTACCGTGTGAACGGTAACTGCACACGCTCAATATTTCCGTGAGTGAGCCCACACGATCCAGGTCTTTGTGAGCTCACACGATCCAATGTGCTGTGAACATTAACCGCAACCGCTCCAGTTTGCTGTGAACGGTAACTGCACACGCTCAATATTTCCGTGAGTGAGCTGGTACAAAGACCTGGATCGTGTGGACGATCCAGGTGTTTGTGAGCTCACACGATCCAATGTGCTGTGAACTTTAACCGCAACTGCTCCAGTTTGCTGTGAACGGTAACTGCACACGCTCAATATTTCCGTGAGTGAGCCCACACGATCCAATGTGCTGTGAACATTAACCGCAACCGCTCCAGTTTGCTGTGAACGGTAACTGCACACGCTCAATATTTCCGTGAGTGAGCCCACACGATCTGGGTCTTTGTGAGCTCACACGATCCAATGTGCTGTGAACATTAACCGCAACCGCTCCAGTTTGCTGTGAACGGTAACTGCACACGCTCAATATTTCCGTGAGTGAGCTGGTACAAAGACCTGGATCGTGTGGACGATCCAGGTGTTTGTGAGCTCACACGATCCAATGTGCTGTGAACTTTAACCGCAACCGCTCCAGTTTGCTGCGAACGGTAACTGCACACGCTCAATATTTCCGTGAGTGAGCCCACACGATCCAATGTGCTGTGAACATTAACCGCAACCGCTCCAGTTTGCTGTGAACGGTAACTGCACACGCTCAATATTTCCGTGAGTGAGCCCACACGATCCGGGTCTTTGTGAGCTCACACGATCCAATGTGCTGTGAACATTAACCGCAACCGCTCCAGTTTGCTGTGAACGGTAACTGCACACGCTCAATATTTCCGTGAGTGAGCCCACACGATCCAATGTGCTGTGAACATTAACCGCAACCGCTCCAGTTTGCTGTGAACGGTAACTGCACACGCTCAATATTTCCGTGAGTGAGCCCACACGTTCTAGCATCAAAATAATATGACCACCATGGAACAACTAACTTAACTAACATAAATAAAATAGAAAAACTGCAGTCTATAATAGCTAAAAATATTATTCCGTTTCATTTGCAAAAAATTAATAAAACTTCTACCGATAGATTAAAATTTTTAAATCTTTTGTCCTACAGCAATTTATATAAATATAATGTAATAATTAAAATTTTTTTGACGAAACTTACAAACTAAAAATTCTACATAATAAAAATACAAGACTTGAAAACCAGGGTTATTACAAATTGCCAAATTTTCGAAATAATTACGGGAAACATACCTCCGAATATCAAGTACCACTTATATTTAATGCTATTCCAAAAGAATTACTAAATATAGATTCTTTTAGAAGACTTAAAATGGAATAAAAAATTATTTGGTATTTTCTAGTTAGCTGATTTTTATGTGTTGTGTTTTGAGAATTTATTTGATGTACACCATTTTTGTGGCTGAATGACCTATGTTTAATATAATTTATTCATTTTCCTGCAGATAAGCTATTTAGCTTTGCGGGTCAAATTGTAAATGTATTTGTATTCTTTACTGTTATGAATAAAAATTATATTCTAATTAAAAAAAAAAAACTTTACGGTTGATTACATCCCCCAGTTTCAATCAGAATTCATCCCCCAGAAAAATCATTGCTAGATAGCAACGATTTTTTTAGAAATTAGTGATCTGGCAATCTTCGTGTCACGTGACACGAAGGTTGCCATATCACTAATTTCTAAAAAAATCTTTGCCAGATATTTTTTCTGAATTCTGTAATCAACCGTAATGTTCGTATACTTTTTTGAGCGACTGTACTAGTCTTTCTCCCCTCCACATCACCAGTCAATTGTAATCAAGATATCAGAGGGCGGGGGTGGCTCAGTCAGTAGCGCGCCCGGCTCATAATCTGCAGTTCCCAGGTTCCAGTACCCAGCTGGGTCAGCGTTGAGATTTGTCTTCGCAAAACTCCCCGCCCTGCCCACGGTCAAATGGGGACACCGATGAGCTTGAAAAGGCCGCCGTCCTTCAGATGGAACGTTAAGCCGTGGCTCCGTGTATGGGAGAGCCATACCCTGTGCACTTTAAAGAACACACTGGATGGCCTTCACGGGAGTTTACTATCTGTCACCCAGCAGCTGTTCCAGTGGATCACCAACCTTCTCTGAGCCTTCGGGGTTCTTGTGACCTGGCTATTACCTGGCTTGTGACATGGTGTGAAAATTAATGCCGCTCAGATGTAAAACAACCCAACTCAAGATATCAGACCAAGAAGTACCCAGCATTGTTGCGCAGCGTATAATTATCAAATCTCTCACGAAAGAAGGTATCAGTCATTCCGAAATCTTCACCAGGCTTCCATCCCAGTTGGGGGAAGATGTACAGTTGGGCCAAATCATTTAGAGACGGACTAGACCTTTTCGAAAATGAACCTCACTCTCAGAGACCAAGAACTTCTGTCACTACCAACAATGTTGTTAGAATTGAGGAACTTATTCTAGACAATCATCAGATAACCATTCGTGAACTCTCACCCGGATGCAGGAATTAGTGTAGAGTGTTGAAAAAATTGTGCACACGAGCTGAAAGTGAATAAAGTGAGCGCAAGGTGAGTTCCATGACTTTTGTCACTGGAGCACAAGGACAAAACATGCTCTTTAACGATGTAGACTCTACGGAAACTGAAGTGGGACATTCACTGGACTGCCTCATCCACCGTATAGTATCATCTTGGCTCCATTTGTGTGGATCGTTGAAGTTTTTAGGAGGCAAGAGATTCCGAGACGACAAAGAGGTCATTACAGCTGTGCAAAGTTCAATTGACAAGCAACCAAAAACCTTCTTTGAAACTAGAATTAAGAAGCTTCCAGAACGTTGAAACAAGTGCATTGCAGTTAACGGGGACTATATTGAAAAGTAGTGTTGTGATTACAACACTACTTTTCAAAGACAAATATTGAAAAGTAGTGTTGTGATTACAACACTACTTTTCAATATAGTCTTCTATTTTCACTTCTATTTTCTTGTGAGTAAAATTTTTAGAATCAAATTCTTGTTTACATTGGAACGTCTCTCATACGTTGCATCATTGTCACATTCATTCAGTTTGTTTCATATCAAAAATGATTGCACATTTTTTATGATCGGTTTCTCTTCTATATTTCCTTTTCGATTTCCAGATACATTACAGTCTCGATTATTCCAATTCCGTATTATTCGAAGTCATGTTACTAATATTCGAGGTTTACTAACGCTGTCTAGAAGAAAAAAAATTATCACATCCAAAAATATGTGTAGAAAGTTTCGACTGATAGATCTTTTTCTGATGTAAGTGATATGCTAGTCCGAATTTTAAGTTCGTCGTTAAGGATTCGCTTGTGTTACTCCTGAATTGCCCTTTTGTGTACATAAGAGGATAAATGACCAGGTCGCAAAGACCCCATGGACTCAGAGAAGATATTGAGAGGGAATCATTCCGACATGTTGTTCTTTAGCGTGCATTGACTATGTCTCTCTTGCGCACGGAACCATGTCTTAACATCATATTCGATAGACAGCGACCTTTCTGAGCCAATCAATATCCCCTTTCTCAGCAAGAGTTGAAAGAAAAAATCTCAAAGCGAATGGTGCAAATGGACCTTTCACAGTTTCACCTCAATCTTGAAGACCACAACGCCCTCACAGTGATGGGCCTTCATGCAGTCAAGTAAAGCCATTGAAGGGGAACCAATGTCGAACTATCCATGCACTGTTGACAGCACAGACTTCGAAATGCTAAAGGTTTTCGCAGTCATCATCATTCCAGTGAACGTTTACGTAGCCACAACACTGAAATATCATTCGAAATTCTTATCTCAGTGAAATGAAGGAGGTATTTCAAGTGAGAGTTTCGATGATCAGGTTGTGTTGGGTTGTTTTACCTCTGAGCGGCACTTTTTTGCACACCACGGACTAAATGGCCAGATCACATGGACCCCGAAGGCTCAGAGAAGGTTGGGGGAGGGGACCCACTGGAACAGCTGTTGGGAGACAGATGGTAGCCTCCCGTCAAGGCCACCCAGCGTGTTCTTTAACGTGCACAGGGTATGTCTCTCCCGCACATGGGGCCAGGGCTTAACGTCCCATCGGACGGGCGGCGGCCTTTCCAAGCTCATCAGTGTCCCCTACTGACCGTGGGCAGGGCAGGGAATTTTGCGGAGATAAATCTCAACGCTGACCCAGCTGGGACTCGAATCTGGGAACTACAGATTACGAGCCTGGCGCGCTACCGACTGAGCCACCCCCCGTCCCTCGATGATCAGGGAAGTCCCAATAAGGCATGAGTAATTTTCAAAAACTGATTCATTGAAACTGCTCAACAGTTCTTTCTGACTCCTTCTCTTAGTCTTTAGAAAGGATGACCACCCCCTTTAGATTATCACTGACTACTGCATATCGTTACTGATATTATTCAATTCACACTTCTTTCAATTTTTAAATAAAATTATTTTCGTACGTTTGCGGCGTGAAACAGCTATGTTTAAAACAACTACAGAATTTAAGGAAGCTCTCTTAAATAAGGTCTTTAGCAAATGTATAAATCGTGACATTTTTTTTTCCTTTTCTAGTGTCAGTCGGATATGAATACAGTTCCTGCCACCACATCATATGGGAAGTTCAGACTACTCAGGTCAGCGGCCATGATATGAGTGTTTCTGATATTGGAGGTTGGAATTTGGACATCCATCATAAGTATAATTTCCACGAAGGTATGTTGCGATTTCCACTTGGTAACATTTCTTAAAAAAATGAACATGACACAATGGAAGGAATGTACATAGCTTACAACAAAAAGTATAAAACAACGATGGATTGATACACTTTAAAAGTGTGAACTAGTTAAATATTTACTATAAATTTTAGATCATAAAATAATGTAAGAACGCTTTTTGAATGGTATTCTGAGTAGGGATCATTATTGAATTGTGTGATAGCAGAAATCCCACTCAAGAGAATATAGGGGTATGGGGTTGTCTCAGTCGGTAGCACGTCTGGATCCTGATCTGGAGTTCCCGGGTTGAAGTCCTATTAACTATGCCTCCATTCAGATTTATCTGACCAACTCCATTCTGACTTCAGTGAGAAAGGAGACACCGATTGACTTGGTAAGGCCGCCGTCCATCGAATGAGATGTTAAAAAGTGGCTTGATGTACAGTAGACACATACTCTGTGCATGATAAAGAACACACTGGATGATGGACTTGACGGGAGATTCCCATCTATCTCCTAACAGCTGTCCAGTGAATCCCCTTCCCCATCCTTCTCGGAGGCTTGGGGGTCCTTGTGACTAGGTCATTTAGCATGTGTGTGAAAAAAAGGTGACACTCAGTGGTTAAGAACCCAAAAGGTTAGGTTGTTTTACCTCTGAGGGGCAGTTTTTTGCACACCATGGGCTAAATGGACAGGTCACATGGACCCCGAAGGCTCAGAGAAGGTTGGGGGAGGGGACCCACTGGAACAGCTGTTGGGAGACAGATGGTAGCCTCCCGTCAAGGCCATCCAGCGTGTTCTTTAACGTGCACAGGGTATGGCTCTCCCGAACACGGGCCACGGCTTAACGTCCCATCCGACGGACGTCGGCCTTTCCAAGCCTATCGGTGTCCCCTACTGACCGTGGATAGGGCGGGGTATTTTGCGGAGATAAATCTCAACGCTGACCCAGCTGGGACTTCAACCTGGAAGCTACAGATTACGAGCCTGGCGCGCTGCCGACTGAGCCCCCCCCCCCCCCCCCCTCAAGAACCCAAAAGAATACCTAGTGCACACAAACACACAGAGTTCCCTCCGAAAATTACATTTTTGTTTTACCTTCTGATTAAGGTTTTTTTAAATATTTTTGCCTGTGAAGGGTATCCGTAGAGTGAACTCCAATTGTGTGCCTAAACTCGATATACATAAAATAGATCTATTGTTCTCTATTTTTTTAATACCCTTTAACACGCTCATCTCTAAGAGAATCCCTTAATAATGCAGGACCTTATTGCTGTTCTGATCTATTGATGGTTTTAGCAGTTTTCAAAATGAAATTTAAATTAGAATAGGATTGTGCAAACTACGGCCCCTACCTTTTTTCGTGGGGCGGGGGTGGCTCAGTCGGTAGCGCGCCAGGCTCGTAATCTGTAGTTCCCAGGTTCGAGTCCCAGCTGGGTCAGCGTTGAGATTTATCTCCGCAAAATTCCCCGCCCTGTCCACGGTCAGTAGGGGACACCGATGGGCTTGGAAAGGCCGCCGTCCGTCGGATGGGACGTTAAGCCGTGGCCCCGTGTGTGGGAGAGCCATACTCTGTGCACGTTAAAGAACACGCTGGATGGCCTTGACGGGAGGCTACCATCTGTCTCCCAACAGCTGTTCCAGTGGGTTCCCTCCTCCAACCTTCTCTGAGCCTTCGGGGTCCATGTGACCTGGCCATTTAGCCCATGGTGTGCAAAAAAGTGCCGCTCAGAGGTAAAACAACCCAACCTTTTTTCGTGCGCCCGCGAGCTACAGATGACAAATACATTAAATTTGTAAAAGAGAAGAAAAAAACATATAGAGGACAAGAAGTTCAACTTTGGTGAAGAGAATTCTCATTAAAATAATTAATTTTAATAAAATTGTATTGTTCATATTTCAATTTAGATATTTTTTGTGTGTATATGTGTTGGTTATGCATGCATTATTGATTATAAAGTACTTTGACGGGCCAGCTATTCTATTTCAGTTTCCTATTCTGCCCTTCAACTAGAAGGTTTGCCCAGGCCTGAAATAAAAGAATAATACATCGCCTCCTGGCGAAGGATGAATGCTCGTTTCAAACGAAAATGAAGTGTGTCATTTTCCACCTTTAGTACCCTCTAACGGTGGAAATTCTAACTAATAGATTATCTAAAAAATGTGCAAATAGCTTAGATGATAATCACAGCGTTACCTGCTGCTCTTTTTGGCGTTGATAAATCAATAAATATTTTGCGGAAAACATTTTCGCCGACATACGGGATTCGAACCCGCATCTCTACAGAAACATGCCAGAGTATTCTCCGAATTGAACTAATGCCGGCTCGTCTTTCTTCCGCTACCCTGGCATGTTTCTGGAGAGATTCGGTTCGAATCCCGTATGTCGACGAAAATTTTTTACGCAAAATATTGATTAATTTATCAACTCCAAAATTAGCAGCAGGTAACGTATAAAATTAATTTATCAACTCCAAAAGAGCAGCAGGTAACGCTGTGATTAACATCTATGTTTAAATCATTAATAACGCTAAATAGCGTGATGAGACTATTTATTTCCATCTCACTCTGTGCAATATAAAAATAATTGTTGCCACCCGTGATCATAGATGGCGCCAATGGTTGGCCCGAAATAGAGGCCCTATATAGGTAGTGGTTGGCCATCTCAAAATCGGACGCCATGTTTTGTTGTCGCTCGGATTGTATAGCATGTATACCTGAATGGTATTGCACGGTACTTATGGATTGGATTGTTTTACCTCTGAGCGGCACTTTTTTGCACACCATGGGCTAAATGGCCAGACCACAAGGACCCGAAGGCTCAGAGAAGGTTGGGGGAAGGGACCCACTGTAACAGCTGTTGGGAGACAGATGGTAGCCTCCCGTCAAGGCCATCCAGCGTGTTCTTTAACGTGCACAGGGTATGGCTCTCCCACACACGGGCCACGGCTTAACGTCCCATCCGACGGACGGCGGCCTTTCCAAGCCCATCGGTGTCCCCTACTGACCGTGGACAGGGCGGGGAATTTTGCGGAGATAAATCTCAACGCTGACCCAGCTGGGACTCGAACCTGGGGACTACAGATTACGAGCCTGGCGCGCTACGGACTGAGCCACCCCAGCCCCTACACAGTACTTATGGATTCCGGAAAAGAGTAAGGTAATATTTAATATAGATATCAGTGTTCATGATTGGAAGCACCTTAGAAAATTGCTAAAAAAGGAAAAGTAAATTTTAGGTCTTTTTCTTTTAAAAAAAGAACGATATAATTTCGCTTTGTTGTCTGTCCGTCTGTAGACATCAAACTTATTTGTTTATACAGATAAATAAAAAATTCTTTCTGTGTTAGATAGGTATTAATGATATATTACGTTTTTCATTTTTCGAATCTTCCAAAAGTTATAACTGCGACCTCTAACGTGGAAAGAGTGGGAAATTCCAAAATATCAAACGAATAATCCAAACAATGTAGTTATGTTAGAAGTTTGAAATTTTGGTGTTGAAATGTGAAGGTTACGAAGTTACCATTGGCAACAATCACTTGACCCTTTAGACCCAGGGGGGAGGTGATTGCAACTTTTTTTTTTGTTTTAACAGAAAAGTGTATGTTTTTAGAGACAAATTGAAAATTCTTCTTGGGTTAGACAGGTATTGATGAAATATTACAATTTGCATTTTTCGAATTTCCCAAAAGCTACAGTTGCACTCTCTAATGGTGGGAAAAAAATCGAAAAATCCCAAAATTTAAAGCGAATATTGCAAACGATGTAGTTATGCTAGAAATTTGAAATTTTGGCCGTGGAATGTAACAGTCTTGAACATTTCATTGACAACAATGATTTGACCCTAAGCCCAAAGGTAGGTAAGAAACGGAATGGTTTTGTTTTAAGAGAAAATTGGAAATCTCTTTTTTAGTTGGTTACTAATGAAACGTAATTCGCATTTTCAAACGTAGTTTTAATTTATATCGTTAAAAAAAATAAATACCCCCTCAATCAGCTGCTTGCCACAGAGGTCTGACAGGAGCCTGCCAGTTTATATGCCATAATAGAAGGTCTGAGAGGATGGCAGGACCTCAGCAGAAAAACGACACATACATCCATGCCTTATCCGGGGCTCGAACCCAGGTCCCGTAGATCAGTAACCAAGCGTGCTAACCACTCGGAGAGATCACTAAATATCGAAACTGCAAAACTTTTAACGAATGTTTAAAGTGATCTGTTCATGGTAGAAATTTCGGCGTGTAGATTGCTGTTACGGTAGAAATTCCACTGACAACAATGATCTGCCCACTATTTTGAGAGGAGAGAAGAGCAACTTTTTAAATTTAAGAACTAAAACACAAATACTTTTTATGTTTTATAATTACTAATAAAATATTACTATGTGCATTTCCCCCATCATACATTAAAAAATAAATAAATAACTCCTCAAGCAGCTGCTTGCTACAGAGGTCTGACAGGAGCCTGTCAGTTTATACGCCATAGTAGAAGGTCCACGATGATGGCAGGACCTCAGCAGAAAAACAACACGAACATCCATAATTAAAACTTTTAAGTAGTGAAAAGGTTGGAAAAGGAAGAACTTCATTCTATTTGAAAATGAGATTCCCATATGTGCCAGAGGCGATATGCGTTCTTCTAGTTATTTTGCACTTTCAGTACCTTCTGACAGTGAAAATTCGAACTACTGTATAATTTTGAAAATAAACTATTAATATTTTATTAGTACCTGTAATACGTAAAAAAAGGTTTTTCATTTATCTTTTAAAGCTTAAATTCCATTTTACCAACGGGACAAATCATTACTCTTAGGGTAAATCACTTGATCATTACACTCTATGACCAAAAATTTAAGTTTCTAGGAAAAATAGATCGTTTGCAATATTTATTTAAATATTTGGTATTTTCCAGCATTTTTTCGCCGCTAGAGTTCGCCTTTCGAGTTTTCATTTATCGCCTTTAGCACTCTCTAACTGGAAAATCCAACTGATGGAGATTTGAAAGACGTAAATATTAATATTTTTGAGGAAAAAAATTGCGCCGACATACGGGATTCGAACCTGAATCTCTCTAGAAACATGCCAAAGTATTCTAACCTGTTGAACTAACGCCGGCTTTTTCCTCAAAAAACATTTATTGATTTACAGACATTTAAACGTCTACAGGTAACGCTAAGATGATCAAATATTGTGTAGATCATTAATAACGCTAAATGGCGTGATGTGACTTCATTATTTATTTTCATCTTACTCAGAGTGTCCGAACCCGCCTTCTCGTGGTACAGACCGTTAGTACCTTTCAAAGGAGATACTCTCTTGTGGAAGTGAACGGAAGGGGTAGGCTGCCAGATTAGTGTGGCCTACTGATCTAGACAACTATGGCTACTTTTCTTTTCTACCCTGCTGAGGAGTGGTCAACCACACAGGGTCATAGTGCTGACCATATAAACCCACTGGACTGGACAGATATATGGCTCTGAGCTTGATTATGGATCCTGATTTTGCTGCACTGGTGGGCTTCTGTGGAGGGAAATCTTCTGCTGTGTTTTCTGTTTGTTTGTGATTTGACAGCCCCAAGTGAATAGATTCACAGGATATGTTTATCAGCTGGTGGATAATCCTGAGCAGAAGTCATCGCAGGCACCTGAACTCTTTGCTTCTATTGGCATCGTCAAATTCTACATTGGAGGAAGTCTTCCAGTGTAGATGACTTCAGCCTTTAGTGGTGGGGGAACGGGTCTTTGCCCCATGTCTGCAATTAGGGGGCTGTTTAGATATTGTCGGTATTTCCTCTCTCAATAAACATAGTTTCTTTAAACATCCCACCAACCATTTTCTCTCCATAGGTAGTTAGAATGTGAGGACTTTGAACAGAGCTTTTTCTCTTGATGTCCTCACAAAAGAATTCCACCATTATAATTTAGATATTCTAGGCTTGCAAGAGACCAGATGGACAGATAAAGGTCAGATTCTTAAAAATAATCTTAAATTTCTCTTTTCAGGGAGGGACGACAATAAGCGTCACCAAGGCGTGGGTCTGCTTCTCAGCAGACACACTAGCGATGCTCTTCTAGGATATGAGTGCATTAATGAAAGATTTCTTACAGCAAATTTTCAGACAAGCGTTAAAGACTTGAATGCTATCTGCTGTTATGCCCCCACTGAGGATGCCGATGAGGATGAGAAGGATAGGTTTTAAGGACAACTTCAGAATATTTTGAATTCTGTCAGGAAAAGAGATATTACCCTTGTTCTTGGTGACTTCAATGCCAAAGTTGGTACTGACTCTGACCTTTGGGGAGGAGTAATAGGCCCTTTTGGTATTGGTAGCTGCAATGGCAATGGGCAACGTCTCCTACAGGTAAGTAAACTCAATGGATTCAGAATAACTAACACTTATTACAAACACCGCGACATACATAAATACACATGGGTGTCACCCGATGGGCTGCATAAGAATATGATTGATTATATATTAATTAACAGCAAATGGGCTATTCTGTTAGAAATACCAGGGCATATAGGGGAGCTGAAATTGGATCTGACCATTACCTTGTTAAACGTGTCTTGCAACTTAAACTTAAAAAGTGTTGTGCTAGGGTTAAAAAATTTACTTTTAATACTGAAGCTCTGAAAGACCCAGTTATAGCTAAAGCTTACCATGATAGGTTACTTAGTCATTATGACAGTCATGGTATGCTTAATACTGAAGTTGAGGAAGAATGGGATCATTTTAAACAGGCTTTTTTGGACACTAACAGTACTCTTTTAGGAAAAAAGGAGCAGAAGAGACAGAATTATCTGAGTAATAAGGCACTTGATCTTATTTCGGAAAGAAAGAACTGCAGGAATATCCTTAATCAATACCCTACTAGTCCTAATAGAAAGCATTATAGAGAGCTTAATAAACGTGTAAAGGATCAGTTAGCTGCTGATAAGAATCTTTGGCTTGATGGTTTGGCTGACAAAGCCGAGGAAGCAGTTAGACAGCACAACAGCAGAGAGCTGTACCAGATAGTTAATGTTTTGTGTGGTAGAAAACGGACAGGTATACAGGGATTGAAGGATAAACAAGGTAAGGTTATAGAAGGTGAGGATTCTGTCATGGCTAGGTGGGCTGAGCATTTCAGTGATGTTCTAAACAATGTAGTTAGTTCTACTCCCATTGTTTGCAATGATGATAGATGCATTGGCAGCTTTAATGTTGGCCCTATAACACAATCTGAAGTTATTTTGGCTGTTTCTAAACTTAAACTACATAAATCCTTAGAGGTAGATGAAATTACTACGGAAATGCTTAGAGCTGGGAATGTTTCGGTTACCACTTGGATGACTGAAATTCTGAATACCTTTTATGATAAACGCATGGTTCCTAAGTATTTTACCAGAGCTATTGTTATCCCTATTTTCAAAAAAGGTGATCGCAGTTCTTGTGATAACTATAGGGGTATTAGCTATTCTCTGTTCCAGGTAAAGTTCTTTCCATGATTGTGCTTAATAGAATTAAGAATCTGGTTGACAGTCAATTGCGTGATGAGCAATGTGGATTCAGAAGTGGTAGGGGATGTGTGGATCAGATATTTTCACTTAGGCAGATTCTTGAGAAATGTTTAGAATTTCAGAAACCTTTGGTTGCTAGCTTTGTTGATTTCAAAAAGGCTTTCGACTCTGTTGATCGTCATAATTTGTGGTTGATTGTGAAATCATATGGTATACCTGACAAGTTAGTTAACATAATGAAAGCTCTCTATAATAACACTGAGTCGTGTGCGAGAGTTGGTAAAGCTTGTAGCAATTGGTTTAGCATTACTTCTGGTGTTCGACAAGGGTGCATTTTGTCTCCTTTTCTCTTTAGCTTGGTTATTGATTATGTTATGCGAAATTCACTTCAAGGGAAAGATTTTGGCCTTAAATGGACTGGCGATACGAAAATTTCTGATTTAGATTATGCTGATGATTTAGCACTTTTGGCAAATGAAGTTGATGAGATGAACTCTTTCATTCGAGCTGTTGATGAAACTGGTAGTGGAGCAGGTTTGGTTATGAACAGAGAGAAAACTAAAGTGATGAAAATTGATCAGGCAGGCTGTGATTCAGTTAATTTGAATGGTTCCAGTCTTGACAGGTGTCACAGTTTAATTATCTTGAAAGCTATGTAACAGATAATGGTGATGTGCGTCATGCGATTAACAGACGAATAGGGATTGCTGCCAGGACTTTTAAGAATCTATATGAGAGTGTGGAGAAATAGGCGTATACACCTAAAGACTAAAATTAGACTGTATAATAGTTTGGTTCTTTCTAAGGTTAGTTATGGTAGTGAAACTTGGACACTTTTGAACAAGATAACAGGAAACTAGATGCTTTTGATTCTAGATGCTTACGCAGTATCTTGGGCATTAGGTAGTTCAACTTTGTAACTAATGATGAGATTAGGCAAATGAGTTTGCAACCTCCTTTAAGCAGCATATTGTTCAGAGAGAGACTCAGTTGGTTTGGCCATGTTGCCCGTATGAATAATTATAGATTAGCGAATAGGTTTATGAACAGTGTGCCTAAAAGACATCCGAAAGGGGTGGAGACCTAGGATGCTGTGGGCACACAATGTCAAACAGGACCTTGTTAGAATTGGTGTGCAGTGGCCAGATGCAGTAGATGTAGCTCAGGACAGACTTGCTTGGGGAACTAAATTGCACGGTGTGGTTGAACCTCCGTAGCCCATGGCTGCTTGATGATGATGATGATGATGATGATGATGATGATGATGATGATGATGATGATGATGATGGCACTAAAAAAGAAATAGTTGCCACCCGAAATCATAGATGGCGCCATACGGAGGCGCCCAAAATTCACGGGAAGAGTGATCGTCATTATTTGTGGAAAAAAGACTGAGATGGCATTAATTCAACAGGTTAGAATACTCTGGCATGTTTCTGGAGAGTTGCGGTTCGAATCCCGTATGTTGGCGAAATTTTTACCACAAAACATTTATTGATTCATAGACGTTTAAAAGTCTACAGGTAACGTTGAGATTATCAAATATTGTTTAAATTCTTAATATTTTGTTAGTGCCTGTAAAACAAAACAAAATATCTATATATATATTGTTTCGTTTATCTCTTAAAAAAGTTTCATTTTCGAACCCCTTTTGGCTAAGACGACAAAGCCTTGTTGCCATTGTAAACCTTCTCACCATAACACTCTACTACCAAAATTTCAGATTTCCAATGTAGATAGTTTGCAATATTCATTTGAAATTTTAGCCTTTTCCATCTTTTTCCACCGGTAGAGGGCGGTATTAAAGCTATTAAAAATTTTCAAAATTGCGAATCGCAATATTTGTTCGACACATATCCAACAGAAAAAGAATTTTTCATTTAGCTCTAAATGTGAAAAAATTGATTGTCTATAGACGGACGGACAGGTGGAAAGACAGATGGAGAGACAACAATTAACAGAGAGGCAGACAGACAGACGAACAAATACTGGCATTGGCAGACGACGAAGTGAAAACATTAGCTCGTTTTTCAAACGAATTTAAAAGAAATTATTTGTTGGTTTTAGTTAGCTCGTTTCATTTTTGCAGCCGATTGCCGTCTTCTGATGGAGTTTCTCAGAAAAAAATATTCATTAATTTATTTCTCTGAGTGAAATTTTTACACCCAAATACAGCGCAGTGAGGCATTCATAAAATGTGACAGTTTTTATAGACAAAAAAAGTGGTAGAAATATATAAAACTATAACAACTGAGAAGTTTTAACTTGGTACAGTCGCTCAAAAAAGTATCCGAACACTATGGTTGATTACAGAATTCAGAAAAAATATCTTGGGACGATTTTTTTAGAAATTAGTGATCTGGCAACCTTCGTGTGACACGAAGGTTGCCAGATCAGGAACCCAGATTCCTTAGATCAGTAGCTAGATCCGGGGATCGAACCCAGGTCCCTTAGATCAGTAGCTAGACTCGGGGCTCGAACCCAGGTCCCTTAGATCAGTAGCTAGATCCGGGGCTCGAACCCAGGTCCCTTAGATCAGTAGCTAGACCTGGGGCTCGAACCCATGTCCCTTAGATCAGTAGCTAGACCCGGGGCTCGAACCCAGGACCCTTAGATCAGTGCCACACGAAAGTTGCCAGATCACTAATTTCTAAAAAAATCGTCGCCAGATATTTTTTCTGAATTCTGTAATCAACCATAGTGTTCGGATACTTTTTTGAGCGACTGTACATACACTAACTCATAGACTTTCGTCTCACGGTACGACAAAACATGGCGTCCATAAACCATGTGACTCAATCAACCAATGGCAGTGAATCACCGAGATGGCCAGCCTCTAAGCATACAGGACCTCTAGCCCAAAAATCTCGGTGATAGAGTTTAGTCTTAAAATTAGCGGAAAAAGCACGAACTGGCATTAGTTCAACTGGGAGAATACTCTGGCATCTTTCTGCGAGAGATGCGGGTTCGAATCCTGTATGTAGGCGAAATTTTTTTCCGCAAATTATTTATTCATTTGTGCAAATAGCAATATTTCATTAGTATCTATCCAACCCAAAAATATTTTTTTACTTATTTCTAAAAATAAAAAAAGTTCAATGTCTACAGGCAGATGATAAATTAAAAAAAAAGCTTATTTTCTATAACCAGCTAAATATTTAAATAAACGTATTTCTTGCTAAATACAATTTCTTTATCATACAGGGAAAAATTGTCTTGCTCGTTGTTAAATATAATTTTTTTTCATAATGTATTTCCTTGATTATAGAGGAAAAATTATTTTTCTGGTTATTAACTATATTTTAACTATTAAAATACTAGTAAAGCACTTTACTAAATAAGATATTAATTTTGTACATGGCCGCGTCTAGGGGTGGTATAGCTCCCATCCCCGACTCCTTTGAGATTGCTAGTAAAATCATTTGAAAGTGAAAGAGGCAGAAAAACTTAAACTTATACATATTTCTTATGTTTTTTAATAAATTTTTAAACTCTGCGGAAAGGAGGGGGAAATGTAATACTGCAATGAAAATCCAGTCTCTTGCCCCCCCCCCTGATAGTGTATAATCAATATATATTGCAATAATCACGTAAAAACATGTTATAGTTATAAAAAAAATAAATACCCCCTCAAGCAGCTGCTTGCCACGGAGGTCTAACAGGAACCTGTCAGTTTATATGCCATAGTAGAAGGTCTGTGAGGATGGCAGAACCTCAGCAGAAAAACAACACATACATCCATGCCTTACCCGAGGCTCGAACCCAAGTCCCTTAGATCAGTAGCTAGACCCGGGGCTCGAACCCAAGTCCCTTAGATCAATAGCTAGACCCGGGGCTCGAACCCAGGTCCCTTAGATCAGTAGCTAGACCCGGGGCTCGAACCCAGGTTCCTTAGATCAGTAGCTAGACCCGGGGCTCGAACCCAGGTCCCTTAGATCAGTAGCTAGACCCGGGGCTCGAACCCAGGTCCCTTAGATCAGTAGCTAGACTCGGGGCTCGAACCCAGGTCCCTTAGATCAGTAGCTAGATCCGGGGCTCGAACCCATGTCCCTTAGATCAGTAGCTAGACCCGGGGCTCGAACCCAGGACCCTTAGATCAGTAGTTAGACCCGGGGCTCGAACCCAGGTCCCTTAGATCAGTAGCTAGACCCGGGGCTCGAACCCAGGTCCCTTAGATCAGTAGTTATATATATTATTAATGTACAGTATAATAATTATACGTTAGTATTAAGTGTAAAACTATCACTCTGTTGTATTGTTGAACACTCTGGTAATGTCTCTGCAGGAATTTTACAGAAAGGAGATGGAAGCAATATCTATTTGAAGAATAAGCCAAAGCTCCTTCTGACAACTATGGGCAACGGGTTACAGCGTCCTTTGGATTGTGAGAACTGCAATGGTTCTGCCATATATCAGAAGCTCCTGGCGCCTGTGGCTTTAACCAGCGGACCTGACGGAAGCATTTACGTTGGAGACTTCAACCTCATCAGGAAAATTACACCAGATGGACTTGTCTCGACTGTTGTCGAACTCAGGTAAAGCAAATGCAAAAACTGATTGTAAAGATTTCAGAATTTACTAAACTACATTACAGTTAATTTATTTGTATTGTGGTTCTCATATTGTTACGACAGATGAACGTGCGACAATATCTTGTGGCAGGTGTTGGTTTACCTCTGAGCGGCATTTTTTTGCATACAATGAGCGAAATGGCTAGCCACAAGGACCCCGAAGGCTCAGAGAAGGTTGGGGGAGGGGACCCACTGGAACGGCTGTTGGGAGAAAGATGGTAGCCTCCCGTCAAGGCCATCCAGTGTGTTCTTTAACGTGCACGGGATATGGCTCTCCCGCACACGGGGGCCATGGCGTAACTCCCATCCGATGGGCTTGGAAAGGCCGCTGCCCTTCCAAGCCCATCGGTGTCCCCTACTGACCGTGGGCAGGGCGAGGACTTTTGCGAGATAAATCTCAACGCTGACCCAGCTGGGACTCGAACTTGGGAACTACAAATTACGAGCCTGGCGAGCTACCGACTGAGCCACCCCTATGGCAAGTGTGTCATGAACGTTCGCCTATGCTTAGCGTGACGATTTACGTTATCAACCGTTGAGAACGTTGATACTTTGAAAAAAGTAAGAATTGTGAAAGGTAGGAAAAAGATATAGTGTGTAGTGAAGAAAAAAAGGTATAGTGTATAAAATTATTGTTGTGTGTTATTACATAGGAAGACTGCTTTGATTTAAGATGAAGGTTGGGTTGGGTTGTTTTACCTCTGAGCGGCACATTTTTGCACACCATGGGCTAAATGGCCAGGTCACATGGACCCTGAAGGCTTAGAGAAGGTTGGGGGAGGGGACCCACTGGAACAGCTGTTGGGAGACAGATGGTAGCCTCCCGTCAAGGCCATCCAGCATGTTCTTTAACGTGCACAGGGTATGGCTCTCTCCCACACACGGGGTCACGGCTTAACGTCCCATCCGACGGACGGCAGCCTTTCCAAGCCCATCGGTTTTAAGATGAAGCCTGGTTCCGGTGGTTAAAAGGAGTCGACAATAAGGTTTGTCCTTGGGTCCTTTATCAAGTGAGATCAATGTTGAACTTTTCACATCTAAAAGGTATAAAAATGTTATTAAAGTTAATTTATGTCACAAATGAGATTCAATATAAAAATGTTTTGTCTTTATGCTAAAAGGAATGAAAATATATGTGTTTAGATAAAATTGATTAATTTGCATAAATTTTGTGCCATTGTAATAAATCACATCATTCATACTTTAGTGTGGTATGCATATATGCTGTTTATGAACTCACGTTAACTTTTCATCTCATTAAATTCATATCAATATATTACGTTGTTAAAATTTTTTGTAAACTATTAGAAATTTATTTGCTTTGAATTGGAATAAAAATAAAAGCACGCAATCTTGGTTACAACCGGTTATAACAGTAATGCGTTTTACGAGTCAAATTTATTCCTTTAGATTAATGCAGAAGTGTATTTTACGATCGAAAGTTTTATTTCAAAAACACTTTTATCAAAGAAATTATTTTTTAACATAATTCATTATTATTAACATGAATATTATTTATTATATTTTTAACATTATTTATTGTTAATGTGAATTCTGATAATTTACACATTTTAATAACTGTAAAATGAAACTCGAAAAATGAACTTATAATAAATTTTAAAGAACGAAGTATTTCTTTGCAAAGTTGTGGGTTGTTTCACCTCTGAGCGGCACTTTTTTGCACACCATGAGCTAAATGGCCAGGTCACATGGACCCCGAAGGCTCAGAGAAGGTTGGGGGAGGGGACCCACTGGAACAGCTGTTGGGAGACAGATGGTAGCCTCCCGTCAAGGCCATCCAGCGTGTTCTTTAACGTGCACAGGGTATGGCTCTCCCGCACACGGGACCACGTCTTAACGACCCATCCGACGGACGGCGGCCTTTCCAAACCCATCGGTGTCCCCTACTGACCGTGGGCAGGGCGGGGAATTTTGCGGAGATAAATCTCAACGCTGACCCAGCTGGGACTCGAACCTGGGAACTACAGATTACGAGCCTGGCGCGCTACCGACTGAGCCACCCCCGCCCCCCTTTGCAAAGTATACACAGGTGCACCTGAAACAGGTTAACAAAATTAGAACAACTTTCTACAAATCCTGTCTTACTCTCTCTTTAGTCAAAAAAATAATTTCGAGGGAGAAGGGGGAGCAAGAAAATTTTCAGGAATAGCAAGAAATTTAAAAAACAAAATTTATTATGGTGGAAGGAAACAACCTAATATGTCAGTGTTGTTTGTTCTGCGTTGCTTGGGGAGCGAGGGGGGGCGAGGGGGAGCGAGGGGGGCGAGGGGGAGCGAGGGGGGGCGAGGGGGGGCGAGGGGGGCGAGGGGGAGCGAGGGGGGGCGAGGGGGAGCGAGGGGGGAGGGGGGCGAGGGGGAGCTCAGTCGGTAGAGCGCCAGACTCGTAATCTGCAGTTCCCAGGTTCGAGTCTCAGCTAGGTCAGCGTTGAGACATCTCTTCAAACTCCCCCGCCCTGCCCACGGTAAGTAGGGTAGTAGTATAGTGCCATTATACCGTACCCCCACTAGTGCTTTCCCCCCTATGACGTCACCGACCACGCCCCTATGACGTCACCGACCACGCCCTCCCCTATGGCGCAACATGACGTAATCATTACATAATCATTACGTAACCGGTCACGCCCCTTTATTAATAATTCCTCCCCCCTTTCACCCCCCTTTCCCCTCAGTGGCGCCATCTGTTGACAGTGAGAAGTACTATTTTCCCAAAAAACCCCTATTTTTATTCTAATTCTTCGATTTTTGATTTCCCCCTTTATAAAAAAATTCCACCCCCTTATGAAAAAACCCCTGGCGTCATCTGGTGCCTGTGAGGAACACTAATTCTCCAAAAACCCTTATTTTAATTCTTTGATTTCCCCCTCCTATTAAAAATTACTCCCCCCCTATTAAAAATTTCTTCCCCCTTATGAAAAAACCCTGATGCCTTCTGTTGACAATGAAGAGTACTATTTTCGGAAAAACCTCCTTATTTTAACTCTAATTCCCGATTTTTCTTTATTTTGTCCCAATGGTTGACCTATATTTTAAGCCCTCCCCCTTATGAAAAACCCTCTGGTTGACCATTTTAAGGCCCCACTCCTTCACTCGGCTGATGCAAGTCTCAGAATAATTGCATGGAACGATTGACTGGTCTTAGAATAATTGTACAGAAAAGGATGATACAAAATTCCTTAGTAATTAAACACTCATCAAAATTCCCTTACCTCTATTAAAAATCATCCTACAGTTGAAACTCATTTTACTCTTACTGTTTCCATAGAAAATACCATAGGGTGAAATTAATAATGGTTTAAATTATTCGTAGGGATGACATGTTAAATCTGCTTTTAGAACACACGTCTGCAGTGGAAAAATTTTCAAACTCCGTTAATCAACTCCCTAGTAATTAAACACTCGTCAAAATATTCCTCACCTTTATTAAAATCACTCCACGGTGGAAATAAAATCAGTTTTTCTGTAGATGTGTTTCACCGGAAAAAAAAAAATCGTCCCTTGCTCTGTGGATTACAGGACGCACGGAACACGCCTTGTACTTGCGGTGGCTTAGATGCGGGTCAGCCATTTCAGATATTAACCTAGCTTTTTCTATGTATTTCTTACATCAAAGCCAACACTAGCACTGAACTCTTTTGAATGCAGATCTCAAATTGTAAATCAACTCACAGAGTTGTATTTATTCCTTAGTAATTAAAATCCTTTGCTATTCATTTAGCCAGGACGACTAAACGATTCCTTTATAATTAAAATTCCCTGCTATTAAACTCCCTAGTAATTAAACACTCATCAAAATTCCCTTACCTTTATTAAAAAACCACCGTACGGTTGAAATAGTCTGTAGATGCGTTTTATCGAAAAAAAAAACTTCTTCTCGGCAACGAGAGTCGAACGCACTACCCACAGCTTCATTCTGTCAACTCCTAACAAGAACCAACCTGCAATGGAAAAGCCTCTGTTCCTGCATTCCTGAAGTCGTACGTGTCCGCTTACCGGTCAGGTAGCAACGAAACATCTCGTGACACAATCGCCCGGGAGGTTGAGTGTCCAGCGCCGTACCAGCGCTCAGTGTTGTTTACTCATACGTTGCTGTTCTCTAAGGGTAGGTGACGTCACAACAAGGGGAAAGTAACGTGGAGTGACCAGCGAGTGACACGTATCAGAAGACTGAGCACTAGGGATGTTTAACCTTCAGTATAATTTTACACAGTGTGTTAGGATTAACAACTCTTATAGCATAGTTATTGCGGGTAGGCTCCCTCTCCACTTTTAAAATTTAGATCTTACACCGACAGTCTTTTCATATAAAAATAAATACCCCCTCAAGCAGCTGCTTGCCACAGAGGTCTGACAGGAGCCTGTCAGTTTATATGCCACAGTAGGAGATCTGAGAGGATGGCAGGACCTCAGCAGAAAAACGACACACACATCCATGCCTAATTCCGGGGCTCGAACCCAGGTCCCTTAGATCAGTAGCCAAGCGTGCTAACCACTCGGCCGTCTATACGTATTTTTATAACCATATTAAAACCAACACTTATTTCTTTTATCCCTAGCGATTACTGGTTGTTGCATTTTTTACTAGAAGAAACCCTACCCCTGCAGTAGCAGCCCCCGCAGAAAATAAAAAATGCTATCGGGCAAAAAATTAATAAAATCTGATTTTATTTGTCGTGATGAAAAATATTGATGGGGTAATAGGTTCGACTTAAAAGACTTCGTGTTCGGATCCTCACCACGGACAACCTCTCGCTGACGGACGGTTAAATCCTACGAAATTATTCCAAACGGGGAATCACAAGGTTTTTATTGACGAATGAATCTTGGACCTGTACTGCTTCCGTACATCGTGAAAATCCACTCACAGCCTTGATCCGTGTTCCCAATTTCCTTTACTAAGTCACTTCAAAAAACATTGTGATTGCAAAAGTATGACTAACTGTTTTATTACGCCGCGTTTTAAAAATACTTATTACTGTTGTAATCCGCGGTACGGGAGAGTAACACTGTTCGAAGAAAAATCAGGTAAAACAGTTTTTAAAAAAAAATCGTTTCCTCCGTCGTTTGCCTATGTCTCATCACGCGGGTGAAAAAATATTTTTTTTTTTGTACGAGGTAGAATGTTAAAAGTACGTCGCGTGAAAAAACTTTAGTCCCATCACGAATGCACATTAATGGATTAGGGAGGTCGTAGTTTAATACTTCAGCTATAAAAAAATAATACAATGTCTCACGCACTCCTCTCAACTTGTCTACGCTAATCCGCTGAAATTTTATTTGCAACGGGTCCCTAGCGATTACTGGTTGCTGCATTTTTTACTAGAAGAAACCCTCTAACTGTTTTATTACGCTGCGTTTTAAAAATACTTATTACTGTTGTAATCCGCGGTACGGGAGAGTAACACTGTTCGAAGAAAAATCAGGTAAAACAGTTTTTAAAAAAAATCGTTTCCTCCGTCGTTTGCCTATGTCTCATCACGCGGGTGAAAAAATATTTTTTTTTTTTGTACGAGGTAGAATGTTAAAAGTACGTCGAGTGAAAAAACTTTAGTCCCATCACGAATGCACATTAATGGATTAGGGAGGTCGTAGTTTAATACTTCAGCTATAAAAAAATAATACAATGTCTCACGCACCCCTCTCAACTTGTCTACGCTAATCCGCTGAAATTTTATTTGCAACGGGTCCCTAGCGATTACTGGTTGCTGCATTTTTTACTAGAAGAAACCCTACCCCTGCAGTAACAGCCCCCGCAGAAAATAAAAAATGCTATCGGGTGAAAAATTAATAAAATCTGATTTTATTCGTCGTGATGAAAAATATTGATGGGGTAATAGGTTCGACTTAAAAGACTTCGTGTTCGGATCCTCACCACGGACAACCTCTCGCTGACGGACGGTTAAACCCTACGAAATTATTCCAAACGGGGAATCACAAGGTTTTTATTGACGAATGAATCTTGGACCTGTACTGCTTCCGTACATCGTGAAAACCCACTCACAGCCTTGATCCGTGTTCCCAATTTCCTTTACTAAGTCACTTCAAAAAACATTGTGATTGCAAAAGTATGACTAACAGTTTTATTACGCCACGTTTTAAAAATACTTATTACTGCTGTATCCGCGGTACGGGAGAGTAACACTGTTCGAAGAAAAATCAGGTAAAACAGTTTAAAAAAAAAAATCGTTTCCTCCGTCGTTTGCGTATGTCTCATCACGCTGGTGAAACCGGGTGAAAAAATATTTTTTTTGTACGAGGTAGAATGTTAAAAGTACGTCGCGTGCAAAAACTTTAGTTTTTGCACGCGACGTACTTTTAACGGAGTAGAGAGGTCGTAGTTTAATACTTCAACTATAAAAAAATAATACAATGTCTCACACACACCTCTCAACTTGTCTACACTAATCCGCTGAAATTTCATTTGCAACGGAGGCTGATACTTCGAATCCGCTATATGTTCCGGAAGCTGCAGTGGAATGCATGGCCCCTGCTGAATGCTACGCTATCAGAAGTCCATGTGGCTGTCACGTTCTCCAAGCGCTCAGAATATTACTATACTTATAACTGATCTAAAGTCCGTTTTAATCAATCTTATTTCTTTCAACTCTGCGACTATTGGGCTGGCACATTTTCACTAGAAGGACCGCCTCACAGTGGCAATCCCGCAGAAAAAATTAATAAAAGGAAAAAGTCTGATTTTATTCCTCCTGATGAAAAATATTGAAGGTAATAGGGTCGACCTAAAAGGCCCGTGTTCGGATCCTTGC
The DNA here is from genome assembly GCA_038380435.1 of Ryuthela nishihirai. Lineage (NCBI taxonomy): Eukaryota > Metazoa > Arthropoda > Arachnida > Araneae > Heptathelidae > Ryuthela > Ryuthela nishihirai. The sequence continues at coordinate 49,638,736 of JAWZYU010000024.1, read as the reverse complement.
CCCGAATGGTTTTTAACAAAAGTCCTACGAAATTAAAAACTATCCCGTTACACGACGGCGTTGTTTAAAAATACTTATTACAGCTGTATCCTCAGCAAACTCTTTCCTAGGAAGTAACGCTACTCGATGAAGTCCCAGTTACATGCTTTTACCGGGTAAAGACTGTGCGCCAGAATGATAAAAGTAGAATTCATACGTTTCCGTAAAAAAAAAAAACTTTAGTTCCTGCTTAAAGGAGTATGGTTCGATTCAGGAAGAATAGGATTTGACCTCGTGCATTAGAAAAGGGAACAAATCCGTCCCCGGTGTCCTTTGTTAGGTTGTAGTATCAGTATCCTTATACAAGCTCACTTCAAATTTTCATATGATATTCTGGGGTTGAGTTTCAACCTTTTTATTTTTTCCAACCGCGATAATGCGCAGTTTTCTGCGGAACGCGAGCGACTTCGACGCCAAGGACGACCCGCACTAAACGGTACGACCGTGCACTAGAAAACCGTGAACGGACTTGTGTGAAACGTAATGTACAGAGCTTGACAACAGTAATGTAGACTGGGATCCTCGCTCACTATACTATCATAACCCTCGAGAAATTATCAAATATGAATAGACCTCTGTAAAGTTCCTACCCCACAATCTTCTGAGTTCATTCCCCGGTCGATGCTGTCAGGATCACAAGGGATGTTTTACACATTCAACGACTTTTTCTGACATTCGCTAATCAAAGTGTCTATCTACACATCAGACTTATCATTACATCGACAAACTACGTGTCCATAGGCTGAGTAAGCATTTAGAATGAAAAATTGAGTCTGCTTCACGACACATATTCGTAAAACGCTCATTAATTATTTTGTGAGAGAAAGCATGCATAAAGTTCAAACACTAATACATCTTCCCTTTCTAAAAAATCTGAAAAACTCACAGGAAAACAACAATATTTCCGTGAAAAATTAGGTCCCTGAATCGAGCCCTAGTTCGGCGTTCACTGACTTCAACCACCGATGAAAGCTCTCTCGCGGTTAGTTCAAGGTGCTTTCACACGCTCTTTTCAGAGTTCCTGGCCAACCTACTACGTTTCAATAAGCGCTTAAGTGTGTGTGTGATGGTGGCTAGCTACAAACACAAGTTTCGCTACAATATAACACTGAGATGTCTGTTTAGTTATTTTTCTCTATTTCTATACTAGTGGTACAGTGCGAAAGTGGTTAGCACACGTTTTTTATATGTATCCTGTTTGGAAATAACACTGTCTATGGACCATTACTCCTGTACATACCATAAGCATAATACCTCGCGATTCTAAGAGTCCCCCGAACCTTTATCTAATATTATGATATTATATTATGGTATATTAGGTATTAATCTTATTTTGTAGTTCAACGGAGTGCTTTGAGCTTGCTCGACCGCTGTCATGGGTTGGACCGCTAGCGGCCCACATATTTAATCCAGAATTAGTACATGCAAATATTTTCTTTTGTAATCGTATCAGGTGTAGAGCAGAACAGGATACTTCAATCATCAGGACAAACAATATTGCAGAAGTGAGAAAGAGAAGCGACAGGAAAGCACACTACCTGCAATCATCACCTCAAAACAACTAAGACAGAGGGCGCCACGTGCAGGGTTGAAAAGCAGTTCATAACAATGGTTTAACCATTTTTTTTTAAGTATTAGGATATTCATGTTACAATTTCTTACAACAGCGTTCATAGCTAGTGAAGACACAAGTCAGCAACATTCACACCTCTGTGTAAGCACACGAATATTACATTTCAACAACGTACACTTTTCGTGTGAGTATGTGAATATTACATTTTAGCTGTATGTGCACTAGACGTTCAGTTGCGAAAAATATTTAAAAACATCAGTGCAAACTCACTGAAGCGTGTCTCTTTCTTGTGTCTCTCCATATCTATATACTATTCTTATGAGCACAAAAGATAGAACTTTCGAAGTAAGATGTAGCATGTATCGGTTTAAAAAAAAAGATTTTGAGCTTTTCACCAACGCCATCTAGGGACAACAATGTTGACTGTCTGATTCAAGCAATCTATGAATATGTAGGAGAATGTTTCTCTGATCTTATGCAAAGTATATTCTTGTGTGGTGTATGGTATTATTCAACGGATGTCTTTCTAAGTGTATGCACATATCCGTGCGATGGATTAAGTTTTTTCTCACATACTTGTTTCGCCTCTGTAATTGTATGCTTTCACGTTTGTGAGTGTGTGCGTATGTTTCTGTGTGCGGGAGAGTGTGTGTGTGTGAGTATGTTTCTGTGTGCGGGCGACTGTGTGCGTGAGTATGTTTTCATGTTTGTTTCGCTGAATCTGATATGTGTATACGTCTTCATGTCTCTCTCGGTGTGTCTGTATGTGTATATGTTACCGTATGCAAGAATAAACATATTGTCTTACGGACACTTGCTCGCTACAGAAGAAGCTAACAATTAGGAACTATTCTATTAGGAAATCTCATCGAAAAGTCACTAAACAGATAAGTTTACTAAAGATGCACGCTTGTATACAATTTTTCAGATTCTTTTACCTTTCTCGATTCTGTTAAGTAGAACAATGAAATAGCATTGCAGGAAAAAATCTTTTATTCATACACTAAGAAATTACAAGGACGACCCATCAGATATAGAACAGAAATTAGTAACACTATTACATTTATTTAGTATATGTTCAGAGGCGCGCACCAGTTCGTCATACACTTCGTTTAGTAATATAGGAAAGTGTAGCATGTAGGAATCTTCAACTCCTGCCTCTTCCACAAAAAGTTTAGCGATATCGCTTAAATGAATGTTTCTCACTGCTTCGGCGAAACGGGATATGGCCACACACGAATGGCGAAGCTGACTTGAATGATCTACTTCACACCCAATACAGTTCGTACGTAGAATCCGAAAAATTTCTTTTCTGACCAGTGTATTTAATGTTTTTCTGAAACTTAGCTTTGCTCTCTGATCGTGCAGTTCAGCATTAGACAGTCTTCGAGTAAGGGATGTAGATAATTCGACATTCCTTACTTGTCGAATTATCTACATCCCTTACTCGAAGACTGTCTAATGCTGAACTGCACGATCAGAGAGCAAAGCTAAGTTTCAGAAAAACATTAAACACACTGGTCAGAAAAGAAATTTTTCGGATTCTACGTACGAACTGCATTGGGTGTGAAGTAGATCATTCAAGTCAGCTTCGCCATTCGTGTGTGGCCATATCCCGTTTCGCCGAAGCAGTGAGAAACATTCATTTAAGCGATATCGCTAAACTTTTTGTGGAAGAGGCAGGAGTTGAAGATTCCTACATGCTACACTTTCCTATATTACTAAACGAAGTGTATGACGAACTGGTGCGCGCCTCTGAACATATACTAAATAAATGTAATAGTGTTACTAATTTCTGTTCTATATCTGATGGGTCGTCCTTGTAATTTCTTAGTGTATGAATAAAAGATTTTTTCCTGCAATGCTATTTCATTGTTCTACTTAACAGAATCGAGAAAGGTAAAAGAATCTGAAAAATTGTATACAAGCGTGCATCTTTAGTAAACTTATCTGTTTAGTGACTTTTCGATGAGATTTCCTAATAGAATAGTTCCTAATTGTTAGCTTCTTCTGTAGCGAGCAAGTGTCCGTAAGACAATATGTTTATTCTTGCATACGGTAACATATACACATACAGACACACCGAGAGAGACATGAAGACGTATACACATATCAGATTCAGCGAAACAAACATGAAAACATACTCACGCACACAGTCGCCCGCACACAGAAACATACTCACACACACACACTCTCCCGCACACAGAAACATACGCACACACTCACAAACGTGAAAGCATACAATTACAGAGGCGAAACAAGTATGTGAGAAAAAACTTAATCCATCGCACGGATATGTGCATACACTTAGAAAGACATCCGTTGAATAATACCATACACCACACAAGAATATACTTTGCATAAGATCAGAGAAACATTCTCCTACATATTCATAGATTGCTTGAATCAGACAGTCAACATTGTTGTCCCTAGATGGCGTTGGTGAAAAGCTCAAAATCTTTTTTTTTAAACCGATACATGCTACATCTTACTTCGAAAGTTCTATCTTTTGTGCTCATAAGAATAGTATATAGATATGGAGAGACACAAGAAAGAGACACGCTTCAGTGAGTTTGCACTGATGTTTTTAAATATTTTTCGCAACTGAACGTCTAGTGCACATACAGCTAAAATGTAATATTCACATACTCACACGAAAAGTGTACGTTGTTGAAATGTAATATTCGTGTGCTTACACAGAGGTGTGAATGTTGCTGACTTGTGTCTTCACTAGCTATGAACGCTGTTGTAAGAAATTGTAACATGAATATCCTAATACTTAAAAAAAAATGGTTAAACCATTGTTATGAACTGCTTTTCAACCCTGCACGTGGCGCCCTCTGTCTTAGTTGTTTTGAGGTGATGATTGCAGGTAGTGTGCTTTCCTGTCGCTTCTCTTTCTCACTTCTGCAATATTGTTTGTCCTGATGATTGAAGTATCCTGTTCTGCTCTACACCTGATACGATTACAAAAGAAAATATTTGCATGTACTAATTCTGGATTAAATATGTGGGCCGCTAGCGGTCCAACCCATGACAGCGGTCGAGCAAGCTCAAAGCACTCCGTTGAACTACAAAAATAAGATTAATACCTAATATACCATAATATAATATCATAATATTAGATAAAGGTTCGGGGGACTCTTAGAATCGCGAGGTATTATGCTTATGGTATGTACAGGAGTAATGGTCCATAGACAGTGTTATTTCCAAACAGGATACATATAAAAAACGTGTGCTAACCACTTTCGCACTGTACCACTAGTATAGAAATAGAGAAAAATAACTAAACAGACATCTCAGTGTTATATTGTAGCGAAACTTGTGTTTGTAGCTAGCCACCATCACACACACACTTAAGCGCTTATTGAAACGTAGTAGGTTGGCCAGGAACTCTGAAAAGAGCGTGTGAAAGCACCTTGAACTAACCGCGAGAGAGCTTTCATCGGTGGTTGAAGTCAGTGAACGCCGAACTAGGGCTCGATTCAGGGACCTAATTTTTCACGGAAATATTGTTGTTTTCCTGTGAGTTTTTCAGATTTTTTAGAAAGGGAAGATGTATTAGTGTTTGAACTTTATGCATGCTTTCTCTCACAAAATAATTAATGAGCGTTTTACGAATATGTGTCGTGAAGCAGACTCAATTTTTCATTCTAAATGCTTACTCAGCCTATGGACACGTAGTTTGTCGATGTAATGATAAGTCTGATGTGTAGATAGACACTTTGATTAGCGAATGTCAGAAAAAGTCGTTGAATGTGTAAAACATCCCTTGTGATCCTGACAGCATCGACCGGGGAATGAACTCAGAAGATTGTGGGGTAGGAACTTTACAGAGGTCTATTCATATTTGATAATTTCTCGAGGGTTATGATAGTATAGTGAGCGAGGATCCCAGTCTACATTACTGTTGTCAAGCTCTGTACATTACGTTTCACACAAGTCCGTTCACGGTTTTCTAGTGCACGGTCGTACCGTTTAGTGCGGGTCGTCCTTGGCGTCGAAGTCGCTCGCGTTCCGCAGAAAACTGCGCATTATCGCGGTTGGAAAAAATAAAAAGGTTGAAACTCAACCCCAGAATATCATATGAAAATTTGAAGTGAGCTTGTATAAGGATACTGATACTACAACCTAACAAAGGACACCGGGGACGGATTTGTTCCCTTTTCTAATGCACGAGGTCAAATCCTATTCTTCCTGAATCGAACCATACTCCTTTAAGCAGGAACTAAAGTTTTTTTTTTTTACGGAAACGTATGAATTCTACTTTTATCATTCTGGCGCACAGTCTTTACCCGGTAAAAGCATGTAACTGGGACTTCATCGAGTAGCGTTACTTCCTAGGAAAGAGTTTGCTGAGGATACAGCTGTAATAAGTATTTTTAAACAACGCCGTCGTGTAACGGGATAGTTTTTAATTTCGTAGGACTTTTGTTAAAAACCATTCGGGGCAAGGATCCGAACACGGGCCTTTTAGGTCGACCCTATTACCTTCAATATTTTTCATCAGGAGGAATAAAATCAGACTTTTTCCTTTTATTAATTTTTTCTGCGGGATTGCCACTGTGAGGCGGTCCTTCTAGTGAAAATGTGCCAGCCCAATAGTCGCAGAGTTGAAAGAAATAAGATTGATTAAAACGGACTTTAGATCAGTTATAAGTATAGTAATATTCTGAGCGCTTGGAGAACGTGACAGCCACATGGACTTCTGATAGCGTAGCATTCAGCAGGGGCCATGCATTCCACTGCAGCTTCCGGAACATATAGCGGATTCGAAGTATCAGCCTCCGTTGCAAATGAAATTTCAGCGGATTAGTGTAGACAAGTTGAGAGGTGTGTGTGAGACATTGTATTATTTTTTTATAGTTGAAGTATTAAACTACGACCTCTCTACTCCGTTAAAAGTACGTCGCGTGTCTACCTCGTACAAAAAAAATATTTTTTCACCCGGTTTCACCAGCGTGATGAGACATACGCAAACGACGGAGGAAACGATTTTTTTTTTAAACTGTTTTACCTGATTTTTCTTCGAACAGTGTTACTCTCCCGTACCGCGGATACAGCAGTAATAAGTATTTTTAAAACGTGGCGTAATAAAACTGTTAGTCATACTTTTGCAATCACAATGTTTTTTGAAGTGACTTAGTAAAGGAAATTGGGAACACGGATCAAGGCTGTGAGTGGGTTTTCACGATGTACGGAAGCAGTACAGGTCCAAGATTCATTCGTCAATAAAAACCTTGTGATTCCCCGTTTGGAATAATTTCGTAGGGTTTAACCGTCCGTCAGCGAGAGGTTGTCCGTGGTGAGGATCCGAACACGAAGTCTTTTAAGTCGAACCTATTACCCCATCAATATTTTTCATCACGACGAATAAAATCAGATTTTATTAATTTTTCACCCGATAGCATTTTTTATTTTCTGCGGGGGCTGTTACTGCAGGGGTAGGGTTTCTTCTAGTAAAAAATGCAGCAACCAGTAATCGCTAGGGACCCGTTGCAAATAAAATTTCAGCGGATTAGCGTAGACAAGTTGAGAGGGGTGCGTGAGACATTGTATTATTTTTTTATAGCTGAAGTATTAAACTACGACCTCCCTAATCCATTAATGTGCATTCGTGATGGGACTAAAGTTTTTTCACTCGACGTACTTTTAACATTCTACCTCGTACAAAAAAAAAAAATATTTTTTCACCCGCGTGATGAGACATAGGCAAACGACGGAGGAAACGATTTTTTTTAAAAACTGTTTTACCTGATTTTTCTTCGAACAGTGTTACTCTCCCGTACCGCGGATTACAACAGTAATAAGTATTTTTAAAACGCAGCGTAATAAAACAGTTAGAGGGTTTCTTCTAGTAAAAAATGCAGCAACCAGTAATCGCTAGGGACCCGTTGCAAATAAAATTTCAGCGGATTAGCGTAGACAAGTTGAGAGGAGTGCGTGAGACATTGTATTATTTTTTTATAGCTGAAGTATTAAACTACGACCTCCCTAATCCATTAATGTGCATTCGTGATGGGACTAAAGTTTTTTCACGCGACGTACTTTTAACATTCTACCTCGTACAAAAAAAAAAATATTTTTTCACCCGCGTGATGAGACATAGGCAAACGACGGAGGAAACGATTTTTTTTTAAAAACTGTTTTACCTGATTTTTCTTCGAACAGTGTTACTCTCCCGTACCGCGGATTACAACAGTAATAAGTATTTTTAAAACGCGGCGTAATAAAACAGTTAGTCATACTTTTGCAATCACAATGTTTTTTGAAGTGACTTAGTAAAGGAAATTGGGAACACGGATCAAGGCTGTGAGTGGATTTTCACGATGTACGGAAGCAGTACAGGTCCAAGATTCATTCGTCAATAAAAACCTTGTGATTCCCCGTTTGGAATAATTTCGTAGGATTTAACCGTCCGTCAGCGAGAGGTTGTCCGTGGTGAGGATCCGAACACGAAGTCTTTTAAGTCGAACCTATTACCCCATCAATATTTTTCATCACGACAAATAAAATCAGATTTTATTAATTTTTTGCCCGATAGCATTTTTTATTTTCTGCGGGGGCTGCTACTGCAGGGGTAGGGTTTCTTCTAGTAAAAAATGCAACAACCAGTAATCGCTAGGGATAAAAGAAATAAGTGTTGGTTTTAATATGGTTATAAAAATACGTATAGACGGCCGAGTGGTTAGCACGCTTGGCTACTGATCTAAGGGACCTGGGTTCGAGCCCCGGAATTAGGCATGGATGTGTGTGTCGTTTTTCTGCTGAGGTCCTGCCATCCTCTCAGATCTCCTACTGTGGCATATAAACTGACAGGCTCCTGTCAGACCTCTGTGGCAAGCAGCTGCTTGAGGGGGTATTTATTTTATTTATTTTTATATGAAAAGACTGTCGGTGTAAGATCTAAATTTTAAAAGTGGAGAGGGAGCCTACCCGCAATAACTATGCTATAAGAGTTGTTAATCCTAACACACTGTGTAAAATTATACTGAAGGTTAAACATCCCTAGTGCTCAGTCTTCTGATACGTGTCACTCGCTGGTCACTCCACGTTACTTTCCCCTTGTTGTGACGTCACCTACCCTTAGAGAACAGCAACGTATGAGTAAACAACACTGAGCGCTGGTACGGCGCTGGACACTCAACCTCCCGGGCGATTGTGTCACGAGATGTTTCGTTGCTACCTGACCGGTAAGCGGACACGTACGACTTCAGGAATGCAGGAACAGAGGCTTTTCCATTGCAGGTTGGTTCTTGTTAGGAGTTGACAGAATGAAGCTGTGGGTAGTGCGTTCGACTCTCGTTGCCGAGAAGAAGTTTTTTTTTTCGATAAAACGCATCTACAGACTATTTCAACCGTACGGTGGTTTTTTAATAAAGGTAAGGGAATTTTGATGAGTGTTTAATTACTAGGGAGTTTAATAGCAGGGAATTTTAATTATAAAGGAATCGTTTAGTCGTCCTGGCTAAATGAATAGCAAAGGATTTTAATTACTAAGGAATAAATACAACTCTGTGAGTTGATTTACAATTTGAGATCTGCATTCAAAAGAGTTCAGTGCTAGTGTTGGCTTTGATGTAAGAAATACATAGAAAAAGCTAGGTTAATATCTGAAATGGCTGACCCGCATCTAAGCCACCGCAAGTACAAGGCGTGTTCCGTGCGTCCTGTAATCCACAGAGCAAGGGACGATTTTTTTTTTTCCGGTGAAACACATCTACAGAAAAACTGATTTTATTTCCACCGTGGAGTGATTTTAATAAAGGTGAGGAATATTTTGACGAGTGTTTAATTACTAGGGAGTTGATTAACGGAGTTTGAAAATTTTTCCACTGCAGACGTGTGTTCTAAAAGCAGATTTAACATGTCATCCCTACGAATAATTTAAACCATTATTAATTTCACCCTATGGTATTTTCTATGGAAACAGTAAGAGTAAAATGAGTTTCAACTGTAGGATGATTTTTAATAGAGGTAAGGGAATTTTGATGAGTGTTTAATTACTAAGGAATTTTGTATCATCCTTTTCTGTACAATTATTCTAAGACCAGTCAATCGTTCCATGCAATTATTCTGAGACTTGCATCAGCCGAGTGAAGGAGTGTGGCCTTAAAATGGTCAACCAGAGGGTTTTTCATAAGGGGGAGGGCTTAAAATATAGGTAGGTCGACCGTGGGGGCCGAAAACGAGAAATTAGACTTAAAATAAAGGGGTTTTTCCGAAAATAGTACTCTTCATTGTCAACAGAAGGCATCAGGGTTTTTTCATAAGGGGGAAGAAATTTTTAATAGGGGGGAGTAATTTTTAATAGGAGGGGGAAATCAAAGAATAAAAATAGGGGGTTTTTGGGAATTAGTGTTCCTCACAGGCACCAGATGGCGCCAGGGGTTTTTTCATAAGGGGGAGGAATTTTTTTATAAAGGGGGAAATCAAAAATCGAAGAATTGGAATAAAAATAGGGGTTTTTTGGGAAAATAGTACTTCTCACTGTCAACAGATGGCGCCACTGAGGGGGAAGGGGGAAAGGGGGTTTAATAAAGGGGGAGGAATTATTAATAAAGGGGCGTGGCCCGTTACGTAATGATTATGTAATGATTACGTCATGTTGCGTCATAGGGGGGCGTGGTCGGTGACGTCGTAGGGGCGTGGTCGGTGACGTCATAGGGGGGAAAGCACTAGTGGGGGTACGGTATAATGGCACTATACTACTTAGGGTACACCGATGGGTTTGGAAAGACCCCCGTCAGTCGGATGGAACGTTAAGCTGTGGCCCCGTGTGTGAGAGAGCCATAACCTATGCACTTTAAAGAACACGCTGGATGGCATTTACTGGAGGCTACCATCTGTCTCCCAACATCTGTTCCAGTGGGTCCCCTCCCTCAACCTTCTCTGAGCCTTCAGGGTCCATGTGACCTGGCCATTTAGCCCATAGTGTGCAAAAAAGTGCCGCTCAGAGGTAAAACAACCCAACGCAACTCTGGGTTGCTTTACTCTGAACGGCACTTCTTTGCGCATAAATAGCTAAATATGTCAGGTCACAAGGATCCCGGGGGATCAAAGAAGATTGAGGGGACCCACTGGACAGCTGTTAGGAGACAGATGGTAGCCTCCCGTCAAGGCCATCCAGCGTGTTCTTTAACGTGCACAGGATATGGTTCTCCTGCATATGGGGCCAAGGCTTTACTTCCCATCCAATGGACTTCTGCCTTTCCCAGCCCGTCGATAAATATCAACGCTGTACAAATGAGATTCGAACCTGGGAACTGCAAATTGGGAGCTACCGACTGAGCCAGGACCCGCCCCACATATGTCCGTGTAAGCAGTTTTATAATTAATCCAACATTTGTAAGATTTATATATTTTTTTTAAATACTTTTTAAGGTGTTTCACAGTGTATAAAGTGTAGAGAAATATCCTTCATGAAAAGATATGCAAATTGGTTAAGAATATATTTTTATCATTCATCCAATAGCCCAGCCCAAGTTGCCTACAGATACCACTTGGCTGTAGGACCAGTAGACGGACGACTCTACATTTCTGACCCAGAGAAGCACCAGATCCTGAAAGTGAAATCTTCACTAGACTTGAGTGATGTCGGCGACAACTTGGAAGCAGTCGTTGGGAGTGGTGAGAAATGTCTTCCTGGAGATAAACTGCTTTGTGGCGATGGAAGACCAGCCAAGCTCGCAAGACTCGCTTATCCCAAAGGTAGAGATGGTGTTCATTAATCTTAGAGCGGTTTAACTTCAATCTGAAATCTAAAATCCAGAGCCCCAACAAAATATTAGAGTTGGGTTGGGTTGTTTTACCTCTGAGCGGCACTTTTTTTGCACACCATGGGCTAAATGGCCAGGTCACATGGACTCCGAAGGCTCAGAGAAGGTTGGGGGAGGGGACCCACTGGAACAGCTGTTGGGAGACAGATGGTAGTCTCCCGTCAAGGCCATCCAGCGTGTTCTTTAATGTGCACAGGGTATGGCTCTTCCGCACACGGTGCCACGGCTTAACGTCCCATCCGACGGACGGCGGCCTTTCCAAGTCCATCGGTATCCCCTACTGACCGTGGGCAGGGCGGGGAATTTTTGCGGAGATAAATCTCAACGCTGACCCAGCGGGGACTCGAACCTGGGAACTACAGATTACGAGCCTGGCGCGCTACCGACTGAGCCACCCCCACCCCAAAATATTAGAGACTTCCCAAATTATGTCAATGGGAATTTAACTTCGAAGCTCTATAGCATCTAAAATATGCTTTTAATAGATAAATGTGGACTGATGATAAATTAAAGATCGTAATCCAGTCTAAATCTCGATTTCCAGCAATTTTCGTCTAGTATTTTAAGAGTTATAGAAGCTAAAATATTTCACAACACTAAAGCATTATAAGAATTCACCTCGAAAATTATTTAAAATTTAAATAATATTGTTTCAAACTATTTAATAAAATAAAAATACATTTTAGAAAGTTTGCATAATAATTATTTCAATATTAGACAATTTTGAAAGTTTTTTTTAATTAAATTTGTTCTTAAATATTCCAGGTTACATCTCTTTAAATACTGAACGAATATTGTTTGAAAAAAATCGAGATTTAAATACATATGATTATGTTTAATTTACCTCATCTTTTGCCCGAGTGGTTAGCGCGCTTGTCTACTGATCTACGGGACCTGGGTTCGAGCTCCGGGTAAGGCATGGATGTTCGTGTTGTTTTCCTGCTGAGGTCCTGCCATCCTCTCAGATCTTCTACTGTGGCATATAAACTGACAGGCTCCTGTCAGACCTCTGTGGCAAGCAGTTGTTTGAGGGGGTGTTTATTTTTATTTATTATCTTCAGTTGGGGCGGGAGTGGCTCACGCGACAGGCTCGTAATCTGCAGTTCCCAGGTTCGAGTCCCACCAGCTTTGAGATTTATATCCTCAAAACTCCCCGCGCTGCCCTCTGTTAGAAGGGGCCACCAATGGCCTTGGAAAGGCTGCCGTCAATCGGATGGGGACATTAAGCAGTCTCCCCAAATGCGGAGACCTGCGCACTTTAAAGAACACACTGGATGACCTTGACGGCAGACTGCCATCTGTCTCCTAACATCTGTCCAGTGAGTCTCCTCCCCCTAACCTTCTTTTAGCCCTCGGGATCCTTATGAACTGGCCATTTAGCTTATTGTATGCCAAAAGGTGCCTCTCTAAGGTAAAACATCCCAAAATCTATCGTCAGTCACATTTTTCCTTTAAATGCATGTTTTAGAAGTTATAGAGTTTCATAATTCTATTCCCTTTGACAAAACAAAGAAATTATCTATTATTTTGGTAAGGCATTCCGTTTGCACAACACCTCCTATAACAGAAGGCCAATGTACCAAATTTTTGACGTCGCTAAGTAGCCCTATTATATAGATGATTCTTATGTTTTTTATTCTAATATTATTACTGGTGGACTTTTGTGCTAATCTTTATATTAATGTTTATCCACAAATATATTTTATTTAGGAAGAAAATTATTCGCATTTATTATTAAATATAATAATGTTAATTAATACAAATAAATTTTCTTCTAAATAAAATATATTTGTAGATACACATTAGTATAAAGATTAACATAAAATCCACCAGTAATAATATTAAAATCAAAAACACAAGAAATATCTATATGATAGGGCTACTTAATCTGACATGGTAAATTTGGTGGTCCAAGAGCTTAATCTATTTTAACTGATTGTGGGGGGGGGGGAGCAATTCATTAAATGGAATAAAAATCTGAACAAAAAGTTCGACATCGTTTTCGAATAAAATCAACTTAAAAAATGAGCCAAATGCTTCTTGTTATCAAAAGTTGTGTTGTTTTGCCTCTGAGCGGCATTTTTTTGCATACCATGGGCTAAATGGCCAGGTTACAAGGACCCCGAAAGCTCAAAGAAGGTTGGGGGAGGGGACCCACTGGAACAGCTGTTGGGAGACAGATGGTAGCCTCCCGTCAAGACCATCCAGCGTGTTCTTTAACGTGCACAGGGTATGGCTCTCTCTCGCACACGGAGCCACGGCTTAACGTCCCATCCGACGGACGGCGACCTTTCCAAGCTCATCGGTGTCCCTTACTGACCATGGGCAAGGGGGGGGGGGGTGGAGTTTTGCAGAGATAAATCTCAATGCTGACCCAGCTGGGACTCAAACCTGGGAACTGCAGATTACGAGCCTGGCGCGCTACCAACTGAGCCACCCCAATGTCATCAAGAGCATACTGACTGAATACAAGAGCTTGCCTATATCTTTATGAATTAATATCAATCTCTTTAAATTGAATACCATTTCTAATTAAGCGAAAGTATTCATTTAGTAGACTGGACTAAAAAATGCTTTCGCCACTTAGATGTTGCACTCCCCTGACCCATAAAAATCATCTTCCCACCCATTGTAACCTTCAATAACTCCTCTTCAAACCTTTTAACAGACTATTGCATTTTTTTTTCTCACCATAGGAATTGCTATTTCTGCCCAGAATGAAATCTTTATTGCCGACGGAACGAATGTTCGCATGGTGGACAAGAATGGTAATATCCACACCGTGATAGGAGATTATTACCATAAAAGCCATTGGAAGCCTGTGCCTTGCGGAAGAACTGTCAGCCTATCACAGGTAAGTGGGATTTTTCTATTCTTCGTTTCCTGTTATTTATGTCACTACGATGGGCTTCGGTAGAAGGATGTACCAAAAATTAACTTTTTTTTTCAAAAGTACATCATATATTTATTATTGTGCAAAAAACGTTTGTGTTGTTTTTCTGCTGAGGTCCTGCCATCCTCTCAGATCTTCTACTATGGCATATAAACTGACAGGCTCCTGTCAGACCTCTGTGGCAAGCAGCTGCTTAAGGGGGTATTTATTTATTTATTTTCTTATAAAAAAATTTGACATTCAGTTTGAATGATGTTTCGCTTTGTTTGCTTGGGGCGGGGGTGGCTCAGTCGGTAGCGCGCCAGGCTCGTAATCTGTAGTTCCCAGGTTCGAGTCCCAGCTGGGTCAGCGTTGAGATTTATCTCCACAAAATTCCCCGCCCTGCCCACGGTCAGTAGGGGACACCGATGGGCTTGGAAAGGCCACCGTCCATCGGATGGGACGTTAAGCCGTGGCCCCGTGTGCGGGAGAGCCATACTTTGTGCACGTTAAAGAACACGCTGGATGGCCTTGACGGGAGGCTACCATCTCTCTCCCAACAGCTCTTCCAGTGGGTCCCCTCCCCCAACCTTCTCTGAGCCTTCGGAGTCCATGTGACCTGGCCATTTAGCCCATGGTGTGCAAAAAAATGCCGCTCACAGGTAAAACAACCCAACCCAACTTTGTTCGCTTTGTTTTCGGTACCTTTAGTTATATTATTGCATGATGTATGCATGATTGATGTATTCGTAACAAATAAATGAGAAAAGCCTCTCAATCAGAGCATTCATTAATAAACGAAGAAAAATTATTTATGAACTCCTTAGACAATTTCTTATTGAATCAAACCTCTGGAATAGAATTTTTAAAAAAAAACATTATTAATTATCAATTCAATAATTCTTCTAGTTCCAATCTGATCTAAAAGCCTATTCTGAAAAATTTAAAAATTATAATAATATTTTTAAAAATAACCATATGATCCATTTTCCTCCCAATAATTTATTAGTCTAATTACGCCAAATTTTAATGATTGTTACATTTTACGATTTTACATTTTGTGAATAAACTGGCTATTATGATTTAGTATTTGTGACTAAGTAGTGACAAAAATAATAAAGTTAATAATTATTATTACCGGGAGAAAAACGCATCCCAAATAGCAAGGCTGGATCTTGATTCGGGGAGCAACACCCCCCTCCCCTCTCTCTCTTCCAATTTAAGAATACTAGTAAGGTAATAGAGGCAAAAAAATTATTACGCTTGTGCATCTTTCACGCATTTTTCAAGAATTTTTTTAAAGACCTCTAAAATGAAGGGTGAAATGCTATACTGCAATGGATATCTCCCTTTCACTTTTTTCCAGCTCCATTACGTCATCCCCCCCCCCCTTTACTTTTTTCTAACCCTTTATTTTCTTCTGCCAAATAGTAAATACTAATTTTTTTAATTTGACGTCCTTTATTAGATTTTCAGACTTCCTCATTTTCATCCTCTAGGTGAATCTGCGGTGGCCAACAGCTCTCTCGATTAATCCCCTTGACGGATCTCTCCATATCTTGGATGATCACATGGTGCTCCGCGTCACTCCTGACAGGCGCCTGAAAGTCGTCGTTGGACGTCCTCTTCAATGTCCACCACAAACTCCATCAAAGGAGAAGAGCGATCTTGCCACGGATGTGTACTTGGAATCTCCCCAGAGCATCGCCTTCGCTCCAAACGGCGACCTCTACATCGCCGAGAGTGACTCTCAGACGGTGAACAGGGTCAGGGTCATCGGCAGCGACGGCAGAATCTCTCGCTTCGCCGGTGCCGAATCCAAATGCAGCTGCTTAGAAGATTCCTGCCAGTGCTTCGATGAGGAGCATTTCCTGGCTCCGACATCGAGGCTGAACAGCATCTCCTCCATCACTGTCACCCCCGATGGTCGTCTCCACATCTGTGACCAAGGCAACCTGAGAATCCGTTCTGTGACCGCATCTCTTCCTGCTCCCAACGAAGCAAATGAGTACGAAATCTACACACCAGAGGTACAGGAAGTGTACGTGTTCAACCGACATGGTCAGCACATGATGACCAGAAACCTGATCACCGGAAAAGCCACTTATACCTTCTCCTACAACGTCAATACGAGCTTTGGGAAACTAAGCACGGTGACAGATGCCGCAGGAAACAAGATTTACATCCTTCGTGACTATAGCAACCAGGTGAATACCATCGAGAACACACAAGGTGGTAAATGTAGACTAGATATGTCGAGGATGAGAATGCTGCAGAGTTTCACTACCCCATCTAATTTCAAGACCGTATTTGATTATCATGGTAGTACGGGACTGCTTCGCAGCAAGACAGATAGTACGGGTAGATCATACGTCCACAACTATGATGAATACGGAAGACTCACGGAAACTGTAGCACCCAGTGGGCAGATCATCAAGCTGTCATACAACCTGAGCATCAAAGGAGCATCGGTCACCATCACAAGGGATAACAAAGATTCAATGACTCTCCTCATCAAGGGATCCGATGTCACAACTAGAATAGGTAAGGATGATCAAATGCAATAGCAATTTTTGGTTGTTATTTGACATAGCTGATGTGCGGAAGACTAATAATTTAAGTGGGGAAAAAATCATTGAGACACTTCGCTTATTCCAACTGAATATTGTTCTACCAGATAGGAAAACAGATGGAAGTCCTCCTTACATCTTTTCTGGAAATGTTTATCCATTTCCTTGGGGCCAAAACTTTGTTGTTAAAATTGACTTTCCAAATTTGCTCTCAGTACTCTCTGTCAGGGGTTCTCAACGTGGGATACTCGGTAAAATTTTTTGGAGTACGCCGTGAGAGCTCAAAAGTCTCTAGATCTAGTAATAAAGTCGCCAAGTTGGGATTATTATACTACAATTATAGTTTTATCTATCTATGTAAGGGGTGCGCCAGTTACATACACATTTCCAGGGGGTACGTGAAGCATAAAAGGTTGAGAACCACTGCCCTGTTGTTAAAATTCTATATCCGAGGTTTGTTCTCAAAACTTTATTTTCATAATCTTTTTCAAAGTTTGCTCCCAGAACTTTATTCTCAAAAATTGACCATTCAAAATTATTATCATATTATCTATACAAAGTTTTCCCTCAAAAAATTTACAGTAAAATTCTATTTTCAAAGTTTGCTCCCAACACTTTATAATTAAAATTATATTTTAAAAGTGTGCTCCCAACACTTTATAGTTAAAATTATATTTTAAAAGTTTGTTCAAAACACTTTATAGTTAAAATTATATTTTCAAGGTTTGCTCCCAACACTTTATAGTTAAAATTGCATTTTCAAAGTTTGTTCCCAACACTTTATAGTGAAAATTCTACTTTCAAAGTTTGTTCCCAACACTTTAAAGTGAAAATTCTATTTTCAAAGTTTGCTCCCAATATGTTATTACATTCTCAAAGTTTACTTCCAGTTCTTTATTTCCAAAATTGTTCCTTCAAGCTTCAATACCTAGATCATTAAAACTGCTTTTCGAAATTTTGCTTCCAGTAGGTTATCGTTAAATTTGTTGTCGAGTGTATTCCAAATGCATTATTGTTGTATTGCCAATTGAAATTTGTTCCCAATATATTCCTCCTGAAATTATTTCTTAAAAGTGTGTTACTTAGAATTTATTATTAAAATTACTTCTGATGTTCCCAACATTTATTCTTAAATGTATAGAAATTTTCAATTCATATTTTTTGAAAGTCAGCCCCAACACTTTATTGTTAATGTGGTTAGCTCCAATATTTTATCATTAATTTTGCCTCTCAAAGATTTGTTCCCCAATGAGTTAATGTTAAAACTGTCTCTTTCAGATTTCCTCGCAAATTTTTCCGAAATTTCCTTTCCAGAATTTTCCTTTTACGAAAAGAGGGAGGGCAAGTTTTTGTTTTGCAAACAGCCGTCAACCTTGGGAGTTGTTAATGGTTTCCCCGGAAATTTATATTAAGGAAAGGGCGCTAAAAGTGGAAGAAGAATGATACTGCTGAACAACATCAAATGCGAACTTATTAAAATTATCCTTCTTGAAAACATCCGCAGCTGTTGCTCAAAGTGATTTCAAAATCAAATTCTACCGCCTAATTGAACCTCCACACCTTTAGGTTTGGATTGTTTTACCTCTGAGAGGCACTTTTTTGCACACCATGGGCTAAATGGCCAGGCCACAAGCACCCCGAAGGCTCAGAGAAGGTTGTGGAGGGGACCACTGGAACAGCTGTTGGGAGACAGATGGTAGCCTCCCGTCAAGGCCATCCAACGTGTTCTTTAACGTGCACAGGGTATGGCTCTCCCTCACACGGGGCCACGGCTTAACGTCTCATCCGACGGACGGCGGTCTTTTCAAGCCCATCGGTGTCCCCTACTGACCGTGGGCAGGACGGGGAAATTTTGCGGAGATAAATCTCAACGCTGACCCAGCTGGGACTCGAACCTGGGAACTACAGATTACGAGCCTGGCGCGCTACCGACTGAGCCACCCCCGCTCCACACCTTTGGGTATTTGAAAACTTTGCAAAGTATATCACACAAAGAATTTTCCAATGTAGAAAAGAAAAGAGTAAGATGAATTTTAGTAAAAATAATATTTTTTATTATTATGTAGGTCTTACGGAGCAAAGAATTTCGCAATTCCAAGATGGCAGCTTGATTGTGACTTCACCAGACTCGAGCACCGTAGAGATTGAAACGGTATCGAGCCCTGTGCTTAGCGATGTGAGCCCCGTGATAGCAGAGATTTATCCTTTGCCAACTCGACTGAAAGCGACTTTCAGCGAAGATGTCGTGCATCGATTGGAGTGGAAGTACTACCTGAAAAAGGATGGCAAGGGTCAAAACAGACAGGTCACACATGTCGGGAAGAAACTGAAGGTTCGTTGTTCATTTCCTTATTCCTCTTCTAAGTAGCAATACTGTTTAAACGTTGCTGTATTTTTTTTTAACTTTCTCTGAAGCATCTGCTTCTTACAGATGTATGGGAGGATCCTGTCAGTATAACATTCCGTAGAGGACATCTGTAAGGAGGCAAGAACTCAGCAGAAAGAAAACATCCATTTCTTATCTGGGATTCAAACCCGAGTCCTTTTCATCAGTAGCCAAGTACATTAACTACTCGACCACTGTGGAACACAAAAAATTTAGCATCATTTGAAATATCACGATAAAACAATCATTTTTGCTGGACTTTTGAAGGACTGCTGGACTTGACTGCATTAGGTTGTGTTGTTGGATTTTACTGCTGAGAGGCATTTTCTTGCACACAATGGACTAAATGATCACGTCAGAAGGATCTAAAGGGCTCAGAGAATATTGGTGAAGAGAGGGGCCCACTGGCAGTTCTTAGGAGACAGATGGCAGCATCCCATCATGGACATCCAGCGTGTTCTTTAACGCACACACATGGTTCTGTGTGTGGGTATGGCTCTCCCGCACACAGAGCCATGGCTTAATGTCCCATCCAACAGACGGCAGCCTTCCAACCCCATCAGTGTCCCCTGCTGACCGAGAGAAAAGCAGGGTTTTGCGGAGATAAATCTCAATACTGGCCCATAATATATCAGCAAAAATGATTGTTTTATTTTGATTAGAACCTGGTCCATTTATGGATCATACCTTAACAAATAACTGATAAGTTCGTTAACTATGAGAACCGTTCATCTCTTAGAACTATCGACGCTCCAATAGAGCAAATGGTCTCTGCAGTTTTATCCACACTGCACCAGTGGTTCTCAACAGGATCACTATCATCTCCTAGGAAGCGATTTAGAAATTTGTGGAGACATTTGGTTTGTCAGACTGATAACAGGAGAGTTGGGTTGGGTTGTTTTACCTCTGAGCGGCACTTTTTTGCGCACCATGGGCTAAATGGCCAGGTCACATGGACCCCGAAGGCTCAGAGAAGGTTGGGGGAGGGGACCCACTGGAACAGCTGTTGGGAGACAGATGGTAGCCTCCCGTCAAGGTCATCCAGCGTGTTCTTTAACGTGCACAGCGTATGGCTCTCCCGCACACGGGGTCACGGCTTAACGTCCCATCCGACGGACGGCGGCCTTTCCAAGCCCATTGGTGTGCCCTACTGACCGTGGGCAGGGCGGGGAATTTTTGCGGATATAAATCTCAACGCTGACCCAGCTGGGACTCGAACCTGGGAACTACAGATTACGAGCCTGGCGCGCTACCGACTGAGCCACCCCCACCCCGATAACAGGAGAGCTAACAACGTCTATTTTTCATTAGTTTTTAACAGGAAAGATTGGTTTTATTTCCATGAAGGGAGCGTTTAGAAAATAACACGAGGAAAAAGGGTACTTTGGACTCAAAAACGTTCTGAACTACTGCACTATATCATCTTAATATACAAAATTATACCATCTTAATATACAAAAACCAAAACTCTGTCTACTGCTCGACGAAAGCTTAAAATATATATTAGACAACCATCTGGACCATCTGGAAGTATAAATATACGTGATATGTTGCAAGACATGGTCGGTTCATGTAATCGTTACGAGCTACGATAAAATTAGCAAGGCTTTAATGGCGAACCTGCCCACGGTCAGTAGGGGACACCGATGGGCTTGGAAAGACCGCCGTCCGTCGGATGCGACGTTAAGCCGTGGCCCAGTTTGGAGGAGAGCCATACCCTGTGCACGTTAAAGAACACGCTGGATGGCCTTGACGGGAGGCTACCATCTGTCTCCCAACAGCTGTTCCAGTGGGTCCCCTCCCCCAACCTTCTCTGAGCTTTCGGGGTCCATGTGACCTGGCCATTTAGCCCATGGTGTGCAAAAAAGTGCCGCTCAGAGGTAAAACAACCCAACCCAACCCAAAAATGGCGAGCCTACGGTGGTAATTATTATACTCATGATTGACTAGATATTTTACAGGGCCCTCCATGAATCAATCTCAGGAACTTCAGAAAATCTTCTCCACTAAGCGTTAAAAATTCAAGTCATTATCTATACTAGAGCATGGGTTAAAACTGTTTTGGATAAAAACAAATGTAATAGTTTTCTGTCAAAAACCAATTTTACATAGATCCATTTAAAAATCTGATAGAAGATATGGCTAATTAATAAATTAATTTGAAGAATGTTGCATTTGATATCGATTATTTATTATACTACAATTAATATATCTATATTTATATCTTTTCCCAACTCTTTTTTTTTAATTCATATTTTCAGGTGAATGGAGAAGTTCTCTTTTCCATTGAATTTGATCGAGCCCAGCACAGTGAAACTGTTTACGACAGAAATCAAATATCCTTGCTGACTGCCCACTATGACACCCTAGGACAACCGTTGTTATGGCAACCATCCCACAACATCACTTCCGTTCGTCTCGATTACGACCGATTCGGCAGATTAGGTCGCTGGGAGCGAGGTTACCTGTTCGAACAGTACACATTCGATATCCAAGGCAGATTAGCGGAGATCAGACATGCCGATAATACCGGGATTATGTACAAATACGACGAAGGACCCATTAATATGGTAAGTCATCGAGTGTAAGCGAGCACTTGCAACCGTTTTAAATCTTAAGGGAAGAATCTGAGGATTAATGTTACCAGTTTTGCATATAAATTGAAATATAGAATTATATTTAACACTTTCTCTGTACAGTCGCTCAAAAAAAGTATCCGAACACTATGGTTGATTACAGAATTCTGAAAAAAATTTCTGGCAACGATTTTTTTAGAAATGAGTGATCTGGCAACCTTCGTGACACGTGATTACAGAATTCAGGTAAATTATCTGGAGCGTGTACAGCAACTGTACACGCTCCAGTTACCGTTCACAGCAAACTGGAGCGTTCCAGTTTGCTGTGAACGGTAACTGCACACGCTCAATATTTCCGTGAGTGAGCCCACACGATCCAGGTCTTTGTGAGCTCACACGATCCAATGTGCTGTGAACATTAACCGCAACCGCTCCAGTTTGCTGTGAACGGTAACTGCACACGCTCAATATTTCCGTGAGTGAGCCCACACGATCCAGGTCTTTGTGAGCTCACACGATCCCATGTGCTGTGAACATTAACCGCAACCGCTCCAGTTTGCTGTGAACGGTAACTGCACACGCTCAATATTTCTGTTAGTGAGCCCACACGATCCAGGTCTTTGTGAGCTCACACGATAGAATGTGCTGTGAACATTAACCGCAGCCGCTCCAGTTTGCTGTGAACAGTAACTGCACACGCTCCATATTCATTGCATTATATATTCATACGCATTATATGTATTAAAAAGTATCCGAACACTATGGTTGATTACAGAATTCAGAAAAAATATCTGGCAACGATTTTTTTAGAAATCAGTCATCTGGCAACCTTTATGTCACGTGACACGAAGGTTGCCAGATCACTAAAAAAAAAAAAAATCATTGCCAGATATTTTTTCTGAATTCTGTAATCAACGGATATTTTCAAAAAAAGTATCGTTCGGATATTTTTTTGAGCGACTGTACGTTATTTAAAAATAAATTGTAATAAAATTTTAGACAAAATAAATCGGATAACTCTTGACGATTTTCCTCCTTTGATTCAGTGCCTATAGAACCAGACTATTATTTCAGTTGGTTTGTCCTTGCACATGACTGGAACAAGCTAGGAATAGTGACTGATTGTATTCCCTAAGCATAGCACATTAAAAAACAATCTTTATATAACCATGAATCGATAATTCTTCTCCTTCCTTTCCAGCCCAGTGAAGTGATTCTGCCAAGCGGAAGTCGATATCTTCTTCAGTATGATGCAGCAGAGGGACTGCAGGCTGTTGTGACTCCCAATGGACATAAGCATGAACTGGCTGTACAAACCTCCTTGGGATTTTACAAACTCCTCTACTTGAGTCCCGGTGTCCGCTTCCCCTTTGTGTTGCACTTCGGCGATGCTGGTCAGTTGTTGGCCAAACTCTATCCAGAAAACAGTGGACGAGTTGTTTACACCTACAACGAAAGCGGGAAACTACACTCTGTATTCTGTGGACCAGAAAGGACAGATTATTTATACTTGGACCAAAAATCTCTTGTGCGTTCCTGGACTAAAAACGTTCCCGACTTGGAACTGCGAGCTGATTTCCGCTACCACGGTACACTGGTTCGTGAGGAGCGCTTCCGGGTCAGCAGCAGAAGCGGTCTCAGCAATGCTAAGTTCCGTTTCCGGTACGAGAGTCATGTTTTGGCAGTGGAAGCGGAAGTCGGAGGGAAAGTAGTGGGGGAGACTCGATATCGATTCAGTGGCCAATCCGGTGCTTTAGAGCAGATGCAGCAATTCCTCGTGCATCGCCCGAAGATCGATAGCATCTTCATCCAAGATGATCAGAGACATTTCTCCAAAACCATCACTCAAGATGCCTATGGTCGCATTGCTCTGCTGACTCTCTCTTTATGGAACAGAGAAGTGTTCTCTTTTAACCTAAAATATAACAACAGAGGTCGTGTTCGCCAGACACAGACCAAGTTGGGTCATGACGGAAGCATAGAAACCACAAACTACACCTACACCCCTGATGGGTTTCTTGGAGAAGTGGCTGGCCCTTTATCGTATCGCTTCCTTTATGACATCAATGGCAATATGAAGACATTTTGGGAAGACCAGCAACAGGTAACCCTCCGATACGACGATGGTGATCGACTTTTAGGGTACAATGATCTTGAATTGTATGAAGTTGACGGAAGAGGATTTCTTGTACAGAGAGGGCAAGAAAAATTTACCTTTAATGCTAAATCCCAATTAGTTCATGCGGTTCAACTAGGCCTCTATGAGATCAGCTATTTCTATGATGCTATGGACAGAATAGCAGCCTGGAAAGATCATAAAGGCAACATCACACAGTTCTTCTACACTAATCCAAAGCAACCCAGACAAGTCACTTTTATCCACACCACCAGAGACAAAATCACCTTCACTCTAGTCTATGATACCAGTGGTCATTTGATGTACGTTGAAGATACTGAAAACAACAAATATTTTGTGGCCACAGATCATCTTGGCTCTCCCTTCATTATGTTCACTTCCGAAGGGAAAGTGGTCAAGGAAGTGAGAAGGACACCCTTCGGTAAACTCATTTCAGACAGCAATCCAGGATTTATGACGTTCATAGACTTTCGTGGAGGACTCCGTGACTCATATACCCAACTGCTGTTCTATAACGGGAGGGCTTATGATCCCAGTGGGGCACAGTGGCTTACTCCTAATTGGGAAGATGTCCCGCAGCTCATCGCCAAGCCCTACAACATCCATTTGTACAGATTCCATGGAAACAATCCTGTCAACAGAGATGAAGAAGAAAATCATTTAACAGGTGAGTGAAAAGCTGCTTGGAATTGTTTCTTCGTTTTATATGTCTTCTAATTTAATTCAGTGCTGTAACTAGATATATTTATGCCTTGTGTGAAGTCCTTTCATTCTCTCCTCCACCTCCATGAGGGTGCAGCAAACATTTTTGCTCATAAATAAAATACATAATACAAGTAGAGCTCGCACGGAAATATCTCTCGGTGATTACAATAAACTCTTGTTTAATGTAAAGGAGAGTAGGGATTGACTCATTCGGTAGCGCGTCTGCAGCTTTCACGCTCGAGATTCAATTGTATCCAACAACTTACTTCAACTAATCCTTACCCTGTCCTTGTTGAGGAAAAGGACAATGATGAGTTTAGAAAGGACACCATCCGTCGGATGGAACGTTACGCCGCGGTCCCATATGCAGGACAGCCATACCTTGTGCGTGTTAATACTAGATGCACTAAATCAGTGTTTCCCAAAGTGGGCGATACCGCCCCCTGGGGGGCGCTGGAACGATCCAGGGATTCGGTAGTAGACTCGGGTGCAATTGGGGGGCGCTGGAACGATCCAGGGAGTCGGTAGTAGCCTCGGGTACAATTGGGGGCGCTGGAACGATCCAGGGAGTCGGTAGTAGCCTCGGGTACAATTGGGGGGCGGTGGAACGATCCAGGGAGTCGGTAATAGCCTCGGGTGCAATTGGGGGGGGGGGGCGCTGGAACGATCCAGGGAGTCGGTAGTAGCCTCGGGTGCAATTGGGGGGCGCTGGAACGATCCAGGGAGTCGGTAGTAGCCTCGGGTGCAATTGGGGGCGCTGGAACGATCCAGGGAGTCGGTAGTAGCCTCGGGTACAATTGGGGGGCGGTGGAACGATCCAGGGAGTCGGTAATAGCCTCGGGTGCAATTGGGGGGGGGGGGGCGCTGGAACGATCCAGGGAGTCGGTAGTAGCCTCGGGTGCAATTGGGGGGCGCTGGAACGATCCAGGGAGTCGGTAGTAGCCTCGGGTGCAATTGGGGGCGCTGGAACGATCCAGGGAGTCGGTAGTAGCCTCGGGTACAATTGGGGGGCGGTGGAACGATCCAGGGAGTCGGTAATAGCCTCGGGTGCAATTGGGGGGGGGGCGCTGGAACGATCCAGGGAGTCGGTAGTAGCCTCGGGTGCAATTGGGGGGCGGTGGAACGATCCAGGCAGTCGGTAGTAGCCTCGGGTGCAATTGGGGGCGCTGGAACGATCCAGGGAGTCGGTAGTAGCCTCGGGTACAATTGGGGGGCGGTGGAACGATCCAGAGAGTCGGTAATAGCCTCGGGTGCAATTGGGGGGGGGGGCGCTGGAACGATCCAGGGAGTCGGTAGTAGCCTCGGGTGCAATTGGGGGGCGGTGGAAACATGATGAAAGAAGGGAAGATAAGAAAATTTTGAAAAACCATTTGTACATGTTTCATCTGTTGTGTAAAGTAATTTTATAATTTCAAGCTTCAAGGTGTCTTATTTACAACAACATCTTTCTTTATTATGTTGTAGGACGTAGGTAGAAATGCAGAGACATAAAAGAAATCAAATTTGTCACTGCATCTTTCTGTTTGTTCGCTTAAAGAAGGTAGATTTCCAGGGGGCGCTGAGTAATTTTTTTTTTTCTGAAAAGGGGGCGGTAGGACAAATAAGTTTGGGAACCTCTGCATTAGATGATCTTAAAGAGATGTTTCCAACTTTCTGCTAACATTTCATCCTCCTCTTCTCCCAACCTTTCTCTGCCCTTTGAATCCTTGTGCCTAGCCATTTGTATGCAAAAAAAATGTCGCTCAGAGGTGAAACAACCCTATAGGAAAGTTTATAATTCCAACATGCTAATGTCGAAATAGACATTATAATCTCTCTTTCATCTTAAAATACAGTGGTATTAAAACTTTAA
Organism: Ryuthela nishihirai; assembly: GCA_038380435.1. Taxonomy (NCBI): domain Eukaryota; kingdom Metazoa; phylum Arthropoda; class Arachnida; order Araneae; family Heptathelidae; genus Ryuthela; species Ryuthela nishihirai. Next base: position 49,612,247 of record JAWZYU010000024.1, on the reverse strand, counting down.
GGACCAAACAAAAAAGTTCTGTTTGATGACAAATTTATATTAAATAGCGACAAAATGCAAATCAGGCAATCGAATGAAAACAACCCGATTACTTCGATTCGATTACTTCTGTCTTCGAATGACAAATCCGAGATAGTCATCATTCTCACAGAGTGATAAAGAATCCATTTCGATGATTCTTTGAGGTGGAGGGCAATAGGGAGATAGGAGAAATTCAAAAACAGAACTGTTTTATTTTATTCCCATTGCTATACTATAACTATAGTTTTATCCATCTATACAAGGGGTACGCCAGTTACGTACACATTTCCAGGGGGTACGTGAAGCATAAAAGGTTGAGAACCAATGATTTAGATCAGGCATGTCAAAGATACGGCCCGCGGGACATTTAGATGCGGCCCGCTACCTCAATTAATAATACTCGAATTTCATGAATAGTTTTTCTATACATTGATCACATATGTACAGATTACAGAAAAGAAGCTGAAAAGATGTCAAGTATCTGGATCTCCGAAATAATGCTCTGTTTTTTAACCGTTATGACTTAATGCCATTTTGATTTTGATGTATACTTTAAATTTAAATAAAAGATTTTTTTATATAAAATTTGTGTTTAATTGAATCCCGGCCCGTTGATATACAGTGGACCTTCGTTATAGCGCTGCTCGCTATACCGCGCACTCGGTTATAGCGCGGGCGATGTTCGCGATAAGTTCAAACATGTTTATACAGGTCCGTGCGGCGTTAGTGAGTATTGCATTTTATTGTTACTGCGTATTGAGTAATTGTGTATGTATTGAGTTCCTGCATGTATTTTGAATAGTGTTTAATTATTGTATGCATGATGAGTAAAAGAAAAGCTTACAGTGTGAAATCTATTGTGTCGGTATAACGCGGTTCACCTTATAACACGGGTGTTGTTTCCCGCCCGATGCGCGTTATATCGGGGGTCCACTGTACTTTGAAAGAAAAATTGGCACTTTAAAAGATTGAGTTTGACACCCCTGATTTAGATTATGATTTATCTTTCATGTCTTTTTCCAATTTTACATGAACTACCGGCAGAATGATTAATTCTTAGATCATAAATTTTTGTTATTTAGGTTAATATCAACAATCATGAAATATGACTATCATGAAATATGAGTGGCATCAAGATAGGTTCTTGTTAATATGGGACCGAAAATATATTAAATCCCTTCATAACTTGTATACATTACAATGTCTATTACTTTTAGATTTTTTCAAACACAAGAAGTGGTGCCTATGCTCTTCCAGTGCAAGGATGTACGAAAGGGGATGGGGATCATAGGGTGCGCCTCCCCGCCCCTGAAAATCCGGTGGTTTTATACTAAATCTCAAACTTGTCTACCTGTTTTGAAATTCAAAACATTTATCTGTGTATAATTTCAATTTACCCCCATAGTACACGTCCGACACTACAAATAGGTTTTAAAAAAAACTATCAAATTTAATTCTCTATATAATATCATTTTTACCTTCCCTGTCCGGTGGAATAGTTTAGTTATTGGAAAACCATACTCAAGTCTTTTTCTGGGAACACCCCCTGGTCCTCTCCTACACGAAAATAAATCCTGGGTATAGACCTGTTCCAATATTTGCAAATTTTAGACCAGTTTTTATATACAGAACTGGATTAATTTGGCGCCATCTATGGATATAATAGAGAACTGTGCCTGGCAAGCAACAAGTACTATTTTGCTACATTTCACAATTTTCATTCATTTGATGTGTTTATCATTACAAAGCGAATATAAATTAGAATTAAATAATAAAATATCACAAGAAAATATTTCATAGACAAGAAACACTTAAATAATTTGCTGAAATTAAAATCTGATTTCGTCCTCAGTGAGATATCACTCACGGCGAAAGAAAATTTTTTCACCAAATTATTTAAATTAGAATTCTTTTTTTTTGACGTTTCGTTTTGCTTCTTTCTGAGATTTCAGAATTTCGGAACTTTTAGGAAGGTTTTTACATAATAATTTATATGCTGACTTTCACGGAGCTGATGTTAAAAAAATTTTGCATATTTTTATTCCTTTAGTCATAAATATAGCACATTTAAAAAATTCGGGTCTGAAGAGATTATAATGATATATATGATATATATATATCGATTATAATGATACGTCGATCTCAAATGTAAATGCTTAGCATTTTTGTCTCCATCATTGCAGCTATCAGCATTCTCAAAGAGGGAGGCAAAACTCCCATTCACCCACCAGGCCAGGATCTAGAAAAAAATAAAGGGCAAGCGGCGCAATCGAGCCGCTAAAAATGTCTATGCGGGGGATGGGAGAGGGGAGATTGGATTTCCGTTACAGTGTAACATTTTCTCCTTCGTTTCAGAAGTTTTTAAAAAAATTCTGTAAAATGCGTGAAATATGCAGAAATTTAATCACTTTTGGCGCTTAGAATTGCAATTTAGATTACAGTCGCTCAAAAAAGTATCCGAACACTATGGTTGATTACAGAATTCAGAAAAAATATCTGGCAAAGTTTTTTTTAGAACGTTACGTAACAAAACGTAAAATATATCTGGCAACGATTTTTTTAGAAATTAGTGAATTACTAAAAAAAATCGTTGCGAGATATTTTTTCCTGAATTCTGTAATCAACCATAGTGTTCGGATACTTTTTTGAGCGACTGTACCAAGCCACCATTATTCGCTTCTCAACTCTATATTAAATCAGTATCAGAATACACTGAAGAGCCAAAACATTATGACCAGCGTATCTTTATGCAAATCGAAGCAACTGCAGGTAAACGAAATAATTAATAATTAGTTAACTAATAATTAGGAAATAACAACTGATACTGAGTTCTGTTAATGAGTGTTATTCTTGTTCTTCACACTGAAAGGGCAGCGGACTTAAGTGAGTTTAACAAAGGCCAAATTGTAATGGCCAGACGACTGGGTCAGAGCATTTCCGAGATGGCAAGGCTTGTGGGGTGATCACGTTCACCTGTGGCTAGTACCTTCAAAAACCTGGGGCGGGGGTGCCTCAGTCGGTAGCGCGCCAGACTCGTAGTCTGTAGTTCCCAGGTTCGAGTCCCAGCTGGGTCAGCGTTGAGATTTATCTCCGCAAAATTCCCTGCCCTGCCCACGGTCAGTAGGGGACACCGATGGGCTTGGAAATGCCGCCGTCCGTCGGATGGGACGTTAAGCCGTGGCCCCGTGTGCGGGAGAGCCATACCCTGTGCACGTTAAAGAACACGCTGGATGGCCTTGACGGGAGACTACCATCTGTCTCCCAACAGCTGTTCCAGTGGGTCCCCTCCCCCAACCTTCTCTGAGTCTTCGGGGTCCATGTGACCTGGCCATTTAGCCCATGGTGTGCAAAAAAGTGCCGCTCAGAGGTAAAACAACCCAACCCAACTTCTCACTACTGACTACATTGGTTTGACCAATGTTACTCCTTACACCTAGCTGCAGATTTTGACGAATAGAATTATGACCAGTGGGTCTAAAGGCCTGAGGAAAAGGGAGAGACTTACGATGCGTTGAGTAGATAATGTCAAACAGGACCTTTTTAGAATTGGCCTACATTGGCCAATGCATCACCTATAGCTCAAGACAGACGTGTTTGAAGAACGAAATTACACAAACCTCCGTGGCCACGGCTGCATGAGAATTTTTTGTATCATGTTTGTTTGTTGTCTCATGATTAATAATGAACAGCAGCAGTTGAACCATTGATTCATATCTCGTGAAATGAAAGGATATATAAAAATTTTTAGGACTGTGTGTATGGATATTATAATGTGTATAGTATTTCTATAATATTTCCTATTTTATTCTCTTTCCTGTTTCAGAACTGTCTGAATGGATATCAGCTTTCCACTTTGACGTCAACCAGGTCCTTCCTAGACCTGGCTTATATCCAGGTCCTGAAACCCCCACCATCTTCAAAGACCATCTCCCTGTGATATCCGGATTAAGCTGTACCTCGGATGTGATCAGCCGTGAATTTTCCCGTCTCACAACCGTACCTCGCACAGAAATCCGTGGCCACACTTCTGGAGGTCAACTACGACCTCACGTCGCCAATCTCCCCTCCGTTCTGGGTGACGGTCTGTTGCTGTCCAGCAACAGAGGTCGGGCTCTCGTCCACGTTCTCAGTGATGCCAGCCCCATCCTCCGTGATGTGATGACGTCAGTGCTAAACGACACTGCTCACGTGGGACTCCACTTCTCCCTCCACGGACAAGACTCGTTTTTCTTAGTGCAAACCGACCAGAGACGGGTCCAAGAGGATTGGGACCAGCTGCAGAGGCTCGGGACCATGTTCAACGTCACCATGCACGCTGGAGATGGCCACGTGGACTTACGCCTACGCAGTCCGGCATTGTTGCTCAACATCCGCTACGGAGGAAGTCCCGAAGAAGAGAAGAAGAGGCTGGTGAGGCATGCAAGGAGAAAGGCCGTGGAGGAAGCGTGGCAGCGAGAAGTACACCTCGTCCAGAAAGGGCTTAAGGGGAGCAGGGAATGGACTCCAGTTGAGAGAGATGAATTGCTGGCGAAAGGAGTTGTGGCCAATTACTATGGGACTGATATCCACGACATCGAGAAGTATCCTCAGTTAGCTGATGATCCAACCAATGTGGTCTTCCGGAAATGTGAGTAGTGATGAAGAATGGAAAATATTTATTAATATATTACTATTTTAAGTAAATAAGAGGCAATAGTTTTATGTCGATGATAATGACAGAGAAAACTTTGGGATGTTTTAACTTTTAACGGAACTTTTTTGTACATAATGGGCTAAATGGCCAGGTCAGAGAAGGACCCCAAGCGATCGGAAAGGGTTGATTGAAAGAGGATACGCTGGATAAGGTTCCAAGTTCCAGTCCTAACTGTTCCAGGGTAGAGAATTATCTTCTCTAACCCTTACCCTGCTATCGGGGAGAAATGGGCTTAGAGAGTTAAGCCATGGTTCCCTGTACAGGAGAGTCTTCTGTGCACATTAAAGAACACGCTTGACGGGAGGCCATCTCTGTCTCCTAAGAGATGTCCACTGGGCCTTCTTCCCCCAACCAACTATGAGCTCTTCGAATTCTCCTGACCTAGCCATTTAGCCCATTGTGTGAACGTATGCCCGGATCTAGAGGGTTGGGTTGGGTTGTTTTACCTCTGAGCGGCACTTTTTGCACACCATGGGCTAAATGGCCAGGTCACATGGACCCCGAAGGCTCAGAGAAGGTTGGGGGAGGGGACCCACTGGAACAGCTGTTAGGAGACAGATGGTAGCCTCCCGTCAAGGCCATCCAGCGTGTTCTTTAACGTGCACAGTGTATGGCTCTCCCGGACACGGGGCCACGGCTTAACGTACCATCCGACGGACGGCGGCCTTTCCAAGCCCATCGGTGTCACCTACTGACCATGGGCAGGGCGGGGGAATTTTGCGGAGATAAATCTCAACGCTGACCCAGCTGGGACTCGAACCTGGGAACTACAGATTACGAGCCTGGCGCGCTACCGACTGAGCCACCCCCGCCCCCCCTTGGATGGGACGTTAAGCCATGGTTCCCTGTACAGGAGAGTCTTCTTCTGTGCACATTAAAGAACACGCTTGACGGGAGGCCATCTCTGTCTTCTAACAGATGTCCACTGGGCCTTCTTACCCCAACCAACTATGAGCTCTTCGAATTCTCCTCACCTAGCCATTTAGCCCATTGTGTGAACACATGCCCGGATCTAGAAAAAAAAAAGTCTAGGGGGGGACAAGAGACTGAATTCCAATGCAGTATAGCATTTCCCCCTCCATTTCACAAGTCTTTAAAAATTTCTTGAAAAATCCATAAATGCATAAATATAAATAAGTTTAATAATTTTTGTCTCTTTCACCATTATCAGCCCCTATACTCCTTATTGCCCCCCCCCTCCCCTAGGTTGGGTCCTGCGTGCACACAACCCAACTAAATCATTATTTTAGGAGAAATTGTGTAGTTTTTTCAATTCTCAGTTCAACTTTTCTGTAATACCTAGAACGCAAAAAGGAAGCCAAAAAAAGCTTATTTTCATCAAACATGGAAATGTAAACTACATAATATATCAGTGGCAAACCCAAGGGGGAAGTTATGGGATTATAATTCTCCTTGAGGACTCGAATATATCAAATTAACTTCTATCTCCACCTTCGTTAGGACGTTCTGGGTACAGTCGCTCAAAAAAAGATCCGAACGCTATGGTTGATTACAGAATTCAGAAAAAAATATCTAGCAACGATTTTTTTAGAAATTAGCGATCTGGCAACCTTCGAAGGTTGCCAGATCGCTAATTTCTAAAAAAATCGTTGCTAGATATTTTTTTCTGAATTCTGTAATCAACCATAGCGTTCGGATCTTTTTTTGAGCAACTGTACACTACTGCACTATACTTTGGCAACCTCTAATGTTCTGTTTAATTTACTCACAATTTCAAGTGCGTGATATTTTTAGGAAACAAAATTATGGGTCAAAACTTGTTATAAATAAATAAAATAAATAAATACCTCCTCAAGCAGCTGCTTGCCACATAGGTCTGATAGGAGCCTGTCAGTTTATATGCCAGAGTAGAAAGTCTGAGAGGATGGCAGGACCTCAGCAGAAAAACGATACATACATCCATGGCATACCCGGGGCTCGAACCCAGGTCCCTTAGATCAGTAGCCAAGCGCGCTAACCACTCGGCCATAACATAAAAATGAAAAATTTTTCAACCAGTTCCAGAAATATTTCCGACTATGGAAGGCTACTATAAAATTCGAAAAATGTTCTTAGACTAGATTTTAATGTCTATTTGTTTGTTTGTTTTTTTTTCATATTTTTACATTTTATCTTACGTATCTTTTATACCATTTCAGAGACAGAAGTTACCTTTTCATCAAAACTACGTCTGTGATCGTATTTGTACTACTAGGCTTTGCCAACTACAGGGATAAATGAAACATGCTACTATTAACTGCCTTAAACTCTTCTACGGAAATAAAAGCTGCAGGACGCTTCTCTTTGCTGTTCTTCTGCTCCCACGCCCCCCCCCCCCCACCCCACCCACTATTCTTCCCCTCTGCCTCGATTGGTCATCTAATCGCTAACAGTTCCTGTAAGTACAGAAAAAGAAATCTTATTAAGTTATCTTTAAAAATTTATCTATTTTTTTTAAGAAATTACCTTATTAAATATGTGTTGTTGTTTTTTTTTTTTCATAAAAAATATTTTCCAAATTTCAAGTAGTCCATAAATTGCTCAACGCTGTTTCGGTGGAAATTTAGCTTCATCCACTGTGTGATATCGCGTAATTTGCCAAGCACTTCCTGTGTTAAGTAATACTTTTCCAATTGCCCGGATGTTCACATTTCATACACATTATCTGATGTAGAGATTGCGAGTGACGGCTGATAGGATTGGGTTGGGTTGTTTTACCTCTGAGCGGCACTTTTTTGCATACCATGGGCTAAATGGTCAGGTCGCAGGGACCCCGAAGGCTCAGAGAAGGTTGGGGGAGGGGACCCACTGGAATAGTTGTTGGGAGACAGATGGTAGCCTCCCGTCAAGGCCATCCAGCGTGTTCTTTAACGTGCACAGGGTATGGCTCTCCCGCACACGAGGCCACGGCTTAACGTCCCATCCGACGGACGGCGGCCTTTCCAAGCCCATCGGTGTCCCCTACTGACCGTGGGCAGGGCGGAGAATTTTGCGGCTGATAGGGAATCACGCTACTTCTAACTATGAAGCAGAAACGGTAGACCTCTGAAAACTTACTCTTAGGTATAATCCCGGTAGCAGATCCCGGGAAAAATCCGAAATTTGACCTACGACGTGTCCTTCAAAGTCAAATAGTGGTCACGTGGAGATCAAACCTTGATCTGCGATGTATGGGGGTGTTTCGGCGACATTTTTTTTTTGCACACAACGGGTTAAATGGCCAGGTCACAAGAACCCCCAAAGGCTCAGAGAAGGTTAGGGAGGACCCACTGAAACAGCTGTTGGGAGACAGATGGTACCCTCCCGTCAAGGCCATCCAGCTTGTTTTTGACGTGCACGTGGTATGGTTCTCCCACACACGGGGCCACGGCTTAACGTCTCATCCGACAGACGACGGCCTTTCCAAGCCCATCGGTGTCCCTTAATAACCGTGGGTAGGGCGGGGCTTTTTGTGGAGATAAATCTCAATGCTGGCCCAGCTGGGACTCGAACCTGGGAATTAGATTCGGGCCCCACCTGGGCGAGCATTGTGATTTATCTCCGCAAAACTCCTCGCCCTGCCTTCGGGTGGTAGGATGACCTGTCGTCCGTCGGATGGGACGTAAAGTCATGGCTCTGTGTGCAGGGAAGCGCGTTAAACATCATGCTGGATGGCTTTGGCGGGAAGTTACCATCTGTGTCTCCCAATTGCTGTCCAGTGGTTCCCCTCCTCCAAACATTCTCTGAACCCTCAAGGTCAGAGACTTTATAACCTGACCATTTAGCCCACTGTGTGCAAAAAAAGTGTCTCACTGTCAAAGGAGCTTCGATGTACCTTACCATTGTCATATCATGTGAATGAAATTTAACTTTTTGTGTGCGTGTGTATAAGCAATTAAACTAGATCTTCTGTTAAAGATAGTTAGTTGAAGAGAGTTAGAGTTGTAGGAGTTGAAGAGGTTCTGTTTCAAAGGATATTTTTTCTTCTAAATCTGGGGGCGGGGGTGGCTCAGTCGGTAGCGCGCCAGGCTCGTAATCTGTAGTTCCCAAGTTCGAGTCCCAGCTGGGTCAGCGTTGAGATTTATCTCCGCAAAATTCCCCGCCCTGCCCACGGTCAGTAGGGGACACCGATGGGCTCGGAAAGGCCGCCGTCCGTCGGATGGGACGTTAAGCCGTGGCCCCGTGTGCGGGAGAGCTATATCCTGTGCACGTTAAAGAACACGCTGGATGGCCTTGACGGGAGGCTACCATCTGTCTCCCAACGGCTGTTCCAGTGGGTCCCCTCCCCCAACCTTCTCTGAGCCTTCGGGGTCCATGTGACCTAGTCATTTAGCCCATTGTGTGCAAAAAAGTGCCGCTCAGAGGTAAAACAACCCTACCCAAATCTAGACCCTTTTACTGTGCCAGAACTCTCATTGATGCTACTACTTACCTCCGATTGCACTTTTGGGCACAAAATAGGCTAAATGACCATGTCACAAGAACATGCCACTGTATAGCTGTTAGGAGACAGTTAGAAGCCTCCCAGCGTTTTGTTAAAGTGCACAAGGTATGGCTTTCTTACATACGAACCACGGCTTTACATTCCATCTGATAGATGTTAACCTTCCCAAACCCATCGGTTCTCTATTCTGACGGAGGGAAGCGGCTTGGCGGCGACAAATGTCAACTTTACAACAGTTCAGACTCGAACTTGGAAACTAGCAGATTACGAGCCTGACACGCTACCAACTGAGCCAACTTCCCCACTTTATATGCTCAATGCTTAAAAAAAGGACTAAAGAGCGAATAAAACTAGAATATAAAGAATTTTTGTCAGTGTTAAAAAGTGGCATATTTACGAAGTTTATATAAAAAATATTTAAATTGTTGCTTATTATGAATTAATTTTATCCCGAATAAGTGAAGATATTAAGTATTTCAATTTCCACAAACTTTCATTTTTAAACGAAAATCGTTAAAAAATAACATGTAGATTTCATTGAAATAGTTAGCGTATTATTTCTTCGCTCTTTAAAAAAAATATTTAGAATGTCACTATTAACTTACATTAATCACAATAACTACCGTAATTCAATGACCTTCGGGTCAAAAATTCGCTATTAAAACACATAAAACTATATACTTTAAAAATGACTGATGTAATTATATGCTAATTTTCTGTTACTATATTTTCAGGAATTTCGAATAAATTTTCTGCTCTCTCGCTCTTTCTCCGCTGGGAAGATATTTTTACGAAAGTCAGCCTCGTGCCATATTCAAACTGCTGCTGCTGCTATCATCCCTCCTTGGCTCCTCCTGCTCTCTGCTCTTAATCATCTCGTGCATCCTTGTGACGTCGTGTTTCAATCGTATAATGATTCAACGTCGTGAATCGATTTCGACAAAACTATTCGCAAAGGAAAAGAAAAAGTTGCTGAGAGTATCGCCGCGCTTCGAACTACCGAGGGTCAAAGTTAAAAAGCGAAGCACAATTTTGGTATTTCCACACAATGAGAAATGAAACAGATTCCAACGATCTAGAAGGAAGCGACTGTAATGTGAAATACAATTAACTACTTAAAAAAAAAAACCATACGAAACTATAAACGAGGTGGTTTTATTTCTAGTTGTGATCTGACTTCTGAATTCGTCCAGTGTTTTCTATCACTAACCATCACCATTACTGACACTCTTTTAGTCGGTTGCTTGTCACATACTTCATGTAGCGAGATCTCGTCTCAACGTCATCGAATGGAACTCTGGAGTTCAAAGTTTTAAAAAGCGTCTTTCCAACCCACCCTCACCTCCTTTCTGCATATCTTACAATGTTAGGTAAAAGGTCCGAAGTCGCTCACCAGAATGGGATGAAGCAACCAATGACGTCATCAGTCATCTCTGCTGTTTGCTTCAAAACCTAAAACAGTGTGAACGGATCATGCAATAAAATCTTGACAACAAATCGTCAACAGAACAAGGGACTTTGGTTGATGAAGTCTTTCAGTAAGACTAGTTCGGGTGATACGCTATTCCTGAATCATCATCTTGCAGGAAGATGAGTTGGAATGATGACCTGTTATTCCCGTGCGATCATCTTTCAGGAAGATGAGTTAGGATGATGACGTGCTACTCTCTAAAATCATCTTTCAGAAAGAAAACTTGCAATGATGATACGCTATTTATAAACAATTTTAATCAGATAAGACGAAGTGTGTGATTGACTGATGCTAAGTGCTTTAATTGGTGAGTTTAGCTTCTAAAGAGCGCGAAAAAGAAAATTGAACCAGTTTCGTTCTTTCGGTGGGTGACTAAATGTCTGTCGGGTTTCTCAAAAGCAAACGCTTAGATGGTCAAAAATTTAAACACTCAAATTATGAAACACATGCAAATGACGTTTAGTGTAAGAGAAATGTTATGTTCAGAAGACAGTGTCGTAAATATGAACAAGAATTTTAATGGCATTATGATCGAATTCGCTCACATTTTTAGATTTAAATTTTTAGATTTAGATTGAAATCAAAAAATCAAATTATCAAATAAAGTTTTATGCTACTACTTAGCCTTATGATCTGCGCTGAGTTTCAAGTCTATTACAGTCGCTCAAAAAAGTATCCGAACACTATGGTTGATTACAGAATTCAGAAAAAAATATCTGGCAACGATTTTTTTAAAAATTAGTGATCTGGCAACCTTCGTGTAGTAGTCTTCGTGTACGTACACGAAGGTTGCCAGATCATTAATTTCTAAAAAAATTGTTGCCAGATATTTTTCCTGAATTTTGCAATCAACCATAGTGTTCGGATACTTTTTCGAGCGATTGTACATGGTAGAGTGCATATTGATGGTAATTTTGATCCCAGAAACATTTAAGAGCTCTCTATCATGAGGCTCTTTTTTCTTTTCAGTGACACGCAGCTATTAGTAGGGGAGGGAGGCTGAGAAAAAAAACTTGATTCTTTGCAAGAATTCAATATTTATTCTGTTGACAGTTCGTGCTTACTGCTTAATTTTCCAACCTAATTCCATGGTTTGGATTATTTTACATCTGAATGGCACTTTTTTTTTTTGCACATAATAGGCTAAATGGCCAGGCCAAAGGCACATAATAGGCTAAATGGCCAGGCCACAAGGCACATAAGAGGATAAATGGCCAGGCCACACGGCACATAATAGGATAAATGGCTAGGCCACAAGGCACATAATAGGCTAAATGGCCAGGCCACAAGGCACATAATAGGCTAAATGGCCAGGCCACAAGGCACATAATGGGCTAAATGGTCAGGCCACAAGGCACATAATGGGCTAAATGGTCAGGCCACAAGGCACATAATGGGCTAAATGGTCAGGCCACAAGGCACATAATGGGCTAAATGGCCAGGCCACAAGGCACATAATAGGCTAAATGGCCAGGCCCGAAAGCTCCAAGAAGGTTAGAGGGAGAGGACCCATTGGACAACTGTTAGGAGACAAATGGTAGCCTCCCGTTAAGGCTATCCAGTGTGTTCTTTAAGGTGCACAGGGTATGGTTCTCCTGCACGAGGAGACACGGCTTTATGTCCCATCCGACGGACGGTGGCCTTTCCAAGCCGATAGGTGTTCCCTGCTGAACAAGGAGAGGCAGGGATTATGCAGAGATAAATCTCAACGCAAAGTGCTATCAAAAAATCGACGCTTATTACTCTAGATGCTCTAATAACTGGGGCGGGGGTGGCTCAGTCGGTAGCGCGCCAGGCTCGTAATCTGTTGTTCCCAGGTTCGAGTCCCAGCTGGGTCAGCGTTGAGATTTATCTCCGCAAAAATTCCCCGCCCTGCCCACGGTCAGTAGGTGACACCGATGGGCTTGGAAAGGCGGCCGTCCGTCGGATGGGACGTTAAGCCGTGGCTCCGTGTGCGGGAGAGCCATACCCTGTTCACGTTAAAGAACACGCTGGATGGCCTTGACGGGAGGCTACCATCTGTCTCCCAACAGCTGTTCCAGTGGGTCCCCTCCCCCAACCTTCTCTGAGCCTTAGGGGTCCATGTGACTTGGCCATTTAGCCCATGGTGTGCAAAAAAGTGCCGCTCAGAGGTAAAACAACCCAACAACTCTAATAACTGCTTCCCATTTGAATTAAAAACTGGAGCAATTCGTGTTGAACAAATGGAAAGCTTGTTCAGAAGAGGCCACGATTAGGGATTGACATTCAATGGCAGAGCATAAGTTGAACCTCTGCAGCTGACGTTTCGACAATTCTCATTGGTCAATGACTCGTTAATCAACCAATGATTTACGAGAACTACCTCATAGTCTCTCCAATGGTTAATTACACTATACCATTGGTAACTTTAGCATTAAACTCGCTTCGACTATTACAAGATTCTTTCAATCCACATAAGAAACGTTTTATATCCTTTCTGCATCACATAAGGTAAAAACCCTTTAGAAACGTAATATCGTTGCGATTCTAACAATTTCATTTGTCCATTAAGATGAGATTAACATTTTTCATTATTGAAATTTAGGCTAAAGCGAACTTTGTCACGTGCCATTTTAATATTACCAAAAATAATATACATGATACTGTTTAAAAAGATTGCTAAAATACTGCCATTAAAGTTCGGGTGAATATTTGGACTACTGTCTCATTTTTTTTTGCGACAAATTTTTTAACGAAATTTCAACCTAATTTGAATTTTACGAGAACTTAACTTTGCAAGCAGCTTTTGAATTGCCCTAATAAAGTCCGGGAAAGTCCAAGTTTGTGCATCGAACAGTCCATATGAGTGTGCGTTAGTTTTGCGAAGAGGTACGAAAATCCTTCAAAAAAAAGTATCCAAAAAGTATCCTCTGTTCTGCCAATTCAACATTATAGTGATTTATAGGGTAAAAAGAAGAATATGGAAGAATATAATATATAGCCATATGGACAATCAGTATATCGAGAACAATATTATAGTGCTGGCCACTTTGTTGTGGGGAATTAACAATGTAACTCATTGTGAACCTTTTCATAAACTATCTGAGTCTAAACTGTGGCCGTTATAGGTCGCGTAGATAACTATTCTGAGACTTCTGGGATCATCTGTGATGAACTTGAAGAAGTAAAAAAAACTCATCGAAGCAAAGAAAAAATTTAAAAACTGTTCATCTATTTATTCCATAGCTTGATCACGCTGTGGGTAACCTGTACATATGTGCATAGCAAAACAGCCTTGTAAATATCTGCCTCTGAAATATTATTACCAATGTTTGTACTTAACTGTGGTGACCATCCTTTTTTATTATTATTAAGTTGTCTGTTTCTTGAAAGTGATGGAAAAAATGGGAACCGGACCAAATTTAATAATAAAGAGGTTTCTGTCACTGCAAACAGACTACAAGAAAAACCTTTCCACCATCAAGACGATATCTTCTTTAATTTTTGAAGTTGAAATCTCCTATACTTATGTTTTTACGATCATCAAATTCCGTACTTGTACGTAGTCGTTTCGTACTTGGTCGCGGCAAAATATGTACACAAATTCGGGAATACTTAATGCTTTAACCCGGAAGTAACAAACAGGATATATTTTTGTATTCCTTAGACGACCTTCAACTTCTTGCCGTAAAAAAAGCGCTTTATGTGCCACGGCTCAACCGTAACCGTCCGCCTTGGACACTTCTGGTAACTCTTTTAGTTGTTCTCGTTTGATGTCAACCACAAAACCAGACCTGTATTGGTGATTTCTGTGTGCGCTTAAATGAAATGCTTCGAAGACGAATAAAACAAATAAATTACAACATTTGTTTCTTTTAATTTTGTGGTGTGTGTTATTTCGCGTTGATATTCACAATTGAGTGCCGCTTAACTACACCATAGAATGTAAATCGAACTTGAAATTAGAACCCTAGGGTTGGGTTGTTTTACATCTGAGCGGCACTTTTTTGCAGAACCATGGGCTAAATGGCCAGGTCACATGGACCCCGAAGGCTCAGAGAAGGTTGGGGGAGGGGACCCACTGGAACAGCTGTTGGGAGACAGATGGTAGCCTCCCGTCAAGGCCATCCAGCGTGTTCTTTAACGTGCACAGGGTATGGCTCTCCCACACACGGGGCCACGGCTTAACGTCCCATCCGACGGATGGCGGCCTTTCCAAGCCCATCGGTGTCCCCTACTGACCGTGGGCAGGGCGGAGAATTTTGCGGAGATAAATCTCAACGCTGACCAGCTGGGACTCGAACCTGGGAACTACAGATTACGAGCCTGGCGCGCTACCAACTAAGCCACCCCCGCCCCTAGAACCCTAGGTGAAGGAGGGAATTTTCATCTAGAAAGAATTTCGGAAATAGTGAATGGAGTCCGTGTTACATGTTCTCGGCTCTTACACATCTACTAAAGTCCACCTTATTGATAAACTTGAACTTGCTATTTAGAGAGGCCTCACGTTGTGCTCGAACATTACAGATACTTTGATGACTGGACATTACTCTTAACTTTTACAAATATTGTACAGTCGCTCAAAAAAATATCCGAACACTATGGTTGATTACAGAATTCAGAAAAAACGTCACGTGACACGAAGGTTGCCAGATCACTAATTTCTAAAAAAAAATCGTTGCCAGATATTTTTTCTAAATTCTGTAATCAACCATAGTGTTCGGATGTTTTTTTGAGCAACTGTAGGTGGTCATATTATTTTGATACTAGATCGTGTGGGCTCACTCACGGAAATATTGAGCGTGTGCAGTTACCGTTCACAGCAAACTGGAGTGTGTGCAGTTACTGCACACGCTCCAGTTTGCTGTGAACGGTAACTGGAGCGTGTACAGTTGCTGTACAGGTTCCAGATATTTTTCCTGAATTCTGTAATCACGTCACACGAAGGTTGCCAGATGACTAATTTCTAAAAAAAAAATCGTTGCCAGATATTTTTTCTGAATTCTGTAATCAACCATAGTGTTCGGATGCTTTTTTGAGCGACTGTACTTGGAGGACAAGTTAAGCTCAGTCATTACAGATGCTTAAGAGATCGCACTTTACTCTCGACTGAAGTTACTTAGCAGACCACACTTTACTAAGTACTAAGGGGCCAAATGTTATGCTCAGCCATTACAGATACTTTAGAGACCACACGTTACTCTCAGCATTACAGATGCTTTAGAGACCACACGTTACTCTCAGCATTACAGATGCTTTAGAGACTACACGTTACTCTCAGCATTACAGATACTTTAGAGACCACACGTTACTCTCAGCATTACAGATGCTTTAAAGACCACACGTTACTCTCAGCATTACAGATGCTTTAGAGACCACACGTTACTCTCAGCATTACAGATGCTTTAGAGACTACACGTTACTCTCAGCATTACGGATACTTTAGAGACCACACGTTACTCTCAGCATTACAGATGCTTTAGAGACCACACGTTACTCTCAGCATTACAGATGCTTTAAAGACCACACGTTACTCTCAGCATTACAGATGCTTTAGAGACCACACGTTACTCTCAGCATTACAGATGCTTTAGAGACCACACGTTACTCTCAGCATTACAGATGCTTTAGAGACCACACGTTACTCTCAGCATTACAGATACTTTAGAGACCACACGTTACTCTCAGCATTACAGATGCTTTAGAGACCACACGTTACTCTCAGCATTACAGATGCTTTAAAGACCACACGTTACTCTCAGCATTACAGATGCTTTAGAGACCACACGTTACTCTCAGCATTACAGATGCTTTAGAGACCACACGTTACTCTCAGCATTACAGATACTTTAGGGACCACACGTTACTCTCAGCATTACAGATGCTTTAGAGACCACACGTTACTCTCAGCATTACAGATGCTTTAGAGATCACACGTTACTCTCAGCATTACAGATACTTTAGAGACCACACGTTACTCTCAGCATTACAGATGCTTATACGAGACCACGTCATTAAGCCATGACACATTTAGGAACCCACTCGAAACGCCCATTACAGATATTTAGGGGACCACATGATACATTCAACCATTACAGATACTTAGTGGACCACACATTACTCTCAGCCATGAGATATATAGGTTGGGTTGGGTTGTTTTACCTCTGAGCGGCACTTTTTTGTACACCACGGGCTAAATGGCCAGGTCACATGGACCCCGAAGGCTCAGAGAAGGTTGGGGGAGGGGACCCACTGGAACAGCTGTTGGGAGACAGATGGTAGCCTCCCGTCAAGGCCATCCAGCGTGTTCTTTAACGTGCACAGAGTATGGCTCTCCCACACACGGGGCCACGGCTTAACGTCCCATCCGACGGATGGCGGCCTTTCCAAGCCCATCGGTGTCCCCTACTGACCGTGGGCAGGGCGGGGAATTTTGCGGAGATAAATCTCAACGCTGACCCAGCTGGGACTCGAACCTGGGAACTACAGATTACGAGCCTGGCGCGCTACCAACTAAGCCACCCCCGCCCCTAGAACCCTAGGTGAAGGAGGGAATTTTCATCTAGAAAGAATTTCGGAAATAGTGAATGGAGTCCGTGTTACATGTTCTCGGCTCTTACACATCTACTAAAGTCCACCTTATTGATAAACTTGAACTTGCTATTTAGAGAGGCCTCACGTTGTGCTCGAACATTACAGATACTTTGATGACTGCACATTACTCTTAACTTTTACAAATATTGTACAGTCGCTCAAAAAAATATCCGAACACTATGGTTGATTACAGAATTCAGAAAAAACGTCACGTGACACGAAGGTTGCCAGATCACTAATTTCTAAAAAAAAATCGTTGCCAGATATTTTTTCTGAATTCTGTAATCAACCATAGTGTTCGGATGTTTTTTTGAGCAACTGTAGGTGGTCATATTATTTTGATACTAGATCGTGTGGGCTCACTCACGGAAATATTGAGCGTGTGCAGTTACCGTTCACAGCAAACTGGAGTGTGTGCAGTTACTGCACACGCTCCAGTTTGCTGTGAGGACACAAATTCGGATGTTTTTTTGAGCAACTGTAGGTGGTCATATTATTTTGATACTAGATCGTGTGGGCTCACTCACGGAAAATATTGAGCGTGTGCAGTTACCGTTCACAGCAAACTGGAGCGTGTGCAGTTACTGCACACGCTCCAGTTTGCTGTGAACGGTAACTGGAGCGTGTACAGTTGCTGTACAGGTTCCAGATATTTTTCCTGAATTCTGTAATCACGTCACACGAAGGTTGCCAGATGACTAATTTCTAAAAAAAAAATCGTTGCCAGATATTTTTTCTGAATTCTGTAATCAACCATAGTGTTCGGATGCTTTTTTGAGCGACTGTACTTGGAGGACAAGTTAAGCTCAGTCATTACAGATGCTTAAGAGATCGCACTTTACTCTCGACTGAAGTTACTTAGCAGACCACACTTTACTAAGTACTAAGGGGCCAAATGTTATGCTCAGCCATTACAGATACTTTAGAGACCACACGTTACTCTCAGCATTACAGATGCTTTAGAGACCACACGTTACTCTCAGCATTACAGATGCTTTAGAGACCACACGTTACTCTCAGCATTACAGATGCTTTAGAGACCACACGTTACTCTCAGCATTACAGATGCTTTAGAGACCACACGTTACTCTCAGCATTACAGATGCTTTAGAGACTACACGTTACTCTCAGCATTACAGATACTTTAGGGACCACACGTTACTCTCAGCATTACAGATGCTTTAGAGACCACACGTTACTCTCAGCATTACAGATGCTTTAGAGACCACACGTTACTCTCAGCATTACAGATGCTTATACGAGACCACGTCATTAAGCCATGACACATTTAGGAACCCACTCGAAACGCCCATTACAGATATTTAGGGGACCACATGATACATTCAACCATTACAGATACTTAGTGGACACACATTACTCTCAGCCATGAGATATATAGGTTGGGTTGGGTTGTTTTACCTCTGAGCGGCACTTTTTTGTACACCATGGCTAAATGGCCAGGTCACATGGACCCCGAAGGCTCAGAGAAGGTTGGGGGAGGGGACCCACTGGAACAGCTGTTGGGAGACAGATGGTATCCTCCCGTCATGGCCATCCAGCGTGTTCTTTAACGTGCACAGGGTATGACTCTCCCACACACGGGGCCACGGCTTAACGACCCATCCGACGGACAGCTGCCTTTCCAAGCCCAGCGGTGTCCCCTACTGACCGTGGGCAGGGCGGGGAATTTTGCGGAGATAAATCTCAACGCTGACCCAGCTGGGACTCGAACCTGGGAACTACGGATTACGTGCCTGGCGAGCTACCGACTGAGCCACCCCCGCCCCAGATATGTAGGCACTCACCCGATATACTAAGTCATTACAATGTTACAGTAAGCTATTTCAGATACTAATAGGAGACCACACGATTCAACTATAAGATATTTAGGAACCGACATGATACACTCGCTCGTTAGAGATATTTAGGGGACCACATCCCTTATATTCAGGGGTAGGAGTGGCTGATTCGGTAGCACATCAGGCTCATGATCTGCAGTTCCCCAGTTCGAATCCCACTGGGCAAGCATTGAAATTTATCTCCACAAAAACCCTCACCCTACCCACAGTCAGTAGGGGACACCGATTGGCTTGGAAAGGCCGCCATCCGTCGGGTGGGACATAAAGCTGTGTGTGGGAGATCCATGCCCTTGCACATTATAAAACACGCTGGATGGCCTTGATGGGAGGCTACCATCTGTCTAACAGCTGTTCAGTGGAGTCCTCCCTCAAACTGCTCTGAACCCTAGAGATGCTTGTTGCCTGGCCATTTAGCCTATTGTGTACAAAAAAGTCCCGCTTAGAGGTGAATCAATCCAATCCTTACATCCAACAATTACAGATACCTGGCCACAAGTTACGCTCAGCTGTTACAGATACTTATAGGAGCCCACACATTACTCTCAACCATTGCAGATATTTAGCAGGTTGATTGGGTTGTTTCACTTCTGAGCAGTACTTTTGTGCCATAACGAATTAAACAACCTGATCGCCAGGACACCAAGAGCTCACAGAGGCATGGAAAAGGCGATCCAATGCGCAGATGTTAAGAGATAGATGGACGCCTCCAGTTTCGGCCACCCATTGTGATCATTAATGTTCACAGAGTACGGTTTTGCTGCACAAGGGGTCAGGCTAAACGTTTCATCCAATGAATAGCAATCTTTCGAAATTCATGGATATCATTCACCTGCCACTCCCTCTCCCCCCCACCCACTGCCCCGGCGGACGCGCCCCATATTTTCAGAATCTGTCATAACCAAGCCTGTAGTTTATGGTTATTAATGGGTCAGCGTTCAGATTTCTCTCCGCAAAACGGTCAGTAGGGGACACCAATGGGCTTGGAAAGGCCGCCGTCCGTCGGATGGGACGTTAAGCCGTGGCTCCGTGTGCGGGAGAGCCATACCCTGTGCACGTTAAAGAACACGCTGGATGGCCTTGACGGGAGGCTACCATCTGTCTCCTAACAGCTGTTCCAGTGGGTCCCCTCCCCCAACCTTCTCTGAGACTTCGGGGTCCATGTGACCTTGCCATTTAGCCCATGGTGTGCAAAAAAGTGCCGCTCAGAGGTAAAACAACCCAACCCAACCCTCTCCCCCCCCCCCCGCGGCGGACGCGCCCCATATTTTCAGAATCTGTCATACCCAAGTCTGCAGTTTATGGTTATTAATGATCTGAGCAGAAGTCCCAATTTATTAACAACCGATGCTCTCCAATAGTAATTTTTATTTCATTTCTATAATTAGTTTTATTAAAGGAACCCGAAAAGAATCTCTATGTCCTATATTTCGGGAGCATATCATATTTAAGTAGAAACAGAGTATGAAATGTACAGTCGCTCAAAAAATATCCGAACACTATGGTAAGTTGCAGAATTCAAAAAAAATATCTGGCAACGATTATTTTTTTTTTTTTTTAGAAATTAGTGATCTGGGAACCTTCGTGTCACGTGACACGAAGAAGATCATTCCCCCCCCCCTGGGGGATGGGGGGAAATGCAAATAATATTTTATTAGTAATTATACAACTTAAAAAGAATTAGTCTTTTAGTCCTTTAATTTAAAAAGTTGCATTTCCCCCTCCCCCACCTCTCTGAGAAAAGTGAATAGATTATTACTGCCAATGGAATATCTCTTGAAAAGCTACTACCAAAATTTCTACCATTACAAATCGTTTATAAAATTTGTTTCAAATTTCACTTTTTCCATATTTAGTGATCATTAGAGATATATATTAAAACTTTTTCGCATTTGAAAAATGCGAATTAAAATATGTCATTAGTACCAATCGAACTAAAAAAGTCTTTTAATTATCACCTTAAAAAGGGAGTTATGTTTTCCACCCCCTGTGGGTTAGGGGTCAAGTCATTGTTGTGAATGGAAAACCTTCGCATTCCACCACCAAAATTTCAAATTTCTAGCATAAATAAAATATTTGCAATATTCGTTTAAAATTTTGGAATTTTTAAATTCTTCCACTTTTAGAGGGTGCAATTATAACTTTTGGAATATTCGGGAAGTGCAAGTCGTAATAGTTGATTAATACCTAGAAAAAAGTTTGATATCTAGAGACGGACAGACAGACAGACAGACGAAAAAGCGAAATTATAATCTCGTTTCTGTTTGGTTTTTTATTTTTTTGAAAACGGAATAAACAAAAAACAACAACAAAGAAGCTCTTTTTCATACACTAGAAATGAATTCAGGATCAAGCCCAAAATAGCACAGACTGCTTTGAGCAGAAACAGTCTCAGTTATAATTTAAAATTCTAATTTTCCTCGCGATTGGGAAAAACTAGCAAAGTATATAAAATGAAAAATTCCTTTTTATTATAATCAGATTTTGGCAATTAAAAGAAAGCATCATAGTGCCTTTGAATATGTCTTTAAATTTTGCCTTTCGTTAATGATTGGTTCTTGGAGTTTGTAACGATACTAGGAGCCTTGCCCCTGCGACCCAGGCCGCCAACCCCGCCAAGGGGGTTCCGCCCTCTAGACCCCCTTTGTTAGCTCGCTTTGCTGCCTCCTTCCATAGAAGTACTCATCAAATTTTATCTCCGCAAAAATTCCCCGCCCTGCCCACGGTCAGTAGGGGACACCGACGGGCTTGGAAAGGCCGCCGTCCGTCGGATGGGACGTTAAGCCGTGGCCCCGTGTGCGGGAGAGCCATACCCTGTGCACGTTAAAGAACACTCTGGATGGCCTTGACGGGAGGCTATCATCTGTCTCCCAACAGCTGTTCCAGTGGTCCCCTCCCCCAACCTTCTCTGAGCCTTCGGGATCCTTGTGACCTGGCCATTTAGCCCATAGTGGGCAAAAAAGTGCCGCTCAGAGGTAAAACAACCCAACCCAACTCATCAAACAAACACAGCAAAATTTGAATTTATGGATGACGTAACAAGAAGGCCAAGCTGCTTTCGTAGCCAGCCAATAGGGCAAAATGCATTGGCTCCCAAATGAATAAAAACTGCAGAGTACGGTGATGGTAAAGTGCATACAATACACGCATGGGTACAGTCGCTCAAAAAAGTATCCGAACGCTATGGTTGATTACAGAATTCAAAAAAAATATCTGACAACGATTTTTTTAGAAATTAGTGATCTGGCAACCTTCGTGTCACGTGATTACAGAATTCAGAAAAAATATCTGGAGCGTGTACAGCGACTGTACACGCTCCAGTTACCGTTCACAGCAAACTGGAGTTTGTGCAGTTATTGCACAGGGTCCAGTTTGATGTGAACGGTAACTGCACACGCTCAATATTTCCGTGAGTGAGCCCACACGATCCAGGTCTTTGTGAGCTCACACGATCCAATGTGCTGTGAACATTAACCGCAACCGCTCCAGTTTGCTGTGAACGGTAACTGCACACGCTCCATATTCATTGCATTATATATTCATACGCATTATATATATTAAAAAATATCCGAACACTATGGTTGATTACAGAATTCAGAAAAAAATATCTGGCAACGATTATTTTAGAAATCAGTGATCTGCCAACCTTCGTGTCACGTGACACGAAGGTTGCCAGATCACTAATTTCTAAAAAATCGTTGCCAGATATTTTTCCTGAATTCTGTAATCAACCATAGTGTTGGGATACTTTTTTGAGCGACTGTACCGGCAAAAAATTTTTCAGGGGGCGAGGGCAATAAAAATAAATGTTTCAAGATAGAAATATTTACCTCGAGTCCTTCATTAATGAATACAGCTGCAAATAAGGAATCATGCCAACATTCTTTAAAGGAAACAACATTAATTTTGACACATCTGATATTTAACATATATTAGTTTTTCGATCAATTTTTCTGGGAGGACGTAACTACCCCTCCCCCTGGCGGAATGAAATTACAGCATCTAACTATAAAAGAAAGCCTGTGCAATTATTAGCATCATCTCTAATAAAATATTTCATTGAATACATCCAATACTGTTCCGCTTTTTTTAATACTGGATCAGATGAGGCTTTTCAGAAGCTTTAACTCTTGTTCAATTACCACTTATTTGCCCGCTGGGGCGGGGGTGGCTTAGTCGGTAGCGCGCCTGGCTCGTAATCTGTAGTTCTCAGGTTCGAGTCCCAGCTGACTCAGCTGGGTCAGCGTTGAGATTTATGTCCGCAAAATTCCCCGCCCTGCCTACGGTCAGTAGGGGACACCGATGGGCTTGGAAATACCGCCGTCCGTCGGATGGGACGTTAAGCCGTGGCCTCGTGTGCGGGAGAGCCATACCCTGTACACGTTAAAGAACACGCTGGATGGCCTTGACGGGAGGCTACCATCTGTCTCCCAACAGCTGTTCCAGTGGGTCCCCTCCCCCAACCTTCTCTGAGCCGTTGGGGTCCATGTGACCTGGCTATTTAGCCCATTGTGTGCAAAAAAAGTGCCGCTCAGAGGTAAAACAACCCAACCCTATTTGCACGCCATTAGAGAGATTAGTTTCTATAGGCAGTCAATCTGTACTCCAAGACGCGGCATAAAATAAGTCGAAGGTAGACAACTTCCTACTTGTAGGAGCGACATGACAAATTTCATTTTCTTTTTGCATTCTCTTAACTGAATACTGGCATGTAAGTAGGTCAGCACAACTTCACTACTTGGTATATATAGGTCAGAACCAGTTTCCCTCGTGGCAGACTTGCCCCTTGCCGATCAAAAAGCAAACCTCGTCCTCTTCTCCGATGGTTATTTTATAAGCCACAACATCCCTCAAACTCAGGTATTACTGTTGTTGGGTTGCTTTACCTCTGAGCGGCACTTTTTTGCACACAATGGGCTAAATGGCCAGGTCACAAGGACCTCGAAGGCTCAGAGAGAGTTGGGGGAGGGGACCCACGGGAGACAGATGGTAGCCTCCCGTCAAGGCCATCCAGCGTATGGCTCTCCCGCACACGGGGCCACGGCTTAACGTTCCATCCGACGGACGGCGGCCTTTCCAAGCCCATCGGTGTCCCCTACTGACCGTGGGCAGGGCGGGTAATTTTGCGGAGATAAATCTCAATGGTGACCCAGCTGGGTCTCGAACCTGGGAACTGGCAGATTACGAGCCTGGCGCGCTACCGACTGAGCACCCCGCTTCCCATTACTGTTGTCATAATGATGTTATAATTAACCTGTGGCTACAATAGTCGAGTAGTTGATTAGTTTAAGCATAAAACTGAAAGCTAGAATTTTCGGTTAAGGCCGTGCCGAGTGTTTTACGCGCTTGGCTACTAATTACAGGGACCTAGGTTCGAGCCCCGGGTAAGGCATGGATGTTTGTGCTGTTTATCTGCTGAGGTCCCGCCATCCTCACAGACCTACTCAGAACTCTGTGGCAAGCAGCTGCTTGAGGTTGTATTTATTTTATTTTTTATATATAATATTTTTGAAAAAAAAATTATTCTCAGCTCTATAGTTTTGTGGAACAAAGAGCAGAAAAAACAAGTGCCTAATAAAAAATATTTAAAAATTTGTATCAAAGTGCCTATTAAATAATATATCAAAATATTAATATACGTTGGTGGATCGGAATGTAAGGTGTATATATCACAAAGGACATCCCAAGGACACAGGAGAGTGTTAAATATATACAGGGTGATTCAAAAAGAATTCAACACTTTCAAAAATTTATTACTCAGTTACTAGGAGTCAAGAACCTCTTGTCCCCTTCCTCAAAGCCTGAAGGAAACGAAGGGACGCTTTCTGTTTCTTCTAAGTGTAATAGCTTACGTAAAGTAACTGTATAAATTATGCCACTTTGTCTGCGTATATTTCTTTCTCTTTGCTGGAAATTTACCACTAGAGAAGCAAGAAGACTCTTATAAAACAGAACAAAAACAACACAAAGTAACAATAAAAAAAAGCATAACGGGATTAGACAAACCTATTATATTAACTAAAATACACTGGATAAACCTGGATAAGCCAAAAAATACACGAAATAAACCTTAGAAGTCTTAAACAAAGAGAAAAATATTTTTGAAGAAAACTTTAGTTTCCTGATATTTCGACAGATGGCGCCACTACTAGCGATCAACTGAGATTATTGTTAATCAACGTCTGAAAGGGGCCTATTTAATTCAATTATTAACAGCGTTCACAGACCTTCTACTATGGCATATAAACTGACAGGCTCCTGTCAGACCTCTGTGGCAAGCAGCTGCTTGAGGGGGTATTTATTTTTTGAGCCGTCCCGTGGCCGAGTGGTTAGCACGC
This sequence comes from Ryuthela nishihirai, assembly GCA_038380435.1. Taxonomy (NCBI): domain Eukaryota; kingdom Metazoa; phylum Arthropoda; class Arachnida; order Araneae; family Heptathelidae; genus Ryuthela; species Ryuthela nishihirai. The sequence goes on along the minus strand of JAWZYU010000024.1, from coordinate 49,586,890 downwards.
TTGGCTACTGATCTAAGGGACCTGGGTTCGAGCCCCGGAATTAGGCATGGATGTGTGTGTCGTTTTTCTGCTGAGGTCCTGCCATCCTCTCAGATCTCCTACTGTGGCATATAAACTGACAGGCTCCTGTCAGACCTCTGTGGCAAGCAGCTGTTTGAGGGGGTATTTATTTATTTATATAGGTGAACAATTTGAAAAAAAATGCTGAAACTTGACTTTGATGGATTTATGATTTTATTTTTTTTATGTATTTATGATCGTAATGAAATACCAAAGTTAAATATTAAATAAAAAATTATAAATATTCCCACAAGCAGCTGCTTGCCAGAGAAGTCTGACAGGAGCCCGTCAATTTAATATGCCATAGTAGGTCTGTGTGGATGGCAGGACCGCAGCAAGGAAAAACACACACATCTGCGCCTAACCTAGGGCTCGAACCTATGTATGCTAGGTCCCGTAAATCAGTAGCCTAGCACTTTTTTTTTTCACTGCAACTCATTTATATGCTTGCATTACCCTTTTATAGATATGTTTCTAGTTGTATTTCTTTTCATGGTGCTTCATTACAATAAATATTGTGAAGTTTTATATGATTTCCATAAGTTAGATTGAGTAACATCATATAAATCTGGGTGATTGACTTTGATTTTCTTTGGTCAGGTAATCAATTTTATACATATAAACAAAGACGAATCATTATCGGGACCTAGCATACATTTTCGGCTACGGTGCAGTATTGGGTCCTCAACCGCCATGTTCTACTTTTGTCCAAGATGTTTCTCCAGGAATGTAACGTTGAGTTGCAATATGATATCCATCCGCATGTTCCAATGTTTATGACTGATATATGCTGTTTAGAATAGTTCTCTGTAATGAGATTATTTGTTTTCGGGGCTTTTCTTAAGTTGATTCTTTAGCGATGAGTGTTATTAAGCAAATTTTCTTTTGATATTTTTTTTAGGGACTTTTTTTTTTTAAGTGCGAAACGGGGTTTCATTGTTTAGCGATATGCATTGTTAATGAAATCCTTTGATGAGATTATTTGTTTTTGGAGCTTTTTTTCCATAAGGAACAAGAAGTTATTCTTTAGCAATAAGAGTTGTTAATGAAATCTAGTTTTGATGAGAATATCAATTTTTTGGAGCTTTTTTTAAGTGCAGAACGAAGGTTTATTTTTTTGCGATAAGAGTTGTTAATAAAATCAAATTTTGATGAAATTGTTTAATTTTCGAAAGTTTATTTTGTAGCGATAAGCATTTAGTTGGGTTGTTTTACCTCTGAGCGGCACTTTTTTGCACACCATGGGCTAAATGGCCAGGTCACAAGGACTCCGAAGGCTCAGAGAAGGTTGGGGGAGGGGACCCACTGGAACAGCTGTTGGGAAACAGATGGTAGCCTCCCGTCAAGGCCATCCAGCGTGTTCTTTAACGTGCACAGGGTATGGCTCTCCCGCACACGGAACCACGGCTTAACGTCCCATCCGACGGACGGCGGCATTTCCAAGCCCATCGGTGTCCCCTACTGACAGTGGGCAGGGCGGGGAATTTTGTGGAGATAAATCTCAACGCTGACCCAGCTGGGACTCGAACCTGGGAACTACAGATTACGAACCCGGTAAGAGTTGTTAATAAAATCTTGTTTTGATAACATATATATTTATATATATCCTTTAAATTATCTACATATATCCTCAATACGCATCTTAAGGTAGACGCGGAAAAGACTACTTTTTACCATTCAGACTTTTTTTTCACCGCGGCGAAATAAAGCAAGATGGCGGCTGAAGACCCAATACTGCACTTGTGCCAAAATTTCGTTTGGAGAGCAGAAACCTGAAGAAATTTTTAATTATACTTACATAAGTAATAATATTTCCTACAGAGAGTAACCTTCTTATTATGCAAATATATTAAATGTGAATTATTTATTTTTGAGGTTTCAAAGCATCGCCACCATAGCTCAGTGGTTAGAGCACTGGTCTTGTAAACCAGGGGTCGTGAGTTCGATTCTCATTGGTGGCTGTTCGTTTTTTTTTTCCCCCTAAAACTAACTTCAGATCAGCTTTTAAAAAACGTTTTCATGGCTTCGTTGTTGTTTTTCATCCGCGTCAAATTCATTGCAATCAGTGCTGCCAGATACGGATCATAAATAACTAATTTTAAACTAACTTTTGTAACAATTACTTCCAAAACGATAAAATTAGAAATGGACGTGCTGCCATATTCAGATTCTGAATTTTCTTTTTCTTAGTTTTCAAACGTATAATAATAATCGCACTAGTAAAATCACTAATATAATAATTAATCACACTATTAATGCTAAAAGGGATGAAAAGTAATTTTTTAAAGTAATAATTTCAGAATAACAAATTTTATATTGGGCCAAAACAATTCTATAAATTAACTTAAGAAATCATTGCCACAAAAATCTGAAATTAAAAGCGATCAATGAAATGTCATTGATCGCTTTTAATTCATCAAGTATTATTGTGTTTTATTAGATTTTTCAATTTAGTTATATGTACATCCCATTACCATCCCACTTAACTAATGATCAAAGGAACCTGGATTCAATCCCCAAATAAGGGAAGTACGATTATTTTCTTTCGCCGTTCTGCTGAGATCTCGCCTTCCTCGTATATATCCACTAGGGCAGTAGTTCTCAACGTGGGATACGCTAGATACGGTAACAAAGTAAAAATAACCATTTTTATGCTATAACTATAGTTTTATCTATGTATACAAGGGGTACGCCAGTTACATACACATTTCCAGGGGGTACGTGAAGCATAAAAGGTTGAGAACCACTGATATATATGTTTTATTTCATTCCCATTGTTATACTATAACTATAGTTTTATCTATCTATACAAGGGGTACGCCAGTTACATACACATTTCCAGGGGGTACGTGAAGCATAAAAGGTTGAGAACCACTAATATATATGTTTAATTTTATTCCCATTGTTATACTATAACTATAGTTTTATCTATCTATACAAAGGGTACGCCAGTTACAAATACATTTCCAGGGGGTACGTGAAACATAAAAGGTTGAGAACCACTGATATATACGTTTTATTTCATTCCCATTGTTATACTATAACTATAGTTTTATCTATCTATACAAGGGGTACGCCAGTTACATACACATTTCCAGGGGGTACGTGAAGCATAAAAGGTTGAGAACCACTAATATATATGTTTAATTTTATTCCCATTGTTATACTATAACTATAGTTTTATCTATCTATAAAAAGGGTACGCCAGTTACAAATACATTTCCAGGGGGTACGTGAAACATAAAAGGTTGAGAACCACTGATATATATGTTTTATTTCATTCCCATTGTTATACTATAACTATAGTTTTATCTATCTATACAAGGGGTACGCCAGTTACATACACATTTCCAGGGGGTACGTGAAGCATAAAAGGTTGAGAACCACTGATATATATGTTTTATTTCATTCCCATTGTTATACTATAACTATAGTTTTATCTATCTATACAAGGGGTACGCCAGTTACATACACATTTCCAGGGGTTACGTGAAGCATAAAAGGTTGAGAACCACTGATATATATGTTTTATTTTATTCCCATTGTTATACTATAATTATAGTTTTATCTATGTATACAAGGGGTACGTCAGTTACATACACATTTCCAGGGGGTACGTGAAGCATAAAAGGTTGAGAACCACTGATATATATGTTTTATTTTATTCCCATTGCTATACTATAATTATAGTTTTATCTATCTGTGCAAGGGGTACGCCAGTTACATACACATTTCCAGAGGGTACGTGAAGCATAAAAGGTTGAGAACCACTAATATATATGTTTTATTTTATTCCCATTGTTATACTATAACTATAGTTTTATCTATCTATACAAGGGGTACGCCAGTTACATACACATTTCCAGGGGGTACGTGAAGCATAAAAGGTTGAGAACCACTGATATATATGTTTTATTTTATTCCCATTGTTATACTATAACTATAGTTTTATCTATCTATACAAGTGGTACGCCAGTTGCATACACATTTCCACAGGGTACGTGAAGCATAAAAGGTTGAGAACCACTGATATATAAGTTTTATTTTATTCCCATTGTTATACTATAACTATAGTTTTATCTATGTATACAAGGGGTACGTCAGTTACATACACATTTCCAGGGGGTACGTGAAGCATAAAAGGTTGAGAACCACTGATATATATGTTTTATTTTATTCCCATTGTTATACTATAATTATAGTTTTATCTATCTATGCAAGGGGTACGCCAGTTGCATACACATTTCCAGAGGGTACGTGAAGCATAAAAGGTTGAGAACCACTGATATATATGTTTTATTTTATTCCCATTGTTATACTTTAACTATAGTTTTATCTATGTATACAAGGGGTACGCCAGTTACATACACATTTCCAGGGGGTACGTGAAGCATAAAAGGTTGAGAACCACTGATATATATGTTTTATTTTATTCCCATTGTTATACTCTAACTATAGTTTTATCTATCTGTACAAGGGGTACGCCAGTTACATACACATTTCCAGGGGGTACGTGAAGCATAAAAGATTGAGAACCACTGATATATATGTTTTATTTTATTCCCATTGTTATACTATAACTATAGTTTTATCTATCTATACAAGGGGTACGCCAGTTACATACACATTTCCAGAGGGTACGTGAAGCATAAAAGGTTGAGAACCACTGATATATATGTTTTATTTTATTCCCATTGTTATACTATAACTATAGTTTTATCTATCTATACAAGGGGTACGCCAGTTACATACACATTTCCAGAGGGTACGTGAAGCATAAAAGGTTGAGAACCACTGATGTATATGTTTTATTTTATTCCCATTGTTATATTCTAACTATAGTTTTATCTATGTATACAAGGGGTACGCCAGTTACATACACATTTCCAGGGGGTACGTGAAGCATAAAAGGTTGAGAACCACTGATGTATATGTTTTATTTTATTCCCATTGTTATACTCTAACTATAGTTTTATCTATCTACACAAGGGGTACGCCAGTTCATACACATTTCCAGGGGGTACGTGAAGCATAAAAGGTTGAGAACCACTGGTCTAGGTAGTATTATATTGTCAAGTGCTCTGTGGCTAGCAGCTCCTTGAATTCCAAAATTTCATACGAATATTGCAAACGATATATTTATGCTAGGAATTTGAAATTTTGGTGGTGGAATGTGGTCACAAAATTTCCACTCTCAACAATGAATCGGCGGTTTAGACCCAGGGGGGGGGGGGGTTGCGTTGTTTTACCTCTGAGCGGCACTTTTTTGCACACCATGAACTAAATGGCCAGATCACAAAGACCCCGAAGGCTCAGAGAAGGTTGGGTGAGGGGACACACTGGAACAGCTGTTAGGAGACAGATGGTAGCCTTCCGTCAAGGCCATCCAGCTTGTTCTTTAACGTGCTCAGAGTATGGCTCTCCCGCACACGGGGCCACGGTTTAACGTCCCATCCGACGGACGGTGACCTATACAAACCCATAGGTGTCCCCTATTGACCGTGGGTAACCCAGGGGTGGGGGGGGGACAAAACATTTTTGTTTTAGCAGATAATGTTCGTTTTCAGAAGTAAATAAAAATTAAATGGGTCTACCTCACCAAATTTGGGACCGATCGCTCAAGTACCCGCGGAACCAAGGGGAAACCCACAATTTCTACCACCGTTGACTTCACACCGAGGCCTCGTCTCAGCCCATTCCTTCGTCCGTCCGTCCGTGCGTCCGTCGTTCGCCCGGAAATACGTCTATTACAGTCGCTCAAACAAACAGTTCGTGTCACGTGACACGGAGGTTGCCAGATCACTAATTTAAAAAAAACGCTGCCAGATATTTTTGCTGAATTCTGTAATCAACCATAGTGTTCGGATACTTTTTTGAGCGACTGTAGGTGGTCATATTATTTTGATACTAGATCGTGTGGGCTCACTCACGAAAATATTGAGCGTGTGCAGTTACCGTTCACAGCAAACTGGTGCGTGTGCAGTAACTGCACACGCACAAAAAACTAGTGTAACTAGTAAACGCACAGCAAACTAGAGCGTGTGCAGTAACTGCACACGCTCTAGTTTGCTGTGAACGGTAACTGGAGCGTGTACAGTTGCTGTACACGCTCCAGATATTTTTCCTGAATTCTGTAATCACGTGACACGAAAGTTGCCAGATCACTAATTTTAAAAAAATCGTTGCCAGATATTTTTCTGAATTCTGCAATCAACCATAGTGTTCGGATACTTTTTTGAGCGACTGTACATGATATGATGATGATTCCGAAATTAATGCCTGCTAATCATAAATTTTTCCGCCACGATAGCTAAATGCTAGCGTGCTTTTGATTAAAAACAGCTTTACATTTTTTTTTTGGTGCTTTTTTTTTTGTTAACAATATGAGGTTTCATTCTGTTCAGTTTTAATGGCATTTGATGACAATTTTATCCGACTGGCGGTACCTTTGCTTCGTACATATGTCGAATATGTCCTTGTTCCTTTTGCTGGAATATGAAGGGCAGAGGTGAATCAGTTGGTAGCCCACCAGGCTCGTAATCTGCAGTTTCCAGGTTCGAATCCCATCTGGGCCAGCATTGAGTTTTATGTCCGCAAAACTCCCCACCCTTCCTTTGGTAAGTAGTGGAGACCGATGGGATTGGAAAGGCCGCCGTCGGTCGGACGGGACCTTAAGTCGTGGCCCGTGTTTGGGAGAGTCATGCACGTTAAAGAACACACTGGATGATAGCCTTGACGGGAGGCTACCATCTGTCTCTTAACAACTGTCCAGTGGGTCTAATCCTCCCAACCTTTTCTGAGCCCTTGGGACTCAGAAAGGGTTGGGAGGAGTAGATCACTGGACACCAATAGCCATGTCATTGGAAAGGTGGGAGGAGTAGACCACTGGATCCAATAACCATGTCACAAGACCTTGGGGGTCCTTGTGACATAGCTATTTAGCCCATTATGTGGAAAGAAAGTTCCCCTCAGAGGTGAAACAACTCAAAAATTGGAATACTATGAAAAAAAATCAAAATCTTGATTTGATACCGGTACGTCATTTATAAAATTATTGGTATGTGGTGATTAGGAACCTTGTTGGTCCCTTAAAAAAAATATATTCCCTCAAGCCCTTAGGGAGAGGAGTGATTAAGTTACAAAAGATAAAGAATCCTTTGTATACAGCTGTAATTCACCATTCGCAAAAGGTTAGGTTCCTGGAAATGCCCGTGAATGGTAAACAACTGAAGTAATAGGAAAACTGTGAGTCTGTTCCCCACCCGCTAAGTCACCCAACAGAAGTAGACTGGCTGCATGAATACGGGGATTTGAAGCTGACATATTTTCGCTTTTAGATCTTGATAAATTTCTTCGTACAGAGCTACCGCTTAGTTAATGTTTCCAATGCAGTTCATGTAACTTCCCATGACTGCATTAACCTTCATTGGCTTTTCTTTATTTGGTGTGAGTTGGGTTGTTTTACCTCTGAGCGGCACTTTTTTGCACACCATGGGCTAAATGGCCAGGTCACATGGACCCCGAAGGCTCAGAGAAGGTTGGGGGAGGGGACCCACTGGAACGGCTGTTGGGAGACAGAGGTAGTCTCCCGTCAAGGCCATCCAGCGTGTTCTTTAACGTGCATAGGATATGTCTCTCCCGCACACGGGGCCACGGCTTAACGCATCATCCGACGGATGGCTGTTTTTCCAAGCCCATCGTGTCTCCTACTGACCGTTAGCAAGGCGGAGAATTTTGCGGAGATAAATCTCAACGCTGACCCAGCTGGGACTCGAACCTGAGAACTGCAGATTACGAGCCTGGCGCGCTACCGACTAAGCCACCCCTGATTAGACTTCGGATTCCAAATTTCTTAAATTTGGACTGAACAATCGTCACCCCTCTGTATATGTCAGAAAATTACATTGCACTCTGCTAAAAATAGTTTCGTTTCTTATTTTGCAGTTCTTTTTGTTGTCATCCCGACAAAAGGAATATTACCGAAACTCAGGAAAACGCATTTGATTCATTCTTTCAAGGTTACTGATTTCATCCTAAAAAAAGAGATTGCTGCACTTCTAGCCACATCGTAAACATCAAAGAATTACATCACTTCTGAGTAGACGGAACTGGGTACTCATCAGGACGGCGTCACTGCCTTCACTTGAAGGATCACATGTTGCTATGGTGATGATCATTCGTTTCCTCTCAACAATATATAAATTTTTTTATTATTTCCTCGTGGGGAAAATGGACAGGATTTAATTTTCGTGGCAATGGGTGGGAACTCAGTTTTCCCCACAGTCACAAATTTTATTTCATTTCTGGACACCTAGTTCTCGTAGTTAAAATGAAAATCTCTGAAAAAGTGGGGCGGGGGTGGCTCAGTCGGTAGCGCGCCAGGCTCGTAATCTGCAGTTTCCAGGTTCGAGTCCCAGCTGGGTCAGCATTGAGGTTTATCTCCGCAAAACTCCCCGCCCTGTCAATGGTTAGTAGGGGACACCGATGCGCTTGGAAAGGTCACCGTCCGTCGGATGGGACGTTAAGCCGTGTGCGGGAGAGCCATACCCTGTGCACGTTAAAGAACACGCTGGATGGCCTTGACGGGAGGCTACCATCTGTCTCCCAACAGCTGTTCCAGTGGGTCCCCTCCCCCAACCTTCTCTGAGCCTTCGGGGTCCATGTGACCTGGCCATTTAGCCCATGGTGTGAAAAAAAGTGCCGCTCAGAGGTATAACAACCAAACTCTGAAAAAGTACGAAATGCTCACTTCCAATAAAAAAAAAAGTATTTCACCATACGAGCACGGGAAAGAGCAGACGAATCTTTTCGGTAAATATTTATTCCCTTGATCCAGTGATGAGTGTTCTTAAGTTTTAACAGGAGGTCATGGCCACAAGCTGAAATTTTTTCAGGGAGCACAAAAATATAACCAAAGTTAAAAAAGATTATCGTCATCATTTCCCGTATCTTTACAACATTGGAATGTTAATCATAATCATAAATATTATTTATGAAATTCATTCATAATTCATTCATATATATAAATATAAAATAAATATTATTCAACCTAAATTAATTCATAATTAAAATATTTTTTATTTTATTAGCAAAATTAATTTAATTTAAGAACTTTTCGTTCATTTAAATTAAATTATTAGTGTAATCAATAATTAATAACAATATACGAATTTAATTAATTATATTTATTAATATAATTAATGTATTACTGATTAATAATATATTAATGTAATCAATGGTAGCTAGGTAGTCACTGGAAGGAGAGCTATGCACCAATCCCCTATGATGATGCATAGAACCGGCCAGGCCTAGCACCTAATGTCCGACCCCGCCTTCTCGTGGTGCAGACTGTTAGTACCTTTCAAAAGAGATACTCTCTTGTGGAAGTGAACGGAAGGGGAGGGCTGCCAGATTAGTGTGGCCTACTGATCTGGACAACTATGGCTACTTTTCTTTTTTTTTTCTACCCTGCTGAGGAGTGGACAACCACACAGGGTCCTGGTGCTGACCATATAAACCCACTGGACTGGACAGATATATGGCTCTGAGCTTGATTATGGATCCTGATTTTGCTGCACTGGTGGGCTTCTGTGGAGGGAAAATCTTCCGCTGTGTTTTCTTTTTGTTTGTGGGTTGACAGCCCCAAGTGAATAGATTCACAGGATATGTTTATCAGCTGGTGGATAATCCTGAGCAGAGGTCATCGCAGGCACCCGAACACTTTGCTTCTATTGGCATCGTCAAATTCTACATTGGAGGAAGTCTTCCAGTGTAGCCTTTAGTGGTGGGGGAACGGGTCTTTGCCCCATGTCTGCGATTAGGGGGCTGTTTGATATTGTCGGCATTCCCTCTCTCAATAAACATAGTTTCTTTAAACATCCCACTAACCATTTTCTCTCCATAGGTAGTTGGAATGTGAGGACTCTGCACAGAGCTTTTTCTCTTGATGTCCTCACACAAGAATTCCACCATTATAATTTAGATATTCTCGGCTTGCAAGAGACCAGATGGACAGATAAAGGTCAGATTCTTAAAAATAACCTTAAATTTCACTTTTCAGGGAGGGACGACAATAAGCATCACCAAGGCGTGGGTCTGCTTCTCAGCAGACACGCTAGTGATGCTCTTCTAGGATATGAGTGCATTAATGAAAGGTTTCTTACAGCAAAATTTCAGACAAGCGTTAAAGATTTGAATGTTATCTGCTGTTATGCCCCCACTGAGGATGCCGATGAGGACGAGAAGGATAGGTTTTACGGACAACTTCAGGATATTTTGAATTCTGTCAAGAAAGGAGATATTACCCTTGTTCTTGGTGACTTCAATGCCAAAGTTGGTACTGACTCTGACCTTTGGGGAGGGGTGATTGGCCCTTTTGGTATTGGTAGCTGCAATGGCAATGGGCAACGTCTCCTACAGGTAAGTAAACTAAATGGTTTCAGAATAACTAACACATATTACAAACACCGCGACATACATAAGTACACATGGGTTTCACCTGATGGGCTGCATAGGAATATGATTGATTATATATTAATTAACAGCAAATGGGCTAGTTCTGTTAGGAATACCAGGGCATATAGGGGAGCTGAAATTGGATCTGACCATTACCTTGTTAAAAGTGTCTTGCAACTTAAACTTAAAAACTGTTGTGCTAGGGTTAAAAAATTTGCTTTTAATACTGAAGCTCTGAAAGACGCAGTTATAGCCAAAGCTTACCATGATAGGTTACTTAGTCATTATGACAGTCATGGTATGCTTACTACTGAAGTTGAGGAAGAATGGGATCATTTTAAACAGGCTTTTTTGGACACTAACAGTACTCTTTTAGGAAAAAAGGAGCAGAAGAGATAGAATTATCTGAGTGATAAGGCACTTGAGCTTATTTCGGAAAGAAAGAACTGCAGGAATGTCCTTAATCAATACCCTACTAGTTTTGGCTACTGATCCAAGGGACCTGGGTTCGAGCCCCGGTTAAGGCATGGATGTATGTGTCGTTTTTCTGCTGAGGTCCTGGCATCCTCACAGACCTTCTACTATGGCATATAAACTGACAGGCTCCTGTCAGACCTCTGTGGCAAGCAGCTGCTTGAGGGGGTATTTATTTCTTTTTTTTTTATTACTAATAGAAAGCAGTACAGGGAACTTAATAAACGTGTAAAAGATCAGTTAGCTGCTGATAAGAATCTTTTGCTTGATGGTTTGGCTGACAAAGCCGAGGAAGCAGTTAGACAGCACAACAGCAGAGAGCTGTACCAGATAGTTAATGTTTTGTGTTGTAGAAAACGGACAGATATACAGGGATTGAAGGATAAACAAGGTAAGGTTATAGAAGGTGAGGATTCTGTCATGGCTAGGTGGGCTGAGCATTTCAGTGATATTCTAAACAATGCGGTTAGTTCTATTCCCATTGTTTGCAATGATGATAGATGCATTGGTGGCTTTAATGTTGGCCCTATAACACAATCTGAAGTTATTTTGGCTGTTTCTAAACTTAAACTTCATAAATCCCCAGGGGTAGATGAAATTACTACAGAAATGCTTAGAGCTGGAAATGTTTCGGTTACCACTTGGATGACTGAAATTCTGAATATCTTTTATGATAAAGGCATGGTTCCTAAGGATTTTACCAGAGCTATTGTTATCCCTATTTTCAAAAAAGGTGATCGCAGTTCTTGTGATAACTATAGGGGTATTAGCCTACTCTCTGTTCCAGGTAAAGTTCTTTCCATGATTGTGCTTAATAGAATTAAGAATCTGGTTGACAGTCAATTGCGTGATGAGCAATGTGGATTCAGAAGTGGTAGGGGATGTGTGGATCAGATATTTTCACTTAGGCAGATTCTTGAGAAATGTTTAGAGTTTCAGAAACCTTTGGTTGCTAGCTTTGTTGATTTCAAAAAGGCTTTTGACTCTGTTGATCGTCATAATTTGTGGTTGATTGTGAAATCATATGGTATACCAGACAAGTTAGTTGACATAATGAAAGCTCTCTATAATAACACTGAGTCGTGTGTGAGAGTTGGTAAGGCTTGTAGCAATTGGTTTAGCATTACTTCTGGTGTTCGACAAGGGTGCATTTTGTCTCCTTTTCTCTTTAGTTTGGTTATTGATTATGTTATGCGAAATTCACTTCAAGGGAAAGATTTTGGCCTTAAATGGGCTGGAGATACGAAAATTTCTGATTTAGATTATGCTGATGATTTAGCTTTTTTGGCAAATGATGCTGATGAGATGAACTCTTTCATTCGAGCTGTTGATGAGACTGGTAGTAGAGTAGGTTTGGTTATAAACAGAGAGAAAACTAAAGTGACGAAAATTGGTCAGGCAGGTTGTGATTCAGTTAATCTGAATGGTTGCAGTCTTGAGCAGGTGTCACAGTTTAATTATCTTGGGAGCTATGTAACAGATAATGGTGATGTGCGGCATGAGATTAACAGACGAATAGGGATTGCTGCCGGGACTTTTAAGAATCTATGGAGAGTGTGGAGAAATAGGCGTATACACCTAAAGACTAAAATAAGCTGTATAATAATTTGGTTCTTTCTAGGGTTAGTTATGGTAGTGAAACTTGGACACTTTGTAAACATGATAGCAGGAAACTAGATGCTTTTGATTCCAGATGCTTACGCAGTATCTTGGGCATTAGGTGGTTCAACTTTGTAACTAATGATGAGGTTAGGCAAAGGAGTTTGCAACCTCCTTTAAGCAGCATATTGTGCAGAGAGAGACTTCGTTGGTTTGGCCATGTTGCCCGTATGAATAATTATAGATTGGCAAATAGGGTTATGAACAGTGTGCCTAAAGGCCTCAGAAAGAAGGGGAGACCAAGGATGCGGTGGGCAGACAATGTCAAACAGGACCTTGTTAGAATTGGTATGCAGTGGACAGATGCAGTAGATGTTGCTCAGGATAGACTTGCTTGGAGAACTAAATTGCACGGTCTGGTTGGACCTCCGTAGCCCATGGCTGCTTGAGGAGGAGGAGGAGGATGATGATGATGAATGTAATCAATGATACTATCATTAACTAATGATTAATATAATATTAATAACTTAATTAATTTTTTTACAAATTTTTCCAGGGAAAAGACAAATACACCTCTTGCTTCCCCCCCCCCATTCACTGTCGACGCCCAGGTTCTCTAAATAGTAAAATTTACTTTTCTCTATCGTGAAAAGAGATTTCCTTTACTGTAGGAATAAAAATTTCCTTAAATTAACATTTAATTAATTACCTATAACATGGGGCGGGGGTTTCTCAGTCGATAGCGCGCCAGACTCGTAATCTGTAGTTTCCAGGTTCGAGTCCCAACTAGGTCAGCGTTGAGATTTATCTCCGCAAAATTCCCCGCCCTGCCCACGGTCAGTAGGGGACACCGATGGGCTTGGAAAGACCGCCGTCCGTCGGATGGGACGTTAAGCCGTGGCCCCGTGTGCGGGAGATCCATACCCTGTGCACGTTAAAGAACACGCTGGATGGCCTTGACGGGAGGCTACCATCTGTCTCCCAACAGCTGTTCCAGTGGGTCCCCTCCCCCAACCTTCTCTGAACCTTCGGGGTCCATGTGACCTGGCCATTTAGCCCATGGTGTGCAAAAAAGTGCCGCTCAGAGGTAAAACAACCCAACCTTATAACATGCTTGTAAATAATTCTTATTGAAATACTTGACTCGCTTTTTTTTTCCTTCTTTTTCTGTCGTCTCTCCGTCCTTCTGTCCGTCTATAGACATTCAACTTTTTATCCTTTTTAAAGACAAAAAAAACATTTGCCAGGTGGAAAAGTGCAAACGAATTATTAAGATTCGCATTTTCCGAATATGCTGTTAGTTCTAACTTTTGCCATTAGAGGCCGCAAAATTTGAAAAATGTCGAAATTATAACTGACTACAATGTTTTACACTAGGGGTTCTCAACGTGAGATACGCGTACCCCTTGGGGGTATGTGGTAATAATTTTTGGGGTACAGTCGCTCAAAAAAATATCCGAACGCTATGATTGATTACAGAATTCAGAAAAAATATCTGGCAACGATTTTTTTTAGAAATTAGTGAACACGAAGGTTGACAGATCACTAATTTCTAAAACAATCGTTGCCAGATATTTTTTCTGAATTCTGTAATCAACCATAGCGTTCGGATACTTTTTTGAGCGACTGTACGCCGTGAGAAGTCAAAACTCGCTATATTTGATTACTCAGTAAAATGTTCATAATTTTGTAAGTTTTGTTAAATTGTTTGTGTCATTTTTTGTGTTTATCGATATATGTAATTTATGAATACAAAATTTAAATTATTTTTATATTATTTCCATTGTTATACTATAACTATAGTTTTATCTATGTATACAAGGGGTACGCCAGTTACATACACATTTCCAGGGGGTACGTGAAGCATAAAAGGTTGAGAACCACTGATATATATGTTTTATTTCATTCCCATTGTTATACTATAACTATAGTTTTATCTATCTATACAAGGGATACGCCAGTTACATACACATTTCCAGGGGGTACGTGAAGCATAAAAGGTTGAGAACCACTGATATATATGTTTTATTTCATTCCCATTGTTATACTATAACTATAGTTTTATCTATCTATACAAGGGGTACGTCAGTTACATACACATTTCCAGGGGGTACGTGAAGCATAAAAGGTTGAGAACCACTGATATATATGTTTCATTTCATTCCCATTGTTATACTATAACTATAGTTTTATCTATCTATACAAGGGGTACGCCAGTTACATACACATTTCCAGGGGGTACGTGAAGCATAAAAGGTTGATAACCACTGATATATATGTTTCATTTTATTTCCATTGTTATACTATAACTATAGTTTTATCTATCTATACAAGGGGTACGCCAGTTACATACACATTTCCAGGGGGTACGTGAAGCATAAAAGGTTGATAACCACTGATATATATGTTTCATTTTATTTCCATTGTTATACTATAACTATAGTTTTATCTATCTATACAAGGGGTACGCCAGTTACATACACATTTCCAGGGGGTACGTGAAGCATAAAAGGTTGAGAACTACTGTTTTACGCTATCTACTTATATGTTAGAAATTTTGAACTTTTGTTGATAAGAGTGTTATTGTGAAAGATATTTACGCTGATAGCAGAGATTTGGCTCTTTATCCCTGGGGGGGGGGTTAAAAAATTAACATTAATATTCCAAATTTGAAGTTTTATTGATAGAATGTGGTCAAGGTCATCTATAACGTTCTTTAGTGTGAGAATGGTTACGACTCTCCTACACACGGAACGCGGCCTAACGTCACATTCTACGGACGTCCACCTTTCCAATCCCATAAATCCAAACGTCAACATTTAAATTCGACACATTTCGTCTAGTATTTTAAGAATTGTTTAGATTTCAGAAATTATTTCTAGAGTTAGGGAGTGTGGGAAACTCAAAAAGTGTAATTGACTGCAGCCCCCACCCCTCAAAAAACATAAAATCCATCCCCACCAGCCCCATACACACACACACATAAATGTTACGAATTCCTCTCTCACTATCTGAATCTCATCTAGCCACGCCACTAGGCTACATGCCTGACTCTTTCGGCCGGCGAACAAAAATCCCTTTACAGACAACCCCTTTCAAACTGCAGCCAAAAAAAAAAGCATGTCGTTAAAGAATAACAAAGCGATATGAGTAGGGAAATCCTGTCGACATGTAATCGGAAGTGTGGCTGTCTCTGTGGAGCTGTAACCATGTGCACAGCATGCCTCTCTGCCAACTGGCCAATGGCCTGTCTGAGCCCTGGCAGCGTAATCTTTTCCTGTGCCCGCGTCTACTTCTGCTGAGAATGAGTCGCTGCTGTGCGTTTGCCTGCTCGGTCGGTCGGTACACGTCACACAGGAAGTTGTGGCAAATGTGGGCAGGTTTCAAGGGCTCCACATTCGCTTTCGCCTCTTGTTTTTTTATACTGCAATTTCGCAATCCAACGGAAAACTCACCCATGGCCAACAGCGAATCGACGCATACGGGTTCCCGACCCGCGCTCTGACGTCACTTCCAAGAGTAGGTCGTATAAAACACTGATGCTGATGATTTGAAATGCAGTGCTGTGTTAGTGTCGTACGCGTTGTTACAGCTGAAGCTCTTGTGGCGTGTGTTGCTCTACCTCTTGACCTGGGTGTGTTGGCGCTTGTTTTCTCTCGGACTTCTCTCGACTTGTTTCTTCTGCAGTGATGGAGTTATGGATGAAGTGTTTGTTTCTCGGCTTTTTTATGACAGTGACCACAGCACGTAAGTACATCCCTCACACTCGGTTGCCTTTCCTTTCTGTCTGTTGATATCAGCGGTGAAATAAATGAAAGGGAACGTTCTATTTTTTTGTTTAGAGGTTACTTACTCGTAAGTTAAGCTTCGACTTAAGGCTTCAAGGCATTAATCGCTTCAAAAATAAATTGCATTTCCAGGTTTAACTGCGCAGGAGTTGTGAATTTGTATTATAGTTATATAATGAATGTTTTCAGATTTATATATTCGGAACTAGAGGGGGGAGAGCAAGAAGACATCCCCCCCTTAGATCAGGCCCTTCCAGAATACTTCTAAGGGTAGATGCAAAAAAAATTATTAAACTTATTTTCATTTCATACATTTATTTTTAAGAATTTTTTGAAATAGTTGGAAAACTGGGGGAAGAATGTTATATTGCATTGGAAATCCAGTCTCTTGCCCCCCCCCCCCCTCCAACCCTTTTATATTTTTATCGGTTCAATTATGTTTCTTCCCACTTTACTTTTTTTTTAAACTTTACATTTTACTTTTACTTTATGATCCACCCTCCTTTACTTTTTTTTTAATCCGGACTTGAATTTTTTTCACCGCATCGATTTAATGTTTTATTTTTAATGTTTCCCTTCAGTCAACAAAAAAATTAATATTTCTACTTCCTAATTTTGGTGGCTTTTTTAAACTAGACGCCGTCCTGTGGCCGAGTGGTTACCACGCTTGGCTATTGATCTAAGGAACCGGGTTCGAGCCCCGGGTAAGGCATGGCTGTTTGTGTCGTTTTTCTGCTGAGGTTCTGCCATCCTCACCGACCTTCTACTTTGGCATATAAACTGACAGGCTCCTGTCAGACCTCTGTGGCAAGCAACTGCTTGAGGGGGTTTTTAGTTTTTTATTTTTAAACTAGCCATAGCTTAGGATCTTGGCTGGTCAAAGTCCGGCCCTGTTGACTGATTACTTGGCTTGTGAAGATATCTTTTGTCATCTATTGATTTTCATTTGCCGTTTGTTTATTTGTAGATTTGATAGTTTACGAACGTTGTTGTTCCACCAGACCCTCCCAACCACTGGGATCATCGTAACACATTATATATCAAATAAATGCTCGTGACATATAAACAAAATTTCTTTTCCCTCATCATCCCCAATATCAATCATTTATCAATCAACCAATCAAACGGGTTCGATGATCTATCAATCACTTGTCAATCAACCAATGTAAACAAGGACATCAGAAGAATCGACAGCGCAGTCTCCTAATTTCCCATTGCTTCCTTAATTGGCACTCGTTCTTCTCCGTTGCAATTCAGTGATGGTCGAGTCACTAGGGCACTGATTTGCCTCGTGCCATAAGCGCCGAACTTTAACTTTTACCCGGGTTTGGTTTGGTTTACCTCTGAGCGGCACTTTCTTTGCACACCATGGGATAAATGGCCAGGTCACATGGAACCCGAAAGTGCAGAGAAAGTTGGGTGAGGGGACCCACTGGAACAGCTGTTGGGAGACAGATGGTAGCCTCCCGTCAAGGCCATCCAGCGTGTTCTTTAACGTTGGGTTGTTTTACCTCTGAGCGGCACTTTTTTGCAAACCATGGGCTAAATGGCTAGGTCACATGGATCCCGAAGGCTCAGAGAAGGTTGGGGGAGGGGGCCCACTGGAACAGCTGTTGGGAGACAGATGGTAGCCTCCCGTCAAGGCCATCCAACGTGTTCTTTAACGTGCACAGGGTATGGCTCTCCCGCACACGGGGCCACGGCTTAACGTCCCCTCCGACGGACGGCGGCCTTTCCAAGCCCATCGGTGTCCCCTACTGACCGTGGGCAGGGCGGGGAATTTTGCGGAGATAAATCTCAACGCTGTCTTAGCTGGGACTCGAACCTGGGAACTACAGATTACGAGCCTGGCGCGCTACCGACTGAGCCACCCCCACCCACTTTTACACGGGGCAGAATAGTTACATCCAGGGCCGGATCTGGTAGGCCCCGCGCCTCCTTCCAAAATGTTATCAATGGTAACGGATGAAAAAAAAATTGTTAAATATATGATTCCACGAAATTTTAACACAATTTTTTTTTAACTCTGAAACTGCAATCGAAATCCAGTCTGTTGCCCTCCCCCTTTTTTCCAACTCGATTACATCACTTCTTTACATCGAATATTTATACGACTTTTAACGAAAAATGATAGAAAAAAAATGACAGTTCGGTTTGATTAGCACTGTCGCGAAGAAAAATCGGACTAAATATTTAACTAAATCTTTCTCTCATGCTCAAATTTGTATCCCGCAAGTTATTAATATTGTTTATACACGTCTTCAAATATCTTATTAGGTGGGGGGAGGGGGCTGAACCCAATATCTTTTTTTTTGGGGGGGGGGTTGTTTTACCGCTGAGAAGCACTTTTTTGCACACAATGGGCTAAATGGTCAGGTCGCAAGGACCCGAGGACTCGGAGAAGGTTGGAGGAGAGGACCCAGTAGAAGAGTTGTTGGTAGCCTCCCGTCAAGGCCATCCAGCGTGTTCTCTAACGTACAATGGATTGGATTGTTTTACCTCTGAGCGGCACTTTTTTTGCACACCATGGGCTAAATGGCCAAGCCACAAGGACCCCGAAGGCTCAGAGAAGGTTGGGGAAGGGGACCCACTGGAACAGCTGTTGGGAGACAGATGGTAGCCTCCCGTCAAGGCCATCCAGTGTTTCTTTAACGTGCACAGGGTATAGCTCTCCCACACACGGGGCCACGGCTTAACGTCCCATCCGACGGACGGCGGCCTTTCCAAGCCCATCGGTGTCCCTACTGACCGTGGGCAAGGCGGGGAAATTTTGCGGAGATAAATCTCAACGCTGACCCAGCTGGGACTCGAACCTGGGAACTACAGATTACGAGCCACCCCCGGCCCCCGATTGTGACGGATTGACTGATGTCTTATTGATAGAATTAACGTGATTCCGTGTCAAACCATGATGCAGATATCGTAGAGCTCTGAAATTTTTCCCCTAGGATTCCGTCGTAGATCTCCGGAAAAAATCAGAAATTTGACCGTAATCAGAAAATTGATGTAACAGAGGTTACGCAGCGGTCAAATCATGATCTACGAATGCTAGAAATGTGAAAATTGGAGTCTTAGGGTATTTCCGGTTGTAGATCTCAGAAATGTTACGAAATTTCTAAGCCGGAGGGTTCTCCGAGGTCAAAGGTTAGATCTATCGGTGCTAGGAAGCTAAAAATTGGTTCCTCGGGGGTGGGGGGAGATTTTGAGTCGTAGATCTCATAAATATTGCGAAATTTTGGATGCGATGAGTCTTTCGAGGTTAAATTCGATATACTGATGCTGGAGAGCTATAATTTTGTGAATAAAATTATTAAAAAAATTACTAAAAAAGAAAAGAGGAAATTTTTGATTCGGTGTCGCATTCAAGGTCAAATAGGGGTCATAACGACGAGCTAGAAACGTATACTACTAAAGATGAGTTTCTCATAATTTTAATATCTCACTTTTCCTGAAATTGCAAAGGGAAAGAAAACATTTTTAATTTTATAATAATCACTCTTTAGTAATTAAAAATGAGCATTATTCAGCTTTCGATTATATTCTTCAGATATTGTCTTTTTTTTTTCTCATTAATGAATCCCATCCTATCGTTTAAAATGAATACTAAATAAATTATGACAAAATTACATATTCAAGTATCTTCAATTTCTGCAAATTATTTTTTATATTTTTCGTTTCAAGAAACATTAAGATTTCAATTTTATCATGAAATAATTATAATCATTTTAAAGTTTTTGCAATAGTTTCGCCGAGTAGTTAGCATGTTTGGCTACTGATCAGAGAGACCCGGGTTCGATCCCCGGAAAAGGCACGGCTATTTTTTTGTGTTGTCTTTCTGCTGAGGTCTCTCCTTCCTCAAAGATCTCCCTACGGTCTGTTATACCGACAGGCTCCCATCAGACCTCCGTGGTCAGCAGCTCTTCAGGGGGAATTTATATATAAATCATACAAATAATTAGATACATACTGCTACACCATTTTATATATGTTTTTTAAAATGTGTTACAAACTTTTTCTTATTTCTACCTGGTATCGGGCGGATTCGGGATCGGTAACTATCGAAATGGTTCGGATTCAGGATCGGTAACTATCGAAATGGTTCGGATTCGGGATTGGTAACTATCGAAATGGTCCGGATGCGGCATCGGTAACTATCGAAATGGTTCGGATTCGGGATCGGTAACTATCGAAATGCTTCGGATTCCGGATCGGTAACTATCGAAATGGTTCGGATTCCGGATCAGTAACTAACGAAATGGTTCGGGATCGGTAACTGTCGAAATGGTTTGGGATCGGTAACTGTAGAAATGGTTCGGGATCGGTAACTGTAGAAATGGTTCGGGATCGGTAACTGTAGAAATGGTTCGGGATCGGTAACTGTCGAAATGGTTCGGGATCAGTAACTGTCGAAATGGTTCGGGATCGGTAACTGTCGAAATGGTTCGGGATCGGTAACTGTCGAAATGGTTCGGGATCGGTAACTGTCGAAATGGTTCGGGATCGGTAACTGTCGAAATGGTTCGGGATCGGTAACTGTCGAAATGGTTCGGGATCGGTAACTGTCGAAATGGTTCGGGATCGGTAACTGTCGAAATGGTTCGGGATCGGTAACTGTCGAAATGGTTCGGGATCGGTAACTGTCGAAATGGTTCGGGATCGGTAACTGTCGAAATGGTTCGGGATCGGTAACTGTCGAAATGGTTCGGGATCGGTAACTGTCGAAATGGTTCGGGATCGGTAACTGTCGAAATGGTTCGGGATCGGTAACTGTCGAAATGGTTCGGGATCGGTAACTGTCGAAATGGTTCGGGATCGGTAACTGTCGAAATGGTTCGGGATCGGTAACTGTCGAAATGGTTCGGGATCGGTAACTGTCGAAATGGTTCGGGATCGGTAACTGTCGAAATGGTTCGGGATCGGTAACTGTCGAAATGGTTCGGGATCGGTAACTGTCGAAATGGTTCGGGATCGGTAACTGCCGAAATGGTTCGGGATCGGTAACTGCCGAAATGGTTCGGGATCGGTAACTGCCGAAATGGTTCGGGATCGGTAACTGTCGAAATGGTTCGGGATCGGTAACTGTCGAAATGGTTCGGGATCGGTAACTGTCGAAATGGTTCGGGATCGGTAACTATCGAAATGGTTCGGATTTCGGGCCGAACCATTTTGAATATATATTCATCTTATTTATTCTCATTTTGACTCATTCTTTCACACTCCTACACTTTGGAATGTATGCGCAGTCCTCTCACCCACTATTTTCCCACTATATCCGGGATTCATGCAATAGTGTCACAGCAATTTCCTCAAATGGGCAACATTGGTTTGTTGCTATCACCAACCACCAGATGGCGAGGTGGTTAATTTTCCCTAAAGCGATGCATGCAAAATAATGGCTGAACACAACGAAAAATTAGATAAAACTATGTTCCGAGAAATATTATCGGAACTTCTCGATAAAATCTGAAATTTCTAGTACTTCCCGTGAATCTAAGAGAATACTTTAAACTAGCATTAAAAACATTGCTATTGTCACGTGTGAATGAACACATTCGATATCCTGCTTATGTCCTTTGAACCTTGCTGCGTAAAAATAAGGTAAAAACGTGTGACTTTCGCATACTGCCTGCAGTATCCTTTTCAGCGTTTGACAACCCTTCTCTGTTAATGTGCTCATTTGAACGGAGAAGACCGACGATTGGGAAGACAGGAATTGTGAGCTTGTTAGCCCGATGCTTCTTCTTGTTTAGGAAATGGTCATTAAGAGTGCATTGGCAACGCCACATCGGTTATGTGACAATGCACGTGAAGTCTGTAATTGGATTGGAACTGAAGCGTTGCCAACTAGAATGTTGAAATAATAAAAAGACACGAAACGAAATTATTTTCTTTTGTAAACCATTTCTCAACTTTTTCCGTGGAATGTAGAGGCCATCTCATGCACACTACTTTTAAAAATGTTATTAATTGGGTTCGTAGAATTTTTTTTTTTTTTGCTATTGTCACGTGACCTCTTCACCCAAGATAGACTCAAGTAGTTTACACGCAAATCAGCTGCATAAATTATATCGAAAATGGAAATGTTCAGGTTGAGTTCGCAGATGAGTTTAACAACTAAATGTATTTGTTGTTTGCGAACATAAAAAGATGCATATTGATCTTGTCTAACAAGATCATTCAGAAAATCAGCGAAAGAAACTGCTTCATTTGCTTTGTCTAATGAGCCCTGTTCAATTTTTACGACTTTGTGGTGATTCATTTTTATATCTCTCATTAAGTATTCTGGACATGCAAAGTAGTGAAAACTAGTTCTTTCTCCTTACATCTGAGAATATCGGACGCCATGTAAAGGTAGATCTCTGTACGAGGGAAAATGTTTGCTTTGACGTCATAAGCATTTCTTTAGATCACGTGATTATATTGTTACCGTTTACCGAATGCTGAAATCACTGGCGTTCCCAGAAACTTCTAATGGTATTTTTTTTTATATACCTTTGAGTTTAAAGGGGGAGGTAGTTCACATGCCTGAAATCTAATCTTGCAAGGATTATCTTAGGAAATATGTTATATCCCTCCACCTTGAGGGTTTCAATAACCATCCACCACCCATTAATGTAAAATTTCAAACCCAGGGTTTTGAAGCTACAGTAGTTTTAGTGGTTGAAGCCCTAAAAGGAGAAGAAAAGTATCATTTGTCAATAAGTATTCATTGAAGAATTACTATATCAAATAAAAAATGGATAGAAAATATTTAGCCAGCAAAAATAGTAATACACAAAAAGGAATTTTTACACATGAAAACAAAATATAGAAGAAAGGTTTGAAACTTTCGATATTTTGCCTCCTAGAAATTTGCAAAAATGCAATTAGGTGAGGAGTGGTCAACCACACAGGGTCCTGGTGCTGACCATATGAACCCACTGGACTGGACAGATATATGGCTCTGAGCTTGATTATGGATCCTGATTTTGCTGCATTGGTGGGCTTCTGTGGAGGGAAAATCTTCCGCTGTGTTTTCTGTTTGTTTGTGGGTTGACAGCCCCAAGTGAATAGATTCGCAGGATATGTTTATCAGCTGGTGGATAATCCTGAGCAGAGGTCATCGCAGGCACCTGAACTCATTGCTTCTATTGGCATCGTCAAATTCTACATTAGAGGAAGTCTTCCAGTGTAGCCTTTAGTGGTGGGGGAACGGGTCTTTGCCCCATGTCTGCAATTAGGGGGCTGTTTGATGTTGTCGGCACTATGGAACGATTTTTTTTTTTAGAAATTAGTGATCTGGCAACCTTCGTGTCACGTGATACGAAGGTTGCCAGATCCGTAATTTCTAAAAAAATCATTGACAGATATTTTTTCTGAATTCTGTAATCAACCATAGTGTTGGATACTTTTTTGAGCGACTGTACATGCCATATGTAAGCTCTTCAATCCTGTTTGTTTGCTTTCACTTCGATTAAATTTTAATCAACCATTTTATCTTTTTAACAAAGTTACACAAGATTCACATTGCATGTTTAGTTCTTCTCTATGTCGAAGCGAAAGGGCTTCGTTTTGCGATAACGTCACTGGTCAAAACCGGGTTGATTCGCAGGCATGCGTTCGATATGTAAACACGACTGGACTATGTCGATGACCTGAGAAGAAAATTGTTCAATTCGGTAATAAAACGATATAAATTGTTTGGGTTTTAACGATAGGTGACTGAGTAATTTTAGTTCAGGAAGCCGGATCGGAATGGAATTTCAGCCGTCGACTTCGTTTATTACCGCTAGTTATTTGCAATAAAAGTTCCGAGCCAATTAGATTCGCAAAAAGCTTTTAGTGGAAGAGAAAAGAACTCGGGTCAAACAAGAGACCTCGTTACATTCCGTGTCTTGTGTTTCTTCTTTTAATACCGCATAATGGCATTGCATTCGCTATTGGCTGCAGCCCAAAAGCAATCATTTTAATTGGACTCATTTCATGATTTGCTCAAGAGTTAACAAGAATGAACTGGTTTCTTGCTTCGCTGAATAGTTTGATTTAATATACGCGACATTAAGTTATGCATAGTCCTTTGTAATGAGAGATAAATGCAAGTACCAACTGAAGGGTTGGGTTGTTTTACCTCTGAGCGGCACTTTTTTTGCACACCATGGGCTAAATGGCCAGGTCACAAGGACTCCGAATGCTCGGAGAAGGTTGGGGAAGGGGATGACCTCTGACAGATGGTAGCCTCCCGTCAAGGCCATCCAGCGTGTTCTTTAACGTGCACAGGGTATGACTCTCCCACACAAGGAGCCACGGCTTAACGTCCCATCCGACGGACGGCGGCCTTTCCAAGCCCATCGGTGTCCCCCTACTGACCGTGGGCAGGGCGGGAAATTTTTCGGAGATAAATCTCAACGCTGACCCAGTTGGGACTCGAACCTGGGAACTGTAGATTACAACCTGGCGCGATACCGACTGAGCCCCCCCCCCCCGCCCCACCAATGGAAGTTTTCCATTTCAAAATCATTTAACTTTTTAAGTGTAAGAAGGGTTTACTTTTTAAGAATCCTGTTTCAGTAGATAAAAATAGTGATCCACACAGTGATTTCCAATTCAATAGGAATTTCAAGTTCGGGAAATTAGGGAATTTCATATTCACCCCCACACTCAAGCCTAACATTCCATAGAAAAGGAACTAACGTTAAAACTGGATTACTGTACACTAAAATTCGCTATGTATCGATTCATATTTGCGTTGTTAGAAAATTGTGACAAAATTGCCATAAATGGACTTAATGGGGGGGGGGATTCCATCAGTCTCCTAACATCTGTCCAGTCGGTTTCTTTTCCCCAACTTTCTTTGATCCATTGAAGTCCATGGGTTGGATTGTTTTATTTCTTGTCTCTTTTTTGCACACAATGGACTAAGTGGCCAATTCAACGACATCGAGGCTCAAAGAAGGTCAGGGTTGGGTTGGGTTGTTTTACCTCTGAGCGGCACTTTTTTGCACACCATGGGCTAAATGGCCAGGTCACATGGACCCCGAAGGCTCAGATAAGGTTGGGAGAGGGGATGACCTCTGACAGATGGTAGCCTCCCGTCAAGGCCATCCAGCGTGTTCTTTAACGTGCACAGGATATGACTGTCCCACACACGGGGCCACGGCTTAACGTCCCATCCGTCGGACGGTGGCCTTTCCAAGCCCATCGGTGTCCCCTACTGACCGTGGGCAGGGCGAGGAGTTTTGCGGAGATAAATCTCAACGCTGACCCAGCTGGGACTCGAACCTGGGAACTACAGATTACGAGCCTGGCGCGCTACCGATTGAGCCACCCCCGCCCCAGAGAGAAGGTCAGGGGAAGGGAACCTACTGGACAGCTGTTGGGAGACAGATGATAGCCTCCCGTCACGGCCATCCAGCGTGTTCTTTAACGTGCCCAAGGTCTGACTCTCTCCCCATACACGGAGCCACGGCTTAATGCCCCATCTGACGGACGGTGACTTTTCCATGCCCATTGGTGTCCCCTGCTGATCGTGGGCAGGACGGGGAGTTTTGCGGAGATAAATCTCAATTACTGGCCCAGCTGCTACTCGAACCTGGGAACTTCAGATTACGAGCCTGCCGCGCTACCAACTGAGCATACCCGTCCCTTGAGGTCCATGTGACCTGACCGTTTAACCCATTGTGTGCGCAAAAGTTGGCGCTCAGATAGCAAAGAATTTGGTTTGTTAAGAGTATAAATATGGATCACTAATGCCATTACTTATCTCGCTTATTTTAATTATTTCTTGTACGAAACAGTATAATTTGCGTCATGATTCTCAGAAACCTAACCACAAAATAAAACAAGGTCTTGGTATACCAGGAAACATACTATATAACTACGTTTAGTATTTGAACTTTGCCCTAAAAGTCTAAATACTTGGAATAAAGAACATCCTTGTAGATATGTATGCACCTCCAAGGATTTTTATCTTGGAAAAACATACTCTATAGATCCTTTCCGGATCATTTTTAGAAGTGAGTTCAGAGAAGCTTCTACCTGCCTCTTTATCGATGTGTTGACCTTCAAACTCTTTTGGGCGTGAACCCGTCTCAAACCACTTTTTTTTTCTTCCCCATATTAATATCACCTTCGATATTTCCATTATCTAGAAACCTGTTGAATCTTTTTCCGTAGTATAAATTTTTACTTACTCAGTATTCAGGGGATTCGCCACAGACGATTTAAAAAATGATTTACGGCACAGGTACAGTCGAAATTTTCCTTCGCGGGGAACCCCCTGGAAAATTACTTTTTTGACGCTCGTTTTGTGAACAATAGCTTCGGCGCCTCATTCACAATTAAACCTAACAACCAACCATCTGTAAGTACGAGCTGGCTCTGTCGGTTGGGTTGTTTTACCTCTGAGCGGCACTTTTTTTGCACACCGTGGGCTAAATGGCCAGGTCACATGGACCCCAAAGGCTCAGAGAAGGTTGGGGGAGGGGACCCACTGGAACAGCTGTTGGGAGACAGATGGTAGCCTCCCGTCAAGGCCATCCAGCGTGTTCTTTAACATGCACGGGGTATGGCACTCCCGCACACGGGGACACGGCTTTACGTCCCATCCGACGGAGGGCGGTCTTTCCAAGCCCATCGGTGTCTCCTACTGACCGTGGGCAGGGCGGGGAATTTTGCGGAGATAAATCTCAACGCTGACCCAGCTGGGACTCGAACCTGGGAACTACAGATTATGAGAATGGCGCGCTACCGACTGAGCCACCCCCGCCCCCCAAAGATCCAGTTCCCTCTGTATCTGTGATGAGATTTTTCTCCACCAATCATATCTCTGCTCTTGGTGAGAAAGAGGACACTGATGACCTTCAAAAGTTGCCATCCATTGAATGGGACAAGAATCCAAGGCTACAAAATATCGCCGTCCTTCGGATGAACATTAAGTCATGGTCCCGTGTGCGGGAGAGCCTTACTCTGCGTACGTTAAAGAACTTGATGGGAGGCTACTTCTGTCTCCTAACAGCCGTCTAGTGGGTCCCCTCTTCCAACCTTCTGAGCTTTCCAGGTCCTTGTGACCTGACCATTTAGCCCATTGTGTGCACAAAAGTGGCGGGGGTGGCTCAGTCGGTAGCGCGCCAGGCTCGTAATCTGTAGTTCCCAGCTTCGAATCCCAGCTGGGTCAGCGTTGAGATTTACCTCCGCAAAACTCCTCGCCCTGCCCACGGTCAGTAGGGGACACCGATGGGCTTGGAAAGGCCGCCGTCCGTCGGATGGGACGTTAAGTCGTGGCCCTGGTGCGGGAAAGCTATACTCCGTGCACGTTAAAGAACACACTGGATGGCTTTGACGGGAGGCTACCATCTGTCTCCTAACAGCTGTTCCAGTGAGTTCCTCTCCCAACCTTCTCTGAGCCTTCGGGATCCTTGTGACCTGGCCATTTAGCCCATGGTGTGGAAAAAAGTGCCTCTCAAAGGTAAAACAACCCAACAACAAAAGTGGCGATCAGAACTTAGACAACCCAACAGAAATCGTAATCTGTCAATAATCAACTAATATAAAGGGTTCTCAATTATCCCTTTCGCAAGCTTGTGTTATTTTCTTTGATAAACACCTACGAGAATATAAAAGTTATGGAAAACACATCACTTGCTAAACATCGGATCCATCAATTTGCTAGGCCTTACAAGAATCCGTTCTGCTTGGAAAGCATCTATGTCATGCCTAAAGGCTGTGACGGCTCTTTCAGTTTGGTAGCGTTCATTAAATCAAACATCGCCTTTGTCACTATGGCATTCGTTATGCCTCAGAATACATTTACTAGTCATACGAGCAGAAGAGAATGTTCCCAATTTCGAAACCAGAATGTATCTGAGAGAGAAAAGGTCGCAACCCATTGGAGCTTTCTTGATATTTTAAATATTTTATTGTTAGCACCAGGGCACGAAATGGTAGGGGGACGCGGATGGATACCGTTTCCTCAGTTCCAGTGTTCTGTAGTTTTTATCCCTTATATTTAACGACAGGAAATCCTCTTTTTGAACTCAATCTTATTAGGGATAGTTGGGTTGTTTTACCTCTGAGCGGCACTTTTTTGCACACCATGAGCTAAATGGCCAGGTCACATGGACTCCGAAGTCTCAGAGAAGGTTGGGGGAGGGGACCCACTGGAACAGCTGTTGGGAGACAGATGGTAGCCTCCTGTCAAGGCCATCCAGCGTGTTCTTTAACGTGCACAGGGTATGGCTCTCCCGCACACGGAGCCACGGCTTAACGTCCCATCCGACGGACGGCAGCCATTCCAAGCCCATCGGTGTCCCCTACTGACCGTGGGCAAGGCGGGGAATTTTGCGGAGATAAATCTCAACGCTGACCTAGTTGGGACTCGACGCCCCCGCTTATAACATGGAACCCCCGCCCCATGTTATAAGGTAATTAATTAAATGTTAATTTAAGGAAATTTTTATTCCTACCAATAAAGGAAATCTCTTTTTCACGATAGAGAAAAGTAAATTAACGTGCACAGGGTATGGCTCTCCTGCACACGGGGCCACGGCTTAACGTCTCATCCGACGGACGGCGGCCTTTTCAAGCCATCGGTGTCCCCTACTGACTGTGGGCAGGGCGGGGAATTTTGTGGAGATAAATCTCAACGCTGACCCAGCTGGGACTCGAACCCGGGAACTACAATTACGAGCCTGGCGCGCTACCGACTGAGCCACCCCCGCCCCCACCTGACATGTAACAGGGAGTGGGTTCGAGTCCCACTCATCGGCGAAACTCATTTTTTCCACAAAAGTATCTCTTGATTTCCATGTCAATAAGTAATCTATATTTATATTGATTAATACCACAAAAATTATGCACAGGAATTAAATTCCAGTGCTGACTTTCACCCCCAAGGAGTCATGAATTGCTAAGCCATTGTTTCGAAGGTTTTTGCTGTTAATCTTTCAAAATTCTGGTTTATTAACAGTAAATTGTTTAGGTATACTCTTTTACCTGCTTGTGACCTTCTTGTTATTTTCTTCCATGTCTTCCTCACAATTTACTTAAAACAGGAAAGCTTTTTGTCTGCAGTCTAGTGCTTTCCGAAATTCCTGGCGTCTCATAAGACTGTGAAACATCCCACTAGAAGTGTTGCAAGAGTTCAAAAACTCTAATAGCTGCAATGCTTTGGGTAGTTTTACCTCTGAGCGGCACTTTTTGCACACCATGGGCTAAATGGCCAGGTCACTGGACCCCGAAGGCTCAGAGAAGGTTGGGGGAGGGGACCCACTGGAACAACTGTTGGGAGACAGATGGTAGCCTCCCGTCAAGGCCATCCAGCGTGTTCTTTAACGTGCACAGGGTATGTCTCTCCCGTACACGGGACCACGGCTTAACGTCCCATCCGACGGATGGCGACCTTTCCAAGCCCATCGGTGTCCCCTACTGACCGTAGGCAGGGCGGGGAATTTTTGCGGAGATAAATCTCAACGCTGACCCAGCTGGGACTCGAACCTGGGAACTACAGATTACGAGCCTGGCGCGCTACGGACTGAGCCACCCCCGCCCCTATTAGGGGTAGTGATGGATAAAAGAAAGCGAAGGGAGGGGGGCGTGGTCACCTAGATAGGATCGAATTTATGACGACATTAAAATTAGACAGAAAAATTACCTTCATGTTGGTTTGATTTTTTGGCAATGCAACATTACATTATATTAGAAGAATTTTAGAATTTCTGGAGACTACGAACTAGTGGCTGAATGGTTAGCGTGCTTCACTGCGGAGGGAAAGGACTTGTGTCGTCCATGCGTTATACAAAATTCGAACCCAAAAACCTCAAGGACTCGAAGCTGGCAAGGCGATTTGAATTCTTTTACCTCTGAGCGGCACTTTTTTTGCACACAATGGGCTAAATGGCCAGGTTACAAGGGTTGGGTTGTTTTACCTCTGAGCGGCACTTTTTTGCACACCATGGGCTAAATGGCCAGGTCACAAGGACCCGAAGGCTCAGAGAAGGTTGGGGGAGGGGACCCACTGGAACAGCTGTTGGGAGACAGATGGTAACCTCCCGTCAAGGCCATCCAGCGTGTTCTTTAACGTGCACAGGGTATGGCTCTCCCGCACACGGGGCCACGGCTTAACGTTCCATCCGACGGACGGTGGCCTTTCCAAGCCCATCGGTGTCCCCTACTGACCGTGGGCACGGCGGGGAATTTTGAGGAGATAAATCTCAACGCTGACCCAGCTGGGACTCGAACCTGGGAACTACAGATTACGAGCCTGGCGCGCTACCGACTGAGCCACCCCCGCCCCCAGGTTACAAGGACCCCGAAGGCTCAGAGAATGTTCGAGGAGGGGACCCACTGGAACAACTGTTGGGTGACAGATGGTAGCCTCCCGTCAAAGCCATCCAGCGTGTTCTTTAATGTGCACGGAATGGCTCTCTCGCACACGGAGCCAAGGCTTAACGACCAATACGACGGACGGCGACCTTTCTAAGCCCATTGGTGTCCCCTACTGACCGTGGGTAGGGCGGGGAGTTATGCGGAGATAAATCTAAAGCTTAACTAGGAGTGCGAGTAGTAAAATTAGAATCAAATTTTAATCACGATGATTTTGAGGTAGGTCCTATTGTCTTATTATAATACAGCAACTCTAAATAAGTAAGTAACCAATTTTCCCCTAAATTTCAAGTGTTTATTAATTTATTGCTTTCCTGTGGATGCAAGAGTAACAACGTCTAAAGGAGGCGGGGGTGGCTCAGTCGGTAGCGCGCCAGGCTCGTAATTTGTAGTTCCCAGGTTCGAGTCCCAGCTGGGTCAGCGTTGAGATTTATCTCCGCAAAATTCCCCGCCCTGCCCACGGTCAGTAGGGGACACCGATGGGCTTGGAAAGGCCGCCGTCCGTCGGATTGGACGTTAAGCCGTGGCCCCGTGTGCGGGAGAGCCATACCCTGTGCACGTTAAAGAACAGGCTGGATGGCCTTGACGGGAGAGGCTACCATCTGTCTCCCAACAGCTATTCCAGTGGGTCCCCTTCCCCAACCTTCTCTGAGCCTTCGAGGTCCTTGTGACCTGGACATTTAGACCATGGTGTGCAAAAAGTGACGCTCAGAGGTAAAACAACCCAACCCTAACAACGTCTAACGCCATTTAGAAAAGTACTATGTGGTCGGCTCTTCAATTGCAAGCCATGCGATAAGTGCATTATCCTTTTTTGAAAAATTTTTTTTGGCTTTTTTGACTTTCCTATACAATTAATGTTTCGGACTTACGTAATTATTCTAGATTAATAATAACAGATGGTGTAGATTGAGTCAATCATAATTTA
This sequence comes from Ryuthela nishihirai, assembly GCA_038380435.1. NCBI lineage: Eukaryota > Metazoa > Arthropoda > Arachnida > Araneae > Heptathelidae > Ryuthela > Ryuthela nishihirai. Next base: position 49,555,228 of record JAWZYU010000024.1, on the reverse strand, counting down.
AACTGGATATTTCATTTAAAAAGGAGCTCTTTTCAAAGTGACCTCGAATCTAAATATCTATTTTCAATTTCACTTTTTTGCCATACCTGTGCACGTTAAAGACCACCCTGGGTGGCCTTGACGGGTGGCTACCATCAGTTCCCCTCCCCACAACCTTCTCTGAGTCCTCTGGGTCCTTGTGACCTGGCCATTTAGGGGGTGGCTCAGTCGATAGCGTGCCAGGCTCGTAATCTGTAGTTCCCAGGTTCGAGTCCCAGGTGGGTCAGCGTTAAGATTTATCTGCGCAAAATTCCCAGCCCTGCCCACTGTAGGTAGGGAACACCTATGGGCTTGGAAAGGCCGCCGTCCGTCGGATGGGACGTTAAGCCGTGGCCCCGTGTGCGGGAGAGCCATACACTGTGCACGTTAAAGAACACGCTGGATGGCCTTGACGGGAGGCTACCATCTGTCTCCCAACAACTGTTCCAGTGGGTCCCCTCCCCCAACCTTCTCTGAGCCTTCAGGGTCCATATGACCTGGCCATTTAGCCCATGGTGTGCAAAAAAGTGCCGCTCAGAGATAAAACAACCCAACCTGGCCATTTAGCCCACTGTATGCAAACTGACAGGCTCCTGTCAGACCTCTGTGGCAAGCAGCTGCTTGAGGGGGTATTTATTTTTTATGCAAAAAAAGTTACCGCTCAAAAGTAAAACAATAGAACGCAGTACTTAGGGCCAATTTACAATCACTAGAGATATGGCGATTTCACATATTTATTTCAAACTCATATATGAGAAAAATCAGAATTAAAGGCTAATATTTTACTCAATGATGGTCACGCATTTATTCGAATCCTCTGGGAAATTTCGTTTGTTGCCAAAGCACTGATGTAGCACCTCGTGCTCTGCAAGTCACGCAAGCGCACTGGCACATTCGGTGCATGATGTCAGAGGGACATCCGGTTGCAGATGTCTCTTTACGCTTCCTTGAATGGGGAGATTTAGAGATGTGATCTCAACGCCAGTCAGGGTTTTCCCGATTTCGAAGTATTCTGCGCATCAAGGGCACAATGTTTTACGAAGCTGACACTGACCGTTAAAAAAGAGACTATTTCTTCGTCGACGTAACTTTTTTTTCTCTCGTAGAAAAAAGGTGGGATTTGTATTATCATTTCTTTCAACACTGGGACTTTGACCTTTCCTAGAGGGTTGGGTTGTTTTACCTCTGAGCGGCACTTTTTTGCACACAATGGGCTAAATGGCCAGGTCACATGGACCCCGAAGGCTCAGAGAAGGTTGGGGGAGGGGACCCACTGGAACAGCTGTTGGAAAACAGATGGTAGCCTCCCGTCAAGGCCATCCAGCGTGTTCTTTAACGTGCACAGGGTATGGCTCTCCCGCACACGGGACCACGGCTTAACGTCCCATCCGACGGACGCGGCCTTTCCAAGCCCATCGGTGTCCCCTACTGACCGTGGGCAAGGCGAGGAATTTTGCGGAGATAAATTTCAAAGCTGACCCAGCTGGGACTCGAACCTGGGAACTACAGATTACGAGCCTGGCGCGCTACCGACTGATCCCCCCCGCCCCCTTCCTAGAGGATTCAACGACACAAAATCTTCTGAACTAGTAATTCTTCGAAATCTCTAATCACTATTAATCAATGGTAGCTTCCTGTTTGGTTAAAATGAATCAGTTATTGGATTCATCTCTGCATCAGACACTTCTGAAAAATGTCGTTCGTGAATCATATTTAAACAATTATGACTTATTTCATCTGTTGCGGAGGAGAAAAAATTTTAAGTTTTTTTTTCCAAAACTGAAATTGAAAAATTATAGAAGGAACTGTAATTTGTCATCATTTCGTTGATCGCATTCCACTGTTATCACATTAAAATCCATTCAAATAGGGAAGCTAGGCTTGGTTTAGTCTGTAACGCACCAGGCTCGTAATCTGTAGTTCCCAGGTTCGAATCCCACCAAGGTCAGCGTTGAGATTTATCTTTTAAAAATCTAAAAAATATATGCAATACATAAATATGTTTAATCTAGGGGGGGGGGGGGGGCATGTCTCTCGCCTTCTCCATAGATCGGTCCCTGAATTTTGCTACCTTATATATAAATGCAAGAACTAAACATATATTCTTCCTATAGTATATATTATGTATACTAGAAGTGTGTGTGTATATATTATGTACAGTCGCTCAAAAAAGTATCCGAACACTATGGTTGATTTCAAAATTCAAAAAAAATATCTGGCATTGATTTTTTTTAGAAATTAGTGATCTGGACACGAAGGTTGCCAGAGGGCCTTCCCATGGGCTTGGAAAGGCCGCCGTACGTCGGATGGGACGTTAAGCCGTGGCCCCCGTGTGCGGGAGAGCCATACCCTGTGCATGTTAAAGAACACGCTGGATGGCCTTGACGGGAGGCTATCATCTGTCTCCCAACAGCCGCTCCAGTGGGTCCCCTTCCCCAACCTTCTCTGAGCCTTCGGGGTCCATGTGACCTGGCCATTTAGCCCATGGTGTGCAAAAAAGTGCCGCTCAAAGGTAAAACAACCCAACCCTGATTATATGGAGCGGTAGCGGCTCAGTAGGTAGCACGCCAGGCTCGAAATTTTGCAGTTTCCAGCGTTGATATTTTTCTCCACAAAACTCCCCACCTTCGGTCAGTGACTGAACACCTGATGGGGCTTGGAAAAATCGCCGTCCATCGGATGGGATATTAAGCCGTGGTCCCGCATGCAGGAGATCTCATACACTGTGCAGGTTAATAGAACACGCTGGATGGCCTTGAAAGGAGGCTACCATCTGTCTCCTAACAGCTGTCCAGTTGGTCTCCTCCCCCAACCTTCTCTTAGCCCTCGGGGTATTTGTAACCGGCCATTTAGCCCATTGTGTGTAAAAGAAAGTATATATCTAAACATTTTTTCCCCTTGCAGCAATATTAAAAGAGTAAAATTTTTGATTATTTTAAGTGAAGAATGTGTTAATTTCTGGATGAAATGCATTGGGTTGTTCTTTATTTTTTTGGAAATCAATGCTATTTTAAAGAATATTTTTTTGGAAAGCTAAAGTCGGAGCTCTATAATTTTTAAAATAAGTTTTTGCTTCTAAAAATGTAATTGATAAAGATCTCTATCAAACATATATGATATATATTTCAGTTCTTTATCACATTTTTCAAACAAAATATCTTAACAGTTATAGAGTTTCGACGTTAGATCCCACCGACATAAAATAGGGTTGTTCGTTAATTTATGGATTGGGTTGTTTTACCTCTGAGCGGCAGTTTTTTGCATAAAATGGACTAAATGGACAGATCTCAAGGACCCCGAAGTCTCAGAGAAGGTTGGGGTAGGGGACCAATTGGAACAGCTGTCGGGAGACAGATGGTAGGCTCTCGTCAAGACCATCCAGTGTGTTCTTTAACGCACAAGGGCCACGGCTTAACGCCCTATCCGACGGACAGCGGCCTTTCCAAGCCCATCGGTGTCCCCTACTGACCGTGGGCAAGGCGGGGAGCTTTGAGGAGATGAAACTCAACGCTAGTCTTCATCTTGGTTATTGGGGGCGGGGGTGGTTCAGTCGGTAGCGCGCCAGGCTCGTAATCTGTAGTTCCCAGGGTCGAGTCCCAGCTGGGTCAGCGTTGAGATTTATCTCCGCAAAATTCCCCGCCCTGCCCACGGTCAGTAGGGGACACCGATGGGCTTTGAAAGGCCGCCGTCCGTCGGATGGGACGTTAAGCCGTGGTCCCGTGTGCGGGAGAACCATACTCTGTGCACGTTAAAGAACGCGCTGGATGGCCTTGACGGGAGGCTACCATCGGTCTCCCAACAGCTGTTCCAGTGGGTCCCTTCCCCCAACCTTCTCTGAGCCTTCGGGGTCCATGTGACATATCCATTTAGCCCATGGTATACAAAAAAGTGCCGCTCAGAGGTAAAACAACCCAACCCTTCTTGGTTATTCCTGTCACAAGCAGCTGATAATACCGCTAGGCATCAAAATTATTTCCAAATAAACAGATCAAATATATACCAAAGTAAAACTTATTAAGAGATAAAAACTTTCTACTCTTATAATTTTGTAACAAGTGAGTAATTTTCATGCTCTCCTAAACAATTTTTAATAATCCCCTTTTCAGATATTTACTCTAAATCCTTTCCAGCAAAGAACGAACTAAGCTAGTTATGAATAATTCATAGCTAACTCGATTCACGCTTTCAGAAGAACGATTAGCCTTCGTTACGATCAATCAAGGTGAAATGTTAAAGGTCAGCCTTCCCTGCTGATCACGATACCGTGTTACTTTTGAAGCATCCGCCTTATTTGCTCAACCTTCAGAACAGGATTGCTAATACAAACAAAATATTGTAGAGTAAGATTAACATTTCCTTATAATTGCCAGGCATAGTGATGTAAGCAGAGAACATTTGCACGTTTCCTATAAGGTAATTCTCTAGATAACTTTCTCAGAAATTAAACTTTAGCCAATATATATTGCATGCTGTTTGAGAAACTTAGATCAAGGTATAGATCAGAATGCTTAAGAACATCGCCGAGCCTCCAATTTTTCCCACTTCAAGCTCCCTTCAATTTTTTTCCCACTTCAAGCTCTCCTTCAATTTTTTCCACTTCAAGCCTTCTTTCAATTTTTTTCCACTTCAAACCTTCTTTCAATTTTTTTCCACTTCAAGCCGTCCTTCAATTTTTTTCCCCACTTCAAGCTCTCCTTCAATTTTTCCTCCACTTCAAGCCTTCCTTCAATTTTTTCCCACTTCAAGCTCTCCTTCATTTTTCCCCCACTTCAAACTCTCCTTCAATTTTTCCCCCACTTCAAGCCTTCCTTCAAATTTTCCCCCACTTCAAGCTCTCCTTCAATTTTTCCCCCACTTCAAGCCTTCCTTCAATTTTTTTCCCATTTCAAGCCTCCTTCAATTTTTTCCCACTTCAAGCCTCCAATTTTTCCCACTTCAAGCTCCCTTCAATTTTTTTCCCACTTCAAGCTCTCCTTCAATTTTTTTCCCACTTCAAGCTCTCCTTCAATTTTTTCCCCACTTCAAGCCTCCTTCAATTTTTTTCCCATTTCAAGCTCTCCTTCAATTTTTTCCCCACTTCAAGCTCTCCTTCAATTTTTTCCCACTTCAAGCTCTCCTTCAATTTTTTCCCCACTTCAAGCCTCCTTCAATTTTTCCCCCATTTCAAGCTCTCCTTCAATTTTTTTCCCACTTCAAGCTCTCCTTCAATTTTTTCCCCACTTCAAGCCTCCTTCAATTTTTTTCCCATTTGAAGCTCTCCTTCAATTTTTTTCCCACTTCAAGCTCTCCTTCAATTTTTTCCCACTTCAAACTCTCCTTCAATTTTTCCCACTTCAAGCTCTCCTTCAATTCTTTCCCCACTTCAAGCTCTCCTTCAATTTTTTTCCCACTTCAAGCCTCCTTCAATTTTTCCCACTTCAAGCCTCCTTCAATTTTTTTCCCACTCAAGCTCTCCTTCAATATTTTCCCACTTCAAGCTCTCCTTCAATTTTTTTCCCTCTTCAAGCCTTCCTTCAATTTTTTTCCACTTCAAGCCTTCCTTCAATTTTTCCCCCACTTCAAGCTCTCCTTCAATTTTTCCCCACTTCAAGCCTTCCTTCAATTTTTTTCCCACTTCAAGCTCTCCTTCAGTTTTTTTCCACTTCAAGCCATCTTCCAATTTTTTTCCACTTCAAGTCCTCCTCCAATTTTTTTCCACTTCAAGCCGTCTATCAATTTGTTTTCCACTTCAAGCCCTCCTCCAATTTTTTCCCACATCAAACCCTTTAATTTTTTTCCACTTCAAGTCCCCTCTCCAATTTTTTCCCCACTTCAAACGAATTTAGTTTTTTAGCCCTTACACTATTTTATTTTTAATCCCCTCAAACGATTGTACCATTTTTGGGACTCCGATTATATTTACCTGTCTCCACATTTTATATAAAGTGCTAAATGGGGGGATAGCCCACATTTAACAAAGAACCACTAAAAAAACTGTATTCTTAAAGATCAGCAGAAAAAATTCTGTTTTTAAAAACGAAAACGTGCATTTCTGAAGAGTAATGAATTGAAAAAGCAAATATTTATGTGAAACAGGAAAATATCTTGATTTTAAAGAAGCAAAAATATACATTTTTAATGGGCCCTGTGAATTTGGCGAAATCGTTTATGTACCAAAGAACTATTCCAAATCGTTGGAAAAAAAATGAGTCTGTTTCAGTGTATCGAACATTTTCAGATTTTGCAGTCGTCCTGTTGAGGCCCTGGGGCCAAATTCTGAATGGAACTCTCTATCCTACTATATTCGAATAAAATGAAAATCGCACTACTTTATCTAAAATCAATTAAGGGATTCTTTATTTTTCAATCACCTAAAATATCAAAAATACACCGAAGAGCCAAAACATTATGACCAAGCGCGTCTTTATGCAAATCGAAGCAACTGCTGGTAAACGACGGCGCGTGTGAAGGTCATGAAACGATATAACACATGATACTGAGCTCTATTAATATGTGTTATTCTTGTTCTTCAGATGGGAAAGGTTGGGTTGGGATGTTTTACCTCTGAGCGGCACTTTTTTGCACACCATGGGCTAAATGGCCAGGTCACAAGGACCCCGAAGGCTCAGATAAGGTTGGGGGAGGGGATGACCTCTGACAGATGGTAGCCTCCCGTCAAGGCCATCCAGCGTGTTCTTTAACGTGCACAGGGTATGACTGTCCCACACATGGGGCCACTGCTTAACGTCCCATCTGACGGACGGTTTCCTTTCCAAGCCCATCGGTGTCCCCCTACTGACCATGGGCAGGGCGGGATATTTTGCGGAGATAAATCTCAACGCTGACCCAGCTGGGACTCGAACCTGGGAACTGCAGATTACGAACCTGACGCGCTACCGACTGAGCCACCCCCGCCCCCGATGGGAAAGGTAGTGGAGTTAAGTGAGTTTGACAATGACCAAGTTGTAATGGCCAGAGCATTTCCGAGCAAATTCCTAGCAAGTCTTGTGGGGGTGCTCACAGTCAACTATAGTTAGTACCTTCAAAAAATGGTCCAAGGAGGGAAAAACCACGAACTGCCGGCAAGCTGTGGGCTGACCACGGTTCATCGATGCTAGAGGTGAACGAAGGCTATCCCGTATGGTACAAGCCAACAGAAGAGATACTGTGATGCAACTCGGCCGTAATTTGAATGCTGGTGACCAGAGTAACGTGTCACAACACACAGTACTTCGAACCTTGCTGAAAATGGGCTGCATAGCCACAGACCTCTGAGTGCCCATGCTAACCTCGGATCACCGTTGAAAACACCTACAATGGGGACGCGAACATCAGAACTGGACCTTGAATGATTGGAAGAAGGTCTTCTGGTCGGATGAATCTCGTTTCCTGTTACACCATCTGGACTGCTGGGTACGTGTGCGTCGTTTACCTGGGGAAGTGTTGGCAACAGGATGCACCGTGGGACAAAAACAAACCAGTGGAGGAAGTGTAATGCTTTGGGCAATGTTCTGCTGGGAAATCCTGGGTCCAGTCATTCAAGTGCAGGAAACTATGACGTCTACCACCTACTTAAACATCATTGCAGACCAGGCACATCTTTTCATGGCAATGGTACATCCCTCTAGTGGTGTCTTCTTTCAGCAGGATAATGCGCCATGCCACACTGACCGGATTGTTCGAGAATGGTTCACGGAACCTGAGGAAGACTTCCAGTAATGCCGTGGCTTCTAAATTCCTTTGACATCAATAAAATCGAGCATCTGTGGTTTGTGTCAGAACAGCATGTCCGATCTGCGGCGGCTCAACCACGTAACTTACAAGAGTTAAAGGATCTGCTGGTAACGTGTTGGTACCAGATACCACAAGACACCTTTAGAAATCTTGTAACATCCATGCCTCACCGGGTATGAGCTGTTTTGGCGGCACGTGAAGGACTAACGTCATATTAGGCAGGTGGTCATAATGTTTTGGCTCTTCGGCGTATATTGGACCTGGAGCCAGGAACGTGCCCAGGAACGTGCCCTGGAGCCAGGAACGTGCCCGGGTGCCTTCGGAAATCCCCTCCCCGAAAATCCACTCGTCTTATAGAAATCTCAAACTTGTGTACCTACTTTGAAATCCAAAATAGTTGTCTTTGTATAATTTTATTTTAGCCCCATAGTATAACTCCGACACTAAAAACAGATTTAAAAATCAACTATAAAATTTTATTCCATATAGAAGATATAGAATATCATTTTAATCATTTCATTTCAGTTTTTCTTTCTTTCGGTCCAGTGGAATATTCCAATAATTGGGGAAACCCTATTCAAGTCTTATGAATATTCTGGAGGTGTCAAGTCAGACACCTCCAGAAACTAAATTAGACCTCCCCCCCCTCAAAAAAAAAAAATTTTAAAAATAAACTCAATTCTCGAACCCTCTCCATTCTTGGACCACCCGAAAAATTAAATTTCTTGTACCACCCCCAAATTTCTTCGATCCCCCTTCCTCCTCCTCCCCCAAGAAAAGAAAAAGTGGGAAAAAATGAATTTTTTTTTTTTGGACTACCCCGAAACTAAATTTGGACCCCCCCCCCACACACACACTCAATGTCTCAAAAAAAAAAGATTCCGGATACGTCCCTGCCTGCAGCCATGGTTCCGTCTTAAATCCGGTCCTGTCTATGAAGCAATTAGAAACAAGAATGATAACGATATTCACTCTGAGATTTTAACAGAGTTGTCATTTTTTGTTGTGCTCTTGCTTAATCTTGACCGCCACTAAAAAGAAAGATTTGCCCGATGTTGCTACACGTGTTGCACGTCACGCCGACCCTCCCACACCTTGAGACTAATTTTCTTTTTTCTCGGAATAACTTTGTTTTTGTGGGCATTATTTATCTCAAAAGGTCAGCAAAGCTGTCTCGGCCACAACTGTCGGATCAAGCCCTCGAGCCGCAAAAACCTGAAGGTCATCTGCGAACTGTGACGGTCGCCGTTAGGAAACTCTTGTTAGAGTCTGAGCAGAATTCCAATTTTGGATGTGGGCGTTTGATTTCGTTTCTTGACAATGGTCATGGGTTGAGGAAATTTTTTCCAGTTCAGGCTTTAGTTTCCATAATGGTTGATAGTCGGGAATTAGGTTGCTTAGTAAATTGAACGGACTTTTTATTTTTTTTTTTGTTGCAGCTGCTTGAGGGGGTATTTATTTATTTTATTTATTTAGGTGTTTAAAGGTAAGCCGAAGACCCCGAATAACTGTGCAATTTGGGCACTAATAGTTACAAATTCTCGCCCGCCTGGGGCAGGGGTGGCTCAGTCGGTAGCGCGCCAGGCTCGTAATCTGTAGTTCCCAGGTTCGAGTCCCAGCTGGGTCAGCGTTGAGATTTATCTCCGCAAAATTCCCCGCCCTGCCCACGGTCAGTAGGGGACACCGATGGGCTTGGAAAGGCCGCCGTCCGTCGGATGGGACGTTAAGCCGTGGCCCCGTGTGCGGGAGAGCCATACCCTGTGCACGTTAAAGAACACGCTGGATGGCCTTGACGGGAGGCTACCAGCTATCTCCCAACAGCTGTTCCAGTGGGTCTCCTCCCCCAACCTTCTCTGAGCCTTCGGGGTCCATGTGACCTGGCCATTTAGCCCATGGTGTGCAAAAAAGTGCCGCTCAGAGGTAAAACAACCCAACAACAACTCGCCCGCCTGACACAAACATTAAAATTAATAACACCCATATTACATTTTCCACTTCCATGAAGTACTTAGGTATGACGATAGATAATAATCTTGACTTTGGAACCCACATTAATAAAACCGTCGCTTCAGCTTCTAAAAGAACTTATATTGAGGTACATTCGAAACTATATATCCTCCTATGCCCCATTGTTCTACAAATTTACATCCGACCGAAACTCGAATACTGTGCCTCCACTCTTTTTGGTATTAATAAAAAGAATTCTTATAAATTAGAAAAAGTTCAAAATGAAGCTCTCAAAATCATCAGCAAAATCTATTTTAAAAAACGAGAATGTCTAACACTAACTGATATTCATTCCAACTACTAAATTCCCACTCTTGAATCTAGAAGAAAGCTGCGGTTTATTACCCTTATTCACGACACTATTTATAACAAGTCTCATCCCCTTCATTCGATTCTTACACCCTATATTCGATTACGACATCGCCACATCCTTCGCTCTGATAATAAAATGTTTTCTACTCCCAAAATTTACAAAGCTAAGTACGGTGAAATTTCTTCTGCCTTTCAAGCAACCTCAACTTGGAACTCTCTACCGAGCGATATCACTTCTTTAAATTCTAAAACAAAATTCAAAAACTATATTACTCCTTTTGAAATATTGAACCATTTGACCAACAACTTCTCCTCATCCCTATTCCCACTCCCCATTTTTGCCCCTTGTCTGGATTATCCGCAATCTTTTTTATTTTCCCTATTCATTCATTTAATATTACTCTCTGCTGTATTAAACCTTCTATTCCTCCCCCCCCCCTAAGTTTTCTATGTTTTTTATTATCATATTTCATATCATATGTTTGTCTTCGTCTGTGTAACTTGTCTTTTCGTTTATATGTATCAAATAATTATGCAATTCCTGTAAATATGTTTGTCGCTTTGTACTATCATCAATATTTCTTTTTAATTTCTGAAATGTACTTGGCATCAAGCCACTTGAATGTTTAAATTAATATCCAAAATTACCTGTACCTTGGCTTTACTGTAACCCCCTGCATGAAATAAATTATTATTATTAAATGAATATCATAGCTCAATTCAGTCAATAGCTGAAGTCATCAGTCTACAACGGGGGTGGCTCAGTCGGTAGCGCGCCAGGCTCGTAATCTGTAGTTCCCAGGTTCGAGTCCCAGTTGGGTCAGCGTTGAGATTTATCTCCGCAAAATTCCCCGCCCTGCCCACGGTCAGTAGGGGATACCGATGGGCTTGGAAAGGCCGCCGTCCGTCGGATGGGACGTTAAGCCGTGGCCCCGCGTGTGGGAGAGACATACAATGTGCACGTTAAAGAACACGCTGGATGGCCTTGACGGGAGGCTACCATCTGTCTCCCAACAGCTGTTCCAGTGGGTCCCCTCCCCCAACCTTCTCTGAGCCTTCGGGGTCCATGTGACCTGGCCATTTAGCCCATGGTGTGCAAAAAAGTGCCGCTCAGAGGTAAAACAACCCAACCCATCAGTCTACAAAATTGTCATTTCCGTCTTCAATGGGAGGATTTCATTAACTGAATAAAGTTTAAATGACATAAGTTTTAACATTGGTATTTTTAATCTCTTCGTACTGATTTTTAAACCGAAAATGTAATCGTTAGGCCACCCGTGCTCTTACAAGACGTCGAAATGCATGCGTTCGAAATTAGACTGATACTGGAATTATTCCATTCAACAAACGACCCCAATATTCATCAACTAACGATAGTTTACAAATTTGAATTGAAAGTGTTTTGAAGATCTACGTGCAATTACTTATTTTTCTCCGTCCCATGGCCGAGTGGTTAGCGCGCGTGGCTACTGATGTAAGGGACCTGGGTTTCGAGCCCCGGGTAAGGCATGGTTGTATGTGTCGTTTTTCTGCTGAGGTCCTGCCATCCTCTCAGACCTTCTGCTATGGCATATAAACTGACAGGCTCCTGTCAGACCTCTGTGGCAAGCAGCTGCTTGAGGGGGTATTTATTATTTTTATTACTAATAGTGACAATAATTGAAGGTGTTTTGAAGATCTACGTGCAATTACTTATTTTTCTCTTGCTTAATAGTGACATCAGTTTTAGATTTTTATCAACTTCCTCAAAACCAACAACGGCATATCGTGTAGCACTAATTTTATGCACATAGTTGTGCTAAATAAAAAAGTTAAACATAACAGTAACGTACTGAAGAGGTTGGGGCGGGTTGGCTCAGACGGTAGCGGGCCAGGCTCGTAATCTGTTCCCAGGTTCGAGTCCCAGCTGGGTCAGCGTTGAGATTTATCTCCGAAAATTCCCCGCCCTGCCCACAATCAATAGGGGACACCGATGGGCAAGGAAAGGCCGTCGTCCGTTGGATGGGACATTAAACAGTGGTCCCGTGTGAGGGAGAGCCATACCCTGTGCACGTTAAAGAACACTCTGGATGGCCTTGACGGGAGGCTACCATCTGTCTCCCAACAGCTGTTCCAGTGGGTCCTCTCCCCTAACCTTCTCTGAACCTTCGGGGTCCATGTGACCTGGCCATTTAGCCCATGGTGTGCAAAAAAGTGCCGCTCAGAGGTAAAACAACCCATCACAACCTTAGTTGAACACCACTGTAATTGTACACCAAATTAGTACTGCCAGCGGAATGGCGTTAATATGGCAACAAGGCACTCCAAAGACCTCACACTCGAGATATTTACATAAACCAATCAAACTGCGCAGGTCCTATTTCTTCGCTACTCACTGATCAACACTTTTCGTGTCGTAAGATTTTTACTCTTTGTTTTTTCACCCTCAAATATTAACCACCCATTGCTGCACTTGTTATAGCCACGCTACCTTCAGCATTGATGGCAGATAACTACATTTGATAGCGCTTCAGGAAGCAGTGTGTTCTTCAGTGCATGTCGAGATGGTGAAATTGCTCCTCACTGTGCCCTTTACTTAGGGCGACTGTTGAAATCCTTGTAGCAGTGTATTGTCCCAATAAACAGACTAAACTCTGCCACACATGTCGTAGTGCTTTCCTTTGTCCTTGAACTCTAAGCGTTGTTTTAAAAACAGGCTTTGTCCCGAACAGTTCTCTGCTGGTGTCCTCGAAAGACTGTGCAATCATAATTAATTATTTGTGTTAACAACTGCATGAGTGTCTTTCCTTAACGAAATTTCTTCACCCAAGTGATAATTTTCTGGTGGAAAATCTCATTGCTTGCATTGCAGCTATGGGGCGGGGGTGGCTCAGTCGGTAGCGCGCCAGGCTCGTAATCTGCAGTTCCCAGGTTCGAGTCCCAGCTGGGTCAGCGTTGAGATTTATCTCCGCAAAATTCCCCGCCCTGCTCACGGTCAGTAGGAGACACCGATGGGCTTGGAAAGGCCGCCGTCCGTCGGATGGGACGTTAAGCCGTGGTCCCGTGTGCGGGAGAGACATACCCTGTGCACGTTAAAGAACACGCTGGATGGCCTTGACGGGAGGCTACCATCTGTCTCCCAACAGTTGTTCCAGTGGGTCCCCTCCCCCAACCTTCTCTGAGCCTTCGGGGTCCAGTGACCTGGCCATTTAGCCCATGGTGTGCAAAAAGTGCCGCTCAGAGGTAAAACTACCCAAAGCATTGCAGCTATTAGAGTTTTTGAACTCTTGCAACACTTCTAGTGGGATGTTTCACAGTCTTATGAGACGCCAGGAATTTCGGAAAGCACTAGACTGCAGACAAAAAGCTTTCCTGTTTTAAGTAAATTGTGAGGAAGACATGGAAGAAAATAACAAGAAGGTCACAAGAAGGTAAAAGAGTATACCTAAACAATTTACTGTTAATAAACCAGAATTTTGAAAGATTAACAGCAAAAACCTTCGAATCAATGGCTTAGCAAATTCATGACTCCTTGGGGGTGAAAGTCACCACTGGAATTTAATTCCTGTGCATAATTTTTGTGGTATTAATCAATATAAATATAGATTACTTATTGACATGGAAATCAAGAGATACTTTTGTGGAAAAAATGAGTTTCGCCGATGAGTGGGACTCGAACCCACTCCCTGTTACATGTCAGGTGGGGGCGGGGGTGGCTCAGTCGGTAGCGCGCCAGGCTCGTAATCTGTAGTTCCCGGGTTCGAGTCCCAGCTGGATCAGCGTTGAGATTTATCTCCACAAAATTCCCCGCTTTGTCCACAGTCAGTAGGGGACACCGATGGCTTGAAAAGGCCGCCGTCCGTCAGATGGGACGTTAAGCCGTGGTCCCGTGTGCGGGAGAGCCATACCCTGTGCACGTTAAAGAACACGCTGGATGGCCTTGACGGGAGGCTACCATCTGTCTCCCAACAGTTGTTCCAGTGGGTCCCCTCCCCCAACCTTCTCTGAGCCTTCGGGGTCCAGTGACCTGGCCATTTAGCCCATGGTGTGCAAAAAAGTGCCGCTCAGAGGTAAAACAACTCAACCTTCGAAGCAATGGCTTAGCAATTCATGACTCTTTGGGGGTGAAATCAGCACTGGAATTTAATTCCTGTGCATAATTTTTGTGGTATTAATCAATATAAATACAGATTACTTATTGACATGGAAATCAAGAGATACTTTTGTGGAAAAAATGAGTTTCCTCGATGAGTGGGACTCGAACCCACTCCCTGTTACATGTCAGGTGTTCTAACCACTAAACTATCCCCAGCTCCATCATTTATCCGTTAATGTGACTTAAAAAATTACCCGACCTTGTCGTTCGTGGCGCCATCTATGATCTGAAAAGCAAACTTTCCAATGTTACTGTAAATGAGGAAGTTACGCACACTAAAACGTCATTAATGCATTGACGCCATGAAAACAATGTGAAGATTTAAATGTCAAAATTAGTGGATAAAAAACAGAACTGGTGATAGTTTAGTGGTTAGAACACCTGGCATGTAACTAGGAAGCGTTGGTTCGAGTCTCGCTCATTGGCAAACCTTTTTTTTCCACAAAAGCAATTTTTTGGTTTTGTGTTTCTCAGAGGAAAGTTCGCGTTACCCGCAGTGTGATTACGGCTAAAGCACCAAAATGAGAAAGATCACCTCATTTAATCTAGGCCAGCCAGCCAGGGGCGGGGGTGGCTCAGTCGGTAGCGCGCCAGGCTCGTAATCTGTAGTTCCCAGATTCTAGTCCCAGCTGGGTCAGCGTTGAGATTTATCTCCGCAAAATTTCCCCGCCCTGCCCACGGTCAGTAGGGGACATCGATGGGCTTGAAAAGGCCGCCGTCCGTCAGATGAGACGTTAAGCCGTGGCCCCGTATGCGGGAGAGCCATACCCTGTGCACGTTAAAGAACACGCTGGATGGCCTACCATCTGTCTCCGTTGTGCACGTTAAAGAACGGGAGGCTACCATCTGTCTCCCAACAGCTGTTCCAGTGGGTCCCCTTCCCCAACCTTCTCTGAGCCTACGGGGTCCATGTGACCTGGCCATTTAGCCCATGGTGTGCAAAAAAGTGCCGCTCAGAGGCAAAACAATCCAATCCAAAGCCAATTGTCAGCTGACCTGGGTTCGAGCCCCAGGTAAGGCATGGCTGTTTGTGCCGTTTTTCTGCTGAGATCCTGCCATCCTCTCAGACCTTCTACTATGGCATATGAACTGACAGGCTCCTGTCAGACCTCTCTGGCAAGCAGCTGCTTGAGGGGGTATTTATATTGTTTTTTTTATAATACATGTTACGGGACACAAGAGTAAGAGATAAGAGTGTTACTTTTCCCTTTAAACTCTCAATCTGGGCAGGTCTGACAATAATAATATTTGCGTCTAAACCCAATGTTAATATGTGGTGGCCACATAGTAAGTCAGTAAGGAATGTTTGAGATGTTTAAAGTTTTAAGAAAAAAAGAAGCTCCGATCATTTGTTCAGTGCTGACGCCATCTTCGTTTCTTTGATCTTTGCTGTGTCCTGAAGGTTTCTTTTAGTCGTTGAGTTGTTTTTTTATCTCTGAGCGGCACTTTTTTTGCACACAATGGGCTAAATAGCCAGTTCACAAGAGCCCCGGGGGCTCAGAGAAGGTTGGGAGAGGGGGACCCACTGGAACAGCTGTTGGGAGACAGATGGTAGCCCCTCCCCCCCATCAAGGCCATCCAGCGTGTTCTTTAATGTGCCCGGGATATGGCTCTTCCACGCAAGGCGCCGTGGCTTAATGTCCCATCCGACGGATGGCGACTCTTTCCAAGCCCATCGGGGCTGCTGACCGTGGGCAGGGCGGGGAGTTTTGCGGAGATAAATCTCAACGCTGACCCAGCTGGGACTCGAACCTGGAAACTGCAGAATACGAACCCGGCGCGCTACCGACTGAGCTCCCCCCCCCCCATACACACACACACACCACCCCTAGTCGTTGAGTGGAAAATAGTTAAGGTTCAGAACAAAGTGAGAGTTAACTCATTGCTTTTTGAGAAGGCTCTGCACGGTTCGATTCTGAACTAAAATTATTCCTTGCAAAACTCTGCATTGTATACGATGAATTTTGCTTATAGTACTTGACATATTTTCGTAATATCAAGCAACAACATTCTCAGCGTCTGTTATCAAAATGTTTCCCGTATGCCCAAAGTCCATGTATCGTCTCGTCTGCGAACGTTTCACACAGTTCTAAAGCGGCTCTTGGCAAACATCGTTCTTGAAAACAAAAGCACTTTAACAAAATACCGCAGACGAAAAATTTCGCGTCAAAACAAATCCACGATATGAATCAACTGTAAGTTAACCTCTCACGACTAGCCGCTCACAACGTTTCTGCGGGGATTTTTTATCTGTTGCGTAAAACCCCCACATAGCAAGGAAAACTGCGTTCTTGGAAAACTTGGCCTATTATAAATTCGTGTCTTCTGAAGTGTTTAGTCATTGAGAAATAAGATTTACTTTCTCAAGGTCTCAGATGATTTTTTTTTCTGTTTTCAAAGAATATTTTCGATAAATGAGTATTCAAGTTTATGCCATACTTAAGTGAAAGAAAATGTAGTATTCATATATTTTTCGCTCTTTTTCAAAAGTAGGCTATTGCTCTCACTTTGTCGTCATCTATAATAAAATAATAAAATAAATACCCCCTCAAGCAGCTGCTTGCCACAGAGGTCTGACAGGAGCCTGCAGTTTATATGCCATAGTAGAAGGTCTGAGAGGATAGCAGGACTTCAGCAGAAAAACGACGCAAACAGCCATGCCTTACCCGGGGCTCGAACCCAGGTCCCTTAGATCAGTAGCCAAGCGCGCTAACCACTCGACTATGGGACGGAGTGTCATCTATAGACATTCATTTTTTTCACATTAATATTTTGACGACGAACTCGTCGTTCCGTAACTGGAAAGTTTGCAGCCGAAATTGGAATTCCCGATTTTCGTCAATTTTCCCTCGTTGCCAGTTCCTCATTGTTATAGTACTTCAAAAAATATTGCCTTTTCACGTTTACCGAATATCCCATCAGTATTAGAGGGGTTAAAGGGAAAACCACTGAACATAGGCACAATGACGAGTTGAGTTGTTTAACCTCTGAGCAACACTTTTTTGCACACAATGGGCTAAATGGCCAAGCCACAAGGACCTCGAAGTCTCAGAGAGGGTTGGAGGGAGGGGACCCATTGGACAGCCATTAGTAGATAGATGGTAGCCTCCCGTCAAGGCCATCCAGCGTGTTCTGTGACGTGCCCAGAGTATGGCTCTCCTTCACAAGAGCCACAGGTTTACGTCCCATCCGATGGATAACTGCTTTTAAAATCCCATCGGTGTCCCTTGGCACAAAGGGACGATCAGTTTACAAACTTGCCTGCTACCAACTGAGCTAACCTTGCAGCACTGAATGAGAAACACACTGAATAAGTGTCTTAAATCGCATTACACTGGTGTTTTTACTCTATCTGATTCTGGTGTAGTTGGCATATTTCATTTCTTCATTCCTTGGTCTCTTTTTCCCAGATGCACGGGGCAGGGTTGGTTCAATCGGTAGCACACAAGGCTCGTAATCTGCAGTTCTCAGATTCGAATCCTAACTATGAGTCTAACTTCGAATCTTAACGTTGAATTTGTTTCCTCTAATCTTACCCTGCCTCGATGATAAAGGAGACACCAATGGACTTGGAAAGACCACCGTGAATCGGATGGGGCATTAAATGTTGATCTCATATGTAGGGGAGCATATATCCATAAACATCACGCTGGATGGATTTCACGGGAGGCTACCATGTCTCCCAACAGCTGTCCAGTGGTCCCCTTAACCCAACCTTCTCTGAGACATTGAGGTCCTTATAGCCTAGTTCAGTGGTTCTCAACCTTTTATGCTTCACGTACCCCCTGGAAATGCGTATGTAACTGGCGTACCCCTTGTATAGATGGATAAAACTATAGTTATATTATAGCAATGGGAATAAAATAAAACATATATATCAGTGGTTCTCAACCTTTTATGCTTCACGTACCCCCTGGAAATGTGTATGTAACTGGCGTACCCCTTGTATAGATAGATAAAACTATAGATATATTACAGCAATGGGAATAAAATGAAACATATATATATATAACATATATCTAGCGACTTTTGAGCTCTCACGGCGTAGCCCACGTTGAGAACTGAGAACCCCTAGCCTAGTTATTTGAATGATATTATGTGCAAGATTGTGTGCCTATTGTGTGCAAAATAAAAGTGCAGCTTAGAGGAAACATTATCCAACTGAACCTTAAATGGGCACTAGTTAAAATTAAAATTAATTTCACAATAAAAAAAATCGTGAAGAAATGTTTTTATTAATAAATAAACTGAACAGAACTAATGCCGAAACAAGAAAAATAAATGAAATTTCATGTTTAACCGTAGCAGAAGTGAAATTAAATTCCGTTGCCAGACTTGAAAGTGAAACATATTCTCAGCAGATTGAAATAATCCTCTTCACAATGTAACATCAGTTGTCAACAATCCTGGAATATTAAAGAAACAGGTCGCACTTGTAATAATTCATACAAAGGATATGTTTTTGTACGTTATACATATCAATTGCCACCTTGTTACTCTATCACCTGAACTACAGCAGAAAATTATGGCGTCAGCGCCTTTGTACAGCGCTGACAATTGCTAACTGGACCATATCATTGGGGGCAGATTCGAATTTCTTACTTCGTCTATTGCAGCGCATTGAAGCAACTCCAAACGATAAATTTTCCCCTTTCACCGCCACCGGTAGTCACTTACTAACCACCTCGCATACCAATGTCAAGTATAAACATTTCCATTAAAAAAAGTTGTTTTTGAAACATTTACCTTCGAAACGAGTTAAAGTACACTTTCTGTATATCAATTACTGCGCTGAAATGTAGAACAGTAGTACCATAAATAATCCAAACTTTAAATAACAACTGCATATAATAAACTAAAAATATGTAGAAGCATGTTCGAAAAAAAATAGAAACAATTTTCACAAAAAATGTTTCTCTCTCTACCATTTGTCACTTTGTGAATTTGTTGAAACGAATGTCCCAAAATCTTTCCGATTTCCTCACCGATGATCAATTACAACAGCTTATAATACGAAATGAAAGCTTATAAGTTTTCAAGACCCACTTATACAATAAACGCAACGGTATTTCGATTATAAAAATTCTTACGAACTCGATCCGTAATGAGTGGCTTCCGCAAAAACGTCTCCAGGGCGGGGGGGGGGGGGGGAGAAAAAACAACAATCTTTGAAAGAGCGGCAATGCTATTTTTTTAGATAATGGTTGGTGTAAGCAGTTTGCTTTAGCAGTAAAGAAATACTGTGAAAATCGTAACTAATCAATCATCTTAATTAAAAAAAAACTCACGTAAGCTAATTTATCTATCAAAGTGTTTCGCACATAAAAAAAGTGATTTCATGCAAGAAAACTCTACGAAAGAGTTCTATGTGAATCGGTCGGGTCTTAAATCCCCCAAACATTTCACCGAAAAGGTTATTGAAAATATACCCATCCCTCGATTTACACGGTGGATTGGTTCCGGGAAATCACCGTGCAAATCGAAACCAAAATATTATGGGGGGAAAGGGGGATAGGTTTCGAAAATACTCTTGTTATGAATAAAAAATATATTAAAAGTTTCATTTATGCATATTGTTCTGAAATTTTAGTTCAGTAGTAATAATAAGCATTCGCTTCACTTCACAACAAATCTCCGACTTGAAACTTCCTGTGCATTAATAAGCATTAATGTAACATTATTTTCTACATTTTTTTGCATTAATTCAGATATACTTAGATTAATTTCTCAAAGATTTGTTTTTTGTCACGAAAAATATTCATCTTTAATGTAGACTTACACTACCGAATTTGAAGACGAAATTTGAAAGAAGGATGTTTATGAACAGAATATAAATTAGAAATTAAGCATTTGTACCTAGTGCTTTATTTTGTAAAATTAGCATTTATATATTTTATGAAACAGCATGCTTACAAATCAACTGCATTTAGCCCAATTATATAAGAATCTACCAAGTTAACTTGTTATTGAAAATGAGATAAAACAATTTTTACTAATCTGAAATATTCAATCCAGAAGTCAGATCTAACTGGTGATTCAAAACAGTCCTCATTTCATTAAGATCTCGCGAGATAAATTATACATATTACAATTGCATAAATATAATTTTATCCTAATAATATAAATATACCTTATTATAGACGACGATTTTATTAATGTATGAAGTTACTATTAGTTATTTATTCTTGAAAATAAAAATCAATTAAAATCATTTAGTTCATTTTTACTTTGGGATAATAAACACTATTCCTAAGTAAGTTAGACGGACAATCTCCCTTGGCTATTTCACATAAAATTAATGAATTCAACAATTATGGATTACAAAAAAAGGAAATTATCATAATATTAAGAATCAAAGCCAACCTAGCACTAACAAAAACCACGCTCTTTAAAATGAATAAAATAAATTCACCAAATTGTTTAAAATGTAATGAACCACAAACAATAGAACACATAATTTTTCAATGTAAAGAATTTACAGACAAAAGAAATAAGTACTTCCAAAAACTCAAACATAAAACTAATCAATTTAACTTTCAATCAATCCTTGAACCAAAAGAAAAAGCACTTAAACCCATATACTATAATCTACTAATTAATTTCTAAAGATCATAGACTGTCTAAATTCCTTATAAAAATTAAAAAATGTTTAATATAAAAATTTAAAAAAAAATGAAAACTATCAAAAGTGCCTGAATTCGGGAAACGAGAGTTGTCCTTGAAGGAATATTCAATTGTTGATGTGTGATATGTATGTTAACCGTTGCTACTTAATAATATGTAAATATATCTACATACATAAAAGAATGTTCAATACGTATCGTGTAAAACAGAGTCTATCACCAAGTAAATCGAAACTTGTTGAATCTTTTTGACAGTGTAAAAACGAAATCATATAAATCGAGAAATAGGTATAATTCATTGTTGTTCTTGTCATTGTGTTGATTTTTTCCCCCTCCCCTAATGTATAAGTGAAACGACGCCTCTGAAAGTGTCAAAATAGTTTTCTTGTTACCAATGGCTTCCAACTTCTTTCCAACCAAGTAAAATTCTAAGCAAAGATTCTTGTTCCATCTGCGGTTTAGAATTCTCAGATTTTCTGATTCCGACAATTCCGTTAAAAAGTAATTGAATAAAAATGTGCTGACAATAAGTTTTGCTCGAAAGAAAATAATTGATTTCTGTTTCAAATAAAGTGATCGAATTTACGTTTACGCAAAGCTGTATTTTACACTTTAGTGATTTCGTCTCCGTTGCGAGTTGCTTTCAAAAGTATGTCGCTGGTGTGAATGGGACCGCTTTTCAGATAATCGCAATTCTCCATTCAGAATAAATGTTCTGTCTTGACTGTGCTGTAATTAAGAGGTAGGCTTACTTCTCAAGGTGTTTTTTTCCAAGCTAATTTACGTACAGAAAACAATTACGTTATAACTGTTCTTCAAGCAGAATGATTTTGTTGACCTAGTTTCTTAAAAACACGACTAACACGTCTTTCTTTTCCCACTAAGCTTGAAATTTTAATTTCTGTTTTTAAGACTTTATATATACCGAACACATTTCCTGCGGAAGTTTTATCGTCTATTGTATTATATTCAGAAACATAAATATGAAAAATGGAACTGGCAACACTGTCTTTATCGACAGTTTTTAAAGAAATATTTGTATGTGGCTTGTTTTTATGCTACGAGACGAATAAACGTAGAGAAGCTTTTGATGAAGAGATCTTAAAATAATAGTCTTTGAAAGTAAGTTAAGCGATAGTATAACGTAGTAAAAACAAAACTAGTTTTGTGTTCTACTGAGAATTATCATGTTTAAATCTCGTGATACCGGTTCCACTATACATTAGTATGTGTTACGACTGCAACTATGAACTAATTTTATGTTAGCTAGGGCCATCAAAGCTTTCAACGTCATTTACAATTCAGCTTTTATCTGAGAGAAAAGTCGGAGCGAGGTCACTTATAAATTGTAGTTATATTTAATTTGTGTAAAAGCTGCCATGTCACATAAATTATGCTACGAATTTAAGGAATTTGATTCTACACACGTAGTAGCAATGACAAATGTAAAATCTTTTCGATGTGGAATAATTTTACATACTGCTCACAAAAATTAGGAGATATTTCAAAATGAATATGAAGCGATAAAAAAAGAAGCATTTGAATTGTTTTTATTAAACAAGAACATCAGAAAAGCAAACGACAAGTCAAAGAAAGTTGTTCGCTTATGGAAATGAGATGCAAAACCAACTTTTATGTCATTGGTGAAAATGCACTATACAAAAGGCTGAAAGTACTGGAGAATCTGCACTTTTCCTGATCTTGAAAGAGCACATCCTGTAATTTTCCAGCCCTTGCAATGCCCCTGCAACACGATTTGCCCGAATGCGAAGCCTGGAGAGCCATAGGACGTCTTGAAGCTGCTCAAACACAGACGACAGTGGCAACAGCACTTGGAACATCCCAAAGCGTGATTAGCAGACTGTGGAATCGCTTTCAAGAAATTGGCACAGTACGAAGAAGACGAGGGCAGGGTCGCCCATCTGCCACAACAGCAAGAGATGATCGCTACTTGACCTTATTGGCAAGAAGGAACAGGCGCAGCAATGCAACAGAGCTGCGGGGACAGTTTCTTCCTGCCACTAGACGACGGACATGCACCCAGACCATACGAAATCGGCTCCATCGTATTGGACTGCATGCCCGGCGACAAATGGTATGTATTCTGTTATCTGCTGAACACCGTAGAAGGTGGGCTGATGAGCATCGTCATTGGACCCGTGATGAGTAGTCAACTGTCCTCTTCTCTGACGAATCACGGTTCAGTCTGCAGCCTGACAATCATCGTGTCTTGATCTGGCGTGAACGAGGAACACGGGAGAATCCACGTTTCATGCGAAAAGGGACTCCTTCGGTGGTGGTGGTGGAATCATGGTGTGGGCTGGCATCAGCATTGATGGTCGTACCGACCACGTCATCAGAAACGGATCGCTGACTGCTGTCAGATATCGAGATGACGTCCTGCACCCTATAGTGGTACCCTATGCTGGAGCAGTTGGAAACGACTTTCTTTTCATGGACGATAATGCAAGGCCCCACCGTGCGCAACTCGTCAACAACATGCTTCAGGAGGCAGGAATCGAACGCATGGACTGGCCTTCACGTTCTCGAGACCTGAATCCCATTGAACATGCTTGGGATGCACTGGGAAGACGTCTGGCAAACCGTCCAATGCCTCCCACAACACTTCTTGAGCTGGAAGTTGCCCTGGAGCAAGAGTGGCAGAGGATCCCACAAGAACTGCTGGACATTCTGATCCTGTCCTTGCCCCATCGCTGTCAGTGTGTTTTGGCAGTCTTGGGTGACCATACACCCTACTGAACAGTCAATGTGTGCCACTCTCGTCCAGTTTGACATGCTTCTGTTCACCCCCACCAATATGTCACTTGCTACTCAATCACGACAATTGAGTTTGCATCTCATTTGCATAATCGAACAACTTTCTTTGACTTGTCGTTTGCTTTTCTGATGTTCTTTCAAATGCTTCTTTTTTTTATCTCTTCATGTTCATTTTGAAATATTCCCTAATTTTTGTGAGCAGTGTACTTTTGCGATATCCTGTAAATAAGCTTTGCGGGTCATCAGCAACAACTTAAGGATTGCTTGTAAAATGTATACAGAAAGACTAATAAAATTTTTAAAAAAATTGTATTATGAAGAGTTTGAGATTTTCGCAGCCATCTCGAAAACGGAATGTCGAAAAAAAAAACCAGGTAATTCTCATAGACCGATGTTTACTTCTTTAATATCCGAGTCTGTGACTCAGTGGTATGGCGTTGACTCGCAGAAATACTACAACTGCCAGGGGTCTAGGTTCAAGTCCTGGGATGGCATGGTTGTGTCTTGTATGTTGGATCCAGAAACTAGAACAAGCTCTGACTTCTAGGTTCTCTCCATCCTTTGTAATAAGGAATTACCTACTCCACCCCCCCTTTTTTTTTTTTTATTAAATTAAGGCATAGATCTTGTGGAGTATTAACCTTACCCTCGAATCTAAAACTTTTTTAATATACGTATATATATCAGTAAAGAAACTAGTGTATTTCAAATTTTGCCTTTGGGCCCATTACTGGATGTATCCTTTTCTAAATTTTGCATATACATCTTTCCTCCCGGTGGCTTTCATATCAAACATATTTTAATCATTTCCATAGCGTCATCCACGTAAACGGATGTATTTTCAGTGATAATGAGTTTCCTGCTCTTAATCATATCTGAAAATTCCTAAGTATTTACAGGCCAGGGCTGTAAATTCACGGAGCAATCGCATTTAAAAACGCCAATATTCGCGGGGCAAAATTGCAAAATTTGCACATTATTTAGGTTTGCACGTCACTGGCGCACACATGAACAAGATAATGACGCTCAGAGGTAAAAAAAAACAACTTTGTTTTGCACAAAATGGGCTAAATGGTCAGGTTACAAGGACCCTGAGGGCTCAGAAGATTGGGGGAAAGGGACCCACTAGACAGCTGTTGGGAGACATGGTATCCTCCCGTCAAGGCCATCCATTGTGTTCTTTAATGTGCACAGGGTATGGTTCTCCTGCACACATGGCCGCGGCTTAAGGTCTCATCCGACGGACGGTAACCTTTCCTAATCCCATCAGTGGCCCCTACTGACCGAGGGTAGGGAGTTTTGCGGAGATAAATTTCAACGTTGGCTCAGGCGGGACTCGAACCTGGGAACTGCAGATTATGAGCCTGGTGTGCCACCGACTGAGCCACCCTCGCCCCAATGATTAGATACATACAACTGGTTAAAAAGAAAAAAAAAATCCTTCATTTAGGTTCGAAATTCTACCTGTTGCCATATTCTTTCAACATGAAAGGAGTGTTTTTGGCGAGTGTTAGATCACATTGCTTCTGCTGAATAATTTTGCGAAATCGTCAGGAGGTCCGAACTCCCACCCCCTCCCCGAAAATCCGGTCGTCTTATTCGAAATCTCAACTTGTCTACCTGCTTTGAAATTCAAAACAGTTGTCTTTGTATAATTTTATATTAGCCCCATATTTTGTGCCAGACACTAAAATCATGTAAAATCTCATTCCATATAGAATATCGTTTTAACCTTTTCTGTTCGATGAAATATTTTAGTAATTGGGAAACCCTATTCATGTCTTATTCTTAGATCCCACCCTCACCCCCCGGCCCGAAACAAAATCCTGGACACGCCATTTCTTTTCGTAACCTATGTTTTCATGCATTTCAGAAAAAAATATAACAAACACGTGAAAAATTTGAAATTTATCCAAAGTACCTATTCCTTTTGTGAGATTTTTTTTTTAAATTGTTAAAATTCTGATGTCAGAATTTTATGGGGGGAGCAAAATTCGCGGAATCGTAAAAAAAAAATATCCAATGTCGTGGAATCGTAAAAAAAATATCCAATGTGGCGGAATCGTGGGGGGGGGGGGGGAATATCCAATGTCGCGGAATCGCGGGAAAAAAATATCCAATGTGGAATCGTGAAAAAAATCCAATGTCGCGGAATCGTGGGGAAAAAATATCCAATATCGCAGAATCGTGGGGGGGAAAATCCAATGTCGCTGAATCGTGGGGGGAAAATATCCAATGTCGCGGAATCGTGGGGGGGGGGGAATATCCAATGTCGCAGAATCATGGGTTGGGTTGTTTTACCTCTGAGTGGCACTTTTTTGCACACTATGGGCTAAATGGCCAGGTCACATGGACACCGAAGGCTCAGAGAAGGTTGGGGGAGGGGACCCACTGGAACAGCTGTTGGGAGACAGATGGTAGCCTCCCGTCAAGGCCATCCAGCGTGTTCTTTAATGTGCACAGGGTATGGCTCTCCCACACACGGGGCCACGGCTTAACGTCCCATCCGACGGACGGCTGCCTTTCCAAGCACCATCGGTGTCCCCTACTGACCGTGGTCAGGGCGGGGAATTTTGCGGAGATAAATCTCAACGCTGACCCAGCTGGGACTCGAACCTGGGAACTACAGATTACGAGCCTGGCGCGCTACCGACTGAGCCACTCCCGCCCCATGCAGAATCATGGGGGGGGGTGGAAATATCCAATGTCGCGGACACCTTTCAGAAACATTGTAATTCTCGGATTGTTTTCTCGCCGTGAAAAACTTGCAGCCCTAGCTGCGGCTCATGCTCCGGTGGACATTTTTTTTATTCTACACTTGACTGATTCACTCACTCTGTGACCTTATATTTTTAATGTATTTTTTCCCATAATGCGGCCAACACACTACTTTGAAAAGAGAATTCACGACTGCACGATTAAATATTCATCGTATAATAATTTTAAAATTTTAATACAAACTTATTTATATAAATCCAGCAGAAATTCATTATTCTGCTTGTTCGTGCTTGCTAGTGACTCTCGCCATTTATCGATTGTTAATTTTACAACCAAGCTCTGTGTCTTGGTTGTAAAATTATGCTTGTTTTCGTAACAGAGATGTGTAAATCTAACCTACTGTCTCGAATCTAACCTACTGTCTTGTAATCTATATTTACGAGTTAAATGTTTATGGAACTTTTTCTTTTCGTAGGATCAATAAGGTTTAAACGTGAAGTAAATTCCACTACAAGTGCTAATGGTAAGTATATTAATAGATATACATCCTTGTAAAATTGCTAACTTTTAATACTTAACATCTTCCAACGCCTTTATGATTAAACTGTAAATTGTTACTGAAGTATTTTTGTCTTCAGAGAATGATCACAGGAATGGTGAAGTGAAATGCAATAAGTCTTTATCCCGTTCCAATTTAAGGGTCGTATTGAATCAGGACCTAGTTACTTGACTGCCTTAAAAATATACTGTGAACAACATGTTTTCTAAGGAGTCTTTGAGAAGCAGACTAAGCATATCAAACCCCCACCCAATGGAAGTTTCGGGGTAGGCAATTTCTAGAATTTGCCTTTTTAGAATGTTGATAATAAATAAATAAATAACCCCCCTGACAGGAGCCTGTCAGTTTATATGCCACAGTAGGAGATCTGAGAGGATGGCAGGACCTCAGCAGAAAAACAACACACACAACCATGCCTTACCCGGGCTCGAACCCAGGTCCCTTAGATCAGTAGCCAAGCGTGCTAACCACTCGGCCATGGGACGACTGTTGATAATAGGAAACATTTTAATATATTTTAATAATATTTTATTCAAATATTGAGTCCAAGGAAAATTAATAAGTGAATAACTTTGGAGATAGTAGTAGTAGTAGCCTTTATTTCCATTTATTTTATTTATGATACAATGCAGGTATTTACAAAAATTTTGGAAATTTACAATACCACAAGAGTTGAAAGACTCGCACGTGGAGTATAAGGTTAAAATAAAAAACACATATACTTAAAATGTTGTTTATAATGTTTATATATTACAATATTAATACTTTCTGTCATGCTTACATCAACAACATAGTAACAAAATCAGTAAATAAACTATAAATACACCAATTTTCAAAATTTTAACATCCTAAAGAGCAAACAAATAAAAAAATTTTACGATCAGAAATATAGGGGCAATCCCTCCAACCTTAAAGAAATTTTTCTATATCATCGATATCACAAATCCAATCTCTTAGTTTTCGAGAAAACGTATGAAAATTTATTTTATCCTTTATAGTTTCAGGTAATCTGTTAAATATTTTAGGCGCCAAAAATATATCATATTTTTGCGTAATAGTTTTCTTCGGAAGTGGTACAACGAAATTAATTTGTGCACTTGTTCTGGTATTCTGCATTACTTTTTTAATGTCACTTTCTCTATAGAGCCTTTTTTAAATATAAAATCACATTATAAACATACATTTTCCGTAATGGTAAGATTTGAAGATCATTATAAAATCCTTTAATACTGTCGTATTTTCTTTTTCTTAATACACATCTAATTACTCTATTTTGGATAGTAACTAAGGATTTAATATTACTGTAAAACATTCCTCCCCAAGATAGTATTCCAAAATTTAAATATGACTTAACCCAAGCTTATATATAAGCTTTAAAAAAAGCAAGATTCATAAAATTTCTAATATAAAACAATTTTGAAATGATTGCATTAATTTTTTTATCAAATATTTAATATGTTCATTCCAATTTAACTGACTGTCTATATATACGCCCAAATATTTATAATATTCTACACTTTCAATTGCTTTGCATGCACACTGATGTCCTATACAGTTTACAGAACGATAAAATAATTTATTTTTTAACTTATCGACTTTATTACGTTTTTAAATTAAAATATAAATATTTCGTTTTATTAATATTCAATAACAATTTATTTTTTAAGAACCATTTTCTAATATTACCCAAGTCTTCAGTTATTTCTTCAATTAAAATATTCTCATTGTCAGCCGCATATATCAAAGCAATATTTGTTTTGTTTTTTTTTTCTCAAAAAACAGAGCAAGGATATCGGTCTGTAATTTGCGATATCTAAATATTCACCTCCTTTGTATATTGGGACAACGGTTGAATCTTTCAAAATCGAGGGAAAACATCCAGATGATAACGATAAGTTAAATAGGTAACATAATATATCTACAATATAACTTTTTATCTCTTTTAGTGTCTCCACAGATATCTGATCACTTCCAAATGCTTTTCCTAGTTTTAATGATGCAATAACTCCAAAAATCTCATTCTCTGATATATAATCAATAAAAATAGAATTTAGAGATGAAATCGATTTATGGCTTTCATTATCAGCATAATCAGGAATTTCTTTTACAAGATTACCAACAATTTCTGTGTAGTAGGTATTAAATTTATCAATAAACAATGCGGGATTTTCGTTAAAAGAATAAATAATATTATTTATTTTTATTTCTGAAGGGGACATAAAGTTCTTTTGCTGTCTACCAGACAAATCATTTATAATTTTCCAATATTGTTTAGTATCACCATCACTATCTAAAAATTTTTCAATGTAATACTTTGATTTTGCTTCTTTGATTAGTTTTAATATTAAATTTCTGTATTTTCTAAAATTATTTTTACGGTTTGTATTAAATGGTTGATTTTTTACTCAACTTATATAATTTATTTTTCTTTTAATAGAATTGAAGAGAGCAATTTGTTATCCATGGTTTCAGCCTCTTTTCTCCATTCTTTAAATGTATGGTGTCTTTTGATAACTCTATCATATTCTGCAATTGC
Source organism: Ryuthela nishihirai (assembly GCA_038380435.1). Classification (NCBI taxonomy): domain Eukaryota; kingdom Metazoa; phylum Arthropoda; class Arachnida; order Araneae; family Heptathelidae; genus Ryuthela; species Ryuthela nishihirai. The sequence goes on along the minus strand of JAWZYU010000024.1, from coordinate 49,525,829 downwards.
GATAAAAATAATTTAAATGAAATATTTACATCATTTCCTATTTTAATTTCATTCCATTCTTTACCCTTCAAAGATTCTTTTAACTTGCCCATATTTATCCTACATATTGTATTTAAAAATGCCGTCCCATGGCCGAGAGGTTAGAATGCTTGGCTACTGATCTAAGGGACCTGGGTTCGAGCCCCGGGTAAGGCATGGTTGTGTGTGTTGTTTTTCTGCTGAGGTTCTGCTGAGGTCTTGCCATCCTCTCAGACCTGCTACTCTGGCATATAAATTGACAGGCTCCTGTCAGACCTCTGTGGTAAGCAGCTGCCTGAGGGGGTATTTATTTTTTTCTGATTTCTGTTCACTTCTAACTGAAAATTTATTCCTATAAAATAATGATCGGTAATATTAAGTTTAATAATATAAGTAGTTAAATTATTTTGCATCGTACTTCTTACAAATACATGGTCCAAACAAGTTTTTGCTTCCTCTCTAGTGATCTCTCCATGACACACATTAAAACCATTTGACTTAATCAGCTGTAAATATTCTTGTTTAATTTTATCATTTCCTTTTAGATTAATATTCATATCACCTATTATTAAAACATTATTGTTATTTATAGTTTCTAGTTTATTCTCTAGTTCTGTAACAAAATTTTGTTTTGTATATGAATGTAACCTGTAAAATGCCAGTAGTCCAAATGCTTTTCCTAGTTTTAATGATGCAATAACTCCAAAAATCTCATTCTCTGATATATAATCAATAAAAATAGAATTTAGAGATGAAATCGATTTATGGCTTTCATTATCAGCATAATCAGGAATTTCTTTTACAAGATTACCAACAATTTCTGTGTAGTAGGTTATATTATTTAATGTTATATTATTTAATTTAAAAGAAATTTCTACCATATTAGCAGTAACAAATGCATTATTAAATCCATACACTGCTTAACAAACATGATCACTCCACCTGATCTACTTTCATTTTGACATTTATAATAAACTTTATAATTAGGTATTGTATACAACTGTATTTCATCATCACCAATCCATATCTCTGTTAAAACAATTATATCAGGTTTAAGTTCTATTAAATTTAAGTAAAGTAAAAAAATTATCAAAATTCCTCCGCAAACTTATGATGTTACCCATAATAACATTTATACCCCTAGGCCATTTATACAAATTCTTATCATAAACGTTGTCACTATCTATTTTACAGACCCTGTATATTTATCCAAATTACAATTTATTTATTAGTGTATTTTAATGCAATTACCAAGGTTTTTAATTCTTTAAAGCTTTACAATAACAATAATTAATAGACGATAAAATAATTTATTTTATCGTCTATTTAATAACAATAATTTCTTCGTAAAGTACTTTAAAGCTTCAAGTCAAACTGGATAACTTAATAAGATTGCTTTTTGTAAGATAATTATCTCCATTCCTCAATAATCTCAATGGCCTAAAATGAGTAATTTAAGCTTTCTTAACTGAAATAAAATTATATTATGAAATGCTTTTATTGACCTGTATTATTTCGATTTTTATTCCAGTAATAATTTTCAAATTACTAATGTACAATTCAGAGAATTTTCTGGTTAAATATGATTAAGGCCATCTGCAATGGAACCAGAAGCTACGGTGGAACACTCAGGATTTTTGTTGGAAACTGAAGCAAATACGTTTCGAAATTTATGGGGGTTGGATGTCATTTTGCTTTTGAGTCAAATATACTGCTTTAACCTTTTAGCAACTTTTTAACATCAGATATCACTTTTCTTATAAAATTTGAAATTTTAATATATCATAACGATATAATTTTATCGTGTTTTTTTATGGCATGACTCCCACTCCCCAGCTGTCCCATTATCTATTTTTGATGGCTTTCATAATTGTAAAAAAAAGTAATGAACATTCAGTCCCGATTTTTTTTTTTACCTAATACAACATTTGACTATTTATCAGTTATGTGTGTGTGTGATCTCATTCAATTTTGCTTCAGCATTGTTAGATCATTTAGAAGATGCCAACTGCAGTTGTGACTGGAGATTCCTTAGACATTATGAGGCAAAAGGTTGCAAACCTATAGAACAGGAAAATCATTGTGGTTGCCCTGAAAAATTTGATTGTCCAAGTGATAATGAAATAGAAGAAAATGACAAAGGTATGCTTAGGTATTAATAAAAATATTTTATTTATCTTGTGCTGCATCATTGTCTGGGAGATGTTAAAAAGGAACAAAATTTTTAAATATAAAAAAATAAAAAAAAATGTGATATTCAAAGCAATGGTATGAATGTTTTTTAAAATTAATATTTAGGTATGTGTGCAAAGTGGAGCAAGATATTTGCCTCTCTGGAAAATAAATGTTATGATAAATTTTTTATGTTAAACTTTTTCCTATGATAGGTAAGACATTTTCAAAGCAATGGTTTCATTATCTACATTTTTAGCTGCATAGATCTTTCAGAATTATGTAATTAATAAATTAACTTCCCAAATGTAAACCACTTTTATTTTTGGCCCTAAAGCTTATTTAAAAGCAACAGATAGAACAACTATTAGATGTATAATTTTAAAATGGTTTGGTAACAATTTACAATATAGTAGTTCATAATAAAGGGTTAACAGTTTGTCAAAAAACATTCTGCCAGTACTGTTAGTACTGTGCCTCATTTTATGCAAATGCAGCCAGAGATTGTACAGATGACAAGTAGTAGAGTTTTAAGCTGTCAGTGAAAACTTCACATTGGTAATGCAGTTTTTTATATGCAGTTTATTATGCTAGTTTTTTATAATATGTAAAATTTCGAATTTCATGCTGTTAATACTACCAGCTTCAATTTTTCTTGCAAAATAAGCCACATGGTAGTATTACCACCACTAGATATAAGGTTTTTACCTATGTAAATAATACCTAATATATAGTTAATGATAAAAATAATTTTGGTCAGTGTACTACAATTTGGTTGATTAACATAATGTATATAGCTAATTTTTATTTCTTTTTTGTCTAGTCTGCATATACAGAGGCAAAGAATATGCCACTGGAACAATTATTAACACCACGAATCCCTGTCAAATTTGCCGCTGCTCTGGTGGTTCTTCTGCAAGTGAAGCCAATGTGATTTGTTCTTTCGTTGAATGTCGGGAAATTGCAATTGACTTACCAATAGGCTGTTACTTTGTGTATGAGAAAGATAAATGTTGCCCTGTTAAAACAGAATGTTGTAAGTGAGATATATATTGTTCAAAAGCATGCTTAATCAGTTTTAAATAAAATATATAATTAATAATAAGATGTAAAATTTATAGCAAAGTTTAATTATCTGTTCTGATTATAAGCTGAAATATAATTACTTCACTTTCAGTTTTCATCAAAAACAGAAATTGTAAAACTCAAATGCACAATCCATTATTTTCTGGCTTATTTTATCGATAATTTATGTATAAATTATTGCAGAAATAGTATTTTTATTCACTTTTTCTTTAGAATTTTGCTAAAGAATATCTAAGTTGTACTTAGGAAACAGCAGTCTTTTTTTTTTTAGAATTTGATGTTAGAGACGGATAAGACATAAATGTCTTTCTGTTGAGGTCTGAGCTTCCTTACAGATCTCTATGATAGGTCTGACGGGAGCCTATCAGTATATGTGACAAACAGCTGATTGAGGGGTAATTTATTTCTTTTTTTCCATTTTCTAAATAAGATATTATTTTTAGAAATTGTTTATATAGTTTTTTGACTGTATTAACAGATCTCTATATAATTTTTTTGTTTTCTTTTTTCATAATGCGAAATTTAATTATAAACTATTTATTAGTTAGTATTAAGTAGCAGATTTGATGATAATCACAGACAGTTTATTTCAAAGAAACTTTATTAGATACATTTCCATGTTATGTCAATAGTAATTCAGATACAGAACTCAGTATCTTAAGCTTTTAATAAAAAAAAAATGTGATCAAAGATAATTTAAAGATTTTAATTCTCGATTCCCAACAATACCCATTCAGTATTTAATGAGCACATGTTGTGGCACCATTAAATGGGAGGTGTGCAGCTTCAGCTTAGGCTACCATCCATCAAATGGGATGTTTTCTCATATCCCATTTTTGGTTGTGCTCAAGTTATCAAGATTCTGCTGAATATCAAACTACATTTGAAAAATATAAGTCTTATATGTTATTATTGCTGTGTTTCTATATTCATCCTATATTATTATCAAGTTTTATTGCAATGTTTATCAATTCTCATCTTATTTACTTAATATTTTGGAAAAGGAACATTGAACAGTAATATCTAATTCTAAAACTTAAGCCTCTTTTGGCCACTAATGTTATCTTTATCTTATTTGGAAGAATATTGTTTTTCTTACACTTTGTACGTAAGTGGCACCCAAGTGATTTGATTTTGGCATTCTGCCCACAAAGTATCATTAAAATATCAATGATGCTGATAACACCTGATCATATTCTGTTAAATATAAAGGATTTTTTTTTTATCTTTCCATGTTACATTGAAGACTCTAGGTGATGTTTTATTAAACAAGTAATGCAACATGTCACAATAGCGATGATTTTAAAACAGAAATGATGTTACGTGTCAAATTTGAATGCAACAAGTTAAAGGAGGATAAGACAGGAGCATGTAATTTCAGACTATTAGCATTGATCATGGTGGTGATATTCTTGAATCTTATACCGAAGAGTCTTATAGATGTGACAAGCATGGTAGCCAATATTAGCTAATGCCAAAAACTAGAGAAAAAGAGGGAATACTGGATTTTTTTTTTTTATATTTTATAATGTTTGTGAAAGTTGATAATTAAGCTTAGAAAAAAAATGGGGAAGTATTAGTTTGATTGTAGCTAAGCCATTGTTGTCTGTGCTTTTACATGCAGTTATGTTCTGAAGATCAAGATAAAAGCAGCAATTCCAAATTATTCTCATACTAGCCTATGAATAATGAAAATCATTTCTTGTATGATTTCGGCTAGTATTCAATGTCTAACAGTGCCATTACTAGGGATTAAAATTAGGAAACTGCTCTCATCTACTCACTGATGCAGAAAACTGTTCAGCCATTAGCTGTTATTGTCATGGTTTTAAAGTTTTTAAACCATTAAAATTAATCATTATTTCATTAATTATAATAAGTGCTAAAAATAATAGGGCATCAACTTGGCATGCACAATTTTTCTGCACTTACTATAATATGGCACTAGATTCCCTTTTCTATACTATATTTAATAAGATTATTTAACTGATATCCATAGAATTTATTTAAATTAGAATTAATTGGATTTTGCCCAAATCTCTGCACCTGAAATAATTTAAACTTTGATTGATATAAATGATTGAAAATATGAAATATTTATATATGTTTTTCCTTTTTGCAGCTGATAAATCTGATGAGAAGCTAAGGGCTGAGAGTAAGTATTTAAAAATATGGTTATTCATTTTTGGTGATAAATTTTTATCTTTAATTTGAACAGTTTTACTTATAAATTATACTTTAGAAGTAATAGCTATGCTTAAAATGTTTTGCTCTTATTTCCTTTGTTCCTCAAATCCAATGCTGTCACCTAGGTGGTTCACATTGATTCAATCAGATAGTTTGGGAAAAAGAAAATAATTTGAAAACAAAAAGAGTTAACAATTAATGCTGAAGTAAATAGGCATATATATATAAAGAAATAGTCATTTTAGTTTCTCCTTCTTTTACTCACTCTGAAAGGCGATTCCCCTCAATACGTTTTTATCACTGTCCATTAAAAATAATAGTAAAGTACAAAATTGAAGATAGGCAAAATTGAAGAAAGTTGTATGAATGTTGTTAATAAACTGGAATGACATTAATAATTAAAACTAATAAAATAAATAGAAATATGCTTCACCTAAGTTCAAGAATGCATATAATATCAAACAAATGATTTTCTTTAATGAAATTTTTTATCAATTGTTTAAAAAAAATTATTTTTTAAACTGAACTCTGGTAGTTTCGAAATATTTTCAGTGCAAAAAAAATGCTTTGTAACTTTATCCTGAAGTAACTGTAGAAATTTATTATGTTATATATCAAAAATCGCTTTTAAAAGGGCTTTTTATTTCTTTCAAGGAAAAAAAATTGAAGCTCTACTTCAAGAAATGTATGGTCTTGGTATCAAGAGATTGAATTTTGAAATAATTAGTTGAAATTATTTCAAATGGTTGTTCTGAGTGAGATTCAATAATCAATTTTTTTAACTAATTATTTCAAGTGTTTCTTGTCTATGGAACATTTCCCTGTTATGCTTTATTATCCCCTCAAGCAGCTGCTTGCCACAGAAGTCTGACAGGAGCCTATCAGTTTATATGCCAAAGTAGAAGGTCTGTGAGGACGGCAGGACCTCAGCAGAAAAACAACATAAACGTCCATGCCTTACCCGGGGCTCGAACCCAGGTCCCTTAGATCAGTAGCCGAGCATGTTAACCACTCGGCCATTAAAATTTAAATTTGTCTGGATTCCAGAGTATTCTAGCTTTTGAAAGTTAAATTAAGGTTGACTAGTGTTCAGAGTCACTGTGAAGCTTAATGTCACCTGTGTTCAAAAACAATATATATATCACTTTTTGTATAATGTGGTTTCTGAAAAAATGCATTTAGATGTTTATATATACTACTGTTGTCCTTAAAATTAGCCACTGCTGTGATGTGCACATCCACTTATGGCAGCTTTACCAATGTGTACCTTCAGTGTTTGCTCCTTCTTATATTTATTTATATTCCTCATATTTATTCCAATATGAATAATTAATCAGAGATAAATTATTCAATCCTCTAAAATCATTAATTGTTTGAAATTTAGGATGAGAATTCCATTTTTATATATCCATTTGTTTTTCATATTTCTATTTTTTTTAATAGCATATTTTGGAAATTTTATGAAGAAATTAAATCGTAGGTGTACTTTCAACTGTGTTTTAGCAAATGCATGTTTGTTTCATAGAAATTAAGAAATGTTAGATTTATGAATAGTGTTCATAATATTATTTGATATTCTGCATGTGGACAAATATGGTACAAGACCAATGCAATCTTTTGCTGCACAGGAGCTGTTGAACTACTCAATTTTAGTTCCAGCCAATTCTTTTCGTATATATTCAGTGAGAATTTACTCACTTTGTTTTTTTATGATATAATATACATCAACAGTTAAGGATTAAAGTCATTGGTGGTTTTTTCTAATGTATTGTATTTATTAATATCTATAAAATTGAAGTTGGTAAATAATCTTTAATAGGAAGTGATGATTCAAATTATTACAATAAAATCCCATGGCCAAGTGGTTACCGTGCTTGGCTACTGATCTAAGGGACCTGGGTTCGAGCCCCGGATAAGGCATGGACATTTGTGTTATTTTTCTGCTGAGGTCCTGCCATCCTCTCAGACCTTCTACTATGGCATATAAACTGACAGTCTCCTGTCAGACCTCAGTGACAAGCAGCTGCTTGAGGGGGTATTTTTCTTTTTAATCAAGTTATTTTACTTAAAATTTGTTTTTATAAATATCTAGCATCCCATTTTAATACTTTAGTACTTTAACTGAATAATTTCATGATCATTAGTTCTCTAAATCTCTTAGCGAAATAATTTTGTGGAGAAAATGAGTTTGCCAACATGTGGGATTCAAACCCACATCTGTCCAGATTCATATGAGAATGTTCTAAGACCACTGAACTAACACCAGCTGTCTTTTTTTCTGCTGTGACCTATCAATCTCCTGTCATTGTGCTACTGGTGCCATCTATGATTGGGGAAGTGAACTTTACCTTTTAATGTTGCAATTTGTAAGATGTAAATATAAGATGTAAATAAATCACTCACACTAAAACATTAACTTGATTTATTGAGTTTAAAGTCAGCAGGTAACTCTGTGGATTTACTATTTAGTGAATATTTCTAATTTTTAGCATTTCATTTCACAGTATAAAATGACTCAGAAATTATTGTAAATGTGTGTGCAAAAATATGTTACAATCTAATTTTAACTTTAATTTAGGTTTTACTTGTGAATATGGGGGTCAGAACTACCCAGTTGGAGCTAGAATTTATCCTGAAGATGATCCATGCCAGATATGTATATGCTCAGAAAACTGGAATGGTATTAATAACTCAAGCTGCTATCATCAGGATTGTGTATTAGAAAGGAACAAAGTTCAACTGAAGCAGGGATGCATTCCCATTTATCATGAAAACACATGTTGTCCTATCGAATTTTATTGCAGTAAGCCACATTTTCATATTCCACTGTTAATTTTTAGCATGTTACTCATAGGGCAGAGAAATCTAGAAGTTACTGTTATATTTAGGTTGTAGTGGAGAATATACAGTAGTGCATGCCATATATCCTCTACTGTCACTGAAATATTTGCATATGCATACTACTTTTCCTAGAAAATTAATGTGCCTACTGATTGTTCACTTATATATTCTATAATTTCAAAAGTTGCTTCAAACAAATGAATTCATGGCAGGCAGATGAGGTGACGGAGGGAAAGGTGAAATAAAATAATGTATATATTGGTCAACTAGATCAATAGTTATAAAAATAGATGGCCTGTAGCTTCTTATGTTCTAATTTTTCTTTTTTACCATACTCTAATTTCGTGTTATAGTCAGTCACATAGGCCATGAAGAGGGATTCACAACCCCTTGACTGTGTGACTGATCCATAGTATACTCTTCTGTTTTTCATAGTCATGGGGGTGTCCCCTCTCCTAATAACTATGACTGACCTGTAGTATGCACTGATATTTTAAGACTACAATACTGGTTATATTTACAGGTTTTCTCGTATAAGAATATTTCCATTAAAACTGCATCAGATTCTCTGACCACTTCATCAAAGCTAACATACAGTTATGTTCGCTGGAAGAATAGCTAAGTTCCTTAATAACTATCAATTAGGAGTTCATAGTATTTTTAAAAATAATTCATTGTGGTGCAACTGGGGAGGCTAGACAAGATTTAAACTGCATAGTTGATGTTTTGGCATTTTTCACCGATCATAAGGTAATTTTCTATCAATCAGTTGTCAAAGAAAAAAGTCATTGAATCACCAACCATTGCCTTCTGAGAGCTGTTGAAGTGTCAACTGCACATCTTCATAGTCTCATCTTGCCAGTTAACACTCTCACTATACCACCAATAATTAGTTTCACTGTTATAGCTTACTAGCCCTTCTGATAACGATTTCTATTAAAATAATATACTTTCATTCATTTTCTGAAGTATTAATGTTACTAAATTATTTTGGCACCAATAATTGCAGAATTTTCAATCATTTTGTGATAGCTATCCTATCCTTTGAGTTATAAGGCTATAATTATTCCCATTTATATTAAAATTAATCTGTTCTGTATAACTGTAGACATTATTTTGATTGGAAATTTTAGCCAACTAAATTTCTTTTGTTTCTTGGTTTAATACTCAGTGTAAAACACTTTCCAGTTTTGATATTTATTTTTATTGCTTAATTTTTATTTGCTTCATCACAAAAATATTATACTGTGAGACATAAATATACAAGTAATACTTGTGTAAGAATAAGTAACAGTTTAGCAGCATCATGTAATACTGATATTATTCAGATGTGCACCAATCTTTTTCTGCTAGACCATGTACATTAAATGGAGAATTTTAAAGCTCTGGATGTACCATAGGATTTTATTCTCAATATAAGCCAAAATTTAAGTGGCCATTTTAAATATCTGAATTTATAAAAGTGAATTAAAAGTATTAAGAGCATTTCAGTGTGCAATAGAGTAACTGTCTAAGACAGTTAAGATGTAATCTCAGTATATAAATATATTTCATTATGTTTTGAACTGAAGGAAATTACCTAGAATTTTAATCTCAATGATAAGGTAGGTGGGTTTTATGAGTTTTTTTGAAGACTTCGTTAATCAAAGCTTTTCATGGTATTTAAATTTAGAATCTTTTTTAGTCAATAGTAAATGAAGCAAATCTTTCATTTCTGATAAATATTTTACCTGTAACAATATTTATAAATTTTAATTGTTTTCTAGCCTCTGATGAAGAATTTAATACAAATATCACATCACTTCAGCTTGATTTAAATGAAGATGGTAAGTCAGAAAAAAATACTTTGAAATTAAATACCTAGTCTAAGATAGCTATGAATTCAGTTGTCACTAAGACACCCATTTTCTTTTAGGTTATATTTTGATTAGTTTTCTGTAGTCTTGCAGTATTTTCATCTCGCTTGCGGTTCACCAAATGATGATAATAAAAATAAATACCCCCTCAAGCAGCTGCTTGCCACAGAGGTCTGACAGGAGCCTGTCAGTTTATATGCCAAAGTAGAAGATCTGAGAGGACGGCAGGACCTCAGCAGAAAACAACACCAACATCCATGCCTTACCCGGGGCTCGAACCCAGGTCCCTTAGATCAGTAACCAAGCGCGCTAACCACTCGGCCACGGGACGGCACCATAGGAAAAAAATGAGCAGAATTATTTGTATATTGATCATTAGTATATTCATTTCTGTGTTCATACTAATAGGTTTATATGGTCTTAAATGTTGTAGTTTATCATTTGAGTGCTAAAATTGGATCATATATTTCATTATATTCAATGACATTTGTTAATTGACAACCACAAGGTAAGGGTAATAATAAAGTATCACAAAAAATGTCCTGTAGACAAGAAATACTTGAAATAATTAGCTGAAAAAAATTGTTTGCCCTGAATGGGATTCAACCCACAGCTCCCAGAAGCATTCTAGGCATTAAAAGTGCTAGATCACTAGAGACTAACCGTTGTCTACAACAATGTAACAAGAATTCCCGCACATTTGTTGATTCACGACTGGCACCATCTATACTGGTTTCAATAAATTAAGGAAAATCCCTATGTTAAGTCAATGGGAAGCTAACGTCAAAGCACTATAACTTCTAAAATAAGTTTTTTGTTTTGAAAAATGTGATTGCAGATAAAAATCTCAATAAAATAAATCAATATCTTGATTTTCAACAATATTCGTTCAGTATTTAATGAGTTATGCAAGTTTGAATATTTAACAACAGAATGCCAGTCTTAAGAAACTTTTACAAAACTGAAGAATAATGAAATAATTCTTTACACAAAGTTCTAAAATCCAAATTTATTTTATTAAACATTTTGCTACAATACTTATTACTAAGTTTTAATTAACTTCTGAAGTAAATTTTTGTGGCTGTCATTGTTAATGCTAAATATTCAAACTTCCATAACTTGTTAAATACAGAACGAATATTGTTGAAAATCGAGATGTTGATTTATTTGATTGAGATCTTTATCTGCAATCACATTTTTCAAAACAAAACTTATTTTAGAAGTTATAAAGCTTTGACTTTAGTTTCCCATTAATTTAACATAGGGATTTTCCTTAATTTATGGAAACCAGTGTATATTGAGAATTGGGCAGCCAAGCTGCCTCTTTATGATGGAAGTAATATTTGTCACTTACACTCACAGCATTATATAAATAATTCAATAATAAAGTATCACAGGAAAATGTCTTGTAGACAAGAGCTATTTGAAATAATTAATGGAAAAAAGTGGTTGACCTGAGTTGCTCCTTTTCAGCTAATTATTTCAAGTGTTTCTCATCTACAGGACATTTCCTGTAATACTTTATTACTGAATTATTTATATAACACTGTGAGCATGAGGGACAAATATTACTTCGATTATAACGAGGCAGCTTGGCTACATGATTCCCGACATAGATGGTGCTAGTGGCGAATGAACAAAAATGCAGGAATGCTTGTGTGCCACATTGTTGGAGGAAATGGTTAGTCTCTGGTGGTTTAGCAGTTATGATGCCTAGCATGCTACTAGGAGACAATTTTGAATCCCACTCAGGGCAACCATTTTTTTAGAGTTAATTATTACAAGATAAGTGTTTCATCTAAAACAGTTTTTTAAATTAAAATAGAATCCACTATTACCGCTATTGCAATAATTTATCATTACCATTATTCTTGAACACTAACAGTAGTGGCAGTAGCAGGCCTGGATCTAGAAAAAAATCGAGGGGGAGAGGATGTAGGGAAGAGACTAGATTTCCAATGCAGTTTTCCTTTCCGTTTTACAGGTCTTTAAAAAAATTTCTTGAAAAATGCATGAAATTAAATAAGTTTCATAATTTTTTATTATGCCTCTATTAACCTATTTCTTCCCAAGTGTTGCATACACGCAACACTGGGAAGAAATGGGTTAAGTCCGACTCTATTACCATTGTTAGCATTCTGAAACGGAGAACATAGTCCTCTTGCCCCCCCCCCCCCTCCCTCCAAATTCGGCTCTGGCCAGTAGTCTTCTAAAGGTCTTTATTCAGTGGATGGAATGTTATGGTCCAATCTGGTGGTGTGAATGTTTAAAAAAATGCTAAATAGTGCTGATTGAGAGGTTCCAACCTATTCCTATTTTTTAATTGCTAGGTGAATTAATGTTTTAGGACTGTTTAGAAGTTCTATGTTTCATTATATAATAACAATTCACCTGCATAATTTAGAAGAGTTTGATTGTTACTAATAGAAAAAAAAAAGTAATTCCTAGCTAAGTTAGTAACCAGTTCACCTGCATTATTCGAAGAGTTTGATTGTTACTAATAGAATTCACCTGCATAATTTCGAAGAGTTTGATTGTTACTAATAGAAAAAAAAAAGTAATTCCTAGCTAAGTTAGTAACCAGTTCCCATATATGATTAATATGAAGTGAGCAGAAATTGTTTGTTTATTAACAAATTAGATTATATCAAATAGGCCATGTATAATTTTAAGTCTTTTTAGCTTATACTTGCTAAAATCAATATGATTATTCAAGTAGCAGTAGAATAATATTTGTAAATAACAGTTTCTGTTTCATGTCATACATAATAGCTGAATAATGCGAACCATTTATATGGTTTATTCATAACTATAGAGGCTTTAAAATATAATAATGATGTAATACAGTGCTTTGAATGAAAAGAAATTTTTGTCATTTACAGGATCAAAATGTTCATTTGGGGGCCAGTTATATGAAATTGGAAAAACTTTATCAATTAAACATTCTACTAATTGTGTAACATGCACTTGTCATGTTCCACCCGATTTCACTTGCATTCATCAGTCTTGTCCGCCGCCACCTAAACAAGAAAATTGTTATCCATATTATAGTTCAGATGCTTGCTGTCCACAATATGAATGTTCACTTGGAGATGATGCAAATATTGGAACCTTAATGGATGATGAAGGTAAGAGTGAAAACATTACACGATGTAATAAATTTATTAATTTAATTAGCTCTCATTTTCATAATTCAGTGTCTCTTAGTATATAATACGCAGAGTTTATAGGAAATTTGAAACATTTTTTATTTTGGTTTCAAAGTACGATAACTGACAGATCTTTTTTGTCTAAAATAACTGAATTGTACCTTTTACCATTCTGTTACCCCAATGTAATGCTTAAGTGTATTTTACTCTGACAGTAGGTGGTAAACAACAGTTAAGCACCAATTTTGCTATTTAGCTTGCTATGCAAAATAAAAAATATAATTTTAAATAGTTTGCAAATATGCTACTGAAGAGTCAATTTATAACAAAATAATTTAAATAAGAAATGAGCTTTATAATGCTAAAAAAAAGAAAGAAAATCATCATATTAATATTAGTCAGTATTTAATTATTTTCCTAATCCTTAATCAAACGTTAAGTGTTTTCCATTATAATTTAATGCATTAATGGGGGGGGAAAGTAAGCAGTAGTGTACATTAAGTGTAGTGGTGGAATATTATTATTTTAATATAATTTATATATTTGAAAGCTAGTTTGCACTGTGTTATGTCTCAGAGAAGTGTGCACTGCTTCACAGAATCAAATACCTTAAAGTTCTACTTATTACAAGAGATTATAACAGGGATTTAAACATGTTATTTAAATTTATAATATTAAATATTTCAATATATGAATTCTTAAAATGGATGACATTGTACTTCCCTGAGAACTTTGCTGCCAGTTTTTATATTTTTATTTAAATAAATTTCTCTTCTAAAATTTTTTTGAATTGAACATGAAAGTCAACAAATTACATTAGGTACAATAACATGACTAAGTTCTGTCAGTTATTCATGTCAAGATAAAATTATACAACTCTTTATATATCATTTCTGTTCAATATGAAAAGTTAATCTGGCACATTAATGGAAAATATCAATAAACTTCGCAGAACATGAGGTGGTGGGTTAATTTATCACACTTTGTAGCAGTATGTTTCAAAGAAAAATTAGTAACAGTAGATATTTTGTAATTTGAGACTTCTTCAAAACATTAAATGCTAAAAAATGAAAATAGGGTAAATTTAAAAGTAAAAAAAGATATTTATTAACAAGAAATAACATAACGCAATATTCTTTTTTTCAGTCGATTCAAAGGAAGTAAATGAAGAGAAAGTTGTCAAAATTAGGCGACCAGACAGTGAAAACCCTTGTTCTGTAAGTCTATGCATTGTATCATTTTATGGATATAGTCTGTAATTTCCATCCTCAGAGTGGCACTATAAATGCAAAAGATTTTAGATCAAACCAGAAGTTTTTGAATTATGATATAGTTATATAAAATAACCAAACTAAATTGTTTTCTTTAATGAAAGCATCAGAAATATTTTTCATTCAAGAGTACCTAATATGCAATTTCATATCAAAATCACAATTTCTTAAATTTAGATATATTTGTGGGTGCAAATGTTAAAGAGTTATACATTATGAAAACCACATTTAACACCATACTCATCTCTATTCATTTCACTTACTGTAACAGGCTGCAATTTCATGTATAATAGGACTACAGATTTGTTATGAGAGGGTGAGGGCTCATCACAGTGGTATCGTGGTAGTCGAGTGAAGAGGAATATGTGGGTAACCTTTTTATAACAGAGATAATATATTTTTAGATGTGCGGTATATATGTTGTCTTTTACATTTCTGTAGTTCTTACATTTGAATATTTGTGGAAAATTATTTGATGCATACCCCACCTATTGCAGTTCAAGCACTCATTCATTCATGGTTTGCCTTACAGTTGATCGTGTGGCTGGCTGTTATTCACTTCTGGAGCAAGAAAAGTACCTGTATTTTTGTTTAACAAAATTTTATGGGTTCCAAATTTACTTGTGTACCTAAACCCTGCCTCCCCCCTCCACTAGCCATTGATTTTTCAGGAAAATAATGCACATGATCAGTAAGGTCTACTATACTTATTTAAAGGAGTTTAGTTCATAGCCACCTATGAAATATCTAATGTTTTAAGTACAAATCGAAACCTTGATATAATAAAATTATATAGTATTGTAATCCACTGAGAGGCCAAAAGTCATGGGATTATATTTTGCCTAATAACGGGTTGGTCCTCCTTGAGCCCTCAGCAGTGCAGCCACATGTTGAGGCATGGAGTCAACGAGTTGCTAGGACCATTTTTCAGGAATGGCAGCCCACACATCCTGTAGTGTAGACCATAATTGTGTTGCATTGGATGGTGCTGGATTCATGGATTGTAAGCTTTTTTCCATTGTGTCCAACAGATGCTCCAAGGAGTTCATATCGGGGGGACTATTGGGGGGGGGGGCAATTCATGGTGGTAAAGTCCGTGGAGTGTTCGTCAATCCACCTCCTAGCAACCAAAAACTGGTGACACGTTGCATTATCTTGTTGGAATACCCCTTCACCATCAGGGTGCTTGAGAGTCGTGAAGGGGTGCAGGTGATCCGCGAGAATGTCTATATATCTCATACTTGTCAGTGATTGCTCCAAATGGATGAGAGAGCCCAATGTAAGCAGTGTGAACACACCCCACACCATCACAGAGCCGCCTTCAGCTGGAACAGTACCTTGCAGACAGGAAAGGTTCCTATGCCACACTCTAATGCACCCATCAGCACAAAACAACTGGAACCTTGATTCATCAGATCATGTTGCCTGATGCTACTGTTCTAGTGTCCAATTTCGTATCTTCAGACCCATTCCGGTTGTTGAGCTCTGTGACGATATGTAAGCAATGGGATACGAGTGGGTCTTCGGCTACCAAATTCGATGGAGTGCAGGTGGTGATGGACAGTCCTTTCAGAAACGTTTTACGTTTGGTTCACATTCATAGTGATTTCATGCACTTAGCCCTCTGTTGGTCATTCCTGACAGCCAACGCAAGTTCCATTTGTCAATTGCATGTGTTCATCCTGTTCTCTGGTTTATGTGTGTGGAGATGCCATCAATAGAATACTAATGATAAACTCTTGACAGTGTAGACCTGGAAAAACCAAATTCCTACAAGAGCTCCGATATTGCATGATCCATCCTTCTGGCACCAACAATCAAGTCACATTCAAGGTCAGACAACTCATGATGTGCAGCCATGCTGAATTAACAACTACTCCAAAATGAATGATGGGTTTGTAGGCTACTGCAGCACCATTCTGTGGTTGATGTCCAATGCATCTGTTACGAATACAGAACACTAGTTCTACTTTAACTGCTATTCCCATGACTTTTGGCCTCAGTGTATAAGGAAAATCCTTCCGAATTACTTTTGTAAATTGATATTCTGACTTTAGATTATGATTACCATGTATTAAGATTTATTTCCATGCAAGCTCATAATTGTGGAATGTAGGAAATATGAACGAACAAATATATGTATATATGTGTTAATATATATACATATATTTTGAACAAATATATGTATACTATGTGTAACTATTTGTAACTTTTATTCACATCTATATATATATACATGCAGACTAATACTTCTGATTAAAGAATTATCCTTAAATGCCAGCTGAGTCAATATCAAAAATTTCTTTGTAATATTTTTATTCACCTCTAAATAGCTAGAAGACTAAAGAAAGTTACTATTGCAGGATTGTAAGCTTTCCTTCTCACATAAACCTTTGATATAGGAATAAGTTTCCATATCAAAAAAAAGATCAAAAATGAAAATGCACAGCAGAAATGTGGCAAATGGAATGTTAGTATTTCAGTAGAATTTCAGAATTTTTTGAAATATTTTTATTTAAGTTGTTCTAAATACTTGTAAACCAAATCATAAAATTAGTTTTCCTTATTTTATATCTTAGGATGTAGAATGCGATGAAGACCAAGAGTGTGTTCTACGCGAAGTAATGTGCGGCAATATTGCTTGTCCTCCTGTACCAACTTGTAAGCTATACTTTTGTATGTTCCATTTGGTGCAATATCAATTTATGTGATTTTTTTTTTTGTAATTTTTTTATTGTACTAAAATTGAAACCATTTAGTGAATCAGTTTAATATTTTTAGTTTGGAAATAAAATTGCAACTTTCTGTCTAATAAATTCTATAAACATTTTCTAATTTAAACTCCAGTTTGTTTGAAAAGTGTAAGTTTTAGAAATTACCTTTGAAAAGTGTAAGTTTTAGAAATTACCTATGAATTATATCCTTCAAAAATAGTTTTCATCATTACAAGACTATTAGGATTTGCTTCCATAATTTTTAAATTGATTGTCTCCTATATCTTTGCTCAATGCTTGTTTTATTTCATTATTTTAATTGCAAATGTTTCTATCATAAATAGGAATGTGCTTCTGGGTCTACATTAGCTCATTGTTTGATTGCTGTTTTTTTTCAGCTTAATGTTGAAATGATTTCATTAAAAAAATTTAATTCGTATTAAAATGTTATGCCTGTTAATAAACAAAAATCGAACTAAATGTATAATAGAACTTCATTCAACTCAATAAAAGTCTACCACATTGGGATTGCTATATGTAAGCAAAAAATATTCTTAATTGACTGACAGCACACATCTGGTTATAATCGTAATGAACCTCTTAGTGTCAGATATCTACATTTTATATTGTTTGCAAAGGAACAACTAAGACAATTCTAGCAGGTCAGCAAAACTGATCTGTTCTACATGGCTTTTGTGGTATAGTAATCTTTGAGCTACAATGCATGTAGATTTCTCTGGAATTTGTGTAGACAAGCTTGAGTTTCTTTGTCAGAAATAATAATGTTAATCTCTTGTTTAGGTATAACAACAAACAAGAATTGCCCAACTCCTATGTGTGCTCCTGGATGTTTCGTAAGTTATGAAGATGCAAACAAGTGTCCTACTTGTATTTGTGGAGAAGAAGTTAGAAAGCAAGGTAACAGAAATATCTTATATGAAAGAAATAAATATCACAATTTTCACACTTTTCAATACTCTTTGAAGTTTCTTTGACCATTGTTAATGACATTGATTATTGTGGTAGCTTGTGTGTTTCAGATTACAAATAGAAAACCAACACTGGTACTCTTTTTTCAATTTGATATTGCAAGAATCATGTAACATATGATCATCAAAGACTTAAGTGTATTTTACTCTGACAGTAGATGGTAAACAACAATTAAGCACCAATTTTGCTATTTAACTTGCTGCGCAAAATAAAAAATATAATTTTAAATAGTTTGCAAATATACTACTGAACAGTCAATTTATAACAAAATAATTTAAATAAGAAATGAGCTTTATAATGCTAAAAAGAGAAAGAAAAATCATATTAATATTAGTCAGTATTTAATTATTTTCCTAATCCTTAAGCAAACTTTAAGTGTTTCCCATTATAATTTGATGCATTAATGAGGGTAAAAGTAAGCAGTAGTGTACATTAAGTGTAGTGGTGGAATATTATTATTTTAATATAATTTATATATTTGAAAGCTAGTTTGCACTGTGTTATGCACTGTTATGTCTCAGAGAAGTGTGCAATGCTTCACAGAATCAAATACCTTAAAGTTCTACTTATTACAAGAGATTATAAAAGGGATTTAAACATGTTATTTAAATTTATAATATTAAATATTTCAATATATGAATTCTTAAAATGTTGGATGACATTGTACTTCCCTGAGAACTTTGCTGCCAGTTTTTATATTTTTATTTAAATAAATTTTGAATTGAACGTGAAAGTCAACAAATTACATTAGGTACAATAACATGACTAAGTTCTGTCAGTTATTCACGTCAAGATAAAATTATACAACTCTTTATATATCATTTCTGTTCAATATGAAAAGTTAATCTGGCACATTAATGGAAAATATCAATAAACTTCGCAGAACATGAGGTGGTGGGTTAATTTATCACACTTTGTAGCAGTATGTTTCAAAGAAAATCATACTTTGTAGCAGTATGTTTCAAAGAAAATCACACTTTGTAGCAGTATGTTTCAAAGAAAAATTAGTAACAGTAGATATTTTGTAATTTGAGACTTCTTCAAAACATTAAATGCTAAAAAATAAAAATAGGGTAAATTTAAAAGTAAAAAAAGATATTTATTAACAAGAATTAACATAAAGCAATATTCTTTTTTTCAGTCAATGATTCAAAGGAAGTAAATGAAGAGAAAGTTGTCAAAATTGGGCCACCAGACAGTGAAAACCCTTGTTCTGTAAGTCTATGCATTGTATCATTTTATGGATATAGTCTGTAATTTTCATCCTCAGAGTGGCACTATAAATGCGAAAGATTTTAGATGAAACCAGAAGTTTTTGAATTATGATATAGTTATGTAAAATAACCAAACTAATTGTTTTCTTTAATGAAAGCATCAGAAATATTTTTCATTCAAGAGTACCTAATATGCAATTTCATATCAAAATCACAATTTCTTAAATTTAGATATATTTGTGGGTGCAAATGTTAAAGAGTTATACATTATGAAAACCACATTTAACACCATACTCATCTCTATTCATTTCACTTACTGTAACAGGCTGCAATTTCATGTATAATAGGACTACAGATTTGTTATGAGAGGGTGAGGGCTCATCACAGTGGTATCGTGGTAGTCGAGTGAAGAGGAATATGTGGGTAACATTTTTATAAGAGAGATAATATATTTTTAGATATGCGGTATATATGTTGTCTTTTACATTTTTGTAGTTCTTACATTTGAATATTTGTGGAAAATTATTTGATGCATACCCCACCTATTGCAGTTCAAACACTCATTCATTCATAATTTGCCTTGCAGTTGATCATGTGGCTGGCTGTTATTCATTTCTGGAGCAAGAAAAGTACCTGTATATTTGTTTAACAAAATTTTATGGGTTCGAAATTGTGTACCTAAACCCTGCTTCCCCCCTCCACCAGCCATTGATTTTTCAGGAAAATAATGCACATGATCAGTAAGGTCTACTATACTTATTTAAAGGAGTTTAGTTCATAGCCACCTATGAAATATCTAATGTTTAAGTACAAATCAAAACCTTGATATAATAAAATTATATAGTATTGTAATCCACTGAGAGGCCAAAAGTCATGGGATTATATTGTGGGTTGGTCCTCCTTGAGCCCTCAGCAGTGCCACATGTTGAGGCATGGAGTCAACGAGTTGCTAGGACCATTTTTCAGGAATGGCAGCCCACACATCCTGCAGTGTAGACCATAATTGTGTTGCATTGGATGGTGCTGGATTCATGGATTGTAAGCTTTTTCCATTGTGCCCCACAGATGCTCCAAGGAGTTTATATCAGGGGACTATGGGGTCGGGGGTAATTCACGGTGGTAAAGTCCGTGGAGTGTTCATCAATCCACCTCCTAGCAACCAAAAACTGGTGACACGTTGCATTATCTTGTTGGAATACCCCTTCACCATTGGGTGCTTGAGAGTCATGAAGGGGTGCAGGTGATCCACGAGAATGTCCACGTATCTCATACTTGTCAGCGATTGCTCCAAATGGATGAGAGAGCCCAATGTAATCAATGTGAACACACCACACACCATGACAGAGCCGCCTTCAGCCAGAACAGTACCTTGCAGACAGGAAGGGTTCATGGTTTCATGGGGCCTACACCACACTCTAATGCACCCATCAGCACAAAACAACTGGAACCTTGATTCATCAGATCATGTTGCCTGATGCTACTGTTCTAGTGTCCAATTTCGTGTCTTTGGACCCATTCCGGTTGTTGAGCTCTGTGACGATATGTAAGCAATGGGATACGAGTGGGTCTTCGGCTACCAAATTCGATGGAGTGCAGGTGGTGATGGACAGTCCTTTCAGAAACGTTTTACGTTTGGTCCACATTCACATTCATAGAGATTTCATGGACTTAGCCCTCTGTTGGTCGTTACCATTCCTGACAGCTGATACAAGTTCCATTTTTCAATTGCATGTGTCCATCCTGTTCACTATTTTATGCATGCGGAAAAGCCATCAATAGAATACTAATGATAAACTCTTGACACTGTAGACCGGGAAAACCAAATTCCTACACGATCTCCGATATTGCATGATCCTTCCTTCTCGCCCCAACAATCAAGCCACGCTCAAAGTCAGACAACACATGATGTGCAGCCATGCTGAATTAACAACTACTACAAAATGAATGTTGGGTTTGTAGGCTACTGCAGCACCATTTTGTGGTTGATGTCCAATGCATCTGTTACAAATATAGCACACTAGTTCTACTTTAACTGCTATTCCCATGACTTTTGGCCTCAGTGTATAAGGAAAATCTTTCCAAATTACTTTTCGAAATTGATATTCTGACTTTGGATTATGATTACCACATATTAAGATTTATTTCCATGCAATCTCATAATTGTGGAATGTAGGAAATATGAACGAACAAATATGTAGGTATGTGTAACTATTTGTAACATTTATTCACATCTATATAGATATAAATGCAGACTAATATTTCTGATTAAAGAATTATCCTTAAAGGCCAGGTGAGTCAATATCAAAAATTTCTTTGTAATATTTTTATTCACCTCTAAATAGCTAGAAGACTAAGGAAAGTTACTGTTGCGGGATTGTAAGCTTTCCTTCTCACATAAACCTTTGATATAGGAATAACTTTCCATATCAAAAAAAAGATCAAAAATGAAAATGCACAGCAGAAATGTGGCAAATGGAATGTTAGTATTTCAGTAGAATTTCAGAATTTTTTGAAATATTTTTATTTAAGTTGTTCTAAATACTTGTAAACCAAATCATAAAATTAGTTTTCCTTATTTTATATCTTAGGATGTAGAATGCGATGAAGACCAAGAGTGTGTTCTACGCGAAGTAATGTGCGGCAATATTGCTTGTCCTCCTGTACCAACTTGTAAGCTATACTTTTGTATGTTCCATTTGGTGCAATATCAATTTATGTGATTTTTTTTTTATTATTTTTTTATTGTACTAAAATTGAAAACATTTAGTGAATCAGTTTAATATTTTTAGTTTGGAAATAAAATTGCAACTTTCTGTCTAATAAATTCTATAAACATTTTCTAATTTAAACTCCAGTTTGTTTGAAAAGTGTAAGTTTTAGAAATTACCTTTGAAAAGTGTAAGTTTTAGAAATTACCTATGAATTATATCCTTCAAAAATAATTTTCATCATTACAAGACTATTAGGATTTGCTTCCATAATTTTTAATTTGATTGTCTCCTATATCTTTGCTCAATGCTTGTTTTATTTCATTATTTTAATTGCAAATGTTTCTATCATAAATAGGAATGTGCTTCTGGGTCTACATTAGCTCATTGTTTGATTGCTGTTTTTTTCAGCTTAGTGTTGAAATGATTTCATTAAAAAAAATTTAATTCGTATTAAAATGTTATGCCTGTTAATAAACAAAAAACGAACTAAATGTATAATAGAACTTCATTCAACTCAATAAAAGTCTACCACAGTGGGATTGCTATATGTAAGCAAAAAATATTCTTAATTGACTGACAGCACACATCTGGTTATAATCGTAATGAACCTCTTAGTGTCAGATATCTACATTTTATATTGTTTGCAAAGGAACAACTAAGACAATTCTAGCAGGTCAGCAAAACTGATCTGTTCTACATGGCTTTTGTGGTATAGTAATCTTTGAGCTACAATGCATGTAGATTTCTCTGGAATTTGTGTAGACAAGCTTGAGATTCTTTGTCAGAAATAATAATGTTAATCTCTTGTTTAGGTATAACAACAAACAAGAATTGCCCAACTCCTATGTGTGCTCCTGGATGTTTCGTAAGTTATGAAGATGCAAACAAGTGTCCTACTTGTATTTGTGGAGAAGTTGGAAAGCAAGGTAACAGAAATATCTTATGTGAAAGAAATAAATATCACAATTTTCACACTTTTCAGTACTCTTTGAAGTTTCTTTTATCACTGTTAATGACATTGATTATTGTGGTAGCTTCTGTGTTTCAGATTACAAATAGAAAACCAAGACTGGTACTCTTTTTTCAATTTGATATTGCAAGAATCATGTAACATATGTATCATCATAAACTTGCATGTAAAGACACGAGGGCAGAGGCATCTGTCCCTCTTCCCTCTCTTTATCTGAACTAACTTGGGCCTCTGTATAAATTTGCAATACTGCCTTAAAATTGAATACACTTGCGTGGTTGCCCCTTTGTAATATTGTTTTCACTCCTCCACATACTAAAAAAATTGATGTTGAAACTCTTCCCTGTTCAATTGTTCACTTTAGCAGTCTAATTTTTTGGTCAATACTAATATGTAAAGAAATAAAACATGCTGTTAGATGTTGCCCTTCATCTTACTTCCCCCCCCCCCCATAATTATGTAGATTACTCTCCTGTTGCCTTTATGACCTATGGTAAGAGACCTCATTTCATAGCTGACACTCACACACATGGCAGTTTTTAAAGATTATGGACAGTGCTTTCCCAAGGAGGGGATTATAACACCCCTATTAGAACTTTCTGATTTCACCACTTGTTATGAATACCCACTTTGCTGATTCATGTATATTTCTTTACTCTCATTGGGAATGTTTGCCAACATTACTTCATAAATCCCATTTCAAGAAATAGGTTTGGTTATTTTCTAATTAATGCTGAAATAAATATAACGAGGCAGCCTGCTCTCCTATATCTTTCAAACATCTTAAACCATCCCTTCAAACTTTCAAATTTCTTACTTTAGACTGGGTTTTGTATGCTTAGTCTATAAGCATGAGCAGTCTCACTATCTTATTGCCATATCTTGAACATTGATTCTATGGTTTAATTATCTTGGGGATGACCAAACCAGTCTATCATGGTGTATGAAAGTCTATGTTAATATTTCATAATTAAATCAATAAAAACTGTACTGTATAAATGTAGACATCAATAGTTAATGATGTTTTGAAAAGAAAGAAGCTGCTTATATCTTGTGTAGCATAAAAATAAACTTCAGGCTCATGTTCCTGAAGTTTATTTTTGTACTTTACAAGAATTAAAAAATATAATCTGTGTAACAATTTAAAAACTTTCCTTGGATTTGTATGTGCTAGCTATAGTTTCTTGGAAAAAATTAACAGCTTTTTATGCTTCGATAACTACTTCTAATGGAAGATTAATTAGTGTAGTTTTGAGCTAACTACAATTAGAGCAAAAATACAGTGATAATTAAAGACTTCGTACTTTTAGACTAAAGATGCAAGTGGGAAACTGTAAAGTTCTCTAGCTCGTAAAGGTTGCCTAACCTCAGTCTTAATTTTTGATATGCACTGTACAAGAAAGACTGGCTTTTGTGAACTCACTGCTTTGATTGCAAAAGTATGGATATGATGATTTTAAATGCACAATACCTCAATTGTTTATTTCAATTATAATAATTCATAGACTGGATTTTCTGTAGAATTTAACAAGTTCTACCAGGTAAGCTAGAGCTCTCCTTCGGAATTGTAATGGAAACTCTCTTTGCATAACTGCAGCCATATTCTTTCTTAATATTAACTGCAAATGAAATGTTCTCAGCTTTTAACTTGCAATAATTCATATTTCCAAGTTTGCATTTACAGTCTGGTATAGATTTTTGAAAAAAGATTCTAAATTGCATGCAAATTATATCCTATTGTACTTAAACTATACCTTAATCTACATATGTACTGGCTCATAATCAAAAAAGCCATGTAATATCATTTCTTTATTTAACACCTGTGATGATAATTGGATTGCAATAGATCACTTTTTCCTTAAAGATATGAAGTTGGAGTGTCAACTCCCTCATTGTGTTGGAGAAAATTGCAGATTAATTCCTGGTGATAATGGCTGTCCAGTATGTAAATGTGATGCACCATGTCTTCCAATTCATTGTACTCCTGACTGCAATGTAATAGTAGAAAAAGAAGGACAGTGCCCACGGTGTGTTTGTGAAAATGAAAATAGTAAGTTAAATAATTTAATATGCTTTTATACTAATGTTTTATCATGAATTAAAAGTGCCTTGTATGATTATTATGATCAAGACTGTATGCAATAAATAAATTTTGGTTAAATCGAAAGGTTACACTGAGTCGAAGAACCATTGCACTACATACAATGATACATTGCTTGGCTTTAAGTAGCAAATATGTTATTTTTTTATGTTTTTTCTTCTTAGCTAATTTAAGGAGCAGGGCTGCTGACAATGGAGGGAGGGTGTAAAAGCAATTGCACAGGAGTCCACATTAAATAATGGTACCACAACATAATATAAACAAAAATTATATATTTATATACACACACATATGATAATTTAATCTAGCTTAGAGATATATTCGACTTTCCAAAAGTAAAAAAAAAAACTCTCAGAAATCTATGTGACTTCCTTAGTTGTTGTTGTTTTTTTTCATTAAGGGGCTTATTTTAGTTGTATTAGGCTTGAAGTTTTTTTGCTGGTAATTCTATTGTAGAGCTATTTATATTATATTATAATTTATTATTATCTGATTAGGAGAATGTCATTTGGCTTGTTTCATTAAACTTAGTTCACAATTATTTACATAATGCCAAATGTTAAGTGGTAATTATATTTATTACTCCTAATTTGTTATTTACAATGATCATAATAATGTTTACCTTGGTAGCATCACATTTAATTGTGATAGAAACTTCTTAAAAGGCCATCAATAGATTGGAGTGTCATTTGATGTTAAAGGGTAGCAACATTTAAAGCATTTTTGGTAGCTTTGAATTATATTACATTAACATTTAAAGTATTATTGATAGAGTTAATGAGTTATATTGGTACAATAAGTTCTTGAGCAGACTTAGAATTGTACAGTCATTGTTCGTTTAAGTGTTTGGCATCGTAGTGCTAAAGTTATATAAGGTTGTATCTACAATTTTTTAGGTAATCTTATATTTGCATGCATGAAAAATTAGGCATTTATAATAGATTAGTGTAAAGGGTTTTCAGAAAAATTACTGTGTTTGAGTTGAAGGAGATTGAAATATGTAATTGATGTTGTAACATTTTATCATTGCATAAATGATAAATCTCAGAAATTTTAATTAATTTGTTGCAGTATTTCAGTGGATGGAACATTTTTCAAACTGTTGTAAAAAATAAAACAGTGTTTAACATAGTTACTTTTTAAGCCCCCAACTCACCTTGTTTGGCTTTTATAAATGATAAATAATATCCTGTGATGATGCATAGAACTGGCCAGGCCTAGCACCTAATGTCCAATCCCGCCTTCTCGTGGTGCAGGCCGTTAATACTTTTCAAAAGAGATCTGTCTTGTGGAAGTGAATGGAAAGGGAGGGCTGCCAGATTAGTGTGGCCTATTGATCTGAACAACTATGACTACTTTTCTTTTTTTCTACCCTGCTGAGGCATGGTCAACCACACAGGATTCTGGTGCTGACCATATAATCTTACTGGACTGGATTAAGGGTGTGAGCTTGATTATGGATCTTGAATTCGCTGCACTGGTGGGCTTCTGTGGAGGGAAAATCTGCCACTAAGTTTTATGTTTGTTTTGTGGATTGACAGTCCCAAGTGAATAGATTCACAGGATTGTTTTATCAGCTGGTGGTCATCGCAGGCACCTGAACTCTTGCTTCTACAGGCATCGTCAAATTCTGCATTTAGGGAAATCTTCCAGTGTAGATGGCTTCAGCCTTTTGTGGTGGGGGAATGAGTATTTTCCCCATGCCTGTGATTAGGGGGCTGTTTGATATTGTTGGCATTCCCACTCTCGATAAACATAGTTTCTTTAAACATCCCACTAACTATTTTCTCTCCATATGTAGATGGAATGTGAGGACTCTGCACAGAGCTTATTCTCTTGATGTCCTCACAAAAGAATTCCAGAGTTATAATTTAGATATTCTCGGCCTGCAAGAGACCAGATGGATAAAGGTCAGATTCTTAAAAATGATCTTAAATTTCTCTTTTCAGTGAGCAAAGATAATAAGCATCACCAAGACATAGATTTGCTTCTCAGCAGACATGCCAGCAATGCTCTTCTAGAATCATCATCCTCAAGCAGCCATGGGCTACGGAGGTCCAACCAGACTGTGCAATTTAGTTGTCCAAGCAAGTCTATCCTGAGCTACATATGAGTGCATTAATGAAAGATTTCTTATAGCAAAATTTCAGACAAGCATTAAAGACTTGAATGTTGTCTATCGTTATGCCCCACTGAGGAGGCTGATGAGGATGATAAGGATAGTTTTACGGACGACTTCAGGATATTTTGAATTCTGTCAAAAAAGGAGATGTTACCCTTGTTCTAGGTGACTTCAGTGCCAAAGTTGGTATTGACTCTGACCTTTGGGGAGGCCCTTTTGGTATTGGTAGCTGCAATGGCAATGGGCAACATCTCCTACAGGTAAGTAAACTCAATGGATTCAGAATAACTAACACTTATTACAAACACCGCGACATACATAAGTACACATGGGTTTCACCCGATGGGCTGCATAAGAATATGATTGATTACATATTAATTAACAGCAAATGGGCTAGTTCTGTTAGGAATACCAGGGCATATAGGGGAGCTGAAATTGGATCTGACCATTACCTTGTTAAAAGTGTGTTGCAACTTAAACTTAAAAAGTGTTTTGCTAGGGTTAAAAAATTTACTTTTAATACTGAAGCTCTGAAAGATCCAGTTATAGCCAAAGCTTACCATGATAGGTTACTTAGTCATTATGACAGTCATGGTTTGCTTACTACTGAAGTTGAGGGAGAATGGGATTATTTTAAACAGGCTTTTTTGGACACTAACAGAACTCTTTTAGGAAAAAAGGAGCAGAGGAGGCAGATTATCTGAGTGATAAGGCACTTGAGCTTATTTCAGAAAGAAAGAACTGCAGGAATGTCCTTAATCAATACCCTACTAGTCCTATAGAAAGCATTACAGAGAACTTAATTAACAAGTAAAGGATCAGTTAGCTGCTGATAAGAATCTTTGGCTTGATGGCTTGGCTGACAAAGCTGAGGAAGCAGTTAGACATCACAACAACAGAGAGCTGTACCAGATAGTTAATGTTTTGTGTGGTAGAAAACAGACAGGTATACAGGGACTGAAGGATAAACAAGGTAAGGTTATAAAAGGTGAGGATTCTGTCATGGCTAGGTGGGCTGAGCATTTCAGAGATATTCTAAACAATGTGGTTAGTTATATTCCCATTGTTTGCACTGATGATAGATGCATTGGTGGCTTTAATGTTGGCCCTATAACACAATCTGAAGTTATTTTGGCTGTTTCTAAACTTAAACTACATAAATACCTAGGGGTAGATGAAATTACTACGGAAATGCTTAGAACTGGGAATGTTTCGGTTACCACTTGGATGACTGAAATTCTGAATATCTTTTATGATAAAGGCATGGTTCCTAAGGATTTTACCAGAGCTATTGTTATCCCTATTTTCAAAAAAGGTGATCGCAGTTCTTGTGATAACTATATGGGTATCAGCCTACTTTCTGTTCCAGGTAAAGTTCTTTCCATGATTGTGCTTAATAGAATTAAGAATCTGGTTGACAGTCAATTGCGTGATGAGCAATGTGGATTCAGAAGTGGTAGGGGATGTGTGGATCAGATATTTTCACTTAGGCAGATTCTTGAGAAATGTTTAGAGTTTCAGAAACCTTTGGTTGCTAGCTTTGTTGATTTCAAAAAGGCTTTCGACTCTGTTGATCATCATAATTTGTGGTTGATTGCGAGATCATATGGTATACCAGACAAGTACTTAATCTAATGAAAGCTCTCTATAATAACACTGAGTCATGTGTGAGAGTTGGTAAGGCTTGTAGCAATTGGTTAGCTTCTGGTGTTCGACAAGGGTGCATTTTGTCTCCTTTTCTCTTTAGTTTGGTTGTTGATTATGTTATGCGAAATTCACTTCAAGGGAAAGATTTTGGCCTTAAATGGGATGGAGATACAAAACTTTCTGATTTAGATTATGCTAATGATTTAGCCCTTTTGGCAAATGATGTTGATGAGATGAACTCTTTCATTTGAGCTGTTGATGAGACTGGTAGTAGAATAGGTTTGGTTATAAACAGAGAAAACTAAAGTGATGAAAATTGGTCAGGCAGGCTGTGATTCAGTTAATCTGAACGGTTGCAGTCTTGAGCTGGTGTCACAGTTTAATTACCTTGGGAGGTATGTAACAGATACTGGTGATGTGCAGCATGAAATTAACAGACGAATAGGGATTGCTGCCGGGACTTTTAAGAATCTATGGAGAATGTGGAGAAATAGGTGTGTATACACGTAAAGACTAAAATTAGACTGTATAATAGCTTGGTTCTTTCTAGGGTTAGTTATGGTAGTGAAACTTGGACACTTCTGTAAACAAGATAACAGAAAACTAGATGATTTTGATTCTAGATGTATGCACAGTATCTTGGGCATTAGGTGGTTCAACTTTGTAACTAATGATGAGGTTAGGCAAAGGAGTTTGCAACCTCCTTTAAGCAGCATATTGTGCAGAGTCTTAATTACTGATTTTTTATATTTTGATATCCGAAAAACATTATGCAAGAAATATAATTTATGTATTTCAGCAACATATTTGATATTTTTTCTTAAATCGAAGTTTTGTTTTTTAAATACCGTTTTTTGTGAAATAAACATAATTTTTCTATTAACATTTTTAATTTTCCTCATAGTTTTTATAATTTCTTTAGTTCGTATAAAAACAATCAGAAAATTTACATGTAACTGAAGCCAGAAGGGTGTATCTTGTCCACATGCTAAAGCCATGGAATTAATTTGTCTCTAAAAGAAGTATATAATTATATATACTTTTGTAGCTTTAATCAGTTTTTCTTTATTATTGTTCTAATTCAGTACTTATGAATTTTCAATTTCAAGACTTATTTTATAAGTAGCTGTGTATATTTCAGCTGGTTGCCCAACTCCAATGTGTGAAAGTGCAAAATGCCGCATAGGATTACATCCTGGAGGTTTATGTCCAACATGCATTTGTGAGGAAAATGGTAGGTGGTTACACAGTATAGAAAATGATTTTTGTTTTTGGAAGACTGATTTTTGTTCAAGAGGTTAATTTCAGTCCAATGGAAAAAGATGTTACATATATGTCCCATGATTTCAGTTGTTTTTCCTGTAACATTATTAAAAAATAACATTTAGTAAATTCAGAAATATAACCTGACCCAATAAGCAGTTAACTCTCAGTTACCTACATTAATACAGAGGAAAGACAGTGCAAATAATTTGAAATACTGATTAATACAATTTTTGTAAAAACTAACCTATGAAATATCCTTTATTCAGTTAACTCTCAGTTACCTACATTAATACAGAGGAAAGACAGTGCAAATAATTTGAAATACTGATTAATACAATTTTTGTAAAAACTAACCTATGAAATATCCTTTATTCAGTGTAATAAAATTTAATAATATTAAATATAACAATTGTTATATATTATAAGCAAAACCAGTATTATATATAGATATTTTGACCAGCTAAAATTAAAGTCCACACTAATTGAAAATAATGATTTTGGAACTGGCCATTTAACATGATATTAAGTATTTTATATACATATTGTGTATTAAGATTCACAATATGTATATAAAAATATATATGCATATAGTTTATAACAGTGTTTCTCAAAGTAGTAAGTCTTTCAGCAACATGTGGATAGAAGATCCAGGTGCTTGCACAGCCATTGCATCTCAGAAGCAAAGTTTCATGCTGGTCTGCCACATCAGACTCTTTGAGAAGCACTGGTTTAGAATATGCAGTTTACGATTTTCATGCAGGCATGGACTGGTAAGGGGCACAGCCCTGTAGCATCCCAGTCCCTCAGTATCATGGGACCTCATAGGAACAGGATTTTTTTCATAATAACTTTGGTTTTCCCCAGTTATGTGGAATTTATGTTAAAATATTTTAAGCTTCATGTACAAACTCTGAAAATAATAAATATTAATATCTTGAAAAAGAAACCGAATTTTTTATCACAGCCCCCTGCTACAGCTACATCCCTGAAAAAAAAAGTGCCATTCCGCCCTGTTTGCATGAATTGGATTTTTTAAGGAATCAGCACAGAAAATATTAGAATAATTATCAATTAATATTTATCAAACAAAATTCAGAGTTTTTTTTTCTTAAAAATGGTTTTTTAACACAGTTTTTCTAACAAATTTTAAAAATTGCTTTTTAAACAAAATATGGTAAACTTTCTAATTTCCATAATCAGGCCAGTGCCATGTGCCATAAATTAAAATATTCTAAAATATATTTCAAATATAAGCCAATCAGAAACATTTCTCTTAGTAAAGTTTTAATTATCCTAAATTTAACTTACATCATTTTTTGCTACTTGATCCTGATGTGATTTTATCTAACTGATTTTAACAATAAATACACTACAAATGCTCAAATGGTTTGCAGATATTTGAATTTGCAAAATAATAGCTTTGTCTTTATTTTTATTTTCACTTTATTTTCCTCTCTCCTTGTTTATTTTTCTCACTTGAAAAGCTTATGGTTGATGTCATTTGATGTGTCTTACTTATATTAAAAAACGCCTTTTTCCATTTAAACGCTTTTATTATTCATAGTTTGAATGAAAAATTGGGCCTCAACTGGCATAATGGTTAAGGAGCTAGTGACTTCCAGCAAACAAACTTTGCCTGTTGTGTTAGCTCAAACTGAGGCAATGACTTCAGTCTTAAGGCATGTCCTTGTATGAGAAGGCCTGTAAAAAGCTAGGAGTAGATTCTACGATCCTTCTTTGGCCCATATGAAAAAAAAAGAAAGAAAATAATAAATAAATAAGACATCAAAGTTCTACTTTGGGTATTGATGGATAATTCTGAAGCAAAATTGGTAAAAAAAAAAGTGGGGGGGAATAAGAGACTGGGTCTTATTTAGAAATGCTTGTCACAGTATTGTCCCACAACCTGTTAAGAAATAAATAAAAAAAGCATTTAATTCAAAGGTAAAGATGCATTTCTTGCAAACCAATTACATGCTTCATCGTGTTTACTGATCTACAGCAGAACTGATTTTAAGTCTATCTACTTGATTGATGCCAACATTTAGAGCAAAACAAGCTGTACCAATAGTCATTGTTCATGGATTTTTTTGATTTTTTTTATTAATATTCCAGGTAGTTTTCGGGGCAGAAACTTCAGGATCAGCTCTTGACATCAGAGTTGATAACATTGGCCTTGATTCTGACATAAATATCAAACTGACATTTTCTAAAAGAATGCATTTTTACAGTGTTTTGGTCAGTATCAAACTCAACCTGGGAATCAACAAATGCTCTTAATTGGAAATGTTTAACTTGGAAATGTTTCTCATCAAAAATTATTTGTTGTTCAGTTCATGCTTAATGACTGAATCACATGCATTATCTCTATGAGAACAAATGCAGATTCATAGACACAACCTGCCCAGCTATGTCAGTGACACTAAACTAAGAATCTATTGGACTGTGATGCTTTAACATTCATTGTACTTTTAATCCTAGATTATATTTAATAGAAATATTTGTTTATTAAATAGAAAGGTTCTGTCTCCAATTTGCTGCTACTAAAAAGTCTCTTTTTTATTATTGTTATTATTTCTTGTCATTAATATAATCAGTTAGATGACAGTAATATTCCCTTTTTACTTCTTTGGTTATACAGTAATCTCTTACCAACTACAGGAGCTGTGTTCCTGATTTAACACATGTTAATGTCATCTCAGTTAATGAGAGCCAAAGCCCATGTAAAATTTGAAATTAGATAAAGTACTTCTTTAAAGACATAATTCAAGGCCTAGAAAAACGCTTCATTTTGATTTATAAATGCATTCTTACATGTTTTATTAGTAAATCATTATGTATTTTTTAAGAATGTTTTCCTCAAGTTTAAAAAAAATGGAGATGAAGTGCAATTTTTGTAGCAAATTATATAATGAGGATGGTGAGTGAGTCATTTTGTATTTGATATGTCAGAACACTAGCTATCATATTTTGGGTGTGCACCGCAATAAGTTTTTTTGCCTTACCCAGAAGGCATTTTCCATTAAACCACCAATGTTTATACTTCATGAAAGAGATGCAGAGTTCGTTGATATTCCATGCAAGAAAGCAGCCCATTGAAAATAAACTTCAAACACATTTTTAAAATGAATAGTTTAAGCCATTTCTTGATTGTATGAAGCAGAAATCCAGATTAAAATAATCTGAATGAATGTGGTTCTACTTTACCAGAAACCAGTTATCTCTTTGATAATACAATTACTCATCCATGTTTCGCTATGAGTATCATGTTGCAGTGTGTAAAATTAGCCACACTTTTGTGGAGAACTTTGGCTCCTTGAGCTAAATACAGCATTTGTTGAAAAGCTGTATTTACATGATATGCTGTATGTACAGTTTATTAACCCTGAATTCTTGAAACCACAGTTGGCAAGAGACTGGTGTATTTTTTCAGTTAGTTGACTAATGAGTAATGCAACAATGTTAAACTGGAAAGTTGTTTATATTGATTTACAATTTTTCTCAGGTACCAATGCAACAGGTCTTTTAGAAAGAGAAACTGAAGAACTAGATGAATTAGTTCCTCAAATGCATCAACAACATGAAGATATTGAACAAGGAGAAGGAGGTCTTGAACTAGAAGATCCTGAGGATTCTGAACAGTATGAAGAAATGTTTATAAAATCTGAAAATGATAATTCTGAACGTGCTGAACTCGAAAATATGGAATCAGTTGAGATGAATGAAGATAAATTGCATTCTCAAGAAACCAAACTGGATGATTTGAGTGAGAGTACGTCCCAGTTTAAACAGCAGGAAATTTCAAATGATCAAGATTTAGAACAAAAGGCACACAACAGTGAAAGCATAATTCCACTGCAAGATGAATCAATAAATCTTAATTCAGAGCAAACACCTGATCAGAAACATTTTGATATTACCCAAAAGCTGGAAGCTAAAAGCCATGATGTATCGGGAATTATGAAATTAAGTGAAGATATGGGAAGCTCTTTAAAGGAAACAGAAGAAGGTGAAATAGAAATTATGACTCTAAAAAATGGATCAACAAAAACTAATACCAATTCAGATTTATCAAAATCTGAGTTGAAGGTTATCACAAAGAAAAATGAAACTGAAGTTTCTCAATTAGATGATACTTCTGAAGTAGCAAATGATGAAATAACTGGCAGATCACATGGAAAACAAAACAAAAATTCACCTGAAATCATAGAACTTAATCATTCTGTTACAATCACTAAACAGGTTCAAGAAATTTCCACTAATGAGCCTAATATCACATGCCCCCCTATCAGTTGCCAAGGCTATAATTGTCATGTAGAAATGAAACAAAACTGTCCTATTTGCATTTGTGAAAGCAAATGTCCACCTCCAATTTGTGAACCTGGTTGTTCAGTTCATGATAATGGTGATGACCAGTGTTCTTCTTGTATCTGTCATCTTCCTTCAGAAGGTGAGTCATAATTTGATGTTATTTTTGATGGTATATTATTTTATATTTGTTATTTAGATATTCTTGAAGTAGTTACATTAATTTTGTTATGTTTCTAAACTCAGTAACGTTTATTCAACATGCAGACTTAGTTGGTCCATATTAAAGACACACATTACCCTGTGATATAGAATTCAATAAATACTTATATGGGAAAAAATGAGTTTTGCCAATGGTGAGGGGCTTGAACTCTCATCTATCCATATATATTTATGCCAGAGTGCTTTAACCACAAAAGTAATAGTCTATATCATTCACTTCTGCAATGGGACATATCTTTTACCTGAATTTGGAAGACCTGGCACCATTGTCATAAGTTGCCTTCCCTGATTATAGATGGTACCAGGTCCACCACTTTCAGGTTGGGTTGTTTTACCTCTGAGCGGCACTTTTTTGCACACCATGGGCTAAATGGCCAGGTCACATGGACCCCGAAGGCTCAGAGAAGGTTGGGGGAGGGGACCCACTGGAACAGCTGTTGGGAGACAGATGGTAGCCTCCCGTCAAGGCCATCCAGCGTGTTCTTTAACGTGCACAGGGTATGGCTCTCCCACACACGGAGCCACGGCTTAACGTCCCATCCGACAGATGGCGGCCTTTCCAAACCCATCGGTGTTCCCTACTGACCGTGGGCAGGGCGGGGAATTTTGCGGAGATAAATCTCAACACTGACCCAGCTGGGACTCGAACCTGGGAACTACAGATTACGAGCCTGGCGCACTACCGACTGAGCCACCCCCGCCCCACCACTTTCAGGTAAAAGATATCAATTCGTATTGCAGAAGTGAATGGCTCAGCCAGCAGTTAGGTGGTTAAAGCACTTTGGCAAGTATCTGTAGAAACATAGGTTCAAGTCCTGTACCATCAGCAAAACTCATTTTTTCCATGCAATATTTGCAGACTTGGATTTTTTTTTTTACCTCTGAGCAACACTTTTACTGTAATTGTCTGAGCATCTCATACACATGACTGCTTGGGATATGAACTCAAGATTTCAACTTGAGAATTGCCTAATATGCTTTGCACTATGTTTTAACAGAATATTTTGCATTTGCTATTAAATTTGTTTTTATCTTCTCTCATTATCAGAATCTTTTTATGCAACATCCTTTTTACCTCTCATTTTGGAATTTTTATATTATACCAGCTGTTTTATCTTTTATTCGCTTCATGATAGTTTGGTATAAGTGTAATTTTTTACCTGTTTTCCTATTGCTTTTTACTCATCTGTCGGTTTGTGGATTTGTCAAAACAGATGTTCCACCATATCTTTTGAACATGACTGACAATATGATTTATGTGTGAAATGAAAGCTTATGATGCAGGAAGTGTAGGCTATAAAAAAATTGAAACCCCTCTTTCTCTCCCCCCCCCAAAAAAAAATAAAAGAGGGAATAATGAAAACAATTGTTTCACGATATCTTCTGAATGCAAGGGCCTACAATTACAAGTTAGGTGTCAAATGAAAGCTCATATGAGGACCATCGTAGAATGTTTAAAAATTTTCCCCCAAGCATTTCCCTCCCCCCTCCCCCAAAAAAGGGGTGGATTTTGGTAGGGATGGACCTTAACAGTTATATCTCAAATTAAAGCTTGTGATATCTCCAAAGTCATGGGCTACCTTAAACACGACTTCAAATTCAGGAAGAGTGAAAATGTAGTCAATGTTTATGTGCCATATATCATATAATAATTTCTGAAGATAAGTGTTTTTAATGACAAACAATGTAAATAAATTAAAAAATTTTAAAAACACATTTTCCCAAATGCCCTAAAAAGTAGAAAATAAAACTAAAGCATATCTATCATGCATCAGTTGCTAATATTTCGAAGGAAGATACTTAGTAATGATTTATCTACTCAAAAAGATTGCCGGTGCTTTATCTTCCTTTGAAGTGAAAATGAATTCAGTCACTGATTGCACCATCGATGTGCTTTATTTTCTACTCTTTAGGGCACATATGGGAAAAATAGGTTTTATTCAAATTTTTTTAATATTTTTTATTGTTATGCTATGGATTTCTTACATATATATATGTGTGTGTGTATATATATATAAACATACACACACATCTGTCTAATTTTTTTTAGATTTTCTTGGTTTATATATTATTATTTATTAGTGTTGTTGGATTATATTTTATCATATTTTAGATTTATGTATTAGTATTATTTTTAGCTGATTTTTCTTTGGTTCCTATTTCTCATATCAGTATTTTTTTTTATTATTTGATGCTCTCTTCGTTTTTAGTGTCAGGTGATACATGCCTTAGGTGCTAATATGACATTAAACTCCAACTATCCGATATTTATGTAATATTTATTGAATTATGACTAAATTTTAATGTACTATTACTGCAGGTTGCATTCGGAAAATTAAAAATAGTTCAGTGCTGTAATGTAGGATTAACATGGTGTGCTATAAAAATACAGATCTAAATGACACTGGATCTGTTATCTGTTCCTCAATTAACATGTAAGGCTATGATGTGTCTCTGAATGAGATATATTCACCAACCTCTTCATCACTGGAAGTATATTGTTAACTAGGAGCCATGCCTAAATAATTTTGTACCCAGGGCAAGTGAGGAGATAGGCTCATGCCTGAAGTAAGAATTATTTTTCGACCTATTTAATAGTTTTTTTCATATGGTAATCAGAGTTCACTATGTAATAATTTGGATCCAGGAAAATTCTTGATTCCCTACCTTGATATCGTGCAGATTGTTACAATTTTGTTGCATAAAACAATGCACCAATATTTTCCTGCCTGATAAAAGCAAAAATATTTTCAAAACTAGCCGTTGCCACAAATAGCTTCAGCACAAATGAACTGTGTAGATTTATAATTTTTAAACCATTCATTTCATTCTTGCATGCAAATATTTCTAATAAATTTAAATCAACTAAATTTTCTCCTGCATTTTCAAAAGTTCTTTTCCATAATGGTAAATATAAACACTGTGCTTAGAGTAGTGTAACCTCAGAATGTTGCATACATTACACTCTGAAAAAAAAAACTTATACTCTTTATATTGTTACGACAGAAGAATCTGGCAACCGAAAGCAAAGTTTCAGCCAACGAATAAGAACTTTGGGAGAATTTGGAGAAGAAGAGTGGAGCGTTAACGGTCATTTTTGTATTGTAACGGTCGTTGTGTGTTGTAACGGTCGGTGAGTTCGAAAATGGACGGTGAGCTGTTCTGAGACAGTGCGCGTAAGTGTCAAGAAGTAACTTGATGTGTTGTGTATACGCGGAAGGATAAAAGTGGGATCTTTTATCGTTAAGTATCAAGAAGTAACTTGATGTGTTGTGTATACGCGGAAGTATAAAAGTGGGAACTTTTATGGCTAACTTCGAATGTCTACACGGACTGTCTTTTTGTTCGGCTAGTGTGTGAAAAGTTATTAGCACAGGACGAGAATTGGTTTACGAGTGAAGATCTTCGGGTGACCTGGTAAATCAAGTAAAAGGTAGTATTTAGTAAAATACACAGAGCTGATATTGTGTGCTCTACGCAGGAAGATTGATGACTTGTGCATGTTAATAGTTGATTTGTTAATAAGATACTTCATCCATATTTCCTTTGTAACAATTTACCTTGTATTGAATTTGGTTTTGAAATATAGCTTTTAATACTCACGCTCAGTGGCTATCCATTTTTGTGATCCGCAACATTTGGTGTCAGAAGTGGGATTATAATTATTTAATTGAATGCCTTTAACTAGAAGTATGGATGAATTAGTAAAGTTGATAAATAGCTTCAAAGCCGATATGACTACGCTGATGACTGACTTGAAAGCCGATATGGCTAACAAAATAGGTGACCTGGCCGCACAAAAAACTGAGATTAAAGGTGATATAGCTGCCCAAAGCGATAAAATAGATGACTTGAAAGCCGAAATGGCCGCGCAAAATACTGAGATTAAAGGTGATATAGCTGCCCAAAGCGATAAAATAGATGATTTGAAAGCCGAAATGGCCGCGCAAAATACTGAGATTAAAGGTGATATAGCTGCCCAAAGCGATAAAATAGATGATTTGAAAGCCGAAATGGCCGCACAAAATACTGAGATGAGAGCTGAAGTGGCTTCTCAAGTTGGTAAGATTATTGATCACTTCAAGGATCATAAAACCGAACTCAATAGACAATGCAATAGTTTAAATGTTGAATTTGTCAGTGAAAAAGATGATCTTGATAGTGTTAAGTTAGATTGTAAACATGGAAAAGAAAAAGAGAAAGGCAACGCATATAAAAATGTGGATCTGCTACTGGAAATCAAGAATCGTAGAGATAGCGCAGATAATGCCTTTGACCACGCAACTACTGGTAATGCATGGCAGAGTGTCTATGTCGCTGGTGACATGTCTAGGAACTGTGAAGAACAATCACACAGATCAGAGAACTGTGAGACTATACAGCACGCTTTGCACTTCAAAATACCTAGGTATACAAGTCTGGCACGATCTGAAGAGAGATCCACACGAAAGGTATTCTATTCCTCGCCGTCAGCAAAATGCGTCATGGACAATTATCGCAAAGGCAGAGTAACGAGTGGTAATGAAGGGGAACGAAACAGAGTTTACGTTTCGCAGAGTGGTCCGAGTAAAGAAGAGGCGTCCATTCATCATAGATACAAAGTGCCATTCGACTTTACCGCGGAAGTCGGAGAGATTTTTCCGAAGCATATAGCCACACTCGAATCGTTTATAGAAAGTGGGGATTTAAGGAAGAGGAATTCCGAAGGAATGCTTAGAAGCATAACAGGTGATGCTAGTAAAAGAGCTTCAGGCAGAGACAGTACTTCAAAGACTAACTTTCTGGATGAAACTAAGCCTCAGAGTTACGATCAGAGAGAAGTGAATCCCTCAGATAATTTCAACGTAGCCACGCTGAATTTCTTTTCTGAACAGTCAATGTGCAGATTTGGACATTATAACCATTTAGATTATAAGGATATGGAAAAGTTTTATCACGACTACAAGAGCTCTAAAGTGGACAATATCATGTTACAAAACTCGTCGCTGATCTCCAGAATGAACAATTTGGCAATCATGACTGATATGTCCCTGGCTAATTACAATGAGAGCTCCAAGAAAGTGAATTCGGAAGAAACAGCAAATATGACCTCCTCGGGTCATGTGTTTTGCTGGAGACCCGAGTGGCGCCATCGGATGGTAGATAAAAACAGCACAGGAGGTGTCGGCAACAAAGTGAGTTTTGTCTTGGCTCCTGCACCTGCTGCTTTAGGTCTCAAGGTCCCTATGATCTCCGGTCGTGCTCTCCAATTGACGGGAGATACTCTGGACAAATTGGAATCCATCCCTGGCTTCACAGTCGACTGCACTAAAGATAAAATCGAGCAGATGATGGAAGACGTCGGATGCTGCATCGTAGGACAGACAGAGGAGCTGGTGCCAACAGATAAGGAGATTTACCGCTGCAAGGATCTGACGGCTACCGTAGATAGCGTTCCTCTAATGAGATGCTCAATTGTGTCCAAAAAGCTGGCTGAAGGAGTGTGCGCTTTGGTTTATGATGATGAATTCGGAAAAGGAGCTATTGATCCCATCAGTACAGAAGATGTTGCTGTTGATTTAGTTAAGAAAATGGTTGCAGCATCACGGGCTCGTGGAATGAAGAGTTTGAGTTGTTCAGCTGTTATCAGCAACATGGATTCACCTCTTGAAAACTCTGTTGACAACTCTCTGGAAGTGATGGAAGCTGTTCAGTGTTTCCTTGGTAACGGATCCTTGGAACTGCAAGAGCTCGTCGAAGAGTTAGGAGGAGAACTTCTGCGTTTGGTGAACATTGTGGATAATAGGGTAGAGAAGCATCACGTGTCTGTAAGGTTCTGCATAACGGCAATGCTTTGAACAAGTTTCGTAACATATTAATAGAACAAGGAGTATCTGAAGATGTTGCAAGCTGGCTATGTGAAGGTAAAACAGAAAAAATATTGCTAGCAGCCCGACACATCACTGATTTCACTTATACAGGAGAAACAGGTAAGGTTGTCGGATTAGAAGCTGCAGTTCTAGCAAGAGTATGGAAGGAGGAGATGGACCGAAGCGCTAAAAAGAATTATGGAGCTGATATTATAATTGTGAAGCACCTTGGGGATCAAATTGAATCAGGTGAAATATGGCTGAAGGTTCATCACGACAGTTCTGAATTAAGTGAAAGTCAACTGACAAAAGGGTCAGATTGGAGGATGAAAATTCTCCCTAGATTTTATGTCACTAATGACTTTCATTCCTTGTTACTGTTGATAGAAGTAAAAATCCAAAGAAGAAAACTTTCGACAAAGAAGAAAACTTTTTACAGGTTTTGCACGAAAACTCTTAGTCGATTCTTCTCCCTGCAGAGACATAAACGTGTGCACAAGGGCTATAG
Source organism: Ryuthela nishihirai (assembly GCA_038380435.1). NCBI lineage: Eukaryota > Metazoa > Arthropoda > Arachnida > Araneae > Heptathelidae > Ryuthela > Ryuthela nishihirai. The sequence continues at coordinate 49,484,627 of JAWZYU010000024.1, read as the reverse complement.
GCCTTACACGTATTATGTTTGTGGACGAGGCTTCAGTCAGAAAAGAAATCTACGTCATAATGAGATTCGCTTTCATTTTGACACAGACGTGGTATATCGCATTCGTCGATGTCCAGCTACAAAGTGCAAGGTGGTTCACGTGGATCATTTGGCCCCGTTTCATCGAAGAACTGAAGAAGCTTTGGAATCCAGAATTGTTCGGGACGAACAAGACCTAGGAAGGGGGCAGTGTTACGACAGAAGAATCTGGCAACCGAAAGCAAAGTTTCAGCCAACGAATAAGAACTTTGGGAGAATTTGGAGAAGAAGAGTGGAGCGTTAACGGTCATTTTTGTATTGTAACGGTCGTTGTGTGTTGTAACGGTCGGTGAGTTCGAAAATGGACGGTGAGCTGTTCTGAGACAGTGCGCGTAAGTGTCAAGAAGTAACTTGATGTGTTGTGTATACGCGGAAGGATAAAAGTGGGATCTTTTATCGTTAAGTATCAAGAAGTAACTTGATGTGTTGTGTATACGCGGAAGTATAAAAGTGGGAACTTTTATGGCTAACTTCGAATGTCTACACGGACTGTCTTTTTGTTCGGCTAGTGTGTGAAAAGTTATTAGCACAGGACGAGAATTGGTTTACGAGTGAAGATCTTCGGGTGACCTGGTAAATCAAGTAAAAGGTAGTATTTAGTAAAATACACAGAGCTGATATTGTGTGCTCTACGCAGGAAGATTGATGACTTGTGCATGTTAATAGTTGATTTGTTAATAAGATACTTCATCCATATTTCCTTTGTAACAATTTACCTTGTATTGAATTTGGTTTTGAAATATAGCTTTTAATACTCACGCTCAGTGGCTATCCATTTTTGTGATCCGCAACAATATTATAAATTAGGCAGCGTAAGGGCTCACCACTATTTAAAAAAACTATTGGAAGGGCTGTATATGTGTGGGCAAGTTAACCGTTATGCATCTGCATATACAGGGTGAATCTGAAAAAGTGGGCAAAACTTTACGGGTGGTAGAACGCAGCTATACGAGCAATATTCGTCATAGAATGTATGGTCGGAACGCAAGCGGTGAGAAGTTAAAAGGTAGTTTTCCACTGTCACATTTAAAAATGAACGCAAGAAGGAGAGGAGATACTTCAGAAAACATTTTATTAACAGGAATGTAATTGAGGTACATGCTCAAAGAAATTGCTCAAAAGAGCTATTTCGTGGTTAGTATAACCAGCCATCCTCTCGGCAATCCACGGTAGAAATGCCATTGGGTGCGAGGACCGACCCTTTTATACCATTTCCAACGCCACCTAGCGGCTCGCCGTTTGCGTTCCGACCATACTTTCTATGACGAATATTGCTCGTATAGCTGCGTTCTACCACCCCGTAAAGTTTTGCCCACTTTTTCAGATTCACCCTGTATGTGTTTGGCTTCATATTATGAAAAAACTTGAAAATAATATCTCCAAATAAAGTAATGTAAACATCACAGTGAATACATTATTTAATTGAAGTCATTTTGTTTCATTTTCACTTTTATTCCTTTTCAGAAACAAGACCAGAGCCATAATTTTCATGGGCATGCAATGAAAAGCCTTTTGTAACAAAGGGTCTGGAAAAACTATCAGAACACTGAGATTAAAGTTGTTCATTGCAAATGTGAGCTAAGATTTAGTTTCATCTATGGCAGTGCCTGAGCCATTGAAGATGAAATTCCTCAATGTGACAACATAAAAATTTTAATTTATTATCAGAAGAATTAAAGAACTGAGTCAGTTTACATTAGGATTGTTATCTGAAAAATAGATTTTAACTGCATATAAAGGAAAATATCTCCCTTATTTCCAGATTGCAATTAATTCCTTGGGAAAAGTCTGAATTATTTTAGCAAAAAACTTGACCTTTCCTGCAAGTTTTTTAAAATGTTTGTAGGACTTGTTTTGACAGCTCGACAGTTTCATATTAAAAGATTATCTGCAAAATTCAAGGATCTGAATTGCTGTCAACATTCAAAGTACAAAGAAGTATCAATAGTAAATAGTATTGTTATTTAAAGAACGAATTTCAAAAGTTATTGGATATTTTTTACATTTCATCATCATTTTTTTCTTATTCATCTCAAAAGTATACTCTGCATTTATCTCTGTGATTTACTTTGTTCATACTGCACAATAAAAAGGTTAAACCTTGCCAGTTCTTACACATTGATAGAAATTCTGAATTACTACAAATTACAACTCACAGCTAATTTGTTAAAATTTAATAACCACAATTAATAGCTGTACATTAACACATTAAAAATTATAAGTCCAGAGGAGTTCTCATCATATATGTAGTATCGTATCAGCATAATGCATGTGCACAAATTGGTAGTAGTTGAATAGCTGCCGTGACTGCTTTAGGCTGATACGACATTACATATGATATGATGAGCACTCCTCTGGACATAATTTTTAATGTGTTAATGTACACCTATTAATCGTGGTTATTAAACTTAATTCTGAATTAAACTTTTTTTAGCAATGTTTTATTAAACTGAAAGAGGGTCTCTGTGTTCCTATTTTTCAGTGAAAAAACTTCGTTATGTAGTCCATATAAAATGTGCAAGGGACTTTATTAATCAAATAGATAAATGTTATACAACGTGTGTTATTATTTTTAATAAAATTTTTTAAATATTTTTTATGTTGAGTATTAATTAATATAGGATTTTCATTTGAAGAAAACACTATTTTCTGCAGTAAATTCTTTAACTATCTAATAACCAAACAACTTGATGATGATAACTAAATTTTGAATTAGAAATTATGGTGTCCCCAAATGTTTTGGGCCTGTTTTTTTCTATTGGTTGATGGAACTTGTAACCAATGTCTGCTCTATGCACTAATGCGAGTTTTTTTTACATGTAAAGAAATGAACTGGTTATTGAGGAACAATCACAACAGATATGACAGAATAAATAACCTTGCTATCTTGGGACTCGAATTCCAGCAAGTTGCAATGTCACTGCAAACCAAAGCCATACTGCTGTGCCACTGAAGTGTCATTTTGGGCCTTTATAGTTTTAACAAATTTTTGACAGCTCGACAGTTTAACAACTGTCGAGCTGTCAAAATAAGTTTAAGATTAAAGAATCAATTTTCAAAAAAATAAGATTGGTTCCTAGTCTTCCTTGTCATGAATATAATTCTGCTGGTAAAAAATTACAATACTTTAGTGTTAGGAAATATACAAGAACCAATATACAACAAAAAAACTTGGAATACATAGTTTTTTTTTTTCAATGAAAAGTGGTTTTTCAGTTTGATTTTTCTGAAGACGATTACAGTAGGAAAACGAACTGCAATGTACCAACTTTCATTTTTAACTGCTGTCAAATATAGGGAAAAAATTATAGGAAAGTTGCTTCAAATCAGCCTGCCCAGTGGCTGAATAGTTTAGCATACTTGCCTGCTGATTAAAGGGACCTGAATTTGAACCCAGGATATAGATATCAGTCTTTCTAGCGAGTTTTTGTCTTCCTCGCAAATTTCTACAGCATATTATACGAGAGTCTTCTGTCTTATATCTGTGGTAATCAACTGCTTGAGGGATAATTTATATTTTTTACTGTTCCAAACCTAGAAGAAATATGTGGGAGGGAGAAAGGATATGACTTGATTGAAGTGGAACAGATCAGGACACTGTTCCAGTATATAGTTTCAGCTCTGTTGTTTGGTGATCTTTAAAAATAAATTTCTGAAAAATATATGTAATACGTTTTAATTATTTTTTCCCTTCCGGTTTGGTCATTCAAGTTCTCAAGAAAGGGATGAAAGAGGTACGGTTTTTTTGCCACCTTCCTCCCCCAGAGCTCAAATGTACACTAGTGGGTAAAATTAGAGTAGCAATCTCAAAGAAACAATGTTTTTATTCTGTGATATACAGGGTGTCTCAAAAATATAGGTACAAACTTTTAGGGGAGGTAGATAACATCTAAAGGAATGAGAATTGCATAGGAAACCATAACCGGAAATGTCACCGTAAGTCAACAGGCTGTGCTGTTCGTCAGTGCGCTAGAGGGGAAATTTCGGATTTCCTCATTTGAGCAGTAGTCGGCTGACGAAGAGCATGCAAAGGTATTCGAACAGTGAGCTGGCAGACATGCATTTGGTGTATGGAATAGCTAAGGGCAATGGACGAGCCGCTCAACGAATGTATCAAGAATGCTTTCCACACAGACATACCGGGCCACCGTTTGTTTGTGCGTGCGCATCAAAATTTGTGCGATTATGGGTCATTAAGAGGTAGCAGAAGTGAGGGCAGGCCACGATCGATGCATACTCCCGCCATGGAAGAAAGTGTGTTGGATGCCATGGAGACTAATCCTAGTACCAGCACACGTGCCGTTGCCTCTGCCTTAGGAGTGTCTCGTTGCAGTGTACAGCGTATTTTGCACGGCGAGTCCTTATATCCCTTTCATCTCCAAAGGGTTGTAACTTCTCCCCGCAGATCATCCTGCATGTGTGCATTTTGCGCAGTGGTATCTCCAAGAAAGTGCCCCAGATGTGAATTTCCCAGCTTATGTTTCGTTTACTGATGAGGCCAGTTTCACTCGGGATGGTGTATTCAATCAGCACAATGTGCATTTGTGGGCTCACGAGAACCCCCATGGTGTGCGCACCCATGCGGCACAACATCGTTTCGCAGTAAATGTGTGGGTAGGTTTGGTCGGCGACTGCTTAATCGGGCCATACCTTTTACCACCCCCCCATGACCGCGAAGTATCTGATCTTTCTGGAACAGGTTTTACCAGGCTTACTTGCCCATGTTCCAGCAAATGTGAGACGCAACGTGGTTTCAACACGATGGGGCGCCTCCCCATTATGGAAGGTGTGTTTGTGCACATTTGAACATGTCTTTTGGACAATGATGGATTGGGCATGCTGGACCCCACGCTCACCTGATTAACGAGCATTGATTTCTTTCTGTGGGGGGCCCCTCAAAGCTACCGTGTATGAATGGCCTGTGTAGCCTGACATGGATCTCGTTGCAAGGCTCGTCTACACTGCTGCTACTATCAAAGAAACTCCAGGTGTGTTCGACCGTGTCCGGCAATCAATGTTCCGTCAGTGTCATGCATGCATCACGTCTCGTGGAAACTTCGAGCATCTGCTGTAACATTATGAAATGTATCATCTAGTACGCCATTTGTAATAATTATGTCCAATAAATGTTTTCCCATTAATCACTGTCTTGTGTCCTTTCAGATCTTGTATCTCTGTTACCACTTTCCCATGACGTTTCCGGTTATGGGTTCCTATGCAATTATTCTTTAGATGTTATCTACATCCCCTAAAAGTTTGTACCTATATTTTTGAGACACCCTCTATAGAGGTGTATTCAACTGTATATGGAAATATATACTTTTCAGCAATGATCAGTTATAGAAAAAAAAGGGGAAACTTTCGACTAATAACAAGAATTACTTTTAATTTCATGATGAAATTGTCATTATATTTTAACAATATTCTTGGATGTCATGTAGAGTATAATCAAGTGTGACAATTTTGCAGGTTATACACTTCGCAATATAATGCTTACTTATTCATTGGCTCAGTTGATAGTGTGCTTGGCTCATAATTTTGTGTTCCTAGGGTTGAGTCTGCATGGGCTTTTCTTCACTAACTCCCACTCTACCTTCAATGAAATGGAGGATATAAATAAGCTTGGAAAGATCCAGAGGATGTAGCATTTGTTGGTCCATTTACAGGACTGCATTATTCTGTGCAAGTTAACACACTGGATGATCGTGATGGATGACTCTGCTCCCTATCAGCTGTTCAGTGGAACTCCATCCCCTACTTATTCCCAGGGCCAGCTGCTATTTTGCCAGAGCAAATTTGGACTCTGCTGTTCCTTTCTTCAGGCTGCTCTTAGCTTTTATTGATTAATTTAGGTAGAGTTCATGGCAATTTAAAAGTAATCGAAGATCATTAATTTTTAACATCGCCGGCTAATTTAAATGCACTTATTGTGTAAGGCCATCCCGTGGCCGAGTGGTTACCACGCTTGGCTACTGATCTAAGGGATCTGGGTTCGAACCCCGGGTAAGGCCTGGATGTGCGCGTCATTTTTCTGCTGGGTTGGGTTGTTTTACTTCTTAACGGCACTTTTTTGGACACCATGGGCTAAATGGCCAGGTCACAAGGACCCCGAAGGCTCAGAGAAGGTTGGGGAAGGGGACCCACTGGAACAGCTGTTGGGAGACAGATGGTAGCCTCCCGTCAAGGAAATCCAGCATGTTCTTTAACGTGCACAGGGTATGGCTCTCCCGCACACGGGGCCACAGCTTAACGTCCCATCCGACGGACGGCGGTCTTTTCAAGCCCATTGATGTCCCCTACTGACCGTGGGCAGGGCGGGGAATTTTGCGGAGATAAATCTCAACGCTGACCAAGCTGGGACTCGAACCTGGGAACTACAGATTACGAGCCTGGCGCGCTACCGACTGAGCCACCCCCGCCCCCATTTTTTTGCTGAGGTCCTGCCATCCTCTGACTTTCTACTATGGCATATAAACTGACAGGCTCCTGTCAGACCTCTGTGGCAAGCAGCTGCTTGAGGGGGTATTTATTGTGTAAGGCATGAGTTATGAAGTTATAAGATTTAATTAATATTTAAGAGATAAAATGTGGAATTTGTATGTGATTTGCAAATTTACCACCAAGTGTAGTTTCATGTGGTAGTGCTGGCCCTTATGACGTAGCACAGTGTGCAAAAAATAACCACTCAGAAGTAAAACAACTCAGTTGTAAGGGTTGGGTTGTTTTACCTCTGAGCAGCACTTTTTTGTACACTATGGGCTAAATGGCCAGGTCACATGGACCCCGAAGGCTCAGAGAAGGTTGGGGGAGTGGACCCACTGGAACAGCTGTTGGGAGACAGATGGTAGCCTCCCGTCAAGGCCCTCCAGCGTGTTCTTTAACGTGCAAAGGGTATGGCTCTCCCACATACGGGGCCACGGTTTAACGTCCCATCCGATGGACAGCGGCCTATTCCAAGCCTATCGGTGTTCCCTACTGACTGTGGGCAGGGCGGAGAATTTTGCGGATATAAATCTCAACTCTGACCCAGCTGGGACTCGAACCTGAGAACTACAGATTACAAGTCTGGCACGCTACCGACTGAGTCACCCCCGCCCCCAGTTGTAAGGTACAAACTGTATATGGAAATATATACTTTTCAGCAATGATCAGTTATAGAAAAAAAAGGGGAAACTTTCGACTAATAACAAGAATTACTTTTAATTTCATGATGAAATTGTCATTATATTTTACAATATTCTTGGATGTCATGTAGAGTATAATCAAGTGTGACAATTATGCAGGTTATACACTTCGCAATATAATGCTTACTTACTCATTATCACCACAATATATGCTCGATATTATGTCCACCAAAGAATAAAACATCGTGGCATAATCGTTTTATCACATGGAGAATCCTTGGATATGGCTCTGTTCACACTGACAATGGGGTTATATTTTATAGAGTAATAAAACAGTTTAAATGCACTTATTGTGTAAGGCGTGTTTAATTAATATTTAAGAGATAAAATGTGGAATTTGTGTGTATGTTTTCAATCCCTTATATTGCACAAAGCAAGCGATAATGGAAGCTGTGTTAGTGAGATCATATTAGAAGTCACATAAATTCGGAAAAAGGCTAATGTGAAAATGTCATTGTACACAAGTTACAGATCTTGACGAAAGTTCCATAAATATTTATTTTTCAGCATTTAACGAGGGTTGGGTTGGGTTGTTTTACCTCTGAGCGGCACTTTTTTGCACACCATGGGCTAAATGGCCAGGTCACATGGACCCCGAAGGCTCAGAGAAGGTTGGGGGAGGGGACCCACTGGAACAGCTGTTGGGAGACAGATGGTAGCCTCCCGTCAAGGCCATCCAGCGTGTTCTTTAACGTGCACAGTGTATGACTCTCCCGCACACCGGGCCACGGCTTAACGTCCCATCCGATGGACGGCGGCCTTTCCAAGCCCATCGGTGTTCCCTACTGACCGTGGGCAGGGAGGGGAATTTTTGCGGAGGTAAATCTCAACGCTGACCCAGCTGGGACTCGAACCTGGGAACTACAGATTACGAGCCTGGCGCGCTACCGAGTGAGCCACCCCCGTCCCACACACAAAAGGAACATAGATGAAAAACTAGTATAGTGGAGTCACATCTTATGCGGGGGTAGGCTCTAAAGTCAGCACATAAGGCAAAAATTGTGTATAATCAAAATTACTCTTGAAAATGACAGATTGCTCAAAAAGCACGGCACACGTGGTTTTGTGTATACAGTCCTTGTACAGTACGTATAAATGTCTAATATATAAAATGTACATTGCATAATGAAGAGTATGCATGCGAAGTATAATTTCACAGTATTTTTAATTACATAGGAGAGAGACTGAAGATTAAATAAGGAAGTTTTTTTCACAGATTGAAGCAGTTCCTAAAACTGTCAAGCCAATCTTGGTTGACTTTAAATTCTTCTCTCATCAGAAGGTTGTACATTTTTGGTGGGAGGTTTAAACAGTGCATAGAGACTAGTCTTTATTCACAATGTGTTGATCACTGATTCGGCCATAAGCTATATGCTTTTTTTTCCCCACTATAGTCTTATCACACACTTAGCTCGTCACCTTAGCAGTTATTGCAGCACTTGATGTCACAGTTTGATGAATTTCTCTCTCTGGAATCTTGATGGCAACGGTGCTAGATTTGTTGGAGCCATATTTATGCACCATGTTGGAGACCGACCTATATCTCTCAATAATTCCATCACAGAGTTTTTCCTTCAGCGATAGAACAGATCTTTTTTTTTTCCAGTTGAGCACTAGGTAAAGCAGTTGGCTTGTGTTTAGGAGCCATGTGGCAGGAATATACGTATCTTTAAACACTAGAATCACATTCAGCGTGGGGCGGAGGTGGCTCAGTCGGTAGCGCGCCAGGTTCGTAATCTGTAGTTCCCAGGTTCGAGTCCCAGCTGGGTCAGCGTTGAGATTTATCTCCGCAAAATTCCCCGCCCTGCCCACGGTCAGTAGGGGACACCGATGGGCTTGGAAAGGCCGCCGTGCGTCGGATGGGACGTTAAGCCGTGGCCCGTGTGCGGGAGAGCCATATCCTGTGCACGTTAAAGAACAAGCTGGATGGCCTTGAGGCTACCATCTGTCTCCCAACAGCTGTTCCAGTGGGTCCCCTCCCCAACCTTCTCTGAGCCTTCGGGGTCCATGTGATCTGGTCATTTAGCCCATGGTGTGCAAAAAAGTGCCGCTCAGAGGTAAAACAACCCAACACATTCAGCGTGGTGAGATGCTCACACTGAGAGGTACGCAGGAACTGAGACCAACTGAGGGAACAACAGATTCGTGTCTCCTACATCATACACACTGTGACACCATTCATTGAATGGAATGGTTCTCACTAATTAAATTGGTAGTTTTCTCTTTTTTTTCGGCAGAGTGTGTATAGGGGAATTTGCATAAGTTAAATGTGCATATGATGAGACTCCATATACATAAGTTTCCTGTGAGGAAATGCAAATTAAAGAGAAATAAAAAGTAATGGACGGTATTGGCAACGGAGGTGGCTTAGTCGGTAGCGCGCCAGGCTCGTAATCTGCAGTTCCTAGGTTCAAGTCCCAGCTTGGTCAGCGTTGAGATTTATCTTCACAAAATTCCCTGCCTTGCCCACAGTCAGTAGGGGACACCGATAGGCTTGTAAAGGCCGCCGTCCGTCGAATGGGACGTTAAGCCGTGGCCTGAGCACGTTAAAGAACACGCTGGATGGCCTTGACGGGAGGCTACCATCTGTCTCCCAACAGCTGTTCCAGTGGGTCCCCTCCCCCAACCTTCTCTGAGCCTTCGGGGTCCATGTGACCTGGCCATTTAGCCCATGGTGTGCAAAAAAGTACCGCTCAGAGGTAAAACAACCAACCAAGGTTTGGGTTGGGTTGTTTTACCTCTGAGCGGCACTTTTTTGTACACCATGGGCTAAATGGCCAGGTCACAAGAACCCCCGAAGTCTCAGAGAAGGTTGGGGGAGGGGACCCACTGGAACAGCTGTTGGGAGACAGATGGTAGCCTCCCGTCAAGGCCATCCAGCGTGTTCTTTAACGTGCACAGAGTATGACTCTCCCGCACACGGGGCCACGGCTTAACGACCCATCCGACGGACGGCGGCCTTTCCAAGCCCATCGGTGTCCCTTACTGACCGTGGGCGGGGAATTTTGCGGAGATAAATCTCAACGCTGACCCAGCTGTGACTCGAACCTGGGAACTACAGATTACGAGCCTGGCGCGCTACCGACTGAGCCACCCCCGCCCCACCAACCAAGGTATTGGCAGTATACAACATATACAGACCTCATTACAACCATTGCTAGTGATGTGACTTGAGGCAAGCAGCTGCCTCCACTTCAGTAGGCCCAGTACTGCTGTTTTTTAAATCTCATATTTGTTTTAATAATGAACAATTTAATACTTTTGGAAATGACCTGTATAAAGAAATGGATTTTAATCACATAATTGAAGAATTTGCTGCCAAAAAAGCTAAACAGCTATAATACAAATGAAAATTTTTAGTTATTAATGCAGAATTTTGTTTAAGAATGAATTGCAATATAAACAAAATAAAAATTATCCAACTATAAATTAAATTTCTACCAACTTACCCAATTCACATGTAATATGAAAATAGCTTTCAATTTCAGTGTTTGATGCTTTTTCTCCAGGGGTGGGGATGCAAAATTGTTCTCCCTTGGCTCCACAAAACTCATCTTCACCTGCTCCAGAGGGGCGAGGGTGGCTCAGTCGGTAGCGCGCCAGGCTCGTAATCTGTAGTTCCCAGGTTCGAGTCCCAGCTGGGTCAGCGTTGAGATTTATCTCCGCAAAATTCCCCGCCCTGCCCACGGTCAGTAGGGGACACCGATGGGCTTGGAAAGCCGCCGTCCGTCGGATGGGACGTTAAGCCGTGGCTCCGTGTTCGGGAGAGCCATACCCTGTACACGTTAAAGAACATGCTGGATGGCCTTGACGGGAGGTTACCATCTGTCTCCCAACAGCTGTTCCAGTGGGTCCCCTCCCCCAATCTTCTCTGAGCCTTCTGGGTCAATGTGATCTGGCCATTTAGCCCATGGTGTGCAAAAAAGTGCCGCTCAGAGGTCAAACAACCCAACGTTAAAGAACACGCTGGATGGCCTTGACGGGAGGCTACCATCTGTCTCGCAACAGCTGTTCCAGTGGGTTCTCTCCCCCAACCTTCTCTGAGCCTTCGGGGTCCATGTGACGTGGCCATTTAGCCCATGGTGTTCAAAAAAAGTGCCGTTGTAAAAACAACCCAACCCAACCCACCTGCTCCAGACCATCAGCACATCTATCCTCTTCTCCGAAATTATGGGAAAGCTATTAGAGGGATGGCTGAATTGAGAATCGTCAGAGAGTGGTAGCTACTATTCTATCCAAGTGATATGGTGATGATATCAATTAAGATGGTCTCTACAGGAAGGGTTGGGTTGTTTTACCTGTGAGCGGCACTTTTTTGCACACCATGGGGTAAATGGCAAGGTCACAAGAACCCCGAAGGCTCAGAGAAGGTTGGGGGGAGGGGACCCACTGGAACAGCTGTTGGGAGACAGATGGTAGCCTCCCGTCAAGGCCATCCAGCGTGTTCTTTAACGTGCACAGGGTATGGCTCTCCCGCACACAGGGCCACGGCTTAACGTCCCATCCGACGGACGGCGGTCTTTCCGAGCCCATTGGTGTCCCCTACTGACTGTAGGCAGGGCAGGGAATTTTGCGGAGATAAATCTCAACGCTTCTCTACGGGAAGTATCTATAGCTGGGACACAGACCATTGCATCTACTGTTATTTTCTCAAGTTCTTGAAATCCTTTCCAAAGTCGCAGAAAGCCCAAAAGATTTGTGATCCCATCTATTCACTCCACCTTTCCATTATAGCAAACAGGGCCGGATCTAGAGGGGTAGGATGCAGCCCCTCCTTTGAGTATGCTAGAAAGAGTAATGGAGGTAAAAACATTATTAAGCGCGTATTTTCATGCATTTTTTTTACGATTTTTCGCAAAATTCCCCGCCCTGCCCACGGTCAGTAGGCGACACCGATGGGCTTGGAAAGGCCGCCGTTTGTCGGATGGGATGTTAAGCCGTGGCCTCGTGTGCGGGAGAGGCATATCCTGTACACGTTAAAGAACACACTGGATGGCCTTGACGGGAGGCTACCAGCTGTCTCCCAACAGCTATTCCAGTGGGTCCCCTCCCCAACCTTCTCTGAGCCTTCGGGGTCCATGATGACCTGGCCATTTAGCCCATGGTGTGCAAAAAAGTACCTCTCAGAGGTAAAACAACTCAACTCGTGTGCAATAATCAATTAATACAAGATATTGATTGATGTATTTCTTTACAAAATAGTCCAATCACATGAATTGCTCGTTGCATCCCTGATATAATATATGCATAATTGGATTCGCAACTGGGCTCATTTAATGAATGGCTGGATCTAAATATTTCTATCCTGAAAAGTCGGAGTTTCTTTTATTAACAGAATAAGAACTACATTTAGTTTTAAAATCCAATTCATGGTTTTATAACAGATTAATTTAAAATGAGATTAATAAAGATATTCATATTATGACTAATTAATCCTCTCACCCAAAGTAAACTAAATTTTACATTCAGTAATCTGAGTACTCTTAATTTGTGCTTACATATTCACAGTTGTTGAAAGGATATATATATTCACGGTTATCGAAAAAATCACGCATTCAAAAAGGAATTCTCGAGAAATTCATTTATCTGAAAAAGTGGAACAAATCGCAAATTTCGTAACGTGTTATCAGAATATTAATGAATCTATAATCAAAAGATTTCACCTATCCTACTGCACTTGTCGATAACAAAACTCAGACCTAGAGCGTCAATAACAAAGTCCAAATATCTTCCACGTGCATTTTTCCGTGCCGTGGCTATTATACTGGGGCGGTGGTGGCTCAGTTGGCTGGCTTTCAATGTATAACTCAAAAAGCTGTAATGTTACAATTGTGAAACTGAATGGTTCCCACTAGACACCGAAACTGAGCAAACATTTTCTGTTGTCGGATTCTCACAAAGTTTTCAAAGATCCAAATATGATCTAAAAATAGTATTTTTTATCTTACTTAGGGGCGGGGGTGGCTCAGTCGGTAGCGCGCCAGGCTCGTAATCTGTAGTTCCCAGGTTCGAGTCCCAGCTGGGTCAGCTTTCAGATTTATCTCCGCAAAATTCCTCGCCCTGCCCACGGTCAGTAGGGGACGCCGATGGGCTTGGAAAGGCCGCCGTCCATCGGATGGGACGTTAAGCCTGTGGCCCCGTGTGCGGGAGAGCCATACTCTGTGCACGTTAAAGAACACGCTGGATGGCCTTGACGGAAAGCTACCATCTGTCTCCCAACAGCTGTTCCAGTGGGTCCCCTCCCCCAACCTTCTCTGAGCCTTCGGGGTCCATGTGACCTGGCCATTTAGTCCATGGTGTGCAAAAAAAGTGCCGCTCAGAGGTAAAACAACCCAACCCGTTATACTGATAACCTCTTATTCATGTTTTAAATAATATTAATTTGACAAATGAAACATAGAAAACATAGAACAGAGGTCTTCATGCATAATGAAAGGATGGGCGAACTTTTCTTAATATCGGAACTGTTCAGACGCGGACTGGCAAGGGGCAGTATAGAGCGTCCTGGGGCCATATCTTAGGGGCCTTTTTCATAATAATTATCAACAGAGGGCTGATAGAAGCCTATCAATTTATACGCCGTAGTACAAGGTCTATGAGGGAGGCGAAACCTCAGCAGAAATGCAACACAAACATCCATGCATTTTCCGGGGCTCGAACCCAGGTCCCTTTGATCAATACAAGCACGCTAACCACTCTGCCGTGGGCAGCTCCTAGCACAGATAAAAGAGAAAACAGGTTCCTCTTTCGAATTGTACTGCAGCTCCACCTAATGTAAGGCCCTAAATACTCATTTTCTCTCCACTCTCCTCTTGTTAAACCACCATTAATCTCTCGATTCGATTCGTAGCTTTCAACTCAACAGAAGATGGAAAGATGTGTTCATATGGCGTAAAATATCAAGAATGAGAAAACATTTTAATCAAGTTACTTGACGAATCTGTACAAATGAATATGCGAATCACAATCATAATATACTAGGAAAGAGATCGAAAGATTACGGTGTTGAGTGTCGTTAAGTTGAGTTGTTTTACCTCTGAGCGGCACTTTTTTTGCATACCATGGGCTAAATGGCTAGGTCACATGGACTCCGAAGGCTCAGGGGAAGGTTGGGGGAGGGGATCCACTGGAATAGCTGTTGGGAAACAGATCGTAGCCTCCCGTCAAGGCCATCCAGCTTGTTCTATAATGTGCACAGGGTATGGCTCTCTGAACACGGACTTTTTTTGCATACCATGGGCTAAATGGCTAGGTCACATGGACTCCGAAGGCTCAGGGGAAGGTTGGGGGAGGGGATCCACTGGAATAGCTGTTGGGAAACAGATCGTAGCCTCCCGTCAAGGCCATCCAGCTTGTTCTATAATGTGCACAGGGTATGGCTCTCTGAACACGGGCCCACGACTTAACGTCCCATCCGACGGACGGAGGTCTTTCCAAGCCCATCGGTGTCCCCTAATGACCGTGGGCAGGGAAGGGAATTTTTCGGAGATAAATCTCAATGCTGACCCAGCTGGGACTCGAACCTGGGAACTACAGATTGAGTGCCGTTAAGTATTGAAATAGTAAGAAAAACATTGAAAGAGCGCTATTGCTGCTTTTTTTTTTTGAAAATTGGCGTGGTTTCTTAAATACGTTTAATAATATCTATACTGCGTTTCACCTAAGTTCAGACCTGATGTAAACAAACAGCTCTTTGCCTATTGGCTAAAGTGTCGTCAGTACATTTAAGTGTATTTACCCGCTTAAAAAAAATACTGTGTAGATTTTCTCACTATATTGGTTTCAACAAAGCAGTGGTCAGAAAAAATAATTTTTCGTTATTTGTTTGCTAGATGATTGATGCACTTAATAGTAATAATCAGAAAATACATGAATTTGAACATGGAATACGACTAAGACCAGCAACTCTCAAAGAAGACAAGATGGCATCAGTGGCGTATCTGTTGCAGTGAAAATGGCATAACCAACGAAAGCTGCTTACAATTACTTATGTGTAAAATGTGTCGTTTTTCTGCTGAGGTCCTGCCATCCTCACAGACCTTCTGCTACGGCATATAAACTGACAGGCTCCTGTCAGACCTCTGTGGCAAGCAACTGCTTGAGGGAGTATTTATTTTTTATATTTTAAAGTTTCAAATCTAACGATGAAATGTGTAGAAATGCGATTAAGGGAATTGCAAGTGGAATGTTCTCAATATGTGTCTCTAGAAGTGTATGATTTAAGCCTGATATTTCGTACAGTGTAACGGCAAGTATTTAACTGTTACAAAACGTGATCAATTTGCCTTCGTAAAAAAATATTTCCTCAAGAGACACATACCATATCCATGCACGTACCCAGGTTTATCAGTGGAGGAGGGGGTGTCCGAGAATTCAGTCTCGAGAAAGCTCCGAAAATTTAGTTGGTTTTTTTTTTTTTTTTGGGGGGGGGGGGGTTGAGTCTAGAGAATTTTTTGGGGGGAGGGTTGAGTCTAGAGTTGAGTCTGAAAATAAGACTTGAATAGGGTTTCCCAATTACTAAAATAAATAAAACACCGGGCAGGAAAGATTAAAATGATATTTTATATGGAATAACATTTTATAGTTTTTTTTAAATCTATTTTTAGTGTTAGGCATAAAATATGGAGCTAAAATGGAATTATACAAAGACCACTGTTCTAGATTTCAAAGCAGTAGACAAGTTTGAGATTTCGTATAAGACGACCGGATTTTGGGGGGTCAGGACCCAACATGCGTCCCACACATGTTCTGTAGAGTTGGCTGGCCACTCCATCTGATAAATATCATATTTGTGGAATTCACTGATAGTCCGAACCCTATGAAAGAAGGAATTATTTTCAATCAAAATAAACTGAAAAACTTAATATATGTCTGAAGGAATTGTCCATATAACCCTGACCAATCAGAGTGACTCTTGGCAAAGACATGGAGTCCTGTGTGCGCATTTTACAGAGTGCCACTCTAGACCATGGAGGTAGGAAGATAAGAGGAGGAGCCCTAAGCACTTGAAAATGATGCTTCGGCGACTGCGCGGCAACCATGTTGTTCTATTCAAACATTGATCAGTAGTACAATGAGCAATGAAGTGTTGCGCTATAAAAATTTAATTTTTTTCGACATTTGTATTATGGCAGCCTGTTCAGCTTACGGCTGCACGAATCGCCCTTCAAAAAAGATACCAGGAATTACCTTTCATCGGTAAGTTTGTGTTTTTTATAAAAGTTTAAATAATTATATAATGATACAAGCAACTTCGTGTTGAAATTACGCCGCTATGAAATCGGTTTTATTTCGAGTTACAAACCTCGATTCTTTACCAGATTTTTTTTTATTTTCTTCGGATTATACTCAGTGATAAATGTGAAGATGTACTTCTTATATTGATTGATTGATTGATTTTACGTTACACTTATTTGAGAATGGCATATAAACTGGCAGGCTCCTGTCAGACCTCTGTGGCAAGCAGCTGCTTGAGGGAGTATTTTTTTTTTTTAATTGAATATTAGTGTGTATTCTATTAATGGATGATGAATTTACATACTTTTAAATAGAGGTGATTAAAATACCAAGAAGTTTCTTTTTTGTTTTTTATTTTATTTTAGGTGGAAGTTTATTAGATATTATTTTGTTTAAATGTTTCCGTGTTTAAATTCCTCTCTCTTCATGATTTAATAAGTTCGGTGTAAGAAGGGAAAAGTAAATTACAATAAAGTATTTTCACAAGGTGAGAAATATAATCTTTCTTTTTTAAAAAAAATTTGGATAGCATTTAAGGGTTTTGTTTAGATACCCCCTTTTTTTCTTGGATTGGAGTCTTATATATTTGAATTTCTTTTTAGATTAATTTAATGTATCTGGTGTAAATTGTAATAGGTGAGTCACAGCGATCATTAGTTAGGGTGAAAATTTTTTAAATTGTTTAAATAATTTTAGTTAAAAGAGGAGAGGAGAGTGTAATGCTTTTCTCCTTTTCGTTAATTCTTCTGATAGGGTTCTAATTGTCCCTTTTAAGGTGAATACTGAATTTATTTAATTCTGTATGGATTTCAAATAGAGCGAGTTTATTGCTTGTAGTTATTTTATTTTTACTTTGGTTGAGGGGTAGGTTAGGCGTACATGAAGGGAGGTATGAGAGACTGAGCAGTCAGGCACTCAGATGTTGGGTTCAAGCCACTGTCTGGAATTTTGCCTTTTTTTTTTTAAATGAATATTACATTCCCTTCACCCTGTGGATATATATTTTTTTCCTTTTTGTTATATTTTTTAAATTTTTTATTATTTTTGCTTAGTATAATTTTTAGTTCCTTTTTTTTTTCATATAGTTTTTTCAGATATTATTTTGAAATTTTCCTTTGTGGCTGAGGAAGGATGTATTTCAATCTTTATGAGATTTTTTTTTTTTGAGAGATTGTAATAATTGTGTATTTTGTATTGATTGTTAACTCTGGTTGAGGGAGGAGAATGAGCATGAGATGGGGGAGAGATGTGAAGCTGAGGGTACAAACATAGAGCTGGTGGGTCGAGCCACCATCTGGGGCGTTTTTTTTTTGTATAAATATATATATTTTTTTAGTTCTGTTTTTACTTCTTATACTATTGGCTTTATTTAGTCTTGTTAAGCAAATTTTTTTTATTTTTGTGGAATGAGAATTTTTTTTAACGTAAAACAGCTATTTTCTGAATCTTACAAATGTGATTTTTTTACAGTTTAAATGTTGCTATTGGATATAATGTTTAGTGTTTTATCCATAAAATGTTTTCTGCTATTTTCACTGCAGTATAAATAAACTTTCAAAATCTGGTAATTGTTTGTTATTGTCGTATTCAACGAAATACATAAATAGTTCTGCTGTACAGTAATTCTGTACGGAAATATTCATTGCATTAAAAAAAAGCAATATAAATTCCAAATAGCTTAAATGGGCTTTCTCTTAGTCGTAAAAAAAAATCTTCCCGTATATAACGCACAGTAAACGAGTATAGCACGTGAAAAGTAGGCTTGATTGCAGCGGCAGGCGGTTTTTTTTTGAATGCAACAACATGGCTACCGCCCTGCTGCCTAAGCATCATTTTCCTTGAACAGGGAAAGCGCGTTAGGGCGTCTCCTCTCATTCATCCCCCCCAATAGGGGACCACCTTGTCGTGGTGGGGGGGCCTAGGGCCCAGCAACCCGGCTGAGGCTTTGCCGGTCGGGATGATCCCCAGCTGGAGCAGGCCAAAGGCTTTGCCGGCTGTAGTGGGCAACAGCTGGAGCATTGCCAAGGTTTTGCCGGTTGGGGTGGTCCCCGGCTGGAGCATTGCTGAAGCCAACCGAGGTTGAAGACGCTGCCGGCCGGCTTGATTGCCGGTCGGATGGTGACAGCGTTGGAGACCTCACCTCTCAGGAGACCTGTGTGGTTTGTTCGACGGCTCTGCCGAAAGGTCTGAACCCGCCTGTAGGCACTAGCTGTCCAAAAAGTCTGGGTCTTACTAAGAGTCTCCACCCTGGACGCCGATCGAACTTGGATCTATATATCCTCGTTCATGGCTAACCGGGGAATAGATTAAAGTAAGGTTTCTTCCGGTGGTCAGCTTTCCTTCTATAGGACTGCTGCCATGTGAGGCTGGGGTTGAGGTGCGCCTATAGGGCGTATTCCTTGCCCCCAGCTCTAGATAAGCACGGCTTTTCATAACCAGGTAGTGCTGTACAAGCGGAACCGGGAATTGCCGTGGTTGCATAAGATCGCAACAAAAGAGATTCCTCTCATTCATACCTCCGTGCTCTAGACCATCGCACCACCATAGCGTTGCCATTCTCTGATATCAAAATGCTGGTAACGCGTTCCTTGTGTTTTCCGGATCAAAACACATCAAAAATGAGTCTGAAGACTGAATCGTAATTCATGAGTGAAGAGCACACGTGCCAATTGGTCTGGGGCCCAGCCACGATGTTATCTGCATCATGTTAGTTGGGCTCTCCTATGAGAGCGATTGAGAGGGAATAGAAACTGTCGTTTGTCTGGCACAGACCCCTCTCTGGTGAAGCCTTCTTCTGTAAACAGTTTGCCACAAAACTGTCCTAACGATTGCTGCAGAAAACTTCTGGGAGAGTTGCTTGGCTGACATTGCCCTATAATGGTAGGCTGAGAACGATTATCCTGAATCGTTGTTAATTGAGAACGACTATCCTGAACTCTTAGACAATCTTGCACTTGCCTGTGGCTATGGGGCGGGGGCGGCTCAGTCGGTAGCGCGCCAGGCTCGTAATCTGTAGTTCCCAGGTTCGAGTCCCAGCTGGGTCAGCGCTGAGATTTATCTCCGCAAAAATTCCCCGCCCTGCCCACGGTCAGTAGGGGACACCGATGGGCTTGGAAAGGCCGCCGTCCGTCGGATGGGACGTTAAGCCGTGGCCCCGTGTACGAGAGAGCCATACCCTGTGCACGCTAAAGAACACGCTGGGTGGCCTTGACGGGAGGCTACCATCTGTCTCCCAACAGCTGTTCCAGTGGGTCCCCTCCCCCAACCTTCTCTGAGCCTTCGGGGTCCATGTGACCTGGCCATTTAGCCCATGGTGTGCAAAAAAGTGCCGCTCAGAGGTAAAACAACCCAAACCCAACCTGTGGCTGACATCTCCTATCTGTTGGAACCATAACCAAAGTGTTTTAAGCACTGATTGGTAAACGTTTACAGTCCTATCCACATTGGTCTGAGTCTTATGATCTTGAATATATTCTGTTGACAAACAAAATGTAACGTTAATGAATTCAGTCCTTTTTGAGTTATGTAACAGTTTGTGAATTATGATTAACTTCTGGGCGTCTATAGCTAAGCTATTTTGGAGCATGTAGACATGCTATTCTGTATTGTGATGTAATGAACCGTTGAAATAGCAAGAAACGAAACAATTACATCAATTACTTTGTAAAGCTTTTAAATTTACAGATATGTCAGTGTCTTATTATATTATTTTGTTTTGTAGTATATTATTTTCATAGGAATGTTTTTATTTATTAAGCATTTGTTCTGTAATATTAATATTAAATTTTCCATCAAATGGCCACAAACAGTATGTAGCATAGTAGTGTGGCTCATTGGCCCATGAGTGGTGTGTTCGAATTATAGCCTGCCTCCAACCTATCCTTTTTTACCTTTCAACTCTTCAACATTCGAGTACTATTATTTCTAAGTAACTTTTCAATTAACTTCAAAGGAATAATCTTTTACCTTTTTGCTCCTGAAATTTGCAAAACCGATGAAAAATTATAGATTAATTTTTCACGTTAATATTTAAAAGTTTGGCATTTTGGCAAGTAATCCCATGAAGCAGCTGTCTCTGAGACCCTGCATCTTATGTTGATTACGCCTTATATTATGTTTATTACTCCTAGGGATCTACGAAGGTAATAAATTGGGGGGAAGGGGTCCACAAAGGCTGTAAGGTAGTCCAGAGCATATTTTGATACTTCAAAGAGTTATAAAGGAAATCGTACATTCAATATAATTGCCTAACTACTTCAAGTTTTTATTGTTTTTTGATGGAATTATGGCACCATTCATGCTGATCAGAAGCTGTAATTGGCTGCTGGAAGCATAAAATTTTTGAAACATCGAATTTCTTCACTCAAATTATAAAATAGCTAATGAATGGGCAGAAAGTTAAAAGCACTAGTGATATAACACATTTTTGGGACTTGTAAGAAATCTACGTTGTGAGGATCTAAATTTCAGATCAACAAAATATATCAAGAATGAAGAGGAAGAGCATATGCAGAATGATTCAGATTTCATAAGGAGTTAGAAAGACAGACTTTGTAGGGGGTCAACAGAAAGAATGAGATTTTTGTAGGGGGGGGGGGGGTCAACAGAAAGAATGAGACTTTTGTAGGGGGGGTCAACAGAAAGAATGAGACATCGTAGGAGATCCACAGAAAAGAGCAAAACTTCATATGATGTCAGTGGTGCTGAAATGGTTGGAACCAGTGCTTTACAGCGTAGTTTCCTTCCCTAACCTGTGGTCTAAAGAGATTTTCTGCATATTTTTTGTTATGGGTCTTTTGTTATGGGTCAATATCAACAGAAGTAAATATTGCAGGACTTAGTCATGGCTTGTCTCGTCTCTCAGAATCCATCACTCTCACCACAATCCATAACTGAAAAACTTAATGTTTATCATTTTATGATATCAATTACAAACTCATTTTCAAGGCATGGTGTCGTTAATTAATTTCGAACAAAGCAAAAGAAATTTGAAGGAAGCAGTTGGAGGGGTTAGTAAAGAATGCAGTGCATTTGAAAACTACAGTACATATATTATTAAAAATTGTGTAACTCGAGATTTTACTAACATTTCCTTTCAGGAACAACACAAGCGTAAAAGTGCTGAAGGTGAAAACAAGAATACAAAGGTAGAAAAATATATTTCATGCGATGCGAAAAAATTTCCAAATGCTTATACATAATATGTATATAAAAAAAAAACATAAACTTTACGACACTAACAAAAGTCGCCGAATCTAAAACTTCTCAACGAAACAGAAACATTTAAGTGGTCTAAGGTCCTACGATCACGAACAGCAGCTATAATGTCATTTGTGTGTGTATGTGTGTAATGGGGGGAGGGGGGAGGTTGTTTCTCCTTCTGCCTTAATTGAAATGAGAGAAAGTGTAAAATATATTTTATATGTATATATAAGCATGGAATTCCAATTATGTCATTTGTGTGTGTGTGACGTTGGATTTTCTTCTGGCTTAGCTGAAATAAACGTTTACAATATTTATTTTTTCATAGGTGAAATTTCAATCATGTCATTTGTGTGTGGGGGGGGGGGGGGAGTGGCTTTCCTTCTGCCTTAGTTGAAATGAGAGAAAGTGTAAAATATTGAAATTTCAATTATGTCATTTCTGTGTATGTGTGTGTGATCTTGGATTTTCTTCTGCTTTGTGCCGTCCCGTGGCCGAGTGGTTAGTGCGCTTGGCTACTGATCTACGGGACCTGGGTTCGAGCCCTGGGTAAGGCATGGATGTTCGTGTTGTTTTCTGCTGAGGTCCTGCCATCCTCTCAGATCTTCTCATCATCATCATCATCATCATCATCCTCAAGCAGCCATGGGCTACGGAGGTCCAACCAGACTGCGCAGTTTAATTCTCCAAGCATATCTGTCCTGAGCTACATCTGCTGCATCTGGCCACTGTACACCAATTCTAACAAGGTCCTGTTTGACATTGTCTGCCCACCGCATCCTAGGTCTCCCCCTCCTTCTGAGGCCTCTAGGCACACTGTTCATAACCCTATTCGCCAATCTATAATTATCCATACGGGCAACATGGCCAAACCAGCGGAGTCTCTCTCTGCACAATATGCTGCTTAAAGGAGGTTGCAGACTCCTTTGCCTAACCTCATCATTAGTTACAAAGTTAAACCACCTAATACCCAAGATACTGCGTAAGCATCTAGAATCAAAAGCATCTAGTTTCCTGCTATCTTGCTTACACAGCGTCCACGTTTCACTACCATAACTAACCCTAGAAAGAATCAAACTATTATACAGTCTAATTTTAGTCTTTAGGTGTATACGCCTATTTCTCCACAATCTCCATAGATTCTTAAAAGTCCCGGCAGCAATACCTATTCGTCTGTTAATCTCATGCCGCACATCACCATTATCTGTTACATAGCTCCCAAGATAATTAAACTGTGACACCTGCTCAAGACTGCAACCATTCAGATTAACTGAATCACAACCTGCCTGACCAATTTTCATCACTTTAGTTTTCTCTCTGTTTATAACCAAACCTACTGTACTACCAGTCTCATCAACAGTTCGAATGAAAGAGTTCATCTCATCAACATCATTTGCCAAAAGGGCTAAATCATCAGCATAATCTAAATCAGAAATTTTCGTATCTCCAGCCCATTTAAGGCCAAAAGCTTTCCCTTGAAGTGAATTTCGCATAACATAATCAACAACCAAACTAAAGAGAAAAGGAGACAAAATGCACCCTTGTCGAACACCAGAAGTAATGCTAAACCAATTGCTACAAGACTCACCAACCCTCACACATGACTCAGTGTTATTATAGAGAGCTTTCATTATGTTAACTAACTTGTCTGGTATACCATATGATCTCACAATCAACCACAAATTATGACGATCAACAGAGTCGAAAGCCTTTTTGAAATCAACAAAGCTAGCAACCAAAGGTTTCTGAAACTCTAAACATTTCCCAAGAATCTGCCTAAGTGAAAATATCTGATCTACACATCCCCTACCACTTCTGAATCCACATTGCTCATCACGCAATTGCCTGTCAACCAGATTCTTAATTCTATTAAGCACAATCATGGAAAGAACTTTACCTGGAATGGAGAGAAGGCTGATACCCCTATAGTTGTCACAAGAACTGCGATCACCTTTTTTGAAAATAGGGATAATAATAGCTCTGGTAAAATCTTTAGGAACCATGCCTTTATCATAAAAGTTATTCAGAATTTCAGTCATCCAAATGGTAACTGAAACATTCCCAGCTCTAAGCATTTCCGTAGTAATTTCATCCACCCCTGGGGATTTATGAAGTTTAAGTTTAGAAATAGCCAAACTAACTTCAGATTGTGTTATAGGGCCAACATTAAAGCCAACAATGCATCTATCATCATTGCAAACAATGGGAGTAGAACTAACCACATTGTTTAGAACATCACTGAAATGCTCAGCCCACCTAGCCATGACAGAATCCTCACCTTCTATAACCTTGCCTTGTTTATCCTTCAATCCCTGTATAACTGTTCGTTTTCTACCACACAAAACATTAACTATCTGGTTGCTGACAAAGCTGAGGAAGCAGTTAGACAGCACAACAGCAGAGAGCTGTACCAGATAGTTAATGTTTTGCTGTGGCTAGAAAACGAACAGTTATACAGGGATTGAAGGATAAACAAGGCAAGGTTATAGAAGGCTGAGCGATTCTGTCATGGCTAGGTGGGCTGAGCATTTCAGTGATGTTCTAAACAATGTAGGTTAGTTCTACTCCCATCTGTTTGCAATGATGATAGATGCATTGCTTGCTTTAATAGTCTGGCCCCTCTAACACAATCTGAAGTTAGTTCTAGGCCTATTTCTAAACCTTCAACTTCATATAATCAACCAGGGGACTGGCAATGACTAATTACCTATCATGGAAATGCTTAGCTAGACTGTCAGAGCTTCAGTATTAAAGGTAAATTTTTTAACCCTAGCACAACACTTTTTAAGTTTAAGTTGCAAGACACTTTTAACAAGGTAATGGTCAGATCCAATTTCAGCTCCCCTATATGCCCTGGTATTTCTAACAGAACTAGCCCATTTGCTGTTAATTAATATATAATCAATCATATTCTTATGCAGCCCATCAGGTGAAACCCATGTGTGTTTATGTATGGCGCGGTGTTTGTAATATGTGTTAGTTATTCTGAAACCATTTAGTTTACTTACCTGTAGGAGACGTTGCCCATTGCCATTGCAGCTACCAATACCAAAAGGGCCTATCACCCCTCCCCAAAGATCAGAGTCAGTCCCAACTTTGGCATTGAAGTCACCTAGAACAAGGGTAATATCTCCTTTCTTGACAGAATTCAAAATATCCTGAAGTTGTCTGTAAAACCTATCCTTCTCATCCTCATCAGAATCCTCAGTGGGGGCATAACAGCAGATAACGTTCAAGTCTTTAATGCTTGTCTGAAATTTTGCTGTAAGAATCCTTTCATTAATGCACTCATATCCTAGAAGAGCATCACTAGCATGTCTGCTGAGCAGCAGACCCACGCCTTGGTGATGCTTTCCATCCTCCCTCCCTGTAAAGAGAAATTTAAAGTTATTTTTAAGTATCTCACCTTTACCTGTCCATCTGGTCTCTTGCAAGCCTAGAATATCTAGGTTATAGCGCTGGAATTCCTGGATGAGGATATTAAGAGAATAATCTCTATGTAATGTCCTCACGTTCCACGTTCCTGCAGAGAGAAAATGATTAGTAGGATTTTTAAAGAAATTAGGTTTATTGAGATTGGTAAGGCCAACAATATCAAACAGCCCCCTGATCGCTGGCATGGGGCAAAGACCCGTTCCTCCTCCGCTAAAGGCTGAAGTCACCGATGCTGGTAGGAACTTCAGGCACCACCTTTTCAAGTGGACTTTTTCAAGAACCATATGGCCTGCCTGAGACACATTACTCCAGTTTAGGCTTGACGATGCCCAACTAGCTAAGTAAGGTTCAGGTACCTGCGATGGCCTCTGATTAGGATTATCCACCAGCTGATATAAGGTATCCCATGCCTCTGTTCACTTAGAGCTGGCAACCCAGAAGCAAACAGAAAACACAGCGGCAGACTCTCCCTCAACAGAGGCCCACCAGTGCAGCAAGTCCAGGATCCATAATCAAGCTCAAATCCATAAACAAGTCCAGTCTAGTAGGTATAAATGGTCAGCACCAGGACCCTGTGAAGTTGACCACTCCTCAGCAGGGTTGAAAAAAAGAAAAAAAGTGGCCATAGATGACCAGATCAGTAGGCCATACTGAACTGGCAGCCCTCCCCTTCCGTTCCCTTCCAAAAGAGAATATCTCTTTTGAAAGGTACTAATGGCATATAAATTGACAGGCTCCTGTCAGACCTCTGTGGCAAGCAGCTGCTTGAGGGGGTATTTATTTTTTTATTTTTTAGCTGGAATAAAAATTTATATGTGTTTCTTCAGAACATAAAATTTCCATAATGCCATTTGTGTGTGTGTATGTGTGGAGGTGGGGGGGGGGGTGGCTTTCTTTCTGCCTTAGTTGAAATGAGAAAAGTGTAAAAAATATTTTTTTTTATATATAGCACGAAATTTCAATTATATCACATGTGTGTGTATGTCACTTGGATTTCCTTCTGCCTCAGCTGAAATAAATAAGTTTTCAATATTTGTTGTTATTTATTTTTTTTAAATGCATGCAATTTCAATTATATCATGTTTGTTTCTGGTGGAAGGGTGGAGAGCTTAAGTTTCCTTCTGCCTCAGCTGAAATAATAAGCCTTACAGTTTTTGTTTTTTTTGCTTGGTGGTGGTGGGGGGGTTATAGCATGAAATTAAATTATGTAATTTGTTGAGGGGCCCTTGTTCCTGCCTCAGCTAAAATTTAAAAAAAAGTTACACTACTTGGTTATTTCTTTTACTGCAGGAAATTTCACTTATGTCATATACTTGTAAAGTGTCCAATGAATTACTAAAGCAGTTTATTTTTAATCCCAATTTTATATTTATTCCAACTTTTCCTTCAGGTAAGACATAATAAAATATATAAATAGTATATAAATCTATATTATTATTATAATATTAATAAAAATTTATATTTTTTAATGAAAGTAGAAAATAAATTTGACTTTTCATGTTTTTTTTTTAATGAGGCACGAATTTGCACAATTAATATCTATAAATTTTTTGGACCTTTGCTTCAGCTAAAAAATTTGGTCATGGATTAGATTTTAAAATATGTTTCCCATTGTCCCTATTTAAAACGGGTTCAAAGTAAAGTCTGATAAGTTTACAGTCAATTTAGTTCAGCTTTAACCACATATTAAGAGCATATATAATTTTTTTCTAAATTTTCGATATAAAACCTCAATTTGAAAGAGAAGCGGTTTCCAGCGTTTTTATATTATTTAATCGATAAATGTGCATTTATTATTTCTATTTTGTTATTTTAATTACTACATTGGAATATCCTCAATGAAATGTAAAACAAAAAACAGCAAAGTTCTGCTTCACTTCATTCATTTAGTACGCATTATTTAATAGCATTCCTCGTCATTTACCAGTGATTCGCAAGTTATTCTTGCCTCCTTAAGCAATCTGTAGGCACATCTACCTATGATCATGGCTGCCAATGGTAGGGGAATCGGAGTCCGGTCTCTAGTAGTACTACCTCAATGCATGTCACTGAGTTCGTATTCACTTCAAAGGAAGATAGGACGCCGATTTACCTACACAACAAGATTGCAGGCGCCCTATCTTCCTTTGAAGTGAATACGAACTCAGTGACTGTTTGCGCCATCGACATGCTCTAGGTTCCTACTTTTTAGATCCATATAGGTATTTTTTAATCTTTTTAATTTATTTGTTTGTTGAAAGTAGTGTTTTTTGGTTTGCTTTACATGATTCTGTTTGATTATATGTGCTTGTGTATATATTTATGGCCCCTCTCTTGTAGTATCAGACATCTGCTATTATTATTCCTACCATCATCGAAACTTGATGTGCTAAACATCTTCTGCACAATTTAGAGATAGCAGCCTTGGATAGTCATTGCGATTTACTCAGTTTTTTCAATGGTTCCATCATCACAACGAGCACCAAGAGTAATATTTTTCTTAAGACAGGTGCATCAAAAGCAATATTTTAGTAGAGTTTGGCCAATGTACTACTTATATTTAAGACAATTCAGGAAATATGGGATTATGATATATGACTTTTTGCTTTACTAACCTTTACTTTAAATCACAGTTGTGGTAAATAACAAAGGTTTTTTATTTCTTAGTCAGGCATGGAAATGTAGATTTATGGAGGCAACTTGTTTCTTAAAATACAGAAAACATAAAAATTTATTTATTTTAAATTGTTCTGAACATTTTCCACCCTTTTATGTGACCACCTTCAAGTATTCTCCACTTTGCAATAGAAAAATCTGAATAGAAGATTGTTAAAAGTCCATTGCACTGTTCTAAAAACAGTGCAATGGACTTTGAACAATCTTCTATCCTTTTAGGAACAAAAAATTCTGAAAATAGCGACAGCTTTCAATTAACGAAAGCGACCTCACTTCTGACAGCATGGTTCCTTTTTTGAACTGTCCCATGGCAGAGTGGTTAACACGCTTTGCTGCTGATCAGAACCAATTTTACAAGAGCCAGTTCAGAGCTTATCTAGGTTCGAGCTCCAAGTAAGGCATGAATATTTGTTGTCTTTTCTTCTGTGGTCGCTCCATCATTGCAGACCTTCTACTATGGCGTATCAAACTGACAGTCTCCTGTCAGACCTCTGTGACAAACAGTGCTTGAAGAGTATATTTTTTTTATTAGCACATTGATGCATGAAAGCAGTACCTCGGCTGATTTGATATATTTGTCGTTCGACATTAAAAAAAAATCACCCGATATTTATATCAGTGTTGCTTGAAATAAATATCCTGGATGATATATTGTAATAAATATCTGTTGGATAAAGGTTCAGGCAATAAAATGATAGCTCATAGCACAACTGCAGATTTGTGGGTTGTACTTGTCTCCCTATAAATCACATCGGAATAATGCAAGGAGTAAAATACATAATGCATAAGAATGATCATCTTGTATTCCTTTCTTTGTTTTTTGTGTTGCCTAGTGGGGGAAAAATAGCACCCTGCATATTTCTGCTATATCCCAAATTTTTTTCAGCAATCCCACAGAAAAATGTAAACAATATCTTAATATCAACAACTAGAGTGTGGAAATTAGACGTCCTTTTGGCAGAATTGCTTGACGTATTTTGTGTCCCTTTTTCTGCTTGTCGTTTACTAAACTCAATAAATTCTTCAAACGTGGTTTATCCATTCTCAACTAATTTTTAAAGTCGTATGGAAAATAATAGATAGTCAAAATACTTACCAAATTGACTCCATTTAGTGCTGGAAATACATTTTTTACCAACGAGAAATAGCAAAAATATTTATGATATTTTTATCGAAAGCAGTACAAGGAAGTACAACACAAAGAAAGCAGTACAAGGAAGTACAACACAAAGAAAGAAGTACAAGGAAGTACAACACAAAGAAAGAAGTACAAGGAAGTACAACACAAAGAAAGCAGTACAAGGAAGTACAACACAAAGAAAGAAGTACAAGAAAGTATAACACAAAGAAAGAAGTACAAGGAAGTAACAACACAAAGAAAGAAGTACAAGGAAGTAACCACATAAAGAAAGCAGTACAAGGAAGTACAACACAAAGAAAGCAGTACACGTAAATTGGAGAGTACAAATAAAATCAAAGCATCATTTTACTGCTGAGAGCAGTACAGATGACTACCTTACTTTATTTGAATTTCGGGACTTTTCCAAACCTTTGGCGGATAGATATGCTTTTACTCTATCCAGACTTAACCAAGGAGTATGAACTTAACCATCAAGAATTTCCACTTATTCTTGAATTGAAGGTAATCTTTGTCCTAAGTTTGGTTAGCAGTTCAAATATGGGAAAGCACCCTTGCTGCATCGAAATTTTTGGATATGTTTGAACATTTGAATTAAAGTATATTGTTGAAGCAAACGATCGAAGAATTTTAATTATCTTTTTTTTATATCATAACATAGACAATACTTGTACTCTCGTTATCATTAATAATTTAAATTAATTTAATCTGAATTAAAAAGACTGAATGAATTTTAATAACGAACTTATTAATTAATCTAAGAAACTTGGTGTTAGAACAAGTTTTCCCAATAATGGATGTCATTATTAGTCATTAATTATGAAATCTTTAATGAAAATCATATTTTAATTAAATTTCCTAAACAAATAAAATTTTAAAAAATGGAGAAACTGATTTTTATGTTTGTGTTAACAGCTTTATGTGTTTATAAGTTATAAGGTCTATACTCCATGAGTACTTCAGTAGTAAAGTATCACAGGAGATGCCCTGTAGAAACTGGGACTCATAAAATAGTAAGCTGAAAAAAATTAGTACGGCAAAACGAATATTATTTTCAGCTTTCTATTTAATGAATTTAATGAATACTCCCTCTATAGTGTACTATGGGTAGATAAACCTCTTTCCAGGTATGAGTAATCTATTGAACTTCCGGTTACTTACGCCATTTTGGCGGAAGCTAATGTAGACGAGTTAAAAGCGAGAGGAACGGGAGATTGGAGTACAGTTTGAAGTACGTTTGTGTCACCCTTAAAGTAGTTTGTTAAGACGGGGAAAATAAGCTGGCTTAAGGATGCCACTAGCTCAGCTAGTAGACCCATGGCAGCGAATGAAGACAAAAGATGTAAAGGTAAATAGTTTGAATTCCTTTTGCAAATTCCGCCTTGATGTACTTAAACAAGAGCACTTAGCTAATCAAAAGTTCTCGGAATTAAATGATACTCTCTATAGATACCATTCCTATGTTTACACAAAAACCGTGTTTTTTTTATCCTATTTTGGAGTAAAATAAAATGAATACCTTTTTTTTTCTTGTAAATTTTGTCTTTTTTGAGAGTATAATTCAACTTTGTTTTTTGTTTGAATAATAGCGTGTGGTAACAAGATGTGTTATACACCTAAATTGCATAGCTGCAAACAAAATGTTTTAAAAATAAATGATAGAGATATTAGCAGAAACTTAAAATATGCCTAGAAAATAATTCTTATAGAGCATTAGTGCATAATGCAACATTTTCTAACTATGACAATATGTTTTTGTAGTTTATTGAGAATCTGTAAATATAACATCTCTGCTAATCATCATTTTGATGTTAATGAGAAAGGGCATAATTTAGGTTGGAAAGAATGTCATTTAGTGGATGAAATAGTAAGCTGTGCATTAACCCTAGAAACAGTAGTTGTCAAATTTTCAATAACCCAAAAAACTACCTCAACTGTCAAAAATTTGATTGTTGCTTCTAGAGTTAAAGAACACACTGGATGGCCTCGATAGGAGACTTCCGTCTCCTAACAACTGTCTAGTGGATCCTTTACATAGCTTTTGGACCTGCCATTTATTCCATTGTGTGCACAAAAGTGCCACTCATAGTGCAATATTCCAAAGAATTTTAATTACAAGTTTATAGATTTAGACAAATGTGCACAAATTTTTTATAACAAAGTTTCTTAAACACAGCTTTTAATGACAAATGGGGGTGGGGAATATAATAAGTGTTTTTAGCATTGAAGACTGTGTATATCTATTTCCAATATGGCACATTTTGTCTATACTAGTCTCACTTCATAACATCTTTTACCCATTAGTTATAAAATAATAAATAATGGTAAAAAAAACAAAATTGCTCTCTGAAACTTTTATTGATTTAATTGTAAGCTTATTAATTTGCAGCCATCCATTCATTAGCTGAAATGTCTGATTGGAACATTAAACTTAACAGCATTTTCACCTTTTTAGTCAAAATGCTATTTTTTATTGCCATTAAGAAATATATTTTACTATTATTAAGGAATGTAGGAAAGAAGTCATATATATTTGATTGAATAAACTTGTTGCCATTTTATAAGTAAAATAACTTAGAGTTCTCTGTTGTTTCAATAAAATCAAGTTTATCCTTTAAACTATTTGCATATTGAAAGAGTTTAGGAGCAAACTCTGAAGCTTTTCAGAACAAGAACAATGCTCTATCTTCAGGGAATGATACTATGTGTGACATTAGGGCTCTTAAGAACTTTTTCCACATGGTGTGAAGGGTGATTTCAGTGTTGGTTGCAGGTGGGGACAAGGGGTTATTGAAATAATGACTCGCCCATCCCCATCTGCAATGAGACACTGGAATAATCCTTCACAATGTGTGGAGAGAAGTACTTAGCAGCACTAATGTCATCACATAATGCTACTTTACTGAAGACTGTGCAATGTCCTTACTCTGAAAAGTTTCTGAGTTTGCTCCTAAAAACTTTTAATATGCAAATAGATTGAAAGATAAAACTTAATCATTTTATTGTTCAGCAACAGAGAACCTTAATTATTTTAATTATTTTTGGAGCAAGGTCATTTAAATTGCTTATTTAAATCCATTTTATGATTCCAAGTAAGAGTATTTCACAATACCACTACTATAAAAGTTAATATCATCATCTCAGCAGCCATGGGCTACAGTTTGTGCAATTTAGCACTCCAAACATATCTGCCCTGAACTACATCTGGCCACTGTATACTAATTTTTACAAGGTCATGTTTGACATTGTCTGACCACTGTATCCTAGGTCTCCCCCTCTTTCCGAGTCCTTTAGGGACACTATTCATAACCATATTTCAATATGGCCGAACCAACGGAGTCTCTCTCTGCACGATATGCTGCTCAAAGGTGGTTGCTGACTTCTTTGCCTAAGCTCATCATTACTTAAAAAGTTGAACCATCTAGAATCAAAAGCATCAAGTTTCCTGTTATCTTGTTTACAAATTGTCCAGGTTTCACTATCATAACTAACTCTAGAAAGAACCAAATAAAAAAATAGTATATAGTTGTAGTTTATTGATATCCATGTTAAAGGAATGTAGTAAGATGAAAATTTGTGAAGAAGTGAAAGAACAAATTTCTCACCATACAAGAG
Source organism: Ryuthela nishihirai (assembly GCA_038380435.1). Lineage (NCBI taxonomy): Eukaryota > Metazoa > Arthropoda > Arachnida > Araneae > Heptathelidae > Ryuthela > Ryuthela nishihirai. Next base: position 49,452,083 of record JAWZYU010000024.1, on the reverse strand, counting down.
TTGATTGATGCTTTAGATTACAATATGAATGCAAATCAATTTTTTAATAATAGCTAATTATAAAGGATGATAGAATTTCAGTATTAAAAAAAAGCAAATATAGGTAAGCATAAAACTGTATAAAAGACCTCCCCCCTCCAAAAAAAAAAAATGTATGTATATATATAAATACAAGGCTTTTCTGTAAATTAATGTTGTATCATTTTGTTAAGTAGAAGGATTTGAATTTGTGAAGAATTTAAAAAGAGAGGAAATGTATAGTTTTGTGTGTGTGTGTGTGTGTTTGGGGGAGCATAGAGAGCACTGAAGAAATGAATGTCTGTTTCAGATAGATTCTTATGTAGATGAACCAGTTTGAAACCAATCCTGGGTGAGATGAATTTGTCAGTGTGATGGGGAGTTGAGGAGACAGTTCACCCCTGGATTTTAAATTTGAAGAGTATATTTAAGTTTCTGATTATGTAAGAGTTTTTAAGCATAGTCGCATTCTTTTCAATCAGCATGATGCCTGATCCTGCAGGATTGCTAATTACTTCTGCAGGACCTAGTGCAATCTCGCATATAAATTCTTTACCTCAATATGTAAACAATCACACTATGCAAATGTTCATAGGTTGTATTTGAGCAAGCTGAGTACTTACTATCTTTAGTCACATCAGGAAGTAAGGTTGCTACCCTTTCTTCAGCTGATCCTGATATTAAAATTAATAAATAATCTGGGACACAACCAAATTTAATGGTTTATCAAAGTCATTAAATTCCACTCTGCCAAATATTTTGATATACCTAAAGTACATTGTTGACAGTCATTAAATTCTGATATATACAGAAGAAATACTATATTACAAATGATCAGTTCTTTATTCCACTAACTCAGAAATTCAACACAGAGTTAAAATTGCAAAATTAGAACACAGTCTGTCTTTTTACTGATTTATGATATTACTGTTGTAAACAAAAAGAATGTAAAGAAACAAGTGTTCATTTATTGACGTAAATTTAACGTGCATTCACAAAACACCGAATTGAGTTGCACAAAACTAAGTTTCCACACAAGGTGCACTCTAAATTAATTACATTTTCACTTCACACATTCACTAGAATTATATAGCTCTTTTGTTTTCATGCCGTCCCGTGGCCGAGTGGTTAGCACACTTGGCTACTGATCTAAGGGACCTGGGTTCGAGTCCCGGATTAGGCATGGATGTGTGTGTCGTTTTTCTGCTGAGGTCCTGCCATCCTCTCAGATCTACTGTGGCATATAAACTGACAGGCTCCTGTCAGAGCTCTGTGGCAAGCAGCTGCTTGAGGGGGAATTTTTTTTTTTTGTTTTCATTCTCTTTGGTATACAACTTTCTTCTACTCTTCACATGTATGAGACTAAAAATTGCATTTGGTCTCAAACTAACATAAAACTGAGAATAAAGGACACTGTACTTATCCTACTTTATCAGAATAATATGACCACCCATGGAATCATAGTGTACCTGCCCAGGCCCGTCACAGAGTGCACATGACAAAGTTGACCACACACTGAGATAAAAGCGGCTGGTCAGGACAGATGAGCTATAGTGTGTAACGTGAACACCCTTCACGTTACACACTATAGCTCATCTGTCCTGGCCAGCCGCTTTTATCTCAGTGTGTGGTCAACTTTGTCATGTGCACTCTGGTCAGAGGTATTGATTTGATGAATGTTCAAAAGGAATGATCATTGGCTACTGCGCCAAGGGTGGAAGCATATCGGAAACAGCAGACTTCGTGGGCTGTTTGCGACGTGCTGTAGTAAGGGTGTACCAAGAATCGACCGCTGGCACACCGACTATCTCCAGACGTCATAACTGTGGAGCCCCAGAGGTGAATGTCGACTGGTAAAGGGCACTTGATGTGCAACAGTGCAGCAATTGACCACTCAAATGAATGCTGGGGCACCCAGGTACATGTCCTCGATAACAGAAGAGCAAACCCTGTTATGCATGGGTCTCCAGAGTCGCTGTGTAAAGGCGCCCATGTTATCCAAGGTTCATCGGCAACGCAGTATATTACTGTTGTAAACACATTGTAACACACGATACCCACAATTCGCATGGGACTACCATCATTGGACAGTGAAAGAGTGGATAAAGGTTGCCTTCTCCAACGAATCGAGGTTTCTACTCCACAGAAGTGACGGGTGGTGGCAGATACGGCATCAGACACACAAGAACCAATCCTGGGCACGCTTGTCGGTCAAGTGCAGGGCAGTGGTGGTAATGTGCATGCCTGGGGGATGTTTTCTTGGTATGACCTGGGATTGCTGGTACCACTGGATGGGTCCTGAATGCCAATGGCTACCTGTCCATCCTCGCTGACCACATGCATTCCTTCATGTTGGATATTTACCCTGGTGGTGATGGTGTTTACCAACAGGACAATGCACCCTGCCATATTGCTAGAATGGTGCATGACTGATTCCAGGAACACGACAGCGATGTCTCCTTTCTACCTTGGCCAGCTAAATCGCCCGACCTCAATTCCATAGAGCACTTGTGGGACCATTTGGATCGACAGGTTCAGAGTGTGAACCCACAACCACGTCATCTACAGAACCTCCATGCTTTGCTGGAGTCCGAATGGGCACGTGTGCCTCGGACAACCTTCCAAGGCCTCATTGCATCCATGCCACACCGTCTCGCCACTGTCATCCGGGCCAAGGGTGGTTATTCCCATTATTAGGTAGGTGGTCATATTATTCTGATGTGACTGTGTATATGGCAATGTTTACCAAACTTCAATGATTATGACACAAAATTCATATTCTCATTAACATTGCAACCCAAATAATAGTCATACCTACAGGCTGTCTTTTGTGATCCATAAGAAAGCCATTTTGCAATCCTGCATTATGGAATCTATGCTAAGTGATGCACATCCAATCACCTTATTGAGCACATCAATTTCTGTCACTAACTGCAACATTTTTTATTCTGATTATTAACATTTTGGTGAACTATGTATCAGAATTTGCTGTTAATATGGACTTTGGCATTATTCTCGTTTTGGATAATCAGTAAAATGCAAATATGCATCTTTTACATATATCATTTGTGATTTATACTTCCCTGAATAAAATTATTTTTCCCAATGGTAATCTACCTAGTTATATTCACCTATAAAATATATACCTTGGCTATAGCTACTGAAAAACTTTGTAGCAGATCCTGCAGTAGATCATCTGTAAATGAACTTTGTATCTGCCTGATATTCCATCCACATGCAATTTTTGAATATTATGAATCTATAAGTATATTTGAGTAATGCATATTTATCCATATTTGATTAACTTTAGCATATTATTGGTTACAGAAGTGCTTTTAACCTTTTGCAATGTTTTTAGTTATAAAAGGAGCATTATACTACAATATTAAAGAACAAGGAACTACAATATTAAGGAACAAGCAATGATCAATGAGGCAGACTTTATCAGTATGTAAAACACAATTTTTATTTGCTGCAAGATTCCAGTAGCAAAAAATTCAAAAGAAATACTGTGATTCTGAATTAGAACATAAATAGTGTAATTGGAATATAAAATGACAGTGACCAAAAGGGTAAAAAAAAATACCCTTGAAGCAGCTGTTTGCCCTAGAGATTTCATAGAAGTCTGTCAGTATAATATTCTGTAGAGAAGATCTCTGAAGGTGGTGAGACCTCAACAGAAAGACAACACAAGAAAGGAAACATCCATGACTTTTTTTTAGGTCTTTTTGATCAGTAGCCATGCACACTGTAACCACTCAGCCACCAGGATGGTTGAAGAAAAGTTTGTTTTGAAATTCCTGTATCCTATTTCCTTCCTTGTTTTCATGACCTGGATAATGAGCAGCTCTAAAGCATACAGAATTTACATTGAATCTCTGCAACCTCAGAGTATTTTTCTGTCTCAATAATTGTTTGTTCCCTTCACAATACAAAGATTTTTGTTTAAAATTTCTGGCCAGTGAATCTCCAACTTTATGAAACCCTATTAGACTAAATGTGAAATGGACAAACTCCTGATAATAGATGGTATCACTGGTGAATCAACAGGAATGCTTATATGTCACTTTGTTGAAGAAATAGTCAGTTCCTCGTTGGTCTAGCAGTTGCCTGGCATGTTTTGGGGGGACCTGTGTTCGAATCCTAATCAGGATAACCAATTTTTTTTTTAAACTCATTATTTCAAATGTTTCTTGTATCCAGGATGTTTTTATGTCATAATGTTTTACTGAAAACTTATCTTTGTATTACAAAGAATAATACTATTATTTATATAATAGGAAGCTTAGCGCACTTGGCTAATGATCTAAGGGATCTGGGTTCGAGCCCAGGTAAGGCATGGCTGTGTGTGTTGTTTTTCTGCTGAGGTCCTGCCATCCTCTCAGATCTTCAACTATGGCATATAAACTGACGGCTCCTGTCAGACCTATGTGGCAAGCAGCTGCTTGAGGGGGTATTTATTTATTTTTTTTATATGGGTAAATAATATGTATTCTAAGAAAGGAATTACCATGAAAGAGCTTTGAAAAGCTATGATTAAAGCATTTGACACAATCTTGAAAGAGCCAAGAAATATCCACCACCAATGTTTGTTGATTTAAATGTGAACTATGGAAGTATTCAGTTTTTATACAATTAGCTCTCTGGTTTAGTTGACCCCTTCTCAAAGCAGAATGGAGGAATAAAAACCACTTAATGGCAAGAGATTTCATTTCAAGTATTGTAAATTTCAATGCAGTAGCACACAGGGAATAACACGCATTTTCTAAGGCAGTCCTGAAAAAATCTAAGACTTGTGCACCAGTCTCTTACACATGTCATTTTACTCTCTCTTATTATTTACCATTCTCTTACACATGTATATTTTGAGTGCCATCCTGGTATTCGAGTGGATAGCGTTCTTGGCTACTGATCAAAGGGACCTGGGTTTGAGCCCTGGGTAAAGAATAAATGTTTGTATTTTATTTCTGCTGAGGTCTCTCCTTCCTCACAGATATTCTACTATGGTGTATTAAACTGGCAGGCTTCTGTCAGACCTCTGTGTCAAGCAGCTGCTTGAGGGTGTATTTATTATTTCTTTTGTTTTGATGTATTCAGTGCTAAAAATAAATAATAAATACCCACTCAAGCAGCTGCTTGCCACAGAGGTCTAACACGAGCTTGTCAGTTTATATGCCACAGTAGAAGGTCTGAGAGAATGGCAGGACCTCAGCAGAAAAGCGACACACACACACACACACACACACATCCATGCCTTACCTGGGGCTCGAACCCAGGTCCCTTAGATCAGTATCCAAGTGCGCTAACCACTCGGCCATGGGATGGCTTATTCAATGCTACATATAAAAAATAATTATGTATTCCTTATTATATATAAAAAATAATTAAAATTGAAGTTTATGCACTTATTTTCTCATGTTTCACTGTCAAAAAGTACTTTTGCCCACTCTTGGGGACTATAATAATTATGCACTGGCTTCAGGGTGGGGGACAAAAGAATGTTTTTCACATTCCTAGCTTAAGATTTTATTGATTAATGTATATAAAACACGTTTATTCAAATTCCTAGAGAGGAGAAATACTTCTTTTTGCCCCCTTGTGGATATCCATGTTTACACACTATGTTTGTTAAAAATATAGGACCTAAAAGTTTTCAAGGATAAGATTCTTTTGAAATGCTAAAATTTTTCTGTAATAAAACAAGGCTTTTTTATAATTTGTATTAATATGGATCCTTATATGCATGTTGCTTCAATTATTGAGCTGCTGAATATCCTGAGTCATAAATATACTCAGGAAGAAAAATATCCTGAATAAATTCCTGAAAAGAAAAATATCCTGAAATATTCATAACTTATGAATATTTTTTGAAAAATATCTGGAAAGCAGACCTGAAGTAAATGACAACAGAAATGCAATAAATGAATGGAAATGAAAGAGAAATGCCACATTGCATTCCACCCTGGAGAAAAAAATCCTGACAGAAGTGAATTGAGCAGGAAGAGGAAGGAGCTATTATACTTTGGAGAAGTGTCGATGACACATGTATCAGGAACAAAAATGTTTTTTCTAAGTTAATTTTGATTATAGTTTTTTTTTTTACTTTAAAGTGAAGTAGTAGTAGCTTTTTATTATGACCATATATATCTGTTAATTTGGGTTAAAAAGATAATTAATTTTAATTATTCTGATCTGATCAAGAAACACTTGAAATTCCATTCTGATCTAATTCATAAAACAACCAATAGTCTGTAACAAATTTAAACACTATTAGTTGTTTTATGTATTAGATCAGAATGGATTTGATATGATCAATCCCTAAATAACATAATCATCACCTTTAATTTTTAAACTCTAATTAAAATTCATTCAAAGATTTAAAAAAAAATTAAGTTTTGATATCTTTGTCAGGACCTCTCATAAGCAAGAATAAATTTTATGTCACCTTTTCTGCCAATAGGGCCATTTTTAGTTGTATGAATTCTCTTGTTCAAAGTTCATTCTGCTTCATGCACACTTTTGCAAGAAAACTTAACCCTTGCTAGCAATAACAGTGTATTGATTCTATGTTATTTATTCAGTCTGTTAGGGGAAGAGAGACTCACAGACACTAAAGTATTCTAACAACTGTCAGAATACAACTTTTATTTGGATATCAAAAAATAAGCCTTTTTTAATCACATCTGGAAAATTGTGATAAAACTCTTTACATTTTACAGTTTCATATACTTTTTTTTTTCATATTAACCTAAACAACTGCCACATGATTTTATCATATATCCAGCACATGAATAACAGATATCTACAAGCAGTGAAATGTAAACTGAAATAATTACTGTCTTTAAACTATGCATATGAAAACCAACAAAACATAAAAATTGGAACAGATAAATGATTACAAACTCATTACATCTAAGCATGTTAATTTGTTAAGCATTTTATTGGTATGTTTCTTCAGGTGCTTTAAAGTAGTAACACAGGTCAGTGATTTTATGGAACACAGGAATTGGAGAAAGTGTTTGCTATGTAGGTCATTCTTCTGATTTGTTAGTATAAGCCAGAGAATCTCACAAGAATTTTGTGTGTTCAGTTGTTTCAAACTCAGTAAAATGCTTTTAGACTGTAGAATAGTTTCGCAAAGTAAGTATTTAGTTTGATTTTAGTTGTATATTACTTGTAAGCTTAGGTGACAGTAAAATATCTGTTTTGAAGGGTTTTGATCAATATTAAAATTTTGCATCAGGTAGAATTTTTATAAGCAATTTTATCTGTGCTTCTTAAATTCAACATTCATTTATTAAAAACTTTTGTGTGAATATCTTCCTGATAGCTGAAAAATGTGTGCAAATGTTAACAACAGGAAAGTTTATTTTGAGTGAATGTAACTGAATTGGTCATGTTATACTGGATAGCTATTTGCTATGCTAAGATTGTGAAAGATTTGTTGGCTGTACTGTGCTTGAAAGCAATTTATTAAGGTACAAGATTATTTCCCTTAAAGGCAATATATAATATCTATGCCACCTAATTCATATGTTTCTTATGTACTAAAAAAAACAACAACATAGAAACCTGATTGAAAAACATTGATCTAATGCATAAAATTTAAAAATGCCTCTTCTACTATTATCACTTGAATATGGTGTCTGAACTGGCATGCAAGGGCATATAATATGCAATACACTAGATGGCCTTGACAGGAGTCTTCAGTCTCATAACAGCTGTCCAGTGGGTCTCCTCCCCCAACCTTCTCTGAGCCTTGGGCTCCTTGTGACCTGGCCCTTTAGCCTGTTGTATGCAAAAAAATGCCTCCCCGATGTAAAACAATCCAACCCTTGTGATGCAGATACCATTTAAGTATTAAGAAAATTTGTTCCTTAAGTTTCATTCAGAATATCTGCCCTTTGCAAAATATTAAAGTGCCTCAGTTGTCAGCATTTTTTTTTTCTTTTTTTATATTATCATAATTTTGGTTTCATAATGTTAGAATTATCCTTTTAATGGACCAATTATATATCCATCACCCCTCATGATGCATGTACAAAGGTCTAATAGTAGTATGTTGGTCTAATACACCACAGGGAAGATTTGTAGTGCAACATTAAAATGAAATAGTTTCCATTCCCAATCGTAGATGGTGTCAAGTCCAGGTGCAGCAATCACGGGTGATTAATGAGTCATATTAGTGGGAAAAAAACTGAGTTGGCATTAGTTTAGTGGTCTTTGAATACCGGGGCGGGGGTGACTCAGTCGGTAGTGCGCCAGGCTCGTAATCTGTAGTTCCCAGGTTCGAGTCCCAGCTGGGTCAGCGTTGAGATTTCATCATCATCATCATCCTCAAGCAGCCATAGGCTACAGAGGTCCAACCAGAGTTCTCCAAGTAAGTCTATCCTGAGCTACATCTACTGCATCTGGCCACTGCACACCAATTCTAACAAGGTCTTGTTTGACATTGTCTGCCCACCGCATCCTAGGTCTCCCCTTCTTTCTGAGGCCTTTAGGCACACTGTTCATAACCCTATTCGCCAATCTATAATTATTCATACGGGCAACATGGCCAAACCAACAGAGTCTCTCTCTGCACAATATGCTGCTTAAAGGAGGTTGCAAACTCCTTTGCCTAATCTCATCATTAGTTACAAAGTTGAACCACCTAATGCCCAAGATACTGCGTAAGCATCTGGAATCAAAAGCATCTAGTTTCCTGTTATCTTGTTTACAAAGTGTCCAAGTTTCACTACCATAACTAACCCTAGAAAGAACCAAACTATTATACAGTCTAATTTTAGTCTTTAGGTGTATACGCCTATTTCTCCACACTCTCCATAGGTTCTTAAAAGTCCCGGCAGCAATCCCTATTCGTCTGTTAATCTCATGCCGCACATCACCATTATCAGTTACATAGCTCCCAAGATAATTAAACTGTGACACCTGCTCAAGACTGCAACCATTCAGATTAACTGAATCACAGCCTGCCTGACCAATTTTCATCACTTTAGTTTTCTCTCTGTTTATAACCAAACCTACTCTACTACCAGTCTCATCAACAGCTCGAATGAAAGAGTTCATCTCATCAACATCATTTGCCAAAAGGGCTAAATCATCAGCATAATCTAAATCAGAAATTTTCGTATCTCCAGCCCATTTAAGGCTAAAATCTTTCTCTTGAAGTGATATTCGCATAACATAATCAATAACCAAGCTAAAGAGAAAAGGAGACAAAATGCACCCTTGTCGAACACCAGAAGTAATGCTAAACCAATTGCTACAAGCCTTACCAACTCTCACACATGACTCAGTGTTATTATAGAGAGCTTTCATAATGTTAACTAACTTGTCTGGTATACCATATGATCTCACAATCAACCACAAATTATGACGATCAACAGAGTCGAAAGCCTTTTTGAAATCAACAAAGTTAGCAACCAAAGGTTTCTGAAACTCTAAACATTTCTCAAGAATCTGCCTAAGTGAAAATATCTGATCCACACATCCCCTACCACTTCTGAATCCACATTGCTCATCACGCAATTGCCTGTCAACCAGATTCTTAATTCTATTAAGCACAATCATGGAAAGAACTTTACCTGGAACAGAGAGTAGGCTGATACCCCTATAGTTATCACAAGAACTGCGATCAGCTTTTTTGAAAACAGGGATAACAATAGCTCTGGTAAAATCCTTAGGAACCATGCCTTTATCATAAAAGATATTCAGAATTTCAGTCATCCAAGTGGTAACCGAAACATTCCCAGCTCTAAGCATTTCCGTAGTAATTTCATCTACCCCTGGAGATTTAATGAAGTTTAAGTTTAGACACAGCCAAAATAACTTCAGATTGTGTTATAGGTCCAACATTAAAGCCACCAATGCATCTATCATCATTGCAAACAATGGGAGTAGAACTAACTACATTGTTTAGAACATCACTGAAATGCTCAGCCCACCTAGCCATGACAGAATCCTCCCCTTCTATAACCTTACCTTGTTTATCCTTCAATCCTTGTATGTCCACCAGCTGATAAACATATCCTGTGAATCTATTCACTTGGGGCTGTCAACCCACAAACAAACAGAAAACACAGCGGAAGATTTTCCCTCCACAGAAGCCCACCAGTGCAGCAAAATCAGGATCCATAATCAAGCTCAGAGCCATATCTGTCCAGTCCAGTAGGTTTATATGGTCAGCACCAGGACCCTGTGTGGTTGACCACTCCTCAGCAGGGTAGAAAAAAAAAGAAAAGTAGCCATAGTTGTCCAGATCAGTAGGCCACACTAATCTGGCAGCCCTCCCCTTCCGTTCACTTCCACAAGAGAGTATCTCTTTTGAAAGTGACTAACGGTCCGCACCACGAGAAGGCGGGGTCGGACATTAGCCGGTTCTATGCATCATCACAGGGGATTGGTGCATAGCTCTCCTTCCAGTGACTACCGTTGAGATTTATCTCCGGAAAATTCCCCGTCCTGCCCACGGTCAGTAGGGGACACCGATGGGCTTGAAAAGGCCGCCGTCCGTCGGATGGGACGTTAAGCCGTGGCCCCATGTGCGGAAGAGCCATACCCTGTGCATGTTAAAGAACACACTGGATGGCCTTGACAGGAGACTACCATCTGTCTCCCAACAGCTGTTCCAGTGGGTCCCCTCTCCCAACCTTCTGAGCCTTCGGGGTCCATGTGACCTGGCCATTTAGCCCATGGTGTGCAAAAAAGTGCCGCTCAGAGGTAAAACAACCCAACCCTTGAATACTCTGGCATGTATCTTGAGAGACATGGGCTTGAATCCTGCATGTCAGCGAAACTTTTTTTCCACAAAACTATATATTGAAACAAGTATTACAAAATATGAATGAATTTATAAAAAAATTACTTTTTGATGTTTCCAGTTTTTTTTCTGTCCAGTGTTAAAAGAGGTAGAAAGTAGGAGTCTAATCTGTTATAATAAAATTTTTTGCAGATATTTAAATTTTTGTGGTATTTCATTAAATTTATTACTCTGCCAAATTATCAGGTCATTCCATGTCAATTTAATTGGCCAGTCCACTATCAATCACCAGTTTCACTGATATGAGGCGTAAATGTTGGTATACAAAGATAATGCAATTGCTCAAAATATTACGAATTAAATTTTTTAAAGATGTAATTGTTAATTAAGGAGGAAATATACACATTGAGATTGTTCTTTCCTTGCTTCTATAGTAGATTAAAATATCAAAATCTGTATTCTAGTGTAATTTTGATTGTGAATTCAATAAATCACCAAATGTATTAAAGTTTTTAAAAAAATTTGAAAAGAAGTAATAAAGAAGAATTAAAACTTATATATAGTATACATTATACTTTGACCATTGTACAAAATTTGAATATGGTGATTTTTCTAGATAATGAGGAAAAAAAATTATCTTGCCTATGTTCTTGGTAATTATACACTTTAGAGGACTGAAAAATCTGGCATGACAGCAGCAGGCAGTCCCCTAAATATATGCTTACCAGTAACATAGGTAAAAGATCAATATTTTTTCCTCATTATCTAGAAAAATTGAACAAAATTTATAACATGGTTAAAGGTCAGAGTATAATGTACAGCATGTAAGTTTAGATTTTTTTTTATCTATAAGGCCACATCTTTTTTTTTCTTTCAAAATTAAAAAAACTTTAGTGTTTCAAAATTTCTTAAAACTGTAATGCATTTTTCAAATTTGATCTTTTTTATTGAACTTGCAATCATAAATTGCATTAGAAATGCCTGTTCTGCCCTTGGTGAGAAAGCAAACACATGGACTTGTAAAGGATGGATGGCCTTGATTGGAGGCTTCCATCTGTCTGTTATTAGCTATCCAGTGGATCACCTTCCCCAACTTTCTCTGATCTCTTGGGCTCTTTCTAAACCTGGCCATTTTGTGCACAAAACTGCTGCTCAGAGACAACCACCCTGTCTTGGTTGTCTATTAGCTTACAGTGACAGTGCTTATGTCAATCTAGGAGATCTTAACTAACATACTCCTACATAGTTTTGTAATATAGTGAGTGCTTCAGTGACTGTTGTATCATAGGAAATACATTCCTAAAGTAACCTTAAGCATCATGACACATGTACTTTATCGTTTTATCTAACTACCATGTGACTTTAATCCAGTTTCAATGTTTTAGTACCATGCTCACTGCAATATCACGACTGCTACATCACATGAAACATGTTGCCATCATGACAGCAGTGGAAGCCAGCTGTCATTACAGATATCCTTAACCATTATATATATATATTGAAATTTTTTCATTCTACAGTATCAGCAAAAAATCTTTACCCCTGGATAGTAATTTTCAGTTTTTGATTTGCAATTTTTGATTTACTTTGTATATTTACTTAGAGGAACACTTTCACTAAGGCAGAGACAAAATGGCCAACATCCTAAGTCCTCATAACCAGGGGTAAAGGGATTTTTGCCCACCTTGTATAAGTAACACTTTCCCTTATATTAGCTCTCTGTAATCTTTAATTTGTATGCTTTTGCAGCTTCATCTTCAACTTCTATGAGCCATGAATTTTCTCCTGCTTTTAACTGTTACTTAAGGAGTCTTTCTACTTCTCTATATTTCTGCCTATTCTGAAATATTCAGAATTGCTCTAAAGCATCTTTATGTAGCTTCTTGTATTATATAAGCTGGAGTTCACTCTTTCTCAAGTAAGGTTTGCCTTTGATGTTCTGCATGACTTGAAAATATTAAAACTAATCTTAATGTGTATGACTCAGATAAGGGTTGAAGAGCCAAAACCCAAAGAGCTAATGAGAAAAATCTGCGATATAAAATTCTCCTGCTGGTAGTATTAAACTCTTTTAAGTAAATTACCACAATTAACATAAACCACTCAAATGTTATATATCTCACTGCTAATATCAAAAAAGAAAAAAATATTATACAGGTAAAAACAGAGTGGTCAAAATTAATATAAATTGTTCTGTCAGCACTTCAAATGCTTTTGGTTGTTAGCCCTTTGTATGGTTCTTGGTTGCCTGTTTAATATTAGAGTTCATTGAGGCTTCCTGAAACGTAAAAACTTCTAATCCTTCTTTAACTATTGATATCTTTGAATAATTTCTTGCTTATATATTAATTGTTTATGTGTAATATACTTTTGTAATTCACACCACCTGAAAGTCATTTTGTCACATAACCTTTCCAAGGTTAAGGAAGGAAACTCTTGTCATTTGTTTCAATAGCTGTGGTGGAATCAGCCCTCCCAACTAACCTTTAGACCAGTAATTAATAATGGGAACATTTTAGAAATTTCTGCAGACATTTGGTTTGTCAAATCAATAATGAGGGCACTACCACCATCTAGTTGTCAAATAGTTTTATACAAAAAAATTATTCTACTTTCAATGAAGGGAGTGTTAAAAATGAATACTTAGTGAAAAGGTAATATTGGTTTTGAAAAGGTTGAGAATTGCTACTCTAAACAAATTGGTGAGAGATTCCAAACATCAACTGTGTAAACACTGGCAAAAAATAAATACTTGGGAAGTATTCAAGTATAGTATTTAGGTTCTGTATTAATTTCCAAGAAATAGCTTTATATGACTGTCCAACTGTGTTTCTTTGCGTGAACAACATTCACATGTGATTTTTGAATAAAATTATAATAACAGATGAAAAGTGTCAATGTTCAATCGAAAGGCAGTTGTCGGATCAAGGTTAAATTCTAGTACTAACCCAATAGATAGTTGCACCTAAGAAAGAATGATTTTCATCAACTTGAATTGTGGGATTCATTTTAAATTATTGAAACTGAGACCATCACACAAAAATCTCTTGATAGCAAATTGATTATTTGCACATCTTTAACAAAGAAAAATTATAGACTTGATTATGTAGGTTGGAGAACAGCAGCAGGATTACACCTTTTCAGGACATTCACTTCATCAACAGAACTTCACTTTAATCAGTTTAATAGACTGTGCAACAGGATCACACCATTTCAGTTTAACAACAATTCTTAACCAAAGTTGCAAGAATGACATTTGAAAAAAATTGGGAGGTCCTATCACACCCTCCTTGCTCACTAGACTTGACCAACAACAGAACTTCACTTTAATCAGTTTAATAGAATATGCAACAGGATCACACCATTTCAGTTTAACAACAATTCTTAACCAAAGTTGCAAGAACGATAATAGAAAAAATTGGAAGGTCCTATCACACCCTCCTTGCTCACCAGACTTGACCAACAACAGAACTTCACTTTAATCAGTTTAATAGACTGTGCAACAGGATCACACCATTTCAGTTTAACAACAATTCTTAACCAAAGTTGCAAGAACGACACTAGAAAAAATTGGAAGGTCCTATCACACCCTCCTTGCTCACCAGACTTGTTGTCAGTTGATTTTTATTTAATCTCCAGTATTTTTGAGTGGATAAATGATGATAAAATAAAAAACTTCATCAAACCTTTCATTGAGCCAAAAGTAGTGAACTTTTACAGGTTAGATATCTAAAAATTAGTTGATAGTTGGAATTTAGTTATAGAATACAAAGGCAATTATATTTTGGCTTAAAATTATTCCATTCATTTGGCTGTCCAATAGCAAAGAGTTTAAAATAAAGACATGGCTTTGTTTTCAACCTAATATAGTTTTGTTATCTCAATTATAAAGAATTCTGTAAATAAAAAATAAAAGTAAAAAAAGAATTAGTAATGGTTTTTGTGGAAAAAAGTTTCATAACCTATATTTTTCTTAATACAGCTTATAATAATTTAACCATCTAATATGCAATCAGTTTGCTTTTAGTAGACTTGTAATAGAACAGACATGAAATGAAAGCTTCACTTCTGAATAATTTTGCCATGTAAATGACAGCATAAAAATTTAACATATTTTCATTTTAAAATAATGAAAACATTTCCTAACAAAATTTTCAGTCTTCAACAATTAATCTTTTCATTATGGTTGGTATAGCATCTACACTCGACTTGCAAGGAAAGCAGGTAGTATCAGCTTTCCTTCCTATCAGTGGCAGTTAATTTCTTTAGAAATGTAGTGAAAAGCATAGGGGTTATCCCAGTAGCATGCACCACATTCCAACTCTTCAGAGATCCAGCCTTCCCCTCTTTTACAATAAGATTAGAACATAGCATCAGTCACCTCCATGGAGCTACTATTCTTAGCTCCATGGTCAACTCACCCCAGTCTGGGGATAGTTCAGGAACTAGAACTGACTACACGTAGAGCGGGAGTAGGTGGTAGACTTTTGCAGGAGGGGGATGGAATTAGTATTTGACCATTTCTGAGCACAAACTGAGTTTTGAAATGCTGCTCTCTAAAGGATAAAGGGATATAGTCCTTAAGCAACTAAAGTTATGTAGAACTAATCGGGTCATACAAACCCTTATAAGCAGCTCTCCAGATCATAGTAGTGCTTATATCAGCCATTGCAAACCAGTTTTAAAAGTATATTTAAATAAAAAAAAGGAAACTATATTTTCAGTACACTTCATTTTTGAAATTTTTTTTTTGTAATCTGTATAATGTTCCTATATCTTTTTTTTTTCAAAAGAATTAATCTTTGTGACCTGAAAACTGGTTTTGTTTTAAAAGAAAATATTGAGTAATTCTTTAGGAAAATCATTTAAATTTTCTCATTACCTTTGAGCATACTTTAACTCCTAAAAATAAGTAGATTCACTGCTGAAAAGTAAACAAACTAAATCATTGTGTTCCATTAGTCAATTTAAAATTTTTACTTAGCTTATCAACTTATAACTAATTTTATAATGTAAATAAGAATATGAACTTCAAATTTAACAAAGGTATATTTCATTGGTCATATTAGTACTATGTTTATTATATTTTTGTTTTCGGTTTGAGTAACACTCTCATTTATTGTATATTTGTCTATGAGTGAGTGTGTGTGTGTGTGGGGGGGGGGGGCGTCCTATGTGTTTAAAATCAATTTTCATTTAAACACATAAGACAGAGGTAAGCTTGATTTTTTTTTTTTTTTTTTTACCCAAATTTTAACTTAAAATATAAATACCATAAATGTTCATCAACTTTGTATTTATTGTATCCAACGAAAAAGTTAAGTCAAGAAAAAAAACTTTCTAAGCTTTACAGTTCTTCAAAGAAATGACTGTCACACACTAATCCTTGGTCAAAGAGTATTAATATCTTTTATATTCAAATTGTTTTAAATGTTCCAAAAAAGAAATCCTTCTGAGGAGTAAAATATTTGACTTCACTATGAATTACTGTCTTTTGCAAATGGCATTGCTAGCAACAGCAAGAGTTTTCAAGCTATGTGACAATTTTTTCATATCATAGTAAATGAAAATGTATAAGTTTTTTCATGTACACTATTCATACACAGAAAATGCAATAAATACCACTTATATATATATCTTGTGCTCTCTACCAATATTATGAATTTTAATGCAATGGTTTTCAGAGATTTCATTATCACACACCTAACTGGTAATCATCCAGCATGTTGCAATGTTAAACTCTGTTTTTATATTGAATATAATAAGAAAAGGTGTTTTTTTTTTTTCCAAATCAAATCTTGTTACTTTATATGTTAATTCTAAATAATAAAAGTTTCATATTTTTCATAATTCTGAAATATTAGAAGAGGAGGAGTATGTGTTATATTAATTATTGTTTTAACTTTTACAGTAAATTCTTATGGCTAGAAACAGTGCTATTAAAGGTTTCAACTTCCATAGCTATTTAAATATTAATTGAATATTGTTGAAAAAGAATTGAAGAGATTTGAGTGAGATCTTCAGTTTATCTCCAGTGATATGTTCTCATAGAAAATTTATTTTCAAAGTTAAGAAGTTTTAAATATGGTTCTTCATTTGCTTTTGGTATTAAAGTGTATAGTTGATGTTCATGGCCAATCACCTACATATTTTTTTTTACAATGATCAGAGTATTTGTGATTGTGAAAATAGCATTATGCTCAGTTTTTTTTTTTTTTTTTTGAAGGAAGCATGTATTTCTACAGCATATAATATACATATATTAGAGCCAACTGCAATGCAGTTCCTATTCTTTTTTATTTCCTTGACCATTGGCTGTTACTGATAATAATATTTGCATTTTATGCTCATATATACATGCAGTGCTTATTTTTTATTTATTTATCCCTGTTCAGATTCCTTCTACAGAGGAAATGGCAGTCGATGAACAAAATGGAGATAATGTTCAGGTAAGCAAAGATTAATTTTTTGACATTTATAATGAAACATACTAATAATTTATCAATAAATTACTTTTGGTAACAATTTTATGTACAGTGACATGTAATATTTCTTTGAAAAAAAAAGTTCAATATCACAGGTTAATGTTTTGTTGAAAAAACAGTGTTAGTAATCATAAAAAAATTGCCCTAAGCTAGAGTACCGAATCTTTGACAAATTTTATGAAAACAAAATACTATTTTCTCCTCATTAATACTTTGATTTTTTTTCAAATATTGAAAGGTGGAAATTAATATACTAAATTCAAACTAAAATAATATAATGATAGATAAATGCTGCTATTGTAGTATTTGACTTGCAGACTATTAGGAAAATAATATTTGTGATTCTTATATTGCTAAAATGTTGTAGCATTCAGTGTATAAATTGAATTTTTAAATTGGTGGAAAATTATCCAGAATGAATGCTAACTCACAGCCACTCACCATTATCATGAACTTTACCTACTTAGCTATTGAATACCAGTGACATACTCTACTAGCTGTAGTTATGACATTAGTTAACAATTTTGATATCAGTTAAAAGCACTTGACATGTTATCAGGAAGTTTTTACCTCTGCAGGATATGAAACAATAAGTTTTTCTGCTAACGAACAAATAAAAGTTTTCTTACATCAACAGGACATTTTCTGCGAGTGGCTAATAAATATAGAAGTAGACTGCATAGTAAAAATGAAAAGTACCCTCAAGCAGTTGTTTGCCACAGGAGTCTGACAGAAGCTGTCAGTGTAATACATGCTAGAGAGTATCTACGAGGAAGATGATACCTCAGCAGAAAGACAATATGAAAGAAACAGCCAGCCTTATCTGAGACTTGAACAATGTTCCTTTATTCTGCAGCTGAACATGCTAACTACTCATCAACCAGAGCAACGACTGAGTGGTTAGCAAGCTTGCGTCAGAATTAAAGAAAAACTGTTCATTGGCAAAATGCACAATATTTTCAACTATTACATTATGACTAAATTTAAAATATATATAATTAACACTATATAAAAATTATACATCAAGGTTTTGTAGGAACATGGTGAAATTAGCCTCTAATGAGGGGCTCCTTCTTCATCAGCCTTAATTGCCATAGTTGTTAGGAAGCTAGCTCTTGTTCCAGAAGGCTAACTTTGTGTGTTGGCTTTAACTGAGGCATTGGTGAAGCAGCGACTTCATTCTTAGTAGGGCATGTCCTTGGATGATGTGACTGGCAACAGCATTGAATGCATGACAGCATCGAAGCATTGATTGCTATACATGTTGAAAGATTACCGGGATTTCATGAACAGTTGCAGCAACGACAGCGATTCTTGCAACGAGGTCTGAGTCAATGGGAGTCTTGTACACGAGCTTCTTCATGTGTCCTCAAGGAATAAATCGATACATGTTAAATCGGGTGATCTTGGTGGCCAGGCGACGGGTCTACCCTAGCCTATCCATTGGTGTATATGTAAAACTTGTATATATAAAAGCTAGGAATAGTAGCTTCTATGATTATTCTGTCCTATGTGTTCAAGTGAAAAATTATATATCTGCTGAATTGTTTAAGCTTGTTAGGCGAAATGTTTGCTATAGTTCATAACCATTCAGCCATTACAGAATGTCATTATCACTTGCACTGAGATATCCATATGATATACAGGGTGTAGGGAACACCAAGACAAACCTTTTTTGTCTATGAATGTGTCTACTCATGTAACCCTTTGGTGCTAGAGGGCACTGTTTAGCAGCGCTGCAATTGGCTAGAGGGGCGAAGTGGGAATGGAGAAAGGACTTGTGTTTTGCCATCAGCATTCGTAAATCAGACACATTACGTGTAGCATGGAGTGTTTCACGACTACTGAGATGGCTGACATGCATCTGGCATATGGGGCTGCCAATGGAAATGGAAGAGTTGCTGTGAGGTTGTACCAACAGCACTTCCCAAACAGATGTGTGCCAAACCACCAAACATTTGTGCATTTGCACTGGCAACTGCGAGAAACTGGAACATTCCATGCAAATGTTCATGACACTGGTCGGGAGAGAACCATGCGCCCTCCTGACATGGAAGAAGAGATCCTATGGCAGATTGAAGACAATCCAGCCACAAACACAGGAACTGTTGTACGTAGCCTCGGTGTGAACCACACCCTCTTGTGGAGAGTGTTGCATGAGCAGCAGTTACATCCATTTCATTGTCAGAGAGTCCAGACATTGCAACCTCAGGATTACCCTCTTTGTGTGGAATTCATGCACTAGTTTCTGCAGCAGACTGCAATACAGCCTGATTTTCTGGCTCATGTGCTCTTCTCAGATGAGACCACTTTCACATGTGAGGGTGTGTTTAATGTGACCAATTCTCATGTTTTGGTACACAAAAATCCACATACCACAATGGAGCATGTCATCAACAAGAGTCCACAGTCATTGTTTGGGAAGATATTGTCCATGACATTTTGATTGGGCCATACCTACTGCCTCCCTGACTCAACAGGCAGATTTATCGGGTATTTCTTGAAAAAATGTTGCCGGAACTGCTGGAAGATGTTCCTGTGGCTATTTGCAGATGAATGTGGTTTCAACACAACGTGGCGCCAGCACTCTTCAACAACGATGTGTGGGATTATCTGAATGTCGCTTTTGGGAGCGGGGCGGGGGTGGCTCAATCGGTAGTGTGCCAGGCTCGTAATCTGTAGTTCCCAGGTTCGAGTCCCAGCTGGGTCACCGTGCACGTTAAAGAACACGCTGGATGGCCTTGACGGGAGGCTACCATCTGTCTCCCAACAGCTGTTCCAGTGGGTCCCCTCTCCTAACCTTCTCTGAGCCTTCAGGGTCCATGTGACTTGGCCATTTAATCCATTGTGTGCAAAAAAGTGCCGCTCAGAGGTAAAACAACCCAACAACGCTTTTGGGAGCTGATGAATAGGCTGGGGTGAACTCGTCGCCTAGCCACCAAGAACACCTGATTTAACATACTGATTTTTTTTTCCTCTGAGGACACATGAAGAACCTCATGTATGAGACTCCCATTGACTCAGATGAAGACCTCATTGCAAGAATTGCTGTCACTGCTGCAACTGTTCGCGAAATCCTGGGAATCTTTCAACATGTACAGCAATCAATGCTTCGATGCTGTTGTGCATGCAATGCTGTTGCCGGTCTCAACTGTGAGAAGCTTCTTTAAATAAACATGTTGTTCACACTTGTTTCCATTCATTTATGTACCAGCTCCTCTGATATTTCTGTCAACACCGTCTAGCACTGAAGGATTATGTCAGCAGACATACATTCATAGACGAAAAAGGTTTGTCTTAGTGTTCCCTATCTCCCATTAAAATTTGTACAGAGAGTTTTGAAACACCCTGTATACAAACTTGTCTAGTAATAAAATTTATCAGAATGCCTGCCTTAGCATTTTTTGGATATTAAGCAGAGTACTATTTTGTAATGCTATCATTATGATGCATGAAAAATTCATTTCAATTTTATAGTGATTTACAACTTTTATCTCTTAGTGTAGATAAAAAACCTCAAGCAGCTGCTTGCCAAAGAGATCTGACTGGAACCTGTCAGTTTAATATGCCATAGAGATCTGCGAGGAAGGTAAGATCTCAGTATAAAGATAACTCAAGCATCCATGCCTTAATCAGGGTTTGAACTCGAGTCCCATCAATCAATAACCAAGCACACTAATCACACAGCCAGAGGAAATCATTAATGTAGATAGTAGATTTAATTTATATTTTACTTGGTATGCTTTAGTAAAATATTAACGTAGCTACAGTTTTTAAATTTTTTTTAATCTTTATGCTGTGCTAAATGATGCAAAAATATTTATAAATTTTGGATTATAGTAATATGCATTATGCAATTTCTAATAATTTACTTCATATTGAAATAGAATACAGAGATGGATGAAAATGCTGATACAATGGACTCTGTTCGTGAAATTGAAGTAATTAGTATAACCAAAGAGGGTCACCCTAAAGCTGACCCTAGCCAGTTTAAATTGCTTAAAGTCTTAGGTCAAGGTTCATTTGGAAAGGTAAGTCAAAATTCTGAATCCATAGTACCTGTTGCCTTCAAACTTCAATTTACATTAAATCTATTGGTTATATGTATGAGAAGTTATGCTATGCATATAATGTGAAAATTGCAATTTGAATTGTAACAGTTTTTAAGATTCTTTAGCTTTACTCTGCATTTCATGAGAAAAAAATGTCAGTCTTAATTGCCATTAATTAGACTATAATTCTAATTAATGCTAATTAAGATGCAGGAGAGCCATTACTAACAGCTACATGTGTGCTTGGTGGTGAGTCTTTTAAAACCTTTCTCCAGGCGTGGTGTCTTTACAGCTTATGATAATTTAATGTGTACAGCAGAAAGTATTGTGCAGTTTTTTCTCTAACAACTTATTTTTACTTTCAAACATCCCCAAGTTTTCTGATGACAGCTTACCAGATAATCTGAAATTTTTACACCCCAAAATACTAACATCTGGCATGTTCATGTTAATTCATTCATGTGCCTTTAATAATATAATGCAACATTGTATGCAGACTTATCTCCAGCACTAATTCACATTTAAATCTTGCATGCATTCATCCAAGAATTTATTAAACAACTATGACTATTTCAAATGTTCATGCCAGACAGTAGCACCTGTTCTAAACTAATCAACTCATATAAACATATATGAAAGCCAGATAAAGTTCCTAGATAGCCAGTAATGAAACATGTCACCAAACCTTCAGAGCAGTTACTTGTGTGAGCATAGTCTCTGTGCTTTTAGTAAATCTTCTGTTTTTTTTTTATGTGGGCAATGAGCTTTAGGTCTTTTAGTAAAGATTGAATTGGTTAATGTATTTAACAAAAGTCAAATCCTTCCTTGAATGGATTGAAACAGAAAAGCAGCTTGAGCCTGGACAGGCCACATCATCTAAAAGTGTGAATCATATTATGAAATAGTAACAACTAAGCCTATAGCAACAAGTGCTAACAAGGACTGATATATGGATGTCAGCAAACATCAAATGATTCTGCTAGTGACTGTCAAGCAAGTGGCATCAACCACAGGAGAAGCCAGCCAAAACAACCAGGCTGTTGGTAATATGTCATTTAGCAAATTACTTTGGAACTTTTAGCATAATTTAGAAAAGTATCTTTAAGTAGAAGCATTAGCAAGCTGCAAAGATTGCATATGAAGCAACCAGTATAACATCAAAGTCTTAACTGTAATCCTAAAGAATGACTTACTTTTAACAGTGTAATCGTGTAAAGATTAAATGTTTTTTAAACAATTGCTGTGTTTAGATAATAATTTTGTAATGTTCATTCATCAAGTCGGTTTTCAAAACTCCATATTCACACATTATGACAGTTAAAATATCCAGACATATAACTTTCTCATTTCTTAATCAATTTGTTTCATTATGTAACAGGCAAATTAATAGCTGAGAGTTTGTCATTTGGCTTTAGCAATTAGCTCTCTACACCTTATAGACATACAATTGCAATCTCTTATGTAAGATTTCTTTTCCAGCACCAGGATATGTAACTTCCTCTTTTTCTTATAATCTAATTTGGATGTTAGAATTCACATATAAAGTTATGCCCTGGTGACAATATTTTTGTATATTCTAAGGTGCATAATATATGTTTATATAGCAGGTTAAATTTTATAACTAAAAGTTATCTATTTGCATTTAGTTTACAATTCTGGCTTTGTACCAAAGTATATGCAAAGTTTTATGAATTATATCGATTTCAATACTTTATTTTAGGTGTTCCTTGTGAGAAAAATTACAGGACCAGATTCAGGAACACACTATGCTATGAAAGTACTGAGGAAAGCAACACTGAAAGGTAGTATTTCTTAATATCCTCCTTGATCAAGCATCAACTTAGAGTAGTAGTGTATATATTTTTTTATACCTGTAGCTCAGTGGTTAATGTATTTCAGTGCAGAGCAAAAGTACCTAGGTTAGAATTTTGTTTAAAACTTTTCTGAATTAAGGTATTCAAGTGTATGTGTTCCAAACATACAGATCCATTTTAGGACTACTTCCCGTGGCAGAGTGGTTAGTGCACTTGGCTACTGATCTAAGGAGCCTGGATTCGAGCCCTGGATAAGGCATGGATGTTTGTGTTGTTTTTCTGCTGAGGTCCTGCCATCCTCACAGACCTTCTACTATGGCATATATAAACTGACAGGCTCCTGTCAGATCTCTGTGGCAAGCAGCTGCTTGAGGGGGTATTTATTTTAATTTTATTTATTTTTCGTAGTTGATGTAAATAATATTGTTTCAAAAAGGTAAAACTAAATTTATAATGTAGGTAGATGTCATAAATTTTGTGTTTTTTGGTGATAACTCTGTTTTATTAAATATGCAATAATATACGAATTCTGCTTTGGATATAATGTCAATAATTTGCTATTGTATAATTTTTTAAACAGAAATTAAAAATGTTAATGAGAAAACTGATTTTAGTGAGATTTAAATTTTATTACCAGAAGAACATGTAAAAATAAGGTCAAGAAATAAAATTCATAGGAATGTGGATAGAGAAATTGGAATTTCCATATCAAGTATTTAAAACTGAGATTATCTAAAAATATTGAATTACTTGTAAAAATTAAACACATGACTGCTAAATATATTAATGTTTTATTTATTCTATTTTGTTTGCTCTGATCCAAGTATGGGGCAAAACAAGTGAAAGGAATTTAAATGGAATATTTATAGTGTAAAATTAATTGTTAGATATTTTTTAGGTTTATTATGGAGACAATCAGTACAACATTTGTTTTCTAATATTGGTATTTGTCCTTACAAAAGTTATGAACTTGGAATAAAAATCTTTGTTTAAAGTACAGAACAATATTATACTGTCATAAACATTTCATGATTTGCTAAAGTATAATAAGGGTGTTCATGGTTAAGTCCAAGAGCAAGTAATGTTTGAAGATTCCTCAGTTCAAGGAAAAACAATCAGTAGGCCATAAATAAAGCTTTATCTATGTTATATGTAGTTGAGTTTAAACTATTTAAAAAATGAATAGTTATTGTTTTTTCAATAGTGTTCTTGATTCTTAAAATTTCGCTGGCTTTGGCATTCCTAGGGTGTTAAGTATAAGCAGTTAAAGGTGTGAAATTCAATATTGGCTTAATTCCATTGTTAAAATATTGCTATGGTTTTTAGTTATATTTAAGTATTAGGATTCATTGTCCATGTTTAATCTCCTAAGACAATAAAACAACTTAACTTATCCTTGTGTAGAAACTAGTAGCATTGCTTTAGCTTAAGAATATTAATATTCTTTTGGTGATGATGAATCAACTGATGATCACAATGTTGTGATCTACTTGATATGCAAAATAGTCTAGAAACATTTTTGTCAACCACTTCATTCTTTTCTATTCACACAACATACCATATACATATACTACCTGGCCAAATTTTAATGAATACTACATCATGCACAAAGTACCATGAAACAAGCTAATGTTTGAAAAATTTCTTACTGATGTTAGTATGTATGAAGCCATAAAGGCATGATGGAAAGCAAAGTTAAGTGTGACATGGGTAAAAAGGCTGATCTGATGTTGGAGCATAATGGGCAGGAGCATCTGTAACAAAAGTGATGGACAGTAGAAAATCGGGGCACAATATCCAAAGCTTAAGGAGAATGGCAACAGTCTCAAAAACATCTGCCAATCATGGCAAATGTGAGAAGAAAAATGATCTGAGAGTATCATAATAATTTGGCCAGGCAGTGTATTTACCTTATGGTTGATTTTTAGCATGAAATATCATTCATTTTCAACACAATATATTTAGACAAAATATGCTGTCACAGTTTTACTAGTTTTTAATTGTATAGTTTCAATGACACTAAGTTTATGAAGTAGTATTTTTGTTATAAAATATGTGCAGTTGAAGCCATCCAGTGTAGATATTCTTATGCAAGACCAATACCATTGGGTCTTGCTCAAGTTTCACACGAATCCAGTGAATGGGGGGAGGTCATCACCTACTTCAGAGACAAATCCACCTACATAATCTCTAGGCTACTCACGAGATGCCTGAAGCACACAGGATTTCTTCACAGGTTCCTGGAATGCCGCTGAAACATAGTCAAAGTATAAGCACATTTCAAAAAAGACTATATCATTGTTGATATTCTCTTACCTACAACTCTTATCATGGATCATGATGGTCCAGATTTGCTAAAGGAACTAACCCTTTTTTGGAAGACTTCCCAATTGCCATTTAAATTGTTTAAATTAATATGACTAGTAAATTTTTATTTACAGGATTTATAGAGAATATCATATTTTTTTTTAACTTATCAATAACAAAAATGCATTGCAGTGAAATTTCAGTGTTGAAAAGGAACTAACTCAAATATCCACAAGTATTTGATTTATTTACAATGAAGAATTTAATTTTTCAATCTTTTTTTATGTGGACAGGATGTAAAGTTTTTTAATTATGAACATTGATTTTTAAATCACTGTGATAGTAATGGAAAATTTCTTCCTGGTTTAACCCTGAAGGTTAAGAAATAAAATTTTGCATGTATTTATGTAGTTTTAACCCTTTTATTTTTCAATTAATGTCATTTTAAGCTTTACTAGTGATAAATTATGAATATTGGCAGTTCACCATATTGCAAAAAAGATCACTCTTCCATAGTATATGAATTGAAAACCACATTCAAAGCTCCCTAACCTTGAAAATAAGCCATTGTAAAAAAAAATGTCACGAAGATAAATTGAAGATCTCACTCTAATAAATAACTACTCATGTAGTGGAGTATATATATTTATCTAGTTAATATGTACATTTTATTTGAAATCAACATGTTACTGTGGAGGAAATAAGGACAGACCTCTAGAACTAATATATAAAATTTAAACCCATGGAACTCTTAATAAATGATCAATACTTAAGCCTCAGTTCATTACTACTGAGATTTAAAGTTAATTTAATCACAAAGATTCTGTACAAAAAACAAAATCTCACAGCTAAAATATACTACAATTAGTAACATAATGTATTATGTGTTTCAGATTAATTAAAATAAATAAGTGTTAAATAAATAAAAATATCAGTATGCAACAATCTCTGTAGAAAATTCAGATTTTGAATTCTGTAGCAATTAATGAGGTCTGTTGTGGTAAAATCATGTTCTTCTGAGAGGTTATTCAGGTTATATGCTATCCTTAGTGTTTCTAATTCTAATGGGACTCGCGAACTGTGTTGCTGTGTTTAAGATAGTAATTTTCAACTTTTTACTTAATGCATGTTTACAGAAATTCTACAATTTCTGTGACACCTCCATCTTAATATTTATCCCCCAGAAATATATTTAGAGCCCTTATTAAGGGTTTTTATATGTTATATGTAATTAGCATTGAACAAATATAAATATGCATGCCCTTGTAATAAATTTTCATTATTTTTTGTAAATTTTGCATCCCAGTTGGTAACTACTGACTTAGAAAGTGTGACTTTATATTATAATTTTTTTAAAATTATTTCTGTAGTCAGGGACAGAGTGAGGACAAAAATGGAGAGAGATATTTTAGCTGAAGTGCATCATCCTTTCATTGTGAAACTTCATTATGGTATGTTTTTTTTTATATTCATCTAAACTGGTTAATAGAATGTAATGATTATTAAAATATTATCATATTGAAATCTGAAATGTATCATGGTTGAAAACTTTGATTAAAATTTGATATTATGTGGGTAAAAGTCTAAATACAGTAGTTAATCTAATAATTTATCTAATAGAAATATAAAGAGAGTATATTAATCTAATACAGTTAAATCTAAATATAATAAATAATTTCTGTGATGCAAAGTGTTTTATATAAAAGTCATTGGAATCAGTGAATCAGATATGTGAATGTGAATCAGATATCTTTTCAACAGTATTTGTAATAACTGTTGTAATAACAGTACATAGTAAAACTGAATGAGTGTATAAAGATTTAACATTATTAGAAATGTCTGTGAATGTAAATAATAGTAAAGGTTATGGTACTGGCATAAATCTTGAATCTATTGCATAGCTATCTGTATGCATAAATTTATAATGTTAAGAGTAGGGTATACATCATCAGTCACGTGATACCACAACTTTCAATGTTGGGCGTTGCAACGTCATGAGCATGCTCCAGTCTCTACTCTATTCATGCTGCATTTTATGACACAAAGAAAATTTTGCAAAACAAGTTTCAGAAAGTTGAACTTTGAAAATAAATTAACTCTAGGCATTAATATTAAATATATTTTAGTCCTATTATGTCATATTTAAGTGGAACCTTCTGATCATCAGGATTTGTTGAAGGATGTTTTTCCTGTGTCATTCTTAGCCATTTGGCTAGCTAACCCAAAGCTATGTAGTGGAAAATATTCTAAAAAAGTAAGTAACCTCTATAGGAAACCTGATGAAATTTTCCTTTTAAATATAAACATTGATAGAACTTCTGTAATAATTTAAAACTTCTATGAGAAAACTGTAGTGAATAAACTTCCAGACAATGAGCATGACCAAATGTTGAAAAATTGTCTGAAAAACAACTTGGTTGCATGGTAAATTTCTTACCAGTTGAATAAGAAAAATGCCATTGTTTTTGCTTATCAACAAAGCGTTTTCACTCACTTAATGAGAAAATGAAGTAATCAATAAATAGTATGTAGGCATAGAAAACAGATTTTCAAATGTTAGGCATAGTTTTAATTCAAAGCAATTAATAGTAAAAGTAAATATAGGACACTAAAGGCAATTCAAAATAGAATTTCCATAATGTAGAAGGCTTAATTTCTACGAATCAGTGAAAGCCAAACTTAATACAAGCCAATGATAGCCAGCTACACACCAGATAAGCTGTTACCATATATGTTACAATTGTTCAATAATATTTATTGCAAAGCCACTGTACATATTTTTACTTACCTTTTATATCTCCCATGATTTAGTAGGTGCAATCTCCACAAAATTCCCCATCCTGCCCTTAGTCAGTATGGGACACCGATGGGCTTAGAAATGCTGCCATCTGTCAGATGGGACATTAAACCATGGCTCTATGTGCAGGAGAACCATACCATGTGCATGTTAAAGAACATGCTTGATGGCTACCATATGTCTCCCAACAGCTGTCCAGTGGGTCCATTCCTCCCAACTTTCTCTGAGCTCTTTGGGGTCTTTGTGACCTGGCCATCTACTACATTATATGCAAAAAAGTGGTGCTCAGAGGTAAAACAACCCAACCCAAATAGGTGTAATTTTAGTGTTAACATGTTTTCTTCTTGACAAATATTAACAGTTTCATAAAAAATGCACAAAATTTCCTTGACAGGTGCTTATAGACATTTGAGATCTATCCAAGTATGTATTTAAGTTCAATTTCCATAGTGTTTATTATTTATATTTAAGAATGTTGTAATGGTTATAATATTAATCTTATATATTATATGAGAATTATAATAAATATTCAAAATAAGACTTTAAAATTTTTGCAGCTTTCCAGACAGAAGGCAAGTTGTATTTAATCCTCGACTTTTTGAAAGGGGGTGACTTATTTACCAGGCTTAGCAAAGAGGTATCTATGTATGTATGTGTGTGTGTGTGTATGTTTAAAGAAATGGTATTTTATAGAGCAAATTGTAAAATGCCTAATTTTATAACTGCATTTAAAGTGTAAAGCTATTTTTACAAAACTTGATTGAAAATTGATGAATTAAATATTAAACATGGTGTTTATTTTTATTCTATGTTTTATCTTTCAAACTGAGAATTTCAGCAAAGGGATAAAATTTAATCAATATTTTGTGCCATTTTTATATATGAGGGTGGGTGTGGCTCAGTCGATAGTGTGTCAGATTCATAATCTGCAGTTCCCAAGTTTGAGTCTCAGCATTGAGATTTATCTCTGCAAAATTCCCTACCCTGCCTTCAGTCAGTAAGGAATACTGTTGGGCTTGGAAAGGCTGTCATCTGTTGTATGGGATGTTAAGACGTGGCCCATGTTCAGGAGAGCCATACCCTATGCACGCTAAGGGACTCTCTGGACGGCCTTGATGGGAAGCTACCATCTGTCTCCCCACAGCTGTCCAGTTGTCTCCTCCCTCAACCTTCTCTGAGTCCCTGGGGTCCTTGTGACTTGGCTTTTATAAATAAATCTAACTAAAAGTCAGCAGTTTCCAACTTCTAGTGATAATGATGCTCACTTCTGCCAATGAAAGCTTGCTTGGACTTATTTTCATAACATTATAATGTTAAATTCTATTTATGAAGCAAATGACAGTGAAGTCTATTATTGTTGACCAGAGTTAACTGATGGTGTGAAGAAGCGAGCCTGAGTGTTTTACAAAATCTATTACTATAGTTTAAAGTAGTATTTAAACTAGAGATATTTAAAAGCTTTTATAGGGGGATCCAAAAAACTTTTAATATAATAAAATGGTAATATGTTTTTTTTTTTTTCTCTTAAGCATGATTGTGTTTTGGACATTTCTTTAAAAATTAAGATTGTGTTTTCCAGTTAATGTAATTATGTAGTATATAAATGCAACAATATTTGCAACAAAGCTATAAACACAGTTTATCTTAACGTGAATTATTTTAACACAAATGGATATTTAAATATCTTAATTTCCTGAATTATTTGGCTAATATATTTTTAGGTGTTAGAAGATATTGTGCAATAAAAAAGGATCGGATACTATTGGTCTAGAAATTATTTGTGCCAAAATGTTTTTATTAAGGTAGTAAAGTGTCTAAAATAATTCAAATGTAGTTTTAAGTTTCAGCAGTTCAGGTTTAAGAATTCTAATATGTGTTTGTATAAAAAATAATTTGTAATACATTTACAAAAGTGTTTCAAAAATTTACAATCACTAATTTGTTTATTGAATTATGCTATTGTAATCCACTCAATACAAATGCATTTCAGTGAGTTGTTGGGAGAAATCAGTTATCTTCAATGACTGAGAATCTTAAATTCATGTAAGAAAAATCTTGTGTTCTATGAACTTGTGACTTTGAATGGGGAATTTTTTCTACATGTGTATTTGGCATATAATGCTGTTTACAATAAATAAATAAATAAATAAATAAATACCCCCTCAAGCAGCTGCTTGCCACAGAGGTCTGACAGGAGCCTGTCAGTTTATATGCCACAGTAGGAGATCTGAGAGGATGGCAGGACCTCAGCAGAAAAACGACACACATCCATGCCTAATACCGGGGCTCGAACCCAGGTCCCTTAGATCAGTAGCCAAGCGTGCTAACCACTCGGCCACAACTGATGTAAAATTTTTTTATTTGCTACTTCACGCTATTCTCAGAATAAGATTTTTTTTTTTAATTCTGAATTCAATAGCCTTAACTCAGTTTCCTTAATGTCATTAAACAATATTTGTTGATTGTATTACAAAGCAAATCTCAGTAGACCACACAAAAAAAAAAACTCTTGAAACTGGCTTATCTAATTGTGGCTCTATAAGGCAAAGTTTAACCCATGGACAGGGGTGACTAGTCAGTAGTGCACCAGGTTCATAATCTACATTTCCCAGGTTCGAGTCCCAGCTGTGCCAGCATTGTGATTTTTCTCTGCTAACACCCACCATCTTGGTGAGAAAGGGGGCATTGATGGGCTTGGAAAAGCCACTGTCCATTGAATGGGATGTTGAGCTATGGCCCCATGTGCATATTTAAAACACACTCAGGATAGCCTTGATGGGAGTGTCTCCTAAAAGCTATCCAGTGGGTCTCCTCTTTTCAACCTCAGAGTCTTTGGGTCATTATGATCTGACCATTTAACCCATTGTGTGTAAGAAAAAAAAACACGCTGCTTAGATGTAAAACAACACAACTCAAAGACACATATATTGTGGAAATCTAAGAAAATTTTCTATTTTTGAAACAAAATTCTGCAAACATATATAAGGCATTTTATATATAATGCTGAATTTGTAACAAGTTGTTTATGCTGGCTTTACCATTTATTTTTAAGCAGCTTTATAAAACTATAAAATATAGTTTTTTTGTCACTTCTCAAAAAACTATATCTAGTAAGCTGAAATGATAAGAAATGTTAGATCAGACATTAAATGGATTTTTGCAAAGCACTAATTGTATTTGCAGGAAATATTTCTTAAATTATCTACATTTACAGGTTATGTTTACAGAAGAAGATGTGAAGTTTTATCTAGCAGAACTAGCCTTAGCATTAGATCACTTGCATGGCCTAGGTATAATTTATAGAGACCTTAAGCCTGAAAAGTAAGCATAACACTTTTGCTATATAATAAATTTATTAATCTTATTATTTATTTTACCTTAAATTAGCTAGTTATTTCACAGAATAACTAGCTAGCACAGATAGACTACTCAAGACTAATGCTTGCAAACATCCCTTTAACAGTTGCCTGAATATTCTCATTTTCCAACTAACTTTCAAATTCTGTGAACATCTTGCTTTTCAGTTTGTATCTGACTGTTATTTGTTTTTTTTTTATCTTATATTCTTTTACAAAAATAAATCCAAAAATTTATTAAGATTATATAAGAATGTAAAATAATCTAAAATTAACTGCTGGCTTTTTCAAATATAACATCTACCTGTAATTTTAAAATAACAATTATATATTAATAGTTGGAACAAATTTAATTGGGTGGATGCTCGATAGGGGTGCTAGCATAGATTTTTGTGCTCCTACAGTGAGCATATATGGAAGTTGTCAATCTGTGCTAGCTGTTTAATCTGCGAGCTAATTTGCACTTAAACATAATACACATTTATGATTTTTAAGACTATATAGATGTTAAATGTTCTTCACTCATTTCATTTTAGCATTCTTTTGGATGTTGATGGCCACATTCGGCTTACAGATTTTGGTCTTAGCAAAGAAGCTTTAAATGATCAGAAAGCATATTCCTTTTGTGGGACTGTTGAATATATGGCACCAGAAGTTATCAACAGAAAAGGGCACACAACTGCTGCAGATTGGTGGTCATTTGGGGTTCTTATGGTATGTTCCATAAAGTTTTCCTTGTAATTAATATTTTTCATATATTGATTGAAGGCCTTATTTAATGTTTATTAGGGAACAACTTGTATATTTCACATATAGTATGTAACAGAAAGGCTATCTCCAGGCATATTATGTTCCTGAAATCATATCATGAATAAATATGAGTTGTCCATTTATGGTAGTAAAAAACAGTTTAAAACCATTTTGGAAATATTTTGCAATTTTCATAACCTAGCTTTGCATGTAATCATTTTCCATTATGAACATGAGATTATATTATGCAGTATAGTAATATAGATAATAAACAGGTTATAGTATTAATTTTATCATAATTTTGCTTATCAGCTTTTGCATTACCATTAAAAGTATAATGAGTCTATATTTAGTGTTTTTTTAGTGAAGCACTTTAAGCTCGATATTGAAAATGTGGACAAATCCATTAAATTAAACAAGATTATAATCTAAATGAAGGGGAAATATTTACATGGGGTACTTTTAATTTCTAATGACAGTACTAAAGTAGCTTATGAATATTGTTTATAATTTGGTTTGAAGAAAGCTTTGGAATATGAGCATTTAAGTAATTGTATGGCATACACTTTTAAAGCTTTCAAATTTTATTTCAGTATGAAATGCTGACGGGATCTTTACCATTTCAAGGTGCCAACAGGAAAGAAACAATGATGCAGATTATGAAGTTAGTATTTTTTTATGTAATAATAAATTTATGCACTTATGTGTCTATATATGATTGATAGTTTAAATGATTTTGAATTCCACTTAAAGGAAAAAATTAGAACCTTGATTCTAGAATAACTAGGCATATTCTAGAATGTGGCTTCAATTGAAATGGGCAATCTCTTTCAACATCATTTTGTTCACTTTCAGCAATCATTTTGTTCTCTCAGATGAAGCAGCAACAAAGGTTAATTCACAGAAATAAAAGTAATTAGAGTAACATTCATACTTTTTTCTGGTGTTAACTTTTGTGATATTTTTTAAATGTAATCTTTGATTTTTTTATCATTATTGCTCTAAATTAGTGGTATGGAAACTTTTTCAAATTGCAATCCCTTTTTTTAAATATCAACTTGATGTGACTTCTCAAACTTTTAAAATATATTGTATTCACATAATAAGGGCTTTATTATTTTGAAATGAAGGTAATAAAAAATTGGTTTATTTTGTTGGTTTGCATTTAATTTTCCATGACCCCCTGAGGATTTGTGACCCACAGTATGTTGTACATCATCACTATATATTAATGACATCTTTCATTGCTGATTCATGTGGAATATCTGCCAACTACATCTACTTGTGTCCACCATAGTTAAAGCCATGGTGAGGAACATTAGCTATTAATATGTTACCTGTGTATGTATTGATTTCAAAATTCTGTAATTAGTCCATCAACAGATGCATCTGTTTGTAGTACAGAATATGAATCTCTATTTTCAATAGAAATTTTCAGTTTTAATTTTCTTAAAAATATTTTAAAATTTGTAAATAACATATACTTAGTAGTTTACTAATTTCTCATGTACAAAACTTTCAAAATAATTATTCTGATGTGCACACCAAACTTTTGTGGCCATTATAGGTAATATTAAGTTGGTAAAGTTGTTTTCTTCACTATTCAGTGCTTTAGAAAACAAATTATCAGCTGAAATTGTGTTATGAATTATAGTATAATAATTCAACTTTCATAATAATTTTGCAACACAAGATTTTTTTTTTTTTTTCATTATTGGGGGAATTTGAATCATCTGTTATAAGGGTGAAAACAGCTGTTTGGTGGCTTATTTTTATTAACCAATGATCATATGTTTAGAATTTGGCTGTGATCTTGTTCAAATATTGTGTTAATGTTTTTACAGTTAAAGCATATATCAAATGTCATAGACTTAATGAAAAGTCATAATCATCTTGTACATAGTTTAAGGCAAGTTTCCTGTCTACCAAATAAAGTTAAAATCTCTCAGGAAGTAATTAATCTTTTTTGAAATATTTGGCCAAAGGCATAAGGCTAGCCTCACTTACCATGAGGAAAATTAACCAACTGTGACAAGTAATCATTTAAACAAAAGGCGGATATTTATTTACAGGCATTGCTTAGTACTCTATACATTTCTTTCCAGTTCTATCATGACCAGTTTCACAGTAAAACTCAGCTGCACTACTCCAAATCATATCGCATATCAATTCATCAAACAAAATTCGAAATATAAACATGGCAAACATTATCATAGTGAAATTTTAGACTTGCATCACTTTGTGAATCCCTCTCAAAGGACAGAAATGCATTGAAGCTACTACCTATATGACTATGGACCCACTCATCATGGGGGGACTTCACTCAGGTCTCCGGATCCAAACTGCTTGCAGGCAATCTCTATGCTCTTTTCTCCTTTATGGGCAAACGTTTGCCATCTCCAGTGTCTTGCTCGTCAATTCCAAAAAACGTTCTGCCCCTGTTTCTTCCAACTCTATTGCACACAAAGGGAGGCTGTCCTGTGTCTGATTGGCTATGCAATTCCATCTGCAAAAAGATGGTAAGGGAAGAGAGCTGACTGGTTCAGTATGACAGAATCTTTGTCCAAAACCTCATGGCTGTCCACCTTCCATTCATTCATGGAAACCATCAAGCAGTGGTTCAGAGGATTTCCCCAGGGCATTCTGTATTGCTATGTCAGATTCCAGATATGGTGCCAAAAGCCATCACTCTCTGTGTAGCTGTCAGTAGGTGGCTGCTGCTTTCTATAGTGCAAGGAAATGTCTTTTGTGGTAAATAGTTAATGCATAAAATTTTCAGATCCGATTACCAAAACGAGCATGATAGATAAATGGCATTGCTCTGCTCTATGGTATTTCAAAGAGAATTGTCCGTTGAGAAAACATTTCCCTGGCTTCAGATTGCTGAATAAAGAGACTGAGGGCTACGTAGAAATAGCTCTATGCAGATATGAAAAATTTGTGTAGAACACATCCTACAAATGCTTTATTTCTTGCTTTTCATTTTTTATAGTTTTGATTTTAAGGTTTTATTTCTGTCATTCCTTAAATGCATATTCTGATTTCAAAAACTTCATTTTTTTTAGTGTCGATGTAAAAGAATAGGGTTTTTCTTTGGTGTTTTAACCAGTAAGAGATAAAGCAAACTTTTTGGATATATTATTTTTTAACTTAAGATTTATTTACCTCTGGAATTATTTTTTATTCAGTTGCCATTGTATTATTACCACCATCTAATACTATGTGGGGACCTCCTCTGGTTGAAGAACTTCCTGTGTTAGCTCTATATTAGGCAGTGGTCAGTTAAATCTGACTCTGGTCTTAGTAGGGTATGTCCTTCTATAAGAAGGTCCGTAAAAACAGGAGTAGCTTCTACAATTCTATCCTAAGTGCTGTAAATGAAAATGAACACTAGTGAGGCACTAATGCTACTAGGTTAGTATTCATTGTTCGAACACATCTCTAGAACCAGATATACTTCTGGAGATGTGTTCAGCCAGGCTGATTATAAAGCACCCCACAGCTGATTTAAAGTGACTACTAGTGTGTCAGCACATTGGATTGCCTGTTCCATATCATTCTACAGATGTTTGAATGGGTTGAGATCTGGGGATTTGGCTAACCATATAAAGAGGGTGAAGTGATCTGAATATTCTACAAACAATTTCTGTGCAATGAAAGTCTAACATAGTACATTGTCTTGTTGAATGGTCATGGGAACAACATTTACATTGGGGACATCATGGAAACAACATTAACATTGAAGGATGTGTTTGATCTGCAACAGTGTTTAAGTAGTCCACACCCTTCACACATTGTTGCACCTTTCAGAGAACTTGATGCATCCTGACATGATGCCAGTGGCTTGTATTGCCTATACAATTCACATATGGTCCATTGCATCATGATGCTTTCACCATGTGCATAGCCATCCATCTGCATGGTACAAAAGAAAATGTGATCCATTGGACTTGGAGATATTTTTCCAGTTGTCCCCAGCACTTTGCAAGTAACATTTTTTTTATGTAAAGGGATTACGAGAGGATGCCATTGTGGGTGTTTACTCTGACATCTCAGTTGATGGAATGTTTTATTCGTTGTCCTACTGGAAATCCACATTTACTATCCAACATTTTATTCTTCATAGGCGAGTGTCACAAATGTTTCCTCCCTGTTGCAATGGACTCGTCTCACCCTGCAAACTCATCTGCTTTCCCCACCACAATTCTCATGATTACTAATTGCTTTTCCTTCAAGTATTTCAGTCTGGTTTACACCCTTACAATAGCTGCTCTGAAACAACCAGAGGCAAGGGTTAATCTGCATGGTAGCATGCCAGGCTCATCTGCATTTCCCAGTTTTAAGTCACAACTGTTCTACGTTGAAAACTTTCTCCATAACCCTTACCTTGCCCTTAGTGAGAAACTGATGGGCTTAGAAAGGCCACCATCTGTCAGATGGAACACTAAATCATGGTTTCTTGTGCAGGAACTCATTCTTCATTAAATAACAGTATTCTACATTAAATAACAGTGTAGATGGCATTGATGGTAGGCTTCCATCATTCTCTTAAAGCTGTCCATTGGATCCTTTTCCTAAACTTTCTCTGAGCCCATAGAGTTTTTGTGATCCAGTCATTTAACCCACTGTGTGCAAAAAAGTGCATTCAGAGAAGTAAAACAAATCATCCTTGGAACAATTATAACAAGACATATTTCTGCGATAGAAGCAGTGTAAGTATGTGAGACACCTGCATTATTAATTGTGCATGTTCCAAATATTAGAAAATTCTGTTTGCCCATTTTACCACTTTAATATATATATATCATTACTTCATGAACTGAACGCTGCCACACTTAATGTACACTAACTTTTATTATTACTTAACCTTTCTATTATTAAAGTTAATTATTATTAAAATTTTGTTCTTGTACAGTTCATTCTTCAGCACAGAGTGGTTTGGTCCATAATTCAGTGGCTAAGCAGGCTGTGATTCAGTTAATCTGAATGGTTGCAGTCTTGACAGGTGTCACAGTTTAATTATCTTGGGAGCTATGTAACAGATACTGGTGATGTGCGGCATGAGATTAACAGACGGATAGGGATTGCTGCCGGGACTTTTAAGAATCTGTGGAGAGTGTGGAGAAATAGGCGTATACACCTAAAGACTAAAATTAGACTGTATAATAGTTTGGTTCTTTCTAGGGTTAGTTATGGTAGTGAAACTTGGACACTTTTGAACAAGATAACAGGAAACTAGATGCTTATGCAATATCTTGGGCATTAGGTGGTTCAACTTTGTAACTAATGATGAGGTTAGGCAAAGGAGTCTGCATCCTCCTTTAAGCAGCATATTGTGCAGAGAGAGACTCCGTTGGTTTGGCCTTGTTGCCCGTATGAATAATTATAGATTGGCAAATAGAGTTACGAACAGTGTGCCTAAAGGCCTCAGAAAGAAGGGAAGACCTAGGATGCGGTGGGCAGACAATGTTAAACAGGACCTTATTAGAATTGGTGTGCAGTGGCCAGATGCAGCAGATGTAGCTCAGGACAGACTTGCTTGGAGAACTAAATTGTATGGTCTGGTTGGACCTCTGTAGCCCTTGGCTGCTTGAGGATGATGATGATAACTCTCGCATCTCTCTTCGGATAGAATACTTTTATTTTAACACCCATAACAGCCCAAAACGGCTGAAAATTTCAAATGGACTCATCCAAATAGTGCTATTCCTTTGTCTTTAATACTCTCTATCCTTTTCTGAAATTTCCTGGCTGTTAAAGTGTTAATGCATATATATATGATAGTAACATAAACTTGGTTGGCAGAGGTTTTTGTTTCATCTTCAGTGATTAAATGCTCCTGGTCTGTAAATTTTTTTATGCTGAGAAATATATATATATTGATTTTAATTTTAATTCTTTGGCTATCCTTGTTCTTACATATCAGGTTTTAAACTAGCTTGATTTTAATGCAAAGTAATTTTTTGTATTTTACTGCATAGGTATGCCTGATTTAGAATGTTGCTGAAGCATTACATATATCTAAAATGCTTTGAAAGAAATAAGTGATTTTAATAATAGAAATGTTATGAAATAATATTGGAATAATTAATTTTGAAAAAAGTTAAATTGAAAAGAGCAATATATATTGCAAAAAAAAAAAAAAAATATTTTCTTTGAATCTTATTATTTTGTTGTTCAGTATTAAAGATCATTCTTTTACATATAACCAGTTTCTATTTGTTAGTTACTTCACTATAAAGTTCTAAAAAATTTTTTTGCAGAAAACAAAAATTGATGTAACCAGAGCGAGTTAATTATTAGAAGTGTGACATTCTGAGAGTTAACTATTTTCATCATCAAAAGGCTTAGGAAACAATATTTTTATATGGATGTTATTTTTGTATTTCCTATTTTTCTGTCATTTAAAAGAACCTTAAATCTCCATGAAATTTACATACATTTCTAATTTACAGAGCAAAATTAGGAATGCCTCAGTTTTTAAGTCCTGAAGCACAAAGCTTGTTGCGTGCTCTCTTTAAACGTAATCCTGCTAACAGATTGGGTAAGAAGCATAATTATTCTTCATTTTGTTTAGGATGATTGGGGAACTTTTATTACCTGATACTTTATATTAACTGATAATCTCTTAGTACCATATTTAAAAATGCTATTTGTTTATTGCAAAGTTTAAAAAACAACTTTAAAGGTAATTTGTGGGGAAAATTAAATAATTAACATAAACAAAATTTTAAAATTTGGTATAAGGCACAGTTCATTTTCCCACATGTGAGATGTGTTTGAATAATGTTCAAATTTAGAATTGGTCTAGTAATGTATTTAAAAATCATAGTTTCATTAAAAGCATAAAAGTAATGATAATGCAAACTATAAATCTATTAGTTAAATGATTTTTAAAACTGTGTTATGTTGAGTGTAAACAGCTTATTTACTGCTCTAGAAGTCCATAAAATCGTTGAATTTTTTACCACAGTTTTCAAAATGCATTTATGGTTCTCATCTTTAAAAGAGAAGCATTCAGGAAAAATAAATCAAATAAGATGCTTTAAAACTCATTGCTTTTTTTGTTTTAGCATTAGTCCACTGCTGCATTGAAATTTAATCAGTTGTTTTTCATATGGCATCACACCAGGATTTAATCATTAAATCCTATGAATGAATATTCATGATTTAAGTACTTAAAACATAGACATTTTGTGTTGCTGTAAAGTTAGAAAGAGTTGGCAAAGCTCATAGATGAGGTTTGCAGTTGACTAGATATCAAGGTTTGAGAAAAATATCTAGTGTTATTTTAAACATCAGTTGGATTCCTCAGGAAAACAATGGAATTTCAAGAGTTACCATGGCTTATCTGTTTATGGGGTTTTCGTGATTTCTTTGGTATTGTGCTGATGTTGGTTTCTGCATCATTCTGCCATCAATAGATATGTGTGAAATGATAGCAAGATTTCAGTGGCTACCTACTTTATTTCATGAAGCACATCCCTAGCTTCCCTTAGTGTGTGTGTGTGTGTGTATATTTATATATATCCTCAATATAAAATGGTTATTCTGTCTGTTGACATAGGAGTTGGCTCAATGAGTAGTGCACCAGATTAGAGTCCCAACTGTGAGAAAATTTGAGATTTCATTGGGTAGTTCGTTGGTTTGTTTAGGCCAGAGTGTTGTAAGAATCAATAGCAATGCAGTACAAACAAAGATGGTCTGAAACCACAGTTACTCATAATGAAAGCACATCTTCCTTCAACTAATAATGGGGGATTTCACAAAAAAAAACTGTTTTATTCAAATGACATGAAATATTTGGATGAAACAAATTGCAAACTCCAGTTACAAATGTTGTGGATTCATATTTAAAATATTGAAATTATTACAAAATGTCTGTGTAATATGTTTAATATGCTGAAGTGTTGCTTTAACTTGAGTATTAATTCACTATTACATCGAATAACAAATATTTTAGATTGGGATTTATTTTTGAATTTAGAATTCTATTAAAGTCAATACCATTAAATATTGATCAGTAAGAAAGGTGTTTTTATCAATATATACTTTTAGCCATTGTACTCAAATTCAATGTTTTCTTCCTCTTCTCTCCCTGATACATTTTTTAACCTCTGATATATCGTTATTTATATCTATATTTTTCTACGTGTTTATTCTACTTTTAATCTTTTATGCCTTTTTAGATCTGTTTTCTATTCTGTAGTTTATACACTTTTGGCCTAATTTGCCATTCCAAATTAGAATCTCAATGATTGGTTTTGTCTGCAGCTGAAACTTTTGTGAATCAGTTTATAAAATAAATCTGCAAATACAGTTTTAGCTTTTTGAATTTTTTTATTAAACTTTAATTTTTAAGTCACTAATATTACATTTAGGTTTTCTAAAACTGCCACTGTTTCTTTTTTGTACAATAGTATAGCATTCTGCAGTGACTCTGAGATGAATGAATGTGTGGCTAAATTTAATGATTTTCATAATGTTTTAAAATAAATTTTTATTTTTAAATTTTTAAAAAAATTGCCTATTAATATTTAACGATGTTTGTTTGAGATTGTTATGTTTTGTTTTTTGTGAATCATTAATACGAAACAAGTTACATTCTGCAAATATTTCTACGTTTCAAATTTTTGGTTCAGTGTTATGATTATAATCTTTTAGGATCTGGTCCAGAAGGTGTAGGAGATATTAAAAAACATCCTTTCTTTGCCACAATTGATTTTGAAAAGTTGTATAAAAAGGAATTTCCTCCACCATTCATTCCTGCTGTGTCATGGTCAGATCATACTGTTTATTTTGATAAGGAATTTACTAATAAAACTCCTGAAGGTAACTATGCTGTAGTTTGTTATCAGTTATTATTTTTCAATATACCTTGTGAATACCACCAAGTGAATTGGATTTTCAGTTTTTAATTTCATTACTTAATCATTATACTGTTTTACATCTTATATTTACATCTTTTGCAAAGTTTTGTTAATATATTGAGTATTAATAATCTGTACTTTTACTATGTTGTAAGTAGGGCTGAGCTGTACTAATCTGAAAATGCTTAGGTAAAAAGGTAAACAAATTAGGAAGACATTTTGCTTGTTTGCACTGCTGTTTTTAAATTTTATTTCACGAAGTACATACCTAGCTTCCCTCTGTGTGTTTGTGCATATAAATGTATCCTCAATATAAAATGGTTATTCTGTCTGTTGGCATAGGGGTTGGCTCAATGAGTAGTGCACTAGATTAGAGTCCCAACTGTGAGATATTTGAGATTTATCTCTCCTAACCCCCATCATCATGCCCTTGGTAAGAAAGAGGACAGTGATTGGCTTAAAAAGGCTGCCATCAAATTGACTGAGATATTCAACTCCTGCCCTCTGTGCAGGACAACCATACCTTGTAGAATTTTAACCCTCTGGATGGCACTGAAAGGAGACTTCTGTCTCCTAACCCAGTTTGCTCAGAGGTAAAGCAATCCAAAAACTTGTTTTGTTACTTTTTATAACCTGATACTTTATTTTAACTGGTAATATGCTTAATGTCTTATTTTTTTCAGTTGAATTAGTATTTAAGATTTATTAATGATACTAGTGAAACCCTTAATGAAAGTTTGATGTCAGTTTGAGGAATTCTACTATGTAAATAATGCTGGATTTCTTCAAGAATTTTTGCATGTATTGAGCTCAGATTCAGTATTTCGGTATTGTTTGGGATCCAAATAAGATGTTATTTAATTGAAAGCACTTTAAAGCATATAATTTTCCTGATAATATTTGTTTACACAATATCCTAGCAAAAGTAATTTCCATTGTGAGGTTTTATCATTTATCTGCTTTTATTCTCAACATTATTTTTTTTTTTGCATTTTTATAATAATTGCAAATTTTTATGGGATTTAAGAGGAAGGCAATGCTTAAATATGTTAATTGCTGCATGAAATCCAGAATCTTAACCTGATTGACATATTTTTAATTTTATTGTTTTACTAGCTGAACAGCACCCGGCACTGCCTGGGACTCATTTTTAATCTGTATATTTTGTTATTTACTGCACAAGGTTAGTTTTAGCTCTTTTTAGATATAGTTTTATAATATTTTAAACATCTTGTTTTGAAAGCAGTGATTTTTGTAGCATTAAGTTGAAGCTATATTACATTAACAATGTTGGATAGATTATGATATACAGTCAATATCAGAAATACATATTTTACTAAAAATTGGAAAAGGCTAAAAAATGAATGATTTTAATGATATATAAAATATTTATATTTAAATAAATTGGGAGAAAATTAGGAATTTTTTGTGTTAAAATTAAAACGATACAGTAAAATAAAGTACCTTGAAAAAATATAAGAATTTCCATTGTCATTCAGAATTTTAAATGCTCTTTATTAGAGCATTAACATGACCCATCTCTGTTTGTTAGTTACTTCAGAATAAAGTTTCAAAATTTGTTTTTAGGTGTAAAAAAAATTAAAAATAGCATAGTTAGCAGGTTGTTTTGTAAGTAAAGGTTAAAAAAAAAATTTTTTTATTTGAATTCTCACTAAGATAACAATAGGAATAATTATTCTTAACCATATACTCTGTAGTAGTTGTAGGGGAAAATATATTATTTTTTAAAAATTTATTTCAGATTCTCCTGGTGTTCCACCTAGTGCTACTGCTCATGAACTTTTCAGAGGTTTCAGTTTTATTGCACCAAGTTTAATAGATGAAGATGTAATAGGAAATGATACTGATATTTCTAGTCAGGTTAGAGATTTGCATTTGTATGCAATTAAATGTTTGCTTTAATTAATGCCAAAATCTGGAAATGTATGGATGTAAATAATGAACAATGTAAATGCATGTACCCACAGCATTTTTTAGTTGAAAATTGCTTAGCTTCCAAATTCTACTTAATTTATTACAATGATAATAGTGCCAATTGACTAAAAACACACAATTTATGTCACTCTCAGCTGTTTGACATATATTTTTTTTTCTTTGCTGCCACATATGGAATAGAGAAACCTAAAAGTTATTTGTAATTTAAACTGGCTTTGTATTCAAACTCCATGCACATTTATCATTTATATATAAAAGAAATAATGACCACAATTGATCTTTGAGATATTCCCTTATGAATGAATAACTGTTGCAATACTTAGAAAAGAAGTTAGTGTAAGATAAAAAACGTAACATTTTAGGCAATAATGTAATACTTTTAGAACAGAAAGCAATTTTTATATTTTAGCAAACTCCTGCAATGGTATTCTGTCTTTGATCTGATTCTTCACTGCTTCTATTAGCAATCATTTGATCAGATGTTGGTAGTTTTTGGTGGTCACAGCACTTGATAAGAAATTGTGGTTCTGTATACCACTTCTAACATTGATCTTGCTTTGTTGTATGAGATATTATTGACGTTGAGTGTCTATCATTCTTGAATAGTATTAATACTCTTCCTGCTCTGAATATGTAATGGTACTAAGAGCCTCTGATGGTCCTCTTTTTATTAATCTCTGTTAGTAGTAATTGGAATGCAAGAGCTCAGTGGTCAGAGTCCTGACATGCTTATCAGGGGATAATGGTTTGTATTAAACACAGCTGAAAATTGAAATTTTATTTTTTTTACTAAATATTGTTTTATGTTAAATACCAATTAAAGAAAATAATATTATTTCATGTTTCATAATTTTTATTTAGATTCCAGAAAAGAGAAATACATACAAAAACTCCATAACAAGTGAATATGAAATTGGTTCTATTCTTGGAGTTGGATCTTATTCTTGCTGTAAAAAGTGTATTCATAGGTCTTCTGGAAAGGAATTTGCTGTAAAGGTAAATTTTCTTTTTTGTTCAGGAATAAAAAAGTAGAATATATACCTATTTTTAATGTTTAATTTGTGCATAATATGAAAGAAAATCCACAATTTGAAAACTGAGCAATGGTATCTATAAATAGCAAATCCACACTATGAAGTCAATAAATTGTTTTGTGGGAAAAATAGGCTTTCTGACATGCAGAATTCAAACTGCACATTGTCAAAACTCGTTTTTTCCACAATGCTATTTATTGATTTATTGATTTCACAGTCAACAGGTGACTCTGTGGATTTACTATTTA
Organism: Ryuthela nishihirai; assembly: GCA_038380435.1. Lineage (NCBI taxonomy): Eukaryota > Metazoa > Arthropoda > Arachnida > Araneae > Heptathelidae > Ryuthela > Ryuthela nishihirai. The sequence continues at coordinate 49,407,634 of JAWZYU010000024.1, read as the reverse complement.
TTGATTAATTCATTAATGCTTTAGCATCAGTGACTTACTTATTTATTTACATCTTACAAAGTGGAGCACTAAAAAGTAAAGTTGCCTTCTTCTATCATAGATGGCAACAACAATGACAGGAGATTAAGTCCCATTAGTGGGGGGGGGGGAAGAACCAGCGTTAGTTTTAGTAGTCTTAGTATATAAGTATCTTTTTTTTAATGGTTTTCATAAGTAGCATTATCTTTCATATAGTGATTCCACTTTGGTGAGTTGCTACTGAATGATTAGAAATGTATTTTGAAGTCTTTAACAACAGCAAATTTAATGAACAATTAAATTGCCCTTTCATTGTGTATATATTTATTACACATACAGTACCCATCTACAAACCTGTCCTACTCTGCCATAATCTGGCCAGCTGAATATGTAAATAGGTCAGATGCCTACTTGCTGTTTTCCATACCTGCGCCTGTTATGATGGGTAAACAAAGTGACCTGAGTGCGTTCAATTGTGGGCAGATGGTAGGTGTGAGGAAGATGGCATGCTCCATATCCCTGACTGCAGAACATCTAGGATTTCTGCATGTAATCATCGCATGTGTGTTACAGGACTACATCAAAACCAGTAAAACCTGTGGTCTTAACTGGGCCTTTGATATTCGAGGTGAGTGCTGCCTCTCCTGTATCGATGTTGGAACAGAGAATCCACAGTGCAGATGATAATGTCAGCATTCAACAATGGGGCAGTTATGAAGTTCGTGCAAAAACCATCCAACTTACGATAACACAACTGGGCTATGGCAGCCAATGCCTACATTGAGTACCCTTGTTCAGAGCATGTCGCCAGGCTATGAGGCTGCAGTGGATGAAGGAATATCACCAATGGACCATGGAAGACTGGAAATGTGTAGCTTGGTCTGACAAATTTAGGTTCCAACTACAACACATTGATGGGAGGTTGCATGTGTGGCTAATCAAAGTATTACAGGCCAGTGGAGGTGATGTAATGTTCTGGGGCACGTTTATATGGTCAATCTTCAGGCCTCTTGTACCTATTGAAACCACCATCACTGTACAAGGTTATGTGCTAACTACCTACCTACCTTGTTCATCTGTTAAACATATTTTAATTCATTGTCCCGCTTTTAATCTTGAACGCAAAATGTATTTTACCTTCCACAATTTTATGGCTGAGCCTCTTACACTCGGCCATCTTTTATCTGATGAATCGTTTTTAACTCCTGTTTTCAACTTTTTACATTTTACTCGTTATTTTACACGTATTTGATTTTTACTCTGTTTCCTAGTTTTTACTCTTGTTTGTGATTTTAAATAGGTCCTATACACCCATTTTTATTGTTAACTTCTACACTTGTTACTTTTTAGTCTTTCTTACTTATCGTTTTTGTGCCGTTTTGTTTGGGTTCGTTTTAACTTTGGTTGTGGGTTATGAGACTTTTATCCCTTTTTATCGTTTGTTTGGCGCAATATAGCCTTAGTTGCTGTTGCGCCAATAAACCCCAATCAACCAACCAACCTACCTTGTTCATGGCTATCCATTTCCCCCAGCAAGATGCCAGAAGGCATCCTGCTGCTGAGCAAGATGAGGCTCATCTCATTACTCCCATTTGATTGGTTGGAGGAGCATTCCAGTGAGTTCACAACCATTGAATAGCCCTCTCACTCTTCAGATTTGAACTTTACTGAGGATCTGGGGGATAAAGTAGAGCAATGCATTCAAGCTCAAAACCCACCATTGGCAACTCTCAGCACTTTACAGATGGTTATCATGGACTGCAATACCAACCAGACATTTCCAACTTCTGGTAGAGTCCATGCCATGCTGTAGCTGCTGTTGGGAGAGCAAAAGGTGAATTCACACATTATTTGGTAGGTGTGTATAATAAATTGTCCTTTCAGTGTATTTCGTAACTCACACTAATGCCTCACTCTACATCTCAGTGGAATTCTGTGGTGGGATGGCAGAAATTAATATCTCCATTTTCTCACTTTTTCAACAATTACTATTGAAAGCTTGTTGCTCTGTAAAATTTAGTATGTGTGTAGACTTTTTTTCCATAGTAGTGTTTAAAGTTCTGGGTTTGTCCATATATAATAGCATTTATCTATCCGAAATGGAATCTTATTGGGTTTTTAGAAAGTGAGAAAAATATAAGGTGTATTAACTTCTGTCATCTCATCACAGAATTGTAACAGCACAATAGCGATAAGAATTTAGTTAACCTAGAATAATTAGCTGATTCAAGAGAATAACAGTGTTGTATATTTATATGTGTGTTAGCATTTTAAAAATGTGGTTATAAATTATGTTTTTCCAGATAATTAATAAAGCCAAAAAAGATTGCAAAGAAGAAATTGAAATTTTATTGAGGTACGGGAAGCATCCAAACATAGTTACATTATATGATGTAAGTATATCACATCTGTTATGAAAATCGATTTGATGTTTAGTTTGTTTGAAGACATCTTTTTTTTTTCAATTATGCTAAAATCTAAAGCTAAACGGTAGCAGTAAACTTGTATCTTTCCTGGTAATTTTAGTAATGTGAAATTTCATTTCTACATTTTTTACACCAAAATGTGCTTTGTGCATCCCATTTTCTTAATAGAAACTTCTGTATTTTGTAGTAGCATTTTTATAAGCTGTTTCAACTTAATACAACAGATTATCAATTTTTTTTCTCCCCTTTTATAGTACTTTTATTATTAAAAATAATTATGCTCCCCGGATTGTACTTTATCTTACACACAATTTAAACCATTCATAAGCTCCTTTAAAAAAAAATTATAAATGATGTTCAGTTGTTTTTTCTTTTTTACCTAAATTGCTTTCATGAAATAGTGCAATATGTTTTTTCTCTGTTCTACTGGTGCAAAATATATGTAATACATATCTTTATTTTACTTTTTGAATCCATTCCTATTATTAAAATTCTCCATTGGGTCCTTTCTGTGTATTTATTTAATTTACAACAATTTACTTTTTTTAAAAAAAACCTCCTCATGCTTTGAAGTTGATGCTTTTGTTTACAACAAAATAAAAAACTTCTGTAAAGTATAATAAATTCACCTTTTCTTACCTTCTTTTACAACAGAATTCACCTTTTCTTACATTATAATAATTTTTGTGTTACACAGCATTGTTTAAAGGTCTGTGATCAGTAACATTTCAAATGGAGTTGTCTGGGAATCCTTTAAAAATGGATCTTCTATCAACTAGAATAAAATTATCATTTTGATTAAAATATTTTTCATAACATAGATGGAATTAGGTAGTTGACCATGGGCATTTATAGTGATAACTCTAACACTGCCCAGTGATTAGACTGTTGCTTTCTACAAAATAGCAGTGTAGTGTATCCTGTGAATACTTTAAAATTCCGAATAATATTTCCAAAGGAAGCTTATCTGAATATTCATTTTGAACTCTTTGAAATTATTCTTTAATACCTTTAAATTTTATTGTCTGGGTAATTTTACACCAGAAATCAACATTGTTCAGTAAGTGAAGAAAATTCTCTTGTGGGCTGTATGTTGTGCATGCTAACAACTGAAAATAAAGAAAACAAAGATAGTATATGGAAATAATGATTTTCTGTTTTGTACCAGTAAGGTCTCACTGAGCAAACAAAAACTGAGATAAAACATTAACAGTTATCCAAGGTAAAATGCCTATAGAAATAAAAAATAATGCACACAGCAGTGCTCTCGTACTTGTGAGCAAGGATACTCGTGGGTTTGAAAAGGCCAATATCCATCAGTTGAGATACTAAGCCATGGCTCCATGTGCAGGAGAACCATACACTGTGCACATTAAAGAACATGCTGAATGACCTGGACAGGAAGCTATCATCTGTCTAACAGCTGTCCAATGGATCCCCTTCCCCCAAACTTCTCTTAGCCCTTGGGAGTTTGTGTGATCTAGCCATTTTGCCCATAGTATGGGGGGGGGGGGAAGTGCTACTTAGTTAAACAACCTAACCCAAAATTCTGATAACAAGATATTATGCAACATAATGATTATACTTATATGTATTATACACTAAAAGCACAATATATTATACTCGCTGCACCCATCCCCAAACCTGCCCTACTCCACAATAATGTGGCCAACTGAAACTCCTTGTGGGCTATAAATAGCTACCATCTGTGTAGCATACCCACAACTGTTATGATGGGAAAACATAGTGACCTGACTGGGTTCAATTGTGAGCAAATAGCCAGTTTGAGAAAGATGGGGGATGCTCCATATCCATTACTGCAGAATATCTGGGATTTCTGCATGCGACCATCACACGTGTGCTAGGACTACCATCAAAACTGGCAAAACTGCAGCCATTAATAAAAATGTGGCCATAACCAGGCCATTGATGTTTGAGGTGAGTGCCACCTCCTGTATTGGAATGGAGGGCCACAGTGCAGATAACTTCAGCAGCTACAAAAGTTGTGCAAAGACCATTTGACATACAATAGTACAATTGGGATATGACAGCCAACACCCACATTGAGTAACTTTGCTAACATGGCACCAGCCTCGTAGCCCAGTGATATTACCAATGGACCATGGGAGACTGGAAATGGGTAGCTTGGTCTGAGGAATCAATGTTGCATGTGTGGTGTTGACCACTTGAGGCTATGGACCCCACTCAAGGGGTGCTACAGGCCAGTGGATGTGGTATAATGATCTGGGGTGTATTTATTTGGATCACCTTGGGGCTACTTGTACTTATTGAGACCACCATTGGCACACAAAGCTAAGTTGGTGTACTTGCTGACCACCTACACCCTTACATGGCTATCCATTTCCCACAGCAGGATGCCTTCTTTCAACAAGAAAATGCCCCATCTTTTTATATAACTGTAACCCCAGGAAAAAAAATCTAGCGAATTGGGGAAAAAAAAATTATTTTCTACTTTACAAACTCCTACCATCTCCTACATATGACTAGACAAAAAATTACTTCGAACGTGAGAGATTAAAATAATTTTTTAACATCGCATTAGGTTATATATTAATTTTTCTTTTCTTTTGTAATTCATTTTTAAGTCACAAAGCTTTGATCTTTTATTGTTTCCCGAAAATGAATGAGGTCTTGGATACAGGAACGAAAAGGATGTCCTTAGCACGGAAATCAGTCCTCATGTGGGAAGGCAATTTTGGCAAGGGCCCTTCAAAATTTCATTAAAAAAAAGTTTTTAACTCTGAAAGCCATTCAATACAAACTTAATCCCTGTCCCTCTCAAGATCATGACAGTACCACTCTGATAATATAGACATTTGTTTTTTTGCCTGGGTGCACTGAATTTTTGCCACATAGCCAAGATCCCCAAAATTCAACACCAAAGAAAAAATTCACATTGTTTAGTAAAAGAAGCAGCCAACAAAGTGTTCCTCCATTTCATAAACAGGACAGAAAATCCCATAAATGTGAGAAGTCCAAGTTACCTTGTATAACACGGGGCTGTGTTTTAAAATATACCAAACTGAATAGAATTGTAAAAAGAAATAAAAACATGTTTCGCATAAATATGTTATTCAGGAAGAAATTTCCTTTCAATTAATATGTAATTTAACTGTTTTTATTGATCAGGTTTTGTAAAATTGAGCCTCAGTTGATAGTAAATCTATTTTTCACTTCATCATCATCCTCAAGCAGCCATGGGCTACAGAGGTCCAACCAGACTGTGCAATTTAGTTCTCCAAGCAAGTCTATTCTGAGCTACATCTACTGCATCTGGCCACTGCACACCAATTCTAACAAGGTCCTGTTTGACATTGTCTGCCCACCGCATCCTAGGTCTCCCCTTCTTTCTGAGGCCTTTAGGCACACTGTTCGTAACTCTATTTGCCAATCTATAATTATTCATACGGGCAACATGGCCAAACCAACAGTCTCTCTCTGCACAATATGCTGCTTAAAATAGGTTGCAAACTCCTTTGCCTAATCTCATCATTAGTTACAAAGTTGAACCACCTAATGCCCAAGATATTGCATAAGCATCTAGAATCAAAAGCATCTAGTTTCCTGTTATCTTGTTCAAAAGTGTCCAAGTTTCACTACCATAACTAACCCTAGAAAGAACCAAACTATTATACAGTCTAATTTTAGTCTTTAGTGTATACGCCTATTTCTCCACACACTCCACAGATTTTTAAAAGTCCTGGCAGCAATCCCTATCCGTCTGTTAATCTCATGCCACATATCACCAGTATCTGTTACATAGCTCCCAAGATAATTAAACTGTGACACCTGTCAAGACTGCAACCATTCAGATTAACTGAATCACAGCTGCCTGACCAATTTTCATCACTTTAGTTTTCTCTCTGTTTATAACCAAACCTACTCTACTGCCAGTTTCATCAACAGCTCGAATGAAAGAGTTCATCTCATCAACATCATTTGCCAAAAGGGCTAAATCATCAGCACAATCTAAATCAGAAATTTTAGTATCTCCAGACCATTTAAGACCAAAACTTTCCCTTGCAATGAATTTCGCATAAGGTAATCAATAACCAAACTAAAGAGAAAAGGAGCAAAATGCACCCTTGTCGAACACCAGAAGTAATGCTACACCAATTGCTACAAGCCTTACCAACTCTCACACACGACTCAGTGTTATTATAGAGAGCTTTCATTATGTTAACTAACTTGTCAGGTATACCATATGATCTCACAATCAACCACAAATTATGACGATCAGCTGAGTCGAAAGCCTTTTTGAAATCAACAAAGCTAGCACCCAAAGGTTTCTGAAACTCTAAACATTTCTCAAGAATCTGCCTAAGTGAAAATATCTGATCTGCACATCCCCTATCACTTCTGAATCCACATTACTGATCACGCAATTGACTGTCAACCATATTCTTAATACTATTAAGCACAATCATGGAAAGAACTTTGCCTGGAACAGAGAGTAAGCTGATACCTCTATAGTTATCACAAGAACTGCAATCACCTTTTTTTTTTTGAAAATAGGGATAGTAATAGCTCTGGTAAAATCCTTAGGAACCATGCCTTTTATCATAAAAGATATTCAAAATTTCAGTCATCCAAGTGGTAACAGAAACATTCCCAGCTCTAAGCATTTCCTTAGTAATTTCATCTACCCTGGGTATTTATGTAGTTTAAGTTTAAGAACAGCCAAAATAACTTCAGATTGTGTTATAAGGCCAACATTAAAGCCACCAATGCATCTATCATCATTGCAAACAATGGGAATAGAAATAACCACATTGTTTAGAATATCTCTGAAATGCTCAGCCCACCTAGCCATGACAGAATCCTCACCTTTTATAACCTTACCTTGTTTATCCTTCAATCCCTATATACCTGTCTGTTTTCTACCACACAAAACATTAACTATCTGGTACAGCTCTCTGCTGTCTAACTGCTTCCTCGGCTTTGTCAGCCAAGCCATCAAGCCAAAGATTCTTAGCAGCTAACTGATCCTTTACTTGTTAATTAAGTTCTCTGTAATGCTTTCTATTAGGACTAGTAGGGTATTGATTAAGGACATTCCTGCAGTTCTTTCTTTCTGAAATAAGCTCAAGTGCCTTATCACTCAGATAATTCTGCCTCCTCTGCTCCTTTTTTCCTAAAAGAGTACTGTTAGTGTCCAAAGAAAGCCTGTTTAAAATGATCGCATTCTTCCTCAACTTCAGTATAAAGCATCCATGATTGTCATAATGACTAAGTAACCTATTATGGTAAACTTTGGCAATAACAGGGTCTTTCAGAGCTTCAGTATTAAAAGTAAATTTTTTAACTTTAGCATAACACTTTTTAAGTTGCAAGACACTTTAAAAAGGTAATGGTCAGAGCCAATTTCAGCTCCCCTATATGACCTGGTATTTCTAACAGAACTAGTCCATTTGCTGTTAATTAATATATAATCAATCATATTCTTATGCAGCCCATCAGGTAAAACCCATGTGTATTTATGTATGTCGCGGTATTTGTCATGTGTGTTAGTTATTCTGAAACCATTGAGTTTTCTTACCTGTAGGAGACATTGCCATTGCAGCTACCAATACCAAAAGGGCCTATCACCCCTCCCCAAAGGTCAGAGCCAGTACCAACTTTGGCACTGAAGTCACCTAGAACAAGGGTAATATCTCCTTTCTTGACAGAATTCAAAATATCCTGAAGTTGTCTGTAAAACCTATCCTTCTCATCCTCATCGGCATCCTCAGTGGGGGCATAACTGCAGATAACATTCAAGTCTTTAACGTTTGTCTGAAATTTTGCTGTAAGAAACCTTTCATTAATGCACTCATATCCTAGAAGAGCATCACTAGCATGTCTGCTGAGCAGCAGACCCACGACTTAGTTATGCTTTCCATCTTCCCTCCCTGTAAAGAGATATTTAAGATTATTTAAATTTTAAATTTATTATTTTTAAGAATCTGACCTTTATTTGTCCATCTGGTCTTTTGCAAGCCGAGAATATCTAAATTATAATGGTGGAATTCTTGTTTGAGGACATCAAGAGAAAAATCTCTGTGCAGAGTCCTCACATTCCAACTACCTGTGGAGAGAAAATGGTTAGTGGGATGTTTAAAGAAACTGTTTATTGAGAGAGGGAATGCCGACAATATCAAACAGCCCCCTAATTGCAGACATGGGGCAAAGACCCGTTCCCCCACCACTAAAGGCTACACTGGAAGACTTCCTCCAATGTAGAATTTGACGATGCCAATAGAAGCAAAGTGTTCGGGTGTCTGCGTGACCTCTGCTCAGCTGGGTCAGCGTCGAGATTTATCTCCGCAAAATTCCCCGCCCTGCCCACGGTCAGTAGGGGACACCGATGGGCTTGGAAAGGCCGCCGTCCGTCGGATGGGACGTTAAGCCGTGGCCCCGTGTGCGGGAGAGCCATACCCTGTGCACGTTAAAGAACACGCTGGATGGCCTTGACGGGAGGCTACCATCTGTCTCCCAACAGCTGTTCCAGTGGGTCCCCTCCCCCAACCTTCTCTGAGCCTTCGGGGTCCATGTGACCTGGCCATTTAGCCCATGGTGTGCAAAAAAGTGCCGCTCAGAGGTAAAACAACCCAACCTCTGCTCAGAATTATCCACCAGCTGATAAACATATCCTGTGAATCTATTCACTTGGGGCTGTCAACCCACAAACAAACGGAAAACGCAGCGGAAGATTTTCCCTCCACAGAAGCCCACCAGTGCAGCAAAATCAGGATCCATAATCAAGCTCAGAGCCATATATCTGTCCAGTCCAGTGGGTTTATATGGTCAGCACCAGGACCCTGTGTGGTTGTCCACTCTTCAGCAGGGTAGAAAAAAAAAAGTAGCCATTGTTGTCCAGATCAGTAGGCCACACTAATCTGGCAGCCCTCCCCTTCCATTCACTTCCACAAGAGAGTATCTCTTTTGAAAGGTACTTAACAGTCTGCACCACGAGAAGGCGGGGTTGGACATTAGGGGCTAGGCCTGGCCGGTTCTATGCATCATCACAGGGGATTGGTGCATAGCTCTCCTTCCAGTGACTACCTAGCTACCATACTGTAAAAAAAAGTCTTATTAAAAAACAATGTTTTTTAATTTGTTAAAATTTTTTATTTCAATAAAATTCGGAATTCTGTTTAACTTGGTATGTAATATGACCTATTTTAGTTGATTGGTTATTTGTTAAGTCAACTTTATATATTTTTTTATTTTACTCAGCACAGTTGGCAAAAAGTTTGGCCTTTTCTCAAAGTATGATATTAAGAAAAAAATTCCAAAACAAAAGTAATTTTCTGGTTTCAATTTTTGCTGTTCAGAAATAGCTTTTCTATTCATGTGCATTATAATCATTTCAGTCTATTTTATTTTAATAAATTTTTTTTTATATTGCCAGATGCATTTTTTGCAATATAATGCTGGAAAAGCCCTAATAAAATATGGTCTTTATGTAAAATATTTTGTTTTCAGAATTTCTAGAATTTAAATGTAAATTAATTTTTTATGTAACATGCCATAATTCCTTTCATTAGTTATTTGGCAAAAAAAGCTAAATTTTTGTCTTTTTTCTTTGCTAAACATAGTGAAAAAAATAGCTTGGCCTCTGGATATATGTACCAGTTTTTCAGGCTGGGCCCTGGAAGGGTTAAAAGCTAGATAAGAATGCTAAATTGTGATGATGGAGGTAACATTCTGCAAATTATTCAGCTTTCTTGGAAAAAAAGAAAAAAAGAAATAATCTAGTTTTGTGATTGCATACTGAAAGTTATTTGTGATAATGGATATTTAAGAAATGGTCCTTGGGAATATAAACTGGATATGAAAGCATTTGGTTTCAGCATATAGGGACGACAAGTGGATGTGACAAACTAAGCATGAAAGTCGATATACTGATATTTTATATGTAGGTAATGTAGGAAATTGAAAAGTATTAAAACATGTAATGTGATTCAAAGTGCAATAGTAAAAATAATTGGACTTTGATCATATTGAAAATTTAAACAAAGCATTTACTAAAAGTATAATCGATAACTAGCTGATAAAAATGGAACTTAAATAATTAGATCATTATTTGAAGATGACAAGGATGTTTGTGAATGACAAAAGAAGCTTGGCTTGTTTTCTATGAACATATTTGAGAAGTACGACTTATGATGGTAATTTACTTGTTTCTTTGGGCTACAAACACAAAAGCAAATTATGATATTGTTTACAAACTCTTTGAAATTTATTGCAATATTCAATAATTGTCTCTGAATTGGTATAAGTTACTGTAAACTGCTGAGCTTATCAAGAGTTATTGAAAGAAAATATACAAAAATGAGCTAAATGCCTTTTTTTCTTTAAAGGCTGCATCCATTATAAGCAAAATAATCAAAAACAGTGCTCCTCTGCTCTGAGGATATTTTTTATCATTGTTTCATCAGTAAAGATAGATTTAAAAAACCTCAATTAGATTTTCTCTGTATGCTTTTCTGCATTTTGTAGGTGAAATGTATATGGGTAAATTCAGTGATTCTTTGTGTAATTTGCAAAAAAAAAAAGTGATATATAAACAAAAATTATTTTGTTACTTATTCCAATTTATAAGGTGTATGAAGATGAAACATCTGTATATTTAATCATGGAACTGTTAGAAGGAGGAGAACTTCTTGACAGAATACTTAGTCAAAAACATTTCAGTGAACGAGAAGCTAGTGCAGTTTTAGAAGTCATTGCTCAGACTGTTAAATATCTGCATGATAATGGAGTAAGTATATTTAAGGCTTTATTTAGAATAGGAATGATGTATTTAATTCTAATTCAAAATTTAAAAAAAAAATGTTTTTGTCTGCATCATAAATTTGTATTGAATCTTAAGTATTTTTTTTACATACCAGCATATCCTGCTTATGAAGTATTCGAAAGTAAACCATAAAATTTCATTCTGTTTGATAAATTAGCTTTCTTTCACTTTATGTTCTACCATGGCTGCTTTAAAGTTTGCTGACATTGTTAAGAGAAGCTTGTTAGCTGTGTTTTAAAAATCATTTCTCCTGTAAAAGACAATAGGTTATAGATTTAAAGTAGAGGTGAACAGTAAGATATACAGGGCCAACATAAAAGAATATTTATATTTTATTAAATAATTAACTAACAAAAGTAATTGTACAAATTATCAAGAAACTCTCAAAGTTTGTTTGGATTCAGACTGCAAAATCAGTGTGATGAGCATATATTTATAACTTAACCATTGTTCATAGAAAAGGTTTTAGACTTGTTTTTCATTTCAGTTATACCAATGCTGTATACACTTTTATATTCTTTTAGTGATAGACAAATCTATATATATATAAAGTGTTATTTTTATTTAAATTTGGTCATTGGTTACCTACAAAAAAAAAATTATTGCAGTGTGAGAAAAAAGTTGATTGCAATTTAACCCATTGGTTAAAAAATCTATTTTACAAAGGCATGTTGTTTATATTGCTCCAAAATTATTGTAACTCTATATATCAGAATGGAGAAAAGCTCTCATGTCTTCAAAAGCAAAATTCACAATTTTATCTGTCATTCTACTGACTTTGCAATAACCTTTTAGTTATTGTTTTCTTAGCTTGATTATGTCAAATGTATTTTTTGTAATGGAAAGTATTTTAGCATTTCCTTGTACTTACCACTGTTACTAAAGTTTTAAGATTATTTATTTCTATCTGGACAAGCTAGGTGCTCTTTGTTCCCATCTTTCTTTCTATTCTTGTTTATTTTGTTTGTTCTATATGTATGTGTTTTATGTATTACTTTGAATTTGAAAAAAGAAAAAAGAAAAAAATTTGCTGACTTAAGGAGAAAATAGCTTGGCCTCTGGATGTGGCCATGGATTTTCAGGCTGACACAAAGGGTTAATAGTCATTGTTTAGTAAGATATCTCCCTACCACCATAATTGTACTCTCACATGCTTTTTGCATGCTAATTTTTACACCTTTTTTATCATTATTAGAATAAAGTGCATTTTTAAATCTTATAAGCAATAAGACTACCAAAGCCATGCAAAGCAGAGATATTTTATAAGATTTCATCTGGATTCTAGGGAAATAATATGTGCTTGCTTGTAAGACTGACTGCTATTATTTTATAGTAATGTCTTTTTATTGTGCTTTGGTTATAATTTGTTACACTACAAACATTTTTTTTTTTTGCTACTGAACAAAGGGACCTGGGTTGGAGCCCTGAGTAAAGCATGGATGTTCATATTGTTTTCCTGCTGAGGTCTCGCCATCCTCACAGGCCTTCTGCTATGCTGTATAAACTGACAGGCTTCTGTCAGACCTCTGTGGCAAGCAGCTGCTTGAGGAGTTATTTATTTTATTGAAAAAGTTGCCATTCCTGATGGTGCCACGAATGATGAAATCTGGAAGATTTAAAGTTACAATTAGATAATAGAATGACTAGCCATTGATAATGTAGTAGTGAGAATACCTGGCATGTGACTAGGAGATGTGGGCTGAGTCCCACTCACAACGAAATTAATTTTTTTTTTCAACAAAATTATTTCTTTTATTTTTTTTGCCAACAGGTAATCTGTGTATTTACTATTGATTGATTATTTCACATTAACAGCTAAATAACTTTCATTTTTAAGTTACATGCATTAATTTCTTTTCATAAATGGTGCTTTAAGTTTTATATTTAACAGCAAATGAAATATCTTTCTAGGTTGCTCATAGAGATTTGAAACCTTCCAATATAATATATGCAGATAGTTCAGGTGCACCTGAATCATTGCGCATTTGTGATTTTGGCTTTGCAAAGCAAATGAGAGCTGACAATGGACTTTTAATGACTCCTTGCTACACTGCTAATTTTGTGGCACCTGAAGTTCTAAAGAAACAGGGTTATGATGAAGCCTGTGATATTTGGAGTATGGGTGTGTTACTATATACAATGCTTGCTGGGTAAGATTCTTCTTGATTATTAAATTTTTAAGTTGCTTTAACTATAAACCAAAAGTTTTCATTTCTTTGCAATGTGTTATGGATAAAAATTAGGTAAAATTCTATTGGAAAATTATATTAAGTTTAAAACAATTTATTACATAATGAAAAATTAATTTATGTATATGCCGTATTATTTCAATAAATATTTCACAAGTTGTGTATCCTGGATAATCAAAGGAGGGCATGTAAACAAGCAATGTTCCTGTGCTTTTTTTCTAGTAGGAATATGTTTAAATAGTTTTTGTCTTGAAATATTACTTATAATAGGCAGTACTGGATGAATGTACATGCCACCTAAACCCTATATATACAAGGGCCCCATATATGGCAAAGCAGAATTATTTTCATGATTTTTGTAGAATGAAAGGTATTCAAAATGGTGTCCAGGCCGAGGACAATAGGGCAGTTAAATGTATAAATTTTTCAGTTAATTTATCAATTTTTGTAACATATTTCATATATAGAATTTTTTAAATGTATTTTTAGGAAATTCTGTGTAGCATTTGTCACTAAATTTAAAAGTGGTTCATTGTCAATCTCAGTGTGGCTAGGAAGGTTAGTCTCAGTTTATTATTCCTTTGTGATAACTATGTAGCTACAAGACAAACTATTTCCCACTGGTAAAATTTGGTTCAACCAGATAGGTTATACAAGAACATCATTTAGATCAATAAACATGGCAAAGGTGTTACTACAATTTCAACCAGATGATAAAGGCATGGAGTTTGTATGGAACTTCTGTGATTCCAATAAGTGGGGCTGAAGTACAAACTTGAATTGATGTTTTCTTCATTTTTCATGCCTAATAGTGTAAATATAATTAATATGGGAAAAATTAAAATTTGAATTTTTGAACTCGTGATGAAATATGGAAAGCTTTCACAAGAGCTGGATTAATGCTTTTTTTTTTTCATGTGTAGAGTGTTCTGAAATTAGTGAATTTAAAATTATCATACAAAAATAGTTTATATAATTACTTTCTGTTGAATCTAATTATTAAATTATAAAAAGTGGAAGTTTACAGTAAAAATAGGTTTACTGTAAAGATAATTCACTAATGAGATTACAATAATTGCATTAGAGCAGTGGTACATTTAAAAAAGCAAATATTTGTTTTTGGCTTAATGTGAATACATAAGAATATTTTTTGAAAGTTTAAGTTCTGATTTTTGTGCTAAAGTTTGTAGCATTTTTACCATTTGTTTAATTAAAAAATGGTATATACTTTGTTGTCTAATGCTTTTTTTTTTAATTCTATCAGTCAGCTAATTTAATCTATAATACTTCAAAAATGAAATTTTAAGAGATTCAGTCATGACAATTGTAACTCAGTGTTGTGATAATAGTTTTGAGTACTATTAAAGAGATGTTATTACAAAGGTTAATTTCCTCTTTCTGTTGTCACTGCTTTCTCTTCACTCTCACATTGTATTTACAGGTTGAATTCCACTGCTTTTCAGCATTAATTTGCTATCACTGAGTGATACAACAGTTAATGAAACCTAATATTAAAAGTCTCTCTGCTTAGACAAGAGTGCTATATTTAAATTGTATTCATGCAGGAAAAGTATAAATTGTGCTACATAAATGATATTAAAATTTTTGACCCATAATATGACATCTTCCACAGACTATAGAATAAAACATTTTACCAAGACTTATTTCATTTTTTGAATAATCAAAATTAAAATCTTAATCTAACAAGAAAAAAAGTATTAAGTGGCCTTTTCATTTGTAAATAATATTTTACTTCTGTAAATATCCTTGATATTGATTCATGTGAATAAATAACCCTTTTCAGGATTAGTCTTCATAGCAAAGTTTTTTAACTCCACATTTCCAAATGTGTAAAATTTACATTGTTTTCTCTTAGGCATACTCCATTTGCCAATGGTCCAAAAGATACAAGTAATGATATCTTGTCACGTATTGAAGCTGGAAAGTTTGACCTTACCTCAGGAAATTGGACTAATGTTTCTGTTGTAGCAAAGGTAAATAACCATTCAGTTGTTTTAGTATTGTTTGCTACTAACCTATTGAAGACATGTTACTCATTCTATACTACATCTCTAAAAGTAAGGTATATTTCACAATTGAAAGCAAGGTAATCAAAATCAACTAAATTTATGGTATATATAATATGGATTTAGTTAAAACTAAGTATATTAAAATGCCTTTTTAGCACATCACTTTCTAAAATACTATTCTTTAACTTAAGTAAGAAATTAGTGAGTTCAGACACCTTCAGCTGCAGTGCAGTATCATATTCTACTATTATAGATTTCAGATATCGTATGGTATTTCATACCATGGTGCTGCAGTTCTGGCAAACATTACACTGCTAGCTTTTTCATAGTCTTAAGCAGTGTTGTCATATCAGTAATGCTACTGTACCAGGTAAGTGCAGCAGTGAGAATGAGTTCCAGCCATCTGGAGGGTTAGTGTTTCCAGCAATCTACCCATGTTGTAAAAATATTGTTACGAATTAAAATGGATAAGCACTGAGCATGAATTCAAGTAAATATTATATATGTATACCAAACTAAAGTATGAATGAAGTAATTTATCACAAAGGCACAAAAATTATGCAAATTAAACAATCTTATCTAAACACAAATATTTTTATTCCTCTTAGTATAAAGTCAAACCATAAAAAAATGATTTACTATGTTTAACTAATTTTCAATGTTTAAACCACAATGCTGTCAATATTCAGTTCCTACGACAAAATAGAACCTCTTACTTTGTAACATCCAACAAACAAACCAATTTATATTGAATTTCATTTTTGCTAAAGGACTACCTTAATAATGCTTTATACCTTATAGATGCGAAACATCTAATGTTGATCTCTCCTAATAGAGGACCCAAAAATAACTTGACTGTTGATTCCCTTTCACCACCGGAACCAGGCTCATCTTGACTCAATAAGTTGTCTTACATAGTATCACACAACACTAATTTAATACAATATATCCATATTTCTTCACTATTCCACTACACCTTTTTGTTTTTCCTCTATGAATCTTATTATTCAGTTGGGTTATTCATTCCAATTCGTTGGTTATGTAATTCTCACGCAGAAGCATACACGAGTGTTAGCGACACATTTATCATAAATTCACTGTAGCACATTCATCTGTCATAACAATATATTTGATCATTCCTGTGTTCAGTTGCTAACACATCTGGATGGTGCCGAAGAATGTCCATTTCTTCAATGAATATGTGCGTGATATTAGTGGCATAAGAACATATTCTGCTAATGGTATGTTAGCATATACTAGTCTTCTGGAATATTGTGCCCACATGTCTGAAGGGGACAGTAGCATTGGTTAAAGAATACAATAAGCATCCATTTATCCATCAACTTACTTGATAGCATTCCAGAGAGTAGTTGCTAATTAGTAGGTTTTTCCTTCATTTGCAATAATTTTGTAAGCTGAGGTTGCTTACTTGAACATTTTGGCTAAATTTGCTTTGCCACATGAAATTATGTTATTTCTATTTATTTTTGACTAATATTATTTATTATCATGTTTGACTCTCCTTGCTAATCGTATGGGAAGAAAGTTGATGAAACAGATTTGTCTAACTCTTCCTGTGTTATTTTTGATGCTCATTTAAATAACTTTGATATCCTGTTCTAATAAACTTTTGATTAGTAATTTGTTTGAAAGTTTATTGATGTGGTCTCATTTTTTTTCCCTACACCTCATTATTGTTTCACTTTTTTGTAACCAGGCTCAGACTCTAGCTCAAAATTTTCAGCCCAAACTCATCTGTAATAAGTATATATATAAAATTGTGAATTATTATATTTAATAACATTGCTAGCATAAGCTCTTATCCAAAGATATGTACTTTAAAATAATTTTAACAGATCATATTTAGTGTTAACACTGTTTTAGCAGTTTACACAACATCTGCATTTCTAGCAAAAAGTTTATTTTTGATATAAAAGTGTCCATTTTTTTGTTAAAGTTAGCTATGTGTAAAAAAAACTAAAATCCTTCATGTTATAGAGCATTTTTTATCGTATCATATTTTTAAGTTCATAGTAAAATAGTTTTTAAGTTCTAAAGAATAAGTCTTAATTTTTTACGATATTTTAATCACTAAACTTTTTTAAACCATAATTTCTAGAAACTTGTAGAAAAAATGCTCCATGTTAACCCAAAGCAGAGGTATCGTGCTTCAGATGTTATTTCTCACATGTTCATTAAAGTGAAAGATCATCTTCCAAATTATAAACTTGTTCATCAGGATCCTCAGATAGTTAAGGTAAATGACTCTTTATTTATATGTAAATAACAAAGTTAAAGTTTATTAATGCTGTAGTATAAAGTTGATGTACTGATTGGCATAGAGTATACTTGAAAGTTTTTGTGGTCACAAATTTGACTAATGATCTTTGTGTTAATGTATAATGAAATGCTATAGAACTGAATTTATTAGTGTCTGGATGAAAGTAATTTCCTTTATGCTTGTCTTGCATGCCCCAATTCTCTTTTTATTTCAGGCCATTGGCATAAACAAGTGGGAGAAATTGGAGGTTTATTAACTTCCCCTTGGAAATTTTTTTGAAATAAACCATTTTAATAATTTATATTAGTAAAAATGTTGAGAAAATTTTCTCAACACTTTTACTTAGGGCATTTGGGTCTTTTGTTGACACAATACTTACCTATTTTAAACTGACTTTATCAGATCATATTTATAGATACACCAAAGAGCTGAAACATTATGACCAGCATGTCTTTATGCAAATCGAAGCAGCTGCAGGTAAACGACAGCACGTGTGAAGGTCATGAAACAGTATAAATAACACTTGATACTGAGCTCTGTTAATCAGTGTTATTCTTGTTCTTCAGATGGGAAAGGTAGTGGACTTAAGTGAGTTTGAAAAGGGCCAAATTGTAATGGCCAGACAACTGGCTCAGAGCATTTCCGAGATGGCAAGGCTTGGGGGTGCTCACGGTCAGCCGTGGTTAGTACCATCAAAAAGTGGTCAGAGGAGGGAAAAACCATGAACTGCTGGCAAGGTGTGGGCTAACCATGGTTCATCGATGTTAGAGGTGAGCGAAGGCTGTCCCATATGATATGAGCCAACAGAAGGGATTCTGTGGCGCAGCTTGCCTGTATTTTGAATGCTGGTGTCGGCAGTAATGTACACAGCACACAGTACATTTAACCCTGCTGTAAACAGGGCTGCGTAGCCACAGGCCACTCTGAGTGCCCATGCTAATCTCGGTTCACCATTGAAAGTGCCTACAATGGGCACACAGCATCAAAACTGGACCTTGAATGATTAGAAGAAGGTGTCTGGTCCGATGAATCTCATTTCTTGTTGCACTATGTGGACGGCCTGGGTACGTTTGCATCGTTTACCTGGGAAAGTGTTGGCACCAGGATGCATCATAGGATGCATAATGCTTTGGACAATGTTCTGCTGGGAAACTCTGGGTCCAGTCATTCACGTGCAGGAAACCATGTTGTCTACCACCTACCTAAATATCATTGTAGACCAGGTACATCATTTTGTGGCAATGGTATTTCCCTGTAGTAGTTCCTTCTTTCAGCAGGATAATGCACCATGCCACACTGCCTGGATTGTTCGAGAATGGTTTGCGGAACATGTAGACTTCCAGGTATTGCCCTGGCCTCCAAATTCTCCAGACATCAATCGAGCATCTGTGGTTTGTGTTGGAACAGCATATCTGATCTGTGGCGGCTCAATCTCATAGCTTAGAAGAGTTAAAGGATCTACTGGTAACATGTTGATACCAGATACCACACAACACCTTTAGAAATCTTGTAGCGTCCATGATTTGCCAGGTAAAAGCTGTTTTGGTCTAACATGGAGGACCAACATCACATTAGGCAGGTGGTCATAAGGTTTTGGCTCTTCAATGTATATTGGCTGATAAAAGGTCTGATGTTGCATCACAGTAATCTACATATTTAATAAAAAGGGTTCTGTCAGTTACCTGACCTATACAGAAAATCACTTTATTCTAAAAGAGCTTTATTATTATTATATTTATAAGCAGTATATAGGAGCAATATATATATATTCTAAAAATTGTTAAATTATAAAAAAAGTAAGGTACCTGGAAAAATATGAAGAAGGTTTGAATTTAATAATTTTTAAGGTAATTAAAAATAAAAGTTGCTGAAAACTTTGTGTTCTTTTGTAATTTTCTTATTCAAGAAATATTCTTGTATCAGGAGGCATCATATTTGAAGGACTGCACTTCTCTACAGATACTTCTAACAGATAGTGCACTTCTAACAGATAGTGGAAAAAAAAGTGAATATGCTGCATTTTTTTTTTAATCACTAAGTGATTGTAACTTTTTAGTGACCCACACCTAAATATGCATTAGAAAGATGAACTAGTAAAAACAAGGAATATCAAAAGTGCAGCAAAACTAAAAATGATTCTCCCATAGATGATGCTAAATTGTTTCCATGTGATACTAGAAAATGTGCATATTGGTAGCCCTCAATTTATGAAAGAGTTACATTCCTAAAGTATTGTGCATAAAGCAAATATTTGTATAACAGATCCTGTTTCTCCATTGAATCCAAGATATACAAACATAATTTTTGACTCTTTTAAACACGTTTGAATAAAAAGAAAAGTGACAATGTTTCATGCTCACACTCAGTTTTTGATTGTTTATATGATATTTCACCTCACATAAGAAGTATGGAAGGGGTTATTTGTCTGTGAATTCCAAGTTGTGTGTGAAAAAAAGAGGATTCTGCCTCATTCCAGTGAATGCATGTGTGAAAATTAAATTCTGTCTGTTAAACTCATAGGAGAAAGTCTCCAGGTGAATTAATGAACCTTTGAATAGTAGTCTCTAAGTCATTCTGTACATAGTGCAGTGAGCGTTTGGTGCAGTGAGCCAAAGCACAGGTGTAATAACCCCTCTGTAGCTATTATGCCCTTGACATCAATTGTTGCATTTGTAGCTTTAAAATAAGTTTTAAAACTTCTGTAGCAGGAATTTTTGCTTTCCTAAGAAGCTGAGTGCTGAAATATAAATTCTACAAGTGCAAAATTTTGTATAAAAAGGGTTCTGAAATCGAGGACTACTAGTGTTTTTGTTAAAATAGCTTCACCTTCTACAATTATATTTACTTTGAGGACTATATGTCGTCAATTAACTGCTCTATGATGAAAATATTGGAATCTTGAATAACTTTTACACCTGTTTACACAAAACAGTACCATATGAATTTTTTCACATGCTATCTAAGTTGTGTGCAATTTGGCCTTTACATTTAAACATGTCCATTGCTGAGAAACTTCATTTGTAAATAATTGCATTCAACCAGTTAGTACATGCAGTAATTTAACCTAAAAGCATACACATATTTCTTTTACATATGAGTTTGTGTAAAAACCAAACCAATCTTACATTCCTAAAATGAGATGCTGTATTATATTTAAGAAAATAGAAAATATGGTTGTCTTGTGATATAATTGAAATTTTGCTTAATGTATCAGTCTGCTGCAATCCTGCAAGTTATTAACATGGTGATTGCAGTTCCATTTCTTGCCAACAGTAATGGGTGCCAAAATGTGTCTAATTTTCAGCCTAATGCTACCAGGTTTGCACTACTAATTGATAACAGTGGGCTGCCTTACTGAGCTTTTTTAATTTTTAAATTGCATATAGTAGAAGTAAATGCAGAATTGCAAACTGAGTTCCTTTCGTTTCAAGCCAGAAAAATTTTAAATTTCTAAATTTTAATAGTTTCAATGTAAATTTTTTAAATGTTTTATTAGCACTCACAGTTTATGTTTGAAATGTTTTTTGTTGAATTTAAACAGGGTGCTATGGCTGCAACATTCCAAGCAATCACCAACTATCCTAAGCCACCCAATCTGGAGCCAGTTGCAGCCTCAGAATTGGCCCGTCGAAGAAAAGTTAGGCCTAAGTCATTACCTAAAGATTAAGTAATGTATAAGTCTGTCTGCATTGTCTTTCAAAGTAGAGATGCTGATTCATTATGACAGGAAATTTAGTGATGCTGTGAAGATATTTATACATTACTGCAACTGCCAGTCTGTTGAATCTTTATTTATTCAATAAGAGCATAATCTTTGCATTCATAAAGTAGGAACTGGCTTCAGGAAAATTGTAATCAGTTGCATTTAGTATACTATTGATTACAAATTTTCCTGCATCATTTAAAAAGCATTTATATTTTTACTATTATTCTGGTTTTGAAGATTATGCCATTTACATAAGCATTCATTAATCATGTGAAAGATTCTTGACTAGCAAAAAACCTCAATAAAGTTTTAAATTGTGTAATATGCTTTTGAAGATACAGTGAGATGAATATTAAGTGTTCTGAGCAGTCCTCAGATGCTTCTAAGGCTTCATTTTTCAACCAAAAATTCTTGCTTGAATCTACATGTATTACAATATAGCTTACAGTAGAGGAATGTATACATGTCTACAGGGCTGTTGAATATAATTTCACTATTTTATGTTAAAATTTAAATATAAAGCTTTTCTTTTCTAATGCAGAAAAAATTGTCATCAGTTTACGAAAAACATTTTTATTTTGAAAGTTTTGTGTTCTTGCGTGAAATATGTGTGATTTCTTACCTTTCCCTAATCAGTATATTTCTATGTTGGAAAAGTTTTGAAAGTTCCAACTATAGTGAAAAATATTAGTAAAAAATATTGTTTAGTGTAATTTTTATGTTAGGAAAATAGTGTATAGGTAAGTTTTAGTCATAAAGAATTTAATTTTTTTGTACTTATTAATAACTGATATAGCAATTTTTGGTCTATCTGAATAATTTTTTGTGCTTTACCATGACATTTGTTTTATTTTTCTTTCATTTTTTTAATGTATTAAAGTTTAAAACATGTGAAAAATGAGGGTTAGGTAAAAAGGGTTTATAATGATTTATGCATGTAATAAATTATTTTCCAAAATTTGCAGTGGATGCAATTGTATCCCATTTTAGAAGTGGGCTGTGATAGTTCATTAAATATTGTTTGTAATTCTTTAATGCTGATGATCCTCTTATGTTAAAAACTACATCATTATGAGGACTGCTCTAACAAAGAGTGAATATGAAGTTTGAGCATTTGAATGTAATATTTGTGTACTTTGTATCATATCATGTTATGCCAAGTCATCACATAGTCAAGGGTGCGCATAGTAGTCAATTTATTTTCAGCATTGTAAAATAGAATGTGCTTGTCCAGTTGTAAAATATTATGAACTTGTTTATTTTTGATTTTAGTAATTATCAGATTACTTTGTTCATCAGTTTGCTGATACATTTGTATGTGATTTAGTGCCAAGCAGAAATTTTTGCGAAGTTTGTTCGAGAATGAATTATATTAATTTAGAGAACTATATCTGCTGAGAACAACTGTTTGATCTATTAGTAAATGTTCTGTGAAGCTTGAGAGAACTGAGTAAAGGTATGATTCCTATGGATTTATCTCATTGCTTTTATTTATTTCATTATGTATTGTTTCATGCCATGTCTGCAACTTTAAAATTAAGAGCAAGTTGGACCCTCTTTTGCACAATCTATGATAAAATCATTATATATGCAAACTGCATTATTCTGCAACAGTAACTTAAGAACCATACACTGAAAATAATTTGTGAAATTTTCAATTGTACATCTGTATAAATATATAGTAATCGATTTTCTGAAATGCATCAATGTTTCAGTCTTTTGCTTGTTTAGGCCTATGGCTGTAAGCATTATTTTTAAAAAATGTCAATTTGTTGTTTTGAAATTAGTTTATAATATGGATTTTAAATAGCATATAAATATCGTTAAACTCATTCTATGTATAATAATAAGATTTCTCAATATTTTACAGTATTGCAAGTAAATAATTCAAAATTTACAGATTAATGTAATTTCATTTTGTGAAATCCTAAAAAAAAAATCATTCCCCACAAACAACATTAAAGCATTTAGATATGCCCTAGTTATTTTTTTTTACAAAACCAGTAACCTCTAAGGCATGGGTGAAATATTTGCCATGAAATGAGTTTTTTCACCAAAGCCTTAGGACATTGTTCTAAACCAATTAATGTGGAGTGATAGTATAATATATACAAAATTTGGATGTTCTAGAACAGGGGTTCATAAAGTTCTTTAAAATAAGAATGAGAGCCTAAAAAGCAGATGGTGAGGTGCACAACAAATAATATTTTTCCAGTAATAAAGGAAGTATATGCTTTTAATTTTAATTAAATGTAAAATGGTCTTTGAAAAACCAACTTGTGCCGATGCACCACACTTTGGGAATGCCCCCTCTAGAAGAATAAAAACATCTAAATAAAGTAGCCATTATCCAAGAAAGCTGAAAAATATGCTAATAAGTAATTTTTGTAATACTTTAAAATTGAAATGTAATTATGCACAAGAGGGTTTAAACTTGTTTCATATTATTTGATGATAAAATATATAGATCGTAATTAAAAGTATTCTTGTAGGAAATTATATTTTTACTTTGAATATTACTATGATCAGCCTAACAATAAATTTGTGGCTACTTTAAGTGGGATGTATGCTTTCTTTTATAAAATACAAAGTGGTGTAGATTAGTATCAATCACCATTTTGTATGATATTTACAATTTTATAATATTTTTAGTTTTATATTTTTAATATAAGAAACATTTTTCTGGGGTAAAATTATCTATCCCAACTTGAAAAATATATCGAAATTAATTTTTTGAACATTTTTATAAAAACTGTAGAATTCTGAAATAGAATTAAACTATATGTCCACACCTTTGTTTTGTTATGTGGACTTCATGCGTAATCATACATGTGTGAAACTGTGATTTTTGCAACAGAAATGTTATTTCAGAATTTTTTTATTATAAAATTTATTTCAGGATAGTAAATTATTCTTGAAATTTAGTAAATATTGAACAATAAACAATTCTCAATAGTTGTAATTTTACTTAGAGGTTTTTTTGAAGTTGCCTAACTTCTAAAACTGTCATAAAATTTTTATGTTGTACTTATAAATGTCTGTCTAATATTAACTATTGGATAAGGCCATTATATATACATTTATGGGCAAAAGGTAAATAACTGAAGTTAATAATAAGCAAAGTGTTGAAAAATTAGTGAAATTTGTTATGGGGAGTGTATTAGAATGTGATGCAACAGTACTATGGGTAGCATATATCTGTTTTGAAATATGCAGATTAGCATATATATATGTCTGAAAACGAAGTTTAGGCAGAATATATTGTAGACTTTAATAAGTCAGATATTAATGAGGCTCAACAAGAATCACAATATTCTAACTCGCTTTTCCTAGAGAACAGTTTGTAACTCAAGGTTCTTGGGAGTGGTTGATGACTAGACAACCATTTCCTTTGAGTACCTTGCACTTGCTTAACAGGATTCAGGTTTGGAAAACTCATTGGCCACTCTGTTCGGGTAATATTTTCACTCTGAAAAAACCCTATGACTGGGTGAGTTCTTTAGGGACAAGAATTATTAACGATTAGAAGGCTCGGAGCCTGTTGCATCCCTTAAGAGTCTGACATGGGGTGCAAGAAATTTCTCTCTCTCTCGAAGACATGAAGCTCCATCCTGTGGACATTTTCCCTGCACAGACTTCTCACCCATAGTGGTTTCTTTTCCTAAAATCTATGCGATAGTATAAAGTCCCTCTCTCTTTACAGCTGAGAAGACATTGAGAATCAGACTGTAGGTTGTATCGGGGCTCACAATGAACAACACATTGGACCGTTGCTCTGGGGTCCAGTTTACCTGTTCATACCAATTGAAACTGCATTAGAGTGTGAGGGACACAAATCTTGAGTTGGCTTGCACTATAAAATCCAACCAACAGTCTTGTACACAAACTTCTCTCTTGCAGCTATAAGATCATCATGAGATAATCTGCCCTATGAATTAGTGTTGCAAGCTCAGAAGAGTTGTGCTATCAGCTCACCAGGTGTCTGGCAGTTAGAATCAGATAACAGCCATCTGCTATTATTGTGATTCTTGGGATATATTTCCCATCTTCATGCACTGTTTCCAAAATCAGGATATCACATTTGGTTGGCCATTTGAAAACCTCTTGCAACTTCCGTCTGTAACTGACATGCTTCTGACTGCCCTCCACCAAATGTGTCACTCATATGGTATCTCTAACATTTGAACATCAAATGTTTCTCAGCAGTGTATAATTGCTGTGCTGCAATGAACTGGATATATGTCTACATTGAACTATACCTTAACTTTTAATCTGTAAATCTTATATACCCTAGGATCTGTATTTTTTAACATGACTGTTTCATCCCTTAGTCACTTTATTGTTAGGCTGCAAATATTAAAATGCAATTAAGTAAATTAATACTTGTTTTCATATTTTATCTTTGTGAATCAGTTTCAATTATTAAAAAATACCGAGAGAGCAATGTGAACTTTGTCACAGTTGTAATTCTGTAATGCTTTATAATTTTAACTATATTCAGATATAACATTTTTTAGTTTTCATATCACCTGTTTGCCTTAACTATTACAATTTGTTAAGTAATATATCTTTCATAGCTGTTTTGGAGATGAGGTTATCACTTCACAAAATTGAAATGGTAGTAAATAACCATCAGCGACTGATATGAATGTATGCAACCTAATCGTTAATTTTACAGGTTTGTAACATGAACAGAAGCAATGCCAGAACATGCCTTATGAAACCACCTTCCAGTTTCAAAGTTCTAGTCATGTTAAGTCCACAAAGCTATCTTGTTGCCATTTTGAGAAATCAATACAATCAGCTGTCATGTACAGTCTAGTGCTGTAAATAGAACTATTTCCTACAGTCCTTTCTCTATTTGAATTGTTTAAATGGAATAGATTTCAGCTAAATTTTCTTACTATTTTTTGCTTCTGAGCAAGAAATTTTATATCTATAGTCACTTCTATTTGCTTGCATTAAATTTGTACAGTTTTTTTAATATGCAGAACTGCATGTAAGCAGCAATAGTATGTATTTGAGAGTAAAAACCTAAAGTTTAGAGAGATTGTTGATATAATTTTATTAAGGGGTAGTTGAGAATTTCCTTTTTATTTGGAAATGCTCGATTTATGTGGCCTGACCTTTATTATTTAAAAGAAAAAAAAAAAAACATTTTGAGCACAGTAACCATTTTTTTAACTTCATTAGACTGCACTATAATGTTGTTCTAATATTAGTTTCCTCTCCTTTTGAGAAATCTGTTCTTTTCCCTTCATGAATTTTGCTAAATAGCTAAAGCTTTCATAGTAGTATTACATAGACTTTTTCTGCAGAACTGCAAATAAATCAATATGCATTTTTATGCACCACCAAACTGTAGATAATTGTTCCTTTTCTGCACTTCTAAGAATGTTTCAAAGCATTTTACCACTTGTTTCTTCTGAATTCCAAATGTAGCATTTATTCTGTAGCTTTTTTTCATGTGTACTTTGTCGTGTATGTGTTTGATTTTGTTGAATGTTAATGACAATTACATATCAGTGGTCACAAATTTTCTTTGGTGATTTTGGTAAATTCTTTTGCATATATTGTAATATTTTATCCTTTGTTCTATTTTTATCAGGTCATCTGTTAGATTTCAATCAGTTCATAAGAAATGCGACATGGAATTTTAGACACAAACTAAAAAAATGCATTTGTACAAATAGTAAAAAAACCTTTGAGCCATCTCTCTGCGATCTGAACCTTATGGCAATTTCACATGGATGAAGTGTTAGAAGTGTGTCTGGTGGAATGAAAACTTTCACATGCAGGATTTTTATATGTATTGTGGGTTAAAAATATGACTAATATTTTCATTTATTTTGATGACATCTATGGAATGTCATAAAAAATTCATGGAATCTAAAAGTGGAAGAACAGCAGTTGCTGGTATATTAAACTATAGTAAAAACTGATAAAGAAATCTGAATCCAGAAGATTATTTTCCTATGCTTAATTCAAAACCAAGTAGTACAAACCATTTTTGGAATATGCATTTCTAAGTGTTGTGATCTAATTCTCATCTTATGTACTTTGTGTCCTAGTTTTTCCCTTTAGAAAGTTTTTAATGTATGATAATTTAGGTTGTATCAGTTCTGAAATATTCCAATGTAAAACAAATTTGACATGCATTTATCATTCAATTTATGATTCATATGTGTAAGATGCATAGTTAAAAAAAACCTTTGAATAAAAAAAATTTTTAATTATAATTTTTAAAATAAAAAGCAAGTAAAAAATAGTATTAATTTAACTTTAAATAAATTGAAATTTATATAAATATTTAATTTAAAACTTTAAATGTGCTTTTTTTTCAATTAATATAAAGTAGTGGTAGTCAAGAATTGGTTCAGATTTTTTTTAGAAATAATAGGCTATTTTTTTTAACTGATTTTTGTTTTGTTCCTTGTTTTCCAAATTTGATCAACTCCTGGGCCCCAGGATTTGAATCCAGATCCCAGCTTCTACATTCTGATCACAAATCAATCGATTACACCAGAGGGACAGTTTTTATATAGAATTTGTAATGAGTAAATGTAGTTTCCAATCAAAAGAGTTGGAAACAAAAATTTTTATATACCATGATTTTCATTCTACTGAATTCACTAGTTTAATAGCAAATGTTTACCTTGTTTAAATTTGTATGAAAAATACACCCTTTAAGTTCTAAATAAATATTTAAAATTCGAATTTTAGCTCCATCTGCAATATTCTTAAGTCTAAAAGAGTTGTATTTGTTTTAACGTTTTTATGCAGATAAATGAAAAAAAGATAATGATATAAATATATGGTCACATAAATGTTGAAATATTTAAATTGTAACAAAAATATAGTGTGTAAAACATTTAATTTCAACAGATAACACAGTCAAAATGCTCCGACTAATGGCTTTTAAAAAACATTATTTTAATTCGGGCACAGTTAGAAATAATGTTTGTAATGTTTGGTGTTGCAGACTTGAAAAACCTTTTCTCTGCCTCAAATGTTGAAAATGTATAAAGGTTTATAAAAAGTTAATATTTATAAGTTTTGAATATTTTTAGTAATATCCACAATCTTTGGCAATATTGTATCTTTATAAACTGAGCATTTTCTATTACATAATGATTAGTATGAGTACACCATCAGATGTTTGAAATGAGAAAATTTCTAAAGTTCTTTTGTTGAAATTTAGGATAGTTTTAAATATTAAAGTTCTCATGTTTATGTTCTAACTAAGTCATAAGCTAAGAAATGAAATTCCTTTTGCAGCTGCATTCCGAATAGGCAGCTACTAGACCTTTCATACAGTTATTTTAAAGCCAAGTTTCGTGGCATTCAAAAATTGCAAATTTTGATAATGGGATTCAATCAACTACTAACAGCTGTTTAGTATTCTCTTCAGGTTCTTCTCCTTGGGACATTATTTTTCTTCACTGTTCTTGTATATTGCCAGTAAAAAGTGCCTCCCAGAATTATGCAGCCTCATATCCATATGTATGCCCAGTGGATATAAAATAATCCATCCAATTTCAGTCGTACTACAAAAGAAAAAGCAAACATGATCAATATTTTTTCCACACACAAGCAATCCTAGTAGGTGTGTGATCCCTAGTGTAATTCATCCATGTGATAGCAAAATAGCATAAATGACTGAATTCTTGTATGAAGGTATGCTCTATGTGACAAAGTATTAGATACCTAGAGTCAGCTAGTGGTGATTGTTAAGGGAGCTGAGCTTTATTGGTATAGTTGAATCTTCACTAATTTAGTGTGCTACAAGAAAGTAAAAATTATTCCTTTGATCATATCTGTTTTATCATTGGTTACTGTGACAGAGTATGTTTATGAGTATATTAGCTGTGTAAATTCTTCAGCCATGATTGTTTTTCCTGAATACGAGTATATTATCCATCAGTTGCTGTTGTGATTTAATGAAGAACAAAAATCAAGTATACACTTTTCTTCCTTGTGTATGTTTTCAGAAGAATTGTTTATTCAGGCTGTGTGTTTAGTAATAGATGGAGAGTTTCATACAACTTTAGATCTGGTCATCACTTTTGCTGTGAAAAATTAAGAATTTCTGTTTTCACTGTGCTTCGTAAAGTTAAGATTATTTGTTGCACTTTATGTTGTATAGATTACACAAATTATTGTATGGAAATAGTTAGGAAATTGAAACCCTTCGTTTTTTACAGATTCAGAAGAAAAATTAAAAATATTTTTTTTGTTTAGGAGAGTATCAATTTTAGAGGACAAATTGGCTTGAGCCGGGTGAGATACGAACTCGCGACCTCCTGATATGTCAGGTGGTTTGTTTGTGGTTCGTACTATCCCACCTGGCTCAAGACAGTTTTTCCCCAAAAACTGATATCGACATTGAACTACGAGTGACACTTTCTTTAACAGTTGAACAAAAAACATTGAGAAATTTCTTCAGTTTATTAAATCTCCTTTGTTTTAAATCTTACCCAAAGTTTTAACAATTTAGGAGGGTCTAACTTGAATGAGAGGGGCCATATTGGCTTTTGCAGCCCCTAAGCATTTTTGGAAGTTCATTTAACCATTAGCATAAGGCAATAATTTCGGGATGATTTCCCGATCTTTCAGGGACTTGCTGTTTTATTATATATAAGCACCAGTCTTAATGCTAAATTGCAAATTTCTTTTAGAATTGTAGGGGGGAGGGGAGTGCACTGTAGCCTCTACCTATGCCACTGGTTTTAGGAATGTATTTTACTTTCAACTCACTTTTACAAAGTTACTTCCACCTACAAACACATTTAGACACTATCCTTCTATCCCACTGTTAACCCTTTATTTTTAACTGTCCACCACAATTAATACTAATATAACATTTATAAACTATCCCTGTGGGACTTCATAAATTTTTGACTAATATAAATATTCTAACATACTGAATAATTGTATATGCATAAAAAAAGCCATGTAACTAATTGTCTACCACAAACTTGTACTACAATACTGTACTAGTGATATTCCTTAGAATATTGAGTAACTGTTGTAAGCTGTGTTTGGTCTGTAACGAATTCTATCAATGTATCATCATATATGTGTTTTAACTCATGAAATATTATTTCTATATGGTCAAAATTTGGTACCTATGATATATTCTGAGTATGTTGTGGGTTTATAAATGAAAAAATATGCCATAGGCACTGGTATAATGTTGTCACCTGTTTCTGATGAAAGTTTTCTGCGATTTGGTTGATTACTAACCAAATCACAGAAAAATGAACTATAATCCCTCCCTCTCATGTAAATCAGGCCAAAGGTATGTAGGTGCGCTATTTGAACTCTCGAATTCACGCTGTTTTTTGCAAGAGGAACTAATACCCGTCTGAGATGTTGGAACCTTGACCTATTCACCCAAATATGTCAACTTTCAAGAAAATTATTAGTTGGCAAAATTGTACGTTATTGAAAAGTCAATGAATTTTTGGATTTTTTTTTCGAGGTAATTAGAAGATTTTGGTGTGATCTGAAGTTTCCAAACACTCCAGAGGTGAAGGGACATAATTAAGTCAGCATTAAGATTTTTCTATGTACTTGGCGATTGTTCCCACCGAATAAAATGACTTAAAAGTTTCCTCTGGTAAATAATGTGATCTGCGTGTTTGTAAATACAGTTCTGTGATTGGAAGTTATTGCCTCCCCCCCCCCCCCAATAGGTGGGAATAAAGAATTTTTGTTGACGGTGCAGAAGAGATTCATTAAGTAATTGCAATTAAGCAAAAATATGACAGAGCTGAAACTACTATGTCTTATACCTGTTTCCTTGGAATTCACCATCTCTTCCTTTAACTCCTATTGGCATTTTAATTTCTGGTATCCTAGATTCAGCCTCTGCTTGCTTTGTACATTCTTGCTGGCCTTGACTGTCAAGTGACATGTTTTACAAATCGACTCTTGTGAATTAATTTTTTTACTATAAACATTTGGAACAGTTTCAAACTTTTGCTAAAGTCATCATTATGCTATAGTGTAGCAGTACTCATATTTTATATATTCAGAGCCATACATTGTCATCATTGGCTGTTCTTTAGGGCAATGAGTTTCAGCAGTAACATATTGTAAAAATAATATAAATTCTTAGCGCTCTCAGTGGCTAGGTGAATAGTGTGTTTGTGTGTAGGAAAGGGACCCACGTTCGAATCCCAGATGTGTATCGATTTTCCTACCTCCCCTTAATAATCAACTACTTGGATGCAATGTTGCCAGTTTAGTCATTTTAACCCCTAATTTTGTTCATTTCAACCACTTCCATTCCTAAGAAAATGTTGAAGGAATTGGTTGTTTGTATTTACTTCCTATTAAGATATCTTTTGTTGTATTATACTGACAGGCTCCTATCAACCTCTAGCAAGTGGGCAGCATAAAGGAAAATTCAGTTTCTAATAATTTCAAACGTTTTAAAATTCAAGGAATAAAATGAATGGCAAATAATAGAGTACATTAATATAATACAAAATAATTGGACATATCTCTTTCCTTAATATATATTTTAATATTTTTGTTTTTAATGGTAAGGATACCACTGAAATTGTTGCTTACTGTGCACATAAGCACCTTGATGAATAAAAACTAGAAAACCACTGGTCTTTTTATACTACTGCCCTCATTCCTAAAGAATCCTGTTCACAAGGTGAGCCCTTGAAACATAAAATTGATTAGTTAACAACCGTTATTACCATTCACACTTTGGACAGACGAAGTAGTTCGTTTTAGCATACACAGATGCTGCATTCAAACTAAAATCCATTGCTCAGAGAACAGTGTCCAACATGACAATTTTACATCAGACACAGGAAATTCTTCAAGAGAGCAGCAACCTACTGGCAGATCTCTGGTTGCAGAATGAATGTTGACAATCGGGCGCTGAAAGTTGAGGCGAAGTTCTCCATTGGTATGTGGCTGTACTGTTCCATTGTAGGTTTCATTCACTATTATCAGATATAAGAAATATAAGTAATAGTTTCAGTATTGCCAAATCATAAATATTAATTAGACTGGTGAAAAAAATCAAACTTCGTCCATGAATTTCATCTTAGATAGAATTACCTTTTTGGATGCCTCTTTATAACTGACTTCTAGATATCACAAATGGATAGCCTTGTGTAAAATGAATTCTCTATAAGTAATAAAGATTTAAGCATATTTTGCATATATTCTGCTCCTGTGCCTTACTATTTAGCTTGTATATCTCTCACTACTTTTTAATCCATGTGATGATAACATTCCCGCAAACTTGCAATCATTACTCTTTCTTAATGTTTAAGATGTTTTGGACTAACTGTTGTAGTATATTTGCCAATGTACATTTTTAGAAGGCACATTTTGTGCGTTATGTAAAAAAAAAAACTATTTTGATACCAGAGTACAAACGGTTATACTTAAAGTTTCTGTATTTCTTAAATCATGAATAAAATTATCTATGCATCTTATCTGAATATTTTTATTAGCAGCTCTGTTTTGATTCTCTCAATTATAAACTCTAAAAGATTAAAAATTATAATCTCGGAAAATAGTTTTTACTAATTTTTTATTCTTAAATCATTACTATTTTTTCTTCCCTAACGAGCATATATCTATTATATGTTTAGAGAGTTTGTCTCTCTGTTCGAAAGCTCCTAGACGGTCAGAGCTAGAACCACCAAACTTTCTCCGCAGCTTCATTTTACCGTAATTTAGTGTACTGTAAGTTTTCGACTCTCTCCCAAAAGTTGGCCGCAAAAGGGGGCTGTGGAGGGTCCGAGAATTCAGTTTCGGGGGGTTGCTCAGAACAAGACGAGTTTCTTGATT
Organism: Ryuthela nishihirai; assembly: GCA_038380435.1. NCBI lineage: Eukaryota > Metazoa > Arthropoda > Arachnida > Araneae > Heptathelidae > Ryuthela > Ryuthela nishihirai. The sequence continues at coordinate 49,374,352 of JAWZYU010000024.1, read as the reverse complement.
ACAAAAAAAATCCGCCGAACACGAAAGGTCAAAATGCTATTCTACATGGAATGAGAATTCGTAGTTTTTTTTTTAATCCATTTTTAGGAGCAGACATAAAAATACGGGAAAATTAGGTTTTTATTTCAAAGTAGGTAGACAAGTTTGAGATTTCGTGTAAGACTACCTTTTTTTTGGGGGGGGGGGGGGGGCAGATGTTACTAATTTCCGAGTTGGGGTGTTTTACAGAAGGAACCCGAGGGGTCAGAAGGGGACCCCAATGGACAGCTGTTATTGGACAGATAGACTCCTGTCAGGAGCAACATGCAAAGGGTATGGCTCTAGCTCGCACTGAACCACGGCTTCAAGTTTAATCCGATGGATGGAGACCTTTCCAAGCCCATCAGTATCACTTACTGACGAGGGCGGGGTTTTGCGGAGATAAATCTCAAACGCTGACCCATGTGGGACTCGAACCTGGGAACGGCAGATTACGAGCCTGGAGCGGTACCGACTGAGCCACACTTTCCCAATTTCCGAGTTAGATTCTCACGTGTGAGAATGTTGTGATTAAATTTTTCAATTTCCATAAGTTTTTAAATACTAAACAAATATCTTTTCGTTCCCTATCATTCACTTTCTTAAGAGGTAACGAAAAAAAAGTTTTCGTTTGATAGGTTCGAATCAAACGTGCTTTGAATTTCCACTGTTAAAGAGAATTAAATTTGGAAAATGAGAGAGCTTTATATTTTAATAATGTGGGGTGGTCACGGCGTTTACATTCACAGCAATGGCTTGTCTCCTTTCCCTGGAGAGCTGGGGTTGGCCCAGTCGACAGCATTCCAGACTCGTAATATGATGCTCTCAGGTTTAGAGTCTCAACTGGGCCGACGTTGAGAATTTTGTGTTCCGTCCTCCATGGGGAAAGGGGGCATTGTTGGTCTTGGAAACAGAGTTGAGTTCGAGCTCAGAAATAAATTTTTAATTTGTGTTTAGAAATTTGAAAATTATGTTTTGTCAAAGAACGACCCTGGGATTTTAAAATATAATTTCCACACACAAAATTTATGACATATTAACACATCCGCGACGTTGTCTTTGTGCCATTTAAACGCCAAAATTCACTCTTCCACGTACAGCACGTATTCCTCCTGCAATAAAAACAAGAATGGCGGTCTGAGTTTAGGTTACCGTTACATGTTTTCTCCACTTAGCAATCGGTGTTACTAGCGGCAAAAAGTAAAATATCTAATATCCCACTTGCCTGGAGGTGTTGGTACAGGAAGATCTTAATAGGAGTCAAAGTGATCAATAACATAAAAACGACGTGCTAGCCATTTTTAAGGCCAGATCTGAAATCAACATCTGAAAAATAGTTAAAGGCAGCTACAATTCTTCATGTTGTTAAAACCTTGTAAATCAGTAATTAAACTGACTCTTACAAGGAGATGCTGGCAATGTTTGAACCTAGTGGTGACAAACGGTTAACAGACATTGTCACAGGTGATGAGACGTGGTTTTATTACTCTATGACCCAGAATGATTGACAACTATGTTTGGGTTGCGGAAGATGAACGCGTCCCCAAATCCTCCGATAAGACTCTCAAGAAAGAGGATGTTCACAATTTTTTTTTTTTCAATTCCCAAGGAGTGATACCCATGCACAGTTTACCTGAAAAAATGACTATAAATTGCCAATATTACACCAACATTGTTTTGCCCAAAACTTGTCATGGATTCTCCTTCATGAAAAGTGATTTCATGAGCAGTTCTCACAAAACCCGGCAATTTACGGCCTACCTAGAGCAGGGAAAAAAATGGCTACCACATATTGCATATTTACTGGATCTTGCACCACGCGATTTTTGGTTTCCAAAAATTGAAAAGGAACGTCCTTGGAAGCCTTGTTCAAGGGTGCAAGAACTTGCAAAATGCCTTAATTCAGAGTTGGGAGTATAACCCAACAGAAGTGCCACCAAGCGTTCCAGAATTGGCATAGATGTCTGCAACTTTACATACAATAGATAGATATGATACATAGATGATTGCATACATACGATAGATAGATACGATACTTAGATGGTTGGGTTGTTTTACCTCTGAGCGGCACTTTTTTTGCACACCACTGACTAAATGGCCAGGTCACAAGGACCCCGAGAGCTCAGAGAAGGTTGGGGGAAGGGACCCACTAGAACAGCTGTTGGGAGACAGTAGCCTCCCATTACGATCATCCAGCGTGTTCTTTAACGTGCACAGGGTATGGCTCTCCCACACAGGGGTCCACGGCTTAACGTCCCATCCGACGGACGACGGCCTTTCCAAGCTCATCGATGACTATGGGCGGGGAGTTTTGCGGAGGTAAATCTCAACGCTGACCCAGCTGAGACTCGAACCTGGGAACTGCAGATTACGAGCCTGGCGCGCTACCGGCTGAGCCACCCCCGTCCCATACCTGGATGCCATACGTGATTGATGAATTGTGCTTGGCTTTTTTAATGACGTTACTCAAGAATTTTCAGTTTCTAACAATTCTTTCTAATATTTTTAATTCCAAATAATATTAAGAATTTAATTTGGTGTTCAAATAATTTTATCATTTTAAAGTGTAAATGAGTTAACAAATGGTTTAGCGACATGCATTTCTATACAATTATGTTGTACGATATGCCAGGGAAATATTTTTTGCCTAACCGAGCTTAGAGTCAATACTTGTCCTAAAGATTCAGTTGGGCAGAGGATCAATAATTTCCGGCTCAGACCCGAACTCATCCCTACTTGGAAAAACCACTGTCCGTCGGATGGGATGTTAAGATGTGGCTCTGTATGCAGGACAGTCATACTCTGTGCACGTTAAAGAACACGCTGAATGGCCTTGATGGGAGGCTACCATCTGTCTCCCAACAGCTCTTTCAGTGGGTCCCCTCCCTCCAACATTCACGGGGTCCTTGTGATCTGGCTATTTAACCCATTGTGTGCAAAAAAAGTGCCTCTCAGCGAAGCATGAGAATATTATAAAGCTCGCGTTTCAATTTCAGTTCTTTTTATGAAAGAACTTGACGAATTAACCTACGAATAAATGTAGATAAGTACTATGAAGAAATATGGCAACATGGAATAATTTCCTCAAAATATCAGATAAACCTGAGACGCGTAAAAGTCTGGCCATAAAATGTCAATTCTATTATTGAGAGTTAAAAGAACAAAGATAATACAGTTTGCTTTGAACATTCCATCATCATATGCCTTTTCTGAAAAATGAAAAGGTTTTTTATGTAGTGAATTTCAAATTGCAAGATTAAGACAGTGCGTTGGCTTAAATCTAACTAGGGGTGAATAACACATTTACATTAATAATTATAATAATTGGACTGAATTTTTCGGATAAAAAAAATTATGACTTTACTTGAAGCAGCAAAAAATACTTTTTTTTAAATTTAATTTGTATATAAAAATTGTCTAGTATCAACGTATTACTTGTACAAACATTTGAAATTTTAACGTTGCAAATTTAGCCAAATGCGGCAAAAAGCAAATTTAAAATTTTAATAAATATGCTTCTCTTTATTTTTACACTTTATTTTTAATAGTTTTCTTTAATTCAGAGGGCACTCAATTTTTCGCCACACTTCTGCACGACTTTTGGTAAGTATAACCAACAACACTTCTAGTTTATTCTTTCCTCCATGGTATGGATTCCATGACGAAAACGCAGTTCTGAATTGCTGCAACAGTGGAAGCATTTGCCTGTTTTCTGGCTTTGTTAGTTTCTCTCAGCTGAATCAATATTTCCTAACTGAATTTCAACTTGCTTTTCTCCCTGTTTTCAATTCAATAAGTAGCTCAAATGGGAATCGCCTTCAGGGTCTTGCCGAATGCAGTGAAGCAAACAGGAAACATAAATTGATTAAAAAACAGTAAAGAAATTGTTTACGATTTGAAATAGGCGTTTTCTTTCTTTTGATTTGATAGGCTGCGCGATTATTTTCTCTCAACGTTCGTTCGCGATTACTTCGCAAATTCTTTATACATTTTTTTGAGTGTACTATGTTTTTTTTGCACACAAAACGTTGATTTCGCTTTCTTGTGCGATTGCGAATTATCTGAATGTAAGAGGAGTGGGAAACAATGCTCCGGGATTGCATTTCAATTGTGACAGTGTACAAAAGCGATGCAGTGAATGTATAAGAAGAAAAACCAGAAAGTCCAATCCCTTCGTTCTCACTATGCCTGCGTTGATATTTTTTCCGCTAACTCTGCTCTAATCTCTGTGAGAAGGGGACGTCGAAGGCCAATGTCCATTTGTTGAAACTTTAAGCCATTGTTCTCTGTGTCGGAGACTTGTACAGTCGCTCAAAAAATATCCGAAAGCTATGGTTGATTACAGAATTCAGAAAAATATCTGGCAGCGTTTTTTTTAGAAATTAGTGATCTGGCAACCGTGTACGTACACCAAGGTTGCCAGATCACTAATTTCTAAAAAAATAGTTGCCAGATATTTTTTCTGAATCCTGTAATCAACCATAGCGTTCGGATATTTTTTGTGCGACTCTAAATATGCATGGGGCGGAGGTGACTCAGTTGGTAGCGCGCCAGGTTCGTAATCTGCACTTCCCAGGTTCGAGTCCCAGCTATTTATTTCCGTAAAACTCCGTACCCTGCCCACGGTCAGTAGGGGGCACCTATGGGCTTGAAAATGGCGCCGTCCGTCGGATGGGACGTTAAGCCATTGCTCCGTGTGCGGGAGAGCCATATCCTGTGCGCGTTAAAGAACACGCTGGATGGCCTTGACGGGAGGTTATCATCTTTTTACCAACAGCTGTTCCAGGGGGTTCCTCTCCTCAATCTTCTCTGAGCCTTCCGGGGCCCTTGTGACCTGGCCATTTAGCCCATGATTCACAGACAGACACCTTTTATTATATAGATATAATATTAGCTGAACGTACCTGGCGCTGCCCGGGTGTCACTTTTAATCTATATATTCTTATTTTCACTGCACTACAGGTAAATTTTGTAAGTCCCCCCCCCCCCTCCCCGACACTACCAGAGTTTTAACAGGAAGAAATTTGCTCTTTTTTTTTGTTGCCTTGTTTTTTTTTGTGTTGGCTCAGATCGTTGTTGACGTCAGCGAGTCCAAAAATGGAACTGTTGAGACGAATCTCAGGAGAAAAGCCCGGTAAGCTCTCCGATTAAGCCATCTGCTGTCCTCTGGTTGCTATATACTGTCCATCCGGTACATATTACCGATTTGAACTTACTCCCTCCTTCCCCTAGTCTATCTAGGGAATCGAAACATCAGTTTCGAATTATTTTAAGAATGGCATTTTGAAGTAGAGTGCTCGAGGTAGCCTTTTTAGTCTTAATCAGACTTAGAAGTGAAGTGTTCGGAGGAAACTTTCGAAACCAGATTTAGAAGTGAAGTGCTCGGAGGGGGTGGGGGGGGCTTTCGATTTTAGAAGTGAAGTGCTCGGAGGAAACTTTCGAAATCAGATTTAGAAGTGAAGTGCTCGGAGGGGAGTCTTTCGATTTTAAAAGTGAAGTGCTCGGAGGGGGGACTTTCGAAATCAGATTTAAAAGTGAAGTGCTAAGAGGGGGGGACTTTCGAAATCAGATTTAAAAGTGAAGTGCTCGGAGGGGGGCTCTCTCATAGACCTAGTTTCTGCGTAAGCTATCGAATTTTTATTTCCGTTACCACAGATTTTGTCGCCCTATGGCTCCCGTGATATTCGTCCTCACGGTACAAATTTCCTGCACAGCGTCCCCCGCCCTCGTGTCCCAGTGATTGGTTTAAAAATCAGGTTCCCACTTGGCCCGTGACTTCGTTTCTGCACAAATTGTGACAGTTCGTGTCTCACTTTTAATCTGCATATTCTGTTGTTTACTGCACTAATGATTAGTTTTGTGAGTCTCTCCCCCCCCCCCCGACATTTTACACAGTTTGAACACGAAGAATTTCCAGGTGTTGCAAAGGTCATTGCTGACTCGGTGCGTGCTCTCAGAGCCCGTGGCAAACGATCGAGATATTTAATTCGTCAGATTTTGGCATTCTGTTATTCCCGACGTACTTCATCGAATGGTCCCAAATTTCGTAGACGGGTTCTTCCTACCGGATTCCACGTTTGGTTAGAAAATCAGGTCCCTAACTGCGTATGGAACGCATAAATAATGCCTTTTGTAAATGTGGGGATCTGGCAACGGTAGCAAATTTAAATACTATTTTAACTCTTTACTTTCACAGTTAGGGAGCAGTAAATGGCAACGATAAATTTGACAGTGATTCCCGTTGCCCGTAGGAATAGCATGGTAAATATTTTTGCTTCTAACAAGTCCCATTTTGGACTTCCGACCTGAAATTTGGCACTATAATCCGGACCATAACCAGAAATACTCTCTGAAAATTTGAAGCGTGTGCAGTGATTTCCCGATGAGTTATGGCTGCCACAGCCAGACAGACATCTTTTATTATATAGATTACTAAATAATCTGCCCATGCTATAGAGTTAATTTAGCATTTAAAATAATGTGTAAAAAAAAAAATTCCGGGGACACTTATTCGCCAGGGACAGAGCTTTTCATCCAGAGACTGTCCCAGAAAACGGGGACGTCTGGTCATCTTAAATAAATACTTTTAGACAAAAATATTGGCATTTTCTTATGAAGCAGTGTACAGGAAAAAGTTGAACAATGCCTCAAAAATGGAACTGTTGAGACTTGAATCTCAGGAGAAAAGCCCGGTAAGCTCTCCGATTAAGCCATCTGCTGTCCTCTGGTTGCTATATACTGTCCATCCGGTACATATTACCGATTTGAACTTACTCCCTCCTTCCCCTAGTCTATCTAGGGAATCGAAACATCAGTTTCGAATTATTTTAAGAATGGCATTTTGAAGTAGAGTGCTCGAGGTAGCCTTTTTAGTCTTAATCAGACTTAGAAGTGAAGTGTTCGGAGGAAACTTTCGAAACCAGATTTAGAAGTGAAGTGCTCGGAGGGGGTGGGGGGGGCTTTCGATTTTAGAAGTGAAGTGCTCGGAGGAAACTTTCGAAATCAGATTTAGAAGTGAAGTGCTCGGAGGGGAGTCTTTCGATTTTAAAAGTGAAGTGCTCGGAGGGGGGACTTTCGAAATCAGATTTAAAAGTGAAGTGCTCGGAGGGGGGGACTTTCGAAATCAGATTTAAAAGTGAAGTGCTCGGAGGGGGGAACTTTCGAAATCAGATTTAAAAGTGAAGTGCTCGGGGGGGGGACTTTCGAAATCAGATTTAGAAGTGACGTGCTCGGAGGAAGCTTTCCAAATCAAATTTAAAAAAAAGCTTTACACTCCAAATGAAATCTAGAAGGAAGATTTCCTCTCTCCGAATGAGATTTCGCAGTAGGCGTTCCTCTCTAAATCAGATTTCGAAGATGGATGTTCGATGGAAATTTTCTCTTTCAGACCAAATTTACAAGCCGGGTGCTAGAATAAAACATTCTTCTCAAATAAGCCAGCACATTGAAAGAAAAAAATCCTCAGAATTAATAGTGTTTATGAAGATCATTACTTTAGAAAACAATATGCAAACGAATTTCCTCATATTTCTAAAGCTAGTTTGGTTAACCAATTCTATCTTGAATAAAAACTCGATTATAATCGGAGTAAATAATCGAGTATCAGAGCTCACCTCCCAACATAATTCATCATTTGAAAACAGACTGCAAAAAGCTAATACAGGAAAAGAATACAAAAAAAAAACCCTCCTCCTACAAAAAGAGCAGCCAATAATTTGAAATTTCCACAAATCAGAAACGGAAAGGTGTATTTTTCTTCTCAGTTCCGTATTTATTCTTTTTTTTTCCAATTACATCCATCGACCAACCGTCGTCGGATAACACCTGCTTCAAGAATCTTTCTCTCACGTCACATGTTTGCAGATATGAGGAAAGGCGAGGAACCCTTTTACGTTGGAAAAAGCCTCTTCGGAAGCAAACAAATCATCGTTGATACGTGTGAGATGAGGATGAAAACAGATTTGGAGAAGGATCGGGAGGAAAAGTTGTCGGTTGAGACATTCCAAGGAATCTGACGTAGTTCTTAACTCGACATTTTCCTGTTTCTTCTAGGAAGTGATCCCGATACAACGGAATTATTAGCCAGCCTACATTAGCCCCATTTATTCGTCCTCCTAACCACTGATAAGGCAAGTCTCCTTTTTCAGTTTTTTTGGGGTAAAAATCATCAAGCCGTATTTCCTTAATAGACCCTAACCCGAAAGGCTCTCTTTTCAAGAAGTCGTTAGTGGAGCCCAGCATCAATTCTTTTCGTTTCGCTGAAGAACACTTATAAATCCTTTGATGTCGATTCGCGTCTTGAAGTTTCGCAGAAGATGCAAATGAGAGAAGGGGAAAAGTAGCGTGTTAAAAATGTAGGATGATGCTTCAGGGTAAGCTGATGTTGACACCAAGTTAAAAGAAGTGATTGATAATCTCTTTTCTTGTTTAAATACCTACATTATTTTTAACGCTAAGTATACGTAGTATTGATACCTGGAAAAGGTGTTTAAGTAATAAAGGATGAAATATTATGCGTTATTTTGTTGTTGTTTTTAAACTCTTGCAATTTAAATTTAATTCTTTTTAACGTCGGCTACACTTTAAACAGTTTTTATTGGATGCCAGCTGGGTAGTTTTACCTCCGAGCGATACTTTTCTATACAATGCGGGCTAAACGGCGAAGTCACAAGGATCCCATAATTCAGAGATGGTTAGGGAAAAGAATTCGTTGGAAAGCTATTCGATGGCAGGTATCCATCAAAGGCATCTAATGGGGTATAATGTCATCAATCCTTTGATGACATATATATCATATAATGGTATGTATGTCATCAAAGGCATCTAATGGGGTATGCATAAGATATGTCTGTCCTGTATGCGGACCACTTTGACATCCCATTGATAAATGGTAGTCTTTTCTCGCAGGGTGCGAGGACGGCTCAGTCGGAAGCTTGCCAGGCTCGTAATCTCCAATTCCCAGGTTCGAGTCCCGCCTGGAACAGCACTGAGATTTATCTCCGCAAAACTCCCCTCCCTGCCCACGGTCAGTAGGAGGACAAAGATGGACGTGGAAAAACCGCCGTCCGTCGGATGGGACGTTAAGCCGTGGCTCCGTGTGTGGGAGAGCCATATCCTGTGCACGTAAAAGAACACTCTGGATGGTCTTGACGGGAGGCTACCATCTGTCTCCCAACAGCTGTCCAGTGAGTCCCCTCCACTCACCTTTTCAGCCCTCGGGGTCATTCATACCAGTGAGATTTATCTCCGCAAAATTTCCCGCCCTGCCCACAGTCAGTAGGAAACACCGATGGGCTTGGAAAGGCCACCGCCCGTCGGATGGGACGTTAAGTCGTGGTCCCGTATGCTGGAGAGCCATACCCTGTGCATGTTAAAAAACATGCTGGATGGCCTTGACGGGAGACTACCATCTGCCTCCCAACAGCTGTTCCAGTGGGTCCCCTCCCCCAACCTTCTCTGAGCCTTCGGGGTCCATGTGACCTGGCCATTTAGTCCCATTGTGTGCAAAAAAGTACCGCTCAAAGATAAAACAACCCAACCCTTTTCTCTCATAGAGGGTTTAGGGGGGAAAATCTCGTAGAAGGCACGGTGGAGGCTCAAACCTTGTAACATCATGTTTCGAGCCTGAGAGCTACAACCGACTGAACACGGTAACAAAATAAGCAATATATGTTGGTCTCTGAAAACTGAACTCTCATTTGGAATCAAAATGTCGGAAATTTGGTTATTAAGTAAGAATATACTTAAACTAATTTGCAAAAGATGAATTAAAATGCTACAAAACTAGTCGGGTTGTTTCACCATGTGCTAACTGATTAGGCTACAAGGATTCCAAGACTCGGAATAGTGATGCCAAAGAAACCCCACTGGTGTTGTTAGGAAGTAGATGGTAGTTGCCTATGAAAACCATTCATCTGGACCTCTTCTACCGTACAGGTGGCCATGATTTAAGGTACGAGCCATCTGGTGCTGACCTTTTAAAACAACAGAGTTTCATTTCCAAGCTCAACAGAATCTCTTTCTCAAGTCGAACACAATCCACGTTCAAATGTTTCTCCCTTTTGGAATCAACGAAGGGATTTTTCCAATCTCGAGTCTCCTTTCCAAGGCGCCAGGCTCGTAATCTGTAGTTCCCAGGTTCCAGTCCCAGCTGGGTCAGCGTTGAGATTTATCTCCGCAAAATTCCCCGCCCTGCCCACGGTCAGTAAGGGACACCGATGGGCTTGGAAAGGCCGCCGTCCGTCGGATGGGACGTTAAGCCGTGGCCCGTGTGCGGGAGAGCCATATCCTGTGTACGTTAAAGAACGCGCTGGATGGACTTGACGAGAGGCTACCTCTCGTCAAGGCCATCCAGGCTGTCTCCCAACAGCTGTTCCAGTGGGTCACCTTCCCCAACCTTCTCTGAGCCTTCGGGGTCCATGTGACCTGGCCATTTAGCCCATGGTGTGCAAAAAAGTGCCGCTCAGAGGTAAAACACCCCAATCCAACTCCTTTCCAAGACCAACAGCAACCCATTTCGAAGTTCAGTGCAATTCCTATCCATGACTAAAGGCGTCTAATTTTCAAGTCCAACAAGCCCAATGGAATCATTTTTCCAAGTCCATCCGTTTAGGAAATCCAACATAGTCCTCTTAACAAATTCTTTTCGATATTTAACAGAGTTCCCTTCGAAGCACGTGATGTCCCCTTTTCGCTTTTAATGCAGTCTCCTTCTAAGACTCCCACTTTTCTTGTTTGATGAGTTGGGTTGTTTTACCTCTGAGCGGCACTTTTTTTTACATACAATGAATGAAATGGCCATGTCACAAGGGTTGGGTTGGGTTGTTTTACCTCTGAGCGGCACTTTTTTGCACACCATGGGCTAAACGGCCAGTCACATGGACCCCGAAGGCTCAGAGAAGGTTGGGGGAGGGGACCCACTGGAACAGCTGTTGGGAGACAGATGGTAGCCTCCCGTCAAGGCCATCCAGCGTGTTCTTTAACGTGCACAGGGTACGGCTCTCCCGCACACGGGGCCACGGCTTAACGTCCCATCCGACGGACGGCGGCCTTTCCAAAGCCATCGGTGTCCCCTACTGACCGTGGGCAGGGCGGGGAATTTTGCGGAGATAAATCTCAACGCTGACCCAGTTGGGATTCGAACCTGGGAACTACAGATTACGAGCCTGGCGCGCTACCCATGTCACAAGGACTCCGAGGACTCAGAGAAGATTGGGAGAAGAAAATCCATTGGACATCTGTAAGGAGACAGATGTTATCCTTCCAACAAGGCCATCCAGCATGTTCTTTAATGTGCTCAGGGTATGGCTCTCCCACACAAGGGTTCATGGCTTAACGTCCCATCCGACGGACGAGGGTCCTTCCAAGCCCATCGATTTCCTCTATTATCCTAAGGCAAAGTGGGGGTTTCGGGACTCGAACATGGGAACTGCAGATTATGAGTCTGGTGCGCTACCGACTGAGCCACCCCCATGTTAAACGAAGTCCTATTACAAGCCTAATGGTGTCAACGCTGGCAGAGTTGAGAACAGAAACCTCAGTACAAGAGATACTCTTAGATAATTGTAGCTCTACCAATTTCGCTGTTCCTGCCGATTAAACAAAGGGGAAAAGAAATTTCCTACGGAATAGTGGGAGCTGAGAAGTGAGAAATTGTAAAAGAGCATTTTGCTTCATGAAATAGTAAGAGCTAAACATAAAATGGTTTTGCCGTGAGTGAGATTCGAACCCACGTCTCCACATGCCAGGTATGCTAACCACTACACTAGGGGTTCTCAACGTGGGGTACGTGGTAAAATTTTTGGGGTACGCCGTGAGAGCTCAAAAGTCTCTAGGATATATGTTATATATACCGCTCACAAAAATTAGGGGATATTTCAAAATGAATATGAAGCGAAGAAATATCCCCTGATTTTTGTGAGCAGTGTATATATATATGTTTTATTTTATTTCCATTGTTATACTATATAGTTTTGTCTATCTATACAAGTTTGGGTTGGGTTGTTTTACCTCTGAGCGGCACTTTTTTCCACATCATGGCCTAAATGGCCAGGTCACAAGGACCCCGAAGGCTCAGAGAAGGTTGGGGGAGGGGACCCACTAAAACAGCTGTTGGGAGACAGATGGTAGCCTCCCGTCAAGGCCATCCAACGTGTTCTTTAACACGTTGGATGGCCTTGACACGTGTATGTCTCTCCCGCACAAAGAGCCACGGCTTAACGTCCCATCCGATGGACGACGGCTTTACCAAGTCCATCGGTGTCCCCCTTTTCCAAGTCCATCGGTGTCCTCCTTTTCCAAGTCCATCGGTGTCCCCCTTTTCCAAGTCCATCGGTGTCCTCCTTTTCCAAGTCCATCTGTGTCCTCCTTTTCCAAGTCCATCGGTGTCCCCCTTTTTTAAGCCCATCGGTGTCCCCCTTTTCCACGCCCATCGGTGGTCACCTGCCACTGACCGTGGACAGGGCAGGGAATTTTGCGGAGATAAATCTCAATGCTGACCCAGCTGGGACTCGAACCTGGGAACTACAGATTACTGGTGCGCTACCGACTGAGCCACCCTCGCTCCTATCTATACAAGGGGTACGCCAGTTACACATTTCCAGGGAGTACGTGAAGCAAAAAAATTTGAGAACCACTGCACTACACCATCAACCGCTAATGTTACAATTGGAAAAGTTTTTTTATGGAGCCCACGTGCTGTAAGTGCAGTTGTAAATAACTGTACAACTCAATATTTCGAATATTGCGAATCAAATCTCATTCTGCGAAAAAAGGAAGGCTTTCTTCTTCTTTACTAAAGCTTTCTTCTTCTTTACTAAAGCTTTCTTCTTCTTTACTAAAGCTTTCTTCTTTACTAAAGCTTTCTTCTTCTTTACTAAAACTTTCTTCTTCTTTACTAAAGCTTTCTTCATCTTTACTAAAGCTTTCTTCATCTTTACTAAAGCTTTCTTCTTCTTTACTAAAACTTTCTTCTTCTTTACTAAAACTTTCTTCTTCTTTACTAAAGCTTTCTTCTTCTTTACTAAAACTTTCTTCTTCTTTACTAAAGCTTTCTTCATCTTTACTAAAGCTTCCTTCATCTTTACTAAAACTTTCTTCATCTTTACTAAAGCTTTCTTCTTCTTTACTAAAGCTTTCTTCTTCTTTACTAAAACTTTCTTCTTCTTTACTAAAGCTTTCTTCTTCTTTACTAAAGCTTTCTTCTTCTTTACTAAAGCTTTCTTCTTCTTTACTAAAGCTTTCGTCACGTGCCTCCACCCACGGCGATTGTTGATAAATATGACGAAACGACGAAATGCGACGAAACTGCAATTATTCGAAGGTGACGTTGTCAAACTTTCTAAATAATAGATGCATATTTTTTTCCTCTCCAAAAAGAGCACGATATTATATCGAGAAAAAAAAGGCAAACACGTGAAGATGTCGATTGCGTGGGCGAAGCAGCAACAATTCAGAAGATGATTGATTTTTATCTGAAGATTTTCTGCCGAGTGCTGTTACGAGCAGCCGATGATTGAGGAATGCAACAGATACTCAAACAAAAAAGATATTTCTATATCGGAAAACGAGGTCAAATTAACTTCATTGAGAAAAATATCTGGATATTGAAGAATAGCGTGTTTTACATCTTGCGTAAGCAGATCGAATCTAGGAGAGGGAGGGAAGCCAGGCCGCCCCCTGAGAAGTTTTAATAACCGAAATAGAGACAAAAAAAAAGACATAATTTGAATTTTTTTTTAAAGATCTCGTTAACAAAAGGGGGAAAGAGTATATTTCATTTGTTGTGAGCTTTTCACCTGGGAACGGAACATGGATGGCTCAATCGATAGAGCGCCAGGCTTGTAATCTGCAGTTCTCAAGTTCGAGTCCCGCCTGGACCAGCGTTGAGATTTTCCCCCACAAAACTCCTCGTCCTGCACTCGGTCAGTATAGGTCACCGTCCTGCACTCGGTCAGTAGAGGCCACCGTCCTGCACTCGTCAGTAGAGGCCACCGTCCTGCACTCGGTCAGTAGAGGCCACCGTGCTGCACTCGTCAGTAGATGCCACCGTCCTGCACTCGGTCAGTAGAGGCCACCGTCCTGCACTCGATCTGTAGAGGCCACCGTCCTGCACTCGGTCAGTATAGGTCACCGTCCTGCACTCGGTCAGTAGAGGCCACCGTCCTGCACTCGATCAGTAGAGGCCACCGTCCTGCACTCGATCAGTAGAGGCCACCGTCCTGCACTCGGTCAGTAGAGGCCACCGTCCTGCACTCGTCAGTAGATGCCACCGTCCTGCACTCGGTCAGTAGAGGCCACCGTCCTGCACTCGATCAGTAGAGGTCACCGTCCTGCACTCGGTCAGTAGAGGTCACCGTCCTGCACTCGGTCAGTAGAGGCCACCGTCCTGCACTCGGTCAGTAGAGGCCACCGTTCTGCACTCGGTCAGAAGATATAATCTCAACGGAGATAAATCTCGTTTTTTTTTTTTGAAGAGATAAATCTCAACTCTGACCCAGCTGGGACTCGAACCTGGGAATTACAGATTACGAGCCTGGCGCGCTACCAACTGAGCCACCCCTAGTTCATTGTGGGAAAAACCACTGCCGACCAGTGCACTACAGGATTAACCTTCGTGATGGCATTCCAAAGGAATTTCGTCTAACTACGGAGAAACAAGTGATCGAAAATGAAATTGAGTTTCCTCCAGAGACGAGATTTCTGCGATGCATGTTGCCCTATCCCGAGAAGATTCTTCGGCGGAATTTCTTCCCATAGAGCATCGGGACTTGATCTTCCTCGTTCCACTTCTCGTTCTCGAAAACTGATTTCTAATAGAGTGCTTTTGAAGAGAAATCTTGAAGTTAATAATAAATCAACAAGTGCCGCAAGAGGATTTCAATAATTCACTGAAAGGTGATATTTCCTGTACATAGATTATGAAGCAGCGTAAATCACGAGGGCGTTGCTATTCGCGAAACGGAAAGAGGGTTGGGTTGTTTTACCTCTCAGCAGCACTATTTTGCACACAATGGGCTAAATGGCCAGGTCACAAGGACCCCGAAGGCTCAGAGAAGGTTGGGTTCCACTGGAACAGCTGTTGGGAGACAAATGGTAGCCTCCCATCAAGGCCATCCAGCGTGTTCTTTCACGTGCACAAGGTATGGCTCTCCCGCACATGGGGCCACGTCTTAACGTCCCATTCGACGGACAACGGCCTTTCCAAGCCCATCGGTGTCCCCTACTGACCGCGGAGATAAATCTGAATGCTGACCCATCTGGGACTCGAACCTGGGAAGCCTCTCAGAGGTAAAACAATCCAATCTGAATTAGAGATGATATAAAGGCGTCCTTGAACACAATCGAACAAGCAGACGCACACGTTTCAGTTTCTCCTGCAGCCATGGACAATCTTTGGATCGCCTATTATTCATTTTAAGGAATTGGTGACTTGAGACTTCACTAGACAACTGTGTAAAAATCCTTCATTCCAGACAAGCTCTCCGATAAGTTGTGTTGGGTTGTTTTACCTCCGAGCGGCACTTTTTTGCACACAATGGGCTAAATGGCAAGGTCACATTGACCCCGAAGGCTCAGAGAAGGTTGGGGGAGGAGACCCATTGGAACGGCTGTTGGGAGACAGATGGTAGCCTCCCGTCAAGGAAATCCAGCGTGTTCTTTAACGTGCACAGGGTATGTCTCTCCCGCACACGGGGCCAAGGTTTAACGTCCCATCCGACGGACGGCGGCCTTTCCAAGCCCATCGGTGTCCCCTACTGACCGTGGGCAGGGCGGGGAATAACGGAAAGAGTGGAATGTGGGTTTATAGGTCTTGACGGGGACAGATATTTCTTATCGGGGAGCCCGCCCTGCCAACGGTCAGTAGGGGACACCGATGGGCTTGGAAAGGCCGCTGTCCGTCGAATGGGACGTTAAACCTTGGCCCCGTGTGCGGGAGAGACATACCCTGTGCACGTTAAAGAACACGCTGGATTTCCTTGACTGGAGGCTACCATCTGTCTCCCAACAGCCGTTCCAGTGGGTCTCCTCCCCCAACCTTCTCTGAGCCTTCGGGGTCAATGTGACCTTGCCATTTAGCCCATTGTGTGCAAAAAAGTGCCGCTCGGAGGTGAAACAACCCAACACAACTTATCGGACAGCTTGTCTGGAATGAAGGATTTTTACACAGTTGTCTAGTGAAGTCTCAAGTCACCAATTCCTTAAAATGAATAATAGGCGATCCAAAGATTGTCCATGGCTGCAGGAGAAACTGAAACGTGTGCGTCTGCTTGTTCGATTGTGTTCAAGGACGCCTTTATATCATCTAATTCAGATTGGATTGTTTTACCTCTGAGAGGCTTCCCAGGTTCGAGTCCCAGATGGGTCAGCATTCAGATTTATCTCCGCGGTCAGTAGGGGACACCGATGGGCTTGGAAAGGCCGCTGTCCGTCGAATGGGACGTTAAGACGTGGCCCCATGTGCGGGAGAGCCATACCTTGTGCACGTGAAAGAACACGCTGGATGACCTTGACGGAAGGCTACCATTTGTCTCTCAACAGCTGTTCCAGTGGAACCCAACCTTCTCTGAGCCTTCGGGGTCCTTGTGACCTGGCCATTTAGCCCATTGTGTGCAAAATAGTGCCGCTCAAAGGTAAAACAAACCAAACCAAAAAACCTCTGAGAGCACTTTTTTGCACACCATGGGCTAAATGGCCAGGTCACAAGGACCCCGAAGGTCAGAGAAGGTTGGGAGAGGGGACCCACTGCAACAGCTGTTGGGAGACAGATCATGCCTCCCATCAAGTATCTAGAGTGTTCTTTAACGTGCACGGGATATGGCTTCCCGGCACATGGGATCATGGCGTAATGTCCCATCCGACGGACTCGACTTTTACAAGCCCTTCGGTATCCCTTACTGACCAAGGACAGGGTGGGGAGTTTTGCGGAGATAAATCTCAACGGTGGTCCAGGTGAGACTCGAACCTGCGACTAATTTCCTGCATATTAATAATAAATATTAATAATTATTAATATATTAATCATTCTAATTTCCTGCATATTAATAATCTATGTAGTTGCGTTTTTCTCGCGTTTTTCCTCCTAAAAATCCCATTGAATGGATGGCATCAAGATGAGGCCGAACTCACAGTCCAATTAACCAGAAATTTAGTAAACCTTTGGGACTAATAGGGGGGCTAAAAGCCATTTCTATTCCAAAGAAATTTGTCAAATGATTAAACAGTAATCTTTTTGCAAATAAAAATAACCGCCAAGTACAAAAATAAATATCTTTTACTATTTTTACTTCTTTTTTCTAGTCCATTTATAGCATTTCATCAAAGATTTAGTAAATTTATTTGCACACCATGGGCTAAACGGCCAGGTCACAAAGACCTCAAAGGTTCAGAGAAGGTTGGGAGAGGGGACCCACTGGAACAGCTGTTGGGAGACATATGGTAGCCTCCCGTCAAGGCCATCCAGAGTGTTCTTTAACGTGCACAGAGTATGGCTCTCCCACACACGGGGCCACGGCTTAACGTCCCATCCGATGGACGGCGGCCTTTCCAAGCCCATCGGTGTCCCCTACTGACCATGGGCAGAGCGGGGAGTTTGCGGAGAAAAATCTCAACGCTGACCCAGCTGGGACTCGAACCTGTGAACTACACATTACGAGCCTGCGCGCGCTACCGACTGAGCCACCCCCGTCCCAGGGGCTACCTCTGTACAGGTATTTTAGATTATAATTGAAATGTTAAATTGTCTTCAAGTATCAAATCTTGCGAAAACGTCGAGGACTGGCATCTGAACCCTTAAGTTTTCATTGTGTGCAAAAAAATGTCACTTCTACTTAAAGCAACCGAAATATAATGGAATTCAAATTCCAGTGTTTTGCCCCCCCATATAGGGGGAATATAACTACACATGTACTCTACTAACATGTACACAGTCGTATCAGATAATATGACCACCTACCATTGTATATGTATGGTACAGTCGCTCAAAAAAGTATCCGAACACTGTGGTTGATTACAGAATTCAGAAAGGAAAGGAGGAGTAACTGGAGCGTGTACAGCAACTGTACACGCTCCAGTTACTGTTCACAGCACACCGGAACGTGTGCAGTTACTGCCCACGCTCCAGTTTGCTGTGAACGGTAACTGCACACGCTCAATATTTCCGTGAGTGAGCATACACGATCCAGGCAACGACTTTTTTTTAAAAAATTAGTGATCTGGCAACCTTTGTGTCACGTGACACGAAGGTTGCCAGATCACTAATTTCTAAAAAAAAAAAATCTTTCCCAGATATTTTTTCTGAATTCTGCAATCAACCACAATGTTCGGATACTTTTTAGAGCGACTGTACATAAGAGCTTACACACACAAGAATTACATAGGGAATAAAAAGATACAAACTGCAGAAAAGGGAAAGCATCATAATAGCAATATATATATACATTTATAAACTACGGAATCAAAAATGCACCCTGAAGGAAGATTCATTGAATGATTGTTTCAAACAGTTTTAGTAAAAAACTTATCGGCTCACACATTATGCACATTTTCAATGTACAAGAATCTGTTTATAAATTTTATTTTACTTAGAAATTCCTATAATTTTTTTCATGTGCATTTTCCGCTTTCGATTTCCTTCTTCTTTAGGGTTTAATTCATTTTCGAATATCTAAAAAAAGAACCGTAATCTACAACAACAGCCCCTCGAACGTGAAATAACAATCCCACTTTTCAAATAGGGGGCGGGCCAGGCTCGTAATCTGTAGTTCCCAGGTTCGAGTCCCAGCTGGGTCAGCGTTGAGATTTATCTCCGCAAAATTCCCCGCCCTGCGAAAAATTTCCCTGTCAGTAGGGGACACCGATGGGCTTGGAAAGGCCGCCGTCCGTCGGATGGGACGTTAAGCCGTGGCCCCGTGTGCGGGAGAGCCATACCTTGTGCACGTGAAAGAACACGCTGGGGACACGCTGGATGGCCTTGACGGGAGGCTACCATCTGTCTCCCAACAGCTGTTCCAGTGGGTCCCCTCCCCCAACCTTCTCCGAGCCTTCGGGGTCCATGTGACCTGGCCATTTAGCCCATGGTGTGCAAAAAGTGCCGCTCAGAGGTAAAACAACCCAACCCAACCTTTCAAATACCTAAACAAAATGGCGGACATTGTGTTGACAGACACTCAACAACATCATATTACAGCAATTACAAATCCTTGCGCAAGAATTGTTTACTAAAAACTGATACGTCATTTCAAATGCAAGACTTTTTTATTTCTCTTTGCAAAAGCTTCATTTTCCTAACTCCTGCACATGTTGTTTTTACCGTTCTACAGGTTTCTCATTCTAATGCGGTGAATTTAATATCGGTATCTTCCTCGCGTGTCGCTACACCTACACAAGGAGCATTGGAATAATTGCTCCAGCAGCAATCAAGGTAGTTGCACGTGAAACACAGAAGACGTTTTCTATTGGCTGCATGAAATGTCATCGGTCAGCACCTGCAATAACAGCAAATGAAAATGGTGAAAGATGTCTGCATTTTGGAGAATGTGGGAGGAGGGGGGGTCGAAACAGCTTCTGGAACATTCATTGCGGAGATAATCCTAATGGGGGACATCGCATGCAGGTGGTGGTGCGTGGCAAAGACATGCTTTCAGTGGACGGATTTTAATCTCTTAGATCAACAACCAGTCATTAATTAAATCATTTGTTTCAGGAACGTGTCTAATGACGTGAGACTGACGATTTCAACTAGGCCATTTTGAGGGGGAGGGGGGGGGGGCGCTGGCTCAGTCGGTAGCGCGCCACGCTCTCGTAATCTGTAGTTCCCAGGTTTGAATCCCAGCTGGATCAGCGTTTAGATTATTTCCGCAAAACTTCCCGCCCTGCCCACCACGGTCATCAGAGGACACCGATGGGCTTGGTAAAGCCCACCGTCCGTCGGATGGGACGTTAAGCTGTGGTCCCGTATATGGGAGAACCATACCCTGTGCACGTTGAAGAACACGCTGAATGGCCTAGACGGGAGGCTACCATCTGTCTCCCAATAGCTGTTCCAATGGGTCCCCTCCCCCAACCTTCTCTGAGACTTCGGGGTTCTTGTGACCTGGCCATTTAGCCCATGGTGTGCAAAAAAGTGCCTCTCAGAGGCAAAAAACCCAACATTAAAGAACACGCTTGATGGTCTTGACGGGAGGCTACCATCTGTCTCCTAACAGCTGTTCCAGTGGGTCCCCTCCCCCAACCTTCTCTGAGTCTTCGGGGTTCTTGTGACCTGGCCAATTGGCCCATGGTGTGCAAAAAAGTGCCTCTCAGAGGTAAAACAACCCAACCCAACCCAGGCAATTTTGCGGCAATCACAGGTATTTGAAGAAATGTCCGTGCAAAAAAAGGGGACATAGGCAATTTGTTTTCTGAAGAGTTACTAACGATGACGTAGAGTTCGGGGGGAGATTATTCTCCCCAAATCAGAATAATCGACCGGATTTTAGTTAACTTAGTAATATTCAAAAAAAGGTTTTTCAGTTGTAATGAATGATTTTTAATAATGATAAATTAATAATTTTTCTTTTTTTTTCAACCCTGCTGAGGAGTGGTCAACTTCACAGGGTCCTGGTGCTGACCATTTATACCTACTAGACTGGACTTGTTTATGGATTTGAGCTTGATTATTGATCCTGGACTTGCTGCACTGGTGGGCCTCTGTTGAGGGAGAGTCTGCCGCTGTGTTTTCTGTTTGCTTCTGGGTTGCCAGCTCTAAGTGAACAGAGGCATGGGATACCTTATATCAGCTGGTGGATAATCCTAATCAGAGGCCATCGCAGGTACCTGAACCTTACTTAGCTAGTTGGGCATCGTCAAGCCTAAATTGGAGTAATGCGTCTCAGGCAGGCCATGTGGCTCTTGAAAAAGTCCACTTGAAAAGGTGGTGCCTGAAGTTCATACCAGCATCGGTGACTTCAGCCTTTAGCGGAGGAGGAACGGGTCTTTGCCCCATGCCTGCGATCAGGGGGCTGTTTGATATTGTTGGCCCTACCAATCTCAATAAACATAATTTCTTTAAAAATCCTACTAATCATTTTCTCTCTGCAGGAACGTGGAACGTGAGGACATTACATAGAGATTATTCTCTTGATGTCCTCATGCAGGAATTCCACCGCTATAACCTAGATATTCTAGGCTTGCCAGATGGACAGAGACCAGATGGACAGGTAAAGGTGAGATACTTAAAAATAGCTTTAAATTTCTCTTTACAGGGAGGGAGGATGGAAAGCATCACCAAGGCGCGGGTCTGCTGCTCAGCAGACATGCTAGTGATGCTCTTTTAGGATATGAGTGCATTAATGAAAGGCTTCTTACAGCAAAATTTCAGACAAGCATTAAAGACTTGAATGTTATCTGTTGTTATGCCCCCACTGAGGATTCTGATGAGGATGAGAAGGATAGGTTTTACGGACAACTTCAGGATATTTTGAATTCTGTCAAGAAAGGAGATATTACCCTTGTTCTTGGTGACTTCAATGCTAAAGTTGGTACTGACTCTGATCTTTGGGGAGGGGTGATAGGCCCTTTTGGTATTGGTAGCTGCAATGGCAATGGGCAACGTCTCCTACAGGTAAGTAAACTCAATGGTTTCAGAATAACTAACACATATTACAAACACCGCGACATACATAAATACACATGGGTTTCACCTGATGGGCTGCATAGGAATATGATTGATTATATATTAATTAACAGCAAATGGGCTAGTTCTCTTAGAAATACCAGGGCATATAGGGGAGCTGAAATTGGATCTGACCATTACCTTGTTAAAAGTGTCTTGCAACTTAAACTTAAAAAGTGTTGTGCTAGAGTTAAAAAATTTACCTTTAATACTGAAGCTCTGAATGACCCAGTTATAACTAAAGCATACCATGATAGGTTACTTAGTCATTATGACGGTCATGGTTTGCTTAATACTGAAGTTGAGGAAGAATGGGGCCATTTTAAACAGGCTTTTTTGGAAACTAACAGTACTCTTTTAGGAAAAAAGGAGCAGAGGAGGCAGAATTATTTAAGTGATAAGGCAATTGAGCTTATTTCAGAAAGAAGGAACTGCAGGAATGTCCTTAATCAGTACCCTACTAGTCCTAATAGAAAGGATTACAGAGAGCTTAATAAACGTGTAAAGGATCAGTTAGCTACTGATAAAAATCTTTGGCTTGATAGCTTGGCTGACAAAGCTGAGGAAGCAGTTAGGCAGCACAACAGCAGAGAGCTGTACTAGATAGTTAATGTTTTATGTGGTAGAAAACGGACAGGCATACAGGGATTGAAGGATAAACAAGGCAAGGTTATAGAAGGTGAGGATTCTCTCATGGCTAGGTGGGCTGAGCATTTCAGTGATGTTCTAAACAATGTGGTTAGTTCTACTCCCATTGTTTGTAATGATGATAGATGCATTGGCAGCTTTAATGTTGGCCCTATAACACAATCTGAAGTTAGTTTGGCTGTTTCTAAACTGAAACTTCATAAATCCCCAGGGGTAGATGAAATTACTACATAAATGCTCAGAGCTGGGAATGTTTTGGTTACCACTTGGATGACTGAAATTTTGAATAACTTTTATGATAAAGGCATGGTTCCTAAAGATTTTACCAGAGCTATTATTATCCCTATTTTCAAAAAAGGTGATCGCAGTTCTTGTGATAACTATAGGGGTATCAGCCTACTCTCTGTTCCAGGTAAAGTTCTTTCCATGATTGTGCTTAATAGAATTAAGAATCTGGTTGACAGGCAATTGCGTGATGAGCAATGTGGATTCAGAAGTGGTAGGGGATGTGTAGATCAGATATTTTCACTTAGGTAGATTCTTGAGAAATGTTTAGAGTTTCAGAAACCTTTGGTTGCTATCTTTGTTGATTTCAAAAAGGCTTTCGACTCTGTTGATCGTCATAATTTGTGGTTGATTGTGAGATCATATGGTATACCAAACAAGTTAGTTAACATAATGAAAGCTCTCTATAATAACACTGAGTTATGTGTGAGAGTTGGTAAGGCTTGTAGCAATTGGTTTAGCATTACTACATTACTGGTGTTCGACAAGGGTGCATTTTGTCTCCTTTTCTCTTTAGCTTGGTTATTGATTATGTTATGCGAAATTCACTTCGAGGGAAAGATTTTGGCCTTAAATGGGCTGGAGATACAAAAATTTCTGATTTAGATTATGCTGATGATTTAGCCCTTTTGGCAAATGATGTTGATGAGATGAACTCTTTCATTCGAGCTGTTGATGAGACTGGTATTAGAGTAGGTTTGGTTATAAACAGAGAGAAAACTAAAGTGATGAAAATTGGTCAGGCAGGCTGTGATTCAGTTAATCTGAATGGTTGCAGTCTTGAGCAGGTGTCACAGTTTAATTACCTTGGGAGCTATGTAACTGATACTGGTGATGTGCGGCATGAGATTAACAGACGAATAGGTATTGCTGCCGGGACTTTTAAGAATCTATGGAGATTGTGGAGAAATAGGCGTATACACCTAAAGACTAAAATTAGACTGTATAATAGTTTGGTTCTTTCTAGGGTTAGTTACGGTAGTGAAACTTGGACGCTGTGTAAACAAGATAACAGGAAACTAGATGCTTTTGATTCTAGATGCTTACGCAGTATCTTGGGCATTAGATGGTTCAACTTTGTAACTAATGATGAGGTTAGGCAAAGGAGTCTGCATCCTCCTTTAAGCAGCATATTGTGCAGAGAGAGACTCCGTTGGTTTGGCCTTGTTGCCCGTATGAATAATTATAGATTGGTGAATAGGGTTATGAACAGTGTGCCTAAAGGTCTCAGAAAGAAGGGGAGACCTAGGATGCGGTGGGCAGACAATGTCAAACAGGACCTTGTTAGAATTGGTGTACAGTGGCCGGATGCAGCAGATGTAGCTCAGGACAGATATGCTTGGAGAATTAAACTGCCTGGTCTGGTTGGACCTCCGTAGCCCATGGCTGCTTGAGGATGATGATGATGATGAATGAATGCTGAAATTGTAATCTTAATTGTAATGCTATCTTGTTTGGTAACATTCTAATGATAAAAGCGATCGATGGCGGATGAAGCTCTCGCCTGGGGCCTCAACACTCATGGAGCTTTCAGTTGGGTTGCTTTACCTCTGAGAAGCACATTTTTTTGGACACCATGGGCTAAATGGCCAGGTAATAAGGATCCTAAAGGCTCAGAGAATGTTGGTGAAGGGGACCCACTTCAACGGCTGTTGGGTTGCGTTGGTTTACCTCTGAGCAGCACTTTTTTGTACACCATGGGCTAAATGACCAGGTAAGAAGGATCCTAAAGGCTCAGAGGATGTTGGTGGAGGGGACCCACTTCAACGGCTGTTGGGTTGTTTTACCTCTGAGCAGCACTTTTTTGCACACCATGGGCTAAATGGCCAGGTAATAAGGATCCTAAAGGCTCAGAGAATGTTGGTGGAGGGGACCCACTTCAACGGCTGTTGGGTTGCGTTGGTTTACCTCTGAGCAGCACTTTTTTGTACACCATGGGCTAAATGACCAGGTAATAAGGATCCTAAAGGCTCAGAGGATGTTGGTGGAGGGGACCCACTTCAACGGCTGCTGGGTTGGGTTGTTTTACCTCTGAGCAGCACTTTTTTGCACACCATGGGCTAAATGACCAGGTAATAAGGATCCTAAAGGCTCAGAGAATGTTGGTGGAGGGGACCCACTTCAACGGCTGTTGGGTTGGGTTGTTTTACCTCTGAGCAGCACTTTTTTGCACACCATGGGCTAAATGACCAGGTAATAAGGATCCTAAAGGCTCAGAGGATGTTGGTGGAGGGGACCCACTTCAACGGCTGTTGGGTTGTTTTACCTCTGAGCAGCACTTTTTTGCACACCATGGGCTAAATGACCAGGTAATAAGGATCCTAAAGGCTCAGAGGATGTTGGTGGAGGGGACCCACTTCAACGGCTGTTGGGTTGGGTTGTTTTACCTCTGAGCAGCACTTTTTTGCACACCATGGGCTAAATGACCAGGTAATAAGGATCCTAAAGGCTCAGAGAATGTTGGTGGAGGGGACCCACTTCAACGGCTGTTGGGTTGGGTTGTTTTACCTCTGAGCAGCACTTTTTTGCACACCATGGGCTAAATGACCAGGTAATAAGGATCCTAAAGGCTCAGAGAATGTTGGTGGAGGGGACCCACTTCAACGGCTGTTGGGTTGGGTTGTTTTACCTCTGAGCAACACTTTTTTGCACACCATGGGCTAAATGACCAGGTAATAAGGATCCTAAAGGCTCAGAGGATGTTGGTGGAGGGGACCCACTTCAACGGCTGTTGGGTTGTTTTACCTCTGAGCAGCACTTTTTTGCACACCATGGGCTAAATGACCAGGTAATAAGGATCCTAAAGGCTCAGAGGATGTTGGTGGAGGGGACCTACTTCAACGGCTGTTGGGTTGGGTTGTTTTACCTCTGAGCAGCACTTTTTTGCACACCATGGACTAAATGACCAGGTAATAAGGATCCTAAAGGCTCAGAGGATGTTGGTGGAGGGGACCCACTTCAACGGCTGTTGGGTTGTTTTACCTCTGAGCAGCACTTTTTTGCACACCATGGGCTAAATGACCAGGTAATAAGGATCCTAAAGGCTCAGAGGATGTTGGTGGAGGGGACACACTTCAACGGCTGTTGGGTTGGGTTGTTTTACCTCTGAGCAGCACTTTTTTGCACACCATGGGCTAAATGACCAGGTAATAAGGATCCTAAAGGCTCAGAGAATGTTGGTGGAGGGGACCCACTTCAACGGCTGTTGGGTTGGGTTGTTTTACCTCTGAGCAGCACTTTTTTGCACACCATGGGCTAAATGACCAGGTAATAAGGATCCTAAAGGCTCAGAGAATGTTGGTGGAGGGGACCCACTTCAACGGCTATTGGGTTGGGTTGTTTTACCTCTGAGCAACACTTTTTTGCACACCATGGGCTAAATGACCAGGTAATAAGGATCCTAAAGGCTCAGAGGATGTTGGTGGAGGGGACCCACTTCAACGGCTGTTGGGTTGTTTTACCTCTGAGCAGCACTTTTTTGCACACCATGGGCTAAATGACCAGGTAATAAGGATCCTAAAGGCTCAGAGGATGTTGGTGGAGGGGACCTACTTCAACGGCTGTTGGGTTGGGTTGTTTTACCTCTGAGCAGCACTTTTTTGCACACCATGGGCTAAATGACCAGGTAATAAGGATCCTAAAGGCTCAGAGAATGTTGGTGGAGGGGACCCACTTCAACGGCTGTTGGGTTGGGTTGTTTTACCTCTGAGCAGCACTTTTTTGCACACCATGGGCTAAATGACCAGGTAATAAGGATCCTAAAGGCTCAGAGGATGTTGGTGGAGGGGACCCACTTCAACGGCTGTTGGGTTGTTTTACCTCTGAGCAGCACTTTTTTGCACACCATGGGCTAAATGACCAGGTAATAAGGATCCTAAAGGCTCAGAGGATGTTGGTGGAAGGGACCCACTTCAACGGCTGTTGGGTTGGGTTGTTTTACCTCTGAGCAGCACTTTTTTGCACACCATGGGCTAAATGACCAGGTAATAAGGATCCTAAAGGCTCAGAGAATGTTGGTGGAGGGGACCTACTTCAACGGCTGTTGGGTTGGGTTGTTTTACCTCTGAGCAGCACTTTTTTGCACACCATGGGCTAAATGACCAGGTAATAAGGATCCTAAAGGCTCAGAGGATGTTGGTGGAGGGGACCCACTTCAACGGCTGTTGGGTTGTTTTACCTCTGAGCAGCACTTTTTTGCACACCATGGGCTAAATGACCAGGTAATAAGGATCCTAAAGGCTCAGAGGATGTTGGTGGAGGGGACCCACTTCAACGGCTGTTGGGTTGGGTTGTTTTACCTCTGAGCAGCACTTTTTTGCACACCATGGGCTAAATGACCTGGTAATAAGGATCCTAAAGGCTCAGAGAATGTTGGTGGAGGGGACCCACTTCAACGGCTGTTGGGTTGGGTTGTTTTACCTCTGAGCAGCACTTTTTTGCACACCATGGGCTAAATGACCAGGTAATAAGGATCCTAAAGGCTCAGAGAATGTTGGTGGAGGGGACCCACTTCAACGGCTGTTGGGTTGGGTTGTTTTACCTCTGAGCAACACTTTTTTGCACACCATGGGCTAAATGACCAGGTAATAAGGATCCTAAAGGCTCAGAGGATGTTGGTGGAGGGGACCCACTTCAACGGCTGTTGGGTTGTTTTACCTCTGAGCAGCACTTTTTTGCACACCATGGGCTAAATGACCAGGTAATAAGGATCCTAAAGGCTCAGAGGATGTTGGTGGAGGGGACCTACTTCAACGGCTGTTGGGTTGGGTTGTTTTACCTCTGAGCAGCACTTTTTTGCACACCATGGGCTAAATGACCAGGTAATAAGGATCCTAAAGGCTCAGAGAATGTTGGTGGAGGGGACCCACTTCAACGGCTGTTGGGTTGGGTTGTTTTACCTCTGAGAGCACTTTTTTGCACACCATGGGCTAAATGACCAGGTAATAAGGATCCTAAAGGCTCAGAGAATGTTGGTGGAGGGGACCCACTTCAACGGCTGTTGGGTTGGGTTGTTTTACCTCTGAGCAGCACTTTTTTGCACACCATGGGCTAAATGACCAGGTAATAAGGATCCTAAAGGCTCAGAGGATGTTGGTGGAGGGGACCCACTTCAACGGCTGTTGGGTTGTTTTACCTCTGAGCAGCACTTTTTTGCACACCATGGGCTAAATGACCAGGTAATAAGGATCCTAAAGGCTCAGAGGATGTTGGTGGAGGGGACCCACTTCAACGGCTGTTGGGTTGGGTTGTTTTACCTCTGAGCAGCACTTTTTTGCACACCATGGGCTAAATGACCTGGTAATAAGGATCCTAAAGGCTCAGGGAATGTTGGTGGAGGGGACCCACTTCAACGGCTGTTGGGTTGGGTTGTTTTACCTCTGAGCAGCACTTTTTTGCACACCATGGGCTAAATGACCAGGTAATAAGGATCCTAAAGGCTCAGAGGATGTTGGTGGAGGGGACCTACTTCAACGGCTGTTGGGTTGGGTTGTTTTACCTCTGAGCAGCACTTTTTTGCACACCATGGACTAAATGACCAGGTAATAAGGATCCTAAAGGCTCAGAGGATGTTGGTGGAGGGGACCCACTTCAACGGCTGTTGGGTTGTTTTACCTCTGAGCAGCACTTTTTTGCACACCATGGGCTAAATGACCAGGTAATAAGGATCCTAAAGGCTCAGAGGATGTTGGTGGAGGGGACACACTTCAACGGCTGTTGGGTTGGGTTGTTTTACCTCTGAGCAGCACTTTTTTGCACACCATGGGCTAAATGACCAGGTAATAAGGATCCTAAAGGCTCAGAGAATGTTGGTGGAGGGGACCCACTTCAACGGCTGTTGGGTTGGGTTGTTTTACCTCTGAGCAGCACTTTTTTGCACACCATGGGCTAAATGACCAGGTAATAAGGATCCTAAAGGCTCAGAGAATGTTGGTGGAGGGGACCCACTTCAACGGCTATTGGGTTGGGTTGTTTTACCTCTGAGCAACACTTTTTTGCACACCATGGGCTAAATGACCAGGTAATAAGGATCCTAAAGGCTCAGAGGATGTTGGTGGAGGGGACCCACTTCAACGGCTGTTGGGTTGTTTTACCTCTGAGCAGCACTTTTTTGCACACCATGGGCTAAATGACCAGGTAATAAGGATCCTAAAGGCTCAGAGGATGTTGGTGGAGGGGACCTACTTCAACGGCTGTTGGGTTGGGTTGTTTTACCTCTGAGCAGCACTTTTTTGCACACCATGGGCTAAATGACCAGGTAATAAGGATCCTAAAGGCTCAGAGAATGTTGGTGGAGGGGACCCACT
Organism: Ryuthela nishihirai; assembly: GCA_038380435.1. Lineage (NCBI taxonomy): Eukaryota > Metazoa > Arthropoda > Arachnida > Araneae > Heptathelidae > Ryuthela > Ryuthela nishihirai. Next base: position 49,345,444 of record JAWZYU010000024.1, on the reverse strand, counting down.
TCAACGGCTGTTGGGTTGGGTTGTTTTACCTCTGAGCAGCACTTTTTTGCACACCATGGGCTAAATGACCAGGTTGTTTGGGTTGTTTGGGTTGTTTTACCTCTGAGCGGCACTTTTTTGCACACCAAGGGCTAAATGGCCAGGTCACATGGACCCCGAAGGCTCAGAGAAGGTTGGGGGAGGGGACCCACTGGAACAGCTGTTGGGAGACAGATGGTAGCCTCCCGTCAAGGCCATCCAGCGTGTTCTTTAACGTGCACAGGGTATGACTCTCCCGCACACGGGGCCACGGCTTAACGTCCCATCCGACGGACGGCGGCCTTTCCAAGCCCACCGGTGTCCCCTACTGACCGTGGGCAGGGCGGGGAATTTTGCGGAGATAAATCTCAACGCTGACCCAGCTGGGACTCGAACCTGGGAACTACAGATTACGAGCCTGGCGCGCTACCGACTGAGCCACCCCCGCCCCAAATGACCAGGTAATAAGGATCCTAAAGGCTCAGAGGATGTTGGTGGAGGGGACCCACTTCAACGGCTGTTGGGTTGTTTTACCTCTGAGCAGCACTTTTTTGCACACCATGGGCTAAATGACCAGGTAATAAGGATCCTAAAGGCTCAGAGGATGTTGGTGGAAGGGACCCACTTCAACGGCTGTTGGGTTGGGTTGTTTTACCTCTGAGCAGCACTTTTTTGCACACCATGGGCTAAATGACCAGGTAATAAGGATCCTAAAGGCTCAGAGAATGTTGGTGGAGGGGACCCACTTCAACGGCTGTTGGGTTCGGTTGTTTTACCTCTGAGCAGCACTTTTTTGCACACCATGGGCTAAATGACCAGGTAATAAGGATCCTAAAGGCTCAGAGAATGTTGGTGGAGGGGACCCACTTCAACGGCTGTTGGGTTGGGTTGTTTTACCTCTGAGCAGCACTTTTTTGCACACCATGGGCTAAATGACCAGGTAATAAGGATCCTAAAGGCTCAGAGGATGTTGGTGGAGGGGACCCACTTCAACGGCTGTTGGGTTGTTTTACCTCTGAGCAGCACTTTTTTGCACACCATGGGCTAAATGACCAGGTAATAAGGATCCTAAAGGCTCAGAGGATGTTGGTGGAGGGGACCCACTTCAACGGCTGTTGGGTTGGGTTGTTTTACCTCTGAGCAGCACTTTTTTGCACACCATGGGCTAAATGACCTGGTAATAAGGATCCTAAAGGCTCAGAGAATGTTGGTGGAGGGGACCCACTTCAACGGCTGTTGGGTTGGGTTGTTTTACCTCTGAGCAGCACTTTTTTGCACACCATGGGCTAAATGACCAGGTAATAAGGATCCTAAAGGCTCAGAGAATGTTGGTGGAGGGGACCCACTTCAACGGCTGTTGGGTTGGGTTGTTTTACCTCTGAGCAACACTTTTTTGCACACCATGGGCTAAATGACCAGGTAATAAGGATCCTAAAGGCTCAGAGGATGTTGGTGGAGGGGACCCACTTCAACGGCTGTTGGGTTGTTTTACCTCTGAGCAGCACTTTTTTGCACACCATGGGCTAAATGACCAGGTAATAAGGATCCTAAAGGCTCAGAGGATGTTGGTGGAGGGGACCTACTTCAACGGCTGTTGGGTTGGGTTGTTTTACCTCTGAGCAGCACTTTTTTGCACACCATGGGCTAAATGACCAGGTAATAAGGATCCTAAAGGCTCAGAGAATGTTGGTGGAGGGGACCCACTTCAACGGCTGTTGGGTTGGGTTGTTTTACCTCTGAGAGCACTTTTTTGCACACCATGGGCTAAATGACCAGGTAATAAGGATCCTAAAGGCTCAGAGAATGTTGGTGGAGGGGACCCACTTCAACGGCTGTTGGGTTGGGTTGTTTTACCTCTGAGCAGCACTTTTTTGCACACCATGGGCTAAATGACCAGGTAATAAGGATCCTAAAGGCTCAGAGGATGTTGGTGGAGGGGACCCACTTCAACGGCTGTTGGGTTGTTTTACCTCTGAGCAGCACTTTTTTGCACACCATGGGCTAAATGACCAGGTAATAAGGATCCTAAAGGCTCAGAGGATGTTGGTGGAGGGGACCTACTTCAACGGCTGTTGGGTTGGGTTGTTTTACCTCTGAGCAGCACTTTTTTGCACACCATGGGCTAAATGACCAGGTAATAAGGATCCTAAAGGCTCAGAGAATGTTGGTGGAGGGGACCCACTTCAACGGCTGTTGGGTTGGGTTGTTTTACCTCTGAGAGCACTTTTTTGCACACCATGGGCTAAATGACCAGGTAATAAGGATCCTAAAGGCTCAGAGAATGTTGGTGGAGGGGACCCACTTCAACGGCTGTTGGGTTGGGTTGTTTTACCTCTGAGCAGCACTTTTTTGCACACCATGGGCTAAATGACCAGGTAATAAGGATCCTAAAGGCTCAGAGGATGTTGGTGGAGGGGACCCACTTCAACGGCTGTTGGGTTGTTTTACCTCTGAGCAGCACTTTTTTGCACACCATGGGCTAAATGACCAGGTAATAAGGATCCTAAAGGCTCAGAGGATGTTGGTGGAGGGGACCCACTTCAACGGCTGTTGGGTTGGGTTGTTTTACCTCTGAGCAGCACTTTTTTGCACACCATGGGCTAAATGACCTGGTAATAAGGATCCTAAAGGCTCAGAGAATGTTGGTGGAGGGGACCCACTTCAACGGCTGTTGGGTTGGGTTGTTTTACCTCTGAGCAGCACTTTTTTGCACACCATGGGCTAAATGACCAGGTAATAAGGATCCTAAAGGCTCAGAGAATGTTGGTGGAGGGGACCCACTTCAACGGCTGTTGGGTTGGGTTGTTTTACCTCTGAGCAACACTTTTTTGCACACCATGGGCTAAATGACCAGGTAATAAGGATCCTAAAGGCTCAGAGGATGTTGGTGGAGGGGACCCACTTCAACGGCTGTTGGGTTGTTTTACCTCTGAGCAGCACTTTTTTGCACACCATGGGCTAAATGACCAGGTAATAAGGATCCTAAAGGCTCAGAGAATGTTGGTGGAGGGGACCCACTTCAACGGCTGTTGGGTTGGGTTGTTTTACCTCTGAGCAGCACTTTTTTGCACACCATGGGCTAAATGACCAGGTAATAAGGATCCTAAAGGCTCAGAGAATGTTGGTGGAGGGGACCCACTTCAACGGCTGTTGGGTTGGGTTGTTTTACCTCTGAGCAGCACTTTTTTGCACACCATGGGCTTAATGACCAGGTCACAAGGACCCCTAAACTGGCAACCTTCATGTCACGTGACACGAAGGTTGCCAGATCACTAATTTTTTTTTTTAAAAATCGTTGTCAAATATTTTTTTTGAATTCTGCAATCAACTATAGTGTTCGGATATTTTTTGAGCGACTGTACACTAAATATTAAAAAAAAAAAACTGAATGTATCACCCCTAAAGCAACTGTTTGTCACAGAAGTCTGATTAGTAATAACCTGTCTATTTAGTACACCATAGTGATGTTTTTCTGCTGAGGTCCCGCCATTCTCTCGGACCTAGATACAAAATGGTCTAGCGATTACTTATCGTAATAGTACAAAATGGAGATCCCAACCCCAAGGAGCAGTTAATCAAATCCACCAATTGTGTGATGGGAAAGCCCGTCGTGTGTCTAGTATTCCACACAATCTTAATATTTGGGGCGGAGCTTTCCTGGTGCGTTCAGTCGGTAGCGCGCCAGGCTCATAATCTGTAGTTCCCAGGTTCGAGTCCCAGCTGGGTCAGCGTTGAGATTTATCTCCGCAAAATTCCCCGCCCTGCCCACGGTCAATAAGGGACACCGATGAGCTTGGAAAGGTCGCCGTCCGTCGGATGGGACGTTAAGCCGTGGCCCCTTGTGCGGGAGAGCCATAACCTGTGCACATTGATGAACACGCTAGATGGCCTTGACGGGTGGCTATCATCTGTCTCCCAACAGCTGTTCCAGTGGGTCCTCTCCCCCAACCTTCTCTGTGCCTTCGGGGTCCTTGTGACCTGGCCATTTAGCCCATGGTGTGCAAAAAAGTGCCGCTCAGAGGTAAAACAACCCAACCCACCAATTGTAATTTCGCCATTGATTCTGTTTACAGAAAACTCATACCTTGTGAGCGTTAAACACAAATCGCTGGAAAATTGGTTTCTAAAACTGAACGGTATTTAAAACCATCAATTATCAAGGTGAAGTTTTAAGAATCAACTTCCTTCCTCGGCCTTTGTTGTAAAATCATGTCTCACCAGTGCTTTCTAAATTTATTCCTCTCTTTCGAATGATGTTTCTTTTTTACCATATATATGCATCTTTCACGGAAAAGAATACATGATCTAAGAGTGTTTAGGATTCCTCCCGAGGCCTAACCGTAAGCAGACCGCCTGAAAAGGCCACTGACAGGTCACACAACTTCGGTGGACAGCTGAGGGGAAAAGTTAACCCAAGGACTATCACTGCTTTCCAAGCTATGAGGGAAGAAGCCAATACATGAGCTATTTTCAGCAATTTCCCGATTTCCCGACGGCCTTTCCTGCCTCTTGAATCCACTGCGCACCATCCCGGAGGTCTCCCGTGAAGTAGAGCATCCACCCACGCAGTATTCCACCTAGCCTTCGCAGAGCTTGGAGTCGGACTTGAACGCCGAATCCCGTCCGGCCTGACAGGGACTGATGACGTCAACGAGTGACGTCAACCACAGAGCTTCAACGTAATTAGTGGAAGCATCGGAACGCCTTCTGGTGGTAGAGGCAGCAGGTGGCAAGGCTGAGCACGATGGGGCCGTGACGTCATTGTACACGCAGATGCCAGGTGGAATTTGGTTTAGGCATTCTGTTCCTGTTTTTTTTCTAAACAACAGATATAAAAATAGATGAAATATCGAACTTGTTCCCAAAATGACATGTGTAGATCAAGTTACCAAAATACATTACTTTTGAATGAGAGTGTTTCATTAGCTCTTGACAAATCAAGTTGTGGGTATCTTCATCTTCCTGTCATCGTTTCCGGAACATCTTTTTTATAGATATTGTTCTTCTGTTAGTATCACTGTCATAATTTGATATGGCAAGATTTTGTATCAGGTCAAACTAAAATGATTTCACTCAGTCATATGTGTATTTTTAGAATCACTGCACTATACAAACAATTTTTTAAAACTGAGATCATTTTGTTATAAATAATCCGTAACAGCAGTAGGATACTTCTAGGTTCTAGCACTAGAGGGGGCTGTGGAGAGATTTAGTTGCAGCTCGCAGAACTTCAAGCAACCGTTAATGATTAGTTTCAAAATAACTTAGATATATAATTTTCATTGGCGACTAGTAGTAATTGCAGATCAAGAGGCATCACCTAACTTTGGCCAAAGCAATTTTTCTTTCCTAATTAGTTGTAAAATTAGGGATAACAATTTCCAGTAGATTTTAATCGGAAGTGAAGCAAAATAAAATAATAATCTTTTTTTCGTTCAGTGAGCGCAGAAGGCAAAAAGAATAGATTTTGCTCCAATGATGGGACGAAAGCACGATTTTTCAGTTGGGTTATTTTTACCCTCTTGAAAGATACAGGCGCAAAAGATTGAGAGCTCCCTACTGTTCTTTGGGGGGGGGGGGGGGGGGGGCAGGGATACTCGATTTACAAAATTTTTACAATTTTTACAACTTATCAAATAGATTTTACTGATTGTGGAGTATTTTACTAAAGAAAATGTTGATAATAAATCGATGTTTTCCTGTTTTGAGGCCCCCAGGAAATGTTAAGACCCTAGGCGAGTGCCTCCTGCGCATGTGCAGTAATTCGCCACCCGTTCTGAGCCACACTTATAGAAAAACTTGTAAAAAAAATTTATAGTTTTCATATTTATATTTAATTTGTATTTTTATACTAAAAATTAAAACTGTTATAAATAATATACATCTATATTATTTATAACATATATAAAAATAAATAAATAATTAAATAATAATAATAATTATAAATAGATTCTCTTCAAAATATAGCTGACTCGATGGCGTCATGGTACAGTCGCTCCAAAAACCATCCGAACACTATGGTTGATTACAGAATTCAGAAAAAATATCTGGCAACGATTTTTCTTTAAATTAGTGATCTGGTAACCTTCGTGTCACGTGATTACAGAATTCAGGAAAAATATCTGGAGCGTGTACAGCAACTGTACACGCTCCAGTTACCGTTCACAGCAAACTGGAGCGTGTGCAGTAACTGCACACGCTCCAGTTTGCTGTGAACGGTAACTGCACACGCTCAATATTTCCGTGAGTGAGCCCACACGATCTAGTATCAAAATAATATGACCACCTACAGTCGCTCAAAAAAGTATCCGAACACTATGGTTGATTACAGAATTCAGAAAAAATATCTGGCAACGATTCTTTTAGAAATTAGTAATCTGGCAACCGTGTACGTACACTAAGGTTGCCAGATCACTAATTTCTAAAAAAATCGTTGCCAGATATTTTTTCTGAATTCTGTAATCAACCATAGCGTTCGGATATTTTTTTCAGCGACTGTACATCATCGACACGCAGAGTGATCAATGAGCAGACGTTTCCCGGCACATCACAATGTGTGCATTAAAATGACCATCACAATGTGTGCATTAAAATGACCAAAGTGTAAAAGAAATTAAATCCCAAAGTGAAAAAAAAAATAAAATAGATTTGTTGGATTTAAATTTCCTTTGAAATCCCGTTTTCAGCGGACATAAGGCATAAACATTTGTAATCAGACGTTCAAAAATTTAGCTGAAATGAGTAGACTTTGTAGCGTGTAGGGCCATTCCCATTATAAACTCAATATTGCAGATAAAAAACGTTGATGCAAATATTCAATTAATGAAACTACGTAAGAAAATACATATTGTTTATTACCATCGTTACGAAACGTTCCAGATCATAACGAAAAGTATTTGAGACGAATAGAATACCTTGCAATGTAATGAGTAATATTATTATCATTTTAATACTTTTTAAAACAAGTTTACGTTGCTAAATGCAGCTCTGTATCATTATATAGTCAGTATATAAATACTAAATATTTAATTCTTATACCAAAATGCTTATATATGTGATTGCATCAGTTTTATGCAGTAGTTTCTAAACAATATATTTACATGAATAAGATCATTATTTTTTGATCAACGTTTCATAAACGTTATTATCAAGTTTTATTGTATAGTCAGTCCAAAAATATTTCAACGTCTTCTGTGCTCAGGTGAACGAGCAATATAGAATATTTGTCCTTCTGGTTGGGCTGGTTCTTCTGGCTGAACTGGTACCTCTGGTTCAGATGGTTCTTCTGGCTGAACTGGTTCCTCTGGTTGAGCTGGTACCTCTGGTTCAGATGGTTCTACTGGCTGAACTGGTTCCTCTGGTTGAGCTGGTACCTCTGGTTCAGATGGTTCTACTGGCTGGACTGGTGCATCGGTTTGAACTGGTTCCTCTGGTTGGACTGGTACATCGGTTTGAACTGGTTTCTCTGGTTGGACTGGTGCATCGGTTTGAACTGGTTCCTCTGGTTGGATTGGTACATAGGTTTGAACTGGTTCCTCTGGTTGAACTGGTGCATCGGTTTGAACTGGTTCCTCTGGTCGGACTGGTACATCAGTTTGAACTGGTTCCTCTGGTTGGACTGGTGCATCGGTTTGAACTGGTTCCTCTGGTTGGACTGGTACATCGGTTTGAACTGGTTCCTCTGGTTGGATTGGTGCATCTGTTTGAACTGGTTCCGCTGGTTCAACAGGTGCATCTGTTTGAACTGGTTCCTCTGGTTCGACGGGTGCATCTGTTTGAACTGGTTCCTCTGGTTGGATTGGTGCATCTGTTTGAACTGGTTCCGCTGGTTCAACAGGTGCATCTGTTTGAACTGGTTCCTCTGGTTGGATTGGTGCATCTGTTTGAACTGGTTCCTCTGGTTCGACTGGTGCATCTGTTTGAGCTGGTTCATCAGGCTGTTCTTGATCTGTAGGTTTAACATCTGGTTGTTTTGTTTGAGTCACTGGCTGTGGTGTAGTGGTTTCTTCCTGAGCCTCTTTGGTGGCAGGAGCTTCAGTAGCTGGTGGCTCTGGTTTACGACAGACCCCATCTTCAGACTTCTAAAAGAACAAATAAAATTTAAGCTTTTCGTAATTGAAACACAATCACTGCTAAAAAAACTAAATTACAAACATATATTTATATCAGATGGGGATACTGTATTGAGCAATGTTTTAAAATCATATTTCAGTAAGATAGATTTCGCAGACAATCCAAAGAATTGTGCACTTTGGAATAAAAACAGAATTCAACATTATTATGTTGAATTTCGTATGAAAGATATCTGTCGATATACAATAATTCTAAAAATTTTCAAACAAAAGTGATTTTTAAAATAAAAATAGCTTGCACTATTGACATCCGACTACTTTATAACTCTTATTACAAAATTGCAAACTTTAGGAAAAATTGTTAAAATATTGTGTCAATAAACTATAAAATTTCGTGAATTTTTTACTCATTAGGCAGGGAGCCATTGAAATGCTATCAAAGTTTGAATATAAAATTAGTCATTAAATGTTTAAATATATTTCCCCTTTCCGAAACTTATTTGCTTTTTCTTCTTCTTAAAATGCCATTTCCTAATGGAGGTCAGCGACCACTTCGGCATATCGTCCATGAGCAGTTGCCGCTCTAAACAAATGTTCGATGTTTAATGCAGTCCACTTCCTGGTGGGATCTAACCAAGAGATTCTTCTTCTTCCAGGTCTTCCTGGTGGGATCTAACCAAGAGATTCTTCTTCTTCTTCTTCCTGGTGGGATCTAACCAAGAGATTCTTCTTCTTCCAGGTCTTCCTGGTGGGATCTAGCCAAGAGATTCTTCTTCTTCTTCCTGGTGGGATCTAACCAAGAGATTCTTCTTCTTCCAGGTCTTCCTGGTGGGATCTAACCAAGAGATTCTTCTTCTTCCAGGTCTTCCTGGTGGGATCTAACCAAGAGATTCTGCTTCTTCTTCCTGGTGGGATCTAACCAAGAGATTCTTCTTCTTCCAGGTCTTCTTTTCCCTTCTTCCTTCAATAATTAACTGTGGTGTAAAATACATATTTATTGTTCGTGGGTTGGGTTGTTGGTTTGTTTTACCTCTGAGCGACACTTTTTTGCACACCATGGGCTAAATGGCCAGGTCACATGGGCCCCGAAGGCTCAGAGAAGGTTGGGGGAGGGGACCCACTGGAACAGCTGTTGGGAGACAGATGTTAGCCTCCCGTCAAGGCCATCCAGAGTGTTCTTTAACGTGCACAGGGTATGGCTCTCCCGCACACGGGGCCACGGCTTAACGTCCCATCCGACGGACGGCGGCCTTTTCAAGCCCATCGGTGTCCCCTACTGACCGTGGGCAGGGCGGGGATATTTTGCGGAGATAAATCTCAACGCTGACCCAGCTGGGACTCGAACATGGGAACTACAGATTACGAGCCTGGCGCGCTACCGACTGAGCCACCCCCGCCCCTTTATTGTTCGTGACTAGATGACCAAGATATGCAGTCCTGCTTCTTTTGATGATGATGAGCAATTTATGGTTCCTTCCTACTTTCTCCAGGACTTTTTCAGGGGCGAGGGTGGCTCAGTCGGTAGCGCGCCAAGCTCGCAATCTGTAGTTCCCAGGTTCGAGTCCCAGCTCCGTCAGCGTTGAGATTTATCTCCGAAAACTCCCCGCCCTGCTCACGGTCAGTAGGGGACACCGATGGACTTGGAAAGGTCGCCGTTCGTCGGATGGGACGTTAAGCCGTGGCCCCGTGTGCGGGAGAGCCATACTCTGTGCACGTTAAAGAACACGCTGGATGGCCTTGACGGGAGGCTATCATCTGTCTCCTAACAGATGTTCCAGTGGATCCCCTCCCCCAACCTTCTCTGAACCTTCTGGGTTCTTGTGACCTGACCATTTAGCCCATGGTGTGCAAAAAAGTGCCGCTCAGAGGTAAAACAACCCAGCGTTAAAGAACACGCTGGATGGCCTTGACGGGAGGCTACCATCTGTCTCCCAACTGCTGTTCCAGTGGGTCCCCTCCCCCAACCTTCTCTGAGCATCCGGGGTCCATGTGACCTGACCATTTAGCCCATGGTGTGCAAAAAAGTGCCGCTCAGAGGTAAAACAACCCAACGTTAAAGAACACGCTGGATGGCCTTGACGGGAGGCTACCATCTGCCTCCCAACAGCTGTTCCAGTGGATTCCCTCCCATAACCTTCTCTGAGCCTTCGGGGTCCATGTGACCTGGCCATTTAGCCCATGGTATGCAAAAAAAAGTGCCGCTCAGAGGTAAAACAACCGAACTCAGGACTTCATGAACAGTTAAAGATGACAAAAGAAAAAGTGCTGAGTTGGGTTGGGTTGTTTTATCTCTGAGCGGCACTTTCATTTGTCATCTTTAGCTGTCCATGGGATCTTCAACATCCTTCTGTAAATCCACATCTCGAGTGCTTTCAGTGTGCAAGTCTCAACACCATACAGCATGATCGACCTTATATAGCATATATTATATTTGCTTAACACATGTATAAATTAAAAAAATGCTATGGGAAAAGTGAAGGCATAGAAATACGTTTTCGTATAAAAACAGTGTCCTTCGTATATATATAAATAAAGGCATTCTAATAAAAATCGTAAAAGTTGTTTTACTCAAATTAAACGCGAAATATTCATAACAATCCTCAATGTAGTAGGCCTGACACAGCTTATATTAATGGCAAAATTTTCAATGGTATTTGACACTATTTGTTTTACTTATTGTTACAATTTGTAAATGTAATTATTTCCGTAATTTTCCCAATGAAATATTGCGTTTGGGTGCGAAATTAAGCCTTCGGTGTAATCTACAGGTTAAGTTTAGGTAAAACAATGTTTTTCCAGAAGAATTAGTACAAAGGTATTGCTTATACTGTATGGTTGCTGTAATCGTCAGTAACTTATAAATTTTCTTACTGCATCCCACATTGGGTTAGTAACACTTTCTTCAAGACTGGATTCCTTGAGAACTGCAGTTTTTTATGGTTTGGTGGTGGATTTATTTGTGCATCACAGTTTTAACCTTGTCATCTGAAGATAAGCCTGGTAGTTGAGCATCATCAACATATTCGAAACCATTCTTGAATTTATCCAACCAATCACAAACCTGACATCGTCCACATACTGAGACAACATTCTGCAATAAATTTTAGCCGGTTTTATTCCTTCAGCATCCAGAAATTGAATTGCAGATCGTGTCTCTATCTTGTGCATGATTCTAAGGGTGCCGCCATCTTTGTTTACTAATAACGTCAGCAGACAGAGCCACACGTGCACCAAGTGTTGCCAACAGACTGTAATGAAATAAACGAAAAACTATCATTATCGTTTGCATCTTGTGATGGTTTTAATGTGTTCATTTGATTGGTTTTTGAAATAAGACACATTTGATTTCCGGGTGGGGGAAACGGAATCCAGATCCCCTGCTTATTGTGGCAATCATCAAATTGGAATTCTATTTAAATCAACTATCAAATTGGAATTATTTTTAAATATTTGAAATATGTGTATTTTGGCGATGAATTGCACAATACTTACTCCTTTCTCTGCAACGCATTCCAAATCCTCAGCGCATGGGCAAACCATTATATAGATCTCATAATCTAGTGGGTACGGGAATATTGGTTCTTTTGGACGGCACCAGCGTCCTGCAAAGATTAAGATAAAATGTATTAGAAAAAATTTGGTAAAATTTGCATTAGTGAAAACCTAAGTTCGCAAATTTCAAAAGTTTCAATTCTCTGAGCAAAGTAGGCGTTGAAATGGGTTTTGAAATGCTGTTAGTGGTCATCTGTCTCGGCTGATGAATTGTAGTCGTTCTGTTTTATTTTACATTCGCGCCAACAAACGCCTGTCCCTGTCTTTCAGGGGCGGGGGTGGCTCAGTCGGTAGCGCGCCAGGCTCGTAATTTGTAGCTCCCAGGTTCGAGTACCAGCTGGGTTAGCGTTGAGATTTATTTCCGCAAAATTCCTCGCCCTGCCCACGGTTAGTAAGGGACACCGATGGGCTTGGAAAGGCCGCCGTCCGTCGGATGGGACGTTAAGCCGTGGCCCATTGTATGCGGGAGAGCCATACCCTGTGCACGTTAAAGAACAAGCTGGATGGCCTTGACGGGAGGCTACCATCTGTCTCCCAACAGCTGTTCCAGTGGGTCCCCTCCCCCAACCTTCTCTGAGCCTTCGGGGTCCATGTGACCTGGCCATTTAGCCCATGGTATGCAAAAATGTGCCGCTCAGAGGTAAAACAATCCAAGCCAAACAGACAATGCTTATTTGCGGTTCTACTCAACGCTTTAGCACTGAGCGCCATTTTGGCCCAACACCTTAAGTGGCCATTCTACCCAACCCCTTAAGTGGCCTTTCCACCTGGGAAAAATTCTTTCAGAATTTTCAGGAGTTTGAAGACATTGTGTGGTTCTTGATGTGAACATTCGTTATTACTTTTCATATACAAATTTATATGAAGAGTGAAGAATTAAATAAGGTATCTATAGATACTTATACGTATGTTCCATTACAAAAGTTATAAATGAAAGAGATAAAATATTATTAACACTTACATAACTGAGGACGTGTAAGGTAAACAATAATACTGTAACTTCTGCTAGAACTATTGTGTTTGTAAATAGGCCAAAAGAATTGGCCAATACGTTAAATTTAAGCTATTTTGGCAAATAGTCAATATATTTATGTAATACGTTCGTGTCACGTATATTAATTATACGTATATTTATGTAATATGTTTCGTGTCACGTGACACGAAGGTTGCCAGTTCACTAATTTCTAAAAATAATCGTTGCCAGATATTTTTTCTGATTTCTGTAATCAACCACAGTGTTCGGGTATTTTTTTGAGCGACTGTACCAGTGGTGCAAGTACCGAAAGAGCTGGGTTGGTTTTTTCTTTTACCTCTGAGTGGCACTTTTTTTTGCACGCACTGGGCCAAATGGCCAGGTCACAAGAACCCCATGAATATATAATGCAATGAATATGGAGCGTGTGCAGTTATCGTTCACAGCAAACTGGAGCGGTTGCGGTTAATGTTCACAGCCCATTGGATCGTGTGAGCTCACAAAGTCCTGGATCGTATGGGCTCACTCACGGAAATATTGAGCGTGTGCAGTTACCGTTCACAGCAAACTGGAGCGTGTGCAGTTAATGTTCACAGCACATTGGATCGTGTGAGCTCACAAAGACCTGGATCGTGTGGGCTCACTCACGGAAATATTGAGCGTGTGCAGTTACCGTTCATAGCAAACTGGAGCGGTTGCGGTTAATGTTCACAGCACATTGGATCGTGTGAGCTCACAAAGACCTGGATCGTGTGGGCTCACTCACGGAAATATTGAGCGTGTGCAGTTACTGTTCACAGCAAACTGGAGCGGTTGCGGTTAATGTTCACAGCACATTGGATCGTGTGAGCTCACAAAGACCTGGATCGTGTGAGCTCACAAACACCTGGATCGTGTGGGCTCACTCACGGAAATATTGAGCGTGTGCAGTTACCGTTCACAGCAAACTGGACGGTTGCGGTTAATGTTCACAGGACATTGGATCGTGTGAGCTCACAAAGACCTGGATCGTGTGAGCTCACTCACGGAAATATTGAGCGTGTGCAGTTACCGTTCACAGCAAACTGGACGGTTGCGGTTAATGTTCACAGCACATTGGATCGTGTGAGCTCACAAAGACCTGGATCGTGTCGGCTCACTCACGGAAATATTGAGCGTGTGCAGTTGCTGTACATGCTCGAGATATTTTTCCTGAATTCTGTAATCACGTGACACAAAGGTTGCCAGATCACTAATTTCTAAAAAAACCGTTGCCAGAAATTTTTTTCTGAATTCTGTAATCAACCACAGTGTTCGGGTATTTTTTTGAGCGACTGTACAAACTGAAGAATCTTACCTGCGTTAGTGAAAGCTCTGCACATTCCCCGGAAAGGCATATACCCTACGCAGCATTCCTTAGGACCACAGTCGGCTTGCTCTGTACAGCTCTTTGTTTCAGAGATCTGGAAAAAAAGGGAAGGGTAATTGATTTTTAATATTCAGAAACAAGTGAAGGTCAAACATCTAGTCATATTGAGAGTTTGGATTAGGTCAGTATTCATCCTTAAGAACAGATGCAGCGGAGATTGCATCAGAAGATAGCGCCTCAGGCTTCTAAGCTGATATTACAAGCTTCGAGTCTTTATTGTTCCGGGCTGCAGGTTCGGCTTAACTAGTAGCGCGCCAGGCTCATGATCTGCAGTTCCTAGATTCGAGTCCCAACTGTTATAGAGTTGAGATTTATCTTCGCAAAACTTCCCCCCCCCCTCACTTACACACTAAAAAAAAATAAATAATAAATACCCCCTCAAGCAGCTTCTTGCCACAGAGGTCTGACAGGAGCCTGTCAGTTTATATGCCATAGTAGAAGGTCTGAGAGGATGGCAGGACCGCAGCAGAAAAACGACACATACATCCATGCCTTATCCGGGGCTCGAACCCAGGTCCCGTAGATCAGTAGCCAAGCGCGCTAACCACTCGGCCACGGGACGGCAACCCACGGTCAATATATAGATGTTAAATAAGAGTTTCGTCGATGAGTGGTTTGGGTTGTTTTACCTCTGAGCGGCACTTTTTTGCACACAATGAGCTAAATAGCCAGGTCACAAGGACCCCAAGGGCTCAGAGAAGGTTGGGGGTGGAGACCCACTGGAGCAGCTACTAGGAGACAGATGATAGCCTCTCGTCAAGTGTGTCGTTCCAGTGTGTTCTTTAACGTGCAGAAGGTATGGCTCTCCCACACACGGGGCCACGGTTTAACGTCCCATCCGACGGACGGCGGTCTTTCCAAGTCCATCGATATCCTCTACTGACCGTGAGCAGGGCGGGGAATTTTGCAAAGGTAAATCTCAACGCTGGCCCAGTTGGGACTGGAACCTGGAAACTGCAGATTACGAGCCTGACGCGCTACCGACTGAGTAATGAGTGGCTCAGTCGGTAGCGCGTCAGAAATTAGTGATCACTTCGGTAGCGTTTAGAAACAACCCAGCGATTCAGCTTGCTATTGCTAAGTTGTTATCAATATTCAAAACCATAATCTGCAACAAAAAATGGTAAATTCGAAAGGTAAAAGCTCCTGATTTTCGGAAAAAAATATATTTAAAGAAAAACTTATTTTTTTTCTGTATGTTATAACTTGAGTTGTTGGGTTGTTTTACATCTGAAAGGCCCTTTTTTTTTTACACACAATGGACTAAATGTCCAGGTCACAATGACCCGAACTGCTCAGTGCAGGTTAAGGAAAGAAATCTGCTGGAGAGCTGAGAAGAGACAGATGGAAGCCTGAGGTCGAGACCATCCAGAGTGTTCTTTAACATGCACAGGGTATGACTCTCGTGCACAAGGAGACCACGACATAAGAGTCTCATCAGAGTCCATCGAGAGTCTCATCAGACGGAGAGTATCCTTTCCTAGATCATCGTTGGTCCTTTTCTGATCAAGTGAGGGTGCGTTTTAGCGGAGATAAATCTCAACTCTGGCACAGATGGGGGGAGGGGGCGGGGGGGCTCAGTCGGTAGCTCGCCACGCTCGTAATCTGTAGTTCCCAGGTTCGAGTCCCAGCTGGGTAAGCGTTCAGATTTCAGCGTTCCCCTCCCCCAACCTTCTCTGAGCCTTCGGGGAGTAGTATCATCCCAACCCACGGTTCTCGCACTAGTGATTCCCCCCTCCCTATGACGTCACTGACCACGCCCACTTCCGGCCACGTGGCCAAAAAGTGGGCGTGGTCGGTGACGTCATAGGGAGGGAAATCACTAGTGCGAGAACCGTGGGTTGGGATGATACTACTTCGGGGTCCTTGCGACCTGGCCATTTAGTCCATGGTGTACAAAAAAGTGCCGCTCAGAGGTAAAACAACCCAACCCTGGCACAAATGGGATTGGAACCTGGGAACTGCAGATTACGAGCCTGGAGCGCTACCGACTGAGCCACCCCGTCCCTCGCCTCCTCTCAGGAATAAGGGATTGCTTTTGACCAAATAATCTCTGTTGGAGCTTGAAGCTTTCGGATGTTTTACCTGCTTTAGCTTTTGGGTTGTTAGCTGCAATTTTTCTCTTTTGCATACAATAGTCTAAATAGCCAGGCCACCAAGGGCTTAGAGCTGATGGATTTCAGCGGAGAAAATCTCCACCCAACACGCTGGAAACACCGGATTGCGAGCCTGGGTGCAACCGACTGAGCCAACCTCTCTGTACGGTTGTAGCTAAATGATACCTTATGAAGACTTAACACTCTTCAGTGCTATAGCACACCATGCATGACCACCAAGGAGGTAGGAATTCCACTTCAGGCTTGAGAAAAATTAACCACTGGGCAGCTCTTGCAGGTAGATGGGCGCAGGTTCGAGTCCCAGCTGGGTCAGCATTGAGATTATCTCCGCAAAATTCCCCGCCCTGCCCACGGTCAGTAGGGAACACCGATGGGCTTGGAAAGGCCGCCGTCCGTCGGATGGGACATTAAAGCCATGGCCCCGTGTGCAGGAGAGCCATACCCTGTGCAAGTTAAAGAACACGCTGGATGGCCTTGACGGGAGGCTACCATCTGTCTCCCAACAACTGTTCCAATGGGTCCCCTCCCCCAACCTTCTCTGAGCCTTCGGGGTCCATGTGACCTGGCCATTTAGCCCATGGTGTGCAAAAAAGTGCCGATCAGAGGTAAAACAACCCAACCCAGGTAGATGGGTGCCGAATGGCAGGATGGTGTCAAGAGCCGCATCTACTCCTACCTGCTGTTGGTTGGTTGTTTCACCCCTGAGTGACACTTTTTTTGCACACCATGGGCTAAATGGCCAGGTCACAAGAACCCAGAAGGTTCGGAGAAGGTTGGGGGAGGGGACCCACTGGAACAGCTGTTGAGAGACAGATGATAGCCTCCCGTCAAGGCCATCCAGCGTGTTCTTTAACGTGCAAGGGAATGGCTTTCCCACACACGGAGCCACGGCTTAACGTCTCATACGACAGACGGCGGCCTTTCCAAGCCCAGCGGTGTCCCCTACTGACCGTGGGCAGGGCGGGGAATTTTAATTTTTGAGACACTCTTCATCAACCTCCAACTATTTGAGTGAAATGAATCAAGAACTTACCGCCAAAACGACAGCCAACAAAGCAGCAAGTAGCATCATGTTCATATTTATTCTTATTCCTGAAGCAACTGAGCTGCAGAATACTACAATTTAGGATTCACTCAGAGGAGCAGTTTCTTGTGAAGGAGTTCCAGGACTGCGATATTTTTATATACCTTTTTTCCTCCCCAGAAATTCGGTCGCGTTATCTTCCGACGTCATCTTCACGAGTAACGTCAGATTAGCTGTCAACGCTGTCGGAAGAAGTTGATGCAATTTAGGGAGATAAGGACACAGCGCGTGGCAGACCCTGACAATGGCAGAATACCAAAGAGCATCAGGTGGAAGAGTCTAGACTCGTGGATGTAAGACCCGGATCTCTATCTCTTCTGTCGCCATCGTCGGCTTCGTCATCTCCTGATTGTTGTTATTTGTCCATCTATTTGGATGTTATCTTTGTTTTTCGATACAACTGATAATTCTTATCGCTCTTGTTTCTCAGGTTCAAAGAAATCTTTGCCAATTTTTCTTCTCTGAAAATGTACCTGGGGGTTTTCGAGATCTTCTCTCTTTATGGACTATAAATTTAGTGTTAATAAAACTCCTCAGAGTCGAAAACATGTTGCAAAATCAAAAGTAAGTTTTATGTATGGCATTCAATTTTTTATCTCTTTATGTATCTATTTTCGTCGTTGGAGTTTACGCTCTTTTCAACGTTTTTGGCAATTATACAATTTGAGGTTCTTTAGAGCAGTGGTTCCCAGCTAATGAGAGCAACGGTTCGCTCAGTCGGTAGCGTGCTAGACTTGTAATCTGCAGTTCCCAGGTTCGAGTCCCAACCGGTCCAACGTTGAGATTGATATCCGCTAAGCCACCTCACTCTACTCTCGGTCAGAGGGAAGACGGATGGATTTCGGAAGGCGCCGTCCGTCGAATGGGTTGGGTTGTTTTACCTCTGCGCGGCACTTTTTTTGCACACAACGGGCTAAATGGCCAGGTCATAAAGACTCCGAAGGTTCAGAGAAGGTTGGGGGAGGGAACCCACTGGAACAGCTATTGGGAGACAGATGGTAGCCTCCCGTCAAGGCCATCCAGTGTGTTCTTTAACGTGCACAGGGTATGGCTCTCCCACACACGGAACCACGGCTTAACGTCCCATTTGACGGACGGCTGCTTTTCCAAGCCCATTGGTGTCCCCTACTGACCGTGGGCAGGGCGGAGAGTTTTGGGGATATAAGTCTCAACGTTGACCCAGCTAGGACTCGAACCTGGGACCTAAAAATTACAAGCCTGGCGCGCAGCCGTCTGTCGGATCGGATGTTAAGCCATGGCTCCTTATGCGGGAGAAGGTTGGGTTGTTTTACCTTTGAGTGGCACCTTTTTTGCACACCCGCACACTGCGCTACTGTATAACGTCCCATCCGACGGACGGCGGCCTTTCCAAGCCCATCGGTGTCCCCTACTGACCGTGGGCAGGGCGGGGAGTTTTGCGGAGATAAATTTGAACGCTAGACCAATCGGGACTCGAACAGGGAACTGCAGATTACGACCCTGGCCTGCTACCGACTGAGCCCACCCCACATCTATGTCTTACGACCCTGGCCTGCTACCGACTGAGCCCACCCCACATCTATGTCTTACGACCCTGGCCTGCTACCGACTGAGCCCACCCCACATCTGTGTTTTACGACCCTGGCCTGCTACCGACTGAGCCCACCCCACATCTATGTCAGGGACGGACAACCAACTCTTCATGAGAGCCATGTTTACATGACATCTGTGATATTCAGCTACTGAATTATTGATATTACGCCGACAGTTTGATGCCTATTATATTAAGAGCATTGGAAGCAGATTGGTTTCCCGTTCCCAAAAGAGATGGCGCCACGTGCGAAACGAAAAAAATCTCGAAATGTTTATAGTCAGAATTCGCTGAACAAAAAGTATTAATCGTTGATAGGTTAGTGGTGAGAAGGTCCGATATGTAATTGGGAGACCTGGATTCGATTCCCGCTCAAGGCGAGGTTAAATATTTATAGCAAGCTAAAGTGTATATACAGTACACCAGGAATGGGCGAAGTTTTCTCATAAGGGGGGGGGGGGATGAACCGGATAAGGATTATTCAGAGTATTGCGAGCCAGAACCATAGTTAACACCAACACTGGATCCCTCCCAAATTAAATTTTCACATATGACGTCCCATGGTCGAGTGGTTAGCGCGCTTGGCTACTGATCTAAGGGACCTGGGTTCGAGTCCCAGGTCCCTTAGATCATGGATGTATGTGTCGTTTTTCTGCTGAGGTTCCGCTATCCTCACAGACCTTCTACTGTGGCATATAAACTGACAGGCTCCTGTCAGACCTCTGTGGCAAGCAGCTGCTTGAGGAGGTATTTATTTATTTATTTATATCTATTACGAAAAGGAACATGAGAATTAAACATGCAAGAATCTAAAAGTAAATATTTAACATAATTTGCATAAAAATACAATGCATTTTAATGAGACTTTTAGATTTAACATTTTTCACATCATCATCAGTATTTGGTAAAATTCTGATGGTTAGCTAGAACAAAATGACGTCAGAAAATTGTTGCTCGTGATTGGCCCTTTCATTGTATTGAGGAATAGCATTGGCTGTGAAATGGCGCATGCGCACGATTGTTCGTCTCTCGAATCAGATAACCAGTCGTAATGACATGCTTAAAATGTTGAAATAAAAATTAAAGAAATAATATTAATAATACAAAATAATGAAATGATATTAATGAAGATCAGAAAATAATAATGATAAATGATATTTAGTAAGTAAATAAAATAATTTCAAAGTTTCGCTTCTAATGGTTTTTCTTTTTTTCGTTAGTTTTATTTTCGGTGTCTTTTATTCTAGTTTTTTTAATGGATTCACAAACACTTCGTGGTCAGGATTACACATGCTTACGAGATGCATTTGCACGCATAGCAACGAGACACATTTGCACACACATTGATGAGCCACAAGACGCATTTGCATGGATAGTGACGAGACACTTACAAGACACATTTGCATACATAATGACGAGACGCTTGTGACATGCATTTGCATACATAGTGACGAGACACTTATGAAATGCATTTGCGCGCATAATGACGAGACACTAACGAGACACATTTGCACACATACTGGTGAGGCACAAGATGCATTTGCACGCATAGCGATGAGACATTTGTGAGACGCATTTACACACATAGTGATGAGACACTTGTGAGACGCATTTGCATACATAACAATGAGACACGAGATGCATTTGCAGACATAGTGATGAGACACATTTCCACGCATAGTGATGAGACGCATTTGCATACATAGCAATGAGACACTTACGAGATGCATTTGCAGACATAGTGATGAGACACTTACGAGATGCATTTGCAGACATAATGATGAGACACATTTCCACGCATAGTGATGAGACGCATTTGCATACATAGCAACGAGACACTTACAAAATGCATTTTCAGACATAGTGATGAGACACTTACGAAATGATTTGAAGACATAGTGATGAGACGCATTTGCATACATAATGACAAGGCACTTATAAAATGCATTTGCAGACATAGCGACAAGACACTTATGAGACGCGTTTGCATTTGCACCCATAGCGATGAGACACTTATGATGAGACATTTGCACATATAGTGATGAGACACTTATTATGAGACATTTGCACACGTAGCGATGAGACACTTATAAGATGCATTTGCACACATAGTGATGGGACACTTACAAGATGCATTTGCATTCATAATGGTGAGACACTTATGAGATACATTTGCATACATAGCGATGAGGAATTTACGAGATGCATCTGCATGAATAGTGACAAGACACTTATGAGATGCATTTGCAGAAATAGTGATGAGACACATTTGCACACATGACAAGACACTTACGAAATGCATTTGCACGCATAGCAAAGAGACGCATTTGCACGCATAGTGACGAGACGCGTTCGCAGGCATAGTTACAACACACCAGATGCATTTCCACACATAGTGATGAGGCACTTATGAGGTGCATTTGCATGCATAGTGACGAGACACTTACGAGACGCATTTGCATGCATAGTGACGAGACGCATTTGCATGCATAGTGACGAGACGCATTTGCATGCATAGTGACGAGACACTTACGAGACGCATTTGCATGCATAGTGACGAGACACTTACGAGACGCATTTGCATGCATAGTGACGAGACACTTACGAGACGCATTTGCATGCATAGTGTCGAGACACTTATGAGACGCATTTGCATGCATAGTGACGAGACACTTACGAGATGCATTCGCATGCATAGTGACGAGACACTTACAAGACGCATTTGCATGCATAGCGACGAGATGCATTTGCATGCATAGTGACGAGACACTTACGAGACGAATTTGCATGCATAGTGTCGAGACACTTACGAGACACATTTGCATGCATAGTGACGAGACACTTACGAGATGCATTCGCATGCATAGTGACGAGACACTTACGAGACGCATTTGCATGCATAGTGACGAGACACTTACGAGACGCATTTGCATGCATAGTGTCGAGACACTTACGAGACGCATTTGCATGCATGGTGACGAGACACTTACAAGACGCATTCGCATGCATAGTGACGAGACACTTACGAGACGCATTCGCATGCATAGTGACGAGACACTTACGAGACGCATTTGCATGCATAATGACGAGACACTTACGAGACGCATTTGCATGTATAGTGACGAGACACTTACGAGACGCATTTGCATGCATAGTGACGAGACACTTACGAGACGCATTTGTATGCATAGTGACGAGACACTTACGAGACGCATTTGTATGCATAGTGACGAGACACCTACGAGACACTTACGAGACGCATTTGCATGCATAGTGACGAGACACGAGACGCATTTGCATTCATAATGACGAGACTCTTACAAGATGCCTTTGCACACATAGCAAGGTGACATGTAGGAGACTCATTTCCACAATACTCTGCATGGGTTTGACGAGAGGTTCTTCTGTCTTCTAAGAGCTTTCTAGTGGATTCCTTCTCTCCCATGTAAAACGACTTGGAATCGATGAAGTGAGCGTTGGCTCAGTGAGTACCGTATCAAACTTGTAATCTGCAGTTCCCAGGTTCGAGTCGCAATTGTAACAGCATTGAGATTTATCTCCGTTAACCCGTTCTATCCACGGTGAGAAAGGGAACACCGAAGGTCATGCAAATGCCGCCGTCTGTCGAATCGTACGTAAAGCGTGGTTCCGTGTGTAAGCTAAAGAGCATGCTGGATGCCCATGACTGGAGGCTTCCGTCTGCCTGCTAACAGCTGTCCAGTGAGTCTGCTTTCCGCAACCTTCTCTGGGGTGGGGTGGCTCAGTCGGTAGCGTGCCAGGTTCGTAATCTGTAGTTCCCAGGTTCGAGTCCCAGCTGGGTCAGGGTTGAGCTTTATCTCCGCAAAATTCCCCACCTTGCCCATGGTCAGTAGGGTCACCGATGGGCTTGGAAAGGTCGCCGTCCCCGTGTGCGAGAGAGCCATACCCTGTGCACGTTAAAGAACACGCTGGATGGCCTTGACGGGAGGCTACCATTTGTCTCCCAACAGCTGCTCCAGTGGGTCTCCTCCTCCAACCTTCTCTGAGCCTTCGGGGTCCATGTGACCTGACCATTTAGCCCATGGTGTGCAAAAAAGTGTCGCTCAGAGGTAAAACAACCCAACATTAAAGAACACGCTAAATGGCCTTGACGGGAGGCTACCATCTGTCTCCCGACAGCTGTTCCAGTGGGTCCCCGCCCCCAACCTTCTCTGAGCTTTCGGGGTCCTTGTGACCGGCCATTTAGCCCATGGTGTGCAAAAAAGTGTCGCTCAGAGGTAAAACAACCCAACCCAACCCGCACACTTCTCTGTGCTCTTGGAGTCTTTGTGACGTGGCCGTTTTGTTCATTGCATGCAAAAATGTCTCGCTCTTCACTAAAGTGTTTACGTAATTTATGGGCGACCCCAGTAGCCAAATTAAGGTCACTTTAATTCAGAAATAACTCATTTTGATACGTCTCGATAAAAAGTGCGATTTAATGACTCCAGTGAAAGCCGATTCGCTGAAAATTTCCTTCCCCAGTAACGTATAGTAATCAATTAGAAGGGTAACTTCTGCACTCCGAAAACAAGAAATGTTTACGGTTCATATTCCTTCTTATCCAGGGTGCAACACCGCCGCCTTCTGCGCGCATGACGAGGGCGCATAACAGAATCTGAAGCACTTTATTAACTTAGTTTAGGGAAATGTATTTTTGATTTTGTTTAAGTAGAATTAATGAGAAACAGATAATTCAGGTTGCAGTCTCAGACTGCAGGACAAAGAAACATAATTTGTTCGTAAACTGAGTCCAAACCAATAAAATTAGCTTATTTGTTCGAAATAATAACTTGCAACAGAGCACAGGACTTAGATAAATTAGTTTATTAGGGTTAGAATCTAAGATTTCAAGTTATACGCATAGCAAAAATGATCTTAATTTTTCTTTTAAGACCAAAAGTTTTTTATATTACTAAAGTGGCCAATAAAATTCCAAAACGTTTATTTTAACCATTTGTTTGTCGACCGCTCTGTTGGAACATGGATTTTGGCAGACGCAGAATATATTGGCCAAATTAAAAATCACATGCTTATTTTCTTAAAATAAATTTTATTGGTTATTTTAAGATTTGTTCTTAAGTTTAGTGTACATGGTGTTTCAAAAGTAGGTTTACAACTTGGAGAGGATGTATACATATATTAATAAATGGTAGAACAGAAATGTAGCCAAACACATCAAGTTTTGTCAGAGGTACAGTCGCTCAAAAAAGTATCCGAACACTATGGTGGATTACGGAATTCAGAAAAAATATCTGGCAACATTTTTTTAGCAATTAATGATCTGTGTGTCACGTGACACGAAGGTTGCCAGATCACTAATTTCTAAAAAAATCGTTTGCCAGATATTTTTTTCTGAATTCTGTAATCCACCATAGTGTTCGGATATTTTTTAATATATATAACGCGTATGAATATATAATGCAATGAATATGGAGCGTGTGCAGTTACCGTTCACAGCAAACTGGAGCGGTTGCGGTTAATGTTCACAGCACATTGAATCGTGTGAGCTCACAAAGACCTGAATCGTGTGGGCTCACTCACGGAAATATTGAGCGTGTGCAGTTACCGTTAACAGCAAACTGGAGCGGTTGCGGTTAATGTTCACAGTACATTGGATCGTGTGAGCTCACAAAGACCCTGATCGTGTGGGCTCACTCACGGAAATATTGAGCGTGTGCAGTTACCGTTCACAGCAAACTGGAGCGGTTGCGGTTAATGTTCACAACACATTGGATCGTGTGAGCTCACAAAGACCCGGATCGTGTGGGCTCACTCACGGAAATATTGAGCATGTGCAGTTACCGTTCACAGCAAACTGGAGCGGTTGCGGTTAATGTTCACAGCACATTGAATCGTGTGAGCTCACAAAGACCCGGATCGTGTGGGCTCACTCACGGAAATATTGAGCATGTGCAGTTACCGTTCACAGCAAACTGGAGCGTGTACAGCAACTGCGTGTACAGTTGCTGTACACGCTCCAGATAATTTTCGTGAATTCTGTAATCACGTGACACGAAGGTTGCCAGATTACTAATTTCTAAAAAAATCGTTGCAGATATTTTTTCCGAATTCCGTAATCCACCATAGTGTTCGGATACTCTTTTAGAGCGACTGTAAGAGGGAATTTAATTCCGCCAGAATTGAAGGCGCAGTTGTAGAATTTGTTTCAACAACCAGACATGCTGTGTCGCATTTGCGAAGATATTTATTTTAAGGGAAAGAAATTCGTTACAGGTGGGATAATTGTCGTTACATCTGGAATTCACATTGAACTGTCACTCAAAAAAAATAATCCCTCAAGCAGCTGCTTGCCACAGAGGTCTGACAGGAGACTGTCGATTTCATACGCATACAGTATAAAGAGTATGTGAGAATGATGGAACTTCAACAGATAAACAACACAGTCTTACCTGGGGCTAGAACCCAGGTCCATTGGATCAGCAGTCAAGCACACTGACCACTCGACCACGGGACGGCGCCACTCTGATACATCTGGATAAAGCTCGATGTCTTTGCCTGCATTTCTATGTATTTGATACTTCATTTTGAAAATGAATAGAGGGCATGAGAAACGTCAATTTCTTTTAATGAGTGTGTTCGTGAGTTGTAGATGTTTACTGGTGAAGGTTGGGTTGGGTTGTTTTACCTCTGAGCGGCACTTTTTTGCACACCATGGCTAAATGGCCAGGTCACAAAGACCCCGAAAGCTTAGAGAAGTTTGCGGGGGTTGTGTTGGGTTGGGTTGTTTTACCTCTGAGCGGCACTTTTTTGCACACCATGGCTAAATGGCCAGGTCACAAAGACCCCGAAAGCTTAGTGAAGTTTGCGGGGGTTGTGTTGGGTTGGGTTGTTTTACCTCTGAGCGGCACTTTTTTGCACACCATGGCTAAATGGCCAGGTCACAAAGACCCCGAAAGCTTAGTGAAGTTTGCGGGGGTTGTGTTGGGTTGAGTTGTTTTACCTCTGAGCGGCACTATTTTGCACACCATGAGCAAAATGGCCAGGTCACAAAGACCCCGAAAGCTTAGAGGAGGTTGGGGTAGGGAACCACTGTTGGGAGACAGATGGTAGCCTCCCGTTCTTTAACGTGCACAGGGTATGGCTCTCCCGCACACGGAGCCACGGCTTAACGTCCCATCCGACGGACGGCGGCCTTTCCAAGCCCAGCGGTGTCCCCTACTGACCGTGGGCAGGGCGGGGAATTTTGCGGAGATAAAGGTTAAAGTGTACTTTTTATCACACTTTACTCGGAACGCTGACCCAGCTGGGACTCGAACCAGGGAACTAGAGATTACAAGCCTGGCGTGCTACCGACTGAGCCACCCCCGCCCCAAAATGTTTGAACGCATGGAATACCTTCAAACCAGTATTATCCTGAAAGTGTAAGTGAGAAAGGTATAATGGATTTGGGGAGGCCGACGTCCGTTGGATGGGACGTTAAGCCGTGTGTAGGAGAGCCATACCCCTTATATGTTAAAAAACATAATGCATGGTCTTGTCGAGATGCTTACATCTGTCTCTTAACACCTGTCCAGGGGGGCGGGGGAGGGCTCAGTCGGTAGTGCGCCAGGATCGTAATCTGTAGTTCCCAGGTTCGAGTCCCAGCTGGGTCAGCGTTGAGATTTATCTCCGCAAAATTCCCCGACCTGCCCACGGTCAGTAGGGGACACCGTTGGGCTTGGAAAGGCCGCCGTCCGTCGGATGGGACGTTAAGCCGTGGCTCCGTGTGCGGGAGAGCCATACCGTGTGCAATTTAAAGAAACTCTGGATGGCCTTGACAGGAGGCTACCATCTGTCTCCCAACAGCTATTCCAGTGGGTCCCCTTCCCCAACCTTCATCTGAGCCTTCGGGGTCCTTGTGACCTGGCTATTTAGCCGATTGTGTGCAAAAAAGTGCCGCTCAGAGGTAAAACAACCCAACCCAACTCAATGGTAAAAGCTGTTGTCCCTGAAAAGATTTTATTTTTATAGTTATTTCCTCATTTGAAAAGCAACAAACCAGGCAAGAAAATTCCCTAGCCAATGGCATGTGTACGAACGACTTTCCCCCAACCCTAGTCATTTACATAAGGGGTCTAAAACTTTACTCGGAAACACTCGAAAAGTGTTAAACTTCCTACTTAAAAGCTCATGCGAAAAATTGTAAACATCGAAGAAATGACATCACCTTGACTTATTTTTTTCTTCCACAGCATCCGCTTGGATCATAAATTAAAATGAAGCTTCTGCTAACATCCGGAAACAGACCGGGGATTATTACCCCCCCCCCCCCCACACACACACACACACACAATCACCAAGGACGTACGTAGGCAGAGATAAGTGCAACTGTCTCCGAACATCCACCTTAGAAGACTGAGATTCGTCTCAGATCTCTTGATAGCATTGTCGTAATCAACCCACGCACCTCTAATACGCACTGGGTTTGTGCAAACGAGAGAATGACTCCTACAAATCAGAGAAGAAACGGTTAAAAGTAACAGTTCTTATCAGATTATCGAGGTTATCACTTTTGTCTCTTTACCATTCCACAACAGTTACCATGCGGGCTCACTTATGCAACTATATCGGGTGATTTTATGCGCTATCGGTCACTGCTTCACTGGGGGAGGGATGTGGCTTAGTCGGTAGCGTGCCAAGATCGTCATATGTAGTTCCCAGGTTCGAGTCTCACCTGTGCACTATGTACACTTTATGGAATACGATGGTGGCAGGGGTGGTTCAGTCGGTAGCGCGCCAGGCTCGTAATCTGCAGTTCCCAGGTTCGACTCCCAGTTGGACCAGGGTTGAGATTTATGTCCACAAAACTCCCCGCCCTGCCCACGATCAGTACACCGATGGGCTTGGAAAGGCCGTCGTCGGGACTGTCCGTCGGATAGGACGTTAAGCTGTGACCTGTGTGCGGGAGAGCCATACCCTGTGCATGTTAAAGAACACACTGGATGGCCTTAAAGGGAGGCTACCATCTATCTCCCAATAGCTATTCCAGTGGGTCTCCTCTCCCAACTTTCTCTGAGCCTTTAGGATCCTTGTGACCTGGCCATTTAGTCCATTGTGTGCAAAAAAGTGTCTCTCAGAGAAAAAACATCCTAAGTGTGAGAAAGGAAGAGGGTTGGGTTGTTTCACCTCTGAGCGGCACTTTTTTGCACACCATGGGCTAAATGGCCAGGTCACATGGACCCCGAAGGCTCAGAGAAGGTTGGGGGAGGGGACCCACTGGAACAGCTGTTGGGAGACAGATGGTAGCCTCCCGTCAAGGACATCCAGCATGTTCTTTAACGTGCACAGAGTATGGCTCTCTCCCGCATACGGGGCCACGGCTTAACGTCCCATCCGACGGACGGCGGCCTTTCTAGGCCCATCGGTGTCCCCTACTGACCGTGGGCAGGGCGGGAAATTTTGCGGAGATAAATCTCAACGCTGACCCAGCTGGGACTCGAACCTGGGAACTACAGATTACGAGCCTGGCGCGCTACCGACTGAGCCACCCCCAAAGAAAGAGGGAAAAGTATCATTAAATGATTTTTTTTTTTTAATTTTTAATATTCAAAGATGGTTTAGCATTCCCTACTTTCATAAGAATGAGTAGAGACCTTAAGAGCTCATACAATTCTGAGACGAAAAGTATTGGGTAAATGAATAATAAAAAACAAAAAACATAGTGTTGCAAAAAATATATAAACTGAAAGGTTTCTAAAATAATTCAAAGTATTGCATTCGATAGTTTTAAATTTTGATAACACTGAATCTATGATCGACTGGATTATCTCAATAACAGGAAGTCTAGAGGCAAACCTTCGTGTCATGTGACACGAAGGTTGCCAGATCACCAATTTCTAAAAAAATCGTTGACAGATAATTTTTCTGAATTCTGTAATCCACCATAGTGTTCGGATATTTTTTAATATATATAATGCGTATGAATATATAATGTAATGAATATGGAGCGTGTGCAGTTACCGTTCACAGCAAACTGGAGCGGTAAATGTTCACAGCACATTGGATCGTGTGAGCTCACAAAGACCTGGATCGTGTGGGCTCACTCACGGAAATATTGAGCGTGTGCAGTTACCGTTCACAGCAAACTGGAGCGGTTGCGGTTAATGTTCACAGCACATTGGATCGTGTGAGCTCACAAAGACCTGGATCGTGTGGGCTCACTCACGGAAATATTGAGCGTGTGCAGTTACCGTTCACAGCAAACTGGAGCGTGTGCAGTAACTGCACACGCTCCAGTTTGCTGTGAACGGTAACTGGAGCGTGTACAGTTGCTGTACACGCTCCAGATATTTTTCCTGAATTCTGTAATCACGTGACACGAAGGTTGCCAGGTCACTAATTTCTAAAAAAATCGTTGCCAGATATTTTTTCTGAATTCTGTAATTAACCACAGTGTTTGGTTATTTTTTTGAGCGACTGTACCATAGTATATGTACGGTAGGTGGTCATATTATTCTGATACGACTGTGTATACGGGTCAGCCCAGATAATATATTGCCTTCGGAGAATATGGATGCTCGAAGTGGCAGTTCGTGACTAAACATTTTGGTGGCCATTTTGACTACTACAGGCAGGACCCAGATGTGGGGAAAAATTGGGGTGATACCTGATATTCAAATGAACCGAATAGGACTAAAAAGACGTTTCGTAATGCATATCTTATTTTTTTTCTCAGCTATTCTCAAAACACATTATTTAACAAAATTTTAGAAAAAAACAAACTCATAAAAGTGTTCTTGTCCTTTCTACTTGAATTTAGCATTTAGTCCTCCACAATAATAATTACCTCTACATGTATATTTCCTCTCTAACGGCATTGCATTTTAAAAACTATTCATGAAAAATATGTCTATTTCGTTTACTACGTTTTTTAACTCCATTCCGATTGTGTTGTTGGGTTGGATTGTTTTACCTCTTAGCGGCACTTTTTTGCACACCATGGGCTAAATGGCCAGGTCACATAGACCCCGAAGTCTCAGAGAAGGTTGGGGGAGGGGACCCACTGGAACAGCTGTTGGAAGACAGATGGTAGTCTCCCGTCAAGGCCATCCAACGTCCCATCAGACGGACGGCGGCCTTTCCAAGCCCATCGGTGTCCCCTTCTGACCGTGGGCAGGGCGGGGAATTTTGCGGAGATAAATCTCAACGCTGACCCAGCTGGGACTCGAACCTGGGAACTACAGATTACGAGCCTGGCGCGCTACCGACTGAGCCACCCCCGCCCCCATTCCGATTGTGAATTTATATGTGTCATTTTAAACTGAATTATTCATTCGTAAATTATCACTTGAAAAGTTGTCTATTTTGGTTATATTTAATTTACAATTTTAATTTATTATTTATTTATATTAATTATGAATATTAATAACGGGGTGTGGTCAGTTATGAATATTAATAAGGGGGATAGTAGTGGGGGTGCATAAGAGGGCGTGGTCGGTTACGAATATTGATAAAGGGGATAATAGTAGGGGCGCATAAGGGGCGTGGCCGGTGACGTCATAGGGGGAAAGCACTGTGCGTGGGGGGGGCTACGGTGCTAACTCACTACTATCGTATTTTACCGGTTATGGTTCTACCTGCCCCTGAATGCAAACCCACACAATTCTCATTTTTATTGTTAGGGATGCTTTGGGTTGCAATGATCACAGAAAAGAGGAAAGGAGATGGTCAGAGTTATCAACCCATTTATAAACGCAGATACATATAGAAATAAACCAAAACTGCAGTAATGATTATTTTTATAGATTTCTTATTCACTAGCCATTAGTAGGGTGATGATTAGAAAATATGAAACGCGTGCAGAAAGAGGAAGAAGTTGTGGATGCCGACGAAATAGTAAAATATGCAGCACCCATTTCAAACTAGACTGCTGCATTAGGAGACATTTATCAAGAATCCTAATGTAGGCGTTAATTAACAGAAACTGTCAAAAGTAAATGCATATTTTTCTTGCAAACGTACAATGTAGTGGTACTTTGAAAAGTTGACATTATACACCGGGTAAAGTTTATTACATTTCTTTTTACCTAAGAAAGGGATCTTTTTCAACTTCTGGCTGTACAGAGGCATGCCAATTTATTACGGAATGTCAAGATAAAACTAATTTCAAAGCTCTGTAACTTCTAAAATACGCATTGCATGGAAAAATATTGCTGAAGATGAATTAAAGTTCTCAATCAAATCTACCTAAATCTCTATTTTCAATAATATTCGTTCAATATTTCAAAAGTCATGGATTTAACTACAGTAGAGCCATTCAGAAATAACCACGGAATTCCAGCTACCATAATTCTTTAAATTTTAAACGAATATTGTTGAAAATTGAGATTTAGATCGATTTGATTGCGATCTTTATCTTCAATAACAATTTTGATACAAAGCGAATTTTATAAGTTCTAAAATGTTTCATTTATATACACTGCGCGACATTGAAATTATTCCACCCGCAAGGAGTGAGGGGATAGCAGTGAGATGTAGCACACATAGCAATACATATTGGTACACCATGGTTTAATTTGAAGCCACTTGCAACAGTTAGAAGATGAGATAATGCAGCACAATATGACTGCCTCAGTACGTAGTTGCACCGTCGTGAACGGCAATATAGGGTTGGGTTGTTTTACCTCTGAGCGGCACTTTTTTGCACACCATGGGCTAAATGGCCAGGTCACATGGACCCCGAAAGCTCAGAAAAGGTTGGGGCAGGGGACCCACTGGAACAGCTGTTGGGAGACAGATGGTAGCCTCCCGTCAAGGCCATCCAGCGTGTTCCTTAACATGCACAGGGTATTGCTCTCCCGCACACGGGGCCATGGCTTAACGTCCCATCCGACGGACGGCAGCCTTTCCAAGCCCATCGGTGTCCCCTACTGACCGTGGGCACGGCGGGGAATTTTGCGGAGATAAATCTCAACGCTGACCCAACTGGGACTCGAACCTGGGAACTGCAGATTACGAGCCTGGAGCGCTACCGACTGAGCCACCCCCGCCCCCGAACGGCAATACAGGCAGCAATACAGCGTGACATGGAGTCATACAGTCGACGGATATGGTCCTGTGGAATTGCACACCAAGCAGCATTAACTTGCTCCCATAATTCATCAAGATTCTGTGCTGGCCGGTGAGAGGATTGCACACGTCATCCAATGTGGTCCCACAGATTTTCTATTGGGGATAAATCTAGAGATCGTGCAGGCCATCTCAATACTTTAACATGTTGCAAACTTTGTCTGGAGACCCTAGCAGTGTGTACACGGGCGTTGTCATACTGGAAAATGGGCTGCTGCATGCCTCCCAGAAATGGTAACAAAATGGTCAGTAGAACCGTGCTAACATATAGTGCAGCTGTCAGTGTTCCCGTGATGTGGACAAGAGGGGACCTGCTGTCATATCCAATAGCACCCCATACCATTATGCCTGGTTGATGGGCGGTGTGCCGGTCACAAACAAAAGTTGGATCCGTCCTCTCGACAGGTTGTCGTCATGCATGGACCTGTTGATCGTCAACACCCAGACAGAAACGGGATTCATCACTAAACACAACAGTGTTCCATTCGTGACCCAAGTTCGCACGACTTTGGCACCAAGCCAGACGAGCGTTGCGATGGTTGGCTGGCGATGTAACGGTTGCTTAGAGTGCAGTGTGTCTCATGGAACCTTCGGTTTATCATTCAGGTCGTTATGGGGACGTCCATGGCTACTGGCATGGCCCATCGAATATCACCTGCAGTGTTCTGTGGTGACGAACGAGCATGTCGAACAATGCACTTATCAAGCCGTGCTGACGCCTGCCGGATGGCATCACTCCCTCTGCGACGCACACTACAACCTTCATTTCACCACTGTGGCCAATAGTGGCCAACAGCTCGTGCATCCCGATGAACATGGGCAGCGACACGACGTGTAGTCCATCCAATTTCAAATAGGCCAATAATTATTCCTTTCTCAAAAGCATCCAAAATAGCGATAAACCTACCGACGGCGTGTACCAGGCATTTTCGGACTTTGCTGAATAATTTCCAAGTGGAACCACCTAATCTAAACCGTGCATAAACACAATACCATCCCTGTATTCATATTTCTTGAGCCACACACGTCATTGGCTCCAGAATATCATCATTTGCATATCCCAACTGCGCAAACTCGCCCTTTTATTTACATGTTTGTACGACTTGTCCTTCTGGGTGGAGCACTTTCAAAGTAATAAAGTAAATAAGGAACAAAATTCCCATTGACATCATGATGAAATTCCCTATAAATTAATAGGGATCTCTACGATGTAATGCCCAATGCCGTGCAGACATCGTGTAAGAGACAGAGCCAAAAAAAAGGGGGCACCACTTTTCATAGGTCTGTTTTGGTTTAATGTAAAAAGGGCACTTCTGACTAGTGGGTGGAAAAGGGCACTTCTGACTAGTGGGAGGAAAAGAGCACTTCTGACTAGTGGGTGGAAAAGGGCACTTCTGACTAGTGGGTGGAAAAGGGCACTTCTGACTAGTGGGTGGAAAAGGGCACTTCTGACTAATGGGTGGAAAAGGGCACTTCTGACTAGTGGGTGGAAAAGGGCACTTCTGACTAGTGGGTGGAAAAGGGCACTTCTGACTAGTGGGTGGAAAAGGGCACTTCTGACTAGTGGGTGGAAAAGGGCACTTCTGACTAGTGGGTTTAAAAGGGCACTTCTGACTAGTGGCTGGAAAAGGGCATTTCTGACTAATGGGTGGAAAAGGGCACTTCTGACTAGTGGGTGGAAAAGGGCACTTCTGACTAGTGGGTGGAAAAGGGCACTTCTGACTACTGGCTAGAAAAGGTCACTTCTGACTACTGGCTAGAAAAGGGCACTTCTGACTAGAGGGTGGAAAAGGGCACTTCTGACTACTGGCTGGAAAAGGGCACTTCTGACTAGTGGCTGGAAAAGGGCACTTCTGACTAGTGGCTGGAAAAGGGCACTTCTGACTAGTGGCTGGAAAAGGGCACTTCTGACTAGTGACTGGAAAAGGGCACTTCTGACTAGTGGCTGGAAAAGGGCACTTCTGACTAGTGGCTGGAAAAGGGCACTTCTGACTAGTGGCTGGAAAAGGGCACTTCTGACTAGTGGCTGGAAAAGGGCACTTCTGACTAGTGGGTGGAAAAGGGCACTTCTGACTAGTGGGTGGAAAAGGGCACTTCTGACTAGTGGGTCGAAAAGGGCACTTCTGACTAGTGGGAAGAAAAGGGCACTTCTGACTAGTGGGTGGAAAAGGGCACTTCTGACTAGTGGGTGGAAAAGGACACTTCTGACTAGTGGCTGGAAAAGGGCACTTCTGACTAGTGGCTGGAAAAGGGCACTTCTGACTAGTGGGTGGAAAAAGGCACTTCTGACTAGTGGGTGGAAAAGGGCATTTCTGACTAGTGGGTGGAAAAGGGCACTTCTGACTAGTGGGTTTAAAAGGGCACTTCTGACTAGTGGCTGGAAAAGGGCATTTCTGACTAGTGGGTGGAAAAGGGCACTTCTGACTAGTGGGTGGAAAAGGGCACTTCTGACTAGTGGGTGGAAAAGGGCACTTCTGACTAGTGGGTGGAAAAGGGCACTTCTGACTAGTGGGTGGAAAAGGGCACTTCTGACTAGTGGGTGGAAAAGGGCATTTCTGACTACTGGCTGGAAAAGGGCACTTCTGACTAGTGGGTGGAAAAGGGCACTTCTGACTAGTGGGTGGAAAAGGGCACTTCTGACTAGTGGGTGGAAAAGGGCACTTCTGACTGGTGGCTGGAAAAGAGCACTTCTGACTAGTGGGTGGAAAAGGGCACTTCTGACTGGTGGGTGGAAAAGGGCACTTCTGACTAGTGGGTGGAAAAGGGCACTTCTGACTAGTGGGTGGAAAAGGGCACTTCTGACTAATGGGTGGAAAAGGGCACTTCTGACTAGTGGGTGGAAAAGGGCACTTCTGACTAGTGGGTGGAAAAGGGCACTTCTGACTAGTGGGTTTAAAAGGGCACTTCTGACTAGTGGCTGGAAAAGGGCATTTCTGACTAATGGGTGGAAAAGGGCACTTCTGACTACTGGCTAGAAAAGGTCACTTCTGACTACTGGCTAGAAAAGGGCACTTCTGACTACTGGCTGGAAAAGGGCACTTCTGACTACTGGCTGGAAAAGGGCACTTCTGACTAGTGGCTGGAAAAGGGCACTTCTGACTAGTGGCTGGAAAAGGGCACTTCTGACTAGTGGCTGGAAAAGGGCACTTCTGACTAGTGGCTGGAAAAGGGCACTTCTGACTAGTGGCTGGAAAAGAGCACTTCTGACTAGTGGGTGGAAAAGGGCACTTCTGACTAGTGGCTGGAAAAGGGCACTTCTGACTAGTGGGTGGAAAAGGGCACTTCTGACTAATGGGTGGAAAAGGGCACTTCTGACTAGTGGGTCGAAAAGGGCACTTCTGACTAGTGGGTGGAAAAGGACACTTCTGACTAGTGGGTGGAAAAGGGCACTTCTGACTAGTGGCTGGAAAAGGACACTTCTGACTAGTGGCTGGAAAAGGGCACTTCTGACTAGTGGCTGGAAAAGGGCATTTCTGACTAGTGGGTGGAAAAGGGCACTTCTGACTAGTGGGTGGAAAAGGGCACTTCTGACTAGTGGGTTTAAAAGGGCACTTCTGACTAGTGGCTGGAAAAGGGCATTTCTGACTAGTGGGTGGAAAAGGGCACTTCTGACTAGTGGCTGGAAAAGGGCACTTCTGACTAGTGGGTGGAAAAAGGCACTTCTGACTAGTGGGTGGAAAAGGGCACTTCTGACTAGTGGGTGGAAAAGGGCACTTCTGACTAGTGGGTGGAAAAGGGCATTTCTGACTACTGGCTGGAAAAGGGCACTTCTGAGTAGTGGGTGGAAAAGGGCACTTCTGACTAGTGGGTGGAAAAGGGCACTTCTGACTAGTGGGTGGAAAAGGGCACTTCTGACTAGTGGCTGGAAAAGGGCACTTCTGACTAGTGGCTGGAAAAGGGCACTTCTGACTAGTGGGTGGAAAAAGGCACTTCTGACTAGTGGGTGGAAAAGGGCACTTCTGACTAGTGGGTGGAAAAGGGCACTTCTGACTAGTGGGTGGAAAAGGGCACTTCTGACTAGTGGGTGGAAAAGGGCACTTCTGACTACTGGCTGGAAAAGGGCACTTCTGACTAGTGGCTGGAAAAGAGCACTTCTGACTAGTGGCTGGAAAAGGGCACTTCTGACTAGTGGGTGGAAAAGGGCACTTCTGACTAGTGGGTAGAAAAGAGCTGGGACGTAAGCCCCTGTGCAGTCCCGTGGACGAGTGATTAGCACTCATGCCTACTGATCAAAGAAACCTAGGAGTTCTGTTAATGTCTTTATTGATATTATATTCAGTACCTTCTTTTTCCTGTTAGGTTTTTCTAGTGGAGGCTTTTCCGTCCATTCATTTTTTTTCTATACTTTAATGTACAATATATATTTCACTTGTTTCAGAATAGGGGCGGGGGTGGCTCAGTCGGTAGCGCGCCAGGCTCGTAATCTGTAGTTCCCAGGTTCGAGTCCCAGTTGGGTCAGCGTTGAGATTTATCTCCGCAAAATTCCCCGCCCTGCCCACGGTCAGTAGGGGACACCGATGGACTTGGAAAGGCCGCCGTCAGTGGAATGGGACGTTAAGCCGTGGCCCCGTGTGCGGGAGAGCCCTACCCTGTGCACGTTAAAGAACACGCTGAATGGCCTTGACGGGAGGCTACCATCTGTCTCCCAACAGCTGTTCCAGTGAGTCCCCTCCCCCAACCTTCTCTGAGCCTTCGGGGTCCATGTGACCTCACCATTTAGCACATGGTGTGCAAAAAAAAAGTGCCGCTCAGAGGTAAAACAACCCAACCCAACCCGAAACCAACAGCCAGCCTTTCTTCCTTAAGCCGCCTCGGTCGCCCAATGGTATCGCGTTGAACCTACAGCTGCCTGGGTCTGGTTTCGAATCCCTCGATGTCATGGTTGTGTGTTTATATGTTTTATGAGAAACCAAAGGGAGTACCTTCTTTATGTAATAAAATAAAAAAACATCTCATTTCGGGGACTATCTCTTATTTATAACCAGCTTGTGGCATCACTTTATGCATTGGGAACAGAAATAGAGAAAAAGATCTGTTCAGCTGCATCTTCTTCGAATAAATGAATAAATGAAATAAATGAGATCTGTTATGGAGACTCGTCTCTCTGCTCAAATGTTTGTTCAATCTTCGCTGAATGCTGCAACTTTTCCCATTTCGTTGGAAGTAATCAGTCAGATTTAAAGAAGAAAAGAGAATTTTAATGATCTCGCAATTTATGCAATTTGCTCATCAGTTTCGCCGCAGTCTTTCACAAAATTGTCCTGCCGTTATTGCACTCATTCGAATCGCATGACCATTGACTAATGAGCAGAGCTTAGAAAGTGGGAAGGAAACTTTCGATCGGACTTTCTCTATTGGTTGAATCATTTCAAACCTCGAATCGTCGCTAAACTCAACATATGTTGTATGGAAACATGATTTTTCATTTCTGAGTTATTTCGGTTTTGTTTGGTAGGATTTCCTAAAAACGTCAGGATGGGATTCGATTACCTCTTAGGGGCATTTTGTTTTTCTTTACACACAACAGTGGGGCGGGGGTGGCTCAGTCGGCAGCGCGCCAGGCTCGTAATTTGTAGTTTCCAGGTTCGAGTCCCAGCTGGATCAGCGTTGAGATTTATCTCCGCAAAATTCCCCGCCCTGCCCACGGTCAGTAGGGGACACCGATGGGCTTGGAAAGGCCGCCGTCCGTCGGATGGGACGTTAAACCGTGGCCCCGTGTGCGGGAGAGTCATACCCTGTGCACGTTAAAGAACACGCTGGATGGCCTTGACGGGAGGATACCATCTGTCTCCCAACAGCTGTTCCAGTGGGTCCCCTCCCCCAACCTTCTCTGAATCTTCCGGTTCCATGTGACCTAGCCATTTAGCCCATGGTGTGGAAAAAAGTGTCTCTCAGAGGTAAAACAACCCAACCCACACAACAGTCTAAATGGTCAGGCCACAAGGACAGGGTAAAGAACCCACTGGACAGCTGTACATAAGGTAGCCTCCCGCTGAAACCAGATAGTGTGTTCTTTAACGTGTATAGGGTATGGGCTCTCCTGCACACGGAGAAACTGCTTAATGTCCCATTTAACGGATGACGACTTTTAAAGCCCATCGTTGGGACTCGGATTGGTTTGTTTTACCTCTGAGCGGCACTTTTTTTTCATAAAAATGGGATAAATGGACAGGTCACAAGGTTGAGATACCTCTAAACGGCATTTTTTTTTTGCATACCATGGGCTAAGTGGGCAGGTCACAAGTAATTTGGATTGGATTGTTTTACCTCTGAGCGGCACTTTTTTGCACACCATGGGTTAAATGGCCAGGTCACATGGACCCCGTAGGCTCAGAGAAGATTGGGGGAGGGGACCCACTGGAACAGCTGTTGGGAGACAGATGGTAGCCTCCCGTCAAGGCCATCCAGCGTGTTCTTTAACGTGCACAGGGTATGGCTCTCCCGCACACGGGCCACGGCTTAACGTCCCATCCGACGGACGGCGGCCTTATCCAAGCCCATCGGTGTCCCCTACTGACATGGGCAGGACGGGGAGTTTTGCGGAGATAAGTATCAACGCTGACCCTGCTGGGACTCGAACCTGGGAACTGCAGATTACGAGCCTGGCGCGCTACCGACTGAGCCACCCTCGTTGTGACGTACCTAGGAACTGCCAATTACTAGCCCGAATGCTACCAACTGAGCCAATCGTCCCCCTCCCCCACAAAAAGAATGGTGCGAATTTGCGAGTGTCGTTTCAGAATGGTTCCAGTCCAAGCTAATAATTCCAGGTCAACTCATTTCTAATAGTTCTAAGAGTTTCTAATAGTTCGACCTGGAGAAGAGAACCCATTTCTAATAGTTCGACCTGGAGAAGAGAACCCATTTCTAATAGTTCGACCTGGAGAAGAGAACTCATTTCTAATAGTTCGACCTGGAGAAGAGAACTCATTTCTAATAGTTCGACCTGGAGAAGAGAACTCATTTCTAATAGTTCGACCTGGAGAAGAGAGCTCATTTCTAATAGTTCGACCTGGAGAAGAGAGCTCATTTCTAATAGTTCGACCTGGAGAAGAGAGCTCATTTCTAATAGTTCGACCTGGAGAAGAGAACTCATTTCTAATGGTTCGACCTGGAGAAGAGAACTCATTTCTAATAGTTCGACCTGGAGAAGACAACTCATTTCTAATAGTTCGACCTGGAGAAGAGAGCTCATTTCTAATAGTTCGACCTGGAGAAGAGAGCTCATTTCTAATAGTTCGACCTGGAGAAGAGAACTCATTTCTAATAGTTCGACCTGGAGAAGAGAACTCATTTCTAATAGTTCGACCTGGAGAAGAGAGCTCATTTCTAATAGTTCGACCTGGAGAAGAGAGCTCATTTCTAATAGTTCGACCTGGAGAAGAGAACTCATTTCTAATAGTTCGACCTGGAGAAGAGAACCCATTTCTAATAGTTCGACCTGGAGAAGAGAACCCATTTCTAATAGTTCGACCTGGAGAAGAGAACTCATTTCTAATAGTTCGACCTGGAGAAGAGAACTCATTTCTAATAGTTCGACCTGGAGAAGAGAACTCATTTCTAATAGTTCGACCTGGAGAAGAGAGCTCATTTCTAATAGTTCGACCTGGAGAAGAGAGCTCATTTCTAATAGTTCGACCTGGAGAAGAGAGCTCATTTCTAATAGTTCGACCTGGAGAAGAGAGCTCATTTCTAATAGTTCGACCTGGAGAAGAGAGCTCATTTCTAATAGTTCGACCTGGAGAAGAGAGCTCATTTCTAATAGTTCGACCTGGAGAAGAGAACTCATTTCTAATAGTTCGACCTGGAGAAGAGAACTCATTTCTAATAGTTCGACCTGGAGAAGAGAGCTCATTTCTAATAGTTCGACCTGGAGAAGAGAGCTCATTTCTAATAGTTCGACCTGGAGAAGAGAACTCATTTCTAATAGTTCGACCTGGAGAAGAGAGCTCATTTCTAATAGTTCGACCTGGAGAAGAGAGCTCATTTCTAATAGTTCGACCTGGAGAAGAGAGCTCATTTCTAATAGTTCGACCTGGAGAAGAGAACTCATTTCTAATAGTTCGACCTGGAGAAGAGAACTCATTTCTAATAGTTCGACCTGGAGAAGACAACTCATTTCTAATAGTTCGACCTGGAGAAGAGAGCTCATTTCTAATAGTTCGACCTGGAGAAGAGAGCTCATTTCTAATAGTTCGACCTGGAGAAGAGAACTCATTTCTAATAGTTCGACCTGGAGAAGAGAGCTCATTTCTAATAGTTCGACCTGGAGAAGAGAACTCATTTCTAATAGTTCGACCTGGAGAAGACAACTCATTTCTAATAGTTCGACCTGGAGAAGAGAGCTCATTTCTAATAGTTCGACCTGGAGAAGAGAGCTCATGTCTAATAGTTCGACCTGGAGAAGAGAACTCATTTCTAATAGTTCGACCTGGAGAAGAGAGCTCATTTCTAATAGTTCGACCTGGAGAAGAGAGCTCATTTCTAATAGTTCGACCTGGAGAAGAGAGCTCATTTCTAATAGTTCGACCTGGAGAAGAGAACTCATTTCTAATAGTTCGACCTGGAGAAGAGAACTCATTTCTAATAGTTCGACCTGGAGAAGAGAACTCATTTCTAATAGTTCGACCTGGAGAAGAGAGCTCATTTCTAATAGTTCGACCTGGAGAAGAGAACTCATTTCTAATTTTTTAAGATTTCTTCTCATTTCTAATTTTTTAAGATTTCTTCTCATTTCTATTTTTTTAAGATTTCTTCTCATTTCTAATTTCTATTCAACATTCGGAATTACGTGGGAACGACAACTTAAAAATTCTTTCTGAGTTGGAAAGTTATTAGTGAAATACAATAAGTCGCATTTTTAAACTCTCCTGAAGATTTCAATTTCCATATTTAGAGAAGGGATCTAAATATGCATAATTCTAAAATTTTAAACGATTATTGCAAACGATCTCTTTATACTAGAAAATTAAAATTTCGGTGTTCGAGTGTTTCGGTCAAGGGTCATTGACACTGATAGTAATAATTAACCCTCTTTTCTCATAGAGGGACGGAAAAGGGAATTTTTTATTTTTAAAAGATAAATGAAAACCGTTTCTTACATTTTCTAAGTACTAAAATATATTACTATTTTGATTTTCTCAATCATCCATCCATTCGAATTTTCGCTGCTAAAAAGAATGCAAAAATTGCAAAATGATAATTTTCCGCTTGTTTTTTTTTCGTTCTCTTTTGAAACGAGCATTTTTATATTCGCCAGAAGTGGTTGGGTTAGAACCACTTCTGGCGAATATAAAAATGCTCGTTTTTATAATTCTGGCGAATATATTAATTTTAGAATTATAGAATATATTATTTTTATATATTTTAGAATTATAGAATATATTATTTTTATATATTTTAGAATTATAGAATATATTACTTTTTTATAATTCTGGCGAATATATTAATTTTAGAATTATAGAATATATTATTTTTTTAATAATTCTGGCGAATATATTAATATTTATATTCTGGCGAATATAAAAATGCTCTGTTTTACCTCTGAGCGGCACTTTTTTGCACACCATGGGCTAAATGGCCAGGTCACATGGACTCCGAAGACTCAGAGAAGGTTGGGGGAGGGGACCCACTGGAACAGCTGTTGGGAGACAGATGGTAGCCTCCCGTCAAGGCCGTCCAGCGTGTTCTTTAACGTGCACAGTGTATGGCTCTCCCGTACACGGGGCCACGGCTTAACGTCCCATCCGACGGACGGCTGCCTTTCCAAGCCCATCGGTGTTCCCTACTGACCGTGGGCAGGGCGGGGAATTTTGCGGAGATAAATCTCAACGCTGACCCAGCTGTGACTCGAACCTGGGAACTACAGATTACGAGCCTGGCGCGCTACCAACTGAGCCACCCCCGCTCACCAGAAGTGGTAAGTGTTCTTCTGGAGTCAAACCAACACCTCCTATAACATAGGGCCAGAGGAGTAAATTTATGACGTCACTTTAAGTAGTCCTACCATATAGACTCCCCGCCCTGCCCACGATCAGTAGGGGACACCGATGGACTTGGTAAAGCTCATCGTCCGTTGGATGGGACGTTAAACTGTGATCCCCGTGTGCGGGAGAGCCATACCCTGTGCACGTTAAAGAACACGCTGGATGGCCTTGACGGGAGGCTACCATCTGTCTCCCAACAGCTGTTCCAGTGGGTCCCCTCCCCAACCTTCTCTGAGCCTTAGGGGTCCATGTGACCTGGCCATTTAGTCCATGGTGTGCAAAAAAGTGCCGCTCAGAGGTAAAACAACCCAACCCAACTATATAGACACTTTTTATATTTTTGACTCTAA
Organism: Ryuthela nishihirai; assembly: GCA_038380435.1. Taxonomy (NCBI): domain Eukaryota; kingdom Metazoa; phylum Arthropoda; class Arachnida; order Araneae; family Heptathelidae; genus Ryuthela; species Ryuthela nishihirai. The sequence continues at coordinate 49,303,225 of JAWZYU010000024.1, read as the reverse complement.
TGTTATTATTGGTGGACTCCTCTGCTAGTCATTATGCTAATGTTTATCTATAAATATATTTTATTTAGGAGAAAAATTATTTGTATTAATTAACATTATAATTTTTTATAATAAATGCGAATAATTTTCTTTCTAAATAAAATATGTTTATAGATAAGCATGAGTATAAAGCTTAGCGCAAGAATGTAATAATATTAGAATGAAAAATATAAGAAACATCTACATGGTAGGACTACTTAAGCTGACGTCATAAATTTGGTCCACTGGCGTTCTGTTATTGGAGGTGTTGGTCAAACTGACTTTCCACTCACACTTTGCACGTGATTCTCTAATTCGGTAGCGTGTCAGGCCCGTAACTTAATGTTTCCAGGTACGAATCCCACTTGTGCGTGTGGCGGGGTTTGGATCGACCGGTAGAGCGCCAGTCTTTTAATCTGTAGTTCCCAGGTTCAACTGTGCCAGCGTAGAGCTTCCCCCTTTCAGAAGGGGACATCGATGGGCTTGGAAAGGTCACCGTTCGTCGGATGGAAGGTTAAGCCATGGCTCCGTGTGAGGCAGAAGAGCCATAACCATAGCATATACGAGCACGCTGGATGGCCTTGATGGGAGGTTTCCGTCTGTCTCCTAACAGCTGTCTAATGGGCCACGTTCTCAAACTTTCTACGAGTCTTTGGGGTCCTTGTGATCTGAGGCGGCGGTGGCTCAGTCGGTAGCGCGCCAGGCTCGTAATCTGTAGTTCTCAGGTTCGAGTCCCAGCTGGGTATATATCTCCGCAAAATTCTGCACCCTGCCCACGGTCAGTAGGGGACACCGATGGGCTTGGACAGACCGCCGTCCGTCGGATGGGACGTTAAGCCGTGGCTCCGTGTGCGGGAGAGCCATACCCTGTGCACGTTAAAGAACACGCTGGATGGCCTTGACGGGAGGCTACCATCTGTCTCCCAACAGCTGTTCCAGTGGGTCCCCTCCCCCAACCTTCTCTAAGCCTTCGGGGTCCTTGTTACCTGGACTTTTAGCCCATGGTGTGCAAAAAAGTGCCGCTCAGAGATGAAAAAAACCACCTAACCTTGTGATCTGAACATTTAGCCCATTGTGTGCAAGCTCCCGAAGAGTGCCACTCAGAGGTAAAATAACTGAACCCACGTGGACGACCATGTTTGCTAGTCTTTGACAAGTCATCGGCTTACGGTAGTGCCAATTTTTCAACCATCAAAAGCCAGCCTTTCAGAAAATGATCCTCTGAGCGTGGGACTTAATTAAACACTTATGTTGTTTTTCATTCAGCCCGAAGCTGCCGCTCTTGTTGCTAGGCAACGGCTCTTCCTAAAACGGCGCTCCTGGCTCGTCCCCCTTGATTTCAGTGATCTGGCAACCTTCGTAAGGTTGCCAGATCACTGATTTCTAAAGATATTGTTGCCAGATATTTTTTCTGAATTCTGTAATCAACCGTTATGTTCGGATATTTTTTTTAATATATATAATGCGTATGAATATATAATGCAATGAATATGGAGCGCGTGCAGTTACCGTTCACAGCAAACTGGAGAGGTTGCGGTTAATGTTCACAGCACATTGGATCGTGTGAGCTCACAAAGACCTGGATCGTGTGGGCTCACTCACGGAAATATTGAGCGTGTGCAGTTACCGTTCACAGCAAACTGGAGCGTGTGCAGTAACTGCACACGCTCCAGTTTCCTGTGAACGGTAACTGGAACGTGTACAGTTGCTGTACACGCTCCAGATATTTTTCCTGAATTCTGTAATCACGTGACACGAAGGTTGCCAGATCACTAATTTCTAAAAAAAATCGTTGCCAGATATTTTTTCCTGATTTCTGTATTCAACCATAGTGTTCGGATACTTTTTTGAGCGACTGTGCACCTATTATTTATTAAATTTAATATTTTATTTAAATTATAATTTAAATAAAATTTGTACAGCCCAGAAATAAATATAACAAAAAAACCTTCATACTTCATACGAACATGACTAGTTGAATATTGGTTATTAATAACCAATCATTAAATTATTTACATGTTTTTGTACTCTCTTCCTTTTCCATTTACGGTGTCTCTCCTCAATTCTGGACGCCCCCCCCCCCCCACCCTCACTTACAACGTCTTTAATGTTGATCTGTGCTATTTTTATTCGTAAATTATTCATGCAGTTTTGTTAAACTAACATTGCTACGATCCCTGGCGAGATCAACTCGAATGCTACTCTCTTAAACGTAACGAATTACATCCTACACTTTGACGTCAACTGAGAACCCACGCTCACAAGCCAAGATAACAACGCATTCACAAGAAGAGAAGAAAAACGGAGAACGTCTCTTCTTCATCGCCAAGCTTCAGAGAATTCATATTTTATTTTGTGTAAACATTTCTAACGCTGTTTTGATCCGACAAAAGTATGCAAGCAAATCGTTGAGGACTGAAAAGACAGAAAATGCCAGCGAGGGTCCGCAAAGCCAAAGCCAACAAACGTTCTTTTCGAAAAGGTCGATTATGAAGGAATACTTGGGGAAAATACAAATGCAATAAAATCATACGCTCGTTTCGACGCTTTTCTTTTCTAAGAAACAGCCGAAGAAGAGGCGATCGTTTGTTCTTGAGACTTACTTTGTGATGTTTGGTGGCTTTCGAAGCTGGTTTATTGAGAGTTAAACGATTTCTTTTGAAGTATTCAGGTTATATTACTCTAGAATTGTTTGAGTCATAATATCAAATAAGAGTTGGGTTGTTTTACCTCTGAGCGGCACTTTTTTGCACACCATGGGCTAAATGGCCAGTTCACATGGACGCCGAAAGCTCAGAGAAGGTTGGGGGAGGGAACCACTGTTGGGAGACAGATGGTAGCCTTCCGTTCTTTAACGTGCACAGGGTATGGCTCTCCAGCACACGGGGTCACGGCTTAACGTCCCATCCGCCATGACGGCGGCCTTTCCAAGCCCATCGGTGTCCCCTACTGACCGTGGGCAGGGGGGGGGGGAATTTTGCGGAGATAAATCTCAACGTTGACCCAGCTGGGACTCGAACCTGGGAACTACAGATTACGTGCCTGGCGCACTACCGACTGAGCCACCCCCGCTCCATCAAATAAGAGGCAAGGTGCAAAAAGTAACAGTGTTATTAGTGATTTTGTGTTAGTTATTACTGGTATACCTAAAGGATCTGTTTCAGGACCTTTACTTCTACTTATTTATGTAAATGTCTTTGCTCAGTGTAATTAAAAGGTAGACTTTTTAGTTTTGTAGATAATATTGAAAGTAATGCCAAAAAGATCTGTTAACGTTAAATAAATGGTTCTATCAGTACAAAATGCGGGAAAAAAATATATGAATTTTGAATTGATGGCAAACAACATTCAACTAATGATACGCATATACTTACTGTTATGTGTCCATATTTAGCAATCTTGAGTGATTCGAATTTGAGGTTCATTGTACATTATGGAATATCTGACAAGCAAACTGAGATATATTTTATTTCGATTATATATTTATAACATTAAAAGAATTGTTACTCCTGGTTTCTTAAGAATATTGAATTTTAGGGTCGGATATAGGGGGGGCTGGGCAAGGTGTCCATGCCCCCCCCCCACTCTCTTGAGAATGATAATAAGAGTAATGGAAGCAAAAAATTATAAAACTTGTGCATATTTCACGCATTTTTCGCGAAATTTTTAAAGACCTGTAAAAATGAAAATCCAGTCTTTTGACCTCCTTTTTATTTTTCTCGGCTAGATTGTGTTTCTTACCCCGTCCTTTATATTTTTCTAGATCGGGCCAGATGTCTTTTGCTTGTGCACATTCTGAATTACAGTCGCTCAAAAAAGTATCCGAGCACAACGGTGGATTAGAGAATTAAAAAACAATATCTGGCAACGATTTTTTTAGAAATTAGTGATCTGGCAACCTTCGTGTCACGTGATTGCAGAATTCAGGAAAAATATCTGGAGCGTGTACAGCAACTGTACACGCTCCAGTTACCGTTCACAGCAAACTGGAGCGTGTGCAGTTACTGCACACTCTCCAATTTGCTGTGAACGGTAACTGCACACGCTGAATATTTCCGTGAGTGAGCCCACACGATCCAGGTCTTTGTGCGCTCACACGATCCAATGTGCTGTGAACATTAACCGCAACCGCTCCAGTTTGCTGTGAACGGTAACTGCACACGCTGAATATTTCCGTGAGTGAGCTCACACGATCCAGATCTTTGTGAGCTCACACGATCCAATGTGCTGTGAACATTAACCGCAACCGCTCCAGTTTGCTGTGAACGGTAACTGCACACGTTCAATATTTCCGTGAGTGAGCTCACACGATCTAGTATCAAAATAATATGACCACCTACAGTCGCTTCTTCTTCGTGTCACGTGACACGAAGGTTGCCAGATCACTAATTTCTAAAAAAAAATCGTTGCCAGATATTTTTTTATGAATTCTGTAATCAACCATAGTGTTCGGATACTGTTTTGAGCGACTGTACATTTTGGTATCTGGCAATTCGGTGTTCAAATGAACCGTAAGCAGAGGAATTCCAACCATGGATATTTTTCTTTTCGCTTTTTTTTTTTATGAGAACTTCCTCAAAAACCTTCGTTATCGTGTATTGCATTCACAGACTTCTATGTCGAAGCGGCTGCTCAAGGATTAGTTCATTTGTCTCTCTGATTCAAATGAATTGCAATAGTAGTAGTAGTTAGTTAATTTAATACATTTTCACTTATAATTATGTTTTTTGTCGTCAGAAAACGTAAAAATATCAATAATTCGAGAAATAATCCTAGAAACTTAACGTAACGTAAACGGCAATTACCAACCCTCTTCAATATGTAACTAGGCGTAACGAAATCAATAACCACCTCAAGGCATTGCCTAATTTAAAAATAACCCTTCTCCCTCGCATACTTCACTACAACACTTTGTGCAGCTGGGATTACATTCTCTATATTTACAATTCAGAGTGATAAACGACATTTTAAGAGAATTATTCCTTTTAAACACCTACGCACATTAATTTAAGCGTGACTTACCTAATGCCCACTTCTTCGCAGCATTTGCTCTTTCGACAACACCAGGCGTAAACTGTTACGTAAAACTGCCATTGCAATTAAACAACCAATTTAATTCTGAATCGCGTTTCCGATTCGTTTTTTATATTCCCTGAATAAAAAATTATTTTAAATGTGTTTTCTAAATTGATTTTTTTTTATTTAATTTGTTATTAGAAGATTTTATTGCTCGCGTTCGACTCACATTTTCCAGCGAAGAAGGAATCCTACGCAAACAGACGATACAAAGCACCTCCCTTGCTGTTGCCAGGTTTCATTAAGCGTTAATCAAATTTTCTCTTTTCAGTTCGACACCTAACGCTTGTAGGTGGAGCTCGTGCAGCAACTCCTTGGGGGGAATGAAGAATCGAAGAATGAAACATAGCGCTATCCATTACGAAGGATCTTCTATGTTCTGTTATTTACTCTGCTATGGTTCACTTTGTGCCAAGTACAAAAGCGACCAAATGTGGGAGTTATTGTGAATTCTGCAGAATTTTTAATGCGAAGAACCTTTCGTGCGAACAAAAGTAATGTCGCTTATATTATAGTTGAAATTTACGTCAAAGGCTAGAGAGTTCGCACTTAAAAAGGCAACCTTAAATTAGCATTTCATTTCCTACAAAAATAATGGAAAGCAATGTACACAGAAAAATGCATTTTGAGCGATCTATTCGGGAAGTAAAGTTTACGAAATAGTGACAAATGAACTATAATTGTGAAACTAAAAAATTGCAAAAATGAATTACAACTACGAACTAGAATCGACTCTGATGAGTATGGGTTGCTATTTTTAGAAGAGAATAAAGCTCTGATATTTTCCGACTCTAACGCCTTCTAGCGGTGGATATTCAAATTAATTTAGAAAGTAAATGTGAATTGTGATATCATATTAGTACAGTCGCTCAAAAAAAAATATTCGAACACTATGGTTGATTACAGAATTCAGAAAAAATTTCTGGCAACGATTTTTTTTTAGAAATTAGTGATCTGGCAATCTTCGTGTCACGTAAAGGTTGCCAGATTTCTAAAAAATAACTAATTTGGTTTATATATTAAAATATATTAAAAAATAACTACTATGGTTGACTAATTTCTAAAAAAAATCGTTGCCAGAAATTTTTTCTGAATTCTGTAATCAACCATAGTGTTCGGATATTTTTTAATATATATAATGCGTATGAATATATAATTGCAATGAATATGGAGCGTGTGCAGTTACCGTTCACAGCAAACTGGAGCGGTTGCGGTTAATGTTCACAGCACATTGGATCGTGTGAGCTCACAAAGACCTGGATCGTGTGGGATCACTCACGGAAATATTGAGCGTGTGCAGTTACCGTTCACAGCAAACTGGAGCGGTTGCGGTTAATGTTCACAGCACATTGGATCGTGTGAGCTCACAAAGACCTGGATCGTGTGGAATCACTCACGGAAATATTGAGCGTGTGTAGTTACCGTTCACAGCAAACTGGAGCGTGTGCAGTTACTGCACACGCTCCAGTTTGCTGTGAACGGTAACTGTAGCGTGTACAGTTGCTGTACACGCTCCAGATATTTTTCCTGAATTCTGTAATCACGTGACACGAAGGTTGCCAGATCACTAATTTCTAAAAAAAATCGTTGCCAGATATTTTTTCCTGATTTCTGTATTCAACCATAGTGTTCGGATACTTTTTTGAGCGACTGTGCACCTATTATTTATTAAATTTAATATTTTATTTAAATTATAATTTAAATAAAATACGCTCCAGTTTGCTGTGAACGGTAACTGGAACGTGTACAGTTGCTGTACACGCTAGAACTACAGTACTATACTCCAATGTGTAGTTTCCAGGTTCGAGTCCCAGCTGGGTATATATCTCCGCAAAATTCTGCACCCTGCCCACGGTCAGTAGCGGACACCAATGGGCTTGGACAGGTCGCCGTCCGTTGGATGGGACGTTAAGCCGTGGTCCCGTGTGCGGGAGAGCCATACCCTGTACACGTTAAACAACACGCTGGATGGCCTTGACGGGAGGATACCATCTATACACGTTCCAGATATTTTTCCAGTTGCTGTACACGCTCCAGATCATCATCATCATCATCATCATCATCATCATCATCATCATCATCATCATCATCATCCTCAAGCAGCCATGGGCTAGGGAGATCGAACCAGACCACGCAGTTTAATTCTCCAAGCATATCTGTCCTGAGCTACATCTGCTGCATCAGGCCACTGCACACCAATTCTAACAAGGTCCTGTTTGACATTGTCCAGATATCTTTTTCCAGATATCTTTCATGAATTCTGTAATCACGTGACACGAAGGTTGCCAGTTCACTAATTTATAAAAAAAATCGTTGCCAGATATTTTTTCTGAATTCTGTAACCAACCCTAGTGTTCGGAAATTTTTTTGAGCGACTGTACATCTATATCAGTGTAGATAGAGTTCTTTATTTCAATCCTAAAGTATATCTAGTGTTAAGGTATCTGGTAAACCTTCCATCTTTGATTTGTGAATTCGTTTTCAAAGGTTATTGGTTTATCAGTTAGTAATTATGATCGTCAGAATCGTTTAGTACAGATGAATGGCATATCGGTGTTTAGAATGATTAATTATTAAGTCATTTCATTTACTGTCTGTTTATTTATTACGAATTCACTTTCGGTTGCCAAATATTCAAATGCAACTAAAAATCCGTAATAATACGTAAGATTCGAACGTTCAAAGGGATGGATGGAGTAAAAACGTTTCTTCGCTTCGTTGATTGCTAGATTCTTGTATGTCTAGCATTATCTCTCCATTAGCTTTTGGGGTGGCTCAGTCGGTAGCGCTCCAGACTCGTAATCTGTAGTTCCCAGGTTCGAGTCCCAGCTGGGTATATATCTCCGCAAAATTCTGCACCCTGCCCACGGTCAGTAGGGGACACCGATGGGCTTGGAAAGGCCCCCGTCCGTCGGATGGGACGTTAAGCCGTGACACCGTGTGTGGGAGAGCCATACCCTGTGCACGTTAAAGAACACTCTGGATGGCTTTGACGGGAGGCTACCATCTGTCTCCCAACAGCTGTTCCAGTGGGTCCCCTCCCCCAACCTTCTCTGAGCCTTCGGGGTCCTTGTGACCTGGCCATTTAGCCCATGGTGTGCAAAAAAGTGCAGCTCAGAGGTAAAACAACACAACCATTAGCTTTTTGGCACAAGTGTGTCCCAAAAATGCCCGTTCGGTAGCAAAATATTATTTTAAATGTAATTTCGAAAGCTGATTTTTTTTTTATTTAATATTTTTTTCAGAAGATTTCATTGCTTGTGTTCGACTCACATTTTCTGGAGAAGAATGAATCCTTCGCGAACAGACGATACAAAGCAAGTTCAGTTCAACTTATCAATGGTCCCTATTGCAATTTTATGAACAACCTGATGATGTTCTGATATATTTTCTGATTTGCTTTAGACTTTTCTGCAGCTCAAAGACAGAAATCCATTCCTGCTGTTGAAATTCATTTTGGTATTTCATTTTACAAGTTACAACATAACAATGTTGTAACTTGAAAGAATTCAAACAAGCACAAGTTTTGAGTAGTTGTCTCTTGTATCAAAATGTCTCGATCAGCTGGCTGCAATGGATCTGAACTCAGGAAATAGATAGATAGATAGATAGTTGGGTTGGGTTGTTTTACCTCTGAGCGGCACTTTTTTGCACACCATGGGCTAAATGGCCAGGTCACATGGACCCCGAAGGCTCAGAGAAGGTTGGGGGAGGGGACCCACTGGAACAGCTGTTGGGAGACAGATGGTAGCCTCCCGTCAAGGCCATCCAGCGTGTTCTTCAACGTGCACAGGGTATGGCTCTCCCGCACACGGGACCACGGCTTAACGTCCCATCCGACGGCGGCGCCCTTTCCAAGCCCATCAGTGTCCCCTACTGACCGTGGACAAGGCGGGGAATTTTGCGGAGATAAATCTCAACGCTGACCCAGCTGGGACTGGAACCTGGGAACTACATATTACGAGCCCGGCGCGCTACCGACTGAGCCATCCCCGCCCCCTTATATAGATAGATAGATATTCTCAGAATATGCAGTACTTTACATTTGCATGTTTTTTACCTTAGAACTGAAGTTATAATGAAATATAAATAATGTTGTATTTCTCAAATACACAATTTTAAAATATTACATTTTCTAATATATATTCTTCTTTATACATAGTTTGTACAATAAAAATCGTATATTTATTCATACCATATATATAGAAAATTTTAATATTATATTTCATTAGTATTTTATAATTTTACCTAGATTTTTCAGTACAAGTCTGAGAAAAAATGTTGAGTCTTCCACGAGAGTAAAATCTCGCTTGTGGAAGAAATTTAACAGTTTAACGTATCAGAGGCAACAATCTATAATTGACTTCTGCTGAGCTTTCGCAAGTTCGACGGATATGCCAAAATGGCCCTCACCAAATCTACCTTATATACGTTGAAAACGTATACCTTATATACGTTTAAAACGTATACCTTATATACGTTTTGATACTAGATCGTGTGGGCTCACTCAAGGAAATATTGAGCGTGTGCAGTTACCGTTCACAGCAAACTGGAGCGTGTGCAGTAACTGCACACGCTCCAGTTTGCTGTGAACGGTAACTGGAACGTGTACAGTTGCTGTACACGCTAAAACTACAGTACTATACCCCAATGTGTAGTTTCCAGGTTCGAGTCCCAGCGGGGTATATATCTCCGCAAAATTCTGAACCCTGCCCACGGTCAGTAGCGGACACCAATGGGCTTGGACAGGTCGCCGTCCGTTGGATGGGACGTTAAGCCGTGGTGCCGTGTGCGGGAGAGCCATACCCTGTACACGTTAAACAGCACGCTGGATGGCCTTGACGGGAGGATACCACCTATACACGTTCCAGATATTTTTCGAGTTGCTGTACACGCTCCAGATATCTTTCATGAATTCTGTAATCACGTGACACGAAGGTTGCCAGATCACTAATTTCTAAAAAAAATCGTTGCCAGATATTTTTTCTGAATTCTGTGACCAACCATATTGTTCGGATACTTTTTTGAGCGACTGTACATCTATATCAGTGTAGATAGAGTTCTTTATTTCAATCCTAAAGTATATCTAGTGTTAAGGTATCTGGTAAACCTTCCATCTCTGATTTGTGAATTCGTTTCCAAAGGTTATTTATTGGTTTATCAGTTAGTAATTATGATCGTCAGAATCGTTTAGTACAGATGAATGGCATATCGGAAGATTCTCCTAACTGCAATTTGTGTGAGCTTCCTGAAACATTGGAACATATTGTGTTCCAGTGTTAGGAAATACACCAATGAAAGAAATATTTATTATAAAAAGTTGGAAAAATTTAACGTTAATATATTTTCCTTTAAAAATATTCTAGAACCGGAGGAAAAACTATTTAAAACAAAAGCACTACAAATTACTTCTATCATTTTTAAAAGATATCAAAATGTGTGATGTTTAATAAAAAAAAGAGAGAGTTGGGTTGGGTTGTTTTACCTCTGAGCGGCACTTTTTTGCACACCATGGGCTAAATGGTCAGGTCACAAGGACCCCGAAGGCTCAGAGAAGGTTGGGGGAGGGGACCCACTGGAGCAGCTGTTGGGAGACAGATGGTATCTTCCCGTTAAGGCCATCCAACGTGCACAGGGTATGGCTCTCCCGCACACGGAGCCACGGCTTAACGTCCCATCAGATGGACGGCGGCCTTTCCAAGACCATCGGTGTCCCCTACTGACCGTGGGCAGGGCGGGGAATTTTGCGGAGATAAATCTCAACGCTGACCCAGCTGGGACTCGAACCTGGGAACTACAGATTACGAGCCTGGTGCGCTACTGACTGAGCCACCCCCGCCCCAAAAAGAGAGAGAATCAAAGATCTGATGGTAAAATATATATATATCAAAGATATGAAAATATATATATATATATAAATGTTTCTGAATGAGTTTGTGAATGATGTTTTATTAGCAGGAACTTTCATGTCGTGATTTTTTTTTAAAGAATATAATTTTTATTCATAAGAGTAAAGAATACAAATACATTTACCATTTGATCCGCAAAGCTAAATTGATAACAACAACAACCGACGAATATGGAAACCAAATCTCTGCACTCTCTGAAAAGGTTAGTTCCTGAGATCCAGAAGAGTTGGGTTGTTTTACCTCTGAGCAGCACTTTTTTGCACACCATGGGCTAAATGGCCAGGTCACATGGACCCCAAAGGCTCAGAGAAGGTTGGGGGAGGGGACCCACTGGAACAGCTGTTGGGAGACAGATGGTAGCCTCCCGTCAAGGCCATCCAGCGTGTTCTTTAACGTGCACAGGGTATGGTTCTCCCGCACACGGGGCCACGGCTTAACGTCCCATCCGACGGACGGCGGCCTTTCCAAGGCCATCGGTGTCCCCTACTGACCGTGGGCAGGGCGGGGAATTTTGCGGAGATAAATCTCAACGCTGACCCAGCTGGGACTCGAACCTGGGAACTACAGCTTACGAGCCTGGCGCGCTACCGACTGAGCCACCCCCGCCCCAAGAGATCCAGAAGAAAAACAGAATTCGACTCAGTAGTAAAGTATCACAGAAGATTTCCTGCAACTCTTATTCAGTGACAGTATTATAACAAACCGCTGAAACAAATCAATTCTTCGGATTTCTCATTTTACGATAAAGAATACAGTAAAAGGACAAGGTTTTTTTTTTTTTTCTGTAATCGATCCGTTTATCCGAATTAGAGATATTAGAAATTTCAAAGTTTTTCGGTGGAGTTGGATCAGTCGGTACCGTGCCAGGCTCGCACCTGCATTTCATAGGTTCGAGTGCCACCTGTGCCACCGTTGCGATTTGTCTCCCCTAAAACCCCACCCTGACCTCGATAAGAAGGGGACACAGATGGACTTGAAATAGGCCGCCGTCCCCCGAATCGGACGTAAGGCCATGGCTTCCTGTGCAGGACAGTCATACTTTATTAACAACACACTTTCGATGGCTTTGACAGAAGGTTTCCTTTGGTCTCTCAACGACCCTCCAGTGAGTTCCCTCCCCAACCTTCTCTGAGCTTCGGGAGACTTGTGACCTGGCCATTTAACCCATTGCGTGCAAAAAAGAAGTGCCACTCAGAGGTAAAACAACCCAACATTCTCGAAATTGAGAGGGGCGGGGGTGGGCTCAATCGGTAACGCGCCAGGCTCGTAATCTTTAGTTCCCAGGTTCGAGTCCCAGCTGGGTCAGCGTTGAGATTTATCTCTTCAAAATTCCCTGCCCTGCCCACGGTCAGTAGGGGACACCGATGGGCTTGGAAAGGCCGCCGTCCGTCGGATGGGACGTTAAGCCGTGGCCCCGTGTGCGGGAGAGCCATACCCTGTGCACGTTAAAGAACACGCTGGATGGCCTTGACGGGAGGCTACCATCTGTCTCCCAACAGCTGTTCCAGTGGGTCCCCTCCCCCAACCTTCTCTGAGCCTACGGGGTCCATGTGACCTGGCCATTTAGTCCATGGTGTGCAAAAAAGTGCCGCTCAGTGGTAAAGCAACCCAACCCAACCTGGCCATTTAGCCCATTGCATGCAAAAAAAAGTGCCCCTCAGAGGTAAGAACACGCTGGATGGCCTTGACGGGAGGCTATCATCTATCTCCTAACAGCTGTTCCAGTGGGTCCCCTCCCCCAACCTTCTCTGAGCTTCGGGAGCCTTGTGACCTGGCCATTTAGCCCATTGCATGCAAAAAAAAAGTGCCCTCAGAGGTGAAACAACCCAACATTCTCGAAATTGAGAGCCCACAAACCCAGTAAAATAACTAAGCAGCCACATAGAAATGAAATTAATATAAAAGCAGTTTAATAAGAAAAGAGAGAGAGAGAGAACTGGTTTCCCGTATTCCTAAGCGATTCGTGTTTTCCATCTATAAGTTGCTGCTCAATGTCAACAGCGAGGCTCCCACGCGTTTACTTCGGAAGCTCTCACGAAATGAGTTTCCATTCACATGGCTGTTGTAAATTACGCTTTATAGGCGTGGGTTACATGGAAACGAGAGTAGCACAGAGTGGACCGTATCAGTAGGGTCAAGCCATTGACAAAGAGCAATGGATGCATTGATTAGATCATCGCCTAGGCAACTGCAGTGGACGTTGTCTTTTAATGCACGTGGGGTAGACGGGTATCCTCCAATGCACTCTTGTGTAATGTTCGTACAGAGATTTGGAGTTGGCTTCGCTTGCATGCGACGGATATTGAGCTGTCAGGGGATTTAAACACTCGATTTTCATATGCTTTTACTGGACAACTACAAATCGAAGTGGCTTTGGGTTGTTTTACCTCTGAACGGTACTTTTCTGCACACCATTGCCAGGTCACAAGGACCCCGAAGCCTCAGAGAAGGTTGGGGGAGGGGACCCACTGGAACGGCTGTTGGGAGACAGATGATAGCCTCCCGTCAAGGCCATCCAGCGTGTTATTTAACATTGGATTGGTTTTCATCTGAGCGGCACTTTTTTGCACACCATGGGCTAAATGACCAGGTCACAAGGACCCCGAAGGCTCAGAGAAGGTTGGGGGAGGGGACCCACTGGAACGGCTGTTGGGAGACAAATGATAGCCTCCCGTCAAGGCCACCCAGCGTGTTCTTTAATGTTGGATTGTTTTACCTTTGAGCGGCACTTTTTTGCACACCATGGGCTAAATGGCCAGGTCACAAGGACCCCGAAGGCTCAGAGAAGGTTGGGGGAGGGGACCCACTGGAACAGCTGTTGGGAGACAGATGGTAGCCTCCCGTCAAGGCCATCCAACGTGCACAGGGTATGTCTCTCCCGCACACAGGGGCCACGGCTTAACGTCCCATCCGACGGACGGCAGCCTTTCCAAGCCCATCGGTGTCCCCTACTGACCGTGGGCAGGGCGGGGAATTTTGCGGAGATAAATCTCAACGCTGACCCAGCTGGGACTCGAACCTGGGAACTACAGATTACGAGAGTCTGGAGTGGTATATCGACTGAGCCAACGCCCCCCACCCCCCACCCCGCTTCCAAAAACCGAAGTGGCAAAATTATTTACTGATTTGGTTTCTCTACCTTCCAAGTTCATTTTCATAGAATTTCCTCAGGCAGAAGATGACAATTGAGTCGCGAGAGTATTGTCTGTTGTCTTGGGCATAAGGACATCGATGACAAAGTTGGAAAAGGGCTGAGATCGTGATCTAGAGGAAAATGAATTTAGCATTTAATGGAACGAAAAATTGTTTGTTGACTCTATGGCCACTAGTATCGTGTTAGCTCGATGTGGCACTTCTGGAGTCTGGGTTCGAGTCCTAGGATGGCATGGTTGGATGCTTTTGTATGTATTTATATTTTGTGTGAAAAATCACGACAAGCTTAATAGTGCTTTTAGATTATCTCCGTCCTTTGTGTTTTAAAGCTTAAGGCATGCTTAAGTTCGGGAGGGGGTGGCTCAGTCGGTAGCGCGCCATGCTCGTAATCTGCAGTTCCCAGGTTCGAGTCCCAAAGTCCACCGAGTCGTTTGGTTTTCGAGCATATTTTGTTTGCAACATTAGTTTAAGGCTTTTCCAACCTTAGCACCGGGGCGGGGGTGGCTCAGTCGGTAGCGCGCCAGACTCGTAATCTGTAGTTCCCAGGTTCGAGTCCCAGCTGGGTCAGCGTTGAGAGTTATCTCCGCAAAATTCCCCGCCCTGCCCACGGTCAGTAGGGGACACCGATGGGCTTGGAAAGGCCGCCGTCCGTCGGATGGGACGTTAAGCCGTGGCCCCGTGTGCGGGAGAGCCACACCCTGTGCATGTTAAAGAACACGCTGGATGGCCTTGACGGGAGGCTACCATCTGTCTCCCAACAGCTGTTCCAGTGGGTCCCCTCCCCCAACCTTCTCTGAGCCTTCGGGGTCCATGTGACCTGGCCATTTAGCCCATGGTGTGCAAAAAAGTGCCGCTCAGATTTCAAACAACCCAACCCAAAACAACCTTAGCACCCTCTAAAGGTAAAAATTCACACTATTACAAAAATTCATAAAATGCGAATTGTAAAATTTTATTGCTATCTCCCCAACTCCCCATCCCTCTAATAAAAACATTTTCTTTTATCTCTCTAAACTGAAAAAAGTTGAACGTCTATAGATGGACAGACGACAAAATAAAAACAGTAATTCGTTCTTTATCATGCGTAACGCACTAAAAAACTGCAACTGAACACGAGGATAATGAAAAACCGTAACTGGTCAGTTACCTAAAATTACTAGGGGCGGGAGTGGCTCAGTCGGTAGCGCGCCAGGCTCGTAATCTGCAGTTTCCAGGTTCGAGTCCCAGCTGGGTCAGCGTTGAGATTTATCTCCGCAAAATTCACCGCCCTGCCCACGGTCAGTAGAAGACACCGATGTGCTTGGAAAGGCCGCCGTCCGTCGGATGGGACGTTAAGCCGTGGCCCATTGTGTGCGGGAGAACCATACCCTGTGCACGTTAAAGAACACGCTGGATGGCCTTGACGGGTGGCTACCATGTCTCCAAACAGCTGTTCTAGTGGGTTCCCTCCCCCAACCTTCTCGGAGCCTTCGGAGTCCTTGTGACCTGGCCATTTAGCCCATGGTGTGCAAAAATAGTGCCGCTCAGAAGTAAACCAAAACCTAAAATTACTCCCCCCCCCCTCTATGTGTTTTGAAAGTTAAAAACAATAACAAGCCAAATGCGGAAGAAGTTTCCAGAAACTAAAGAAGTGGAGGATTCCACAGAACCGATTTTCGTCCCAAAATCTTCGAGAATCTTGAACCGCTCGCGAAGGGAAAGTGCTTCTGAGCACACTAATCCTATCATTCTCGTGGAGGATCCACGATAACGACTTTCTTTCTTAAAATAGAACCGCTGATTTATCCTCGTAACACTGTCGCAGCCCTTTGAAATTCCTTGCGCTAATAAAATTTCGCTTGAAACTTCGTTTCAGACGATTAATGAACTGGTTCCAAAGTTTCGTGGTTTATCTGATCCGAGAGAAGACCGCGGATCAGTTTCTTCGGTTCTGCTTTCGGGATTTCGGGATTTTTTCACTTTCGGGTTTCCAAGAAGTTCGGCGACATCAAAGCTTAAAAGATAACTGTCGCGAGACAGACGAATTCCTGAAACTCAAAAAAGGTCCTTGACTGGAAATGGTGCTTCGAAGATATAATATGTCGATAACTTTGATGTCGATAACAATAAAAATTACCTCTCAAGCAGCTGCTTGCCACAGAGGCTTACAGAAGCCTCCTGTCAGTTTAAATGCCACAGTTGGGTTAGGTTGTTTTACCTCTGAGCGGCACTTTTTTGCACACCATGGGCTAAATGGCCAGGTCACATGGACCCCGAAGGCCCAGAGAAGGTTGGGGGAGGGGACCCACTGGAACAGCTGTTGGGAGACAGATGGTAGCCTCCTGTCAAGGCCATCCAGCGTGTTCTTTAACGTGCACAGGGTATGTCCCTCCCGCACACGGGGCCACGGCTTAACGTCCCATCCGACGGACGGCGGCCTTTCCAAGCCCATCGGTGTCCCCTACTGACCGTGGGCAGGGCGGGGAATTTTGCGGAGATAAATATCAAAGCTGACCCAGCTGGGACTCGAACCTGGGAACTACAGATTACAAGCCTGGCGCGCTACCGACTGAGCCACCCCCGCCCCACATTAAAGCATTTGTAACACAGAAAGCATTTGTAAGGAAGGCAAGACCCAAGGAGATCTCAATAATTAAGGCTATGGCAATGATTTCGATGACGTCATGAATGGAGGGAGAATTTTTGTTATTTTAGGTGCAAAATAATATTGCAGGGTGCTTTACGATATATCTAAAAAAGGATAAAGCAAAAATTAATAAAAGTAATTAACGTAATCATAAATAAATACCGTTTATCTAGAATTTTAATAATTTTTAATATTGTACGTTTTCCCTAAAAGTAACATACTTATTTTTATATTCATTTGTTAGATATTTCCTAAAGTACCTTTCCCTAATATTATATTAAAATACATTTAAAGCACAATTCATTTTACCCACCACAAAGGGGTGGCTCAGTCGGTAGCGCGCCAGGCTCGTAATCTGTAGTTCCCAGGTTCGAGTCCCAGATGGGACAGCGTTGAGATTTATCTCCGCAAAATTCCCCGCCCTGCCCACGGTCAGTAGGGGACACCGATGGGTTTGGAAAGGCCGCCGTCCGTCGGATGGGACGTTAAGCCGTGGCCCCGTGTGCGGGAGAGCCATACCCTGTGCACGTTAAAGATCACGCTGGATGGCCTTGACGGGAGGCTACCATCTGTCTCCCAACAGCTGTTCCAGTGGGTCCCCTCCCCCAACCTTCTCTGAGCTTTCGGGGTCCATGTGACCTGGCCATTTAGCCCATGGTGTGAAAAAAAGTGCCGCTCAGAGGTAAAACAACCCAACAACCTAGAGCAGAATGCCTTCTTTCAACAAGACAATGCCCTGTCTCATGGCTCCCTGCTTGGATGATCATTCCAGTGAGTTCACACCCTCGGATAACCCTTTCGCTCTCGAGATTTCAACCCTATTGAGCGACTGTGGGACGAAGTGGAGTTATGCATCTGAGCCCGAAATTCATCACCGGCAGCTTTCGTCTCTTTAAGGGCAGCTGTCTTGGAATCATAGGTATTGTAGCCCATGATTGCAAGACAAACCTGGAAAAATCTAGTAAAGTCCATGCCACAAAGTGTTGCTGCTGTTGTGAGGGCGAAAGGTGAGCTCGTTATTAGGTGTTATATGTGTAATAAATTGTTCTCTCACTGTATATAAAACTCTCTCTCCATTCATAACAGTGGCGGGGGTTGCTCAGTAGGTAGCGCGTCAGGCTCGTAATCTGTAGTTCCCAGGTTCGAGTCTCAGCTTGATCAGCGTTGAGATTTAATAATAAAATAAATAAATACCCCTCAAGCAGCTGCTTGCCACAGAGGTCTGACAGGAACATGTTTATCTCCGCAAAATTCCCCGCCCTGCGCACGGTCAGTAGGGGACACCAATGGGCTAGTAAATGCCGCTGTCCATCGGATGGGAAGTTAAGCCGTGGCTCCGTGTGCGAGAGAGAGAGCCATGTCCTGTGCACGTTAAAGAACACACTGGATGTCCTTGACGGGAGGCTACCATCTGCCTCGCAAAAGCTGCTCCAGTGGGTCTCCTTCCCCAACCTTCTCTGAGCCTTCGGGGTCCTTGTGACCTGGCCATTAAGCCCATGGTGTGCAAAAAAGTGCCGCTCAGAGGTAAAAAAACCAATCAACCAACCAACCATTCATAACAACATCGCTGTCGTAGTCTTAAAACAATCGAGGTAGTTTTGCAACTCCTCCGTAGAAAGACACCACAAGAAAAATCCATACTTATCGAGGTCTCGAACCCAGCGCCCTTTGATAAGTGGCCAAGCACCCTACCCACTAGGCTACCTGGATGGAACTTCTGCAGAAACTCAGAGTCCAATAATCTTTCTGCTAATTAAATGAAACACAGAGAATATTTAAAGAATGGCATGACTTCAGCAGAAAGACATGTGCGTCACAAAGAAAATGTCCACCACTTCTGGGATTCGAACCCAAGTACAAACATGATGAACCCAAGTACAAGCATGATGAACCCAAGTACAAGCATGAAGTTTCTGGGATTCGAACCCAAGTACAAGCAAGTACAAGCACTTGGCCCTGGTAGCGATATACATTTGAGATATATAATCAAAACCAATACTTCAACCGAGAATTTGGCAACATCGTGGAAACTAAAAACAATCGTGGGAATCGGGCTCAACTACAACATATTTGTGATAAGCTGTAACAGCACTTGAGACTAGAATAAATTTAATGATGAACAACTTTCAACATCATCCTTTACGTCCATTAAGATGAAAAAAAAATAAATCGCCATTAAGCTCCTTAAAATTTTAATTCGAATTAATGGATTCGAATTGGGAAAATGCAAATAGTATTTTATTAGTAATTATAAAGCATAAAAAGAATTCGTCTTTCATTACTTAATTTAAAAAGTTGCTTTTCGCATACCCTTGTGAGAAAAGAGGGCAGATGAGGAAAGATTGCTCTCAGTGGAATATCTGTTGACACTCTTCACTGAAATTTCTGTCAGAAACTGATCACTTGCAACATTCTTTACAAGCTTTGTCGTTTCCATATTTATGACCTATAACGATATAAATTAAAACTAATTACATACATACAGACGTACAGTCGCTCAAAAAAGTATCCGAACACTATGGTTGATTACAGAATTCAGAAAAAATATCTGGCAATGATATTTTTAGTAGTTAGTGATCTGGCAACATTCGTGTCACGTGATTACAGAATTCAGGAAAAATATCTGGAGCGTGTACAGCAACTGTACACGCTCAATGTTTCCGTGAGTGAGCCCACACGATCTAGTATCAAAATAATATGACCACCTACAGTCGCTCAAAAAAGTATCCGAACACTATGGTTGATTACAGAATTCAGAAAAATATCTGGCAACGATTTTTTTAGAAATTAGTGATCTGGCAACCTTCGTGTCACGTGATTACAGAATTCAGGAAAAATATCTGGAGCGTGTACAGCAACTGTGCACGCTCCAGTTACCGTTCACAGCAAACTGGAGCGTGTGCAGTTACTGCACACGCTCCAGTTTGCTGTGAACGGTAACTGCACACGCTCAATATTTCCGTGAGTGAGCCCACACGATCTAGTATCAAAATAATATGACCACCTACAGTCGCTCAAAAAAGTATCCGAACACTATGGTTGATTACAAAATTCAGAAAAAAATATCTGGCAACGATTTTTTTTAGTAATTAGTGATCTGGCAACATTCGTGTCACGTGACACGAATGTTTTTTGAGCGACTGTACATACATACAAAACCCTCATGCAGCCATGGGCTACGGAGGTTCAACCAGACTGTGTAATTTTCCTCTACAGACGTGTCTCTGTTGAGCTACTGCTGCCGCATTTGGCCACTCTAGGCCAATTCTAGTAAGGTCCTGTTTGAATCGTCTGCACATGGCATCCTAGGTCTCACCCCTTTTTCTGAAACCCTTAAGTACACTGTTCGAAATCCTGTTTGCCAATCTGCAGTTATGCATACGGACAACATGGCCAAACCAACGCAGTCTCTCTCTGCACAATATGCTGCTCAAAAGAGGTTGATGACTCCTTCTCCTAACCTCATCATTAGTTACAAAGTCAAACCACCTAATGCCCAAGATACTGCGTAAGCATCTAGAATCAAAGGCATCAAGTTTCTTGTTATCCTGCTTACAAAGGGTCCATGTTTCATTACCATAACCAAATTATTATACAGCCCAATTTTAATCTTTAAGTGTACATGCCTATTTTTCCACACTCTCCATAGATTCTTAAAAGTCACAGCGGCAATCCCTATTCTTCTATTTATCTCATGCCGCGCATCACCATTATCTGTTACATAGCTCCCAAGATAATTAAACTGAGACACTTACTCAAGAGTGTACCCATTCAAAGCAACTGAAGCGCTATCTGCCTGACCAATTTTCGTGACTTTAGTTTTTTCTCTGTTTATCACCAAACCTACTCTATTACCATTCTCATGAACAGCACTAATGAAAGAATTCATCTCATCAACATCACTAATGAAAGAATTCATCTCATCAACATCATTCACCAACAGGACCAAATCATCTGCATATATCTAAATCAGAAATTTTGAAATCTCTAGACCATTTAAGGTCAAAATATTTCCCTTGCAGTGAATTTCGCACAACATAATCAACAACCAAACAAAAGAGAAAAGGAGACAAAATGCACCCTTGTCTAACTACACTAGCAATGCTAAACCAATCGCTGAAAGATGTACCAACTCTCACACACGACTCAGTGTTATTATAGAGAGCTTTCATTACACTAACTAACTTATCAGGTATTCCATATGATCTAACAACACATTATGTCGATCAACAGAGCCAAAGCCTTTTTGAAATCTATAAAGCTAGTAACCTCAGGTCCCTGGATGATGAGCATATCACACAATGAATATTCCTGCATAGAAAAGGATCTATGCAGACTCATTCAGTGTCAGGTTTCTGGAACTCTAAACATTTCTCAAGAATCTTCCAAAGTGAAAATCTTTGATCAATACATCCCCTACCACTTCTGAATCCACACTGTTCATCACGCAGTTGTCCATCAACCAAATTCTTAATTCTATTAAGTATAATCATGCAAAGAACTTTACTTGGAACAGAGAGTAAACCAAATCCCCTGTAATTATCACAATAACTGCAATCATCTTTTTTTAAAATTGGGACAATGATAGCTCTAGTAAAATTCTTAGGAACAATATCTTTATCATAAAAAATATTCAAAATTTCAATCAGCCATGTGACAACACAAATGTTCCCAGCTCTAAGCATTTCAGTGGTGATTCCATCCACCCCTGGGGATTTATGCAGTTTTAATTCAGAGATAGCCAAAGTGACTTCAGAATGTGATATAGGGCCATCATTAAAGATAGTAATGCATCTATCATCATTACAAACAATGGAAGTAGAAATGATCACATTATTTAGAACTCTGAAATGCTCAGCCCACCTAGCCATCACAGAAACCTGGTGGGTAGAAAACTGTACAGTCGCTCAAAAAAGTATCCGAACACTACGGTTGATTACAGAATTCAGAAAAAATATCTGGCAACGATTTTTTTAGAAATTAGTGATCTGACAACCTTCGTGTCACGTGACACGAAGGTTGCCAGATCATTAATTTCTAAAAAAAATCGTTGCCAGATATTTTTTCTGAATTCTGTAATCAACCGTAGTGTTCGGATACTTTTTTGAGCGACTGTACGTGTCACGTGACACGAAGGTTGCCAGATAATTAATTTCTAAAAAAAATCGTTGCCAGATATTTTTCCTGAATTCTGTAATCACGTGACACGAAGGTACTAATTTCTAAAGATTACTAATTTCTAAATTAGATCACTAATTTCTAAAAAAATCGTTGCCAGAAATTTTTTTCTGAATTCTGTAATCAACAATAGTGTTCGGATATTTTTTAATATATATAATGCGTATGAATATATAATGCAATGAATATGGAGCGTGTGCAGTTACCGTTCACAGCAAACTGGAGCTGTTGCGATTAATGTTCACAGCACATTGGATCGTGTGAACTCACAAAGACCTGGATCGTGTGGGCTCACTCACGGAAATATTGAGCGTGTGCAGTTACCGTTCACAGCAAACTGGAGCGGTTGCGGTTAATGTTCAGAGCACATTGGATCGTGTGAGCTCACAAAGACCTGGATCGTGTGGGAACAAAGAACTGGAGCGTGTGCAGTAACTGCACACGCTCCAGTTTGCTGTGAACGGTAACTGGAGCGTGTACAGCAACTGTACACGCTCCAGATATTTTTCCTGAATTCTGTAATCACGTGACACGAAGGTTGCCAGATCACTAATTTCTAAAAAAATCGTTGCCAGATATTTTTCTGAATTCTGTAATCAACCATAGTGTTCGGATACTTTTTTGAGCGACTGTACCTGGAAGGTGTGGATTCGAATCTCGCTCACGGAGAAGCTCACTTTTTTCATCTACCTATTAATGAGTCCCACAACATAAATAATATGCAGTCACTGCCTCGTCAGTTTCACGTGGACTTTCCCAATTGGAAATTACAAAACACACACATGCGCTGGGCGGGGGTGGCTCAGTCGGTAGCGCGCCAGGCTCGTAATCTGTATATCCCAGGTTTATGTCCCAGCTGGGTCAGCGTTGAGATTTATCTCCTCAAAACTCTTCGCCCTGCCCACGGTCAATAGGGGACACCGATGGCTTGGAAAGGCAGCCGTCCGTCGGATGGGACGTTAAGCCGTGGCTCATTGTGTGCGGGAGAGCCATACCCTGTGCACTTTAAAGAACACGCTGGATGGCCTTGACGGGAGGCTACCATCTGTCTCCCAACAGCTGTTCCAGTGGGTCCCCTCCCGCAACCTTCTCTGAGCCTTCGGGGTCCTTGTGACCAGGCCATTTAGCCCATGGTGTGCAAAAAAGTGACGCTCAGAGGTAAAACAGCCCAATACACACACTCCAAAAAAAATCAATATTCGCACTGAGTTGAGTGTTTATGCAAGAAAGGAACCAAAGTATCACTTTCCGTAACAAAATCCAAAAATGAATTACATCGGATAAAATTGAACCGCAGAGGGATCCACTCAGAACAACATCGATGCATAAAAAAATCGCGGAGATAACCGATCGAGATAAATAAACATCTTGCTGCATCCGTCATCCGGAAGAGCAAGATGAAAGTCAACATCATCATCGTCACGAATTTGCGCTTCTCTCCAAGAAATTCCTGATGCACCCTCAGAGGAAACGAGGAATCCGAAACCGTCTGTGTGTCAGTGGTGCTTCTAAGTTCCTTTCGACTTATGAGTGTCGTTTAATTTCCTGCCAAGTTACATCCAACAAAGACGAAAACTGGAAGTTCTGAGAGAGAGATGGAGCAAGTGGTGCCGGATTACCTGAGGGACAAGCCTCGCTGGACCAACTCTCGCTGCCCTTTCGAAATTCGCCCCAGGCTGACCTTACGGCGGCAGAAAGCCTGGAGAATTCTCTCCAGTTGAGAGAGAACATCGCATCTAATTACATTGAGAGCAATAGCCCACACCTTGGGAGTCACCAGTAAGGTATTATAAACGATGAACAAGGGGGCCGCCAATGTCCCTTCCTCTTCCCTACCCCCGACAGGAAGGGGGGGGGGAGCAACAAGCGTGGGTGAAAGTGCTCTCTGTACCGAGTTTCGTGACTGCTCTCGCAGCTAATGTCATCTGTGTAACGTTACGAACAGGGTAGCAGTTAATTGAGTCTGTATCGTTCTAATGTTGACTTAATAGTTTATTCACAGAATATTGCGACATGTGCTTACTGAGTAAATTACACTGCACTCGTGCCATCTGTCTTCCCCGTGTCTGTCCCCTTCTGCCTTGTCTGTCTTATCTCGACTAATTTGAATATCCTGACAGACTATCATTTAACGGAGCATACTTCCGATCTATTTTCCATATCTGATAACTCTGCCATTCTGGTTGCACAGTTAAGTATGATTTATTTGCATAAATATAAATAATTTTAAGCACCTCGGATCCTCAGTCTCATAAAATATGTAAATAGCGAACAGAAAAACTCTGCGATATAATTATATTCGCGTATAATGTTTATTTTTAACTTACTAATCGTTGTAGGATACTCTGATTGATTGCTGTTCCGTTTTTTGCCCCAAGAGGCGGGGCGGGGGTGGCTCAGTCGGTAGCGCGTCAGGCTCGTAAACTGCAGTTCCCAGGTTCGAGTCCCAGCAGGGTCAGCGTTGATACTTATCTCCGCAAAACTCCCCGCCCTGCCCACGGTCAGTAGGGGACACCGATGGGCTTGGATAAGGCCGCCGTCCGTCGGATGGGACGTTAAGCCGTGGCCCGTGTGAGGGAGAGCCATACCCTGTGCACGTTAAAGAACACGCTGGATGGCTTTGACGGGAGGCTACAATCTGTCTCCCAACAGCTGTTCCAGTGGGTCACCTTCCCCAACCTTCTCTGAGCCTTCGGGGTCCATGTGACCTGGCCATTTAGCCCATGGTGTGCAAAAAAGTGCCGCTCAGAGGTAAAACAACCCAACGTTAAAGAACACGCTGGACGGCCTTGACGGGAGGCTACCATCTGTCTCCCAACAGCTGTTCCAGTGGGTACCCTCCCCCAACCTTCTCTGAGCCTTCGGGGTCCATGTGACCTGGCCATTTAGCCCATGGTGTGCAAAAAAGTGCCGCTCAGAGGTAAAACAACCCAACGTTAAAGAAAAACGCTGGACGGCCTTGACGGGAGGCTACCATCTGTCTCCCAACAGCTGTTCCAGTGGGTACCCTCCCCCAACCTTCTCTGAGCCTTCGGGGTCCATGTGACCTGGCCATTTAGCCCATGGTGTGCAAAAAAGTGCCGCTCAGAGGTAAAACAACCCAACGTTAAAGAAAAACGCTGGACGGCCTTGACGGGAGGCTACCATCTGTCTCCCAACAGCTGTTCCAGTGGGTACCCTCCCCCCAACCTTCTCTGAGCCTTCGGGGTCCATGTGACCTGGCCATTTAGCCCATGGTGTGCAAAAAAGTGACGCTCATAGGTAAAACAATCCAACCCAACCCAAAGCCCCAAGAGGTTGATTTAAAACTTCCTCGAATTTAAAACGTTATTTTATACACGTCCCTGTAAAAAACGCGAAAATATGGCAAATTTTAAATCTTCTTCGTAGCTATTTTGAGGACTATTGTGATCACGTGAGAAGTAGTTATTCTCCTGAGGGGATAGGGATGGCTTTGTCGGTAGGGCGCGGGTAATTGAGTCCCAGCTGGGCCAGCGTTGATATTTCTCTCAGCAAAACTCCCCGCCCTCCCACGGTCAGTAGGAGACACCGATGGGCTTGGAAAGGCCACCGTCCGTCGGATGGGACGTTAAGCCGTGGCCCTGGTATGCGGGAGAGCTATATCCTCTGCATGTTAAAGGACACGCTGGATTGCCTTGATCGGAGGCTACCATCTGTCTCCCAACAGCCGTTCCAAAGGGTCTACTCACCCAACCTTCTCTGAGCCTTCGGGGTCCTTGTGCCCTGGCCATTTAACCCATTGTGTGCAAAAAGTGCTGTACCTTGTGCACGTTAAAGAACATACTGGATGACCTTGACGGGAGGCTGCCATCTGTCTCGCAACAGCCGTTCCAATGGGTCTCCTCACCCAACTTTCTGTTAGCCTTCGGGGTCCTTGTGACCTGGTCATTTAGCCTATTGTGTGCAAAAAAGAGCCGCTCAGACTTAAAACAACCCATTCTCCCGAGTTAATCGTGAATGACGTTCATGGTGATTCAAAATTTTTTAAACAACGTCCCTTCATCAAATGCAGGGATATTAAGTAAAGGCTGTTTTTTTAAATATCTGAAGAAATTTCAAACGCTTAAACTTCCAGTTACCACTTTTTAGCTGGTTTTCAGAAGAAAAAAAACAACAACAAATGTTTTCACTTTGTCGTCTGTCTATATGTAGACATCGAACTCATTTCTTTTTGGATATAAATTAAAAACATTTTTTGAGACCGATAGGTATTGACGAAATATTACGATTCGCACTTGCAGAATCTTTCCATAGCTATAATTGCGCCCTCTAGAGGTGGAAATGTTTGAAAATTACAAAATTTCAAACTAATATTCCAAGCGATGTAATTACCTTAAAAATCTAAAATTTTGGTTGTAAAATAACACGAAGGTTGCCAGATCACTAATTTCTAAGAAATCGTTGCCATATATATATTTTTTTAATTCTGTAATCAACCATAGTGTTCAGCCTTTTTTTTTGAGCGACTGTCAGTGATTCTGGTTTAAACTTATTCTAAAGTTAAATGTAGATTATTTTACGACAGATTCAGTCGTTACTCAAAAGTTAATTAAAATATTAAATGTTACAACCAAACGTTCATTAAAGTAAACGAAATTTTAGAAGTTTATGTTATGATTATTTCAGTTTTATTTTCATTTAATCTTCCTTCACTCTTTAAATATTAAACGAATATTGTTGAAAATCGAGATTAAGAGATATCTGAGTGAGATCTACAGTTTATCCCTAGTACAAAATTTCTCTAAAAAGCTTATTTTAAACGTTAGAGAGCTTTTAATGAAGCTTTCCATTTAAAAAACGTGGAAATGTCCTAATGAATGTTGGGTTGTTTTACCTCTGAGCGGACACTATTTTTTTGCACACATTGGGCAAAATGGCCAGGTCACAAGGACCCCAGGACTCACTGGAGAGGTGTCAGGCCATATAGCGTGTTTTTAATGTGCACAGGATATGACTCTCCCGCAGATTGACGGGCAACGTCCTTTCCTAAGCCATCCCCTACGGACCGTGGATAGGGCTATGAGTTTTGCGGAGATAAATCTTAACGCTGGTACAAGAGAGACTCGAACCTGGGAACTACAGATTAGGAGCCTGGCGCGCTACTGACTGGGCAACCCCGGCCACCAACCCTCGATGAATGCTACAAAGTTGTCTCGATAATAATTTCTTGAGATTTTGGAAAAATGTATAATAAAAACGTACATTATTTATATGTCCGCATTCCAAAATTGGGGCGGGGGTGGCTCAGTCGGTAGCGCGCCAGGCTCGTAATCTGTAGTTCCCAGGTTCGAGTCCCAGCTGTGTCAGCGTTGAGATTTATCTCCGCAAAATTCCCCGCCCTGCCCACGGTCAGTAGAGGACACCGATGGGCTTGGAAAGGCCGCCGTCCGTTGGATGGGACGTTAAGCCGTGGCCCCGTGTGCGGGAGAGCCATACCCTGTGCACGTTAAAGAACACGCTGGATGGCCTTGACGGGAGGCTACCATCTGTCTCCCAACAGCTGTTCCAGTGGGTCCCCTCCCCCAACCTTCTCTGAGCCTTCGGGGTCCATGTGGCCTGGCCATTTAGCCCATGGTGTGCAAAAAAAGTGCCGCTCAGAGGTAAAACAACCCAAATTTATCTGTCCGCATTCCAAAATTAAAGAAGGGCTTATTTCAGCGCGACATTCACAAAACCTGAATTGCATTTATTTTTAAATTAACAAGTGAATCTTAACAACCAAAGCTGAAATTCTACAGATCATAGCCTCCAAGATAAACCTGACCTTTACGGATCTTGGACAATGATAACCTTTGACCCGGCTGGATTGTCGATTACATCTTCCTGGTAAAGCGAGATTGTCGGACACGTGCGAGCGGAAGGAGTGTGTGTGTGTGTGGGGGGGGGTGCTTCTCTTGCTTCTTCCCTCCTCCCCCCACTTCGGACGTGCGGATCAAAAGAGGAAGATCGTTATGGTAGATGATGGCTCTGCCACATCGCACTGCCATCCCTCCCTCTCGGCGACCATCTGTCCCTTCCCTCAGACGCCCACGCGCTTGTCATCCAAAGCGACTGATCGAGTGCAACATGCTCGCACACCTAAAGCCTCGCCTTCGGCAGCGCTCGGTGGAGGCGGTGCTTAAAAATACACACAAGGCAGGCTATTTTTCTCTCCTACATGATGAGATTGGGCGATGTTTGATGTTGGCAATCGAGAGAACGACCTGCTGATGAAAAGTAGGTCTTAAACACTCGGTTGACATGCGGCGAGGAAATGCAGTTTGCATTGTTACATAAAGAAGAGACAATGCCACCTGCCCCTAAAGGTGAAATATGCCTTCATTTTGACTTTCTGCTATGTGTATATTTTTTAATCAATACAAAATGACTTCATTACTCTTAGTTCGACTTTTTTCATTCTTTTTCTGAGTCGGGTTGTTTTACCTCTGAGCGGCACTTTTTTGCACACCATGGGCTAAATGGCTAGGTCACAAGGACCCCGAAGGGTTGGGTTGGGTTGTTTTACCTCTGAGCGGCACTTTTTTGCACACCATGGGCTAAATGGCCAGGTCACATGGACCCCGAAGGCTCAGAGAAGGTTGGGGGAGGGGACCCACTGGAACAGCTGTTGGGAGACAGATGGTAGCCTCCCATCAAGGCCATCCATCGTGTTCTTTAACGTGCACAGGGTATGGCTCTCCTGCACACGGGGCCCACGGCTTAACGTCCCATCCGACGGACGGCGGCCTTTCCAAGCCCATCGGTGTCCCCTACTGACCGTGGGCAGGGCGGGGAATTTTGCGGGAGATAAATCTGAAAGCTGACCCGGCTGGGACTCAAACCTGGGAATTGCAGTTCCCAGGTTCGAGTCCCAGCTGGGTCAGTCATGTGACACGAAGGTTGCCAGATCACTAATTTCTAAAAAAATCGTTGCCAGATATTTTTTCTGAATTCTGTAATCAACCATAGTGTTCGGATATTTTTTTTGAGCAACTGTACATACAGATTGCTATACACACAGATTGATGTGCAAACACACAAGTTGAATGGTATACGTACAAACAGATTGAAGGCTATAAATATTCCGGGGCGGGGTGGCTCAGTCGGTAGCGCGCCAGGCTCGTCATCTGTAGTTCCCAGGTTCGAGTCCCAGCTGAGTCAGCTTTCAGATTTATCTCCCGCAAAATTCCCCGCCCTGCCCACGGTCAGTAGGGGACACCGATGGGCTTGGAAAGGCCGCCGTCCGTCGGATGGGACGTTAAGCCGTGGTCCCGTGTGCGGGAGAGCCATACCCTGTGCACGTTAAAGAACACGCTGGATGGCCTTGACGGGAGGCTACCATCTGTCTCCCAACAGCTGTTCCAGTGGGTCCCCTCCCCCAACCTTCTCTGAGCCTTCGGGGTCCATGTGACCTGGCCATTTAGCCCATCGTGTGCAAAAAAGTGCCGCTCAGAGGTAAAACAACCCAACCCAAAAGCTATAAATATTGTATATATATATATACAGAAATTGCCGTATACAGGGTAAGCGAAAATTAGTTTTACAACTTGAAACGCACTGTATTAGCCAAAGTGTTTTGGATATGGCCATGTTATTTGAATAGAAAACCTCCTTCAAAGCTCCCCCAACTAATCGCAGTTACGCTGCAGCAGTTCTCATAATCATACACTGATTCTTTGAAATACGATCTACGTTGACAGTCTCGAAGCATCAACTGCCCTCTCTCTAATAGTACCCCAGTTGACAACTAGGACGGGACCCTTTGAAGGCGGGGGCGGGGGCGGGGGTGGCTCAGTCGGTAGCGCGCCAGGCTCGTAATCTGTAGTTCCCAGGTTCGAGTCCCAGCTGGGTCAGCGTTGAATAATCTGTAGTTCCCAGGTTCGAGTCTCAGCTGGGTCAGCGTTGAGATTTATCTCCGTAAAATTCCCCCGCTCTGCCCACGGTCAGTAGGGGACACTGATGGGCCTGGAGAGGCCGCCGTCCATAGGATGGGACGTTAAACCGTGGTCCCGTGTGCGGGAGAGCCATACCCTGTGCACGTTAAAGAAAAAACTGGATGGCCTTGACGAGAGGTTATCATCTGTCTCCCAACAGCTTTTCCAATGGGTCCCCTCCCCCAACCTTCTCTGAGCCTTCGGGGTCCATGTGACCTGACCATTTAGCCCATGGTGTGCAAAAAAGTACCGCTCAGAGGTAAAACAACCCAACCCAAGGTCCCCTTGAGGCCCTTTGAAGGCCTCAAGAGAGACATGAACAGACATGAAAATCTCCTCGAAAGAATGATAATTAAAAAAAACGGAAGAGGAAAAGTATTAGATAGATAGATTACAGATATTTTGTGGGAAAGGTTTCAAAGACCGTAAAATCAGTGAGAAATTTATACACTATAATGTCGGTTAAGGTGAGATTGAAATCCAGTCTCTGGGCTCTGGTAAAATCCAAAATCGAACATGGGAAGGTCAAATTATGAACTTGGCATTCTACCCACTAATCATCAACGCCTGGCCCAATTTAGGGTCAGCTCGTTTCTTTATATTTTATTGTATTTTTTTACACATTATTTTCTTCCTTTAAAATGTGTTATTCATGGTTTCTTCTTAGTCTCCATAGAAACCTCTCTCCACTTTCGCTTCACTTCTCTCCATCTTCGGGGCCGGGGTGGCTCAGTCGGTAGCGCGCCACACTCGTAATCTGTAGTTCCCAGGTTCGAGTCCCAGCTGGGTCAGCGTTGAGATTTATCTCCGCAAAATATCCCGCCCTGCCCACGGTCAGTAGGGGACACCGATGGGCTTGGAAAGGCCGCCGTCTGTCGGATGGGACGTTAAGACGTGGCCCCGTGTACGGGAGAGCCATACCCTGTGCACGTTAAAGAACACGCTGGATGGTCTTGACGGGAGGCTACCATCTGTCTCCCAACAGCTGTTCCAGTGGGTCCCCTCCCCCAACCTTCTCTGAGCCTTCGGGGTCCATGTGACCTAGCCATTTAGCCTATGGTGTGCAAAAAGTGCCGCTCAGGGGTAAAACAACCCAACACAATCTCCATCTTCAATTTCTTGTGAAATTTCTTTCCCATTTCCTCATCCCTCTCTTCGCACTTACAGCTGACGTCATCATTTGGATTTAATCCACCCTCGTTAGTCGATCTTTTGTTTCTTAAATGAAAAAAACTTTTTTTTAATCACTTATTTCTTCTCTAATTTTTAATTTTTTTCCCTTTATTAGCTTTCTTTACTTCATCACAATATTTTATCCCACGTTTACTCCCTTTTTTCTTCCCTCTTTCGATCTCCGTCCTTCTTCTTCCATCTTCCCCTCCTCCCACTCGGCATTAAGATACTTCCCTGAGGCTACTTCATCCGCTTCTTAATACGACAACTGGTTTTCTAATTCTATTTGTTAATTTCCTTCTTCATCTCTTTGCAGTGATTCGTTGCCATGACACCCATTCCTTTCTCTCTCTCTCTTCCGTTTCTTTTTCTTCCCTTTATTCTCCGTATGACATTGCTTGCCACTTCTTTTCATCTTTCCTTTCTCACTCTTCACTGCCTTTTAACATTTTCCACTGCCATTGAACTAAGCGAATTCCAGACTTCCAGTTCCAAATATACTTCTTAGTGATGTCTGCTCTGATTGGATCGTATTGTTTTACCTCTGAACAACACTTTTCTGCACACCATGGGCTAAATGGCCAGGTCACATGGACCCCGAAGGCTCAGAGAAGGTTGGGGGAGGGGACCCACTGGAACAGCTGTTGGGAGACAGATGGTAGCCTCCCGTCAAGGCCATCCAGCGTGTTCTTTAACGTGGTCCCGTGTGCGGGAGAGCCATACCCAGCACAGGGTATGGCTCTCCCGCACACGGGACCACGGCTTAACGTCCCATCCGACGGACGGCGGCTTTTCCAAGCCCATCGGTGTCCCCTACTGACCGTGAGCATGGCGGGAAATTTTGCGGAGATAAATCTCAACGCTGACCCAGCTGGGACTCGAACCTGGGAACTACAGATTACGAGCCTGGCGCGCTACCGACTGAGCCAACCCCGCCCCTAGGATCAGGCCAGAGAAAGCTCTTTGTCTGCCTCATTTAACATGGACAACCCAACTGCCTAGTCACTTATCCAGTCAACCATCTTAAGCAAAATCCAGACCATTCATAATTAAGATTTATTTGGAATTTACGGTGCAGTTTAAATGCTTTTATGTGCTTTATGTTTTCTCTAAAACTTTTTACCTCTTCGTATCTTAATAAGTATGAAAAATTGGCATATTAATGATCAATTTAATCTCGAAAGGACGGAATCTTGTATTTCCTTGGATTCCGATGGACGCAGTGATTTTCAGAAACAAAATCCGCGCGTATAAAGAGTGAATTGTAAATATTTTCTTTCCCTGTTTATTGCTTCATCGAACTTACTTAACTACGACTTTTTGTGGGGGCGGGGGTGGCTCAGTCGGTAGCGCGCCAGGCTCGTAATATGTAGTTCCCAGGTTCGAGTCCCAGCTGGGTCAGCGTTGAGATTTATCTCCGCAAAATTCCTCGCCCTGCCCACGGTCAGTAGGGGACACCGATGGGCTTGGAAAGGCCGCCGTCCGTCGGATGGGACGTTAAGCCGTGGCTCCGTGTGTGGGAGAGCACATACCCTGTGCACGTTAAAGAACACGCTGGATGGCCTTGGCCATCTGTCTCCCAACAGCTGTTCCAGTGGGTCTTCTCGCCCAACCTTCTCTGAGTTTTCGGGGTCCATGTGATCTGACTATTTAACCCATGGTATGCAAAAAAGTGCCGCTCAGAATTAAAACAACCCAACCCAAAGACTTTTTGTAGACGACGGAAAGCTAGTTCTACTTTCTCTGTAAAACCGGAAGATGTGCAAGGTAAACAACATCCGCAGAGACAAGATGGATTGAGGCTTAATGCCGATCCTTGAATAACAAGCAATAGCTGTTATAAGAGTTCCTATCCCTAGATGTAAGGATTTTCTCAATGTTTGCACCGTCAACATTGCATAAATTCTCAAGTGAAAGGGAATATTTTCTAATTGTTAATTAATAATAGCCCTACCTGGTCTAGTGGTTAGCGTACAGTCGCTCAAAAAAATATCCGAACACTACGGTTGATTACAGAATTCAGAAAAAATATCTGGCAACGATTTTTTTTTTAAATCAGTGATCTGGCAACCTTCGTGTCACGTGACACGAAGGTTGCCAGATCACTAATTTAAAAAAAATGGTTACCAGGTGTTTTTTTCTGAATTCTGTAATCAACCATAGCGTTCGGATATTTTTTGAGTGACTGTACATATTTTAAATTTTCCAGCCAATCCAATAACATCGTAGCAATAAAAAGAACAATCAAACAGCTCGAAAAAATAAACAAACTTATTCGCATGAATGAAAAATAGAAAAGATTCCAGGGATTGAAAATTCCAATTGAATGAGGCTAATATCTCTTCTAGGAGATATCAATCTCTGATAGGATCAACATCCCCTCTGGAATCACATCCCCGTCTTCCTCACAAAGTAGCGTATTGTTAAATGCATCTCTTTTCCTTTTTCTTGTTCTCCTTAACCTTTTCTCGCAGGACGTGGTGGTTTTCCTAGAACTCATCTTCGGAGTTTGTGTTAGCCATTTAGTCCTCCTCATCTCTCCTCATCTGTTGCTCAAAACATCCCTCCTCCCATCATGCTTCAAGCTGTAGAGAACGAAGTGATAAAAAAAAGTGGGGGTGGGAGTTTTCTTCTTTGAACAGCACGAAAAGTAATCCTTCCTATTAAATGCAAGGCTTTCCAGAAGTGTTTAAGACGACTGGGTAGAGCTGGGATTCGTGATCAATGATGAACAATGGGTAATTAGCGAAGGCTTGCTATTGATACGAAAGAGGAGGAGGAATCTGGTGTCCTTAATGTTGTCTTCTTTTTTGTTCCTGTTCTCATTCAAGGGAAAAAAAAGATGAGAGATGAGAAAAAAAAAGGGACTTTTGAGATTAGAGAAGTTCTGGCTATCAGACAAGTGAGGCAATTGGTAGCGGAGGTGGAAAAAATCTCGTTTTGTGGTTCTTAACAAAGCAATCAAGAAATGAACAAAGAAAGAATTCCGAGTTCTTTTCAACGAAGAGTACTCAATATGGAAAATTAAGAAATGAAGAGAGAAAGCTTTGAAGTGTTGAACACGCTTCAACTTCAAACATAAAGCTTTAAAACCAATTTCGAAGTATGCGAGTAAGTAGTCTGCTAGAATAATTTCTGAAAAAGGAAAATCTATGTGCAGGTCCGCATCTAGGAGGGAGAGCTTTCAAGGCTAGTAAGGGTAAGAGAGGCAAAAATTTATTAAAATTATTTATATTTCATGCATTTTTAAAAAAAGGTTTTTAAATAAAAAATCATTTAAACGGAGGGGGAAATGTTATACTGCATTGAAAATTCACACCTCTTTCCCCGCCACCGCCCACTTTACATTCCACACTCTATCTCCTCCGCCCACTTTACACCCCCACACTCTCTTGCCCCGCCTCCGTCCACTTTACATTCCACACTCTCTCTCCTCCGCCCACTTTACACCCCCACACTCTCTTACCCCGCCTCCGTCAACTTTACATTCCGCACTCTCTCTCCTCCGCCCACTTTACACCCCCACACTCTCTTGCCCCGCCTCCGTCCACTTTACATTCCACACTCTCTCTCCTCCGCCCACTTTACACCCCCACACTCTCTTGCCCCGCCTCCGTCCACTTTACATTCCACAGTCTCTCTCCTTCGCCCACTTTACACCCCCACACTCTCTTGCCCCGCCTCCGTCCACTTTACATTCCACACTCTCTCTCCTCCGCCCACTTTACACCCCCACACTCTCTTGCCCCGCTTCTCTCCACTTTACATTCCACACTCTCTCTCCTCCGCCCACTTTACACCCCCAAACTCTCTTGCCCGCTTCTGTCCACTTTACATTCCACACTCTCTCTCCTCCGCCCACTTTACACCCACACTCTCTTGCCCCGCCTCACTACACTTTACATTCCACACTCTCTCTCCTCCGCCCACTTTACACCCCCACACTCTCTTGCCCCACCTCCGTCCATTTTACATTCCGCACTCTCTCTCCTCCGCCCACTTTACACCCCCACACTCTCTTGCTCCGCCTCCGTCCACTTTACATTCCACACTCTCTCTCCTCCGCCCACTTTACACCCCCACACTCTCTTGCCCCGCCTCCGTCCACTTTACATTCCACACTCTCTCTCCTCCACCCACTTTACACCCCCACACTCTCTTGCCCCACCTCCGTCCATTTTACATTCCGCACTCTCTCTCCTCCGCCCACTTTACACCCCCACACTCTCTTGCCCCGCCTCTGTCCACTTTACATTCCACACTCTCTCTCCTCCGCCCACTTTACACCCCCACACTCTCTTGCCCCGTCTCCGTCCACTTTACATTCCACACTCTCTCTCCTCCGCCCACTTTACACCCCCACACTCTCTTGCCCCGCTTCTGTCCACTTTACATTCCACACTCTCTCTCCTCTGCCCACTTTACACCCCCACACTCTCTTGCCCCGCCTGCGTCCATTTTATATTCCACACTCTCTCTCCTCCGCCCACTTTACACCCCCACACTCTCTTGCCCCGCCTCCGTCCACTTTACATTCCACACTCTCTCTCCTCCGCCCACTTTACACCCCCACACTCTCTTGCCCCACCTCCATCCACTTTACATTCCGCACTCTCTTTCCTCTGCCAACTTTACACCTCAACACTCTCTTGCCCCACCTCCGTCCACTTTACATTCCACACTCTCTCTCCTCTGCCCACTTTACACCCCCACAATCTCTTGCCCCGTCTCCATCCACTTTACATTCCACACTCTCTCTCCTCCGCCCACTTTACACCCCCACACTCTCTTGCCCCGCCTCACTCCACTTTACATTCCACACTCTCTCTCCTCCGCCCACTTTACACCCCCACACTCTCTTGCCCCGCCTCCGTCCACTTTACATTTCACACTCTCTCTCCTCCGCCCACTTTACACCCCCACACTCTCTTGCCCCACCTCCGTCCACTTTACATTCCACACTCTCTCTCTCCTCCGCCCACTTTACACCCCCACAATCTCTTGCCCCGTCTCCGTACACTTTACATTCCACACTCTGTCTCCTCCGCCCACTTTACAACCCCACACTCTCTTGCCCCGCCTCCGTCCACTTTACATTCCACACTCTCTCTCCTCCGCCCACTTTACACCCCCACACTCTCTTGCCCCGCCTCACTCCACTTTACATTCCACACTCTCTCTCCTCCGCCCACTTTACACCCCCACACTCTCTTGCCCCGCCTCCGTCCACTTTACATTCCACACTCTCTCCTCCGCCCACTTTACACCCCCACACTCTCTTGCCCCGCCTCCGTCCACTTTACATTTCACACTCTCTCTCCTCCACCCACTTTACACCCCCACACTCTCTTGCCCCACCTCCGTCCACTTTACATTCCACACTCTCTCTCTCCTCCGCCCACTTTACACCCCCACAATCTCTTGCCCCGTCTTCGTACACTTTACATTCCACACTCTCTCTCCTCCGCCCACTTTACAACCCTACACTCTCTTGCCCCGCCTCCGTCCACTTTACATTCCACACTCTCTCTCCTCCGCCCACTTTACATCCCCACACTCTCTTGCCCCGCCTCTGTCCACTTTACATTCCACACTCTCTCTCCTCCACCCACTTTACACCCCCACAATCTCTTGCCCCGCCTCCGTCCACTTTACATTCTACACTCTCTCTCCTCCACCAACTTTACACCCCCACACTCTATTGCCCCGCCTCCGTCCACTTTACATTCCACAGTCTCTCTTCTCCGCCCACTTTACACCCCCACACTCTCTTGCCCCGCATCCGTCGACTTTACATTCCACACTCTCTCTCTCCTCCGCCCACTTTACACCCCCACAATCTCTTGCCCCATCTCCGTACACTTTACATTCCACACTCTCTCTCCTCCGCCCACTTTACACCCCCACAATCTCTTGCCCCGCCTCCGTCCACTTTACATTCTACACTCTCTCTCCTCCGCCCACTTTACACCCCCACACGCTCTTGCCCCGCCTCTGTCCACTTTACATTCCACACTCTCTCTCCTCCACCCACTTTACACCCCCACAATCTCTTGCCCCGCCTCCGTCCACTTTACATTCTACACTCTCTCTTCTCCGCCCACTTTACACCCCCACAATCTCTTGCCCCGTCTCCGTCCACTTTACATTCCACGCTCTCTCTCCTCCTCCCACTTTACAACCCCACACTCTCTTGCCCCGCCTCCGTCCACTTTACATTCCACACTCTCTCTCCTCCGCCCACTTTACACCCCCACAATCTCTTGCCCCGCCTCCGTCCACTTTACATTCTACACTCTCTCTCCTCCACCAACTTTACACCCCCACACTCTCTTGCCCCGCCTCCGTCCACTTTACATTCCACACTCTCTCTCCTCCGCCCACTTTACACCCCACACTCTCTTGCCCCGCCTCTGTCCATTTTAAATTGCAAACTCTCTCTCCTCCGCCCACTTTACACCCCCACACTCTCTTGCCCCACCTCCGTCCACTTTACATTCCGCACTCTCTCTCCTCCACCCACTTTACACCCCCACACTCTCTTGCCCCGCCTCCGTCCACTTTACATTCCACACTCTCTCTCCTCCGCCCACTTTACACCCCCACACTCTCTTGCCCCGCCTCCGTCCACTTTGCATTCCACAGTCTCTCTCCTTCGCCATTTTACACCCCCAAACTCTCTTGCCCCGCCTCCGTCCACTTTACATTCCACACTCTCTCCTCCGCCCACTTTACACCCCCACACTCTCTTGCCCAGCCTCCGTCCACTTTACATTCCACACTCTCTCTTCTCCGCCCACTTTACACCCCCACACTCTCTTGCCCCGCCTCCGTCCACTTTACATTCCACACTCTCTCTCCTCCGCCCACTTTACACCCCCACACTCTCTTGCCCCGCCTCCGTCCACTTTACATTCCACACTCTCTCTCCTCCGCTCACTTTACACCCCCACACTCTCTTGCCCCGCCTCCGTCCACTTTACATTCCACACTCTCTCTTCTCCGCCCACTTTACACCCCCACACTCTCTTGCCCCTCCTCCGTCCACTTTACAATCCACACTCTCTCTCCTCCGCCCACTTAACCTTCCACACTCTCTTCCCCCCCCTCCCCACCTTCTCATTCTTTCGGCTCGATTGTGTTTCTTCTCCACCCCCTCGATTGTTTTCTAGATCCTTGCCTGTCTATAAGTGAACTGAATCTGGGGGTTCCGCTTTGTTCCGATTTCAAATTTTTTCAAATTCAAATTCAAATTTATTTTCAGTAAGTATTATCTTTAATTATATTACATAAAAAATCCCACTAAGCCGAAGCTTATCAGCGGGAATGTACATATATGTTTTTACAGATATGATCTAGATTGCCTCAGTAGTACAAAAAGTGAAGGAGAGAAGAAAAGGAATAAATGAGAAAGAAGACCGACAAAATGATGAAAGTTTCCAAATAAAAACATCACTTTTTTATCAACAACTGAAATAATTTATCTTTAACATCACAAATTTCTTTTAAGTTAACTATTCCTCTAGGAAGCAAGTTAAATAGTTAGGGAATTTGATATTCTTTGGAATTTCTCCGTAATTATTATAAAATTTTGGTTGTTTCAAAAAACCCATAGCCTTTTTTCTAGTAAACTCATTGTGGCAAATATTTTGCTTATAGGTATCATCAAAGAAGTTATTGATAACAGAAACAAACACATATAAACTTTCAATAGGTAAAATTTTGAACAAACTGAATATATCATCTTTCGTTGTAAGGGAATATTTAACTTCTGTATTACACAATCCTTTTAGCAGACTAAATTGTATTCTTTTAATTTTATTTAATTCTGTCTTATAGGCTGTCCCATAAACTGTTATCCCATACCTAATTATAGATTCAAAAAGTGCTTTATATACTAAATTAGTTATCTGTGTATCAACAAACATGTTAAGTTTCCTAATTTTAAATGCTACAAATCGTAGTCTTGAACACATCTAATCACATTTAAAGAACACATTTAATCTAATATCTCCTTCTAACTCCTCACTGAGGGTCTATTACCATTGGGTCAACATGGGCCGTGGCCCGAAAGCCCCAGGATTTTCAGGGGCCTCTTTTGGCTGAAATATTATTGAAACCCAAGTAATTTGAAATATTTTTCATTTGCTACTGAGATAGAGTTTTGCCTCCACATAAATGCGCATCGTTGGGGGCCCCTCGGGATTTTCAAGGGCCCCTTTTGGTTAACATTTTCCCCCTCATTTCTGAATGGATTGTTAACTTTGCTACTGGTTACATACGTTATATGTGCTATTTCCTATTATGATATAATAAGTACACCTTAAAATATCCCCTTTTATATTATTCTTATTTTGAAATAGGTTGTTTGGGTTGTTTTACCTCTGAGCGGCACTTTTTTTGCATACCATGGGCTAAATGGCCAGGGCACAAGAACCCCTGAAGGTTTCAGAGAAGATTGAGGGAGGGGACCCACTGGAACAGCTGTTGGGAGACAGAGGGTAACCTCCCGTCAAGGCCATCCAGCGTGTCCTTTAACGTGCACAGGGTATGACCAGCTGGGACTCGAACCTGGGAACTGCAGATTACGAGCCTGGCGCGCTACCGACTGAGCCACCCTCGGCCCTTATTTTGAAATAATATTTTAGTCCACTTCTAAACAAAGCAAAACATTGCAATGATCGAAATTTATCGGATATAACTGTTTTGCATTTTAATTAATTCATACCAAAGAACAAAATTTCCCCGCCCTGCCCACGGTCAGTAGGGGACACCGATGGGGCTTGGAAAGGCCGCCGTCCGTCGGTTGGGACGTTAAGCCGTGGCCCCGTGTGCGGGAGAGCCATACCCTGTGCACGTTAAAGAACACGTTGGATGGCCTTGACGGGAGGCTACCATCTGTCTTCCAACAGCTGTTCCAGTGAGTCCCCTCCCCCAACCTTCTCTGAGCCTTAGGGGTCCATGTGACCTGGCCATTTAGCCCATGGTGTGCAAAAAAGTGCCGCTCAGAGGTAAAACAACCCAACCCAACCCATACCAAAGAAAATGGAACACAAAAGTATTGTTTGGCCCGGAGTCTCCTTTAAGACTTTGGAAATGTCTACCTGTGATATTAAAAAAAGCTTAAAAAGTGAACTATATACCTACACTACGCCGTAGAGTATCTTAGCGTAATGTTGAAACAGAAATGTATTAGAGATATTTCATTTTTTAACGTATATACGTTGTATTAACAGTAGTTTTACAAAGACAAGTGATACAAAAGGCAAAATTCCAGAAAGGTTAAAAAAAAATGAAATAAAAATAAAACCAGAAAATAAAAAATATATATGAAAAACATAAAAAAATAGAACTGGTCTCAGTATGTGTAACCAATGGCCATATTAGTTGCTAGAAGAAATTTACAAGACTTACAAAAACTGAAAGATTAAATCTTCAATATTCAAACATTATGCATATACAATTATGAATGGCAACATATAATTAATTAGAATTATATAGATAATATTACAGCTGATTGTAATCGACTCCATTTTTCATGTACTAAAGAAAAGACATATCATCTATGATATTTCAAAG
Organism: Ryuthela nishihirai; assembly: GCA_038380435.1. Lineage (NCBI taxonomy): Eukaryota > Metazoa > Arthropoda > Arachnida > Araneae > Heptathelidae > Ryuthela > Ryuthela nishihirai. The sequence goes on along the minus strand of JAWZYU010000024.1, from coordinate 49,262,579 downwards.
ACAATTCAATATCTTTAACATTCAGAACATAAATCCGTAAATTTCTTTTAAAAGTGTGTGATGATGCAATCTGCTTCATTTCCTTTTGCAATTTTTTATAGTTACTAATGGCTACATATTCAAAAGATTTATGAAAAAATTCCCCGTTTGGCTTCAGGAATAACAAGAGTATTTTCACCACAACGCAAATCGTAATTTACGTTATATATAGGAAAATCAGTAATATTAGTGTGCACATATAATAAACAACAGTATAAATATAACTTGCGAAGAGAGTTGGGTTGTTTTACCTCTGAGCGGCACTTTTTTTTGCGCACCATGGACTAAATGGCAGGTCACATGGACCCCGAAGGCTCAGAGAAGGTTGGTAGAGGGGACCCACTGGAACAGCTGTTGGGAGACAGATGGTAGCCTCCCGTCAAGGCCATCCAGTGTGTTCTTTAACGTGCACAGGGTATGTCTCTCCCGCACACGGGCCACGGCTTAACGTCCCATCCGACGGACGGCGGGCTTTCCAAGCCCATCGGTGTCCCCTACTGACCGTGGGCAGGGCGGGGAATTTTGCGGAGATAAATCTCAACGCTGACCCAGTTGGGACTCGAACCTGGGAACTACAGATTACGAGCCTGGCGCGCTAACGACTGAGCCACCCCCGCCCCTCTTGCGAAGAGGAAGCTTATCAGATAATGTGCAAATTCACTAACTGAAAACGAACTTGATTTGCATATTGCTCTATTTTGCACTTTGATCAATGGCATAATGTTACTATAATAGCCTCACCCCAGGTGGTTGTTTGTTTCGGTTGTTTTACCTCTGAGAGGCACTTTTTGTACACCATGGGCTAAATAGCCAGTTCACATGGACCCCGAAGGCTCAGAGAAGGCCGGGGGAGGGAACCCTATGGAACAGCTGTTGGGAGACAGATGGTAGCCTCCCGTCAAGGCCATCCAGCGTGATCTTTCACGTGCACAGGGTATGTCTCTCCCGCACACGGGGCCATGGCTTAAAGTCCCATCCGACGCAAGGCGGCCTTTCCAAGCCCATCGGTGTCCCCTAATGTCCGTGGGCAGGGCGGGGAGTTTTGCGCAGATAAATCTCAACGCTGACCCAGCTGGGACTCGAACCTGGGAACTACAGATTACGAGCCTGGCACGCTACCGACTGAGACACTCCTACTCCTCAAATTCGGAATGACATTGACAAGTATGGGATGGCATTAGTGTCGGCCGCAGAAAAGAATCGGAAATGGCCTCTGCCGACAGAATAGAAAACAGAAAGTTAATTTTTGTAGCGAATGACGAATGGACCGGGGGGGCGCCAGGACGCGAATGGACGGGGGGTGGGGGCTCAGTCGGTTGTGCGCCAGGCTCGTAATCTGTAGTTCCAAGGTTCGAGTCCCAGCTGGGTCAGCGTTGAGATTTATCTCCGCAAAATTCCCCGCCCTGCCCACGGTCAGTAGGGAACACCGATGGGCTTGGAAAGGTCACCGTCCGTCAGATGGGACGTTAAGCCGTGGTCCCCTGTGCGCGTGAGCCATACCCTGTGCACGTTAAAGAACACGCTGGATGGCCTTGACGGGAGACTACCATCTGTCTCCCAACAACCGTTCCAGTTGGTCCCCTTCCCTAACCTTCTGTGAGCCTTGGGGGTCCTTGTGACCTGACCATTTAGCCCATGGTGTGCAAAAGAGTGCCGCTCAGAGGTAAAACAACCCAACCCAACAACGAATGGACGGATTGTCTGTGCCATCGGTGCAGCGATTCTCTCCTGAAAGGGATAAATAATCGCTTCAATAACATGTTGTCTAAAACCAAATGCCAAAGGGTGAAGTGGCCCTTGCAAGAACGTCATCAGCAGACAAAAAGCTCTTAATTCGCTTCTGTTAAAGGACGCTCAGAAAATGTCAACAAAAAGCTCGAACGTCGTCCTTTTGTGCGAGACATTTTCTTGACAACGCGCGTGAGCATTTTTTATGGTCTGGAGGGCGACGCGGACAATTCTAACGAAAACATATTCTCGAAATTTGGATTTCATTAATGTTCTGGGAAAGGATGCGAAGTCTGCCAACCTCGCGATCCAGATCATCTTTCTCAATAGAGGAGGAAATGGTTTCGTTTTCAACGTGACTTACTCGAGCATTAGGGTCACTTAAAGCTTCATCTCATGGGCTCTTTTCTGGGAATTGACTCTGCTCTCTGTGCACTGACCAAATACTTGCTTTGTGCTCTCTTTCTCTTACAGCAACTCGCAGCATCACTTGTAACTTCCGGTGAACTTCTGACCCTTGTGCTCAATAGACATCACAGGGGTGTTGACACAGGTGAGCGAATCGCTAATAAAGAAGAAGTGGAAAGAAAAAGACGGGAAATTATAAAGAAAAGCAGGGAGCGAAACTGATGTAGGGATGAAGAGGGATTAAATTAGGGAAAATTTATAGAGAAAGAGGGAAAAATAGGGAAAAGTACATAGAGGAAAAGATACGAGAAAGCTTTTGTAAAAAGGATGGCGAAAGTGATGAAAATAAAAAATGAGGAAAATGTGAAAGAATTGTTGGGTTGTTTTGCCTATGATCGGCACTTTTTCTACACAATGGCTTAATGGCCATGTCATAAAGACCACAATAGCTCAGAGAAGATTAAGGAAGAGAATCCAGTATAGGGCTGTTTTGAAACAGATGGAAACCATACTAAAGGCATTCAGCGTGTTCTTTAACGCGCACAGGGTACGGCTGTCTCCTGAAGAGAGGTCACGACTTTTACCTCCCAGTCGATAGAAGGTGACCTTTCCTAGTCCATCAGTGTTATCTTTTTCACCGATGGCAGGAAGGGAGGATTTAGAAGAGATAAATACAACGCTAGGGCAACTGGAACTCGAAACTGGGAAATTGAGATTGAGGGGGCGAAAGGGAAAAAGAGAGAAAAAGAAAGGTGATATGGGAAAAGGAGAAAGGGAAAAAGAGAGAAAAAGAAAGGTGATATGGGAAAGGGAGAAAGGGATAAAGAGAAATAAGGTACAAAAAGAGAAAATATGGAAGGTAATATTTAAAAAATTAGCAAAGGGACAAAGAGATAGTAAAAGATGAAAAAATGAAGGTGATATGGGAAAACAAGAAAGTAATAAAGAGGGGGAGGAAGGCGATATGGGAAAAGAGAAAAGGAATAAAGGGGGAAAAACTGGAAGATATGGGAAAAGAGATAAACGGAAAACGAATAAAAAAACATAAAAAGAAAGGGATAAGGAATGGGGGGAGGAACACGGGAAAAGGATAACGAATGGGAGGAGGTGATATGGGAAAAGAGGAAATGGATAAAGAGGGGGGAATGGAAGGTGGTATGGGGAAAGAGATAAAGGGAAAATGGAAGGTGATATGGGAAAAGGGAAAGGCCCAAAGAGGGGGGGAGGAAGGCGATATGGAAAAAAAGAAAAGGAATAAAGGGGGGGGGGAAACGGAAGATATGGGGAAAAGGAATAAAGGGAAAAATGGAAGACATGGGAAAAGGGATAAAGGGGAAAAATGGAAGATATGGGAAAAGGGAAAAAATGGAAGATATGGGAAAAGGTGAAAAGGATAACGAATGGGGGGAGGAAGGCGATATGGGGAAAGCGATAAAGGGAAAATTGAAGGTGATATGGGAAAACGAGAAAGGGATAAAGAGGGGGAGGAAGGCGATATGGGAAAAGAGGAAAGGAATAAAGTGGGAAAAACTGGAAGATATGGGAAAAGGGATAAAAGGAAAAATGGAAGATATGGGGAAAGGGATAAATGGGAAAAAATGGAAGATATGGGAAAAGGGGAAAAGGATAACGAATGGGTGGAGGAAGGTGATATGGGAAAAGAGGAAATAGATAAAGAGGGAGATAATGGAAGGTGATATGGGGAAAGAGATAAAGGGAAAATTGAAGGTGATATGAGAAAAGGGGAAAGGCACAAAGAGGGAGGAGGAAGGCGATATGGGAAAAGAGAAAAAAAAATAAAGGGGGAAAAAACTGGAAGATATGGGAAAAAGGATAAAGGGAAAAATGAAGATATGGGAAAAGGGATAAAGGGGAAAAATGGAAGATATAGGAAAGGGGAAAGGCACAAAGAGGGGGGAGGAAGGCGATATGGGAAAAGAGAAAATGAATAAAGGGGAAAAAACCGGATGATATGGAAAAAGGGATAAAGAGGAAAATGTAGATATGGGAAAAGGGATAAAGGGGAAAAAAGGAAAGATATGGGAAAAGGGGAAAAGGTAACGAATGGGGGGAGGAAGGTGATATGGGAAAAGGAAGGGGATATGGGGAAAGAGATAAAGGGAAAATGGAAGGTGATATAGGAAAAGGGGAAAGATACAAAGAGGGGGGAGGAAGGCGATATGGGAAAAGAGAAAAGGAATAAAGGGGGGGAAAACTGGGAGATATGGGAAAAGAGAAAAATGGAAGATATGGGGAAAAGGGGAAAATGGAAGATATGGGAAAGGGGAAAAGGATAACGAATGGGGGGAGGAAGGTGATATGGGAAAAGGAAGGGGATATGGGGAAAGAGATAAAGGGAAAATGGAAGGTGATATAGGAAAAGGGGAAAGACACAAAGAGTGGGGAGGAAGGCGATATGGGAAAAGAGAAAAGGAATAAAGGGGGGAAAACTGGGAGATATGGGAAAAGAGAAAAATGGAAGATATGTGGAAAAGGGGAAAATGGAAGATGTGGGAAAGGGGAAAAGGATAACGAATGGGGGGAGGAAGGTGATAGGGGAAAGGGGAAAAGGATAACGAATGGGGGGAGGAAGGTGATATGGGAAAAGAGGAAATAGATAAAGAGGGGGAATGGAAGGTGATATGGGGAAAGAGATAAAGGGAAAATGGAAGGTGATATGGGAAAAGAGAAAAGGAATAAAGGGAAAAAACTGAAAGATATGGGAAAAGGGATAAAGGGAAAAATGGAAGATATGGGAAAAGGGATAAAGGGAAAAAGTGGAAGATATGGGAAAGGGGGGAAGGAAGGTGATATGGGAAAAGAGGAAATAGATAAAGAGGAGGAATGGAAGGTGATGTGGGGAAAGAGATAAAGGGAAATCTGAAGGTGACATGGGAAAAGGGGAAAGGCACAAAGAGGGAGGATGAAGACGATATGGGAAAAGAGAAAAGGAATAAAGGGGAAAAAACTGGAAGATATGGGAAAAGTGATAAAGGAAAAAATGGAAGATAGGGAAGAAGGGATAAAGGGGAAAAATGGAAGACATGGGAAAAGGGGAAAAGGATAACGAATGGGAGGAGGAAGGTGATATGGGAAAAGAGGAAAATATAAATAGGGGTGAAATAGAAGGTGGAAAGCGGAAAGGGATAAAGGGAAAAATAGAAGGTGATATGGGGAAAAAGGGAAATGGATAAAGGGAAAAATGGAAGGTGATATGGGAAAAGGGGAAAGGGAACACAGGAAGGAAATAAAATAGTGAGACTCTGAGAGAAGGAAGAAAGGAAAACAGGTAAAGTTTGTTATTTTGTTGCCTTTTTTCAAATAAATTCTTTCTTTATTCATACGAACACATAATACAATACAAAATACATAGAATAGGGAGGTACAGTCGCTCAAAAAAGTATCCGAACACGATGGTTGACTACAGAATTCAGAAAAAATATCTGGCAACGATTTTTTTAGAAATTGGTGATCTGCCAATTTCTAAAAAAAATCGTTGCCAGATATTTTTTCTGAATTCTGTAATCAACCATAGGGTTCGGATATTTTTTTGAGCGACTGTACCATTCTAAGCCCATCACTGTGCCCTTGTTGACCGAGGATAAAGTGGGCATGAACAGAGGAAATGTCAACGGAGACCCAATGGGGAATCGAACCCGGGAACATCAGGTGACGATCCTGGCACGCTACTAACTGAGCCAACTTTCACACAAGCAAAGAAATAAATATGAATAGGAAAAAAAGTATAGGGAGATGGAGAGGAAAATGAGGAAGAATAAAAAAATGTAAAGGAATGAATAGAAAGAGTCAACTATGGCTCCACAATCATCAACTCCCACAATGCCCTCGGTTGGGTTGGGTTGTTTTACCTCTGAGCGGCACTTTTTTGCACACCATGGGCTAAATGGCCAGGTTACATGGACCCCGAAGGCTCAGAGAAGGTTGGGGGAGGGAACCCACTGGAACAGCTGTTGGGAGACAGATGGTAGTCTCCCGTCAAGGCCATCCAGCGTGTTCTTTAACGTGCACAGGGTATGGCTCTCCCATACACGGGCCACGGCTTAACGTCCCATCCGACGGACGGCAGCCTTTCCAAGTCCATCGGTGTCCCCTACTGACCGTGGGCAAGGCGGGGAATTTTGCGGAGATAAATCTCAACGCTGACCCAGCTGGGACTCGAACCTGGGAACTACAGATTACGAGCCTGGCGCGCAACCGACTGAGCCACTCCCGCCCCTGCCCTCGGTTAAAAAGGAGACACCGTTGGGCTCGGAAAGGCCGGCTTCCCTCGGATAAGCTGTGACCATGCATGCAGTAGAGGCCCACCCTGTGGACGTTAAAGAACACGCTGAATGGCCTTGACGGGAAGATTCCATCTGTTTCCCAACAACTGTCCAGTGGAACTTTCCAACTTTCTCTGAGTCCTCGGGGTCCTTGTGATCTGACCATTTAGTCCATTGTGTACAAAAAAGTGTCACTCAGGTTGGGTTGTTTTATTCTGAGCGGCACTTTTTTTGCACACCATGGGCTAAATGGCCAGGTCACAAAATTCCCGAAGGCTCAGAGAAATTTGGGGGAAGGGTTACCACTGGGACAGCTGTTGGGAGACAGATGGTAGCCTCTCGTCAAGGCCATCCAACGTGTTCTTTAACGTGCACAGGGTATGGCTCTCCCGCACACGGGCCACGCTTAACATCCCATCCGACAGACGGTGACCTTTTCATGCCCATCGGTGTCCCCTACTGACCGTGGGCAGGGCGAGTAGTTTTGAGGAGATAAAACAACACTGACCCAGCTGGGATTCGAACCTGGGAACTGCAGATTCGGAGACTGGCACGCTTTCGACTGAGTCCACCCCCGCTCAGAAGTTAAACAACCCAACATACACTGTGCACGTTAAAGAAAACTTTGAATGGCCTTAACGGAAAGCTTTTATCTATCGCTAGTGGCTCTCCTCAAGGACGTTCAGTCGCTCAAAAAAGTATCCGAACACTATGGTTGATTACAGAATTCAGGAAAAATATCTGGCAACGATTTTTTTTTTGGAAAATAGTGATCTGGCAACCTTCGTGTCACGTGATTACAGAATTCAGGAAAAATATCTGGAGCGTGTACAGCAACTGTACACGCTCCAGGTACCGTTCACAGCAAACTGGAGCGTGTGCAGTTACTGCACACGCTCCAGTTTGCTGTGAACGGTAACTGCACACGCTCAATATTTCCGTGAGTGAGGCCCACACGATCCAGTTCTTTGTGAGCTCACACGATCCAATGTGCTGTGAACATTAACCGCAACCGCTCCAGTTTGCTGTGAACGGTAACTGCACACGCTCAATATTTCCGTGAGTGAGCCCACACGATCTAGTATCAAAATAATATGACCACCTACAGTCGCTCAAAAAAGTATCCGAACAATATGGTTGATTACAGAATTCAGAAAAAAATATCTGGCAACGATTTTTTTTTTAGAAATTAGTGATCTGGCAACCTTTGTGTTACGTTGCCAGATCACTAATTTCTAAAAAAATCGTTGCCAGATATTTTTCTGAATTCTGTTATCAGCCGTATTGTTCGGATATTTTTTTCAGCGACTGTACCCGGGGAGGGGGAGAGGGATTTACAGGGTGTCCGGATCCCTTCCCGAAATTCCGTCGTCTTATGACAACTCTCGAACTTCTCTACCTTCCTGAAAATCAAAAGCAGGTGTCTTCGCATAATTTCAGCTCTTTGTAATATGAAATAAACTAAAAAAAATAGATTTACAAAATAAACAACTATAAAATTTTTTTGCATAAATATATAATATTTAGAATTTTTTTGAATTATTTGAATTATAATTTTTAGAAATATATAATATTTATAATTTTTTTGCATAAATATAATAATAGAGTATCATTTTAACTTTTCCTGCCCCGTGGAGTATTTTAGTAATTTGGAAAACCAACTCAAATCTTTTCCTCGCCTTCCCCTCTCCCATCCCCCACCCCACCCCCGAAACTAAATCCTGGATCTATTCCTGGCGCTGCTGTTCAACTCTGAGCTTTTGAGGTTGTCATGATCTGAACCTTTAGCCCACTGAGCACAAATAACATGGCTACGAAGGTCGCTTCGTCGGTAGCGCGCCAGGTTCGAAATCTGCAGGTTCAAGTCCCAGCTGGGATTTATCTCCGCAAAATTCCCTGCCCTGCCCACGGTCAATAGGGAACACTGATAGGCTTGAAAAGCTCTCCGTTAAACCAGATTGGACGTTAAGCCTTGGCCCGTGTACGAGAGAGCCATACTCTGTGCACTTAAAGAATACGCTGGATGGCCTTGACGGGAGGCTACCATCTGTCTCCCAACAGTTGTCCAGTGAGTTCCCCCTCCTCCAACTTTCTCTGAGCCTTCGAGGTCCTTCTGACCTGGCCATTTAGCCCATGGTGTGCAAAAACAGTGCCGCTCAGAGGTAAAACAACCCAACCTTGCGCACGTTAAAGAACACGCTGGATGGCCTTGACGGGAGGCTACCATCTGTCTCCCAACAGTTGTCCAGTGAGTTTCCCCTCCAACTTTCTCTGAGCCTTCGAGGTCCTTCTAACCTGGCCATTTAGCCCATGGTGTGCAAAAAAAGTGCCGCTCAGAGGTAAAATAACCCAACCTTGCGCACGTTAAAGAACACGCTGGATGGCCTTGACGGGAGGCTACCATCTGTCTCCCAACAGTTGTCCAGTGAGTTCTCCCTCCCCCAACTTTCTGTGAACCTTCGGAGTCCTTGTGACCTGGCCATTTTATGCAAAAAAATTATCCCCATCAGAGGTAAAACAACTCATCCCACAAATAACATACAGCTCAGAATAAATAACCTAACTTTAAAGAAACGGCTTTGCATGTAAAACACAAAAAATAATAAAGTAAGTAATTGCATAACGATACATAACCGCCAATGACATTTTATTATAGAAAGTAGAGAGCTCTTCGATGTTCTTAAAGGTCAACATGACTGCAACATCAACAGAGTTTAATGCTCTTCCGCTTCCCCCCCCCCCCACCTTCACTTTCATGAACCATTCCTACAAAAAAGAACTTTTTTCCTTCCTGAACCGAATGCAGTCGTTACGTTTCGAAGCAGAATGTTTGAAGCAAACGAGCAAGGTAAAAGAAGCCAGAGAGCTTTGTTATTGGGGAGAACTGTGACAGACTGCTCAGACATCTGGATTTGAACTGTGGGAGCAGATCCTGCTGTGCGAAGGAAACAGCTCCGCCGCTGCTGCTGCTGGTGGTGGTGGTTTGCGGCTCTTTTGCAAGATTCCCACAACAGATTCCGGGAGTTTTCTTTGCAGCAAATGCCCCATTTGAATCTGTCTGAAGCAGAGAAGGTTTAGGGTACAGTCGCTCAAAAAAGTATCCGAACACTATGGTGGATTACAGAATTCAGGAAAAAATATCTGGCAACGATTTTTTTTATTTTAGAAATTAGTGATCTGGCAACCTTCGTTGTTACGTGACACGAAGGTTGCCAGATCACTAATTTCTAAAAAAATCGTTGCCAGATATTTTTTTCTGAATTCTGTAATCTATCATAATGTTCGGATATTTTTTAATATATATAATGCATATGAATATATAATGCAATGAATATGGAGCGTGTGCAGTTACCGTTCACAGCAAATTGGAGCGGTTGCGGTTAATGTTCACAGCACATTGGATCGTGTGAGCTCACAAAGAACTGGATCGTGTGGGCTCACTCACGGAAATATTGAGCGTGTGCAGTTACCGTTCACAGCAAACTGGAGCGTGTGCAGTAACTGCACACGCTCCAGTTTGCTGTGAACGGTAACTGGAGCGTGTACAGTTGCTGCTGGAGCGTGTGCAGTTACTGCACACTGTCCAGTTTGCTGTGAACGGTAACTGTTACACACACTGGAGCGTGTACAGTTGCTGTACACGCTCCAGATATTTTTCCTGAATTCTGTAATCACGTGACACGAAGGTTGCCAGATCACTAATTTCTAAAAAAAATCGTTGCCAGATATTTTTTCTGAATTCTGTAATCAACCATAGTGTTCGGATATTTTTTTGAGCTACTGTACACGCGTTTATAGTTCATAACCTAAAAGAGCACATGTTGCAAAGTTTTAGTCGAAATGCATTTCCCCCAGTATAAGTGCCCTGTTCTCTTCTCAATTTATTTCATTTCTTTTGTTCCTGCTTTGAAACTGGATTTCAAATTCTACTATCTTTTGCCATCGAAACAGTAAATGGCCCAAAAAGGTTTTTTGATTAATATCTGATTACCTTTTATGTTTCTGTTTGCATAATTTGCTTCTTTTGTACTTTATTATTCGCATTGAAAAGGTAAGATTCCGATTTATCGATTGTATTATCGTAAAACCCACTGGGGCGGGGGTGGCTCAGTCGGAAGCGCGCCAGGCTCGTAATCTGTAGTTCCCAGGTTCGAGTCCCAGTTGGGTCAGCGTTGAGATTTATCTCCGCAAAATTCCCCGCCCTGCCCACGGTCAGTAGGGGACACCGATGGGCTTGGAAAGGCGGCCGTCCGTCGGATGGGACGTTAAGCCGTGGTTGTGTGAGGGATAGCCATACCCTATGCAAATTAAAGAACACGCTGGATGGCCTTGACGGGAGGCTTCCATCTGTCTCCTAACAGCTGTCCAGTGGGTCCCCTCCCCCAACCTTCTCTGAGCCTTCGGGTCCATGCGACCTGGCCATTTATCCCATGGTGTGCAAAAAAAGTGCCGCTCTAAACAAAAACTCAATAATGTGCTGTTGGGAAACCGGCACTAATATCATTGGCTGACTGACGGATGATTGATGGGCCATTGGCCTGTAAGAGACGAAACGTCATCTGCGCCATCTCAGAGGCTCCCCGTTGCCCCACATGCAGTGCCACCTGTTGATCGCCAAGAAGAGGTGTTAAGAAGGTTCAAAGGCGTCTAGATAAAAATACCTACTGCTAAACAGAAATCGAATAATGTCAAGATTGATTGCTTTAAGAGCAAATAAATAAACCCAATAATAACCTCTATTCTTGTCTCTCTAAGAAATGTGTTGCAGTGGAAACTTTAAGACAAAAATCGCCCTACCCTGAGCTCTCATGATTTGAGAATCCCTTGTACATAGAGAATCCTTTATATCGAAAGAACCAACGAAATCCACCAATGTTCGCCCTTACAGTCAGTTCTATCTTGGCAGAAGAAAAATTAAATTACCCACTCAATCATACTCGCAAACGAAACAAATCATTCCCGCCACCATCCCTCAAACATTACCTAGCACCTCCCCCCACCTCCGAACTCGTTCCCCATTTTTTCCATTTCCACTTCGGCCGCATTGCTCCGCGGCCAGCATCTTCGGCCGCCGCTAACCCAACTGGCTCTGCTCCAAATGCCCGCCAATCTTCTTGAATCAATCTCGAAGAGGAGAACGTCCGTGGAGGGGTCACGTGACAAGCGTTGCGTAGGAGGAGATTCCGCGCCGAGGCTATTTACCTGGACCAGACGCCATTAGTTCGGAGAATCTTGTTGGCATCATCGGAGAGTTTGTACCTCAACGTTTAGGATACGGCCACATAAGAAGCGGTTTGGGCGATTAGTGTTATTTAACCTTATCAACGTTTTTGATGTCTTAAAACGAAATCATTGCTAGCAAAGGTGGGGGGGGGGGGGGGGGGCGCTGGCCTTACAGCGAACTGAAACATTTCTGCCGCCTTGAAACTAAAAAGTTACCAAATGAAAATATTTTGGTGTCTTAAAACGAAACCTTTACAAATAATGTAGTTGTGTTCATTGGAAATTTCCTGGAGGCTAAAAAACACAACCATCCCCAGCAACAGAGGTGGCCTCAGAGAATACAGAAAACTTTCTAGAGACTAAAAATAAAAACTCTACAACAATAGAGGTGTTCTCATAGCCAATCGAAACCTTTTTGGCGCTTTAAAACCAAACTATTACCAACAAGGAGGTGGTCTCATAGGAAACTTGAGGCTTTCTGCAGGCTTAAAGCAAAACGCAAGTACCTCAGAGAAAGCTGAAAACTTTCTGGCACATTAGAATTGGGTTGCTTTACCTCTGAGCGGCACTTTTTCGCACACCATGGGCTAAATAGACAGGTCATATGGACTCCGACTGCTCAGAGAAGGTTGGGGAAGGGGACCCACACCACTTCTCTGAAAATTCTTTTCAGAGAAGGTTGGGGAAGGATAAAATGACCAGGTCGCATGGACCCGAAGGCTCAGAGAAGGTTGGGGGAGGGGATCCACTGGGAAGCTGTTGGGAGACAGATGGTAGCCTCCAGTCAAGGCCATCCAGCGTGTTCTTTAACGTGCACAGGGTATGGCTCTGTGCCATACCCTGTGCACGTTACGGAGCCACGCCTTAACGTCCCATCCGAAGGACGGCGACCTTTCCAAGACCATCCATGTCCCCTACTGACCGTGGGTAGGGCGGGGAATTTTGCGGAGATAAATCTCAACGCTGAACCCAGCTGGGACTCGAAACTGGAAACTACAGATTAAGAGCAGTTCGCGCTACCGACTGAGCCACCCCGCCCTCTGGCAACTTAGAACAAAACCATTTTCAGCAATGGAGATAACCTCACAGACAACTAACTGGAAACTAACTGGAACTTAGAACCATTACCATCAACTCTCGCCGATTGACTTGGAAAGGCCTCCATCCTTCGGATGCGACGTTAAGCCGTGGCCCCGTGTGCGGGAGAGCCATACCCTGTGCACGTTAAAGAACACGCTGGATGGCCTTGACGGGAGACTACCATCTGTCTCCCAACAACTGTTCCAGTGGGTCCCCTCCCCCAACCTTCTCTGAGCCTTCGGGGTCCATGTGACCTGGCCATTTAGCCCATGGTGTGCAAAAAGTGCCGCTCAGAGGTAAAACAACCCAACCCCATCAACTCTCGATTATCTGGCAAGCATGAGGATTGGGGTTATGCAAGCATTCCTATAACAGATGGCCGGTGGACCAAATTATGACGTCAGCATAGGTAGTCCTGTAATCCAGATATTTCTTATTTCTTTCATATTAAAATTATTAGTGGTGTACTTTTATACTAATCTTTATACTAATGATTATTGATAAATATATCTTATTTAGGAGGAAAATTATTCCTATTTATTAGAAATTATCACAAGGTTAATAAAATAAGAGCCGTTCCGTGCCGAGTGGTTAGCGCGCTTGGCTACTGAGCTTCGGGACCTGGGTTCGAGCCCCGGGTAAGGCATGGATGTATGTATCGTTTTTCTGCTGAGGTCCTGCCATCCTCACAGACCTTCTACTCTGGCATATGAATTGACAGGCTCCTGTCAGACCTCTGTGGCAAGCAGCTGCTTGAGGGGGTATTTACTTATTTTTTTTATTTTAATAAAATAAATTTCCAAAAAAATATATATTTATAATCAACATTGCTATAAAGATTGGTATAAAAGTAAACCAGTAATAGTAATAATAATAAATATATAAGTCTGGTTTATAGGCCTACCTACGCTGACGTCATAATTTGGTCCGCTGGCCTTCTGTTATAGGAAATATTGGGTTATGCCTTTGGATAGAGAGTTACCTTCCAGCAAAGGAATTTTGATGTCCAGTATAGTAAGTAGTCGTCCCATGGCCGAGTGGTTAGCGCGCTTGGCTACTGATCTAAGGGACCTGGGTTCGAGCCCCGGGTAAGGCATGGCTGTTTGTGTCATTTTTCTGCTGAGGTCCTGCCATCCTCTCAGACTTTCTACAATGGCATATAAACTGACAGGCTCTTGTCAGAACTCTGTGGCAAGCAGCTGCTTGAGGGGGTATTTATTTTTATTTATAGTAAGTAAGTAATTTTATTTTCTCTTTTACGTACACATGCAGGGCATGGTTGCCACAAAGTAATAATTAAAATAACAACCCTTTGCTCTAATATACAAATAAACTTGAATATATTAGTATTTTACATATATATAACTTTAAACTATGCATATCATTTTTTACAATCAAAGTTATTTGGTATCGTGCATTTTTTCTCTTATGTTTTTGCCATTACAGTAACTTACCGTACCCTTATATAATAGGATCATCCCACACGAGGAAAACTCGTTTGTGGGGTTTGTAATTAAAATACTTGTTCATACGTTTGGCATGATCTTTAATTTTAAGGAACAATTTTAGATTTAATGTTTCCATAGAGAATTTTTTTTTTATCAAAATTTAACACTTTCTAACTTCCATTTTCTAAGTTCTTTAACAATTTCATTTACGTTTCTTACATCCTTTATATAATTTGGAATCAAATTAAATAATCTAAGGAATATAAATGTAATGCCTGGTTGGGTTGTTTTACCTCTGAGCGGCACTTTTTTTTGCACACCATGGGCTGGCCAGGTCACATGGACCCCGAAGGCTCAGAGAAGGTTGGGGGAGGGGACCCACTGGAACAGCTGTTAGGAGACAGATGGTAGCCTCCCGTCAAGGCCATCCAGCGTGTTCTTTAACGTGCACAGGGTATGACTCTCCCGCACACGGCGCCACGGCTTAACATCCCATCCGACGGACGGCGGCCTTTCCAAGCCCATCGGTGTCCCCTAGTGACCGTGGACAGGGCGGGGAATTCTGCGGAGATAAATCTCAATGATGACCCAGCTAGGACTCGAACCTGGGAACTACAGTTTACGAGCCTGGCGCGCTACCGACTGAGCCACCCACGCCCATACATTGCGTTGTAGTAATGCCTGGTAATAATATTCTTTGTTGCAAAAAGCTCTTACAATAATAAGTTTTTGGATAATCTAGTTTTAGCCGCAAAGGCTCTGATGTTTTGTTCATTCCTAGTTTTCTTTACATGTTTACATTAAAAAATATATAATTTTCTCGCTTGCAAGATGCCCAATATTTGATAATCCTGAATTATTCTTTCTCTTCTTCTCTTTCTTAACATGCACCAAATTATGTGGTTTTGAACTCCCTCTAGCGGTTTAATATAAATATCATAAGCTCCCCCCCACCCAAGAAATAATAATAAAATCTATTATATATTTCAGAACATTTCTCTATCTACTTGCCTATGGTCTGTCTGTTTGTTCTACAACTCCTCCTAGAAACGGTCCGAGCTAGGACCACCAAATTTCGTCTGCAGCTTCATCTCACCATAACTTAGTGCACTGTAAGAGTTTCGGCCCCGTAAAATTAGACCCACTCCCCTAAAAAGTTTGTCGATAAAAGATTTGTCGCGAAATGTTTGTCGATGGATTACTCTCCCCAACGATAACATATCCTACTTTGTTCCAAAACTCTTCACTCATAAGCTAGACGATGGCAGCGCCTCCAGGGATTTCGGACACTTGGAGCGGGTTTAATCCCGACCCACGGCAGCTAGGATGCCGATCTCTAAACACTACGACGCAAGTGGGACCATCACACTATTAAAAAAAAAAAAATCAGGGGGCTGGGGTGGACTCAGTCGGTAGCACGACAGGCTCATAATCTGCAGTTCCCAGGTTCGAGTCCCAGCTGAGTCAGCGTTGAGATTTATCTCCGCAAATTTTTCCGCCCTGCCCACGGTCAGTAGGGGACACCGATGGGCTTGGAAAGGCCGCCGTCCGTCGGATGGGATATTAAGCCATGGATCCTTGTGCGAAAGAGCCATACCCTGTGCACGTTAAAGAACACGCTGGATGGCCTTGACGGGGGGCTACCATCTGTCTCCCAACAGCTGTTCCAGTGGGTCCCTTTCCCCTCAATCTTCTCTGAGCCTTCGGGGTCCTTGTGACTTGCCTATTTAGCCCATTGTGTGCAAAAAAAAGAGCCTCTCAGAGGTAAAATACCCAACCTCCATTCGTGATAATAGTTTTGTTTGAAGATTCAAGAAGGTTTGGGAATGTTAATGAGGCTAAACAGCTCAAACTGCTTTCCTTGTTAATGAGGCTAAACAGCTCAAACTGCTTTCCTTGTTAATGAGGCTAAACAGCTCAAACTGCTTTCCTTGTTAATGAGGCTAAACAGCTCAAACTGCTTTCCTTGTTAATGAGGCTAAACAGCTCGAACTGCTTTCCTTGTTAATGAGGCTAAACAGCTCGAACTGCTTTCCTTGTTAATGAGGCTAAACAGCTCGAACTGCTTTCCTTGTTAATGAGGCTAAACAGCTCGAACTGCTTTCCTTGTTAATGAGGCTAAACAGCTCAAACTACTTTCCTTGTTGCCGTACTCTTAAAATTGTTCGGCGGTGTTATTGCTTTTTTGTACAGTTGCTCTAAAAAGTATCCGAACACTATGGTTGATTACAGAATTCAGGGAAAATATCTGGCAACGATTTTTTTTTAGAAATTAGTGATCTGGCATCGTGTCACGTGACACGAAGGCACGTGACACGAAGGTTGCCAGATCACTAATTTCTAAAAAAAACCGTTGCCTGGATCGTGTGGGCTCACTCACGGAAATATTGAGCGTGTGCAGTTACCGTTCACAGCAAACTGGAGCGTGTGCAGTAACTGCACACGCTCCAGTTTGCTGTGAACGGTAACTGGAGCGTGTACAGTTGCTGCACATGCTCCAGATATTTTTCCTGAATTCTGTAATCACGTGACACGAAGGTTGCCAGATCACTAATTCCTAAAAAAAAATCGTTGCCACGTATTTTTTCCTGAATTCTGTAATCAACCATAGTGTTCGGATATTTTTTTTTTGAGCGACTGTACGTAAACGCTTTATAGATGCGATTTATCGCATCATAAAAGGATTCATCCTCAAATGGCTTGTTTTGCTAATCATAATAAGCAGAGATAACACGAAAATAAGTACAGCTCCGTGTTTTCCTTTCAGCTGACTAAATGCAGTTGATGATGTCCATAATGTTGCGGGGCGTGGGTGGCTCAGTCGGTAGCGCGCCAGGCTCGTAATCTGTAGTTCCCAGGTTCGAGTCCCAGCTGGGTCAGCGTTGAGATTTATCTCCGCAAAATTCCCCGCCCTGCCCACGGTCAGTAGGGGACACCGATGGGCTTGGAAAGGCCGCCGTCCGTCGGATGGGACGTTAAGCAGTGGCCCCGTGTGCGGGAGAGCCATACCCTGTGCACGTTAAAGAACACGCTGGATGGCCTTGACGGGAGGCTACCATCTGTCTCCCAACAGCTGTTCCAGTGGGTCCCCTCCCCCAACCTTCTCTGAGCCTTCGGGGTCCATGTGACCTGGCCATTTAGCCCATGGTGTGCAAAAAAGTGCCGCTCAGAGGTAAAACAACCCAACCCATAATGTTGCACCTGTTAAAAGCGACAAAGCTGGTTTATTTATTATTTAGGCTATTTTGCAGAACTGCAAAGATACGCATATTGTCTTCGTAAAAAGGTCTTGAGGGATTTTTGCCAGCTTCAATGTATGACGAAAATATGTTCCACTGTTCTTTAAAATTTAAGCGGCTCCTTTTATTTAGAATGTCAAAATTTGTTTCTAATTTCTTTTGTTTGCTACAATACAAATGAATTCTCATATAAAAGGAAACTTTTTTCCACATTTTTAAAAATCTTTATGTCAACATTTTGGTTTTGAAACTCGGCCTTGTTAGAGAATTATACTAATATTTAAAATCGGAATTATTAAACTGCTTAAATTATTTCAAACATTTTCGGAGGAAACATTTTAAAAGGTAACTCTTCAAATGTCGGTCTTAAAAAATAAAAAATAAAAGAAACTATTCTGTGAAATATACGAGAAAATTTGCATGAAGTTCCACGAACAGTTTTCAATGTCCTATTTCAAATACCAAAAGTAGTAGAGTTTAAAAGCATGAAAAATTTGCTGAACATTTAGATTTTATTCCCATCTCGAAAATCTGACTACCATCAGTAATGGATAACTGAATCACGGAAGCAGACAAGAGTTCACCCTTTAAACGGGTTGGGTTGTTTTACCTCTGAGCGGCACTTTTTTGCACACCATGGGCTAAATGTCCAGGTCACATGGACCCCGAAGGCTCAGAGAAGGTTGGGGGAGGGGACCCACTGGAACAGCTGTTAGGAGACAGATGGTAGCCTCCCGTCAAGGCCATCCAGCGTGTTCTTTAACGTGCACAGGGTATGACTCTCCCGCACACGGAGCCACGGCTTAACATCCCATCCGACGGACGGCGGCCTTTCCAAGCCCATCGGTGTCCCCTAGTGACCGTGGGCAGGGCGGGGAATTCTGCGGAGATAAATCTCAATGATGACCCAGCTAGGACTCGAACCTGGGAACTACAGTTTACGAGCCTGGCGCGCTACCGACTGAGCCACCCACGCCCATACATTGCGTTGTAGTAATGCCTGGTAATAATATTCTTTGTTGCAAAAAGCTCTTACAATAATAAGTTTTTGGATAATCTAGTTTTAGCCGCAAAGGCTCTGATGTTTTGTTCATTCCTAGTTTTCTTTACATGTTTACATTAAAAAATATATAATTTTCTCGCTTGCAAGATGCCCAATATTTGATAATCCTGAATTATACTTTCTCTTCTTCTCTTTCTTAACATGCACCAAATTATATGGTTTTGAACTCCCTCTAGCGGTTTAATATAAATATCATAAGCTCCCCCCCACCCAAGAAATAATAATAAAATCTATTATATATTTCAGAACATTTCTCTATCTACTTGCCTATGGTCTGTCTGTTTGTTCTACAACTCCTCCTAGAAACGGTCCGAGCTAGGACCACCAAATTTCGTCTGCAGCTTCATCTCGCCATAACTTAGTGCACTGTAAGAGTTTCGGCCCCGTAAAATTAGACCCACTCCCCTAAAAAGTTGACCGCGAAATGTTTGTCGATGGATTAACTCTCCCCAACGATAACATATCCTACTTTGTTCCAAAACTCTTCACTCATAAGCTAGACGATGGCAGCGCCTCCAGGGATTTCGGACACTTGGAGTGGGTTTAATCCCGACCCACGGCAGCTAAGATGCCGATCTCTAAACACTACGACGCAAGTGGGACCATCACACTATTAAAAAAAAAAAATCAGGGGGCTGGGGTGGACTCAGTCGGTAGCACGACAGGCTCATAATCTGCAGTTCCCAGGTTCGAGTCCCAGCTGAGTCAGCGTTGAGATTTATCTCCGCAAATTTTTCCGCCCTGCCCACGGTCAGTAGGGGACACCGATGGGCTTGGAAAGGCCGCCGTCCGTCGGATGGGATATTAAGCCATGGATCCTTGTGCGAAAGAGCCATACCCTGTGCACGTTAAAGAACACGCTGGATGGCCTTGACGGGGGGCTACCATCTGTCTCCCAACAGCTGTTCCAGTGGGTCCCTTTCCCCTCAATCTTCTCTGAGCTTTCGGGGTCCTTATGACTTGCCTATTTAGCCCATTGTGTGCAAAAAAAAAGCGCCTCTCAGAGGTAAAATACCCAACCTCCGTTCGTAATAATAGTTTTGTTTGAAGATTCAAGAAGATTTGGGAATGTTAATGAGGCTAAACAGCTCAAACTGCTTTCCTTGTTGCCGTACTCTTAAAATTGTTCGGCGGTGTTATTGCTTTTTTGTACACTTGCTCTAAAAAGTATCCGAACACTATGGTTGATTACAGAATTCAGGGAAAATATCTGGCAACGATTTTTTTTTTTAGAAATTAGTGATCTGGCAACCTTCGTGTCACGTGACACGAAGGTTGCCAGATCACTAATTTCTAAAAAAAACCGTTGCCTGGATCGTGTGGGCTCACTCACGGAAATATTGAGCGTGTGCAGTTACCGTTCACAGCAGACTGGAGCGTGTGCAGTAACTGCACACGCTCCAGTTTGCTGTGAACGGTAACTGGAGCGTGTACATTTGCTGCACACGCTCCAGATATTTTTCCTGAATTCTGTAATCACGTGACACGAAGGTTGCCAGATCACTAATTTCTAAAAAAAAAATCGTTGCCACATATTTTTTCCTGAATTCTGTAATCAACCATAGTGTTCGGATATTTTTTTTGAGCGACTGTACGTAAACGCTTTATAGATGCGATTTATCGCATCATAAAAGGATTCATCCTCAAATGGCTTGTTTTGCTAATCATAATAAGCAGAGATAACACGAAAATAAGTACAGCTCCGTGTTTTCCTTTCAGCTGACTAAATGCAGTTGATGATGTCCATAATGTTGCGGGGCGTGGGTGGCTCAGTCGGTAGCGCACCAGGCTCGTAATCTGTAGTTCCCAGGTTCGAGTCCCAGCTGGGTCAGCGTTGAGATTTATCTCCGCAAAATTCCCCGCCCTGCCCACGGTCAGTAGGGGACACCGATGGGCTTGGAAAGGCCGCCGTCCGTCGGATGGGACGTTAAGCAGTGGCCCCGTGTGCGGGAGAGCCATACCCTGTGCACGTTAAAGAACACGCTGGATGGCCTTGACGGGAGGCTACCATCTGTCTCCCAACAGCTGTTCCAGTGGGTGCCCTCCCCCAACCTTCTCTGAGCCTTCGGGGTCCATGTGACCTGGCGATTTAGCCCATGGTGTGCAAAAAAGTGCCGCTCAGAGGTAAAACAACCCAACCCATAATGTTGCACCTGTTAAAAGCGACAAAGCTGGTTTATTTAGGCTATTTTGCAGAACTGCAAAGATACGCATATTGTCTTCGTAAAAAGGTCTTGAGGGATTTTTGCCAGCTTCAATGTATGACGAAAATATGTTCCACTGTTCTTTAAAATTTAAGCGGCTCCTTTTATTTAGAATGTCAAAATTGTGTTTCTAATTTCTTTTGTTTGCTACAATACAAATGAATTCTCATATAAAAGGAAACTTTTTTCCACATTTTTAAAAATCTTTATGTCAACATTTTGGTTTTGAAACTCGGCCTTGTTAGAGAATTATACTAATATTTAAAATCGGAATTATTAAACTGCTTAAATTATTTCAAACATTTTCGGAGGAAACATTTTAAAAGGTAACTCTTCAAATGTCGGTCTTAAAAAATAAAAAATAAAAGAAACTATTCTGTGAAATATACGAGAAAATTTGCATGAAGTTCCACGAACAGTTTTCAATGTCCTATTTCAAATACCAAAAGTAGTAGAGTTTAAAAGCATGAAAAATTTGCTGAACATTTAGATTTTATTCCCATCTCGAAAATCTGACTACCATCAGTAATGGATAACTGAATCACGGAAGCAGACAAGAGTTCACCCTTTAAACGGGTTGGGTTGTTTTACCTCTGAGCGGCACTTTTTTGCACACCATGGGCTAAATGGCCAGGTCACATGGACCCCGAAGGCTCAGAGAAGGTTGGGGGAGGGGACCCACTGGAACAGCTGTTGGGAGACAGATGGTAGCCTCCCGTCAAGGCCATCCAGCGTGTTCTTTAACGTGCACAGGGTATGGCTCTCCCGCACACGGGGCCACTGTTAACGTCCCATCCGACGGACGGCGGCCTTTCCAAGCCCATCGGTGTCCCCTACTGACCGTGGGCAGGGCGGGGAATTTTGCGGAGATAAATCTCAACGCTGACCCAGCTGGGACTCGAACCTGGGAACTACAGATTACGAGCCTGGCGCGCTACCGACTGAGCCACCCCCGCCCCTCCCCTCCCCTTTAAACGGTCCAGAGTATCATTATACGCATACCCAGCTATTTATTGCATAATACATACTTACTCCTGAATCAAGCGGGGGCGTCCAACGGATTCCTTCCTCAATTCTGAGCTTCATAGCCATTTAGATCACTACGAGCAAAAAATAGTCACTTAAAAATAAAACAAACCAACTGCCAAAATCATAAATGGGTAAAAGTAATTATTGAACTGTTTATCGTATTTTATCAGCATTGGATTTTAATTCCCTTTTCAAATTAATAAGTTTAATAAATTGAGTTGGGTTGTGTTATTTCTGAACGGCACTTTTTTGCACACCATGGGCTAAATGGCAAGGTCACAAGGACCCCAAAGACTCAGAGAATAAGTTTAATAAATTGAGTTGGGTTGTGTTATTTCTGAACGGCACTTTTTTGCACACCATGGACTAAATGGCAAGGTCACAAGGACCTCAAAGACTCAGAGAAGGTTGAGGGACGGAACCCACTGGAACAGCTGTTAGGAGACAGATGGTAGCTTCCCGTCAAGGCCATCCAGTGTATTCTTTAACGTGCACATGGTATGGCTCTCTCTCGCACACGGGGCCACGGCTTAACGTCCCATCCGATGGACGGCGACCTTTCCAAGGTCATCGGTGTCCCTTACTGACCGTGGGCAGGGCGGGGAATTTTGCGGAGATAAATCTTAACGCTGACCCAGCTGGGACTCGAACCTGGAACTACAGATTACGAGCCTGGCGCTCTCCAACTGAGCCACCCCAGCCCCAAGTTTAATAAATACTAATACATTCAGAGAATACAATACGCACCAAGAAGCCTTACAACTCATTCTAACACTAAAATCGATATTTAATGCATGACTTGTTCTTCGGTTATTTATCTCTGAAAGAGGATACTTTTACGTAGATCGTGTCTAGATATGCGATGTTCCAGGTAAAACTTTACCCATTACCATCTCCATCTGAGAACAAGCCCAGTTGGCATAAGTAAAAACGTATAATAAGTAAACCACCTGTGGATGATCCCCAAGAGGCAAGGTTACTTTTTTGGCAAAGAATTAACTGAATGGCCTGGTCACGAGCATTCTAAGTATTTAGAGAAAGATGGGTAAAGAGGACACACTGGGTAGCTGTTAGGAGACCGATGCCAAGGTCATCCAGGGTGTTCTTTAACGTGCACATAGTATGGTTCTCCTGAACATAGGACCACGGCTTAACATTCCATCCGACGGCCTTTCCAAACCCATTGGAGTTAGAAGAAATTAAGAGTTTAGAAGAGATAAATGTCAAGCTGGCAGAATTGGGACTCGAACCGGGGAACTGCAGATAACGAGCCTTGACGCTATAACTGAGCGAACCACCGCCTCTTAAAACACAGTGACAATATATCAATAACAATTCACTTAATAGTAATAGCTGATATGATAATGAGTATTATATAAGCCGCTTGACAAAATGAAAGAGTCACTTGAGAAAATGAAAGAACTGCTTGAGAAAAAGAAAGATTCGCTTGAGAAAATGAAAGAACCGCTTCAGAAAATGAAAGAGTCGCTTGAGGAAATGAAAGAGTCGCTTGAGAAAATTAAAGAACCGCTTCAAAAAATGAGTCACCTGAGAAAGTGAAAGAGTCGCTTGAGAAAATGAAAGAACCGATTGAGGAAATGAAGGAGTCGCTTGAGGAAATGAAAGAGTCGCTTGAGGAAAAGAAATATTCGCTTGAGAAAATGAAAGAACCGCTTCAGAAAATGAAAGAACCGCTTCAGAAAATGAAAGAACCGCTTCAGAAAATGAGTCGCTTGGGGGAAATGAAAGAGTCGCTTGAGGAAACGAACGAGTCGCTTGAGGAAACGAACGAGTCGCTTGAGGAAACGAACGAGTCGATTGAGAAAATGAAAGAGTCGATTGAGAAAATGAGAGTCGCTTGAGGAAATGAAAGAATCGATTGAGGAAATTAAAGAATCGATTGAGGAAATGAAAGAGTCGCTTGAAGAAATGAAAGAGTCGCTTGAGGAAATGAGAGTCGCTTGAGAAAATAAAAGAACCGCTTGAGAAAATAAAAGAACCGCTTGAGAAAATAAAAGAACCGCTTGAGAAAATGAAAAGTCGCTTGAGAAAATGTAAGAACCGCTTCAAAAAATGAAAGAGTCGCTTGAGAAAATGAAAGAACCGCTTCAAAAAATGAAAGAGTCGCTTGAGAAAACGAGAGTCGCTTGAGGAAATGACAGAGTCGTTGAGAAAATTAAAGAACCGTTTGATGAAATGAAAGAGTCGTTTGAGAAAATGAAAGAACCGCTTGAGAAAATAAAAGACCCTCTTGAGAAATAAAAGGAACTCTTGAGGAAATAAAAGAACCGCTTAAGAAAATACCAATGTGTTTAAAAAGTTTAAAACCATATTAGTAGTAACAGTTGGGGACTATATTGAATAAATATTTGTTTGTTTTTACGGTGTAGTAAAAATGTAGACAAACCATGTTGACCGACAAATTAAAAAAAAAAGATAATTTACAGTAGTATAGATGACAGAAACATCTGTAGAAAACTAAGAAGTCTCAAAAAATTAAACCTTCAATTTTTAATCCATAATTTATACAAAACGACTGAAAAAATTGATTTCAGAAACTTAATATATCGAACGACAAATAATAAAACACATCACAGTGATATGGCGGCACCCACCATTCTGATGAGCGAGAATTGATGTCCAGTTGCTAACATTGCGTGACCTTACCGCTCTTACATCTCCGACAGCAAACATCGGACCCGATGGCTAACCTTCCTGCTCCTAGTCTGATGCATTGCTTCTTTGATTCGGAGAAGTGCGACTCGCTCCAACAGAATAGGAATTCGTTTCTCCTGCAAAGCGAACAGACTGCCATAGGGCAACACATCCGGGAATCTGTTTCTGTTTCCATACATTTCAGGTCTTCGAAATAAATTGCAACTGCCAACACTTTGTATCCGAAGATTTTTACCTTTCTTTTTTTTACATTTGGCACATTTATTTACATTCATTTCGCAGCGGAGGTTGCTTACTAAAAGGGTCTTCGAGTTAGAGCAATCGGGGTTCGATAAGTCGTCGCATTTTGGGGCAATTGGAAATCAAAATATTCGGCTGAGATCATCTCGCTTAGTGAGTTGTCTCTATAAATAAATAAATAAATACCCCCTCAAGCAGCTGCTTGCCACAGAGGTCTGACAGGAGCCTGTCAGTTTATAAGCCATAATAGTAGATCTGTGAGGATGGCAGGTCCTCAGCAGAAAAGCGTCACATACATCCATGCCTTGCCCGGGGCTCGAACCCAGGTCCCGTAGATCAGTAGCCAAGCGTGCTAACCACTCGGTCACGGGGCGGCTGTCTCTATAACCTTCGTAAAAAGTTCTATACTTTGGAAATTGTTTATTTGAAGCAGATAATTTTCTAGATACAGGACAGGCATGGGAACCCCCCCCCCCCCTTTCCCCTGTATAAAGGACAAGAAGTTCAACTTCAGCGAATTCTCCTTAAAATATTTAGTTTTAATAAAACTGCATTGTTTACGTTTCACTTTAGATTTTTTTTTAGGTGGTAATGCATACCTACAGACCCGAATCTAGAATAAATATCGAAAGCGAGGGTGTGTGGGGGTGCAACAGACTGGATTTCCAATGAAAGAAAAAGAGGGAAACTAAAAGAGGGAGGCATGGCCCCCTCTTTTAGTTTTCCCTTTCAGTTTTCTATGCGACCCTTCAGACAAAAACTTTGCACATGCCTCTACTAGAGGAAGCATTCGCATTCCTGCATCGTTGGTGGGGGCCGGGATGGCTCAGTCGGTAGCGCGCCAGGCTCGTAATCTGTAGTTCCCAGGTTTGAGTCCCAACTGGGTCAGCGTTGAGATTTATCTCCGCAAAATTCCCCGCCATGCCCACGGTCAGTAGGGGACACCGATGGGCTTGGAAAGGCCGCCGTCCGTCGAATGGGACGTTAAGCCGTGCCCCCGTTTGCGGAAGAGCCATACCCTGTGCACGTTGAAGAACACTCTGGATGACCTTGACGGGAGGCTACCATCTGTCTCCCAACAGCTGTTCCAGTGAGTCCCCTCCCCCAACCTTCTCTGAGCCTTCGGGGTCCATATATGACCTGGCCATTTAGCCCATGGTGTGCAAAAAAGTGCCGTTCAGTGGTAAAACAACCCAACCCTAATTTTAAATTTAATTAATTTTTAATTTTAAGCAACCCAACACCGAATTCCTATTTTTCGGATTTTCGATTATCCTGACCGCATGGCCCGTTTTGAACAAATAAATGCACGGCTCATTAATTTTTTTTTGTTATCCGAACTTCCTACATCGTCAAATAATCCGGATAATAAATAATTAATACGCTGAATCTGGCTCATTTTTTCATAATTTCTTTTCACGAAACATTTTTGGTACATATCTAAACAAATTTGACAATTCACAATACTCATTAAAAATGTATAGTTTTGTTTTCTAATCAAGTATTTTCTTGATCCCTTAAATGTAGTTTTTTTTTTTAATTCGTTAGTCATTAGAAATGAATGCTTCTGCTTTTAAGTACAGTCACTCAAAAAATATCTGAACACTATGGTAAATTACAGAATTCAGAAAAAATATCTGGCAACGATTTTTTTTAGAAATTAGTGATCTGGCAACCTTCGTGTCACGTGACACGTGCCAGATCACTCATTTCTAAAAAAAAATCGTTGCCAGATATTTTTTCTGAATTCTGTAATCCACCATAGTGTTCGGATATTTTTTAATATATATAATGCGTATGAATATATAATGCAATGAATATGGAGCGTGTGCAGTTACCGTTCACAGCAAAATGTAGCGGTTGCGGTTAATGTTCACAGCACATTGGATCGTGTGGGCTCACTCACGGAAATATTGAGCGTGTGCAGTTACCGTTCACAGCAAACTGGACCGTGTGCAGTAACTGCACACGCTCCAGTTTGCTGTGAACGGTAACTGGAGCGTATACAGTTGCTGTACACGCCCAGATATTTTTCCTGAATTCTGTAATCACGTGACACGAAGGTTGCCAGATCACTGATTTCTGAAAAAAATCGTTGCCAGATATTTTTTTCTGAATTCTGTAGTCAACCGTAGTGTTCGGATACTTTTTGAGCGACTGTACTCAAAAAATGTTGGGAAACACATCAATAGGCAACTGCGCATGCTCGTGGTCTCCTCACTCCTCACTCCCATTACGCCACTGTCATCTGCAATTCTTCATCAGCGAAACCGAAAAATGAATTTAATAAACTGAAAGATAAACTCAGTTGTTATTGAGAGTAATGGAAACAAACCCGATCTTAAGCACATAGAACTAAACTTAATATGGGGGCGTACACGGGCAGATAATTTGTGACTTTTCCCCCCTACTATTTACATAACAAACGAAGAATACAGAGAAAGTAATTCGCTCTGCACATTTATTCGTATATTAAATCAAACTCCTTCTTAATATATGAATTACGTTAAGCAATAAACGTTCTCCTACCATTTAATTTGGGGCGGGGGTGGCTTAGTCGGTAGCGCGCCAGGCTCGTAATCTGTAGCTCCCAGGTTCGAGTCCCAGCTGGGTCAGCGTTGATATTTATCTCCTCAAAATTCCCCGCCTTGCCCACGGTCAGTAGGGGACACCGATGGGCTTGGAAAGGCCGCCGTCCGTCGGATGGGACGTTAAGCCGTGGCCCCGTGTGCGGGAGAGCCATACCCTGTGCACGTTAAAGAACACGCTGGATGGCCTTGACGGGAAGCTACCATCTGTCTCCCAACAGCTGTTCCAGTGGGTCCCCTCCCCCAACCTTCTCTGAGCCTTCGGGGTCCTTGTGACCTGGCCATTTAGCCCATGGTGTGCAAAAAAGTGGCGCTCAGAGGTAAAACAACCCAACCAACCCAACCATTTAATTCCTCCCACTTTTTATCCTGCGGCTCAGATGTTTACCTCTTTTTCTGTTCCTACCCTTGTGGCTTGCCTATTTATGCGACTCGAGCTGTCACTTAAGTCTCTCAAACACTTTACAAGAGCTGCGAAGCTGAGACAGCTCGAAGGAAGTTGCAGAGCCTCTTTTCCGGAAAGAGAGCAAGACTTCCCATCTCCTCTATAAATCCCTCAGCTTTGTGTCATCTCTGCTTCTTTCGTCTTCATCTGAGAAACCGTTTCCATCTTCCCTTTTCTTCTCGTCTCGTCGGTTTGTTTTCGCCGAGCCTCAACGCTCTCTCTTTCGAACCAAACTTCCCTCCGTATACACCGGAAGCGAGCACCTGACCTTTCCTTGAGCAAGCCAATTATCGAACTTGATCGACCTGCGTGCGCGCGCTCTCGAGCTGAGTGGCCGACACGACGCCTCAGGTGCTTCAGACCTCAGGTAGCCCTCGTGCCGAGCTGATGCCCTCTGCGTCATAGCTGTCAATTGTTTCTGCCGTGCGTGTGATGTGTGGGCGTCTTGTTGACCTCCCGTCTGCCGACCGCCGACTTCGGGTCATGCTCCGAGTCTCTGTTCCCCTCCCGCTCATCCTGCTGCTGACAATCTTCGCCTCTGCCTTTTCCTCCTCGTCCTCCTCCACGTTCTCCGCTTCGTCGTCGGCATCCTCCACCGGTGAATGGAGACCAGCCGGGTCAAAGGTCGAAGATGTCTCTCGGACGAGGCTCGATGATCCTTTGACCTTATCACCGGCCGCTCGTCTTCACTTTTTCCGTCAGGTCAGAGGGTTGTCGCCAGTGCTCCTACGGCGATGGGAAAGAGGTAACACAAACTTGTTGCTGATGGGAGCGCCAGCGTGGCTCGAAGAAAAGCCGAAGAAATTGTTTCCTTTTGCTGCACCATTGCCTGAAATTTTTGACAGAGAACGGAAGAGAGGAAAGGAAACACTAAGGCCGAACCGACACGAATCCAAGGTGGTGTTTAGGCACTTGAAGAGGAACAACCAACCACTAGGAAGCACAAGGGACTCTAGGAGCAGCAGGGAGTACGATGTGCCACAAATTGGTGAGTGAAATGTTCCTATCTAGCTCTCTCTGTTATCTCTACGTCATTTCGTGAGATAATCCAATGCAATAACTTTAACAAAAACAGCGAAGAACACTTTTTTTTTAATCACAGTTTCAAGACTGCTTCTTCGACGATTAGATAGCAATTTCACACAGCAATGACGACAGATTGCATATGTTATATGACTCATGGGAAAGTTTTTGCTTTGAATCATGCCGTTGTTCGTGATGCAAGTTTGATTTCGACTCGATGGTGATTCGAAACAGAGATGCTTTTAAATTATGGCTTCTGCATGGTACAGTCGCTGAAAAAAATATCCGAACACTGTGGTGTATTACAGAATTCGGAAAAAATATCTAGCAACGATTTTTTTTAGAAATTAGTGATCTGGCAACCTTCGTGTCACGTGATTACAGAATTCAGGAAAAATATCTGGAGCGTGTACAGCAACTGTACACTCTCCAGTTACCGTTCACAGCAAACTGGAGCGTGTGCAGTTACTGCACACGTTCCAGTCTGCTGTGAACGGTAACTGCACACGCTCAATATTTCCGTGAGTGAGCCCACACATTCTAGTATCAAAATGATATGACTACCTACAGTCGCTGAAAAAAGTATCCGAACACTATGGTTGATTACAGAATTCAGAAAAAATATATGGTATCGATTATTTTAGAAATTAGTGATCTGGCAACCTATGTGTCATGTGACACGAAAGTTGCCAGATCACTAATTTCTAAAAAATAATCGTTGCCAGATATTTTTTAATTTTCTGTGATCAAACACTATGGTGATCTGGCAACCTTCGTGTCACGTGATTACAGAATTCAGGAAAAATATCTGGAGCGTGTACAGCAACTGTACACGTTCTATTCCCTATTCTACGTATATGTCCTGACTTTATTAGGTGCAGTTCCCTATTCTACGTGCAGTTACCGCACACGCTCCAGTTTGCTGTGAACGGTAACTGCACACGCTCAATATTTCAGTGAGTGAGCCCACACAATCTAGTATCAAAATAATATGACCACCTACAGTCGCTCAAAAAAGTATCCGAACACTATGGTTGATTACAGAATTCGGAAAAAATATCTGGCAACGATTTTTTTAGAAAATAGTGATCTGGCAACCTTCGTGTAACGTGACACGAAGGTTGCAAGATCACTATTTTCTAAACAAAATCGTTGCCAGATATTTTTTTTGAATCCCTATTCTACGTTCCCTATTCTACGTATATGACCTGTCTTTATTAGGTGCAGTTCCCTATTCTACGTATATGTCCTGTCTTTATTAGGTGCAGTTCCCTATTCTACGTATATGTCCTGTCTTTATTAGGTGCAGTTCCCTATTCTACGTATATGTCCTGTCTTTATTTATTGCAGTTCCCTATTCTACGTATATGTCCTGTCTTTATTAGGTGCAGTTCCCTATTCTACGTATATGTCCTTTCTTTATTAGGTGCAGTTCCCTATTCTACGTATATGACCTGTCTTTATTAGGTGCAGTTCCCTATGCTACGTATATGTCCTGTCTTTATTAGGTGCAGTTCCCTATGCTACGTATATGTCCTGTCTTTATTAGGTGCAGTTCCCTATGCTACGTATATGTCCTGTCTTTATTTGGTGCAGTTCCCTATTCTATGTATATATCCTGTCTTTATTAGGTGCAGTTCCTTATTCTACGTATATGTCCTGTCTTTATTAGGTGCAGTCCCCTATTCTACGTATATGTTCTGTCTTTATTAGGTGCAGTTCCCTATTCTAGGTATATGACCTGTCTTTATTAGGTGCAGTTTCCTACGCTACGTATATGTCCTGTCTTTATTAGGTGCAGTTCCCTATTCTACGTATATGTCCTGTCTTTATTAGGTGCAGTTCCCTATTCTACGTATATGTTCTGTCTTTATTAGGTGCAGTTCCCTATTCTACGTATATGACCTGTCTTTATTAGGTGCAGTTCCCTATGCTACGTATATGTCCTGTCTTTATTAGGTGCAGTTCCCTATTCTACGTATATGACCTGTCTTTATTAGGTGCAGTTCCCTATGCTACGTATATGTCCTGTCTTTATTAGGTGCAGTTCCCTATTCTACGTATATGTCCTGTCTTTATTAGGTGCGGTTCCCTATGCTACGTTTATGTCCTGTCTTTATTAGGTGCAGTTCCCTATGCTACGTTTATGTCCTGTCTTTATTAGGTGCAGTTCCCTATGCTACGTTTATGTCCTGTCTTTATTAGGTGCAGTTCCCTATGCTACGTATATTTCCAGACTTTATTAGGTGCAGTTCCCTATGCTACGTATATGTCCAGACTTTATTAGGTGCAGTTCCCTATGCTACGTATATGTCCTGTCTTTATTAGGTGCAGTTCCCTATTCTACGTATATGTCCTGAATTTATTAGGTGCAGTTCCCTATTCTACGTATATGTCCTGCCTTTATTAGGTGCAGTTCCCTATTCTACGTATATGTCCTGTCTATATTAGGTGCAGTTCCCTATTCTACGTATATGTCCTGACATTATTACATGCAGTTCCCTATTCTACGTATATGTTCTGTCTTTATTAGGTGCAGTTCCCTATTCTAGGTATATGTCCTGTCTTTATTAGGTGCAGTTCCCTATTCTACGTATATGTCCTGTCTATATTAGGTGCAGTTCCCTATTCTAGGTATATGTCCTGTCTTTATTAGGTGCAGTTCCCTATTCTAGGTATATGTCCTGTCTTTATTAGGTGCAGTTCCCTATTCTACATATATGTCCTGTCTTTATTAGGTGCAGTTCCCTATTCTAAGTATATGTCCTGCCTTTATTAGGTGCAGTTCCCTATTCTACGAATATATGTCCTGTCTATATTAGGTGCAGTTCCCTATTCTAGGTATATGTCCTGTCTTTATTAGGTGCAGTTCCCTATTCTAGGTATATGTCCTGTCTTTATTAGGTGCAGTTCCCTATTCTACGTACATGTCCTGTCTTTATTAGGTGCAGTTCCCTATTCTACGTATATGTCCTGTCTTTATTAGGTGCAGTTCCCTATTCTACGTATATGTCCTGTCTTTAATAGGTGCAGTTCCCTATTCTACGTATATGTCCTGACTTTATTAGGTGCAGTTCCCTATTCTACTATATGTCCTGTCTTTATTTGGTGCAGTTCCCTATTCTACGTATATGTCCTGTTTTTATTAAGTGCAGTTTCCTATTCTACGTATATGTCCTGTCTTTATTAGGTGCAGTTCCTTATTCTACGTATATGTCCTCTCTTTATTAGGTGCAGTTCCCTATTCTAGGTATATGTCCTGTCTTTATTAGGTGCAGTTCCCTATTCTAGGTATATGTCCTGTCTTTATTAGGTGCAGTTCCCTATTCTACGTATTTCTCCTGTCTTTATTAGGTGCAGTTTCCTATTCTACGTATATGTCCTGTCTTTAATAGGTGCAGTTCCCAATTCTACGTATATGTCCTGACTTTATTAGGTACAGTTCCCTATTCTACGTATATGTCCTGTCTTTATTAGGTGCAGTTCCCTATTCTACGTATATGTCCTGTCTTTATTAGGTGCAGTTCCCTATTCTACGTATATGTCCTGCCTTTATTAGGTGCAGTTCCCTATTCTACGTATATGTTCTGTCTTTATTAGGTGCAGTTCCCTATTCTAGGTATATGTCCTGTCTTTATTAGGTGCAGTTCCCTATTCTACGTATATGTCCTGTCTTTATTTGGTGCAGTTCCCTATTCTACGTATATGTCCTGTCTTTAATAGGTGCAGTTCCCTATTCTACGTATATGTCGTGTCTATATTAGGTGCAGTTCCCTATTCTAAGTATATGTCCTGTCTTTATTAGGTGCAGTTCCCTATTCTACGTATATGTCCTGACTTTATTAGGTGAAGTTCCCTATTCTACGTATATGTCCTGTCTTTATTTGGTGCAGTTCCCTATTCTACGTATATGTCCTGTCTTTATTTGGTGCAGTTCCCTATTCTACGTATATGTCCTGTCTTTATTAAGTGAAGTTTCCTATTCTACGTATATGTCCTGTCTTTATTAGGTGCAGTTCCTTATTCTACGTATATGTCCTGTCTTTATTAGGTGCAGTTCCCTATTCTACGTATATGTCCTGTCTTTATTAGGTGCAGTTCCCTATTCTACGTATACGTCCTGACTTTATTAGGGGCAGTTCCCTATTCTACGTATATGTCTTGTCTTTATTAGGTGCAGTTCCCTATTCTACGTATATGTCCTGTCTTTATTAGGTGCAGTTCCCTATTCTACGTATATGTCCTGTCTTTATTAGGTGTAGTTCCTTATTCTACGTATATGTCCTGTCTTTATTAGTTGGAGTTCCCTATTCTACGTATATGTGCTGTCTTTATTAGTGCAGTTCCCTATTCGACGTATATGTCCTGACTTTATTAGGTGCAGTTCCCTATTCTACGTATATGTCCTGTCTTTATTAGGTGCAGTTCCCTATTCTACGTATATGTCCTGTTTTTATTAGGTGCAGTTCCCTATTCTACGTATATGTCCTGTCTTTATTAGGTGCAGTTCCCTATTCTACGTATATGTCCTGTCTTTATTAGGTGCAGTTCCCTATTCTAGGTATATGTGCTGTCTTTATTAGGTGCAGTTCCCTATTCTACGTATATGTCCTGTCTTTATTACGGGCAGTTCCCTATTCTACGTATATGTCCTGACTTTATTAGGTGCAGTTCCCTATTCTACGTATATGTCCTGACTTTATTAGGGGCAGTTCCCTATTCTACGTATATGTCCTGACTTTATTTGGTGCAGTTCCCTATTCTACGTATATGTCCTGTCTTTATTTGGTGCAGTTCCCTATTCTACGTTTATGTCCTGTCTTTATTTGGTGCAGTTCCCTATTCTACGTATATGTCCTGTCTTTATTAAGTGAAGTTTCCTATTCTACGTATATGTCCTGTCTTTATTAGGTGCAGTTCCTTATTCTACGTATATGTCCTGTCTTTATTAGGTGCAGTTCCCTATTCTACGTATATGTCCTGTCTTTATTAGGTGCAGTTCCCTATTCTACGTATATGTCCTGTCTTTATTAGGTGCAGTTCCTTATTCTACGTATATGTCCTGTCTTTATTAGTTGCAGTTCCCTATTCTACGTATATGTGCTGTCTTTATTAGTGCAGTTCCCTATTCTACGCATATGTCCTGACTTTATTAGGTGCAGTTCCCTATTCTACGTATATGTCCTGTCTTTATTAGGTGCAGTTCCCTATTCTACGTATATGTCCTGTCTTTATTAGGTACAGTTCCCTATTCTACGTATATGTCCTGTCTATATTAGGTGCAGTTCCCTATTCTAGGTATATGTCCTGTCTTTATTAGGTACAGTTCTCTGTTCTAGGTATATGTCCTGTCTTTATTAGGTGCAGTTCCCTATTCTACGTATATGTCCTGTCTTTATTAGGTGCAGTTCCCTATTCTACGTATATGTCCTGAATTTATTAGGTGCAGTTCCCTATTCTACGTATATGTCCTGCCTGTATTAGGTGCAGTTCCCTATTCTACGTATATGTCCTGTCTATATTAGGTGCAGTTCCCTATTCTACGTATATATCCTGACTTTATTACATGCAGTTCCCTATTCTACGTATATGTTCTGTCTTTATTAGGTGCAGTTCCCTATTCTAGGTATATGTCCTGTCTTTATTAGGTGCAGTTCCCTATTCTACGTATATGTCCTGTCTATATTAGGTGCAGTTCCCTATTCTAGGTATATGTCCTGTCTTTATTAGGTGCAGTTCCCTATTCTAGGTATATGTCCTGTCTTTATTAGGTGCAGTTCCCTATTCTACATATATGTCCTGTCTTTATTAGGTGCAGTTCCCTATTCTAAGTATATGTCCTGTCTTTATTAGGTGCAGTTCCCTATTCTACGAATATATGTCCTGTCTATATTAGGTGCAGTTCCCTATTCTAGGTATATGTCCTGTCTTTATTAGGTGCAGTTCCCTATTCTAGGTATATGTCCTGTCTTTATTAGGTGCAGTTCCCTATTCTACGTACATGTCCTGTCTTTATTAGGTGCAGTTACCTATTCTACGTGTATGTCCTGTCTTTATTAGGT
Source organism: Ryuthela nishihirai (assembly GCA_038380435.1). Taxonomy (NCBI): domain Eukaryota; kingdom Metazoa; phylum Arthropoda; class Arachnida; order Araneae; family Heptathelidae; genus Ryuthela; species Ryuthela nishihirai. Next base: position 49,227,801 of record JAWZYU010000024.1, on the reverse strand, counting down.
GCAGTTCCCTATTCTACGTATATGTCCTGTCTTTAATAGGTGCAGTTCCCTATTCTACGTATATGTCCTGACTTTATTAGGTGCAGTTCCCTATTCTACTATATGTCCTGTCTTTATTAGGTGCAGTTTCCTATTCTACGTATATGTCCTGTCTTTAATAGGTGCAGTTCCGAATTCTACGTATATGTCCTGACTTTATTAGGTGCAGTTCCCTATTCTACGTATATGTCCTGTCTTTATTAGGTGCAGTTCCCTATTCTCGTATATGTCCTCTCTTTATTAGGTGCAGTTCCCTATTCTACGTATATGTCCTGACTTTATTACGTGCAGTTCCCTATTCTAGGTATATGTCCTGCCTTTATTAGGTGCAGTTCCCTATTCTACGTATATGTTCTGTCTTTATTAGGTGCAGTTCCCTATTCTAGGTATATGTCCTGTCTTTATTAAGTGCAGTTCCCTATTCTACGTATATGTCCTGTCTTTATTAGGTGCAGTTCCCTATTCTACGTATATGTCCTGTCTTTAATAGGTGCAGTTCCCTATTCTACGTATATGTCGTGTCTATATTAGGTGCAGTTCCCTATTCTAAGTATATGTCCTGTCTTTATTAGGTGCAGTTCCCTATTCTACGTATATGTCCTGTCTATATTAGGTGCAGTTCCCTATTCTAGGTATATGTCCTGTCTTTATTAGGTGCAGTTCCCTATTCTAGGTATATGTCCTGTCTTTATTAGGTGCAGTTCCCTATTCTACGTATATGTCCTGTCTTTAATAGGTGCAGTTCCCTATTCTACGTATATGTCCTGACTTTATTAGGTGCAGTTCCCTATTCTACTATATGTCCTGTCTTTATTAGGTGCAGTTCCCTATTCTACGTATTTGTCCTGTCTTTATTAGGTGCAGTTTCCTATTCTACGTATATGTGCTGTCTTTAATAGGTGCAGTTCCCAATTCTACGTATATGTCCTGACTTTATTAGGTGCAGTTCCCTATTCTACGTATATGTCCTGTCTTTATTTATTGCAGTTCCCTATTCTACGTATATGTCCTGTCTTTATTAGGTGCAGTTCCCTATTCTACGTATATGTCCTAACTTTATTAGGTGCAGTTCCCTATTCTACTATATGTCCTGTCTTTATTTGGTGCAGTTCCCTATTCTACGTATATGTCCTGTCTTTATTAAGTGCAGTTTCCTATTCTACGTATATGTCCTGTCTTTATTAGGTGCAGTTCCTTATTCTACGTATATGTCCTGTCTTTATTAGGTGCAGTTCCCTATTCTAGGTATATGTCCTGTCTTTATTAGGTGCAGTTCCCTATTCTACGTATATGTCCTGTCTTTATTAGGTGCAGTTCCCTATTCTACGTATATGTCCTGTCTTTAATAGGTGCAATTCCCTATTCTACGTATATGTCCTGACTTTATTAGGTGCAGTTCCCTATTCTACGTATATGTCCTGTCTTTATTTGGTGCAGTTCCCTATTCTACGTATATGTCCTGTCTTTATTTGGTGCAGTTCCCTATTCTACGTATATGTCCTGTCTTTATTAAGTGAAGTTTCCTATTCTACGTATATGTCCTGTCTTTATTAGGTGCAGTTCCTTATTCTACGTATATGTCCTGTCTTTATTAGGTGCAGTTCCCTATTCTACGTATATGTCCTGTCTTTATTAGGTGCAGTTCCCTATTCTACGTATATGTCCTGACTTTATTAGGGGCAGTTCCCTATTCTACGTATATGTCCTGTCTTTATTAGGTGCAGTTCCCTATTCTACGTATATGTCCTGTCTTTATTAGGTGCAGTTCCCTATTCTACGTATATGTCCTGACTTTATTAGGTGCAGTTCCCTGTTCTACGTATATGTCCTGCCTTTATTAGGTGCAGTTCCCTATTCTACGTATATGTCCTGACTTTATTAGGTGCAGTTCCCTATTCTACGTATATGTCCTGTCTTTATTAGGTGCAGTTCCCTATTCTACGTATATGTCCTCTCTTTATTAGGTGCAGTTCCCTATTCTACGTATATGTCCTGTCTTTATTAGGTGCAGTTCCCTATTCTACGTATATGTCCTGTCTTTATTAGGTGCAGTTCCCTATTCTACGTATATGTCCTGTCTTTATTAGGTGCAGTTCCCTATTCTACGTATATGTCCTGTCTTTATTAGGTGCAGTTCCCTATTCTACGTATATGTCCTGTCTTTATTAGGTGCAGTTCCCTATTCTACGTATATGTCCTGTCTTTATTAGGTGCAGTCCCTATTCTACGTATATGTCCTGTTTTTATTAGGTGCAGTTCCCTATTCTACGTATATGTCCTGTCTTTATTAGGTGCAGTTCCCTATTCTACGTATATGTCCTGCCTTTATTAGGTGCAGTTCCCTATTCTACGTATATGTCCTGTCTTTATTAGGTGCAGTTCCCTATTCTACGTATATGTCCTGTCTTTATTAGGTGCAGTTCCCTATTCTACGTATATGTCCTGTCTTTATTAGGTGCAGTTCCTTATTCTACGTATATGTCCTGTCTTTATTAGTTGCAGTTCCCTATTCTACGTATATGTGCTGTCTTTATTAGTGCAGTTCCCTATTCTACGTATATCTCCTGACTTTATTAGGTGCAGTTCCCTATTCTACGTATATGTCCTGTCTTTATTAGGTGCAGTCCCTATTCTACATATATGTCCTGTTTTTATTAGGTGCAGTTCCCTATTCTACGTATATGTCCTGTCTTTATTAGGTGCAGTTCCCTATTCTACGTATATATCCTGTCTTTATTAGGTGCAGTTCCCTATTCTACGTATATGTCCTGTCTTTATTAGGTGCAGTTCCCTATTCTACGTATATGTCCTGTCTTTATTAGGTGCAGTTCCCTATTCTACGTATTGTCCTGTCTTTATTAGGTGCAGAGTCCTATTCTACGTATATGTCCTATCTTTATTAGGTACAGTTCTCTATTGTATGTATATGTCGTATCTTTATTAGGTATAGTTCCCTATTTATTAGATGCACTTCCCTATTTATTAGGTGCAGTTCCCTATTATGTCAATATCAATTCAGATACAGAACTCGGTAAATTTTAAATAAACTTTTCAAATAAATATGTGACTGAATATGATTTAAAGTTCTCAATCAAATCTATTTCAATCCCGATTTTCAACAATTTTTGTTCGGTATTTAGGGTTACGAAAATTGCAATATTCAACAGCAGCGATGCCAGTTTAAATAATTGCTCTGTAAAGTTAATAAAAGCAAATTAAATGAAAGCAATAACCGTATACTAAACTGTACTATCACGAGTAAGTGCATCTTTAGCAGTTCTCGCAAATTTAGATGATATTTTCCAGAAAACTTACTAAAAGCCTCGGCTTCCGTAACTCCTTAAGTACTGAACTCATATTGTTCGAAATCGAGATTGAAATAGATTGGATTGCGATCGCTACATCATCATCAATCACATTTTTTTTTCAAAAAGAGCTTATTTAAGGAATTATTGAGTTCTAAGTATCAGAGTTACTATTGACAGAACATGGAACAGAATCCAGGAACGGATCCAGGTTTTAGTTTCGGGTGGGGTTGGAGAGGAGAGAATAAGACTTTTGGAGAGGGAGAATGAGACTTTTGGAGAGGAGAGAATGAGACTTTTGGGGAAGAGAGAATGAGACTTTTGTTGAGGAGAGAATGAGACCTTTGGAGAGGAGAGAGTGAGAATTTTGGAGAGAAGAGAGTGAGACTTTTGGACAGGAGAGAATGCGACTTTTGGAGAGGAGAGAGTAAGACTTTTGGAGAGGAGAGAGTGAGACTTTTGGAGAGGAGAGTGTGAGACTTTTGGAGAGGAGAGAATGAGACTTTTGGAGAGGAGAGAATGAGACTTTTGGAGAGGAGAGAATGAGACTTTTGGAGAGGAGAGAATGAGACTTCTGGAGACGACAGAATAAGACTTTTGGAGAGGTGAGAATGAGACAGGAGATAATAAGACTTTTGGAGAGGAGAGAATAAGACTTTTGGAGAGGAGAGAATAAGGCTTTTGGAGAGGAGAGAATAAGACAGGAGAGAATAAGACTTTTGGAGAGGAGAGAATAAGACTTTTGGAGACGAGAGAATAAGACTTTTGGACAGGAGTGAATAAGACTTTTGGAGAGGAGAGAATAAGACCTTTGGAGAGGAGAGAATAAGACTTTTGGACAGGAAAGAATAAGACTTTTGGACAGGAGAGAATAAGACTTTTGGAGCGGAGAGAATAAGACTTTTGGAGAGGAGAGAATAAGACTTGAATAAGGTTTGCCAATTTAAAAATTAAAAAATTACTAAACTGCTCCAAAAAAAGTTTAAAATAATATTCTACATGAAATAACATTTCATGTAGTTTGTTACTTCTCAAATATACTTTTAGTGTCAGCCATATTGACACGAATCCAAAATAAAATTGTGGCGGGGGTTGCTCAGTCGGTAGCGCACTACACTCGTAATCTGCAGTTCCCAAGTTCGAGTCCCAGCTGGGTCAGCGTTGAGATTTATCTCCGCAAAACTCCCCGCCATGCCCACGGTCAGTAGGGGACGCGATGGGCTTGGAAACGCCGTCCGTCGGATGGGACATTAAGCCGTGGCGCCTTGTGCCTAAAAATCCATATCCTGTGCACGTTAAAGAACACGCTGGATAGCCTTCACGGGAGGCTACCATCTGTTTCTAGTGGGTCCCCTCCCCCAACGTTCTCTAAGCTTTCCGGGTTTTTGTAACCTGGCCATTTAGCCCATGGTGTGCAAAAAAAAGTGCCGTTCAGAAGTAAAACAACTCAACTCTAAAATAAAATCAATACAAAGATACCTGTTACGCATTTCAAAGCAGGTAGATAACTTGAAGAGTTCATACAAGAGAACAGGATTTCAGTCCGGACCCCCCGTGTACGTTCCTGACTATAACTAATAAGTGGGAGTGAGTTTTCCCCCTCCTTTGGAAGTGAGGTTTGTTGCTGATATAAACACATTGAACATCACATTCTACCGCCAAAGTTTCAAATCTCTAGGACAGCGGTTCTCAAACTTTGCAGCATCACATCCCCCCTTTTCAGTTTTGAGAATCCCTCCCACCCGCTATTTCCCTTTAGCCGACTTCTCTGTTAATAACATTTTCGATTCATTATTAGCACAAAAATACTTTTCCCTCTCACCGCAATGCCTTCGTATTTACCGACTAACCTGACAGCTATCAAGTGGGTTCCGTTCCGCAACCAACTCTGATCATTCAGGGTCTTTGTGACCTGGACATTTAACCCATTGTGTGCCATAAAGGTTATGCTCGGAGTTAAAACAACCCAGGAACGGAAAATCGTCTTGCTCTACGAAAATGTCATTCCATATTCGGAAGAAAAAATTTAAATATCTCTATTCTCTTTCACGTAAAGAATGGAGCGGCAGAATCTGGAGATCAAAGAAAGCAATCAGCCAATTGAAAAGAAGCCACACCCACACGAGTTCCAGAAAGATGTAAATACTCCTCCACGGCAAATAGTCTGATGTTTTATTCAAGAAATACTTTCCCTAAACGTAAATTATGGAAATTTTATGGCAGGGAGCAGTTGCAAATGCTTTTGGCTTTCGAAATATTGCAAAATACACGAAGCATAATTTCTTTTACAGCATACATTCGTAATATAAAAACACTTGTAGAATAGTTCGGGATGCGTTGAAGATGGATGCATTTTTAGACGTCGTATCTTGCTATTTCATTGGCTTTCGTATTATGAATACTAAGAGAGAAAAAAAAATACAAGGAATTCTTTGAGGAAGACTTGCTACTCTATTCTTTATACCATGTAGAGCATAGTTTCAAATTTTTGAATGAAACTAAAATAGCAAGTTATCTTTTTTTTTAGATACAATGTGAAGTGAATATGCATTTCTCAGTTGAAAAATATCTTTCTTTTAACTTGAAGTCAATACCAATCGTATAATGATTGCATTTCGAAAAACTTTTGCTTTCAAATGCTACTTTACCGCTTACGAATTCCAAATGGGAACGGATCGTTTGTAAAAAGTATTTTTTTCTGTCGGTAACGGGGGTGGCTCAGTCGGTAGCGCGCCAGGCTTGTAATCTGAAGTTCCCAGGTTCCAGTCCCAGCTGCGTCAGCGTTGAGAATTATCTCCGCAAAACTCCCCGCCCTGCCCACGGTCAGCAGGGGACACCGATGGGCTTGGAAAGGCCGCCGTCCGTCGGATGGGACTTTAAGCCATGGCCCCGTGTGAGAGAGAGTCATACCCTGTGCACGTTAAAGAACACACTGGATGGTCTTGACGGGAGACTACCATCTGTCTCCCAACAGCTGTTCCAGTGGGACCCCTCCCCCAACCTTCTCTGAGTCTTCCGGGTCCTTGTGACCATGGTGTGCAAAAAAGTGCCGCTCAGAGGTAAAACAACACAAACAACAAATGTCGGTAAAATAATTAATTTTCCAGTGAGTGAACGACTCTTTGAATGGTGCTCTAGGCAACAATGCCTTAGGTGAAATTTTCACGTAAAAGAATGGAGTAAATCACTTGCGTTTTTTCAGTACTTCGATTTACGAATCGTCTGCTTCCGTTTGTTTCTTTTGCATCTGCGTTAAATCTGCCAAACTTTCAGCAACATCTTTTGGTTTTAGTACCAAGTCCCCTATCATAGTATTTGTTTCGAAACTGGAATAAATTAAAGCAATCGAACTCTTCAAGGGTTGGGTTGTTTTACCTCTGAGCGGCACTGGTCACATGGACCCCGTAGGCTCAGAGAAGGTTGGGGGAGGGGACCCACTGGAACAGCTGTTGGGAGACAGATGGTAGCCTCCCGTCAAGGCCATCCAGCGTGTTCTTTAACGTGCACAGGGTATGTGCCTCCCGCACATGGGGCCACGGCTTAACGTCCCATCCTACGGACGGTGGCTTATCCAAGCCCATCGGTGTCCCCTACTGACCATGGGCAGAGCGGGGAAGTTTGCGGAGATAAATCTCAACGCTGACCCAGCTGGGACTCGAACCTGGGAACTACAGATTACAAGCCTGGCGCGCTACCGACTGAGCCACCCCTGCCCCCGAACTCTTCAAGCTAACAGAGAAAGGTTTAATTGTAAGTTGCAGATGATTTCCGAACGAACCGGTGCATTGGACTACAAATATATACCCAACGGATACTTTATTAGATACAGTCGCTCAAAAAAATAAAAAATTAAAAAATTCGAACACTATGGTGGTTACAGAATTCGGAAAAAGTATCTGGCAACGATATTTTTAGAAATTAGTGATCTGGCAACCTCGTTAATTACAGAATTTAGAAAAAAATATCTGGCAACGATATTTTAAGAAATTAGTGATCTGGCAACCTCGTTAATTACAGAATTCAGAAAAAATATCTGGCAACGATATTTTAAGAAATTAGTGATCTGGCAACCTCTTAATTACCAAATTCAGAAAAAATATCTGGCAACGATTTTTTTTTAGAAATTAGTGATCTGGCAACCTGATACGAAGGTTGCCAGATCACTAATTTTTTTTTTTTGAGCGACTGTACATTTACATAATTAGGTCGACATTAGTAACTCAGATGCGGAACTAAGTAATTTCTAAACAAACTTTTTCTGTCAAAAAAGTGTGACTATCGATAATTAAGACGTGTGAATTAAACCTATTACAATCTCGACAATCCCACAATATTGCTCCGCAAAACTCCCCGCCCTGCCCACGGTCAGTAGGGGACACCGATGGGCTTGGATAAAGCCACCGTCCGTCGGATGGGACTTTAAGCCATGGCCCCGTGTGAGAGAGAGTCATACCCTGTGCACGTTAAAGAACACGCTGGATGGCCTTGACGGGAGACTACCATCTGTCTCCCAACAGCTGTTCCAGTGGGTCCCCTTCCCCAACCTTTTCTGAGTCTTCCGGGTCCTTGTGACCTGGCCATTTAGCCCATGGTATGGAAAAAGGTACCGCTCAGAGGTAAAACAACAACAACCCAACCCACAATACTGATTCAGTGATTAAAGAGAGATGGAAGCAATTTTGCTCGCTCTACAAAAAACGTTCAAAATTGGCGAAAAATAACGTAATTAATTACGCCAACTGCTAAAAATACTCCTACACGTTTTAGTAAACTTGAAATGAAGGATATTGCTTTTATTTCTATTTAACTTTCATTGCCGGTTTATATAACTTCGTAATATTATATAAACTGACAATGTTTCTGTTAAATATTGCAAATTCCATAATTTTTTAATACCAAACGAATTTTTTTGAAAAATCAAGATTTAAATTGATTGAGATATGTAATTTTATGTACTTCCATTCATTTGTTTTAAAGAAAAAAAAAATTATTTAAGAAATTGATGAGTTCTGTTGGGTTGTTTTCCCTCTGATCGGCACTGTTTTTGCACACCATGGGCTAAATGGCCAGATCACAAGGACCCCGAAGGATCAGAGAAGGTTAGGGGAGGGGACCCACTGGAACAGCTGTTGAGAGTCAGATGGTAGTCTCCCGTCAAGACCATCCAGCGTGTTCTTTAACATCTAGCGTTTTTCAGGGCACTGGAGAGCCATACCCTGTGTGTGCTGCACAGGGCATGGCTCTCCCGCACACGGAGCCATGGCTTAACGTCCCATCCGACGGACGGCGGCCTTTCCAAGCCCATCGGTGTTCCCTACTCAACGCTGACCCAGCTGGGACTCGAACCTGGGAACTGATGATTACGAGATTGGCGCGCTACCGACTGAGCCACCCCACTGAGTTGTGCATTTCAGTTACTATTAACATAATACGGAACTATAGTGTTTCTTATAAACTGGCAGTCGAGTTTCAGAAATAAAATATTTTAAACTCTAACTCGAATTCTATCAGAGACAGATATTCAATTTCTTTAAAGCATCACGTGGTCTGTTCAAAGCCTCTTATATCATACTAGACCTGGACAGTGCAGTAACAGAAGAATAAAATTTTTAGCATGTCGTTCTTTAAATTTAAATTTCATACTTTAAAATTCAAGTGATAGCTATTTAAGTTTTAATAATCTGGTAACCAATTTTAAAATATTCATTAATATAATTAATATAATCGTAATGAATAAATTACTTTATATTATGTGATTGAAAAATAAATACATTTTTAGTTAAATTTCAGACAAATTAAAAAATTTAATTTTTATGCATATTTAATTTCCCCTCTGGTGTTTCAAGGTGGACTCGATATTTTTTTGGCAGTCAAGTATTTAAGTAGTTATTAAGGAGGGGGGTGCGAAAAGTTTTAATGTAAAGCTTCAAATGATACAATAGAGAAAAAAGGGGGAAGCGAATATTATTTCCCCCTCCAGTAAGAGAAGCCTTTTAAAAAATGTTCTCGAAAATATGTGAAATGCATATCGCTTTTGTAATCGTTATATTTTAATTAAAAATCAAATTTATTTCAACTCTTTATTCCTTGGTTTCGGTTGATGAATTTTTCACTTCTTCGTTATTTTAATATTAGTTTTGTATCGTGTGGCAAATTCACTCTGTACAGTCGCTCAAAAAATATCCGAACACTATGGTTGATTACAGAATTCAGAAAAAATATCTGGCAACGATTTTTTTTAGCAATTAGTGATCTGGTAACCTTCGTGTCACGTGGTTGCCAGATTCTGTGCAATAAAAACTTAAAGCATGGGATCTTTCAAGAGCTATGTACAGTCGCTCAAAAAAGTATCCGAAAACTATGGTTGATTACAGAATTCAGAAAAAATATCTGGCAACGATTTTTTTTTAAATTAGTGATCCGGCAACCTTCGTGTCACGTGGTTGCCAGATTCTGTGCAATAAAAACTTAAAGCATGGGATCTTTCAAGAGCTATGTACAGTCGCTCAAAAAAGTATCCGAAAATTATGGTTGATTAGAGAATTCAGAAAAAATATCTGGCAACGATTTTTTTAGCAATTAGTGATCTGGCAACTTCGTGTCACGTGGTTACAAGATTCTGTGCAATAAAAACTTAAAGCATGGGAGCTTTCAAGAGCTATGTACAGTCGCTCAAAAAAGTATCCGAAAACTATGGTTGATTACAGAATTCAGAAAAAATATCTGGCAACGTTTTTTTTTTAGAAATTAGTGATCTGGCAACCTTCGTGTCACGTGGTTGCCAGATTCTGTGCAATAAAAACTTAAAGCATGGGATCTTTCAAGAGCTATGTAAGTCGCTCAAAAAAGTATCCTAACACTATGGTTGATTACAGAATTCAGAAAAAATATCTGGCAACCTTCGTGTCACGTGGTTGCCAGAATCTGTGCAATAAAATCTTAAAGCATGGGATCTTTCAAGAGCTATGTGCAGTCGCTCAAAAAAGTATCCGAACACTAGGGTTGATTACAGAATTCAGAAAAAATATCTGGCAACGTTTTTTTTTAGAAATCAGTGATCTTGCAACCTTCGTGTCACGAATTTCTAAAAAAAATCGTTGCAGATATTTTTTCTGAATTCTGTAATCAACCGTAGTGTTCGGATACTCTTTTGAGCGACTGTAGGTGGTCATATTATTTTGATACTAGATCGTGTGGACTCACTCGGAAATATTGAGCGTGTGCAGTTACCGTTCACAGCAAACTGGAGCGTGTGCAGTTACTGCACACCTCCAGTTTGCTGTGAACGGTAACTGGAGCGTGTACAGTTGCTGTACACGCTCCAGATATTTTTCCTGAATTCTGTAATCACGTGACACGAAGATTGCCAGATCACTAATTTCTAAAAAAAAAATCGTTGCCAGATATTTTTTCTGAATTCTGTAATCAACCATAGCGTTCGGATGTTTTTTTGAGCGACTGTGCTAGTTTTCGCAAGCCTTTCCTGCAGAAGCTTCATCCTGATCCCACGAAAATAGCCCTCAGCAGCGTACTTGATTGGCTTTTGCTGTTTGACAACAAAATCTGATCTCGCATAATGTCGACGGCAGTCACGTGGTGACCATTCTGGAATCCATTACGTAATCCCATTGGAATCTGGTTCGCTGTTATTTGTTTCAAAAATACCCCAATGGCGAAGCAAGTAATTGGAACTCACCGTGCTGCTCTTTCAATATCAGATTAGGATTTTTTTTCTGTTTCAAAATTTGTTTTCGTCCAATAGTGCAACGTTTCCTCTCCCTCCCCCCCCCCCTCTGTTTCAGTTGGGTTGTTTTACCTTTGAGTGGTAAGGGGGTGGCTCAGTCGGTAGCGCGTCAGGCTCGTAATCTGCAGTTCACGGGTCCGATTCCCAGCAGACAGATGGTAGCCTCCCGTCAAGGCTATCCAGCGTGTTCTTTAACGTGCACAGGGTATGGCTCTCCCGCACACGGGGTCACGGCTTAACGTCCCATCCGACGGACGGCGGCCTTTCCAAGCCCATCGGTGTCCCTTACTGACCGTGGGCAGGGCGGGGAATTTTGCGGAGATAAATCTCAACGCTGACCCAGCTGGGACTCGAACCTGGGAACTACAGTTTACGAGCCTGGCGCGCTACCGACTGAGCCACCCCCTCCCGCCCCATGGTGTGAAAAAAAGTACCGCTCAGAGGTAAAACAACCCAACAACAACCTCACAGATGTTCTGTATAGCTTTATGAAACTAACAAGCTACTTATCAGATTTCTGTGGCAAGCAGCTGCTTGTTTATTACGTTTATTTTTCTCCTGGAATGAGGTAAAAATGGGCATTTTTGTCACCCGCGTGCGCTAGAAATCTAGATTTCGGTATTAATCGTGTCATCTGATGACTGTCAGAACCAAGCGACAGAACTTGAAGGAGGCAAGTATAGTGATATGATTCAATCAACTTTATGAAAAGGTCTTTAGGGGCAGAATTTTATAGCCTCTTTCATAATCAACCTATGGATTCAGTATTTGCGAAAAAATTCTAATTTTACAGTCTATAGTTTCATTTATCGGTCTAGTAAGTTTCAATTTTCGACACAACACACAGTACAAAAGTTTCGACACTCACTTCGAATCATTTTTAAATTTTTGGAAAATCATCAGTATTTAATAATGTTTGACTACGATGAAGTCTGAATCGTTCTACTGTTCAAGTCCTAATTCCAAGCCAGAAAAGTCTCAAATCAAATAAAAATCTACAAAATGCGATTTAACATAACACGCCAATGTTATTAAATTTTATATTACCTCCATTAGACACATCTTGGTTGCAATAACCATCACACATATAATTTAAATATCTTTTTAAACTTTTACCTTTGGCAACCACATCATCGTTTCCATTTTAATGATTGATCATAAGCTTTTATTCTATATTATGATCATCAGACCGGTGATTCTTTAAACTTCACCCATATGGGCGAATACTACACCCACCAATATTCGTAAGGTTCAGGTCTTACAGAACAAGATTTTGAGAACTGCGGTCGATGCCCCCTGGTTTGTCACTAACAGACAACTCTATAAAGACCTGGGCATCGACCATATATATATATACACATATAAAACGCACCTCAAAAAGATTTTTTCAGGCTGTAAGCAATAATCCTAATGAGATTATTTCTTCTCTGATTCTTTACGATTATACTGTTTTGAACAAGTAAGGCCTAAAACGGTAGCGTTCTCTGAGGAGACCTACCCGTTTTAGGTTTCTTATACAATTTTACTGCTATTTTTAGCTTTTCTTATGTTTGCTCTTAGGGGCCCACCTAAGGGTGATTGACTTATATATTTTGTTCTTACTCATGCCAAATAGGCATATCTTTATGATGGAGATGTTTAGGGGTAAAATTATTACCCGGTACATCGAATATAGCCGTCCCGTGGCCGAGTGGTTAGCACGCTTGGCTACTGATCTAAGGGACCTGGGTTCGAGCCCCGGGTAAGGCATGGCTGTTTGTGTCGTTTTTCTGCTGAGGTCCTACCATCCTCACAGACCTTCTGCTATGGCTTAAAAACTGACAGGCTCCTGTCAGACCTCTGTGGCCAGCAGCTGCTTGAGGGGGTATTTATTTTTACATCGAATATGATTATACGATCTACGAACCACACCATTGTTTAGAGTCGTGACCGATCGTGAAACCTCGTGCTCTGATACAATCGTCAGCATTTAACCTTTAACATGAAACATTTCATTGTTGATAAACATTATTAATCTTGCAAACGCTTTACACTCACGCGTCACGTGTGAGTTCCTTGCCTGGTCTCCTTTTCCCATTTGTCAGCTTTCCTAATCCACTCTCAATGCAATTGGAAGTCGAGTACTAGCAATGCGAAGACAGGAGATAAAACTATTGTACACCCAAAAGAGTCGTGCCATCCTCTGCTTGGTAAACATTCAGAAGTATCATGCAATGAGAACATTAGTGGTGCATCAGCAACAAAAGTGGAATTTTATGATTTATTTCACTCGATCCTTTCCAGTATTTGAATCCTGCATGGTGAATGAAGCGAACGTAAAGCTTCATACTTCAGCGAGATCGTTTAATTTTTTTACCGCTTATTTTTCGTCTTGCATTAGTTACGACTATGTTTTTCTCGGTTCTGTTTCCATCACATAAATTCTGCCATATAATGAGTTGCTATTTCGTCACCGTTTATGAGATGGCTTTACCGCGTATTCACTGGCAGCTGGCTAACTCTCAGGAACAAAGCTTTAGACATAAAGGTGTTTCTTAAAAATATATTTAAACGCATCTCTGAAAATTGAGATCCGATTGTAATTGCGTTAACTTCTAAAGGCCACTTAATTAAATGCTATGATGGTTTCTTGCATACGACGAAGAATTTCTATATTTTTGCTTCTGATTTTGTTCACACTACAGTCGCTCAAATAAATATCCGAACACCATGATTGATTACAGATTTCAGAAAAAATATCTGGTAACCATTTTTTTTTTAAATTAGTGATCTGGCAACCTTCGTGTCACGTGACACGAAGGTTGCCAGATCACTAATTTAAAAAAAAAATGGTTACCAGATATTTTTTCTAATTCTGTAATCAATCATAGCGTTCGAATACTTTTTTTGAGCGACTCTACACATTGGAAAGATTCACATCAGCGTCGAGATTTATCTCCGCTCCGCGGTCAGTAGAGGACACCGATGGGCTTGAAAAGACTGCCGTCCGTTCGGATGGGACGTTAGACCATGATCCCGTGTGCGGGAGAGCCACACCCAGTGCAGTTAAAGAACACACTGGATGGCTTTGACGGGAGGCTACCATCTGTCTCCCGACAGATGTCCAGTGGGTTCTCTCCCCCCAACCTTCTCTGAGCCTTCAGGGTCCTTGTGACCTGACCATTTTCCCCATGGTGTACAAAAAAGTGCCGCTCAGAGGTAAAACAACCCAACCCAAACTCCAATCTTCTCTTAGCCTTTCGGGGTCCTTCTGACCTGGCCATTTAGCCCATTGCGTGCAAAAACGTGCCGCTCAGAGATAAAACAACCCTACCCTGATGGTCAGAACCTCAAATACAATATTTCCTCGGTTTCTAATTTCTAAAAAAAAAATGTTGCCAGATATTTTTTCTGAATTCTGTAATCAACCATAGTGGTCAAATATTTTTTTGAGCCACTGTACTTAATTGGAACGACTTCAATTTCGACAGAATATGTTAAAAAGAGTTAGAAATAATTTCCCCCTTCATACTGTTCGAGTCCTGCAGCATTCCAGCCGAAGATTGATTTGAAAATCAAACGTCATTGTTGGTGACCCATGACTGGTGACGTCATCTGGTCGGGCTTCAATAAGTCGCATGAAAGCTTAATCTTTGCAGCAATGGCCAGCAAGCGCTTCCGTACACAGAAGCTCCATCCACTTCGCTAATCTAGAGCGAAGGGGATCATCTATCATTCAAACAAGCTCCTCCCAATTTCTCTTTCCCTGGCCCTCGGGAATTTTCGCCCTTTCTGTGTTGGTTACTGAAACCAAAGTTAATGGCTGAGCTAATTTCGGCTCCATTATCGAAGTTATGAATCGGTAACTAAATATTTCTATTAATAGACACCTTTATTTCGGCAGCGTAATTCCTCAGCGGTTTGCGCAAATTAAAAGGGACCGTTATTGGCCTAACGAATGCATGATTCTGACAAATGGGAACCGTTGTAACTCATTGGGAGGAGCATTTTTTTTTGCTCTTCCGATCGTACGACTTGGTGTGAACTTTCTAATATTAAATTGCATAAGTAAAAAAATATGTTTTAAAACATGATGCTGATAAATAATGTTAGTTGACACATTAATAAATACCTTACAGCAAGGAATTTGGGTTGTTTTACCTCGGAGCGGCAGTTTTTTGCACACCATGGGCTAAATGGCCAGGTCACAAGGACCCCGAAGGCTCAGAAAAGGTTGGGGTAGGGCACCAACCGGAACAGCTGTCTCCCGTCAAGGCCGTCAGATGGTAGCCTCCCGTCAAGGCCATCCAATGTGTTCTTTAACGTGCACAAGGAATGGCTTTATCACATACGGGGCAAAGGCTTAACGTCCCATTCGACGGACGGCGGCCTTTCCAAGCCCATCGGTGTCCCCTACTGACCGTGGGCAGGGCGGGGAATTTTTGCGGAGATAAATCTCAACGCTGACCCAGCTTGGACTGAACCTGGGAACTGCAGATTACGAGCCTGGCGCGCTACCGACTGAGCCACCCCGGCCCCAACAACAAGGTTGTATAACCCCCCCCCCCCTCAATTATCTCCGCTAACTCCACCCTTGCCCTCGATATAGATAAGAGACATCAATGAGTGGAAAGACCGCCGTCCGTCAGATGAGTCGTTAAGCCGTGGATCCGTGTACAGAGGAGCTACACTGCGCACGGTAAAGAATACTCTTAATAGTTTTTAGGGGAGGCTACCATCTTGTCTATGACCAGGCCATTTAGCCCATTGTGTGCAAAAAAGTGCCGCTAGGGGGAAAAAGGAAACAAATCTATCCCCCTCCCCCATGGAAGCATTTCCCACTGCGCGGAGGGAATGTGGACAGAGATATTAATATTCTTCCGCGATTAAAAATGATATTTAATTTAAATCTATTTTTAAAGCAGTTTTGGTTTATTTTTAAATCAAATCTATAGAAAAGCTTCGGAATTCAATCAGCATGCTGTATACAGAAAAGAAAAATAAATTTGAGATGTTGTTTCAGATTGTTTTCGTATCCTTTAATCAAAATAAGTGCATTTGTATTCTATCCCGTGCGTAGCCTCCGTTATTCAGAAGTCACATCTATTTTTTGCTTTCAGTATTAAAGTAATCCAAATGATTGTACGACTTTCACTTACGGCGATAATTCCTAAAGCCACCAAGACAAATTCCGAATGATACCGTCCTACATCATACTGTTGCCATTTAAAATATCAAAACTCTGTCTTCGTTATCAAATAGTGCTCGTCTGCCGTTCCACCGACTCCAGAAGGACATGATTCTCAGTTTTATGCTTCACGTACCCCCTGGAAATGTGTATGTAACTGGCGTACCCCTTGTATAGATAGATAAAACTATAGTTATAGTATAACAATGGGTATAAAATAAAACATATATATCAGTGGTTCTCAACCTTTTATGCCTCACGTATCCCCTGGAAATGTGTATGTAACTGGCGTACCCCTTGTATAGATAGATAAAACTCTACTTGTAGTATAACAATGGGTATAAAATAAAACATATATATCAGTGGTTCTCAACCTTTTATGCTTCACGTATCCCCTGGAAATGTGTATGTAACTGGCGTACCCCTTGTATAGATAGATAAAACTCTAGTTATAGTATAACAATGGGAATAAAACGAAACATATATATCAGTGGTTCTCAACCTTCTATGCTTCACGTACCCCTGGAAATGTGTATGTAACTGTCATACCCCTTGTATAGATAGATAAAACTATAGTTATAGTATAACAATGGGTATAAAATAAAACATATATATCAGTGGTTCTCAACCTTTTATGCCTCACGTATCCCCTGGAAATGTGTATGTAACTGGCGTACCCCTTGTATAGATAGATAAAACTCTACTTGTAGTATAACAATGGGTATAAAATAAAACATATATATCAGTGGTTCTCAACCTTTTATGCTTCACGTATCCCCTGGAAATGTGTATGTAACTGGCGTACCCCTTGTATAGATAGATAAAACTCTAGTTATAGTATAACAATGGGAATAAAACGAAACATATATATCAGTGGTTCTCAACCTTCTATGCTTCACGTACCCCCTGGAAATGTGTATGTAACTGTCATACCCCTTGTATAGATAGATAAAACTATAGTTATAGTATAACAATGGGTATAAAATAAAACATATATATCAGTGGTTCTCAACCTTTTATGCCTCACGTATCCCCTGGAAATGTGTATGTAACTGGCGTACCCCTTGTATAGATAGATAAAACTCTACTTGTAGTATAACAATGGGTATAAAATAAAACATATATATCAGTGGTTCTCAACCTTTTATGCTTCACGTATCCCCTGGAAATGTGTATGTAACTGGCGTACCCCTTGTATAGATAGATAAAACTCTAGTTATAGTATAACAATGGGAATAAAACGAAACATATATATCAGTGGTTCTCAACATTTTATGCTTCACGTACCCCCTGGAAATGTGTATGTAACTGTCATACCCCTTGTATAGATAGATAAAACTATAGTTATAGTATAACAATGGGTATAAAATAAAACATATATATCAGTGGTTCTCAACCTTTTATGCCTCACGTATCCCCTGGAAATGTGTATGTAACTGGCGTACCCCTTGTATAGATAGATAAAACTCTAGTTATAGTATAACAATGGGAATAAAACGAAACATATATATCAGTGGTTCTCAACCTTCTATGCTTCACGTACCCCCTGGAAATGTGTATGTAACTGGCGTACTCCTTGTATAGATAGATAAAACTCTAGTTATAGTATAACAATGGGAATAAAATGAAACATATATATCAGTGGTTCTCAAACTTTTATGCTTCACGTACCCCCTGGAAATGTGTATGTAACTGGCGTACCCCTTGTATAGATAGATAAACCTATAGTTATAGTATAAAAATGGGAATAAAATAAAACATATATATCAGTGGTTCTCAACCTTTTATGCTTCACGTACCCCCTGGAAATGTGTATATAACTGGCGTACCCCTTGTATAGATAGATAAACCTATAGTTATAGTATAAAAATGGGAATAAAATAAAACATATATATCAGTGGTTCTCAAACTTTTATGCTTCACGTACCCCCTGGAAATGTGTATGTAACTGGCGTACCCCTTGTATAGATAGATAAACCTATAGTTATAGTATAAAAATGGGAATAAAATAAAACATATATATCAGTGGTTCTCAACCTTTTATGCTTCACGTACCCCCTGGAAGTGTGTATGTAACTGGCGTACTCCTTGTATAGATAGATAAAACTATAGTTATAGTATAACAATGGGAATAAAATGAAACATATATATCAGTGGTTCTCAAACTTTTATGCTTCACGTACCCCCTGGAAATGTGTATGTAACTGGCGTACCCCTTGTATAGATAGATAAAACTATAGTTTTAGTATAACAATGGGAATAAAATATATATATCAGAGGTTCTCAACCTTTTATGCTTCACGTACCCCCTGGAAATGTGTATGTAACTGGCGTACCCCTTGTACAGGTAGATAAAACTCTAGTTATAGTATAACAATGGGAATAAAATAAAACATATATATCAGTGGTTCTCAACATTTTATGTTTCACGTACCCCCTGGAAATGTGTATGTAACTGGCGTACCCCTTGTATAGATAGTTAAAACTATAATTATAGTATAACAATGGGAATAAAATAAAACATATATATCAGTGGTTCTCAGCATTTTCTGCTTCACGTACCCCCAGGAAATGTGTATGTAACTGGCGTACCCCTTGTATAGATAGATAATACTATAGTTATAGTATAACAATGGGTATAAAATAAAACATATATATCAGTGGTTCTCAATCTCTTATGCTTCACGTACTCCCTGGAAATGTGTATGTAACTGGCGTACCCCTTGTATAGATAGATAAACCAATAGTTATAGTATAACAATGGGAATAAAATAAAACATATATATCAGTGGTTCTCAACCTTTTATGCTTCACGTACCCCCTGGAAATGTGTATGTAACTGGCGTACTCCTTGTATAGATAGATAAAACTATGGTTATAGTATAACAATGGGAATAAAATGAAACATATATATCAGTGGTTCTGAAACTTTCATGCTTCACGTACCCCCTGGAAATGTGTATGTAACTGGCGTACCCCTTGTATAGATAGATAAAACTATAGTTTTAGTATAACAATGGGAATAAAATAAAACATATATATCAGAGGTTCTCAACCTTTTATGCTTCACGTACCCCCTGGAAATGTGTATGTAACTGGCGAACCCCTTGTATAGATAGATAAAACTCTAGTTATAGTATAACAATGGGAATAAAATAAAACATATATGTCAGTGGTTCTCAACATTTTATGCTTCACGTACCCCCAGGAAATGTGTATGTAACTGGCGTACCCCTTGTATAGATAGAAAATACTATAGTTATAGTATAACAATGGGTATAAAATAAAACATATATATCAGTGGTTCTCAATCTCTTATGCTTCACGTACTCCTTGGAAATGTGTATGTAACTGGCGTACCCCTTGTATAGATAGATAATACTATAGTTATAGTATAACAATGGGTATAAAATAAAACATATATATCAGTGGTTCTCAATCTCTTATGCTTCACGTACTCCATGGAAATGTGTATGCAACTGGCGTACCCCTTGTATAGATAGATAATACTATAGTTATAGTATAACAATGGGTATAAAATAAAACATATATATCAGTGGTTCTCAATCTCTTATGCTTCACGTACTCCCTGGAAATGTGTATGTAACTGGCGTACCCCTTGTATAGATAGATAAAACTCTAGTTATAGTATAACAATGGGAATAAAACAAAACATATATATCAGTGGTTCTCAACCTTCTATGCTTCACGTACCCCCTGGAAATGTGTATGTAACTGGCGTACCCCTTGTATAGATAGATAAACCAATAGTTATAGTATAACAATGGGAATAAAATAAAACATATATATCAGTGGTTCTCAAACTTTTATGCTTCACGTACCCCCTGGAAATGTGTATGTAACTGGCGTACTCCTTGTATAGATAGATAAAACTATGGTTATAGTATAACAATGGGAATAAAATAAAACATATATATCAGTGGTTCTCAACCTTTTATGCTTCACGTACCCCCTGGAAATATGTATGTAACTTGCGTACTCCTTGTATAGATAGATAAAACTATAGTTATAGTATAACAATGGGAATAAAATGAAACATATATATCAGTGGTTCTCAAACTTTTATGCTTCACGTACCCCCTGGAAATGTGTATGTAACTGGCGTACCCCTTGTATAGATAGATAAAACTATAGTTTTAGTATAACAATGGGAATAAAATATATATATCAGAGGTTCTCAACCTTTTATGCTTCACGTACCCCCTGGAAATGTGTATGTAACTGGCGTACTCCTTGTATAGATAGATAAAACTCTAGTTATAGTATAACAATGGGAATAAAATAAAACATATATATCAGTGGTTCTCAACATTTTATGCTTCACGTACCCCCTGGAAATGTGTATGTAACTGGCGTACCCCTTGTATAGATAGTTAAAACTATAATTATAGTATAACAATGGGAATAAAATAAAACATATATATCAGTGGTTCTCAACATTTTATGCTTCACGTACCCCCAGGAAATGTGTATGTAACTGGCGTACCCCTTGTATAGATAGATAATACTATAGTTATAGTATAACAATGGGTATAAAATAAAACATATATATCAGTGGTTCTCAATCTCTTATGCTTCACGTACTCCCTGGAAATGTGTATGTAACTGGCGTACCCCTTGTATAGATAGATAATACTATAGTTATAGTATAACAATGGGTATAAAATTAAACATATATATCAGTGGTTCTCAATCTCTTATGCTTCACGTACTCCCTGGAAATGTGTATGTAACTGGCGTACCCCTTGTATAGATAGATAAAACTCTAGTTATAGTATAACAATGGGAATAAAATAAAACATATATATCAGTGGTTCTCAACATTTTATGCTTCACGTACCCCCTGGAAATGTGTATGTAACTGGCGTACCCCTTGTATAGATAGATAAACCTATAGTTATAGTATAAAAATGGGAATAAAATAAAACATATATATCAGTGGTTCTCAAACTTTTATGCTTCACGTACCCCCTGGAAATGTGTATGTAACTGGCGTACCCCTTGTATAGATAGATAAACCTATAGTTATAGTATAAAAATGGGAATAAAATAAAACATATATATCAGTGGTTCTCAACCTTTTATGCTTCACGTACCCCCAGGAAATGTATATGTAACTGGCGTACTCCTTGTATAGATAGATAAAACTATAGTTATAGTATAACAATGGGAATAAAATGAAACATATATATCAGTGGTTCTCAAACTTTTATGCTTCACGTACCCCTGGAAATGTGTATGTAACTGGCGTACCCCTTGTATAGATAGATAAAACTATAGTTTTAGTATAACAATGGGAATAAAATATATATATCAGAGGTTCTCAACCTTTTATGCTTCACGTACCCCCTGGAAATGTGTATGTAACTGGCGTACCCCTTGTACAGGTAGATAAAACTCTAGTTATAGTATAACAATGGGAATAAAATAAAACATATATATCAGTGGTTCCCAACATTTTATGCTTCACGTACCCCCTGGAAATGTGTATGTAACTGGCGTACCCCTTGTATAGATAGATAAAACTCTAGTTATAGTATAACAATGGGAATAAAACAAAACTTATATATCAGTGGTTCTCAACCTTCTATGCTTCACGTACCCCCTGGAAATGTGTATGTAACTGGCGTACCCCTTGTATAGATAGATAAACCAATAGTTATAGTATAACAATGGGAATAAAATAAAACATATATGTCAGTGGTTCTCAACATTTTATGCTTCACGTACCCCCAGGAAATGTGTATGTAACTGGCGTACCCCTTGTATAGATAGATAATACTATAGTTATAGTATAACAATGGGTATAAAATAAAACACATATATCAGTGGTTCTCAATCTCTTATGCTTCACGTACTCCATGGAAATGTGTATGTAACTGGCGTACTCCTTGTATAGATAGATAATACTATAGTTATAGTATAACAATGGGTATAAAATAAAACATATATATCAGTGGTTCTCAATCTCTTATGCTTCACGTACTCCCTGGAAATGTGTATGTAACTGGCGTACCCCTTGTATAGATAGATAAAACTCTAGTTATAGTATAACAATGGGAATAAAATAAAAATATATATCAGTGGTTCTCAACCTTTTATGCTTCACGTACCCCCTGGAAATGTGTATGTAACTGGCGTACCCCTTGTATAGATAGATAAAACTATAGTTATAGTATAACAATGGGAATAAAATGAAACATATATATCAGTGGTTCTCAACCTTTTATGCTTCTCGTACCTCCTGGAAATGCGTATGTAACTGGCGTACCCCTTGTATAGATAGATAAAACTCTAGTTATAGTATAACAATGGGAATAAAATAAAACATATATATCAGTGGTTCTCAACATTTTATGCTTCACATACTCCCTGGAAATGTGTATGTAACTGGCGTACTCCTTGTATAGATAGATAAAACTATAGTTATAGTATAACAATGGGAATAAAATGAAACATATATATCAGTGGTTCTCAACCTTTTATGCTTCTCGTACCTCCTGGAAATGCGTATGTAACTGTCGTACCCCTTGTATAGATAGATAAAACTCTAGTTATAGTATAACAATGGGAATAAAATAAAAATATATATCAGTGGTTCTCAACCTTTTATGCTTCACGTACCCCCTGGAAATATGTATGTAACTGGCGTACTCCTTGTATAGATAGATAAAACTATAGTTATAGTATAACAATGGGTATAAAATGAAACATATATATCAGTGGTTCTCAAACTTTTATGCTTCACGTACCCCCTGGAAATGTGTATGTAACTGGCGTACCCCTTGTATAGATAGATAAAACTATAGTTTTAGTATAACAATGGGAATAAAATATATATATCAGAGGTTCTCAACCTTTTATGCTTCACGTACCCCCTGGAAATGTGTATGTAATTGGCGTACTCCTTGTATAGATAGATAAAACTCTGGTTATAGTATAACAATGGGAATAAAATAAAACATATATATCAGTGGTTCTCAATCTCTTATGCTTCACGTACTCCCTGGAAATGTGTATGTAACTGGCGTACCCCTTGTATAGATAGATAATACTATAGTTATAGTATAACAATGGGTATAAAATAAAACATATATATCAGTGGTTCTCAATCTCTTATGCTTCACGTACTCCATGGAAATGTGTATGTAACTGGCGTACTCCTTGTATAGATAGATAATACTATAGTTATAGTATAACAATGGGTATAAAATAAAACATATATATCAGTGGTTCTCAATCTCTTATGCTTCACGTACTCCCTGGAAATGTATGTAACTGGCGTACCCCTTGTATAGATAGATAAAACTCTAGTTATAGTATAACAATGGGAATAAAATAAAACATATATATCAGTGGTTCTCAACATTTTATGCTTCACGTACCCCCAGGAAATGTGTATGTAACTGGCGTACCCCTTGTATAGTTAGATAAAACTATAATTAGAGTATAACAATGGGAATAAAATAAAACATATATATCAGTGGTTCTCAACCTTTTATGCTTCACGTACCCCCTGGAAATGTGTATGTAACTGGCGTACCCCTTGTATAGATGGATAAAACTCTAGTTATAGTATAACAATGGGAATAAAATATATATATATCAGTGGTTCTCAACCTTTTATGCTTCACGTACCCCCTGGAAATGTGTATGTAACTGGCGTACCCCTTGTATAGAGAGATAAAACTATAGTTTTAGTATAACAATGGGAATAAAATAAAACATATATATCAGTGGTTCTCAATCTCTTATGCTTCACGTACCCCCTGGAAATGTGTATGTAACTGGCGTACTCCTTGTATAGATAGATAAAACTCTAGTTATAGTATAACAATGGGAATAAAATAAAACATATATATCAGTGGTTCTCAACCTTTTATGCTTCACGTACCCCCTGGAAATGTGTATGTAACTGGCGTACTCCTTGTATAGATAGATAAAACTATAGTTATAGTATAACAATGGGAATAAAATGAAACATATATATCAGTGGTTCTCAACCTTTTATGCTTCACATACCCCCTGGAAATGTGTATGTAACTGGCGTACCCCTTGTATAGATCGATAAAACTCTAGTTATATTATAACAATGGGAATAAAATAAAAAATATATATCAGTGGTTCTCAACCTTTTATGCTTCACGTACCCCCTGGAAATGTGTATGTAACTTGGCGTACCCTTTGTATAGATAGATAAAACTATAGTTATAGTATAACAATGGAAATAAAATGAAACATATATATCAGTGGTTCTCAACCTTTTATGCTTCACGTACCCCCTGGAAATGTGTATGTAACTTGGCGTACCCCTTGTATAGATAGATAAAACTATAGTTATAGTATAACAATGGAAATAAAATGAAACATATATATCAGTGGTTCTCAACCTTTTATGCTTCACGTACCCCCTGGAAATGTGTATGTAACTGGCGTACCCCTTGTATAGATAGATAAAACTATAGTTATAGTATAACAATGGGAATAAAATAAAACATATATATCAGTGGTTCTCAACCTTTTATGCTTCACGTACCCCCTGGAAATGTGTATGTAACTGGCGTACCCTTTGTATACATACAGATAAAGCTATAGTTATAGTATAACAATGGATAACTTTTGTGGTCTCACGACGCACCCCAAAAACTTTTACCACGTACCCTCCGTTGAGAACCCATGGCTCTGATCGCCTAGTATCAACAAGCGTCCTGTTCCCTTGGCTTATTTTAGCAATCGTACCATACATTTTTAAATTTTAAAGTGTTTATGGTTTAATTTGCTGAAAATCGTCATTTTTTATTACTTTTATTCAGTTTCCATCATAACTTCCTGAAGGAATAGAAGGTATATATAAATTTTATTTTGGGGTTATAGAGAGTAGTTTGTTATAGTTATGAAGTAAATGTATTAACCGGAATTGTAATGGAAGAAAAATGAGTCAAAGAAATTTGTGATATTCCCACTGATATAAAAAATAAGAATCATTATTATTTTAGAAAATTTGTTTTGGATCCTTTGTTATTAGTTATGCACGGAACTACCCCACAGTGAAACAGACAAAACCTTTCAAGAGGACAAACATGATTTCAGTGTTAATTGAATGTATTTCGGCATATTGGTTAATAATGTTCAATGGTTATAATGATTTTATTAAACAAATGAAAATTATTAGACTGTATGTCCACGGCTTAACGTCCCATCCGACGGACGGCGGCGTTTCCAAGCCCATCGGTGTCCCCTACTGACCTTGGGCAGGGCATTTTGCGGAGATAAATCTCAACGCTGACCCTGCTAGAGACTCGAACCTGGGAACTACAGATTACGAGCCTGGCGCGCTACCGACTGATCCACCCCCGCCCTTAGGCCTCTGTTATTTTCACACCGATCAAACTGTTAGACCTGCTTTAAAAATATTTACTGCCTTGCGATGGCATCAAACATTAAAATCGTTTCGATAACAACGCAATCCAGTAACGCATTTTTACATCACTTCAAGTCACGAATTCGGAAACATCAATTTTAGATTTTTCAGTTTCTAAGGTGAAATTTGTTTTGCATGAATTGCTTAAGAGAGTCTGAAAAAAAAAACAGTTTTCGTGACTGCTACTTTGACGTTTGTTATTTTCTTTCGCTTGCACATTGACGCTCCAGCAGCCGATGTGCCGCTGTGTTTGCTTCTGCCGTTAGTGGCGCTGTTGTGCCTCAGGAGATTCGAGTTGTCATTAGCAACGTTCCCCGAGTTCGTCTTCATAGAAACTGAATAATGGGAAACTTGCGTCAAATGAAGATTCTGTCTTGGAACAGAGGAGCGACTGAGGAAGTTACTTAGGACAAGCACTTACAGTCGCTCAAAAAAATATCCGAACACTATGGGTGATTACAGAATTGAGAAAAAATATCTGGCAACGATTATTTTTTAGAAATTAGTGATCTGCAACCTTCGTGTCACGTGACACGAAGGTTGCCAGATCACCATAGTGTTTGATCACAGAATTAAAAAAATATCTGGCAACGATTTTTTTTTAGAAATTAGTGATCTGGCAACTTTTGTGTCACATGACACATAGGTTGCCAGATCACTATTTTCTAAAATAATCGTTACCATATATTTTTTCTGAATTCTGTAATCAACCGTAGTGTTCGGATACTTTTTTCAGAGACTGTAGGTGGTCATATTATTTTGATACTAGATCGTGTGGGCTCATTCACGGAAATATTGAGCGTGTACAGTTGCTGTACACGCTCCAGATATTTTTCCTGAATTCTGTAATCACGTGACACGAAGGTTGCCAGATCACCAGTTTCTAAAAAAACGTTGCCAGATATTTTTTCTGAATTCTGTAATCAACCGTAGTGTTCGGATACTTTTTTGAGCGACTGTATAATGCTTAAAGCCACCAAAAGAGGGTGATTGTTCGGCGGCCGGTAGCTCAGTGGTCAGAGCATCTGGCATCTTATTAGGAGGTCGTGGGTGCAGGTCCTACCCGGCGAATGAGTTTTTTCCTCTATCTGTATCTAATAAATCACTACCAGGTTGTATCTGAGAAATTGTAAAAAAGCATATCAGTTGGAAGCTTCGATAAACTAAACATGATAATTTACCTTAGAAAAGGTATTTATTTCATGATGCTTGGAACTATTTATTGTTACGGAGTATTACATCTGTGAGTTGTTCTTTTGTAGAACTCGTGTGGGTGTGGCATCTTTTCATCGGTTGTTGTCTTCCTTGATCTTCAGATTTTGACTTCCATTCTTTATTGGAAATAGAATAGTGTGTTGATTTAGATCATTAGTTACCAACTTTCTGAGCCCCGTTTTACTTATTATTTTGTTGGGTTGGGTTGTTTTACCTCTGAGCGGCACTTTTTTGCACACCATGGGCTAAATGGCCAGGTCACATGGACCCCGAAGGCTCAGAGAAGGTTGGGGGAGGGGACCCACTGGAACAGCTGTTGGGAGACAGATGGTAGCCTCCCGTCAAGGCCATCCAGCGTGTTCTTTAACGTGCACAGGGTATGGCTCTCCCGCACACGGGGCCACGGCTTAACGTCCCATCCGACGGACGGCGGCCTTTCCAATCCCATCGTTGTCCTCTACTGACCGTGGGCAGGGCGGGAAATTTTACGGAGATAAATCTTAACGCTGACCCAACTGGGACTCGAACCTGGGAACTGCAGTTTACGAGCCTGACGCGCTACCGACTGAGCCACACCCGCCCCTCTGCTGATAGGAAATGGCTTTTATTTTTAATGTTTAGCAATAATTTCATTAAGTAAAATAATCTCAAAGTTGAAGAATACTCTTTTTTATGTGACTTTTGTACTCTGCGAGCACTTTCATCTGCAGCACCAAAGCACTGTCTAAAAGTAAAAGAAAATCCGACCTTAATTCTCATTTGCACAAAAAAATTAATACTTAGTCGGCACTGACGTTTTTAATTTTCATTTGTTCACGATATCAAATTGCACATAACAATTTAACATACATTCAGAAGCCACTTTATTAGGTGCAGTTCCCTATTCTACGTATATGTCCTGTCTTTATTAGGTGCAGTTCCCTATTCTACGTGTATGTCCTGTCTTTATTAGGTGCAGTTCCCTATTCTACGTATATGTCCTGTCTTTATTAGGTGCAGTTCCCTATTCTACGTATATGTCCTGTCTTTATTAGGTGCAGTTCCCTATTCTACGTATATGTCCTGTCTTTATTAGGTGCAGTTCCCTATTCTACGTATATGTCCTGTCTTTATTAGGTGCAGTTCCCTATTCTACGTATATGTCCTGTCTTTATTAGGTGCAGTTCCCTATTCTACGTATATGTCCTGTCTTTATTAGGTGCAGTTCCCTATTCTACGTATATGTCATGTCTTTATAAGGTGCAGTTCCCTATTCTACGTATATGTCCTGTCTTTATTAGGTGCAGTTCCCTATTCTACGTATATGTCCTGTCTTTATTAGGTGCAGTTCCCTATTCTACGTATACGTCCTGTCTTTATTAGGTGCAGTTCCCTATTCTACGTATACGTCCTGTCTTTATTAGGTGCAGTTCCCTATTCTACGTATACGTCCTGTCTTTATTAGGTGCAGTTCCCTATTCTACGTATACGTCCTGTCTTTATTAGGTGCAGTTCCCTATGCTACGTATACGTCCTGTCTTTATTAGGTGCAGTTCCCTATGCTACGTATATGTCCTGTCTTTATTAGGTGCAGTTCCCTATGCTACGTATACGTCCTGTCTTTATTAGGTGCAGTTCCCTATGCTACGTATATGTCCTGTCTTTATTAGGTGCAGTTCCCTATGCTACGTATACGTCCTGTCTTTATTAGGTGCAGTTCCCTATGCTACGTATACGTCCTGTCTTTATTAGGTGCAGTTCATTAAGCTACGTATACGTCCTGTCTTTATTAGGTGCAGTTCCCTAAGGTACGTATACGTCCTGTCCTTATTAGGTGCAGTTCCCTATCCTACGTATACGTCCTGTCTTTATTAGGTGCAGTTCCCTATTCTACGTATACGTCCTGTCTTTATTAGGTGCAGTTCCCTATTCTACGTATACGTCCTGTCCTTATTAGGTGCAGTTCCCTATTCTACGTATACGTCCTGTCCTTATTAGGTGCAGTTCCCTATTCTACGTATACGTCCTGTCCTTATTAGGTGCAGTTCCCTATTCTACGTATACGTCCTGTCCTTATTAGTTGCAGTTCCCTATTCTACGTATACGTCCTGTCTTTATTAGGAGCAGTTCCCTATTCTACGTATACGTCCTGTCTTTATTAGGTGCAGTTCCCTATTCTACGTATACCTCCTGTCTTTATTAGGTGCAGTTCCCTATTCTACGTATACGTCCTGTCTTTATTAGGTGCAGTTCCCTATTCTACGTATACGTCCTGTCTTTATTAGGTGCAGTTCCCTATTCTACGTATACGTCCTGTCTTTATTAGGTGCAGTTCCCTATGCTACGTATTGTCCTGTCTTTATTAGGTGCAGAGTCCTATTCTACGTATATGTCCTATCTTTATTAGGTACAGTTCCCTATTTTATGTATATGTCCTATCTTTATTAGATATAGTTCCCTATTTATTAGATGCACTTCCCTATTTATTAGGTGCAGTTCCCTATTATGTCAATAGCAACTCAGATACAGAACTCGGTAAATTTTAAATAAACTTTTCAAGTAAATATGTGACTGAATATGATTTAAAGCTCTCAATCAAATCTATTTCAATCGCGATTTTCAACAATTTTTGTTCGGTATTTAGCGTTACGAAAATTGCAATATTCAACAGCAGCGATGCCAGTTTAAATAATTGCTCAGTAAAGTTAATAAAATCAAATTAAATGAAAGCAATAACCTTATACTAAACCAGGCATGGCCAACATACGGCCCGCGGGCCGGATCCGGCCCGCGTAATGAATTTATGTGGCCCGCGAACAATTTTTCAATATTAACATTTAACTTCTAGTAATTAATCGAATGAATTCTCGATACTTCTATATTTTTAAAAAAAAATTCAGTTATAAAGAATTAAAACTTTTATACTCATCTGCACTCGATGTTCAAGCGACGTTGCCAGCAGGCGAGTAAAATATTTTTGCATAGTGCAAAAATATTTTAAAATTCGCTCATGTTACAAATGTAGTTGTGAAATTAGTGAATTTCCTACGATCAAAAGGATTAAATCACAGGCAATTTATTGATCTCCTTGAAGAACTAAATACCAGTCATTTAGATGTGCTATATTGCAATAAAATCCGTTGGTTCAGTTTGGGAAAAGTTTTAAGACGTGTGTGGGACCTTCAAGAGGAAATAAAAATATTTTTAATGCTTAAAGAAAATGAGGATTTTCCTGAATTATTAGATCCAAATTGGATTTGTGATTTAGCATTTTCTTTGGATATTCTCACACATTTGAACGAATTTAACACATGTATACAAGGAAAAAATTTATTTGCTCATGATTTAATACAGAAATTAAGAGCTTTTAAAATGAAGCTTAGTCTTTTTTCTACAATTCTGGCTGAATGTAAATTTGATCATTTTCCAACGTTACAGACCATATATTTAAATATTTTAAAAGAAAAGGTTAAAACATTTAATAAAAACATCCTTGCACTAATGACAGATTTCGAGCAGAGATTCGATTGCTTCAAAAAAATTGATAAAATTTTATCTATTATCCGAAATCCATTTTCTGTACAAGTGATGACGTTCCTGTTGATATACAATTAGAAATAATTAATTTACAATGTGATGAATTATTACATGAGAAATATCGAGAAGAGCAAGAAAATTTGTGTAAGTTTTATAAGCAATTGAATAATGAAAAATATGGAAATTTAAAAGAACTTGCCAAGACGTATTTAGTAATCTTTAGCTCAACTTATATTTGTGAACAAACCTTTTCTTTAATGAATCTAAATAAAAGTACAACAAGATCAAGATTGAATGATTTACATTTGGAGGCTGTGTTAAGAATAGCTACTACAAGTATAGAACCAGATATTAAAAAAATAATAAGCGATGCAAACCGCCTCAACACGTCGCATTAGTTATTATGTTAATTTGTTGTATTGATTTACTTACAATTATTCATAAACAAATTTCATAATAAAATTTTGTTTCCTTAAAGAAATAAGTGTTTTGCTTAACATTTTTCAATTATAATATTTCGTCCGGCCCGTGAAAATATTTTTTTTTCCAATCCGGCCCGGGGGCAAAAACAGTTGGCCATGCCTGTACTAAACTGTACTATCACGAGGAAGTGCATCTTTAACAGTTCACGCAAATTTAGATGATATTTTCCAGAAAACTTGCTAAAAGCCTCGGCTTCCTCGGCTTCTTTAAGTACTTAATTTTATATTATCTTCTTGAAACTAACCTTTGGAACAATATATAAATGTTAATTTAACTTTTTTCACAAAAATAAATTTTTAAACTTCTTTTAAACAAAAATAAATTAAAAAAAGGAACTTCCAAACACTTTGTCACGTAATACATACATACATACATACTACTAAGTGACGTCAAAAATTTGGTACAATGGCCTTCTGTTATAGGAGGTGTTGATTTAACACGTAAGAGATGGGTTGGGTTGTTTTACCTCTGAGCGGCACTTTTTTGCACACCATGGGCTAAATGGCCAGGTCACATGGACCCCGAAGGCTCAGAGAAGGTTGGGGGAGGGGACCCACTGGAACAGCTGTTGGGAGACAGATGGTAGCCTCCCGTCAAGGCCATCCAGCGTGTTCTTTAACGTGAACAGGGTATGGCTCTCCCGCACACGGGGCCACGGCTTAACGTCCCATCCGACGGACGGCGGCCTTTCCAAGCCCATCGGTGTCCCCTACTGACCGTGGGCAGGGCGGGGAATTTTGCGGAGATAAATCTCAACGCTGACCCAGCTGGGACTCGAACCTGGGAACTACAGATTACGAGCCTGGCGCGCTACGGACTGAGCCACCCCGCCCCGACGTAAGAGATGTGTTAGTGTCTGTAGTACTTAATAATAAAAAAATAACGATTAGTAACTGTAACATTCCAAAAATGAAAAGAAAAAGTACGACTTGTCTACACTTATAAAAAGAAGCGTGTGTATGTAGACACGACAGCTTATAACCCAAGAAATTCAGAAGCGATTTAAGCCAAACTTTCAACAGTTGTTCGACATATCCACGAACAGATTTTAGGCTAGTAAATCTTACAAAAAATTCCCTGACTTTTTAGCAGGATCCCAGAAAGTTTTGCTACACTTTTTTCGACATTTTTTTTTGTTATTGTTGTTGTTAATCCTCTGCCAAATACAAAAACACAAAAATCTTTGCCATAAGGAGAAATAAAAGAATGTGGTTGCACGAGGTTATATTACATTACTTTAATCTAATATATATATAAAGATAAAAAACACGTTTTTTTATGTTTGTTTGTCCACCAGAGATATCATCTTTGAAGTATCGAAACGAACGTGACTCACGAGCGACATAGCCTGTTATTTAAATGCGTTTTCAGTTCGCAGTTTGATTTTATGCAGAAACATTCTTCCAAGGAACGTTTTTTGAATCCAAAATATTGTTCGAACACATGCCTTTGTTTTAAAGACGCATAATTTTTCCAGGGCGGGGGTGGCTCAGTCGGTAGCGCGTCAGGCTCGTAATCTGTAGTTCCCAGGTTCGAGTCCCAGCTCGGTCAGCGTTGAGATTTATCTCCGCAAAATTCCCCGCCCTGCCCACGGTCAGTAGGGGACACCGATGGGCTTGGAAAGGCCGCCGTCCGTCGGATGGGACGTTAAGCCGTGGCTCCGTGTGCGGGAGAGCCATACCCTGTGCACGTTAAAGAACACGCTGGATGGCCTTGACGGGAGGCTACCATCTGTCTCCCAACAGCTGTTCCAGTGGGTCCCCTCCCCCCAACCTTCTCTGAGCCTTCGGGGTCCATGTGACCTGGCCATTTAGCCCATGGTGTGCAAAACAGTGCCGCTCAGAGGTAAAACAACCCAACCCATAATTTTTCCCCCGGACAACGTTGGATACTTTATTTAGTCAGTCTTTTATATACAGGATGAATTTAAGAGAACACGCATACTCAATCAATATTAAATGCACATATTACCTGTTGATATAAAATTAAAGAAATAATTTTGCAGAAAAAATGAGTCTCCCCGATGAGCGTGACTCGAACCCACGTTAACTTCCAATTACATGCCAGTTGTTCTAACCACTAAACTATCACCAGTTCCGTCATTTATCAGCTAGTTGTGACCCACTCAATCATCCGCCAAACTCATTTTTTTTTCGTAATAATTTCTTGAATTCCCATATTTTAAAATACTATATTTTATAAAATAATAAAGCAACGAATGATTATTGTCTGTACGAAATGTCAAGGAACTCTGAAAATTTCGTTTTGTGTTCATTAGAGTGGGCGCCATTAATCACGTGATATTCGCCTTCCATCCACACTCGGCTCTGCATGCCTGGCGGATAATTACAGTCGCTCAAAAAAGCATCCGAACACTACAGTTCATTACAGAATTCAGGAAAAAAATATCTGGCAACGATTTTTTTTTTAGAAATTAGTGATCTGGTAGCCTTCGTGTCACGTAGGTTGCCACATCACTAATTTCTAAAAAAAAATCGTTGCCAGATATTTTTTCTGAATTCTGTAATCAACCGTAGTGTTCGGATACTTTTTTGAGAGACTGTAGGTGGTCATATTATTTTGATACTAGATCGTGTGGGCTCACTCACGGAAATATTGAGCGTGTGCAGTTACCGTTCACAGCAAACTGGAGCGTGTGCAGTTACTGCACACGCTCCAGTGTGCTGTGAACGGTAACTGGAGCGTGTACAGTTGCTGTACACGCTCCAGATATTTTTCCTGAATTCTGTAATCACGTGACACGAAGGTTGCCAGATCATTAATTTAAAAAAAATCGTTGCCAGATATTTTTTCTGAATTCTGTAATCAACCGTTGTGTTCGGATACTTTTTTGAGAGACTGTAGGTGGTCCTATTATTTTGATACTAGATCGTGTGGGCTCACTCACGGAAACATTGAGCGTGTGCAGTTACCGTTCACAGCAGACTGGAGCGTGTGCAGTTACTGCACACGCTCCAGTGTGCTGTGAACGGTAACTGGAGCGTGTACAGTTGCTGTACACGCTCCAGGTATTTTTCCTGAATTCTGTAATCACGTGACACGAAGGTTGCCAGATCACTAATTTCTAAAAAAAAATCGTTGCCAGATATTTTTTTCTGAATTCTGTAATCAACCGTAGTGTTCGGATATTTCTTCGAGCGACTCTACAGAGGAAGGGAAACCCCTCTCCCTCCTTGGGGGATTTTTGCAATAAGCAGGGCGGAGGAAAGGATTAGGGAGAATACGTATTGAAAAGACAGACGAACGTGTTACAACCATGATTGATGTGCCAATGACGCTCGAGTGTGCTTCAGCGTGAGAATTACGTCACTAGTTGATTGGAACAGACAAAAACTTGAATATTGAACGATGTCTAAAAGAGAGAATTGAAAAGTGTCGGTTGTAGCTAAAAGTGCATATTTTGTATTAATCTTAGGAAAGGTTACTCAAGCAACTTCGCGAATAAACCGGAGAGGGTTGGGTTGTTTTACCTCTGAGCGGCACTTTTTTGCACACCATGGGCTAAATGGCCAGGTCACATGGACCCCGAAGGCTCAGAGAAGGTTGTGGGAGGGGACCCACTGGAACAGCTATTGTGAGACAGATGGTAGCCTCCCGTCAAGGCCGTCCAGCGTGTTCTTTAACGTTGGGTTGTTTTACCTCTGAGCGGCACTTTTTTGCACACCATGGGCTAAATGGTCAGGTCACAAGGACCCCGTAGGATCAGAGAAGGTTGGGGGAGGGGACCCACTGGAACAGCTATTGGGAGACAGATGGTAGCCTCCCGTCAAGGCTATCCAGCGTGTTCTTTAACGTGCACAGGGTATGGCTCTCCTGCACACGGGGCCACGGCTTAACGTCCCATCCGACGGACGGCGGCCTTTCCAAGCTCATCGGTGTCCCCTACTGACCGTGGGCAGGGCGGGGAATTTTGCGGAGATAAATCTCAACGCTGACCCAGCTGAGACTCGAACCTGGGAACTACAGATTACGAGCCTGGCGCGCTACCGACTGAGCCACCCCCGCCCCCGAATAAACCGGAGAGGCAATATATTAGTCGAGTAAGTGGTTGGTTGGCTTTAATTTCTTCATAGAAGGGTCATCGTAGAACGCGTGTTGATCAACGTCTGAAAAGAATTGGTAAGATGAAACTTGGTAACTTGTATGTTCATTCACAAAAGTAGCTCTGTCGCTTGATTAATATTGCATAAAGATTCTGTTGATGCTTCAGTTAAAGTTCGTAAAAATTGTAATACAACTCTTTTCAATGTACTCAAGAATTGTGAATTTTCTCTTGATGATTTGATTTCGTGGTGATGGGAGAGAAATTTCTGTTTAGATTATATTGTTGTTCGTTTATGATCTGGTTGCCTAGGTAATTAAATTAATTTATTTATAATTTTTATTGCTAAACATTCTTTTGAACTCACGCTCATGATTTCTTATTAAAAATTCATTACAATACATGCCTACTAGCACTTCTATATCTTAGACACTAATATAAAACTGAAAATCATAATTTGTTTTTATTCTTTCATCGTCCCTATAGCCAATTGTGCATCTTATTAAAATTCGTATTTAACGGAATTAGAATTCTAATAACGTTAAAACACAGGATTTTTTAATAAGACACAAGATTGGATAGGGAGAAATAAACTGTCATTTTTATATTTTACAGCTTTATAGTGTATACAATATCAATGTATTTAGCTTTGTGGAACTTAATATATATCGAGCCATTTGACTAGAATGTGTCCTCATTAAAAAAACCTGAACGGCATTCTTCTCTCTTCCAGTTCAATTTCGTTACTTGCTTGCCCCAACCACACATACACATCTTGTTGTTATTTGTTTTAGAACTGACCTGTTATTCATATAGAGAGGATTCTTTTGCTTTAATAATCCTTTTCAGCGTGACTTACAAATGAAAGAACGAAAGAATGTCTTAGGAATGAAAGAACGAAAGAATGACTTGGTGATGAAGGAACGGAAGAATGACTTGGGAATGAAAGAACGAAAGAATGTCTTAGGATTGAAAGAACGAAGAATGATTTGGGAATGAAAGACGAAAGAATGACTTACAAATGAAAGAATCAAAGAACGAAAGATTGACTTCGGAATGAAAGAACGAAAGAATAACTTGGTGAATGAAAGAACGAAAAAATGACTTGGGAATGAAAGAACGAAGAATGACTTGGGAATGAAAGAACGAAAGAATGACTTGGGAATGAAAGAACGAAAGAATGACTCGGGAATGAAAGAATGACCTGGGAATGAAAGAACGAAAGAATGATTTGAGAATGGAAGAAAGAAAGAATGACTTGGGAATGGAAGAACGAAAGAATGACCTGGGAATGAAAGAACGAAAGAATGACTTGGGAATGAAAGAATGAAATAATGACTTGGGAATGAAAGAACGAAAGAATGTCTTAGGAATGAAAGAACGAAAGAATGACTTGGTAATGAAGGAATGGAAGAATGACTTGGGAATGAAAGAACGAAATAATGTCTTAGGAATGAAAGACGAAAGAATGACTTACAAATGAAAGATTGACTTCGGAATGAAAGAACGAAAGAATGACTTGGGGAATGAAAGAACGAAAAAATGACTTGGGAATGAAAGAACGAAGAATGACATGGGAATGAAAGAACGAAAGAATGACCTGGGAATGAAAGAACGAAAGAATGACCTGGGAATGAAAGAACGAAAGAATGACCTGGGAATATAAAAACGAAAGAATGCCTTATTAATGAAAGAACAACTTATGAATGAAGAACGAATGAATGATTTACGAAAGAATGACTTACGAATGAAAGAATGAATGAATGAATTTTCCAAAAGAAATATCTAGACAACTGAATTATACGAACGATATCCGAAAGACATTCCGATGGGCTATCTCACTTTTTAAGCAATATCACTTTATAACACTATTGAATTCTCCCCCCCCCCCCCCCCCCCGACATCTGATAATCCCATCAGCACGAAGTAAGCTTTCTCCTTTAAGATAGAAAAGAAAAAACAGTTGTAATAGAAAGAAAGAAGCAACCCGGAACAAACGAATCTTAACTTGCCGTCTTAGGTATTAGCGAAGCAAAGTGAGAAAGAAAGTTCCAGTTCTGAGGAATTTGTGTGTTTGCTTCGACGAAGACCTCCAGCAATAATTTTCCTCAACACTAAGCCACGGATGAGAGGCAGGAGGATCCGAAGAGGCTGGCAATCCGTCTTATCGACTCTCCATCACTTGTAAGGTTTCCAGAGCTTCTCCGGTGACGAGATGAGAGACACACTGCCGCTCTGATCAAGTCTCGGAAAGCAATCTCTCCTCTTCTCTGTCTCTCGTCTTCTCCTCCTTTCGCCGTCTCCTCTTCAGAGGAGGAGTTTCTTCCAACGAATCCCAAGCAAGAGCTCCTCTTCCTCAGCTGCAACCAGAATTTCTCTCCCACACATCTTCCCACAAAGGAGAATTGTCCCTCTATTTTTTTTTTGCGCTTCTCCTTTTGGGAATCTGTTTGAAAAGTGAATGCAATGAAAGCTGCCTAAAGCCCAGGGAGAAAGACGGAAAGGACCAGGAAGAACGCATCTAGAGTTCCTAGAGGGAAGGCACCAAAAGGATTGTTTCACATTATTCGTGTTGTTGTTTTTTAAACAGAGTACAGAATAAACCCTCGTTTCTTTTCACAGTCTGTGGAAAGGATAACAATCCTCATCTAAAATTGTCTTTGGATTAAACTCTAATGATACGTCTGAACATAAACTTGTGTTCGATGGCGAAATTCTCAATACTTCGAATAATTTAGATTCTCTTATCGGCATTTTTGTGTGCAATTTAAACTAAATGGCCAGGTCACAAAGACTCCTAAGGTTTAGAACAGTGTTTCCCAAAGTGGGCGATACCGCCCCCATGGGGGTGCTGGAACGATCCAGGGGGTCGATAGTAGCCTCGGGTGCAATTGGGGGGGCGGTGGAAGCATAAAGGAAGAAGGGAAGATAAGAACATTTTGAAAAACGGTTCGTACATGTTTCATCTACTGTGTAACATAGAGTTAAAGTCGTAGTGATTGCTTTATTTTCCAAATAAACACATAAAATTATCCTTCGTTATCTTAATTTTTTGTGTGTAATGTTTTGTGTTACTATGGTTGATTTTAATAAATAATTTTATAATTTAAAGATTCGAGGTGTCTTATTTACAACAACATCTTTCTTTACTATGTTGTAGAACGTAGGTAGAAATATAGATACATAAAAGAACGCAAATTTGTCATTGTATCTTTCTGTTTGTTCGCGTAAAGAAGGTAGATTTTTAGGGGGGCGAGGAGTAATTTCTTTTCTGAAAAGGGGGCGGTAGGACAAATAAGTTTGGGAACCTCTGGTTTACAGCTTCGTGTTCTTTAACGTGTCGAATAACGTATAGGCTTTCTAAGGAAGTTCCCCAAAATCAATGACGCAAAACGTTAATCCCCCCCCTCCATCTGGAAGTTTCTAGGGGCGCCATTGCACAGAGTCCATTCGACGCAAGCTGCCTTTCCAAGGACATCGGTGGGGATTTGAACCTGGAAATAAGAGATTAGATATTTGGGTACAGTCGCTCAAAAAAGTATCCGAACGCTATGGTTGATTACAGAATTCAGAAAAAATATCTGGGAACGATTTTTTTTAGAAATTAGTGATGTGGCAACCTTCGTGTCACGTGATTACAGAATTCAGGAAAAATACCTGGAGCGTGTGTAGTAACTGCACACGCTCCAGTGTGCTGTGAACGGTAACTGGAGCGTGTACAGTTGCTGTACACGCTCCAGGTATCTTTCCTGAATTCTGTAATCACGTGACACGAAGGTTGCCACATCACTAATTTCTAAAAAAAATCGTTCCCAGATATTTTTTCTGAATTCTGTAATCAACCGTAGTGTTCGGATACTTTTTTGAGCGACTGTAGGTGGTCATATTATTTTGATACTAGATCGTGTGGGCTCACTCACGGAAATATTGAGCGTGTGCAGTTACCGTTTTGTTTTATCTCCACAAAATTCCCCGCCCTGCCCACGGTCAATATGGGACCCCAATGGGCTTGGAAAGGCCGCTGTCCATTGGATGGGACGTTAAGCCGTGGCCCCGTGTGCGGGAGAGCCATACCTTGTGCACGTTAAAGAACACACTGGATGGCCTTGACGGGAGGCTACCATCTCTCTCCCAACAGCTGTTCCAGTGGGTACCCTCCCCCAATCTTCTCTGAGCCTTCAGGGTCCATGTGACCTGGCCATTTAGCCCATGGTGTGCCAAAAAAGTGACGCTCAGAGGTAAAACAACCCAACTCCTTTTTCTAACCTTAGACCCACAATAGCCCATTTAGTCCATTGTGTGCACAAAGGCACAGCTCAGAGTCAAAACAACCACTGTATTCCCTTTCCCTAACCTTTCTGAACCGATGGTCTCCTTATAACCTGGCCATTTAGCCCATTATGAACACGAAATGGACCTCTCAGAAACAAAACCACTTAATCTAATCGATGTCTTGATCTACAATGTCTTCCGTGAGTGAAATACAAGAAAACAACCGACTTTCTCACTCTCTCACTAGCATCGTGATATTTATTGTTCATGCAGCTTGACTCCAAAGATCAGATGTCATGCGAAAGTGCACCAGTCCTTGCCATAGCAACAGCATGAAAAACTTAAAGCATCGGATCTTTCAAGAGCTACGTACAATTGCTCAAAAAAAAAGTATCCGAACACTATGGTTGATTACAGAATTCAGAAAAAATATCTGGCAATGATATTTTTTAGAAATTAGTGATCTGGCAACCTTCGTGTCACGTCATTGCCATATTCTGTGCAATAGAAACTTAAAGCATGGGATCTTTCAAGAGCTATGTACAGTCGCTCAAAAAAGTATCCGAACACTATGGTTGATTACAGAATTCAGAAAAAATATCTGGCAACGATATTTTTTAGAAATTAGTGATCTGGCAACCTTCGTGTCACGTGATTGGCAGATTCTGTGCAATAGAAACTTAAAGCATGGGATCTTTCAAGAGCTATGTACAGTCGCTCAAAAAAGTATCCGAACACTATGGTTGATTACAGAATTCAGAAAAAATATCTGGCAACGATATTTTTTAGAAATTAGTGATCTGGCAACCTTCGTGTTACGTTATTGCCAGATTCTGTGCAATAGAAACTTAAAGCATTGGATCTTTCAAGAGCTATGTACAGTCGCTCAAAAAAGTATCCGAACATTATGGTTGATTACAGAATTCAGAAAAAATATCTGGCAACGATAATTTTTAGAAATTAGAGTCTGACAACCTTCGTGTCACGTGGTTGCCAGATTCTGTGCAATAGAAACTTAAAGCATGAGATCTTTCAAGAGCTATGTACAGTCGCTCAAAAAAGATCCGAACACTATGGT
The DNA here is from genome assembly GCA_038380435.1 of Ryuthela nishihirai. Classification (NCBI taxonomy): domain Eukaryota; kingdom Metazoa; phylum Arthropoda; class Arachnida; order Araneae; family Heptathelidae; genus Ryuthela; species Ryuthela nishihirai. Next base: position 49,187,477 of record JAWZYU010000024.1, on the reverse strand, counting down.
TGATTACAGAATTCAGAAAAAAATATCTGGCAATCTTCGTGTCATGTGACACGAAGGTTGCCAGATCACTAATTTGTAAAAAAAATCGTTGCGAGATATTTTTTACTTCTGTGATCAAACACTATGGTGATCTGGCAACCGTGTCATGTGACACGAAGGTTGCCAGATCACTAATTTCTAAAAAAAAATCGTTGCCAGATATTTTTTCTGAATTCTGTAATCAACCATAGTGTTCGGATACTTTTTTGAGCGACTGTACATAGCTCTTGAAAAATCCAATGCTTTAAGTTTCTATTGCACAGAATCTGGCAACCACGTGACACGAAGGTTGCCAGATCACTAATTTCTAAAAAAAAATCGTTGCCAGATATTTTTTCTGAATTCTGTAATCAACCCTAGTGTTCGGATACTTTTTTTTGAGCGACTGTATCTTATCCTCTGTCTGCCTTAACCGCTTCTTCTCCGCCCTCCAATCCCTGCTCTGAAAATGATTCTTCCTGGGCATCTTTTATTCTCTTTCTCATCCCTACTCTGAGTATCATCCTCATTAAAGAACACAAAACGAAAAAGGAAGAGGAATACATTGGATTGCTTTAGGAATCACTGCAACCACCGATGCGAAAGGTCGAAGGTCATAACGAGGAAGAAAACTGAAAGGTATCCTAGCTGATGACAAGATGCTGTTTATTGCTAGATATGAAATATTTCGGATTTCTTCTTTTTTAATTATTCCTTCCAGCAGTTTTTGCAATTTCTGGAGATTCTAATGTCAAAAGTGAAATCAGTTATGTAGCTAATATTGACATTGATAAATAGGAGGATATTTATGAGTAATGGATGTACAAAGCTCACTTCAATAACGAAATCAAAGTACGAATGACGTAAATAAGATAGAGAAATTAATTTTTCTTTTTTTAAAGAACGAATTAAAAAACGAACTAAAAAAATTAAATAAACTAATAATGAAATGAATTTAAGTAAGATCGATCGATTGCAGAAATGAATATTTGACTGAACGAACGAATGAACTTCTGAATTAAAAAATAATGAATGTACGAGGGGCGGGGGTGGCTCAGTCGGTAGCGCGCCAGGCTCGTAATCTGTAGTTCCCAGGTTCGAGTCCCATCTGGGTCAGTGTTGAGATTTATCTCTGCAAAAATTCCCAGTCCTGCCCACAGTCAGTAGGATTCACCGATGGGCTTGGAAAGTCTGCCGTCCGTCGGATGGGACGTTAAGCCGTGGCCCCGTGTGCAGGAGAGCCATACCCTGTGCACGCTAAAGAACACGCTGGATGGCCTTGACGGGATGCTACCATCTGTCTCCCAACAGCTGTTCCAGTGGGTCCCCTCCCCCAACCTTCTCTGAGCCTTCGGGGTCCATGTGACCTGGCCATTTAGCCCATGGTGTGCAAAAAAATGCCGCTCAGATGTAAAACAACCCAACCAACTGAATATACGAATCGAACAAATAACAAACCAATCAAAGAATGAACGAAGAAATAAATTCCAATTCGAACGTTCGAATAAAGAAATGAAAATTTCAATCAATGACTCTGCGAATAAAAGAAATGATGGGAAAAAAACTAAATACGAAATAATATACGAAACGAATCTTTGAATAAATACGAAACGAAAAATACGAAACGAAAAATAATCTTGAATAAATACGAAACGAAAAATAATCTTGAATAAATACGAAACGAATCTTTGAATGAGCGAACGAATTAAACCAAAGTGAACGAATAAATGGAGAAAAGAATTAATAAAGAAATTGATCCGAATCGAAACAACTGAATAAAGAAACGAACATTTGAACGAACAGAAATTTTTAAGATGAACTGTAAAGAAAAAAACAACTCTGTGTGAAAGGTCAAATAAGGAAATGAAGTTATGAATTTAGCGAACGATGGGAGAATCTGGCGAATAATGAGATGAGCTCTTTCGCAGAAAACGAAGTTTTTCGCTTTCTGAATTTCGCACCCTTTAACGGTTAATTCCTACTAAGGGGTGACTGGAAAATGTCAATGGCGATATATTTATCATCCCTGGAAAACGCAAAAAGGAATTTCTCAGTTATCCGTTAAAATGAAGAAGTTGCGTTTTCTCATCCCTTCCGGTTAAGGGCAAATCAGTTATCATTTATTATTATTATGCGAATGGAAAAAAAAAACGAAAGAATGATTCAATGACTTACGAATGAAAGAAGAAATGAAGGACTTGCGATTGAAAGAACGAATAACTTATGAATGATAGAACGAATGAACGACTTACGAATCAAAGAACGAAAGAATTATTTACGAATGAAGAAAAGGACTTATGAACGAAAGAACGAATGAATGAAGGGCAGAATGAACGACTTAAGAATGAAATAAAAAAAAATGGAAAGGAAAGCAAATGAAAGGACGAATAAACGACCGACGAATGAAAGAACGAAATAATTACTTACAAAGAAAGAACGAATGAATAACTGACGAAAGAATGACTTACGAATGAAAGAACGAAAGAATGACTTACGAATGAAAGAACGATGAATTGCGAATGAAGGAAATGAAAATGAAAGAAAGAATGAATGATTTGCGAATGAGGGAACGAAAGAACAACTTACGAATGGAAGAATGACTTATGAATGAAAGAACGAAAGATTGGCTTTACAAGTGAAAGAACGAATGGACGACTGATGAATGAAAGAACGAAATAATTACTTACAAAGAAAAAACGAATGAATAACTGACGAAAGAATGACTTACGAATGAAAGAACGAAAGAATGACTTACGAATGAAAGAACGATGAATTGCGAATGAAGGAAATGCAAATGAAAGAAAGAATGAATGATTTGCGAATGAGGGAACGAAAGAACAACTTACGAATGAAAGAATGACTTATGAATGAAAGAACGAAAGATTGGCTTTACAAGTGAAAGAACGAATGGACGACTGATGAATGAAAGAACGAAAGATTGGCTTTACAAGTGAAAGAACGAATGGACGACTGATGAATGAAAGAACGAATGAATGATTTACGGAGGAAAGAATCAGAGATGAATGACTTACGAAGAAAAGAACGATACACAGATGAAAGACTGACTTACGGATGAAAGAAGGAAAGAACTGCTTACAAATGAAAGGACGAAGGAATGACTTACCAATTTCAATCGCAAGTCATTCGTTTGTTCTTTCATTCGAAAATCATTCACCGATTCTTCAAATGAATTACGAAGGAAATAAAGGAAGAATGACTTATGAATGAAAGACTTACCATTGAAACGAACGAAGGAATGACTTAAGAATGAAAGAAGAACGAATGACTTACGAATGAAAGTACGAATGAATGACTTGCGAATAAAAGAACGAATGAATGATTTATGAAAGAAAGAACGACTGAATGATTTACAAATGAAATAAAGAAAGAATGACTTATGAATGAAGGAATGGATGAAAGACTTACCATTGAAAGAACGAAGGAATGACTTAAGAATGAAAGAAGAAATTAATGACTTAAGAATGAAAGAAGAATTTAATGACTATGAATAAAAGAAGAAATTAATGCTTATGAATAAAAGAAGAAGGTTGCCAGATCACTGATTTCTAAAAAAAAAATCGTTGCCAGATATTTTTCTGAATTCTGTGATGAACTACAGTGTTCGGATACTTTTTTGAGCGACTGTACGTGTTGAATCTGTGCTAAGGGACTATTTTGTTGCGATCTTAAGCAACCACGGCAATTCCCTATTCCGCCTATACGACACTACCAGTTATGAAAAGCCGTGCTATCTAGAGCCGGGGGCAAGGAATACGCCCTATAGGCGCACCTCAACCCCAGCCTCACATGGCAGCAGTCCTATAGAAGGAAAGCTGACCACCGGAAGAAACCTAACTTTAATCTATTCCCCGGTTAGCCATGAACAAGGATATATAGATCCAAGTTCGATCGGCGCCCGGGGTGGAGACTCTTACTAAGACCCAGACTTTTTTGAGGGCTCGTGCCTACTAGGCAGGCAGAAACCGTTCAGCAGAGCCCTCGAACTGCTCACCCAGAGCACTTGAGGTTGAGGCCTCGGACACCGTCACCATCCAACCGGTCTTCCGACCGGTCAGCGGCATCGTCGGCTTCGGTTGGCCTTGGCTATGTCCAACCGGGGGACCAATCCGGTCGGCACAGCCTTCGACCGATTTGCTGGGCCCTAGCCCCCCCCCCCACCACCACCACCACCACCACGACAAGGTGGTCCCCTATTGGGGGGGGGGGGGTGCTAAGGGATTGGGGAATGGTATTCGCAAAACTAACCTTTAGTGTAGTAAAAATCAAACTATGCAGATTGCATCTTGAAAGTGGAATCCGGGCATCGAAGGGGAAAAGTACATCGAGTGAAGAAATAAATGAATTCGGGAGTTAGAAGGGCATCTTGCTTTGTGTTATTAACATTCAATACATTTAAAGTGAGAATTGCAAACGACAGAGTCATTTTCGTATTTCCTGTCCAAGGTGAATCGATCCAAGCAAATTCGAGAAAAGAAAAAGGAACCTTTATAAATGTTGGCCGTCCCGTGGCCGAGTGGTTAGCGCGCTTGTTTACTGATCTAAGGGACCTGGGTTCGAGCCCCTGGTTAAAGCATGGACGTCTGTGTCGTTTTTCTACTGAGGTCTTGCCATCGTCACAGACCTTCTACTGTGGCATATAAACTGACAGTCTCCTGCCAGACCTCTGTGGCAAGCAGCTGCTTGAATGGGTGTTTAATTAAAATAAATTAATAAATGATCAATACTTAGAATGAAATTTAATTCGTTTTCACAGAATAGACTAAAAATGTCCACCCTTTTCTAAACCCACGCCCCCTAATTTCCCTCGTTCGTTATCTCCATTTCGGATCGCAGACGCTCCTTGCGAAATTCCCCAGCAATGAAATGCGTCATAGGTCAAAGGTCATCCCCAAAAAGAAGTCTGTTCGCCTGCCAAGTTTTATTTTTTTGTTTCCATTTTGGTGCCTCACACTAACATGGTTTTCCTTACACCAAACAGCGCTCCTGGGCCCACCGACGAGGGACTGACTGTTTACAAGCGCTCCCGTTCCACATCCTTTCGCCATCCCTTCTCTTCCTCCTGCCCTTATTTCCCTCTTCGTCGCTCTTCCAACCCCTCCACTTCATTCCCTCACCCCATCCCTCCCCCGATTAGCACGTGACCAAAGCTGTGAATGGAGCCAGCCATCGATTGGTCCGATCCGCCACGAGTGCACGGTGCACGTGCGCCGGAACTGAATGGTCGGAACCTGAAGATGAGAGCGCTCGGAGAAAGAGAAACGCGGAGCAAGTGGGATGAGAAGAGATCAGCATCACTTGAGAGAGTGTCGGTGCGAAGGGGCCTTTGTTTCCAGCTTCGAGGTGCAGTTGAATGACGGAGGAGAGTGACGATGCGCTAGATGCAGTCATTGCTCGGGGTAAGTTGGGGAGCTGATTCTCAAGGATACTGGCAATAGACAATGGTCAGGGATTTCTTCTTTTTTTTTCTATTCTTTAGTAGTTAGATTCATCATTTAGAATATTTAAATGAATTCACACACAGAAAAAATATGCTTTGATTTGCATAAAAAAGACCAGCAGAAAATTAAATAAAGAGTAAATTTTTGTCTCGTGCAACTCGCGTGTCGCTGAGATCTAAAAAGAGCTTATCAGCATCGTGTATATATAAGTTGGAAGAAGAAAAACACGAACTTGAAACTAGGAAGACAAATCAAATCGCCTAGGACGAATATACGAGTAGGTTGTTCGTTTTCAAAGAGAATAAAGTTTGCCTTTTTGAGATTTTAATGCTTTGCAACGGTAGAAATTCAAACTAATGAAATATTTGGAAAAATGTGAATGGTAGCACGTTTTATTAGCACTTATCCAAAGAGGAAAGTATAATTTTTTATCTCGTAAAACAAAAAAAAAAGTTGCATTTTCCAACCACCGGAAGGAAGGAGTTAAGTTGGGTTGTTTTCTCTCTGAACAGCAATTTTTTGCACACAATGGGCTAAATGACCAGGTCACAAGGACCCCGAGAGCTCAGAGAAGGTTGGATGGCGCAGAGAAAGTTGGGGAGAAGGTTGGGGGGCGGCCACTGGACAGATGCTATATAGTAGCCTCCCGTCAAGGCTTGGGTTGGATTATTTTACCTCTGAGCGGCACTTTTTTGCACACCATGGGTTAACGGGCCAGGTCACATGGACCCCGAAGGCTCAGAGAAGGTTGGGGGAGGGGACCCACTGGAACAGCTGTTGGGAGACAGATGGTAGCCTCCCGTCAAGGCCATCCAGCGTGTTCTTTAACGTGCACAGGATATGGCTCTCCTGCATACGGGGCCACGGCTTAACGTCCCATCCAACGGGCGGCGGCCTTTGCAAGCCCATCGGTGTCCCCTACTGATCGTGGGCAGGGCGAGGAATTTTGCGGAGATAAATCTCAACACTGACCCAGTTGGGACTCGAACCTGGGAATCCCGTCAAGGTCATCCAGCGTGTTCTTTAACGCGCACAGGATGTGGCTCTCCAACACACGGGCCCACTGCTTAACGTCCCATCCGACGCACGGCGGCCTTTTCCAAGCCCAGAGATGTCCCCTACTGACCGTGGGAAGGACCAGGAGTTTTGCTGAGAAAAATCTCAACGTTTGCCCAGCTGGGACTCGAATCTGGGAACCTACAAATTACGAGCCTAGCGCTACCGACTGAGCCACCCCGCCCTCTTTTTCTTTGGGGTTCGTACCCAGGCCATTTTGATTCACAGCTAACACACGATAAGATCGCGGCCACGTGGACACGGTGATTAATACATAACAACAACAATATGAAGCATCGCACATCAATTAGACATCCAATAAGAGGTAATATTTTATTTATGCGCAATACAACAACACGACGAAGAAGAAATCGCAATTAAGCGCATCAGTTTCCCAATTCCGCGGGGGAGAATGACCAATTTGCATGCTCTTCTCTCACTGGGCGGTAACCTCTGAGTGACGTCACAAACCAATGGGAACACGCCGAGTTCCGCCCACTCCACCCCCTCACAGGTGGCGAACCAACCTCCTTCTTGTCACAAGCAGCATCGAAACGATTTCGCATCCTATATTCGCCAAGGAGTGTTGGCTGTTATGGGAAATGCGCACATGCCACAAACATTGAGCGATTGGCGCTTATTTCGACATTGAGCAATCTTGCATTAATGTCACGATTATTTATACATAGCTGTTCTAGCATGGGCGTCCGCTGAGGGGGGCAAACGGGGCACTTGCCCCCCCCCCGGGTATCGAGTAAAATATTTCTATAATTACAATCGTAACAATTCAAACGTAATTAATTTATATACATTATGTATGTGTTTTTGTATTGAGGCAATACTGTATTCTATAATCTACTTGTGAAAAAAAACTCTAAAAAATTAAATAAAAATTTATTGATGTAATTATTTGTCTCCAAGCCCTGCTCCCCCCCCCCCCTGGAAAATTTTCTGCGGACGCCCATGTGTTCTAGGAACTTTACTGGAAGAGAGTCTCTTAAAATGTAAAATTCTGTTATTCACACCAGAAATTGTGATCATTGTTTACAAACGCTGATGATGAAATAGGCAAGGAGAAATCGTTTCGAAATTATTTTAAAATTGAAATTTCGAAATTAATTAAAAGTGTTTTCATAATTAATGTATTTGAGTTGTTGTTGTTGCATCTCTTAGCGGCACTTTTATTGCATTCAATGGGCTAAAACCTCCTGGTAAGTTTATCCAGTTAACAAAATCTCAGAGAAGTTTTAGGGTACGGTTGGGTGGTTTTACAGTCGCTCAAAAAAATATCAGAACACTATGGTTGATTACAGAATTCAGGAAAAAATATCTGGCAACGATTTTTTTTTCTTAGAAATTAGTGATCTGGCAACCTTCGTGTCATGTGACACGAAGGTTGCCAGATATTTAATCTTCCCTTCGTGTCATGTGACACGAAGGTTGCCAGATCACTAATTTCTAAAAAAAAAGTCGTTGCCAGATATTTTTTCCTGAATTCTGTAATCAACCATAGTGTTCGGATATTTTTTTGAGCGACTGTACATAGCTCACGTCCATCAACTAACACATCTGGTAGGAATTCTTCCCAAATTATCCTTTGGATTCCTTTGAAAAATGTCCCATTCGCGAAAAACACGAAACATCGACATAACTTACGTTACCAGCTTTTACAAAAGCTCTAACTGTCTATATTCACCTAACTGTCAGCAATGATATACATAAGAAAAGATTTGTGAAAAAAATTAAAGAACTAACGGCTTTTCCTTGTCTGTATCTTATTCTATCCAACGAGAGAAAATCCATCGCCAAACAGAAACACGTTTTGCCTTTTGAACGATTTCAAACTTCCAGGCGTTTTTAAATCATTACGTACCAACAACAAAGGAGGCCTCACAGAAAACTGGTGGTGGTGAAGGGGGGGAGGGGGTCTCAGTCGGTAGCGCGCCAGATTCGTAATCTGTAGTTCCCAGGTTCAAATCCCACCTGGGTCAGCGTTGAGATTTATCTCCGCAAAATTCCCCGCCCTGCCCACGGTCAGTAGTGGACACCGATGGGTTTGGAAAGGCCGCCGTCCGTCAGATGGGACGCTAAGCCGTGGTCCCGTGTGTATGAGAGCCATACCCTGTGCACGTTAAAGAACACGCTGAATGGCCTTAACGAGAGGCTACCATCTGTCTCCTAACAGGTGTTCCAGTGGGTCCCCTCCCACAACCTTCTCTGAGCCTTTGGGGTCCATGTGACCTGGCCATTTAGCCCATGGTGTGCAAAAAAGCGCCGCTCAGAGGTAAAACAACCCAACAGAAAACTGGAGTGTATGGAGTAACTGCACACGCTCCGGTTACAAAAAAAATAGTTCAAATCGTTTCTATGTGACCATACCTGAGAAAAAGAACGAAAGAAAAAACCTTTCAAAATTTCTCTCTTCTTCCTCCAAAGTCCATTGTAGTTCAAACGCAACAAATGTCCGACCGATGCTGACTTCCATTTGCACGCCACCGTCCACTATCGTTTCTTTGTCCCCCCCCCCTACCTTTCCTCCCTCCAGCTTTGCCCTGCATGGTCGGCTATAAATAGAGTGGACAAGGCTGAAATAGAGTTTTCAGGCTAAGTGCGATAATTGTGTTTTTGCGTGTGCTGCCCAGCTACCGGTGCTATTTGTGTCCATGTATACGGAACGGCGCTCGAGGTTCTTATGGTCATGGGCATGGATCGTACAAGCCCTAGCGCTACGTCGCTTCTGCAGAAAAGAATGGAACTGGTAACGACTCTGAGGACCAAGAAGACAATATTTAACTGTTTGGAGGAAACGAACTGTTTTCTCTTTTCGGCTATGTTCCCTTAAAGAAATCATCTCACAAGACTTGGAAGGTTTTTCATTCGGGGAAGCTCAGTCGGTAGCGCGCCAGGCTCGTAATGTGCACAGTTGTAGCTCTCCCGTTCAGTGCCACGGCTTAACCTTCCATCCGATGGACCTGGCACAGATTCCAATCCAGAATATTACATAGGACATGCAGTTTTGAGGAACCTTAAGATCATCTGCTATCTCTCATATTGCCCTCGGTGAGATAGGCGACACCGGTGGAATTGGAAAATTCCGCCGTCCATCGGATATTTTTTTATAAAATTCGGTGTTCGGAAATTTTTTAATATATATAATGCGTATGAATATATAATGCAATGAATATGGAGCGTGTGCAGTTACCGTTCACAGCAAACTGGAGCGGTTGCGGTTAATGTTCACAGCCGTGACACTGAACGGGAGAGCTAGAACTGTGCACATTAAAGAACATTCTGGATGGCCTTGAACGGGAATTTCCATCTGTCTCATAATAGCTAGCAGTGGATTTCCTTCCCAAACCTTCTCTGAGACCCTGGGTCCTTGTGACCTGACCATTTTGCTCGGGGTAAACAGGTTAAGAGATCAGAAACGAGTGCACTGCACAACGGTACCGATCTCAACCTGTTTTTTTTTTTTTCGATTTTTTTGTAGCCTGTTAAATATTTCAGCGTTAATAACTTTTTTGATACTGAACAAATATTGCTTAAAATCGAGATTTAGATAGATTTGATTGAGATCTTTAATTTATCTATAGACACATTTTTCGTTAAAAATCGTATTGAAGAAGTTATTGAGCTCTGAATGAGATTTTCTATTGAGATAGCACGTTTCAGTTTCCATTTTGCTAGCCAATACCAGTAAATTTTGGGTTGGGTTGTTTTACCTCTGAGCGGCACTTTTTTGCACACCATGGGCTAAATGGCCAGGTCACATGGACCCCGAAGGCTCAGAGAAGGTTGGGGGAGGGGACCCACTGGAACAGCTGTTGGGAGATAGATGGTAGCCTCCCGTCAAGGCCATCCAGCATGTTCTTTAACGTGCACAGGGTATGGCTCTCCCACACACGGGGCCACGGCTTAACGTCCCATCCGACGGACGGCGGCCTTTCCAAGCCCATCGGTGTCCCCTACTGACCGTGGGCAGGGCGGGGAATTTTGCGGAGATAAATCTCAACGCTGACCCAGCTGGGACTCGAACCTGGAAACTACAGATTACGAGCCTGGTGCACTACCGACTGAGCCACCCCCGCCCACCTGTAAATTTAACATTTATGTTATAAAGAGTCTATGTTTTCAAATAGAGTGGTTGGATAGCGCAACTCTGAGTCGTGCGGATGCGAACAGCAAACAACCAAAAGAAAGAACATGGACCCCATGTCCAAAGCTGCTATCGCCAGTCGATGGTCTAGTACTGGCAACTATCTTCTTTCCAAAGTAACTTCTTATCACAGAATAGGACACGGAACGAAACAATTGTGCCACTGGTACAGTCGCTCAAAAAATCTGGCAACCTTCGTTGTTACGTGACACGAAGGTTGCCAGATCACTAATTTCTAAAAAAATCGTTGCCAGATATTTTTTTCTGAATTCTGTAATCAACCATAGTATTCGGAAATTTTTTAATATATATAATGCGTATGAATATATAATGCAATGAATATGGAGCGTGTGCAGTTACCGTTCACAGCAAACTGGAGCGGTTGCGGTTAATGTTCACAGCACATTGGATCGTGTGAGCTCACAAAGACCTGGATCGTGTGGGCTCACTCACGGAAATATTGAGCGTGTGCAGTTACCGTTCACAGCAAACGAGCGGTTGCGGTTAATGTTCACAGCACATTGGATCGTGTGAGCTCACTCATGGAAATATTGAGCGTGTGCAGTTACCGTTCACAGCAAACTGGAGCGTGTGCAGTAACTGCACACGCTCCAGTTTGCTGTGAACGGTAACTGGAGCGTGTACAGTTGCTGTACACGCTCCAGATATTTTTCCTGAATTCTGTAATCACGTGACACGAAGGTTGCCAGATCACTGATTTGTAAAAAAAACGGTGTCAGATATTTTTTCTGAATTCTGTAATCAACCATAGTGTTCGGATACTTTTTTGAGCGACTGTACTGATCATTTGTTGCAACTTGCTCGAATGAAAAAGACAGATAATAAGTTCAAATTACAACTATCTGCTAATTTGCTCAAAGTGTAAAGACCTGATAATTTGCTTAAATACATATAACGATCTACTAATGTATTCAAATTTTAACGACCTACTCACTCTTCTTAAATTTCCAAGATCTGATAATTGAATCAAATTCTAAGAATAAATTGATTACCTTAAGCTATAAGAATCTTAACTAATTTATGGTAAGGACTTTTTCTGAATTAAGCTAAGAACTTGTCGTTGAAATGAAAAGTCAACTACGATTGAAAATATTGGCAGTTTATAAATATCACCTATAAAAAACACCACCAATAGTCGCAGTCCTACAGAACTCGCCTGGTTTGATATATTAAAACCACTTTTCAGTAAATTTTTCGTGTGTCTAAAAACAGTTAAAGTCTTTTACAATAATAAACATCTTTAAAGCACTTAATTCATTCCCAAATAATACTTTAGCGCTAAAGAGAATTTTCCTTTTTTCTCTCTCTAGTTTTCCTTTTTCCGTGATCGTTTATCATTCGGCAGTCGATCCATCCGTTTGCAAAATACATTTTCCTTTCTATTTCTAGATCCGAAAGTTTGGTCAGTTCTCGTTTCTGCTTTTTATAGCTCCAAAGACAGGAAGGGAGGAAATCCAAAAGCAAACATCGTCGCTTCCATCAATTGCCGTCGGTGGCGTGGCTAACTGTTTCTTTTTCACTCCGTGCACACACGTCAGCAAAGAGTGACTTGTGACGTCACGACCGCCTTTCCTCGCCAGTAGGAAAATGCAGATTTGGCCCTGGGAAAAAAAATCTTTCCACCGTAAGTGTTGGTCTGTTTTTTCTTGTCGCCCCAGAGCAAACAGAGAGAAAATGTTTTTATATGCTTTTGAGACTAATGCATAAGCACGCACTTACGATTAAGTTGATAGTTAAGTCAATGATGGCAGTGCTATTGTTTGTTTAAGGAGGGTCAATACTGGAATCTGTGCGACTGCCGATGCAGTTGTTCAAAGGTTGTTACAACTGTGTTATATATCAAGAAGGAGATAACTTTGAAGCTCTCTAACAGCTAGGCACAACATATAAGCCACGAACTCTGAAGCTCCATAACAGCCAGGCACAACGTACAGGCCACGAACTCCGAAGCTCTATAGCATCGCACAACATACAGGTCACAAACTCTGAAGCTCTCTAACAGCCAGGCACAACATATAAGCCACGAACTCTGAAGCTCCATAACAGCCAGGCACAACGTACAGGCCACGAACTCCGAAGCTCTATAGCATCGCACAACATACAGGTCACAAACTCTGAAGCTCTCTAACAGCTAGGCACAACATATAAGCCACGAACTCTGAAGCTCCATAACAGCTAGGCACAACATACAGGCCACGAACTCTGAAGCTCTATAGCATCGCACAACATACAGGTCACAAACTCTGAAGCTCTCTAACAGCCAGGCACAACATATAAGCCACGAACTCTGAAGCTCCATAACAGCCAGGCACAACGTACAGGCCACGAACTCCGAAGCTCTATAGCATCGCACAACATACAGGTCACAAACTCTGAAGCTCTCTAACAGCCAGGCACAACATATAAGCCACGAACTCTGAAGCTCCATAACAGCCAGGCACAACATACAGGCCACGAACTCTGAAGCTCTATAGCATCGCACAACATACAGGTCACAAACTCTGAAGCTCTCTAACAGCCAGGCACAACATATAAGCCACGAACTCTGAAGCTCCATAACAGCCAGGCACAACATACAGGCCACGAACTCCGAAGCTCTATAGCATCGCACAACATACAGGTCACAAACTCTGAAGCTCTCTAACAGCCAGGCACAACATATAAGCCACGAACTCTGAAGCTCCATAACAGCCAGGCACAACGTACAGGCCACGAACTCCGAAGCTCTATAGCATCGCACAACATACAGGTCACAATCTCTAAAGCTCTCTAATAGCCAGGCACAACATATAAGCCACGAACTCTGAAGCTCCATAACAGCCAGGCACAACATACAAGCCACTAACTCCGAAGCTATGTAGCATCGCACAACGTACAGGCCACGAAATCCGAAGCTCTATAGCATCGCACAACATACAGGTCACAATCTCTAAAGCTCTCTAACAGCCAGGAACAACATATAAGCCACGACTCTGAAGCTCCATAACAGCCAGGCACAACATACAGGTCACAAACTCCGAAGCTCTATAGCATCGCACAACGTACAGGCCACGAAATCCGAAGCTCTATAGCATCCGGGCACAACATAAAGGTCACGAACTCTGAAGCTCTATAGCATCCAGGCACAACATACAGGTCTCGAACTCTGAGGCTCTATAACAGTCTTACATAACATAAACCATGAACTTTTATAGCTCTATAACAACCGTGCACAACATAGACCACGAATTTTAAAGTTCTGTAGCAGCCCTGCTCAATTTAGGACCCACGAACTTCGGAGTGGGATTGACTCAGAAGGTAGCGCGCTACGCTCGTAATCCGCAGTTCCCAGGTTCGAGTCTCAACTATGCCAGATCTCAACTATGCCAGAATTGCGATTTATCTCCACTAATTCCTTACCCTGTCCTCAATGAGAAAGGGGACATCGATGGAAAGGCGACCGTCCGTGGAATAGGACGTTAAGTTGTGACGCTGTGTGCTAGAGAGAAACACCTTTTACACTTTAAAGAACACGCTGGACGGCCTAAACAGGAAACGTCTGTCTCCTAACAACTGTACAGCGGGTTCTCTCTCCCCAACCTTCTGAGTTCTTGGCATCCTTGTGTGGGGCGGGGGTGGCTCAGTCGGTAGCGCGCCAGGCTCGTAATCTGTAGTTCCCAGGTTCGAATCCCACCTGGGTCAGCGTTGAGATTTATCTCCGCAAAACTCCTCGCTCTGCCCACGGTCAGTAGGGGACACCGATGGGCTTGAAAAGGCCGCCGTCCGTCGGATGGGACGTTAAGCCGTGGCCCCGTGTGCGGGAGAGCCATACCCTGAGCACGTTAAAGAACACGCTGGATGGCCTTGACGGGAAGCTATCATCTGTCTCCTAACAGCTGTTCCAGTGGGTCCCCTCCCCCAACCTTCTCTGAGCCTTCGGGGTCCTTGTGACCTGGCCATTTAGCCCATGGTGTGCAAAAAAGTGCCGTTCAGAGGTAAAACAATCCAATCCAAACTTGGCATCCTTGTGACATTTCCATTAAGCCCATTGTGTACAAAAAAAGCGACAACCCAACCTACTGTAAAAGAAAGATTTCTGGTGAATTCAATTATTAAATAGCCGGCCTTGCAAATACGGCTTGAGGCTCAAATACCTAATATTTTTTGGCCTTCAATATAATAGTTTCAAATTGTAATGATCTATAAATTTGCTCAAAACGAATGCTTCACCAATTTGCACGAGAGGAACATTTCATCAATTCATTCACTAAACACCGCTGCCGGTCTCAATCACCGTTTTCATCGGGGACGTCAAAATATTCAAATTCGGGGTTGTCCTGGAAAATTCGAAATGGTGGCAACCCGGCACAAATGAACATTTGCAACACATCTTAAAGACAGTTACCACCAGCTGCAGCCAGATTATTACAATCTTACTACTGAAAAAAGAAAAAAAAGACTCATCTGTGTCGCATCACACTCATAGGGTTCGCGGTCATACTACTGAGAGTCCGGGTTTGAGTCCCTGGGTGGGATGGTCCCACTACTGAGAGTCAGAACTTGAGTTCCTGGGTGGGATGGCCGCACTACTGAGAGTCAGGACTTGAGTCCCTGGGTCGGATGGTTCCACTACTGAGCGTCAGGGCTTGAGTTCCTGGGTGGGATAGTCGCACTACTGAGAGTCAGGACTTGAGTTCCTGGATGGGATGGTCACACTACTGAGAGTCCCGGCATGAGTCCCTGGATGCGATGTCACACTACTGAGTTGTTGTTGGTTGTTTTATCTCTGAGCGCACTTTTTGCACACAATGGGCTAAATGGCCAGATCACAAGGACCCCGAAGGTTCAGAGAAAGTTGGGGGAAGAGACCCACTGGAACAGCTGTTGGGAGGCAGATGGTCAGCGACAATCCCGTCAAGGACATCCAGCGTGTTCTTTAACTTTCACAGAGTATGGCTCTCCCGCACACGGACCACGGCTTAACATCCCATCCGACGGACGACGGTCTTTCCAAGCCCATCGGTATCCCCTACTGACTGTGGACAGGGCGGGGAGTTTTGCGGAGATAAATCTCAAAGCTCACCCAGCTGGGACTCGAACCTGGGAACTGCAGATTATGAGGCTGGCGCGCAACCGACTGAGTCAACCCGGCCCCCACACTACTGAGAGTCAGGGCTTGAGTTCCTGGATGGGATGGTCACACTACTGAGAGTCCGGGCTTAAATCCTTGGATGGGATGGTCACACTACTGAGAGTCCGGGCTTGAGACCCTGGATGGGATGGTCACACTACTGAGAGTCCGGGCTTGAGTCCCTGGATGGGATGGTCACGCTACTGAGAGTCCGGGCTTGAGTCCCTGGATGGGATGGTCACGCTACTGAGAGTCCGGGCTTGAGTCCCTGGATGGGATGGTCACACTACTGAGAATCCGAGCTTGAGTCCCTGGATGGAGATGGTCATTTGTCTGACATAACCTGTAGATAAGCTAGTATCTTTTATGGTTTGGTCGCAAACCAAAAAAAGACACTAATGGCATGTTTTAGCTCGTATTAAGAAAAACAAGCTAATCTTTTAACTTTAACGTGAGTCCGAGAATATAGTTTAGGGGAGGGAGGTCCGAGAATTAAATTTAAGGTAGGTGGGTTGTCTGAAAATAAGACTTGAGTATGGTTTTCCCAATTACTAAAATATTCGACCAGGCTAAGAAGATTAAAATGATATTCTATATGGAATAAAATTTTACAGTTCTTTTAAATCTATTTTTAGTGTCGGACATATACTATGCGGCTAAAATTAAATTGTTGAAAGACAACTGTTTTGGATTTCAAAAGCAGGTAGACAAGTTTGAGATTTCGCATAAGACGACTGGATATTCTGGTGGGATGGGGTGGGGGTTTCCGGTCTATCCCCCCAATGGGTTCGTCCTTGTTTCTGTCCATATATAGGAAAAGGTTTGCTTTTGCAGATGAATTAAAGATTATTTTTGAATTGGATAGATATTTATGAAATATTACGATTCGCACTTTCCGAATCTCCCAAAAGCTGTGATTGCGCCCTCTAACGGGGGAATTTTTTTAAAAAATTATTAATTTTAAACGCATATTGCAAACGATATGTTTATGCTAGAAATTTTGGTGGTCTGATAATCAAGAGGTTTACATTTGAAGCAATGGTTTATTCATTTGTTTTTAGATGGTTGGGGGAGGGGGACGCAACTTTTTAAAGTGATAAATGGAAATTCTGTTTGCATTTTATAAATGCTAATAAAATATTACTATTTGCTTTTTCCCAATCATCCACTAGTTCGCGTACTCTTTGAAAACTAAAATCCTACATTTCCCAGAGGTGATATATGTATTGTTGTTCTACAAAATTCTGTTTCCCATAAAGAATGGGGAGACAAAATCTGAAGAAAGCAGCAACCATTGAAAAGATGCGACACCCACGTGAGTTCCAGCATAAAAAAATTCGCAGACGTAATACTCCGCCAGAGTAAAATAGTTCCATGTTTTATATAACGTTAATTAATTTTCTGTATAGTTTATGGAAATGAGCAAATGAAAATACTGTATTTCCATTATAATATAAATTTTTCTACTACGTTAGAGAGATCTCTTAAAATTTCTTAAAAATTGCGTGAAATATAAACAATTTTAACAATATTTTGTCCTCCATTACACTATCTAGAATTCTCAAAGGGGGTGCATAACACACTTCCCCCTCCCTCCCCAAATCAAGCCCTGATTAGAAGTCACTGCCCGAAAATAAATCATAGATTTGAATAAAATCTCCCTAAATCTTTATTTTTTTCCCCACAGTATTTTTTCGATACTTAAGGTATTATGACAACTGGAACATTAAACAATTGGGTAGTTTCCTTTAAAACGTTTCCTCAGAACTAATGAAAACTGAATGCGACGTCACATCCGCAATTAAGTTCCTTTTAATATTCTAGAAAAGTGCATACTCTCGGCATCATCATGTAAGCAGAAAATACAGAGAACAATGATTTGAATATTAAATAGACTTTCAAAATAATTATGTTCGTAATGTGCTTTGAGCTTTATTAAAAGCAGGCGCACGTTAAAGTTCACTCTAAATGGCCTCAAGGGAGGTTCTCGTCTGCTCTCAACAGCTGTTCAGAGAATAAAACTTTCATTTCATAGGAGATATTTTTCAATTTTTTTTACAGAGTGTTTTTTTTGGGGGGTGCGGGGGGGGGGGGGCTCAGTCGGTAGTGCGCCAGGCTTGTAATCTGTAGTTCCCAGGTTCGAGTCCCAGCTGGGTCAACGTTGAGATTTATCTCCGCAAAATTCCCCGCCCTGCCCACGGTCAGTAGGAGACACCGATGGGCTTGGAAAATCTGCCGTCCGTCGGATGGGACGTTAAGCCGTGTTGCCGTGTGCGGGAGAGCCATACCCTGTGCACGTTAAAGAATACGCTGGATGTCCTTGACGGGAGGCTACCATCTGTCTCCTAACAGCTGTTCCAGTGGGTCCCCTCCCCCAACCTTCTCTGAGCCTTCGGGATCCATGTGACCTGGCCATTTAGCCCATGGTGTGCAAAAAAGTGCCGCTCAGAGGTAAAACAACCCAAAAGAGTGTTTTTTATTCCCCTGTCACTTGAATCCTTCTTCCCCTAGAGTGAATCATTATCATGACCCCCTGAACCAAATCATTTTTACAAGAATAAAATCATTAATTTTGGTAAATCAGTAGTAAAGCATATGTCGCTGCTGACCATTCAGGATTTGGAAAAGGGCGCTGTCCTTCGAATGGGGCGCTGTCCCATTCGAAGGATTTCCAGTTTGGAAATGGGCGCTGTCCTTCGACTTATCTCCGCAAAACGCCCTGCCCACGGTCAGTAGGACACACCGATGGGCTTGGAAAGTCCGCCGTCCGTCGGATGGGACGTTAAGCCGTGGCTCCGTGTGTATGAGAGACAACCCCAACCTATGTTACTACTACAGCATATGTCTGACACTGGGTTGGGTTGTTTTACCTCTGAGTGGCACTTTTTTGCACACCATGGACTAAATGCCCAGGTCACATGGACCCCGAGCTCAGAGAAGGTTGGGGGAGGGGACCCACTGGAACAGCTGTTGGGAGACAGATGGTAGCCTCCCGTCAAGGCCATTCAGCGTGTTCTTTAACGTGCACAGGGTATGGCTCTCCCACACACGAGACCACGGCTTAACGTCCCATCCGACGGACGGCGGCCTTTCCAAGACCATCGGTGTCCCCTACTGACCGTGGGCAGGGCGGGGAATTTTGCGGAGATAAATCTCAACGCTGCCCCAGCTGGGACTCGAACCTGGGAACTACATTACGAGCCTGGCGCGCTACCGACTGAGCCACCCCCGCCCCATGTCTGACACTGGAAATAGATTTAAGAAACAATTATAAAATACCATTTTAACCATTTCATTTTTTAGTCAGTGATGGGGGAAACCCTGCTCAAGTCTTATTCTCAGACACCCCCCTTCCCCCAAAAAATTTTAAAATAAATTCGCGGCCCCCCTAAAACTAAATTCTTCAACCTACCAAAAACTAAATTTTGGTACCCCCCCTCCCAAAACTAATTTCTGGGGCACCCCCTTCTCCCCGAAATAAATTCCTGGGTACGTCCTTGAAAGGAATCATTGTGAACTGATCATTTACCTATTGCGAATACAAAAGAGCTGTTCAGAAAAAAAGCAACGAATTGGCCACTTAAAAATCATACAAGTCGTTTCAGTACAGTCGCTCAAAAAAGTATCCGAACACTACGGTTGATTACAGAATTCAGAAAAAATATCTGGCAACGATTTTTTTTAGAAATTAGTGATCTGGCAATCTTCGTGTCACGTGATTACAGAATTCAGGAAAAATATCTGGAGCGTGTACAGCAACTGTACACGCTCCAGTTTCCGTTCACAGCAAACTGGAGCGTGTGCAGTTACTGCACACGCTCTAGTTTGCTGTGAACGGTAACTGCACACGCTCAATATTTCCGTAAGTGAGCCCACACGATCCAGGGCTTTGTGAGCTCACACGATCCAATGTGCTGTGAACATTAACCGCAACCGCTCCAGTTTGCTGTGAACGGTAACTGCACACGCTCAATATTTCCGTGAATGAGCCCACACGATCCAGGTCTTTGTGAGCTCACACGATCCAATGTGCTGTGAACATTAACCGCAACCGCTCCAGTTTGCTGTGAACGGTAAGTGCACACGCTCAATATTTCGGTGAGTGAGCCCACACGATCCAATGTGCTATGAACATTAACCGCAATCGCTCCAGTTTGCTGTGAACGGTAACTGCACACGCTCTATATTCATTGCATTATATATTCATACGCATTACATATATTAAAAAATATCCGAAACAGAATTCAGAAAAAAATATCTGGCAACGATTTTTTTAGAAATTAGTGATCTGGCAACCTTCGTGTCACGTGACACGAAGGTTGCCAGATCACTAATTTCTAAAAAAATCGTTGCCAGATATTTTTTCCTGAATTCTGTAATCAACCGTAATGTTCGGATACTTTTTTGATGGCTGTACTAATTGCATTTACAAAGGAAAAATATCCCGCGAACATCACCTTAGAAGAGAAGAAAAAAAATATCTCGCTTCGCGTGCATAATAACGATATCACTCCCCTTCAAAAATAAAAAGGAATTCTGTTTGTTTTTCCTCTCGACTCTTATCCCCGGGTGCATCAGATGGAAATGTCCATCCGTCATCTCACCTGCAATGCTGGAAGAGGCTGTGGAAATCATAACTATTCTGTTCAGGCGCTTCAATGCAGAGGCGTGGGCGTTCGGGAGGCTATCTGTATTCATTAGATCTCAGTCGTGGGGGGGGAGGGACTCGCCATGTCTCGAGTGGCTCACACAAAACAACCCTTGACATTTGCTGGCGTATTAGGAGGCTGCGAGAGAAAGATGCTGGAAAGATGTTCTCTAGACCAACGCTGTAATCAGTTAGTTTACATTGGAGGCAGAGCGCCTATCTTTTCTACATCGCATTGAAAAGCCTGCTGAGGTGGTGGAGACGCTCCTAAATCCGAAGTTTTCATTAGCATTCCAGCTGTACTGGTTGTCACACTCAGATAGCATTTGTTACCTAGCAAAGGAAATGACGTAGCAAAGGAAATGACGCATATTTTAAAGTCTGATATCTGCCAGGAATATGGAGATGGATTAAACTAAAGATGTGACAGAAGGTTAACATCTGGGAAGTTGGCCTTTAAGTGATGCCTCTTGATATTTGTTAGAAAGTATGCTTTAGATATCGCGATTCATTTACTACAGAAGATTTATTATGTTGTCTGGAGTCATTAGAATGGATTCAAGCACAGTGTGTCTCAAAAGTCACGAACCGTAGATATAAATAACTTTCTCTCTGATAATTGCTCCATCAGGGTTAAAAGACATTCAGAGATCATGGAAAGTATTGCTTAGAAAGACGATCATCTCGAAACGTATTGTAATTAAAGATCTCTTATGAATTCAGTAGTAAAGAATCACAGGATGTATCCTGTGGACATAGAATTGATATGCTGAAATAATATGCTGAAAACAATTGGTTTTGCCGTAAGTGGGATTTGAACGTTATCCACTTCCCGGCAGATGGCGCCACTATGCGAATCAAATAAAAAAAATAAGGATGGTTTATATGTCACATCAGCTGAAGAAAAACGTTAGCCGATGATGGTATAGTGGTTAGCATAACTGGCATGTTTCCAGGAGAAGTGGGTTCGAATCCCACTCACGGCAAAACCAATCTCTTATGAATATTTTACGCTTTCATCGCTATTGTTCCTGATTTATCTTGTATAATTTTCTAAGCACTCTAGGAGTTTCTTAAACTTTTTTCAAACCTGGAACCCCTAGCAATATATATATTTATATGGAACCCCATCACAGTTTTTTTTTTTGGAAAAAAAATAGGCAAAACATAGCAACAAACCGAAAAGCATTTTAATAATACATTCAAGGTCTAACATACCGTATATTTTAATAAAATATAATTCTAGGTTAATACTATAAATCTTTTTCATTACTATTATTTTGAATTAGCTAATTATCGTAGATTTTTCAAAGGTTTTGCGGAACCCCAACGAATTTTCCCGGAATAATACTCTGCTATAAATAAAAAATAAATACCCCATCAAGCAGCTGCTTGTCACAGAGGTCTGACAGGAGCCTGTCAGTTTATATGCCATAATAGAAGGTCAGAGTGTTGTTATTAAGCGAGTCAGAAATCATAGATGACATATCATTCCATTGGTGTTATTAAGGTGGTACAAAATGATTGACTGCAAAGAGATGAGGATGGTGACAAGACTGGACCAAGACATTTTGAAGCTCTAAGCGACCTTACTTTGCGTCAACCTCAAGTCAATTGACTTTTTGCCCCTCTCGAAAACGTTTCCTTTGCCACTTCAAGTCAATTGACTTTTTGCCCCTCTCGAAAACGTTTCCTTTGCCACCTCAAGTCAATTGACTTTTTGCCTCTCTCGAAAACGTTTCCTTTGCCACTTCAAGTCAATTGACTTTTTGCCTCTCTCGAAAACGTTTCCTTTGCCACTTCAAGTCAATTGACTTTTTGCCCCTCTCGAAAACGTTTCCTTTTCCACCTCAAGTCAACTGACTTTTTGCCTCTCTCGAAAATGTTTCCTTTGCCACTTCAAGTCAATTGACTTTTTGCCCCTCTCGAAAACGTTTCCTTTGCCACCTCAAGTCAATTGACTTTTTGCCTCTCTCGAAAACGTTTCCTTTGCCACTTCAAGTCAATTGACTTTTTGCCCCTCTCGAAAACGTTTCCTTTTCCACCTCAAGTCAACTGACTTTTTGCCTCTCTCAAAAACGTTTCCTTTGCCACTTCAAGTCAATTGACTTTTTGCCTCTCTCGAAAACGTTTCCTTTGCCACTTCAAGTCAATTGACTTTTTGCCCCTCTCGAAAACGTTTCCTTTGCCACTTCAAGTCAATTGACTTTTGCCCCTCTCGAAAACGTTTCCTTTGCCACCTCAAGTCAATTGACTTTTTGCCCCTCTGGAAAACGTTTCCTTTGCCACTTCAAGTCAATTGACTTTTTGCCCCTCTCGAAAACGTTTCCTTTGCCACTTCAAGTCAATTGACTTTTTGCCCCTCTCGAAAACGTTTCCTTTTCCACCTCAAGTCAACTGACTTTTTGCCTCTCTCGAAAATGTTTCCTTTGCCACTTCAAGTCAATTGACTTTTTGCCCCTCTCGAAAACGTTTCCTTTGCCACCTCAAGTCAATTGACTTTTTGCCTCTCTCGAAAACGTTTCCTTTGCCACTTCAAGTCAATTGACTTTTTGCCCCTCTCGAAAACGTTTCCTTTTCCACCTCAAGTCAACTGACTTTTTGCCTCTCTCGAAAACGTTTCCTTTGCCACTTCAAGTCAATTGACTTTTTGCCTCTCTCGAAAACGTTTCCTTTGCCACTTCAAGTCAATTGACTTTTGCCCCTCTCGAAAACGTTTCCTTTGCCACCTCAAGTCAATTGACTTTTTGCCCCTCTCGAAAACTTTTCCTTTGCCACTTCAAGTCAATTGACTTTTTGCCCCTCTCGAAAACGTTTCCTTTGCCACCTCAAGTCAATTGACTTTTTGCCTCTCTCGAAAACGTTTCCTTTGCCACCTCAAGTCAATTGACTCTTTGCCTCTCTCGAAAACGTTTCCTTTGCCACTTCAAGTCAATTGACTTTTTGCCCCTCTCGAAAACGTTTCCTTTTCCACCTCAAGTCAACTGACTTTTTGCCTCTCTCGAAAACGTTTCCTTTGCCACTTCAAGTCAATTGACTTTTTGCCTCTCTCGAAAACGTTTCCTTTGCCACTTCAAGTCAATTGACTTTTGCCCCTCTCGAAAACGTTTCCTTTGCCACCTCAAGTCAATTGACTTTTTGCCCCTCTCGAAAACTTTTCCTTTGCCACTTCAAGTCAATTGACTTTTTGCCCCTCTCGAAAACGTTTCCTTTGCCACCTCAAGTCAATTGACTTTTTGCCTCTCTCGAAAACGTTTCCTTTGCCACCTCAAGTCAATTGACTCTTTGCCTCTCTCGAAAACGTTTCCTTTGCCACTTCAAGTCAATTGACTTTTTGCCCCTCTCGAAAACGTTTCCTTTTCCACCTCAAGTCAACTGACTTTTTGCCTCTCTCGAAAATGTTTCCTTTGCCACTTCAAGTCAATTGACTTTTTGCCCCTCTCGAAAACGTTTCCTTTGCCACCTCAAGTCAATTGACTTTTTGCCTCTCTCGAAAACGTTTCCTTTGCCACTTCAAGTCAATTGACTTTTTGCCCCTCTCGAAAACGTTTCCTTTTCCACCTCAAGTCAACTGACTTTTTGCCTCTCTCGAAAACGTTTCCTTTGCCACCTCAAGTCAATTGACTTTTTGCCTCTCTCGAAAACGTTTCCTTTGCCACTTCAAGTCAATTGACTTTTGCCCCTCTCGAAAACGTTTCCTTTGCCACCTCAAGTCAATTGACTTTTTGCCCCTCTCGAAAACGTTTCCTTTGCCACTTCAAGTCAATTGACTTTTTGCCCCTCTCGAAAACGTTTCCTTTGCCACCTCAAGTCAATTGACTCTTTGCCTCTCTCGAAAACGTTTCCTTTGCCACTTCAAGTCAATTGACTTTTTGCCCCTCTCGAAAACTTTTCCTTTTCCACCTCAAGTCAACTGACTTTTTGCCTCTCTCGAAAACGTTTCCTTTGCCACTTCAAGTCAATTGACTTTTTGCCTCTCTCGAAAACGTTTCCTTTGCCACTTCAAGTCAATTGACTTTTTGCCCCTCTCGAAAACGTTTCCTTTGCCACCTCAAGTCAATTGACTTTTTGCCTCTCTCGAAAACGTTTCCTTTGCCACCTCAAGTCAATTGACTCTTTGCCTCTCTCGAAAACGTTTCCTTTGCCACTTCAAGTCATTTGACTTTTTGCCCCTCTCGAAAACGTTTCCTTTTCCACCTCAAGTCAACTGACTTTTTGCCTCTCTCGAAAACGTTTCCTTTGCCACTTCAAGTCAATTGACTTTTTGCCTCTCTCGAAAACGTTTCCTTTGCCACTTCAAGTCAATTGACTTTTGCCCCTCTCGAAAACGTTTCCTTTGCCACCTCAAGTCAATTGACTTTTTGCCCCTCTCGAAAACGTTTCCTTTGCCACTTCAAGTCAATTGACTTTTTGCCCCTCTCGAAAACGTTTCCTTTGCCACCTCAAGTCAATTGACTCTTTGCCTCTCTCGAAAACGTTTCCTTTGCCACTTCAAGTCAATTGACTTTTTGCCCCTCTCGAAAACGTTTCCTTTTCCACCTCAAGTCAACTGACTTTTTGCCTCTCTCGAAAACGTTTCCTTTGCCACTTCAAGTCAATTGACTTTTTGCCTCTCTCGAAAACGTTTCCTTTGCCACTTCAAGTCAATTGACTTTTTGCCTCTCTCGAAAATGTTTCCTTTGCCACTTCAAGTCAATTGACTTTTTGCCCCTCTCGAAAACGTTTCCTTTGCCACCTCAAGTCAATTGACTTTTTGCCTCTCTCGAAAACGTTTCCTTTGCCACTTCAAGTCAATTGACTTTTTGCCCCTCTCGAAAACGTTTCCTTTTCCACCTCAAGTCAACTGACTTTTTGCCTCTCTCGAAAACGTTTCCTTTGCCACTTCAAGTCAATTGACTTTTTGCCCCTCTCGAAAACGTTTCCTTTTCCACCTCAAGTCAACTGACTTTTTGCCTCTCTCGAAAACGTTTCCTTTGACACTTCAAGTCAATTGACTTTTTGCCTCTCTCGAAAACGTTTCCTTTGCCACTTCAAGTCAATTGACTTTTGCCCCTCTCGAAAACGTTTCCTTTGCCACCTCAAGTCAATTGACTTTTTGCCCCTCTCGAAAACGTTTCCTTTGCCACTTCAAGTCAATTGACTTTTTGCCCCTCTCGAAAACGTTTCCTTTGCCACCTCAAGTCAATTGACTCTTTGCCTCTCTCGAAAACGTTTCCTTTGCCACTTCAAGTCAATTGACTTTTTGCCTCTCTCGAAAACGTTTCCTTTGCCACTTCAAGTCAATTGACTTTTTGCCTCTCTCGAAAACGTTTCCTTTGCCACTTCAAGTCAATTGAGTTTTTGCCCCTCTCGAAAACGTTTCCTTTTCCACCTCAAGTCAACTGACTTTTTGCCTCTCTCGAAAATGTTTCCTTTGCCACTTCAAGTCAATTGACTTTTTGCCCCTCTCGAAAACGTTTCCTTTGCCACCTCAAGTCAATTGACTTTTTGCCTCTCTCGAAAACGTTTCCTTTGCCACTTCAAGTCAATTGACTTTTGCCCCTCTCGAAAACGTTTCCTTTGCCACCTCAAGTCAATTGACTTTTTGCCCCTCTCGAAAACGTTTCCTTTGCCACTTCAAGTCAATTGACTTTTTGCCCCTCTCGAAAACGTTTCCTTTGCCACCTCAAGTCAATTGACTCTTTGCCTCTCTCGAAAACGTTTCCTTTGCCACTTCAAGTCAATTGACTTTTTGCCCCTCTCGAAAACTTTTCCTTTTCCACCTCAAGTCAACTGACTTTTTGCCTCTCTCGAAAACGTTTCCTTTGCCACTTCAAGTCAATTGACTTTTTGCCTCTCTCGAAAACGTTTCCTTTGCCACTTCAAGTCAATTGACTTTTTGCCCCTCTCGAAAACGTTTCCTTTTCCACCTCAAGTCAACTGACTTTTTGCCTCTCTCGAAAATGTTTCCTTTGCCACTTCAAGTCAATTGACTTTTTGCCCCTCTCGAAAACGTTTCCTTTGCCACCTCAAGTCAATTGACTTTTTGCCTCTCTCGAAAACGTTTCCTTTGCCACCTCAAGTCAATTGACTCTTTGCCTCTCTCGAAAACGTTTCCTTTGCCACTTCAAGTCAATTGACTTTTTGCCCCTCTCGAAAACGTTTACTTTTCCACCTCAAGTCAACTGACTTTTTGCCTCTCTCGAAAACGTTTCCTTTGCCACTTCAAGTCAATTGACTTTTTGCCTCTCTCGAAAACGTTTCCTTTGCCACTTCAAGTCAATTGACTTTTGCCCCTCTCGAAAACGTTTCCTTTGCCACCTCAAGTCAATTGACTTTTTGCCCCTCTCGAAAACGTTTCCTTTGCCACTTCAAGTCAATTGACTTTTTGCCCCTCTCGAAAACGTTTCCTTTGCCACCTCAAGTCAATTGACTCTTTGCCTCTCTCGAAAACGTTTCCTTTGCCACTTCAAGTCAATTGACTTTTTGCCCCTCTCGAAAACGTTTCCTTTTCCACCTCAAGTCAACTGACTTTTTGCCTCTCTCGAAAACGTTTCCTTTGCCACTTCAAGTCAATTGACTTTTTGCCTCTCTCGAAAACGTTTCCTTTGCCACTTCAAGTCAATTGACTTTTTGCCTCTCTCGAAAATGTTTCCTTTGCCACTTCAAGTCAATTGACTTTTTGCCCCTCTCGAAAACGTTTCCTTTGCCACCTCAAGTCAATTGACTTTTTGCCTCTCTCGAAAACGTTTCCTTTGCCACTTCAAGTCAATTGACTTTTTGCCCCTCTCGAAAACGTTTCCTTTTCCACCTCAAGTCAACTGACTTTTTGCCTCTCTCGAAAACGTTTCCTTTGCCACTTCAAGTCAATTGACTTTTTGCCTCTCTCGAAAACGTTTCCTTTGCCACTTCAAGTCAATTGACTTTTGCCCCTCTCGAAAACGTTTCCTTTGCCACCTCAAGTCAATTGACTTTTTGCCCCTCTCGAAAACGTTTCCTTTGCCACTTCAAGTCAATTGACTTTTTGCCCCTCTCGAAAACGTTTCCTTTGCCACCTCAAGTCAATTGACTCTTTGCCTCTCTCGAAAACGTTTCCTTTGCCACTTCAAGTCAATTGACTTTTTGCCTCTCTCGAAAACGTTTCCTTTGCCACTTCAAGTCAATTGACTTTTTGCCTCTCTCGAAAACGTTTCCTTTGCCACTTCAAGTCAATTGAGTTTTTGCCCCTCTCGAAAACGTTTCCTTTTCCACCTCAAGTCAACTGACTTTTTGCCTCTCTCGAAAATGTTTCCTTTGCCACTTCAAGTCAATTGACTTTTTGCCCCTCTCGAAAACGTTTCCTTTGCCACCTCAAGTCAATTGACTTTTTGCCTCTCTCGAAAACGTTTCCTTTGCCACTTCAAGTCAATTGACTTTTTGCCCCTCTCGAAAACGTTTCCTTTTCCACCTCAAGTCAACTGACTTTTTGCCTCTCTCGAAAACGTTTCCTTTGCCACTTCAAGTCAATTGACTTTTTGCCTCTCTCGAAAACGTTTCCTTTGCCACTTCAAGTCAATTGACTTTTGCCCCTCTCGAAAACGTTTCCTTTGCCACCTCAAGTCAATTGACTTTTTGCCCCTCTCGAAAACGTTTCCTTTGCCACTTCAAGTCAATTGACTTTTTGCCCCTCTGGAAAACGTTTCCTTTGCCACCTCAAGTCAATTGACTTTTTGCCTCTCTCGAAAACGTTTCCTTTGCCACTTCAAGTCAATTGACTTTTTGCCTCTCTCGAAAACGTTTCCTTTGCCACTTCAAGTCAATTGACTTTTTGCCCCTCTCGAAAACGTTTCCTTTTCCACCTCAAGTCAACTGACTTTTTGCCTCTCTCGAAAATGTTTCCTTTGCCACTTCAAGTCAATTGACTTTTTGCCCCTCTCGAAAACGTTTCCTTTGCCACCTCAAGTCAATTGACTTTTTGACTCTCTCGAAAACGTTTCCTTTGCCACTTCAAATCAATTGACTTTTTGCCTCTCTCGAAAACGTTTCCTTTGCCACTTCAAGTGAATTGACTATTTGCCCCTCTCGAAAACGTTTCCTTTTCCACCTCAAGTCAACTGACTTTTTGCCTCTCTCGAAAATGTTTCCTTTGCCACTTCAAGTCAATTGACTTTTTGCCCCTCTCGAAAACGTTTCCTTTGCCACCTCAAGTCAATTGACTTTTTGCCTCTCTCGAAAACGTTTCCTTTGCCACTTCAAGTCAATTGACTTTTTGCCCCTCTCGAAAACGTTTCCTTTTCCACCTCAAGTCAACTGACTTTTTGCCTCTCTCGAAAACGTTTCCTTTGCCACTTCAAGTCAATTGACTTTTTGCCTCTCTCGAAAACGTTTCCTTTGCCACTTCAAGTCAATTGACTTTTGCCCCTCTCGAAAACGTTTCCTTTGCCACCTCAAGTCAATTGACTTTTTGCCCCTCTCGAAAACGTTTCCTTTGCCACTTCAAGTCAATTGACTTTTTGCCCCTCTCGAAAACGTTTCCTTTCCCACCTCAAGTCAATTGACTTTTTGCCTCTCTCGAAAACGTTTCCTTTGCCACTTCAAGTCAATTGACTTTTTGCCTCTCTCGAAAACGTTTCCTTTGCCACTTCAAGTCAATTGACTTTTTGCCCCTCTCGAAAACGTTTCCTTTTCCACCTCAAGTCAACTGACTTTTTGCCTCTCTCGAAAAAGTTTCCTTTGCCACTTCAAGTCAATTGACTTTTTGCCCCTCTCGAAAACGTTTCCTTTGCCACCTCAAGTCAATTGACTTTTTGCCTCTCTCGAAAACGTTTCCTTTGCCACTTCAAGTCAATTGACTTTTTGCCCCTCTCGAAAACGTTTCCTTTGCCACCTCAAGTCAATTGACTTTTTGCCTCTCTCGAAAACGTTTCCTTTGCCACTTCAAGTCAATTGACTTTTTGCCCCTCTCGAAAACGTTTCCTTTTCCACCTCAAGTCAACTGACTTTTTGCCTCTCTCGAAAACGTTTCCTTTGCCACTTCAAGTCAATTGACTTTTCGCCTCTCTCGAAAACGTTTCCTTTGCCACCTTAAGTCAATTGACTTTTTGCCTCTCTCGAAAACGTTTCCTTTGCCACCTCAAGTAAATTGACTTTTTGCCCCTCTCGAAAACGTTTCCTTTTCCACCTCAAGTCAACTGACTTTTTGCCTCTCTCGAAAATGTTTCCTTTGCCACTTCAAGTCAATTGACTTTTTGCCCCTCTCGAAAACGTTTCCTTTGCCACCTCAAGTCAATTGACTTTTTGCCTCTCTCGAAAACGTTTCCTTTGCCACTTCAAGTCAATTGACTTTTTGCCCCTCTCGAAAACGTTTCCTTTTCCACCTCAAGTCAACTGACTTTTTGCCTCTCTCGAAAGCGTTTCCTTTGCCACTTCAAGTCAATTGACTTTTTGCCTCTCTCGAAAACGTTTCCTTTGCCACTTCAAGTCAATTGACTTTTGCCCCTCTCGAAAACGTTTCCTTTGCCACCTCAAGTCAATTGACTTTTTGCCCCTCTCGAAAACGTTTCCTTTGCCACTTCAAGTCAATTGACTTTTTGCCCCTCTCGAAAACGTTTCCTTTGCCACCTCAAGTCAATTGACTTTTTGCCTCTCTCGAAAACGTTTCCTTTGCCACTTCAAGTCAATTGACTTTTTGCCTATCTCGAAAACGTTTCCTTTGCCACCTCAAGTCAATTGACTTTTTGCCCCTCTCGAAAACGTTTCCTTTCCCACCTCAAGTCAATTGACTTTTTGCCTCTCTCGAAAACGTTTCCTTTGCCACTTCAAGTCAATTGACTTTTTGCCTCTCTCGAAAATGTTTCCTTTGCCACTTCAAGTCAATTGACTTTTTGCCCCTCTCGAAAACGTTTCCTTTGCCACCTCAAGTCAATTGACTTTTTGACTCTCTCGAAAACGTTTCCTTTGCCACTTCAAATCAATTGACTTTTTGCCTCTCTCGAAAACGTTTCCTTTGCCACTTCAAGTGAATTGACTATTTGCCCCTCTCGAAAACGTTTCCTTTTCCACCTCAAGTCAACTGACTTTTTGCCTCTCTCGAAAATGTTTCCTTTGCCACTTCAAGTCAATTGACTTTTTGCCCCTCTCGAAAACGTTTCCTTTGCCACCTCAAGTCAATTGACTTTTTGCCTCTCTCGAAAACGTTTCCTTTGCCACTTCAAGTCAATTGACTTTTTGCCCCTCTCGAAAACGTTTCCTTTTCCACCTCAAGTCAACTGACTTTTTGCCTCTCTCGAAAACGTTTCCTTTGCCACTTCAAGTCAATTGACTTTTTGCCTCTCTCGAAAACGTTTCCTTTGCCACTTCAAGTCAATTGACTTTTGCCCCTCTCGAAAACGTTTCCTTTGCCACCTCAAGTCAATTGACTTTTTGCCCCTCTCGAAAACGTTTCCTTTGCCACTTCAAGTCAATTGACTTTTTGCCCCTCTCGAAAACGTTTCCTTTCCCACCTCAAGTCAATTGACTTTTTGCCTCTCTCGAAAACGTTTCCTTTGCCACTTCAAGTCAATTGACTTTTTGCCTCTCTCGAAAACGTTTCCTTTGCCACTTCAAGTCAATTGACTTTTTGCCCCTCTCGAAAACGTTTCCTTTTCCACCTCAAGTCAACTGACTTTTTGCCTCTCTCGAAAAAGTTTCCTTTGCCACTTCAAGTCAATTGACTTTTTGCCCCTCTCGAAAACGTTTCCTTTGCCACCTCAAGTCAATTGACTTTTTGCCTCTCTCGAAAACGTTTCCTTTGCCACTTCAAGTCAATTGACTTTTTGCCCCTCTCGAAAACGTTTCCTTTGCCACCTCAAGTCAATTGACTTTTTGCCTCTCTCGAAAACGTTTCCTTTGCCACTTCAAGTCAATTGACTTTTTGCCCCTCTCGAAAACGTTTCCTTTTCCACCTCAAGTCAACTGACTTTTTGCCTCTCTCGAAAACGTTTCCTTTGCCACTTCAAGTCAATTGACTTTTCGCCTCTCTCGAAAACGTTTCCTTTGCCACCTTAAGTCAATTGACTTTTTGCCTCTCTCGAAAACGTTTCCTTTGCCACCTCAAGTAAATTGACTTTTTGCCCCTCTCGAAAACGTTTCCTTTTCCACCTCAAGTCAACTGACTTTTTGCCTCTCTCGAAAATGTTTCCTTTGCCACTTCAAGTCAATTGACTTTTTGCCCCTCTCGAAAACGTTTCCTTTGCCACCTCAAGTCAATTGACTTTTTGCCTCTCTCGAAAACGTTTCCTTTGCCACTTCAAGTCAATTGACTTTTTGCCCCTCTCGAAAACGTTTCCTTTTCCACCTCAAGTCAACTGACTTTTTGCCTCTCTCGAAAGCGTTTCCTTTGCCACTTCAAGTCAATTGACTTTTTGCCTCTCTCGAAAACGTTTCCTTTGCCACTTCAAGTCAATTGACTTTTGCCCCTCTCGAAAACGTTTCCTTTGCCACCTCAAGTCAATTGACTTTTTGCCCCTCTCGAAAACGTTTCCTTTGCCACTTCAAGTCAATTGACTTTTTGCCCCTCTCGAAAACGTTTCCTTTGCCACCTCAAGTCAATTGACTTTTTGCCTCTCTCGAAAACGTTTCCTTTGCCACTTCAAGTCAATTGACTTTTTGCCTATCTCGAAAACGTTTCCTTTGCCACCTCAAGTCAATTGACTTTTTGCCCCTCTCGAAAACGTTTCCTTTCCCACCTCAAGTCAATTGACTTTTTGCCTCTCTCGAAAACGTTTCCTTTGCCACTTCAAGTCAATTGACTTTTTGCCTCTCTCGAAAACGTTTCCTTTGCCACTTCAAGTCAATTGACTTTTTGCCCCTCTCGAAAACGTTTCCTTTTCCACCTCAAGTCAACTGACTTTTTGCCTCTCTCGAAAAAGTTTCCTTTGCCACTTCAAGTCAATTGACTTTTTGCCCCTCTCGAAAACGTTTCCTTTGCCACCTCAAGTCAATTGACTTTTTGCCTCTCTCGAAAACGTTTCCTTTGCCACTTCAAGTCAATTGACTTTTTGCCCCTCTCGAAAACGTTTCCTTTGCCACCTCAAGTCAATTGACTTTTTGCCTCTCTCGAAAACGTTTCCTTTGCCACTTCAAGTCAATTGACTTTTTGCCCCTCTCGAAAACGTTTCCTTTTCCACCTCAAGTCAACTGACTTTTTGCCTCTCTCGAAAACGTTTCCTTTGCCACTTCAAGTCAATTGACTTTTCGCCTCTCTCGAAAACGTTTCCTTTGCCACCTTAAGTCAATTGACTTTTTGCCTCTCTCGAAAACGTTTCCTTTGCCACCTCAAGTAAATTGACTTTTTGCCCCTCTCGAAAATGTTTCATTTGCTACCTCCAGTCAATTGACTTTTTTTTACCTTCACGTCTAATTCTATTTTCTGCTGCTACAAGTAATTTTATTTTTTGCCACTTCAAGTCATTGTATTATTGTTGTTGTTGTTGTTTTTTCCCACTATTTTTTCTGCCTTCGCATTCGAGGTAAATTCCCACTTAAATCATTGATAACAGGATTGCAGAAATTACCATCTTCCAAAGTTATATAAAATCTTAGAACTTTGCATTCATCGGATTTTATTTTGAGTTGAAATTAGAGCATGCCGCACTTACTCAACTGTTGTCAACCCAATCGTTGGGTTGTTTTACCTCTGAGCGGCACTTTTTGGCACACAATGGGCTAAATGGCCTGGTTACAAGGACCCCAAATGCTCAGAGAAGGTGGGAGAAGTGGGCCAACTGGACAGCTGTTACGAAACAGATGGTACAGTCGTTCAAAAGTTTCTAAAAAGTATAAAGTTTATAAAAAATTAAAAGTTTCTAAAAAATATCGTTGCCAGATATTTTTTCTGAATTCTGTAATCAACCATAGTGTTCGGATCTTTTTTTGAGCGACTGTACATAGCTCTTGAAAGATCCCATGCTTTAAGTTTTTATTGCACAGAATCTGGCAACCACGTGACACGAAGGTTGCCAGATCACTAATTTCTAAAAAAAACGTTGCCAGATATTTTTCTGAATTCTGTAATCAACCATAGTGTTCGGATCTTTTTTTGAGCGACTGTACATAGCTCTTGAAAGATCCCATGCTTTAAGTTTTTATTGCACAGAATCTGGCAACCACGTGACACGAAGGTTGCCAGATCACTAATTTCTAAAAAAAATCTTTGCCAGATATTTTTCTGAATTCTGTAATCAACCATAGTGTTCGGATCTTTTTTTGAGCGACTGTACATAGCTCTTGAAAGATCCCATGCTTTAAGTTTTTATTGCACAGAATCTGGCAACCACGCGACACGAAGGTTGTCAGATCACTAATTTCTAAAAAAAATCATTGCCAGATATGTTTTCTAAATTCTGTAATCAACCATAGTGTTCGGATATTTATTTGAGCGACTGTACAATTTAAAATTTCTTGCTTTAAAATTCGACTGCTAAAAAAGCCTAGGCTGCAAATTAAAATTTAAACTAACTGAGACCTGGCCAATTACTGCACGGAGTATTTTCAATTAATTCGTTAACATGTGAGTACATAACAAAATGTACAGTCGCTCAAAAAAATATCCTAACGCTATGGTTGATTACAGAATTCAGAAAAAATATCTGGCAACGATTTTTTTAGAAATTAGTGATCTGCCAACCTTCGCGTCACGTGACACGAAGGTAATATACAGAAAATAAGTATAATACGCCATAAGGAAGATCTGCGAGGAAGGAAATATCTGAGTAGAAAGTCAACACATTGAAAGGAAAACATTTGAGTCTTATCAAAAGAAGAGAATGATGAGAGAGAGAAAAAAAAAATAGGAGATTGTTATTAAAAGAAAATGGATGAAATATATGGATTTGTCAGAAAAAGTTCACTCCACAAAAAATTCTTCAAAAAGATATATTTTTGTAAAGGATTTCGGGATAAATTTCCCCATCAAAAATATCTTTAAGAATTCAACTAGGCAATGCAAATTTTCAAACAAATGTACTCTAATAAAAGTCTGAAAAGATGAAGGTTCTGAGACAATCTGAAACAACCGAAATACAGAAAATTTGAAATCATTAATCTGTTTTGCTTCCGACAAGCCCATATACATTTCGAGGGATATGAATCATTAAAGCAGATCATGGAAAGTTAAATATGTAGATCGTTTCATCACTAATAATGAAATAAATGAGGAGGCTGCGATTAACTCACTTAGGAATTGAGGAACGTTTAGCTGTTGATAATAGACTCTGAAAGTGAGAAGTTGCATCTTTGTAGAATAAAAGGTGGCACAAATGCATTTCCCTATCAAAATGTTACAGACTTTCTTTGCTGTACCAATGGAAATCTAACTTCGAAGCTAGTAGTAGCATGGGTTGGGTTGTTTTACCTCTGAGCGGGGGGGGGGGGGGGGGGGGGGCTTAGTCGGTAGCGCGCCAGGCTTGTAATCTGTAGTTCCCAGGTTCGAGTCCCAACTGGGTCAGCATTGAGATTTATCTCCGCAAAATTCCCCGCCCTGCCCACGGTCAGTAGGGGACACCGATGGTCTTGGAAAGGCCGCCGTCCGTCGGATGGGACGTTAAGCCGTGGCCCCGTGTGCGGAGAGCCATACCCTGTGCACGTTAAAGAACACGCTGGATGGCCTTGACGGGAGGCTACCATCTTTCTCCCAACAGCTGTTCCAGTGGGTCCCCTCCCCCAACCTTCTCTGAGCCTTCGGGGTCCATGTGACCTGGCCATTTAGCCCATGGTGTGCAAAAAAAGTGCCGCTCAGAGGTAAAACAACCCAACCTCTGAGCGGCACTTTTTTACCAGTAGGGATATATAAACTCAGAGGGAGATTCAGGGATCTCCCTCTGAGTTTTTCAGAGGAGATTTCATTCAGATCATGATCAGAGGATTTATTATAATAATTCAACCTCTGTTGACTTCAGAGTAGTCAACAGGGATATATAAATTCAGAGGGAGATTCAGAGGGATATATAAATACAGATGTATAAAGGAGATTCAAATGGATATATAAATACCGATGTATAAAGGAGATTCAAATGGAGCTGAGACCCACTGGGGCAGCTGTTGGGAGACAGATTGTAGCCTCCCGTCAAGGCCATCCAGTGTGTTCTTTAACGTGCACAGGTATAGTTCTCCCGTATACGGGACAACGGTTTAACGTCCCATTCGACGGACGGCGGCCTTTCCAAGCCCATCGCCAAGCCCATCGGTGTCCCCTACTGACCGTGGGCAGGGCGGGGGAATTTTGAGGAGAAAAATCTCAATTTGACCCAGGCGGGACTCGAACCTGGGAACGCAGATTACGAGCCTGGCGCGCTACCGACTGAGCCACCCCCGCTCCAGTAGTAACATGACTGAGAGTTCTGGGCCAATGTTAAAGTATAGGTAAACCCATGTTAACCTATGGGAGAAGTTTTGGGGGATGAGGGATTAGAACTCTCTGCCATGCTACTTCTGAAGCTTTATAATTTCCAAAATATGCATTTAGTGGAAAAATTGTGACTGAAGATAAATTAAAGATCATAATCAAATCTATTCACATCCTATTTTCAACAATATTTATTCAGTATTTAGAGTTCTCGAAGGTGAAACATTTCATAACAGTATTCCCCGCCCTGCCCACGGTCAGTAGGGGACACCGATGGGCCTGGAAAGGCCGCCGTCCGTCGGATGGGACGTTAAACCGTGGCCCCGTGTGCGGGAGAGCCATACGGGAGAGCCGAGTGGTTAGCACGCTTGACTACTGATCTAAGGGACCTGGGTTCGAGCCCCGGGTAAGGCATGGATGTGTGTGTGTGTGTTGTTTTTCTGCTGAGGTCCTGCCGTCCTTACAGACCTTCTACTGTGGCATATAAACTGACAGACTCCTCCTGTCAGACCTCTGTGGCAAAGCAGCTGCTGAGGGGGTATTTATTTATTTATTTTGTATTATTTATGATCTTTTATCTGCAGTCACTTCTCCATTAAATGCATATTTTGGAAGTTATAGTGTTTAGAAGTTAGCTTTCCATTGGCATAGCAAAGGAAATTCTGTAATATTATTGTATGGCAATGTAGATCAATATTTACGAAAACTTGAGGATGACTGGTGAAAAAGGAGATTCAAAGGGATATATAAATACAGATGTATAAAGGAGTTTCAAATGGATATATAAATACAGATGTATAAAGGATATTCAAAGGGATATATAAATACAGATGTATAAAGGAGATTCAAAGGGATATATAAATACAGAGGTATATAAAGGATATTCAAAGGGATACATAAATACAGATGTATAAAGGAGATTTATAGG
This sequence comes from Ryuthela nishihirai, assembly GCA_038380435.1. NCBI lineage: Eukaryota > Metazoa > Arthropoda > Arachnida > Araneae > Heptathelidae > Ryuthela > Ryuthela nishihirai. The sequence goes on along the minus strand of JAWZYU010000024.1, from coordinate 49,150,741 downwards.
GATATATAAATACAGATGTATAAAGGAGATTCAAAAGGATATATAAATACAGATGTATAAAGGAGATTCAAAGGGATATATAAATACAGATGTATAAAAGAAATTCAAAGAGATATATAAATACAGAGGTATATAAAGGAGATTCAAATGGATATATAAATACAAAGGTATATGAAGGATATTCAAAGGGATATATAAATACAGATGTATAAAGGAGATTCAAAGGGATATATAAATGCAGATGTATAAAGGAGATTCAGAGGGATATATAAATACAGATGTATAAAGGAGATTCAAATAGATATATAAATACAGATGTATAAAGGAGATTCAAAGAGATATATAAATACAGAGGTATATAAAGGATATTCAAAGGGATATATAAATACAGATGTATAAAGGATATTCAAAGGGATATATAAATACAGATGTATAAAGGAGATTCAGAGGGATATATAAATACAGATGTATAAAGGAGATTAAGAGGAATATATAAATACAGATGTATAAAGGAGATTCAGAGGGATATATAAATACAGATGTATAAAGGAGATTCAAATGGATATATAAATACCGATGTATAAAGGAGATTCAAATGGATATATAAATACAGATGTATAAAGGAGATTCAAATGGATATATAAATACAGATATATAAAGGAGATTCAAATGGATATATAAATACAGATGTATAAAAGAGATTCAAAGAGATATATAAATACAGATGTATAAAGGAGATTCAAATGGATATATAAATACAGAGGTATATAAAGGAGATTCAAATGGATATATAAATACAGAGGTATATAAAGGAGATTCAAATGGATATATAAATACAGAGGTATATAAAGGAGATTCAAAGGGATATATAAATACAGATATATAAAGGAGATTCAAAGGCCCTGAAATAATACTTTAAGAACAAAAGAATATGATCCAAAACCTAGTTAGCTAAAATTGTAAGCATAAACTTTGATGTTTACATCAAAGAAATAAAATCCGGAGGTTTCGAATCTTAGTTTCGCCGCATGGTTTTGGTGGAGTTCCAATGGAACTTCTTTGAAAGAACGTTCGGATATTTGTTTGCTTGGTCAAGTTCCCATTTGCGCAAAAATTCGGCAATTCACAGCAAGTGGAAGTTTATTGATTTTTGTGAATAAAAAGGGGCTACATAGGAATTACGCAGTTATCAAAACATTGTATGAACAAGACAGCAAAAGATCATTTAAGTTGAGAGACCACGTCGCAGCGCTTGAAATTAAAGATGTATTAATAATTCGTCATGGAGGGTCAAAACAGTTTCTTTAAAAAAAAACTTGCTCAGTACTTTATCTTTGCTTATAGTCTGGGAAAGATTAAGGTGGAAGGACCCTGGGGGCCCCAGACAAGATTGCCAAAACCTAACAGTGTTCTAAATAGAAATTAGCATTTTTCAAACTTATACAACTTCTGAAATTACTGCAACAATAAATGTTTCAAACATCATAAATTGATCAATCTGAACCAGCTATCATCTTTAGAGATTATAAATTGGTTATTATTAAGTGATATACAAATAAAAAAAATAAAAAAAATAAATACCTCCTCAAGCAGCTGCTTGCCACAGAGGTCTGACAGGAGCCTGTCAGTTTATATGCCACAGTAGAAGGTCTGAGAGGATGGCAGGACCTCAGCAGAAAAACGACACAAACAGCCATGCCTTACCCGGGGCTCGAACCCAGGTCCCGTAGATCAGTAGCCAAGCGCGCTAACCACTCGGCCACGGGACGGCAAAAATAAATAATCCTTCAAGCAGCTGCTTGCCACAGAGGTCTGACAGGAGCCTGTCACTTTATATGCCAGAGTAGAAGATCTGAGAGGATGGCAGGACCTCAGCAGAAAACAACACGAGCGTCTTTAAAATTGCATTATACTCTTAAAACTTTGGTACAGTCGCTCAAAAAAATATCCGAACACTATGGTTGATTACAGAATTCAGGAAAAAATATCTGGCAACGATTTTTTTTAGAAATGACGAAGGTTGCCAGATCACTAATTTCTAAAAAAAATCGTTGCCAGATATCTTTTTTCTGAATTCTGTAATCAACCACAGTGTTCGGATATTTTTTAATATATATAATGCGTATGAATATATAATGCAATGAATATGGAGCGTGTGCAGTTACCGTTCACAGCAAACTGCAGCGGTTGCGGTTAATGTTCACAGCACATTGGATCGTGTGAGCTCACAAACACCTGGATCGTGTGGGCTCACTCACGGAAATATTGAGCGTGTGCAGTTACCGTTCACAGCAAACTGGAGCGGTTGCGGTTAATGTTCACAGCGCATTGGATCGTGTGAGCTCACAAAGACCTGGATCGTGTGGGCTCACTCACGGAAATATTGAGCGTGTGCAGTTACCGTTCACAGCAAACTGAAACGTGTGCAGTAACTGCACACGCTCCAGTGAAGGGTAACTGGAGCGTGTACAGTTGCTGCACACGCTCCAGATAATTTTCCTGAATTCTGTAATCACGTGACACGAAGGTTGCCAGATCACTAATTTCTAAAAAAAATCGTTGTCAGATATTTTTTCTGAATTCTGTAATCAACCGAAGTGTTCGGATATTTTTTGAGCGACTGTACGTTCATAAATTAAAGGTTTTTTTAAAAATTCAATATCGCCAAGGAGATAGCTAAACTATTGGCAAAAATTATTGGTTGGGTACACCCCCCGTTAATAATTAATATAATCGCAAAGATTAATATGTTTAAAAAATAATATTCTTTATAGGAAAAGAAAAATTCGTTTATAGTTAGTTATCCACAAGTTGCTGACTTAATAAAAAATTTTTACTTAATAAAAATACTTGACTTTTTTTATAATAAACTTCATATTCATTGCTGTTGCATTCTTCAACCAAATTATCTTGTTCTCGGGACTGCAGCAGTAAGAAGTTTCCCTTTACATCACTGTAATGAGCTTTGTTTTAAATCGGCATTTATCATGAATGAATCACCAGGAAATGCGATTCATGTCCCGCTTACTGATCATGATCAGCTAAGGTTTCTCTTTTTGAATCTCCGATGTGGTTTACAGATGATTAACTGCGTTGTGATCTGCACAAGCCCGCGCTCCATGAGTAGAAAAATAAAAGAACATTCCTTCGACACACCGTCAATGCGAACTTGACGGAGGACGGAAAAAAAAAAGAACAAAACTGACATTGGCGGTATTTTGCATAAAAAAATATGAAAAAGATCTCCATTTACTTACTGCCCTGAAAACAGGGATGCGAAGGATTCTAAGACGCATTTCAAGGAAGAATCGGGAAGAAAAGAAAAGGAGCCACGACGCCAAAGCTGTTAAGTAAGGAATGTCTCTTCCGTTGGATCTCATTCATAAGGAAGACAAAAGGACGCCTGGTCTAGAGGGCAAAGAAGGTAGAGAGCTGTAAAAGAAGAAAAATGGCTTCAAGAAAAGAAAAGAAGAGGAAGAGGAGAAATGGAGGCTGGTGGTACACCATTGTTAGGAGTTGTTATTAGATGATTATCGCGAAATGAATGCGAAATGGAAATCGGCTGAGAACTTGGTCACTCAGTCTTGCCGGTAGTTTGGCGAGGGCTCAGGGGTAGCTTTGGCATAAGATGATGCGTGGGCGTCGAGAATAGAACGAGGATTTGGGAAGATCGCTCTGGGAGCGGAGGAGAAGACACAAGAAGAATACATTAGTGACGTCAGGGCTAGTGTGATGCTGATAGTGATCTCTGGGATGGGGAATGGCAGGCGAGACGTGCTGGGCTAGAGGGGGGAGGGGAGGGGTTAGAAAAAGACGTGGGAAATGAGAAGAAGAAGGATGAGGGAAAAGGAAGAATGCGTCCATCAGTTGGTTCTTAGGGAGTCGGGGAGACGATCCCGAGATCAATGCATGAAATGAGATGTTTTCTGCGTTCATTAAAAGAGACAAGAAGTGATGAGATCGGTGGGAAAGGAGCGCAAATCCTCCGCAATAACTAAGGTCTATTTTTGTGATCATCATATATTGCCTGATGTTGTAAAGCAAAAAAAATGAATAGCCTACTATTCCTTTTTCGCTTGGTTAGTAACTTAATACATCAGTGGTTCTCGCAAAAGAAAAACGTTTCCCACTTCCTTTATATCACTAAAGTTTGTTAAAGTAACAGCGTTGAAACTTTTTAACAGACTGAAAGTTCATTCAGTGGATCACGTGAGGTATTATGGACCATCCAATGAATTCTCTCATTTGGAATCTCTTCTTCTTCTGTCATTTCTGTAAATTAAACCATCAACTTGAAACTGATTTTAATTAAGTCACGTTTGGAACAATCCACATCACTCTTTCAGTATCTCATTTCGCCAAACCTTTCTCCTCAAAATTCCCCGCCCTGCCCACGGTCAGTAGGGGACACCAATGGGCTTGGAAAGGCCGCCGTCCGTCGGGTGGGACTTTAAGACGTGGCCCCGTGTGCATGAGAGCGCTACCCTGAGCATGTTAAAGAGCACACTGGATGGCCTTGACGGGAGACTACCATCTGTCTCCCAACAACTGTTCCAGTGGGTCCCATCCCCCAACCTTCTCTGAGCCCTCGGGGTCCTTGTGATCTGGCCATTTGGCCCATGGTGTGCAAAAAATTGCCGCTCATAGGTAAAACAATCCAACGTTAAAGAATACGCTGGATGGCCTTGACGGGAGGCTACCATCTGTCTCCCAACAACTGTTCCAGTAGGTCCCATCCCCCAACATTCTCTGAGCCGTCGGGGTCCTTGTGATCTGGCCATTTGGCCCATGGTGTGCAAAAAATTGCCGCTCATAGGTAAAACAATCCAACGTTAAAGAACACGCTGGATGGCCTTGACGGGAGGCTACCATCTGTCTCCCAACAACTGTTCCAGTGGGTCCCCTCCCCCAACTTTCTCTGAGCTCTCGAGGTCCTTGTGACCTGGCCATTTGGCCCATGGTGTGCAAAAAATTGCCGCTCAGAGGTAAAACAATCCAACGTTAAAGAACATGCTGGATGGCCTTGACGGGAGACTACCATCTGTCTCCCAATAGCTGTTCCAGTGGGTCTCCTAACCCAACCTTCTCTGAGCAATCGGGGTCCTTGTGACCTGGCCATTTGGCCCATGGTGTGCAAAAAATTGCCGCTCAGAGGTAAAACAATCCAACGTTAAAGAACACGCTGGATGGCCTTGACGGGAGGCTACCATCTGTCTCCCAACAGCTGTTACAATGGGTCCCCTCCCCCAACCTTCTCTGAGCTCTCGGGGTCCTTGTGACCTGGCCATTTGGCCCATGGTGTGCAAAAAATTGCCGCTCAGAGGTAAAACAATCCAACGTTAAAGAACACGCTGGATGGCCTTGACGGGAGGCTACCATCTGTCTCCCAACAGCTGTTCCAATGGGTCCCCTCCCCCAACCTTCTCTGAGCTCTCGGGGTCCTTGTGACCTGGCCATTTGGCCCATGGTGTGCAAAAAATTGCCGCTCAGAGGTAAAACAATCCAACGTTAAAGAACACGCTGGATGGCCTTGACGGGAGGCTACCATCTGTCTCCCAACAGCTGTTACAATGGGTCCCCTCCCCCAACCTTCTCTGAGCTCTCGGGGTCCTTGTGACCTGGCCATTTGGCCCATGGTGTGCAAAAAATTGCCGCTCAGAGGTAAAACAATCCAACGTTAAAGAACACGCTGGATGGCCTTGACGGGAGGCTACCATCTGTCTCCCAACAGCTGTTCCAATGGGTCCCCTCCCCCAACCTTCTCTGAGCTCTCGGGGTCCTTGTGATCTGGTCATTTGGCCCATGGTGTGCAAAAAATTGCCGCTCAGAGGTAAAACAACCCAACCCAATTCGCCGAACCTCTAGGTTGGGATGGGCTACATTTCCTCTGACAGACATTTTTTCGCACACAACGAGCAAGATGGCTAGATCACAAGGAATAACAGATGGACAAAAGATGGAAGTCCACTGGACAACTGTTAGAAGAGAGATGGAAGCCCACTGGACAACTGTTAGAAGAGAGATGGAAGCCCACTGGACAACTGTTAGAAGAGAGATGGAAACCCCTCGTCAAGGCCATCCAGTCTAACGTGCACGGGGTATGGCTCTCCTGCACACGGATTGACAGCTTAGCCTCTCATTGAACCAACGGCTGTTTTTCCAAGTCCTTTCTAAGAACACAGAGAACACGGCTGAGTTTAGCGGAGATAAATCTCAAAGCCTCATACTTGAGACTCGAACCTGGGAACATCAGATTACGATCTTGGCGATCTATTGGCTGAGTCAGTTCCTCCCTAAACACCGTTTATAATTCTATTTGCTAATCTGGCTTTTACTTGTGGGCAACAAGTCGTATCAATGCGGGGCGTGGGTGGCTCAGTCGGTAGCGCGCCAGGCTCGTAATCTACAATTCCCAGGTTCGAGTCTTAGCTGGGTCAGCGTTGAGATTTATCTCCACAAAACTCCCCGCCCTGCCCACGGTCAGTAGGGGACACCGATGGACTTAGAAAGGCCGCCGTCCGTCGGGTGGGACGTTAAGCCGTGGCCCCGTATGCGGGAGAGCCATACCCTGTGCACGTTAAAGAACATGCTGAATGGCCTTGACGGGAGGCTACCATCTGTCTCCCAACAGCTGTTCCAGAGGGTCTCCTACCCCAACCTTCTCTGAGCCTTCGGGGTCCATGTGACCTGACTATTTAGTCCATGGTGTGCAAAAGAGTGCCGCTCAAAGGTAAAACAATAACAAACAACAACGTATCAGTGCAATCTCACCTCGTACAAGATGTTGCTCAAAGGTGGATGACACTCACCTTCGACCTCATCGTTTTCCTGAACATTAAAGAAGCATAACCAAGTTATTTTCACAGTCCATCCTGGCTAACCTTATAGAAAACCAAGTTTAGGCTTAGAGTAGGCTATTTTTCCACTATGTATTATAGATTAAAGCAGAAATTAACTGCCCCAGCCACCAAACTTTAACAACACGTAACCGTGGCCGAGTGGTTAGCGCGCTTGACTACTGATCTAATGGGACCTGGGATGTGTGGGTTGTTTTTCTGCTGAGGTCTTGCCATCCTCTCAGACAGGCTCCTGTCAGACCTCTGTGGCAAGACACCGATTTTTGCTCAATATTAAAAAACACCTTCTTTCTTATTTTCTCAGGTCTTTTATTTTTCCTCATTTCTGCTTCTAACTTTCCTCTTTCGCCTCATTTTCCTTTATCTGTTGCTTTAAAAATCTTTGCTATAAATTAATAAAAAAAAATCCTCTCAAGCAGCTGCTTGCCTCAGAGGTCTGACAGGGGCGAGGGTGCTCAGTCGGTAGCGCGCCAGACTCGTAATCTGTAGTTCCCAGGTAGTTCCAGGTGGGTCAGCGTTGAGATTTATCTCCGCAAAATTCCCCACCCTGCCCACGGTCAGTAGGGGACACCGATGGGCTTGGAAAGGACGCCGTCCGTCGGATGGGATGTTAAGCCGTGGCCCCGTGTGCGGGAGAGCCATACCCTTTGCACGTTAAAGAACACGCTGGATGGCCTTGATGGGAGACTACCATCTGTCTCCCAACAGCTGTTCCAGTGGGTCCCCTCCCCCAACCTTCTCTGAGCCTTAGGGGTCCTTGTGACCTGGCCATTTAGCCCATGGTGTGCAAAAAAGTGCCGCTCAGAGGTAAAACAACCCAACAACCCAACCCAGAGGTCTGACAGGAGACTGTCAATTTAATAAGCCAGAGAGAAGATCTGTGAACCAAAAGAGACCTCAGCAGAAACAAGACAAAAACATCCATGACTTACCCGAGGCTCGACCCAGGACCTTTTGATCAGTAGCCAAACGTACTAACCACTCGGCCACCTACACGGCTTTTCTTTTTACAGTCATTTTTAATTTTACCTTTATGATGTCTCAATCTTCTTCATCGTTGTCAGTTTCGTTCTATCTTTTCAGCTTTTAAATTTTTTTCTCGAATTCTTAATGTCATCCTTCTATTTTTCTATTCCAAAATTTCATCCCATTATTCGTCTTCATTCCAATAAACTTCCAACTACTTCTTTTCTTTCCTCTAAATTCCTATCTTCTTACTCTTATTTACCTCTTTGAAACTCGTAACTTCTACAGTCGCTCAAAAAAGTATCCTTCGCAACCTTCGTGTCACGTGACACGAAGGTTGCCAGATCGCTAATTTCTAAAAAAATCGTTGCCAGATATTTTTTCTGAATTCTGTAATCAACCATAGCGTTCGGATACTTTTTTGAGGGACTGTACCTTTCCTTTTTTTCTACATTCTTATCTTCTTACCCTTATTTGCCCCTTTAAAACACTGAATTCTCCTTTTGTTTTCTTCTAAATACTTATTTCTCTTTAAAATTCTCTGCCCTGCCCACGGTCAGTAGGGGACACCGATGGGCTTGGAAAGGCCGCCGTCCGTCGGATGGGACGTTAAGCCGTGGCCCCGTGTGCGGGAGAGCCATACCCTGTGCACGTTAAAGAACACGCTGGATGGCCTTGACGGGAGGCTACCATCTGTCTCCCAACAGCTGTTCCAGTGGGTCTCCTCCCCCAACATTCTCTGAGCCTTCGGGGTCCATGTGACCTGGCCATTTAGCCCATGGTGTGCAAAAAAGTGCCGCTCAGAGGTAAAACAACCCAACCCAACAACTTATTTCTCTTTTCTTCCTTTATTTCGCTAAATTCTCATCTTCTTACCTTCCTTTCAATCTTAAAAAATTCTCAACTTCTCCCTTTTTCAGCCTTTCTATTTTCTTATTATTCTTTCCCTCGTAAGAAACATCCACCTTTCTTTTCCTTTCTTTTCCTTCTTAAATTCCCATTTACTTACTTTTATTTTTCTTTTGAAAACTCACCTTCTCTTTTATTTTCATTGAGTTCTCGTCTCTTTTCTTTGACTCTTGAAAGCTCTCATCCTATTTCTTTTAGGGGCAGGTGTGGCTCAGTCGGCAGCGCGCCAGGCTCGTAATCTGCAGTTCCCAGTTCAAGTACCATCTGGGTCAGCGTTGAGATTTATCTCCGCAAAACTTCCCACCTTTCCCACGGTCAGTAGGGGACACCGATGGGCTTGGAAAGGCCGCCGTCGGTCGTACGGGACGTTAAGCCGTGGCCCCGTGTGCATGAGAGAGTCAAACCCTGCGCATGTTAAAGAGCACATTGAATGGCCTTGACGGGCGACTACCATCTGTCTCCCAACAGCTGCTCCAGTGGGTCCCCTCCCCCAACCTTCTCTGAGCCCTCGGGGTCCTTGTGACCTGGCCATCTAGCCCATGGTGTGCAAAAAAGTGCCGCTCAGAGGTCAAACAACCCAACTCTCCCTCTTATAGACTCAATCTCTTCTAAATGGTAATCTGTTTACTCCTCTTTTCTTTTTCTTCCACCCCTTCCTTCCCAGTTTCTCCTTTTCCCTCTCCCTTTCCTAAATTTCCCCCCCCCCTCACTTTCCCTCGTTCCATCTCCCATTCCCCAGAAGTCTCCTCGTGGCAAGCCATCCTAACTTACATCGTCTTGCGACGTCAGCTGAACCAACAAGGCAACAACGAAAGGAAATAGACACGTGAGCATGCGGGTATTGGAAGAGGTTCACGCGCACACCGTGTGACGTCGTGCTGACGTCAGAGCAAGCTACTATCGTCAATTGGGACGTCTTGATGTCAAATATAGAAACTCGTAATAAAACTCAATAACTGAGCTCAACAGTTATGATTGGAGAGCATGCATATTTGCCCAGAGAGTCAACAAATGGATGCCTGGAAGACCAGACTCTAAACTAAGAGAAAACGTTCAACTCTGGGACCTTCTTCTTCAATAGAGGTGAAGGAAAGAAGCGGACGAACTTGATCTTCTCATCTCTGTATTTTGGCCCCTATCCATCCAGAACTGAAATTTCTCATACTCATCAAAACAGGAGATCCCAGTTATCAATGGTTAATTGAATCCCCTTTAAATGGAGAATTCCAACCCATAAAAATAATGTAAATAAGGGTTAGCAGGGACCAGATCCTATGATTAAACCTTTGAGAACACATTTATTTTAAAGAAATTACTTTACCTATCACTTACTATAAGTTATCGATCTATTTATCTTAAAAATAAGACGGAAATTTTACGTCTTGTGTGTGTTTGTATGCTCATGAATTTGTGTATGTATAATGTATATTTTTTATACGTTTATATTTTAATGTATATTATTTATTTATATCACAAAGAATCGTTTACGATTCTTGAGTTTATATCACAAAGAATCGTTTACGATTCTTGAGTTCATATCACAAAGAATCGTTTACGATTCGTGAGTTCATATCACAAAGAATCGTTTACGATTCGTGAGTTCATATCACAAAGAATCGTTTACGATTCGTGAGTTCATATCACAAAGAATCGTTTACGATTCCTGAGTTTATATCACAAAGAATCGTTTACGATTCCTGAGTTCATATCACAAAGAATCGTTTACGATTCCTGAGTTCATATCACAAAGAATCGTTTACGATTCGTGAGTTCATATCACAAAGAATCGTTTACGATTCGTGGGTTCATATCACAAAGAATCGTTTACGATTCGTGAGTTCATATCACAAAGGATCGTTAACGATTCGTGAGTTCATATCACAAAGAATCGTTTACGATTCATGAGTTCATATCACAAAGGATCGTTAACGATTCGTGAGTTCATAACACAAAGAATCGTTTACGATTCGTGAGACTTCGTATCACGTGACACGAAGTTTGCCAGATCACTAATTTCTAAAAAAAATCGTTGCCAGATATTTTTTCTGAATTCTGTAATCAACTGTAGTGTTCGGATATTTTTTTTGAGTGACTGTACCAAAGTTTTATGAGTATAATGCAATTTTAAAGACCCTTGTATATCACTTAATGATAACCAAATGAGAGAAAAAATCATTCCTAATCTCTATGGATGAGAGCTGGTTCAGTGTTCGGATATTTTTTGAGCGACTGTACCATATGCAGAACGACTCTCTCTTAATCAGCATACACTTTAAATGTGACATCACGCGCCCGTGGCGAGTCGAAACCTGGAGGAACGAATCCGTTGGTCGAAAGGTCAGCAAAGGTCATGCGGTGAGCAGCGACCAGCCTGCACTTCCCATCAAGATGCTCTGGTTTGGAAGCAGAGGAGAAAAGATCAACCGGAAATAACGTTGTCGACGGAAATCAAAAGAGGCAGATGCTCATTTCCCTGGAGACCCGATGCTTTGAATCCATTTGACATTCCGCTGCAAACCTGCCTCTGCCAATCTCTTCCACCACCCACTTCCTCAGCACTTCCAAGAAGAGAACGCTAACAAAGGCCGCATCTTAACGCATTCCGTCTTGTAGCCTTGAAGGTCACTAGGAGTGGACATTAATCTCACCTGCTATTGCCCGAAGCAAGTTTTATGATCAACGAAACAAACTTTAGTTAAAGTTTAAATCATTTTAATGTAAAAAAGCAAATATTGGTTTCTCACCATTTGTCGCCAGCTTTCAAATGTCTTATACGCGCTAACAACAATCAATGATGGGCAAAATTTAAATATCCTTGATCTCAAAAGTTCAGATGATAAAACTCAAAGAATGGGAATTTCTTAGAAAAAATGATGTGCACAAAAACAGTTGGGTTGTTTTACCTCTGAGCGGCACTTTTTTGTACACCATGGGCTAAATGGCCAGGTCACATGGATCCCGAAGGCTCAGAGAATGTTGGGGGAGGGGACCCACTGGAACAGCTGTTGGGAGACAGATGGTAGCCTCCCGTCAAGGACATCCAGAGTATTCTTTAACGTGCACAGGGTATGGCTCTCCCGCACACGGCAACACGGCTTAACGTCCCATCCGACGGACGGCAGATTTTCCAAGCCCATCGGTGTCCCCTACTGACCGTGGGAAGGGCGGGGAATTTTGCGGAGATAAATCTCAACGCTGACCCAGCTGGGACTTGAACCTGGGAACTACAGATTACGAGCCTGGCGCGCTACCGACTGAACAATCCCCGCCCCACACAGAAACAGTTTTCTTTAAGGTAATCCCGTAGTCCTTTAAGGGTAAAAAGATGCACCTGGCAGTCTTCTTCAAAGTAAAGAATGTATCAAAGTTTTCTTCAGGATAAGGAATATATGTTGCCAGGTCCGGATAAAAAAAATAGAGGAAGGTGGGGGAGGGGAAGCACGCCATTCAGTCGATCAGAAAAAATGTAAAAAGAGATGGGTAAGAAACGGGATTTCCACTGCAGCGAATCATTTTCGCATTCGTTTTAGAGGATTTTTTAATGACTTAAAAATGCGTGAAATGTGCACATGTTTAATAATTTTTAGCCTCTGGCATTCTCAAAGTAGGGGCCACCCCATCCATCCACTAAATTCGATCGTGCATGTTGCACACTTCTTCAGGTTAAGAAATTCATCTTGAAATATTCTTCATGTTAAGGAAGGAAGCTTGATATAATGGTCTCTAGTGTAGTAGGGAGCGGGGGTGGCTCAGTCGGTAGCGCGCCAGGCTCGTAATCTGTAGTTCCCAGGTTCGAGTCCCAGCTTGGTCAGCGTTGAGATTTATCTCCGCAAAACTCCCTGCCCACGGTCAGTAGCGGACACCGATGGGCTTGGAAAATCTGCCGTCCGTCGGATGGGACGTTAAGCCGTTACCCCGTGTGCTGGAGAGCCATACCCTGTGCACGTTAAAGAACACGCTGGATGGCCTTGACGGGAGGCTACCATCTGTCTCCCAACAGCTGTTCCAGTGGGTCCCCTCCCCCAACCTTCTCTGAGCTTTCGGGGTCCATGTGACCTGGCCATTAACCCATGGTGTGCAAAAAAGTGCCGCTCAGAGGTAAAACAACCCAAAGACTTTAGTGTAGACTAGAAGAATATGTCGCGGTAAGGAATGCATCTTGCAGTCCCTTTCAGCAAGCACGTACAGTCGCTCAAAAAAATATCCGAACACTATGGTTGATTACAGAATTAAAAAAAATATATCTGATAACGATTTTTTTTAAATTAGTGATCTGGCAACCTTCGTGTTACGTAACACGGGGTTGTGTGCACACCCATTTTAACACACCCATTGTGTGCAAAAAAGTGCCCTTCAGAGGTAAACCAAACTAAAACCTCAAGCCTTTGCTTGCCACAGAGATCTAACAGGAGCCTGCCAGCATGGGCCGGGATCTCGAAAAAAAATCTAGGACGGGGCAGAAAAAAAATACAATCAAGCCAGAAAAATGTTAAAGAAGTGGACCAATGAATTGGAAGATGTTTTTATAACATTTCCCCCTCCGTTTCATAGGTGTTTAAAAAATTCCTTGAAATATGCCCGAAATATAAATAAATTTAATAACTTTTTGCCTCCCTTACTATCATTCGGAAAGGGCATGGACCTTGACCCCCCCCCCCCCTAGGTCCGACCCTGTGTCAGTATAATACACAAAAGAAACACTCATACCTTATCAGGGACTCGAACCCACATCCCTTTGATCAGTAGCCAAACACGCTGACCATTCGTCCATCTAGCCCTGACTTAGAGATCTGATAAATCATTTTCGACTAATCTAAAAACAAATCTAAGAGCAATCTAAGATTGTTCTTAATAAAACATTTGAAACCTAATCGACGACGTCCGTTGCATTAGAGAGAAAAAAAAAATGCGTGAAGCTTTCGAAACTGAAGCTGACAGTGCTAACTTGGGAGATCGTACATAACGGATAAGATGGGGGGAGGGGGGGGTGCCTGGGCGATGACGACAATTACTTAAGCCTACAATCTATATGCATTTGTTTCCGGTTCCCCAGAAACGGTAGCGAAGTATGTGTGTGTGTTGGGGGGGATGGGAAAGCACTATTTAGTGGCTGGTAGAAAAAGATGGTAGTGGAAAGTGGGGGGGGGGGGGGGGTGCAAGAGTATCAGTGGCCCAAGCAGCTGGCGTGCTCATATAATGGCTTTGTGCACGATAGAAGCTTTGACGCTCTGGCCCAAGACGTGCGTGGGCCCTATCCGATAGTTCCTCGCCCTTTTCCTGGCCACGATGACGTCACAGGCCAACTGGGAGTGGTCAAGAAAGGCCGAACACTTTCCGGCAACTGGTCAAACAATACTCACCTCCAACGGCTCAGCAAAGTTTAAGAGGATGAGAGAAAAGAAAAAAGATTGAACTGTTATGAACGCGGATCAATGTTTCCTACATCGTCTGTTAACGTCGTTTTTTTTTCCTATTCAGCAGAAGAATAGATGTTGGTCTGCCATTTAAAAAATTGTCCAGGACTACACTCTTCCGCAGTTAAATTTACTGTAGAGCAATGTCCCTTTTACAAATTTGTACGAAAAGCAATTCAGAAATTTTATGTTTGTAAGGAAAGCAATTTGGAATTTCCATGTTTGTAAGAAAAGCAATTTGGAATTTCCATGTTGGTAAGAAAAGCAATTTGGAATTTCCACGTTTGTAAGAAAAGCAATTTAGAATTTCCACGTTAGTAAGAAGGTTGTTGGGTTGTTTTACCTCTGAGCGGCACTTTTTTGCACACCAAGGGCTAAATGGCCAGGTCACATGGACCCCGAAGGCTCAGAGAAGGTTGGGGGAGGGGACCCACTGGAACAGCTGTTGGGAGACAGATGGTAGCCTCCCGTCAAGGCCATCCAGCGTGTTCTTTAACGTGCACAGGGTATGGCTCTCCCGCACACGGGGCCACGGCTTAACGTCTCATCCGACGGACGGCGGCCTTTCCAAGCCCATCGGTGTCCCCTACTGACCGTGGGCAGGGCGGGGAATTTTGCGGAAATAAATCTCAACGCTGACCCAGCTGGGACTCGAACCTGGGAACTACAGATTACGAGCCTGGCGCGCTACCGACTGAGCCACCCCCGCCCCTCGTTAGTAAGAAAAGCAATTTGGAATTTTCATGTTTGTAAGAAAGGCAATTTGGAATTTCCATGTTTGTAAGAAAAGCAATTTAGAATTTCCATGTTGGTAAGAAAAGCAATTTGGAATTTCCACGTTTGTAAGAAAAGCAATTTAGAATTTCCACGTTAGTAAGAAAAGCAATTTGGAATTTCCACGTTTGTAAGAAAAGCAATTTGGAATTTCCATGTTTGTAAGAAAAGCAATTTGGAATTTCCACGTTTGTAAGAAAAGCAATTTGGAATTTCCACGTTAGTAAGAAAAGCAATTTGGAATTTCCACGTTAGTAAGAAAAGCAATTTAGAATTTCCACGTTAGTAAGAAAAGCAATTTGGAATTTCCACGTTTGTAAGAAAAGCAATTTAGAATTTCCATGTTGGTAAGAAAAGCAATTTGGAATTTCCACGTTTGCAAGAAAAACAATTTAGAATTTTCATGCTTGTAAAAAAAAGCAATTTAGAATTTCCATGTTTGTAAGAAAAGCAATTTAGAATTTCCATGTTGGTAAGAAAAGCAATTTAGAATTTCCATGTTTGTAAGAAAAGCAATTTGGAATTTCCACGTTTGTCAGAAAAACAATTTAGAATTTTCATGCTTGTAAAAAAAAGCAATTTAGAATTTCCACGTTTGTCAGAAAAGCAATTTGGAATTTCCATGTTTGTAAGAAAAGCAATTTGGAATTTCCACGTTTGTAAGAAAAACAATTTAGAATTTTCATGCTTGTAAAAAAAAGCAATTTAGAATTTCCATGTTTCTAAGAAAAGCAATTCAGAATTTCCATATTTGTAAGAAAAGCAATTCAGAATTTCCATGTTGGTAAGAAAAGCAATTTAGAATTTCCATGTTGGTAAGAAAAGCAATTTAGAATTTCCATGTTGGTAAGAAAAGCAATTTAGAATTTCCATGTTTCTAAGAAAAGCAATTCAGAATTTCCATATTTGTAAGAAAAGCAATTCAGAATTTCCATGTTGGTAAGAAAAGCAATTTAGAATTTCCATGTTGGTAAGAAAAGCAATTCAGAATTTCCATGTTGGTAAGAAAAGCAATTTAGAATTTCCATGTTGGTAAGAAAAGCAATTTAGAATTTCCATGTTTCTAAGAAAAGCAATTCAGAATTTCCATATTTGTAAGAAAAGCAATTTAGAATTTCCATGTTGGTAAGAAAAGCAATTCAGAATTTCCATGTTGGTAAGAAAAGCAATTTAGAATTTCCATGTTGGTAAGAAAAAGCAAATTGGGATTTACACGTTTTCTGGAAGAGTAACAAATCAGTTTAAGCATTTACCAGATGCAATTGCTTTCAGTTTAAGAATTTACAGACGGAGAAAATTCCAGGTTATGAATTAATGGGAAAAATAGCATTCCGGTTATGCATTGATTATTAGCAATTAATAATCATGTTTTTTCAATAGCAGAAATATCCAGTTTACGTATTAACAAAAGGTACAGCTCTCGGTTATACTTCTACTTTTCTTATTTTGTGGAGGAGCAACATCAGTTTTGTTATTTTCAGGGTCAGCAATGTCCAATTTGAATATTTCTGCGTTATCAACGTCCAGTTTCCTTATTTCTATATGGGCGGGGGTTGCTCAGTCGGTAGCACGCCAGGCTCGTAATCTGTAGTTCCTAGGTTCGAGTCCCAGCTGGGTCAGCGTTGAGATTTATCTCCGCAAATTTCCTCCGCCCTGCCCACGGTCAGTAGGGGACACCGATAGGCTTGGAAATGCCGTCGTCCGTCGGATGGGACGTTAAGCCGTGGCCCCGTGTGCGGGAGAGCCATACCCTCTGCACGTTAAAGAACACGCTGGATGGCCTTGACGGGAGGCTACCATCTGTCTCCCAACATCTGTACCAGTGGATCCCCTCCCTCAACCTTCTCTGAGCCTTCGGGCCATTTAGCCCATGGCCATTTAGCCCATGGTGTGCAAAAAAGTGCCGCTCAGAGGTAAAACAACCCAATCCAACCTTATTTCTATGACGAACGAATTCCAGTTTAAGCATTTGTAAAAAGTGCTATGTCAATTTTACTACATACTTTACTGTGAAAAATGTGTATTTTTCATAGCTAGGAATATTCAGTTTAGATATTTCCAAGGAGAATATCTTCCAGTTCCAGCTAATATAGCTTTCTACGCCACGTGCATTTTCCATGGGAGCAAGTTCTAGTTTGCCCATTTTCAATTGGTGAAAAGTCGCTTTTATATATTTTCAGGGGTAAGTAACATGCAATTTATATATTCTCAAGGTCGGAAATGTCCACCTCAGCTACAGTCGCTCAAAAAAATATCCAAACACTACGATTGATTATAGAATTCAGAAAAAATATCTGGCTGACACGAAGGTTGCCAGATCACTAATTTCTAAAAAAAATCGTTGTCAGATATTTTTTTTTTGAATTCTGTAATCAACCGTAGTGTTCGAATATTTTTTTTGAGCGATTATACTTCTAGGAAGAGAAGCAGGAGAAACTTTCACAGAGAGAATCATTTTTGACATATTACAGGTGAAACAACGCTCAGCGGGGGGAAGGAGGTGGCTCAGTCGACAGCGCGCCAGGCTCGTAATCTGCAGTTCCCAGGTTCGAGTCCCAGCTGGGTCAGCGTTGAGATTTATCTCCGCAAAATTTCCCGCCCTGCCCACGGTCAGTAGGGGACACCGATGGGCTTGGTAAAGCCCACCGTCCGTTGGATGGGACGTTAAACTGTGGTCCCCGTGTGCGGGAGAGCCATACCCTGTGCACGTTAAAGAACACGCTGGATGGCCTTGACGGGAGGCTACCATCTGTCTCCCAACAGCTGTTCCAGTGGGTCCCCTTTCCCAACCTTCTCTGAGCCTTCGGGGTCCATGTGACCTGGCCATTTAGCCCATGGTATGCAAAAAAGCGCCGCTCAGAAGGTAAAAGAACCCAAACCAACACTCAGCGCCGCTCAGAGGTAAAAGAACCCAAACCAACACTCAGCGCCGCTCAGAAGGTAAAAGAACCCAAACCAACACTCAGCGCCGCTCAGAAGGTAAAAGAACCCAAACCAACACTCAGCGCCGCTCAGAAGGTAAAAGAACCCAAACCAACACTCAGCGCCGCTCAGAAGGTAAAAGAACCCAAACCAACACTCAGCGCCGCTCAGAAGGTAAAAGAACCCAAACCAACACTCAGCGCCGCTCAGAAGGTAAAAGAACCCAAACCAACACTCAGCGCCGCTCAGAAGGTAAAAGAACCCAAACCAACACTCAGCTGACGTTTCTCCAGAGGAAACAACGCCCAATTTATGTATTTCCATAGAGTGCATTGTGCACCTAATGTATTTCGAAAAGAGCTATGTTCGGTGTACACAAATATATGTATAGATAAAAATGCAATTTGAAGTTTTAATTTCATATCTTCCAAAACACTGAACCTCTGCCCAGCATACTAAACCAATGAGAGTTTCTAAATTTTTGTCTGTAGTTATTTCAAAATTACATCCTCCCAAAAATATATAAGCAGATCAGAAAAATTGATTGATTCGTTGATGAAGAAACACCAGTTCAGCCTTCTAAACCAAATAAACAGAACTCGTCGCACACAACCACATCTTACCTCACATGGAGAAGTGACGTCACGGAGGGAGTGATGACGTCACAGATCTAGTGCTGTGGGCGCGCTTTAATCAAAACATACGACCCTCTCGTCCACAGCGGCTGACAGATGACCGTTTGGCGTCCACCCTCAAAGCGGACGGACGCTATTTTTAGACCACAAATAGAACGGCGACTATTGTTCTTCGATTTTGAACAACGACAACTGAGATTAAGGTGTATTGAAAGATCTCTTTTCGAGAGCGAGGAGGGGGGAAGCGGAGGTGGGTGGGGGGCACCTACAATGACGAATCTCTTCCGTGAACGGAAATACGTGCGAGGAAGAAACTAGTGCACTCGGAAGAGAAGAGGTGGAAAAAGAAGAAGATCAAAATCTGGAAGAGTTTCTGCCGTGTAACTAATGATGCCAGATTTCGGCAAGAAGTCGACGGATGAGCTCGCATGGAGATTGTTTGAGATCCCATTCACGTGATTGACTAGTGAGGGATCTGGCAATAAAACATTTCGGTTGGCATTGAATTCAGTGCGTGGAAGTTTTTCTCTGAGGCAGACATGTCTCATCGGCCACGGGTGACTCTTCAGCTGGATATTTCGGCGATCTCGTGATCCGTTTCAACTGAAAAAGAAGCTACTCGGTAAAAAAATGAAATGAAGTTCGGTGTTGTATTTGGTCAATTGTAAGACTGAACGACATCTTTTTCAAGAGAAAATCAAATATTAGCATTAACCATAGCGGACAAATTCTTCAGCGTTGGCCAAACAGAACAGAGTACTCTACGCTCAAAAATCCTAAATAAAGATTAGGTTCGGGTTGTTTTACCTCTGAGCAGCATTGGTTAAATGGTGAGCATTTAACCAATGCGTATACAATGGTTAAATGGTGAGGTCACAAGAACCCCGTGAGCTCAGAGAATGTTGGGGGAAGGGAATTCACTAGACTTAGGAGACAAATTTTGTCCGGTTGCTTTATTTCTGAGCGGCACTTTTTTGCGCACCATGGGCTAAATGGCCAGGTCACAAGGACCCCGAATGCTCAGAGAAGGTTGGGGGAGGGGACCCACTGGACAGCTGTTAGGAGACAGATGGTAGCCTCCCGTCAAGGCCATCCAGCGTGTTCTTTAACGTGCACAGATATGGCTCTCCCACAAACGAGACCACGGCTTAACGTCCCATCCGACGGACTTTTCCAAGCCCATTAATATCCCCTATTGACCGAGGGCAAAGCGGGGAGTTTTGAGGTTAGGGGACAAATGGAAGCCATGCCGTGCGTTTTTAACGTGGGTGGCTCTCCTGCACGTGGAGCCACGATTTTAAATCCCCATCCAAGCCCGTCAACATCTTTCACACCGAATGCAGGATGGGGATTGGCGGACATAAAGCTCAGCACAGGCACAAGTGAGACTCGAACCACGGAACTGCATATTACGATCTTGGCGCTCTATTGAGAGAGCGAACTCCTTCACCCCGAAATAGAGAAGACCGATTTCAAGTGATATGTTATCACTTAGATTCCAAACAGAGCATTTCAATTTGAATTGTTATATCTTGGTTCCTTCAAGGTCTGTCTTTCGTCATTGAGGGGGCGGGGGTGGCTCAGTCGGTAGCGCGCCAGGCTCGTAATCTGTAGTTCCCAGGTTCGAGTCCCAGCTGGGTCAGCGTTGAGATTTATCTCCGCAAAATTCCCCGCCCTGCCCACGGTCAGTAGGGGACACCGATGGGCTTGGAAAGGCCGACGTCCGTCGGATGGGACGTTAAGCCGTGGCCCCGTGTGCGGGAGAGCCATATCCTGTGCACGTTAAAGAACACACTGGATGACCTTGACGGGAAGCTACCATCTGTCTCCCAACAGCTGTTCCAGTGGGTCCCCTCCCCCAACCTTCTCTGAGCCTTCGGGGTCCATGTGCCCTGCCCATATTAGCCCATGGTGTGCAAAAAAGTGCCGCTCAGAGGTAAAACAACCCAACTCTTTCGTCATTGAAAGACTAAATACCTCACTCCTATCAATTAATCGTATCATCATCCTTTCTGTGCAACCTTGGTTAATATTCTATAACAGTGAATAAAAAAATATATTTTCACATATTTTCCTGATTAGTTAAGAACCCAATTTTCTGGCCGAAAGAAAGGTTGTGTGGAAGACGTGAAGCATAAACAGATTAAAAGTGAAAATGTAATTAAATATCGATTTCTTTTTCTCGTTTTCTTCCCATTCCCCCCCCCCCTTCTCTATTTCTCCGTCTACTCAGCTTCTTTGAATACTCTAACTTCCCCTTTTCATTATTAGTCAAATAGCCAGTCAGCAACATTGAAACTGAGCCCAGTGTCTTGAGATAACCCTAATTGGAGAATCTGTTTCAATTTCTACGGTCGCGGTTAAATCTTCTCTCTTTTTTAGATTACAACAATCTTAATCACCAGGGAAACACCCAAAAAGATCTCTCTTAGCGAAACGACTATTTCTATTTTTGGGAGGGCGATGGGGGAGGGGGTTACATCTGAGCGGCACTTTTTTGGCACACAATGGGCTAAATAACCAGGTCACAAGAACACCAATGGCTCAGAGAAGGTTGGGAGAAGTGGACTTACTGGACAACTGTTAGGAGACAGATGTCAGCCACCCGTCAACACCATCCAGTGTGTTCTTTAAAGTTCACAAGGAATGGCTGTCCTACACATTAGGGGGCGGGGGTGGCTCAGTCGGTAGCGCGCCAGGCTCGTAATCTGTTTTTTGGGGAGAATTTTTTGGGCGGGGAATGTTTTTTGGGCGGGGAATTTTGCGGAGATAAATCTCAACACTGAGATAGTTCCCAGGTTCGAGTCCGAACCTGGGAACTATCTCAGTGTTGAGATTTATCTCCGCAAAATTCCCCGCCCTGCCCATGGTCAGTAGGGGACACCGATGGGCTTGGAAAGGCCACCGTCCGTCAGATGGGACGTTAAGCCGTGGACCGTGTGCGGGAGAGACATACCCTGTGCACGTTAAAGAACACTCTGGATGGCCTTGATGGGAGGCTACCATCTGTCTCCCAACAGCTGTTCCAGTGGGTCCCCTCCCCCAACCTTCTCTGAGCCTTCGGGGTCCATGTGACCTGGCCATTTAGCCCATGGTGTGCAAAAAAAGTGCCGCTCAGAGGTAAAACAACCCAACCTACACATTAGACCACGGCTTAACGTCTCATTCGACTGACGACAGCCTTTCCCAAGTCCATGGTGTCCCCTACTGACCCAGGGGAGGATGGGGATATATCGGAGATAAATATCAACGCCGGCCCAGGCGAGACTCGAACCTGGGAACCGCACCTTATGAGCTTGAAGCACTACCAATTGAGCCACCCTCACCCCTAATATTTGTGTAAAACAACACAAAACCTAATTGTTGCCTGAATAAAATCGTACTTTGCCGTCCCACGGCCGAGTGGTTAGCGCGCTTGGCTACTGATCTAAGGGACCTGGGTTCGAGCCCCGGGTAAGGCATGGCTGTTTGTGTCGTTTTTTCTGCTGAGGTCTTGCCATCCTCACAGATCTTCTACTATGGCATATAAACTGACAGGCTCCTGTCAGACCTCTGTGGCAAGCAGCTGCTTGAGGGGGTATTTATTTTTATTTAATTTTTTTAAGCTGACCCAACATCCGAAATTTAGATTGGATTGGATTGGTTTACCTCTGAGCGGCACTTTTTTGCACACAATGGGCTAAATGGCCAGGTCACATGGACCCCGAAGGCTCAGAGAAGGTTGGGGGAGGGGACCCACTGGAACAGCTGTTGGGAGACAGATGGTAGCCTCCCGTCAAGGCCATCCAGCGTGTTCTTTAACGTGCACAGAGTATGGCTCTCCCGCACACGGGCCCACGGTTTAACGTCCCATCCGACGGACGGCGGCCTTTCCAAACCCATCGGTGTCCCCTACTGACCGTGGGCAGGGCGGGGAATTTTGCGGAGATAAATCTCAACGCTGACCCAGCTGGGACTCGAACCTGGGAACTACAGATTACGAGCCTGGCGCGCTACCGACTGAGCCACCCCCGCCCCCATCCAAAATTTAGATTGGTAGTGAATTCATGTCAAGTAATGTTATGCAATACTTGACTTTGTGAATTCAGAACCTATAATTTACTACATCCTGTTTCAATGGAAAATGTGAATACAGTTTTGATGTACAATAGGTCCGCTTCTATATGTAAGCAGTGGAATCCCAATTTTCAGTAGAATTCCTACAGTCCAGCACTATTTGGACTGACTGTGATATTGACGACTGTTGGATATTCCGTGCCAGTTGTTAAATAATACTCTCATTAATAGCCCAAAAACCTTCAAGACTTTTATTTCACATTTTTAAATGTTAGAGTGTTAATATAACGTTAGAAGAGTAATTTAAGTGCCCGTTTCTCTGAGAAACTTAGTTTATTGTACAGTCGCTCAAAAAATATCCGAACGCTATGGTTGATTACGGAATTCAGAAAAAATATCTGGCAACGATTTTTTTATAAATTAGTGATCTGGCAACCTTCGTGTATTTCACTAATTTCTAAAAAAAATCGTTGCCAGATATTTTTTTCTGAATTCTGTAATCAACCATAGTGTTCGGATATTTTTTAATATATATAATGCGCATGAATATATAATGCAATGAATATGGAGCGTGTGCAGTTACCGTTCACAGCAAACTGGAGCGGTTGCGGTTAATGTTCACAGCACATTGGATCGTGTGAGCTCACAAAGACCTGGATCGTGTGGGCTCACTCACGGAAATATTGAGCGTGCGCAGTTACCGTTCACAGCAAACTGGAGCGGTTAATGTTCACAGCACATTGGATCGTGTGAGCTCACAAGGACCTGGATCATATGGGCTCACTCACGGAAATATTGAGCGTGTGCAGTTACCGTTCACAGCAAACTGGAGCGGTTGCGGTTAATGTTCACAGCACATTGGATCGTGTGAGCTCACAAAGACCTGGATCGTGTGGGCTCACTCACGGAAATATTGAGCGTGTGCATTTACCGTTCACAGCAAACTGGAGCGGTTGCGGTTAATGTTCACAGCACGTTGGATCGTGTGAGCTCACAAAGACCTGGATCGTGTGGGAACAAAGAACTGGAGCGTGTGCAGTAACTGCACACGCTCCAGTTTGCTGTGAACGGTAACTGGAGCGTTTACAGTTGCTGTACACGCTCCAGATATTTTTCCTGAATTCTGTAATCACGTGACACGAAGGTTGCCAGATCACTAATTTCTAAAAAAAATCGTTGCCAGATATTTTTTTTCTGAATTCTGCAATCAACCGTAGTGTTCGGATATTTTTTGGAACGACTGTACTGATCAATGTTCTTAAGAAATGAAATGTTCTTTTGACATGGCCATTTAGCGTATTGTGTGCACAAAAGTTCCACTCAAAGGTAAAACAACCAACCAAGCAACAGCCACATCGACCACTAAATGCAAGCACATAATTATTTTATAAAGTTATTTGTGAATATTTAGATTTCGAAATTAATATAATATTGATTACTAACCTTTTTTTAAGCAGCGTCAATTTATTTAATGCTTAAAATTTCATATAAAGGCTGTTCTTCTAAACACGCATAGGAATTTCAGATTCCTAAACTTCCATGGGGCGGGGGGCGGGGGATGGCTTAGTCGGTAGCGCGCCAGGTTCGTAATCTGCAGTTCCCAGGTTCGAGTCCCAGCTGGGTCAGCGTTGAGATTTATCTCCGCAAAATGTCCCCGCCCGCCCACGGTCAGTAGGGGACACCGATGGGCTTGGAAAGACTGCCGTCCGTCGGATGGGACGTTAAGCCATGGCCCCGTGTGCGGGAGAGCCATACCCTGTGAACGTTAAAGAACACGCTGGATGACCTTAACGGGAGGCTACCATCTGTCTCCCAAAAGCTATTCCAGTGGATCCCCTTCCCCAACCTTCATCTGAGCCTTCGGGGTCCTTGTGACCTGGCCATTTAGCCGATTGTATGCAAAAAAGTGCCGCTCAGAGGTAAAACAACCCAACCCTTGACTGGAGCGTACCATCTGTCTCCCAACAGCTGTTCCAGTGGGTCCCTTCCCCCAACTTTCTCTTCGGTGTCCTTGTGACCTGGCCATTTAGCCCATGGTGTGCAAAAGAGTGCCGCTCAGAAGTAAAGCAGCACAACTCTGACTTTGATGAAAAAAAAAAGGTATCATTCTGATGGACTTAGAAAAAAAAAGACACAGGGAAATGCATTATAACCTACCATTATAATTTATCTAATCAATTCACCGTATAGCATACTTAAAAGAAAAACATGAGTTATCATTCTACATTACCTAAATAAATATCTCTAGCATGTCACCAGTATAATTTTGTGGGAAAAAAATGTTCGATATAACTAACCTGAAACTTTTATTTCTCTTTGTTCCTTGAAGTATTAACAGCACTCCCCCCAGAGACTGTCATCTTTTGACATTTCGTTCCGGAAATAATATTCGCCATTCACAATATTCCTTCGCCATCCACAAATCAAAAATTCAATAACCATTCTGAGCTATTTTTGTAATCGGAACTGGAAAAAAAAATGAAAGGATCAACTAGCTGTGCATCGCCTCCATTGTCGTAAATCTTTAAAGAGACTTACAGCATCACTGATTCGAGACATGATTCGGAAAGGTATCGTTCCGTGTTTTTGCGTTCGGCAGAAAGACCGAATCGTCGGATGAAACGAAAAAAAAATAAAAGTCGATATTTATATTGAATTCGTTAATTAGGAATGTGACTCCTATAGGTTGGGATGTTTTACCTCTGAGCGGCACTTTTTTGCACACAATGGGATAAATGGCCAGGTCACAAGGACCCCGAAGGTTCAGAGAAAATTGGGGGGGGGGATTGGGTTGTTTTATCTCTCAGCGGCACTTTTCTGCACACCGTGGGCTAAATGGACAGGTCACAAGAACCCCGAAGGCTCAGAGACGGTTGGGGGTTGGGTTGTTTTTCCTCTGAACGGCACCTTTTTTGCATACAATGGGCTAAATGGCCAGGTCACAAGGACCCCGAAGGCTCAGAGCAGGTTGGGAGTTGCGTTGGGCTGTTTTATCTCTGAGCAGCACTTTTTTGCACACCATGGGCTAAATGGCCAGGTCACAAGAACCCCGAGAAATGAAACCCCCGAAAGCTCAGAGAAGGTTGGGTTGTTTTATCTCTGAGCGGCATTTTTTTGCGCACTATGGGTTAAATGGCCAGGTCACAAGGACCGCGAAGTCTCAGAGAAAGTTGGGGGAGGGAGACCCACTGGAACAGCTGCTGGGAGACAGATGGTAGCCTCCCGTCAAGGCCATCCAGCATGTTCTTTAAAGTGCACGTGTATAGCTCTGCCACACATGGAGCCACGGCTTAACGTCCCATCCGACGGATGGCAGCCTTTCCAACTCCTATAGGACTAGAAGTCTAAAGTTAGGTACCTTTAACCAATGGCGTATCCAGAAATTTCTAGTGGGTAGGTGGGGCCATCTAGTGTATATGATGAGTACTATTTTTAGAAAAGCCCTCAATTTTAGTTGTAATTTTTCCAATTTTTGACTTCCGCTCATTAAAAAAACCTGTTATCAAAATTTCCTCCCCCTTTATTAAAAACCCTAAATGTATTTTTAAGCTCCACCTCTTTAAAGAACACCTGGTTGACCCACCTGTATTTTTTAAGCCCCCTGAATTTCCTAACACCTGAAAAAAAAGTCTTCGATTTTTGGTGAGGCCATCTAGTGTATACTTTAGTAAGATTTTAGTCGTAATTTTCCAATTTTTGACTCCCCCTTCATTAAAAAAAAACCCTTATCAAAAGTAACGCCCCCTCTATTAAACCCCCCTCACTGATCACAAACTCCCGTCTCTTGGTATCTACTCTCATCTGAAATTTTCCAAGTCCACTAAACCTTTTTGGTGGCAACACTCATCCCCGTCTCAGAATGGTTGATGCAATCCTCAAAAATAATTACAAGGTCCCATATTTTGCGAATTCGACCTTCACTAGAATAAGGACTATCCCGCAGTAACTGTTTTAAAAGACTGTCCCACAGAAAATAAAATGAAAAATGCTATTGGGTAAAAACGAAAAAATTAATAAAAGGAAAACGGCGAGAGAAAAAAACTTTATTCGTAATTATGAAAATTATTGAAGGGTAATATGGTCCGGTGACCTGTATGGGTGACATAAAAGACCTACTTTAGAACACGCAACAAGCGTTTGGAACCTCACCCCCCGGACCACGTTTTACTGATGGATGGTTTTACAATCTGAAAAGTCCTGCGAAATTAAAAAATATTATTCCAAACGGGGAAATCATAAGGGTTTTATTGAAGGATGAATCTTGGATCACCCCCTGCGCTGTCGATACCCCTTTGCTTCCATATCAGGGGCGATGTCTTACAACATGAAAACCCACTGGCACTCTTGATCATAGTTTTCGGACTCCAAATTTTTCCAAGTCCAGAGACGGATGACAGCCCCTCTGACTAAACCCATATTGTCACCCCCAATTCTACTCCCCTTTGTTTCAGATCATCACAGGATATGGAAACATTGTTTTCCATCCTCTTATCGAAACATCCCATTTATGATAAGTCATCCATTTGTTTACCCCTTCGGAAGAAGACAACCCATTTTGAAATTATGCCCCCCTAAACCTCCTAGTGTTGCGCCTCTCTTATTTAGTCTCCATTGGGTTGAACGATGTTGCCATCAGATATCTGTGTTTCCGCGTCAGGACTAGTTTTGGAAAGTGGTTTTACGTTAAATCTTCCATGTCTCAATTAATTACTCTCCGCCGTTACGCGACATGGTTTTATTCCTAATACTTATTGTCGCTGTAGCCTCAGTACATGATGCAAACTCTTTCCTAGGAGGGGGCGGGGGTGGCTCAGTCGGTAGCGTGCCAGGCTCGTAATCTGTAGTTCCCAGGTTCGAGTCCCAGCTGGGTCAGCGTTGAGATTTATCTTCGCAAAATTCCCCGCCCTGCGCCCATGGTCAGTAGGGGACACCGATGGGCTTGGAAAGGCCGCCGTCCGTCGGATGAGACGTTAAGCCGTGGCCCCGTGTGCGGGAGAGCCATACCCTGTGCACGTTAAAGAACACGCTGGATGGCCTTGACGGGAGGCTACCATCTGTCTCCCAACAGCTGTTCCAGTGGGTCCCCTCCCCCAACCTCCTCTGAGCCTTCGGGGTCCATTTGACCTGGTCATTTAGCCCATGGTGTGCAAAAAAGTGCCGCTCAGAGGTAAAACAACCCAACCCAACTTTCCTAGGAAGTAGCGCTACGCAATAAGATAACAATTTCTCCCTCCGAAGAAAAATCAACTATGGGAGTAATCATTTTTTAAAAATCTACAGTTCTAAAAGCTCTCAGTTTTTAAAAATCGTCTTTTCCACCGTTTCTTGGCGAACGTGTGCCTCATCACGCTGATGAAATTCGCGTTGCGACATTAGTACACGTTTGTTCGCTTTACAAGGTCAGTTGTTTTCATAGGGTAAATTCTGTAAAGGAACGTGGCAGAATGCTACAGAAAGTAAGCCATGCTAAAAGTAGAATTAACACGTTTCCGCTTGCGTTTCTGTTTATGGTGCATAAAAAACTTTAGTTCCAACGTGAGTTAACGGAGTAGGGAACAATAGTTTTAACAAATACACTAACCAACTATAAAAAATAATACATAAGTCTCACACGATAGTACCCTCTCAACTTACCTGAGTTAATCCCCCGAAATTTTATTTGCAACTGGACTGATAGTCAAAATTTAGCAAATACTTCAACGGAACAACCTTCTTCAATTCAGCTACATAAAAATCCGCCTAACTATGCTCTGACATATATGTTCTGATAGGGCCTCAGTAAAAGAATTCTGCCCTTTTGTCACGAAAATCGATGTTCTCACGTAGAGCATACAAAAGCTCCTACTATCGTTGTCACGTGATCTGCTGAAATGCCGGGAGACGAGCGCGCAGCAACAGGCAATCGGTGATAACTCAAAGGTCACGGGTCAACTCACGCGCTGCCCTATGGAACAGATAAGCCGAATCATATCTAAATCCTTTACTTGTGAGAACCGCTCAGTGCTTTTATCTTCCTCAACTCTAATGAGAAAGTTAAATAATTACTCGTTTCATGACGATATGCAAAATAAGGAATTCTCCTGCCGATAGATTAGCTTCTCAAGAGATTCACTTAAATATTGATAAGAATCTATGAAATTCAAAGTTCCAAGGGAGAATGCTGTGTATTTTTCCATATTATTGGGAATGCAATTAATCTTCTTATTTTTGATCATTCCTTGCAGATGGCTGTCCTTTAGGTTATGAAATATAACTGGAATCTTATTTGGGAGCTTAAAATTGAGATTACACGCATTATGAGCGGATCCTTGGAGAAGCGCTAGGGGGAAGAAGACTATATCCATGTAA
Source organism: Ryuthela nishihirai (assembly GCA_038380435.1). NCBI lineage: Eukaryota > Metazoa > Arthropoda > Arachnida > Araneae > Heptathelidae > Ryuthela > Ryuthela nishihirai. The sequence continues at coordinate 49,121,860 of JAWZYU010000024.1, read as the reverse complement.
TGGAACTCATTCGACATAAAAACCCTAGGCCAATATCATGACTTGTACACAAACGTGCTCCTCTTAGTAGATGTGTTTGAGAAAACTATGTGTCGGATACTATGAAATTGATCCCTGTCAAGTTTACACAGCTCCTGAACTAGCCTGGCAAGCATGCCTGAAGATGACAAATGTTAATTTAGAGTTGATAACTGATCCTACAATGTACCTTTTCCTGGAAAACAATTAATAAAAGGGTTTTTTAATAAAAGGGAGGAATTTTTAATAAAGGGAGGATTAATTAATTTTTAATTAATCATTAATTATTAGCAGTCCCATGGCCGAGTGGTTAGCACTGAAGCGGTTAGACGCTTGGCTACTGATCTAAGGGCAATCGGTGATCTTGTGAGAACAGCTCAGTGCTTTTACCTTCCTCAACTCTAATGAGAAAGTTAAATAATTACTCGTTTCATGACGAAATGCAAAATAAGGTTCGAGTCCCGTGTAAGGCATGGCTGTTTGTATCGTTTTTCTGCTGAGGGCCTGCCATCCTCACAGACCTTCTACTATGGCATATAAACTGACAGGCTCCTGTCAGACCTCTGTGGCAAGCAGCTGCTTAAGGAGGTATTTATTTATTTATTTTTTTATTTATTAATTATTAATTATGAATATTAATAAGGGAGCGTGGTCGGTGACGCCATAGGGGGAAAGCAGTAGTGCGGGTACCCCCCGGGTGGGAACAAACTACTAACCAAATTGTATTAATTCGTTTCAAGTTTACCTTGTAGCTCTTGTATATGTGTGTTCACTGTAGTGATGTTAATTTTGCAAAGAAACCTCTTATACATGCTTCAGTCGTCTCGAGATTTTAAGAGTTCAAAAAGAAATGTGCTCTTTTTAAATATAAAACTGGCAACTCAAGTAGGACCCTTATCAAAGGATGATATTTAAAGTTTGTTTAAAAAAAATTTAGCACACTTCTTTCAATCGAGTAACTTTAATCTATTTAGCCCCATTAATAATACAAATTGGGACATATAGAAATGTGAAACTTTTCTCCGATATTACCACAAATTTCTGACAAGACTGCAGAGAACGTTCCTAATGAAATCGTTTTAGTACAGTCGCTCAAAAAAGTATCCGAACACTATAGTTGATTACAGAATTCAGAAAAAATATCTGGCAACGATTTTTTGAGATATTAGTGATCTGGCAACCTTCGTGTCACGTTGCCAGATCACTGATTTCTAAAAAAACCGTTGCCAGATATTTTTTCTGAATTCTGTAATCAACCATAGTGTTCGGATATTTTTTTGAGCGACTGTACTTGACCTTACAGGATCCAATGATTCATCATGTAAAACTATATTTTTTTTTGATAGCTCTCAATTATTCTTAAATATATATGGCGAAGAAGGCGAAACCTCAGCAAAAAAAACAACACAAGAAAAAGAAACATCATGATTTATCCGGCCTCACAATCAGATCTCTTTGATATGTAGATAAGCACTCGGTGGTAGACTAGTTAGCACGCTTGTCTGTAAATCACAAAGAACCTGGGTTCGAACCCCAGATAAAGCTTGGACGTATTATATTGATGAGCTCCTGTTAGACCTCAGTGGTAAAGTGTAGTGGATCTTTAGGTGTAGTGGATCTAGGAGTGTTAAAGGTAATGTGTCTCATTAATTGATTTCTTGGTTCATGCTTTCTCTACTGAGGGAAACCAAAAATTTATCAACTAGATTATTATAAGCCTTCCGTTAATCATATTTCTCTACTTGAGAAACTATAGGCTAATAGTTAACGTCTTCATGTCGCACAACAGTGAATTGCAATTTTGAGGCAGATCATTGCAAAATAGCCATTTCACTTTCGGCCGTAAGTGATTCATAGAAAATAGTTCTCTCATCCAGTTTTTATGCAAATTTCTCAATTTTAGCGATAGGTGGTGCAGATGTTTTTCCTTTCCTTTCACTGATTAAAATTATAGACTGTATCCACGAAAGTTTAATAATATTTCAAAGTTAAGAGTATTGATATCCATTTGTGATCCACTTGTAAAGTCAAATAATAAAAAAATAAATACCCCCTCGAGCAGCTGCTTGCCACAGAGGTCTCACAGGAGCCTGTCACTTTATATGCCACAGTATAAGGTCTGAGAGGATGGCAGGACCTCAGCAGAAAAACGACACATACATCCATGCCTTACCCGGGGCTCGAACCCAGGTCCCTTAGATCAATAGCCAAGCGTGCTAACCACTCGGCCACGGGACGGCTAACGTCAAATACGAAACTAAATTATGTGTCCTCAATGATTATATACGTAACTCCCGAATTTACAAATGAATTCATTCCCATTTCCTCACTTTTCAGTTTAGCGATATTACATAATCAATATTATTTTCCTATATTTCAATGATCTTTAAGACAGCTTGAATAACTATTAGGCCCTAAAAGACAGAAATTAAAAACTTTAGGAACAAACGAAAACTGTTTTATTGTAAAGAATTCAGCGCGTAGTAAAGTTTTAAAAATACGATTGGCAACGACACCATTTATCTTCCCAATTCTCGTCAGCTGCTTATGAAGTCGTTGGTTTCTTACTAATAAAAATATCTTCGAAGAAACGTACAATTTAGTGACACAGTCACAAATAAAAAAGACGAAAAGGTTCTAGTCGCATCAGGTTTAACATTCCGTCGAAAATTACTCACAAAATTAACTTTTATCCTTGCTGAGAATCTCACTGACTCAGCCATCTGCATATGCAATATATTGACTTGTCCCTTCGGGTTGTCGACAAACTGCACGGCGAAGGGGTTTGGGTTATAAATAACTTACTGTTGTCGGCACTTGTCCCAGAGAGGCAGTTAAGAGCCGAGTGCATTTCAATTAGATAGCCCGAGTAATGGCCCCGCATGGTTGTCTCGGCTTCCCGTCTGCTGATCGCTTCATTAGAATGCCAATTAGGGAGAGGGACAGACGAGGCTCCTCATCAGGATGGCCTCAAGCTACTGTGACGTCACGATTTGTGAATGATTCCCAACTTGGCAGTGAATGGACAATAACGCTTCTCTCTCATTGCCGCAGGAAGTGTTCTCATAACAGATTGTCACAATTCAGCAATTATTTGGGTTGGGTTGTTTTACCTCTGAGCGGCACTTTTTTTGCACACCATGGGCTAAATGGCCAGGTCACATGGACCCTGAAGGCTCAGAGAAGGTTGGGGGAGGGGACCCACCGGAACAGCTGTTGGGAGACAGATGGTAGCCTCCCGTCAAGGCCATCCAGCGTGTTCTTTAACGTGCACAGCGCATGGCTCTCCTGCACACGGGGCCACGGCTTAACGTCCCATACGACGGACGGCGGCCTTTCCAAGCCCATCGGTGTCCCCCTACTGACCGTGGGCAGGGCGCAGAATTTTGTGGAGATAAATCTCAACGCTGACCCAGCTGGGACTCGAACCTGGGAACTACAGATTACGAGCCTGGCGCGCTACCGACTGAGCAACCCCCGCCCCAATTCAGCAATTAAATGTAATTAAATTTAAAAATACCTATCTTTCTATATGTGCCTTAAATAATAGAAAATAAATCTAAAGCATACCGATGATTCAATCAGTCACTGAGTTAGTTTTCACTTCAAAGGAAGCTAGGGCGCCGGCAAACCTTTCTGGCAAGCAGCTGCTTGACACAGAAGTTTGAGAAGATTGTTTAATACGCCATAGAGACCTGTGAGAAAGGCGAGCTTCAGCAGAAAGACAACACATACATCTATCCTTTCCCTGGTCCATGCCTTACCGGGATTCGAACCCAGGGGTCTTTGATTAGTAGCCAAGCGAGCTAACTTCTTAGCTTATTCAGTGAATGTTCATAATTTATGACCTAAAAGTGTTTGATCATTTATGCAATTTTAAAATATTTTTAAAGAATGAATTTAAAACAAATTATTTTATTCCAAAAAGTCAGTGAAATACAATATTTTTTCACATTTAATATCCGGGTTCCATTATCGAGTGTTTAAATGCTTACCAGTTTTTACTTCGAAATTCGTTTTCGGGAATAAAAATTTTCTTGAACTGATAAAAAAGTTTCCAAAAAAATACTTTTATTTTATACCAGTTTTCCTCTAACGTTATAATAACCTCCGCTATGCCTTAAAAGTTCTCAATAAAGGATTGAAAGGTGGCAAAAAATACTTGTGAAAAAAACATAATTATTTTCATTTACTCTTTTCAGTGAGGCAGTGCAGTACAGTCGCTCAAAAAAGCATCCGAACACTATGGTTGATTACAGAATTCAGAAAAAATATCTGGCAACGATTTGTTTAGAAATTAGTGATCTGGCAACGTTTGTGTCACGTGACTAATTTCTAAAAAAAATCGTAACTGGAGCGTGTACAGTTGCTGTACACGCTCCAGATATTTTTCCTGAATTCTGTAATCAAGTGATACGAAGGTTGCCAGATGGATCGTGTGAGCTCACAAAGACCTGGATCGTGTTAGCTCACTCACGGAAATATTGAGCGGGTGCAGTTACCGTTCACAGCAAACTGGAACGTGTGCAGTAACTGCACACGCTCCAGTTTGCTGTGAACGGTAACTGGAGAGTTTGCTGTGAACGGTAACTGGACTCCAGATATTTTTTCTGAATTCTGTAATCACATGACACGAACGTTGCCAGATCACTAATTTCTAAACAAATCGTTGCCAGATATTTTTCTGAATTCTGTAATCAACCACAGTGTTCGGATGCTTTTTTGAGCGACTGTACCACGTATGCTTCTTTGACATTGGAAGAGGTCAACTGTCTTGTGTGAAAGTCATTACAAGTTAACCTAAGGGTTCTAAAGGTTTTGCCATCCAGCGCGTTCTTTAATGTGCACAGGATATGGCTCTCCCGCACACGGGACTACGGCTTAACGTTCTATCTGACGGACGGCGGCCTTTCCAAGCCCATCGGTGTCCCTTACTGACCGAGGGCAAGGTAGGGGGGGGGGTGTATGAGTCAGTTTAATAAATTTTATGCAGTTAAATGATTTCCCATCCCTTCACTTTTGAGAATGCAAAAAACAAGAAATTATGAAATGAGTTAGCTTCGTTTCGACAGTTTTTAAAAGATAAAATCATTTATAAATGTCACTTTTAATTGAAAACTCTGGCCAACAAAGGATTAACTTTACTCTCCACCATTGTTAGGAAATTAAATTTTAATATAAGAATATTCATACATTTAATGATAATAACTCCTTTAGCATTATATCTCCCTGTAAATCCATTATTTAGCAAAACGAAATTTGTTTGACAACATTAATAACACAAAATCTCCCAAAAATGGATCCTCTCCCTTCTTTAATAAAAGCTTTCAATTCTTAGATGACTTTGGTTTCAATAGGGCAAACGTTTGATCAGCTCTGAGCTATAAAGTAGTGCTGCCATCTAGTGTTAAAGTTGTGATATTTTTAGTAGAAAAATTCCCAGTGTCGAAACAGTTAACGTATTTGGTCACGAGAGAGGAACCAGAGTTCAATCCCAGATAGCTATTTTTTCCTCTGATTCATTTCGGCTTTCTCTGCTGAGGTTCCACTTTTTCACAGATCTCTGTCGCATAATATTGGCAGGTCTCTTGCTGACTCTCGGGTTGAGATGTTTTACCTCTGAGCGGCACTTTTTTGCACACCATGGACTAAATGGCCAGGTCACAAGGACCCCCAACGCTCAGAGAAGGTTGGGGAAGGTGACCCACTGGAACAGCTGTTGGCAGACAGATGGTAGCCTCCCGTCAAGGCCATCCAGCGTGTGCTTTAACGTGCGCAGGGTATGGCTCTCCCTCACAGGGGGCCACGGCTTAACGTCTCATCCGACGGACGTCGGCCTTTCCAAGCCCATCGGTGTCCCCTACTGACCGAGGGCAGGGCGAGGAGTTTTATGGAGATAAGTCTCAACGCTGACCCAGCTGGGACTGGGAACTGCAACTGACTCTCGGTGGTAGTAGGTTGGGTTGTTTTACCTTTGCGCAAGTGGGCTAAATGATAAGCTGACGAGGAACCTAAGGTCATGTGGTTGGGTAGGGTAAGAATAGCCCCTTGGACAGCAGTCAGATGAAAGCCTCCAGTAAGGTCATCCAGCATATTCTTGAAATATGAAAGGGCACGGGTTAATGTCCCATGAGACAGACGACAGACTTTCCAAGTCCTCTGGTGTCCTCTTTCACATCGACAGCAGAATGAGGATGTGGCAAGTGGAAACAACATTTACAGGGATAAGATGTGCTACGGGATACGAAAACAGAGCTTGGCATTTTTTGTTGAAGAAACAATAGTTTCTACTCGTCAAAGGGGCGGGGGTGGATCAGTTGGTAGCGCGCCAGGCTCGTAATCTGAAGTTCCCAGGTTCGAGTCCCAGCTGGGTCAGCGTTGAGATTTTTCTCCGCAAAATTCCCTGCCCACGGTCAGTAGGGGACACCGATGGGCTTAGAAAGGCCGCCGTCCGTCGGATGAGACGTTAAGCCGTGGCCCCGTGTGCGGCAGAGCCATACCCTGTGCACGTTAAAGAACACGCTGGATGGGCTTGACGGGAGGCTACCATCTGTCTCCCAACAGCTGTTCCAGTGGGTTCCCTCCCCCAACCTTCTCTGAGACTTCGGAGTCCATGTGACCTGGCCATTTAGCCCATGGTGTGCAAAAAAGTGCCGCTCAGAAGTAAAACTACCCAATAACTACTCGTCAAATTCTGAAGCTTTTTTTTTTGTCAGTGACAGATTATTTTCATTAAAACGGGCAGTAATTTTATAAATAATTGATACAATGATATTGAGCATTTTATTGATCCGGAGCTTTCATAGATTATTAGTTCATTCGTAAATCAATCGTTTGTCGATCAGCCAATGATCTCTGAGATCATTAGTTAATTAACACGTAAGAACTCTGCAAGAACTTAATTATCCCCCGATATTAGCTCTAGGTCCGACTGTATTTAAAATTAAGGAATAAAAGCACGTCCTCACGAAGGTTGCCAGATCACTAATTTCTAAAAAAATCGTTGCCAGATATTTTTTTTCTGAATTCTGTAATCCACCATAGTGTTCGGATATTTTTTAATATATATAATGCGTATGAATATATAATGCAATGAATATGGAGCGTGTGCAGTTACCGTTCACAGCAAACTGGAGCGGTTGCGGTTAATGTTCACAGCATATTGGATCGTGTGAGCTCACAAAGACCTGGATCGTGTGGGCTCACTTACGAAAATATTGAGCGTGTGCAGTTACCGTTCACAGCAAACTGGAGCGTGTGCAGTAACTGCACACGCTCCAGTTTGCTGTGAACGGTAACTGGAGCGTGTACAGTTGCTGTACACGCTCCAGGTATTTTACCTGAATTCTGTAATCACGTGACACGAAGGTTGCCAGATCACTAATTTCTAAAAAAATTCGTTGCCAGGTATTTTTTCTGAATTCTGTAATCAACCATAGTGTTCGGATACTTTTTTGAACGACAGTACCACTCAAAGGTAAACCAGTTAACCAAGCAATGCCCATAATCTCAGAGAAGGTTGGAAAAGGAGATTAGAAAGCAACTAGAAGCCTCTCGTCAAAACCATCCAGCGTGTTCTTTAACATGCACAGAGTATGGCACTCCTGCACATAGGGTCACGATTTAATGTCCAATCCCACGGACGCCATGCATTACATGCCGTCCGTCGGATGGACATGAGTACGTAGTTAAGTACGCACACATACACATTATATTTGTACTATATGACGTGTGTTAATATAATATTGAATCATTAACAGCTGAATGATAAAAAAAATTCTATATTAAGTGGTGGCGTTAAGGTTTTTGGGACCAGTGGCGTAACTAGTGAGAAGCGAAAGGGGAGAGTTGTGCCCATGCGCAGAGCATAGGGAGTACAAAAGGCACAAAACACTCTTGCTACGTCAACGCTTAGGGCACTCAGAAAAGGAATCGCTGGAATCTCTTAAAAATATGTTTCTCTTCAAACTGCTTGTGACAGAGGACTGATAGGAGCTTGTCAATATAATAATGCACCATAGAAAAGATCTGTGAGGAAGACGAAACCTCAGAAAAAAGACAACACAGGAAAAGTAACATTCATGTTTTATTTGGGGCTTGAACCGGCGTCCATAACTAACCACACTCGATCACAGATGCGATTTCATTGGGAGCGTGCTACGTCATCGTTACGTCATTTCCCTCCAAATTTCCTGTTCTTTCGTTGCGCTCCAAAGTCAGTGCTGCAAGATTTAGATTTAACGAAACAGAGGATGATCATTAACTGGTCAAGAAGCAACGGAACTTTGAATTTATTAGAATAATACACAAATTTTCTTGTGCAAGAAGTTTAATTTTGGGGTATCCTATAGAAATCGTGGAAGAAAATCAGGAACTTCAATAATGTAATGTTCCTTTTATCAGAAATATTTTTAAGCGAAAAAAAATATACATACATACATACATACACTACCTGGTCAAATTATTAAAAAACCTACAGTCGCTCAAAATATATCCGAACACTATGGTTGATTACAGAAATCAGAAAAAATATCTGCAAACGATTTTTTTGTACGTACACGAAGGTTGCCAGATCACTGATTTCTAAAAAAATCGTTGCCAGATATTTTTTTTATTTCTGCAATCAACCACAGTGTTCGATATTTTTTTGAGCGACTGTACCTAACGTTTCATCATATGTAACAAGGTACAGTTACCATATTTCAAAGTTTTCAATTCTCTAAGCACATTTCGCGTTGAAATTGGTTTTGAACTACTGGCAGCGCTCATCTCTCTCAGCTGATGAACTACTGGCAGCGCTCATCTCTCTCAGCTGATGAACTACTGGCAGCGCTCATCTCTCTCAGCTGATGAACTACTGGCAGGGCTCATCTCTCTCAGCTGATGAACTACTGGCAGGGCTCATCTCTCTCAGCTGATGAACTACTGGCAGCGCTCATCTCTCTCAGCTGATGAACTACTGGCAGCGCTCATCTCTCAGCTGATGAACTACTGGCAGCGCTCATCTCTCTCAGCTGATGAACTACTGGCAGCGCTCATCTCTCTCAGCTGATGAACTACTGGCAGCGCTCATCTCTCTCAGCTGATGAACTACTGGCAGAGCTCATCTCTCTCAGCTGATGAACTACTGGCAGCGCTCACTCTCTCAGCTGATGAACTACTGGCAGCGCTCACTCTCTCAGCTGATGAACTACTGGCAGCGCTCATCTCTCTCAGCTGATGAACTACTGGCAGCGCTCATCTCTCTCAGCTGATGAACTACTGGCAGAGCTAATCTCTCTCAGCTGATGAACTACTGGCAGCGCTCACTCTCAGCTGATGAACTACTGGCAGCGCTCATCTCTCTCAGCTGATGAACTACTGGCAGCGCTCACTCTCTCAGCTGATGAACTACTGGCAGCGCTCATCTCTCTCAGCTGATGAACTACTGGCAGCGCTCATCTCTCTCAGCTGATGAACTACTGGCAGCGCTCACTCTCTCAGCTGATGAACTACTGGCAGCGCTCATCTCTCAGCTGATGAACTACTGGCAGCGCTCACTCTCTCAGCTGATGAACTACTGGCAGCGCTCACTCTCTCAGCTGATGAACTACTGGCAGCGCTCATCTCTCTCAGCTGATGAACTACTGGCAGCGCTCACTCTCTCAGCTGATGAACTACTGGCAGCGCTAATCTCTCTCAGCTGATGAACTACTGGCAGCACTCATCTCTCTCAGCTGATGAACTACTGGCAGCGCTCACTCTCTCAGCTGATGAACTACTGGCAGCGCTAATCTCTCTCAGCTGATGAACTACTGGCAGCACTCATCTCTATCAGCTGATGAACTACTGGCAGCGCTCACTCTCTCAGCTGATGAACTACTGGCAGGGCTCATCTCTTTCAGCTGATGAACTACTGGCAGCGCTCATCTCTCTCAACTGATGAACTACTGGCAGCGCTAATCTCTCTCAGCTGATGAACTACTGGCAGCGCTAATCTCTCTCAGCTGATGAACTACTGGCAGCGCTCATCTCTCTCAGCTGATGAACTACTGGCAGCGCTCATCTCTCTCAGCTGATGAACTACTGGCAGGGCTCATCTCTCTCAGCTGATGAACTACTGGCAGCGCTCATCTCTCTCAGCTGATGAACTACTGGCAGCGCTAATCTCTCTCAGCTGATGAACTACTGGCATCGCTCATCTCTCTCAGCTGATGAACTACTGGCAGCGCTCACTCTCTCAGCTGATGAACTACTGGCAGCGCTAATCTCTCTCAGCTGATGAACTACTGGCAGCGCTCACTCTCTCAGCTGATGAACTACTGGCAGCGCTCATCTCTCTCAGCTGATGAACTACTGGCAGCGCTCACTCTCTCAGCTGATGAACTACTGGCAGCGCTCATCTCTCTCAGCTGATGAACTACTGGCAGGGCTCATCTCTCTCAGCTGATGAACTACTGGCAGCGCTCATCTCTCTCAGCTGATGAACTACTGGCAGCGCTCATCTCTCTCAGCTGATGAACTACTGGCAGCGCTCATCTCTCTCAGCTGATGAACTACTGGCAGCGCTCATCTCTCTCAGCTGATGAACTACTGGCAGCGCTCATCTCTCTCAGCTGATGAACTACTGGCAGCGCTCACTCTCTCAGCTGATGAACTACTGGCAGCGCTCACTCTCTCAGCTGATGAACTACTGGCAGCGCTCATCTCTCTCAGCTGATGAACTACTGGCAGCGCTCATCTCTCTCAGCTGATGAACTACTGGCAGCTCTAATCTCTCTCAGCTGATGAACTACTGGCAGCGCTCATCTCTCTCAGCTGATGAACTACTGGCAGCGCTCACTCTCTCAGCTGATGAACTACTGGCATCGCTCATCTCTCTCAGCTGATGAACTACTGGCAGCGCTCATCTCTCTCAGCTGATGAACTACTGGCAGCGCTCACTCTCACAGCTGATGAACTACTGGCAGCGCTAATCTCTCTCAGCTGATGAACTACTGGCAGCACTCATCTCTCTCAGCTGATGAACTACTGGCAGCGCTCACTCTCTCAGCTGATGAACTACTGGCAGGGCTCATCTCTCTCAGCTGATGAACTACTGGCAGCGCTCATCTCTCTCAGCTGATGAACTACTGGCAGCGCTTATCTCTCTCAGCTGATGAACTACTGGCAGCGCTCATCTCTCTCAGCTGATGAACTACTGGCAGCGCTCACTCTCTCAGCTGATGAACTACTGGCAGCGCTCACTCTCTCAGCTGATGAACTACTGGCAGGGCTCATCTCTCTCAGCTGATGAACTACTGGCAGCGCTAATCTCTCTCAGCTGATGAACTACTGGCAGCGCTCATCTCTCTCAGCTGATGAACTACTGGCAGCGCTCACTCTCTCAGCTGATGAACTACTGGCAGGGCTCATCTCTCTCAGCTGATGAACTACTGGCAGCGCTAATCTCTCTCAGCTGATGAACTACTGGCAGCGCTCATCTCTCTCAGCTGATGAACTACTGGCAGCGCTCACTCTCTCAGCTGATGAACTACTGGCAGCGCTAATCTCTCTCAGCTGATGAACTACTGGCAGCGCTCACTCTCTCAGCTGATGAACTACTGGCAGCGCTCATCTCTCTCAGCTGATGAACTACTGGCAGCGCTCACTCTCTCAGCTGATGAACTACTGGCAGCGCTAATCTCTCTCAGCTGATGAACTACTGGCAGCACTCATCTCTCTCAGCTGATGAACTACTGGCAGCGCTCACTCTCTCAGCTGATGAACTACTGGCAGCGCTCACTCTCTCAGCTGATGAACTACTGGCAGCGCTCTCTCTCAGCTGATGAACTACTGGCAGCGCTAATCTCTCTCAGCTGATGAACTACTGGCAGCGCTCACTCTCTCAGCTGATGAACTACTGGCAGCGCTCTCTCTCAGCTGATGAACTACTGGCAGCGCTAATCTCTCTCAGCTGATGAACTACTGGCAGCGCTCATCTCTCTCAGCTGATGAACTACTGGCAGCGCTCATCTCTCTCAGCTGATGAACTATAACAACTCTGTTTCACTTTACACTTCGCGCCAATAAACACCTGTCCTTGTCTCAGAACTTTTTTCTTTTTGCATTTGCCGCGATTAACGGACGTTTTTTGGGACCGTTGCCGTTCTCCATCCACTTGGAATATTGTGCCCCGTGATTTTCCTACGAGTTCCATCACTTTCATTAGGGATGATGCTGTTCATCGTGCTCCAACAAAGAGTCGACCCCTTTTGAAGTCAGTCAGATCAGCCTTTTTACCCATGTTGCACTTGACCTTGTCTTCTACCATGCCTTTACGGTTTAATAACACTCTAAAGTGACATAGAATACTAACGTCAGTAAGAAAATTTGCATACAACGTCATGTTTCATAGTAACTCGCGCACGATGCAGTGTTCATAATAATTTGGCCAGCCAGTGTATATTTCAGGGCCTCTTTTACTGTGAGACTCGACTACAGGACACCTATTTCGCTTCTCTCCCTTCGTTGTTCATTTTTTTTATTTTTTTTATTCTCCTTTGAAATCAGAAGAATCTGGTAACCCTGACATTTGTCTAATAACAGATAAAAAATAGCTAATCAAAAGAGAGGTCGAATGTAACTTCCCAGACGACTAATTTTAGGGTTGGGTTGTTTTACCTCTGAGCGGCACTTTTTTGCACACCATGGGCTAAATGGCCAGGTCACATGGACTCCGAAGTCTCAGAGAAGGTTGGGGGAGGGAACCCACTGGAACAGCTGTTGGGAGACAGATGGTAGCCTCCCGTCAAGGCCATCCAGCGTGTTCTTTAACGTGCACAGGGTATGGCTCTGCCGCACACGGGGCCACGGCTTAACGTCTCATCCGACGGACGGCGGCCTTTCTAAGCTCATCGGTGTCCCCTACTGACCGTGGGCAGGGAATTTTGCGGAGAAAAATCTCAACGCTGACCCAGCTGGGACTCGAACCTGGGAACTTCAGATTACGAGCCTGGCGCGCTACCGACTGAGCCACCCCCGCCCCAATTTTAGAGTTTAAATCTTGTTCTGAAAAGAAGTTCTGGCAAATCGTTCGAGCCTTATGCCAACACAAGCGGTAATGGACTGATAATAAATCTTACACAAGAATGCAAATTTCGCAAAAAAAAAAAATCAAAACCCAAAAATAAATTTGGAAGGGAAGAAAAAAAAATAAAATCTTTCTCTGAATAAAGCCTAAAAATATATGCTGCAAAAGGAGAGCTAAAATTAGGACACGAAACTTAAAGAAAAGAAAACTTGTTCGGAAAAACTCGCTTCATGGTCAATGAAGAATTAGAAGCTTCTTGGAGCGCCCTATTACCGAACGACGAAAAGTAAGACATTACTATTAGAGCACTGTACCAAGACTCTACTCCGCCCACAACTAATTAGGTGGTTAATGTTAAGAACATAATCTAGAGTTTCCGCACCTCCGTCCTAATCCCTTTACACGACAACATGGGAAACGAGTAAGCCATTTAACAGAGAAATCTCTTTGCCTCATTACCGAAGCTTTTAAAGTTGGGGAAGTCTTGCTTGCATTTGCCGCTGTTTTAGATGCTGCAGAGTTACAAGATTTCAGACTTCTAATAGCTTGCTTCTTTTATTTCACATCATGTCAATTTTAGGTTCAGAAATTTTGATGTATAGGATGGAGACATTTAAAAAATATTAAATCCTTAGCTCGTTTCTTTTCCACGAAAAAAAAATAGAGCTATTGATTTCGCTTTGTTGTCTATTTATATTTAGCCTTTTTTGTTTTAAGAGAAAAACGAAAAATTTTTGAGTTGGATACGGTACAGTCGCTCAAAAAAGTATCCGAACACTATGGTTGATTACAGAATTCAGAAAAAATATCTGGCGACGTTATTTTTCTGGCAACCTTCGTGCCAGAAAAATAACGTCGCCAGATATTTTTTCTGCATTCTGTAATCAACCATAATGTTCGGATACTTTTTTGAGCGACTGTGCTAATAAAATATTTCCATTCGCAGTTTCAGAATTTTACGATAGTTTGAATTTACAGCTTCCGTGGTTAGCGCGCTTGGCTACTGATCTAAGGGACCTGGGTTCGAGCCCCTGATAAGGCATGGACGTTTGTGTCGTTTTTCTGCTGAGGTCCTGCCATCCTCTCAGACCTTCTACTATGGCATATAAACTGACAGGTTCCTGTCAGACCTCTGTGGCAAGCAGCTGCTTGAGGGGGTATTTATTTATTTATGTTAGGAAAAACGAAACTTTTGTATTCTAAAGAGTCTAACTGATGCTATAAATTTGAATTTAGATGTCCTGTGATGTTCGAGGGTTTTACATTCACAGTAAAGATTTGCCCTTTCTAAATAAAAATGTTTTTCTACCCCCCCCCCCCCCCCGAAATTAAATCCTGGGTTCGTGACAGGTTAAAAAGTCATTTGTTACATTCGTTTCGCATATGCAAACAAAAAAATTATTATCGGCACACTTTACCGTCCTCCGAACAACAATATTGGAAATTTTATTAATTCATTGTACAGTCGCTCAAAAAAGTATCCAAACACTATGGTTGATTACAGAATTACGAAATAATATCTGGCAACGATTTTTTCAGAAATTAGTGATCTGGCAACGTTCGTGTCACGTGATTGCAGAATTCAGGAAAAATTTCTGGAGCGTGTACAACAACTGTACACGCTCCAGTTCTTTGTTCCCACACGATCCAGGTCTTTGTGAGCTCACACGATCCAATGTGTTGTGAACATTAACCGCAACCGCTCCAGTTTGCTGTGAACGGTAACTGCACACGCTCAATATTTCCGTGAGTGAGCCCACACGATCCAGGTCTTTGTGAGCTCACACGATCCAATGTGCAGTGAACATTAACCGCAACCGCTCCAGTTTGCTGTGAACGGTAACTGCACACGCTCCATATTTCCGTGAGCACAAAGCACAAAGTGATCAACATTGAACCCCTTTTTAATTCCCTCTCTCATCCATTGTGATCTTCCGCAGAATGCAGGCCAGCAGAAGACGGCATGGACAGGTTTGCTTGCCCGTCTCCTGATCGAATGGGCCGCTACAGATGCATCGATGACCACGGACTCTGCGACGGATTCATAGATTGCCCCAACTCCGAAGACGAAGACAGGATGTCCTGCATGTTCTACAAAACAGTGAGTACACAAATTCATTTCATTCGTTAGACGCTGGGGCGGGGGTGGATCAGTCGGTAGCGCGCCAGGCTCCTGATCTGTAGTTCCCAGGTTCGAGTCCCAGCTGGGTCAGCGTTGAGATTTATCTCCGCAAAATTCCCCGCCCTGCCCACGGTCAGCAGGGGACACCGATGGGCTTGGAAAGGCCGCCGTCCGTCGGATGGGACGTTAAGCCATGGTTCCGTGTGCGGGAGAGCCATATCCTGTGCACGTTAAAGAACACGCTGGATGGCCTTGACGGGAGGCTACCATCTGTCTCCCAACAGCTGTTCCAGTGGGTCCCCTCCCCCAACCTTCTCTGAGACTTCGGGGTCCATGTGACCTGGCCATTTAGCCCATGGTGTGCAAAAAAGTGCCGCTCAGAGGTAAAACAACCCAACCTAACAACTATCCACAACCTTCTCTGAGCCTTTGCATTCCTTGTAACCTGCCCATTTAGCACATGATACGCGAAAAAGTGCCGCTCAGAGGTAAAACAATTCATCCCTTAAATGTCCCTTTACTAATGGAAGCCTCCAAAACAAGGCAGAGAATCGAAAGAAAATAATTTCAAATTATATTATTTCGATTAATCATTTGAAATCTCTTTTGCAGCACTAAAAGTTGTTTAATATTAGTGAAATACATTTTTTAAACAACTTTTAATGCTGCATAAGCGATTAAATCTCTTTTGCAGCACTAAAAGTTGTTTAAAAAAATGCATTTCACTAATTTTAAACAATTTTTAGTGCTGCAAAAGAGATTTATTCGTTTATTAACTAAAAGCCCAAAAACGCAACCTTCATTACTTTTGTTTCGAAAAGCAGGAATTTTGCCTTTACGCTATGATTATTTTTTCGAAATTATTAAGTACTTTTACTTTAGAAATGATAGCATTAAAACTGATACGAATAATTGCCAATTACGACGAGATAAAAATGTAAATTATGAAATTCCTTCATTACATAAGGAGATTTTTAGGCAGTATCATTTGTACTTAGCACAGAAATTTCTTTCCTCCCTCCCGGTCAGCATGAAAAATATCACGAATTATCATTTGTTTTCTAAAGTTCTCAAGAACTACATTTTGAAACTGGATGATGTGGAAACTTTTTTGCATTAAACTACTAGAACTGTTTATATGTAACATAGATATTAAATGTATCTTCCTTTCTGACTTTCACACTTCTGTATTACTAGAAATTTTTTGTTTTGAGTTGTTTTCGTTTTTTGTGTATTTTATTCAATGTGACGACTGATGTTTTCAATTGAAATTGTTTCTATATTGACATCTCACGAACAAGCCTACTCTTGTGAGACCTCAAAATTTTTTGTATACTGTAAAACATTATCTGAAATAAAAATTATATATCTATCTTCATCTGGTAACCTCTTAATACGTATAATCGGGATATTTATTTCAATAAACTTTAATGTTGTCCTCCACATAGCAAAAAAAAAATCGAAAAAAATTAAAATCAATTTATCGAATAGGTGAAGAAAGCCTCAGGAACTAAGAAATCCTCCCTGCAGTCGAAACAATTCCTTTTATTTACCTCCCTTCAGCTGACAGTGACCTTTCACGAAATCAAATACATGGATCTCGTATTGCTCCCGCATCTCATCGCTATCGACCAATACCTCATCGTTTTCGAATCTCCTTCCACCTCCATCGGAAGAGTTGTTACCCGCTCTTGATGGCATTCATTCCTCTAACAGCTTGTATCTGAAATAAGACATGGAGTCATATGTTATCTTCAGTCTCGTATGCGACCGTATGTGGTGCTTCAACCTTTAAGCTTCGCGCGGACAAACCCAGAAGAAAGAAAGATAAGGAGGAGGAGGAAGAGCCAGTTGGAGATGGGGAGGGAGCTAACCCTCTGGGGTACTGAAGATCGCGGTGCGTGCTGTGAACGAGAATCGACCCCCGCCTACGCATTCATCCTCTAGCAAACGGCTACACGTTTCTATTCGTGACGAAGCAAATTGAATTAGGATGCTTCAACGAGGGAACCACAATTAATGCCTGTATCTGCTGCTTTTGTTGCTGTGAGAGGCTGAAAGAAGCACTCGATATACGGCTACAGACCGTCGTCTTGTTTGTTGTGCATTATTTTCTCGTGGGTTCTCCTAGCCTCTTCCGATTTTGATGGATTTTTCACTTCAGGAAAATGCTTAGTTTCGTTTTAATGGCAGCCAGCAAATTGCCAAATATTTTACTGAACGAAGAAAGAAAACAGTGCATGGTTTGTTTGTTGTTTTTTCCTGTAATGTATTACCATCGGTGAAAAAAACGATTTATTTCAGCCATATATCGAAACTAAAACAACATTCACAGCTGCTTTAACTTAAAAAGTCAATTGTGGAAACGTCTCCCAGTTAGCAATATATTTTTAATGCGATTTGGTATTTAACTTCATTTAAATATCTTGATAATCAGATAAATACAACAATTATTTTCGCAAATAGCATTACATCAGGATACAGTCGCTCAAAAAAGTATCCGAACGCTATGGTTGATTACAGAATTCAGAAAAAATATCTGGCAACGAATTTTTTTAGAAATCAGTGATCTGGCAACCTTCGTGTCACGTGACACGAAGCTTGCCAGATCACTGATTTCAAAAAAAATTCGTTGCCAGATATTTTTTCTGAATTCTGTAATCAACCATAGCGTTCGGATACTTTTTTGAGCGACTATACCAGTGGTGCAAATACCGAAAGAGCTGGTTGGTTTTTTCTTTTACCTCTGAGTGGCACTTTTTTTGCACGCACTGGGCCAAATGGCCAGGTCACAAGAACCCCATAATCTCAGAGAAGGTTGAAAAAGGAGAGTCACTGGACAGCTATTAGAAAACGCCTCTCGTCAAAACCATCCAGCGTGTTCTTTAACATGCACAGAGTATGGCACTCCTGCACATAGGGTCATTATTTAATGTCCAATCCCACAGACGCCATGCATTACATGCCGTCCGTGGGATGGACACGAGTACGCAGTTAAGTACGCACACATACACATTATATTTGTACTACATAACGTGTGTTAATATAATATTTATATAATATATAACTATATAAGTTAATAATAATTATATAACATGTGTGTAGTATACACATACATATATATACACACATACACGTTAAATTTTGCATATTATTTGCAAATATAATGCCTGCCATTAGATTGCAAAATGAAATAGTAAAATGTATATTTTGAATAAGAAACTTTGCTGAATATTTATATAAATAATTCTCTTTTAACATTTAAAAAATCTTATATATTCAAACCCATATTTTTCTAATAACTCGGAATGTTTTAAATTAAAGTTAAAGTGATATTATCCTAGAGCAATGATGACGAAGCTCTGGCATTCGACACCATTTTTGTTGGAACGCCACTGAGAGGTGGAAAAAATACACGTGTAAAGAATTGGAAACAATTGTTCGTCCATACGTTGCAAATATCTCGTCAAATAACCATAGCAAATAACTGATACACATTACAAACAAACACAGTCGTATCAGAATAATATGACCATCTAACATAGTAGATGTATGGTAGGTGGTCATATTATTCTGATACGACTGTGTATAAGCTATAAATCTATCAACTCTTAATTAATTACTGAGTTATTTTACTCTGTCAGCCAATGAAAACACTTCATTTTGATCACGACAAGTTCAGTGCGGGTTTTTACGTTTGATTAAATTATTTTGGTTCTAATAAATGTCCTGTTTTGTTCCATTGTCTAATGACAAAATCTGTAAAATAGTATTTTCTCTCCTTATATTTAAATCCGTGGTATTTTGTATCATTAATTTGTATTATATGATCAATGGATATGCAATCTTACCTCGAATAAATAACGTTTTAAAGTATCTTTATAACGTTGCCATACGAGCTACAAAATGTTTTCTTATTTCTGCAATTTTGGCACGTGAACTCCAAAAAGTTCGCCATCCCTGTCCTAGAGAATCGAAGAGAATTTATGTTGCCCAGAAAGTTAACAAAACTGTCAAAAAGTGATTTTTTACCTTTATTTTTACTTATTACTCACGAGGAGAATGTCCTGCATATTGCAGGGGCGGAGGTGGCTCAGTCGGTAACGCGCCAGGCTCGTAATCTGTAGTTCCCAGGTTCGAGTCCTAGTTGGGTCAGCGTTGAGACTTATCTCCGCAAAACTGCTCGCCCTGCCCACGGTCAGTAGGTTCCCCCCCCCCCCCAGGCCTACTAAAGGCCGCCGTCCGTTGGATGGGATGTTAAACCGTGGACCCTTGTGCTAGAAATATCCTTTCCTGTGCACGTTAAAGAACACACTGGATGGCCGTGACAGAGACTATCATCTGTCTCCCAACAGCTGTTCCAGTGGGTCCCCTCCCCAAAACTTCTCTGAGCCTTCGGGGTCTTTATGATCTGGCCATTTAGCCGTTATGTTCAAAAAAGTACCGCTCAGAGGTAAATCAACCCCCACACACACACACCTCTGTTATGGGGTGGGGGACGGGTCCCAAAAGACCCCCTCCCCTAACGAGAAACTCGTGCTCCGTCTGACACACACACACCAATATACCAAAGCCAAAAGCTGGCCCGATTCGTTGGTAGATGCATCTGCAAGTTTCTCATATGCGCCTCCAAACGTGTGCCCTGCCATCATTCCCTTCCAGACAGGACCGGGACTCGTCAGTGAACAATATAGATCTCCATTCGTACCTCCAAATGACTCTAGCACTCAAATAGTCGGCATTCTGTAAAAGGCATAAAATCGCTTGGAATGGCACAATTATACCACTGACTTTGGATGTCACCTTTAAATTGGCTCCCGTAGCAAAACAGTCCTACAACATAATTCGCTAGAGTTGGGAGTCATCACAAACTTCGTTCTTCGTTGTGGAACCATCTGTGGACACTGGGTCCTTTGGTGTGCCCCAACCCAACGACACCACTGTGTTGTAGTTTCAAGATCGTGAACAACCAGGCCCTGTCCAAGAAATAAAAAATAAAGGTGAGAAGGCAAGTGCTCCGAGTGAAAGATGAGACGGGGGCAAGATCGAACCAGAACGTTGCTCTGGTATAAAATTTTCTCTCCACTTTAGTGGTGTTTAAAAAAGGTATTGAAAAATTCTTGTAAATATATACTCTATATTTTAATTTTTATTTCATGTCCCTTAGTTGCTAACATTCCCAAAAGTGAAGCCATGCCGCCACTCCCCCAATCTGGCCTTGTGGCCATTGAACTCGTGTAGTAGTGGCTCTCAGAAACAATCCTACCTGCCGCAATTTGTTGATTTTTCATACCCTTGATCGTCGTACATTCCTTAGCAATATACTATCATACCAAAGCAAATGGGGCCTCAAAAACCTTAATTTGTTCCTGTGTGCGGGAGAGGATGGTATGCGAATAAGTGTGGAATAAAATAGCAAAGTCGTGTTTACTAATAGGTCGCGAAGAATTATATCTGTATTTTTTCTTCTTTCAGACTAAAGCACATCTAGATGTCCTAGCCGATGCTCTGCTTCGATGGGCCAGAGGGCGCTACTGATGAAAGAAAGATGCTAGAGAGTGCACATTTCGTCACTAGAGTATGGCAACAGTAGCAGCAATGTGTGGCTGGCTACAGATTCCAATGTGTTCAAATTTCGTTCTTTCCGAGAGCAGTCCAGAAAACTGTCGTGCACAGTACTGCAACTCAGCGAGTTCGCCATTTTTGGCGGAGGTTTTTTCCCTCCCACCCATGTTCCTGACCCAGCCTCCGTGTCAGTCACTTCACTGAGGACAAATTACACCACATTCCAGAGCGACAAGAAGTTAGATCTGAAAACAACTTCGATGATGGACATCGTAAAATACAAATACTGAATGCGAAAGGAAGGACTCTTTTTTCTTCATTTTTTTCTTTCCATCGGCTCTTCGTATATATATATAAATAAATACTGTATATGTATGGACATTTAATGTATGGTGGACCAGACGACGATAATATTGCATGACAATCTAAACAAATATCTGTTTACCACCATTGTCAATGAGTTTTACGAAGCACTGAAATTGGAACTACCGTGGCTGTTCTGTATCATTCCAGGTATCTTAATGTAAATGACGGTTTTATGAAATAACAAGATATACCTCTCTATTATTCTATTTACCTATTAATTTGTGTATGTATAGTAAACATAATTCAATAACTGCAATAAGCCTTGGATTGTTGATTGATTTTGAAAATAAGAGCACACAATAATAGACACAAGATATTCAACTACACTGGGAATTTCTTTGTACTTAAATGTGTTATGATATGAATTAATACTTGTTTATATACACTGAGAGGCCAAAAACCATGGAATACGTACCTAATAACGTGTTGGTCCTCCTCGAGCCCTCAGCAGTGCAGCCACACGTCGAGGCATGGAGTCAACGAGTTGCCAGTACTGTTCTGCAGGGATGGCAGCCCACACATCCTGCAGTGTAGACCATAATTGTGTTGCATTGGATGGTGCTGGATTCATGGATCGTAAGCTTTTTTCTATTGTGTCCCTCAGATGCTGGGGCGGGGGTGGTTCAGTCGGTAGCGCGCCAGGCTCGTAATCTGTAGTTCCTAGGTTCGAGTCCCAGCTGGGTCAGTGTTGAGATTTATCTCCGCAATTTATATTTATATTTTTTTTTCCGCCCACGGTCAGTAGGGGACACCGATGGGCTTGAAAAGACCGCCGTCCGTTGGATGGGATGTTAAGCCGTGGCCCCGTGTGTGGGAGAGCCATACCCTGTGCACGTTAAAGAACACACTGGATGGCCTTGACGGGAGGCTACCATCTGTCTCCCAACAGCTGTTCCAGTGGGTCCCCTCCCCAACCTTCTCTGAGGCTTCGGGGTACTTGTGGCCTGGCCATTTAGCCCATGGTGTGCAAAAAAAGTGCCGCTCAGAGGTAAAACAATCCAATCCAATCCCTCAGATGCTCCAAGGGGTTAACATTGTGAGGGCCAATTCATGGTAGTAAAGTCTGTGGAGTGTTCCTCGGTCCACATCCTAAGACGCCAAAGACTGCTGGACACGTTGCATTATCTTGTTGGAATACCCCTTCACCATCAGGGTGCTCGAGAGTCATGAAGGGATGCAGGAGATCTGCAAGAATGTCCACATAACTCATACCTGTCAGCGATTGCTCCAAACAGATGAAAGAGCCCAATGTAGACCATGTGAACACGTACCACACCATCACAGAGCCGCCTCCAGCCTAAACGCAGACAGGAAAGGTCCATGGCTCTAATGCGCCCATCAGCACGAAACAACTGGACCCTTGATTCATCAGACCATGCTACCCAATGCCACTGTTCTACTGCCCAATTTCGATGTCTTCAGGCCCATTCCAATCGTTGAGCTCTGTGACGATGTGTAAGTAATGGGACACAAGTGGGTCTTCGGCTACCAAATCCGATGGAGTGCAGGTGGTAATGGACGGTCCTTTCAGAAGCGTTTTGAGTTTGGCCAGCATTCAAATTGTCAGTGATTTCACGCACTGTAGCCCATCTATTGGTCGTTACCATTCATGACAGCCGACGCGGGTTCCATTCATCAATTGCACATGGCCATCCTGTTTGCTGGTTTACATGTGTGGAAATGCCATCAATAGAATACTGACGATACACTCTTGACACAATAGACCTAGGAAAACCGAATTCCTGCACGATCTCCGATATTGCATGACCCATTCTTCTGGCACTGACGATCAAGCTACATTCAAAGTCAGACAACTCACGACGTGCAGCCATGCTGAATTAACAACTATTCCAATTAAATGTTGGGTTTGTAGGTACTGTAGCGCCATTCCACGGTTGACATCCAACGCATCAGTTACAAATACAACCTGCTAGTTCTACTTTAACTGCTATTCCCATGACTTTTGGCCTCTCAGTGTATATATATATTGCAGTGATTGTTCGAAACTGGAGACTGTGCACAACCACTTAATAATATGGCGAATATGCGGAATTTTACACCTTTTGAAACAGGGTGAGGTGAGAATCGCCTGTGATTGTTCACAGTCACCAGAAAATGCACATTTAAATAAAAAACACTAATACAAAAGATAAAAAATTTTCATTTGAGCTTTACCATAAAGACTGCTACTCGAATCCTTTGAAGGGTAGTTTACACTGTAATCCTTCATTAGAGATGCAAATCAAGAGAGTAATAAGGTAGGATTGGTGACAGTACGGAGAAAGCAAAAGCATTGTGAACTGGTCAGATGAGTACAAGGGGCAGATATAGAGATAGATATCTAGGCTAACCTACGGCCCTTCGCTCCTAAGAATCTCTAGTCTACAGTATAGATTTCTACATATATTAGAGACAATTTTGGCAAGAGTACCATGGGTTACAACGGAGCAGCGATAATTGGGCAAAGAGACGCTTGTAATGTATTTTTACCAAGGCAGGATCTGGCGACTGGGGAGTTGTCAGGTACGTTAGAAGTCATCTAGCCATACCTGATCTAGTGGTTTAGCGCACCTAACTACAAAATCAGTGGACATGTCCAGTGTAATATGAAACACCAGGACAATCTCGATAGATAGAGCCCTGCATGGATAGCGAAAGTCCTATTCGCATCCAAAAAAAAACGTTTTCAGTTCCCTACAGATTGCCACTTAAAAACCGTCGAGATTTCGAAAAAGCTTGAAGTCCGATGTTCACAGCCAAAATATTATGATCAGCGTGTCTTTATTCAAATCGAAGCAACTGCAGGTAAACGACGGCGCGTGTGAAGGTCATGAAACGGTATAAATAACACCTGATACTTAGCTCTGTTAATCAGCGTTATTCTTGTTGTTCAGATGGGAAAGGCAGAGGACTTAAAGTGAGTTTTCCAGACATCCAAATTCCCCAAATTCCAGCCCAAATTCCCCAGATATCAATCCAATCGAGCATCTCTGGTTTGTGTTGGAACAACATATCCGATCTTCGGCAGCTCAACCACGTAACTTACAAGAGTTAAAGGATTTGCTGGTAACGTGTTGGTACCAGATACCACAAGACACCTTTAGAAATCTTGTAACATCCATGCCTCGCCTTGTAACAGCTGCTTTGGTGGCACGTGGTGGACCAAATCATATTAGGCAGGTGGTCATTATATTTTGACTTTTCGGTATATAAAAATAAAAATAAATAAATACCCCCTCAAGCAGCTGCTTGCCACAGAGGTCTGACAGGTCAGTCTATATCACCTGTCAGATTTATATGCCAGAGTAGTACGTCTGAGAGGATGGCAGGACCTCAGCAGAAAAACGACACAAACATCCACGCCTTATCCGGGGCTCGAACCCAGTTCCCGTAGATCGATAGCCAAGCGCGCTAACCACTCGGCCAAGGGACATATATTCGGTTTATGTTGCGAGTAAAACAAATTCTAATGATTTATTAATGACTAATTGATTACTGAAAAAATATACTCTGAAAAGTTAAAAGTCTTTTGTTGGTGAAAATATGCATTACTAAATTTAGATAAAATTTTACTTAGTTCTAATTTTGCAAATTCTTCTGAATTAATTTTGCTCTTTTAACTGTTGTTATCGGCAATTATGGGAAGACGCTCCTTTTTATTACCCAGTAGCTCTTCTCTACAAACTTCGCGCTCTCCTCAATTAAAACTTTCATTCGGCTAATATTTAATTCCCGTTTTCTAAGTAACACCCCAGTAACATTTGGAATTCATATTTTGCTATGCTAGCAAAAAGATCGCATCTTTCACATAGGATAAGATTTGTTAACTTGTGCTTTACCCAATTGACTTATTTTGCTTTTAGAGTGAATATCATTATTGAATTTTTAAATCAGGTTTCTTTTAACAATATCTCAAGTAACTTTTTCACTTATGTCAGCCATCAATAATACAGTTGAGTTGTGTTGTTTTACCTCTGAGCGGCACTTTTTTGCACACCATGGGCTAAATGACTAGGTCACATGGACCCCGAATGCTCAGAGAAGGTTGGGGGAGGGGACCCCACTGGAACAGCTGTTGGGAGACAGATGGTAGCCTCCCGTCAAGGCCATCCAGAGTGTTCTTTAACGTGCACAGGGTATGGCTCTCCCGCACACGGGGCCACGGCTTAACGTCCCATCCGACGGACGGCGGCCTTTCCAAGCCCATCGGTGTCCCCTACTGACCGTGGGCAGGGCGGGGAATTTTGCGGAGATAAATCTCAACGCTGACCCAGCTGGGACTCGAACCTGGGAACTACAGATTACGAGCCTGGCGCGCTACCAACTGAGCCCCCCCCCCCCCCAATAATACAGTAATGTTTGCTTAAGTTTCTGCATATCTTATCCAATACGAGACTTTATCCACCATCCACATTAAGGTTAATCTTTTATCAGCCGAGAGCTTTTAAACGCGCGCATCTGTAGATAAAACGTAGATATCTGCATCCGCGCAGGATTCTATCGATAAAGCTTTTAGGTTATTCCATCCTTTGTGTAGGTTAATATTTACTTTCCTTCAAAAAAATAATTTAATCATTTTTTGACAAAATTAACTTTATGGTTCATGCTTAAGGGTTATTCCATTTGCAAAATATTCCCTTCTTCCAATCAAGCTGCACAATCACACTGATTGACTCTCACCAAAGTCGATTAGAGAGGCTGCAGGACATTTGTTGGTTCAATCTAATGGTAGGCCATGGCATCTGAAGGTTCGAGTGGCTTGATCTGTAGGTAAACACAAATGGCACTTTTCGCTGACAAGAAAACGCACGTTTGGAAACAGGAAGTTCTAAAACCATAAAAAAAAAGGACTGAAACAACATAAAAACTTCAAACAAAAAGACAGACGATTCACAATCCGAAACAAATATTGTGTTAGGAAGCTGATAAAAACAGCCGCTTTCACAAATTCAGTGACAAACCACACATGAAAGCACGAGGAATATGCGTAAAAAAGAAAGGTTTTCTACTGTTAAATACATTTTTGCGGTAGGTAGTAATCATATAATAATTACGTTGAACGTTGGGTTTCATTTACAAAAAATATCTTTATGATCCGTAAGATGTGTAGGAATGCAAACAAATGCATATATTTGAGTTGGGAAATGATTAAATGAAACAGCAGTTTCAAGGAAACTTTAGGCCCATTAAACCTCCTATTCCCTTTTGAGAGTAAAAATTGGACATAGTCTGGGCCGAAGGCCAACTGACGAAATTTTTTTTAATTAACCCAATTATTTTTTAATTAACACAATGTAACACCTATAGCCGTCCCGTGGCCGAGTGGTTAGCGCGCTTGGCTACTGATCTACGGGACCTGGGTTCGAGCCCCGGGTAAGGCATGGATTTTCGTGTTGTTTTCTGCTGAGGTCCTGCCATCCTCTCAGATCTTCTACTCTGGCATATAAACTGACAGGCTCCTGTCAGACCTCTGGTAAGCAGCTGCTTGAGGGGGTATTTATTTTTATTAACACCTATGAAATGGTAGTGATGGGACATAAAGCACAGAAAGCAGCCTAGGGAGCACAGAAGAAAATTTTGGAATGGAATTTTTTAGAAAAACTAACCATGTCATGCGGCAGTAAGAAGCAGATGCAGAAAGCCAGAACACGTCAAAGCTTACAAATCATACTTCAGTCTATCGCATACAAAACAAAGTGCATTTTTTCCCCGCCCTGCCCACGGTCAGTAGGGGACACCGATGGGCTTGGAAAGGCCGCCGTCCGTCGGATGGGACGTTAAGCCGTGGCCCCGTGTGCGGGAGAGCCATATCCTGTGCACGTTAAAGAACACGCTGGATGGCCTTGACGGGAAGCTACCATCTGTCTCCCAACAGCTGTTCCAGTGGGTCCCCTCACCTTCTCTGAGCCTTCGGGGTCCATGTGACCTGGCCATTTAGCCCATGGTGTGCAAAAAAGTGCCGCTCAGAGGTAAAACAACCCAACCCAAACCCAGTGCATTTCCAATATTCCAGGTTTCCTGGCGTTTTTGTCTGGTGAAATATTTTTCCTACCTAGATTTCATTTTTCCTGATTTATTTATTGCAATAAACATTGTCTTGCGGTATTTCTCATACTTTTCGCATCTGAACCAAGGTTCCCTGGATGGGTTTTCACAAACGTGAATGACAAAATTCCTTCAGGTAACCGTCAACTGAAATAGTTTTATGAATTACTAATAAAGAATTCTTCTCTTATGAGCTTATTGGGAGGTGTACCCAATAATTTCTTCAAAAGCAGTCTGTTCTCCTGCTTCAGGATTAAAGCTGTAATCATCGTCATCTGATTCTTCATCTAGCACAATTTGGAGTTTGCCAGGTGAGCAGTCACGTGTGGTCAAAGCATTTTTATCTTCTGTCTTATCCTTATTTTTTTCATCAACTTTTTTTTTTTGGATTTTCCATGCTTTCCTGATTTGCATCCTATTGTAGCTTACCACTCTCATTGAATGCTTCCTGGATAACTTCGGTTGCGTTTTTTTTCTCCAATTTGGCACTTAGTAGCCTTGTCTTTTACATCATTAACAGACACGTATTACTCCATGATAGTCTATAGTAGCTATGAAAGCCCCAATTCGAATAAAATTAGTAATAACTTCCTGCATTTTAATTTTGACTATTCCTGAGCCGATTTTGACGTGGCTATTTCTTCTTCCAAATAGATTTCGTCCGTAATTTGAAAGGATTTCTCCATAATATTCAAGCTTTATAGCAACATCTGCAGTTTTGATGAAAAACGGCAATTTTGCAAAATTATCATCTTAATGGAACGTCATATTTGAATAATTTCGACTTTTCTCTTGCTTTTTGGTGCTTCTTTTCAGCCTGGTTTTATCGGCAGCATCACTATTGAATAGCACAATCGTAAATGACCAATGGATTTCCTGTGCTATTTCAACAAAATGTTTTTATTATATGATGAAATCGACTCCTGCATGGTAAAAGCGGAAAAACTCGCTGCATCTCCGCTTCTTCCATGTCATGTAAACATCTTTTTTTCGAGACGCCATGCTGTCATCTCGAAAAAGAAGTTTCCTCTCAGTAATCAAAAATGTCAGCAAACAAAAAAAAAAGATACTTCTGACTAAACTAGTCGCACTTGCGGGAGCGAACAGACTGCTTGAGTTGATTCTGGTGTTTTTCCCAACTATGAGGCCATGACCCTATCTCCTTACCGGTCCATGACATCCAACGGCGCAGTCGTACGAGTTCATTCCCCGCTATATAGAACTCTGTGGTCTAAACATACCCAGGGGAATCAAGCTGTCTTGTCTGTCCATTACTGAAAACGAGAAAGCATGCAACAGAATGTGCATTTATGAAGTGTTTTAACTAGAATACAATGATTATCCACAAAAAAAAAGACGTTGACACCACACACGAAACACAATTTTACGTCCCTCATCAGTGGTGGTTTATTGTTTTCACTGTGCAGTGGGAAACAGAGGGGCCAACCCGATAGCACGCGACTCTTCCCAACTCCTCAAAGATCTATTCCCCTCACCATTCTGTTACAACAAATTAAAGCAAAGCATCAGTCACATCACCTGGGTTTGGGGAAAGGGGATAAGTTGTTGGGTTGTGTTGTGTTGTTTTACCTCTGAGCGGCACTTTTTTGCACACCATGGGCTAAATGGTCAGGTCACAAGGACCCCGAAGGCTCAGAGAAGGTTGGGGGAGGGGACCCACTGGAACAGCTGTTGGGAGACAGATGGTAGCCTCCCGTCAAGGCCATCCAGCGTGTTCTTTAACATGCACAGGGTATGGCTCTCCCGCACACGGGGCCACAGCTTAACGTCCCATTCGATGGACGGCGGCCTTTCCAAGCCCATCGGTGTCCCCTACTGACCGTTGGCAGGGCGGGGAATTTTACGGAGATAAATCTCAACACTTACCCAACTAGGACTCGAACCTGGGAACTACAGATTACGAGCCTGGCGCGCTACTAACTGAGCCACCCCCGCCCCGAAAGGGGATAAGGATGATTGACAACCACATGCAGAGCACAGAGCGAAAGTAATTAGTAGTCTTTTACAGGAAGGGGTGTATATGAAGGAATACTTTGCCATTTTCTAAGAGCAAATGAGTTTTAATGTGCCCATGTTTCAAGGTTAACTAAGCATAATTTTATATGTGAAGGTTATTAGTCAACATTTTTTTTCCTTTCACTATCGTATATTATTTTCTACAAGTTTAGATTTTATGATATAGTAAGAGGGAACTAGATAGTGCACCACCAGCATTTTCCTCTTGACAACTTAGGTACAAAATTTTTGTAACCGTGAGCAGTTTGATACCAAAATGGGTTTAGTACAGCGTTCATACACAGATTAGATTTTGCAAATTTATTTATATTGTTGATAAAGTTCCGTTTTACATTTTGTAGCAAATGTCATCAAGATATTACAGCAATGGTAAAATCTTTTGCTTCTGTAAAGTACTTCAATAGAGCTGTGAAAGTAAGCAAAATATCCTTTTACATTTCGATACTAAGGGTAGAGCTGTAAATACTATACTATGGGTGGAGCATGTTGATATTAAGGATTGCTGCATAAATATCCACTTTTTCTTATTCATAACCGATTTTTGTTATACATTAATAGAATAAAATGCAATGCATAGAAGAAACAGTCGATACAAATAGGCATATTAAATAGCGACTGCAACTATCCACATTTCATACTGAGCTTTCGTTTTGAAAGCATTTCAAAATTAATGCCAATATTTCAGTAATAAAGCATCACAAGAAAATGTCATGAAGTCAAGAAACACTTGAAATAACTAGTTGAAAAAAATTTGTTGTTTTGAATGGGATTCGAACCCACGCTTCACAGAAGCATGCCAGGTGTCTTCTTAACCGCTAGTCGTGGTCTAGAGCAGTGGTTTCCAACCACTGGTCCGCGGAAAAGTGATTACTTCTCAACACTTGGTACGCATGATCATGGATCGGGACAGCGCTGCGCGCTACAAGTACAGGCGTCGTTCATCGTTTCGCCAGTGTTGCGTCAGCTCATATTAGTCACATCCTGCACAACTTGCCGTCCCCGAACGTTCTTAAATTCGCTGAGCCGAGCTATTTCTTGTGTGTTAACCCTACAAAATGGAAAAAAAGAAAGACAAACAGCAAAACCTTTTAACCTTCCTTAAAAACAAAAACAATAGTGAGGAGAAGAGTAGTGAAGACACCGAAAGTCAAGTACGAGTGCTTCAAGTTTAGAAGAAACAAGGAAAAAGAGATGTGTTGATACTTCGGAATATGCGACAGAAATCAAAAAAAGAAAAGGAAACTTTCTTAGGCATTATGATAAAAGAGTACTTAAAGCTTGGTTTCTGTAGCCTCTGGGGTGGGGTGGCTCAGTCGGTAGCGCACCAGGCTCGTAATCTGCAGTTCCCAGGTTCGAGTCCCAGCTGGGTCAGCGTTGAGATTTATCTCCGCAAAATTCCCCGCCCTGCCCACGGTCAGTAGGGGACACCGATGGGCTTGGAAAGGCCGCCATCCGTCGGATGAGACGTCAAGCCGAGGCTCCGGGTGCGGGAGAGCCAGACCCTGTGCACGTTAAAGAACACGCTGGATGGCCTTGACGGGACTCAGTCGGTAGCGCGCCAGGCTCATAATCTGCAGTTCCCAGGTTCGAGTCCCAGCTGGGTCAGCATTGAGATTTATCTCCGCAAAATTCCCCGCCCTGCCCACGGTCAGTAGGGGACACTGATGGGCTTGGAAAGGCCGCCGTCCGTCGGATGGGACGTTAAGCCGTGGCCCCGTGTGCGGGAGAGTCATACCCTGTGCACGTTAAAGAACACGCTGGATGGCCTTGACGGGAGGCTACCATCTGTCTCCCAACAGCTGTTCCAGTGAGTCCCCTCCCCCAACCTTCTCTGAGCCTTCGGGGTCCATGTGACCTGGCCATTTAGCCCATGGTGTGCAAAAAAGTGCCGCTCAGAGGTAAAACAACCCAACCCTGTAGCCTCTGGCAGTGAACTATCTCCATGGCCCTTGTGTGTAGCATGTTCAGAAATTCTATCAAATGACGTTATGAAACTTTCCAAACTTGCTCGTCATTTGCGTTCGAAGCAAACGATCTTACAGATTAGCCACTGGATTTTTTTGAAAAGTTACACAACCAGGTGAAAAGCCAGAAAAGTCTTATGAAGATGACGACTAGTGACAAGTCGCTGCTTCAAGCGTCTTATTTAATTGCTCTTCGAATATCTAAAAGGAAAAACCCGTTCATTATTGAAGAGTTAGGAAAGCCTTGCATCTTAGATATCGCTCGGGAAATTTTGGATCCTCAAGCCATTCGAAAACTAGAGGCTATACCGCTTTCGGACAACACCATTCAGAGAAGAATTGTTGACATGGTCACCGATATTGAAGAGCAAGTTGTAGAGGGGATAAAGAAACCGAGATGTTTTGCGATTCAACTTGAGGAATCAACTGACGTAACTATGCTATCCTACTTTGCTTCGTGAGGTATAGTGAAAATGAAGACTTTAGGGAGGAACTTCTTTGTTGCCTTAACTTACCTGGACGGACCACAAGTTCAGAGATATTTAGCACTCTTGATAAGTATTTCCAAGCGCATGACTTAGACTGGGGCAAATGCGTCGGAGTGTTGACAGACGGAGCTGCGAGCATAACTGGACATCGCTCAGGTGTAGTTGCAAAAATAAAGGATGTTGCTCATCCGGAAATTTTGTCCGCTCGCTGTATGATCCACCGGGAGTCCAAGCTGCAAAGAAGCTTTCTACTGAACAAAACACTGTGATGAATGACGTGATCATAAATGAAATTCGTAGTCGAGCCATGCACTCCAGGCTGTTCACGACACTGTGCGAGTATGGACTCGCAACACCAACATCTCCTTCTCCATGCAGAAGTAGGGTGGCCATCGAGAGGAAGGGTTCTTTCACGCCTTGTCGAACTGAGAGAAGTAAAGCAGTTTCTGAGAGAGCGAAATTCAGCTTTAGTAGAGCCTTTGTTGGATGAGGAATAAGCGGCTAAGCTTGCATATATGTCGGACATATTTAGTCTTTTTAACGAACTTAATATTTTTCTTCAGGGATTATGCACAAATATTTTAACACTGAGAAATTGATGGATGCGTTCAAAAAGAAGCTGGCTTTTTGGGATAGTAGCTCAAGCTTTTGCTCTACGACATGGTCATACGTCCCATCATTTCCTATGCTTCCCCTATTTGGGCGAACACTACTGCAACCAATATACATAAGATTCAGGTCTTGTAGAACAAGATCTTGAGATGTGCGGTCGATGCCCCTTGGTTTGTAACGAACAGACAAATCCATAAAGATCTGGGCATCGACCATATTTACTCTTATATCGTTTTTATCACGTGGTTTCTTTGAAGCTGTTCAAAGCAATCCACATGGAATTATTTCTTGCTTATTCGACTACAATCATGAATAGTTACAAGAGGCCTAAAATGAAGGCTTTCAGTAAAGATAGTCATCCATTTTAGGTCTCTTGTGCATCCTTACTGTTGATCTTTATTGTCCTTCGGGACCTTTCTCAAAAGTCGACTTTCTATTAATAGCATTTTTGTTTACTGCTCGGTTTCTGGTTATTTCAAATAACTATAGAATTTTCATTTTATATGATTTAAAAACTAATGCACAAAACACTATATAAATAATGGTTTTCGTTTCTGCTTTAGTGGTCCGCAAAATATTTTCTCCTATTTTCACCGGTCCGCAGGTGCAAGAAGGTTGAAAATCACTGGTCTAGAGGTTAAGGCGCCCCCACATGCTTCTGGAAACGTGGGTTTGAATCCCACTCAAGACCATTTTTTTTCAACTAATTATTTCTAATGCAAATATACTGCTCACAAAAATTAGGGGATATATTATCGCTTCATATTCATTTTGAAATATCCCCTAATTTTTGTGCAGTGTATATTGTAAACTGATTCAAACTTTTCATTTGCATTGTTTTCCTGTTAGCACTGTAAATATGTCTCAAGAAAAAATAGAATCCTTTGCAAAAATGTTGCAAATCAATTGCTTTGATAAAGTCCATCATTGGGTCAAAATAAAAAAAAAAACGAAAATAGGAAATCCTTGAAAATGAAAATTTAAAATGCTATTCTAAAATTATTCGCTCTGATATATTTCATTTAAATTGCAATTTAATAGCATTTAAACTAGTTCAATTAATAAGAATTATCCTTTTTTACTAAGCCTCACTATAAGAATTGTCCCGTTCTTCTGGGTGCAGCCTTCTGCGTCTTTCAATACCAATTTAAATAACTTCTTGCTCCCCCTTTTCAAAATCGTTTTCGACATTTTAAAAAAGGATGTCCAACCAGTGTTAGTTTTTATACTGAAGCTTAGTAAAAGAGATTGAGATTGTGAAAATGTTTCAGTCTCAAACAAATCATTAATCAGAAATAAAATTATCAAGATTAAATTGGGAAGATCTTTTTCCCAAAATTGAAACTTAATACCAACCCTCTCCTTAAAACACTCGGCCCTTGGGACAGATACTTCTTAATTCACTTGGATGTACTACCTCGCATTCTCACTGCTTAGTAAGACCTCATACCCAGGGGGAGGGATAAAATTTGGAGTCAAAACCCCAAATTTTATTTCTCCCACTCCCAGAAGCTGTATGCCGGATATGCTGGCCTAGAAAGTTATGGCCTGAGAAGTTGTTTGTCCTTCTGGAGAGTTCAAGGATTGGTCTGTCCGCCAATAATGAACATCAGTTGGTGAAAGATGGTCCTTTTGAATGTTGCCACAGTTCAACACAGAATATTTACCCAATGTTCAAAATCTTTTGGATTACTTAATCCAATAAGTTCCCGGTACAAAATATAAAATTTCCTTGGCCAACAATCAGAATTTGTATTTTTGAGGTGCGATTGTCATTTACTAACTCTACGATCTACTAATGATATACCAAGAAAATACCATTTCTCAGTAAATATTATTCAGATGGCCAAGAAGAAATGATTGGGATGGTATGGTCACATCAAACATATGGAGAAAGGAAGAATATCTAAAATCATTCTAGAACGGTTGGGTTATTTTACCTCAGAGAGAATTATTTTTGCATGTGTTAAATAGCCAGGGTTGGGTTGTTTTACCTTTGAGCGGCACTTTTTTGCACACAATGGGCTAGACAGTCAAGTCACAAGGACCCAAAGAAGGTTGGGGGAGGGAATCCACTGGAACAGCTGTTGGGTTTACTCTGAGCGGCACTTTTTTGCACACCATGGGCTAAATGGCCAGGTCACATGGACCCCGAAGGCTGAGGTTGGGTGAGGGGACCCACTAGAATAGCTGTTGGGAGAGATGGTAGCCTCCCGTCAATGCCCTCCAGCGTGTTAACGTGCACAGGGTATGGCTCTCCCACACACAGGGCCACAGCTTAACGTCCCATCCGACGGACGGTGGCCTTTCCAAGCCCATCGGTGTCCCCTACTGACCGTGGGCAGGGCGGGGACATAAATCTTAATGCTGACCCAGCTGGGACTCGAACCTGGGAACTACAGATTACTAGCGTGGCGCACTACCGACTGAGCCACCCCGCCCCACACAGCTGTTGGGAGACAGATGGTAGCTTTCCATCCCCTTCTACCCTAGGGGAGAGAGGCACCAATGCCGTATCCATTGAATACGGCAGTGGTGTCCAAACTTTTCCCGTCAGAGGCCACATTCAAAGTTCAATTTGTTTTCGGGGCTGCACTGAATGATTCGAGAAAAAGGAGTGTTACATTTTCTACATCTTGTTTTATGTAAAAGGAAGTATGTAATTCTAATGTACATATGACTACACTGTGCTACATTTGGCACAGTTCTGGTCAGGCATGCACATATTTGATACAAAATAAAGATAAAACAGAATTCACGACAAAACATATGGCTTCATAACTTCAACGCTCTCACATATTCGCTACAAAAGCCAGCGTCTTTTAAATTCATTTATTTCCACTTATTTTAGCATCAAGTGTACATGCTTCTCGAAGTAATTAACAAAATTTAAAATGCTGTTTTAGTTTACTTTCCACACAGGCCATATGATTATTATTTTCAGGCCTGATACAGCCCATGGGCACCACTGATGTAGATAAACACATACCTTGTGCAAGGTAAAAGAACACTGGATGGCCTTGATGGGAAGATACCATCCGTCTCCTAACAGTGATACAGTGGGTTTCCTTTCCTCAACTAGCAGGGAACGGAGAAATATTTATACCGAGAAATATCTCAACAGTTGAAATCGAGCCAGGGAACTTCATATTACAAAACTGTTGTGTTACCAACTGATCAAACACTAGAAATTAATAAATTCCCAAATTTTAATATTTTAAATTTTCTCAGAGATTAAAAATTTTAGTTTCTTTGTGAATAATAGGAATTAGTTTACTGGCCGCATGAAAATATTTCTTAAGTCAAAACTTATTCTGACACAATAACTGAAACCAATGGAACTTTAGTGCTTCTATTAGCTATTAGCGAAACTGCTCCCAAATATTCTTAAAAAAATTGACACTTATGAAATATTTATGCAATTTTTCAGCCTAATTTTTTCATGCCCAAATTATGCGCTTCATTCCCAGTTTGGTATTTTTCACTAAGCATTATATATAATTAACAAGACATGTGAAAGAATTGATAAAATTTTAATTCATATTAATAGAAACCATTTTGCTTTTAAAAATATCTGATACATTACTATGAATCTACAAAACAGTCGTATTTATAAATATTTAAAGTACATTAATTAGAATAACAATATTCTTTACAGAACCTTGGATGAAATAGTGTTGTTCAATGATCGGTCTTTTAAATTGCTTTCAGTTGCCATAATCCAATACATTTTGTTGTTACCTTAAATTTCAACATAAAGGAAGTCCCTTTTACTGATCTGCAATCGACCCTATAAATTTCGCTTTAAATCTGAAAATAAAATATTGAATACAACAAAAGTCATCCAAATATAACTAATGAAAGCATTAATACTAAAATGAAAATGAAAATTAAAGCATTCATCATTAGCCTTTTCATAACTGTCTATGTCAGGTTTTTGCTAATACATTTTTCAATAATTTATTAAAAAATACAAAATGCTGCAGGGCCAGATCTAGAAAAAAATAAAGAGGGGGAGGGGGCAAGTGATGCAATCAAGCGAGAAAAAGGGAGGGGAATGGACTGGACTTCCATTGCAGTATAACATTTTCCCCTCAGTTTTAGTTTGTTTCTTTTTTCGTGTCCTGAAAAATGGGTGAAATATGCACAAGTTTAATAATTTTTTTTCTCCATTACCCTTACTAGCATTCTGAAAGAGGTCAGTTTGTTTTACTTCTGAGTGATACTTTTTTTGCATGCAATGGGCTATATGCCAAGGTCACAAAGACCTCAAAGGCTCAGAGAAGGTTGGGAGAGGGGACTCAATGGACAGCTGTTAGGAGAAAACGAATGAAATTCGCGACAACCCCAGTGCACCGCAGTACTGTGACTGCATATCACCTTAAGGGATTGCCACTGAAACCACTATAAACTAAAAAGGCTCCTATCAATTTAGCTTGCCTTAACATTTGCCTACATACAGCGGGAGAAGACTTTATGTGAAGGGAGAAGCACTACTTGGGTTTTTATTAGTCTGCTTGAAGATATAATCACTGAGGTGCAGTGAGAGTGGGATCTTTTAAAATTTTGAGTGCTGCCTAGGAATATGCCCAACACTCACTGAATTTAGCCAAAAACATGCCATGCCAATATATAAATAAAAATATCTTAGTCTTTTGAATTTTGAGCCAGAAAATAAAAAGAAGTCCTAGCTTTTAGAGTCCTCTAGAGTAGAGGCTCCTAGGTACTTCCATCGAAAGCCACACCTCGAGGGACTCCAAACCTCTCGGCATGACCCCAACTTCGTCCTCTCCATCGAGCCGGGCATCCACAGCTCGCTCGCCGTCTTGGCCTATACCGTGCCGAGGCCGCTTCGGGGACACCTGGCCAGTAATCCCGACAAACCCAGCCGGCAGCCCTCCCACAACCCTGACAAAGCTTTCAGCCTACCGGGGTTCACAACACTGCAGCACCCGGACCCCACTTCGCAGAGGAACCCAAGTTCCTCCACTGCAAAAGCCATAAGGTCCAAATCTCATTCATGTGGGACTCTTAGTTTGGCTGTTCCATCGATAAGCCCGCTGGCCAGAGGTGGCCAACCTAGGCCGCGAGCCTCCAACTTCTACCTCTCCATTGTTCTCGGGCCGAAGCACCCGCTGAACTTCCATCCACCTCGATATCACAGAGACCGCATCAGAGAGCCCACGGACGAGTGTACGAAGAGGTGCACAACTCAGTCCGCAGTACTCCACGGGCCTGCAGAAGACGGGACCGCCTCAAGCCCCATCCGAGGCCCTTGTACGGCCCCTCAACCAAGGCTGCAACCCCCAGCTTTGCTGGGGGACAAGTCAATAAGCTGTTAGGAGACAACGAATAAGATTCGCGACAACCCCGGTGCACCGCAGTACTGTGACTGCATATCACCTTAAGGGATTGCCACTGAAACCACTATAAACTAAAAAGGCTCCTATCAATTTAGCTTGCCTTAACATTTGCCTTCCTACAGCGGGAGAAGACCTTATGTGAAGAGAGAAGCACTACTTGGATTTAATAGTCTGGTTGAAGTAATAATCATTGAGGTGCAGTGAGAGTGGGATCTTTTGAAATTTTGAGTGGTGCCAAGGAATATGCCCAACACTCACTGAATTTAGACCAGAACGAGCCATAATACATAAATAAAAAGATCATAGTCTTTTGAATTTTGAGCCAGAAAAATAAAAGAAGTCCTAACTTTTAGGGTCCTCCGCAGCAGAGGCCCAAGGTACTTCCGTCGAAGAGCCACACCTCGAGGGACTCCAATCCTCTCAGCATGATCCCCAACTTCGTCCTCTCCATCGAGCCGGGCACCACAGCCCGCTCGCCGTCTCGGCTTCCACACCGTGCCGGGCCGCTTCGGGGGATACTGGACCAGCACCACCAAACCGGTCCGCACCCCTCCCACGACCACGACAAAGCCTTCCGCCTACCGGGGCTCACAACACTGCAGCACCCGGACCCCACTTCACAGAGGAACCAAGTTCCTCCACTGCAAAAGCCAAAGATGGTAGCTTCCTGCAAGGATATCCAGGTTGTTCAACATGCACAGGGTATGGCTCTGCTGCACGTGGGGCCACAGGTTTTGTATGCCATCCAATGGACAGCGACCTTTCCAGTCCACCAGTCTCTCCTACTGACCAAGAGCAGGGTGGAGAATTTTGCAGAGATAAATCTCAACACTGGTCCAGGTGGGACTCAAACCTGGGAAATGCAGATTACAAGCCAGTTGTACTAGCGTCTGATCCCCTTCCCCATACCATTTGCACTGCTTTTAAGGATTCAACTTGGGAAGAGCTGGATGTAAAAAAAAAAAATTTTAGGCCCATTTAAAATGAGACAAAATTTGGAATTACGACACTTTTGTTGCATTTTATAAAAATAAAATTTCTAGTTTATCTTACATCTCATTGATGCCTAATTTTCTAATAGCTCTTTTAACACAATGTTCCTTATGAAAATTCTGCAGCGTTAAAATCTAGCTTTATTTTCTGTATCTGCCATAAAAATTCTCAATCCATTTCCATCATTTATCTTTGCTTCAGCAAAAACTTGTCCATAAGCAAAAACTGATTGTGATTTAAAAAATGTTCCTACTTACAAAAAAGTGTAGTCAATAGTACAGTATTGATAACTTTGATTTGAGACCCAAAATTTAATTTAAAACGCTAATTTTATGACAATTAATTTCAAGATATTTATTCACAAAATATTTCAAAAAATCCATAAGATTTTAAGGCAAGAAAATATACCATTTATTAAACAATTTATCAAGAAATTAATTTAGTAGGCTCCTACTTATTAAATGATTTATAGAATAATTAAGTTAGTAGATATTGACATTCAATATAATCCTAAACATTTAATAGAATAAATGCAGCCAAGAGATGCAAGTTCATAAAGAGAAATTATTCTTGTTTACACTATATTGCATAAGCATATATTACTGTGAAAATTATTTGCTTTAGTATTTTTAATTAAATAACATTTTATATTCCCAACAATAAATACTGAATATGAGCTCTATACACACAAAAATGGACAAAATTTAGCAGTGTTTACATAGCAGCTGGAAATGGAACTCCTTGAAGTGGAGAATCAAAACTATATTTATAGGTTACCAAATTTCAACTCAACAACATATGCTAAAAGGCTGAGATATGAAGCATTATGAACCATGTGATAGAACAAGTGTTTTAAGATGATAAACATTTTAAAAGAAACCTGTTTAATTTTTACTCTGCTACACAAATTGTTACCAGTCAACTACAGTAGTAATGATACTGCATGTAAAAAACATAACTCTCACTTTTAGTTCCTAAAAACGTTTTACAGTAATACAATAGAAATTATTGTCTTTTTTTAAATTTATTTGAGAAAACTGTCATTTTGCAGAATTCAAATCAAGTTTGAATTACTTAAATTTTCATGTAGTTTTGAAGAACATTGTTTCTACAGTAGAGTACTCTGTCTACAAAAGTTGTATCAATGGGCTATACTAATTTAAGATCGAAAGGCTTATAAAACTTGTTTTCCTGTGTTCATATCAGAGATCCTTTGAGAGATACTATCTTCAAATCTTAAAGCAGTAAATTATTGGATTCAAATCCAAAGCTTTAATTATATAAGTACAAAATCATAATGTTTTTGAAAAATTAATGCATGAGTGATATGGCTGTTGTTTTCATAAACTTCTTAATAATTTGTTTCCATTACTAGCTTTACCTCAATAATGAATTTACTTCTATAAAAAAAAAAACTTTAACCATAAAAAGTTTACATATGTTAGAGGTATCAAAACATTGTGTCTGGCATGCCCAAGGCATATGAAAATTTAAGGAAAATGTCATTATTTTGCACCCAGTTGGGCAGTCAAGGAATTTAAAAAATGAGAAATATGCTTTAAACTTTAGTGGGAGTAGATATCTAAATAAGAGAAATTATGTCAACAAAGCATGGTTAACAACTTTTTCTTTATCAACAATTTCTCAAGAAATATTGTGTGAAATCAATGAGAAAAATTTCCCATCAGATAGCATTAAAATATTTGGTTGATTCATTTGAAATGGCATTTTATTAGATTGGCTGAAAGTAAACATTCATTCAATATAATAAATAGTAATCAAGAATATATATTTTGCACCTGAATTAATAACTTCCTGCTATCATTTTGGTAGTTTTTGGATTCCTTTGGTATAGAAATCAGCTGGCTGTGAAGCAATATAGGCAGCTATATTGTTTTTGAAGTCTTCATTGCTTTGAAAAGTTTTTTTCAATAAGATAGTTTTGTAATGAGTGAAAAAGGTAATAATCTGAATACATAATGTGTGGAGAGTACTGTGAATGGAACAAAATTCCCATTTTAGATACCAGATTTTTTTTTAATTGTTTGATGATACCATAAATGTGTGGCCAAGCATTATCATACAGAATACCTTGTGACTGATAAGAGCCAGTTATTTATGGAGTAGTGCCTTGGTGTAGTTGGTTCAGTTGTTGCGCATAGAGATCATTTATTATTGAAAAGTAACTAAATGATATTTCACTAGACACAGAAAGTAACTTTTTTTTGGTGTAATGTAGCCCTCTATAGTTGGTTCTGGTATCTGAGCCTTGTCAACCATAGTTTTTTTACACATCAAGTTGACATACAGGGCCCACTCTTCATCTCCATTTGCAATTTCTGTATGTATCTTTTAGAATTTTTGCACCCTTCCCTAATGTTTTAATTGCCAGAAAATGGTCAACTGAGAGGTGTCAAACCTATTCATCAACTCTCATTGCATTACATAGAGTCAGCATTCACTTCCACTTTAAGTGTTCCTTTGTCAAAGTCACTGACTATTTCTCCTTTGATACCTTCCAAATTGCATCACCAGATCAAAACTTTTTGAATCATCTCTGATATGCTCATATATGAAAAACACCATTTCCAAAAGAGCTGCAAATGTATTTTTTATTGTCTCTACAGTGTTCCATTTGAATTAATAAAGTGTGTGCACACAAATATTAGACTTTTAAATTGACAACTTGAATTGTAGAAAACAGAGAATCAAAGCAAGAAACCAAACAATATGAAATAATCATCACAGTTACACCTTTGATGCACAACAAATCCTGGTGGTCTCGTTTTATCAGTTTATGATATGGCATAATTTTCATATACTATTAAACACTATTTTTGAAATGAATCAACCCTACAATTTAACTGCAGTTACGTATGATTTACATGACAAAAACCTAGGCAGTCAACCAGTCTTAACTCCATCTTGAATTAACACTCAAGTTACTTTACTAATACGGCAAAATTATACATTTGCCTTAAATCAGAATACATAACTGAAAAGAGCAATTCAAAATGAGAGAGAAATGGCCATTGAAACTTCACACAAAACAAGAAAGCTTTACAAATTTTAAACTGTATCAATATCTTAGTGACCAGTGATCTTGCAAAAGTTTCTTAAATGTTCACCATGGCAAAACAAGTGAGTCACATTTGATTCTTTCATGGCAGAGAAAAAAT
Source organism: Ryuthela nishihirai (assembly GCA_038380435.1). NCBI lineage: Eukaryota > Metazoa > Arthropoda > Arachnida > Araneae > Heptathelidae > Ryuthela > Ryuthela nishihirai. The sequence continues at coordinate 49,080,057 of JAWZYU010000024.1, read as the reverse complement.
ACAAATCACTAAGTTGATGAACAGTAATGCAATCCACAATAACATTCACCTCTATTATGAAGCATTTTTTACAGACTGTTGAACTATGACCACATATTTTCAGTGTTGCAAAAATTTATGCTGCTTTTTACATATATCAAAAATGCATTATAAAAACTCAACTAAATGATGAAGCAAACAAATAGCATTCATAACTAAAAGGCATCAGTAAAAGGTTAAAATTTCTCAATGGATTTAGCATTTACATCAATTGGGTGTACAGGAAGAACTTCCTAATGATATGTCTAGAAACATGGATATGAAACACATTGAAAACTTTTATATGTCAATAATATAAATTTACAAATGTAAAATTGTGAAGCTAAAAATAACTTACATTATCAATATCATCTTCTCCACCAACTTCATCAAATTCGATCACATTATCATCTTCTTCTTCATCCCCAAATGTGACTGTATCATTTATTTTTGCTACACAACACCAAAAAAAAAAGCAAATTTAATATTTCCTTAATACAATTTATTTAGTTTTATTTTCAACATAACAAAGAACATTTTTCTCAATGCTAAGAATTAAACATTCCTGTTTCATTTAGCACCAATAATCTATTAGAAAATAATAACACTAATTTTTCCTGGTGAATAAGCAATTTTTTTTACTGACACTTGTTTGTTAAAAGAGTGGAAATATTCACATAAAACTTATTACTTTGACTATAAGACTATTTTCAACAAATTTAATTCATTGCTCAAAACCTTGTTTATACTTTTTTGTTGCAATTCACATATAGTAATCTGACAAATACAGTTTTATCCTGGTATTTCTGTATTTTGAAAACTGTGCTGAATGTTTTCATGCTTTGTTGTCATATTGTACAAACACAATATGAAGAAATTCATCAATGATACATGTGTGTCACACAAGGCCTTAAAATAACTTTTTCTATTTTGCTGAAGAAGTATGCAAATCACAGAGGCAAAAGCATATCGTATTGTTATACATCATTATATAGGTATCTTCTTCATTACAATAATTTTTCTCACTCAATTACACTGGGTAACAATAAATGTAAAGCTAATTTGAAATAGTTATATTCATATGTGAATGAGAAACAATCAACAATAATCCAGCCAGAAATCATACTTAAATATTTCACTGGAAACACAATGCAAAACTTATCTTTGAAAGTAGCATTCATCATTCCTACCTTCCATTATTTTGTACGTTTGTACAGCTAAAAACTGCATATGATACTACAGCTATTCAATATTTGATAGTTATACCATCAGTGAAATTAATCATATAAATGAAAAACAGCTGCAGAATGTTTTTGTTCTTTGCAATGCAAGCCTCACCAAACCTTGTAAAATGTAACAGTTTGAGAGATTTGGTACTAAGCAATGAAAAACCCTCTTTCATATCCTCATCCAATGGTCTGCCTAAGAATGCTGTTATCTCTTCACACTCTCTTGCAAATTCAGGTCTCCACTGTCCCTTAATGAAGCTGGATCTCCCTCATCCTGTTAACATCCTCCAACAAAATCACCGTCATCATCATCCTCAAGCAGCCATGAGCTATGGAGGTCCAACCAGACCACACAAGTTAGTTCTTCAAACATATCTGTCCTGAGCTACATCTGCTGCATCTGGCCACTGCACACCAATTCTAACAACCAAATCTAAATAACGAATTCTAAGGTCCTGTTTGACATTATCTGCCCACCACATCCTAGGTCTCCCCTTCTTCATGAAGCCTTTGGGCACACTGTTCATAGCCCAATTCATAAATCATGGGGGCAACATGGCCAAACCAATTGAGTCTCTCTCTGCACAATATGCTGCTTAAAGGAGGTTGGGTTGTTTTACCTCTGAGCGGCACTTTTTTGCACACCATGGGCTAAATGGCCAGGTCAGAATGGACCCCGAAGGCTCAGAGAAGGTTGGGGGAGGGGACCCACTGGAACAGCTGTTGGGAGACAGATGGTAGCCCCCGGTCAAGGCCATCCAGCGTGTTCTTTAACGTGCACAGGGTATGCCTCTCCCGCACACGGGCCCACGGCTTAACGTCCCATCCAACGGACAGTGGCCTTTCCAAGCCCATCGGTGTCCCCTACTGACTGTGGGCAGGGCGGGGAGTTTTGAGGATAAATCTCAACGCTGACCCAGCTGGGACTCGAACCTGGGAACTACAGATTACGAGCCTAGTGCGCTACCGACTGAGCCACCCCCCGCCCCACTTAAAGGAGGTTGCTGACTCTTTTGCCTAACCTCATCATTACTTACAAATTTGAATCACCTAATGCCCAAGATACTGCTTAAGCACCTAGAATCAAAAGGATCAAGTTTCCTGTTATCTTGTTTACAAAGCATCCAAGTTGCATTACCATAACTAACCCTAGAAAGAACCAAACTATTATACAGTCTAATTTTAGTCTTTAAGTGTATACGCCTATTTCTCCACACTCTCCATAGATTCTTAAAAATCCTGGCAGCAATCCCTATTCATCTGTTAATCTCATGCTGCACATCAACAGTATCTGTTACATAGCTCCCAAGATAATTAAACTCTGACACCTGCTCAAGACACAACCATTCAGATTAACTGAATCACAGTCTGCCTGACCAATTTCCATCACTTCAGTTTTCTCTGTTTATAATCAAACCTACTCTACCAGTTTCATCAACAGCTCGAATGAAAGAGTTCATCTCATCAACATCATTTGCTAAAAGGGCTAAATCATCAGCATAATCTAAATCAGAAATTGTATCTCCAAACCATTTAAGGCCAAATTCTTTCCCTTCTAGTGAATTTCGCAGAACATAATCAATAACCAAACTAAAGAGAAAAGGAGACAAAATGCAACCTTGTTGAACACCAGAAGCAATGCTAAACTAATGGCTACAAGCCTTACCAACTCTCACACATGACTCAGTGTTATTATAGAGAGCTTTCATTATATTAACTAAAATATCTGGATTGCCATACAATCTCACAATCAACCACAAATTACACCATCATTATAGCAATTATTATTATTATTTATCAAGTACTATTTGCTTTTTTACCACTACTGCATTTACTTAAAAAGAAGAACCACCACCTACTTGCCATAAGCATCTAGAATTAAAACAACTTCAAATCACTACAGCAAATTTTAGGAAGGACCAAACTATTATATAACCCAATTTTAGTCCTTAGGTATACATTTATCTGAAATATTTGGTACAATAAACATCACAGATTCTCATATGCTCTGCAGTGTTAGAATGTAATGTTGTCAGCTCTTAACCACACTTTTTCCTGTAGGCCTTCAATATTGAAGATTTGCTCTTCATGAAAATCTAGGAATGAAACTAACATGATCAGCAGAGGTCTTCTGTATAACAAGAATGGGGATATCACTTCTTCCCTTTTAAAACACGAAAGAAAAATCACATTAGAAAATGAAACATCAAACTGTGTTCAGCAGTTTTCTCTAATGAATTACCTTTGCAGACAATTAGTTAAGTTTGAAAATGCTCTTAAATCCAAGTTATTCCAGTCTACAAATGACAAATTTTATTTCAAACACGAGTAGATTTCCTGTTGAAACAAAAGAATCCTTGAAACAGAAAAATTAACCCAAATGTTTCCACACCTGGTAGAGTTCACACCACAATGTATTGCTGTTAGTGAGGGCAAAAGTCATTAGCGTAAACCTACATGTTATTAGGTGGGTGTGTAATAAATTGTCCTTTTAGTGTATATAATAGCAATAAGTCAGAATGACTTTTGCTATACACAGAAAGAATGCAATAAAGTTGAAAGAGGTAGAGAAAAAAGATGAATGACTGAGAAATCAGTCTAAAAAAAACTAATATAAAAAAAAAAAAGTTTATTGCAATCCCATATACAAAGTGTCCCATGATTTAAGGTCAATCTTCAAGATCTTATTCCTGAGGTCATTCCAAGTGAGAAATGTTATATGAACATGGGTCTATTTCAATGGTTATGGCACTATGGGTATTTGAAATGTAGCATGAATGCAGGTGTGAATTCATTCATGCAATCATCATCACACCAGTAGTACATGAGCCAGCAAAGAGTAGTCAGTGCATGCTGTCAGATGTGCATTAGAAGTAACTATGAACATCTGGTTACATTTTCTAATAAAGAATACACAAATATGCATTTTGTGTATAGGTTTTGCAATGGCAATATCCCTACTGCTACCACTGAAGATATCAGCAACAATTTTCATAACGAAAAATCCCAGATCAACATGTGTACACTCATGTTCACCAATATTTGTGAGAAAGTGTTTCATTCCAGAGTGTGACTCCAGTGCCGAAACATCAACTATGAGAGAATATGGGCAAAGGGGAAAATGCTATTGATATGGTGAAGCAAAATTCACCTAGTGGTATACAAAGAATTTCCACCAGTCCCAAAGTTTCATGCCCGACAGTCTGGAGAACATGGCACACAGAAGGATTGTATCCATACCACAGGCAACAAATTCAACATCTTGAAACTGTGCACATGGGGAGACAGCTGGAATTCAGCCAGTGGATTGATACACACACCCACTTGCAACATTACATTTTGTTCATTCACAAAGCACAATTTACTTGCAATAGAGTCAACAATACTAGAAACTCCCATTCAGAGGCTCAAAGAACATTCCACATGGAACAATAAGAATTATATATTAACATCATTTTTCTGTAAATGAGTATCTTGTGATCATCTGACTCGACCATACATCTTCCCACATCTGGCAGGGCGACATTTATGCTGAATTTTTTCAACATAAATTGCTAGCTTCCTTAGAGAATGTTCCACTACAAACATGACTTCCAATATACAACCAGATTGAAAGAATGATTGATTAGATCCAATCATTTCAAAAGGAACATCACACAGTATCTGAATCAGCATTTCTCTAAATTATGGATAACCATGGTAGTATGCAGAATTGGCCACACAGTCATTGATCTAAACCTGATAGATTACCTACCATGTATAAGTAATTGAAAACCATAGTATATGAATAAAAGAAATAAGAGCTTCTTCAGCAGATTTTAACTGCTGTAAGATACATAAATAATGCGAAGTTCCTCATAAAGTTACACATTCCCTAGTCATATGAGTTAGACTACTAGTATAAATATGAATAAAAATTTTTCATTTATTTTCCAATTTGTTCAATGTACTGTAAATACCCATTACTCCATAACAGTTGTAAATTGGATCCATTTCATACATTTCTGACAGGGAATGACCTCAGGAATAAGATCCTAAAGTAATGACTTTAAGTCATGGGTCAGTGTATAGAGCATTGAATGCAGAGTATCTGATGTGCATGCATTACTGATTATGTCAAAGTATTTTTGTGTGCAATAATCAAAATTTAAAATATGAAACTAACATTGTGCTAAATGAATATATTTCTTGTTCCTCTGCATTGTTTACTGTGTATACAGTTTTCAAAAATTAAAGTATAATTCATTTAAGTAAATTCATCAAGCATCTCATGACTGATATTATTAACATTATATTTTGTGTCAATGAAACAGAACACACTTAAGTCATATTGTCTTCCAAAAATCACCTGACAGGACAAAATTTGCATAAATGACTCAAAAAGCAAATTTGGGGTGTTTAAAAGCTCGCTCTCATTATGCACCCCTCATTTCTAGTTGAGCAAATAGTGGTGCAAATATGGGTGTTAACACTGGTAGAGCATTTTATAATAGTACGGCATAGAGATATCATTCAGATGCTTTTACATGTGGTAAAGACTGATTGTAGACTGATGTAGCTAGGACTGTAAATGTTCCCCAATCAATGATTTCCAGACTTTGGACACAGTTTCAACAAACTGATATTAGCTGTGGACTAGTGCAAGGTTATCCAAGAGCAACAACAGTGAAGGATGATTTATCTTTTGCTAACAGCTGATATCAATCACACAACTCTCTCTGGAGCTTTCTGCAGTCATTCGTTGGACAATTTTGAGATAATTATTTATAGAAGGCTTCACTACAGAGGGTTCTATGCCAGATAACTGACAGCTTGTAGTCCCTCAGTTTCTCCCACAGCAGAGCCCAATACAGATGCAGACAATGTCATGACTGGACCCCAGATCAATCAGTGCATGTTTACATCACCAAAAAATTACAATTCTATCTTCAGACTGATTTTTGACATTTTGATCTCATGAGAGTAAGGAACTTGTTACCAACCTCTAACATCAGAAAATATATATATACACATGCACACACACATCATTTAGTGGTTGCAGTTTGGGCAGCTATGTACTTAACTCCATAGCAGAAAATGCAATCTTTAATTTTATTCTGTTCACAACTAGGTGCAGTATATTAATAACTAGATCATATATCATTTTAGAATCATATATCAACATATACATTAACAAAATTATAAATTTAGCATTTATCATTAAAATTTAAATAATAAGAATTTGAATCAGCTATGCAATTATTGTATAGATAATATGCTCAGTTACTAATCAAGGGACCTGGGTTTGAGCCCCAGGTAAGGCATGAATGTTCGTGTCATTTTTCTGCTGAGTTCCCACCATCCTCACAGACTTTTTAATCTGGTGTATAAACTGGCAGGCTCCTGTCAGACCTCTGTAGCAAGTAGGTGCTTGAGGGGGTATTTATTTTTAATTTTTTTATTTATAAGTGGCAGGGTCAAAGTACTAGAGTTGGTCAAAATACTTAACCTATTTTATTGCAAAATAACAATAAATATGTATATTTTACCGTGTTCTGGAAGTTCTCCATAAGCCTTCAAGTTCCTGGCTTCATCCGGGTTGTATTTCAGGATCACATCTGCTTTAGCATCTTGATAGTCTCGCAGACCAAGGAGAATAATATCGCCTTGATTGATCCACACCTGCAAATAGCATTTATTACTATGAATGCAAAAAAAAATTAATCTTTAAATCAGAGCAATAATAAAACTCATTTCTGTTTATAAGGAAAACTTGTGCAATATGCAATCCATGCAGCATTGATCAAATATTAACAACTTCAAGGTTTTGCAAATGAGATCAAAAATAGCTTAAAAATAAAGCCCTAAAGTTCATACAAATCCAGTTTCCATATTTTAAATGTATCTTATAGGATAACTTGCAAGTCAAATATAAATGCACTTAAAAATGCTAAATTTCTCAGTCTATCAAAGGCTTTTTTTAAAGGCATGTTTGCTGCCTCACAACAGAGAAATTTGAATTTTACTTCAGTAAAAGTTAAATAGCAAAGATTTTCTTATTCTGTCCTATATTTTACACAGTTCGGAAAGACATTTTCAAAAACCAACTTCGTTTAATTTTTTTGGGGGGGAAGAATATAAATTATCCTTTTTTACATATGTAACACTGCACATAATACAGATGCCTAATGGAGACCATATATCATTATCATAATATCAATAGATCCAATTTTTGTTTTTGCTTCAGCCTTATCTAGGTGTAAAGGCAGGCACATATTTTTCCCTTTTTTCATTACATTCATATCAGAGGTTTTAAAAAAGAAATTAGCTATGTTTTCAATTGGATAAGACAACTGGCTACCCAAAACACATTTTAAGACTATGCTAAATTAAAAAAAAAAAGCAGTTTTCTAGAGAGAAAAAGATACGATGTATTATGAAATTCCCAATAATGTATCACAAACCTTTTTTCTTAGTTTTCCTCGAATATGGCATAATCTTTTTATTCCATCAAAACACATTGCTTCCAGCCGTCCATTTCCAAGCATTTTAATCACTTGTGCATAAACTGAAATAGATTAAAAGGTGTACCTCTACACTAAGAGCAATGCATATTTTTTTTAAATGCAAATTATTCATAGTAATTTATTACATTAATTGTAATGTAAACTTAATATAAAAAATATTAAAATTTTTCAGGACTAAAAATCTTGCAAATATTTTGAAATCTGCCAAAATAACAAGCTTAAGTCAGTGTAAATGGCCAAAGACCTATTAAAATTAAGAGAACCTTGTGTGAAGAGATAAAGATATGTTTCAGAATTTTCAAACCAGCCCAGTGAAACATCCTTGTTTAGTCATCCCCTGGCTTAAACTAAAGGACACAAACTACGAGGCCTCTGTAAGTGTAATTTGTGTAAACAGAATAGTATACATGTATGTATGTTTCTCAGCTATATACCTTTGTCAATTATACATCACTTTAACCCCTTCACTACCATACCGACCAAAACAGCCGAGATTTTAAATGGACTTGGCCGGCCAAGCTATTCCTTCCTCTTCACTACCTCCTATCTGCAGCTTGGGCTATACTAGCCCAAGCTGCAGGTAGAAGGTAGTGAAAAAGAAATAGCTATCATACCAGTAGAGAAAAGGTTAAATCAGTCCCAGAAATTACTCCTAGTTATTAATGTTATCCCATTTCAAATATACATACACCATTCTTGCTTTTTTTATGTTTATACATTTGATTTGCAGAACAAAATAAAACTTTTTTTACCCCAATAGGTTTTTTCCTAAATTGTTTTATCTGTGTATTTCAACTGTCCATGTATTCATGAGAAATACTTTCTACTTTTTGTAGGATATCTGTACTTTTCTAATTCTCCCAGTTTAGTTCAAACTAGATAATCATTGCATAGAGTGTTATCTCATACATACCTGTTCAGCCAGGGAAAATATGGGTGAGCATGGGTGCTAGGCTCATCTGCAGAAATACAGAATATATATATTTCTCCTCAAGCAGCTGCTTACCACAGGTCTGACAGAAGCCTGTCAGTTTAATATGTCATAGCGGAGATCTGTGAGGAAGGCAAAACCTCAGCAGAAAGAAAAGACTAAAACATCTATACTTTATCCAGGGCTCTCTAATCAGTAGCCAAGCACGCTAACCACTAGGCCAAAAAGGGCCCAGGATATTCCAAAAGAACCCTTAGAAATTGGTCTCCACAGAAGCTTTGAGCATTTTAATCAGGTGCATAAAATAAAGCTGGAGCTAAATTCTCACAAACTAGAACACTGCTTTCCTCATTTCTATGCGTAATCTCTTAATATTTGTGTGTGCTTCAAAAGTTGAAGATTAAAATGGAGTATCTCTAAATAAAATCTTTGTTTCTTAGGTAAATACATTCATTATGCTATTGGTATTATTTACACTAAATTGCTTATATGCAAACACAGAATATATCAAAATCTTAATTTTTAAAGAAATTGGGGCTACACCTGTCATTTCTTTTATAAATCTTCTAATTTTGTCCTCTTGAAAAATATACACAAGCATTTTACTGGGTAAATTTTCATATTCCAAGATGCTACGTACTGCTTTATCAATCAATCAGTGGCATGCTAAAATGGTGATGGAACAGAACTGCTGGTCCCATCACAAAAATAAGCACAACTGAATTCAAAGAGCCTGTTAATGGGTGAACTCTTCTGACAAAAACATTAGTATTGACATAAGAGCAAATCTTGACTTTTATAGGGTGCTTAAATGAAAAGACCTTTAATTTTGTGGATTCAATACGAAACTCAGCACCATTTGATGGATACAAAGGTGAAAGTTTCAGTTCAAGTAACTCCCCTCTTCACATTGGGTAGGAAATATGAACAAGTACAAATGAAGAACCCTATTTTGTATTTTACATGTAATTGGTAGTCGATTAAAAATATTATCTATATTTATAAAAAAGTTGCAAAAGGATCCTTGATCAGGAACATATTTCCCCATCATTGTTTCTACATTAATATTGGTCTCAACTTATGGCACAATTTCTATGAATGTAACCTAACATATAAGTCTAAGAACTTTGTATTTGAATTAAAGCCACTAGTGGCTACTTGTATTTATAAGAAGTTAACTTCTTCAAAGCAAAAGTGTATAAAAGACATAAAACCTTCATATACCCAAGCTCATTATATCTAGATTTGACTGTATAACCATATAAATTATGTTTTAAGTACCACTAAAACAGTTGCAGTTTGTTCTTCATTACAAATATACTTTGTAACTATACAATAATTTGAATTTTGTGATAACAAACAATAAGAATTTAGGCTCAATACAAAAGAATTTTAAATTATATATATGCACTTACCTTGTCCATCTTCTCTAAAAACAAGCTCACGCTTTTCAGTTTCATTTTCATTCTTTCCTCTCCTCCTATTCTTACCTCCCTTTCCTGTTATAACAAAAATGCACATAATTCATATGCTAACTTAACATAGCACAATCAAAAAAGTATCACACATATTTAAAATTTAAGAAGGCCAAATTTCATAAACAAAGTATTATGCATAATCTGGAACCATGTGGTAATAGTAAAAGAACCAATCCAGGGTTGGAAAGAAACAGTATAGCAGTAACAAGAATTTGTCATTATTTTATGTGATATCCTGCTTTGTGTACAAATTTTTGAAACAATGATTACCAACTTTTTGGCCAATGTGCACATACAACCTGAAAAAGATGCCTATTGATGGAGGGAAAGTAATATCCTTTAAACATGCCATATTCCAATGAACTTCAACCTATATTTACCTCTGACATTGGGGTAATGTTAGAGAAAACCAATCTTAAATGCAGGGATGGAAAAATGTCTGCAAAACCTAGAAACTAGCTGTACTGATTCTTTAAGTTGCCAACATGAAGTTGCCAACTGGCAGGGGCTCCTGGCACTTTTTACTGCTGCTAAAATATAGAAGAAAATTAAAAATTACTTAAAATTCTCTGTCATTGAGCAATAAATTTTTAAAGTTTATCCTTCAAACTATCTGCATGTTAAAAATTTTTAGGAGAAAACTCAGAAGCTTTTCAGATTAAAGATAGCATCACTTCACTGAAGACGGAGTGCTATGTGGTGATGCTAGGTCTGTTTAGACAAAGACCTTCTTTCCACATGTCGTGAAAGGTGATTCCAGTGTTTTGGTTGCAGGTGGAAACGGATGAGGTCATTATTTCCTTAGCCTTACAGACTACGGTTCTGTAGAAAGTGGATGCATGTGCAAGCAGTGTGGCGCGCTCCCAGTCTATTGTTGTCGTGTGTTGTACCGCTAGCGCAGCGGCCGTCGTTAGCTTCTTTTGTCTGGCATCAGTTTGGTGCTCAGCAAACCTCTTGTAAAGAGCGTGTGGTTTTGCCGATGTAGCAAACAATGGAATTATCTGGCAAATGTAGGGAAATCAGTATACGCCCGATTTTTGAAGTAGGCAGAGCATCACTTTACTGAAGACAGAGCGCTATCTTTGCTCCGAAAAGCTTCTGAGTTTTCTCCTAAAAACTTTTAACAAGCAAATAGTTTGAAGGATAAACTTTAAAATTTTATTGCTCAACGAGAATTTTAAGCTATATTTAATTAATTTCTGAGCAAGAAAGTCCTTTTAATTGTGTATAGAAGAAAAATTGTCTGAGCCAAGCGAGATATGAATCCAGTGAATATAGAGGAAAAATTGTCACTAGCCAGATGGGGTCCAAACCCACAACCTCCTGATAACATGTCAGGTGCTCTAACCACTGAGCTACAATCTGCCAAACAATCATCCTCTATTGGTGTTTTTAAGCATTATACCATAGAGTGTCATTGGAAATGTGACTGTAATTGAATACTCTGGTCTAGAAGACACTTTTCAGATTAATGCACACAACCAGCCAATATCAAATGTCAAAAGGCATGATATCTTTTTAACCAATGCCTTTAATCAAGCATAAGGATAATAATAAGCAATCACAAGTATGAACCTGTTGGTGATATACATTGAATAAATATAGAGGAAAGATTGTCATTAGCTGGGTGGGATCCAAACCCACAACTTCCTGATAACATGTCAGGTGCTCTGACAGCTGAGCTACTAGTTGCCAAACAATCATCCTCTATTGGTGGCTTTAAGCATTATACCATAGTGTGATTGCCTATTATTTCACATGAATCCTTATGCCTGATTAAAGATGTGTTGGCTAAAAAAAAATGACATACCTTTTGACATGGGCTGGTCATGTGCACTAACCTACAAAATGCCTTCTAGACCAGAGTATTCAATTAAAGTCAGACACATTTCCAATGACTAATTCTATAGTATAATGCTTAAAGACACCAACAGAGGATGATTGTTTGGCAACCAGCATTTCAGTGATCAGAGCACCTAACATGTTATCAGGAAGTTGTCAGTTCAGATCCCACCTGGCTAATGACAATTTTTTCTCTATATTTATTCAACATATAACACTAACAGGAGCATACCTGTGATTGCCTATTATTTCAACATGAATATTCATGCCTTATCCAGGGTTTGAACCCATGTCCTTTCAATCAGTTGTCAACCACTGGAATATAAGAATTAAAACTCATACTGGGTTATTTTACCCCTGAACAGCATTTTTTCTCTCTCCAGAAAATGGGCTAAACAGCCAGTTCACAAGACCTCAAAAGGATTCAGGGAAGGTGGGAGAAGACAAATTGAAGCCTCCCAAGATCATCTAATGCAGGGGTTCTCAACATGGGGTATGCAGTAAAATTTTTTGAGGTACACCGTGAGAGCTCAAAAGTCGCTAGATCTAGTAACAAAATCACTAAATTGGCATTACTATACTATAACTATAGTTTTATCTATCTATATATGGGTATGCCAGTTACATACACATTTCCAAGGGGTACGTGAAGCATAAAAGGTTGATCTAATGTATTCTTAATAGTGTCGGAGTATTGTTCTCCAGCATACAAGGTTACAGCTTAACATTCCATCTGACAGCATCCTTTCCAGGCCTACTAGTGTCTCCATATCAACAAGGGAAAGTGGGGATTAGTGGGAAAATCTCAACCCAGACACAGTTTGAATTTGAACCTGGGAACATCAAATTACAAGTATGGCATGCTACCAAACTGAGGCAACTCTCACCCAGTGTCATATGTTGGGTTGTTTCACCTCTGACTGGCACTTTTTGCACACATTGGGCTAAATGGCCAGGTCACAAGGATTCCGAGGACTCAGAGAAGGCCGGGGGGAGGGGACCCACTGGATAGTTGTTGGGAGACAGATGGTAGCCTCCCATCAAAGCCATCCAGTGTGACATGCACTGGGTATGACTCTTCTGCACACAGAACAACAGCTTAACATACCATCTAATGGATGGAGGCCTTTCCAAGCCCATCGGTGTTCCCTACTGACCGAGGATAGGGCAGGGTGTGTGGCAAAGGTAAATCTCAATGCTGGTTCTGATTTAGTTTAAATTAGGTTTGGGTTCCTCTTTTGGGAAATAAAATGTATATACATTTTCCCCAAAATTTATGGATAAAAAGTTTATATTAATACAAGTTATTTAAAAGTTTGATAAAACTTTTCTACTTATTATTAATCATTATTAGAATAAATATAATAATAATTATCATTATTCCAGAATGTTATAATTACTAGAATGCATAACCATAAGGCATTGACTGCCCTAGTGGTTAGGGAGCTAGCTACTGTTCCAGCAAGCAAACTTTGGATTGCAGTGTCACTGTGACCAAACATTGTACTAATGTCACTGAGGTGCAGTTTGCAACTGACAGTTGCATAATAAAGGTAACTGCGTAATCAACATAAGCAGAATCCGAAGGCTTCAAAATGCTGTGACCTAAATGGTGTACTTTGTGTTTATTACATAAAGTATTATATGTAGTCTACCATGATTATAAGAAACACTTTCATTATTTTAAGTAATGGATCATTTCAACATGAAATAAACATACATATGTAAGTACAGACACAAAGTTAAAAATAACATATATAAAACTTACCAAAAATATTGGTACATGTTGAGAATTTGTTAACAGTTGTACAATATGAGCTACTGGTTCAAGTTGTATAAACTCACAAATGCAGCACTGGAAATTGGCAAAAAGTTGTGATTAGCATTATTCCTGGTTTTTTTTATTATTATTATTGTCTGGTAATCCTATTTCAGTGAAATTTCTGCATAAAGAAAATCTTCAGTTACTAAGATAAAAATGACTCAAGATTTCCTATAAATTCCAAAGAAAAAAGGTGTGTTTCCAGTGATATCCACATCACCAAAATTGACATAATGCAATGCTCTAAATGCAGGCCTTTGTTGCAATTTTATTCTAACTGAATGTTTGGTGTTTTGTCCTTCCTTATTAACAGTCAGCTATGGTAGATTCTTAAACCCCCAATATCATGAGAAACAGGAACTATAGTAAGAACGAAAAATTATAACCAATCCTTCTACCTAGTGTAGATATTTTGATAATCTTGGATCTAGAGGACTGATCTTATTTAAGATTCATCAGGATTCACTCTGAGCAAATGTCAACCAGCACTTATCATTTGGGTTTTATTTTACAATGTTGCCGAAAAATATAACTGCTGCAGGAAACATCTGAGTCCTTTATCTAATAACTGGTTATTCTCTCTGCATGATTTCAGTGAAACATTACCATACACAATAACTAAAACATGCATCTGAAATGAGTCCATATCTGTAATACCTCTTTTCCATTTCCATTTCTCATGTTACATTGATGTGTTGTTCAACAAGAACCAGAAGTCCACAACTATACAATCTTCACAGTTCTTAATGTAGTGCCATAAATTTACACAAGTGTTTTTTGTTCATCACTTTAATCTACAACAATTTTATTACTGCATGAATGAAGCCACTAAAAAAAAATCATAAAACGAAAGTGGTTCAACTCAAAAGTTTTATAATTTTGATGAGTAGGATAAAATTTTTGGGAGCATCTGCAAAATGCAAAGTGACAATGCTCAATGCAATGTTTATGCAACATTCCTCCAACTCTATTCTTAATGAAGATTTCAAATACCTTCAAATAACACAAAGTTCAAATTTTGTACAGCCTGAGAAAAGGGACTTCTATAAAGCTATATATATATATCCAAGGCAGTAAACTAAATACTTTCATATATACATAAAATATCTACTTGAAATCCAAAGTGAATGCACAGTATTCCCTGTTAAGAAACAATAATTAATAGATTCTGAAAAAAATTCATCGCCGCCACGGCGGGAATCGAACCCGCATCTCTCCAGATTCATGCCAGAGCGGCGATGGCGGCGATGAATTTTTTTCAGAATCTATTAATTATTGTTTCTTAACAGGGAATACTGTGCATTCACTTTGGATTTCAATTATATATTTAACGCGGTAGCGTTAGCGACCTTCTCATTAACATCTGATGATCAAATGCAACGACTGTAAACGTTGCATCTCCTTGAGTATAGATGGCGCTGTCTCAGTCACGTCTCAAGAAGAAAAACTTAAAAGGTCAAATTCTGAAAATATTCGTTGTCCGACGCGTGGTGCAATGGTAGCGCGCTCTGGCATGAATCTGGAGAGATGCGGGTTCGATTCCCGCCGTGGCGGCGATGAATTTTTTTCAGAATCTATTAAAAATATCTACATTTTACAATTCTGTACAGCTGCATATGAACATCAATATATTCAAAAAACTGAGTAATGACATGCAAATTTTGTTTTTAACTTCACTTTAAATTCACATTTCCAGTCAAATCACTTGAATTGAATCTGATTCAAAAATCTAAGTCACAATGGAAATTGAACTATAACCCTTAACTGGTATGGTCTACTGGAGTTGCAGCAAAATATGACATTATTGTCTAATAGACTGTGTGCTGTACTAGTTAACGAAGTAGTAAGCATGATTTCTTGGCAACATCTATGAGTGAATTTGGACTTTTAGCCCCCTCTAGCTGAAGCTAATCTGTTTAAAATATTTGCTGTGAACAATCAATTTTCAAAAGCTTAGAAAGTTTTTTGAAAGAAGCTTATATTTCAAGCATTAAAAAATGGTATTTAAATCTCTTATATTCTTTTTTTTATATACAATGTGCTAACTAACCAGGTACCAAGACAGTCACAAACATTATACACACAAAAATTTTAAAAAATGAAACATAAGTTGAAATACTTAATTTGGTTTTAAAATCCATATTTTACCAAAACATACCTTAAATGTCCATCTGCAAAAATATATGTTTGCAGTGGAAAAACATCAACTGCAATGAAAACTAACAACAGTGGGCTATAGACCCTTGACATACCCCACATCCCATCAATGATTTTTCACACTGCCACAACGAAATGCACTGATAACTCAAATCGTTTTATGTTTCTGTACCAGAAACTTTCAAGACCAGCTAACACAAGAGTATACATATATGTCGAACAATTAATTTGTGTGCAATCAAAAAATAGAAATGGGTATGCTAAAAGGCCAATACAAGTCAATTTGCAGGTTAAGAGATAGTCATATTATGAAAATGAGTTGGGTTGTTTTACTTCTGAGCGGCTCTTTTTTGCATGCCATGGGCTAAATGGCCAGGTCACATGGACGCCGAAGGCTGAGAGAAGGTTGGGGGAGGGGACCCACTGGAACAGCTGTTGGGAGACAGATGGCAGCCTCCCGTCAAGGCCATCCAGCGTGTTCTTTAATGTGCACAGGATATGGCTCTCCCACACACATGGACACGGCTTAACATCCCATCCGACGGACAGTGGCCTTTCCAAGTCCATCGGTGTCCCTTACTGACCGCAGGCAGGGCGGAGAACTTTGTGGAGATAAATCTCAACGCTGACCCAGCTGGGACTCGAACCTGGGAACTACAGATTACGAGCCTGGTGCGCTACCGACTGAGCCACCCCTGCCCCTCTGGAAATGGGAATCTAAGATGAAAACTAAATACATAACTCATGAATGGTATCTTATGACTGCTGAAGACTGCAAAAACTCAGAAGTGTGAAAAACAATACAACTTGGTTTTGCCAAATAATAAACGTTGCCCAAATGATATAGAAATGCAGGCCTTATAGTTTTTAAACAAGGCTTCAAATACCTCCAATGTCTAATTTTAGAAGAACAAAGATCTAATTTTAGATAACCAAAGTAATTAAATTAACTAGTATAACATGGCACTTCCCAAAGGTATACTGATAGGCCTCACAACCCCCATGAGGCAAGGAGGCCCCATGCTTAGGGAGGCCCCCTTGCCAAAAAAAAAATACAAAATTTATAGTGAAACTTTATATACAACTATTTAAATGAACAGCTTGGAATTTTTAAAAATCGTTTTGAACAAATAATAACACACTGTGAACAATCAGCTTTAATATTCCCTATTAGAAATTCCTTGCTTCTTGTGGGCCAGAATTCATTGTCTCAAAGCCTGAGCTTGGCTGTGAACTTCGTTAACATAAGGTCATAATAGCTGTGGATGACACAATTTTTTCCATCTGACTAGCAATTTCTTACGATCCCAACTTCTTGTTTAACTCTTGAGACTAGAAATGTTTCCAATATTATCACATTTTTTTCATTTTAATTTTGCTATTCTTTTGCTGCTCTTACATAATTTTTTGCAATAGAGGGGAAAATGAATCATATTAAAATTTAGTTAAAATTATGTATGCATTTTAAATGAAATCTTTATGCCCATCTGAAAACAACTAAAGCAATATTTTATGAAAAAAAATTCAATAAGTAATTTATTCCAAAACGTTGAATTATGCATTAGGAAATCCAAAATATATGTCGGATATTTATTATGTACGTTTTCAGAAAGTTAAAATTCAAATATATGATAGTGCAAATTAAATGAAACAAGACAAATTACTTTAAGGGCACAGTTCCATGTTACGTTCCTTTATTTGACACAGTTCCATGTTATGTCGATAGTAACTCAGATACAAGAAGGTTCAGTAACTTGTTAAATCAACTTTTCGTGAAAAAAATGTGACTGAAGATAATCCTTAAAGTGTCAGATTTCTCACAATGCAAAGATAATTTTCAACTTTTTTTCAACATAAAAACAACTGAGCTTTAGAACTTATCCTGCAGTGACTAATACACACTACGTTGAAAAAAGTGTCCAGACACCTGATTGACGAAGGGAAAACGTAATTTCCGGTCACGTGATCGGTACTAGCAGGGTATAAGAAGAGCGTTAGCACAGAACAGGCTTCAGTGGAGATAAGAGAGGCTTCAGAGAGGCTCAATTGATATGAAACATGTGAACGTGCTGAATTAACGGACTTCCAGAGAGTGGTCATTATAGTATGCCATTTGAGTAATTTATCTGTGTGTGCAATTGCAGCCAAATTAGAGCATCCTAGGTCAACTGTGCAGGATGTGATTACTAAATGGAAATGTGAAGATGTCACAACAGTCAAGAAACGATCAGGCAGACCATGAAACTGGCAGAAAGGGATCAAAGAGCTCTGAAACATGTGGTACGTTCTTCTCATCATTCATCTGCTGCTACCATAACCAAAATGCTTCAAGAGTCCACAGGTGTTAGTGTTTGCAGTAGGACGGTTCGTACAGAGCTGCATACGTTGAATTTCCATGGCCGAGCTACATACAAACCAATGATAACTCCTAACATGCACAACAATGTCTAGCCTAGTGCAAAACTTTTTGGAATTGGTTGCTGGACCAATGGAAACAAATTTTATGGAGTGACGAATCACGTTTCACGCTGTTCCATCCGATGGTCACTGCTGGGTATGGCAAATGCCTGGTGAACATTACCTGCCACAGTGTATCATCCCATCTGTGAAATTTGGTGGTGGTGGCATGATGGTTTAGAGCTGCATATCGTGGCATTGACTTGGACTGTTGGTTCCTATAGCTGGTAGCATGAATGCTGACATGTGAATGTTCTAGCTAGGGGTTCTCAACATGGGGTACGCGGTAAAAATTTGGAGTATGCCATGAGAGCTCAAAAGTCGCTAATAATGTGTATATATGATTTATTTTATTCCCATTGTTATACTATAACTATAGTTTTATCTATCCATACAAGGGGTATGCCAGTTACAAACACATTTCCAGGGGGTACGTGAAGCATAAAAGGTTGAGAACCACTGTTCTAGACAAATCTGCGCTACCTACACTGTTCCAGTACTACGGAGAGGGGTCATACATCTATCAATGTGATGGCATACCATGTCATACTGCAAGGTCCATTCAGCAGTGGTTTCATGACTCAGGTGTGGAGAACATGCCCTGGCCTGCTCAAAGCCCCAACATGAATCCTATAGAGGCCCTTCAGGATGAACTGGAACATCAGCTGCGAGCCTTACCAACACGCCCTACTTCCCTGTTAACACTACCATGCTGAAGGATGAATGGCGCAAAATACCATCCACATGTTATCAAAAACTGATTGAAGGTATGCCCAAAAGAGTGCTGAGTGTAATTGCAGCCAAAGGTGGGCCAACACCCTACTGAAATTTCAATAAATGTGACATTTTGTCAAACACTCTGGTGTCCAGTGACTTCTCTCAACATAGTGTATATATGTGATGTTACGTACCAAATGAAAGAGCATTTCATTCTCAATAACAGAAATTTAAATTAAAATAACTTAAAAAAATTTTTTTAAATGGTAACCTCTCTTTGGACACTTTATGGGTTAAATATCTTAAACCTATTTAAATTTTTATTTCCAACCATAGGCATTCAGTACTTAGAAAGCTGAAATATTAATCCATGCCTACCTGTTAACTGTTATTTGTGACCCATTTGATAATTCACATAACGCATTTGATAATTCACATATCAGTATGGAAATTGACATTTTAGGTAATTTCCAGAATTCTACTAAAAATGATCCTGTTTTTTCGATGCTGGATAAATCTGTTGCGCATTTAACTATGAGATTTTTTTTTCTCTTCTTGATCTTTCGTAAAATAATGACGATGCATGGAAACTTTCCCCATTACGTATAAAAATATGATCTTATGTTTTTCCGATGCTCGATAAATCTGTTGCGCATTTAACTATGATATACTTTTTTTTCTCTTGTTGATCTTTCGTAAAATGGTGACCACGTATGGAAACTTTCCCCATTACGTAAAAATGATGCTTACCAGAAAAGTCCTATGTACTTGAGGAATATTGTACTTACCTTTATTTTTTGGCATCGTCGGTAGTAATCTGATTACCTAAAAACAAAAGTATATAAAATATGTTCTAGGCAAAATAAATTCCTTAGCAGACAACAGAAGTAAGTCCTTCCTTGAGTTAAATTTAGAATCTTGAAATGAAAGTGCTGCCACCTCAAATTCACTAATACTGAAACATTGGACTGTGCGCAAGGCCACTGTGCGGTGCCTACGTAATGGAATACCTGCAAATATCACTAACGTAAAGCGTAAAACGACAGCAGCGCTAGTTACGTTTTCGTCCGTTGTGGCGCTGGCAATCTACGGTTTTGCTTTCTGCTTACTCCTTTGTAGCATACGTTATTACATTGTTTAGCGCTAGTTTTAAAATTTGATTCTGATAAGGATTTATTCATATATGAATTATTTATTGTTCTGTCTATTTTCTGTAGTTTCTAAAGAGCAGTTTTAACAATGGTATATTGCTGTGTGCCGTTTTGCAGAAGTGAAACTTGTAAAACGAAAATAAGTTTTCATCAAATCCCTTCCAAGCTTGTTTCGCGAGAAAAATGGCTGAAAGTAATATGTCGGCAAGGTAAGATCTTTGTCTTTATAATTACCTTAATAAGTTTGTTGAGCCGTCCCATGGCCGAGTGGTTAGCGCGCTTGGCTACTGATCTAAGGGACCTGGGTTCGAGCCCCGGATAAGGCATGGTTGTATGTGTTGTTTTTCTGCTGAGGTCCTGCCATCCTCTCAGATCTTCTACTCTGACATATAAACTGACAGGCTCCTGTCAGACCTCTGTGGCAAGCAGCTGCTTGAGGGGGTATTTTTTTTATTATTTAATAAGTTTGTTGACATGAATAATTTGAAAAATGTTTAATAGATTACTTTTGAATAAATAACATTTCTTATGTTTTAAATTCATCGGTATTGTAAGCAAATGAAAGTAATTTCTGTTAGCTTAAATCATAAATATCTTTACACATATTGAATTGAATTACGCTGCACAAACAAAATAATAATTTCCATGTTATTTGAATTGTAATCTGACTTCGAAGTTCTATGATACGATAAAACAAGAAATTTTTTTGTTAAATGCTCTGGCTTCCATAACTAAATGCAGAACAAATATTTTTGAAAAATTGCGATTTATCTTTTCCATTACATTTGTTTTTCTGGAAATACGTAGTATGTATCAAATAAACTCTATAAACTATAGGGCAAAATTCAATTTTTATTCTTTTCAACTTCTTTGTTTAACAGACTTAAATGAACTGTACATTTTGAGTGTAAGGAAATTAAATAATATTTCACAAACACATCAAATTAAAATTCCTAAATTTAGATCGAAAAAGTTGGAAAATTGTGCTTGTATACAAAAAAAAAAGCCCTTTTATGACTGCTTGCCATATAGAGGTATGATGGGAACCTATCAATTTAAACGCCATAATAGGTCTGTGAAGATGGCAGGACCTCAGCAGAAAACAATAAACATCCATGCCTTACCTGGGGCTCAAACCCAGGTCCCTTTGATCAGTAGCCAAGCACGCTAACTACTTAGCCTAATATTCCAGTGATTTTTATCCCCATAATAGAATGCATCCTTTCTTCAGTAATTGTTAATTTGGCCAGATGCTGAAATCATTTAAAATGATTGTAAGTTTCACTAGGTACTGGTGTAGGATATTTAAAGTATATTATAGTATATGACAGAACTTTAGGTAGAATGTCGCAGAGCAATGATCATAATAAATGTGCCCAAGAATAGTATTTTGATTCCTAATGATATGATATATCATTTAAAACATTAACCTCTTGATAATGCTGATTACATTCCTGTTTAATTTTCAACTAGTGAAGTAAAAAATTAAAACATAGTAGTATTCATTCTTCTAATTATTGTTTTTATTTAGATGACTATTAATGTTTGATTCATACACATACTTTCTCTTAACAGGAATGAAAAAGGGAAGTAAATGGTACCCTACCCAATATTCTGCAGTTTGTGGGAAGCATTTTCAAGAAGAGGATTTTAAAACTGTAGGGAAAAGAAATATCTTGAAACCATCTGCAGTGCCTTCCGTGTTTCCCAGTTACCCTACACACTTGCGCAAAAAAAAAGTAGTGAAAAGAAAAACAAAATTAATTACAGAGAATACTGCTCCATCGACTCTTAGTGCAAATATTTGCACCTCCACTTTTACTTTTGGAAATGTAGATGTGTTAGCTGAAGCAGCTTTCTTTAGCAACAAAATGGAAATAAGCTGCAAATCATGTGACAAATGCATTCAAACTGAACATGATACAAAAAGCATTTTATTTTTGAGAAATAAAAATAGAAATATAACATCAAGGTTTTACAGAGTGAGGAAACAATTAAATACAATGAAAACCAAATGAAATAGTCTTCTAAAACACTACCAGAAATCAGAATCTGACTTTGAATGTGTGAAAAAATTACAAGAAAATGCTGCAGATGGACATCAGTTCTGTTTTTGTGCGAAATCAGCTAAAAACTTATGAGCAAAACAAGCCCAAGTGGCATGAACTTACAGTAAGATTTTGCATTATGTGGCAGAGCCGTTCACCGTGTGGTTATCGTTATGCTCGAAACATCAAACTCTTAAAATTACCAGCTAGATCAACATTACAAAAGTATCTGTCTAATAGTCCTATGGAAACTGGCTTCAGTAGCCTTGTTCAGCTAAGACAATATGCTGAGAAAAAAAGATTGACAGAAAAAGAGCTCCTTGGTAGCCTAATAATTGACGAAATGAGCATTAAACCGATGTTGTTGTACAAAAAGTTGCAGGACCGTTATTTTGGTAATGTTGTCATGGATGGCATCGAAAATGAATTAGGAATTCAAAACAAATTAGCCAATTGTTTACTGTGCTTCCTGTTTTCCGGTTAATCAACACATTTTCGCCTTGCAGTTGCTTATTATTTTACCCATCGGTTACAATAAATCAGTTGTATCTACTGACACTGAATGTCTTGAAACAGCTGCAAAATATTGGATTTCAAGTTGTAAGAATTGTAACTGATAATCACAAGGTAAACACCTTCATGTACCAAAAGCTATGTCATGGCTCAATTAAACCTGAAAATGAACATCCTTGTGATCCAAAAAAGAAGTTGTTCCTCAGTTATGATTACTGCCACATAATCAAAATATCATATTCCAATTTTTATCTGATAAAAAAAATTTGTGTGTTGGGGCTGGAAAACTTTCACCGAAATATTTGTACTATATATATGATTTGCAAAGTAAAGAAATATGTAAATCCATAAAGAAATCTTACAAAAAAGCACTTGTTTCCTTCAACTTTTGAAAAAATGAATGTAAAGAGAGCAATAGCAATTTTTACTCCTAAGGTAACATCTGTCTTAAAATTTCTGTGTGATTATGGTAGGCAATGTTCTGTAAAAGGTTTCGAAGATGCACAGAAGACCATTGAATTTATGGAAATAATGCATAAATGGTTCACATTGCATAACATTCAAAACACCAGGTATCATATATATATATAGCAATAATCCTATGTGTATGCAGTTCTTTTCTGTTACTGATGAAAGATTGCATTGGTTAGAGAATGATTTCTTAGATTATTTACTTAAGTGGAAAAATTCTTGTTCTCAACCAAAATTACAATTTTTAAGTGCAGAAACATATGAAGCAATAGTTGTGACAACGTTATCTATGCCATTGTCCCTGTTTTAAACGGGCTTAAATTAAAGTCTGCTAAGTTTACAGTCAATTTAGCTTAGCTTTAATCACATATTAGGAGCATATAGAATTTTTTTTTTTAATTTTCATACAAAACCTCAATTTGAAAGAGAAGCATTTTCCAGCATCTTTGCTTTTCATCCGATAAAAATCAGTAAGTGTGTATTAATTAAATCTATTTTGTTGTTTTAATTACTAAACTGGAATAACCTCATTGAAATAAAAAACAAAAAACAGCAAAGTTCTGTTTCATTTCAATCATTTGGTCGTCGTTTACCATCCATATGCAAGACATCACAGGTATTCTTGCCTTCTTAAGCAGTCTGCAAGAACACCCGCCTGTGATCATGTCTGCCAATGGTACGGGAATCGGAATTTCGTCTCTAGACCTTTTTTTATCATTGGTGCCCTATTCAGGTCTTCATCTATATCCATGGTATTAAAAGAAAATATCGTAATGGGTTTACTTATCAATATTAATGTGAAGAATTAAAAAATTCTAAATTTTTTAAAATAGCTTTTTTAATGTAGCAATTTTTAACTTGTATTTAATTTTATTAAACTCGTTTTTGTAACATCATCTTTGCACATCATAATCAGGGCCAGTGCTGACACAGACGACGCCATTCAGCGAAACACGTGATAGTTTATTAAAATAAGCTTTATCATCCTCTATTATCTTCTTCCTGTTGAAGAATTTTCTTCAGAAATCGGTAGGCGGGTATTTCACGGAGGTTGTAAGTTTTCTGTTTCTGGAGTAATATAACTCGAAGATTTCTGGAAAAATGAAGGCTGTTTGTGTTCTTACAGGAGAAGCAGTAAAAGGAACTGTTCAATTTGCCCAAACGGTAAATATATAATTTCTGTTTATAATTTGCCGTATTTCACTGAAATTAATGGTTTTAATATTTGCCTCCTTTATAGCAAAAAATGTGTTTTTGATTTCTTATACTGCTGTTTTAATTTCATTTTTTGGTGTGTTGTAGAATTTACTTCGAATGCTCTTTCGGGTGGGCATGCATTTGAAATTACCATAGCCAATTAACAGAGTGATGTAATGTGATTGCACCAACCATTGCTAACTAGTAACCTCAGTACTTACATTTTTACAGCTTTATTGCTTGTATCAGAGATTGATATGGAAAAATCACAGTGTTCTTGATAGATGCTCCAGCAATGTCCAAAGCACTTTATATGCAAATGATCATAAACATAACAGGAAATAAATGCATTTTGTTGCAAATATTTTTTACCTTTCTAATTATTGCAACATTCACTACTGAAGTCCAGTGAATGTTGTGGTTCTCGCAGGGAAAATGGCAGGAAATAATACTACCATGAAAATGTTCTAGCAAGATTGCCTTCATATTCTGACCAATGCACAGTGGTTCAAAATATGAAAAAACTTATGAAAATTCAATTTTTCAGCTCTTGCATTTAATACTTTAACCTTCAATGGATTGTTTATGAAATATTTCAAGTGTTTAAATTTCTTTGTTGTACCTGTTAAGAGTAACATGAAGTTTAGCAAAAATGACATTATTAACCTTTTTTTCTGATATGCAGAGCAGAAATAAATGGCTTCACATTGTTTCCAAAACACCTAGGATTTGAATTCAGTCAAAGGAAGTAAATAAAGTTATTAATAGTTGTTTCATGCAGTTATTACTTAAAATTATTAATACTTGATTAGCTTCTTGTATCATTTTGATACCGTTAAGGAATTTTTTCCAAAAAAATATATGGCTTACAAAAAAAGCAGCAATGTAGTAATAGCCGTCCTGTGGCCGAGTGGTTAGCACACTTGGCTACTGCTCTAAGGGACCTGGGTTTGAGCCCCGGATTAGGCATGGATGTGTGTGTGTCGTTTTTCTGCTGAGGTCTGCCATCCTCTCAGATCTCCTACTGTGGCATATAAACTGACAGGCTCCTGTCAGACCTCTGTGGCAAACAGCTGCTTGAGGAGGTATTTATTTATTTATTTATTTTATGTAGTAATAGGAGGTACAAATAGAAGACTTGGAAATTCAAGGTAAGGGCAGTATATTGGTAGAACATACTGAACTCCCACTGAAAGAATAGTGGAATATCAAAAAGATATTAATAATAGTAATCAAACTATAGCTTTAGTGCAAATGATAGTAGAAAACCAGTTAGAAATAACAAATTTACCTTTGGAAATATATTAACTGAATAAAAGTAATGTATGCAACACCAACATTGCCCTTTTTCCAGCAGCTTAGAACCTTTTGTTACATAAGCAAGAGCTGGATTAATGACACCACCACTAGAAGGCCCGAAGTACATAATCTTATATACTACTTCTCAAGCTTCCTCATAGAAACTCCACAAGTGTTGGGGTGAAGTGCGTTGCAGAAAACCTTTTCTAAACTTCAAAGTTATGAGTTAAATGTTGATCTGATTGTTCCATTATGAAAATTATTACAATAGTGCTCAGAATTCATAGGAAGAAGTAGTTGGCCCATACTGACTCAGTGAATGTGACATTATCTTGGACATAGTTGGAATCCGAGTGTTAACCTGCAGGTTAGTGAAAACAACTTTCAGCCAGCACAGAGTTAGAATTCAAGAAAAGTACAGCACCCAAGAAATAACTCCATTTTTGTTAATGTTCACCTAACCTGGACTGGTATCTGTCAGAAAACTAACAGCAATGATGAATGTTCTAGCAGGTAATTAACATTTCTACAACTTAAAGTACTGTGAAATAGACTTGTGCACTCTTATGATTGATTGTGAAAGATGTAGAATTAAGTCACTCTGTATGAAAATGAGCATATTAGATTATATCAGAGCTTAGAGCTCTGAAATTGATTGCAAGCAGATTTCTATGTGACCATTAAGGACATAATGGTGCATTAAGGTACCATAATGTGTTTAATTACAGCATAATTGTGATATTATATGGAGCAGTAAAAATATATAGCATACATGTAACAATATGATAATTTAATTCATTGCACTAAAGTTAGAATAACTGAGTCTGATTATCTTTTTAAAAAGTTCTAATATTCCAAGTTATTTTTTTCTCTCTTCCTGTATTTGTAAATCAGGCCATATCAATAGTCATAGGAATTCACAAATAGCTCAGAAGCCACTTGTTGGTCACCCCTGATTGATAATATCCTTTTATAATCATGGGAATGGCAAAATGGTTGCTCCTACTGTTTTGCACTTGTGTGATGTTTGAAGAAAAGTGGTAGGTAATTAATTTGATTCCATGGAATTAAGCAAAGAAGATGAGAATTTTGCTTAATTTATAAGATCATTAGGAATAGTAAGCCATTGTCTAAAGCAGCTCAGTTTTTAGGATAGCACATTTTTTAGTATATTGGAAAAGAAATTTAAACACTTAAATATGTTATTTGATAAATTTACCAAATAACATATTTAAGTACTTAGTAAATTTGGCTGTCCCATGGCTGAGTGGTTAGTGCGCTTGGCTACTGATCTAAAGAACCTGGGTTTGAGCCCTGGGTAAGGCATGGATGTATGTGTCGTTTTTCTGCTGAGGTCCTGCCATCCTCTTGGTACTCCTGTCAGACCTCTGTGGCAAGCAGCTGCTTGAGGGGATATTTATTTATTTTTATTTATTTAGTAAATTTATCAACAGGCAATTTAAGTGTTAATAATTTTACTAAGTAAACAGAGAATCTATATCATTTAATTATTTAATGTTGTATGAGTTTGCAACATTGATCGATATTAGGGGTTTTTTTGCTTTGAAAATTAACTCGCCAAGAGTATTATAAAATTGTAGATTCATTTGTTTTGCTTACATTTATAGTTTTGTAAATAATAACAGTTGCTTGGTTTTTAAACAAATTAGGTTAATAAGCTGCTTGGTCTTGTTCAGTTTCATTGCAAATTCTTACTAAACTGTAACTAATCTAGTGTAGTAATGGAGATACAATTTTGGGGCAGTGATTTTGTTTTGACTTCCAGTTGCACTAATATATAGATAATACTTGGATGCACCCTAATACTTCATTTGAAAATATATTTAAAAAATTCACCTTGAGTCATCAATTCAAATATGTAAGTTGCATGAAAATTTATATTTGAGAAAAATTTCACATCATTCTTAGTCTAAGAGTAGCTGTAAATGCGTGAAAAATGTACATGTTCAAAGGATAAATATTCCATTTAGTACATGATGTTGATCTGTAACATAAATCAGTTTTTGGGAATGGCCAGAAATGTGTTAAATTATGGCAGATCCTGGTTCTTGTTATGATTCATATTTCAACAGTCCAGAGGGACTCATCCTCTGGTACATATTTATAAGTTCAATATGCACAACTGAAGTTTTCTTTATATATATATTTGGGCTGACCAGTGGCTTAAGTAATTATCATAAATATCAGTTTTACAAGAATCTGAATTATAAAGATTTCCCTTCTACTATGACATATATGTAAACTGATAGGCTCCTGTCAGACCTTTGTGGCAAGCAAATGTTTGATAGAGTATTTATTTATATATATTTAGTTGATTCTATGCATTATTTGCTTTAATCATATTTCATCTTTCTAGTCTCCAGATGGCCCTGTAACTGTAACTGGTGAGATAACTGGTCTTACCAAAGGACAGCATGGTTTCCATATTCATGAATATGGTGATAATACCAATGGTAAGCATAAAGAAATGTGTGATACTATGAAAGTTTTAGCATTTCTGAAAAAAAAATGTTATATTTTTTCTCTCTTCGTGTGATTTAACATTTAATATGTATAGTAAAACTATAAGCTTTGAGTTGTGAAACTCCAGGTTCTAAAAGTGTTTTCAACTGGTAGTGCAGCAAAAATGAGCAGTAATCCAGAGCAGAAGAGAAACTTGTTCTTTGGTGATGACCCAAAGATCAGAGATCACGATTGACAGAGTACCGGGCTTTAGGCCCATACCTCTTTCATCTAAAAATGCCCCCAAAGGGCCTGAGAGCACTTAAAAATTAAACAGACTCTCATTGGAATTGGAGCTCAGAGGGCTGTTTACCAAGATAGGACATCACGGTAAGCAAGGATATTGACAGAAAGTAACACGGTATTTGACAGGAAGGAGTAATAGAAAAGCAAAAGTAAAGATGAAAGAAAGGGAAAAGCAGTTACAGGGGGGGGGGGGTGTAGAAAATCAAGAAAAAAGCAAAAAAAAAAGAAAATGTCATCTCAAACAATTATGATTCTAATTCAATGGAGTACAGTACTTATATAATTCTTTCTTTACCTCTTCAAGTTTTTTCCTTCAGAAAGTAATAGCGATTCAGAGCATCTTTCTATTATGAACTTTGGTGATCTAAATAGATATTTTTTGTTTAAAGCAATTTCACTGTTTTCTTATCTGTTAGAGCTTTTAAAAGAACTAGATGTTGCCAAGGAACTCCTTCAAAATCTGAATGCTTATTTTCTGCAAGATACAGTAGAAAACGTCTAACTTGTGTTGTAATTTGCTCAGCACTTGAGTTTTTCAAGGTGTGGTAACCCTTTGTGAAGTCAATTGGCAATATGCACTTAGGTTTCACTGTATTCGTTGCACTTTGATAATTCCTTCAAGCAGCACATTTGGTGGAATTTCATTTTTCTTTTTAATTGAGGGGATTGGGATAGGAATATCCTTATTTACTGTAGTGGTTTTTGGTAGAATTTCATCATTTTGTAGGGCAGCGGGAGGGGGGGAGTGCGTCATCAACAGCTGTGGGGACCGCCAAGTTCTCAAATGGAGTTGAAGCACCAAAATTTGTTGTGATGATTGGATTTTCGACCACTTTGGCGAAAGATCTTTTGGGTGAAAATTTGTTCTTGAATCAACAAATGGCACATCTGACAGCATTTATGGCACTGTTTTGCAATACCTTGATAAAAGATAGTTATAGTAAAGTTGGAAATTTCGATAAAATGTGGTATATCTGTTTCCATTTCCACTTTAGCAATTCGAGTCCCTGTGAGAATGTTTCTAAATTTATCTTCCTGATATTTTTCACTGTAAATATAGGAGACAACTTTGTATTGGGACAGCACTAGCTCGATCTCTTCATTCATTATGTAGAATGGGAGTTTGGATATGAAGACAGTCCATATAGGTGAGCTAAGATGCAGAACATGATCAGTTTTTCATTAATTGTAGGCAAAGTCTAGTTTAGTATAATCAATTGCAATCGGATTGGCTACAGGGAAGAATGAGATACTTTTGTTGATTTCTTGTGCAACCTTAATTTCAGCATTGCCACAAATTTCTTGCAATTTAGTGATGGCTTCTGTAATTTCAAGTTCTGGATTCAAATTTTGAAAGTCCTCTTCATTTGTGGACCATTTGGTGGAAGAATACGGCTGATTTGTTTTGCAAAAACAGTTTACCCAGAAGTTTTCAAAGATGGCAGCAAACAAAGAGACAATCCTTGCAGACAAGACTAGTTGCACTTCGCACGGAGCTTACTAAACACAGCAGTGATGACCCCTGGTTCAGTTCATGGAAATAGGCAGCAGGGAGGGATAAAGCTATAGTTGTGTCATCTCCATAGAGTGAATTTTTCTTTCATTCTATAAAAAGTATATTCAGCAACTTGTAATGATTAGCTTATGAACCAGTAAAGATAACTTCACTGCATTAAAATTACTAAATGTTCATATCATTTAACCTTTCCAGTGTCAAGCCTGAAAATCTGGTTTCCATTCAGAGCTCTGGATGCTCAGCCAAAAAAAATTTCAATATAGAACCTTTTTGTCAATAACTAATGAAAGGAATTATGGCATGTAATATGCCAAATTAATCAGCATTTTATTCTTGATTTCCTGAAAATAAAATATTTAACAAAAAGATTACTTTTATTTTAATAGGACATTTTTAGAGCCATGTAAAAAATTGCATCTGGTAACACAAATAAAAATTTATTTACAAACATTAATAGGCAGAAATGATTATAATGCACATGAATCGAAAGGCTATTTCTGAATAACAAAAAAAAAATTCTTGTTTAAGGTAAACATTTCTTCCATTTTGTAATTTTTTCTCTGTACCATACTTTGAGAAAAGTCCAGGCTTGTTGCCGAGTCCAATAAACAAGTCAACTTTAGAATAATTTTAATAAATAATACCTAATCAACAAAAATAGGTCATGTTATATACCAAATTAAAGATAATTTAATTCTGAATTTTATTGAAGTAAAAAATATGAACATTGTAGTAACATATTAATTTTAATAACATTTTTTATAGTGGTATACCAAAAAAATAGGTACATATTTCATAATTACTTCCAAAATCTTCCATTTTTAAAAATAGCAGTTTTTTGTCAATAGTTCAATGGTAGCAGAATGTGAACATCTGAACTCCTTGGAGATCCACCATCCTGTTATAATTGGATTAGAGCAAAGTGTCAATTATTTCACATGGGTTTAGGGAAAGGGATCAAGAATGAGTGACAATCACATGCAGATAGTTCAAATTCTACCAATAGTTCAATGGTAGAAGACTCTGGCCTGTTTCTGGAGAGATGTGGGTTCAAGTCCCGTATGTTGGCAAAATTTTTTCTGCAAAATATTTATTGATTTATTAACGTTAAAAAGTCAACAGGTAACGCTGTGATTGTCATTCTATGTTTATATGTTTTTTATTAAAATACGTATGAAATTTTTTAAAAAGCTTTTTTTAATAAAAAAGATATGTTCTTGGCCTCTCATTTCTAATTCTGTGAAAGTATACAGATGTCCTGGATGTTGGAAGGACTAAGAGCATCCTGAGAGCTGAAGTAAGGAAAGTTCCATGTGCTTAAGTGTCCAAAGCCAGTGTATTATATTTTGAAATTAGGTCTTAACCTTTTAGACATTGATTCCTCAAAACTGGGTTTGCTCTTAGTGATTTCTCATTTTCTTTCATTTCCACCCCTCCCCACAAAAGACCACCAGCTTTTTTTCCTCTGTGTTCTGCATGTGATTGTCACTCGCTCTTGTTCTCTTTCCCTAAACCCATGTGAAATAATTGACACTTTGCCCTAATCCAATTATAACAGGATGGTGGATCTCCAAGGAGTTCAGACATTCACATGCTTATAACCCCTCAGCCTCCTGATGTGCAACAAAAGAAATTCGCTACCACTGATGGGGATAAGAAAACTATGGTGTATATCTATATTGGAACCCTTTTTTTGTGGGGGGGGGGGGAGAGTGAGTGTATGCTACAGATGCTATACTAGATGTAATGAAAAGGTTATAAGTAGCCATTTTGAGTTTCTGTTATTTTATTCCCCAAAACTAAATGTCCCCTTATTTGGTTATATAATTTGTTATGTGTATTAGTCACTAAAGAATTAACTGTGTCTAATATCCAGTTGTTATTCTGCTAAAAAGAGTAAAATTATCTTGACCTCAATTAAATCATTGTGAGAGACCTGACACTTGGGTTAAACAAGTGTGAATTGTTCCTGCATTAGCTTAACTGCTAAAGCAACTAGCATGTAATCAGTAGGCTCAGTATTCAACTCCAGGAAGTGGAGTGGTGGATTTTTTCACACCTCCTGTTTTCAAAAATATTAACCCTTTCATTGGTTATGATGAGTTATCTCCTCATATCTGTCAAATCATGTAACAATGACGAGATATCTCTTTGTACATTCTTTTAGTTCTCTACTGAAGTTGCTATGATGAGAAATCTCATACTTCTATCATGAGAAATATGTGAAGGAGGAATTGTACACTATGAAGTTGACAATGACAGTACCACTCCTGCTCATCACTAGGAGCAGGAATCATTTTTGTGTACCCAGTGAAGCATAAAAAGGCTGCTTTGGAAACAGAAAACTTGCTGCTGGGATTTTTTTGATGACAGCAGAAAAAAGTGCTGCAGGAGTGGTGTCTCTTCCTTTTTCAGATAAAATTTAAATCACCTGTCTGCAAAGTGATTTTTCAGATTGAAGATTCTGTGGACAGCATATCTTCCGATTTATCGATTTTGAGGAGTCATCTGATGAAGAGGTTTTTGCATCAGCTCATCAGTGGTATGAAACAGATGTTGATAGATTACTTCTCTAGCTCCCCCTCACTTTCCATTTACTGATACTCTAGGAATAAATGCAGATGTGCAGTCCTCCAAACCTCTAGACTTATATAGACTGTTTTTTTTTTACACTGTACTACTGAAATTTATATCTTGGAAATTGTTTTGCCAATACATATGCAAGTTGAGTAAATTTTTTAAGAGCTAAATCATTAGTGGATACAACTCCTATAGAAGTGATGTTTCTTTGAAGTTGTATTATGTGTTCTCCATATTTCAAAATTTATCAACATTAGGAATGGAGTAAATATAATAACCATAATCTCATTTGCAGTTTTTCAAAGAATGTTTCCTTTTTATGTAATAGTTCTAGTAATGTTAATTATTAATCATTTCTGTGTTTTTATCTTTCGAATTCTAGTGACATGAGAAGTAAATTTCATTCCTGTAGTCAAGGTTGTGAAAAAAAAAATCCGAATGGAAATCTGAATTGTTTTCAGCTGTTTTTATCAAATATATTTGAATCTGCAGTGAACATATGCACATGTTTAGTCACAGTGTACTGTATGTAGATTATTGATCATTTGTTATTTCTGGTTCTTTGGGCTATTTATATCTCTAGTAGTGATGCTCTCTAAAGTTTTAACATAAAGATATTGATTTTATTACTACTGGAAATAGTGAAAAAGACCTAAACAAAGTGCAGAGTGGGACAGGAACCTGTGAAATCAAATTACAAGCGACATATTACTGATTGAGCCAACACATATGCCCAAATATGTGTTCTGTTGCTTGCATTATTAAAAAAAAATCCAAGGTTTTTTAGCTCTAAATAGCAAAAAGCAAATCCCTTGTTCACTGAATATCTTAAATGAATTAATCATCAAGTAGAATTGCACTATTTCTGCACCCTGGGTTTCCATTCGATGCATTAATAGAAATAAAGAACTCAAATGTCTCGATAGCCTGATATTTGGCAGTATTTAGTGAATATCAAAACTCTTGTGCTATGTGTCTTAAAGTTATTTATTATTCACCATAAAAGCTTCTTTTCTGTAGGATGCATCAGTGCTGGAGCTCATTTTAATCCTTATAATAAAGAGCATGGGGCCCCTGAGGATGAAAACAGGTATGTCAGTGGTTTATCTTGTAAAAGTATCATCCAAGTTAAAATATATTTTTGTTGTGCACTGTGCCTAATATTGTACTGAGCCAAAATTACTTAACACCAAATTTTGCATTCAGCTGAATACTTTTATTTTCCTGAAAATTGTATCAGCATTTTATACTTATTTGTTAAGTATGGCTATTTTAATTGTACATAGTACCATGATCACAAACTGCAGAAATCATCCATATGGGTTGGGTTGATTTACCTCTGAGCAGCACTTTTTTTTTTTGCACACAATGTGCTAAATGGCCAGGTCACAAGGACCTGAAGGTTCAGAGAAAGCTTGGAGAGGACCCACTGGACAGCTGTTGGGAGATGGATGGTAGCCTTCCATCAAGGCTATCCAGTGTTGTCTTTAACTTTCACAGGATATGGCTCTCCGACACACAGGGCCATGGCTCAATGTCCCATCCAATGGACAGAGGCCTTTCCATCAGTGTCCTCTACTGATGGTGGGGAGTTTGTGGAGATAAATCTCAATGCAGGCTCAGCTGGGACTCGAACCTGGAAACTGCAGATTATGAGCCTGGCATGCTACTACTGAACCACTCCCACCCCTAATCCTTACAAATTAATAATGCTACAACATTAGAGTGAAGTTTAAATTAGCTCTTGTGTGTTTCAAGCATTTTTATCAAGTTCATTGTTACTGGAGCATTACTGGTAAGAAAAACAGACTAGCATTTTAAGTTAGATTATGTCTGGCTACTTTTTTTTTGAGGGAACAGGACAGACAATTGTTTGCAGCCATTTAAAGTTGCAAGATGCAAATTAATGTTTAATTATCAAAATTTAATTTTACAGTTTCACTGTTAAACCTGTTCGATTAAATGGACCTACTATTTTGTGCATGAAGTTGATCTCCATACCAGACAAGAGTGAATATTAATATCTGTCAAAAAAAGTTTTAATGCTAAGATAATAGATGCACTACCTACACATTTCTAACATAACTGTGTCAGAAACCTTGCTAATTTACATAAAGCCCCACAACACATATATACCCATCCACTTCCTACTAGCATTTAATCTACTATTACCTAATTACTCTATGGATTTCTCTAAGATCAGAAAACAGCACTAGAGAGCCAGGTACTACAAAAGATGCTCTTTTCTACCATCATTTCATTATATGAAAATATAAATGAACTACCATGAAATTTGTTGAAGTCGCAATGAAACCTCGTACAAGACACCAATGTTTTGAGATTTTAATAATTAAGTCTTATGATTTTAACTAGTCATCACCCATGAAAATTGCAATTTATGTCAATGTTATCAGTTTGCGTACCATCTTGTGATAATTACTCTTCAAGTATCGGGCCACTGTCATCTTAAGCACCATCTATTGGAGTACTTCTGGACTGTCATCCATACCTCGTCACTATTTCCAGAGTATTCAATAGCAAGTTAGACTCTATCAGATAAGTGTTAATCATTTTCTGTTGTATAGACAGTTCATTAGTAAGACTGCAACATAGGGGCTCATTGACAACTGCATGCCTGATTTTTGCCCAATTTCCAAGATTTTTGATTCGTTTTCAGTGTTTCCCATTTGAAAGTTTCTGGGTACGCCACTGCAAGTGACATTCTGTTAACCACTTGTTCTCTACACGTGAATGGCTTAAAGAGAAAAAAGGCTTTAAGCAGCTGTATAAATAAAATTCGTTAAAAAATATGCTTGCGGAAGCCTAAGAAAATTTTAGAACTAAAAGAATAACACATTTCCTCTGATGGATATAGGATGTTCATTTTCAAAGAGAATGAAGTTTTATTTTTTGTCTTTAGCACCCTCTAACATTGGAGATTTGGACATCTTTGATTGGAAAAATGCAAATAGTAATATTTTATTAGTACCTATAAAACACAAAAAAATAATTTTTATTTATCTCTCAAAAAAAGTTACATTTTACCTCTCCTTTTGTGGCAAATAATTACTAGTGATGTAACCTTGACCACTAACTCCACCAACAAAATTTTAAATTACTAACATTTTTCCATCATCAGCGAGTATTATTGAGATATTCAGAAAATGCAAATCTCAATAATATATCAATAAAAATTTTCAACCCAAAAAAGGAAAATTTATGTCTAAAAACAAAAAAAGTTGGATGTCTACAAATGACAAAGTGAAAATTATATTTTTTAAAAAAAGGTAAAAACTGATCAAATATACAGGAAGTAACCTAGCTAACAAATGTTTAAAAAAAAAAACCAGCTGCTTGCCACAGGTCTGACAGGTGCCTTTCAGTTTATACACCACAGTAGAAGGTCTGAGAAGATGGCTGGACCTCAGCAGAAAAACCACACAAACAACCATGCCTTACACGGGGCTCGAACCCAGGTCCCATAGATCAGTAGCCAAGTGTGCTCAGCCATGGGACAGTTAAAAGGAAATTAAAATTATTTAACCCATCCATTGATGTTATCAAAGAAAAGGTTGATAGTACATCCTTACTGAGAATTACAAATAATATTCCATCTTAAACCAAACTGACATAGCAAATGTTTGCCAGCCTTTTCAGAACAAATTAACCAAATTTACTTCAACTACTTCTGACAAAATGCTGCAGCTCTGACTTTGCTGAAGTATCCCTTTGATTGATATAAAGTGTTGTTGCAGAACTAACTTGAGTCTATATATGTTGGCAGATTATCAAACAGATAACTGAAACTACAATGCTTGCTTGTAGTTAATATATGTATTTTGAAGTTTATTTTTATTTATTATTTGTATTTGCAAATGTTTTTAAAAAATCTTTAAAATGTTGAAGGAAAAATGGTACATAAATGCAAAGTTCTGAACTAAAAAAAAATTGATTTGTATATCCAAAAAAAATCCCTATTTATTATCAAACATGGCCGAGTGGTTAGCGCGCTTGGCTACTGATCTAAGGGACCTGGGTTCGAGTCCCGGGTAAGGCATGGATGTATGTATCGTTTTTCTGCTGAGGTCCTGCCATCCTCTCAGACCTTCTACTGTGGCATATAAACTGGCAGGCTCCTGTCAGACCTCTGTGGCAAGCAGCTGCTTAAGGGGGTATTTTTTTTTATTGTTGATCATGCATGCTCATTCACTTAGTAACAAATTGACTTCTAGGCTATTTATTATCACTGATGACTAATAAACTTGAAACACTCATTTGGACTGTGTTGAACTGATGGGTTTAGTGTTTATTTGCGAATTTTACGAGTCTATTTTGCATTCAGTGCTTAGAATGTGGCTAATGCAGACCCACATGAAAACATTAAGATGCCTTTTCATTTTATTTTAATGTTGAAGAGTTTGGAGAAATTGGAATTATTTTTGTATATAATAATTGTTAGTTTTTCTGTTATTAGGTCATGAAAACTGGGTGTAATAAAATGTGGTCCTGTAAACAAAAATGTACACTTTTAATGGTAGAAATCAATGTTTCCCCATCAATTATATATATAAGGACCTGGATGCAACAGTACATAACCCACATGCTGAAAATTTTCTTTGCAAGAAAGATAAATATCAGTGGCTCATTATATATTACAGTTGGAATATGATTTAATTTAAAACTTTATATCATTATTGTACTAAAAATGATGTAAATTGGATTTATGTTGTTGTGAAACCTAATACCTTGATTTCTCATTTTTCATTGGAAATGGTTTAGCCCATTGTTGCACCATGGCTTCATATGTGCTAAACAAAAAGACTTTATTTTTTAAATAAAGAAATGTTTTAAGTTTTATTTTTGGGAATATGTAAAAAAATTCTTTTTTTTTTTTTACAGACACATTGGAGATCTTGGAAATGTTACAGCAGATGATAGTGGTGTTGCTAAATTGAATATTACAGATAAGCTCATTTCTTTGACTGGGTCTCTTTCAATAATTGGACGTTCAGCTGTGGTAAGATATTTATTTGTATTATAATTAGCTATATAAGAATAGTATAAGACTAAAAATATTTCTAAGTTGTGAAGTAATCTAATTGGCACTAAATGTTTTCTGATTGATTGACAAAAACTTTAGCCTTATGTTTTGCAATTAATGGGTGTTACAAGCAGAAGATTTGATTCTCTCATCATTATGAACTGTGATTATTTTATTTATTCAGTATGAACTGTGATTTATTCATTAAATCAGTATGAACTGTGCACTGGTTTGTTGCAGATACTTAGAAAATAGTCCTTTTAGCACAATTAGTGTTTGATATTTTGTTGCTCATTTGGGGAACAAGAACTTTTTAAGGCCAAAAAATTTAATATTTGCAAAGGTATCACAAAATTCTACAACACCAGGGCTAGAATATGATTGAAATGATGCAATCTGCATTCCGCTATACAAGACAGTACTATATCTGATGGATGGCATCATAAGCCACCTTCATGTGCTGAATGAGGGCCTAAAAGTAAACTGACATTAGAGCTGCAAAGCAGTGGAGAATGTACTTTTTGAATGATCTGTAATAATCTAATGTTAACTAATTCTGTCAGTCTGTTCAATTTTATCTGGAATATGGGAACTTTTCGAATTTTGAACCGTGCCAAGGATTTATTGCCAATATAGTTAGGTAGCATTATAGTCTAAATTTACACTGTAATTCTGTAAATGAATTGTGCCGAAAGTTTTCCTTTGTTTAAAGGGTAAATTTGAGCTTTTTTATATAGAAAATATGGGTTTTGCTTAAATATAAGATTGTTGGGACAAATGTCCAAGATCGAAGCTCTCTTGATTTCGTGGATGGCAGTTTCCCAACAACTGTCCAGTGAGGGGACCCACTGGACAGTTGTTGGGAAAAGGGTGTCTGCCTCCCGTCAAGGCCATCCAGCATGTTCTTTAATGTGTGTGGGTATGGCTTTCCCATACATGGGACCACAGCTTAAAGTCCAATCTGATGGACGGCAGCCTTTTCGAGCCCAGCAGTGACCCCTATTCACTGTGGGCGGGGAGTTTAGCAGAGAAAAATCTCTACACTTGCCCAGCTGGGACACGAACCTTAGAATTGCAGATTATGAGTCTGGCATGCTACCAACTGAGCCTTCCCTACCCCATAATAAAAAACAGAGAATAACATGGAAAAAAATAAGGAGAGAGAAAAAAAGAATAGGTGAAGAAAATAGAAATGAGACAGAATAAAATTCTAAGATAATAAGTAAAGGGAGGGGGGAAAGAAAAGGGGGCTATGGTAATAGAGAAATAAAATAGAAAAAATAAATAGGAAGTCTTGAATGAAGTCCAGATAGTCTTTGAATTTATGATTTTGTGGTTAGAATTACCAGTCATGAGAATGTTTAAGGTTTAGAAATACAAAATTTATTAAATTAATGAAAGAAAAAAATAAATTAAAATTTATTGATATGATTAATTGTAGTTTTGGAATGAAAGGGAGTTTAGTAAAGTGTAGACAGGGGGGTGGGGAAGTTTTGGCAAAAACCTATCCCAAAGTGGATAGGTGCAGCCCCGAACATCAAACCATGCCAAACAGATGGAGGATGGCTGCCAGCTGTGCTGTGTAAGTTCTGGTGACCTTGGGTCAAAAGAGGGTGAAAAGCCATGGGAAGGGTGGCACAAGTCAAGGCAACCCCCACAAGCATCATACAACCTTGATTGTGGAGACTATTGCGCTGCATGTCAGGGGGAAAGAGTGGAGTGCAAGCATGCTAGAGCTGTGCATTGAAAGTGGTTGTCTTTGATTTCCACCTACTTAGCAGCTTTAATTTTAAAGTTGTACAAACGTATCCCAAATGGCATCATAGTTTGGGTTGGGCTGTTTTACCTCTGAGCTGCACTTTTTTTGCATGTAATGTGTTAAATGGCTACATCACAAGGGCTCAGAGAGGTTGGGAGGAGGAAACCCACTGGACTAATGGTAGCCTCCCATCAGCATCATCCAGCATGTTCTTAAATATGCACATGGTATGGCTGTCCCTACACAAGACCATGGCTTAATATCCCATCCCATAGACAGTGGCCTTTCCAAGCCCATCAGTGTCGCCTACTGACTGAGGGTAGGGTGGGGAGTTTTGAAGAGAGAAATCTCGATGCTGGTCCAGGCTGGACTCAAACTGTGAACTGCAGATTGTAAGCCTGGCACACTACTGACTGATCCACCCCCACCCCCAGATACAGTTTGAAATGGCCAACAACATTTGTATTAGACAATTTAATTTATATGTCAACTCCTGATGTTCAGTTACTGACTTTCTTTCTGGAATTAGGCCAGTGGTTATTCACATTCATTTAAAAATGAATGTTAATAACCATATTCACACATAATTTACATGAATGTGAATAACTACATTGCTAAAGACATTTAAAAATCTCATTAGCAATGTGTTTAAACACGGTGCATTGGGTAAAATGCATTAGGGATAAGGATCCGAATGATAAGCCATGACAACAATGGGCAGAAATTCATTACTTCATCTAAAAGTGATAAAGAATTGCCACTCAAGAGTTGAGCACTTTGGGTTTTGATTAGCAAAAGTGCTATTCAGACAATTGTTCACAAACTTCATTACTCAAAACTGTGTGCATAATAGGTGCTTATGATAACTCCTATCTCTAAGGAAAGCCATCTATGCTGATCTTCAATTGTATTTCGACTGGTGATGAAATATGGGTGCCTCATTTTGAGCCCAAAACAAAGTGTTCGTCAATGCATACTTTTCAGCCATTCTATTTAGTAATATTTATGAATGAACAAAAGTATTTCAGTATATTTTCATAGTAATAAAAAGTTAAATTATATGAAAACTTTTATTTGTAGGGCATGAATTTCAAAATTGTCACAAGTACAACCCCTCTTTGTTATAGCTATTCTTTTAACCAGTGATTTGATATGGAAGGGTTTGTTTTTCTTCCTAGGTACGGATATGTGAAGTTACAGACTCACTTCTATATTCCGATTTTTTTCCCCTTTATAAACTGTTATATAAGAATTTAATTTTATTGAGAAATTAACTCTGTTGAATTTATTTTGTTCTGCTGTCACAACTGAACTCAACTTATATAGTTTTATATCAGTTTAATAAATGCGTTTTTTTTATTTACATAATTGGTAGGTGCATGCTGATTGTGATGATCTGGGCAAAGGAGGGCATGAGTTGAGCAAGACTACTGGAAATGCTGGTGGAAGATTGGCTTGTGGAGTTATTGGGATCACTAACTGAGTATGCTAAAATTCTTTAGCATAAAGATTGCAAAATGTGCATTTAAGATGTACATTTCTTTTGTTAAGCTCATGTTTTTGATTATATTTTGTTAGTATCAAAAAGAACAAAATAAAAATTAATTTCCTTATGCAAATGTTTCAATTTTTTTTTTCTGAAAACAGCTGTTTGCATCATTTAGATTTATAGTATGCTTATATTTTAGGAGTTGAAATGACAACAATATTAAAAAAAGACAGAAAAACATTGCTGGCACAAAAAAAATTTAAGTTACTAAATCAGTGTTGAATCAGTTCCACATAAATCGGTAGGATACCGTTTATTTTGTGATGCTAGAAATATAACGATGAGTTGACGGTTTACTAATTTTTTGCTCAATAAATTAACTGTCGATCGTTTCATAAGGATTTAATGAAGGATGCAGTAATCTTTTTTAAATTTGTGTATATGACAAAAAGGATTTGGATGTTTGTATGCACACCTTCCTCACAAACCTCTATGGCGTATAAACGATTTTAACCTTTATTGTGGAAATTTTGCATAAATTTTCACAATAAAGTTAAAATTATTGCAAGCATTATTCAATTCCTAATGTCTACTAAAACTAAATTACTGGTTTTATTAGATTTTTTATGTATTTTCAAATCCGAACTGCCATCTGTTGTAATGTTCTTAAATCTGATAAGTGGACTACAGGTCACTATCTCGATGGTCGCAATTCAATAATTTCGAAACACGTTTCGTGTGATTGTCAATATTGCAGCCTAAAAATTTTCACGTTATTACGTTACTATAATTTTGCGAAAGTGTTAGGTGACAAGTTTATTTGCAACCATTCAGTAAATATTATCTATTTAATATCTGTTTACAATATTTTTAGTAAATAAACTTTTTTAATAAGATATAGGCAAGTGTTGATAAACAAATTTTTTACCAAATAATTTTCATTTACAAAATATGCATTTCCTTGGGTACAATGGAACTTCTCATAGTATTATTATGTATTCCATTTTAGAGTATCTTCAGTAAATTTCAATGGATCCTTCAATGAATGTTGCTAAAATCAGCACTAAACTGTTTGCGATATTTTGGAGAAGCACTAGACTGAAATCGCAAGCAATGCTAACAGTGTAATTCCTCCAAATGCTGAGGAAATCGATGACATTTTGGATACTTGAGTTCATAAATGATATACCAAGAGAAATCGAAATACCTATTTCTGATAGTGAAGATATAATTCCAGCAAAGTCAAAAATGGCAACTCATTTCTATAAATGGACGTCGACTGTATCCGTACGGAGGAACATGGTCATAATTATCATTATGACCATGTTTGATCATGGGCGTCCGCAGCTAATTTACCAGGGATTGGGGGGGGGGCAAAGCTTGCAGACAATTCCATCAATAAATTTTTAATTTTTTAGGTTTTTTTTTTTCACGTAGATTATAAAATACAGTATTGCATCAAATACAAAAACAATACATAATGTATATAAATTAATTACGTTTAAATTGTTACGATTATAATTTGTGTAATTTTTACTCGATCCCGGGGGGTGCAAGTGCCCTGTTTGCCCCCCTCTGCAGACTCCCATGCGTGTGATACAATATTACAAAGAAATCCCCCCTCAAGGAACTGCTTGCCACAGATGTCTGACAGTAGTCTGTTCGTTTATACGCCATAGAGGTTTGCGAGGAAGGTGTGCATACAAACATCCATACCTTACCTGCGGACTACAATTCTGTTCCCTTTGGTCAGTAGCCAAGAGATCCACTCAGCCACAGGACAGCTCGATACAATATTGGAATTAGTAAATGAAATTCAAATTTTTGAGAAATTGTTTAATGTACTAAACCATATTGTTGAACAAATAGTAAAATTTATATTAGAAAAATCTATACGCAAGACAACAAAATAACCATAAGTTCTCAGTCGCTCAAGCAGAGAGATTTTTTCCTCTGGATACCATATTTTTCCAGAGAGAAATTATATTGGTACCAAAATGAAGATTCAAGAATTCGTTAACTGATTGTGTTATGCACAGATCCTGATCTGTTCATAACTTAATGCGAACATTCCTGAAACAAAGAGCTACGAATTTGGCGGCGCGTCGTGTGACCTTGGCCGATCCGCCTCTGTTCCCAAAGAAAATCTGCGGAAGCGCAACGAATTTCTCGTCTAACAGGGGGGGGGGGGCTTGGAACCGCCATTGATGCGCTCCACACCCAGCTAGTACGCAACTGAGCGCGCTGTTCCTATCAAAGTAAGAACAAGCCATCGATCCGCTTTCATATCAACACTTAAGACCGACGCTGCTTCAAAAGACAGGATTATCTTGTGGGACGGCGCCGCCGAAGACAGCTCCAATTTGCGGGCGCAAGTGGCAGACGCCGGCCACCCCATGGTGGTCAACGACCCCGTGGCGACCTCCCCACTGTGTTCTAGGAATCATGAGCACAGGGGGAAAAGGCAAAATTAGCCACGGACGCCGTTTCCCCGAATTTCCAGGGCCACGTGGGGCGTGCAAATTTAAGAAGTCCCGTATTGGACCCAAAGCGAAAAGTTCGGAACAGAAGGCCAAGAGCAGCCAATGAGGAAGAAGGGAGAAAAGATTTCTTGACATTTCGAGAAAACTCTTGTTTCCGATTCAAAAAGGAAAATCTAAAAATTG
This sequence comes from Ryuthela nishihirai, assembly GCA_038380435.1. Classification (NCBI taxonomy): domain Eukaryota; kingdom Metazoa; phylum Arthropoda; class Arachnida; order Araneae; family Heptathelidae; genus Ryuthela; species Ryuthela nishihirai. The sequence goes on along the minus strand of JAWZYU010000024.1, from coordinate 49,036,401 downwards.
GGAGAAGGACTTGTTCTTGTGCTGTCTTACTTCGAGGAGAAAGTGCCTAGTCCTCTCCAAGAATGCTCGATTTGCCCTGATGTGAGAACAAGCCGCCCAGAGATGGTGATTGTGCGCAAGACAAGCTGTCAGCCTCGTAGAATCAACTTTTAAAAGACTTCCCGATGATCGGCGATGCGATTACCTGCTCCTGCCGACTCCTTCGTTTGTCGTCGCATGGAACTACCAATTGCTGCGGACAAAGACAATTGTACCATGCCCTGCACATCTGTAATGCTGAAGGTCGCCGAAAATAATAAGAGGTACGAAACAATCGCGTTTACTTTTATAAACAGAAAGTTTGTGCATCAATTATTAAATCAGATCTGCACTAAAAAAAAGATAACGACAGTAATCTTTTTTTTAGGTAGGTAGAGAGGAGTTTTGGACAATTTTAATTTTTCTTATAAAAGAATAAATCATTAAATTGTAAGAGTCAGCATGAACTCCAACTCAGGGGAGGAGAATTTAACTACTGCTTTGAAATCTACCCTTAAACTGTAAATATTTCTAGCTATTAAATTGTTTGGTTATAATATAAGCAAGAATTAATATTATTTTGTTAAGCTGCTCTAATAACTTTGATTATACAGCAAATGAGTAACTACGGCCAACAGCTTTCATTAGGAATAATGCAATGTACTTAAAATAACAGAAATGCAAAATTATAACTTAGAGGGATCGTATTCTATTTCCCCCTCCCCCCTAACAATTGCATGTCACATTATAAATTTCAAGAATTGAAAAATATTGTCCCCTGGTTGATAATTTATCCATAGAAGAAATAAAGTGTACAAAGTTTAAAATTTTATAAACAGTTATATTCCAGCTATACCCATATATATATATCAAAGAATATGTAAGGAGAATGAAAGGCTTGTACCGTAGCTGAGTTGCTGGTGTTGCTACTGCGGCCTCTCAGCTCCAGATACACGCTCTGCTGTGAAATGTGCTTACAGGGGCAATGCAGCAAACCCATTTGCTAGTAGTCTAGGAGTGAATTGTCTCTGCGCATGTGCAATCTGTGGCTTTTTAGTACGTTGCTTCTGAACAACAGCGGATATGATTTCGAATTTCAGGTACGTTGAACTTTTTTTTCCTCCTTCAGCACTTTGATATGGTATCTAGAGTCCAAGGGCCTCCTCCCAGATATCCTCTTGGGTTTCTGCAAAGGGAGGTGCACATCCGATAATCTCAGTGCCTAATCAGCAGCAGACATGTAGTCGGTCTTCAACATTCAGAAGGCATTCGACTCCCTGTCCCACTCGAATATTCTCTGCAGACTCCATGATCTCGGCCTCGGAGGCAATATCATCCAATGGATCATGGCATACCTCTCCAACAGGGCGGTTCACGTGAAGCTGGGCAACATGCTCAGTGCTTCCCACACTATCAATCATGGAGTACTTCAAGAGGATGTCCTCAGCCCAATGTTACTGAACATCTTGTTGTCAGGCCTACCCTCTCGACTCGAGTGGGTATTTCCATCTACACGGATGGCATTGCATCTGGTTCCCTGGCCAGGACCCCTCCTACACTCAACTGATGAAACGAGCTTTGGCCACATTCGTCGAATTCTTGGATAACCTAAGCCTCTCTTTCCACCAATGACTGTGGCCATGGTTCTCATGACCAGATTCCTTTTAACCACCTACCCTGGCCTCATACTTGGGCCAGACCACATCAAGGGCGTCTAACAGCATAAGCTCCTTGGTGTGGTCCTGGACAACAGGCTGACCTGGGGACCTCACATCCAGCATCTCAAGACAGTTGCCAGTAGTAAGTTTGCCACTGTCCACACTCTATCTCTGTCTAAGACTCGGCCCTAACACACCAAATGCGTCATTGCAAAGGCTGACATGCCTTTCCGTCTGCATCAGGAGAGATACTGTGTCATCTATCGAGACTCCATTCCCTCCACTTTAACCACGAGCTTCTCAGCAAGTTGCAAGACAGGCCAGACTCTGCCACTGACTTCTACAACAGAGTCGTCCTTGCCAGCTCCAGTGCTGGCAATACGCCCTTCCCTCACCTTCCACCCTGGAGGAACAGTGATCTTATGATCAATGTCACTATCCCTTCTCTAGGTCGAACGAGCGATTCAGATCCAGTGGCCATCAGGCTTCTCTCCACCTCCTATGTCACTGCACGATGAGATGTACTGAGGTTTACACTGACGGATCTGTGGATAGAGAGGCTACATGATGCCTCTGCATTCCCAATACGGCATTGCCAGAGGTTTCCTCCATCTGTGCAGAACTTCATGCTATCCTTGAAGCTGTACACTTCATCCTCAGCCTCGATAGTGGCAACTTTGTCATCCTCTGCGACTCGAAGTCAGCCTTGGAAGCTCACCAGCAAGAGCTGCAACCCGTTCCTCATCCAGATTATGGAGACTTGCTCCAATATAATTTGTCGGAATCACGGTTCATTTCCAGTGGATCCCCTCCCATGGAGCATGATCCACCTGGCAATGAGCTTGCTGATCGCACCGCAAAAGCGGTGCTTGAGAATCAGAGGTATGTATCGAATTACCTCTCTCAGCAACTGCAAGACGTCTGTGTCACAGCTAAGCCAGTATTATCTTGCCCAGTGGCAGAGGGACTTCAGTTGTTCAGGTACCTGGTTAGTGTAATCTACAGCAACTCTACACTTCACACTCTCGGCAAACGTAAAGTCCTAACTGTGCCACATGCAACACACCCGAGACTATACCTAACGTACTACTCCCGCTTGAACGCCGAGCTTTATTCCGGAAGCTCCATGCCATCGGAACCACCTCCATCACTTCCCTCCCTACTTGGTAACCACAATAATCTGAAGCTGCAGCGAACGCACTTCCGACTAGTCACCGATTTCTTTCAAAACATTGGCCTCTTCTGCAAGGTCTGTTTTCTTTTACGAGATTTCTACACTTAATAGTTTCGTAAGATAGCCGAGTGGCAGTTTCTTCTCCCTCTATCTTGTCCTCCTGTTGTGACTGATGTGGGTAGCACCTCATTGGAGGCTAATTTCACCATGAACCTTGACATATTTGCTACTCCAAAAAAAAAATGTTAGTAAAAGCTTGATTTGTAACAATACAGATTTAGTTTCCAAATGCAATTCTTCCTTATCAGATTCACACGTGGTTTACCTTAAACAGTGCCATGTTGGCAGTTATTGCCGTTTCACGTTATTTTAAACGTATCAAGCAGTAATTAATGCTATTCCCTCTATAATTGTAGGGTTAATTCCAGAAGCATATCTAACATTAATAAGTTCCCATAAAAAACGAATCTCAAAAACAAAAATTTTCTACAAGTTTGACTTATAGATCTGTACAGGCATATAAACGTTTGGCGTATTTTTTAATATCAACACAATTCTATATGTAAAAGTTACTCAAAGTCAAAAATACACAAAAATATTCCGTTTGGTAGTCTTCCCTATGCTGAATACTTGTAAATGGTTCTTTTCATTTTGATAAACTTGTGATTTTTTTTTTATTAAAGATTAAACAGTTGTGTACACTAACAATTAATTCTCTCGGTCAAGTACACCAATATCTTATTTTATCAAAAATGTTCTTAGGCTGTGTAACAGTCTTCTTTAACCACTCACAGCACAAGTTCTCATGTAATCACCTTCACTGTGGTGAAAATAACCCCATACTTGAACTTTTGAAAATAACTAGTGCTTATAGCTAATATCATTCATATACTAACCAATCATTTACGCTGCTACAATCACTGAAGAATAAAAACATTTTAATTAGATTGAGTTACATTGTGCACATATTGTAAGGGTATATTTAATTTAGCAATACATAAAATTTAAAAAAATAAAAGCACAACAATTTCATTTTCATAAACAGAACATAGTGTCAAAATAAATTCATAAACAAAACTTTTGTTCACATATATATATAAGGAAAAAAAATTGCCATTTTATTTAATAGTGTATATAAATTGTGTCAATGCTATGAAAAGTGACACTCACTTAGATACTTTCAGTTTAAAAACCAGCATCTAAAGGCAAATGGTTAGTAAATGCATTGTGAATATATGATGTATTCTTCATTCGCATGCAAATATTAGTAAGCAAATGTACCACATAAATCTGTACAATTCTGACAAAATATACTTTTATGGTTAAAACATTCAACATAAAAAAATATTAAAATAGTATTTAGTATATAAACACTTGTGCATTTATAGAGAAGTGTATAGGTCGGATTTATGTATGTGGACATTGCAAAAGCTATTGCTTTTCCATATCAAACTCTATTCTTCCTTTGGACTTCCTTGATTTTCACATTGTTGAATCTAAGGGATGAAAATATATATATATATTTTGGTAATTATACTTTCACATATATGGTTAATATTTTTATTCACAATTTCTTCACTTTTTCATATGAAATACAAAGAAAAAATTAAATATCTTTAGGTACTTAATTAGAAGCACATTTTTGAGGTCATGGAAATAAAAATAAATTCTGATATACTATTTGTCTTTGTAAGCTTCTAGCACATGCTCAGTTCAAGTTACTGAATTAAGATTTTGTATTTAGAGTTATTCCATTCAGACTAGTAGCTCTGAAAATTTGATCTTACAGAACAGTAATTAGACTAAATCAAGTTTTCACAAAAATGGTTCTAACGATTTTCATCAAAGCATGTTTATAGGGAGTGCAATCCTAAATACTATATACCAGGGTTCCCAAAGTTAATTCTCTAACTCCTGGGAGTCCATAGCCCATGACCGAGCCACATGTTATTACTTCAGTCTACATTAAATACCAGGAAATGGTTCAACTGCTGCACCATTAACAAACTTCACCATTGCTCTTTCACTCTCTGAAACTAGTGAAAGTAAATTCCTATTGTGTGCAGTGCACATTGCTTAATGGTTTCCACGGTTGTTTAAAAAAAAGAGCTTAAAGGGTGGCTGGTCATGTAAATTTTGAAACCACTGCTAGAAACCTTATGTTCAAAAAATAATTACAGATTTAAAAAAATTACTTTAGGAATTGAAGTGTTAGCTGGAAAAACAAGAGTTTCAGCATAACCATACTCACAACCTTCTGAAAACATATCATTTCTATTGAGTTATCTCAGTCTAGTTCAATTCCAGCTAAAGAAGACTAATATTACATGTTCAGGAGGTACTTGTGATGTCAACTGTTAATCACGAATGGGATAGAATGAAAATGTCTGTTCTCTAACCCCTGGGTTAGAGAACAGACATTCCTAATAAAAGAAAAATCAGTATTATCATTGAGAAATTCAACTATAATAACAGGTAATTATTACCTGCTAGTTACTATTGTTGAATATCTCACTTTAGGGAATTCCACATTACATTTAACCAATACAAATCTCCTAGTCTGAAGGTTTACAGAAAATTTTAACTCCGAAACTATTTTTGTGTTAAATAAAAATCTATAAATATGAGAAAGTTTTCATTTCTAGTTGTTGTTGTTGTTTTTTTTGTAAACAACAGACCATTTCTGTGGATTTCTATTAAGGTGTTCCTTCTTACAAGGTTCTTTTCAAGAATTGCAAGCCAAGCAGTTGAAAACAATCTAAAATGAACCACCAAAAAAATCCCAAGAAAAAACAATTACCTGTTTTAAAGGGAAAAAAAGTGATTTGAAACAAATTATACTCTGTGACACTAAAATTACACAATCCAGAAATGGCTGGAATCAGATGAAATTACAGAGCAAAGACGCAAATTTATTTCACATAGATTGTTTACATGGTGGTAGTCAGTACCTTGTCACCTCACAGTTCACAGCATGGAGTCTCATACAGGCATTGAATAGCATCCTGAGGCCTGGCTAGCCATGGAACAGTTTCTTGCTGAAACAGCACCACACACTCCTGCAATGAAGGGGTGTGCTATGGGTTCTAAGACATCATCGACATAGTAACGTGTGGCCAAAGTACCTGGGAGACAAATCAGAGAAGACTCACTATCGTGACTTATCGCACACCAGATGTAATGCTCTGGTAATGTGTCATTTGATGTTGGCAGTGAGTCAGAGTGTTGACCAAGTCATCTCCACACATATAGGTAATCATTAGTTCTAGGCAAAATCAGGATTTGTTGCTAAAGATGACATGCCATTCTGCATCCCAAGTTGTTTGAGGTCAGCACCACTCCAGGGGCTATTAACAGTGTCTGGCAGTCAGTGGAAGACAGTAAAATAGATGGCATGCACGTAACCCTGCCTCTACAAGTCACTGTGTTATGGGGTAACACAAAGCTGACATAACTGCTCTGCTGACTGCCAGTGCAGTGAATGCCTCTCACAAAATCAGTCAGTCCTCTCATGTGTCCTCTGGTATGAACCAGGTCCTAGTTGATGTATGAATACACATGGCTTGCAACCATATCAAATGGCTGTTATATGGTTGCAGCTGACACATTCTGATATATGCTGGCTTGACAACCCTGTGTCGTGGAGTCTGATGATCTGCTTTCAAACAGCGTAAGCCCATAATATGGCTGATGTGCATGGCTTGCCATTCTATACATGATGCTGTTCCTAAGAGCTTCATTCTGTGGGATAGAACTGCCAAAAAAATACTGACTATAAGCCAAAAATTCGAAGATCATTTAGTTCAGGTAGTTAATGTCTTGCCTTATAATGCCAACTTCTGCACCTGATCTGACAATGGAATAATTTCCACATCCTGCCATGTGGCACTCACAGCCAATTTGCATAAAAATCAGACTTCTAGCTGGTGCAATTTCAATATCAGAGTATAAATTAATTTTTTTTGTTTTCTGTGTAATGATGGCAGAATGAAAAAACTACACAAGGCTTAAGTTTGAAATTTGTTTGTTCTCATTTGGATAGATGGTCACCCTTAACCATCATAGTTCACACACTGAGCAAAATTTAACTGCTCTACCTGAAATTTCCCATACAGAATGTTCCAAATGAAATTATAGTGCTAATGCAGATTTATATATATATATTAAAAATTGGTGCATAAGAGTTCACTGAGGAGATAAAAGAAACAAACTTTAAAAATTTTTATCACCTGAATTAAATTTCAAAACTAATCATACACATACATATTAATCTTCTGACAGTTACAAGCTACAGAATGCCAACCAAACTGTGCAATTTATTTCTTGAAATATATCCATTCTCAGCAACACCTCCTGCATTTACCACTGCAAGCCAATTCTAATGTTGTTTGAAACTGCCTAATCACATATTTCATGTCTGCTTTTCCCCAAAGCCTTTACTCAATAGGCTTATAAACAGTGTGCTTAAACTGCAGTTCTATGTGCAGCCAAAATGAGCAAACCAATGTTAGCTCTCCTGAAATAGCATGCTGTATAGAGGTAGTTACATATTTATCTAACCTCTTTATTGTTTACATAATCAAACCATCTAATCCAAGCTCAAAAGCATCAAGCCTACTGTTATCTAGTTTATAAAGGACCCAAGTTTGACTACCAAGCAAAGATAACATATTATTTTTAACTCTTTGCACTCGAGAGACGACCCTCAGTCACCACTTGGTTTGATGGCAACAATAACTGGTTTATAAACTCAAATGGCAACAATAACTGTTTTATAAACAGATATCTTTCCTCTTTACATTTTAGATGTGTAAATCTATTATCTATGTGCACTTCATGGTACAGCATTGTGTTTAATTAAAATTATTATTTTAAACTTAGTCTGTTTTTAGTGGTTATAAAAATGGAGCCAAATGATGAAATCAGTAGCAGTGAAGATGAGTTTGATTTTACATTGTTTATGTATGATATATTTTTACGTTAGTTGTAAAAAATTTCATCAACTTTTTAGCAAAAAAACTTTGAGTTGCTACTTCCCTATAGTGAAAAAACCCTTGTTGTTTTACCCATGAATGGTACTTTTTGCACACCATGGCTAAATGGCCAGGTCACATGGACCCTGAAGGTTGGGGGAGGAGACTGCTGCTGGGGGAGGCCACTGGAACAGCTGTTGGGAGACAGATGATAGCCTCCTGTCAAGGTCATCCAGCGTGTTCTTTAACGTGCACAGGGTATGACTCTCCCGAACACAGAGTCATGGCTTAATGTCCCATCTGATGGATGGCAGACTTTTCAAGCCCATCGGGGGAAAAAAAGTCTTCGAATGCAAAGGGTTAAACTAAACTATAGTAGGCAGTGATTATTGTGATCATTTTGGGAAATAATATTTTGATTCTATTAACTCTTTCACTACCATAAAAAAATACCCCCTCAAGCAGCTGCTTGCCACAGAGGTCTGACAGGAGCCTGTCAGTTTATATGCCATAGTAGAAGGTCTGAGAGGATGGCAGGACCTCAGCAGAAAAACGACACAAACAGCCATGCCTTACCCGGGGCTCGAACTCAGGTCCCTTAGATCAGTAGCCAAGCGCGCTAACCACTCGGCCATGACCAGCCCATAATGGCTAAGATTTTAAATGGTCTTGTCCACCCAATGCAATTCCTTCCTCTTCACTACTTACAGTTTGAGAACCAGTATGGTATTGAAAAGGTTAAGCAGTAATTTTAATATGCAAAAATCATAAGAATAGCATACAGGGGGATAAAAATTTCATATTATAAAATATGTACATATTTGAAAAAAAAAAACTTGTAATCACATCTTTTGTAAAAATTTGTTCACAACTCCTCACTTTTATGTAATTTGAACAAAATTCATTAAATTTAAAGGAGGAAAGTTTTTTTTTCACCTTTGCTTTTAATTCTTCGTTATCACTTTTTAAACCATCTACTTGTAACTTAAGTTTCACTATTTCTTCCTTAAGTTCATCTAATTCAGCAGCCTGTGCTGGCATTCTTAAATGGAGTTGTAAGTATCTTTTAAAAAAATAATAGTTAAGGAAGTTTAATATAAATACTTAAAGAAAATATAGTTTATAAAAAATTCTGCATTTTCTTTTTCCACATTTATAGATTAGTTCTGTTAATTACAACAAGTTGAATAGGGTCGATTTCAAATTTGCACATATATTTAAAGCAGACTAATACATCAATGTTCCAGCATTACACTTTAGTATAGATACTTTCACTGTTTATTTTAATACTTTATATATTTTCTCAACACAATGATTAAATGACAACACTCATAACAATTTATTGCTGTAAGCATTCAATGTATTTGCAAAACCACCCATTTATTTCAATATTAATCAGCCTTTGTTTCACAAAACCAGCTCACATATCACGACAGGTTTTTGCAATTCAACAGTCACAATATGATGCCAATATAAGACCAGATTGTAATGGGGGGAAGGTCAATCCCCTTTTGAGGATGCTAATAAAGGTAATAGAGGCAAAAAATGATAAAACTTATGTATATTCCATGTCTTTCTCAAAAATGTTTTTTTTATCTCTGAAACAGAGGGGAAAATGTTATACTGCAATGCAAATACAGTCTCTTGCTCTCCCTCCTCTATTTTTATTTCTAGATCTGGGCCTGATGCCATGCACGAGTTACAGATTCAGTCAGTTTAGTTTTTGACTTAATAGTGCAAAATAGTGGTTTATTCACAATTAACCAGTGTTGGAAAACATTTATATGTAATGTAATGATTTTTGAATAATGTTAACAGAATTTCAAAATGTTTATAACATTAAAAACATAACAAGTAATGGAAAAAATAATTTTGTTACTACCACTGATTTTGTGTTTTGATATATTTCATATTTTTCCTTTAAAATATATGCTTAGGAAATTGTGTGAAACAGACAATTATGTGTACAATGAACTTTTATGATCAACAAATAAAGCCCTTCATTGGCATATTGCAAAAGAATTTGGGTAGCACCTGTCACATGTGGAGTACATTTTGCATTATTCAAAGTATATATAAAGTTGTATGATGTCCTTTGCAACAATGTTTATAGAATCTAATTTATAAAATTAAATTTACTTATGAAGTGACTAACAATAATGCATGGTGATATGTCATTGCAATACTGTAAGTCGTTATGCAACAACAGTGTATGGAAGTTGTTACACAACATGCTGCACTCTTTCATTAGTCCATATTGAACTAAGTGCAAAAATACAGCATGACCCAAAAGACAGCAAAAGAAAAAATTCACTATGTTTAAAATCAAAAAAAAAAAACTTATAAAATAACTACACAATTATTTATAAATGTATATTACAATCAAAGGATACTGCACAGCATCTTGTGGTCTTTCAGGTTCTTCAAAGAGAGACACTAAAGCTAAATGCAACAAAATAATTAAATATAACCCCAAAAATTTAATATTCATAATCTATGAAAGGAACATAACTTTTTGTGTTATGAAAAGGTTTTTAAATCATGGAAATGTACCTCCTTTCCACACTTGAAAAAATATCTGAAACAATCTACTCACAACCAGTCCAAGCAATGCACTCAGTTCTTGCACTTTCACACTTAAAAAAATTAGTGGTGCACCTAAGACTAAATAATCCAATTAGAGTTATTCTGAACAAGACACCTCCATTTGACTCTTTTCTTGCACTAAATATAAAATCATCAAAAATCACTTTTAAAAAAGCACATACATAGTAATCTAACATCCTTTCCAAGTATATAAAACCCCAATAATTAATGAAGCCATCAATAAAGCAAAAACATTAATGTAGTGATAAAATGTAAGTTTCATCACTACATTAATGCAAGAAAAATAAAATCCATAAATATTTTGTGGAATGTTAAAATGTCACCCAGGTAATGCTGTGATTGTCATCTATGTTCAAAAAAATTTCCAACGACCAAACACTTTTTTTAAAAACAAAGCTATACTGATCAGATATATTTCTTCTCCAATGAACAATCTTAGAATACACTAACAAACATTTCAGACGGAGAATTACTTCAATACAATAAAAAAAATACTCAATAATCTAGCAGCAAGTTTACTTCCCTAAACTCTTCCTTTTCCGTTTTTTTCCACTGACATTTGCTATGCCCCATTGCAAAAAATGGGCACAGTATTTACAAATATTAAAGAATTTTATTTCTGTAGGTTAGGTAAATGTATTTGTTAGAAATGACATTTTCTTTTTGGGTGGTGCTGTTCTGTGAATTCTATTAGGGGCACCAGTATATCTACAGATATAATAAAATACCCCCTCAAGCAGCTGCTTGCCACAGAGGTCTGACAGGAGCATCATTTATACAACACAGTAGATCTAAGAGGATGGCGGGACCTCAGCAGAAAAACAACACAAACATCCATGCCTTACCCAAGGCTCGAACCCAGGTCCCTTAGATCGGTATCCAACCGTGCTAACCACTTGGCCACAGGATGATAGTCCTGTTTAACATTTTGTTTTTATTTTCACCTGTGTACAAAATGGTAAAGATACAAGAATGATAACAATGCAATCTTACCTTTAGTTAATGCTTCTAAAGCCCCAGATTTTTCTAAGTACTTTTTGAAATCTTCTCGTTTAGTATCTGCTTGTGAAAATGCCTACATAATAAAATATTATTTAAATGTATACACTTCTAATCACAGTCTGCATCATGTTTAAAATGCAAATATATCATTTCAACACACACATATAAAGAAAACTTAAAGACCACACAAATATTATTGGGAAGTTCCATTCAAAGATCTGTAACTTTGAAAATATCACTGAAAATAAGATTTAAATTCTGTCTAATAAAATTTTATATATTTGTTCAGTATCCTGAATTATGGAAGTTAGACTATTTAATATTTTCAGTCAAGAATTTATCACAAAAATTAATTGAAACAAAAATAAAATGCTATTTCAAGATATTTAATAATTAAAATACCCCCTCAAGCAGCTGCTTGACATCGAGGTCTGACAGGAGCCTGTCAGTTTATATGTCAGAGTAGATCTGTGAGGATGGCAGGATTTACTAAAGCAAATCACTGTTCATGATGACATTTCTGAATTCATGTTCCTACATTAATACAAAACACTGAAAATGAACACTAAGACATTGGAATTTCTCTTGCATAGAAGACTGCTTTCTTGCATTGCTTGATCTTCATAGCCAGCCAACACAAGCACTCGGAGCTTAATAGAAGCCAAGGGATATTTGCAATTCTGCATATAAGACAACACTTTTTAACTGCTGAGGCACAGTTTGACAGACAACTCATATTATGACATTTTATCCCAATTGAGTTATGATTCTGTTTCTTTGAATGCCTTGATTGCAGTACAGGTACAGTAACAAGTGCAATACATTTTTCCAACTTTAGTGTGAATTACTGTGAACCAAAGTTTAATTTTACAACTTTTTTCCAAAATAACTAATGAAAGGAATTATGGCATGTTATATGCCAAATTAATCAGAATTCTGGATTTTCTGAAAAGAAAATATTCAACAAATTATTCATAATTTATCAATTTTATTTATTTATTTATTTTGTTTGTTTGTTTGTTGTACTAAAAACAGATATATACATCCTGGACAGTGGAAAGGTTACCAGCAGATGGACTAGATGGATGGTTAGGAATACCACATCATATAGGGGAGCCAAAATTTGGTCTGATAAGTATCTGGTCCAAAGTGTCTTACAACTGAAGATCAAGAAATGTTCTGCTAATGTTAAGAGAATTAACACTGAAAGATCCAGATATAACCAAAGCATACATGATAGACTACTTGGTGATTATGGATTGGGTTGCTTTACCTCTGAGCTGCATTTTATTGGCATAAAATGGGCTAAATGGCTAGGCCACATGAACCCAAAGGCCTCAGAGAAGGTTGGAGGAAGGATGCCCACTGGACAACTGTTAGGAGATACATGACAGTCTTCAAAACTATCCAGTGTTCTTTAACATTCACAAGGTATGGCTCCTCCACAGACGGGACCACAGCTCATATCCCATATGACAGATGGCGCCCATCCCTCTCCAAACCCATCAGTGTCTGTTACTGAGGCAGGGGGGGAGGAGGTTAGTGGAAAAAATATGGGCCTAGATGGACACTGAACCTGAGAACTGCAGACTACTGACTGAGAACACAGCACTCTATATCCAGCCCTGATTCAAGGTATTGCAAATATATTGCACCATTGGGACTTTATGTTATTGAATTAAATCTTTTCGTGATGAAAATTACATTTGTAATAAGCAAACATTTTATTATCAAAAGGAACAAATATTCTTGGGGGTCATCATCCTATACCCGATTACACCTATGCTGGATATTATTCAGGGCCTCTACGAATGGGTTTGCAGGGGCAAAAGGCCATCTATATCTAAATTATGCACTTCAACCCAAATTAAAAATATACAATTCGATGTACATATACAGATAGCTATAAGCATCGAGGTATCAATGTTAACGGTTGTTTGGGGTTTTATGACGCAACGGAATCTAAGACCATACTGCTCCACTCAATTTCAATATTACAAATTTTTAGTTTGTCTTGTGTTATCACTGATACTATCAAGAGTTCTATCACTTGGAAATTATGTTCTACAGCCAGATTATATACAATATGGGACAATAGGATGAATAATGGAACCATTCCGGGGTTAATTGCCTCATTTTAGCTGCATGTATTCTTCTAAACAACATAACTGGATATATATATATAAGCGATTATTCATTATTTGCATTCATTTTAATAATTTTTCTAATATTTCTGGTGTTTACCTTGTAAGATGTCATGGCCAATCTTTACCTACGCTAAGATAAACGAAAGCCGCGCATACTCGGGAAGGGGACCACTTACAGGCTTTTTTACTAAATTTCAAACACACGGTTGTGATTGTGGTCTCGTTTCTATATCAAAGACGCTATGACCAAAGTTAGGCTAGACAAAGAATAGAAAACGCTAGCCTTTGGAGATTCTATTGCTAGCAGTATGTTTTGCAATAATCTACGAAAAATTCTTCGTAAGAATAATTTATATTATAATACTTCTGGGCTCGGAAAGTTATTTGAAATTGAAATCCGACACATACTTGCAAAATTTAAGGAACATTATCTCTGTTGCCTTGTCTGCAGCAAATGGAATTGTTCATGAGGTCAAATCTAGGGAGAAATCTCACCCCCCCCCCACTTGAAATGCTGGTAAGGGTAATGGAGGCAAGAAATTGTCCAACTTTTAAAGGTCTTTAAATCGGAGGGAAAAATATTATTCTATAATCAAAATCGTCTCTTGTCACTCCCCCTTTACTTTTTTTTCGGTTCGATTGCGTTTGTTACACCCCCTTGCATTCTTAATTTGTATTAGATCTGGACTTGTTAATATTTATATTTGCATTTTCCAGTATTATTATGATCTTAAAAGATTTCTCCTCGAAAAAAATTGTTCCAGTTAGTCTCATATTGTCAATACTTATTAAAAGCCATGATTTGAAGAAAATACATAAGGTACTACTAAATAGGGCCGGATCTAGAGGGGGAAGGGCCATACTCGCCTCTCTTTTAGAACGCGACGAAATTGAAACTTATTTCCTTTTCTTGCATTTTTCAACAAATCTTTTAAAAAACCGTAAAATGGAAGGGGAAATTTTATACTGCATTAGAATATAATATACTTGATAGAATTTTATACTACTATATTTTACTGCATTAAAATATAATATACTGAATCAAGTATCTTCCCCCCCCCCCCCTACATTTTCCTGGGGCTAGGTTGTGTTTCTTGATCCTATCCTCGTTTTCTTTTCTAGATACGGGCCTGCTACTAAACATATTTTTGATACCAAACTTCACTGTCAAAATATAGCAGTCGGCTAAATTAGATTCTGTGACGAAAGATTTTTAATATCTTCAACCACCGGAATTTATATTACACATTCCGTAATATAATTTTTAGTAATAGTATGCATTTGCATACATTATGACACAAAATGTTCACATAAAATCTCGCGTGTGTGTGTGTTTGCACAAAATCGTTGGAAAGTATTAGGTCAAGATCAATGGTTTTATTCTAGAGCAATATGTTCCTCTCCCAGAGAATATCACAGTACAGTGTACGTTGTTTTCGATAACAAAATAATTTTTGGAGGTTCAAATGAAATATTTTTTAACAAGTATTGACTTCTTTAAAAAAACATTTTTATAACTTATTCCTGATAATTACTACAGGATAAATTAAAATTGCAGTGTGCTGACTACGAGAATAGTTTATGAAGTTAAACTGAATTGTGTTTTGTAACTGAAATTAATTGTAATTTTTAAATAAAATGTTTTTCTAATATGTGTATAATTTCCCTTTTAAGCTTTTTGCGGATTTCTATTAAAAATCGTTATATAGTATTTTTCATGTATGTATATATATATGCAAAAAGTACGAATATTTGCAGTTAATTATCGAAATCTTCGCAAAGGAGGACCATTAAAATGTTACAACTTTTAACGGATTTATAGCAAAACAAACCAGAAACATTTATATGTTTTCATTTATATTTCGAATACGTCGGCTTCAGTAGCTTGCACGGCGTTTTTCTAGCGATACTCTGTCTACCTGTATTAGTCCCCTATATTATAAAATCTGGCAAGATGGCACGCAATACGCATCGTTCTCTGCGTTCGTTTTTTTATGATGTTTTATGTCAAAGTAGCTGGGATTTATCTCAAAACTAGGCAAAATTGAGAAACTTGTGCTTTTGAAATCAGAAATATATATTAAAAAGCTCGCTGTTTAAATTCAGAACAAGGAGATCATATTATGCAAATTTATGCAGCTAACATGGTTGATTGACTAGATTTTTGTAGTAGTTGTACCATTAGATGCAGTCAATTTTTGCATAAATGTGCGACGAAAAAAAGCGAATAGGCAGGCTTGTAACATCGTAATCTATCATTTGGACAACATACTACTCTGCTAATTGGAAACCTATCGACAAAGTTAGACAGCACCCAGAACAGAACTCCTAAAAAAAAAAATAACCCCTCAAGCAGCTGCTTGCCGCAGAGGTCTGACAGGAGCCTGTCAGTTTATATGCCACAGTAGGAGATCTGAGAGGATGGCAGGACCTCAGCAGAAAAACGACACACACATCCATAGCCTCAATCCGGGGCTCGAACCCAGGTCCCTTAGATCAGTAGCCAAGCGTGCTAACCAGAATAATAACTTTCCTAATGAACTAAAAATATTAACGACCTTATTATTTACAATTAAGACTCAAAACCATTGCAGTACACACACTGCCTGGCCAAATTTTTATGATCACATACCTAATAGTTCATGTGACATCCACGAACTGATATGACAGCCCAGACTCAATGTGGCATGCCTTCCACATACTTTCGTAATACAGCAGAAGGGATTTTGATCCACACTTCCTGCAAAATGGATTCAACATCTTAAAGAGGTTACAGGTCTGTGCATTCGAATACTGCATTCCAAATTACCCCTTATGTTTTCGATTGTATTGAGATCAAGCGCTTCTGAATATATAATGATAAAATTGCGTATATATTTCACAAGCTACTCCTTATGATTGGAGAGCGATTAATTTGTTCATCATCATCTCCTGGAATTTGCTATTTCATGGATAAAAAATCTGCATCATCAGCAAAAACTGATTGCCCAAAAAATTATATTTCCATGAAGTGATACGAATGTGCATAGAAACCAGAAAAACCAATCTATGACAAGGAAATAATACATAAACCATTAAACTGCTTCCAACATCTTGAACCATAGGGGTTAGACCATTAAAATGGGTTACACTGATGGGTCCATTATTTCATAGGGTTATCGCCACACACTATGTCAGCCATCTGTTGAAAACAGTGTATAACGTAATTTGCCTGATCATAGGATACATTTCCAGTTCTCCTCTGACCAAATTCGCCACTCCTTACACACTCGAATCCTGTTGCTTTTGGGAATAAAGGCTTTCATATCATGGTACAGTTCCCAAATTTCAGAGTTCTCAATTCTTTGTGCATAGTTCTCATTTAAATGGGATTCGAAGTACTATTAATAGTTGATCTATTTCAGTTGACAAACTGTAGCAGCTCTGTTTTGTCAAACTGTTCATGGCAATAAGCCTCTGTCTCTGCCTGTCAGAGACTTTTTCCTCTTATATTTGCCACGATTCGGTAAACGTATTTTTTTTCTCGCCGTTCTCCATACACTTGGATTATTTGTCCCTCGAGATTTTTCACTGACCTCTATGACCTCCATTACTAATACTACTGTCCATCATGATTCAATAGTGAGCCGCTTTTTTAGCATGATCAACCGTTTTACCAATGTTGCACTTTATTGCTTTTACAGGGATATGGTAGTATCTAGAATAGTAAAGTAAGAAATTTTGCATGCATAGGTATCTTTCATACTTCGCACACGATATAGTGGGAACTGCAAATTTGGAGATTGGCACACTATTGACTGAGCCAACATCCACTCAACTGGCAAGGCGTGCTGTAATATCCCCTGATAGGACGAATGGAGCAACACAATTTTTCTCGAATGGAAACCGTTCCAGAATTTCCCATTCAGTGAAAAAAAAAAGGTTTTTCAGGTGAAATCTACAATTTTATCTTTTAAACTTATATTGGGATAAAACGATATTTTGAATTACCTCCTAGACTTGTCATATAGACGAAAAGTTGCATACCCACATCTTTCCATCTTCATTTGCGAATGAGTACTGAATAGGCGCAAAATTACCACCATCCATTTAACCACCAATGTGATTTATAAATCTTCCCACAGGTGTCGCCCATGACGCCATCTACGATCGGGACGGCAATTTCTTTTTCCAATGTTGCTCTGAATAAGATGAAAATAAGAAAGTCAATAACACTAAAAGCATTACTGATGTAATAATGAATAGTAAATTCAGTTACCTTTTTGACATAGAGATCAATAATTAGCAATAATAGTGAGTTATAGATTTTTATATCAAACAGGTAACTCTGTAAATTTACTATTTATTATCATATATATGTTGCTCAGCTATACCAAGTAATTAACGAAATTATGGCCGTGACAAATTATTTTTTTATTTCCTCTTAAGTAGGGGACCCGGTATCAGATAAAAACTCACAAATATTTACCCTCCTCCCATTAAAATAAACATCCAATGAAAAATGAATTATCATTTTTATATATTGGAAAAAAGAAACAGGCAAGGTATTTCGATAAACGTTTTTTTTTCTGCAGTATTTTCCAGATTACCTTCTTTTTAATACATAGCTCAATAATCATTTAACTCAAAATTGCCATGTTTCTTTTTCAGGGATTCCAATCGGCCAGCTCTGCATAGGCTAATAATTCTATATACGTAATATTCATGACTGAAGGAGGTATTCACCAAGTTTTGCGAGTAAGGGAATGTTTTGGGCCAACTCTGAAATGGTCTTTAGACAATGACCTAAAATACACACAGAGCTGTTATCACCGATTTCAGCAACACTAGCATGTGATTTAGACTAACTTAAAATTCACTTACATTAGAAGGAACAATGCTTCTTTTTGCGTTTGCCTGTGTGTTAATTAGAAGTGTGAAGACTAAATTTTACAGTCAAGTTTGCATTTTTGCAGCTGTATGAACTTAAAAGTCCTGGAATGAAATAATAATTATCAGTTAGCATTACTGACCACCAGTTTTTGAGCTGTACCTTTAACCCTGCAAACTGTTAGAAATCGTGCTGATTTTACATGTTTTAGTGCTTTATATTTAAATCAACTCAGTCTCATCAGTTTATTGTGGGGCGGGGGTGGCTCAGTCGGTAGCGCGCCAGGCTCGTAATCTGTAGTTCCCTGGTTCGAGTCCCAGCTGGGTCAGCGTTGAGATTTATCTCTGCAAAATTCCCCGCCCTGCCCACGGTCAGTAGGGGACACCGATGGGCTTGGAAAGGCCGCCGTCCGTCGGATGGGACGTTAAGCCGTGGCCCGTGTGAGGGAGAGCCATACCCTGTGCACGTTAAGGAACACACTGGATGGCCTTGACGGGAGGCTACCATCCGTCTCCCAACAACTGTTCCAGTGGGTCCCCTCCCCCTACCTTCTCTGAGCCTTCGGGGTCCATGTGACCTGGCCATTTAGCCCATGGTGTGCAAAAAAGTGCCGCTCAGAGGTAAAACAACCCAACTCAGTTTATTGTTTATTTTTGTACAAGTTTTACTCAAGCACAAACGTTGCAACACAGAGTTCTATATGTACTAGAGGCAAAACTCTTATGGATGCGCCATTGGATGCCATGGATCAGTAACGAGGTAGTATCATGGCCGAAGAGTTGGACAAAACATTAGGATCCTAGTACAAGTATATGCACTTGTTTAGGACCCTACACGTTACTAACCCATTATGGATATACATATTGTTAAAAAAAGAAACTAAGTAATTACGGTGTATGTACTTCTTATACAGAAATATATTTTACAGATGAAAATCTTTTTAAAAAAATGTGTTCCTAATGTTTTTGCCTGCCGTTTACTGCGTTTGACAAGGAAGATGTTTTGATCTGTTCCCTAAGAATCGATCTTAACGAGTTTTGGATCAAATGGAAGTTTATGAATTAAGGAGTAATAGCTCATATTCATTTTTTCATATTCTCTCCCACCTACCTCAACAAAAGAATTGGATAATTTTTATTCGTTTTAAGTCTTCCACATGCAGTTGCTGATCATAAATAGTTATGTATCGAATGAAAGCTATATTGTGAATATTGCAATAGGATATAAAACATCGTTTTCCTCTGTCATCTCCCCAATCTACGTATCATAGAGATAAATCCACTGCTTCCATCAGTGTCCAGACATCTTGACAAATTATTCCAAAACAAGCAAAAACGCATTGTATATTAAGGTTCAGGAAAATATTTGTGGGTGGACTCTATAAATATCTATATATATGTATAGTGTTTTACTCTATAAAAACACTATACATTTTAATAGAAACATTTAATAGTATTCTACTCACTATACAATTTATACATGAAACAGATATTAATGCGGAATTACCACATCTAGATATCCTTAGGAAGTTATCCAGATGTGATATAGAAATATATATCGAAAACACTTTTCTTACAAATCTATTTTACTTCAGCAAATTCTATTAAATATAAGAAATCCGCAGTAAGTCCATATTTACGCAGAGCATTTAAATAAATGTATATCACAGAGAAAAATGTATTATGGAAGGAATTAGAATTTATAAAATTGCCAGAGGATGGTTACCCGGATAAAATGATTCAAAAATTGGAGAATATTGCAAGATATAAAAGTCAACAGGAGTCTTAACCCAACCCTAATACTCAAGAACTAAAATCTAAATATGCACACAATTTTCCCCAAATGCCCTGAATATCCAACACTTTAAGCAAAATAGTAAAAAAAATATGATACTAAATTACCTCTTAATATAAATAAAAGCGTAAAAAAGTTACTAGTAAATGATCGTGATAAACGATCCCCAACAACATCCACATCCCTGACCCCAAAAATAAACTGGATGGTAGAAACAAATACAACAGAAAAACTTGTCGCACATACAAACAGAGATCCCTTTCCATTGATAGGGCAGCAACAGTCTACTTGTAAACCCCCAAGTGAAATTCCATTTGCACTCAAAGAAAGCTCAGAGTGCTGCAAAAATTACACGCTGAAGAATTTGAGAATAATGATAAACTGCACAAAACTTATGAAAGCATGAAAAACATACTCACTGCTATAAAAATATGACCAATTTAAGTGAACAATATGTGGCGACTTAAAAGTCCTCTTTCTCTTGCTCGGGCTTCACAAAATTTTGCCGTTTTCTGTTTGTGGGACAGTAGGGCCGGAAAGAACACTACAAAAGACTGATCCAAAAAGGGGTGTTTTTATTCCAGGAAAGAGTAATGTGAGGTATAAGCTCTAGTTGACCCTCTGATGTTCTGCTCCCATCACTACACATGAAACTGAGGCTTATGAAAAACTTTATAAAGGCTATGGACAAAACTGGTAAAGGGTTTTTGCACTTGAAGGAAAATTTTCCGAAACTAAGTGATGTCAAACTCAAAGAAGGGATCTTTGTTGGTCCTTAGATCAGGAAGCTATTGGATGATACTGTCTTCGAAGAAAAACTGAATATGAAGGAGTGTGCTGCATGGACATACTTCACGCCTGTGGTCCAGGGTTTTCTGGAGAATCACAGAGGAAAACTACCATCAGCTCACTCTAGATCTCAAAAACTATGAAAATCTTGGCTGTCGCATGTCTTTGAAGATCCATTTCTTGCACTCAAATCTCGACTTCTTTCCATTATTTATTTAGGGGCTTCTTTTTATTATTAATTTAGGGGCTTGATGAGCAGGGGGAAAGATTTCACTAGAATATCCGAACCACGGAGGAGAGATGTCAAGGCAGGTGGGATCCAGCATTGATGGGTGACTACTATAGATTCTTGCAGAAGATACCTCAGCACATAGAAGACAAAAATGAACTTCTTGTAAGTATAAAACATCCTTACCCATGTTTTCTTATTTTGCGTTTCAATATTATTTCATGTTACTTTATATTCAGTAGTCTATAACTATGACGTTTCTAGCATAAAGTAGTAACTTCACTGTAATCGTGTAATTAATGAGTTTTAAGTTGCAATTTAATAAAATAGTCACAATTGTTTTCATTTCCCAGATATGCGTATTCATTGAGATCAATCATCAACCCGTAATTTTGAAAAAAAAAAAAGACTACGTGTTGCAGATTTTATTATAGCCATATTTGAATTCACCACCCCAAAATTTGTTAAAAACATCCTATTTGACTAATGTTATAAAAAAAGTTTCGATTTGTTGTCTAATCAGTTAAAAAATATGTTAACTCGTCATTGATCTAGTATGTATTATCTAGTTATATCAGCGTTATTTCTATTGGAAATTGCCACACACACGCACCCCTTCAAGTAGATTTGTTTTCGAGTTACTTCCAGCTGGGCTCTGCGAGAGTCATACATTTCTGGTTAGAAGGGGTGGGCTACGCAACCCAATGGCTCCCATTATTGATCAGGCTGACGTTATCAATTTAAAGGGTTAGCCACGAGTCACATGATCCTAACTCTGGTGAGTGTGAAACAATAACAATGCATTATATGTTGCAATAAACAGCAAGGGATGGTGCAAACCAATCGCATGATTTCCATGGGTTATGCATATGTATAGTGTCCATAGCAAAGATATGTTTCAACAAAAGGGAGAGATTAATACTAAGTATGATGACCTCAGCTAATAATGTTTAACAGCTAATAATGTTTACGAGGCTGGTCAATAGCAGAGGCAAAATTACAGGGGAAACAATTTACTGGAGCTATATCCAGATGCAGGCTCAATTAATGTTCATGCATTGTAATATTTGAGTGGAAACTATCATATAGGGTCATTAAAATATTTTACACCAGGCCCATGATGATCTAGTTTTGTCACTGGCCATGAGGTTTGGTGGCAGTACATCCTACTCTTCCTAGAATACAGATGGAAGCTCATGGAGTGTTAACGACCTCCAACACATCTTTCCAGAGCATCCCATACATACTCTGTATCAGTGGTGTTCCCGCTTTATCGCGATTTTTTTTCTATTGTAATCGTACAATCTACCGGTATTTATCGTCATGTAAAAGCAGAATTTTTTTTATCATACTCTGACAAAAGCACAGGGTGTGGCTATATATATATAAAATAAATACCCCCTCAATCAGCTGCTTGCCACAGAGGTCTAACAGGAACCTGTCGGTTGGGTTGTTTTACCTCTGAGCAGCACTTTTTTTGCACACCATGGGCTAAATGGCCAGGTCACATGGACCCCGAAGGCTCAGAGAAGGTTGGGGGAGAGAACCCACTGGAACAGCTGTTGGGAAACAGATGGTAGCCTCCCGTCAAGGCCATCCAGCGTGTTCTTTAACATGCACAGGGTATGGCTCTCCCGCACACGGGCCATGGCTTAACGACCCATCCAACGGACGGCGGCCTTTCCAAGTCCATCGGTGTCCCCTACTGACCGTGGGCAGGGCGGGGAATTTTGCGGAGATAAATCTCAACGCTGACCCAGCTGGGACTCGAACCTGGGAACTACAGATTACGAGCCTGGCACGCTACCGACTGAGCCACCCCCGCCCCAAGGATGGCGGGACCTCAGCAGAAATATATAGACCACAAAAATGAATTGTGATCAAAATATAAGTTACTGAACAATTAAACATTACAACAAATACAAATCTTCACATAGAACTGAAGGATATAATCTCTATACCTCAAACTGTTCAGAGTGCCTTCAGCAAGATATAAAGTGGTGCGCATCCATTTGACATGTTACCTTTAAACCATGGAAACACTACTACCATACGGGTGTCGTATCCTGATGTTAAGGGTGGTCGTAACAATTTCTTTGTTTTCACTTTGGATCAAAACACACTGAGAATGTCACTAATGTCAATGTATTTTAGACTGAACTGCAATTCACCAGTTAAAGCACACGTACCTATTGGTTTGGGGTCCAGTCACAATGTTGTCTGCAGCATGTTACTCGAGCTTTCCTGTGGGGTTGAGAATACAAACCATGTCATTAACCATTCTCAGTCAGGAATAACATACCATTAGTTATTCACCCTTCTCTGTGAAACCTGTAAATAGTTTGCCTCAAAAATTCACTGAATGATATGAAGTCACTCTACGACTTGTTTATGGCTAACGTCTCGTCTTAAAAGCACTAATTAAGATTTACTGTAGTCCTAACCATATTGGTCTGGGATCAGTCAGATTTGAACATACTCATTGCTCTACCATGTGTAAAGGTCTCTGTGCTATACTGTTGTTACAATGATTCTACCAACATGAATATCTGCTTGTTCAACAGGAAATCAATAGTGAAGAATCAGAGTTAGCTTTTATAGCTCCCTAGATTTGTTTTTCAAGTTTCAAATTTTGTCCGTTCAGGTGATTTTTGGGAGGTGTACAACCTTGTATATATTCTATTTGATTGGAACACATGTTAAAAATCTCACAAACTAATATTAACAGTTTGCGATTTGCACTCAACATTTGGAGATCAGTGTATATATTGTACAGCTGAGTCAATTAGTATAGTGCATTTAACATTTTTTGCTTTCCAGAAATGAACTTGCAGAGATGGGATGGGGGAAAACTGGACACCAAAGGGCTAATATACATATTATTGCACTCCTACACACAAGCCATGGCTTAATGCATGATCTCACAGATTGCTGTCTTTACAAACCCATCAATGTCCCCTTTCTCACCACCTAAGCAGGATTAGGGTTAGCAGAATACAACTTTCAATGCTGACATAGCAGGGGCTAAAACCTGGGAACTGCTATTTGAGCTTGGCATGCTCCAATCTGAGTTAACTTCCCTCTGGTCACCATATACCAGGCAAGATACCGTAGACTTCGAGCAATACACATTTGTATGATGTTAAATCCTATCAATCAGTAGCAAAACTAGGCTGGGGAAGTGCTCCAAGGCCCAAGCCCATTGTGATATGATGACAGAGCCCCGATTATGTTTTGAGAAACATTTTTCTTAATGAAAAATATCAGGTGAATATAAGTCAAACTGGAAGGGAAATTTTTAAAGACAAAGTATATTATTAACAGAGGGGCCTGGAGAACAAGTATTATGCTTTCCAGACTTTATACATTTAAATGGTGGGCAACATCATTGTTCATATGCATACATTTTCAATTGTATGAAAGTATCCAATTTTTAGTGTCACACAAAGGAAGTTGGTAGAAAAACAATACAAGAGTGTTTTGGGAACAGTTAACTTTATAAAAAGTAATATATTTAAAATTATATATTTATGGTGCCGAATTTCTAATTCCCATCATATTCTCAGTATAATTTTATTTAGTATATACCTGTAGTTGACCGTCCCATGGCTGAATGGTTAGTGCACTTGGCAACTGATCTAAGTGACCTGGGTTTGAGCCCCGGGTATGGCATGGATGTGTTTTTTTTTCTGCTGAGATCCCGCTATCCTCAGAGACTTTCTACTATGGCGTATAAACTGCAGGCTCCTGTCAGACCTCTGTGGCAAGCAGCTGCTTGAGGGGGTATTTATTATTTTTATTTTTAATAACACAAACAATCTGAGAGTTTGCACCTGCATTCACTTTAGTTCAAAGAATTTTTTTTTTAAATTGTTCGAAAAAAATAATATAATGCAATTAACAACTTAGCAATATTCAAAATTACTACTATTGAAAAATTTGGGACTACTAAAAGTAGTCCCAAATTTTGCCTGCCTAAAGGCCCTACTTTTTCTGCCCCTGATATCAAGACATTTTTTATGTTATTGTAAGTTTCTGAGGGGAATGGTGGTGTTTGTATGGAGTATCATCTTTTCTCATGAGGTAAATACATTAATAATATAAATTCTAACAGAAATTTCAAGCTAATTTTGAAGTAATATAAATTTATTAATGATTATTTTACAAAGGTTTACTTTTTTTTGTTTTATTTGCAATATATAGAACAAAGGGTCATAGACTCTACTCCCAGTTTGTACATGCCTTCTCATACAATGACATGCCCTATTAAAGTTTGTCACTACTGATCACCGACTTGGTTGGAGTTATGAAAAATTTGTCTGCTGGAATAGTGGCTAACTCCTACACATCTACCCAGTGCATTAAAACATTTCAATTTTATTAATGCATATGGCTGAAATATTCACATTGCATAGTGATGTATAAATCTGCAGATAAAATTATAGTGCAACCCAATAGTACAGAAGAAGAAGATTGATTTAACAAATTTGAAAATTTGCACATTTAACAAATTTATATCAATTTGATAATCATTCACCAGTTGAAAGGTACAAAATCAGATGTGTATAAATTGAACTTCAAGAGCTTAGAAAATTCCAATTATCAATAGGTTAAATATTGAAAAACGGTCTTGTTATTTCTGCATATCACATTTCAGTCTTTGTGTATGGTAAAAATGAGTGAATTTTTAAATCCACTGAATGATTTTCCTTGTTTATATATAGTATTAGAGTTCAAAGTACAAAGCATTGGCAATTTCAGTCATCATTTCTTGGTTTCTTTCACTTCTTATTTTATTCAGATCTTATGAGATCACACTTTTATACTACCTCTCTTTGCAATTCAAAAAAGCACTTGCTGGTCTATTGATGTATGACATCACACAATCGTATTTTTTAATGTCAAAGCAAATTACAATATCACTTTACACCAGGAAGGTATTATGTGCTCTTATATGGACTTAGCAGGCAAATCTTTTGCTCACTATAACAAATATTTTGCTTCATATAACAATTTTTTTATTTATTGAAGAACTTTTTTTGCACAGCTGAATTTTTTCCAAGATTATTCTTTCTCCAGTCTGCACAATGTCAGAAACTGTTAAAAGAATTCATACAGAACAAATAGTTCAAGTATGAAAATATTTCTTAAACTACTCTTGTCTCGAAAGTGCTAAAGCATTAACAATGAAACAATGAATAAAATATACTAATGAATGATTTCAGATTTATTATCATTTTTATGTACTGTTAAGCAATTTCTTATATACATATATACAATTTTCATGTGCCTTATCTCTTACCTGAAAGCAGCTTGTGGATGTTACATGACTAATTATTATTACTTTGTATATTATTTTTGCTAAAAAGCCACAGAATTAGTTAAAAAGTTATCAATTCCAGGAAGGATTAAATTTTACATTTGACACCAAGTATGATATTCTAAATATTTAAAATAGTTGTGAATAAATCTGCATGAAAATATAAAAGTAATTATTAATTAAAAATTTGTGAACTTTTAAATGAACAGGTCTAAATGAGGGGGTATTTATTTTTTATTTTTTTTATATATTGTAACATAATCAATAATTAACTCTTTGTGAATTATTATTATTATTATTATAAAACATTTTCAAAACTTCATTTAAAAAATAAGCAGTTATTCACAAAATAGAAAAGTTAAATGAATTTAAAATTATCAGTTCCAGGGAAGTTAATATTTATGACCCCAAGGTATAATATTCTAAATATTTGTTAATAAATATGTATGAGAATATATGGAACTCATTAGTAATTAAAAATTTCTTCCAAATCATTTAAACAAAAGGCAAATACAATGCTTATATAACCCTGTGTTTAATCATCTAAAATAAAAACCACTGTTGTGAAAAATATTTGCAAAGTTGTGAAAAATAAAAATTTCAAACCAATGATTAGCTACATTTTCCCTGTTATGAAAGGAGTCAATATATTATATGTGTTTGTACTGTCCAGGACCATACAATGAATAGTTTTTTTTTTTTGTTAACATTCAATTCCAACATATATCTTCCTGCTGTAAATGGAGCTGCAATTGTTTCAATTCAAGCATTAGCTTTCGTCTACTGCTTACAGATTCATGATAAAGCACATTATGTGATGGCTGTATTTTACATTTCTGTTCATTTCGATTAATTTCATTTAAAAAATGTCTTTCTTTTTGCTTATGGCACTTATTAGTTGATGATTCAGATAATGATCTATATCTTCTATGAATGGGTTCTTCATTTCTTTCCTGAAACACAAAATTATTTATATAATACATCATATTTCAAACAGTGAATAAATGTATCTACTACAGAATTTTATTTTGATACATTAAAAAAGCAAGAATTCCTTACATTTTACTGAAATGTGGCTATTAAAATGCAACTAGTCAGTGACCACTGAACTTATGCTGCATGATACAGTAAAATAAAAGTTGGTGTATGCCAATGACGATAATGCACAACTCATGATGTTCGTGAGGTATGAATCAAAAAGCAATAAATAGACAAATGGAAGAATTTATAAGAGTATTGTAACTATGGTGGAAGAACAAGAGATGCCTATCTATGGTGGAAGAACAAGAGATCTTACACAACGAAAATTTGGAGCCATTTTCAGAGCTTATACATTCAAATAAATTTCAGCATTTGGCACAATCTATGTATTATACTGATTATTAATCAATGCATGATAAATACATAATGATTATTGGTTACTAATTATTTGCTATTAAGCTTTAAAGTGCTGTATTATCATTCCTGTTCAACACGAAAATTTAAAGAGCTACAGAATTTTACCCTGAAGTAACTGACAGAACTTGGTCACATTATTGTACACAATGTAATTTGCCAATTTTCATGCTTAATTTCAAAAAGCTTTTAAAAAGCAAATTTCTTTTCATAAAAATATAAAAACCTGAAGCAAAGTTATGTGGATTGGGTTCACTCTGAGCAGCAGTTTTTGCACACAGTGGGCTAAATGGCCAGGTCATGAAGACTCCCGAGGGCTCAGAGAGGTTTGGGTGAGGGGATGCAATAGACAGCTATTAGGAGACATGGTAGCTTCCTGTCAAGGCCATCAGAGTGTTCTTTAGTATGCACAGGGAATAGCTCTCCCATACACAGACCATGGCTTAATGCCCCATTTGACAGAACACAGCCTTTCCAAGCTCATCAGTATCTGCTACTGACTGAGGGCAAATGGAGGGGGGGGGGGGGGGAAGATTTGCAGAAATAAATCTCAATGATGGCCCACCTATGACACGAACTGAGAACTTCAAATTACAAGCCTGGCATGCTACTGACTAAGCCACCCCTACCCCCTCAAAGGTTCTGTGGAAACTATCTCATACTTTAAGAGTTAAATCAAATTCAAATAATATAAAAAAACTACAAAAGCTGTAAAAAAAAAAATGGCAACTGGAAGCTACCATTACTCATCCATGTGCCAAGGGGATGCAATCAGCAGTCCAAGCATTTTCTGAGAAAAAAAAACGTTATCGTCATTACTGCAATCCTTCTTCCCTTTAATATAATCCATTTTTCTTTTGGAAAAAAGGGGAAAATATTGTAATTTAAAAAAAAATTAAAGTTTTTAAAGTTTTGTAAAATTTGTGAGCAGATTTACTTTAACCATTTCCATGTCAGAGCCTGATTAATCAGTTTCATTTTTTAAATTGTTGTGCCCTGAAAATGATATTGTTTCCATAGTACAAAGTTGCAAAAAAAAAAATTTCTAAATACAGATCAGAAGTTTTTTTTTTAACAGTTTCTGATGAAATAATGAAAATGACATTTAAATCTATGTATATTTTTACCTGTTGATTCTGCTTGAAAAAATGATAGTTTTAAAACATTCCATATATGCCTGTGTAACAGCACACTCACTACCTGAGTCACTGTAAATTAATCAAAAAAAAAATGTAAAGCATCAAGTAGCAATGATTTAGTTTATGCCTTGTTCTCTGTACTGCAAATAGATTATCAATTGATTTTAGCTTCCAGAATTCCTATTTTCCATCTAGCAAATGCTTTCTAAACTTTTAATCTAGATATCGATTTTCATTACTACTGTAAGTTGATTCATTCAAGAACTACACACATTGCTTTCAGTCAATATCTTAGTAATATTTAGAGTTTAAAAAACATACTTTTTTCTGCTTCTACAATTAGTTTTTGCCTTTTTTTTTAAGAATTACATATTAGTTATTTTCATAAATACAAATATATTGTAAAATACTAATTTGAGTGGTTGTATGCAGACTTGACGAAAGATGCTGGCAGACAATGATAGATGCTATTGGAATGGTCAAAAGTATATTTTTTGTGAGTCAAAAGTATATTTTTGATAATTAATAAATTAATTAAAAAGAGTTAAATCAATTTTAAATAATATAATAATAAAAATATAATAATTTATTAATAATAGTTAATAAAATAGTTGTACCCCTGTGACCAGGCTTTTTTTCAACTGTGTTCAGTCAAAAAAAAATATTTATATATATATAACTTTTTTGCCAAATAACTAATGAAAGGAATTATGGTATGTTGCATATTCCAAAATAATCAGTATTTTATTCTGGATTTTCTGAAAATAAAACGTTTAATAAAAAATATCATTAGTTTCATCTTAGTACGGCTTTTATAAATGCATGCAGTAAAAATTCATCTGGCAATCCAAATAAAAATTTAATTAAAAACAAACAATAGACTAAATAACTATACTGCATATGAATAGAAAGGCTACTTATTTCTGAATAACAGAAAAATAAATTTTTATTCAGCAAGGAAATTACTCTTTATCAAATTATTTTCTCAGCACTTTGAGAAAAGTCATGGCTTTCACCAACTGTGACCAATCAAATAAACAAGCCAACTTTAGAATATTATAAAAAAAAAACTCCAATTAACAGAAATAGGCCATGTTATATACACAAGAAAAGAAAAAAAAAACTATTTAATTGGGGTTAAGGGAAAACAGATTAAAAAATGCTTATGAAATTTTATTTAAGAAAATTGCACGGATTTATTATATTGCATTGCATTTTAAATTCAGTAAATAATTAAAAAAAATTATTTGTCATATTTTTTGAAGTATTTCATTATTTTAATATATATATATAATTCATAATATTTCTATCATTACTTAAATCTTTCACTTATTTAATCTTTTCAAAATTATTTCATCATTTATGCAAACAACATAGAATGCTGATTTTTCCCAATTGGCAAACTCCAAGATGAGAGTAGTAGGTGTTATAAAAATTTATTTTGCTTTAAAAAATAAGATAATTTAAATAACTTAAAAATATATATTTAAAACTGGATAAAGTGCTGTGAAGAAATTAAATAAAAATATTTCAAGTCAAATGTAGTTTAGTTTAACCACTGAAATAGAGATTGAACCCTTTCAGATCAATTTGTATTGGATACTGGCTACTATGCAAAGTTCAACTTTACAACAGCAGCAAACACTTAACTTAAAAATTCCAAATTCTAGTTATTAAATTATTTCAATTTAGTGAAAATAGTACTAAACTAAGTCCTATCATTTAAAAATCAAATTTTTCATAAAATCCTAATGAGATGCCTCCTAAAGAGCTATCATTTTAAGTAATATATGCCTAGATTTCATTTTAGTCAAGCTTTGAATAAATATCTTTTGTAATTGAGTATATATTTGAGAAGCAATATAAATAATTCTAGAAGTAGTGGAATCGACATCCCCTTTCAGAATCTGAGAAAAGCCAGAATTGATCTGAACCACTCTCAGAGTCAATGATATAGTTTAGAAAAAAACTCACGACTTTCCCGCTCAGCTTGATAATATCCATTATGATTAATATTCATATTTGAAAAAAATATTTTGCCATCACACCTTCAAACTTTTTTTCACTCACACCTTCAAAAACTATATTTCTGCAGCAAAACAAAATGCAAAAACACTTCGGTGCTTTCTGAACAAAGTCTAAATATCTACTATACAGCCTAACATGGGCACACTAAAAGTTTAAAAATGAAACCAGATGTTTGCCAATCAATATCAAACGCCTACGATGTTGCCAATCACATGATCAAGAAATATGAATCTTTCTCTTCATATTATCTTATAAAAGATATCCAATAATAGATTTAAACAATTTAGAGGCACTAAAATAGGTTTTAATTACAAAATATATTAAAATGAAGCAAAAACATATACGGCTGCATTTTTGTGCAAATCACTAATGATCGGATCTTTATTAAACAACTCAATTAACTTGTTAGAGCTATCTTCAACTAAGGGGGAGTTGAAGGAGGGTACACTTAGCCAGTGACAATGTAATTTTCTGCACTGTGCTGATGGCAGTTCAGCAAGAGAAAAGGCTTTTTATTTTCTGATACATCAGGTTGAGGAATAAACTGAAAAAACTGGCATTATTAAGAAGCTCTGAAATGTCTATTTTTACATATATATATATAAGTTCAAACTTTAATATTTAGGAAAATTAATTTGTCTATGTTTAGTTTAGTAATGTTTTTTTTGTTAATGTTTAGCAATGATGGAGTTCATTGTTTGTGGCTGTAATATACAGGCTTCGTGAATCAATTTTCAAGGTCATGGCAGCATAAGGTTGGGATGGCCAAAAGTATACTGGTTTCCATAAATTAAGGAAAATCCCTATGTTAAGTAAATGGGAAGCTAACATCAATGCTCTATAACTTCTAAAATAAGTTTTTTTTTGTTTTGAAAAATGTGATTTCGGAAAGATCTCAATATCTCGATTTTCAACAATATTCATTCAGCATTTAATGAGTTATGGAAGTTTGAATATTTAACAACAGCAATGACAGTCTTAAGAAACTTACACAAAACTGAAAAATAGTGAAAGAATTCTTTACACAAAGTTCTAAAATACAAACTTATTTTATTAAACACTTTGATAAATATTTATTATTATGTTTTAATTAACTTCTGAAGTCAATTTTCGTGGCTGGCATTGTTACTGCTAAATATTCAAACTTCCATAACTCATTAAATACTGAACGAATATTGTTGAAAATCGAGATATTGATTTATTTGATTGAGATCTTTATCTGCAATCATATTTTTCAAAACACAAAAACTTAATTTAGAAGTTATAGAGCTTTGACGTTAGCTTCCCATTGACTTAATATAGGGATTTTCCTTAATTTATGGAAACTAGTATATATTTTTGGTGAGCCATATAAAATAGTTTTGATAATCTTAGACTGGAATCAGTTTTAAAATGGTTATTTGAAAATCCTTCAGTTTTAAATAATCAGTAACCTTCCTTCAAATTTTATTTTTATTACAATTTTATAACACTATACAATATAATGAATTATATTCATATCCTATATGAATTTAGAAAAGAGGGAAAACAAGTACAATGTTCAAAGAGTTATTGCCAAATAATAATAATAAAACTAACCTTTATAAGCACTTTATGCAAGCTTGCTATCTGCTTTGCCTTAGATTCCATATGTTTGGAAATGTTATAACGCTCCTTCTGTATGTCACTTTTATGTCTAGAATCTTGTGTATCTTTCATCTTTTGCTTCAAAGTTTCATGCTCACTAAAAATTCACAACATATAGTGGCAGTTTAGCAATAGGAATAGTACATCATAAAAAAGCATGCATAAAACAGGTAAATTTTAAATATTCTTGAGTGTAAAATATTGGACAAGAAAATCAAATCTGTATGAAAGCTAAAAATTACCTAATTAGTTATGAAGATAACCAATTTCAAAAAATATTCTTTTTTGTTTCAATCTTGCAAATGGCTGAATTTGGTATGGGTTTGTTAGCTGTTCAATCTGCTAGATATAATACTGAGGAACAAAGCAGAAGACTGAATTTGCAATGTTTTGAGACCAGTAAGCATAGGTAGAATTGGGTATTTTTTCCAAATTTTGCTGACTATCCTCTACCAAAGGAACTCACCAAGCTGAACGCTCAATCTGAATCACCAAGCTGAACAACTCAATCAATAGTAGACCTGATAGTCAAATTCAAACATCAACACACCACACATTTTTCAACTTTGAATGTTTCCATGTGGGATGTGTCTGGAATATATGCAAGATACTTGGCATTGATTCTGGTGCTGATGAGTTCCTTCTATGCAAGTAGGCTTATCAAAATGTAAGTTGCCTTAAGCACTACCTGTAATAAGGAAACAACATTTACGCTTGGGAGGGATGTATGACATACTGGAACCATCTGATCAGGTCAGTTGCAACATGAGAATGTACATAGTGCATTTCTATTGTTCGTGAATGATGGCACATCAACCTGATTATTTCTCCAAATTAGAAATTCATGGAACAGTTAATTTTTTGTAGGCAAAACACTTCAATTATACAAAAATCCCTTGTGCAATATCCATCTTATATGGGGAGAATGCAATGTCTCATCAAGCTATTATTAAGTGGTGCCAACAATTTGAAAACAGTCATACAGTTTTGACAGACAAATACTGCAGAGGCAGACCACTGACATCCAATCACTCCAGATTACATTTTGGGTTGGGTTACCTCTGAGTGGCACTTTTTTGCACACAATGGGCTAAATGCTATATAAGCTAATGATGCTATTTACATTTTAGACTCTCTTTTTTTTTTAAGGAAGAAACTTTGGAAACCCCTAAAGTAATGCTTATAAAAGCAAATACAATAACAGTTAACTACAACAAACAGTGATATGATGAAAAACATGCTCACATCAAGATATTTTATATGTTTAAATATGCTATTTATGTACGAGTTAAATTTAAAGATAAATTCAATATGAGTCAAAAATCAGTTTTTCTACAGAACATACAGTGCATTTTCTAGAGTTTGCTTAAAACATTTCACTTTTATCTCAGTTACAAAACATAATTAATACTGCTGAAGTGTGTTATAAGCAGGCTGTGTGTGCTTATGGCATAAGCATGGTCTCTTTGTTTCCCACTCTCACTGTTGCATGTTCCCCATATTAAACCAAAAAAAAAAATGTAAAATTTACAAGAATGGCAAAACAAGCAGGAAGTTGATTTTTGAAATCTTTCTACTCTGAGCATTTTGGCATAAATACAAGTTTTGTTTAGGTTAAGGAAGTAAATCAGACCATTTTAACCATTTCCCCCACCCATCTGATACACAAGAGTTATGAAAAGGGGAAGTTACAAAGGGGTGAGGTACCCATTGGTTGATCATCAGAGTTAAGGAAATCTTCATTTCCAAAAGCTTGTTCAAATTAAAAGATGATAAAAGATAATTTCTTCATTGGGAAAATTAAAAAGGTCCTATCATCCAAATTTAGTAAAAATTGATTTTCTGAAGTAATAAATTGTAAGATTCCTGAGTAAAATATTCAGTGAAGATGTAGTCATTACTAAAAAAAAACACATAAGATTAACAAAAAATATAGTCTTACAAACAGAGCCTGCAAACAACACTGTATACTCTGAAGCTTTGGCTTAATGTGCATCTGTTTCTAAATAAGCTATAACTGCTGACTCTTGAACATAATGAACTTCCCAGAACAAAAATATTCATTTTGTAGGGCAATTACAATTAAAGGAATACCATTTTGTGAATCAGAAATATATAGCTAATGCATAAAATGGTAAATTGAATAGAAATAAAAAAAAAGCTTAAGGCCAAAAAGATAAATCGTAGGGCAACACAAATCTACTTATTTGTTGAACCATAAGCATTTCCTTGAACCACGAAAAAAAAAAAAATTCTGATCAATTAATGGACAAATTTTTCAAGCAACAATTCAGAGTGCATTTTATTCTGAAATATTTGCATTACATAGAAAATATCTGGTATTGTCAGTTCACTAAAATGGCCATGTTGACATCAAATATACAGAATTATTTAATAAATTTCATCAATTAATAGAATAAATAAAATGTAGGCAATTTTTTCATTTCAAAAATTAATTCATTGATTTTTAGGACTGAATTTGAAAATTTTTGAAAAGGCTTTCAGTTTTTTTTAACATTACATCAAAATGGCTTGGCATTGTTGGCACAACCTTCACTTTTGTTCCTTATTGAAACTAGTGCTTGAGAATAATTGATGGATGTTCATGTTTCACACCCATGGGAATGGTTGAACATAACTGGTGCAATGCCATTTGCTGTTATGTAATTAGCAACTGTTTCCTGCTACAACGATTAAATACCACTGAAGCTGCTGCATGACACAGAGGTCTGATAAGAGCCTGTCAGTATAATATAAAATAGAGGTCTATGAGAAAGGCAAGACCTCAGGAGAAAGACGACACATGAAACGTCTTATCCAGCTCACAGACCTTTCAACCTCAGTATAACAAAGTTTTATTCTATATGTACATAGAGCTAGGATAAGGGTGAGGCAACCACTTGGGTGTAACATGCAAGGGGTATAAATTGAAATATTACTTAAAGAAGAATGGAGTGTTAAATCTCTTCCTAGGGTGTAAATATATCATATCTCTATATACTTTGTTCATTTCTTTTACTTACACTGTTAGATCAGCTAATTCCTCTACAAAATTGTTTAGTATATTCCTTATGTCTTCTTGATGTGCAGACACATCAGGGTTACTATTAGCTCTTGAAAATTTCTTATGACCTCCTATCTTCTGAGGATCTGTAGAAGTTCCATATTTTCTTTCTAAATGAGTAGCACTTGAGCAGAGCCCTTTGTTATGAGTCTTCATCATTGCAATGATATTCTGAACATTAGCAATTAGAGAGTGACTAGCAGAAGCAGACTGTCAAAAAATAAACTTATTGAGTACTGTAAAAACAAAATAATACTATAACTTTATTCAACTAATAAATAATTTTGCATTTATATAATAAATGGCTGGGTAAAAAAATTACCTCTTCCTACAAACTGGTGTATATACATTCAAAAATTAATAGATCGAAATTTGGCAGGCATAAAAAGGGCAGCTAATGGCTCAATTTTGAAGGAGAGCAGCCATGTCAAAGGACAAATCTATCATTTTTGCAAGTTGCTAAGGAAAATATGCTCCAGGGAAAGGAGAAGATGACATATACAAATTATATTTGCAACATATACTGTATTGAATGGTGTATATTTCCTCCTTTATTTTACATATTTGCATTCACAATTTATATATATATATAGAAATATATAGGATAATTTTTATGTGAAAGTAAAAGTGTGCAAAATTGGAAGACTTAAAAAATTCCCATGAAGAATAATCATTGATTTTATAACCATAATTTGTACAACTGAAAAATCTTATGGAAAAGAAATCCTGTTGAATAACTATTTACTTTCTCCTCAACTTCCTATTACTTATTCGCAGAATATGATAATGAAAAACCATACTGCAATATCACCATTTCAGACCATCAAAGAACATGCATCTGTACCTGAGGCACTTGTGCAAAGTGATGCTTATTCCTCTTCCTATCAACTCCATATATTCAGTTTTTCATTGGTTCTAGTATGTTGTTTACTGATCCTGCAATCAAGAAATGTCGCTGAATTTAAAAGATTGGAGTAAATATTACTTTAGCATGGCCAGGAACATTTATTCTATGGAGATGATTAATCTTTTCCTAGGGTGTAAAAATA
Source organism: Ryuthela nishihirai (assembly GCA_038380435.1). Lineage (NCBI taxonomy): Eukaryota > Metazoa > Arthropoda > Arachnida > Araneae > Heptathelidae > Ryuthela > Ryuthela nishihirai. Next base: position 48,999,519 of record JAWZYU010000024.1, on the reverse strand, counting down.
TCATATCTCTATATATTATGGGACAAATTTGTATTAAAAATAACATGAGAAAGTCAAAATTTCAATTTCTCAATTTTCTTCATCAAAGATGACTAAGCACATGAGAATTATCACTGGCAAATTTTCTTCTTAAAAAAAAACAAGCAGAATTATATACAAAGGAAAAATATACAGAATGAATATGTTATTCACCACAGAGTTTCTTTTACCTAGTCACTAAATACTTAATGGCTTTGGCAGGACAGAAAAACTAGCAGTGATTACAGACATCCAAGAGGATGAATTCTACCAGCTTGGTAAAAAGTTTGGGACAATAGTTTTTCACAAGAAACCAGTTTACACTGTGCAATGAAAAATTCACATCAGTTGACTAAATCAGAAGAGAAGATGTAAGTGTTCGAGAAGTTGTCAAAAAACTATCTCTGACTGGAGGCCAAGGATTCAAAAAGTGTTTAACAAAAAAGTGGGTACTTTTCGGTTATCTCTGGTCACATTTTCTTAGCAACTTTTTTTTTGGAAAAAATGTTTTGTTGTTTTTTTGTTGTTGTCTCTGATGAGATTATTTAGCTTCGGGGGCTTTTATAATTTGGTCAGCAGTACACTTTCCGATTTTCATGTTTTTCGGTTTGTGTTGTCTGTGAGGACATTTAGTTTTGGGGGCTTTTTTATGATGCCAGTCGACTATTATATCCGTTTTGGTTATCTCCAGTCATATTTTCTTCGCAATGAAAAATAAACACCAAAGTAAACCAAGAAGATCATCGACAATGCTTCACCATTGGAATACATATGAAACTTGTCTTTTTTTGAAAAAAAAAAAAAAATGCCAAGTAGAACCTACATAGCAAAATCACAAAAAACTGTTGGTGGCTTTAAAGCAGCTAAGGATCATGTGACCTTTCTATTTTGCAGCAACGCTTCAGGAGATCATATGTTAAAACCACTGCTCATAATTGATCCCTAAGACCACGGTCAATGAAAAGTGTAGATTTGAATAAATTGCCAGTGTATTGGATGGCAAACAAAAAGCCTGGGCTACAAAAGAAATTTTTAATGAATGGTTCCATAAATGTTTTGTTCCAGAAGTTAAAATGCTATTTGGAGGAAAAAATATAGAATTTAAAGTTCTATTGATTATAGACAATGCACCTGGTCATCCTGTTTTGGAACACCCAAAGGTGCAGTTTTGTTTTTTGCCATCTAATACGACATCCTTAATACAACCACTAGACCAGGGTATAATTGCCACATTTAAAACTTACTATGTAAGATGAACATTCCAATACATTTTTGATAAACTAGATAAGGATGAAACACTAACAGTTATTGATGTGTGGAAGAAATTTTCTATTTTAGATTGTATCAGACATGCTGGATTGACATAATCAGAATTAAAACCATCAACTTTAAATGCATACTGGAAAGCTATTTGGCCAAAACTTTTAAAAAGCAAAGATGCTGTACTCCCAAATATGACTGAATATCCTAATATCATCACTTTAGCACATTCAGTTGGTGGAGAAGGATTTAATGATTTATCATTTACAGATATTGGTGAATTGCTGGTTGACAAAGCTCTTAGCGAAGATGAAATAACAGAAGTTATCCTAAAGACGCCTGATGAAAAAGAAAAAAGTGATAGTGATGAAGAGGTTCCACTCACTTCAGGTTTAATTAAAGAAGGGCTTCAAATGGCTAGTAAATTGGAAAGCATTTTCTTACACGATTCCATTGTCAAACAAGTTGAGCAGTTTAAATGTGAACTGTAGTCATGTATGGCACGTTATCAAGAATTATACAAAGATCTAGTCAAAGCAGGATCTCAATGATTGATTACAGAGTTCGTTGTCAAAACTAATTAAACTTCAGAATCACTGGAAACAAGTGATAATTTGGTTCCCCATGCCACAGAGAGCATTTCACCATTGGAGTATGAACACGAGAGCCAAAATGTTTCAAGCAATGAAAGTTATTTAATTCCAGTCTTACGCAAACGAATGTGTCTATTGTCAGAAAGTGACAATGAATAAAATCTAGTTAATAAGCATATGTAAGTCATTTTTTTTGCACTTTTGTATTCTTGAATTAGTGACATTTATTTTCTTTATGAAGGATAATTTACTTTATATATTATGCACATATAATTATCTTTATAAGTTTATAAAATAAAAAATGTATTTGAATGAATAAAAATCAAATAAAGATTTAATTAAAGATTTTGATATGATTTGTTTGAAAACAACTTGTTATTTGTACTGGATTTTCACGTCTGGAACCAATCTTCTATTTTTTCATATGCACTGTATTTTTTTTTTTACACGTTTTTTTGGGAACCTATCTACCATGTGAAAACAAAATTGGGTGTATAAGCATCCATAAAAAATATATAACAGTCAACAATATGGAACTTCGCACATACTCAAAGCATAAGAGTGATTCAAAAGAAATATGCCAGAGTGTGATTACAGAAGATACATTGGAACCAGTCTGATATTTGTTACTATGAGTATTGAGACCTACATCTTATGCAATAACCAGTCAATGAATGCCTTGCTAAAATAATTCCTTAGGCTCCTGGTTACACAAATCATTCATCATTTTCTGCAGTTCAGCATCTGAGTCAAAATGTCAGCCTTAAGAACCTGCTTCAGAGGGCCAAAGATGTGGAAGAGGGGAGAGATCCACACTGTATGGAGCCATGTTCTAACACCTCCCAACCCATTTGATGAATCTCTGCCTGGAGGGTATGTGCTATATGAGGCTAGGCATTATTATATAGAAGGGTTCCTTTGGGTGAGTTCTCTGAACATTTATTCTTGATAGAAAGATGCAGAAATTCAAATAGCACTGTATCACATGACATTAATGTAAACTGAAGTTTCCTTAAAATCCAGTAGTACAGGTTCCAGGGGATTATAAAAAAAAAGAAAGCATTACTTTTTCAGTCATTCTTTGGCTACTGAATTTGCATCTTTGGAGAGACATCAATGTTTCTACTGCATGCTTTCTTCTTTGGCTCAGGTTCTTATGGTGTCATCATGTTTCATTACTGGACACAATCTAGTTCAGGAAGTCATTATATACCAGTTGCACAAATTACATCAGATATTGCAGGATCTTGAATAAGTCTTTCTGTTCTGCATGAGTACATGTGACACAAACTAGAAAATGCTTGTCATACTTGAAGTCTGCTTCTGTAGTCAGGAATTAATGACAACACCTCTGTTGTCTCATATTGCTGTGTCTACAGCACAACTATTAACTGACATCATGATGATACAGAATGTTCCAGGTTGTGACATATCTGCTATTGACCTCAGCAATAGCAGATATAACTGTCAGCTTTAGTCTCTCACAGATGCTTTCAAGATACATTTATTTCTTCTATGCTGCTTGCATTATTTAATGAATCTACACTAGCTGATAACCCTCTGCACCTAAGAACAAAATTATAACATACCATTGCTACTTTGATTGATGTGGAACCTGATATGATATATTCCCCAAACTCCCAAAATTCCCAGTTTATCTACCATGCTAATTTGATTACAAAACTGTTACTGTTTGCTATACCACAAACAGAACCTTGGGACTGGTTGATGCAATACATATGAACAGTGATAGACTATCAATCTACTGTTGTGTTTGCCTACATAATGCATAAAATTGAAGAGATGTAAATCATTAGTTACCACATCTAACATCCCAGAGAAATCAGATGATAAAAAAATGCCATTTTTAAATGCAAACAACTGTTATTAGAGGTTTGTTTCAGATATTATACTTAATTTTTTCATTGAAATAAAAATCATATACATGAAAAATGATTATGGAATATGGTATCAACAAAGATGCATCTCGACAATAAAAATAAATGATGAAAACTGGAGCTGTAGGAGCAAATTGGATTTATGGAGAGAAAAATACAGTGAAATGTCAGTATAACGAAATTGAGCAGGTGACCAAAATATATTTGTTATATTGATTTTTCGCTATACTGAAATGCAATAACAAAAGTGCTATGATAGTTGCATACTACACAATAATCCTTATGAAAGAAATTTATCATGTAATACAGTTTACTACTTAAAAATTCAGTATTTGCTTTTAACTATCTGTTTCAAGAACATCTCTCCATGAATCCTTAAATGATATCACAACTCTTCAACACACTGTCTAGAATATCTCTCCATGTCATTACCAAACAGCAAAAACTTCCCACCATATTTGCTGCTAATAATGAGCCAAAACAAATTAATGAACTTAATTAAAACAATAATAAAAATGAACAAATATAATAACTTAAATTTAAGAAATGATAAAATGTGTGGGTTGGAGCTGTTTTGAAAGAACTTTTTGCTGACATTAATGTTACTTGCAATACAATTAGAATCACATATATCTCCAAGTTTGAAAATCTCCCTTTATGTTAGGAAAATGTGGTAATGCTGCTTTAAAGCATTGTGCTGGCCCATGTAGAGAGCATCTATGTCATGCAGTGAGATCAGCAAAAATGCCTGCAGGGCAATATACAATAGTATGTGGTTCATAGTGCTATGATTGGCTAGATATTTCATAGCATTTAAATGATTGCAGCATTACACTCACCCTAAGTAATGAGGGGAATATTTCACTTATGGATTTCCCCCCCCCCCCTTCATACACTTTTCAACTGTATATTATTTATCTAAAACCATGTGCTTGGCACTTCACAAATATCCCCTTTCCGATGTTTCACTGCATCACTCACAATTGCCCTATGTATTCCTATGAATACACATTTTGGCTCCCTCACAACCCAAATCTTAATCATATTCTTAGCTTTTTCACACAAAGCTACCCCACACTCCTACCTTCCCCCTTACCAAATTTCACCCCCCTACAACAATTTCTCCTGATGGGGGGGGGGGCGGCAACTTAAGAAGAAAAAAATTATATTCTTGCCCTCCCCCCTCAGGGGAAATATATTTTGAGACCCCCTTTCTTGACCATCTTATCCCTCTACACCACCCCCTCCCCTCAACCCCATCTGATCACCCTCCCTACCTCCCAGCCCCTCTGGGAGACTTTTAAATTTAGGCTGATTTTTCACATTTTTTGTCACCTTCCAACTCTGTTTTTTGGACAGAATTTTTTATTTGGTTGTCACTCTGCACATTCTTCCTTCATTTTACACTTTCCAACTCCCCAGGCACTGATTGACGCACTTTTCCACATACCAGCATTCTTTTATAAGGTAGCCTGCGGTCATCTGCCTTCGTCACTGTAGGGTTCCTGGTGCTTCACTGTGCTAGGCCCCAACCCATAGTTGCCTACAGCACCCTCTCCAGCAATTTTGCGTGTGGACCTGATGATAGCTCACATCATCGCAAGCTTACAGAGGTCCAGTTGGATGAAGACGGATGTTTGTATTGCAGCACTGCCAGATCCTAAAAACCTAAACATGTAAAGATGGAAAAATGTACTGTACATATTGTTTAAAGGATTTTGTTTTTACAAATTTCATTACCCAATCATTTTTTTTTGTATCGAGATATATTTTTATTTCATTAAAGTGACATTTTTGTTCTACTATCTATATATATCGTATTCATTAAAATGAAACATTTTTACATAGAGATACATAATAAACTGGCCAGGGTTGGCAAATGTTTTTGATATACTGAGTATTTTGTTATTCCAGCATTCATTATATTGACATTTCACTGCACCCTTACCACTAATTTGATGGTACCAGTTTTTTTTACAGTTTAGCCAAGTATCTAAAATAATATTGCAAAACTATAATACAGTTACTTAAAAACAAACTTACAGCTCCTATGATGAATGGCACATCTGTGAGTTTTAAATGATAATGAGTTTGTTTATTTGATTTCCGTGAGCCATAAGCTAACTGCTGGCATCCTGAAGAAAATTCTCTTTGCATTTTCTGACTATGAAGTTGTGCTGACTTAGTCTTGATTGTATTCTGAAAGAAATGTTGGGTTTTAATTTCCATTGACAATCATTTAAGAAGATTTTTTTAAGAACAGAAGAAATCTTTAAACTTTTAGAAGACTTTTTTTTTTCAAATATACTACAAACAGTACTAATATTTCACTTATGGATTTTCCCCTCTTTTACACTTTTCAACGTACTATTTCTTCCCTTTAATTTTTTAAAATTACATCTTATTGTTCAGAATCAATTGTTTATTCTTTTTGTATATCTAATGAACTCTTTCTGTTTATTAATTAGTTCAAAATAAGGTTTGGAAGTTGAGTTGCTTGAAAAAAAAAACTTGGGCATTTAAGGGTTAAGCCATCTTTGAAATGCTTTCATTTTTAGGAGGAAAAGTCAATAAAACTATTTACATTAAAAAGTAGCAGTAAAATTTTTTATAAAATTTTTAACTCTAGGAAATGCATAGCTTTTAATACCATCTTGTCCATAAATGTAGCATAATGAGACAATACTTTCAATACTTTTATTAAACATTTTATATTGGCAATTTATTGCCAGTCAAAAAGTTGTAAATATATGATAAAAAAAACCTAACACCACAGCACCAAAATATATGTTGCTGCAACATCATTTATATTATTCAAACAATACTATTTCAATACGAATTTAATAACTCATGAATATGATCAAGAGAAATAACTATCCACGATATAACGTTAATAAAAAATTTCAGTTTCAGTTCAGAGAGATGGAAATTCATGACCTCTTCTCACATCTCGGGCATTCTGATCACTCAGCTCAAATCAACGCCAATTAGTCAATTATGGAATGGGTAAATTAATTTAGGTTCTCTTATGTTACACCATCCAAACATATAACTCATGTACTTCTAGAATAATACAGACTGTGTTTTACTATGGATTGATGGAATATTGCAAATAGACCATCAATCTTCACATTTATTAATACCCTAGTTAGCAGTGATTTAAACTGAGACAAGTAGTCAGAGCATTTGAAATTTTGACAGGTCATAGGTTCACATTACACCCAGCCAAACACAATATTTTAATCAATACTTATTTATACTTTATTTATATGGTTTAATTAAAATGCACAATAAGTCCTATACTTTTGTGAGCTTTTCAGCTGCAATCCAAAAAGTGCTTGCCACACGCGTTTTCTACACAATAATCCATAGGAAAACATAAAAGCTTGGAAAGGTACTTTTGTACACTTTTTACCTAATGTAGGATTTATGTAAAATATAAAAGATGCAATAATATATATTTAGTTTGTTAAAGAAATACAGTGGAACTTGGTTATAACAAACACCAGGGGACCAACCAAATTTTCTCATTATAACCATTACTCACTATATCAGTGTCAAGTTAAATCTACCAATTTTTTTTAATTCTCAATATCTTGATAAAAGAATAGATTTAAAAAACAAAAGAAATATTAGAGAAAAAAATAATATAATTACATACTTATACAATATATTATTTGAATTAATATTCTTGTATAAACTACAAGACACTTAATATTAAACACAATTTATTTGTCCATAATTTTAAAACAATACATTTAATACTAAACACAATTTATTTCTCCAAAATTAAAAACAATACTAATTAAAAATAAACACAATTTCAATTAATCTTTTTATTTATGAATCTTAAAATTGATGCTTGTTTTAAAGATTTTCCTTTGATATTTCTCAAATTTCCCTTTAAAACCCTCAATGAATTAAAAGTCTCATTATTTGCCTCAGTTCCTTCAAAAAAATTGACTAATGTGTCCATTGCACCTTTAGCTTGGGAGATTGTCAGCAATAATTTTGATTCACTTTCGCTTATCATCATATCATTATCACAGTCATTATCTTTATTGTCTTTCTTCTGACTACCCGAGCAATTAAGAATGTTTGCATGTTTCCATAGTTACCAAAATTTGTACAGTATATCCATGTAGATGCTCGTTATAAAAGTGAGCAATTGTATGGGAATTACAGCCGTGATCTCATTATTTCTGTGCTCATTACAACTAAGTTCGACTGCATTTAAAACACAAATATACTTAAATGAAAAATGCAACTGGTATTTTTTAAGCAGAAAATACATAATAGATTTATTTACAATCTGCAAGAATTTTCTTGCAATTTTCCTTAGTCATATTACTGCCTAATTTTTTTTAAGCATCACAAAACTGAACACCTTTTACAACCTATGATTTCACTTAGGTATAAGGGTTGCTCAATAAGTAAAATCCAAAAATATGTTTGTTTGTTATTCTCACATTATTACACTGACACACACACATCTACACTGTGTGGATAAAAAAAAAATTAGAATCCTTACTACAAAATCATATAGAATTCCAATGTACTTTCTCGAACAGCTTGAATTCAATGTAGCAAAGATTCAAGAGGGAAGGTATCTGCTCTGATGTGAAGCCATTCCTTTTGCAATGAAACATATGGTTCCTTAAGGATTGAGAGCAATGGAGTGTGTCCATATGCCATGTTCCACTATATCCCACTACACTTCAGTGGGATTCAGATCATACGATTGAGGTGGCCAAAGAAGATGAATGAATTCTCCATCATTTTTCAAACAGCTTATGGACAGATTTTGCATAATAGACTATTGCATTATTGTCCCAAAACTGTCCATCTGTACTAGGGAAGAAATGAAGCATAGAAGGATGTACATAATCAGGTAAATTGTTTAAATATGCTGTGGCATTTTGTCAAACCTATTAGCTGAATTGTGCCTAGCTAATTTTGCACCCAGAACATGTGAGGGGTGGTGTTTTCACCCAGGGAGTTTATTCTGCAACCTATGGAAAAGTTAGTTTTTGCACATAAAAATTGATCATGTAATATTTTTAAATTGTGGCCTAGGCTTGATTTTTGCCTGAAACATATGACTCACTCACTCCTGCCCTTCAGACATATTAGTAAATCCAATCCATACCATGACTCCCCCTTCAGCAGATTGTACAGTGGATAACATGAGGAATCCTTTGCCTCATGTGGTTGCTGTCACACTATGTATCATGATTAGGGCTGTAAGTTTTTTGCAGTATGAATTTGCACAAAATACAGTGTTTTTGAAAGATTTCTATGAATTTCTATATTTTTCACGATTCCGTGAATTTTTATGTTCTTTTTTTTCTCCTAAAATTCTGTGACTTATCAGAATTTGAACAATTGGAAAATTAAAAAAAAATCTGATTAGTCGCAGAAGACAATAGTCAGTTTGGGTAAATTTTCAACTTTTCAAGTGTTTTTTATGCATTTTTTTCTGAAATGAATGAAAACATATATGTTGAGAAACTGATCTGGACATGTGACTCTTGCTTTAAAGACCTTAACTTTGTCTCAATACCTAGTTTCTACATGACTAAACTGTAAACTTCTCTCTATATTCACTCCTAAGGTGGGGGAGACAATCCCCTACAAATCCTTCTACATGATTTTCATTAATGGAGTAATGCATTTGGGAAATGTGGAATTCAGTGTTTAGACCACATTTCTCCAGTTACTGCTTTTTACTGTAGCAATTATTCAATGTAGAAATAAATTTAAATTATTGCATTCTGTTACTGTAAATGGTTCGTACGATGTTCAAAGCCTGTGAATAAATGTTTTAAACACTGTGTTCAGAAAAAAATCAGTCAATATTTGAGTGATGCAAAAAACTGCAGATTTTTATCAACCTGTAACTTGATTCCAATTAACTAATTAAAGTGCTTAAGTATTTCTGTATATCATGTTGATAATATAAATTTGAACAGTATCTCCATGCTCAAAGATGACAACAGCCTAAAAACCTAATAACAATGCTCTGAAAAAAAATGAAAGAAATAAATAACAGAGAGATAATTTTTCAAAAAATAACGATTTTCCAGTCTCATATTTATCAGTTTGAACAAACATTGTTAATTCAGAGCAATCTCTTTCTAAACGTAGAGGTTGTGCAAGATAATCTCTGGAGTATAAAAGAGGGCAATCTATATACCTTTAGTATACCGTATCAGAATTCATCATTGATGCTTGATATGCAATGTGCAAGTTGAACCTAAATAAAGCCAATCATTTAATTTTTTTTCCCTTTTTTTCAAGCAGCTGTATATATATATATCCAACTGTCATTATATTGTTTATGTGGATGCCACTAATGTGCAATTTTTATTATTTTTGATCCAAAATGATGCACAAATTTGCATTCTTGCCCTGTAAAATTCCCACAAATTTTGGCATTTTTGAGCACGACTGCTCTGCAAATTTAACTCCCCCCCCCCCAAGAAAATTTTACAGCTATAATCATGATTCATCTGCCCACAGTCTTTTTTCAGCCCACTACAGTCCATTTTTGGCAGACATAAAAGTTTCTGAACAGGATACCTACTGCCCAGCCATTAATATTTGAGTTCCATGTGCATTATTCGAGTTGATATGAATTAATCTCAGCCTGTATTGAAACTATTTGCTTCATTTGACCTCACACCTCTGTAACACTCTATGGTACCTCTCCTGTAGTATTGGATGTCTGCCATAATTACTCCTGCTAGATGTTGAGCCTCTGTTTGTTATCTTGCATATACTTTAGATTGGATAAGTATTGATGAAATATTATGATCTGCACTTTATAAATATTCAAAAAGTTTAAACTGTGCCCTCTAACAGTGAAAAAAGTTAAAAATGGCAAACTTTTAAATGAATATTGCATACAAGTCCTATGATTTCCATAGTTTTGACTATAGCTGAACCAGCCAATCAAGCACCAACAATAATATTTTTCTGGAAGTTGGTTATTTGACACATCTTTCCTGTATCATAGTAAAGTTATTGGTGAATGGCTATACTATTCATATTAAGCCAGCTCAGAGTCTTCTCTGCATATCTTCACATCACTGTTATGGCAATAGTACATGTTTTGTTTTGATCAGATAGTGTAAACAAAGAATACTGAATAAACTGTTTATTTCTCCACAAAATCGCTAGAATGATTGAGACATATGTCCTGAGATACACCAGCTATTCAATTCCTGCAATAGAGAAAGGGCTGTGTACACCCATCAGCACATCAGCTGTCACTTCATCAAGTCAGAAATGTTTTCCCCCCAGAGACAACTGTGCTGCTAATCACTCAGCAAGGAACAAACACCTGCAAACTTTGCACACTATATCGACACATCTGGTACATCATAATGTTGAGCCATATTCTATTTTATATTCTGTTAAATACTGTTTTTTTTTTTTTCATTTCTTCTCCTCAGTCAAACAAAGATGGTTTGAACTATTCAAATATGACCAGAAAGAACATGATCTGGCAACACTTTGGATTTTGCATCTTAAAAAATGGATTGTTTTGATTTTTATCTCATTTAAAAAAAGGAGAGAGGGATGTTTTCACTGTTGGTCCATCTGTAGACATTCAATTTCTTTATTTTAGCGATATATTAAAAATTTCTTTTCGGTTGGATAAGTATTGATGAAATATTACAATCTGCATTTTATAAATATCCAAAAAGTTTAAATTTTGCCCTTTAACAGCAAAAAAAAGTTGAAAATGGCAAACTTTTAAATGAATATTACAAACAATTCATTTGTGATAAAAATTTTAAATTTTGTTTGTGGAATGTGAAGGTTATGAAGTTTGAATTGGCAATGAGTTGCTCGCTTATCCCCAAAATGGGTGGGAAAAACAAAACTTTTGCTTTAAGAGATAAATGTTAGCTTTTAGAGAAATTAAAATTTCTTTTTGGGTTAGATTGGTACCGATAAAATATTACGATTCATACTTTCCAAATCACCAAAAAGTTTTAACTGCACAGTTTAAATAGAGGAAAAATTTGATAATTGCAAACTTTGAATATTTCAAGTGGTATATTTATGTTAGAAATTTGAAATTTTAGAGGTGTAATGTGAAGGTCATGATGTTTGCCTTGATAATAAATTGCCCCCTTACACATAGGGTTACACATAAATGTTTTAAGAGATAATTGGAAAATTTGTTTTTCGTTGGATAGGTACTGATGAAACATAATTTTCATTTTTCAAATCCTTAGGTAGTTTTAATTTATATTGTTAGAGGGTACTAAATATGGAAAATGCAAGCCTTTCAAATCAATATCACAAGTGATCTGTTTATGGTAGAAACTTTTGTGGTAGAACATCAAGAGATATTCCACTGAAAGGAAAACTCTGCCCCCTGTTCTCAGCATGATGTAAGAGAAGCAACTTTTTCATTTTAAGGAATGTTGAATAATATGTTGTATATGTGCTAATAAAATATTGCCACTTGCATTTTCCCATCATCCATTGATTTGAATCAAAACTTTTAAAGAGTGCAAAGGTCAGTAAATAAAAAACTTCATTCTGCCTGAAAATGAGATTCCTATATTTGTTGAAGTGGTATATATTCTTCTACTTGTTCTGTTACTTTAAGTTTGAAATTAATGTTTATTTATACACCACTTTAGTAGAAGCATGAACTCTTAAAAAACCATGCAAAATGTCATGTTGAGTTGTTTTACCTCTGAATGGCACTTTTTTTGCACGCAATGGGCAAAATGGCCAAGTCACAACAATGCCAAGGACTCAGAGAAGGTTTAGGGGGGAGAACCAACTTGACAGTTGTTAGGAAACAGATGGTAGCCTTCTATCAAGGCCATCCAGCATATTCTTTAACGTGCACAGCGTAGTTCTCCCACACATGGAGCCACGGCTTAATGTATCATCCAATGGACAGCTCCCCATCCTGCCCTTGGTCAGTATTGGACACTGATGGGCTAGGAAAAGTCCATCAGTGTCCAATACTGACCAAGGGCAGGATGGGGAGTTTTGTGGGGATAAATCTCAATGCTGACCTAGGTGGGACTTGAACCTGGAACTGCATATCTTCACAGACCTTCTACTTTGGCATATAAACTGATAGGCTTCTGTCAAACCTCTGTGGCAAGCAGCTGCATGAGTGGGGTATTTTTTTTTACCATCCTGATAACCGAGTGGTTAGCATGCTTGGCTACTGATCAAAGGGACCTGGGTTCAAGCCCCAGGTAAGGCATAGATGTTTATATTGTCTTTCTGCTGAGGTCACGCCATCCTCACAGACATTGGCGTATTAAACTGACAGGCTCCTGTCAGACCTCTGTAGCAAGCAGATGCTTGAGGGGGTATTTTTTTATTATTATTATTTAAACCTCTCGTGGAATTGAATTTTGATATAATTATTCTAAACAGATAAGGCATTTCAACTTTATCCTAGCAGACAAGCCCTCATTATAGTAGTAATCAATTTTTTTTACATCTCATTAAAACTGTATCAACATAACCAAACTATTAATTTTTCCCTATTATAACTTCCTCCTAATAAAACGGGAGCCTTTTGTCTTGCATCAAAGTTTACCAGTATTTACCAAATTAATAAGCATCATTAAAAAAATTCTCTACCAGCAAAAATTTGAAAATTAGTACCTTCTGATGTTTAGCTTGAAGTTCCAAAGGTAGATCTATGACAAAATTATTTTCAGTATTTTCATATTTACCAGCAGACTGCAGAATATGTGCATTTGTTGCAGGTTTATCAACTGGTGATGTCTGGGTATACTTATGGTTTTCTTTTGTGGATGAACTATTACTGAAATTATGTCTTGGATAAATTTTCAAAGGCACTTCTGATAAATGACTACTTTCACTATTTTTGCTTTTATCATCTGGTTGTGAAACAGCTGCTATTTTCACAGGAATATCAACTGACCACGACTCAAGATGGTTATGACAATAGTCTAATGTACATGGAGCATTACTTCTATTATCCTCAGAATATAAAGTAGTAGGCTTGATATTGTATTTTTCACTTTGCTCCCCATTGTTTGTTTCAGTATCGTCTACCTTCATCAAAGTGTTTCTAAGGTACTGCAACTGAAGCTTGAGCAACTTATACTGAGAATCAATAACAGAATTTTCTGAAAATAAACAGAAAAAATCAACAACTACACATTGATGAAATAATATATCATTATTTGGATACTGCACTACACAGGTTTTAAAATATATACTACACATACTCTAAGTTTTTACAAATGATGTACCTAAACATACAGCAGTAAATGGAGTACTTATAAATTATGGTATGAAAATGACAAAATACAAATAAACATAGAAGAATACATTTCTATAACTTTTGCATATATACAGCAGTAATACATACACAGTGAAACCTCAATGTATAATTATTGTGTGCATAATTTTCTGGAATTTACTATTCACCTTGCAAAGTTTTTACAAAGTCTCGTATAAACAATGTTAAATTTCCATGCATTCATCATTCCTCAGGGTATTGTTTCCCACATCTATCATTCAGAATTCTTGTTTCCCTCTCTAAATTATTTTCAAAAAGATCAATTTTCATTTTTATTGAATGGTTAGAGCATGAAATAGAAGCAGGGTAATAGCTAATCATATCTATGAGCATTTCTGCTTTTTAAAAGGATGTCAGTTTTATGAGAAGGTTTCAGTAAGTGAAGGGCATGCTAATAGAAAATTACTTTTCTGCTGAGTTTGATGCAATGCACATTCTGAACATTTTGCAATAAATTTTCTAAGAAACTAGTGTGCCATTTTTTGTAAAAACAAATTTTAAGCACCTTCAATGTTAAGCCTTCTCCAACATTTGTCAAGGCATATGATCTATTTTAATTTTGCAATTATTTTAGATATGCCCTTTGTCCAGAAAACAATTTGAAAGCTAATAGCTTTCAAATTCTTTTATATTATATTGCATTTTTCTTATATAAGCAAAAGCTTATATAATATTCATTATCTGTCAGTATTTTATTTCATTTTCTAAGGAAAGCTAATATAAAAGTTCTAGCAAAAAAACATGCCACATTGGTTGATGGACAAATTTGAGATAAACAATACGGGTTCAGAAGTGGTAAGGATTTCACTTACCAAAATTTTCACCTCAGGCAGATTTTTGAGAAATGTCTACAAGTTGCCTAAAAGTACTAACTTATTGAGGTACTAATTTTGGCTTACTAGTTTTATAACTACATCATTATTGCTGGTATTTATCCATAGTTAGAAACTTTGTTTCCCTGGAAACTTTTTTCTGTTTTTCACTTTTGTTGCTTTGGTAATGTATATTAGGAGTTCTGATAAATGGTGGTTGTATTCATATATATCATTTGAAAGGTTCTTGTATTAGCTATCAGCTGCTAATCAAAATAACATTTGTAATCATTTTACATCAGCAAAACCATACAATCTACAACTAGTGATATTCACACATTTGTTTTATGAATTTAACAGCAGAAAAGCAGTACAGGCAATCAAAGCACTTTTTAGTACATTTGGGAGAACATAGTAAGTGAAGCACAGCAAAAAATTAGTTTCTGAAGTTCAAGTCTGCAATGAGATGCTACAAAATGAACCCCAGAAAGGTAGACTATCTGTCATTAATGATGATGACTTGAAAGTATTGCAGAGTTCAACCAAAATCAAACTTGTCTTCAGCTTCTGCAAAGATTTAATGTTAGTGAAAAAACAGCAAGATCTTGCTTACATGCCATTGGAAAAGTGTGAAAGCTAGGCAAGTGAGAACCTCATGAATTGTCTGCTGACAATAAACAGAAACAGCACACTAACTGTTCATCACTCTTTTCTTAACATAACTGTGTCCCTTTTTTTTTTTCAGGTTGAATTTTAACTTGCAACAAGAAATGCAATATTTAGTGCAATAATAAATGCTTGTATCAATATTGGTCATCTAATAATCTGTCAAAACACCTTCAATGACGAATTTTCATCCTCACAAAGAAATGCCTTACTTTTGGTGGAAAATTGTTGAATAATGGAATCATTCATTTCAAGATATTACAGCAGCAAAATCATTACAGCAGAAGTCTATTCACAGTAATTCAGAAGCTTCATGATGAATTATTGGAAAAGCACCCATTGTTAGCCAATTGAAAGGATGTTCTTTAGTTATAGAATAATGTATATACAGCAATGGTTCACAAGAAAAAAAATTGACAGCCTCAACTGATAAATCTTGCCTCATCCAACTTATTCCCGTTATTCACCATCTGATTCATTGATTAATTCATCCAACATCACCATCAATTAAGTGCACACGTTAGGCTGTATAGCCTAACATGTGTGCACTTAAAGTTTAAAATGAAACCAGATGTTTCTCTATCGATATCATGCTCCTATGACCTTGCCAATCATGTGATAAAAAAAAGTTGATTTTTCTCTTCATATTCTTTTTGTAAAAAATATCTGATAATATATAAAAATAATTTTGATACACAAAAATAAGTTTTAATTGCAAAATATACTATAACAAGCAAAAACATACAGTTCTATTTTCTTGCAAATCATGGAAATCTTCCATTAAAAAAACAATGGTATTAAAATTCCCTTAGCATTTGACATCATTTCATTGAGAACACATATGGTCAGATCTTTAGTAAACAACTCAGTTAACTCACTGGAGCTCTCTGTCAGCTAGTGTGGGAGCGGTAGGGGAATAAACTTAGCAAGTAGCAACACCATCTTCTGCACTATGCTAATGGCAGTTTTGAGCAAGAGAAATGGCTTTTTATTTTCTGATACATCAAGTTGAGGAATAAATAGAAAAATACTCATAATTTAGGAGCTCTGGAATGTCTTATTTTATATATATAAGTAAAAAAAGCAGTTCCCAGGTGCAAGTCCCACTTATGCCACTGTTGAGAGTTCTCTTCACAAAACTCCCCACCCTGCATTTGGCCAATAGGGGATACCAATGCACTGCAAGGAGAGCAAAAGCTGTGCATGTTAAAGAACATGCTGGATGGTCTTGACAGGAAGCTACCACTGTCTCTTAACAGCTATTAAGTGGGTCCCCTTCCCCAAACCTTAGCTCTTGTGACCTGGCGATATAGCCCATTTTGTGCAAAAAAGTGCCACTCAGAGATAAAACAACTCAACTAAAGATATTTAAAGATTTAATGAGCAAGCAATTGAGGAGTACATTTCAATAACATAATTATTAACTCTTCCAGGGTCCAAGACGAACATAGACATCAACAAAATCCAGCATGGAAGGACCAAGATATTTATGTTCATTTTTAGTACAACAAAAAAAAAACTGAATTAAAAAAAAAAGAAATTGCCATTTGAAAATTTTGCTAAATATATCTTTTAAAAATATATAATTCATGTTTGAAAAATAATATTGCTTTTTTTTCATTTGATGCTTATTTTATTAACCTATAATATAAACAATTTGTTAAAACCATCTGATTGCCATTTCTTAGAAGCACTGTACGATATTGCCGATTTGTTTGCTAAAATTATCTTTGCTGAAGCAACCTTCTGATTTAAGCTCACAAGTCTGATATGAACTATTATTAACAATTTTTTTTTTTAAGTTTTGAAAAATTCCTGAAAAATTAACAAAAAAAATGCTATTTTTAAAAATGGAAGATTTGGGAAGCAATTACAAAGCACGTATCTCTGTTTTTTCCCATTTCACTCTTTGCTGCCTTAAACCTGTTTTACTATTCCTAGAATTATTTTTATGATTTATATCATTTCAGCATTTTATGCATCTTTCTCACTCTTCAGATTGAAATTATAACAAAGCTTCATAGTCAGAGCTTCTTCAAGACTGGCTACAGCACACATCATCAAGGAACATGGGAGAGCAAGTCACAGGTGTCCTAATTGCTTGCTCACACGTGCAAAAGTCAGGAGAGAAAGCTGCAAGGTAGTTGTTTACATGGATGATTTAAGTCCAAATATTTCCTCCCCATATATTGGATATACTCCCTTTGTAAAGTTAGTATTTTATTTCTTTTTTTTATAATTAAACCTTTGCTTTTATTTCTGTAGATTTACTTTATTTCTGTAAGTTACTGATCTTTTGGTCAATCGATTATTCAGAGCTATGCTACATCGGATGGCCAACTTCAACTTGTTGCTGTGAATATTTTATTTAACATCATATTAGATTATATATGTTCTTTTATTTCTTCTTTATTTTCCAGTAAACTTTGATCTTGTATCATTTCCTGAAAACAAAAGAGGTTTTTAATGTGGAAGAGGGCTTTCTTGACATGGAAATCAGTCCTCGTGTGGGAGGGCAATTTCAGCAAGTATTTTTACACCCCCCCCCCCAAATGGCAAAATTTTATTTACAAAAAAATTAGGAGTCTAAGTTTATTATATTCAATGGTTTTGAAAGATTTACCCCATCCCAATATCTAGGCTGTGCCACTCTAACATCTGACAATACATACATTCTTTTTTTGCTTTGGTACACTAACATTTCAACACTTAGCTAAGATCACCAACATTCAACACCCAAAGAAAAAAATTCATAATATTCATAAAAAAAAAACAGCCAAGAACATGTTCCTCCATTTCATAAACAGGGCAGAAAAATCCCATTAATGTGAGCAGTCCAAACCACCTTGTATAACATTGTTCTGTGTTTTAAAACATACTACACTGAAAAGAATCATTAAAAGAAATAAAAATTATGTTCAGATAATTATTATAGTATTCAGGAGGAAATTACCTTTCAATTAACATATAATTTAACTGTTTATATTTCTCAGGATTTTCGAAATTAAACCTAAATTGCGCAGTCCAATCTATTTTTTCACTATATTACATGAAAAAGTCTTATTAAAAAACAATATGCTTATAAATTTGGTTAAATATTTCATTTTCATAAAATTCAGAATTAAGTTCTGTTTAATTTGGTATATAACAAAACCAATTTCAATTGATCTTTTTTTTTTAGTTCTAAAATTGACACGTTTATATGCCTCAGCACAGTTGGTAAAAAGCCTGGACTTTTCTAAAAGTATGGTACAGAGAAAAAAAAATTACAAAATGGAAGAAATTTTCTTATATCAAGCAAATATTTACTTTTCTGCTATTCAGAAATAAATAACCTTTCTATTGATGTGCATTACAATAATTTCCGTCTGTTTTTTTTTTAATAAAATTTCATTTGCACTGTCAGATGCATTTTTTTTTACTATATGACTCTAAAAATGCTCTATTAAAATTAGTTGTCTTTTTTCTAAAATATTTTCAGAAAAACTAAAATTAAATGCTGATTAATTTGGCATTTTACATGATTGGCTGATTAGCATGTCATAATTCCTTTCATTAGTCATTTGGCAAAAAAAAGTTCAAAAGTACAATTTTTTTTGGCTGATCATAGTAGAAATAGTTGGGTCTCTGGAAGTAAGCCAGTTTTTCAGGTGAGACGCTGGAAGGATTAGATGAAAGTAACTAATAGTTGTTTAAAAGTTAAAAATATCAATATTTTCCAATAACAGATAGGAAGGAGATAGGGACAGAAATATACATTTATATATATATACACACACCAGTCAGCCAATACATTAAAAACACCTCTGCGTTATGCAAAGAAGCGCACGTGCAGCCAATCAGTGTCACGTGCCAAGGTTGCGAATGATATATATAATACCTGGGTCAGAGCTATCGCAGGCAGTATTTTCATTTTGTCTCAACATGGGAAAAGCAAAGGATATATACTGGAAGGAGAGCTGTGTACCAATCCCCAGTGATGATGCACAGAACCGGCCAGGTCTAGCACCTAATGTCCGACCCCGCCTTCTCGTGGTGCAGGCCGTTAGTACCTTTCAAAAGAGATATTCTCTTTTGGAAGGGAAGGGGAGGGCTGCCAGTTCAGTATGGCCTACTGATCTGGTCATCTATGGCCACTTTTTTCTTTTTTTTCAACCCTGCTGAGGAGTGGTCAACTTCACAGGGTCCTGGTGCTGACCATTTATACCTACTAGACTGGACTTGTTTATGGATTTGAGCTTGATTATGGATCCTGGACTTGCTGCACTGGTGGGCCTCTGTTGAGGGAGAGTCTGCCGCTGTGTTTTCTGTTTGCTTCTGGGTTGCCAGCTCTAAGTGAACAGAGGCATGGGATACCTTATATCAGCTGGTGGATAATCCTAATCAGAGGCCATCGCAGGTACCTGAACCTTACTTAGCTAGTTGGGCATCGTCAAGCCTAAACTGGAGTAATGTGTCTCAGGCAGGCCATATGGTTCTTGAAAAAGTCCACTTGAAAAGGTGGTGCCTGAAGTTCCTACCAGCATCGGTGACTTCAGCCTTTAGCGGAGGAGGAACAGGTCTTTGCCCTATGCCTGCGATCAGGGGGCTGTTTGATATTGTTGGCCCTACCAATCTCAATAAACCTAATTTCTTTAAAAATCCTACTAATCATTTTCTCTCTGCAGGAACGTGGAACGTGAGGACATTACATAGAGATTATTCTCTTGATGTCCTCATGCAGGAATTCCAGCGCTATAACCTAG
Source organism: Ryuthela nishihirai (assembly GCA_038380435.1). NCBI lineage: Eukaryota > Metazoa > Arthropoda > Arachnida > Araneae > Heptathelidae > Ryuthela > Ryuthela nishihirai. Next base: position 48,979,203 of record JAWZYU010000024.1, on the reverse strand, counting down.
ATATTCTAGGCTTGCAAGAGACCAGATGGACAGGTAAAGGTGAGATACTTAAAAATAACTTTAAATTTCTCTTTACAGGGAGGGAGGATGGAAAGCATCACCAAGGCGTGGGTCTGCTGCTCAGCAGACATGCTAGTGATGCTCTTCTAGGATATGAGTGCATTAATGAAAGGTTTCTTACAGCAAAATTTCAGACAAGCATTAAAGACTTGAATGTTATCTGCTGTTATGCCCCCACTGAGGATTCTGATGAGGATGAGAAGGATAGGTTTTACAGACAACTTCAGGATATTTTGAATTCTGTCAAGAAAGGAGATATTACCCTTGTTCTTGGTGACTTCAATGCCAAAGTTGGTACCGACTCTGACCTTTGGGGAGGAGTAATAGGCCCTTTTGGTATTGGTAGCTGCAATGGCAATGGGCAACGTCTCCTACAGGTAAGTAAACTAAATGGTTTCAGAATAACTAACACATATTACAAACACCGTGACATACATAAATACACATGGGTTTCACCTGATGGGCTGCATAAGAATATAATTGATTATATATTAATTAACAGCAAATGGGCTAGTTCTGTTAGAAATACCAGGGCATATAGGGGAGCTGAAATGGGATCTGACCATTACCTTGTTAAAAGTGTCTTGCAACTTAAACTTAAAAAGTGTTGTGCTAGGGTTAAAAAATTTACCTTTAATACTGAAGCTCTGAAAGACCCAGTTATAGCTAAAGCTTACCATGATAGGTTACTTAGTCATTATGACAGTCATGGTTTGCTTAATACTGAAGTTGAGGAAGAATGGGGCCATTTTAAACAGGCTTTTTTGGACACTAACAGTACTCTTTTGGGAAAAAAGGAGCAGAAGAGACAGAATTATCTGAGTGATAAGGCACTTGAGCTTATTTCAGAAAGAAGGAACTGCAGGAATGTCTTTAATCAGTACCCTACTAGTCCTAATGGAAAGCATTACAAAGAACTTAATAAACGTGTAAAGGATCAGTTAGCTACTGATAAGAATCTTTGGCTTGATGGCCTTGCTGACAAAGCTGAGGAAGCAGTTAGACAGCACAACAGCAGAGAGCTGTACCAGATAGTTAATGTTTTGTGTGGTAGAAAACGAACAGGTATACAGGGATTGAAGGATAAACAAGGCAAGGTTATAGAAGGTGAGGATTCTGTCATGGCTAGGTGGGCTGAGCATTTCAGTGGTGTTCTAAACAATGTGGTTAGTTCTACTCCCATTGTTTGCAATGATGATAGATGCATTGTTGGCTTTAATGTTGGCCCTATAACACAATCTGAAGTTAGTTTGGCTATTTCTAAACTTAAACTTCATAAATCCCCAGGGGTGGATGAAATTACTACGGAAATGCTTAGAGCTGGGAATGTTTCAGTTACCATTTGGATGACTGAAATTTTGAATAACTTTTATGATAAAGTCATGGTTCCTAAAGATTTTACCAGAGCTATTATTATCCCTATTTTCAAAAAAGGTGATCGCAGTTCTTGTGATAACTATAGGGGTATCAGCCTACTCTCCGTTCCAGGTAATGTTCTTTCCATGATTGTGCTTAATAGAATTAAGAATCTGGTTGACAGGCAATTGCGTGATGAGCAATGTGGATTCAGAAGTGGTAGGGGATGTGTAGATCAGATATTTTCACTTAAGCAGATTCTTGAGAAATGTTTAGAGTTTCAGAAACCTTTGGTTGCTAGCTTTGTTGATTTCAAAAAGGCTTTCGACTCTGTTGATCGTCATAATTTGTGGTTGATTGTGAGATCATATGGTATACCAGACAAGTTAGTTAACATAATGAAAGCTCTCTATAATAACACTGAGTCATGTGTGAGGGTTGGTAAGTCTTGTAGCAATTGGTTTAGCATTACTTCTGGTGTTCGACAAGGGTGCATTTTGTCTCCTTTTCTCTTTAGTTTGGTTGTTGACTATGTTATGCGAAATTCACTTCAAGGGAAAGCTTTTGGCCTTAAATGGGCTGGAGATACGAAAATTTCTGTTTTAGATTATGCTGATGATTTAGCCCTTTTGGCAAATGATGTTGATGAGATGAACTCTTTCATTCGAACTGTTGATGAGACTGGTAGTACAGTAGGTTTGGTTATAAACAGAGAGAAAACTAAAATGATGAAAATAGGTCAGGCAGGTTGTGATTCAGTTAATCTGAATGGTTGCAGTCTTGAGCAGGTGTCACAGTTTAATTACCTTGGGAGCTGTGTAACTGATACTGGTGATGTGCGGCATGAGATTAACAGACGAATAGGTATTGCTGCCGGGACTTTTAAGAACCTATGGAGAGTGTGGAGAAATAGGCGTATACACCTAAAGACTAAAATTAGACTGTATAATAGTTTGGTTCTTTCTAGGGTTAGTTATGGTAGTGAAACTTGGACGCTGTGTAAGCAAGATAACAGGAAACTAGATGCTTTTGATTCTAGATGCTTACGCAGTATCTTGGGTATTAGGTGGTTTAACTTTGTAACTAATGATGAGGTTAGGCAAAGGAGTCTGCAACCTCCTTTAAGCAGCATATTGTGCAGAGAGAGACTCCACTGGTTTGGCCATGTTGCCCGTATGGATAATTATAGATTGGCGAATAGGGTTATGAACAGTGTGCCTAGAGGCCTCAGAAGGAGGGGGAGACCTAGGATGCGGTGGGCAGACAATGTCAAACAGGACCTTGTTAGAATTGGTGTACAGTGGCCGGATGCAGCAGATGTAGCTCAGGACAGATATGCTTGGAGAATTAAACTGTGCGGTCTGGTTGGACCTCCGTAGCCCATGGCTGCTTGAGGATGATGATGATGATGATATCTGATTTTGACAAAGGACAGATTGTTATGGCAAAAAGCCTTGGTAAGAGCATCTCTGAAACAGCAATGCTGGTAGGCTGCTCATGCTATGCAGTAGTTAGTACCTATCAAAGATGGTCCGAAACAGGTGACACTTCGAGCCTTCGACAAGGCGTGGGCTGGCCACACCTCATTGATGCCAGAGGTCAGCGCAGGCTATTTCGTTTGTTACCCCATAATTTCAATTGTGGTAAAGGGCCCAATGTGTCCGAACACACACAGTTCATCGTAAGCTCTTGGATATGGGTTTCCGCAGCCACAGACCCATTTGTGTGCCTATGCCATTCACCATTGTCAATGCTTGCAGTGGGCACATAATCATTGACATTGGACCAGAGAAGGCTGGAAGAGGGTAACATGGTCAGATGAATCCCATTTTCTGTTACACTATGTGGATGGAAGAGCTCACATGTGACATTTACCCATGGAAGCCTTCTCATTTGGATGCACTGTGGGACAGATCCAGGCAGCTGGAGGGAGTGTGATGGTCTGGGCAATATTTTCTTGGGGAACACTTGGACCACTTATTCCTGTAGAGCAAACTCTGACAGCTGTCACCTACCTGAACATCGTGGCTGCCAAGTACACCCCTTTGTGGTGACTGCATTCCCTGGCAGAGATGGCATCTTTCAACAAGACAATGCCCCATGTCATACTGCAAAGAAGGTTCAAGAATGGTTCCTGGAACATGAGGAATTCCATTTATTGCCATGGCCCCCCAAATTCATCGGACATGAATCCTATTGACCATTTGTGGTTTGAGTTGGAGAAACTGGTATGAGCAGCATCACCCCAACCACATAATTTACAAGAACTGTGGGATCTTCTATTGCAGTCATGATACCAAATAGCAAGCGACACCTACCAACATCTCATTGAATCCATACCTCATCAGGTGAGAGCTCTTTTGGCAATAAGTTCAGGAATGGTTCCTAGAACATGAGGAATTCCATTTATTGCCATGGCCCCCAAATTCATCGGATATTAATCCTATAGACCATTTGTGGTTTGAGTTGGAGAAACTGGTATGAGCAGCATCACTCCAACCACATAATTTACGGAAACTGCGGGATCTTCTTTTGCAGTCATGATACCAAATAGCAAGCGACACCTACCAACATCTCATTGAATCTATACCTCATTAGGTGAGAGCTCTTTTGGCGGTGAGAGAAGGATCTACATCATATTAGGTAAGTGATTTTAATGTTTTGGCTGATCGGTGTATATATATTTTGGGATTATACAACCAAAATAAGATACAGAATTAATCATTCAATTGACAAGTTTTTATAGCTTGTCTAAATTGCTTACTATACTTTCAACATAAAGTAAACCTGCAGCAAGCAGTTCAAAAGACAAAAGCACAAGAAGATACAATGAATAAGAGCCAACAAGTCTTCAGAAATTTTAAACAAAATGCAGGCATTTCAAACTGGGTATAACCAGGCACAACTCAGGCATATCCAAAAGATATAGTAAAAGGGCTTAAGAAATTATATTTAATAATAGATAAAAGGAACAATATTTATAAACACAAAAAAGAACAATATAAACTGATAATAAAACTCTTAAAATATATTCATAGAATTTTTATATCACAAAGAAAAAATATACCTCCAATCACTCCTTTGCTAGATGTTTGGGTTTCTTTAGAACACACTTCTTTATCTGGATGGCACTCTTGTTCTAGAAGATGAAGCTTCTTCCACAATTTCTGTAATGCTTTAACTACACCTGCTAAAAATAACATTACAAAACTTTATAGATGTAAAAAATAAACAAAAATTATTAAAAAAAATTATATTATAAATAAAATATATTAGCTTGTAATATATTTTGCAAGCTCTAATGCATCGCTAAATTGCAGTTTTGTTTTTACTTTTTTTTCCCTTAACAGACAAACAACATTTACCCAAAAACAAAAATGCAAATGCTAAATAAAAAATACTTCACATTAATAGTTTAGTTTTCACTTTTTTTTTCCTTAACAGACATACAACATTTACCCAAAAACTAAAATGCAAATGCTAAATAAAGAATGATAAGAAATAATAAGTCTTTTTTTGACATTCTGTTACTTTGTTTCCAAATATTTGAATTATGCTTTTTAAAGCAAACATTCTTGTGATATTAATGTTACACAATACATTCAAACTTCTGTAATCCAACATTCTTTGTCATTCCCTTTATCTACCTATACATTACAGAATTAGGATTCCCATGAACTGCATTTATATATAATTGTCAAACAAAATTCTCTGCTTTCCATTTCAGTCTATAAAAAGCCCTCACTAACTGTAACTCATATATGGAATGTATGAAAAATAATGTTGGGGTTTTGAGACCCAATATGTAGGAAAATAATATACATATATTCAGGAAATTAATATTTAAATTGAAAGTAGAACTCAAATAGGTTTGAACATAAGCAGTGAATTTATACATGTGCCCCATTCATGACTCTGCATATGTCCTATCAGTATCACACTTCTTGCTGCACACACTGCAGCATATCCCTTACTCCTTGTTCAGTTGCTTATTCTGGCTTTCAAATAATTCAGGTCTCAAAATTTGTCCATGAAAACATAATTATTTTTTTAAAAAAATGACAGGTGTCAAATCATGGCCCTTTGATAGTCATAGAATTGGGCCACCCCTGCCAATCTATCTCTCAGGGAGGCAGGGGTTGGCTTAGTCAGTAGTGTGCCAGGCTCATAATCTGCAATTCTCAGGCTTGAGACCCACCTATGATACAGTTGAGATTTATCTTCACTAAAGCCCTCATCCTGCACTCAGTCTGAAAGGAGACACTGATGGATTCTTGGAAAGGCTGCTGTCCATTGGATGAACATAAGGCCATGGCCTCAGTGTGGGAGAGCCATAACCTGTGCACAATACAGAATACACTGGATGGCCTCAATGAAGAGCTACTGCCTTCAAATAGCTCTCCAGTGGATCCTATTCATCGAACCTTCTCTTGACCCTCAGGATACTTGCAACTTGGCCATTTAGCCCATTGCGTGCAAAAATGTGCCACTCAGAAGTAAAACAACCAAACCCACCTGTTAGGAAATAATGCATTAAGAACTACCATAATATCTCTTTTGAAATTCACTAATTATGTTTAAAACTATCCAAGGTACACTTTCATTTAAAATATTAGTTTTTTGAATATGTATACTATTTTCCTACATGTTGATTTTCAAAACCCCAGCATTATTTTTCAGACACCCTGTGTGACTCACACCATGATTTGAATCTTCTGAAACCATTAGTACTGTAGTATGTATCAATTCTCCATAGATCAGGAACATTCACACTAGCTAATACCAACAGCACAACAAATGAAAGATCAATTATTTAAACACAGAAGTTCTATTTGATTTTTTTTTACATATATCTCACAGATAATTTGCTTGTAAAATAATACTACATCATGGCAGATTTTATTCTGATTGCCATTCGATAGATGCAATACAGTAATGCTGCTTTCCATTTCTTTTCATTCCATCATGTTGAAGTAATCCTCTGACTCACAAGTTTGATTCAAACTATTTTAAACATATTTTCTTCAAGTTTTGAAATTCTCCCAAAAATTAAGCAAAAGTTTGTTTTTTTTTTTTTTGGGGGGGGGGGGGGTGCTTTTAGAAGCAATTACGAAATATGCACATTTACTTTTCCTTCCATTTTACTCTCTCTTTTTTCCACTTTAATCTATTTTGGTATTTTTAGAATTATTTTCATCATTCATGCATTCAACATGTAACTTCCCAAAAATGAAATTAAAACTGCTATTCTTTGCTTCCTGAATCAAGCAAAAAAAAAGATGCAACTGCAGTGTTTCTAAGCATGCTGTTATATCTCTTTAAAAAAATGGGGGGGCAAAAAGCACAATTAATATAGAAAGATATAAAGAGGGAGCAATAATAGAAGCAAGAGACTGGATTTCCAATGCAGTATAACATTTCCCCCTCTGTTTTACACGTCTTTCAAACATTTCTGGAAAAACACATAAAATATAAACAAGTGTAATAATTTTTGCCTCTATTAACCTTACTAGTATTCTGAAGGGGATGGGAGATGATCACAAGCCCCCTTGCCTCCTAGATCTGACCCTGCACACATGTGTGTAAGATTGTTCAGTGCTGCTTTTCCTATTGCAGAAGTTAGAGGAAGGCTGTTTTCTTGGTAGCATTTTTATATACTGGAAGCTCTTTTTAGTAGTATATTAACATTACACCAATGTTAAGTCTATGGAAATAAGCTATGGTTAATACATGGTGTGGTACACTGGTACAATTGATTGAGTGCATTTCAAATTTACTACTTAATTATGAGGAGAGCTCAGTTCCTTTTCTTATAAAATACTTTCTTTTGTGTTGAAAGTTGTGATTAGTGCAATAAAATATATTCCATGATTTACACACTACTTTTAGAGTAAAAATTGTGACTAATAGCGATTGAAGAGAATTACCGAATTTACATTATCAAAAGCACAAAATAAGTTGCTCTTAACAGATATCTTTGCGGCATTGTCTTTCATCACAGAAGCAACAATGTATATATTAATCATTAAATTATTAATTATGAACTTCCAAAAACACTAAATACATTTCAGAGCAAGGTTTATAACTCTTATTAATTACCGGATGAAAAGTTTCACTCATTGTTGTTACTTACGTTCACCATTTGAAGTCTGAATACCAGGAACATTATTCAGTGCATTCTTCCATAATATTTGTTTGTCCATTTTGTAGATATAGGAGCTTATTTAATTATAAGAACTTTTTCATTTACTATTTAAATTATTAAATTGATTCAACTTTCTGCCAAACATCGTATTCGGTATTAAGTGTTCGGATCAAACTCTTAAGCATAGAACACAAATCTGCAATTCGTGACCAAATTTCTGACAGCTGAAACCGGGTAACCGGGTAGCAAAAATTTAAATCAAATTTTAAAGTAGTTGCCAGACGCGTAAAGAGAAAAGTGAAGCAGGTTATATTGTTGCACGGTAACTGTTGAAGATTGCTTCCTTTCGGAACTCAAAAATTCGAGAGCCTGATGGATAACTTCAACTCTTAACGTCACCAATTGAGGACATCAACAAATTGGTCTGGAAACTGTAAAACTAACTCTGAAAGCCAATTCGAATCTGAATAATGGAGGTATAAAATCATGCAAGAAGTCAGATGGACACGTAAAAGTAATCTTAATATTTTCTTTTCACGCATGAATATAACAAACCACATAAGATTCAGTAATTCTCGCATTATTCTCCATTTGCTATGCTTTTGATGTACCATATCCAAACGTTAGAGAATTTCCCTGTTATGTAAATGAGAATCTAATTTCGAAGTTCTATAATTGCTAAACTATGCATTCGAGACTAAAAAAAAGACGATTTTCAATACAGTATAACATTATCCCTCCGTTTTACAGGTCTTTAAAAAATGAAGAATAAATAAGTTTATTCTTCAATAAAATATAAAATATAAATACATTTAATAATTTTTTTATCCCTATCGCCCTTACTTGTATTCTGAAAAGTGTGAGGAGCAAAGAATATATGTTCTTTGGTGGGGAGCATCTGTTGCACTAGATGTAGTTCTACAATCAATCCCTATTTTACGAAAAAGATGCAGCACAGCTTTCCTTTGATATGTAATTTGTTATGATTAACCTTAAGTCACACATAAGTTAGAACAGATGCGAGGTTCTCGAAGGGTGAAGGTGGCGCTCTCACAACATTTGCATCTTGCTGCTTATATGACCCAAGACGCTGTCGTTGACGAAGCTCATGCAAGAGCTATTGTTAAGTTTCAGGCAGCACATGTAGTGTGCTTTTAGATGGAGACTTTAGATTAAGAAATTTTTAGATTAGAGAAATGATCTTACAACACCTTGAACACAACCGGAAATTGAATTTATCTTCGATAAGATAATGTGAATTTCAAAGTTATCTTTAGTAAAATCTCCATTGTGCTTTTGGGTCTGAAGATGTCATTATACATTACATAATGGAAATCTGTTAGCCATTCGAATAAGTTTCTGTTTGTTTCCTACTTAGTTCATATTTTACTGCTGTTAATATAATTGAAAGTTATACATTTAATGAAGTATTAAAAGTGATGCAGATTATTATTGTTACAGTAATGTTAACTTCTTTGTAACAGGTAATTTTTTTTAAGCTCTATTAGATAAGGTGGCTTAGGTAAAGAAATATTCTGCATAACTAATGCTTTAATAGATATATTTCAGTTGACTATAAATTTGAGATATTTCTGTATGTTGGTGCTTTTTCTTTCGTTGCTGAATTGACCATGTTTTAGTCTTTTTGACTGAAAGCTGTTTCATAAAATGATTTGCTCTAAACGCTGATTTTGAAATCGTTTCCGTCGTATGTTTCATTCTTTCAGTACCTTCCGTTTTTCTTAAATACATTATTTTTTCCAATCAGAATTACGTTTTGAATATACATCTAAAATAAATTAATCATTCTTTCTTTTGTATTTTAAAATGGTAATGAAAGAAAAAAAATGTGTATCATATATATAATATGTGGCATATAATGTGTTTATATATATATATTTTGTCTCTCTCACAGATCTATCTATGGCATATAAACTGATAGGCTCTGTCAGAGCAGTCCAGGGGGTACGTGAAGCATAAAAGGTTGAGAACCAATGGTTCTCAACCTTTTATGGCGTACCCTTTATATAGATAGATAAATCTATAGTTATAGCATAATAATGCCAACTTAGCGACTTTGTTACTAGATCTTGCCATCTCGGTGATTCACTGCCATGGTTGATCGAGTCATGTGGTTTATGGGCGCCATGTTTTGTCGTACCGTGAGACGAAAGCCTCTGAGATAGTGTGTGTGCCAAGTTAAAACTTCTCAGTTGTTATAGATTTATATATTTCTACCACTTTTTTTGTCTATAAAAGCTGTCATAATTTATGAATACCTCACTACGCTGCATTTGGGTGTAAAAATGTTCACTCAAAGAAATAAATTAATGAAAACCGAGAAACTCCATCGGAAGACGGCAATCGGCTGCAAAAGTGAAATGAGCTAATTGCAAACCAAAAATAATTTCTTTTAAGGTTAGTTTGAAAATCGAGCTAATGCTTCCACTTTATCGTCTGCTCATGCCAATATTTGTTCGTCTGTGTCCGTCTCTCTGTTAATTGTTGTCTGTCCGTCTCTCTTTCCCCCTGCCTGTCCATCTATAGACGATCAATTTCTTTTTACTTTTAGAGCTAAATGAAAAATTCTTTTTGGGTTGGATAGGTGTGGAACAAATATAAAGATTCGCAATTTTGAAACTCTTAATAGCGCCCTCTAGCGGTGGAAAAAGATGGAAATGCTAAAATTTCAAACGAATATTGCAAATAAACGCTATTTAGGGTTATTAATGATTTAAACAATATTTGATAATCTCAGCTTTACCTGTAGACGTTTAAACGTCTATAAATCAATAAATGCTTTTTATGAAAAAAGCCAGCGTTAGTTCAACAGGGTAGAATACTCTCGCATGTTTCTGGAGAGAAGCGAGTTCAAATCCCTTATGTCAGCGAAATTTTTTCCCACAAAAATTTTAATAATTAGATTTTTCGAATCGCCATCAGTTGGAATTTCCAGTGTTAGAGAGCGCTAAAGGCGGTAAATAAAAACCCGAAAGGCAACATCTAGCGGCGGAAAAAAGCTGGAAACCCGAAATCTTTAAATGAATATTGCAAACGATCGATTTTTACTAGAAACTTAAATTTTTAGTCATAGAGTGTAATGGTTAAGTGGTTTACACTAATAGTAATGATTTGTCCCGTTGGTAAAATGCAACCTTTCTGCTTTAAGAGATAGATGAAAAATAATTTTTGTGTTTTACGGGTACTAACAAAATATTAATAGTTTATTTTCTAAATTATACAGTAGTTCGAATTTCCACTGTCAGAGGGTACTAAAAGTGTAAAATAACTAGACGTGTGCATATCGCCTCTGACGCATATTAGAAACTCGTTTTCAAAGAGAATGAAGATCTTCCTTTGCTTACTTTTTCACTCCTTAAAAGTTTTAATTATGGATGTTCGTGTTGTTTTTCTGCTTAGGTCATGCCATCCTCATGGACCTTCTACTATGGCTTATAAACTGACAGGCTCCTGTCAGACCTCTATGGCAAGTAGCTGTTTGAGGGTTATTTATTTTTATTTTTTTAATGTATGGCAGGTAAAATGTACAGAGTAGTATATTATTAGCAATTACCATAACAGAATCTACAGCTAAATATCCAAATAGCAAAAGTTTTAACATTCGTTAAACGTTTTCCTGTTTGGATATCTATTGATCTAATAAAATAACCTCTGAAAATGCGCATTATATTTCATTAGTACCAACTAAAAAAAATATGTCCAATTATCTCTTAAAACCGTTTTCTTTCCTACCTACCTTGGGCTTAGGGGTAAACACATTGTTGTCAATGGAATCTTCAAGACTGTCATATTACATGACCAAAATTTCAAATATCTGACACAGCTAATATCGTTTGCAATACTCGTTTTAAATTTCGGGATTTTTAGATTTTTTTTCCACGGTTAGAGGGCGCAGTTATAACTTTTAAGAGATTCGAAAAATGCAATCGCAATATTTCATTAATACCTATCCAAAAAGAAATTTCTATTTTTCTGCATAAACAGAAAAGTTCATTGTCTACAGTATAGTGCCTACAAGTAATAGTGTGTCAATTGTCAATAGCCTAGCCATTAAAAAGTGGTCCAAATAATGGTCCCCTGCCGACAGGGGGACTAGAGTCGCATCATAACTTCGTACATGCGCAGTGAAAAGATATTGGCATAGTACCATTTTACGCCAAATTACTCCGCCACAAGTTGTTCTAGATAGGAAAAAAGTAGTTCTACATAAAAAAATGATATCGCGAAACAAACATGATACTCTATAAGCAGCTAAAATGTTTCGTTAGTTTCCTCCAGAAATTTAAATATTAAGAATTAGCTTACATAATAAAAAAATTGTTTAATTGGGGTGGCATCCTCACAAATCCCATTTGTACATCCATTTTAATTTGGTAAGTATAAAGTGAATAAACCTTTAATTTGTTTGATTTATTTAGTGTAATTGATCGTTTATAGAAATTTCAGGGCAGTTATAAATTTCAGTGTTGCTGTGTTTGACGTTGTGAAAAGGAGAGAATTATATATATATATTAAGAGGAGAGAATTATATATATATTATATATATATTATATATAAATTATATATATATTATATATATATATTAAGAATTATATATTATAGTTTATATTTGCTCGTATTTAACCTCAAGTGACATTTAATACAATTTCAAGTACAACTTGCTGAATACTGTGTAGCCGTAAGAAATTCAGTTCGCATCGCCGTGGCTAAAATATAAAGCGGCAAGGCATGATCGCGTCCGTTGTACTTTTAACGTAGTAAGGGTGTGCTTTGCATGCAACATCTTGAAGCGATAGGAACCGCTAGCCTCACGATTGCAACGAACAGTTTTAAAAGTATTTTTCTCAGTATAACAACTTTCTTTTGCACAGTGCAGTTAAGACGAGAATTTTTAAGAATAATATTTAGAATTTTAGATTCTACTCAAATATAAATAAATTACTGAGGTTTTGTTTTTACGTTTAAGAACATTCAAGTCTAATATGCACTGTGGGTACGGTAAAGCTGTTATTGGTTCCTGTCAACTCCATGACCTATGTTCCATTACTTAACGGTAATAATATGCTGTGGCATACAGCACGGGATGGTAACAGCGTTTAACAATCCTTTATCCTTTCCTGGACCACTTTGTAAAACGGACCTCAGGACTGTAAAGTGTTGGTTATCCCACATTTCCGCGATTAGGCTTAATGACTCGCAGGCCGCTTTGATTCGTTGAAAAATGAAAAAAACAAAAAAAACAAAGGGAAGCTGCTACGTCGTAAAAGGTGTTAGAGAGTGGTTGGGAGTAGTTAAAATATCTTTCATGATGGAGGGTGAAATGTATAATGTTTTTTGTTTCACATGTTGTGAGTTGGTGTCAGTAAGGTAGATTTTAGCGCTTGTGTTGCGTTACATAACGTAGCGTAACTTCCTAGGAAAAGGAATGGACTGTAGTTAAAGGTATGAGATTGAGATAGTTATAAATTTTTAATGGCGTGGGGGAGGTTGGGTCTGGGCTCTTCAATAAGGGTGGATATTTGTGACCTGGAGAGGGTTAAGATAAAACTTTTATATTCTTTAAATCCTCTTGCATTGGAGGGAGTTAAATGTAGAAATGGAATTCTTAGGGGTGAGAGGGGCCTTTAATTAACTGCCCTTAAAATTTTCAAAATGCGCCATTAATTTAATGGGGATGTGAATTTAGGTATATGGAGGTAAGGAGATGGTTGTTAGCCTGTTAGATTAGCAATAATAATGAAGTGGAATGCAGTGAAGTAGACTCGGAGGTGTCCAGTGCAAACTGTATTCTTGTGAATTAAAGGATATTTGATACCATAAATTTTTTTCCTTATAGTGATAGGTAAGGAGGTTACGGGGTTGTCTGTTTATGACCAATTGGTGTAATCAGAGTGGTGAAGTGGGGGTTGTGGGTTGACAGGGAGTAATAAAAATTTGAATTAACCAATAGGTTAGAGCATTTTAATACAGAATAATCATGATACTAATAATTTGCAGTATTAAAATGATCTAACCTATCGGTTAATTCAAATTTTTATTACTTGAAGTATATTTTATAATTTGAAGATGTGACAAATAACATACTTACTAATATGTGACGTTTGGACTCGCCAATTGTAATAGAAATCCTGACGTAGATATCGTTGTAAATTGCAAAAGCAATTTAAAACGTTATAATTGGCTAAACAAGAAAGAATAATCATCATACTAATAACTTGATTCTTGTTTAGCCAATTACAACGTTTTAAATTGCTTTTGCAATTTACAAGGATATCTACGCCATAAGACTTCTATTACAATTGGCGAGTCCAAACGTCACATGTTAGAATATATGTTGCATCACGTGTCATTCGAAGAGTTTACCAAAGAGTCAATGAAAACGATCACTTCAGCGCACTGATACATAAAGAGGAATGCGGTTTGTTTTGATCGAACGGCCATCAAATTTCTTCGTTTAAAAAAAATATACTTGCTTATGCGTTCTCTAAGTTTTATTAGTTCAGTTAAAATACTTAGGAATAATGTGCATTTGAATGGTAAAATCATTACATAAATGCTTCTATGTTTAAAAGTCATTGAAAAACGAAACGTTCCATAAAGGGTAATGTTAACAAGGCAAGCATATCATTCGCATCGCCCCTTACTGGTATGGGACACTTTCTGCCAGTTTTTAATAGGCGAATGTTACACTCTACTTATAGGCACTATAGTCTACAGACTGACAGCAAAAAAAAGCGATACTATTATCTCTGGTTTACAAAAAAAAGCTCTAAAATTTACATTTCCTTTTTATCTGTTTTCTAAAGTGCTTCCAATCGTGAGCGATGAAATCTGTATCGAATAATACCAATTTTGAGATGACCAACCTCTACCTATACACGGCCTCTAGCGCTTTCTTATTATAGAAGTTATTTAATAACGTAATTTTGGCAACACTGATACTCAACTTTACACAACTTTGTATAATGAAAAAGAAACCATTTAAAAACAATAAAAAATTTATAAAAACGAATGAAAATTAAAAAAATAAAGTTCAAGTTAACATCCACTTTGTATTTTTTTAAATTTTAGTTTGTTAAAGAATAACAGCAAATTATAAGCCAAACATTAGTTATAGCAGTGTACCCTGTAATTTATGATACATCTCTTATAAACAAAGTAAACTTGTAAACAAATCAAATTTGTGGTCAAATTGTTAAGAGTACAATTATTAAAGGCCCAACATGAAGCCTCTCTTGGTTAACTACTAAGGTTGCCAGGGTTACAACTTTTGCTGGAACGTGAAAAATAAAGACCTCAAAGCATGGATATATTTTCGGTTTGGAATGGATGTAGAAGAGGTAAACTACGCTCAAATCAAGGGAATTTATAGGTCGCTGACTAAATATATTTTTTAATTGGTGTAACGATGTTTATTTTTTCAATAGATTTAAAAGAATTATTTAGTTTTGTTATCTGAATCGATATATTTTTCATTTTGTCTGTCAGCAAATTTGATAGAAATGTGTTTGTGTCAAAAGAGTCGATATGGATTATAATGTACGTCTTTTTTTGCAACTTTAAATCACGGAAAACAAGTTTTCATTAAATATTTATTCATTAATATACGTGTAATATAGGATATAAAGATGAAAATATAATCCAGAAGAAAATGTAAATTATTTATTTAGGGAAGTTTTATAACTTTTGATAGTGATAAACTCAGTACTGCAGATGTGTTAAAAAATTAAATATACGCATTAAAACTATCCCAAAAGGGTAGAGTAGCCTGCATCATAAAAAAAACAAATCATTTGGAAAAATATTCTATACTTTTGATTGCCTCTTTCACGTGTTTCATAATCCAACAAAAAGTGTGGGTAGGGCTGTGCAAAGTACGTGTACTCGAAATTTGAAACGTATAAAATGTATTACAATGTGAAATCAATTCTCTTTATTACTGTAAAATAGCCCATTTTTCAGTTTAAATGATGATATATTGTGTTCTAATTATTTATGACCGATTTGTTTTATTAACATTTATGATAATATTTATTTTGCCAATAAGGAATATAGATTTTTTTTTAATGAACTGAATTTAATTTACATAGTGTAGTTTTTTTTCCATTCATAAAATTTGAAGATGTGGGGTGTGTTCTAAAAGAACTAAGAATGGCACTGGGTAGGGGCATCATTTTTTTTTACATTCAAATGTATTGTTTCTGGAAAACCCTGAAGCATGTCAAGACCAAAGATTTTGTATAATGATTGATGTTCTGGAGATTTAATATACCGAAGCTACTTGCCCAAAGGTATTGTTACTTAAAAAGTAGCATTAAATAAATTTTGTATTCAAGGTGCACAAAACATTAGTAACTGCATAATATAATTTGTATTCAAAATTTCAGTGATTTGCTAAATATAGTATGATAGATGAGAAAACAAAAAATGCATTTTTTAATTCTTACCACTTTAGTGTTGTATGTAGTAAGTCCCAGAAAGGTTGACATGTTGAGTCTAGACATATTTGCAAATTCATTTTTGAGTAGCATTAACGAAAGGTTGTGGTATCTTGCCTAATCTGTTTTTGCAGTCATTGTTATTGTTTCAAACATAGATGATAATCACAGCATGACCTGATGCTCTTTTGGCATTGATAAATCAATAAATATTTAGCGGAAAACATTTTCGCCGACATACAGGAATCGAACCCGCATCTCTCCAGAGACATGCCGGAGTGTTCTTACCAGTTGAACTAATGCTAGCTTGTGTTTTTCCCCGCTTATTTAAGACTATACTCTTATCACCGAGAAATGCGGCCAACCATTGGTGCCATCTGTGGTCTCGGGTGGCAACTATTACCTTTATATTGCACAGAGTGAGATGGAAATAAATAATAGCCTCGTCACGCTATTAGCGTTATTAATGATTTAAACATAGATGATAATCGCAGCATGACCTGATGCATCTATATTTAAATTATTAATAACGCTAAATAGCGTGATGAGACTATTATTTATTTCCATCTCACTCTGTGCAATATAAAGGTAATAGTTGCCACCCGAGACCACAGATGGCGCCAATGGTTGGTCCGCATTTCTCGGTGATAAGAGTATAGTCTTAAGCAAAAAAAAAAAGACTAGCTGGCATTAGTTCAACTGGTAAGAACACTCTGGCATGTTTCTGGAGAGATGTGGGTTCGATTCCCGTATGTCACCGAAAATTTTTTCCGCTAAATATTTATTCATTGTTATTGTACCATTTTGTTGTGTACTGCATGAGATCCTACTTTTATTACAGGATCAGAATAACTGTAATTGAAACAAAACTATATACTTATCAGTGCAGAGTGAAGAAGATCTAGATTGATACCAGGATAATTTGAAATAGTGAGCCAGATGCCAAAATCTTAAGATGCTATCGCAAAAAAGTAAAGTGATCTCTAGTAAAAAATTTCAGAAGGAATTGATTTATGCCTTTGACTAATTAAAGATTGATATTTCTAGTATACTATTATTAGCCCTTTGCTTAGATTTGCTGTCATGATTTAAGTCTTATACATCAATTTTCTTCATTTTTTGCTGTGTTCAGTCTGCTTTGACCAGAACTTGTAGTGAGCATTATATAAACAATACCTGTAGGTTGTTCGAGACACCCATTGTCAACCATTTTCATTCTACCCACTATCTATTCACCTTCCACATACCATAAAGCATGTGAAAATTTTCAAACACATATACAAACTCAGTACTAGAATTTTATTTCTTTTTCCCTTAACACAGATCCCCTCCTCCTCCATAATTTCCAAATTCTTGATGACATGCACTGAAATATTATGCACCATTTCCCCTGAGTTGCATTATGTTGGATTAAAGATTCAAGTCTGTCTGTAATGAAACTTTAATTCAAATTTAAAACCACTTTTATTTTTCTCCTCGAGGATGCATTGAATATCAATTAGAAATGTGATAGTCAGTAATATTACTTTACAAAATTATAATTCAACATCGTACTTAATTACAGTAATAAAATTGTGGAAATCATTTATTTTAATGCAGTTAGTTATAAAAGGTTAGAACTCCTTTTTAAAAGACT
Source organism: Ryuthela nishihirai (assembly GCA_038380435.1). NCBI lineage: Eukaryota > Metazoa > Arthropoda > Arachnida > Araneae > Heptathelidae > Ryuthela > Ryuthela nishihirai. Next base: position 48,961,547 of record JAWZYU010000024.1, on the reverse strand, counting down.
TATCTATCCATTTTCCATAGTCAGAGTGCTAAGAATTGTAATAAAGAATTCAATAGATTGTTCTTATATAAGGGAAGAGGAGTATGCATTGAAGAGCACAGAGGAATGCCAATCCTTAGATCTGAGATAATTATCTCGTGAATCATTTTAGGATTTTTTAAAATCCAATTAATGTTTATATGATAGTCCAATAATGATTAATATTAGTCCATTAAAAACTATAGTGATATTGGGTGATGAAAAATGTTCCATATTATGTAATTTTTTTTATCCTTACTGAGGACTAAGTGCACAACAGTCTTTTAGCTACTCCATATGAATTTAAAAAAAAATAATATAATAAATATTCCCTCAAGCAGCTGCTTGCTACAGAGGTCTGAAAGGAGCTTATTAGTTTATATGTCATAGTAGAAGGTCTGTGAGAATAGCGAGACCTCAGCAGTAAAACAACACAAACATCCATGATTTACCGGGGGCTAGAACCCAGGTCTCTTAGATCAGTAGCCAAGATTTTAATGGCCACAAATTAATTCTTTGGCATCTGTGAGTGCAATTTCTCCCCAGAATTTGATTTACTTTTTTCCATCCTGTTAGGGAAAAGCTACTCAAATTATATCTCTATTCTAAAATTAAAATACTACACTGGACAGAAAAGGTTAAAATGACATCCTGCATGGAATAAAATTTTACATTTATTTTTTAAATCTTAAAATAGATTTAAGTTTTGGTTTATATTTTAAGTTTTGGGCATATAATATGGGGCTAATCTTGGATTGTACTTTAATATCAAAAACCTCATTTCTACTTCACCTCTTTTTTTTAATTTAAATTTGTATTCTTTTATTGTTCAAACTTTATTTTTTAATTTTTTTTTCTTTAAGGATATAACATTAATTAATGAATTAGTTTTATTTATTTGGTAATTATTTCAAAATAAGGTTCTAAAATGAATTTTTTTTAACAGTTAATGTAGTCACCAAATTCAGTTCTTTAAAGCAGAGTCCTTTAAGGGTTAAATACTGTTAATATTTAAAAATAAAATTCCATACATTTGTGATATAAATATATATAGTTGAATAACTGCAATAATGATTAATATTAGTTGATGATAATAGTATTTTTGCTATGTAGGTATGACGGTATTTATGAAATCCAGATTTTTCCAAATTGGAAAAATCTTCCAAAATTGTAATTATAGTCAAGGCAGTGTGAAATGCATGAGAGCTTGGCAGGCTTTCAAATATGGTGATCCAGAGGAGTTATATCTTACCACTTCAGCACAATTACCTATTATTTCAAGTCCTCTGGATATTTTAGTGAAGGTTCATGCAGCAAGTGTTAATCCTATTGATGCCATGATGTTACGTAAGGCTTTTTAAAGTTTTAATTATAATATTAGCAATAGTGATTTAAAATCTTAATGTTCAGTGTACATATTTTATTTTCATTTTTATGGCAGTACTTTACTAATACTAGATAATATGTATTATTACTTTAAGAATGGTGTATTATTACTTATGTGGATGCCTTTGTCAGGGACAAATTGGGCATTTATCACTTTTGCAAATAAAATTTATTCTAAAGCTCATATTTCACTTAAAAGTATGAGTAAAACTTCTTGCAAAGTAATAAATATGCTGTTGAAGTATGAAAAGTTATTGGTTGATGTGTTTGCGTTCTGCTGAGTCAGATAATAAATATCACTGTTGAAGAAGAAACAAGCAGTTATGAATAAAATATTCTGATCTAGTTCAAATTAAGTTCGTGTCAGTTTGATGCAATAAATTGAAATGATGCTATTCATTATAGACTTGATATCGAAGAAGAGCGGTAGATAAAAGAACTGAAACAATATGGTTTATACAAACGGTGGTAAGGAAAGTCCATAATTGGAGAAATATTTTGTGCAGTATTGCTAGTGGCATTATTTGAAAGGTTTCAGTTCTAACTTCAAAACTAGGACAGCAAAAATGGTGTTGGTTACAAAGTTGTAGAGCATCATCAATTTAGTAAGAAACAAAATTCACCAAATATAAAATAGGAAGAATACAGATTGAAAACAAGAGAGAGAAACAAAAGGCACATTGCCACTGAAATGCAGATTCAAGTGGCCTCCAACAACTCCAATCATGGTTGCAAACCATCTAATATAATTTTAGAGACAGTACAGAAATAAATTAAGGGCAATGAAATTTTGTTATGGATATATTTGTAAGTTAATGTCAAATAATATAAATGAATAAGATTCTAAGTTTTCATTCACATATCACAACATCAATGTTATTAATGCTAGTTAAATTTTTTTTAGCTTAGAGTTACCAAATATACTAGAAATTCCAGATTTTAACATAATGCCCTAATATAAGGGAAAAATTTTCAGATTTTTAATTTGTATTCATTAAAAAACCTTGAAACCCCTGGAAATAGTTTTTGCAGACTTTATAAAGAAAATTAGCCCTCAAGCTGCTTGCCACAGAAGTCTGACAGGAATCTGTCAGTGTAATACACCCTAGAAAATGCTTGTGAGAAAGGGAGCTGTTAGCAGAAGGACAAAGAAAGGAAACATCCATGTCTTATCCAGGCTCAAACTTGGACCCCTTTGATCACTAGCCAACCATGCTAACAATTTGGCCATTGGAACAGTTAAAAATAATAAATTAGCCATCAAGCAGCTACTTGACATCAAAATAATAAATTACCCATTATGAGTAGCAATGAGTTAAAATGAAGTTTTAATTTTTACTGAAGTAAAAATAGAAAAAAAAGATAAAATTTTGCAATATTTAAAAAATGTTTAAAAACTTTAACTAGTGTTTTTTTTTTCCTTCAAATTTTTGCAATTTTATTAGTCACGATTAAATGCTCTTTCTTTTGGTATATAACTCGATTATTTCCCTTCTTTAGTTACTTCAAGGATGAGGTTCTAAAGTTGTGTATTTTATTTTCTGAAAACACTTCAAAATTAACTTGCCCACCAGAGACCAGTTTCAGAAACCTGACACTTTAAGCATTAAGAGTTAAAATTTATGATCTTGGGACCTATCAACTATATCAGTCGAGTCTAAGTGAAGGCTAATCACAAACTATACAACTGCATCATCACTGGTAGTGGCATCCCAGCTCTATCTGTAGAACATCACCTTGGTCTGTAAGAACTTGCTCTCTGAGTTACAAATTCATCAATTCACTAACAAGTGATAGAGATCAGTTTCTTCTGTGCTTGAATTCCTCTGTACCTCAAATTCTTAATGTACTACCTTAACTAACTTGTTGCTGAGAGATGATATAATCAACTTTTTTAGGCGACCTAAAAATGGTGTGAGCTGATATAAGTGGCTCCATATATCTGCATTCTCCAGGACTATTGCCTGAAGTTGTTATGGTAACACTTGGTGCTGTAGTAACAATTGGAGAAACCTCTAGAGAGGTATAAATTTCATGTATCGATAATTGAATGCCTTATCAAGGATTAAGAGACCATAGGTAGCATTATCTTCAGTTCAAAAGAAATCTGTAGAACTTGGAAGAACTTTTCTTTTTGGACATTCAATGTAGCTCATAGCCAGGAAAGAAAGAGACTTTAAGATATATTCTCCAATTATTCAACAAGAAAAGAGAACATGATACCAGTGCACAGTTTACAATGCTGGGATCTTCATTGTTTTTCTGTTATATTCTTGTTTTCCTAAACTCAGTGTTATTCATTGCAGTTCTAAAAAAGATACATAAATTATTTTATTCACATTTTGATGGAATTTTCAAAAATGTTTTAAGTGTTAATGCTAGGCTAAATAATAGCTGAGCAGTGTAGCATTTCTCAGCAATGGCTGGTAGCAACAAGCACACTAAGCGACTCCAAGATACTTCAAACCTCTAAACTTTGACCTCACCTCTTCAAGATCTTTCTCATTTTATACCTGATTTGTACTTGTAAAACTTGTGGCAATCACAATAACTTTTACTGCTAAAGAGCATAAATATTTTAGTTGAAGTGTGCTTCAGTTATTTAACAGTGATACATAGAATTAAATCTGTTTTTTAATTTAAGAGTGAACTACAAGAAGAATTTGCATCTTCTGTCATGAAGAGCCATAATTAACATAAAGCTTTATTTTTTCTGTTTCAAAGCTAGTGAACTTTGATTTTATTCAAATCAATGATGCTTGACAACTTTGATGGTTTTTCATTATCTGTTAGAGGTAGCAACTATTTCCACAACATATGTCAAATTATTTATTTTTTTAGTAGCAGTGTGCCACTCTCCAAAATGCTTTTGTATTGCATTATATATACACAATCTTATCAGAATAATATGACCACCCACAGAATCACAGTGTATCCACCCAGGCATATCACAAAAGTGCACATGACAAGGTCGACCACACGGAGATATAAGCAGTTGGCCAGGACAGATGAGCCACAGTGAGTAACATGAGCCCAATGGGCAGAGGTATTGATTTGACAGACATTCAAAAAGGAATGATCATCAGCTACCATGCCAAGGGTGGAAGCATCTCAGAAACAGCAGACTTCGTGGGCTGTTCGCGAGGTGCTGTAGTATGGGTGTACCAAGAATGGACCACTGGCACACCAAGTACCTCCAGATGTCATAACTGTGGAGCCCCAAAGGCCACTGACCCCAGATGAGAACGTCGACTGGTAAAGGGCGATCGACGCACAACAGTGCAGCAATTGACCACTCAAATGAACACTGGGGTACTCAGCATTCATTTGATACAGTAGATTAGTTTGATACAGTTGATCTGTATCTGTTTGATACAATAGATCATTTGATATAGTAGATGTTCATCAATAACAGTAGAGCGAACCCTGTTACACATGTCTCCAGAGTCAAATCTGTGTAAAGGCGCCCATGTAACTGAGGCAATGACGCCTACCGTTCGCATGGGACTACCATCGTTGGACAGTGGAAGAGTGGAAAAGGTTGCCTTCTCCAATAAATCGAGTTTCTACTCCACAGAAATGACGGGCGGTGGCAGATACAGCGTCAGACACATGAGAACCAACACCCTGACATGCTTGTTGGTCAAGTACAGGCTGGCGGTGGCAGTGTGCATGTCTGTGGGATGTTTTCCTGGGATGTTTTCCAGGTCAAAACCTGGGACCACTGGTACCACTGAATGGGTCCCTGAACACCAATGGCTACCTGTCCATCTTGCTGACCACATGCATCCCTTCATGTTGGATGTTTACCCTAGTGGTGATGATGTCTACCAGCAGGACAATGTGCCCTGCCATATCACTAAGGTGGTGCGTGACTGGTTTCAGGAACACTACAGCGATGTCTCCGTTCTCCCTTGGCTGGTGAAATCACCTGATCTCAATCCCAAGAAGCACTTGTGGGACCATTTGGATCGACAGGTTCAGCTTGCGGACCCACAACCACGTCATCTCCAGAACCTCCGTGCTCTGCTGGAGTCCGATTGGGCACCTCTGGCAACCTTCCAGGGCCTCATTGTATCCATGCCACACCGTGTTGCCACTGTCATCCTGGCTAAGGGTGGTTATTTCCATTATTTGGTAGGTGGTCATATTATTTTGATATGACTGTGTATATTCCACATGGTTTTTTACACATTGAAATTGATTTGTGTGACATAGGTTGCCAATATTTGTGATATAATTTTGAAATTAGGGCTGACATCATTACAAAGACAGTGCAATTATGCCTGTTTCAAAGCATAAGACTTTCTGGTTATTGCTTGTTTTCTATGTGTCTTTGAGCAAATGGACTTCTTGAGAAATAACGTATATATATATTATTAATATTATACATGTACCAAAATTAGTATGTAATTATTAAACCCATTTATATTTTGTTTAAAAAAATTATTTGTTTTCAAATTGTTACTGCTTAATATCATTTAAATTATTTTACTTATGTATTATGTTAATGTAGAAGGCTATGGAGCTTCTGTCATTGGTGCTATGAAAAGAGTTTATAATTGTTCAAGTACTACATTAGAATTTCCTCTAACACTGGGACGAGACTTTTCAGGAACTGTGGTTGATGTAGGAAGAAGTGTACAAAACATAAAATGTGGAGATGAGGTAAAAAAAAATGCTAAAGCAACATTTTTAGATAATTAAATATTAAAGTTAAACAAAATCTTTGTTTTCCATATTTAAATACCTTTACTATTTAGTTTGGGAAAATGATCATACATGCATTTTTCATTTGTATTAACTAAATACATTTTGTAAAACTTATGTTTATATTTTTGCTACAAGGTATGGGGAGCTATTGGACCTCAGCGTAGTGGAACACACTCTGACTTTATTATTGCTCATGCTTATAGTGTAAGTATAAATGAATAATAAAAGTTTTCATATATATTGTCACCAACAAAGTATGTGTATGAAAAATATTTAGGACTAGAAAAGTTGCTATCAGCACAATGTGGTGTCATCCAGCCATTTCAGTTGAACTGGTTAAAAATATTACTTATCATCAAACCTGTTATCACAGATACTTATATTAATTGTGATTACTTATCACAATTAATAAAAAATTAAAAAATTTAAAAAATTTGTAATAATAAACAATATAAAAAATCATTATTGATAATACTGAGTATTTAACCATTAATAAGCTGTTTTAAATAGCAGGATGAAGATGGGTGTAGAGGAAAAATTGTCTTGAGCCAGGTGAGATTTGAACCCATGACCTCCTGATGGCGCATCAGGTGCTCTGACCACTGAGCTACTGGCTGCTGATAAATCTCTTCTCTACTGCTGGGGCGGGGGTGGCTCAGTCGGTAGCGCGCCAGGCTCGTAATCTGTAGTTCCCAGGTTCGAGTCCCAGCTGGGTCAGCGTTGAGATTTATCTCCGCAAAATTCCCCGCCCTGCCCACGGTCAGTAGGGGACACCGATGGGCTTGGAAAGGCCGCCGTCCGTCGGATGGGACGTTAAGCCGTGGCCCCGTGTGCGGGAGAGAAATACCCTGTGCACGTTAAAGAACACGCTGGATGGCCTTGACGGGGGGCTACCATCTGTCTCCCAACAGCTGTTCCAGTGGGTCCCCTCCCCCAACCTTCTCTGAGCCTTCGGGGTCCATGTGACCTGGCCATTTAGCCCATGGTGTGCAAAAAAGTGCCGCTCAGAGGTAAAACAACCCAACCCAAATTCTCTACTGCTGCTGATGTGCTATATACCTTCTAGTCAATTATTGTCTTTTGTATGCATTTGTGGATTTTATCCTTCAGAGCATTTTCAGGCATGTTCACATGACCAGCCACGCCACAAGAGCTTCCTGGCTGATACTTTTTTTTGCGAGCAAATCAGAATCTGCATCACTTCTGGTATGATCGATAGTTACCTTGCATTTAAACAAATTAAAATTTATTTCCAAAATATCATCTATACAATTATTTTACATAAAAAATCCCACTAAGCTGAAGCTTGTTAGTGGGAATATATATGGTTTTAACAAGTAAGATCTATATTACATGAAAATCATGACATAACATGAGAGAAAAAAATAAAAATAAAACCAATAAATATGTCACTTTATCATCAACCACTTAAAATGAATTTACAGCTCATCATTCACTTACATTTACTCAATAGCTTAATAGTGGTTAAATACTCAGTAAGTCAATGATGAACTGTGAATTCATTTGTCTAAATAACTGGGTAAAAAAATATGGGATATTTATGTCTCTTCTAATTTGCCATAACAAAATTAATTCTTTTTTTAAGTAAAATTTTTTCCCCTCCAAAATTTAGATAAAAAGAACTGTTTTCAATGTTGATTTATATCCCTAGGTAGCTAAGAAGCCAAAGTCTTGTAGTCATACAGAATCTTCAGCACTACCCTTTGCAGCTTTAACTGCATGGTCTGCATTATGTGTATTTGGCCAATTGAAAAAAGAAACTACTAAAGGCATAAGGTGAGAGTCATTAACTAAATTGATTTGTTAAATTTACACCTATTTGCTTGGCTTAGAACATTAGTTCATCTTGTAAAGTTCCTATTATGGATTACAATTAAGTGCACAGGTGCATATTGTATTTCATTAAATATCTTATCAATGGCATAATCCATACTATCAGTTTTATAATAGTCAATCTAAAAAGTTGAGTACTATTTTAGAAAAATTTTCGCAATTTTTTATGTATTCAAAATGCCCAAAAATACTACAAAGAAGGATCTTTTGATTCATTTATTAGGTTAGCTAGGTTCCTCTCAGATAATATTTTACCTGTGAGAAAAAAGTATTAAAACAATAATTTCCATGTACTGTTTTGTAAATGGATAATCATATGCCAAATAAAATAGACCACAAATTTACCTGATTTTAGCTAATTATTATTATTAATATACTTACACACTTAAGAGTTAAAAAAAAGTATGTGTCAGTATTATCCTTTAAAATGACATTATTTCCTTAAGGTTATAGTTTTTTATTTATTTTTTTTTATTTTCATATTTCCACTTTAAATATTTAGACAAAAATTTTGCATTTGATATTAAAATTAGCATTGCGCAGTAGTGCTATACATAATACTGCTTAGCACTCAACACTAATTCTTGACACAAGAAAAATGGTGTTGAATTTTAAATATATAACCATGTACCTTTGTTATTTTTATAGAAACTTCCTCCTAATTTGTAGTAATACATGAACAGTTTTATTTGCTTTGTGATTATTGATTAAATATTATTTTGAAACTTAATTATGTAGATGATGTAAATTGACACCACATTTTTTTATTTCTGCTGAGAATGGAAAGTAGGATGTAATCTTCCAAATTTTGCTGTCATAAACTATCATCTAAATCAGGGTTCAATAGCCATTTCCATGTCCATGGTTTTCTACATTCTTTTGGAAACCTTATGTCACTACCAAAAGGTTTTTTATATTGTATTATGTATTGCATGTGTTGTTGTTTTTTTCCACAGTGCCACCCATTGGCACATTTGTCATAGATCGTTAACTTCTGATCTCGATAAATATTTTAGTTTCTTCTTCACACTGATAAGTTTCTACACCAAGTATCTAAGTAAGTGTTAACAGAATATTATTGTGAATAAGTGTGTGCAAAGTATTTTTCTGGTAGAACTGTATTTCAGAAAATTTTCTTAATAAAGTGTAATCTAACATGCTTGCTTATATGAATAAATTGCCATGTAAGCAGCTGTTTGCCTCAGGAGTCTATCAGTGTAATACACCATAAAGAAAATCAATAAGGTGAGACCTCAGCAGAAAAACAATACAACATCCGTACCTTAACTGGGACTTGAACCTAGGTCCCTTTGATCTGCAGCCAAGCACACTATCCACTCATCCATCAGTTATAAGAAATTCATAATTCCAGATTTTTTTTTCCTCAGAAAAGAAGTTAATTTCTTATATGTAGCTTGGTTATATGAAAAGAATACTGGATCATTAAAAATTGAAGTGCTACATTGTCAGTCTGTAATAGCTGATTGCTTCATGATGCCTAAAAAAAAGCTTATACAACTAAATGGAGAGCCCTTGGAAGGTTGGAGACTGGTGAAATAATCATGGAATCATAGAGATGTTCATATTTTTTAGTGTCCACCATTCTGTTATCTCAAGGCTATGGCAGTAACTCTAAACAAATGAAACGGTTATGAGAAGACCTGTTCAAGGGTGATCTAGGGTTACAAACCCTCAAAAGGATTGCTGTATTGGACTATTGCTCCAACAGAAGAGCAACAGCATCATCTCTGCCTTCAGACTTCACTGCAGCCACTAGAAGGCAAGTATCTGACCTAATTGCGACCATATGGTTTCACAATACTGGATTATATGCCCATTGATCTGCTGTATACATCCCTTTAACCTCCAGACACAGACAGGCCTACTTGAAATTATGTCATGATCATGTAGCCTGGATCCAAAAAGAATGGAGTCATATCCTATTCACTGATGAGTCAAGATCTCTATGATCATACAGCTGATGTGTACTGATCTGAAGGGGGCAGGGGTGGCTCAGTCGGTAGCGCGCCAGGCTCGTAATCTGTAGTTCCCAGGTTCGAGTCCCAGCTGGGTCAGCGTTGAGATTTATCTCCGCAAAAATTCCCCGCCCTGCCCACGGTCAGTAGGGGACACCGATGGGCTTGGAAAGGCTGCCGTCCGTCGGATGGGACGTTAAGCCGTGGCCCCGTGTGCGGGAGAGCCATACCCTGTGCATGTTAAAGAACACGCTGGATGGCCTTGACGGGAGGCTACCATCTGTCTCCCAACAGCTGTTCCAGTGGGTCCCCTCCCCCAACCTTCTCTGAGCCTTCGGGGTCCATGTGACCTGGCCATTTAGCCCATGGTGTGCAAAAAAGTGCTGCTCAGAGGTAAAACAACCCAACAACAACTGATCTGAAAAGAAGTTGGAGTTTGCTACGAACCCCATAACATTGTTTATAAAAGTGCATTTGGTGATGGATTGTGTGCGCCAGGTTTTCATTACCGACTTCCTTTAGTTGATGGAGATCTGTGAATGTTCTGATATTGGGATGAGTTCCTCATTCCTAGGTCATTTTGTATGGTGTAAGTGCACAGCAGTAAGTGATTATTTCTTCCTGGTGGATAATGCCTGACCACACAGAGAAAGACTGACCCATCAATATCTTGAGGAGGAAGGTATCCAATGAATGGTGTGTCCTGCATTATATTCAGATCTCGAGCAAATAGACCATCTATGGGATGCCACGAAGAGATGCATTACCACCCTTCAACCTCAGGACTGCTCTTATTACTCAGTGGTGTTTATTGCCCTCCCATTCTCTTGATTGTCTTGTTGATGGCATGAATCAACATTGTCAAGCCTGCATAACTCTAGAGGTTGAGGGGGGGGGGGCTCACATTCTATATTGACTATACATTTTGTATTTAAAACCAGCCCTCCCCTTTTTTCATTTACTAATTTTTTAAGGGTATGGATGTAAGTGTTGTTTTTCTGCTGAGGTCCTGCCATCCTCTCAGACCTACTCTGGCATATAAACTGACAGGCTCCTGTCAGACCTCTGTGGCAAGCAGCTGCTTGAGGGGGTATTTATTTATTTATTATTTTATATATATCAATAATTTTAGTCCAAATTTTTATGATTTATTATAACATCAACATTGTATCTTCCTGAGAAGTTTGATTTAAATTACACCACATGTATTATGATATGCGCATTTTATTGATCTGTGTTTAATTTTTAAAAAGTAGCAAGCAGCTGCTTGAGGGGGGGGGGGGGGTATTTATATTTATTATTTATATTATGCCATGGTCTAGGACATAGTTCTGTTAAAAAAAATTTCATTATTAACAATTAATAGCACATGACTCTTATTAAACAAATTTTAGTTAAATAAGGTAAATATACCTTTTCATCCTTTAAAATACAGATTAATTCCATCAATTTACTTTTAATATTGTGGTAATTAATGTGTGGCTAACTCTCTGCCAGCATTCAGATTTATCTCTAGAATCCCCACCATGGCCTGAGTCAGAAAGAGGACACCAATATGCCATCAGATGGCATGTAAAGCTGCGCACTGCATGTAGGAGAGCTGTACTCTGTACATTAAAGAACACACGGATAGCCTTGACTAGGGAGTTTCATCTGACTCCTAACACAGCTCTCCAGTGTGTCCCCTTTCCCCCAACCTTCCTTGGGGCCTTGAGAACTGGCCATTTAGGCTACTGTGTGCAAAAAAAAAGTGCACTCAGAGGTAAAACAAACCAACCTAACTCTTTGAATGGGTTGTTTTACGTTTGGCACTTTTTTGCACACAGTAGAATAAATGGCCAGGTCATAAAAGGACCCCAAGAGTTCAGGGAATGAGGGCTCAGACAAGGTTGGTGAAAGGGAACCCACTGGGCAGCTGTTAGGAGACAGATGGCAGCCTCCCATTAAGGCCATCCATTGTGTCCTTTAACATGCAGGGTATATCCCTCCCATACACAGCTTCCATCCATGGCTTAATGTCCCATCTGATGGATGGTCTTTCCAAGCCCATTGGATTCTCTGATTGGTGAACTGAGAGAGTCAATACTGTTACAGTCATTAGTATTGTCTTCGATAGAGAAAAAACTATATTCTGGTGTATTTATACCTATTGATTAATTGCACGATGTTCAAATGCACAGCTCAAAGATTTTTAACTCAAGACATATATTAATAGGCAGTAGCAACATGCTTTCCAGTGAAAACTTCAAATTCCTAGTTTATGTTTTTTGCATTGGTCACCATTAGGCTGAGTGGCACATACTAATATCATGAAACATTTTATCATACTTTTGTCATGTGGGAAGAAGAATGGTTGGTGGCCTGTGATGTGAAAACAGGTAACTAATTTTTATCTCAACATCTTAGTCTGAATTATATATTGATGGCATGTATTCAGAACAATTTATTTTTAAATTGAAGCACATTTTTAGATATGTAAATTTAGAAATGTAATAAAATATAGCTGATTAAATTTAATAAATATTTACTTTGGGGATAGAATAAGATAAAGAAAAGTGGTGAAGTAATACAATAATTAAATGTAGAATAATTATATTTAATTTTGTTCTTTTCCTTTCAGGGCCCTTGTTATTGGAGCATCTGGAGGAGTTGGTACTTTTGCTGTTCAGGCAAGTTTAATTATAAATTAATACACACTGAAAAGCCAAAACATTATGACCAGTGTGTCTTTATGCAAATCGAAGCAACTGCAGGTAAACGACAGTGCGTGTGGTCATGAAATGGTATAAATAATACCTGATACTTAGCTCTGTTAATCAATGTTATTCTTGTTCTGCAGATGGGAAAGGCAGCGGACTTAAGTGAATTTGACAAAGGTCAAATTGTAATGGCCAGACAACTGGGTCAGAGCATTTCTGAGATGGCAAGACTTATGGGGTGTTCACAGTCAACCGTGGTTAGTACCTTCAAAAAGTGGTCCAAGGAGGGAAAGACCAGAAACCACTGGCAAGGTGTGGGCTGACCATGGCTCATTGATGTTAGAGGTTAGCAAAGGCTATCCCATATGGTACAACCCAACAGAAGGGATACTGTGGTGCAACTCGCCCATAATTTGAAGGCTGGTGATGGAAGTAATGTGTCACAACACACAGTGCATCAAATCCTGTTGAAAATGGGGCTGCATAGCTGCAGGCCACTCCAAGTGCCCCTGCTAACCTTAGTTCACCATCAAAAGTGCCTACAATGGTCACCTGAGCTTCAAAACTGGACCTTGAATGATTTGAAGAAAGTTATCTGGTCTGATGAATCTTGTTTCCTGTTGCACCATGTGGATGGCTAGATAAGTGTGCATCATTTACCTGGGGAAGTGTTGGCACCAGGATGCACCGTGGGATGAAAACAAGCCAGTGGAGGAAGTGTAATGCTTTGGGCAATGTTCTGCTGGGAAACCCTGGGTCCAGTCATTCATGTGCAGGAAACTACGACTTCTACCACCTACCTAAACATCATTGCAGACCAGGTACATCCTTTCATGGCAATGGTATATCCGTCTAGTAGTGCCTTCTTTCTGCAGGATAATGTGCCGTGGATTTCACACTGCCTGGATTGTTCGAGAATGGTTCGCAGAAGATGAGGAAAACTTCCAGGTATTGCCCTGACCTCCAAATTTCCCAGACATCAATCCAATCAAGTATCTGTGTTTTGTGTTGGAACAGCATATCCGATCGGCTGGTAATGTGTTGGTATCAGATACCACAAGACACCTTTAGAAATCTTGTAGTGTCCATGCCTCCCAGGAAAGAGCTGTTTTGGTAGCACATGGAGGACCATCATATTAGGCAGGTGGTCATAATGTTTCGGCTCTTTGGTGTAATAATATAATAATATTGTTTTAAACACTAAAATATTAAACTATATATATATATTTCTGAATAGCAAAATGAAAGGAGAACCCTGAGCAATTTAATTACAAACTCCAGTTATCTTTCAGTGTTTTAGAGCTTCAGTATAAAGCTCAAGAATACTTAAGAAAACACATAAGTATGTGTTTTTTTTATTACCCCTTCCAGGGTCTAGCATGAAAAACTAGTTTACATCCAGGGACACAGTTATTTTTTTCATTATGCTCAGCCAAAAAAAAATTAACTCTAGAACTTTTTTGCCAAATAACTAATGAAAGAAATTATGGCATGTTTTATGCCAAATTAATCAGTATTTATTTCTTGATTTTCTGAAAATGAAATATTTAACAAAAAAGTGACTTTTATTTTAATAGGGCTTTTTCAGAGGCATGTAGCAAAAAAAAGCATCTTGCAATGCAAATAAAAATTTATTTAAAAAAAAAAACTAAAATATAGAAATAATCATAATGCAAAATGAATAGAAAGGATATTTATTTCTTAGGCAAGATCCCCAAAATTCAATATCCAAAGTACTGAAAAGTTAGTGCACCACAACAAAAAATAGTGTGTTATTAGAGTGACAGCTAAAAATATTGAGGGAAAGGGGTAAATTATTAAATTTTATTAAACTGTTCAATAAAAAATTGCCAGGGGGTAAAAGGACTTCAACATAGCTATGGAGAAGGGGGGGGGGGGAGTTGCAACACCCTTGATAGAATTTCCCTTCCAACTGTAGAACTGATTTTTCATTACCAAGGCTTTTTGCTTCCGTGTTCAAAACCTCATTCATTTGCAGGAAATGATAAAAAATCTGTTTTTTGACTGGAAAATGAAAAAATAATGAAAAAATCATATAACTAATTTGATACAAACAAAATGGGGTGGGGGTGGCTCAGTCGATAGCGTGCCAGGCTTGTAATCTGTGGTTCCCAGGTTTGAGTCCCAGCTAGGTCAGGGTTGAGATTTATCTCTGCAGAATTCCCCCCCCCCCTGCCCACGGTCAGTAGAGGACACCGATGGGCTTGGAAAGGCCGCCGTTCGTCGGATGGGACGTTAAGCCGTGGCCCCATGTGCAGGAGAGCCATATCCTGTGCACGTTAAAGAACATGTTGGGTGGCCTTGATGAGAGGTCTCCCAACAGCTGTTCCAGTGGGTCCCCTCCCCCAAACCTTCTCTGAGCCTTCGGGGTCCATGTGACCTGGCCATTTAGCCCATGGTGTGCAAAAAAGTGCCACTCAGAGGTAAAACAACCCAACCCAAAGATACAAACAAAATATCCACAGCAAGCCATAAGCTGCCCACATGTCATAGCCAGCAATATATCATGACTCTGAAAGATTGATAATGACATTTAAATATACAGGGATAAAATCAATAAAGCGATAGAAATAAAAATGAACAAGTTACAAACTAGTCATTGCCACAAGCAGCAATGTTGCATAACTCTGAAAAGTCTACGGAAAAAAATCGATAAATCAATAGAAGTAAAAACGAAACAACAAATTGTATGTCTGCCATTGTCATACCTAGTGATGTACCATAACTCCAAAAGATCAATACATATAAATCTACAGAAATAAAATCGTAATAGATCTATAGAAATAAAAAATGAAGTTTTAATTATAAAAGTACAAATAAAACATTAACTGAATTGAAAGGTTATCCAATGTTGATACTATATGCAGCACATGGATGGCACTTACTACTAATTAGTGCCATCTGCTTATTGCTGGGCCATTATGTATTTTCCACCAGCTTTACACAAACAAGTTATTTTTATTGTAGTTTTGGTTTCGGTAGCCAGAGAGCACAATTGAATGCTCAGATGAATGATAAAAATAATTCTAGGCATATTCAAATAGCTTTAAGGCAGAAAATAGAGTATAAAATGGGGGGGGGGGGGGAAATAGAGATACATACTTGATAATTTTAAAATAGTAGTTTTTGGTTAATTTTCAAGAGAATTTTTAAACTTTAAGGAAAAATTTATTGATAGTTCAAATCAAACTTGTAAGCTTAAATCAGGGGGTTGCTTCAGGCATAGAGTAACATAACAAACTGATTGGCAATTCCATATATCACTTCTAAGAAATGGTGATCTCATTACTTTAACAAGTTATTCATATTCTAGCTTAATAAAATATGCTTGAAGTGAAAAAAAGATATAAGAATATCTAATTCAAGCTTGAAAAATAATATGTAAGAAAATTTTAAAAACTTAGTTTTTTTTTTGTTGTGCTAAAAATAGATGTATTGGGTCTTTCATTTTGAATTCTGTCAACAGGTATATGATAATTATGGATACTGGAACGGTTAAAAATAGTGAATAATGCAGTCCTAAATTACTTTAGGCTTTTGATGTTGAATAAACCAAGAAAAAATAATATTCAGTTATAAACAATTTTTTAAATATCACAAATGAAAATTTAGCACAAAAATTGATTTTCATAGTGGAGGTGGGGAAAATTTTAACTTTTTCTGATTCCATTTCAAATACTTTTGCCATCCAATCACCACTTTTCCTCTAATTTTGGTTTGAAGTTATAGCAGGTGACAGATGGCACCATAAGCATTGCAGTGTCTATTGTATCACAGAAAGATATTTGGTGTCATCTGTCATGAGAATTTACTACATTTAAGATGGTAAAAAAATAGAGACCAGATAGTAGGAACATATGACAAGTTATCTTGACATGGAGTTGTATCACTTTGATTAAAACTTTTTTAATTGTCACCTGTTTTAGGAAAATTTGCATGTGAGTTGCATAAACAAGTGATGCTTTATTTTAAACAGGATTTAAGAAGTGGATTTTTGTGTTTTATATGTAAGTTTTATTGAAAATTATTTTGCATTGCACTATGTTCCATAATAAATGATTTTTGTTTTCTATTTCAGTTATTAAAAGCTTGGGGAGCACAAGTTACTGCTACTTGTAGTACAGATGCTGTAGAAATGGTTCAAAATCTTGGAGCTGATTATGTTATAGATTACAAACTTCAAGATGTACACGTGAAATTAAGAGAAATGAATGGGTATATTTTTTATGTACAAATTCTAATGCATTATTTTTATAAGTATTTATGATTTTTTTTTCTATTTTATTTCACTTTCAAAATACAGTGATGAACTTGCATTAATGCATTCTTTAGGTTGGGTTGTTTTATCTCTGAGTGGCACTTTTGTGCACACAATGAGCTAAATGGCCAGGTCATATGGACCCCAAGAGCTCAGAGAAGGGGGAGCTGGGCAGATGGTAGCCTTCCGTCAAGGCCATCCAGCATTTTCTGTAACATGCACAGGGTATGGCTCTCCCATACATAGGGGCCATGACTTAAATGTCCCATCCAATTAATGGTAGCCTTTCAAAGTCCATTGGTGTCCCCTATTGACCAAGGGCAGGGTGGGAGGTTTTGCAGAGATAAATCTTAGTGCTGGCCCAGCTGGGACTTGAACCTGGGTTGGATTGTTTTACCTCTGAGTGGCACTGTTTTGTACACAATGGGCTAAATGGTGTGCCAGTGTTTGTTTTTTTTTTCACAAGGACCCCGAAGTTTGAGGGAGGAGACTCACTGGAACAGCTATTGGGAGACAGATGGTCGCTCCTATCAAGGCCATCCAGCATGTTCTGTAACATGTACAGTGTACAGGTACATGTAAAGTGTACAGGGTATGGCTTTCCCACACACTGGACCACAGCTTAATGCCCCATTCAATGGGTGGCAGCCTTTCCAAGTCCATTGGTGTCCCCTATTGACCATAGGCAGTATGGCTTGAACCTGAGAAATGTAGATTACAAGCCTGGCACACTACCAACTGTAATGGTAGTGTGCCATGAGATACCTGGCACCATCACTTTTTCACTTGTTTGGGAGGTTGAAGAAGAATCTCCAGTGACAATATTACAGAGGCTTCATCTAAGATGCATCCTTCTATTGGCAGGGCTTTGATAAGCTGATTATGAGAAGTGTCTAAAAAATCTGGTGACAAAGTGGAAAATAAAACATGAAAACAATATACATTTCCTGTATATTGTCTTCAGTGTAATTACCTGCCTTTTCAGAAATTATAAAGGGAACCTTACTTTCTACTTACATACATATATAATCCTCAAGTAGACATGGGCTGCAATGATTTAAATGCTGTGAAATACCTAACTAATCACAGTGCTATGAATCATGTGCTATTGTACCATTGTCGCATGCATTTTCACCAATCTTACTGTGTAGCATAGATGCTCTTTTTATATACTGGCATAATGTTTTAAAACATCTTTGCTACATTATACTAGCATAAAAAGGGATTTTCAAACTTGGATATCTATGCAATTCTGATTATATTGCAAGTAATGGCAGTGTCAGCAAAATGTCCTTTCAAAGCAGTTCCATTCCATATATTTTACTTCATCATTTATTAAATTTAACATTGTTGTATTTGTTCATCCACGTGACCTGGTCATATAGCTCATTGTGTGCAAAAAAGTGCCTTTCAGAGATAAAACAACCCAATGAATGCATTAATGGAAGTTCATTACTGCATTGAAAGTTAAATAAAATAGAAAAAAAGCAATGGTGACAGGTGCCTCTCTGTGACAGCAGTTCAGACTCTCTCAAACCACTTGTTTCACCCAGTATGTGCTGACATCTCTGATGCTCAGTCAACAATTATACTCCAGATGTGTGGAGAAATAATGAACAAGTTATATTAAAAGAAGTATTTGACCTTGTACCAGATTGACACATACAGTAAATATGAATATAATGAAATCAAGCAGATGATCAAAACATATTTGTTATACTGAAATGCAATAAAAAAAGTGCTATGATAGTTTTCTAATTGTCTGTTCCAACAAGCATTGCTCTGTGAATTCTTAAATGATTTCACAGCTTTTTAACCCACCTGGAAAGATTCCATACCATTACAAAACAGCGAAGACTTAGTGCCATAGTCGCTAAAAATAACTAAACTAATTAATAAACGACCAAAACAATAAGGAATAAATACAACAGTGTTAAATTTAACAAATGATGAAGTAAAATACATGGATTGGAACTGCTTTGAAAGGAAAGGACTTTTCATTGATGCTGCCAGTTATATTAAAAGAAGTATTTGACCTTGTACCAGATTGACACATACAGTAAATATGAATATAACGAAATCAAGCAGATGATCAAAACATATTTGTTATACTGAAATGCAACAAAAAAATGTGCTATGATAGTTTTCTAATTGTCTGTGAATTCTTAAATGATTTCACAGCTTTCTAACACCTGGGAAGATTCCATGCCATTACAAAACAGCGAAGACTTAGTGCCATAGTGGATATAAATAACTAAAGAGTTAAATTTAATAAATGATGAAGTAAAATACATGGATTGGAACTGCTTTGAAAGGACTTTTCGCTGATGCTGCCATTACTTGCAATACAATCAGAATTGTGTAGATCTCCATTTGAAAATCCCTTTTTATGCTAGGATAATGTAGCAAAGATGTTTTAAAGCATTATGCCAGTATATATAGAGAGCATCTATGCTACACAGTAAGATTGGTGAAAATGCATGCAACAATGGTACAATAACACGATTCATATCATTTTGATTAGTTAGGTATTTCTAGTAGTGAAGCTAGTATTTCTAGAAGTGAAGCATATAAATCATTGCAGCCAAAAGCTACTTGAGGATTATATACTCTGATCAGCCAAAACATAAAAACCACCTACCTAATATGATGTAGGTCCTCCTCTCACTGCCAAAAGAGCTCTTACCCGATGAGGCATAGATTCAACGAGATATTGGTAGGTATCGCTTCATATGTGGTACCACGACTGCAACAGAAGATCCCGCATTTCCTGCAAATTACCTGGTTGGGGTGATGCTGCTTGTACCTGTTTCTCCAACTCAAACCACAAATACTCGATAGTATTCATGTCTGGTGAATTTGGGAGCCTTTGCAATAAATGGAATTCATGTTCTAGGAACCATTCCTGAACCTTCTTTGCAGTGTGACGTGGGGCATTGTCTTGTTGAAAGATGCCATCTCTGCCAGGGAATGCACTCGCCATAAAGGGGTGTACTTGGTCAGCCACGATGTTCAGGTAGATGACAGCTGTCAGAGTTTGCTCTACAGGGATAATTGGTCCAATTGTTCCCCAAGAAAATATTGCCCAGACCATCCAGCCACCTGGATCTGTCCCACAGTGCATCCAAGTGAGAAGGCTTCCGTGGGTAAATGTCGCAAATGAGCTCGTCCATCCACATGGGGTAACAGAAAATGGGATTCATCTGACCATGTTACCCTCTTCCAGTCTTCTATGGTCCAATGTCAAAGATTATGTGCCCACTGCAAGCATTGACAACAGTGAACGGCATAGGCACACAAATGGGTTTGTGGCTGCGGAGACCCATGTCCAAGAGTTTACGATGAACTGCGTGTTTGGACACATTGGGCACTTTACAACAATTGAAATTATGAGTAATGTCGGCCACAGTAGCCATCCTGTTGCTGTGGACAAGATGATAACCTGTGCTGACCTCTGGCATCAATGAGGCATGGCCAGCCCATGCCTTGTTGACGGCTCGAAGTGTCACCTGTTTTGGACCATCTTTGATAGGTACTAACTACTGCATAGTGTGAGCAGTCTACCAGCATTGCTGTTTCAGAGATGCTCTTACCAAGGCGTCTTGCCGTAATGATCTAGCCTTTGTGAAAATCAGATAAATTCTTTGCTTTTCCCATGTTGAGACGAAATGAAATACTGCCTGTGAAAGCTCTGACCCAGGTATTATATATATCATTCGTGACCTTGGCATGTGACACTGATTGGCTGCATGTGCATTTCTTTCATAATGCAGAGGTGGTTTTAATGTATTGGGTGATCAGTGTATGTATATAAGTAAAAAGTATGGTTCCCTTTATAATTTCTGAAGAAGGCAGGTAATTACACTGAAGATCATATACAGGAAATGTATATTGCTTTCGTGTTTTATTTTCCATTTAGTCACCAGATTTGTTTAGACACTTCTTATAATCAGCTTATCAAAGCCCTGCTGATAGAAGGATGCATCCTAGATGAAACCACTTTGTGATCTCCTCTGTAATATTGTCACTGGAAATTCTTCTTCAGCTTCCCAAACAAGTGAAAAAATGATGATGCCTCTCTGGGACAGCATTTCAGGCTGTCTCTTGAACCATTTATTTCACTCAGTATATGCTGTGACATCTCTCTAGAGTTTTGAGGGAAATTGATGAAAATGATCCTGTTGAAATGAAATTTGTTGTTTGTGAGGTTGAAGTTTTTTTCAAAATAGAAGGTCTCTCTACACAGAGATAACTTTGAAGCTTGACTAGCTTATCATGGTTTCTCATACAACATGCAAACACTTAACATGACATGCTCTCTGCTTAGTACTCAGGTATAGGCTAACCACTAGACCAGGTAGGGTTGAAAGTTGCATCACCCATCATGCTTTTATTATTGAAGTATGATATGATTTTTGTCATTATTTTTATAATGTTGATAAATAGTTTCTTTGGAAATTTATTTAATAGGATCTTCCAAGCTAGAAGTATAACTTTGTTATAGTGTAAATGTGGTTGATTGTAGATGATTATTGCTTTTTCAGTATATGACAGTTTAAAATGAGAATTGTTGGAGGAAATGATAGTAGCTTCTTCAAAGATTGTTATTGCATTCTGATTAATGACAGTAGTTGCTAGTGAAGTTTCAGGTATCTTACTTTTTATGTTGTTTTTATGTTCAGTAATTCTTTTTGTAAACTTCTTGATATCATGCCAATATATTCTAATGATACATCTACATTTGTAGAAGAAATATTTAGGTTTAATTTTATATATAAGTCATCCATATCAACCAAAATTTATCCTTCAATGAAGAACTACCTACTAATACCTCCAGCTGGGAAGATCCCATATGATTTACTAATGTGAATATATTTATCAATGATACAAAATACTGTAAAAAAATTGTGTTATGCTTCAACAATAAAAACATGATGCAACTTCACAAACATCAAAATTCATCTGAACATGCTTTCATACCTTGCATTTGCTTTCAAAAATAATGTTTTTGTTCAAATATAACCTATTTTTTAAAATACATTACCATCTTTGCAGGGCCCAGGGTGGCTCAGTCAATAGTGTGCCAGACTCTAATCTGTAGTTTCAAGGTTTCAAAGTTCAGTTGCTTGAGCCAGCGTTGAGATATATCTCTGCAAAACTCCTCGCCCTGCCCTTGGTCAGTAGGGGATACTGATGGGCTTGGAAAGGCTGCCATCCATCAGATGGGATGTTAAGCTGTGGCCTCATGTGGAAGACCCTTACTCTGTGCAAGTTAAAGAACACACTTGACACATTGACAACAAGAACACATTGACAGGAGCTACCATCTATCTCCTAACAATTGTCCAGTGCCCCCCCCCCCTCTCAGAGACCTTGGGGGCCCTTGTGATCTGGCCACTTAGCCCATTGTGTGCAAAAAAGTGCCACTCAGAGGTAAAACAACTCAACCATCTTTGCTGATGAAGGATATATTCACATATGAAATCAAGATCCTTTGATTTGTGCATGTGGATTAATGTTACTATATTGTGAATTAGTGTGCATTTTATGAAGTTATCAAGTATTTATCCTGTTTATGCTCCATATATATATATGAACTGTAAGAGTTCTACCATCATGATATTGAAATAAATGAAACTTGGATGCACTTCAATTTATTGACTTTGCACATACTATCAACATCTTTATTGCTCTGGGATTTGCTATATCAGATCTATACTTTTTGTAAAACACATATATCAGTGTTATTTGATGATATTTATCTAATTATTTATATACTGCAATTATTCCTTTTTTGCTATAAAGTATCTTAGAACTGTGAGGAAAAATATAATGTTCCATATAAGTTCTTAGACCCCATTTATTAATTCAGAAACATTTTACTTAAGACGTTTGTATATGTTGGTCCACGAAATATTTTACAGTTAATTTTCTTTGTTATTTTCAAAGTTCAACATCTTCACAAATGCATTTGAGCTATTACAAATCTGGTCATCTTGATTTCTAAGTGCACATTTTTAAGGAAATGCAATTGGAATAGAATATGTGTAATATAACAGAAGTTTCGACTTTTGTAGTAATTCAAAACATTTGCACTTTTGAAAATGTCGAATCTTTAGTGGCATCTCTAGGCAAAGAAGCAGAGTGCAATTATACACTGTTGGAGATGAATGGTGAAGTGATATTAGTAAGTCATAACTATTTACATACATACAAAATAAATCATGCATCCATTGGCTACAGAGGCACAAATTTGAAAGTATGGGTTAGACATAATTAAATAAGAATAAATGAAGGATAAAATTTTGGAATATAATGCCCTACACTTTCCTTTTTACATTTTAAATTATACTTCCTTAATTTATTGTTTTTATGCAACCAGGTATGCCTTTGAAACAGAAGTGGTACCACAGTTGTTTTTTTTAATTTGTGAAAGGATTGTGAACTTAGAACTTTGTTGGGCAGTAGCAGCTACAAAACTTTATATGCTTTTAACTACATAATCAAAATACTATGTGATATTTAAATTGTTTCAGTTACGGAAAATATTTCTCTAATATGCTTATCCTAGAAAACTTTTCATGCATGTTCTCATTTTATGTATTTTTTGTTTTAAAATATTCCATACATTTCATAATCATTTTCAGTTCTGCTGTGTATATAAGCTATGGAACAGTAATTTTTATTATTAACTTTTTAATCACCTAATACATTTACAGGTTTGACTTCATATTGGACAATGTAGGTGGAAATACTGCTGAATTTGCTATGAACCTGCTCAGGACATGGAGAAACAGTAAATATATTACTGTTGTGTCACCTCTTCTGCAAAATACTGATCAATATGGTATTGTTATTGGAACCCTTTTAGCTGCATCTCAAGCTGTTTCAGATTCACTAAAAGTATGTATGCTAGTAGTATATGACATCCTGTTTATATATATGTCTAATACACTAAAAACACAATTTACATACACATTGCACTCGTCCATTAACCTGCCCTGCTCCATTACAATAATGCAGTCAGTTGAAATGCCTTGTGGACTATAAATAAGTCAGACACATAACTGCTATATAACCACAGCTGACAACCTTGCATCACATAAATTCGGATTTGGGAGAGTGAAAAATCGGTGGAAATCGGAACAAGGCATTTTTACAGTTTACGGTACTTAGGCAATGCAATAATGCATTGCATCTAATGGAACATTTGACTTCCAGTCTCCCAGTGACAACGAAAAAATTTAATTCCAGAAGTAAATCGTTTTTTAATATTACTTCCGTAAAAAACACCACTAAATGTGCAATTTAAACTAATCACAAAAGTGTTTCAATATCACATTGGCACTTTTTCTGAATATTCTTTCTAATCTGGCAATGGCCGCCATCTTTATTTTTTTAAACCTACGATCCACAGATCGAAATTTTGCCAAATATTCAACTTTTTGGAAAGTTTTACAAATAATCTAAACAATCATATTACTTTTTACACTTAGCAGTAAAGAGGCCGTACAACGAGAATATGCTGAGTAAAGAATATAATGATAAATGTTTATTCCTAAGCATAAAATTTTTCTTCCACTAGAAGTAATAATATCTAGACATATTTTTCTAATTGCACATCATAGCCACTTCTTGTTTCAACAGACTATTATCACTAACAAGTAAATATTCCGTAATTTAAAAAAACTTTCAAAAATCAATAATTTCATCAGAGATGACCATTAAACAACGAATTGCCATTCCATGATTTAAGAAAATCCCGGTACAAAATTATCGGAGAAAACCATTTGAACCTAAACATACTGCTAAATGACGAACAGTTCTGCTCTTTTTACTGACCAAAGCCAAAAGAACAAAATTGTAAACAATTTACTGCCGATTCACAGTAATAAAGACCCAGGAACTAAATAATCCCATCAAAGACTACAATCCCAAAACATATGAATTATCCTAAATAATGAGCCGCCGATCCACAGTATAAAAAAGCCCCCAGAACTAAATAATCCCATCAGTTAGCAATACACAGCCATTTGTATTATTAAAAAATACCCACAGCAAGATAATATCATTGGAGACAACCATTTAAAAAAAGGAGTTTTTAACAATATTTTAAACTGAGCTTTTAAATGGAGAATTTAAAACATTGCTAAAGATTGATTAAATATCATAAATCATCTGCAACTTTTAGTATTTACCTGAGGCAACATTTATAACTTTAGGCTACATATGTAGGAATTAAATCCAAATTGCCTTTAAAAAATACTATATGTTAGTTAAATCTGCATCAGTTAGGAAAGTTTAGGTTCTGAAAACTCTTTTTATTCACTTTAGAAGGTTCAATCTGCAAAAAAAAAATCAAGAACCAGAGGCCGTACAAAACATACTAACAGAGAATCGAATAAATCGTTTGATACAATGAAAAGCTATCTGAAAAGCTATCGTACTATTATCAATTCACTTACTTTTTTTTAATCTTGCTAAAAACAAACATTAGGGCTTTTAACCTTTAACACCTTAAGAAGGTTAGTCACTTGTGGTGCCATCTAATGAGCTGAGTGCCATAAACTGCAGGGATACTGCCAAAACAGATATGGTCAGGACCCATTCAAGCTGCAGTGTCTATCGTGGCCCACAGATAGGGAAGTTCTCTAATCTGTATTATTTCTTTCACTCTGAAGTTTCATATTCTAAATAATCCAATTAACGTTTAGTCGGCCAGAACTGGGAGAATTGGGTATTCAATAAACACACCTTTAGACACACTCTATGATTTTCGTAAGTGTAAAACTGAAAAAAAAAACCTAAAAATCGGATTTTCGGATTTTAAACCAAAAATCGGAGAAATTGGTAGCTCTGTATAGCTTACCTGCAACTGTTATGATGGGTAAACACAGTGGCCTGAGCAAGCTCTATCATAGGCAGATAGGGTGTGAGGAAGATGAGGTGCCCCCACATCCCCGAGTGCAGAATGTTTGGGAATTTCACGTGACTGCTGCATGTGTGTACCAGGATTACATGAAAAACTGTAGCTACTGAGAAAAATGCGGCTGTAACTGGGCCATTGATGTTCGAGGTGAGCTCTGCTTCTCCTGTATTGGAATGGAGGTCCACAGTGCAGATGATAATGTCGGCATTCAACGACAAAATAGCTACAAAGGTTTATGCAAAGACCAGTCAACATATGATAGCATGACTGGGCAGCTATGGCAGTCACATTGAGTACTCTTGTTAACAGGACATCACCAGGCTATGAGACTGCAGTGGGCAAAGGAACATTGTCAGTGGACTGTAGAAGACTGGAAACAGCTTGGTCTGACGAATCAAGGTTCCAACTACAATATGCTGATTAGAGGTTGTGTATGTGATGTAGACCACATGAGACCATGGACTCCAACTGTCAAGTCTGGGTTTTACAGGCTAGTGAAAGTGGTGCAATATTCTGTGGCATTTTTATGTGCGCCACCTTGTACCTATTGAGACCACCATCACACACACACACACACACAAGGCTATATGTTGACGTACTTGCCTACCACAAACACCCATTCATGGCTATCCATTTTGCACAGCAGGATGCCTTCTTTCACAAGACAATGCTCTGTCTCATCACTGCCATTTGATGAAGGTTGGTGGAGTATTCCAGCGAGTTCATAACCCTTAAATGGCCATCTCTGCAGATTTGAACCCTATTGAGCATCTGTAGAACGAAATGGAGCTATGTATTCCAGCCTGAAACCCACCACCAACAATTCTAGGTGTTTTACCTCCATTTTACAGGTCTTTTAAATTTTTTGAAAAATGCATGAAATATAAATCAGTTTAATAATTTTACTTTACATTTTAAATAAATAAGTGACTTATATATTTACATCTTACTCATTGAAACATAAAAAGAAATAGTTGCCATCCCAGATCATAGTGTCAAGCCCAGGTGCCAAAATCATGGGAAGAGTGACATCATATTAGTGGAGAAAAAGCAGAGCTGGCCTTAGTTCAGTGTTCTTAGAATACTCTTACATATCTGCAGAGGTGTGGTTCGAAAACATTAACATTTTTCACAAAACCATTAAGTTAATAAAATTTTGCCTCTATTACCCTTACGAGCATTCTGAAAAGGGCCCATGGTCCCCTTTCCACCTCCCTCCCCTTGATTCAGCCCTTGGTTGGGGTGTATAATAAATTGTCCTTTTAATGTAATACATAACAGTAAAAGATACACTAAGAATATTGAAGTCATGAAATGTGAATAATTTTTTAAAAGGAAGAGAATATTTCTTTAAAGTGATTATTGCTGATTGATGCAAAAGCTGCATTTAGCACAGCTTTGGTGTTGCTAGCTGGTTAATTATGTAGCTTTATGTTGCTCGCCAGTTATCACTTATAATTGACAAAAAGGAGTTGCTTGGATGTTATATTTTTGCTGTTTTATCACATAGGTTTGCTTGAAATCATTTATTATTTAAGTTGTTGATTGTAGGTCTTGAGAACCTTTGGGAAAATGCACACACAAAAATGTAAAGTAAAAGTATTCAAAAAACCGTTAATGAGTTCAAAAGTGCATCATCTTGATTCTTCAATTTTATTAGGGATTTTATTTGACTCATCATCATCATCATCCTCAAGCAGCCATGGGCTACGGAGGTCCAACCAGACCACGCAGTTTAACTCTCCAAGCATATCTGTCCTGAGCTACATCTGCTGCATCCGGCCACTGCACACCAATTCTAACAAGGTCCTGTTTGACATTGTCTGCCCACCGCATCCTAGGTCTCCCCCTCCTTCTGAAGCCTCTAGGCACACTGTTCATAACCCTATTCGCCAATCTATAATTATCCATACGGGCAACATGGCCAAACCAGCGGAGTCTCTCTCTGCACAATATGCTGCTTAAAGGAGGTTGCAGACTCCTTTGCCTAACCTCATCATTAGTTATAAAGTTAAACCACCTAATACCCAAGATACTGCGTAAGCATCTAGAATCAAAAGCATCTAGTTTCCTGTTATCTTGTTTACACAGCGTCCAAGTTTCACTACCATAACTAACCCTAGAAAGAACCAAACTATTATACAGTCTAATTTTAGTCTTTAGGTGTATATGCCTATTTCTCCACAATCTCCATAGATTCTTAAAAGTCCCGGCAGCAATACCTATTCGTCTGTTAATCTCATGCCGCACATCACCAGTATCAGTTACATAGCTCCCAAGATAATTAAACTGTGACACCTGCTCAAGACTGCAACCATTCAGATTAACTGAATCGCAACCTGCCTGACCAATTTTCATCACTTTAGTTTTCTCTCTGTTTATAACCAAACCTACTCTACTACTAGTCTCATCAACAGCTCGAATGAAAGAGTTCATCTCATCAACATCATTTGCCAAAAGGGCTAAATCATCAGCATAATCTAAATCAGAAATTTTCGTATCTCCAGCCCATTAAAGGCCAAAATCTTTCCCTCGAAGTGAATTTCGCATAACATAATCAACAACCAAACTAAAGAGAAAAGGAGACAAAATGCACCCTTGTTGAACACCAGAAGCAATGCTAAACCAATTGCTACAAGACTTACCAACTCTCACACATGACTCAGTGTTACTATAGAGAGCTTTCATTATGTTAACTAACTTGTCTGGTATACCATATGATCTCACAATCAACCACAAATTATGACGATCAACAGAGTCGAAAGCCTTTTTGAAATCAACAAAGCTAGCAACCAAAGGTTTCTGAAACTCTAAACATTTCTCAAGAATCTGCCTAGGTGAAAATATCTGATCTACACATCCCCTACCACTTCTGAATCCACATTGCTCATCACGCAATTGCCTGTCAACCAGATTCTTAATTCTATTAAGCACAATCATGGAAAGAACTTTACCTGGAACAGAGAGTAGGCTGATACCCCTATAGTTATCACAAGAACTGCGATCACCTTTTTTGAAAATAGGGATAATAATAGCTCTGGTAAAATCTTTAGGAACCATGCCTTTATCATAAAAGTTATTCAAAATTTCAGTCATCCAAGTGATAACCAAAACATTCCCAGCTCTGAGCATTTCTGTAGTAATTTCATCTACCCCTGGGGATTTATGAAGTTTCAGTTTAGAGATAGCCAAGCTAACTACAGATTGTGTTATAGGGCCAACATTAAAGCTGCCAATGCATCTATCATCATTACAAACAATGGGAGTAGAACTAACCACATTGTTTAGAACATCACTGAAATGCTCAGCCCACCTAGCCATGAGAGAATCCTCACCTTCTATAACCTTACCTTGTTTATCCTTCAATCCCTGTATGCCTGTCCGTTTTCTACCACATAAAACATTAACTATCTGGTACAGCTCTCTGCTGTTGTGCTGCCTAACTGCTTCCTCAGCTTTGTCAGCCAAGCTATCAAGCCAAAGATTTTTATCAGTAGCTAACTGATCCTTTACACGTTTATTAAGCTCTCTGTAATCTTTTCTATTAGGACTAGTAGGGTACTGATTAAGGACATTCCTGCAATTCCTTCTTTCCGAAATAAGCTCAATTGCCTTGTCACTTAAATAATTCTGCCTCCTCTGCTTCTTTTTTCCTAAAAGAGTACTGTTAGTTTCCAAAAAAGCCTGTTTAAAATGGCCCCATTCTTCCTCAACTTCAGTATTAAGCAAACCATGACCGTCATAATGACTAAGTAACCTATCATGGTAAGCTTTAGCTATAACTGGGTCATTCAGAGCTTCAGTATTAAAGGTAAATTTTTTAACTCTAGCACAACACTTTTTAAGTTTAAGTTGCAAGACACTTTTAACAAGGTAATGGTCAGATCCAATTTCAGCTCCCCTATATGTCCTGGTATTTCTAACAGAACTAGCCCATTTGCTGTTAATTAATATATCAATCATATTCTTATGCAGCCCATCAGGTGAAACCCATGTGTATTTATGTATGTCGCGGTGTTTGTAATATGTGTTAGTTATTCTGAAACCATTGAGTTTACTTACCTGTAGGAGGCGTTGCCCATTGCAGCTACCAATACCAAAAGGACCTATTACTCCTCCCCAAAGGTCAGAGTTGGTACCAACTTTGGCATTGAAGTCACCAAGAACAAGGGTAATATCTCCTTTCTTGACAGAATTCAAAATGTCCTGAAGTTGTCCGTAAAACCTATCCTTCTCATCCTCATCAGCATCCTCAGTGGGGGCATAACAGCAGATAACATTCAAGTTTTTAATGCTTGTCTGAATGAAATTTTGCTGTAAGAAACCTTTCATTAATGCACTCATATCCTAGAAGAGCATCACTAGCATGTCTGCTGAGCAACAGACCCACGCCTTGGTGATGCTTTCCATCCTCCCTTCCTGTAAAGAGAAATTTAAAGTTATTTTTAAGTATCTCACCTTTACCTGTCCATCTGGTCTCTTGCAAGCCTAGAATATCTAGGTTATAGCGCTGGAATTCCTGCATGAGGACATCGACAGAATAATCTCTATGTAATGTCCTCACGTTCCACGTTCCTGCAGAAAGAAAATGATTAGTAGGATTTTTAAAGAAATTAGGTTTATTGAGATTGGTAGGGCCAACAATATCAAACAGCCCCCTGATCGCAGGCATGGAGCAAAGACCCGTTCCTCCTCCGCTAAAGGCTGAAGTCACCGATGCTGGTAGGAACTTCAGGCACCACCTTTTCAAGTGGACTTTTTCAAGAGCCACATGGCCTGGCCTGCCTGAGACGCATTACTCCTGGGGCGGGGGTGGCTCAGTCGGTAGCGCGCCAGGCTCGTAATCTGTAGTTCCCAGGTTCGAGTCCCAGCTGAGTCAGCGTTGAGATTTATCTCCGCAAAATTCCCCGCCTTGCCCACGGTCAGTAGGGGACACCGATGGGCTTGGAAAGGCCGCCGTCCGTCGGATGGGACGTTAAGCCGTGGCCCCGTGTGCGGGAGAGCCATACCCTGTGCACGTTAAAGAACACGCTGGATGGCCTTGACGGGAGGCTACCATCTGTCTCCCAACAGCTGTTCCAGTGGGTCCCCTCCCCCAACCTTCTCTGAGCCTTCGGGGTCCATGTGACCTGGCCATTTAGCCCATGGTGTGCAAAAAAGTGCCGCTCAGAGGTAAAACAACCCAACCCAACCCAACGCATTACTCCAGTTTACGCTTGACGATGCCCAACTAGCTAAGGTTCAGGTACCTGCGATGGCCTCTGATTAGGATTATCCACCAGCTGATATAAGGTATCCCATGCCTCTGTTCACTTAGAGCTGGCAACCCAGAAGCAAACAGAAAACACAGTGGCAGACTCTCCCTCAACAGAGGCCCACCAGTGCAGCAAGTCCAGGATCCATAATCAAGCTCAAATCCATAAACAAGTCCAGTCTAGTAGGTATAAATGGTCAGCACCAGGACCCTGTGAAGTTGACCACTCCTCAGCAGGGTTGAAAAAAAAGAAAAAAGTGGCCGTAGATGACCAGATCAGCAGGCCATACTGAACTGGCAGCTCTCTCCTTCCGTTCCCTTCCAAAAGAGAATATCTCTTTTGAAAGGTACTAACGGCCTGCACCACAAGAAGGCGGGGTCGGACATTAGGTGCTAGACCTGGCCGGTTCTGTGCATCATCACTAGGGATTGGACTATCAACATTTTTTGTGTTATTTAATCTAAACATTTAGTTGTAATTGTTGAAGTTTATTTTTGTGCTAAAAATGTAAATAGTGTAATAGTTAATTGTAAGATATGTTTTAGGCAGGAGAGCAGCATGTTACCACAGCCAATGTAAGGGATGCTTATATGTAAATGGCCCAGAATTCAACAGTGGACTCTTGTAGTCAAAGAAAATCATCGAAGCAATGTTTCCTGTTCTGGACATTGTGACTACTTGGCTAGTGGGAGGATGAATGTTTCCATTGTATGCTCATATGTTGTTTCTGGATTGAAATGGTGATAATGTAACTTGTCATTTGCAACAGTACACTGGAGAAAATCGTTACTTTCCCGTTCATATCTGATAAGATGTTGCAGGCTTAAACACATCCTTATTGTCATTTGCCCAGTAGACAGTGTTTTGGAACCTATTGGGCATAGACTTTGCAGAGGTTGATGTGGTGATGCAAAACTGCAGTTTCAATGCTGATATTTGTTAATACCACTACAGCTTTCGGTGCAGAAAATGTACGACAGTTTTTAGAAGTTATCGATGTAATAAACATTAAAAATCAATCCAAAGTGAATGCACAGTATCCCTTGTCAAGATAGACATAAAACATTAATTAATAGGTTCTGAAAAAAATTCATCGCCGACACGGCAGGAATCGAACCCACATTTCTCCAGATTCATGCCAGAGTGTGCTACCTTGCACCATGCGTTGGACAATGAAATTTTTCAGAATAAGACCTTATAAACCTTAATCATTGAGACGTGGCTGAGACAGTGCCATCTATACTCAAGGAGATGCAACTTTTTCAGTCGTTGCTATTGATTATCAGATGTTAATAAAAAGGTCGCAAATGCTACCGCATTAATATATAATTAAAAATCAATCCAAAGTGAATGCACAGTATTCCCTGTAAAGATAAACATCAATTAATAGGTTCTGAAAAAAAATTCATCGCCGATATGGCGGGAATCGAACCCACATCTTTCCAGACTATATAAAGCCGACATGATCTACTGGGCAATGTAGCACACATGCCCTTTGGTTTCGTACGAAGTGCACACTTCATGTCAATGTGCCATAAGAGTGTTAATTCATGCAGAACCCATTTATCCAACTTCACTTTCTCAATGACCTCCAAGTACGGAAAAATCCTAATTTGTCTGTCAAACTACAATACATCACAGACTTATTTTGAAGGCCATTGATATTCTTCAAACCAATGTCGTCTGTTCATTAGCTACGCCTTCCCCACATGCTGCATTGATATTGCTACAAAAATCTACTTGGCAAAATGGTCATTCTGTTATCGTAAGCAGCCTTCGTGATTTGGTAATATTTCTGGTAAAAGTGGCCATTTGATAAGCAGCAACCTAAATATGTATCATAACTGAAACTGATGGAATGTTGACTTGTAATATGGCACTTCTTGCTAAATCACTGTTTGATAGGTATATTCTACATTCATAACCACGAGCCACTTTGAATCTACACTCAAGATATTTTTTTTTGCAAAACTGGCATGTCACTGTTTATGAAGGATTTCGTAGCTGGTGGTGAGCTGTCTTTCTAAACTTATGATGCTATAAGACTTTTATGATAGATGGTGAAAAAATGTTAGTTACAAGTTAAAATTTTGAAAAGTTCAAGATATAATTTTGCCCTGAACCCAAATCTGAATGCACGCCATGTGTTCTAACCATTAAACTATCAGTGGAACTGAACATTTTCGCAGTAAATACATTGCTTGAATTCCATTTTTACAGTAATCTGTGCTTTTACTATTGTTTGAATTTCAGGCCGACAACTTCGAATTGTGCTACTAAGGGTGCTTTCCTTACAAATACCCAGTAATAGTTTTCTGGTAACACTACATGTTTCTGTGAAAAATTACATTAGTTATGACACAACTTTATATAGGTTACCAACA
This sequence comes from Ryuthela nishihirai, assembly GCA_038380435.1. Taxonomy (NCBI): domain Eukaryota; kingdom Metazoa; phylum Arthropoda; class Arachnida; order Araneae; family Heptathelidae; genus Ryuthela; species Ryuthela nishihirai. Next base: position 48,928,054 of record JAWZYU010000024.1, on the reverse strand, counting down.
ATTGATGTTTTTAGTTCTCAGTCACTGGATTTGTCAACAAATTCAAATTTCAATTGTGGTTTTCTTTGCAGAATTTAAAAGATGGCCGAAGCTTCAGATGGGCGTTCTTTGTTCCTAATGGGTGTGCTTTGCAGAAAATTAGTAACATGGTAGATAACAAGGAGGTAGGTTAGAATTTTGCATTGCAATTATTGTACTATATTAGTCTTTTGGTTAAAAAATATGGTAAAGCAATTGCTCATAAATTTGATATTTTTTAATAAAAAATACTGTTGAAGCTGTGCAATGTTCAAGTTTTTTGTAAGTTCTACTCGTAGTTGAAATTACAGTAATTAGAATTTCCTCTCTACCTTAAGCATAAAGTCACTGCAACATTTTATTAGTAGTGATTTGTATTGGCTGTGAATTTCGAAACATGTATAATTGTCTGATATAATTTTCTCAGACAGCTGTTCACAAGTTGCAGTGTGTTTTAACCTCTGAGCGGCATTTTTTGCACACCATGGGCTAAATGGCCAGGTCACTAGGACCCCGAAGGCTCAGAGGTTGGGATCCACTGGAACAGCTGTTGGGAGACAGATGGTAGCCTTCCGTCAAGGCCATCCAGCGTGTTCTTTTAACGTGCCATGGTGTGACGAATCCGACGAACGGCGGCCTTTACAAGACCATCGGTGTCCCCTACTGACCGGGGGGGGGGGGGGTTGCGGAGATGTCTCAACATTGACCCAGCTGAGACTCAAACCTGGGAACTACAGATTACGAGCCTCGCACGCTACCCCAGTCCTTCAAGTTGTAGCGAGTCAGGAGTCAAATTATTACTGATCCTATGCAAGTTCTATACACTTGAAATATTATTTTCCGATGATGAATCAGTAGTAGATTACCTATTGACATTGAATTCAATAAATTTTGCAGATACTGTTAGTGTAATCAATAGTAAATACATGATTATTTCATTAATAATTGTGGTTTAGTGTTCTCGACTAATCAGTCTACTTCTGAGAAATATGAAAAAGGCTGTCATTCCCGTTCATAGATGGCACTACAAGGTGAGAAGATTTAAGAATACAATTAGCTGGTACCACTCATCGTCAAACTCGTTTTTTCAGTAAAATTTATTGTAGTTAACACTTCTCATGCAATATCAAATTTAAAGAAAATATAGCTGATCCATTATTATTACAGATTGTTCCTGTAGTTGAAAAGGTTTATGAATTTGAAGATATCCCACAAGCCTATAAAAAAATAATGGATGGTCATGCCAGAGGGAAAACAGTTGTTAACGTTACAGAAAAGTGAACTGTATATCTATGATGTAAATAACCACACTTTCTTTTGCTATGTTTCTTTAATAAATAAAACCATTTTTAATGAACATGAAGCATGTACAAATGCCAATGCTGAAGTTACAATAAAATGCGTTAAAAGATCTCATGGCAACTTGTTGTACATGAGTGTCTGGTAATAAATTCAAGACATTAAGTAATATTTTACATCAATACTAGCCACAAAAAACATGTAAATGTACATTCGTAAGATGTTAAATTTTAAAAGGTAGCATTATCTGATGTATTTTTAATTTACACCTCATTAACTATTCAAAGTGTACTACTCTTAAAAGAAATTTACACAACTTCTTAAGTTTAGCATTATATATAAAAGTGACAAGACAAAAAAAAATAACTATGCAGCAAGTAGGGGGAAAAAATTAGTTTGACACCTGCATGGATGTCCTATGCCAGTGTTTTTCAGCATAACTTATTCTAAGTATGTAAAGTTTGATAGGCTAAGGAATTTTGTAACCTGTAAAAAAAATTAGCAACCAGGATCCGAAATTATTTTGCTGAATTCATTCCACATTAACACAGTTTGATCATTCTCCTAGTTAATTATATCGCATAATCCTTGGCTACTGATCAAAGGGACCTGGGTTGGAGCCTTGGGTAAGGCACGGATGTTTGTGTCGTTTTTCTGCTGAGGTCCTGTTATCCTCACATACCTACTATGGCGTATAAACCGAGAGGCTCCTGTCAGACCTCTATGGCAAGCAGCTGCTTGAAAAGATATCTGTATATGTAATCTCACTGATTATTTGTTGCCAGAAGCAGTATCAAATATTTTAGGTGTACTAGGTTGCTTCAAATTGTATATATGAATAGACCCACCAGTTCCCTGTAGCCCAACTTCTCTTTTTTTCAAGGCAGGAGAAAAGTTGGCATTGAAGTGCTTTAAGAGAAAAGCCACGGTTTTAGTTCTCTGTCCATCTACAGATATTAAACCTTTTATGGTTTTGGAAATAAATCAAAAAATTCTCTTCAGATTGGATAAGTACCAATTTCTTTTTTCAAATCCCAATAGTTTTCATTTCCACCTCTAGAAAACAGTAAAATTTTAAACCAATATTATAAATGATAATTCATACTTGAAATTTATTGCTAGTCAGCTTATATCGACAGCAGCGATTTGTTCCCCTACCTCCAGGTGGTCATGAAAACACATTGACACACAATTATTTTCGGGTTTGATAGGTACTATAGTCAGAACGAAAATGACAAACTTCAGGATCTATGAAAATTACATATTCACCAGAAGTCATTTGTTATTCTTCTAGTTATGTATGAAAAATAATCCCTCAAGCACTTGTAGAAGTTAATCTATATGCTTTAGAGACGGGTGTGGATTAAAAAAACAAGTGAAATTCCAAAATCCAATATTTTGCATTCATTAAAACTTGTTAAGCAAATTATAAGGTATCGTCAACCATAATCATTATCACTTCTTATTTGTTAAAAATAATCTACATAATATAATGAAATTACTAATGTTAAAAAAAGTATCAATCCAGTATATAACTGCCTAACAGCTATACATTTTTAAACCTTTATTACTATCTAGGTTTAGCATCTTTGTAAATAATTGTTTTCATTCCAGTATTTTGCAATAATGAAGAAAGCAAAAATACTACTGATTAGCAGAGTTGGTTACGATTGACACTAGAATGCTATGTGTAGTTTCCGCTTCGTGAAATACAGTTTATTTGGGAACTGTAGTCTCAAAGCAACATTTTAGAAGTCCATTAACAAAATCAAGATATAGGTATACGATTCCATCTACCACCTAACAAACTACAACATGTACCACCAACTGGAAGCACTGTTCTAGAGTATTTGGGATGCATCTTATTAAAGAAATAAAAACTTTTAAAGTGAATTCTTTAATATCTAGCATGTTTTACGAAGTTAATCTCGTTTTGCTGCAAGAGTATTCTCTTTGATCAAAAAGAACATGAAATTTGTCTTTTGTACTTTAATCTTCATATCTACTACAAATTTGAAATTTATATGGCATTATGGCACATGAGTTAAAGAAATAAAGTGGGCAGTCCCAACTTAGTCAACTTCATGGACATCTATAATAATACATCTATCTGACCAGTCTTATAAAAACACAATCACCGCTTTTTTTTAAAAATAACCTGCTGCATAGTTCTAGGTTGCTGGAAATGAGCTTTCAGAAACTACAAGGACTCATTATTTGACATTTTTCAAGTATTCTCTCCAGTTTTTTAAAGTCAGAACCGGGAGGATGGAATACCTCTTCTATTTCCAAAACTGGTTTAAGTATATACATATTAACACTGATCATAAAACGTTTTTGTACAAAACAATCATTTGGATAAACTAGGTTTATTTTCTACAATGTGTAGTAGATCATTTACAACAGACAATTTGTTTTTCAATCATGATGGCAATTGTTTTTATGATGTGATGAGCACACCATAAGATCAATTTACATGTTATAAATGTGCTTGAAACTAAAAATCCTAACAACCTATTAACACATATATTAATACTCACATATTCTGAATATGTGATTAATAAAAAACATTTTGCTTGGAGAGAAATGCTACACAAAAATTTACCCTTATATGCATAATAAAAAAATCCTAACTTTTTGTATCTCCAATTATTCACAAAAACTATTACATTTCCCTATTACTTTTGTAAACTTTATATTTAAATGTATTTTTATTATTCAGGTTTAGAAGGTTTTATGAATAATTTAATAAGTTTTCTTTAAGCCATCTACAGTATATAAGATATTTTAACATATTAAAATTAAAAAGTTAAAATACATAAATGTATTTTTATTAATATAGCACATCAGTTACTTGTAGATAGGAAAATTAAAAAAACGTATGCATTTCTAGAGATATTTTTCAAATGAACTGGCTTCTGTCTGAATTTGTTAAATATATAATGTAATTACAAGTAAATTTACAACTTCAACCATATATAACTACTTTTTGTCACAAAAAAGAAAACATAAGATTTAATTAATATAAATAGATCAAATTTATTTTTGTTTAGTTAAATAGATCAAATTTATTTTTTAGTTTGCAAGTTTAGATGCTTTATTTAGTAAGAGACAGTTACAGAATCATAGACAGAGCCCTGTGGCAATGGGAAAAGTTCTATCTGCACCAACAAGGTGTATTAGCTACTTAATGACTGGTAAGGTTTTGTAAATGATTGAAGTCCAATGTATAATTGGCAAAAAAAGAAACCAATCTAAAAGTTTGTCAATGACAAATAATTAACAGAAAAAAAAACCCTGCACATTTCTAAAAAAAATATGCCTTACTAAATATTAGAAATATTTACCAGAATGCAATATTGCAAATTATTCTGTGTAAATTTTGCACAATTAAATGCAGTTATTCATGGTTATGGAAAGATACTCCTTTTTATTACCCAGTAACTCAACTCCCCTCTATAAACTTCATGATCTCCATGGCTGAAGTTTTAACCAATTCCAGTTTTCTACACACAGATCAAGTAATTTTTTCAACTTATATTTATTTGCTCTACCAGCAAAAATATTGCTTCACATATTTTTTTTTTCCTTTTTAAATTATGTAATCATTGAACTTTCAAATGTTTTTCTTTTCGTTATCTAAAGTAGTTTTTTTCATTCATATCAGCCATCAATAATGCAGTAATGTTTGACCATGTCTCTAAAGATTTTAAACGCTATCTGTGTTAACTAACATTCATCTTTTATCCACATCAGCACAAGGCTCTAATTATATATTTGGGTATGATGGAGAACTTTACCATAAATCAAAGATGACCTGAAAGGTAGAATCAGTTTTCAAAAGATGGGCGATTAGATGGTAATCCACTTTAAATGGTCTTTCTTCCAACTAGACCTAACCCCCACTCAATTTATATGGGAGTTTTGTCAACAATGTAGTATATCACTCACCATTACCAAATCCACTGATGAAATGAATGACAGAATTGCAATGCTATCACCCTCAACTCCACACATGCCTCATTGACTGAGGGAGGAAAAATTCCTCTGGAATGTCTGCTCCATCATTTCTGGCAGATTACATTGGGAAATATGATTATTTCTCTTTGTTTTAATTTTATATGATAAATAAAGCAGTTATCAATGTCTGAAACTGTAAAACTGCTTTGTAAAATTACATTATTTAATTCAAAACCTAATGTAAAAAGATATTCAATCACAGATATAACCCTTCTAGAAAATAATGAAAATAATTACATAAAATAAAAAATGCATAAAAATTAACGAGTCATGAAATGATAATGTAAATCAATGACTGGGACAGTTATAATGCAACTGAAACTAGTTTTTAAACTCGCAAAAAGGGAATCAATTACTGTCTGGATCTCATGATAAATTATATACTATGTCAATAACTGAAACAAATTAACTATATAATAGGAAGAAGCAAGTTCTACTCCAATGGAAAGTAACCATGACTTCTTTATTGTTTGCAAAATCCATTTCCTGGGTAGATTTTTTGAACCAATGGCCATACATTAGAGTGTAGTATTAAAATGATATTCATTAACTCATTCAGATAGTCAATTGAGAATACATAACAATCAAGTACAATACTGAATTTTATCAGCATTTTTAAATATAAAGTGCTGGATGATGCATAATATTTTTATAACTTCTATACTAAAAATATATACATTAACAAACATTATACAAGATATACTTGAAAAGTAATGCCTGAATTTAAACTTGAACTAAGTGTTGGGTTGTACCTCTGAGCAGACTTTTCTTGCACACAATGGGCTAAATGGCCGGTTCACAAGGATCCTGAGGTCTCAGAGAAGGTTCGGGGAGGGGACCCATTGGACAGCTATTAGTAGACAGATGGTAGTCTCCAATCAAGGCCATCTGTATTCTTTAAAGTGCACATGGTATGACTCTCCTGTACACGGGACCACTGCTTAACATCCCCTCCAAGGGCAGAGTGGGGAGAGGAGGTACACAGATAAATCTCAATGCTGGCCCAACTGGGACTTGAACCTCAAAAACTGCAGATTATGAGCCACTTCTGCCCCCTTAAATTAAGTATACCTAAACAAGCATTACTTTTGGAATTTTTGACAAACAACACAGTTAAACTTCATTAGTGTTTCCCAGTGGAGTAGAGAGTAACTCATATGAACTTATTCATATATTATTTGATGTACAACATGGCAAGTAAACTAATTAACTCAAATGTCTTACACAAGATATACACTTTCCACAGAGAACAGCAACATGCTCTCTCTATGCACAAGTAACGGACATGGTAGGTATGCCGACACAATTTTGTCAACAAAAGTTTTCAGATCTACATTCTAATTTACAATAACGTATATGCAAAACAGTCTATCCATAAAATAACAATTATTATTCTAAATTACTATGTTCCTTCCTCATATTTGGATTTATAGCTATGCCCCAAGATCAAAGTTGTATCGTAGTTTGCTCTAATAGTTGAAAACAGGGTCATAACTAGACCATTTTTGGAAAGTAATAGAAGCAAAGGCATTCATTGTTAGAACACTTTATGGAAGGAAATTTAATTTTAGAGAATGTAAGGGAAAATATCTTCCTGGATGCCATGTCTCAAACCATTTGCAAATACAAATGAATTTTTAAAGTATACCCATTAAACATACTAAAGTTGCAACACCTACTGCAAAATGTGATCATAATAAGGTGTTTATATAATTAGCACAATGAGAACAGGGCAATAAAAGTTGAAGGTAGTAAGTTATGATGAAAATTTTTCCCTATAATTAAAGCACAGCCATAAAAAATTCATGTTTGCCAAAAACATGAAATTTTTCTATCATTACTGCACCTAACTTGTAGGCATGTTACCAGTTCTCCAAAGTACAGAGCCAAACAGAATATGTGTGGTATATATTGCAAAATAAACACAAGCCAAGAAGAGTTGCTCCATTGTCAAAAAAAAAATACCCCCTCAAGCAGCTGCTTGCCACAGAGGTCTGACAGGAGCCTATCAACAAGACAGAAATCTTCAGATGTGAACAGTGAAAACACATCTTGTGTGTTTGCACTGTTCACACCTCCTGGAGCACACATACAATTCTGATTATTCTCAAACACAGATGCAACTCTGATTATTCTCAAACACATTCAATTCTAATCATTATATGGAGTTGGCAACCATACATGATGAAAATTTGGGAGAATGAAAATCTGGAGCAATTTATAAGCACTTATGTGAACTAATATCAGCATTTGGGATAATTTTATCATCTATTAATAATCAATTCACAATGATACAATTATTTGGTGTTGTATTAGCAATTAGGTTCAATTGCAAGCACAGATTGTGGCTGCCACACAAGCCACTGCTTCCTGTGCTGAATGCTGCGAGTTGCATTGCTGGTCCAGCACTTTCTCAAAGAATCACAAGTGACTAAGCATTTCTTGCCATTCTTTTTGTACTTTACTCTTAATTTCTGCAATAACTCAAAGTGAAGATAGTAAATTACTTCAATTTACTCAAATTAAAATTGGACTGATTATTAATCAATGAATATTGTCTGTTGATTGTTAGTTACTAATTTCAATCAAATTAAATTTCCATATCAAAATAAACACATGCCAAGGTCTGCAAGGGCCATTAATCTGCCAAGAGCTGCTACTGCCACAGTCTCTTCACTTTATGAATTTGAAACTTTTAAATTTCACCTGTAGGTGAAAACAAAATAGGCTTTCCCATTCAAATGATCACAGTTTAGTGAAGCAATGATCATGTTATGGCACCCATTATTAAATTCCCTATCTCATAATGAGATTAAATGTTTTTATTTTTGCAGTGCAGAAAATCTAGGCATGCATATTTCTCAACACTAACAAAATCTCAGGTACTGTATATACTTGTGTATAAGAATGTTCACAGGTAAGTCATACTTGGAAATTTTAAACCCTAAAACTAAACCAAATCTGCACTGACCTGAAGATAAGCCAATCTACATAGCAATAAATGCACGAGGCTCATTCCTATTTGCAATGCCAATCATGATCATTAGGAAAATTCCCTAATCTGTGAGGTGACCTCTCCACCCTAAAGCTTCAAGGCATTAAGTTTTAAATAATCCAACTTGTGAATAATCATTCAGAGTGGGAAGAGTGAGAGAGAGGTACAAATCATACACATCCATTTAAATACAATATGCAGACTTCAACTCTGTAAAAGAATTTAGGTGTGATCTTTGTCTGGTGTTCTGTCTAGAAATTGATAGTTGAAGTACTACAGACTCCCTCTGACCTGAAAGGCATTAGTGTGTAGGTGAGCTCACAGTCAAGATCAGATTAGGAAATGGGGACAGGTGCACATCTTTAGCACAGTAAAAGAGCTGAAATAGAAACAATTCTTCGCTTTTATTACTATTCTCCTTTTGGAAAAAGGAGAAAAACTATAAAATTTGGGTGCAGATTTTCTTATGGACAAAACTGGAAAATGCAAAATTTAGATTTTAAACCAAATTTCGGATAAAATCAAGAAAGGGCAGTTCTGCTTTACACAGAGAAGTATATCGCACTACCCAACCAAAAGATTAGTGAATTTCCACATTATGCCAATGGAGATCATCTTTGAAGCTCTGTGACTTCTAACTTATGTATTTAATGAAAAAAAAAATTACTGAAAATAAATTAAAGATCATAATCAAATCTATTTAAATCAATATCTTTCAGTAGTTTAAGAGTTATGAAAACTAGAATATTTCACAGCAGTAATGGATCGAAAGACTTTATCACAGAAATTAATTAAAACAAATAATGTATTGTTTCAAACCATTTAAAATAAATATATATTTTAGAAGGTTGTAAAACGATTATTTCAAAATTAGACAATTATGATAAAACAAGATAATTTATTATTAAATATTCCAGCTTCCATAACTCTTAAAATACTAAACAAATATTGCTGAAAAATTGAGATTTAAACATATTTGATTATCTTTATCTTTGGTCACATTTTTCCATTAAATGCATATTTTAAGAGCTTTCAAGTTAGATTCCCATTGACATAAAATGGAAATTCTCTAAATATTTTGGTAGGGCTGTATATTACATAAAAGAATAGCATTTGTTTTAGGATTTTTTATTACCCAGAATGAAATTTTCTTTTGAAATGCAACTATTTTCGTTAGTTAGGTTTTCCAGAATAAAGTTTTAATTGCCTTACCTGATCTTTTTTTCAATATATCACTCTGAAAAAGTTCTTGTTTAAATGTTTCTCATTTCAGTTAATTTATTTAAATAAAATTTAGAATTAAATGCTGTTTAAGTTGATCTGGTTAATAAAGTTAGGTTTTCCAGAATAAAGTTTTAATTGCCTTACCTGATCTTTTTTTCAATATATCACTCTGAAAAAGTTCTTGTTTATAAATGTTTCTCATTTCAGTTAATTTATTTAAATAAAATTTAGAATTAAATGCTGTTTAAGTTGATTTTTTAAGAACGATCTATTTCTGTTCATTAATTATCTGGCAAAAAAGTTCAATTTTTTTTTTTAGCTGGGAATGAAGCTTTGGGCTTCCAGGCTAATTTGTTTTTTTAGCATGAGAAGGGTTAATAAATAAGACATAAAGGATTGTGTAAGGTGATTGCAACTATGAAAAATGTAAAGATCAGATGCAGACATTCATGTCTGAAGATGGATAAATCATGTAATTGGCCAACATATTAGTCTTAAAATTAAAAATATACAAAGTTCATTTTTCAACCATAAAATATTTATCATTATTTATTATCTTGTAATTTATATTAATGATAGAGCAATTTGTAGCAAAGAGTGTTACCACAAAAACTGCAATATCTCTTTGCAGATATCTTTCACAGCTTTCTTCCACCATTTCAGCCTATCATATATCCTATCAATATTCAGCCTATCACCTACACAATTCTCAAACAGCTATAGATATCAAATCTTGATCAAGGATACTTGGCAACAAAGTGACCCACAATCTGACTTATTGTAAAACATGGCACACTTTTGCCACCACAAAACAAAATAAACACCAGTGGAATATCAGACTCAACAGAAACAGCGCATCATTCAAAAAAATTAGTAGCAGAAAGCAATAAAATATATAACTTTAATTAAACAAAAATATATATCATCTCTCTGATGCAATATCAGTTGAATATTACACAATTGATTATTCATAATCAAATACATGGATAATCATATGAAGTTATGGGTGTATAAACAAATCACCAAACTCCCTCTCTCATGGAGAATTGTGATTGCAGAGACAGTGCAGACTAGTATGCATGTAGAGCTGCAAAGGAAGCAATGGTTTAAATGCAACTATTTAACTTTTCATGATAAATGGTATTCTGGTTCTTAAGATATCCTCAGCACTGAAGACTGAAACCTATATTCACTACACATTTTTTTTAATAGAAATATAATAACATCACATTATTGAAGTAAATTTGGTAACAGTCTACAACATACTGCCTACATGACAGCAACAAACTTACAAGATAGTAGAATACTTACTATAGCAATGGCAGCCCAGATAAGATACTTGCAATAAGTACATTTTAGTGGCAACCCCACTGTAAATTGTCTAATTCAGCAAGGAGCAATAATATTCGAAGAATTACTGTACTCTATTGCTAACATAATATAAATAATGATGACTATTTTACAGTTGAATAATAATCACACTTTTTTTTAAAGAATGGCCTTTTAAAGTTTTTAATGATTCTATGTATTTTAAATTATTTATGTTTAAGGAGACATCCTATAAGGAAAGAACTGGAAATATACCCTGGCCTACGAGAAATATGAAAAACAGGTACAACACAAGATATTACAATCAGCAAAAAAAAAAAGGGGGGGGGAGGGAATATCTTTCAAAATCAATTCTATTTACAGGTAACTAGAATATATATGCTTGTGATAAAAAAAATTATGTTAAAGACAGTGTAATAGTTTAATAAAAAGTGAAATAATTTAGCAAAAGAAAATATATATCAAATACTTTTAGGAATGATACTATATTTCATAGGTTTTTGACTCCATTTCATTTGTAATCTTTTCATGTTTTGGTATAACCTGCACTGCAGCATGATATATAAATGCACTCGAACTGTGTGAAATGGTTTAAAACAAGCTTGTTTTATACAATATTCCTTAAAGACTAAAGGAAAACTATTTTTATTAACATTTATACTAATTGGGATTTTGTTACTTGTACATGAAAATATAGTCGTTCATAGAATTATGAATATATATATATACACATATTTCAACTTATTCTATACACATATTTATGTGTATAGAATAACTTTTATATAATTTTAATAAAAGTTAGAATAACTTTTATTTTATACACATATTTATGTGTATAATATAATTCAAAAAGAAAACAAAATACATTTAAAATATAGATTTAGAACTGCAAACCTAGAAATATATTAGGGTAAATCTTTGTTAATGATTTTTGAGATAACACATCCACCTTCAACTAATTCTGTCTGAAATGATAATTTACTTTTTAATCTGACTGCTACTTCATTACACTTCCTTCTAACTTTTTTTTATCATCTTGGGAAAACATTTTAGAGAAATTAGAAACTTATGAAGAATGACACATATTACATATATGGAAATGATAAGACTTGAGTATGCAAACAAGATATATTTGACAGTGAATACGTACGAGATGGCTGCATAAAATGTTGATAAAATTATTAGTTAAGTATATCTGAGGAAATTTCCATTACATAAAACATGTTTTAAAAATGACATATCAAAACAAATTTCCTAATCTGATACATATGCTGTCATTAAAAAAATACTATCAAGTGATATTGCAATATACTTAAAAACAAAGATACAAAGACATTTTCACATTCAGTTTGTTGTGTAAAAGTATACATCTAAAACTAGAGTCAGGTTGGGATGAAACTGCTGTACAACTGTGCCTTGTTTATGCACCCGACTAAAACCTACATGTAAAGTTAAAATGGATAAAAGTTTATGTCCCAATTACACATCAACTATAACCTATGTACTTCAGTAAAAACATACATGACCCACTTATGTTATGATGAAAAAATAATACAATAATTAAACAATGTGCAACTGCTTCATTTCTCTATTATGAAGTATCTTCATAACATTAGAGGACTATCAGTATTAGCTTTCTTGTTGGCTTTTGACAATGTTACCACTTGTTTCTGAAGCACACGAACTTTAGACTGCAAAAAAAAAAACTGCATTAAAACCAGTCAAATTCGGCTTTAGCATATTTTAGTTTCTTAAAGATGTATTGCAAAAGTTCATTGTAATGAACCTGATATTACAAGAAATGTTTTCAGAATTAGTTTTTTTTTAAAAGGTCTCACACATTATATATGATTACTATAAAAAATTTAAATCAATGTCTTCAAAGTTCATGCACTACTGCCTAACATGGCGTGCTTCTTGCTCTTGTGTAGCATGTCCACAGACACTGCTGAGAAAACAAACTATCAGCCTTGACTTTGTATTCTAGAGCTAAGGGAAATCAACTTGAACTTCAAGCAAGCTTCTGAAGCATTTAATAAAATGCAAGACAACAGTAACATTGTATGCAAAATCAAATAATACTTTCATTTACAGGGATGGGCACAGTAAGGAGATCAGCCATGCACTAACTAGCTATATGAATCAATTATTAATGAAGTTCCCCAGCATAAAGATCTAGTAAACTTATATATTAAATATAAACAAACTATAGTACTTATTAAAAACTTAATCATTATCTGAGCTGTTCTATTATTGTTTTAGTAAATCAAAATAGCATTTTGATCAGTGAATGCAGGATAGTAGGGAAGTTAGTCGCTTCATGTAGTAATATGTGAAATAAGTCCTTTCCTGTTGCACAGATCACACGATATTTAGACCACCGTAACTCGACATGTTTTGACTATTAAAGTCTTCAGAAGTTGGGTAAAAAGTTCTACTTCAGAGATTATATTCAAGTATTTTGTGATTGCACCGTATGGTTTACAGTTGGTGACGCTGTTGCTGTTTCATGGTCCTGCCCATGTGCCTTGGGTAGGGGTAGAGATGTGGATGCTTTAGCAGCGCTGCACTGATCGAGGAGCAGTTTCCATGGGTTGGGTGGTAAATTTCTTCATTGCAGCGTGCTGCTCCTTTATCAGCGCAGCGCTGCTAAAGCATCCACACCCCTACCCAAAGCAAATGGGCAGGACCACGAAACCGCAATAGCATCATCCACTGCAAACCATACAGTGCAGCCGTATAACACAGGAATATCATCTCCGAAGTAGAACTGTTTACACAATTTCTGAAGAAGACATTAATAGTCGAAACATGTCAAGTTACAGTGGTCTAAATATCACTGCGTGATCCATGCAACAGGAAAGGACTTACTTCACATATTACTATAAGAAGTGACTAATATCCCTACTATCCTGCATTCATTGATCGAAATGCTATTTTGATTTACTAAAACAATAAGCACTAAATGGCCAGGTCATAAGGATCCCAAAGGCTGAGAGAGGGTTGGGGGGAGGGGACTCACTGGATAGCTGTTGGAAGACATGGAAACCTCTCATCAAAGCTATCCAGTGTGTTCTTTAATGTACACAGGGTATGGCTCTTCCACACACATGGCCATAACTTAACTTCCCATCCAACAGATGGCTGGCTTTCTTAGTCCATCGGTATCTCCCACTGACTGACAGCAGGGAGTTTTGCAGAGATAAATCGCAATGCTGGCCCAGCTGGGATTTGAACCTGGAAACTTCAGATTACAAGCCTAAATTATAAGATACTATCTGTTACAGTATGAATGACCAATATGCTGTAGCTGTTGATCATTCACCATCTGGATAAAAGTTTATGTCCCAATTGTTCTGTTATTTCAATCCATTATAGAATGTTGACATAAGAAGCAATATGATGAATATGCATTTAAAGACAACTTGAGGCCAAGTCAATTAAGTATAAAGATGGTAGGTATGGCTCAACATCTTGAAAGATGGCCGAGTGTAGGAAGATTTTGTTGTCAAAACTTTGCTGTCATAGATACTTGACAAAAATATATGAAGGTTTGCTTACATTCACCGCAGTTCAGCTGTAGATTTAAATTATTGATTCAGATGACGTAGGTAAATTAATAATTGAATGCATAAGGAAAAAGATAACATCAGCATTTATCTACAAGAATGAGTTATTAAAAACTAACATTACAAATAGACTAAACTGATGTATTTCATCAGTTTCTTGCCAGCTTTGTCAAGCTTAAAGTGAAGGTACAGGAAAGTTTAAATAATGTAGTTAAACTGTGTAGTGTGTAGGCAGATGCAAGCTGTAATCCTGCAGCAGCAAATTCAAAGCGGAAGGCATCAGAGTTACAAAGGACATCAATCATTAATAAATTTTCTATGGCCCTAATCTGATCTAGTGGTTAGCATATCTGACTATTAAGACCAGTTGGGCATGTCCTTGTGTAAGTGTTTGTATGTTGTATGAGAAACCAGGACAAGCCTAATATAGCTTCTAAGTTACCTCCATCCTTTGTGTAGGGAAGTACTTTCTATTTTTAAGAAAATTAGTTGAAATTTTGTAGGTGGTGCTAATAAAATATATCACCTGGCAATTTATAAATCTTTCCAAATATTTCTACTGAAGAAGTCCTACAACTTGTTGCTCCTAACGATTGGAATTTTTTTTCAAACTGGTTCAAGAGAATTGGACAATGAAATATGTTTTGGGTTTCCTGATTAAGAAATACCAATCTTTTATCATCTTTTGAGTTGAATCAAGTTTCTGGAACAAGTGGAATTTCTTTGATTTTCACTAAAATTCATCAGGCACTTTCCAAATCGCTTTTATTGTGTGTAGGGAAAAGTGAGCCAAATGATTCAGAGTTTCTTTCAAAGAAAAAATGTGATCAAGCTTACAAATACATCGTAAAGCCTGGAGAAAGATTTAAAGCATTTTTCCAACTGTTTTTGCCATATTTGCAAAACATTACAACATAATAAAAAAAAAAATAGGATGAGGAGGTAACTGGGTCATTCTCTTTACCAAATTGTCCAACATATTCCCTAATTTTAAAAATTTCATATCATGAAAATTGTAAGTCACATTTTATCATCATTGCAAAATCAGTGTAAACAATCATAAGATGATTCAAATCTTTCTACCCCAGGCATTATTGTGAGCTTGTTCACACAAAACTAGACCATTTATAACGATTTTAATTTCTTCTCTGAAAAAGTCATTGAAATATAGCTTTATCTATTTCTTGGTGACTTGCCATTCTAAGGTATTTGTGATCACTCATGTTCTTAAAAGAATATTTGATTTGTACCCTCTGCTTCAGAATTGCTTATTAGTTTAGTGAACTCAGGTTATGTTTCTTAGAAACATCAACCTTTTTAAAACTATTTTGAAGTCTTTTTTTTAGTATTGGCATCTTAAACTAGGGAGCCATGTTTGCATGGATCTTAACATACATGGAGGTTTTCTTTTATTCTGATGCATCTTAATAAGGTTTTCTTTTATCTGAAATATTTTAATTTCAGCCCTTAACAAAATGCATGGGAAAGAAATCAAGTTCACAGTGTATATATATATTCACACAAAAAGTGAGAGATGTTCGGAACAATCCTCTGTATTTAATATATAATTTCTTTTAAAATCAAGACATGTGTGAATGGATAAACCAGAACTATTACCAACCTCAATAAAAAGTTTGAAGATTATTTACATGTAACATGTACCTCAACTGGCACTCAATGAGTTAAACATCAATTATCTTGGCAGTATAGGCATGATCTTGATCTTTATTCTCAAGGAACCAAGAACTTAAGAAGAGTTGATGGATGCTCATGTTTCACAGCTGTGAGGATTGGTATGACTGTAATTGTGCATTTACTGTTTCTACTCACTGCTGTGTAACCAGTAATTGTTTCTTGCTGCAGTTTGGTTTATAAAACCTCATTCAAAAGTACTTGACTAGATATTTCATTTTATGAATTATGAAACCATTTGCAATACAAATATTCTTTACCCATATAAAAGAACTTGTCCTATATAATAAGATGCCAATTAAAGCAAACACTTTTTAAAGTTCCTTCAATTTCATTGTAACAAAGGTTTACTGTAGTTAATCAGTTGTCATAAACCTGACAAACTAATGTCTCAGAAGGTCACATCCCCAAAGAATTACTTTAAATGTGAAAATTTTTACAATGGGTCTTGTGTACAAATGGTACAAATGGTCAACAGTCTGATTTAAAAAAAAAAACAGAAGTATACAAAGAAAGCTTTCTGAAAAGCAAATTCATTCAGTTACTAAAACAGAGAATGAAAGGTGATGAAAAATATAATTAGGTATATTTTTAAAAAGTTTAATTTTTTTTCTCCCAAGTTAACCCTGAATTATTCAAGTTCCAACAATTATATCATTACTTGGGAGGGGTGTGATTCACCAATAATAAATTTACAATTAATACA
Source organism: Ryuthela nishihirai (assembly GCA_038380435.1). Taxonomy (NCBI): domain Eukaryota; kingdom Metazoa; phylum Arthropoda; class Arachnida; order Araneae; family Heptathelidae; genus Ryuthela; species Ryuthela nishihirai. The sequence goes on along the minus strand of JAWZYU010000024.1, from coordinate 48,911,202 downwards.
CAAATGAAAGAAAACGTATAAATCAGGCTTTTTCTCAACACCTAAAGAACCTATTTTATTGATACTTGATAGCATAGTCCATGTGTTGAAGTGCTTAAAAAACATTTAACAGTGTCATAGAGAATTAAATAGCTTTAATTTTAATTATCGCACTGTGTACCTCTACCTAATTTTTGATATATATTGCTGCTTAGCACTGGCAATATAAATTTTACATTCACTACCATCAGTGGCATATTAGTTTTCTATGTAAAGAAGCAGACAAGGTAACCTCATTTTGCCACTTAAGGGTTTAACCAAGAGAAAATTAAATGTATAATTTACCATTTTTAAAATTCAGGATAATATTCCTTGTGAAATTTGTGACAGCCAACCTGAGGAATGAGTTAAAATTTTCTAATCAGAAAAAAAAAGTTTAAGACAAAGTATATAATCATTACCTGAAGATCTTGTACAAGATCACCATGTGTTTTAGTCATTTCTTGAATTTTTAATCTAAGTTCTCTTTCCAAAATCCCATGATGAGCCTTAATTTCTGCTGTCTGCAAATAGGAAAGCATAGCATATTTTTAGTGCTACTTTGCATCATATTCTTTCCAAACTTTGTTCTAAAGTAGATGTTTAAGAATGGATTTCAGTTTGAAAAAATATAGTTAGATTTCTAATAGTATTTCTAATTCAAGAGAAAAGTTTTTAAACTCAGTATGACATGCACGAAATTTCCTCATCAAACATAGAACTATATCATTTATAAATTTAATCTATATACAGGGTTGCACACAGCAGGGTATTCTCCAACAGATTTTTTTAATATACTACCCAGGTAGGATGAAAAATTAACAATAGAGAAAAGTGCTTAAGACACAAACATCAACTTGAAAAATTAAATGTTACATTAGCTAGTGTATTAATTAATATTTTACAAAACTAACCTGCTTTTCTTTGGCAAGCATCTGTTGATCTTTCTGAACAAGCTGCTTCTGTAGCATTGCTATTTGATCTTTTAACTGAGATAAAGCCACCACATGATCACTGCTGTTAGGGTCTAACAGAGCACTTTCACTAGAATAATATTAATATAATAATGTAAATATATTTCCCAAAAACATATTAAATGAACTAAGTACACATCAATATGAGAAAATACTTGAAATTTTAAGAGAAAGATAAAAAAAAAGTCAAAATTGTAATGCTAAAGTTCAGAAAAGTTGAGATGCAAAAATCATACTCTCTGACAGTAATATGAAAATGTTTCTATAATATAGTGAAGAACAGCAGTCCTCAGTTAAATGCTACAAACATTGGAACTATTCATTTCAAAGTTTTATTGTTGCTTCTGCTTTAGACCATGTATTGTAATGGCATAAAGAAAAGAAAACGATGGCTAATAACCAAGAAATGCTTTTATGTCATTTGCTACACTTATATAGCTCATAGGTGCTTGAGAATTCTGTACTAAATTGTATCCATCAATTCAAAGAGCAGATGAAAAGTAACATAAATATATATGCTATATTCAGTGCCAGTTCCACTTAAGTTGAGACCTAATATAAACAAGCAAGCCTTTCTTGTATCAATGTGCATAGAGGTAACTGCTATTGGTTACATTTTGAGCCCTCATTTTCAAGCATATGCCTAACATGTGGATATAAAACACAATACCAGAGGTGCAGAACCTTGTATCTTCAGTGCTAAATAAATGTCAATGTTCTGCTATGTAAATATTTATCAACAAATACAATATAGCAAAAACATTATCAATGGAACCATTTGAACTAATTTAACTTTAAAATTTAAAATGCTATTTCAATCCATGATTAATTATAAATTATTATCATCTAATACAATGTCTTGGTATCATCACTATTTCTGATAAGTCAACAAATACAGTTTCAAAATCTTGCCCACTTATTACATTGACTGTCACACTTATGCCACACTTTAGACCATGTGACCTGAATTTACCCAAGTTTTATCTTAATAGTAATTTTTTTTACTTCCACAATATGCTCTAATTTGCTGTAAATAATTTCATCTCCATATTATATCATATCGTTCAGTTAAAGCAGCTTCATGTTTATAAGTGGGCAAAATCTAAACCCATTTCTATATAATGTTATCCTGAAATTAAGTAAATCAAGAAAGGAGTTTATTCATATAAATACTATGTTTAAATTCAGCAGTTTGTTTCTCATGAAGAATTCTTGACCCTTTTCAAAGTAACTGTCAAAGTAAATTGATCATATTTTTGTAACTGTTAAATTACTTGCCATTATTTACCTAGAGTATATCTGGATTGAATCAAATTGTAAATAAGTAAATTTTATAGACTTGATATTTTAAGAAATTCTGTTTGCAATTCCCTTTATTGGCCTTTCTCCAACATTCAATTAAAATTTAATTTATAATGAACTTCCCTTGTCTGTGTCATTGCATACACAATGTAGCCATCTTCTCTTTTTCAAGGGTGGTGCTTTTTTTAGGTTGCTGAAAAAGTAATGGCCAGTTTTATTTTGTTCTCTTCCTTATTGTTCAGAATAGCTGTGAAATAAATATATATATTATAAGGACTCAATCAGCTAGGGCAAGGCAGGAGTGCCGTTTTTCTGCAGAGCTTTGCCTAGCAACAAGAAGGGCAGCTACAGGCTGGGTGAAAAACCACATATATGTTTAACCCTTCCAGTGTCCAGCATGAAAAACAGGTTTCTATCCAGAGACCAAGCTATTTTCTCCCTATGCTCAGCCCCCCAAAAAATTTAACTTTAGAACTTTTTTGCCAAATAACTAATGAAAGGAATTATAGCATGTTGTATGCCAAATTAATCAGCATTTAATTCTGGATTTTCTGTAAATAAAGTATTTAACAAAAAAGACCATATGTTTTATTTTAATAGGACTTTTTTAGAGTCATGTAGTAAAAAAAAAATCCATCTGGCATCACAGATAAAAATTTATTTAAAAAAAAAACTAATAGAAAGAAATGCAAAGCACATGAATGGAATGACTATATATTTCCGAATAACAAAAAAATTACTTTTTTTTTGGTTTTAAGCATATATTTTTCTCGTTTTGTAATTTTTTTCTCGGTACCATACTTTGAGAAAATTCCAGGCTTTTAGCCAACTGTGATGAATTAGATAAACAAGTGAACTTCAGAATTTTTTTTAAAAATAACCAATCAACAGATATAGGTCATGTTATATACCAAATTAAACAGAATTTAATTACGAATTTTATGAAAATAAATAATATAAACAAATTTGCAAGCATATTGATTTTAATAAGCCTTTTTCAATGTGATACTGTGAAAAAAAAAAGATTGCATTATAGAATTAAGGCTTCATTTTGGAAAACCTGATGAATAAAAATAGTAAAATTATTTTGCCATGAATCATGTAGTAATAGTCTACAGGACTTATCCTGTGATTATTTACTACTGATTTATTGATTTAACGCCCTGAGCATGAGTAACAAATATTAATTCCATCTCTAATGAGGCAACAAAGTTATCCACTTCCCGGATAGATGGCACCACCAAATAAAAATAAATAAATAAATACCCCCTCAAGCAGCTGCTTGCCACAGAGGTCTGACAGGAGCCTGCCAGTTTATATGCCATAGTAGAAGGTCTGTGAGGATGGCAGGCCCTCAGCAAAAAAAACGACACATACATCCATGCCTTATCCAGGGCTCGAACCCAGGTCCCGTAGATCAGTAGTCAAGCGTGCTAACCACTCTGCCACGGGACGGCTAAAATTTTTGCATAGGACGGAGTACCAACTGGAATACAATCGGTCAATTCACTCTGTACTTGATTCAGACAACAGAGGAGTAGCTCGCACTAATGACCTAGCGGACAAGGGTCAGCAGAAGCCAGGCATATTTCCTGGAGACGTGGGTTCGAATCCCACTCATGGCAAAACCAAATTTTTTTCAGCTCATCATTTCATGAGTTCCATGTCTACAGGACTTATCCTGTGATTATTTACTACTGATTTAGTAAAATTATATATTTATCAAAAAGAAATCTCCTCCCAAATAATATAATATTCAACCTGAAATACAATTTTTATTTCTTTTTATGATTCTTTTCAATATTGCATATTTTAAACATGGCCAGTGTTATACAACGTGACTTGGACTTCTCACTTTCACGGGATTTTCTGAACTGGTTATGAAATAGAAAAAAACTTCCTTGGCTGCTTTTTTTGCTAAACATTATGATTTTTTTCTTTGGGTGTTGAAGTTTGGTGATCTTGGATAAGTGCAAAAAGGTTTGTGCACCAAAGCAAAAAAAAAAATCAGTGTGATATCATCTATGTGGTATAGCCAAGGTATTGGGGGGGGGGTCGTAATTAAAAAAATATATATTTTTCTAGATGGGGGGGGGGGGGGTGAAACTTTCTACATGAGTTTAGCATAGGGGATGCCTTCCCGAAATTGCTCTCCCATATGACAGCTGATTTATGCAGCAAGGAAGTCTATTTTGCTTCCATATCCAAGACATTCATTTGCAGAAAACAATATAAGCTCAAAGTCTTTTTACTAAAAAAAAAACAAGAAATAAAAGAAAAATTACATATAACCTAATGGGATGTTAAATAAAATATCTGTAACAGCTTTTAAGCTGGCCTCCGATCTAGCATAACTCGGAAAGGTCGATAAATCAGCCAATCGAAAGTTCGCTAACTAACGGAAATTCCATATCCAAGATCTCATTCATTTATTTTCAGAAAATGGTATTAGATCAAAGTTTCACTGGAAAAGTAATAAATAATAAAATAAAAATTAACACATAGCCTACTGCGATGTTAAAATATCCACAGTAACAAGTTGTAGGCCGACCATATGATATAACATAACTATGAAAAAAATCAATACTTATCGATCGGCCAAAAGATCGCTAATTTCCAATAATAAACTACTGAAATGAAAACTAATGTTTAACTATAAAAAAAGTAAATACTAACTTTACAAAGGGTATCCAATATGCTGGACCAAAACTGTAAAAACACTTATAGCACATGGAACGGAGATAGCATGTGTCAGCCATCTGTGTCTTGTTTGCCTTAGTGAAGCATAACTAATTAAATGCAGCTGCAACCAGAATTTCTAAGAAGAATGTGTTTACACCAGTTTCAATTTTAAGAGCAGGAAAGATGCAAGAATGCTGGGAAAAATGGTAAAAATAAACTTGGGAATACTGAAATAGGTTTATGACAGAAAAGAGTGTGAAACAGAAAAAAAAATGGCAGTACATATTTTGTAATTACTTCCAAAATATATCATTTTTAAAAATAGCAGTTTTTTTTATTAATTTTTTGGAGATTTTCGAAAATGTAAGGAAAAATTTGTTCATAATAGTTCAAATCCAACTTTTGAGCTTAAATAATCAGAAAGTTGCTTCAGCAAATAGGAACATTAACAAGCAAATTGGCAATACCATTTAGTGCTTCTAAGAAATGGCAACCAGATTGCTTTATAAAATTATTTATATTGTAGTTTAATAAAATATGCATCAAATTAAAAAACAAAATATCATTTTTGAAGGCCTGAATTATACATTTTTATAAGATATATATATAAAAAAATTACAACGGCAATTTTTATTTTAAAAAAATAGATTTTTTTTTTGTTGTACTAAAAACGGATACATAAGTCCTAGGCCTCTCAATTCAGATTCTCCAAACATATGCAGACGACATGGACACTAGAAGGGTTAATAAAGTCCCTGCGCTTGGAGTTGCATTGTAGAAAGGTCCCCACTAGCTTGGAACATGGGCATACCTGATTGGGTCGAGTGAGCCTTATATCCCCCAAAATACACCATGTGACCACACTGATGTTATTTTCAACAAAGGAAATTAATTTTGAAAAAGACAGTTGCATCTGGACTATTATAGGAGATGGTGCTGAGAAAGTCATCCAGTAGCCATTTAACCACTTTCCTTTTCATTAGTAACACCAGAAGGCTTGGTTATAGGCTCGTTAGTAGGATTGGTCCTATTGTGCTGTATTTAGTAACTTGCCGGTCAGCAGTCACTATAGTTTGTAAATATATAATTGTACACTTTATTGCTTAAGATGGAAATAAATATAGATATTATGTAATATAAATATGAGTCCAGTGTTATAAGCAAATACACTGCTCGACATTGAAAGTGCCCCACACTGAAGGAATGTACAAACATGCAAATAGAAGGGTAGGTGTGTGCAATTGAGATATGCAAATAACGATAATTCAGAGCCAATGATGTGTGTGGCTCAAGAGATAAAAGGTGCAAGAAGGAACAGGGATGGTATTGTGTTTATACAGGTGGAAGTCATGTGAACGGTTGAGATAGGTGGTTCTGCTTGGAAATTGTTCAGCGACGGCCAAAAATGCCTGGTACATGTCATCAGCAGTTTTATCGCCATTTGGATGCTTTTGAGAGAAGAATTATAGGCTTATGTGAAGCTGGATGGATTACACGTTGTGTCGCTGCCCATGTTCATCCAGATGCATAATCTGTTGTATGCTGTTGGCAAGAGTGGTGAAGCAAAGATTCTAACATGCATCGCAGACCATCCGACAGATGTCAGCCTGGCTTGATAAGCGCATTGTTCGACATGCTTGTTCGTCACCACAGAGCACTGCAGGTGATATTTGACAGGTTGTGCCAGCAGCCATGGACGTCCCCATAATGACCGGAATGGCAAACCGAAGTTTGCATGAGGCACACTTGTGCTCTAGACAACCGTTACGTCAACTGCCATCAACTGCAAACCATTGCAGTGCTCATCTGACTTGGTGCCGAAGTCATGTGAACTGGGGTCATGAATGGAACATTGTTGTTTAGTGATGAATCCCATTTCTGTCTGGGTGCTGACGATTGATGGGTCCATGTATGGCAAAAACCTGGTGAGAGGAAGGATCCAGCTTTTGTTCGCGACCCCGTTAGCCAGGCATAATGGTATGGGGTGCTATTGGATATGATAGCAGGTCACCACTTGTCCGCATCACAGGAACACTGACAGCTGCGTGATACATTAGCATGGTTCTATAGCCTGTTTTATTACTCTTCCTGGGAGGCATGCAGCAGCCCATTTTTCAGCATGACAATGCCATGCACATACTGATAAGGTCTCCAGACAGTGTTTGCAACATGTTCAAGTATTACCATGGTCAGTAGGATCTCGAGATTTATTCCCAATAGAAAATCTGTGGGACCACACTGGACGTGTGAAATCCTCTCACCAGCTGGTGTGGAATCTCGATGAATTATGGGAGCAAGTCAATGCCATTTGGTGTGCAATTCCTCAGGACCATATCCATCGACTGTATGACTCCATGCCACGCCGTATTGCTGCCTGTATTGCCGTTCACGGCAGTGCAACCACCTACTGAGGCAGTCACATTGTGCTGCATTATCTCATCTTCTAACCACTGTAAGTGGCTGCAAATTAAATCATGGTGTGCCAATATGTATTGTTATGTGTGTGCTACATTTCACCCCTATCCCCTCACTCCTTCTGGGTGAGGTACTTTCAGTGTTGAGCAGTGTAGTGTCATCTGGACATAATTACCCAGAGGTTAAAAGCTCACACACACAGGGAGGAAGTAAGAAAGGAAGACTCTCTCTCTATATATATATAGTTAGTGTTATATATTGTTTTAAAGCTTATTCTTTGCTTAATCTACTTTGCATTGTAATCTATATTGCATTTCTATGCTAACAATGTTTTAAGAAAGTTTCATTTTTATTATTTTCAGTCATCTCAAAGTTATGTTGAGGTAAAATGGAATTGCATATAATTGTTTCATCAGTTCAAACTTGGCCACAATGCAATCCAAAAAAATCAATATTGTTGAGGCATGGGGTGAGGGAAACACTTCCAAGCGCACAATGCAGCATTGGTTTAAAAAGTTTCATAGTGGAGATACGAGCCTTGAAGATGAGGAAGGTCAAGGAAATTCTCCTGCCATTGACAACAGCCAAACAAAGACAATTATTGAAGCAGACCCACAAAATCACACAAGAGATTGCAGAAGAACTAAACATAGATCATACAACTGTAGTTCGGCATTTGAATCAAATTGGAAAAGTGAAGAAGCTTAATAAGTGGATTCTGCAAGATTTGAAATAATAAAAAAAAACGTCATTTATGAAGTTGTTCTTCACTACTTTTGTGCAACGAAAACGATCCATTTCTTGATCAAATTGTGACAAAAGTGAATTCTGTATGACAACTGCTGATAATCGGCACAATGGCTCGATCATGATGAAACACTAAAACATTTCCCCAAACCTAAGTTGCACAAAAAGAAGGTTACAGTAACTATTTGGTGGTGTGTGGTAGGCATCATTCAATCCAGGTGAAACCATCAAAATAAAGAAATATTGTCATGAACTTGACGAAATGCACCAGAAGTTGCATGAAAAACATCTAGCATTGGTCAATCAAAAGAGGTCCTATTCTTCTCGTTCAGCTGCATGTTGCACAAATGACACTCCAGAAGTTGAATTGGGCTACAAAACTCTGCCCTATCCACCATATTCACCTGTCACCAACAGATTCCCACTTATTCAAGCATTTAGACAACTTTTTGCAGGAAAAAATCTTCAACAACAGCGAGGCAGTAGACCCCCTCCCCTCTCTCCAGGGAATGCTAGCAAATGTAATGAAGACATTAAAAAATATTAAGCATATGAACTTCATCACTCGTATGTTACACTCCATATGTCAAATTTTTGTATGGATTTAATACCTCATTCACAATTTAAACCATAAAAAATTTATTTCCATGTGTAGTCACAAATTTGTTACGACAAGAACAGTTAAATAATTCTATAACATAACACACATCTAAAAGATAACAATATGTTTACCTTGAGGGCAAACTTCCATTTGCAGACTTGTTTAACTCAAGTCGGGGTTTTTTATTGGGACTGAGATGTTCATTGTTTCTATGAAATGTAAAAAAAAATTAAAGTATATTAGCATGTACCTCTGATTTTAAAATATAAGCAGAAACACAAATGAAAGTTAATGTTAAACAGATTGAGTTTAAAAATTAGGTTTTAGAAGTTATCCAACTTAGATTTACAAAATCCACATTAAGGGTTTTTAAAACTTTCTGAAGATACAGAATCTTTACATTTAAACACACTCTCCTCAGAACTCTTACAATATTTTTTTTTTCTGGAATAATTATCAAGAGATACTAAACCAAATAGTAATAATATTTACATTCTTTGTATAACAATTCTTTAAGGACAAATAAATATCAAATACTAGCCCATTTAATAGTAATTGATACATTTTTTCAGATGCAACAAATGAATTTTGAAGTAAATATAATGTTTTTGTTGATGGAAAATAATCTTTAACTGCTATAGGAAAGTCAGATGTGTTGAGTCACAAGAATTTTCCTTTTGGTCCTTTACAATCTCCCGTAGAATCCCAGCAAACTTTTGCAGAATACAATTTTAAAAACTCTGATCTATATTCTATTACCAAAAGAAATGGCACACTGGAAAAAACTGTTATAACAGTTTATTAAAATGCACCATGCAAATGGCACACCGTTCAAATGGAAAGCCAGATTAAAGCCAATGCTCAAAATGGAGTTTTAGTAGGGGGGATAATAAAACTAAGATTTCAATCAAATTTATCCAAATCTCAATTTAAATAACATTAATACTTAGAGAGTTTTGGAAGCTGAAATATTTAACAGCATTATTATTCATAAACATTTAACTCAAAAGTTAGTTAAAACAAATAATTGTTATAACTAAAATGAAATTTCAGAAGTCTGTGTAATGAATCTTTCAACTTTTACCAATTCTGAAGTGTATAAGTTGAGGATAACCACAGCAACTGCTGTTAACTGATTGAGCTTCAATAACTTTAAATATTAAATGCATTCCATTAAAAAAACGAAATAAGAGAGATTTGAGTGAGATCATTGTGTCCATGGGCATTTCTTTTTTGTAAATAACTCACTTACAATCTATGAATATGATTTTCCACTCGTATAACTTTGAAGTGTCCTGTTTGATAATAGTTTGTTATGTACAAACAGCTAAAATGATTAAATAAAACATTAGGAAAATTAAGCATGCCTTACCAGTGTCAAGTTTCTTCTCTCTAACAAGCAACTCAACTTCACAGGGTAATTATGAAACAACTAATGAATAAAACAGTTTACATTTCATACTAAAAAAAAAAGCATTTAATTCTGAAAAAATATAAAAATTGAAAGGAAAAAAATGCTAGGTAAGCATAAAAAACATGTCGCAAGTTTATATGTTGTGCTTTATGAAAACTGATCCCTTACAGTGTTGGGCTTCTGAAACTGAACTCACTGTGGTGGCTGAATTTATTTTAAAGTGTTTTAAGAAAATAAAACTTCAGAACCTCATACTGAAGTAACTAATGAACAAAAATGTGTCATGTCATATACCAAAAGAAAGAGCATTTAATTGTGCTTAATAAAATGGCAAAAAAAATATATAAGAAAAAAAATGGTAAGTTAAATTTTTTAAGCATTTTTTTTTAAAACATTGCCAAATTTTACTGCATTTTTCTCACTTTATCTTTAGTAAAATTTAAAAAATATGTATTTTCCCCATTTTTTTCTACATTATTTTATCATTCTAATATAAATAGTTCATAATATTTTGATTATTGCTTAAATCTTTCATTTTTTCTAAATTATTTAGTCATTCATGCATATATGACTTTTGATGATCAGCAAACTCTAAGTAAAGCAGTGTTATAAAAAATTATTTCACTTTAAAAACTAGATAATTTAAATTAAAAATGAAAAATATATCAGAAAAGTAATAAAGAACTATGAAACAATTTTTAAAAAATTTTTTTCAAAGCATTTAAATTTTAATCAATACATTGAACTTGAGAACTAGTCGCTTTATTATGAAGCTGCATAACTGCTATGGAAAGTTTAATACTAAATTTCTGGCAGAAATTTTGGTTAAAAATTGCAATTTTCTGACCTTATTTTGTTTATATGCTTTAAATGTAATTAAAAATATTGATAAAGTCCTACTGTTTAAAAATCGCGCGCTGAGTGCCACCATTTTAGATTGCTAGCAATTTCACTTTCGATCGTCTCTAATTAATTATTGTTTATAATCGCAGTATCCATTTGAGAAGCAATAAAAAATAATTTTAGAAGCATTAAAGTAAATAAAAAACTCCTTTAAAATCAAAAGTCTGCTAAAATATTTATCAAAAGCCGATGTGCATAGTTCCCAGATGATGCAATTCCTGTAGTAAAAAAAAAAAATCAATATCTTTATGTTAAAAGTTTAGAAAGCATTACAACTCTAGTAGAGCTATAAATAGCAGAAATGAGCAGGAAATACAACTGATCGATAATCTAAGCACAGTATGGCAGAATAGAGGCATGAACCGAATCGGCACTACTTGATGCTGTTTATGGTGACTGAAGGTGACTCAACATGTGCACCAGACTCAAATAGATTTATTTTTAAACTTTATCATAATTTTTTACAGTGCAATCAACAGGTAAAAAAAATTATATCATAAATTTAAATGTTATTCTTGATATTTAATTAGAAATAGTTGAAATTTTTTTTTTCACAACCTTGTACTATGAGAGTGAAGCGTCGCTCTCCAACCACTAGAATGGGAAAGATGAAAGCGAGTCATCGGGCTGCGACACAGTAAGGGTTAATCAGTTTCTGACACTTAGGTTAATACTGTCTGGTGATGCGCTGCCCATTAACCCTTTGAGCGTATGAGCATATATTTACATCATACCTTAGCCGGCCTACTGTAGTAAGAACATACATATACGTTTTGAATTTTGCACCAAAGCAGTACTGCCATTAACTGATGTCTGACATTATAACACAATACTATTTGGTCATTTGTTTGTTGCACACTGGGACATCATTCTTAATTTTATAACGTTTTGCCATTTTTTTGCAAGAGGTTTTGAACATATTAGTTAACGTGAATAATTATTTGCAGAAGAACTAACATTTCTAAGTGTATAATTGTTTATTATTATTTGTGAGTATTATTTATTGGTTATTTTATTTATTGTTATAAATTATCCAAATAAATGTATTTTTATTATAATTTGTGTTAATAGGTTTTACACAAATAAAACGGAATGGTTGGCATCCACTAGTTGCACAGGAAGTTTTTATGACAAAGAAAATGTAAATTTTGTGTCAAATGCATAATCGGATGAAGAATTTGCAGATGAAAATGAGATCACTGATTCTAGTGAAGAGGAAGAAAACAATGAGAATGAAACAGAAAAAGATACTGTGCCAAAAATGAAACAGAAAAAGACACCAAAGCAATCCAGAAGAAGAACACTACATATTCCAATTCCAGCCACAGCATCAAAAGCAGGCCTCAATGTTAAGTGCTTCATTTGTCAACGTACCATGAAAAGAAACCGAATGGATGTGCATTGAATGTGACATAGCTCTTTGTATACATCCCTGCTTTGAGGAGTATCACACCCTGAAGACATGTTGAAGCAACTTCAATTATAGAAATTATTCTGAACAATTGTGTTTATGTTCCGCATTATAATTCTTTTAATGTTTATGTTTCACTGTTTTTGAAAAGGTAGATAAAAAAATGAAACAATACTGTTATATTCCCAAAAACATGTAACTATAACATTTTATATCATTACTAATTAAAATAATACTTAAAACAGTAAACAGAACTCCTTGTAATCTGATATAAAATATTAGAGTCAGTATTAAACTTTCATATACAGGGTGTTTCAAACAGATGCAACCCTAAATATAAGAGAGTAGAACTTATGTGCATGTACATTTTATGCCATAATATTAGTCAGTTGGCATTACTGTACTCAAGGTTAACAGCCTTTAGCAATTGAAATGACCTTGTCACATGCTAGTCTCACTCAAGCATTCATTCCTTTGTGTTGTGTCAGCTATGTCGTTTTCCAAAAATGAATGTGTATTTATTGTTGACTTATTGTGCATACAAATCTTACAAAAGTGTGAGAGAGGAGTTTGAGTTGAAGTTTCCTCAGTCTGCAGTTCCCAACAAGTCAACAATATCTCGTTTGATTGACAAATTTCATGACACTGGGTCTGTACAGGATCGAAAGAGCCCAGGCAGGCCATCACTGTTAACTGCCGAAATTCTTGATGATGAGTCTCAGCGTTTAACTCGCTCACCCAGAAAATCTCTTAGAAAGTTATCTTCACAGGTTGGACTGTCACCAGCTACTGTTTTCAGGGTTACAAAGAAGTTAAAATTTCATGCCTACTGCATTGGTGTCGTTCTTTTGTTGATGAAAATGGAATTGAGGTGTTGGACCGTGTTTGTTTCAGTGACGAGGCTTGGTTTCACTTGGATGGGTATGTGAACAATCAAAACAGTCGAATATGGAGCAGTGAAAATCCTCATACTTTTCATGAATGACCATTACACGCACAGAAAACTAGTGTTTAGTGTGCAATTTCCTGTCGTTGTGTGATAAGGCCTTTATTTTTTTGACTCAACTGTAACTGGTGAAGTTTATCGTGACCTCATCCCACAGTTTATTGCACTATTGTATGTGAATGAATGAGAGCACTGGTTTCAACAAGATGGCACAACGACCCATACTGCAAATGACACAATGGTCATGTTGCAGGAATTTTTTGGTGATCATTTGATTTCAAAAAATTTGTGGCCTCCAAGATCCCCAGATCTTACTCCTCCATATTTTTTTCCTTTGGGAATATCTCAAATGTATAGTGTTTCAAAACAATCCTCATACACTTGAAGACTAACATGGAAGAGAGATTTTAAGCATAAGAAAACAAACATTACGAAATATGGCTGCAAATGTCATGAAACAGGTACGAACCTGCATCCAGGTTGCAGGAAATGACTTTCAACATCTGTTGTAAAGGTAGATATATGTCTAATTTGTATCTTTTGTCAAATTTAAATAGAAAAATACAATGGATGGTTGTGTCCTTTTTGAAACACCCTGTATAATGTCAATGAATAGCTAGTAGATAAAAAGTCTGATCAAACTATTTACAAAGGCACAAATCTATTTTTAATTTTACTTTAAATACTAAATTCAAATCCCTGAAGCAGAAAAAACATGAAAAATTTAGTATCATTTTGCAGCAACATGGTAAATTTTTAGTGAACACCTTAAAAATATAATGATGTTGCCACCACAAAGCTCGATGTACAAGCCTATTTTTACAATGTATTCAAACTTCTTACACAATACATGTCAAACTAATTTTACACAATATATAGACAAGCAAAATATATAAAAACATCTGCTAAATTTACAGATGTGATGACTAATGGTAATTCTAAATTTAAGCAAGAACTATAAAATCTTCATAAATCTTTGAAACTAAATATGCAGCATTTGCCAAATCTGCATATTTTAAAGATAATGCTTAAAAGAATGTCTTCTTAAATTTTCCTAAATTAAAAAGGAAGATGTCATTATTATCCAAGAAAAAAAAATAAATTGCAATAAAAAAGGATAGAATTTCTGTTAAAAATATATACATACTTAATTTTTCCTGAATGGCTGGAGTGCTTATGATTTTGAGAGGCAGAACGATGATGACCAGATCCTTTATGAAGAGATATTGATGAATGTCTTGTAGGATGATTATTCTGTTTGGCTTTTGCAAGTGCTCTTTTATATGATAAGGTACAGAGCCAACATAATAATTTACCATCAACCTGAAATATCACAATTATTAATTGTAACTAATAATTTATTTTGAAGCAATTAATATTTTAAATTATTGAATTAATAAAGATGCATAAGTATTTTAGTTAACCCTATTTTAACTACTTTATATCAGTTGGAAATTCACTTTAAAAGAAAGTGTACAGATCATCTTTTTAACTTTCCAACAAAAATTCTATTCTTAATTATACATTCAGAAGCTACTGAATTATGATCACCCATCTAATAATGAGTGAAGCCTCCTCAGGCCCATGGCTCTGAACATGACATGGTATGGATGCTACTGGGTTATGACATCTCTGGAGTTATGTTCAATTTAGCAGATTGTAAAACACTTCACAACTGAATAACAATGATCACTGGTTTATAAGGTCTTTGGCTGACTGTTTCACAATATCCCCAGATGTTTGATGAGTTTGAGATCTAGGGAATTGGTTGGCTATGTTAAAAGGTATAGTGTAATGATTTTAAAGGTTCTCATATACCTTTACAATCAACTAAATAAATATTCTGCAAGCCATTTCTGTACAATGTAAGTCTGATCACATGATGCATTGTTTGCTGAAGGATGCCATCAACATCAACAATGATGAGAGAATCTGCAACAATGTTCGAACAGTCCACACCATAAGTTGTCAGGCTTGTAATAGAGGATCCAACACAAAAGAACATCCCCCAGACTACAATCTCACTGATATTGTACTATCTCTACAATGCATAGAGAACTGCTCATGCTTTTTTTGCCTTATGTGTAACTGCATAGTGTGAAAGGAAACATGACACATCAGTCCACTTGACCTTTATCCAATCATCCAGTGTCCATGCTTATGTTCACATCACCATGCAAGTTGCAGTTTTTTTGGTGTTACAGGGTTATGAGTATATGTTTCTGTGGGTATCTACTCAAACAATTGACTCAGTTTATCCCAAACAATGCAGAGTTAAATTCATAGCCCTATTTCAAACCTGTGTGACTGTTCAGTGTTGTACTTACAAGCAAGTGCAGGACACTGGACCTTCCTCCCACAAATTGAATTATAACTCCCTACATAAAGTTAGTATTTTATTTCCTTTTTTATAATTAAACTTTAGTTTTTATTTCTGTAGATTTATTTTATTTCCATAAGTTATCTATCTTTCTGTCAATTGATTATTATTGGTTTTTGCAGAGTTATGGCTACATTGGCTGGCTGGCTTACAACTTGTTGCTCTGGATATTTTATTTAACATCATATTAGGTTATATATTATTTCTTTGTTTCCCAGTAAAAAGTTTTAATCTTGTATCTTTTTCTGAAAATGAACGAAGTCTTGGATATGAAAGCAAAAAAAAACTTCCTTGGCATGAAAATCCTCCTCCTGTGGGAAGGGACCCCCACCCCTTCAGCAGAATTTTAATATTTTTTAATTGGAAGTTTCGTAAGTTTATATCAACAATTTTTAAAAGATTTTACCCCCCCCCCCCACACACACACACACACACTCTCTCTCTCTCTCTCTCAATATATTGGCTGTGCCACTCAGACAATATAGATGTTTGTATTTTACTCCTGGTACACAAACCTTTCTGCACTCAGTCAAAAATCACCAAACTTCAACATCCAAAGAGAAAATGAATAATGTTTAGTAAAAAATAGCAGCCAAGAAAGTGTTTTTTCCATTTCATAAACAGGGCAGAAAATTCCATTAATGCAAGCAATTCAAGTCACCCTGTATAACACTAGCCCAATTTAAATATACCACACTGCAAAGAATCATTAAAAGAAATAAATATTATGTTTCAAGTAATAAATATATTATTTGGAATGAAATTTCATCCTCCTGCCTAAGCAGCCATGGGCTACGTAGGTACAACCAGTTCTCGAAGCATACCTGTCCTGAGCTACATCTGCTGGATATGAAAGCCACTGCACACCAATTCTAACAAGGTTCTGCTTGACATTGTCTGCTCATCGCATCCTAGGTCTCCCCCTCTTTTGATTAATATACAATGTAACTGTTTTTATTCATCATATTTTCCAACATTAAGCCTTAAATTTACAGTCCAATGTATTTTTTCACTATATCACTGTAAAAAAACTTATTAAAATTAATATACTTATAAATTTGTTTAAATTTTTCAATTTCATAAGATTTGGAGTTAAATTAAGCTTACTTTGGTACATAACATCACCTATTTCTGTCGATTGGTTATTTAAAAAAAAATTCTAAAGTTGACTTGTTTATCTGACTTAGCACAACTGGCTAAAAGCCTGGACTTTTCTCAAAGTATGGTACAAAATAAAAAATTACAAAACAAGAAAAATACTTATTTGAAACAAGAAAATTAATTTTTTTATCATTCAGAAATAAATAGCCTTTCCATTCATGTGCATTATAATCATTTCTATTAGTTTATTTTTTAAATAAATTTTTATTTGTGTTGCCAGGTGCATTTTTTTTACTACATAACTCTAAAAAAGTCCTATTAAAATAAAACCTGTCATTTTTTCTATTAAATATTTTATTTTCAGAAAATCCAGAATTAAATGCTCATTAATTTGGCATATAACATGCCACAATTCCTTTCATTAGTTATTCAACAAAAAAAGTTCTAGATCAGAGTGAAACAATAGCTGGATCTCTGGATGCAAATCAGTTTTTCAGGCTGAACCCTGGAAGGGTTAATGTAACTGAATAAAATTGAAAATATTTCTAGTGACATTATGACTAGTGATTGATTAATGCATAAAGCAAGGATGCTTCTATTGATTAGTCTTCACTTCCAGTAAAAGTACTTCTCATGACTGCTTGTATAATATAAAGTTCATAGCTGTTAACTGACAAAGTCTTGATTGGTGACTAATTAGCTTAGTGGTCAGAAGAAAAAACAAAAATCAAAGTTTCCCAGAACTGCATGACTTCAAATCACCCCACACTCAAGATGGTTTTTTCTTCTACACTTAAGATTGTTCTTCGTCTTGAGGTATTGTTCCATAGTTAATTGTGATTTTTAAATATTAGGCTATAATTTGATCTTGTTGACTATTAAACAATTATCACAGTTTACAGCATTATTCCTTATAAACTGAAGGAAATCGGAAAACAAACAGGAACTGGAAGTCTAAAATTTTATGATTACCAGAAAAAGTTAATGTTGATTCAATTCTGGAACTCATTCTTTTTGCTGAAAATAAAAATCTTGTCATGTAAGAATTAAAAGCTTCATTATTAGTTCACTACAAAAAGTACAAATACTTATGCCAGGATTATGCACATAAAGAGGAGAGCAGTAAAGATCATACACCTCTTTACCTACAAATTCTGGGGTATTTGTATTACTATTTTTTTGACAAACAAAGAGTAAAACAATGCACTGCAATCTGTAATTGCTTACATACAATCAAATTCATATATAGTATGTCAATGATTTTATTACACATATTCACATTTGAAAAAAGTGATTTTTCTTACCTTTTTTCTACTATCATCTTTACGATCAAATGCACATCTCTGTTTACACTGTTCACATGTGACTGGTGGACCATATTTCTTTTCAGAGTTGGTGCACCGTTGGCACTTAGCACCAATGAAGGCTGCAATGATATTACAGTATTCACATGCTGCTGGCTAAAAGACAAACAAGAAGTTACCACAAATAATTTACAGTATCACAAAATATTTAGAAAATTGGGAAATAAACTTTTGCATATATAATCTAATAGTTTGTTTCCAATTGTTAAATCATTACAAAAGTCTAATACTAGTATAGCTGTTTCAGTCTCACCACTTAATTCTGACAGAATACTGACTCAAAATGCAGTATTCTTACACAGGTCACCAATTAAATTATGGAGATTCAACTATAAAAGAATATTTTTAACCAATGAATTGAATACACTGATACTGTTAGTTCCATACATCCACTGCACAACAAACTATAGAATTGAATTTTATTATAATCACCTATTATTTTATTATATAATAACATCTAAATTTTAATTTGTTATAAAATTGTATTTGAAATACACATTACACATCCTAATTACAAAACAGCTCAAAAACATGCTTAAGCAAGTCAAAATTCAATTGAAGACTACTTACTTTCCCATAAAGTTTCACATTTTGCTCACACTTTCTGCAAACAGATGTAGTACTTGATTTTGTGCTAGAAAAAAAATAAATATTACATGCAATATATACATTACAGAAATACTTTATTACATCAAACAAAACCAGTAAAATAAAAATGAAAATTCTAAAATACTTTTAGCTAAAAATATGGTGGTGAGTTAATCACAGGAATGATAGGCTGATTCTTAGCATACACAATTAGAACTTCTGGCATAACGTATCCGACTTTTTTAACACTGATCCCATCAGTGGTAATATTACCACCCGTCCTTTTGCCAAATCCATCCTTTTGTTAAGACAATGAAGGTTGCACTAATACAAAAACTTGTACATGTCCAGCATTTTGACAAATGGTGACAAACAGTAAGGTACAAACCAGTGTTGGAAAATGTTATTGTAATATAACAGAATAACAAAATGATTTTTGAATAATTTTCAAATAACATTAACCAAATTCCAAAATATTTATGATGATAAAATATAACAAATAATGGAAAAAAATTATAGTTATTTTCAGCTTTTGTGTTGATACATTTTAAAAATTTCTTTTATAAGACATGCTTAAAAACTTGTATGAAACAAACGTGCAATTTACTTTTATGATCAACGTACAAAGATTTTTAGTGACTCTTCTCAATGACGCATTCCAAAGGAATTTGTGAAGCAGATATCTCAGCCACCTTCTTCGCAACTGGCACTCAGAGAAAAGGATTTGTAATCGCCAGATACGAGCTGCTATGGAAAAGAAAGGATGAGTCTCCATTCTCTGCAGCTCTCTTTAAGAAGAGACTGCATAAAGTTAAATAGATAATGTTTTCAATTTCTCTACTTATATTTATTCATTAGATTATTTTTAAGCTATTTGAAGTCTATTTCAGAGAAAACTCATTTAATTATTTTGCAAGAGAACATTCAAATGCACAGCAGATCTCTTCTACAGGAAAGGATCGCTAAAAATAGTTCAATGTCATCAAATGACTCAATAAATGATTTGCTGGAAATCTATCTTGATAAAACCAAAAAATAAGAGGCGAAATAAAATATAATTTCAATTTTTATTAAATGCATTTGAGAGAGCAAAGAGAATTTCTTCAAAAAAAAAATATTTTCACTACTGGAAATATCAAAACAAAGCATTATAATGACTTGCACAAATTGTTCTAACGGTACCTGCAACAAGTATTTGTAGAGTTTTTTTATGCTTAAATGGATTCCCTTTAACAAAAGAAATAATTTGAATTCAAAATTATTAGATGACATTTTGATTATAATGATGAATAAAATAGAATACAATGATTACGTTATGATATCCATAATTTGAATTATTTTTTTTTATAATTTTTGTCCACTATGCATTATAATATTTCTGAAGAGAATTTCACTATTTTTTTAAATGTTTGTTACGTTTTGTTGCATTGATGTTGGTAATCAGACAAGTACAGGATTCTGATCTGAGTGTGGATTGCAGCACGACCATAAATACCGGCACAATGAAGTTCCTGATGAACTATTACGATGAAAACAGGATCATTCTGACTAGTGTTCAACTCTGCTGTTATATGCAGTGGTCTTGTGCTTCTGTTGTACAATCTGTGCCAACATTCACCTATCCCTATCTGACAACTTTGTATAGTGTCCACAATTTGCAAATTTGGAGGCAATGCCCTGTCCTTTTTGATAGGTAGTCATAATCTTCGATACAGTTCCTCGTGTAATACCTACTATTTTCGCTGTTCTGGTTATTAAAGCTTCTGCAAGATGTGCACCAATGATCATGCCTTTTTGGAGGCCTTCTTGACAAAAAGAGATGAGTAGTACTGGTTCAATTATCGGGTTCAAAGTGTTAGTAAAGAGAGAAATATTGACCATCTATAATTTTTCATTTGTTCACTTTTTGAATGTAAAAGCTTCAGATTAAAAGAATTTTTTCAAAAATAGCATTTTTTTTTGTTAAAATCAGGAGATTCTCAAACCTTTAAGGAAAAAATTTGTTGATAATTTAAATCAAATTTGTGAGCTTAAATCAGGGGATTGCTTCAACAAAGAGTAATAACATAAACAAGCAAATCAGCAATACCTAATAGAGCTTCTAAGAAATGGTCATCAGATGATTTTAATGAATTATTTATATTAAAGTTTAATAAAATATGCATCAAATGAAAAAAAAATATATTTTTCAAATTTGAATTACATATTTTTAAAAGATATATCTAAGAAAATTTTCTAACAGCAATTTTATTTTTAAAAAATCAATTTTTTTAGTGTTTTTTTTTTTGTCGTACTAAAACAGACTCTCTGGGCCTCTCTTTTTGGATTCTGTCAATGTCTACATTCGTGACCATGAAAGGGTTAATATATAAAACTATACATCAGTTAAAATATATCTAGTTATCATGGGTACTGACCTAAAGAATATTGGCTACAACAGACTATAATACACTGGTTTCCATAAATTAAGGAAAAATTTGAAAAATCGCGATAATTCGCCAAAAAATTGTGTGATCCTCACCAAACTTTTCATGTAATCAGTAATGCCAAGTGAGCATATCATATACAAATTTGTCTAGGTTGCGTCAATTTGCGTAATTGGATAGCAACATAAAAACAGGGGTTTTGGAGTGCATTATTTTGTATTGTAAATGTGAGTAAAGAAATTCGAAATAGCTATTTTTAATGAATGGCCTCGAAACATCACTTGCCAAATGAACTGCAGTGGAGAGATATTGGTCAGCTCGAAGCAGGCCAAAGTCAGTCAGACGTGGCACAATGGCTGAATGCGAGTCCTTCTGTGGTCCATAGACTGTGGAATCAATTTCTTAGCATGGATTCCGTGTCTCAGAGGTTTGGCCAAGGAAGGGCTAGAGTTACAACCACTGTACAAAATCGATATCTGTGATTAACAGCATGAAGGAGCAGGTGTCTACTTCCTCTCAGCTACAATCCTCTCTTGCAGTAGCCACTGGGAGAGTTGTATCAGCTTCTACTATGCGTAGGAGGTTTCATGATAGAGGCCTGTATGCTAGAAGGCCAGTAATATGTATACCTCTCACGTCACAGAAGAGAGCAGTTGAATTGGGCATGCATGCATGTCAGAAGAGTTGGACAGAAGAGCAATGGAGGTCAAAAAGATGAGTCCAGATATTGCTTGCAGAGTGATTCCGGACATTGTTTCATACGGAGAGAGTGAGGTACCTGCTATTAAAATCATTCATAATCTTTTCATTTAAATCACTTCATATATTTTTTGTTTATCATAATTTTTCTGGGTTTTCCTTAATTTATGGAAACCAGTGTACATGAGAATAATAAAATAGCAAATAATAGAGAAATAGATTGTCCTTTAGAAATAAAAAAAGGTTATACTTTAGGTCTTACCTCTCTTGAAACTCTGTACGACAGTATGTACACTTTACCACTGGAAATGCTCCACGACAGTCCTGAAGGAAACATATTATTAATCTGTGTACTAAGTATATGAAAAATAACATGTTCAAAATATATTGTTTTAATCTTGAGCTATAGAAATGCTGGTTCTCTCTTTAAATAACAATGACAGAAATATTTGCAACTTAATATACAAACATAAAAATAGCACTGGGCAGAGCTCAAAACAAGAAATATTAGAAGGAAATTTTTAAGAATATATTCGCATTCCCTTTTAATAGGATTACAAAGCAATATTATATTTCTTTGCTGATATAATTACAATTTATGTTGAATAATATTCCAATATTTTGCATTATTTAATTATAGAAATTTTAAAAATGTCACTCACATTTTCATAACCAAAAATTAGTGGTTTTATAACTTCACATAGATGGCATAATCCTACATCCCAAGGATATTTCTTAAGGATTTCATTCAAGTCTACTTAAAATCCAAAACTTGGCTTTCAAAATCAAAATTTAACAAATATGATAATAGAAGAATTTTCACTGACATGCATGCTATATATACAGAGTGATTGAAAAAGAGTTGAATACTTTCAAAAATTTATTACTCTAAACTAGGTTATATATCAGCATGTAGTATTTAAAAATGTAAGATTACAGAAATAAATGTGACAGTTCATTTACAAATTGGTTTAGACTACATGTTCATATAACCTAGTTAATGAGTAATAAATTTTTGAAAGTGTTCAATTCTTTTTGAATTATCCTGTATATATTTGGGTGAATTAGAAAGTAAGGTTACAAGGCCGATATGCCATACCCAATATCTTTAATGTACACAACCAACCATACAAAGTGAAACTTCAACCAATATACTATTTTTCAACATAATCACTACAAATATTAAAACACTTGTTGCTCCTTCATCTTCTTAACCATTTTGGGCAAAACAATGTTGATGTAGTATTAGCCATTTATAGTTGTTTTTTCAGATAAGATGTCCACAGCTACCACTCCTTGAGAATTGAAAAAGAACTTCCTTGAGCAAAAGTCTTGTTGGAGGATTTTGGGATGTGGGTCATGTTCTGCAACCCAAACATAGTTATCAATCTTTCTTGGTTATGTTGATCAACAACTATGTTTGGTGGTTATGATTAGTTGTAATAAAACTACATTTCATCACCTGTGACAATATCTGTTAACCATTTGGAGCCACTAGGTTCAAATATTGCCAGCAGTTTCTTGCACGAGTTGACTCTAGCCCGTTTTAGCTGTTTTGTTAGTTTATGGGGTACCCATTTGGCACAGATCTTTCAAACTTTATATGCTGATGAATAATTGTTGCCACACTGTCAGTCGATGGTTCACTCATTCACTGCCTCCTTTGGTCTTTCTACACGAAGGAGGTCTTCAAAGCTCTGCCATCATTCTCTGAATTTGTGCATCCCTCTCATAATAGTGCCATATGAACAAGCATGATCCCCATATACTTGTGATAAGTTTTACATGAATTTTTTTGCATCGTCTTCAAG
This sequence comes from Ryuthela nishihirai, assembly GCA_038380435.1. Taxonomy (NCBI): domain Eukaryota; kingdom Metazoa; phylum Arthropoda; class Arachnida; order Araneae; family Heptathelidae; genus Ryuthela; species Ryuthela nishihirai. The sequence continues at coordinate 48,887,420 of JAWZYU010000024.1, read as the reverse complement.
CTGTATCCTTGTGAAAATGTAAAATCTTTCCCCTCTGTTTTTAGCACATAATGAAAAGTTTAGACAAGCGTTCAAATAAGTTGTAACTCATTAACTTCAAAGTAACTGAGTGCAAATCTACAGACGCATGTCAAGAACTTTTTGAATGCCCTCCGTACAAATGGGCATCAACAAAACTTTTTAGAGGTGTTGTTAACTACCACCTGTAATAGTATATGGTATAGTTTGAAAATGCAAAATTGGTGTGCTGTGATTTAAGAAGGCTTTGATTATATAAAAATTTAGATGATTTGGAAAAAAAAATACTTCTTCCCAGGATCATGGTGGCTAACAGAAGTCATTTACTGAAGGGTTAGCACTTTGGAATCAGTAAGAATACAGTAATTTTAATCTAATTAAGTATGCATTTCAGACAACTGCCGATTCATGCTATCAGAGTATTAAAGACCTGATTTTGCTCCTGAGATCTTGAGAAGTGATAGCCATTACTCGAAAGTTCAAAGTTAGAAGAATCCTTGAAGGCAAGTAGAGTATTCAAAACACAGAAGAGAGCTGCTGGCAAGGCAAGAGTCTGTTGTTTACCTTCAATGAACTCGTGTTTTTTTAATATGGGGAGCAAGTTTCTGCAGGCATAGGTGTTATTTGATGAATATTGTGACACAACACTGTAAGCCTGCAGGGATTTGCTCCCCAAATTGAAATTCCTGAACTTGTCATCAAGCTAAGCAAAAGACTCTAATCTTGCCAGCAAATTTGCATCTCCTCCATTAGCAGTCTTCTGTGTTTTAAACTCTGTTACTTCAAAAACTCTTCTAAATCTCAAACTTTCAACTAATGGCTCTCAAGATATATCAACTATTTATACAATGGTATGTAATTGTAAAACTTGAGTTAATTATAACTGTTGATATAGACAGTATAAATATTTCAGCTGAAGTGCCTTTAAATTGAACAGTGGCATAGAGAATTAATTATTTTAATTTTTTAAGACTTTCATCACTAATCTAAATAGAATTACTACAAATGCAATTCAAGCCACTTTTCCTAACTAGTTTTATGAACTTTTCCTAGCTAGTTTTATGAATAAAGTAATTGCAAAGAAAAGATCAGCTACTATTGATGCTACAGCAGTCACAAAACTTCAGTCAGAAGAAAATTTCATTGGAAGCAATTAACTCATTAGCATACTGCATCACCTTCACTTTGAACCTGATGCAACTCGTCACTTGCCGGCAAGAGCTATGTAAAATGAACTTGTCACTCACTATCAACTTTCATCTGTGAAGTTCCTCCACTACCCATCTCTACCATAGGTAAAATCTCATTCGTTACTTTTGATACCAGGTAGCACAAATTTCTTTTGATAGTGTGATTCAAAACATTTAAGCATCATGAGTAATTAAAAGATATTAATTTTAATTACTGCATTGTGAAACTCTACTGTAATTTTTGTTATTTCAGAAGTTTTGTCAAAGTCTTACAATTAATAAGATGCTCCCAATCCAATGTTGTAGCTTTATAATCCTTCCAGTGTCCAGCCTGAAAAACTGGTTTCAATCCAGAGGCCAGGCTATTTTCTCCCTATGCTCAGCTAAAAAAAATTTCCAATTTAAAACTTCTTTGCCAAATAACTAATGAAAGAAATTATGGGATGTTATATGTCAAATTAAATCAGCATTTAATTCTTGATTTTCTGAAAATAAAATATTTAACAAAAAAGATGCATCTGGCAACACAAAGAAAAATTTACTTAAAAAACACTAATAGATAGAAATGATTATAATGCACATGAATAGAAGGGCTATTTATTTCTGAATAACAAAAAAAAGAAATTTTTTTGTTTAATATAAACATTTCTTTTGTAATTTTTTTCTCCATACCATACTTTGAGAAAAGTCCAGGCTTGTTGAAGAGTCCAATAAACAAGTCAACTTTTGGATATTTTTAATAAATAATAATCAACAGAAATAGGTCGTTATATACCAAATTAAGGAGAATTTAATTCTGAATTTTATTAAAGTAAAAAATTTGATCATGGTAAAAACAGATTAATTTTAATGACTTTTTACAGTGGTATACTGAAAAAACAGGCATTTCATAATTACTTCCAAAATCTTCCATTTTTAAAAATATCAGTATTTTGTTAATTATCAGATTTTAGAAATTTTAAGGAAAAATTTTTTGACTTTAGTTCAAATCAAGCTTCTGAGCTTAAATTAGGGGATTGCTTCTGCATAGAGTAATGTTAACAAACAAATCGGCACTATCTTATATTGCTTCTAAGAAATGTCAATCAGATGACTTTAGCAAATTATTTTTGTCACAGTTTAATAAAATATGCATCAAATGAAAAAAGAAAATATTATTTATCAAGCTTGAATTATATATTTTTATAAGATACGTATAAAAATATTTTAAAACGGATATATACGTCCTTGGCTTCTCATTTCGAATTCTGTGAATGTATACAGATGTCCTGGACACTGGAAGGGTTAATAATAGTCTGAAGAAGCGATGACTAAGTGAGTGGGGCAGGGGGTGGCTCAGCCGGTAGCACACCAGGCTCATAATCTGCAGTTTCCAGGTTTTGGAGGCTAATTTCACCATGTTCTCACAACTCCTTAAACCCAGTTTTGAGCCTCACCTGGGCCAATGTTCAGACTTATCTCCACAAAACTCCCATCCTGCCCTCGGTCAGAGGGGAGACTGATGGGCTTGGAAAGGGGCATTGTCAGAGTCATAGGAAAATGATAAAAAAACGGATTCATTGGTAATGATAAAATAGGAAAATTCCCACACAATTGGCAGCAATATAAGCCATAGCTCCTTGTGTGAGAGAGCCATACTATGTGCATGTTAAAGAACACGCTGGATGGCTTGATGGGAAGCTACCATATATCTCCTAACAACTGTCCAGTGGGTCACCTCCCCCCAATCTTCACTGAACCCTTGGGGTCCTTGCAACATGGCCAAGTAGCCTATTATGTGCACAAAGTGCAGCTCAGAGATAAAATAATCCAACTTAGTACATAATAATTTGGTAACATTATCATCCAATTAATACTTCAATTTCCTACATGACTGAATATTTTTTATCTTTTAATTTACTAAAATGTCACATAAATTTTACTTAATACACAAGAAATGTTCATTCATGCAAAATAATAAAAATAAAATAAATGATGTCTAAAAAACAATAGCTTCATTTATATTTAAAAAATTATTTCAAGTGAAAAGTCAATAGAAAAATGAAGTTTTGAAAGGAGTGGGATCTTAAACCCCCTAATATCTGAATCTCTTAACATTTGAGTTATTCTCTCAATATATCATTCTACAGTTACTTAGAGTATGAAGATATTTTCAAGATAATCTAGTGTACACCTATGGCAAAGTGTTGCAAAAAATTGACTGCAAAGTCAGCTTGTATATCCCAAACAGTAAAATTACATAAATTGATATGCTAACTACGCACTTGACAGCTATCTAGCTTAATGGTAGAGCAGCTGAATCACTGATTCAATTAGCTGTCGGGATAGATAATTTTATTTGCTCTACTTGACTTAGATCGTACTTGAAATAAATATTATTACTCAGAATGCTTAAAGAATGAGTAAATGTTCAAATCACGAGAGCCCAAAATCATATTTTAGTGAAATTTTTCATTATATTCATGGTATTATTCTCTTTTATTAATTAATTTTAGAACTTAAAAGATCTGATATTAAAATACCTTATTAATTTTAGCCCAACATGGCCGAGTGGTTAGCACGCTTGGCTACTGACCTAAGGGACCTGGGTTCGAGCCCCGGGTAAGGCATGGTTGTGTGTGTGTTGTTTTTCTGCGGAAGTCCTGCCATCCTCTCAGACCTTCTACTATGGCATATAAACTGACAGGCTCCTGTCAGACCTCTGTGGCAAGCAGCTGCTTGAGGGGGTATTTATTATTTTATTTTTTTTTTAAACATAAATGTTTTCAAAAGAGAAAAAACTGTACACTAAAGTCAAATTTTTTTTTATACACTTTTAAATTATTTATAGGGGTAAAATATTTAAATTTACTATAAATTATAAATGGTTAAAATATTGTAATAAGACATTGGAGAAGTGGGCTAGTTATTAGAGTACAATATGAGAGATACAATGAATGGCTGGAAGATTATATCACATAAAAATAGTTGCCAGGTTATTTACACTTTACTGGCATGTTTTGTTGCAAGCTGGGCTAAATGGACGGGTCACAAACTCCAAAACTCAGAGGTTAATATAAGGAGACCTAATGAAGAACAACAATGGTAAAAAGATGCTTTCTACAAGAGCTTTCAATGCCTCTAGTGCACAGGATATGATTCTCCTACACATGGGGGATATGTTACCTACTAGGATATTTTGATATTATTATATGGACTACCTTATTAAATGTATAAAGGTTTAATATTGCATGCAACAAATTATAACCCTTTCCAGCCCACCAATAAATCATCAGAAAGCAGTACAAAGGCAAGACGAACTATTAGAATCCCTTAGTTATAAGAGCCTTATTCAATACTTCTGATCATCATCATCATCCTCAAGCAGCCATGGGCTATGGAGGTCCAACCAGACCGTGCAATTTAGTTCTCCAAGCAAGTCTGTCCTGAGCTACATCTACTGCATCTGGTCACTGCACACCAATTCTAACAAGGTCCTGTTTGACATTATCTGCCCACCGCATCCTAGATCTCCCCCTCTTTCTGAGGCCTTTAGACACACTGTTCATAACCCTATTCGCCAATCTATAATTATTCTTACGGGCAACATGGCCAAGCCAACGGAGTCTCTCTCTGCACAATACGCTGCTTAAAGGAGGTTGCAAACTCCTTTGCCTAACCTCATCATTAGTTACAAATTTGAACCACCTAATGCCCAAGATACTGCGAAAGCATCTGGAATCAAAAGCATCTAGTTTCCTGTTATCTTGTTTACAAAGTGTCCAAGTTTCACTACCATAACTAACCCTACAAGGAACCAAACTATTATACAGTCTAATTTTAGTCTTTAGGTGTATAAGCCTATTTCTCCACACTCTCCATAGATTCTTAAAAGTCCTGGCAGCATCCCTATTCGTCTGTTAATCTCATGCCACACATTACCATTATCTGTTACATAGCTCCCAAGATAATTAAACTGTGACACCTGCTCAAGACTGCAACCATTCAGATTAACTGAATCACAGCCTGCCTGACCAATTTTCATCACTTTGTTTTCTCTCTGTTTATAACCAAACCTACTCTACTACCAGTTTCATCAACAGCTCAAATAAAAGAGTTCATCTCATCAACATCATTTGCCAAAAGGACTAAATCGTCAGCATAATCTAAAACTTCTGATCAGCAAAATCTAAAAGAATTTATAACTTAACCTTTTCTGTATGTTATTGGTTTTACAGTGTTCTTCATTTATATTTATCACATATTTCTTGCTATTTCAAAATTGTTCCCTAATTAAAGTGATATGTTACCATTAATATTAGTATAAATCAATCTGAGTACAAGGTATGTTACTTATTTTTTCCGAGGGGTGAGAGGGCAGCTGAATTCCTGATGCTAGTAATCAAGTGCAAGGTCTATTCAGAGGGCCCCTAATTTGGATGGAAATCCTATGCTTAAATACAAATCTATAACTTAGCTGGAAGTTTAGAAATTGACAAACAAATGTACTTGCAAACCATTTTGAGTTCAGGAACCTCCCCTAATCTAAAATTTTAAGACATTCATTCACAATACTTTATCCATATTTCAAAAAAGAAAATGAAATGCAAGCCGAGTTGCTCCACTTTTTAAAGTGCTTTTATCCTATAGTTATAGTGCTTTAGCAGCAGAAAGTACAACAGAAAGAAAAAATATTAGTACAGAAAAGTGAAACTGTTCTTTCAACAGATGTTCAAATGCCTATTAGCACACGTATATAGTATGATCTACAACACTGAACTTACAATACAGATTTTTTCAAACTAGTAACATTATTCTAGGACATCTGTATAACTAGCTACAGGGGATAGCTATGGGAGAGTGGCTCCTCCCAAAAGTAAATTGGAGTTGGCAAAATTTGAAGTGACTGGGTAAAATATAGGTAAGAGCTGTGAAAATTGGAATTGTTTTTGTGAAATAAAAGGATATCAACAAAATACAAAGTGACTTGGTAAAATTCTTTGTAAAATTATGACAAGTTGACAAAATCAAGCAACTTGGCAAAATCTGGGGTTGGGTTGTTTTACCTCTGAGTGGCACTTTTTTCCACACAATGGGTTAAATGGTCAGGTAACAAGGATCCTGAGGGTTCAGAGAAGGTCCGGAGAAGGAGACCCACTGGACAGGTGTTGGGAGACAGATGGTAGCCTCCCATCAAGGCCTTCCAGCATGTTCTTTAATGTGCACAGAGTATGGCTCTCCCATACATGGGGTCATGGTTTAACCTCCCATCCAACAGAGGCAGCTTTTCCAAGCCTATCAGGCATCCAACAAATGGTCCCCTACTGACTATGGGCAGGGCAGGGAGTTTTGCATATAAAATCTAGGGGAGTTTACAAAATTTGAGGTGACTCGGTAAAATTCAGGTGAAAGGTAAAAAATGGGAATTTTTTTTGCAAAATTATGGTGAGTTGGCAAAATCTTGGTGAGCTGCTGACCCTCCCTATCCCAACTAAATCCTGGGCTAGTCCCTGACAGAAACATAATTAATTTGTGTAAAGCACTTATTTTCTCAGTTGGAAAAATTTGATTTCTGAGTTGAAAGATTTTCGTTCCCCCAACCATAGTCCCTTCCCTACACCCCTGACTACCTATGTACATGGTCACAGTTCTGTACAGACTAGATATGAGTTTAGGCTCAATTTTTTCAGCCTGTGCCTGCTGAACGATTTAGACAATTCTTTCTTGAGCCTGAGCACAATTTCAGGAAAAAATTTCTCTGATGCATCATAAAACACACATATATAGAAATGCATATCATTAATCACTCATTTTACTTTTATTATAATAATTTTATGTCAAAAATAAAACATTAATACTATTTGGAACGAAAAATATTAGAAAGATTCATAGAAAGTTCATTGGTGAGATCATTATAAATGCAAAGGCCATTCATTTATTAAAGATTAAGAATATGCAAAAAATCAAAAGCTGCATGGTGCTTATTTTTAATTGCTAAAGACTGATTAAATAAAATAATAAATAAATACCCCCTCAAGCAGCTGCTTGCCACAGAGGTCTGACAGGAGCCTGTCAGTTTATGCCATAGTAGAAGGTCTGAGAGGATGGCAGGACCTCAGCAGAAAAACAACACAAACAGCCATGCCTTACCCGGGGCTCGAACCCAGGTCCCTTAGATCAGTAGCCAAGTGCGCTAATCACTCGGCAAAAAGGTTGAAATTACAATAAAAAAATTATATACTTTAATATATAAAATATTTGAGAGCCCAAAGTCATCTCTGCTATTTTGAGCATGAATTCATCTCTAGCACAAACTGAAAACATGCAAGCCATAGCTAATATGCATATGGGAAAATAGTTGGATTTAAGGTAATGCCCCAAAATCTCATTCACTTAACTGTAAAAGGTATCTTTTATTAATGACAGGTGCCTCTCAAACATGATACAGCTGAAGGCCTCATGATGTCAATAATAATCTGGCCCTGTTTTAACCCACTGTATGCCCAGCCTATGGATCCTTATTATCAGAGAGATACCTTGAAATAAAAATTGAGTACACTGCACAAGGGCAGCCATATTTAGAATCAATGCAATGTTGGAACAACAAACTATTTTACACCAATGGGTAAAGTATCACTGACCATTACTTCAGTGATAAGTATCACTGAAAGACAGTGATCTTATATGACAATCATTTAGCCCAAAGGTACAAAAAAAATGTCTTGGATGAAACCATCATAAACTCAATACTTGCACCATACCTCCTCCTCTTCATATCCCAAAAAATCTGCAGCAAATGAAAAATTTTTGTGCGTTACTATTAATGTGACTGTTGTGCTCCTGTTTTTCTGCATTTTAACTTTGTTCTACTGAAACAAATTACATTTCTATGTTGATAGAAAGCCAAATCTGAAGCTCCATAATTTAAAAACTTTCATGGGAAACTGATTTAATGATACTCAAAATATAGTTGTACCATTTAATATAGACATGCAGTAAATAGTGAAGATATAATCATTACATTTTCTATACAAATTAGATTAAATCACTGAGCTGAAATTTATTCACCATATAAATTTATACATTTAAATTCCTTTTTCTGTTTGGACATGCTAGGATTTTTTTTTTTCTATCAGCAGACCTTTAGTGGGCTGGACAGAATCATTTGCTGGGTCAGATGCTGTCCATTGGCCATAGATTTGCCCATCTCTGCTTTCAAGGTTAATCCTAGATATTTTACAACTGAAGCTTAAGAAATGTATTAAGAGTAAAAGGGGTTCCATTTAACATCAAGGCTTAAACCTTTGGCAATGATAAACAGATGTCTCTCAGATGGGTGAGGAAATGAAGCCCATTCATACACAGACAACTCTCAGATAGTCGAACAGTTGTAATCATATTCCCAATTATCCTCCTTTGTCAACAGATGGGTAAGGTATCAGATACCATTCCACAGTTGAAAGATAAGCTGTTGCTGAGTGATTACAGCAATTGTTTTTATGAATTAATGACCATATAGCTAGTGTGCAAAGCAAGAAAAAAAAAGAATTAGAGTCGGTGCAAATGTGAAAAGCACTTTGTTGGCTTCAACTCTTCCAAGTGTTATAAGGTGTTCCACACCGAAAAAACTCATATCTACAAGAAACCCTTAATCATTTTAACAAACTGCATGCAAAAAATTAACAGTTTTCTATTATTTTTTTATTCAGCAGTTAGTTTAATCCTGATTGAATAAAAAATATTAGGCCAAATATTACATATTATAAAAAATGAAACTGCCTATTATAAAAAATTAGATAATATTGCATGTTAATAAAAATTAGGTGAAATTGCACATTACAAAAAACATTCCATTTCAAAAAATGGTAATTATGGGCTTGTTTAGTGCAAAAATATTTGTAAAACCAATGGGTTAATGTTTACATTTACAGAGATTACTTCATAAAGGAATATATTTTAAACCAAATTTGATATTATGAGTCACTCAAAAGATACAGAGAGACATACTTCAGTGATAAGGCAATGCAGCATATTTTCAAAAAAGTGCAGATCCAAAATGCTATTATATTAGTCTTAATAAACAGAAATGCACATATCTTACAAAAAAAAAAGTTTAAATATGTAATTGAAAGGTGATGGAAATTCTTGGCCTGATAAATTCGAGATAAAAGCTGAGTTGGATTGTTGAGTTACATGGAGGGGTTCAAAAAGTTCTTGGCATGTCTGTAGATTTAAACTCATTCCTCTGAAAGCTTAGAGTTGTTTGAAAGCATGTCTAAACTTGCCATTACGTGTTAAAAGCAAAGGCCATATCATTCCTCTCTTCACTGGGAGTGCGTAAAGTTAGGTCTGTGAAATCTGTGCATTGTTGCTATGGAGCCTACTAAAGAAAAATAAAATGTGGAAAAGATTTTGCATTTTCACAAGGATGCAACATGGGGATGGCACAAAAAAATTCATGCCGATTTATCACAAATATAGGGATCATGCCTGTTCATATGCCACTGTTAAGGGATGGATGCACAAATTCAGAGGACAGCAGAGGACCTTACTCATGCAAGAAGATCAAAGGAGGGCCGTGAATGGGAGTACCATTGAAGTTCCGAAAGATTTGTACCAACTGACAGAACAAAAAAGTTTTTGTTCTGCAGATGAAGGTCAAGAACTTTATGAATGTTTCTCATATTACCTATAAAAGGTACTTTTTTTTTCAACATGATGGAATAAATGCCATGCTACACAAGGACCCCGAAGGCTCAGAAATTGTTAGGAATGGGGACTCACTAGACAGCTGTTAGGAGACAGGCTCTCTTGCACAGAGCCTCACATACATCAAAAGACTATCCATCAGTCCTGTCTGATGGATGGCAGCTTTTCCATGCCAATCAGCGTACCTTTTCTTTATGAGGACAGAACAGACGTTAACAGAGAAAATTCTCAATACAGGCACAATTGGGACTCAAACCTGGGAAAATCTGATTATAAATAATGTCATGCTACTAATACAGTCAATCTGTGCCAAAATAAAAGCAGAGAATGTTGTTATAGTCCAAAAGAAAATATTATATCAGATATATTTTTTACATAGGGAAAAAATTATATAGTGTGAAGGAGAGAAATGATAAAGTAGTTGAAAGCATGTTGGATTGTACATTCAAAAGATACATAATGCCCCCTCAAGCAGCTGCTTGCCACAGGTCAGACAGGAGCCTGTTTCAGTTTATATGCCAAAGTAGGTCTGAGAGGATGGCAGGACCTCAGCAGAAAAACAACACAAACATCCACACCTTACCCGGGGCTCAAACCCAGGTCCCTTAGATCAATAGCCAAGTGTGCTAACCACTCAGACATAGAAAATGGAAAAAAAAAGTACACTTAATATTGTCTTTACATCTTGATCTACAGCTATTTTGGAGATGGGAAAAATGATAAAAATAACTTGGGAATACTGAAATAGGTTTATCACAGAAAAGAGTGTGAAACAGAAATAAAAATTGTGGTACGTATTTTGCAATTACTTCCAAAATCTATTGTTTTCAAAAACAGCAGTTTTTCTGTTATTTTTAGGAGATTTTCGAAAATTTAAGGAAATATAAGTCAAAGCAAATGAGTTTATTGCTAAAATCTGAAGACCTGGTTTTAATACTGTCAGACTGCTTACAGAAATGCTGATTTTTTTTTTATAACAGATAATCTGAAATGCTTCTTCTGCCCTGTTGTTGCACAACATTAAGACAAAGACAGCATTTTGGTAGTGTGTAATACTGCCTTGTAACACTGATATGGCCAACTGATACTATGTGCATCTCCAATTTTAGTCCCACTAATCAGTGAACTGCAATCCTAAGACATTCATCATTACATCTTTGTAAAAATTGAAAATGATATATAAATACATTGAAAATTGTATCTTCTTTTAATGATTCTTTTCAGTGTGGTATATTTTAAAACATCAGCCAGCATTATACAAGATTATTTGGATTGTTTACATTAACCCTTTCAGGACCATAAGGTTTCTAAGAGTAAATATTAGTATGTAACTGTTTATTTTAGTTTGTTTAGACATAAAATAAATAAAAATCATAAGAAAAATACATAACAATGTGTAGTTTTTTTGGAATTTTATGGGAAATATTTTTCCCAATGGACTATAAAGGTAACACAAATTATAGTTAGGCTTATTATGCAATGTCTTTTATTTATTGGTTTATTATAACAAAATGTTAACTAAAATAATACAAAATTAAGAAATAAAATTACTATACAAAATGATGTGCTAATTATGATATTCTGCGAAGCAATTTCGTTTGGTTCTGAAGCAAAGATGGGCATTGCACAGAAGCAACATTATTGCAAAGATGGACATGGACTAAACGTTCCCGTATTACGTAATTGCGTTCGGCATACGTTCTATTTTGACATTCTGTATAAAAAATGCAGATAAGGTTATAATTAAATACGACAATCACCAATTTTAAAATAGGGAAAAATGTTTCCCTTAGTCGTGAAAGGGTTAATGGGATTTTCTGTCCCATTCATGAAATGGAAAAACACTTTCTTGGCTGCTTTTTTACTAAACATTATGAATTTTTTCTTTGGGTGTTAGAGTTTGGCCCTCCCACAGGAGGGCTGATTTCCATGTCAAGGAAGTCCTTTTTGCTTCCATATCTAAGACCTCATTCATTTTCAGGAAACAATAAAAGATCCAAGTTCTTTTACTGGAAAAATTAAGAAATAATAAAAGAAAAATTAGCATATAACCTAATGTGGTGATAAATCAAACATCCACAGCAACAAGTTGCAAACTGGCCATCTGATGTAGCGTTATCAGATTTTACATTAAAAAAAATCAGGCTTTACATAAAAAAAAAAAAATCGATAATAAAACAACTGAAAGATTGGTAATTTATGGAAATAAAATAAATCTACTGAAATTAAAACTAAGATTTAAATATAAAAGTATAAATACTAACTAGAAGCATGGTGAATTAACCAAAGAGAACAGCATTTTCTCTAAACACCCCACTTTGTAGTCACTTAACTGCCACACGTACCAGCAATTAACAAGGTCACAGCACCTGGCTCTCTCGGTCTCGTGTAATGGTACAGGCAGTTTCACAATAACAAGCTCTGGCTTACAATTTCGATTTAAATGTTGATTGATGAAAAGTGGGAACCATGCATAGAATACTGGGATAAATAATAAAAATAATTCTAGGTATACTGAAATAGGTTTAAGGCAGGAAAGCATGTAAAATGGGGGGGGGGGAGAGGTAGGTACTTTGTAATTAATTCCAAAACCTTTTGTTTTCAAAATAGCAGATTTTTTTTATTTTTAGATTTTCGAAACTTTATGGAAAAATTTGTTGATAATAATTCAAACTCATGAGCTTAAATCAGGTGGTTGCTTCAGACAGAGTAACATTAATAAATCGGCAATACCGTATAGGTTTCTAAGAAATGGCAATCAGATAGCTTTAACAGAGTATTGTAGTTTAATAAAATATGCATCAAATGAAAAAAGCAATTCCTGTTTTTTTTTTAAATTTTGAGTTTCTTTTGTTGTACTAAAAAGGAAATAGATGTCTTGGTCCTCTCACTATGGATTCTGTCAGCATCTATGTTCTTCAGGAACCTATGAAGGGTGAAAGGATCACAACTGAAAAGAACCTTTGGTTTGATAGCTTAGCTGATAAAGCAGAGAATGCTGCTAAATAGCACACAACAGAGCAGTAATGTTATTTTATGTGTAAAAAAAACAATGGTATACAGGTATTGAGGGATAAAAATGGCAAATTATTAAAAGGTGGATTTTGTCATTGTAAAAAGGGTTGAACATTTCAAAAATATTATCAATAATTCTCTTCCCACTATTTGTAATAAATGTTGGCTCTGTATCTTGATCTGAAGTTACTACGGCAATCTCCAAATTAAAGCTATACAAATCATCAACAGGATACCACTGCTGAAATTCTAAGAGCTGGAGATGATTTTGTTGTCACATTGTTGAAGTGTTGGATATTTTCTACTAACTGAACTATGCCTAGGTCTCATTTTTAAAATGGAATCTGCATATTCTGATTTTCACTCCACTAAAGGTTTGTTTGTGAGTACCACTACCTGCCCCCCAAACCCCTTAGCACAGATTCAACACGTACACTGAGATGCCAGTTTATTAGGTACACCTACCTAGTAGTGCATTGTGCTTCCTTTGGCCTTTGAGAACAGCCTGAATTCATCAGGGCATGGGACTTACAAGATGCTGGATGTGTTGTGCAAGAATGTTGTACCTGCAGGAATGATAGTGTTGCACAGTTGCTGCAAATTGGATGGCAGCACAGTCTCACTGCGAACAGCCCATACCACCTCATCCCAAAGATGCTTGAAATAGTTTAGATCTGGGGATTGTGCAGGCCAATGAAGCAAGGAAAACTCACTGGATTGTTCCTGGAACAATTTGGTGACAATACGTAACTTGGTCAGCAATGAGGTCCAAATATGCCATGACATTCAGATGTTCTTCAGTGGGTGTCAGGGGGTCTAATGTGTACCAGGAAAACAATCCTGCCACCAATGGCCTGTACTGTTGGACACCAGACAAGATGGCTCTATGGCCTCATTTGCTTATGCCAAATTCTGATCTTCCCATCTTCATGATGTAAAAGGAACCTTGATTCATCCAACCACGCTACCTTTTTCCAGTCCTCAAAGGTCCAGTGTCAATGCTCCTGCCCCCACTGGTGATGCACTTTCATGTTCTTCACTGATAACATTGGCACTCGATGACTGTTGTAGCCCATTTGCAATGGCTATGTGGTGCGTTCACAGATGACCTTCTGCACACCAATGTTTAATTGTGCTGTGATTTGCCTGATTGTGGCCCATCTGTTTGCTTGCATGATTCTCGCCAGTCTCCTTTAATCCCTCTGATCCATAAGCTGTTTTTGTCCACAAGATTGCTGATCACTTACAGTTTTTTGCTTTTCGCACCATTCTCAGTAAATACTTGAAACAGTTGTATATGAAAAATCCAGGAGGATGGCCATTTGGGAGATGCTAGAACTGGTATGCCTAACATCAACTATCATGCTACATTCAAAAGCCGCTCAGGTCACTCGTTTTGTCCATTCTGACACTCACTCCAACTCTAACTAATGCTCAAAGAGCTGGTCTGTCTGATTTATACTGCACACTGCTGTCACATGACACATTAGTTGTTGGAATTGGTGTTACAATCATGGAGGTAAGAATAGAATGGAGATGTCCTAAGCTTGAAGATTTGTGGCAACTTTTCTTAGGGTCAAGTCATTGCCAGTATGAGTTTGTGTGCATTTATTTTGCAATAACTCCTGAATAATTGCCTTAATCATCTATGTATTTGGTATACTGATTCTTCATATAAAAGTATGTGTCATGTTCAAAGATGAAATAGAGCTGTCAATTAGAACAAAAATGACAGTAGTAATCTGAATAGAATACAAAATTCATTTTATTCTAAAATGCTAAACCAGTAGATATTTGGAAATGGTTTTCTGGGTTCGAATCCCGGGTAAGGCATGGATGTGTGTGTCGTTGTTCTGCTGAGGTTCTGCCATCCTCTCAGACCTTCTACTATGGCATATAAACTGACGGGCTCCTGTCAGACCTCTGTGGCAAGCAGCTGCTTGAGGGGGTATTTTTTTCTCTCTTGTACATTTCATTCTTTTTTTATCATTATCTACTTATCAAATAACATGATTTAGCAACAGGTTGAAAATTTTGTTCAAAATTTACATGTTTCAAGTTTCATATGCAATGCATTGTTGCAACATCAATTTTATAGATTATTTAAAGCTATCATCTCTCCCAGAATTTTTACACAAACAGTAACAGCAAGAACAGTTTATTATTCTATCTATGATCCCTTGACATTGAAAGACAACTGTAAATTGATGGTCTATAAGGCAATGCATATGAAACTCAAAATATATGTCTAATTCAAACACGAAATTTCCAACCTGTTGCTAAATCATGTGCTTAATAAAGTAGCCCTCTACTGTTAGTGGATGAAATGATTAGAAAAGAGTGAAATATATGAAAGAGAAACTTGTCTTTAAATATGTGTACTAGTTTAGCATTTACAGTTAAATAAATTATATTATGAATTTTGTATTCCACCCAGGTATAGCACTGCGATTTTTATTCTAATCAGTAGATCTATTTTATCTATGAGTTGGGTTGTTTTACCTCTGAGCAGCACTTTTTTGCACACAATGGGCTAAATGGCCAGGTCACAAGGAACCCGAAGGCTCAGAGGAGAAGGGGATCTCGAAGTTTATTTCTATGAAACAGAATCATAGAAATAAACATTTGGCTGGTGGTCACAAGGACTCTGAAGGCTCAGAGGGCAGGGACCCACTGGAACAACTGTTAGGAGACAGATGGTAGCCTCCCATCAAGGCCATCCAGTGTGTTCTTTAATCGGCACAGGGTATGGCTCTCCTGCATGCGGGGCTATGGCTTAACATCCCATCCGATGGACAGCAGCCTTTCTAAGCCCATCAGTGTCCCCTACTGATCATGGGCAGGACGGGGTTATGTGGAGATAAATCTTAACGCTGACCCAGCTGGGACTCGAAACTGGGAACTGCAGATTACAAGCCTGTCATGCTATCGACTGAGCTGCCCCGCCCCATATATATATATTTTATCTTTGAAGATGAAGCATACTTTACATGAAGAATCAGTCTACCAAATGTTAAGATGATCAAGGGAATAGTTTAAGTTACTGTGAAACAAATGCCACAAACCCAAAAGTCCAGCAATGACAACAATGGATTTGGCAGGAATTACCATTTATGATAGGATTAACATGGTATATATTTTTGCTTCTAGCAAGTAACCCCCTTCCCCCCCCCTTTTTTTTTTTGGAATTTAGACTTGGAATTAGCCATAATAACATGAATGATAACCAAATTCACTGTCAAACTTTGAACTTGCACTATACCATAATTTCCCAATGAGTTATGACTGCCACAGACATCCATTATGATGGATAATGGAAGTGTTATTTTAAAGGATTTTACTCGAGGTATAATTATTTCTAGTTTGAAGAAAGGTAACCTCAGTTCTTGTGATAATAAAAGGAGGCATGAGTTTTTTTTTTGAACATTATCTGCCCACTGCATAAATTGTAACTATGAATAAAAGGAGGTGTGAGTGGTGAACTTCCTGGTGAAGTTTTTTGCATCATTTTGTTTCATAGAAATATATATTTGGTTGGTGGACAGCTTTGACACAGTGCGAGTACAAAAATGGTAGGGGTTGTATATGCAAATCTTTTTCAATCTGGAAGCTTCCTGAAAAAATATTTACAGCTTCAAACAATGTAGTTATTAGTTTGAAGATTTCAAAACTGTTTCTCTCTGTTGACAAACATAATTTGTGACAGAAAGTAAGATCTATGGCAGGGATGGACAATCTTTTCTCATCAGCAGGCTGGATAAGGATTTTTCAGAGTGCCGCAGTACAAAACCTTACTTATTGCATTAAACACTCTAAACTTACCCCCTCCCCCTCTATGTCCAATGTCCTGAGTAGAAAATATCCATAAACAATTAAATTTTAACATATGCCTATTCATTACAAAAAAAAAATGTACTTTTCATAATTTTAATGAAAACATATTATTTTTAATTAAAATAAGGAATTATGTGCTGCTCTTGTGAAGGTGAAAGCTGGAAAGATATATTTTTAGGTGAGTGTGTATAATAAATTGTCCTTTTAGTGTACAAAAAATCTGCAAGCAGCAAGGGCTACAGAGGTACAACCCCAATTCTAACAAGATTCTGTTTGACATTATCTGCCCACTGCATCCTAGGTCTCCTCCTTTTCCTGAGGCCTCTAAACACACTGTTCATCACCCTATTTATTATCTGTAGTTATGCATATTGCAAACATGGCCAAGCCATGCAGTGTTTCTCTGCACAATATGCTGCTCAAAGGTGGTTGCCAACTTCTTCACCTAACCTCAACATTACTTACACAGTCAAATCACCTAATGACCGAAATACTGCCTAAGCATCTAAAATCAGTGACATCAAGTTTCGTGTTATCTTGCTTACAAAGGGTCCAAGTTTTACTACTATAATTTTAAGTTGGGTTGCTTTACCTCCTGAACACTTTTTTTTAGAACACAATGGGCTATAAGATTAGGTCATAAGGACCCCTGGGACTTGAAGAAGGTTGGGGGATGGGGACCTACTAGACAAATGTTAGGGGACAGATGGAAGCCTCTCATCAAGGCCATCTAGTGAGTTCTTTAACATGCACAGGATGTGGCTCTCTTTCACATGGAGCTAGTTTTATGTCCCATCAATGAACTGCAGCTTTTCCAAGCTTATGGGTATCTCCCTCTCTGAGAGGGCAGGGTGGAGGTTTAGCAGTAATATATCTCAATGCTTACCCAGGTATGACTCAAACCTAGAAACTACGATGTAAGCTTGGCACACTACTGACTACGCCAACCCCCAATCCTGTAATTTTACAATTTCGAAAGGACCAAACTATTATATTGAGTAATTTTAGTCTTTGTGTCTATATGCTAATTTTTCCACACTTTCCATAGAGGTTCCGGCAGAAATCTCTGTCATCAATAACAAAAAACATGTCTTTACGTCAGTGGTGTTATCCAGCCAGTTCATACTGGTTTGGCCATAAGAATTATTAAAATATTATTGATTACCAAATTGTTTTTTTTTAATTAATTTGAAGTATTACAGTTTTATGTCTACACGAACAAAAAAATCTGCATAGAAAAATGAAATCATTTATATATATTTGCCACTGTTGTTCGATAAAAGGATTTTTACTTTTCTGTTATTGCACACTCAACTATATTTGAAGTAATTTAATATTGTGTGTATATATGTTGTCACTACTTTATTCCTGTGTTAATTATTACAATAACCTGGATGAGCATATGCTCTTGGGTTATTTACATTGTAATAATGTATATTTATATCAAAAATAAAAAATAATGAATTGAATATAAAAAGAATGGTTAATGGGTTCTCCTTTTACTGACTCTTAAAAAACCGAGTCCTCTAAATACATTGTATATTGCTGCATATCAAAAATAATAAACTGAAAAGAAACAGTTATTAATAAATTGGTTTGAGTTGTTTTTCTCTGCACTGCACTTTTTGCACACAATGGGCTAAATGGCAAGGCCACGAAGACTCCACAGGCTTAGAGTTGGTTAGGGGAAGAGGTTCCAATGGACAACTGTCAGAAGACAGAAGAAAGTCTCTCATCAAGGTCATCCAGCATGTTCTTTAACATGCACAGGGCCATGACTTAATGTCTCTTCTGAAAGATGACAGCCTTTCCAAGTCAATCAATTTTAATAAACTGGGATGACACCACTGCCTTCCTTACACATCATTTTGTTAATTTACATTTAGACTATGCATGATTTGCTATAAGGCAATGAGTTTTACAATCTGAGGTTAGCAAAAATTTTTTATTCTACACAGTAAAATGAAATCAAAAAGTATCAAACTCCCTTTTTTAAATTAATAAAAGTTTACATTTATTTTTAAATGCAAAAATCTCAAAATGAAAATAGAGATTAAGCTTTTCTTTCTTATACTTTTTTAACTTCAGTCTACAATGCCTACGTGGTCTCTAAAATATATAATAAACAACACTCCCCACCTCAAAAGCTTTTATTTGTAGTAGTACTTGCAATCAACCCTCATTAAAATTTCTTCACCTTTTCTGGGGGGAAGGGGCCTAATTTGAGGTAGCACATACTTCCCATGTCAGAAGCTTTCATTTGAGTGTCCGTTGTATGTGTAGGTGTATGCACCAAAACCTTATGCTACTTAAATCCATGTTGACAGGAAGCTGTACATTGAATTTGATGATCCTAGCTCTTACCATTTTTAGAAGAAATGATTCCCCTGATTTATGAGGGAAAAAAGAATGGGAAGGTCAAATCCATTTTTTGCAAGGGGAGAGAAATTCTAGGAGTTCAAACCCTTACATTGCTTTAAACCACAATCAGAGGAAGCAGAATACTGATGAGGGGAAGTAAGTATACTGAATTTGGAGGTCCTAGCTCTTACTGTCAGAGACTGAGTGACATATATACCAAAGCAATGCAGCAATATCACAATCTATTAACTAAGAGTAATGGTGACTAATTTGCACATAACATAGAATGTCTTCTGATGCAAATTTTTTAGCATTGTTAAAGATAGATGATGAATTGCAGGTCTTCTGACAGCATCTGCATTACCATGAAATTAAATCAGCATTAGTATTTTTAAACAGTGTTAGTGTGATAAAATCATACTTTAAACTTTGTTCACTGTGTTGCAGTCTCTTAATTCTAACTCTCACCATTCAAAAGTTCTTGATCAAATAGACAAATTGTCAAGTATTTGGTAGACTGCCACATCACTGTCTATGGGTTGGGATATTTTACCTCTGAACAGCACTTTTTTGCCCATGATGAATTAAATGGCCAGGTCACAAGTACCCCGAGGGCTTAGAGAAGGTTAAGGAAACCACTGGACAGCTGTTAGGAGACAGGAGCCTCCCATCATGCATGTTCTTTAACATACACAGGATACAGGCTCTTCTGAACTAAAGGCCATGTCTTAACATCCCATCTGATGGAAGGCAGCCTTTCCAAGATCATCAGTTCCCCCTTTGTAACTGAGGGCAGGGTGAGTGTTAGCAAAAATAAATCTCAATACTGGTACAACTGGGTCTCGAACCTGGGAACTACTGATTATGGGCCTAGTGCACTATCATCTGAGCCAACCTCTGCCCCTTACCATGTTTAGATCAGGTTAGTAATTAGCTGTCATGGGTGATGCTGGGACATATAGCTAATGTATATTAGAAACATTACTGTATAGAGGTCATAGCAAGGCTCTGTGATAAGTCATTTTAAATGACTCAGCATTCAGTTAAGAATCCTGGTGGTGGTGTTGGGGTGGTATACATTTATGTTAGTGGTTAGCATGCTTCCTGCTATCTTATCTAGGTATCCACAGAGGTCTCTCACCTTCGTCATAGACCATTGTGGTAAGCAGCTGCTTGAGGGATAATTTTCAATCCCACTGGTTAGTGCATTTGGCTACAGATCAAAGGAACTTGCATTTAAACCCCGGATAAGGCATGACAATTTCTTGTTTTGCCTTTTTGTTGAAGTCTTGTTTCATCACAGATATTCTGATAGGCTATGTCTAACCACTGTGATATGCAGATGCTTGAGGGATAATTGTTTTTTATTGATTGTAAACACCTAGTAATGGCTAAGTTATTTCAGTAAGTCAAAGCTACCCTAACTTTTCAAGTCACTCTCTTTTTCTTTTATACATTGGTTGCACCTTCCTTCCTCAATTAAATCCAAAACTGACTGCCCTATTGGTATTTGTAAAAAAATAAGAGTGCAGATTTTGGAAACTTTATTAAAATAACGTACAGCAACTAGATAGAAAAATGGAAACATCTGAAGTAAACATATGCTGCATATTATGGAGCTTAGATATGTGTATGACTGATGTAACAACCATGCAAATATTTTCCTGGTAAGCCTCTGGAAGTATGGATAGAAGTAGATTGTTTCACGAGTACAATACGAAGATACAATATGGTTGCAAGAGGAGGTTTAATGACTTTGAACCAAAAGTAACAGTTGGGCCATCATGGCAAGCACTTTGTGACAAAGCAACAGAAACTTCTAACATGGCAAGAACTGTTTCAAAGGTAATGTCAGCTAAAGAAAAAGAAGGAAAGACTTTGTCGATGAAAACCATGACAGAAGCACAAGGAATAGTTCAAATAGCATAGTGCAACAGAAAGTCAGTGAACTGTGTGCAGAGTTTAAGTCATCACAACACCCAGTATCAGTGAAAACTTTTTTGCAGGAGCATTCAAAGTGAGATATCATAATCAGGTTGCACTGCAAAGAAATTAATCGTCACTTTACTCAGTGCCAGTTTGAGTCCAGTAATGCACAAAGCAGGCAGTGACTATTGAGCTTCAGAAAAATGTCATATGGTTTGGCATCCATATTAAAACTTAGTATACATTATACACTTATTTCCAACAAATGGATATAGTATGGACTGGGTCTACTTATTCCACTAAAAAGATACAGTTGGTGCAGTATATTATAGTAGCATTTTGAGTGATCATCCACAGTCAATAATTCAACATTTCTTCTAAGAGGGCTGTCTTACACAATGATGATATTCCAGTTTACAAGAACCAAGTGGTTGCACAATGTTTTCATGAGCATGATGAATTAAATCACTTGTCTTCAATGGCCCTCCCAATCAACAGATCTCAATCCAGTGGAATACTTGTGGGACTGTATGAGGAGATGCCTATGAGAGAGAACTGTATATGCTCTTCTAGTAGCAGTATGTGGATCTTTAGTTAACACTTTTGCATTATGTACCATTGAAACACCAGGTTCTGTTGGATAATAGTAGGAAGCAAATGAATCACGTGGATGTAAAAAGCTTATTTTCACTTCTATTGTCCATTGATGTTTAAAATAAACCTACCAACTACAGCAGCCTAGATTTACACGTCATAAAGAATGCCAACAAAGAAAATTCAAACTCAGTTACAAGTTTTAATGAATTTTTTCTTTCGAACAATTAAAATTAGCATACTGTTGTAATACTTTGCTTTTAGTTAAAAATATGAATGTGCGAAATTCAGTATACCACCTGGTCTATCTGTTTCCCACTATTATGCAGGAAAACCTGATATTTTATTAGCACATGACAAAAGTTTAACTGTGCATTACTACTGAAAAAAAATAACATACATTTTCAATTCATCAAACAAATGCTAGAAATTAAAAGTTTATATCTTATTATTAAGGACATTGTGGGCAATTTGCAGATGTATTTCTTTAAAAAAAAGAAGAAACTCCCCTACAGAAAGAGCAAAGATAACCTAGAAGCTCTCTTGTCCTGGTTTCTCATACAACATACAAACACATACACAGGGGCATCCCTACTGGCTTTTACTACTAGGCTACACTAACCACTCGACCATCTGGTCTTCCAGTGGCAGCACATAGAATTTATAAGTAAAAAATTTCCAGATTGTTATTTAGAAAATTTTCCATAAAAATCTTTGCATTATTTTAAAAATTAGTATGGTGTTATACGCAATTAAATTACTTTGCAAAGATATCCACTTATTTAACTCAAAAATTTAATGCTTGGGAACTCATGGTTGTGCCAAGATAAAACTTTCCTGATATATTCTTCAATAAAAGTTTTAGAAAAAGTTTTTTTTTAATTAAAGAGACATTTTGAGATAATCAGACCTCATTCTAAGTTTATTTCAAATCTGGCAGAGGAGAACAATTTTGATATATTCAGAATAAAAAAAAATTTTAAGTTATAAACGTTTAAAGAAAGCATGGTGGTTTAAATTTTGTAGGTGTTTGGAAATTTTAACTGATTAATAGCTTGAAAACTACTGGGCAGAAATGGGTGGGGGGGGGGGCTTAATCAGTACCACACCAGGCTTGTGATCTGCAGTTCCCAGGTTCAAGTCCCAGCTGGGTCACTGTTGAGATTTATCTCCACAAAACTCCCCCGCCCTGCCCATGGTCAGTAGGGGACACAGATGGGCTTGGTTAGGCTGCCACCCGTCAGATGGGATGTTCCAGACACTTCCCCAACCTCCTCTGAGCCTTTAAGGTCTTTGTGCCCTGGCCATTTAGCACATTGTGTGCAAAAAAAGCGCCATTCAGAGGTAAAACAACCCAACTGGACAGAAAAAAAAAAGTGACCTTTTTCCATTTATCTATGAGTACTACAAGTATATCAAATGCCATAAAATCAGAGATTACAGTTGGAACTGTGTTGATCTGACATGGAATCACTTAATAAGGATAGGTAAAAATTATAAGTGCTTTAAAAAGAAAAAAAAAATGGGATCCTGAGAAAAAGACTACTTACTGAAATTTATGTAATTTTATTTCATTTGCATTAATAAAGCAATAAAATAAAAGAGAACCAGATTTATTGCAAAATGGAAAGAAAAGGAAACATCACTGAAAAATATGCATACTATTATTTATTTCACTGTTTTTGGGATGGTTTGATATTTAATATTCATTTATATTTATTTTCACGCATTTCATATTCTGTTAACCCATAAATACTATGGATGAGGCAGAGACACTTAGCTTCAAATTATTGACGGCCAATTATAAACATGCCTACTTAATTCCAATTTCATGCATTTTTGCACTTTATCCTTTTTATACAATTTATTTGCAGTACACATTAATAATGATACAGAGTGGTTGAATTATATTTATGCATAGATACCCAGTTCCATCACAGTACTTATTAAAGTATATGTAAATTTTTTTATGATATTAGCTAATTTGTAACATTTCTTCAATTGGATGATTTTATCATATGCAAAATGGAAAACCTCATCAAGTTTCATTATGAAAAATACTGGAAAAAAATGAATAGTTTCAATATCAGGGTTTGAAATACTACCTAATTTTAAAATTCATTTTGAACAATGCATAAAAGGTATGTTTTTCTTCATGAATTAACCTACATATATACTTAAAAACAAAAGAACTGAAAATAAATATGGCTGCTATAGTTATTACAGTACCTAGCTGTTACAGCAATACCTGTATGTCTGCCAGTAGAACCTGAGGTTTTAGAGGGCATGACCTTTACAAGAAACTTGGATAAACTAGGGAGTAACTTCTTGGTTTTTGTCCTGTGGGCAGCACAGCAGAAAAAACAAGATATTTTACGTCTAACTGTATACCACACTGACTCAAATACATTTCTCCATTTTTGTGCTTCAAAATGTATAGGGGAAAATATAAGATTTTTTTTCAGTCCCAATGACTGGAATGAATTTCCATAAAAAAAACACTAATTTTAAGACCTACACAAAACTAGGATATCAGATACAAAAAGAATTCTTCCATATACTATATTATACATTTTTCTTTCCAATTACTTATTAATCCTGTTATTTATGGAATGCGATATTCAAAAATAGCATTCCACCATACTGTGTTGAAATCACAAAGCAAATATCTAAAAGCACTATATCTAATGCATTGCTAATGGCAGTGCCACAAAAGAGTATTTATTCTCCATTCTTCCTATTTTGCACGACCAGTCTTTGTTGGTACCAATACGGTGTCTGCTTCTACTGACTTGAGAATTTTTCACTTAAATGAACATGAAAATTTGGTGTTTAATTCCCCCCCCCCCCCCCCACACACACACTAATACTTCTTTTAAGAAAAGGGGGAGGGGAAGAATACATGTGAGAATATTTTTTATAAATTTTCCTCAAAAAAAAAAAGATGGGAATTTTGTGCAAAGAAGAAAATATAAGAGAGTAAATATAGTACCTTATTTGGTGCATACTTTATTTATTCCATTTTAGCTTCTTTTCAGATTTTAATACTTTAACCATGAAATTTTTTTTATATGGTTCCAGTATTGAACCTTTAAATTGTACAAGTTGATTCCTATTCACATTCAGTCAATCACTTAAAGGGCTAATATGTTATTAAAATATATAACTGCACATATATTACACTCCCAAAGTAAGTTCATTAAAACATTAAAATAATGCACAGTATTGGTTAATAGCCTCTTACTAGTAGTACCAGAATAATCACGAGAGCAATGCCAAGAGTTGAAAGTGACAAAACTCAGGATAGATCTTATTGGCTCAATTATAGGAAATTCAGCACATAGCATCAGCAGCGATAAGCAAAGAACTCTATTTCTGCTCTACTCCAACAACTGCGTTGCTGTAAAAAGTAAATATCTTCATGTTTCTATTCACTTGATGGAAGGCTATAGCTTAACTGGCATAGTGGATAAGGGAACTAGCTATTGTTCCAGCACGTATATTTTGTGTGCTGTGTTAGCTCTGAGTCAGTAGTCAGTTAAACCTGACTTCAGTCTTAGTAGGAAATGTTCCTGTAAGAGAAGGTCTGTAAAATGCTAGAAGTAGCTTCTAGGGCTCTTCTCTGTTGTAAATGCTGAAAATGAAAAAAAAAAAAAGTTGAGCATTATTTATCAAGGGCCATAGTGGACAAGATTAGCTCAGATTGTCAACCCCTAGTGGAAAACAAATATTAATTTGGACTTATCTGTTTTGGAGAAAAATTCTTACGATAAATAAGGCTGCTGTAAAAGCAATAATAGCCTTAGATAGTTAATAATGGTGAATTAATACTGCTGAAAATTGTGACTTAGTTACATTTTACATCATTATTTCCAATCATGTATCTAAAAAAAATGCAAATAAGTTCTGTTAATTTTCTATTATTCTAATGCAGGAAGGTATTATGAGAGTTCATATTTGACTTAGTTTAACACTTGACAGTATTCACCATTGCATGAGCATTGATGCCAGTGTATTATATGCAGTCACTATTTTGAATTAAAACTCTCATCTTGATATGCATAGCATCAAAATTTTCAGGGTGAAGTGACACCAAACACTCAATGATAGGCAATACTACTATATACTGATAAAAATTCAGAATTATATATGGGGATTTGTCGGGTGAAGTGGTTGCCATGGATGGGCTTTCATTTTATGTTTTCACACTTGATAGTGTAAAGATCTATTGTAATATGAAAAGGTACATTTTTTAGGTCAGCTGGTGAATTATATATACCTTATTACAACTTTTTCCTTTATTAATGTGTATTTGTGATTTCCTGTGTTAAGCAGGTGTTTATACTAATGTGTCAGAATTACAGTTCTGCTGTAAAAACTTATATCTGCAATTCAAAATAATGATACCTTACAAGCACTTAGGATGATGATATTAGGGCAAATCACAACTTCCTGCAATAGAAAAATAAGGAGCAGTAACAGAAATTGTAAGATATAACAGCAAACTTTACTTGAATAATTTTCATATCCCAGTAACATGGTGGAATACTGAAATCTTTTTACATCCTTATATTTTATTGCTTTGATATTAGTTAAGTTACTGTAACAGATCACCTCTCTCCTAGAAAACAAAATCAAGGTTTTTCAGACACATGGGTATTGAATATTCAGTTATTTTTACCAGGTATTTCATTAATCCTCCTTTTTTTTTTATTTCAAAAAGTTTATTTAGATAATATTTTCAAGCCTTAGAGTAATAAAGTAAAGAGTGTTCAAAATCCTGTCCATTAAAAATGATTCTAAATCTGTTTTGATGTACTTAACTACCACTTTCTATAAAAAATATTCATTTTGTGCATGCAAAGAAAAAAAACTGATTAAGAGCATAAATTCAAATATTAACAAAAAATGCTCCTGCTTACCAACAAATGCTAATTTTTGTTTCTGAGAGAATGTTTTACTCTTTTACATTAGGTTTAGTAATGTAATGTGCAAGTTTTCAGTCTACTGCACTGTTAAGATTTCAAACCCTGATATTAATGTCATTTTATAACTTCAAAATTCATAAACATGGTCAAATAGTAACTTTCAAGACCTTCTTATTTTAAAGCTACCAGCTTTGGAATGCAAAGTTTATTAATAAACATTAAGTACTATAATAATGTCACAGAATTGCACTTTCATTAATCATGAAAGTTTAGTTCTAATTTTAAAATTTACCTTGTATCAAGAATTAATCAGTGATAAATTCACAGATTTCTTGAATTAAGATTAAATATATTTAATTCTCTATGACACTGTTAAATGTTTTTAAGCACTTCACACATGGACTATGCTATCAAGTATCAACAATTATTAAGGAGAGATTTACATACCATGCTGTAGAGGATGTGTAGTAATAGGAACTTCCGGGATGCTTTCGGTGAAAAATTTAAATAATCGACGTTCTTGCCGGCAAATGACCTCTACAGCATGGTACATAAATCTCTCTTTAATAATTGTTGATACTTGACAGTATAATTCATGTGTTGAAGTGCTTAAAAACATTTAACAGTGTCATAGAGAATTAAATATATTTAATTTTAATTACTGCACTGTGTACCTCTACTCTAATTTTTGTTTCTTGAATTATATGTCAAGTGTTTATACTAATGTGTCAGGTAATTTTTGTGGAAAAAATTAGTTTTGATAATGAGTGAGATTCAAACCCATGCTTTTCCTGTTACATGCTAGGTGCTCTAATCACTAAGCTATCACCAGTTCTGTCATTTATCCACTAAATGTGACTTTTAAATCTCATTGACCTTTTTTTACACAAAATTATTTCTTGAATTATATGTCAACAGGTAATCTATGAATTTATTATTGATTGATTCTTGCATTAATAACACTTTAGTGTGAGTGACTTCCTTATTTAACATCCATATATACTGAGCAATATTGGTTAAGTCAGTCCTTTCCTTATCATAGATGGCACCATGAGTAATAAGGTCAGTGAGATTTAAAAGTCACAACTAAGTAGATAAATGACAGAGCTGGTGATAACTTAGTCGTTAGAGCACTTGACATGTAACTGGGAGGTATGAGCTCAAATCCCACTCATCAGTAAAACTAATTTTTTCTGCAAAACTATTTCTTACCTTGTATCCACGGTATCCTGGTAAGAAACTAAATTGCAGTCATTCTACAATTATAGAAATCTTACCATTAACCATTATAATGAGAGAAAAAAAAAAGACTTGGCTATTATAGTCACATTGACTATTAAGTAACTCAAGTGTGAAATAAAGTAGTTGAACTCATATATTTACCACTTCTACTTTTTTGTCCTTTACCACACAGAAAAAACAAAAAATGGACCCACACAGTGTACCAATGGGTTAAATTATTCAGTTCATGCATAAAACTCAAGTTGTCTTACTTTATTAGAAATTTCTCAAAATGAAGAGAGTATATGAATTTGTATGTGTTTCAATGCAACTAACACAGCATTTTGTCATCAAAGTATAACTAATGGAATTTCGTAAGTTAGCACAGTAAAAAACCCTTTGCAATATGCCCTAATGTAATTTGGCAGTGCTGTATATATTTCTTAATATAAATAATTAATATAAAGTGCATACGAAGAAGAAAGTAAAAGAACAGGCAATTGTTACTTTAGTGTTTAATCACTATACTAATTTAAATGAAATTTAAATCTATGAAGAATAAAGTTTTACTACTTACATGTGAGAATATAAGCAGTATATAGCATTTGTAACATTACAATCCAAAACATATATTACATTTGCATATTTTTTAAAGTATCAATAAAACTGGGATAAACTAAAATTCCTCTTACTAGTTTATAAATTACAAGTGGTTTTAACTGATCCAGAATGAAATGTTTGTTTTCTAAATTATGTATAAAATATAACTGCATCAAAAACTAACTGTACAGATATGAAATTGTAATTTATGTTTCACATGTTAAGAGGGTTATTTTGCATATTAGCAGTGCAATGTTAACTATAAAAAAAAACACACTTTGCACTTAGGTATCATGATTACATTCACTGACAACTGAAATGGGTACCATTCTTTGAAGCTAGCTAAATTAGAAACCTAATAAGATTATAAAAATCAATATACATTTAAAGCAGCGTGCAAATGACACTAGTCAATAATTCATTGTGCAGCAGGCAATGAAGAGATATACATGTCAAAAGTCTAACAAGAATCTATTAATATATGCCAAAGAGAAGATCTGTAAAGATGAATTTCAGCAATGAGAAAATAGAAAACATTCATGCCTTATCTGGGATTTGAACTCATGGTCCTTTACAGTCAAACATGCTAACAAGCAGCATAGTAAAATTCAAGATGACAAAAATTGATTGACAGAAAACTTTGCATTAGTCTAATAGATCCCAGTTTGGCCATATGCAAACAAAAGAGCAGATATGTGAAAACTGGTATGCACATATTGCAAGTTCAATAGAACATGAATTTTTGGTAACTGGTGCAAGATTCAAAACCAATTCAATTATTAACAAAGCTATTTAATTTGCAATGGTGTGCTAACTTCAATAATAATTATATTGACTACTGACCAAAAAGTTAAAAGGAATTTTATTTACACTATAAACCAAAGCTGGTTGCTTTATGAAACAGTAATTGTTCACTGAATTTTACAAATAAATCAGTATCTCAGCTAGTACAAAGGTACCAAAAAGGTATAGGCTTGCAAAAGATATTTTTGACATGATTCTGTGTTTATCCATTTTAATTTTACAGAAATAAAATTATCTAGTATATTATAGTGTTCATTTTCAGCTTATTTGTCATAAGGCTATCATGCATAACTGTTTCATTTTCAAAGATCTGATAAACACAGACAGAAACAGTGGGACTATGTAACAAAAATACATTTACAGTTTTACTTTTTAAAAAAAATCAAGTAGTTTACAGCAATCTTAGTTAATAGCAGATGTTCAGTTATTGGGGAATATACCAACCTTATATTTTCTTCGAATCATATCTTTATAAAGCAATCGTTATGCACTGCAAGTGTTGTACCTAATTTTTTTAAACAGTATCTAAAAAAAAATCTAAAATACTATAGGAGTAAAAGAAATAATCACTTGTTTTTTTTTGCCATAATGTGAAAAAAAAGGATTTAAACAATAACTCTGCAATCTCTTGCACAAAAAGCAAACATATTTGACTTATGTATATTAAAAATTTTAATTAATACCACTGAACTTTTAATTAATACCACTGGACTGTGATTAACCACTGGACTGTGAAGTTATGATTCCAATCCCAGTGCATTCAATGAAGATATACTTAATTTGTCCATTTTCTTATGATGTATAAATCCATTATACCCTGTCAAAAGGTTAACAGCCTTGCCAAAGATGTAAAAATCTCAATAATTTTGGGTAATATAATTTTTGGTACAATCTTTATTTATAGAACCAAAATAAAAGAATGGCTAACAGTACACCAATTAATTGTTTCTCAACTTTTTTTTTTTATGTATAATAAAGAGTAGCAATCACAATGTTATTATTATAATATACACAAAGAAAGCTAATCGTCTTGCACTCTATACCTCAATACTTAGGCCACCTTTGTACTAACTAAGCTTACTTTTTTTTTGTTTATATTGAAGAGAAACCTATTCTTACCTTTATTTACATATTGCAGAAATAATTTAAGTGAAAATTGATGAGGTTGCTTTCCATTCTGCATGACCTGACTAAGAAAAAAAAGCCAAAAACATGAGAACAAAATATCTGATAACTAAAGACAATCACCCAAAATGTTTAAATTTTTTTGGGGGGGTTATTGACTGTGTTTAGAATTGCTTTACATTTTGGCAATTGATACCTCGATTGTCAGAATCTAGCACATTGCAATAAAATATTGCATTTTAATATGAAAATATTTCAAAACATACAAGTTTAGTTAACATATCTTAGAGTTGAATATGATTAACAAAGCAGAAATATGGTGATACTATATTTTATTTATTTATACTGCAAACTACAGACAAAAGTCCAATTACAGTAGGCCCTACAAAATAATACTCATAAAAAAATACATCAAAGCAAGTAACATGAATGGCAAACTCTGGAGTCATACATTCACATTGAATTGATAATTATTATTTAGCCATTCATTATCTCAATAATCCATACATCATCTATTGCTTAGCAAAGGTATACATTTGTTTTTTGAATTTGTTTAATGACACTGAAAATTAGTCGAAGTCATAATTTAATCATTAAATAAATCATAAAACAATTTGCTAGTTAAAGTCAGTCTCTAAATTATAGATTAAAAAGGAATAGCTCTTAGACTTTGTTAAGGGAACATATATGATACGATATTTAATATCCAATAATAATTATTCAATAATTTAGATTAAAAAAACATTAAGCACAGTTTCTTCTGAAAACCAAAGATTTTAGATTGAACTGGCTTCTCACAATAAAAAAATTATCCCTTAATTTTTTTTAAATAATATATCTTAAAATATGCCTTCCTATTAATTTAAATGAAAAAATTAGAGTCAAAAACAATGCCCAAATCTCAAATAAATTTAAAGTTAAAACTTCATCACATATAAAATATCCTTAATTAAATAATTTTCATGTATAAAATTATATTATTTAATAGTTAAATAAAGCAATCTATGGCAACTGTTAAAGAAAAAGCATTAAAACAGATTTTTCATACAGAAAACTTGTTTTAGTATTTCAAATTATATTGCATTTAACAATAGCAATTCAGAGGTAATGATCTTATTGACTTATAACAATTCAAGAGCGAGATGACACATTGATATCATGGAGTAATGTTTAGTCTCCATTAACTGGAACTGAACTAGGCTGGGACAACTCAGTAGGAAAGGCACTTGACATGTTTTCAGGAGATTTTGAGTTCAGTCCCCACTCCTAATGAAACCCTTTTTTTTTCAGTAAACTATTCAACTGATATTGCAGTTGTTAAAAGAACAATTATCATTTCAGGTTAATAACAGTCAAAAAGTCACCATTAACAACATCAAATTTATAGAAAAATTGTTTTGAGCCAGGCAGGATTCAAATACATGACCTCTTGATAACATGTCAGGTGCTCTGACCACTGACCTACTAGCTGCTGATCAAAATCTCTGTGTAATGATACAAACTATTCTACTCCCAGTACATGACTCCAATATCTGTGTAACTTGGTTTTGGAAAGAAATGTCTTCGCTTCCAAACTGCATCTTGAAGCAAGTACTGATGTATGTCAAAAATTTTACTAGTTATTTTGTCATGAATAGAACAGAATCTGTTGATGGCATTGATACATAAATGTTACGTACAATTCTAAAAGTTTTCAGAAAATAAAAATGTTAAAACCACTGTCCAACTTGTATGCTTAATTTATTAATAATTCAATTAATTATTTCATATTCATCTTCTTCCTACTTTTCATACTCCACTTCCTACAATTCTGTGTCTAGTTTTAGTACTATTATGTAAGGCATAATAATTATTTTTAAAATATACAAATATTAGCTAGACTCAGCTTTATACCATCCACATTTCTAATACATACAGCTTTAACTCAATGTATCTTTCAACACAACCAAACTATTTCATTGTGTTTGTTTCTAAATTCAATAATTACACACTATTTAAAATTTTACTTCCCAAACTTCTCCTACATATTTCCTTCTATATCTTAGAAATGGAACCATAACATTTACACACAACACTGAAAAATCAAGCCATTTGTAACTTCACTCAAAACATGTATTACTTCATAGGAGCAGTTTCAAAACTTTATCATTCTGACCCTGATACCTATCTCTAAGGTCATCATGACCTCATTCTGTCTTTCAAACCATTAAACACCCTATTACATTTTACACCCTTAAAAATTTATTTTTCTGAAATGCAAGTACCATTTTTAAAAACTCTTTCCCAATTTCTACAGTTGATCTTTACTAATTTAAACCACATGCTTATTTATTTTCACTCCACATTTAATTTACTTGACATACATTAAAAGTTGGAAATCATTTTGTTTCTAAGCAAGGCTTAGGATAGGAGTTGGGTAGTTTACCTCTGAACAGCACTTTTTGGCATACAATGGGCTAAAAAAAAAAACTGGGAAAGGGACCCACTGGACAGCTGCTAAAGAAATGGAAGCCTTGTGCCAAGGCTATCTAGGGTGCTCTTCTACATGCACAGGGTCTCTCTCCTGTACATGGTCATGCATTAACATTCTATTGAATGGACAGAAGCTCTTCCAAGGCAAGCAATGATGCCCTTTCTCACTAAGGGCAGGATGGCAGGTTAGTGGAGATAAATATTAATGATACCACAGTGGGAAATCAGATTGCAAGCCTGATGCACTACCAATGGAGTTAACCCCTTCCCCACATCTAAAGGGGTGTGCATTTAAAGTGGGAAGTCAGAAATAATCTATATTTCCCTTTAAAATACAAAAAAAGGAAATTATTTATTATTATAAGTATTAAAACAATCTGGACTAAAACACCCCCCCCCCCCCCCCAAAAAAAAAAAAAGTTTAAGATGTTGAATGCAACATTGATAATTCAGTACTAATGTGTGTCACTGGTAATAGTGAGAAATTCTACATCTATTTGCTATATGTTCAGATTTTACATACAGATGACATGTTTTAATGTTGAATAATATTACTGTTTATAAACTTTTTTTTCAGTTTGCCGTCCCATGGCCGAGTGGTTAGCACGCTTGGCTACTGATCTAAGGGATCTGGGTTCGAGCCCCGGGTAAGGCATGGATGTGTGTGTCATCTTTCTGCTGAGGTCCTGCCATCCTCACAGACCTTCTACTATGGCATATAAACTGACAGGCTCCTGTCAGACCTCTGTGGCAAGCAGCTGCTTGAGGGGGTATTTATTTTTTTTTTTTTAGATGAATTTTTCTTAGGTAAAAGATGCTTTTAAATTTTACACAATTTGTTCTAGTACACACAGAGAATATCTGAAATGCAGTGTTAATAATTTTGCAAACATTACTGATATCACAAGGATATAATATATATTTAAGGCTGCAAGATGCGAATTATGAAACTCAAAATGATGCAACTGCATTTCACTTTTCTTCATTATTATAATGTATACTTTATTCATCTTTAACCATATTAGGCTTTGAAATAAAATCAATAAATTAAAAAAATAAAAAAAAAATACCTATCTCCCTATATGTGCTTTAAAAAGTAGAAAATAAATCTAAAACGTATCAATGGTGAAATCAGGCCCTGAATTTGTATTCACTTACAACTACAGTGTAGGGCATCAGCAATCTTATTGATTAGGTAAATTGACACCCTATCTTCATTTGAAATGAATATGAATTCAATGACTGATTGCACCATTGATACGTTTTAGGGTTTTTTATTACTTCTTACAGTGCATATATAAGAAGATAGGTATTTTTCTTTTGTCACCAACTCATTACGTGAACATTTTTATCCCCTCCCCTTTTCTTGAGTCATGTTTGAGGTAGCTCATGACATTGGACACATCACTTTAATTTCGCATATGAGAAAGGCAGGGGGATAATTCAAAGTAGGCTATGATGGTCCTCACATGAGCTTTCATTTGACACCACTCCTAACTGTAAGCCCTCGCATTCAGAAGATATAGTAGAAGAATGACTCTCACGTTTCCCCTTTTTTAGGGGCAAAGAAATCAAGAGGGTATATTTTTTATTGCCCCCAACATTTCCCACATCACAAGCTTTCCCTTGACATACACAGTGTTACACTCACCCTCACGTTTCAAAGATATAGTGGAACAATCGTTTTCATATTTCCCCTTTTTTAAGAGGGAAGAAGGAGGGGGAAATTATTATATCTTGTGACACTCCCCATGTCACAGGCTTTCATTTGAAGCATAGCCTGTTACTTTTGGCATTCCAAAGATGTAGCAGAGCAATTGTTTTTGCACTTCCCTTTTTTAGTATAAAAGGAGGGAGGGAGAAAGCATGGGGGGGTCTTTTTTTTTATATAGCCCATGATATTCCCCATATCCCATGCTTTCATTTGACATATAAATCAAGTTTTTCCCATCGTGTTTGAAAGATTGATGGACGACTGTTTTGGCAAATCCACAAACGACAAGGAAAAAGCAATAGGAAGATAGGTAAAAAGAGTATCCATTTTATAGCAGTGAAATTCTGCTGCAATAATTTAATATCTGTAGGTAATGTGTGTTAGACTGAGGTAGATAATACATCTGTAAATTAACCAAGTTTACAAATGATTTTAAAATATCTCCAGAAAAAATATATTTTTTTTTAATTAATACCAGTAATGTTTGTAGTACTTGCATACCTTATAAAAAAATGATTCATGTGTGCAAGATAAAAAAAAATAAGATTTGCATCCAAAAAAATTAATGTTACAATATAAAATAACAAATTTAATTAAAAAAAAATTACTTTCACATATATATCTGTCCACTTTGCTTTTACAGGGCTTTTTCTGACAGTACGTAATGGTATAATCATACCAGCATTTTTTTTTCCATAAAACAAAAAATATATTACAATGATCCTAATGAAAACATAACTCTAATTTTGAAACTCTTCAGAGACTCTTGCCTTTGTTATGTTTATCGTATTTTTCAAATTTAACAACTTCCTTTGTTTTTTACGTATTTATTCTGTTTTTCTAAAAAAAAAGTTTAAAAAAGATTTTTAAATTTTTAAAATGTAAATCTTATTTTTAAGTAATTCCTTTCTAAATGTAAATCTAAATGTAATTCTAATGTAAATCTTATTTTTAAGTAATCCCTTTCTAAGTAATTTTTTTCCATAAAAAATACTGACTTTATTTACTATTTATAAATATTAGTAATATTTCACTGTGAACTACATACAGCTAATGCAAGTAATTATAATAGATCAATACAATGTAAATTGTTTAGTCTGATTTTCATTTGTGTCCAATCATGTTTTTTTGTAATCATTCTACTCACTGCCAAAAATCATCAGCAATAACTGATTTTATTGTTATTAGAAAACCAAGTCCTTTAGCCCCCAATTAAAAAAATATATAAAAATTTGGATATTAGTAGTTAGAATGGAATTTGTAGATAAATGAGTAAAAACTATAGCAAAGTAGAAAGGTAAATTATTATACAGGGTGAATCTGAAAAAGTGGGCAAAATTTTACGGGGTGGTAGAACGCAGCTATACGAGCAATATTCGTCATAGAATGTATGGTCGGAACGCAAGCGGTGAGAAGTTAAAAGGTAGTTTTCCACTGTCACATTTAAAGAATGAACACAAGAAGGAGAGGAGATACTTCAGAAAACATTTTATTAACAGGAATGTAATTGAGGTACATGCTCAAAGAAATTGCTCAAAAGAGCTGCCGCCAGCTGTAATGCAGGCTTCACACCTGCGGGATAGGGACCGACGCACATTTGCGAAGACACTTGGGTGCGAGGACCGACCCTTTTATACCATTTCCAACGCCACCTAGCGGCTCGCCGTTTGCGTTCCGACCATACATTCTATGACGAATATTGCTCGTATAGCTGCGTTCTACCACCCTGTAAAGTTTTGCCCACTTTTTCAGATTCACCCTGTATATTACTACTCTTATAGCCATCCCATGGCCGAGGTGTTAGCGCGCTTGGCTACCGATCTAAGGGACCTGGGTTCGAGCCCCAGGTAAGGCATAGATGTACGTGTCGCTTTTCTGCTGAGGTCCTGCCATCCTCTCAGGTCATCTACTTTGGCATATAAACTGCCAAGCTCCTATCAGACCTCTGTGGCGAGCAGCTGCTTGAGGGGGTATTTAAATTATTTAAAATTTTACTACTCTTATGGGGTAAGGTTGAGGATAACTAAGTTGCCCTAAATAACTGGCAACTTTTGATAACATTTCTGGAATTTGAAAAAATTTTCTCATTATACTTTTGAGGTTAAAAGTGAAAATGCATGTATGAAATTAGAGATTATAGCAATGGATTTTTGATTGTACAAAATTGCAGCCTGTAGCTTTCACCGATGCCCTTTCATTGACATATGGAAAAGAATTATTCATTGTTTCTGCCAACTGTGTATTATTTTTAACTGCTAAA
Source organism: Ryuthela nishihirai (assembly GCA_038380435.1). Lineage (NCBI taxonomy): Eukaryota > Metazoa > Arthropoda > Arachnida > Araneae > Heptathelidae > Ryuthela > Ryuthela nishihirai. The sequence continues at coordinate 48,850,670 of JAWZYU010000024.1, read as the reverse complement.
AATTTTGTTAATTTACTTTCAAAAATTAGTGATGCATACCTGGGCTTCTCTTTGTCGTGTATTTGGGCATTCTTTTACTGATGGTTTATCATCCCATAAACCAGCCTTAAATAAAGAAATTAAAACCATTTTTAAAATAGCCAACAAAGCAAGTTGCATTGAAAAAAAATTACACATAAGACTACAAGTTCTGAGTGCAGAAAAACTGCAAACAGTCCACTAAAATCACCGATAAAAAAAAAATCAAAAGTTCCTACCAATTCCACTACAGAAACTGATTGCACTGCATTATGATGAGTGTACAGTTGTCAAGTGTGCAGAAGTCTAATGCTAATTAGTCAAGCTGCATTAATGTTCTTATTACAATACTCTAACCTGTTTATAAATTGTATTTAAAAGGTGAAGTATTTATGTTATAGTTCCAAAAATTGTAATAATAAAGGAATAGGTAATATAAATAATTCTGCTGGATCCTGATGCAGAGCTGTTGAATATAATACTGTGGTTTTGGTAGCACTTTTTTGCATCATTACACTGTCTTGCAAGTTGTAGTTGGATTGATGTGATATAGATGATACTTCTATAAATTCCTCGAATGACTTGCTTTGAAAGTGAGAGCTAACTGATGAACAATGAGGAAACAAATATACTGATAGGGGTAAATGAACAGGCAATCATGAGCAGGAAGGAAGATACATGATAATTGGTTACATTCTTCTTGATATTATACTTCCATCAATCATTATAGTAATTGATGAGACCTCAAAAATTAAGGCACTTTAATAATGCTAATACTACCACCTTGCACCACAAAGTGTCATTTAACCAAGATAATGTGCAGCATCTAATGATGGCAAATAAGAGACACATAAGCTCAAGAAAAATATCCAGTTATCTACTAAAAAATAGTATTTTTTATATTGCACCCTTCTAGATTTTCAATGTACCATAATATACTGATAAAGCTATTCAATACTGAAGTCTTCATTCAAGTCAATAAATTCATCTTTATATGTAAACATATTAATGAGTGTAACACTGACTTAATTGAGCTGTTAGCAACTAGAATTTCTACATTCTTAACAACTGTATATTCAAGATACCACAGTCATTTTAATCCAGTAGAAGAAGCCGAAACTTAACTACTGGCATGAACTTTTAATTTTAACACCTATAACAATGGGTTTTTCACACTGCAAATTTACTTAAGTCCTAAACAAAATATGAAAATAACTATTTAACCTATATCAAACTACATAAACACAAAGTCCTTGAGCAATCAAAGACTATAAAAGTCCAATCAATGCAATTTTGCTCTTCAACATGTCTTCTTGAGCAGAAATTACTGCATTTATCCTCTGAAGGGCCAATTTTTATAGTCTTGTTTCATATTGCCTGCTTACAACATTCTTGATTGACCCATTTTCCTCACACTTTTAGAAACACTATTCATAATTCTATTTTTTCAGCTATCATTCTGCATGGCAAAGCTTATGCAATCTCCCCATAAATAAGATGCTGCTCAAAGAGTGGTTGGTAGCTTTTTCAGTTAACTTCATTATTTATTAAATCAAACTACCTAATACCCAAGATACACTGATCACCAAGCCTGATCTATGTATTACCAACCTCATACAATAGTGCAGTTGAATGAAGACAATTATTCAAGTAAATTGACAATAAGTCAACAGCATAATTAAGTTACAAGTCTACAAAGAACAGTTATTATGTTAACTACATTTCTAAGCATTCCTTCAGATCTCATGATCATCCACAAATTATATCTTTCACAAGAGTCAAAATCTTTATCAAGCTAATATTTTTTTATTAAAAATATTTATCAAGAATCTGTCTAAATTGAAATTCTTATCAATACCTTTAGCAAAAGCTGTCGGAATACATCTTTTCAGAGAAGATACTGAATATCTTGGTTACCATGTGATTTTAGCTTCATCTCCAGCTCTTAACATTTTAGCAGTAAATTCATCTACCCATGGTGACCATTTTGTGTTTTAATTTATGATTCCCATGATACAGGGGTTTACAAAATAATGGAAACACGTACTGTTTGTGGAGAACATTTTATTAATAAACTGTATGCTTATCTCGGGCATTCAGAACAGATGCAATTTGCCATGGAATAGACTTATACAAGTCATGCACATATGGTAATGGAATGTGGGACATTCTTCCTGTACAATATGGTCCAACTGTGCAGTGATGCTGGAGGTGGAAAGTGTGATCTGACCTTGCACTCCAGATATTCCCACAAATGTTCAGTAATATTGAGGTTTGGAGATTGAGATGGCCAGGATAGCTTGTGTACCTCATTCTCATGCTCTACAAATCACAATTTGACATGTTTTGCACAATGAACAGGTGCAATATCCACTTGAAACCAGGGATGGTAATTAAGAAACAATGACCACAATATTGTGTGCAGGTAGTCCCCAAGAATGGATTCGTACGCTGTGGATGACATGACCCCTGCAGAATAATTAATGGCCCTGAGGAATGCCATTATATGGCACCCCACAGCATCAGGGATCCACCTCCACGCTTTACAGCTGGGGTAGTAAGCTTCTGCGGGTTATCGGCAGACCAGTGGTGGGAAACTGTGTAACACGATTCATTAGACCAGATGACACGTTGAGTCTTTAGCATCCCAGTTTTTGTGTGCTTGCACCACCTTACACATTTTGTTTCATTGATGTTGTCAATCAAGAGGTTTGTGGATTGTAGCATGGCCATAAATACCAGCACAATGAAGTTCCCGACAAACTGTTACAACAGAAACGGGATCATTCCAACTGGTGTTCAACTCTGCTGCTACTTGCAATGCCATGGTCTTGTGCTTCCATCGTACAATCCATGCCAATGTATCCCTATCCCTATCTGACAACTTTGTACAGCGTCCACAATTTGAGCGTTTGGAGGCAACGTCCTATCCCTTTTGATGTTCCTCGTGTTACACCTATTTCTGCCGTTCTGGTTATTGAAGCTCCTGCAAGAAGTGCACCAATGATCATGCCTTTTTGAAGGTCACTGAGATCTGACATTGTTGACAATTACACCACAACTGCTATTTCACCTGTGCCACTGCAATGTAACAGCCAGTATCGTACTTCTTCCCCTTTATATCCTCACATCGTGGGTGACGTCATCCCTATGATATGCATACAGCACATCGTGTGTATTCCAGTCACCATCGGTGTTTCCATTATTTTGATAAACTCATGTAACTGCAGATCATGATTAAAAATCACATTAACAAATAGAAATAGTTTACTGTAAACAACGGCAGAAATAACAAAGTTCTTAAAAATATTATCAAAATGTTAAGCCCTTCTTGCCAAGCCATAATTCTCACTTACAATCATGCTTTCAGACACAAAACCTTTTTTCCCCATGAAAAATTAATTATTCAGTAAGTTCACTATCGATTTGCTCTGTTTGCCTAGATACCTTTTATGTTTGTTTGGGTGTTATGGTGTATAAAATGGGTGTCATGTTGTTCTGAAGAAGTTTGAAAATGACAATTCCTACTTTTTTGGCAATTTTCTATGTGTTGAAGAACTGATAAAGTTCCAAGTATAGAGCAAAAACCTGTTCCCCAATTTCTAAGGAATTTAGCTATCACGATCATAGGAATTTCCATAGATAAATATAACTGTGGGGTGGCTGTTACCAAGTATTCAGCAACAGCATGGCACTGGTTAGTAACTAACATAGTCACTCTAATGTGTATGAGCACCTTAGGCTGTTCTACTTCTGACTCCATGGACGCAATGGAATACCAGCGGCTTTGCAATTTCTTTTTAAAGGGTAAATGTTTTCTATCTTCAAGTTCTTCCGAAAAATAACTTGGTAAGTTATGCAACATCAAATATTTGAAAATATTTACACGTTAAAGGGAAAGAAAAAACAAGTTGGGATGTTGTGTCATTTTCAGAAACAAATCCCAGTTTTATCTAGCAGCTACTAATGTGTGATCAATGTATACATCTGGATGCAATGCTCTAACCCAGCTGCCACCACTGAATGAAATGCTCCTCTGAACAATGGGAGTTATGATATGAGGTAAAATAAGTCACAATACTCAGTTTCTTATGGTGTGTCTCCTAGGCACTTTTGACTGCACAATGCTATGTTGCTGATGATCTGGAACCTTTAGCACTTCACTTCATTGTAGGAGTGCTTGGTTCCCTGTTTCAGAAAGACAACACCAGGCAACATACTGCTAACATAACCTAGGAATGTCAACACTTTCCCATCATCAGCCAGGTCCCCAAATTTATCACCCATCAATCATTTTTGGGACTTGGTATCATTTCCAACCAACACAGACTGTAGCTGCCCTGAGAGACCAGCTGCAACAGGAATGGTGGGCCAAGCCTCAGGACATCATTCAATGCCTGTATGACTCCATGCTGTGATGTGTAGCTGTGTGCCATGAACTATCATGTCTTCTCAGTGGTGCAAATTCATTGTCACAGAATGTATGTTGAAATGTATATATTCAATACAAGAAACTACGGGGATCAAACAAATGCCACTAAAACAGGAGGAATATATATATATCTCACTATTATGAAATAATCTTTAAACACCATGAAAACTTGGAAGAATACCTAGAGTAGCAACTGACTACTTAGCTGGACAAAAAGCAATATAAACAGAAAATATGAAGCTTTTTATTACAGTTTAAAACTAAAATACTCCTACAAAAGCATTACAAAAAAACACACCATAATCAAGCTCTTAAATGCAAACAAAGAAAAATGCTAAGAACTTGGAAATTTATATATCGATGTAACAGAATTAACCATAATAATCTGGAGCTGACAACAGATAATTACAAACACCCAATATCATAAAATTATTAAGAAAGTATCACTAGAAATACATGAAATAACTTCCTTTATAACACCTCAAAATCAATCTAGTCAATGACACAAAGAAAACAATGTACGATAAGACACCATAACTACAATTTTAACTCTCAGGACACAATATGATTTCACAAGAGAATTTTGTCAGCTCTCCACAATTTAGAGAACAAATTGTAACAACAAAGGGTCCAAGAATGCATTGCTCAATTTTCAAGGTAAATTTTAAAACATTAGCATCTATAATCACAAGAACAAGTGACTTCACATAAACAATGAAAATACATTAAAAAATTTTAAATTTCACAATATAACATTTTATGAGAGTTTTGCAAAACTTTTATTGTGAAATTTTAATTTTTTTATGTTTTTAAATGTGAATTGGAGTAATAGAGGGGCATTCAACAATTTTCATTGGAGAGAGATTTTTAAATGGTAGAAGCTACAGTATTTTTCAACAACAATGACAAGGAATACAGAATTAAGGAGTTACCATAAATGTTAGTTACTCCATAACAAGTGGTGAAGCAGATGATGGCCATGTAAACACATGGCCATCATTTGCAAAAATGCAAAAAACATTATTATTGATGTTTATTTTTCAAAACTGATGTTTTAAAGCTTTATAAAATCTTAGTGACTTTTAATTTAACCCTTCAAGTGTCAGGTTTCTGAAACTGATCTCACTCTAGTAGACAAGCTAAATTTGAAGTGTTTTCAGAAAATATACAACTTTAGAACCTCATACTGAAATAATAAACAAAAATATGTCATGTCACATACCAAAAGACTATTTGTGATTAATAAAATTGCAAAATTTAGGAAAGTAAAAATTTTTAAAGCATTTTTTTAACCCTTCTAGGATCCAAGGTGAATATGACGTTGACAGAATTTGAAATGCGAGGCCCAAGATATATATATATAGATCTTGGGCCTCGCATTTCAGCATAACAAAAAAACTTTGATTTATAAAAACAGAAATTGCCTTTTGAAAATTTTCTCACACGTATCTTATAAAAATACATAATTCAAGCTAGAAAAATAATTTTTTTTTCATTTGATGCATATTTTATTAAACTATAACATAAATAATTTGTTAAAGCCATCTGCCATTTCTTAGAAGCACTATACAGTATTGCTGATTTGTTTGTTAATGCTGTCTATGCTGAAGCAACCCCTATTTAAGCTCACAAGTTTCATTTGAAACGTTATCAGCAATTTTTTCCTTCAAGTTTCACAGATCTCCTTAAAATTAACAAAATAAAAACACTGCTATTTTTAAAAATGGAAGATTCTGGAAAAAAAAAAATGGAAGTTCTGGGGGCTTTCCTATAATGTGAATTGTTTACGATTTTCTTGTTTTTTTTTTACACTTGTTATCCCTGATGGGATTATTTAGTCCTGGGGCTTTTTTTTATATATATATAATGTAAATTGGTGGTAAATAATTTAAAATTTTCTTGTTTTCTTTTTTGCATTTGTTGTCCCTGATGGGATTATTTAGTTCTGGGGGAGCCAGGATATTTTTCACGGTCCTCACACAAGAGATGGCACTTGTCAGGAAATGTATGATATTGAAGCATAAAGTGTGACGTAGAAACATGATGTTACAGTAACCATGGGTTGCTGGTGGCCTATGGTGCTACGATTTATTTCCTTTGGATAGGTAAATGTTAAGTCCTGTATCATGTGTGATTTGACATGAGTATTTGGATATTTTGTCACTCTTGCTTGAATTACTTGCCTGATACGATCACAAGTGGATATGAATTTTATGAGCTTTTCATGGTAGATAAAAAAAAGGGTAATATATCCCCTTGCTTTTTTCAAAATTTGGCTAAAATATGGTAAATAATAAGTTATTTAAGAGTTGAAATTATTAAATTTCAATTATAATTTTAATATTTGGAGGGATGTTGTTGAATGTGTTTGAGGGTTTGAAGGGGAGGGCAGTTTTTGTGTTTAGTAGGATGTAGTAGGTGTTTTGTTGTGAGTATAGAAGAAAAATGGCAAAAGTTTGGAATACGGGGAAATGAAGTAGTAAAAAGTAGAATTTTTTTATGGGGTGTTAGGGTTTTAGAATAGTTTTTAGGGAAATGTGTACAGTGGGTTTTAAGAGAATTCTAATATAGTAAAGGATGGGGGTGGAATATGTTTGGTAAAAGAATGTTCGAAGTTTTTGTGTGTGGGAGTGAACATGGCGATTGTAACGAGAATGTGTATCTTATTATAGTAGTTTGAGATAAATTGAGTGATTATTAGTAGTTATGTATACAAGCACACCTCTACTTACATATAACTTGTAGATACTTACAAAGCACAAAGTTTCTCAAAATTAATAAAAATACTGTATATCGAAAATATTTCAACAATTTTGAACCACATGTGCAAAGTACTAAAATCAGTTGCATGTATATAGGCGACACGCATCAGATACCTGTGCACCCCTTGCCCCAGCTTTCTATTCTTGACACTTAAGTTTATGGTTGTTCTTGTTCAGAATAGGATCAGTGTTTTTCCTGTTACAAAAGATATTGTTCTTTCTCTAACATGGTGGAATGACCTTAAAGCAGTTTGGGAGGAATATAACATCTACAATGCAACCAAGAATATAAAAGCTGCCTGGCATTAGATAACCTCATCAAATATGAATGGGATCTGAAAGAAACTCATCCCACAATTTGCTCATGACTTCTATACATTTGAAGAGGTAGAGTCAGTAACGAAAAACATGGAGGAGCTTGGAAAACAATTGGATCTTGAGGTAGGGGAAGAGTATGTTTACCAATTGTTGGAAAGCCACTCTCAGAAGCTGAGCAATGAAGATCTCTTCAAACTTGAAAAACAGACACAGCAGGAGGCCACTGAAGAAGTTGTTTAAAAAAATTTCACCTGCAAGCAGCTAGCTGAAGCTTTTTCTTTAATAGATAAAGCACTATGATCTTTCGAGGTTCAAGATCCTAACACAAGAGGTTCATTAAAATGGCAGCAGGCGTAAACAATGCCATTGCCTGCTACAAACTAATCTACAAAGAGAAGATGAAAAAAACTGCAGATTAATATCCACCAGTCATTCAAGAAAGTGCAAAGTGGAATTCATATCCACAGGTGGTACCATGACCAGTCAATATGCTCCAAGACCACCAGAATAAATGTCATCAAAAGTTTATATGTTCCTCCTCCTCCATAACACCTACAATAACGTGAGCAAATTAAACTCGTATATTGTATCTTGTTTGTATGCTATACAGTACTGTTTACAGGTATTAGAATAAATTACTTTTGAAAAACTACTGTACTCTACATTATTATTCATTGTTTTTTCTGCCTCATTTAACTCGGTTATAAATCATAAAATGCTGCAAACAATACTGTACGTAAGGCGTGGTGAAGTTTGATGGGAGTTAATCTCAGCGAGTTGTACTGTCCATGTATTTAGTATCTATAAGACCGAAGTTGGACTTGCATACAAAACAAACTTAAATAAATGAAAAAAAAAACAATTAAGTAATAAGTCGAGGTGTGCCTGTAGTATAATTATTATTAGTGTATTAGAGTGAAATATTAATTTTGTTACAGATATTTTTTATATAGAAATTTTAGATGCAGAATTATTGGTGTGTAAAAATCACAGTTCATGATGGAATATTAATTAGTAGTTAGGTGAGGTTTTTTTTTGGGGGGGGGGGGCAACATAAAATGTTTTTTTAATGGCTGGAGGGTGTTTTTCTGATAGCTTAATTCAGTGTGCTTAATATTTCTGGTTATGAGTATTAATAGTGATAATACTGATATATTTGGTCATGGAATTAAATATTTGTTTTAAATTTTGTTTATTACTATTTGTGACTAAGAAGTTTAATACATATATTTAATTGCAAAAATGATTGGTAATATATTAATGGATGTAGAAATATAATTAGCATTGTGATACATATTGCTAATTGGATTGATGTTGGATATATGGTTTCTTGTTTTCTTTGATGGTATTATTTAGTTTTGGGACCTTTTTCATAATTCAGATTGGCAATGCACTGTTTCCAATTTTCTCGTTTTTTGGTATGTGTTGTCTACAATGAGGTTATTTAGTTTCAGTGGCTTTTTTATAATTTGGATGAAAGTTGCATAGTTTCCAATTTTCTTGTTTTTTTTTATTGTCTTGTCTGCAATATTATTTTGTATCAGGGGCTTTTTATAATTCAGATCAGCGGACCACTGTTTCCGATTTCCTAGTTTGCATGATTTGTCTTTGATTAGAATAATTATGGTGATTTATTTACGTTAAGCTTTATTTGTGTGGCTTATTTAACCCTTTAATGCCCAGAATGGCCGAGATTTTGAAATGGACTAGTCCAAATAGTGCTATTTCTTTGTCTTTACTACCCTCTACCTTTTTCTCAGATTCCGTGGGTAAGGAATTTAGTTTTTGGAAATGTATCTATGGAGTGTTTTAAATATTGTGGAAAGATAGGAGGGGGGGGGGAATGAAAATAAACAATATTTTTTCTAGAAACCGCTGTTTGGGTTGGGGGGGGGGGGGGTTGGAATCATTGAAAAGGACTCTTTTGTTGCGCAAATAAAATAGTGCCCAAGAACTGTAAAAAGTGCACTGCCGCCCATTACATTGCATCAAAACAAAATGGCAGTACTTTTTGGTTAATGGGGCGCCAGTTGTACCTGCAAAAATGCACTAATATGCTCCCCTAATTGTCGGACAGCATCCAGAAGTGACCCATTCCTGTAGAGACCAAGGAGACACACCCCCTGACACGTGACACACCGGAAGTGACCCACTCAAAAAACTGGAAAAGGCACAAAAACACCCAAAGTGCCCCCTGACACCCCAATGATCCGCAGTATAAAAAACACCCCAAAAGACCCAGAAGTGATCCCAAAACACAAAACACCTCAAAGGTCAAACAATCCCCATAAGACAACACCCCATAACCCCCCCCCCCCCCACCTCCTCAAAAAAAAAATTTTTTTTCATTTGGCACTTTGGCACAAAATTACGACTGGCGCCTCATTAAACAAAAAGTACGAAAATGGCAGCCGAGCAATCAAAACTGCAGGTCTGCGATTTTATATAAGATTCTAGGATCTTACAAATATTTATTGCAATTCTAGGGGGTCAAACTGTCAAAAAGTTCTGAGTACCACTGCCATAGACTTGACATTAGCTCAACATTAATATGTCATGATAAAAAGAGTATATGAAAAGTTTTAATTCCATAACTAATAGAACTTCAAAAAAGTCTTTTTTTGCTACATATCAAAAAACAATTTTACTATTTTCACAGCTCCTGCATATCCCTTAATAACACAGATACCGTATTCTAAATAATTACTCATTGCTACAAAAAAAAAAACAGGATCCAATAGAAAGATGTAAATCAATATAGGTTAAACCAAGTTGAGTGGGAACAAACACAGATGAGTGGACACATGCTATTGAAGTATTAATTTGCGACAATACAAAAATGATAATTGGTGCAAAACTCTCGGGTTAACAGCTACACTACAATAAATTTAAATCATTACATAAAAAGCTGCAATTTTTTTTTCAATTAGGAATATACATATTGAGAAGTATTAACCTATAACCAACAACTGCGAAGTCACTGAGAAACAAGTCATAATTTTAGACCTTCCGCACAAAATGAGTTTACACATCATCTCGTTAACAATGGAGAGGAGACATTGGAAATAAAAAATGTTAATTTACTTTGCTTTTCGGATGTCAAATTGTTTGTACTTACCTTGCAGAGTTGTTGACCCTGAGACAGATCTTCGAAAGGATGTCTGCTGTTGCATCTTGTACAAGCAAATAGAGCTGCCATTCTGTTGAAGCACCAAGAAACAGGAAGTCCTCTTAGGCTTTGTTCTAAGACTTTGTTCTAAGACCTCTTAGACTAAAAATATATTTGAAATAAAGCTGAAAAGAACAAAGATAACTTATTAACTCGAATAATAGTTTCTACAGTTTTTTTACTTAATTCAAATAAACGAAACTAGTCTTCTAGACAAAAACATTTACATTAAAAATGACACCTATGGCGTAAGATTGAATCACGTGATCAATGCGTTATTGCCATATGCAGCATTCTTAATTATCTTTCTGTATGACTTTTCAATCCGTTAAAATAACTGTTTTCAAATATTGTTCATTAGCACCTAAATCTTGAACGTTTATTAATTTCAATTAATGTTATTATTGGATTATATTTTGCTAAAATTTCATTATATAATGCTAAAAAGTTAGAACTCAATGGAATTGAAGCTTGTGTTCTTTAATATTTCTGAAACGAAAACGTATTATGCAAAAATCATTTTTCGTTTCAGACAATGCAAAATTTATTTCTATGATATTCAAACATATTTCAGTTCAGGTATGTTAAACTCTTGAATGTGCAGATCAAAATCATTGGAAAAATATAACCTGCTGGCTAAATTCATCGATATAAAATATATATATATATATAAAATCATAAGGGGTTGCGATTCACATTATTATTAAAATCAATATGGCCGAGTGGTTAGCGCGCTTGGCTACTGATCTAAGGGACTGGGGTTCGAGCCCCGGGTACTGCATGGCTGTTTGTGTCGTTTTTCTGCTGAGAGCCTGCCATCCTCTCAGACCTTCTACTATGGCATATAAACTGACAGGCTCCTGTCAGACCTCTGTGGCAAGCAGCTGCTTGAGGGGGTATTAATTTCATTTATTTTTATTATATAAGTATCTAATCGCTGGCAGGTTTCATAATGTAAGAAGTAGAATATAAAGAATTTAAAGAGTACATTCCCTCAATGGTACATTCAGTCTAAAATTAAAATTGATTTCATATCCTTACTAGGGAATAATTTGCACTTTTGAAAGAAAAATTTAAAACAATAAACTTTTTTTGTTGAAACTATTGTAATATACTAAGATAATAGTTACCTATGTCTGTAAATGGTACCTAGGTACTCATTGGTAGGAGAGCTATGCAATAATCCCCTGTTACCGGTCAGGACTAGAACCTAACGTCGGACCCCATCTCCTCGTGGTGCAGGCCGTTAGTATCTTTCAAAAGAGTTACTCTCTTGTGGAAGTGAACGGAAGCGGAGGGCTGCCAGAGTAGTGTGGCCTGATTTTGCTGCACTGGTGGGCTTCTGTGGAGGGAGAATCTTCTGCTGTAATTTCTGTTTGTTGCGGGTTGACAGCTCCAATTGCATAGATTCACGGGATATGTTTTATCAGCTGATGAATAATACTGAGCAGAGGTCATTGCAAGAACCTGAACTCTTGCTTCTACTGTCATCGCCAAATTCTAGATTGAAAGAAATCTTCCTGTGTAGATGGATTGAACCTTTAGTGGTGGGGGAACAAGTCTTTGCCCAATTCCTGCGATTACAATGCTGTTTAATATTGTTGACATTCTCTCTCTCAATAAACATAGTCTCTTTAAACATCCCACAAACCATTTTCTCTCCATAGATAGTTGGAATGTGAGGACTCTGCACATAAATTATTCTCTTGATGACCTCACACAAGAATTCCACAGTTATAATTTAGATATTCTCGGCTATAATTAGCATCACCAAGGCGTAGGTCTGCTTCTCAGCAGACATACCAGTGATGCTCTTCTAGGATATGAATACATTAATGAAAGGTTTCTTACAGCAAAATTTCAGACAAGTATTAAAGACTTGAATATTGTCTGCTTGTATGCCCCCACTGAGGATGCCGATGAGGATGAGAAGGATAGGTTTTATGGACAACTTCAAGATATTTTGAATTCTGTTAAGAAAGGAGATATTACCTTTGATCTAAATGACTTCAGTGCCAAAGTTGGTATTGACTCTGACATTTGGGAATGGTTGATAGGCCATTTTGGTATTGGTAGCTGAATAACTAAAAAAAATACCCCCCTCAATCAGCTGCTTGCCACAGAGGTCTGACAGGAGCCTGTCAGTTTATATGCCAGAGTAGAAGGTCTGAGAGGATGGCAGGACCTCAGAAAAAAAACGACACATGCATCCATGTCTTACCCAGGGCTCGAACCCAGGCAACACCTCCTACAAGAGAAGGCCGTATCACTACGTCACAGAAAATGGACTACGTCTAGAGCCCCTGTATACCAGGCCAACCAGGGCGACCTATCCGCCATTCTTCTGACAACTGGTGACGTGACTTAGTGTTGTAATCAATGCAGCCGCCGTGTGCGCCGCAGTTTTTCGAATCCTTAGTATATAAAAAACAATTATTATCGGAAGATATTCAGCTGCGAATTGTCTAAACAGCTTAGGAACAATTGAACAGTGTTTAAATTCCAGGCTGATCCAATTAAATTTAAACAAAGTAGGTTGAAAGAATTCGACCGAGAATGTGCATTAGGTTTACAGTGTTATATAACATGTACTTCTGACTATTGCTTCTACATACTAATGTTAATTTATGTGATATATCGATTAGTAATATGTAGATGAATGATAGCTACATTTAAGTTAGTAGTCATTCATCGTTTACGATTAAGTTTAGTTTGGTTAATATTATAAAATATGCATCCGGCAAACTTCGATCGTGACGGCCGTAACCATCCGCTTCCCGTGCGGGCATACCGAGATCGCCGACTACCGTAGTCTCTAAACGCCGATCATCGCTGGGAACGGGGAGGCCAATTTTGGATTCGCTCGCAAGGCGGAAAGTGGTCGGCGTTGTACTGCGGGTCCTCCCTTGAAAACGTACGAGTGTCTTAAAATATTATCAAGATCTAACTCAGACGATTTTTTTTAACTAAGACGATTTTTTTGGCACGCCACTAAGAGTTAAAAAAAATAATATAAGGCTAGTGTACAGACTTGGAAAAATGGCCTTGGCAATTCAATATATACATGTAAATCCCGTTAAAACTTGGCTCCCTTTTTTTGTCATATGAAACGTAATTTTTCACTCAAGAACTACATATTGGCTTCCTTGTGTAGTTTTGTGAACACGTGGGCAATATTTTCACTCCAGCGCGAATCCGCGATACTTGTTATCTTTTGACATCCGAAAGAATACAGCAGTTGATTCATTTGCTTATAAACTTTGCTTGGCAACATCGATTTCATTTGTATTTCAAATGAACAAACTGAATGCTGTTTTGTTACTGAAATCACTCGTACACTGTTGCTATTCATTAAGTTTTGTTAAATTTTGTTTAATTCATCAAAGTTTTTAATTTTAAAAAATAGTCTGAAATTTAAAAAAAACGGAAAAAAATTATATTAATTTAATTTTCCATGTAATAATATTGTTTACTTGATTTTTCCGATTTTCCGTGAACCCTTATATTGCAATTTATAGAGCGCAGAAAAGCGACAAAGACAAGTTGATTTAGTTGGCCGATGTACGAAGTTTGAATGACAAAAAATGGCTTGAATTTTTGCCTTATATCGCGATGCGATTCTTAGGACGCCGAGTACGGCGTTATAACGGTATTTACCTGTATTAATGAATGAATCATTGGTGGCAGAACTATGTTGCTATAATTAATACTTCAGTTGTACGCCCGTAAGTTAAAATTATCTCGTCAAATAACTGCTGACGCATTACAAAATATACTGCATTATAAAAATATACGCACTAAATCTTTCATAAAACATTAATTGATTTCCTTCAAGCACTTTTTCTATATCTTAAAATTTAGTTATGGTTTCGGTTTGTTTCCACACCTGAGAGAGCTATTTTAATCTCACAGCCGATGGAAATCCACTTCATTCTGATACAACGGTGTGGCGTCAGTGATGCGCTAATACAGTTCCATGCGAATTTTTACGTTTGACTGAATGATTTTAGTTATAATAAATGATTGTTTCAATTTTCCTTTTTACATATTTTTTGTTGCATACTTGTAGAATATAAAACTTACTATTTTGTATTCTTATATTTAAATCTTTTAGTATTTTGTATCATGAAATTTGTAATGTATGAAAAACTGATATGAAACCATAAGTAACATTTCAAATATTTTTGTAACGCTAGCGCGCGAGCTAGAAAATGTTCGCTTATTTCTGCAATTTGGGCACGCGAGCTCGCAAAGGTTCACCATCCCTGATCTAACTTAATCGCTAATAAGTAATAACTATTCACTGCAGCTTTCTTTAAGGCAATAAAGTGATGGAATAAGAATTTTATAAAATAATATGATTTAAAAACACATTTCAAACTTGATTTGGTCTCGCCTGAAAATTATAAAAATTGGCACTATGTAAAAAAAGTCAGCAATTTATGAATAGTGGCATTTAATAATCAATGAATTACAGATTTTTGTAATCATATAATATATTGTTTGTGAAATGTTTTCTTTCTTATGAAAGATTTTTCCTATCACCACATTCTGCTCCATGTGTAGTTAACTGTATAGCTAAGTATAAATGAATCCAAAATTGGCCTCCCCGTTCCCAGCGACGATCGACGTTTAGCGACTACGGTAGTCGGCGATCTCGGTATGCCCGCACGGGAAGCGGAGGGTTACGGCCGTCACGATCGAAGTTTGCCGCATGCATATTTTATGATATTAACCAAACTAAACTTAATCGTAAACGATGAATGACTACTACCTTAAATGTAGCTATCATCATCAGCATCAGCAGCATCAAGCAGCCATGGGCTACGGAGGTCCAACCAGACCGTGCAATTTTATTCTCCAAGCAAGTCTATCTGGGGCTACATCTGCTGAATCTGGCCACTGCACACCAATTCTAATAAGGTCCTGTTTTGACATTGTCTGCAGACCGCATCATAGGTCTCCCCTTCTTTCTGAGGCCTTTAGGCATACTGTTCATAAACCTATTCGCCAATCTATAATTATTCTTACGGGCAACATGGCCAAGCCAACGGAGTCTCTCTCTGCACAATACGCTGCTTAAAGGAGGTTGCAAACTCCTTTGCCTAACCTGATCATTAGTTACAAATTTGAACCACCTAATGCCCAAGATACTGCGTAAGCATCTGGAATCAAAAGCATCTAGTTTCCTGTTATCTTATTTACAAAATGTCCAAGTTTCACTACCATAACTAACCCTACAAGGAACCAAACTATTATACAGTCTAATTTTAGTCTTTAGGTGTATACGCCTATTTTTCCACACTCTCCATGGATTCTTAAAAGTCCCGGCAACAATCCCTATTCGTTTGTTAATCTCATGCCGCACATCACCATTATCTGTTACATAGCTCCCAAGATAATTAAACTGTGACACCTGCTCAAGACTGCAACCACTCAGATTAACTGAATCACAGCCTGCCTGACCAATTTTCATCACTTTAGTTTTTTCTCTGTTTATAACCAAACCTACTCTACTACCAGTCTCATCAACAGCTCGAATGAAAGAGTTCATCTCATCAACATCATTTGCCAAAAGGGCTAAATCATCAGCATAATCTAAATCAGAAATTTTAGTATTTTAGAATTTTAGTATCTTTCCCTTGCAATGAATTTCGCATAACATAATCACTAACCAAATTAAAGACGAAAGGAGACAAAATGCACCCTTGTCGAACACCAGAAATAAATGCTAAACCAATTGCTACAAGCCTTACCAACTCTCACACACGACTCAGTGTTATTATAGAGAGCTTTCATTATGTAAACTAACTTGTCTGGTATACCATATGATCTCACAATCAACCACAAATTATGACGATCAACAGAGTCGAACGCCTTTTTGAAATCAACAAAGCTAGCAACCAAAGGTTTCTGAAACTCTAAACATTTCTCAACAATCTTCCTAAGTGAAAATGTCTGATCCACACATTCCCTACCACTTCTGAATCCTCATTGCTCATCACACAATTGACTGTCAACCAGATTCTTAATTCTATTAAGCACAATCATGGAAAGAACTTTACCTGGAACAGAGGGTAGGCTGATACCCCTATAGTTATCATAAGAACTGCGATCACCTTTTTTGAAAACAGGGATACCAATAGCTCTGGTAAAATCCTTAGAAACCATGCCTTTATCATAAAAGATATTCAGAATTTCAGTCATCCAGGTAGTAACCGAAACATACATATTACTAATCGATATATCACATAAATTAACATCAACATGCAGAAGCAATAGTCAGAAGTATATGTTATATAACGCTGTAAGCCTAATGCACGTTCTCGGTCGAATTCTTTCAACCCACTTCTTTTTAATTTAATTGGATCAGCCTGGAATTTAAACACTGTTCAATTGTTCCTATAGTTGTTCAGACAATTCGCAGCTGAATATCTTCCGATAATAATTGTTTTTTATATACTAAGGATTCGAAAAACTGCGGCGCACACGGCGGCTGCATTGACTATAACACTAAGTCACGCCACCAGTTGTCATAAGAATGGCGGATAGGTCGCACTGGTTGTACTTGTAAATAGGGGCTCTAGACGTAGTTGTACGGCCTTGTCTTGTAGGAGGTGTTGACCCAGGTCCCTTAGATCAGTAGCGAAGCGCGCTAACCACTCGGATATGGGACGGCGAAAATAACTAACACCTATTACAAACAGCGCGACATACATAAGTATACATGGGTAGAGAATATAGTGGTAAATCGATAAACGATTTCACAGCATCATATTCACACATAAATATAGATAACGCTTTTTGCCATAGATTTATTTACACGTGTTGCAACATGCTATTTACATGAGACCGAGTGCTTTCGACTGTATTCAGCAGTCATCATCAGAGCGGCGTACAGTTCCTTGTATACGCGGATTTTTGGTGAAAGGTTAGGTTAAGCAAAAATAATACCTATTTTTCTTGCAAACATTTCGCTGACGAGAGGAAGTTTCAATATGTTAGTGGAGAAAAAGTCACTATGTAGCAGCAATTCAGTGCTTTGCCGTTATCACTATTACTTAGACGTAATCCCTTCTCAGTAGTGAGAGTGCAGAGCAGTGAGACCGTTTTCCACGTTCTGGTCACAAGCTTCAGAAGAGCAATGCTGTGCAGTTGAAGTGCTGAATTAGCCTTGTGAAGAGCTCGAAAGCTCCTTGGTTGTTCACGTATACTTATTGATGGTTTTACTTAGTTTTGTGCTTTTATTGTTTCTCTGTTCTTTGTACAGTGTTGTATTGATATTGTATTTGACAAAGTGTTGTGCATTGTGTGTTTATTGTTCTCGTATTATTATTGTTCTCTATGTTATAATAAATTTGAATTTGAAGTGGAAAGGAGGAGTGCGGCCGGTTGGCCATTGGTGGTGGGTGGTGGGTGGTGGGGGTGGGAAGTCACATAGCAAGATGCGCCAAGCTGCAAAAGGAAGGAGTGTGTTAAAGTTGCAACATCTGCCTCGGAAGGCGAAAATTTCTAGGGTTTCACATAAAGTAACTTCAGTTTAGGAGTGGGCGGAGAAGATAATGAATGCGGAGTCGAACTGGGGACTACCTTGCCATCAAGGAAGGTTCGTGGAATCTTGTTTCGAATGTCCCGTTTATGCTCGTCTATTCTTTGTTTTAGGGTGAGTGTAGTGCATCCGATATAGAAAAAAGGTGTATCTGTGTGCGGAATGGGAGTTAGAGGAATGTAGTAGATTCTGCCTTTGTCAGCTTGGTTAATGGGATCTCTGTCATGGTTAAGAATTTTAAATAGATTAGGTGATGTTTTGAAAGGAACTTTTAGATTAAATGGTTTTAGGAGGTTGCTAACAAGGGGTGCAATATTGGAGAAGGTAATGGAGGGGGTGAGGCAATAAATAAATCTAATGGCAAAAAAAAAGTTATCCATTTTTATGTGTACCCATGGATTTCAACAGATGGACTGCATAAGAATATGATTTTGATTATATATTAATTATACTAAACCTGCTGCACCAACCATGATGATCACCTTCAATTCTAAACAACCCATGAAACATAAGAAAGCTGTTATGCATACTGCATTTTTATGGAATCACAGATATACAACAACGACACCTGCCTTTGAAACAGAAAGAAATGTCTATGTCGCCACCATAGCAGGTTACCCCAAAAATTGGGTCAGAGCTGTCGAGAGGAGGTGCGGCTTCAAACTCCAACAAGGCACCCAAATACCTCCGGCGCAGAATAGGGCATGTAAAGATATATCTCCTATACCAAATATTCCATGGCTGTCTGAAGCACTGAATAATGCAGTACATCCATTTAACATAAAAATACCATCCACTACTAAATGCTCAATTTTAGCGAAAATAAAAAAGTGATCGTGACTATAAACCCCCCAACCGGTGGCGTCTACAAAATACCTGTCAAAGACACCAGCAACCAGCATGCGGAAGTACTCGACTACTATGGGAAGACCAAGCGGACTTTTGAAACAAGGCTGAAGAAACATCAAAATGATATAAGCAAAGGCAACATTAATACCGCTTTGGCGAAAAAAATAAGGAAAGAACCCTAAAAAATATCGGACTTTGCTGGGGCCAAAATTTCATATACCCCATCCCCCTCCCAATACAATCAGAACTAGATATTCTTGAAGAAATTGTTATATACCACAACAGAAACAGATGTATCAATGAAGAAATTTACCAGACATCGCTACCATGGCGCTTGCTATTGAATGAAAACATAACACGGCATGAAAAGGATCATAGCTGAAGAGACCACAGAAGGAGCCCCTCCTTCTCGTAGTGAACGGTCTCATAGCGCACGGGATGCAATAAACGCTGTCGCGTGTCTGCCGCACTGTGACATGCCCTTTAAAAAGCGACGACCGAGGTCGCGAAACTCGAGTCGGGCCATTAAAAGTTTTTAACGTTTGGTGGGTTTTAAGAATTTTTTTGGACCTTTTAATTTTTTTCTGTCATTTGTCTTGTTGACAAAATAGAGCTTCTGTGTGTGTTCCTGGTACGGAAGAAGTCAAGATATCCAAAGGACTTTCCCTGATCTTAACACCCGGACGTACACCGACCGATGTGGAACAAACAAGATTTGTTGACCTGCTAATGAATATATTCAGTCCGTTCCATTGACTCTTAGTCCTACTGTACAACTCTATTTCATTATGCCACAGCAAGTTCTGGTGTAGCAAGACGGCTAAGTCTCTCCTTCCTCACAGATCTTCTCTATATCGCATTATACTGATACGCTGCTCTCATACCTCTGTGGCAATCAGCTGATTGAGAGGGTATTTATTTTTTGTTATACAAAACTGCGAATATTTTGATTGGTTTTGCATTCACGCATAAGATATGTACTGTCTAACCTAACTCACCAACTTCTTATTTAAACTTGAAAGTTTAGCAAGATATAATCAACCGGATTCCTAAATAGAGGTAAAAAATTCTCGAATTAAGAGTTACAAATTTTCAACTAGGCCACCCCTGGTTCGTTTAACGGAAAGGAAAATTCTTTCACTGTGTAACTCTTCCAAATATTTGCTTTTCCTTACCTGTCATAACCGTTGCATTGTCTCTTATTTCGTGTTATACTTTGCATTGTTGCAGTGGTTTAATAGTGTGAAAAATGGTAAGTCAGAATCGGCGAACCATATTTCTTAATTGTTGTACCCGAACTTTGCTTGCTGTAAAGTTCCATTACTGAACAATTGAAACATAAAACGCGCGAAACTGTGTTTTTCAGATGAAACCGATACGTGTAGTCTTTTGTAGTAAAAGGAGCAATTTATTGCTAAGAAGAACAAAGATATTCTCTAGGTTTTCCTAAGTTTTCTACTTACTTTAGTAAATACTCCTAGCTTTCGCGAGACGCGGGGTATAAATCATATAGTGGTAAAAAGTTTTGCCCTTTCTAAATATTAGGATTTTTTTTCAATACGATTGGTCTGAGACAAATTGCTTATGCCGCTGCATGATTAACGCTAAAATGCTTACAATTTTCTAAATATAAGTATCTTGTACTTCTATTTCTCTAAGAAGAATAGAGTGTGGCGTAAATTTTCACTATGCTATTGGATTTATTCGTAGAGTTGGTAATCCTGTTGAATTTTTTGTTAATAATTTTAATTACCAGTACCACTTCTAGTTTGCATCTACAATAATACATCTACATTTGAATCCACTCAGGTAGTGCTGCAGTTCATTGTATAATGGTCACCATTTGTTTTTGACATAATGTAATGATATTTTGAGCTTTTACATAGCGTCCAAACTCCCTGCCCCCTAGTGGTGGAAGCGGAATTATGTCTTACTCGTGTCTTGGCCAAGAATGATAGACGCTCGTGTAAACAACCTTCACCCACTAGCAACAACTGGTAAAATCGGGGGAAAACATTTTTTCATGCTAAATATGAAAATTTCTCCAATAAAGAAAACACTAAATATACAATATAAAAAGAACAGAAATATATTTCAAATAAATATACAATTTAAAAAGAACAGAAATATATTTCAAATAAATATACAATTTAAAAAGAACAGAATGGCTTAAAACTTGTATTATGAGGCACTGTACAATGAGAATATGTAAGAAAGAATCGCTAACCAATAGCTATTTTCATGTTTAAAAAAAAATACAAAAAATACTCTTGTTGAACACAGCTATTTAGATTACAGCATATATGCTAAACAACAAATTTTTGTTCTGCACTCTAGAAAAAGCTTCCAAAAATATATAATCTCGTTGGAGACAATTTTAGAGCCTATTGCTAAAGAGCAAATTTTTGTTCTGCCCACAAAAAAACAACAACAGAAAACCTCATTGGAGACCTCAATTTTAATTACATCATATCTTCAAATAACTTTGTTTCAAAACACTGCAGGCTAACCTCCAGTCAGTTTTGAACATGGTTGTTACTTGTAGAGTGTTTAGCCAAGTTGCTTTTCACACTTACTACCAGCTGGGTCAGTGTTGAGATTTATCTCCGAAAAACTCCCCGCCCTGCTCACGGTCAGTTGGGAACACTGATTGGCTTAGAAAGGCCGCAATCCATTGGATGGGACGTTAAGCCGTGACCCCATGTGCGGGAGAGCCATACCTTGTGCACATTAAAGAATACGCTGGATGGCCTTGACTGGAGGCTACCATCTGTCTCCCAACAGCTGTTCTGGTGGGTCCCCTCCCCCAACCTTCTCTGAGCCTTCGGGATCTATGTGGCCTGGCCATTTAGCCCATGGTGTGCAAAAAAGTGCTGCTCAGAGGCAAAACAACCCAACCCAACATTTACTCCTCATTTCTTTTTAATTATCGAGACAATTTTCAGTTGCAGATATTGCTATGGTCCATGCTACCCTGTGACCTGGCTATTTAGGCTATTGTATGGAAAAAGTAGTGCCATTTGGAAGTAAAATAACCTATTGGTGGAGGGGATAAGTAGTGACTATTGTATTTGGAAGTGGCCCCAATTATATGTAAATATATAATTCATAATATATAATATTTAACCTCGATGGCTAAATTATTATACCCACCGAGGCAGCAATGTATTTGCCGCCATGATGGCTCAGTGGTGTCATGTTGGCTCATGGTGACACTTGGACTATTGGGGTCTGGTTGTGGCACAGTCATTTGTTCTATCATATATGTTGTGAGTGTGATTATATGTGTGACTCTAATGGAAGCTTTTAAGTTGTTGAACAATGAAAAGTTCATGTTGATTATGTAGTTAATTCTTTAAAGTGATTTTTCATTATTTAAAGTTTGTTTAATCAGCATGAAAAGCATATATAAAAATTGTAACTATAACATTTTATTCTAATTGTAGCATAGTGTTAATTTTTTTTATGGTTAGCATCAAAGAAGGGTGTAACATGATTAGTGACATATGTATAATATTGCCATTTGTTGATTGAAAGAGATAAATTACTAGAAAGATATAAGAACAAAATCTAAAGCATAAATATTTGTGGATTTTAGCCCATAGCCTAAAGCAGAAGGAATGAAACAAATTCAGCCTGAGTCATAAAAAGTTTACTGCACTAAAAATTGCTTATACAGTCAGCTATCTATTTAAGTGGATTTGATTAATATATTTTTAGGAATAATGCTACCATTGTAGTTACACTTCTTTAAAATATCTGAAGTTCTCTGTTGTTGAACAATAGAATATATAAAAAAGTTTTTAAGAGCAAACTCAGAAGCTTTTTGAGCAAGGACAATGTCCATCTTCAGTGAAGTGACACTATGTGGTGATGTTAAGCCTTTTAAGAACTTTCCACACGTCGTGAAGGGTGATTCTAGTCTTGGTTACAGGTGGAGACAGACAAGGTCATTATTTCAGTAGCATCACAGACAATGGTTCCATAGTAAGTGCATGCAAGTGTTAGCAATATTGGATGCTCTTAATCTATAGTACCTGAATATTACATTGAAATCAATTCATGAAGCACTAAAACCAGTCACTGAAAATAATTATCTCCAGTTTGGCAACAAAATCTATAGGTAGAATTCACCCCTTTCTGACATCCTGTCCAAGATTGTCTTTCAAGACCTCGAAACAAAATTGTTTAACTGAACAGCAATTTTACCTTTTTCTGCTGTTGCTATGTTGATATATTTTTAATTTGGAATGGCAGCAATGAACAATTAAACTGCCTCATTAATAGAGCCAGCAGTATCTATATTACAATATGTTTCTTGAAGGAGGAGAGAAACAACAATGCCATCCTCTGTTTGGATGTTTTTATTCAAAAAAGATTATGCAGCAGACTTGATGACATCAATATACCAAAAACCTACCTACATACACTTCATCATTCGTGCCGACTCATACACCCCTAAGGGCATACAAAATTCATCCTTCCATTTTCTCATCCATAGGGCTTTCACCGTATTATCAAACAAGTTTTTGCTTAAAAAAGAAATTCAAAACATTAATTTCATTGCTGCATCCGTGGCTTTCACCTAAAAACAACAGAAAAATTAATCATTAGGCATTGTAACAAAAACAACACCTTCGGCTACTCCCAATCACTGACTCTAAGCAGGTAGCCTTTGCCAGATCCATGTCTTGCATTCCTGCCCTATGTGAATTATTCCACAAATTACTCAGACTCCAAAAAACCAATGTAATATTCAGCCCAGCTCCAAATCTGAAGAAAATTATAAAAAGAGACAGAGACAAATTTAGCCCCTTCAAAAATTGAGCATTTACAGATTTCCCTTATGTTTGCCAGATAACTCTGTTTATTGTATCAGAAAAGCCACACATTCCCTACAGGAGAGGTTCACAGAGCATCAGACAGATGTCAGCCAAAACAAGCTAGTGACTGCTGAGCTGGCAGTATAACATGCAGCTACCATAGACTGGAAGCATGCCACATTGCTAGCATGTGTGTATCCACATACTACAGTATCATTGTCTGTGAGGTTATTGAAATAACTTCATCCATCGCCAACTACAACCAAGACACTAGAATTGCCCTCCATGACATGTCAAAAAAAAAGTTCTTAACAGCCCTAACATTACCACATTGTGTCACTTCACTGAAGACAGAGTTCTAACCTAGTTGCAAAAAACTTCCGAGTTTGCTCCTAAAAACTTTTTTATATGAAAATAGTCTGAAGGATAAAATTTTTTAAATTTTATTGCTCAATGACAGAAAACTTTCAGTTATTTTATTCATTTTTGAGCAAGAAGGCCTTTTTAATTATGTTTTTATACTTTTTCATTTATTTGGACTTTTTTTGGAATAAATTGTTTGAACTCAGAAATAAAAAAATATGAAAGCCTATGAAACATTCTTTTGATGACCAGACTTGCAAAGCTATTAACTTATTTGCAGGTTATGAAATGACAAATAAATATGTTATCCCAGGACTGAAGATAAAGTATAAAACCTTAACCTCAGTCCTTTACTGCAATATAACAAGCGCCAGTAGATGAAGGGGCATCTACACCTTTGCATAGTCATCTGACCTAGATGACCCCTAACCTTTGTAACTCCTACCTCCCACCAATCCTACCACAACCAGCAAGTCATCAGAGAGAGCACTCAGGATGTTAGAAAAAATATTCATAAAAATTATATTCATATTATAGATAAGCTGAGTTTTTTTTATATAGGTTGTAAACCCCCCCTCCCCCCCCCAAAAAAAAAATACTACCAACTGCTTTATTTCTTGTGAGAAAATTATGCTTGATTTCCACATCTTTGATTTATACCACCATTTTGAAGAATGCAATCCCCATGTAAATCAAAAGCTGACTGTAACCCATTATTTTAATTATGTTTTAAGTATAACTTATTGTAAATTTTTTACATTTTTATCAGTTGTTATTGAAGATGAATAAATTACTTTGCATGGTTTGTAAAATTCCATTACCTTTATTATAGGGACTTCTATCATTACTCAGAAAATTAAAATCTGCACCAGACAGAGAGTTAAGAATTCTTCTTCTGGGGCTTGATAATGCAGGGAAGACAACAATTTTGAAAAAACTTGCTTCAGAAGATGTAACTCATATCACTCCAACACAGGTTTGAATTTTAAACCATAAAATGTTGATTTTAAAATTGAAAAAATATTGTTAAAATATTTTTAGATAGGTCAGAGCTTTTGCTGACTCCAATAGCAATGAGCTATGATGGGTTTTACTGTGCTAAGCTTATAAATGAACATTCGATAAAAACTGTTAATTAGCCATTCATTTATTTTCCACATTATGAAATTTAGGATAAATTCTAATTTTGGCCCGTGTAGTGATTACGGTGCTCAGCCGATAGATGGCATTGCTGAAGTGGCATGTGACGTCGAAGTGTAAAGTATGATGTTGATTTGTAAAGTATGACGTAAAAACGTAACTGTTGGTTATTGGTGGCCTATGGCTCTTTGATTTGTTTCTTTTGGGTAGGTAATATAGAATCACGTGTTATGTGTGTGATTTGACGAGAGTGTGAAGTTACGTTTGGTTTTTTTCGCCATTTTCGCTTGATGACTTCTTTGGATAACATACCTATATGGTAAGAGGTAAGTTCGTGTGTATTATATATTTAATATGTGGGGGGGGGGCGTTCAGTGATAGGTAGGATAGGAATAATTAATATGTTCTAGCTTTTTTTAAAAAATTGGTTTGGATATGGTTTGTAATTAGTTATTAAAGATATTTAGGGGCCCATGTAGTGGGGGAGTATGCAAGTTTTTGTGTGTGGGATTGAAAATGGCGATAGTAAAGAACACATGTATTTTGTTAGAATAGTTTGGGGGTGAATTGAATGTTTTTTTATTAGTTACGTGTAGTATGGTAATTATTAATGTATTATAGTGATTTATTAATTTTGTTGTATATTTAGGAGTCTTTTAAATTTAGTTATATGATTTATCTTTAATATGTGGAAGCGTCTGGCGACTTTTTGATGTAGTAATTCTGGGTATTGTAGAATTGTTGGTGTGTGAAAAAACGGCAGTTTTTGATGGAGTCGGGAAAGAATGAAAAATTTAGAGGTGGGGTGAGAGTGGTGGAGTCGATAGCGTGCCAGGCTTGTAATCTGAAGTTCCAAGGTTCGAGTCCGAGCTATGTCAGCATTTAGATTTATCTCGCCATATTTTCAAACTCGGCTCATAGTAGGGGACACTGATGGGCTTGGAAAGGCCGCCGTCCGTCGGTTAGGATGTTAAGCCGTGGCCCTGTATGTGGGAGAGTTATACTCTGTATACGTTAAAGAACACGTTGGATGGCCTTTACAGGAAGTTACTGTCTCCCAACAACTGTTCTAGTGGGTCCCGTACCTTCTGTGAGCCTTCGGGGTTCATGTGATCTCGCCATTTAGCCCATGGTGTGGGAAAAAAGTGGGGGCTCAGAGGTAAAATGACAATGTAATTTAGGGGAGGGTTTTTTGAGCTGTAAGATGTTTTTTTTGTCAGATTTTTGTTTTGGGGCTTTTTTTATATAATTCAGTCGGCGGTGCACTGTTTCCGATTCTTGTGTTTTTTGGTTTGTGTTGTCGGGGAGGACATTATTTAGTTTTGGGGCTTTTTTATAATTCGATTGGCGGTGCACTGTTTCCGATTTTCACGTTTTTTGGTTTGTGTTGTCTTGGAGGACATTATTTAGTTTTGGGGCTTTTTTATAATTCGATCGGCGGTGCACTGTTTCCGATTTTAACGTTTTTTGGTTTACGTTGTGTGCGAGGTTGGTTTCGTGGAATTGTGGTGGTTAAGTGTATATTAAGAGAAAATAATTTTTTGGGGTAAATTATATTTCGTGAGAATGTGAGTTGTCGCTATGCTTGTGTTGGGTATGAGCTGGCTGATTTGCATATTGGTATTTTCATTGTGCTTTATTTGGGTTGTTGCGTATGAGGTGGTTGATTTGCATATTGGTATTTTCATTGTGCTTTATTTGGGTTGTTGCGTATGAGGTGGTTGATTTGCATATAGGTATGTTGGTGGTGGTTTCTTATAAGGTTGGAGTCTGTTGTACTTTTAGTAATATGTGTAATGGCTTCCAATAGTTTAGATGTAGCGGCAGGTGGACCTCGTATGGTCTTAAGGGACTTTACCCTGCTGTTTGAGAAATCAAAAAAAGATGGAATTATGTTTTTGCAAGATATTGGTTTGCTCGCAGCAGGGTATGAATGTCCAAGGTGTAGTAAGGCCATGGTGCTGGCCCCGACTGATACAACAAGTGATGGTTATAGGTGGAATTGCCGGAAGAGGATTGGCGGGGTCCAGCACGATAGTAGAAGGAGTATTAGAAAGGGCTCGTGGTTCGAGAGGTCCCATCTGTCGCTGGAAGAGATTGTGAAATTGACGCACATGTGGGCGTTTGATTATCCTCAGAGGATTGCCGAATGGAACTCAGGATAGGATCTCGCAACACAATATCTGATTGGTATGCTTTTTGTCGAGAGGTGGCAATAGATGTTGTGGTTGCCAGGTCGCAGCCGATTGGTGGGCCCGGTAATATTGTGAGATTGACGAGAGCAAGTTTGGAACCAACAAATACCACCGGGGGAGATACCGGGAAGGTCGTTGGGTGTTCGGTGGAGTGGAAAGGGACTCCGATAAGTGTTTTCTTGTTGTTGTTCCTGACCGCTCTACTGACTCCTTGCTTGCTGTTATCAAGGAGAAAATTTTACCTGGGTCCACGATTTATTCAGATTGCTGGCGATCATATAACTGTTTGAGTGAGGAGGGTTTCGTCCACCTCACAGTCAACCACTCTGTTTCGTTTGTTGACTATGAGACAGGGGTCCACACTAACACTGTGGAAGGAATGTGGCGGCATGCAAAAAATGAGATGACTAGAGGCCGTGTGGACGATGATATGTTTGACAGCTATCTGGCTGAATTCATGTATAGGAAGCGGCTGCGGCACCAGTCAGACCCGTTTCTGAGTTTCGTGGAGGTCATTAAACATCTATATCCACCCCATGTGCGTGATGAAGTAGCATGAACCACGAGCTGTGGTGAGTAGTATTTTAGTTTTTGTTTATTTAAGTTAGTAGTTTTTAATTTTATTTTTTTATTGTGCTTAAGTGGTTTTGTTTTTGATGTTAGTAGGTTTATTGTGTTTTGAAAAGAGGGGAGGGGGAATGGTGGAAGTGGTTTACTGTATGTAGGAAGGCAATCGTTTTATTTTTTTTGGATTTGCCACTTTTATGAGCTTTCATTCTGTAATTGACGGTTACGAGGTTTTTTTTGCGGTAATTTAATTTTTTTTACGTTTGTTTGTGTTTGTTACTATGGTTACGGTGCGTTGCGTTTGACGTAAACTCTGTTTTTTTCGTTACCATAGTAACGAAAAACCCATCTTTTTTCTAGAAACCCCTGTTTGGGTTAGGGTCTCGGGAGTTGGGGGAATCAACTAAAAGGGCCGTTTTGTTACGTTGCGTCAAAAACAAAATGGCGGCTGAGGACCGTGAACTGTACTACTGCCCTAATTTTAGATAGAAAATTTCAAATACCATAAAATCAACATGTATAGAGATTGTGATCATTTTACTGAACATTGTGGATTAACATTCCATTAAAAAAGAGGCACTTTCCCCCAGATAGTAAAGAATCAAGAGGCCATCATAAACTTAGATATGAATTTTATGCACTGCATTTGGAAAGTTCTCCTTTTCTTTACTGTTATACAAACTTCATATTTTTCTACATAATTATGAAGGAAGAGTTATTCCACATATTTTATTATGTTCCACATACTAGTAGGAATAAATAATAAATGCTTAAATATATTTTAAAAGTTTTATTTTCTAAATATTTCCCACTAAAATAGGGTCATTTATGAAATCTTTGTTTTTTGTGAAAAAACAGTGCATTATAAGCCAAATAAGCTTACTGGACAAAAAAAAATCAATCTTCTCCTGCCATAAGAGGATTACGTTCATTCGACAGCAACAGAGGGTGCTCCAGTAATAAACGTGTCCTACAAATAGCTGTGCCATACTATGGGGTTCATACAGTGACAAGAAGTGGTTGTGTGCCATGTGTGTTAGTCACTCTGTGAAACATGGGTCACGCCAACGAATAAAATTTTTATAATTATTGAAAGTAATAGGAAAAAGATTGAAGTAACTGCTGTAAGATGCTATACATTAAATATTTTCAGTAGATATGCAAGCTAACATATTATTATAATCTACAAAATGATTTCAAAATTGTGATTTGTGTTTGAAAATTATCACTAACCCTCTAATAATATAATCCTTAATAATATCCTTAATAATAATTTGAATGTTAAAAAATAATTCATTTGTTGTAAGCAATTTAATACCTATTCTTTTATTTTAGGGCTTTAATATAAAAAGTGTGCAATCGGAGGGTTTCAAATTAAATGTTTGGGATATAGGAGGTCAACGAAAGATTCGTCCATATTGGCGTAATTATTTTGAAAATACAGATGTACTGGTAAGTTTATTTATGAGTTTTTATACTGCATTACTCTTACATGTATATATATATACCATGAAATAATTTCTTCAATTCAAAATGTAAAATATAGGAATTTTATATTGCATATTTGATTATCAATAGTGTTTAAATATACGATAAATGTGTCACTATTATTTTGATCTTTATATTAAGTTCTTTATCGCATCATTCATTTTTAAGGTTACATTTCTCACTGAATGATTGCAAACTTCTGAGGGCATATTTTACAATTTTGACCAGAAATGCAAACCTTTGTCTTTCAGAATAACCATTAAGCTGTTCCCACTCTATTGAGCTAAATGAGATTGGTTCTAAATAGCAGATTGTTTTAAAAGGACTGAATTGTCAGGTTTTTCATTAATAATTTTAATTACAAGAAAATTGCTCAACATCATTCCTATGCATAATAGCAAATTTTTACTTTTAAATTATACAAGTAGTAAGCAATAAATGAAAATATTTCATAATAATTTCACTAATAGGAGGTCTGAGTCACCTTTTTAAAAAATATATATATTTTTTTGCCTACTGTCCCTTGACCGAGTGGTTAGCACACTTGGCTACTGATCTAAGTGACCTGGGTTCAAACCCCGGGTAAGGCATGGGGTTGTTTTTCTGCTGAGGTCCTGCCATCCTCACAGACCTTCTACTATGGCACATAAACTGACAGGTCCTGTCAGACCTCTGTGGCAAGCAGCTGCTTGGAGGGGCGTATTTATTTATTTTATTTTTTTTACTGTTTTATGTAGAAAACCTCTCACTGAAATAGGTCATGTTATTACTCTTAATATTGTGAGTTTATAAAGCTGATTGCACTTTTCAAATGTAGCAGTCAAAAGCATGTAACTAGTCCATAGTATGAGATTGTAAATTTTTTTAGTAAAATATAGAAAACTGAATTTTAAAATTGTGACTTAATTTTTTTTACCTGATTTCATTTAAAAGAAGTATATTTCTTGGGGCTCTAATGAATGATTGCAAGCAAGGGCTTGCAATCATTCATTAGAGCTTTGTACCTGTAGCATGAATTGCTATCTTAATTGCTCACTTGCTAACACAGTCATTTTGAAATAGATTATCAATCAGTTTCAGAACTGTTGGTATGCTCTTTTGCCAAACAAATTTGCAATGCTTTCAAAATTTGTAACAGAAGATACCATTTTTTATCATTAGAAAGAGTTCCAGCAATAGATATATCATCCATACATAATATTTTAGTAGATTTTGGGTTTCAAAAGCAAAAAAGTAGCAAAGTAAAAATAAAAACCTTTTTTTTTTTACTTTTCTACCTTCTATTATGACTACGGTAACCGTACATCTTTTATTTAAGAGGACACTCCTTTATTTCACTGCTCTGTCCTTTAGATTTTGTTTTTTTCTAAAATGGCCATTTTGTCCTTTATTTTGTGAATTGAAAAGTAAATTGAATATTGGCACGCAGCACACGGCCCATAGAAACATGCAACTGTCATTTCACTGACACTCGCTAGTGGCGCGGCATCTATGACTGCGTCGTTGATGTGAATGTGTACATATTGTACTTGACTGTGTTGTAGAAGCTGTGGTAGGAAAGGGGACATTTTGGCTCAACATTAATTCTTTACGTAGGGAGTTCGTTCAAAACGTACTGTATGTTGGAGCAGTTAAAGCTTAATATTGTTTTTGTTATTACATATTAATTTTTATTTTGTAGACCCATTGTCATGGCACCCAAAAGAAAACGTATTTTCAACGAAACATTGGAGGAAGAATTTCCTTTCATTAAAACAGGAATAACGGATAGTGACGTCAAATGTAATATATGTTCGGCAAATTTTAATATCGTGAATAGTGGCAGACATCAAAACACAAAGAAGCTGAAGTCAGGGCTTCATCGAGTAAATTGTTAACTTGTTAGCAAAAATTTTGATGACAAAATAAAAATTTAGCACTAAAAGAAGCATCTTGGTGTTTATCATTCTGTACAACATAATCACTCATTTCGGTCAAACGAATGCACCTCAAAATTAATCAAGACATGTTTTGACGAAAAGTATTCTTGTGCCAGAACAAAAACAGAAACGATCATTCGGTCCATATCTGTTGCCTCAGTTAAAACTGATTTATATAAAACAAATTATATTACTATTTATTCAGACTGTTCTAATCATGGAAATATTAAATTGTGCCCGATTCTGGTCAAATATTTTTTACCCAATCACGGTATCAAAGTAAAAGTTTTAGATTTAAAGAATCTACCCAGAGAAAATTCTAATATATTAACAGCTTGCATCAAGCAATCGCTAAACAGATATGAAATTACTGATAAATTACTTGCTTTGTGTGCCGACAACACCAACTGCAACTTTGGTGGTTCCCAGAGAAAAGGAGAAAATAATATTGTCTTTAAAATTTATGTGGAAATAAACTGGCTGGTGTTAATTGTGCTGACCACATATCCAATAACTGCATAAGCACTGGTGTCGATTTTCTTGCAGTAAATATTAAAGTGATATTGGTAAAAATTAATTCACATTTTTACATCTACACCATCAGAATGGAAAAACGGAAAGAATTTTGTGATGATATAGATGTTCAATATAAAAAAACTACTAGGTTACAATAAAATGCAATGGCTAACTCTTCTACCAGCTTTAGAGAGAATATTAAAACTATTTAAGCCACTAAAATTGTACTTTTTGGAACTTGAAAAATGTCCCACCATTCTGAAAAACTTTTTAATGATGTGTTAGCAGAGGCATAGTTATTTTTTATTCACAGCCAAGATTCAACATTTCAACAATATATTTTGAAAATTGAATCACAAGAAATCTCAATGTGTGAAGCTTCCATGCATTTAAAAGAATTGAAGCTAAAGTTAATTGAACGAAAAAATCAAGGGTTTTTACCTATAAATAAAAAAAAATAATTTTATATTTAGAAAAAACCCAAAACATTGATGCCAACTTATTTAAAGATGCTATTCATAAATTTTACCAAACCTGCATTGATTATTTAAATAACTGGGACAACTCTTTCGTGGAAATGGAAGTATTGGAATAGGTCGTACTACGAGAAATCCCTCTGTGGGCGAAGAGCGAGGAAAGCGTTTTGTTCATTTCCAGTCACTGGAACTTAAATATAAATGACAGCGAACTATTTGATGAAGTTTTGTGTATTGAAAGTTATGTCCCCAGTGAAAAGATCGAAGAATGGCAACAAAATGGCGAGTCCTGCCAACGTAGATGGGTTGAAATTTTTAAATATTTCACAGATAAACATGTATTTTTAAAAACATTTTAAAAATCATTGAATTTTGCTTATGTCTCCCTGGATCTAATGCCCCCACTGAACGAGTATTTTCATTAGTGAACAAATGTGGACCAGTGAAAAAAACCCAATTAAAAATCTAAACGTTGAAAACATGCATTTATACCAAATGCAACTTTGACATGAATTGTATACATTTTATGAATTTTTAAAGCACAAACCTGATTTATTAAAAAAAAGTTCATTCTTGTGAAAAGTATCAAAATAAAATTTTTAAGTAATAATATGGTTGTTTAAAATGCTATGTATATGCTTATATTTTATAGTAAATGTTATAAAGCTTTTTAGTTTTAGTGAAACAAATAAACACAACCTGCTTTTTTTTATTAGAAACAATTTCTGATTTGTCCTTTATTTTCTCCAAAAAAATATGGTCACTGTAATTATGGTACATGAACTGAAAGACTGCTATCATACCTCTGGCAAGCAGCTGCTTGAGGGGGTATTTATTACTATTTTTTTAGTTCTACAATTATTTTGACTGTACTTCAAATATATGTTGCAACTTAAATGAAGTAATTCTTTCAAAATGTTAACTTTGAAACAAAATTACCTGATAGTAAATATATTAAGATTTTCTAGTCTCAAATAACAGCTGTCTCAGTCACAGAAAAACTTTATTTTGAAAGGCCGAACTATTTTAGTGATGCTGTTAATTAATGCTTAATTATATTTAAAAGTTTGCAATAAGTTTTTGAAATGGGCTTTTTGCCATTGTTTTAGATTTGCAATTTGATTCTCATATAATTCAATCTCAGTTTATTAATTTGCAGTTAAACTTATTATGCTGCATAATATTTTTTACTATTTTAATATTCTTTAACAGTTCTTTAGCTACTCATATCTGCAGTTCCCAGGTTTGAAACCTGTTTGGTCTAATGTTGAGATTTTCCTCTGCAAAACTCCCAGCCTTGTTCTTGGTCAGGAGGGGGCACTGATGGGCTTGGAAAGGCCACTGTCCATCAGATGGGAATATAAAGCAGTGGCCCCATGTGTGGGTGTGTGGGAGAGACATACCCTGTGCACTTTAAAGAACAGGCTGGATGGCCTTGATGGGAGGCTACCATCTCTCCCAACAGTTGTCTAGTGGGTCCCCTCCCCCCAACCTTCTCTGAGCCCTTGGAGTCTTTGTGACCTGACCATTTAGCTCATTGTATACAAAAAGTGCCACTCAGAGGTCAAACAACCCAACCCAGACCTGAAAATTCCTCATTTCTTAGTTCTACTGTCTGAAATAGCCACATTAATCAATTTTTAGCTCTTGAGCACTGATATATTGAATTTGACCTTGAAGGACTCATCTGAAATTTTTGCAATATTTTGGAGATCTATGACTCAAAAGACCCCCAGGAACTAATTTTTAGCTGTCTGGCACTGATAGATCTAAATTTGACTTTTGACCTTGAAGGACCCTCTAGATCCAATATTTTGTAATGTTCCTGACATCTAGAATCTCATTTTTCATGTTTCTCTGAAAATCTGATCATCTAAATTTCGCTGATTATCTGACATCCAGACCACAATTTTCATGTTTCTAACACTCATAGATCATGATGTGACCTCCAATTAACCTTAAAGAACATATTGGATTTTCCTCCAGATCTATGACCCAGATTACTCCTAGGTGCAAATTTTCTGAGCTCAGCTTCATTTCTTCATCATAGTTAGAATTTGTGTATTCCCTTGTCAGTTAGTCACTCACAATCGTTTATATATATATTAGGTTGCTGCAAATGAAATGGCCAAATTGTTAGTAAAACATCAACAGCTACCACTGTGTTAAAAATAACTTAATCAAAATACACACCAACAGATTCAATACACTTCTGCTACTGCGAAACAAGTGCATTTATGCTGTTAATAAAAAAAACTGAGTTCCTGAACATGATGAATTCTTTGAAGGTAGTTTTAACTGCCATATCAGTGCTGAATGTTTTCCCCTCTAAGATGTGGTCAAGATGCTTGAAGAAGTGGTAGACAGTTGATGATGGGGTCAGGTGAATATGCTGGGAGAGCAAGAGTCTCATACTGTAACAGATGTAGTTTCTGGACAATTATTTGCGAGATGTGAGGTCAAGCGTTATCATGGAGCAGTAGGACACCATGTCTATCGATCAATGCAGGCTGCTTCTTTTATAATTGGTTGTGCATTTTTTGGAATTCTGTGTGCATAATATTTCTCTGCATTTATTGTTTCACCCAGTTTTAGGAATGAATAATGGGAACACCAGCTTCAGACAGCCAAATAGTCACAATAACCTTCTTCAGGTGAAGATTAGACTTGGGCTCATGTCCAACCATTGAGCAGAATATCGACGATTGTCGTATAGGATCCATTTTTCATCAGACATCACAACTCCATGTAATAATGGATCCCTTTGGTTTCACATGAGAAGTGAAGTGCACACTTCAAATCGACATGTCTTATGAGTGTCCATTAATTCATGCACAACCCATTCAACTTCTTCACTTTCCTAATGTCCTCCAGGTGCCAGGTAACTGTTGAGTAAAGCACCCCTAATTTGCCAGTGATATATCCTATAGATTGGCATGTGTCAGATTCAGTTAAAACCTTCAATTGATCATTATCAATTGCTTCTTCAGATTGACCATCTGGTTTATTTTGAAGGCTAATGTCGCCTGATCAAAAATTTTCAAACCAGCATCGTGTTGTCCATTCACTAGCTGTGCCTTTTCTAAATGCTGTATTGATGTTGTGAGTTGCCTCTGCAGCATTGTGTCCCAGTTTAAACTCCTATAAAGAAAAAATATGAATTTGACTCTGGTCCATTGTTTCCTCTAAGCTCTTGCACTCCACTTACCTCAAAATCTAGTGGCAAAATGGCACTGTGTTACCATAGCAGGCTTCGTGATTTAATATAACGTATCACAAGTACCATATCTGGCAACAAATTTTACTCGTATGTTCAGTATGTCAACAGTTCAGTATGAAGAACCCAACATGTTAAAGGTTAAAATGTTTAAAACTTAATGCAAATTGATTGAATGGTAGGTAAGTGCAGCATTGTGAACCTAGGGAATTATAGTTCTTTTTAGTGTGAGATTAGTTTTCATCCATACATTAGGTATTGTTTAAAAAAAAGTTTCTTACCTCTTTATGTTTGTATCATTTTCCATTCTCTTTATGTGAAGACCACATGAGACATTTTAAAGCAAATTATTAAGAAAAATGCTGATTTATTTTTGCACTGCCTAAAACTGTTTAAAACTCTAGGTGATTGAGAAACATAACAATATCAGATTACCATAATTTGGAAAAAAAAAAAAGATAATTGTAAAACAGATCAGTTTTTGGATAAGGAAAGAATGTGTTAACTAAAAATTAAAAATATTATGTATATTAAAATTACATGTCTCAGATAATATTTTTTTCAGTAATATTTACTTGGTATCTTACTAAATATTTTTGTTTGTTAATACAGTGGCATATCCAGGAAAATTTAACAGTAGAGACATATAAATGAATCCATCACAGTCATATTAAGTGGCTGTGTATTGTGAATGAATGCTTATACATAATTTAATCAATTTTCATAGGGGTCGTGTACTTAGTGCAATCCCCTTGGATTTGCCATTTTATCTTTTGAATTTATCTGTCTATATTTCAGATTTATGTGATTGACAGTGCAGACAGAAAAAGATTTGAAGAGACTGGTGTGGTATGTAATCTATTATATTATAAATTATGACTTAAAGGTGATTTGAAATCAGTGTTCTCAGGACTTTTATATGTTTTGGGAGAGTTGAGAGTGACTTAAATATGTAATTGGATCATTTAATTTGTGGACTGCCATTGCCAACGATTAGCAGCATTTTATATGGGTTAATACATATATGGCAACCAAATGACTCTTCAAGGGCATGAAGCAATGAGTGGAAGTTGAAATTCCATGATATTTATTGCAAGTAACAGCAGAACAGTATACAGTCAGTCTGTCTTTTTCCTTGTTTTTGTGTGTGGTGTGTGTGTGTGTTTTTTTTTTGCAGGCCATCCATTTTTGCAGCGATCTGGAAACTGAGCAGCAGCATGTACATTGCTGTGTTTGGTGAAGCTTAAGTGGTGCACAGATAATCACAGAAATGATTCAAGTGCACGGAGAATAGTGTTTGGTTGCCAGATGTCGGGTCGTCCTCCTCAAAATTACACCCATTGATGAAGCATTTGTGCCACTTGAAAATTGCACTTTCTTTTCAAGCACTCTTCTTCATACACTTGAGTCATTTCTGTAACTGTCTGTGCACCCTCTTAAGTATTTGTGAACACAGTAACATATCACATACCAATTCTTAGTTTCCAGATCATCCCCTCTGCAAAAAAATCACACAATCAAAACTAAACCATTTTCCAAAGTGAGGAAACAACAGAGACTGACTTCATATTCTTCTGTTGCTACTTGTAACCATATAACAAGTTTCAAATTGCACTCACTCCTTGATGCCCTTGAAGAGTCACTGTGTTGCCACATATAATGTATTGGCCCGTATGAAAATCTGCTAATTGGCAATTGTAGTCCCTGAATTAAATGAGATCCTCATACAGTACCTCATTATATGACCGAAACAATGTATATTTTAAATGTACCATGTGAAAACAAGTGATTTTGAAGACAGCGAATGCAATGATTTTGATGCTTGTATGTAAAGAAAATTTATTTTAATAATTTTGTCAGCAGTGACAAAATGTATCTTTCTTGGTAGCTACATATTTATTTGTCAATAATTCATCTTTATCTTTATGAGAGCCACAAAACCTCAACTACCTTTTTGAGTTTAGTAAGTTTATTGCCTGTTAATATTGTTTGATTTTTGAATACTTATTCTTAATTTAAACCAATATAAATTTACAATTGTAAATGACCTAGACATTTAAGTTCATATAAACAACTATATTAAAATTTTTCATTCCCTGTGCCATGTTTGAATGAGAAGGAAGATTCCATCTGTTCGATGAAATATTAAACTATTCCCTTGTTCAAGAAGGAACCTTTTCTTATGAATATAAAAAAAAGTAGCATTGATGTGATGATTTCCTCGATCTAACTCTAATAGCTCCCCAGTGGGTGTTTCCCATCTTTGGGTGTTTATGACCTGACTATATATATATATCGACTACAGGTAATATACATTTGCAAAATAAAGTGTAATTATAAAGAATGAAAGTACAATGCATAAAATTCAAGAAAATGTAAAATGTAATCTGCAGAGTATATCTAACAATGTAATCTTTTATAAAATTCAGAAGTTTTTTACTCTGAGTAGTTCCAAGTTATAACTGTGTGTATGCTTTATATCACAGTTGAGGAGGTGCATATTATATCCTATATAACAAAAGAATTAGTTTACCAATTCCCAATGCTGACTTCTCAGTATACATATCAATGTCCTGCTTAGGTATGGTGGAGTCATGTATTTCGGTGTGTAGTAATATGTATATTACTGCAGACTGTAGTTAAAATTTATATA
This sequence comes from Ryuthela nishihirai, assembly GCA_038380435.1. Classification (NCBI taxonomy): domain Eukaryota; kingdom Metazoa; phylum Arthropoda; class Arachnida; order Araneae; family Heptathelidae; genus Ryuthela; species Ryuthela nishihirai. Next base: position 48,812,216 of record JAWZYU010000024.1, on the reverse strand, counting down.
TACAGCATTTATATTTCATTATTGTATTAAAGTAATTTTTTGTGGAATGATATGCAAAGAAATATAGAAACTTGTAAAATGGAAATATTAGAAACTACTACTTTTAAATTTTTTAAATGTTGCTTTGTTATATATTTCAACCATATTTTGCACATTTATCTTCATATGCACTTTTGTTCAATGAATATGTGAAGGAAAGATGCAGTTGTAAAAAAAAAAGTGCTTTCAGCAAAAACATTTGGTCTGAAATTTCAACTCTATCTGTTTGAAAACCAGTTTACATTAAAAGAAACTGAAAAGGAATTACATGGAATAAAAGCTGCGGAAATTAAATGGATATTTTTAGAATTGATCTTTGTATATTGTAACTTATTCTTTTCAATTGAGCTAATATATATAAATGTTACTAGGAACTGGCAGAATTGCTGGCTGAAGAAAAGTTATGTGGAGTCCCTCTGCTGGTCTTTGCTAACAAGCAAGATTTATTCAATGCTGCACCTGCCAGTGAACTTGCAGATGGTCTCAATCTACCTGCAATCAGAGACAGATCATGGCAGATACAAGCATGTTCTGCTCTTACAGGTGAAGGTTTGAAGGTAAAGTTTTGGCTTTTTTTATTTTAATAAAGTATATATTTTGCTTATCTAGTGAATTCTAGTGTTTTTTTTTTTAAGATATTAAAATTTAGTGTATTGTTAGAGTTTAAGTTTATATTAAGGTAAAATGTTTTAAGAATTAAACATTTAAAAAAATGTTATTTATCAATCTTCAGGCATAGACACTTATTAGATGTATAATTGTGTACTGTGTCAAAGGATCTAAATGTGAAAAACTTCAAAACTCAAATGTAACCAAAAATGGTTTCTAAGTACCAGTGTCAATGACTTCTTGAAATATCAAAGTCTAAATAAAATGCGAAAATAGTTTTAAAAATTTTTCCCGCATCTCTTGTCACATCATAAATAGAAAATTATATTTTTTTCTCTTGCAAAAAAGAATTTAGCTTTTTTTTTTTTGAAGCAGTGTTCTTTTGATACACTACTTTGAAATCAGACTTCTTTTTAAAACTTTTTCAAGTTTGTTTTGGGCAAAGCTGCCAGTTCTTAGTCTTATACCCTTAGATTTCACCTTGCTTTCTGTGATCTACTGTGATGTGTTCCATAGAATTTGTTATTTGGAGAGACACCTTGCAAAACATGAGACTGCAATGGCTGACTCAAACCTCTGACCATGACATCTCCACAAATGAATTTGATTATTGTCTGCAGCCAGATAATATTGTGAGTCAATTCTGGAAATTATACAATGTCAGTCATCTCTTCAGGCAGCTCTAGTCTAACACTATTTAAATTACAGTTAGTGCTGGCATGCAGTGTGGGGTAGGGGTGGTTCAGTCGGTAGCGTGCCAGGCTCGTAATCTGCACTTCCCAGATTCAAGCCCCAGCTGGGTCAGTGTTGAGATTTATCTCCACAAAACTCCATCGCCCTGCCCACAGTCAGTAGGGGACACTGATGGGCTTGAAAAGGCCGCCGTCCGTCGGATGAGATATTAAGCCATGGCCACTTATGTGGAAGAGCCATACCCTGTGCATGTTAAAGAACACACTGGATGCCTTGATGGGGGGCTACCATCTGTCTCCCATCTGTTCCAGTGGGTATCCTCCCCCAACCTTCTCTGAGCCTTTGGGGCCCTTGTGACCTGACCATTAAGCCCATTGTGTGCAAAAAAAGTGCTGCTCAGAGGTAAAACAATCCAATCCAATGGCATGCAGTGAGTGACAAATAGTATGTAAACCCTGCCTCTGTATGTTGTCCACCAATGGTCCCTTTTGTTAAAAGGAACCTTAAGGCTGGCATTATAGCTCTTCAAATAGAGGATGGTATTGCAGTTGACTTAGCAAGAACCTGTCCTCAGATAATATGGTCATCTCATAGTGTGATATACATCTCGTTGCTTTACACCCTGCTTGATGAATATGGTGCCATCGGGCATGTCTCATATTGTGTCCAATATGTGCAGCAATATGATGGATTGACCAATTGTTCTCAGAGAGTTGAGTGATTTGTCCTCTCTCAAATGCAGACAAGTGGTGATACTGCTAGCATATGCATCATTGTGGCTTTCTGGATGACATTAATGTCCCATTTCAACTTGTATTGATTTATCTATTATTAATGGCCACATGCACCCCCACTCCTTAGAACAACTTAGCTACCTTTAGATCACTCCAACATTTGCTCTGTATCACGGATATGTGATCATTTATATCACCATACCTATAATTTGGGTTACAACTATAAAAAGTTATGAACCACTGTTCTAAGATGAAAGATAGCTTTAACTGCTCCCATTCCTTGGACTATCCAAAATCGGAGAATAGCTTTCATGTGTGATTGAGATTTGTTTCCCTCTAGTTGAATTGTTCATTCACTTCTTTGTGATTCCATTTAATCTTTTGAGAACTTTAAATCAAGAGAGGTGTTAGTAAATCCCTGCCATATTTCATATCTATATCTGTAAGGATGCATTAACTTATAGTAAAATTGTTAACATTTGTAGATTTTGCTAATTTAAATGTGCTCTTTGAGATGGATGATATAGTAATTTTCTATATTATATTTACAGGATGGTTTAGATTGGGTTTGCAAGAACATTAAGAGAAAATAGGATATGCAATCCAATTTGCACAATAAGAGCTAGTCATCTGGTAGGCCATGTTACAACTGTGTAACATATTTGTATATTTATACATATACTGTATCCTGCCAATTGTTGGTCTGTGATAGGTTGCTAGCAGCACCTCAACAAAGCATGAAACCGTCCAGATTTTGTCTTTTACTAGTGCACTGCCACAACACTTGCAGAAGTAGTTTCACCAGTTTCAAGTGAGATGCACATACTATATCTTACATGATTGATGCTCATTGTTCCAATTTCTGTATCATTGAGTTGCACCAATGGTTGCAGATCTTTATTTAGGCATAACTTCACACTTATATTGAATTATCTATGTTAACATCTGCACAATTTAAAAGAATTTGTGGTGAAATACACTACACTAAATATAACATTTATTATGCATTAAGTGTTTGTATTAATATTATTTTTGTTGTTATTTTTTGTCATCCATTTAAAATATTGTAATTTATGCAGGATGTATTTTAGTATAACAATCATATATTACCAGTTAGGGTAAAATAAACTACAAACAATTTAATATTTATATTTCTTTTAATTGCAGTGATCATATATTTTTGTGTAATTGCTTTTGTTCTGACCTGTGACGTTTAAACTTTTAATACAAGTATAAATTTTTAAGTGCTGTTGATAAAAGCTAAAATACAAAAGAGTATAAGAGATTATTTCTCATTAAATGTCACTGATGTTTAGGATATATTAACGTTTGTATAAAGAAATTTAATCAGTGTTTTAGAAAGTAATTAAAATTTATGAAATGGAAAAACTATAATAGATTTTTAAGTTTTGCTGCTTCACAGCAAAAGAGAAAGAAATTGTGCAACAAGCTATAACAGCTTTGTGTAAAAGTTATGAAGAAAAATTTAGGACTATTTTTTTATTGTGTAAAAGTTATGAAGAAAAATTTAGGACTATTTTTTTACATAAGAACAGTTATTTAATTTCCTCTGTTATTTTGTATTTGTTGTTTATTGCCATTCAGTTATTTTTGCTTTCTTCAGAGAGGAGAGAAATTTGCACTGTCTTTTTATTTATTAAGTCATTTATCTGAACGCCAACTTCTTTACTGCAAAAAATTATGTTTCTATTCTGTGTTTTATTTAATATTTTTTGTTCTCATTTATTGTATATACTCGATAATGTTTAATATCACAGCACGAAACTAGCACACGTCTAAATTTGCATTATAATTAAACTGGTTTATGACAAATGATGTAATGGTCTTCACAGTTTCAGAAGCTTTTGATATTTTTAACATCAGTAGGGCAAAAATGCATTACTTTATATAATTTGCTGACATTTAACTTTAAAATGCACTTTTTTGTTTACATAAAACTGAGATCCTTTGTTAGTTAATTTCAGCTTGCCATATGAAAATTTTACTTGAACAATATATGATAATCTCAGTGTTACCTGTTGACGTTTAAATGTCTGTAAATCAATAAATGTTTTTGTGGAAAAAATTTCTCTGACATACAGGATTTGAATCTGCATCTCTGCAGAAACATGCCAGAGTATTCTAACCTGTTGAACTAATGCCAGCTGTCTTTTTTACTCTAATAATGACTATCACTCTTCCCGTGAATTTTGGGCACCTCCTTTTGGTGCCATCTATGATCTCAAGTAGCAACTATTTCTTTTTAGTGCTCCGAGTATGATGGAAATAAATAATGAAATCACATCCTGCTATTTAGTGTTATTAATGATTTAAACAATAACTGATTATCTCGGTGTTACCTGTTGACGTTTAAACGTCTATAAATCAGTGTTTTGTGGAAAATTATCTCAAAAACTTTTCTGAAAATATTTTTTTAATGAAAAATGTCATTGCATGTTACACCAAAAAAAAAAACACGTTTCACATTTTGAAATGCTTGAGCAAAGCACATTAGTTACTGAATTATTTGCAGCTTTTTCTTCTGTTTACACTGTAAATATTGAACTAAACCAGTGATTTCAGTTATTGCTGAACTGTTTACATTGTCCATATGTTTGACATACTAAATCCAGACTAATGACAGCCTAAGGAATTCAGATCCATAAAGCTTATGGAGATATAGCTGTAGATAATAGTTAATATTGAAGTGCAATGCAAAGATTCTGCTAATGTTTTTTAACAACAAATTGTAAACATTTCTACAAACTCATTTGCTGAACACAAACATTATAAAATTATACCAAAGATCAGCACACGTGAAATGATTGTCAATGATCCAGTTGGCTTCTCAGATTAACAAAAAGAACATTTAGTATTTAATATTAAATGAAATTGCCAAACTACGTCAAATATTTTTTCAAAATATATTGTTACAGCATCAGAAATATTAAATATAGTGGAATGATACAGACTGCACATCTGGTTTAAAATTTCTGTCATCCCTAATATGTTAACTGATTCTATCCAACTGTTTCATTTTACTATTTTGACACAAAATTATAATAAAGTGCATTTTGGGGGAATAAACTTTATGAGGCAGTAAAAGAAGCTGCAACATTACTTTATATGTATATTTGTTTCATTAAGATTTGTTTATGCCTTTAGTTATTTTTTCTAATTTTATTTAATTGCTGGTTTGGCAATGAATATTTTTAATGACCTATGTGAACTGACTGGATGACACAACTGTACATACTTTAAGTTCTTTAGTGCAAAAGTGCTAATTCATTTTATTGATTGAAGCACTTATCCAAAAGGTGGTGAACATAAATTTTCTGCCTTGAGGTGATTCACTTGAGGTTATTTCACTGTTGCTTTTATAAAAATAATTTCACTGTTCATACTAAAAGTTTTTATTCTATTATTACGATATATCTTAGACATAAATGTATATACATCTAAATTATATTTTACATACATACTTATCATTCATAGCATTCTTAGGCCCTTACAAATAGACTTTTAATTACTTGTTTCAATGCATTCTGATACCACAGTGAGGAAATATTAACGGAGTCTTTGTTCTTCACATGTCAAGTTCAGTTTTAAATACAGCTGTCATTCAGGTCTGATTGGCTTTGCTCATTATACAATTGGTTGTTGCAGATAATATTCTTTGAACTTGACAGTTTGTACAAATTGCATGCAACACAAACATTTTATTACTTGTGTACGCCTGTGCATGATCATAAGAGCAGAAAGTCAAACAACTTTGTCTGAAGGAGGACTGAAATAATATTTTGACTTCTAAATATAAGAATGGAGAAATAAGTTCAAATTATTTAAAAGTCCAATTGTAATAGCTTGGAAGATAATATATGCCATGAGAAGTGTATATGTAAAAAATATAATTTAGATGTATATAAATTTATGTACAAGTTATTTTAAAACCTTGGATGCTGATTGTGGTGTTTCTCAATAGCACACAGCATTCTTAATGGGCATATTTGCATAGAATTTGCTTTAAAGCAATGTATAATAATTAAATTGGACTTTTCAATGAAGTTAATATTTTTTAGATAGACAAATTATTTTGAACGTTGTCATATTTTATTACCCAATTTTAAATGCTATTTCCATTATTACCATTGACTATAACATTCGCAATTTACAGTTGAACAGTTTCACAAGTTTTAGCAGAATTCCATTAGACCCTTTTTTCTACTTTGTATTAGAGGTACACTACTTAAGTGATATATGGTCTATGGTGCTAATTAAAAGAAAAACCTGGTTAGCTTGTAAATTTGGCAATAAAAATAACTTTTTTTCAGATATTTAAGGAATATTTTGGTCACTTTAAAAATATGTTTTAATTTTTAAAAAGAAAATGCTAATTTTTGTTTTCAAAAACAGGTTATTCTAGGTTAAACTCACCTTGTTGCTTCGCCAGGGTAATAGTATGCTCATGACTGCAGAATATTAGTTGTCACGATAAAAGTGGCTGAGGGAATACTTCCAAGAGTTTTTTACTTATTTTACATAAAAGAAAATTTTTATTTAAAATATTGGGTATCATTAAGCCATTTTACAGTAATATTGTTTTGTAATTCATGGCAGGTGATTACGTGTTATAATTTTATTATATGAATTTACTGAAACTATTTCAAATAAATGAACATACCCGGATACGTTTCTGGTATCTTGTGTTTTCAAACTGAAAAGAAATTATGAGGAGGAGTAAAATCAGAATTGCTTTGTAATGTATATTTTTGTTTGTGAAAAGTTTATTTTACTAAGAAAAATTTTTACACTGCTAACTAGCCAAAGCACTAATTATAATGACATTGTGTGACACAATGTAATTTCAGTGAATAAGACAAATAAGTGTCAATATTAAAAGACTTATTTGTGATGTTAATGTTGAAAACATGAAAAGCACGTTTGTTAAACTAGAATCGTGGCAAAATAAAGCTTGTGCTGTTACTTAGATGCCTTTTATTCAGTCATTTTTATACCTCCAAAAATTGTGTTAATTACAAATAGCGTTTGTTTATAACACAATCTTCACCAGTGCCTTCTCTTAAGTAGGTAGCTTCTGACATATATGAGTTGTTTCAAATATGTGTGAGTTATAAAGACAAAAATACACAAATGAAAATTCAATACGCAAATTCTTTTGTTGTGATCTTGTGATACGTGTAATGAAAAAAAAAATGCTCTTTACATAAGATTGCTGTGGAGTTAAGTTCTGCAAGATAGATACAAAATCAGAAACGCGAAAACAGCGGATTTATAAAAGTGTCACGTTTATTCAGTAGAATAGCGTTGAGAAGCCATTTTGATCTGACCAGATACCCATTCCTGTCAAAATGAGCGTAGACCAGCGGGAAATTGTGGATAATTTTTTTTCTCGTTGGCAATTGGCACCCCGCGTCTTTAAATATTTCAGGGGTGTGTCACGAATAACGCCATTGAACGTATTAACTTTGATATATTGGAAGAAGAAGGGAGTGGGTCCATTATTCTTTAAAAGCGAGACTGTGTCACTTTCTTTTAGAAGTGGAAAGAGTGCTGAGAACCCTTCAGGCTCGCTGTTTTGCACGAGGGAGTAAAGGGAATACGTAACACTACCTTTGAAAAAAGCATTTTCTGTAAACAGCAAGTTTGAGCCGAATACTGATCTATCAATATCAGCTGTAAATCTTGAAGTTTTCTCCAGATTGGTTTTTGGGGTTTTATGACTCAAGGGTAACTAAGGTCATGCTGCTCCAATCATAAGCAATAAAAAGTAAACTGATAAAGGTCATGGATATTATCCTCGAGAAATTTTCTCCAGATTAGTAGTATTCGTTCCATGTGATTTTTCTTTACGCGGTTGAGGATCGCGTAAATGCAATCTGCCAGTACAAAAAAAAAAGAGAAAACCCCGTGTATGTTGAAAAAATATTTTACACATTTCAGCAAAATAATGAAAATTCAGAAAATTTTAAATTTTATTCGTTGTCGTTATCAGTCCTATACTCCAAAGTAGTCAACCTTTTTAATAAGATCGAAGGTACTCATCACTTGAAATATTTGGCATTTCAGTTTCAGCGTCTCTTTTTCGATGATTATATTTGGTTAAGTTCTTGTAAATTTCGTGATATTTACTGCAACATCCTGTGGCAGAGTGGTAGCTACTGATCTAAGGGACCCTTGGTATATAACCCGAGTAAGGCAAGGATATTCTGCTGTTTTTCTGCTGAGATCCTGCCATCATTACAGACCTACTATGGTATATAAACTGACAGGTTCCTATCAGACCTCTGTGACAAGATCTGCTTGAGGGGTATTTTAAGTCTTGTTGAAATTTCAAAGGTTGAACATTTGGATCGATATCTAGAATCGTATGTACTAAAAAGGCTATGCTTCTCTTGCTTGTCTCTATTTGATTTTGGTTCCGATATTTTTTAATTGTAATTTCAGCTTTGGTTTCTAATTCCTGTGTCTTTTCTAATTACCCATTTTTTTGTATATAACTTTGTGCTAGTTAATGGTTAACTTAGCTATTCAGTGTCTATGTGCAGTTAGTGCTACCCTGCTGTGCTGTTGTATTTATTTGCTCGAAGTGCAAAAAAAAAAGGTATTTGTTATCACTTGTGCAGAGAAAATAGGCTCTCCACAGATCAACCAAAAAAAGGTCGGAATGATGTAATAAGCACAATCAAGTAAGAATTTTAAGCTCACTTATATATATAATAATTTCAATAAATACCGTGGAAAGATATATGTATTTTCTGACCGCGTATTAAAAGTACCGCGTAAATCGAAAGATGAGTATATTCATCATCCTCGTCGAGCAGCCATTGGTTACGGAGATACAACCAGATTGTTCAGTTTAGTTCTCCAAGTATATCTTTCCTGAGCTGCATCTGGCCACTGCACACCAATTCCAACAAAGTCCTGTTTGATATTATCTGCCCACTGCATCCTAGGTCTCCCCCTCTTTATGAGGCCTTTACGCAAAATATGTTCCACAAAGGAGGTTGCCGACTTCTTTGCCTAACTTCATCATTACTTACAAAGTTGAACCACCTAATGCCCAAGACACTGCGTAAGCATATAGAATCAAATCATCAAGCTTCCTGTTATCTTGTTTACAAAGCGTCCAAGTTTCACTAACATAACTAATCCTAGAAAGAATTATACAGTCTAATTTTAGTTTTTAGGTGTATACGTAATAATACTATTTAGGTGTATACACATCACCAGTATATGTTACACAGCTCCAAAGATAATTAAACTGAGACACTTGCTCAAGAGTGCAGTCATTCAGATTAACTAAATTACAGCCTGTCTAACCAAATTTCATCACTAGTTTTCTCTGTTTATAACCAAACCTAGTCTACTACCAGTCTCTTCAACAGCTCGAATGAAAGAGTTCATCCCATCATCATTTGCCAAAAGCTAAATCATCCTCCTCCTCAAGCAGCCATGGGCTACGGAGGTCCAACCAGACCGTGCAATTTAGTTCTCCAAGCAAGTCTGTCCTGAGCTACATCTACTGCATCTGGCCACTGCACACCAATTCTAAAAAGGTCCTGTTTGACATTGTCTGCCCACCGCATCCTAGGTCTCCCCTTCTTTCTGAGGCCTTTAGGCACACTGTTCATAACCGTATTTGCTGCTCTATAATTATTCATACGGGCAATATGGCCAAACCAACGGAGTCTCTCTCTGCACAATATGCTGCTTAAAGGAGGTTGCAAACTCCTTTGCCTAACCTCATCATTAGTTACAAAGTTGAACCACCTAATGCCCAAGATACTGCGTAAGCATCTGGAATCAAAAGCATCTAGTTTCCTGTTATCTTGTTTACAAAGTGTCCACGTTTCACTACCATAACTAACCCTAGAAAGAACCAAACTATTATACAGTCTAATTTTAGTCTTTAGGTGTATACGCCTATTTCTCCACACTCTCCATAGATTCTTAAAAGTCCCGGCAGCAATCCCTATTCGTCTGTTAATCTCATGCCGCACATCACCATTATCTGTTACATAGCTCCCAAGATAATTAAACTGTGACACCTGCTCAAGACTGCAACCATTCAGATTAACTGAATCATAGCCTGCCTGACCAATTTTCATCTCTTTAGTTTTCTCTCTGTTTATAACCAAACCTACTCTACTACCAGTCTCATCAATAGCTCGAATGAAATAGTTCAATCTCATCAACATCATTTGCCAAAAGGGCTAAATCATCAGCATAATCTAAATCAGAGATTTTCGTATCTTCAGCCCATTTAAGGCCAAAATCTTTCCCTTGAAGTGAATTTCGCATAACATAATCAATAACCAAAGTAAAAAGAAAAGGAGACAAAATGCACCCTTGTCGAACACCAGAAGTAATGCTAAACCAATTGCTACAAGCCTTACCAACTCACACACAACTCAGTGTTATTATAGAGAGCTTTCATTATGTTAACTAACTTGTCTGGTATACCATATGATTTCACAATCAACCACAAATTATGACGATCAACGGAGTCGAAAGCCTTTTTGAAATCAACAAAGCTAGCAACCAAAGGTTTCTGAAACTCTAAACATTTCTCAAGAATCTGCCTAAGTGAAAATATCTGATCCACACATCCCCTACCACTTCTGAATCCACATTGCTCATCACGCAATTGACTGTCAACCAGATTCTTAATTCTATTAAGCACAATCATGGAAAGAGCTTTACCTGGAACAGAGAGTAGGCTAATACCCCTATAGTTATCACAAGAACTGCGATCACCTTTTTTGAAAATAGGGATAAAAATAGCTCTGGTAAAATCCTTAGGAACCATGCCTTTATCATAAAAGATATTCAGAATTTCAGTCATCCAAGTGGTAACCGAAACATTTCCAGCTCTAAGCATTTCTGTAGTAATTTCATCTACTCCTGGGGATTTATGAAGTTTAAGTTTAGAAACAGCCAAAATAACTTCAGATTGTGTTATAGGGCCAACATTAAAACCACCAATGCATCTATCATCATTGCAAAAATGGGAATAGAACTAACCACATTGTTTAGAATATCACTGAAATGCTCAGCCCACCTAGCCATGACAGAATCCTCGCCTTCTATAACCTTGTTTATCCTTCAATCCCTGTATACCTGTCCGTTTTCTACCACACAAAACATTAACTATCTGGTACAGCTCTCTGCTGTTGTGCTGTCTAACTGCTTCCTCGGCTTTGTCAGCCGAACCATCAAGCCAAAGATTCTTATCAGCAGCTAACTGATCTTTTACACGTTTATTAAGTTCTCTGTAATGCTTTCTATTAGTACTAGTAGGGTATTGATTGACATTCCTGCAGTTCTTTCTTTCCAAAATAAGCTCAAGTGCCTTATCACTCAGATAATTCTTTCTCTTCTGCTCCTTTTTTCTTAAAAGAGTACTGTTAGTGTCCAAAAAAGCCTGTTTAAAACGATCCCATTCTTCCTCAACTTCAGTAGTAAGCATACCATGACTGTCATAATGACTAAGTAACCTATCATGGTAAGCTTTGGCTATAACTGGGTCTTTCAGAGCTTCAGTATTAAAAGCAAATTTTTTAACCCTAGCACAACACTTTTTAAGTTTAAATTGCAAGACACTTTTAACAAGGTAATGGTCAGATCCAATTTCAGCTCCCCTATATGCCCTGGTATTTCTAACAGAACTAGCCCATTTGCTGTTAATTAATATGTAATCAATCATATTCTTATGCAGCCCATCAGGTGAAACCCATGTGTACTTATGTATGTCGCGGTGTTTGTAATATGTGTTAGTTATTCTGAAACCATTGAGTTTACTTACCTGTAGGAGACGTTGCCCATTGCCATTGCAGCTACCAATACCAAAAGGGCCAATCACCCCTCCCCAAAGGTCAGAGTCAGTACCAACTTTGGCATTGAAGTCACCAAGAACAAGGGTAATATCCCCTTTCTTGACAGAATTCAAAATATCCTGAAGTTGTTCATAAAACCTATCCTTCTCATCCTCAGTGGGGGCATAACAGCAGAAAACATTCAGGTCTTTAACGCTTGTCTGAAATTTTGCTGTAAGAAACCTTTCATTAATGCACTCATATCCTAGAAGAGCATCACTAGCGTGTCTGCTGAGAAGCAGACCCACGCCTTGGTGATGCTTATTGTCGTCCCTCCCTGAAAAGAGAAATTTAAGATTATTTTTAACAATCTGACCTTTATCTGTCCATCTGATCTCTTGCAAGCCGAGAATATCTAAATTATAATGGTGGAATTCTTGTGTGAGGACATCAAGAGAAAAAGCTGTGTGCAGAGTCCTCAAATTCCAACTACCTATGGAGAGAAAATGGTTAGTAGGATGTTTAAAGAAACGATGTTTATTGAGAGGGAATGCCGACAATATCAAACAGCCCCCTAATCGCAGACATGGGGCAAAGACCCGTTCCCCCACCACTAAAGGCTGAAGCCATCTACACTGGAAGACTTCCTCCAATGCAGAATTTGACGATGCCAATAGAAGCAAAGAGTTCAGGTGCCTGCGATGACCTCTGCTCAGGATTATCCACCAGCTGATAAACATATCCTGTGAATCTATTCACTTGGGGCTGTCAACCCACAAACAAACAGAAAACACAGCGGAAGATTTTCCCTCCACAGAAGCCCACCAGTGCAGGAAAATCAGGATCCATAATCTAGCTCAGAGCCATATATCTGTCAGTCCAGTGGGTTTATATGGTCAGCACCAGGACCCTGTGTGGTTGACCACTCCTCAGCAGGGTAGAAAAAAAAGAAAAGTAGCCATAGTTGTCCAGATCAGTAGGCTACACTAATCTGGCAGCCCTCCCCTTCTGTTCACTTCCACAAGAGAATATTTCTTTTGAAAGGTACTAACGGTCTGCACCACGAGAAGGCGGGGTCGGACATTAGGTGCTAGGCCTGGCCGGTTCTATGCATCATCACAGGGGATTGGTGCATAGCTCTCCTTCCAGTGACTACCTCATCAGCATAATCTAAATCAAATTTTCAGATCTCTAGACCATTTCAGCCCAAAATCTTTCCCTTGCAATGAATTTCATGTAACATAATCAATAACCAATGAGAAAAGGAGACCAAATGCACCTTTGTCGAACACCAGAAGCAATGCTAAACCAATTGCTACAAGCCTTTCCAACTCGCACACAACTCAGTGTTATTATAGCGGTTTCATTGTGTTAACTGAAGGAATGTATATGTAACTAACTAGGCCGGTATGCCATATGATCAACCACAAATTAGGGCGATCAACAGAGTTAAAAAGCCTTTTTGAAATCAACAAAGCTAGTAGCCAAAGATTTCTGAACTGAAACTCGACATTTCTCAAGAATCTGCCATCCCCTACCACTTTTGAATCCCCACTGCTCATCAACCGGAGAACATGCTGATCAACACATGCTCATTGCTGATCAACCGGAGAACAGAGAGAAGGCTGATACTCCTACAGTTTAGCACAAGAACTGCCATCACCTTTTTTTTAAAAAAATAGGGATAACAGTAGCTCTGGTAAAAAAAAAAACCTTAAACAGTGGTAAAAATAGATATTAAAAAATTTCATTCATCCATATTGTAACCGAAACATTCCCAGCTCTAAGCATTTCCGCAGTAATTTCATCTACCCCTGGGAATTTATGTAGTTTAAGTTTAGAAACAGCCAAAATAACTTCAGATTGTGTTATAGGGCCAACATTAAAGCCACCAATGCATCTAGCATCATTACAATGGGAGTAGAACTAACCATTGTTTAGAACGTCACTGAAACGGTCAGCCCACCTAGCCATGAGAATCCTCACCTTCCATAACCTTGTTTATCCTTCAATCCCTGTATACCTGTTCGTTTTCTACCACACAAAACAATATCTGGCACAGCTAACCGATTCCTCGGCTTTGTCATCCAAGTCGTCAAGCCATAGATTCTTATTAACTGTTAGATGATCCTTTACACGTTTATTAAGCTCTCTATAATGCTTTCTATTATGATAGTAGGGAATTGATTAAATACATTCCTGCAGTTTTCGAAATAAGCTCGTATCACTCAAATAATTTTGCCTCTGCTCCTTTTATCCTAAAATACTGTTAGTTTAAAGAAAAGCCTGTTTAAAACAGTCCCATTCTTCCTCAACTTCAGTAGTAAGTAAACCATGACTCATAATGATTAATTAATCTATCAGGGTAAGCTTTAGCTATAACTGGGTCTTTCAGAGCTTCAGATTTTAAGGAAATTTTTTAATCTTAGCACAACACTTTTTAAGTTGTTGCACACCGGTGGACAAAAGTTGCTACAAACATAAAAGCTGTCATAGCAACATAATGATTTGAGAGACTCTTATCAAATTTAGTTGAGAGGTACATCAGACCATGAATTTATGCAAACATGAGATACACAGGAATGGATGGCCAGGAGTAATAATGCTCATGCAGCACGAAAAGTCCTTCACTGATGGTAGCAGAAACGCATTCTTCCAATGATCAACAGTATAATCACAGTTCTTGTGATAATTACAGGTACCCATATACTGAAGTTTTTCCGCATAATTGTGCTGAACGGAATTAAATATTTGATATATCGAGTTGTGGTTTGGTATGATGTACCTACCATGCATATTGCACAACCGCAACGATCACGCCTGCTAGTGACGAGATGACATATGAGGTCGGATGGCAATTAGCACCATTATTACGTTAGTGCAGATCAGTTATGAGGCTTTAGGGACTGAAAATCTCCAGTGCTGCTCCCAAGACATGCTCAATAGGATTAAGATATTGAGACCTGGCTGGCCACTTCATCCAGTACATATCCTGTCTCTCAAAGTAATCGTCAGCCAGCCAGCCAAGCCCTACGAGTATAAGCATTATTGTCCATGAAAATGAATGGGGCCAACAGCAACCCTTAAAAGCCTCAAAAATCTCTATGAACCGTTAAGCATGCATGGCGTTGACATAAAAAAAAACTAAAAAAACATGGTGTTGTGTACAGCAATATACCTCCCCACACCAGAAAACCACCTCCTCCTGGGGGCGGCTCAGTCGGTAGCGCGCCAGGCTCGTAATCTGTAGTTCCCAGGTTCGAGTCCCAGTTGGGTCAGCGTTGAGATTTATCTCCGCAAAATTTCCCGCCCTGCCCACGGTCAGTAGGGGACACCGATGGGCTTACAAAGGCCGCCGCCCGTCGGATGGGACGTTAAGCCGTGGTCCCGTGTGCGGGAGAGCCATACCCTGTGCACGTTAAAGAACATGCTGGATGGCCTTGACGGGAAGTTACCATCTGTCTCCCAACAGCTGTTCCAGTGGGTCCCCTCCCCCAACCTTCTCCGAGCCTTCGGGGTCCATGTGACCTGGCCATTTAGCCCATGGTGTGCAAAAAAGTGCCGCTCAGAGGTAAAACAACCCACCTCCTCCATTGTGGTATTGTTTTCAGATGTTTCAGGGATTGTTGCATGTTCCATACAACTCTCGTCAGATGAGCACACATTCGGAATCCGTAGTCAGAATGAAACAAGACTCATCCGTGAAGAGCACTTATGCGCACTGTAGTTCAATCCAGGTGTGATGTTGCCTGTAGTCCTTTGAGAAATGAGGCCTATAGGCGTTGGTGGCCTTGACGGGAGGATATATTCCCAACAGCTGTTCCAGTGGGTTTCCTCCCCAAACCTTCTGTGACCTTGCCATTTAGCCCATTGTGAGCAAAAATGTGCCACTCACAGGCAAAACTCAACCCGAGTTTCATCTGCACAGAATTCCTGACACCATCATACCAAAACAGGGAAGCTAAACGAGTTTTCTGGCATCTCCCAATTAAGGCCATATATCAGTCTCCTGGAATGTTGACCCTTGGCTAGCCAGGAACTGGTCGACATTCCCAGATTCCTGGTTTTGTCGCCATAGCCTGGAGATGACCATCAGAGACATTATATACTCTGGCTCCACTGCTTGGGTCTGTTCGTCCATCCTACCAATGGTTATCCACCTCTCCAAGCTACTCTGGGTTTTTGAATGTTTTCCAACACCTCTTGCAAGCTGACGGGGCTTTGGAGTGTACAATATGATGAGCGTCATATTCGTGCTTTTGTAGCTTGGTATTCCTTTTCCATATGTTCTTTGTCATGGTCTTATGTACCTCTCTAGAGAATTTCATTAAATTCTAGCCAGTCATTATGTTAATATATCAACTTTTATGTAACTTAGCTTTTGTCCAGTTTTAGGAAAACTTTCAACTCTGTTGTCTAACAAAATGAATTGAGGACGAACACTAAAAGATATTTATTTTTTGTTTGTGGCAAAGGTTCTAATTTTATGTTAACGCTATTGGCTACTATTTAAAGGGACCTGGGTTCAAGTCCTGGAAAAGATATGAATTTTGTCTTTCTGCTGAGGTCTCACCTTCCTCTCAGATCTTCTCCATGGCGTATTAAACTGGCAGGATCCTGTCAGACCTCTGTAGTCAAACAGCTGCTCGAAGGGTTTTTTATTCATTTAAACTATATGATTTATATCTAAAATGCAGATGAGCTCTAACATCGTTGTTGAATCTTTCTTACTGACCAAAGTGCCCTTGCTACCTTCATAGTTGTCTTCAGCATCTTGCAAGATGCTCCCTCCAGTTCTTCATACCTCCATGTTAGTCAATATGCAAACAATATTCAAATTTTCAATAGAACTCTTTACATTAGGTGTCAGCCTAGGTGAAACAGAGTATAGCTACATTCCGCCGAATTGACACGAAACGAATTTCTCAAATATGGTCATTGATAAGCACCCATTGGAATTTGCACCTTATTCTTGAAACCTTATGTTTAAATAAATTCAAATGAGGTAATTACTTTAACCAAGAATTAAGTGCATCTTTTTTCCACTTAGGAGCCCATTCAGTAGTCCCTTTATAGAGTTCAGTAGCTGCCTCCTACTGAACGCTATTATGCTTAAAACGTTTAGCTCCAATAATTTTAGGGCATTCCCCCCCCCCGTAGTTTTATACTTTATTTTATGAAATACACAAAATATTATAAAGCTTTATAGTTTGGCAAATATATAAGAAACTATTTTAAAAACTTCGTGAATTTTAATATTTATGGACGTTTGTGTTGTCTTTCTGCTGAGGTCTCACCTTCCTCATAGATCTTCTCTATGGCGTATTAAACTGGCAGGATCTTGTCAGACCTCTGTGGCAAGCAGCTCGAGGGAGTATTTATATTTATATATATATATAGCTTTTGTATCCACGATTTATCAAAACCACATTTTATTGGTCTACAAAAATATATAACAGAAAAAAAGCGAACAAAACATTGTGCGTGATATAATCAATGATTTTTCCACACGAGCACAGTGAATATGCTATCCAAATGGTAAAAATCTTTTTACGTCCATATGAGGGGATATGTACATTAAGCCACCCAAGTAAACGATACATTCAACATCCGACAGGCAGGCGGGCATGGTTGGGTTGTTGTACCTCTGAGACGCACTTTTTCGCACATCATGGGCAAAATGGCCAGGTCACAAAGACCCCAAAGGCTCAGAGAAGGTTGGGGGAGGGGACCCACTGGAACAGCTGTTGGGAAACAGATGGTAGCCTCCCGTCAAGGCCATCTAGCGTGTTCTTTAACGTGCACAGGGTATGGCTCTCCCACACACGGGGCCACAGTTTAACGTCCCATCCGACAAATGGCGGCCTTTCCAAGCCGCAGACGGGCATGTGTAGATGCTGAAATATAAATTGTGGTCTTCCAAATACATAAATGAGAAAGGTTAAAAGATGAAGGCATGCATATTTCAGGTTAGTAAAATATTATGGCAAGCGATAATTTCTGTTTTATCTAAATACATTTGTAGAATAGATAATAAATATGTAACAGAACTGATATTATGTTCTATCAAGAATTCAAAAGATGAAAGATAGCAAGTAAAATAACTGCAGCCCTCAGTATACATAAAAAAAAAATACCCCCTCAAGCAGATGCTTGCCACAGAGGTCTGACAGGAGCTTGTGAGTTTATATGCCATAGTAGGTCTGTGAGGAAGGCAAGACTTCAGCAGAAAAACACGAACATCCATGCCTTATCCAGGGATCGAACCCAGGTCCCTTAGATCAGTAGCACTTGGCTCTTAAAAATGCAGCGGCCCACAAATAATGGGTTGGTTTACTTCTAAGCGGCACTTTTTTTCCACATAACGGGCTATATGGTCAGGTTAAAAGTATCCTGGTGGATCACAGGAAGTTGGGGGAGATGTTAGTCTCCCGTCAAGACCATCTGGTGTTTTTAACACGCACAGAGTATGGCTCTCTTGCATTTAACGTCTCATCCTACGAGTGGCGCCCTTTGCAAACCATCGTCTATGAACCCTGCCTTTACTGACAGAGAGCAGGGTTCTTTGTGGAGATAAATCTCAAAGCTGGCCGCAGATAGGACCTTAACCTAGGAACTGCATCTCCAAATAATGACCGGCTTACAGAGCAATTTCGCGCAACGTACGGCCTGCCATAGGCCACCTTTTGCTCACATGACCACAACCTTGCCTAGCAACCAACTTATAAAGGACACGCGACTGCAAATTCCTATACCTGCATAGAGATGACAGACTGATCTGCATAATGACCATCATTACAGAATGGAGCACGGCCATTATGCGAGTCTACTGCAATATATGCAAGGATCACTTGAAGGATATAAATCAGCCCAACGTATTACATATCAATGAATAAACATGCAGTTGAAATGAATGGAAAACATCAATGAAAATTACATGTAGGCAGTTGAAAACTGCCTACATGTAATATGGTTGAGAAATCGTGGATACAACAGCCATATACAAGTATTAAAATTCTCGAACTATAAGCCACCAAGTTAATCATACAAAAGAACTTCCTCTCAACAACCTTTTCCATACTTTTTATTAATTTTAATGGAATTTCTTTTCATCACTTTATGTAATAACTAAATGATATAAAAACAGATCAATCTATTGCATTTCACGAAAAGTACATAAAAAGCTCAATGTTTTTAAACTTAAGTTTGCAACTGTATGTTTATTCTATATTCAACATGTAGTCTAATGGGCTGATTTATGCTCCAAGTGATCCTTGCACCTGTTCTTTTAAAGAGACCAAAGTATCCTGAGGCCTGCAATTACTTTACCGTCTCCCATCTGTTGAATTCAGCATTTTTGATAGAGCATATAATTTCAGCTGTTCTCTTTATACTAGTAAGAATTTGTTAATTTTTTTCAACTATGCTGAAATAGTGTATTTAAAAAAAAAGGCGTTGCCCTAGTCTCAATATACAAAAAAAATTAAAAATAGTCAATAAAAATACAAGAAACACTTATTTTTGATGGTTTATCCCTGAATGTACATAACTAAATAAACAATTCAGTTAAAAACAACCTAGAGTAACATAAATATTTAATAGATGAAATATATCACATTTTTTTAATAGTGATCTCTACAAGGCATTTTAATGATTTTATTCCTGGAATGTTTTCTAGTTTCTTAATGAGCATTCATTTTTCCTTTAAAAAAAAAAACTTTTTTTTTTTATAAAAACAAGCATGCTTTAGTTGTGAATTTTACATGTTAATAAAACTTTGTATTATTTGCACCTGCAGACCAACTAAGTATTACAATATTTTCCATTAGTGACTACTTATTATCTCATTCTTTGTCTTTATTATTTCAACAAGATTAGTTTCAATAAGGCGGTGGAAATGAAGATAGGAAGTGATAACTCACACTAAATTCATGTCCCATATATGTATTATTTCCTGAATAAATAGATTGGTGAAATGGATAAGTGAATTCTTTTAATGGATAAATTTTATTGAAGTGATTACAGTGCAATGTAATGGTTTGGATCGTATTTTTTTTTGTTTACAATTTTTTTTTTGGGGGGGGGGGGAAGTAATGCTAGGTCCTTATTATTTGAACTTAAAAAATGGTTTGTCAATTAAAATTGTCTTTTTTTACTTCCTAAACATTATTTTCAGTTGCATCAAAATGTTTAATGAGTGCATTAAATGTGCATAAAGCCTGAAGGAAAAGTGGGAAATCTAGGATGAGGTGGGTAGACAATGTCAAACAAAACCTTATTAGCATTAGGCTGTAATCGCTGCAAGGCAGATCTAGTTGCCAGGATACATTTATGAGGAACAAAATTATAATCTAGTCCAATCTCCACAGATGACTGCAAGAGGTTTATCCTTGAATTTTGAGTAAATGCATGTAGGGATTTAAATTTGAAATTAATATTCCATAATACAAATTTTAACTCATTAAAGTATGAAACAAGCAATACTTCAATCTGATTCCCACCCACACATCAAAAAAGCATCACCCAATGGTTTTGCTTTTTCCAGACTACAAAACTGGAATGCAGTGATTTAATTATGTGAACAAATACAAAAATTTCATGCAATAAAAGCTCATTGAAGTCTTATTAAAATTACTTTACTAGATTCTCCTAAAAATTTTCTTTGTCTAATCATCTTAGATCAAAAGTATTAAATGCTTAAAAATTTTGATACGTTATAACCACGAAAATTGGTTTAAAATAGTTGTTTTATATATTTGACCCTCCAAAAAATTTCAAGTTCATTCCTAAAACAAGTTTGGTCAAAAATTGCTGGAGTAAAGCCCACAAATGAACAGCTCTAAGACTAATCCTTTGGTAGAGTAATGAGATCATTTCCTAAAGCAATTAAATGGACTAAAAAAACAACTGAAAATTTGGTGATCATCACAAAACAAGTTCTGTCCACACTCGTCTCACAAAAAAACTAAGACCTTTGTTCATGTGCAAAATTCTCTAAGAGTGTTCACTAAGCAAAAAAAAAAATGGTCCTTGAAATAGTTTCAAAAATTCAATAGTCATTTTAAAAATAACCCTTTTTTTAAATGCTGAATTTGGCCAGTGTTATTCTGATTATTTTGAATCCAATCTCCAATCTGAAAATTCTTATACCAATTCTGGTAAGTTCCAACTCACGACTTGTACTGGTGGATCCAGGAATTTGTTCTGAGGGAAGGGGGAGTTATCCATATCCCCTGTATATTCACCACTGATAACTTGAGACTTTTGAGTACTTTTGGTGACATAGACCTGCTCTAATTAGCTACAAAAATTTCCAAGAATTTTGAGTTAGATTGGGTCAAATTGCTGCTCTTATAACTACTGCAGGGTATATCGTTTAAAAATTCAGTCTGATTTGGTAATCCATAAACAGATGTGTGCAGCAAAGCTATTACAAGATTATAAAATTTGCAAAATGAGGTGACAAAGGCAAATATCTGAATGTCCACTAAATGACAAAACAAGCTTTTTTTTTAACCAACAACTTGCATCCAGAAGATGCTGCAACAGTATAGTATGCCTGAGCTATCAGAAAAGTCAAACTCTTCCCAAACTGAGGAAAACAGATAAGTTCTACTCCTGGTATTACTCCACCATAGTCAGCACAGAGATACTCCAGTATGTGATGAGAGATCACAGATTCGCAGTTGGCTTTTGACTGAGTGTGAATGTTCATCTAATGAAATTGCATCATCTGTAATCCAGCATTCACGTGGGTTGCTAACAATCTGGAGCCCTGACTGAACAAAGAGCTTCAGACAAGTGTAGCTGCAAGCTCAGGTGAATTGGCCAATACTAATATGTGCCCCCTCATCCTTCTGCTAGGTCATGTGAACCAACCGGGCAGCATGGGAGTTGGGGAAATTTTATAAGATATGGCTGTTGTGACTCTGTGAGGATGGTCAAGCAGGGACGATCGCTCTTGCATTTTTTGGTGAACAGAGGTCATCCTTCACTGGGCTCTAGGTCCAGAAAACCTCGTTCTTAAAATATTTATACATATAAATTCTCATGTTTGGTTGGCTGGCTCACACTGTAGAGTTGGGTTGTTTTACACACCATGAGCTAAATGGCCAGGTCACATGGATCCTGAAGGCTCGGAGAAGGGGACCCACTGGAACAGCTGTTAGGAGACAGATGGTAGCCTCCTGTCAAGGCCATCCAGTGTGTTCTTTAATGTGCACAGAGCACGACTCTCCCGTACACTGGGCCATGGCTTAACGTCCCATTGACGGACAGCAGCCTTTCCAGCTGAGACTCGAACCTGGAAACTACAGATAATGAGCCTAGCGCGTTACTGACTGAGCCACCCCACACCATTGAGTTTACGACCAGTGTGGTCTAGAATAGGCAGTTGTATATATGAAGTGTATGTATATATAACTTAATTGTACATAATAGCCTTTGTAATGTAGTAAATCAGGGACTTTACCTGCAATTTTAGAATACCCGATAAATGTTCCTACCCACAATCCCATCATGCCCTTGTAAAAGAGAAGTAATGACATCAGCATTACTGAATTAACAGACTTCTAAGTCTACCAGATGTTTACATGCTTTAAGCCTCTTCACAGACAGAATAAGACTGGTGACTTCCTTGTCTCATTCCTATGAAGTTATACTTAAATAACTGTAGACCACTATCTCCAATTTGTGGACACTTATATATGCCTCTAGATCTGCTGATTAGTGGGATTAAGGATTTTTTGCTAAAAGGGGGAAAAATGGGCAAAAAGCAGCATTTCTGAATTGGGTTTCCACGAGTGTGCCCAAGAACTCTGCAAGTTGAACAGGTTCTACTCAAAATTTAAACTTTCCCCATCTTAGTTTTATTATCATTACGGCTAGGAAACTTATCTTTTTTTGCAATAATTTTTTGCATTGACTTATTTAAATTCTAAAAAACCTTTATCTTTTTAATTGTAAATATTTAAACTTTATTTTTTTCACTATCACATTTGAGTAAAAAACATCTGTATTTATACTTTAGTCAAATGTATAAATAATTTTGAATTGAGGTCAGCAGAATAAGAGACTTCATAAGGGGTCCCGTGCCAAAATGGTTGAGAAAACGACTTGTATTAGAAAGTACCTGCGGATCATTATTGAGTGTAATGTAAAGTGCCTGAAGTAACATATATGAAATGCAAAATTTTCATAACTAATATGACTTTTACTTTTGCTGACATGTGAGTAATACAGTTCAGAAAATGTGCGAGAATGAACCCCCCTCAAAAAAAGTACCATTGCAGTGACTTCTGCTATAACTGGGCAATAATGAAGTTACAGTCTTGCAGAAAGTGAAGAATTACAGGTTGCACCACAGTTTGGCCACTGGAGAATAAGGTTTGCTTTAGACTTTAAATCTTTATGAGTGAACACAGCAAGTGACAAATAAATCACTGATTTACTTTGTCTGAGAGCTTAAATCAATTATTCAACACATAGGAATATTACAGAGTAAGCAAGCAGAAGTTAAAATATGGCTTGATAGTTTTTTTGGGCTTCTTGAAAAATTAAGACAGTAGACCAAAGTTGTTTTGGTAATAGGGGTTGCTAAAGTATAAGTAGAATTGTTCTCAACCATGAAATGTTAAACTACTGAATTTCTATATATATATACACACTTTTTCTTTAAAATTTAGATGACAAATAAAGATTTCTACTGGGTTGATGCAACAGTAGTGAGAAAAAACGTGAATCACATGTTTGCCTTATCAGGAAAGTGCAGCAGTCTTGTAAACAACTTAAAAGACAGTGCATGCATAGCTCTGGTATCTAATGACATTCAGTACCTATATTTAGTCTGTACAGTATTACACAACATTTCACAACAGTGGCGTGTGTATTTATTCCATCATGCTATATGAATTGAGAAATGGTGTTGGTTTCCAAGAGTGTTTGCGTAAACAATGCAAAGTTTATGGGTCTAAAGTAATCTCTAAAAAGCACCAGTTACTGTTGGTATGACGAGTTCCAATCAGGTGGCAAACCTCAAAGTGGATGGTGGAGTTGAAGGATGACAGTTTAAAGGCACTGCTGAATGAAAATCTACATTGGCCATTCAGGGAATCGACACAACTACTAAACAATCAGCCCTCTGTTGTCAACATCTGCGAAAGCTGGGCTAATTATGAAACCTGAATACATAGAACAAAGTGGCATGCTATATTGCATTTTCTTCATTGCTTATTCAGAAAAATGGCATATGGTTTTCTTGACAGAATGATTTTAGGGAATAAAAAGTGGATCATTTAGGATAATGTTGTTGGTAAAAGATCATGGTGTCAAGCAGAAGCATCGTCCCAGGCTACGGCAAAACCAGAAATGCATTTTTGTAAGGTGATGCTCTGCTGTTGGTGGGATTGGGGAATCATCCACTACAAGCTTTTAAAAAAAGTCTAAAACCATTAACTCGGATGTCTACCATGAGCAGTCGGACCACTTAAATCCAGCACTGAAGACCAAATGCCCGGAGTTGGTAAACAGAAAAGGTGTGTTCCACCAGGACAACATAAGGCCCATGTTGCATTACAGATACCATATTCACTGGATCTGGCTCCATCAGATTTCCATCTGTTCTAATCCCTGAACAATTTCATTTCTGATAGGAAGTTTTGGAAGATGATGAAGTGAAAGAGTGCATTGCCAACATCGTTGCCACGAAGGACATGGGTTTCTACAGAAGTGGCATTTACAAACTTGTAGATCATTGAAACATCTACTAATGGTAATTATGTTCTTGATTAAATAACATTGGTTAATCATGAGAACTAATTATTTTTGCATGTATGTTTTCCCTTACTTTTGTATCAACCCAATAACTGGTTCTGTTGTTGATGATAATAATGAATACTTCACAAGACAAATATTAATTAATACTACTAAAAATACACAATTTGAATGTGATGAATGGCATGGCATATGAAACACAAGGGAATATATTTCCTATATATCTCAGAAACATCCTAAAATATATTATTACCATCAGTGTATTAAATTTCTTATTTTCATGGAAACATTTTACATCTTCCCCTCTCACAAAACTGAAGTACATGTTATTCTTATAAATACATGGGTATGATGATTTATTACTGAGGATTCGATCAATGTAGCATTACTGTACTTTGGTGTTTGCCACTGAGGACATGATGCAAATAAATTCGTAAAGTAGCTAGTAATATAGAGGAATGGCATCTAAATATCATGTCAATGGAGGAGCATGCTACCAACTTAGCCATTTGTTCTTGTTAATTTATATCATTCAGTAAAAACAATTTATATAAACTTAATTGCTTATGTATAAAAGTATTATTTTGAGTTACTATTTCCTATGATTATATTTTTACGAAGATCACCCACATGCAGAATGAACTACTGAAAAAGCTAAATAATGAGAAAAACGATCACTCCTATGAATAAAAAAAATATAATGATAAATTCTGAAATCTTCAACAATGTGCATGACATATATTATTTATGATTTGATTAGCCCATGTCCAGCTGATGAAGGAACAAGCTTCAGTATAGATATCTTTGGTTGTATATACAACCAGTATAAATGGAATAAATCTACTGGTTCAATCTTTAAATGCATATAACAGTGGAAAATGGGCTGAATACACTGGAAAGCACAAACTCCTTATTTTATTTATGAAATATCAAAAATAATTTACACAGTAGAACATTTACACTTGCCATGGGTTGGTGAAAAGTTATCATTTTTTATTGACATACCAATCATTAAATACTAAAAAGTTTTATAAGTGGGAAATATTTGTGAGCAATTGTTCATTGCAATTTATTAAATAACTTTTAGGTCATATTTTAAGATTTAAGACTTTCTAGAAAATGGAAAACATTTGGTGTGCAAAACTTTTATTTTTTTGGTAATTTATCACAAGACAGTTTAATTAAAAATGAAAGCAATTAATCTCACAATGTTTTAGGTTTGTTTAGAAAGTATTATTTAACAATATAATATTAAACTAAAAAAGCAAAGAGTAACTAAATTAATTTTCATGCCACAAAGTTTTTCTCAACTTTGCAAAAAACATACTAAAGCACATTTAATAAGCTAAATCATAAATAGAAAGTTAATATATTACATTGTGTGATAGTAAAACCTTGGAATACATTGAAGCTGATGACTTAGACATCTACATTACTTTGTCCCAAGCTTAACAGCCCATCTACAGCTGTTTCTTTAATCTGACACTAAACATCTGTAGCAATTATGACTATTTGTGGTTGGTTTGGACATCAGTTGCATACCATTAAAAAAAAAACTATCAGAAGAGAAAGGGAGGAAATTCAAGTTGCACACCTTACCACATATGCTATAGGCAAAAATAAGAATGAAGCCCCTTTAAAGCCTGGATGGATAGCTTCAATGCAACAGTGACTCACATTATAAGAGTGAATTCTTAGATGATATATACATCACATACATATCATCAGTAGTTTTTAAGAGAATTTTTTTTTCACCTAAAAATCAGACAGCAGTTTAAGATTAACCAAAAAAGAGAATAAAAATTTAACACTAGAAAACATATGACCACTATTTTTACATAAATATAAATATATATAAAAAAAAGTTATACATATATATAAGACATGTGGGACATTTGTTTATTTTCTCTACCAGTACTATTTATTTCTTCCTTTATGAACAAAGAATATCTTTTTAGAATATATAATGCTGTTTGAATATTTAGTATCAGAAATCCAAAAGTTTTAAGTTACATTTCACAATACTAGTGATTCAAGATCATGAAATTCAGAACCTGGAATTAACTTCCAAATTTAATTTTTTAGGTATATTTTATTCCTTGTCACAGTCCTTTCTACCAAATATTTAGATTTAATTGAAATTATAATTATGTTCCCTGCTTAGTATTTGCTGAACACAAGTAATTTGTCTAACTTCCAGTACTAATAATTTATATGAAATTAGAAAGTGCAGTTCTAATAATCTTAATTAGCTTTAATATAGTATTTTCTATTTCAGTAGTTCTTAAATTGTCATCTGCAAGAGTTTAAAAGATTACTTTTGCAACTTTTTAAGTATTTCAGTTTTTTTTTTCTCTTTTAGAATTTAAATTATATTAAAAATTGAATTAAATTATATATATTGGGGGTGGGAATGAAACAATTTTTAACAATGTGATAAAACTCTGCTTATGAAAATTCAAGTCTGTAAATATACGGTGATCAAAAAGTCATACAACCCAAAGTTGAAGTCTATGTAAATTGTCTCAAAATAGTTGTAATTGTTCTCCCTCCCACTAGATGGCACCATAAGACTATTGAAAACTATCAGAGACACTGACTGTAGTGCAACAGGTATAGGATGTCATCAGTACAGCTTTGTTCATAGAGGAAATGTATTTTTCATAGGCACCAGTTTTCACTTTGAAACATTATTTTGGCAGTCATTCGTATATATATATATGTTGCTGAGGAATTTCATAAGAAATATCTGGCTGCTGCAGTCCTTCAGAAGTAAAAAATAACCAGATTAATGAAATGTTTCTGGAAAACGGAATCTGTTGCTGACAAGAGATGGTCTGGGAGATTTACAGTGTTTGACCAATACTAAATTGCATATCTGCAGCACACACAGTAAATTGGATATGACTGACACTAAGTTGGATATGAGGCTTAGTAGCAATGCACAGAGAGCATTGCAGTAATCCCTTACAAATAAGGCTCAGGAAACTTGCAGTGCAAGCAGGAATATTGTACAGAAGTACTCAGAAAGCTGCGAGACAGTTACACCTTAGTCCATATCATGTTAATTCAGTCCAGGAACTGAAGAACTTGGAATAAAGGAAAATGTGTAGTCTACGTCGATGGCTTAGGTCATTTGTTGAAGAACCTGGAAGAGTGCAGCTTGATAGTTTTTTTTTTCAGTGGCAAAGCTTGGTTTCACCTAAATGGCTATGTGAATAGTCAAAACAATAGGATTGGTTTTCTGAAAAACCATGTTTTCCAGAGTGTGACATATGGTATTTTGTCATGTAGGGGGATCCATTTTCTTTGAGACGACTGTGAACAGTGCAGTATACCAAGGTTGGGTTGTTTTACCTCTGAGCGGCACTTTTTTGCACACCATGGGCTAAATGGCCAGGTCACATGGACCCTGAAGACTCAGAGAAGGTTGGGGGAGGGGAGCCACTGGAACAAGCTGTTGGGAGACAGATGGTAGTGTCCCGTCAAGGCCATCCAACGTGCACAGGGTATGGCTCTCCCACACACGGGGCCATGGCTTAACGTCCCATCCGACGGACGGCGGCCTTTCCAAGCCCATCGGTGTCCCCTACTGACTGTGGGCAGGGCGGGGAATTTTGTGGAGATAAATCTCAAAGCTGGCCCAACTGGGACTCGAACCTGGGAACTACAGATTACGAGCCTGGCAGTCTACCAAGGTATCATCACATAGTTCATTACACTCCTTAGTCGATGAACAGAATTGCTAGTTGCAACAAGACAGTGCCACATATCGAATGAAGTCATGCAGTTTTTGCAAGAGTTTTTCAGTGACTTTCAATTCTAAAGGTTTGTAGCCCCCATGTTCACATTTTTTTTACTCTGGGGATATCTCAAAGGAGTTGTGTATCAAAATAATTCCCACGCACTGGATGACTTAAGACAAACATTACAACAGCAATCACAAACATGTCTTCAGGTGCTTTACAATGTGGCATAAGACGAGGTAAATAGTGCTCGTGCCTGCATCCATGAACAAAGAGGCCATTCTCAACATAAGTTGTAATGATATTTATATTCTTCTTTTGTTAAAAAGGTCAGATTATAACTTATGTTTGTAGCTGTTTAATTTTACGATTTTTATTAATCTCATAAAACGTGTGTTAATTGCAGATTCCGTGACTTTTTCATCACCGTGCACTTTTTCTTTATTAGTGTTTACAAAAGTATGAAAGCATATTTTTCATTTTTATCCTTTTCCATAAGTTCAAGTTATTTTTGTTACATATTTTTAAAGTTTTGATTTTTTTTTCAACATTTTTTCTCACAGTTTAACATTTATTGATATTTTTAAACAAAGAGCTGAATGTTGAGTTTTATGAAAAACTAAGTTTAAAAAAGCTACAAAATACTGACCTAAATTAAATTAGAACTGACTTTAGTGTTATAAAATAGTAAAACGTTTTCAAACAGCGTTATATATATAGTGTATATATTTTAAATTTTTTTTTCTTTTTTTTTCTTTAATAAATACTGAGTACTTATCCTGGCTGAGTTATATAAAATCATTGGGAAATATGTTCTAAAATCGTTTGAAGAGATAATTAAAACAAATCATTACACACTAGCCAATTAAACTATATTTGGTTTTAATGTTTTGAAATGTAAAGGAAAAAATCAAAACACTTTTACAAAATGAAGTTGTGATATTATGAAACCCAGATGGTCCCAAAGCTTTATGCATACTGTTGTATTAACTCTTTTCAGCCGTCAATCCTAATGCATTTTTCAGCAACATAGCTACTCCACCACTGTCGTTTTCCTCGGTAGCTAAGGAAAAAAACACACACACATATATACAAGTAACTGCTTCATCAATGGTTTTCTCACATTCATAAATAAAAACAATGTCTATTTTGTCAAATGACAATTAAGAGAACATTAATTTGACTACTCTTCCAGATTCATTCAGATACAGATTACAATGTATTACTTAACGCAAGAAGTATATAGAATAAATAAGAATACACAGAAGAAATACAAAATGTATAAACACACACACACACATATATATATATCAGATATATGCCATATAACTTTTTGCAAATTATTTGTAATAGCCCATTCAAGTTGTATTTATTTGTGGGTCAAACAATAGCCTCAAAAGAAATATTTTAATGAAGTCTAACTTTTTACCAAGTTAAGAATAATCAATTAAGTACCCCACAGTAAAAAAAAATCCCAATACAATAATAATAAAGTGCAATGTGACCTTGCGCCATAAAACCCAAATTACCAACCAGTGATAACAACATGAAATCATTGAAAAAACTGAAGTGCATTAAACCCACCTACAATCTATTTTCTAAATTTGTTATTTCTAATCAGTCATTTAAATTCTCACAATTTTCAAACTATTTGGTAGAGTGTTAAACAATTTAGTTGCAATATATAACAGTGTTTAGTGAAAATGGTCCCCCTGACAGGTGTCTAATTTTCTACTAACACTGGACGACAAATTTTCATAAAAGTCATGCCTCTGAGAAACAAGTAGCCATTTCTTAAAGATTTCAATGTGCTGAAAACGAATATGACAATGAAAATGCAAAATCCACTACGATTTCTGAGAAATCCTCAATAGTTTCTTATATAATAGAGTAATACATACATATGACATGTATCGGTAAAATTCTACTTCCGACATAACTTTGCCCGTCACTTGTACAGCTGCTCAGGATCGTCTCTGGCAAGTGTCCAACAGTAGTCAGCCAACACTGAAATGGACTAGTTTCCCTGGTATCATTTCTCCATCGTTGCAATGCCCTGGTGAAAATGTTCACCATACTCGTCATTAACCATGCCACAGTTGTCGGTGAAATCTAAGTGGGAATGGAGAAAATAGATCTTTAAGGACATATTGCAGCCTAGTTTGTGATACAGAGACATGTCCTTAACCAGTTTCTTGCAGTTGTCTGCCCTGACATTCCCGAGGGATTTAGTTGACACCAGACAAAACGTGTCGCAAGCCTTTTTCTTGTCACTCAGAAGCAAGTTGTTGAACATCTGGTCTCTGAACAGTCACGGATATGAGGACCCACAAAAATTCCCTCTTTAATTTTCACTTCACCGAGTTGAGGGAATTTGTCAGTCAAGTTAGCTAAAAGCTGATGCAGTCCGGTCCATGGCTTTTACGAAGTTTTTCATCACACAGAGTTTGATGTGTAGGGATGGTAGCAGGATTTTGTGTGTTTCTGCCAATGCTTGGATGTTCCACATTCTCCTCTCTGACCTTCAGAGATTTCCTCTGAGGTAGTTTCTCTTCACGTAGTGCAAAGTCTTTGCTCGGCTGTGCCATTCCCATAAGAAACAGCAGTACTTCTTATATCCCAGCTGCAGACCCATCAACAGAGCTACTACCTTCAAGTCACAACAGAGATGCCAGCCATACTTGCTGTACTGAAGACAGTTCAACAGCTGTTTTAGGTTGTCGTAGGTTTCTTTCACGTAGACAGCGTATCCAACCAGAATGGATGGAAAATGATTTCCATTATGCAGCAACACCACCTTGAGACTCAATTTTGAGTAGTTTATAAATAGTTGCCATTCTTGAGGGTCATGTTTGATTCTGAGGGCATTTATCAGGCCATCTACATCGGAGCAGAACACAAGGTCATCTTCCTTTCTGAAGTAAGGCGCAAACTGCTCATGACGAGTTCGAAACGAAGTCACTTGGGCATTTTCTTTGAGAAGATTCCATTGTTTAAATCTTGATTCAAGTAATTCTGCTTTGGCCTTGGACAGCTCTAGATCGCGAACAAGATCATTCATTTCTTCTTCAGTGAGAATGTGTGGTGCAAATAATGCACCATGGCAGACATATGGATCATCATTAAACACCGAAGCTGCAGAGAACCTGATGTCGGTTCGCCTCCTTCCTCATCGTCTGAATCGATGGAAAGTTCTTTTGAAAGTTCGGGAACGGGAAAGCCTTTGCCGTGCAGAACTGGTCAAAGAGCAGATTGTATATTTGGGTATACTATTGTCCACTTCTTTTTCCTTGTGATGCCTCCAGAAACAGGTGGAACCATGCAAAAGTAGAAGTGATTTACGTGATTGCTCGACTCTCTCCAAATCATAGGAACAGCAAATAGCATAGCCACTTAAGAAGATTTCTTGCACATGTACTGCAGCATATGTATGGGGCCCAGGCCTTGCCCTGGTCCCTGATCTTGCATCCAAAATGAAACTCGTATGCCACTTTCACTATTGGAGTGATGGCCTTTTTCTGGCTCACCCTACGAGACATCACTTACAACTAACGATTGCACCATCTTTTGTCTGTGATCATAAAGCCACGATGTCATGTTCAACTACATTGCATCAGACAATGATGCAGTACCTCTGGGGGTTGTGTGTATGGCGGGGTGATGCAATACAACACAATATGTTGCAATCTGGAGTTTAAAATACAGTATTGCGAAATGGTCACCTATGTATTCAATGCAGACTGAATTGTTTATATATGACCATCTCTGTCTCTCCTAAACAAGAGCCAATCGTCAAATTTATTGTCATTTCAAAGCCTTTTTGTGTGTTGCCCAGTGTAATCTTGTATTATAAGCAAAAGTCTCAATTCTGTTTATTCCCTCAAGTTTTCTTCAGTTTTTTAAAGCTTGAAACACATGTAATTTCCTTATCTTCAAAAAACGTAGCTCCCTAAAACAATTTACAGTGCTGTCTCATTTCTCCTTTTTTTAAATACATCAAATTATAAGGATAGATGTTTAAGTCACAGTGTTGATCAAAAATTATTTTCTCTATATCACTGAAATTAGTGGAAAAGTTGAGACAATTCGATGGAATCATGTCTCAACTTTCCACATATCACAGTGATATAGAGAAAATTCAATAACATCAAATTATACTTTTGCATAATTTCCAAGGGTTTGATATATTTACTATAAGTCCAGTCCCAAGACAACATCCCATATGTTAGATGACTTTATCCAAGCATCATATATTAATCTTAATAGAGATAAATTCACAAAAATATGTGTGTAATAAATTTTGGGTATTGTATTATAATGCTGCTACAGATAGCTTGTATGTGTTCATTCCATGTCATCTTTATCCAGTAGTACCCCAAGATAACAATAAGTTTCTGTGCCTTCAATGGGTATACAATTACATATCACCTTATTACACGTATCTTCATGATAAATTAATTTCTCTGTAAAAATATCATCCTCATTTTCTCTTTGTCTTATATACATGTACTTAGTTTTTCTGGCATTAAGTAATGATCTGTTTTGTGTAAACCTATATTTAACTTTCTGCAAATCTTCATTAATCATTGCTTTCAACTAATCTTTATTGAACTTAACAAAAGAAATTAAAATTTACAGAAAATGTATCTTAAATTTAGCTTCAAACCTGGACATAAATGTAAGTTCTCCTTGCTGATCTATTCTGGTTGAATTGTGAAAGTATCATTCTTGGATTATTTAACCCATTTCTTCCCAAGTGTTGCGTGTACGCAACACTGGGAAGAAATGTGTTAAAGGTTTATTCTAAACCTTAAAATACACGACTTTGATTGGAAACCTTATCATATTTTATAAAAACTGTGCATAATGCCTTTTCACTGTTGTTATGAATATGAATAGTAAGATTTTCCCCCTGTTGAATAAAAATTTTAAAGAAATAGGAAATGTTTGTGATTCATATTTCAAATGATTTGATATTTTGATTCTTGTTTTCAGAATTCAGATGGCTTGTATAACTACCGGTTGTTATGTCAGCTGCTCTATCTACTGAGTATATAAAACTTTCTTGCTTGAGAAATAGCTTTTACAAAGTTCTTTGGTTGTGATTCACCACTTTTACCTACCAGATTATAATAATAATGAAAGTATTACTTTGCTATTTTATTTATTCACCAAACAAAACATCTCAATAATTTTTCTTTCGCCATTAAAACAGGAGAAAAAACTGTAACTGGCTTTAAATAGCACCCAATGAATAGAGTGATACCAATGAATTTTCAAAACAACTTCTCACTGGTGAAATCATATTTATGGATGCCTCTGAGAACTATTTATTAAGTAAGTATCTTCTATTGAAAGTACTCTTTGTTTCATGGCATTCACATCATGCTCGGGTCTATCTAAACTTTCATCCACCACTACTTGATACTTCTGGAATTATATTGCCTTCTAGGAACATAAAGTAACAGGATACACATGTATTTATTGTCAACCAATCAGCGAAATTGGTGATTTTTCATTGATGTCATTATCTGATTGCCATAGAGAATCCAGATATTTGTGAGATTTATTTATATTGGAATGTATCTACTAAAGATGAATCTAAAACTTGAATTGGTTAACTCAAACCCAAAAAATAAAAATTCAATGAAAGGGTGAAAGAATTATTTCTATCAATTTCATCAACATAAATCATCAGATCTTATGAATTATGACTCCTACAGTGGAGATTTGCTACAGAATTACTTCTATAATATAACCAATATGAATGGTAATTCATCTCTTGTTTAAAAGTTTTACCATCATTTTTAAAAATTTTTTTGTCAGACACAATACACAATTTACCCAAAACAGCAGGACTTTTGTTGAACTAAGGGCTAAATAGTCGAGTCGTAAGGGTCTTGAAATTTGTGGTAGGACTGAACTGACAGCCTCCTTATCCAATACATTTTACTCCACAGCACTTTGCAATTACAAAGTATTTAGCCACTATTATACTGTTGAAGTATGATGATGTTAATTGGGTATAGATGGAAAATTGTCTTGAGCAGCATGAAATCTGAACCTACAACCTCCCGATAACATGCCAGGTGCTCTGCCCACTGAGCTACCAGCTGCTAATCAATCTCTCCTCTGATGGTTACAGTGGTTTACTCCATAGGTCAATCAGTGGTGGTTATCAGTAAATCAGTGGTGGTTATCAGTAATCAGTACATGGTTTACTCCATAGGTCAATCAGTGGTGGCCATGTCTTAATCCTGGAAGGGGCCATTTAGAGGCATACGAGTATTTGTAGTGAAAAGTGTCATTTCTGGAGTACAAAATCCTCTATATGTCCTTACATTTGCCTTCATAAGGGGTACTGAAGGCATCAGGGGTTTGCTTTTTTTGAAAAGAAATTGGCTGACTGTTGAAATGAAACACTTGGGGGTCTCTTGGATGGGACCATAGCCCCTGTGGCCCTCTCCTTATGACCATCACTGAGGTCAGTCACATAGCTGTCATTTTAACTGCTATTGCAGACTCCATTCACACAGCACTCACATACAGGTGCATAAGACAAGTGTTAGTACTTATAGTTTGCCATAAGCAAAACTAAAAGAATGTGTCTGTACAAGGTTATGCTGTATTACTTTAGTAGATATAAAGAAGAAAAAGTTTTTATGTTTGCCTAGGAACATTAAGTAACAGGATACTGCAAGAGATCTCATCTCTGCCAGATTTTTACAAGTAAATATTGGATCTTATGAATTTTGCTTAGAGAATAATTGCACATTTTGCTTAAAATTATTGTATTTTGTTCTGAAAATTATTGTACATTTCCCCAATAATTCAAATTAATGTACACTTTTTGATCTTGTATTTTTTGAGAATATTTGCAATGGAGCAACCGACCATCAAAAAGCCACAACAAACAATTAACAGACTCAAAACTGGTCACACTAAGATAAATGACAAGATGATTATATTAAAAGAAAAAAACATACCTAAGTGAAAGGTTTGATAACAGAAAATAAAAATCATGTCTTACTAAACTACATGTAATGTGAAATATAGAAGAAATGTCTTTCAAAAACTAAAAAAGAAAAAATGCTCTTCACCAAGGAACTATCTTATCCATCAAAGGCCAAAAGATACCAAAACAATTGCATGTAAACTTCTTCACAAAACTTCAGAGTCCTGCCATGAAACATGTCAGACATGGCTTGACTGTTGAAACTCTAAACTCAGTGATGAAGTTTACTTTTCAATGCATATGCATTTTAATTGTTTTATGGAGCCCACACTTTTATCATTTGACTTGGGGCTTAACATTGAAATTACACCTGTTGCTGGATCAAGGA
Organism: Ryuthela nishihirai; assembly: GCA_038380435.1. Classification (NCBI taxonomy): domain Eukaryota; kingdom Metazoa; phylum Arthropoda; class Arachnida; order Araneae; family Heptathelidae; genus Ryuthela; species Ryuthela nishihirai. Next base: position 48,776,445 of record JAWZYU010000024.1, on the reverse strand, counting down.
AGATCAAGTGTTAATGATATCCTCAATGAGAGGCTGAAAGACCATATGCTGCAGCTTGCTGGTCTTTTGGGTACCTCAAAAACACTAATGCGCTTTAGCCTCTGCCTGAATCAAAAAATCCACTCTTTTCTGGTTGAAATGTCTGTCCCTGGGCTCTTTTATCCCTATGTGGTTTTTGGGATCTCTCTCTCATGACCATTTTTGGCTCTTGTCTGACTCAGAAAATTCTGCAAGCAAACAAAGCACCAAAAGGACCCATTTATGTTCCAGTAAGTTGCTTACTTTATTTTTCTCAGAGGATTTTTTTTACAACAAATGATCAGTTTATAACAAGCTTTTTGTGGACTGTTATTTGGTGCAATGTGAATGGATATTTTAACTTTTAAATTTTTTAATGAGGTCACATATAAAAAATTTACCAAATACAAAATTATAATACAAACCAACAGCTTTTGAGAAAGTATCCCATTGTATTACTCAAAATTTACAAAAATTATTGTACAGATATAATAATTGTCATACACCTGGCAACCCTGTTTGCAAGAGGATACTATGTTATTCAGCTACATTTTCAGTTCACAGTTTGATTTCATGCAGAAACACACTTTCAAGGAACACCTCTGAAATCTAAAATATTGTTCAGCATAGAACTACCTTTGCAATTTTATTTTAAAAGTGCACTTTTTCTTCAATATATTATCTGTTATCTTTGACAGCATAAAAACAAGTGTGACTCATGGGTGGCATAGCTAATTAGTTTACTACATTTTCAGTTCAGAGTTCAATTTTATGCAGAAATGCTCTTTTTAAGGAATGATTCTTAAATTCAAAATATTTTCCAGGACACACAAAATTCAATGTCCATGACAAAACAAAAAACATATGCATTTTATTAAAAAAGACCTTTAAAGACCACAACCAGAGAAATTTGCATAGATACAGAGAAACTAGTTTATATAAAAACCTGAAAAACCAAAATGATATTTTCTTAACTTTTTCTTGGGTTAATGTTTTATTAAACAGTTCAACTTCATTTAAATTCTAAACACCACTTACAAACTACAGGGAAGCTTTGCCATTTTGAAGAAATGCATGACAGTGAAGAGAAATATATAGTTTGTTTACATCTAATTGCTAAAGTTCATGGGCCTTTTTCTTTTTTAGTGAAAAGACAATTACAGCTGTTGCATATCTAGAACTATTTGTTACCTTAAATTAATGATAACAACCTTGAAGGAATAATCATTTTTGAACAAGATGGCACACTTCCCCATTATTTGCTGTGATTGACTGTATCAGTAATTCCCAGTCTACTGGATGTATTGTAGTGGTCTTTATTAAGTAACCTCCCCTTCACTAGACTTAACCCTACTCGACTACTTTCTGTGGGGTTTCATCCAAGATGCAATTTATCCCCCCCCCCCTCATCATTATTGCAATGCATACTGAAGAACAGGATTGCTATCCCCCATTGACTCCTGATGTGTTCCATAGAATATAAAATTTTTTCTGGAATATTGGCTGTATCATCTTTGACATTTGATCATAAACTTGGTGTAGTTCTCTTTATTGTCATTTGTATTTCTTTTGCGTGATAAAGTAACTACAGATGTTTGAAGTTACAAAGTTACTTTCTAAATACTCTGAATTTGATGAAAAACAGCCTCTGGCAATGCATTATTTTCACTTAGCTGAGTTGAACTCTATTGGTAGTACAGTTTCAGTCATGAATTATAGTTGTCTTATCTTCAAAGTCATTTATTTTGTTTTCATAACAAAACTATTGTTATATTATACACTATTATGCAACATTTAAATCGAAGACATATTTTTCGATGTATTTAATGAATATTAAAGAAGATATCACTCTGAAGTTAATGTCAATCAATTTTATTAACATTTTCCTAAAAACCTACAAGTAACAAAAAACTTTTAAGATTAAAAAAAAACAACAACTAAGAATTGCTTACTTTTATCATTGAAGAAATAAGGTTTTATTTGTTGTTCAGTGTAATTTTGTTTCCTTACAGTTAAGTGGTCCACTTTGGGTTGGGTTGTTTTACCTCTGAGCGGCACTTTTTTGCACACCATGGGCTAAATGGCCAGGTCACATGGACCCCGAAGGCTCAGAGAAGGTTGGGGGAGGGGACCCACTGGAACAGCTGTTGGGAGACAGATGGTAGCCTCCCGTCAAGGCCATCCAGTGTGTTCTTTAACGTGCACAGGGTATGGCTCTACCGCACAAGGGGCCACGGCTTAACGTCCCATCCGACGGACGGCGGCCTTTCCAAGCCCATCGGTGTCCCCTACTGACCGTGGGCAGGGCGGGGAATTTTGCGGAGATAAATAGGTCCACTTTGGATTAGTATCTTAAATATAATTAACATGTACAAAATGAAGATAATTTGCATAGTAGTACTATTTGAACCTCGCAGTCTATCTAAACCATACAGAGCATTTACAAGTATGTAGAAGATATTTATCTTTGTCAACTATTTTTCCTGCTTGTTAAACTGCCACTGTGTTGAAAAAAAGTGAGAGAAAGAAAGTAAAGATCCAATATTATAAAACATCTGCTGAAACTGGCAGCTGTGGATTTACTATTAAGAATGATGCAAAATTTATTTTGTCATTTCAATTACAGGGAAATGCAATGGCAGTTGCAAGAGACCAACATAAAACTTAAGCAAATCTCATACCATTAGTAGCATTGATCTAGCCTTAATAGTATAATTAGATCTTAATAGTGTAAAACTGCAATTTCAAGGGCATTCAACATATTCAAGATTAAAATAAAACTTACTTTCATCCACAGAAGTGATATCTTTTTCCAATTTTAGCTTATCCTTTGCTCTTTGTAATATTCCTTCTTCAATGGTATCTTTACTTATAAACCTCATAACCATAACATCTCTAAAAAAGAAATAGCACAACAGTTGAAAATCAAGTAAAAAAAAAACTGCTTTTCAATGAACATCAAACATTCTTTTCCTTTAGTAAGGTATTTTTACAAATTGTTTTATTAGCACAAACCAAAAAGCAAATACATAGCATCCACCACAAATTATTTTAATTTCACATAAATAAAAATAAATATCCCCTCAAGCATTTACTTGTTACAGAGGTCTGACAGGATCTCAGCAGAAAAATAACACAAACATTAATGTCTTACTCAGGCTCAAACACAACAAAATTTTTAATATGCATCAACCAAACAATTATGCTCTGATAAAACATGGGCACTAAATTTTAAGACAGATATTGGTGATGTGTAGCATATCAGAAGAATAGGGATTGCTGCTGGAACTTTAATGAATCTGTGGAGAATATAGGAAAAATCGGCATGTACACTTAAAGCAGTGCCTACATAATGGGAATGCCTACCGCTTTCAAGATATGAAGTGACAGCAGCACGTTACATTTTCATCTGCTGTGGCGCTGGTGATCCACTGTTTTGCTTGCTATTTGCTTCGTAACAGTGTACATTATTACATAGTTTAGCACTAGTTTCAAAATTGGATACTCATGGATTTGTACATATGCAATTTATTTACTGTTCTGTCTATTTGCTGCCATTTTTAGCTAGAAGTGTGAATGATGGTTTAGTGCTGTATGATGTTTCGCAGAAGTGAAACTTATGAAACAAAAAACTCAGTTTCTATCGAATCCCTCCCTAGTTCGATCTGCGGGACAAGTGGCTGGAATCAATAGGTCGGCAACAAAACATTGAAATGAGCAATTGGGAAAAGTTTCAGAGATCAGTTTTGAAAAAATAATATTTTGGAACCACAGAAATTGTGAGCAAGGGAAAGTTATTCCCATTAGCTCAAAACGAATCTTTACAATATATGGAACCGAGTTACACTGCCCTACCAAAGTAGTAGAGAATTTCCATATTATGCAAATGGGAATCTAATTTAGAAGCTCTATAAGTTCTAAAATATTCATTTAATGGAAAAATGTTACTGAAAATAAATTAAAGATCATAATTTTATCCATTTAAATCTCTTTTTTTAACAGCATTCGTCTAGTATTTAAGGAATTATGGAAGCTAGAATATTTCACAACAGCAATGGATTATAAGAATTTACCTCACATATTAATTAAATTTAAATTAGTATTGATTCAAATCATTTAATAAAATATACATTTTAAAAGTTTGTATAATGATTATTTCGATATTAATTATGAATGAATTTTATAAAACAAGACAATTTATTGTTAAATATTGGAGCTTCCATAACTCTTTAAGGACTGAACAAATATCGATGATAAACCAAGATTTAAATAAATTTAATTATGATCTTTAACTTATCTCAAGTCACTGTTTTTCATTAAATGCCTAAAGTGCGTATATGCAAAATCTAAGTTTGTGTTTATCGGCCACCTAGATAGCAGCAACTTTCCGACAAGGTAGAGACAAGTACCCTTCTGCACATACAGGCGACTCGAAAAGAACCTAGCCCTGACAGGTTGAGACACCCATCTAAAATCTATATCTTCAGTCAATTTTATTCTTAAACACATATTTTAAAATCTATAGAACTTTGGAGCTAGATTCTCGTTGCAATTCTGAGCAATTAAATACTGTCACCATCAACTGACATTATTCAAAATCTTGATCATGGTGATTTGAATACCCAATATTTGGATTTGTAAGTTTTTTAGCTGTTTAAAAAGTGTTGTCAAATTTGAGCTTGAAGAGAAAACTATTAACCCAGTTACCAACTATATTTCTGCCAAAGTTATGCAAAAATAAATTATTTTATTGATCTATTAAATGACCAAAACCATACAAAAAATCTTTGCAAAATAATACTTAAAATTTTAAAACCATTTTTAACAAATTATGGCAGTTGGGTTGTTTTACCTCCGAGCGGCACTTTTTTGCACACAATGGGCTAAATGGCCAGGTCACATGGACTCTGAAGGCTCAGAGAAGGTTGGGGGATGAGACCCACTGGAATAGCTGTTGGGAGATAGATGGTAGCCCCCCAGTCAAGGCCATCCAGCGTGTTCTTTAACGTGCACAGGGTATGTCTCTCCCACACACGGGGCACGGCTTAACGTCCCATTTGATGGACGGTGGCCTTTGCAAGCCCATCGGTTTCCCCTACTGACCGTGGGGAGGGCGGGGAATTTTGCGGAGATAAATCTCAACGCTGACCCAGCTGGGACTCGAACCTGGGAACTACAGATTACGAGCCTGATGCGCTACCGACTGAGCCACCCCCGCCCCTCAATTATGACAGTAAATGTATTGAAGAAGCTGTACACTGAAAAGGTTAAATTCTAAATCTTTATCAAGAAAAAATGCTTCAATTGTAAATATTTCAGCTGTCAAAATTTACAGCATTTGCACCCCCCCCCCCCATGTTATCAGAAATGAAACATAACTGATTAAATAAATAAAAGCACTGATCTCACACCATCTTTCTTTCTGTCTGAAGTTTGTCAGTGTTTTGAACTGCACAAATACATGTATGAACCAGGGCAGATTTAAGCAATTGGGACCCCTAAAGCCAAGTTCTAAATGAGTGCCCTGGAACAAAGTTTTAAATAGGAGCCTTAGAGCTATATATTCCAAATGGAGCCCCTTTATCCTTCTAAATATTCTAAGTAATGTGTCAAAACACACAGTATATCAAACCCTGCTGAAAATGGGGCTGTGTAGCCATAGGCCACTCTGAGTGCACATGTTAACCTTGGTTTACATTCAAAAGCACCTACAATAGGCACACAAGCATTAAAACTGGACCTTGAATGATTGGGAGAAGGTCATCTGATCAGATGAATCTCATTTCCTGTTGCACCATGTGGATGGTCGGGTACATGTGCGATGTTTACCTGAAGAATTGTTGGTACCAGGATGCACCATGGGACAAAAACAAGCCGGAGGAGGAAGTGTAATGCTTTGGGTGATGTTCTGCTGGGAAACTCTGGGTCCAGTCATTCATGTGCAGGAAACTATGACGTTTACCACCTACCTAAACATCATTGCAGACCAGGTACATCCTTCCATGGCAACAGTATTCCCCTCTAGTAGTGCCTTCTTTCAGCAAGATAATGTACCATAACACACTGCTGGATTGTTAGAGAATGGTTTGCAGAACATGAGGAAGACTTCCGGGTATTGCCCTGGCTTCTAAATTCCCTTGACATCAATCCAATCGAGTATCTGTGGTTTGTGTTAGAATAGCATATCCGATCTGCAGCGGCTCAACCACATAACTTACAAGAGTTAAAGGATCTGCTGGTAACGTGTTGGTACCAGATACCATAAGACGCCTTTAGAAATATTGTAGCTTGTCTGTATGTTTTTCTTTACAGTTTGGCATAAAGGCAACAATTAATTTTAACATTTTAAATATTATTTAATATATGATAAAGACCAGGAAATTTAGGCTCTATATGAAAACTAGGGAAGAACCTAAGCTCTAAGTGCTCGGAAAAAGGAACAAAACACTTGAATTTTTGGAAATATTATTTTTCATTATCTAAGTTGAACGTTTTACATTAACACACAGCAGCAGGAATGTGTTCTGCCTGTCATGGCTATTTAATCCAGAAGCATCACTAATTAACATTACTGCAACCATGCTTACAACTTCCTGTGGCATTTAGGAGCCTAAGGGAAGGATAGCAGTGTAGTATTTGGAGGGTTAAAAAGTATTGTAAACAATAACCCCTCCCCCCCCACAAACACATACATACACAAGTTTTTTGTTTTATTTTTTGCATTTTGATTTCAGAATTTCACATTGTTGCTTGATATTTCACCTTTATTTCACTTCACTGGACATTTTAGAGGTTTTTAAAGTATAATCATAAATGTGTAAAATTATTATTATTTTTTTTAAAAAGGACTGTTGCAAAAAATTTACAATTTAGAAGTTCTAATAAATGTGCAAAATTGTCTCTTAAATACTTAATTTACTGATTGAAAGCAAGCACTGTATGTGTTTCAATTGTAGTTTCAGCCATGAGCTTTTGATGATGGCCACCATATTACACCTATATACACCGAAGAGCCAAAACATTATGATCACCTGCCTAATATGATGTTGGTCCTCCACATGCCACCAAAACAGCTCTTACTTGGTGAGGCATGGATGCTACAAGATTTCTAAAGGTGTCTTGTGGTATCTGGTACCAACACGTTACCAGCAGATTCTTTAACTCTTGTAAGTTACATGGTTGAGCAGCTGCAGATTGGATATACTGTTCCAACACAAACCACAGATGCTCGACTGGATTGATGTCTGGGGAATTTGAATGCCAGGGCACTATCTAGTAGTCTTCCTCATGTTCTGCGAACCATTCTCGAACAATCCAGGTAGTGTGGCATGGAGCATTATCCTGCTGAAATTGGATTGGATTGTTTTACCTCTGAGCGGCACTTTTTTGCACACCATGGGCTAAATGGCCAGGCCACAAGGACCCCGAAGGCTCAGAGAAGGTTGGGGGAGGGGACCCACTGGAACAGCTGTAGGGAGACAGATGGTAGTCTCCCGTCCTGCTGAAAGAAGGCACTACTAGAGGGATATACCACTGCCACGAAAGGATGTACCTGGTCTGCAATGATGTTTAGGTTGATGGTAGACTTCATAGTTTCTTGCACATGAATGACTGGACCCAGGGTTTCCCAGCAGAACATTGCCGAAAGCATTACACTTCCTCCACAGCTTGTTTTCATCCCTCAGCACATCCTGGTGCTAACAATTCTCCAGGTAAATGATGCACATGTACCCAACCATCCACATGGTGCAACAGGAAACGAGATTCATCAAACCAGACAACCTTCTTTCAATCATTCAAGATCCAGTTTTAATGCTCGTGTGCCCATTGTAGGTGCTTTCAATGGTGAACCGAGGTTAGCATGGGCACTGGGAGCGGGCGTACAGCCCCATTTTCAGCAGGGTTCGATGTACTGTGTGTTGTGACACATTACTCAGGTCACCAGCATTCAAATTATGGGTGAGTATCCCTACACTGAAGAGCTGTGTGTCTACACACATTACTCAGGGTCACCAGCATTCAAATTATGGGTGAGTTGCGCCACAGTATCCCTTCTGGTGGCTCATGCCATACAGGACAGCCTTCGCTTACCTCTAGCGTCGATAAACCAAGGTTGGCCACACCTTGCCAGCGGTTTGTGGTTTTTCCCTCCTTGGACCACTTTTTGAAGGTACTAACCATGAATAACCATGAGCACCCTCGGAAATGCTCTGACCCAGTCATCTGGCCATTACAATTTGGCCTTTGTCAAACTCATTTAAGTCTGCTGCCTTTTCCATCTGAAGAACAAGAATAACACTGATTAACAGAGCTCAGTATCAGGTGTTATTTATACCGTTTCATGACCTTCACACAGGCTGTCATTTACCTGCAATTACTTTGATTTGCACAAAGACACACTGGTTAAAATGTTTTGGCTCTTTGGTGTTGACTAAGACATGTTATATTATATAGACATATTATGCAGCATTATTCAAAAAGGATTGAAAATAGGCAATGTGCTACATACAAATTGAAGAGAGAGAGAGCATTCTAAGTGTTTTTCACACCTTACAAGCACTCAATATGATCTCAATGTGTGCCATGGCACACGTACCAAGCCAGTAATCCAGCTCTTCCCACACTTGTCACAGGTAACAACTTAGGAAAGTTACATTCATGTTCAAAAGCACAGTCAGAATTTTCAGAGCCCCATACATGGACATTGTGGGAGTTGGTTTTTTCAGTTACATGAAAAGTTACTTCACTGAAAATTAGCCTTTCTGCCCACCCATCACCCTCCAGTTTCTCCTAAATTTTATGGCAGAAATCATAATGAATGAATTTGTCATTGGCCTTCAAGGCATACAGTAACTGCATCTTGTAAAGTTTCATGCATAAAAACTTCAATAGTATATGCCAAACTGTCATCTGTGGAATCTGTATATCATGATTTGCTCTTTGGTTGACTTTCTCGGACTGCATTGGAATGCTTCCTGGATTTGCAGCAGAGTCTCCTCTGAAACCTGAGGGACACCCGGTGCTCTTTCTTTTGCAGAGATAATCATTGTCTTGGACTCATCCATATATAAAACATGGATTTAGCATCAGTAGTTTTTGTAAAATTAATTTTTGAAAGCATTTATTTCTTTTTGAATGACTCTGTATAGAAGTAGTACATCACTATCTACTGGGGGTCACATCGATTAAAGGGTTGATTTAACAAAGTCAGAATTGCCCCAGTGTTTGGTGAAAACCAGTTGAATATATCTGGTTTTTCACCTTCACTGATTCAAGTTTTTGTGAAAATGCTAGTAGCCATCTGCTTTGTCAATTTCAAGTGGTTGTGAATGGAATACTATTTATGCTTCTCAGTAAACCTCAACTATTTTTTTTTCTGCTGCCATCAGTGGAGAGATTAAACAAACTTCTTATTTCTTTGCAATAATCTTAATTGAATTACCCTGTATGGTTGCTCAATTTTTCTAAGCTTTTTTAGAATTATAAGCATAATTTTTTTAACATTTTATTCATTTTTCTCTCTCTCATCATAAAGCAGTGGTGTACCCAGAAATTTTATTTTTTATATATTTATGAATCATGAGAATGGCCACAGCTATTCATCCAGTTGATGTGCAAAGGTTATTTTGAAGGTAAAAAGTTCCAAATCTTATTCAGTAACATTTCAATAACAAAGTTTGTTACGTAAAAAAAAAGGCATTTAGAAAACTAAGGGAACTATTTCAATAATTACCTTGTCTGTCCCACTCTGTGGCACCTATCTTCAGCTTGTTTATCATTGTATGGATTGAAATCTATGTCATGCAAGATAACAACATCAGCAGCTGTAAGATTGATACCAAGTCCACCTGCTCTGGTAGATAGGAGAAATATAAAAATTTCTGGATCTTCATTGAACTTGTCTATTAGTTGTTGTCTGCAATACATCATGGATATGTTGAAATATTTTACAGAATAATATAATGAAAAAGAAATACTTAAATTATCATACACACACACACACAGAAAATGATTTTAAGAGCAATCATATTGAACATATCCATGCTTAGCAAGTTCATTTTTATGACTAATAATTTTTTTAATCTATCTTTCTATTGCTTTTTGCTCATCATTGGTGGGGTTGTCAGTTTGTGGATTTGTCAAAACAGTTGTTCCCCCATATCTTTTAAACATGACAGACAAACAAATAATATATGTGTCAAATGAAAGCTTGTGATGTGGAAAATGTCATAGGCTATAAAATATTGAATCCCCATGCTTTCTCCCCCCCCCCCACTAAAAAAGGGTGAAAATGAAAACTATTGTTCTATTACATTTCCAGAATGCAAATGCTGAAAATAAGTTATGCATCAAATGAAAGCTTGTGACATGGGAAATGTTAAAAAAAAAAAATTTATCTCCTCAAGCAGCTGCTTACCAGAGAAGTCTAACAGGAACCTGTCAGTTTAATTCACCATAGTAGAAGGTCTGTGAAGATGGCAGGACCTCAGCAGAACACAAATATTTACAATCAGAAGTGGTCAGGTGGCTAAATGGAGTCACAGTGTTGTAAAAAGATTGTGAAACCAATTACAAAACATCCACAATATTTCTTGCAGGCCTTTTCAAATACATCTTAAAGTCACTTCAACACAAAGATTATTTTTTACCTGGCTCTTACTGCAAAGTACCATAAGACCCCATAGAATAATTTGAACAAAAAAGTACATTTTTTTAAATAAAGCATAACCTTTTCCTATCATTAAATATTATTTGCTCCCCCACAAACATGCTTTTCATTGTACCTGGTTATTATTTTAACAATGCTACAGTTAACCAAAAAGTACTAAATAATTTCTAGTGAACCAATTGGTAATCTTAAATGTAATTATATAAATTCTGTACTTATGAATTCATACCTTTCTGACACTGGTACTGAACCATCCAACCTAAGGTACTTATAATTTTTAATTTTCATATATTCCTCTACAACATCAAGCATCATGGTAAACTGGCTGAACAATAATACTCTGTGATCCTAAATAAATAAATAAATAAATATTAGTTTATTGAATTAAGGATGTTTATAAATAATTTTCAACTTTCAGTAATAAGAATTTATGGATGAGATGTTTTACCTGCTTTATCATGTCAGGAAGGGTAGAGTCCAAAAGTCTAAATTTCCCAGATTCTAGAATTACACTATCACAAAGTTTGTGTGGTGTTAATTTCTGTGAAAAAAAAAAATACAGCATAAGACACAAAGAGTCAAATATTTTACATATACAGAATACACACATAACTACTATGTTGAGCTTAAATAAATAAATAAATAAATAAATACCCCCCCCCCCCCCCCCCTAAAACAGCTGATTGCCACAGAGGTCTGAGAGGAGCCTGTCAGTGTATATGCCATAGTAGAAAGGATGTAGATATTACATTGGTTCAAATTTTAATTTATAAAATTCTGGTGATAAAATGTTGTATTTCATTTAAAAGACAATCCATTGTAAATAGTAGTCAAAGAAATGAAAGTAAAACCAGCCTAAGCAACTCTGCTCTCTAAATACAATGGCGCTCAAAATTCAAAGAAAAATTGCAAAAAAAAGTTGAATATTTTAGAATTAAAATAATGCAACCAAATTTTTATCGTGCATAAAACAATTTCTGCCTGATGCTCTAAAAATAGGTATGTCAAACACGAAAATCACACAGTAAAATAAAAACAGCATGTCTTGGGAATATCCATTTTTGGTGCTAAATCTGCCAAAATTGAGAGCCATGATTCTGACAACATCACAAAGAAATTGTTTGGACGGTTCTCCAAGATGAGAGCAATAGTGAGAATAAAAGCAAGCAGAAATGATCAAGTGGCTAAAATGGAGTCACAGTGTTGTAAAAAAACTGTGAAACCAATTTCAAAATACCAAAAAACTCTTGAAGCCTTTTTCAAAGACATCATAAAATCACTTCAACAGAAGATGATTTTTTTACATGGATCTTACTGCAAAGTGCCATAAAGATTTCATAGCATGCCAACTTGCTTACAGCCTGCTATATCCATATGGTCATATTGAGGCATACTGCTTCAGTAATAATATATACATTGAGACGTACTACATGCAGTTCATAAAAGGAGCCTTTATCTCAAACTAACTGTTTGAGTTAGTGACATCAGAACTAGAAGCAATGGTGAATTATCCATTATTCAAAGACAAGATACAATTCAGTCTACAAACATATTCTTGAAAACATTCATCTGAAGAGAACGTGGAATTAGATTCTACTTTGCTAATATCAGGGAAAGAGACAATTATGAAAGTGGTGATTTGATGTCATCAGGCATTACAGACAATGGCTACATATCCAACTTCCATCCTAAGGTTTTGTTTTGACATTGTCAGTCCACTTCATTCTTTGGCCTATTCCTCTTTAGTTTTGGAAACCTAAACATAAATTTATTCTCTTATAAAAGGTAGTACTATCTTTAGTTTTCAGATGGGAAGAATAGTAATGAGATTCTTGATTCCTACATTAGACCATTGGCAGGAGCAATTGGTTCAAACTTCCTTTCAATCAATAATGGTCATCCATACAGCACTCACTTAAGAGTCAATATCTCCAGAATGAGATTATAGTCCATATGAATTGGCCAACAAATCCTCAGACTTCCAATATTATAGCATTAATTCTCAAATAATGTGGCTGTGCCCTCTTCCCCCCAACAGTGGGAGATAAAACATTTGACTGAGAGCTGTCACAAATCCTTCCCAATTTAGCATTTGCACCTGAGATGGACTGTTTACACTTAAATGTGCAATATATTTTGAAAATGCTAAACAAAGCTTAAGCAACTGTAATGGGTTAGGAAAACTGAATTTAAAAAAATATTTAGGGAACCACTAAAAGTTGAGAACTACTGCTATAGATATGAGAAAATTGCATTATACAGTACTTCTGCGATACTCTAACTCTAGAAAGTATGACTGTCAGTCTTAGTACCCCTTCCAGAAGACATAAAATTAGAGTTTGCCCTTAAGATGGAACTGTTGACACAGAATTAAGAGTTTCCATGAATGGAAACTGCTACCTGTAGCACTAATTGACATACTTCTTATAAGCATGAGCTGGTGTCAAAGCTAATATTGCATAGCTGCTAGAGGAGACCACACGCTATATTATGGCTGAATCTTTGACTCTTGATGTACCTTTTTTGCCAATCATGATGAATTCTGAGCAATAAATGAGAAATTTAAAAATAATAAAGGGTGAAACTTTTAATGTATTTTTTTTAATGAAAAGAAATTTTGCTGTTTTTCCCAATTTAATTCTAAGGAAAAAAAAAATTTAAAACAGGTTTTTCTTAAAAAAAAATTTATGTTTCTATTTTTAAGTCTACATAGGCACATTATAGCCACTGAATTACAATCTTGCTAAGGTAGGCTCATTAAACTATAATTTATTTTGCTTCAACAAAATCTTAAAACAAAAAAAAAATGAGACATCAAAACCTGTTATGTATGATTTGCACTACCGCTAAAAAAGTTCCATTTTAAAAATATGGTAAAACATTTTTTGTTAGAAATATGATATGTGTATCATGGACCAATAAATATAAATATTAATTACTGAAAAAATATCACCAAAATCCTACCCTTTTCAGGTATCTAATGTTGATCCATAGTTATTCAATGGCAGTATAATTTGAATCCAAAAATTACAGTTAAGTTGATTTACTTTGCACATTACAATCATAATAAATTTAGATTTGGTTAATAGAGTCCATGACTCAAATTTTTAAAGGGTTTGAGGGAGTTGATATAGTAGTAAATTAAATAAGTATGATTTTGAAAGTTAAATTCAAATGGAGAAAGTATTATTTGGAATTTTGATTAGTTACAGAATTAGAAATATTTTCATAAGGAACTGTTTTTGTTGTAGAGAAATATTGTTGTTCTAACGAAAAGTCTATGGAGATGAGTTTTGTGAGTCAGTAAAGTGGATGGATACAATGAAAAGGTACTGTGGCATAGTATTGTGATTAGGTTGGAGTGAATTTGTTTTTTATGCAGAGGAGTGTAGTTCTGGTAGGTGGCTGTGATTGGTATGGTGGTGGGCTACGATTCACTAATTTGTTTTCATGGGGGAAATGAATACATAATCAAACATTTTGTAGCAGTATGCTGAGGTATGTGGTTGACTGGGTATCTAAGGGAATTGTTAATGATATAATTGTGGTGTATGGGAAGGGGGTTGTATTCTTCCTCCACCTTCCCCATGTGATATGGGTAGGAGGTGTAGTGAAATATACATGTATGAAGAACTCTAGAATGGATATTTGTTGTATGTTAAAGATAAGCAGTTTTATGAAACTGTAATGTTTTGTGAATATTGTGGAAATTGGCAATTTTTTTTATTTTTTTTTAGATATTGATTACTTTTTACTTTTGCATGTGGCAAGCAGCTGCTTGAGGGGGTATTTATTACTTTTTAGCCATCCCATGACCGAATGGTTAGCGCGTTTGGCTACTGATCTAAGAGACCTGGGTTCAAGCCCTGGGTAAGGCATGGATGTAGGTGTCGTTTTTTCTGCTGAGGTCCTGCCATCCTCTCAGACCTTCTACTATGGCATATAAACTGACAGGCTCCTGTCAGACCTCTGTGGCAAGCAGCTGCTTGTGAGGGGGTGTTTTTTTTTTATTATTATTAATATGTCAATAACATCTAATTGCCTTTGTTGTCTTTTTTTTATTTGTATCTGTGGTATCATCAATGTGAAAAAATGGTACTCGCACTAGGGCAGTAAGAGTAAAGAGTAGCTATCAGGGGTTATTGAGAAACTGATGTATTTTAATGGATGGAAGATGGTTTAATTCAGTGTGCTTAAGCATGTTTTCATTAATATTGGTGATTATAAATATTAACAGGGATAATTATTCAATGCCATAACTAAAAACATAATTTTTTTTTTTACATTTGTTGTCTTTGACGAGATTATTAGTTCATGGGCTTTTTTATAATTCGAATTGGAGTGCACTGTTTACAATTTTTTTATTTTAAAGATTTGCTGTCTCTGATGAGATTATTTAATTCTGGGGGCTTTTTTATAATTTAGATTAGCAGTGCATTGTTTATGATTTTGCATGTTTTGCTTTGATGATTTCCCCCCCCCCCTCCAGGAAACCTTATATTTAGTGAGTTAAAATGTAGAGTTTTAGGTTTTCAAACATCATTTTTATATGCATTTTGTTTAGATTTATTTGGTTTTTCACAGTTTTATATATTTTAGCAAAATAAAACAAATTTTTTTCTCTAGATAGCAGTGGTGGGGGATTGCATTTTGGGTTCCTGAGGAATGAAACGGAACTATTTTCACAGACTTCTTTGGAGAAAAAAATGGTGGTGGGAGTACAATCCTAAATAAGTACCTTAGATTTCTTCAGAATCAGTTTTTGTTTATATTAACAATAATATTAACCTATTATTTACTACTGAGTGGCACAATTTTGCACACATTGGCTAATTGGCCAGATCATAAGGACTCTAAGGCCTCAGACCTGGGAAGGGAATCCACTGAATAGCTGTAAGGAAGCCTCCTATGAAAACCATCCAAACATTGCCAATGTCCCATCGATCAGACATCTATCTAAACCCACTGGTGTCCTGTCTCACAGAAGACAGTTTAGGGATTAATAGAAAAAAATTTCAATGCAGGCACAGTGAGGACTCAAACCTGGAACATCAGGCTACAAGCATGATGCATTAAGAGTCAAGCCCTGGTCACTTAATATAAAAAGAGTAAATTAAGTTTAAAAATAAAAACAAGAGTAAAAAGGAATGTGAAAAACAAAAAAGTATTTCTTGAAGCATGAAATTTACCTCATCAAAAATTTAGCTGTTCTGCTAATCTTTTATGAAAACCATGCATAATGATCAGAAATTAGTGAATGGCAATGTTAAAAGAAAATTCTCAAAAATAATTTAATTCTGAAATTTTAGTAAAGAATAATTTTCCATCTTACATGGCAAGTAAAATAACATTAATGGTAACTTATTTTAGCACTGATTCTTCTCATCTTATTTTTTAAACACACCCATCCTTTGATTTACGTGATCGATAGGTTCCAGAAATCCACCATGCTAATGAATCTGTGTTAATCAAAACCAACTTATGAAGAAAAAAGGAGGATAAGTTAACATTGTCCAGAATATCTTTCTGTGCCATTATGTAACAGCAAAGACTTCACACCATATTGACTGCTAATAATGAAACTAAACAAATGAACTTAACTAAAATAATAATAATGAACAAATATAACAATAATTTAAATTTAACAAATGATAAAATAAAATACAAGGATTGGAACTGCTATGAAAGAACATTTTGCTAACACTACTGTTACTTGCCATGCAATACCATCAGAATTGTGCAGATCTCTAAAGTCTGAAAATCCCTTTTTATGCTAGAATAATGTAGCAACACTGCTTTAAAGCATTATGCCAAGTAATGAAATTGGCAAAAATATGTATAGGTAATGATTCATAGCACTGTGACTGGTTAGATATTTCACAGCATTTAAATTGCAGCATTGCCAGATGTTAAAAATGTACACTGTACATAATGTTTAAGGATTTTTTTTTTTACAAATTTTGTTTTATTGATTATTATTTTTTGAATCAGAGAAAATTTTTATATTGTTAAACTGATATTTTTGTTAAAGTAGTATTTGTTAAAATGAAACATTTTTATATAACGATACATGTAAATTGGCCAGGTTCCAAAAACATTTCGTTATCCTCGATATTTCATTATTCTGGTGTTATGTCAATTTTAATTCAATCCTCAACTTTTTTCAGCAGTAAAAATAGACATTAATGTAACATCATTTTGTACTTTATTTGTAGTAATTCAGATAAACTAGAATAATTTTTCATACATTCTCTTTCCCTTTAAGAAAAACGTTTCATTGCTAAGCAACAATTTCAAATCAACTGGTATCATGATATAAAAAGATGCAATACAAAGGCCAAATGAATGCTACTACAAAATGATTCAACTAAAATTACTTGTTCAATAACTGGGCAATATAAATAACTTAAAAACTCACTTTATACATTTTGCAAAGCTGATGCAGCTCAAAATCAGACATAACTTGCATATCTTCAAGTATTAAATCAGGATTGGCCTCTTTGTGTGTTGGTTCCTATAAATGAAATAGAAATCTAAATAATACTAACTTTCATTCTAATTATGACTCATCTAAATGAGTAAATTGTTTAGTATGGCGAAACTGTAGTATAAATTGTTTATTTGGGTTATACTAACTGTTGTATATTAAAAATAACATTCACTTTAAAGGTTAATGACTGAATGAAACACTGAAAATAAATTGCATGGTTAAATATTCTGTGCATCTAACATATACTATGTGACATTGAAATTGCACCACTTACAAGGAGTGGATGGATTTGCATGCAAATCAGCATATGGGTTAGGTTGTTTTACCTCTGAGAAACCCTTTTTTGCCACAATGGGCTAAATGGCTAGATCACAAGGACTCCAAAGACCCAACAGAGGAGATTGGAGTAAAGGACCCACTGGACAGCTGCAATGAGACAGATGGAAGCCTCCAATCATGGAAGAATGGCTTTCCTGCACATGAGGTCATGCTGTTATGTCCCACCAAATAGGTGATGGTCTATCTGAGCCCACTGGTGTCCCCTTTCTGACTGAGGTGGGATTTAGCGAAGATAAATCTCAATGCTGGCCCAGGTATGACTTAAACCTAGGAACTATGGATTATGAGCTAGGCATGTTACCAAATGATCCACCTCTACTCCACTATTACATGCAAGTTTAAGGTAGTGATATATGAAAATGATTACAATTTCATGACAAACACATAATACCTGTGGGAGATCACAAGACAAAAGCCGAGTAGCTAAGCCAAATGCTTCAGGTGATCAGTTGTCTGCAGAAAACTATGAGTGGACTAAGTGCAGAAGATACCTGGCGCCTCACCAACCATACCAGCAGCTGGATGCATTTCAGCATGGTTGAATTGTAAGACTGTGTTGTTGCACACATGGGGCATGATGAAAGGGCAGTCAGACATTATTGGCACCAATCATCTCAAGCAGGCACTCAAAATTGTTGCAGTGGATTAGGTGCTGTTAAATTCACATCATTGGTGAATTGCATGATCTGCCAGAAGGTGGGAGCAAATCCAACAAATGAACTGTAACTCCTACCATAGAAGTTTCCATCATGACAAGGGCAATTTCCAGTTGAATGGTAGCTGCAGGTTTGGTGTCCATTGTATAAAACTAGAGCGTGCACCACTGTCAGGCCTGGATGGACCTGGTCAGGTTAGAGCTACCGGAAATGAGGAATTGGCAATGCTCTTTGTCACTGAAGAAACTGCTTTGCCATTCCTCATTCCAGGTAGCTCTAACCCAACCTAGGTATAGTTATGAAATGGATGCCAAGCCAGTACCTACCAGTCTCCTGGAAATTGTCTAATGTGATGGGAACTTTTATGGAAGCAGCTACAGTTCATCAAATAGTAGCTACGGTTGTAACTGGGCCTGCTATCACCTGCCTGACAGATCGTGCAATTTAATCATGTTGTTGTGCATCTGACCCTGAATAATGACTCGAGATGACTGGTGACAAAAATGTGAAACCATCCTTATATTGTGACCCATGTGGGTGGTAATAAGTTGGGTATACCAAATGGATTCACAGAACCCTGCAGGAACCCAGCTGCCAAAAGAACAATCCTGGTATCTTCTATACTTCATCCTCAATATCTGCTATCTACTTCTTTGTAGCTTGCTGTAGATCAGTACAACACCTGAAGCAATTAGGTCAGTCACTCAGCTTGTCTTGTGATCTCCCACAGATACCATGTGTTTTGTCATAGAAATGTAATCATTTGCATACCTCATTCCCTGCACTTGCATGCAAATCCATCCAGTTTCTGGATGATGCAATTTCAATGTCAATTTCAAATGCAATTTCAATGTAACAGTGTATTTATTCAAATACAAGCTAATTCTGACACAATCTTCCCAATTACATAAAATTGCAAGAAAAAGTTTTCATTTCTAGCTTTGAAATCAAATTAATGCATTGTAGTTAGCAATCTACTTTTAAGAAAAATTATTATTAATTTAAATAAAATACTTAAAAAATCCAGAATACAATACGATACAATAATATATTGCATGTGTTACAGTAGTAAAATCAAAATATGTACTATTCTCAGCTTAACCTTTAGAAGACAGCTGGAAAAATAGTTATAATAGTAAGAGAACACGTCAAAAGGATAGCACTGATACAGTTGTACTAGCTAATCCCTTTTCCCAAAAGTAGTGTTGGAAGGTAAGTTGAAAACATGAGGAAGTGGTGTCACTGTTGTGTGCATTAACAGTGTGGTTTTAGCAGAGACTAGGAAAAGCTTTATACTAAATCATACACTGTGAGGCTGTCACTTTTCCCAGTTGGCATCCATGGAGAGTGAAAAGGGCTATAAATTATTTATTAACAAAATGATAAATGGCCATCCTTTTTGGTTATGAACTTGCCACTTTAGATGTCTTCAAAAGGTTAATAAGATATAGTTACTTTATAACTGTCATTAGGTTTGCTTTTGTACACAATATCACCAATTGTATCTATTACATTATTCAAGTTAGCGAATGTTGATTCAAAAGCACTGATTGCTCAAGTTAAAATCCCATACACTAGAGATGAGTTCAAGCTCAAGCTTTATTACTGAGCACAATTACAGAGGAAATAAAAATCAGATACAACAGTAAGATATATATATATATACATAGCTGTATATGATACTAAACTATTCTATTAATTTGGTATATTATAAGCTACTACACACTATAAAACAATATTTGAAAACAAAATTAAAATCATGTTATTTGAAATTGAAAATAATAGAAATAATTTGAAGAAACTGAAAATTCTCAATACCACTACAATGCCAAGTCATTGACGACAGTAAGAATCCCTGAAAATAAAATATAACCAATGGCTGAATAGTGTTCATTAATTTTAGAGTAGTTAAATCATAATCAAAAACATTTTTTTCACAACCATAAGTAAAATTGACAACTTAAATCAGCCTGAGGCAAGAGCATAAACCCATCTCTAATACACATGAAAATTTACAAACACACAAAATATACAGGACTAAAAAATACCAGTTAAGGAAAAACTATCAGTTGTTTCCATAAATCCAGATAAAACTTGCATACATGTCATACATACATTACATAGATGTCTTCAAACACAGGAGTATCAGTAGTATCAGAATAATATGACCACCTCCGGAATCACAGTGTACCCACTCAGGTGAGTCACAGAGTGCACAAGACAAAGTTGACCACATGGAGACAAAGCGGCCAGTCAGGATAGTGAACTATAGTGCATAACGTGAGCACAATGGGCAGAGGCAGTGATTTGAAGGACATTCAAAAAGGAATGATCATCGGCTACTGCACCAAGGGTGGAAGCATCTTGGAAACAGCAGACTTCGTGGGCTGTTCGCAAGGTGCTGTAGTAAGGGTGTACCAAGAATGGATTGCCGGCACACCGAGTACCTCCAGACATCATAACTGTGGAGCCCAAAAGGCCATCGACCCCAGAGGAGAACATCGCCTCCGTCGACTGGTAAAGGGCAATCGATGCGCAACAACACAGCAATTGACCACTCAAATGAACGCTGGGGCACCCAAGTACGTGTCGCCGATAACAGTAGAGCAAACCGTTAAGCATGGGTCTCTGGAGTCGATGTTGTGTAAAGGCCCCATGTTAACCAAGGTCCATCGGCAACAATGCCTGCAGTTCGCACGCATATCATTGGACAGTGGAAAAGGTTGCCTTCTCCAAAGAATTGAGGTTTCTACTCTACAGAAGTGATGGGTGGTGGTGGATACGACATCAGACACAGGAGAACCAACACCTGAAAATGCTTGTTGGTCAAGTACAGGTGGCAGTGTGCATGTCTGGGAGATGTTTTCCTGGTATGACCTGGAACTGCTGGTACCACTGAGTGGATCCCTGAACGTCAATGGCTACCTGTCCATCCTCGCTGACCACATGCATCCCTTCATGTCGGACATTTACCTGGTGGTGATGGTGTCTACCAACAGGACAATGCACCCTGCCATGTCGCTAAGGTGGTGCATGACTGGTTCCAGGAACAAGACAGCAATGTCTCTGTTCTCCCTTGGCCAGTGAAATCGCCTGACCTCAATCCCATAGAGCACTTGTGGGACCATTTGGATCAACAGGTTCGGCATGCATACCCACAACTACGTCATCTCTGGAATCCGAATGGGCATGTGCCTCTGAAAACCTTCCAGGCCTCATTGTGTCCATGCCACGCTGTCTCGTTGCTGTCATATTACTCTGATACGACTGTGTATATACAAAAATATTTTCTCCACCTACACTGTATATCTGTGCAGAGAGACATTGCTTATTCTATTTTCTGGAATAAGGAGGGAAAGTATGGTAACACAAAAACACTGATAATGCAAAACACACACGAGCAATTGTGGGACCATTGGATCAACACACACACACACACACACACAAAGAACAAAAGACACATGTATGGCATGGCTTCCTGCAATTATTATTTTTTAACTTCTTTGGCCTTTGAAAACAATAAAAATTTGCGAAACACATTTTGTTTTTACACAAAATGCAGAAGCACAAAGCCCTCCAAAGTGTTTTGATACTCAGTGCATTGTGTCTTCACAAGCAAATTAAACTCTATTCATAGCCAACTTACCTCTTTTTGCTTTCGAGTAGAGCGTAAAAAAGAGAAAAATAATTATACGTTTTACTGGTGCTACTGTGATTGTGTAATGTGTTGCTGACTATAAGCTACTCACAAAAAATTAGTGCACTAAGTTTTAAAATAGACACCAATAACACAAACAAGAAATTTTGATAAATTATTTTTTTTTCACAAAAATTTAAATTGCTTTTAGTAAGTCAATCTACAGCAGAATTAATAAAACTGTAATCTGCATTATTTCCTACTTCAACTTTTCTTGCCTTCTGCATTTTGTCAGTTAAAACCCTGCTATACCTTTTCAGGTTGAATAGTGCAGCAAAAATATTTAGCATTAATAACGTGAGTGAAGACCAACATGTTTTGGAAATAAACTATGGCATACACAATCTGTTTCAAATGGATTTTACTACCTAGATTATTACTGCTCTATCAGAGATATTAGCTCATATAATATGCAAAATCCACAACCAAGTTCAGATAAAAAAAACTGCTTTTAGAGGTTGGGACACTGCCATGGCAACATAAGCACACCAAACAAAAATTTAGTCCCCCTCATCATAGACACCTTTAATGCAGCATTACATAGATGCATGTGACTTCCATGTGCTCTATAGTGTCATGAGTCCAAGTAGAGTGCCAGTTACACATTGTTCCTAAGTGAATCATGGGTTGGGAGAAAGATTTAACTGAGTGGAAAAAGGGTGTAATTGCAGATTCAACCATTAATCATAGATGTTACTGCAGCCACAAGCCAACTGATTTCGAACCAGATAGGAATTGCTACAGAGAGTCAATGGAGGAACACATCAGCCTATTGGAAAAGATCATTGCGAAGGGAACTGCATTCCACAGAGATTTAGAGCAGATTACCTCAAAAGATATCCATGCTAACAGTTGCACATAAAGCAGCCTGGTTGCAATGGATTAGGTGCTACAGACATGGACTGCAGATGACTGGAAAACTTATTTGGTCACATGAGTCACATTTGTCTGTATTCCAATGATGCAAGGCAGATAGTGCATTGCAGGAGTAATGAAGCCTTCCATATGGCCTATGTTTAAGGTGTTATTCACGCTGGAGGTGGTTCTGTGATGTTCTGGGGATGATTTACTTAACACAATATAGGCCCATTAGCTGAGGTATCGACATGTTAAAATCAGGAAGGCTATATAGTTTCTGGATGACCAGGTCTTGCCTTTTAATGCTTCATGTGAAGGAGGAACACAAAATAGACACTTTGGTGTTCCAGGATGACAATTGCAGGGTGCACAAGGGCAACCTGTTTGTAGCTGGCATGAGGAGAATGAGGTAATATTGGGAACCCTGACCAGTCTGCAAAGTCACCAGATGTAAATCCCATTGAAAATCTTTGGGATTATCTGGAACAGAGGGCAAAATGCTGAAACAGGCATATACATAATATAGCTGAACTACATATGAAATTGTTGGAGTACACAAGAATTGATATAAACTATATCTGATTGGTGGAGTAATTCATCTAAACAGGATTGCTGTTGTAATTCATGTGAAGGGAGGTGTTACACAGTATTAAGGGATAAATTACAGATGTGAGCAATTTTTTGTCTGGGGGAAATTAACTTATCACATCAGTACTAAGCCATGTCCATAACAATTATTCACTTGCACACATACACTGAGATGTCAGTTTATTAGATACACCACCTATCACATAAATGGTTCATGCTAACATTTAATGTGACCTGCACACACATACACTGAGATGCCAGTTTATTAGGTACACCACTCATCACATAAATGGTTCATACTAACATTTAATGTGTCACGTGACTGCAGTGTGTGGTATAAATCAAGCAAAGAAGCTCTTTGAACATCAGTTAGAGTTGGATTGAGTGTCAGAATAGACAAAACAAACAACTTTGACTGTGGCATGATAGTTGGTGCTAGGTATGCCAGTTCTAGCATCTCCCAAACTGTTTCAAGGGTTTACCATGGATGGTGCAAAAAGCAAAAAACTACCAGTCATCGGTTATCCTGTGGGCGAAAACAGCTTGCGGATCAGAGGGGTCAAGGGAGATTGGCGAGAATCATACAATCAAACAGATAGGCCATAACTAGGCAAATCACAGCAGAAATAAACATTGGTGTGCAGAAAGTCATCTGCAAATACACCATGTATCAGACCTTGTCGCAAATGGGCTACAACAGCCACTGACCATATCAAGTGCAGATGTTATCAGCGAAGAACATGAAAGCGTATCTCCAGTGGGTGCAAGAGCATTGACCTGGACCACTGAGGACTGGAAAAAGGTAGTCTGGTCAGGTGAATCAAGGTTCCTTTTGCATCATGATGATGGATCAGAATTTGATGCAAGCAACATGAAGCCATGGAGCTATCTTGTCTGGTGTCAAGACAGGCCAGTGGTGTGGGGAATGTTTTCCTGGCACACATTAGACCCTGATACCCATCGAAAGACATCTGAATACCATGGTGTATTTGGACATTGTCACTGATTAAGTCATCCCTTCATGGCTAGCACATTCAGCATGATAATGCACCTTGCTCACAAGGCACGCATCATTGAATGGTTTCAAGAACATGCTGAGTTTTCCCTGCTTCATTGGCCTGAACAGTTCCCTGGTGTAGAGAGCCCTTCATTGGAGGCTAATTTCACCATGATCTTGCACAGTCCCCATATCAAACTCTATCGAGCATCTTTGGGATGAGGTGGTAAGGGCTGTTTGCAGTGAGACTGTGCCACTGTCCAATTTGCAGTAACTGCATGACACAATCATTTCTACATGGTACAACATTCCCACACAACTCATCCAATACCTTGTAAGTTCCATGCCCCAATAAATTCGGGGTGTTCTGAAGGCCAAAGGAGGCGCAACATGCTACTAGGTAGGTGTACCTAATAAACTGGTATCTCAGTGTATATATATATAACAGGATTCAAATTTGTTGAAATATAAAAACGTACTAAGAAATCTCACTTTAAAAGGAAAAATACAACAAAAAAGAAATTAGTTTCAATCAAAAAGTAAAAAAATGTAATTTTAATAAATATCTCTTTAATTGTATAAGATAAAATCTTTTAAATATCAAGAAAATGTGGCAAATTTTTGGTGTACTATATTTCTAAGCAAAATGTTAAGAAATGAGTTTTTACATAATACATATTGATAAGTTATAATACGTAGAGATAGTTATTTGAAATTCTCTGAAGCCCTATTTATTTTTCTCTATTGCTGTACAGTACTCTATAAACCACATCCAGACAGAGGGCAAAATATTTTAAGCCCCATGTAGACAAAAAAATAAGTTTGCACAACTCCCAAATACCCTTAGCTACAAAAAGAACTATGGAAGTGGATATAACATTTAGAAAAATGCAATAACCTCACGATTTAACATTCTAAAAGAACTGAAAAAAAAAAGAGCAATTTAAACTTTACAATAAAAATCCTAAGAACACAAAATGAGCTTTGGAGAAGTTTGGAATTTTATCATTTTATAAAAGATACATAAAAAAATTGCACTTAAAACACTATTAATATGTTTTAGCAGTTATTATTCATATAGGATAGAAATGCAGTACACTAACTGATAAAATTAGATGTTAAGAGCAACTGTAACAAATTTCATATATATCTAAGGAAAATCAAGCTTCTACTCTTTATTTGATAATTTTTTTCACATAAATTATGAACCCCTGATTTCAAGTAAATAAAAATTTGTGTAATGCTACTTAAACTTCTCCCAATTTTTAGGTTAATTTACAATTTTAAGTCAGGGAAAAAATCTGCAAGTTGTGTAAACAAGAGTGTTCAGAACAATTACAGTAGCTTCTCTCTTATCTGGTCTCAGCTCAACCAGCCTCTGCTTAAACCGGTCACTCCAAGAAGCGGAGGCAAGTCGCCACGTGTTTTGTTTATAGACAGTACATATTTGATTCAGTTCCACTTTGTGAATATTACAGTGTATACAGGAGTGTGTGTTGAGATCTATTAATTATTGTGTGGTACAAAATGAGTGGGTGCAAACATAAATGTAATGCTGTTATGATGGAGATGAAATGAAAAGCATTAGAACGTATTGACAAAGGTGATCCAGTAAAGCATATTTGTGATGAACTAGGTGTTGGCAATAGCATGGTAAATGACTGGAAAAGGAATAGAAAATCCTTACAAGATTTTTGCACTCAAGTTGAGTCTAAAAAAACGTTTTCTTCTCGGTGCACTCTTAAAAAGCTGAAAAATGGAACTGTCAATGATACACTTTGGTTATGGTTCATGCAAGAGCGTTAAAAAGGAATGCCAATCAGTGGGCCAATCTTGAAATAAAAAGCATTAATCCTTCATTCTAAAATTGATAATGGGGGAGATTTTTCAGCAAGCAAGGAATGGCTTTCTCACTGGGGAAAAAAAAAAGGCACGGTGTTCTTTACTTTGGTGTTTGTGGTGAGAAATTGTCAACTGATACTTTAACAGCAAAGAAATTTTCAGAAAAACTGTTAGTGCTTATTAAAGAAGGCCTATGCACAGAACAAATCTACAATGAAGATGAAACTGGGTTAAATTTTAAACTTCTTCCAATGAAAACGTTTGTGACAGCGCAAGAAGCCTTAGCATCAGGATTTAAAACAAAGAATGACTGTGTGTACAAATGCTGCAAGTACGCGCAAACTTCCTCTTTTTGTAATTGGGAAATCAGCAAAACCCCGAGCATTCAGGCATTTAAATTTAGCTGCTCTGCCAGTTTACTACAAAGCTCAAAAGTCTGCTTGGATAGACTCTTATTTGTTTAAAGAGTGGTTCTTTACAGAATTTGTTCCAAAAGTAAAAAAACACTTGACAAGCCTTAAAATGCCTGTAAAGGCCCTACTCATTCTTGACAATGCCCCAACATGCCCAAGTGAATTCATTTCGAACAAAAGCCATGTTTTTGCCACCTAATGTAACATCTTTAGTGCAACCAATGGATCAAGGTGTGCTTGTAAGTTTAAAAGGGTGATACAGGAGAAAGCTTCTTTCAGAAATTCTACAGTGAACCGAAAATAACAGAATAGGACTTTTAAATGCTTTGAAAACATTAAATATCAAGGACGTGATCAACATGTTGGCAAGAGCTTTTGAAGAAATGCCTTGTACAGCATTTGTGAAGTCATGGAGAAAACTTTGGCCCGAAGTTGAAAACTGTAGAAAGTACCAAAGACGACAACACGAAAGTATTGAATGAGTCTGCTGAAGATATGATGGATAATGACAATATTTCTTACTTAATGACTTTAAACTGCTGCCTGGATGTGACATACTTGAAGATGACATTGAAAAATGGTTAAAAGATGATGAACAGTTGAAAAATGAAACACTGAATGATGACAAAATTATCAATGCAATCTGCCAAGAAGGGAACGGAGAAGAAGTGAAGAATGAATAAGTTAGCCATATTGGAGGAAAAGAAATTTTTGATGTTGCAGTAAGATACATTGAACAACAACAGGCCTCATCTGCGATTGATGTGATGTTTATTAAAAAAATGGGAAGACTTTGCAGGTAAAATAGTGTTAAGTTCAAAGAAACAAAAGAAAATCACAGACTTTTTCAAGGGATTGTGAGTAAATTGCTAATACTGTACACAATACATTATTAATTAAAATACAGTACAATTAGTATTTTTGTCATTTGCTGTTTTTATTTATTTTCTGACACAGTTTTCAAATTAACTGGCCTTTTGTTCATCTGGCCAGGGGTCCAGTCCTGTAAGGGACAGATAAGAGGGAGTCTACTGTATATATATATATGGCATTCATTTGTTACACATCATAAATAAAATTGCAAATTTTTCTTTGAAACTTTCAGCGACATTTTGCATCAGTTTGAATTTTAAACAAGATACTTACATCAAGCATTAATTTTGCCATTTCTGATAATTTAGCATCATCATATTGATTTCTTAATAACAATGGGTGATTTGCTGCTTTACGAAGCTGCATCATCATACCAGTGCCACTTGACTGAATATCTCTTTCTTTGTTCTTTTTAACCTATTAAATGTAAATGGAAATAAAAAAAATTGTAAAAAATATTTAATACTTTTATAATTTTGAGTTGTATATTAATGCAACTTAAAGCTTAGGACAAACAAACTACAGTGATTTGACTGAGAAATTGCTGCAAACACTGAAAATATATTTGAATCAGTTGGAACATACCACATTAATGAATGGATTTAGCTATATCCTAAGAGGTTATAATATGCAACATTAATTGTATTGCAATTGCACAATTTACACTCTGATTGATTCAGATAAATAACTTAATATTAAAGTTTAGGGAAAAATGGAAAATTTTTGATTATCATTTATGTTTCAACAGAACAATTTTATAGAAATTTGTTGATATTGGTATATAAATTTTATGCTGCAGGAAGATAGAAGGAGCTCACGAACGAGAGAATCATTCTGCTGTTCATGAACTCATTAAGGAAAACTCACACATTACCATTCAGGTAATAAGTTTAGATGATAGTATATCAATTGGCAGTGTGGAAACAATTATTCATCAACATTTAAAGTTCCAAAAGATCTGTCCCAAATAGCTACCCCACAAACTGACAGAACAACAAAAAGAGGCTAGTTGACTCATGCAAGGAGATGCTGGCAATGTTTGAACCAAGTGGCCCCACTTAACAGACATTTTCACAGGAGATGAGACATGGTTTTATTACTATACAATTCCCAGAAAGAGCGACAACTATGTTTGGATTGTGGAAGATGAACAGCATCCTCAAGTCCTCCAACAAGACTTTCACTGAAGGAAGAGGATGTGAACAATTTTTTTCAATTCCCTAGGAGTGGTAGCCATGGACACCTTTCCCGAAAAAAAAAAATGACTATAAATGTCCAATAATATATCAACATTATTTTCCCTTGACATGTATAGATACCCTAGAGCAGAGGTTCTTAACATGGGGTACGCAGTAAAATTTTTTGGGGTACGCCATGAGAACTCAAAAGTTGCTAATCTAGTAACAAAGACGCTAAGTTGGCAACACTTAATGCAAAAATGTCCTTTTTTGTGTTTATTGATATATGTAATTTATGAATACAAAATTTAATGTGTATATATAAATACGTTTTATTCCCATTGTTATACTATAACTATAGTTTTATCTATTTATATAAGGGGTACACCTTATATAAATAGATAAACCTTCATGTACCACTGCAAACACATTTGCAGTGGGTACATGAAGCATAAAAGGTTGAGAACCATTGCTCTAGAGGTATGATGAAGATGGCACAAAACATATGGCACTAGTGTACAGGTATGACATTCAGCCAGGGAATCAGATGAATTCACACTGCTCATCATGCAGTTGTCCTCAGAGTAATTCTATTAAGCACAATAATGCAAAGAATATTACCTGGAACAGAAAGTAGACTGATTCTCCTATAATTATCAGAATGGTGACCACTTAAAAAAACAACAACAGATATCAGTTCTGGTAAAATCCTCAGGAGTAATACTTTTATCATGAAAAATATACCAAATTTCAGTCAGCCATGTGGCAATAGATACCCTAGAGGTCGATGTAGTTTTAATTCAGAACATCTCAGAAACCCTCAGCCCACCTAGTCATGATAGAATCCCCACTACCTTCAATAACTTACCTTGCTTATCCCTCAATTCCTGTTTGCCAGTCTGTTTCTTCTGCTACAAAACATTAACTATCTGGTATAGCTGATTCCCCCACTTTGTCAGCCAAGCTATCAAAATTCCAATCAGCATTCAATTGATCCTTTACATAATAATTGGTAACCCTTGCAGATTGGGCACAGGAAACATGCAACTTACTGGTTGGCCAAGTTTGGGAAAATGTTTATTCACAGTTAAGCACCAGCTTATTATTTACAGAATGCATTATGCATTTATCCATGCTTCCAAAATTTTCATATTTAAAAGAAATACTAAGTTTATGTTTAAAAAAGTTTTTAATTTGTCCAAAAATAATACATTTCATTCAAAAATATTACTAAAAACACAAGGCACTAGTGTACAGGTATGATATTCAGCAGGGAATCAGATGGGAATTGTGTACAACAGCCAGTCTGCAGAAATATAATAAATAAAATAAATAAATACCCCTCAAGCAGCTGCTTGCCACAGAGGTCTGACAGGAGCCTGTCAGTAAGTCAACCAAAATACAACTAAGAGATGGCACCAGGCCTGCAACAGTAGCTCCCTGAAATCCTACATCTATGGCACACATCCTGAAATAATTAAGCCCACTGTACTATTAAATACTACTGCTACTACTAAAAATAGCTTGATCAGTTAAATACATACACACAACCGGCCTTAAACTGGCATAGTGGTTAAGAAGAAAGATAATGTTCCAGCAGGAAAACTTTGTTGTGTTAGCTCTGAGGCAGTAGCAAGTTAAATCTGATTTTAGTCTTAGTACGAATATCCTTGTACAAGAAATCCTGGAAAAATTAGTAGTTTCTAGGATTTTCTCTGTCCTAAGTGTTTCAAATGAAATAAATTTATACTACTGAATGACAAAATGTCAAAGACTGTCATCTCAAGGTGTATAATACTTGGAAAACTGGCAAATCAAGCAGGAACATATCTCTGTTTCAGCAAAGGAAGTATATGGAACAAGCATTCCAGTATTTTGCAACAAATGTCACTTCTAATAACATATGGACAATCCTGTATCTTGTTGGACCATAAGGAAACTGTGGTTTGGCAGTTAGTATTCTATTTGCAAATGTCATTTCAATAATAAGCATATAAAACCAATTTTAATTCAAAGAGCATCACAGTGACAACTGGTGACATGCTGTAGTCAGAAGAACCTTGCTTTAGATGATTCTGTCAAGATGGATGGCAACTGGTGTGTAATAAATCCCACAATAGAAACATCACATGCATCACGTTAGCAGTACAAGATTTTGGGAAACAGAATTATGAGGTGGCATTTTCTTTTTATTCATAAAAAAAGCATGGACCCACTGCTCATTTTGCAAAGCAGATAAAATTTGAGACTATTCCTTCATATTGAAAACCCATGTGAAATGCACCAGATAATAGCAGAGTGTAGCATCATTCACTTACCTCATCACCAGATATTACTTCATAATAAATTCCCGATTTCACTTCAAAGAAAATTTATGGGAGGTATTTGAAGGCATCCAACTGCATAATTCTTTACCTTCAATAGTAGAACTGCCAGCTGCATTGTAACAGGAATAATATAATATTCATCCCAATACTCTCTAAATATTGATGGACTTCATCCCATGATGTGTGCTAAATAGTGATGGAATTCATCCCATGATGTGTGCAAATTTTTATACAGTACATGGTGGCACAATATTGCAGTGAATAAGGGCTTTTTCTTTTTTGGGTACTATACACACACTGTTTAAGTTACTTTTATATTTCAAAGATATAAAATATACTGAATATCACTAAACCCATTTTATAAATTATAAATAAAAAGTTTACCTCTTCTGACAAAGTTGTAACTAGATCAAAATATTGCTTTCTTTGAAACTCTGTCATAGGACAAAACCGTGTTTCTTCTTGTTTAGCAGGAAGATCTTGCAAAACCTGAATATAAAATACAAAAAGTTAAAATTAGATGCTGCCAAAAAAAAAAGCAATTTTTTAAGCAACATAATTTATATTGCAGTATTTTACAGTTTATTCAACAAGTAGGTTTTAATATTAGAAATGCTAGATAAATAGAAACTGATTGAAAGAAAAAATAAGATTTCTTAAAAGTATTTATAAAACATTTTACCTCACTTTTCAACCTTCTCAATAAAAAAGGTTTCATTATTCTTTTTGCATGTTCTATTCTCTCTTGCTCAAATTTACTCCTTCCCTCTTCTGATTTCTGTGTAATAAATAATTGCATATGACAACATAATAAATTATAATTTCTAACATTATATTGCATTACACAGAAAAAACAAAACTATTCTTTTGTCATGGTAAAAATAATCATGCATATTCAAAATCAGAAAACCCAAAATGAACTGAAATGCAGTGTTTCCATCAAAAGAGTGTTCAGAAGAATAATTTTCACTATGTAAAATAAAAGGAACATACTGAATCATAAAACCACATGTAAAGTCTGAATGAGCAAATATTGTAGGATTTACACATATTATCAAAGTATTGCTACAATTTCATCATAATTAAAACCCCAAAATAGCTTATGTGCTTTGAGAAATTGTGACTTGCCAAAACCATATATATAAATTCATGACAAATCATTTTAAATTTTAAATAAAGAAAAAGTTTCACTAAAACACATACATTAAAACCTTAATTACACATTGTGAAAATCATGGATAATTCAAATTTCTATTTTTCACAAGAATTCTGAATTTTAATATTTATGTATTAATACAATAATTATTACTAAAGGCACATACACATAGGAATTTAAAAAAAGTTATTATTTTGTTATGCTACACTTAAAAAAAAAAACTTACACAAACAGAAGAAAACATTTGTTTGATATGTTCTATTTTCCCAGAAAACATGTGTGGCATCACAAAAATGAGCAATGACATTAATTCTACCAAATTATTCTGAAGAGGTGTTCCGGTCAGCAATAAACGACGTGAGGCCTACAAAACAAATTTTTTAAATGTAAACAAAAATGCAATAAAACAATATTTACAATAATTTACATATACAAAAAAACATTAAAACTTACACTAACACATAAACCAGCTCATATGTGGTCTAGTTGTTAGCATACCTGACTAGTAAACAAGCAGGCATGTCACTGTGTATATGTTTGTAAATTGTATCAGAAATCAGGACATGCCCAATAGAGCTTATAAAGTTATCTCTATCCTTCTTTGTGTACAGAAGTATCTACTTTCCTTTAAAAAAAAAAACCCTCTCATTTACTCTTAACCCTTCCAGTGTCTAGTCTGGAAAACTAGTTTACATCCAGAGAACAAATTTGACTTTAGAACTTTTTCACCAAATAACTAATGAAAGGAATTATAGCATTTCATATGCCAAATTAATCAGCATTTAATTCTGGATTTTCTGGAAATAAAATATTGAACAAAAAAGACGACAAGTTTCATTTTAATAGCATTTTTTTAGCCATGTAGTAAAAAAATGCATCTGGCAACACAAAATTTTATTTAAAAAACAGTAATAGACAGATATGATTATAATGCACATGGATAGAAAGGCTATTTCTGAATAACTAAAAAAATAATAATTTTCTTGTTTAAAGCAAACATTTCTTCCATTTTGCATTTTTTTCCTCCATATCATACTTTGAGAAAAGTCCAGGCTTGTTGCAGAGTCCAATAAACAAGTCAACTTTATATATTTTTAACAAATAACTAATCAACAGAAATAGGTCATGCTATATAACAAATTAAAGATAATTTAATACTGAATTTATTGAAGTACAAAATTTGAACATTATAGTAATACATTATTTTTTAATAACACTTATTACAGTGGTATACCGAAAAAATGGGTACATATTTCATAATTACTTCTAAAATCTTCCATTTTTAAAAATAGCAGTTTTTTGTTAATCATCAAGAGATTTTAGAAATTTTAAGGAAAAATTTGTTGATAAGTTCAGATCAAATTTCTGAGCTAAAATTAGGGGATTGCTTCAACAGAGAGTAATGTTAACAAACAAATTGGCAATACCTTATATTGCTTCTAAGAAATGGCAATCAGGCAAATTATTTTCGTAATAGTTTAATAAAAAGATGCATCAAATGAAAAAAGAATATATTATTTATCAAGCCTGAATTATATATTTTTATAAGATATCTATAAAAAAAATTTCAAACAATTTCTATATTTTAAAAATCAATTTTTTTTTTGTTGTTGAACTAAAAACAGATATATACATCCTGGATATTAGAAGGATTAAGTCTATATTGCAGAACTGATTGTTTTTAACACTTAAGCAATAAATTTTGGTCACAATGGATGAATGGGTAAGTTATAAAAAAAACTCAAGGTGCAAATCTGAGTGGAGTAAGAAAATTCACCAATTATCTATCAGAAAAAATAGGCTGGAACCAGTTGTTTAACATGCAGAGCCCATGGCATTTCTGCACAAAGAAGTGTGAATTTATATTCCAACCAACAAATCTATTTCCTCTTTTTCTAAGATGGTATTTTTTTCTTCTGTATTCTTTTTTTACTATTAGTCATCAAAAGACAACTTTCTTAATAGATGCAAAACTTAAAAAAAAAGAAGCAATATTTCTGCAAATAATTTTGCTGAAAAAATGAGTTTTGCCATGAATGAGACTCAAACTCATGTCTCCCAGTTACCTGCTAGGTATTCTGACCACTAACAACTAAGTTAGCAATGGCTACTTCATTCATCAGCTAATTGTGACTGAGGAATGAAATAACCATTGATAGTTTAGTGGTCAGAATACCTGGCATATAAATGGGAGATGTGTGTTTGAGTACTATTCATGGAAAAACTCATTTTTTTTTCTTCAGCAAAATTATTTCTTGAATTCTATATCAAGTAGTTTGTGCATTTATTATTAATTCTTCCATTAATAGCACTTTAATTGAGTGACTATCCAATTTACACCACTTCTGAGTAATATTGAAAAGCTGCCATTCCCAATCATTCTCCCTCACATCACAAGTGACAAGTTTCATAGTCACAATTGGCTGAGGAGTGAATTCTCTGTTGATAGTTTAGTGGTCAGAATACCTAGCATGTAACTGGGAGATGTGGGTTAAGTCCCATTTACAATGAAACCCATTTTTTTCAGTGAAATTATTTCTTGAATTTTATGTCAACAGGTAGTCTCTGCATTTCTATTAAGTGTTTATGACTACTGCTCTAAATTAGTTTGAAAATAATTAATGTTATTCAGGAATTACCAGTAATAATGAAGCAATTTATTATATGCTTCTAATTAAGTGTTTAAAACATTTGCATGGCACTCTACATCTTATGAAAAAGAAAAACTTACCCTAATTCTCATTAAGTTCTGATACCTCTGGGAGGACATGTTTTTCAGCATGTGAGCTTCATCAAATATTACATAATGGAAATCAAGTCGCTTGAAAAAGCTTCTGTCTTCTGCACTACTTGTAACCATATTATATCTGAAACAGTTTCCATAGTGAATATATAAAGTAGTAACATCTGAAGAAACTTTAAAATTTCATCAAAACATTTGATAAAAACAAAAATATATTACATAAGAATTCTCATTGTTTTACAGAAATTATGAAGTCTATGCATTAAAACTAAGATATTCATTAGCCATCAGAGTTGCTGCAAATACCTTCTACTTGGTGGCTATCATTACAATTATATAAGATTTCAATGAATTTACACAATCCAGTCTTAGCTCTGCAAATGCTACACTAACTGGTATTTAAGCAAATCATTAGCTGCCTTACCACTAGTATAACTTGAGACCACCAACTTCAAATTAGTTCAGCCTAACAAAGTATAGTGTTACTTTGAAACCAACCACTTCACAACCCTCACCAACTAGCAGTGCAACAACTGTGTGCAGAATCATTATAAGTTAATATATATTTAAGTTCTTGTGGTGCTCTCTCCAGTATTCTAATATATCATTTATAAGTAAACTAATTAAGTGATATTTATTCACTTCACTATAAAGTTATATATATACATACCCCAGTAAATTTTACAACCAACATTGATTCGCTGTAATTCATACATATTATAACCATTACTCCAAGTTGTCCCCCACCCAACTGTAAAAATGATTGGCAATGACACAATTCAGATATTGAGCCAACAATGATCCGAACTGATGACATTCATGCCACTGGATAAATCACACTTTGTGACTTGTCCAACTGCATGAATACTTACTATGTATGTGTATAAACATTGGGTATTTATATACATAATTCATCGATATCCATATGTTACTCCAGCTATTTTACCCATGCAGGCAGTAAAGATTCTTGAAAGGACACTTCAAGCAGCTCATCTGAATCCCCCAAAAGAGCACTGAAAAATTACCATAAGAATGATGGAATTTATCATAGTAATTCAATGTCCATTCACAAGTAAAAGTTTAAGCTCTTGAGGGAAGACATTGTTTAGTTTCAAGTTTAAAACATTTAATGCATGTTTTATTTTAGAATTTAAGTTTTTATGGTGCAAATTTTAGCTGCGAGAGAATATCCCTGTTGTAATACTGTTCTTAAGAATGCCTCCTGTAACACTGTTTTGCCTAATGTGTTTTCTTGGAACCATTTAATGATGTTAATCAGGGTATGACTATATATGAGGTTTGATTGCTTTTGACATTTTATGGCATAACAGAAACTAAAGCTATATTGAACCAAATAAAATGAAAAATATAAAGTTCACAGAACCCACAACAAAAGTTAAAAATCAAAAGGAAAACAACAGCAATAAAAAATAGGTGCTAAAGATTCAGGCAAAAAAAAAAAAATCAACAATAATAAGAGAGAAAAAGCTAAAATTTAAATGCGATTAAAGGAGCCCAGAAATCTTAAAAAAAAAAAGCAAAGTGATTTTAAGAATGATTTATTAGATAAAAATATGCCCAAGTGTGTGGGATTTGGAAGGCAAATGATGAGAGTTAGATATATATCATTCAAAATTAAAAGTCATACATTCAATTAAAATATGATAGTTAAAATGGTGTCACAACTCACACATAGTTAAACACAGAATGTATTATAAAAAATTCATAACCTATAGAGATGAGCAAATACAACCTAGCACTTCCTGAGATTGCCACAGTTTGACAACTAACTCGACCTGGACTAATTTGTTGTTAGATCTTTCTTACTGTGCTGAGAGCTCAATAGAAAACACATTGCTGGAAGTTTGTGTAAGAACCAACAGTGAAATAAAAGCCTGTAACAACTAAGAGAGTTGGTGTATATCACACACCAACAATGATGCTTAGCTGATAAGTAGTTCAAGGTGAGATAATCCTATTGAATTCCCAGGTAGGAAATCTAGGTCTGCAGTGTGATGGTTGGCAAAGATGCATTCTCCAACCTGTAAAAAGAAAACTCTACAGGAGGAACAATGAACTTTGGCAGAAGCAGCTCAGCTGTTGAATGGGCGACACTATCAAGACATGTTAATGTCTTACAGTTAGCCTTGGATGCAGAAAAAGAACAAATGGCAACTAGGAGGCTATTAGCAGTCTTCCACTTGGGGTAAAATTCATAGTCTCAAGTAGGAAGACCTGAAAATGATTGTAATTTATAAGCATACTATAGAGACAACTGCTCACAGCAAAGAGATAAAGTTGGTTTGTTTGCCTCTATGTAGACTCTAGACTGGTGAAGCGTAGAAGGCCCCAAAATACAAGAGGGTTTGATAGTGAAGAAGATTTAACATCATCACTACCAAATCCTGTACCGACGTGTAGACCTGGAAATGTGTAGTCCAGTTTCAACCAGAAAAATTCACAATACAAGCAAAGTGAAGAACATTAGTCTGTTCACCACATGTGCTATTTAGATTGAGATGACAAATGTAAAGA
The DNA here is from genome assembly GCA_038380435.1 of Ryuthela nishihirai. Classification (NCBI taxonomy): domain Eukaryota; kingdom Metazoa; phylum Arthropoda; class Arachnida; order Araneae; family Heptathelidae; genus Ryuthela; species Ryuthela nishihirai. The sequence continues at coordinate 48,739,066 of JAWZYU010000024.1, read as the reverse complement.
GGTCAATTTTTGGTTGACGATGACACCAAGAAACTTGGTTGCCACCACAATAAAAATGGTGGAATCCCCAACTCAGGATCATAATCAGCAATCAGGATTCACAAGAAGATTATGCTTGTGCACATAAGCACCAAACAGTCTTTATGGAGAGAACCTCAACACTTTTGTTTTACCCAGATTATTTAGGACTACTTGCAGTTTTCAATAACCTTCATGCTGAAAATGATACTAAAATCATCAGCATAGAGAGCATCTTATACAGACAGAAAAAGTTTTGAGTGACAGAACTTATTATAACTGTGAAAAGCACAACATTCAAGACAGCCTTGAGGAATCCTCAGTTCTTTGGAGAAAGGCTAAGAATGAGTGTTAGCAACACAGACACGAAGAGACAAAAAGTTAATGATCTCTCAAGCACTCAACTACAAAATGGGCAAGAAGGGGCCCCCAAAAAGGATCCACATATAACTACAAGGATCCTCCTTTCTAGGGAGACGAGTTAAGTTACAGTGCACAGCAAACACAAAGGTGAATATTTAGCACCTTGTCAATGTAGCATGTATAAGCAGAATCTTCAAGGGTAATTAATAGATTCTGAAAAAAATTCACCGGCACCATGGCAGGAATCGAACCCGCATCTCTTCAGATTCATAATAATAATAATATAATATATATTATATTAATATAATAATATATTATATTAATATAATATATAATAATATAATTAATAAATAATAAAGATATATTATTATTATTATTATATATATTATAATATTAATATAAGATATAAATAATACCTTATAAATAATAATTATATAATAATATATAATAATAATAAATATAATAAATATATTAATAAATATAATAAATATATTAATAAATATAATAATAATATATAATTATAAATATTATAATAAACCTTATAAATCCTCTTAATTATATAATAATTATAAATAATAATATATATAATATAAATAATAAGATATTATAAATCTTATATAATAAGATAAATAATAATAATAATTATAATTAGATAATATATTATAAATAATAATATATAATAATTAATTATAATATTAATATAACCTTATAATAATATATAATAATATAATAATTATATATAATAATATAGACCTTATAAATAATATAATAAGACCTTATAAATAATAATAATAATAATAATATATTATAATAATAATAATTATATAATATAATAATAAGACCTTATAATAAATAATACCTTATAAATAAAATAATATAATAACACCTTATAAATCCTTATAATAATAAGATAATATATTATAATAATATAAATAATATAAGATAATATATAATATAATATAATTAATAAGACTTTATAAATAATAATAATACCTTATAAATATAATAATAATAATAATAATATATAATAAATATAATATAGACCTTATAAATAATATAATATATAATAAGACTTATAATAATAAATATATATATAATAATATATAAATAATATATAATAAGACCTTATAAATCCTCTTCTTGAGACGTGGCTGAAACAGCGCTATCTATACTCAAGGAGATGAAACTTTTTCAGTCGCTTTTTGATTCAGATGTTAGTGAGCAGGTCGCTAATGCTAAGACGTTAATATATAATTAAAAATCAATCCAAAGTGAATCTATTAATTAATGTTTGATGTCTATCTTAACAGGGAATATTGTTAGTTTCACTTTGAATTGATTTTTAATTATATATTAACATCTTAGCGTTAGCGACCTTCTCACTAACATCTGATAATCAAAAAGCAATGACTGAAAAAGATGCATCTCCTTGAGTACAGATGGCACTGTCTCAGCCACGTCTCAGGAAGAGGATTTATAAGGTCTTATTCTGAAAAATTTCATTGTCTAACACCTGGTGCAATGGTAGCACGCTCTGGCATGAATCTGGAGAGATGCGGGTTTGATTCCCGCCATGGCAGCGATGAATTTTTTTCAGAATCTATTAATGTTTGATGTCTATCTTAACAGGGAATACTGTGCATTCACCTTTGGATTGTTTACAATATATACATATATATTAAAAAAAGTGCTAATTTCTTAATGCATTTCTTTAGTTTTCCTGAAATATAAAGCATGTATTTTGGTATCATTCAAAAAATAAAGTGTAGAATTATGAAAACTTTAAAAATGATTATTTAGAGCAAAGGATTTTAAACAATATTCATTAGCTTTCAGTCAGAAATGGCCAAATGTACTCACCAATGTGGCAAAAAGACACCTTCTGTCAGGTTAGATTGCCAAATGCTTACTTTGAAAGATATGCTAACTTATTACCTGCTACTGACTGATACATATCATTAACTATTTTTTTTAATTACACAGTGATTATATTAAATCTACTGACACTGTTTGAGCCAAAAATCAGAACTCAAACAGTGTAACAAGGTTTAATTCATATAAATATCACTTACGTTGTAATCATTATATCAAAATCTTCAATTTCATCATTAATGATCTTTAGCCTCATTTCTTTTCGATTGTCTTGTGCGCCATGATAACACAGAACAGATGATGATGGCCACCAAGTTTGCAATTCTTTTTGCCAGTTATCTAAAAAATCACACTAGTGTAAGTTTTTAAGGATTAAATAAAGTTGCATATGAATATATAGCATTTGTTAAAAAATGGTAATAGTTTTTATTTTGTTACAGGTTACATATGCACAAGTGGTTATTTTATTACAATAGATCCATATAATACCACTAGGAAGTCTGATTCAGAATTCTGTAACTTCTTAAATAAGCTTTTTATGGAAAACTATGAATGAAGATAAATTCCAGATCTTAATCAAATCTATTGGAATCTCTGGTCTCAATAATATTCAGTCGGCATTTAAAGAGTTATTGATGTTGGAATTGTAAACAGCAATGAGACGAATGGTCTGAAAAAGCCAACAGGTTAAAATAAAAGCAATAATAATTTGCTAAAATGCAAAAACATAATTTTAGAAGTTTATATGATGAATATTTCAATTTTTGTCAATTTTTAATAATTTTTTTCAAAGTTAAATGTTTTAGCTACCACAACTGCTTAAATACTGAACAAACAATGCTGAAAATGTAAATATTTATCTTCAGTCAGATTTTCCCATGATGAAATTTATGCAAACAAAATAAAAAGTTTATCAGTGGTAACATTATATATGTTTCTGTTTCATTACAAGCTGAATATTTGTTTTATTGCAGATAGCAGGGGCTTATATTAGTATTGATCAATGATGCCTTAATAAGGTAAGCATTTTCTTCATTACCTTTTAAACTCCTAAGATGAATCAAATGAACACAGAGTGCTGATGTCTAATATTTTTTAACAAAAATAAGAACTTATTTCATCTGAATACTTATAAAGCACTTTTGACACTGTTCATGCAACTCCTGCTGTTACGAGTGATGTGAGTATAATTATTATTTTATGTGAAAAATTAACATTCAAATATATACAGTTGTATATTTTAATTGGTAATAAATGTAAAAATTATACAGGTATCCCTTAGCTTACACACTAGTTGCATTCTGAAGAGTGGTCCCAGAATCTGAATTTTTGCTCCCTTTAGTAATAAAGTTACAAGCGGAGGTTGCATTCCTAAACATTTGCATAAATTTACTTTTCTGTATGAAAGGATCTTTTTCTAATTATTTTCAGTTTGCTATGAAATAAAAACAATAAATAAAAGAAAAATATTAATATATTTATATTTTTGTTGTGATGAAAACCATTTCATTAAAAAAAGATTACATGAAAAGAAAATTTAATTATTTATTGACTTTCTTCTAAGTGAAGTTGATGGCTGTGAATTGTCATCAGTTGGAGTCTTTGTTCCATGTTTAAAGAATTTGTCTGTCCATCTTCTCTTTGTAGAACTCATCAAAGTAGGCCATGAGGTTCATCAATTTCCTTTCTAACTTGGAATTTCTCTGCTAGTCAGGATTGTTTTCGTCAAATAAGACCATGTCAGTGCCAATTGCTGAAAAGAGTCTGTTAAGATCTTAACCCAGAGCTTTGTAAACAGGCCAAACTTCTGCATTCAATTCAATTAATTTTTATTCCATCCACTTTAGTTACTTATAAATCATGTTTGTTTGCTTTTGTGTTAGACAAATTATTTCATTATATTCTAGTCTTTGATAAAAAAAAAAGTAACAAGGAAATATCTAAGTGAAATGTCTTGCCCATCTATATTTACTGATATCAGCATTCACGTGAAGTCACATTAACATGAAATTTCATGTCAGGGGTTGATAGCTGTACCTTCTAGCATATAAATGCACAAATCTTTTCCATTTGGTATGTACAGTGCAAACATTAGAATGTTCATATGATCTCATGAAGTGCTTATGCAGTCTTGCACAATTCTGTAGCTTTGAAACTATGGATAAATATAATTACGTAAATATATGACACTAATGACTAGCGACAGTACTGCTCCTATAACTACCAGGGTGAACTACTCAGATGGTGTTCTCACTCTGTTGGTAATCATAGTAGTTTACATGCTCGTTCAGTTGCAACTTTCTGGGGGTTAAGTAGGCAAGGATAACTTCGAGGTAAAGTTTTAAAATATGTTCATTGTGAGAGATTAAAGATATGGAAAAGTTCATAGCATTACTAATTGCACAATAATGTAATTACATCGAATGGATTCATTTAATATAGCAAACTTCCTTATAGCGGCAAAAGTCTAACGATGATGTGTTAGTTGTCTTGAAGTGCTGAAATAGCAAGAAACAAAATAATGCTACCAATTAGTTGCTTTATAAAGCTTTTTCAGTTTATATGCATAATCAATCTTATTACATTATCAAACACAATATGAAAACATTTGTATTGAACATTTGTCCTACAGTAAAATCTTAGTATACCATTTTAATGCTTCAATTAATAAGCAGTTGATAGTGTCGTGGTATGTCCCTCAGCTTCTAAGATAAAAAAAAAAAAGGTTTCCAGTTCAGTCCCCATTGTGGCAAAATGATTTTTTTCTCAAAACTTTGCTTTTATGTTCTTTTCTTTCCTTTTAACAAGTAAATATTTGAAAATAACTGATGTGGCATAACTTACCATTTTACAGAATTTGAAGATGTAAAACATTTATCTAGTGAAAAGATTTTGAAAAGCTGCGATGATTCAATTGCTTTACATATGTTTATGGAGTTGGAAGTGGAACAGCCTAAGGTGCTCAAGCACATTAGCAATTATGTTAGTTTGTACCTGGTGCACATGGGGGTGCTGAATACTCAGCGAAGGGACCACAAACTCTGTGGGAGTGTCATATCTTTACGAAGATATATTTATTTATGCTTCAAAACAAACTTCAGGAAAAGGTCTAAATTTTATTTTGTTGAAAAAGACTGCAAAATCAACTTGGCTGCCACATGAAGTTTATTTTTAGAAACTGATATTATAAGAGTTCAAGTTATTACCTTGAAGAAACTTGCAATTCATTCTGCAACTAAAGACGCTATTTATTAAAACACAGGGTCAAGACTTTTATTTAGACTGAAATACAACTGATGACAGCACTCTAAGTGGTTCCCAATAGTATAATAAAGCCAAGACTATTTTTATCCTTCCCATACCAATGTGAGCAATATTCAGTTCAAAATGGTGATTACACAAAGTAGCTTTCACCCACAACTGTCTCTAGCAAAGTAGGGAAAAAAATCTTTTTTACACACATATATATATTCTAAAACAAAATAGGCTTAAAAGTTAAATAACATTCACCTTTTGAATTTAACACACGTTTTTATATGCTGTATAATAATCTTGCTGACATTCTGATTGCAATTCTAAGAGCCTAATGCACTACCATTACTGTTCTTTCGGAATAGATTGCATTAGTGTTGAAATCAATGGTTATGAATATATTCTAAATTATTACCATTCACTTTCTTTAAAAGTTTTGCAAATTTTCAATAAATGAATTTTTTTTTGCAAGTTAAAATCTCATCACTGAAAAAGTAAGTACTTTGATTTTTTATTTTACTACTCTGTAAGCTCTAAAACTGCTTTTGCTTTCTAGAATTACTAGATTATTAGAATGATTCAGTTGTAAAAATGATAATTTTAAATTTAACCATATCTGTAAAATTCATTATAATTTCCTGCCAAAACAAGCAATAACTGCATCATTGTTTCATGCAAGTCAATGAATAGTTGTATTATGATTTTTAAGAGGTGTGGTTAAGTAATACAGTTTTTTTTATTTATTACTTATTTATCAATCTGGAGAAAAAAAAACTATAATTATATTTTTTTTAGTAATATTTCACATTGAACTGAAAGTGGATTTCAATCACATTAAGTTTTTAAAAGTAAAATAGAGTGCCTTTCTCAGAGGAGTGGTCATAACTTCCCTCATTGAGGGCTTGAATAACATATTTTCTAAACATTCCTGAAAAATAAGAGAATCATAAACAGATCTTTATATTTGTCTCTTTATAAATCTTTTATTAAAATGTTATCCTGTTCATTAATTAAAACTGAAGTTTGCAAGTAATTTATCTTCAGCTAAAGCATTTCTTGTTGAGTATGACTGATAGTTTCTAGGTTTAGGCATGTCCACATTGAAGCTTTATAAGTTTTTAAACAATGTATGACTATAAAGGACCATTTTCTGCTTCATTAAATTGCTAGCATTTTTAATAGAATGTTGGTTTTCCAGCTATAAGTTGAAGATATTGTTTCATGAAAATGTCTCTTGTTCATCGTATCGTTCATCGTATTGTTCATGTCATCTTGTTCATCGTAAAAAGCTGAACTTTCAATTAAATATCAAATAAAACTCTATAATCCTATGTTGATTGTGGATTTGACAATTCGAATAAAAATTTCTGAGACCCCGATTTGACAACTGCAGATCAAAGACTTTACCATTAATGAGTATCTAAGCTATTGTTGCAAAAATAGTTCTTGAATAAAATTTCTTTGCAATTTAAAATTATTAAATGAATTTCCATTGCATTCAACAATTAGCTATTTAAAATTAAATTAATATCTTCAATACTCTGACACTGTTAAATGTTTCTAAAGCACTTCAAAATTCTATGCTTACCTAGCATCAAGAGTAATGAATGAGATTTTATGTACCATAGAGGTGAGAAGTAAGATGAACTTCTTAGATGTAAGTTGATAGCAAGTGACTAGTTCATTTTATAGTCCTTGCTGGCAAGTAATTAGTCGCAGCACATTTGAAGTGGAAAAGATATGTGGTATGCTGAGTTGGTTGCTTATAGTAAAATTTTCTTCCAAAGTTTTGTGACTGCAGTAGTGTCAATAATAACTAAAGCTATTTATGGTAGCATAGAGTGCTTATAAATGAAAATCCATGATGTGAATCATAGAGTGCTTATAAACGTTAAAATCCATCCCCTTACTGTGGGCACATCTTCAGGTGGCAAGCAGCTTAAGGCACACTTAGGAGCAGTTGTTTGTTGAGCAGGAGAGAAAGATGGAGTGCAATAAATTGCAGTGTCAGTGGCTCAAGCTCCAAGGTTCAGAGTGTCTGGCAGATGTGCAGGTGGGTGCAATGCAATCTGCATGTGAAAAAGGTGAATAAGAGGGTGTGGAGTTCTGGTAACTCTGCAATATTTGAGAACTTCGAGAAAAGCTTTATTTTGTGAATAAAATTTAAATTTGCATTAATGTCCATTGCATTTGGGAACATAGTATATTCTATAAAATGAACTTGCCACTTGCTATCAACTTACATCTATGGAGTTCCTCTCATTTCCCACCTCTGTGGTATGTAAAATCTCATTCATTACACTGGGCAACAAATTTTCATAAAAGTCATGGCTCTGAGATAAAAGTAGCCATTTCGTAAAGATTTCAAGGTGCTGAACATGAATATGAGAATGAAAACGCAAAATTTGGCTACGATTTCCGAGAAATTCGCAGTAGTTTCTTACATAATAGAGTAATACGTACGTATGACATGTATTGGTAAAACTCTGATTCTACTTCCGACATTGCTTGTACAGCTGCCCAGGATCGTCTCAGGTGAGCATCCAACAGCAGTCAGCAAACATTGAAGCGTACCAGTTTCCCTGTTATCATTTCTACATCATTGCAGTGTCCTGGTGAAAATGTTCACCATGCTCATCACTAACCATGCTGCAGTTGTCAGAAAAGAAATATAAGTGGATATGGAGAAAGTGGATCTTTAAGGACATATTGCAGTCAAATTTGTGATACAGAGACAACATGTCCTTAACCAGTTTCTTGTAGTTGTCTGCCCCGACATTCGTGAGGAATTTAGTTGACACCAGATGAAATTTGTCCCAAGCCTTTTTCTCTTCACCCTGAAGCAGGTTGTTGAACATCTGATCTCTAAAGACCCACAAAAATTCCCTCTTTAATTTTCGCTTTGCTGAGTTGAGGGAATTTGTCAGCCAAAAGGTACAAACTTCAACATTTACAGCACCATGTTTTCATACCCATTCCAAAAAACAATAAAAAAGTGTTTTAAACTATGTAATAGTTTGAAAGTTCAGAATGTTCACGAGTCAGAAGTATCAGCATAAGAGTCTGCTGCTTATCTATGTCTACTAATCAGCTTCTAAAAGTTAACTTTTGCAAGACTTTCCTCCCCCTACTGAAATTATTTGAGTAACTTGCAAGTCAAATGGCACTTTTGATTAAAAAAGATAACTTTTATTTAAGACTACTAAAAATTAGTCTATGTTCTGAATGTAATAAAAAAAAGTGCTATTTTAATTTTGTGTGGAAATGTTTCAAAAATTACTCTTATGAAATATAAAAAAAACAGAAAAAAAAAAGTTTTTTTGAAAGTCAATATTACCTAATGTAGATGAGGGTACTACTATTAGATGTGGACCGACAATTTCTTGCTCCTTCAGATATGCTAAAAAAGCAATAGCTTGAACAGTTTTTCCAAGTCCCATTTCATCAGCTAAAATCCCATTCACTTCTTGATTGTGCATTAAAAGAAGCCAATTAAGTCCAAGCATCTGATATGGAGCTAAGTGCATTCTACAGAAAGCAAAAGAAAATGCAGGATTAGTACAACAATAAATACAGCAGTTAACTAAGGTAACATACTTAAAGCCTTTCATGGTGACTTTTAAAATCAATACACTGCTCAAAGAGGAAATTGCAACACCGCAAAGGAAGTGATATATATGCCCAAAATTGACAGGACAGTAGCTATGAGGGTAGATGTGCAAATGATTAAAAAACAGAATGTGAGAATGCAATGTAGGTGCGTTCATTGCAGATTCATCAGTACATCGTATATAGTAGTATATACAAGCCTGTAGACATCTCAGAATTCTATCAATCAGATGATTAATGGTTACCTGAGGTTTGGTGTTTCAAACAGCATCCAATTGCACACACAACTGTATTAAGTTCACTGCCAGAGGGAGCTGGAGAAGGTGGCAACAAGTTCGGGAAGTATGGCAGCCATGGGAAAATGTCCACAAATTGGAGACTGTCCATCACTATAAAGCTGTGTCAACTTGGATTCTCAATATCCTTGTTTGTGGTGACCCAGGACGAAGATTATAGTTAGGTTTTGGTGAGTGCTGGACTTTACTTCTATAGTACTGTTCAACCCCGACGGTGGATACTGGTAAACATGGCATTATCCCAATAAATGTAGTGCAGTCTCTGAATTGCAGAGCATCTGGGTTTTGTCATTCATTATATTACCTGGCCATCGCTATAAGTGCAGTGTGTGGGGGTGGCTAAATCAGAAATTTTCCTATCTCCAGCCCATTTTAGGCCAAGGGAAAGATTTTGGCCTAAAATGGGCTGGAGATACGAAAATTTCTGATTTAGATTATGCTGATGATTTAACCCATTTGGCAAATGATGTTGATGAGACTGGTAGTAGAGTAGGTTTGGTTAAAACAGAGAGAAAACTAAAGTGATGAAAATTGGTCAGGCAGGTTGTGATTCAGTTCATCTGAATGTTTGCAGTCTTGAGCAGGTGTCGCAGTTTAATTACCTTGGGAGCTATGTAACAGATACTGGTGATGTGAGGCATGAGATTAACAGACGAATAGGGATTGCTGCCGGGACTTTTAAGAATCTATAGAGATTGTGGAGAAATAGGCGTATACACCTAAAGACTAAAATTAGACTTTATAAAGTTTGGTTCTTTCTAGGATTAGTTATGGTAGCGAAACTTGGATGCTGTGTAAACAAGATAACAGGAAACTAGATGCTTTTGATTCTAGATGCTTACGTAGTATCTTGGGTATTAGGTGGTTTATCTTTGTAAATAATGATGAGGTTAGGCAATGGAGTCTGCAACCTCCTTTAAGCAGCATATTGTGCAGAGAGAGACTCTGTTGGTTTGGCCATGTTGCCCGTATGAACAATTATAGATTGGCGAATAGGGTTATGAACAGTGTGCCTAGAGGCCTCAGAAGGAGGGGGAGACCTAGGATGTGGTGGGCAGACAATGTCAAACAGGACCTTGTTAGAATTGGTGTGCAGTAGCCAGATGCAGCAGATGTAGCTCAGGACACATATGCTTGGAGAATTAAACTGAACAGTTTGGTTGGACCTCTGTACCCCATGGCTGCTTGAGGATGATGAGAATCAGTCCAGGCATGGGTAGTAACAAAAGGTCATGCCACAGGATTAACAATGCCATCGATGTAATATCTTGTCATTAGTGTACCAGAAACATGGAGCAGAGGTGTCTGGCTACCATATGTGATGCCATCCAACACCACTGTACCATGGTGGCCATTAATCGAATAGGCTTTCTCATGTCGTTGACGATGCCCTATGCCATGCAGGCAAACAACCGTGTGTAATGCCAAAACAGAATCAGGACTCATCTGTAAACAACGCTCTTCTCCATTCTGTAGTCCAATGTTGCCTCGCTTGACACCAGTGGAGACAGTGTAACAGTGTCTCTGCAATGGCAGATGCTGGACTAGATGTCTTGCCCTCATTCCTGTGTCATGCAAACACTTGCTAATGCTTGCATGTCCACAGTATCCGTACTGGTCTGCAAATTATTCCGCAACAGTCACTATGGTGAAAGGGTCGTTAACAGCCTTTCTACGAAGCATGTGATCTTCACACCCTGTGGTATGGCATGGTAGTCCATATTGTGTGAGATGCACCACTGCACTGTGCTCACATTATGCCTGGCACACGGCAAGCACTTGAAGGCTCAATCTGAGCTCTTGCATATCAATGATTTGCTCTCAGAAGGTGCCAACTCTATATAAGGGTCCTGCCAGCATCTCCAAAGCATGTTCTGAACATTTTTGCAGCATACACTCCAACCTAACTATTGGTTGCGCTATGACATAAGATCATGGGCACCCAGTATCTATCCACAGCTGGGTGTCACATGTCCATTCGCTGTGGAATCTTGATCATTTGTATATCTCTGATTGCCTACTGTGATTTACATATCTCTACTTCCATTTGTTCTTGGTGTTGCGGTTTCCACTTTGAGCAATGTATATGCAAGTAACAGGTTTATGAAACATGCACACAAACATGGACAATAATATGTTGAGGAAAATTTACACCAAACATTGCTGAAACTAATGTTGGAGCATAAAGAAGCAGTTGGGACATGTTAAATCATAATTCTACAGTTTAACTTCCAACAGCAACCAATTCCTTTTAAACATGAATCAACCAGAGTTACCAGTTCTTCAGGTTTTACCTGAATCCTCTGGGTATGAGTATATTATCAGCAAACTCCAGGGTTCGTCATAAATTCTCTGGATCATATAATAGTTACCTATACAGTTTTCATTTAAAGTGTCTGTATTTTGGAAAGTCATCTCGAGGTTTCTGTTGCATTATTAATTCTGTCATTTATGGCTTATTGCACAACATACAAATTTTACTTTGGCATACAAATTTTTCTTTCTGCTAATTTTTCATTTAAACATGGAAGTGGGATTTCTCAAGTACTGATTAAAAACAAAACCATGGAAATTTGTGGATAAAATCCTCCCAATTTCTCCAAGTAATTCATACAGGGCATCCCCTCCCCCCCGAAAAAATACATATCTATATATCTTTCAGATGTTAACAATGTTTACTTATATCAATAGAGACAGAATGTTAATATTTTGATGTATTATAAGGATGTTTCTACATGTTGCCCAGTGTAAAGCAAAATGGAACAGATGACATTTGAGCAATGTAAGGGAATTCTTTGCATATTCCTCTCAAACTACAGAGTGTACATTGGGACACTGTAGTTTGAGAGGATTTTCCTCATTATGGGTAAAGCATGATATGACAGAAATCGAATGAGTAGCTTCTAAAGTTGAATATTAAACTAAATTTTAGCATAAGTTGTCAAGAATTTCTTGATTTCATTGAGCTTGTCAGTTTGCGAAGGTAGATTATGCAGGAAAAAAATGCACTGCAATATTTGTTAGACAAATACAAACAGTTAGGCTTGTTAATCGAGAATCGAAATTGATGCTTTACTATTTTATCATTAGCCTTCTACTTATAAAATAAACACTCCCTCAAGCAGCTGCTTGCCACAGAGGTCTGACAGGAGCCTGTCAGTTTATAAGCCATAGTAGGTCTGTGAGAATGGCAGAACCTCAGCAGAAAACAACACAAACACCCATGCCCTACTCAGGGCTCGAAACCAGTTTCCTTTCATCAGTAACCAAGCACGTTAACCACTCGGCCAGGGATTGACAATGTGATAGTCCACTCATTCACTTTTACTTTATTTACATTATATTTATTATTTTGGAACTCTTAATTTCAGTTGGCATCATCATTTTTCCTCATCCAAGTCCACAAAAGGAGTTGTGCATGTACACTCTGAGTTTTGATTGACAGCCACTAATGCGCATATAAGGACACCCCCCCCCCTTTGCATCATAGCTAGAACAAGCATGCAATCATACACTGATCAGACAAAACATTAAAACTACCTACCTAATATGATGTAGATCCCCCTCTCACCACCAAAAGAGCAGTCTCCCAATGAGGCATAGATTCAGCGAGATGTTGGTAGGTGGTGCTTGCTATTTGGTACCATGACTGCAATAGAAGATCCTGCAGTTTCTGTAAATTACATGGTTGGGGGATGCTGCCTGTACCCGTTTCTCCAACTCAAATCACAAATGCTCAATAGGTTTCATGTCTGACGAATTTGGGGGCCATGGCAATAAATTGAATTCCTCGTCATGTTCTAGGAAACATTTTTGAGTCTTCTTCGCAGTGTGACATGGGGCATTGTCTTGTTGAAAGAAGCAATCTCCGCCAAGGAATACATTGCCATAAAGGGGTATACTTGGTTAGCCACAATGTTCAGGTAGGTGACAGCTGTCAGAGTTTGCTCTACAGGTATAATTGGTCCAAGTGTTCCCCAAGAAAATATTGCCCAGACCATCACACTCCCTCCAGCCGCCTGGATCCATCCCACAGTGCATTCAGGTGAGGCTTCCATGGGTAAATGTCGCACACAAGCTTGTCCAACCACATGGTGTAACAGAAAATGGGATTCGTCTTACCATGTAACCCTCTTCCAGTTTACTATGGTCCAATGTCAATGATTACGTGCCCACTGCAAGCGTTGATGACAATAAATGACTGAACATAGGCACATGAATGGGTCTGTGGAGACTCATATCCAAGAGCTTACGATGAACTGTATGTTCGGAAACATTGGGCCGTTTACCACAATTGAAATTATAGGTAATGTTAGCCACAGTAGCCCTCCTGTTGCTGCAGACAAGATGAGATAGCCTGCGCTGACCTCTGGCATCAATGAGGTGTGGCCAGCCCACGCCTTGTCGGTGGCTTGAAGTGTTACTGTTTCAGACCATTTTTGATAGGTACTACTACTGAATAGTGTGGGCAGCCTACCAGTGTCGCTGTTTCAGAGATGCTCTTACAAAGGCATCTTGCCATAACAATCTGGCCTTTATTGGGTTGTTTTACCTCTGAGCGGCACTTTTTTGCACACCATGGGCTAAATGGCCAGGTCACATGGACCCCGAAGGTTCAGAGAAGGTTGGGGGAGGGAACCCACTGGAACAGCTGTTGGGAGACAGATGGTAACCTCCCGTCAAGGCCATCCAGCGTGTTCTTTAACGTGCACAGGGTATGGCTCTCCCGCACACGGGGCCATGGCTTAACATCCCATCCGACGGAGGGCAGCCTTTCCAAGCCCATCGGTGTCCCCTACTGACCGTGGGCAGGGTCTGGCCTTTGTTGAAATCAGATAAATCCTTTGCTTTTTCCATGTTGAGACAAAATAAAATATTGCCTGGGAGAGCTCTGACCTAGGTATTATTATATGTCATCCATTACCTGGGCACATGACACTGATTGGCTGCATGTGTGCTTCTTTGCATAACGCAGAGGTGGTTTTAATGTGTTGGCTGATCGGTGTACATATATGTATAAATTGTAAGTTATTTAATGCAATTGTCCAAGTTAGCAAATTTTTGAGCTCATTAGTTATATGTATTAATCATAGATTTAACAGCATAAGCCGAAATTTTTGTTGAGCAAGGAACTGCAATTTCAGCACAGTTATTGCTGATAGTTAAGATCTTTATTGTATTTATGCAAAGATTAGAAGTGTCCGGACACACACACACACACGATAGATAAACTTTTTGATAAGCAAGTTTATTGCAAACTTAGTATAGCTTTAGTATTGTATTGTTGAATAGCAGTAACCTTTGCTGCTCAAGATAAAAAAAAAGTTTCAAAATTTTGGCAGATTGCTAAACATGTCAGCTAGAAATATGGACGATTTTGCCATTATGACTCCCAACTGCATTATGTCCCTGAAATAGGTTGCAGGATGTGATGAAAGAAGCAGAAGTGATATTGAATCTGCTTAAAGATCCTTGGAAGAATGACAATAACCCCTAAATTTGCTGACAATGCTACATCAGCTCACAAACCAATAAAATTTGAACGTAACGTTCCATTTTTTGTTCCATCAGAAGCAAGTGATAGAACAGAGCATTGCCAATCAATTTATTAACTATCAGCAAGTCCTTATTTTAATTTTCCTCTACCTGAGATAAGGTTCAACAATTCGAAATGTCCAGTATTGTAGGCATTCGTCAAGTCCATGGAAGAGCATTTCTGCTTAGTGCCCAGCAACAAAAAGGTGGTTTGCACAGTATCTTATTTAAATGGGTTTGCTAAGCAATGGTGGAATAACATAGGATGTCATCATGGAATAGAATTTTGGAAAGATTTTAAGAATGAACTGTTGGAAATCTATCCAACCTTATGATGATTTTACACTTTTAGCTCCAGAACCTTTTCCACAAAGACAAAGGAAATGATATCAAAATATTCATCTGGGGTACAGTAGACTTATACCAATTGTACAATGCTGATGCCACCGAAATTGACATAATAAACTGCATTTACTCCCAGTTACTATTGCCTTTAAGATTTTTTAGAGGTTCAAAATATAACTTCAATTTCAACTTTAAGTCAAATTGGCTTGGCAATACACTGCAAGAAGAGAATGTGCAAAAACGGCATTAAATCAACATTGAATGCAATCCTCGCCAAAGCAGCGATATAAGGTTGAGTCTCACAAAATAACTCCCTCACGACTGGAAGTTACACAATCCTGACAATTTGCACCGAACGATGCAGATTATGTTCCGTGTCAAGCTTCAAATGATGAAACTAGACTAAACACTTCTGCTACAAATAATGGAGAAACTTTCAGATGTAATTTTTGTGACCAACTAGGGCACACTAAACAACACTGATACATAAAAAACAACAATTTGGGAGACTTACATCAGGATCTTTGAAGTGAGAGGTCAAAGTTCCTCAAGAGAAGCCCTCTCATGAGTCAAGTCTTACCACTGTTGGTACACATAATGTTTTAGAATTACCTTTTGTGAAGCTTTGTCACGAAAAAAAAAACCTGAATTAATAGATCACATCGATACAGGAGCTGATCTTGCATGTCTAAATAAGAAGGTTTTAGATGAAATTAACCATAATTGTGAATTGAAATTGCAGATGCGGTCTAGAGGATTTTCTAATTTATCTTAGAGTCCAGAGCAGAGTGTTCAGGAAGAAATTGTAAAATGTCCTATCAGTTTAAGTAATGTGAATTTAGAAATTCAAGTTTTTAACAAGAAAGTTATTAAAGTGGATTTTTAAAGGAAAATAATGTCAATTGAATGATAACGAGAAAGGCGCTGAAGTTTTAAAGGAAAATAATGCTAATGAATTTATAAATAATGAGCCAAGTATCCCAAAAATTATTTTGAGTGCAAATAATCCTGTTGAATTTAACAAGTTAAGAAATTTTCTACTGTTGAAGCATCATTTGGAAGCAGGTAGCAAATAGCCCTGGAAAGCACAAAGCCAGGCTCTTCAAAGACAAGCATGTAGTGAGAATATGTCAACGAGACAAGGACAGCCTGCAGAGCAACAACCAGCAACATAGCAGTACACAGATAATAGATGACATCACCAGTGAGGTCTTCAGTTAAGTGCCTACACCTAGTTTATCAAATGGTGCAGGAATGAAGTCTCCAGGAAACAACTGGACGATGATTTATTGCAACGGAGTCAATAATGAAAATTTAAGAATATTATTATTCTTCCACTGTGGCACTAATTATTTATGATGTCTTATTTCTTTTTTCTGGAATAGAAGACAGAGATGACTGCTGAAGATTATTTATAGTTGTTCATACTTATAGATTTTGGAATGCTGAAACTTTAATTTCAATATTTATTTTTGGAAAAGTGATTTATTATTCAAGGTTTATAATGTGAGTTTATAATGTGAAGTGATAACTTTTTTTTATGTGTTCTGGTTCATCTGAAGTTCCAGTTGAACCATAAGGAGTTAAATTTTGTATTAATGTTTATGGATGTGATGATGAGAATGAAAGAGAATTTAGTATACTGTGATTATATAAATCGTATTTTGAAGCGTAATTTTTGTATATGAAGTATATATTTCTGTATGTAAAGTGATTCTTGTTATAAAATTTTGTTATTGTAAAATTTGGATGGAATTGTATTGAATGAAATGTTAACATCATATATGATAAATTAATGATACAGCTTTTTTTGACTATTAGATACGATCTATATATCTGTTTAAATCTGTTTGGTATCATCAATGATATTGATGCATCGGATGATGCGTAATTATCGGGATGATATTGGCAGCATTTGTTTGCATACATATGAGCTGACCATGATGTCTTGAAGTTTTTGTATCTTCTTTGAGCTGTCTCCAATGACAAGGCCTAGTTTGACCGAACCTGTCACTAACAAAACTCCTTCGGGAGGGGAACGTAAAGCTCAATGAGGGGAGGTAATTAATGCTATTTTTATTTCAGCTAGATCTCGATTCATTGTGTTTAGGCAAAGTTTTAGCGGATGATTACACTCCCACTTGTTTGTAAAATGAAATTATTAGCTTCGCATATTTGATTGCAGTTAGGAAGATTTAATGGAATGCCAATACCCACTTTTTCATGTATGGCAGGCACCAAAGAAGATTAGATTTCATGCATTTGATTTTTGTTAGGGAATAAGCAGATGTTATGTATCCCACTTCATGCACCTGTATTATGTTCGGTGAATGAGCAGAAATGCTGCATTTTTCATTTTTTCTTTAATATTTTTAGCAGATAAGTAGATTTAGGAATGAGATTAACAAGTTTTTTACAGTCAAGAGTAAGCAATTTTCAGAATTTGTACCTGTTTATTCAAGCTTAAAAAATAATATTTTCCTTTTTCATTTGATGCGTATTTTATTAAACTACAATATAAATAATTTGAAAAAGTCATCTGATTGCCATATTTTAGAAGCGCTATACAGTATTGCCGATTTGTTTGTTAACTTTACTCTGTATTGAAGCAATCACCTGATTTAAGCTCAGAAGTTTTATTTGAATTATCATCAACATATTTTTCCTTAGATTTTCAAAAATCTCTTAAAAATTAACAAAAACAAAATGCTGTTTTAAAAACTGAAGATTTTGGAAGTAATTATGAAATATGTACCTTTTTTGGTATACCACTGTAAAAAGCATTAAAATTAATATGTCACTACAATGTTCATATTTTTTACTTCAATAAAATTCAGTAAATTCTCTTTAATTTGGTATATAATATTATTTACATTAATTCTGACCAGGATTTGTACTTTCTGATTTTGGAATTTTACTACTTTAATTTCATTTAACATGGAATCAAATTATACATTAGGAACTATTATACTCAAATAGAGATATTGCTTAAATGCTTTTAATTCTAATTGCCGCATTTCTTTTTATGCTTTCCTTATAACTGCATTAAGTAATAGGAGTCCTGCAAATTTAACTATTTTACATATTTTTCAAACTTTTTTGTAATATCTATAAAAATTCAAAGATTAAATTAAGTCTTCTGCACATCAGTAGAAAGTTAAGTCTTAACTTTAAGAAACCAAGGGCTCTTCTTAATAGAAAAATTTCTTAGTCGAATAATGCATAGCTCTATGCTTAACTTAGTTGTGCATATAGATAAAGTTTTAAAATAATTACTTTTTTCATTTGAAAAAAAAAAAAGAAAAAAATTATGGCCAACTAAAAATAATCCCCAAAATCATAAATGTAAATAAAGTAAAACTGGTTAAAGAAAAGCAAAAGTGAATGGGTGGACTGGACCATCACAACCCCCTCTCCCAATGGGAGTCAAAATTTGACCTAAGATTTTGATGAGCAATTTTGAATAAAAGGACACTTCCTGCATCATTTACATATCGCTGAACATAAATAAAGTAATAAATATACATACACAAAAATATTCTAAAGTTGACTTGTTTATTGGACTCTGCAACAAGCCCGACTTTTCTCAAAGTATGGTACGGAGAAAAACAAATTACAAAATGGAAGAAATGTTTACTTTAAACAAGAAAATTATTTGTTATTCAGAAATAAATAGCCTTTCTATTCATATACATTATAATCATTTCTGTCTATTAGTGCTTTTTTAAACAAATTTTTATTTGTGTTGCCAGATGCATTTTTTACTATGACTAAAAAAAAAGTCTTAAAACTAGTAGTCTTTTTTGTTAAATATTTTATTTTCAGAAAATCCAGAATTAAATGCTGATTAATTTGGCATATAACATGCTGTAATTTCCTTTCATTAGTTATTTAGCAAAAAAGGTCTAAAGTTAATTTTGTTTTGCCTGATCAGAGTGAAAAATCAGCTAGACTTGGGAAGGGTTAAACACAAATTCTGATCTGTGCCTGCTAACTTTTTGTTATTTGTGAAAGACAATCTAGATCATGATTACAAAGGTGTATGGTATAAACTTGCCTCTGATTTAAAATTAGCATTTCCTAGTATTGAAGCATTTTTAAGAAATGACAGTGCCAAATACAAAAACTTCTGGAGAAAGTTTCTTCAGTGAGTTGAAAACTATAAAAAAAATTACAGGAGAATACTGAATTATACATCTTTACATTATGTCAAGATACCAAAAGTTAATTATATTACCAGCCTAATGAAATAAGACCAGTTAAGTCATCAAAGCTATGGGAATTTTACATAGTAACAGATCTTATTTACATCTATTAACAGTTACAAATACAAATTTTAAAACAGGTGCATTTTATAACTAAATTACCTGTTGTTTAGAATATTTGGTTGGTGAGTAATATAGTCTTTATATTCATCCTTTTCTTCCTTTAAATGTTCTACTAGATCTTCCATTTCATAAGCAATTTGTTCACACTTTGCCATAAGCCTGTTCACTGCAGTCCTCATATCAAGAACTTTTTTTGCTCCATTCAATAAATCAGGAGAGAGGTGTTTATCATTTCCAAGCTTTTGTACCTGTTTCAAATTTATCAGTTCTGTTTTATAAACATCTAAAACACATAACTGTTTACTAAAGTTTAGTTTCTACAATTTGCATTTCTGAATGAAGTATATTAGAAAACAATTTCGACCTTATTAATTCAAAAATTAGTTCAGAATAAGGATAAAATACTTAATTTAAAATGCAAAAACACTATTATATTCCTGTTTGGTGAAGCATAAATATATAAATTTTAAATTTAACCCTGCACCAATAAGCATATACTTTTGTTTCATGGTACACTCATTCCTCATTAAACAGGCACTTTTCTTACAAGTATTCACTAAAATGAGTGATACATACCCTACCCTACCCTCCAGTCTAATACAAGATCCAAGCAAGCAGTTTGTCTTTGAGCATGTTGAAACACATTTCTTTCATATTGTCTCACTAGTCCACAGAAAATTCTTATATGTACTGAATTTCTTTCTTGCTTATATCTTCAGTACATATAAGAATATTTGTATGTGTCCTAACAGATGTCCAGTGGTTTCTCTTTCCCCATCCTTCTCTTAACCCTTAGAGTCCTTGTGACCTGGCCATTTTGCCCCAAAGTATATATATATAAAAAAAAAAGTGTCACTCAGAGGTAAAACTAACCAACTCCTCTATCCTGAGCAAGAGAGTTGGTGCATATCAATTGTAATAAGGTCTTGCTTGACTTGTCCACCTACCTTATTCTAGGTCTGCCCCTTTTCCTCAAGTTAGGAATCATGTTTAACTCTGTTCACTAATTTGAAGTTCTGCATGTGAATATATGACTAAAATAATTTATCTAGGTAGTAATGTGGTTGACTCTTTTACTTAATCTCATTATTACTTACTTATCAAAGCACCTAATTCTCAAGTTGGGTTGTTTTACCTCTGAGCGGCACTTTTTTGCACACCATGGGCTAAATGGCCAGGTCACATGGACCCCGTAGGCTCAGAGAAGGTTGGGGGAGGGGACCTACTGGAACAGCTGTTGGGAGACAGATGGTAGCCTCCCGTCAAGGCCATCCAGCGTGTTCTTTAACGTGCACAGGGTATGGCTCTCCCGCACACGGGGCCACGGCTTAACATCCCATCCGATGGACGGCGGCCTTTCCAAGCCCATCGGTGTCCCCTACTGACCGTGGGCAGGGCGGGGAATTTTGCGGAGATAAATCTCAACGCTGACCCAGCTGGGACTCGAACCTGGGAACTACAGATTATGAGCCTGGCGTGCTACCGACTGAGCCACCACCCCCGCCCCCACCTAATTCTCAAGATATTACATACATATTAAGTTACCTGTCATCTTATTTGGAAAGTAGTTATCAAATTTCACTACAATAACAAACTTTAAGAAAGGACTAAATTGTTACATATATTTTCTCTCTCTATCTATTCTCTTGTTTACCTCAAGATGCCCACTGTCAATATCTGTCATCCAAGATAATTAAAATGAGAAATGTTTTCAGGATCACAAGGCATTCATTCAAATAAAACAGTAGCACCTTTCACCTGACCCATCTTCATCCTTTCAGTTTTCTCTGTCACCAAACCTACTTTATTACTAATTTTGTAAATAATTCTAATTATAGAGTTAATCTCATGAGCATGATTTAAGCTTCCCATCTAAAAAGAAATACTACGCTTCAACAGAAGAAAATATCTGAAAATCAATCCCTATATGTCATTAACATATTACATACTAATTTAACCTTTTCGCTACCACATTGGCCAAGCTGCCAGTGTGGTAGCTTGGCCATAGAGGTCTGACAAGAACCAGTATAACACCTCCTAGAAAAGATCTATGAGGAAGGCAAGACCTCAGCAGTAGGACAACCCACGAAATATCAATATTTTATTCATGGCTTGGACACTGGTCCCTCTGATCCACAACCAAGCATGCTAATCTTGGCCACCAGGACAGAATGCAAATAAAGGAAATCCAATGATAAAAACTCCCAAGGAGATGTCTAACAGAACAGGAGACAAGTGAAGAGTTAGCCAAAAACTCAGGTTTCAGAAGTAATGTATACTGAAATCAAAACCTCCTGATAGCATATCAGGTGAAGTATGCCATTATACAGGGGTTTATCAAAATAATGGAAACACTGACAGCAACCGGAGTACACGCAATGTGCCATATGCATATTACAGGGATGACATCAGTTGTATATGTGGTTAATATGTATGTATCAACTGTGATGCGAGGTATATAAAGGGGAAAAGTACAATGTTCGCTATCACGCAGCAGTGCCACAGGTGCAGGTGAAACAGCTGTTGAGTAATTGTTGACAATGTCAGATCTCAGTGACCTCCAAAAAAGCATGATAAAAAATGTGCAAATTGTGGACATCATACAAAGTTGTCAGCTATGGATAGGCGAATGTTGGCATGGACTGTATAACAGAAGCACAAGGGCACGGCACTGCAAATAGCAGCAGAGTTGAACACCAGTTGGAATGATCCCATTTCTGTTATAACAGTTCATCAGGAACTTCATTGTGCCAGTATTTATGGCCATGCTGCAATCCACAAACATCTGATTACCAACATCAATGCAACAAATCATGTAAGGTGGTGTGCAAAGCACTTAAAACTGGGATGCTAAAGACTGGCAGCAAGTCATCTGGTCTGATGAATCATGCTACACATTGTTAACTTTCTTTAAATGTCTGGTGAAAACCTGCAGAAGTGTACCACCCCCATTACTGTTTTGTTACGACTGGGAAGCACGGAGGTGGATCCCTGATACTGTGGGGTGCCATATCATGGCATTCCTTGCAGGAGCTTCAGGTCGTCCCATCCACAATGTATGAATCCATTCTCGGGGACCACCTGCACCCAATGTTGCGAGCATTGTTCTCTAATGACTGTCCCTGGTTTCAAGCGGATAATGAACCTGGGCATTGTGTGAAACGTCTCAAGTTGTGGTTTGCAGAGAATGAGGATACCATGGCCACCTCAAACTCAAGACCTCAATATTATTGAACATTTGTGGGAATATCTGGAGCACAAGATCAGATCACACTTTCCACCTCCAGGATTACTGGCACAGTTGGGCCATACTTTACAGGAGGAATGGGCCCACATTCCATTATCATATGTGCATGGCTTGTGTAAGTCTATTCCACATTGAATTCAGTCTGTTCTGAAAGCCTGAGGTGGGTCTACAGCTTAATAAAATGTTCTCCACAAACAATATGTGTTTCCATTATTTTGATCAACCCCTGTATGTCCTTGTGACAAGGAAATTATGAACTTTTTTCTTCTTATGTTTCTTCATGAAGAGCCAAATAAAAAAAAAAATTCACACGTTTCTATTTATATAACTGCCTCTTATAAAAAAAAAAGAGTGCAATACTGATATATGGTTTTTACACATTATGAAAGAAAAACTTAAAACAATGTACTTAAACTATCATTAAAAAATATGAGTTATCAGTATAAAATACAGAAGATTTTTAATACATACCAAATCTGCCCAGCCTTTAAAGGGTCGATACTTCTGGATCACTTCTGCTTTCTTTTTACTACATCCTGGAACAGTTGCGAATTCTTCATTAGTAGCACTTTGAAAGAATGTAAAAACAGCTCCTCGTGCTGGAGTAAGAGTATCTTCTACATCACTTTCTTCACTATCATAAACATCTTGGTTACGATATTCCTCTCCATCATCATCCTCATCTGATCCAAAATTTTTTTTCTTTCTCTTTTTTGTATGTTTTATCCTTGCTGAATTTTCTTTGGATTCTTTTGTTTTCTTTATATTTCCTTGTTCATCTATACAAAAACTAGAACTGGTACTAGAGTTATCAATACTTAAGCTTTCAGAAAGAACATTTGTAGGAACAGAACTATTACTGCTAATTTTGCTGCATGTTATAGTCATATTTGGTATTTTTGCATTGCTATTCCCTTGATCATTTCTATTTTTATGCTCAGAGGTTACTTTTGGTGTATGAACTTCTGTTATAGTAAGCGATAACTTGTTGAGTTCTGCAAAATGGCTTAATTTATTTGCACTTTGATCTGATTTATTGGCATGCAATTGCTGATTATCATTCACTTTTTGTGGAAGTGTTTCATCATCACTATCATCAGTCACTGGAATTATACGCTTCATCTTCTTAACAGGAGGCTCACTACTAGAAGGGTAGTGTATAACTGCTCCAACCTGAGCTTTAGTTTGCAAACTACTCCCCACCAATGTTGGTACATTACTGTTGGACACTGATGGCGGTACACTACTGTTGGACACTGATGGCGGTACACTACTGTTGGACACTGATGGTGGTACACTACTGTTGGACACTGATGGTGGTACATTACTGTTGGACACTTCTACAATGTCTTCGGTGCTTTCATCACTGCTATCTAGTACAATTTCTTCTGTTACAACTGATGTTTTGGTTTCTTCATTTACATCTAAATTTTCTAATTGCATCCATTCACTATTTGTCATTTCTGAGTCATAGACTACACCTTTACCAAAACCTGAAGTGTTCCCTAGGGGTTCTGGAAGGACAATTTTTCTTCGTGTCTGACGAAGAGGTTTACTTTTGACTACTTCAAGAGCTTTCTCTAGGTTCCATTGACAAGCCACTAAAATATCTTGTGCTTCCTGCGAAAACAAAGAGAATATGCATAAATGGAACTCAGCTACAAAATAAATGAGGTACATTAGCAAGAACACCAATTATTTTAGTTTTGATTCAATTATTACTTTGGAGACCGAAATTTAGTGGCAAAATTAAGGACTTGCAGTACTAATGTTTTGGTTTCTGGGCCATGACAACTTTTTGCAGAGTATTATTTATTATAATGGAAGAGTACCTTTAGAATCTTGTCATGTGTAAAGAGTAGCAAGCAGTTAACAAGATGTATGAAACAAAAATAATTTTTAAATGTAATTTCTTTAACAAATCTGTTGACTATAAATGAATTTATTGCAGTGCAAACAATTCTAAAAAATAAAGTAAAATCATATTAAAACAATTACAAAATATTGAGTTCTGTCACAGAATTATTCTGAATGTACACTATTAAATTATAAAATTACACTGGAAAGAGATTTGTGTATCAATCCCTCATGAACATGAATCACTCAGGCAGAGTCACTCTGATAAAAGAGTTTTTTGAGGGAAAGTCTTTAGTACCTTTTCAATGAGATATTCTCTTCTGGAGGGGGAATGGAAGGTGAGGGCTAGCAAATCAGTTTAGACTATTGATGCAGCAATTTATGAATACTTTTTTTTATCCTACCCAGCTGAGGAATGGTTCACAGGGTCTTGGTGCTGATCAATTAAATCTGCCCAAAGTCTAATGACTTTGAGCATATGAATCCTGAACCTTCTGCACTCTAAGGAAACTACTACTGTGTTCTTGTTTGTGAGTTGCAACCCCAACTGCACAGGATACCTTTATCAGTTACCCACAGATACCCTTTATCAGATGCACAGGATACCTTTTATCAGTTGGTGGATATAATACTGGTCAAAGACCATTCATTTTATGCACCTGAACCTTAGCTTCTACAAGCATTACCAACTTTTAACTGGAGTAATGTGTTTCTGGCTGGCCATTTTCTCTTTTGATGCTGGTTCTTGAAAAGGTTCACTTGTAAAGGTGGTGTGCGAGTTCCTACTGCTATTGGTAGCTTAAGCCTTTAGCAGCAGGGTAATGGACCTTTACTTAACATCACATGATTAGGGAGCTGTTTAATATTGTTTGTTGGCTTTGCCTCTCTCAATACACCTATTCTTTAAAAATCCTACTAAGCATTTTCATTTCACAATACCTGGAATGTGAGAATTCTACATATTATTTTCTCTTGATGCCCCCACACAGGAATTCCACCATTATCCACACATTCTGTGCTTCCACGAGACCAGATGGACAAGTAAAGCAATTATTTGAAAATCTTAAATTTTCCTTTTCAGGATGAGGATAGAAAACATCTACAAGGTGTATATTTCCTTCTCAACAGAAATGCCAGTGATGCTCTTCTAGGATATATATCATTGCATTAATGAGAGTTCTTACAGCTAAATTTAAAACACGGATTAAAGATATGAATTTATTTATTTATTGTGATGTTCCCACCAAAGACTGATGAGAATGAGAAGTAATTTTACAGACAATTTCAGGATATTTGAAGTCTGCCAAGAAAAGAGATAATGCTATGAGTAATTCACTGCAAGAGCAATTATCAGGGCATCAGATGGTTTAGAAACATGAAAATTTTTATTTAGATTATGCTGAAGATTGGCTCTTTTGACATAGGAGGTGAAATATAAGGTTAGAGGGGATCAAATTTCTCAACTAACAACAGATGTAAGGTGGCTTAGTAGGAAACAATCCTTCCGATTAGTGAGTTATTAAGACATGATGTAAACTTTTTCCCTAAAGTGCTAAATATAATGAGATTTTCATAAATTCCATTGATAATTAACCATAGAATATAAGAAATAATTTCAATGGATATAAAGTGGAATTTCAAAGCAGAGCATTTAACAATCAAGCTTTTCACATTATTTTGTTCTTCTTTCAACTGACACCTTGGAAAAGAAAAATCACAAGTAGAAAACATTCATTGCAAATAATTTACAATAAAAAAGTTAAATGAATTTGAAAACTTAAAAGAAATTTTCAGCCCTTAAGCATAAAACGTTTTTTTGAAGCAACACTACTCCTATATTAAAAAAAATTACCCACACAATGCTCATTAGAACAGTACTCAGGTCTTCCTCTACTATACCAGTTAGAGTTAGTGTATGGGCAAAGCTGGGGGAAATCCATTTGCACATTAGTCAACAGAAAGTGAATTTCCTGTCATGACCTATGAAAGTTAGGAAATACCAAAACAATATTTCCAGGTAAAGAACATCAACTTTTTTTCCTTTAAACCCACCTTAAAATCAGCAATTAAGTTTTTTTTTTAATGCAGCAACATATTTAGTTAGAAGAGGAAAATCTTTTTGACTACTCTCATCTATGTTGGTATATGCCTTTTATCTAACTTGTGGTAAAAACTGCTGGTTGATAAGATTTTTCAAAATTCCCCCATCTCTGCATATGAGGGATTATGTATGGTACAATGTATTTAACTGGATTTTTTCAGCATTAAAAAATTTCACAATGGCATCAAAATAATTTGATATACTTTATTTCATAATACTTATTTTACAGATCTCTACAATATGTCCTTACAAAATATTAATGCATCTAAAGGCAACTATGGTTATTTTACTCTCTCTACAGAAAAGGAGAATTAAATGAGCATCTTAAAATGTTTTAATACCTAGAAAATTATAATTCACATTACTTTAATCATCAGACAAAAGATGGACTGACTGAAACTAATGCATTGCTCCTTTCACACCATAAGTGGATTTTAGAGTTTTGTTTATGGCTATTTTTAAATTGCTTGTATTCATAGTGTGACTGAACTTTGCATAATGAGTGTCCACTAAACATTACAACAGGTGCTTGTAAATACAACCATTAATTTTCAGTGACTATACATCATACCAAAGAAATTTCACATTTTCAGATCAGCCTAAATATTAATAAAATTTGAAATGAAAATAAATTTAATAATGTGCTTACCATTATATCTGCTCCAGGAAAAATCTTTAAAAGTTTCCTTAAATTCTTTTCCTTCTCACAAAAAACATCGTATTCATCCATTGCTGCTTGTCTCTTAGCTTCAGATTTCAAAATATTCTGATTTTTTGTATCAGACACACTCTGAGAAGTAGAACAGTTATCCTCAAAAACGCTTGAAGTTTCAGTGCTTGTAATTTCAGTATGCTGCTTATCAGCAATTTTAGACTGTGGAAACTTGATATCTTGAACAGTAGCTTCGGATTTAACTATATCAGATGAATGCTCAGGACTTTTCTTTGAAGCTGAGTCTTCACTTTGCTCAGAAGTATGAACACTGATAATTTCTGAAGACTGAACACCAACTGTTTTGCTAGGTGATAGTTTATTATTTGATGGTGAAGTTATTGATTTAAGTAACTGAGTCAAATAAGCACTATTTATTTTGAAAACCTTGTTTCCACTGGATGAACTATCACCACTATTTGTGACTTTTAAAGGCTGATTAAGAACTTGTTTTGGAGATGACTGGCTGCTTGATGCAGATAGTTCTTTAAGCAATTTAGCTATTTCTATAGAGTTCAGCTTAAGAACCTTGGGAGTCTTTGATTCTTCTTCGCTGTCCGACAGTATAGCTTGTCTTATTCTTTTTGTAATTTGTCTGGCTAATAAAGGAGATTCACTTTCTGAATTTTGATCTTCAAATGAAGATCCTTTAAGTTTAGTCCGAGTTTGAAGAGGAGATTCTAAATCTGATACTGTTGATTGTGAAGCTCTGTTCAGTGGGGACTGATGAAACCTAAAAAATAATAAAATCAAAGAAATGAAATCCCTAAACTGATAATGAAAAAGTGCATTTTTTTTTTTTAGTTTGTCTTTTACAATTTATACTATCCAAATAAGAATAATAAACAGGGCCTGTGCTAGTTATTTTGCTGCCGTGAGTGAACTTGAACTCTGCCACCTCTTTCTCCAAAGTTAGCTAAAATAATCAATATTTTAGATAAATTTAATGTAATTTTTAAAAGCAATTGAAAAATTATCTCTTGAAAAATAAGTTGTACTTACCCCAGTCAACCTTACTGAAGCTATGGTCATTAGTTTGTTTGAAATTTTGCAATCACTAAAAAAAAATCCTGCCTGGTGCAGTCACACATGTGGTAGTGCCATCCCTGATAATAAGCATATTTTTCTTATGTGACCAATTCATTTGTTAATGATAGCATCAAAAAGTACAACACTAACAAGCTTTTTCAGAATACCAACCAATTTTAAAAAGTTATTGGGTTGTTTTACCTCTGAGCAACATTTTTTTGCTTCCCGTCAAGGCCATCCAGCATGTTCTTTAACGTGCACAGGGTATGGCTCTCCCGCACACAGGGCCACGGCTTAACGCCCCATTCGACACCCATCAGTATCCCCTACTGACCGTGGGCAGGGCAGATTTAAAAAGTGAACTATCAGATGATAATATACAGGGTGTGCCATTTCAAATGCAACACAAACTATATTATAGCTGGATTTCAATGAACTTGATATTTTTTCATTGCTTGTGGGTTTTCAGCACTTCCCACTCAGTTGTTCTCTTTCCCTAACCAGTCAAGTGGAATGATGCTTCATCCAAAAAAAAAAGTATTGTCAAACACAAGAAACATTCATGTACAAAATGACAAAACAAATGACAATATTGAATTCTTGCAGTCATACCTTATTCTTATAGCTCAAGCGCTGTCCAACTAGCGGCCCGCAGGCCGCATAGTTGGATGGACATAAATTTTTGTGGCCCGCGAACAAAATCAAGTTTTTACTTGAAATTTTAAATAAATATCTGTAATTCACCTTATAATTTTTTGCCAATTTGTATCACTTTACTTGATATGCAATCTTCAACTTACTCATTCTATATAAAGTTTTACAAAACATTCTTAAGCCGATCGGCAAACTTCTGAAACCTTTATAAGAGCGGTGCAGCGTCATCAAACAAATGTTTTTATGATGCTGCAGTAATAAGAAGCATCGAACGACAGCATGAATTCCTCTCACTGCACATGCATATGGTGAGGAATTTTGCCAGACAAAACTAATCGTTAAAGAAACGATCATTTTGATCTCGCTGTAGATATTTGGTGATATAAGAATAGGATAGGATAGGTCCTATCCGATCCTATTCTTTTTCGCCTATGAAATATTGATAAAAAGAAAAAATGGTCCGCAAAATATTGACAAAAGAAAAAATGGCCCGCGGTCTTAGAGAAGTTGGACAGCACTGTTATAGCTGATGAACTAGTTGAAATCAGTATAACTGTAATTTCTGCATTTTGGTCACTCAATGAGCACTTTTCAGAGTTAACCCAGTTTGCTCAGACAATTTTCATGAAGATTTCTATGGTGATAACAATAATCTTCAAAGTTGTAGAATGTACCACTCACAAAAAACATCTAATGCGGACATGTTTCCTGTCACAAACTTTCGGTGTCTTGAAATTTTATTACCTGTTGATATAGTGTCTTATTTGGTGCTTCCTTGTCAGAATACACATTGTTGAATACTTCATGAATACATGTTCTGCTTGTGAATACACCATGTTTGCACTGTAGAGCTGTTATTCAATTAGGATCAGCAGTGGCCTAGTAATCAGGTGGTGATCCTGAGTGGCACGAAATGGGAGAGTCCATTATGGGTAGGTTCCGATTGCTACTAGTACTATGATGCCCAATAAGCTTCTTCAAAGAGCACTGAACAACGACACAAGATGAATACATCTTTCTTCACACCCTAGTCCTTAAATATGCGCTGTGTACATTTGCATGTTGTCGTCCTCAGTGACATCATTATTTCATCCAATGACTGTCAATCTTGGATCATGGTTTCTGCTGCCCTTAACTATTAACAAATTATAACATGACATTCCTAAAGGAATTCCTTCTGGGTGTTTTTTTTTCAATTTCCTGTACGATTTCACTGGTGACAATGACATATTTGTATGCAATTGGTGCTACTCTACAATTTTACCATTGGAATTCTGTTGCTAGCTGCAATATTTTTAAAGCTAACACTGCTAATTTGAATGGCTTGTCACCAGGGGTGCTGCAACCATGCTCATCATAAAGAGCAACACACTTTCTTATATGCATCCACTACTTCTACTCATGGGATCATGTGATCCTGAATTATCACCCTGGAGAATGGCTTTATGCAACACCCTGTAATAGACATGCTTGAGTATGCACTGATTGCTTTTAACAAAATTAGTACACACTAACACACAATTTATTATACACATCCATCCACAAACCTGCCCTATTCTGCCACAATAATGCAGCCAGCTGAAATCCCTTGTAGTCTACATATAGGTCAGATACCTACTTGCTGTAGACTGCAATTATTATGATGGTGACCTGAGCGAGTTTCAATCATGGGCAGATAGTCGGTGCAAGGAAAATGGGTGCTCCATATCCATGAATGCAGAACATCTAGGATTTCTGCATATGACAGTCACAGGTGTGTACGAAGACTACATCAAAACAGACAAAACCTGTCTGTTTTGATGTAGTCCTGGTACAGATGTGTTATCAATGGCCTGGTTATGGTGCCAGGAAAAATGTTGCCATAACTGGGTCATTGATGTTCAAGGTGAGCACCACTCTGTATCATAATGTTGGAATGGAGGGCCACAGTGCAGATGATAATGTCGGCATTCAACGACAGGGCAGCTACAAAGACCATTTGATGTACGATGGCACAACTGTGTTATGGCAGCAGACACTCGCATAAAGAACCCTTGTTAACAGCATATCACCAAGCTATAAGGCTGCAGTGGGAGAAGGAGTATCGTCAATAGACCAAGGAAGATCGGAAACAGGTAGCTTAGACAAATCAAGGTTCCAACTACAACATGCAAATGGGAAGTTGAATTTGTGGTGTAGGCCACATGAGGCCATGAACCCCAACTGTCAAATCATGGTGTTTACAGGTCAGTGGAGGCAGTGTAATTGTTTGGGGGCATGTTTACGTGGGCCTTGTACCTATTGAGACCACTATCACTGCACAAGGCTATGTTGATGTATTGTCAACCACCTACACCCTTTTGGGGCTATCCATTTTCCATAACAGGATGCCTTCTTTCAACAAGACAATGCCCAGTCTCATTGCTCCCATGTGGTGAACTGGTTGGAGAAGCATTCCAATGAGTCTCTGGATTTGAACCCTATTAAGCATCTGTGGGATGAGGTATTCGAGACTAAAACCCACTATTGGCAACTCTCAGCACTTTATGGGTGGCTGCCCTGGAATCATGGGCTGCAATATCACCTGAACATTTCCAACATCAAGTAGAGTCCATGCCACGATGTGCTTGCTGCTGTTGTGATGGCAAAAGGTGGACCCACACATTATTAGATGGGTGAGTATAATAAATTGTCCTTTCAGTGTATTTAATATGCAAATTTGGTTCCAATGGCATTAAATCTTAATATTCACAAAAATCAGTATGACAGAGAATGACAAGCATAAAATAATTTCATACTGCTCTATCAATATTTTACTTTTGCCAATAAATCACAAAAAAATTCATACTTAGACTTGTCTAATTCATGTCCATTTTCAGAACTTTTGGTGCTACTGGATGAACTACTTGGTCTTTGGAATTCTGGAGTCTCTGGTATAACAGCTATGCATTAAAAAATTAACAAAAAAATTATCAACCACCATAATACTACACTTTACATTTTAAACTTGCCTTAAAAAAAGAACACTCATAAGGACTATCAAAGTTTCCACAGCAAAGAAATAAAAAATGCTATGCATTTTTAAAATACAAAATTTGGAATAGGTAGCCAGATTTTTCTTCAACCCTTCCAGGGCCTACTTTCATTATACAAGTTGACAGAATCTGAAATGAGACTGATGATGCCTATGTCAAAATTTAGTACAACATATAAAACTTTGGTTTCAAAAAAAAAAATTACCATTTGAAAATTCTCTTAAATGTATTTTATAAAAATACAATATTAATGCTTGAAAAATAATACTTTGTTTTTTCATTTGGGTCATCCCCATGGCCGAGTGGTTAGCGTGCTTGGCTAATGATCTAAGGGAACATGGGTTTGAACTCTGCATAAGGCATGATGTTTGTGCTGTTTTTCTGTTGAGATCCTGCCATCCTCAGACCTTCTACTATGGCATATAAACTAACAGACCTCTGTGGCAAGCAGCTGCTTGAGGAGGTATTTATTTATTATTTATTTTCCATTTGATACATATTTCATTAAACTATGATATAAATAATTTGTTAAAGCCTTTTGATTGCCATTTATCAGAAGTGATATATGGTATTGTTGATTGGTTTGTTAAAATTATTCTATGCTGATGCAACCCCTGATTCAACCTCACAAGTTTTTCTTTAAAGTTTTTCAAAACCTTCTGAAAATTAACCAAAAATTGCTATTTTAAAATAGGAATTTTTGAAAGTAATTGCAAAGTACTTACCTCTATTTTTCTTCTTTTCATTTTATGCTCACTTTTCTGCCTTAAAACTATTTTAATACACCTATATATATTTTTATCATTCATCCCAGCAATCATCTGTACTATCTGGTGGTAAATATGTCATGGCCAGCATAATGCAGATATTAGCTATTAGCAACAAATGTTTGATGAAAAATGGATAACTTTTCAATTAGTGTTATTTTATTTCTACTTTTATGATTAAAACTTTCCATTATTATTTCTGTAGATCTGGTCTGTAAAGGGTAGCTAGGTCTGTAAATGGTAGCTAGGTAGTCATTGGAAGGAGAGCTATGCACCAATCTCCTGTGATGATGCATAGAACCGGCCAGGCCTAGCACCTAATGTCCGACCCCGCCTTCTCGTGGTGCGGACCGTTAGTAACTTTCAAAAGAGATACTCTCTTGTGGAAGTGAACGGAAGGGGAGGGCTGCCAGATTAGTGTGGCCTACTGATCTGGAAAACTATGGCTACTTTTCTTTTTTTTCTACCCTGCTGAGGAGTGGTCAACCACACAGGGTCCTGGTGCTGACCATATAAACCTACTGGACTGGACAGATATATGGCTCTGAGCTTGATTATGGATCCTGATTTTGCCTCACTGGTGGGCTTCTGTGGAGGGAAAATCTTCCGCTGTGTTTTCTGTTTGTTTGTGGGTTGACAGCCCCAAGTGAATAGATTCACAGGATATGTTTACCAGCTGGTGGATAATCCTGAGCAGAAGTCATCGCAGGCACCTGAACTCTTTTCTTCTATTGGCATCGTCAAATTCTACATTGGAGGAAGTCTTCCAGTGTAGATGGCTTCAGCCTTTAGTAGTGGGGGAACGGGTCTTTGCCCCATGTCTGCGATTAGGGGGCTGTTTGATATTGTCGGCATTCCCTCTCTCAATAAACATAGTTTCTTTAAACATCCCACTAACCATTTTCTCTATAGGTAGTTGGAATGCGAGGACTCTGCACAGAGCTTTTTCTCTTGACGTCCTCACACAAGAATTCCACCGTTATAATTTAGATATTCTCGGCTTGCAAGAGACCAGATGGACAGATAATGGTCAGATTCTTAAAAAATAATCTTAAATTTCTCTTTTCAGGGAGGGACAACAATAAGCATCACCAAGGCATGGGTCTGCTTCTCAGCAGACACGCTAGTGATGCTCTTCTAGGATATGAGTGCATTAATGAAAGGTTTCTTAGAGCAAAATTTCAGACAAGTGTTAAAGACTTGAATGTTATCTGCTGTTATGCCCCCACTGAGGATGCCGATGAGGATAGGTTTTATGAACAACTTTAGGATATTTTGAATTCTGTCAAGAATTATTACCCTTGTTCTTGATGACTTCAATGCCAAAGTTGGTACTGACTCTGACCTTTGGGAAGGAGTAATAGGCCCTTTTGGTATTGGTAGCTCCAATGGCAATGGGCAATGTCTCCTACAGGTAAGTAAACTCAATGGATTCAGAATAACTAACACATATTACATGACATGGGTTTCACCTGATGGGCTGCATAAGAATATGATTGATTACATATTAATTAACAGCAAATGGGCTAGTTCTGTTAGGAATACCAGGGCATATAGGGGAGCTGAAATTGGATCTGACCATTACCTTGTTAAAAGTGTGTTGCAACTTAAACTTAAAAAGTGTTGTGCTAGGGTTAAAAAATTTACTTTTAATACTGAAGCTCTGAAAGATCCAGTTATAGCCAAAGCTTACCATGATAGGTTACTTAGTCATTATGACAGTCATGGTTTGCTTACTACTGAAGTTGAGGAAGAATGGGATCATTTTAAACAGGCTTTTTTGGACACTAACAGTACTCTTTTAAGAAAAAAGGAGCAGAAGAGGCAAAATTATCTGAGTGATAAGGCACTTGAGCTTATTTCGGAAAGAAAGAACTGCAGGAATGCCCTTAATCAATACCCTACTAATCCTAATAGAAAGCATTACAGAGACCTTAATAAACTTGTAAAGGATCAGTTAGCTGCTGATAAGAATCTTTGGCTTGATGGTTTGGCTGACAAAGCCGAGGAAGCAGTTAGACAGCACAACAGCAGAGAGCTGTACCACATAGTTAATGTTTTGTGTGGTAGAAAACAGACAGGCATACAAGGATTGAAGGATAAACAAGGTAAGGTTATAGAAGGGGAGGATTCTGTCATGGCTAGGTGGGCTGAGCATTTCAGTGATGTTCTAAACAATGTAGTTATACTCCCATTGTTTGCAATGATGATAGATGCATTGGTGGCTTTAATGTTGGACCTATAACACAATCTGAAGTTATTTTGGCTGTTTCTAAACTTAAACTTCATAAATCCCCAGGGGTAGATGAAATTACTACGGAAATGCTTAGAGCTGGGAATGTTTCGGTTATCACTTGGATGACTGAAATTCTGAATATCTTTTATGATAAAGGCATGGTTCCTAAGGATTTTACCAGAGCTATTGTTATCCCTATTTTCAAAAAAGGTGATCGCAGTTCTTGTGATAACTATAGGGGTATCAGCCTACTCTCTGTTCCAGGTAAAGTTCTTTCCATGATTGTGCTTAATAGAATTAAGAATCTGGTTGATGGTCAATTGCGTGATGAGCAATGTGGATTCAGAAGTGGTAGGGGATGTGTGGATCAAATATTTTCACTTAGGCAGATTCTTGAGAAATATTTAGAGTTTCAGAAACCTTTGGTTGCGAGCTTTGTTTATTTCAAAACGACTTTCGACTCTGTTGATCCTCATAATTTGTGGTTGATTGTGAGATCATATGGTAAAACAGACAAGTTAGTTGACATAGTGAAAGCTCTCTATAATAACACTGAGTCGTGTGTGAGAGTTGGTAAGGCTTGTAGCAATTGGTTTAGCATTACTTCTGGTGTTCGACAAGGGTGCATTTTGTCTCCTTTTCTCTTTAGTTTGGTTATTGATTATGTTATGCGAAATTCACTTCAAGAGAAAGATTTTGGTCTTAAATGGGCTGGAGATACGAAAATTTCTGATTTAGATTATGCTGATGATTTAGCCCTTTTGGCAAATGATGTTGATGAGATGAACTCTTTCATTCGAGCTGTTGATGAGACTGGTAGTAGAGTAGGTTTGGTTATAAACAGAGAGAAAACTAAAGTGATGAAAATTGGTCAGGCAGGCTGTGATTCAGTTAATCTGAATGGTTGCAGTCTTGAGCAGGTGTCACAGGTTAATTATCTTGGGAGCTATGTAGCTGATAATGGTGATGTGCGGCATGAGATTAACAGACGAATAGGGATTGCTGCCGGGACTTTTAAGAACCTATGGAGAGTGTGGAGAAATAGGTGTATACACCTAAAGACTAAAATTAGACTGTATAATAGTTTGGTTCTTTCTAGGGTTAGTTATGGTAGTGAAACTTGGACACTTTGTAAACAAGATAACAGGAAACTAGATGCTTTTGATTCCAGATGCTTATGCAGTATCTTGGGCATTAGGTGGTTCAACTTTGTAACTAATGATGAGATTAGACAAAGGAGTTTGCAACCTCCTTTAAGCAGCATATTGTGCAGAGAGAGACTCCGTTGGTTTGGCCATGTTGCCCGTATGAATAATTATAGATTGGCGAATAGGGTTATGAACAGTGTGCCTAAAGGCCTCAGAAAGAAGGGGAGACCTAGGATGCGGTGGGCAGACAATGTCAAACAGGACCTTGTTAGAATTGGTAGACTTGCTTGGAGAACTAAATTGCAAGGTCTGGTTGGACCTCTGTAGCCCATGGCTGCTTGAGGATGATGATGATTATGATTTTATTTACATAGATTTATTGTGACAATTATTATATTGATTTTATACCATATATACTAAGCCCTAATAAAACTAATAAGCTAAACTAAAAAGTGCCCTCCCACCCCCCAAAAAAATTATTAGTCTTTTTTAGTTTATACTGAATAGTTTTAAAGTAGTTACCCCCACCTACAATACCTTGGCTGTGCCACTCTGACAATATTTACTTTTTTCAGCCTTGGTGCACCAACTTTTTTGTACTTTGCCACACTCCCTAAAATTCAACACCCAAAGGAAAAATGCATGATATTTAGTAAAAAACAAACAAGAAATTGTTCCTCCACTTCCATAAATGGGGCAGAAAATCCGTGAATCTGAGCAGCTGAAGTCATTGTATAGCACTGGCCTGTGTTTTAAAATATGTCATACTAAAAGGAATCTTATAAAAAAAAATTACTTTAGGAGAGTAATTTTCCTGTTACAAATATTTTTTTGTTATTCAGAAGTAAATAGCCTTTCTATTTATAAGCATTATAATTATTTGTCTTTTTAATAAATTTTTACTTGCATTGCCAGATGCATTTTGCTACATTCTATATTAAAAAAAAAAGCCCTATAGCTGTCCCGTAGCCGAGTGGTTAGCCTGCTTGGCTACTGATCTAAGGGACCTGGGTTCGAGCCCTGGTAAGGCATGGATGTATGTGTCGTTTTTCTGCTGAGGTCCTGCCATCCTCTCAGATCTACTGTGGCATATTAAACTGATAGGCTCCTGTCAGACCTCTGTGGCAAGCAGCTGCTCGAGGGGGTATTGTTTTATTTATTAAAACAAAACTATTTTTGTTAAATATTTTAAGAAAATCCAGAATTATTTGCTGATTAATTTGGCATACAGCATGCCATAATTCCTTCCACTAGTTATTTGGCAAAAAAAAAAACTCTAAAGTTATTTTTCATGGCTGAGCATATGAAAAAGTTTGGCCTCTGGATGTAAACCAGTTTTTCAGGCTTGGCCCTGGAAGGGTTAAATGAGCAACTATGCAGTTTTGTTACACTGGAATGGCTGATTTAGACACTTCCAATAAAACTACATGTATAATTTTTATATACAGTTTTTGAAACATATAGAATTCAAAATTTCTATAAAAGAGAAATTTAAACTACATAAGGAGAAAAGTAAAAACAAGCTATAAAACAGATCAATATAGTACACACCAGTTTTTTACCTCTAAGCAGCACTAATTTTGCACACAATGTGGGCTAAATAGCCATAGTAAAATTTATTAATGAAATAAAAATATACAGCAGAAATTGTTACAAATGCCTTTATGTACATAAAGTTAGGTAACAGACATAACTAATGGTGCAATATTAATATCATGCACAGCAAAAGTGAAGTATTAAAATGTCCTGTACTGCATTAAACACAAAAATTAAAACTGTCTGCTTATATGTGCCCTAAAAAGTAAAAGAAATGAGAAAAATTATATTGCAAACTGTTCGATGTGTAATAAAATCTGTTTCAGCACTATATCTACTTTAAAAATTAACATAAATAGAATAAGTGATTTAATCACTCACAGGTTGTTTCTTAATACTATTTAGGGCATATGTAGGAATGGTTTTTCTTTTGCTTTTTAGTGACAACAGAGGAAATGCTGTCATTAATTCACCTATCTTTTGGTGAATTTTCTCATTTTCTTTCATTTGATATACAGCTTTTGATTATCAGCTCCCTTGTGTAAAGTTATAGTGGAACTATCATTTATAAACTTCCTGCAATTTTTTGATAAAGAAATAAAGGAGCATCCTGAATGGGCAATTTCTGGCATTTCAAATTTATATGAAGTCTCACTGAGCCACGAAGAGCAACAGTGCATACAAGAGGAAGGAGGAAGGAAAGAGCAGAGAAAATGAAGCAAAAATAAAATGGCGAAATTATGAATTAACATTGAATTATGTTAGTAAATGATTTTGTGGAAAAATATTTCATTGACATATGGGATTCAAACCCGCATCTCTCCAGAAATATGCCAAAGTATTTTAACCTGTTGAACAAATGCAAGCTCAGTCTTTTTTCCACTAAAAATGACTATCACTCTTCCCACGAAAGCGCCAAAAGGAGGTGCCCAAAATTCACAGAAAGAGTGATAGTCATTAGTGGAAAAAAGACAGCCAGCATTAGTTCAACAGGTTAGAATACTCTGGCATGTTTCTGGAGAGATGCTGGTTCGAATCCCATATGTCGGCAAAATTTTTTTCCACAAAAAACATTTATTGATTTATAGACATATAAACGTCTACAGGTAACACTGAGATTATCAATAATTGTTTGAATTGTTAGATTAATTGACAAGAGGGGTGACAACATAGTGAAGAACTAAAATAAACACATTAATGAACCTCTTTTTTTCTAAAGTTTTCTTTCAAAACATAGCTAGTCATTTTAATTGTTCTCATTTACATAAAGCCTCTGTTTCCTTCTAACCATGATCCCTCCCCCAGAATGTAGTGATTCTGGTTATAATTCTGTGGAAAATACGATTCTTGCCTGGGAGGATAAAGACTAAAGAGAAGTAACAGAGAAATTTAAGTGCATTTGAGTTATTTTGCTTTAAGAGTGTGGTGGACATTTATGAAGCATTGCTTTCAAACTCTGCATCTCCAAAAACCAAAAATCATATTTATGTAACAATTCTCCTGAGCGTGTTATCACTAACAAATGAATGTTCATTCTGTAATGTAAAAAAAAACCTTGGAAAAATCAATAATCTTATTGGAGACAGCTATTCTAAAAAGTGCATACTGCTAAACAAAGAAGACATTATGAAATTTAAGAAAAAACCAGAACAAAATTATTAGAGACATCTGAATATACTGCTAAACAACAGCTCTGCCCTTTTTACCCATACCCCAGGAACAAACCAATCTTATAACAAGCTTAGAAAACAAAGTTGTAAGCAATTCACTGCTGATTTGCAGTATGTAAAAGCCTCTGGAACTAAATAATCCCATCAAAAACAACAAGCCTGAAACAAACAAATTATTGTAAATAATGAACTACCAGAATTAAATAATTCCATCAGAGACAACAAGTTTAAAAAAACACAAATTATCACATACAATTCGCCCTCAATATAAAAAGCCCTTTAAACAATGCACTGTCATCCGCATTATTAAAAAAAAAACCAGAACAAGATAATCTCACTGGAGACAACCATTTTAAACAGAGCATATCACTAAAGAAGAAACCATCCCATTTCCCCCTTAACACAATAATAGGGAATATGCATTAACTACACATCATAAAATTGTCTGCAACTTTCAACACTTACCTAAGGCAAAATTTATACCTTTATGCTACATATATTGGAATTAAATCCAAATTGTATTAAAAATTATCCCTTTTCTGAAAATAAACTCACAATTTTTATTCAAGGTTAGACCTGAAAACAAAAATCGAGAATCAGAGGCCACACAAAACATACCAACAGACAATTCAATAAATCATTCGATACAATGAAAAACTATCATACTGTATGTTATTCACTTACATTATTTTACACACCTTAACCCTTTAACACCAAAGAAATCTGTGAAAAAGGTAGAGGATAGTAAAGATAAAGAAATAGCACTATTCAGACTAGTATATTTCAAAATCTCTGCTGTTTTGGGCGTTAAAGGGTTAAGAATGTTCAGTTACCACTTGTGACGCCATCTAGTGAGCTGAGGGCCTTCAACTGCAGGTGTAACTACATATTGATTATTAGTTACAAAGGTCAGAGCAGTAGCCCAGCTGTCAACTTGCCTCAACTCTAATGAAAGAAAAGTTTCAATCCCTTTTCACCTATTAGCCCAACCCAGATAACAGTATATATGAATGATATCCATTCAAGTTGCAATGTCAATCATTACCCACAGACCAGGGAAGTTATCTAATCTGCATTATCTCCTACACTCTGAAGTTTCCGATTCTAAGCAATCCAATTAGCATTTAGTTGGCCAGAGCCCGTCGAGTTGGGTATAGGTTCAATAAACACCCATTTAGATATAATTAAACAGCTTTAACTCTCTAAAAGAATTTAGGTGTGGACTTTGCCATGTGTTCTGTCTGGAAATGGTCAGCTGAAGTCATAGATTTCCTCTGACTAATATGTAGGTGATCCCCCACAAGCAAGCATAGATTACGGAGTGAGGACATAGCTACACCTTTAGTACAGTAAAAGAGTTAAATTGGAAACAAATTTCCCCTTTCATTAACATTCCCCATTTGGGAAATGGGCAAAAATACTGTAAAATTTGGATCAGATTTTCATAACAGTAAAAAAAAACCACCTAAAAATCAGATTTTAAACCAAAAATTGGAGAACCCCCCCCCCCCCCCCAATATATATATATATAATTAGTTGGCAGTTCTGCATTGTTCAGATATTGACTAATCTGTAGTTACGAATGTGGGCAACATGGCCAAACCAATGTTGTCTTTCCCTATACATGATGCTGCTGACTCCTTTGTCTAGCCTCATTATATTACTTACATAATCAGTCACACCACATGCCCAAGATTAATTATGCAAAAATCTAGTCCAAGGCATGAAGTTTTCTATCTCATTGCTATTAAAACAACAAAACTATTACATAACATAATATGCACATCTATTTATTTTTAATCTCCACAGTTCTTAAAAAGTCCCAGCATCAGTCCCTATTTTTCTGTTCATCTCAAAAGCGCACACAATGTAGTATCTGTCAAAATTCATAAGATAATTAAACTGATAACCTGTTCATAGGTTGCCACCATTCAAAATAACTGAAGCACAACCTAATTGGTCAATTTTCATCACTTTAGTTTTCTCTCTGTTTATCATTAAGCCTACTCTATTGCCTGTCTTATCAACACTCCAATAAAAGGGTTCATCTCATCAATATCATTTGCCAAAAGGGCCAAATCATCAGACTATCTAAATCAGAAATTTTTACATCTCTAAACCACTAAAGGCCTCAATCTCTCTATTGCAGAGAATTCTACACATTAAAAAAAAAAAATAAATAAATAAAGAAATAGAGACAAAAGGAATTATTGTCAAACTCCAATACTAATGCTCAACCAATCTATAGAAGCTTTACTCTCACACACAACTCAGTGTTATTATAGAGAGCCATCATTATGTTAACTAACTTAATATGTATGCCATATGATCTTATAATTAGCCCTGAAAATATATTTATTTTTTTAATATATATCTGATTAGCATTCATAAGCCTTTCTTATATATATAAAGTTAATAACCATGGCTAAAATTTGCAAACAAGTTAATCAAGTAAATTAGTCTTAATTAATGCTTTAGGGTACAT
The DNA here is from genome assembly GCA_038380435.1 of Ryuthela nishihirai. Taxonomy (NCBI): domain Eukaryota; kingdom Metazoa; phylum Arthropoda; class Arachnida; order Araneae; family Heptathelidae; genus Ryuthela; species Ryuthela nishihirai. The sequence continues at coordinate 48,696,992 of JAWZYU010000024.1, read as the reverse complement.
CTAACATCACAAATTACAAACATCTTCTGAAACATATTTTTTTTTATAGAGCATATATTTAATAGGTAACTTTTTTTGAGCATATGCTCTGCATGCTCCAATAATAGTTGAGTTTGATCAAAACTATTTTGTAGAACTTGATTAACATGAAAGCATATATTCCACATACAATGGTTTCAAAACATCGCATAAAAAAAGAATAACTTAAATTTATTTAAACACTAATGTAAAGATTAATTTCCAAACTTTAGTGACATGTATTAAGAATACATAAGTATTAAATTGCAGGGCAGCTCATTTTACAAATACATTGTTTCCATATATCCGCAAATTTAAAAACAGCAAATAATTTGTTTAAACTAAAACATTTCTTGATACTTATAAAGGAAAGTACTGTTGATAATAAGAATTATTCTGGTAGTAGGTCATCTGAAAGAAGAGACTGTCCAGACTCAATTTGATTTTTGCAAATAATTTGAAAGTGATAACATTATCCTTAACCAACACAGTGGGATATACAACATATAACAAGGAATATACCAATACAACAATCCAAAAATATCCCGAAAAAAAATATTTGCTTTTAAAAATATTCTTGCCTTACACTCTCCACTGAAAAATATAAAAAACACTAAATACATAAAAATTGTTGAGAAATCATAGTACTTACTACTTTGACTGTTTAATGGAGATTGCTTTTTTCCAATCTTAACTTTCTCTTCTTCAGAGTTTAGAGAACTATCACAGCTTTCACCAAGCTTTGCTGTTGATGAAAAACGAGTGTATTTTGATTGCTTTTGGAAGCGGAACTGTCGTAATTTGCTTATTAAACTAGGGGAACTGTTTTCTTCAGAATCGCAACTTCCTGGCATCTTTTGCATGTGTTGATTAAATGATTTTCTACAATGACATTTATTTGTTCCTCCAATAGAAATAGCACTGTAAGCAAAATTTAATTAATTCTTTAATATTAAATATCTTCAATTTCATTAGAACTGAAGATGAAAATGTTACATGGATGATTTACACAATTATATACATACGCTGCTGGCCAATAAAAAGTGCAATACATGGAAAGACAAGAGATATCAAAGCCATATTCAGTGAATACATAGCTTATGTTACAAGGATAAGATAATTACAAGTACAAAGAAATCAGTATCTTGTGTAGCCATCATGAGCAGCAATAACCGCTGCTACACAGTCCAGCATTAAGAGGATGAGATGTTGGATGTGTGTTTGGGGAATGTCAGTCCATGCAGTTTTGATATGTAGCCAAAGTTCATCTGTTGTAGCAGCTGCTGGTGTCTGGTGTGCTAGTCATTGTGAGATCGTGAAACAGAGATGCTCAATTGGGGACAGATCTGGTGGAGGCCAAGGCAGAAGTGTCACATGATGGCTATACAGGAATTGTTGGATGATGCATGCCACTGTGGTCAGGCATTGTCCTCTTGGTAAATGGCACCAGAGAGCCCCTGAAGATAGCACAGGCTCCAACATCTCAGTGATGTAACACTGGCTGTTCAAAGTACTGGTAATGCATATAAGGAGAGTGCATGAGGGAGTCCAATGATACCCCTCGCACATCCATGCATGACGTTCTTGGCACCATTGCAGTCACATCTGCCTGTGTTGTAGAGTCAATGGTAGCCGAAGCAATGGCTGCCTAGCAAAGATGCCCCGATGTTGCAGATGACATCAAACCGTAAATGTGGACACTGGTTGATGTGCAACATACCCTAGCTGTTTAGCTAAGGTGTTTGATGTGGTTGTATGATCAATCATAGCCATGTGCACGAGATGACTGTCTTCTCGTTCATTTGTTCCTCCTCTACCCACTGACACCATATTCTCATCACTGTGGTAGCATTCCATTGAACACGAGCACCAATGTCTTGGTATGATAATCCACCTTCCAGTAATCCCACAATTCTCCTTCGATCAAATTTGGAAACCTGGTCGTATGGATGCCGTGTTCTTCGATGGGGCATACTTGATCCTTTAGTGTGCAAGAACTACGAGCAAACACATTCCAGTGCTTTACACCAGCTCTTTGAATCTCCTCTTATACCACTTCCAGGGGGTGTTACTGTCACACATAATGTGTGTATATGTACTACACTTTGAATCATTTACATGTTCTCCCATGGGCTACCCATCTTGCATATTTTTGGACAAACTGATGAATTCTTCCTGGTGTTGCACTTTTAATGGCCAGCAGTGTACATCAATGAAGTATCATGCATGTGATGGAGAATTTATTTAATCATTTGTATGATTAGTTAAATATATGCAAACTATATTCTGTTGTAAATTAAATAGTTTTTAATTACTGTAAAATCTCGAATATAATGCGCATGCTTGATTTAACCCGAAAGTTTCTGGTAAAATGTAAATTCGTATATAATACACACTAACTTTTCAAGATTTTATTTTAAATTGTATAAAACATTTGTTAACAAAACTTAAACTTTTAACGAAAAACAAACGAGGACAAGAGGAGGGGACATGGTCATGGAGTACTGTTCCCAAGAGTGCAAAATGCATCTTGCAACAATGTCTCACAGCTGTAAGTGTGACTGTTCAATATTGAAAATGGCGGGATTTTTTTCTACACAAGTATAATACTATCTTACTCAGTGTACTTCCGTTTTAGCAGACAAAAATGAGTAAAAATTGTGCATATTATACTCGAGACTTTGCGGTATGAAGTTATTAATTAATAAGCACTATTACTAAATTTGTTATGCCTGCATATAGTAGTCCACAGAACTGACATTTTGGAAAATTTATCTTTCTATGTTCTTTCTTGTAGTAAAACACATAAAACAGACACTACTTCACACACAATCTTAGCTTATGTGTTAAATGAAGAATATTACATGCTGAAATATTAACTTCCTTTAACTGTGAACTAGACTACCCGCAGCATTAATATTTCCTATACCAGATTTAATAATAATGTTAGCATATTTTTATGACCATGGGATTTGATTCTGAAGACCAGTCTGATGCAATCTACTCTTATAAGTCAGACTGTGAATAAAGAAATATTTTGTGGAAAAAACAAACTTTGGGACTTGAACCCACATCTCTCCAGATACAAGCCAGAGCATTCTACTGGTTGAACTAATGCCGAGACTCTTGTCTTTTTTCCTATGTAAGACTTTTAATTTATCCTGAGATTCTGGTGCCTACAGTTGGCCTCATCTATGATCTCTGGTGGCAATTATTTCATTTGTATTGCACTGAGTAAGATGGAAATAAATAAAGTCTTACATAGTGGCATTAGTTCAACTGGCAGTACTGGTCTGGCACATATCTGGAGAGATACAGGTTCAAGTCTCATATGCCAATGAAAATTTTTTTCACAAAATATTTCTTGATTTATAGACATTAAAAAGTTAACAGGTAACACTGTGATTGTCATTTATGTTTAAGTTAGACTACATTAGAAAGCTTACTGCAAATGTTTCATTATCCAACTGGAATGAACACTCAGCAGATAATGGATGCAAAAGAACAACCAATTTTCTATTACTTTGAAAAATCAATAAAAATGGAATGGGCTTTATTTTAACAATTTTTACATAAGTAAGACCAAGCAGAGAAAATTTAAGTACCTAGTCAAATGCAAGTTCATTATTTAACAATTTGGCACACACATACATACAAAATCCTCATGCAGTCATGTGCTACAAAGGTCCAACCAGACTGTGCAGTTTTGTTTCCCAAACACATCTGTCCTGAGCTATTGGCTACTTCATTTGGCCATTCTAAGCCACTTCTAGCAAGGTCCCATTTGACATTGTCTCCTCATCGCATCGTAGGTCTCCCCCTTTTCCTGAGGCCTTTATCCAGTTATAGCTAAAACTTACCATGACAGGTTAGTCATTATGACAGTCATGGTTTGCTCACTACTGAAGTTGAGGAAGAATGGGACCATTTTAAACAGGCCTTTTTGGAAACTAACAGTACTCTTTCAGGAAAAAAGGTGCAGAGGAGGCAGAATTATTTGAGTGATAAGGCACTTGAGCTTATTTTAGAAAGAAAGAGCTGCAGGAATGTCCTTAATCAATGCCTTACTACTCCTAACAGAAAGCTTTACAAAGAGCTTAATAAATGTGTAATGAATCAGCATCTGATAAGAACCTTTGGCTTGATGGTTTGGCTGATAAAGCTGAGGAAGCAGCTAGACACCATAAGAGAGCTGTACCAGATAGTTAATGTTTTGTGTGGGGAAAAACCCGACAGGTATATAGGGATTGAAGGATAAACAAGGTAGGGTTATTAAAAGTGAGGATTCTGTCATTGCTAAATGGGCTGATCATTTCAGTGTTTCTCTACAAAACTCCTCACCTGCCCATGGTCATTAGCAGACACTGATGGGCTTGGAAAGGCTGCCATCCATTGGATGGGATGTTAAGCCATGGCCCCATATGCAGGAGAGCCAAACCCTGTGCACGTTACAGAACATGCTGGATGACCTTGACGGGAGGCTACCATCTGTCTCCCAACAGCTGTTCCAGTGGGTCCTATCCCCCAACCTATTCTGAACCCTCGGGGTCCTTGTGACCTGGCCATTTAGCCCATTGTGTGCAAAAAGTGCCACTCAGGTAAAAAACTCAACCAACATTTCAGTGTTGTTCTAAACAATGTGGTTAAGTTCTACTCCCATTGTTTGTAATGATGACAGATGCATTACTGCTTTAATGTTGGCCCTATAACACAGTCTGAAGTTATTTTAGCTGTTTCTAAACTTAAACTACATAAATTTCAAGGGATAGATGAAATTACTACTGGGAATGTTTCTGTTACCAATTGATGACTGAAATTTTGAATATCTTTTATGATAAAGGCAGGAGTTTACCAGAGCTATTATTATCCCTATTTTTAAAAAAGGTGATCGCAGTTCTTGTGATAACTATAGGGGTATCAACCTACTTTCTGTTCCAGATTTCTTTACATGGTTATACTTAATAGAATTAAGAATCTTGTTGACAGTCAATTATGCAATGAGCAATGTGGATTCCAAAGTGGTAGGGGATGTGTAGATCAGATATTTTCACTCCAGCAGATTCTTGAGAAATGTTTAGTTTCAGAAACTTGTGGCCGTCAGCTTTGTTGATTTCAAAATGGCTTTTTACTCTGTTGATCATCATAATTTGTGGTTGATTGTGAGATTGTATGGCATACCAGACAAGTTAACAGACATAATACCACAATGTTGTGTGAGAGTTGGTAAGGCTTGTAGCAATTGGTTTAACATTGCTTCTGGTGTTCGACAAGGCTGACATTTTGTCTCCTTTTTTCTTTAAGTTTGGTTATTATGTTATGCGAAATTCATGTGAATTAGGGAAAATGAATCACCGAATCACCAAAATCAGGGAAAGATTTTGGCCTTAAATGATCTGGAGATATAAAAATTTCTGATTTAGATTATGCTGATGATTTAGCCCTTTTGGCAAATGATGCTGATGAGACGGACTCTTTCATTCGAGCTGTTGATGAAACTGGCACTAGAGTAGGTTTGGTTATAAACAGAGAGAAAACTAAAGTGATGAAAACTGGTCAGGTAGGCTGTGGTTCAGTTAATCTGAATTGTCTGTACTCTTGAGGAGGTATCTCAGTTTAATTATCTTGGGAGCTATGTAGAGATACTGGTGATGTGTGGCATGAGATTAACAGACGAATAGGGATTGCTGCCGGGACTTTTAAGAATCTATGGAGAGTGTGGAGAAATTGGCATATACACCTAAAGACTAAAATTAGACTGTAATAGTATGGTTCTTTCTAGGGTTAGTTATGGTAGTGAAACTTGGATGCTTTGTAAACAAGATAACAGGAAACTAGATGCTTACACAGCATCTTGGGCATTAGGTGGTTCAACTTTGTAACTAATGATGAGGTTACAAAGGCAAAGGAGTTGGCACCTATTTTAAGCAGAATATTATGCAGAGAGAGACTCTGCTGGTTTGGCCATGTTGCCCGTATGGATAATTATAGATTAGCAAATAGGGTTATGAACAGTGTCACTAAAGGCTTCAGAAAGAGGGGAAGATCTAGGATGCGGTCAGCAGAAAATGTCAAACAGGACCTTGTTAGAATTGGTGTGCAGTGGCCAGATATGTTTGGAGAACTAAATTGCATGGTCTGTTTGGACCTCTGTAGCCCCTGGCTGCTTGAGGAGGAGGATGATGTGTGGCAGTCAACTGGCTACACAGTAGACTGTTTATAGCAAGAGCTGTTCTCATACTTTTGATAAATTCACGATGCATCTAGTTAGTATTTATACTTTTACATTTAAATCTTCATTTTCATTTCTATAGATTTATTCTACACTGCTGGCCATTAAAAGTGTAACATCAGGAAGAACTCGCCAGAATGTTCTGAAATATGGAAGACTGATAGCCCATAGGAGAACACGTAAACGATTCAAAGTGCAGCACATACACACATCATATATGGCAGTAATGCCCCCTGGAAGTGGTATAAGAAGAGATTACAAAGAGCCAGTGTAAAACACTGGAATTGTGTTTGCTTGCAGTTCTTGCACAATAAAATATCAAATATGCTCCATCAAAGAACATGGCATCTATATGACCAGGTTTCCGATCAAGGGAGGATTGTGGGATTATATCCACTTGTTATATGTTGTATATCCCACTAAATATGGCTTTGATATCTCTTGTCTTTTCTGATGTTGCACTTTTAATGGCCAGCAGTGTATTTCCATAAATTACCAATCTTTCAGTCGATCGATAATTATTCTTTTTTGTAGTTACACTACACAAATGGCAAGACCCTTTCACAATCAAAATTTCAAATTTCTAATATAATTATATCACTTGTAATCAGGGTTAGAGAAATTCAACTGTAATCTACTAGCCAGAAAAATTTACTTTTCCATAGTACGTTAAACCGAGGGTTTGGGTGCTCCACCCCAAATTCACTTGCCATTTGTCTCCGATAACTCACCCATGGCGAGTGGATTTTTGGAATGCTGCTTGTAAAATTTAGTTGGATATTTCGAAATTTTCAAAAATTTCCACCATTAGAAGGCACAATGGTACTTTTCGGTTATCTCTGGTCACATTTTCCTGGCGACGAAAAATAAACATGATATCCATCCGCCAAAATTTACTTTTGTGACCGGAGATAACCAAAAAGTACCGGCACAATTATAGTTATAGAAAGATTCTGAAAGTGCTGAATTCAACCAATACCAATTCAACCCAAAAAGAATTTTTATCTATCTTTAAAAACAAAAAAGTTTGATGTCTACAGAATGATATGACAAAGTGCTACTTTTTAATTTATTAGCTCGTTTTTTCTTTCTTTCTGAAAAAAGAGCTAAAAAGAGTATTCTAGTGCAATGAATCACCAAAACTGTATGGGTAAGCAGATGTCTGTAAGCAAACAACCTGTACAGTTTCCAACCATATCCAGAATTAAACAGCATTTAATTCTGGATTTCACAAGAAAAAATGTATTAATTTTAATAGTTTTTTAGAGTAATATAATAAAAAAGACAGTATGACAAATTAAAACTATTTAAAAAAAACCCCTAAAGGACGAAAATAATTATACATATGAACATAAAGAATGTTCCTTTCTGAATAACAGGAAAATAAATTTTTACCTTAAAAGAGAAAAATTACTCTTTTTCTGCAATTTTTTTCTCAGTGATATGCATTGAGAAACAGTCAGGCTTTTTTGTTAACTATGATCAGTCAAATAAGAAAAGAAATTCTGAAGTTCACTTAGAATTTCTTTGCCAAATAACCAGTCAACAAAAACAGGTCATGTTATACACAAAACTAAACTTTTAATTCTGAATTTTATTAAAATATTTAAATAAAACTACATATTAATTTAAATAAGACTTTTTGACAGATATACAGTAAAAAACGATTATCAAGGTAACTAAAGCTTAATTCTAGAAGACCCGATGAATAAAAAACTTATACATATATTTACACAATAATTGATAATCTCAGCATTACCTATTAACATTTAAAAAATAAAATAAATACCCCCTCAAGCAGCTGCTTGCCACAGAGGTCTGACAGGAGCCTGTCAGTTTATATGCCACAGTAGGAGATCTGAGAGGATGGCAGGACCTCAGCAGAAAAACGACACACACATCCATGCCTAATCCGGGGCTCGAACCCAGGTCCCGTAGATCAGTAGCCAAGCGCGCTAACCACTAATAATGAAGTGATATTAGTGGGGAAAAAAATTGAGTTGGCATTAGTTTAACAGGTTAGAATACTCTAGCATGTTTCTGGAGAGATGCAGGTTCAAATGCCGTATGCCGGCAAAATTTTTTCCACGAAAACATTTATTGATACATAAATTAATGGCATGGAATTTTTTTTACTGAATATGTAATAAAAAATTCATTTAAAACAGATCTGCTATTGCTTTTTTAAATATATATATCCCCCCTCCCTCTAATACTTTAAAATATGAGACAGTTACAATAGTTGACTTTGCTACTGTTAACACTCAGGGATTTTCTGTCACATTTATGTCAGTACAGAAACAATTTCTTGGCTAGTATTTTTTGTTTACAATGAACAGTACCCATTTTATGTCTGGAAGGCAGATCGGCAATCAAATTGAATTGAAAATTACAATTATTTCTTTATGTTGCACATGATCAAAAAAGTTAAAATACTAAAGTTCATCAGAAAAATAAAGTGTCAGATATATCACTGAAACAGGAAACAGTTGCACATTTGCTTTTTATCCTTTTAGAAGACCAACAAGAAAACCTGTTTAAAACATTATTGAATTAGATCATTTTACACATTATTTTTGTCAGATAAAGAAACAAAACAGTTGGGTCAAAACACTTTGGCATGTGGCTTCCAACATTACTATCTTTGAGAAGTTTTCGTTTCTTCTTTTTGTATGGAATGTTGTAGCTGTGGCAATGGATGAAAATGGGGTTTCATAAATAATATAATGGTAAACTTGAGATAATCTCCACTGAATTAAAATTGCTACAGCTTGATGCTAATCTACTTCAAACTATTCTAATCTGGTAAATATAACACTATTGTTGGTGCCAACAGAACGTTCTCAACACAGCTCAGGCTGAACTGAGTGAAGTGGAGATCAAATAACAGTATGATTTGATCCTACCTACTTAATTCACTGCTGAATACTGTATAGTATATGAGTTAATATCAAAGTAACACTTCATGTCTGTGCTCTGATATCATTATAAGTGGGTTTTTTCATCAACAGAACAATGTAGCTTCCCAATTTCAGTGTCCATTCAAAGAAAACATTAGATGAAAAAAAAAAAGCATAGCTGGTTCTTTAGTGCTGACATTGTTTTTCACAAAGATTTGCACTACTTCCTAAAATTAGGTAAAAAAACATCTCTTTTGATTGGAAGAATTCAATATTGTTAAATAAAGTATATACTTTATTTTACTACTTTCAGTTTTAAAACTATTTTGCAGTTTAATCCTTTAATGCCCAAGAAATTTCAGAAAAGGGTAGAGAGTATTAAAAACAAATGAACAGCACTATTTGAAAGAGTCCATTTCAATTTTGGCCTTTTTCGGCATTAAAGAATTGTTTTATTGATCATGAGTTATAGAAATATACATTGCAATTTAAAAAACATTTTAATTATAACCATACTAGCATTATTTACCCGGCATTGGTTGGGTCTGAAACTTTCTAAAATGTATATTAGATGGCACTCCCCACGTCACAAGCTTTCATTTGGTATAAATATCATTACAATCTATCTCCTCCCTCTCCTGGGATGGGGCGATATGCTATTTGTTTCTTAGCATTATATGTTATTATGCTGTTTACCACTAGTTTCAAAATTGGATTCTGATACAGATTTGTTGATATGTGATTATATTTACTGTTCTGTCTACTTGATGCTGTTTTTAACTAGAAGTATGAACAATGATGCAGTGTTGTGTGATGTTTCGCAGAAGTGAAACAAATAAAACTCAATTTCTATCAAATCCGAAACTGAATCTGCAACACAAGTGGTTGCAGAAGTATGTTGGCAACATAACATTGACATGAGTAATTTTAAAAAATTTCAGAAGTCACTTTTGAATAAATAATATTTTGGAATCACAGGAATTGTAAGCAAGGGAAAAAGTTATTCCCATCAACTCAAAATGATGAATATCTTTACAATATATGGAACTGAGTTATGCTGCCCTAACAAAATATTAGGGAATTTCTGTGTTGTGTAAATAGAAATCTAACTTCGAAGCTCTAACTTCTAAAATATTTATTTAATGGAAAAAGGTTGCTGAAAATATATTAAAGATCATAATCTTATCTATTTAAATCTCGATTTTCAATAGCTTCATCTAGTATTTAAGGAATTATGGAAACCTAAGGATATTTCACAACAGTAGTGGATCATAAAATTTACCTTAGATATTAATTAAAATTAATAAGTATTGTTTCACATCATTTAATAAAATATAAATTTTAAAAGTGGCATAATGATTATTTTGATATTAGACAATTATGAGTAATTTTTATAAAACAAAATAATTTATTATTAAATTTTTCAGTTTCCATAATTCTTTAAATATTGATGATAAATAGGGATTTGAATAAATTTGATTATCTTTAACATCAGTAACAGTTTTTCATTAAATGCATCAAGTATATACATGTAAAATCTAGATTTGTGTTTATCGGCCACCTGGATAGCAGCAACACCCTGACAAGGTAGAGACAACTACCCTTCTATACACACTCACACATGAGGTACTTGAAAAGTACCTAGTTCTGATGGGTCTACAAGTTTTAAATTCATCACATTTTTCCATTAAATTCATATTTTAGATGTTATAGAGCTTCAGAGTTAGATTCTATTGACATAACATGGAAAGATAATGCTATAGCTTTCTTTGAGTATAATATTGTTGTTACCGATTTCAAATTTTTTACTAATTCAATTAATACGTTACTTTAAAAAAAAGTGCTAAGTATAGTAGTAAAAATGTTGCTCATTTTCTTGGAACCCAGACACTCTTGTCCCCCTCTTCCCCCATCTCTCCTTAAACCAATCCTGTATATGACTAATGGAATGTGGAAATTTATAAGAGTTTGTCAGTGTGTTGAATGGTACAAATATATGTATGAACCAGGGTGGATTAAGCAATTGTGAGCCCTGGAGCCAAGTTCTAGATGGGAACCCTGGAACAAAGTTCTATAAAGGAACCTTAGAGCTATATTCTAAATGGAGCCCCTTTATCCTTCTAAATTGAAAAATAATGAAAATTGAACTACTTTAGGTAACTTTGTCAATTGACGTGATAAAAAACAACATTTCTTTAAACAAGAAATAGGAGGGGACCTGTTGGTCATGAGAGATAATTATTAAAATAAAAAAAGCTAACATATAAAGAGTCAATCCTGTGCTGTAGCATAAACTTTACACCTATTGCATTTAAAAAATATTACTTTTAATCATTACTTTTTTTTTTAGAAAAATTTCCACTTCATGCTTAATTGAAAAAAAAAACTGAGTATTAATATCAAAACAATATTACTTAAATCTATTACTTATGCATTTCCCTTAGCAATAAAGCTCTATTGCAGTAATAATAAAAATTACTAAAAATAGGTAAAGAATTGCTTTGAAAAAAAATTAAATTTTGTTCTCTAAAGAATTAGTCAAATATTAGGTAAACACTTGAAAATTTTGGATTTTAATAAATAATAATTTTCAATTGTAACACAATTATTTTTAAACATAATTTTTATTATAGAGTTTATATCATTATTCCCATTGTATTTCCAAGAATGATTCTAGTTTATTGTATTTGATCTGTCTGATTCTTTACCATATGACTTCAACCAGATAGCTATATACTTACCATTAGCATAGGTTAGGTTACTGTGGAACGGTGCTGCCCTAATGTGGCCAGTTCTGAAGCTTCCTATACAGACTTGTTAACATGAAGATTCACGGAAATCGGCAGACATTCCCATTACGTAGACACTGGTAGTGCACCAAGCTTGTAATTCATAATTCCCTGGTTCGAGTCCAAGCTGGGTGAACATTGAGATTTATCTCTGCAAAACTCCCCACCCTGCCCATGTCAGTAAAGGACACCGATGGGCTTAGTTAGGTCTCCATTCGTTGGTTGGGACATAAGCCCGGCCTGTGTGCTGCAGAGCCATACTCTGTGCACATTAAAGAACACACTGGATGGCCTTGACAGGAGGCTATCACCTATCTCCCAACAGCTGTTCTAGTGGGTCTCCCCTGCCACAACTTCAGGGGTCCTTGTGACCTGAAATTTTATAAATGCAAGGACCCCAAATTCAAAAAGGTTTTTTGCATACAATGGCCATTTAGCCCATTGTACGCAAAAAACTGTCACTCAGAGGTAAAACAACCCAACCTGTCCCTCAGGTTAAAAATTTCTCCTCTTTTAGGGGAAAAAAGAAATGGTCATAGTTCGAGGTAACCATAATCTTCCCCACATCAGAAATTTCTAAACCAAAAGCTGGAATCTTCTTGCTCAGATAATCAAACTTTTCAAATTATTTCGTACCCACCAGAGTTCCTCGGATACAATTTGCCAGGTATATGTAACTTTATAGCAAAAGAAAATTAACTATGGTCTGAGGTGAATAAAAAATGTAAAAGTACTAAAGAATTATTAATAAAAATTATCTATTACTCAACATAATATTTAAAACATTTATTAATTATTTGTATATACTTTTATTAGCTTTTGCACATTTTTCAAATTAAGTTAATGATTTTAATTTCCGTTACGAATTTAGAGCCGTCCCGTGGCCGAGTGGTTAGCGCGCTTGGCTACTGATCTACGGGACCTGGGTTCGAGCCCTGGGTAAAGCATGGCTGTTTGTATCGTTTTTCTGCTGAGGTCCTGCCATCCTCTCAGACCTTCTACTATGGCATATGAACTGACAGGCTCCTGTCGGACCTCTGTGGCAAGCAGCTGCTTGAGGGGGTATTTATTATTTATTTATTATTTTACGAATTTAGTTTTTGAAGTTTTCATTTCAACAGAGAATATCAAATATATGATATATGTGGCCCAATGTACAGGAGGCTACCATCTGTTCACTGGATTCCCTTCCCCAAACCTTCGAGTCATTGTAACCTGACAATTTTGTCCACTACATATAAAAAGAAGTGATTCTCAGAGGTAAAACTTATATAATTTTATGACAAAATTTTAGATTCAGTCTTGTTTCAACCTTTTCATCATACACTACAAGAGAAAATAAAAGTTATTTGAATTTGCCAATTTGAGACCATTCAGACTTCTAGAATTCTACATTGAGTCATGTTAGTTTAGTACTTTTTTTTATACTGTTTTAACTTTTTAAAAACACTAACACATATTTGCATTAAATCTGAACCATTTTTAGTTAAAAAAGGGCCATGCCCTTCTTAAAAGGGATCTTCTGGCTATCATATTTTTGTTTCATCTGCAGACTGCTCATGGACTATGCTACTTATGGCATCATTATTAGTGTTGGAGACTACTTATTAACTAGGCCTTACCTTAACTGCATCAATTAAAATCCTGCATTTTTATTACAATATCACATTAGCTAGCTTTAATACTTTTAACTAACATATAATGATTGCTATGACATATTAGGATCTTTCTCTGTCATAGCAACTCACAGATTGATCCATGAGTTGATGATGGGTCTTAAAGCAAAGAAGCAAGTGGGAACTTAAAATATATTTGATTGTACACTAAGGTAACTCAACCTTCAGTGGTTTTTACATAGCAATTTTCATACCTCTGAAATTACTTTCCTGGGTATGCTGCCTTCTACTTGGTTTACAGCAAGACACTGAACACAAGACCCCCCCCCAAAAATAAAATAAAATAAAATAAAATGAGTAGCACAATAAATTACCATAAGGCTGCAACCTGTGATGGTGATAATATGGAATGTTACAGATGCTTATCACACTTTCAATTAAAAAGTTTTATACATTAAACTTTCTGGTCTTTTATTTTTGGCACCCCATTGAAACTGATTTTTTACAAAAAAAATGCGTTTAAATATCTAGCAAATAAATTTTTTTTCAATAAAACTTCACAAGTAATTTGCATAAGGCATTTTAATATAATTACATTTCTGAAAAATGAACTTCTACAAGAATATTACAATAAGCTACCACAATTTAATACAAGCTTTCTACTTGCATATAATCGCCAAACATTAACGAAATCAAATTTGGTTCATAAAATATTTCTCATTCGAAAATCTATTTCTAAAATACACATCCATATGGTCGATCTCTGAAAAAAATTTAACCCCGATTCATAATGACACCGTTTCTGAAGAAAAAAAATTGCAAATACATAAATTTATTCTGTAATTCTAAAGAGCGAAATTGTACTTGCATCCAGCAATACAATAGATATTGCATAAGAAATGGATTATCTTTAAAGAAAAAAAAATACGTTAGAGTTCTGCCTTTCAATCAAATTATCACGGAAAAATTATGTTTGCGTATCATTCTCTCTAATTTTCATATTATTTCATTAATTCCGTAAAATATACAATTGATTAGCTACTTACTTCTTTTGAGCGGTAAGCACTCATCCAAAGGAACAAGTTTAGGATATTACCAATCTCTTATTATGCAGTTGCCAGATGAAAAGTTTGATCATAAATGAAGTCAAGATTATTGAAGCTGTACGGTTATAACCGCTGTTACTTAATGTTATATTATAAACACGTTTCATAAAATGTCTTCATCTGCAACAGCATTTTTAACAAATATTTTTTCAGGTATTTAAAATGCAAAATTTACTTACTTAGTATACTATACTTGATTAAATATTTGAATATTCTTCTAAAAACTAATAACTTAAAACTTACTGAGACTAAATTTAAATTCAATAAAAGAAAGTTGAATTTAATTGATACATGCAGAGCTGTTTTCCATCTGAAACCGAGGCCTCTGTACAAATATGTATATAAGGGAAGGTCTCGGCCGAAACAGACAGGAAAAGCAGCTTGAGACTTTTTTTTGTTTTAAAAAAAATAGCTATTATAAAAAGTAGATTAAGGAAAGGCAAACAATCGTCTTATTATTTATCATTTAAAGGAAAAAATTTAGATTAAATGAAAGATCACTCACATTAGCCCTCGTCTCTGGTACTGTACACACTGTTTTCTTTTCGAAATGTATTGAATTTGGTGCCTATTTTTTCAAGCGTATGTGATTAGGATTCTCGCAATTGAATCTGGTGTTTTCTCTTTTGGCGTCCACTATATCTGCTCTACTGTTTATTACAACACGAAGAAAGGTTACAATCACAGATATAAAGTGTAGTAAAGGCGACCCAGATAGTGCACCACCAGCATTTTCTTTTTTTTTTAGAAACTCGGGATTAAATTTTCGGGGCGGGGAGGCTCATTCGGTAGCATGCCAGGCTTGTAATCTGCAGTTTCCAGGTTTGAGTCCCAGCTGGGCCAGCATTGAGATTTATCTCCGCAAAACTTCACGCCCTACCCTCGGTCAGTAGGAAACACCAATGGATTTGGGAAGGCCACCGTCCATCGGATAGAGCATTAAACCATGGCACTGTGTACAGGATAGCCATACTCTGTGTACGTTAAAAACACGCTGGATGTCTTTGACGGGAGTCTTCCATTTGTATTCTAACATCTACCCAGTGGTTCCCCTACCCTCAGCCTTCCCTGAGCTCTTGGGGGTCATTGTGACCTAGCCATTTAGCCCAGTTTGTGCAAAAAAAAAAGGGCTGCTCAGATGTAAAACAATCCTGCTCAGATGAGAAACAACCAAATTTTCGTAACTGTGAGTTATGTTAGCCACCAAAATGGCGGTGCTTTAGTTCGTATTTATCATGCGTTTGTACCAATGGTTTGTACACTGAAGTGCCAGCCACAATTCTCTCAAGTTCGTCGTTGATGGGACACAGGCCTGAACACTCTGCTCGACAATCAGGGGCATAGCGAAGGAATATGGGTGGGGGAGGGGAGAAATCAAAAATTTTCCAACTCGAAATTTAAAACTTACTTAGATTTCCGCTCCGTGGGGGGGGGGGATGAAACAATTAAGCAATTTTACAACTCTCCTGCATTTTGCATTTTGTATTTTGCCATTTGACTTTCAATTTTGCCAACTAGCCATAACTTTACAGAAATAATTCCAATATTTACATCTCATCTGAATTGTAGCGTGTGTCAATTTTCCCTTGATTTGGCCAACTCTCCTTAATTTCACGAAACTAATCCCAATCTTTATATCTATCCTAAATTTGCCAAATCACTTCAAACTATTCAAACTCCCCAAGATTTTGCCAGGTTTTCTCGATTTTAGTCAACTCTCCTGAATTTCACAAACAAAATCCTAATTATCACAACTCGCCTGTATTTTCCAAGTGGATTCGAATTTTGTCAACTGCCGAACATTTTGTTAAGTTTCCTCAATAATTTGTCCAACACTCCTTAATTTCACAAAACAAATCTCAATTTTAACAACTCGCCTATATTTTACCAAGTGGATTCAAATTTTGCCAACTCGACGTAATTTTACAGAAAAAAATCGAAATTTTTACAACTTCCCCTAATTTGCCAAGTAACTTCGAATTTTATCAACTCTGCTTAATTGCACAAGAAAAGCACAATTTTCTCAACTCCCCTGTATTTTGCCAAGTGGCTTCGAATTTTGCCAAGAGCTCTTGATTTTTCCAACTCTCCTTAATTTCACAAAACCAATCCCAATTTCTATAACTCACTTACCTGCACTTTACCAAGTGGTTTCTAGTTTTGCCAAGTTTTCGCGATTTTGTCAATTCTCCTTAATTTCACAAAACAATCCCAATTTTCACAAATCGCCCGTATTTTACCAAGTGGATTCGAATTTTGCCAACTGCCCTAGATTTTGCCAAGTTTCCTCGATTTTACCATCTCGCCACAATTTTACAGAAAAAAAAATCCAAATTTTACATCACACCTGAATTTTGTCAACTCTCCACGATTTTGTCGTCACTTGGAATTTTGCCAACTGCCCCTAGATTTTGCCAACTCTCCTAGATTTTGCCACTCGCCATAATTTTACAGAAAAAAAATCCGAATTTTAACATCTCACTTGAATTTTGCCAACTCCTCACGATTTTGCCAAGTGACTCCGAATTTTGTTAACTGTCCCTAGATTTTGCCAACTCCCCAAAGATTTGCCAACCCGCCATAATTTTACGGAAAAAAATCCTAATTTTTACATCTCTCCTGAATTTTGCCAACTCCCCACGATTTTGCCAACTCCCCAAGATTTTGCCAAGTTGTCCCAATTTTGCCAACTTACCTGTATTTTACTAAGTGGTTACGAATTTTGCCAACTGCTCTAAATTTTGCCTTCTCTCCATTTTTCAAACTGCCTTAGATTTGCCAAGTTGCCTCGATTTTGACAACTCCCCTTAATTTTCCAAAAAACAAAAATGTAAATTTTCACAACTCACCTAGATTTTACGAAGTCGCTTCGAATTTTGCCAATTCCGAGTTGCTTTGGGAGGGGGTGAAGCCTCCCCCCATCCCCCATGGCTACGCTCCTGTCGACAGTATCCCAAAGATTTTCGATGGGATTTAAATCTTGGCTTCTATGTGGCCAGTTCATTATTTCAAAGTCAGCAGAATGCTCCTGCAACCATGCAGTAGCCAACCTGGACTTGTGAGATGAGCAGTTGTCTTGCTGGTAGACTCCATCTCTATTGGGATGCATGATGGCCATAAATGGGTGTAAATGGTCAGCCATTAGTTCTACGTACCGAGATGTATTAAGAGTCGTCGGTACATGTACCAAAGGTCCCACAGACGTCCAGCTGAAGACACCACAGGACATCACTGAGCCACCACCAGCTTGTACCGTTCCGACCTGATATGCAGGATCCATGGCTTCATGGTGTTGGCGCCATACCCTCAGTCTCCCATCGGAGTGATGAAGTTTAAATTGGGATTCATCACTCCAGGCTATCCATTGCCATTTTCGATGGTCCAGTTTGGATGTTCTTTAGCCCAGGCAAGGCGTTGAGCTCGGTGTCGTGCTCTTAGAAGTGAACCTCTCATAGGTCAGCAGCTCCCAAAGCCAAGACGATGAAGTGAGCATTGCACGGTCTGTGCACTGACTTCCTGGCAGGAACCCGCGTTCAGATGGGAGGTGATTTCAGATAATGTCTGGCCCCAGTTGGTCCATACTATGGGGGTCAGAAGTCGAAGCCCACGATCATTCAAGGCTGGTTGTCCTTTGCAGTTTGTCTGGGTGCTTGTTTTTTTGCCGAAATTTTCATATTCCCGGAACACTCTTGAAACTGTCGTACAAGAAAAATCAAGTTCGTTAGCAATTTCGGAGTGTCCCATCCGTCGGGCACCTACGATCAAATGTCAAATGCATCTAAATCCCATGCTTTTCCCATTACTCTTCTCAAGAAGAATGCTTGGGGAAGCCAAAGCTGATAGCTATGCTATGACCAGAGTTTCAGCCACGCATGCGCACAAATGCGGGACTGAATTTGGATAACGTTTCCTATCCCTAATTCAGTGGAACTTCAGTGCACTCACGTTAGATTTTGCGAATTTCATTTTATCAGGGCCCATCCATTAGGCCACTCCACCAAAAATAATTATAAAAAATATATAAAAATTTAATGTTCATTATTTGTCCTATCTCAATCAACATAATATCATTTTTATAATCGTTTTGTAATCATTACTTCTCGTGTAACTAGACAATCATAGAATTTACTTTTCGAATCAGGGATATGTCGACGTCAACTCGCTTTCGTATTGCTAATAGAAATTTTAACATTGCGCCACCATCCGGAATAGGGGGCCCTGATCCGGAATCTTAACATTATCTATTTTATCTATGATACAAATATGCATGCGCTGAAATAGAACAGAAATAAACTGCAGGAGGTGGTTACCATTTTGAATCATGACAACTTGGCAAAATCTAGGGCAGTTGGCAATATTCGAAGCCACTTAGTAAAATAGAGGTGAGTTGGCAAAATCTTGGGGAGTTGGCAAAATTCCAGTGAGATGTAAAAATTGGGATTTTTTCTGTAAAATATGGAGAGTTGACAGAATCGACGAAGCTTGACAAAGTCTAGGAGAGTTGATAAACCGAGAGAACTCGGCAAAATCTAGGAAAGTTGGCAAAATTCCGGTGAGATGTAAAAATTTGGATATTTTTCTGTAAAATTATGGCGAGTTGGTAAAATCGAGGCAAATTGGCAAAAATTTAGGGAGTTGGCAAAATCGAGACAACTTGGCAAAATCTAGGGCAGTTGGCAAAATTCGAATCCACTTGGTAAAATACAGGAGAGTTGTGAAAATTGGGATTAGTTTTGTGAAATTAAGGAGAATATGCAAAATCGAGGGAAACTTGGCAAAATCTTGGGAAGTTTGAAAATTTGAAGTGACATGGCAAATTCAGGAGAGTAGAAAAAATTGGAATTGTTTTAATGAAATTAAGGACAGTTGGCAAAATCGAGGCAATTTAATAAAATGTACAGGAGTTAGCAAAATTTGAAACCACTTGGTAATATACAGGTGAGTTGTAAAAATTGGGATTGGTTTTGTGACATTAAGGAGAGTTAGCAAAATCGAGAACTCTTGGTAAAATCTTGCCAGTTGGCAAAATCTAGGAGAGTTGGCAAAGTTCGAAGTAACTTGGTAAAATTCAAGTAAGATGCAAAAGTGGAATTTTTTCTGTAAAATTATGGCAAGTTCGCAAAATCCAGAGGAGTTAACAAAATTCGAAGCCAATTTGTAAAATACAGGCGAGTTGTGATGATCGGGCTTCTTTTGGTGCAATTAAGGAAAGTTGGCAAAATTCAAAGTGACTTGGCAAATTCGGGGAAGATGTAAAAATTTGGATTTTTTTTCTGTTGAATTAGGGCGAGTTGGTAAAATCGAGGCAACTTGGCAAAACATAGGGCAGTTGGCAAAATTCGAAGCCACTTGGTTCGTTGGTTGTGAATTGAAAAATTAAACAAAAATACCTATCTTCCTATATGGCCCTAAAGAGTAGAAAATAAACCTAAAGCATATCGATGATGCAATCAGTCACTGAATTCGTATTCATTTCAAAGAAAAATAGGGCACCGGCAATCTTTTTGAGCAGGTAATTCGACGCCTTGTCCTCCTTTGAAGTGAATATGAATTTAGTGACTGATTGCACCATCGATATGCTTAAGTTTATTTTCTACTTTTTAGAATGCTAGTAAGGGTGATAGAGGCAAACATTGTCAAACATATTTATATTTTATGCATGTTTAAAGAAATTTTTTAAAGAACAGTCAGACGGACGGGAAAATGTTATACTGAGTTGAAGAATTTACTCACTTGCCCTCCTCCTCCCCTTACATTTTTCTGGGCTCTGAAATTTGTATAGCTGAAGACCTCGGAAGGTCAAAGTCCGGCCTGGCTACGATTAAATATATTAGCACTAATTTGAAGATTACGCTTTGGATATTTGAAGACACATTTATAAATCTCTATCGTATAGAGCTGACGAATTAACGTACATGAAGATAGAGTATCTTACTAATCTGCGCTTGCTTTTATGGTTAAATACCGAAAAATACGAAGGTCGTCAAATGCTAGCAAATATAGTGTCGCCATCTAGTGATAGATAGAAGTAATAGAAAATTACTGTTTTTTCTATTGGTATTCTAGAGCTTGTATCAAGGCCGGATTTAAACTTCGTTCGCCCCTACGCACAAGAATTAGCAATTGGCGTTCATGTAGGTTTCTTTAATTTGCTTGCTATATAATAAATTTTTTACTTTTGTAATATCTATTTTCGTTAACATTTGTTTGGTATTTAAAGAGGTCTGGAAACTGAAACATTTAACCGTAGTGTTGCTAATCGTAAAGATATGCATCAAAATTTATAACAAATCGTTTACTAAAATAATTGTCATCTTTTTTTTCAACAGAAAAAATGCCTAATAGCCTTTTAGTT
Source organism: Ryuthela nishihirai (assembly GCA_038380435.1). Taxonomy (NCBI): domain Eukaryota; kingdom Metazoa; phylum Arthropoda; class Arachnida; order Araneae; family Heptathelidae; genus Ryuthela; species Ryuthela nishihirai. The sequence continues at coordinate 48,675,979 of JAWZYU010000024.1, read as the reverse complement.
TCCGTCAGTTTTGAAACGTCTGTTATCAGTGTCGTACTGAAAAATCTCGCACCCCGCAAAAATGTGTCGGGGGCCCTTTTGTTTCATTTAATTTGCACCATCATATACTTGAATTTTCTAACTTTTTTGAAACGTACATTTGATAATAAATATCTGACATGTTTCGGATTTCCTTATGCGTAATTCGACATTTTGGAACGAGTAATTTTTACAACTTTCGTCATAAAATATTGCTTTAGTTGTTTTCAGATGGGCATAAACAGAATTTGAATTAAAAAGCTTGCATAGTTTCAATTAAATTATTTCGAATATGATTAATTTTCCTCTCTATTACAAAAAATGATATAAGAGAAGCAAAGGGGAAAAATGATAACATTGGAAATGTATTTGGTATTAAGAGTTAAACAGGTGGGTGGACTAATCGCTAGAAGTCACTACTCGGATGGAAAGAAACGGAAAGAAAGACGTCATCCACGAGTGTCACGGCCAAGCTGAGGTTTTTAGTCCATGATTTCTGGCCCACAAGAAGCAAAGAGAATAATTTCTAATAGGAAAAAAGCTGATTGTTCACGGTCTATTATTATTCGTTTCAAAGCTATAGACAGCGGCGTAGCTATGGGGGGGGGAGCTCCCTTCCCCTAAGTTAATGGGAGTTGGCAATATTCGAAACGATTGTAAAATTCAGAGGAATTCCGAAAATTGGGATTTTTTTTTTCAAAATTTAGAGGAGTTAGCAAAATTAGAGAACTTGGTAAAATGTAGGGTAGTTGTCAAAATCGAGGCAACTTGGCCAAACCAATGGCAGTTGGCAAAATTCGAAGCCACTTGGTAAAATAGAGGTGAGTTGTGAAAATTGGGATTTCTGGAAAAATCTTGGTGAGTTGGCAAAATCTAGGGAAGTTGGCAAATTTCAGGTGAGATTTAAAATTGGTATTTTTTTTTTCTGTAAAATTATGGCGAGTTGCCAAAATCGAGGCAACTTGGCAAAATCTAGGGAAGTTGGCAAAATCGAGGGCAGTTGGCAAAATTCGAAGCCACTTGGTAAACTACAGGAGAGTTGTGAAAATTGGAATTGGTTTTGTAAAATTAAGGAGAGTTGGCAAAATGTAGGGAAGTTGGCAAAATTCAAAGTGACTTGGTAAACTTCAGGTGAGATGTAAAAAATGGGATTTTTTCTGTAAAATTATGGCAAGTTGGCAAAACCTAGAGGAGTTGGCAAAATTCAAAGTCAATTGGTAAAATACAGGCAAGTTGTGAAAATTGGGATTGTTTTTGTGCAATTAAGGGGAGTTGGCGAAATCAAGGAGATTTGACAAAATTCGAAATGACTTGGCAAATTCAGGGGAAATGAAAAAATTGGGAAAACTGCCAATTTCTGTCACAGATGACGTTACACTGGTCAGACACGTATATTTTTTGTTTTTATATCGGTAAATGTTAGCTAGGTAGTCACTGGAAGGAGAGCTATGCACCAATCCCCTGTGATGATCCATAGAACCGGCCAGGCCTAGCACCTAATGTCCGACCCCGTCTTCTCGTGGTGCAGACCGTTAGTACCTTTCAAAAGATATACTCTCTTGTGGAAATGAACGGAAGCGGAGGCTGCCAGATTAGTTTGGTCTACTGATCTGGACAACTCTGGCTACTTTTCTTTTTTTTCTACCCTGCTAAGGAGTGGCCAACCACACAGGGTCCTGGTGCTGACAATATAAACCACTGGACTGGACTGAATTGTGGCTCTGAGCTTGATTATGGATCCTGAATTTGCTGCACTGGTGGGCTTCTGTGGAGGGATAATCTTCCGCTGTGTTTTCTGTTTGTTTGTGGGTTGACAGCCCCAAGTGAATAGATTCACAGGATATGTTTATCAGCTGGTGGATAATCCTGAGCAGAAGTGATCGCAGGCACCTGAACTCTTTGCTTCTATTGGCATCGTCAAATTCTACATTGGAGGAAGTCTTCCAGTGTTGATGGCTTCAGCCTTTAGTGGTGGGGGAACGGGTCTTTGCCCCATGTCTGCGATTAGGGGGCTGTTTGATATTGTCGCTATTTCCTCTCTCAATAAACATAGTTACTTTAAACATCCCACTAACCATTTTCTCTCCATAGGTAGTTGGAATGTCAGGATTCTGCACAGAGCTTTTTCTCTTGATATCCTCACACAAGAATTCCACCGTTATAATTTAGATATTCTCGGCTTTCAAGAGACCAGATGGACAGATAACGGTCAGATTCTTAAAAATAATCTTAAATTTCTCTTTTCAGGGAGGAACGATAATAAACATCACCAAGGCGTGGGTCTGCTTCTCAGCAGACACGCTAGTGATGCTCTTCTAGGATATGAGTGCATTAATGAAAGGTTTCTTACAGCAAAATTTCAGACAAGCGTTAAAGACTTGAATGTTATCTGCTGTTATACCCCCACTGAGGTTGCCGATGAGAATGAGAAGGATAGGTTTTACAGACAACTTCAGGATATTTTGAATTCTGCCAAGAAAGGAGATAATACCCTTGTTCTTGGTGACTTCAATGCCAAAGTTGGTACTGACTCTGACCTTTGGGGAGGGGTGATAGGCCATTTTGGTATTGGTAGCTGCAATGGCAATGGGCAACGTCTCCTACAGGTAAGTAAACTCAATGGTTTCAGAATAACTAACTCTTATTACAAACACCGCGACATACATAAGTACACATGGGTTTCACCTGTACCTTTCAAGTACCTGATGGTCTGCATAAGAATATGATTGATTATATATTAATTAACAGCAAATGGGCTAGTTCTGTTAGGAATACCAGGTCATATAGGGGAGCTGAAATTGGATCTGACCATTATCTTGTTAAAAGTGTCTTGCAACTTAAACTTAAAAAGTGTTGTGTTTTACCTTTAGTACTGAAGTTCTAAAAGACCCAGTTATAGCTAAAGCTTACCATGATAGGTTACTTAGTCATTATGACAGTCATGGTTTTCTTACTACTGAAGTTGAGGAAGAATGGGACCATTTAAACAGGCTTTTTGCAAACTAACAGTACTCTTTTAGGGAAAAAGGAGCAGAGGAGACAGAAATATTTGAGTGATAAGACACTTGAGCTTATTTCAGAAAGAAAGAACTGCAGGAATGTCCTTAATCAATACCCTACTAGTCCTAATAGAAAGCATTATAGAGAGCTTAATAAACGTGTAAAGGATCAGTTAGCTACTGATAAGAATCTTTGGCTTGATGGCTTGGCTGACAAAGCCGAGGAAGCAGTTAGAAAGCACAACAGCAGAGAGCTGTACCAGATAGTTAATGTTTTGTGTGGTAGAAAACGGACAGGTATATAGGGATTGACGGATAAACAAGGTAAGGTTGTAGAAGGGGAGGATTCTGTCATGGCTAGGTGGGCTGAGCATTTCAGTGATGTTCTAAACAATGTAGTTAGTTCTACTCCCATTGTTTGCAATGATGATAGATGCATTGGTGGCTTTAATGTTGGCCCTATAACACAATCTGAAGTTATTTTGGCTGTTTCTAAACTTAAACTACATAAATCCCCAGGGGTAGATGAAATTACTACGGAAATGCTTAGAGCTGGGAATGTTTCGGTTACCACTTGGATGACTGAAATTCTGAATATCTTTTATGATCAAGGCATGGTTCCTAAGGATTTTACCAGAGCTATTATTATCCCTGTTTTCAAAAAAGGTGATCGCAGTTCTTGTGATAACTATACGGGTATCAGCCTACTCTCTGTTCCAGGGAAAGTTCTTTGCATGATTGTGCTTAGTAGAATTAAGAAAATGGTTGACAGTCAATTGCGTGATGAGCAATGTGGATTCAGAAGTAGTAGGGGATGTGTGGATCAGATATTTTCACTTAGGCAGATTCTTGAGAAATGTTTAGAGTTTCAGAAACCTTTGGTTGCTAGCTTTGTTGATTTCGAAAAGGCTTTCGACTCTGTTGATCGTCACAATTTGTGGTTGATTGTGAGATCATATGGTATACCTGACAAGTTAGTTAACATAATGAAAGCTCTCTATAATAACACTGAGTCGTGTGTGAGAGTTGGTAAGGCTTGTAGCAATTGGTTTAGCATTACTTCTGGTGTTCGACAAGGGTGCATTTTGTCCCCTTTTCTCTTTAGTTTGGTTATTGATTATGTTATGCGAAATTCACTTCAAGGGAAAGATTTTGGCCTTAAATGGACTGGAGATAGGAAAATTTCTGATTTAGATTATGCTGATGATTTAGCCGTTTTAGCAAATGATGTTGATGAGATGAACTCTTTCATTCGAGCTGTTGATGAGACTGGTAGTAAAGTAGGTTTGGTTATAAACAGAGAGAAAACTAAAGTGATGAAAATTGGTCAGGCAGGCTGTAGTTCTGTTAATCTGAATGGTTGCAATCTTGAACACGTGTCAAAGTTTAATTATCTTGGGAGCTATGTAACAGATACTGGTGATGTGCGACATGAGATTAACAGACGGATAGAGATTGCTGCCGGGACTTTTAAGAATCTATGGAGAGTGTGGAGAAATAGTCGTATACACTTAAAGACTAAAATTAGAGTGTATAATAGTTTGGTTCTTTCTACGGTTAGTTATGGCAGTGAAACTTGGACAATTTGTAAACAAAATAACAGGAAACTAGATGCTTTTGATTCTAGATGCTTACGCAGTATCTTGGGCATTAGGTGGTTCAACTTTGTAACTAATGATGAAGTTAGGCAAAGGAGTCGGCAACCTCCTTTAAGCAGCATATTGTGCAGAGAGAGACTCCGTTGGTTTGGCCATGTTGCCCGTATGGATAAATATAGATTAGCGAATAGGGTTATGAACAGTGTGCCTAAAGGCCTCAGAAAGAAGGGGAGACCTAGGATGCGGTGGGCAGACAATGTCAAACAGGACCTTGTTAGAATTGGTGTGCAGTGGCCAGATGCAGTAGATGTAGCTCAGGATAGACTTGCTTGGAGAACTAAATTCCACGGTCTGGTTGGACCTCCGTAGCCCATGGCTGCTTGAGGTTGATGTTGATGATGATGATATCGAACATCCTCTACGTAGTATCATTAGAGTATTAGCGTTTTCCCTTTTGCAAAAAGGATGTGTAAAGCGCAATTTCATTAAAACTTCAAAAATTTCCCATTTGATAAAATTAAAAAAAAAATACAGTTTTTTCAATTGTAATGGTTAACGTGCTTGTCTACTGATCCCAAAGACCCAGGTTCAAGCTCCGGATAAGGCATTGGTTTTTCTTCCTTATGCTATCCTATCTACTTATGCCTCGCTTTTCTTACAGATCTCTATGTGTTATTATACTGACAGACTCCTGTCAGATCTCTGTGGTAAACAGCTGCTTGAGGAGTAATTTATTTATTCATTTAAAATCTTAAAGCCCAAAAACAAGTGTTGAATTAGAATACCTATTTTTTTCGTAGCAAATTTCTGCAAAACAGAAGTCGTTTCATATCTTTACCTTCTTACAAGCACCTTCCCAGACTGTGATTTCATGAACCCCTCTTCCTCCTCAGTTCAGCCACATCTAAATGTTGGCGCCTATGCTCAGAGATGCACGTTGAGCCTCCATTGAGTCTGTCCTCGATCTCCAGCTTCTAACGGCATCAGCTGAGAGACGGTAGCATCGCAACCTCGATTTCGAGAGGATGAGGTACAGGACTTGATGAATCTTCCTGATGGTTTGTTTTGATAGACGGATGCCAAATAGTCACCTGCGGGTCTCCACTTGAAGACGGAGAAAGGAAAGGTAGCCGAAAATGCCGAGGAAGCAGTTGCACTGGTCGAAACCGGTAGACGAAAGGGAGGGCAGTCACCCGGGGGTCAGAACAAAGCATGCTGGGAATGTGGAACGCTGACATATATCTTTCTAAGAAAACCTTATTTTTTCCTCTGCAAGTAGAATTTCGATTTAAAAGTACTAAACTGCAATAAATTACAGAACATTAAAAAATAATCATGAACAATTTTAAGGGTTTCACTCAGGTCCTGAATTTATACACAATACACAGAGTTCACTCCCAGAGCAGTTTTTTTTTTAAGAAGGAAGTCAGTTTAATACACTGGTCCCTGTAACAACTAAGCTTTTTTTTTTTGTTTTGAAAACTGTGATTGCATATAAAGATCTCAATCAAATAAATCAATATCCCGATTTTCAACAATATTCGTTCACCTGTGGCCGAGTGGTTAGCACGCTTGGCTACTGATCTAAGGGACCTGGGTTCGAGCCCCGGATTTAGGCTATGGATGTGTGTGTCGTTTTTCTGCTGAGGTCCTGCCATCCTCTCAGATCTCCTACTGTGGCATATAAACTGACAGGCTCCTGTCAGACCTCTGTGGCAAGCAGCTGCTTGAGGGGGTATTTATTTATTTAATGAGTTATGGAAATTAGAATATTTAACAACAGCAACGCCAATATTAAGAAACTTATACAAAACTGAAGAAGAGTAAAAGAAATCTTTGCATAAAGTTCTAAAATACAACTTATTTTACTAAACACTTTGATACAATACTTATTACTAAGTTTTATTTTAACTTCTGAAGTCAATTTTTGTGACTGGCATTGTTATGTTAAATATTGAAACTTCGATAACTCATTAAATACTGAATGAATATTGTTGAATATCCAGATATTGACTTATTTGATTGAGATCTTTCTTTATCTGCAATCACATTTTTCAAAACAAAACAATTTATTTTAGAAGTTATAAAATATATAAATATAGAATTGCAAAATGTATTATTGCAATAAAGATTCGACATTAGCTTCCCATTCACATAACATAGGGTTGTTCCTATAAACACATAGTAAGAGTCACAATGTTTAGACAGTAGCCGTCCCGTGGCCGAGTGGTTAGCGCTGCTTGGCTACTGATCTAAGAGATCTGGGTTCGAGAAGTAGCCGTCCCGTGGCCGAGTGGTTAGCGCTGCTTGGCTACTGATCTAAGAGATCTGGGTTCGAGCAGTAGCCGTCCCGTGGCCGAGTGGTTAGCGCTGCTTGGCTACTGATCTAAGAGATCTGGGTTCGAGCAGTAGCCGTCCCGTGGCCGAGTGGTTAGCGCTGCTTGGCTACTGATCTAAGAGATCTGGGTTCGAGCAGTAGCCGTCCCGTGGCCGAGTGGTTAGCGCTGCTTGGCTACTGATCTAAGAGATCTGGGTTCGAGCAGTAGCCGTCCCGTGGCCGAGTGGTTAGCGCTGCTTGGCTACTGATCTAAGAGATCTGGGTTCGAGCAGTAGCCGCCCCGTGGCCGAGTGGTTAGCGCTGCTTGGCTACTGATCTAAGAGATCTGGGTTCGAGCAGTAGCCGCCCCGTGGCCGAGTGGTTAGCGCTGCTTGGCTACTGATCTAAGAGATCTGGGTTCGAGCCAGCCCCGGTGATCTAAGAGATCTGGGTTCGAACTCAGCCCAGGTATGTATGTGTCGTTTTACTACTGAAGTCCTGCCATCTTCTCAGACCTTCTACTTTGGCATATAAACTGACAGGCTTCTGTCAGACCTCTGTGGCAAGCAGCTGCTTGAGGAGGTATTTATTATTATTACTTTTTTTTTTACTTTTGGGGTCCCAAAATGTATTCGGTCTTTTGTCACTCAATGCTTAGTCAGGACCGTACACTTTAGTTTTGTGAGCCTTCATTTTCCACTCTCAACTTTAAAATATCAAAGCTCACTTGCTGTTGCAAAATATTAAGCAGATCCTGAAGCTTGTGTTTTCCCCTAGGCCCATATCATGCCTAAATCAGTTCCGGATGTACTTCCGGAATAAATTGAAGATGATGTAAAGCGAGGAGAAACATTCACCTTCTGTTTCGTTTCGCCCTTATATTTTAGAAACAAAATATTTGACTCTAACTAGAGGATGATCTAAGTAGTGTGGGGGAGACAGGGGGGAGGGATTATGGCAGCCCTCGAAATTTTTAAATAACTGGAACTGAGGTGAGAAGAAATATTAAACATATACATATCACATATTTTGCAATAATATATTTTTAAGCGACAACTAGGATGGTAGGGGAAAACCACATTGCGTTCTTTGGTAAGAATAATGTTTGAAAAAATATAATGGAAGGTTTTTTTAAAAAAAATAGTTTATTCCAGTTCAACGCAATCACTTGCCAGTTTCTTTCCTTAGACGTGATTCTGCATGAAACATTTATATGGGAATTGGTACATTTAATGAAATAACGCAGTCTTAATCTTTTATTACTGCAGTTTGGTACCTGGTAATATTTTATAAGAAACATATTTTTTTTATGTTATCCTTCTAGTTGGATATTTTTTCGTCTTCAATTTCTCATAGGAAGTTTGGGTTGTTTTGCCACTGAGCTGCACTTTTTACCCACAGTGGGCTAAATGACCAGATCACAAAGACCTCGAGGACAGAGAAGGTTGGGGGAAGGGAACCACTCTTTTGTTCCGTCTGTTAGGAGACAGATGGTAGCCTCCGACCCTATCACGACTAAGGGAAACATTTTTCCCTATTTTAAAATTGGTGATTGTCGTATTTAATTATACCTTATCTGCATTTTTCATACAGAATGTCAAAATAGAACGTATGCCGAACGCAATTACGTAAACGGTAACGTTTCGTCCATGTCCATCTTTGCAATAATGTTGCATCTGTGTAATGTCCATCTTTGCTTCACAACCAAAAGAAATTGCTTCGCAGAATATCATAATTAGCACATCATTTTGTATAGTAGTTTTATTTCATAATTTTGTATTATTTTAGTTAACATTTTGTTATATAAACCAATAAATAAAAGACATTGCATAATAAGCCTAACTATAATTTGTGTTACCTTTATAGTCCATTAGGAAAAATATTTCCCATAAAATTCCAAAAAAACTACACATTGTTATGTATTTTTCTTATGATTTATATTTATTTTACGTCTAAACTAACTAAAATAAACAGTTACATACTAATATTTACTCTTAGAAACCTTATGGTCCTGAAAGGGTTAACAGGATATGGCTCTTCAACACACGGAGCTACTGCTTAACGTCCCATCCAACGGACGGCGGCCTTTCCTAGTCCATCGATGCCCCTTACTGACCGAGGGAAGGCGAGGAATTTTGGGAAGATAAATCTCAACGCTGTTCTAAGTGGGATTCGAACCTGGGAACTGCTTATTATTATGAGACTGGCGCACTACCGACTGAGCCATCCTCTCCCTATAGAAAGTTCGGAGAAAGCATTGGGTTCCTAAAAAGAAAATCGATCTCCACGTTTTCGATTAGGAGACAGTTTCAGATATTCCTGAAATCGAAAAGAAACAACACTCGTTTCTACAATAATCGCCCTCTATCTGGCTGTGTGAACCTCTAATGCAGGCGTGTCCAACCTTTTGATTTCCCTAGGCCACATTGAGTGAAGATTTGACTTCCCTGGGCCACATTGAGTGAAGATTTGACTTCCCTGGGCCACACTGAGTGAAGATGAACTGTTTTGGGCCGCACATAAAATATGTAATATAGTTAATGTATATGAATAATAAAACTTCATTTATTTTCTTATGTTTTCTATTATAAAATAAAAAAGGGCAACATGAAACTAGTGGGATATCAAAAACGCGCTGAAAATCACATAATCATGTTGAAAACTTATGTCGTAACACGTAAACTTTACAGTTTTGTGGGCCGCATTACTAGTTGTCCAGGGCTGCATGCGGCCCGCGGACCGCGGGTTGGACACGCCTGCTCTAATGCTTTCCAAACGCTTCAAGCTATTGTGTTCAAATTTTACATTTTAGCCATATTTACATCCGGACTCTAAGCCCTGCTAATATACACCTTGTAGCGCAATACTTGCGTGTGCTTGTCACAAAGCGATCGTATAAAATGGCAATTTTTCGCAAAAATGCTTCTAACAATGTGTATCAAATTTTGCTTCTTTATAGGAAGAACAGATAATGTATTTGAGAGGACTGCACATCACATTTAGCAATTGGAAATCCCTGTTTCGCAGGCTTAATAAAAATTTCAGCGATGACACTGCATATTATAGTTGATTAAAGACCTCAACGCACGAGGGAGTTTACTCAATGCATGGTGCAGCTCTAGTTTTAATCTAATGATGGTCTACTTTATTCAGCAGGAAACTTTTTAACTACTTCTAATTTCATCACGGACTATTCGTAAAAAAAAAAAGTCTTATTTGAAGAAAAAGTTTCAAAGATGAGAATACTCCTGGAAGTAAAGAAAACGGCAGATGAGCTGTTATTAAAGATAAAACTTTCGCAGTTCCATAGTTCACAACCTCCTTCTACTTACTGAATGGTAAAGTAAGTTAAGGAAAGTGTGAGCAAAAAGAGTTTTTTTTTCTTTTGGAGGTCTGCCATTAAAGAAAAGGAAGAAAAAAAAAATAATTAAGAATATCATCTCCTTTCGAAGTAGCACAACCTTTGACTTCCAGTTCCACTCTTTTTTTCTCTCTCCCTTCTTCCTGGTTATAGCAAAATAGTCCTGATGGGCAAAAGATGCAGATGGAAGTGTTCCGGATGTGCTTTTATTGGACCGTGGTCGAATACCGTTTATTTGCCTCAGTTGACCTCTTTCGCTGTGAAGCTTTATTTACAACTGACATTACTTAGTGGGCCGTGTTCCAATTTGTCTTCACATTTTCTCCGTTTTCTTTTGTCGTTTATAAATTTCTTTGGGGTTTATTAATTTGAATTACACTGTTACAAAACATTGCAAACTTTGTTTCTTTGGGAATGTTTAAGCTACGAAATGCTCATTCATAAGTTTTTTGTAGAGCAAAAAACGCCTTTAAACTGAACTGCAGATTGGAATTCTTTTATCTTCATTTCGTTCAAAATAATTTACAAAACATAACAGTATGTTTTGTAAAGTAATTAAAATATGATCGATATCCCATGGCCGAGTGGTTAGCACGCTTGGCTACTGATCTAAGGGACCTGGGTTCGAGCCCCGGGTAAGGCATGGATGTCTGTGTCGTTTTTCTGCTGAGTTGGACACGACTGCTCTAATTCTTTCCAAACGCTTCAAGCTATTGTGTTCAAATTTTACATTTTAGCCATATTTACATCCGGACTCTAAGCCCTTAGCCATATTTACATCCGGACTCTGCCATCCTCTCAGACCTTCTACTGTGGCATGTAAACTGACAGGCTCCTGTCAGACCTCTGTGGCAAGCAGCTGCTTGAGAGGGTATTTATTTATTTATTTTTACAATATCTAAGGGTAAAGGTTGTTGTTTTACCTCGGAGTGGAGAATTTTTTTGCATACAATGAGCTAAATAGTCAGGTCACAAGAATCCCAAGGGTTCGGGGATGGGTAAAGGAACGATATCCATTCCACAGCTTTTAAGAGACGGATTAAATCCTCGTTTGGCGTTCTCCTGCATATTGGTAATCGCGCACAGATTATGTTCTGCTTGCACATGAACCACGTATTAATATCCATCCGAAGAACGTCTGCCTTTCAAATCTCTTATCCACACAACCACAATCCCCAGGATATCTAAAGGATATCTAACAAGTTGATATTGGTTATATCTAAGAAAACATCCAAAGATATCTAAGATAACCAGTGGATATCCATTGGTTATCTTAGATATCTGGATGTATTCTAGATCGCGATGTATTCTAGAGATTGTGGTTGTGTGGATAGATGTTCTCTTTCTCGCCAAGAGTTGAATCAGGTAGTGACGTACATAAGGGGGTTGCGGTTGTAGAACCCATCTTCCCTTGATGGCCTGAATAACAAGCATTTTCTAAAGAAATCCCCGAAAATCAGGGTCCCTCCCATTCCTTCCCCCCATTGAAAGTTTCCGGGTAGGCCACTGAAGTGATTTCCCGAATAATATGCATTTATTTTCGACAAATTCGCTACCGACATATTCGTAATTCGTTTTCAATACTGACATTTGACATAACAAAAAGCTGTATTTAAAAACTGAAATTACCAACCTGTCCCATGGTCGAGGCAATAAGAAGACCAATTAGAGATTATTTGACGCACATGCGTAGATATTAAAATTCCATTTACTTCATAAATGCTATGTACAATAGAGTGTTTTTGATATTTCCTCCTATGCAGTCAGAGCTAAAACCACGAAACTCTCTCCACATATTCATTTCACCGTAACTTAGTGCATTGTAAGATTTTTGGCCCCAGAAATTTGGCCCTCACCCAAAAATTGGCCGCGAAACCTCTGTCCATTTATGACGTATTACTTCATTCATAACTTTCGACTCCTCCATTCATAACCCCCCCCCCCCCCCCCCCGATAAGGGACCACCTTGACGTGGTGTGTGTGTGTGTGTGTGGGGGGGGGGTTACGGTGCCTTAGCGAAGTTGAGGTTCCGGCTCGTTGTCCCTGGCGTGCACGAGACCTTGCAGTCCCCAATGGAGAAGCCAAGCGAGCACCACGTCTTGGCCTCAGAGAAGTTGTGGGTCTGCAGCCCCGAAGGGGTCGGCAGACTGCTAGCTGGGGGCCGCGGGTGCGTGGCCCTAATGGAAAGGACGAAGCTGAGAGCTTTGCTGAACGGGAGTGGGATCCCCTATTAGGCAAGGCTCATCGATGGAAAAGCCAAACCAAGAGTCTCCACCACGGGAGCCGAGGCAACTTGGATTGTATATCCTTGTTTGTGTCTAACCGGGGCACAGATTAAATTCAGGTTTAGACCGATGGATGAACTTTCCTTCTGTTGGACTCTTCGCCATAGGTAGTTGTGGGGCGAGCTGCATCTATATGGTGTTGACTTGCCCTCGACGTAGGAAGTGGAGATTATGGCATTATCCCGGTAGATGTAAGGCAGTTTTATATTGCGGTGCAGTTTTTCGTTACTAATTTCCTCCATTCAAAAGGGTGTCATGGGCGCCGGTCAACTTGGATTCTCAATATCTTTGTTCGTGGCGACCCTGGACGAAGATCATAGTTAGGTTTTGGCGAGTGCTGGACTTCACTTCTATAGTACTGTTCAACCCCGACGGTGGATAGTGGTAAAAGTGGCATCTCCCGATAGATGTAGTGAAATCTCTGAATTGCGGAGCATCTGGGTTTTGTCATAAATTATATTACCCCCATTCACAAGGCAGGTGACAGAGCGATAGCAGATTTCGGACCCTTAGGGAGCTCAATCCCGACCCACCGCAGCTAGAAACCCGATCTCTAACCTCAAGTAACTAGAACTAAGTAGGACCACCACACCAAAATCGGGACCTCAGTCGACTACTTGCAGAATTACGAGAGGTGAAAATTTCCGCCACTGGTGACATCACCCAGGACGTGAGGGTCAGTGGCGGACTGGCCAGGGTGTCAGCTTGCCCGATGGCAAGTGGGCCCCCTTAAACATTAGACAGTATATTAAAAATGTTAATGACCTTTTAGTATCTTGAAAATATAATAGAAGTTCCAATATTATTACTGTATGCAACTAAAATTTACGTTGTATTACTATTTTAATAAAAAAAATTAAAAAAATAATGAATAAATAACCCCTCAAGCAGCTGCTTGCCACAGAGGTCTGACAGGAGCCTGTCAGTTTATATGCCATAGTAGAAGGTCTGAGAGGATGGCAGGACCTCAGCAGAAAAACGACACAAACAGCCATGCCTTACCCGGGGCTCGAACCCAGGTCCCTTAGATCAGTAGCCAATTAATAAAATCATTTTTCGAGGACACTTTATATTTAAGAATATAATAAATAACTCTGAAATATTAATTCTGATTCGGGTTATGTGAGACTTACGCATACGTTATATAGGCTGGGATCTTTACTATTGCGACTGCGCAATGAAGCTTAGCTGGGAATCCCAGCCTGGGATCGTGCAGCCGGAGTCAACTTTGTATCGAGCTGTTGCATGCATTGCAAAGACAGCAAACCTTGGGGTGGGTATGGCTCAGTCGGTAGCGCGCCAGGCTCATAATCTGTAGTTCCCAGGTTCGAGTCCCAGCTGGATCAGCGTTGAGATTTATCTCCGCAAAATTCTCCGCCCTGCCCACGGTCAGTAGGGGACACCGATGGGCTTGAAAAGGCCGCCGTCCGTCGGATGGGACATTAAGCCGTGGCCCCGTGTGTGGGAGAGCCATACCCTGTGCACGTTAAAGAACACGCTGGATGGCCTTGACGGGAGGCTACCATCTGTCTTCAAACAGCTGTTCCAGTGGGTCCCCTTCCCCAACCTTCTCTGAGCCTTCAGGGTCCTTGTGACCTGGCCATTTAGCCCATGGTGCGCAAAAAAGTGCCGCTCAGAGGTAAAACAACCCAACCCAGCAAACGTTTTTCATTGCGTCGGCCTCAGTTTCAGTGCGCTTCGTCAGATCTTCACCTCGTACATGCTGTGTTTTATGTGTTTTATAAAAGGTATGTATTTAATTAATATTTTTATATACTGTGGCCTTATGCCCTTTAATTTAAATATAATGTATTTTCTTTCTTTGTATAAAATTAGTATAAAAATACTAGGTAGTAAATATATTTAAGCTGCAGTCTCAAATAATAAGACATACGCATAGTGCAAGTTCAATAAATAATGGTATCTTTTATTTGCTCTAGAGTTAAAATTACTGCGATTATTAAAATTGTTGTTAATAATAGATGCATCTAAAAAACATATTTTCATTGATGTGTTCTTGCGGCGAGGTTCATTATATATTTCTAGCAGAAATGCATAATGGACCTCGCTACCGAACGGTAGAAATTTTCTACAATACTGCTACAACAGTTTACAAACAAAATGCAGAATACGCCAACACAATAATAATAGCAACTTATTATTATCAGATGCAAACGTACAAATAGTCAACTTATGGTAAATGTTGGATTCAACATTTAATTGTAGATGTTCATTTTTCCCAAAGTGGAGTATTTTTAATTAAGTTTCAATTTCAGGAATATTTCCCCTACCAGCATGGAAAAGTAAAAGCATAAAAATGGATCACTGAAACTCAAAGAGCGACAAGATGCAGAAAGGCAAGGAATCAGCCAAGCGATGCAGGTCCATTACAGATTTTATAATAGCACAACCACCATCCACATCAATGTACAGTTCCGCAGCAAATAGTCAAGAAGGAAGAAACAATACTCACGGTGATGATGCAATTACTTGTGAGTTACAAGAACAGGAAGGAGCGACTTTGAATGCAGAGACAAATACAATAGCATCCTCTACTCAACCAACCTAGGCTCAGTACTTCTTGTGGCTTCATTGTTCCGGTGTCTGTACTACCTGTAGTTGCAACATCTGAACACATAGCTTCAACTAATTACAGGGAATCAGATGTACAGTCACTCGAAAAAGTATTCGAACACTATTCTTGATTACTGAATTCAGAAAAAATATCTGGCAACGGTTGTTTGTAGAAATGAGTGATCTGGCAACCTTCGTGTCACGTGACACGAAGGTTGCCAGATCCATAATTTCTAAAAAATCGTTGCCAGATATTTTTTTCCTGAATTCTATAATCAACCATAGTGTTTGGATACTTTTTTAATATATATAATGCGTATGAATATATAATGCAATGAATATGGAGCGTGTGCAGTTACCGTTCACAGCAAACTGGAGCGGTTAGACAAGCGGTTAGACTGGAGCAAAGTTGACGGTTGCGGTTAATGTTCACAGCACATTGGATCGTGTGGGCTCACTCACGGAAATATTGAGCATGTGCAGTTACCGTTCACAGCAAACTGGAGCGTGTGCAGTAACTGCACATACTCCAGTTTGCTGTGAACGGTAACTGGAGCGTGTACAGTTGCTGTACACGCTCCAGATATTTTTCCTGAATTCTGTAATCACGTGACACGAAGGTTGCCAGATCCATAATTTCTAAAAAATCGTTGCCAGATATTTTTTCTGAATTCTGTAATCAACCATAGCGTTCGGATACTTTTTTGAGCTACTGTACCTTCAGCATAAATGACATTTCTGAAGCACATCCTATAAATGAACCTACACAAGAAAATGAAGGATCAACTGCTGGAATCTTCCAATATCCATCACGAGCAAATCTGAAACACTTTTTTGCTGAACATCCATTTCAGCCACTTGATGATCTGCCATTTGATGCTCGTTTCTATGAGAGGAAAATTATGAATGACTCAGTCCCAAGAAAATGGCTAACATATAACAAAGAAAATAGGTGCTTATATATGCACCTATTATATATTATATGTACGTGGCTTTAGTGACTACAGGCGTATTAGCCGGAGCTTGGCTTTACACGAATCGACAACAACACATCAGAAACGTTGAGATTTATCTCCGCAAAACTCCCCGCCCTGCCCACGGTCAGTAGGGGTCACCGATGGGCTTGAAAAGGCCGTCGTCCGTCGAATGGGACGTTAAGACGTGGTTCCGTGTGCGGGAGAGTCACCCTGTGCACGTTAAAGAACACTCTGGATGGCTTTGACACTCTGGATGGCTTCACATGGAGGCTACCATCTGTCTCCCAACAGCTGTTCCAGTGGGTCCCCTCCCCCAACCTTCTCTGAGCCTTCGGGGTCCATGATGACCTGGCTATTTAGCCCATGGTGTGCAAAAAAGTGCCGCTCAAAGGTAAAACAATCCAATCCAAAGCCTCTTTTCTGACAGAGAGCGGAGGTTAGTGGGGATAAATCTCAAAGCTGACACAGGTAGGACTCGAACCTGGGAACTGTAGATTACGAGCCATTTCCGCCTCTCTGAAACGAGGCCTTTATAATATTTTTGGGACACTACTCTGGTATTATGATTTTATTTTCAAACTCGTCATGATTTCTGCTTCTGTTGTTTTTCAGCCGGAGTATAACATTTTTGTTGAATTAAAACATTATATTTTGGAGTTCAAATGCATCTTAAATGTTGATTTTCAGTTTTTGAACTACACTTGACCGATCGAAGAGATGTTTTTAGCAAATTATTATCACTAACACATTCACATTTGCGTGTTAAATCATTCACAGACGGAGACAAAGTAAACCAGTGTTGTTAAAAATGCGCTTTTATAGCGGTCAATTATTTAAATAACAATGCATAAGTTAATAGCTACAATTAAATTTCTGACTTCACATTGGACTTTAGAACTACACTGACATGATAGAGTTGCATGTTGAAATAGGCCGTGCGTTGCACATTGTGTTTTTGATGTGCTCCTATTGCCTCTTATTAGTAGAGGGCTAGAATTTTCCTGTTGCCTTTTAGTAGTAGAGGGTTCTGGTGAGCAGCTAGAATCTTCCTGTTGCCTTTTACTAGTAGAGGGTTGTGGTGAGCAGCTAGAATCTTCCTGTTGCCTTTTACTAGTAGAGGGTTGTGGTGAGCCGCTAGAATCCTTCTGTTACCTTTTACTAGTAGAGGGTTGTGGTGAGCCGCTAGAATCTTCCTGTTGCCTTTTAGTAGTAGAGGGTTCTGGTGAGCAGCTAGAATCTTCCTGTTGCCTTTTACTAGTAGAGGGTTGTGGTGAGCCGCTAGAATCCTTCTGTTACCTTTTACTAGTAGAGGGTTGTGGTGAGCAGCTAGAATCTTCCTGTTGCCTTTTAGTAGTAGAGGGTTCTGGTGAGCAGCTAGAATCTTCCTGTTGCCTTTTACTAGTAGAGGGTTGTGGTGAGCCGCTAGAATCCTTCTGTTACCTTTTACTAGTAGAGGGTTGTGGTGAGCAGCTAGAACCCACCTGTTGCCTTTTACTAGTAGAGGGTTGTGGTGAGTCGCTAGAATCTTCCTGTTACCTCTTACTAGTAGAGGGTTGTGGTGAGCAGCTAGAACCCACCTGTTACCTGTTACTAGTAGAGAGGGTTGTGGTGAGCCGCTAGAATCTTCCTGTTACCTTTTACTAGTAGAGGGTTGTGGTGAGCCGCTAGAATCTTCCTGTTACCTTTTACTAGTAGAGAGGGTTGTGGCGAGCAGCTAGAATCTTCCTGTTGCCTTTTACTAGTAGAGGGTTGTGATGAGTCGCTAGAATCCTTCTGTTACCTTTTACTAGTAGAGGGTTGTGGTGAGCAGCTAGAATCCTCCTGTTACCTTTTACTAGTAGAGAGGGTTGTGGTGAGCAGCTAGAATCTTCCTGTTACCTGTTACTAGTAGAGGGTTGTGGTGAGCAGCTAGAACCCACCTGTTACCTGTTACTAGTAGAGAGGGTTGTGGTGAGCCGCTAGAATCTTCCTGTTACCTTTTACTAGTAGAGAGGGTTGTGGTGAGCCGCTAGAATCTTCCTGTTGCCTTTTACTAGTAGAGGGTTGTGGTGAGCCGCTAGAATCTTCCTGTTGCCTTTTACTAGTAGAGGGTTGTGGTGAGTCGCTAGAATCCTTCTGTTACCTTTTACTAGTAGAGGGTTGTGGTGAGCAGCTAGAATCTTCCTGTTACCTCTTACTAGTAGAGGGTTGTGGTGAGCAGCTAGACTCCTCCTGTTACCTTTTCCTAGTAGAGGGTTGTGGTGAGCAGCTAGAATTCTCCCGTTACCTTTTACTAGTAGAGAGGGTTGTGGTGAATAGCTAGAATACTCTCTGTTACCTTTTACTAGTAGAGGGTTGTGGTGAGCAGCTAGAATCCTCATGTTTCCTCTTACCAGTAGAGAGTTATGGTGAGGAGCTAGAATCCTCCGTTATATCGAGGCTCGATTTCATAACCACAACCTTCTACTACTGTTACTCTTAGTAACAGGGAGTTGTGGTGAGAAGCTAGACTCATCCAATTTCCTCTTACTAGTAGAGAGTTATGGTGAGATTTTGGAATCCTTCTGTTTCCTGTTACCAGTCGAGAGTTATGGTGAGGAGCTAAAAATCCTATTGCTGTCTCTTACTAGTAGAGTTATGGTGAGGAGCTGGAATCCTCCTGTTCCCTGTTAATAGTACAGATTTAAGGTGAGGTGTTGGAATCCTGTTGTTTCCTCTTACCAGTAGAGAGTTATGGTGAGGAGCTAAAAGTCCTGTTGCTGCTTCTCACTAGTAGAGTTATGGTGAGGAGCTAAAAGTCCTATTGCTGCCACTTACTAGTAGAGTTACGATGATGTAGTAGAGTTATGATATGTAGAGTATGGTGAGGAGCTAAAGAGAGTTATGGAAAAGACTAAAGTCTATGTTACTAGTAGATTATGTTACTAGTAACATAATCTACTAGTAACTAGTAGTACTAGTAGTACTAGTAGATTACTAGTAGTAGTACTAGTAGTACTAGTAGATTAAATCTAATAGTACTAGTAGATTATGTTACTAGTAGAGTTATGATATGTAGAGTATGGTGAGGAGCTAAAGAGAGTTATGGAAAAGACTAAAGTCTAGGTATTTATAATAGAGTTATTACCATAACTCTACTATAAAGTCCATATGGAAAAGAATAAGGAAAGTGAAGAGCTCCTTTTATTAGTAAATGGTTATGGTGAGGAGCTAGAATCCTCCTGTAGCCTCTTAGTAGTAGAGGATTGTGGTGAATAGCTAGTACGTTCTTAATGCCACTAAATAGTAGAGGAATATGGTGAGATCTAGAATCCGCCTGTTTCCTCTTACTACGTAGTAGAGAGTTGTGGTAAGGGAGACTTGGGAGCAACAGGTTTAAAAAATTTTAAGAGCGAATTGTGACTTTAAGTGAAAAAAACACAGATCGAACTAATTTGGTGCGTTACAGATGGATGCCTCTATCAAGGTTGTAGTGTATTTTCTTCTCTCTCGTACTGATCATTATATATAAATATGTGTTTGCTATTTTTTGCTTCGCATATATTCCGGTCATTAAATTTTTCAAGGAGATGGGCATGGCTCCCCCCACCTGTCTAGTTTAATCCCTAATTAAGACTGTCCTATCAAATTGAACAGTTTCGATCTGGTAGACTTTTTTATTCGATGAAACAATAGGCAAGAATAATAACAACGACAAAATATGTTAAAGATCAGAGGTACCATTTCTCTCTTAATGAATTCTTCACTTGCTACACGATTTCCTGAGTCCTTCTTACTCGAATCGCAGTAATTGACTTCGGATCCAGATGGACAAGCTTAGTAACAACTCGACCAACAAGAAATGGGTACATTACGTGCTTAAGTAGGCCACTCTGTCCTCCGCCGGGGTTGCGTTCATCTGAAGTCAACTCACGCAAGACCAGCTTCTCACTTGTCGTCGGCTCAGATGAATGGGGGTGGGGGGTGGGGGTGGGAGAGAGTGCTGAAGAGCTTCACTTGGTAACGGATGATGTCACGGGTGAAAATGAGGTTTCCATTTCAGTTGAGGAGTTCCGACCTATTCGTGATGTCCAATTCAGGCAAGACGAAGCACAGAAACCTTTTTGAACTGCACACATATTATTTGCTTTGTTAGGGCGGGGGTGGCTCAGTCGGGAGCTTGCCAGGCCCGTAATCTGTAGTTCCCAGGTTCGAGTCCCAGCTGGGTCAGCGTTGAGATTTATCTCCGCAAATATTTCCCCGCCCTGCCCACGGTCAGTAGCAGACACCGATGGGCTTGAAAAGGCCGCCGTCCGTCGGATGGGACGTTAAGCCGTGGCCTCGATGTGCGGGAGAGCCATACCTTGTGCACGTTAAAGAACACGCTGGATGGCCTTGACGGGAGACTACCATCTGTCTCCCAACAGCTGTTCCAGTGGGTCCCCTCCCCCAACCTTCTCTGAGCCTTCGGGGTCCTTGTGGCCTGGCCATTTAGCCCATGGTGTGCAAAAAAGTGCCGCTCAGAGGTAAAACAATCCAATCCAAATTTGCTTTGTCAGTTTAGGAGATGAGTTCAAAAGCTTCTTTGAATCGTAAGGTTGGGGATCAAGGCTCGCTTGGAAAATGCTCGTAGTCCAGAGTAGGCATTAAATTTTTGTCAATGTGTGAGAAGGATGTATAATGGAATGAGTGGAATGAATGTATATGAGAAGGATGTAATATGATTGTTGGTTTTACCAAAGCAAATTTTAACGAACACATTCTAGCGATCTTAGTTTGGATTCTTTAGAGAATAGGTAAGATTATCAATTGGCAACGGTAAATTATAGTTGGAATTATCTTTAAGAAAATATAATATCTTTAAGAAATATGTTTCAGAAATCACACTATTTTAAACTGACCCATGGTAAATTATCGGAATGTAAATGTTGTGATTGGTACTTATAATTCTTCGATATTCTTGTGATTGGTACTTGTAATATATCCTGCAAGCTTGAAGAAGCAATTGTGACTAGAAGATTCTTGAATTGCAATATTCAAGGTCCGTAATTTTGTTGAAAAGAGTTAACAAACCTTGGGAGCACGTTTCGGTGTTTTTCTTCGTATATGATCTCTAATGGTAATACCAAATTTAAAGCTCCCTTCGTAAAACCAATATTAAAATTTGATACGTTAAGAACTATCTATAATAGGGGTTCTCAACGTGGGTAAACGCTGGTACGCGGTTAAGCGGTTACGTGGTTTTACGGATACGTGGTTACGCGGTAAAATATTTTGGGGTACGCCGTGAAAGCTCAAAAGTCGCTAGATCTAGTAACAAAGTAAAAATAACTATAGTTACACTATAGTTTTTATCCAACTATACAAGGGGTACGCCAGTTACATACACATGTCCAGGGGTACGTGAAGCATAAAAGGTTGAGAACAACTGATCTATAATATTTCTGCTAAATATTTGGCTATTAGTGAAATGCTAAAAGTATTAAATTAACAAATATATTCACTTTAGACTGGTGTAAATAATCAGGATTAATCAATTGGAGAATTTCGGCAAATGTTATTTTAGAAAAGGCAACGAGGCTTTTGGGTGTATTAGATAGAACCTGGATAGACGAGGGCTGACTCAGTCGGTAGCGCACCAACATCACAGTCTGATGTGTTTAGGTTCGAGTCCAAATTGTATCTGTGTTAAGAAATATCTCCATCTGATCCTCGTTGAGAAAGGGGCACTAATGGGCTGGGAATTTTCGAAACAGTTTCACTTGAATTTTTTTATTCTCCTAAAAAAAAGTACTTTTTTTATCTATAAAACTTTGGATTGTTATACAGGGTGAATCTGAAAAAGTGGGCAAAACTTTACGGGGTGGTAGAACGCAGCTATACGAGCAATATTCGTCATAGAATGTATGGTCGGAACGCAAACGGAAAGCCGCTAGATGGCGTTGGAAATGGTATAAAAGGGTCAGTCCTCGCACCCAAGTGTCTTCGCAAATGTGCGTCGGTCCCTATCCCGCAGGTGTGAAGCCTGCATTACAGCTGGCGGCAGCTCTTTTGAGCAATTTCTTTGAGCATGTACCTCAATTACATTCCTGTTAATAAAATGTTTTCTGAAGTATCTCCTCTCCTTCTTGTGTTCATTCTTTAAATGTGACAGTGGAAAACTACCTTTTAATTTCTCACCGCTTGCGTTCCGACCATACATTCTATGACGAATATTGCTCGTATAGCTGCGTTCTACCACCCCGTAAAGTTTTGCCCACTTTTTCAGATTCACCCTGTATACTGCATATAAACATTTTTGTTATTCAAGTTTGCACTCCAGCTCAATATTTGCCACCACCTGCATCGAGAATTAATTCCACTTACGAATGAATTTTTATTGGCTTCAGAATTTAAATCTGCATATCAAAAACAAAGAATATAAACGATGCTTTATTTTCTCTTTCAGTATCGCAGGACATGTCCTGTAGACATAGGATCCTGTAGACATAGGATTCATGAACTATTGTAGCTTTGCCGTGAGTGGGGCAACGTCATCACACCTTTTGGCAGAAGCAAAGATAGAAGGTTTGTATATTGCGACCTACAAAATAATTAGGGGCGGGGGTGGCTCAGTCGGTAGCGCGCCAAGCTCGTAATCTGTAGTTCCCACGTTCGAGTCCCAGCTGGGTCAGCGTTGAGATTTATCTCCGCAAAATTCCCCGCCCTGCCCACGGTCAATAGGGGACACCGATGGGCTTGGTAAAGGTCGCCGTCCGTCGGATGGGATGTTAAGCCGTGGTCCCGTGTGCGGGAGAGCCATACCCTGTGCACGTTAAAGAACACGCTGGATGGCCTTGACGGGAGGCTACCATCTGTCTCCCAACAGCTGTTCCAGTGGGTCCCTTCCCCAACCTTCTCTGAGCCTTCGGGGTCCATGTGACCTGGCCATTTAGCCCATGGTGTGCAAAAAAAGTGCCGCTCAGAGGTAAAACAACTCAACCCAAAATAGCTCTAGTCCTTCAGGATTGGGGCGGGGGTGGCTCAGTCGGTAGCGCGCCAGGCTCGTAATCTGTAGTTCCCAGGTTCGAGTCCCAGCTGGGTCAGCGTTGAGATTTATCTCCGCAAAATTCCCCGCCCTGCCCAAGGTCAGTAGGGGACACCGATGGGCTTGGAAAGGCCGCCGTCCGTCGGATAGTACGTTAAGCCGTGGCCCCGTGTGCGGGAGAGCCATTCCCTGTGCACGTTAAAGAACACGCTGGATGGCCTTGGCGGGAGGCTACCATCTGTCTCCCAACAGCTGTTCCAGTGGGTCCCCTCCCCCAACCTTCTCTGAGCCTTCGGGGTCCATGTGACCTGGCCATTTAGCCCATGGTGTGCAAAAAAAGTGCCGCTCAGAGGTAAAACAACCCAACCCAAAATATCTCTAGTCCTTCAGTCGGTAGCGCGCCAGGCTCGTAATCTGTAGTTCCCAGGTTCGAGTCCCAGCTGGGTCAGCGTTGAGATTTATCTCCGCAAAATTCCCCGCCCTGCCCACGGTCAGTAGGGGACACCGATGGGCTTGGTAAAGGTCGCCGTCCGTCGGATGGGACGTTAAGCCGTGGTCCCGTGTGCGGGAGAGCCATACCTTGTGCACGGGAGGCTACCATCTGTCTCCCAACAGCTGTTCCAGTGGGTCCCCTCCCCCAACCTGCTCTGAGCCTTCGGGGTCCATGTGACCTGGCCATTTAGCCCATGGTGTGCAAAAAAAGTGCCGCTCAGAGGTAAAACAACCCAACAAAATGATTACTCCTTACTTGCCAGTTAGATCTCAGAGCAGCCAATTAATAAGATAATCCATAGAAAAGATTTATGAGAAATCCTAGACCTCAGCAGATTTGAGCAATTTCGCTTTAGCACTGAGCGGCGCTTTAGTACATACAGGAGGTTAAATGGCCAGGTCACGAAGACCCCAAAAGTTTAGAGAAGGCTGGAGAAAGGATTGTGAGAAGTTTTTGTTAAATACGAATTGCGTTTAGATCCCTATGGTCTGAAATAAAGTTATTGGAATTCGTTAAAGAAATCCATAAGGTAAGACAACTGACAAACTAAAAGTTCGTTTCCAAAGAGAAGTAAAAAATGAGAATTTAACTGCAGTTTCAAAAGAGATAAAAAATAATCACTTTTTTGTATTCTACGCGTACTCCTAAGAGAGTTAAGTATTTACCCTTAGGGTCCCTCGTACCCTCGTACCCTTGGTTGAATGCTACCATTCTAACTTAGTAATTCGAAAGATTTTTCCTTGTAGCTTGTGTCAGTAGGGGACACCGATGGGCTTAGAAAGACCGCCGTCCATCAGAAGGGGACGGCAGCTTTTCTAAAGGCGGCCTTTCTAGACATCCCCGTGTGCGGGAGAGCCATGTCATGTGCACGTTAAAAACACGCTGAATGGCCTTTGACAGGAGGCTACTGTCTGTCTTCCAACCCCCCAACCCCCCCGATAGGGGACCACCTTGTCGTGGTGGGGGGGCCTAGGGCCCAGCAACCCGGCTGAGGCTTTGCCGGTCGGGATGAATCCCAGCTGGAGCATGCCAAAGGCTTTGCCGGCTGTAGTGGGCAACAGCTGGAGCATTGCTAAGGTTTGCCGGTTGGGGTGGTCCTCGGCTGGAGCATTGCTGAAGCCAACCGAGGTTGAAGACGCTGCTGGCCGGCTTGATTGCCGGTCGGATGGTGACGGCGTCCGAGACCTCACCTCTCAGGAGACCTGTGTGGTCTGTTCGACGGCTCTGCCGAAAGGTCTGAACCCGCCTGTAGGCACGAGCTGTCCAAAAAGTCTGGGTCTTACTAAGAGTCTCCACCCCGGACGCCGATCGAACTTGGATCTATATATCCTTGTTCATGGCTAACCGGGGAATAGATTAAAGTAAGGTTTCTTCCGGTGGTCAGCTTTCCTTCTATAGGACTGCTGCCATGTGAGGCTGGGGTTGAGGTGCGCCTATAGGGCGTATTCCTTGCCCCCGGCTCTAGATAAGCACGGCTTTTCATAACCAGGTAGTGCTGTACAAGCGGAACCAGGAATTGCCGTGGTTGCATAAGATCGCAACAAAAGAGATTCATTGTCTGTCTTCCAACAGCTGTCCACTGGGTCCCCTCCTCCAACTCTCTGCCTTCGGGATCTTTGTGATCTGGCCATTTACCCCATTGTGTGCAAAAAAAGTGACGCTCAGAGGTAAAACAACTGAACTCAGAAAATACACTGTATTATAATATATATATTATAATATAAAAAATAATATATATATAATAATTATAATAATATTACAAATATATATATATTATTAATATTATAAGATGTCACTGATGTCACTTAAATCTTTCCGATTCTCGATTTTCAACAATATTTTTTTAACATTTGCAGAGTTATTAAGTTGAAATGTTTAACAGGAAACTCTGCTTTTATAATCGTCCTAAACATTTTCAAAATTAATTGAAAGAATCATTACCGCAATAAATTTGCAGTTAAAAGTAAGTGCAGTAAGCAATTTGTAGTAAACAGTTTTTTATAATTTGTTGTTTCAGTGAGCTTTTGAAGTAAACTGCTACGATCAGTGACCATGCGTTTAATAAAAACTTGACTCCATAACTCTTCGAATATTACACGAAAATTCAATTCATTTTTTATTCAACATAGATATGTATCAATACAGAATTTTATGAAATATACCCAGCTAAAGTAACTGAATACTTGAGCGCTGGTGTATAATTATGACAAAAATATAAATACTAAATATTAACAAGGCAACAATTGATAATTGAACCAATCAATGATGTAGAAGTCAAAAAATTGGTTTTACATACAGTTATCATTCATTGTTTAATATCAATTCAGAAAGAGATTTATTAAATAAATATTTAGAAGTAATTTTCTTCATTGTA
Organism: Ryuthela nishihirai; assembly: GCA_038380435.1. Lineage (NCBI taxonomy): Eukaryota > Metazoa > Arthropoda > Arachnida > Araneae > Heptathelidae > Ryuthela > Ryuthela nishihirai. The sequence continues at coordinate 48,649,998 of JAWZYU010000024.1, read as the reverse complement.
TCTGGAACACTGTTGTATAATTTAGGCCCAATATAGTTTATATTACGGTTAGTAGCTTGCTTTGATATGCGTGGTATTTGCAATTTAAATGATGAGTCTCTAAGTGGTATATATGTCTGTCGAACCTGAAATAGATGTAAATTGAAATGGACATATTCAATAATTTTTAAAATGTAAATTTGAGACAGAGTCAGTAACCCCAACTTCTTAAATATAGGACGAGATTCAGAGAAGCGACCTTTATGGTCAATGATTCTAACTATAAATTTTTGCAGAATCAACAGTCTGTTTAAATTTGTTTTTGCATCTCCTCCCCAGGCTTTTATAGCATATTGTAGCTGACTATATACACAAGCAGAATACAACATTTTTAAACTTGTTTTATCGAGTAAGAATCTTAGTGTATAAAATTTTGCTATGAATGGTTTTATCTTATCCACAGTATAGTCAGTGTGAAACTTCCATGGAAGGCTTTTATCAATAATCACTCCTAGGTATTTAATTTGATCAACCTTAGTAAGATGTTCGCAACTGCAATTTAGGATGTTGTAACAGTCCTTGTGATGAGAAACCACTTCAGAGTCACTGCTACCATCAGTTGATGCCTTCAACTGGAATTTTATATAGCATGTTTTAGCTTTATTTAAACTTAATTTATTCAACATTAGCCATTGATAGAAACGATGAATATCTCTGTTTGCCATTTGGTATAATTGCTCGTTGGTGTTACTTTTGTATAACAAAACAATATCATCAGCGTAAGAAATAATTTCTGCCTCAAAATTTTTGTCAAATATATCGTTTACATATAATATAAATAGCAGAGGTCCCAGTACAGAACCTTGTGGTACACCTGTATTAATATTTTTCATAGAACTATATATATCATTTATCCTAACGATTTGTGAACGATTTTCCAAGTAGGATTTTAGCCATGTAAAACTGGTACCTCTGATTCCATATTTATAAAGCTTAGCCAGCAATATTTCATGATTTACCAAATCAAAAGCCTTTGATAAGTCCAAAAAAATTGCGAGTGTTTTAAAATTTTTATCCAGAGACCACGTTAATGAATTTATTAAATGTAAAATAGCATCTTCAGTGCTTTTTTTCTGCTGAAATTCATATTGGCTCTTTGCTATTATGTTAAACTTTAATAAAAAATAGTTCAACATGACAAAAAATAACTTTTCCAATATTTTTGACATTATCGGAAGTAAAGCAATAGGTCGATAATTTTCTATAAGAGTTTTGCTTCCTTTTTTGTAAATAGGAACTATTATTGAACATTTTAAGGCATTTGGGAAAATACCAGAAGATAAAGACATATTAAACAAGTAGCACAATATTGTTCGTATCGATGGATATATTGCTTTAAAATTATCCACGTTTATGTCATCCCAGCCAATTGAATAAGTCCTTTTCAAATTTTTTACTATGCTGTCTAATTCTTCCAACGAAACTGCTATCAGACCCATTGAATTGCCCTGGGAAATGATTATTCTGTCTTTTAACTTAAGATCTTCAGGCACTACCAAATCTGATTCCGAATTACCAGTTTCATATTCACTAGCTATAGTTATAAAATAATCATTAAAAGCATTAACTATTTCAGTGGAACTATCTGTAAAATATACCATTTTATTATTTAAGCTCGTTTCAAACAGGTGATTTTGATTTTTTTCCCTACTATATGTATTAATTACTTCATTTATAATATCCCATTTATTTATAATATCCAATTATTTCCAGCATATGCCAGTTTTTCTTGAAAATATGAATTTTTAGCTTTTGATATTATGCTATTTAAGGAGTTTCTGTAATTTTGTAATAGTTAGCATCAATTCTGTTTTTTTTTTTCATAATCCATGTAAATGATTTCGGTACCGTATTGACTTAATAAGTTCTGTGGTTACCACGGTTTTAAGTTTTTTAATTTTTTATTCACATTTCTCTTTACTGTAGCCTTTTTAACACTAATTTTTTAAAGTCCTCAAAGAAATGGTCAAAAGCTTCATTTACGTCATAATAATTTTGTATATGATTCTAACTATAGTCTTTGAAGCCTTGTTGTAATTTCACTTTGTCTGTGTAAATAATTGACTGTATTGCCTCCTTAGCTTTGACTGAGACATTTGTCGTTGAAGAAAAGGTGAAATAAATCATATAATGATCTGTGATGTCCGTAGTTACAATATAGGGGCAACAAGAAAAAGAACTAATTTTCCTTATGAATAAATGATCTATACAAGTTTGTGATTGCGATCTCGTAATCCCCGTAATATAATTTGACAAATTGTATAGAGTCATAAGATCTAAATAACTATTTATATGTTCTGCAGATTTTGAGATATCCAAGTTTATATCTCCGGTAAGAATAATATTACGATCTGGAAGTTTATCGACATGTTGAAACAATTCTTCAACGAATTTCATTTCTCCAACCTCCAACATAACGATAAATCGACAATATGACTATCGACATAGTTGAATTCAATTGAATTTTTAATGCAATAACTTCCGCTGAGTTCATTTCGAAATCTAACTGGGAAGCACACCAAGATTCCACCAGATCTGGTTTACAATCACTACTTTCTATCAATGCCAAAAACACATCAAAATTCGCTCGTAAACTTCTGATATTCAAATGAATAAAACTAATTCCTTTTTTGAAATCAGAATGGATTAATTTAAGTTCTTCGAGGTCAATATAAATACCTGATGTTCCTTCCATTTTATAGCTAGAAAAAAAATTAACCAAAGCAAAAAATCAAAAATGCATTTTAAGGAACTTAATAGCGCATCAGATATTAATTAAGTTTGACTAATTGTCAATTCTGATGGCATTTGAGTCGTCATTTTTCCTTAGGAATATTTTTCCCAATTCAATCCATACATATTTACATTTAAATTCCTTTTGAAGAGCTTTGACTTTATAAAGTATTCTCTTCCTTTCTATTGTTAATTGCTTATTTATGTAAAATGGTTTCTCTTCCATTTCTTCATTTAGCGAATTTAGAAATAACTTCTTCCCTTTTCTTTTACCCTCTAACCCAGGCATGGCCAACTGTTTTTGCCCCCGGGCCGGATTGGAAAAAAAAATATTTTCACGGGCCGGACGAAATATTAAAATTGAAAAATGTTAAGCAAAACACTTATTTCTTTAAGGAAACAAAATTTTATTATGAAATTTGTTTATGAATAATTGTAAGTAAATCAATACAACAAATTAACATAATAACTAATGCGACGTGTTGAGGCGGTTTGCATCGCTTATTATTTTTTTAATATCTGGTTCTATACTTGTAGTAGCTATTCTTAGCACAGCCTCCAAATGTAAATGATTCAATCATCAAACAGATCATATCGAGTACAGATGAGCATAAAAGTTTTAATTCTTTATAACGGAATCTTTTTTAAAAAATATAGAAGTATCGAGAATTCATTCGATTAATTACTAGAAGTTAAATGCTAATATTGAAAAATTGTTCGCGGGCCACATAAATTCATTACGCGGGCCGGATCCGGCCCGCGGGCCGTATGTTGGCCATGCCTGCTCTAACCACTTATTTCAGATGTCTTCGTTCTTGAACTCTATTACAATATTACCAGGTTTATCAACATTACGAAATTGAACTCTTTTAATTAATTTTATATCCTCTTGTTTCTGGGGAATTTATAATATAGTAGACACCTTATTTACAATTAATTGTAAATTCTCCTGCGGTTGTTGAGGTATACCAACAATCTATAGATTTTTTTTTAATGCATCTTGTCTTAAATCATTAATTTTAGACTCTAATATGTTAATTTGTTTTTTCAATAAAAATACAATTTCCTTAGTTTCGTCAAGATCAGACCTATGACATTTAAGCTCATTCATAATTAATTCATTTTCCTTTACGAAGTCATATATTTTTTTACTACAAAATTCAACAGATCTAAGAATATCAACATTTTGTTGATTGATTCTTTTATCAAACTCTGCGAATTCTTTCCTAATTTCCAACTTACAAATATTAATAAGCTCCCCTTTTAAATTATGATCAGAAGAATCCATAAAGCAACTTGGCTTACCATTGTTCACAGAATGGTTAATATTCATCTCCCATAGATGGCTGCACATGTTCCACTTCACTTGTAGAAAGGGAACCGCCCATCATTGAGGTAACTCTTTTCTTCTTACAATTATTACATACCCATTTGCTTCTTCTGTCTACTGACATATTTCTATAAACCTCAAGTCTTATCCCCACACATCCAATATGAAAAGTAGCTTTACATGAACCATAACACTGTAAATATTCCTTTTTTAAATCTCCGTCCTTACTATACACCTTACAAGTAAATTCCATGTTGCCAATATGAAAATCGTTGCGAAACGAGAGTTCGAAAGATTTGAGTGAGATCTTCAATTTACCTTCAGTGACATTTTCCGTAAAATGTTTATTTTCAAAGTTATAAAGCTCTGAATGTGATATTCAATTCGCATAAAATGGAAGTGTCCAGAAACTTTTTTGTAATATATTGTGTATGTTTTGCAAGGTAATGCTATTTTTTCAAGGCTAATAGAGAAGTCGCAAAGACCCTGAGAATCAGAGAGATGTCACACAAAGACCCTGAGAATCAGAGAAATCACAAAAGATTCCGAGAATCAGAGAAGTCACACAAAGACCCTGAGAATCAGAGAGAAGTCACACAAAGACCCTGATAATCAGAGAGAAGTCACACAAAGACCCTGAGAATCAGAGAAATCACAAGATTCCGAGAATCAGAGAAGTCACACAAAGACCCCGAGAATCAGAGAAATCACAAAAGACTCCGAGAATCAGAGAAGTCACACAAAGACCCTGAGAATCAGAGAAATCACAAAGCCCCTGAGAATCAGAGAAGTCGCAGACTCGGGTCCCCTCCGATAACCCATTCTGATCCCCTTCTCTGGGTCCGAATAAATGTTAGATAAATTAGGAAGAATGTTATCGCAAACACGCGGGAAACGAGGCCAATTGTTATTGTAGTAAAATAAATAACTTTATGCAATCAGATTATTTTTTCGAAGAACAGAGAAATGAATGCAAGATATTCAATGCATGCCCTTTGCATCCATTCAGAATGCAATATTGCTGCTCTTCAATGTGTCCCACTTCGAAATATTTTTACACTTTATCACAAAAGTATCATTCACGAAAAATATCGCAAATATATTTGCAAGTTATGTGTGGCATCGTCGAACATTTTTTTATTCTAGGTTGTCCTTCTTTATAATCTTTCTCGTAAACCGTCGTTGCTACTCTGAACTCTGCATTTGGGCTCCATTGTGAATAGTTCAAAAATAGGCATTCATTCCCGTTCAACGACAACAGATCATGAAGGTAAAAATTAAATTTATGTAGGTCGATGAACTAAGCAGAAAGTTGTTTCTTCTTTAGGTGGAAACTAGGACTGGGAGGAGATTGAGAAAGTATGTGCAATGAATGCTCTTGATGACGCTGCCTGCTAGAACTGTCATCTTCAGCCGGAAGAAAACGCCACGATTCAGAAAATGCTGACAGAATGTAACTTCCAGTCAAGCTAGTACTCGGCAGGAAAAAAAAAGAAATCTTTTGCCACGTGTTGTTGGGGAAAGAAGAGAAGGGAAGGTGACAGCAGATTATCATTTCACTACCGGAAGATATGAAACCGGATATTTCATTTGCGAATATTTTCTACTGTACTGTAATTAACGGGGCGGGGGTGGCTCAGTCGGTAGCGCGCCAGGCTCGTAATCTGTAGTTCCCAGGTTCGAGTCCCAGCTGGATCAGCGTTGAGATTTATCTCCGCAAAATTCCCCGCCCTGCCCACGGTCAGTAGGGGACAGCGATGGGCTTGGAAAGACCGCCGTCCGTCGGATGGGACGTTAAGCCGTGGCCGCGTGTGCGGGAGAGCAATACCCTGTGCACGTTAAAGAACACACTGGATGGCCTTGACGGGAGGCTACCATCTGTCTCCCAACAGCTGCTCCAGTGGGTCCCCTCCCCCAACCTTCTCTGAGCCTTCGGGGTCCATGTGACCTGGCCATTTAGCCCATGGTGCGCAAAAAAGTGCCGCTCAGAGGTAAAACAACCCAAACAACTGTGATTAACGCAAAATAGAAACCGCAAATATTTTATGAGTATGAGTAAATGAAGAATATGCTAACGTTCACTGCAGTGGGGTTGTTGGGTTTTTCCTCTGAGCACTTTTTTTTGCGCAGAGTAGACCTGGGTTCGAGCCAAAGGTAATATAAATAAATACCTCCTCAAGCAGCTGCTTGCCACAGAGGTACCTTACTTCATGGATGTATGCGTCGTTTTTCTGCTGAGGTCCTGCCATCCTCTCAGACCTTCTACTATGGCATATAAACTGACAGGCTCCTGTCAGACCTCTGTGGTAAGCAGCTGCTTGAGGGGGTATTTATTTATTTATTTATTTATAATCTAAATAGTTAGGTAACAAGGATCGCACCCACCTGGGTCAGCGTTGAGATTTATCTGCGTTGTGGTTAGCGCGTTTTGCTACTGATCTAAGGGATCTGGGTTCGAGCCCTCGGGTGAGGCATAGATGTTTGTGTTGTTCTTCTGCTGAGGTCCCGTCATCCTCACAGACCTACTCTGGCATATAAACCGACAGGCTCCTCTCAGACCTCTATGGCAAGCAGCTGCTTGAGGGCGTATTTATTTATTATAATCCAAACCCTGCCCTCGATGAGCAAGAGGATACCGATGAGCTTGGAATGGGCGTCGTCCATCTGATTGTACGTGAACTCGTGGTTCAGTGTTCAAGAGAAAGAAGAGAGCCATACCTGTGCAAGTTAAAGAACAGATTGTGTTGTTTTACCTCTGAGCGGCACTTTTTCGCACACAATGGGCTAAATGGAGAAGTCACAAAGACACTGAGAGCTGAGAGACGGTTGGGGGAAAGGAGACCCACTGGATAGCTGTTAAGAGACAGATGATTGCCTCCCTCAAGGCCAACCAATGTGCTCTTTAACGTGCACAGGGTATGGCTCTCCTCCACACGATGCCACGATTTAGCGTCCCATGCGACGGACGGCGACATTTCCAAGCCCATCGGAGTTAAAGAACAAGCTAGATGGCTTTAACGAAGGCTTCCATTTATCTCCTAACAGCGGTCCAGTGGATCCCCTTCCCTTGCTTTCTCTGAGCCAATAGGGTTCTTGTGACCTGGTCATATCCCCATTGTGTGCAGAAAGGTGTTTCTCAGAGGTAAAACAGCAACGACAAGGATCCCAAGGTCTCGGGTTGGGTTGTTTTACCTCTGAGCGGCACTTTTTTGCACACCATGGGCTAAATGGCCAGGTCACATGGACCCCGAAGGCTCAGAGAAGGTTGGGGGAGGGGACCCACTGGAACAGCTGTTGGGAGACAGATGGTAGCCTCCCGTCAAGGCCATCCAGCGTGTTCTTTAACGTGCACAGGGTATGGCTCTCCCGCACACGGGGCCACGGCTTAACGTCCAATCCGACGGACGGCGGCCTTTCCAAGCCCATCGGTGTCCCCTACTGACCATGGGCAGGGCGGGAAATTTTGCGGAGATAAATCTCAACGCTAATCCAGCTGGGACTCGAACCTGGGAACTACAGATTACGAGCCTGGCGCGCTACCGACTGAGCCCCTCCCGCCCCCCAAGGTCTCGGAGTAGGTGGGGAAGTCGAGAGACAGATGGAATCCATCATGCCCATCAAGTATGTCTTTAGAGTCCACAAGCATCATCCCTTGAACACAGACTACAACATAACGCTCCACCCAAACAACGGCATAATTTCAAGCCCATCGGGGTAGGAGAAGAAAGGAATCAAACTTAAAAAGCGTCAGAGGTGTGGAGAGTACTCACCTGCAGTGAAACTTTCGAACTAGTTCGAACAGTGCTTGTGCTATTTCCTCTTTTACACTGATCTGATTTTAAAATTTTATGATTAATTTTTTTTCCGAAATGAATTTTTGTTTCGATAAAGGAATGTGGGCGGATTTCCTTTTTGCTTTTCTTGCGCTCAAGACTCAGGTGAGGGATGCACTATAAAGCCCGTTGAGAACTCCAAATACCAAGATGCATTGCTTACATAGGGTCTTTAAGAGAAGAAAGAAATGTGTCGATGTCGGGAGAAATACTACGAGAAGTTGAGATGTTTTACCTCTAAGCGGCACTCTTTCGCATAATGAGCAAAATGGCCAGGTCACAAGGACCCCGAAGGCTCAGAGAAGGTGGGATCCACTGGATAGCTGTTAGGAGACAGATGGTAGCTCCCGTCAAGAGCATACAGCGTGTTCTTTAACGTGCACAGGAATGGTTAGCACACGGACCATGGCTTGACCTCCGCAAAATTCCCCGCCCTGCCCACGGTCAGTAGGGGGTTGGAAAGGCCGCCGTCCGTCGGATGGGACGTTAAGCCGTGGCCCCGTGTGCGGGAGAACCATACCCTGTGCACGTTAAAGAACACACTGGATGGCCTTGACGGGAGGCTACCATCTGTCTCCCAACAGCTGTTCCAGTGGGTCCCCTCCCCCAACCTTCTCTGAGCCTTCGGGGTCCATGTGACCTGGCCATTTAGCCCATGGTGTGCAAAAAAGTGCCGCTCAGAGGTAAAACAACCCAACAACCCAACCCATGGCTTGACGTCCCATCCAAGGGACGGCGGCCTTTCCAAGCCCATCGGTGTTTCCTACTGGCGGAGAGCAAGGCGTTGAGTTTTGGGGAACTGCAGAATACGAGCCTGGCGTGTTACCCACTGTGTCACCCCCGCCCCACCATGAGAAGAGGCGAAATATTTCTACGAACAGAACACGAAAAAATGCATTTATCCAAAATCATTTTTTAAGAATATAATTTTTATTCATAATTGTAAAGAATACAAATACATTTACATTTGGCCCCAAAGCTAAATAGCTTATCTGCAGGAAAATGAATAAATTATATTAACATAGGTCATTCAGTCATAAAAATGGTGTACATAAAATAAATCCACAAAACACAACACATAAATCAGCTAAATAGAAAATATCAAATAATTTTTTAATTCCATTTTAAGTCTTCTAAAAGAATCTATATTTAGTAATTCTTTTGGAATAGCATTAAATATAAGTGGTACTTGATAATCGCAGGTATGTTTCCCGTAATTATTTCGAAAATTTGGCAATTTTTTAATAATAATAATATTTTTATTAATAATATCTTTATAATAATATCTTTATTAAGCCTTAGTATGGTTATATACATAGATTACCCCGCTAAGCCTTATGGCTTGTCAGCAGGACAATTTGTAATAACCTTGGTTTTCAAGTCTTTTATTTTTGTTATGTTGAATTTTTAGTTTGTAAGTTTCGTCAAAAAAATTTTTAATTATTACATTATATTTATATAAATTGCTGTAGGATAAAAGATTTAAAAATTTTAATCTATCGGTAGAAGTTTTATAAATTTTTTGCAAATGAGATGGAATAATATTTTTAGCTATTATAGACTGCAGTTTTTCTATTTTATTTATGTTAGTTGAGTTAGTTGTTCCATGCACAATTATTCCATAATTTAAAATAGATTCGCATATTGCTTTATAAAATAATACACAGGTTTCCATATTTAATATGTATTTCAATTTTTGAATTTTTATCGCCGATATTCTCAAGCTTTCACATATGTGGGATATATGGGCATTACACCTAAAATATTCATCAAAAATAATTCCTAAGTAATTTATTTTATTTACTTACTCAACAAGTGGGCAACTACATAATGATTCATAATTTGAAGCATCCTTTTTTCTGCAATTTATTTTATGAGTTTTGATAAAGAGGTTTTGATGAATATGAAATCATGGTGAATGAATAATCATCAGTTTTGTTTTTTTCTCATTTAAATAGATTTTATTTTGATTTAACCATTTAATAATATTATTGTAATCTGTTTGAACCTCTGAAATACTATCATTTAAATATTTCTGACTGTTTATTATAACAATGTCGTCAGCATATAGATAAATAGCACTTTTTTAATTTTGTATTGAACAAATCATTTATGTATGCTACGAACAATAAAGGACCTAAAATTGAGCCTTGGGGAATTCCATATCGTGTAATTACTTTTCTGCTGTAGCAGTTTTTTATTTTAGTAATTGTGTATCTGTCTGATAAATAATTCCTAAACCAATCTAACAATATACCGCGAATACCGTAATTTTCCAATTTATTTAGTAAAATGCTATGATCTATTGTATCGAAGGCTTTCTTTAAATCTAAGAACATAGTTACAATTTTTTCCCTATTATTCAATGATTTATTAATATTATTTGCAATTTTGGAAATTAGTTGAATTGTGTTTTTTTTTTCCTTTTTGAAAGCCAAATCGATTTTCATTAATTATGTTGTGTTTAAGTAAAAAGTTAAAAACAGTATTATAAATATGATTTTCCATTATTTTCGAAAAAATAGGCAGAATTGTTATTGGTCGATAGTTAGAAAAATCCTCCTTAATACCATTTTTAAAAATAGGTCTTAAAATACCTGTTTTGAGTTCAGTAGGTATGTTCCCAGTAAATATAATCTGATTTATAATTTTTGATATAATATTAAGTAGTGTTTATTTATTAAATTTTACATGTTATATGTTGATTCCTTTTTGAACATCCATTACTTAGATTCTATCGATATTCCAAATAAGCGTCTGCATATATTAGTTCGGATTGCCGAGACAGTACTCTTGCGAAAAATCTTGAAATTTGAATTGCTTGAGATCACTTGTGTATTCAGGGTATGAATTGGCCATTCTCTGTCTTACATGGGGCGGGGGTGGCTCAGTCGGTAGCGCGCCAGGCTCGTAATCTGTAGTTCCCAGGTTCGAGTCCCAGCTGGGTCAGCGTTGAGATTTATCTCCGCAAAATTCCCCGCCCTGCCCACGGTCAGTAGGGGACACCGATGGGATTGGAATGACCACCGTCCGTCGGATGGGACTTAATTCTGTGGTCCCATACGCGGGAGAGCCATACTCTGTGCAAGTTAAAGAACACTCTGGATGGCTTTGACGGGAGGCTACCATCTGTCTCCCAACAGCTGTTCCAGTGGGTCCCCTCCCCCAACCTTCTCGGAGCCTTCGGGGTCCATGTGACCTGGCCATTTAGCCCATGGTGTGCAAAAAAGTGCCGCTCAGAGGTAAAACAACCCAACCTGTCTTACATGAAACCTTACCGTACCAGAGTAGTACAAATGGCGACCTTCTATCATTTGGGCTCCTGCCAGCGTGACTGTTAATTTTTTTTTTGGTAGGTCGAAAATTCTGGCTTTCTTTAATATCTAACATTTAAAGATAATAAAAGAAAAAATAAAGCTTTGTGGGTTCGGTTGTTTTACCCCTGAGCGGCACTTTTTTGCACACCATGTTCTAAACGGCCAAGTCACAAAGACCCCAACTCATAGAAAGTTGCAGGAAGGGGATCCATTTTATAGCTGTAAGGAGATAGGGGAGTCTTCAGATGGCAGTTTTCCTTCAAGACAATCTGCATGTTCTTTAACGTGCACAGGGTGTGGCTCTCCTGCACACGAAACCGCGTCTTTCCTGCACAGGAACCGACGGACGGCGCTCTTTGCAAACCCATCGATGGCCCCTTTCTCACCAAGGGCAGGGTGGGGGTTAGCATAGATAAATCTCACCACTGGCACAGTTGGGACTCGAACCTGGGAACTGCACAGTCCTCCTCCCTCATTGATATGGAGGAGGAGGAGATTCAGTCTGTCAAGATGAATATTCCTCTTCTCTTCTCTCCCCGTAATTCGTATCCCTCGTTCGCATCCGCATCAGAGTCGGAGACAAACTAAAATGAACTAGAAATCTTGATAACCAAATTCTTTCCAATTTCAATCAATATTTTCCAAATTCAATTTTCAATATTTCGAAATTTCCAATTCTAAAATAATGAAGGAAGATGAAAATTTACTTCAATCAAAATCTGAAGAGGAAAATTTGGCAGTGATCTGATCACAACAAATAATAGGAAGCAGACAAACGGGTTAAAATTATTTACATAAATGATGGCAACAGCTGGTGTTGGGGGAAACGAAGCAAGGAAAATTCTGGTAATTGAATAAAGAAAGGAATTATTAACGGAGGAAAACGAGGACAGAATAAATTAAGGTCTGCAGTTGTGATCGCCATTTTACAGTTGGAAGAGAAAAGATCCATAAATCATGACCTCAAACAAACTTTATTAGTCAAATGTTTCGCCAAGAGACTGTCAACGCGTGGGTTTACGGCGTCAGAGCTCACTCTCTGATGCTCCATTGCTACCCATTTGTTTACAGAGCTTTTTCATAAAACTCATTCATCTTCAATTCCGATCGAATCAAATTGCAACGTCCGCCGATATCTAGGTCAGATTCTGACCCTCGCCTCTGGCTGAAAGGTTAAATGACGAAGACGAGTTCTGCTCATAAATACGGGTATTTAGGCCACGCGAGGCCCTCTGGTGAAAATGTTTTTAGTGTTTTTTCTGGTGCTGTAAAGAGTGAAAGGAGAAGACGATTCCACTTGAAGAAACCCCATTCTCAGAAGCACAAAACTGTTCTTCATTTGTTCGCGTACGGTCACACAGGAAGCGGTTTAGCGTTATTAGCATTGCTGGAACTCTGGAAACGAGAACTCGAAAATAACTCACGCAAACTGGAAACTTTATGCCGATTCAAAATAAAATCGTTTCCAACAAAGAAGATGGTCTCACAGCAATATGGAACATGCTTTGTTCAGATCATGACCTTTTAGAATAACTGTGCACACTCCATTTTGCTGTGAAGTCATCTCCTTTGTTGGTAATGGTTTTAAGATTTGAGCGGCACTTTTTCTGCGCACAATGGGCTAAATAGCCAGACCACAGAACCCCGAAGGCTCAGAATTGGTTATGGATAATTGTTAGGTGACTGAGTGAAGTCTTCCGTCAAGGCTATTCAATGTGTTCTTTAACGTAACACAAGGTATGACTTTCCTGCACACAGAGCCACTGCTTTACATCTCATCCGACAGATGGCGGCTTTTCCAAGCCCATTGGCGCCCCCTTTAGTGACAGAGGGCAGGGTGAGGGTTATAAATAAATAAATACTCCTTCAAGCAGCTGCTTGTCACAGAGGTCTGACAGGAGCCTGTCAGTTTATATGCCATAGTAGAAGGTCTGAGAGGATGGCAGGCCCTCAGCAGAAAAACGACACAAACAGCCATGCCTTACCCGGGGCTTGAACCCAGGTCCCGACATCTACTAAACAAAAAGCTTACCTTTTATATTCCTACACTTATAAAGAGGTAGACAGTAATAATAGATATTTTGAATAATAAAAAAACTACTCTTAAACCTGGTGTTAAGAAAAAACACAAAGTTATTAGTGAATTACTGAATTAAGGATCTTGATCTCATTTCGATGCACAAGATCAGAGATTTTTTATTCTTGTTTCTACCCACTTCGTTATGCACTGTTTTTTTAACTAATTGGCATTGACGTTTTTCATACGAATGTAGTACTAAAATGGCCGATTATTTTTAGAAAATATGTTAATTGTGTTCTTATGAGGAACTTTTCTTAGAATATTCAAAAACCTACTTCTAGCGAAATCTCTGAAGAAAATCACGAAGTTCGTGCACAAGATTGAAATGAAAAAAAAAAAACAAAAAACTCGAGACCATTTCATAGATCCACTTCGAGGCCTCGCGCACTGAGTACGAGATGTTAAAAACATCTGTAAAAAAATTACCGCTGACGCACCGGGAATCGAACCCGCAACTCTCTAGATACATGCCAGAGCGATCTACACTTAAACCACGCATCAGACACTAAAATCTTCCAGAATAAGACCTTTAAATTTTTCACTGAGATGTAGCGGACCTTGCGCCATCTATACTACATTAGCAACAATTGGAAAAGTTGCCTCTCCTGAGGGCGAGGATGGCTTAGTCAGTAGCACTCCCGGCTCGTAATCTGCAGTTACCAGGTTCGAGTCACAGCTGGTTCAGCGTTGAGATTTATCTCCGCAAAACTCTCCGCCCTGCCCACGGTCAGTAGGGGACACCGATGGGCTTGGAAAGGCAGCCGTCCGTCGGATGGGACGTTAAGACGTGGCCCTATGTGCAGGAGAGCCATACCCTGTGCACGTTAAAGAACACGCTGGATAGCCTTGACGGGAGGCTACCATCTGTCACCTAACAGCTGTTCCAGTGGGTCCCCTCTCCCAACCTTCTCTGAGCCTTCAGGGTTCTTGTGACCTGGCCATTTAGTACATTGTGTGGAAAAAAGTGCGCTCAGAGGTAAAACAACCCAACAACAAGTTTCCCCTGAAGTATAAATGGCTCAAGGTCAGCCACATCTCAGTGAAAGATTTATAGGTCTTATTCTAGAAGATTTTAGCGTCTGATGCGTGGCTTAAGGGCAGAGCGCTCTAGCATGTATCTATAAGGGTAGAGCGCTCTAGCATGTATCTATAAGGGTAGAGCGCTCTAGCATGTATCTATAAGGGTAGAGCGCTCTAGCATGTATCTATAAGGGTAGAGCGCTCTAGCATGTATCTATAAGGGTAGAGCGCTCTAGTATGTATCTATTAGGGTAGAGCGCTCTAGCATGTGTCGAGAAGGGTAGAGCGCTCTAGCACATATCTAGAAGGGTAGAGCGCTCTAGCATGTATCTGTAAGAGTAGAGCGCTCTAGCACGTATCTGTAAGGGTAGAGCGCTCTAGCACGTATCTGTAAGGGTAGAGCGCTCTAGCACGTATCTATAAGGGTAGGAGCGCTCTAGCACGTATCTGTAAGAGTAGAGTGCTCTAGCACGTATCTGTAAGGGTAGGAGCGCTCTAGCACGTATCTGGAAGAGTAGAGCGCTCTAGCACGTATCTGTAAGGGTAGAGCGCTCTAGCACGTATCTGTAAGGGTAGAGCGCTCTAGCACGTATCTGTAAGGGTAGAGCGCTCTAGCGTGTATCTATAAGGGTAGAGTGCTTTAGCGTGTATCTATAAGGGTAGAGCGCTCTAGCATGGATCTATAAGGGTAGAGCGCTCCAGCGTGTATCTATAAGGGTAGAGCGCTCTAGCGTGTATCTATAAGGGTAGAGCGCTCTAGCATGTATCTATAAGGGTAGGAGCGCTCTAGCACGTATCTGTAAGAGTAGAGCGCTCTAGCACGTATCTGTAAGGGTAGAGCGCTCTAGCACGTATCTGTAAGGGTAGAGCACTCTAGCACGTATCTGTAAGGGTAGAGCGCTCTAGCGTGTATCTATAAGGGTAGAGTGCTCTAGCGTGTATCTATAAGGGTAGAGCGCTCCAGCGTGTATCTATAAGGGTAGAGCGCTCTAGCGTGTATCTATAAGGGTAGAGCACTCCAGCATGTATCTATAAGGGTAGAGCGCTCTAGCATGTATCTAGAGAGTTGTGGGTTTGATTCCCAACGCGTCAAAGATAATTTTTTTCAGATATTTTTACCAATTGTTGAAGTCTGTTTCTATAGGTAATCTGCATATTTACTATAGAGTACGAGATGGTCTCGTAAGTCCAAGCCAAAGTGTTAATCACATATTATTTGAACTCTTAAACTAGTAATACTTTATGATTTCATTGCATTGAAATTAGTAAAATTAGATATTTCCATTAAATTTCATAGAAATATCAAATTTTCATACAGAAGGGCGTTTTAATTTTCGTGGAAGAGTCAGAATCCTTTCTCAGACCTCTAAGAAAATTGCATTTTAATTAGAAAATACTGCCGCCAGACTGTTATAAACACCTTCCTATCACTTCGTCGTATAGTTATCTTTGAGATGAGGTTTTAAGTATTGCTCGCGGTCATCTCTCTTAGCTGATGAACCGATGGGCTTGGAAAGGCCACCGTCCGTCGGATGGGACGTTAAGTCGTGGTTTCGTGTGTGGAAGAGCCATACACTGTGCTCGTTAAAGAACACGCTGGATGGCCTTGACGGGAGGCTATCATCTGTCTCCCAACAGCTATTCCAGTGGGTCCCCTCCCCCAACCTTCTCTTAGCCTTCGGAGTCCATGTGACCTGGTCATTTAGCCCATGGTGTGCAAAAAAGTGCAGCTCAGAGGTGAAACAACCCAACAACCTAACTCAGCTGACGAACTCTGTACCAAAAAAAACTCCTGTTCCAGTCAATAAGACCCCTTGAAAAGTTATCGATTTAGGCTGTCCGCTTATTTGGTTTTATCTCATCAAATATCAAAAAGCTTGACTGGAGAGGGGAGAGATTAGACAGAATCAAAAAAAAATTCATTCAGTGTAAGTAGTAGTACAGAATCTACCAATCCAATTGCCTCTACTCTCATGAGAAATGTTTCAACACTTCGATCACGCTGTATTTTGAAGCAATGGCATTTGAGGAGATTAGGGACAGAATGAGTTTTATCATGTCAAGAGTATTCAAAGAATTCACAAGAGAAAGAAATGTGTTCTGTGATGCAATGCTTATTAATGTCGCTCATTTCGTTCGTCTCCTTGAGGAGTACTGCCATTTCCATACCTTTCAGCCCGTGGCTGGAGGAAACAGACGTGTAATGAGAAAGGCATTCAGTTAGGCTTAATCTGCTATTCCACTCCCATCATGATTTGCCTCCGGGAAGGTGAGACTATATTCTTGTCTTTGTGAAGAAGTGAGCGTCGTAGAGGAAGTTGCTCAACAGTGCTTTGGCAGCTTCTAATTAATTGCCTTCTTCCTTTTGATATAAATGTTTACGGGTATGACCTGAGGCTTAGGGAATTGTGGATCGTAGCAAAGGCTAACATGCGTGACGTATTTGATACTGAAATTCAATTCCTATGCATGTTCCACGCTCTCGCATCAGTAAACAAGGGGAGCTAATGGGATTGGAACAAGTTGCCGTCCATCAGATGGGACATTAAGACATGGTTCCGTGTTCTGAGATCCATAGCCTATGTGCGTTAAAGAACAGGATGGATGGCCTCAACGGAAAGTTTTCATCTGTCTCCTAACAAGAGTCTAGTGGCTGACCTGCCAGATCACAACTATTTTTCTGCAAAACTCCCCGCCCTGCCCACGGTCCATAGGGGACACCGATGGGCTTGGAAAGATCGCCGTCCGTCGGATGGGACTTTAAGCCGTGGCCCCGTGTGCGGGAGAGCCATTCCCTGTGCATGTCAAAGAACACGCTTGATGGCCTTGAAGGGAGGCTACCATATGTCTCCCAACAGCCATTCCAGTGGGTCCCGTCCCCCAATCTCCTCTGAGCCTTCGGGGTCCTTGTGACCTGGCCATTTAGCCCATTGTATGTAAAAAAAATGCCGCTCGGGGGTAAGACAACCAACCAATCATAACTATTTGGATGTTTGTAAGCTCGCTGTTTTTATACCATTCTGTGAAAAACAAAAACAAATCAGATATGGACCTCTCAATAGTTGGAAATCCCCATTCCAGTGGAATTAATTTTATTAGGCGTTTAAAGTAGGTTGGTGTTTAGCAATATTTCGATATAAAGGCTTCTTACGTGTCTGCTTTTCATTATCTTAAAATTCAGCTATTTTGGTCTTGCTTACAAACCAAAATCTTGGGGACTGTCTTTGAAGCAATATTTGTCAGACGGTGATCTGCCTTTAAAACAGTCGTTTGCCATGGACGGACGCTAACGAGAAGCAGTCCGATCTCTACAAAGGTAGAAGAAAATGTCGGAATTAAGAGGTTGCTATACCCCTATAGACGGGGGGGGGGGAGGTAAATCTCTGGCTTAACTGTGTGTCTACATGAATTGTGAATAGAGCTGACATTGGCATTTTTCTGAATCGGACTTCTGCATTTCTTACGTGTATAAATCAATGCAATCTCTGTTGCTTACCTTTCCATACAGGTTTAGCAATGAATGGCTTACCTTTCCATACAGGTTTAGCAATGAATGGCTTACCTTTCCATACAGGTTTAGCAATGAATGGCTTACCTTTCCATACAGGTTTAGCAATGAATGGCTTACCTTTCCATACAGGTTTAGCAATGAATGGCTTACCTTTCCACACAGGTTTAGCAATGAATGGCTTACCTTTCCATACAGGTTTAGCAATGAATGGCTTACCACTGTCTCATCGTCGTGTTCATCCTTTTCACCACACACTCTCCATTTTGATCTCAACAGAGTTGGGCATTTCAAGAACATTTCCCATTGTCTTATGGCACACTAAATTATCGTAATATATTTTTTTTTCTCCAGTTCCGTCTGCTTCTTTCCCAATTCGTTCTTTCTGCTTTTAGAGATATTGATTTATGAGGATTCGTATTTTGACAATGAAATGTTGCATTAGCACCACATCGAAGATAATGAGTAAAAAGCAGGACAAGACATTTTAGTTGTCCTTAAATTCTTTTTAAAGGATCATATTTAAAGAAACAGGTCCAAACCTATTTTATTGTCTACTTCCTCTATGCTTTTTTTTTTGCAGTAATCATTATTTCCAATTTTGTACATCAATGCTGAGGCAGTCACGAGGTCACAATAAAGAATGCATCTCTTTCTCCGTACAGAACTGTTGACAGTGGCATCCGTTCAAATAAGATTGTGACAAAGACCACTCCTCGCTCGAGTTGGGACGGGGGTGGCTCAGTCGGTAGCGCACCAGGCTCGTAATCTGCAGTTCCCAGGTTCGAGTTCCAGCTGGGTCAGCGTTGAGATTTATTTCCGCAAATTTCCCCGCCCTGCCCACGGTCATTAGGGGACACCGATGGGCTTGGAAAGGCCGCCGTCCATCGGATGGGACGTTAAGCCGTGGTCCCGTTTGGAGGAGAGCCATACTCTGCGCACGTTAAAGAACACGCTGGATGGCCTTGACGGGAGGCAACCATCTGTCCCCCAACAGCTGTTCCAATGGGTTCCCTACCCCAACCTTCTCTGAGCCTTCTGGGTCCTTGTGACCTGGCCATTTAGCCCATGGTGTGCAAAAAAGTGCCCGTCAGAGGTAAAACAACCCAATCCAAACAACTCGATCGAGTTAAATATTAAGTGTTTGTGTGTGTGGGGGAGGGGGACACTCAAGAAAATAGGTTTTAAAGATTCCAAGGCGAAATATTTCCACAGGTTATGAATTCCCCCCCCCCCCCCCCCCTCAGTGGAATAAGTAAGGTAACAACTATAAAATGCCCTTTTTCTAGGTTGGGATATTTTATCTCTGAGAGGCACTTTTTTTGCATACGATGGGCTAAAATGGCCACGCCACAAGGACCCTGAGGGTTCAGAGAAGGTTGGGGGAGGGTACCCACTGGATAACTGTTAGGAGACAGGTGGTAATTTTTTGTCAAGGCCATCCAGCTTGTTCCTTAACATGCAAAGGGTATGGGACTCCAACTCAGGGGCCACGGCTTTACGTCCCATTCAACGGACGGCTGCCTTTCCAAGCCCATCGGTGTCCCCAACTGACCGATGCAAGGGAGGAGTTAAATCGACGCTGGCCCTGGTAGGACTCGAACCTGGGAACTGCAGATTACGAGCCTGGTGCTCTACCGGCTGAGTAAGTTCACGGGATTTCTCGGGTAACAGCTGATCTGAAACGTTCAAAGCAAACGCAATAATATAACAGAAACAGAAATGTTATAAAGTAGCGAAAATCAAATAATTTTCGTAGGGAAATTCAATTTATATGAAAACAAATCTAAATGCATAAAAAAAAAACACTGACCGTAAACACGCTTTGGTTATTTACCTTCAAAGTTACCGACCTTCGAATCTGCTTCATTGAAAACTTTATAAGCATTCGCTCTAAAAAATGTTGAACTCCTCCCCACGGAAATTTGTTTATAACTTTTGTTTCATGCTCCAAAAATTGATGAATAATGAATAAATCACTCACTGCATCATTGTGTTGTTAAGCATGGACATTCGTACGGCTTGAGACAGAGAGAAATAGGGAGAGAAAGTAGAGGATAGAGGAAGGAAAAGAAAGGGTTAAAATAAGAAGGGGTCTAATTCAGAATCTATGAAAATATTACGGCTCTGTGGTTACGGGAGAAAATTCTGAAAGCAGATACAGTTAGGACTGGATCCTGGGAACATGCAGTTGTTGGAGCATCTTCGGTAATCCCCATTCTGCTCTCGGTAAGGATAGGGGCGGGGGTGGCTCAGTCGGTAGCGCGCCAGGCTCGTAATCTGTCGTTCCCAGGTTCGTGTCCCAGCTGGGTCAGCGTTGAGATTTATCTCCGCAAAAATTCCCCGCCCTGCCCACGGTCAGTAGGGGACACCGATGGGCTTGGAAAGGCCGCCGTCCGTCTGATGGGACGTTAAGCCGCGGTCCCGTGTGCGGGAGAGCCATACCCTGTGCACGTTAAAGAACACGCTGGATGGCCTTGACGTGAGGCTACCATCTGTCTCCCAACAGCTGTTCCAGTGGGTCCCCTCCCCCAACCTTCTCTGAGCCTTTGGGGTCCATGTGACCTGGCCATTTAGCCCATGGTGTGCAAAAAAGTGCCGCTCAGAGGTAAAACAACCCAACCCAACTCGGTAAGGAAGAGGACACCGATGATGCTTGTAAAAACCGATGTCTCTATGCGGCGACGTTAAGACGTGGGCCCGTGTGCAGGACAGCCATACCAATGCACGTTAAACAATAGTGAAAGAATGGGTGGTACTTAAAGAATGGGTGGTTTTGACTGAAGGCCAGTATATCCCTTTCCTCAACCTTTTTGAAACCTTGGGGTCCTTGTGACCTGGGCATTTAGTCATTTGTGTACAAAAAAGGTGCCGCTCAAAGATAAACAATCCAGAAATACTTTTGCAGAAAATATGAGTTTTTTTTTCGATGAGTGGGACTCAAACCCACGAATTGATAAAAAAGATCGGGGAGATTTCAAAGTCACAGTTAGTGTATATATGAAGGAACTGGTGTTAATTTAGCGGTTAGAATACCTGGCATGTAACTGAGAGGCATGGGTTCGAGTCCCACTCATCGAGAAAACCGATTTTTCCGTAAAAGTATTTCTTGAATTCTATGTCAACAAGTAATCTGTTTATTTGCTACTGATTAAAACAATCGCGAAAGATTGGAGGGAAGCAAAAGCACGAGTTCGAAGCTCGCAGCTGACGTTTTTTATTGATGCATAAATATTTAAAATCCTTTTTTTCAGATTCCAGAGAGGGAAGAAAGTTTCATTAGAAAAGAGTTGGGTGTAGATACATAGACGATAAATTATTATTCAGGATAACAAAATAATGAGAGAAATTTTAGGAAATACATCGGAACTTATACAATACAACGGAAATTAAATAAACCTTCTGAATCTACTTGCAAGCAAAAAAAAAAATCCTAAATTAGTTGTCACTTTTTTCCTTAATTTTAAAATCTTGTTTTACGTACTACCAAAAAATTATGAGATCGTCGGACAATAGGAATTAGAGGGTCCATAGGAAGTGTCAGACAGATAAACAGGGAATCCCCCCCCCAAAAAAAAAAATGAAAAAAGTCTGGGATAAAAATGAGAAAATTAGGATTTAAGGAACGAAACTCTGCGCACATTAGAGGGGTGGGTGGGCGAGCAAGGGGGGCGAGCAAGGTGAGCAACTGCCCACCCCCCTGAAAATCTCGAAAGGGGGTAGAGTATATTTTTCCCACCCAAGAATTTTGGATAATTTTAAGCTTGCAAATGGTACAGTCGCTCAAAAAAGTATCCGAACACTATGGTTGATTGCAAAATTCAGAAAAAATATCTGGCATTGATTTTTTTAGAAATAAGTCATCTGGCAACCTTCGTGTCACGTGACACGAAGGTTGCCAGATGACTTATTTCTAAAAAAATCAATGCCAGATATTTTTTCTGAATTTTGCAATCAACCATAGTGTTCGGATACTTTTTTGAGCGACAGTACCAATAGAGAAACGATTTCGGGTATGATCGTGATATCCACTTTGTGTACGTCTATATACATTCTACCCACTCCGCATTTTTGCACTTCGCATGCCACTAGTTGCATAGGGACACCGATGAGTTGGAAAGGCTGCCGTCCGTCGGATGGGACGTTAAGCCGTGTGCGGCAGAGCCATACCCTGTGCACGTTAAAGAACACGCTGGATGGCCTTGACGGGAGGCAACCATCTGTCTCCCAACAGCTGTTCCAGTGGGTCCCCTCCCCTAACCTTCTCTGAGTCTTCGGGGTCCTTGTGACCTGGCCATTTAGCCCATGGTGTGCAAAAAAGTGCCGCTCGGAGATAAAACAACCCAACTGGTTGCATATAATCACAAACAGAAGTAGATAAAAAATACTTCCCTATATCGATTTTTGTTTTCATTTCCATCACCATTTGTTTTATCCCCACACCGAAAACCTTTTCTGTTTGAATGCTGCCAGGTGTCTTTATCTAGGCTTTTGAGTTATTATTCGAAACCACATTGCAAAACCTCATGCGTCTTATTGCACCTCGTAAGGTTCAGAACAATAACCCAGCATCAATCAGAAGTTGCTTGTTTGTTAGGAACTCTATTACTTCCGTGCGAATAAAAGCTCTCCTTCTGTTTCATCACACACATCAGAATCATTTAAGGATTGTTCTTTTGGAAGAATTAGACTGTAAAGGTCCACACACCCCTCGATCCATGAGACTCAAAACACCATTAGCATCATCCATTCGTCTCTCATTCCACTTTCAAAAATTCCTTCCAAACCGCGCCACCAGAGAAAGTCCTTCATTACGTCATTGAAACAAAAAAGGCTAAGGCCACGCGCGTTATGTATCTTTACGCGATCCGCCTTTGTTGGCGTCGGAAGAAAAAATGTGTTTTCTCGCATTTGTTCTATTGAAGGAACTGAACTGCCTAGACGTGAGCAATTTTCCCCTCACCGCCCACAGAGGATGTTGGGGGGGGGGGGGGGGTGAGAAGCCGCTGTTCATCCTCTTCTACCATACAGCCTCGTCTTTCCATTTCCTCCCCCGACTCCCACCAGTAGTGAAAAGAGTGGCCTACATGAAGATCACCTGAAGCTGCTATATATAAGTAGGTCGGCGAGTTGGATGGCGGTCTTGTCTCCGATCATCACTGCCAATGAACGCGCTGGAGTAAAGTCGTGTGGTGAAGAGCGAACGCATCATTCACTCTTTTTATAGAGGAGACGATCTCTTCCTCTGCTGTGGGATAAGATTCGCTTGGATACCCGGATTTTGTTTCTTCAGGTGGGTGCAAATGGAAATACTAACACAAATGGATTGGATCCTTTTTATGTATTTAGATTTGGATGATGTTTTTCTTTGTAAGATAATGTAAGACTTGTGAAGAATTTGAACATTTCGGATTCTCAAAAGTAGTGGTCTTGTGCAGTTGTTCTCAACATCTTTTGAATTAGTTTACCTCTGAGCGGCACTTTTTTTGCACACCATGGGCTAAATGGCCGTGTCACAAGGACCCCGAAGGCTCAGAGAAGGTTGGGGGCGGGGACCCACTGGAACAGCTATTGGGAGGCTGATGGTAGCTTCCCGTCAAGGCCATCCAGCGTGTTCTTTAACGTGCACAGAGTATGGCTCTCCCGCACACGGCTTAACGTCCCATCCGACGGACGACAGACTTTCCAAGCCCATCGGTGACCCCTACTGACCGAGGGCAGGCCGGGTGGGGACTTTTGTGGAGATAAATCTCAACGCTGACCCAGCTGGGACTCCGAACCTGAAAACTTCAGATTACGAGCCTGACGCGCTACCGACTGAGCCACCCCTCCCCACATCTTTTCGGACGTGGAAGCGTTATATTCCCCTGAATAGAAATAGGTACCAAGTATCAACGATAGAGGTATCTCGTATACCCACTGTTTTAACTGTTACTCCGGCGTTAATACATCATCGTTCTTATTATTATTCCCTTCTTTCCTATTATCATCAGTTTTTTGCAATTAGAGAGAAACAAAATTTTCTTATTATTCTTATTAGCGCCGATATTTTATTTCGTAGCACTCCAATCTGGGATCTTTTTAATGTTACCAAAATCATTATACTTCTACACTGCCTGGCCAAATTATTATTAAACCGTATCATGGTGCAGATCCCAAATTTCTAAAGTAACACTTAGGACAGTGTGCCCTGTGCGTTTTCGCTGAATTCCATCATCTCCGTTACGAATGCTCTTGTCCATTATGCTCCAACGATAATCCCAATTTCGAAGAAAAGAGAATTTTGCATACATTGGCATGAAATTTTGCAAACATTGGATATTTAAGAAATTTTGCGTACATTGGCATGAAATTTTGCAAACATTGGATATTTAAGAAATTTTGCATACATTGACATGAAATTTTGCAAACATTGGATATTTAAAAATTTTGCATACATTGGCATGAAATTTTGCAAACATTGGATATTTAAGAAATTTTGCGTACATTGGCATGAAATTTTGCAAACATTGGATATTTAAGAAATTTTGCGTACATTGGCATGAAATTTTGCAAACATTGGATATTTAAGAAATTTTGCGTACATTGGCATGAAATTTTGCAAACATTGGATATTTAAGAAATTTTGCATACATTGGCATGAAATTTTGCAAACATTGGATATTTAAGAAATTTTGCATACATTGGCATGAAATTTTGCAAACATTGGATATTTAAGAAATTTTGCGTACATTGGCATGAAATTTTGCAAACATTGGATATTTAAAAATTTTGCATACATTGGCATGAAATTTTGCAAACATTGGATATTTAAGAAATTTTGCGTACATTGGCATGAAATTTTGCAAACATTGGATATTTATGAAATTTTGCATACATTGGCATGAAATTTTGCAAACATTGGATATTTAAGAAATTTTGCATACATTGGCATGAAATTTTGCAAACATTGGATATTTAAGAAATTTTGCATACATTGGCATGTTTTATGCTATTTCGTCCACGATGCAGTGTTCATAAAAATTTGGCCACACAGTGCATGTTTAAGATAAACACACACACACACTTTAATAAATATTGTAAACAATAGCACATATATATTATTACTTAAACTAGCAGACTAAGGCTGTTGAAACGGTCATGTGTTTTTAGTTTGATTAAACTTGCAATCAATATTTAGTGAAACAAATTTAAAAAAATTTTGTGTATCTCAAACATTATTCAAAATCAGTAACATTTTTAAATCGAAAATCAAATTATCACTATGCAGACGTTTCCTAATCACAATTTTCCGTGTAATGCTCTTTGATCACTCACGAGTGTCCCTTGATTCTCAGGGGTGGCTCAGTCGGAAGCGCGCCAGGCTCGTAATCTGTAGTTCCCAGCTTCGAGGTCGAGTTGGGTCAGCGTTGAGATTTATCTCCCCAAAATTTCCCGCCCTGCCCACGGTCAGTAGGGGACACCGATGGGCTTGGACAGGCCGCCGTCCGTCGGATGGGACGTAAAGCCGAGGCCCCTTGTGCGGGAGAGCCATACCCTGTGCACGTTAAAGAACACGCTGGATGGCCTTGACGGGAGGCTACCATCTGTCTCCCAACAGCTATTCCAGTGGGTCCCCCTCCCCCAACCTTCTCTGAGCCTTCGGGGTTCATGTGACCTGGCCATTTAGCCCATGGTGTGCAAAAAAGTGCCGCTCAGAGGTAAAACAACCCAACATTAAAGAACACGCTGGATGGCCTTGACGGGAGGCTACCATCTGTCTCCCAACAGCTATTCCAGTGGGTCCCCTCCCCCAACCTTCTCTGAGCCTTCGGGGTCCATGTGACCTGGCCATTTAGCCCATGGTGTGCAAAAAAGTGCCGCTCAGAGGTAAAACAACCCAACGTTAAAGAACACGCTGGATGGCCTTGACGGGAGGCTACCATCTGTCTCCCAACAGCTATTCCAGTGGGTCCCCTCCCCCAACCTTCTCTGAGCCTTCGGGGTCCATGTGACCTGGCCATTTAGCCCATGGTGTGCAAAAAAGTGCCACTCAGAAGAAAACAATCCAACCCTTGATTCTCAATGTTTTTCTGCTTTCCAACTATGAGTAAAAATATTGAGAGCCATAGATCAGGACTTTTTATTGTTAGTGTATCCAAAATTCATGTACGTGTTTTTATAGAACCATAGTGAGAATCGAAATGCAATATTTGAGATCGAGAGGATTAAAAATGGCTGAGATACAGAGATAATAACCGAGAGACAGAAGAGCATTTTAATGGTTCAATCGTTTGAACAAAAGAGTGTCCTTTGAGTAAAAGTTTACTTCCTCCTCAATCAATAAATTGCTGCACAGCTATTTATTAAACTATATTTGACGTTTGAATGGTTCTGAAATGCTTCTCTTTTCTTAGTGAGGTTGTATTTTGTGATCTATTACAACCTTTCCGTAATTGAATCAAAATTCTTTTCGGTATGTTCTTCATAAAAAATTTTTTATGCAAATCCAAACTAATGTATTGTTGCGGATTACAAAAATGGATAGCCGCTGAGCGTGAGTATTAAAAGCTATATTTCAAAACCAAATTCAATACAAGGTAAATTGTTACAAAGGAAATATGGATGAAGTATCTTATTAACAAATCAACTATTAACATGCACAAGTCATCAATCTTCCTGCGTGAGCACACAACATCAGCTCTGTGTATTTTACTAAATACTACCTTTTACTTGATTTACCAGGTCACCCGAAGATCTTCACTCGCAAACCAATTCTCGTCCTGTGCTAATAACTTTTCACACACTAGCCGAACAAAAAGACAGTCCGTGTAGACATTCGAAGTTAGCCATAAAAGTTCCCACTTTTATACTTCCGCGTATACACAACACATCAAGTTACTTCTTGATACTTAACGATAAAAGATCCCACTTTTATCCTTCCGTGTATACACAACACATCAAGTTACTTCTTGATACTTACGCGCACTGTCTCAGAACAGCTCACCGTCCATTTTCGAACTCTCCGACCGTTACAACACAACGACCGTTACAATACAACACCGTTAACGCTCCACTCTTCTTCTCCAAATTCTCCCAAAGTTCTTATTCGTTGGCTGAAACTTTGCTTTCGGTTGCCAGATTCTTCTGTCGTAACACTGCCCCCTTCCTAGGTCTTGTTCGTCCCGAACAATTCTGGATTCCAAAGCTTCTTCAGTTCTTCGATGAAACGGGGCCAAATGATCCACGTGAACCACCTTGCACTTTGTAGCTGGACATCGACGAATGCGATATACCACGTCTGTGTCAAAATGAAAGCGAATCTCATTATGACGTAGATTTCTTTTCTGACTGAAGCCTCGTCCACAAACATAATACGTGTAAGGCCTATAGCCCTTGTGAACACGTTTATGTCTCTGCAGGGAGAAGAATCGACTAAGAGTTTTCGTGCAAAACCTGTAAAAAGTTTTCTTCTTTGTCGAAAGTTTTCTTCTTTGGATTTTTACTTCTATCAACAGTAACAAGGAATGAAAGTCATTAGTGACATAAAATCTAGGGAGAATTTTCATCCTGCAATCTGACCATTTTGTCAGTTGACTTTCACTTAATTCAGAGCTGTCGTGATGAACCTTCAGCCATATTTCACCTGATTCCATTTGATCCCCAAGGTGCTTCACAAATATAACATCAGCTCCATAATTCTTTTTAGCGCTTCGGTCCATCTCCTCCTTCCATACTCTTGCTAGGACTGCAGCTTCTAATCCGACAACCTTACCTGTTTCTCCTGTATAAGTGAAATCAGTGATGTGTCGGGCTGCTAGCAATATTTTTTCTGTTTTACCTTCACATAGCCAGCTTGCAACATCTTCAGATACTCCTTGTTCTATTAACATGTTACGAAACTTGTTCAAAGCATTGCCGTTATGCAGAACCTTGCAGACACGTGATGCTTCATCTACCCTATTATCCACAATGTTCACCAAACGCAGAAGTTCTCCTCCTAACTCTTCGACGAGCTCTTGCAGTTCCAAGGATCCGTTACCAAGGAAACACTGAACAGCTTCCATCACTTCCAGAGAGTTGTCAACAGAGTTTTCAAGAGGTGAATCCATGTTGCTGATAACAGCTGAACAACTCAAACTCTTCATTCCACGAGCTTGTGATGCTGCAACCATTTTCTTAACTAAATCAACAGCAACATCTTCTGTACTGATGAGATCAATAGCTCCTTTTCCGAATTCAACATCATAAACCAAAGCACACACTCCTTCAGCCAGCTTTTTGGACACAATTGAGCATATCATTAGAGGAACGCTATCTATGGTAGCCATCAGATCCTTGCAGCGGTAAATCTCCTTATCTGTTGGCACCAGCTCCTCTGTCTGTCCTACGATGCAGCATTCGACGTCTTCCATCATCTGCTCGATTTTATCTTTAGTGCAGTCGACTGTGAAGCCAAGGATGGATTCCAATTTGTCCAGAGTATCTCCCGTCAATTGGAGAGCACGACCGGAGATCATAGGGACCTTGAGACCTAAAGCAGCAAGTGCAGGAGCCAAGACAAGACTCACTTTGTCGCTGACACCTCTTGGGCTGTGTTTATCCACCATCCGATGGCGCCACTCAGGTCTCCAGCAAAACACATGACCCGAGGAGGTCATATTTGCTGTTTCTTCCGAATTCACTTTCTTGGAACTCTCATTGTAATTAGCCAGGGAAATATCAGTCATGATTGCCAAATTGTTCATTCTGGAGATCAGCGACGAGTTTTGTAACATGATATTGTCCACTTTAGAGCTCCTGAAGTCGTGATAAAACTTTTCTATATCCTTATAATCCAAATGGTTATAATGTCCAAATCTGCGCATTGACTGTTCAGAAAAGAAATTCAGCATGGCTACGTTGAGATTATCTGAGGGCTTCACTTCTCTCTGATCGTAACTCTGAGGCTTAGTTTCATCCAGAAAGTTACTGTTATCCGAGCACAATTTATTACTCAAAGAAAAAGGAATATCTAAGTCAGTCTTTGAAGTACTGTCTCTGCCTGAAGCTCCTTTACCAGCATCACCTGTTACGCTTCTAAGCCAATCTTCGGATTTCTTCTTTCTTAAATCCCCACTTTCTATAAACGATTCGAGTGTGGCTATATGCTTCGGTAAAATCTCTCCGACTTCCCCGGTAACGTCGAATGGCACTTTGTATCCATGATGAATGGACGCCTCTTCTTTACTCGGACCACTCTGCGAAACGTAAACTCTGTTTCGTTCCCCCTCATTACCACTCGTTACTCTGCGATAATTGTCCATGAGGCATTTTGCTGACGGCGAGGAATAGAATACCTTTCGTGTGGATCTCTCTTCAGATCGTGCCAGACTTGTATACCTAGGTATTTTGAAGTGCAAAGCGTACTGTATAGTCTCACAGCTCTCTGATCTGTGTGATTGTTCTTCACAGTTCCTAGACATGTCACCAGCGACATAGACACTCTGCCATGCATTACCAGTAGTTGCGTGGTCAAAGGCATCATCTGCGCTATCTCTACAATTCTTGATTTCCAGTAGCAGATCCACATTTTTATATGCGTTGCCTTTCTCTTTTTCTTTTCCATGTTTACAATCTAACTTAACACTATCAAGATCATCTTTTTCACTGACAGATTCAACATTTAAACTATTGCATTGTCTATTGAGTTCGGTTTTATGATCCTTGAAGTGATCAATAATCTTACCAACTCGAGAAGCCACTTCAGCTCTCATCTCAGTATTATGTGCGGCCATTTCGGTTTTCAAGTCACCTATTTTATCGCTTTGGGCAGCTATATCACCTTTAATCTCAGTATTTTGTGCGGCCAGGTCACCTATTTTGTTAGCCATATCGGCTTTCATATCAGTCATCAGCGTAGTCATATCGGCTTTCATATCAGTCATCAGCGTAGTCATATCGGCTTTGAAGCTATTTATCAACTTTACTAATTCATCCATACTTCTAGTTAACGGCATTCAATTAATTAATCCCACTCCTGACACCAAATGTTGCGGATTACAAAAATGGATAGCCGCTGAGCGTGAGTATTAAAAGCTATATTTCAAAACCAAATTCAATACAAGGTAAATTGTTACAAAGGAAATATGGATGAAGTATCTTATTAACAAATCAACTATTAACATGCACAAGTCATCAATCTTCCTGCGTGAGCACACAACATCAGCTCTGTGTATTTTACTAAATACTACCTTTTACTTGATTTACCAGGTCACCCGAAGATCTTCACTCGCAAACCAATTCTCGTCCTGTGCTAATAACTTTTCACACACTAGCCGAACAAAAAGACAGTCCGTGTAGACATTCGAAGTTAGCCATAAAAGTTCCCACTTTTATACTTCCGCGTATACACAACACATCAAGTTACTTCTTGATACTTAACGATAAAAGATCCCACTTTTATCCTTCCGTGTATACACAACACATCAAGTTACTTCTTGATACTTACGCGCACTGTCTCAGAACAGCTCACCGTCCATTTTCGAACTCTCCGACCGTTACAACACAACGACCGTTACAATACAACACCGTTAACGCTCCACTCTTCTTCTCCAAATTCTCCCAAAGTTCTTATTCGTTGGCTGAAACTTTGCTTTCGGTTGCCAGATTCTTCTGTCGTAACAGTATAATAGTTATCGGGCAAGATTAAAGCACTCGAACTGCATGTGGAATGTTCGAGTGCTTTAATCATCAATTAATTAATGGGCGTTTCAATCGTGTATTTCTAATGAGGCAAAAAACCCTATTAGCTATATTCTAGGTTCCGCCAGTTCTAATGTAAGTCAGCAATAAATTAGAGAGAACCCGTTCATAGCCTTTGGCGAATAGGAAATGCTTCTTTTCAAAGAGAATCAAGTTTCCCAACTTCATTATGGCTACTAATGAAAGAAATCTGGATTTAAGACCCGGATACTTCTTTTTTCTGAGATCTCATCTTCTTCACAGTTCTCTGTGGCATTTTAAACTGACAGGCTCCTGTCAGACTTCTATGATAGGTACTTAGAGGTAACTTATTATTCTTCCCTAGTGGCCGAGTGGTTAGTACGCTGACTTCCGATCAAAGTAATCTGGGTTCTCGGATAAGCCATGGATTTTTCTGTGTTGCCTTTTAGATGAGGTTCTCATTTTCTCTGTGGCGTATTATACTGACAGGTTCCTTTAAATCCTCTGTGGCAAGCACCTGCTTGAGAGATAAAGTAATTTAATAGTGCAAATTCAGATTAATGAAAAATTCCCAAAATGCGAATATTTTATTTAATCCTATCTCACCCAAAAAGATTTTTTTATTTTTTTCTTAAGACATGAGATTGGGTTGTTTTACTTCTGAGCGGCACTTTTGTGCACACAATGGGCTAAATGGCCAGGTCACATGGACCCCGAAGGCTCAGAGAAGGTTGGGGGAGGGGATCCACTGGAACAGCTGTTAGGAGATAGATGGTAGCCTCCCGTCGAAGCCATTCAGCGTGTTCTTTCACATGCACAGGATATGGCTCTCCCACACACGGGCCAAGGCTTAACGTCCCATCCGACGGACGGCCGCCTTTCCAAGCCCATCGGTGTCCCCTACTGATCGTGGGCAGGGCGAGGAATTTTGCGGAGATAAATCTCAACGTTGACCCGGTTGGGACCCGAACCTGGGAACTGCAGATTACGAGCCTGGGGCGTTACCGACTGAGCACCCCCCCCCCCCCGTCGCAACCCCCGCCCCCTTAAGACATGAGAATAGCTCGTTTTTGGGAAACGAGCTAAATGCTAATAATGAAATTAATTAATCATGCATTTGCATGAAACGAAAGTGAGCATATTAACTCTTTGCCGAACCGCCCTCTCTCTTCTTGTTGCGAAATACTTTATTTCTATCAAAAAAAGGGGGGGGGGGTGGAATATTCTGCTCCGCAAGTAGGTATTGAATCCTTTGAGGATCAATTGAAGCACACGGGAATAGGGGCAGGCGATGATTAACTTTTCCTGGTTGGTGCAGAAGAAGTTGAAGTGCATGTCGCCAGGGCCGTCGCCAGATTAGATCGCGCCCTGAGGCAAACAATTAAATATCGATTATAAGACAAAAATATAAGAAAATCTCCAGTTGCTATTTTATTTTTATTACAAGAGAAACATTAATGCAAAACAATTGTATAATAATATTAATTAAATGTTTGCTCTACAGGGATATCGCAAAAAAACTGCTTATAAGCTCTTCTAAATTTAAATCGTACGCTCGGAACGAGAATTGCAATGTCCACATAATGTAATAATAACCCCCAAAATCATTGGGCTGGGTTGGGTTGTTTTACCTCTGAGCGGCACTTTTTTGCACACCATGGGCTAAATGGCCAGGTCACATGGACCCCGAAGGCTCAGAGAAGGTTGGGGGAGGGGACCCACTGGAACAGCTGTTGGGAGACAGATGGTAGCCTCCCCTCAAGGCCATCCAGCGTGTTCTTTAACGTGCACAGGGTATGGCTCTCCCGAACACGGGGCCACGGCTTAACGTCCGATCCGACGGACGGCGGCCTTTCCAAGCCCATCGGTGTCCCCTACTGACCGTGGGCAGGGCGGGGAATTTTGCGGAGATAAATCTCAACGCTGACCCAGCTGGGACTCGAACCTGGGAACTACAGATTACGAGCCTGGCGCGCTACCGACGGAGCCCCCCCCCCCCCAAATGATAAATATAAGGTAAATTAAGCGAAACTGGTTAAGGAAAAGTAAAAGTGAATGGGTGGACCTTCCCAGGCGCCGTGAGGCAGGCTGCCTCGATGCTACACCCTGCTGTCGGGGGCAGGGGTGGCTCAGTCGGTAGCGCGCCAGGCTCGTAATCTGTAGTTCCCAGGTTCGAGTCCCAGCTGGGTCACCGTTGAGATTTATCTCCGCAAAATTCCCCGCCCTGCCCACGGTCAGTAGGGGACACCGATGGGCTTGGAAAGGCCGCCGTCCGACGGATGGGACGTTAAGCCGTGGCCCCGTGTGTGGGAGAGCCATACCCTGTGCACGTTAAAGAACACGCTGGATGGCCTTGACGGGAGGCTACCATCTGTCTCCCAACAGCTGTTCCAGTGGGTCCCCTCCCCCAACCTTCTCTGAGCCTTCGGGGTCCATGTGACCTGGCCATTTAGCCCATGGTGTGCAAAAAAGTGCCGCTCAGAGGTAAAACAACAACCCAACCCTGCTGTCGACGGTACTGGATGTCACCTGTACATAGCATTCGTAATTATTGTTGAGGTTAGCAATAATTGGTTTCAATAAATCCGATTTATCCATTTATGCCATCTCTTGATTTTAAAAGAAATTGCGTATCGAATGCAGAGGATCATTCTGATTGGTCTACGCAAATGTTCGTAGCTTCGATTTAATCGACCCTGACACTCTAAAGGTTAAAGCACAGTGCAATCCTCCAGTGGTTGGAAGTTGGACAGCTCTGGTGTAAATAATCGGAATAAAACTAGAACAAGTGAACTTAGATGATAATATCGAGAACTGAAGGCGCATTTATATTGCTCTTGGAGATTTATTTAAGGTTATTTTTTAATAGATTAAATGGGTAACAAAATGTAAAAACTGGTAAACGGAACGATATACTTTGGCAAGTTTGTGCTTTTTAAGGAATGATGTCATGGAGATAATTTGAAAATCTCACTCAGATTTATCTAGATATCCATTTTTTAATGCCATTTTAAATTTTAATATTAGGGGAGGTAAAATATTTAACAGAGGCGTCACTAGTGTGAAATTTACCTTAAAAACTAATTAAAACACCAAAATAATTGTAATAATTAATCCCGCAAGCAGCTGCTTGCCACAGAGGTCTGACAGGAGCCTGTCAGTTTAATACGCCATAGTCGAAGGTCTGTGAGGATGGCGAGACCCAGCAGAAAGACAACACAAACATCCATGCCTTACCCGGGAATCGAACCCAGGTCTCTTTGATCAGTAGCCGTGCACGTGCTAACCACTCGGCCAGGAATCGTTTATTAAAAAAAAAGCAAATCAGTTTGTCTTCAAAAGACTGTTCAGTAAATGGTTTCTGTTTAATAAGATCTTCACTTTTCATCAATTGAAGAAAAAAGTTTAGAACGAGCTTCAGTAAACATTAAATTGAATACTGTTGAAATCCAGACATAAAGAGATTTGGTAAGATTTTCTTTTTTTAACCAGTGAAGTTTTTCTCTATGAAGTTGACTCTCAAGTTAAGATTCATTGAACGGAATTTTCATTCACCTAACATGAAAGTATCCCCCCCCCCTTTTTTTTTTACTTTGGCAAAATACTATTATTTACTTTAAATGGCTTTCTGTTCAGTAAAAGAGAAAATGCAAAGGCAACTGCCAAGAATTGAAAACGGTATGCTCAGTGCCAATTCTTCCCGTATTTTGCATCCCTGTATTTGGGGTAGGGGATGTCTCAGTGGGTAGCGCCCCAGGCTCATAATTTACAGTTCTCAGGCTCGAGTACCAGCTGGGTCAGCGTTGATATTTATCTCAGCAAACTCCCTGCCCAGGTCAGTAAGGAACACCATTGGGCTTAGAAAGCCACCATCCGTCGAATGGGACGTAAAGCAATCGCTCTGTGTGCAGAAAAGCCATACCATGTGCATGTTAAGGAACACATTGGGTGGCCTTGACGGGAAGCTTCCATCTGTCTCCTAATAACTGTCCCGTAGGTCCCCTCCCCCAAACAGGGGCGGGGGTGGCTCAGTCGGTAGCCCGCCAGGCTCGTAATCTGTAGTTCCCAGGTTCGAGTCCCAGTTGGGTCAGCGTTGAGATTTATCTCCGCAAAATTCTCCGCCCTGCCCACGGTCAGTAGGGGACACCGATGGGCTTGGAAAGGCCGCCGTCCGTCGGATGGGACGTTAAGCCGTGGCTCCGTGTGCGGGAGAGCCATACCCTGTGCACGTTAAAGAACACGCTGGATGGCCTTGACGGGAGGCTACCATCTGTCTCCCAACAGCTGTTCCAGTGGGTCCCCTCCCCCAACCTTCTCAGAGCCTTCGGGGTCCATGTGACCTGGCCATTTAGCTCATGGTGTGCAAAAAAGTGCCGCTCAGAGGTAAAACAACCCAACCCACAACCTTCCCCAAACTTCTCTGAGTCTTCGGGGTCCTTGTGACCTTGTCATTTAGCCCATTGTGTGCAAAAAAGTGCCACTCAGAGGTAAAACAACCCAACCCCTATACTTCAAAGACAAGCACAAAACATTCTTAATAACGAATTACTTATCGGCTATCAAAGATGAAATCAAAACAGCGATGTAAACATTGATCTTCAAGAAAACGTAAACGAGAGAATCAAAATTTATTTTAGGTAAACATGATACGTTCTAAAAACAAACAACATCAAAATAAAATGAAGAATTCGTGAAATTCAATTTGTTTTTTTACAGCTGAGGGAGTATCTCTCAGTGAGTCAAAATTTCACCTTCATGCCAAGATTGATTCCAACTTTCTTCAGTGGTTCCACAAATTTCTTCTTAATGTCTTCTGCCCGATGCCTGTAGGCTTCATCTCCGATGTCGAGCAGAGTCAGATTGAAGGTCTGCAGAGCTGATGCCTTTTCCTCGAGCCACGTGTTAAATAGCTTGTGCAGATAGAAGATCGGCAAAGGCATCGTAACTTCTATTCTCTCCAGACGAGGGCAGTGGGGGAACAATTCCTTAATAGCCAACGGAACGTGCGGCTCCGCAAACTGCTGGTTCAGTTCAACTCTCTCCAATGTCTTGTAAAATACACGCGCGAGATATTTGAACAGCTCATATATGTCATGGCATGATGCGGATTTTGCCTTGCACGAAGTATAACAGAAGTTTCTCAGTGGCAGCCCAGCAGGCAGCAGATGGGAGTGCTCTCTGCGTAAGCGAAAGTTTTCAATCCGAAAATCGACCACCAAGTCAGGGCAGGCTCTCTTCAGCGCATGCCATGTTGACCCGTGAATGGTGTGATGTCGGAAGGAATTTCTTCTCACCTCCACTATGATATGCTGGAGAGTGCCTCGCGCATTGGATGCAAACGTGTTCAGCAAATTTTCTGACAGCAAGGTATAGTTAGTTTCGAAGACTTTGAGATTCTTGAAGCTGATGAATACTGCTGCCATGGTGCGAACTTTGTGAATAAACACCCTTCTCCGAAAGAAGTGATTTAGATGCAACTGCTCAACGGATGGTCCAGCAGTCTTAGAAAGGATCCTCAGAATTCGTATTCCTTCGCTGTGGAAGACGTCGGCGCGACTGAGGTTAAAGCACCGGATTTTATCTTGTGTCTTCAAGAAGCGTCGGAAATTGCTCAGCAGCTTGGATCTCATATAGGTGCGCCAGGAGTAGTACGTGGTCAGTTTCTTAATCTCTAAAGATTCCAGTTTGATGTGTGCTGTAGACATGTGCCTGAAGAACTTGCACATCTTTTTCTGCATGGAGTAGCGACCCCGAAACGTCGGTCTCTCTGACGTCACAGTAACCCAACGAAAATATTTGCCGTAACGATTTATGAATTTCTTTGCTTTAAATGTGGAAGCTGCTAGCTTTGTTCCTGGGAAACGGAACAGTGGAGATCTCCATAGTAACGGAGAGCAGTAAGTTGTTGACCAGTTCCTGCAGACCATGGATGCCGAAAATCTGTCTCTGGGGCTCAGGCGTGAGAAAATTTTCTCCAGAGCAGGCCCCGGAAGCTCGGCCCATCTTCCTCTATTCTCATCATCTGCTTCCGACATAATCGCCTCCAAGTTTGCAGCCTTTGGTCAACAGAAACGCAATCTGACCGGTCCGTACGTGACCTGTGGTCAGAAAATCTTTATAAAGCGAAAAAAATAAAGCTACTGATTTTACGATACCTTTCAGGTCTTAAAGTCAGAAAGAGATTTCGATGCTTTGTTTGATAACAATAGATTTTAAAGCTTAATTTTTACGCATGCTATTAATTTATTGTTGCGTTGGTTTCTATTAAGATCGTATTTATTTGTTATTATTTGGAATATTATTTGTTTATAATTTCATATTATATATTATTATTATTATTATTATTATTATATATATTTACGAATTATGAATTAGAAATATGTCATCACCTATAAGTAACAAAGAAACTTTCATTTGAAAATGAATTGCCGGAAAAAAAAAAGCTTTTCTTCAGGTGATAGATAAGAATTGTTAATATGCAGGCAGTCAATGACTAATCGCGGATATCTGTAGGCAATTTAGTTTGGTGGGAGGGGAGGGGGAGTTAAATGCCCGGATTGACATTGGAATGGATCAGAACACCGCCCTGTCATGCTTTCCCATACGTCGCGGGCTTTATTCCCTTCTCGGCCACGTGTCCCCACCCTTTTGCATTGCATTTCCTCTTTCATTACATATTTATTTTCACCTATTACATGTTTCCTCCTTTTCGTTGCGTGTTTCCTTCATTCCGTCAGATTTTCTTTGTCCCGTCGGTGTTTCCCCCTTTTTTGTATTTGTTTCCTCCTTTCCGTTATTTGTTACCTCCTTTTCCTTACGTGTTTCCTCCGTTCCGTTGGGGCGGGGGTGGCTCAGTCGGTAGCGCGCCAGGCTCGTAATCTGTAGTTCCCAGGTTCGAGTCCCAGCTGGGTCAGCGTTGAGATTTATCTCCGCAAAATTCCCCGCCCTGCCCACGGTCAGTAGGGGACACCGATGGGCTTGGAAAGGCCGCCGTCCGTCGGATGGGACGTTAAGCCGTGGCCCCGTGTGCGGGAGAGCCATACCCTGTGCACGTTAAAGAACACGCTGGATGCCCTTGACTGGAGGCTACCATCTGTCTCCCAACAGCTGTTCCAGTGGGTCCCCTCCCCCAACCTTCTCAGAGCCTTCGGGGTCCATGTGACCTGGCCATTTAGCCCATGGTGTGAAAAAAAGTGCCGCTCAGAGGTAAAACAACCCAACCCAAATCCGTTCCGTTACGTGTTTTCTCTCTTCCGTTACATATTTTACCTTACATTTTAATGATCTTTTAAAAACATTCTAGCAGAACTTAATTGTTTATTATTTATTTCGTTTCCTTTTTATTAAAATTCTGAAGTGAACTTGCTCCTTGAAAGTCTTAGGTGATGGTGTTCGTGGGGGGGGGGGGGGGGGCATAGGCCTTAATAACACTGGTTTAAAAGGTTTTTATAACACGAACGACTGTAGCTGCATTTAACTATTTTTCAGGTGCTGATTTCAGATCTGGCCTTAAAAAATGGATAGCACTCCACGTGTTTATGTTATTGGTCATTTTGAATCCTATTAAGATCTTCCTAAACCAACTATACTAACACCTCCAGGCAACTGAGAGGATACTAGATATTTTACTTTTTATGGCTGGCAACACTGATTGCCAAGTGGGAGAAAACATGTAACAGGAACCTAACCTCAGACCGCCATTCTTGTTGTTTTTATTGTAGGAGGAATACGTGCTGTACGTTGAAGAGTGAATTTTGGCGATTAAATGGCACAAAGGCAGCGTCGCGGATGTGTTAATGTGCCAGATAAGTTTTGTTATGTGTGTGGAAATTATATTTTAAAATCCCAGGGTCGTTCTTTGACAAAGATTGTGAAGAAAGCCTATAAATTGTATTTTGGATATCATGTTGGAGATCAGGGCAAGACATGGTTCTACATGTGTGCTGCATTTCGTGCTTTATTGGCCTGAGTGAATGGTTGAAAGGTAAGATAAAATCCATGCCCTTTGCATCTCCGATGGTTTGGCGTAAACCAACTAGTCACTTGCATGATTTCTATTTTTGTTTAACTAAAGTGTCAGGCTTTTCAAAAAAAGAACAAAAGCAAAATACAGTATCCAAATGTGCCTTCAGCCATAAGGCTAGTTCCTCATGGAGAAGATCTTCCTATACCAATAGCTCCAACCACCTGGGAGGAATGGATTCGCATTCATCAGAGGAAGACTTTGAGGCACATACAGATCCTGATCCAATATACACCCCTAAAAGGTTAGACGAGCCTCATTTGATTTAGCAAAATGAACCAAATGATCTTGTTCGAAACCTAGGACTTTCCAAACAACAAAATGAGGTTTTAGGTTTAAGACTTCAAGAGTGGAATCTTCTGGCCAAGGGTGCCAGAGTTTTTCTGTTCAGAAAGAGAAATTTGGCTTCATCTGCTTATTACGAGATGCAAGATGGTTTGTGTTTCTGTACAGATATTTCAGGGCTGATGGAAGAAATTGAAACAACTCACGACCCTAAGGAATGGTGTCTATTTATAGATTCGTCAAAATTCAGCTTAAAAGCTGTCCTTTTGCATAAAGGAAACCAAAAACCTTCCATTCCAGTGACACATGCTGTGGGAACGAAGGAAACTTATGAAAGCGTGAAAAAAATACTCAGTGCTATAAAATATGACCAGTTTAAGTGGACAATATATGGTGACCTAAAAGTAATATCTCTCTTACTCGTGCTTCAAAGAGGCTTCATAAAATATTGCTGTTTTCTGTGTTTGTGGGACAGTAGGGACAGAAAGGAACACTGCAAAACAAAAGACTGGCCCAAAAGAGATGTTTTTATTC
This sequence comes from Ryuthela nishihirai, assembly GCA_038380435.1. Taxonomy (NCBI): domain Eukaryota; kingdom Metazoa; phylum Arthropoda; class Arachnida; order Araneae; family Heptathelidae; genus Ryuthela; species Ryuthela nishihirai. The sequence continues at coordinate 48,610,612 of JAWZYU010000024.1, read as the reverse complement.
CTGGAAAGCCTAATATGAGGTATAAGCCTCTAGTTGACCCCTCTGAAGTTCTGCTCCCATCACTACACATCAAACTGGAGTTTATGAAAAACTTTGTAAAGGCTATGGACAAAATTAGTGAAGTGTTTTTGCAATTGAAGGAAAAAATTTCCAAAACAAAGTGATGCTAAATTCAAAGAAGAAACCTTTGCTGGTAGTAGTATCAAGTAAATCCAGGAATCCCCCTCTGCACAGTGCTTTCCCCCTATGACGTCACCGGTCACGCCCACTTCAGACCACGCCCCCTATTAATATTCATATATCATAATTAATAATTCATAATTAATAATTAATTAAAAATTAATTAATCCCTCTTTATTAAAAAAAACCTTTTATTAAAAAAATTCCTCCCCCTTTATTTAAAAAAACCCTTTCTCCCCCCAACCCGTGGCGCCATCTAGTGACTATGCTGAGTACTATTTTTTAAAAAAACCTCTATTTTAGCTATAATTTCCCGATTTTTGACTCCCCCCATTAAAAACTCCCCCCCCCCCTTTTTTTAAACCCCTGGCGCCATCTAGGGACTATGATGAGTACTTTTTTTTAGAAAAAACCCTCTATTTTAGTCGTAATTATTCCCAGACACCCCCTTATTAAAAACTCCCCTTATCAAAAGTTCCACCCCCTCATTAAATCACCCCTTTATTAAAATTCCCTCTCCTTTATTAAAACCCCCCTTATCAAAAGTTCCCTTTATTAAACTCCCCAGATCACAAACTCCCTTGGTAACCACGTTCATTTTCCAAGTCCAGCTAAACTTTGGATGGCAACGATCGGATGATGCAATACTCAAATTAATTGCAAAACTTTCGGTGGCAACCCCCTCGCAGAAAGGGTGATGCAATCCACATAAACAAATACAAAGTCCAATCGTCTATTGGCTTATTATATTTCCTGATAAAACTACGGGTCCTGATTGGTTGTTCTAGGTGGCGCTGCTTTCCCACGTTAAATAGGTGGCAACTGTCGAGTGCGTCATTGTTCACGATGCAGGCTAGTAATCCAGATGCGTGGTGTCTCATTGAAGATGTTTATGTCGTGCCTTTGCGGTTCAAAAATAAGTTTTCTGTGCACGTATATCATTACAAGAAATATGAAAATGGTGAACTCATCTACCCTACATCTGTGGGTGTTACCCTCTCCATACCTGAATGGGAGGCTTTTTGTGCCACGGTGCCCCACATAGAGGACCAAGTGAAAATCGGTCCCGATCAACAGACATGGAATGTGATGCCTGGTTTACATGCCTACATGTATCGCAACGTAGGTGGTGAACGCTGTGTCGACTTCATCAAAGAATCAGCTGACCAAAAATCTCTACAGTTCCATGTTGTGAGTCGCAGTATAACGCTGAACACGTTGCAGTGGTTCATGCTGGCTATCCACGTAGACGAAGTGATGCGCGTCGTGCATAACGTGTGTGGAACTCTCAAAGATCAGCATCTCCGTACTGCTATTATAGAACATTCCGAATCAGTTCTACCCTTCCTGCTGGGCCCTGTTTTCGATGGACCCGAGTGTGTTTATCAGCTGTTGGTGGACATTTGCCAGCAGGAACTAACACGTCTGATTCCGTTAGAGGGACTTCAACCCAAAGAAAAAACAGTGACCATCGTAGTGTGGTCTGGTGACTTGGACATTAACGCCTTGGCACAAGTGTTTGTGGATACGGCCTGGAAACGAGGTCTGTTGAATTATGTAGATTCTGGATTTGTGTGTACTCTGAAATATAATGCTATTGTCGACGATGCAAAAAATGAAATGTATAAATTAAATAAATAATTGTAACCCATATAATGTGTCTGTTTTTTCATCCGGTGTCATTTTTGTCTTGGTATGGATAGGAGAAAGAAGGTGTTAGCTAGTGTTGGAAGTGTAATCATAACAATGTTAACGATAGTGGTGCTTGTATTAGAACTTGTGGCTCCTAGTAAAAATATTCAGTGTGGGGAGTCAAAAGCCTTAGGCAGTGAATACAAAATTCGCGTGTGTAACTTAACAGTGGACATCAGACAGTTTATAGGAGACATCCCTACAGTTACAGGTGTTACACTTTCCCTACACCAATGGCAAAACCTGGTGAGATACGACGTCTGGGTGCAGCAGAAAACAAAACTTTGGAGTCCCATTATTTCGACCCTGAAAGAGGATTCGGTAGTGTAAAAAAGCTGGCTCAGAATACAGGACTGCCACTGAAACGCGTCCGAGAATGGTTAGGAAAGCAACCCGCCTACATGCTACATAATCCTGTTCGCAGAAAATTCCCCCGTAACAAAATTTACGTCACAGGGTTAGACGAACAATGGCAAGCCGATCTCGTAGTTGTGAAAAATCTAACTCGCTTCAATGACGGTTATCGCTACATATTAACGGTCATCGACATGTTCTGAAGGTAAGGGTGGGCGGTGCCTATGAAGGCAAAAACAGGGAAAGAAATGGTGTCGGCTTTTAAAAAAATCCTTTCCAAGTAAATTTTCTTAGAGTTCTGAGAAAGGATTCTGACTCTTCCACGTTCTGAGAAAGGATTCTGATTCTTTCTTAAAACGCCCTTCTGTATGAAAATTTGATATTTCTATGAAATTCAATGGAAATATCTAATTTTACTAATTTTAATGCAATGAAATCATAAAGTATTACTAGTTTAAGAAATCAAATAATATGTGATTAACACTTTGGCCTGGACTTACGAGACCATCTCGTACTCTATAGTAAATATGAAGATTGCCTATAGAAACAGACTTCAACAATTGATAAAAATATCTGAAAAAAATTATCTTTGACGCGTTGGGAATCAAACCCGCAACTCTCTAGATACATGCTAGAGCGCTCTACCCTTATAGATACATGCTAGAGCGCTCTACCCTTATAGATACACGCTAGAGCGCTCTACCCTTATAGATCCACGCTAGAGTGCTCTACCCTTATAGATCCACGCTAGAGCGCTCTACCCTTATAGATCCACGCTAGAGCGCTCTACCCTTATAGATCCACGCTAGAGCGCTCTACCCTTATAGATCCACGTTAGAGCGCTCTACCCTTATAGATCCACGCTAGAGCGCTCTACCCTTATAGATCCACGCTAGAGCGCTCTACCCTTATAGATCCACGCTAGAGCGCTCTACCCTTATAGATCCACGCTAGAGCGCTCTACCCTTATAGATCCACGCTAGAGCGCTCTACCCTTATAGATCCACGCTAGAGCGCTCTACCCTTATAGATACATGCTAGAGCGCTCTACCCTTATAGATACATGCTAGAGATCAAAGAAATTTAAACCATAGAGCACTTTTTTCGAAACACTTTACCATAAACACTTTTGCCCCCTTTTCGACGACTTTCTTACTCCATTTCTCATTGGTAAGTGGGTCCTAAGCGAAAAAGGCCGTGGTGGTAGTGGTCGTGAGGTGCAGATTTCTTTATAAATATACAGTATACGTAAATCGATCACATGGCATTTTTTTCCCTTCGCTATGTACAAAGCATTGAAGAAAATAATCTCTTTCATTTTAGGTAACCAACGAAATGATCTGTCCCAGAGCAGTCAGCCGGGTGTTCCTTTTAAGTATGTTACTGTTTAATTTTATTGTAGCATATATTTTTATATTACATAGTATCAGTTGTATATATGTTTGTATTTGAAATTAATATCAAGTATATACAGTGGCGTTCGCAGAAATTCCTCCAGGGTGAGATTAGGGGGTGGCAAGAATTTTTTAAAGAGCGTCATTGCTCTTTTTCTTTACTTTCCTTTTTTTTTTTTTGATAATGGGGAGTGGGGTTTATTAGAATGAATTTAATCATATCTAGTACCGATTTCATTAACTGTATTTGTTAAAAAAAATAGCAATCGTATAAATAAAAATAAAATAAATACCCCCTCAAGCAGCTGCGTGCCACAGAGGTCTGACAGGAGCCTGTCAGTTTATATGCCAAAGTAGAAGGTCTGTGAGGATGACAGGACCTCAGCATAAAAACGACACATACATCCATGCCTTACCCGGGGCTCGATCCAGGTCCCGTAGATCAGTAGCCAAGTGTGCTAACCACTCGACCACGGGACGGCAAAAAAAAAATTGTCAACTGCACGCGGTGTTCCCAGGTGATCACCTTCCCAAGTACTGACCGCGCCCAAAGCTGCTTAACTTCGGGGATCAGACGACAAAGTATTGACCGCGCCCAAAGCTGCTTTACTTCGGGGATCAGACGAGAACCGGTGCTTTCAGCTTGGTATGGTAATTGTATAACAATAGCAAAATATACTAAAAGCGCAATGTATAATACACACCGCACCCATCTACAAACCTTTCTTTACTCCGTCACAATAATGTGGCCTCCTGTGGGCTATAAATAGGTCAGAAACCTGCCAGCTGTATATCGTACAGTCGCTCTGAATTCTGTAATCAACCATGGTGTTCGGAAATTTTTTTGAGCGACTGTACCTGCGACTCTTATGATGTGTAAAACACGGCGACCTGAGCGCGTTCGACCGTAGGCAGATAGGCGGTGCAAGGAAGATGGGTGCTCCATTTTCACGAATGCAGAACGTCTGGGATTCCACGTGCTACCATCGCACGTGTATACCAGTTATATCAAAACTGACAAAACCTGCTGTGGCCATGACCAGGCTATTGATGTTCGAGGAAAGCACTGCCTCTCCTGTATCATAAGATTTATCTCCGCAAAATTCCCCGCTCTGCCCACGGTCAGTAGGGGACACCGATGGGCTTGAAAAGACCGCCGTCCGTCTGATGGGACGTTAAGCCGTGCTCCGTGTGCGGGAGAGCCATATCCTGTGCACGTTAAAGAACACGCTGGATGGCCTTGACGGGAGGCTACCATCTGTCTCCCAACAGCTGTTCCAGTGGGTCCTCTCCCCCAACATTCTCTGAGCCTACGGGGTCCATGTGACCTGGCCATTTAGCCCATTGTGTGCAAAAAAAGTGCCGCTCAGAGGTAAAACAACCCAAACAATCTCCTGTATCATAACGTTGGCAGAGAAGGCCACAGTGCAGATGATAACGTTGGCATTCAATGATGCGGCAGCTGTAATGATTTGTGCAAAACCATTCGACATAAGATGGAACGATTGGACTATGACAGCTGACGCCCACATCGGTTGCCCCTGGTAACAGCATGTCACCAGGCTCTGAGGCTGCAGTGGGTGAAGGAACATCGCCAATGGACTGGGAAGACAGGAAACTGGTTGCTTGGTCTTTTACTTAAATATATGTAGTATCAGATTTAAACCAAACAGTTATATATATATCGTTTATTTTCCTCCATCAATAGTCATTATTTGTGTCATAATAGTAAATGCTTCTTTCATTAATTTTCTTTTTGTTACAGGCTTACTGGTCAGTACAATATCTTCAAGAGCATTAAGGGTAAGTCTCATCATTTGATCAAAAAAGAAATTTAGCCAATTAAGTCGAATAACTCAAACATCTCCCTCTGTGTAATGCAACAACGATTCTCAAATTTTCTCAAGGATGAATTGGGTTTGTACAGTCGCTCAAAAAAATATCCTGTAAAAAAAATAACCTTCGTGTAATCACTAATTTCTCAAAAAATCGTTGCCAGATATTTTTTTGAATTCTATAATCAACTATAGTGTTCGGATATTTTTCTGAGCGACTGTATTACCTCTGATCGACTTTCTTTTCGCACAATGGGTTAAATGGCCAGTTCAGAAGGATTTCAATATCTCAGGGAAGGTTGGGAGAGCCGTCCCATCAAGGCCATCCAGCGTGTCTTTTAACGTGCACAAGGGGGGGGGGGGCTCTCCCGAACGCGATGCGATTGTTTAACGTCCCATTCAAAGAATGGCACCTTTTCCAACACACCGGCGGCAGAAAGGGGATTCACGGAGATAAATGTCAACCTTGTTTGTCCATAAATAACGTAGCATCCTGAGGGGGGAGGGGGGATAGTGATTCCCCTACGTTGCATTACAGGCCGGATATTACAAAATAAAGGGTTGGGTTGGGTTGTTTTACCTCTGAGCGGCACTTTTTTTGCACACCATGGGCTAAATGGCCAGGTCACATGGACCCCGAAGGCTCAGAGAAGGTTGGGGGAGGGGACCCACTGGAACAGCTGTTGGGAGGCAGATGGTAGCCTCCCGTCAAGGCCATCCAGCGTGTTCTTTAACGTGCACAGGGTATGGCTCTCCCGCACACGGGGCCACGGCTTAACGTCCCATCCGACGGACGGCGGCCTTTCCAAGCCCATCGGTGTCCCCTACTGACCGTGGGCAGGGCGGGGAATTTTGCGGAGATAAATCTCAACGGTGACCCAGCTGGGATTCGAACCTGGGAACTACAGATTACGAGCCTGGCGCGCTACCGACTGAGCCACTCCCGCCCCTCACAAAATAAAGGGTGAAGGGCGCAAGACTGAACTGGTATAAAAACTTTTTCCTCTATTTTATTGATCTTCAAATAATTCTTGACAAATAAGTGTCATATATTTTTTTCGCCACCATTCCGGTTACTAGCTTTCTCAAGGGGGGGGGGAGCGGATATTATTTAAATCAATTTTGATTACTTGTTTCGGATAGGAATAAAAAGTTTAGATCGTCAAGTTGAAAAAATTCATCCATCCGACTCCCGGACTTGAAAGAGGGATCTTCTGATTGTCCTCCAGTTTCTCTACCAGTTGAGTTAAGTAAGGAGGGGCCATTCACACCCCCTTAAGGAAATATTTGATGGTTGAGGATGCTACGAAGCTCTACCAGGTTGTTTAACGTGTCGGGGCGCCCATATGCTATTTATACCGACGATAAACCAAGCTTTTTGTAACTGTTATCAATTGTTAACATACTTTGGGTTATTTAGATGCACCGATTGAAGCATTGGATGAAAATAACCTTTTAGCAGTAGGTTGGGTTGGGTTGTTTTACCTCTGAGCGGCACTTTTTTGCACACCATGGGCTAAATGGCCAGGTCACATGGACCCCGAAGGCTCAGAGAAGGTTGGGGGAGGGGACCCACTGGAACAGCTGTTGGGAAACAGATGGTAGCCTCCCGTCAAGGCCATCCAGCGTGTTCTTTAACGTGCACAGGGTATGGCTCTCCCGCACACGGGGCCACTGCTTAACGTCCCATCTGACGGAAGGCGGCCTTTCCAAGCCCATCGGTGTCCCCTACTGACCGTGGGCAGGGCGGGGAATTTAGCAGTAGGTCTTAAAATCAAATGTATAGGATCCGTTGGTATACATAGCGCATAGACGCCCAGACACTTTCAACTATGTACCGTGATAGAGTTTCAGAGCATCATTAACCATCATAATCTTTCTTAAAAAGGGATGAATTTCTCCCGCCCTCGCTGAACTGGTAGAGCAACTGTCACATAACCAGTTCGTGTTAGGTAAGCAGATTGGTAGATTGTTTCATATTCGTCTGATTATTACAAAAATGATTATCCATGTACTGAAATTGATTCCTTCCTTTGGGGTTAGTGTTATATTTTTTTTCTAAAATCGTTTTTTTTTTCCATATTTCCAGAAACTAAGAAGCACAGATTCCAATGACGAAAGCGATCTTCAAGCTGATTCTTCTGGTAGATCTTCCAGTGTGAAAACAGTTACCAAAAAGCCAGAACATTCTTCTGCTGGAAGACCTTCTGTAACTGATGTATTAGCTGGTGGTATCAATACTAATGTTGGAACTAGTATTTCAGGTGGGAGACAAGGAGGCAGTTATGACAATGTCGATGACTACAGTAATCCTCAACAGCCTGTAAGTTCTGACGGCAGTTTTACAGATCAGCAAGGATTTTGGTCAGATGAAGGCAGTTATGGTTCTATATCACCTTCTGATGGGGCATCAGACAGCGGAAGTATAGACAGTGGAACGTATCCTGAAGTTTCTTATACTGATTATGGAGATACAACTGGAAATAATGGATATTCTTCTGTGGCCGAAAGTGATGAAGAGAGGAAAAGTTCAGGAACTACCGGAGGACGCAGAGGTACAAAAGGAGGCACAATAACTACCAGTATAGGAACCAGTAGTTTCGGTGGACGTCCTGCAGTTGCTACCACAGGAACTGATAATATTGGAGGACGCCCTATAGTTGCTGCCACAGGAACTGGTAGTATTGGAGGACGTCCTGTAGTTGTCACCACTGGAACTAGTGGTATTAGTGGTCGTCCTGTAGTTGCTACCACTGGAACTGGCAGTATTGGAGGACGCCCAGTGATAACAACCATTGGAACCAGTAGTATTAGAGGACGTCCCATAGGTGGCCCCACTGGAACTGGCAGTATTGGCGGACGCCCAGTGATAACAACCATCGGAACCAGTAGTATTAGAGGACGTCCCATAGGTGGCCCCACTGGAACTGGAAGTATTGGAGGACGTCCGATAATTGCCACTACTGGAACTGGAAGTACTGCAGGACGCCCTGCAGTTTCTACCATTGGAACGGGTAGTGTTGGAGGACGTCCTGTAGATACCAGTAATGCTGGTAGTCACGGTGGAAGTTTCTCTACTTCTAATAAAGGAAGTGATCATCATGAAGGTCATGGTGATCATGATCATCACCATCACCATCATTCTGGTGATCCCATCCAATGGCTGAAAGACGCCATTCGGGGAACACCAGACGAAGACTATCCGATATTATCCAAAGTCCCAGAAACATCATTTCAATGCAATCAGCAGGAGTTTCCTGCAGGAATCTATGGAGACGAGGAAGCTCGATGCCAGGTAAGGGGGTTTTTGATTTCATTTTCCTTCAAGGCATTGGCAGAGGGGAAGGGGGGGGGGAGGCAGAGCTGCTTCGGCCCAAAAACTGGAACTGTCATTCACATACGTATATCCCTTAGATACATACGTATAATTACTGGGGAGTTGGGTTGGGTTGGGTTGTTTTACCTCTGAGCGGCACTTTTTAGCACACCATGGGCTAAATGGCCAGGTCACATGGACCCCGAAGGCTCAGAGAAGGTTGGGGGAGGGGACCCACTGGAACAGCTGTTGGGAGACAGATGGTAGCCGCCCGTCAAGGCCATCCAGCGTGTTCTTTAACGTGCACAGGGTATGGCTCCCACACACACGGGGCCACGGCTTAACGTTCCATCCGACGGACGGCGGCCTTTCCAAACCCATCGGTGTCCACTACTGACCGTGGGCAGGGCGGAGAATTTTGCGGAGATAAATCTCAACGCTGACCCAACTGGGACTCGAACCTGGGAACTACCGATCACGAGCCTGGCGCGATACCGACTGAGCCACCCCCGCCCCTTACTGGGGAGAAAAAGGGCTAAAATTAACATATTTCCCCTCTGGTGAATATAGAATGCTATCATTTTATCCTTCCATGCAAATACTTAAAATGAGCATATTACTTCCACCAGGGAAAACGTTACAGCACGTGCGACCGGCGGTATTTTTTTAAGGGAGGTAAATTTGCAAGCAAACTAACAACACTAGCTACAATAAGGTAGTTGTAAATAGACATGCTTAGTAAGACCTATTTTTATACAGATTTCAATGAGAAAAGCGATCCTCAAGCCGATTCTAAATTGCTTTTAAAAATAATATTAAATTTAGCTAAATTAATCATTAATATCTAAGATCGGTCTTGAAGAGAAGGGTGGCAGAGTCCAAGTTCGCTCCGGGTGGCAAAGGACCCGACTTGATTCCTACTCTGTCAGTGATATGCTTTGAAGCCAAACCAACAAAAACTACTTGGTTGAGTTTGGGACTGTTTACAATACTGATCAAAGGTTTTGCCATATTTCAACCTTAATGTCTCAGATTTTGAATTATTAGAAGTTTCAGAAAATGCAAATCGTAAATTGATTATAAAAGAATTATATTTTAAAAGAATACCTATATTTGAAATTCTTTTATTAAAAAATTAAATAACAAAAAGATTGGGTTGAGTTGGGTTGTTTTACCTCTGAGCGGCACTTTTTTGCACACCATGGGCTAAATGGCCAGGTCACATGGATCCCGAAGTCTCAGAGAATGTTGGGGGAGGGGACCCACTGGAATAGCTGTTAGGATACAGATGGTAGCCTCCCGTCAAGGCCATCCAGCGTGTTCTTTAACGTGCACAGGGTATGGCTCTCTCGGACACGGAGCCACGGCTTAACGTCCCATCCGACGGACGGCGGCCTTTCCAAGCCCATCGGTGTCCCCTACTGACCGTGGGCAGGGCGGGGAAAATTTGCGGAGATAAATTTCAACGCTGACCCAGCTGGGACTCGAACCTGAAATAAGAAAAAGTAATTGTGTGTCTAAAACATAAATAAACTTTCTAAGTTTCCTTGTTATGACGGAGCGGAGTTAATATCACATTGTGGCGATAATCGCGAATAATATCTTAAAAGTCAAATTTCTAAATCGATGAATTAGTAGAGCTGGACTGATCTGGACCCCTTGCCCCCACAAGTCCCGATTTGATGCCGCTGGACTTCATTTTTGGAGTATGCATAAAAAAACGTTTATTCCGAAAATATTCTCCGCAAAATTTCCCGCTCTGCCCACGGTCAGTAGGGGACACCGATGGGCTTGGCAAAGGCCGCCGTCCGTCGGATGGGAAGTTAAGGCGTGGCCCCGTGTGCGGGAGAGCCATACCCTGTGCATGTTAAAGAACACGCTGGATGGCCTTGGCGTGAGTCTACCATCTGTCTCCCAACAGCTGTTCCAGTGGGTCCCTTCCCCCAACCTTCTCTGAGCCTTCGGGGTCCATGTGACCTGACCATTTATCCCATTGTGTGCAAAAAAGTGCCGCTCAGAGGTAAAATAACCCAACCCAACCCAGCTGGGTCAGCGTTGAGATTTACCTCCGCAAAATTCCCCGCCCTGTCCACGGTCAGTAGGGGACACCGATGGGCTTGGAAAGACCGCCGTCCGTCGGATGGTACGTTAAGCCGTGGCCCCCTGTGCACGTTAAAGAACACGCTGGATGGCCTTGACGTGAGGCTACCATCTGTCTCCCAACAGCTGTTCCAGTGGGTCCCTTCCCCCAACCTTCTCTGAGCCTTCGGGGTCCATGTGACCTGGCCATTTATCCCATTGTGTGCAAAAAAGTGCCGCTCAGAGGTAAAATAACCCAACCCAACCCAGCTGGGTCAGCGTTGAGATTTATCTCCGCAAAATTCCCCGCCCTGCCCACGGTCAGTAGGGGACACCGATGGGCTTGGAAAGACCGCCGTCCGTCGGATGGGACGTTAAGCCGTGGCCCCCTGTGCACGTTAAAGAACACGCTGGATGGCCTTGACGTGAGGCTACCATCTGTCTCCCAACAGCTGTTCCAGTGGGTCCCTTCCCCCAACCTTCTCTGAGCCTTCGGGGTCCATGTGACCTGGCCATTTAGCACATTGTGTGCAAAAAAGTGCCGCTCAGAGGTAAAATAACCCAACCCAACCCAGCTGGGTCAGCGTTGAGATTTATCTCCGCAAAATTCCCCGCCCTGCCCACGGTCAGTAGGGGACACCGATGGGCTTGGAAAGACCGCCGTCCGTCGGATGGGACGTTAAGCCGTGGCCCCGTGTGCGGGAGAGCCATACCCTGTGCACGTTAAAGAACACGCTAGATGGCTTTGACGGGAGGCTACCATCTGTCTCCCAACAGCTGTTCCAGTGGGTCTCCTCCCCCAACCTTCTCTGAGCCTTCGGGCTCCATGTGACCTGGCCATTTAGCACATGGTGTGCAAAAAAGTGCCGCTCAGAGGTAAAACAACCCAACCCGAAAATATTCGCATTTTAAAGGAACTAATCATTGGAAGAGTTACATCAAACATGCTTAGCCGACTACGGACGGAAATTGAATATCAGGCCAACAACAGATCCCACATTAAAGTATCCTGAAAACAGAATAAAACTTTCAGAGTTTCTTGATATTTTATACACAACACAGTTACACAGCAACTTATTTATGAAATATATGACTTTGAAATATGGGTACTCTTTTATTATGACCTCGAAGTTTATTGATATCTATCCGTAAATGAAAAGAATTTTTCATCTTCTCGTAGTAAAGAATCACAGGATGTGTTCTGCAGACATGGAACTCATGAAAAAATAAACTGAAAAAAAAAATTGGTTTTGCCGTGAGTCGGATTCGAACCCACGCTTCCTGGAAGCGTTGGGTTCGAATCCCCCTCATGGGAAAAACAATTTTTCAGCTTATTATTTCATGATTTTCATTTTCTTATTTCCTAAAACAGAAATGTTGAATACAGACGACAAAGTGAAACAATGTTTCGGTTTTTAAACACGAGGTAAAATTTTGGATTTGAATACGAAATACTACCAAACGTGTTTGGACACTAGTTTAATATCTCTAAAAAAAATTCATCGCCGACACGGCGGAAATCGAACCCGCAACTCTCCAGATTCATGCCAGAGCAGAAATATTAACTAATGTTGTTAGTAAATAATAATAAAAATTAATTTCTGGAATATTAACTAATGTTGAAATCTATTTCCACAGGTTGGGTTGTTTTACCTCTGAGCGGCACTTTCTTTGCATACCATGGTCTAAATGGCCAGGTCACATGGACCCCGAAGGCTCAGAGAAGGTTGGGGGAGGGGACCCACTGGAACAGCTGTTGGGAGACAGATGGTAGCCTCCCGTCAAGGCCATCCACCGTGTTCATTAACGTGCACAGGGTATGACTCTCCCGCATACGGGGCCACGGCTTAACGTCCCATCCGACGGACGGCGGCCTTTCCAAGCCCATCGGTGTCCCCTACTGACCGTGAGGAAGGCGGGGAATTTTGCGGAGATAAATAAATCTCAACGCTGACCCAGTTGGGACTCGAACCTGGGAACTACAGATTACGAGCCTGGCGCGCTACCGACTGAGCCACCCCCGCCCCATTTCCACAGTTAATCTGTTCATTTACTATGGACGGTTTTTGGACACGTCCAGGAACGAAGATTTAGCGTCAATAACTCTTTAAATATTAAACGAATATTGCTGAAAAAAAAATCAAGATTTGAATCATATTTTAAATTTATCTTCAGTTATTTTTTTCATGGGAAGATTATTTACGAAATTACAGAACTTTGAGTTTGTATTTCCATTCACTTAACATGGGAGCATCGGAACAGTTTGGGTAATACAGTGTTTATGTAAATGAGATACAATTCAGTCGTCTTCGGTAAAATACATCCAGAAGAATCTCCACGAACTTCATCACCCCAACTTCATCACCAACTCTGTTATGAGAATGAGTCACTCACTCTATAAGCGATAGCGTCTGCTTGGCGGTTGCCATAGTAACGGATTGCCATTACACTACGTAACAAATATCCTGACAAATGATAAAAATAAGGATTTCTCTCAAAGAACAGTATCAGTTTGTTTTCTACTGAAAGCATTCAAATCAGAGAACGTATAAAATACTAGAATCTATAGGTTGTTCCGGAGGGGGGGGGGGGGGAATTTTTAACGGAATATATTCCATTTTTGAAAATAGTGAAATGCTGAGAGACAGTTCTTAGATTAACAATACTGTAACTAGTTCGTCGTTAAGAGCGATGTTGTTCAAATCAATATTTAGGGAAGATTTACAGGAGATGTAGAAAAATTTCTCCGTGGTAGGTTCTATATGCTGGATCAAGGGGGGGGGGGCTAAAAATTATTAAACTTGTTCATATTTCAAGTATTTTTCGATAATTTTTTAAAAATCGCTAGAACAAAAGAGAAATGATACACTGCAATTGGAATTCAGTTTCTCCCCCCCCCCTTTCAGTTTCTCTCCCCCCTTTACCTTTTCCTCACTCGATTGCGTCGTTTGGCCCCCTCTTTTATTTTTATTAATAGGGCCTGGTTCTTTAGTAACCGGGCCTGGTTTTTAACCGGGCCAGTAGTTTCTTTTTGGTAATGGGGCCTGGTTCTCTATGACGCGTTGAGTTGTTTTATTTCTAAGTGGCACTTTTTGTACACAATGTGCCAAACGGCCAGGTCACAAGGATCCCAAGGGGCGAAAGAAGGTTACAGAAAGGAGACCCACTGGAAAGCTATTAGGAAATAGTAATAATTAAGGCCATCCAGCGTGTTTCCAACGTGCATAGGGTAAGGCTTTCCTGCACAAGGAGCCACGGCTTAACGTTCCTCTAACGGACGGCGTCTTTTCCAAGTAAGGGCAGAGTGGAGGCTAGCGGAGATAAATCTCAACTCTGGTACAGGGTGAGACTCGAACCTGAAACTGCAGATTGTGAACCTGGCATGCTACAAACTGAGCTCATTTATAACTTCATAACTTAATTTCAGTACTCTTTAAGTGAATTGCAGTTTCACATGTGTTACTTTAATTCAGATATAGATGAAAGCTTACCTTTAAGACAATCCAGCGTGTTTTCGACGTGCACAGTTTATGGCTGTCCTGCACACGGACCACAACTTAACGTTACATCCGACGGACGTCGACTTTTCCAAGCGCATCGGTTTCCGCGCTTTGTCCCCCTTTCCAATAGTAAAATATTACCATTCGCGTTTCTCGAATCTTCAAATCGTGTTAATTTTCACTGTTAGAAAGTGCTCAAATTTCGGGGGTAGAGTATGGTGATCAAGGGACTTTACACTGACAGCACGAGCTACAGTCGCTCAAAAAAATATTCGAACACTATGGTTGATTACAGAATTCAGAAAAAAATATCTGGCAACGATTTTTTAAGAAATTAGTGATCTGGCAACCTTCGTGTCACGTGACACTATGGTTGATTACAGAATTCAGAAAAAATATCTGGCAACGATTTTTTTAGAAATTAGTGATCTGGCAACCTTCGTGTCACGTGACACTATGGTTGATTACAGAATTCGGAAAAAATATCTGGCAACAATTTTTTTAGAAATTATTGATCTGGCAACCTTCGTGTCACGTGACACTATGGTTGATTACAGAATTCAGAAAAAATATCTGGCAACGGGTTTTTTTTAGAAATTAGTGATCTGGCAGCTCAACGTGACACGAAGGTTGCCAGATCACTAATTTCTAAAAATTAACGTCGCCAGATATTTTTTCTGAATTCTGTAATCAACCATAGTGTTCGGATACTTTTTTGAGCGACTGTACTTTCTACCTCCAGCGGATGGATGGGAAACCTTTTCAAAGTTTTAAAAAGTGGTTTTCTTATAGAAGAGGACAATTTTGTTCTGTTTTGAGGGCTGTCCATGCGACTGACACTTTTTGTGTGCCACATTTGGCTTTGATGAATTCATAACTGTAAGCCAGTTGGTTATTAATAAATCAATAAAAATGTTAATTACAGTATTTCGTGTTTTTGAAATTAGCTCACATTGCTAAATATGTGACTAAGAATTAATGAATAATTACTGCTTATTTAATAAAGTATTAATATCTAACCCAGAGGTTCTTAAGCATTAGTTTTGCTGGCTGCAGGCATCCATTTTTAGTAGGTAAATCAGTCAGATCTCGAAGCACAGCGATACTGTTTAATTTTAAGTTTGCCTAAACTTTTCAGCGAAGAAAAAAAAAGCTAACTTTTTTTTAAACCGAGATTTGGAAGCCTTTGTTCGGCTAAGACCTATAACAGAAAAAAATTCTCAGAGACACAAATTATAAACTTTTTTGGGTGATGCAGAGATGAGAATTATTTCATTCTTATTAAGAAAACTAACATCATAACATAAAGTTTAAGAATAGGTATGTTAAAGCACATGCAATAAAACTGTAATAAAAATAGATAAATAAAAGAACTGCCGTTCATCGGTTTAAGTTTTGAGTTCGAATATTCTCAGCCAATTTATTCAAATTTTGAGTGTATTTAAAACATATGAATTGCATCAGCGCTTTCAAACGATCGTCTCTGACCTGATCCGGCGCTTGTTTTTAATGAAAGTCATTAAGAAAAAAATATTGTTTACAGTTGTACGTTGAATCAAAAAGCGTCAAGATGCGTGGTTACATGTGATCGGATTTTGGGTTGGGTTGTTTTATCTCTGAGCGGCACTTTTTTGCACACCATGTGCTAAATGGTCAGTCACAAGGAACCCAAAGGCTCAGAGAAGGTTGGGGGAGGGGACCCACTGGAACAGCTGTTGGGAGACAGATGGCAGCCTCCCGTCAAGGCCATCTAGCGTGTTCATCAATGTGCACAGGGTATGGCTCTCCCGCACACTGAGCCACTGCTTAACGACCCATCCGACGGACGGCGGCCTTTCCAAGCCCATCGGTGTCCCCTATTGACCGTGGGCAGGACAGTGAGTTTTGCGCAGATAAATTTCAACGCTGACCCAGCTGGGACTCGAACCTGGGAACTGCAGATTACGATCCTGGCGCGCTACCGACTGAGCCATCACGCCCCCATGTGATCGGAGATGCCAGTTTCTGACTTCTGGCCTAAACATAAATATTAACATTAAAGTGCAAATATTGTTATAAATCATAGTTTAAGAACCATAGTTCTAGATCTGATTTCGCAGAAGAGCACGATATTTTAAGACTTTTAATTACTCTTTTTTATTTTGGGTACTTTCAATGTTTTATCAGCTTGTTTTTTCAAATCTAAAGTGATCACGCTTTTTTATTTTTTATCAGGTTTTCCACATCTGCCAATCTGGTGGTCGACATGACTCCTTCCTCTGCCCCAATGGAACCATCTTTAATCAGAAATATTTCGTGTGCGACTGGTGGTACAACTATGCTTGTTCCGATACCTTTGGCTATTACAGCCTCAATGCTGATCTGTACATGAATATCAGTAGCGACACGATCTCTAGAATGATGGGAGGATTTAACATTGCCACAAGTGGGGTATCTCAAGGAGGATTCTTTGAGGACAGCGATGTCACCCACAGAGGGACAGGAGGTGGATTATTCGTGAGAGACAAAGGTGGATCTACCGGCCAAACAACTCAGACCACTGACATTCAGGGAACAGATGAATTTTCTCAGCAACCCAGACGAACAAGTGATTCTGGCACTCAAAATCCCGGAGGATATCCTGATCAGAAGAAGATATATGAAGATACTTATGATCAAAAACTAGGTGTACAACCGCAAATAGATACGACAGGAGGTGTAAACCAAGGAGGATTGTACGAAGAAACAGATGACAGTAGTCGAAGGACAGTAGGAGGAATTTTCATGACAGACAGAGGTGGATCGTCTGGTCAGACTACTGATACCTCTGATGCAGATGGATATTCACAGCAACCAAAACAAACGAGCGATTCTGGCATTCAAGACTTTGGAGGTTATCCTGAACAGAAGCAAATAGATGAAGCTACGTTAGATCAGAATTTAGGTGTACAACCACAAGTAGGTGTGACAACAGGCGGAGGTCAAAGAGGAATTTTTGACGAAGAGGATGGCAGTCGCCAAAGGAATGATGGAAGAGTCTTCCAAGAAGATGTAGGAGGATTTACTGGTCAAAACACTGGCCAGCAAAACATTGGTGGATATCCTCAGCAAGAAACTATAAATGACGATTTTGATCAGAGTCGCGGAGTACAGCAGCATCAGACAAGTACAACTGACGGTTTCCATCAACAACAAAAACCGAAAACTGAAGCTGATGGACAGGTTCAGTACGAATATCCTCAACAAGAGACTGTAGACTATGCATTAGATGAAAATTTAGGCGTTGGACAACAGCCACAACAAACAAGTGGTGGCTCTACTGGTCAGGATTTTAGTTACCAGCAACCCCAACAGACAGCTGGCGTAGATTTTGATTATCAACAACCACAACAAGCACAATGGGGAGATGGACAAAATGGAAATGTATACGTTCAACAAAATGTAAATGATGATACATTAAATCAAAATCTACCTGAACAGCAGCCACAGTCAAACAGTGGAAGCTCTACTGGTTTTGATCTTGGCGGATACAATCAACCACAGTTATCTCATGGAATAACGGAACAGGTTGCAAGACAGAATGTTCAGCAGCAACATGTGAATGTTGATTTTTCGAGGCAGAATTTAGATGGACAACAGCAGCAGCAGACTAGTGGGGGCTCTACTGGTTTAAACCTTGGCGGATATGAACAACCACAGTCATCACATGGAATCACTGAGCAAGATAGGGTTCCACATGTTCAGCAGCAACATGTGAATGTTGATTTTTCGAGGCAGAATTTAGGTGGACAACAGCAGCAGCAGACTAGTGGGGGCTCTACTGGTTTAAACCTTGGCGGATATGAACAACCACAGTCATCACATGGAATCACTGAGCAAGATAGGGTTCCACATGTTCAGCAGCAACATGTGAATGTTGATTTTTCGAGGCAGAATTTAGGTGGACAACAGCAGCAGCAGACTAGTGGGGGCTCTACTGGTTTAAACCTTGGCGGATATGAACAACCACAGTCATCACATGGAATCACTGAGCAAGATAGGGTTCCACATGTTCAGCAGCAACATGTGAATGTTGATTTTTCGAGGCAGAATTTAGGTGGACAACAGCAGCAGCAGACTAGTGGGGGCTCTACTGGTTTAAACCTTGGCGGATATGAACAACCACAGTCATCACATGGAATCACTGAGCAAGATAGGGTTCCACATGTTCAGCAGCAACATGTGAATGTTGATTTTTCGAGGCAGAATTTAGATGGACAACAGCAGCAGCAGACTAGTGGGGGCTCTACTGGTTTAAACCTTGGCGGATATGAACAACCACAGTCATCACATGGAATCACTGAGCAAGATAGGGTTCCACATGTTCAGCAGCAACATGTGAATGTTGATTTTTCGAGGCAGAATTTAGATGGACAACAGCAGCAGCAGACTAGTGGGGGCTCTACTGGTTTAAACCTTGGCGGATATGAACAACCACAGTCATCACATGGAATCACTGAACAAGATAGGGTTCCACATGTTCAGCAGCAACATGTGAATGTTGATTTTTCGAGGCAGAATTTAGCGGGACAACAACAGCCACAGACGAATGAAGGCTCTGCTTGGTGGAGATCAATGAACCAGGGTGCAGAACAAGGCAGTGGATACCAATCACAGCAGCATGAACGTGGTAGTTCTAGTGGTACGGATAACAGTTATCAACAAACACCACAACAGATATTTAGGGATAATATTCATGATAATAATGCAAATATACAGCAGCAGTCATATATAAATAACGATAACTCCGTTGAATATCAACAGCAGACTAATGAAGGCTCTACAGGTAGTAATTTTGGTGGATACAATGGTCAGCAACAGATAAGCGATGGTGGTCAAGATTGGAATGCGCATGTGCGACGGCAACATAGTGGCAATAATAACTATGACCAGAATGTGGCAAATCAACAGCAGCAATCAAGAAATGAAGGATTTATCCCACAAGGCACTGTCGGTTTTAACCAGGATCGGCAATCAATAGGAGGCATTGTTCGGCAGAATGCAGACGGTTATGTACCTCAACAACATGCAGCTGATAACTATGGTCCGAATCAGATCGTTAATGTACAACAGAATCTTCAAGAATTCCGGCAACAACAGCAAAGAGTGGATGATGATTCGGGAAAGAGTATTAGTTCATCGTTTTATCAACAGCAGACAGCAGGTGGCGGTACTTATTCACAGCAACAGCAGCCAGCAGGTAGCGGTGCTTATTCACAACAGCAGCCAGCAGGTGGCGGTGCTTATTCACAGCAACAGCAGCCAGCAGGTGGCGGTGCTTATTCACAACAACAGCAGCCAGCAGGTGGCGGTGCTTATTCACAGCAACAGCAGCCAGCAGGTGGCGGTGCTTATTCACAACAACAGCAGCCAGCAGGTGGCGGTGCTTATTCACAACAACAGCAGCCAGCAGGTGGCGGTGCTTATTCACAACAACAGCAGCCAGCAGGTGGCGGTGCTTATTCACAACAACAGCAGCCAGCAGGTGGCGGTGCTTATTCACAACAACAGCAGCCAGCAGGTGGCGGTGCTTATTCACAGCAACAGCAGCCAGCAGGTGGCGGTGCTTATTCACAGCAACAGCAGCCAGCAGGTGGCGGTGCTTATTCACAGCAACAGCAGCCAGCAGGTGGCGGTGCTTATTCACAACAACAGCAGCCAGCAGGTGGCGGTGCTTATTCACAGCAACAGCAGCCAGCAGGTGGCGGTGCTTATTCACAGCAACAGCAGCCAGCAGGTGGCGGTGCTTATTCACAACTACAGCAGCCAGCAGGTGGCGGTGCTTATTCACAGCAACAGCAGCCAGCAGGTGGCGGTGCTTATTCACAACAACAGCAGCCAGCAGGTGGCGGTACTTATTCACAACAGCAGCAGCCAGCAGGTGGCGGTGCTTATTCACAGCAACAGATTAGAGGTGGCATCTCCACGTCGAATTACAGAGGACATCAGGAATCAAGCACTGGAGCTATTCACCAGAATCTAGATCGTCCCCAACAGCAAGCATTTGCAAGTTACGATCAGAAACAAACCGATTCAGATTTTGTAACTCCGCAGAATGAAGATCGTACACGTTTTAATCAAGGTTCAAACGCTGGTGGTGGCATCATTGCACGTCCAGCGCAATACAACCAACAAACCAGCTCCTTTTCGCAAAGTGGAGGTTATACTGATTTATCTAATGGTGGAAACTTACCAAACCGAAACCAGCATAGTGATAATGCTGTTGTGCAAAACCAAGCTGGTTACGCTTCACAGTTTGGTGGATTGATGTTCATCGGTCAAGTACCATACAAGCCAGAGATGAGTAACCTTCAAACGCAGCGATATTTACAACAAAATTTAAATCGACCATCTGTCCAAAATGCTGCTGGGTTTGGTCAACAAATCCAGTATCAAACGGGATATGGCACCCAAAACAGTGCAAACCCTTCAACTATAAATCCAACAGACCATCAAAAGAATATTGAATCGACTGTTAGTGGAACTGGACAAAGGTCCAGTCACTCGCCAGCGGATGAATGGAGGGGTTTTGATGGAAGAGCAGTATTTCAGAATAACCAGCCAAATCCCAGACAAACTTCTAACGAACAATTCGTTCCCTTCAGCCACAAGAGTGACGTCACCTTCCAACAAAACCAGCAGAACGTTGGTGCACAAAACACTGAAAGATACGATAATGGCAAACAGGGTAGTTATTACTGAAACCAACGGTCATTGCAAGAATCTCCAATAATAGACATAATTCAAAGTCTCTTTTGGTTTGGGAATGACTGTGATCTTTTCGAGATGTTCAGGTAATTTTTGTGAGATATTGTAAGATTAAATCGAACTGAAGAAATTAGTGAAAAGTTTTCGGAGATTTGTCATTGGATATTAATGGGGCTACAAGAATATATTCCTTTCAATGAAGAAAAGTTTCGAAAATGCTAATGTCTTATGCCACTGTTTAGACAATGTGTTATAATATTAAAAATTTAAAAGATTGGTCTTGTTGGAAAACGTTTAAATTTTTCGATATCCCTTCATTTCATCTTCAACAGCCATTGGTCATGTAAACACAAGATTTTAAAACTTTTTTAATCAATAAACTGCATAAAAATAGTATACAGTAAACAACATAAATATGTACTACTATGTCACAGTTTTTACAAGACTTTACCAGGAACTCTATGATACGTGATTTATTTCTCAGAACTTTAACAGAAAGTACAGACACAAGGAATTTATAGGCAGGATTATATTTTAATAATACATCTATGTTCTATTAATAGTACTTTTAACTATTAGTAGTGAAGCCAAACGTCACATTTCAGAAGATACAAGAAAAAGCTCCTGGGATGAATGCGTTCGTATAATAATAAAAAATCAGCCAATTCTAAAAATTAAAACAAAGGTTAAGACCACTCTACAATCTTATGTCGCTAGTCCTGAGAACTATAATCAAAAAGTCCAGTGAATAAAAATTTTTAGAATAATATTATTGAATATAATAAAGTATCTTACTTGTATTCCATATTTCTTGATCATGGACTACAGTAAATGATTCATTTGGTAGCAGTAGCCTGATGTTCCCGCATTCAAGTTTCCGCTGCGCTTCCGGTGAGAATTTCTCCACTAACCCCAGCTCTGCTTTCGGAGAGAAAGGAGGAGGTTCCAGGAACCACATTTTGTCTGTGTGTGTGGGGGGGGGGGACAGTGATCAACCCTCGATAGTTGGGTTTGGGTTGTTTTACCTCTGTTTTGCCCACCATGGGCAAAATGGCCAGGTCACAAGGACCCCGAAGGATCAGAGAAGGTTGGGGGAGGAGGGGAGGAGACCCACTGGAACAGCTGTTGGGAGACAGATGGTAGCCTTTCGTCAAGGCCATCCAGCGTGTTCTTTAACGTGCACAGGGTATGGCTCTCCCACACACGGTACCACGGCTTAACGTCCCATCCGATGGACGGTGGGCTTTACCAAGCCCATCGGTGTCCTCTACTAACCATGGGCAGGGCGGGGAGTTTTGCGGAGATAAGTCTCAACGCTGACTCAGCTGGGACTCGAACCTGGGAACTACAGATTACGAGCCTGGCGCGCAACCAACTGAGCCACCTCCGCCCAAACCCTCGATGGATTTGCGCAATGGTTCTCTCTGATTTCTTCATCCTTAGCCTTTTTTTTTTCTTGGGTTGGGGGGGGGGGACAAAGAAGAAATCCTAACGAAGAAGAAATTCTAAAGCAGGCAGGCACAGTTGAAATTCGAACCTAGGAATATCAAATTACGAGTCTGTCAACTACTGACTATACCGATCAAAGCCACAAAAATTTGGTGGAAAGAAATTTGGAGCGAAATATTTAACAAATGTTTCGTATCAATTTCAACGGCTGTACATTACTGCTGTCACTATTGTACATATATTTTCTTACCTTTTGTAAAACCAGTTATTATAATTGTTGACACATTGTAACACTCAGGAGAAAGTAAAATGTTTCATTTCTGAATCTGTGTAAATGTTTTAATGTTGTTTCGTGACATAAGAGTCAATATTACATACATCATTCATTCGATTCATCGTTGTTTGATTTACCCTACTAACTTTCACTTAATTTTTAAATATCAAAAATTAATAAATACAGAATGAACAAATACACAGTCGTATCAGAATAATATGACCACCTATCATATATAAGTAGTATCAAGTACGTCCACGGATCCCCCACTAGTGCTTTTCCCCCTATGACGTCACTGACCACACACACTTCCGGTCACGCCCCTTATTAATATTCATAATTAATAATTAATTAAACCCCTTTATTAAAAAAACTTTATTAAAAAAACCTTCACCCCCCCTTAACCCGTGGCGCCATCTAGTGACTATGATGAGTACTAATTAAAAAAAAAACAATTTTAGCTATGATTTCCCGATCTTTGACTAACCCATTAAAAACTCCCCCCCTTAACCCCCTGGCGCCATCTGGTGACATTGATGAGTACTAATTTTAGAAAAAAAAAACTATTTTAACTGAAATTTTCCCAATTTTTTGACTCCCCCTCATTAAAAAACCTCTTATCAAAAGCTCCGTCCCCCTTTATTAAAAAAATCCCTTATCAAAAGTTCCCTTTATTAAACTCCCCAGATCACAAACTCCCTTGGTATCCACGTTCATCTGAAATTTGCCAAGTCCAACTTATCTTTGAGTGGCAACGATCAGAACCCCCCCCCCTTTATTAAAATTCCCTCCCCCTCATTATAAAACCCCGTGTAGGTTGTTAACTGTGGTTTTTTACTCTAGTGAAGAAATGGTAGAAAGAGTGATCCGGAAAGGATTCCGAAAACACCAAAGGGGGAAAGGTTCAGTGTGTAAGAACTGTGGCAAGGTTTTGTTCCAAGGATCATACAGAAACTCCGCGCAATGGTAAAACTATAACATCTCTTGATCGGTGAACTTAGATCTATTTAGAGTCTAACATCTGAGATCGTACTACGAGCATTACAGAATGATTCGTCTCTTGCAGAATAAAGTGATGTGTTTTCAGAAACTTTATTGTGAGAGCAAGTCGTAGAATAAAATGGTCTTGTAACTTTTAGTACGATCTTGAAACCTTCAATCTCTGTTTCGAAGATAGTGTATGAATAACCTGCAAAACTGTTTTATTGACTATTCGTTCTACTTAACTGAATCGAGAAAGGTAAAATAATGATAAAATTTTCACAAGTATCTGTTTAGTGACTTTTCGATGAGATTTCCTAATAGAGCTATAATGCCAATCTGTTGAGGTTTGTAAAGTGTTAGCATCTTTTGTAACGAGCAACTGACAGATAATATGTTTAGAACACACGATTCATAGAAACACACACACACACATCCGATTTCTCATGAACACATTCACAGAAATAAACATGGAAACATGAACATACGTACACGTACACACGCACACACAACGCACGCACACACAAACGTACAATTAACACATGTACAGAGACGAAACATGAACAAGTATGTGACAAAATAGATATGAAGAAAAACTTAGTCCATCGCATTCATATATGCATAAAGACATACACTTAGAAAGACATCCTTTGAATATGTATAATGAAATACATCTCCTGATTTTGAATACTCATATTTCAGTAAGTATTTTTCAACACGTTTGAATATTGAGCACACCTGTCTTACGTTTTCTGTCAGATGCCTCGTAACAAGAAAATGGTTTGAAATACATGAATATAAATGTTATGGACAGTGATTTTTCTAGTACTGTTCATAGATTTCCCCGTTACTAGTAAAGACGTATTTGTTTCTTAGTTTTGAGGATTGCTGTACTCGATAGATGGCGCTGGTGAAATGCCCAAACCGCAGAAAATCACTTATTTACTGTTTTTTAACTGTTACACGGTTCATCTTCCTTAGAAATTTCTATCTTTTGTGCTCGTAATAATAGTATGTAGATATTAAGAAGGAGACACAAGAAGGACAAACACGTTTTACGTTTCAATGAGTTCGCAGTGATGTTTTTAAACACTCTTCTCAAGTGACTTCTCAAGTTCTCCGCATTCCCAATTCTACCCTTTATGATAGGTCAGCGTTCCAATGTACCCAATGTAAACAAACCATTT
This sequence comes from Ryuthela nishihirai, assembly GCA_038380435.1. NCBI lineage: Eukaryota > Metazoa > Arthropoda > Arachnida > Araneae > Heptathelidae > Ryuthela > Ryuthela nishihirai. The sequence goes on along the minus strand of JAWZYU010000024.1, from coordinate 48,585,645 downwards.
TGAAATTACGCACCCTAAACCTCCAAGTGCTGAGCTTATTAAAATTAGTATCCATCGGGTTGATGCCGTCAGGACTTGTCTTGGAAAGAGATTTTACGTTTGTCTTAATTACTCTCCGTAAGTATATCCGTTACGCGACATGGTTTAAAAATACTTATTACAGCTGCATCCTTAGTACATGATGCAAACTCTTTCCTGGGAAATAACGCTACTCGAAGAAAAATCTGCTTAAAAAAAAAAACTCTCTTACAATTTTTAAAAATCGTCTCTTCCACCATTTGCGCGCGAACGTATGACTCATCACACTGATGAAATTCGCGTTGCAACGTTAGTTACACGCTTTACAAGGTCAGTTGTTTTCATCGGGTAAATTCTGTAAAGAAACGCGGCAGAATGCTAAAAGTAGAATTCACACGTTTTCGCTTGCGCAAAAAACTCTAGTTCCAACACGAATGCGTGTTAATAGGGGACAATAGTTTTAACAAATACTAAGCTACTGTAAAAATAATACATGTCTCACTCAAACGTACCCTCTCAACATACCTGAGCAAATCCATCGAAATTCAACTGGACTGATAGTCAAAATTTAGCAAATACTTCAACGAATCCGCCTAACTATGTTCTGATTGTGTCTGAAAATCCTGCACTTATACCGTTGTTCTCACGTAGAGTGTACAAGAAGCGCCATGTCTTTACAAACTAAGAGCGTGAAAAATACCTTCTCTCCCATTTCGACTCTGTTACAAAACCTTCCACTATCATTGAACCCTGTGAGGGGAAGATTTTACTCTGAAAGGAAAAAAATTAATTTTATTCTGGCACGTTAAATGTTGCAAAATCTGCTACCAATAAAAGATAATTAGCATATTGTTTGGGCCATCATAAATATCATAGGCTATCATACTATGAATTTTTTTTTTTTTTGACATTCTTAATTAGCTGAAATTTTGCAACCAAGCATTTGAAATTTAGGAGTTATATAGATGGAGCCGTCACGTGCCGGAATAGTTAGCGTACTTGATTACTAATCAAAGGGACTTAGGTTCGAGACCTGGGTAAGGCATGGATGTTTGTGTTGTTTTTCTGCTGAGGTCCGCGCCATCCTCACCAGCACCCTACTATGGCGTATAAACAGACAGGCTGGTATCAGACCTCCGTGGCAAGAAACTGCTTGAGGGGATATTTATTTATTTTATATTGATGGATATGATCATATGTAAGCAATATTTTAATCATTAGCACAAAATTTTTAGTTTTACCTGTTGCACTCTACTTGTTTGGAATTACATTTCGTTAAATTTAAATTTTTGATCTTTCTCCGAGAAATTTAAACAAAGTTATGCAAAACCTTATTTCTTAAATAAAAATCGCAAAAAATATAATTTTCCAATGCCGTCAAATTACGGCTTGCGAAATACAGTAATTTAGTAAGTTAAAAAACCAAAAAAAGTGGATGGGAGTTATGGATACGACAAACGCTCGCTGGTTTCACGCTTAAGCCATTCTTTCCACAACTGTGCGATCCAAAATCATTGAGATTACAGTGAATACGCTTTAGATAGTCTTTTACATTCATGTAAGTCAGCAGTTTCCAAACTTTTTAGGGGGTGGCTCAGTCGGTAGCGCGCTAGGCTCGTAATCTGTAGTTCCCAGGTTCGAGTCTCAGCTGGGTCAGCGTTGAGATTTATCTCCGCAAAATTCCCCGCCCTGCCCACGGTCAGTAGGGGACACCGATGGGCTTGGAAAGGCCGCCGTTTGTCGGATGGGACGTTAAGCCGTGGCCCCGTGTGCGGGAGAGCCATACCCTGTGCATGTTAAAGAACACGCTGGATAGCTTTGACGGGAGGCTACCATCTGTCTCCCAACAGCTGTTCCAGTGGGTCCCCTCCCCCAACCTTCTCTGAGCCTTCGGGGTCCTTGTGACCTTGCCATTTAGCCCATGGTGTGCAAAAAAGTGCCGCTCAGAGGTAAAACAACCCAACCCAACCCAAACTTTTTATTGTCGTGCCCCTCCCTCTTTGTTTTGTAAAAAAATATTTGCGCTCTCCCTTATTTTCCGAAACTAAACTTTTATTGCTAACCTGCCAAAGAAATACAATATGACAGTTTTGTAGCATTTCCCATTAAAGCTTTGAGTAAAGCATGTGCGACACGATTTTTGAAACAGAAAAAGCACAAATATGTTGAGAAAAGAAAGAAATCACTCACAAAATATACATCTACTACTTCGGCTACTCTTAAGAGACTGTAAGGGGACACCGATGGTCTTGGAAAGGCCGCCGTCCGTCGGATGGGACGTTAAGCCGTGGCCCCGTGTGCGGGAGAGCCATACTCTGTGCACGTTAAAGAACACGCTGGATGGCCTTGACGGGAGGCTACCATCTGTCTCCCAACAGCTGTTCCAGTGGGTCCCCTCCCCCAACCTTCTCTGAACCTTCGGGGTCCATGTGACCTGACCATTTAGCCCATGGTGTGCAAAAAAGTGCCGCTCAGTGGTAAAACAACCCAACCCAACTTAAGAGACTGTAAACGGTAGGAAATAGAACGTAGGACTTATATTTTGAGTTTTATTATTTATCTATAGAATTCTATCGATAGTAACCGAGGAGGATGTGCATTTACTTCTTTGAAATGAAAGCTTTCTTGGAGACTTCCGTACTACAGTACATTCAAGACTTGGCGGCGTTTTCTGAAGTAAAAAGACCGATAATTACAAAGCAATATTCTAAATCCATAGGAGTATATTCTACCTAGTTTTGGTTTGTATTTTAATAGTTTGTTTAACAAACTAGTTCATTGAAACTTTGAGAAGTATATTATTCCTGTCTCAAGTCTGGTGAAATCTTCGCGCCTCCCTTAACCGCTCCACAGTTTAGAAACTACTGGTGTAAATTCTCATAAAATAAACTATCACAACATGAAAAAAACCTCTATTCAGTACAAATATGAAAAGGCGTAAGGAATACCCTTACTAAAGAACAGTTAAATTTAACAGTTACCCTTGTCCTAAGTAAATAGGAAAATGAAATTACAATAAATTTCATTAAGCCCTTTCAATGATAGGAGATTTTGTATTTACCTTCGTTCTACAAGGCTTGGGGAATTGCACGAGATGACAGATTTAAGGACCAGCCAATCGACATAAAGGAAAAGTTCAAAAAATAGCACGTGAAGAAGACAAGAGAATGTCTGTGCGAGAAAACATATGTATTTCTTTAAATGTCTTCTGTTATTACAAAAAAATTTGATTTTCAAAAAAAAAAATTAAAATGCTATCGGTGAAATGTTTAAGTGAACGAATGAAAAAATATGTAAGTAAAGGGCTACGATTTAAAAACGAAATTATCTTATATATTTTTTTTTTCACATTTTAAAAAAATTCGGTAAAAACTTTCCAAAAACAGCATCAATTTTTACTTGGGAAACCTACCTCCTTTCCTTTTGCAAGTGGCGACCTATGTTTTGGAGACAGCCTTATTCCTTCTCATAAAGTAATTGTGGAATATCCTCCCCCAAATCATTATTTTCCATTTAACATGAAGAAACCATTCAGCTAACGCATATTTTATACAACAAGATTCGATGCGTCATATATTTAATGCCTAAATGATAAATATTGTGTAAAATAAGATTAAACTTGGTGGAAATTCTGAGTTTCTTTCGATACATAAATTCGTTTGATCATATTTAATAAAAAAAAATTATTTTCCTTAAAAAAATCGTTATTTCACAATATTTTTCCCAAACTAGGAATCGGTCGCAATGAAATGCATGTAAAATTACAGCTCATGACCTGAGATGGTTCATAAGATATAAAATTCTTTCTTGCCATTCTTCTGCCATTCAGAGGGAAAAGTATAAGAGCGTGTCCTGTATTATCTTCCAATCTGTTGGACCCTTATAACAAGTTGTTTATCAGTGAACGCTTAGAATATAAAAGATTACGTCCATCTTTACTCTAGAAAAAAAATTTTTTGTAAAAAATGTTCAGTTGTACTGGTCGTTAAAATTAAAGTGTGGATTTCAAAAATATCTAGAATATAAAACTAATCAGTCAGAAATAAAAATAAACGGGACCACATAAACAACAGTGCAGATATCAAATATCAAGATGAAAATTCAGGGCAACGTGTACAACTATAAGAATGATGGAGCTTCTAAAAGCAGCATGATCTGTGGAGCTGGATCATTTCAAAGTGAACTTCTAAACGTGATTTCGGAATAGCAGATTGTATCAGCATTACTAAAAGAAAATGCTTACAGAACTCAGTCCAATGAAGAGCATTTGGGAGGTTGAAGTCAGAGCAGTCCATCATGGAGGTGATCAGAAATTTTAACATTAGCCACCCTCTCATCTCCAAGTTTTGGAAGCAATTTCAGAAAAACCGAATGGTTATTAGGAAATCTGGTCAAGAGCATTTCGGGTTTATAGCTCCACAGAAAATACAGGACTACATTACTGCTTTCAGACCTTTTTGCATACTTGGGAAATCGTGTCTGTCCTATGACTATGAGGTGGATTAACAATATTGTACTCTATGTCCTTATGGCTATCAACCTATGGCTTGCAACCCATTAACCCCATACCACAGACAAGCGCATTTTGAATGGTGTCAAGAATAGGTATCCTGATCAAGAATTTGACTCCCAATCAGTAGAATAATGTTCTTTTCACAGACGATTCCTTTTTTACCTGCAAACAGACTCATGACATGTAATCATCTGGAAAAAGACTGATCTGATAGTCTAGTCTAGGTTTTTAATAGGAGATCGCACAGCACGCAATATATATTTCAGGGAAGTACTGTAAATTCTCAGAGATAGGTCTTAGACGGCTGTGTTAAATCCTATTGCAAGTGAAGTTAGTCAAAAACGTCTTGATAGATGATAATGCTCATCAGCATGGAGTTCGACCCACTAACTAATAACTTCAAGATCAAATTATCAAATATATCGATCAGCCAGAATGTTTTCCGGAACTCAGTGCCATTAAATATCTACAGGATATCTTGGGGAGAATGTAACTTCACTTAAACTCTCTCCCTGAACCATCGATGTACTCAAGAATGCTTTAATCAACATATGAATCTCACTGATCCTTGAGTATTTGGGTCATTTCATTAAATACAAGAGTTGAAGCTGTTAGGCTTACACTGCTTTTCAAGGACACCCTAATCCTCTACTCTTGTTTTGCATCTCTTTTCCACCACCATTTTCAGGTGCTTTTCATTTCCGATATTCCTATCTGTGAAACTGCATTCGTATTTTGGTGTCATACTGATCTTAGGAACCTGGGTTCGAGCCCCGGATAAGGCATGGATGCATGTGTCGTTTTTCTGCTGAGGTTCCGCCTTCCTCACAGACCTTCTACTGTGGCAAGCAGCTGCTTGAGGAGGTATTTATTAGTTGCTTTTATTTATGGGACCCTTATTATCTCATCTTCCTGGCAAATTTCAATATCCAACTACCATTAAGGATCCCGATAGGCTCGGTTTTTTTCCAAGAAGAAATTTTTTAAAATACATTCGTAAGTCTAGATTTAAACAAATGCACATAAATTAGTCGAATTTTGTTCATTAGCCCCCCTCCCCCCCCATAAGATGTCTCTTCAGTTGCCTTTGCCATTGTTGTCAATGCGTATTCTCATTAGCGAAGCGTGAATGGTAACTGGAGAAACAATGGGAGGCTGTGAGATTCCGTTGTTGTTGACTCTTCTGACAATTATCATAGATCACCATAAGTTATAATCTATCAACAAATCCACAGAACTATTGATTGCATCAGTTATGTAGTCTCATAGTTTCTACAGTTTCTACTTACGTTTCGCCACTTAGTTTCTAGTAAGTATATAACTATAATTGTAACCTTAAACTTCATTAAGTTTAGAGAATGCTCATGTGAATTACGATATGCTAACCCAATTCAGCCTTCTGCTGAGGCTCGATGTTGGAAGAATGCTTGTCAAGAGACATTTTGAGATCAATCCTAGACATTAAATATTTATTTTGCCGATAACAATGAAACTCGCTGAAGAAGTTTATCGTTCAGCCGACACAACACGGAGGATGATAGATTAGCGAAAAGATTTTGAATAGTATTCGTAAAGGTATCAGGAAGAGGAGTTGATCGAGAAAATGTTGTACAATGTCAATTTTCAAATAAACATTAACAAGTCAAAAACAACAGATTAAAGAATGAGCGAAATTCAAAGACTTAGTTCATTCTGTGAACTGATAAATATCAATAAACGCAAAGATGCTTTAAATAACTTGACATTTTCTCTTCACAAAATGTTATTGGAACAGGCACTCAGTAGTCGAATGTGGCAACTGTTGTTCAGTGTGAATCGTGTTTGGTAGAGCAAAATTTCCCTTTGTGATTGAATCTATATAACCTCTAGTGGCTTGAAGATATCATTTGTAAACGAACAGTCAAATGATCTTGTTTTCTAATGCTAGACGTATGTGGAACAAAAACTGGTCTAGAAAGTCCAGTTGTTCCTTATGAATGATCTTCACAAGAAGCAAAAAAAAAGTTCAATTTCCTCCTTCATCCTCAGAGGTGGAGGCAAGTCGCAGCTCTCAATATAAACCTCTTGACCACCATTTTAATATTGAAATGTCAAACTTTTTAAACAGACTTTTTTATAATACCTGTTTAGCGTTTTGTCACATTACACTTTACAGCCCTTTAACAGTGGAAATTCAAACTAATGGACGATTCAATTTGTAATATTTAATATACAATGCGAATAGATTTGTCCAACGGGAAAAAAAACAGTCATTTATCTTTTAAAACAGAAAAAGTTGATATGTGTAGAAAGACAAATGGACAAAGTGAAAATACTACTCTTTTTTTTTTCTTGAAAATGCGCAGAAAAAAAAATCCATGCTTACATTTCAAACTACATTTATTGTTTGCATCAGCTTTGTGTAAAGAGACGAAAAAAGAAAGTATTATTCAGTTGCGTTTTATTTCAGAAGCAACTTCTTTAACTGAAATGTTTTGAAATTTTGGATTTCTTTAATAATATATTCGTCCAATTAGAAAATGGTAAATAATCAGCTCAAGAAAGTTAGTGAGGTGGAGTTAGTCTTGAAGCTTTCAATATTTTAAAATATCAAAAGTAAAAACACTTTCTGTAGCTCATGTTTAATCACTCACTTTCTCGTTCTTTTTCGTTCACATTCAACATCGAATGCAATTTATTTAAACGGTTCCGAGTGCTCTTTCTAAAGTAAGAAGAGGAAAAAAACATTAACTCCATTTTCATTTTTAAAACAAAATATTCAGTTAGAAACTGAATCCATGAGTTACCTAAACTATTTATGCTATGAGGAGTTTCAGCAGAAGAAAAACTAATTTCCTGAATTGAAAGGAAAGTCAAAAACAACAGATTAAAGAATGAGCGAAATTCAAAGACTTAGTTCATTCTGTGAACTGATAAATATCAATAAACGCAAAGATGCTTTAAATAACTTCGATGGGGAATAAAATGCCTCATTACATCAGATCGACAACTTCCTCTAGGCCACGATCATCAGATAACCTCTCACATAGGGCAAAGTAATGGCGGTCGAGGCAGTCGCAAGTATTAGAACCGTTGTTTTTTTCATTTCACGTAACTTTCCTGCTGACCTCGTAAGAGTGTAAAGGTTACACGAGGGCTGCAGGTGTCGGCTTCTTCACCGCAAGTGCTCTTCGCATTCATCACTAGAAGAAAGCAAAACCTTCCCACGTGTTTCCAATGAGCCTGGTTTCTTCTAGCCAAGAATAGTTTGTTCTCATCTCGACTGTCAGCTATTGTTATTACCTAAAGGGTCAGTGGACGGGAGTGGCCTGCAGTGTCCGAATTTAGATGGTCCAAAGCGGGTTTTAAACTTTTTCTTCCACCTTATTTAATCTTTGGGTACGTTTACTGTCCTCGACCTGTATGGGCTGCACGTGTTCATCAACACTAGGGTGGCTGGTGTCGTAACTGACTTTTTACATGTTGCCCGTATGAATAATTATAGATTGGTGAATAGGGTTATGAACAGTGTGCCTAAAGGCCTCAGAAAGAGGGGGAGACCAAGGATGCGGTGGGCAGACAATGTCAAACAGGACCTTGTTAGAATTGGTGTGCAGTGGCCAGATGCAGTAGATGTAGCTCAGGATAGACTTGCTTGGAGAACTAAATTGCACGGTCTGTTTGGACCTCCGTAGCCCATGGTTGCTTGATGATGATGATGATAGTTACGTCATCATATTACTTAACATTGGTGAGCGGAAAATGCTTTCGAATACCAAATGCACTTAAATATCATGCAACCATTTTCCGAAGAAAAAACTAAGAAGGAAAATCTAAAATTTTTCCTTGTTGAGAAAAGTATGGTTGACTCAGTTCGTAATGAAACATCAGGATTGTAGATTGGAGTTTTGTGGATTCCTTCATTTTTTGGCTGCCTTTCACCGACCTGAATGTTTATCAATTGAACATAAATAAAAGATTTGTTCATCAAAATGCATCAAATTAATTAAAATTGTAAATGTTATGCCAAGCAAATTATGGAGGCGGGACCTCAGCAAAAGAACAACACAAGAAAGAAAGAAGGTTTCCTGTAATCAGTAATCAAGCACGCTAACAACTCGACCACATGCCAGGCAAAAAAAACAATTTAACTTGTTCTCAGTTTTAACTGGTTGAATGATTTTAAAACGGTGCAATCGTTGCATTTGCATGGAGTCTGTCAAAGTTAAGCTTCTCCCATATTTAGTACTATTACTTTATGAAATAAGACGTGAGGTAGACAGTTGATAAAGTCTATACTAAATATTTGGCTAAAGCACATATAATAAACATTTGTAGACAGTTTAATATTGCAAAGATAATTTCATGTTCAGTAGATGTTAGCCCTGACTGCTAATTTATATCACAGACGAAGTGAGACGTTTAAACAATCCAAATCGATCACTAAAATCAATGTAAAATTCCTGTAACTAAAAATGAAATATCGTTATATTTACGTTTACAGATATAATATCTCCCTCTCTCCTTGGGCGGGGGTGGCTCAGTCGGTAGCGTGCCAGGCTCGTAATCTGTAGTTCCCAGGTTCGAGTCCCAGCTGGGTCAGCGTTGAGATTTATCTCCGCAAAAATTCCCCGCCCTGCCCACGGTCAGTAGGGGACACCGATTGGCTTGTAAAGGCCGCCGTCCGTCGGATGGGACGTTAAGCCGTGGCCCCGTGTGCGGGAGAGCCATACCCTGTGCACGTTAAAGAACACGCTGGATGGCCTTGACGGAAGACTACCATCTGTCTCCCAACAGCTGTTCCAGTGGGTCCCCTCCCCCAACCTTCTCTGAGCCTTCGGGGTCCATGTGACCTGGCCATTTAGCCCATGGTGTGCAAAAAAGTGCCGCTCAGAGGTAAAACAACCCAACCCAAATCAATATCCATTTCGCCACTGCTGAGGGCCACATACATAGTCGTATCAGAATAATATGACCACCCACGGAATCCCAGTGTACCCGTCCATGTGCGTCACAGAGTGCACATGACAAAGTCGACCACACGGCATTTACAAATAAGCTAAATATTTTATACATTATATTCAAAAATAAAACTGAATACACAGAGTTCAAATAGAAAATTAAAGTACCAATAAGCGGCCGGCCAGGACAGATGGAGCTATAGTGCGTAACGTGAGCACAATGGGCAGAGGTAATTGATTTGACGGACGTTCAAAAAGGAATGATCATCGGCTACCGCGCCAATAGTGGAATTATCTCGGAAACAGCAGACTTCGTGGGCTGTTCGCGAGGAGCTGTAGTAAGGGTGTACCAAGAATGGACTGCTGGCACATCGAGTACCTCCAGACGTCATAACTATGGAGTCCCATAGGCCATCGACCAAAGAGGAGAACGTGGCTTCTGTCGACTGGTAAAAGGCAAAACGCAACAGTGCAGCAATTGACCACTCAAATGAACGTTGGAGCACTCAGGTACGTGTCCGCGTTAACAGTAGAGCAAACCCTGTTACCCATGGGTCTCCAGAATCGACGCTGCGTAGAGGCGCCCACCTTAACAAAGGTCCATTGGCAACAACATCTGCAGTTCGCACGGGACTACCGTCATTGGACAGTGGAAGAGTGAAAAAAGGTTGCCTTCTCCAACGAATCTAGGTTTCCACTCCACAGAAGTGGCGGGTGGTGGCGGATACGGCATCAGACAAACACGAGAACAACATGCGGACACGCTTGTCGGTCAAGTACAGGCTGGCGGTAGCAGTGTGCATGTCTGGGGGATGTATGACCTGGTGCCACTGGTGGGTCCCTGAATGCCAGTGGCTACCTGTCCATCCTCGCTGACCACATGCATCCCTTCATGTTGGACGCTTATCCTGGAAGTGGTGTCTACCAACAGGACAATGCGCTCTGCTATGTCGCTAAGGTGGTGTGTGACTGGTTCCAAGAATACAACAGCGATGTCTCCGTTCTCCCATGGCCGGCGAAATCGCCCGACCTCAATCCCATAGAGCACTTGGACCATTTGGATCGACAGGTTTGGCGTGTGGACCCACAACCTCGTCATTTCCGGAACCTTCATGCTCAGCTGGAGTCCGAATGGACACGTGTGCCTCTGGCAATCTTCCAGAGCCTCATTGCGTCCATGCCACGCGCCGTCCGCCACTGTCATCCGGGCCAATGGTGGTTATTCCCATTATTAGGTAGGTGGCCATGTTATTCTGATACGACTGTGCATATGTATATGAATGTTTCTGCACACTTCGCTCGCTTTAATGCATCATTCTATTATCTATAAATCTATTAGGAAAACGTTTCTCGCAGATTTTTTCATGCCTCAAGAAAAAATTTGGTGGAAAGTATGAAGTTATTAAATTTTCTTAAAAGTGTTGCATTAACAGTTATATGTTTAACATTGATATAATCTTCGTTCATTAGGTTTCAAGAAGTTGAGAACGTTAGAAAAAAATTATCTCTGAATCAGTAGAAGCCGAGATTATGCATTATGTTTAAAAAGTTATAAAAAAACCCTTCAAAAATTAGTAATAGAATTCCGAAATAATGGGGTTTTACTGATTTATAGGAGATTGTGGAGGTGGGATAACTCATTCAGAGTTAATTTATTCTGTGGTTCAAGATTAAGGATTTCAAATATTCTTCTGCCTTTCCTTTCAATCCACAAAGGAAAATAGCTCTTTTAATCGAATGATATTATGTATCTGATTTTAGTAACCGATGTTACTGGAACTAAAAAAACTAGAAGAATGCTAAAAAGAACTAAAGAAACTAAAAAGAAACTAAAGAAAACGGGATTCCCATATGCACCTCTGGCGCATATGGGAATCCCGCTTTCCAAGAAAATGAAGTTTTTCCTTTACCTCTCTTTCACTCATTAAAAGTTTCAATTCGAGCTAATGAATGATGGGAAAAAGTTTAATTTTAAAACGTTGCTTTTCTCACACCCTTCTGAGAAAAGGGGGCAGATTGTTGCCGACAGTGCAATATCTCTTGACACTACCACAGAAATTTCAAATTTCTACCATAACCATTGACGTTTCCATATTTAGTGTGCTATCTAACGATATAAATTAAAACTACCTAAGGATTTGACAAATGCGAAATATAATATTTCATTAGTACCAATCCAACTACAAAAGAGTTTTCCAATTAGCCCTTAGAGCAAAAAAGTTGCATTTTCCCACTTACCCTGATCTATGGGCTCAATTCGTTGTTGCTATGGAAACTTATTTCTAAAAAATTGTTGCCAGATATTTTTTCTAAATTCTGTAATCAACCATAGTGTTCGGATACTTTTTTAATATATATAATGCGTATGAATATATAATGCAATGAATATGGAGCGTGTGCAGTTACCGTTCACAGCAAACTGGAGCGGTTGCGGTTAATGTTCACAGCACATTGGATCGTGTGAGCTCACAAAGACCTGGATCGTGTGGGCTCACTCACGGAAATATTGAGCGTGTGCAGTTACCGTTCACAGCAAACTGGAGCGGTTGCGGTTAATGTTCACAGCACATTGGATCGTGTGAGCTCACAAAGACCTGGATCGTGTGGGCTCACTCACGGAAATATTGAGCGTGTGCAGTTACCGTTGACAGCAAACTGGAGCGTGTGCAGTAACTGCACACGCTCCAGTTTGCTGTGAACGGTAACTGGAGCGTGTACAGTTGCTGTACACGCTCCAGATATTTTTCCTGAATTCTGTAATCACGTGACACGAAGGTTGCCAGATCACTAATTTCTAAAAAAAATCGTTGCCAGATATTTTTTCTGAATTCTGTAATCAACCATAGTGTTCGGATATTTTTTAAGCGACTGTACTAACCACACACTCTACGCGTTTGCCTTACACTTTTATGTGAAGAGTGTGATCTCGTCGACAGAACTGTAGCTGCTTGCATAACGATGATGATCTTAGATACGTCACCATTAAATCTGTAAGCGTTACACTGCAAGACACTTTCACCTTCGCAAACTTACCCAACAGAGAAACTGAAAATAGACAAACAAAAAACTTCTCTTGCTCGTAAGCTTACAGGTTTCTTTTCACTGACCTACTTCCTCATCGAGTTCGAAAAGAAGAAATCGCTTCTTTTGGTTTTATTTCTTATCAGTTTTCGTTTTCTCGTGTGCGAAGACGTTAATTATCTTCAGGCATGCTCATCATTTGCCTCCAAGGTAAGAGAATTCGGCACGATAGTTCATTTCGTCGACTGACCTTCCATCTGTGTATGGTAAAGTACCTATCTATTGGATTCGACATGGCATTCTTCCAAAATCGATTTACTATTCAATCTCACGTAAAGGAACATTTATTGCTTATTTCGATTTACTTTAGTCACAACCTACTTATTTATTTTACACCATTAGGAATATTATGCCACTCCTCTTTTTAAACTGTTTTGCTGTTGTTCGTGTTCCACCTCCTGGAAATACCACCATAGATGTCTTCTTCAGTCACTAATGAACCAAGAAAAGGCTGAATGGAATTTGATACAGACAACAGTCTATTTCGATATCAATTAGACTTTTCACATTTCATCCCCAGAAAAACGTAAATAGAAGGGACCACATCTCCATCACAAGTCTTAGAACAGGTGTCTGCTTATTCCAGAACACCATGTACAGCTTTAAAAAATCCTGTAGTCTTTATGCCAACGATGGGGTAACAGAGATGTAAAACACTCAGTATGCTCCGCAGAAAATTTATACAAATACCCTCTTCGGAGAGTATTTCCTTCCACTAAATGGGGCGGGGGTGGCTCAGTCGGTAGCGCGCCAGGCTCGTAATCTGTAGTTCTCAGGTTCGAGTCCCAGCTGGGCAGTGTTGAGATTTATCTCCGCAAAATTTCCACGCCCTGCCCACGGTCAGTAGGGGACACCGATGGGCTTGAAAAGGCCGCCGCCCGTCGTATGGGACGTTAAGCCGTGGTCCCGTGTGCGGAGAGCCATACCCTGTGCACGTTAAAGAACACGCTGGATGACCTTGACGGGAGGCTACCATCTGTTTCCCAACAGCTGTTCCTGTGGGTCCCCTCCCCCAACCTTCTCTGAGCCTTCGGGGTCCTTGTGGCCTGGCCATTTAGCCCATTGTGTGCAAAAAAGTGCCGCTCAGAGGTAAAACAATCCAATCCAATCCTTCCACTAAATATCTGCAGACTTTACGAAACGTATTGAATTTCTAGCCGAATGGAGAATTCCATCGGGATATCCGGAACTCAGTGAGTCTCACCCAGGTTTCTAATGTTCAATTCTAACTACTCTGTTTCTTTACTTATCAATTTGTTCAATTATCTTGACATGAACAACCTCTCAACAGAGAGCCAACTTTCATCGGAAGCTTTAGCTCTCTTTTGGAGGGATTCTTTATGATTACTCATCTGGAATTTATCGGCTGTGGACTACATAGTGTCTAAAGCTACACATGAAATGGTAAATTTGAAAGGAATGGTTTTTACCTATTCCTTTCAATGAGAGGACACTGTGAAATATGTTCTTTAACCAAAGTATATTCATTTATGTATCCTGAAACAATTTACAATCCGATCTTCCTCTGCTTCCTGCTCCATGATTTAGTTTTCCCATTGCATCTGTTAGTCTGTCAGTTTAATATTCAGTCATAAGCTAAATTAGAGAAATCCTCTTATTCCCTTTACTTCCGCAAGTGAGTAGCTTTGAGATGAAGAGATTTCCTTATAAAGACTCGTCTTCATTTCTCTCTTTAATTATCGTGCATCATTTAGGCACTATAATCTAATCTTTTTGCACATTATGTATTGCAATTATCAGGGTTTAATTTCTAGAATTTTAACTGTGGGAACAAAATTTAACAGAAGTTCCCAGAATTTTTTATTTTTTATTTTTTGAACACGTAACCGTTCTAATCTGTGCTTTGAAAAGTTTCAATGATAATAATTAAGTTATATTATTATAAATATATAATGATATGATAATGATATTTTAAATGATAATTATTAATTTACTTCGTATACTGAATTGGTTGCCTAGGGTATCTTATCCCACAATTTCTCGAAGTTTGAAAGGGATAATAACGCACAATTTAATATTTGTGCTGACTTTATTTGTGTTCTAGTATACCATTCAACATTTTCATTTTTTTAGTACTGTCGCTGCTTTCACCAGACTTGATCTTAAACCACGCTTTTCACCAAACTTGAATTAAGTGGATAGGCTTGAAGGGTCGATATGTGAATGGTATCGCTTATGGGTAATTTTCGAGCATTACTGCCTATAAAAAGAAATAAGTTCATTTTATCAACAAAAGTTATCAAGGCATTTGATGCATTTTATGAAACGATAATATTGCGTTTTCCAACTTGACTTATTACCAGGCGATTTAGTACAGACTTCCCAAGCTTTTGGAAGGATTCCTCATTTTATTTTTACCTATTCCTTGCAATGGAGTTAATCTGTAATATTTAGACAAAAAAAATTAATTTACTGTCATCAAATCAAAACTTTATTATTAGTATGATTCTGTGTCCCGAAAAACTGAGAATCACATCCAATAACGTCAATATCAAGATTTTTATTAATTTTATTTGTTTGACATTTAAAAGAGAAAATAGAGTTATAAAATGCTGCGGTATTTTTTTTTTCACTACTTTAGTAGTAAATAAAATCTTGTTACGTAACAGCTGGCAGTAGAAGGGAAGAAGTGGAACTCCCAAAACACGTTATTCCGCTCTCATAAGGGCTGTCCACACTTGTTGCCGACGTTGTTGGATCTGTGGCAAATGCTGTTCATTGCGCACCAGCATGTTGTTTCTGTGGGCTTCATCATGGAATCCAGTATCTTTCATCTCGTACCTGAAATAAAGCGTCAAAATTTGAATTCATAAAATCTTTCATCGATGTTAAAAATCGTATGGTTCCCAATAAGCATTAATCCTTACATTTACGATCAGCTGTATTGAAATTAAACTGGATTTGGTCATTTTTTGTTTCTATCTTTACGAATGCTTCTTTTTTGTAAAAATGAGTTAGATATATATAGGTAAAGAAAAATCATTAACCGAAGTATAGTCATAATTACATTATTTCTTATGAGAAGTTCATGTCAGAATAAACACGATTTCACCTGATACGAATTTTCCGAGGAAAGCATCTATCTTGTTAGACATAATAATATATAAATAAATTACCGCTCAAGAAGCTGCTTGTCATAAAGGTCTGACTGGAGTCTGTCTTTTTAATGCTCCATAAAAAAAGATCTGTGAGGAAGGCGAGACCTCGACAGAAAGACAATTCAAACATCCATGGCTTACCCGGGGGTCGAAACCATGGTTCCTTCCAGCAATAGCCGAGCATCGTAAGCACTTGGCCATGGGACGGCGACTGAATTACATAAGGTGGACTTATATTACTTCACCACCACAAAATACATTAACCCACCATTCACTCAAACAAAAAATAACAATCAAGCAGCTTGCTTGCCACAGAGGTCTGACAGGAGATCATCCATAAAGTCATTACTGCTATTGCTAGCTTCTGGCCTTAACATTGGCTGAGATAGTCATCTGACTTTCTACCCAAGAATTTTATTAACTTCGTCCTAGAAAACTTCTGTTCAAAAAGTAATTATATATATATATTTTTTTCATTTTTAAAATCAGTTCTTGTCTAGTATATAAGTGTACATACGTTTATCTAATATGCAACAGAATATTGTCCCAAGAACAATAGCAAGATTATGCTCTCTGATATTGTCCCAAGGAGAGTAACTCTGCCTTGCACCTAAGCATGAAAGGACTACTTATTCCTTCCCTACAACCACAGAATCTGAAATGAAATGCTAATTTTCAGAAGAAATTACCGAAACGCTTTGAGTGTAGCGATATCTCACGGAAGATATCGATTTCAATTTTCAATGCCTGATAGATTAAAATTCTTAATATATCCGAGAATTAATTTGTTCCACTTACTTAACCCATTTCTTCCCAAGTGTTGCGTGTACGCAACACTGGGAAGAAATGGGTTAATGGTTTAAAAATGTTCCTGTTTGTTAACGCCTAAAAATTTCCTGGGGGTGTGTAAAGGACGCGAATTATCAAGAGAAAGAAAACTGGAGAATTTTCGACGACCATTTGGATTGGGTTGTTTTACCTCTGAGCGGCACTTTTTTGCACACCGTGGGCTAAATTGGCCAGGTCACAAGGACCCCGAAGGCTCAGAGAAGGTTGGGGGAAGGGACCTACTGGAACAGCTGTTAGGAGACAGATGGTAACCTCCCGTCAAGGCCATTCAGTGTGTTCTTTAACGTACACAGGGTATGGCTCTCCCGCACACGGAGCCACGGCTTAACGTCCCATCCGATGGGCGGCGGCCTTTCAAAGCCCATCGGTGTCCCCTACTGAACGTAACTAGGGCGGGGAGTTTTGCGGAGATAAATCTGAACGCCTACCCAGCTGCGACTCGAACCTGGGAATTGCAGATTACGAGCCTGGATCAATACCGACTGAGCCACCCCGCCCAACCTGTGTAATGGACGAGATGGGCTTTTAACTCGCCTGATCATGGTTTTCTGTAGGAATTTTTCCAGAGGCTGGGAGAGTTTACTTCGGTATTTTTACAAATCCGATATAGGGACCCCAAATGACTCACTTGCCCCTGTTTTGTAATAATTTTGGACGCAGGACGTCGATCATTATAAAGCATTATGCATCTATTAGAGATGAGTTCAGGCCCTGACTCAAGGGAGCTTTAAGTTTAAAATCGCACAAATAGCTTCGGGCTCAGTTATAATTTTAATTTCGAATTTTGATTATAACATTGGGGGGGGGGGAGGAAACGAAGGAAATGAGTAAGCTCTTTTCGTTATGATTTCAACTTTTTGATGAGCATTTTAGTATTTAAAATCAACAAGCGTTATTCTGCTTTTGATTATTTTTCAGGTATTCGCTCTCACTGTTGAATCGCCTTTATATTTTTTTTATATTATCTCACTGTTGTTAGCCTTTATATTTATTTTAGTCAGAAATATTTTATTAATTATTTCTAGTATTTTTAATGCCAAATAAATACTAAGTAGTTCCTAAACATTGTCTTAAACAATTGTAATTTTAATGATTGTAACAGACCACAATAAAAAAAATGGTTTATTAGCTTGTATTTTATTTTTTTTTTTTTGCAGTATCTGTTATGATTGTGCCAGAACTATTACTCTATCTAACCAGGCAAGTGCTCTTTACAGGCTCGGGCTCAGTAATTAACGAAATAATTTGATCTCGGATTCAGTAATTAAACGAAATAGTTTGATCTCGGGCTCAATAATTATCGAAATATTTTGAGCTCGGGCTCCGTAATTAACGAAATAGTTTGAGCTCGGTAATTAACGAAATCGTTTGAGCTCGATAATTAGCGAAATAGTTTGATCTCGGGCTCGGTAATTAACGAAATAGTTTGAGCTCGGGCTCAGTAATTATCGAAATAGTTTGAGCTCGGGCTCGGTAATTAAACGAAATAGTTTGAGCTCGGTAATTAAACGAAATAGTTTGAGCTCGGGCTCGGTAATTAACGAAATAGTTTGAGCTCGGGCTCGGTAATTATCGAAATAGTTTGATCTCGGGCTCAGTAATTATCGAAATAGTTCGGGCTCGATAATTAACGAAATAGTTCGGGCTCGATAATTAACGAAATAGTTCGGGCTCGGGCTCAGTAATTATTGAAATAGTTTGAGCTCGGGCTTGGTAATTAACGAAATAGTTTTATTTCTGGCTCAGTAATTAAACGAAATAGTTTGAGCTCGGCTCAGTAATAATCGAAATAGTTGAGCTCGGCCTCAGTAACTATCGAAATAGTTTAAGTTCGGGTTCGAACATTTGAGTCCGAATTCATCTCTAGCATGTATCTAAGGGTGTATTAGATAAGTTAAAGTTGTTCATTTCCAGTGAAAACATTCATGTATCAGTAGTAAAGAGTCACAGGATATGTCCTGTAGACGTGGAACTCGTGAAAGTTGCCATAAATGGGATTCGAACCCACGTGGGTTCGAATCCCACTCAAAAAATTGGTTTGCCATGAGTGGGTTCGAATCCCACTCATGGCAAAACCAATTTTTTTCAGCTTATTATTTAATGAGTTACATTCATGTATGTTTGAAAATTAGCGCAATTTGCTAGTGCTAAACTATTATTAGCAGAAGTAGCATGGCAAGGATCACCCGAAATTTTTGTAAGAGAAGGATTTTGAAAACATTTGCTGTTTTTAATCTAAATCAAGGAACTAATAATGACTTGAAAATAAAATTTCTACCATTCTCAAGCCATGACTCAATAGGGTACATATACATATGTATAAAGAAAATAAATACATGATTTTCTAAATCATCAAGAAGATTTCTTTCGAAGGAAAGGCTATTTTCTAAATTTTGGTTTAACCTTTTTTTTTTTATAAATTCCGACAAAATGATGCTGCTGTTACTTTGATATAATGGATCGATTCAGCAGAAGAAAATAGTCCTATATGAACTGTTGACAGGAAAAGGCATGTTTAGAATTTGATTTTCATATTACAAATGACTGTTAAAAATCCCACAATTAGTCAAAAAATTTCCTCCCCCTCCCCTTAAGATTAAAAAATGATGCTGAGGACTGGTGAATTAATTCAAATTTTTAGAAGGCTTTCAAAGCATTTGACTTGCATTAGCTTCATAATATTTGGGCCAATGGAAAACGAGGTGCTAAATACTTTTAATTTTGCTGCAGTGATCACAGTTTGGATCGATGAGCTTTTAAAATTTCAATCCGATAATTTTCAGTAGCATAACAGTAATTCATAGTTTTCTCATTCTAATATTTTCTCTTCTGCAAAAAATTTTCAGAGCTTGGGGAAGAATTACTTTTACGCATATTAGGCTCTAGAGCAGGGGTGGGCAAATAGCGACCGGCGGGCCACATTCGGCCCGCTAAGAGTTTTCTGTGGCCCGCCAAGACAGTCAGAAAAATCCGCCTTGAACCGAGATTTCCTTCCCGTGCGCGACCGAAGATTCGTCTCGTATTTTCCACTAGGACGGCCACGTCAATACGCATGCCCAGTGTAGATACGAAAACAATTGCCCACCCCTGCTCTAGAGGCATAAATTTCCTCATTTGCTTCGGTGCTTCGGATAACCAGGTTTCTCTCCATTCTTCATTGAAATCAGCAAGTGGGTTGTTTTACCTCTCAGGCACTTTCTTTTGCACACAATGGGTTAAAAGGCCAGGCCATAAGCACCCCAAAGGCTCGACAGCTATTAGCAGACAGATGGAAACCTCTCGTCAAGTGCAAGGAATGGCTCTCTTGCACACACGACCACGGCTTCTTAGAGGGCAGGGTGGGAGGTTTAACAGAGATAAATTGAAAGCTGGCACAGGTGGGACTCGAACCTGGGAACAAGCAGAGTACGAGCCAGGCATGCTACCGACTGTGTCACTCTCCCTCCCACAGAATCAGTAAGATAGTGTCTTTGAATTGAAGGTCTTGAAATATATTGAAATTAATCTTCTGGTTGAAGCTATTATGAATGGCGTTCTCAGTCACTTGGTCAATTTTCTCTTTCTCAAACTACCAATATGACTTGAGATCAAAGGAATCTTTTTTTTTAATTCTTGACAATGTTGCCGGAATATAAATTATTTCTAGATTAACATTGATATGTCTGCTTTCCACCACGTTGAGTGATTGAAGGCTGCAGAGATTATCAATGAAAAGCTTATTACTTTTATAGTTAATCCATAAAAAAGCCAGTCTAATTGCTTGTGGTTCTCAAAATTTGCTGGATTTTTAATTTTGAAGAAGAATAGAGAATCAATATTAAGCTTAGGGCTTAGGAGTGAAATAAGCTACTAGACATCGATAACAAATAGTACCCAAAGTCGAGTGTTGATATATAATTATCTTTGTTTATCTAGTGGCGCCATCTGCTAGAAATTTCGGCGCAATCTCGGAAAACTGCGTGGCTACGGGAAAACTGGTACAATCGTTTGCTGATAATACATTTCAGCTATAGCAGCGCCAACATTTATGAACCATTTTATATAACGTACTGACTTCTAATATTACAGAAATAAAAAGAAAACAAGAGAGCACTACTATTGAAAGAATATTAGTAAATGTAAATACCATTGTGATTTTTAAATCCTTTTGGATTATATATCTCGTTGCATTAAATATATTATAGTCTGTCGCGTCGGTGACACAGTGGTATCATGTTGGCTCGCGGTGACACTGCCGAGTTCCGGGTTCGAGTCCTGGAATGGCATGCGCATTTGTTCTGTCATATATGTTGTGATTTAAATTCTGCATATATCAAAAAAAATCGGATCTAGGCTATTGACACACTATTACTTACAGGCACTATGCCTGTGCTAAACAATTTTTAAAAGTTTCAGAACAAAGTTTTCCGTATTTAACCTCCAAATGTGTGTTGCTCCTATTTTGAAAAATTTTAAATAAATAATAAAAAAAAACACATCCCTTTCTAAATATGAGGTTTTTGTTCACATTTAATAACAAGATTATTTTCACGAAAAGAAACTACATATTACTTAATCTGAAGGGGTCCATTTTCTGGCAATCACTATTCGGTTTACAGAATATATTTAGTTAACAGAAATATTATTAATACCATTTTGGTTCAAGAGTATTAAAATTTTCCAAAGTATATTTTAAACAACTAATTTTTCAAAGATAGGTAGTACAAAATTTTGCTAATAATAATTTAACAATATAATTACTTCTACCAGTTCCGTCTATTAGTAAAAGTAATTATTTTACAAGACAACTTATATGACTTACCATTTGGATTTTGGTGGCCTTAAGCGCTCAAGTTCTATGATTCTTCTTTGCTGAATCAGCTCCATTTCCTGCATTTTTAGAAACTCCAATTTCAGACGTGACAACTGGCAGTGGTATGGAGACTGCGGCAAAGGTGGTAATTGGTAACTACCTGCAGGAGATGTAGGAACATTGCTCGATGAATGGAGATTGCAGTCTCTTCCTATTTCTGGGGATGGGACATATGAACTTGATGATGTAGGAGACAACAGACCTGGACTGGCTGTGGACACACTTCGCATACTTCTTGTAGCCAATGATGTAGTAGAATTGGATCTACTGCATCTTGATCCTACTGACAATGATAGTTCCGATCTCATATCTGGCAAATTCGCTTTGGTAGATGAAAGGCGCATTTCTCCAAGTTTATTTTTCCTTTCATTCTTCCCATTTAACTCGTTTTCGTGGCTTTCTTGAGAGTCAGATACATAAGACGAATCTACAAAGTCATCACTTAATATGTTGTCACTGTACGTGGAAAAAACAGATGGAGATGATTGTTTGATATAATTCTCCTGTTTCAATTTGAGTTTTACCCGAAATTCATCATAACATTTGTCTAACTCTCTTCCTCTTGTTAGCTGCATGTCTGATACCATATGTCCAAGCGTTATTGGATAAACTTCGCGAATAACCCTTTCTTCTACAGAGGCAATTTTAGGTAAGGTTCCTTTTGTCATCTTTTTACCATAAGGTCTAGTTCGACCGGCCTTTAAATGAGGAGGTCGCATAAACCATTTGACAGAGGACCCTAACAGAAAGTCTTTAAAATCTGAACTGGGCCTGTTGCACTTAGAATGGCTATGTGGCTGATGCTTCCCATTCAGTGGTAACCAAATTATGCAAGAGTCATCATCGGCAGAATTTACAGGAATGTGCATAGTAAAATAGGTTTTATTCCTGAGCTTGTCACCTGTTCCCAGGAGATTCGTACTAATTTAAATGCATGTACAGTCTCCTGCCAAATGCTCCTAATCCTGACTCCAGCAGTAACAAAATATCGCTCGTAGAAAGTTTACCTAAAAGAGAATAAACAAGTTTTTAAACTGTATTCTTTTTCACAAGTTTTATTCACTGTATTCTTTAGTAAATCATTTGTGTGGCAAACTAACGATGAGGAACAGGCAGGAGTAGACTAGTCAAAAAGCTAGATGGTGATTATATCAGAAGCATTTTCCCACTTTTAGTTTTAACGCATATATTCCAACTTCCTTCTTACTCTTTCCCATTCCTTATAATGTGTTTTGGACACTATTCATTCTGCATCTCAGGCCTTTTTTTTTTTAGATAATCTGTCCCTAATCTCAGAAAATATCAGTTTTAAACAAAATAATCAGTTTCGCATAAGATCACTATTTGATCCGCAGAAAATTTTCGCAATTAATTTTATGAAAAACACATAAAGTTACACTCTAAGGTTTGAATTATCCTGATTCAAAAGGGATGGCTCAGTCGATAGCACATCATGATCATCCTCAAGCAGCCATGGACTACGGAGGTCCAACCAGACCGTGCAATTTAGTTCTCCAAGCAAGTCTGTCCTGAGCTACATCTGCTGCATCTGGTCACTGCACACCAATTCTAATAAGGTCCTGTTTGACATTGTCTGCCCACCGCATCCTTAGTCTCCCCCTCTTTCTGAAGCCTTCAAGCACACTGTTCATAACCCTATTCGCCAAACTATAATTATCCATACGTGCAACATGGCGAAACCAACGGAGTCTCTCTCTCTGCACAATATGCTGCTTAAAGGAGGTTGCAAACTTCTTTGCCTAGCCTCATCATTAGTTACAAAGCTGAACCACGTAATGCCCAAGATACTGCATAGTCATCTAGAATCAAAAGCATCTAGTTTTCTGTTATCTTGTTAACAAAACGTCCAAGTTTCACTACCATAACTAAACTCTAGAAAGAACCAATCTAATTTTAGTCTTTAGGTGTATACGCCTATTTCTCCACACTCTCCATAGATTCTTAAAAGTCCCGACAGCAATCCCTATCCGTCTGTTAATCTCATGCAGCACATCACCATTATCTGTTACATAGCTCCCAAGATATTTAAACTGCGACACCTGCTCAAGATTGCAACCATTCAGATTAACTGAATCACAGCCTACCTGACCAATTTTAATCACTTTAGTTTTCTCTCTGTTATAACCAAACCTACTTTAGTACCAGTTTCATCAACAGCTCGAATGAAAGAGTTCATCTCATCAACATCATTTGCTAAAAGGGCCAAATCATCAGCATAATCTAAATCAGAAATTTTCGTATCTCCAGCCCATTTAAGGCCAAAATCTTTCCCTTCAAATGAATTTCTCATAACATAATCAATAACAAACTAAAGAGAAAAGGAAACAAAATGCACCCTTGTCGAACACCAGAAGTAATGCTAAACCAATTGCTACAAGCCTTACCAAGTCTCACACACGACTCAGTGTTATTATAGAGAGCTTTCATTATGTTAACTAACTTGTCTTATTATAGAGACAAGTTATATGTTAACTAACTAGTGTTATTATGGAGAGCTTTCATTATGTTAACTAACTTGTCTAACATATGATCTCACAATCAACCACAAATTATGACATTCAATAGAGGCGAAAGCCTTTTTGAAACAAGCTCATAATCTGCAATTTCCAAATTCGAGTCCCACCTGGGCCAGCATTGAGATTTATCTCTGCTAAAAACTCCTCCCTGCCCTCGGTCAGTAGGGGACACAATGGGATTGGAAAGGCTGCAGTCCATTTGATGGGATATTAAGCTGTGGTCCTATGGGTGGAAGAGCCATGCCCTGTGCACAGTAAATAACACACTGTGTGTTTACTAAAGGTGGGTGGCCTTGACGGGGAGCTACCATCTGTCTTCTAACAGCTATCTAGTGGATCCTCTCTCCAAAACTTTCTCTGAGCCCTCGAGGTCCTTGTGACTTGGCCATTTAGTCCATCATGTACAAAAAAAGTACTGCTCAAAGGTAAAACAGCCAACCAACCAATCCTGGTTCTAATATATGTGTTTTATATAACATGGAAAATGTTTCAATTGATGCAGTATCCAGTTTTATATAACATGGAAAATGTTTCAATGGATGCAGTATGAAGTTTTTTATTCTCTGCACAGATTGAGTCACAGAGCTAGCTAGCGTATCCCATGTCAAAATCCCACTCATTTAGTTTCCAGTTCGCATAGTGTTTAGGATCACTTCCCATCTCCTCGTATATCTATTGTCATTTTTAGTTAATTTAGCAGCTCAAGAAGGAGAAGGCAAATAATGCGAATTACATTCCATAGACATATTTGCAGCAATTGATCCATTTATTAAGGGAAACACATGAACAAAAGAAATAACTCTAAAATCATGTTTTCATGGGATATTTTTCCTTTACTGCTTTGCATATGAAAAAAAAAATTACATTCTTATCATACCGTCTTGGGAGTGTATAAAGTAGGGGGGATGCTATGGGGGGATGCTCGTCAATAAGGACGATCGAGTGAGCCTTTGTGGCTCACTCGATCGTCCTTGTGGGATTTTGAGATCCTTTCTGAGGATGTTACGTGAGAATTAAACTCTATGATATAACTTATGGCTTTAAGCAAAAGAAGTTTACTCAGATGCCAATCAAATAAAGTTAAGAAAATTTCTTTTAAAACCTAAATATCCTATTCAGTCGGAATGATATTAATTAAAGGGATTTTTAATCAATTAAGATATACAAGGGTGGCAAAAGGAAATGAGAATGAGCATATAACTTGTGCAAGCTTCCTCACTAATCAAAAGGATTTAAGACATGTTTTGGCTGCTTCATTTGGGTTCTAGCAACCACTCATATGTTCGAATTGTGTGAATAGTGTCTGAGTTACGCTCGTTCGCATAAGACATGCTGGATAATGTGAGATCGAACACAATGTGTCCCTCAACGAATTTGTTCATCACAATAAGAATGCTCCTTCTCATTCAGCATTATGAGTGAAGCAGTTTTTGGCTAAAAAATCGCAATGATGGAATATACGACTTTATGAAAGGGATTTGTTGACATGTAACGCATAAAGATGCATAGGACAGAGCACCTAAAAGTAATTCCCAAAGAGGACTTCCGAAAACATTTTGAAGCATGCAAGACGAGAATGAAGAAGTGGCATTAGGGCCAATGGAGAGTACTTTGACAGGGAGCAGCTTTAATTTCCGTAATTTTCCAATAACAAGTTATATTGATATAGTCTCATTTCTTTCCTCCCATACCTCTTATAGCTTAAATAAGAAATTTTTAAATTTGATTCTAGAACTTTCTTGTTTTATGAAGGTGGATTAAAATGCTTTTCTTAACTTATGTTTTATTCAGAATTTGTTCTTTTGTATATTCATTAGAAATAAATTCTGTTATAGATCAATTTGCATATAAAAGAAAACTGATAAATTTACTGGACTTTTGGCTTTATGTGAAAATTTTTGTTAACGTATTTCCTCTAAAAGGAATTGTACATTGTCTCTTGTTTCGAAATAAATTTTGTGCAACAAATGGCTAATTCTTTAAAACGATTTTGTCAAATCACAGTGCTCATTAAAACTGTATATATATATTTATTCAAGATATTTCTTGACTTCTTAAAACTAGTTTTTTTGCAATTCGTCACTAACTAGAAATGCATGGTTTTATTTTTAAGTAGAGAATTTTTTCCCATGACTCTTTAAGAATATAGTTTTTTAATTTCTATTCGCAATTTTAGGCAAAATTCTCTTCGCTAAGATTGTGTTGGCCACCCTAACCTATAAGTTACTTATGGTGGCCATTGTGAGACAATTTGAAGGACTCAGCAGCCATATTAATTTAGGGCATTTAGGTATAGGGCAAGCTATCTAACGTTCATAGAAGCCCTTACATTGGCAGTGAGTACCTGAAAACTATGTAGTTGTGATCGTTTAAAAAAGATTAAATATTAAATATTTGCATCTTCACATTTTTAATTCATAAATAATTACATTGCGAAAAGCAAGAACATTTTACATTTGAAGAATAGGCTGTAAACAGAGAATCCAACATATTTTTAAAAGTTAAATTAATCCTTCGTTCTTTAAAAATAATTTCCAAAAGAAAATTAAACGTTTAGGAAAAATAATCACAAAGCTCTTGATTTAGACACATCCACCAGAGAATTTTTACGACTACAACGCTAGAAAGGGAAAAAAGGTAAACACACACCAGAAATTTTTCAAAGGCAATTGAGAAAAAAAATCAATCATTTAAGATTGATCTTCTCCCTTATATTTATTTTCTCATTGGAAAACTAACGCTGATAAATTTCTAAATATTTATTTCTGCTAATTAGATGCCACATTAAACTATGGGAGAGAGGAACTTTTCATGTTATTGAATTGCTTGAAAGCAACAAAAATATTCTATTTTCATTTTAATATTTTTAACATTTCATTTTATATTGAATATTAAAATATATGTCGAATTTTAAAATACCTGATCAAACTTTACCTCCATGATCAAACATTCAAAAGATCTGCCAATCTCGTGTGTTGATGGATTTATTGATGACACTAAAGCATTCTGGTTTCAAACGCACAGAATAAATATTTGTTTTTTTATCTGGATACAATTTTTTTGTTACTGCATGTATCCATTTTAGACATAGCTCTTCCTTAGTATCAGAAATTAATAAAAAACTAAAATGATCCCAATTTTTTTTAAATAGCGAACTATTGAATCTCAATTTTTATTGTTTTTTACTTACTCATTAAACGTAATTCCATTTCCTTTTTTTACAACTATTGGAACATTAAAATGCACAGCAACAATTAGACATTGTCTGAGAATTTAAAGTGTTTTATAAACCGAAATAAAATTAGATATCGAAGGGAAAGAAACACACATTATCCTATGGAGCTTAAATGCCATCGTAGATCGCAGATCATTAATTCATATTTGAAGTCCCAGGTAAAATTTTACCCATATCCTTCTCCATCTGAAGAGTGGCCTAAATGGCATCAGTTGAAAAACAAATAAATAAATAAACTACTTTAGTGGGCCCCTAAGGGCAGACATAACAAAATACTGAAAAGTAGAAATGATGCACAAGAGACCTAAAATGGAGAGCTTTCATCAGAGAAAGCCATCATTTTAGGCCTCTTGTATCTATTAAGGACTTTATGACCATAGTTCATCAAGTTGGAAATTATCTCATATGGATTTCTCTGGACAGCCTCAAAAAGCTTCGAGAGATAGCTTGAATATGAGAATAAATACTGTCGATGCCAAAATACTTATTCAGCTGTCTGTTGGCTATAAACCAGGGGGCATCGATCGCAGATTTCAAGATCTTATTCTACAAGACTTGGATCTTGTGAATATTATTAGGAGTGGTGTTCGCCCAGATTGGGGAAGCATATGTAATAATAGGACGAATGACCATATCATACAGAAAAGTTTATGGTCAATCGAAAGTAATGAATTTCTATGAAAGAGAGGTTCAGTACTTTCGATTGACCATAAACTATATTTTTAAGTTAATACTGTGAGTTGGCATCTCACAGTATTAACTTTTGTGATGATCTCATGTATATGGGGATCCCACTTGAGTTTCTCATGTAAGGTAACACCCAAATATTTGACAGTCTCCTGACACTTAATGGATTTATCTAAGATTGTAAATATGTAGGATTTTTAATCCTTTTCCCACTGAAGAGAATAGCAGTACTTTTCTCAGTATTTATCATAATTTTCCATTTATCGTACCAAATCTCCATCTCATCTAGGCAGTTCTGCAGTCTCTTGATAGCAAAATCAATTCCCAGAGAGGGGGGAGATGAGGGCGATTTCGTCAACATACTGAGCAATTTTAACACGATCAAAAGATGGCCTGTCAGACAAATAAAGCGAAAAGAGAGTAGAACCAAGGAGAGTGCCTTGAGGTACTCCAGCGGCCGTAACTCTCTTTGTAGAAATGGACGTTTTTACTTCAACCTGAAAAGTTCGATTGGACAAGTAAGATTGTAAAATACAGGTAAGACCCATAGGTACCCCGATCTTGAAAAGAGCTTAAACGCCACTGCCAACGAGTTGCTTTAAAGGGTCATGGATGCCGAGTTTCATAAAATCTGGTATTGGTGGCGCTAAAAGCAGTGATACGAGCAGTATGTTTTTAAATCGTTGAGAAAACTAGAAAACCTGCTATATGCTAAATGAGGTAATTTAGTGATTGCCTTCCTTTTAGTTATCATTTTGTAATTAGGAAAACTTTTTTAACGTTCTGTTTAGCTAGGTTGACCTGCATGATATAATAATGTTACTCAGAACCAAACTCGGCAGCCATGACATTTAAACTGAGGGATGATTGCTTGAATCTTTACAAATTGTTCAAGATCCAAGAATATTACCATTCAAAGTATCAAAAGAATAATATAGCACTACAACATGCATCAGGTTACCAAACGGCAAAGTTTATCTAAGATTGTAAATTTGTAGGATTTTTAATTCTTTTACCACTGAAAAGAATAGCAGTACTTTTCTCAGTATTTATCATAATTTTCCATTTATCGTACCAAATCTCCATATCATCTAGGCAGTTCTGCAGTCTCTTGATAGCAAAATCAATTCAATGGTTCCTGCATCCCATCAATCATATACTCTTCTCATGGAATCAATCCTAATCATGCAGATTCGTACTGAAAAAAATTAATTTTTTCAAAGCGTAGAATTCGACAATTTTTGGGGGGCTATTTTTTGGTTAGATCTGTTGACTGTAAGTAGAGTGACCAGATTCAGAGTAATAGATAAGGGGCTTTTGAATATTAAATTTAAAGGATTAAGCAGACGTCCCTGTAAAACGAGGATGTCTGCTCAATCTGGTTTGACAGTTCACACTTCACGACTATCGTTATAAAATTCCAGCCTCATTTTTCCAATCACTTGCATTACCGAACGAAATTTTTTATAACAATGATGCCACTTCTATTCTATTGGTAATGATTTGCTCATGCTGTACATTTAAATAAATATTTAAAAACATCTGAATAAAATTCCGGAGAAAGAGCTTTCATTTAGGGATTGTCTCCGGAAAACGGGACGTCTGGTCACACTAGCTGTAAAACAAGTATATATATTAACATTTTATGGTCAGTGGTTAACGTATATAAAAATTTGATTACTGACAAAAACTGAACTTCAAAATAGTTATCAGAGTTGTTATTATTATAAATGTAATACTAGAAAAATTGTGTGGACACCATGCCAACGAAGTACCCCGAACTCATATTGATGCAGTTTTGAGTTAAGCGGTCCCCAAGTTTGAAGTAATTATACTTTGTTATGCAGAAAGTTGCCTATTTATCAACAGATGAGTACACAACTTATGAACAGGAAACTGTTTTATATTGGGCAACCATACCTAGTTATTATAACTGATTTTTAAAAAAAAACATCTGTGAATTACGGGGCTTATGCAGAGTTACAGAAATTTCAGTTGATGCCCTTTTCCCCCTTTTGTTCTAGATGGTTTTTCCTCTAGCTTAAAACGTTTTTCTCTTTACGGTATCCTGTAAACGATTATAAATTATTAATGAGGAAAATTTAATACAGTATAGCTACGACATTATGTAAATTATTTACTGTAAACTTTAATGTCTCTAAAATATGAATTATTCAGATAAACGTTTTCTTGTCTACAGGACACTTTATTACTTACACTTTTAAACACGCAGAACAAATAATGTGGTTTGAGTAATTAATTATATTCATACTTTACAAAAATTCGGGACTCTATCAAAATAATATGGTAGATAATTTACATTTGACAAACCCCAAAATATTTCATGACTTAAATTCATTTAACAATTCTCTATTCAACCTTTTGAAAAATGTAAACAAAAAATTTTCAGACTTTCTTAAATCCTTATACGTTTATTTTTTAGATTTGGTATATTAGAATGAATACGATAGGTCATTTGATATATTTTGAAAATTTACCAGTCATTTTCGTGTAGTGGTCAGTTATATTGTATCGATATATAGCTAACATCGAATGGAAATTGAAATATCCGCAGCTAATAATATTCATATCTAAACCTTAAAAGCAGTTTGTTCTTTAATTTTTACTCCGAAATATCATTTCGGCACCTTCCAGATAAAAAACCACGTGGAGTAGATATAGTCCTGTTTAAAACCCAATATTATGACATTAATGTTATTATAGCTAAGGATTCATATTACATATTAAACAGTAACGTTTCACTGCAGTATATTTCTTAAAAACTGCTAAATTAGTAAAATTATAATCTCAGTTTAAGATATAATAAAAATGCAAAAAAACTTACCCTAACACAAAGCCACAGTCTTATCCCAGTTTGTTTTGTAATTGATTCGTGTAACCAGACGGTTGTCTAGCAACCATGCCAACCAACAATCACATGTCTAGAAAAATCTCCACCTCTGTGATTTGGCGCTTCGAGCGCATTGTGTTATAGTTGCAGATGCATGTAGCTGTTTCGTGTTGTATTAAAGATTGTCTTTTTCAAATAAACTACGTAATTTAAAAATACTGTAAATAAATCTAGAAAATGGCAGATCCAGAAAAGTACGATGGAATGCTGTTGGCAATGGCACAACAGCACGAAGGAGGGGTGCAGGAGGTATAAATGTTTAATATTTTATTATAACCCGGCTTTTGCTGCGTTGATAGGCCTATGCAGAATTTTCTTTAGTCTTAAAAGTAGTACGAAGAAAAATTGCATTTTACTGAAGTTATATATTTTATTACTTTAAGTGTGTTTTCATCAGTATTTTCTGATGAGTAGTTTAACTGAAATCAAATATATTCTTGGCCCAATAAACGAAGTTGCTAGCTGTTCATTAAAATTATTTTTATGTTAATTTGAATGTGTAATGATTGCGTGCTTACAGCACTTTGGTAATATGCATACTATTGTCCTAAATTGAGAGACTTAAAATATTGTTTTCCATAAACACTATAAATTTTAATAAGTATGAAAATTATTAAAGATGGATATGATCTTCCAGGTTCACTAATTTCGGTAATCAAAATTTCTGGATTAAATCAAAGGATTTGTCATGAAGCACATGTGATGTCAAGTATATATATTTTTGGTATTGCAATGAAAACAAATTTGTATCATTATGTGAAGATCTGTTGAATATATATCGCTTCCAGAATACCGCCGTTGTTTGGGTACAATAATATTAATTGGTTGTTACCAAGCAGTTGTCCTCATGGGTGTAGCAGCAAAACTAGCTAAAAGCTTTTGTTCAGTAAAACGAGCTAAAACAAAAACTACTTGTAATGTACTTGAACTTTACTAATTAATTATGAAAATCTAGCTATGAAGGTTTTTTATGATAATGTGGATGGATTGTTTGCCAGCCAATGTTATAATACCAGTTTTAACTGTAGCAAAACACCACATAAATGTATGTATAATAATCATACTGCAACTCACTATCCAATAGACCAAAGGTTCTTAAACTTGAATCAGGTGTGGACCCCTATTTTTAGTTGATAAGTTAAAAAATACTTTTTAGCTAGTAAGCAGGGTGAATCCACATTTTTAGTTGGTAAACATAGAACTACAAATTTAAGTGGTAAACACAACAATAATGCATTCTTAGTAAATGTGATTAACATGTTTCTCAAAAAAAACCCCAAAAAACATATGTTTGGAAATCTTGCCTGGCAATTCTTTAGAAAGGAGTGCTGATGCCATCATTTTGTTAATTTAAAAAAAAAAGCCTGTGAAAGTGGGGCCAGCCATGCAAACTATGTTTGTGCTTGCTCTCAAATGCAAAGTCCATTTTCAGCACCCTTACATATTTTACAGGGTTATGAGGTAAGCACTGCATTACTGCAAGTAATGCAATGCTTACTTCACTTAGTGACTTGAACCGGCCCTGAAACAGTCCAGTTTCTGGAATAACCAATTTTCCAGGAAAACAGTCCAATTTCTGGAATAACCAATTTTCCAGGAAAACAGTCCAATTTTCGCCATAACCTTGATACCAAAAGTCTGTGCACCACTACTACTTTGTAGGAAAAAAATTCCAAAATTTTTTAAATTATGGGCTAAAACAATAACAAAAATGCAGAAAAACAAGCAGTCGATCTGCACTCTAAAAGAAGCCTCACGGATTAAATAACCCAGTCAACAACAGTTAAATAACAAGTAATCACTAAAACATACAAAATCTTAAACAATATACTACCAATATGCACTATAAAAAACCCCGGGGATTAAACAAATGAATGGTTAAAAAAAGCGAAAAAAATTATATATCTAAACTAAAATGCTTTAATCAATCAGTTCTATAGAGTTGGAGTTGAAGGCAATTTTGGTGCTGCTGGAGTCTGAGTCGGTACATTTTTTTACTGACTCCGACGTCAATATAAATTTTAATAAAAATATGCTTTTGTGTGTGTGTGATGTCAATGGTAGCTTGGTGGTTAAACCACTTAAATAATAAACACAATGTTTTCCATTTCAGACACTAATGCCATTAATTAATTTTTTGTTTTCAGAAAATATTTTTGATTTTTAATGCTTATTTAATTTTGAGTTTTTCTTAAATTTCATAAATTTTAAACATTCAAGTCTAAAACTCCTTTCGTAATGGCAAAGAGAGTTCCAACAAACTCTGCAGTTTTTGAATATTTTACAATAACCACAGATGGGATATATTTAGTGTGTCAGTGTGTAATAGATGATGATGATGATGATGGTGAAAATTATGTCAAGTACAAATGTGGTTTTAGTGGCTCTGGTAAAAATGCACCAACCAGAGCATCAAATTTCAAAACAAGAATTGAGGAGTCTTAGTTTTTGTGTGCAGACTCCACAGTCCTGCAGTCAACATAATTTAAAATCATTCATGTTCAACCACTTCTTTTCTCTTTCTGATCATATACACCACCTATCCCCCAATTTACATTCATAATCCACTCAAACACTGCACCAAACTATGAATATTAACATATACAACAAAATTTTCAGTGATTATTTAGAAAGGAGTGGAGAGCTATGCACCAATCCCCTGTGATGATGCATAGAACCGGCCAGGCCTAGCACCTAATGTCCGACCCCGCCTTCTCGTGGTGCGGACCGTTAGTAACTTTCAAAAGAGATACTCTCTTGTGGAAGTGAACAGAAGGGGAGGGCTGCCAGATTAGTGTGGCCTACTGATCTGGACAACTATGGCTACTTTTCTTTTTTTTTCTACCCTGCTGAGGAGTGGTCAACCACACAGGGTCCTGGTGCTGACCATATAAACCTACTGGACTGGACAGATATATGGCTCTGAGCTTGATTATGGATCCTGATTTTGCTGCACTGGTGGGCTTCTGTGGAGGGAAAATCTTCCGCTGTGTTTTCTGTTTGTTTGTGGGTTGACAGCCCCAAGTGAATAGATTCACAGGATATGTTTATCAGCTGGTGGATAATCCTGAGCAGAAGTCATCGCAGGCACCTGAACTCTTTGCTTCTATTGGCATCGTCAAATTCTACATTGGAGGAAGTCTTCCAGTGTAGATGGCTTCACCTTCAGTAGTGGGGGAACGGGTCTTGCCCCATGTCTGCGATTAGGGGGCTGTTTGATATTGTCGGCATTCCCTCTCTCAACAAACATAGTTTCTTTAAACGTCCCACTAACCATTTTCTCTCCATAGGTAGTTGGAATGTGAGGACTCTGCACAGAGCTTTTTCTCTTGATGTCCTCGCACAAGAATTCCACCATTATAATTTAGATATTCTCGGCTTGCAAGAGACCAGATGGACAGATAAAGGTCAGATTCTTAAAAATAATCTTAAATTTCTCTTTTCAGGGAGGGACGACAATAAGCATCACCAAGGCGTGGGTCTGCTTCTCAGCAGACACGCTAGCGATAGGATATGAGTGCATTAATGAAAGGTTTCTTACAGCAAAATTTCAGACAAGCGTTAAAGACTTGAATGTTATCTGCTGTTATGCCCCCACTGAGGATGCCGATGAGGATGAGAAGGATAGGTTTTATGAACAACTTCAGGATATTTTGAATTCTGTCAAGAAAGGAGATATTACCCTTGTTCTTGGTGACTTCAATGCCAAAGTTGGTACTGACTCTGACCTTTGGGGAGGAGTAATAGGCCCTTTTGGTATTGGTAGCTGCAATGGCAATGGGCAACTTCTACAGGTAAGTAAACTCAATGGATTCAGAATAACTAACACTTATTACAAACACCGCGACATACATAAGTACACATGGGTTTCACCTGATGGGCTGCATAAGAATATGATTGATTACATATTAATTAACAGCAAATGGGCTAGTTCTGTTAGGAATACCAGGGCATATAGGGGAGCTGAAATTGGATCTGACCATTACCTTGTTAAAAGTGTGTTGCAACTTAAAAAGTGTTGTGCTAGGGTTAAAAAATTTACTTTTAATACTGAAGCTCTGAAAGATCCAGTTACAGCCAAAGCTTACCATGATAGGTTACTTAGTCATTATGACAGTAATGGTTTGCTTACTACTGAAGTTGAGGAAGAATGGGGCCATTTTAAACAGGCTTTTTTGGACACTAACAGTACTCTTTTAGGAAAAAAGGAGCAGAAGAGGCAGAATTATCTGAGTGATAAGGCACTTGAGCTTATTTCGAAAAGAAAGAACTGCAGGAATGTCCTTAATCAATACCCTACTAGTCCTAATAGAAAGCATTACAGAGAACTTAATAAGCGTGTAAAAGATCAGTTAGCTGCTGATAAAAATCTTTGGCTTGATGGTTTGGCTGACAAAGCCGAGGAAGCAGTTAGACAGCACAACAGCAGAGAGCTGTACCAGATAGTTAATGTTTTGTGTGGTAGAAAACGGACAGGCATACAAAGATTGAAGGATAAACAAGGTAAGGTTATAGAAGGGGAGGATTCTGTCATGGCTAGGTGGGCTGAGCATTTCAGTGATGTTCTAAATAACGTAGTTAGTTCTACTCCCATTGTTTGCAATGATGATAGATGCATTGGTGGCTTTAATGTTGGCCCTATAACACAATCTGAAGTTATTTTGGCTGTTTCTAAACTTAAACTACATAATTCCCCAGGGGTAGATGAAATTACTACAGAAATGCTTAGAGCTGGGAATGTTTCGGTTACCACTTGGACGACTGAAATTCTGAATATCTTTTATGATAAAGGCATGGTTCCTAAGGATTTTACCAGAGCTATTGTTATCCCTATTTTCAAAAAAGGTGATCGCAGTTCTTGTGATAACTATAGGGGTATCAGCCTACTCTCTGTTCCAGGTAAAGTTCTTTCCATGATTGTGCTTAATAGAATTAAGAATCTGGTTGACAGTCAATTGCGTGATGAGCAATGTGGATTCAGAAGTGGTAGGGGATGTGTGGATCAGATATTTTCACTTAGGCAGATTCTTGAGAAATGTTTAGAGTTTCAGAAACCTTTGGTTGCTAGCTTTGTTGATTTCAAAAAGGCTTTCGACTCTGTTGATCGTCATAATTTGTGGTTGATTGTGAAATCATATGGTATACCTGACAAGTTAGTTAACATAATGAAAGCTCTCTATAATAACACTGAGTCATGTGTGAGAGTTGGTAAGGCTTGTAGCAATTGGTTTAGCATTACTTCTGGTGTTCGACAAGGATGCATTTTGTCTCCTTTTCTCTTTAGCTTGGTTATTGATTATGTTATGCGAAATTCACTTCAAGGGAAAGATTTTGGCCTTAAATGGGCTGGAGATACGAAAATTTCTGATTTAGATTATGCTGATGATTTAGCCCTTTTGGCAAATGATGTTGATGAGATGAACTCTTTCATTCGAGCTGTTGGTGAGACTGGTAGTAGAGTAGGTTTGGTTATAAACAGAGAGAAAACTAAAGTGATGAAAATTTGTCAGGCAGGCTGTGATTCAGTTAATCTGAATGGTTGCAGTCTTGAGCAGGTGTCACAGTTTAATTATCTTTGGTGCTATGTAACAGATAATGGTGATGTGCGGCATGAGATTAACAGATGAATAGGGATTGCTGCTGGGACTTTTAAGAATCTATGGAGAGTGTGGAGAAATAGGCGTATACACCTAAAGACTAAAATTAGACTGTATAATAGTTTGGTTCTTTCTAGGGTTAGTTATGGTAGTGAAACTTGGACACTTTGTAAACAAGATAACAGGAAACTAGATGCTTTTGATTCCAGATGCTTACGTAGTATCTTGGGCATTAGGTGGTTCAACTTTGTAACTAATGATGAGGTTAGGCAAAGGAGTTTGCAACCTCCTTTAAGCAGCATATTGTGCAGAGAGAGACTCCGTTGGTTTGGCCATGTTGCCCGTATGAATAATTATAGATTGGCGAATAGGGTTATGAACAGTGTGCCTAAAGGCCTCAGAAAGAAGGGGAGACCTAGGATGCGGTGGGCAGACAATGTCAAACAGGACCTTGTTAGAATTGGTGTGCAGTGGCCAGATGCAGTAGATGTAGCTCAGGATAGACTTGCTTGGAGAACTAAATTGCACGGTCTGGTTGGACCTCCGTAGCCCATGGCTGTTTGAGGAGGAGGAGGAGGAGGATGAGTGATGCTATTTTTTTTTTAGAAAAGAAGTCTGTAAAAATAGTTGCATTTTTTTCCAAAAAAATTATAAAGCATCTTAAAAACAAAAAAGCACAAAATTATAAAGCAATGCACTGCTATTCTGCACTGGACAAAATCCCTAGGGGTTAAATGACCCAATGGGGTAAACAATCACAAAAAACACCCCCAAATAGTGCACCAGGCTCTTAATCTGCAGTTCCCAGGTTTGAATCCCAGTTGGGTCAGCATTGAGATTTATGTATGCAAAATTCCCCACCATGCTCAAGGTCAATAGGGCACACCAATGGGCTTGGAAAGGCTGCCGTCCATCGAATGGGACTTTAAGCCGTGGCCTCATGTGTTGGAGAGCCATACTCTGTGCATTAAAGAACATACATGTACTTAATACTAGATTAATGCATATGCCATGGTCAAGGATGACCTTGACAGGAGGCTACCATCTGTCACCCAACTGCTGTCCACTGGGTCCCCTTCCCCAACCTTCTTTGAGACTTTGTAATCCTTGTCACCTGGCCATTTAGCTCATTGTGTGCAAAAAAGTGCCACTCAGAGGTAAAACAACCCAACCCCAAATCATAAAAAATGAAAAGCTGATCCGTACTAAAAAAAAAAAACTTTCAGGGGTTAACTAACCCAATGGATAAAAAAAAAACATATATGAAATAAAAACTACCACATAATCTAAAATCTTTCATGCCCAAACCACATTTCCCTTTCTGAACACATACACCACTATCCCCAATTAATATTCATAATCCACTCAAAGCCGTGCCATGGCTGAGTGGTTAGTGTTGCTTGGCTACTGATATAAGGGAACTAGGATCATGTCCTGAGTAAGACGGATGTTTGTGTTGTTTTTCTGCTGAGGTCCTGCCATCCTCACAGACCTATTATGACATATAAACTGACAGGCTCCTGTCAGACCCCTCTGCCAAGCAGCTGTTTGAGAGAGTATTTTTAATCCACTCAAACACTATACTGTATTACCAACATACAATGAAATTTTCAAATTCTCCTATATTCTCCATGAATACAGCAACAACCACCACACTTGAAAAAACTATGGAAAAATACACGTCAGATTTCCCACAAAACCATTTGAATGAATGAAATTCCACTATATATTGAAACTACCCATATTCGTGACATCATACTTGCTCCTATCTACCACCTAATTCTATTCATATGCAACAATACGATGTTTTGTCATATCCCTGTGCTTCTACAGACTTACTGTACTCGCAACTCCATAGACTTAACATTATGACAACAGTAGTGTCCCATGATAATAAGAGCCTTACAAAAATATCAATATATAGATATTTATTACCATTGTATAGACAAGTTATACATTTCATATAAAGTATTTTACATATTTCCTAAAATTATGCATTCAATTTTAGGAATATTGAAAACATCCACAAGAGTTCAAGTAACTCGCATGTGGGTTTATGCAACCTTGACTTACTGAACTTGTAATCTGCACTTGTTTGGAGAAATGTTTTTCCCATCAAAAGCAATTTTACTGCTTTATGGTTTCATGAACTGGAAATGGAGCACATGATAAACGAACAGTTTCACAGTTACAGAACCCAGCCATGCAAGCTTCAAAGTTATAAGTGGTTTCAATCTCCATGTATGTTCTAAATCTCCATGTATTTTGAAGAAGTGTTGCTACATTTGCTGCTTCAAAAAGGATAGAAAAGTTTCACAAGTTTGTAGCACCTGCAATCATCATTCTTGCAAAAAACATACTTTATTTTGTAATACTGAATATGCTGCTTAAAACTTTTAGAGACAAACTACTCCAAAGGGAGAGGATAATTACTGTACTATAATTAAGAGTACTAGATTAATGCATATGCCATGGTCATACAAGGGCCTCACAAACAGCCCAAGTAGAATAAAGTTCATGTTTTTGTAGAATGTGAGGGCCCCAAATAGTACCCAGGCCTAGGTCCATTGCATTGTAATCTAGTACTGCCTCGAATGCAGAGCTGAAATAGGTGGATATTATTTTGACAGAAATGAAAAAATAACCTATAGGGTAAAGGTTTGTATCAACAAGATTTAACTAGAAGTTCCATTTATCTCTGGGGAATATAGTGCATTTTCATACATATAGATTCGTTTTCAAATGGATTTTTTTTTGTGGGGGGGGGGGGGGTATTTTTTAACTTCAGTCATCTCAGTCACCAAATGCTTAGCTACTGATTAATGGCACCTGGGTTTAGCAAGTGCTAAACAAGACTTGGATGTTTATTTTCTTGTGTTGCCTTTTTCACAGACCTCTATTGTGTATTATATACACAGGCTCCTGTCAATCCTCTGTGGCAAGTTTGAGGGATGATGGGATGTAGAGCTGTAGTCCTGTGTGCAGGAAAGTCATACCTTGAGCATGTTAAAGAACATGCTGGATGGCCCTTACAGATGGCTATCATGTCTCCTAACAGCTGTTCAGTGGCTCCCTCCTCCAACCTTCTCTGAGTCCTCATGACCTGATCCATTTTGTCCATTGTGTGCAAAAAGTGCCACTCAGAAGTGAAACAATCCAACTAACCTAAACTGATCAAGTTTTAGAAAATGTGAGGAATCAATTTTTATTAGTATCCATCCCCCCAAAAAAAATAAATTATTTATCTCTTAAAAAGGAGACACCCCACCCATCCCCTCTGGGAATAAGGAACAAACCACTGCTGTCAGTGTAGCCACTCAACCATAATTCTGTAACACTAAACTTCAAACTTTTAACTTGATAGATGGTTGCAAAATTCACTTAATGCTCAACCATTTTTCAGCTCGAGCAACCTTTAATAGCTTAAATGTAAACTATTGTATGATTCCAAAAATGGTGAATCATACATAATATTGTATTAACACCTAATGAACCCAAAAGTGTTTTATCTCTTGAAACAAATTTTAATGTCCAGAGATAGACAGATGTCAAAATGAAATTAATAGTTCTTTTTTTTTCAAAACAAGCTAAAAAAGAATGGGTTCAGAAGCAGCATTAATTAAAATGATAAAAGATTAACATCATAATCCTAATTTTAAACAGGTTCGAGTCCTGCTTTGTCAGTAGGGGACACCAATAGGCTTGGAAAGGTGCCATCTGTCAGATGGGATGTTAAGCCATCATGACCCCTTGTGCAGAAGGGCCATACCCTGTGCATGCTGGATGGCTTTAATGGGTGGCTACCATCTGTCACTTAACAGCTATCCAGTGGGTCTCCTCCCCCAATCTTTTCTCAGCTCTTGGGGTCCTTGTAATCTGGCCACTTAGTCCATTGTGTGTAAAAAAAGTGCCACTCAGAGGTAAAACAACCCAATTCTAATTTTAAAGCAAATATTATTAGCTTTCCTACTTCAGAACAACTAGAAGTAGCAGAGTAATTGCTATTCTACACCATTGAAACAGTAGCATATAACAATAAAGAAGAAATGAATTGGAAAGTAAAGAAGAAAGGATGGAAGAGTGGAAAAAAAAAAATAGAAAAATCACACTCAAGTGTGGACAAAAGTAAGTCTCACACCAGTACTTACTAACATACAAACACACATGAATAACCTACTGAGAAAATCACAGTTTGAATCATGAAAGTACAGCAGGAATGACATTGGTAGGAATTGAGACCATTTCAGTGTATCATATAAATTGTTTTATGAAAAAGGAAGTGTTTTGTCTTTTTGTATGAAACATCAGATGCAAGGAATATCCAGGCTTACTTAGGTACACTAAGTGTAGAGAATTTCTTAAGGTCATATTAGGAGTAAACCATTTTTAAAAATTTACTAGTGAATCTTTATGTCATCATATTGTATCAGCAGGTACTTGCATTCTGGATATATAGTAGAACAGTAGTTTTATAATTTTTTTTAGGGTGGAAGAAAGCATGGGTGGAGCAATTTTTAATAGCCTATGACACTCCCCATGTTATAAACTTTCATTTGATAAATCATTAAGTTTACCCATCATTTTAAAGATGTGAGGGAACAACTGTTTTGACAAATGATGCATGAAAAGCAATAGAAAGATAGGTAATAAAAACAGTGTAAAAATAAAATGGGAAAGAAAAACTGGCATTCCACAGACATCATAACTGACTTAAACCAAATTCTATTTCAGTTTTCACATGGAAAACTGTAATGAAACTTCAGTTGCATTCTCTTTTAAGCACCTTGGCCTGTGCTGAAAATGCCAAGAGGTAGAAACTTGAAGCTGGCTCAATTTCCTTGAACTTTTACAACTGTAATATGAAGTGTAAAAGATTTATTTTTCATTCACTGAAGACTCATAAATGTTTTCTGTAATCAAGCTCTTGATTGAATTTTTAATTAACTTATATGCATATGTATGTCCCTTTAGTTCAACTTCGGATTTTCTTTTTTCCCCCCCAGCTTCTAGACACCATCTTCAGCTTTCTTGCTCGAAAAACAGATTTCTTTGTTGGGGGTGGACCAGATGCTGCCAGAAAGGTAGGTGCCAAGGAACATAGTGATAATCATATAGTAAAAGAATGCAAATTGTCAAATTTTTAATATTGTTCAGTGAATGTTTGTTTTCAAATCGTTACTTTTACTGTTGACAGATTTAATTTCAAGTGCTCATATCCAAAGACTAATATTTTGCCATTTATGGCCAGTGGTTGTTTGTTTGCTTTTAATATTCAGTTGTCATATGCCAGGCCATTATTGTCAATAAAAAAAATCTAGGTATTGATTACTTTTTTTAATCTATTTTACCATTTATTGCTTTAACCAACAACTTCAAAGACTAACATACAAAAGTTGGTTAAGTGATAGGAAGCTTGACCTCCACTTTCAGTATTGTTAACATCTTTTAACATTATCAATTGAATAATTTAGAAATAATTTAAGCAAACTTCAGTTAATAAGGGGAAATTTGAGCAGGACAGAGACTGAGATACCACTC
This sequence comes from Ryuthela nishihirai, assembly GCA_038380435.1. NCBI lineage: Eukaryota > Metazoa > Arthropoda > Arachnida > Araneae > Heptathelidae > Ryuthela > Ryuthela nishihirai. Next base: position 48,543,768 of record JAWZYU010000024.1, on the reverse strand, counting down.
TTGGACCTCGATTCAACAGGGTCACATTCAAGTCAAACATGGCTCAGAATCAGTTTTTTTCTGCTAACTACTATGGTTAGTTGCAACATTACTAGCTGTAATAAAGCAATTTAATATAGTTATGGATGTGAAAGTGATAATAGAAATGAGTTTGGACTGTGCTGGGTTCAACCTGTGCCCCTTGGCTCGAAATAGTACATACAACTTCTGAAAATTGAATAATTTACAAATGGTTTATTTAATTAATAAACATCAGTTAGGAAAGGGAGGGGGGAATTATTTTGTGCAAGATTGATTTCACATGTGTTTTCTTTCTGGTGACAAAAAAATAACCATAGTATTAATGTAGATATAAACTAGTGACTTTGAACACAAATTTTGGAACTATTTGTACCAATACTTAAAAACTTATTTTGCAAAAAATTGTATTATGCGATAATTTTGAAAGAGTGTACTTACTAAACTTCTGTATTTGGCCTCTGTAATAGTCTACAAAGTTAAACTTGTTGATAAAATTGCACTAAAACAGGCTTTTACCAGCCTGAAAGAATTTCAGTCTAGAAGCATCAGATCTCACTATCAGATCCAAAATAGGTGTCACAAGATTGCATTACAGTGGCGAGAATACAATTTTAGAAAGAATGTAAATATAATTGGTTATATATTACTTTTTTTTAATATAGGTATATAATAAAATAAGTAAAACTATTTCATTCCTTTTACTTTGGGGTTACTTTAATGCCCATAAAAGACCAAAATGTCCAAAATTTGAAACGGACTAGTCCAAACATTCCTTAGCCTCTACTACCCTCTACCTTTTTCTTAGATTTCTTGGGTTTTAAAAGATTATTTAGTCTTCCTTGATGCTATGCTATTATTGTGACATATTTATTTTATCTAAATGCATAAAAAAAACACATTCATACCATGTAAAACCAAGTCTGTTATTGTGTAAAATGAGATTGGATGAATTTTCTTGACTGTATTATGCTGAAACCATGGGGTGGGAGTTGACTTGGTTGTGTACCAGGATTGTAATCTGATGTTCTCAAGTTCAAGTGCCAACTGGGCCTGCACTGATAATTTTCTTTGTTAACCCTTCTCAGTGAGAAAGGCTACACTATTAGGCTTGATAAAGCTGCTGTCCACTGGAGGAGAAGTTAAGCTGTGACCCCATACACAGGAGAGCCATACTCTGTGCACAATGAACACACTGGATGTTCTTGATAGGAGACTCCCATCTATCAGCTGTATAGTGAATCCCATTCTCCAATATTGCCATTTAGCCCATTGTATGCAAAATTGTTCCATTCAGGTAAGGCAATTCAACAACTGAAACCATGTAAATGGATAGATAGGAAGACCAGCTAGTTGACAGATGCTGAAAAATTCATTTGTGGCAATTGAAGAATGTGTAGAGTTTGTTTTCTATTAACAGAGAGATGGGAGACAACTCCTGGCATAACTTGTATGCATAAAAGATGGGAGTGAATGAACATTCATTTCAGCTGAATTGCAAAAGGGTAATTTAGTACCTTAACAAAAATTTTGGTTACCTACACTCTTTTAAAAATATGTAAAAGCAATATCTGTGTATATGTATGATGGGAATAATGTATGTAGTTTTTCAGAAATACATATTTTACCTGTCTCAAAACACTTTTTTTTATAATGAAGATTTTCATCTCCTTAGAAATTGGCTGTGATTTCTTAGTGTTAATAATACTACTACAATGAATAATGTTAATAATAGTGAATGAATAATGTTATAATTAGTGAATAACATGAATAATAGTAATAACATGTAATAATGTTATAATTAGTGTTAATAATACTACTACAATGAATAAGAAACTAAAGGACATTAAACTTTTTTAAGTATTTGATCACCCAAATTATTTATCAGATAAAACAATAATATTAAAGTAGTGGGATAACTTTCATGCATGCTTGTTTGTCTTCATTCAGCTGGATCTCTAGAGAAAATAATCTCACTGAGACTATTTAAAAAATTAATATTTTAGTAGTTATGGCGAGTTGTCATGTCTGTTAGGGGTAGGGGTTGTAATGCACCAGGCTCATAATATGTAGTTCCTAGGTTTGAATCCTGTTTGGGCCAGCATTCAGATTTATCTGCTAAACCCCCACCCTACCTTCAGTTAGAAAGATGACAAAGAGGACCCTTGGAAAGGCCGCCATCCTTTGGATAGGACGTAAAGCATGGTCCCGTGTGCAGGAGGGTTCATGTTCAAGAACATGCTGGATGGCCTTGACAGGAGGCTATCATCTGTCTCTTAATAGCTGTCCAGTGGGTCCCCTTCCCCAACTTTTTCTGGGCCTTTGGGGTACTTGTGGCCTGGCCATTTATCCCACTGTGTATAAAAAAAAAGTGCCATTCAGAGGTAACCCATATCTGTTAAATATTTACAGTGGCAATGATGAAATATCTCAATGGGCATTCTTTTCATTCTCCTGAAATGGATATGACAAGGTTTCTCAAGTTTTCTCATCATATATACACCTCTATGGAAAGAAGGAATTCTATACTACATATATAGCTCCTTATGGTGGCCACACCTATCCTTCTCACCATTTAGATCTTTTGTTTTCATGTAACTAGTTAAGCATAAAAAACTGTGTTGGAAACAGTTTGAAAGAGACAGAAATTGCCAGTGTGTATTTTCATGATGAAAAATGTGCTGCAAGATTGGTATTCATTCTTTTTTAGATGAAATTGATAGTGGTGCATCTACAGAAAGTGATTCTGAGGTGTTGGAAGAGTCTGAAGACAACATATCTTCTGATTGAGAACTTGGGGATTCATCTGATAAAGAGGTTTTTACATCAACTCACAAATAGATGTTTATAGACCACCTCTAGCTCCCCCTCACTTTCCATATACTGGTACTCCAGGAATAGATGCAGATATGCAGTTCACCAAGCCTTTTGACCTATTTACACTGTTTTTGACTCTGTACTACTTGTATGTTTGGAAATAATCATTTTGCCTTTGCAAACAACTTGAGTAAATTTTCATGAGCTAAATCAGGGTGGATGCAATCTTGAAGAATTAATGTTTCTTTTATATGCTTATTCTTCAAGGAATCATCCATAAACTATACAGAAGTGTTACTGGTTTATCCAGAGGAGTAGCTGTGGGGGGCTCCCCCCCAAAGTAACTCAGAGTTGGCAAAATTCGAAGTGACTTCATAAAATCTAGGTGAGTTGTGAAAATTTGTAATCGTTTAGTTTTTGTAAAATTAAGGGGAGTTAACAAAATCTAAACAACTTTGGCAAAATCGAGGCAAATCAAACTTAGCAAATCTAGGGCAGTTGGTGAAATTTGAAGCCACTTAGTAAAATACAGGTGAGTTGGAAAAATTTGGAGTTAATTGGTAAAATCTTGGGAAGTTGGCAAAATTCGGAGTGACTTGGCAATATCATGGGGAATTGGCAAAATTCAGGTGAGATGTAAAAATTGGGATTTTTTTCTGTAAAATTATGGCAAATTGGAAAATCTGTGGGAGTTGGCAAAATTTTTAGTGTTTTTTTAAAAATCAGGTAAGACATTAAAAAAAAAATTTTTTTCCTGTAAAATTATGGCGAGTTGGCAAAAGTGGAAACTTGGCAAAATCTAGGGGCAGTTGGAAAAATTTGGAGTGACTTGGTAAAATCATGGAGAGTTGGTAAAATTCAGGTGAGATGTAAAAATTGGAATCTTTTTTCTGTAAAATTATGGTGTGTTGGCAAAATCGTGGGGAGTTGGCAAAATTTGAAGTGACTTAGCAAAATCATGGAGAGTTGGCAAAATTCAGAGTGAGATATAAAAATTGGAATCTTTTTTCTGTACAATTATGGCATGTTGGCAAAATTGAGGCAACTTCGCAAAATCTAGGAGAGTTGGCAAAATTCAGAGTGACTTTGAAAAAATCAGGTGAGATATAAAAATTTTGATTTTTTTTTCTCTAAATTTTTGGTGAGTTGGCAAAATCGAGGAAACTTGGCAAAATCTAGGGTAGATGGCAAAATTTGAATCCACTTGGTAAAATACAGGCGAGTTGTGAAAATTGGGATTAAATAAATAAAATAAATACCCCCCTCAAGCAGCTGCTTGCCACAGAGGTCTGACAGGAGCCTGTCAGTTTATATGCCATAGTAGAAGGTCTGAGAGGATGGCAGGACCTCAGCAGAAAAACGACACAAACAGCCATGCCTTACCCGGGGCTCGAACCCAGGTCCCGTAGATCAGTTTCATGAAATTAAGGAGAGTTGGACAAATCGAGGCAACTGAGCAAAATCTAGGGGAGTTGGCAAAATTCGAATCCACCTGGTAAAATACAGGTGAGTTGTGATAATTGGGATTGGGTTTGTGAAATTAAGGACAGTTGACAAAATCGAGAAAACTTGGCAAAATTTTTGAGAGTTTGAAAAATTTGCAGTGACTTGGCAAATTCAGGAGAGATGTAAAAATTAAGATTGTTTTTGTAAAATTAAGGAGAGCTGAAAAAATCAAGGTAACTTGGAAAAATTTAGAGGAGTTGGCAAAATTTGAAACCAGTTGGCAAAATGCAGGTGTGTTGTGAAAATTGGGATTGGCTTTATGAAGTTAAAGAGAGTTGAAAAAATCTTGGGGAGTTGCAAAATTTGAATCCAGTTGGGAAAATACAGGCGAGTTGTGAAAATTGGGATTAGTTTTGTGAAATTAAAGAGAGTTGGCTAAATCATGGGGAGTTCGAAAATTTTGAAGTGACCTGGCAACTTTAGGAGAGATGTAAAGATTGGTATTGGTTATGCGTAATTAAGCAAAGTTGGCCAAATCTAGGGGAGTTGGAAAATTTCGGACTGATTTGCTATAATTCAGGCAAGATGTTAATATTGGGATTAATTCTCTAAAAATATGGCTAGTTGGCAAAATGCAGGAGAGTTGTAACCCCCTTCCTCCCCATGGAGCAAAAATCTAGGTACAAACCTGAGAGAGACATTAATTTGTCAGTTAGTAAAATTTGATTTTGGAGTTGGAAAATTTTTGATTTCTACCCCCCCCCCCCCCCCCCCCCAATCAACCATAGTCCTTTGACACCCCTGGGCTTATCAAAAGAATAATTGGTGTAAAGACTGTGAAGTTCCACTTTGTGATGTCCTTCTGCTGAAGTCTCTGTGGCATATTAAACTGGTAGGCTCCTTCAGACTTCTTGCAAGCAATGCAAGCTTGAAAGGTAGCCTACTTTCAAAATAATTGATCACTGCCAAATTTATTCAAGAAGTACTTGAGTATTTCTTTGAATGTATATGTGCTGAATGAAGACTTGGGTGTAATACATAATAATTTTGGCAATTTGAATAAGTTCAAATTGCCAAAATTATTATGTATTACACCCGAGTCTTCATCCATTGGCTTATCTGGAAACATTCTTGTGATATATGTAAAAGGGAGTCCTTTAATATAAATCTTTATAAAAATTGGTAAGCTTGGTAGCATGCCAGGCTCATAATCTGCGGTTCCTCAGGTTCAAGTCCCACCTGGGTCAGCGTTGAGATTTATCTCCGCGAAACTCCCCCACCCTGCCCTCGGTCAGTAGGGGATACTGATGGGCTTGGAAAGGTTGCTGTCAGTCGGATGGGACATTAAGCTGTGGCCCCATGTGTGGACCCTATGCACATTAAAGAACACGCTGGATTGCATTGACAGGAGGGTACCATCTGTATCTCAACAGTTGTCCAGTGGGTCCTCTTCCCCCATCCTTCTCAGCACTTGGGGTCCTTGTGATCTGACCATTTAACCCATTGGGTGCAAAAAAGTACCACTCAGAGGTAAAACACCCCAACTTTGCATTATAAAAGATTGCTGCAATCACCATATCTGCTGTCTTCACTAACAGAGAAGTCATTGATTTCAACAAGCAATGAGAATGAAGGATGAGTCCATACCAGAGGTGCTGCTAGTGTGATGGAAGGGGTACTCTCTATGGCCAGCATTCCCACCTCTATATCATTCAGGTATACTAATAGTTATCTCTTCTGCTCACCATGTCTGTTTGAGTCACTCATGATGCACCTTACTTATTTCTCTCTCAAGGCATAACTACATTTTTGTGATTTACTATTGGTCCCACCAGCATTGATTATTAAGGTAAGTTACAAACCAAGATTTGTTTATTTCATCTTGACTCATCTCTCTCTCTCTTACATCTGCTGTCACATTGGAGTATAACTTACTACATTTTATCTCATATTTTTACTACATTTTATCTCTTCCCCAATATCCCCAATATTAATATATTTCTTATTAATTTTCTCTTGAATATATACTACCAAATTTACTTAGGGAACTCTGATGCATCAAAACATTTTGGACATTCATCAGTGAAACTCATTTTTTCCACAGAGTATTGATTGAGTCTTGCATTAATAACACTTTAGTGTGTATGGTATCCCTATTAACACCTGAGCAATATTGGAAAATTGCCATTCCCATTGGATGACACTGCTCGTGACAAGATTGAGAAGATTTTGGTTACAATTAGTGGAGAAATGAACTAGTCAGTGATAGTTTAGTGGTCTAGAACACTTCATATGTAACTAGGAGACATGGGTTTGTGTTCCACTCACTCATTGGCAGAACTTATTTTTTCCAAAAGATATTTCTTGGATTCTCTATATTTACTATTGATTGATTCTTATAATTTATGCTAATTGGAATTCTTTAAATACTGATCATAGCAGACATTGCTGCAAATCCTCCACACCACCCACAGTGCAAGGCAAATTGACTTAAATCTTATATGATGATTCACTGTCACCATTTGACCAATATTAAAATTATCACAGCTGCTAAAAAGCCATAAAATAATGCTGGAACGAATGTTGGGATCATAACACAAAATAAGGCATTACACAGCTTCATTTACAACCCACCCTTATTGTCCCCAACTTGCCTTCATCACATGCACAAAATTTATATTCCATAAATATCATACCCATGCCCTAGGTATATGACCAGAACGGAAAAAAATCTCACATATTATAAATTTCAAAGAAAAGCTTGTTGAGAATTTACTATGCTATATATCAGTTAAAAGCAAAATGCAGATAGGTCCTTTTCAAATTGCTGATTCTACAAATGTTGGTTTCAATGATGTGTTGTCAAAGTTATTTTTAACAAGTTTTTTTTATAAATATCTTTTGTTGGAATAGTTAATTTTATTAAATTTCATGATAATGATAAGTATAGAACACTTAATTAAAACTGGCATAATATAAATAATTTATGAATCAGCTTTAGCATTATTAATTTACTATCTATCACATTTGTATTATTTCTTTTGTATGTTTAATTTTATATTACTGTTTATTCTTAGCTACTTTTAGATAAATTTAAAAAGTATGAAGATAAAGCTGTAGCTGAAAAAGCCAAGAAAGATGAAGAGAGAGAGCAAGCTGAAAAACGCCGTCAAGAAAGGGCAGCCCGTAAAGCTAAAGAAGAGGAACAAAAGCAAGAAGTCTCACAAGAACCTAAAATTAAGGAACTTACTGAAGCAGAAGCTGAACAACTGCAAAAGGAACTAGATAAGGTATGGCTTTATTTTCAGATTTAGTTGTTAAAGGTTTATGATTATAGTTAAATTTAAATGTAAATAGGGAAAAAAATGTGTTTTGGTCCATTTGTAAAGTCACTTTATGAAAGCATTTTAGTTTTTATACAGAACTTGATACAAGTGAATGTTGCTTAACATGTGTGTTCCTGATCGCATGTGTTAAATGAAACATATGCTAAACATGTTATGTTTTCGTACTGAAATGCATCTCTGATTGGAAGATGCATAATGTATGCTTGAGAAATAAACATTTAAAATGAATAATACTAAATGTTTTAATTACCTTTGCATGTAATCTATAAATGTGAGTGTAAAGATTTATTCACCAAAAAAAGTGTGAATGAACTCCGAATTGAGTACCTTTGGAACAGTCCATTGTAGTTAATAGCAAAATATATAGGGGAAGGGAGTATGCAAAGGGATTCTCATGTTGCATTGATGTAGTGGGTACAGATGAAAAATGCAGAATTAAACTTTTGTATGTACTTTTAAGGTCGTTGTGTGGGTGAAAGAAATATTTTGGAACAGCCAGTTTTTCTCAGTTGAAGTGTGAAGGTCTAATTGAAACTTGTGTAACGTTATCATGAGTATCATATGTCATCTTGGTATACCATTGTATGTGTATACCAAGACTACGTGAAATACGGCAAAACTTCTAACCAGCAGGAGATGGACGTAAACGTGCAATTGACTCTCGAGATGAGTGCAGACTGTCCCATATCGTTACAAGGAATTGTATGGCTATCGTGTAGCAGATAGCATTGGAACTGAATGAGGATGCATCCACAAGTTTGTGCACAAAGACTATCCATCCTACCATGGAAATAAAAAGCTATGACAGTTGATGTCCACATCGTGCTCCCTTGTTGACTGCAAGGCACTGAAAGATTAGGCTGCAGTTTGCAAAGGCCTATTGCAACTGGAGTGTAGAGGACTGGAAACATGTCTTCTGGTCTGACAAATCACAGTTTCAACTCTTATCATGCTGATGGGAGGGTTTGTGTGTGTGGTGTAAACCACATGAAGCAATGGACCCAGCTTGCCAAGTTGGAGTCATACAGGTAGGTGGAGGCAGTGTAACAGTTTGGGGTGTGTTTACTTGGGCTTCCTTGGGCCTCTTGTACCCTTCGAGACCTCCGTCACTGGCACAAGGTATGTGAACATCCTCGCTGACCATCTACACCCACTGTAATGATTCTCTTTCCACACCATGATGCATCTTTCAGCAGGATAATGCCACACTGCATACTTCCTGAGTGGTGAAATTGACACCAGGAGCATTCAAGTGAGTTTACTACACTCGAATGCTGCCCTTGATCACTGGACCTCAACTCCATTGATAATTTGTGGGATGAATTGGAAAGATCTGTTTGAACCCTACAACCCTCACTAGCAATGTGGATCCTCTAAGACAGGCAATCCTCACTTCATGGGCGGCAATGCCACCTTCATGTTTTCAACACCTCGTTGAGTCCTTACCAAGACATCTAGCTGCTGTTGTGGGGGAAAGGTGGAACAATGGGTTATTAAGTAGGTGTATATAATAATTTGTCCATTCAGTATATATTGGATATCTTTTTCAAATATTTGCAATTCTTGAAATCAGTTCCATTATTTATAAGCCTGAAATGTTAAGATGATAATATATATTTAATAAAATTTTCACACATTGTACATGGTCAAAAAAATTTATATGCTACATTTAGTAGCTTTATTTTACTACATTATTTTCTTTGAAATTGTTTTTGTTAATATATATATGGTTTGTTTCTTCATTAGAAAACTGATGGTGCTGGCGATGTTACAAAAGAAGTTAATGATAAAATGGAGATTGAAGAAGTAAAAGAAGACAAAAAGGTAAATTTAAACTAGGTTGTTTCTTTATATTTGTGTAGAACATAATGATTGTTTTGAACGATTTGCTGAAGATGGCAGATATCACTGAATTTAGTTTCTATGCCAATTAAATTTATTTACATTTAATTGAGTCTGCAGTAATGTTTTTGAACACTATATTATGTTGTAGGTCAACATGGGCATAGATTAAAATTGTCTTGAGCTGGGAGGACATGTTACTATGAAGTGCTGTGATTTAAAATGTTGCTAAATTAACAGATCATGTATACAAGTGTGAAAGTTGGTACAAATGAAAAGATGAGGTATGATCATTATAGAGTAAGTCTTAACTTTTTATATACCTCATTTGCAATATTGAAGCTGGTAGTCACACCATTTTTTATTCTTTTCAGGTAAAAAGTAAGCTTTAAAACATTATTCGGAAGTAACTAACAAACATATAGGCCATGTTATACACCAAAATAAAGAAAATATAATTGTGGATAAAATAATAAAAAAATCTAAAGTAAGGTATCCCTAAACTACTCTTCACAGGGACTTCAACTTCTCAATCTATAATAAAAAATAAATTACCTACAGGCAGTTGCTTTGCCATACACACCAAAAGAAATCATTTCTGTTTATCCAGAACTTAAACCTGGCCCCTTTGATCAGTAGCCAACCATGCTAACTATTTGGCCACTGGAAAAATCAAGCCATACTAAGCAAAAAGTTAATTTTTCTATTTTACATTTTAAATATATTATACTATATGCATTTTCAGTTCTACTCTCTGCTAACCCCCATTCTGTCCGTGATGAGAAATGGGGCACCAATGGGCTCAGAAAGACTGCCATCCATTAGATGGGACATTAAGTAATGGCCCCATGTGTAGGAGAGAGCCATGTGCAGTATATGCTGTCTGACCTTGACATCCATCTATGGTTCCATCCTGGCATCCATCTATGTTCTAACAATTTCCAGTAGATCTCCTTCACAAACCTACTCTGAGTTCTTGTGAGCTGGCCATTTAACCCACTGTATGCAAAAATGTGCTGCTCAGCGTGAAAGTCCTGATCAGAATGCTTGCCACATGAATCAAATATCTTTCAGAAATAAAATTTCGTTTTTTTTTTCTTTCAGATTTTTAGTAGATAAATATTGTTTTAAACTTCTAAATATAATCTTTTGATTATTAAAAGATGTTTAAATCCACAATTTATGTTAAAAAAAGGTTATTTTATTAAGCAGTAATTGCATGATAGAGATGTTGATGATGTCATCTGTTTAATCACACAAAAGCAGGTTAAAGGTTAAGAATGTTTTGTTCCCTGCAAGGTTTCTACGTAATCTCTTTTACAGATGCTTGTAGCTTAGCTTTATGAATAATAACTTTTATCAACAGAGCACAGCTTGTATTCATATTACTGTAAAATATTTTGAAGCCATGGCCCCTTGTGCAGGAGAGCCATGCCCTGTGCATGTTAATGAACACACTGGATGACCTTGACTGGAGGCAACAATCTGTCTTAACAGCTGTCCAGTGGATCCCCTTCCCCCAATCTTCTCTTAGCCCTTGGGGTCCTTATGACCTGGTCATTTAGCCCATTGTGTTAAAAAAAGTGCTGTTCAGAGGTAAAACAACCCAAATTTTGAAGAAGCATGAAATATATTTTCGTTGCAACTGTGACTTTGTTTCTGTAAAACAGAAACCTTAATGTTTTGATGAGTACCAAGATTCAGGCATTGCTAATAGGATTCTGATATCTTTTGTAATTGTGGTATGAGAACTCCTTAGACATTTCTATCAGAAATCTGGATTTAGATCTGACTTTTGGAATTGCTTTTTGGAAATTTTCCCAAATATGATGAGAATAAATAAGCAACTAGAAAAGATTGTTCCCATGCAGATAAATTATGGGGGTAATCTTTGATTTTTACACTTTTGTATTATGTACAGGAAACATATTATCATAATGCAGAAATTATGATAAAATATTTTATTGCAGTTCAAATCTAAATATTAATTCGTACCTAGAGTCATTTTAATATTCCCTTTATCCATTCACAAAGAAGTCCTAATGAAAAAATTATTAGGCGATAGTATAAAATAGAGGTGATGTTGTGGATATGGAGATAGATATATTTAGAGCAGTTTTTATTTATATGACTACAGTGGGGTGTTTTTCATCATAAATAATGAATAAAAAACAGCAGTGTTATGAGCCAAACTGTCTCTTATACTGTAATATATTGTATAAAGAAAATCAGAAAAAGTAATAAATGATATATGTAGCTGAGTAACAGAATGATGAGAAACCCAAGGTAATTTTTATATATATATTTTTTTTTAAATGTGCTTTAATTATTGAAGCATAAATTCATGTTCCATAATAACTTATTTTACTTCGGTTAGAATGAATCTGATGAAGATGAAGATGAAAAAGATAAAGGAAAACTGAAACCTAATGCTGGAAATGGTTGTGATTTGCCAAACTACAGGTGGACTCAGACTTTAGCAGAAATTGAAGTAGGTATTTTAACTGCCATTATAGATTAGTATTTACCAAAGGAGATTCTCAGAATTGTTCTGGGGTAAAATATGAATAGCTGGTAAACATGAGAAATCAGTTGAGGGAAATTTTATAATGATGCAGTAACTAACTTTAAGATGAATGTAAACATAGCTAGCAAGAAATAAGGATCCCTAACTTTAAAATACATTTTTTTACAGGAAAATGTCACTTGGGATCTAAAAGTGATCCAAATTATTTTTTTCTACAATACTTAAAGAACTATGGAAGCTGAAACATTTAACAGAACTGTTGTTGGTTTTAAGAATTTGCCTCAATTTTAATTGAAGCAAATATTAGCTGTGAAATATTAGAAATTTATGTTTTTTGTTTTTAAGAAAAGTTTTTAGGCAAAAGGAAGACAATGTAGGGTTTTACAAAATAATGGAAACACGTACTATTTGTGGAGAACATTTTATTAATAAGCTGTAGGCCCACCTCAGGCATTCAGAACAGATGCAATTCGATGTGGAATAGACTTATACAAGTCATGCACATACAGTAATGGAATGTGGGACCATTCTTCCTGTAAAATATGGCCCAACTGTGCCAGTGATGCTGGAGGTGGAAAGTGTGATTTGACCTTGTGCTCAAGATGTTTCCACAAATGTTCAATAATATTGAGGTCTGGAGATTGAGGTGGCCAGGGTAGCAGCTGTACCTCATGCTCTGCAAAACACAACTTGACACATTTCACACAATGCATTGGTGCTTATTGGCTTGAAACCAGGGACGTCAATAGGAAACATGCCTGCAACATTGCGTGCAGGTGGCCGCCAAGAATGGATTCGTATGTTGCGGATGTGATACTAATGGCCCTAAGGATGCCATGATATTGCACCCCATAGCATCAGGGATCAACCTCCATGCTTCACAGTCAAGGTTGTACGCTTCTGCAAGTTTTTGCCAGACATACACCCTACCAGTGGTAGGAAACAATGTGTAGCATGATTTATCAGACCAGATGACACGTTGCCAGTCTTTAGCATCCCTGTTTTTATGTGCTTTGCATCACCTTACACATTTTTTTGCATTGATGTTGGTAATCAGAGGTTGGTGGATGCAGCACAGCCATAAATGCTAGCACTATGAAATTCCCAATGAACTGTTATGATGTAAACAGGATCATTCCGACTGGTGTTACACTCTGCTACTATTTCTGATGCCGTGATCTTGTGCTTCCGTTATACATACTTCATATGGCATCCACAGTTTGTATGTTTGGAGGCAATGCTTTGTGCTTTTTGATAGGTAGTCATAATCTTTGATACAGTTCCTCGTGTTGCACCTACTATTTCTGCCATTCTGGTTACGGAAGTTCCTGCAAGATGTGCACTAATGAACATGCCTTTTTGGAGGTCACTGAGGTCTGACATTGTCGACAATTACACCACTACAGTTGTTTCACTTGTGCCTTTGGCACTGCTATGTGATAGCTGACATTGTACTTCTCCCTTTCATATACCTCACATCGTGGATGACATCATCCCTGTGATATGCATAAGGCACATTGCGTGTACTCCAGTCACCATCGGTGTTTCCATTATTTTGATAAACCCTGTACTTCCCAAGACAAATGTCGTAGATAGCCTAGAAACTATATTAAAACATAGTGTTTGCTTTTAAGCATTCTGGTTTCAATAACTCTTTAAATATCAAATGAATATTATAGAAAATCGAGATTTTAGTGATATCTACAATTTATCTGTAGTGATATTCTTTAAAAAAAAAAAGTTTATTTACAAAACTTATGGAGCATTTACTCAGGCTTTACATACAGAACATGGACATGTCCGAACACTTCTGGTAATGTAATGTGTGTATTCATGTTAATTTTTTAGATTCAATGCTATATGCTTTCAATTAGTATTATTAGTAAATTAATTGTTTAAATTATTTTGAATGTAGATTAAACCTTACTTTTCAACCATCTGTTTACACTTTTTATATTAAAATTGAATCTCATAAGTGAAACTACCGACACTGGTTCTGAACCTAGTATGTAATTTATGTTAGCTATAGCAAATTGTTGCTGCTGTGGAAAAATTTCCTATGTGAAAAAATAAAAAAAAATACAGTAGGAGCAAAAAATGTTCATGACAAAGATTTGCCTTGCATAGAGGGTTTTATTTCTAGATTATTTTCACACATAGGAGGTTTTCCCACTTTGTAGGGTGCAGGGTTTGGCTCAGTTGGTAGAACATCAAACTCGTAATCTGCAATTTCCAGGTTTGAGTACCAACTGTGTCAGAGATTTATCTCTGCTAACCCCTGTCTCTGTGAGAAAGGAGACACTGATGGGCTTGGAAAGACTGCTCTTCGTCTGATTTATGCCATGGCCCTGTGTGCATTAATCTTTTCACAGTAGCTGGGACAGCATCTGTCCCAGCACATTTTCATACCTGCTCAATGGCTGGGTCCAGAAACAACGAATGTAGGAACACTAAGATCATTAAATAATGGATGTAGAGGGTCATTGGAAACTGGGAGTGGTGACTTGCTTCTTCATACCGCTCTACAAGAATTTGGTGGAAAAAGCACTGCTACAGCAGAGAGATCTCTCCAAGAAACCGAGCCTCCGTCAAAAGGTTAAAGAGTACTGATGTCCTTCACAGGAGGCTGTAGTCTGCTTCCTAACAGCTTTCAGTGGATCCTCTTTTCTAACCTTTTCTGAGTCTTTAGAGTTTTTGTGACCTACTCATTTACTCTGTTGTGTGCAAAAAGTGACACTCAGAGTTTAAACAATCCAATTTCACTTTACAAAAGGTAATACTTTCTATGCAGTGTTTAAAAAAACTCGGTTTTGGTTTTGTTGATGACATGAGGATTTTTCATGTCAATGACAAAATTTCACTGACATCCGATATAAATATATTAAATGCATCAAAATTGAAAAATTCACTTGATGTCTCAAGTAACAATGGAGAGAAGTTTTATTAATGCATTGGGTTTGGGTTGTAGCATGTTGATTGAGCAAAGTAGTTCTCTGGCAGATGTAAGCAGAAATAGTTTGTTGGTAACAGTTGGTGTTATTGCTATATAGCATAGAAGTATAAATGTGAATTGCAACTGTGTTGCCACAATATAAAGTACTAATGCTTTTTAATATACTTACTGATATTACCTCTTCTGTTGTCTCTGAAGTAGGCATTACAACTTAAAGTGGTGGATTGATGTCTTCAGTACTTACCAAGAACTGTAAGCTTCCTTCAATGTTCTATAATCTATTAATTTTATACTAAGACAAATAATTGGTAAATAATACCATAAGTCTTTCATGCATTTTATTTACAAAACAAGAAATTCAACAAAGCAACTTGCATATATCATACCTACAGAATATACAGTGGAAAATATTTTTCATATAAAACAAGTTATTTTTCACAAAAAAAAGTCTGCAATTATCAGTTGTTTCTTTGCAGCAAGGTGTTTCAGTTGAATTAGTGATTGTTCCACATTATAAATAACTAACAGATATACCCAGCATTGCCCCTCGGTGCGAGCTCCTATCCACAGTGAGGGGACCACTTTGTGAAGGTTCCGCTGGCTTGGTTACCTTCACAGAGTCCTAAACGCTCTCCCTTGTGTTTGCCGTGCACTGAGGCACGTGCCCCAGGAAAGGAGGATCCTGTAGTTGCTCAAGGGTCCCAGTCTTCTCTCCTCACCTCATGACTAGCAGGGTCCCCTTTGGCTGCCTTGCCATTGGGGAGCCAGTTGTCGCAGGGCTGGGCAGCAGATTCCGGGACCTCTGCTTCCTGTAAATGGGATCTCCTGGGGAGCCCCATTGCAGGAAATAATAACCCCCTTCACCTAGGAGTAATCGGCTGGTGGGCAGGTCCTACTAGGGTCAACTATGCAGAGTGGTGAGTAACCTTGCCCACTCCGGGTACGTTTGTGAATTTCCTCACAACTTATTTTCCTTTTGTTATTATCCTTTCTTTGTGTGGCCAGTTTGTCCGTTCACAATTTTGTTATTTTTCACTTAGTTCCTTTTGTGAAGAAAGTTTTTTTTACATACATTTCTCTTTTCATTTTCCTCTTATTAATTTGTGAGGGCTTGTCTCACTGTCTGTGTGGGTATAGTGCCCACATAGCCCTGGCGCCCGACTGGGCATCCTCTTGTTGGGCTCCGTGGAGGGTGGGGACAATGGCACTGAACAACATAAAACATGAGAGTTGATGAAGAAATTGATTCGATCAATGCTGCTAAAGAGGGCTCGATATGAGCCCCCCCCCCCCGCCCCCATCTTCATTGTCTTTGTCATCTACGCTCTCGTCGTCTTTGTCTCTTCGTTCCCAAGATCCCTGATCATCCACTCCATGGGTGATCAGGTACTTGGGGATATGTCCCCATTTTTTGTTGACAAAGGTTTGAAAGGTCTTGTGGGAGAGCTGAAATCCATCAAGCACTTATGATCTGGTGACTTGTAGGTTGAGACCGCTTGTTCCAAACACTCGGAACTACTCCTGAAAGTTAGAGAGATTGGTGGGGTGGTTGTCAAAGTCACTCCCCACAAAACTTTGAATTCCACTCGGAGTGTGATCACTGAGTGGGGCTTCCTCAAAGTCACCGAGGAGGAAATCTTCTCAGAGCTCACTTCTCAAGGAGTAACAGTGGTCCATTGGGTTTCAACACACCATGATGGGAAATCACGGTGTGTTGGTACTGATTGTGGGGGTACTGATTGTGGCATTTAACATGCCTGCCTTCTTCCATCAAGGCAGGTTATTTGCATTGTGAGATACAGCCATATATTCTGAACCCTCTGTGCTGTTTTCAGTGCCAGATATATGGTCATGCCCACACAACTTGCAGGGGCAAACCCACCTGTGCTCACTGTGGCAGTAAGGATCACCCTAATCCTGACTGCACATCAGAAAAGGCAAGCTGTGTTAACTGTAGTGAGGAACATCCGTCTTATTCCTGCCACTGTCCCAAGTGGAACGAGGAGAAGGAAATGCAACACCTGTAGATCGTGAATATCTCTTACTCTGAAGTGAGAAAGCTCTCTGCACCGCCCGCCCTCCCCACCTGGCAAGATATCCTATGCCATTGCAGTCATTGGAAAGCCCATCGTTCCAATGACTGGTGGCGGTGCAGACCGACATCAGTGTACCACCTACTGAATCTTTCTCACCTGCAGCAAGATAAATTACTGACACAGGCGAAACCAAGGTTGTTGTCGACTTCTACATCAACCCTGGTTTCCATTCCTGCAATTCAGCCTTCCACTTCTACCAGAAGGCCTCCTCCTTCCCGCCCTCAGACAGCTAGATCTTTCAAACCAGGGGGGGGGGGGGGGCACTGGAGTTGAAAAAGAGAATTATCACTCCTCAAAGGGCGGTCACTGATCCATGTCCCTCGGATGATTCCGAGGACATAGATACAGACCCCCCCCCCCCCCCATTCACTAAACCTTCCTCTGTGGCAGTTAAGCTGAATAGGAATTCATCATCCACCCACTCTTCTAAGTCCTGAGATGGCCATACTCCTAAAAGGGAAGTGTCGTGGATTCCAGAAAAATCTTGATGACATCAAGGCCCTCCTTCAGGCACACCAGTCACAGATCCCACAATCCGGCACTTTTCAATAGTCCGCCAGGACTGGGATGTAGATGGTCCAGCTCACAGGGGTATCGCCATCCTCATGATCAATCATTCTCCTTTCCAGGTCGTACTCCTCACCACCAACTTAGAGGCAGTAGCTATCCGCCTCTTCGTGGGGTTCTCCCTGATATATATCCTCTGTCTGCTAAATATATATCTTACACCTGGAAACATCATCTTCCAGGAAGACCTTGATGACCTCATCTGGCAGCTGCTGTCCTCTTTCCTCATCATGGGGGGACTTAAACAGACACACTCCACTGTGGGGCAGTGCTGACACCAATGGGAGGGGCAAGGTCCTGGAGCAGTGACTCCTGGATCCTTCTCTGTCCCTGTTGAACACTGGTGTCAGTACTTACTTTCACTCCTCAACCAGCACATTCACTGCCATTGACCTCTTGGGCCGGGGGTGGCTCAATCGGTAGTGTGCTAGGCTCATAATCTGCAGTTCCCAGGTTTGAGTCCCAGCTGGGTCAGCGTTGAGATTTATCTTCGCAAAATTCCCCGCCCTGCCCACAGTCAGTAGGGGACACCGATGGGCTTGGAAAGGCTGCCGTCCGTCGGATGGGATGTTAAACCGTGGCTCTGTGTGTGTGAGAGCCATACCCAGTGCACATTAAAGAACACGCTGGATGGCCTTGACGGGAGGCTATCATCTGTATCCCAACAACTGTTCCAGTGGGTCCTCTCCCCCAACCTTCTCTGAGCCTTCAGGGTCCTTGTGACCTAGCCATTTAGCCCATTGTGTGCAAAAAAGTGCCATTCAGAGGTAAAACAACCCAACCCAACCATTGACCTCACCATCTGCTCTTCCTTGATCCTTCCACTCTTTACACGGGAGATCGAGGACAACCCTTATGGAAGCAATCACCTCCCCGTGGTGTGTACCATCTCCCATGGTGGGCCTTGCAGCCCCTCACACATCTCGATGAAAGCTTGATTGGGCTGACTAGAGTGGCTTCGAGCTCCTCTCTGAACTTGATGACCACTCTATCAGCCAGGAGCCCATCAATGTGGCAGTAGCTTAGATAACGGACTGTATCATAGATGCACCTGCATCAACAATTCCTCGAACTTCAACACTGTTTCCTTGTTTCCCGAAACCATGGTAAAATCCAGATTGCACCGCAGCTCGTAAGGCTCAGAACAAGACTTGGGATTGTTTCGGAGATATCCAATATCCCCCAACCTTGAAATGTTCAAACGTGCCAGGGCGAAAGCTTGTTTCATCCGGCACCAGAGCCAGAAGGAATCTTGGATCAAATATATGTCTTCTATCACCCGCATGACCAGTTCTAAAGTCGTGTGGGATAAAGTCCGTAAGATGGGTGGGAACTACTCGTCCCACTCATTATCGATCCTAGAGCACAATGGACAGGCAATTGCTGACACTCTGGGGGAGTCATTTTCCCCCATCTCTTAATCGTCTTCTTACTCCTTCGAGTTTCTGGCCCAGAAGAGCAGGGTGGAATGATCTTCGCTGTCCTTCCACTCGAATGGCCTGGAGCCTTACAACAGGCCATTCACAGTGGACGAGCTTCAACTTGCTCTGCACACCTTTCGTGCATCTGCTGTCGGACCAGACAGTGTCCGTTATGCCATGCTCCAGCATATCCTCACCATCGAGTAAGGATCAGCTGCTCCATCTTTTCAATCACATTTTCCTCGAGGAGCAGTTTCTGGACTCCTGGTGGGAGACCATCGTTTTGGCCTTCCCGAAGCCAGGAAAGGATTCCAAGACTACTTCGAATTATTGTCCCATTGCATTGACGAGCTGCATGTGCAAGGTGTTGGGAAGAATGGTAAATACTAGACTCATCTGGTATTTAGAATACCACAACCTTCTTCCCAACACTCAGTGTTGCTTTCGCATGCAAAGGTCAACTCTTGACCATCTTATATGCCTCAAATCAGCTATCAGAGATTCATTTTTACGTAGAGAACAACGTGTCAATTTTCATCAACATCGAAAAAGCATAGAACGTGGCTTGGAAATTCGGCATTCTTTGTAACCTCCATAGCTTTGGCTTGAGAGGTCACATACCAATCTTCATCTTCAACTTCTTATCAGCACATTCTTTTCTTGTCTGTGTCTGCAACACTCTGTCGTGGCCATACCCCTAAAAACAGGGGGTGCCACAAGGCTGCATTCTGAGTGTTACACTTTTCACTGTCAAGATTAATTCTGTTGCTGGACAACTTCCTCCATCAGTAGGCATGCCTTCTATGTTGACGATTTTAGCATCTTTTGCTCTTTGTCCAGCATGAGGGTCATTGAAAGACAACTGCAAATTGCCTTGAACAGTCTTTTGGTTTGGGTGATGGCAAACAGGTTTCAGTTCTCCCCACAGAAGACTTTGTGTTCACTTTTGCCACAAGCGTAATCTTCATCTGGATCCTGAGCTACTACTCAGTGGTAACATCATTCCAGTTGTGACAGAGACCAAGTTTCTCAGTCTCATCTTTGATCGGAAATTGACCTTTTTATCACACATGTCATCTTAGGTCCAAGTGCACGCAGGCATTGAACATCACCAAGTTCTCTCCTGGGGTGCTGACCAAATGTTCTCTGCTCCGCCTGTATTGTGCACTTGTCCGGTCAAAACTACGGATCCTAAGTGTATGACTCCACCTTGGATTCGGTGGTAAAGGTGCTGGGCCCCCTCCATCATCAAGCCCTCCGTGTTTGCACGGGAGCCTTCCGCACCTCACTGGTCCAGAGTCTTTACCACTAGTCGACCGGTACTACACCACTAGTCGACGAACCATCTTTATCTCTTCACCGTCAGTAATTGTCCCTACAATATGCATCTAAATTGCAATCCCTGCCTGACCATCCCACTTGGGACTGCGTTTTCAGTCCAAAGTGGAAAATGCTTTACACTAGTCAGCTGACTGTCATTCATCCTTTTGGTTTGCGTGTCCAAGGCTACCTCAGAGACTTCAACACTAGTCTCGATACCAAGTAGTTGCACAGTCGTCAGTTGAGTCACTCCCACCGTGGCTCACTGTTTCCCCTTCCTGTGATTTTTCCCTGTGCAGGACGGGGAAGGCCTTTATACCTGATTGTGTGTACTGGCAACTCTTTGCCAGCCATTGTGTTGAGTATCCGGACTTCGTGCCTGTCTTCACAAATATCTTGAAATCCGGCACATCAGTGGAATCGGCTATGGTCTGCTGTGATGTAATCATTGCCGACCAGATCCAACTGCAGTGTTCCATCTACATTGCAGAGTTGCACGCTATCAGTCTCGCTTTGGACCACGTGGCAGCTAAGCATAATTGTCAGTGTGTGCTTTACACCGACTCACTTAACTCACTACAGGCTTTGATCTCGTGAGGCATTGGCCTTACCCAGTTTCTTCTAAGATCCACCAGCAGCTCTATTGTCTGGCAGCCACAACAACCATCCATTTCTTTTGGGTGCCCGGTCATGTTGGTATCAGGGGCATTGACTTGGCAGATACTACTGCCAAGTTGGCCACACCCCTGTCCGACTTTCCGTTGCTGGTTCCATATCTGGATTTCTGGCAGAATTTTACCATCGAGCTCCAGGCACAATGGCAGAGATCTTAGTCTGAACAGCTTTCCAACAAGCTCTTTGAGATCAAACCTATCATCAAACCATGGCAGTCTTGTTACCGCAGGAATCACAAGGAGGAAATTGTACTTGCTCGGCTTCATTTAGGTCATTCGTTTCTTACACATTCATTTCTTCTTCGGGTGGACAATGAACCTAAGTGCAAGTTTTGCAACGCCATTTTAACAATCAAACATATTTTAATCTCATGTTCCGCTTTTAGCTTTGAAAGATGTGTTTTTTTAACTTTCATGATTTTATGTCCGAGCCCCTTACACTTGGACATCTTTTATCCAATGGCTCTATTTTACCCACTGTTTTTGCATTTTTACATTTTAATGGATATTTTACACGTTTGTGATTTTTTTTTTACTTTGTTACCTAGATTTTATATTTGTTACTGATTTAAAATGGGTCCTATACACCCATTTTAGTGTTGACTTGTACACTTGTTGATTCTTTTTATTACTCTTATTTATATTGATTGATCTTTTTTATGGTTTTCATTTTTGTGAATTTTAATTTTGGTTGTGGGTTCAGTTACTTTTATCCTTTTATGTCTTTTGTTTGGCGCAATATAGCCTAGCTGCTCTTGCGCCATAAAACCCCAAACAACCAAACCCAGCATTGCTTGGGTCTTTAACTTTATTAGATTAAAATCTCTAAAATGTGTTGTAAATGATACATTATGAGCTTTCATTTGACATATAACTCATTGTGATTGATCCTGTTAAATTTTACTCCTCCCTTTTTTGGGGTGTGTGGAAAAGAAGGGTGTATAATTTGAGATAGCACATAATACTTTTTTAAGTTGGGGGCAAACCATTAATTGCTTTAAGTTTTCATAAGAGAAAGCTGTTATGCTGAATTTGGTGGTGCTAGCTCTTACCATTTAGGTGGAGTTCTTCCTTTTTTGGGTGGGAGGAAGAAAGTTTTGGGAAGCAAATCCTTACATCAAACGTGTACAAAAAATATTCTCCTTGATCTCAGGAAATATGAAAAATTTGGTTATATCTTAAGAGGTCTCTAAATGCATGGCAAACAAACAGCTTTCCAAATATATATAATATGTTCTCAATACCCAGTAAAATATGTGTAAATAAATGCTTTAATGCTTCAAAAGCAGCATGTGTGTCAACAAATGCTAGAAACGGTTCCAGCTTGAGTACCAAAAGCTTAAATCTTGTTATGATGAAAAATGTATTTTGATTTCTTGAAGACTTTGTTGCAAAGTGTTAAGAATGTGCATGCAAACTTGACAGAAGGTAAATGTTCTATTAGCTTACATGAGACTTGCTCACACAACTGGCATCCCACCAAGAAAGCAAAAGCTCAGGGACACAATTTCTATTGATTTGTTCCCATTTTGTCTTTAGTCATTGGGTAATATTTCCAAAAAAATAGTATTGAAGAAAACGTTTGAATGCAACAAGAATTCTGAAAAATAGATGCTAGAAAATGATATTTTGAGGCAGAGTGACTAGTGGAAAATTAGCACTGTTTATTTGCAGTTTTAGTAAGAGACTTTGCAAAAATGAGTAATGTATATGTATCACAATAGGTTATACTCTTTTTGTCCTTTGTTCTAAGATTGTGAACTGTTTGTATACTAGATTACAAAAAATAACCAGACATTTCAGTGTTATATAAATGGAAAGCCACATTCAAACATTAAAGCTCTCTAACTTTGGAAATAGGTTTTATATGAAAAAAATATTACTGGAGTTAAATTGAATATCATATTCAAATCTCTCTCTAAATATATATTTTTCCCAGTATTCATTTAGTATTTAAAAAATTATGGGAAGTGAAATATTTAACTGTAACTTTTGCAACTCATGAAAATTTACTTTAAAGGATAAAGCACAATTGTTTATAACAAATCATTCACTAACATAAAGCAATATTTTTTTCCAGTATTTATTGATTTATGAGTAAAAAATGTTTAAGAAGAGTGAGACAGTGGTATCTGCTGTTAAATATTCTAGCTTCAATATCTCTTTAAATATTAAGTGAATATTGTTAAAAAATTGAGATTTTAGTGAGATCTTCAGTTTATCTCTGATGGCATTTTTTTGTAAAAAGTTTATTTTTAGAGTTAAAAAGCTTTGAATGTGGCTTTTCATTCACAGAGCATGGAAGTGTTTGGTTACTTTTTATAATGTCATGTATACTTCTGGCTGCAATTTGTATTGGTATTCCTCAAGATTTATTTTTTTATCATTTTCAGCTTAAAGTTCCAGTACCTGCAAATTTCAAAGTCAAAGCTAGAGATGTAATAGTTAATTTCACTAAAAAGGTAAGTTTGCCTTACATTAAAGTAAAAGGAAATATTAAAAGTTAAGAATGCAAAGGTTAAAATTGGCATAATTTCATTTTCACAGACAATAATTGTCTGTATGTTGGAGAGCAGAAAAATTGTCATTGGGATATAACCATGATTTGATAAGGTGTCTGTTCCTTTGAACCACTTAGTTACCTACTGTTTATCTAGGTTTTTACTAGCAAATGCAATGAAAGGATCCAATTTGAAAAAACAATCACATAGCATTGAGGAACACATTTAGTGTTACTTAAAAAAAGATTATAACTTACCACACTAATACAGCATTAAAAAAGAAAAACTCATTGTTTGCCTTATGGTTATTATAGAGCTTTTAATTGAAACATGCATTTTTTTTTTTTAGATAAATTGGGAATTATGATTGCTAAATGTTAAAGATTAGACTAGTTGTAACCTGCTCATATTGTTGTGTGAAGGTATATATATATATGCAGGATGGTTATAATTAAACTGACAGTACTTGATATATATATTGTAAGAGTGGAAGTTACAGCAAATTAGGTAGTGTGTATACTAAACTTTCACTCTTACAATATATATCATAACCATCAATATGATAATTTATTTTATCTTTAACCCACATCTCTGTGAGAATAATAATATTTGGTTTTAAGTTTTGTCAAATTTAAATAAGCTAAAATTATCAAAGATTTTTCTGACACTTCTTATGTTACGTTGACTTAATTACCCCAATTATACTGGCTACCATTATATACATTTGCACTCTCAATACATATGATATCTCATTTTTGATATCCTGTAAAATATTACATATTAATAATTTATATTGTGCTATATTTTTATTTGTAAGTTATATTTATTACTGAGAATTATAGTTTATTACATATTGTAGATTATTTAGTATATGGAATGATTAATAGTCTTCTATTTTTATCTGTGTTGAGGTATACATTGATTTTGATAAAATTACTTTTTATAATAATGGCCTTTGATCCATAGCATTATGAAATCGATTTCCACATTTATTTCTGCTGTTAAACATTCTTTAATTTTTAGTAGTGAACAATTTATGTGATTAATGTATAGCTTCTGTTGTTAAATTTATTTTGAATACTTAGTATTTTTATCGCTTTTATCTCTATTTGTGTATTATTAAGATCATTAATATATGGATTGTTTAATTATAATACTGTTAATACTATTTACAGCATCTAAACGTTGGTTTAAAAGGTCATCCACCAATAATAGATAGTGAACTGTACAGTGTCATTAAAGTAGAAGAATCCTGTTGGGTCATGGAAGATAGTAAAACTATTGCTATTACTCTAGAAAAGGTAGTATTTGCTATTATACTACATTAGATATATTTCTGTTATTTTACAGTGTTAAGTTAGATATATCAATATTTTTCTTTTACAAAACAATGTCAGATTCTTAAAGTTTACTAATTCATTATTGCTATATTAATTACTGACCTCAGTGGTAATGAATGAAAGTTGAAAGACATAAAATAAAAAAAAAATAAATACCCCCTCAAGTAGCTGCTTGCCACAGAGGTCTGACAGGAGCCTGTCAGTTTATATGCCACAGTAGAAGGTCTGAGAGGATGGCAGGACCTCAGCAGAAAAACGACACACACATCCATGCCTTATCCGGGGCTCGAACCCAGATCCCTTAGATCAGTAGCCAAGCGTGCTATCCACTCGGCCACCGGACGGTTGAAAGACGTGCTCCCTTATTCTTTGCATTTGTAGCTGCTGCTGTCCATGGGATGGAAGAGAGAATTAACAGAACAGGGGGTTAATCTGAGTGTAATGTTACAAGTCTGGTCTAAGACATTCAGCAGGAGTTTTTTTTTATCTTGTCAGATATCTAGCTTATGACTGCTTGAAGAGTTTTTTTAGTGTAACTGATTTTACTAATATTGAAACTTAACAATATGCATAAGTGAGAAAATTGAATTTTGTGTAGCACTTTGCTGGGTATCTATTATGGGCAAACTGTAAATTCACTTGCACTGTCATAAATAAATAAATGTTTATTGTGCATTGCTTCAGAAGTTTTAAGTTCTTAATTCATGTTGGCATATTTCCACCAACTAAGTAGGTTGTACCCTACTTGGTGTGCTATATAGATAATCCTTGCATATCATGTGGACAATCAAATAAATTGCTTGGCCCATAATATAAGTTTCATTTTTAATGTGAAATGACCAAAATAATAATCTGTATCTTAAAATTCAATTTAAAAATTATGTCAAAGAGTTAAAAAATTAAAACTTTAGTAAACTTTATGTAAAACTTACTTGGACTTTGAAGCATGCCACATTGTGTTCTGTTGAGAGCAGCAGTCTGAAGTTTTCAAGATTAATATTTAAATCTGTCATCATTGGGCAGAATACTAAAGATAAATTGCTTAAGTGTATGCATATAATTTTGTGCATACCTAAACTTCATTCCTGTGGATTGTGGGTTGGTCTGAGAATCTGAGAAGCACGTTTTTTACACACAATGGTCTAAATAACTAGGTCACAAGGGTTCGGAGAAGGATGGAGGAAAGGGGACCCACAGACAGATGGTAACCTCCCCCATCAAGGTCACCCAGTATGTTCTTGTGTGGTCCACAGAGCCACAGCTTAACACCCCATCCAACGAAGAGTGGCCTTTCCAAGCCCATTGGTGTCACCTTCCTAACTGAGGGCAAGGTGTATATTTAGCAGAGATAAATCTCAAACCTGGCACAGGTGGTATTCAAAATTGGGAACTGCAGATTACGAACCTTGTGCTCTACTGACTGAGCTAATCTTAATTCCTGTATTATCTGTGTATGAAAAAGGTATTTTCTATTTATAAGTACTGCTTTTTAGTTCAGTTTTCCAAAAACTTCATTATTTATCATTTCACTTTATTATTCATCTGTGAATGTTCAACTATTTTATTTAGGGATAAATGAAAAAATCTCTTTGATATGGATAAGTATTAAGGGAATATTAGGATTTCCATTTTTCAGTCTCCCAATAAGATTTAATTCCTACAGTTACATGGTACTAAAGTTTAAAAATGGCAAAACTTTAAAGAACTATTGTAAATGATCTCTTTATGCTACAAATTTGGATGGTAGATTGTGGTAGTTACGGGATTTGCAGTAGCAATTTTCTTCCTTACTCATGGGCGATGGTGTGGTGCAAAAGCATTTTTTTTTTAAGAGAATTTTTTTTGGAGTTGGATAGGTACTAATGGAATATTGTTATTTGCATTTTTTGAATCATTCATTAGTTTGAATTTCTATTGTTAGAGGATTAGAAAAGTTAAGTTGAAAAATGACAATCAGCAAAATGAGCATTCCATATTTGCCAGAGGTGATATTGGTTATTCTACTTGTTGATCTAGTGTTTTTATTGGGATGCACTAATAGTGTATCTAAAGTTGGTAAATATGAGATCACAAAACAAATTATTTTAACTAAAAAATGAAGTGCTTCTCACATGGTGTGAACTTTTCATACACTTGGTCTTGTAAAATATTTTAGGTCGTAAAATCTTGCTTAGTCCTAGGTGAAGGGAAACCATGTACATACATTAATAAGAAAGCGTGACTTGCTTAGACAGAGTAAAGGTCAATTGTGGTTCACATTCTTGTTAAAGTTGTGCACCCCTGGTATATAAAGTGGATGTTGTCTGTTGTATATGTAAGAGCATTGATTGGTAAGATAAGATTTTATAACCCCCTAAATGACAATTGTTTGTTGAGATGGGTATTGTATCAATGTGCATTTTCATTTCATACTGAAGATGTTTTTAACTGAGAAGTACCAAGGAAATCATCAATATGCTACGTAACAGTATACTGCTCTGTCCATAGTAGGTTGACTTATTGGAGGCAATCTACTTTTAATAAATATCCTGTTCTAACAGTGTTATATAACTAATTCTCATCTAGATTTTTCAAAAAGTTGTGACTGACAATTTGGATCTATTCTCAGTTGACGTTATGAGAAATACATCATTTTGTGTTGCTTTTGTTCTGTGCAGTATGCTGCAATACTTCATATAACATATATGGCACTACCTCTTTCATCCTATTGATTACTGCTCTTCTAAGATTGGAAGATTATTTGCATCAGCAAAGCTTGTATTTAAATTTCCTAGTGTAGTTATAACTGCAAATGTGTATACTAATGTAGGGGTGGAACAAATAGAGCATGGGCCCCTGGGACTGGACACTTTTTTGGGGCCCAAAAATTTTCAATAGCAGTAATTTTGTATGCCACTAAATTGTCAGTTATACTCCTTATTTCAAACATTTTTTAAACTTTCATTGATTTAAAACCAATGCTGGTTTAACTACAGGCATATAAGCTCACCAGACAAAAAATTAGTCACCCCTGGTGGAATGTCACCTAATAGTGCGCAACTCCTCCGTGTGACCAAAGAACAGCCATAATCCTGTCTGGCATGGATGCCACCAGTGTGCGGATGTAATACGCATCAATATTCATCCATTCTTCCAGCAGCAAATGCTGCAGTTCAGCCAGATTGACCGAATGGCTGGGACGGTGCTTCACTCATTGCCCCAAATAGTCCCATAAGTTTTCTATGGGATTCAAATCCAGGGATTTGGCGAGCCAGTCGAGATGTTTGAAAGCTTCAGAATGCTCATTGTGCTAATCCAACACTCTTCAAGCCCTGTGCATGCTACAATTGTTGTCTTGGAAGACTGTGGTATCCTTCTGGTGTTCACTATGGAGATGCTGCACAAAAGGCAACATGTGGTCATCCAGTAGCTTCATATAGCCCTTCTAGTTCAAGTGTAACATCATTGCAACCAAAGGACCCATTTCCTTGTACGTGAAACACCCCCAGAACATCATAGAGCCTTCTCCAGCTTGAACAGAACCTTGCACACAGTCTGCGTGGAATGCTTCATGTGGCTTACGATGTATCCATCGCCTCGCATCATTCAAGTACAAACAAAAACGTGACTCATCTGACCAGATCACGTGCTTCCAAGAGTCGACAGTCCAGTCTTTGTGGCACCGCACCCACTGTAGCTGTGCAGTCTTGTGCAGAGCTGTTAACATGGGTCTCTTTCTTGGTACTCTGCTCCAAATATCCATGGCATGCAGTTCCCTTCGGAGTGTTCATTTGGAAACAGCTTGTTGTAGGCCTGCATCGACTGACTGATGAGCAATTCCTGCCTTGTTGCAAAACGGTTTGCTCTAACAGTGCGTGACACGTTGCGGCGGTCTCTATTGATGAGCACAGTCTTTCTGCCACAGTTCTGGTGACGATTAGCAGTGGACTGTGATGTACACCACTGCTGGAAGACCCTTTGGACAGTACGTTTTGACACACCTGCAAAGGCAGCAACTTTTTTGTACATTATGCTCTTTGGCACGGTCAAACGTTTTAATCTTTTTGCCACTCATTCACATCTTTGGTGCAACCCATGTTTCACGGAGTGACTAACACACATGTGGCACAAAACCACTTCTTGTCACGGTATGAACCTTTATGCATGGCCTACAAATAGCTAGCGCACGGCACAGTTATTGTAGGATGCATTTATTACTGGTGCACCCTCTGTTGCTGTCGAACGGACGCAATCTTCTTATGGCAGGAGATGACTAATTTTTTGTCCGGTGAGCTTATGTATTATGTGGGAAACTCTCTTCAGTCTAGATGTAGTTGTTGAAACCTGAATGTTAAAATCTTCTACTTCTGAATAATACTCTCTCATGATTGCAACACCATCGTATCCTTTCCCACAACATTTTTTTTATATTGGTGGCCTCTTCAATAAATTTAACTATCTGTTTCTCTGATTAAGAGGAATATTGTTCAGTTGCTTGCCAAAATCCTAAAAATGATTTTTTAATTTCTAATTGATGATAATTTTCATTAGGGAAAGAGGAAATCTTCATATAGTGAAAAATAAAACTTTTTGGTCTCTTTTTGAAATATTTTGTGTTATGTTGATAATTAAAGAAAATAATTATGACTAGAAAAAATAACAAGGGCATGAAAAGCAATTATTAATAATACACCTTTCTTTAACAACTTCCCATCCATTTTTAACATATATTCACCTATCAATTTCCATTAAGGAAAATGTTTCTCGAAACTCAATCAGGGTCATCTCACTGGGCTCTGGGATCACTACCCCAGTCTAGTTCTGCCACTGATAGTATGGATAAATTGTAGCAGTGTAAATAGCCAAACTTTTAGCTTTTTAAACTTTGTTATACAGTAAAGTCTTTAAGAGTTGAATTTCTCTGAAATATTTTTGTTTTTAGAATTCTCTACAAAGTCTTAAAATTTATATCTGTAGTATGCAAATTTTTCTATCTTCATGGTAGATTTGAAACATTTTGTTTACTTTCAGGTAAATAAGATGGAATGGTGGAATAAGCTGGTTATAACAGACCCTGAAATCAATACTAAGAAGGTCAATCCTGAACCTTCTAAGGTTTGTGTCTTTCAGATGTTACATTATCATTAGTTTTGCTTTATTGTTATTTAACCAACTGATTTATGAGATGAATATTTTTTTGAATTTTTTTGTGTCATTATAACAGCAGTTGAAGGTTATTATTTCAGGAACTTTTACCTGTCTGGTATGATTCCATGACTTCTTGATAACATGTTTTGATGATTAACAAAGCAGTTCTCATTACTAACAAGATTAACTATAAGCAGTTCCCAGGTTTGAGTCCCAGTTCTCATTACTAACTCATTAGCAGTTCTCATTACTAACTCATTAGCAGTTCTCATTACTTACTCATTAGCAGTTCTCATTACTAACAAGAGGAAGTAAGTAAGAGCTTTCCAACACAAAGGGATAGAGATAATCTAGAAGTATTCACTGATGCTTGTTTAACAACAAACACATAAATTCCAGATGTATAGTCATTAGCAAACTTTACTACTAGAGTGATTCATAAGTCTACATTTTTCACCGTGCAAAATGTGTACAGTAATGCATCACCATGTTGCATTTGCCTACCTCTGAACTTAGTACTAAGGGAAAGTATAAAGTCCACTGTATCAGAAGGGGTTGGGGTAGCTCAGTTGGTAGTGTGCCAGGCTCGTAATTTACAGTTCCCAGGTTTTTGAGTCCCAGCTGGGTCACCATTGAGATTTATCTCTTCAAAACTCCCTGCCCTGACCACAATAGGAGACACCACTGGGCTTAGAAAAGCCACAGTCCATCGGATGGGACGTTAAGCCGTGTGCCCCGTGTGCAGGAGAGCCATACCCTATGCACATTAAAGAACACTGGATGGCCTTGACAGGAGGCTACCATCTGTCTCCCAACAGCTGTTCCACTGGGTCCCCTCCCTCAGCCTTCTCTGAGCCTTCAGGGTCTTTGTGACATGGCCATTTAGTCCATGGTGTGCAAAAAAGTGCTGCTCAGAGGTAAAATTATCTATAATAAGATTATAGTCTAATGCAGTGGGTTGGGACAACCCAACCCAGTGTATCAGACTATAATCTATTACAAGTAATAGTCTTGGTTTCCATCATTTGAAATGTACAACGAGTGAGCTAAGTATTGAAATTCATGCAATTTTATGGCATTACTAGAAGAAAGGATTAAAAACTATCAAAGTGGCCCAAAAATTATGTGAAGTAGAAGGTGAGGGAGCAGTCTTCATTGTGTTACTCAAACTTGGTTCAAGAGTTCAAAGTTGGTTTGGTGACTCAAACATCGAAAGTAAACTGCAATTGGGACAGCTCATATCGGTAGATCACAATGTTCTGTGCTGCACTATTGAATCTGATCCATTGACAAGCACTTATAGGCTCTTTTCTGAACTTGGTTGCTAAACAAGCAACTATAGCGTGGCATCTGCAACACATTGGTAAGGTAGCCAGAAGTTGCTAAAGCATTCCATGTGAACTGACTACAGAACAAGCAAATCGTCGTATTGGGGCTTTCAGGAAACTCTTCGCTAATCCTTATGACTACCATTTCATCAAGTGAATTGTTATGTGCAGTGAAAGATGTATCTTTTTCAACAGTCCAAACACTCAAAAGCAGTAACTTGATGCAAGCCAGCCTGCACTTCATGTCCCTAAGAGGGGGCAATTCAAAACAAATGTTGTGTGTTAGATGAGATTTTGAGGGTGTAAGTGCACATTGAACTAGTTCCCAGTGGATGTGCCATCAGTGTCAACCTCTACTCTGCACAACTGGAGTGTGTGCACTCTGTGAGGCTTCAGTGCTACCCAGGATTGGTAAACAGACATCAGGTATACCAACAAGACAATGCAAAACCTCACACTGCACTTCAGATAAAAGAAAATTTTCAAGAACTGGCATTTGAGCTTCTTTCTCACCCAGCATACAGTCAGGACTTAACTCTTTCCAACACTCACCTTTTTCACCCCATAGTTCATTTACTTCCAGGCAGGCAGTTTCAAACATTTCTAGAGGTTGAAAATGGATGTCAAAATGGATGTCAATCTCCAAGGAGCATGATATCGAACAACTTGCCAATACATGGCTATGAACTGTTGAGAATGATGGTTTATATTTTGCTGAGTAAGGTTCATTATTCATTTTGTAACAGTTATTTTTCAAGTAGACCAAATGCACAGACTTATGAATCACCCTAGTATTAAACAATTTTGGTCCTGAGTTTCAGATTTATATGTTAATAGTAACTAGTACCTCAGTAGATCTGACTTCTGCTGCTTAACAATGCTTTCAGCTGAAAAACATTTCTAATCAATATAAAACCGTTGACTAAAATACATTTTTGATATTGTTACCTGTAAAAGAATTTATAATGCATTTACAGTTAATAAATGGGGGGGTTGTATGGCATTAATTTTCATAATTTTTTTAAATAATATTTAATATCTAATCACAAATTCTTTGAAATTACAATCTGGAGTTACATTTGTTAGATCCAGGATACTTCTTAGTCGATGAGCCTTTGATAGCCAGAAGAACAAAGTCACTGCTAACCCCTGTCTCAGATAGAGCTGACACAATGCCAATCAAGGCTATTATATTGTTTGCAAAGGATATATATCTATTTGGTTTTAAATAATAGTAATTCTGAAACATTGGTAGATGAACCAAATTTATTTAAGATTCAAAGGGTTAAAAGTGATAATCTTGGAACTGAAAATTGTTGTTGATCTTCTATGACTTAGTTTCATTTTGTGAGTTAATGTCAATACCTAATTTAACCTTTATACACTTTTTTAAATTCCACTGACAAGGACTGTCGTAACATTCTAAATATAATTTCCATTTGATCAATACAATACCTGCTAAATATGAAATTCTGATTTCTTAATATGATTTTGCTTCGATGTAACTGTGCTTGCATGACTACTGATATTTTCTTGCAGTGATTATTAGTTTGAAGTGAAGTTTTTTTTTTTAAATCTTTTAAATTGGGGGAAATAATTTATCTTGTAGTGTAAACAGTGATAATGTCAGGGACTAACAATAAACATAGTGTCTCTAAATAGCAAGACTCATTCTTTAGAAAAAGCAAAGTATTATTTAATCACTAAAAACTTGTATCATATATTTTAAATATTGTCAACTATATTAAAATCTACAATCCTAATGGCTCTGTTTTCTGAATATATTGACGTGGCCGAGTGGTTAGCACGCTTGACTACTGATCTAAGGGACCTGGGTTCGAGCCCTGGAATTTAGGCATGGATGTGTGTGTCGTTTTTCTGCTGAGGTCCTGCCATCCTCTCAGATCTCTTACTGTGGCATATAAACTGACAGGCTCCTGTCAGACCTCTGTGGCAAGCAGCTGCTTGAGGGGGTATTTATTTTTTTTTTTAATTTATTTTCTGTGTGGCCGAGTGGTTAGCACGCTTGGCTACTGATCTAAGGGACCTGGGTTCGAGCCCCGGATTAGGCATGGATGTGTGTGTCGTTTTTCTGCTGAGGTCCTGCCATCCTCTCAGATCTCCTACTATGGCATATAAACTGACAGGCTCCTGTCAGACCTCTGTGGCAAGCAGCTGCTTGAGGGGGTATTTTTTTTTTATCTAACATGAAGAAAAACTGACAGTATATATTTATAGCTTTTGAAAAGCACTATATGCTGTCTGCAGCTGCTAATGTAATGGATAACAGAATTTGTTATTGGGGGGGGGGGGGTGCTTTATTGGAATCTTGCACAATGGATTATTGTTTCTTTCATTTGAACTGCTGCTTAATTTTCTACATAAAATATGTGCATTTTTATTCGTTTTTTCTGTAGCTTTCAGATTTAGATTTAGAAACCAGGGGCATGGTAGAGAAAATGATGTATGACCAGCGTCAGAAGGAACTTGGGCTTCCTACTTCTGAGGAGCAAAAGAAACAAGATATTCTGAAAAAGTAAATATTAAATAATTGAATAGTATTTAAATGAAATAACTTATTTTATATTGTTATATAATTATTAAATACTTGGTTCATGATTGGTATATATAGTGCAGCTTTGAGCTGAATGTTAATGCCTTGCAACTTGAACTACTTTCATAACCTTACATAAGCAAGTGTGGATTGCCATTATCTTAACCCAACTAGTAGAACAATGTACCTAATCAGGAGATTGGAATTTAGGAGGCAATTTGGTGGATTTTCTTTTACACTTACTTAATAATTAATGTCAAAATATTAACTTTAAATTTTCAGCTCCTTCAGCTACAATTATTTATATATTTATTTCACTACATATGGAGATGAAGGAAATGGATTGCCTGGTTGATGTTAATTTTGGTGTAATAACATTAGTGTTAATCCCAATGGTAATGGGAGATATAGAAACTTACATTATCATCAAGATTAACATTCCAAATAATCAATTTTGCTCAGCTTCAGATATAGTGAAATAAATATAGAATTGTCAGTTTAGTTTACAATTTAATTGAGAAAATTATAATTTTAGTCTTAAGTACCAATTTTAAAGTAATAATTGTTAGCTTGCAAATTAATTGAGGTAAGTTCTTTTAATTTTCTGTATATCAGTATAAAAGTAATAATTTTTGAGATTTTTGGTATGCAATCAAACATTTGCAGTGTCTGCAAAACTTACTGAAAAGCCATCTGATTATTAATACTCAAAGGCAATAGTGGGAGCGGCATAAGTCAAACTGAATTTTGTTTTTGACTATATTGTGGTGATATTGTATTCTAATATTTTCATGATTTTGGCAGGTAGGTATTGTAGAACAGTGTAAAAGTTGAATTCACAGCTGCCTTTATACCCATACTTGGAAAGCCACTGAGATATGGAGCAGAAAACTCTGCCCTCAATCTGTGTGTCGTTGGGGCAAGGGGAACATACAGTACTGTGCAAATTAGTTGGGATAATAGGAAAATGCAGTAACAAAGACACAACTAAAATATTTATTTGTTTAATAGTGTAGTTAATAGTGAATGGGAACACCCTTAGCTTTAATTACTTCTTTCACCCTCTCAACCATTGATGCCACTAGCTTTCCACACATCTCCTTCACTTCAGGGTCATGGTACCACACTTTCATGACACTTTCTATCATTTTGGTTTTCGTCGTGCAATCCATCTTAGATATGCGCGCTTTAATAATGGCCCACAAATTTCCAATGGGGTTTAGATCGGGTGAATTTCCTGGCCACTCCAATACGTTAAAATGTTGCTGGGTAATGAAGCTCTTAGCAAGCTTAGAATTGTGGCATGGAGCCAGATCCTGTAGAAATACCCGATCGCCGTTAGAAAACAGCTTCTGCAGTGTTGGGACCATTTTCGCCTCCAGAACGCTTATGTACTTTTTGCTGTCCATCATTCCTTCAATGGGGTGAAGCGTCTGTGGCCTGGAAGCTGCACGCGCAAGTTTAGACTTGCAGCAGAAGGTTACGAACAAGTTTAGACTTTCAGCAGTTTAGACTCTGCAGTGGAGGGGACTTAGCGTGCCTTTGCTTGTCCCAACTAATTTGCACAGTACTGTAACTAGAGCTGAGTGGTTCAGACAGGAAGGATTGCTGATGCATATGTGTTTGAAGCAGCACTGATCAGTCAAGCTGACTTTAAATAATTTACTTTTGTAATTTCACTTTCAGTAGCTTGCATTTTTAATTTGCATTAGTGTATATTCATTCAGTCATTTGTTAACAGGAAAGCATCATTCCCTTTTTTTTATCTAGGGTAATTAAATCACATGATCTATAATACTACTTATTTTAGAGTATTTGTTTCTCTGTTTTTTCAAGAATTCCTCCTAAATGGTAAGAGCTGGGTCCATCAAATTTGATATTTAGCTTTTACCAAAGTTTCAAGCAAAGAGCAAGAGTCTCCCCAGGATACTTGCTTTTCACAATATGGCTTTGGTTCTGATTGGCTATAAATCTTCAGAACCAATAAGGCGAAGAATTTAACTGTAATGGTATAAGCTAAAATCACTAAATTTGGGTATATGGCAATGGTGCTCAATATTCTTACCTTCTATCACTTTCTCCGGGCCCAAAAATATGATATGTCGAGTCTATTAATATAAATACATTTCTACAGTTTCATATTGAGTAATTTGTAAGTTCAGATATTAAAACTTATATTCTACACTATAATGTTAGATACAGCCATTACTGTTAGGAAGAATGTCAACTCTTCCCTTCTCTGATTGGAAGCTGTAGCAAGCATGTGCCATAATGTATATAAATAATAAATACCCCCTCAAGCAGCTGCTTGCCACAGAGGTCTGACAGGAGCCTGTCAGTTTATATGCCATAGTAGGAGATCTGAGAGGATGGCAGGACCTCAGCAGAAAAACGACACACACATCCATGCCTAATCCGGGGCTCGAACCCAGGTCCCTTAGAACAGTAGGCAAGCGTGCTAACCACTCGGCCACGGGACGGCAATGTATATAAGGTTGATGAAAAATTCGAAATTATGCTATGAGAGCATAATTTATAATTTTAAACTCAAATGTCTTTTTGAAATCAGTTTGATAGAAAGTGTTTTATTTGGCAAAATTGTAATTATTATATTATGGTTGTACTATGAATATAAAAAAAGGACCAAATATTTTTATTTTTTCCTGAAAAGTGTTTGTGGGCTATTTTTATGGTTGCAATGTATAGAGGATCACTATATATATAGCTTACTTTTATCATGACTAAATGCAATGTAAGGATTTATTATCTTAATCTTTTTTCCCCACAAAATTCCCCTTCCTCAAAGCGTGGTGGAAACTTTTAGGGGGTTAATCATAACAGTTAATAACAAACGAAAACTTGGAATATGGGGAGTATCATCTATTATAAATTTAAGAGTTAAGTTAAAGAAGGCAACTTTAGGTAAATCTGCTTAATAATTACTAAAAAATTTTTAAATAGGAGTTAGATTTTTCAAATGTGCTGCTAAATATGTTAACCTTCACACTTCCCCCAGTTGTTTTAACTAACTTCAAAGGATTTATGTTAGAATTTTGTACAAGACTTCTGTCTATTTAATGCTCAAAAGTACTGATTGCCTGTACTTTTTTGGTCATCAGTGCCTTGGCAATCATTTACCCTGAAAACTTCCTTTTGTTTTCATGACAGTGGTTTTTTTTTTTACATTTGTTAAATATGAATGGATTGGATTGGAGGAAACTATTTTTTTTTACTTTGCTAAAATGCTTATTTTATTTCAGGTTTATGGAACAGCATCCGGAAATGGACTTTTCTAAATGCAAATTTTCCTGATCGAATTATATTCAACCTTTGTTTGAATAGAGTGAAGTGACCACTGCTCCCTGCACAGTGCTGTACAGTAAACATTCCTGATTCTGCTGGCAGTGGATTGGGACACTACTAGCTCCAGTCATGTATAATGTTCCATTAAATAATAAAAGTTATTAATTTTACATTTAGTGTTGATTGGCTGCTACTGTATTGATAGTTTTTTACATTAAATGTAAGTAAATGTTAATTGTGAAGTTCTGTTTGTTTGAAGAGTAAAGCATTTTCAAGCTTTCACAGTCCTAAAGCACAAAATAACAATTTTTTTTGTAACAAATGGTTATGCAAAATAGTTTGCTATGACTTAATCCATAGGGGGACAGGTGGTGGCTCAGCTGGTAGCATGCCAAGCTTGTAATCTACAGTTCCCAGGCTTGAGTCCCAGCTGTGTCAACATTGAAATTTATCTGTGTTAAAAAAACTCATTCTGCCATTGGTGAGAAAGGGAACAGTGATGGGCCTATGAAGGCCACCATCCATCAGAGGGAATGTTAGTCAACCAGCATGCAGGAGAGAGCCATACCTCAATGTGTATTAAAGAACATTCTGGATGGGAGGCTTTTATCTAGGATAACTTGCTGCTTGGTAGGAGTATGAAATATTTAATAAATATGTATGGCTTAATATTTGTTAGTACAATTTTTTTTATAGTTGTCGCCCTTAGAGCCAGATAATGGTCAGTTTAAACCAAAATGTTGATATCCCTTTTCTCAACAAGATATATCAGATTTAGATATACTTTGAGCCATTTCGCTACTTCCCTCTACGACTGTCCTATTTCAAGTTTTCCAACATTTTGCCATTGCAAGAAATCATCTAAGTAATGATAGTTTGAATCTTCAGTAGAAATGAAACTACTACAAAATTGTTACTTGCAAGTAGGGTTAATCTGGTAGCAACCTGTGTTTTTATAGGCAGTAATTTGCGTGTTGCAAGGAAATGCGGAGTCGTAGATCAATTTTTTTCGGTCAAATTCGGAAGTTTTAGGCAGCGTGACCAATAATAGCGTAATTTTACCTCCAGGAATGTTAAAATACTGATGAAGCTACGTAATTTTGTCAATCAGTGCATATAAGTAGTACCAGCAAGAAGAATACATCCTTCGGAAATTATCTTGCTGACGTGTCCATGCAAGGTGCAGTTTCTCACGGCAATCAGGTCCATTGAATTTTTTTTTACCCCAATCCCAAATGATTACAGCTACAAAAAAAAACAGTGCCAGATAATAGTCTTTTCGTCTTTTAGAAAATGCTACTCCTGAAGATAGGATTATTACATTGAGTTGGTTTTGCATTGACAACACGTAATACCTCGTGAGGCTGCTTTTTGTCCATAACACAGCTTGTATGCGCCAGGAATGGACTCCACAAGTTGTTGCAGGGTGTCCTGTAATGCCTGCACACTGCCAGGCGGAGGGTCGAAGCATCGAATCGCCTTTTCCCGTAGCTCTCAAGCATACTCGATTGTTGAGATCCAGTGAGTTGGGAGGAGGATGAATTCATTGGTCAGGTTCCTGAAACTAGCTTCCAACCTGGCAGGTCATGTGACATGTACTATCTTAGTCGGGGACGATTGAAAAGTAGGTGGTCTTGAGCTGTTCATTCACTGATCAGTGGACCTAAGGCATGGAGCAAAAACAGTTCCCAAACTATAACCCACATCCATCTGCTATAACTATAATCTATAACCACACATCCATATCTATAACCCACATCCACCACATCCATCCTGCCCCAATGGTGCAGCTTGGTACCATGGCCTCTAGTGGCTACCTTTAAATGTGAACACGCCCATCAGCATGTTGAAATTGGAAATGGGATTCGTCTGACCAGGTAATAGATTTTCACCTGGTGGTTTAGTGTTGGTGCTAATATGCCTGTGCAAGGTGCAGTTTCTTGTTTCTCCCAGTGATTTTCAGACTTTATGAAATGTCTGATGTATTGTCCATTTGGATATTTGTCTTGCCGTTCCAACTATACTGAATGCAACCACTGTGTTGCGTCACTGCTATGAGATGAATAACGTTGCTCACCATGACTGTTTCACATACGACCTTTGGCTGGTTATTTGACGCTGCTAACCAGTCACGTAAGATTCACGACACTACAGTTCACAATGAGTTGTGTCGAGATACTGGTACCTGAACATTGTGCCCCACAATCATACCATGTCGAAATCGAAAAGATACGCCCACCCATTCTTCCTTAAAATAACGTGAAATTGCCATGTGTGGACTCTGCAATCATATATCAGTTGTTCTCGACCTTGAGCCATCATCAGCGCCAGAGACCAGAGGGTGTTGCTAATGGGAAGCCAACTCGGTGTGCATGCACATATAATGAGGCCTGCTTTGCTCGTTCTCATTGCACGTTTCAGTTGTGAAGCCCTAATTTAGACGAAGTTTCCAAATGTATACGGCTCTCGAGATTTCATTAAGCTGTGACAATTATTTATAAGTATAGGTATCAGCATAGAATAGGGAAGAACAGATGTGCAATTGCTAGAGTGCCCATGGCAACAGTGAGGAGGTAGCAGTTCCATCGCAACTAGTCCTCGAACTTCAATGTGGTTCCGATTTTGTATTCCCTAGTACTTTTGCCATTAGTTTGAAGAAGTTCAAACCCCATTTATATATACGTATATTAATTCGGCCTTTGGTATATACTTTTTTAAAATAATTTTAAATAGCTTATGTTTTATGCTTGGTTTACGTACAGAAGTTATTAGATATAGGTATCTTTTATTGCCAATCAATTATACGATCAAGGAAATTTCATTGGTATTTTTTTTTCCTTTGGAGAATTTTTTAAAGCATTAATGTATATTAAACAATTTTTGCAAACGCATCAGTTGCATATATTATGCATATTCCTATTTATCACACTGATTCAGATGCATATAGTATTTTAGCAAGACAATATATTCCGATTTTTTACCCTTTTAATTGCCGTAATGCAGATTGCAGCAGAAATTAATTTTCCCGTTTTTAAACAAAAAAGAAGCTATTTCAAATGTTCAAAAATTAATTAATTTTCCCAAGGCCTTCCCTGGGGGGAAACAATGCATCCCCCTCTTTTCAGAATGTTAGTAGGTAAGGGTAATAGAGGAAAAAAGTAATAAGGCTTATTTATATTTTATGCATTTTAACGAAATTTTTAAAGATCCGTAAAGCGGAGAGGGGAAATATACTGCATTGGAAATCCAGGCACTTCCTGACATTTTTTCTATATTGTGTTTGTTGCCTCCTCTCCACATCACCTCGATTTTTTTATCTTCGAGCCTGCATTTTCCTATAAATACAGTGGACCTTCGTTATAGCGCTGCTCGCTATACTGCGCACTCGGTTATAGCGCGGGCGATGTTCGCGATAAGTTCAAACATGTTTATACAGGTCCGTGCGGCGTTAGTGAGTATCGCATTTTATTGTTACTGCGTATTGAGTAATTGTGTATGTATTGAGTTCCTGCATGTATTTTGAATAGTGTTTAATTATTGTATGCATGATGAGTAAAAGAAAAGCTTACAGTGTGAAATTTATTGTGTCGCGCCGCTCGGTATAACGCGGTTCACCTTATAACGCGGGTGTTGTTTCCCGCCCGACATGCGTGTTATATCGGGGGTCCACTGTATTAATTTCCAGTTTTATGCACACAATAAGATTTTGTTTTAACTTTAATGAATATTATTATTACAGAAATCAAAATCTCAGTACTCTGAAAACGTTTTATTTAAAACAAGGGCATTTTTTACTTATTATACTTAAATTTTGCAGAAATAAAATAATATAGGAATTGAAATGATACGCACAATTAAAAGAACTTGTTTTTTTACTCAAAAAATAAAAAAATTCGATATAAAACATGAAAATTATTTTAAATCACATGTCATTTCATCAGTAATGCCACAATGCTAAATCAAAGATAATTAAATGTGACTGAAATATAAACACTATAATGAGCGTTTTCCTATATGTGCCAAGAGTTATTAGACATGAGAAGCAAACCACTTTTCAATGTAAAATAAGGTCACGGTCAATCCCTAAAGTGACCTATGCATGTACCGATGCGACCTACTGCAGACGGCTTAATTGGTTGTTTTTTCCGATCGTGATTGCAATGATGCATTGTGTGCACAAACACATCGAAGAAGTGTGAGGAAACATTAATCTCACTTGTTGACCACAGATTTGGAGTGCCAAGCTCAGGTTCTGAGACAGTTCTGGCCCACAGGCAGCAAGGAGGGAAATTCGTAGTAGAGGAAATGAAGTTAAAATCTCCCCATCCGATCCACCTTATTTCATTGCTGTATTTGTGGACATGCATAACTGCAATCTGCAAGAAAAAGCCACTTAAGTCGTCTGCAGTACGTCCTTAAAGGGGTCTACACATACACACACCAATGAGACCTATTTCAAGAGTTTTCGTTTCTCTCAGACTGCAGTCAGGGCCGTATTTACATTTCCTCTCCCCCCGGCCAGATATAAAAACATCATTTGCAATGTTAAAATTTTTAATTTTCATATTTTCCACCTTTAGTTATCTCTAAAACCAATTATCTTTTAAAACAACCGATGTGTTTACAACCCATCCCGGTGGTGTGGGGTCAACTCATTGTTGCTAATGAAAACTTCATGATCTTCACATTCTAACACGAAAAGTTAAAATTTCTAGCATAAACATATAGTTTGCAATATTTGTTTGAAATTTTGGAATTCTCGATTTTTCTACCATTAGAGGACACAATATAGCTTTTGGGAGAATCGGAAAGTTCAAATCGTAATATTTCATCAACACCTATCCAATCTAAAAAGAATTTTTAATTTATCTCTATAAACAAACAATAAATCTCCTAAATTCCACCACCAAAATTTTAAATTTCTAGCATAAAGACATCGTTCGCAATATTCGTTTAATATTTTGGAATTTTCAACTTTTTTACCGTTAGAGGGCACAATTATACCGATTGGAAGATTCTCGCAAAGTGAAAATCGTAATATTTCATCAATATCTGTAGAACACAAAAGGAATTTTTTATCTCTATAAACAAAAGAATTCGATGTGTACAGACACGACGAAGTGGAACTATTATCTCGGTTTTTAGAAATTGAGATAAAAAGTGGAAACTCCAGTTCCTTAATAAGCCTTAGTAACGGTAACTCTTCAGTAGTATAGTCCCATTATACGAATTAAACAAATGCACAGTCTATTCAATACGAGATTGAAACATTGGTGAGTGGTCAGTCTATTCAATACGAGATTGAAACATTGGTGAGTGGTCAGTCTATTCAATACGAGATTGAAACATTGGTGAGTAGTCAGTCTATTCAATACGAGATTGAAACATTGGTGAGTGGTGTCTATTCAATACGAGATTGAAACATTGGTGAGTGGTCAGTCTATTCAATACGAGATTGAAACATTGGTGAGTGGTCAGTCTATTCAATACGAGATTGAAACATTAGTGAGTGGTCAGTCAGTCCGTGACATACTTGGAGAAGATAATCAGAGTGGTG
This sequence comes from Ryuthela nishihirai, assembly GCA_038380435.1. Classification (NCBI taxonomy): domain Eukaryota; kingdom Metazoa; phylum Arthropoda; class Arachnida; order Araneae; family Heptathelidae; genus Ryuthela; species Ryuthela nishihirai. The sequence continues at coordinate 48,501,030 of JAWZYU010000024.1, read as the reverse complement.
AGGCTTGATTGCTGGTGTATTGCCTTTCCTCTCTTCTTCTGCTTCAAGACCTGGTACGTCTATTATTATTATTCTCCTAACTAGGAGGTTTGGGTTTAGAATTCAGTTGGATCCTGGGTTTATTTTTTTCGTACATGGTGGCGCCTTTTTTAAGTGCTCACTTCCCCTACGCCACTGAAAGAAGGACATAAGAAGTGACGCGGAAATGCAATAAAATATCCAATTTATTGAAATTACTTGAATTGGGATTCGGCTTAAATTTGACAAAGAAAACTTAATTTTTTTTTTAGAAAATGGTTTTTTAATAACCTACTATTATTCTTTACAAATTCAACTCCAAAACACAAAGATGATGTAATATTTTTGCAAACACAACGAAAAGGAATACTTTTGCAAAACAAACAATGAAGAAATATAACAAAAATATCGTATTAAAGTTTGTGAAAAATTACGAAAATATTTTTCATGCAAAATTTTTAACAATTTTTCTGACATCTGAAATTTTTTATGAACATTTTACGGAAACGTCAAATTTGAGGAAATTTTGAGCTATAGTCCGTAAATATCCGAAAAGGTGTCAACTGTGGTCTGTTATTTCAGGATTCAATTGAGTGATCTGGACGGTCCTACTCCCCAATTATTGTGTCCTGGAAATAGGAGATAATTATATGAAGAAAAAGAATTATTTGGTGCAGTTTTTTTTCCTCCAAATGTTCCTGTTTTACATAGGTTTAATCGTTTAATTTGAATGTTGTTTATAATCTTTTAGTCGAATTGAAGTTTGGAGCACTGTGAGGAAATATGGATGAATGCTTTTAAGAACGTCTGCTTAAGAAGTAAACTGCAATTGGTATTTAGAATAGTTTAAATTAACGCTTAATTCTTAATCGGAAACTTTCTGATGATTTTACTAAAAACTGTCATCTTTCTGATTTTCGTAGTTTTGTTTAGCTTAGGTCAATGTTTCCCAAAGTGGGCGATACCGCCCCCAGGAGGGTGCTGGAACGATCCAGGGGGTAGGTAGTAGCCTCGGGTGCAATTGGGGGGCTGTGGAAGCATAAAGAAAGAAGGGAAGATAAGAAAATTTTTAAAAACCGTTCGTACATGTTTCTTCTATTGTATAACATAGAGTTAAAGTCGTAGTGATTGCTTTATTTTCCAAATAAACATATAAAATTATCCTTCGTTATCTTAATTTTTTGTGTGTAATGTTTTGTGTTACTATGGTTGATTTTAATAAATAATTTTATAATTTCAAGATTCAAGGTGTCTTATTTACAACAACATCTTTCTTTACTATGTTGTAGGACGTAGGGAGAAATATAGATGCATAAAAGAACGCAAATTTGTCACTGCATCTTTCTGTTTGTTCGCTTAAAGAAGGTAGATTTTTAGGGGGGCGAGGAGTAATTTTTTTTCTGAAAAGGTGGCGGTAGGACAAATAAGTTTGGGAACCTCTGGCTTAGGTTGACTAGAAGGTCTCTTTTAAAGAGAACATATTCTTTTTTTTAGTTCGAATCTTTTTATAACTCTTTTTTTTTATAAAAGAAATTTTTCTTTTGTTTTCTTTTTTTCAACTAAGATAAATTTTTTACTTCTAAAAATTTGAACGATACAAAAATATGTTAATATTTTGGAAAAAATAAAAAAAATTAAATTTCTGAATGAATCTTAATAATTACACAGAATCCTTGAAAGTCTGAATTGTATCCAAATTGTCATATCCAAATAACATTTATTTCCTTAGGTGGCATGTGTTCAAAAAGGTTAAAATAAGCTCAACTGTTAAATTTCATCAAAAAATTACATAAATCAAGTTTCAGGCAGCAATGAAATGCAAAATAGTTGCATATTTGATTTTTACCTTTTACAAGCCCAAGAACCATTTTAACTGTTCATAGTGAGATGGCCAGCCGTCGCGATTTTCGTACTCTATTAAACCAACAGAAATGTAAAATGTATAAACAAACATCTTTTCTAACGACACTTTTTGTTTGTAAAGTTATGGGTATTAAATTATGTTTAAAATTTTAATATTTTCAAACTAAACCCTGAAATATTTATTGTAGTTAATAAGTAGCAAATCATTGGTCGAGGAACTCAAGAAAAATGATTCTAATCATCTGACCATAATTTTTTTCTATTTTAGCATTACTTCCACCAAAGGTTTCTTGTACTATTAAAAAAGATTTTTTTTATCAGCATTTGGTTCAACTATTCATGCAAGAAATATTTTCGCAATTCAAACTTATATTGAATATAAATTTATATTTGATTGTGAAACAGACTGCCAACCGAAAAATTCATATTATTTAATTCGATCGAAAGCCGCAGTATAATCTACTCATTTTATCAAATTTAACAATTCTAAATCCAGCAGCAATAAAGCCATTTAGAAATTAGTACAATATTTAGAACAGTTTTCACTTTGAAAAGCTATCTTATAAATCTATTTATTAAAAAATATGATTATATTGACCCTTAGATTTTGTAAATAATCATATATTCACCAACTATCAAAAAAGGTTGCTAGTCACTGCCGTAAAGAGTCAGATAATTTGCACATCGTTGCAATCAGGTTTTAATTCAGTGTTACTAGTTCAAAATATTTATCATCGTGTCTTTCTACGAAGACAACATTAATATTCTCTTCGATAATGATCAACTTAAGTAATATTATTTCTTATAAAATAACAGTTTCCTGAATTTTTTTTTTGAATTATCGAAAAGACAAAAAGTTTTGTACACATTTAGGGCTCCGACTTTTAAAGATTTTTAAACCAGTACAGTTTATTAAAAGAAATACAGTTTATTCTTTATCTACTGTTAAATGATTTTTATTTATAAAATGCATTTAAAGCATTCAATACTTTTTCCCCTCAGCAAGGCAAAACTGAATTTGCTTAATTTCAGAGAGCCATCAAAAGAGCAAATTTGTATTTATATCAACAAAAGCATGCACCAGATGGCGCAACCATCCACATACAGACAATTTGTCCAAAGGGTTAAAAAATAGCGGTACCGAAAGGATTTCCTTGAATCAAGCTTTCCTTTCTTTTTTAGCTCAGATGGGACAAGCACATTGAACATTTTCTGCAAAAAGCAAACATGATTCGATGCCAACTTGACCCTTTGATGGGGAGGAATTCCATCCTCTCCATTGATCATAAACGACTACTTTACCATAGAGTTCTTAGGCCTGTTATAACATATGCAGTCCCCATATGGACTAACACGACAAAGACAAATATTCAGAAACTCTAGATCTATGAAAATAAAATCTTGAGCCAGGCTGTAAATGCCCATGGTTTGTGACCAACAGAGAAATACATGGGGATTTAGGCGTCCAACATATTTACACCCATATAAAGCAGATCTCTAAGAAATTCTTAGAAGCTGTAGACACGAATCCTCGCGATTTCATTACTAACATTTTAAAGTATGATCATGATCCTATGAACAGATTCAAGAGGGCTAGACCATTGGTTTTCGATCAGGAACACTTTATGGTCTAGTACCCTGATCTACCACATTTATCATTGTTTTCCTGCCCCTTGGGGCTCACCTTTTGGTGATTTCTGTGTTGTCCTTTCCGACTCATGCCATTTATTGGACACCCACAGATGGAGAAGGTTATGGGATCTTTTATCCTGGTACTTCGAAAAATCATAATTATGCTACCTGCTACATACTTTCTTTTTCCTGTTTTGAATTAGTTTTGGTGCGGTCTGATTTTAACCAATTGAAAACAGCAGATGAAACTTTAAAATTTCTGCTTCTCTTTTAGAAATAAGAGCAGATGAACTTTGCGGGAATGTGTTTGCATATTAACTAGTGTCGGGTGAGTTATTTTACCTCTGAGCGGCGCTTTTTTTTTGCACACAGTAGGCTAAATGGCCAAGTCACGAGGACCCCGAAGGATCAGAAAAGGTTTGTGGGGAGGGGACCCACTGAACAGATGGTAGACTCCTATCAAAATCATCCAGCGTGTTCTTTAACGTGCAAGGATATGGCTCTCCCGCACAAGGGACATGGCTCAACGTCCCATCCGACGGACGGCGGCTTTTCCAAGCCTATCGGTGTCCCCTACTGACCATGGCAAGGTGGGGACTCGAACCAGGGAACCCAGCTGGGACTCGAACCTGGGAACTGCAGATTAAGAACTTGGCGCGCGTATTAACTAGTGGTGCCATCATATTTTTAAAACAAAAAAAAAATCTACCTATATGACGATTTCTATGGAGAGAGCATGAACACGTAATCGTTTTTATATCAAGGGTATTTCACTCTAGATTCGAATAGAGAATCCAACCCAGGTTTTGGGGTAGGAGTTGGCTCAGTCAGTAACACGACTACAATCTGCAGTTGTCAGATTCGAATCCCAATTGGATCTGTGTTGAGAATTTTCTCCGCTAAATCCCGTCCTTTCTTCGTTGAGAAAGGAGACACCGTTGCGCGTGGAAGATCGCCGTCTTCAGAGGGGACATAAAGCCATGAACCCGGTGTGCAGGAGAGCCATACTCTATGAACGTTAAAGGTAACGCTGAATGTGTGCAAGGGTAGCTCAGTTGGTAGCGAACCAGACCCGTACTCAGCAGTTCCCAGGTTCAAGTCTTACCTGGGCCAGCGTTGAGATTTTTCATCGCAAAACCCAAACTCTGTTCTTTGTCAGTAGGGGACGTTGGATGGGACCTTAAATCGTGACTCTGCGTCTGGGAGAGCCATACCTTGTGCAGGTTAAAGAACATGATATGTCTTAATAGCTGTTCAATGCGTCTCCTTCTCCCAACCTTCTCTTTGGGGCGGGGGTGGCTCAGTCGGTAGCGCGCCAGGCTCGTAATCTGTAATTCCCAGGTTCGAGTCTCAGCTGGGTCAGCGTTGAGATTTATCTCCGCAAAATTCCTCGCCCTGCCCACGGTCACTAGGGGACACCGATGGGCTTGGAAAGGCCGCCGTCCGTCGGATGGGACGTTAAGCCGTGGCCCCGTGTGTGGGAGAGCTGTGCACTTTAAAGAACACGCTGGGTGGCCTTGACGGGGGCCTACCATCTGTCTCCCAACAGCTGTTCCAGTGGGTCCCCTCCCCCAACCTTCTCTGAGCCTTCGGGGTCCATGTGACCTGGCCATTTAGCCCATGGTAAAAAAGTGCCGCTCAGAGGTAAAACAACCCAACCCAACCTTCTCTGAGCCCTTGAGGTCCTCGTGACTTGGCATTTCGCCCATGGAATGCAAAATAGATCATCACGCTGTATGGCCTTGACTGGAGGTTTCTATCTGTCTCTTAACATCTCTCCTTCCCCAGTTAGCAGTTTTCTTTCAGTTAGGATTCTCTCTCTTCTCCAAACTTCTCCGAGTCCTTGTGACCTGTAAAACAACTCAGATTGTAAATGCACAGGACAGCAATTTAGAAATATAGTCATAAAACTAGAATCAACCGGAAAGCAATTAAAGACCAGAATTAAAGACCAGAATTACACTGGTCTGCATGAAAATCCTCCCTCGAAAGAAAAGAGTATCTTTATAGATTTAAAGGTGCTGAATCCGAATCTGGCATCCAAATGTTTATATCAGAAATTATTCTCGTGGGAGTGCGTTTTTTAAGAAAATAACGTTTTTTGTGAATATATATGATTTTATTCGTTTTCAAACTACTGAAAGCCTGTTTTATTCGGAAGAGGATGGAGAAAGGTTCCATCAAGACATGTCCGAAACGGAAAAACGATATAGCGGCAAATGGAACGAGAGTATCTTGGCGGATTACTTTTGGGCCCTGCAGCGAGAGGTTCCAGAGATAAAATATAAGCGATAGAAGACAACAAAATAATTCTTTGTGTAAATTTTACATGCATCAAGATTTATTAGTGTCAGCTTTAACTTTTTTTTTGTAGTGTAAATAAATATTGGAGCCGTCCCGTGGCCGAGTGGTTAGCACGCTTGGCTACTGATCTACGGGACCTGGGTTCGAGCCCCGGATAAGGCATGGATGGATGGATGGATGGATGTGTCGTTTTTCTGCTGAGGTCCTGCCATCCTCTCAGACCTTCTACTATGGCATATAAACTGGCAGGCTCCTGTCAGACCTCTGTGGCAAGCAGCTGCTTGAGGAGGTATTTATTTATATTTTTAAATAAATATTTGGTAAAATATATTTATCTTCTCTGAGTAAAATAGTGTTTTTTTTTTAAATAAAACTATATCTCCAGAAAACTGTAAGTGATTGAACAAATCGGCTGTTAAATTCGGATTCAACACCCTCAAAAACATAAATATCAGGAAAAAATTTTGAAAGGGAAGGAAAAAAGGTTTTTTTTTTTGCAGACTAGTGTTTGTCGAAAGAGGTGAAAGTTTTCTAAAAGAGAGTTCCTTTGGAAGAACTCAGATCTGTCCATCCACCTGACTTCTTTCTCAGATCTGTCCATCCACTCGACTTCGCGATTATTTTTCCTTTCTGTTTCGTTTCTAAGCAAGTGAAAACCATTCTCGAGAAAACGCAGATCAAATTATCTCCCTTCATTAACCGATTCGTTAAAAGCCAAATTTCCCAATTCGCATCCGGGATGTTCATTATCAACAAAGAAGTTCCTGAGAGAAATCACTGAAATGTGAAAAATCAATTGCGAGGAAGTTTGGGAAATGAAGAGGAATTATTCTGTGTGCAATTAGTTCTTGGGCATGATCTACGATCGTGAAAGGGATTGGGAGGAGGGGGAGTAGAGGAGGAGGGGGCAAATAAATTGGCACGTCTGACCTCACTGACCTCGGATTTACCGATGTATCGAGTATCGCGCGCAAGTTCTTTTAAGGTATGGCCACACAGAAAGCAACCTGAGAGATCTAGCTTTGTTTTAAAAATAATGAATACCCTCTCAAGCAGCTGCTTGCCACAGAGGTCTGACAGGAGCCTGTCAGTTTATATGCCATAGTAGAAGATCTGTAAAGATGGCAGGACCTCAGCATTACCTTTCACAAACTTTCTGGCTTCTTGAAATCATTATCAGCAGCGGTGGTGGCCTCACAGCAAATTTGAACTTCCTCGAATCTTTGAAAAAAAAACCCATTACCAACAAAGATTGTGATCTCACAACCAGAGTTGCCACCTGTCCCAAATTGTAATATTTTGTCTAGCATACACAATGTTCGGGATACAAAATGTTCCGTAATATCACTTCTCATTTTCTTTTTGGTTAGAAAATCGGAAATACAGTAAGACCCTGTTGAACGCTGATTGAGAATTCAGCTCTTTTAATTCTTGCCAAAAGGGGCTCTTTTCTGGAAAAACATTAGGTAAAAAAGTCGTTTGTTGAATAATCAAGAGCACGCGAAATCCAAAATTTCTGTTTTGAGGAGCAGAAATCGAAAAGTGGCTACAAACAAACTTATTCTTCTGTTTAAGTGTTAAATGGTGAACTCTATTAAAGAGTTCAGAAACTCAAATCAACGTGAATCAAATATAAATTAAGAATTATAAGTTTGGTTCTGCGAATACAGGGTCCCTTCAATCTGCAACTCAACATATTAGGTGGGAACAACGAAATGCCGAACTATTTCGTGTTCAGTTGATATATAACCAGACTTTGACCTTCTGAGACCCTAAGCTGCAATAGATTTAAGAGGTCTTAAGCTATAATAAGTTTAAGTGGTCCTAAGCTACAACAAGTTTAAGTGGTCCTAAGCTACAACAAGTTTAGGAGGTCTTAAGCTACAATAAGTTTAGGAGGTCTTAAGTTACAATAAGTTTAAGAGGTCCTAAGCTACAATAAGTTTAAGAAGTCCTAAGCTACAATAAATTTAGGAGGTCTTAAGCTACAATAAGTTTAAGAGGTCTTAACCTATAATAAATTTAAGAGGTCCTAAGCTAAATAAGTTTAAGAGGTCTTAAGCTACAATAAGTTTAGGAGGTCTTAAGCTACAATAAGTTTAAGAGGTCTTAAGCTATAATAAGTTTAAGTGGTCCTAAGCTATAACAAGAGTAAGAGGTCCTAAGCTACAAAAGCTACAATAAGTTTAAGAGGTCTTAAGCTATAATAAATTTAAGAGGTCCTAAGCTACAATAAGTTTAAGAAGTCTTAAGCTACAATAAATTTAAGAAGTCTTAAGCTACAATAAATTTAAGAGACCCACGCTACAATAAATTTAAGAGGTCCTAAGCTACAATAAGTTTAAGAGGTCTTAAGCTACAATAAGTTTAAGAGGTCCTAAGCTACAATAAGTTTAAGAGGTCCTAAGCTACAATAAGTTTAAGAGGTCCTAAGCTACAATAAGTTTAAGAGGTCCTAAGCTACAATAAGTTTAAGAGGTCTTAAACTACAATAAATTTAAGAAGTCTTAGGCTACAATAAATTTAAGAGGTCCTAAGCTACAATAAGTTTAAGAGGTCCTAAGCTACAATAAGTTTAAGAGGTCCTAAGCTACAATAAGTTTAAGAAGTCTTAAGCTATAATAAATTTAAGAAGTCATAAGCTACAATAAGTTTAAGAGGTCTTAAGCTACAATAAGTTTAAGAGGTCTTAAGCTATAATAAATTTAAGTGGTCCTAAGCTGCAACAAGTTTAAGAGGTCCTAAGCTACAAAAGCTACAATAAGTTTAAGAGGTCTTAAGCTATAATAAATTTAAGAGGTCCCAAGCTACAATAAGTTTAAGAGGTCTTAAAACTACAATAAATTTAAGAGACCCATGCTACAATAAATTTAAGAGGTCTTAAGCTACAATAAGTTTAAGAGGTCTTAAGCTACAATAAGTTTAAGAGGTCTTAAGCTACAATAAGTTTAAGAGGTCCTAAGCTACAATAAGTTTAAGAGGTCCTAAGCTACAATAAGTTTAAGAGGTCCTAAACTACAATAAGTTTAAGAGGTCCTAAGCTACAATAAGTTTAGGAGGTCTTAAGCTACAATAAGTTTAAGAGGTCTTAAGCTACAATACGTTTAAGAGGTCTTAAGCTACCATAAGTTTAAGAGGTCTTAAGCTACAATAAGTTTAAGAGGTCTTAAGCTACCATAAGTTTAAGAGGTCCTAAACTACAATAAGTTTAAGAGGTCCTAAGCTACAATAAGTTTAGGAGGTCTTAAGCTACAATAAGTTTAAGAGGTCTTAAGCTACAATACGTTTAAGAGGTCTTAAGCTACCATAAGTTTAAGAGGTCTTAAGCTACAATAAGTTTAAGAGGTCTTAAGCTACCATAAGTTTAAGAGGTCCTAAGCTACAATACGTTTAAGAGGCCCTAAAATTTCGAAAGCGAATTAGGTTATAAATTTCTAATTCTGAATGAAGAGAACATTAAAAAAAAATATGAAACTGATGTGGTGAAAACGTTACACTAGCACTGATGTACAATAAATATTGTGTACAGCTGAGATGAACAATTGTTTGCGCAATACATTAATTTGAATATAAAAAATTTAAGACACGGTAAATTTCAAACTTAAACTTTGGAGGCCCTAAGCTGTAGCTTAGTTAGCTTATGTGAAAGTCCGGCCCTGATACAAGCAAGACTAAAAAAAGTTTATTCGAAAAATTTCTCGATTTTTTCGAGGCTAAAAAAATATCATTTAAAAAATATCTGGAATTTTTTTAGGCCAAAATTACTTTTTTGAAAAATATCCCGAATTTTCCGGTCTCCAAGGGGCGGGGGTGGCTCAGTCGGTAACGCGCCAGGCTCGTAATCTGTAGTTCCCAGGTTCGAGTCCCAGCTGGGTCAGCGTTGAGATTCATCTCCGCAAAATTCCCCGCCCTGCCCACGGTCAGTAGGGGACACCGATGGGCTTGGAAAGACCGCCGTCCGTCGGATGGGACGTTAATCCGTGGCCCCGTGTATGGGAGAGCCATACCCTGTGCACGCGATGACCTTGACGGGAGGCTACCATCTATGTCCCAACAGCTGTTCCAGTGGGTTCCCTCCCCCAACCTTCTCTGAACCTTCGGGGTCCATATGACCTGGCCATTTAGCCCATGGTGTGCAAAAAAGTGCAGCTCAGAGGTAAAACAACCCACAACCCAAAATCCGGTCTCCAAGGTGGCAACCCTATTCAGAGGAAGGAAATCAACAACTAATTAACTGACATGCCAGAGAATATCTCAGCGTTTTCTGTTTAGGTGATATATTTTTAGGCGATGTCATTCCCGCCTTCATATTTCAAATGGCTGCTTCTGTCAGTCATGGTTCGAAAAACTTCCATTTTCATCGCAAAGCTAAACTCCTCCTCCCCCCCCCCCCAGCAGAAGCCATTAGGAAACAAAGGTCCAGTGATCCACCAATCATAGGGGTCAGTGTTCGTTGGAGCGTCGATTTCCGTGGAAAAGCCCGGTAAGGAAAAGCGTGTGTGTGTGGTGGGGGGGGGAGGGATGAAATTCAGTAGGAATAGGTGCCAACGAGTTTGGAAAAATCTGAAATGATGTTGCATTGGTTTTTGTACCGTTGTCGATGATTTTTATCTCGATTTGGTTGAAACAAAAGAGATGAATGAAGGATCATCACTCATTATGAGGTGAAAAATGATCCCGGGAGAAAGAATACATTTTGTTTAATTTGAAAAGCGAGGAGGGTTTCCATTGAGTTAGTTTTTTCCATACTTTGTTGGCTTCTTTTTGCTTTGTTTCTTGATCGTTAGTGATGGAGAAGTCCAAGAAATTCAAACGCTGATTGTCAGCGGAATCTTTTGGTAGTACTTATCTTCAAACTGTGAAGCGGATTTCGTTCAAGTTGGATAAGTGATGGGAGATTCAGATTTATTTATTTATTGATGAGAGGGTTTGAATCCGGTTTCGATCCCTGGATGATGAGATTTTTGCACAACATCCAATGTGTAATTAATCAGATGCACTCGATTGGTTTTCAATTTAGTTCAGTACCGCCCTTTTATTCTTAGAAGGCTTATCAGTTTATATAATGAAAAATAAATAACCCCTCAAACAGCTGCCTGACACTTAGGTCTGACAGGAGAATGTCATTTAATGCACAATAGAGAAGATTTCGGATGAAGACGAGATCTCAGCAGGCTAAACACTAGACTACAGAAAACTATTAAAAAAGTCACTCCCCCTCCCCCTGAGTTTCACCTGGGCTAGCGTTGGAATTTACCTGCGCAAAATTCCCCGCCCTGCCCACGGTCAGTAGGGGACACCGATGGGCTTGGAAAAACCGCCGTCCGTCGAATGGGACGTTAAGCCGTGGCCCCGTGTGCGGGAGAGTCATACCCTATGCACGATAAAGAACACGCTGGATGGCCTTGACGGGAGGCTATACCATCTGTCTCCTAACAGCTGTTCCAGTGGGTCCCCTTCCCCAGCCTTCGGGGTCCTTGTGACCTGGCCATTTAGCCCATTGTGTGCGAAAAAGTGCTGCTCAGTGATAAAACAACCCAACCTCTGTCGACCCCAAGCAGCATGTTCACTAATGTGTAATGGCATTTGTCAGTCTTGCCATTTGTCATTCCCCAGAAATCTCAGAAAAGAATCCCGATCTCTTTTCTCTTAATTTCATACATGGGGCTATGGCTTTACTCTTAATTGACGGACAGCGGCCTTTCCAAGCCCATCGGGTTGGGTTGTTTTACCTCTGAGCGGCTTTTTTTGCACACCATGGACTAAATGGCCAGGTCACATGGACCCCGAAGGCTCAGAGAAAGTTGGGGGGGGGGACCCACTGGAACGGCTGTTGGGAGAGAGATGGTAGCCTCCCGTCAAGGCCATCCAGCGTGTTCTTTAACGTGCACAGGGTATGGCTATCCCACACACGAGGCCACGGCTTAACGTCTCATCCGACGGACGGCGGCTTTTCCAAGCCCATCGGTGTCCCCTACTGACCATGGGCAGGGCGGGGAGTTTTGCGGAGATGTCTCAAAGCTGACCCAGCTGGGAACTGCAGATTACAAGCCTGGCGCGCTACCGACTGACCCCCCCCCCCCCCCGAACCCCAAGCCCATCGGTATTCTCTTTTAAACGGAGAAAAGACTCCACGCTGGCAAGTTGCGAACTGCATGCTAAGCGCTTGGTGCACATTGAATCCCGCTCCAAGGATTGGCACATTTTGCCATATCATAAGAAGATCCTATAATGAAATCAATTGCAGCTTTTTTCCGAGTTGTAAGATGAATAAATTGAAATAATATAAATTATTCCTCAAGCAACTGCCTGTTGCACAGTTCTGATAGGAGTCTGCCAGCATAAAAAAGTCGTAGAAGAGATTTGTGAGCAGTCGATACCTCAGGAGAAAGACAACACATAAAAAACACCTCCATGCAATATCCTGAGCGCGAACACAAGTCTCTTGCTCATTAGTCAAGCATTCACACGGCCACAAGTTGAATTAAAATCTTTTATTATTTTACAAAACATTTGGTTAAATTCAAAGCCACTTTTGCTTAGAAATGAAGCATGTCGCCGAACACCTCCGAATTGGGGGGCGGGGGTGACTCAGTCGGTAGCGCGCCAGGCTCGTAATCTGTAGTTCCCAGGTTCGAGTCCCAGCTGGGTCAGCGTTGAGATTTATCTCCGCAAAATTCCCTGCCCACGGTCAGTAGGGGACACCGATGGGCTTGGAAAGACGCCGTACGTCGGATGGGACGTTAAGCCGTGGCCCCGTGTGCGGGAGAGCCATACCCTGTGCACGTTAAAGAACACGCTGGATGGCCTTGACGGGAGACTACCATCTGTCTCCCAACAGCTGTTCCAGTGGGTCCCCTCCCCCAACCTTCTCTGAGCCTTCGGGGTCCATGTGACCTGGCCATTTTGCCCATGGTGTGCCGCTCAGAGGTAAAACAACCCAACCCAACCTCCGAATTGGTTGCAGAATATTGGTTGAAAAACATTGCTCTATAGGCAGGGCTGTTTAATTCGATTTTAAGCAGGACAAATGTTTTCCTTTTTAAATTTCGAATGTTTTCGGAGGACTAGAAAAGTATCCCGAACAATTGCATTCATAGAGTCTGCTTCATATTTTTGCTTCTGGCCTGTGGATGTTTTATTTCTCATATTCCTTCTGCAAAATAAAAAGATCTTGCTTTTTTTTCGATTTGCAATTTCTGATCTACGGTTAAAAAAATGACCTACCCACTATTCTTTTGTGAATGTTAATAACCATTATGGAGAAGGAACAAAATAGCAAACATGTACAGGGGCGTGCATAGAAACTTCAATGAGGGTTTTGAGTCTAATGTAATGGAGTTGGGTTGTTTTACCTCTGAGCTGCACTTTTTGCACACCATGGGCTAAATGGCCATGTCATAAGGACCCCGAAGTTTCAGAGAAAGTTGCGGGAGGGGTTGTTGTTGTGTTGTTTTACCTCTGAGCGGCACTTTTTTGCACACCATGGGTTGGGTTGGGTTGTTTTACCTCTGAGCGGCACTTTTTTGCACACCATGGGCTAAATGGCCAGGTCACAAGGACCCCGAAGGCTCAGAGAAGGTTGGGGGAGGGGGGCCCACTGGAACAGCTGTTGGGAGACAGATGGTAGCCTCCCGTCAAGGCCGTCCAGCGTGTTCTTTAACGTGCACAGGGTATGGTTCTCCCGCACACGGGGCCACGGATTAACGTCCCATCCGACGGACGGCGGCCTTTCCAAGCCCATCGGTGTCCCCTACTGACCGTGGGCAGGGCGGGAATTTTGCGGAGATAAATCTCAACGCTGACCCAGCTGGGACTCGAACCTGGGAACTGCAGATTACGAGCCTGGCACGCTATCGACTGAGACCCCATGTAATGGAGGAAGGGGGGAAATAGTGTCTCGAGTCCAATTTTTTTGGATTCTTCCTTAGAAAATATACGTTACCCAAGACTTCAAGGGGTGTTAAAATTCTGAAACCTCCTTGGATATGCCACTGCATATGTGAATTAAAACTCGAACGCGTCATTTCACCCCTTAGAACTTTCTTTGTACTCTACTGATAATATGCACTCTATTGTAGAAAGTAACCTGAAACTCCCATGTTACGTGAATGAAAAGTCACATTCAATGCTCCTTAACTTTCAGAATAACATTTTTACGAAAAAATCAAGTTCGAGATCTGATTTGAAGATCTGATTAATATCTCTCTAAATGTCGTTTTCGAGAATGTTTACTCTCTAAAGAGTTTTTGAAGCTCGAATATTTACCCCGCTTTCATACTCATCGAAATATTTTTTTTAAATCGAAATTCATGAAAAAATAATCGCATTTATGTTATTGAATGATTTTTTTTATAATATTTGTGTTTTGATTTTTTAAGTCAATTTTCACGACTAGCAAAAGTTACAATTAAATGTTTCAGTTTTCATAATTCTTTAAATATTAAACGAAATTGCAAAAAAAAAAGATATTAAGAGAGATTTGAGTAAGGTCTTCAATTTATAATATCTCTAATAACATACTTTTTATAAAAAAAAACTTACTTTCAAAGTTAGGGAGCTTTTGAATGTGGCTTTCCATTCACGGAACTGTTCGGTTATTTTTTTTAATAATATAATACATATGTTGTTCAAGAAACTCTTTTAAAGACCACTAAAACAGAGGGAGAAATTATAGATCAGAACTACATTCCAACAAAATCCAACATCCCTTCCCTAATTTTTTTTTCCTGCTAGATTCATCGATGTCCGAAGGTCACAAATTTTCTCCCAGACGTGCATCTCCTGGATCTCCTTCCGAATATCCCTGGTCTGTAGTATGGAATATTATTGGGGATATTGTCCTGGAATTCCTCCACCTCCCACAATTTATCTCCGCTAACCCCCACCCTGTCCTCAGTGAGGAAGGGGACAACTTTGGGCTTGGAAAGACCGTCGTCCGTTGGATGAAAGGTGACCACATGTGCAGGAGAGTCATATCCTGTGCCCGCTAAAGAACACGCTGGATGGCTTTCACGGAAGGCCTCCATCCATCTACTGATAGATGTACAACAGTCCCAATTCTCCAGTGTTCTCTGAGTCCTAAGGGTCCTTGTGACCTGGCCATTTAGCTCACTTGTGTAAAAAAAAAGTGCCTCTCAGAAGTAAAATCCACCCCACCTCCCTCCCCCATCAGATCACCTTCTGAGTGAGTTTCTCCTTCACTTTCTCCACCTGTTCGATCTTATCTCCCCTCCTCGTATTCCATTCACCCCAGTGTCGTGCCTCTTCCTCTAAAGCGCATTTCACTCTCACATTGGGGCTAAAAAATGCCACCGAAATAATAATAAAAAAACTGAGACGGCTTTGTAATGAAAAAAAAAATCCCCTTCGCTATCCCGTGAAGAGTGAAAGTGAGGGTGAAGCATCTTTCCCCACCCCATTGATGCTCTCTGCAACCACTCTCTCTCTCTAAGAAAAAAAAATGGTCTCATCTCCATGCAAACACGTGCGGGATCTTAGCAACGCCTTGGCGCTCCGCGGATCGTGGTTGGCGCGCGCTGACACGTGGCAAGCGCGCGTGCAGGAAGTGGCGGGAATGAAGCAACTGAATGAGCCTCTCGCAGGAGCCAAGTTTTTTTTGTAACCGGATTTGTAGACTATTTTTTATTTGGTTCTCTTTTTTTATTCGTTCAGCGGCAAGAAGAAGAGCTGCGTGTTTGGACAAAAAGACGGCGGAGTGAATCTGTGCACGCTGAGCGATGAATTAATCGGCACTTTTAACCGAGTGACTTCACGGCCAATGGCAAAAGAATCGAATCGGAGTTCTAACATGGACGGAGCCGAGTCATTTTTATTTGTCATAAGTTTATCTCGTGTAAATTACAAATAACCAACGAGGAAATTCCCACACGAATCAAAATAGGTCAACGACCTATCAATCAAACAATCTGTGAGAAGTATTGAAACTTATCCCATAGTTCTCGCCCAGTGGACGCTCACGCTAGAACGAGGCCCTTTTCAGTTTCTGAAGTAAGCATTTCACAAATGCTCTGATGAAATCTCCATGGAATCATTATTACAAAGATCCTAATGAAATGAACATTACAAATAATAGATTCGATTGCTTTACCTCTCAGCGGCGATCTTTTTCTGCACATAATGGGCTAAAAGGCCAGGTCACAAGGACCCCAAGGGCTCAGAGAAGGTTGGGGGGGGGGGGATCCACTGGATAACTATGTATTAGGAGACAGATGGAAGGTAGCCTCCCGTCAAGGCCAGGGCAGGATTTTTGGCACCCATAGACACACCAAAGGGAGAACGTCTTTATGGGCAGTTGTTTTTCATTTCTTATAAAAAAATAAATTTTTTTTGCTTTCACAACCATGAAGAAAGGAAATAATGGAAATGAAATGGATGTAGGAACGCAATCGAGACGAGAAAATTTTTTTCGAAAAACGCATGAAATATAAATAAGTTTCATATTTTTTTTTGCCTCCATTTACATTATTAGCATTCTGAAGGAGGGGGGGGGCGCCATGTCCCCCTCTCCGGTAGTTAACTGTTGAAATGGAGTGTTAGACTTCTTACCGTTTTACCTGCAAATATATTTTTCTAATTTCACCTGTTTCTAGTTCCCTCAAGCAGTTTTGATTAACAGGTTTTTAACCTACCGTCATTATTATGGGCACAGAATATGACTCATCTTCCCATTCGGTGATATCAGAAAAGAATCTTCTACCTCCGAGTAAGAGAAGAACCGTGCTGAGTTGTTTTTTCTTCCCATTCGGTGATATCAGAAAAGAATCTTCTACCTCCGAGTAAGAGAAGAACCGGGCTGAGTTGTTTCTTCTTCCCATTCGGTGATATCAGAAAAGAATCTTCCACCTCCGAGTAAGAGAAGAACCGGGCTGAGTTGTTTCTTCTTCCCATTCGGTGATATCAGAAAAGAATCTTCCACCTCCGAGTAAGAGAAGAACCGGGCTGAGTTGTTTCTTCTTCCCATTCGGTGATATCAGAAAAGAATCTTCCACCTCCGAGTAAGAGAAGAACCGGGCTGAGTTGTTTCTTCTTCCCATTCGGTGATATCAGAAAAGAATCTTCCACCTCCGAGAAAGAGAAGAACCGTGCTGAGTTGTTTCTTCTTCCCATTCGGTGATATCAGAAAAGAATCTTCCACCTCCGAGTAAGAGAAGAACCGGGCTGAGTTGTTTCTTCTTCCCATTCGGTAATATCAGAAAAGAATCTTCTACCTCCGAGTAAGAGAAGAACCGGGCTGAGTTGTTTCTTCTTCCCATTCGGTAATATCAGAAAAGAATCCTCTACCTCCGAGTAAGAGAAGAACCGGGATGAGTTGTTTCTTCTTCCCATTCGGTGATATCAGAAAAGAATCTTCCACCTCCGAGTAAGAGAAGAACCGGGCTGAGTTGTTTCTTCTTCCCATTCGGTGATATCAGAAAAGAATCTTCCACCTCCGAGAAAGAGAAGAACCGGGCTGAGTTGTTTCTTCTTCCCATTCGGTGATATCAGAAAAGAATCTTCCACCTCCGAGTAAGAGAAGAACCGGTCTGAGTTGTTTCTTCTTCCCATTCGGTAATATCAGAAAAGAATCTTCTACCTCCGAGTAAGAAAAGAACCGGGCTGAGTTGTTTCTTCTTCCCATTCGGTAATATCAGAAAAGAATCCTCTACCTCCGAGTAAGAGAAGAACCGGGATGAGTTGTTTCTTCTTCCCATTCGGTGATATCAGAAAAGAATCTTCTACCTCCGAGTAAGAGAAGAACCGGGCTGAGTTGTTTCTTCTTCCCATTCGGTGATATCAGAAAAGAATCTTCCACCTCCGAGTAAAAGAAGAACCGGGCTGAGTTGTTTCTTCTTCCCATTCGGTGATATCAGAAAATAATCTTCCACCTCCGAGTAAGAGAAGAACCGGGCTGAGTTGTTTCTTCTTCCCATTCGGTGATATCAGAAAAGAATCTTCCACCTCCGAGTAAGAGAAGAACCGGGCTGAGTTGTTTCTTCTTCCCATTCGGTGATATCAGAAAAGAATCTTCCACCTCCGAGTAAGAGAAGAACCGGGCTGAGTTGTTTCTTCTTCCCATTCGGTGATATCAGAAAAGAATCTTCTACCTCCGAGTAAGAGAAGAACCGGGCTGAGTTGTTTCTTCTTCCCATTCGGTAATATCAGAAAAGAATCTTCTACCTCCGAGTAAGAGAAGAACCGGGATGAGTTGTTTCTTCTTCCCATTCGGTGATATCAGAAAAGAATCTTCTACCTCCGAGTAAGAGAAGAACCGGGATGAGTTGTTTCACCTCCGAATGACGTTCCTTTCGCACACAGTGAGCTAAATGCCCAAGTGAAAATGATTCCAATGAGAGTAACACTTTGAGGACGATTTCCCAATTGCGAAGATATTTCACAGGAAAGGCCAAATGATATTCTATATGGAATTAAATTTTGCAGTTGTTTGTAAAATATAATTTTACTGTCAGACATATACTATGGGGTTAAAATGGAATTATACAAAGACAACACTTTTGTTTTTTGAAAGCACGTAGACAAGTTTGAGATTTTGCATAAGACCGGATTTCCGGGGGGGGGGGGGGACGGTTCCTCTCGTGTACGTCCTTGAGATTCGACTTTAATTACTCATTCATATGATGCAACTGATAATAAGGAATTTAACCTCCCAATCCTTTGTAACATTGAGCCAAAGGAACGCTTAACGTATTTAGCATTTTGAATAGAACTCCACCCTTTAAACCACCGGCCACTCTGACGATCCCTTTCCCTATTTGAGAGATTCTGAGTGCGACTCTGATGACAAAAGTTTTGTACGAATCACAGTCGCTATTTAATGCTGGGTATCCTATTCTTAACAAATTGCCGATACTCAGTAACGAGACATGTGCTGGACCTCCGTTTAAGTAAACTGCCAAAAGAGAAGTATTTTGGGGCGGGGGTGGCTCAGTCGGTAGCGCGTCAGGCTCGTAATCTGTAGTTCCCAGGTTCGAGTCCCAGCTGGGTCAGCGTTGGGATTTATCTCCGCAAAATTCCCCGCCCTTCCCACGGTCAGTAGGGGACACCGATGGGCTTGGAAAGACCGCCGTCCGTCGGATGGGATGTTAAGCCGTGGCACCGTGTGTGGGAGAGCCATACCCTGTGCACGTTAAAGAACACGCTGGATGGCCTTGACGGGAGGCTACCATCTGTCTCCCAACAGCTATTCCAGTGGGTCCCCTCCCCCAACCTTCTCTGAGCCTTCGGGGTCCATGTGACCTGGCCATTTAGCCCACGGTGTGCAAAAAAGTGCCGCTCAGAGGTAAAACAACCCAACTCTCACTCTCGAACGATTGTCTGAATACGATGTGGCATAGTGCTGCTAGATTATGTCCAGCTAAGCTGACTGTAAAGAACCTTACAGTTGACCACGTGTGCAAAACCATAGGATTGTCCATTACACAATATGGATCTGCAGTGTCAGCTGGCCACGTGAGTGAGAGCAGTGAAGTCGTCGTAAACCTTTTCTCTTCAACATGAGCTTGATGATATGCTGACGTATTGTCTTGATGATGGGGAATATTAAATTCTTCTGAAAGAATGTTCGTGTTGATCAGAGTTGTATATCAGAGGATTCAATTGCGGTTGCCAACTTTCTTTTCTTCTAACATAATGTCCTTCCTACTTTCTTGGAATCAAAATGTCCTTTAAGGAAAATTCACGGAAGATAGAAAACTTTGCAAGTTCTATTCTAAGGTCTGATTTGCACCTGAAATCGTGTTGCACAACAAGCTAGTAACTTTCATAAAGCCCATGATTTTAAAGAAACGATTGCAGAGCCTCTTTTGGGCAGTGCCCGAACTTCCAAAGAGCCATCCACCATTCCCCTATTTAATACAACTAAGCTTAGGTAACAAATACAGCTTACGTTTCAATTAGAAGGTAGTATCGACGCGTCAATTTCTTATAATACGATGAAATATAAAAAAAAATGACTTGGCAAGTGTTAATCTATCGAATATTTACATATATTTACGCGTTGTGGATAAAAGAAAACAAGAAAAGTTTATCTTTGCGAAGTTCTAAGTGACTTGGTAACTGAATCCAATATCAAGACTCTAAGAAGAAATTTAGGCGAGATATAAAATTTTGGAGAGTTGGCAAAATCTAGGGTAGTTGGCATAATTCGAAGCGACTTGGTAAAATACAGGTGAGCTGTGAAAATTGGACTTGTTTTTGTAAAATTAAGGAGAGTTTGAAAAATCAGTACAACTTGGCAAAACGTGGGGAGTTGAGAAAATTCGAAATGACAGGGGGAAAATTCAGATGGTATTTTTCTGCAAAATTATGACTAGTTGCAAAATCGAGGCAACTTGAAAAAATCTGAGATAGCTGATCCCCCCCCCCCCCCCACACACACACACACGCGGATGGAAATCGTGGACTGGGTACGTCCCTGATAGACATAATTAAAGTTATATGAAGTACTTATTTTCTCAGTTGGCAAAATTTGATTTCCGAGTTGGAAAATTTTCGTTCTCTCCCCCCCCCCTCCACCCCAACCATAGTCCCTTCACTACGCCTCTGTTGAGAAGAAAACCTAATTGTCCTTTGGTAAAATAAAAAGTTGGCAAGCTGAGACCTAATGCATCTCCGAGAGAAGACACCACAGCCTACATTGTTTGCACAAACGCATATGGGATACATTGATTCCTGATGATTTCCCCACATGCATAGCCAATCATCAGCAAAGATCAAAAAGGGAACTTGATCCACTAAACACCAGAGACCGTTTTAATCATTCAAGGTCCATGCATCCTATTCCCAGTACCATGAAAGTTAGAGTTTTCAATGTTGTATAGTTAAAAGCAGATGTTGTAAAAGTCTGTCGAAATAATGGAGCATTTAATGAAATCTACTGAAAATCTGTTGCGAGTCCAATGTATGCATTTGCAGGTGAGTATTTTAACTGTTACCAACTTTATAACACAGAAGGCACTGGCCCTGTTTCTCACTTCTTTTACTAAACTTCTGTTTCCTACCACCTTATTTTTAGACTGCTCCAGTCTCTCTACAGCTTTACGATAGTTGCTTTAGAATGGCCGTGATGGTTGAACCACAATGAATACTCACGAGAAACAGGTCATATGGGGTGGAAAGATATTGTTTTAAGATACGTTGCCGTCCCATGGCCGAGTGGTTAGCACGCTTGGCTACTGATCTAAGGGACCTGGGTTCGAGCCCCGGGTAAGGCATGGATGTATGTGTCGTTTTTCTGCTGAGGTCCTGCCATCCTCTCAGACCTACTCTGGCATGTAAACTGACAGGCTCCTGTCAGACCTCTGTGGCAAGCAGCTGCTTGAGGGGGTATTTATTATTTTTCGAATGTGGAAGAAAGGATATGTGTAGGGTACTACAATATCACCTATATTTATTTCAAAGTGCCGAACACCAAGCATGCGAAGATTGTTCAGTGGTGACAAAACTGTTCACGGGAGCAATCACCACACGTGCTAATCATGATTCCCTAAATGTACAATGTTATTGGGCAAGAGTGCATCAATGACATTGTCAGGCTAGAGGCCTTTTCCAAATACTTTTTGTTCTGCATAGTATTTTGTGTTTCTCCAAAGAGGCGTGTGCAGTGTAGGATGTCTTCAGTTCCAGCAAGTCCCTGTTAGTGCAGTGCTTGCTGTAATGTTAAATGACGTAGCAGGTCAGTGAGAGGGAGAATCACCCACTAGTGGTGTCCTCTGAAGTTGACCCTGGCCGGAGGTCAGCGACCTTGCCACATAGCCGAGAGTTCGGAGAAGGGATGGGAGTTGGCAACGATAAACGGAGAACAGCAGAGCTTGGACAAAGAACGAGTAGAGGAGATGCAAGAGTTTTGGCTCGTAAATGCCGACTGGAATTAACGGCATTGGGTTCTGGGAAAACAACTGGACAGGCATAGTAAGCTGGGGTTGTAAAGCCATGTGACTGGGCATATGTCCTTGTCCATCAGTCATGTTTATGTGTTCAATAAATAATTGTTTAACTAAAGACTGGAGTTGAACCATTTTATTAAGAGTAGCTCAGTATCGAGTCCCTGCATTTCCCTCGAATCACAGAAGTCTTAAGAAAGACTCTTTCACCCGTTCGCGTATTGCGATCGAACCGGAGGGACATTCCAGTGATCTCGACAGACAGACGACCGAGAGTAACATCACAGACATATTGCTCAGAATTCAGGACCATAATTTAAGGTGATCGCCAACTCTGGTGAGTGGGTTGCAGGACCACTTCTTATGGCAAGTCAACTCAGTCTGATGTCACGACACTGATCTGTGGGCTGATCCAAGGTTCCGCCCAGGATGTCTGGAATGGTTCAGAGCAACTGGAGATGGACATGAAGATCGATGCTCTTTATTATCCCCTCCTCTACTTATAGTTCATTTACATTACGTGAAACGTAAACTGGTGGGATGAAAATGTACGCACATCCTCATGTAGTTAAAACAGATGTTATTACTGGAAACAAATATTCTCAAAATGAAAGGTTTTATAACATTGCTGCAATATATCCT
Source organism: Ryuthela nishihirai (assembly GCA_038380435.1). Classification (NCBI taxonomy): domain Eukaryota; kingdom Metazoa; phylum Arthropoda; class Arachnida; order Araneae; family Heptathelidae; genus Ryuthela; species Ryuthela nishihirai. The sequence goes on along the minus strand of JAWZYU010000024.1, from coordinate 48,478,669 downwards.
GCTAGTTACAACACAATCTGTGGTGCTTTCCTCAAAAGTTCCCAGACAGTATAAACTATCCGTTTAAACCATAATATTATGGAAATTTCAGTACATGAACTTTTACATTACTGTCAGCGCCGAAATTCCCTGATGTCTGAGGTAAGAATTTAGGGACAATATGTGCACCTCTACTAGGTGACTGATGGTGAGAAGATTATCACTTTTTGCCTTATAATTTCCATTGAAATGTCTTACGGAAACTTACAGACATAACCAGACTGATCATCATCAGGAGCCAGACTTGGTACGAGTGTTCTAAGTAGTTGGCCCTCTAATATTGGCTCCTTAGTTATGAAATCGTGGTTCTGTTTATCAAGGAGTGCCAGTTCTATGTCAGGAGTGATGGTAGCACACATCTAGACACTTGTAGAGACTTGCGAAAGCACGCATCGTCCAAAGATATCTCAGGGCAGTCCAAAGAGTCTGCTAAGGGGTTTGCACCGTATACCGCAATCAGATGAGGAACATTAAAGTAAAGCAACATGCACCACAGGTGTGGTGAATACATGCTCTAACAAGCTGAGAGTGGAATGATGGTCTCTTTGCATTTGTAATGATGTTACCTGTTAACTTCCAGCTTCTACTGGTATTTTCCATAATTTTCGCTCCAAATAGGATTAACATTTAAATTTTCTCACATATTAAAACTTTTTTTCCCTTCAAATTAGTCAACTTCAGAGCTGGAATTTTTGATGTTACCAAGTTACCATGAGAGTGTCGACTAAGAACATTGTTCATATGAAGTTGGCAACAATCTAGTTGCAGAATAGCTACAAGCTTATTTTTAGCAAAAATAATATAATGATCAGCTGTGAAGAGTGGGGTGCGAAATACAAAAATTTAGAGTGGGCAGAATGTAAATAGATGTTATGTCCATGACATCACAGCTTCCAACTGAGGTAGGTATCATGATTACACCAAAAATCGTTTTCCTGTAGGGATGATTCAAAGGTTAAAACCAAATTCCAAAATCATGGGTGGTCTTTGTCCTACTCTCCAAATTTTCAGGATGGGCAGCTACAGGGCGGTCATAAGTCTCAATCCTAGAGGGGACCATTTAGAGACATACGACGGATTTTGTAAAGTGTCATTTCTGGAGTACAAAATCCTTTATATAGTACATATATCCTTACATTTCCCTTTATATATGGGGTACTGAAAGCTCAGGGGTTTGACTTCTTGGAAAAGAAATTGGCTGGCCCATGAAAAAAAAAAAAAAAAACATTTGCGGGTCTTTTGGAGGGGGCTATGGCTCCCGTGGCCCCTCTCCTTATGACCACCACTGGGCAGCTGCCCATAAATTGGTTGGGAAAAGCTATTTTTGAGTGGAGCGAAGTATACGTGTGTTCTTTTCGTGTGTGCTACCAAAATGACCGTCTAACAATGCAAGGAGAGAAACACACTAGCACCTCTTAAAAAATCGTTTCTTCGTGGGAAATTTTCGTGATCCTTTCTTTGAATGAGTTTTCATCGAGTGAAATTGGATTACACATGATTTGAAAACTTTTCGCGTGTATTACAAAGACAGCCCAGGGACAAGAAGAAATGACCGAGAAAAGAAAAACGAACATCAGTCTCTGGCCTCAACGACAGCGAAAGTTTAGAACAACTGCAGTTTAAATATCACGTGGTTTCAGAATCCATTCCGAATAGGGGGTTGTCATATTTTATAGAATATTTAGTTATCACAGCAGTGGCGAACCCGGAAAGTTTGACAGACTCGGACATGTTGGACAGGAATCGTGCTTACAAGCCGCAAGGCTTATAAGAACCATCCCTCCCCAACACACACCAATATTGGGCAAGTCACTGCAATACACCGAATATCTTATCAGGGACGTATTTAAGGGTGAGGTTTAGAACTTTTTAACGCGCTTTCAGTAACTACTGAGCATCGATGCAAAATATCACTGGTTTTTAATTATTGGATGCCTTTTTTAAAATAAGTAATCAAGTATTTACTTGCTGATTATCTATTTTTTGAACATTTTGCAAAAAATTACACCCCCGCCCCCTCAGTATATTTTCTAAATTCTCCACTGCTTCCTATGATGTGAATTTGCTTTATCTGTATGAACAAACATGACGCTCGACATATATCGCATGTGGGAGTCACTCAGCTTCTCGATCTTGGCAACTACCCAATCAACCCCTGCTCTCTTTAAATGAAGTGTAATATTTCTAAAATATTACTAATAGAACAACAGAAACACAAAGAATGTAAATCAGCGTTTATCAGAACGTTCTTTCGATCGTTTTTTTTAAGTTTGTGTGCTTTCTGCAAATGTTTCCACCGTTGAGAAAAATCGCACTTCACATTCTGCAAGCCCGTTATTTGCGAGACTTGCGTAGGTCTTACATTGAAGAAAAAAAAAAGCCTTATATTGTGTGGGCTGCAACTCGCTTTTGTTTAACCCTAAAATTCTATAATTATAAAAAAAATCTTAAGAGAAAATCCGCGACTGTATTTTAATTTTATTGATACTTGAAAAACGTGCGCAGGTAAAATTTAAATCAAATCATTATTTGTTTTACAATGGCATCATAATCATTCTTAAAATAATAAAATTAATCGTCTCTCTAAATTTTGCAAATATTTCCTAACCAAATGTAGAAAAACCTGGTTAATTCAAAATCCTTTATAATTGGTAATAAAAAAAAAAGGCTTATTTTTTAAAAAAGTGGTATTTTTTGTAGGTTCAGTTTTATCTCTGATTTCAGCGAATCAAAATACGACCTTAAAGAACTTTTAGTTTCTTTCAGGCATTTTGTACGGATCACCCATTTTCTCAGGGACATAATCTATGCCAGTGACAATATGGGGATTCAACACTTTCGCTTTAGGGAAAAACCCAGAAAATGTGACATAATTATTTTAAATGAATGCCGATAGCAATTTGATTTTTTTCGACTATTTTATACTTCGAAAATTAAGGATATAACTGGCAACAGTAGTACTGTCAATATTTCTACTATTTATTAGTGTAATAAATCTTTGCAGTTTTTAAAATAAATCGTTTGGAATTGGATTTAATATCGCTTCCGTGGCCGAGTGGTTAGCGCTCTTGGCTAGTAGTGATCTAAGGGACCTGGGTTCGAGCCCCAGGTAAGGCATGGATGTAAGTGTTGTTTTCTGCTGAGATCCTGCCATCCTTTCAGACCTTCTACTTTGGCATATAAACTGTCAGACCTCTGTGGCAAGCAGCTGCTTGAGGGGGTATTTATTTTTGTTATTCGTATTTAAAATAAGTAGCTAGTGGTAAAAACTTAAAATAGTAAATTTACATTATGCCCTTAAAATTCATTAATGTAAATTTTTAATATTAAAATTCAACTGGTCTATATATTTATATCAGGAATTTTAAATTCAGTAACATATTAATGTAATTGATATTTTGTATGTTTTTAAAGTAAAAATTGAATCACACAAAATTTAACCGATTGTTAAATTCCCTTCCTTTGGAAAGCTGTTCAGCAGCAGCAGTATCTGGATATTTCTGGCCAGACTCGCAATCAGAAGACTTCTGATTCGTTCCCAACTGTGCCCGTTAAGATCCATCTCCCTGCTCTATCCCATTTCTTAACGAAAAATGTTCAGAAACAATAAATAAATACCCCCTCAAGCAGCTGCTTGCCACAGAAGGTCTGACAGGAGCCTGTCAGTTTATAAGCCACAGTAGAAGGTCTGAGTGGATGGCAGGACCTCAGCAGAAAAACGACACATATATCCATGCCTTATCCGGGGCTCGAACCCAGGTCCCGTAGATCAGTAGCCAAGCGCGCTAACCACTCGGCCACGGGACGGCTGGAGGTATGAAGGAAAGAATAAATATAACTTTCGGTATATTGTCTAAAATTTTTTATGGATCGCCACTCTCAAATGCAATTTTTTTTTTTACGTTAATAAGACGAGACTAAACTTTGGAATCGCGCTTTTGTTCCTCATTTTGTCGAAAATCAGGCAGAAGATTTCTCTGCATTATTCCGACGTTTGAAATCCGGGAAGTTGAAGTTTCAGAGGCAACTGCTCCTTTCATTTCATGCAGAAATATTGTAAAACTATTTTTAATACAAGGGGCCTAAAAATAATGGTGGGGTTTCGAGAATCAATATCTAGGATAATGCACATATTATAGAAATATTTAATTTGAAAAATTTTCTAAGCGCACCTGAAATAGTTTTTTTTAACATAATTAGCGACCTTCAATCGGCGACACACATTTCGAGACAGATTAACAGGTGTGGTCCAATTCTATGGCCACCAAGGAACTCTTGATTTGATACCCGTAGATTTTTTTTTTGTGGGACTTTGTAAAGAATTATGCTTACATGCACAAAATTCGGGACCTGAATCAGACGCAACTGAACAAGTAACAAGGGATATGCTGCAGCGTGCGTGGCAAGAAGTGGAATATCAATTGGCATATCAGGGTCATAAACGGGGTGCATTATATTCGAAACTACTTGAGGTGCACTTTCAGTTAAATTATTACTCTCTTGAATATGTATATTAATTTCCTACATATTGTTTCACGAAATTCGACATTATTTTTCGAATATCAATGGCGGTGATAAGGAGGAGACCACGGGAGTACGGCCCCCTCCAAGAGACACACGTGTTTCATTTCTTAATTTTAACAGCCAGCCATTTTTTTTTCTAAGAAGGCAAACCCTTGACGTATTCAGTACCCTACATGAAGGCACGTGTAAGGACATATAAAGGATTTTGTACTCCACTCCAGACATAACACTTTTCACTACAAAATCTTTCCTATGTCTCTAAATGGCCACCCCAAGGATTGAGACTTATGACCGCCCCTGTTGAATATCATGTATAAAATTTATAAATGAAAGTACATTTTTGAAAACTTTCTTATATGAGAACATGTAATATATTCACATTTTTTTTTTTACTTTGTACATTATTTTAAATTTTTCTAGCAAATAATATCGTCCTATAAACCAGAGGCTCAAAGAACTTGGGGTTAATAAAATAAATAATACATATATAATAAATCTGACTCTCCCAATTTTTTCACCAAGCATTTTAGAAACGTGTGTTTTAGCTTTTAATTAGAAAACTTTTTCTGCGGCTCTTTAAAAATAAAGTTTTTTTCTAGTGACCTGTTACTAGTTTGGGTTGGACGGTTTGCTCGTTAGATTAACGTGGAATTGAAACTGTTAAGAAGCAAATTTAAATCTAACTTTCGGAAATAAATCCCCCCCCCCCAGCTAACTATTTCACGAGTTCCATGTCCACAGACATCTCCTATGATATTTTACTATTGAACTACGAAAAAGTAATTTTCAGCTAGAAGAAAAATTGGCAAAAAAAAAGTTCCCTTCCAAACAGGAAGCAATTTGATAAAAAAAATAAAGGAAATATTTCTCTAACTTATACGAATTTACACCGGTGCCACAAGTTTAACAGAAGTTGCGTGGACAGTAATCACGTGCAGTTTGCGGGAATACTAACAGGTGGTCGCTTTGCGTGATCTCACATGACCTTGGTGGCAGGCATCTCTCGACTCTGTTTTTCAAAAGAATAAAAAGTTTTCGCACAAAGGATATTTTCCGAGACAACGCTTCGTGCTAGTATGTGTGCTTGTATATATATATAAAAATACTGTAGTTTCTTGCAGTGTTGTTGAAATTGAATATTTGTGTAGTCTATGAACATACACAAAAACGTTTCAAAGCATTTCTCCGATTATAGGTTTATCAAAATCGATTAGGTAAGATTCTGAATGTTCCTATATAGGTAGCGATTGCAGTATTTGTCGTTACAATGTACTATTAGGGGTTGCAGTGGTAAAACTTTGTAAGCATACTTTCAACAGAAAGTTTTCCTTTTCTATAAAATTCAACGCAATTTCAGTGAGAAATGGTCTAGGGTAGGTTGGCCATATTGTCATATTGTTATGGCAAAGGAAAAAAAATTTTTTTTTGTTTTTCCCTGTTAAATTTTTGACTTAAGTTTCAAGAAACGTTTTTTTAAACTAATAATCACACAAATTTGATTATTAAAATATAAACGACAATTTATTTACTTGAACGTAATCTTTGAAAGCTAAATAATTTCATCTTATCGAAAGATTTAATTAGAAAAATATCTGTTGATATGATGTAAAAAACTCGTACAATTCTTTACAACTGTAACAGGTTGGGTTGTTTTACCTCTGAGCGGCAATTTTTTGCACACCATGGGCTAAATGGCCAGGTCACATGGACCCCGAAGGCTCAGAGAAGGTTGGGGGAGGGGACCCACTGGAACAGCTGTTGGGAGACAGATGGTAGCCTCCCGTGCACAAGGTATGGCTCTCCCGCACACGGGACCACGGCTTAACGTCCCATCCGACGGGCGGCGACCTTTACCAAGCCCATCGGTGTCCCCTACTGACCGTGGGCAGGGCGGGGAATTTTGCGGAGATAAATCTCAACGCTGACCCAGCTGGGACTCGAACCTGGGAACTACCGATTACGAGCCTGGCGCGCTACCGACTGAGCCACCACCGCCCCACAACTGTAACAGTCAATGCTGCACGTACAAGGATATTTTAAATCGGTGTTTCTTCATTCACTGTACTCCATTAAAATTAAAAAAATTCTTTCTATATATTCAGTACAGGAATAGTGAGAAGAAAATGACATTTATGAAACATCCAATTATTTTGTACTTTATATAATTTAGCTGATACTTGATTCGTGCAATGTTGGGATGACATTCAATACCGTAAATCAGCCTCCCTCCTCACACACATAAGAAAATTCATTTGAATTTCACGATACGATTTGTGCTCCGTTCAATCACCTGTTCGGTAATTTTCAATTGCTTCGGAATTTTTTCACTTTCATAAAATATTAATAGCAAAAATAATCTGGATAAAAAATGAGAGCATGTTCCTTTTAAAAGAAATCTAATATATGGTTCGTCACTAATTATTATTTTTTTAGCACACAGGCCGGTTCAAGAGCATAAGCATTTTCTAAGCGGTCGTTTGGGGCAGCCGGCTCTAGTTTCAACTTAAGTCTTGATTTGAACTTAATAACCAGGTAACAAGAACCCCAGGAGGATCCAAAAGTAGCATTTTTCCCCTTGGCTAATTCGGAAAAAATATTTTATTTTTGATTCAATAAAACATGAATCGTGAAATTCATGAAATATTTGCATTGCACTATATACTTAATGGACTGTTTGGAGAAACCTCTGGAAATCTTCACAAAAAACTTTTCTTTTAATCTGCTAAACCTTCCTATATGCTAATTCCATCCATTGAGTTATGAAATAATATTAACTAGCTAATAATTCACCTAGTAGGGTGACCAAAAACGTCTGGTAACTGGGTATATTCTCGAAGTTCCACTTATAACTTTTTTGATATCGACATGTGGTTTTGAAAACCAATTTCGAGACAGTCTGTTAATACTAAGAAAATGACCTTTAAAAATTATAAAAATTAAAAGAAAAACAGATGCAATTGTATTATCTTTGAGCGGCATCTGTACAATAGGTTAAATAATCAGGTCACAAGAAATAATTCACCGAAATTTCCTTGGATTTAGGAAAGGGGATATACTGGAGAGCTGTTAGGAAACAGACGGCAACCTCCCGTCAAGGTCATCCAGCGTGTCCTTCCACATATTGTTCCCTTGCATACTGCTTAAAGTCCCATCCAATGGACCGAGGCCTTTTCAACCAATCGGTGTCCCTTTTTTTGCCATCAAAGGCAAAGCTGGTGTTAACGGAGATAAATTTCATGCTGTTACAATTGAGACTAGAACCTTGGAACCACAGATGTTTCATAGCCCTACTATATACATTAAGCAGAGAAAGTGGGTAAAATAATGCAGAGTTCTGGCGGTACTTGAAAATCAATATTTTACACTAAACCAAAGGAAGAAAGGAAACTTAGATAAATCCATGAAAAATTACCAGGAATTAGTTTATATATTCCATACGGAAACAGCTGAGGTACAGTGATGATTGAATGTGATTTTCAGAATACGAAAATTTCAAAATGTTATTCATGCTCATATCAAACTTTTTTAATCTCTTACAAAATTCCAGTCAAACACACGTTAATTCCAACAGTATAATTTCGATTAAAAGAAATTCTTTTAAAGAAACTGATAAAATGCTCATAATTACTGCCGTTACACTGTATAGCAACATCAAAACTGGAGTTATTTTTCACGACATATTAACCCGAAAAAAGCTGAACAGTTATGACAATTTTATATAATATTCTCGTTGGAAATTAAAAATGACATAAAAATATTTCCATTGACATAACATTTCCTCTGGGAATTTTTTTGTACCATAGGTATTTTTTACACCACTGTGAATACGTAACTGGGCGTATTCTCGATTTTACATATAGACACAGATAATCTAGCATAATGTGTTTCTGTATATGCTTTCATTATTTCAAATGGCAAAACATAAATAAATAAATCTTCAGTCATTACGGATAGGACAAAGGACACAAAACTCTAGGATTTGTATACGAATTTTATTGTTTGGATACAAATCAAAAACGGAATATCATCATTCAGTCTGTACAATAAAAGAAAATGTCCATCACTGCAGCCCTATCAACCACTTGTAGCCCAATCACGTGGTCTGCTGACCTCCGAGAAGCGCTTCTTTGACTAATGAAGTTTTATATCCTCCCTAACGGAGATTCGCGCAAAGCAGCAGCAACAGCACAAAACTTTTTTATGTGATGAATGTCACTTTGTGGATCACCACTCTGCGAAGAGAAAAAAGCTGCAAGCGTAATTTTTCCGCAATATCGTATGCCTTTATAACACTGCGCTTTATTCCAATCTCATCTTGTTCCAGTGACTGACGAAAGATAATCTTTTCCTCGTCATTCATCTAAATACGTATATAAATAATATATATATATACAATATATAGGTTACGAATAATGGAAAACAAATCATTTGGTATATGTGTAATCAAGGATTTGAGTTAAAATTTCTATTACTGTGATTAACTATTATATTAAATACCCCATGAAGCAGTTGCTTGCCGCTGAATTGTAATTTTTTTGTGTTTTTTTTTTTACTTTTTAGTTACTTGAGAAAAACTTAATTCCAAAATGGTAATACAGGGTATAATTGTTGAGTTTCTAACTGATGGAAGAAATACAGCTTTTTTTTTTTAAAAGTTATTGCATCAGTCAGAGTCTTGCTGAGGTTCAGATTCGAGAAACAAAATTTTGTTTTCAAAAGTTGAACAAGCTGGTTCGGCTCAGATCCTTGATTAAATCGACATAAAATGCATTACGGAAAATTATCAGCTTGGTCATGGACCCTAGAGTGAATTTTTATATCTATATGCATATACAATCTCACATGATAGGTCTCCAACACAGCTCTCATATCAAGTTGCCAATAATATACAGTTTAATAAAAAAAAAGGAACAAAATAACTAGTATGCTTACTTCATGACAAATATCAGAACAAATATGACCAAATTGAAAAAAAAAAACTTTTGCTTCTGTTGCAATTTTTTTCCATCGCCCATTTGTTCCTTTTTCTTTAATATTTCATAAAATGCATAATTATTAAAGGTTTTTTTTTTCAAAAACTGAAACGTAGCATCGTGTTGACCACTTAATTCGTTTCAAATTTCTCGAGCATTCTATTGTCGAAGTAAAAGTGCTTCGCATGGAGAGGCAACGCACGAAGCCATTTTTCACTAGAAGGAGAGGAAATTGGTTAAGTGGTTGAGAATTTTCAGAAAGGGTCAGAAACTTGAGAACAACAAAAAAAATAAAATAAAACAGATATTGTTGATAAGTAAAAAAAAGCCATTTATTAAATAACACCTCGTAAGTAGCTGCAATTATCTTTCGTCGTACAACTTCTTTTCGGCAACAACGATTAATGCAAGCTGTTTCTCATCTAGTGGCTGGATACAGAGCACGAAGTTAGCCACGACGATATGGATAAAACTAGGAACAACAGTGAAATGCAGGCAGATTTATACTGCTCTAGTACGAAAATAAATCTCTCAAAAAATGCGGAGAAAACAAACCACTGTTGGATGCAGCGTGCCAATGAAATAGCATCATAATTGGACGAGGTATATGTTGCACAAGCTCCGCTTTCTTTCAATGCATTTGCGATTGCTCATCTTTTAATGTTTGATATTAAAATTCTTGCTTCCAAACAGACAGTAGGAAATAAAAAACACATAAAGACAGACGTAATTTAACTCTCACATAAAATGCAGGAAACCTCCTTTCTTTTTCGGTGAATTATTTAAGAAATGGCTTCATTGTCGAAATCAAATTAACTGTTTAAACTCATCATTATAAAATATGATTTAAAAAACAAAAACTGGTATCAAACTACAATTTTATGCAGAATTTTAATTTTCCCCACCTAGTTAGAATAAGTATCTCAGAAGGAACTAACAACCATGGCAAATGCGAATAGTTTGAACGGGAGATCCCTGAGATATTATGGCCTGGCGGAGTATCCCGATATCCCCCTTGCCTAAGCTTTAAAAGCGTCTCTGAAGCACGTGGGCGACAATGAGACTTTTTTGTTGCCTGTGACCATCACAAAATAGGAACATTAACCATGCACGAAACATCATCCTTCGCAAACCTAACGCTGTCTGCTCTTTATTAAAACTTGTTTCTCTAGTATAGTTTTTGCCAGTTACTACCGCGTCGTTTAATTCATCTTCCTTTTCTCACAAGTTACCTTCGCATTGTAAAATATCAACAACTCCCAGTTATGGTCGCATAGAGACCACCTTTCTGGCTGAATCCAAAATATCTCATGATATGAAGTTATTTGAATTGTGTCAGTTGGTTTCACAAATATCATAGAAGACGGGAAGATGCAAGCTAAAGTTACTAGGTAAATATCAGCTGTTTCAGTTTTTATACTAACCAGATATTATTGTAGAAAATATTCTTACCGTGTAATCAGATATAAAACAAACAACACAAGCTTACTTTTAAAAGTACCTTAAAATAATGTGTATAATTATCATTATCTAAACAAGAGACATGGCAAAAACTTGTATCTTAAATAGTGTAAAGAGCAACTGAAAAAAAAAAATGCCACTGGGAAACGTTTTCAGATTCTAAAAAAATCACACGTAAGCATGATACTTTCGCCGGAGTTGTTTTCTAATTTGTCAGCTTCTTCGCATTCCGATAAACAGTGATGGGTTGTGTGGCAAATAAAGCGATGATGGAAACATTGAAAATATTATTTAAAACTCACCCATTTTACTAAAAGCGTCTACTGGGTATTTAATTGCCAAATCCTATTATTCTCTGACATACTATCAGCATATTTTGAAAAATGTGAAAATAGTATTTTAGTCGTAAAATTGTTGATTTATTTTCAATTAAGTCAACTTTTCTTGATGATTTACACTTTCTTCACGAAGAGGAAAAAAGATGGTACAAGTTACCAGAAACAGAGACTTTTTTTTTTCTTGTTTTTGTTTTATTTTCTCCCCTTACATTTAAATGTTTTGTACTTTATCCTTTTAGCGTACTTTACCTCATCCGAAAATTTTAGAAAAGCCCACAAAAAAAGGGGGCACTTTAAGCCTTTTATTGCTAACGACAGAAAAATTAAGGGCGAAAAACACCGAGTTTCATAGAGCATGACATTTTCTTGAGGAAAATTTGTTACAAGATAGTGGTTATAATAAACAAATGTTTAGACAACAGAATGAATTAAAGGCACAACATGTACAAATGCACTGCAGTACAAGAACTCTTGGCTGTTGTGGGTGGGACGATGGAGATAATGAACAAATGTATTTTGTATCTGTCACGAAATAATAAATCACTATGTTTCGAATTTCAGCTATATTATATACAATATTCGTAACTGTTTCGAATACTTGGGAGTGCGCAAAGGGCAATTTTTCTATAAACTGTTTATATATACAAATATTTAATAAAGACTTTATTATGCGATATTTATATTCAGATGAGATAAAGTACTGAAGCTTGAGAGGAACGACAATCTCTCATTGACATTCAATACAGATATAGGTTAAAAACATAAAAATTATTTCCCATAATGTGTCATTAGAAATATTACTACATATATATTTATCTTTTTCGTTGAAAGTTCTGTACAACAAAGTTATTCACAAAGAAAACGAGACTCTGGTGGTACTTTTAGAACTACGGAAATGCTATGACAGTGACGTAATATATAAAAGTCAGTCAGCAATCTGACTGGAAGCATTATGCGTGTCTGTCGAAATTTATGGAGTGGCCAAAGGTAGGCAGCACCAACAGCAAAGCTGCGATTCCATGATAATACTAATGTCAACTTGTCTGCTAAAATTTTCGGCAACTTCAGATGGGATTTCTCATTTAAATTTAATTATAAGGATAACTGATGAAAAACAACAAAAATCTGCACAATTGTTCTAATGAAAAGAACGCCAATATAGAAGTAATTTAACAGAAGTTAATCCGATAGCAGAGGAGTTTCAGATGAGAGTTTTAAAACGCAAGCCAAAGGATAGATTAAACAAGTAAGAACCTGGTAGAAGAATATGTCTTCCAATCAATTATGGTACGTTACTTAATTCTAAAGTGCGTATAGTATTGCATTTGTATTCGTGCTTCACACACCACTTGATATTTGTCCCATGAAGTGCGTAATTACTCTGAACACTATATAACACTAGACTGCATTCCCTTAAAATCACTACTAGCACAATTGAACCGTTTAAAAACATAAAGCATATCATCCTCAAAGTTCAGAATCTTTCATCATTTGAGTGCCAGGTTCTTCACAATGCATGAAATTGTAGTCAAGATAAAAGAAAAAGTTTTATTTCGACAGAAAAATAACCGAACTTTATCCTGCAGTGGCTAATATATAGATAATGTTACGTGCCGAATAAGTGTTTCATTCTAAATAATAAAATAACAGAAATTAAAATTAAACCAACTTCAGCCTAATTAAAAAAAAACAACTCTAAGTGTTAAATAATCGTTATTAAGGTATCAAACTTCGAAAATTGAATTAATATGATGTGTGCACCGAAACTAGAAGGTTTTATTACTTGAAGAATAAATAACATTTATTAATAAGCAGCCGAGATAATGAAACAGCGTAGTTCATCATAAACTGTTCTCATTTATCCCTGATTGCTTGAGATATAAATCACTGAGGAATCAACCAATGTTTTTTTAATCTATGAGATCACTGCCGATTGAGAAATAACAGATCATTCCACCAATGAATTATGAGAACCGTCAAGATATTCACTGCACAGTCTCACTTTGCTACTGTTAATGAATGTAGGTAGGTGAAGTTGTCTCATATAAATGAAATATAAACATAAAACCATAGCGGAAGAAAGCGGAGCAAAAATTCAAATGACTTGTGAAAATGAAAAAAAAAAAGATAAAAATGGAAAAAGTTAATTCAAGGAGGTTCATAGCAGAGCACTAAATGGCAAAAGAAACCAGTAGTAAAAGTAATTTATTCTTAGTATTTTTTTTATTTTTTACGGTATGCAGTCTAGTGTTATTTAGTTTTGCCTTAATGCCAAAAGGAACAGGAATAACTGATACTTGATCTACATTTATATTCGTCGCTCTTTATCACGAACAAATATACCTGTAGAACATGTAAGAAAAAACTCCCTTTCCAGTAATTAATTTCAATGAAAGCTCGAAATTTTGTCATGAAAAATCTTTTTTGTCCATAAACATTTGATTTCTAATCATTGTGACTGACTTATAGTAGTGACTTGAGGAGTGAAGCAGTGATGGCTAATTAGAAATACGGTTAAATATATTTGATTACTAAAGTACCGGTAGTTGCCAAAAAAAAATCCTTATTAATACACAGCATATTTTCATTACTCACAGCAATGGAGATGAAAGAGGGCGATAATAATTTGCAAATGAATTAAATTGTTTTTTAGCAATTTTTATACACGACTTACATTTGAATAAAAATGTGAAGTGTACAACTGATATCTGTCCACATTGCTACAAAACGAAGTGTGAGCTTAATAAATTAGAAAATTCGCACACATTAAGTAATGTAAAGAAAAACACAGATAAAATAACAAATATGCTAATTTTTCTTAAAGCTTTCTCCATAGTTAATATAACTATGGAGTAATATTTTCCCCATAGTTTTTAATACAAAATATTAAAAAAAAATGTACTGTTTATGTTAATATCAATAATTTTTCCCTCCCACAACTACTGGTATTTAGTAACTGATTATTTTTTTTCTACTTGGCTTCACGTAGCCTGGAACCTCTACTAGCCTACAATGAAATTCTGTAAAAGAAATATTTTTAAAATGTCCTCATGAAAAAAACTTGCGCCTCACGAACTGCTGCTGCTGCCACCGCCGTTTATTGGATGAAATGGGTGGGTTGGATGTTGAGAATGTTCTGGCAGAAAGAACAATAAAAAATACCGTTCTCGGTCTCCATACCCATTCCCTCGGTGGTTTCACGCGGTCGTTGCGAATTGGAGTTGAGTCGCTGTTTGTACGTGGTGCGGCAGCTCCGGTACAACCATGAGGGAGAGAATGGACGACCGTATTTGAGAGCGGACGGCTTTGAGCCGACCTGCTCACAGCTGCTGCTGAGTCCCGCAGCAGACCTCCTGGTCTGATATGTGCTGGCAATGATGTCGTTCCTACTCATCAGCTAGATAAGGGGCTAGACAGGATTTGGCCTAGCTACGTACGTACAGAACCACCCTAGCCAGGCGGGGTGGCCCACAGAGAAACCAAAACTGTCTCTATACTCCTCTTAGGGGGGAGGTCACCTTACCTACACAAGAACACACTGAGGTGGCCGTACAGACATTGATATAAACACATGCACATAGGTGACAGGCCCGCCTCGTGGCCCAGCTGCAGGAGCATCCGAAGCCCTCCGCCGCCACTGACCACCAATGAACACACACAGAGAAATAACACACACGTCAGTCCTTTGGTGGTGGTAGAGAGAAGGTAGAATGAGGGGGCATTCGGGGTGGACAGAGTCCCAGATCAGCAGAGCTGCTGGGAGCGAGACTAGACGTTCGAACAGCTCGAGGTTAGACCTTGCTGTTCTCCTCGTCGTCGTCGTCGTCCTCCTCCGACCCTTGGCTGTCCTTATGATTGGTTTCCTCGCGGTTGTTCGGGCCATCGCCGTTCTTGGCTTTCTTCTCTTCCCGGAGCGGACATTCGGCGATCAGATGGTCAGCTGACTTGCAGTGATGGCAACGTTTCGGCTGGGGTCCAAGTGTGCACTTCGCTGCAATGTGGTTGGCGAATTCACCGCAATTATAACATCTGGAAAGATATAAAGAATTGCCTTTTTTTGGATCCTGGACAAAAAATTGCCATGAAAAAATCATTACAAATAACAGAGGAAATCATATGCTTAGCTTTAAAATATGTAGTAAATAAAATTCAAAGTATTATTTCAATAGTGTATAAAACACTCTATATTTCATTGCACTGCGTAAAATACCTAAAAATCGAAAATATTTGCGGTGCAGATTAAAAGATGAAACAAATGAAAACAAAATAATTCTTGACAGAATTACAGAAGAATTCATTAGTTTAGCAATTATATGTGCGATATGGTTTATATTCTTCCACATCATGGCACTTTCTGGATTAAGCTTTGGGCTTTCATGCAATTTGTTGAAGTTATTTGTGATAAAGGCAATGAAATATGCTGCTTGCGTTTTGTTACTTCATTGAACATTTAGGGGTAAACTTCCTTTGGACAAAGCCGCAAGATATCCAGGCAGACAAGAAGCAGGCTATTGCGGAACTTTGCTGCAGTTTGAAGTTGATTTATAAATATCCACATTAATCATTTGAGAGAAAAACTCAATGGGCATTATGGACAGTATGTTGAAAAAGAAAAATGTCCGAACACTTCCATGTTATGTGAATGGAAAGCCACTTTCAAAGCTCCCTAACATTGAAAAAAAAAAAACCTTTTGCGCAAAAACTTCTATTGGCGGTAAATCGTAGATGTCACTCAACTCTCTCTAAATATATTTTCCGCAATATTCGTTTAATTGTTTAAAGAATGAATGAAAGCTGAAGCATTTATCTTTAACTTTTGACACTTGTGAAAAAATACTTCAATATATAAAACACAACTCTTGTAACAATTTGTTCAATAAATAAAATAAATAAAAATAAATACCCCCTCAAACAGCTGCTTGCCACAGAGGTCTGACAGGAGCCTGTCAGTTTATATGCCACAGTAGAAGGTCTGAGAGGATGGCAAGACCTCAGCAGAAAAACGACATATACATCCATGCCTTACCCCGGGGCTCGAACCCAGGTCCCTTAGGTCAGTAGCCAAGCGCGCTAACCACTCGGCCATGGGACGGCCTTTGTTCAATAACATATATTAAATATCTGAAATTTGTATGACGATGTTTTAAGATTTCATCAATTTGGAGGCAATGTGACAAACAAATTGTTACAAGAATCGTGTTTTATCCATTGAAGTATTTTTTCACAAGTGTCAAAGTTGAAGATATATGCTTCAGCTTCCATTCATTCTTTAAATATTAAACGAATATTGCGGGAAATATATTTAGAGAGATTTGAGTGACATCTACAATTTATCGCCAATAACAGTTTTTGCGTAAAAGGTTTATTCGTTTAAAAGGCTTTCCATTCACATAACATGGAAGTGTCCGGACACTTTTTTCAGCATAGTGTATGCAGTTGTTCTGAACCTTTCCTAAGCAACGGACCACTTTTAGTAAACTACCTATGGAAGGTACCCGTGGTCAGCGACCATGGGTTGGATTGCTTTACCTCAGAGCTGCAACCTTTTGCACATAATGGGCTAAATGGTCAGGTCACAAGGACTCCAAGAAGGTTGGAGAACAGATTCAATAGGTGGCTTTTAGGAAACAGATGAAAAAGTCTTCCGTCAAGACCATTCACCGATTGCAGAATGGAATTACCGGCGATAAATCTTAACGCTGGCATAATTGGGACTCGAACAAGGGAACTGCAGATTATGAGCCTAGCCACTGAACTCCCTCCGGTCGAGAAACACTGATCTATACTACACGCTTACAGGGACCTTTAATAGTAGTAATCTACATAATAGAGTCACATTCTCCAAAAAATAAAAAAATAAATAAAAAATACAGCGTCTAAAGATTTAAATTCTTGGGACTTCTTGAGGCTTGATGTAACCTTTATATTGGAAGCAGAAATAAGTTATATGATTAATTGCTAGATTAATATTGGAACAATTTCGTTTTCATTGCAAAAATTACCTCATTTACAAGATTAAAACCTTCTATAATTGTTAAAAGTGAGGAAAAGACCGTTGAGGTTCAATTCTTACCTGATCTTTCTGAACCTCTTCTTGGACATGGGCCTACGGTGCGAGCCCTTACAATCCTGTCCTTCAGGACCTGTAACAATGGTAGCCTCCAGGCCCTTATCTGACACCTTACACTCGAATTCCACTTCTTCCTCATCCCCCAGGCTGCGGAATCCTGGCATCTGGATCACAGACTGAAGAAAGAGAAATGTTCTTGTGTTCATTAAAACTAATCAGTTGTTGCTTCAAAACTGTTTATCTTAGTATAAAAATATCTATATAAGCAATAAATATGAGTAATAGTTGGAATCGATTGATGCTCGGTTTATATTTATATATATAGAGTGATCTGAAAATTGCATTGCTTTATGCCTACATGAATACGATACTGAAATAACGAAATATAAATAAATAAATTGCTCATCAAGCATGCCACAGAGAAGATCTGTGAGGATGATGAGACCTCAGCAGAAAGACAATATCCATGAGACTCAAGCCAGGTTGTTTTGCTCTGTAGCCATTTACGCTAACCACTTGGCACTGATTTTACACAAATCCTAATAAAACACTTACCCTAATAAAATAATAATTTTACCTGACGATATTTTTAAATGAAAGTTAAGGTTAATAAACAAGCAAACAAACAAACAAACATTAATTTATCTGGACCACTTCACGATTCTACTAAACAGAAAAACCCACTGGCAAAAATCACGGTTAAAGCCACTGACCAGGAAATTATTTCATTACGCTGCCGAATATAGGAAAACATTCTATTATTATCAGAGGCATAATGAGGTTTGTAAGGATCCGGGAGGAGGTTATTAAGAGAGCTCCCTCATACACGCTCATCAGCTCTATTGTATAAGAAACTAAATGTATATATATATGAATAGATCGTGAAATATGTAAATGTAAAATGCAATCGTCAAACGATATGCATTCAGAGGCCACTTGATTAGATACAGTTCAATGTTTATGTCAACAGTAACCCAGATGCAGAACTCGATAACTTCTTAAATAAGCTTTTTATGAAAAAATGTGATTGAAGATAATTTAAAGACCTCAATCAAATGGATTTCAATCGCATTTTCAACAGTATTCGTTAGGTACATTGGGTTACAGAAATTGAAATATTTAATATCAGCAATGGCAATTTCAGATCAATTAAATAATTGATCTGAAAAATTAATAAATATAAGTTAAAATGAAATCACTAACTGTTATACCAAACTTTACTAATACGCGTGAATGCAGTTAGCTTAATAATTACATTAATTTTCGCAAATTAGGATGTTTTTCGCAGAACGAGACAAGTCGATAATGTTTCAACTTCTATAATTCTTTAAATATTGAAAGCATATTGTTGGAAATCATGACAAATAGATTTGAGATCTTTAAATCATTTTAGTCACCTTTTTTCATAAAAAGCTTATTTAAGAAATTACTAATGACAGACCACGGAACGGTGTCTTATAATTGCCCACTGATTGTACATTGTACGTGGTTAAAACGTTATTCGGAATCTCCAACTTTTCTAGATAGCAGCAGAGATGACAGATGATCATTCAGTTCTAGCTTCCTTTCCAAGAGAACACCAATATCATTCACAGGACCATGCTTCTTTAAGCTAACATTTTCCCCAAGTGGCGAAAAAAAAAAAGTGGGATAATTCTCCTGCACATTTTTCTGCTGCTCATTTTAAATTGTTGAAAGTGTGAAAATGAGAAACCCACGGTTCGGTCATAGTCTCTCGTGTACCTGACACGGAAGGCGCGGATCCGTACTGCTCCCTCTACTTACACTGCTCTCTTCGGGGAATCATAAATTTCTGTTGCGGCAACAAATGCCTTCGCTAACGGTCTGCAGGTAGCCAACGGCAGAGCGCTGCTTCGTCCTGCAATATTGAAAATGTCTCATTTCCTATTTCTTTTCATTAGCCTTTTGTTTAGTTTCCTATATGAATGTACACGGGGATGGGAGAAAACTTAGATCGTAGAAGAAAGGAATCTAGGAAACGAGATTCTCTCTGGAAGTCATTTATTTACAGTTCTTTTTGTTTTTAAAGAGTATATAAAAGGGAATACCAAGCTTATTAAAAGATTTTATCTTGTTCTTTACCAGAAAGATTTTGAAAAAAATATAAATTAAAAAATTTAACAATTATCTCCTATTTTCTTGTATGCGCTCTAAAGAACAGGAAACATAACTATAACATATCGATGGTAAAATAATAAAACTTCGTTTATTTTCTTATGTTTTTTATTATAAAATTAAAAAAAGGGCAACATGAAACTAGTGGGATATCAAAAACTCGCTGAAAATCACATAATCATGTTGAAAGCTTATGTCGTAACCTTTACGGTTTTGTGGGCCGCGCGTTGGACATGCCTGGTGTAATCAGTCACTGAATTCGTATTCACTCCAAAGGAAGATAGGGCGCCAGCAACCTTGTTGAGTAGGTAAAATCGGCGACCTATCTTCCTTTGAAGTGAATTACGAATTCAATGAATGATTGCACCATTGATTTATTTTCTACTCTTTAAGACGTATATTTTTTATTTATATTTTTATTTATTTTTCACTAAAAACACCTACCTTTAGAAACTTTAATTTGATATATGCCTTATAAGTATTGATCACATTCCCCTCCCCTTTTTTTGGAGTCGTGTTTGATGTAGCCCAAGACACTGGAGACGTCACACGCTTAAATTTCAGATAAAATTCGTTAACGTCAACCCCTTTAAATTTCCGTCCCCATTTGGGAGGAGGGAAAATGGCGGGGGGCATAATTCGAAGTAGTCACGACGGTCCTCGTATGACCTTTCATTTGACACCGAACTCGTAATTGTAGGCCCTCGCATTCGGAAGATCATCATCATCATCATCATCATCAAGCAGCCATGGGCTACGGAGGTCCAACCAGACCGTACAATTTAGTTCTCCAAGCAAGTCTATCCAGAGCAACATCTACAGCATCTGGCCACTGCACACCAATTCTAACAAGGTCCTGTTTGACATTGTCTGCCCACCGCATCCTAGGTCTCCCCTTCTTTCTGAGGCCTTTAGGCACACTGTTCATAACCCTATTCGCCAATCTATAACTATTCATACGGGCAACATGGCCAAACCAATGGAGTCTCTCTCTGCACAATATGCTGCCGACTATTTTGTCTAACCTCATCATTACCTACAACGTTAACCACTAATGCCCAAGATACTGCGTAGGCATCTAGTTTCCTGTTATCTTGTTAACAAAGTGTCCAAGTTTCATTACCATAACTAACCCTAGAAAGAACCAAACTATTATACAGTCTAATTTTAGTATTTAGGTGTATACGCTTATTTCTCCCCACTCTCCATAGATTCTTAAAAGTCCTGGCAGCAATCCATATTCGTCTGTTAATCTCATGCCGCACATCACCATTATCTGTTACATAGCTCCCAAGATAATTAAACTGTGACACCTGCTCAAGACTGCAACCATTCAGATTAACTGAATCACAGCCTGCATGACCAATTTTCATCACTTTAGTTTTCTCTCTGTTTATAACCAAACCTACTCTACTACCAGTTTCATCAACAGCTCGAATGAAAGAGTTCATCTCATCAACATCATTTGCCAAAAGGGCTAAATCATCAGCATAATCTAAATCAGAAATTTTCGTATCTCCAGCCCATTTAAGGCCAAAATCTTTCCCTTGAAGTGAATTTCGCATAACATAATCAATAACCAAGCTAAAAAGGAGACAAAATGCACCCTTGTCGAACACCAGAAGTAATGCTAAACCAATTGCTACAAGCCTTACCAACTCTCACACACGACTCAGTGTTATTATAGAGAGCTTTCATTATGTTAACTAACTTGTCTGGTATACCATAGGATCTCACAATCAACCACAAATTATGACGATCAACAGAGTCGAAAGCCTTTTTGAAATCAACAAAGCTAGCAACCAAAGGTTTCTGAAACTCTAAACATTTCTCAAGAATCTGCCTAAGTGAAAATATCTGATCCACACATCCCCTACCACTTCTGAATCCACATTGCTCATCACGCAATTGACTGTCAACCAGATTCTTAATTCTATTAAGCACAATCATGGAAAGAACTTTACCTGGAACAGAGAGTAGGCTGATACCCCTATAGTTATCACAAGAACTGCGATCACCTTTTTTGAAAATAGGGATAACAATAGCTCTGGTAAAATCCTTAGGAACCATGCCTTTATCATAAAAGATATTCAGAATTTCAGTCATCCAAGTGGTAACCGAAACATTCCCAGCTCTAAGCATTTCCGTAGTAATTTCATCTACCCCTGGGGATTTATGTAGTTTAAGTTTAGAAACAGCCAAAATAACTTCAGATTGTGTTATAGGGCCAACATTAAAGCCACCAATGCATCTATCATCATTGCAAACAATGGGAGTAGAACTAACTACATTGTTTAGAACATCACTGAAATGCTCAGCCCACCTAGCCATGACAGAATCCTCCCCTTCTATAACCTTACCTTGTTTATCCTTCAATCCTTGTATACCTGTCCGTTTTCTACCACACAAAACATTAACTATCTGGTACAGCTCTCTGCTGTTGTGCTGTCTAACTGCTTCCTCGGCTTTTGTTAGCCAAACCATCAAGTCAAAGATTCTTATCAGTAGCTAACTGATCCTTTACACGTTTATTAAGCTCTCTGTAATCCTTTCTATTAGGACTTGTAGGGTACTGATTAAGGACATTCCTGCAGTTCTTTCTTTCCGAAAGAAGCTCAAGTGCCTTATCACTCAGATAATTCTGTCTCTTCTGCTCCTTTTTTCCCAAAAGAGTACTGTTAGTGTCCAAAAAACCTGTTTAAAATGATCCCATTCTTCCTCAACTTCAGTAGTAAGCAAACCATGACTGTCATAATGACTAAGTAACCTATCATGGTAAGCTTTGGCTATAATTGTATCTTTCAGAGTTTCAGTATTAAAAGTAAATTTTTTAACCCTAGCACAACACTTTTTAAGTTTAAGTTGCAACACACTTTTAACAAGGTAATGGTCAGAACCAATTTCAGCTCCCCTATATGTCCTGGTATTCCTAACAGAACTAGCCCATTTGCTGTTAATTAATATGTAATCAATCATATTCTTATGCAGCCCATCAGGTGAAACCCATGTGTACTTATGTATGTCACGGTGTTTGTAATAAGTGTTAGTTATTCTGAATCCATTGAGTTTACTTACCTGTAGGAGACGTTGCCCATTGCCATTGCCGCTACCAATACCAAAAGGGCCTATTACTCCTCCCCAAAGGTCAGAGTCAGTACCAACTTTGGCATTGAAGTCACCAAGAACAAGGGTAATATCTCGTTTCTTGACAGAATTCAAAATATCCTGAAGTTGTCCATAAAACCTATCCTTCTCAGCCTCACCGGCATCCTCAGTGGGGGCATAACAGCAGATAACATTCAAGTCTTTAACGCTTGTCTGAAATTTTGCTGTAAGAAACCTTTCATTAATGCACTCATATCCTAGAAGAGCATCACTAGCGTGTCTGCTGAGAAGCAGACCCACACCTTGGTGATGCTTTTTGTCGTCCCTCCCTGAAAAGAGAAATTTAAGATTATTTTTAAGAATCTGACCTTTATCTGTCCATCTGGTCTCTTGAAAGCCGAGAATATCTAAATTATAACGGTGGAATTCTTGTGTGAGGACATCAAGAGAAAAAGCTCTGTGCAGAGTCCTCACATTCCAACTACCTATGGAGAGAAAATGGTTAGTGGGATGTTTAAAAAAACTATGTTTATTGAGAGAGGGAATGCCGACAATATCAAACAGCCCCCTAATCGCAGACATGGGGCAAAGACCCGTTCCCCCACTACTAAAGGCTGAAGCCATCTACACTGGAAGACTTCCTCCAATGTAGAATTTGACGATGCCAATAGAAGCAAAGAGTTCAGGTGCCTGCGATGACCTCTGCTCAGGATTATCCACCAGCTGATAAACATATCCTGTGAATCTATTCACTTGGGGCTGTCAACCCATAAACAAACAGAAAACACAGCGGAAGATTTTCCCTCCACAGAAGCCCAGCAGTGCAGCAAAATCAGGATCCATAATCAAGCTCAGAGCCATTCGGAAGATACAGTAGAAAAACGACTTTCACATTTCCCCTGTTTAGGGAGGAATAAATCAAGGGGGTATATTGTTATTGTCCAACATTCCTCATGTCACAAGCTTTTATTTGCCAAAGAACTTGTTACGTTCGGTCCCGGCGTTCCTAAGGTATAGCGGAACAATCGTTACATATTTCCCGTTTTTTTAGGGGAAAAGAAGGAAGTCGTAGAGATTTAAAAACTGCGTCATTCCCCATGTCACAAATTTCATTTGAAGCGTGGCTTGTTACTTTTTGGAGATATAGCTAAACAATCATTTGCATATTTCCTCTTTTTAGGGGGGGGGGGATCTTTTATAGCCTATGTCACTTCTCGCGTCACAAGCTTTCATTTGACACATAAGTCATTAAATTTGTCCGTCGCGTTCGAAAGATATGGTGGAACAACTGTTTTTTTTTTGACAAATCCACAAACTGAGAAATGACAAGCAAAAATCATACGGAAAATAGGTAAAAACTATTCCTTTGCTTTTGCGTAAAACTACTGGATAAGTTTTCGGTTTCGGCAATAATATGCAAAAGTATTTACAGAGCTATTAAATATTAAGAGCGAAGTAAAAATCATTAAGAATTTGCGACACATTTATAATTTTATTAAAACACACACATATATTATGTATATACAGTATATTTAATAAGTGTATAATTAAAAATGAATTAATTTAATTCTTACAAAAATTAACAGAAAAATATTCTGAAGTTGAGTACTTGAATTACAGTATATCAATGCAGGATGTGCCAAAAGTCAGGAAATACAGAAGTAATGTTATATTTGATTTTTGTAAGTTAATGACTCGCAGACGTAGTAAATCATGAATTGTAGGTGGATGATCGGATTGAACTGATATTGATGTTTGATAGTGGGAGCCTCCGAGAAGTCAGAGCAAGATTCAGTAAAACATTCTGATCGTCCGTCCACTTATGCACAGCGCTATATCAAAGTTGCTGGAGATTTTCAAAGAGACTGGCAATGTTCACGATGTGATGATGATGACTCGCTCGGGACGGTCACGCACACTGATGCGGAGATCTCCAAAACTGTTGTCTGCATTTGCCAAAAAAAAAAAGTGCAATAATTCTGATAATCCTCTTTCGAAAAATCCCTTAGATATCCCATGAAAGGGGCACTTATGGTGCTCAAGATCCTGGACATGCTCCACGATATAATTATGACACCTTTGCTACCTGAAAAAGACAATTTTCCAGCTCACTTTCAATAAGATGGGATTCCTGTTCACTCGCTGTGAAAGTTCGAGAATGGTTAGATACCTAATTTTCAGGATGTTGGAATGGTCGTCACGGGCCAGTGGAAGTGCCCTACCCTATTCTCGGACTCGACATCACTGGACTTTTACTTCTGAGAACACCTCAAAGCATTTGTATGTGCTATGAACAGACCATTTGAAGCAGCGGATTACGAAAGTCTATGCTTCAATCCAGCATGATGTCCTGGACATAATCCAGGTCGACTGGTAGAGCGTTCATAAATGTCTGGAAATGAGAGAAGGATATATAAAGCATATTGCCTAACTTTTAACATGTCGTTTTTAAATAAACATTATCTATCTTATTTACATTCCCTGACTTTTGCCCCACCCTGGATTAACTGCTCATATGCAAATAATCAATTGATGAAACACTTTTCAATAACGTTCACATCAAATAGCTTATTACTCCATATGTCGTCGTCGCTTAAGATGCATAAAATGCGAGTCCTTAAACCAATACCTACAGCAGAAATTCGAAACAGATCATGTTCGAAAGTTAAAAACAAAGACAAGGCCACACTACCTCAGCTGAAATAATCCTTAAATGTTTTTACTTGCGCAAACTGTGGACGCCCCCGCGTCTCAAGGGGAATGAGTCTTGAGGGTTCGAAGATAAGTTTTCTAAATATAGGCGACCTACTACTTCTTTCAAATGAAATTCAGATTAATTAAAAAATTCATTTAATAATTAAAATTATTCATATTAAAAGGCATCAATTCATATAATAAAGAAGAAGTAACTATAAGAGACGAGACTGTAAAACGTTTGCTTACTTTCGCTTTAGTCAATGAAGTCCTACGAAAATATTAATTTTTCAGGGCCCTTGGGGTGGGTGGGGGTAGTATCAGGACCATCTAGGTCCGGCTGAAAGCTCAAGCTCAAGGGGCGTTCCAAAATTTTAAACACTTGTTACTTTTTTCGTTTAACGATTTTCACATTTTTAAATTGCAGGTGCAAATATTTAGCCATTTTTTAATTGCCTCAAAATCTATAAGTAACCCGGGATTCTCTAACTTCTTGTTTGGAAAAGAGGGTTTAACAGACCTAAACTTTCCCAAATAAACGCAGATTTAACTAACTAACTAACTTCTGGAAGGCTTTGGGAACATGCAAAATTGCTCTTGTTTAAATTGAATTTTATTTTGCCAGCAAAATGTTTAAAAGGCATTCTATTTTTGTTTCTGTGTGCTTCTATTTTTGGGCAATGCATATTATTTTTATTTGGTAATGACATGGGAAGGGCATAAAAATCCATTACAACAGTACTATTGAAAATTCGTTCCGCGATTTTCTCTACTACAATCATGGTAGCAATTGAGTCCAATTATTAAATTATTTAAACCATTCAGGCAAGCAGTATCTCGATTTACTATATCCAAATAACCTATTTTGTACGGCATTTGTTGGCCTACTTTCGTAAGACAACGTCTTCCGCGTTTCACTTTCATCCTACCACACTCGAGTAAGACAGCAAGGTCCTACTTCAACATGGCGATTCTCAAAGCTTGCTGGGATAGCTACGTCACAGCTAAAGTGGCAGCTGTCGGCCCGTCTTGAGGAGTCCCAAGGTATTTATCAGGCGACAGCTGGGCGCGCGACGCGTGCAGCTGCTGTGCTCCAGCCTCCCCTTGCTGTAGAAGAATGCTTTTCACGTGGCTTGGCCACGCGCCGCTACAGTGGCCGCATGCCGCCTTACACGTGGTTCGGCGGCGACAGCGGCAACCCTGAACCCACAGCACACGCACCGTGTCTTGAGCTCTCTCAGGAGTAAGGAGGCTCGAAACAGAGTTGTTCTTAAAAAAAAGTGTTTATCGAGAATATTTCGCCACCAAAATATATATTGAATAAGTCGGAATCGGTTGCCGTGGGACTGCAAGAGAAGCGAAAGTTTGAGATAGCGTTGTATTGAATTAGGCGGATGCCAGTTATTCGCTCAACAGCATTTGGAATGAAAAAAAGAAAATTGAAAAGGCGACTTACAAATCTCGAGGGATAAAAAAAAGAAGATGGATAAAATTTTATAAGCTTTCCAACAAAGTCACATGTAGAAAAACATGTTAGAAAATATCAAGCAATGAAATCCTATTTCCTCATCTAATGGTGTTTGGGAATTGCACTTTCACTTTAGTTTAAAGGATTTAGCACATGGAAAAGCTGGGATTTTTTTTTTACTAAAAGATTGTTTTCCCCTACAGAAAGAAAAGACACAAAAAAAAAGCATAAAAAAAAGTAACTATCACAATATTTAACAACATATAGTCAAAAAGAAACCAAAATGAATCCAGCGAGAGAAAGAGGAAGTAGCAGGAGTCAGATCCGACTCAACAAATCATATAAGACTATGCTCTTACGAAGCAAATGATCATTAAATTTTCAGCTATCCAATAATCAACTATCCATTGAACAAACATTTAGTTTAGATTCGTTTCTGCTGCAAGTAGCTGCTTGATGGGTTATTTACTTTTTTTTTTATTTTTCTTCAGATTTAGTAATATTATTCAGTCATTAGATTGCATCTGAACATACCGTATATGGCATATTAAACGAGGACCTAGATAGTAGCCTATGCTTGAACTGTAGCCGGTTGTCACATCTGCTGGCTGTTCGCAGAGCACCAATTTGTCTCACATCCCTATAAAGATTCAAATGCCCTACAAAATTCATTTCCATTGAGCGGTATATGTCTATACAGGGTGTACGAAAAATAATGGTGGGTTTCGAGAACCCATATGTAGGAAAACATATCCATAATGAAGAAAGCAATATTTCAATTGAAAGCATACCTCAAATAGTTTTGAACAAAATTATTGAAGCTCCACATGTTGTACACATGATGATGATCTTGGACATGTCCAATCAGTGGTCCACTTTTTGGAACACAGGCTGCTGCATATCTCTTGTTCTTCTTCATTTAGTCTCTTATTTTTATTTTTTATTTTTAATACTTATAGGACAGAGAAGAATCCTAGAAGTTACTCCTAGCTTTTACAGGCCTTCTCATACAAGGACATGCCCTACTACTATGACAGCAGTCACTGCTGATCATTGCCTCAGTTAAAACACAGCACACAAAGTTTATCTTGCTGGAATAGTCGCTAGCTCCCTAACCACTATGCCAGTTAAGGCTAATTCTGGCTTTCAAATGATTCAGACCCGAATTTTCTTACAAAATAATTCTTTACAAAGTTACACAGGAAAAAAATCAAGGGGTGTCAGTATAAGAGTGGACAGAATTGGAACTCCCTGCCAATCCATTCTGTCAGAAAATGTTGCACTAAGAACTTCCGTAACATCGCTTGAGAAATGTGACGGTAAGTCGCGTCCTCTGGTGGCAGTCCTTGAGACTCTTTTGAGAGGAGAATGTACAGGCACAACATTCAGCGTGATGACTTTTGTGCATTTGGGGTTAGTGTTTCTTGAAACCCCATCATTATTTATCGGACATCCTATATAATAATAGAGCTAAAACGTCTGCGTGTCTTTGTTATGTGTAAAAAAATAGCATGGGCTCAAATTGTGGCCCGGGTTACTATTCGAACATTTATGGTATTTCAAAGCCACTTACCACAAAATCAGAAAACAAATTTTTAAACAAAAAATATACATATAAGAAAAGCATTCAATAAATTATATATATATATAAAATTATCCTAATAACACTAAGGATGGCGGAATGTAATCTTTCCTAACCCAAATACACTTTTTATACTCAAAATGATGTTGTCCATGGTAATTTGGCACCGTTCACTAATTAAGCATTCTTTTCAGAAAATGAAGATAGTGGTGCCTAGATCAACACTCCGAGATTACATCTGGACTCATGAAAAGTATATTAATTACATAACTGGTCAAAGATTCAGTTAACCCTCCGTCGGTCGCGTCGGATCTCACAGACTAAAAAGATTTTGTATCTTGAATTTCTTTTAAACGACTAGGACCCATTCCTTCTCAGTACCTTTCAGCCCACTCCTTTACTATACCTTGGTGCAATTTCACTTAGATCCGCCCATTAGTTACTTCATAAGACGTATAATTATAACGAATGGGTCTGACAAACGAATGGGTCTGACAGACCGAGCGCGACCATCCATATAACTACACTAGTGCTCAAAATTAAAGGATGATGTATCAATTCGTACATAACTCGAAGTATTTTTAAGGGAATGGAATTTGGTAAAGAGGTTTATTATTACATTGCAAATATAAATAAGCAGAATAAATTCATAATCATATAATGTGCATGCGTCAAGATCACAATCGTGCAATTGACATGAAGGGAGCAGTCCATGGTACAATACTTATTAGTACGACATGCGGTATGTAAATATGGAGTATGATCACCCCTGACAGCAATACAGTTCAAGCAACGACCCATACTGTTTATGAGAGTACTGATGAGGTCTTGATGGATTAATGACCACTCATCGACAAGTGCTGTTCTGAGTTTGTGGATTGTTCTGGGAGGGGGCTGGCGAGCTCCAATGCATCTCCCTAGAGCATTCCATATATGCTCAATGGGATTGAGGTCAGGAGATCTGGGTGGCCACTCCATTCGGCGAATATCTTCCTCTTCGATAAAATCGTCGACCACATGAGCTCGTTGAGGGCGGATGTTATCGTTCAGAAGAATAAAATTTGGACCGACAGTTCCCCGGAATGGCCTGACATATGGGTTCAGAAACTCGTCTCTCAGAAGCCACTCAGAAAGATGTGCATCACGCCACGGCCACCAGAAATCCACCCTACCCTTCCTCTGATGCTCCAGATGTGAATACGTCGCGAATCGGTACTTAAGCTGAATCACGATTCATCTGTGAACATAACATGCGCCCACTGGTCTGGACTCCAAGTGTGATGTTGGCGATTCCACGTTAAACGAACTTCCCGGGTAGCAGGAGTCAGAGGGACACAAATAACAGGTCTCCTGGCATAAAGGGATTCTCACGAAGCCTCCTGTAAACAGTATACCTTGAAATCCTCGTTCCTGTAGCTGCTGCAAGCTCCAAAGACAATTGTCTAGCTGTCATCACTCTGTTCCGTCTGGCAGTAAGACTGATATAGCGATCGTCTGTAGCAGTTGAAAAAATAATAAAACAATAATAATTTACGTAAATCCCCCCCCCCCATTTTTGGGGGAGGAGAGGCAAACCCTTATTATGGGATGGCCTTGTCCTGGTCAACGACGAACATCTGCTGTCTGTTGAAACTGTCCCCAGAGTCTTGACAGGACATTTTGTGGAACATTCAATGCTCTGGAAACTTCCGTCTGGGACTGACCTGCTTCCACTCTTCAGTTATTCTCCGACGCTGAAAACCATCCATACGTCTTCAGGACATAACCAGCCCGACGTGCCACTGAAGTGAATGCAAGAGTTGCTTACAAGCTGCAAGTAGACTCGCTCATCATTTTAACGTATTCCTAATTTGCATTTCCGGTTTACGTGCGGCAACTGTAAATTCGACTACTGTAAAAGCAGGGACAGTTTTCCGCGTAGCGTATTTGTCATGTTCGCCCATTTTCAGTACATTCTTTTTCATATATCGACAGCTATATAAATTTTTGTCGATATCCTTTAATTTTGAGCACCAGTGTATTTCGGGATGTCAGATATATTTCAATATCTCTCATTTTTGCTTATTCTTAAAAACATAACTAGTTTTTCTGAAGTAAAAGAGATGAAAAATATTCGATCTGATGAATCAAATCCAATAATAGACTTATATACACACACCGGCCACTGAATTAGAAACCTTTATGTAGATGTTCGTAAACGTCATTTGCGCAGCGTATATGCAAAATACATAGTCATGTGCATGACTACGTGATCTAGGTAACTATTTAAGACTGCTGCTCGTCAGTAGTATTGATCAAAATGGGAAAAACAAAGGTTCTTTCGGGGTTCCATAAAGGGCTTATTGTGGGTCCCCGTCTGGCTGGAGCGACGATTTTAAAAACAGCAGAGCTGACTGGTTTCTCAAAAAAGGCGAGATATCTCGTGTTTTTAATCAGTGGTAAAGTAACCCACATTGCTTGTCTCAGAGGCGTACGTGTGGCGCGACGACAATCTCTCAGGAACGAGATCGCCGTCTGAGAAGGCTTCTACGGAGTAACAGGACTTCCTGTGTGCAGCAATTGACCGAAGCATTCAATGAAGGCTGTTCCTGACCCCATATCTCAGCGAACTACGCGCAGGGAAATGAAGAGGATCGGTATTAACAGTCGCATGCCTATACGGAAATCACTGATTTCTGCGAAGAACCGGAAAGTTCGTCTGCAGTGGTGTCAGGACACTGGAAAAAATTCACGTGGACCGACGAGTCGCGGTATACCTTGTTCTGTACCGACAGTAGGCAGAGAGTTTGGCAGGAGCTCCATGAAGCAATGGACCCAGACACAACTCAAAGTTCGGGAGGCGGTGTTATGGTGTAGGGCACGTTCTGTTGATACGGAACGGGTCCCCTGATATTGCCGGAAGATCGGGTGTCCTCCAAGGATTATCTGAATATTGTTGCCGATCAAGTCCATCCTGAAATGCTATTGTCCATCGTGCAAGATGTGTTAGCAGTGGTTCAGCAAGCATGACAGCGACTTCCACTATCTTTCCTGGTCACCACAAAGCCCGGATATGAACCCCATTGAAAATGTTTTGGACATATTAGACTGTCTGGTGAACGCCCGGTATGCTGGAGATGTAAAGGCACTCCAACACCTTGTGAATCTATCCAAACCGCATTCGGGCTAAAGGAAGTCCAACTCGGTATTGAAAAAAGGTTTCCAATTCAGTGGCCGGTGTGTGTATAAAACTTCATTTATCCGACACACGTTTAACCTATACCTAGTATTAATTATATAATATACTTTTCGTATTTTTCAAACCTCTTAATAACGTAATAGCACCCTCTAACGGTAGAAAAACGCCAAAACCTCAAAATAAATATTGCAAACGATCTATTTGTACCAGAAATTTGAACCTTGGGTGATAGAGTGCGGTGGTGAAGAGGTTTGCATTAGCAGCGATAATTTGCTCCCTTATCCACAGTAGGGGTGATAAAAGGCAACTTTTCGTTTTAAGAAATGAATGAAAATTCGTTGGGTTGGGTTGTTTTACCTCTGAGCGGCACTTTTTTGCACACCATGGGCTAAATGGCCAGGTCACATGGACCCCGAAGGCTCAGAGAAGGTTGGGGGAGGGGACCCACTGGAACAGCTGTTGGGAGACAGATGGAAGCCTCCCGTCAAGGCCATCCAGCGTGTTCTTTAACGTGCACAGGGTATGGCTCTCCCGCACACGGGGCCACGGCTTAACGTCCCATCCGACGGACGGCGGCCTTTCCAAGCCCATCGGTGTCCCCTACTGACCGTGGGCAGGGCGGGGAATTTTTGCGGAGATAAATCTCAACGCTGACCCAGCTGGGACTCGAACCTGGGAACTACAGATTACGAGCCTGGCGCGCTACCGACTGAGCCACCCCCGAAGAATGAAAATTCGTTGTGTGCTACCTAGGTACTAGTAAAATATTACTATTTGCATTTCTCCAACCCTCCACTAGCTCGAATTTTCATTCGTAGAGAATTCTAAAGGCCGAAAATGAAAACCTCGCTCCTCTAACGATGGAAGTTGTAAAATGTCAAAATTTTAAACGAATGTTGCCAACAATTTATTAACGCTAGAAATTCGAAATTTTGGTGCTAGAATTGGTGGTCAAGAAGTTTATACCGGCAGCAACGATTTTCTCCTTTACCCCGGGAGGAGTGAAGGGAATATCATCTTTTTTAAAAGAGCGGCTCCGTAATAATTAACGTAAATCCGCCATTTTTGGGGGAGGGGAGGCAAATCCTTACATTGCTTACAGCGACGATGAGAGAATATTGTATATCAAATTCGGTGATCATTGTTCTTACTATTTAGAAATGATTCTTTTCCTAATTTTATGTAGAGGGGCTTTTTTTTGCCTGGGAAGGGAGAAACGATGGGTGACGAAAGACACACATTGCTTAAAGCCATGATGAGAGGAAGCTGTATGGTTATGTAAATTTTTTTGGGGGGGGAGAGGAAGGTTATTGGTGGGGAGGGGTGAGAACCTCATGTTGCTGAAAGAGAATATGAGAGGAGTTGTATACCAAATTCGGCAATCCTACCTTTAATCTTTTAGGAGAAATTCCCTGGTATTTGCGCGCGCGCGTGTGTGTGGAAGGCTTTTTAGAGGGAGAAGGAAGAAAGGTGAGAGGACAAATTCCAAGGTTCCTTTATTTATGAAGAGAATTATCGAATTACATAATCACAGCTATAATCATTGCCTTAAATTTTTCAGTTCCTCCCACTTTTTTTTTCTGGAGAAAAAATGAAAAGACTTTCAGGGAGCCATTTTTTGAGGGAGGGGTGGGGGTAGAGAACACTGAGTTTCTGCTTGAGGAAACTGTACACTGAATTTGATGGAACAAGTCCTTACCATTTAGGAGCAGTTCATTTTTTTTTCCTTTGGGGAAGGGGCGGAGGGGAAATTTTTAAGGGTCTCTCACATTGCTCTAAATTACAATTAGAGAAAGCTGTATGCTGAATTTGGTGTTCTAGCTTCTACAATTTAGAAACAGTTCCTACCACTTTTTCGGAGAGGGGAAGGGGATAAATTTTTTTTAGGAAGAAACATTTTTGATGTCTTAACTCTAAAGTTGACCTAAGTTATGATTAAAGTAAGCTGCATATTAAGTTTGGAGGTTCTAGCTTTTACTGTTTAGAAGCAGTTCCCAACACTACTTAAAGGGGAGAGGTTTTTTTTTTAGAAGAGGGAAAAGTTTTTGGGGATACAAACTCTTATGTTGATCTATCTAAAAACAGGTTACGATTAGAGGAAGCAGTATACCGAGTTTGTCGATTCTAGCCTTATCGTTTAGAAGCAGTTCCTATCACTTTTTAATGGGCTGAGATAGAGGTATTTTTAGGGGGAAGAAATTTTTTTGGGGGTCCGAACCCTTACATTGGTCTAAATTATGATTAGAGGAAGCAGTATGCTGAATTTTTCGGTTCTAGAGCTTGCCATTTAGAAGCAATTACTACAGCTTTTTAAAAGGGGTTATTTTTAGGGGGGGGGGGGAAGAGGAAACTTTATGGAGGCTCTGAAAGTAGAGAAACGTTAAAAAACGGGAAACATAGAGGCAGCCCCTCTAAGATATATAACAGTTTTTTTTTTTCCTTGTTGATATTTAGAAAAGCTTCGATGCCATTCAGAAGTAAAAAACTGTGAAATATTGGCTACTGAAAGAAAAAAAATTAGGACTATAATTTATTGCCTAAAGTAGATTAATATGTACATCAATGATAAGAATATGCTTCAAATTAGTATAAAAAATTTTTATAAAAAAAGACGACATATAGGGTGCGTTGTTTTACCTCTGAGTGGCACTTTTTTTGCACACAATGGATTAAATGGTCAGGGCACAAGGACTCCGAAGGCTCAGAGAAGGTTGGGGGAGAGGACCCACTGGAACGGCTGTTGGGAAATAGATGGTAGCCTCCCGTCAAGCCTATCCATCGTTTTCTTTAACATACAGGTTATGGGTTGGGTTGTTTTACCTCTGAGCGGCACTTTTTTGCACACCATGGGCTAAATGACCAGGTCACATGGACCCCGAAGGCTTAGAGAAGGTTGGGGGAGGGTACCCACTGGAACAGCTGTTGGGAGACAGATGGTAGCCTCCCGTCAAGGCCATCCAGCATGTTCTTTAACGTGCATAGATTATGACTCTCCCGCACACGGAATCACGTCTTAACGTCCCATCCAAGCCCATCGGTGCCTCCTAATGATCGTGGGCAGGGCAGGGAAGTTTTGCGGAGATAAATCTCAACGCTGACCCAGCTGGGACTCGAAACTGGGCGCTACCGAATGAGCCACCCCTGCTCCACGACCTAGGTGTTTAATGCAAAGAAACATATCTTTGGCCTGTGAGATCCAGTGCGACCATTTGTGCTACAAAGCAGAGAGCAACCAACGAAGGGTTAACGTACTGACAAACCCACTCCAACTGCCTCTATGGTGAGTGCGGTGTAAAGGGATATGTGTATATTTCATATAATCGACTATGCGCCCTGTTTTTTAAAATAAATGTCACTGCAGCAGCACATAGCTGTATATTCAGTATATTGCTGCCATCTTAATCATTATATTTGAGTATGTTGTTAGCAGAGAGTAACAAAATTACAATGACGCTGAATCGCATAAGTTTTTATTCAGTCGAACAGTCTATTACACATTTTTCACTTCAGTTCTTATTAAACAATATCATTGCGCTTACAATTCTAATCAAAATGAAATGATTTTTAAACGAAATTACTTCTGGTTTTAATAATGGGCTCACGCTGGCCCACTGCATCATATCTCAACTAAAACGACTGAGGACATTGTATAAGTCACAGGTGCAGGTAGGCTCAGTTTGTATGATTAAAGTTTTAATTATTTTGCACCATTATTAAAAATTATATTTATAGTTTTGTTAGTTGGCTCTGTTGTTTTAATCGTGAACAACAGTATGGTTAGAAATTAGAATTACATACACATACACAATCTTGAAAAGCCACAGACTAAGATTTTTACCTAGGCAATTTTTATAATTTAGCTCTCTATATATGCTTATCCTGAGAGGCCCGGATCTCGAAAAAATATATATAATTCTCAAAAAAAAAAATTAAAATAAATAAAATAAAATTTATATTGCCATTTTCCCAAATATTTAAACATACTATTCTTAACGGCGGTAACATTGTCAAACCAATCCCATTGCTCCAATATAGGGTTGGGTTGTTTTACCTCTGAGCGGCGCTTTTTTGCACACCATGGGCTAAATGGCCAGGTCACATGGACCCCGAAGGCTCAGAGAAGGTTGGGGGAGAGGACCCACTGGAACAGCTGTTGGGAGACAGATGGTAGCCTCCCGTCGAGGCCATCCAGCGTGTTCTTTAACGTGCACAAGGTATGGCTCTCCCGCACACGGGGCCACGGCTTTACGTCCTATCCGACGGAGGGCGGCATTTCTATGACCATCGGTTTTCCCTACTGACCGTGGGCAGGGCGAGGAATTTGCGGAGATAAATCTCAACACTGACCCAGCTGGGACTCGAACCTGGGAACTACAGATTACGAGCCTGGCGCGCTACCGACTGAGCAACCCACGTCCCAAAATATCAGTCAGCCAAGTGAAAACACAAGTGTTTCCAGCTCTAAGCATTTCAGTTCCAATATAGGATGCTGCTTAAAGGTTAAATAATAAAGTTGACCTTTGTCTATCTTACTATTTACGTAATCAAACCACCTAATACACAAATATACTGCTCAAACACCTGTAATCTAAATGCATAAAATTTACCGCTATTAAATTATTTTGCTTACAAACGGTCAACATTTCACCAGAAAAGTAAACGTTGGAGAACCAAACTATTTAATAACCTAAGCTTAACTTTTAGGTGTTTCTGCTTATTTTTCTGCACTTTATCAAATATTCCTTGAAATTTTTCTGGAAACAATGGAAAGTTTGCTGTCTACCACGTTCACACATTACCAATATCTAACTCATAATTTCAAAGGAGTTTAAATCTAAGAAACATGCTCATGAGCACAACTATTTAAAAGAACTGAGCACTCCTGACCAGTTTTCATATTTTAGTTTGCGATACTGATCACCAAATCTAATTTATTAGCAGACTCATCAATAACTCTAATGAAGAGTTCGTTCATATTGCAACCATTAACTGCAAAGGAAGCCAAATGATCAGTATAACCCAAGTCAGATATTTTGAGATCTCCACACTATCTAAGGTAGTCGTATTTTTCAAAAATTTCCCCATAATTATTCTCAAAATTAAAAAATGTGACAAAATGCCACCTTGTCAAATTCTAGTAGAAATGTTAAACCAATCACTGCAACCTTCGTGTTACGTAACACGAAGGTTACCAGATAACTAATTTCTAAAAAAAATCGTTGCCAGATATTTTTTCTGAATTCTGTAATCAACCATAGTGTTCGGATAGTTTTTTGAGCGACTGTACTCTCATTGTTTATGACTAAATCTTCGTCTGATATTATTCCCATATGATGGTTCTATTCGATATTCCAATCTAAACAGTATTCCAGTCAAAATAATACTTTTGCCATCTCACCAAATAGCGGCTGCTTTATAAAAATCTGTTTTTATTTCTAAATTTCGCACATAAAAATTCAAATATAGTGGAACAGGTGCGATTTGTACTTCGAAAATGAGGTTTTTCCTTATTATCAAAAGTTTGTAAAACAGAGTTTTTCTATATATTAGTTAAGGTAATGAAATTGCTAGTATCGGCGCTGCATTTGGTGTCTACGAAGTTCTGTGTTGTAAGGGAGCTCGTACGTAGAGGCTTCATTTTCCTTCAATTATGAAAGTAGTAAAAGTTTCAAATAAAAGATATCAGACCATGAGAGGTAATTTCCCCAGTATATAAAAATCACTTCTAATAGCCTTTCGATAGTGGACACACAATCCTGAATTAAAAGATCTAATTGGTTCAGGAGCTTCCCAAGACTGAAAGGAAAACAAGAAAAACATTCGTAATGTAAAAGTAATTAGGAGAGGAAAGTTCTTATTACTTGAATGCCAGTTTTATTAAATGCCACTACTACTTATGTAATTTATAATGATTTAAGTTTAGACAAGATTTGTAAACGTAATGAGTAGAAATTAAACAATAAAGCAGAGCTATTCCTCTCAATTCGCATAAACCCAAATACCAATCTGCTACGGTTTCATTTAGTTCAAACATAACACACTTCAGATTTTCCACCTTAATGTATCGACACGAGTGCCTCTATAGCAAAACAATTTTTCCCACGTGGAACAATGAAGGAAAAAAAAACCCCTCATATACAGGGTGATTCAAAACTTATCGTTCAAATTTCGTGGGGAGGTAGGGAATACGTCAGGAAACCGATTTCACATAGGAAAGTATGTCCGCAAATGTACGCATGCGTACGTAGAGGGCGCTGTGTGTACCCAACCAGTGTACAGCTCGCCCGACCACTCCCGCTGTCATCAGCGATCGCTTGGCCACCCAGGTCACCTGATTTATCGCCCATGGATTTCTTTTTGAGGGGGGCCATGAAATACCAGGTGTACGCGACCCCCGTCGACAGTGAAATGGACCTTGTTGCACGAATAGTGGCCGCCGCAGGCATTGTCCGTGATATGCCAGGCGTTTTTGAAAAT
Organism: Ryuthela nishihirai; assembly: GCA_038380435.1. Lineage (NCBI taxonomy): Eukaryota > Metazoa > Arthropoda > Arachnida > Araneae > Heptathelidae > Ryuthela > Ryuthela nishihirai. Next base: position 48,440,624 of record JAWZYU010000024.1, on the reverse strand, counting down.
GTTCGGCGGTCAATGCAACGGCGCTGTGAATCCTGTGTACGTGTAAATGGTCGCAATTTTGAGCACCTACTGTGAACCTGTACTTTACCTTGTTGGAATAAAAGTCACATACGTTACCACTTAGCTGTACTGTTTCCTTGTGTTCACTTTACTTGTCCATTTTGTTCATGTAGATGACGTTTGCGGACATACTTTTCTATGTGAAATCGGTTTCCTGACGTATTCCCTACCTCCCCACGAAATTTGAACGATAAGTTTTGAATCACCCTGTATTCCATTATTTACTTGCATCATTCTTGTTTCATTTGTATCATTTACGACAGGGAAGAATTCTAGAAACTACTCCTAGCTTTTACAGGCTTTCTCCTATAAAGACATAATCTACTAAAAAAAACACGTCAGATTTAACTGACCACTGGATCAGTTAAAAATAATACAACACATAAAACATGCTTGATGGAACGGTAGCTACTTCCCTAACAACTATGCCAATCAAGGCCTACGTTTAGTTATATAAAAAAGAAATTTGAAATATTAAATAAACATTACAGAAATATTATAAAAATTTACCAAAAATTTTATAGGCTTTTTTTTACATACTTCTGATGGTAATTATGAAATAAAAAGTATTAGCTTGCTGTCCAATTTTTTTCATTTTAATTGATTTAACACGGTACTAAAAGGCACAGGGCATACATTACTGTTGCCAAACATGATTGATTAAATCATATAAGATTAATTAAATCCACATAGAGCTCTTAAATCTTGTGGATTTCATAAAGTTCCATTCGAATTATTATGCCCACTGTGGTCTCAGAGAACGAAATCAAACGTATTTATTGAGGAAATAAATTTACTTATACCACTAAGGACAAGTTTCATGACATATTTAATACTACTTTAAGATTTAGAATCTTTGAAAGCCATCTAAGTAATCTAGTGATTAGCATGTTAGAATGGTGCAAATGATCTGGATTAGAAAGAGGACCGGATTTACACCTCACCGATGTTCCCTTATGATCGGTACGCTTTTTCTCTTTTACGCAACCAAGAAGAAAGGAGATAATGTAATGGAAACGAATATGGGAATTTTACTGATAAGTAACTAAGCTTTGTTATCAAGCATTGTAAAATTAATGCAATAAATTAATATTATACACAAAATCAGGACCGGATCTAGAATAAAATTAAGGAGGTGGGTGGCAAGAAAAATTAATCGAACCGTAAAAGAGTAAAAGTAAAAAAAAAAGGGTGGGTGGAAAGAAATCGGATATCCATTATTGTATAACCCCTCACTAGATCCGGCCTTGAACAGAATATAATTTATAATATTGCTCTGGGAATGTAGAAATTACAATATATTATGAAAAGTATTGATGTGTGAAAGGAAGACTATTTTCGAATCTTCCTAACGGTGAAATAATTTTTTTGTAGCAACCTATTTGTATCAAGGATATTTGTAATTATGTTTTTCTTCTAAAAACAAAAAAAGGACATAATTTTTCTGTTATTTAAATATACAAATCGTAGCAAATTCTGGCAACCCTAGACAAATTCCGGCCCTGATTCAAATTCTGGCTAAAGCTTATATTGCATTCCAGCTGATGACTCTCTCCTACACGTTTCGTATTCATGGCTTACCAAATGGTACTTTTTTAAAGGAAAAACAATGTCTGCCTTAATATTAAGGAAAACTAAAAATTACTTCAGTTTCGATTGGCCACTCCATTTTAATTAATAAAACGAGTACTTTGACCCACTGATTAATTAGAGATTTAGAGATGCTTTTTAATTGCAATATCTTACCAAAGAAAGCTACCAGAAAAAAAAAAAGCAAAAATCATATCGTCGTTGAGAACACTTTTTTCAAGAAATAGCCTCACAAAGAATCTTGACAAGCTAAAGAAACATTTAACATTACTTTAGCAGAGGAGAAGTGGCTACTTTGGGCCTCACTAGACTATCACAGGAGCATCATCCATCCCACTTGGTCAGAGGCACGTTCCTGAGGAGCTGCGGGAGCCCTATCCATCAGCCAGTGACATGCAAGTGTCTCTGGAGGGGTCGACCGTCTCGATGACCGCTGGCTATTCTAGCCAGACATCTTTCTGCTCCGGTAGTCTCGTGATCTATGACGAGCACTGTACTAACAAAACAGTTAGCATTTAACGCCGAGAGGAAGATCAGTCTTATGTCAGTGAAAACCGACCTAATCCGTACTAAAGCCATTGCAAAATTCCATGCGACTGTGAGATTAACTAGAATAAGAAAACTGCTCCTAAAGTGAGAAAAAAATTATATTTTCCATCTCAATTCCCTTGCAGTTACCAATCAATAGCTGCTATGGTTTCTAGTCATCTGTAGCATTTTCTGGTCCAAACAGTCTTGAAAACGTAAGGTTTACTGAATTGAGCATTTCTACAGAATAGGAAAAGAATTGCATATATAAACATTTGAATAGGATAAGCGCGATTGAAAACGTACTAAAAGGGCTTCAAATAAGAACAGAAAATGCATTAGTATATAGTTTATGTTCCCAGGTCAAGTTTCCAAATATATCAAAGTTGCAGACATATCATCAGTGGTAAAATGACGTACACTGTGGCTATATGGATATAAAGAGCTTTGGAAAAATGGGGTGAGTGTTTTACAGCTGATATTGGGTTGAATTTTTGGTTTATAATAATATATATAGGTTGAATTTTTTTGAAACAGAATATTCCCAGATTTCCTGATGTTCGTGTTGTAAGTTTTCTGCAGCAAATTCCTCCCCAGATTTGAACCCATTTTACTATTTTCTATGAAGATATTTCAAGATGAAGTGTTCAAAATTAATCTACACAAAAATTTGAAAGAGGAACTACAAGGTGTTTTCATCTCCACAAAAACTTTGCAAGCTGTACTGCAGATTTTCATTATTCAACTTCGGTACGCCATTTCACATAGAGGAGGACATAAGAATATCTCGTAACCTGAGGACTCTATTTCCCATGGCTACTAGAAGTTAAATAATTATTAAGATGCATACTGATGATTTTTCCAGATATGAGCAAATAAAATGGTTCGGCGAATAAAAAACTATCCTCTATTGCTGGTGAAATTTTAAAATATTAATGAACAGCAGAAACCCCGATTTTTAGTTCATAATGAGATATCAATATTATAGATTAAAATATGACCTAAATCATATAAATGGATTGTCTCTGTTATAACGACAAAGCCGTTATATTTTAGTGTAGAACCAAATTCAAAGTTCCATAAATTAAATATTTTTGATAAAAAGGGGGGAAGATACATTAAATCTAAAATAAATCGCAAATTGCGACAACATTCATGCCCAGGATACACGAAAAACACCTGAATAAAAAAACATCTATACATAACAGCTTCCTGTTATCCATACAGAGAATTCAAATTTAGCTAAAATACAAGTATCCAACTATTAAAAAGACAAGTTTATTGCTTGGGTTCTACAAAAGCTTATAAGTTCAGCAACAATTTCGATTTTTCTGTTTACTCAGTGAGCGGTTACCTAGTTACCGAGTGATAGTTTGGGTTGGGTTCTTTTACCTCTGAGCGGCACTTTTTTTGCACACAATGGGCTAAACGGCCAGGTCACATGGACTCCGAAGGATGGGAGAAGGTTAGGGGAGGGGACCTACAGGAACAGCTCTTGGGATACAGATGGTAGCCTCCCGTCAAAGCCATCCAGTGTGTTCTGTAACGCGCACAAGGTATGACTCTTCATCACACGGGGCCACGCTTAACGTCCCATCCGACGGACGCGTCTTTTTCAAGCTCATCGTTGTTCCCGATGGCCTACTGACCGTAATATATCTCAACACTGACGTGATAAATCTCAACGTTGACGCAGCTGGGACTCGAACCTGGGAACTGCAGATACAAGCCAGGCACACTACCGATTGAGCCATCCCGCTCCAAGGAGGGATAGCTCCGAGATAGACAGCACATTGAAAAACGGAACAATTAGTAAAGTTGATCAGCTTTCTTATCATTTGTCAGAGTGACTGCATTTTTAAGGAATCATCTAAATCTAACACTACGCTTCCATTTACATGGTCAATGATTTATAACTTAGCTACTTGTTTCAGTTTGCTATATTTTGCGGAATCACAAATGGTAACTGTGGTTTGAATGTACACATCAGAAAACGTTATTACACTTATAGCTCTCAAGAAGCTGTGCAGCTTATAGTGTGTTAAACCTTCTCACTGGAAGGTCATTAGTTAATAATAAAAATAACACGGGGTCAAAACATTAAAGTGGCATAAAAATGTTACAGTGAATTTCGCTTTTAAACGTAATAAAGAATGAACATAGATGCTTTATATCTCTACAAGGTGGTGAATGAATTCCCCCCCCCCCTCCCCGCCGCCCAAACTTTATGACCAGATCTGTAAAACTAGTATCTTACTGCAGGATATGGCAAAATGAACGGCCATGACATCAGTCTAGAACCCGGGCCCCTGTAGTTGGAGTGTCATCATGACATAAGAATAAAACCAATGGCGAAGTTTGCATGGAAGCAACAGTAATAGTGAAATAACGAAGCTGATAAATCGAATCGACGGTTGGGATTGGAACAAACCAATTCGATATGAACAGTTCGATATTATTTCCTTTCACAATTTCCTTTTTTTTAAATCAATTCTTTTCAATCAATCAATCAATATTTTTTCATCAATTCCTTTAACTATCAAATCCACTTATTAATAAACCAACGATCTGTGAGATTACTGATTAATCTATGAAATCATTAGCTGATTGATAAGTGATTAAAAGCTTAATCAACCAATGAAAATATCGATGCATCAATTGCCCATTCCTAGTCTTAATTGCTTACATGAACAAGTCGCTACTAAAATAAACATATACTGCTCTAAATTGAATGCCAATTCGCAATCAAGCGAAAATATTAATACCTACCTACACTCACTCGGTAAGCCGGAAAAATCTGGTTTTGGGGGTTGGATCGAGTCGGCAAGTTGCGCGCCCCTGCCTCCTATATAATACAACAATGTGGCTAGCACATTTGTGATACATAAATCAGTCTTTGCCAAACAATTAAAACAGCGTAGCGCATGTAATGTCATTTTGTTGTTTGGATTGTTTCCCGATTTGGATTCCTTGGTAATTTCAAACGAGGATTCATTTTCGTTTAATAAAACGCAAAGGAATTTATTCATTTTATGTATAAGAAAGACAAACTAAAAGAATAACATATCGCCTCTTGCGAATATGGGATGCCAGTTTACGAGATAATTATTACGAGAGACTCTAAGAGAGTCTTAGAGTCTCTCGAAGTCACTTTCAGCCTCTCGCAGAGAGGGGAAATTCGAACTAATTAATGACTGGGAAAATGCATATAGTAATATTTTTATTAGTACATATAACACAAAAGGGATTTTCCATTTTTCTTTGAAAACGAAAAAAAAAAGGTTGCATTGCAGCAGTCTGTAGGAGTAAGAAAGGAACGAACCAATGTTGCCAATTGACAATGTAAACCTCTTAACCATCATATTCTACCACCAAATTTTGGAAATTTCTTGCATAAATAAATCGGTTGCAATATTTGTTTAAAGTTTTGGCATTTTCCAACTTTTCTACCATTATGTAATAGCATTATTGCTATTACAGCAATTGGGAGATTCAGAACGTGCGAATCGAAATATTTCATCAATATCTATCCAACCTAAAAAGAATTTCTAATTTATCTGCAAAAACAAAAAAGTCGAATCTTGTTTTCCTTTTTGTGAGTGTCATTATTCTACCCATTTTAAATGGGTAGAATAATATGGCAGTCCTAGTTTAAAAGGAGAATATGAATTGTTATTTTTAAAAGGAATTCGACCACAGAAAGTAGCAGAGTACGGAAGACATCTGCAGAGTCATTCATCTTTAGAATTTTAATCGAAATGATTGAATACAAGTGAAATATAACGTTTTAGGGATGTTAGTACTCTCATTTTGGTATTTGAAATCCTGTAAGAAAACAAAATTGGAATTGTCTTCGCTTAAAACGACATTTTTTTCAAAAACACAATTCGTAATTTTGCAATAAATACCGATGAAGCTTTATTTATTGCTAGTTTCCACTAAAATATTTAGTGTACCTACTCGAATACCATTCGATATGAACAGTTCTATATTATTTCCGCGAAAATTTTAGTTTATGAATCTTCGAATTTAGTTTTTCATTTACATAGCACAGTATAATTAATACAGGATCATTATAAAATAATATTCATGTTTTAAAATTTCATTAAATAATTAAGTAACGAAAGTAACTGTGAATACAAAATGTCAAGAAGCTCCGAAAGTTTCGCTTTCAGACTTCAATATGGGATCTATTGGTGGTGTGATATTCAGCTCTATTCAACTTCTGTCCATACTCTGCTCAGCATGTCTGGTTTAACACTTGCAACAGCTGTGCTGATTCATTCTTTTAAATGCTACAAATTACGAATTTCTTCGGAATGAACGATGTTAATAATGCATCTCCCTACCCACCTGCAAAAAGTCCAATTAAAACAGTTTATTGGATATATTTCCTATCAAGGTAATTATACACAGTTGTTTGCTTCTGAGCACCTATTGACTAGGAAATGAAAATTAAACTAATCCCAGGTAACAATATCTATTCATGGGCATTATTCAGTAGCAGTGAATACTTATATCCTTCCCAAGATACATAAAAGTCACCTAAAATATACGTTTTAAATCACACAATGGCTAATAAGGGAATTCTTCGATTAGATGCATTTTCTATTTTCGTCTCAGGCGTTTTCAAACGGGTGTGGCCGAGTGGTTAGCACGCTTGACTACTGACCTACGGGACCTGGGTTCGAGCTCCGGATTAAGGCATGGATGTATGTGTCGTTTTTCTGCTGAGGTCCTGCCATCCTCTCAGACCTTCTACTATGGCATATAAACTGGCAGGCTCCTGTCAGACCTCTGTGGCAAGCAGCTGCTTGAGGGAGTATTTATTTTTTTTATTTTATATTTTGCTACGTTTAAGGTTAGCTGGGCACATTACATTACTGAACATATTTAGCGAAGCTAACAGCAAGATATTCTTTTTTCGCACTAAACAGGAAAAACTCCTCGGCTCTAAATTCACGAAGTTGTTTTTACTGAGTAATCAAGATCAGTGCTATCTATATAATTTAGAATTACCTGCCTTCAAACTTTAAATTTTGCATATATTGTTATGCTTACATCTCGAAAAAGTTCTTAAACAGCTAATCTTATAAGCTGAAGAAACCGAAAATGGACAGGTGCAGCTGTTGGGAAAAATTAATAACAAGTCTTCTATTCGATAAAAAAAAAACACGTTCAATTACGTTCACAGTGGATATGCCCATCACTGTCTTGTTAGTACATTGGCTTTAACCCATAAATAGGTCAAATTATAGCAATCCTCTACCGGGTGTACTCTAACGCTTGCAGTGTGCCACAAATTCATTTATTACTGGGCTCTGCTTGTTCGAGTTGACACTAATTGTGTGTTATAATTCTGTTTTGAATTCAAGCTGCGCTTACCATGTAGGTGCTGAGAATATTAAGCATCTCTTAACGCATCTTGAGGCAGAGTTGATTGGTTGTGAATGGTAGTTTCTATTTGTTACCAAGGCTAACTCAGAGTTATGAAAAATCAAGTTGAAGGCAATCTGCTTTTAGTTTTAATATTTAATATCTGCTGTTATTTTAAACTTCGTTCACACATTCATATTGTTTCGAAGTAAAGGCGTCATGTTATATAAAAGGAAAAATTAAATTTTATTTCCGTTCATAATTTACGATATATTTTAAAACGTCAATAGGAAAATATATATTTTCTTATTGACGTTTTAAAATATGTTGTAAATTAAGTTCGATATATTTTAAAACGTCAATAGTTTAACATAGTTCATTCATGTATGTGGGTGGGGGTGAGTGTCATATAAGGTCAAAAAGTTTTATCAGCGAAAAAGTCAATTGAAAGCATTTATTATAAAATAGCGCTTGGCTACTGATCAAAGAGACTGGGTTCGAGCCCGGGGTAAGGTAAGGCATGGATGTTTGCGTTTGTCTTTCTACTGAAGTCTCGCCTTCCACACAGATCTTTCTCTACGGCGTCTAAACTGACAGGCCTCTGTGGCAAGCAGCTGCTTGAGGGAGTACTTATTTTTATAATGATAACGAGACAGTCCTGGTGCTAGAGTTGTTAGAGCGCTGATCGAAGGAACCTGGGTTCGAGCCCTGGATATATGATAAGAATGCTTCTTTTCTATGTTGTCTTTCTGCTGAGATCTCACTTTCCTCATAGAGCTCTTCTGTGTGGCGTATTAAACGGATAGGCTTCTGTCAGATCTCTGTGGCAAGCAGCTGCTTGAGATGTAATGTTTTTAATACTAACGAAGTATTAAAAAAGCCCAATTACTTAATAAACGTCATCGCGTTTCCTCTGTTCTAAAGGTATTTTTAGCACTCTTTCTCATAAGAGATTATTTTCCTTGTGATTGAATTATAATTTTACGCGAATTAGGAAAAGTTATAAAAGGCTTATCAAATTCTTCGGTGATAAGGATTATCAGTTTTCGTTATATCTCTAAACGTGCCAGTGAAATAAACGTTAAGAAGACATAATTCAAATAGAATAGAAATACTGCAGAAAAATATTACAGATTATTATTATTATATTATTACAAGAACAGAATCACAAATGAACCTGTCTGCTAAAGATTCTCATAGAAGACGTTCTGAAGGAATCTAGACGTCCTCTAATAATTATAATAGAGCAACGAATTTTCAAAGCGTTGAGATTTTCTCTTATTGCTCTCGATGAAAAAGTAGACCGGAAAGACCGTAAAAGTTGTCGTTCGACTGATGGAACGTGCTTCTGAATACGTAAGTCATATCTTGTGTAAGCTAAATAAACCGCTGGAATGTTTTGAACGGGAATTTCTGTGTCTCTAATTGGTGTCCAATAGACCTTACTACAAAATCCTGTTCTGAATCTTGAAGAACTTCTATTGACCATTTAGCCCAAAAAATTGCCACTTAGAGTAAAACCAACCAACCGAACTCTTGTCAGTCAATTGCTACATTTCGAACTAACACTACTGGTTTTCTTTAATGTCCATACGATTTTAAAATATTAAAATTTTAAGCAAAATTAAAAGCAAGAGTATTGGTTAGGTCATTTAGCTAAAGGGTTGAACTGATAGGCTTGCCATTTTTTTCATAAAATATGAAAACAGGTCATTAATGCCAAAACAATGGAAAGCACAAGGTGTTAAAAACAGTACAGGACAGTATTTGTAGTTGCGGAATAATGGCATTTAGACCAAACATGAGAAAGCATCACACGGAGGTCCAAGAGAGCGAGAGCATTAGTAGCCGCCATTGCTCGTTGTGGGTGTAATCAGCCTTCCCGTCAGCTTCTCGGCAGACGGCATTTTTCTATCCACTGAGCAGGGCCCTTGTTTGGCAGGCGTTCCAGTGACAGGTTACTCCTCACAGCTATATGTGGGGTCGATCAATATTGTGATTGTGTAGGGGTGGAGACTGCGTTGAGAGAAAAAGGTGGAGTCCTGGGACTCCTCCCATGCTGCTGTCGTCATGGCAACTCAACATGGGAGCTTCTGGAGATTGTAAACAGTCTAGTGATGGGGATGGAGGGATGTGATGTACAGCGAGCCATCGGAAGCGAGGGCAGGTGCCAGTGGAGTTACTGTCACGCCATTTGAATACATTATACAGTAAATTTGAATAAATGGCAAATTGCAACTTAACAGAAGAAACGGTGTGTAATAATTGTGGATAATTATTGTCCGAAAAGTCAGATTAGACAAGAAATTATGTTATACAACACCAGTGACACCAGAAGTAAATTAGCTTTGCTACTGCAGTTTTTGAACTGTTGAATGTACTAATAGCACGATTCCATACGATGGAGAATGGAATTAGGGATAAAAAAAAAAGCGCAAATTAAAATCAATGTCTTACCAGGTTGGGCAAATGACGAAAGAATAAAAGGATTTTTTTCTCAGTTTAAATCTGTAGTTTCATCCATATTTTAGTATATTAGTTGAATTTTCAGCGCTTCTTGGTGCTAAGTTATGATCCCATGTGCATGAAACCCATATTTTATGCACGTTAAAGAACACGCTGGATGCTTTTAGAGACGCTTCCATCTGTCTCCTAAGAGCTGTTCAGTGGATTCCCTTCCCACATCCAATTCTGAATCTTTAGGGGTTCTTGTGACCTGGCGCCATTTAGTCTATTTTAAAAAAGTGCAACCCAGAAGTAAAACAACACAATTTTAGTGCTTAATCATTACACTACAAATAGCTGTTTTTCGAGCATTGTGAAGATTTTAACTTCTACAATTTTAATTAGTTATTTTAATAGGCTTTTGTACAAGTAAAAAATTTAAGATATGAATGACAAAAATTACTTGCATGGGATTGTATTCTCATGCTTATTTACTTTTGATTGAGATTAGAAAACTTTCTTTCCTACAAATATGCATCACCCAGAGGGGGTGGTTTGGTTGAGGTTTCATGGCCTAAGGGTAACTAAGGCCATGCTGCGCCAAACAAGACAGAGAATAAAAGAATAAACAGATGAAAATCTTTCATACCCACGACTATCAGGAAGAGAGAAAGAAACATTACTGTTACTTCCACCATCTTTCTTAATTTTATCAGATGCTCTCATCCCATTTTCATAGTAATATGACATCTTCCTCACAATCTATTCATCCTTGCTATACAATGGGCTAAATGGCCAAGCCACAAGGTTTTCAAGATTCGGAATCTTATCCTTGGAGACTTAGAAAAAGGCATTTCTTCAAGTTTCACGTTTTTTTCGAACTAGGTTATTTTTTTTTTCCACGGCGAATTGTCGAAAATATTGAAATTACCCCCAAAAAAGAATATTACAATTACTGCGCAATGCAGATATTTATTTCATAAAGTGCTTTTACATTATTGTAGTTTTGTAATTTTGATACTAGTGTTAGGAATAAAACATTCGATCAGATTGGAATGAAGCTGCGTATCTAGAATGGTTGAAGAATATTCATATCTGCGGGTCTGCTCCTTGATGTTTCTCCCATCTTACTGTTAAAAAAAAAACTTTTTATGCTAGCAATTTGGAATAACCGTTGCAGAGGTGGTAATTTAATCATCAATTCACCGAATACTAATTTCTGGTGCTAATATTTTAAAATTTCTGTCAATTCTATCTCCGTGATCGATTGCAAAAAAAAAAAAACATTCTGCATCAATGCCACCGAAATCTTTTGCGTGCCGTTAAGAGATTTTCGAAATTCTTTTTCGTTTTTATACTGTACATAGGGAATAATATAAGAAGTATATTATTTTCTTAAGTTTCGATTGAAAATGTGACAAATCCGGCATAATTTTCATTTAAAAAGCTAAAACTTCTCTCTTCGAATGCCCCATACTATCATTGATGAAGAACACGCAGAGAGGCTTCTACCTTCCTGAAAGGTTAGCGACAAATGGATGAAAGCCAATAATAACCTTAGGTTGCATCGTGGGCACAGCAATGCAACAGTACAAACTGTAGTGCTCGGTGAAATCTCTCAGTAGAATGCCCTGCCCAATTTGTAGATTTTTTATTACAGCAGCGTTTCCCAACCTTCGTTCAGTTGCGAATCACTTCAAAATTTTATCCAAAAGCTGTGGAACGACCGTTAAAAATATGTTAATTTTAGAGCGCATTTTGCGTAAGAGCCTCTGATTAAGAATACAACAAAAGAGATGTATATTTATTACATATTTTTAATAAACATTTCAAATTTCAGAATAAAATACAAAAACATTTCACATTTTCAAATACAGAAAAAAGAATTAAAAAGACCAATAACAGTTACTACTTCCTTTTTTATACCATGATGTAAGCACCTACTGGTGGTTACAAATTCTTCTATTAATCAGAACCCTGCGCCTGGCCTTCTGTCGAAAGTTACCAATATTGGGCTCCAAAAAATTAACAACACGGACAACAGCTGGTCTGAACCATAGGTTGGGATGCATCAGAAGAGATTAAATATGTTGACTGTTATATTGCAATGAAATGGTGCTTCTTCGAGCTTCATGTATTCCCATGAAATTGCCTATAAATTCATTTCAGTTTCCAACTAGTGTCGACATTTTTGCATCTGCCCAGGGGACTCATTGATTGGGCTGCAACTCATCAAATATTTTTATTTTTTCTATCGATTCATGGTGAATCCGGACTGCATTAAGTCCCGGATAACATCGCATTGTCTACCCTAGATATCATTTTCTAAATGCATGTTACCGAATACTGCACACAAGGTATTATTACAGCTTTCAGAATCAGTTTAATATTCTAATGTATTGTAACAAACACAGACTTAGGATTCTCCATTTTTTTTTAATATTATACAGAGTGCAAGAAAATGGATGTTGCTCTTAACCATATATAAAATTATATTATCACTCAAAAATTCGCACAAAAAAAAACAATCCGAAAAACAACGCGAAACCAGTCTTGCCATATTTACAGCTACGATGGGAATACAAAAAGTTCTTGACACGTGTCTGTAGATTTATACTCGTTTCTCCGAAGTTAACGCGCTACGACTTGTTTTGAAGTTTGTCTAAACTTGTCATTTCATGTAAAAAAAAAGGCCGTTTCTCACTTCGCTGGCGGCGTGTAAAATTCTGTCTGCAAAATCTGTGCGTTGTTGCTATGGAGCTTAGTAAAGACGGGGAAAGATTTTACATTTTCACAACGATGCAGCTTGGAGACGACCAGAAAAAAAATTCATGCCAATTTATCACAAGTATATGGGGATCATGCCTTTGATTTTTTTTTTCGTATGGCACTGTTACGGGATGGATGCGGGAATTCAGAGAACCACTGCAGAGACTCGTGCAGGAAGACCGAAGGAGGCCGTGAAAGAGAGAGAACCATCGCTGCTGTTCGGGAATTCATTAAGGAAAACTCCCACATCACCGTTCAGGTAATAAGTTTAGATTTAAGTGTGGAGACAATTATTTATCAACATTTAAAGTTCCGAAAGATCTGTACCAAATGAGTACCCCACAAACTGTCAAAACAGCAGAAAAAGGCTAGAGTCGACTCGTGCAAGGAGATGCTGGCAATGTTTAACCTAGCGGCCCAAACGGTTAACAGACACTGTCACAGTTGTTTCAAACAAGTGTCACAGATGATGATGAGACGTGATTTTATTATTATACAACCCCCAGAAAGATCGAGAAATATGTTTGGGTTGCGGAAGATGAACCGCATTCCCAAATCATCCGACAAAACTTTGGCTGAAGGAAGAGGATAGTCATAATTTTTTTCAATTTCCAAAGAGTGGTGGCCGTGACCATTTTACCTAAAAAAAATGACTGCAAATGTCAAATACTACAACAACATCGTTTTTACCCAGAATAGTTTTGGAGATGAAGTAACAGCGTCGTCCAATAATAGGCTTGTCAAGAGTTCCCCTTCATCATGACGATGCCAGTGCTCATAAAACACGGCAAGTTACGGTTTATCGCCCGGTCTTGCACCATGCGATTTTTGGTTGTTTCCAAAAATTAAAAAGGAATTTACTGGGAGGCATTTTTTAAGGGTGTAAATCTTGCAAAATGGGTTCGTTCAGAGCTGCGGAATACTCCCCAACAGGAGTACCACCAAGCGTTCCAGAATTGGCGTAGAAGTCTGCAACTTTGCATAGATGCTGGAAAGGAGTACTTTGAAGAATAGTAAAAGTTTTGTTGAGGTAAGTGCAATGGTTTTTGTCCTGCGGATTCATGGCAAGAACATTTTGAAAGCCCCTCGTAACACTCGTATCTATTATGTCTGTAAATTTCATTACTGTAACACTTCCTCCACATGGTGAAAAAAAGAACTCGAAAATGATATAAAATCGTACATTTTTGTATGCACGTCTCTCTTAATTTTACACAACTCGAATGTACTTCTTGGAGGGTGTAGTCAGGTAGATTTCACTCCAAAAAATAGATAGTATTCATGCTGCAATTAGAAAATGGCTACGATTATCGAAAAAACTACGATATGGTCCTTTCACAGCACAATATTTTTGCAATTTACATAATTTCCAGTCATGTTAAATCATATTTTTTTCCACATATAGAATAAGTATTAAATGACGATTAATACGTGCTGTAAATCATTAATCTAGTAAAATTAGAACTCAAGATATGATATTCTAAGTTTATTATTTGTCAAATATTTCTGAATTTCAAAGTATATTCTTTAAGGTTTGTCCGGTCATATAAAATTTACTAACAAAAAAATATATTAGCTATTCGTTTACATTGAAATACTAGAGATCATAAGAAATTGGTGGGATTTGGTGATATTAATGAACATCATTATTTACAGATTGACAATGACGTATGTATAAACACTTAGAATGGATATAAACTCGAATGTCTTCGACATAAAAATTCAGTTGCCTTATGCATTTTTCTAGAATGAATGACACAGAGTTTTTAGAGAAATTTGATGTACATATGAAATTTTAAAAACAATTTCTGAAAATAATATTGAACATTGTCATAATAGGGTGAGAAAAAGTTGCTCTTTTTTACTTAACATTTTCTAGTAACCAGGATTGCTAATGATATAATATTTGTGGTTTAGTACGATAATCTTTTTGCATATCGTACCGAAAAATAACGATGATTTTGATTGCGAACTATATTGCGAAGAAAGACTGTTATATATTTTTCTATTGCAAAACGAGCGGAAAAATTCTATTGAAATTTTGATACTTGTTTCGTACATTAAACTAAATACAGGATAATTTGAATTTTTTTCAATTGTGATAAAATTTATCATTAAAAAGTTTTGAAATGTAAGAGGCCTGCGCAAGTAAACAGGTTGCATCAGCCCAAGTCGCTCTAGGAAAGATGGTATCATGTTAGTAATTTCATGTTGGGGCAAATGTCTTAATAGTCATAGTGAATTTGAACAGATCGGTATATGATTTACGACTCTTATTTATTCAAGCAGAATTGCAATCAGCATTTATAATTACGCGATGAAAAACAATAACTTTTCTAGTATGTGGGAAGAAATAACTAAATGCTTAAACATTCAAAACTGTCAGAAATTCCTGCACGTGGATAATTCCCATTACAGAGTCCATTTATAGATTCCCTTTAGTCTGAGAGTAAAAATTCTTCATGTCGAATTTGATGACTGAAAGCTGAAAGTTTTCGATTATGTTTTCATCAAATGTTTCATCTTTGTCAATAATTTTTTACCTCCCTAGTGACTAAAACAAGAACTCAATATATCATCCTTGTTCTAAGTATTTATTTTTATAATTCTTAAACCAAGTACAATCAAAATCTCTCAACTGGCAATATTGATAATAGGAAATATTTTCTTAAGGTCAAAATATTATGTATGATTTATTCAATAAAAAAAGATCTACGTTCAACATTCTCTCACTTTGACCTTCAATACTAACAAACAGTAAACAATAGAGAAACCGCAAACAACTGTAAGAGGGAGATGGAATGTTCTGTGGGAAGTTGATGCAATCAAGTTAAAATCCAAATTGGCCTTTTATCAATTACGTTTTTTGTAAAAGGAGTGGAAAATTCTATCGAAATTTTGTCATTTGTTGAGTGCAATAAAGCAATTTTTCTTCAATTCTGATAAAAGTTTACTATTAAAATATATTGCACTGCAAGAGATAAGTTGCATGATGGGTGAAAATTACAATTTCGTAGTCTGATGTTAGTGACATTAGTAAATGACGAAATATATGAGAATGAACTTTTTTTTACTCTGTGGTGTTACCAGTCTTCACAGCATGTCTAGGAACACTTTTCAAAATCCAATTTGCTAATTTATCACTCTGCGTGTGAGAAGACAAAGGAGAGTAGCCTCTCCTATTCCAAATGCCATTCAGAAGGTAGTTAGTGGCTCTTTCTTTGAATTCATACAGAAGAGATGCAAGAAACCCATATTAAATAACAATGTAGCTCTATACAGCCACAGCAAGTCAATTACTTAACACTACTGGTGACACAAAATATTTTCATATAATTTCATTATTCCTTACATAAAATATTAATTTGAATTTAAATATGTAACAAAATATTTAGCCGTCATTCACGATAAGTTAAGCGAAATTACTGAAGTTGGGGTTGAATCCTAGAGAGGATGGAGGCACTTTCATTTTGTTCTTTTCTCGTAATTTTTCAAAAAAAAAATGGGTTTAAGGCAAAACTACATTTACATTACTATTATTTTTTACAACTTTGGCAACACCACAGTGAAGAAATGTACCAGATTTTCAAAGGTACATCGTGACTAAATTGAACAAAATCAGCGACTAATCCGAAAGGTACCGAGATCAGTTTTTGCTTTGTAATAAAGTTAATTTCGCAATTCTGTTATTTATAAAGATAGAAAACACTTCTCGGATGCAAAGTACCAAAAACTAATCCGTTGCTTAGTGAAATGAAAATTTTAAAGCACATTTTCTAGCGTAAAATACTTAAACGGAATATTAAATATTAGATGGTACTTTTTTTCTGAATACAGTTTCAATTACGTTGCCAAGGTCATAAGTTACTTATGTTTTGCTGTGCTATGTGGGAAGCACATGGAGGGAGAATAAGGGTGCTACAGCACTCTCTTTAAATCCTTGAAAGTTTGATATTAAATTTCAGAACTATTCACAGACCTTTTATTTTATAACAATCAGATTCAAGTAAAATGCACTGTTAATATAATTTGCAAAACAAAATACTGACAAGACTATTTTCGAATCCATATAATATTCTTCTTATGAAATTAGCTTTGCTTCCCATATCCATAGGAATGATGGGGCGTGGTTTTCCACTCTTGTAAGACTCAACTTTCTATTTACAGGAGCGCAACATCGGAACCTATGTTGGTGAAATGGCGCTTTTTTCTATACATGACGATATTTCTTTAACTGTGGTCGTTGATAAATATGTAAACTGCGGGAAAAACAAACGCATTAATCGCATTTTGTAAATGATTCTGTTATATATTTTTAGCTACATGTCTTTTGATTTTATAACAATATATGTATTAAAACAAAAAGTTTTCCCACCAATTGCGAATTTGTATCAGTTTTGCATTACAGTACGCACAACAGCTATTGCAGAAAAAAAATAGGTTCGGCACCTTTCCGTCTCTCAAGAGAGGGTGTTGACTCAGTCGGTAGAACGTCAAGTTCGAGTTTCAAATGGGCCTACCTTGAAATTTTATCTGTTTACCCCTGTCTGCCCTTGGTAAGGGAACATCGATAGACTTGGAAAGGCCTCGGTCTGTGAGGATGGGAAGTTATGCCGTGGCCCCATTTGCAGGAAAGACATACCATAGGCACATTAAAGAACAAGTTAGATGGCTTTGACGCGATGCTTGTATTCAGTGGATCCACTTGCCTGACCTTTTCGGTCCTTGTTCTTCTCTTTAGTCCACTGTGCAAAAAAGTGCCACTCAGAAGTAAAAATATTTAACCTTCCCCCCGTTAAAAAAACTAGACACACCATTGGCAGAAGGGTTGTACAAATATAAAATAAAAAATAAATTACCCTTTAGACTACTACTTTGTTCGAGAGGTCTGACGGAAACCTGGCAATATAATACAGCATAGATATCTGTGAGAATGACAAAACCAACCTTATTCAGGATCGAATCCAGATTCCTTCCAAAAATCCAGATCCAAGCATAGTAACCATTCGGCCACGCAATGAAAATATGGTAAGTTGAATTTTCGAAAGATCGATTAAAAAACTTTAGTAAAAAAATTTTTTCACTAAAATTTTTTAATTCATTCATAAATTTTCAAATTTCATTAAAAGAGAAAGGTAAAAATTTTTTCACCTTTCTCTTTTAATTTTGTTCAGTCATGTATTTCCATATAACAGTAAAATAGCGGATATCAGTTTTTTTTAATGTATAAATTTAAGTATAAGTGTAAGATAAGTTATTACTATAATCAGTTACATTACCATTTTTTTTACAGTCACGTGCATTTTTTGCAGCAAATTTTGTTAAGCAGCAGTCCTTTACTAAGATCAAAATCATCAATACTGGAATGGCACGAGAAGAAAGCTAATTATACTAAAAGAGTGTTATATCGATATCTCTTGCTAAGTTGTCGTTCCGACGAAATTAGAGGAAATAATAATTATAATTATTTTGAAAACATCTGAACAAGCTCATGATTAAATATAGACTTAACTCTTGACCTATGAGCAATATCTCCATTTAAGCTTTAATTACGATATGATAATATTTGTGCCCATCAGGATGTTGATGTTTGTTTAATTTATACATAGGACAGCTGCAGCGAGAACAGTTTATGAATGATAGAAAAAAAAATGAGCGAGAAGAAAGAGATCGAGGGAAGATGTATGATTACAGAGAAATCAAAGCAGAAATTTCAGGCAGTATAAAGTTGAAAGCAGCTGTGATCGTGCTCACGAGACAGTTCGTCATCAACCGGATCAACCATCATCCTGCAAAAGTTGTCAGGCGTGAGCAATCGTTGACGCACCGGTTGAGATTGCGTGCTGAGACCGGCATCTTCTAACCTGGGCACGAAAGCGACCGCTTGTCTCCTCCTCCAGAGTCACCTGGCCTCACGCAGTAGCTGCTAAATAGAAAAGTCGGCATAAGCGGGCGGTTTGGCAAATGACTATTGCCTAATTCGTCCCTGAAATGATTTAACTGGAATAATGAAAATAAATCTAAGAATAGTAACAGATTTGTTCGTACCAAACAACTTATCTTTATGATCAATGAAAGTTGTTAGGTGTCATTTTTTGTATTACCAATATTTTCACTTTAATAAGTAGGTATACAAACTTTTGGGAAAGATAAACTGAGATGCTGTTATTGCTTTGACAGGCATTCCGTAATAAAAATATGGTAGAATTGAAACTGTTTCAATTGAATTTAAATTTACATTTTACGAAAAATTCTTTAATGAGTCTGAAGAATGGTTTTACGTTTGAATTAACTTTCGGGGGCAAATTCCTGTGACTAGCAACATCAAACTTCCATAAATCTATAAATATTGAACGAATATCAGTGAAAATAAAGATATAATTTCAATCTTTATCTTCCAACTCATTCTCTCATAAAAAGCTTTGGAAGTTAGCGAGTTTCGAATTTAGCTTCTCACGGTCATGTTTTCGTGTCATTACCCGAAAATTCCAACTTTTTTCTGTAAGATAATGAATGCATCATAACGAGAGTTGCAAATGGCTCAGCAGGTCAGACCGCCTCGATAGCTCGCTGTGACACTGCGACAGCCGAGGTCCTGGTTCCAGTCCCGGTATTTTGTTCTTTCATAAATGTTGTGATTGCCCCTCAGTAAAAAAAATAACAGTTTGCTTATCGACATGTCAAAAAAATTCTATGCCTTACACTGGGACATAAACTTTAACCATTTTGGGTAAAAGGATGTTGGCCATTTATAGTTATTTCTTCCGATAAGGTGTCCATAGATACCACTCCTTGGTAGTTGCCACTAGATTCAAATATTGCCAGTATCTCCTTTCACAAGTCGACTCTGTTCTTTTTTGCTGATCTGTCAGTTTGTGGGCACAGATCTTTCGCAACTTTAAATTTTGATGAATAATTGTTTTCGCACTGCCAAACGATATGCTGACATCTAAACTTATTACCCGAACTGTGATGTGGGGGTTTTTCTTAATGAATTCTTGAACAGCAGCGATGGTTCTCTCTCTTTCAAGACCTCCTTCGGTCTTCCTGAACGAGGGAGATCTTCGGAGCTCTGTCGTGGTTCTCTGAATTTCCGCATCCATCCCGCAGCAGTGCCATATGAACAAAAATCAAAGGCATGATATCTACATATACTTATAATAAATCGGCATGAATTTCTTTCGCATCGTCCCCAAGCTGTATCGTTGTGAAAATGCAAAATCTTTCCCCGTGTTTAGTAGGCTCCATAGTAACAACGTACAGAATTCGCAGACATAACTTTACCCGCCACCGGCGAAGAGAGAAATATGATAAGGCCTTTGTTTTTAATACGTAATGACAACTTTAGAGAAGCTTTCAAACAAGTCGTAGCTCGTTAACATCGGAGGAACGAGTGCAAATCTTTAGACATGGATCAAGAAATTTTTGAACCCCCTCCGTAAGCTGCTGTTTCTATCAGTTTTTAAGGCTTCCCTCCCCACTACTGATTATTACTTTTAAAAGAAGTACGACTGGGTTGGGTTGTTTTACCTCTGAGTGGTACTTTTTTAGCACATAATGGGCTTTCTTTTTTTCTTGTAATATGTTTTTAATATACTTAAAAGCTTTATGAGGTGAAGATTGTCTGAATTTATCTCAAAAACCCTTTGCACCTGATTACAATGAAGGCCATAGCAAATGACATTTACCAATCGTAACGATGAATAATATATCAATGATATCATTTGTCACAATTTTTAAATCTATCTGATATTTCAAGATAATCCAAAGCTCAGCCGAGTAGCGTGCCAGGGTCGTAATCTGCAGTTCCCATGTTAGAGTCCCAACTGTGCCTACGTTCCAATTTCCGTTCTGCCCTCAGTGAGAAAGGTGAGTAGTCTAGTCCAACCCTGGGATCCCCCTTTGCACAGTGCTTTCCCCCTATCACGCCACTGGCCACGCCCACTTCCGGTCACGTGGCCACGCCCCTATATTAATATTTATAATTAATCAAAAATTAATTAATCCCCCTTTAAAAAACCCCTTATTAAGAATTCCTCCCCTTTATTAAAAGCCCGTGCCGCCATCTAGTGTATATGATGAGTACTATTTAAAAAAAAAAACTCTATTTTAATCGAAAATTTCCCAATTTTTGACTCCCCCTCATTAAAAAACCCTATCAAAAATTCCTTCCCCCTTATCAAAATTCCCTCCCCTTTATTAAAAAAAAACCCTTATCAAAAGTTCCGCCCCCTTTATTAAACTTCCCCGATCACAAACTCCCTTGGTATCTAACATCTCCTGAAATTTTCCAAGTCCACTAAACTATTTTTGGTGGCAACGATCAGAATGGCAGATGCAATCCTTTAAATAATTACAAAACTAAACTGTGATGGCAGCCCCTCACAGAAAATCAACTCCCAAAGTTGTATATTCCCTTGTATTTATTGCGAATTTTTATTCCTTATTAATTAAACACTTATCAAAAGCCCTCTCTTCATTAAAACACGTGTTCAGTACCGCACCCAGGACCACGTTTTATTGACGGATGAATCTTGGATCACCCCCTGCGGTGTCGACTCCCTTTTGCTTCCCTATCAGACGCCGATGTCTTACAACATGAAAACCCACTGGCACTCTTGATCGTAGTTTTCGGACTCGAAATTTTTCCAAATCCAGACGGTTGTCAGCCCTTCTGTCTAAACCAGTGTCTCGCAAACTGTGTGCCGCGAGAGATTCCAAGTGTGCCGCGAGGGATTTTCAAATTGACACTAGATATTCCAAAGATTTCATTTTGACTTGACTTGTGTTATCGACGTGCTTTAATAAAAATCTTTCAGATTTTATCAACTGGGATCTTGTAAGTATTTATCAAGCTTTTGAGCCAAGAATAATGCAAATTTGTTCGCAGAAGCAAGCTCATGCATCCCATTGAAATATGTTCATATCTAAATTTTAAATAAAATGCATTTAACGAAACTTCAATTTTCCTCTTTTTACGTAACCATCAAAAATTCTTTTTTAGGTGTGCCGCGGGAAAAAAAATAAGATTCAGTGTGCCGCGGAAAAAAAATTTAGATTCAGTGTGCCGTGGAAAAAAAAATTTAGATTCAGTGTGCCGTGGAAAAAAAAAATTAGATTCAGTGTGCCGCAGAGTAAAAAAGTTTGCGAGACACTGGTCTAAACCCATCCTCATTTCAATCTCCTTTCGTTTCAGGCCATCACAGGGTATGGAAACAATGTTTTCTCTTATCAAAACATCCCATTTATGATAGGTAAAGTATTTGTTTCATTGCACCTAATCGGAAGAAGACAAACCATTTTAAAATTACGCGCCCCTAAACCTCCAAGAGTTGAGCTTCTCTTATTTAGTCTCCATAGTGTTGAAGGATGTTGCCATCAGATATCTGTGTTTCTGCGTCAGGACTTGTTTTGGAACGATAAAGTGGTTTTACGTTAAATTCCTTACAAATTTCAATCACCTCACAATTTATTAACTTATTTTCCTTTACTAAGTCACTTCAAAGACATCGTGATTGTAAAAGTATGACTAATAAAACTAAATGTTTTAATTCCCGTATAAAGCTTTTTATTCCTAATACTCATTGTCGCTGTATTCTCAGTAACAGTCGATAACAATTTCTTCCTCGGAAGAAAAATCAAGTAATTATTTGGAAGCAAACAGTTTTTAAAAATCGTCTCTTCCACCGTTTACCGGAGTGCGTGTGACTCATCACGCTGATGAAATTCGCGTTGCGGCGTCAGTTACACGCTTTACAACGTCAGTTGTTTTCATAGGGTAAATTCTACAAAGACTACGCGGCAGAATGTTATAGAAAGTAAGCCATGCTAAAAGTAGAATTCATACGTTTCCGCTTGCATAAAACACTTTAGTTCTAACATGAGTTAAAGGATTAGGGAACATTAGTTTTAACAAATACACTAACCTACTATGCAGATCAAAAAACAATACCTTTACAAACTAAGAGCATGAAAAATCCCAAGTCCAGTAATACCCTTCTAAATATAGGAAAATTCCATACACGCTCTCACTTCAACATCGCCTCTGTTTAAAATTTCTGAAAGCTGCTATTATCATTGTCACGTAATTCTAAAGAAATGCAGGGAGACGTGTGCGCAGCAACAGCCCACCGAGTGATAAAGGTCAGGGGGTCACTTACACGCTGACCTATGGAAAGCTGATAACCGAATCATGTCTAATTCCATGTGAGAACCGCTCCGTGCTTTTATCTTCCTCAAGGATGCCCTAATGTGAAAGTTAAATAATGACATGACGAAATGCAGCAATTCAAAATAAGGAATTCTTCTGCCGATAGATTAGAAGAGATACACTTAAAAATTGATAAGAATCTATGAAATTCAAAGTTCCAAGGTACAATGCTGTGTTCCATATTATTGGGAATGCAATTAATCTTTTTTGATCATACCGATTCCTTGCAGATGGCTATCCTTTAGGTTAACTGGAATCTTATTTGGGAGCTTGAAATTGAGATTACACGTATTATGACCGGCACCTCGGAGAAGTGCCATGGGGAAGAACAC
Organism: Ryuthela nishihirai; assembly: GCA_038380435.1. Classification (NCBI taxonomy): domain Eukaryota; kingdom Metazoa; phylum Arthropoda; class Arachnida; order Araneae; family Heptathelidae; genus Ryuthela; species Ryuthela nishihirai. Next base: position 48,417,314 of record JAWZYU010000024.1, on the reverse strand, counting down.
TATATCCATGCAATGAAACTCATTCGATATAAAAAAAACCTACGCCAATATCACGACCTGAAGACGGACGTGGTCCTCTTAGCCGAGGGTGTTTCACTTTGCGTCAGATACTATGAAATTGATCCCTGTCATGTTTACACAACCATCTTCATGCCTGAAGATGACAAATATTAATCTAGAGTTGATAACCTACAATGTACCTCTTTGGGAGGCATACAAGGAGGAATTTCAGTGATATGCAAACAACAAGCATTTAGAATGAAAAACTGATAGCAAGTTTGCTTCACTGTCATACAATCTTAGAGATAAAAAAATTATATATCTTAAACTTCAGATGCATGTTTCTCCACAGATTCGTAAAGCTCGCGTTATGTATTCTATGCTTTCTCTCATACAATACCACTATCACACATCTTACAAGATAATTAAAGTAACTTGCTCAAACACTGATTCATCTTCCACATATACATATTTACTTTCATCGCACCATTTGCCGAAAAAGCTAAAATCGTAAGCATCACCTGAGTCAGATATATCTGGACTTGCTAATTCTTTACGTTGAAAATCTCATAATAGCTTGAAATGGACAGTACTTTACCCCCGATACAGCTATAAGTTATGATAACCAACAGATTAAAAGATTTATCTCATAGACAGTAGGTTAGCACGCTCAGCTTCTGACCTAAGAAACCTAGAGATCCATGGTAAGACATGAGTGTTGCTGAGCGCCGATGTCGTATGAAAGGATTCTGTAACCGCTATGACAAATAGTTGCATATATTTTTAAAGATACACTGATTTCGAACTCACTAAGATTCTTATATGCAATCAATAGAGATTTGCACTAAGGATGTCTATATTTTCGCCCTCATGCTCTTTTCAGGGTTCTGTGTATATTTCTACAGTTCCCTACTAAATTTCAATAAGCGCGTAAGTAAACTGCGTGTATAAAGGCGAAGGTGGTTATTTTTAGCTGCAAGCACACGTTTTTCGACAATGATATGTATTCGTCTTTTTTACTACACGAGGAAATCTAACACTCTCTAAGAATCGGTTTAGTTATTTTTCCTGCATGAGAATATTTCAGACTAGTGTGGAATTCTTAGAACAAGTGGTACTATGCTCGTGTGAAAGTGGTTCCGACATGGACACGTTTTTTGATAATGTTATGGTGTTTCACTTGTTTGGAAATCTGAAAGAACACTACCTATAGAAAGTAGCATTACTCCAGTAAATTCCATTAGGGTGTACTAAATGCGTCTCGATTCTGAGGGCTCCCAGAACCGATCAGTTAGACAATACTTTGCGTTTCAAACGTTTTCCGGACCTAACACGTAAAGCGCCAAGTCTTTCAACGTATATTTCACACTTCAAACACTCATGAAGACAATCAAAATTGCAGAAGTAAGATTGATAAAGAGAAGCGATAGGAAAGAAAAGCACCCTACCCAGCATTCTCACACTAAAAGAAAACGTAACGTAAGCATTCATCGGTTCGCCTCAAAGCAGGCCGACAGAGGGCGCCCTGTGCCAGTTTGAAAGGCAGCAAAGAGAATACAAGTAACAATAGTTTAACCACAAGTATTCATTTTTTAAGTATTAGGGTGTTAATTTCTTACAACAACGTTCATTTCTAGTAAAGATGGAACATTCACTTTTTGTGCAAGCATGTGAATATTACATTTCAGTTGTATGTGAATCAAATATTCACTTTTCTGAACATGAATGAAATCGCTCCAATGGAGTGAACTACAGTGAAATCCTCACACAGGACAAGGCACTCACGTTGGAAATAGGTGATAAATCCTCCAGTTCGAGATCAATAGCTGAAGGTTGGGGGGGAGGAGACTGTGGTAGAAAGGTAGCAGGCAGCGATGCTATTTATTGGTGAATTACCAGTATCATTGCTAGCAGAGTTGTAAGAGCTGGTAGAAGGTGAAGGCAAACCGGTTCAAACATATATATCGTGTCTGCTTCTTCATATCTATATACTATTCTTTCGAGCACAAATGTTAAAAAGATTTCAAAGGAAGATTTCAACAGTCGATTTTGGCATTTAACCAGCGCCATCTATCGGTTACAGGAATCCTCAAAACTAAGACACAAATACGTCTTTACTAGTAACGGGAAATCTATGAACAGTACTAGAAAAATCATTAATATTCATGTATTTCAAACCATTTTCTTGTTACGAGACATCTGACAGAAAACGTAAGACAGGTGTGTTCAAAAAATATTCAAACGTGTTGTCTCTATGCATACATGAATGCGATTTTTCTTCATATTTTGTCACATACTTGTTTCCGTCTCTGTAGTTGTATATTTGTGCGTGCATGTGTGTGCGTATGCTTGTGTGTATATGTTTTCATGTTTGTTTCTATGAATGTGTTTGTTTCTGTGAATCGGATGTGTGTGGGTGTGTGCATACGTTTGTGTGTATATGTTTCTATGAATCCTGTGTGAACATGTTATCTGTCAGTTGCTGATAACAAAAGAAGCTAACACCAGATCTTTTTCAGGTGTTAGGAAATTCAGGGGGGGGGGGGGCTTAAAAAATGCAGGTGAGTCAACCAGGGGTTTTTTAAAATACAGGTAGGGTTTTTTAATAAAGGGGGTTTAATGAGGGGGAGTCAAAAATTGGAAAAATTACGACTAAAATTAAGAGCTTTTTCTAAAAATAGTACTCATTATATACACTAGATGGCGCCACGGGTGCTTAATAAGGGTAGGTTTAATGAGGGGGAGTCAAAAATTGGAAAAATTACGACTAAAATTGAGGGTTTTTCTAAAAAATAGTACTCATCCTATACACTAGATGGCGCCACGGGTGTTTCATAAAAAGGGGAGGAATTTTGATAAGGGTTTTTTAATAAAAGAGGGGTTACTTATTAATTATGAATATTAATAAGGAGGTGTGGTCGCGTGACTGGAAGTGGGCGTGGTCTGTGACGTCATGGGGGGAAGTACTTGCAAAGGGTGATCCCCAGGGTGGGACTAGACTACTAAGGTGTCATATACGGGTTTGAAAAGGCCGTCGTCCGTGGAATAGGATGTTTACTCGTGGCTCAGTGTGCACGATAGTCATACCCTGGACACGTTAAAGAACATGCTGGATGGTCTTGATCGCAGGCTTCCGTCTCCTAACAGCTGTCCAGTTGATTCCTTCCCGAAACTTCTTTCTGATTCCTTGGGGTTCTTGTAACCTAGCCATTTCGCCCTTGTGTGTAAAGAAGTGACATTTAGAACATCAGCCAACTTTTTACAAAATTCAGTATTTCTAGAACGCGAACTCGAAATTAATAGCTGAATTACTCTACTATAGTACTACTCGATATATTGTATTCTCATAATTTTACTTTGTAAGGTGGTTAATGAAAGGGAAAAAAAAAATTATAGATAAAATTTAAGTAAAGATTGAGTGGTACATAAATTTTATCTGTAATTACTTTTTTTAAATATACAATGGTGTAACATACATTTTTTGGCCATATAATGGGCGTGAAATTCTTTTAAGCACAGGACTGGGTTGTACTTAAATTTTAAATAATTATCAAATTTACCTTTGAGTGGCTCTTTTGTGCACACAAAGGGCCAAATGGACAGGTCACAAGAACACGAGAGTTCAGAGAAAGTTTGGGAAGGGAATTTGTGGGTTGTTTTACCTCTGAGCGGCACTTTTTTGCACACCATGGGCTAAATGGCCAGGTCACATGGACCCCGAAGGCTCAAAGAAGGTTGGGAGAGGGGACCCACTGGAACAACTGTTGGGAGACAGATGGTAGCCTCCCGTCAAGGCCATCCAGCGTGTTCTTTAATGTGCACAGGGTATGGCTCTCCCGCACACGGGGCCACGGCTTAACGTCCCATCCGACGGACGGCGTCCTTTCCAAACCCATCGGTGTCCCCTACTGACTGTGGGCAGGGCGGGGAATTTTGCGGAGATAAATCTCAACGCTGACCCAGCTGGGACTCGAACCTGGGAACTACAGATTACGAGCCTGGCGCGCTACCGACTGAGCCACCCCCGCCCCTTGGGAAGGGAAACTACTGGACAGTTGTTAGGAGATAGAAGCCTCTCGTTAGGGCCATCCAGCATGTTCTTTACATGCACAGGGTATAGAATTCTCCTGCAGAGAGCTACGGCTTTACATATCATCCGACGGAGGCCGGTCTGTCCATGACCGTCGGTGTCCCCTATTTCACTGAGGGCAGAAAGGGAGTTAGTAGTGATAAATCTCAATGCTAGCACAGATGGGACTCACACCTGGGAATTGCAGATTATGAACCGACTGAGTCAACCCCCGTCCCCTTAAATAAGAGAGAAAATCCAAACAGTACTTTTCAACTCATAATTATAATTTAGTGGTGTAAAGCACAAACATAATAGAGCAGTTTTCACCTTATTCATCTTCAAGAGATAAATGTATATCGTGGATGGCACTTTTAACAATTTAGTCTTGTTTTCTAACGCATTTTCAAATGTTACCGGAATATCAGCGAGAGCCATAGTAGGGAAACGACCTACAGATCTTTACAGGGGCAGCACTAGGAGATTTGGAAGGTGGGTGGACAAGTTGGGTGACGTAAGAACTGGGAGAAGTGAGAGGCGGAGTGCTATGAATTTGATTTAAAAATGCATGGCTGACTTTCCATTAAACAATTAAAATATTTGGATGTGTCGGTGCTCGTGCTTAGACCCTGACTATGTGCATCTCGAATAGTCAAAAATGATTGACTATGCTATCCTGATGAAAATAAAAAATTTTGATATCTGTCAATAATTTCCTGAAAAATAGCTAAGAAATACATAAGAATATTATTTGAGGTCCCTCAATCCAGGGGGTTCCTTTTTGCATCACAATCGTACAAGGAGAAAGACGGGAAGTACAAATGGATCAGAGTCATACAATAAGTTTCTTTTTTTTAAATGATGAAAGATTTAGAGATTTTTGATGGATAGTAGTATGGAATTATATCCTGGACTATCGTCATGCTAGCATTAACTCTTTCAAGATTCAATTTCGTTTGTTGCAGAAAATTAAGCAATAAAATTGAACAAAATGTCAAGAAACTTTCTTGGGAATCATTTATACACTTCCCCTTTTGGCAGAATTTTTCTCAATAAAAAATATTTTGAATGTATCCCACCAAAAAAATAAGTCCAATAATGTGAAATTCATACTCTTCTCCAGCATGTCTAGTGTAACACTTGAAACAACAGTGCAGCGATTCTTTCCTTTAACCATATATTTATATGACTTAATACCAGTGAAACCGGAGTGATACATATTTTCTAAATATAGTAAACTGTTTCTTTTTTGAATATATTCCCAATCAAATAAGTTAAATGGTATCAAATTGGGACTTCTAGTAGGCCACTTTACTAATCCAGCGATTTGACTACCAGTGGACCACCATGTGACTACCAGTGGTCAAAACGAAGAAACTTTGCTGACATTTTCGACACATATTTACTTTTGTTACTTAATTATTTAATAAAATATAACACTTTAAATTATGAGAATTCTTTTACAATGACACTATATTATTATTTTACATTTTTTCTTTTGCTGTCGGGTACACACACTAATCGTGGGAAAAAGTAGAGGGGGCATTAATCAGGGGTATCACCCTCGGGTGCAAGGTCTACCCAATTTTTTTTTTAAATTAGCATAATTGTATATTATTGCATAAAATGTTTTTCACGATAAATTTTTCTGATCAATCAAAAAAAAAAGTTACTATTGTATTATACAGATATAAAGCAAAGTAGGGGAAGTGCATCAGTTCAAATAAAATGTGTATATATATATATACTTGCACATGTAAAAAAAATTAAAGAAAAAACACAAAGAGCTCGCTATGCATCGTTGGCAAATTATGACCCGATTTCTATTTGCGTCGCTAATAATTCGTAGTTGCGCCGTTTCCTTGGCGAGAAATACAGCTGCAAGTTAGTAGGAGAGGCACCGCATCTGCTATGTAGGCGTGACACAGTGTTGAGAAACTGAAAATATAATTAAACTGAAAATAATCTATCTTCCTATATGCTCTCTTAAAAGTAGTCACTGAATTCGTATTCACTCGAATGGAAGAAAAAATGCCGGCAATGCTGATAAACGTTGGAGCCCTATATTCCTTTGAGGGGCGGGAGTGGCTCAGTCGGTAGCGCGCCAGGCTCGTAATCTATAGTTCCCAGGTTCGAGTCCCAGCTGGGTCAGCGTTGAGATTTATCTCCTCAAAATTCCCCGCCCTGCCCACGGTCAGTAGGGGACACCGATGAGCTTGAAAAAGCCGCGTCCGTCGGATGGGACGTTAAGCCGTGGCCCCGTGTGCGAGAGAGCCATACCCTGTGCACGTTAAAGAACAAGCTGGATGGCCTTGACGGGAGGCTACCATCTGTCTCCCAACAGCTGTTCCAGTGGGTTCTCTCCCCCAACCTTCTCTGAGCCTTCGGGGTCCATGTGACCTGGCCATTTAGCCCATGGTGTGCAAAAAAGTGCCGCTCAGAGGTAAAACAACCCAACCTATATTCCTTTGAAGTGAATATGAATTCAGTGACTGATTACGCCATCGATAAGTTTTATTTCCTACTTTTTAGGGCGAATATAGGAAGATATTTTTATTTTAAAATTTTTAATTAATTGATTTTTTTTTTTACTCTTAATACATAAGTCTCTTGGTTTGATACCAATCGCCTCCCAAAGTTATTTCTTTCAGTTTCTTTTATATATCATTGTATAATAAATTAACATTATAAATTATTATAACTAAAAAAATACACTCTTCATGTGACAATTTAGGACGAGTAATTCTGTTGAAGATTTATATTTTTATATTATAATTGTACAAAATTATTTTTCACATGACCATAAACATCTGATGGATTATGACATTAGTACACGACAAAAGCATAGAGATTTTTATAAAATAAAAAAATAAATAAAAATAACTACCGAAGAATACAAAAAATTACGTGATCCCTTTTCTCTTCAACCAATCACCCAGATAATTATTAAATATTCTGTTCAACTCTAGGCTAGAACCGTTATTAAAAATTTGGTTACTTAGATGGTAAAAAAAATGAACTAACAGAATCATGATTTACTTTCAAAACATTAGTTATATTCCCTGCGAATAAGCCTTATCGGGCTTCCCGGAGATGTATTAAATGCTTTTTACTCCTCTTCACTGCTCCCATATGAGAGTACTTTCTCGAGTGGGAGATATATTAGTGCTCAGAATTTTGTTTTAATTTCATTATCTTATAAATTTATATGATATATAATAACAAAGAGCCGTCCCGTGGCCGAGTGGTTAGCGCGCTTGGCTACTGATCTACCCCGGATAAGGCATGGATGTATGTGTCGTTTTTCTGCTGAGGTCCTGCCATCCTCTCAGACCTACTATGGCATATAAACTGACAGGCTCCTGTCAGACCTCTGTGGCAAGCAGCTGCTTGAGGGGGTATTTATTTATTTTTTTTATAATAACAAATGCAATTTAAATGTATACATTTACAATGCATTTGCTATTATATATGTGTTTTTGTTGAATATACTGTTGTTGTTTGTTTGTTGTTATTGTGAAGTCCTACGGAATTCCTACACGATATTCACAAGTCCTATGCAACCCTAACCTATAGCAATATATACAGGGTGATTCAGAATTCATCATCAATATTTGGTGGGGAGGTAGGTAATAAGAAACGAAGGAGATTTCACATAGGAAAGCATGGGCGCATATGCCATGTAGTAGGGCAAAATGACCCCAGTTCAATGATGGAAAGAACACATAAGAAGGAAGTGGTAAGGAAAAAACATTTATTATCTTACATGTAACATTTCTTTGCATTGGTTGTACAGACTTACAAGAGGTGCTCGAACTGCCGACCATGTGCTAGAATGCATGACTCACAACGGCGTTGCATGGACAGCCGGACCCTGTGGAAGATGCCTGGCATTTCCCGGATGTTTGAGGCAGCAACTGATATGCGTGCTACAAGATCCATAGCACTATCAACAGGGGTCTCGTACACCATGTTTTTCATAGCACCCCATACAAAGAAATCGATTAGAGATAAATCCGGTGAACGTGGTGGCCAAGAAACCGGTCCACCGCGGCCAATCCATTGACCATCAAACTGTCTGCGTAGGTAAGCACGCACAGCATTTGCGAAATGTGCAGGAGCGCCGTCATGCTGTAACCACATTCGCCGGAGACTACCATCAGGAACCTCGTTCAGAAGATCCGGTAACACAGTCTGAAGAAATGTTAGGTACTTGGCACCGTCCAAACGGGATGGTAGTAAATACGGGCCCAACAAACAGTCACCGACAATCCCAGTCCACACATTGACAGCAAAACGTTGTTGCGCAGCTCCAGGTCTTGTACCGTGTGGGTTCTGATGAGCCCACACATGCCAATTGTGTGTGTTGAAGACACCCTCTCGAGTGTACAACGCCTCATCGGTGAAAAGAACATACGTTGGGAAATTGGGATCAACGGCTGTTCTCTGCATGAACCACTGACAAAAAATAACACGCTTGGGATGGTCGTCTGCTGCCAATATTGCACTCTTTGCAGATGAAACGGATGTAACCCTTCATTGTGTAATATCCGCCACGCTGTTGCTTGCGAAATTCCAAACTGCCTAGCCATACCTCGTGTGCTAGCACCAGGTTGTTCCTCGATTTCCTGTAGGACAGCTTCCTCTACTGCTACTGACCGTGCCGATCTGCGCCTCCCTCGATTAACATTACTAGCAGCAAACGATCCTGTTTCACGCAGTTGGCGATGAATACGTGAAAACATTTGATGCTGTGGCACACGGCGGTTTGGGAAGCGCGCTGCATACAATTGCTTGGCTCGAAGACATCTTTCTCCTGCCGAAGACATCTTTCTCCTGCCGCACCGTAAGTTACATGCATATCTGCACATTCATTCCACGTATACCGGTTCATGTTACTTCTGCAAATTCACCTTGTCGAATGACAACTGACTGCACGCGTCAAACAGCTGTGCTTCTGTATGAGAGGTGTGTACACACAGCGCCCTCTACACCACCATGCGTTCGTCTGCCCCCATACTTTCCTATGTGAAATCTCTTTCTTTTCTTATTCCCTTCCTCCCCACTAAATATTGATGATGAATTCTGAATCACCCTGTATATATATTTTTCAATCATCCCCCCAAAAAAAGAATTTTCTTTTTTTCATATTTATTATAATTAATCATTGCACCATAGAACTCTCAGGAAGCTGTTTCAATTATTAATTATTTATGTGAGACGTGATTTTGTTCCAGTTTGCACAGGTGATGAATTCTTGGGCGAATTTTGAATAAACTCGCTATTCTTCTTCCACTGACAATGTTACAATTTTTTTTCATATTTATCAGAGATGAAAAACTGTTGCACATAAATATTTGTTGAAAATTGAAGTAAACGATGGATAGCTCTCTTGCAATTGCAGGTTATTCTTCTTAGTTCAAGAATCCAGACTTTTCGCAGCCACCCCTCCCCCCAACTCGACTATATTAAGTATAAAAAACTACAGTGATAAATTATTTAAGGTTACAACCATGGGCGTCCGCAGGAAATTTTCCAGAGGGGGGGGGGGGGCAAAGCTTGGAGAAAAATAATTACATCAATAAATTTTTAACTCTTTAAAGGGGAGGCAAGTGCCCCGTTTGCCCCTCTGCGGACGCCCATGGTTACAACTATTGTAATTCTTTAATTACTGAACATTGTTGAAAATCATGATTTAGCTCTGACTAATTTTTTCAGCTTATAATAGTCACATCTTTCATAAAAATTTATTTTAGAAGTTATAGAGTTCCGAATACAGCTTTACATATAATATTGCTTTAAAATATATTATCATTTTAAAGTTCAAAATTCATTAAAACAATCACAACTGCCTTTGAAATTATATTTTATTGTTTAAAAAGTTAGGATCTAAAATATAATTAAATTTGTATCGTGAAATTCGATTGTATCGTCATATATATGATGCTATTGATAATTATATAAATTGTTACATACTGACTGATAGGATAATAAATAAACATCATGTTCAACGGTACTATGTCTCAGCCACGATGCAATTACGTTCACAAGCCGATATAAGTTAATAGCTATCGTGATGTGAGCAATCGTGTTTAGTAATAAAATGATACAAAATAAAAAAACATTTTTGTCTGTAAGAGGCATTGACAGTAAAGTTCAATAGTATATGGTCCTATTTATTTGAAAGCAGACAAATGAAACAGTTTTGCAAACATTAATATTTTATAACCATGATTTTTCTTCAATGTTTTTTTGACCGAGTTCCCGGAATAATTTTTTTAGTTTATAGACCTGTGAATTTAGTGAAATTGCATTGAAGTTATATATATACTATATGCAAAAAGCCGTCACCATAGCCGAGTGGTTAGCACGCTTGGCTACTGATCTAAGGGACCTGGGCTCGAGCCTCGGGTAAGGCATGGACGTGTGTGTTGCTTTTCTGCTGAGGTCCTGCCATCCTCTCAAACCCTCTAATAATAATAATAAATACCCCCTCAAGCAGCTGCTTGCCACAGAGGTCTGACAGGAGCCTGTCAGTTTATATGCCAGAGTAGAAGGTCTGAGAGGATGGCAGGACCTCAGCAGAAAAACGACACGAACATCCATGCCTTATCCGGGGCTCGAACCCAGGTCCCGTAGATCAGTAGCCAAGCGCACTAACCACTCGGCCACCCTCTACTATTGCATATAAACTGACAGGCTCCTGTCAGACCTCTATGGCAAGCAGCTGCTTGAGGGAGTATTTATTTATTTTATTATATTCTATATGCAGTAAAAGAGACAACAGCAAAGAACTGGAAATTGCGTGAGCACTCTCCACCCCTTCGCGAATTTATACTGGCAAGTACCAGTTTAGTTGGGCGAGTACAATTGTTGGCAATATTCTAATTTCGTGATGCAATTTTATATACTTATTCGGAATTTAGTAATGAAGGCGGGTGGGTGGAGCTCAATTAACGGCCCAATTCAACAGGCACAGGAAATGGGGCTTAGGGCAGTGATTCTCAACTTTTCTACCGGTTTCCATAATTTTATATAGAGAGGCCTGAACACGACCACCATTTCTCCGCGGGTCAGATCTTGAGAAACACTGAGAATATGTGTTGAATGTAGGAGAGGACATGGATTTCTTAAGATGTTGCACCATGCTAAAGAGGGCTGCGATTTAAAAAAAAAAGAGGTTGAGAAACACTGATTTAACTTAGTTGCTATGAGCATATGACTGGTACTATGGCCTCCTATGATAGTCGATGTGAAAGTCTAGATGCTTGACAACGGATTCGGCTGTTTTACCTCTGAGCGGCACTTTTTTGTACACAATAAGCTAAATGGCCAGGTCACAAAGATCCCAAGAGCTCAGAGTAGGCTGGGGAAAGGGGACCTATTGGACAGTTGCTAGGAGACAGATGGTATCCTCCTGTCAAGGCCATTTAGCGAGTTCTTTAACGTGCACAGGATATATCTTTCCCGCACACGGGGTCACGGCCTAATGTACCATCCGACGGACGGTGGCCTTTCCAAGCCCATCAGTGTCCTCTACTAACTAAGGGTAGGGTGGACAGTTTGCGGAGATAAATATAAACGTTGGCTCAGTTGGGGCTCGATCGTGGGAACTGCAGAGTGCGAACTTGGCACTCTACCGACAGAAAAAAAAAGAACTTCCGCCCTAAAGTATATAGCATTTACGCTAAGTGTTAACAGCCGTGCATTTACACTGTTTTTCTCTTTTTGGTGGTTTGATACTGATATTCATTAATCTAGAACGTTTATATCTCTCATTCACTTAATAACCCTAATTATTCAGCTCTGTCCTACACTTGCACTTACTCCAAACCAGGCCCGGATCTAGAAAAAAATCGAGAGAGAGGGGGGGGGGGGCAAAAGACTGAATTTCCAACAAACTATAACATTTCCCCATCCATTTTACAGGTTTTTAAAAAAATACTTGAAAAAAATACATGAAATATAAATAAATTTAATCTTTTTCTTCCTCTATTAACATATGTCCCCCCAAAAAAAATCCGGCTCTGTTCCAAACTAAGGCTCCCCAGGGCCGGATTTACACACCTCTGGATACTGAAAAAAACTAACCATCCAGGCACATTAGGTGGTAGAGCACTTATGTATAGTATTTTTTATTTCTCAAATTTTTTTTTGCTTTCACAACCATGAAGAAAGGAATAATGCAATTGAAATGGATGTAGGAATTTTAGTGATAATGCAGTTTTAAGAAACAGTAAATTTAATCTAGTTTATTAATATTACACATTGTAATTTAACTTGTAATATTCAGTAACAGTTAAAAATCAAATTATTCATTTCAAATGCAAATATTTTTCTTCCTCGTTCTTTTGATCTCGGAGTGAAGAAATGACATTAAATTACCAAAAATATTGGGGAATTTCCACATTGTGTGAATGGAAAACTGTGTTCAACGCTCCCTAACTTTAAATTAAGCGGTTTATAGCAAACGGTTGCAAGAAATGGAAAATCTAAAAATATGCCCCAAATTAGATTTTTGAGAAAAATTTGCTTACTATTTAAAGAATTCTGGAAACTGAAGCATATAACATCAGTGTTGCTACTTCTAAGGGTTTACCATAAAATTTAAAAAAATCGTTTACTGATATAAATGCAATTTTAAAAGTTTCGGTAATGTTTTTTACTTTGCATCAATTTTGAAACAGTGTCTAGGACAAGGGAAGAATCTGCTGCCAAATATTTCAACTTCATAAGTCTCCAAATTATTAAACGAATATTTTCTAAAATCGAAATTTGAATAAATTTGTTTGAGATCTACAATTTAACTTCTGCGATATTTTTCTGTAAAGAACTAAAAAGTATTTTCCATTCTCATAACACTGGAAGTATCCCAATATGTATGGTAATATAGTGCAGTGCCTCACAATTCATATTCTTTTAAAACTTTGTCTTTTCTTTGTCAGGAAAGAGAGAAGAAGAAGAATCGAGAAGAGAGCAATTGTTCTCCATGGAGTTAGGCAAAATTTTGTTGTTACTTAAATAAACAAATTATTGCATTTAATAACTGCTCCCCTAGGTTAGTGACTAATGTTCTAACGGGAAATCCGGGCCTGCCTTTCACTAACATTCCTTAGCTTGGTTTAATAAAAGTTTTGATATTTGTATTCTCAGATCTCTGTGGTAAGTATTTGCTTCTAACATTTCTAACTTGATTTTATAAAAGTTTGGATATTTGTATTTTCAGACCTCTGTGGTAAGCAGCTGCTTGAGAGCTAATTTATTTTAATTGTCTCGTGGCCGAATGGTTAGTGCGCTTGGCTAGTGATCAGAGGAACTCAGGTTCGAGCCGCTGGTAAGGTATGTATATTTCTTTTCTGTGCTGTCATGTTGCTGAGGTCCGGCGTTCTGAGTAATAATACCCAATTCTCTGAGTATTATTACTCAGAAGCTCCTCTTAGACCTCTGTGGCAAACAACTGCTTAAGAAAAAATTTATTTTTTACAAAAAAAAAAACTTTTGACCGAAAGCAGATCTAGCTTGTATAGTTCCTGAGTGTTATTATACAGAAGTAGTGAATTATTACTCAGGCGAAGGTCCTGTCAGATCATCATCGCCTTACATTAGTATTTTTTGGCAGATCATTCGCCTTTATATTAGTATTTCTATTATAATTTTATCCATCTTTTCAATTGTCTAGGGCAGTGGTTCTCAATCTTTTATGCTTCACGTACCCCCTGGAAATGTGTATGTAACTGGCGTACCCCTTGTATAGATAGATAAAACTATAGTTATAGTGTAACAGTGGGAATAAAATAAAACACTGACTTTGTTACCAGATCTAGCGACTTTTGAGCTCTCACGGCGTACCCCTGTTGAGAACCCCTAGTCTAGGAAAACAAGCCAATGAAAAAGCTTTCCATTTTACGTCAAGCTATATCACCCACTTAGATTTAATTTCGTAATTTGCGGCTGAGACTAGTACATGAGAAATGACTTTATCAATTCCACACGCCCTTTTGCTTGATTCTAAATACATGAAAACGCATTAAACAATCGAACATGATTGTTGGGTTGGCACATGACTCTGGCACTTCTTGATATGACATAATGGACTAAATGGCCTGATCACAAGAACCCCAAGAGGTTAGAGGAGGTTGGGAGAAGGGACCAATTGGATAGCTATTGGGAAACAGATGATAGACTCCAGTCAAAGTCATCCACTGTGTTCTTTGGTGTGAACAGGGTACAGGTCTCCTGTACACGGGCCACGGTCTAACGTTGCATCCGACAGACAGCGGCCTTTCCAAGCCAAACGAGATGGAGTGAGCACTAAGACAAATTTTTTATCGTTGACTGTTGTTACCTACACACCGGATTGCGACCAGAGAAGAATGCAAAAAATTTTCACACAATAGGTGCAGTCAAGTTAAACAGATACAAGAATAAAGCAAAGTGAAATAATAATTAAAAAAGCCTACATAATTTGGGGTTACAGCATTGTACAAAATTTTGCAACTTATGGTCTACATATGAGATATGTGCCACAGCTTACGATTTCTCTGTCCACTTAGACGTTATGACCGTCAGGTGGAGCTGACCTTGTTCATATTTCATCGACTTCAATAACGTTTAAAATGAAAACAACTACTAGTTAAGTGTACTGCAAACACAATACACTGCACGATAGCATAATTTCAAAATTATGTCATAAGTAGTACATAACATCCATAACGAACTACATAGTCCGCACAATTCTTCCGATGTCAAATCAAGGTTTGGCTCAGAGTCGACTAGTAGAGAGAGAGCGGCTGTTAACCCTTTTGATCGATCGCATCCGAATTGAATGGCGTCGTTGCTAGGCAACGATAACACACACAAACTAAGTGTTTCGGCCACTCGAACGCTGAGACCGTAAATATCTTGTCTACTGTAAAAGAACATTACGGCATTTTTGTAGTTGGACATGTCAGCTGTCTTGTAGATCAGCTGAATGTTTGCACGCATAACAAGGGATAAATTGATTTCACAACATTAAGAGCCATTTTGTTTTCTATTTTATTATTTCTTTATTTGGTACTGTCTTTCGCTGACTGTGATTCATGGTATGCTATAGAGTTCCCCGTTGAGTAGTTGTTGCTACAGCCAATAGCTGATACCATATACTTACGGAGTTTTTTGTACTTTGCATATTACACATGTATTGTTTCCAGTGGTTTTAAAATGTGCTCGAGCCGAACGAAGAACATGTGCCATCGTTGAGATTTATTCTCCGACTCCCCTGTTCACAGTCAGAAAAGGAACACCGAAAGGTTTGGAAAGGCCGCCGTTTGTCGGATAGAACGTTTAGAGGTAGCAGCGCGCGCAGAAGAACCCATACCCTATACGCATTAAAGAACACACTGGATGCCCTTGACCAGGAGGCCTCCATCTGTCTCTTAACAGCTGTTCAGTGGGTTACCCTGCTCTGCCCAACTCTGAGCCTCAGCGGTCCTTAAGACCTGGTCATAAGATCTGCCGAAGTAGGAGAAAAATGGTTTTTAGTGACAAAGTCCCTGCGAAATTTCCACTAAAAACAAAAAGTTAGTTTTTTGGGTTTACCGAGGATGCAATATACCCTAAAATCAAAGAGTAAAATACATAAATTTAAAAAAAAAAGTTAAACGTTATCGCATCTTCCTATATATGCACCTAAAAGTAACAAAGGTAAAGTATGTCAATGGTGAAATTACTGATATTCATATACTAATATCAGAGAAAGATAGGGCGCCAAAACTGTTTTCTCTTAGTAGCTGAACAATAATAGCTAGGGCGTTATCTTCCTTTGAAGTTAATATGAATTCAGTAAGCAATTTCAGCATTAGCGTGTTCTTCATTGTTGTCAAACTGTGTTATTTCCCGCGCATAAGAGATTTTTTTTAAATATTTGAGCATAGTCATCATTTGATTACGACATTCTAAAATCATACTAATTTAAGACTTACTAAAATAAGTTTATTCAAAATGAGAGATTTTTTAATATGGATATTATTTAGCATTTCAATCAATTTGCTTTAGCAGCAAAAAATAATATATATAATAAATTAAAAAAATTAAATTTCCACTCTTCCTAGATATGCTCCCAAAATGTAAAAAATAAAATTTTTGCAACCTATTTTATGGATGGCGAATCATAATTCACGAATTCTAGATCTCTGATTAAATTTTGAAATACATCATACATAAAGCTTTCATTATTACATTAGGCATTATTACAAAAAGCTTTCTTTTGTTCTATCCTGCAATAATCCGATTTGTCACTGGATACTTAAGGTGGCCCCCTTCCCCCATTGAAAATCTGGTCGTCTTATACGAATTTCAAACTTGCGCTATCTGCTTTAAAATCCAAATCAGTTGTCTTTCTCGAATTTAAGTTCCTATTTTATGTCCGACACTAAAAATTGATTTAAAAAAATTTTAGCAAAAAACGGAAAATGTATATTTCACCATTTAGAGAAAATGCATATTGCACAGTTGGGGGAAGATAAATTAAGTAGGAAGCACCTTTCATACTGGTGGCAAAAATATTTGACGTTGCCAATGGAGATCAGAAATTATAAATATTTGCACATATAAAAACAAGTACAAGAATATTTTTTTATATCCAAGATATTGGCTTTCTTGTATTTGCTGAGCAGCACTGATATTAATTCATAAAATTGAAAACTAATGGAATTTTTCTACATTAAATACTTTTAAAAAGTTTATTTTAGTTCTTTAACGTACACATGCACGTTTTTCATTTAATTTGCTAAATAATATTTATTTTAATGTCATTTGTAACGCGAATGAGTATTTGTCCAGGAGTAAAAATTTCTCTTATGTGACGAAATGAACCCTGACTCTTATGTAAGGAAAAAAAAAATTAAACTGCATTTGACAAATCAAACTTCACTATTTGCTTCTATCGTGGCAACTAAATTTTGCGCCTAATGCATATGAATAACAAAAATCCTTTTACAAATAAATTACACTAAGTGATTCGAAGTACAGCAAACTAACCCATGAGAAGACTGGAGTTAAAAATAATATAAGTTCTTCTCTTTAGCACACTACGGTTCAGTCTGTCGAGGATGGAATACATGAAGAGCCACCGTCTGCCGACTCTAAAGCTGATGTACGGCGATGGGCCACGGAAAGTAAATTTACAACTTGAACATTAACTGCGCCCCGAGAAGCCGATTTGCTAGCTAGTTAGGCGATCAATACAAGCTTCAGGCGAGGTCGCCTTTTCCAACTCGCGACTGATTCTTTCATAAATATTATGTCTGAAGTTTCGAACGGTTCCAACTATTCTTGAAAAACTGTCAAAGACATTAGAGAAATACAGGCTATGTGGAACAATGTAGCACAAAGTCGGCATATGAAATTAATAATAAATATAATAACTCAATACTTTATATACGTCCATGTATTGATCATAATTATAAATTGTAATATATGTATAATAAGGTACATTCAAAATGCATTTCATTCAGTTTTATAAATTCATTATAACATGTTATCAATTATAAAATATATATAGTTAATAGTTAGTTATTTTAATACATAGTGTGTTTACTCGAATAAGACGATTCCATGTATTCCAGTTACTTCTTTGGAAATTTAATATTTTTCACAATCAATTTTACACATGAAATGAGCTGACGTACGTTGTATTTTTAATTTCTCAGATTTCTTTAGACAGGTTCGAACTAGTTTTCCTATCTCTCCACGTTATCACCATTTTTTTCCATATCCTGATGATTTCAAATACTGCCTGTCGTATATTTTTATACGCGACTTTCAGAAAACCCCCTTCATTTAAATCCCGAATCATTTTTAAAAAATTCATCTTGCATTTGGGTAAATAAGGTATATAAGGAACAACGCTTTCCTCCCCACCCACCCTTAATTTGAGAGTTTGTAACTTGGGTTTTCGAAAAACTTTGGAATTCCATTTCTTTGGCCAGGGAATTTTTTTTCACAATTACGTAATAAGGACCTTCATTTATAAATAGAACAGGATTTCTATAGGTATATGAATGCATGTTTCGCTTATGGTAAACGTCGTATCATTGCCTGCATAAAATTAGGTTAAGTATGATTTATCTACAAAACTGACGTAAGAAGTGAGTATTAGAAAAACAAAAAAGAAATCTTCCAAAGGCAGAAATATTTAATTATATAAATATTTCACTATGTTTGGATCTACAACTCAGGAACCTGGAGAGGACACAAGAATGCATCACAACATTTTTTTTTTTAAATTTATTGAAACTTCATAATTAAGACTTCATTTCTCCAAAAAAATTTTATTAAACAGCTACATCTATGAAGAAGAGAATCTTCATGACGAAGAACTTTCATTCCCATTCGTATTATCCTCAAGGAACAGAATATTTACAGCTCCAAACATAATTAAATATTATACAATTAAATCTATTCGATTGAGCTGGAAATTTAAAACTCAATACTTTCAGCGGGTAAGCTTTCGTTTATACATAGTTTTTCGGGAAAAAAAGATACCCACACATCTTACGGCATTGGTTCGCTCTTGTGTTAAAAAAAAATTTGTTTAAAATTTGTTTTTAAAGTTATATTGTTTAAATTATATAAATATAATCAGTTCATAATAATTATTTTCTTAATCACTTTTGGTGTTATGTCACGTAATATTTCCTATATTTCAAATTGTAAAAAAGAAATAAATATCATCTGGTTTGGAAATTAAATGGTATATATATATATGTCAAAAATTATTAATACTTAAAAATAACACTTATTATATAAAACATATTTCTAATAATGAAATCGCTTGCTGAATTCATATCAGCTTGAAAAAGATAAGGAGCTGGAAATGCTTTTGGATGGGTAAAAAAGGTTTTGGATTGAAAAATTTGTTTTTCCTTTGAAGTTAAATATAAATTAAGCAAATTATTTACATTATTAATTTTTATTTAGTATATATCATTTTTTACTTTTTATTCCCAACTTCACAGGAGAGATGTCACTAAAATCACTATATTACTTTACACGCTATAAGCTTTCGTTTGACATAAAACTCATTAAGTTCGGCCACCGTGTTGGGGAGATATGGAACAATCATTTGCAGCTTATTGTTTTTAAGGGAGAGGGGGAATTTTATATAACCTGTGGAGGATTTATTAACTCTGGATGCCTCTAGGTGGATTGGTATCTGATGCTTCATTTTTTTTTTAAATAACGTATTTCACAAGGCAGTTGGTTAATTTCAGCTGCTGTCATGAGTTGGTTGTTTTACCTCTGAGAGGCACTATTTTTTTCACAATGGGCTAAATAAATGGCCAGGTCACAAGGATCCTAGGGGCTCAGAGAAGGTTGAGGGAAGGGAACCCACTGGACAGCTATTAGGAGACAGATGGTAACCTCCCGTCAAGTCCATCCAGAGGGTTCTTTAATGTGAACAATGTATGACTCTTCTGGAAACTTCATGGCTTATCGTCCCATCCGATGGATAGTGAGCGGTCTTTTCAAGCCCATCGGTATCCCCTTTCTTACCGAGGACAGAGTGGGGGTTTAGAGGCGATAAATCTCAAAGCTGGCACAGGTGGGACTCGAAACTGGAAACTACAGATTACCAGTCTGGCGCGCTACCGACTGAACAGCCAACACCCCCCTACTAGTCACGGCCTCACCGGTCTATACCAGCACTTGCCTATGACACTACCGGTGTTAGGAGCTATTATTTGATACAACTCGTTACCATCGGTCCCGTATTGATAACACAAAGCAACTGTTTACAAATCCACATAATGATCTACGAATCACAAGCGAAAAGCAATAAAAAAGCAGGTAATTAAAATATGGCTCGAAAAATCGAGTCAACTCATTCGGGAGGAGTGCAAACAACTATTAAAAACACTATATTTTATATTGACTAACATCAATCCAGTGGTTTCCCTTCCTCAACCTTCTCTGAGCTCTTGTGACCTGGCCATTTAAGTTTGTTTATAGGGTGCAAAAAAGTGCAGCTCAGAGGTAAAACAATTCAACCCTACTGATATAGGGCGGATTTGTTTCTAATAAAGTAGTCACTGTGGGAGTAAAAATTTCCAAAACTGTAAATGAGGACACGAATGCTTATAAATTTCTCTGTCTTACGTCTATAATTCGCTTCTAGCAGTCTTGGTGTCCGAGTGGATAGCGTGCTTGTCGGCTGAGTAAAGGGCCCTTAGTTCGAGCGTAGGCACCGGTTCGAGCTACGGATAATGCATGGATGTTTCTTTTCTTGTGTTGTCTTTCTGCAGAGGTCTCATTTCCTCGTAGATCTCTATGCAGTATTATTTTCATAGCAAGCGTTGGTAAGTAGCTGCATGAAGGATAATTCTTTTTATATTTCACAAGTAAATAGATGTTATTACATAACTAACATACATTCCATTTTAATGATTTCTCGATAAAACATTATATTTGCTTTAAAAATGGGAAAAAAATAATAGAATAATGTGTAGTAGTACATCATTTTGGATTATCGATGGTTATTACTTCCAACAGAAAAGGATCCTTGTGCAAAGGACATATCCTGAAAGCCTCACACACCTGTGAATGAGCAAGGTCGCCTACAGTTCAAGGTTAAACAGGTGCCATAGCAAATGTCCGTAGCCACAGTAGAGAGTCGACGTAAACGCGGAGGCCAGTCAACAGGGTGGAACTTCCGGGGCAGGAGATCTTATTCGCCATTATTCCCAGCACACTTGAAGACGACCGGAAGATGTAGTCGTGGTTGGTGGTGGGATGTAAGAAAGGGGGAGCGGTAAAGAAAAAGGAAACTTTCTGCCTTATCCGGATACAAAGTATTTGCAGAACCGCCATGGCTTGTGGTTTCATTTCAGCACTGAAATGAAATACAGGATTTCGCTGTTCAAGGATGTCCAAAGGCTGAAGATTTTTAAGCAAGACGGTTTCTTAAAAAAGGCGGATTTTTTTTTCTCTTTTTAGAAAAACAGTTAAATACAACCTGAAAAAAATCTCTTTGTTATTATTACATTTAATTGATACGAACACAGCACAAATTCTTTTTCGGAAACATTAGATAATTCTTAAAATCGGATCAAATGAAGATAAAGAATGTTTTTTTTTTTCTTATGCTATCTTTCTGCTGTGGTTTCGCCTTCCTCACAGATATTCTCTATGGTGTATTATACTGATATGCTCTTGTAAGACCTCTTTGGCAAGCAGCTGTATTTAACTGTAATTAAAACTTTACTTAAGTGAAATTATGATTGCAATTGCAATTAAATGTTCAAGAAGTCGAGACTAGTCTCGGGACGAAATCTTCAGCTTCAAAATTCCCTATTGCATATTATGAATACTGAATTAGCAGCATATGTATAATTCGAATCTTTTTGTTTAACATTTATTATTACCTTGTTCCGAAAAGAACTGTCGATTTAATTCGATTTTTTAAAGATATTTTGCATCGCTTAAATGTTAATCGTTAGAGGACAAAGCTTAAGATTTGCATTCAAATGCGTCAATTGTGTTTTAAATCGTTGAAACTGAAGGGAAAACGTAAAATAGCCACGAAAATGCCAATATTTAGAGGCTGAGAGAACTCTACTGTAATGATATTCAACATTTTTTTTCACATGCTAAAGGTATAGGTCTCTCTGCATTAATGACATTTTCAAAGCTATCATTGACATCCTTCTCAAGTGGAATAAAAATACAGGAAAGGTACACTTGGTAACGCTTCGAAGGAACACGTGTAAATTCAAATAAAAGTCAGCGCTGCATTAAAAATGAAACAAAATTAAATGGCTTATAAGAATAGGGTGGAAAAGGAAGATATTTCCTAGACAATGTGTTTTCATCGCTATCCTGTCGGTTTCTAAAAACATAAAGCCAGTCTGTGATCATGTGCCCAGGAGCAAGTCAATGGGCTTGCTCGACAAGGATCATAACCACACTACAATGAATAGCTATAGATTCTTCCCAAATATCCGTGAAACGTTAACGTTTCCTCGGCTGTTTGTCCTATTTGTGGGAAACTCCGATAGCAAGAAGCCACAGTAGCAGTCCACAACTGATGACAGGGAGCAGTAGGAAGTTTCGTACACTATTTTTGAAAGAGTAACTGATCGGAACTGTGATGTTGACTCAACTGTCCGTGAGTTGTTTACTGTTGTGGTTAAGAAAAGAAAAAGCAGTGCAGCATCCTGGTGGCTTGCTAATTAGACCGTGAATGATTTCCTGCATTCGTCACTGTCCTTCGTTGACTTTCTGGTGCTTCATTTGGAACGAAGACGCCTGAACTTATAATGGTTGCTATGCTTGGCACTTGCTGCTCAGCTCTGATGCTGTGCAACAGTGCTTTTAGTTGCAGCTCAAAATGCCATCACACACTCATAATACTTGTTATAAAGAGTATGAGTTCATTAGGCAAATCACTTTTTTCTATATCAGTGCCTACAGTTTGAAATAAATACACGTCAGCGTAATTTCTAAATGTCTGGGTACAAAATTAATGCAACGAAGAGTGATACAATTATTTAAATAAGGATCATGTTTCAGTTTCGAAAATTTTGCAAACCAAAGACACATTGATATTTAACTTAGATAGGGAAAATTCTCGAGCAATGCCGGATAATTAATTAACAAGGTTCACAACGAAAATATAAAAAATATTTTATGTTTCAGAAATATCTGACTGTCATTCATAGAATAAATATTTTGTGAAAAAATAATTAGTGATATATTAGTGGAAAAAAGATGAGCCTCATTAGTTCAATCGGTAAGAATACTCTGGCACGTTTCTGGAGAGATGTGGGTTCAAGTCCCGTATGTCGGCGAAAATTTTTTCCACAAAATATTTATTGAAATATTGACGTTAAAATATCACCCAGGTAACGCTGTGATTGTCACCTATGTTTAAGTCATTCATACAGTTGTCACTGATATTGAAGATCTGGTAAATAGCGGGACATACGATTTAAGCATATAACTAGAAGAATAAGATATCGCCTTTGGCGAATATGTGGTGCTCGTTTTCAAAAAGAATGGCGTTTTTTTATTTTCCGCCTTTAAAACATTCTAAGAGTGAAAATTGGAACTGGAGGTTGATTGAGAAAATAAAACGAGTAATACGTTATTAGTATCTATAAAATCTACCTGGTATACTAAATAAGCCCTACCTGGTCTAGTGGTTAGTGTACTGTCGCTCAAAAAAGTATCCGAACACTATGGTTGATTACAAAATTCATAAAAAATATCTGGTACCGATTTTTTTAGAAATTAGTGATATGGCAACCTTCGTGTCACGTGACATGAGGGTTGGCAGATCACTAATTTCTAAAAATATCGTTGCCAGATATTTTTTCTGAATTTTGCAATCAACCATAGTGTTCGGATACTTTTTTGAGCGACTGTACCTGTTTACTAAGACCATCAGAGCACGTCTTTGTGTAAGTGTTGTATGTTGTATGAGAAACCGGGACAAGCTAACATAGCTTCTAGGTTATCTCCGTCCTTTGTATAGGGAAACATCTTCTTCTTTTATAAAAAAAAGGAACTTTTCATTTATCTTTTAAAAACAAAAAAAATAATTGCGCTTTCTCACATTATCTGGTGGTAAGGGGACAAATCATTGTTGCCAGTATATGCCTCTTGACCATCACACTGTATCACCAAAATGACAAGCGTAAATAGATCGTTTGCAATATTCGCTTAAAGTTCTGATATTTTCAAACTTTTTCTACCGTAGAAAGAGGAGCTATTAACAATTTTACTATCAATATTATTTTTTTTCTTTTTTTTTTATTCTGGTTCATGTATTATATATTAAGGTATTTGCTACTGACTATGTAACATAAAAAAAAAAGTTTCCATATTTGCAAGGGAGTGAATGAGGGTGGGTGAATGGGGTATGAGACATATGCGTCCCAATGGTGGTTTTCAATGGGACTTATTCGTCCCAGTGGTATTCTATGTTATAGAAAAAATATATATACAACTATTTTCTTGAATTATTTATTGGAATTTTTTTTTAGTACAGAGAGCATGGCGAATTCTGTTTTCTGTTACACCATGTGAACGGACGAGCTCGTGTGCGACGTTTACCCACGGAAGCCTTCACACACCTGGATGTACTGTGGGACGGATCCAGGCGGCTGGAGGGAGTGTGATGATCTGGGCAATATTTCTTGGGGAACACTTGGACCAATTATCCCTGTAGAGTAAACTCTGACAGCTGTCACCTACCTGACCCCCTCGACAGGGAACACCTTGACGTGGTGGTGGTAGTGGTGGTGGGGGGGGGGGGGGGGGGGGCTTGTGACCCAGTGCGGTCGAAGGCTCTGCTGACCGATTTGGGCACCGGTTGGACAGAGCTAATACCATCTTGAGGTCGAAGACTTGCTGACTGGTTTGGAGTCCGGTTGGCAGTCTAAGACCTCCATCAGGTGCTCAGTGGAGCAGTTCAGGGCCCTGCTGAACGACTTGGTACCTCTAGTAGGCTAGGGCCCTTATTCAAATCTCGGCCAACTAAGAGTTTCCACCCCGGGAGCCGACTCAACTCGGATCTATATATCCTTGTTATGGCTAACCGGGGAACATATTAAATTTAGGTTTTGACCGATGGATGAGCTTTTCTTCTATAGGACTGCTCGCCATAGGGTAGTCGGGGATGAGCTGTATCTATATGGTACAGTCTTGCCCCCGACCGTAGTTAGCGGCGAAAAGGGCATTTCCCGATATGCTGGTAGTGCTATCAGGCGGAACCGGTGGGTCTTGCTTATATATTACTTTCCTGTCACCTAACTGAACATCGTGGCTGACCAAGTACACCCCTTTATGGCGACTGTATTCCCTGGCGGAGATGGCGTCTTTCAACAAGACAATGCCCCATGTCACACTGCGAAGAAAGTTCAAGAATGGTTCCTAGAACATGATGAGGAATTCCTCTTATGGAGTTCATCAAATGGAATTCCTCATCATGTTTTAGAAAATAGGATTGCTCGATAGGAATCGTGTCCAGCGAATTTGGGGGTCATGGCCCCCAAATTCGCCGGACATGAATTATATTGAGCATTTGTGGTTTGAGTTGGAGAAACGGGTACGAGCAGCATTACCCCAACCACGTAATTTACGGGAACTGCGGGATCTCTGTTGCAATCTTGGTACCAAATATCAAGCGACACCTACCAACATCTCGTTGAATCTATGCCTCATCGGGTGAGAGCTCTTTTGGCGGCGAGAAGAGGGCCTACATCATATTAGGTAGGTGGTTTTAATGTTTTGGCTGATCGGTGTATAAATATATTTATATCATGTTGCATTTACTAAGATTAGCAGATTAGGCAGAAAGAAGGTATAATGTATTATGTCAATGTATTATTCTCTCCTGCAGATAAGCTGTTAGCTTTGCGGGGCATCTGTAAGTAAGGAATGATTTATTTGAATTTGTCCGAATAAATAATTGATCTAAAAAAATGAATACTACAAATACAAAACACGGTACAACGATGAAACGATGATAGCTCTTATGAATCATACTGTGCACCTCTTCAAGCCCTTGTAGAATTTTTTATGGAATGTATGATGTCCCTGTGATAGCGAAAGGGTTAAAATATTGGGAGATCCGGAAAATACGAATCGTATATTTAATAAATATCTATTTAAGCCGAAGAAAATTTTTAAATTATGTATAAAAGCAAAAATAATTGATTATCTACAGGGCAGAAGACAAATAGAAATATTAGCTCATTTAAAATAAATAGAGAGCTAAAGACCGATATCAAGCCATAAATGTAATTAGGCTGATGATCGAGTGGTTAGCATGTCTGGCTGAAGGGCAAAGTGGCAAGGGATTGAATCACAGAAAGGAATAGCTGTTTGCATTGTCTTTCTGCTGAGATATATCTCTAACAGATTTTCTAGAATGTGGCGCATTTAACTAAGTTCCTATCAGACTTCCATAGTAAGCTGCCTTGGAAAAAATTTATTTTCAATTTTCAAGTATGATCCAATTAGTGTATAGATGGATTTTCTTAAGTCATTTATATTTCTACCTTTTGATGGAAGAAAAGTATTAGTCTCACAAGAATGAGTGACAGCGTTAAATATCCTTCTTGGAGTGGGATATTATGTCTACTTTAATGATTTTCATAGGGAGCAGAGTTTACGTTTGGAGTGTTTTATAGTGTTACTGCGCTTTCCATTGCTCAAGTGGTTTCAGGTTTACTCATACCGCTAATATCTGCGGACGTTCATGTTTACGAGTCTTATTTATGACCATACGATTATGCCAGATGTTGCTGACATAGTGGCTGCTTCACGACAGCTTATAGTAGTCTACATTTTTCTACCACCCATGGCGCATTATTGCCTTAGTTGCCACCGCACCATTACACCCCAAACAACCAACCTGCCATCTAGTGATTCATTCATCAAATTTTTGCTCTTGAACTGTCTACTTAAGATTATACCCTAAAAAGCGAAAAAGATTATTTTTTTCACACAATGGTGTAGCTAGGTTTTTAGAGGGGAATTTTCTTTAACGTTTTGCAATCTAAACTGATGAAACAATGATTTTTTAAGAAAACGTTTTCCCCAGGAAGGGATTCAAGAAAAAGCAAACAGATTCCCCATGAAAGGTTATTATTGAGCATGGGTGTGTTCCCACAACTATTCTAGCGCACAATCAATTAATAAGGATCTAAAATATGCTATTATTGCACTGTCGTATTCATAGAGCCACTTCTAGAAAAAAGAGGAGAGATTCTCCTTTTTCCCTGGAGGTGCCCATGCTACTGAGAGTTAATAAAGGTATATTGTTATGAGTTAATAAAATATTTAAAATAAAAAATTTATAAGCTTTGAAAAATTAAAATGTTTTAATAAAAACTAAATAAGAATGGATTTTTAAAAAAATTACAAAAAATGTTTTAAAAAATATTCTTGAATCACACTTATTCTCACATTTGCCAGATTGTTCGACCTCGTTAACTTAGATGAATATTTCTCGCGGCTACGGATTTTTGTGGGCGATCTTTCTTAAAAATTATATCGTTATTCTATCTTATGCGCATCTCACCGGACTACATATAAGTTCCCGCTATCCGCTTGCGACAGAAATATGCGTCAGTTTAAAGCCGAAGGTATAAAAATAAAAGTGTGTCCGGTCGAAGGTATAAACCGGACACAGGACATTTCGGTCAAAAAGGTTATGCTGAAAACATGAACGTCCGCAGATATTAGCGGTATGAGTAAAAGGTCTGGCTGAAAACCGGACGGTTGGCAACCCTATCATTTAGTCTGTAGAGATCTGGTTCCAGCAAGATAACGTCCATGAAATTATGCAACAATTACACAACAACTTTTTAAATCGCATGGTATCAGTTCTTCGAATTCAAATTTTGCGGGATTTCTTTTTAGCAGTACGATGACAAACTTGAGCAACAGAAGCCTTACTCATTGTTCTAAATGAACTGAAATTATTCCGCCTTTGACACTGATGCCGAATGTTCTACTACGCAAAAAATGAGATATTAATGGAAAATAACTTTAAAATATTACTACAAATATTGAATAAATATAACTTCACAAGTACAGTTTAAGTGATACTACTTACACATCTAACTTCCTGGTCATGCAATGTTCAGAAATAAAAATTTGGATAGAAATTTTAGAACACTCTATACTATATCAAAGATATATATATTTATAAAATTGCAACTCATGATTACTTGCAACAACTGTAACAATAAACTAGAAGGTCCAATTACCTCTGCTAAATATGGAATGTTCGTTTCAATGAGAACGAGGTTTTGGTATTTTCCAAATTTAACGCTCTATGGCCGAGTAGTTAGCGCGCTTGGCTACTGATCTAAGGGACCTGGGTTCGAGCCCCGGGAAGGCATGGATGTATGTGTTGTTTTTCAGCTGAGGTCCTGCCTTCTTCTCAAATCTTCTACTATGGTATATAAAATGACAGGCTCCTGTCAGACTTCAGTGGCAAGCAGCTGCTTGAGGGGGTATTTATTTATTATTCAGTTGTGGAAATTGAATAATGTTGAAAGATCAGGAAATGCGAATCTTACTATTTTAGTTACTTATTAATGCTTAAGCCGTCCCGTGGCCGAGTGGTTAGCACGCTTGGCTACTGATCTACGGGACTTGGGTTTAGAGCCCCGGATAAGGCATAGGATGTATGTGTCGTTTTTCTGCTGAGGTCCTGCCATCCTCTCAGACCTTCTACTTATGGCATATAAACTGGCAGGCTCCTGTCAGACCTCTGTGGCAAGCAGCTGCTTGAGGGGGTATTTATTATTATTTTTTTAATATTTAACTATACAACCAAGGAAGAATTTTTCATTTATCTTAAAAAATAAAAAGTTGATGTCTACTGATAGAGAGGTACAATCTCTTTTTAAAATAAAAAATATAGGATAAAAATTGCAAATTTTCCATTTGATCATAGCAAAAAATCAGTTTCCCACTTGATCGTTTCAATGCAGACTTAATAACGCATATTAAAACATGAAAATAAATTTATATTAGGAAAAATTTGCTTTTATGGTGATACAATAACATTTGAATTGTCAAATGTAGATTGTATTAAAGTGGTTATGTGCAAATATGGATTACTGACTTCGTCTCATAGATCAAATTTCAGTCAGTCGGTAGCGCGCCAGGCTCAAGCAAGTCTCACATAAGCCAGTGTTCAGATTTAACTGCGCTAAATCTCCACTTTGCCCTGGGTCAGAAAGGGAACACCGAGGGGCTTAGGAAAGACGGCCGTCTGTCGGAGAATACGTTAAGCTGTGTTTTCATGTGCACATAAAGGAACACACTGGATGGCCTTGACGGGAGGTTTTCATCCGTTTTCTAACAGTTGTCCAGTGGGTCCCATTTCCCCAACCTTCTCTGAGCCTTTGTGACATGGCCCGTTTAGCCCGTTGTGTGTGCAAAAAAAAAAAGTGCAGGTTAGAGGTAAACAACCCGATTTTCTTGCCAAAGACTTCTTAATAGTTGTTCAAGGAATTTGCTTATACAACTCTCAGTCACGTGAATGTCATACCCACTTTATTTTCAGCGCAAAATGTGAACATAACGGCAATCGCTTTTTCAGCTGTTGAAACAGCGTGAATCTTATTGTGATAATAAACTAAATAATAACGTAAATATATACCTTTAAGAGAAAAAACATATCCATACTCCTTTCTTTAAAAAGAGAAATAATGACTTAATTTTTTTCTCTCCAAGCATATTTCTTTTTACGAAGATGCACCTTCAAAACACAGACACAAAAAACAATACTACCAATTTTTATGTAGATCCTGATAGAATAATTCTGAAGAATTAAAAAGATGCAGGAACTGATAGAATAAATAAGTACTTTTTTCCCGCCTGTAATAAAAACTATAAAAAAGCAACACTTCAATTAAAATGAGGCAGAAAAAACGGCCACTACTTCCATTAACAAATGTTCAGCTTCATAGCTTGTAATTCTGCTGAAGCCACCACACAGAAGCTAAACAAATGTTAGCATTAAGGCTTTCTTTTGATGATTTATACAGATTTTAAATTGCTGTATTTTCTTTTCCCCACCCCTACTTCCTCTAGTATCAGACGCAGATCTGATTAATGGAAAAAACGGCCCTAGGGTGAGGGACAGAAAAAAACCAGCTGCCAACAGCAGCGCACTAGACAGGTGGTGAAGTTTGCCAAATTAACCTTATTTCTAAAGCTGTTTACAAGGTCAAGATGATCACGGCGTTTGCAGGCTGGAACGAGAAAGTCGGGAATTCCCATTCTGTTGGGTTTATTTTTTACTTTGTACTTCCACAACTTCAAAAAAAAAGCAACGGAATACTACCACTAGCACGACAGAATGGGTAATGCATTGAAGCTTTCCCTTATAGCACACCGAGGTGTTCTAATGCTGCTATAATCAATGTTTACAGATTTTTGAACACAGTACAAAGTCTGCCTGGATGTAGTCACAGTATTGATTCATCCTAAACCTACTAACTCCACGCCGGAGAAAGAACATTCGATTATGAGTGAAGGGACATCCACCTGCCCCTCTTATGGAATTTTAAGATTTATTTAATCCATATTATATAATTAAGACCATATTTTTTTATCTAATCTAAATATTCCTATTATATATATATAAAAAGGGGAGAATATTTATTTTTTATTTATATATCAAATCTAAATATTCCCCCTACTATATGACATATACAGAGTTATTTTAAAAGAAGACCTATATTTTAAAGTAATATTTTATTAAACAATTAGCAAAAGCAACTGTTTGTCCAAAATGTCAAGAAATTCTCAAGAGTTTCTTTGCTATGACGGAGTGGAGGTTGTGGACTCGTGGATCACATGGTAGCACTAATATCGCATATAATGTGTTAAACGACAAATTTCCAAATCGCCGGATCGGTACAGGTGAACCGATCTTATGGTTCTCGAGAAGTCACGTTTCCACACCATTGGACTTTCTTTTATTAAGGGGATACATTAAAAATTATTTTTTATTATGAAAATATTCGTAATTTATAACATTAAAAAAGGGACCAATGGCACCACATCGAAGTCTGTTGAACAGAAAACGAAACTTTGGAGATTTTCTTGACATTTTGTACACACAATAACTTTTGTTTTAAAAAAAAATTCCCCTCAAGTAGCTGCTTGCCACAGAGGTCTAACAGGAGCCTGTTAGTTTAATACGGCACAGTAGGTCTGTGAGGATGGTGGGATCTAGCAGAAAGACGACACAAATATCCATGCCTTAACGCGGGGCTCGAACCCAGGCCCCATTGATCAGTAGCCAAGCGCGCTAACCACTCGGCCATGAGACGTCAACTTTTGTTACTTAATTATTTAATAAAATATAACACTTAAAACTTGTGTATTTTTTAATGACCCAGTATGCATAGGCGTCGGCAGAAGCAAGAAGGACTGTGTTATAACTAATCTATCTATGTTAGAACAAAGTTAGAGCTCTAAATGAAGATAACATGCTAAGGCTGTCGCCAACATGACAAACGCATCGTATCGCTAATCTAATAGTTCCCCCGAGGTCTTGTCAAGAGTAAGGAGAGCAGTAGTAATGGATCGTTATAAAATTCTTTCCTAGAATCTGGTAGACTGCGACACTACAGCAGAGCTTTCATCATTAGTAATCATTCGAAAATGCTCAGAATGTGGATTTCTCATTCAGAAATTTATACCGGGATTTATGTAATACTTCCTAGCTACTATACGAAAACT
This sequence comes from Ryuthela nishihirai, assembly GCA_038380435.1. NCBI lineage: Eukaryota > Metazoa > Arthropoda > Arachnida > Araneae > Heptathelidae > Ryuthela > Ryuthela nishihirai. Next base: position 48,385,984 of record JAWZYU010000024.1, on the reverse strand, counting down.
ATGCAATATTTTTTCATTTGCTGTATTGGTTTTCACTAATACACTCTTTCTACTTCGATAAAACAGACTTTTTTTCAATAAATATTTTTGTGGAAAAGAGTTTCGCCGACGTGCGGGATTCGAACCCCATGTCTCTCCAGAAACATGCCAGAGTATTCTAAGACAACTAAACTAACGCCGGCACTGTCTTTTGATAAGTCATATTAGTGGAGAAAAGGGATCAGAGACTTGGGGTTCGAATCCCGCACGTCGGTGAAACTCTTTTCCACAAAAATATTTATTGATTTATTGATGTTAAGGTTAACAGGTAACTCTGTGAATATTATTTATTGTTTGAGTTTTTTTTAATTATTACCCGTAAAAAGATTACTGTAGTTCTTTTTTTTTCAGTTATTAATGTTATTTAATTCAAATATTGAATAGAAATTTTTTTCTTAAGGAAAGAGTTAATATAAATAAAAGCACTATTTGTAGTTAAAAACACCATAAATACATTGATTCCATCAGTCGTGCTCCACTCGCAGTCTTATTGCGACCTTTAAAGAGACGGTCGTCATCAGAGAGAATTAAAGAGAGGGTTTTTTTTTTACGAACTATAATCTATTCCACCTATGTTGCCAAGAGGTAAACAAACACTCAAGCATATATTTTTGTACCACTAAAGATATCATAAAGAGCTGTCATTCGAGCTCCTTTTTAAGCACTTTAAGCTTTTAAAAAAAATAAAACCAGTCGGAGTCTTTCTAAAATTAATTTCATTTTTAACACTTTTAAAATTATACTTTTTAATTAAATTCTCAACTTAATTTATAATATTTTAATTTTAACCGATCACTTTTTTTCTTTCTGTAATAAATTGTGTATTTTTAATTACGTGAAATATATTTTCAAACATCGTTGGGTATTTAAAAGACTATAAAACAAAGTTCTACAAACATTTCAAATTACCTTTGTATTTTACTTGAAAAAGGAAGGATTTTGAACAAAGCGTTTGTAGATTTTCGACAAACAAGTATAAATAATCGTAGGCGTATCCGGATACAAGAAGGAAAGAAGAAACTGGAAAAGTTAAGTTCCGTGGCACAGGAACAAGAATGCGAATCTCGATAGGTTGCAGTGGCATCATCCGAACTTACTAACTACTCTTCAATTCTGATTTTATTTTGTTCAGTCCTCTTGGCCGTAAAGTTAGTGTACTTGGTTCGAGTCCCAGATAAGAAATGATTTTACTTGATTTCTTTCAGGTGTTGTCTCACCTTCCTCAAAAATTTCTTTATGGTGAATTATACTGACAATTCCCATTAAATCTCTTCAGCAATCAGCTGCTTGTGGAGTATTTTGTTATTTTTAATATATATATATATAAAGATACAAAACGCATTTAGTATGGATAAGATTATTTCTCCTCTGAAGACTCTTTTCTTGCTCATAATGGGCTAAATGTGCAGATTATATGGAGCACCAAGTTTCAGAGGCGGGAAGGGTATACATTGGACAGCTGTTAAATGGCAGATTGAGACCAAGACCATTCAGCATGTTCTTTAACGTACATATTATACTACTCTACTGACTAAGAGTTCATGACTGTGTATTTAAGAAAATATATTTTTTTAAGGTTAAGTAAAACATGGAATAACCACAACGATTCTCTACATAAGTAAATATTTCATTATATAATTGTTCCCTATATAGATATTAATTTTTTCTATTCTGTTTTAATATCCGGTTCACGATTATTAATATTATTAACAATCGGTTAGATGACAACCATTGCAGACACGACAGCAGTAAACAAGGCTGACGGCCATGCCCAATGGTTCTTTGGATTTAAAATTTCACATGAACTGTATCCTACCCTGCAACAATTTGCTCTATTTGTGTGTAGAGCAGGGGAGAAAGTTTTACCCCTAATGGATGGTTAGCTGCTGTCATTCAAAATTTACAGAGGATTTGGGGGGGGGGGAGTATATTTATTTTAATTAACAGTAATTTGATTTGTTCTTACCATGACCATCTCTATTGCTGAGCACATCTGTTAAGGACTTTGATTTCCACTACTGTAAAAATGTCAATCCCAAGTCAAACTTGGTGATCGAAACTAAAAAAGAGTAAATTAATAAAAATATTTTGTTAAAAAGTTTTTAGGAAATTCAACATTCATTTAAAATCTTCATAAACATTTTCGCATATGTAACGTGCAGAACTGGCTCGAATCTACTCTGAACCGGACAATTGATCTGGTTCGAAAGCCCTGAGGTTGCTTTTACAATATATTTGTTTCTTAAAGTTAAAAAAGCAAAGAGCTGCAAAACGGAGTGAAAATCTTAAGGGTGCTTTTATGACAATGTTTTTTAACATGTTCTTTATTAAAAATGTTTTGAAGGAACAGAGGATACCTTCAAGCCGTTACTGATAATATGTGTATCCGAGTACAGTAGAATCTCGATTAATCGACATATGTGGGAGGGAGAGGTGGATTTGATATGCCAAAAAATCACATATCTGAGAGAAAGCACACAAAAACTGGAGATGAACATTGCAAATACAGTCATTATGAAGAGTAAAGAAAATTCAACATAAAACATGCTAATAAAGCATAATTATAAATGTAGAACTATACCCAGAGAAAAATCCACAGTGAATAGTTGTCAATGAGAGTTAACATATTAATACTATTAAGAAGCCGCTAAAAGGTAATGAACTGTTATTTCAACAAATGTTCCCATTTCACAAACTCGCGATTTCAATTGTAAAAACATCCGCATAATTTTTTCCTCTGTGGCAAAATTTAAAAAAAAATTAATAATCAGCGGAAAAGGGATGGGGAACGAAATTACGCGAGTAAATACGTTTCTAAAATTCTAAATGAAAAGGAAGATGCTAAAAACAGGGAAATTTTGAGCTGAAATATACTGTTTTTTCCTGTAAGATTAGCACTTACTTGAGGGATACCTGAAGTGTGCACTATGCATAAAAACTAAAAATAAATAAATACCCCTTCCTCAAGTAGCTGTATACCACAGAGGTCTGACAGGAGCCTGTCTATTTAATACGTCATAGAGAAGAATTTGTAAGGAAGGCGAGACCTCAGCAGATGATTGGGATGTTTCCAGAGCCAAATTCAGTCTCATATCCGGTGGAAACTGTAGTTCCCAAGAGAATATGAATGAGAATATGATTCAAGTTTTAAAAATTTTTACCATAGAAATCTTCCCACTTTTTAAGTTTTTAAAATAGTCCTAAAATTATGAATTAAATTTTATAATAAATAAGATACCTGATTATTTAGATGTTCTGTAAAGTTGAAAAAATATATATATATTATACTGCTGTGGCAGTCTTTTTAAATTATTTAGCACTAATGGATTTTCTTCTTTCTGGTATGTTTCCAAATTAAAGTTTTATGCAGAACGTTCTTTGAACTGTTACCATCAACTTTTCCTTAATCTTTTGGAATTGTCACAAAAGAAAACTATAAAATGGATGTTTTTAAATGGCAGATACATTTCATAAGAATGCACATATCTAAGTGTTGAAAGTTTTACTATATTTCGGCTTTTAAATTGTTTTGCTGTTTGTTAAAATGTTTCAGGAAAATCTATTTATATCTTATTATGTAGAATTAAATGCTCCTTTAAGCTCTTACTTGTCATATTCTGCTCATTGGTTATTTCAGATTGAGGTTCGAATCCAACAAAATTACTCTTTTTTACTATATTGGTTTAAAAAAGTGCTATTAAAATTAGATGTTTGCAAATACTTTATTTTCAAAAAGATTGGAAACTATAATAAACATAACCTTTACCTGAAATGTTAATAACAAGAATCAATTTATGTAGGGGAAAAACCTATTTTAAAAATGATTCAAAAAGTTGGAACACTACAGTAGATATCTTATTATACTAGAAAAAATATAAATACACATTGATTAGTTATTCACTTCCATAGACATCACTAAAGACGTCGCTTCACAAAAAACGTTTGGATGAACATGTTATTTTGCTAGCATTAATTTTCTGATTACTAATATTATGAAATTCTCACATGGTTTCTTAATTTCCTAATGCATAAAATATAAACTAAAATTAAATATTTTTAAATTATCGTTCCAGGCAGTTCATTCTGGTTAGAGTCAAGGAATATATAGTGACCTTAGTTTTACTATTTATTGCTTAGGAAGTACTTGGGTAGAAGTCAGTTATCAGCTGTAGAGTTGATTATAAAAAACAATACCCCCTTCAAGCAGCTGCTTGCCACAAAGGTCTGACAGGAGCCTGTCAGTTTATATGCCAAAGTAGGTCTGAGAGGATGGCAGGACCTCAGCAGAAAAACAACATGAACATCCATGTCTTATCCGAGGCTCGAACCGAGATTCCTTTGATCAGGAGCCAAGTGCGCTAACCACTCGGCTGCGACTTGTGTGTAAACGCTGCTTGGCAAATATCTGCGGGCAGCAGAACCAGGGGCGTAGCCATGGGGGGGGTGGGTTGGGGAGAGGTTCCCCCCCCCCCCCAAAGTAACTCGGAGTTGGCAAAATTCGAAGTGACTTCGAAAAATCTAGTGAGTTTTTAAAATTTGTATTTTTTTTTTTGGAAAATTAAGGGCAGTTGTCAAAATCGAGGCACCTTGGCAAATCTAAGGCAGTTTGGAAAATGGAGAGACGGCAAAATTTAGAGTAGGGTTGGTAAAATTCGAAGCAATTAATAGTTTCTCAATACCTATTTAAAAAAATAATAAATAAATACCCCCTCAAGCAGCTGCTTGCCACAGAGGTCTGACAGGAGCCTGTCAGTTTATATGCCACAGTAGAAGATCTGAGAGGATGGCAGGACCTCAGCAGAAAACAACACGAACATCCATGCCTTACCGGGGCTCGAACCCAGGTCCCGTAGATCAGTAGCCAAACGCGCTAACCACTCGGCCACGGATTTAACCTAAAAAAAATTTAACTTCTCTCTAAAAACAAATAATTATCTTTAAAAAATAAAATTGCGTTTTCCACCCACCCTTGGATGTAAGAGAAAAAAATCGTTTTATCAATGCAAATTCGTGATCTTCACATTTCACCACCAAAATTAAAAAAAATATATATAATTCATCACTTTCAATATGAGTTTAAAAATTTCCATTTTCAACTTTTTCCACCTTAGGGGGCCCAATTATAGCTATTGGGAAACATCACTCTTACGCCGATCCAATTTTTTAATAAAAGAAAGCCGAAATAAAAAGAGCCCGGCTTGCTTCACCATTCGACAATGCCAAAACAAGAAAGAACGCGAGACTGACACCTGACCATTTAAATCTTACAGCCCATTGAAAAATCTCTCCTTCTTCAATTCGAAAATTTCCTTTTTTTTTTCTGTGTGTTATAACTTGGAGTTTTTTTTCAAACTTTTCCCTTTTCAAAACTTGTAGTTCTATTAGATAATTCTTAGTCAAAAGTGACCTTCTACCATTTCATAGCCAGTACTGCTGATTTTAATCTACCTTTCTCAAGTGATAGAGATTCATTCGTGACAATAACCTATTCTAGTTAGTATCTTCGAACGAAACAAGCAACAATAAAGTACTATAGATATACCTATGGCGCAACTCGGGTTTTTGCAATAATGAATGCAACGTAATGTATGTCCTTCTCTTACTGGCTGTCATAAGTAATGGCGAGGGAAACAAAAAAGGTATTACGATGAACCCACCACTAGTTACATGCACCGTAGCCCATAATCGGCATGCAAGGTAGAAGGCTAAATGTACATAATTTTTGCTTTGTCCAATCTACTGGACTCGATTTCTGTAAAGGCCTGCCCCATTCTCGCCATACAACTCACACAGTTCTGTCCATTTACAGCGAACTAAGCTGCAGACATTATGGCTAATCACTGTGCTCAACGATTGGTGACTTGAAAGATAAGGGTCGTTTTAGCAGGTGTAATCCATCAGACAAAAAGCATTTAAGTTATCACCGTGATGGTAGCTGATTGGTTGGCTGCAATGTTATTAGTGGTTTAGCTTCATGTTGTCGCCTTGGCTATTGCAATCATACAACCGAATAGACGGATGTATCTCGAGAACGTGCAATTTTGGGACTCACTTCTTCAGTTCCAGTTGACATATAAGTGAAATAAAACAAAACATCGTGTATACTTAAGGTAATTACTGCTATAAACGACCAACACTTGACGTTTGCAGACAAAACGGTTAATCATAAAGGTGGTCTGTACACTACCAGCAGAACGATATGAATTAATGAACAAAAGTTGTTCATGGAGATTTATACGGTCCGATCATTTTGAAATCCGTGTTATGGATTGGATTAAATCCGTGTGATGGATTGCATTAAAATATTTACAGTTTTAATTTACAATTTCTTAGATACCGAAATATTCATTTCAATATGTTGCTAAGTCTTCGTATCACAGTAATGGCATTTGTGTAAACACAGAAGTCGCTCTTTATTAATTGATCCCTCATTACTGTCAGTATTTGCAGGTAAAAAACAATGTACAAATTTTTGTAAAATACAATTTTCATTTCCAAAAATATGTATACTATTTGTATTACACAAGTACAGTATTTAAAGTGATATTATTCAAATTGTCCCACTTTCATTTGTATATCTAGTTCCGATTATTACAAAGTGAATTCTGAATACAACTAGCAATCGAAACCATTAACATACGTTTAAGCGATGGAAAAGCAACTGTTATTGTTGCTCAGACTCAATAACAAGAATTGGTTAAGTTTGTGCGTGAATGAAGAATTCGCTGCTGATCCCATATATCATTCCAAATTTTTTTAATAATTTGTTGAATACATTCGAAAAGTGATGCAACTTCAGCAGTGGTCTCACCACGTGTCACATTTCTCTTATAATATTTTGACTCGCTTGACCGAGTACATAATATTCTGTATGACGAAGATTGAGCCGAATAGTATCTTGTCTCAACCGAAGAATCAATCTAGGTCATTGATTCTAGTAGGGCCGGATCAGGCGGAAGGGTTTAATGGATCCTTTCGGCCAATTAGCCAACAATATTTGAATTCAGGTATTCCTGAACAATATTTTTTCACTGAGTAAGAACAACCCTTTCAGAATATACGCAGAAAAATCATATTTAAAAAGAATGTTAGAAATGAATTAGCTTGCAGCGTTTTAAAAATTGAAGTCGAGCAGAAAATTTAGGTAGTCACAGAATAAGACTTTCAAAATTAACCCCTAACTACAAACAAAATAAAATTGTAACCAAAAAGGGATTAATACAGATCGGTGCTAGATGCCCTCAGGTAGCCAACTTTAAAATCTTTTAAACACAGCTAATTTATTTTAAGAATTAATAACAGCTCATTAAATCGAATTATACTATTAAACATATAAATAAATAAAATAAATACCCCCTCAAGCAGCTGCCTACTTTACATAAAAATTTATTTGTATTACTTAATTGGATTTAAGTATTTATTTTATATTCCTAACATACTATTTAATAAATAATAATATAAAGTATCAAGGTGTGGCCAATTTCTGCAATAGTCAAAGTAGGGCAAATTTTTAGCAAAGTAACTCAGCTTTCAGATTTAGTACATATAATTCTTCTCGATTAAGAGAATTTGCAAATGCAATATGTTAGTTATAATACACTGTTCGACTTTTTCGCAGATACTTTATAAATTGAATTTCTTTTGTAGCCATTAAAAACGATTTGAATAAACCTGCCATCTAATGTAAGGTATAAATCGAGACTTCCTGATTAAACAACAAAAGGGTGACACCTAAATTCTTCCGGGTTTAAGAGAAAAAAAAAACTTAAAGTGGAAAGAATAAAACTCTAAGCGTCGTCCCTCCTATGCAATCAGTAGTTGTTCTTTTGTATGCGAGGCAAAGTTAGCATCTCCCCTCCAAATTCTCTTAGATCAAGAGACCAAAGATCAAGAAAGCAGCCACCCAGACCACCCTTCTTATTGCTTTTCTATAGAATCCCCCTATTTCCCCTTTGATCGGCAGTCTTTCAACTCCCTTGCGGGAGCAGGTGGAGCACGTGGCTCTGGAGGGGAAAGAAGAGAGGGTTCCCATCGGGTCCCCATCTCGATTACCAACTTCACGCCTCGCCGTAGAGTTGTGGTTGAGTAGGGGCTGTAGAAGCCAGTGTGCCAGTCCTCAGGTGCGACCGCTACCAAGGCCTGCATGACGTAATGTGTCTTTAAAATTGACACATAGTAGAGGCTGATGTCGCCCCTTTTATCGGGGCTATTCGGATAGTAAATGGCGGCGCATTCCCAGGAAGTGAAAGCCAGACAGGTGCTCCGCTCCTATCCACCGCGGAAAGGAGATCATGGAACGGAGAGTGCTGCTTCTGCTGGAGGCTGACAGCATCTCTTATTTACACCTGCTTGGATGTTCTCGTGGTTGGTGAGAAACAATTAAAAACGGGAAACTGCGTGAAAATCTTTCAAGAGTCCAGTTAACTCTGAAGAAATGCTTTTAGAATGTTTCTGCAACTTTTTTAACAGATATTTATAGTCATTAACTATCGCTTGTACTTCAGAAATCTAGCCAAAAAGCAAGAGATAATTTTAGAAATATGTGAATCATCTGTCCCATTAGATTGAACTAGATATTTCTTCGATGGATTGAAAAACTATTGTTCTCGTCATACTGCTTGCCTGGAAGCCAACGATGGAACAGCAGTTTGAGCAATACATTCAGCAGAAATGGTAGAGAACGAATTAGAAGTCCCAGGGCCATAACAACGGCGAGTAAGGCATTAGCCTCGGGTGCATAAGATGAGGATGCGCAGAAAAAGACTGCTATAAAACAATATTGGGGGGCGCAATTTTTTATTCTTGCCTCGGGCGCAAAAAGAGATAGTTACGGCTATGACCATTCGACTATTGGAATCATAACATAACGTAAACCTAAATAAGAAATTTGTTTGCGTATATTCGTGCCGGGACTGAAGTTCGTACCCCCATTTATTTAGACAATGTCTAAATTTATTATTGCTAATTACAGGGGCGTATCCAGAAATTTCGAAATGGGCGGAGTGTGTTCAAGCATAGCTATGTCAAGCCCGGATTTTAAAACGATGTTTTAAAATTAAAATTATTTACATGCACCTGGGAATGTGAATGTCAAATTTACGATGTTTTGTTAATTTAATAGTGCAATTCGATTTAATGAGCTGTTATTAATTCTTAAAATAAATTAGCTGTGTTTAAAAGATTTTAAAGTTGGCTACCTGAGGGCATCTAGTACCGATCTGTATTAATCCCTTTTTGGTTACAATTTTATTTTGTTTGTAGTTAGGGGTTAATTTTGAAAGTCTTATTCTGTGACTACCTAAATTTTCTGCTCGACTTCAATCTAATGGGCAAGCCCTGGAGCTTTCAAAAAAATTATTAAGAGTGAGGGAATTGATATACAAATACCGTAAAGGAACACCTGATTTTAAAAACAAGATACTATTTCAGATTATATCTACTATCCACTTATAAAAGAATTGCTTTCTTTTAGCCTTGGAAGAACGTTGTGCATAAGTGTTATGAACATTTTAAAACAAAGAATAAAGCAAATCCTGTCAATCACTAGACGGATACCATTCATAGAAAAAATGCTTGGTAGGGTCGTAACAGTTCCAAGTCAACCTTTTACGAACTACGGTCTCTTTTTAAAAGCTTCCAACAATTGCTTTAAAACTGTGGTGAGTGATAAGGAAGTGAGCGTTAAAAACTTAAAACCAAATGGTCTTTAGAACAAGCCTTTAGAATGACCAATCTAAATATTTTAGCTTTTACCCCAAATTTTGAAGAAAAATACTTTTTTTTACTTTTTTTACGATAATGAATGAATTACTAAAATACATTTTTTTAGATATAAAGTATTATTTACTGCAACTGAAAACTATTACCTTGTGTGATAACTAAAGAAAATAGTTGAATGATATACTGTATATATACAGGGTGTCTCAAAAATATAGGTACAAACTTTTAGGGGAGGTAGATGCATGCCCTTCGTAAGCCGACTACCGCTCGAATGAGGAAATCCGAAATTTCCCCTCTAGCGCACTGATGAACAGCGCCGCCTATTGACTTACGGTGACGTTTCCGGTTATGGGTTCCTATGCAATTCTCATTCCTTTAGATGTTATCTACCTCCCTAAAAGTTTGTACCTATATTTTTGAGACACCCTGCATATATCTAGTATTTGGGAAAAAAACTATAAAACATACTAAACTTAATCAATTCGATTACTATTTGCATTATTAGAAAGATCGTGAACGAAATAATCTAATTTACAGCTACAGTCCGATTTATATTCAAAAAACGAAACGTTTCGTTTTTACTGTTTGGTAAAACGAAAGGTGCGGCTATTAAATACACCATTAGATCGATTCATCAAATTCAATAAACCAGTTTAAAATATTATAGGTATACTAAATTATAAGTCAATTTGGACGATCCGTTGTCTATAATTGGATCACTCAAAGAAATCTACAGAGAAGCAAATGGACACATTTCTACTTCGTGAAAATGATTCAACTCACTGGTCTAAAAAAAATCCTCATAAAATTACATAAGAGAAAAAAAAATATTGTTGATATACAGTCTATTAAATTAAAAATACACCATTAAATTTACCTGGTAAAACGCCACAAAATATTTGAATAACAAAGGAACTATTGGCTACGGAGGTTCAACCAGACTGTAGTAGGAGTCCAACCAATTCCAATGCTACAGCTGCTACATTTGGCTAGTGTAGGCCAATTTTGACAAGATCCTGTTTGACATTGTCTACTCGCCTCATCCTAGGTCTCCCCCTTTTCTGAGGCCTTTAGGCACACTTCTCACAATCCTATTTGCTAATCTATAGTTATGCATGTGCCAACATACGGTAAACATTATTTCAACTAGTTTTATACAAGAAAATATATTTTGAATTGCATGAAGGAGTCGTTAGAAAGAGTAAAGGTGACTTTAGAAAGGGTAAAGAGGGTGCTAGATTCAAAGAGTTTGGAAATTGCTGATTTACACTATATAGCAATATATAATAATCATAGAAGACTGTCCTCTAGACTCGTTTTTTTGTTAAAGGATCAGCGGTGAAAGTTTATATATAATTTTGATCATACTGAAACCTTCATATGTTAACTATTTCAAAATATATTACCTGCTAATAAATTATTTAGTGTACAATACATATATGTAGATCTGATGCAGTAAAAACTATTTTTAAATAATTTCTAAAACTATTTTAAACATTTGACATTATTGACAAGTGTTAAAAAAAACATTATCCACAAGTTGCCAATGGGACATTATTGACAATTGTCAAATAACAGATCTTCAAATGACTCCAATTTCATTTCTATACATCAGTGTTTTCCCCCCACGAGTTGAAATCAAGAGGAAGAGTGAGTGTTATAATTTTTCATGAAGATGTTGCATTATTTAAGGAGATAAAGAGATGGGTGATAATGGCTATTGGCACTGTATGCAGATGGTTGATCATTAGATTCTAGGGCTGGTGAACACTTCCTACCATGGGGTATAAGGAAAACCCTGGGATTAATTAAAACTGAGTTATTAACTATATCCATACTAAAATTATGAAACACTCTGAACCTACATGGGGCGGGGGTGGCTCAGTCGGTAGCGCGCCAGGCTCGTAATCTGTAGTTCCCAGGTTCGAGTCCCAGCTGGGTCAGCGTTGAGATTTATCTCCGCAAAATTCCCCGCCCTGCCCACGGTCAGTAGGGGACACCGATGGGCTTGGAAAGGCCGCCGTCCGTCGGATGGGACGTTAAGCCGTGGCCCCGTGTGCGGGAGAGCCATACCCTGTGCACGTTAAAGAACACGCTGGATGGCCTTGACGGGAGACTACCATCTGTCTCCCAACAGCTGTTCCAGTGGGTCCCCTCTCCCATCCTTCTCTGAGCCTTCGGGGTTCATGTGACCTGGCCATTTAGCCCATGGTGTGCAAAAAAGTGCCGCTCAGAGGTAAAACAACCCAACCCAACACAACTGAACCTACATAAAGCAGAAAGAAGTAGCAACATAACTAATCACGAAATATAAATCGTATGTCACGTAAAACAAATCAATCCTGATTTTACGTATGGGTGTTATCTTATGGGATAAAAGTTGCATTTTTCTTTCTCTTCCTTTTTGTAATTTAAATATATAAAGGTGATGAATAGAAAAATGGAAACATCCTCATCTTATGTCAATAGAGAATCAAATTCGAGACTCCGTAAACTGATTAAATAGATTTTTATAGAAACACATGACTGAAAATAAATATAAGATATTAATTCAACCATAGCCGTCCCGTGGCCGAGTGGTTAGCACGCTTGGCTACTGATCTAAAGGACCTGGGTTCGAGCCCCAGATTAGGCATGGATGTGTGTCGTTTTTCTGCTGAGGTCCTGCCATCCTCTCAGATCTACTACTGTGGCATATAAATTGACAGGCTCCTGTCAGCCTCTGTGGCAGCAGCTGCTTGAGGGGGTATTTATTTATTTTATTTTTAATTCAACCATAGACGCCTCTTTTAACTTTTCCACGGGGCAGAATAATTATATCAGGGCGGGATATAGCGGGTAAGGGCCATGCCCCACCCACCCCTTTGAAAATACTATTAAATATTAACGGAGGCAAAAAAATTATTAAACTTGTAATTCACGAAATTTTTACCCCCTTACGTTTTTCCGACTCGATTGAGTCACTTGTTATATCCGAATATTTATGTGACTTTTCACGAAAAATGGTAGAAAAAATGACCGTTCGTTTTAACGAGAACTGTGAAGAAGAAAAAAAATCAGTAAAAATATTTTAACTCTTTCTCTCATGTTCAAAATTGTATCTCGCAAGTTATTCGAATATCGGCATTTCCTCTGAATGGCAGCATTTGCCTCTTCTAAACGCTTTAAAATGCTACTTATTATTTTCAACATAATGAATGTGTCAGCCTTTTCCAGTTGTTTCAGAAATACATTTGTTCTTACGTGTCGGTTGCACTGAATTAACTAAACACACGAACCAGTCAAGCCAGACCTCCGACACTATCTCGGTGCTACCACAGCGTAGCTATTATCTCTATTCAGCATTGACAACCTCAATTAAAGAAAAAATTCTGCTTTGATGTAAAAATTATCGCTATTCAAAGTTCACTATTGAATGTATGCTAATTTGTATTTTGTTTCGCACGATCAAAGATGCAAAAAAAAAATCCTACCTTGACATAAAAAGATGCAAAATATAATTTGTGCTTTTCAAATGATAAAATGACGGGAGGCGAAGAGATATCTTTTCCCCCATGTCTAAATAAGCATAGGACAATTGCTCCCGTCGCCCCCGAGTTGGCAGTCGGCGCCTATGAATTCAATTGTGCAAATTTCGATTTTGAATATGTAATATCCTTTTAGTACTTATAGTAATAGAAGTTTGAATAACAGAAATGTCAATCATAAGAATTCATCTCGGAAGTTAATTAAAATCTTTAAAAAGTACAATTTTGAAAACCATTTAATAAAATAAGTGTTTTAGAGTTTTGTACAAATAGTTCCTTTCTATAATTGTCAGTTATACACAAATTTCTTACGCCTAACTTGTGATTCAGATAGCTTTGAATGAGATTTAAATTTATCCAGTTCTATTTTCCTATAAAAAGCTTATTGTAGAAATTACGGATCATCCAATCTGACTATCCATTGACTTAACATGGGAATATTTCCATTCTTCTGTCCTGCATCTGTATATTAGTCTAAAGGAAAACATAAGCTGCGAAATTTGGACACCTGTTAAATTCACACTTTTACATAGCTATGCATAATATAAATATTCCCTCGAGCAGCTATTTGCCGCAGAGGTCTGGCAGGAGCCTGTCATATTATCTGTGAAGAAGGCAAGACCTCAGCAGAGAGACAACACATCCATGCCTTAAATAATGCCACAAAAAATTCAAGATAGAAATTTAAATAGTATTTCAATAGAATTTTTGATAGAAAATAGCACAAAAAATATAAAGAATTTAATAATTAGCGGCATAGTTCCATTTTTCAGTTAACTCAATTAAAAACGGCGACAATCGTTTTACTCAAGTTTAAGCTCGAAAACAATTTTCGCACATAATTCTGTATATTAATTTAAATTATTATGAAAAATTCTTTCGAAAAGGTTAGACGATAAATTTTAGATTCATGCCTTAGAAGTAAAAAAAAAACACGGATTTACCTGGTGGACGAAGACATCAGGACCGTCATCACTGGGGGTGATGAAACCCCAGCCTTTTGCCACGTTGAACCATTTACATTTGCCTCTCCTGCGGGCCGCCGTCCCTTCTGTGCCCCCTAGTAAAAAAAATAACATTAATACAAACTCATTTTATGTATAATAGCTAACTGAAACAGAAATTTGTAAAGATAATTGTTTTTGTGTAAAAGAAAATATGGTTACTGGGGTGTCAGCAACTAATGATTTTCTTGGGTTTAGATTAACGCTTTTTGGATGTACATATTTCCTTTTTACTAAAGTTTCATAGGTAGCATATATTTCAAGGAACGATGACGATCTCATATATATATTTTCATGCAAGAGGAGATGCTTCTTTCTACCCATACCTGCAAAAACGGTTGTCAACGGTTGGTTACTAATTATTGCTTTATGTTTAGCAACTGGATGTTTACTTTAAATAAGAATAGAGAGGAAAAATTGTCCTTAGCTGGGTGGGATCGAATCCGAACCCACGACTTCCAGATAACATGTCAGGTGCTCTGACCGCTGAGCAAGATGCCCTCTATTGGTGACTTTAAGCTTTTATGCAACTGCAGTAATTCCCATTGTTTAAAAAACAAGTAAGAGGCCTAATTAATTATTCATGAAGCATATATATTGATATGGAATACATTGATATTCATAATTAAAGCATAGATCACATAAACAGCCAGATCACATTTAGCAAAATTTGTTTACCTCTGAGCGGCACTTTTTTTGCACAAAATAGTCTAAAGAGAAGGTTAGGGAGGAGACCCACTGGACAACTGTTGGGAGATAGATGGTAGCCTCTCGTCAAGGCTATCTATCATATTCTTTAACGTGTACATCGTATGGTTCTCCGGCACACGGCTTAAAGTCCCATCCAACGAAAGGCGGCCTTTCTAAAATGTTGAGACTCTATACCTATTGATCCATGGTTTGCATTCCATGGACACTATGCCAGAGACAGGCCCAGTTCAAATGGTGTCAAGAATATGTAGTCTGCACTCGTGATCAATGGAAGTCATGTCCTCTTCATAGACGAGTCATGATTTTGTCCGATAATTGATTCACGATGTGCTCATCGGGAGAGAATTGCGGAACTGCAAACAGTACCATAACATGGCAGTGAGGAGAGCTTATGGTAGTCTGACAGTCGGTTTTCTGTAGGAGATCGTACAACTTCCATGTGTTTCAGGAAGGTACTGTTAAAGCTCAGATATGCAGGAAGAGGTTTTAGAGGCGTATGTTAAGCCTTATGTAGAAAGCAGTGGGTCAGAAATTTGTCCTTAAAAACGATAATGCTCGTTACACACCAATTTCTTCAAGATCAAGGTATCCAACGTATGGACCAGTCATATTCTCTATACCTCAACCACTTCGAATTTCTGTGGTGGAAGGATAGCTGCCGTAATTTCCAAATCATTGACTCGCTCAAGAATTTTTTGAGGAACACTGGGACTTTACTGCTCTGAATCTTTGGATCATTTTATTGAAGACATCATGATTCAACATCATTAGGTAGACTTCGGTATTAATCGCTGATTTTTTAATCCTGTTCACACTACTATTTTCAGGTGCTCATCCTTTTTAATTTCCAAAATCTGTTTTTCTCTTTTGCACATTTCTGCACCTGCATTTTGGTGTTCGTGTAAAACTCTCATAATCGAACCGCTTTGCCAAATTTCATTCTCATTAGTGATACCGATAAGCATATTTTTGGTGCTTCTTGCTTCAATCTTGATAACCGAGATAGTTAAATTGCTACTGATACAAATTATTACACTATAGTATAAGAGGACAATTTGCAGATACAACTGCACAAAAGATCACGGCTTAATGTCTCATCCGACGGACGACAGCCTTTCCCAGCCCATCGGTGTTCCCTACTGACTGAGGCAGGGCAGGGAGTTTTGAGGAGATAAATCTCAACACTGGCCCAGTGGGACTCAAACTTGGAAGTTACAAATTACGAGCCTGGCACGTACCAACCGAGACATCCCCGACCCACCTTTTATAGGTGGGTCGGGGGTGTCTCACCTAAAATAATAGATCAAAATGATCTGGCATATCTCCCTTTCAAATTCGGAGAATAGCTCCTTTACAAGGTACTAAAGGTTCTGTACACGAGATGGCAGGGTCAGTTTTTCTGTGCTATGGTTGGTCAGTTTTGTGACTAATTAAAGGGAATGAATATACACTCAGCGGCTACTATTAGATACAGTTTCATGTTATGTTAATACTAACTTAGATACAAAATTTCGCAACTTGTGAAATAAGCTTTCTATGAAAAAATGTGATGGAAGATAATTTAAAGATCTCAACAAATCTAATTGAATAAAGATTTTCAACAGTATTCTTTCAGCATTTTGAGAGTTACGGAAATTGGTATATTTAACAGCAACAATGCCAGTTTAAATAATTGTTCTTAAAATTTAATTAAAAATAGTTAAAACGAAAGGAATAACGACTATACTAAACTTTAATGACATGTATAAGAATAGTAGAGAAAATCACAGATAATAAATATTCTTGTAACCATGGTACTCATGAAAGGTTTTGAAAAAATGAGTTTCGCCTCGAGTGGTAATAACATGCCAGGTGCTCTATCACTGAACTATGCAGAGTTGGCCATTTTTCAACAATAACAATTTCAACAAATTTCCTATTTTTTGAAAGAATAGCTAGCTGTCGATAGCCGAGTGGTAGAGTACCTGACCTGTTATCGGGAGGTCATGGGTTCGCATCCCACTCGAGGCAAAACTTATTTTTTCAACAAAACCTTTCACGTGTAAGAGCATTTTTTAAGCAGTTCGAGTAATAATCATGTTAATTTTATATGTTTTTTTTCTGCAAAACGAGATAACTTGCTACGTGCTTCAGCTTTATAACTCTTAAAATACCGAATGAATATTATTGGAAATCAAGATTCAAATAGATTTGATCGGGATATTAAATCATCTAAATTTCATAACATGTTTATTTAAGAAGTTATTGAGTTCTGTATTTGAACAAGTGGCCACTGAGTTCGTATCTAGCACCATTTAAACGCAAAATTTTAAGACAGCCAAATACTATAAATGAACATTGCCTATTAGTTAACATCGTATGATTTTCATCGTCAAAATTTTAAATGTTATTATTGTCTATTTCGAAATTTGTCACCCATTTTACTTCGATAATTTAAAGAGTACTAACACTAAGGCTGGAACAGAGTTGATTTTAAAATCGTGAAGCGAAAAAGTAAGCTTTTCTATAAAGAAAAAAATTCTTTTATTGCAATTTATTTTTCCTGCCTATGTCCTGTTACTGTATTTGAAACATCTCCCTCTTCCGTTCTAAATCCTCTCCTCGTTTACTGCGGAAAACTGCAAAACGATAACCAGATGCCAAGCCTTCCGGAAAAAAAAAAAGTGCAATAGCGCTATTTTCATTCGCGAAGCCGCTCTTTGTAAGCTGCGATCGTTATATCGCGGAAACATTATTACTTTAAAAAAAAACTTCATACACACAGGAAGCATTACCTTTGAATATGGTTACTGGTTTTGCTCTTTTTGACGGTAAGGTAATCGTTTTCTTTAATGAATATTTTTTTTTTATTTTTCTCCAAAAGTTCATTACACTTAGCAAAAATTTTTAACTGTTTTACTGTTTCCTGCGTAAAAATATCTGATTATAAAAGATCATTTCACGTTGAATTGAAATCTGATTTTAACTTTTTTCTATCACGTCTCGATTTTGAGAAGAACGAATTTTTTTTTTTGTGTTTCAGGTAATATTGGGACGAAAACACCTTGACCATGTGCTGGAGGTCTTATTATTGCTAAAAGCAAATTAGAGTGAACAACGGATATTTTGTTTTCGCAGAGAATTCTGATATTTTTGAGTTGCAAAATTACCAGTCGTTTAAATAAACGTGTTCTTTTTAAATCATAAGTATTGTGAAAGACAGAAAAACGAGATCCTTTAATCTATTATCATAAATGATTTGCACACGAAACAACAGATATGAGATGTCTGCTGTTTATCTTGAAAAGAGGAGTAAAACGCTTTCCCTGATATTCCACAGTAAACACTCCACAAATGCAATAAAAATTTATCAGGGCTATTTACATATTTAAGGGCCATAT
This sequence comes from Ryuthela nishihirai, assembly GCA_038380435.1. Classification (NCBI taxonomy): domain Eukaryota; kingdom Metazoa; phylum Arthropoda; class Arachnida; order Araneae; family Heptathelidae; genus Ryuthela; species Ryuthela nishihirai. The sequence goes on along the minus strand of JAWZYU010000024.1, from coordinate 48,367,603 downwards.
TTTCATTTTAAGATGTTACTTGTCTACTACTTATTTACTTTATTTAATTGTCATTTCTACACTCAGACAAAATAAAAACTATATCAAAGGCAACTTTAACAATGTACGGTATTAAAAATATTCAAAACCACACAACGACAATCAAAACAAATGCATAAGAGCAAGAATATTAGGAAAATATTGCAAATTTTAGGTTATAGCATGCGCTTAATTTGTCACGTGATGTGCTATTGACAACTATCAGGCAATTACTACACTAGTGACAACATAAAAATCAGTTTATTTTACCCTTTAAATAGTCTAACACTGTTAGGCTATTTACCTAACTGTGCTGTAATTTCCGAGTTTTTCAATAAAATTGAAACCAGTTTGAGCATAAAGAAAATACAAAATTAGGCTAACCTATATTTTGCCGTCCCATGGCCGAGTGGTTAGCACGCTTGGCTACTGATCTAAGGGTTCGAGTCCCGGATAAGGCATGGATGTGTGTTTTTCTGCTGAGGTCCTTGCCATCCTCTCAGACCTACTGTGGCATATAAACTGACAGGCTCCTGTCAGATCTCTGTAACAATTGATGACGATTGAAGCAGCTGCTTGAGGGGGTATTTATTTTTATTTTTTGTGATAGTTAGATATCAGTCTGGCAATTTTGAAAGGCTGCCGTTACCTATCATAGATGGCGCTACGTGAGACAAAAAAAAATCGGGACGCTTCATAAGGTACAATTAGGTGAGAAATGAACTAGCCCTTAATAGTTTAGTGGTTAGAACACTTGTGTATCTGCGAGACGTGGATTCAAGCCCCACTCACGACGAAAATTTTTCAGCAAAATTATTTCTTGAAGATAAAGCTGTATCCTCACATACAAAAATAAATGCCACATATTATAAAATAGCAAACAGTTCTCTATCGTTGTTTTCACTAAATTAATAGTTATTTAGAATTAGATAATTATTAATAGTTAACTGCCCGCAAAATAGTTTCGCAGTAAAATTAATTACTAATATTGCGTTTAATATGCGAGTTGAGTATGGTACTGTCAAGAGTTCTCAAGTCTTGGTGAGATATTGGGCAAGGTCGGAGGTCAAACTGATATCAAAACCATTTCCTTGGTTTTAGAAAACAGAGTATAGAAGTGTTACTTTCGATACACAAATGGCTTTTTGAAATTATTTCGTTTATTTTGGGTTGGGTTGTTTTACCTCTGAACGGCACTTTTTTGCACACCATGGAACTAAATGGCCAGAACGCAAGGACCCTGAAGGCTCAGGGTCCTAGAAGATTGGGGGAGGAGACCCACTGGAACAGCTGTTGGGAGACAGATGGTAGCCTCCCGTCAAGGCCATCCAGTGTGTTCTCTAACGAGCGCAGGGTGTGGGTCTCTCCCACAGACGGGCCACGGCTTAACGTAACATCCGACGGACGGCGGCCTTTCCAAGGCCATCGGTGTCCCCTACTGATCGTGAGCAGGGCGAAGGGGTTTTGCGGAGACAAATCTCAAAGCTGACCCAGCTGGGACTCGAACCTAGGAACTACAGATTACGAGCCTGGCTACCGACTGAGCCACCCCCGCCCCGTCGTTTATTTTTATACCTACGTATGTAAATCTTGCGACCCATCTATTGGGAGCTACTGCTTTTAAACATGAAATATTCATTTACAAATTCGAATTACGGATATTGAATATTATTATTTCCTGAAGAGAGATTACATTGTATTACAAAGAAGCAAAACTTAAGTATTATTTCATTACTATGGATGAAATGTTGCCTGCTGGAAGGCATTTTAACTTGGATGAGGTTGGCCATTGGTAGCGCGCTAGGATAGTAATGTGTTGTTCCCTGTTTCGAGTACCAACTGTGCCAGCGTTGAGATTTATCTCTGCTAACTTCTCCCTGCCCTTTGTCAAAAAGGAGATCCGGTGGGCTTCACAAGGCTGCCGTTTTCTGTACACTGCCACTTAAAGCCATGGCAGTGCGCAGGAGAGCCATAACCTGTGGACTTTAAAGAACACACTGGATGACTTTACGGGAGACTTCCGTCTGGTAACACTGTGCAGTATGAATTCATTCTGGAAAGCTGTTAGACATTCTGTTCGGTCTCTTCCTTTTCTCTCAAAACCCAAAGATTTTGCGCATTGTGTGCAAAAAAAAGTGCCTCTCAGAGGTAAAAAAAATCTAACATCCTGCCAGCTGGAAAGGAATTTTTTTTTCGAAAAAAGTTCTGCATAACCAGATGTGGGTGGAAATTTGAAACTTGTTTATTCTGCAGGTATGAAACTATTTTGAACTAAGCAAACAGGTTTACTTTTTCATCCATTACCAGTTTAAACATTGCAATTTTCTGTTTCTTTAATGTCACACTATCTATTAAGCATTCTCTTCTTTACACTTGCCTTATTCTTATTCTTACTTTACGCTTGCCCTCGATGAAAAGATGGCAACAACAGGCTTGGAAACGTCACCATCCGTGGCATGGAACGCTAAGTCATGATTTCGTATGTCGGAGAATCGTATATATCCTTTGCACGTTAAAGAAAGCGCTGATTGGCTTCGATCAGAAGCTTCTATCCGCTTCTCAGAGTTGTCTATTGAATAAGCTACTCAACCCTGAGAAATTTGTTCTTGGTTCAATTCCACACTTTATAAAATATTGAGATTCTTTATTGTGTTGTGTCATGGGGTAAGAAAAGACTCAAATTAGCCATCACCTGTCTGATGAAATATTAGGCTGTGGTTTGTGTACAGTAGGAGTCGTAGCCTGCATAAGTTATAGAGCATATGATAGGCTGCTCATTGCATTTTGAAGCTGCCAGTAATAAATAATGTGAAACCGCACTCTTTTATATAGTAGGGACTCAGGGATAAATCAGCTTAATCCGCACCTGCTAAAAGGCTGTAATTAAATACAATTCAGTGTTTTTTCACATCCAGTATTATAAATAAGAATTTTGTACTCTTGTGTCACGATGCCCTTGTTACCTGTGTAAGTAAAGATTTTAATTGTTGGGAGATCTGTTTTTAAAATATTAATATTTCTCGACTTCCAACTCCGAATGTTGTCATCTTTTTTTCGAGTTTGTAAAAAAAAGTCTGCATTTCCTTTAGCTATTTGTTTATAAACATTGATGACGATTGAAGCTCCCATGCTCGCTACTATTATGTTTAATTTACTGGAAACATTTTCGTTGTTATGAATTCTAATCTTTTACCACATTTTAACTTCTTTCCCAATTCAAAAACCTGCTTTACGCTTCTGAAAAATAAAAAGTTAGTTGCCATTTGGAATTCATTTCCTAGTGGTTCTATAAAATTTTGCCTCATTCCAGTCATATTTTTGAAAACATCTATATATCAAGTGAGAATGAAAATATTAGCTTTCCAAAGCGTAAATCAGATGTTCTGGCGCGTTTGTGGTTCAGAATACCGAAAAGGTTTAAGCGCATTTTAAATCTCCGTCGACGGCTGAACATGTAGTGACTTTCAAGTCAGCTTCGAGCACCATTTGAAAAAAAAAGGCAACGAAGATTTGACATTGAAGAAGTTCCTCAAAAATCGCAGCACGAATAAAATAAAAAAAAACTAACGCTTTTAGCAAAGCAGCCATAAAAATATCTCGGTTATGGGGAAAGCTTATATGTTTTCTATGTTGTGCAGAACGAAGGAAAACTAAGGTATGGCAGTGCATTGATGTAATATTATAAATGCTGTTGAATACAGAACGCGAAAAAAAATTAAGTTGTACATGTTATCGAGTGCAATATATTTGGAGAACTGAATTAATGTATATTGATTAAAAAAAGTCAAGCTTTTAAAGTTATAAAATGGATATTTCGAATTTAAACATAATGCAAAATTAATAAATGAAAAAAATCGTATGAAATTAAATCTTTTATATATATATGTATAATCTGGCCAAATCGTGAGGGGGGCATATGTGTGAAAACCTCTCACTTTGAGAATGCTAATAACCGGAATGGAGACTACTAAAACGAAATGGGGGGCGGGGGGGGGGCTCAGTCAGTAGCGCGCCAGTCTCGTAATCTGTAGTTCCAGGTTGGAGTCCCAGCTGGGTCAGCGTTGAGATTTATCTCCGCAAAATTCCCCGCCCTGCCCACGGTCAGTAGGGGACACCGATGGGCTTGGAAAAGCCGCCGTCCGTCGGATGGGACGTTAAGCCGTGGTCTCGTGTGTGGGAAAGCCATACCCTGTGCACGTTAAAGAACACGCTGGATGGCCTTGACGGGAGGCTACCATCTGTCTCCCAACAGCTGTTCCAGTGGGTCCCCACCCCCAACCTTCTCTGAGCCTTCGGGGTCCATGTGACCTGGCCATTTAGAGGTCAACCCAACTTTGGGCTTGTGTGTATGTGTGTATTATTTGCTTTTGTGCTCATTAAAAAAACCGTATTTGTTGGCGTTGAACGGCGATTTATTAATCTTACAGCTAGCTACTATTTCTTTGCGACTCTTAGAGTGACATCCATCAGCGCAAAAAAATAAACACATTTCCCCCATTATAATTAATCCATTGCAAAATGTCATGTGTTTTTAACAGTTTCTACTAGCATATCTACCGAAAACATAGGCAGCTGAATAAAGATTTTCATTCAAATAATAGCAGCGGTCCTTTGTTTCGGAACATATGAAGAATATTTTGATTTTGTCAACATTCATTAAAATATTTGTGAACTTTATTCGTATTACTCAGTTAACTTTATAACATTGTTTCTTGCCAACTCCTTGATTTTTTTCTAGATCCGGCAGGGCCTGGTGACAATAATATAGGCCTGTACTGCACATTATATAATTTAGGTTCAAAAGTTAAAAAAATTAAAACGAAAAAAACATGAAAAACGAAAAAAATAACGAAAAATCAAAACTTAAAGAAAAGTCGCAATTTAAGAGCACAAATATTAATTAAGAGCGTAATGGATGATTTTGGATTTGCAATAATAAAAAATATATTGAACATTTTTGAAGCATTTCTATTTGAAATCCGACTTGACTCCGATATACTTTTATCTATCTGTCATCTACAAATCTACTCCGAAAATTTTGTGCCTCTATTTTTTCCGATTTCATATTGTTTGAACAGACGGACAAAAAGAAAATTAATCTTCTGTTTACAAAATACGCTTAAAAAGAAAAAGCAAAACTGGGTAAAGTGTTTCCCAGGTAATCAAATCCTCAGCCTAGATCTGTCTTTGGTGGTTGACCGCCAATTGCATGGTTCGCCTTAAAGAGCCAATTGTGGGCAGATATTTTAGGGAAGCCACTGGCTATTGTAGTAGTTTGAGATTTTTAAATATATATAATATATTTAACGTGTTATATATATATTGATACGGTACACATGGAAGAGAAAAACCAAGGTGCTATTTCTAAGGTGTTCGAGTTTCTCGTCCACTGAAATAGCAGTTAGATTCTCTGAACACTGCAACACTAAAACATCAGCATCCTCAAACAGCCATGGGCTACGAGGTCCAATCAGACCGTGCAATTTAGTTCTCCAAGCATATCTGTCTTGAGCAACATCTGCTGCATCTGGCCATTGCACACCAATTTTAACAAGGTTCTGTTTGACATTGCCCACCGCATGCATCCTAGGTCTCCCCCACTTTCTGTGGCCTTTAGGCACCTTGTTCATAAACCTATTCGCCAATCTATAATTATCCATACGGGCAACATGGCCAAACCAACGGAGTCTCTCTCTGCACAATATGCTGCTTAAAGGGGGTTGCAGACTCCATTGCCTAACCTCATCATTAGTTACAAAGTTGAACCATCTAATGCCCAAGATACTACGTAAGCATCTAGAATCAAAAGCATCTAGTTTCCTGTTATCTTGTTTACACAGCGTCCAAGTTTTACTACCATAACTAACCCTAGAAAGAACCAAACTATTATACAGTCTAATTTTAGTCTTCAGGTGTATACGCCTATTTCTCTACACTCTCCATAGATTCTTAAAAGTCCCGGCAGCAATCCCTATCCGTCTGTTAATCTCATGCCGCACATCACCAGTATCTATTATATAGCTCCCAAGATAATTAAACTGTGACACCTGTTCAAGATTGCAACCATTCAGATTAACTGAATCACAGCCTGCCTGACCAATTTTCATCACTTTAGTTTTCTCTCTGCTTATAATCAAACCTACTCTAGTACCAGTTTCATCAACAGCTCGAATGAAAGAGTTCATCTCATCAACATCATTTGCCAAAAGGGCTAAATCATCAGCATAATCTAAATCAGAAATTTTCGTATCTCCAGTCCATTTAAGGCCAAAATCTTTCCCTTGAAGTGAATTTCGCATAACATAATCAATAACCAAGCTAAAGAGAAAAGGAGACAAAATGCACCCTTGTCGAACACCAGAAGTAATGCTAAACCAATTGCTACAAGCCTTACCAACTCTCATACACGACTCAGTGTTATTATAGAGAGCTTTCATTATGTTAACTAACTTGTCTGGTATACCATGTGATCTCACAATCAACCACAAATTATGACGATCAACAGAGTTGAGTTGTTTTACCTCTGAGCGGAACTTTTTTTGCACACCATGGACTAAATAGCCTGGTCACATGAACCCCGAAGGCTCAGAGAAGGTTGGGGGAGGAGACCCACTGGAACAGCTGTTGGGAGACAAATGGTAGACTCCCGCCAAGGCCATCTAGCGTGTTCTTTAATGCGCACAGCATATGGCTCTCCGGCACACGGAGCCAGGGATAAACGTCGCATTTGACGGTCGGCGGCCTTTCCAAGCCCATCGGTGCCCCCTACTGACCGTAGGCAGGGAGTGGAATTTTGCGGAGATAAATCTCAACACTGACCCAGCTGGGACTCGAACCTGGGAACTACTGATTACGAGCCTGGTACGCTACCAACTGAGCCACCCCCGACACATCAACACAGTCGAAAGCTTTTTTGAAATCAGCAAAGCAACCAAAGGTTTCTGAAACTCTGAACATTTCTCAAGAATCTGCCTAAATGAAAATATCTGATCCACACATCCCCTACCACTTCTGAATCCACATTGCTCATCACGCAATTGACTGTCAACCAGATTCTGAATTCTATTAAGCACAATCATGGAAAGAACTTTACCTGGAACAGAGAGTAGGCTGATACCCCTATAGTTATCACAAGAACTGCGATCACCTTTTTTGAAAATAGGGATAATAATAGCTCTGGTAAAATCTTTAGGAACCATGCCTTTATCATAAAGATATTCAAAATTTCAGTCATCTAAGTGGTAACCGAAACATTCCCAGCTCTAAGCATTTCTATAGTAATTTCATCTACCCCTGGGGATTTATGAAGTTTAAGTTTAGAAACAGCCAAAATAACTTTAGATTGTGTTATAGGGTCAACATTAAAGCCACCAATGCATCTATCATCATTACAAATAATGGGAATGAACTAACCACATTGTTTAGAACATCACTGCAATGCTCAGCTCACCTAGCCATGACATAATCCTTCAATCCCTGTATACCTGTCCGTTTTCTACCACACAAAACATTAACTATCTGGTACAGCTCTCTGCTTTTGTGCTGTCTAACTCTTCCTCGGCTGTGCCGGCCAAGCCAAAGATTCTTATCAACAGCTAACTGATTCTTTACACGTTAATTAAGCTCTCTGCAATGGGTTGGGTTGTTTTACCTCTGAGCAGCACTTTTTTGCACACCATGGGCTAAATGGCCAGGTCACATGGACCCCGAAGGCTCAGAGAAGGTTGGGGGAGGGGACCCACTGGAACAGCTGTTGGGAGACAGATGGTAGCCTCCCGTCAAGGCCATCCAGCGTGTTCTTTAACGTGCACAGGGTATGTCTCTCCCGCACACGGGGCCACGGCTTAACGTCCCATCCGACGGACGGCGGCCTTTCCAAGCCCATCGGTGTCCCCTACTGACCGTGGGCAGGGCGGGGAATTTTGCGGAGATAAATCTCAACGCTGACCCAGCTGGGACTCGAACCTGGGAACTACAGATTACGAGCCTGGCGCGCTACCGACTGAGCCACCCCCGCCCCTCTCTCTCTGCAATGTAGTCCTATTAATCAATACCCTACTGGTCCTATTAGGACCAGTAGGGTATTGATTAAGGACATTCCTGCAGTTCTTTCTTCCTGAAATTAGCTTAAGTGCCTTATCATCCAAATAATTCTGCCTCCTCTGCTCCTTTTTTCCTAAAAGAGTACTGTTAGTTTTCAAAAAAGCTTGTTTAAAATGGTCCCATTCTTCCTCAACTTCAGTAGTAAGCAAACCTTGATTGTCATAATGACTAAATAGCTTTAGCTATAACTTGGTCTTTCAGAGCTTCTGTATTAAAGGTAATCAAAAATATGCCTGCAAGAACATTGAAAGCTCACTCTTGACTGGGTAAATTTTTTAATTTTTTCCAGCTGTAGAAGATTTTAAATCTGCACAAAAGAAACTTTATATATGAAAATAAAAAGATGTAACGAAAAAGATCTAAATTACTGAAGACATGAGATAAAAATGTTGTGAAAGGTTAGAAGCCGAAGCAGAATTATTTGGAAGATAAGGCACTCAAGCTAATTTCAGGAAGAAAGAACTGCAGGAATGTCCTTAATCAATACCCTACTGGTCCTAATAGGACCAGTAGGGTATTGACTAATAGGACTACATTGCAGAGAGCTTAATTAACGTGTAAAGAATCAGTTAGCTGCTGATAAGAATCTTTCGACTTCCTGCTATCCCAAAACTATTGAAGGTATGAAAGTACTTATATATATATATAAGAACTTTCATATATATATACGTACAATATATTATATATATCCCCTCAAGCAGCAACTTGCCATAGAAGTCTGACAGGAGCCTGTCACTTTGTACGCCATAGTAGATCAGTTGAGGAAGGCGAGACCTCAGCAGAAAGACAAACATCCATGCCTTACACGGGGCTCGCACCCAGGTTCATCTGATCAGTTGCCAAGAGCACTCTAGGCTACGGAATGGTTGAACCTATATTACTAAGGGTATTTTACATAATAGCTTTGGATCGCCTATCTACTGACCGTGGAATAGGAAGAAACAACTGTGATCTGATGTACTAGATATTTCGGCGTTCTAATAAATGAAAAAAGGAAGTCCCTAAAGATGGTAAGTTTGATTGAATACGGCATTTGTACATGCACTACCTTAAAATGCGTTAAAAATAGTATTCTAAATAATCTAGATTGCCGACTCCATTCTCCAAGTGCTGCAAACTAAAAGAAAAAACACGAAAACAGTTTCTGCTACATTCGTCTTGATCGTTTTCCGATTAATGGATTATTAATGAGCCCACTGTAAAGAAATCTTGCTCAAAAACAAGAGCTTGTGCAGGTTTTATTAAGGCAATTATATGCCGTACACAGTAATTAGACGAGGCTCTTCATTTGCTAATGCTGCTATGATGCTATCAACCCATTTCTTTCCTATTTCATCTTAGTGATGAAAAATGATACTTTTAACTTCGCCATTTATCATCACACGAAGCTTGATCGATAATAAGAGAAATTATAGTAATGCTGAAATATTAAGTATCAAATATCTGTTAGTTTTGTAGCATCTTTAGTAGCAATGGATACAAAAAACCAGCAATTACATGTGTTAAAAATATAAGGATTACAAAAGCGGGGAAAAAAAGTACAAAAAATTGATTATTTTTATTCTAAATATTTTTGCCACATAAAATGGAATTCTCATAGATCACTGTCTCTGCAGAAGTATAAGAAAAAAAATCTGTATGTTAGACTTTATAAATAGAAAAATATTTTCGTGCTTAGTAAACAATAAATTCGTTTTATTTTTCACTGGAAAATTTACCCAAAATTGCTCCGATCATCATTAACTATATTATTTTGTTGTTGTTTTGGAAAATAAAATAACAACAAATAAATTTGTGTGGAAGGTCTTAATCGTCCATCACTAGGTGCATATTGTTGTTATAACCAAGAAAGCAGTTACATTCACTAGTTGCAATAAATCAGAGAAAAGAACTAGAATTACCGTTAGCAGCAGTTTTCGCTGCAGTTAGTAATGGCAAAAATGATATAAGTATATACCGAATTTGCCAGGTTACTAAAGCATTCTTTTTTCCCTGGCATAATGAACCCTTACATTGCTTTAAGTCAGTAGTTCGCAACGAGGACGTTTAAGAAATTTGTTGATAAGGAAGGGTAATGAGGTTTGTCAAACCGAGAATGGGGGACTACCATCTAGTTTTCAACTAGTTTTATATAGGGTGGGGTGGTGCAGCTGTGGGAGGAAACCTTTCTTGACGGGCATTGGCTAGACATTTTGACGTCACAGCGGGGAGACGTCGGTAAACAAAGCTTATCAGAAGGTTACGGTAATATTGATTCCTGCTGGCAGAAAGTGCAAAATTACAATTTCAGTTCTTTTAACTGTCTGAGGTCTATCTAGCCATCAGGGAAATATTTATTGCTCTAGATACACATTAATCAGCCACTTTATTACGTAAAATTCCGTATTATGTCAATAGTAATTGAAATACAGAACTCATAATGATGATTATTCTCATCTTAAATTATTCATTTTTTGAAAAAGTGTGACTGAAGACAATTTAAAGATTTGAAATCTGTTTCTAGATTTTTTTTTTTAACAATATACGTTCTTTATTTAGAGTTAAGGAACTTGGAATACTTAGCAGCAATAATTCCAATTTGAGCAATTGCTCTCAAAAGTTATGCTAAACTTTACTAATTACGTCTAAGAGAATTTTCAGCAGTTCACATGACAATTAGGTTAATTTTCGCTAATTCTGAATGATATTTTGCAGAAAGAGCTCACTTGCTAAGCGTGAGTTGTGGAAGCTGAAACAATTTCCTTAACTCACATTTTCATCTCTTGAAATATTGAAATCATATTAATGGAAATCGAGATGTAAATAGATTTTATGTTCCTAAAATTATTTTCAAGTATACATTTTCATAAAAATATTATTTAAGGAGTTAATAAGTCCTATATATGCGTTACTATTAACATAATGTGGAACTGTACCTAATAAAATGGCCCTTTGAATATATGTTGATATTACGGATATCAATCATAATTACATCATCTCTAATTTATATGGAATTACTATAGAATTTCCACAAGATTCTGAGAAATTATTCTGATCTTGCACTTAAAATTAGATCGATTTAAAACAGCTGATCTTTATTTCTTTTTACCAACTATGTTACTAGTCTAATCATAACTAAAATAATATTGGGGCGGGGGTGGCTCAGTCGGTAGTGCGCTAGGCTCGTAATCTGTAGTTCCCAGGTTCGAGTCCCAGCTGGGTCAGCGTTGAGATTTATCTCCGCAAAATTTCTCCGCCCTGCCCATGGTTAGTAGGGGACACCGATGGGCTTGGTTATAAGGCCGCCGTCCGTCGGATGGGACGTTAAGCCGTGGCCTCGTGTGTGGGAGAGACATACCCTGTGCACGTTAAAGAACACGCTGGATGGCCTTGACGTGAGGCTACCATCTGTCTCCCAACAGCTGTTCCAGTGGGTCCCCTCCCCCAACCTTCTCTGAGCCTTCGGGGTCCATGTGACCTGGCCATTTAGCCCATGGTGTGCAAAAAAGTGCCGCTCAGAGGTAAAACAATCCAATCCAAACTAAAATAATAAAAATAATTTTTCGTCATCGTGAGTAGTGGTTTAAATTTTGTCCCTTCCAAATACATTTAATGTGACCTGGAGTAAATACAATTACCAATTTACAAAGAAAATTTCTCCTGGAGTTAAAGCAGACTTTTCGTTGGATTTTTGTTTTGATTAATAACGAATTTTTTTATTTATGTTTATTCCATTGCTTTTGCTTTGATCTTAATCTTGCTTGCAACACACAGATTTCCCCTTGTTTTGTTTTAGTTTTTAATAGCAATTTGAAACGCACTGACATAAGTTTTTATTCCCTTGAATCAGTGCAGTATAAGCCAAGATATTTAAATTATCAATTACCTGAGATAATGCTATTTATTTTATTGGATGCACTGTCGTAGTTTTTAGAGCGATCGATTTATTTTCCCAACAAGCATTTCGTTGTTTTCCGAGATAACTATCGTTTGGTCGGATTAGAATCGGTCATGGTAACAAGACTGAATTTTTTATGTGACATTTTTTTTTAATCTGGAATGGCATTATCATTTAGTTTACATTTGATAGGTAGTCCTAAGAGTTCGCTTCATAAATCTTACAGGCGATCGATCTAAACAGGCATCTGAAAAATGTTTACCACGTATCTTAGCTTTTGCGCATGGAATTTATCTTCACGCCGACACTGCAGCATCCACTTCATACTAATTTTTGCTTCTAATGGGAATGTATATCAAACACTACTTTTCCTATTCTTCGAAGGATTATTCATGCAATTTGTTACGCAGTTCGGCATGAGAAAAAGAAACAAAAATTACCTGAAAGACTTCACAGAGAGAGAGAGATTCACCAAGCGAAGGGCAAAGAATGACACGAAAGAACAGACGATTATGTAAGTACTTTAGCTGAACCAGGCTGAGCTCTCCCCGCTGTGACGTCATGGAGCACCCTCTCAGCGACATTCGAATGACCTTGGTGAAACATAGTCTTTTGACGCCACCTTGTATATACTCACCTTGGTGTATACATGAAAATTTTTTTGATTTTCACGAAGGCGTTACAAATTGATATTTGTTAAACCGGAGCATTAGAAAATGTTTGTTGAAAGGACTCAAAAATGTTGAATATCGCCAAGTTCTTAATCAAACAGATAAAACTCTATAAAATATATAGAAGATAACCCTTATAAAACGTATATATATATATACAATGTATCCTCGATTATTTTGGAATTATGCAAGATAAAAATTTAATTACCGTGATTAAATTATTTTTGATGATTTAGTATTTTTTACTGTGTATGAATAACGTAAGTCAAATGCTTTAGTTCGGTGTATATTTATGCCTAATGAATCCTTAAATCATTAGCCACATATTTATTCAAATATTTTATCTACAAAACCACATTTAAGCGGTATGTTAAAAAATCATTTCCTTTCATCTCTATCAATAATGATGAGAGCAGGGCCGGAGGGGGGGGGTGGGGCTTGCTCCCTTTTTGAGGGTGCTAGTAAATGTGATAGAGGGAAAAATTATTACAAGTTATGTAAATTTCATGAATTTTTCAAGAAATTTTTAAAGACCTCTAAAGTCTGGCCGAGTGGTTAGCGCATTTGACTACTGATCAAAGTGACCAGGGTTCGAATTCCGGGTAGATGAAGCAACGATTTTTGTGTTGTTCTGTTATTATAAACTTACAGGGTGTCAGACCTCTGTTTCAAGCAGTTGCTTGAGGGGTAATTTATCCGTTTACTGAAAATGAAGAAGAAAATTTCATTACTGCAATGGAATTACAGTCTCTTGCTTCCCTCCCCAGCCACCATTCCCCCCCCCCCCCAGTTTCAGGTTTGATTGAGAGTTGGGTTGCTTTACCTCTGAATGGCACATTTTTGCACACAATGGACTAAATGGCTAGGTCATAAGGACCCCGAAGTTTCAGAGAAGATTGGGGGAGGGAACACACTGGACAGCTGTTGGGAGACAGATGGTAGCCTCCCATCAAGCGTTTTCTTTAACGTGCACAGAGTATGGTTCTCCCGCACACGGCTTTTATTGAAAGTATAGTGTAGAGTGGCATGGCTTAGTTTAACCTTGCTTACTTTGGGAAATTAATTTTTACGAAATCATTAATTCAATTTAAATACCAGACACAAACACACAAAATTTATATTGGTTATTTACAATTTTTTTTAAATTTTAATTCACATTCATGAGTGACCCTCTATATATATATATATGTCAGTCAGTTGAAGAGTAATAGAAAAATTTAATATTTTTTTCTGTTGGGATTCTATCACTATTGATAAAAGAATATGGTATATTCGCCTCCATCTACTCTGCATTAATATTATCTAATACTTCGCAACGTATTTATGTACTGCCAGGTTAAATCAATTTCAAAACTCCTTAACAGAAAATAGAAACCACATACTGTCATCACCACATAAACATTTGGCAAAGTCATCATGGATTACTAATAGCTGACGTATCTAAGTAAACGCCAAACGATTCTTATCAAAGGACAAGACTAGTTTTCATGGTTATCGGCATCAGCCACAAAACTCAGTTGTAGTCATTTTGGTCGAGGAACGTACGATGGAAAGCAGGGAAACCGGCTATTCTTCACTGAAAAGATCTTGTGGTTATTACATCACGCAACCTTGACACGAATCGCCAACAGCTGAGTAGAGATCACAGGACTGTGGAAACTGTAGTTCGTCCGTGTATGAAGGCTAGCAAAACCATTGCGGTGAGGCAGATCTGGCATTCTTATTACTATATTTTGAAAGCATCCAGAGAAAAAATAGCTCCTCACCGCCAAGTTTAAATCAACCAATCAACACAGGTGCTACTCGAACTTTTTTATCTCACGGAAAAGTCGGCGGAATTTTATCCTGTTGTATCTCGGAAACTACAAGACCTAGAAACATTTTAGCAATGTTTTATTTTCGTCGTCTTTCACTCACTCACATCGCGAACATTTTTATATTTCTTTGTTGAAAACTAATTAGTTTTTTCATTAAATATCTCGTGTATAAGTTGCTTTTTCGTAATTCTTCTTCCCTTTTTCGCTTTCTGTCATTTGATTTGGAGCTGTTAAAAATCATGGAAACCCCCTCTCCCCCATCAGGAAAAATCTGTCAAAAAATAATTTATATAAAATAATATAGTTGTATGAAAAATTAACATTTTTTTTTCTTTAAAGAAGTGTAAATAAATCTTGGGAGGGGGGGGTAAATAAATAAAATACCCCCTCAAGCAGATGTTTGCCACAGAGGTCTGACAGGAGCCTGTCAGTTTACATGTCATAGTAGAAGGTCTGTCAGAATGGCAGGTCCTGCAGCAGAAAAACAACACACACATCCTTGCTTTACCCGGGGCTCGAACCCAGGTCCCTTAGATCAGTAGCCAAGCGTGCTAACCACTCGATCACGGGACAGCAAAGTTGTCGGAAGTGATTCCTTATTTGCAACTGAACTCATTAATGAACGGCTTAACACAAATATTTCTATCTTGAAACACTGTTGTTGTTTTTGCCCCACGCTGGAAGTAATTTGCCTCTCCCTGGAAACATTTCTGCTGGCGCCCATGCTAAAAGTGCTCCTGGTACATCCTATATTAGTGCTCGCGAGCGCCTAGCTTAGGCTGTTTTTTACCTCTGAGTGGCACTTTTTGACATAAAGTGCTAAATGCCCAGGTCACTAAGACCCCCAAGAGTTCAGAGAAGAGAATCTAATTGGCAGCTATAAGGAAACACATGGAAGCAACCCGCCAAAGCCTACCAATATTTTCTTTAACTAATATGGCTCTCCTGCACACGGGCCTATGGCTTTACGTCGGAATTACGAGGGATATAAATCACAACATTGCCACAAATGGGACTCGAACCTGAAACTGCAGGTTACAAGCCCTGGGGCTATAACGACTAAGTCACCGTCCGCACCGTAGGATTAAATGATACATATGTTTCGATGTTTCTAGTAAAATATAAAAAACTCAATTATAAAATTTAAAACTTAGCAGGGCATTTTTTTTATATATGATTCATTAATTTCTCTTACACATTGTTGAAATATCCAACCAGTTACGAACTGAAATTTATTAAAATGAAACAAATTAATGATTCCTAATGTTTGATCCCTGTTTACTAGGATGAACAGAGAGCTGCTTTACTTGCACTATTTCAGAAAAGGGAAATTTAAAATCAATGACAGTTTTTCACTCGTCGTATCTTCCATATGAGCAATGAGTGCATTTCGGTTCACGAGGATAATAAAGTCCGCGCAGCATAGAATTTTTACACTTTCATCATGTTATGGAAACTTTCACATAAAATGGAAACTTCTCGGCTCAAAATCAGACAGTAATTTAACTTTTTTTAAAATACGCTGGAATCTTAGGTTAAATTTACAGTGTTTTGCAAGAGCATCTCGATTTCGGCAATAAAGTAATTAGTACTTTTGCCATTTTCCAATGGTCAGTTTGTGGATTTGTCAAAACAATTGTTCTACCATGCTTCCAATCCGGTATTCGATCTTAAAGGGTTACACATCAAAAGAAAGCTTGTGAAAAATGTCAGTCAAAAGCAAATAATAAAATAAAAATCCCCCCTCCATAAAAAAGGGAAATTAAGAAGTGAAAGCGGATTATTATAACAAGTTACATGTCGAGCGTTCATATGCTACCACAAACCCTCTCCTTTCTTCCACGGCCCCCTAAAAAAATAACAATTTTGAGCGACAAGTCGACCATAATGATTTTATAAGTAAATGAAAGTTTATGAAGTATAGAGTAGCGTAAGAAACATAAGAATGAATGTAAAATATCTATTTTCCTATATGCACCATAAAAAGTAAGACTCAATTCATACTAGTTTCAGAAGATAGGGGGCGTTGGCAATTTTCTTTCAATTAGGAAGAAAAACCAGTTTTGCCATCTTGTCTTCTTTTGAAATGATGATGAAGTGATTTTATCATTAGTTTTCCTTCTATATTTTTTCCCACTTTTCAGGGAGAACATTAAATATTTCAGGGTACATATAAGAAAACAGATATCTCTTTATATTTATTAAACTCATATATTTTATTGCGAAAAATAGGTTTATTGGTTTCAGTTCATGTCACATGATACGTAGCTAGCTCAGATTCATATCGTGTTTCGGGATTGTCTGAAGTAGAAAGCGGTCTAGTTATTCTTGCATCCAAGCCTACTACTTCATATATATATATTCACAATATGCTCCTATTTTGCTGAACGAGGTAAGATGAGAATGGAACTTTGTGCCGCATTTTTATATATATATTATTTCCACTTCTAATAAATAGAATGAGAAAACAAATTTAACCAATGAAGGCGATTTCTTGAATTACTTCCTTTAAAGCATTCAATACTTCGGCAAAAGTTACAATAAATATCATCTGATTATATAAACCTACTGGACTGGACAGATATATGGCTCTGAGCTTGATTATGGATCCTGATTTTGCTGCACTGGTGGGCTTCTGTGGAGGGAAAATCTTCCGCTGTGTTTTCTGTTTGTTTGTGGGTTGACAGCCCCAAGTGAATAGACTCACAGGATATGTTTATCAGCTGATGGATAATCCTGAGCAGAAGTCATCGCAGGCACCTGAACTCTTTGCTTCTATTGACATCGTCAAATTCTACATTGGAGGAAGTCTTCCAGTGTAGATGGCTTCAGCCTTTAGTAGTGGGGGAACGGGTCTTTGCCCCATGTCTGCGATTAGGGGGCTGTTTGATATTGTCGGCATTCCCTCTCTCAATAAACATGGTTTCTTTAAACATCCCACTAACCATTTTCTCTCCATAGGTAGTTGGAATGTGAGGACTCTGCACAGAGCTTTTTCTCTTGATGTCCTCACACAAGAATTCCACCATTATAATTTAGATATTCTCGGCTTGCAAGAGACCAGATGGACAGATAAAGGTCAGATTCTTAAAAATAATCTTAAATTTCTCTTTTCAGGGAGGAACGACAATAAGCATCACCAAGGCGTGGGTCTGCTTCTCAGCAGACACGCTAGCGATGCTCTTCTAGGATATGAGTGCATTAATGAAAGGTTTCTTACAGCAAAATTTCAGACAAGCGTTAAAGACTTGAATGTTATCTGCTGTTATGCCCCCACTGAGGATGCCGATGAGGATGAGAAGGATAGGATTTATGAACAACTTCAGGATATTTTGAATTCTGTCAAGAAAGGAGATATTACCCTTGTTCTTGGTGACTTCAATGCCAAAGTTGGTACTGACTCTGACCTTTGGGGAGGAGTAATAGGCCATTTTGGTATTGGTAGCTGCAATGGCAATGGGCAACGTCTCCTACTGGTAAGTAAACTCAATGGATTCAGAATAACTAACACTTCTTACAAACACCGCGATATACATAAGTACACATGGGTTTCACCTGATGGGCTGCATAAGAATATGATTGATTATATATTAATTCACAGCAAATGGGCTAGTTCTGTTCGGAATACCAGGGCATATAGGGGAGCTGAAATTGGATCTGACCATTACCTTGTTAAAAGTGTGTTGCAACTTAAACTTAAAAAGTGTTGTGCTAGGGTTAAAAAATTTACTTTTAATACTGAAGCTCTGAAAGATCCAGTTATAGCCAAAGCTTACCATGATAGGTTACTTAGTCATTATGACAGTCATGGTTTGCTTACTACTGAAGTTGAGGAAGAATGGGATCATTTTAAACAGGCTTTTTTGGACACTAACAGTACTCTTTTAGGAAAAAAGGAGCAGAAGACAGGATTATCTGAGTGATAAGGCACTTGAGCTTATTTCGGAAAGAAAGAACTGTAGGAATGTCTTTAATCAATACCCTACTAGTCCTAATAGAAAGCATTACAGAGAACTTAATAAATGTGTAAAAGATCAGTTAGCTGCTGATAAGAATCTTTGGCTTGATGGTTTGGTTGACAAAGCCGAGGAAGCAGTTAGACAGCACAACAGCAGAGAGCTGTACCAGATAGTTAATGTTTTGTGTGGTAGAAAACGGACAGGCATACAAGGACTGAAGGATAAACAAGGTAAGGTTATAGAAGGGGAGGATTCTGTCATGGCTAGGTGGGCTGAGCATTTCAGTGATGTTCTAAACAACGTAGTTAGTTCTACTTCCGTTTGCAATGATGATAGATGCATTGGTGGCTTTAATGTTGGCCCTATAACACAATCTGAAGTTATTTTGGCTGTTTCTAAACTTAAACTACATAAATCCCCAGGGGTAGATGAAATTACCACCGAAATGCTTAGAGCTGGGAATGTTTCGGTTACCACTTGGATGACTGAAATTCTGAATATCTTTTATGATAAAGGCATGGTTCCTAAGGATTTTACCAGAGCTATTGTTATCCCTATTTTCAAAAAAGGTGATCGCAGTTCTTGTGATAACTATAGGGGTATCAGCCTACTCTCTGTTCCAGGTAAAGTTCTTTCCATGATTGTGCTTAATAGAATTAAGAATCTGGTTGACAGTCAATTGCGTGATGAGCAATGTGGATTCAGAAGTGGTAGGGGATGTGTAGATCAGATATTTTCTCTTAGGCAGATTCTTGAGAAATGTTTAGTTTCAGAAACCTTTGGTTGCTAGCTTTGTTGATTTCAAAAAGGCTTTCGACTCTGTTGATCATCATAATTTGTGGTTGATTGTAAGATCATATGGTATACCAGACAAGTTAGTTAACATAATGAAGGCTCTCTATAATAACACTGAGTCGTGTGTGAGAGTTGGTAAGGCTTGTAGCAATTGGTTTAGCATTACTTCTGGTGTTCGACAAGGGTGCATTTTGTCTCCTTTTCTCTTTAGCTTGGTTATTGATTACGTTATGAGAAATTCACTTCAAGGGAAAGATTTTGGCCTTAAATGGGCTGGAGATACGAAAATTTCTGATTTAGATTATGCTGATGATTTAGCCCTTTTGGCAAATGATGTTGATGAGATGAACTCTTTCATTCGAGCTGTTGATGAGACTGGTAGTAGAGTAGGTTTGGTTATAAACAGACAGAAAACTAAAGTGATGAAAATTGGTCAAGCAGGCTGTGATTCAGTTAATCTGAATGGTTGCAGTCTTGAGCAGGTGTCACAGTTTAATTATCTTGGGAGCTATGTAACAGATAATGGTGATGTGCGGCATGAGATTAACAGACGAATAGGGATTGCTGTCGGGACTTTTAAGAATCTTGGAGAGTGTGGAGAAATAGGCGTATACACCTAAAGACTAAAATTAGACTGTATAATAGTTTGGTTCTTTCTAGGGTTAGTTATGGTAGTGAAACTTGGACACTTTGTAAACAAGATAACAGGAAACTAGATGCTTTTGATTCCAGATGCTTACGTAGTATCTTGGGTATTAGGTGGTTTATCTTTGTAACTAATGATGAGGTTAGGCAATGGAGTCTGCAACCCCCTTTAAGCAGCATATTGTGCAGAGAGAGACTCCGTTGGTTTGGCCATGTTGCCCGTATGAATAATTATAGATTGGCGAATAGGGTTATGAACAGTGTGCCTAAAGGCCTCAGAAAGAAGGGGAGACCTAGGATGCGGTGGGCAGACAATGTCAAACAGGACCTTGTTAGAATTGGTGTGCAGTGGCCAGATGCAGTAGATGTAGCTCAGGATAGACTTGCTTGGAGAACTAAATTGCACGGTCTGGTTGGACCTCCATAGCCCATGGCTGCTTGAGGATGATGATGATATTGACACGTTTCCCGCATATATATTAATTTTGCATCTAGCAAATTCACTTTAAAAGCGCAATGTTGAGACACTGCCCCTCATTAGATGATTTCTCTAATGTTACAAGGGCAGAAAGAAGTATACCTGTTCCTTAATCTATCTAAATATGGGTGCACAAACCTTTTTTGGCATTGGGCCGGATAGAAAAAAAAGTTTGCTGTGGGCCAAGAGTTATGGGGAGGGGGCATAAAAAAGTTTAACTGCGATTATTACATTTTACCTGTCATATGTGTAAATACAAAATAATAAGAAAAAAATATTAAATATAAATTTATTTTAACGTCAAAACTGACGTTGATTTGTCAAAGCAATATGCGAAGGATGGAAATCAATCACAGAAATGAGCTACTGAACATTCAGCTTCAAGGATGTTGTAGATAGTTGTATGTTATTAAAATTTTCATCTTTCGTATTATTAAAACAAAATTCTAGAATTACTTTAAGAAAATGATTTCACATGAAAAGATTTTCAAAATTTTTATATAAAAAATTGGAACAGTTTTGGGTTGTTTTACATCTGAGGCTGTACTTTTTTTGCACACAATGGGTTAAATGGCCCAGGTCACAAGAACCCCGAGGGATCAAAATAAGTAAGTACCTATTTTTCCACATTTTCTACAGATTCCTAAAAGATTCAAGAGCAATTTTTATCCTGGTTAGCTTAATGTTATTGCATATCTCCAGTCTTGTCATACAACTCCCAAAATAACTAACTGAGAAACTTCTCTAAAGAACAACCTGCGAAAGAAATGAAGCATCAATCAACTCACCAGTTTTCATCGCTTAGCTTTATCTGAATTGATCACAGAGCTAAATGTAGGTACCAACCTCGTCAACAGTCTAAGAGTTCATCTACTGAATATAATTTATCCAAGAAGGGAAAATCTTCAGCATTATTTAAATCGGATATTTACAAATCTCCAGACTATTTAAGGATGCAGTTTCTCTTCTAAAGCTTTCCATATAACAGTAGTAGATCGGTAAATGAAACAGGAAAGGTGACAAAATGAAGCCTTCTCTAACTCTAGTTGCAATACTGCGCCATTCAATAGAGTCTATGAACTTTCATACACAATTTACTATTATAACAAAAGCTATTATTATGCTAATTGTTTGATATTTCAAGAGACTATCTTAATTAATCACAAATTATGGCGATCAACAGAATTAAAAGCCACTTTAAAACCTACTGAGCTAGTTTTCTCAAACATCTGCCACAGGCCTATGCAGCCATAATCACTTTTGAAACCACACTATTCGTTTCGAAGTTGTCAATCAAGCATCAGTTAAATTTTATTAAGCACAGTTATGAAAAGAACTAACCAGAAGAAAGTACACCGCCTCTTTCACTGATTTCCTTTAAAAATGATGATAATTATACCTCTAGTAAAATACATAGGAACACTTCTCCCACAGAAAGCATTTAACACATCAACAGCCATAAATTACATGTAATGTAAAAAAAAGGGTTACGAGTTAAAATTTTTTTAATATTCGATTATTCTGAAATTTATTTTTATATTTGTTATTGTATCGAATTAATCATGCAATTTAGTTTTCAGTTGCTAATTTTTGGTGTAATTTTCTTTCCAACCGTATTTCTATCATTCTACAGACTATGGCTTGATTTCAGAACTTTCGCAACATAAAAAAGCTTCTCAAACAGCAGCTTTCCACAAGAATTTATGACAAATGACTATCAGTATGATAAGTCATAGAAATCTATGAGCAGAAAAACATCATAAGGAACATTCATGCCTTCGCTACGACTCGAACCCATGTCCCTTTACATCCACAGCGAAGCACGCCAGCTACCGAGATGATGCTGAAACTTTGTACACTTTTGAGAAAAAGAATATTTCCTACTTGAAAGCATTCGAGTTAATAGCATTCATTACTATACATAATTTTACAGATGATTTGACATAGCATAAAATTCTCTATCAAGTCATTTACAAAATTATGCATCGTTGTTAAATAAAAAATGTTTTCAAGCATGAAAAAAAACTTTACAATAGGTACTAAGAGTTTGAATACTTTTAGAAATGTTACGAAATTTATTTAAACAAACAGGACTTTGTCGTGTAAAATTATAAAAGGAAATACGGTTTCAGAAAAAATTTTCATAATTCAAATATGACAACAAATAGCTTACAAATCTTATTATTGGTATGAAAGACACAAAACTGAATTGCCAATCTATAACAATAAAATGCAAAAAAAATATGTGGCATGAGATTTTTTTTTTCTTTACAACTCGTGCTCTACTCTATTCATGATATTGGAAATCTGTAAAAATTATATTCAACATTAGCTTTGTGTATTAAATTTTTTATTCGACATTTGCAAGTAGCTGTAGTGCTAATGTTAAAGCCAGTAAGACATCTATTCCATTGCAAACAAAACTAACCTATCCAGAACTTCATCGAAATGCTCAGCCCTTCTTTACATGACAGAATCGTCACTTTCAATAACCTTTCCACCTACATTTCCTCCCCAACATATATTGGGGTACCTTTACTTCAGTCACATTGAAAGTCTTTAATTTTGCTAATAAGCTTTTTCAGAAAATATATCACTGGAGATAATTAAAGATCTCACTCAAATACATTTGAATATCGATTTTCACAATATTCGTTATATTTAAAAATACTATTGAAGTTGGAAACAGTTAATAACAGAAGCAGATGTTGCTCTCAATCCATCCCTTTTGACTTCAAAAAATGACGATAACTGAAATAATCATTACATAAATTTCTAAAAATTACATTTCATTAAATTGTTGATTAAACGGTTATATTTTTAGATATATTACGTGATTAGCAATGCCCTCTTTAAATATGAAGCGATTATTCATAAAAATCGAGATTTAGAGAGATTTGAGTGATATCTTCAATTTTTATCCATCTCCAGTCAAATTTTTCGAAAAGCTTATTTGCAAAATTAAAGAGCTATCAATGCAATTTTTCTTTTACCTAGTATGGAAATGTTCTAATATAAGATCATGCAGTGTGTAAATATTATATATTTGCCACTCACAAAAAAAGTTGAGAAAATATTGCACAAATTGTTAAAAAGTTTTTTATTTTTATTTCTCGTCAAGAATTTGATACTCTTCAAGAAATATAATAAAAGCTTTTAAAGTTTCCGTACAAGCCAGCCATATTAGATATAGCTTTTGCTGCAAACCGCTGAGCGGCAGTGTTGCCAACTGAGGAATAATTAAATTTCTTATGATATGCTAAGAAAGAATGTTGCCATAATTAACACTTCAAATTCCAACACTAAAATTAAAAATATATTATTTAAATATTTCACTTAAAATTAAAGATTTTGATGAATTTGTAATATAAAAATCCGAAGTGAAGCAAAAAAAAATTAATTTGCAAAGAAATATAAAATTTCATTTTTGTCAAGAATTGTTCAGATAGAGTGGGTGATAGGGTATGAGAAACTTTTTAGAAATGCGCATTTTTATCCATTGACCATCAATAAAAATTATAAAGGGTAGCCAATTAATTTGAGTTCGAATCTTCTATTTTTTTTTTCCTTTTTAAATAAGTAACACTAAATCTGAATTTTTACGTATAATCCTAATTAGCGACAGTAAAAAAGAATGTAATATCTACGATTTAGTTTCACGATTTTGTTTCGTTTAATAAAACTTTATTATCTTAAGCATTAGGGAGCAGACCACATTAAACAAATTGGAAACTTCTTTTCTCACAATAGATTTAATCTATTAACTGGTCAGCAATGATGGAAATTTCATTATCATTCAGCTGCTTGAGAGGTATTTTCGTATTAATACAATAATCTGGTTTCATTAAACAGAACAAGTGAACAATAAATTTACTTTTTAACTGATACTAAAGTGATTTTTTTGGAAGTTCGCAATTACCTCCAAATGTGAAATATTATTTAAATATTATATTTAGGGATATTCATATACTAAGTTTTATTCTGTCAGTCCAAACCTCATTTTCAAATAGAAAACATTCTCGCATGTTATGTAATCATCTCTAAAGCTCCGCCCAACTACTTCACAGAAGAAAAAGAAATGAACAACATTAACAATGACAGCTGACACGAAGAAAGATAAGACGACCATTCCTTTAATTAAAAGAAGTGAAACTTCCTAAATACGACGATGCCGAACACTGACATATAAATCCGAAAGGCGCGCGGCGCAGTCGCATTGCTGCTATTGAAATGTGGCAACAGACAAGCGACGTTGTCGTCGGCGAGATCCGCAGGCGGCCATCTACCAGCAAGAAAGCACAAGTAGTAGCATCAAGAAGCATGAACTGCTTAGACCTACCGAACGACAGCAGTGGAGAGATGAAGCAGGTATCCAACACTGTCCCTCCGAGTATGTGGGAGACGAGGAAGGAGGAGGAGGTGGAGAAGGACCTGAAGGTCGTGACCCCAAGCACCTGGATGCGGTCGCTCACTTCCGGCCCCGAACCCTGGACGGCGGAAACACATCAGTCGGCATAATTGTCGGACGGCTGCATGGCGATGACTTCGATCGGCAAACCGGGGCTGGGGATTGGCGGGCGTCCTGTGTCACAGAGACTGCTGGCCACCCCATGCTTGTGCTTGTCTGTGGGTGCATATGTGTGAGTCGATGTGTGAGCGCGCCTGAAGCTGTGTTAGCAAGGTTGCGATGTAAACAACTTCTGCCCTGGCCACTATTGGATGTACGTTGCCCTCAGCTGCTTTGTGTCCTAACTGGCCACCTTTCAATACGAGGGGTACAATGATCTCTGCAACTGTTACGATGAAGTTGAACATTTCTGCCGATCAATATAAAAAGACTGCACTGATAAAAATCGCTTAAACAATATTCTCCAATTATAAGAAATAAAATTATACGTTGTATCATGATGTAACGTAAACTACCGAAAAAAATATAATACACTTAAAAGCTATTTTTAACAATTCATTCATTGCTTGCCATCAGCCATCAATAATTATGAATGGAATTAAAGTTGATTTATTCGCATAAAGTGCGAACTTTCAAATACAAAAACTCAAAATCATTGAGACAAAAAAGTGCGATATATATAAATGGTCATTTTTCAGCTTCTACTAAAAAATAAAACTGAAGATTGAAGAAAGTGGGAAAATAAGACTTAAGAAACAGCTCAAACAAATCTAGATCTGGATTTCAAAACAAGATTCGTTTAGTATTTAAAGTAGTAGTGGCCGAATGGTTAGTGTGCTTGGCTACTGATCATAGGGGCCTGGGTTCGAGCCCCGGGTAAGGTATGGATCTTTTATTTCTGCGATGTCTTCCTAATAGATATTCCGCACGGCATATTAAACAGCCAGACCTTTGTGGCAATGAAGGACAATTTTACTTTTTAGAAACCCTGTAATGATATTTGGAAAATTTGCGCGACTCAAATAAAAATTAAAGAAAAGCGTAACTCTCCTTCATACTAAAAACGTCACTTATTGCTACTACACCCATCCCTAGATTAACACGGTAGATAGGTTCCGGGAAAAAATCGTGTAAATCGAAATCGTGCAAATCGAGACAAACATGGAAAAAATCCTTATTGTGAATAAAACGTACACTGAAAGTTGTTTCTACAGTTATCTCAAATTTCAGTTCAGCAGTAATAATAAGCATTAATGTAACATTATTTTGCACTTTATTTGTACTAATTAAGATAAGCTTAGTTTAATTTCTCATACATTTCTTTTTGGCCACGAAAAATAATTATCGTTTGTAGACGTACGCTATCGAATTTAAAGACGAAATCTGAAATAATATTTATGAACTGAATATAAATTACAAGTTAACCATTTATACCAACGCTTAGTGATTTATTTTGTATAATTTTTAGGAAACAGTACGCTTACGAATCGGCTGTTATGTAGCCTTTATAATCTACAAAGTTCAACTTATTGCTAAAAAATATATAAAGTACGGTTTTTACTAGTCTGAAAAATTCAGTCCAGAAAAGTCAGATCTTGCAGCAGATTCAAAACAGGCTTCATTTCTAGAGCCCTGCGCGCAAAGCGCAAGTCCATCTGCTCCTGCAAGGTCTCATCAACAACAGCATCCCACAAGGTCTTATCCGCACCCGCAAAACTTTTATCAGCATCCGCGTATACACTGAAGTGCCATTGAACTAGGGATAGGAGACGTTATCCAAATTCAGTACAGCAAGTCCCGCATTTGCGTGCATGCGTGGCTGAAACTCTGGTCATATATAGCTGTCAGCTTTGGCTTCCCCAAGCATTCGTCGTGAGAGGCGTAATGGGAAAGGCTCGGGATTTAGATGCATTTGATAGAAAGTAGATTGTAGGTGCCCGACGGATGGGGCACTCGATCTCAGAAATTGTCAACGAACTTGGATTTTCTCGTACGACAGTTTCAAGAGTGTTCCGGGAATATGAAAATTCCGGCAAAAAACAAGCACCCGGACAAACTGCAAAGGACAACCAGCGTTGAATGATCGTTAGCTTCGCCGTCTGACCCGCATCGTACAGACCGATAGGGGCCAGATATTATCTGAAATCACCTCCCATCTCAACGTGGGTTCCAACCAGGAGAGTCCCACGTCTAACGGCACACCAGGGTTGGGTTGTTTTACCTCTGAGCGGCACTTTTTTGCACACCATGGGCTAAATGGCCAGGTCACATGGACCCCGAAGGCTCAGAGAAGGTTGGGGGAGGGGACCCACTGGAACAGCTGTTGGGAGAGATTGTAGCCTCCCGCCATCCAGCGTGTTCTTTAACGTGCACAGGGTCTATGGGCTCTCCCGCACACGGAGCAACGGCTTAACGTCCCATCCGACGGACGGCGGCCTTTCCAAGCCCATCGGTATCCCCTACTGACCGTGGGCAGGGCGGGGAATTTTACGGAGATAAATCTCAACGCTGACCCAGCTGGGACTCGAACCTGGGAACTGCAGATTACGAGTCTGGCGCGCTACCGACTGAGCCACCCCCGCCCCTACGGCACACCAGGCTCAACTCCTTGCCTGCTCTAAAGAACATCGAAAATTGGCAACGGATAGCCTAGAGTGATGAATCCCTATTTAAACTTCATCATGCCGATGGGAGACTGAGGGTAATGGCGCCAACCCCATGGCCTCAGTCTCCGATCCTGCATGTCAGGTTGGAACAGTACAAGCTGGTGGTGGCTCAGTGATGGCCTGGGGTGTCTCCAGTTGGACGTCTGTGGGACCTTTGATACGTATACCGACTCTCAGTGCATCCCGGTACGTAGAACTCATGGCTGACCATTTATAGCCATCATGCATCCCAATGGAGATGGCATCTACCAGCGAGACAACTGTTCATCTCAGAGGTCCAGATTGCCTACTGGATGGTTGTAGGAGCATTCTGCTGACTTTGAAATAATGAATCGGCCACTTAGAAGCCAGATTTAAATCCTATCGAAAATCGTGAGAACTTGAGAAAATTGTGGATAGCTCTCGAGGATGCATGGGTCGCCATACCTGAGGAACATTTACGCAAGCTTGTGGACTCCTTGTCTTGTCGTGTGGCGGCCGTTATCTGGGCCAGAAGGGGTCCAACACATACTTGGTTGCTGTCCCTAATTCAATGTCATTTCAGTGTATTTCCTACTTAATAACCATCGAGATTTTACAAATGCTTGAAGTCCGATGTATGTTTGCGAGTAAATTAATCTAATGGTTTAAAATGGTTAAATAATAACTGAATAAATATACTGTGAAAAATTAAAAGCCTTCTGTTCTTAAAAAGAGGGTTCACTAAATTTAAAAAAAGTTACTTAATTCTAATTTTGCCAGTTCTTCTGAATTAATTTTGCTCTTTTAAATGCAGTTATCACACAAAAAAATTAAATGCAGTCCCAGTAATTCTCCTCTAAAACTTCGTGATAGTTCCGACTAATATTTAATTCCCATTTTCTACGTAACACCCCAGTAATTTTTTGAATTTATGTTCTGCTTTGCCAGCAAAAAGATCACTTCTTTCACATAAGTTTATTATCCTTGTGACTTTATCCCAATGGACTTTTTCTTTTTTAGAAGAAATATAATCATTGAATTTCCAAATCAAGTTTCAAAAATCAAATCAGATAAAAAAAATAATATTATCTCTAGTAGTTTTATCACTCGTGTCAGCCATCGATAATGCAATAAGGTTTACTCATGTTTCTGCATTTCTTGTCAAATACGACACTTTATCCGCCATCCGCGTTAACATTAATTTTTTTATCCGCGGTTTTATCCGCCGAGAGCTTTCAATATCCGCATCCGCGCAGAACTCTATTCATTTCATTAAGATGTCGCGAGACAGATTGCATTACAATGGCAAGAACATTAATTTTAGCGAAAAAAAATATAACTTGTTAGAGATGACGATTTTATTAAGATTGAAATTTACTATTACCCAATTATCCTTGAAAAAAAAACATATCGAATCGTTTAGTTAATTTTTCCCTTTGGGATGACAGTCTAATAATTTCCCTTGATGCTTCATAATATATATCTACATACATATAAAAAAAGATCTCAATTCGTACCGTGTAAAATCAAATCTATAATCGTGTAAAACGAAACTGGTTGCATTTTTTGACCGTGTAAAAATGAAACTATGTAAATGGAGGGAGAGGTGTATATTATTATGGTGCACTTTTCAAATGACCTGGATATCGCGTGTAAATCTTTTAAAAATGCTCAAGAAACCGCGGTTGAATTACTGATTTATAGTGAAGGCTGAAATTTTCAACAGAATCGAGGTCGTTTAAAATAATCAATCTCAAAAGTTATTTAAATATACAAAAACGAAAATAAAGTATTATATTAAAATATATAATAATTTTTAAAAGCCTGTGCAATGATTATTGAAATGTTCGCCAATTTTGAATATTTTTTTCAGAAGAAGAAAAGCTGTGATTAAAGTATTAGCTCATACTCTTTAAATACAGAACGAATATCAATATTCAGATTTGTTGTCTTATTATCCGCAAAAATTTAATAAGTTACGAAGTCGACTTTATGTTGTCATAAAGCTATTCTTATGTTAATCTCTCTGAGTGTATACCTCAAAATTGAAATAGGTTATCGTATCAGAACAAACACGTATACAATAAAATTCTTCACATATTGAACAAATTCCATAACTTGCATACCTACCACAAAAAGAAAGCAAGGTCCAGTAGACAATTTTTTACTCTCCCCTTGGATGAGGACGATATTGATGGCCTTGAAAATGAAGCCATTCATTAGATAAGGAGTAGAGCCATCGCTCCCTGTGAAGGATCCATTGTACTGGTCTGATGGCATTGACGAATGCATAATTTGTTTTAGTTTTATTTGAGAGGCACTTTTTTTTTCCATCCAATAGACTAAATGACCAAGTCACAATGACTCAGCGGTTAGAGATAGGAGACCCACTGCACAGCTGTTAGGAAACAGATGGAAGCCTCCTGTTAAGGCCATATAGTGGGATCTTTAAAGTACAGAGGGTATGTATGGCTTTACTGCACACTTCACGGCTTTTATATCCCATCCGACAGACGGCGACCATTCCAAACCCATCGGTGACCCCTTTCTCCCCGAGTACAAGGTGTTTAGCGAGGGTAAATCTGAACGATAGCCCAGATGGGACTCAAACCTGTGAACTATAGATTACGAGCCTGGCGCGCTATCAACTGAGCCATCTTATCAGGAAATCGTGCGTTGAAGCTGATAAATTTCATATTCATAACCATTTTTATCAAAATTTCATTTGATGTTTTGTGCTCTTGGAACTTTATAGATTCTTTATAGGCGATTCTTTATAGATCTGTAATAATGCAGAAAATCATTAGGAATTATAGGCGGTTCAAATGGTAGCCATATGAGGTTGATCCAATCAAGACTACCACATTAATAGACCAAAATGATCAGGCATACCTCCTCTTCAAATTCAGAGATAACTTCTTTACAAGGTACCGCGGGCAGAAGGGAATGAGGAAATAAATCTCAACGCTGGAACTCGAACTTAGGAATTGCATATAACGAGCCTGGCGCGCTACCGACTGAGGCAAACCCCGTCCCTGGGGGAACCCACTGGATAGCCGTTAAGAGACATAAAAATAATTCAAGTGTGTTCTCTAGCCTGCACACGGCGCCACAGACTTTCTAAGACAATTGGAGGTACTATTAATACTTCGCGAATCATTGTGTAATTTTATAATAGCAATTAAATTTCTAAAATGCAATTCCGTAGCCGAGTGGTTAGTGTTCTTGGCCTGAATTAGTGACCTGAATTCGCACCAGGTAAGGCATGGATGTTTGTATTGTTTTTCTGCTGTGGTCCCGCCATCATCGCAGACCTACTATGGCTATAAACTGACAAGCTCCTGTTAGACCTCTGTGGCAAGGAGTTGCTTGAGAGGGCATTTATTTATTGTTGATTTTTTAATGTTAGGGTAATGCACTAATTGTACTATTTCATAAAAGTTTAAAATTTTTTACGATTTTTTAATACAGATAACCTTCGTTACCAACGCGGATTCGTTTCAACTCTGCAAAAAATATTATTCCCTCTCTCATCATCATATTGCTAAAAAAAATTGTTCAAAGAATTTCTTCTGCACGTTCCAAGACATAGCCAATGAAGCGGTGTGTTCAAAATACAGTTTTCAGCAAGAGGTCCGCATGAGAGTGTTGATTACTGAAGAGATACTTTTCTTCCATAATCAGTGTGTGGATTATTAGGAGGAACACAACTACGACTTCATGAGAGAATGTCGTGAAACGTAGTACTTGAGTAAACAAATATGTACCAAGAAAAAAACAAGTAGTAGATCCTGGACTGCTTTTTCAGGTGAGATAACTTTAATTTGGTTAAACAGCAAGATCCAGGAGATTACATGCTTTTTTTCATTTCGTTTTCATTTTATTTATAAAGATATAGTAAAAAAAAAGTCAGTAAACATTTTACTCTTTTTTTACTATATCTATCTCTGTATTTATATTTTATGAATTAAAATTATTGACTTGGGTGCCTTGGATCTTTTACCTTATCTCATTGAAATACGTTACAATATCTATTCAATGGCGTAAGTGGATTTCACTTAACGTGGAGTTGCCAGAAATGCATCCACCTCTGTTAAGCGAGGTTACATCTATTGGGTTTGTCTTTCTGCTGTCTTGCCTTCCTCTCAGACCTCTGTAGCTAGGTGCATAAGGGTTTTTTTTTTCTAATTTTTAATAATATATATACTTTGATGTTACAATAAAATCTAACTTTTGATATTACCCTAAAAGTACGCGGTAATTTTAAGAAGCTGGATAGTAGCTCTTAACATTTCAGTGTTTTCGGAATCTTACTCTTTCTGATACGTAACATTAAGTCTGTCTTCTGTATTATGAAACTCGTCCGATTATTTAACAATCAGGTGCGCAATAGCCAACCTTAACTTGTCATTTAGTTTAACATGTGATTGATGGACCTAAACAAAAAGCCGGAGTTACCTGGAAAACGCAGCCATATCTACCACATATTATAAGACATCACGGGAAAACAAATCTTTGCTGCCATAATTCCTACCACAAATCTCGCTTGTCTGCATCTTCTATAATTAGGTCCGTACATTGCTTATGTATTTGATATATCAAAGTAAAAAAATGTAAATGTAATTTTTAATATATATCCCAGCATATCGGAAAACGAAAAAAAAAAAGCCTCTCCATTTATTACTTTCGAATTTTCTTACAATTTAACGTATTATGTGAGCTGTCCGAAACATGCTTGCCAAATCCAATTTTAAAACCAGTATTCTCGTTTTAGAAATGTAGTAAATTACACTTCAGAAGAAGAAAGCAAGGTTCTTGTCAGGAATACAGAGCTCTTTCGTCGCGATTCCGAACAAAAAAGAAATTTTCTTCTGCAGTTTGGCGGTGTATAATCTACAATTACTACAACCATTTTCCACCTCGAACTACAGAACAGTCGTTAAGGGCTTCTCACAGTTTCAACGATTTCTCTCATAACAGTTCCCATGCTGGTTGCAAGATGGCGTGAGGACGTGTGATTACGGATGATGAGAGACTGAATGAGCCTCCACCTTCTCCTCCTCCTTTTCATCTTCTACTGATACTATTCGATACAATGTGGCAGCAATGGAGCTTCGCAACGCACGTGAGAGAGAATCGTTCTGGTTGCAATTATAAACTAGAACATCTGAAGAATATTTGAAACGATGTATATTTAAAATGTGTTTGATAATATTAGTATTATTGTGATAATATAAATTTTATAGGTAAGTATAAATTATTTGGTGCTGTGGGCACTTGACACAAGGTAGCAGAAGTGTTTTTCTGTTTAATATATCATCTATTGAACTTTAAATGGAAGGCAACTGGCCAGCAATAGCAGTTTCGTGGATAGGGTGGCCTTTCGTTCTAAATCAAATCACACAAAAACCGTACTTTATTAACCTAAAGTCAAATATTATTAGGCTTTTTGGGGACGAAACATAATATTTTCCCTTCTTCCAGACCTATATATTGCATATTCAATAATTATTAGGCAAAACTGAACAGCAAGCTTAATTTAGCGCAAAATCAATTTCAATAAACAATTCAATGATTTGGTTGCTTTACCTTTGAGCATTTTTTTGCACACACTGGGCAAGTCACAAGGGCTGAGAGGTTGCGGGAAGGGGACCAACTGAATAACTATTAGGAGACAGACGGTAGCCTCCCATGAAATCCATCAGGGTGTTCTTTAATGTGCACATGGGGCAACGGCTTAACATTCCATTCGGCGGACTTTTCAAATTCATCGGTATTCCCCTTCTGACAAAGCGCAGGAAGGGCTTTAAACGATCTCCATGCTGTAGCACAGTCGGGACTCGAACCTGGTAACTTCAGATTACCAGCATAGCCCCGTACTGACGAAGAAACCCCTCCCCCCCTTCTTCAAACACACAATTTTCAGTGAAATACAGCAGAGTATCCACGTATGGGGGAAAAACTATTTGTAAACTTCCATGTTATTTGAATTGAAAGCCGTATTCAAAGCTCCGTAACTTTTAAAATAAACCTTTTACTGAAAAATGCCACCGGAGATAATTAAATAGCTTACTCACATTTCTTTAAATCTCGATTTTATAACAATATCCATTTGACACTTATATAGTTTGGCAGCATAAATTTATGTTAAAGGGTTGGGTTGTTTTACCTCTGAGAGGCATGTTTTTGCACACCATGGGCTAAATGACCAGGTCACAAGGACCCCGAAGGCTCAGAAAAAGTTGAGGGAGGGGACCCAATGAAATAGCTGTTGGGAGAAAGATGGTACTAGGCCGTCAAGGTCATACAGTGTTCTTTAACGTGCACAGAGTATGGCTGTCCCACACAGGGCTTAACGCCCATCCTACGGAGAGCGGCCTTTCCAAGCTCATCGGTGTCCCTCTACTGGCCGTAGGCAGAGCGGAAAATTTTTGTGGAGATAAATCTCAACTCTGGAACTCAAACGTGGGAACTACAGTACTGTGCAAATTAGTTGGGACAATAGGAAAATGTAGTAACAAAGGCACAACTAAAATATTTATTTGTTTAATAGTGTACATAGCTAATAGTGAATGTGACCCCCCCCCCTTAGCTTTAATTACTTCTTTCACCCTCTCAACCATTGATGCCACTAGCTTTTCACACATCTCCTTCACTTCAGGGTCGTGGTACCACACTTTCATGACACTTTCTATCATTTTGGTTTTCGTCGTGCAATCCATCTTCGATATGCGCGCTTTAATAATGCCCACAAATTTTCAATGGGGTTTAGATCGGGTGAATTTCCTGGCCACTCCAATACCTTCAAATGTTGCTGGGTAAAGTAGCTCTTAGCAAGCTTAGAATTGTGGCATGGAGCCAGATCCTGTTGAAATACCCCATCGTCATTAGGAAACAGCTTCTGCAGTGTTGGGACCATTTTCGCCTCCAGAACGCCTATGTACTTTTTGCTGTCCATCATTCCTTCAATGGGGTGAAGCTGTGAAACATCCCCAAAACATGACCTTGGGTGGGTGTTTGGGGGAACTGATGGATGTGGCCGGATCGAAGAGGTTCTCCAGGTGAGCGGCGAACGAAATTTGACCTGGAGCCATGCACCTCAAAGTGGTTTTCGTCGGAAAATATCACTTTTTCCCAATTCTCCACAGTCCAGTCTCGATGTTTCTTTGCCCAGGATAGCCTTTTTTGCTTCATAGCGGGTGTCAAAAGCTGCTTTTTGGAGGGGCGTCCACACTCCAGAAGGCGACGACATACGGAAGTATCTATATTAACCACATGAGACGCAATCTCCCTTTTGATGTTTCCATTGGTCTTCTTCGGGTCTATAATACTAATTCTTCGAATTAGACTATTATTTCTAGGGGTGGGTTTTCTTTTTCTTCCACAATGTCCTTTACGGGACGTGTCCACGGACCCTGTCTCCTTATGCAACTTCATGATCCGTGAAACGCTGGATTTCCCGACGCCAATTGCTTTTGCTATCTGCCTAGCAGTAAGTGAAGTGTTTTCGCCTAAAGCGATTATTTTAGCTCGTTTACGAGGCGTGATGTCTATGATGTATTTAATAAAAAGTTTCCAATGAAAATTGTGAACTACTTACATAATCACGTCCCTCAGCCTATGAAGTACGAATTCCGACTAAAGTGGAAGTGTAAATAATAGCAAACACAAAAGACTATTCTAGACTTGCAGCAGAAGGTTACGAACAAGTTTAGACTTGCAGCGGAAGGGACTTGGCGTTCCTTCGCTTGTCCCAACTAATTCGCACAGTACTGTAGATTACGAGCCTGGAGCGCTACCGACTGAAATGCCCCCAATGCGAGGCCCGAACATAACTAGTTGTGTCAAATGAAAGTTTGTGATGTGGTATTATAAGGTATCAAAAATTTACTCCGTGCATTCTTTCCCCGTGTGAAGGGGAAAATGCGTGTAAAGTATCTTTCTATCTTCTGAAGATTAAGGCCGAAATTAAGGACTTATGCCTGAAAGATGAGGCGTGGAAATATCACAGGTTATATAAAAGACTTACCGATGTGCTTTCTTCCTCAAATATGCTTTCTTTCCCCCAGTACGGGGCGTTTTTGTAAGTTCCTATGCACAGTTAATATTCTTTCAACTACTTGAATAAAGGGAAAACTATATTTAATTTTCATGATGGAGATTTCACTAAATGAAAAAAATAATAATTTTCATGATAATGTTTGGTAAAAGGGGGCTTTTGGCCCGAAAAGATTGAGAACTACTGGTGTAAATGATTGCTTCATTATATCTTTAGTTTTGTCCCGACTCATCTTCCCCTAAAGGAGAGCGACAACAAGTTCCGAAATGAAAGCTTATGAGGTAGAGAATATCCTGAACTTTACCTTTCCCCATCCTCCCTGGGGCAGTGGTGGCTTAATCAGTGGTAGAGCCCCAGGCTCATTCATAATCTGCAGTTTCCAGGTTCGAGTCCCAGATAGGAAGGCATTGAGATTTGTTTCCGTAAAACTTCCCGCCCTGTCTTCGGTCTGTGTGGGACACCGATAGACTTGGAAAGTCCATCATCCGTCGGATGGGGCGTTAAGCCTTGGCCCCGTATCCGGGAGAGCCACACCCTGTGCACGTTAAAGAACACATTGAATGGCCTTGATGGGAAGCTACCATCTGTCTCCTAACAGCTTCCCAGTGGGTCCCCTCTCCCCACCTTCTCTGAGCCCTCGAGGTCTTTGGGTTGTGTTGGGTTGTTTTACCTCTGAGCGGCACTTTTTTGCACACCATGGGCTAAATGGCCAAGGTCACATGGACCCCGAAGGCTCAGAGAAGGTTGGGGGAGGGGACCCACTGGAACAGCTGTTGGGAGACAGATGGTAGCCTCCCGTCAAGGCCATCCAGCGTGTTCTTTAACGTGCACAGGGTATGGCTCTCCCGAACACGGGGCCACGGCTTAACGTCCCATCCGACGGACGGCGGCCTTTCCAAGCCCATCGGTGTCCCCTACTGACCGTGGGCAGGGCGGGGAATTTTGCGGAGATAAATCTCAACGCTGACCCAGCTGGGACTCGAACCTGGGAACTGCAGATTACGAGCCTGGCGCGCTACCGACTGAGCCACCCCCGCCCCCCTCGAGGTCTTTGTGGCCTGGCCATTTACCCATTCTGTACAAAAAAGTGGCGCTCAAATTTGCGTTCGGTTGTTTTACCTCTGAGCGGCACTTTTGTGCACACAATGGGCTAAATGGCCAGGCCACAAGGACCCCGAAGGCTGAGAGAAGGTTGGGGGACCCACTGGAACAGCTGTTGGGAGACAAATGATAGCCTGCCATCAAGCGTGTTTTTAACGTGCACAATATATGGCTCTCCCGAACACAGTTTAACGTTCCATCCAATTGCCTTTCCAAGCCCATCGGTGTCTCCTACTGACCACAGGCAGAGCGGTGAGTTTTGTGGATATAAATCGCAATGCTGACCCAGCTGGGACTCGAACCTGGGAACTGCAGATTACGAGACTGGAGCGCTACCAACTGAGCCACCCCCGCCCCATTCTGCCGCTCAGAGGTAAACCCAACAACTCATCCTCTCTAAAAAGTGGGGTGGTGAATTTTAACGAGGGTCGATCTTTATGAGTAATATGTCAAACAAAGCTTACGACCTGCATGTCCTAAGCTTTGTTTGACATATTACTCATAAAGATTCATCCAATGTGTTCTTAACGAAATATGAAAACCCTGTGAATGAGATCAGTGGCTTTCCCCAAGGAAGTTTATTTCGTCCACCTTTCAAAATGTCAGCAGCATCATTGAAAACGAGCTGTTTTTGTGCTTCATAGCTTTTTGAGTTAATAAGTCCAAAAGTATAGGGAATGCAAGAATTTTCTCCAAAGTTCTCTGCGAAGTTGATATTAAAAAGCAGAAATATATATATAAATTAAAAAATATCTATCTTCCTATATGCGCTCTAAAAAATAAAAGCAAAAGATACCAAATCACTTACTGAATTCAGAATAACTTCAAAGGAAGATAGAAAGCCAAAGCTCATTAAAAATTGCAGGCGCCCTACCTTCCCTTGAAGTAAATATAAATTCAGTAAGATATTATGGTTTTACATTGAAAACTACGTGGGCTATACAGTACTGTGCGAATTAGTTGGGACAAGTGAAGCCTGTAGAACCTCTTCGATCCGGCCACATCCAGCAATCCCTCAAACACCCACCCAAGGTCATGTTTTGAGGATGTTTCACAACTTCCGGGCCACAGACGCTTCACCCCATTGAAGATTTGATGGACAGCAAAAAGTACATAGGCGTTCTGGAGGCGAAAATGGTCCCAACACTGCAGAAGCTGTTTCCTAACGGCGATCGGGTATTTCTACAGGATATGGCTCCATGCCACAATTCTAAGCTTGCTAAGAGCTTCTTTACCCAGCAACATTTGAAGGTATTGGAGTGGCCAGGGAATTCACCCGATCTAAACCCCATTGAAAATTTGTGGACCATTATTAAAGTGCACATATCTAAGATGGATTGCACGACGAAAACCAAAATGATAGAGTGTCATGGAAGTGTGGTACCATGACCCTGAAGTGAAGGAGATGTGTGGAAAGCTAGTGGCATCAATGGTTGAGAGGGTGAAAGAAGTAATTAAAGCTAAGGGTGTTCCCATTCACTACTAACTACACTATTAAACAAATAAATATTTTAGTTGTGTCTTTGTTACTGCATTTTCTTACCCAACTAATTTGCACAGTACTGTACAAAATTCGGCACGCCTGCTTTATTTCACCCTAAAAAATATTAAATATGAAAATCCTCGTTCCACTATATCTTAGAAAGCATTGTGTCGAATGAAAGCTTGTGACGTGGGGAATGACCCAAATTAACTAGAAGAACGCATATCGCCTCTGGTGCATATGAGAATCTGGTTTTCAAAGAGAATGAAGTTTATCGTTTACTTCTTTTTTAACTCCTTAAACATTTAAAATGCAAATAATAGTATTTTTATTAGTAATTATGAAACATAAAAAGTATTTGTCTTTTATTCATGTTTCTTTTCTCGCACCCCTCTGACAAAACGGGACAGATTGTTGCTAAAAATGAAATATCTCGATATTTCATTATATATATTATATACCAATAAAATTTCATTTATATCTCATATTTTCTTTTATACTTGTGAATGAGATCAGTGGCTTTCCCCAAGGAAGTTTATTTCGTCCACCTTGCAAAATGTCTAGCAGCATCATTGAAAACGAGCTGTTTTTGTGCTTCATAGCTTTTTGAGTTAATAAGTCCATTCTGACAAGCAACGTTATAAGCAGAGCCATCCCAAATCAGTGAATTCCCAATTTATACCAATGGAAAGACAAATTAATAAAACAATATCTTGAAGAATTAACTTTCTATTTGAATGAAACTGAATGTAAATTTAAAGGCATAAATCATATCAATCAAAATCCTCAATCTTAGCGATATTCGTTCAGTATTTAAAGCGACATGGTAGATGAAGTATTTAACAGCAACTTTACTACTCCGTCAAAATTAACAGAATTATTAGACGACCTTAAAACTCTTGTGTCAATTTTTTCTTATGAAACCTATTCTTATCATTGATGTACATAGAGTAATCTATTTTAGGCCATAAACAATAGTCCTAATTTTTTTTGTTTCAATAACAAATATTTCAGTTTTATACTTGTGAATGACATCAAAGCATTTCTAAATACTAGACAAGAATCTGCTATATATCCTGAAAGGGTCAGCCTGTTTCCCGTTTTTTCCTATTTCACCATTTTTAAAATCCTCAAAATTTTAACTTCCCACCCAAAAAATTCCTTCCCACTTTCAAAAAGTGGTAGAAGCTTCTTCTAAGTGGCAAGTGATAAAACAGCAAAGCTCAATATCCGCTTCCTCTAATCGTAACTTGACCAATTTAAGATTTGGCCTCCCAAAAAATTGTTAGAAATTGTTTCTAAATGGTAAACGCTGGAACAGCCAAACTCAGAATATCGTTTCCTCTATAATCGTAGCTTACACAATCTAAAGGTTCGAACCCTGAAATTTTCCCTCCTCCCAAAAATTACCCCCCCCCCCTTAAAAAAGAGGTAGGAACTGCTTCTAAAAGGTAGTAGCTAGAACCGCCAACTCAGTATACTGTTTCTTCTAATCGTAACTTAGAGCTATTGTAAGACCGTAAAGTTTTCTTACCCCAAAAAATGCTCCTTTCCTAAAAAGGGTATGAACTGTTTCTAGATGCGAAGAGCTCGGACCACTAAATTCAGTTTTCCAAAACTGAAAATTAAAGTGGTAAAAGAGTTTAGCCCTTAATCATCTTCACCGCTAAAAAAATAGCTCCCTAAAGTTCATTTTTTATCTTTTTCTTTAGAAAAAAAAAAAAAGAAAAAAGGGGGATTTCTTTTTAATGGTAAGAGCTATGATCAACAAATTAAGTATACAACTCCACCCAAAATAGATTAAAGAAGCGTAAAGACTGACAGGCTCCTGTCAGACCTCTGTGGCAAGCAGCTGCTTGAGGGGGTATTTATTTATTAAAGATTTAACTCCCCATCTCCCCCCCCTATAAGCATGCAAATTCTCCCAACGATAACAGATAAGATCGCCGAATTTCATATAGCTTCCTCTCATCTCATATGAAATTTTTAGCCCCCCCCCCCCCCCCCCCCCCCCATCAAACCTTCCCCCCCGCAAAAAGCCCCTCTACATAAAATAAAGGAAAAGAATTTTTCTTGAATGGTAGGAGCTATGATCACTGAATTTGATATACAGCTACAGAGAAAGTAATGTTTAGGGGTTGCCCCCCCCCCCCAGAAGAAAGGGTAATTTACGTAAATCACTACTGAGCCTAACGAATTATATTCAAATAAAAGTCTATACAATACAAAAACATTCATCTCTTAAAACAAGTTTCATATCCTTCACCTCTCCCAGTGGTTATAGGGAAATTATTGTTTTCTTTTTCCAGACCTGCACATTGCATACTCAATAATTATTAAATAATTCATAATTAATTATTACACGTTTGAAACTTAATTTAAAAACTCAGAGCAGAACCAATTTCAATAAACAATTCAGTGATTTGGTTGGATTGCTGTAACCTTTGAGCAACACTTTTTTGTACACAATGGGCAGATCACAAGGACTTCTAGGGCTCAGGGAAGGTTGGGGGAAGGGGACCCACTGAACATCTGTTAAGAATTCAGTGGGTGGCCTCGCGTCGTCCATCCAGTGTTCTTTAGCGTGAATAGGATATGGCTCTCCTTCACATTGGATCACGGCTTAACGTCAAATCCAAAGTACGGCAGCAGCCTTCCCAAGCCCATGGGTCTCACCTTTCTGTCCGAAGGCATGTATTTCAATGTTATTTCATTTCTGGTTTTTTTAGTTTCGGACCATATTTCAGCTAAGTACGTAATTCTAATAGCTGTTGATTATCGCAAATTAAGATTCTTAGGATGGGGGTTTACCAGAGATAAATCTCTCAACGTTGACACAGGTGGATAAGCACCTTGAAATTCAATATGTTTAATAATTGGAAATAGAATCTATGTATAAAACCAGTCAGCCCAAAAATTATCGCTTTATTTAGCCGATTAAATTTGGCTCTTTTCATAGTAAGCCAAGCGCATTGTCTTGATGTTTACTGATTCAAATCCCATGGACCTGGAATCTTCCTCGGCGTCTTTGTGAACTGGCCCTTGCCCAAATACATTTTGAATAAAACAATTAGCACCGTCCATTACGTAAAGACACACCATGGGCTAAATGGCCAGGTCACATGGACCCCGAAGCTCAGAGAAGGTATGGGGAGGAGACCCACTGGAACAGCTTGAGAGACAGATGGTAGCCTCCCGTCAAGGCCATCCAGTGTTCTTTAACTTGCACAGGGTATGTCTCTCCCGCAAACGGTACCACGGCTTAACGTCCCATCCAGCGGACGGCGGCCTTTCCAAGCCCATCGGTGTTCCTTACTGACCGTGGGCAGGGCGGGGAATTTTGCGGAGATAAATCTGAACGCTGACCCAGCTGGGACTCGATCTGGGAACTACAGATTACGAGCCTAGCACGCTACCGACTGAGCCACCCCCGCCCCTTCTCTCTTGGTATTTCATAATTCGATTCTCAGATGATTAAACGTTTGACAGGCTGCAACCTGAGCCAATCGTGACCCTTTTACACTAAAGAAATATATGTTAAGGAAAATCATGATGCAAATTAAAATCAACTGGCTCTCAAAATAATTTCACATAGTGCCTTATATTTTCCGTGATTTAATGTTTGACCTAGCATTAGAATCAACATTGTCTGGTAAAATTCGGAGTTATTATAAAATCGAATTTACAAGGTGGCGTCAAAAGGCTATGTTTCACCAAGGTCATTCGAGTGTCGCTGAGAGGGTGTTCCATGACGTCACAGCGGGGAGAGCTCAGCCTGGTTCAGCTAAATAAATAAATAAAATAAATACCTCTCAAGCAGCTGCTTGCCACAGAGGTCTGACAGGAGCCTGTCAGTTTATATGCCACAGTAGAAGGTCTGAGAGGATGGCAGGACCTCAGCAGAAAGAAAACACAAACATCCATGCCTTACCCGGGGCTCGAACCCAGGTCCCTTAGATCAGTAGCCAAGCGCGCTAACCACTCGGCCATGGGACGGCATAAGCTAAAGTACTTACATAATCGTCTGTTCTTTCGTGTCATTCTTTGCCCTTCGCTTGGTGAATCTCTCTCTCTCTGTGAAGTCTTTCAGGTAATTTTTGTTTCTTTTTATCATGCCGAACTGCGTAACAAATTGCATGAGTAATCCTTCGAAGAATAAGAAAAGTAGTGTTTGATATACATTCCCATTAGAAGCAAAAATTAGTATGAAGTGGATGCTGCAGTGTCGGCGTGAAGATAAATTCCATGCGCAAAATCTAAGATACGTGGTAAACATTTTTCAGATGCCTGTTTAGATCGATCGCCTGTAAGATTTATGAAGCGAACTCTTAGGACTACCTTTCAAATGTAAACTAAATGATAATGCCATTCCAGATTAAAAAAAAAATGTCACATAAAAAATTCAGTCTTGTTGCCATGACCGATTCTAATCCGACCAAACGATAGTTATCTCGGAAAACAACGAAATGCTTGTTGGCAAAATAAACCGATCGCTCTAAAAACTACGACAGTGCATCCAATAAAAAAATAGCATTATCTCAGGTAATTGATAATTTAAATATCTTGGCTTATACTGCACTGATTCAAGGGAATAAAAACGTCAGTACGTCATAATCTACGTATTAGAAAATTACAGCAGCCGTTTCAAATTGCTATTAAAAACTAAAACAAAACAAGGGGAAATCTGTGTGAAAAAGTGAAAAAAGTGGAAAGAGTGTTGTAAGCAAGATTAAAATCAAAGCAAAAGCAATGGAATAAACATAAATAAAAAATTCATTATTAATCAAAACTAAAAAAGCAGACTTTTCGTTGGATAACTCCAGGAGAAATTTTCTTTGTAAATTGGTAATTGCATTTACTCCAGGTCACATTAAATGTTTTTGAAAGGGACAAAATTTAAACCACTACTCACGGTGACGAAAAATTATTTTTATTATTTTAGTTATGGTTAGACTAGTAACATAGTCGGTAAAAAGAAATACAGATCAGCTGTTTCAAATCGATCTAATTTTAAGTGCAAGATCAGAATAATTTCTCAGAATCATCTTGTGGAAATTCTATAGTAATTCCATATAAATTAGAAATGATGTAATTATGATTGATATCCGTAATATCAACATATATTCAAAGGGCCATTTTATTAGGTACAGTTCCACATTATGTTAATAGTAACGCATATATAGGGCTTATTAACTCCTTAAATAACATTTTTATGAAAATATATACCTGAAAATAATTTTAGGAACATAATAAAATCTATTTGCATCTCGATTTCCATCAATATGATTTCAATATTTCAAGAGATGAAAATGTGAGTTATGGAAATTGTTTCAGCTTCCACAACTCACGCTTAGCAAGTTAGCTCTTTCTGCAAAATATCATTCAGAATTAGCGAAAACTAACCTAATTGTAACGTGAACTGCTGTAAATACTCTTAGACTTAATTAGCAAAGTTTGGCATAACAGTTATTGTTTTAGTTTTAGCTCGTTTTTATTAACTTTTGAGAGCAATTGCTCAAATTGGAATTTTTGTTGCTAAGCATTCCAATTTCCTTAACTCTAAATAGAGAACGAATATTGTTACAAAAAAACTAGAAAGAAATTTTAAATCTTTAAATTGTCTTCAGTCACACTTTTTCAAAAAATGATTATTTAAGATGTCCCAGAGTTCTGTATTTCAGTTACTATTGACATAACGAGGAACTTTATGTAATAAAGTGGCTGAGGAGTGTGAATTTATAACAATAAATATTTCCCTAATAGCTAGATAGACCTCAAACAGTTAAGAAAAAATTAAAATTGTAATTTTACACTTTTCTACCAACAGAAATCAGTATTACCTTAAGCTTCTAATAAACTGTTTACCGACGAGTCCCCGCTCTGACGTCAAAATGCCTAGCAAATGACTGTCATGAAACGCTTCCTCCCGGAATGGCACCACCCTTCCTTCATTCACCCTGTAGAATTTACGATAAACAACAGCTATTAGAGTTACTGTACTTAACCGAAATACGACCCGATACCAAGCACAAAAATAATTGTTTACCAACATTTAACTCCAATACATATACGGAAATAGCAGCTTTAATAGTTTTTTTGCAAAAACGTGTACAAAAGCGATAGCTGGGTTGTTTTACCTCTGATAGGCACTTTTTTGCACACCATGGGCTAAATGTCCAGGTCACATGGACCCCGAAGGCTCAGAGAAGGTTGGGGGAGGGGACCCACTGAAACAGCTGTTGGGAGACAGATAGTAGCCCCCAGTCAAGGCCATCCAGCGTGTTCTTTAACGTGCACAGGGTATGTCTCTCCCACACGCGGGGCCATGGCTTAACGTCCCATCCGTCGGACGGCGGCCTTTCCAAGCCCATCGGTGTCCCCTACTGACCGTGGGCAGGGCGGGGAATTTTGCGGAGATAAATCTCAACGCTGACCCAGCTGGGAC
This sequence comes from Ryuthela nishihirai, assembly GCA_038380435.1. Taxonomy (NCBI): domain Eukaryota; kingdom Metazoa; phylum Arthropoda; class Arachnida; order Araneae; family Heptathelidae; genus Ryuthela; species Ryuthela nishihirai. The sequence goes on along the minus strand of JAWZYU010000024.1, from coordinate 48,323,117 downwards.
TCGAACCTGGGAACTACAGATTACGAGCCTGGCTCACACCCCCGCCCCCAAAAGCGATAGCGCAAATGAAAAAGCTAACATATTTTCAGGAGGAAGTGGTTTCGGATTCCACTCCGGAATAAAGGATACTGCAGTAAGCTTTTCTACCCTAAGTAAATTATTGGGTAAGTCAGAGTTCTTGTTTGATTAAAAATGATTTGCGCGGTTTTGAAAAACTGAAAGACATACAGAAATGAAACACCTTTGAAATTAAGACTATTGGCTTACATTTAGCTTAACGATTCATTATAAATTTAAGTATTAAAATCGTCCCATGGCCGAGTGGTTAGCGCACTTGGCTCCTGATCTAAGGGACCTGGGTTCGAGCCCCGGATCAAGACATGGACGTTTATGTTGTTTTTCTGCTGAGGTCGTGCCATCCTCAAAGATCTCCTACTATGGCATATAAACTGACAGGCTCCTGTTAGACCTCTATGGTAGACCTCTATGGCACAGCAGCTGCTTGAGGGAGTATTTATTTTATTAAAATTTTGAAACAAGAAGTTTTTTATAGGCCTCCTAAAGGGCAATTTTAAAACCGGCACTATATACTGCTTATAATTTACTGTATCACTTTATTCACCTGGTAACAGAGCTATCGCTGGAATTTGATCAGAAGAGGGAAAACGAAAAAATTAAGCAATTACTTAGTTCGTACAATAAAAACAGAGCTCAGTGCTTTTCTTTTGTAAGTTCAAAATTGTTGAAACTCGCCAAATTGAAACTGATAGCATCAGCCACAGTTGCGACGTTTTGGAAGTAACCGTACAGATCAAGGATCTTTCCTACACTCCACTCCGAATTCGCTTAACACACCCTAGTCATACCTAGTTACAAATGGCTTACCAATTCAGCAATTTTCGCCGTTAATACTGTCCTCCCACTCCCTCTCTAATTTCAAGTACTATGTATGCAATGGATTATCCTCAACTGTTACTACCGGACTCGAGCATAGTTTCAACACTTTAACAATTAGAGAATATGATCAACAATCCAATTCAAGCCATTTACCATCTCCAAATTTCGGTTCCTCAGATAATACTAAAATTTCCTTAAACAATACTACTAGATTAAATAAGTTTTAGCTCTGTACAATTTAAAAAAATACCAATTCAAGAAAATTGAATGTTTCCCTCTAATTTTAATTTCTAACGGAAAATATTGAAATGAATTTTCCTTAAATATTATTTATCGGCCTATACAATACAAAAAATATCAATACCAAAGAAATGGAAAAAGAAACTCGCTAAACTATGCAAAAAATTTTTTTTCTAAAAAGCTCATTTATTTTTTTCTTTTTGTAACTTGAATTTTTTATTACCAATTGATTTTCATTTATGTGTAGCAAACATGCAACTTCGAAATGGGAATTCCTTATTGTAATACCAATTAGGATGTATATTTTATTTAAATTTAGAGACTTCATCATCGAATTTACCACTGGGTATTCAAGCAACTGTACCAAGCCCATGGTCCGAGGAAGGTGGCATTAGAATAGTTACCCATGGGACCGAAAAACTTAAATCCAGTTTATTGCAATATTTTATTAGTATATTTTTTCCGCTCATTTTTCACAAAGTCAATAAACTCCACTGTAACATATTAAGTTGCAATATAAATAAACAAGTTTTTCATCATTCCATTTTTAATTGTTTTATAATTTTTTTATATAATTTTCCGAAACATTATGTATTAGTATGGTGATAAGGAAAATTGATAAAGTGGGGACGAGTGTTTGCACTGTTACGAAGTTGCGTAACTTTAACGTTGTTGTATTAAGTAATGGAATTTTCCGTGCTTTTTTAATCATTCTATTATTTTTCATTATGATTCTAATCAAAATACTTTCACCCTTTCTCTCAAAACTACTTCAAGGACAAAATAAATGATATTTTTAAATTATTCACTTTTTGACACAAAAATATGCACTTATCAAAAAATTAATTTTATTTAATAAGCTAATTGAATTTTTTTTTTACTGTTAGAGGGACACTATATAAAATTATGTAAAAATAAAAATATTTTAGAAATTGGTTCCCTTCTTTTGAAATCTAAAGTCTGTGAGGCTGATTACAGTACTTATTTCTACTTTTATTTTGTTAGGATATTGGAAAAAATACTTATACTTTTTTTACACTGCACTGAAAGCTTTTAAAATCATGGAATGACTTCATGATAGCCGAGATTATTTTATGGGCTGCCAAAAAATAATATTATGTCCAACGACAAAAGAAGAAACACGAATATAAGCAATATAAACGCAAGAATGGCCTGTGCCCGTTTGAAGGTTACAATAAGACTTATGGATCAATATCATTTTTGTGTCATACTGCAGTAATCTTTATTAAAATGCTTCAGCATTTGACCATTGGAAAATCAATGAAAATTTGCAAACCACTATTTAGATTGAAATGATTGCCCAAGATGTGAATGGATGAAGACTTTTAAAATCCTTTCCTAACAAACTAAGATTTTAAAATTGAATAGCTATGCTTGGTCATCTTATTGTTTCTGATAGTGTAATATAAACACAATTAACTGCAGTTTAAATACATATTTTACTTTTGGTTCAACAGAATCAGTAGATCACAAACTTTTGGGTCTGGGCAGCTTAAAAACTATAAGATTCTAGGAGAATTCAGCTTTTCAAACATACTCTACCCTTCTATTAATTTATAGAATTACAAATATAGGGACCAATATAAGGTTCACAGAGGGCTTTTATTTGCAGCTATACCCCTGTTCTGATCTTTGAATTTTTATAATTTCCCACAATGCATGAACAAAATGAATAATGGGGAAACGATACATACTGCATCATTTTCATATGAAGCTACAAATCAGAAAAAATATATATATTTTATACTGCATATTTTAAGTATATTTAAGAGTGTTGGTAAATAATTAAAAAAGTGCCTTAGTTACAGCTATAAAAGAAATTTCTAAATAGTGAACAATCATCCAAATTTTAAGCAACAAAGTAGTTTTTCATACAATATCTTCAACATTGGTGGTATATTAACCTTAGCTCCCACACCTTTAGCAGTATAAACCAGGGATAGTGAAATCCTGTCGGACCAGCTTCTCAAGCAATTACAATTTTTGTAAGATTTGATACTATGACAATTTCCGCAAAAGCTATCATCTACTAAAATCCATATGATTGGATTCTTGAACTTATAGAAATCTTTCCAATGCCAATAATAGTGAATCTTTATAATAATACACACAAATGAAAATCAAAAAGTTGACAAGAACCCCAAAGTCTCAGAGAATGTTAGGGAAAGGGTATGCACTAAACAGCTGTTAGAAAATATTTGAAAGTCTCTGTATTAAGGCCATTTAGCATGTTCTTTAATGGAGGTTAGGTGGATTAGTTAATAGCAAGCCAGGATTGTAATTTGCAATTCCCATCGTTGTGATTTATCTCTGCTAAACTCCCCACCCTGCCCTCAGTCAGTAGGAGACACTGATGGGCTTGGAAAGGTCGTCATCCATCAGATGGAGCATTAAGTCATGGCCCCATGTGCAGGAGAGTCATAATCTGTGCATGTTAAAGATCATGTTCGGTGCCCTTGATGGAAGGTTACCATCTGTCTCCTAACAGCTGTCCAGTGGGTCCCCTCCCCCGAACCTACTGTGAGCCCTCAGGGTCCTTATGATCTGGCCATTTATCCCATTGGGTGCAAAAAAGTGTTGCTCAGAGAAAAAACAACCCAACCCATATTCTTTAATGTCCACAGGCTTTGACTCTTCTGCACACCGATCCATGACTTAACATCCCATTCAAATGATGGATATCAACATTTCCAAGTCCAGTGGTTCCTCTTTCACAGTTAATGAAAGGTGGGAGTTTAGTGGAGAAATATTTCAATGCTGGCACAATTCGGACTTAACCTGGAACAGCAGATTATGAGTTGTAAGACTAGAGTGAGTCATGAAGAGAGGAGTAACAATTTCTGATATAGAGGGAACTTAAGTGCCTGAGTTAAGGCTACTTAGTTCCAGTTATGATAAACTGAAGAGTAGGTCTTGTAAACTGATGAATGTATGCTCGTTTTAATGAAAAATAAACACTAATTACAGTTTTCATGATTTTCTCATTAAGATCATTGCAATGAGCAATTTGTCCTGTGTGAATGATCAAACATTGATAAATGTTACAGAAGTATTATTACGAACTAAATGAAAATTACATTATAACTTCATAGTTAGCTCAACCACGAAATGCTGATATTTGTAATTAAAAATATACCTTTAGTTGCCAGCTAGGCATATTGTCTCCATCACTAATTCACTAGTTTTTTTTCCCTGATAATCACTCCCATTAGAGTGCAACTGGCCATTTCTTTTTCTAATCTGTACTGATGCCATATCTAATATTAAACAATTCCGAAAAGGTATGGAAATAGTGGCAGGATAGAAAAGGATTAATGCATCTGGCATGCAAAATTTTGGCTCAATTCCTAAATCTTGAGTATTTTTTCTTAAGACCGTTTCTCATCTATAGAGTTTAGCATTCTTGCATATCAAATGCTTCAATACGTGTGAAAAATGTCATTTTTTTTTGCAAAAAGTACTTTAGATTTTGTTGCAAAAACACTAACCTTTTAAAGCCTTAATGGCCAAAATTTCAAATGGACTAGTTCAAAGGGTGCTATTATTTTCTCTTTCCTACCCTCTACCCTTTTCTAACATTTATTGGGCTTTAAAGGGTTAAGTTTAGGATGAGCTTAGAGAGCCTAGATGTTTAACTCCATCATTGAGAACTCATTGATAAATTCAGGAACTCATTGATTGCAAGCATCTGGGCTGTATTCCAGGTTTTAACTTGTGAACTCCTGGTAGCATGACCTTTAGTCAGTTAAGGTAGGACCATTCCTCTCACCTGTTTAAAATAACTGACCCTAGTTTAAATGCTCTGCATTAGTTTAAATAGTGTGAAATTTACCTTGATACCCCACAATCATAGAATGTTCCCAAGCAGATGTGAAACACTGCCGCATTAACTCAACTAGTTAGAGCAACTAGCTTATTAGTAGTCGTTGAGATGGCTTATGGTTTTTCTTACACTTTCTAATTTCTACAAAAGCATCTTGCTGACTGAGTCAGGTTCTGAGTGAAATTAATATTTTTGTGTATCTTAGTGCAAGGAACAAAATGGAGTACTACTATAAGCTGATAAATGCCACATGAACTGGAAATTAAGCATGAAGAAATATGTAAATAATGAAACATGCATGTGATGTGCTGAGAAAGTTGCATGTTATGAAATTTCATGCAAGGAACAACATGGAGATTATGTGAATGGCCAGCATAACCTTCAAATGGCAAATAATTATGAAAATATATTTATTTTTCAGAAATTCCAAATATTGTGCATTTTCTTTACATCATGTTCCAGGAAGCAGTAGTGCCATTTTTTATTGTGAATGTCTGCAAGGGCCAGCTCAAGCCAGTAAGAGAGGTTGCCTTTGACAATGCAACACTTACAAAATGTCTGAAAAGGGGCACTGAAAAGGGATTTCACATTGGGGTTCAACTGTAAACATACCTTGTGTGAGTTAGTTCTCATGTCTGCATTGAATAAATTATAGATTTTGAACTTGCAAGGTGCAAAACTTAAATGAATCAATATTACAAATTTACACAAATGATATTTCAGTATGTGTACCATTGAAAATGTGTTGTGTCCAAGTGCTGAATGAGAAAGTCCAAGTGTATGCTAAAGGCTTTACTTTAACCAAATCTCCATTCCATGAATTCAAACCAATGTTCATTTTAGATATCATTCAAGCTCTACATTCGGTCCAAAATAATGAGTGAAGCACACAATTCTGCTTGTCATGTTATGAAAAATAAGTACACTAAAATTTTTGCATGGCCTCTAATGAGTTGAGCTACTTTTCTCTGAGCAGCACTTTTTTGTACACATTTGGCTAAATGGCCAAATCACAGGGCCCAAGGGTTCAGAGCCAGGTAGGTGAAAAACATCCACTGGACAGCTATTAGGAAGGAGACAGATGGAATTCTACCACAACATCAAGCCCATCCAGTATATGCTTTAATGTGAACATGGAATAGCTCTCCTACACACAACACTGTCACTTAATGCTTTGTCTGATGGATGGGAGTCTTCTCAAGCCTATTGGTGCCTTCTTCCTCAATGGAAGTAAGAATGGAGGTTAGTGAAGAAAACCATCAATGCCAGCACAATTGGAATTTGAACCTGGGAACATTAGATTTTGAGTCTGGTGTGATAACCTAATGATGATTCATCAATGTAATGAGTAAATGCCCTTGAAGTTCTACTGAATGAACTACATTTAAGCTCATAGCATGTACACTGTTATTTCATCAGTGGTTGTCTTGGAGCAGTGGTCTTCCAAGATGCACATTCAACAAAACTTCAGATACACATTGCTGGAGGATGTAACACAGAAATGAAACTGGGACTATATTCTTAAAAGGGAACAAAGAATCACATACTATGGGGATGTTAAGAGCAGTTCAACCTGTAGTATATTTGTATACAGGAGGGATACAGTTGGATTGTTTTACCTCTCATCTGCATTTTTTTTTTTGCACCCAATGAGTTAAATGGCCATGTCACAAAGACCCCAAATGCCCAAAAAGGTTGAGGAAGAGGACTCACTGGACAACTGTTAGGAAACCGATGGAAGCCTCCCATCAAGGCAGGCAGTCCAGCATGTGGCTCTCCTGCATGTGGGGCCACAGCCTTACATCCCATATAATGGACAGCAACCTTTTCAATCAAGTTGGTGTCCCCTTTCTGACTGAGGCTAAAGTGGGGGATTTAATGGAGGTAAATCTTAATGTTGCCACAGATGGGACTGAAACCTGGGAACTACAGATTATGAGTTTGGAGCTATATCAACTGAATCAATCCAACTGATAGCAACTGATCCCTAAGGGATACTGTAATATGGCTCTAAATGTAACAATTTCAAATATAATGCTTTGCTTTCGGGTAGGATTTTGGTTTAAGAAATATTTAATTGAAGTCATGCTTTGGAAATGAAAAAGAATGAGTTATTGTCCAAATTGTCAAATGGTTAATGTGCCTGGCTACAAAGTACATGGACTGGTTTCATGTCATGGTATAGCACAGATGATTTTTTTTAATATACACCAAAGAGCCAAAACATTATGCAAATTGATGCAACTGCAGGTAAACAACAGTGCATGCAAAGATCATGAAACAGTATAATAACACCTGATACTGAGCTCTGTTAATGTGTTATTCTTGCCCTTCAGATGGGAAAGTTAGTGGGACTTAAGCGAGATTGACAATGGCCAAATTGTAATGACCAGACGACTGGGTCAGAGCATTTCCGAGACGGCAAGGCTTGTGGGTTTTGAAGGTACTAACCCCGGTCAACCGTGGTTAGTACCTTCAAAAAGTGGTTCAAGGAGGGAAAAACCATGAACTGCACGCAAGGTGTGGGCCGATCACAACTTGTCGACGATTATTTTACACCATGTGGACGGATGGGTATGTGTGCATCATTTACCTGCAGAAGTGTTGGCACCAGGATGCATTGTGGGACGAAAACAAGCCGGTGGAGAAAGTGTAATGCTTTGAACAATGTTCTGCTGGGAAACCCTGGGTCCAGTCATGCATGTGCAGGAAATTATGATATCTGTCACCTACCTAAACATCATTGCTGAGCAGGTACATCCTTTCAGGGCAACAGTATGCCCCTCTAGTAATGCCTTCTTTCAGCAAGATAATGTTCCATGCCACATTGCCCGGATTGTTCAAAAATGGTTCGCAGAACATGAGGAAGACTTCCAGGTATTGTTCTGGCCTCCAAATTCTCCAATCAAGCATCTGTGGTTTGTGTTGGAATAGCATATCTGATCTGTGGCGGCTCAACCACATAACTTACAAGAGTTAAAGGATCTGTTGGTAACATGTTGGTACCAGATATCACAAGACACCTTTAGAAATCTTGTAGCATCCATGCCTCACTGGGTAAGAGCTGTTTTGGCAGCACATGGAGACCAACATCATATTAGGCAGGTGGTCATAATGTTTCAGCACTTTGGTGTATGTTGTCTTTCTGCTAGGGGTCTTGCATTTCTCAGAGATCTGCATAACATGTCAGCATAAGTCTTAATAATTAGCTCCATAGCAAATGGAGCCAATGGTAGTACCAAGCTGAAAACACTGGTTCTCGTCTGATCACCGAAGTTAAGCAGCTTTGGGCAGTCAGTACCTGGGAGGGTGACCACCTGGGAATACCATGTGCAGTTGGCAAAAAATCTGCTGAGGACCCGCCATCCTCACATATCCCTCTACTATGGCATATTAAACTGACAGGCTCCTGTCAGACTTCTGTGGATAGCAGCTGCTTGAGAAGGTATTATTTATTTATTATTATAGCAAATGAGCCAAGTGAGGAGCTTCATTTTGTTTCCTATATATTTTGAACTGGTTTGGAAAAGTCAAGGTTCCATGGTTTGGCCAATATCCGCAGAGAACAGTAGCTACACATTTGAAGAATTAGCTTTAAAAAAATTACATTATTTTTTCATTCTGCCAGTGTTACATCAAATAAATTAGGCTTGATTCTGAAAATTGAAACGTTTTGTAGACACAAAAAATTCTTAACATACTGAAACCCCTGTGCATTAAAAGAAATAAATAAAAAATAAATACCCCCTCAAGCAGCTGCTTGCCACAGAGGTCTGACAGGAATCTGTAAGTTTATATGTGATAGTAGAAGGTCTGAGAGGATGAGCAGAGAGAGGATGGCAGGATCTCAGCAGAGAAACGACACGAACATCCATGCCTTACCCAGGGCTCGAACCCAGGTCCCTAAGATCAGTAGCCAAGCTCGCTTACTATTCAGCCATGGGGCAATCTTAAAAATTTTAAACATAGAAACCATCTTAAATCTGACAATCTTTATTTTAACAATATATGATTTTCTGAACCGCACCAGTGTTACAAATGTGAAAATATTAGTTATTTAATTTAAGAACTATACAAAATTTTTAAGTAAATTACAATACAAAAATTAAATAATCATCAGAAGTCTATTGACTGAGTAGTTAGCAGTGCTTGACTACTGTTCTAAGGGACCTGGGTTCGAACCCTGGGTAAGGTATGGATGTTTATGTTGTCTTTTCTGCTACTACAGTCCTGCCATCCTCACAGACCTTCTACTGTGGCATATAAATTGACAGGCTCCTATCAGACCTCTGTGGCAAGAAGCTACTTGAGGAGATATTTACTTTTTATTTATTTATATTGAGAAGCATATGATCACCAACTGGCTAATGATGAGTGAAATTTTTATCTTGTGTGTGTTTCTTTTCTTGAATATGAAATGGAAATTAATTTTTCTTGATATGTGCAAAGTGTGTTTTTTCTTGAAGGTGTGTGAGAACAAATATACCTTAAAAATAGTCATCATTTGACTTTAAAAAAAAGTTGTGCTTCTAAATGAGAAGCATATATTTCTAATTAAAATTCTGAAGCTGAATTTATTTTGGATCTTTCCAATTTGAAAACTTTTTCTGTATTCTATGAGCTTAATAACTGCATGGTGGCATCAGAAGGAGGGAGTCCATGAAGGACATGACCCTTACAAAAAACCTGAGAGTTTGTTGTGGGTTTTTGTAGCCATTTTTATATTACTGAATGGATTTCTGATGCATGGTTTGGTCATTTACTTTTCCAGGAAGACAAACTGCTGATGCCCTCAGTATCCTAAGGCCAAATGACAAGCTGCTAAAAAATAGATCTTAATTACTAAATAATCCATTAGTAAAGTTAAGAATTTTAAGAAACAATTTCTGGACTATAAAATCCTTCTTACATCCCTAAAATGTCATTTACAAACTTGAGACTTATGACCAGCCCTGTAACTGCATCACCATTAGTAGGAGTGTTAACATGTTCATAGTTTCACACTGTAACTGCAGGATGCCACTTGTAGAGTAATTTGCAATAAAACAATAAGCAAAAAATATTTTGATTTGAGGCTTTTTCTTGATGGGACTTGTAATGGAACTGAATTCTAAAGCTTTTAAAAATGGAGTGGAAAAGCATATTTTTACTTATTGGGTTAAAAGAAAATTAGAAGAGTTTGGAGAACCTATTTTTCTCTAAAAAAAATACACCCCTTTTCTTTTTTGCAAACAATGGACTTAAAAAAATATCTGTTATTGATTTTGAATAATATTAACCACTAACAACTGAAGACAGCTTAAATTCGTACAAGCAAATTTACAATCAAAACCTAGGGACAGATAATTTTGCAAAAGCAAGTATTTTGCATGACAAAGCAAGCAGTTTGTCAAACATTGGAAAACCACTGGTCACTTTAGGAAATGACAAAATTTTTTGAATTTATGAGTGAATATTAAGCATCCTGGCCCTGATAATGAATGATACTACTGTGCAGTTTTGACATCTAGCAAGGGTTAGGTTGGATTGTTTTACCTCTAAGGGGCACTTATTTCGCATACAGTGGGTTAAATGGGCAGGTCACAAGGTTGGGCTGTTTTACCTCTGAGCAGCACTTTTTTTGCACACAATGGGATAAATGGGCAGGTCACAAGGGCTCAGAAAAGGTTGGTGGGAGGGGACCAACTGGACAGTTATAGGGAGTCAAATGGTGGCCTCCCATCAAGGCCATCCAATGTGTACTTTACTGTGCAGAGGGTCCCATCTGATGAATGGTGGCCTTTCCAAGCCCATCAGTATCCCCTATTGACTAAGGACAGTGTGGGGAGTTTTGCAGAGACAAACCTCAATGCTAGCCCAGGTGGGATTTGAATCTGGGAACTGCAGATTACGAGCCTGGTGCAATACTGGCTGAGCCAGCTTCCGCCCCAGGTTACGAGGACCTCAAGTACTGAGTGGGTTGGGGAAGGGGATCCACCAGACAGCTGTTAGAAGAAAGATGGAAGTCTCCCACCAGGGCCATCAGTTATGTTTTCACATGCAGATGGAGCCAAGGTTTTAACTCTCCAGATGTCTGGAACATGTTCTCCCTGCCATATATTTGGTCCTATAGTGCAAACGAGTGGCAGCCTCACTACACAGCCATTGCTGACACCTTACTATGGCTATTGTAAAAGACAGGCAGAGATAAATGTGTAACAAAAGGAGGGTTAATTCCTACCCATCTGACAATGGCCTTTTTAAGTTCATCAGTTTCCCTCCCAATGAGGGAAGAACAGAAGTTAGCAGAGAAAATTCTCTGTAAGCACAACTGGGACTTCAACCTGGAAATTATAGATTACAAGTCATGTGTGTAGCCAACTCCATCTCATCTGGCAAGAAGTTGCTTGCTGAAATGTCAGGTTTGACAAAACAAACATTTAAGATGCACCAATTATTAGGTATGACAATCAGAAAACTGATTTGGAATAACAAGTAACTTGGATTTCTAGTCTAGTTACAATAATCAGAAGATAGTATTTAAATGTAATATAACTTGTATCTAAAATAATGTTGGAAGAAAATATATATATATATAAATTTCCACACTATTTTTGTCAATTCCATCTATAGCATGGCTATAATTTTACATTAATAAATTATAGCATGCCTATAATTTATTAATGTAAAATTATAATTTTACATTAGGGTCATATGGAAAAGTTTTCCATATGACCCTAGTCTTACAACAGATCTCTATCTACTGCATGTATGTTCAGTGTCAGTAACTAGGTGAATACCTAGTTCTGACACTGAACGTATAAAATAAATACCCCCCCAAGCAGCTGCTGGCCACAGAGGTCTGACAGGAGTCTGTCAGTTTATATGCCAGAGTAGAAGGTCTGAGAGGATGGCACGACTTCAGCAGAAAAACGACACAAACAGCCATGCCTTACCCGGGGCTCGAACCCAGGTCCCTTAGATCAGTAGCCAAGCGTGCTAACCACTCGGCCACGGGACGGCTCTCTGAATGTATACCTCATACAAAATTCTGAATTATGCTCACCTTCAATCAATCATCATGGATTTTTGGTTTAATAAAACTGCAATTACAAATACTTTTACACAAAAAATAATGTAGCCATGAGATATATATATACACATAAAAGAAATTAAACTGTATAAAATAATTCAACAAATTTTTGAAAAAAAAAAGACAAAAAATGGAGAAAAAAATAGCACATTTTCAAATTTCTACATATTATTTATCTCTGAATTAAACAGAATCTAAGTAACTTATGAGTGAACTGTGATAAATTAAGACTAGGTATAAATTCTTAAATTTAAAAAAGATAATTCCAAAATACATCTGATTGTTCATTGGAATTTTCTGCTGTTGGCTAGAATCTGGCAAACTACTCACTAGTTCTGGGACTATTTTTATTTTTTCACCTATACCTTATGCTTAGAAATTTATTTAGTGGTATATTTGGATAATATTTGGTGTTAGAGTGGTTAGCACTTGGTTATTGATCAAAAGGACCTGGGTTCGAGACCCGCATAAGATGTGGATGTTTATTTCTGCTGTTTTCAGACCATCTCACCTACGTCACTTCTCTTCGACATGCTTCTGGCAGATCTCTGTGTCAAGCAGCTGCTTCAGGTGTAAATTTTCTTACTTTACTAGTTATATATTTTTGGGCATATTAGTAAACAACTGCTCAGAGAAAACTAACTGGTTATTTGAAATATCAGCAGATTACAAATAATACAGTCGATAGAAAAACTGCTGGAACTATATCTATGATATCACTTGATAAACAGGCATACCCCCCCTCCCCACATACATCACACCACCACCACCTTTTAAAAGCATTAATTTCAGACCTCAGACCTTTAGAACTATACCAAATCCAAATTTTAACACTCAATATGTTTTCCTATTGAATAAAGTTTTAAGATAGCAATAAATAACAAATTTCAAACAGGGTAATTATATAAACAAGAAACAATATTCATTCTGTGAAATGTTTTAACATTAACACAATAATTTAATATTCTCTTAATAATAGATTTGTATTTAGTGTGCTATAATAAAGTTTAATATATACAAATGTTTGATTACAATAATTTAATACTTCATATTATTTAAATATTAAAAAAATTAAAATATTTTGTACACCCAAAATGATTAATGTTTGAACTTGAAATTTTGTTTTACATTTTATGTTTATTTAATTTACTGCATAAAATTCAAATCTAATCCCTTGACATTAGGCCTAACAATAACTCATTTCTATCTTTTATATATGTGCAACAGAATCAAGGACAAAAGAATTTTCGTATGAGAAAAAAAAAAGAAATGGCATTTCGTAGGCATTAAGCAATTTTTGTTTCCTAAATATTTGAGTTACTATTGCCAGCAGGATGTGCTAATATCGTAAATATGACAAATGTTTTCACGACACTTAGGCCTATAGTTTTCGTATTCACCAAGCAGCTAAAGATTATTTTTCATTATTCTAGTTACTTAAGATGATTTATTTACACTTACAGCTACTTTTTGTCGATCATCATCGAGCTCAAACAATCAAACCGCAATTCCCTGCAGAGTAATGATGAAACGCTCGATCTGTTTGTAGCAGACGACAACTCGCTCCTTCGTCACGAGATCGTACTTTAAATACGCTCGCTGGTGCTGTGTTGATAAATTAAAAACACTCGCGTCTTCAAAATTGCATCACTACTGTTAAGTGATTTTTTAAATGGAAGCTATTTATTAAAACATCTTAGAATAATTACCAAATATATTAATTTTCCCAATGTCAATTAAGTTAGCCACAGGTCAGTTGTAGAACGAAATCCACGGTACATACCTCAATAGTTCCAGTAAGAGCTCGTTAAGTACGTAGTTACTTGCCGCGGAGGCTTCTCAACAGCATCTGGCTAGCACAGGCCTTTCAGTAGGCACAAGAAAACAGGAGAGTCTTGGTAACGTACTTGTTTACAAGAAGCTCCAAGTTGGAGGGCCAGAGCCAGACGTTCGCTGGGTCACTGGTTCAACGGCGGGCAGGCGGCATGTTTGGCGGCGTACACCATCTCTTTGTCCGCACAAAGTCCCCTGTATACAACCTCCACTATCCCCCACCTCTCTTCTCTAAAGTATAAGCTAAGAGGGAAGTTTGGTGCGACTCCCCCCACTTCCCAAGTCCGCCATTCCATCCGTGGGTCGGACGCGCGCCCGCGGGAGTATTTTTTTTTCCAAGGCCGTCGTCTCCCCACCCGTAGGCCCAGCTGGTACAGTCAGGGCATTAACACGCGTGCTCAGGAAACTAGTCCTTTACCCCACACTTGATCAGTCTTTCCCTTCGGACAGTCAACATTCTTTTGAGAGGTACTTAATGAAACTTTTGAAGCAGCATTCCTAACTATGTCTTGATTTTCAAGCTCTGTTGCAATCTACCGCAGATCCTAAATTTACTAATAAAAAACGCATTCATGTGAAATAATTTCTATCGATTTTGAGCATATACTATGCGAATATGTTCAAAATTAAAAATGCTATATTGTGAGCAACAATTTTTCTCTCGGGTACTTCCTAATTTTATAAAGTTCAAATATTTTATCAACTTTTATTAACAAAAAATTTCAGGGAGTTGACAATTATTACAAAAAGAAAAATGTATTTTCCCTGGCAACAGTAAGCTGAAGAGTGGGAAAATGTTATGATTTAAAACCCACATTTTCCCTGGATTTTAAATTCTAAAGTAAAATTAACTTTACTTGTAACTCCCTTGGTATAATAACCAATAACTTTTTAAGAACCACTTTTTATAACATGAATGATCCCAGAGCTTAAGGGGGAACAATGGGCATACCATCCTAGTTTTTTTAATAATAACTAAAACACATAAGCTATGGACTGAAAAATCATTCTTTTGATTCGTATTCGATAAAATCTCTTTTTAATTCCCATTCTCCTGCCAAATTCCTGCAAATTTCCGATTATTTACGATATAATCTTTTTCTTTTTTAAGAAATCTTATAATGATTAAAAAATTTGTCATTTCTTTTCCATTTTAAAATCGAGGGCAAAAGAAATCTTTTTATCAGAAAAGATAGCGGCAGCTCCCTAAGGCGAGATAACCTTCAAGCTTTATTAAGCTTGTTCTGGTATCTCATTTATCATAGAAATAGTTACAAAGGAAAAGTCCACTGGCTTAGTAAGGTCTACACTACACCACACAAGTAGAGGTGCACTTAATACCGGAAATAATAGATAGGGTGTTCCCAACTGGTCCTCCCTTGCTCTCAGTTTATCTTCTAAGGTCAAAATAAGTCAAACAAACGTTAAAAAAATGGAAACTTAGTTTTATCAATTTCTTAAACTTTATTTCTTTTTAATTCTAACCTTTAAGAATGGGGTAAAGACCCTTTCTCCTATCCTTAGATCTAGTACTGATCATAATCGTCCAACCTAATAACTCTACATTGATTTTTTATTTAAAAAAAATAAGTGATGCATACAATGTATATTTATATTGATGAAGGTTATAATACTCTTTCGTTTTTTTTTTGCTAATTAAATTTTAAAAGAACGAATTTTTAAAACTAGTATTTAAAAAATTAATATGTTTAAAAGCCACTTCCCAAAATCAAAAAAACGAGGATCCGATATGCAGGATCTGTTGTACATGATAAATCCTGCTGGTGGCTTTGATGAGAGCTTCCATTTGTCGTTAATAGCTAACTAGTGGGTCTTCTGAATTCTATGGCGTTTGTAACTTGACCATTTAGTTCACTGTACACCAAGGGCCATTAAAAAAGAAGCACGACCTCGTTTTCTTAGAGAGCTTTTAAAACAACAACTTTTTCAATTTTGCTATAAATAGGAGATTCCATAAGAGGTTAAAATTCTATTTGCACTCTCCTTGTCCCACGTGAAAGTTACGCATATCTAAGCGTCTACAGATTTTAAAAATGTGTGGTTTTCGCTCTAGGACACTTAAAAAGGGTCACAAAAATAAATTCAAGTTATAAAAATATCCAAAACATTTGTTTTCTTTATATTTAAAATCGAAATTGATACTTTGAAAACCAATATAAAAGCAAGTTTTAGTAACATACCCGAAATTAAAAAAATAATATCGAAATCGGATTCATTTAGAGGCAATGTATACACTTCAACGTTTTGCTACATGAAAGTCACGTGGTTCAAAACTCCATAACTTTAAAAAAAAAAAATTTCAAGGTCGTTGGATATAAAACGTATGTCTCACTATTTGTTTAATATTTGGAGTTACATAGCAGACATTGCTCTTATTTTGTCCTAAATACTTTTAAAAATACACAAAAACTGAATCATTACTGAAACTCCTGCAATTACATTATTTTAGTAAGATTTGCTATAACAATTATTTTTGTTCGAATTAAATTTGGAGATAAATTTTTCCAACTAGCAACGTTGTTGTTAAATGTTTCAACTTCCAAAACATTTAAATAAATAAACGAATACTGCTCGAAATCAATATATTTGGATCAATATGATTGCGATCTTCACTTTATCTCCAGTGAAAAGTTTTCGTAAAACGCTTATTTTCAACGTTAAGGAGCTTTCAATATCGTTTTCCAATCACATAACTTGATAGTGTATCAACCCATGTTGGAGGGTAGTGTATATTAACTGCAATCGAGACTAGAATCTCAAAAATATAAATATTGAAAAACAATGCATCTTTGGTTTTTTCACTAACGACTGTTATTGAAAGCATATATTTTAAGACCAAGAAAACTTGGGGAAAAAAAAAGTTTACGGATTATTACCTTCCACTGGGTTGCTTCATCGAAATAATTAGGCATGAATTTTAATTTTTCTCATACATTCACTGATAAAAATAATATAAATTCAAATCAGTAGTGAGACAACTGATCGTTCTTAAACACCCAAATTACATCCGCACATAATAAAGACGAAACTTCCGATCACCCTAATAGTTAGTCTTCAACTCGTTTATCCCAAGAGCTTCCATGTTATGTGAATAGAAAGCCACATTCCAAAACTCCATAATTTGAGAACACCATTTTTTATGAAAAAATATACTGGGAGTAAATTGAAGAACTCACTCAAATCTCTCTAAATATCTATTTACCTCAATATTCGTTAATATTTAGAGAATTATGAGATAAAGCATTTAAATGTAACTTTTGCTAGTCATGAAACTTTACTTCAAAAGATAAACAAATCGTTCACTAACACAAATGTAATGTTTGAAGTCTGTATAACGATTTCTTTCGGTTTTTATAAATTTGGGGGACGGGGGATGTTTAGAAAGAGTATTGTGACAGCAGCGTCTGTTTTTAAATGTTCTAGTTTCAATAACTCTTTAAATATTAAGCAAATATTGTTGCAAATTACGATTTAAAAAGGTTGGAGTATCTTCAATTTATCTCCAATGGCATTTTTCCGTAAAAACCTTATTTTCAAAGTTAGGGAGCTTTGAATGTGGCTTTCCATTCATCTTACTTTTTGTAATATTGTGAATATTTGGAGCTCTGTAACTCCTTAATCACGATTTTCAACGTTATTCATTCTGTATTTAAAGGGTTATGGAAGCTGAAATTTTAAGACCTTAGTTTGTTATGCAAAATTATTCAATATTAGCCAATACTGAAACAATCATAATAAAAACTGCTATTAACATGTTTATATATTTGAGTACATTTAACATATGGATATTGCTTTTAATTTGATCTTTTTGACTTTTCAGTTTTAACTGTCATTGCTCTTTTAAAACATTCCACCTTTCGTTAACTCTTTAAATACTAATTAAACGTGGTTGAAAATAGCGATTAAGATTTTTTTCACAAAAAAAGTTTATTCAAGAACCTGCTGAGCTCTGAATCTGACTTCCTATTGGTATAGCATAGGTCAATCTTTACTAATGTAGCGACAATAGCTGGATATAAGTATGTAAGCACTGGACAAGTCGCAGTCTTATCCTCAATGCATTTAACAAAAGTAAACAAAGCGAACATTAGAAATGAAAGGATATTTAAAAACTGATTATTCAAAATTCATTAGCTAGGAAAGCTATCGAATAAAGCATAAAATAATGTTACAGAGCTTTACATTTTTTCCAAAAGAATAAGCTTGCGAGTTTCTTTTTTTTCTAAGTACTAACGAAAAACAAGAAGAATAGTAATCAAGTGAATATGGTGGAATGGAATCAAGTGAATATGGGATGCTTGTTTTCAAAGAGAATTACAAATAATAAATTACTTTTCATGCAGCCGCTTGCCACAGAGATCTGACAGGAGTCTGTCAGAACAGATAAGATTGATATAGAGATTTGTGAAGAAAGCGATGCCTCAGCCAAAAGACAATACAGAACAGAAACATGTTTTTTATTTTCCATCTTTAGCACCCTCTAACAGTGGAAATTCGAACTAATGGATGATGGGAAAATGCAAATAGTAATATTTCATTAGTATCTATACAACGAAAAAAGTATTTTTCATTCATCGCTTCCATTTAAAATTTGTTCCACTCCATTACTAAATTTTCGAATTTCTAGCATAAATAGATCGTTTGTAATACTGTTTAAAATTTTAGCATTTTAAATTTTTTTTCACCGTTAGAGGCCGCTGTTAAAGCTATTGGGTGGTTCCGAAAACGCGAATGGTAATATTTCAAGGTCAATTTCATCCAAAATGAAATTTTTATCTCTAGAAACAAAAAAAGTTGAATGTCTACGGATGAACAAAAATATTAGCTTTTTTTAAAAAAAAAACAGAGGGCTAAAAAAGTTCTCTTGAAAATTATTTGTTATCTCAAGATTATATAACATGAATCATTTTATTTTAAAATTAAAAGACCTTCTTGCTCAGAAAATAATTAAGATATTTTTAGTTTAGTACCACGGTTAATTTCAGTTTAAGTATTAGAGTACCTCAATCTTGTTTCTTGAGATCAGTGAGGATTTCCTAAAATGCTTCTCTGTTCAGACAGAAAAAAAAAATTTTCCTTTCCAGGACACAAAATTTTAGGAATCCTTATTATGTGCCTCATATGCCATCTTACATAGAGCACATAATAACTAGGTCGAATATTCCTAAAGGTGTCCCACTATTAATTTGCTATTTAAAAAAAAATACCTGTCAAGCAGTTGTTGCCACAGAGGTCTGTGAGTTCTCAGAAATACACAAATATCTGTGACTTATCCTGTCAAGCATGCTAATCACTTAACTGAGATGGTAAGTTTTAATTACTGATCAGAAAAAGACAATCTAGGTTTCAATCCCAGGTTGTTGGCATGGTCAAAAATCACTCTTCATGATGAAACTTTTGACAGGCTCTTTTCAACCCACTGTTACAAGTAGTTGCTTTAGAATTATACATTTAAGTTGTACTGGCTGTCTGTACAATGATACATATATATTATTTCACATTGCATTTGTAATTTACATCAAGCTAAATCTATTGAATATATATATATATATCAGATAAGAAGAAAATTTTAACCTAATATTTAATAAAAAATAAATTATTTAAGCAAATAGGCTTGTTGGTAATTAATTTTTAACTGCACTTTAAATATTTAAAGATAATTAAATAATTCCACTAAAAATATAAAGATTGAAATATCAAATATAGTAAATCATTTATTTATGCCATTTACAGTTGCTTTACTTCTGAGTGGCACTAAATGGGCTAAATGGTCAAGTTATAATGACCCCAAGGTTCAGAGTTGAGTAGGAGAATGGAATCCATTGGATAGCTGTTTGAAGATAGATGAAGCCTCTCATCAAAGACATCCAGCCTATTTTTTAATGTGCACAGGCTATGTCTCTCCTGAACATGGGAACACATTTTAAGGTTCCATTCATTGGAGAGCAGTCTTCAAAGCCTTTGGTGTGCCCTTTCTCACCAAGGACAGGAGTCAGTGGAGAAAATCTCAATGCAGTGAGGTCTTGAACTTAGGAACATCAGATTACAAGCAGCATGTGCTACAGATTCAGTCAATCTCCACCACATCCTATTTACATCATTTCATTGCAATGTCACCAATGAATTAGAAAACTTTGCATAGTTTCACCTCTTAGCAATACTCCTGTGGAAAACAATGAGCTAAATGTCCTGGTCACAATGATCCCAGGAGCTCAAACTGAACAAAAGATCCATCATACAATTGTTAGGAGTGGTATGGAAGTCTTCCATCAAGGCTATCGTTATTCTTTAACATACACAGGATATGACTATCCTGCACACATGACAATGACTAATTCCCTATCTGATGTACTTTTTCTCACTGAGGACATAAAGTATGTTCATTAAATCTCCCCACTGTGGCATATAAACTGACAGGCTCCTGTCAGACCTATGTGGCAAGCAGCTGCTTGAGGGGGTATTTATTTATTTTTATTATTGTGTACCTACATTGAGATCTTGCTAATTCTCTAACTGATGTCCCCTTTTTCACTAAGAGAGGGAATTACTGGGGAAAATTTCAATGCAGGCAGAGTGCAGAGATTTAATAAACATAATTTGATTTTAAATCATTGATTTACTACAGCATTGTTTAAGAAATTAAAAAATTAAAAAAAATTGGAAATTATGCCCTGACAAACTACACCATAGTATCCCTAAGTACTATTATCCCAAGAACACCAACATCACGTAATATCATCACACTGGATACTACTGTTCTTACTGTTCTTGCAAAATATCACCATGGTGACATTTAGAAGATGCTAATCAAGGTAAACTGCTTGATTTTGGCTTTTGTTAAAATATTGAGGAGCATTCTACTTGAGTAATAGTGGGGGATCCTGTATGACCAAGGTCTAGGTAGCCTGAGCTTAATCTGGTACTATCAGGCTTGAGAAACAAGAGAAAATGTGATTGTGGAGAAATACAAACCTATCATTGCAATAATTGGTTAACAGAGTATTTTTCACTAATTTGAATTTCCTGTATAATGCCAGATATATTGATATAATATCAGAATTGAAGTATTCATGTTATTATATCAGTTTTTTTTAATAAATATATAAATTTTAGCTTATCTGTATAAACCAACCATATAGGTAGCCCCTCAAGCAGCTGCTTGCCACAGAGGTCTGACAGGTATAGATATATCTACTTCTTGCAATGATACTTGATTATTTTATCTGCAAATAACTAGAATATCTCCCATTGCATGAGTAGAAAGTGATGGCATTTTTTTTAACCATTGCAGCCTATTCATATTTATTTTCTGGTCTGGTTATTGTATAATGCCAAGTTTGTAAATTTTTAATTGAAAAAGTTGTCATATTTTGCATAGAAGTTAAAAAAAACTCTGAAAAAATTATTTTGGATTTTTCCAACAATCATATGAGTAATTATTGAAGAGGTATAAATTCCTAAATACTATAAGACATGTATCCTAAGTTTATTTAGAATAAAAAGCATAACCCACACTTTTGATATCATGGTTGCAGAGAAGTTAGCATGATTAGCTACCTGGGTTTAACCTAGGTACGGCTGGATGTTTCTTTTCTGCATTGTCTTTTTGCTGGGCACAGATCTCCACTATGATATATTAAACTGACAGCCCCCTGTCACACCTATGTGGCAAGCAGATGCTTGAAGGGAAATTGCTTATTTTTTTTACCGGTTGTAATGATAATCTTGGGTAACATTATGCTTTTGACACAGGATCCCAAATATGAATTTTTTAAACTTTTGATTATCATTTTAACCATCTCTATGTGTATTTTTCCTTAATAACTATTATTAGTCTTCAAATGGAGTTTTTGCATTTTGGTACTGTCTTGGGCACCAAAACTCATTGCTATGGCATTTATAATGCCACCAGTTTTTTTCTTAATTATGTTGCAGATAGCAGAGTAAATTTTGAGAGCTTTCATGTAAAATTTTAGTAATTTTTCTAAATATATTTTTAGTTGTTTTGGGGGCTTTGAAAATAGCACTTTTTTTGACAGGTATTTTTCATTTTATCTTACTTTAATGCTATTGTCAGGGATTTGAAAGATCCAAATTTTTAACTTTGCTCTCGTGTGCTATGGCTCAATTTTGACATTAGGTTGTATTATCAAGCTTAGTATTATCCACAAAATCAACTCAGCTATGGTGTGGGAAATTTTTTTAAACCTTTTTACCTATGTATAAACTTTTAAGCATGAAATTTTTAAATATATAGAAAGGAACACACAATTTTTTTCCCATACTTGTCAAATTACTAATTATTTTGATACATGTTTATTCACTGTATTTATATATGTTATATACGTGTATTAGCCAGAGTTGAACTGCCTTTTCATAGATGTGATACAAATGATGCAAAAGTTAAAATATTTAATATGTATTTAACATTCACAAGATTTATTTTTTGGTACGAAATTTATTTGATTAGCAAATAATATCTATTAATCACATTTCCAAAATACAGATATTTATACAGTGCAATTTCATGCAAGGCTTTTACTCAAATATGTTTATTTGAAAACTTTTTATTGTAAACCTAAAAAATTTTATAATGAAAAAAATATATTTAAATAATTTCAAATATTTAGTTTGAAGTATAGAGATACATGTATTAAAACTGCCGACAAATAATTTAAAATACATATTCCTGCAGTTCAATGCGAAAATAAATTATATTCTCCGATTAGTAACTTTGGGACAGTCCCTCACTTTCCACCCCCACCTAAGCTACTGGCGCACATGGTTGGTGTGAATGACCTTTGGAGCGAGATCCCTCCAAGCCAAGATAGCAGAGAATATATTAACACCGAAATTTATGGTAACGCTGCACGCCTGCGTTCTGAACGTATGAAAAAAAAACAACTTATAATTAGTTACTGAGAATTACTTTAATTTTATATTGCCAAAAAAATTCAAGCAATTGTTTGTTTAATTAAAGAATAACCAAATAGTTCATATTTAATGTAAATTATACCATGTGATTTTCGAGGTTACAAAAAAATGCATTATTTAAAAATCAGCTTGTACCTTTTGCTATTAAACAAAAACACATGTACACAGTTAACAAAAGAACAATAAATAGTAGTGGGCGGTGCTACAATAGGCCTACCTGATGCGGTTATCAAGATACAAGCATGTGATGGAGTTGGGGAAATCGGATTGTCAATAGGCACATTTGGACATGGCAGCGTTGGCCGCTCCAGTGTGGCTTCGGACCCCCCCTGGTAGTTCCGGTCAACTTCTGGACTTTGTCACCGCATACAATTTGGCATTCTCTCGACACGAATATCACTTTCCCGTTGACGATCATGGCTTCCCATCTTCTTCTGCTTGATTTGCCTGTAGCGTCACGTGAGCGCCGCCTCGCGTGCCGCACGAGAAGTTACAAATGGCCGCGAGCGACTCGCTCTAACGACAGCCAATCAGCGACAGCCGAGGTTTGGGCATCCAGCAATGGCAGAACTGGATACTGCGCTATATGCTAACGGTCGTCATTATAATTGTTACATCGCTAATGGCTTGTGTAACACCGCCTGTTTTAGGAGAGGCTTGCTTTTTTAATGGCTGCGCTCTGCATGACTCTTAATTAATTTTGAATCCTCAAGGAAAAGTATTCTAAGAATGTCTTTTAAGTGAAGATATTTAACAAAAAAAAAACGTTCAATGGAATAATACGAAATAAGTAATTCTTTGAATCACTTGGTCGTCAAAAGTTCAGAAAATTTTACTTTTTATCATCATATTTATTGCTTATAAATAAGAAAAGTTTAACAAGATTACAATTTTGAATATGTAATATAATAATATATATGTACCAAAATTGGCATATAAGTACAAGCCATTATGAATTTTAAAAAAAAGTTAGAGACATTGGAAATATATTCAATTTGTAATGTGTATGTATAATATAAAAGAAACACAGCTTGGAAAAAATATTTCAATCTTGGCATAGAAAAATTAAAAAAGCAACATGAAGAGGGGATATGCAATTTTTGAATCATAATTTCATTGTTTCTTTTGCTATCAACCAGGAAAAATTTTAATCGTGCTCATATTGTAAAAAAATGCACGATACAATTTCCCCCCCCCCCTTTCCGTATGCGAGTCCCGACCTGATGCTTAAATATTAGAACAAGTTCTTAAAATTTTGTTGCAAGATTCCTGTGCAACTATCAAAAACACTCTTTTTACTATATCAACAACTCTTTTACCTTCTTTTTGAAGATTAAAAATGGGAATTTTCAAAAATAAACAACGTTAAACATAACTGTGTTACGAAAAGAACTAAGGCTATTTTTTATACAATATTTGCGTAGTAAAGGGACTTGCTGAAGCCTCAAATATGGTATAGATATTTTTCCTTCTGCTGTTGTGTTCCTGATAAAGTCGTAACATCCTCACAACTTCTAATGATGTATTTTATTGACAGGCTCCTGTCAGACCTCTGCGGCAAGCAGCTGCTTGAAAGGTAATTTGTTTTATATAATTACGTTCGTGTCTTTTAATTTCATATAGTTCGCTTTTTAAATAGCTACATAAAGTGTTTAAAATTGTTTTTTGCTTAATAAAGTAGGGTAGTTGTTTGTTAAAAAAACTACCCTATTCTTTAGTAAACCAAACTTCGCGCCTTACACTTGACCAATGCTATAGAAATCCCAGATTATAGAGCGGAACTCGGATAGCCTTTTTTAATTTTGAAACATTGGCCATTTAGAATTTTTATTTTGGAGCATAGTTTTTTTTTATGAAATTTGATGTTTGCCGATAATTTGGGAAATAATAAGCTGGTTTCGATGGCCTCTCAGCTTCAAATTTCCTAAGATCTACTTATAGATTTTATTTTTTACTTTATTTTTTTTTTTGGAGGGAGAGGGGAAAGGAAGAAGGGGATTATTATTTAAGATAATATGTATGCCAATTTCGTAGTTAGTACCGTTTTAGTTCTTAGCGTTTAAAAGATATTCTCTCCCCCCCCCCCCCACCGTTTTTCTAAGAGGGGGAGGAAAAGTTGAGCGCCTCAATTTCAATACTAACATTTGCAAATTTGAATAAAGATTTTTCTAAGCGCAACAATACTTTCTAAGTCTGGAAAATGACAAGATGAATACTTCATAAACTACTTTTTACCTTCTCATTTGCGATTGTCCCATAAGATGAAACTGTGGAAAAGATATACCACTTTAGTAGAGTAGCACAAGAAGATCCTGTGAAAGACTGTTTGGAATAATGAATTCCTGAACTTATGAATAATTTGCTGAAAAAACACACTCTGTTTCATTGCTGCACGTCATTGTGACTTTCCGGTTTTCACTGTGACAACGTAGCACGTTGAACTACTTTTAAGAAGTTGTTTGCCACAGAGGTCTGACAGGGGCATGACAATATAATATATCATTAGAAGTTTGTGAGGATGTTATGACTTCATCAAGAAAACAACATTCTTCCCCCATTTTTCTAAGGATATTTGCTTGGCTACAGATCTAAGGGACCTGAGTTCGAATCCCGGGTAAGGCATGGATGTATGAGTCGTTTATCTGCTGAGGTCCTGCCATCCTCACAGACCTTCTACTATGGCATATAAACTGACAGGCTCCTGTCAGACCGCTGTGGCAAGCAGCTGCTTGAGGGGGGATTTATTTATTTTTTTTTATAATTTTTTGGGAGGAGTAGGAAAGGTTTAGGAGGCAAAACCCTGATGTTGATATAAATTATGACAAAAGAAAGCTGTAAGCCGAATTCGATAATCTTAGCTTTAATCATTTAAGAGATATTCTTCCCTGTTTGTTTTGAAGGAGATGTTATTGGGGGGAAGTAATAGGGATTGCGGCTAAGGGCGCTTTAAGTTGTGATAAGAGGAAACTATATACCAAATTTGGAGTTTCCCATCTCTTACCGTTTAAGATAATTTCTACTCTCTTTTTGAGGGGTCTTAGCGGGGTTCAAATCTTCACATTGCTTTAAGCTATGATAGGATGTTGCATACCGAATTTAATCATCCTTGCTTTTACCTTTTAGGAGAAGTTCTTGATCAAATTGACGAAAAGAAACAAATTCTGTAAAATTATGGTGGATATTTTCCAGGCACTGAGCTCACAAATAGAAAGTAAGGAAAATCACACTCCGCTTACTTGAAAAATAAAAGAAGTCGTCCCAATGACCGTGTGCTTAATATATTTAACTTCAGAAAAAAATAGCCTTGGACTCAGGTTTAAATACTGGATCAAGACATGGATGATTTCTGTCTGCTGCGGTCTAGACTTCAGAAAGATACTCGTCAATGACCGATTATCAAGGTCGTTTCTAAAGCGGTGGAACAGTGTGATTTGTACAGGCCTCGCGCTTTGTATTTCTGGCACTAAAATGAAATTTACGATTTATTATTTAAAATTTATTAGAGACAATAAAAAATAAAGTAGTCCTATTAAATGGATGGACTCTAAATCTGTCATTTAATCAACTGATTTTAGCCACGTGAAAATAAAAATCTGTCTATTATCTTCAAATGCTGAGTAGCGCATTGTTATTAAAAGTCGTTCAACGTGCTACCAATTGTATCTTGCAGCGATCATGAATGTTGGGAGATAATAAATAGGATAATGCGATTGTTTATATATTATCTAAGGACCGGTATATTTTTTTCCAAGGATTGGTATCGAGCGCGGACCACACTTTGGGAAACGATGCCCTAAGGCAATTTGTAGACGTTTTTCGTAGAATCTTAAATCGAAATTATACTAATTATAAACAGGTGAGGCTTAGGGCAATAACTCACTTCTTCCACACTCACATAGAGAATTCTAGTCGAAACTACATATGCAGCAGAAATTACTCATTAATCGAAGGTGAAATATATTGACATTAATGTGATACTGGAAAATATAGCAAGATAAAAAGTAATTATTTTAATTCATTATTAATAAAAACACGTGAAGGGGATAGGGATGGCGGAAAAGCCCTTTCTACAGCTTTGTCTGTTAAAGCTGATTTCTCACATTATATTGCAAAAGTGCTGTGATATCGATGCAAATAATTCTCTAACTTTGAAAATAGTGAAAAAATCTTACTAGCGAAAAGTTATAGCTAGTTGAAAATTATATATATTATACATAAAAAAGTAATTTCTCGACAGTATCTATAGAAATCATAATTTGTTTCTACAAATTAGTTCTGTTTTTATAGATTTTTGGAAACCAATTGATAAAAAACCATTTTATAATTTCTAAAATATGTCTAATAATTTAACAATAGCATTGTTTTAAACAGGATCGGATCTAAGAGGACAAGGGGCGATCCCCCCCCCCCCCTTTTACAACACAATGTGAATGAGAGGCAAAAAAAATATTAAACTTATTCAGATTTGACGCATTTTTCAAAAAATTTTTTAGAAACCGGTAAAACGGAGGGAGAAATGTTATACTGCGTTGGAAATAAAATGAAATAAAATTTCACTTTATATTTTTTCGGCTCGATTTTTTTCTAGATCCGGGCGTGGTTTTAAACAATAATAGTGTAAGTTGAGAGGTCCATTGTATGGTCTTCAAAGAATACATTTATTTCAGTAAATGGCTGAATATAATTGGTATTATTTATTATATTTATGAAAATTTTGAATTCTTGTTAAAAGCAAATGTTGAAGAGTAATTTCTTTTTTTCGCAAGAAACCCAACTTTGAGGAAAATAACTTTTACATAGTTTTTAATTTTACTTTTCACTAACATAACATTGAAGGGAGCAGACACTTTTGGTAACGAGGAGAGCCATTTTGCCTCTTAGTGTGATGTTTCGAATCTTTTGGTGTGATAGCTTTTAATTTGAAATCTAATTCCAAAAAGTACGTTTATTAATATAGACAAACTCTAGACAAACTATAGACAAACTCTCAAATTTTAAAAATTCTGAAGAGATGATTTTTTTTTCATTTCTGCAAAATGATGATTTGTATTTATTAAAGTTTTCGTATGTTGCATCTGAGTCCAGATTCTATCATCACCTTCCTGTCAATTACAACAAGACGAATTTTATCCAATAGTCATTAAAGAGTATTATTGATCTAAACACCAATTGTTTTTCTGACCGTAGTTCATTATCAAAGTAGAATTTCATCTAGGATTTCCAATGGAACTTAGCTTATATTCTAATCTCGTATCATATAATACTTTATCATAAATAACTTTTCAAAGACTTCTAGTAATTAACAAAAGAACATCCGAGACAGTTTTGATTGCTTATTTTATCGATTATATTTCTTTTCCCTTTTCCTTTCGATAGCAAAGAGATGAGAGGTGAAATGGAAATTTGGACGGTGTCCCTGAATCAACACCTTTTGAAAGGCGAAGTTCATTGGTGGTAAGGGAACGTAAAGCGCGCCAGTCGGAAAATGTTGTTGACAAAGTATAAAGCTGGAGGAGGCACTGATAGACGGTCTGTTTACTGCTGTTCTGAAACGACATTGAAAAATACGGCTGCTGTATTGTGGTTCCATGTCGGAGAAAGTCCAGAGGTTCGTTGACCTCAGCAACACGTGACGTCAACAGAGCATGATGTCATCCCGAGTCGCGTGGGCAGGGGCGGTGGGGGAGCTCCCCTAATCCGGGAAAAGTGTGGTCAAGTGAGGGGTGGGGGATGAGTGGTGAGGACTGTTCCCACTCCCCCAACAGATCTAAAAACTGCTCTCTCTTTCACTTTTTTCCATCTTTTTTTTCCCCACCGGCTTTTTCAAAAGATGAGGAAATATTGCTCGTTCAGACTGTTGTACTTAGAATGCATTTAATGAAAGTAGATAAAATACAGAGTTTTCACTGATTTTTCAAAAAAAAAAGTGGAAAATACGTCTAATATTTAAGAGGTTTAAAGCAAACAGAAAGAAATAACTAATGAAAGAAGAAAATGCTATAAATATATTTAGGTTCAAACCGGAAGTAGTCTGTGCTAATGACCCCAAATGCTCAAAGAATGACTGTCAGGTGTTAGACTCGAAAACATTCAGTTTTCGTTAAATAATTTCTATTATTCTATAGCTTTTTTTAACCTTTTCATGTGGATAACAATATTATATATTATATATAATATACACAGCTGTTTGATAACATCATCATATATCAATATATTATCATATACAGCTAAT
Organism: Ryuthela nishihirai; assembly: GCA_038380435.1. Lineage (NCBI taxonomy): Eukaryota > Metazoa > Arthropoda > Arachnida > Araneae > Heptathelidae > Ryuthela > Ryuthela nishihirai. The sequence goes on along the minus strand of JAWZYU010000024.1, from coordinate 48,294,044 downwards.
TAACATCATCATATGCAGAAAATTACTTTCGCTTTGTTGACGCTATTCAAATAGAGATAACTTCCAATACAGGCGCAATGATATTTATATATATATTTTTTTAATTTAGATACAAAGAAAAGCTTATTTTAATATTTCTCTTGGGATTACTAAATTGAAATTAAATAGAAGAAATGAGGAATTAGAAAATTAATGAGTGTGTACCGAACTGCGTAAAAAATGGTGTCAGAATTTTATTTGCGAAATATAATGTTACCCAACACTTCGCTTTGTTCTGCGTTTTGTAATGAATTTCAAAATAAATAATGAGGAAATGTTTTATATCTACAGGTTACCAACTTAAAGGGAATTATTTTCTAATAAATTCGTCCAGCCAAGAATTTTTTCCCCCTCAGACACTGCTTATATTGGTAATATAAAATAAATTTCCCCTCAAGCAGCTGCTTGCCACAGAGATCGGACAGGAGCCTAAGTTAAGAACGTTAAAGAACTCGCTGGATGGCCTTGATGGGAGGTACCATCTGTTTACCAACAGCTGTCTAGTGAGTCCCCTCCCCCATTCTTCTCGAGGTTCTTGTAACCTGGCCATTTAGCCAATTGCGTGCAAAAAAGTTCCGCCCTGAGTTAAAACAACCCAACAGAGGTCTGACAGAAGCCTGTCAGTTTAGTATTCCAAAGGGGAGATTTGTGATGAAAGCGAAACCTCAGCAGAAAGACAACACAGAAGCGTTCATACCTTATCAGGGGCTCGAACCCAAGTCCCTTTAACTAGTAGCCAAACAAGTATATTATAAAATCTTTCTTAAAGAAAAAATCCCACTGGGAATGGTAATTTTACATTCCCAGATGTATTTTAATTATTAAGAAGGACTTATGAGATCAATGGCCGGAATTAAGCAGATTCAACTGATGTTATCGCACCGAATGCCAATAACACTTTAAAGGCAAGTTTACACTGGCATGTATTACTTGTACCAATTCAGCTGGCGCCAATAAGTTTGGAACTTCCCAACTTTAATTTTCCGTTCATGCATAGATTGGTTCGACATTTACATTGAGCCAGTAGTTCGACAGTCGGTTATTGGCGCCAGTAATCCATGCCAGTAGTAACTAGACTTCAGTAAACTATCCTTAAGAAATAGTGCAGTTTTACATACAAAGGGCGTCCAAAAACAAATGCGAATATTTTAACTGTAAATTGGCAACACTCAATCATAGAAGTCGTTTGAAGTGAGTTATATTCGTAGCCGTCTGTTAAACGTATTTTTGAGAATGTTTTTTCAAGAACTTTACGTTATGAATTTCAAAAGCTAACAGCGTTGTGCGATCCAGATCTGACACCACGTGAAAGATCTGGATTCATTTTTTTTTTAATTGAGAGGACGAAAATTCAGCACGGAACGGAGTTGGTTTCTAAAACACAGGCGATTTTTAAGGCTGTTCCAAACAGCGATTTCCAGAAAACGTTTAAGAAGTTTAAGGAAAGCTGGGATCAGTATTTAAATAACTGCACAGTTTCGAAACTCTCTTTCCAAGTCGCATACAAAATTTTCTCAAAACGCTGTTCAGTTTTCATATCCATAGCGTAAAAAACTTGAAAGAAACAGTCACCATAATGCGTTTAACAGCAGGCGACTATGAAGATTCCTCACTTTAAAAGATTTCTATTCGTAATAGAACACCGCGAGAAACTAAACGACGGTTGTCATGGTTACGAGATGTTATCTTTAGCCCAGTGGTTCTCAACTTTTTATGCTTTACGTAACTCCTGGAAATGTGTATGTAACTGGCGTACCCCTTGTATAGATAGATGAAACTATAATTATAGTATAACAATGGGAATATAATAAAACATAGATATCAGTGGTTCTCAACCTTTTATGCTTCACGTACCCTCGGGAAATGTGTATGTAATTGGCGTACCCCTTGTATAGATAGATAAAACTATAGTTATAGTATAACAATGGGAATAAAATAAAACATATATATCAGTGGTTCTCAACCTTTTATGCTTCACGTACCCCCTGGAAATGTGTATGTAATTGGCGTACCCCTTGTATAGATAGATAAAACTATAGTTATAGTATAACAATGGGAATAAAATAAAACATATATATCAGTGGTTCTGAACCTTTTATGCTTCACGTACCCCCTGGAAATGTGTATGTAACTGGCGTACCCCTTGTATAGATAGATAAAACTGTAGTTATAGTATAACAATGGGAATATAATAAAACATATATATAACATGCATCTAGCGACTTTTGAGCTCTCACGGCGTACCCCAAAAATTTTTACCGTGTACCCCACGTTGAAAACCCCTACTTTAGCCAATGGGTACACTCCCGCGTCTCCTAAATACTGTTGCCAATTTACAGTAAAAATATGCAGTTTTTTGGGACATCTTTTGTACAAATATATTTGGGAAATCACAAATTTTAGTTCGCATATTTATATATAATGTTTAGAGATAGGACCCTCATAAACATCATTTAAACATTAGACATGACCCGTTCACAGAATAAATTAGACATGAACTAAGGGGGCACCATCAGGACATCGGCTCTATATCCAAATATAGCTCATTCTTTTGTTTCCAACAATTTTCCTTAACTCTTTGCTATTTGGCATGGATAATAAAATTGAAAACTCAGAGATCTGGAAAATCGAACTCTAATTCTCATTTCATTTTTAAATATTAATGTAGTAATTATAAATAATTTTTTTGCAGAATAGAATAAACCTCTCGTACGTATGATAATTAGTTAAACCTGCCCCATTATCCATCCATTTCTCCCAGTCGTACGTATTTGCAAAGTTAGTCTTCTTATTTGTCTCACAGAACGAAAAAAAAAGTTAAGACTCCAAAAAACTTGCTCTAAAATGCTAAGTTTTACTACATATAGGACAGAGAAGAATCCTAGAAGTTACTCCTAGCTTTTACAGGCCTTCTCATACAAGTACACGCCTTACTCAGACCGAAATCATTGCTAGCCACTGACTCAGATAGAGCTAACACAATAAGTTTGTCTTTCTGGAAGAGTTGGGTTGTTTTACCTCTGAGCGGCACTTTTTTGCACACCATGGGCTAAATGGCCAGGTCACATGGACCCCGAAGTCTCAGAGAAGATTGGTGGAGGGGACCCACTGGAACAGCTGTTGGGAGACTAATGTAGCCTCCCGTCAAGGCCATCCAGCGTGTTCTTTAACGTGCACAGGGTATGGCTCTCCCGCACACGGGGCCACGTCTTAACGTCAGTAGGGGACACCGATGGCTTTAAGCCATCGGTGTCCCCTACTGACCGAACGAGGAATTTTGCGGAGATAAATCTCAACGCTGACCCAGCTGGGACTCGAACCTGGGAACTACAGATTACGAGCCTGGCGCGCTACCGACTGAGCCATCCCCGCCCCTGCTGGAACAGTCGCTAGCCCACTAGCCACTATGCCAGTTAAGGCATAAAGTTTAAGTTATGGTGATCCTAATAGGATTGAAGGAAGCTGGGTTCCAGGGATGGCAGAGAAAGGAACAGTGGGGCCATGGCGCTCTCCTCTGAGAATGCTAGTAAGGGTAATGGAAGTAAAAAATTATTAAACTTTCGTAATTTCACGCATTTTTGAAGAATCTGTAAAAAGGAGGGGGGAATTAATTATACTGCAGTGGAAATCGAATCTCTTGCAACCTCCCTCTACTTTTTCCAGCTGGAATATTTTTAAAGACTACAGACATAGAGAGAAGACTTTTGCTGGAGCTGTGATCCAGTCACTTGCACATTTCCCTTAATTTCTTTTCCTAGGTCTGAGCTTGAACTTCTTTTTTTTTACTTTTCAGAGCTCGTATAGTAAGATTGATATTTATTTTTATTTCAATTCATATACATATATATTATTGTTTCGAGATTTTTTGATATCCGATGCACATCTCATATGAAGAACGCTTCTGTTGATTGCACGAATATCCAACATAGCTTATCTTCTAATGCTCTCCGCACATATCATAAAACATTATCTTAATTGCACCCTGTGGCGAACAATCTCTTTTTCACAACGGTATCTGTTACGAAGAAGGACCATAGAATATATATAGGGTGACCAGATTTAAAGATGAGATCCGGGGACTTCTGAAAATTTCATCTGAAGGATTGACTTTATATTTGGGTGACCGGTTTAAGGATGAAAATCCGGGGACTTTTGAAAATTCAGTCTGAAAGATTGACTTTTCGTGAAATTATTCTGTTAAAAAGTAGCACAATCTTTTTCATTTAGAACAATGTTTCCCAAAGTGGGCGATACCGTCCCCATGGGGGTGCTGGAACGATCCAGGGGGTCGGTAGTAGCCTCGGGTGCAATTGGGGGGGGGCGGTGGAAGCATGAAGAAAGAAGGGAAGATAAGAACATTTTGAAAAACCGTTCGTACATGTTTCATCTATTGTATAACATAGAGTTAAAGTCGTAGTGAATACTTTATTTTCCAAATAAACACATAAAATTATCCTTCGTTATCTTAATTTTCTGTGTGTAATGTTTTGTGTTACTATGGTTGATTTTAATAAATAATTTTATAATTTCAAGATTCAAGGTGTCTTATTACAACAACATCTTTCTTTACTATGTTGTAGAACGTAGGTAGAAATATAGATACATAAAAGAACGCAAATTTGTCACTGCATCTTTTTGTTTGTTCGCTTAAAGATGGTAGATTTCCAGGGGGGCGCTGAGTAATTTTTTTTTCTGAAAAGGGGGCTGTAGGACAAAATAAGTTTGGGAACCTCTGATTTAGAACATATTCATATATTATGAACATAATAATCTTATGTAAGTAATCTTATAGTAGTAGTAGTTTGTGTAGTAGCGCAAAATTTAACTTAGAAAACTTAGGTTAATTGCCAGAATCATTGTTATTTTATGTATTTTTTATACCGATGTATTTTCGCAAAATAATTTCATTTTCGACAAGTTTTGCACTAAAAATTTCACAAGAAAATTTATTTCACTTGCGCCAAGGCTTTTACTATCCCCACTTATGTACATACTTTTCATCCGTCCGTATTTGATCCGTATTTCATCCGTCCGTATTTGATCCGTATTTCATCCGTCCGTAAATTGATGTTTAAAAATTTTTTCAAATTGAATGGAAAGAGAAATTTTCCTTCAACAGTTGTTCTCGCTAATTTGTTCAGTCGCAAGCTAATACAGATGTAACGTCGTTGCCAGATCTTCCAAATTCGCAAAGACGCTAGAGATTGTAAACCACGTCCCACTATATGTTGGGTTGGGTCGGGTTGTTTTACCTCTGAGCGGCACTTTTTTGCACACCATAGTCTAAATGGCCAGGTCACATGGACCCCGAAGGCTCAGAGAAGGTTGGGGGAGGGGACCCACTGGAACAGCTGTTGGGAGACAGATGGTAGCCTCCCGTCAAGGTCATCCAGCGTGTTCTTTAACGTGCACAGGGTATGGCTCTCCCGCACATGGGCCCATCGGTGTCCCCTTTTAGTGCAAAACTTGTCGAAAATGGCTTAACGTCCCATCCGACGGACAGCTGTCTTTCCAAGCCCATCGGTGTCCCCTACTGACCGTGGGCAGGTCGGCACTATATGTTGAGAGTCAATTTGTTTACATAGGGGGAACCTGTCGGAAGTACAGAGTACCGAAGTCTGTTAAAACGGAGATAAAACTTAACAACTTGCATAGTAATTAAGCCATCGGCAACCATAAGACACGCGATGGTGTCAGCAAGCAGAAGAAAGACACGAATTCTCTTCTGGTGTCTGCACGGATACCACTATCATTATGATGATGATTGTAGCCTCAATTTTCCATTCACCAGCATTGTAACTGAAATATTTTTTTTATTAACCGTGTATTGTGTTAATAAAGATCTTCTCAAGTCATAGAATCAATTTAACATTTAAAAAATATCTTAGGTCGAATCCGGGGACACTTCCGGGGTCAGAGCCTTTAATCCAAGGACTGTCCCTGGATAACGGGGGACAAATTATAACCTTAATATGTATTTTGAGGTAAAGAACGAAAAATCAGTCACCGAACTTATACGTATAATTTGCTTCAAGAGTTGAGAAGTTTTAAAATTGGAAAAATCTTATGGTGAGCAAATAAGAAGTTTGGTGTTCGAGATACTAATATGGCGCCTCTCAATGACGCACTTTGACGCTATTTCATTTTAATCAAATAAGGCAAAGAGTTGTTTATTTAATGGGAAAAGATAATATTATAAATATTTAAAGAAAGATAAGTATATTATACGGAATAAAATGCGATGACTAAATTAAAATCTAGTAAGTTTTGTTTCATTTAGCTAAGAAACTCTTTTAAGAATATGGAATATAGAATGAATTTGGGTATGTAATTGTTTGATTTACTAAGTCCAACCTTGACTTAGTAAAGTTAGTTTGTTTGACTTAGTTAATATTCCTAAAAAAGCCGCAGGAAAAATTCTCTATTTAAAAACGAAAACGTAATTTCTAATGAGTAATGAAATAGAAGAAAAAAAATACATTTTTAAGGAATCAAGAAAATATATTGATTGAAAAAAAAAGTATATATATACATTTTTAATGAGTGAATTGGCAAAATCGTTAAGTTGTGCACCAAAAAAAATATGCTTAGTCAAAAGTTGTAAGAAACGAGGTAGATTCAATATATTGATGACACAACTGCTGCACCGTAAAACATGAAATGAACTTATAGAATAATATAAGAAATATTATATCATGATATATTATTCTTATTCATATTAATATATCATGCATAAGAATATGATTGATTGACACATATTGATGACACATATGATTGATTATCACAATATGATGATTGACACATGGGTTTCACCTGATGGTACCATCAGGTGAAACCCATGTGTACTTATGTATGTCGCGGTGTTTGTAATAAGTGTTGGTTATTCTGAAACCATTGAGTTTACTTACCTGTAGGAAACGTTGCCCATTGTCATTGCAGCTACCAATACCAAAAGGGCCTATCACCCCTCCCCAAAGGTCAGAGTCAGTACCAACTTTGGCATTGAAGTCACCTAGAACAAGGGTAATATCTCCTTTCTTACAGAATTCTCCTTTTTCTACAGAATTCAAAATATCCTGAAGTTGTCCGTAAAACCTATCATTCTCATCCTCATCGGCGCATCCTCAGTGGGGGCATAACAGCAGATAACATTCAAATCTTTAACGCTTGTCTGAAATTTTGCTGTAAGAAACCTTTCATTAATGCACTCATATCCTAGAAGAGCATCACTAGCGTGTCTGCTGAGAAGCAGACCCACGCCTTGGTGATGTTTATTATTGTTCCTCCCTGAAAAGAGAAATTTAAGATTATTTTTAAGAATCTGACCTTTATCTGTCCATCTGGTCTCTTGCAAGCCGAGAAAATCTAAATTATAACGGTGGAATTCTTGTGTGAGGACATCAAGAGAAAAAGCTCTGTGTAGAGTCCTCGCAATTCCAACTATCTAAGGAGAGAAAATGGTTAGTGGGATGTTTAAAGAAACTATGTTTATTGAGAGAGGAAATGCCGACTATATCAAACAGCCCCCTAATCGCAGACATGGGGCAAAGACCCGTTCCCCCACCAATAAAGGCTGAAGCCATCTACACTGGAAGACTTCCTCCAATGTAGAATTTGACGATGCCAATAGAAGCAAAGAGTTCAGATGCCTGCGATGACCTCTGCTCAAGATTATCCACCAGCTGATAAACATATCCTGTGAATCTATTCACTTGGGGCTGTCAACCCACAAACAAACAGAAAACACAGCTGAAGATTTTCCCTCCACAGAAGCCCACCAGTGCAGCAAAATCAGGATCCATAATCAAGCTCAGAGCCCATAATTCTGTTTCAGGTTGGTATATATGGTCAGCACCAGGACCCCACCCCGTATGGTTGATCACTTCTCAGCAGGGTAGAAAAAAAAGAAACGTAGCCATAGTTGTCCAGATCAGTAGGCCACACTAATCTGTCAGCCCTCCCGTTCCGTTCACTTCCACAAGAGAGTATCTCTTCTGAAAGTTACTAACGATCTGCACCACGAGAAGATGGGGTCGGACATTTGGTGCTCGGCCTGGACGGTTCTATTCATCATCACAGGGGATTGGTGCATAGCTTTCCTTCCAGTGACTACCTAGCTACCATCAAGGAGACGAATTTCTATAGGAAAAACAAAGCTGATTGTTCACGGTCTATTATTATTCGTTCAAAGCTACAGAAAAATTTCGACCTGTTCCTTTAAATGCAATCTGTATAGTAAGTTTCACCCTTTTTTTTGTAGGGGGCTCTTACCTAGCAGTAAGCATGCCTCTGACTTATATAGATAATTAATAAACAGATTCATTTAAAGCTGCCCTGTCCAACTAGGAGCCCGCGAGGGCATACGACCCGCACAAGGATTTTTGTGGCCCGCGAACAAAATCAAGTTTTTACTTGAAATTTTAAATAAATATCTGTAATCCACCTTATAATTTTTTGTCAACTTATATTACTTTACTTGATATGCAATATTCAACTTACTCATTCTATTTGCAATTATTATTGCATTATTTCAACTTACTCATTCTATTCATATTGCCCAACAACTCGGCTACAATGCTCCTATTAAATTTATTAAATATTTGATAAGGTTTAGAAAATTTATAATGGTTTATTATTACTTATTATTTTTGGTATAAATTAAATAATTTTTGAGGTTTTTGAGGTTTATAATTGCTTATTATTTTCTTATAAATAAAATAATTTTTTGAGGTTTTTGAGGTTTATTTTTATTATTAATTTTCGTATAAATAAAATAAATTTTAGAGGTGACATGAACTGACTTTTCAATTACCGATCCTATCCTATTCTTTTTTTTTTGGCCCCCGAATTATTGGCAAAAAAATGGCCCGCGGTCGTAGAGAAGTTGGACAGCACTAATTTAAAGTATAATTATTTTGAGTATCGTACTTTCATTTCGTTCAGCAAATCAGTTTCACCAAGTGCAACTAAGCAACAATAGCCCTCCAAGGAGTTTCAAATTGGGGTGGATTTTTTAACTCTAGCCCCGGGTAAGGCATGACTGTTTGTTTCGTTTTTCTGCTGAGGGCCTGCCATTCTCACAGACCTTCGACTATGGCACATAAAGTGACAGGCTCTTGTCAGACCTCTGTGGCAAGCAGCTGCTTGAGAGGGCATTTATTTTTATTTATTATTATTTTTTAAGCGCAAAGATTTTGGCCATAAAAGACCAGTTCATAAAGGACCCTAAGTCTCATCTGGCTAGAGAAAGGGGATCCACTGGACAGGTGTTAGGAGATAGACAGAACCCTCCGGTCAAGGCCATCCATTTAATGTGCACAAGATATGGCTCTCTTGAAAACGGGTTGGGTTGGGTTGTTTTATCTCTGAGCGGCACTTTTTTGCACACCATGGGCTAAATGACCAGGCCACAAGGACCCCGAAGGCTCAGAGAAGGTTGGGGGAGGGACCCACTGGAACAGCTGTTGGGAGACAGATGGTAGCCTCCCGTCAAGGCCATCCAGCGTGTTCTTTAACGTGCACAGGGTATGGCTCTCCCGCACACAGAACCACGGCTTAAAGTCCCATCCGACGGACGGCGGCCTTTACCAAGCCCATCGGTGTCCCCTACTGACCGTGGGGAGGACGGGGAATTTTGGGGAGATAAATCTCAACGCTGACCCAGCTGGGATTCGAACCTGGGAACTACAGATTACGAGCCTGGCGCGCTACCGACTAAGCCACCCCCGCCCCCTTGAAAACGGAATCATGGCTTAACGTCCCATTCGATGTACGGCGATATTTGCACGCCCTTTACTGTCCCTTTCTCACTATACGCCAGAGCGATAATAGAGAAACTCTCAAATAAGCACTGTAGCCTCCGTGATATGCGTGCTTAACGCATTTAAAAAAAAAATAGCACACCACATCATTTGGAAAGTTTCTTATTTATTTCGTCAGCAGTGTTTTGTTCGATTTTGGCGCTAATTCTCTATTTTTCCTAGAAAAATAGGGTTGGGTTACCTCTGAACGCCACTTTTTTTGCATACAGTGTTCTAAGTGGCCAGGTCACAACGATCCTGAGGGCTCAGAGAAGGTTGGGGGGAGGGGACCCACTGGACAGCTGTTAGGAGACAAATGGTAGCCTCCCAGTATGTTCTTTAACGTGCCAGAGTATGGCTCTTCCGCACACGGGGCCACGGTTTAACTAACGTCCCATCCAACGGACGATAGCCTTTCCGAGTCCATCGGTTACTGGCCGAGAAGCAGAACGAGGAGGTTTGCGGAAATAAATCTCAATGCTGGCCCAAGTGGGACTCGAACCTGGGAACTGCAGATTACGAGACTGGCGCGCTACCGACTGAGCCCCCCCCCCCCCCCCCCCCCAAAAAAAAAAAAAAACGTTGAATATATATTAATCGACTAAATGAGAAATAGTCCACTTCTTTCAAAGTGGTTTAAAATACAGCATGCTCGTATATCGCAGTCTCCTCAGGCATAGTGGGTACTCGAATCTGGGAACATCTGGCGCAGGGGGTTGAGTAGTAAATCCCCCTGGAAAAGTTGATCGAAAATTTAATTTATGTTGAATAACATTAGACGCACCTATAGGACTCTTCGTTTCTTAACAATATGTGACTGATTTTTTTTTTTTACATTTTATTTTGTTTTTGGAAGCATATCATCTATTTTTATTTATGATTATGAAAACACATTTTTTGATATTTTCAATAATAAGTTTCCCTTATTTTTTTTATTGTTTACAGGCATTCTTTGTTGCATTATGGTATGATGTACGAATGATTTCTATTTTCGTCAATATGCTCATTAGCGAACGGGCTAGGTCTAAATATTTTCTATCTTGAAACATTGATTTGCTTTGTGCCCCTCCCTGGGAGTTTTTTTGCCCCTACTGGATGGTTTTAATTAATATAAATTATTTTCAAGAATAAAGAGATAATGGTAAATTCCTTTTATTAATAAAATCGTCATCTGTAACAAGTTACATTTATATTCTTTAGCTAAAATTATATTCTTGCCATTGTAATGCAATCAATCTCGCAATATCATAATGAAATGAAGTGTGTTTTGAATCGGCAGCGAGATCCGACTTTTCTAGACTGAAATTTTCAGATTAGTAAAGGCAGTATTTATTTCATATTTAGCCAAAAACTTTAGCTTGGTATACTATTATACAGGCTAAATACAGCTGATTCGTAAGTACAGTGTTTCACAAATCATGACATAAATACTACTTTTTCAAAATAAAGCATTAGGTGTTGATTTTTAATTTATATTCAGTTCACAAGTATCCATTCAAATACATCAGTGGTTCTCAAAATAATAAAAATATGTCTCATCAGTGGTGCCGAGAAATTTCGGATGATATTGCATCATCATCATCATCAAACAGCCATGGGCTAGGAGGTCCAACCAGGCCGTGTAATTTAGTTCTCCAAGCATATCTGCCCTGAGCTACATCTGCTGCATCTGGCCACTGCACACCAATTCTAACAAGGTCCTGTTTGACATTGTCTGCCCACCGCATCCTAGGTCTTCCCCCCTTTCTGAGGCCTTCAGGTACACTGTTCATAACCTTATTCGCCAATCTATAATTATCCATACGGGCAACATGGCCAAACCAACGGAGTCTCTCTCTGCACAATATACTGCTTAAAGGAGGTTGCCGACTCTTTTGTCTAACCTCATTATTAGTTACAAAGCTGAACCACCAAATGCCCAAGATACTGCGTAAGCATCTAGTTTCCTGTTATCTTGTTTACGAAGCGTCCAAGTTTCACTACCATAACTAACCCTAGAAAGAACCAAACTATTATACAGTCTAATTTTAGTCTTTAGGTGTATACGCCTATTTCTCCACACACTCCATAGATTCTTAAAAGTCCCGGCAGCAATCCCTATCCGTCTGTTAATCTCATGCCGCACATCACCAGTATCTGTTATATAGCTTCCAAGATAATTAAACTGTGACACCTGTTCAAGATCGCAACCATTCAGATTAACTGAATCACAGCCTGCTTGACCAATTTTCATCACTTTAGTTTTCTCTCTGTTTATAACCAAACCTACTCTACTACAAGTCTCATCAACAGCTCGAATGAAAGAGTTCATCTCATCAACATCATTTGCCCAAAGGGCTAAATCATCAGCATAATCTAAATCAGAAATTTTCGTATCTCCAGTCCATTTAAAGCCTAAAATCTTTCCCTTGAAGTGAATTTCGCATAACATAATCAATAACCAAACTAAAGAGAAAAGGAGACAAAATGCATCCTGATCGAACACCAGAAGTAATGCTAAACCAATTGCTACAAGCCTTACCAACTCTCACACACGACTCAGTGTTATTATAGAGAGCTTTCATAATGTTAACTAACTTGTCTGGTATATCATATGATCTCACAATCAACCACAAATTATGACGATCAACAGAGTCGAAAGCCTTTTTGAAATCAACAAAGCTAGCAACCAAAGGTTTCTGAAACTCTAAACATTTCTCAAGAATCTGCCTAAGGGAAAATATCTGATCCACACATCCCCTACCACTTCTGAATCCACATTGCTCATCACGCAATTGCCTGTCAACCAGATTCTTAATTCTATTAAGCACAATCATGCAAAGAACTTTCCCTGGAACAGAGAGTAGGCTGATACCTTATTTTGTTGCTGTTTTCTGCCACTGATTTTTCATTTTAATTTTTCCGTTTAGTCGAAAACTTCACCTTAAATGCTGAAACCAAAATTAACACAAAACATGCCCATAACACGTACGGCATACGCCTTAACTTCAATACACGTCAGAACTTGAACAGAATCGCTCTGCTTTACGAACGACTCCACAGAAATGATTATCTAAGGCAAACTGCGCGTGCACCAGCCTCCCGTAGTGTGGCCAGCTTAAAATTTTTAGTGTGCCGCGAGTAGTCACGTCGAAAAATAGTGTGTTTTGAGCAAAAAAGTTTGAGAATTGCTGGTCTACATTAACGATAATTATTCTTCGTGACCAAAACGAAATGTATGAGATATTAAACTAAGCTTATGTGAAAGAGTACAAATAAAGTACAAAATAATGTTACATTAACGCTTATTATTACTGCTGAACTGAAATTTGGCATAAATGTGTATAAATGAAACTTTCATTGTACAGTCGCTCAAAAAAGTATCCGAACGCTATGGTTGATTACAGAATTCAGAAAAAATATCTGGCAACGATTTTTTTAGAAATTAGTGATCTGACAACCTTCGTGTCACGTGATTACAGAATTCAGGAAAAATATCTGGAGCGTGTACAGCAACTGTACACGCTCCAGTTACCGTTCACAGCAAACTGGAGCGTGTGCAGTTACTGCACACACTCCAGTTTGCTGTGAACGGCAACTGCACACGCTCAATATTTCCGTGAGTGAGCCCACACGATCTAGTATCAAAATAATATGACCACCTACAGTCGCTCAAAAAAAAATATCCGAACACTATGGTTGATTACAGAATTCAGAAAAAATATCTGGCAACGATTTCTTTTAGAAATTAGTGATCTGACAACCTTCGTGTCACGTGACACGAAGGTTGCCAGATGGATCGTGTGAGCTCACAAAGACTTGGATCGTGTGGGCTCACTCACGGAAATATTGAGCGTGTACAGTTGCTGTACACGCTCCAGATATTTTTCCTGAATTCTGTAATCACGTGACACGAAGGTTGCCAGATCACTAATTTCTAAAAAAAAAAAAAAAAAAAAAAGCGTTGCCAGATATTTTTTCTGAATTCTGTAATCAACCATAGCGTTCGGATACTTTTTTGAGCGACTGTATGTCTTATTAACAGCAAGGATTTCTTCGGAACCTATCCCCCCTTTTTTCCATAAGTTGTTGGTCTCGATTTTCAAGGTGATATCCCTGAATCTATCTATTACGCAAATCAAGAGATGGGTTACTGTAAAGTTGAAACAATGCAGTAATGATATCAATATTGACAAACTCTGCTATTTCATTTTTGTCTGTCTGACAAAAAAATCTCTTAAAAGGATTAGAGCTCTTTTTTTTGCATATTACTATAAACAATCGAAATTAGACTTCCATTTCCTTTAAAGTCAAAGATCAAAGATAAAAGTCACAGATATAAATTATTACGTACTGTTGTCTTAATTGTTCCAATAATTAAAACAATAATGAGATCGTGTCTGAATCGTAATGCCTCTTTTGTAACATGCATTTTCTTCCTTGTAAAGTCATTTGTTTTACTGTTTCAAGTATCATGCTAAAACATTCTCGGCTTCCTCTGCACGCATGCGCTCCCTTTCATTTTATGTTGAAACCGTGCAGTGAATAGGCACGAGACGGCTCTTAAAGGATTTTTATTTGCCTGCTATTAGGACATAGAAAGCACTCTAAATAGAAGAAACGTTTTAATTGCAACGATTCTGTCAGTGTTAACTTTCCTAAGATTAGAATATGCATTTTAGGATTCTATTTAAGAGTAATCAACGTGTCATTCTTTTGACAAAGAAATGGTCAACGTGACCATTTCTTTTTTTTCTCGAAAACAAAGAATTTCATCAATTGACTTGAGGAAGCTGAAACAGGGAACAGTTCAGGTAAAAACCGTTGAGAAAAATTCCGAAACTTTTACGTATAACTCATGGTATGTTTTCCACAATGAAATGTGAGGATTCAAATATCTGGTACAGAGGATGTATATATTTAATATTTACAATAATAAAAATCAAAGTAAAATTTTACCCCAAATGCTGAAAAAATTCTAAATAATATTTTCATACACTGATAACCACGGGGGTCTTGGGAGTGGGTTGTTTTACCTCTACGCGCATTCTTTTTTAACGGGCTAAATGAATACGTCTCAAGGATGCTAAGGGCTCAGAGAACGTTGGGGGAAGGGGACCCACTGGACAGCTGTTAGGAGACAGATGGAGCCTCATTAAGTACATTTAACGTGTTCTTTAACTGACACAGGGGGGCGGGGGGGGGGGGCTCAGTCGGTAGCGCGCCAGGCTCGTAATCTGTAGTTCCCAGGTTCGAGTCCCAGCTGGGTCAGCGTTGAGATTTATCTCCGCAAAATTTCCCCGCCCTGCCTACGGTCAGTAGGGGACACCGATGGGCTTGGAAAGGCCGCCGTCCGTCGGATGGGACGTTAAGCCGTGGCCCCGTATGCAGGAGAGCCATACCCTGTGCACGTTAAAGAACACGCTGGATGGCCTTGACGGGAGGCTACCATCTGTCTCCCAACAGCTGTTCCAGTGGGTCCCCTCCCCCAATCTTCTCTGAGCCTTCGGGGTCCTTGTGGCCTGGCCATTTAGACCATGGTGTGCAAAAAAGTGCCACTCAGAGATAAAACAACCCAACCCAACGGACACAGAGTATGGCTCCCCCGCTCACCGAGCTACAGTCCCCTTTCTGACCCAGGGCAGTGGGGGATAGCGGAGACAAATATGATTTTGAAATGCTGCAGCAAGTGTAACACAAGCACCCTTGTAAAAGCATCCATTACATATGTTCTGCCCATTCTGGAATACGCATCTCCGGTAAGGTACCCTTGCCGTGTGTGTGATATTGAAGCTGTTGAAAAAGCCCAGAGATCTTTAAAAAAAAGTTATTGGCCTTTCGTAACAAATCATATCAACAGAGATTAAATGAACTATCCCTGCATTCTCTGGAATGGACACGACTTGAGATGATTTAATCACATGCTACCATAGATATTTAACCCACGGATGATTTATCCATGGGCTTTTGTACTTTAATCAATCTTTCTTCACAGAGTCAGTAGCAGGACTAGACAGCATCCTCTGTGTATTGACATCCCATTTGCAAGACGAGATTCCAAATACTATTTCTTTGAAGAGTATGGAATGATCTTCAGAGGACGTAGTCATCTCTCCTACCATAGCCATTTTTTTAAAAAGCATTTACGAAGCATGGATTTATGTAAATATCTCAAACACTATCAAATTTAGATCTTTTTCTCTTCAGCTGACGATTGCCAAAGGATCCATTTAACTGCAGTCCATTTTCTTAAAAGTGTGTGATATTGTGTACAACCATTGAGTTCATTTAATATTTGTAATGCTGTATAGGTTTGTTTTGCAAATTCTCTCATATGGAGTCAGTGTAAATAATATTTATCTTCCATTTATTGCTATTGATAAATATGTAATTTGTAAATTAATAATAGAACTTACGATCTGCTGATGACATGTCAGGTGCTCTGATCGCCGAGCTATCGTCTGCTGATCAATCTCACATCTCTAGTGTTGATGTTGATCTCCCTGTTATGTTCTACACTAGTGTTGATCTCCCTGTTATGCTCCACACTAGTGTTCATGTTGATCTCCCTGTTATGCTCCATACTAGTGTTCATGTTGTTCTCCCTGTTATGCTCCATACTAGTGTTCATGTTGTTCTCCCTGTTATGCTCTACACTAGTGTTGATGTTAATCTCCCTGTTATGCTCTACACTAGTGTTGATGTTGATCTCCCTGTTATGCCCTACACTAGTGTTGATGTTGATCTCCCTGTTATGCTCTACACTAGTGTTGATCTCCCTGTTATGCTCCACACTAGTGTTCATGTTGATCTCCCTGTTATGCTCTACACTAGTGTTCATGTTGATCTCCCTGTTATGCTCTACACTAGTGTTCATGTTGATCTCCCTGTTATGCTCCATATTAGTGTTCATGTTGATCTCCCTGTTATGCTCTACACTAGTGTTGATATTGATCTCCCTGTTATGCTCTACACTAGTGTTGATGTTGATCTCCCTGTTATGCCCTACACTAGTGTTGATGTTTATCTCCCTGTTATGCTCCATACTAGTGTTGATGTTGATCTCCCTGTTCTGCCCTACACTAGTGTTCACGTTGATCTCCCTGTTATGCTCTACACTAGTGTTGATGTTGATCTCCCTGTTATGCTCTACACTAGTGTTCATGTTGATCTCCCTGTTATGCTCCATACTAGTGTTCATGTTGATCTCCCTGTTATGCCCTACATTAGTGTTGATGTTATGCTCTACACTAGCCACGGGCAACCTGAGGCCCGCGACTATCACAGCGCATATTATTAAATTTTTTAACTCTTCAAGTCCTTTGGGGAACACTAAATTTTCTTTCTTTCCCAATTTGCAATTTACACTGTTTTTGAAAGTGTTCTTTAGTAGCCTAAATTTAATTTACGACGATATCAACCCACATGACAGACTTTGCGCATTAGGGTAGATCGCGTTTTCTGAATGTGTACTACTCAGCTCCCGATTAAAGAGCTCAGCTCTCACTCGAATAACTACACCAGTAAGCATTGTAATTATGAAAGTTAGCAAGAGGCCAACATGGAAAAGAAACATTTTAGAAACTTATGATAGCATTAAGAACACAAAAGTATATAGCCAAAGGCCTAAAGCCCCCGATGCTGTTGTGCGTACAATTTTTTTTTATTAGTGAGAAAAATTGCAAAAATTATTCTGATGGCGAATTTGTACAGGAGTGCCTGCAAACAGTGTAGAGTATATTTATCCAGAGAAAACATGATAAGTTTATCCCACATCATCGTAATCAGGTGTATGGATGAACTTGCTACCAATATAGAAAATACCATCGAAATTGGAACGTTTTTCTTTGCCTCTTGATGAAAGTACCGAAGTTTCTTAAAGCAGCTTAATTAGTGATATTTTTATGTGGAGTTGATGCTAATTTCCGTTAAAATGCGTTTCATTTTTATCTAATCATGTTGTTTACTTTCAGTTTCTTGTATATTTAATCCTAACTTTAATTATAAATAATGATTTTTTTTCATTAAAGTGAAAAAAAGTACATGAATCTTTTTGAAATAAATACAATAAATTTTTGAATAATTTTATCAAAAATAAATTTTTGAATTAATTTTTGAAATAAATTTTGAAATTTGAATATAAATATAAATAAATCTTTTTGAAATATATAATAGGTATATTGAAAATTTAATTGTTTACGCATATTGTGAAACTCAGGGCATTGGATATGGGGGGCCGGACGTGGGGGAGGGCGGCACTTTGAAAAATCCTCATCCGTCCTGCCGATGAGAAAAGGTTGCCATCTCTGCTCTATACCGTCGGGTCAATCACTGTCTTTTGAGTGTCAAATAGTGAAAAATGTTAGTCAGGAAACTCTCGAAAGGTGGCTGATCATATACACATGTACCATCATCAGATGTGTAAATTTTATCATTTCGGAACCTAAAAAGGGCGCGAATCCCGCCAAGACCCGATTAAATAATTAGGGCCGTGGAGCGAAATTCTAAATGGAACCTTTATCTTCCTAAATTGAAAGTAATGAAAATTTTCACTAGAATACGTAAAATCATCCATTGAGGCGATAAAAAGTACCATAATAATGAGAAAAAAAATCATACCAGGGCCTTGGAGCAATGGCTCCGCCTTTACTCCAACTCTGATCCCCGCCAAGTTTAGCATTTGCCTATTATTCCACGATTTTTTCAGAATAAAATTCACAGCTCTACTCATTACACTATTAATACCCTTCATTCTTTTATTATTAATTGGTAATGACAATTATTATACTGCTTATAACTTTGAAAGGTTCGCTTTATCCCAATATTTATTTCTATACAAATGACGAAATACTTTTCGAAATGGGAAATTTAAACCAGTTTTCTTGTAATAGTGAAGTGCCCAGGATGCTGGATTGTTTTACCTCTGAAAGGCACTTTCTGGCCATTGTCTCAAGGACTTCAAGCTCAATTATCTCCGTAATTTTTTTTCCTTCGATGCAATTTATTATTTTTATGTATGAACGCCATCCCAGCCTTTAATGAGAAACGGGATACTGTTAGGCTTGGAAAGGCCGACGGCCGTAGGGTGGGCCTTCTTCTTAACAACTTTCCAGTGGGTCTCTTTCTTTAAAGCTTCCCCTTAACAACTTTCCAGTGGGTCTCTTTCTTTAAAACTTCCCCTTAACAACTTTCCAGAGGGTCTCTTTCTTCAAAGCTTCCCCTTAACAACTTTCCAGTGGGTCTCTTTCTTCAAAGCTTCCCCTTAACAACTTTCCAGTGGGTTTCTTTCTCCAAAGCTTCCCCCTTAACAACTTTCCAGTGGGTCTCTTTCTTCAAAGCTTCCCCTTAACAACTTTCCAGTGGGTCTCTTTCTTTAAAACTTCCCCTTAACAACTTTCCAGTTGGTCTCTTTCTTTAAAGCTTCCTCTTAACAACTTTCCAGTTGGTCTCTTTCCCCCAACTTTCTCTGAACCCTTGAGATCTTTTGGACCTTGCCATTTAGCCCATTGTATGCAGAAAAGTGGCTTTCAGACTCAACCCAAATTATAACAAATTAGGATTTACATGTGAGAGAGTATAAGTTGTAAGGTAATAATTTTTTGTAATGAGTATTTTTTTCTAATCACTTGGAGCAAACCGTATTTTAAGGATAACACAAAATGTATTGTTGTTCACTTTGAAAAACTGGTCACTACTTTAAACATACATATATACATGAAGTTGAAACAATTCATTTCCAGTGATTTCGCATTTTTTTTTGAGTAATGGCATATGAGCGCCATCTATCGGCTTGAAAAAATTATCTGTTTTACTTTTAATGCAGCTTAAAATTACGTTAAAAACATAAATTCGTTAAATAATTCTTCTTCGTCAAGGCTGTAAAAAGAAGCTCATAAGGCATAATTGACTTAAATTTATTATGTAAAACTCATAGAATACTTTCTGTTTCGATTTCATAGAATTAAATCTTTTTCTGATGCAGTTATTGTTACAGTTATAAAGTTTCATTCGATTCCTTTTTCATTCTTTTGTATTCATTTAGAGAACTGTAAATGAAGTTTACTAATCGAAATTATTAGAGTTGTAAGGGAATAACATTTAATATAAAATTTATTGCTGAACATTCATACTTATCAGTCGTTTTCTGCATGCCTTTCTAAAACTCCTTAAAAAATATACTCTAGCCTGTTTTAAGAAACCAATTATGGCTATCAAATATGCATCACCATAAAAACGTAAAAATAACATTTGATAATAACTAAAATCGTTTGATTAATTTGCTTTGGCTAATAGTGGAATGTTAATAACTACTTCGAGACATTTTTAAAATGTTCTATACTTTTAAAGTTACTACATATTTTAAACATATTTTATTCACACATCTCACAAATTTCTGCAAGACCCATTGAGAAATGAAAAGAAATATTCGAGAGCTACGCGCAAATGATGGTTTATCACGAATAAGATTTTCTACGAAAGCAAACTTAAAACTACCATGGTTATTTAAATTGTTTTAGACATCACTAATAGATGGCGCTAGCAAATGGAAATTTTTCACGACTCAATCTGGGAAAAGTAATTATAGAACTAATACCACGGATAACTTTGATAAATGCACATGTTTCAACAGTAATCTACTAGCAATTAAATTTAACAAGTTTCTTACCGAAGATTATTACAAAGTAGAATCAACGATGGACATAAGTTTAACAGCACTGAAATAATATGAATAATCTTAAGTTAATGTCAAAAACAATTGATAGTAGTCGACAGTTCTTAAGAGAAATTGAAAGTAATATTTTCCTACGGAAAACATTTACAACACCCAACGGTGGACAAAAATTCTAAGTTATTGGATCCGAATAACTTTATGTCAATGAAGAGGCATTAAAAACTCAACTTCTAAAATGAGGTTATTTTTTGTGTGTGGGAAAATAAGATTGGAGATTAGTGAAAGTTGGAATATTTAACTGTAAAAAAGTATTAAATTTAAATAAAATACCCCCTCAAGCAGCTGCTTACCATAGAGGTCTAACAAGAGCCTGTCAGTTTATATGCCATAGTAAAAGATATAATATTAAATATATATCATAATCGTATTAAAATGAAAGCAATAACTTATGCAGTTTACTAAAATACATAATCGAATTTATAAGTCTAGATAATGATTAAATTCCTGCCGACGTTTAATTTTTTTGGCAACGAGGGAATGCTGTGTTCAAATATTTCACTTCCATAAGTTTTGAAATAAAAACTAATCTTCAAGCAGCCGCTTGCCTCAGTGGTCTGACTGAGCCCTAAGTGCAATTCGACACAGAGAACAGTGAGGAGGTCGAGACATCAGTGAAAGAACAAGGAAAAGAAACATCATCCATACTTCATCCAGGTCTAAATGCTGAGCAAAAATTGTTCAGAATCAAAACCTGAATAGGTATGATCCAGATCATTAATATGAGAATCTAGCGTGCTTCGAATCTGACCTTAAACATATTAGGCTGTTCGGATTTCGGTGGAACTAAGAGCATAAATAAATAAAAAAAAATAAATACCCCCTCAAGCAGCTGCTGGCCACAGAGGTCTGACAGGAGCCTGTCAGTTTATATGCCATAGTAGAAGGTCTGAGAGGATGGCAGGACCTCAGCAGAGAAACGACACAAACAGCCAAGCCTTACCCGGGGCTCGAACCGAGGTCCCTTAGATCAGTAGCCAAGCGTGCTAACCATAGCTCGCTAATAAATGACTTATGAAACGGTCTGACGGAAGACTGCAGAAGATGACAAAGACCTGAGTAGCAGCAAAAGATCAATTCTCCAACATTAATAAAACTACGATTCAATAAGCGAGATCTTCAACGGGATGGTTCCTATTTAAATCAAATGTCCTTTACTATTCTTCCACTGAGATTAACTGGCCCAACAATGTTTTTTTCGGGGTGGAGGGGGTGTCTGAGAATATGATTTAGAAGGGTTTCCCAATTACTGAAATATTCCACCGAACAGGAAAGGATAAAATGATATTCTACATGGAATGAGATTTTAGAGTTGTATTTTTATTTTATTTTTAGTGTCGGAAGTAAAATTTGGGGATAAAATAAAATTATACAAAACAACTGTTTTGGATTTCAAAGCAGATAGACAAGTTTGAGATTTAGTACGATTTAATTAATATAAGACGATAGATTTTCGGAGCGAGGGTGAACTTTCCTTTCCTCCCTCCCCTGTCTGGGTCCGTCGCTGATACAAGGAGATAGGCTCGAATCCTCTGAGATCGAATCCTCATCATTAAGGTTTATTTATAGACCAGTTTTTTAATACTTCTCTATCCTACATAATTAACCGAACATAAAATGTTTTTTTATAAGTAGAATTCAAAAGTTGCCTTTTACGTTAAGAGAGTATAGGGTATATTTTATACTCCTTGGTTAGCACTCTTGGCTACTGATCAGAGGGACCTGGGTTCGAGCCCCAGGTAAGGCATGGATAATTGTTTTGTCTTTCTGGTGAGGTCTCTCCTTTCTCACAGACCTACTGTGGCGTATAAACTGACAGGCTCCTATCAGATCTCTGTGGCAAGCAGCTGCTTGAAGGGATTTTTATTATAATATACTCAGGATACTCCTAATTTATATGGAGAATGTAGGAGGGAGAGGGGGGGGGGGGCATGGAGAAGTCCAAAAGACCAAGTATTTTTTTATTCTCAAAGAAGGGCGGAATGCTACTAATCAGAGGTGTTTGCTCTAATTTCAACTCAGAATAAAAGTATCATAAATATAAAGGGCTAAGTTCTTTACACAACTTTAAGATCATAATAATTTTTAAATCCTGTTACTAAGGATTTATCGACATTCTATTTCAAATATGCAGAGAAAAAACGGGAAGATCGCTCGAGACAAAAACAATGGCACGATCGATTGAAGCGAAGAAAAGAAGTAACGTAAAAATAGTTTGTTTTTCACTTGAGATGGCAGAACAAATTTTTCGTGGGGGGGTGGGGAGAATAAAAAGTAAATTTCATTGAAGCCAACAAATGGGTTGGGTGACAAAATGGACATTTAAAACACCTAAGGAATATTTGAAAGAAATTTTTCTCATTAGAGAAAAACAAAATTATCAGTTTAGTAGAAAGTTAATCTTGTTTTTCTTTTCTTATATTGGGGGTGGGGGGAGCGTGTATTCAAATGGTCATTACAAGGGAACTTAAAGAATTAGTGGAATGGGCAGCATACTTTTAATAATTATAAGTATGAAATAAAAACGTAGTTAATCAACAAGAAGGGATATTAAAAAAAATGAAAAAAAAAACTGGGGGAGGGCGACTGATTAATCCGGAATGTGTTAAGCTAGTTTCAGTTGAACAAGAGCTACTTCAAGACTATAAGATGATTCTGGAAATAATGAAAGCGATTTTTGTCGGTTTCGAAAGGAAAAATTATGTTTATTTTTACTATTTATAGATCTACCATATATCTAATACATACCAAAAACTGAATAAGAATATGATAATTCCAGTTTCCAAAAGAATATTAAGCCAGAGAATTGGTTTGTTTTGAGGGGAGACTTGAGAGCAAGAAAAATGATACTTTCTGGAAAAAGTTTACATCTTGCTACATACAGTATATATCAACGCTAAATTTTTGCCTATGAAAATTGCATTTAAATTTATAATATGATAGATAAGAAAAACCGCCATGAATTCAATACTAGTGTTAGTATAAACTGTTTTTTTATTAAACTTTAAAATAAGTTTACTTGTGTGCAGTATAACTTGCTGTGTGAACTGCATTATGAAAGCTTTATAAAAGATTTTTTTTTAAAAAATACGTATGAAAATTTCTATTTCTCAATTACGATTATAACAGCATTTTAACAATCAAAGCATATTTCTAAACTTTCCTAGTTTTAATTATTTTAAAAAACATTCATTTCAAAATATTCATTTCTCAGAGTTTAATAATTATTTCACTTGAAATGTCATTTGAAAAAGAAAACAGAAAAAAAACTATCTCTGCAAGAGCATAAAAGATGGCGCCACTTTGAAGCAATGACAGTATTTGAAATGTGCGATACCGCAAATTGCTTATTGCAGAAAGTTTTGAACACGACTTGCTGCATTTTGGAAATTTCTAGATGAGTTAAATGTAAAGAATTTGAATGTGTTGAGCAAAGCATATTTATAAACCCATTAATGGAGACTAATTTCACCATGAAATTACAATACCTTCATATCGATATTTCGAGTTATAAACTCCAGTCGGTCTCTTTGTAGAGTGATCGAAAGGGAAAGTTATTATTGTTTGGTGGTTATGTGACATTAGAGTTAGAAGAAAATATAATTTCACACTCATTATATGGTGACCTGATTTAAATAAAATGATCCGGGTACTTAGAAAATTTCAATTTGAAGTATTAATCTGACATCGCTATTCTATTCTATTAATGAAAAGACTGTCAGGGGGAATTAATTTAATATTAAAATAAAATATCTAAAAACAAACTCCGGGGACATTTATTTCTCGGGATAGAGCTTTACATCCAGGGACTGTCTCTGGAAAACGGGGGCGTCTGAATGAATGATTCTATTGGGCCCGCCATTGTGTTTTGCAGTAAGAAATATTGTAGCCTGTTAAAAACCTTCTAAGAAAGGATTTTAGAATTCGGAATATATGTAGTGACATAGATGTTGGCAAGAATTCTTTCAGAGGGGCAAAATCCTTTTAGGATGGGACAAAATTTTTCAGGGGGGGGGGGGGGGGTTAAACAAATCAGCGTTTCAAGATGGAAATAAATAGATGAAAAGTCCTGTATAAAATGAAATCCTTTCCCAGTTTTAAAGGTAAGAGTTCAGCATTTGAATATGAGAAAATACTCTAAAGCCCTCAATGACCCCCTCAATGACTCAAGCATCCACCCTTGAAGGGAATGTACGGTTCCTGTGCTCTCCTCAACGTCCTTCAGTGTTTGCGGCAACATGCTGCAGTGATTTACTGCTCCCAGACCTTTTCCATGTCGCTCACCCCCAACTCTTCCCTTCACGGAGCACAATCGTAGAGGGGAGGCAGAACCTTTCTTTAGCATCAAGGTCATTGGACACACACTTGTTACCGTGGCAGTGAGAATGGCGCTTGAAATTCTGAGCATTTGGATGATCGGTTTTCAGCATTTGTTAAGCTCAGAAGAAACTTTTACAGGTTGAGGTTAGATGGTTTTTGCCCCTGAACAGCTCCTTTTGCCAACAATGCACTAAAATCGCCAGATCAAAGTATCTCAAGTTCTCAGAACTTGATAGAGCAGTGGTACTCAACATATGGCAGATGATGACCCTAAAAATAATAAATAAAAAAACAAATACCCCCTCAAACAGCTGCTTGCCACAGAGGTCTGACAGGAGCTTGTCAGTTGTTGAAATTTGTAGCAGTTTTCTCTCATCCTCGCTTTAAACAATATGAGGTTTTCACCCCAACCTCCTGCAAAAAATGTCCATATACATAAATAAATAAAAATAAATACCCCCTCAAGCAGCTGTCTTGCCACAGGTCTGATAGAGAGCCTGTCAGTTTATATGCCACAGTAGGAGATCTGAGAGGATGGCAGGACCTCAGCAGAAAAACGACACACACACATCCATGCCTAAGTCCGGGGCTCGAACCAAGGTCCCTTAGATCAATAGCCAAGCCTGCTAACCACTAGGCCACGGGACGGCGGAACATGAATATTTTTCAAGACAAAATCAATTTTCTTTTGCAAATTTAAATATTTGGTACGTAGTTTTTGCTTATTTGGCAGAAGTATAATCATAATTTACTAATTTTGCAAAATTCTTTGTAGTAGCCTGATTTAAAAAAGAATATGAACTTTAAAAATGTTTAAATATGCTGCCTGCAGGCACGTATCCAGGATTTAGTTTCGAGGAGGGGAGGGTTCTAGAATTTTTCTTTTGGGGTCCCTGAGAATTTAGTTTCGGGAAGGCTCCTAGAATTTACTGCGTCCAGACCTCTGTGGTCCAGATCTTCTGACCAGTTTCCAGTGGTGGGGGTGGGGGTCTGAAAATAAACTTGAATAGAGTTTCCCACTTACTAAAATATTCCACCGGACAGGAAAGGTTAAAATGATTTCTATATGGAATAAGATTTAATAATTTTTTTTTATCTATTTTTAGTGTCGAACATAAAATTTGGGGCATAAAATAAAAAAAGGCAACTGTTTTGGATTTCAAAGAAGGTAGACTCCCCCCCCCCCGAAAGTCTATCTTAACCACCAGTAGGGGTGAGAGAAATAAAACTTAAGAGATGAATGAAAAATTACTTTAGGGGTAGGCTCGGTAATAGTTCACGTAAATCTTCCACCCTTCTTATTTTTGGAGGATTATATATACGTTACTTAAAACCATGTTGAGAGGAAGCTATATGTCAACTTCGGTGATCATAGGTGTTATCATTTAAGAAAAATTATTTTCTCTGTTGTATGTATATGGACATTTTTTGCAGGAGGTTGGGGTGAAAACCTCATATTGTTTAAAGCGAGGATGAGAGGAAGCTGCTACAAATTTCGGCAATATCTTTTATCAGGGAAATTTATTTATTTAATTCAAATTTAAAAATTTATTTAAACACGGAAAAGAATTTTTTGCGTGTATCAAACCCCCCCTCCCCCACATACCATAAGTTATGTATGGGAGGGGGGTAGCTTTTTGAGGAGAGGAGAGAAGATGCATACCGAATTCCATAAAGAGAAATATATCTTCCCATTTTTTCTTATTTTGGAGGTCCAAGTTCTTACCATTTAGAAGCAGTTCGTACTATTTTTTAGAGGGGAGAGGTCATTTTTTGGTATCGAAAAAAAATTTAAGTGTCTAACCCTTACGTTGCTCTAAGTTACGATTAGAGGAAGCTGTATACTAAATTTGGTAGTTCTAGGTCTTACCAATTAAAAGCAGTTCCTACCACTATTTAAAGGGGATAATTTTTGGGGGGGAAAGAAAAAATTTTGGGGTTCACATCCTTACGTTGAGCTAAGTTACTATTAGAGAAAGCGATATTCTGAACTTGGCGATTCTAGAGCTTACCACTTAGAAGCAGTTCCTACCACTCTTTAAAAAGTTGGGGGACATATTTTGGTGGGAAGAATTGAGGGTGTTGAAAACTGAGAAACAGACAGGCAGAGTCTCTCAGATATGTTGAAGATTCTTGTCTGGTATTTAGAATGCTTTGATGTCATTCACAAGCATAAAACTGTGAAACATTGGAAGAAAATAATTAAAATATAGAACAATTATTTATTGCCTAAATTAGATTAATATGTACATCAATAACGATAATATTTTCCAAATTAGTAAAGAGAAATGTTTCATAAAAAAAAAAGCGACTACAGGTGCTTAATGTTAAGAAACATATCATGGATCTGTCAGACCCAGTTACAAAACAGCGTGTACAAAACATCCGTGTTAGAAAACAGCGCCACCGACGAGGGATTAAGAAAGCAATACCCACGTAAATCAAGAGCCTACTGCACTGATATTGGAATTCACACTTTGCTCTCTCTCTGTTATAATATAGGACGGTGTAAACTTTCATAAACTAATTGTGATTCGGACATGCTACCTTGTTGAATAACGAATAGAATTACCACTTCAACAAATTGTGTATGAGTCAAATATATAATTTTTTGCACTCTTACATGTATGACTTCTGAAATATGCATTTAATGGGAAAATGCGACAAGATCACAATGAAAACCATTTAAATCACGTTTCCAACAATATTCGCTCAGTGTTTAAAGAGTTATGGAAGCTAGAATATTTCAGATAAGTAATGCGTCATAAGAATTTACAGTCGCTCAAAAAAAAATATCCGAACACTATGGTTGATTACAGAATTCAAAAAAAATATCTGGCAACGATTTTTTTTAGAAATTAGTGATCTGGCAACCTTCGTGTAAGGTTGCCAGATCACTAATTTCTAAAAAAATCGTTTCCAGATATATTTTTTTTTGATTCTGTAATCAACCATAGTGTTCGGATACTTTTTTGAGCGACTGTACCTCAGAAATTAATAAAAAAATTAAATCTTAAGCATTGTTTCAAACCATTTAATACACTAAACACATATTTAAGAAGTTTTGTTAAATATTCCTGCTTTCATAACTCTTGAAACACAATGAATATTTTTGGAAAAACTAGATTTAAATAGATTTCATTGGGACCGTTTGATTCACCTTCAGTCAGATTTTTTCATTAGATGTATATTTTAAAAGCATTGATATAATTTTGGAAATTCCCGAATATTTTGGTAGGGCAGTGTGAATATCTATTCTGAGGCAGCCATGAATTCTGTTATTAATGTTCGAAAAGTTTTTAAATTAAAGAATTTTGCAACGTATCTTACATAAATGCTTTGAAACACCATTAAAGCAATACTTGAAATACTGAATCTATAATAAAAGTGCTTTCTTTTTGTCGAACTAGCAATTTGTTAGAAAGGGATGGCATCCATTAGGAAATGCATCTTAAGTAATTGGAAACGGAGTGAACTATTTCGAAACATTTAACTGGCTTTCCTTTTGCCCAAGAGAAACGAGGTCAGAGCGTGAGAACCAGCACGACTGGGCTCCCTGGCATCCAAAATCGACCACCTCACCCCCTAGGGCACTTCTTGACCCCTCCCGTCGGGGCAACTTCCCGCCCAGTAACGACCTTCACCCGTCCACGACAGCACAGTTAAGGTCATTTACTTCCTGTGGGCTTTGAACTTACAGTTCCTTTGGTACGACTCGGTTTGCTCTTGAAGACTTTCTATTGGCATACTCACTTCAAGGATGATCAACTCTTGTACCTTTGGAATGTAATGAAACATTTATTTCAAATGTAAATTGGTTCAATTGTTATTTACAGTTCCTTTTTAATATAATTCTTTTAATTTTTGCCTTGCGATTAAAATTCCATCCTGAAGATTTTTTATTAAAACACCAATCACATTTTTAACATTTTTACGACGCAACAATCATTATTAATTCTTTTTCAAAAAACGAGTTAATATAAGGATGAATCAGCAATTTGAAATTTCAAGCTCCCTTTTCTTTTGGGAATACACATCACTCTATTGCCTTTCACTCCTTTTAAAATCATTGAAAGCTCGAAATTGAAGAATGATAAAACCAGTCATAGGCGGCTTTCACTCCTCTCAAATCAATGAAAGCTCGAAATTGAAAACTGATAAAACTGTTCCCAGGCGCCTTTCAAGGGATTTTGGAGAACAACGTATTAACTGAAACTGGGAGAAAAAACGTTAAAGCAAGTGTCGTTTGACCATGTGCAGAAAATGGTCGTCGCCCATCTCTTATTTGTCGCCCATCTCTTATTTTTAATCGACAACCAAAAAAGAATCAACATAATATAAGACACTCATCGGCAAGCAATGAAATTTTGGTTTTCTGCGGCACCAGCACAAATAGCATGGTTTGTAACAAGGGAACCTTTTGCGGTTAAATGCCTTCTTCCCACCACCTCACCTTGCTGACAAATGCTTCACCTAGCTACTCTGTTTGGAGGGCCAAAGTTTTTATCAAGGCTACTGAAAAATAAAAAACTTCAGCGCCCCCAACCCTCTCCTAAAAGGTTAATATGTTCAGCACTAGCTAAACCTAAAAAAATCCTAGATTCAGCATCCTTCTTAGAAAATCCTGGATACGCGCCAGGTCTACTCGATTACTAGAATTAAAAAAAAAAAATTGTATTTCTGTAATTACTCCTTTTCAGTTTGGTTATCAAGCCCTATTAAAACAAACCTGAAACTCTTGATTTTGGAGGGTCGGGGGTGGCTCAGTCGGTAGCGCGCCAGGCTCGTAATCTATAGTTCCCAGGTTCGAGTCCCAGCTGGGTCAGTGTTGAGTAATCTGTAGTTCCCAGGTTCGAGTCCCAGCTGGGTCAGCGTTGAGATTTATCTCCGCAAAATTCCCCGCCCTGCCCACGGTCAGTAGGGGACACCGATGGGCTTGGAAAGGCCGCCGTCCGTAGGATAGGACGTTAAGCCGTGGCCCGTGGGCGGGAGAGCCATACCCTGTGCACGTTAAAGAACAGGCTGGATGGCCTAGACCAGAGGCTACCATCTGTCTCCCAACAGCTGTTCCAGTGGATCCCCTCCCCCAACCTTCTCTGAGCCTTCGGGGTCCATGTGACCTGTCCATTTAGCTCATGGTGTGCAAAAAAGTGCCGCTCAGAGGTAAAACAACCCAACCCTTGATTTTGGATTAACCCATTGCTCTCTTTTGGTCGTCTTGAAAAACAAAAACAATCGATTTTCCAAAAAAGAGTTATACACATTTCGCTTTCTACACACAAAATCTTCCAGCATCCTAATGCTATATAGGTCTAACCAAATTGTACAGTTTAGTTTCCCCAAACCCCACATACCATAAGTTACATTTGGATATTGTAGATCAGTTTTAATAAAGCCCTGTTTGCGCCCACTTCTTTCATTGTCTCACTTCCTCTTTTCGAACATTTTCGAGCATTCCATTTTTTTTTTCTGCAATTTTTCCGTCTTCATCATTCTTGCAATTTTTCCATTTCCGAACATTTCCGATCGAGCTCACAAAAACCTCGATCGTGTGGGCTCACTCACGGAAATATTGAGCGTGTGCAGTTACCGTTCATAGCAAACTGGAGCGGTTGCGGTTAATGTTCACAGCACATTGGATAGTGTGAGCTCACAAAGACCTGGATCGTGTGGGCTCACTCACAGAAATATTGAGCGTGTGCAGTTACCGTTCACAGCAAACTGGATTGTGTGCAGTAACTGCACACGCTCCAGTTTGCTGTGAACGGTAACTGGAGCGTGTACAGTTGCTGTACACGCTCCAGATATTTTCTGTTTGCGCCCACTTCTTTCATTGTCTCACTTCCTCTTTTCGAACATTTTTGAATACTGTTCATAATTCTATTCGCTGTAGTTTTGCACGAGGGCAACATTGACAAACCAACAACTCATAACAATCGCTAAAACTGATGTTGCTCAGAGAGGATATTTCACCTAATGTTACGATGTTCAACCAATCGCTTCAGCAATTGGCATATTTTGCAGATCTTTTTAAATCTACAATAATGCAAAACAATAATGAATTCTTCTGTTTTTATCAGAATTTAATGACAAAATATTATGATTTTATTACCAATTTTGTTTCTTAAGAAAATTGTGTGTCTTAGGTCTGGTTAAGTAATAAAATCTATGTCATTTTAAAAACAATTTTTGTCTGTTACATATATATATATAAATTCCTCAAACAGCTGCTTGCCACAGAGATCTTCAACATAATACTCCAAAGAAAAAGACTGCAAAGAAAGGCGAGGAATAGACGGATAACACAAGAAAAAAATCAAACTCTTATCTGGGTCTAGATCCATTTTTCCTTATATGCCTGCTGTGTTTGCTCTGAAGCCAAGTACTGTACCCACTGTGCCATGCGAAAAAAACTTACTTTTCATTACCGGTTAACTTTATTATTATTCATAAACTGAACCCATCTAATGCTTCTGATGCTTCATGATCACATAGAGTCCGAAAGCGTCATAAAGCTTCCTGTTACCTTTTTTAACAAAGGGTTGGGTTGTTTTACCTCTGAGCGGCACTTTTTTGCACACCATGGGCTAAATGGCCAGGTCACATGGACCCCGTATGCTCAGAGAAGGTTGGGGGAGGGGACCCACTGGAACAGCTGTTGGGAGACAGATGGTAGCCTCCCGTCAAGGCCATCCAGCGTGTTCTTTAACGTGTTCTTTCCAAGCCCATCGGTGTCCCCTACTGACCGTGGGCAAGGCGGGGAATTTTGCGGAGATAAATCTCAACGCTGACCCAGCTGGGACTCGAACCTGGGAACTACAGATTACGAGCCTGGCGCGCTACCGACTGAGCCACCCCCGCGCCAACAAAGGGTTCAAGTTTCGTTATAAGTATTGAATGAAAAAAAAAGGATTGCACTGTTATAAAGTTTAAGTTTAGTCTTCAAAGTGTTTCTCAATTTTTTGACATTGCGACCCCCCTATTGTAACCCTTTTAAGATTGCGTCATGAACAGTTCGATTGAAGGATTTTGATCATCATTTTCCTGGAGGATGATGATTAAATCTAGGTCAAAAATTTCAGATTCTAGCTCGATGGTGTCCAGGTTTATTGCCCGCGTGGTTTTGAAAAAAATAATGAAAGATTTTCGCTTTCAACGGACGGGGGAAGGGAGTGACATTTATAGGGGGGGCTGACCAAAGAATTTTGATAAAACTAAGAATTAAAAAATGCCCATATTTCGTCAATAGATACACAATATTCTAAAAGGCCACTTGGAAAGGCCGCCGTCCGTCGGATGGGACGTTAAACCGTGGCCCCGTGTGCGGAAGAGCCATACCCTGTGCACGTTAAAGAACACGCTGGATGGCCTTGACGGGAAGTTACCATCTGTCTCCCAACAGCTGTTCCAGTGGGTCCCCTCCCCCAACTTTCTCTGAGCCTTCGGGGTCCATGTGACCTGGACATTTAGCCCATGGTGTGCAAAGAAGTGCCGCTCAGAGGTAAAACAATCCAACGTTAAAGAACACCCTGGATGGCCTTGACGGGAGGTTACCATCTGTCTCCCAACAGCTGTTCCAGTGGGTCCCCTCCCCCAACATTCTCTGAGCCTTCGGGGTCCTTGTGACCTGGCCATTTAGCCCATGGTGTGCAAGAAAGTGCCGCTCAGAGGTAAAACAACCCAACCCAACTCGCCATCCTCTCAGACCTTCTACAGTGGCATATAAACTGACAGACCTCTGTGGCAAGCAGCTGCTTGAGGGGTTATTCATTCATTCATTATCACCCACTAACAGGGGAATTTCGAATTAATCGATAATTAGGAAAATACAAATAGTAATATTATATTAGTGTCTATAGAACACAAAAAAATTTCATTAATATCTTTTAAAAAAAAGGCTGTGTTTTCCCTATCCTGCTGGATTAAGGGATCCCATTGTCAGACCTCTGTGGCAAGCAGCTGCTTGAGAGGGTATTTATTTATTTTATTTATTGTCGCTATAAATGTA
Organism: Ryuthela nishihirai; assembly: GCA_038380435.1. NCBI lineage: Eukaryota > Metazoa > Arthropoda > Arachnida > Araneae > Heptathelidae > Ryuthela > Ryuthela nishihirai. Next base: position 48,261,169 of record JAWZYU010000024.1, on the reverse strand, counting down.
ATCCTCTTGACCATAACACTCCAACAGGAAAATTTCAAATTTCCAGCATTCATAGATTGTTGGAAATATTTGCTTAAACGTTTTGGTATTTCCCACCCTTTTCCTCAGTTAGAAAGCGAAATTAAATCAGTTGAGAAATTCGAAAAATGAGAATTGTAATAGTTCATCAATGCTTGTCCACCCACAAAGAGAAATTTTTTTTTACCTCTGAAATAAATAGAATGTCAACGGACACACAGTTTCCAAACTGAAAACTTTAGCTCGTTTGCATCGAAAAATAAATTAAGCTTCAAGCAGCCGCTTATCACAGAGGGATGACAAAGAAACTGTCAATTCATTCGCCTTAGAGACCGTCTATATGAGGAAGGCGACATCCATGCCTTGCCTGGGTCTCTTTGAGGTGCTGGCGGCTCACTCGGTAGCTCGACAGGCTCACATCTGCAGTTCCCAAGTTCGAGTCCCACCTGTACCCGGGTTGAGATTTATTTCCACGTACCCTCGGTAGCTCGACAGGCTCACATCTGCAGTTCCCAAGTTCGAGTCCCACCTGTACCCGGGTTGAGATTTATTTCCACTTACCCTCGGTGAGGGGAAACATTGATGGGCTTGGAAAGGCCGACATCCATCGGATGGGACATTAATCTGTGGGTCTGTGTGCAGAGGAACCGTACCATGTGCACATTAAAGAATACTCTGGATGGTCTTGAAGGGAGGCTACCATTTGTTTCTTAACAGGTGTCCAGCAGGTCCCCTTCTCCCAATCTCCTCGGGGTCCTTGTGACCAGGCAGGCACACAGGATTTAGTTTCGGGACGATTGAGTTGTTTTACCTCTGAGCGGCGCTTTTTTGCACACCATGGGCTAAATGGCCAGGTCACATGGATCCCAAAGGATCAGAGAAGGTTGGGGGAGTAGGACCCACTGGGACAGCTGTTGGGAGGCAAATGGTAGCCTCCCTCAAGGCCATCCAGCGTGTTCTTTAACTTACACAGGGTATAGCTCTTCTGCACACGGAACCACGGCTTAACGTCCCATCCTACGGACGGCGGCCTTTCCAAGCCCATTTGTGCCCCCTACTGACCGTAGGCAAGGCGGGGAGTTTTGCGGAGATAAATCTCAACGCTGGCTCAACTGGGATTCGAACCTGGGAACAACAGATTACGAGCCTTGGACGCTACCGACTTTGCCTCTCCCCTCGCCCCAGGGGCGCAAGTGTTCGTGAATTTAGCTTTGGGGGGGGGGGGTTCAAAACTTAAGTTTCGGGAATAAGAATTAAGTTTTCCAATTACTAAAATATCCACCAAATAGAAAAGGTTAAAATGATATTCTATATGTAAAAAGAAATATATATATAGGTTTTATTTTAAATATACTTTTAGTGCTGGACATAAAATAAAGGTCTAAAATAAAATTATACAAAAGTAACTGTTTTGGATTTCAAAGCAAGTAGACAAGTTTGAGATTCAGTATAAGACGAAAGGATTTTCAGATGGGGCAGGGGGGTACGGATTGCCTTGTCCCCCCCACATGTGTATGTCCTTGCTTGTGGCCTGACCATTTATCCCATTATGAGCAAAGAAAAGTGCCGCTCAGAGGTTGTTTGGGTTGTTTTACCTCTGAGCGGCACTTTTTTGCACACCATGGGCTAAATGGCCAAGTCACATGGACCCCGAAGGCTCAGAGAAGGTTGGGGGAGGGGACCCACTGGAACAGCTGTTGGGAGAGAGATGGTAGCCTCCCGTCAAGGCCATCCAGCGTGTTCTTTAACGTGCAGAGGGTATGGCTCTCCCGCACACGGGGCCACGGCTTAACGTCCCATCCGACGGACGGCGGCCTTTCCAAGCCCATCGGTGTCCCCTACTGACCGTGGGCAGGGCGGGTAATTTTGCGGAGATAAATCTCAACGCTGACCCAGCTGGGACTCGAACCTGGGAACTACAGATTACGAGCCTGTCGCGCTACCGACTGAGCCACCCCCGCCTCGCCGCTCAGAGGTAAATCAACCCATGGCCCTTTGATCAGTATACAAAGAAGCTAACCACTCTGCCATTGAGAAGGAGCAATTGGCTTTGATATCATTTCACTCCTTCACTATTAATATATTGAATATCCAGCAGTCTCCAAACTAATTTCTACTTTCCTGCATCTTCAATTCACATATTAAAACTCGATTTCATTACCTTCATCCCTCAAATATTTAGGAGAGGTCCACATAAATTTCCCACTCAACAATTATTATATTTCTGTGTTTATTGCCTCAGCTTCTGAAATGGATAATTTCCTTCGTGTCAATTTCAATTGCATACGAGATGATCAGATTAGCATTATCTTTTTCCTTAAAATACTCGTGACTCATGGGGTCAAAGTTCAGATGGGTTGCTCACAAACAAACGACCTTTGATCGAATAAGTGCTGATTATTCCACCATCGTGTCACTCTTATTTGGGAAATCGCTCAAAATTGCGCAGTCGATAGAGCGCCAGGCTCCTAATGTGCAGTTTCCAGGTTCGAGCCCCATCTGTGAAATTTATCATCACCTAGCCCCCGCGTTGCCCTCGGTGTGAAAGGAAACACCATTGGCTATGGGAAATGACATCGTCCATTGGATGGGACGTCAAACTGTGAACTCTTTGACTGGAGGCTGCCCCATCTGTCTAATAAGGGCTGTCCGGTGGGATCCCCTTCCTCAACATTCTTTGAGGCCTTTAAGGTCCTTGTGACCTGGCAATTTAGTCCATTGTGTGCAAAAAACGCCTCTAAGAAGCAAAGCAATGCAACTGCATGCATTGTAAGCGCTGTACTTACAATGGCACGATTAAATTGCGAATTTAATTCAAGATAGGTATCTATTTCTAATATGCCAAAAGAATGGTTATTTTGCATAAGGTTGTTTATTGTAACAACATAACTATGCTGAATTCCATTTTCTATAGAATAAAGCATCTCATTATTAAAAAAATATCGATTTTGAATTGTTTATATATATTTATGCATGCATTTAAAATAATTTCCTTTTTGTGTGCAGATACATGGTTGCAATTGGGCGAACTTTCCGGAAAAAGTTGCTCAAGAGGTAAGATTTCCGGAGATTATATGTATAGAAAAAATTGCTCAAGAGATAAGATTTCCGGAGATTATATGTATAGAAAAAGTTGCTCAAGAGATAAGATTTCCGGAGATTATATGTATAGAAAAAGTTGCTCAAGAGATAAGATTTCCGGAGATTATATGTATAGAAAAAGTTGCTCAAGAGATAAGATTTCCGGAGATTATACGTATAGAAAAAGTTGCTCAAGAGATAAGATTTCCGGAGATTATATGTATGGAAAAAGTTGCTCAAGAGATAAGATTTCCGGAGATTATACGTATAGAAAAAGTTGCTCAAGAGATAAGATTTCCGGAGATTATACGTATAGAAAAAGTTGCTCGAGAGATAAAATTTCAGGAGATTATACGTATAGAAAAAGTTGCTCGAGAGATAAGATTTCCGGAGATTATACGTATAGAAAAAGTTGCTCGAGAGATAAGAGAGTGCTGTCTTGTTTTACCCTCGAGTAAAGCTAAAAAATTAAACAAAATGTTTTTTTATCTTTACACTCATAGAAGCGAGCAGAAGCATTTACATGGTGTCAGTTTCAAAATGTTGTTTTTTATCCCAGGAATTCAAAAATTTTGAGATAGATTTTAATATTTTCTAGTGTAACTAAAATGTACGACAATAGAAGCCGAGGTAGAGGGATGTTCAGAGGCATACTGATAACCCTCGCACCCCGGGCCAGAAAGATAAAAATAAATAAATAAATACCCCCTCAAGCAGCTGCTTGCCACAGAGGTCTGACAGGAGCCTGTCAGTTTACATGCCACAGTAGAAGGCCTGAGAGGATGGCAGGACCTCAGCAGAAAAAAGACACATACATCCATGCCTTACCCGGGGCTCGAACCCAGGTCCCTTAGAACAATAAATAGCCAAGCGTGCTAACCACTCGGCCACGGGACGACAACACAAAATTTATGGGCATATTTGATACATCACTAATTAAAGGATTATCCCATAATATTTTTTCTATAGCTTTGAACGAATAATAGCGGATCGTGAACAATAAGCTTTTTTAAATAAAATAAATACCCCCTCAAGCAGCTGCTTGCCACAGAGGTCTGACACTAGCCTGTCAGTTTATATGCCATAGTGGAGGGTCTGAGAGGATGGCAGGCACTCAGCAGAAAAACCTGCTACAAATTTCTCACCCCACTACTTGTGGGTCAGAGCTCGTTCCCTCAAAGGTTTCCCCTTAGTTCTCTAACGAATAATATTTACAGAATATGATTAACTTTTGGATAAGTGTATTATAGGTATTTAGTATAGGTATAAAATTAAGATAATCGTTGAATCAGAAAGCACACACATGTACAGTCGCTCAAAAAAATATCCGAACACTTTGATTGATTACAGAATTCAGAAAAAATATCTGGCAACGATTCTTTTTAGAAATTAGTGATCTGGCAACCTTCGTGTCACGAAGGTTGTCAGATCACTAATTTCTAAAAGAAAAAGTTGCCAGATATTTTTTCTGAATTCTGTAATCAACAATAGTGTTCGGATACTTTTTTGAGCGACTGTAGGTGGACATATTATTTTGATACTAGATCGTGTGGGCTCACTCACGGAAATATTGAGCGTGTGCAGCTACTGTTCACAGCAAACTGGAGCGTGTGCAGTAACTGCACACGCTCCAGTTTGATATGAACGGTAACTGGAGCGTGTACAGTTGCTGTACAAGCTCCAGATATTTTTCCTGAATTCTGTAATCACGTGACACGGAGGTTGCCAGATCACTAGTTTCTAAAAAAAATCGTTGCAGATATTTTTTCTGAATTCTGTAATCAAACATAGTGTTCGGATACTTTTTTGAGCGACTGTAGGTGGTCATATTATTTTGATACTAGATCGTGTGGCTCACTCACGGAAATATTGAGCGTGTGCAGTTACCGTTCACAGCAAACTGGAGCGTCTGCAGTAACTGCACACGCTCCAGTTTGCTGTGAACGGTAACTGGAGCGTGTACAGTTGCTGTACACGCTCGATATTTTTCCTGAATTCTGTAATCACGTGACACGAAGGTTGCCAGATCACTAATTTCTAAAAAAAATCGTTGCCAGATATTTTTTCTGAATTTTGTAATCAACCATAGCGTTCGGATTTTTTTTTTGCAAATTACGAGCCTGGCGCGCTACCGACTGAGCTATCCCCTGCTCTCATTCTTATTGAGTAATGAATTAAAAATAAACTTTAAGCTTTAAGGTCTTTCCGGACGAGAACTAGTTCAATTGTCACTCATCGGACTGACAGCGCGCGATGTCGAAGAGAGAAGGCGCGGAATTTTTGCATTTACTTGCAGTTTCGAGTGCAATTTCATTTTGAAAAGATCCCGTTTTTGGTATTGAAAAGTATTTCTTATTTTCTTAGCCCAATCACGGCTCATAGCATCACTTAGAGAAAGAATATCTAAATTACTGGCATTACACTTAGACACGCCATTGTGCTTGATGCTTTAACATTTGTTGAAGAAGTATCAAACTCAGATGTGTACGAAACAACTACCCACAATATCCTCTGTGTGCAGGGGAACCATAACCCTGTGCACGTTAAAGAACACGTCTTTGCCTTGAACGGGTTGGGTTGTTTTACCTCTGAGCGGCACGTTTTTGCACACCATGGGCTAAATGGCCAGGTCACATGGACCCCGAAGGTTCAGAAAAGGTTGGGGGAGGGGACCCACTGGAACAGCTGTTGGGAGACAGATGGTAGCCTCCCGTCCAGTTGGGTTGTTTGACCTCTGAGCGGCACTTTTTTGCACACAATGTGCTAAACGGCCAGGTCACAAGGACCCTGAAGGCTTATACAGAAGATAGGGGAGGGGACTCACTGGAAGAGCTGTTGGGAAACAGTTGGTAGCCTCCCGTCCAGTTGGGTTGTTTGACCTCTGAGCGGCACTTTTTTTTGCATACAATGGGCTAAATGGCCAGGTCACATGGACCCCGAAGGCTCAGAGAAGGTTGGGAGAGGGACTCACTGGAACAGCTGCTGGGAGACAGATGGTAGCCTCCCGTCAAGGCCATCCAGCGTGTTCTTTAACGTGCACAGGGTATGGCTCTCCCGCACACGGGGCCACGACTTAACGTCCCATCCAACGGACCGAGGCCTTTCCAAGGCCTTTCCAAGGAACCGAGGCCTTTCCAAGGCCATCGGTGTCCCCTACTACACCGTGGGCAGGGCGGGGAATTTTGCGGAGATAAATCTCAACGCTGACCCAGCTGGGACTCGAACCTGGGAACTACAGATTACGAGCCTGGCGCGCTACCGACTGAGTCACCCCCGCCCCGCCTTGAACGGCAGGTTACCATCTGTCTCCTAAGAGCTGTCCAAAGGGTCCCCTTTCCCCAACCTTCTCTGAGTCCTTAGGGTCCTTATAACTTGGTCATTTAGCCCATTGTGTGCAAAGAAGTGACACTCAGGGATAAAATAACCCAACCCTACTCAGATGTATAATTGCGTATTTTAGATGAAAAAAAAAAAAAAATCCCTCTGAAGCAGCCTCTTGCCAGAGAGGTCTCACAAGCGCTGTCAGTTTAATACGACGAAAAAAGAAATCTCTAAGTCGAGACCTCAGCAGAAATACACAGGAAGTTCAAAAATTCCTGACGAAATATATTTCGCAGCCATATATAAATTGAGAACAGTGCACAGTAATGGCGGCCCTCATTGCGATTACTGGTCTGAGTATCTTCAAAGCATTTGCTCGCTGCAAAGTATTTATTTTTATTTATTGAAACTCAGTCCTTAACAGAAAAAAGTACCGAACCGGCCACTATCCCTGATTGATGTTTTTACTGCAACGCAGCAACGGGGTAACGGTTGAGTGACCTCCGCATCCACGGCACCGGCCCGAGAACAGGTTGCCTAGCAGCGGGAAGCGGAAGACACGACGGCAGAGGCAACGGTTCGGTTCAAGGTAAATCACAAAGGAAAAAAAAATAGCTAAGAAAAGCTTTCGGCCTAATAGAATGCGCGCGATTTGCTGTTGCCGTGACAGCTTCTTTCATTCGATTCTGGATGACTTTGAAAGATGCTAATAAACAGTAAATGAAATGAAGGCAAAGAGTAAACGAATGAAGTAAATGTAAAAGTTTCTAATAAACAGATAACAAAGGCATGCAGTAATGAAGGAGGCAAGTGTGAAAGATGCTTATAAACAATAAAGGGGAAAGCAAAGAGTAAGGAATGATGGAAGCCAATGTAAAAGGTGTTTGTAAGCAGATTCCAAGGGATGGCAAACAGTAATGAGAAAAAAAGAAGCCGAAGGGTAATGAACGATGGATACAAATGTAAAAGATACTTATTAACAACATACGAATGGGAGGCAACAAGGCGAGGGAAACAGATTAAAGTAAAACGAACAGTGTACGAAAGAAAGGCAAAGGGTAATGAGTGAAGGAACGCAAAGGATAGTGAGTGAAGGAAGGCATAGGGTAATGAGTGAAAAAAGGCAAAGGATAACGAATGAAGGAAGGCAAAGGATAACGAGTGAAGGAAGGCAAAGGATAGTGAGTGAAGGAAAGCAAAGGGTAATGAGTGAAGGATGGCAAAGGACAGTGAGTGAAGGAAGGCAAAGGATAACGAGTGAAGGAAGGCAAAGGATAACGAGTGAAGGAAAGCAAAGGGTAATGAGTGAAGGAAGGCAAAGGATAACGAGTGAAGGAAGGCAAAGGATAGTGAGTGAAGGAAAGCAAAGGATGGTGAGGACAGGAAAGCAAAGGGTGGGGAGTGAAGGAAAGCAAAGGATAACGAGTGAAGGAAGACAAAGGATAACGAGTGAAGGAAGGCAAAGGATAGTGAGTGAAGGAAGATAAAGGATAACGAGTGAAGGAAAGCAAAGGATAACGAGTGAAAGAAGGCAAAGGGTAACGAGTGAAGGAAGGCAAAGGATTGTGAGTGAAGGAAAGCAAAGGATAGTGAGTGCAGGAAAGCAAAGGACGAGGAGTGAAGGAAGGCAAAGGATAGTGAGTGAAGGAAAGCAAAGGATAACGAGTGAAGGAAGGCAAAGGATAGTGAGTGAAGGAAAGCAAAGGGTAACGAGTGAAGGAAAGCAAAGGGTAATGAGTGAAGGAAGGCAAAGGATAACGAGTGAATGAAAGCAAAGGATAACGAGTGAAGGAAGGCAAAGGCAGGGGCGTAGCGAAGGACTAACGGTTGGGGGGGAGAAATCAAAAATTTTCCAACTCGAAATTCAAATTTTGCCAACTGAGCAAACTTGCTTAGATTTAGCTCCGTGGGGGGAGACAATTTGACAATTTTCACAAATCTCCGTAATTTGACCTTTAACTTCCAATTTTGCCAACTAGCCACAATTTCACGGAAATAATTTCAATATTTACCTCTCGTCTGAATTGTAACAAGTCAGTGTAGAGTGTAGATTTACCCTTGATATGGCCAACTCTCCTTAATTCTCCTTAATTTCACTAACTAATCCAAGTGGTTTCGAATTTTGCCAACTGCCCTACATTTTGTTAAGTTTCCTTAATAATTTGTCCAACACTCATTGATTTTACAAAACAAATCTCAATTTTCACAACTCGCCTATATTTTACCAAGGGGATTCGAATTTTGCCAACTAGTCTAGATTTTGCCAACTCGCAGTAATTTTACAGAAAAAAATCGCAATTTTTCCTTATTCCTGAATTTCCCAAGTCACTTCGAATTTTATCAACTCTCCTTAATTGCACAAGAAAGGCACAATTTTCGCAACTCCCCTGTATTTTACCAAGTGGCTTCGAATTTTGCCAACTCCGCTAGATTTTGCCAAGAGTTCTGGGTTTTTCCAACTCTCCTTAATTTCACAAAACCAATCCCAATTTTTACAACTCACTGTACTTTACCAAGTGGTTTCCAGTTTTGCCATATCGCCACAATTTTATAGAAAAAAAATCCCAATTTTACATCACACCTGATTCCTGCAAAGTCACTCTGAATTTTGCCAACTCCCCTAAAATTTGCCAACTCTCCTAGATATTGCGAAGCTCCCTCGATTTTGCCAACATGCCATAATTTTACAGAAAAAAGATTGCAATTTTTACATCTCACCTGAATTTTGCCAACTCTCCACGATTTTGCCAAGTCACTCCGAATTTGGCCAATTGCCCTTAGTTTTTCCAGCTCCCCTAGATTTTGCCAACTGCCCCTAGATTTTGCCAACTCCCTAAGTTTTCCCAACTCCACTAGATTTTGCCAACTCGCCATAATTTTACAGAAAAAAATACAAATTTTCACATCTCACCTGAATTTTGCCAACTCCCCACGATTTTGCCAAGTCATTCCGAATTTTGCCAACTGTCCCTAGATTTTGCCAACTCCCTACGTTCTGCCAACTCGCCATAATTTTACAGAAAAAAATTCTAATTTTTACATGTCACTTGAATTTTATCAACTCTCCAAGATTTTGTGAAGCTGTCCCGATTTTGTGAAGCTGTCCCGATTTTGCCAACTCCCCAAGATTTTACCGGGTCACTCCGAACTTTGCCAACTCCCTAAGATTTTGTCAAGATGTCCCTATTTTGCCAACTCACCTGTATTTTACTAAGTGGCTTCGAATTTTGCCAACTGCTATAAATTTTGACGTCTCTCCATTTTCCAAACTGCCTCAGATTTGCCAAGTTGCCTCGATTTTGACAACTCCCCTTAATTTTCCAAAAAAAAAAAATTACAAATTTTCACAACTCACCTAGATTTTACGAAATCGCTTCGAATTTTGCCACTCCGAATTACTTTTGGGGGGGAGCCTCCTCCCATGGCAACGCCCCTGGGCAAAAGATAGTGAGTGAAGGAAGGCAAAGTATAACAAGTGAAGGAAAACAAAGGGTAATGAGTGAAGGAAGGCAAAGGGTAACGAGCGAAGGAAAGAGTGGAGGAAGCCAAAGGGTAATGAGTGAAGGAAGGCAAAGGGTAATGAGTGAAGGAAGGCAAAGATAGTGAGTGAAGGAAGACAAAGGAGATAACGAGTGATGGAAAGCAAAGGGTAATGAGCGAAGGAAGGCAAAGGATAACGAGTGAAGTAAGGCAAAGGGTAATGAGTGAAGGAAAGCAAAGGGTAATGAGTGAAGGAAGACAAAGGATAGTGAGTGAAGGAAAGCAAAGGATAACGAGTGAAGGAAAGCAAAGGGTAATGAGTGAAGGAAGGCAAAGGGTAACGAGTGAAGGAAAGAGTGAAGGAAGCCAAAGAGTAATGAGTGAAGGAAGGCAAAGGGTAATGAGCGAAGGAAGACAAAGGATAGTGAGTGAAGGAAGACAAAGGATAATGAGTGATGGAAAGCAAAGGGTAATGAGCGAAGGAAGGCAAAGGATAACGAGTGAAGTAAGGCAAAGGGTAATGAGTAAAGGAAAACAAAGGGTAATGAGTGAAGGAAGGCAAAGGATAGTGAGTGAAGGAAGACAGAGGATAACGAGTGAAGGAAAGCAAAGGGTAATGAGTGAAGGAAGGCAGAGGATAACGAGTGGAGGAAAGCAAAGGGTAATGAGCGAAGGAAGGCAAAGGATAATGAGTGAAGGAAGTCAAAGGGTAATGAGTGAAGGAAGGCAAACGATAATGAGTGAAGGAAGGCAAAGGGTAATGAGTGAAGGAAGGCAAACGATAATGAGTGAAGAAAGGCAAAGGAGAACGACTGAAGGAAGGCAAAGGATAATGAGTAAAGGAAGGCAATGAATTTGAAACAAAAAGAATAAAAATACTTATTAATGAATTAAATTGCAATTTCATTAAACCTAATCAAATATGGTTTAACATGATTAATGCAGGATTGATTCTGTCATTCTTGCTTTCATTTGTAAAACGACCTTTTAGTCTAAAGTGCAAACCAACATGCGCAGCAAATTACACTTCATTCCCCCTCCCCTATTGAACATTCACTGGCACAAGTTATTCTAGTCCAACAAGAAATCATTCATTAATCTCGTTGATAATCTAAACTTCTAAACAAATAATTTCCTGCTTTAGGACAGAGTAATAATTATAGAAAGAAGAACATTTTAAAATCATTCTTGAGGGTTATCGAAGGAACTTTATTTTTTTAAAATTGCACAAAGTCCAAGCTGACTTGTTTTTAACTATTTTGGTTTAAAAATAAATTCATTAATATTTTTTTGTTTTCTGACAACTCGTTTACCATGGAGGTCTGACAACAGTCTGTTGGTGTGATTCGTAAATAGATAATACATAAATGAAAAATAAAAATTAAAGTTAAAATAAAAAGCCAAAGTGAAAAAATAAAAATTTAAAATAAAAATACCCCCTCAAGCAGCTGCTTGTCACAGAGGTCTGACAGGAGCCTGTCACTTTATACGCCATAGTAGAAGGTCTGAGAAGATGGCGGAACCTCAACAGAAAAACGACACGAACATCCATGCCTTACCCGGGACTCGAACCCAGGTCCTTAGATCATAGCCAAGCGTAGGGGCAAAAAATTATTAGTCACTCAAAAAAATATCCGAACACTTTGGTCGATTACAGAAACCAAAAAAAATATCTGGCAACGATTTTTTTTTAGAAATTAGTGATCTGTCAACCTTCGTGTCACGTGACACGAAGGTTGCCAGATCACTAATTTAAAAAAAAAACGTTGCCAGATATTTTTTCTGAGTTCTGTAATCAACCATGGTGTTCGGATATTTTTTTGAGCGACTGTACTGATGAAGTTTATTATAACGGTTACTGATTTCACCTGAACGTCTTTCAATTAACTTTTCAGAGCGATTATTCAAACTGACAATGTTGCTGTTGAATATCTTTGAAAATACGAAATAGATTGGATTGTCTTCAGTCACATTTCTTCATAAAATACTTATTTAATAAACTAGCGAGTTCTATTGACGTAACAGACGGAATTCTACCTGATAAAATCAGATTTATTAATACGAGTCTAATGCTTCGAGGATTTATGGAATCATTTTGAATTTAGCTGTTTATTTCTGAATTGTAATGTTTTCTAGAAGATGAAAAAACAGATTTGTGAGGGCTAGGGAATTGCCATCAGAGAATTCTGATTCTGTTAAAGCACGTAATAATTGTAGCAGCAACAAGTGCGTTTTTAAATCATGCTTCAAGTTATCTATCACCATGAAACTTACCTACGGATTAGTCACCAAGATCATTTCTGCGGTTTCAAAGGAGGGGAACGGAGATCACGTTTATTCGAACACCATTGTATCCAGATTGTCCAATCGATTAGATGCAAAGTTGAAATTATGGCAAACGCGGCCTTGTCCGTCTTTCGTTAGCATTAATGATCACGTTGTGAAATCGGATCTCCCTTCTGCTTTAAAGAGGACGGTTTTCAAGGAGAATTGAGGGACGCAGAATCAAGATGGCGGATAGCAGAGGGAAAGGGGAAAATCTGCCGGCCGCGACTACCGCAAAGGGTAGATGAGAGATCAACTGGCCACCGGAAGTATCTGACCACTAGTACGGTCCGGCAAAGGCAAGATCATCGTGGGGGAGACGGTGACGCAGTTCCGCTCGCGCATACTAATCAGATGCATCAGCTTTTAGTGGCTGGAGCCTTCTTCTCCGGCATTGGTCGCTCGCCACGGGAGAAGCGCGCGCGCTGGCAAGTTCGGGGGACACGTGTTTCCTGCAGATTTCCTTTTTCTACATATCGGCAAAGAAACATCACGCACCGAAGGCACGAATCAAATACATCAGAGAGGCAATAAAATCGGGCACAAGGTGAACAGGAAATAGCTTACCATTGGCAGTCGTCTCGTTCATAATGCTGTTGCCACCTGGGAGCTGAGGGCTCGTGGAATCCGTTGTTCTCGTCGTTTTGTGGCCGTATAGTATCCTCTGTATAGCCTTGAATTACTCCGAGGTCATCGGATGAAAGCAGTTGCTTTAAAAAAGGGGGGAGCGGAAGGAGGTCAACAGGGCAAAGGTCAGGTGAAATGCCGCCTTCGCCTGTTATGGAATGCTCGACCACTCCTCGGTCTCGGCTAGGGCGGCGGACGCAAAAGTCCAACTTGACGGCTCTGGTGTTGATGAAGCACTCGTTCACACAGAGAGAAATGCGAAGAAAAGAGGAGAGAAAGAGAGAGAAAAAAAGGAGGCGACGCGGCAAAAAGAAAAGTTCCTGTCCGCACAACGATCGACGTTCAGACGGTCAACGAAACGATACGGACGCTGCCCACGCTGACAGATGCCTCGGCCCTCGTCAGCGGGACGGATTTCCGAAACGACGCACTCCATTGGTCGGTGCTGGAGCGCCTGAAGCACGCGATAGGTCATCGCGAGCAAACTCTCCCTCGCTGTGAGTGGTTCATGACCTCCCGACGACATGCCTGATTGGTTGCTGATTTTCTCTCCGCTGCGAAAGGAGCTTGAGCAGAGAGGAGGAGGAGGCGCAGGAGGGGGAAAACAGAGTAGGGTTCTGAAATTTTGAAGAGGACCGGTTGTAGCAGGTTGGGAGCGAGAAACAGAATGAGCTTGCTCCCATGAATCTTATGATGGTTATGAATCTTCTTCAGGTCTTCCTCGCTCACTCTCCTGTCGTACACCATCCTTATTCTAATCTTCCTTGCTCCGCGCGTGGACAATCACATAAGACACGGTTGCTGAGGCAACAGGAAAGAGAACAGGGAGACGGATGTAAAAGGAGACTTGTCCTCCCCCTCCCCCCTGCCAAGTAGAGTGTCGTTTGTGACAAATTATAACTGCACTAAGTACGTGTAGTGAAAGTGCATATGGGCACCTGTTTCTCTGCTTTCGATCTCTTTGTGTCTCTTTGTGTAAATATCAGGATGCTTCAGTCGTTGGAGAAGCATCCTGATATTTATTTATTTCGTAATGTAATGATACACGGTGCAATGTATTCGGTTTTATTTTTATATTTCTGTTATAAACTTGGGAAATTGATATATATATATTTTAAATCCGTGACCAAATCAATTTTGGAAAATTGATATATATGTTAAGTCTGTGACCAAATCAATTAACGCTCGCTTAAGGGTTGGGTTGGGTTGTTTTACCTCTGAGCGGCACTTTTTTGCACACCATGGGCTAAATGGCCAGGCCACAAGGACCCCGAAGGCTCAGAGAAGGTTGGGAGAGGGGACCCACTGGAACAGCTGTTGGGAGACAGATGGTAGCCTCCCGTTAAGGCCATCCAGCGTGTTCTTTAACGTGCACAGGGTATGGCTCTCCCGCACACGGGGCCACGACTTAACGTCCCATCCGACGGACGGCGGCTTTTCCAAGCCCATCGGTGTCCCCTACTGACCGTGGGCAGGGCGGGAAAATTTTGCGGAGATAAATCTCAACGCTGACCCAGCTGGGACTCGAACCTGGGAACTACAGATTACGAGTCTGGCGCGCTACCGACTGAGCCCCCCCCCCCCCCCCCAGTTAAAGGAATGCAAAAGAAGGGTTGGGTTGTTTTACCTCTGATCGGCACTTTTTTGCACACCATGGGCTAAATGGCCAGGTCACATGGACCCCGAAGGCTCAGAGAAGGTTGGGGGAGGGGACCCACTGGAACAGCTGTTGAGAGACAGATGGTAGCCTCCCGTCAAGGCCATCCAGTGTGTTCTCTAACGTGCACAGGGTATGGCTCTCCCGCACACGGGGCCACGGCTTAACGTCCCATCCGATGGACGGCGGCCTTTTCAAGCCCATCGGTGTCCCCTACTGACCGTGGGCAAGGCGGGGAAATTTTGCAGAGATAAATCTCAACGCTGACCCAGCTGGGACTCGAACCTGGGAACTACAGATTACGAGTCTGGCGCGCTACCGACTGAGCCACCCCCGCCCCTGTGGTAAAAGATAGAAATTTGTTTGCTCCATTATGTGCTTTCGTTAAAATGTTGTCCTTTAGTTTTTTAGCAAAACCAAATTCCTCTCGTTATTCATGTAGTCGAGGAAAAATTAAATTATTAAATATATGTTTTAAAATTAAGAGCAGAACTGCTTTATCGAAATCTTTTAAATTTAATCTTCTGAAAAGTAAATCTGTAAGAGTGGCATTTTTGTTTGATTTTCCACGTTTGATGCAGAAACGGGACAACTGATTTTGCTACACAAGAGTCGCTCAAAAAAGTATCCGAACACTAGGGTTGATTACAGAATTCAGAAAAAAATTTCTGGCAACGAATTTTTTAGAAATCAGTAATCTGGCAACTTTCGTGTCACGTGATTACAGAATTCATGAACTGTACACGCTCCAGTTTGTTGTGAACGGTAACTGCACACGCTCAATATTTCCGTGAGTGAGCCCACACGATCCAGGTCTTTGTGAGCTCACGCGATCCAATGTGCTGTGAACATTAACCGCAACCGCTCCAGTTTGCTGTGAACGGTAACTGCACACGCTCAATATTTCCGTGAGTGAGCCCACACGATCCAATGTGCTGTGAACATTAACCGTAACCGCTCCAGTTTGCTGTGAACGGTAACTGCACACGCTCCACATTCATTGCATTATATATATTAAAAAATATCCGAACACTATGGTTGATTACAGAATTCAGGAAAAAATATCTGGCAACGATTTTTTTAGAAATTAGTGATCTGGCAACCTTCGTGTCGCGCGACACGAAGGTTGCCAGATCACTAATTTCTGAAAAAAATCTTTGCCAGAAATTTTTCTGAATAGTAATTTTTAGTAAGCAAGTTTCCCCTGTGCGATCTCTGCTGGATGAAAAAATCCGGTTCCAACCTTGCAATGGGGCGTCTTCATATAAAATACCTTTGGGAATGTGTGGAATCTGGCAACAGTCACAGATTAACGTGTTCTTATGACTGTTACATTCGCAGTTAGGGAATAGAAAATGGCAACGATGGATTTGGCAGCGACGCCGGTTTCCCATAGGAATAGAGGTATATATTTTTGCTCGTGGCAAGCCCGAATATGGATTTAAAATTCGGCGCTGCAACTCGTAAGACAACCAGAAACACCATGGAAATTTTTTATGCTTCTACCACTATTTAACGATGCATTATGGCTCCGACAGACAGACAGACATCTCCTAGATCAGTGGTTCTCAACCTTTTATGCTTCACGTACCCCTTGGAAATGTGTTTGTAACTGGCGTACTCCTTGTATAGATAGATAAAACTATAGTTATAGCATAACAATGGGAATAAAATAAAACATATATATGTGGTTCTCAACCTTTTATGCTTCACGTACCCTCTGGAAATGTGTATGTAACTGGCGTACCCTTTGTATAGATAGATAAAACTATAGTTATAGTATAACAATGGGAATAAAATAAAACATATATATCAGTGGTTCTCAACCTTTTATGCTTCACGTACCCCCTGGAAATGTGTATGTAACTGGCGTACCCCTTGTATAGATAGATAAAACTATAGTTATAGTGTAACAATGGAAATAAAATAAAACATATATATCAGTGGTTCTCAACCTTTTATGCTTCACGTACCCCCTGGAAATGTGTATGTAACTGGCGTACCACTTGTATAGATAGATAAAACTATAGTTATAGTATAACAATGGGAATAAAATAATATATATATATGTGGTTCTCAACCTTTTATGCTTCACGTACCCCTGGAAATGTGTATGTAACTGGCGTACCCCTTGTATAGATAGATAAAACTATAGTTATAGTATAACAATGGGAATAAAATGAAACATATATATCAGTGGTTCTCACCTTTTATGCTTCACGTACCCCCTGGAAATGTGTATGTAACTGGTGTACCCCTTGTATAGATAGATAAAACTATAGTTATAGTATAACAATGGAAGTAAAATAAAACATGTATATCAGTGGTTCTCAACCTTTTATGCTTCACGTACCCCCTGGAAATGTGTATGTAACTGGCGTACCCCTTGTATAGATAGATAAAACTATAGTTATAGTATAACAATGGAAATAAAATAAAACATATATATCAGTGGTTCTCAACCTTTTATGCTTCACGTACCCCCTGGAAATGTGTATGTAACTGGCGTACCCCTTGTATAGATAGATAAAACTATAGTTATAGTATAACAATGGAAATAAAATAAGACATATATATCAGTGGTTCTCAACCTTTTATGCTTCACGTACAGTCGCTCAAAAAAGTATCCGAACACCATGGTTGATTACAGACTTCAGAAAAAATATCTGGCAACGATTTTTTTAGAAATTAGTGATCTGGCAACCTTCGTGTCACGTGACACGAAGGTTGCCAGATCACTAATTTCTAAAAAAATCGTTGCCAGATATTTTTTCTGAAGTCTGTAATTAACCATGGTGTTCGGATACTTTTTTGAGCGACTGTACCTCCTGGAAATGTGTATGTAACTGGCGTACCCCTTGTATAGATAGATAAAACTATAGTTATAGTATAACAATGGGAATAAAATGAAACATATATATCAGTGGTTCTCAACCTTTTATGCTTCACGTACCCCCTGGAAATGTGTATGTAACTGGCGTACCCCTTGTAGAGATAGATAAAACTATTAATAATAATAAATATCCCCTCAAGCAGCTGCTTGCCACAGAGGTCTGACAGGAGCCAGTCAGTTTATATGCCATAGTAGAAGATCTTAAAGGATGGCAGGACCTCAGCAGAAAAATAACACATACAACCATGCCTTACCCGGGACTCGAACCCAGGTCCCTTAGATCAGTAGCCAAGCGCGCTAACCACTCGGCCATGGGATTAAGTTATAGTATAACAATGGGAATAAAATAAAAGACATATTTCTGCTGAGGTCCTGCCATCCTCTCAGACCTTCTACTAGGGCATATAAACTGACTGGCTCCTGTCAGACCTCTGTGGCAAGCAGCTACTTGAGGGGGTATTTATTTATTATTTATTTTATATATATACATTAAATTTTGCATTCATAAATTACATATATCGATAAACACAAAAAAATGACTTTTCACAGCGGTGTTGCCAACTTAGTGACTTTGTTACTAGATCTAGCGACTTTGAGCTCTCACGGCGTGCCCCAAAATATTTTACCGCGTACCCCACGTTGAGAACCCCTATCCTGGATTATTATAGATATGAAAAACAATTTTTTTCTCATATATTTACAATGATAAGTGTGCCATTTTCGTTTTGTTTTTAGGCAACTATGTTCATTAAAGAATAGCTCGACCGAAATATTCCTGTTAAACACTGATTTGTTTTCGTCCCTCCCCCCCAGTAGTCAAACTGTTAATTAAATGAGTTTAATAAATGAAATTGCTGTTAATCCAAAAGATTTTGATATTATTTTAGCAAATTAAGAGCCGTTCACTTCAAAGCAGGTAACATTAACACAAAACTATGAGTCATCTGAATTTGGATACCATGTAGGGTGATGCGATTCACTCTTACATGCCTCATTAGCAGTGATCGACATAAAAAGAGATTGTCTTTCTGCTCAGGTCTTGTCGATCGTTGTGTATGGCGTATTAAACTGACAGGCTCTGCCAAACCGTGTGGTCCGTGGTCTTAGCTAGCGCGTTTGCTTAATGATCAACTGGGACCTGGGTTCGAGCCACGGGTGTTGTGTTCATCTTTCCTATTTTCTGCATCATTTGCTCAACCCTGAGAGCGATGAATCAGGGAGAAAGTCTGAAATTATAAAAATTTATGGATTTGGGTTGGGTTGTTTTACCTCTGAGCGGCACTTTTTTGCACACCATGGGCTAAATGGCCAGGTCACATGGACCCCGAAGGCTCAGAGAAGGTTGGGGGAGGGAACCCACTGGAACAGCTGTTGGGAGACAAATGGTAGCCTCCCGTCAAGGCCATCCAGCGTGTTCTTTAACGTGCACAGGGTATGGCTCTCCCGCACACGGGACCACGGCTTAACGTCCCATCCGACGGACGGCGGCCTTTCCAAGCCCATCGGTGTCCCCTACTGACCGTGGGCAGGGCGGGGAATTTTGCGGAGATAAATCTCAACGCTGACCCAGCTGGGACTCGAACCTGGGAACTACAGATTACGAGCCTGGCGCGCTACCGACTGAGCCACCCCCGCCCCCAAAAATTTATGGATGTATGTGTTGTCTTTCTGCTGAGGTCCCGCCATCCTCACAGGCATTTTGGCGTATTAAACTGACAGGCTCCTGTCAGACCTCTGTGGCAAGCAGCTGCTTGAGGGGATATTTATATTTATCTTTCAGATCTCTCTGGCAAGCAGTTGTTTGAGTGTATATTTATTTTTTTATTCATAAAATAAAAAAATTACACTGTTAGAGGATGCTTGGCTACTGATCTAAGGGACCTGGGTTCGAGCCCCGGAATTAGGCATGGATGTGTGTGTCGTTTTTCTGCTGAGGTCCTGCCATCCTCTCAGATCTCCTACTGTGGCATATAAACTGACAGGCTCCTGTCAGACCTCTGTGGCAAGCAGCTGCTTGAGGGGGTATTTATTTATTTAGAGGATGCTAAATGAGGAAAATAAAAAAACTTCATTCTCTTTGAAAACGATCACCTCATATTCGCCAAAGGCAACTTGTTTTCCTTCTGGTTCTTCCAAAATTATCATCTAATTGACAAAACTGTACCAAGGGAACTTAATCGCCATCTTGGCAAAAAGTATTTTACCTTAACAACCTGTTAATCGTTACAGCTTAAAAAACGGTTCTTACCGTGATAAACTTAACACTAATCAAGCTACAGAATATTTTCGAACTCTTACAAAACTGAATTGTTTCACCCATCAACCTTCTCACCCCTATGAACGTATTGAGTCCGTCCCATTTCCCCACTCCCTTGTCCATCGCAACCCTCCCCCCCATCGACACGACCCCCATCGAAGCCGTAGAGAGAAAATGTCCAGTTTGACCTTCACACACTTTCCTGCATAAAAGCACGACCATTTGAGGATGGCTATTGGCATGGCAACCCCTTCCGCGCTCCATTCTTCGTTCACAATGGGAAAAGACTGCCTCGCCACGTGATCACTCTCCGCTGAGAAATGGGCGAAGGGGCTTGTGTTTCAGGAAGGGATATATTCATGGCGACGCCTTTTACTTCACGTATAAATATGGCGTCTTCTTCGTAGTACAGTCGCTCAAAAAAGTATCCGAACAATATGGTTGATTACAGAATTGAGAAAAAATTTCTGGCAACGATTTTTTTCGAAATTAGTGATCTGGCAACCTTCGTGTCACGTGATTAGAGAATTCAGGAAAAATATCTGGAGCGTGTACAGCAACTGTACACGCTCCAGTTACCGTTCACAGCAAACTGGAACGTGTGTAGTTACTGCACATGCTCCAGTTTGCTGTGAACGGTAACTGCACACGCTCAATATTTCCGTGAGTGAGCCCACACGATCTAGTATCAAAATAATATGACCACCTACAGTCGCTCAAAAAAGTATCCGAACACTATGGTTGATTACAGAATTCAGAAAAAATATCTGACAACGATTTTTTTGAGAAATTAGTGATCTGGCAACGTGACACTCTCGTTGCCAGATCACTAATTTCTAAAAAAAATCGTTGTCAGATATTTTTTCTGAATTCTGTAATCAACCATTAGTGTTCGGATAATTTTTTGAGCGACTGTACCTTATATTATTTTATTATAATAATAATTATAATAATGAGCATTTCTGGAGGAAAGTCCGACGAGACGGCGAAACATCTGCTTGGAATAACGGAATATTCGGGTTGAGGTGGGTTGTTCTAATTCTGAGCGACACTCTTTTTGCACACAATGGGCTAAATGGCCAGGTCACAAGGACCAAGAAGGGTCAGAGTAGGTTGTGGAAGGGGACCCACAGGAAAGCTGTTGGGGGAGAGTTGATAGCCTTCCGTCAAGGCTATCCAGAGTGTTCTTTAACGTGCACAGGGTATGGCTCTCCCACACACGGAACCACGGCTTAACGTCCCATCCAACGGACGGTGGCCTTTCCAAGCCCATCGGTGTCCCCTACTGACCGAGGGTAGGGTGGGAAGCTTTTCAGAAATAAATCTCAACGTTGTCCCAGCTGGGATTCGAACCTGGGAACTGCAGATTACAATCCTGAAGCACTACCGACTGAGCCACCCCATCCCTGGGGGAAAAGAACCCACTGGACAGCTCTTAGGAGACAGATGGAGATCTCCCGTCAGGAACGTTTGGCATGTTCTTTAACCTGCACAGGGTATGGCTCTCTTGCACACGGGACCACGGCTTTGCCTCCCATCGGACGGACGACTGCCTTTCCGGACTCGTCGATGTCCCCTTTCTCACCGAGAGCAGGATGGAATTTAAGATTGATAAATCTCAACGCTGACACAGTGTACTGCAGATGATTTGGACTCGAACCTATGAACTACAAATGATTTCGACTCGAACCTATGAACTGCAGATGATTTGGACTCGAACATATGAACTGCAGATCATTTGGAGTCGAACCTATGATCTACAAATTATTTCGACTCGAACCTATGAACTGCAGATGATTTGGACTCGAACCTATGAACTGCAGATGATTTGGACTCCAACCTATGAACTGCAGATCATTTGGAGTCGAACATATGATCTACAAATGATTCCGACTCGAACACATGAACTGCAGATGATTTGGAGTAGAACCTATTAACTGCAGATGATTTGGACTCCAACCTATGAACTACAGATGATTTGGATTCGAACCTATTAACTGCAAATGATTTGGACTCCAACCTACGAACTACAGATGATTTGGACTCCAACATATGAACTGCAGATGATTTGGATTCGAACCTATGAACTGTAGATGATTTTGGTCTCGAACCAATGAACTGCAGATGATTTTGGACTCGAACAATGAACTGCAGATGATTTTGGACTCGAACCAATGAACTGCAGATGATTTCGACTCGAACCTGTGAACTGCAAACATATATATCAGTGGTTCTCAACCTTCTATGCTTCATGTACCCCCTGGAAATGTGTATGTAACTGGCGTACCCCTTGTATAGATAGATAAAACTATAGTTATAGTATAATAATGGGAATAAAATAAAACATATATATCAGTGGTTCTCAACCTTTTATGCTTCACGTACCCCCTGGAAATGTGTATGTAACTGGCGTACCCCTTGTATAGGTAGATAAAACTATATTTATAGTATAACAATGGGAATAAAATAAAACATATATATCAGTGGTTCTCAACCTTTTATGCTTCACGTACCCCCTGGAAATGTGTATGGAACTGGCGTACCCCTTGTATAGATAGATAAAACTATAGTTATAGTGTAACAATGGAAATAAAATAAAACGTATATATATCAGTGGTTCTCAACCTTTTATGCTTCACGTACCCCCTAGAAATGTTTATGTAACTGGCGTACCCCTTGTCTAGATAGATAAAACTACAGTTATATTATAACAATGGGAATAAAATAAAACATATATATCAGTGGTTCTCAAACTTTCATGCTTCATGTACCCCCTAGAAATGTTTATGTAACTGGCGTACCCCTTGTATAGATAGATAAAACTACAGTTATATTATAACAATGGGAATAATATAAAACATATATATCAGTGGTTCTGAAACTTTTATGCTTCACGTACCTCCTGGAAATGGTTATATAACTGGCGTACCCTTTGTATAGATAGATAAAACTATAGTTATAGTGTAACAATGGAAATAAAATAAAACATATATATCAGTGGTTCTCAAACTTTCATGCTTCACGTACCCCCTGGAAATGTGTATGTAACTGGCGTACCCCTTGTATAGATAGATAAAACTATAGTTATAGTGTAACAATGGAAATAAAATAAAACATATATATCAGTGGTTCTCAAACTTTCATGCTTCACGTACCCCCTGGAAATGTGTATGTAACTGGCGTACCCCTTGTATAGATAGATAAAACTATAGTTATAGTATAACAATGGGAATAGAATAAAACATATATATCAGTGGTTCTCAAACTTTTATGCTTCACGTACCCCCTGGAAATGTGTATGTAACTGGCGTACCCCTTGTATAGATAGATAAAACTCTAGTTATATTATAACAATGGGAATAATATAAAACATATATATCAGTGGTTCTGAAACTTTTATGCTTCACGTACCTCCTGGAAATGGTTATATAACTGGCGTACCCTTTGTATAGATAGATAAAACTATAGTTATAGTGTAACAATGGAAATAAAATAAAACATATATATCAGTGGTTCTCAAACTTTCATGCTTCACGTACCCCCTGGAAATGTGTATGTAACTGGCGTACCCCTTGTATAGATAGATAAAACTATAGTTATAGTATAACAATGGGAATAGAATAAAACATATATATCAGTGGTTCTCAAACTTTTATGCTTCACGTACCCCCTGGAAATGTGTATGTAACTGGCGTACCCCTTGTATAGATAGATAAAACTATAGTTATAGTATAACAATGGAAATAAAATAAAACATATATATCAGTGGTTCTCAAACTTTTATGGTTCACGTACCCCCTGGAAATGTGTATGAACTGGCGTACCCCTCGTATAGATAGATAAACTATAGTTAGAGTATAACAATGGAAATAAAATAAAACATATATATCAGCGGTTCTCAAACTTTCATGCTTCACGTACCCCCTGGAAATGTGTATGTAACTTCCGTACTCCTTGTATAGATAGATAAAACTATAGTTATAGTATAACAATGGAAATAAAATAAAACATATATATCAGTGGTTCTCAACCTTTTATGCTTCACGTACCCCCTGGAAATGTGTATGGAACTGGCGTACCCCTTGTATAGATAGATAAAACTATAGTTATAGTGTAACAATGGAAATAAAATAAAACATATATATCAGTGGTTCTCAACCTTTTATGCTTCACGTACCCCCTGGAAATGTGTATGGAACTGGCGTACCCCTTGTATAGATAGATAAAACTATAGTTATAGTGTAACAATGGAAATAAAATAAAACGTATATATATCAGTGGTTCTCAACCTTTTATGCTTCACGTACCCCCTAGAAATGTTTATGTAACTGGCGTACCCCTTGTCTAGATAGATAAAACTACAGTTATATTATAACAATGGGAATAAAATAAAACATATATATCAGTGGTTCTCAAACTTTCATGCTTCATGTACCCCCTAGAAATGTTTATGTAACTGGCGTACCCCTTGTATAGATAGATAAAACTACAGTTATATTATAACAATGGGAATAATATAAAACATATATATCAGTGGTTCTGAAACTTTTATGCTTCACGTACCTCCTGGAAATGGTTATATAACTGGCGTACCCTTTGTATAGATAGATAAAACTATAGTTATAGTGTAACAATGGAAATAAAATAAAACATATATATCAGTGGTTCTCAAACTTTCATGCTTCACGTACCCCCTGGAAATGTGTATGTAACTGGCGTACCCCTTGTATAGATAGATAAAACTATAGTTATAGTGTAACAATGGAAATAAAATAAAACATATATATCAGTGGTTCTCAAACTTTCATGCTTCACGTACCCCCTGGAAATGTGTATGTAACTGGCGTACCCCTTGTATAGATAGATAAAACTATAGTTATAGTATAACAATGGGAATAGAATAAAACATATATATCAGTGGTTCTCAAACTTTTATGCTTCACGTACCCCCTGGAAATGTGTATGTAACTGGCGTACCCCTTGTATAGATAGATAAAACTCTAGTTATATTATAACAATGGGAATAATATAAAACATATATATCAGTGGTTCTGAAACTTTTATGCTTCACGTACCTCCT
The DNA here is from genome assembly GCA_038380435.1 of Ryuthela nishihirai. Lineage (NCBI taxonomy): Eukaryota > Metazoa > Arthropoda > Arachnida > Araneae > Heptathelidae > Ryuthela > Ryuthela nishihirai. The sequence continues at coordinate 48,236,430 of JAWZYU010000024.1, read as the reverse complement.
GGAAATGGTTATATAACTGGCGTACCCTTTGTATAGATAGATAAAACTATAGTTATAGTGTAACAATGGAAATAAAATAAAACATATATATCAGTGGTTCTCAAACTTTCATGCTTCACGTACCCCCTGGAAATGTGTATGTAACTGGCGTACCCCTTGTATAGATAGATAAAACTATAGTTATAGTATAACAATGGGAATAGAATAAAACATATATATCAGTGGTTCTCAAACTTTTATGCTTCACGTACCCCCTGGAAATGTGTATGTAACTGGCGTACCCCTTGTATAGATAGATAAAACTATAGTTATAGTATAACAATGGAAATAAAATAAAACATATATATCAGTGGTTCTCAAACTTTTATGGTTCACGTACCCCCTGGAAATGTGTATGAACTGGCGTACCCCTCGTATAGATAGATAAACTATAGTTAGAGTATAACAATGGAAATAAAATAAAACATATATATCAGCGGTTCTCAAACTTTCATGCTTCACGTACCCCCTGGAAATGTGTATGTAACTTCCGTACTCCTTGTATAGATAGATAAAACTATAGTTATAGTATAACAATGGAAATAAAATAAAACATATATATCAGTGGTTCTCAACCTTTTATGCTTCACGTACCCCCTGGAAATGTGTATGGAACTGGCGTACCCCTTGTATAGATAGATAAAACTATAGTTATAGTGTAACAATGGAAATAAAATAAAACATATATATCAGTGGTTCTCAACCTTTTATGCTTCACGTACCCCCTGGAAATGTGTATGGAACTGGCGTACCCCTTGTATAGATAGATAAAACTATAGTTATAGTGTAACAATGGAAATAAAATAAAACGTATATATATCAGTGGTTCTCAACCTTTTATGCTTCACGTACCCCCTAGAAATGTTTATGTAACTGGCGTACCCCTTGTCTAGATAGATAAAACTACAGTTATATTATAACAATGGGAATAAAATAAAACATATATATCAGTGGTTCTCAAACTTTCATGCTTCATGTACCCCCTAGAAATGTTTATGTAACTGGCGTACCCCTTGTATAGATAGATAAAACTACAGTTATATTATAACAATGGGAATAATATAAAACATATATATCAGTGGTTCTGAAACTTTTATGCTTCACGTACCTCCTGGAAATGGTTATATAACTGGCGTACCCTTTGTATAGATAGATAAAACTATAGTTATAGTGTAACAATGGAAATAAAATAAAACATATATATCAGTGGTTCTCAAACTTTCATGCTTCACGTACCCCCTGGAAATGTGTATGTAACTGGCGTACCCCTTGTATAGATAGATAAAACTATAGTTATAGTATAACAATGGGAATAGAATAAAACATATATATCAGTGGTTCTCAACCTTTTATGCTTCACGTACCCCCTGGAAATGTGTATGTAACTGGCGTACTCCTTGTATAGATAGATAAAACTATAGTTATAGTATAACAATGGAAATAAAATAAAACATATATATCAGTGGTTCTCAACCTTTTATGCTTCACGTACCCCCTGGAAATGTGTATGTAACTGGCGTACCCCTTGTATAGATAGATAAAACTCTAGTTATATTATAACAATGGGAATAATATAAAACATATATATCAGTGGTTCTGAAACTTTTATGCTTCACGTACCTCCTGGAAATGGTTATATAACTGGCGTACCCTTTGTATAGATAGATAAAACTATAGTTATAGTGTAACAATGGAAATAAAATAAAACATATATATCAGTGGTTCTCAAACTTTCATGCTTCACGTACCCCCTGGAAATGTGTATGTAACTGGCGTACCCCTTGTATAGATAGATAAAACTATAGTTATAGTATAACAATGGGAATAGAATAAAACATATATATCAGTGGTTCTCAAACTTTTATGCTTCACGTACCCCCTGGAAATGTGTATGTAACTGGCGTACCCCTTGTATAGATAGATAAAACTATAGTTATAGTATAACAATGGAAATAAAATAAAACATATATATCAGTGGTTCTCAAACTTTTATGGTTCACGTACCCCCTGGAAATGTGTATGAACTGGCGTACCCCTCGTATAGATAGATAAACTATAGTTAGAGTATAACAATGGAAATAAAATAAAACATATATATCAGCGGTTCTCAAACTTTCATGCTTCACGTACCCCCTGGAAATGTGTATGTAACTTCCGTACTCCTTGTATAGATAGATAAAACTATAGTTATAGTATAACAATGGAAATAAAATAAAACATATATATCAGTGGTTCTCAACCTTTTATGCTTCACGTACCCCCTGGAAATGTGTATGGAACTGGCGTACCCCTTGTATAGATAGATAAAACTATAGTTATAGTGTAACAATGGAAATAAAATAAAACATATATATCAGTGGTTCTCAACCTTTTATGCTTCACGTACCCCCTGGAAATGTGTATGGAACTGGCGTACCCCTTGTATAGATAGATAAAACTATAGTTATAGTGTAACAATGGAAATAAAATAAAACGTATATATATCAGTGGTTCTCAACCTTTTATGCTTCACGTACCCCCTAGAAATGTTTATGTAACTGGCGTACCCCTTGTCTAGATAGATAAAACTACAGTTATATTATAACAATGGGAATAAAATAAAACATATATATCAGTGGTTCTCAAACTTTCATGCTTCATGTACCCCCTAGAAATGTTTATGTAACTGGCGTACCCCTTGTATAGATAGATAAAACTACAGTTATATTATAACAATGGGAATAATATAAAACATATATATCAGTGGTTCTGAAACTTTTATGCTTCACGTACCTCCTGGAAATGGTTATATAACTGGCGTACCCTTTGTATAGATAGATAAAACTATAGTTATAGTGTAACAATGGAAATAAAATAAAACATATATATCAGTGGTTCTCAAACTTTCATGCTTCACGTACCCCCTGGAAATGTGTATGTAACTGGCGTACCCCTTGTATAGATAGATAAAACTATAGTTATAGTGTAACAATGGAAATAAAATAAAACATATATATCAGTGGTTCTCAAACTTTCATGCTTCACGTACCCCCTGGAAATGTGTATGTAACTGGCGTACCCCTTGTATAGATAGATAAAACTATAGTTATAGTATAACAATGGGAATAGAATAAAACATATATATCAGTGGTTCTCAAACTTTTATGCTTCACGTACCCCCTGGAAATGTGTATGTAACTGGCGTACCCCTTGTATAGATAGATAAAACTCTAGTTATATTATAACAATGGGAATAATATAAAACATATATATCAGTGGTTCTGAAACTTTTATGCTTCACGTACCTCCTGGAAATGGTTATATAACTGGCGTACCCTTTGTATAGATAGATAAAACTATAGTTATAGTGTAACAATGGAAATAAAATAAAACATATATATCAGTGGTTCTCAAACTTTCATGCTTCACGTACCCCCTGGAAATGTGTATGTAACTGGCGTACCCCTTGTATAGATAGATAAAACTATAGTTATAGTATAACAATGGGAATAGAATAAAACATATATATCAGTGGTTCTCAAACTTTTATGCTTCACGTACCCCCTGGAAATGTGTATGTAACTGGCGTACCCCTTGTATAGATAGATAAAACTATAGTTATAGTATAACAATGGAAATAAAATAAAACATATATATCAGTGGTTCTCAAACTTTTATGGTTCACGTACCCCCTGGAAATGTGTATGAACTGGCGTACCCCTCGTATAGATAGATAAACTATAGTTAGAGTATAACAATGGAAATAAAATAAAACATATATATCAGCGGTTCTCAAACTTTCATGCTTCACGTACCCCCTGGAAATGTGTATGTAACTTCCGTACTCCTTGTATAGATAGATAAAACTATAGTTATAGTATAACAATGGAAATAAAATAAAACATATATATCAGTGGTTCTCAACCTTTTATGCTTCACGTACCCCCTGGAAATGTGTATGGAACTGGCGTACCCCTTGTATAGATAGATAAAACTATAGTTATAGTGTAACAATGGAAATAAAATAAAACATATATATCAGTGGTTCTCAACCTTTTATGCTTCACGTACCCCCTGGAAATGTGTATGGAACTGGCGTACCCCTTGTATAGATAGATAAAACTATAGTTATAGTGTAACAATGGAAATAAAATAAAACGTATATATATCAGTGGTTCTCAACCTTTTATGCTTCACGTACCCCCTAGAAATGTTTATGTAACTGGCGTACCCCTTGTCTAGATAGATAAAACTACAGTTATATTATAACAATGGGAATAAAATAAAACATATATATCAGTGGTTCTCAAACTTTCATGCTTCATGTACCCCCTAGAAATGTTTATGTAACTGGCGTACCCCTTGTATAGATAGATAAAACTACAGTTATATTATAACAATGGGAATAATATAAAACATATATATCAGTGGTTCTGAAACTTTTATGCTTCACGTACCTCCTGGAAATGGTTATATAACTGGCGTACCCTTTGTATAGATAGATAAAACTATAGTTATAGTGTAACAATGGAAATAAAATAAAACATATATATCAGTGGTTCTCAAACTTTCATGCTTCACGTACCCCCTGGAAATGTGTATGTAACTGGCGTACCCCTTGTATAGATAGATAAAACTATAGTTATAGTATAACAATGGGAATAGAATAAAACATATATATCAGTGGTTCTCAACCTTTTATGCTTCACGTACCCCCTGGAAATGTGTATGTAACTGGCGTACTCCTTGTATAGATAGATAAAACTATAGTTATAGTATAACAATGGAAATAAAATAAAACATATATATCAGTGGTTCTCAACCTTTTATGCTTCACGTACCCCCTGGAAATGTGTATGGAACTGGCGTACCCCTTGTATAGATAGATAAAACTCTAGTTATAGTATAACAATGGGAATAAAATAAAACATATATATCAGTGGTTCTCAAACTTTCATGCTTCATGTACCCCCTAGAAATGTTTATGTAACTGGCGTACCCCTTGTATAGATAGATAAAACTACAGTTATATTATAACAATGGGAATAATATAAAACATATATATCAGTGGTTCTGAAACTTTTATGCTTCACGTACCTCTTGGAAATGGTTATATAACTGGCGTACCCTTTGTATAGATAGATAAAACTATAGTTATAGTGTAACAATGGAAATAAAATAAAACATATATATCAGTGGTTCTCAAACTTTCATGCTTCACGTACCCCCTGGAAATGTGTATGTAACTGGCGTACCCCTTGTATAGATAGATAAAACTATAGTTATAGTATAACAATGTTAATAAAATAAAACATATATATCAGTGGTTCTCAACCTTTTATGCTTCACGTACCCCCTGGAAATGTGTATGTAACTGGCGTACCCCTTGTATAGATAGATAAAACTATAGTTATAGTATAACAATGGGAATAAAATAAAACATATATATCAGTGGTTCTCAACCTTTTATGCTTCACGTACCCCCTGGAAATATGTATGTAACTGGCGTACCCCTTGTATAGATAGATAAAACTATAGTTATAGTATAACAATGGGAATAAAATAAAACATATATATCAGTGGTTCTCAACCTTTTATGCTTCACGTACCCCCTGGAAATGTGTATGTAACTGGCGTACCCCTTGTATAGATAGATAAAACTATAGTTATAGTATAACAATGGGAATAAAATAAAACATATATATCAGTGGTTCTCAACCTTTTATGCTTCACGTACCCCTGGAAATGTGTATGTAACTGGCGTACCCCTTGTATAGATAGATAAAACTATAGTTATAGTATAACAATGGGAATAAAATAAAACATATATATCAGTGGTTCTCAACCTTTTATGCTTCACGTACCCCCTGGAAATGTGTATGTAACTGGCGTACCCCTTGTATAGATAGATAAAACTATAGTTATAGTATAACAATGGGAATAAAATAAGACTTATATATCAGTGGTTCTCAAACTTTCATGCTTCACGTACCCCCTGGAAATGTGTATGTAACTGGCGTACCCCTTGTATAGATAGATAAAACTATAGTTATAGTATAACAATGGGAATAAAATAAAACATATATATCAGTGGTTCTCAACCTTTTATGCTTCACGTACCCCCTGGAAATGTGTATGTAACTGGCGTACCCCTTGTATAGATAGATAAAACTATAGTTATAGTATAACAATGGGAATAAAATAAAACATATATATCAGTGGTCCTCAACCTTTTATGCTTCACGTACCCCCTGGAAATGTGTATGTAACTGGCGTACCCCTTGTATAGATAGATAAAACTATAGTTATAGTATAACAATGGGAATAAAATAAAACATATATATCAGTGGTTCTCAACCTTTTATGCTTCACGTACCCCCTGGAAATGTGTATGTAACTGGCGTACCCCTTGTAAAGATAGATAAAACTATAGTTATAGTATAACAATGGGAATAAAACAAAACATATATATCAGTGGTTCTCAACCTTTTATGCTTCACGTACCCCCTGGAAATGTGTATGTAACTGGCGTACCCCTTGTATAGATAGATAAAACTATAGTTATAGTATAACAATGGGAATAAAATAAAACATATATATCAGTGGTTCTCAACCTTTTATGCTTCACGTACCCCCTGGAAATGTGTATGTAACTGGCGTACCCCTTGTATAGATAGATAAAACTATAGTTATAATATAACAATGGGAATAAAATAAAACATATATATCAGTGGTTCTCAACCTTTTATGCTTCACGTACCCCCTGGAAATGTGTATGTAACTGGCGTACCCCTTGTATAGATAGATAAAACTATAGTTATAGTATAACAATGGGAATAAAATAAAACATGTTGTTACGACAGACGAACGAACAACAGTGACTTCATGACTTCACGTGACTTGAACCCTTGTGTGTGCTTCTACGTGAGATTCAATTAGCCAACGAATTGGAATTTAGAACAGTGCGGAAAAAAATGAGAGAAATGTAATGCAGTAGTGCGCGGTATTGTGAAAGATGAAGAAGTTCGTCTGAGTATTTACGTGTTAAGTGTGTTAAAGTTGTGAGACCTGAAAAGGACATCCAGATAGTTTGAGCCAGTGCGCGTTAAGTGAAAACAAGAAGTATTTTATTTGTGGTGTGTGCGTGGTTGATTATTTTGTGTTGTTAGTAAGATAAACTTAGTGATCTATCACAAGATGAAGGATTGTTTACGCCTGAAGTGGAGGAATTCAAGAGATACGACAGAGAGTGAAGAGGTAGTAATTTAGTAGAACAGACAGACTGGTCTTGTATGCTCTGTAGAAAAAGTGTTATTGATTTATGTAAAAAAGTAGTTTAAAAAAAAAGTAGTAAAAAAGTGATTTATGTAAAAAAGTAGTAAAAAGTTATTTATAAGTCAATTCATTCATGCTACTGTATTTTTTTGAAAATACGCTATTCGAAACTCACGCTCAGTGCTTATCTATACTTAAATTCACAACATTTGATGTCAGGAGTGGGATAATTTATTGAATGCCGTTAACTAGAAGTATGGATGAGTTAGTAAAATTAATAACTGATATTAAAGGTGAAATAGCTGCCCAAAGCAACAAAATTGGTGACCTTGCTAGACAAAAAGATGACTTGAAAGCCAAAATGGCCGCACAAAATAATGTGTTGAGAACTGAAGTGACTTCTCAAATTGATAAGATTTCTGATAAGTGTATTATGATCGAACTAAATAGTATGAAAGATGATCTTGATAATGTTAAGATAAATTACAAACATGAAATTGATATTGTAAAAACTGATTGTGAACGTCAGTTTTAGATTTTGAGAAATGAAATGTTACCTTCTTCTTGTGATAATAGTAATTTTAGTAAAAGCAATGTTATTACACATATCGCTATAAATACAACTAAACCTTCTACATATGATGGTCAATCATCTTGGACAGTATTTAAAACACAATTTGAAGTTATCTCTACAGCCAATGAGTGGAATGAATTCGAAAAGGCCAGTTTTCTTGCAGCTTCCTTAAGAAATTCTACTGCGGAAGTTTTGTAGTCTGTACCAGAAGAAAACCTTGATTATCAAAGTCTAGTTTCTGCATTAGAATTTAGGTTCGGTGATAGTTATTTAAAACAATATTATGTGACTCAATTTAAACATCGAATGCAGAAAAGTGGTGAAACTTTGCAAGAGCTTGCTAGTGATATAGAGCGTCTAGCTATATTGGCTTATAGTAACTGTCCACCAGAAATTCAAGATAACTTAGCTCAATTAAAATTTATTGGTGCTATTGCTGACATTGACCTCAACAATCTCTGAGGATGTTGGAAAGTGAATCCTTAAAGTCAGCCGTAGTACATGCTATGAAGTACGAGTGCTCCAGGCTTTCCTCCCGAGCGAACAAACGTACAGTGAGATTTGTGAGTGCAGAAGAAACTGTAGAAAAGGATAATGAAATGAAAGAACTAACCAAAGCCATACTATCCGTTTTGAAAGACATAAAAGGTTCTTCTTCAAAAACTACCACAGACCTTCAATGTTGGAATTGTGGCAAGATCGGACACATTCGTACCAACTGCACTAGGAAACGAATGAGGAGTCCAAGTCCATCAACTAGACAATAGGATCACGGAAACAGAAATTAGTCAGTCTTGCGGGGCAAAGTTGATTGGTTGATCCCAGGGGACATGCCCACGTTTTCAATCGACATGCCCACGTTTTAACGTTACATGGTGATAATAATAATGGATTAGTAGCTGATGGAGCCATAAATAGAATACCTTGCCGTATGATAGTCTACACTGGTGCAAATGTAACTTTACTCAGAACGGACATAATAAAGAAAATAATATCTCACCCAAACTTGAATACTACACAGTCTAAAATAAGCCTACAAACAGCCACTGGAGATCGTGCTAAAGTCCATGGAAAAATAGAACTTAACATCCAAGTTGGTGCTATCTGGTACGCCATCCTGTTTACATCGCTGACATCTACGATGAATGCATATTAGGCCTTTATTTTCTTAAGAAACATGGATTCAACATTAGACCCAGTGACAACCTTCTCATCTATAAGACAGACGAGATTCCTCTGCTTAGCCGGACAACTGATTCTTTATCAACGTAACTCCAATATTGGTAACGGAAGACACAGAGATCCCAGCACAAAGTGAAATTATAGTCCGTGGACATCGGGCGGAGACTTCTGGGGTCTTCCGATTGGCAGTTACTGATGCCTCTGGTAAAGGAGCTTTGGCTCATGGTATCCTGGTTGCAAGGACTTTAGTCAGAATAGATAAAGAAGTCCTATCAGAGTGATGAACTGTAACAAATCCAATAGAATATTGAAAAAGGGGAAGAATTAGCAATATGTGAACCTGTTACCTGGGTAACAAGTATAAATCAAATAGAAGTTACTGATTTAAGAGGAGACGGAACAACTCATAAAGGACATGGAAGCTCAGGGCATTATAGAACCATCACAGAGTCCCTGGACATCACCAGTAAGTTCTTGTCAAGGAAAATGATGGATCTTCACGATTTTGTGTAGATTATCGCAGATTAAATGACGTAACAAAGAAAGACTCCTTTCCTTTACCCAGGATTGATGATACACTAGACACTTTATTTGGGTCAGAATGGTTCTCAACATTAGACTTAAAGAGCGGCTATTGGCAAGTTGCTATACGTCCTGAAGACCGTGAGAAAACAGCTTTCACTACACGGATTGGACTTTGGCAGTTTAAGGTGATGCCATTTGGACTTTGTAACGCACCTGCCACATTTGAACGACTAATGGAGTCAGTGCTTAAAGGTTTGTCTTGGGTGGTCTGCCTGGTTACTTGGACGACATCATAGTTCTTGGAAGAACTTTTGAAGAACATTTGAGAAATCTTCGTCAAGTATTTGAAAAACGTTAGGCAGCCAAGTTAAAATTGAGACCGACAAAGTGGTCATGTGATCACTACATCAGGGATTAAGACTGATCCTAGTAAGATAGAAGTTGTAAGAGACTGGCCTCCACCACAAGATGTTCATCAACTTCGTAGTTTTATTGGACTTTGCACCTATTATAGAAGATTTGTCAAAAGTTTCTCCAACATCGCAAGGCCATTACATCGTCTGACAGAAGAGGGCCAGCGGTTCATGTGGACCACCGAATGCGATGTAGCCTTTCAACAGCTAAAGAAAACTCTTTCCACAGCACCAGTGGTAGCTAGCTTACCCACAAACTGGAAAACAATTCGTAATAGATACTAACGCAAGTAACACAGGAGTTGGTGCTTTACTTTCACAAGATCAAGACGGACAAGAGAAAGTTATTGCATACTTTAGTCAAACTTTATCCAAACTAGAGCGGAATTATTGTGTAACACGCAAAGAACTGTTAGCAATAATAAAAGAAATAGAACATTTTCATCATTATCTCTATGGCCAGAAATTCCTTATACGCACTGATCATGCTGCACTTAGATGGTTATTAAACTTAAAAAACCCTGAAGGACAAATCGCTAGGTGGATACAACGATTACAAGAATACGATTTCTCCATCGAACATCGAAGTGGTAAAATGCATAAGAATGCACATGCTCTTTCCAGACGCCCATGTATTGACAACTGTAAACATTGCTATAATACAGAATTGAGATTTGGAACTAAAGAGATAATGCCCATAAGACAAATAGTATCGACACAAGGAAACAGTGATACCCCTAACATCTGGAATCCAATTGAAATCAGGAAGGCTCAACTAGATGATGAAGATATAAAACCAATAATAGAATTGATCGAAAAATCTGATGTAAGACCTAATTGGGAGCAAATCTCGAGGTATAGTCCAACTACTAAAAGTTACTGGGCACAGTGGGACTCCTCAAAAATGAAAGACAGTGTATTATACAGAAGATGGGAGAATCCCACTGGAAGGCTGATCCGTTGGCAGATAATCCTTCCTCGCTCCCGAGTGGAACTAGTGATGAAAGATGTACATGATAGTGCCACTGGAGGACACTTCGGTGTTAATAAGACATTAGCCAAAGCCAGGGAACGATTTTATTGGCTAAAAAGTAGGGCAGACGTTGAAAGATGGTGTAGGCAATGTGAAGCCTGTGCAGCAAAGAAAGGACCTAAGACTAGGAGTCGGAGTCAGCTGCAGACGTATAACGTTGGTGCCCATTTTGAAAGAATAGCCATTGATGTAATGGGTCCGTTTCCTAGAACTGATGATGGAAATCGATATTTATTAGTGGTAATGGATTATTTCACAAAGTGGCCTGAGGTATATCCCATCCAAGACCAGGAAGCAACAACAGTGGCAGAGATGATAGTTAATAATTTGATTAGCAGGTATGGAATACCTTTACAACTCCACTCTGACCAGGGACGGAATTTTGAATCCAATGTATTTAAAGATATCTGTCAATTATTAGGCATTCAGAAAACCAGAACAACTGCTTTACATCCTCAGTCGGATGGTATGGTTGAAAGATTCAATAGAACAATTGCACAACATCTAGCATTATTTGTGAACGATCATCAACGTGACTGGGATCGCCATATACCACTACTTTTGCTGGCATATAGAACGGCAGTGCATGAGACAACGGGACAGACACCTTCCATGATGCTTTTCGAAGAGAGTTGCGTCTTCCTCTTATATGGTCGGCCGGAAGCAATGCCTGTGTCCACTCCACAATACGTACAAGAATTACAACATGACTAGAAGAAATCCATCACTCCGTTAGACATAACATCAACTTAGCAAGCGACAGAACTAAAAAAAGATACGAGAGTAAAATAAACGGAACTGTTTTCAATCAAGGAGATCTTGTCTGGCTATACAATCCACAGAAAGAAGAGGATATCTCCAAAACTTCAGAAACCTTTGGAAGGTCCATATACGATAGTTAACAGGATTAACGATGTGGTATATCGCATTCGTCGACGTCCAGCTACAAAGTGCAAGGTGATTCACGTGGATCGTTTGGCCCCGTTTAATCAAAGAACTGAAGAAGCTTCGGAATCCACAATTGTTCGAGACGAACAAGACCTAAGGAGGGGGCAGTGTTACGACAGACGAACGAAAAACAGTGACTTCATGACTTCACGTGACTTGAACCCTTGTGTGTGCTTCTACGTGAGATTCAATTAGCCAACGAATTGGAATTTGGAACAGTGCGGAAAAAAATGAGAGAAATGTAATGCAGTAGAGCGCGGTATTGTGAAAGATGAAGAAGTTCGTCTGAATATTTACGCGTTTAGTGTGTTAAAGTTGTGAGATCTGAAAAGGACATTCAGATAGTTTGAGCCAGTGCGCGTTAAGTGAAAACAAGAAGTATTTTAATTATGGTGTGTGCGTGGTTGATTATTTTGTGTTGTTAGTAAGATAAACTTAGTGATCTATCACAAGATGAAGGATTGTTTACTCCGGAAGTGGAGGAATTCAAGAGATACGACAGACAGAGAAGAGGTAGTAATTTAGTAGAACAGACAGACTGGTCTTGTATGCTCTGTAGAAAAAGTGTTATTGATTTATGTAAAAGAGTAGTTAGTTTGCTTATAAGTCAATTCATTCATGCTATTGTAATTTGTTTGAAAATACGCTATTCGAAACTCACGCTCAGTGCTTATCCATATTTAATTTCACAACAATATATGTCAGTGGTTCTCAACCTTTTATGCTTCACGTACCCCCTGGAAATGTGTATGCAACTGGCGTACCCCTTGTATAGATAGATAAAACTATAGTTATAGTGTAACAATGGGAATAAAATAAAACATATATATCAGTGGTTCTCAACCTTTTATTGCTTCACGTACCCTCTGGAAATGTGTATGTAACTGGCGTACCCCTTGTATAGATAGATAAAACTATAGTTATAGTATAACAATGGGAATAAAATAAAACATATATATTAGTGGTTCTCAACCTTTTATGCTTCACGTACCCACTGGAAATGGGTATGTAACTGGCATACCCCTTGTATAGATAGATAAAACTATAGTTATAGTGTAACAATGGGAATAAAATAAAACATATATATCAGTGGTTCTCAACCTTTTATTGCTTCACGTACCCTCTGGAAATGTGTATGTAACTGGCGTACCCCTTGAATAGATAGATAAAACCATAGTTATAGTATAACAATGGGAATAAAATAAAATATATATATTAGTGGTTCTCAACCTTTTATGCTTCACGTACCCACTGGAAATGTGTATGTAACTGGCGTACCCCTTGTATAGATAGATAAAACTATAGTTATAGTGTAACAATGGGAATAAAATAAAACATATATATCAGTGGTTCTCAACCTTTTATTGCTTCACGTACCCCCTGGAAATGTGTATGTAACTGGCGTACCCCTTGTATAGATAGATAAAACTATAGTTATAGTGTAACAATGGAAATAAAATAAAACATATATATCAGTGGTTCTCAACCTTTTATGCTTCACGTACCCCCTGAAAATGTGTATGTAACTGGCGTACCCCTTGTATAGATAGATAAAACTATAGTTATAGTATAACAATGGGAATAAAATAAAACATATATATCAGTGGTTCTCAACCTTTTATGCTTCACGTACCCACTGGAAATGGGTATGTAACTGGCGTACCCCTTGTATAGATAGATAAAACTATAGTTATAGTATAACAATGGGAATAAAATAAAACATATATATCAGTGGTTCTCAACCTTTTATGCTTCACGTACCCACTGGAAATGGGTATGTAACTGGCGTACCCCTTGTATAGATAGATAAAACTATAGTTATAGTATAACAATGGGAATAAAATAAAACATATATATTAGTGGTTCTCAACCTTTTATGCTTCACGTACCCCCTGAAAATGTGTATGTAACTGGCGTACCCCTTGTATAGATAGATAAAACTATATTTATAGTATAACAATGGGAATATAATAAAACATATATATCAGTGGTTCTCAACCTTTTATGCTTCACGTACCCCCTGGAAATGTGTATGTAACTGGCGTACCCCTTGTATAGATAGATAAAACTATATTTATAGTATAACAATGGGAATATAATAAAACATATATATCAGTGGTCCTCAACCTTTTATGCTTCACGTACCCCCTGGAAATGTGTATGTAACTGGCGTATCCCTTGTATAGATAGATAAAACTATAGTTATAGTATAACAATGGGAATAAAATAAAACACATATATCAGTGGTTCTCAACCTTTTATGCTTCACGTACCCCCCCTGGAAATGTGTATGTAACTGGCGTACCCCTTATATAGATAGATAAAACTATAGTTATAGTATAACAATGGGAATATAATAAAACATATATATCAGTGGTTCTCAACCTTTTATGCTTCACGTACCCCCTGGAAATCTGTATGTAACTGGCGTACCCCTTGTATAGATAGATAAAACTATAGTTGTAGTATAACAATGGGAATAAAATAAAACATATATATCAGTGCTTCTCAACCTTTTACGCTTCATGTACCCCCTGAATTTTTTATGTTTCACGTACCCCCTGAACTTTATGCTTCACGTACCCCGTGAACTGGAAATCTGTATGTTACTGGCGTACCCCATGCATTTTCCCGTCTGCATTTTCCCAACCATCCATTTGCTCGAATTTTCACTGTTATAAATAAATTTCTCCTAAATGAGCTGTTTGCCTCAGCTTAGGACTCTCCATACCTCAAACCTGAGTCCTTATGATAAGCTCTAACCACTTGACCACATTGACAGCATTCTGAAAAAACATTGAAAGAGGAAAACAAACACTTCATTGCCTTGAGTGAGTATCCCATATACTCCAGAGGCGATAGGTATTTTTTTTAACTCATAAAATTGTCTAATAATACTCTAGATGTAAAGAATTCCTTCTTCAAACTGATTTCCGAACCCAACTTGATAACTTACAACTTCGGATACTTTTATATCATCAATTTTCTATGCACCTCATAAGCTGGAAAAGAACCAGTTTGATTGAAAGCTAGCATATTAGGTAAGGCAGGTTAATCGAAACCCAAGTGGGCAGATACCTCCTTCGTAAGACTGATAGTGAGACCGACTGCTACAGACAGACGGATAGAAATTTCTCCTGAGTGCTCGCTCGGGCCTCGAGACCAGAAACGAGGCAAACGCCTGGTAAGCCTGCCACACAAAATTAACTCACAATCCTCCGCACAAAGGCCTTAATTCCATTCTTGACGACAAGAGAATGGTAAAAAAACTGGAGTCCAACGTTTTCCTTGCCAGTCCGAGTTTGCGAGGATGCGTGGGATGAGGGAAAGAGAAAGCTAGGTCATCTTGCTGGAGGCCCAGCTGGCCGTTCCGTGCACTGCTGACAGTAATGCAATAAGAACAGCCCAGGGGCTAACTAATCCCATTGGTCACCGGGGCAAGCGAGTCGTCTGACTGCTCTCGGTTCTCTCTCTTTTTGTCTCTCTCTCTGTGTGTGTGTGTCTTGGTGGCGCTCTCTCCACGACGACGACACGCAACGCACATTACGTTGAGGGAGAAGACAACAGTGTCGAATTCCCATTTGGAATGGGTTGCAAGAGGAGCAGCAACAACCAACGGAATTCGATAGAAAAGCTGGCCGGAGAGCTGATTAGAAGAAACGCAGCTGGAAAAAGAAAAATAAGCGATGGGGAGGGAGAGAGAGACATTGAGTCTGAAATCTTCACTCCTTTAATTTCGATTAAAGAGGAGAAAATTCAAAATACAAGAAGAGTTCACTGCGGCATTTA
Organism: Ryuthela nishihirai; assembly: GCA_038380435.1. Taxonomy (NCBI): domain Eukaryota; kingdom Metazoa; phylum Arthropoda; class Arachnida; order Araneae; family Heptathelidae; genus Ryuthela; species Ryuthela nishihirai. The sequence continues at coordinate 48,220,673 of JAWZYU010000024.1, read as the reverse complement.
CTTTTTTTTTATTTCTCTTTAAACTAGTGGTTCCCAAAGGGGACGTTTCAGAAATTTGGGGGGGGGGGCAGTTTTTTTTTTTAGTGTTTTTGATAGAAATTCATGAAAAAGAAGTTCCCAAAGGGGACGTTTCAGAAATTTCGGGGGGGGGGGACAGTTTTTTTTTTAGTGTTTTTGATAGAAATTCATGAAAGAGAAGTTCCCAAAGGGGACGTTTCAGAAATTTCGGGGGGGGGGGGGCAGTTTTTTTTTAGTGTTTTTGATAGAAATTCATGAAAAAGAAGTTCCCAAAGGGGACGTTTCAGAAATTTCGGGGGGGGGGGGGAACAGTTTTTTTTTTAGTGTTTTTGATAGAAATTCATGAAAAAGAAGTTCCCAAAGGGGACGTTTCAGAAATTTCGGGGGGGGGGGGACAGTTTTTTTTTTAGTGTTTTTGATAGAAATTCATGAAAAAGAAGTTCCCAAAGGGGACGTTTCAGAAATTTCGGGGGGGGGGGGGGGGACAGTTTTTTTTTTAGTGTTTTTGATAGAAATTCATGAAAGAGAAGTTCCCAAAGGGGACGTTTCAGAAATTTCGGGGGGGGGGGGGGGGGGGGCAGTTTTTTTTTAGTGTTTTTGATAGAAATTCATGAAAATGAAGTTCCCAAAGGGGACGTTTCAGAAATTTCGGGGGGGGGGGACAGTTTTTTTTTTAGTGTTTTTGATAGAAATTCATGAAAAAGAAGTTCCCAAAGGGGACGTTTCAGAAATTTCGGGGGGGGGGGGGGACAGTTTTTTTTTAGTGTTTTTGATAGAAATTCATGAAAAAGAAGTTCCCAAAGGGGACGTTTCAGAAATTTCTGGGGGGGGGGGACAGTTTTTTTTTTTAGTGTTTTTGATAGAAATTCATGAAAGAGAAGTTCCCAAAGGGGACGTTTCAGAAATTTCTGGGGGGGGGGACAGTTTTTTTTTTAGTGTTTTTGATAGAAATTCATGAAATAGAATATCCAATAGTTCTTTGATTAACAAAGATATGCATGGTTTGTATGTCCATGTTCGAAATTCATGGATGCGAAAACATTCATAAATTTGTATTCACGGTAAATATTATTTCAATTAATTTTATACAGGAAACATCATTTTGAATTCGATGTAAGGTAAATTTAAGGGGGGCTTCGGAAAGAGTAATGGAGGTATTAGGTTCGAAACAGGCATGTTAAATGTCTGTTTCGATGACCATAACATCTGTAAATTTGATCAATTATTAAAATGTTCACCGAATAGGAAAACTTAAAATAATATTCTATATGGAGAAAAAAGTTAAACGATATATTTTAAGTCTATATTTAGTGTCGGACATATGGGGCTAAAATAAAATTATGCAAAGACAACTATTTTGGATTTCAAAGCAGGTTAATTACAGAATTCAGAAAAAAATATCTGGCAACGATTTTTTTAGAAAGATATTTTTTCTGAATTCTGTAATCAACCATAGTGTTCGGATATTTTTTTGAGCGACTCTAGACAAGTTTGAGATTTTGTATTAGACGGCCGGATTTTTTTGGAGAAACTGTGGTACCCCCCCCCCCCCCCCCCCATACACACACACGGATAGATCCCTGGTTAAAAAGGGGCGGGCGTGGCTCACTCAGTAGCGCTCCAGGCTCGTAATCTTTAGTTCCCAGGTTCGAGTCCCAGATGAGTCGGCGTTCAGATTTATCTCCGCGAATTTTCCTGACCTGCCCACGGTCAGTCACTCCGATGGGCTTCGAAAGGCCGCCGTCCGTCGGATGGGATGTTAAGTCGTTGCCCCGTGTGCGGGAAAGCCATACCCTGTGCACGTTAAAGAACACACACTGGACGGCCTTGACGGAAGGCTACCATATGTTTTCCAACAGCTGTTCCAGTGGGTCCCCTCATCTAACCTTCTCTGAGCCTTCGGGGTCCTTGTGACCTGGCCATTTAGCCCATGGTGTGCAAAAAAGTTCCGCTCAGAGATAAAACAATCCAACCCTTAGCAAATGCGGACTCATACGTTTAAAAAAAAATAACAATTAAACAAAAACTATAACAACAAAAAAATTTACACTGCACACAATGTTGGTAACTCTAAAATCTGTAGTTCTCACAAAACAGGGCAACAATTTCCTCTTTAGAACGAAAATTTCCTCCCTTCCGCGATCGTGCCAAATGGGTCCCATCGGTTTAAGACTGGCTCAGTTGAAACCTCACTTAACGTATGTCTAAAATAGCACCCATGTGAAGGGGAATAATTCTGTATTATTGAACACGCAAAAATATAAACATCTACTGTATATAAAAACCATTTGATTCATAAACTCGGGGAGGGGTGGCTCAGTCGGTAGCGCGCCAGGCTCGTGATCTGTAGTTCCCAGGTTCGAGTTCCAGCTGGGTCAGCGTTGAGATTTATCTCGCAAAATTCCCCGCCCTGCCCACGGTCAGTAGGGGACACCGATGGGCTTGAAAAGGCCGCCGTCCGTCGGATGGGACGTTAAGCTATGCCCCGTGTGCGGGAAAGCCATACCCTGTGCACGTTAAAGAACACGCTGGTATGGCCTTGACGGGAGGCTACCATCTGTCTCCCAACAGCTGTTCAAGTGGGTCCCCTCCCCCAACCTTCTCTGAGACTTCGGGGTCCTTGTGGAATGGCCATTTAGCCCATGGTGTGCAAAAAAAGTGCCGCTCAGAGGTAAAACAGTCCAATCCAATTCATAAACTCAGTCTCTATAAATAACATAAACTCTATAAACACAGTAACTAACACTAAACATAAACTCTATAAACACAGTATAAAGACAGTCTAAAAGTTTCTGACATTCGGAGGAAAATATCTTCTGCGGAAAACTCCTAAATCGATCTAGTCACCACAGGGGATAAATGTTTCCCTTGCAAATGAGAATTAACGAAGAGATTCTAGTTATTCGGATACAAGGAGAAAATTTCAAAATATATCAGCCGAAAGAGAAAAATACATCATCTGGAATCCGAAACAAAATCTGCTTAACCGCTCTGCTCACACTGACCATAAAATTAACTTGGGAATAAATTCAAATTCAAATTTATTATAACGTGAAGAAGAAACACATGAAGACAATAAACACACAATATACAACACGTTGTCAAATACAATATGAATACATCACTTTACAAAGACCGACGAAACAATAAGAAACAAAATTAAGCCGTCTGCCTAAACATCATTGCAGACCAGGTACAGTCGCTCAAAAAAGTAACCGAACGCTATGGTTGATTACAGAATTCAGAAAAAATATCTGGCAGCGATTCTTTTAGAAATTAGTGATCTGGCAACCTTCGTGTCACGTGATTACAGAATTCAGGAAAAATATCTGGAGCGTGTACAGCAACTGTACACGCTCCAGATATTTTGGGTAACTGGAGCGTGTACAGCAACTGTACAAGCTCCAGTTACCATTCACAGCAAACTGGAGCGTGTGCAGTTACTGCACACGCTCCAGTTTGCTGTGAACGGTAACTGTACACGCTCAATATTTCCGTGAGTGAGCCCACACGATTCAGGTTTTTGTGAGCTCAGAAAAAATATCTGGCAACGATTTTTTTAGAAATTAGTGAAATACACGCAGGTTGCCAGATCACTAATATATAAAAAAATCGTTGCCAGATATTTTTTCTGAATTCTGTAATCAACCATAGCGTTCGGATATTTTTTGAGCGACTGTACATCCTTTCGCTATTGAAGCGCACTCTTGCAGACCATGTACATCCTTTCGTTATTGAAGCGCACTCTTGCAGACCATGTACATCCTTTCGTTATTGAAGGGCACTCTTGCAGACCATGTACATCCTTTCGTTATTGAAGCGCACTCTTGCAGACCATGTACATCCTTTCGCTATTGAAGCGCACTCTTGCAGACCATGTACATCCTTTCGCTATTGAAGCGCACTCTTGCAGACCATGTACATCCTTTCGTTATTGAAGCGCACTCTTGCAGACCATGTACATCCTTTCGCTATTGAAGCGCACTCTTGCAGACCATGTACATCCTTTCGCTATTGAAGCGCACTCTTGCAGACCATGTACATCCTTTCGTTATTGAAGCGCACTCTTGCAGACCATGTACATCCTTTCGTTATTGAAGCGCACTCTTGCAGACCATGTACATCCTTTCGTTATTGAAGCGCACTCTTGCAGACCATGTACATCCTTTCGCTATTGAAGCGCACTCTTGCAGACCATGTACATCCTTTCGCTATTGAAGCGCACTCTTGCAGACCATGTACATCCTTTCGTTATTGAAGGGCACTCTTGCAGACCATGTACATCCTTTCGTTATTGAAGCGCACTCTTGCAGACCATGTACATCCTTTCGCTATTGAAGCGCACTCTTGCAGACCATGTACATCCTTTCGCTATTGAAGCGCACTCTTGCAGACCATGTACATCCTTTCGCTATTGAAGCGCACTCTTGCAGACCATGTACATCCTTTCGCTATTGAAGCGCACTCTTGCAGACCATGTACATCCTTTCGCTATTGAAGCGCACTCTTGCAGACCATGTACATCCTTTCGTTATTGAAGCGCACTCTTGCAGACCATGTACATCCTTTCGTTATTGAAGCGCACTCTTGCAGACCATGTACATCCTTTCGTTATTGAAGCGCACTCTTGCAGACCATGTACATCCTTTCGCTATTGAAGCGCACTCTTGCAGACCATGTACATCCTTTCGCTATTGAAGCGCACTCTTGCAGACCATGTACATCCTTTCGTTATTGAAGCGCACTCTTGCAGACCATGTACATCCTTTCGCTCTTGAAGCGCACTCTTGCAGACCATGTACATCCTTTCGCTATTGAAGCGCACTCTTGCAGACCATGTACATCCTTTCGTTATTGAAGTGCACTCTTGCAGACCATGTACATCCTTTCGCTATTGAAGCGCACTCTTGCAGACCATGTACATCCTTTCGCTATTGAAGCGCACTCTTGCAGACCATGTACATCCTTTCGTTATTGAAGCGCACTCTTGCAGACCATGTACATCCTTTCGTTATTGAAGCGCACTCTTGCAGACCATGTACATCCTTTCGCTATTGAAGCGCACTCTTGCAGACCATGTACATCCTTTCGCTATTGAAGCGCACTCTTGCAGACCATGTACATCCTTTCGTTATTGAAGCGCACTCTTGCAGACCATGTACATCCTTTCGCTATTGAAGCGCACTCTTGCAGACCATGTACATCCTTTCGCTATTGAAGCGCACTCTTGCAGACCATGTACATCCTTTCGTTATTGAAGCGCACTCTTGCAGACCATGTACATCCTTTCGTTATTGAAGCGCACTCTTGCAGACCATGTACATCCTTTCGTTATTGAAGCGCACTCTTGCAGACCATGTACATCCTTTCGCTATTGAAGCGCACTCTTGCAGACCATGTACATCCTTTTGCTATTGAAGCGCACTCTTGCAGACCATGTACATCCTTTCGTTATTGAAGGGCACTCTTGCAGACCATGTACATCCTTTCGTTATTGAAGCGCACTCTTGCAGACCATGTACATCCTTTCGCTATTGAAGCGCACTCTTGCAGACCATGTACATCCTTTCGCTATTGAAGCGCACTCTTGCAGACCATGTACATCCTTTCGCTATTGAAGCGCACTCTTGCAGACCATGTACATCCTTTCGCTATTGAAGCGCACTCTTGCAGACCATGTACATCCTTTCGTTATTGAAGCGCACTCTTGCAGACCATGTACATCCTTTCGTTATTGAAGCGCACTCTTGCAGACCATGTACATCCTTTCGTTATTGAAGCGCACTCTTGCAGACCATGTACATCCTTTCGTTATTGAAGCGCACTCTTGCAGACCATGTACATCCTTTCGCTATTGAAGCGCACTCTTGCAGACCATGTACATCCTTTCGCTATTGAAGCGCACTCTTGCAGACCATGTACATCCTTTCGTTATTGAAGCGCACTCTTGCAGACCATGTACATCCTTTCGCTCTTGAAGCGCACTCTTGCAGACCATGTACATCCTTTCGCTATTGAAGCGCACTCTTGCAGACCATGTACATCCTTTCGTTATTGAAGCGCACTCTTGCAGACCATGTACATCCTTTCGCTATTGAAGCGCACTCTTGCAGACCATGTACATCCTTTCGCTATTGAAGCGCACTCTTGCAGACCATGTACATCCTTTCGTTATTGAAGCGCACTCTTGCAGACCATGTACATCCTTTCGCTATTGAAGCGCACTCTTGCAGACCATGTACATCCTTTCGCTATTGAAGCGCACTCTTGCAGACCATGTACATCCTTTCGTTATTGAAGCGCACTCTTGCAGACCATGTACATCCTTTCGCTATTGAAGCGCACTCTTGCAGACCATGTACATCCTTTCGCTATTGAAGCGCACTCTTGCAGACCATGTACATCCTTTCGTTATTGAAGCGCACTCTTGCAGACCATGTACATCCTTTCGTTATTGAAGCGCACTCTTGCAGACCATGTACATCCTTTCGTTATTGAAGCGCACTCTTGCAGACCATGTACATCCTTTCGCTATTGAAGCGCACTCTTGCAGACCATGTACATCCTTTCGCTATTGAAGCGCACTCTTGCAGACCATGTACATCCTTTCGTTATTGAAGGGCACTCTTGCAGACCATGTACATCCTTTCGTTATTGAAGCGCACTCTTGCAGACCATGTACATCCTTTCGCTATTGAAGCGCACTCTTGCAGACCATGTACATCCTTTCGCTATTGAAGCGCACTCTTGCAGACCATGTACATCCTTTCGCTATTGAAGCGCACTCTTGCAGACCATGTACATCCTTTCGCTATTGAAGCGCACTCTTGCAGACCATGTACATCCTTTCGCTATTGAAGCGCACTCTTGCAGACCATGTACATCCTTTCGTTATTGAAGCGCACTCTTGCAGACCATGTACATCCTTTCGTTATTGAAGCGCACTCTTGCAGACCATGTACATCCTTTCGTTATTGAAGCGCACTCTTGCAGACCATGTACATCCTTTCGCTATTGAAGCGCACTCTTGCAGACCATGTACATCCTTTCGCTATTGAAGCGCACTCTTGCAGACCATGTACATCCTTTCGTTATTGAAGCGCACTCTTGCAGACCATGTACATCCTTTCGCTCTTGAAGCGCACTCTTGCAGACCATGTACATCCTTTCGCTATTGAAGCGCACTCTTGCAGACCATGTACATCCTTTCGTTATTGAAGTGCACTCTTGCAGACCATGTACATCCTTTCGCTATTGAAGCGCACTCTTGCAGACCATGTACATCCTTTCGCTATTGAAGCGCACTCTTGCAGACCATGTACATCCTTTCGTTATTGAAGCGCACTCTTGCAGACCATGTACATCCTTTCGTTATTGAAGCGCACTCTTGCAGACCATGTACATCCTTTCGCTATTGAAGCGCACTCTTGCAGACCATGTACATCCTTTCGCTATTGAAGCGCACTCTTGCAGACCATGTACATCCTTTCGTTATTGAAGCGCACTCTTGCAGACCATGTACATCCTTTCGCTATTGAAGCGCACTCTTGCAGACCATGTACATCCTTTCGCTATTGAAGCGCACTCTTGCAGACCATGTACATCCTTTCGTTATTGAAGCGCACTCTTGCAGACCATGTACATCCTTTCGTTATTGAAGCGCACTCTTGCAGACCATGTACATCCTTTCGTTATTGAAGCGCACTCTTGCAGACCATGTACATCCTTTCGCTATTGAAGCGCACTCTTGCAGACCATGTACATCCTTTTGCTATTGAAGCGCACTCTTGCAGACCATGTACATCCTTTCGTTATTGAAGGGCACTCTTGCAGACCATGTACATCCTTTCGTTATTGAAGCGCACTCTTGCAGACCATGTACATCCTTTCGCTATTGAAGCGCACTCTTGCAGACCATGTACATCCTTTCGCTATTGAAGCGCACTCTTGCAGACCATGTACATCCTTTCGCTATTGAAGCGCACTCTTGCAGACCATGTACATCCTTTCGCTATTGAAGCGCACTCTTGCAGACCATGTACATCCTTTCGTTATTGAAGCGCACTCTTGCAGACCATGTACATCCTTTCGTTATTGAAGCGCACTCTTGCAGACCATGTACATCCTTTCGTTATTGAAGCGCACTCTTGCAGACCATGTACATCCTTTCGTTATTGAAGCGCACTCTTGCAGACCATGTACATCCTTTCGCTATTGAAGCGCACTCTTGCAGACCATGTACATCCTTTCGCTATTGAAGCGCACTCTTGCAGACCATGTACATCCTTTCGTTATTGAAGCGCACTCTTGCAGACCATGTACATCCTTTCGCTCTTGAAGCGCACTCTTGCAGACCATGTACATCCTTTCGCTATTGAAGCGCACTCTTGCAGACCATGTACATCCTTTCGTTATTGAAGCGCACTCTTGCAGACCATGTACATCCTTTCGCTATTGAAGCGCACTCTTGCAGACCATGTACATCCTTTCGCTATTGAAGCGCACTCTTGCAGACCATGTACATCCTTTCGTTATTGAAGCGCACTCTTGCAGACCATGTACATCCTTTCGCTATTGAAGCGCACTCTTGCAGACCATGTACATCCTTTCGCTATTGAAGCGCACTCTTGCAGACCATGTACATCCTTTCGCTATTGAAGCGCACTCTTGCAGACCATGTACATCCTTTCGCTATTGAAGCGCACTCTTGCAGACCATGTACATCCTTTCGCTATTGAAGCGCACTCTTGCAGACCATGTACATCCTTTCGTTATTGAAGCGCACTCTTGCAGACCATGTACATCCTTTCGCTCTTGAAGCGCACTCTTGCAGACCATGTACATCCTTTCGCTATTGAAGCGCACTCTTGCAGACCATGTACATCCTTTCGCTATTGAAGCGCACTCTTGCAGACCATGTACATCCTTTCGCTATTGAAGCGCACTCTTGCAGACCATGTACATCCTTTCGCTATTGAAGCGCACTCTTGCAGACCATGTACATCCTTTCGCTATTGAAGCGCACTCTTGCAGACCATGTACATCCTTTCGCTATTGAAGCGCACTCTTGCAGACCATGTACATCCTTTCGTTATTGAAGCGCACTCTTGCAGACCATGTACATCCTTTCGTTATTGAAGCGCACTTGCAGACCATGTACATCCTTTCGTTATTGAAGCGCACTCTTGCAGACCATGTACATCCTTTCGTTATTGAAGCGCACTCTTGCAGACCATGTACATCCTTTCGCTATTGAAGCGCACTCTTGCAGGCCATGTACATCCTTTCGCAAGCGCTCTATTTCAGACCATGTACAATCCATTGCAATCTGCAATGGATTGTACATGTTCTGCAATAGACCATTCGATGGCCGCTTGTGGGGCCATCGAACGTATTCAATAGAGCGCTTCAATAGCGAAAGGATGTACCTGGTCTGCAATGGATGTACATGGTCTGCAATGGATGTACATGGTCTGCAATAGAGCGCTTCAAAAGCAAAACCATCAAGAGTTATTAATAATCAAGGAGCTTTCCAGCTCTTCCAGGTTATGAAAAAATTAATTCACCAATATATAAAAGTCTACTATATATATATATTGGTTAAAAGAAATAAAATATTTAGATAACAAGATTTGAATGGAAGTTTCCTGTAAGCACTACCGTGTTTTTTTTTGCATTACCGGAAACAAACGCAAAATATTTTATTTTTGCACTTCCGTAATAGATTAAGTCTTCTTTTTTTTTCCTCCTGGGGTGTTTAACCCTTACAGTGCCAGAGTTTGTTTTTTTTTCTTCAAAACTTCAACTCAAATTCTAAGCTAATGAAACAGTTTACATTACATACTAAGAGAAAGAATATTTATTTCTAAACAAAAAATATAAAAATTGAAAGTAAAAAAAAACATGTAGGTAAGCATAAAAAACATATTGCAAAAGCCATTTGTAGTGGTCTAAGGGTTAAGATATACTGGAGGAAATAATTAGATTTTGATTGTTTTGAGCAGTTGATCGAAATATATTAAATGCAAATGCAGCAAAAAAAATTCGTAGAGCTCACATAACATTTCAGATATCAGTAGTTGCAAACTTCTGACACAGGTGGCGTTTCGAGATAGATGTTGTTTGAATGCATTATAAACTGTAAAAAATGTTCCTGAATTTTTCACTTTCTTTGTTCAAGAAAAACAATTTTTATTTTACTGACAACTAATGAGTTAATCAACATCTCTAAGGGTTGAATCTCCCGCGCAGTGCACCACAACTTAACATCTCATGAAACGGATCGTGGTCCTTTCAAGACCATCATCCCCCGCCCACACCCTTCTCACCGAAGAATACACTCTAGGGAAGGGAGAGAATCTTACTAGCAACGTTGGGACCAGAAACCTGCTAATATAAATAAACCTGCCAGAAAGTAACCTGCTAATATAGGGGCGGGGGTGGCTCAGTCTGTAGCGCGCCAGGCTTGTAATCTGTAGTTCCTAGGTTCGAGTCCCAGCTGGGTCAGCGTTGAGATTTATCTCCGCAAAATTTCCCCGCCCTGCCCATGGTCAGTAGGGGACACCGATGGGCTTGGAAAGGCCGCCGTCCGTCGGATGGGACGTTAAGCCATGGCCCCGTGTGCGGGAGAGACATACCCTGTGCACGTTAAAGAACACGCTGGATGGCCTTGACGGGAGGCTACCATCTGTCTCCCAACAGCTGTTCCAATGGGTCCCCTCCCCCAACCTTCTCTGAGCCTTCGGGGTCCATGTGACCTGGCCATTTAGCCCATGGTGTGCAAAAAAGTGCCGCTCAGAGGTAAAACAACCCAACAACCTGCTAATATAAGTAAACTTCATAATATAAGATTATAATTTTGGGGCTTAACTGATTGAGGCTCTAGGTAGGTGGACAGGAGCTAAACCAACGAGGGGGGAGGGGGGAGTATCCCCTTCAAAAGTACGGGAGGCGTGTAAGCTTATATGTCTGATAACATAGGAATTTGGACCACTCCAACAAATCAAGTTTTTAGTGATTCCTCCTGCGTTCCTGCTGAAGAGAGAATATTCCTCTAATAGCATTTCGGTTCCAGCATCATTTTTAATGATAATATACCCATATATACATTTCGCTCATTTGAGCCTCACCATAAATCAGGAAATCCCTTTAAACCCTCTCCCCCCAACTCTTAAGTTTGGACTAACTACTCTAAGGTGGGGTGGTGGATAGTGCGAAAAGGGAGAATTTGCTTCAAACCTCGCAGTAGAAAAACAATGGTTAGAAAACTCTGTTAGAAGAGATATTTGATAGGTAAAACGGAGTGCGCTTCAAGATTTGGGATTGGGTTTGTTTTACATCTGAGCGGCATTTTTGTTCACAGAGTGGGCTAATACAAAGGTCACAAGGACCCAATAGCTGAGACTAGGCCGGCTCTAGCCGGTAAGCGTGGTAAAGATCACATTAGGGCGCCTTCAACAACTCAATTCCTTAAACGTCAGAAAAGGACCTCGCATCGTCGCGAAAGCTGCCATCGAAGGTATTCAATAGAGCGCTTCGATGGAAGCGCTCTATTGAATATTGCTCCCTATTCAGTAGAGCTATTCAATAGAGCCAAAACGTTATGACCACATGATTAATATGATGTTGGTTCTCCACATGCTGCAAAGCAGCTTTTACCCTGCGAGACATGGACGCTATAAGATTTCTAAAGGTGTCTTGTGGTATCTGGTACCAACACGTTACGAGCAGATCCTTTAACTCTTGTAAGTTACGTGGTTGAGCCGCCGCAGATCGGATATGCTGTTCTGACACAAACCACAGATGCTCGATTGGATTGATGTCTGGGGAATTTGGAGGCCAGGGCAATACCTGGAAGTCTTCCTCGTGTTCCGCGAACCATTCTCAAATAATCCGGTCAGTGTGGCATGGTTCATTATCTTGCTGAAAGAAGGCACTACTAGAGGGAGATACCGTTGCCATGAAAGGATGTACCTGGTCTGCAATTATGAATGACTGGTCCCAGGGTTTCCCAGCAGAACACTGCCTAAAGCTTCACACTTCCTCCACCAGCTTGTTTTCACCCGACGGTGTATTCTGGTGCCAACACTTCCCCAGGTAAACGACGCACAAGTACCCGGCCATCTACATGGTGCAACAGGAAACGAGATTCATCAGACCAGACAACCTTCTTCCATCAAGGTTCAGTTTTGATGCTCGCGTACCCATTTTAGGCGCTTTCGGGGTGAATCGAGGTTAGCATGGGCAGTCGGAGCGGCCTACGGCTACGCAGCCCATTTTCATCAGGGTTCGATTTACTGTGTGTTGTGACACATTACTCCCGTCACCAGCATTCAAATTACGGGAGAGCTGTGCCACAGTATCCCTTCTGTTGGCTCGTACCATACGGGATTGACTTCGTTCACCTCTAGCATCGATGAACCGTGGTCAGCCCACAGCTTGCCGGCAGTTAGTGGTTTTTCCCTCCTCGGACCACTTTTTCAAGGTACTAACCATGGCTGATTGTGAGCACCCCCACAAGACTTGCGGTCTGGAAAATGCTCCGATCGAGGAGTCTGGCCACTACAATTTGGCCTTTGTCAAACTCACTTAAGTCCACTACCTTTCCCATCTGAAGAACAAGGGTTGGGTAGGGTTGAGACCTCTGAGCGGCACTTTTTTGCACACCATGGACTAAATGGCCAGGTCACATGGACCCCGAAGGCTCAGAGAAGGCTGGGGGAGGGGACCCACTGGACAGCTGTTGGGAGACAGATGGTAGCCTCCCGTCAAGGCATCCAGCGTGTTCTTTAACGTGCACAGGGTATGGCTCTCCCACACAAGGGGCCACGGCTTAACGTCCCATCCGACGGACCGGAGGCCTTTCCAAGCCCATCGGTGTCCCCTACTGACCGTGGGCAGGGCGGGGAACTTTTGCGGAGATAAATCTCAACGCTGACCCAGCTGGGACTCGAACCTGGGAACTACAGATTACGAGCCTGGCGCGCTACCGACTGAGCCACCCCCGCCCCTGAAGAACAAGAATAACACCGATTAACAGAGCTCAGTATCAGGTGTTATTTATACCGTTTCATGACCTTCACAAGCATCGTCGTTTACCTACAGTTGCTTCGATTTGCATAAAGACGAACTAGTCTTAATGTTTTGGCTCTTTGATGTATATACAGGGTGATTGTAAACTCTTTCAACAAAAAAAGAGGGGTGGTAGTACACATCAAGACGCACAATTTTTGCAATGGAACCTAGGGTCGCATTCCACTCCTTCCGGCAGAAAAGAGTACTTTTGTAAAACGCCACGCATGCACAAGTATTTACAACCGATGCATGAAAATCACAAGATGCAAATCAGGTGCGCTGAGCAAGTGCGTAGGCGATTAAAAACAAACATTTAAAAACGCAGCCGAACCCGTTCATCGACATTACCGTGATAACGTCACTTGATAAATGACGTATTCGTGAAGGACATGGAAAACTACACATACGAGGAATTGGCGGATATGCATCTGATGTACGGCCCAGCAGGTGGTAATGGACGTGAAGCACAAAGATTGTTCCGTGAAAGATTTCCGAATCGTCGTATTGTGATTTTCATGCACCGGTTGTAAATACTTGTGCAAGCGTGTAGTTTTTCGAAAGTACTCTTTTCTGACGGAAGGAGTGGAATGCGACCCTAGGTTCCATTGCAAAAATTGGTCGTCTTGATGTGTATTATCACCCTTCTTCTTTTGTTGAAAGAGTTTACAATCACTCTGTATATCTGAGTCAACCACCCTCCTCTCAAGAGAAAGCTCTCTCACAAACACAAAACATTTCTTTCAAATTTAGATTCTGCTCAAGTAAGGAAAAGGTTTTCTCCTATTAGTAGGATTTGGGTTGGGTTGTTTTACCTCTGAGCGGCACTTTTTTGCACACCATGGGCTAAATGGCCAGGTCACATGGACCCCGAAGGCTCAGAGAAGGTTGGGGGAGGGGACCCACTGGAACAGCTGTTGGGAGACAGATGGTAGCCTCCCGTCAAGGCCATCCAGCGTGTTCTTTAACGTGCACAGGGTATGGCTCTTTCGCACAAGGATCCATGGCTTAATGTCCCATCCGACGGACGACGGCCTTTCCAAGCCCATCGGTGTCCCCTACTGACCGTGGGCAGGGCGGGGAATTTTGCGGAGATAAATCTCAACGCTGATCCAGCTGGGACTCGAACCTGGGAACTACAGATTACGAGCCTGGCGCGCTACCGACTGAGCCACCCCCGCCCCCTATAAGTAGGAAAGAAAGGATATGTAAAAGATAAAAAAAACTAACACACAAAGGAAATTTAAATTAAAACATTTTAAATAATAATTATGGAAAGAAGCTTCTCACATTTTCGTTTCAGCCACCTCTCTTTCGCCTCCTAAAGAGTCACTCCCTTCCCTACCCGTTTGTCTTTTTATGGACGTTCCCTTGGCTTGTTTACAACTTGCCGCATATCGCCTGCTGTCTTGCTGATCTTCTTAATGACTGCTGTTTGCCTACAAAATGACAGGTTAGAAACCAGCATGTCCTGCGGTGCAGTTGTTCCCCTCGAAACGGTAAGCGGTTCTCAAGCAAGCGGAGGGTTATGGCTGCTGCTGATGTGGGCTGCAAGGTGTGTGCGGATGCAGCAGGAGGTAGATTTTCCCGAAATGCTCTTGCTGGATATCCTCTCCCCCCCACCCCACCCCTCGGCTACTCTCTCTCTCTCTCTCTGGCCATGCACATTGACAGTACATCATGTTCCAGAAGGCTGCATCCACACATCCGGTAAACAGAGCACTTCAAAGCTAGAGTTTTTTTTTTTTAAAAAAAGACCACTTCTCCTTAAGTCTGTAAACAATACCGGAAGCAGTTGGTCATAGGTTTTTTCGGTGGTTTGGGCTTACGCAGTAATGGTTAATGAGTGGGCTCTTTGATGTATTGTTTCCGCCCCCTTAGTTGAGGATTTCTGTTTCCGAACAACTGACTTTTTGTTTGTCATGCTCGCCCTTCGAAATATCGCTTGGTGGTGGGAAACAGATGATTGTGGGTGGAGATTCGGTGCAGACAAGCATAGCTTGGTTATGCTGTTGGAATTGCCTGGTTAGTTTTAACATTTAGGTGATTTGTGAGGTGGCGAGTTTTCTTACAATTTCGCCTGTGGGTAGTTATATCACGAGAATCTTACGCAGAATTTTTTCTGGAAGGTGGAACGTGGGCAGTGAGAACGTGAAGGTGGAACGTGAGCAGCCATCAGTTCTATCTGGGTTTTTTTTGCACTGGTTGTAAGTAAGATTTATTGAGATGAAGTTTTTAAGCAATTTTTAATTTGATTAAAATTGAAAGCTTGGAAAAGATCACAAAAACTCAGAGTTTTACATTTGTCAGTATATTTAGTGAAAATGTTTTGCAAATTTATAGGTCTTACATTGTAGGTAAGAGGGAAGGTGGTCGTATAATTTAATCTACGATTCTAGGTGGTTAAAGTGTCAAAAAGGTTTCAGAACCTCTGTTTTCAAATAAGATGTTTCCTGGTTTATGAACAATTTAGATTAAGAAAATACAATCTAGTCAGAATATGTTTTTTTCTTGTTCAAAAACACTGTCACAATTTTAACACTTAAGAATAAATTTACTAGAACTGTACGAGATTCGAAAAATTAATCTTTTAAAGTTATCATTGGTACAGACAACAAATGAATTCAGACTCGGATACAGAATCATTAAAATTTCAAGTTTTCTTGTAATTGTAAAAAAAAATAAGTATATATATATGTAAATTCGATTATAATTTCAACCATTTATTTAGTCTTTATCAGAAAGTAAAATAAATATCCAATTCAAGCAGCTGCTTGCCACTGAGATCTGACAGGAGCCTTCAGTTTATAAACGTCAGAGAGCACGACCCAGCAATCGTTAGTAATTAAAAATAAGCACCACGTGTCTTTTAATTATTTTTTTATGCATTCTCTATCTTTATTAAATGAATGGCTCTTTGCGTATATAATGATGTTACCAACGAACTTTCAGTTTCGACTAATATTTCTAACATGTTAATTTTGTCATAAAATGATTATAATTAATAATATAAGAATAAAATAACTGATTAGTGTCATGCATTGCTGTATATGTCTTACGTTGCGCTAGAGAAATTGTTTCCCTAAATCGGATTCAGGCGGGCGACAGCTAAAAAATTAAACATGAATTCATCTCTAGATTTAGAAACAGTAAAGGTACAGTCGCTCAAAAAAGTATCCGAACACTATGGTTGATTGCAAAATTCAGAAAAAATATCTGGCAACGTTTTTTTAGAAATTAGTGATCTGGCAACCTTCGTGTCACGTGATTACAGAATTGAGAAAAAATATCTGGAACGTGTACAGCAACTGTACACGCCCCAGTTACCGTGTGTTCTCCAGTTTGCTGTGAACGGTAACTGCACACGCTCAATTTTTCCGTGAGTGAGCCCACACGATCCAATGTGCTGTGAACATTAACCGCAACCGCTCCAGTTTGCTGTGAACGGTAACTGCACACGCTCCATATTCATTGCATTATATATTCATACGCATTATATATATTAAAAAATATCCGAACGCTACGGTTGATTACAAAATTCAGAAAAAATATCTGGCAACGATTTTTTTAGAAATTAGTGATCTGGCAACCTTCGTGTCACGTGACACGAAGGTTGCCAGATCACTAATTTCTAAAAAAAATCAATGCCAGATATTTTTTCTGAATTTTGCAATTAACCATAATGTTCGGATACTTTTTTGAGCGACTGTACAAAACAATGACTTGGCGACTGTGGCGCAAAACTGTGATTGATCAATTGTGTCAAAGAAATAGGATTTGTATATATTTATTTCTATGTAAAATTTATTTTTTTACGTACGATGGCTTTTATTTTAATGTAAAAGAATTGCAACATAATGCAGAAGAAAAAAAGACAATACTCTGTTAGGGTTAGCATACCTCTTCTATATCAGATACTCTTCTTATCATCTCGACTACCTGTCAGTTGGGGGCTAGCATACCTCTTCTCTACTTCCATCTCGGCTACCCCGTAAAAGCAAATGCAAAAGTGGCAAGCTGTGATGGTTTTACAACAATTTAGCGTATCAAACTGTGAACCTTATGAACCATTAGGTATCATAATGCATAAATATGTGTTTTGTAAACAATTACTAATTAATTATCTGTTGTTGCTTTGAAACGGATATTTCAAGGGAATGCAAAATATGAGATGGATTTTCAAAGAAATTCAATATATAATTTAATATCTTTATGGAAGGGCGGATAAAGGATAAAGTTTTTTTGTGGGGGGGAGGGGGCAGCCTAAACGATATTTTGATGCTTTATTTCTTTTGGTAAGAAGCATTTAATAAGCAAAACAGTTATATCCAATAACTTTCAACCATTGAGCAATTTACTTTATTACAAGTGGGCTAAGATATGGCTACAAATAAGGATAACATTTTTACGACAGATGAACGTGCTACAATGAACTCGTGATATGATGTATCGTTTTGAATCTCTCGTGTGCTTCAGCGTGCGAATTACAGCAACAACGACTTGGAACCCTGATTTGACTAAAAGCACTTAAGTGAATTGAAAAAGAAGAAAAGAGTTGATTTGGTATTGTGCGCGATTAGTCGGCTTCAGTGTTGTTTTATTATGACTCTTTTGTGTTTATCTTGAAGGAGATGTTTCTAGTCAGTGTCAAATAGTGAATTGAGTTTATTCAAGAAGACAGAAGTTATGTTCTTTCTTACAAAGTTGTACTACTACATATAGAAGGCAGAGGTGGTATGAATAAGACGTAAGTTCGTAATATCATTTAAAGAATATTCTTGGTATTCTTGTAAACAAAGTAAAGTAGGTTTTACTAATAATTGATTTATGTAACCTGTTGTTGCTAAGTAAAGATTTGTTTGATAATGTGCTTGCTACTCAATTAAGATCGTTCGCCTCTTAAGACTTGTTCATTTGAATGTCGTGTTAAGGACATTGGAATGTTCTGTTCTATTAACATTTGTCAAGAGAGAATGGCAGAATGATTACCGTATATTTCCGCAGATAAGACGAGGTATAAATTTTCGTCAAAGTTTTATAGTTTTAGCATATATCTGTCCTATAAGACGACCCCAAACTATCAACGGCCTATGAATTTAGTTTCGATCGGCGATCATCATCTGGATAATAATACTGTATAGCGTATACGGAATTATGTCCTATTCGCAAACATTCGCACTGATTCGGGCATTCGGGTAATGACCTTGACTATTCACAAAAGCGTCGTATGGGCTATTCTATTTTGTGGACATACCCTACTCTGTACTAGTAAATAATTACGGTTTGTCCGTTTTTTCCTCAGTAGCTCAATAAACATAACTTTTAATATTTATTTTGTTTTAGTATTGTTTTACTATTACAATGTAATGTATTATTTACTATTACAATGTAATGTATTATCATATAGCGTATTTAAATAATATGATAGATTTTTCGATAAGTTATAAATAAATTTCAATCTAATTTTTTTTGTATCTGTCCTATAAGACGACCCGGATTTTGGGGGCCTTTTTTTATGATTCAACTATCGTCTTATCTGCGGAAATATACGGTAGTCATAAGCATATTTAGTTCAATATTTAAATTCCCATACTTCTTGTATAAATAATTATTAAATACTACTATATTTTTTGAACTCACGCTCAGTGCTCATCTGTTTGAATTCGTATCAATATAAAAGCAAACGTTTTAAGGGTTTTTATTATATTACAGTACAAAATAACATATAAATCATATAATAAGTAACAAATTATTCAGCAAAGAGGGGAGACAATTCCAACTTTGGCCCAATGGTGAATAATCTGGCCCTTCTTTATATCACACTGACGAAAAACTCTACAATCGTTCATAATTCAGGCCTTACAGGTTTAGCAGTCTTTCTGTTAAGTTAAATGTAACTATAATCTTTACCAGAAATAAACAGGAAATATGACATCAGTGATAAAAAATTTTCCGTGAAACCCATCATGTGCTTTGGCTTTTTGCTTGGGGTTGGAGAAGAGGTTAGATTAGCAGATAAGCGTGCCAGGCTCGTAATCTGAAGTTCCCAGGTTCGAGTCCCAACTGTTGAGAATTATCTCCGTTAAATCGGCACCCTTCCCGAGTGAAAAAGGGGACACTAATAGTCTTGAAAAGGGCGCCGTTCGTGGGACCGCACGTTAATCCGTTGCCCGATGTGCAGGACAGACCTACTCTGTGCACCCTTCCGCCAACCTACTCTGAGACCCTGGCTGAGGTAGAGCCCACACTTTTTAGTCTGAGACGAGGTAAAGAATGGTGTCCCTTTGAGAGATATTCATTTTGTCTCAATAACCCAAAGCATCTATATTAGGGTAAAAATACAGAGTCATTATAAAAGAGTATCCATATTTTAAAGTGTTTTATTAAATAAGTAAAAAAAATAATTTTGTGTCCAAAATGTGAAGAAACTTTCAAATTTGCCTTGTTATATAACGGCGTGCAGATATGTTGGGTTGTTTTACCTCTGAACGGCACTTTTTTGCACACCATGGGCTAAATGGCCAGGTCACATGGACCCCGAAGGCTCAGAGAAGGTTGGGGGAGGGGACCCACTGGAACAGCTGTTGGGAGACAGATGGTAGCCTCCGGTCAAGGCCATCCAGCGTGTTCTTTAACGTGCACAAGGTATGGCTCTCCCGCACACGGGGCCACGACTTAACGTCCCATCCGACGGACGGCGGCCTTTCCAAGCCCATCGGTGCCCCCTACTGACCGTGGGCAGGACGGAGAATTTTGCGGAGATAAATCTCAACGCTGACCCAGCTGGGACTCCGGGGGACCGACTGAGCCACCCCCGTCCCACACGTGCAGATGGACACATGGTAGCGCCAATGTCACCATGTAATGTTTTAAATGCCATATTTCAAAATCGCCTGATTTTCAGAGGTGGACCAATGTGTGGCCCCCGAAAAGTCTCGATTTGACACCAATGGACTTTTTCTTTTAAGGGACTTACTAAAAATATCGTTTATTTAAAAACAATCGCAGTTTATAGCATTTAAAAGAAAATATTATTTAACTGTTCACTGTTGTAAGTGTTGCACCAGACACGATCAGCCGAAAATGGATGAAAGTTTAATATACCGCCACCAGTGGCGCCACATCTGTTGAGCACAAAACGAAAATTTTGTTTCTCGGGATAATGTACACATATTTAATTTTGTTATTTAATTATTTAAAAAATTGCACTTTAAATGTGAATTTTATAATGCTTCTGTATAAAGAATTACGTTTTTAAATCACATAATTCTAATAAATCATCATTTAGTAAATAAATAATCAGGTGTTTACAGTCTCTGTAAGGAACAGAAAAATTTCTTATTTGGGATAAAATGTTTGATTCCATTTGCTATATTCAAAAATAAATAAAAGAAAAAGTACTTAGGTATATAAAAAAAATGTAGGCATTCAATCATCCCAGTTTTGAAATGCATATTCGGCGGGCTATTTTAGCAGAAGAAATGTATCGATAATAAATAATAAATAAATAAATACCCCCTCAAGCAGCTGCTTGCCACAGAGGTCTGACAGGAGTCTGTCAGTTTATACGCCATAGTAGAAGATCTGAGAGGATGGGCAGGACCTCAGCAGAAAACAACACCAATATCCATGCCTTAACCCGGGGCTCGAACCCAGGTCCCGTAGATCAGTAGCCAAGCGCGCTAACCACTCGGCCACGGGACGGTAGCATAGAATAATCTAGAGAATTATCGGTATCACTTTCGATTGCCAACGTTGCTAAGTCTGTTTTGGTTCATAGTAGTTCTTAAATAGTTTTTTTTATAAGTTTTCAGTTTTGAAAAACGTCTTTCACTACTCTTGCCAGCTAGTGATAGTGTAGTAGAATTAGGAATACAGTTGCGTTGCATTCGGAAAGATATTTACTGAATCATGAAAATAAATATAGTTTAGATCATCTGTTGGAGTCATTTTTTGGGAGAAAAAATGAAACTATGTTTTCAAGTTCCATTTTTAACTAGTTTACTTCTCCATCAAATGGTGCAACACGAATATCTCTGAAATGGTTTAGAAGCGTTGTCTGGTCTATTTTTTTTTAATTTCAGGTGCTTTGTACAATGTTTCAAAAATATTTCTATCTAGTTAAGATAGTAAACTAATTTTCTAAATGCCTTCTAAATGCATATTAGAATTTTTGTAATAAATTCTCTAAATACTTCCTAAATGTCTCTTTAGGATTGTAAACCAATACACTAAAGACCTTCTAAATCTCCTTTCTGAATAAATTGCTAATTTTGTAAACTTATATATGGTTTAAATGTATTATTTCCTGTTGTGATATAATAAATATCTAAATGTTGCTTTCTTGTAAAACAGGGAAATGGAACTTCCAGACAAAAAAAAAGTAAAATGGAATAACCAGTAAAATGACCAGTAAAATGGAACTTCCAGACAAAAAATACAATTTCATGTTACATTTAATGATTAACCAAAAAAAAACAAAACTGTTTTCTGAACTATTACATTGCTTTTGATAATAGTGTTGATACGTAACAGAAATTTTAACTGTATTTTTATCCCGAATTTTGACGCCTCTGAAAAATGGCGTCCTCAGTGGATCGCCTCGCAGCCTCACCTGTCGGTCCGGCCCCCAATGAAGTCTTTGGACCTGATCATTTAGTCTTTAGTGTGTGCTCCTATTCGAATGTTTAGAGTATACTATATATCAATATAGTAGTAAACAAACGAAATAGAGCTAAGTTTATTCCTCAGAATTTATTTCTTTTCAAGAATTTATTCCTCAATTTTGTCTTAGGAACGAACAATACGTTCTTCGTTAATAAAAAAATTTCTTAGGTGAATTTCTCCGTCGTAAGCCTTTCTGAATTACTTTTTTTTAATGTAAATTGTTTTCCCTATCCTCATGAAATTGTCGTTGGCAAGAAGACAAAAGCATGGACGAGGCCTTTCGGCTGTGCTTCAGGGACCGCACAAGAGCGGCGCTGCTGCAGGCAACGTCGCAAGCTAAAGGAAGAGCCGGGGCGATGACGTGATAGCGTGGGGCCCTCATTACGGGGAAATTACGCCTAGTCGTACAAGTCAATTGTGTCCGTCGTCTGTTTGATGGCTTCGGCTGCTCCCTATAGTCACTAGGTCAGTTGGAGGAGGAGCAATACAAACACACGAAGCGTGCAGTCGGCTGCTGTGTCGTGCTTAAACACAGAGTTGCAAGTTGACCTTTTCCGTTAGGTTTCGTACAAGAAAATAAATCAGTAATCACTAAGCACAGTAGACTGACTTTACCTAATGCCTATGGTTAGTAAAGAAATTAAGAAAGGACTTTTTCCTCTTTAAGGAGAGAGAGAGTCTGATTTCTGTGGCTGGATTGTTTTACTTGAGGGCACTTTTTTGTACACAGTGGACTAAAATAACCAAGTCATATGGACACCGAGGGTTCGGAGAAGATAGGGGGCAGTGGATCCACTGAATGGCTGTTAGGAGACAGATGGTAGTCTCCCGTCAAAGTCTTTTTTTAACGTGCACAGAGTATGGCTCTCCCGCACACAGAGCTGTGGCTTAACGTTCCATTCGACGGATGACGGCCTTTCCAGGCCCATCAGTATCACTTACTGACCGAGGCGGGGGGGGGGGGGGGGGAGTGGGAGGTGCGGAGAATAAATCTAAACACTGGCCGAGGTGTGACTCGAACCAGGAGACTGCAGATTAAGAGCCTAGAGCGCAACCGGCTGAGCAACCCTTGCCCCATTGAGAGTAATAAAGCTGCGAGGTAGGATATTGTGCATTGGTGAAAGCAGATTTCAATAACGAAAGCTTTGCTATATCGAAAGTAGATAGCTAAAAACAATTTGATCTTTACGCGAATCCACAAAAGTAAGATTTAAACTTACATATCTGAGCACAGTGTTTTTAAAGTGAGACATTTTTAATCACATTATTAATTGCTTTATTGCAAGGAAATAAATTTAAACATCATTTATAAATTTGGTGATATGCTTATGTGTCACATTAATGCTTTTGGTAGTCTAGCGGTTACGACGCCAGGCAGGCTTCTGGGAACGTGGGTTGGAATCCCAGTCAGGCCAACTAATTATTACAAGTGTTTCTTGTCTAATCAGTGGTTCTCAACCTTTTATGCTTCACGTACGCGCTGAAAATGTGTATGTAACTGGCGTACCCCTTATAAAGATAGATAAAACTATAGTTATAGTATAATAATGCCAACTTAGCGACTTTGTTACTAGATCTAGCGACCTTTGAGCTCTCACGGCGTACCCGAAAAATTTTACCGCGTACCCCACATTGAGAACCCTGGTTTAGAGTATGTTTACCTGTGATACTTCATTACTGAGTTTAATATTAGGCATTCAAAAAAAGATTTTACAAAACTCTAAAGTAAAAAATATAAAAATTGAGCTAATTTGCTATATGTAAGTTTTTAAAACTTTGTAAAAAAATACGGAATTAATATATGTCTCGAAAGCTTGAATGTAAATGATCTTTATACAATATTTACAGAAATGGCTTGTTCCTTCAAAAGGTATGAGTAAAATTTACATTAAAAAAGAATTCTGGGAAAAAGGAATAGATAACTAATGAAATTATTCGCTTAATCAGTATGAAAGAAATATTGTATACGAATCATAAAAGATACATTGGTAATCTTAAGATAGAAATGAGTATGAAGATTTGAATAAATTCGTGATTAATGAAATCAAATGGGCTAAAGAAATTTTTTATCATAGAGAGTTTAACAAATGTTGAAAAGATTCAACAAATCAGTGGAAATGTATCGATGAAATTTTGGGTAATGATTACATGAAAAGAATATGGCCTAAATGCAGTGATTTATGTCACACAACTGATTCCATGAATAGTTATTTTATTAATTGTGGAATATTTATTAAAAATAACATATTGCATTCAGACAATAATAATAATACATCTACTACTACTACTACCTACAACCCAAATTTTGTATTCTTAATTGAAACTACAGCTAATGAGGTTTACAATTTTATAAAAAGTTTAATTGCTGGAAAGGCTGTTGTATTTGTTTTCCAATTATAGACCAATATTAATTTTATCAGTTTTTACTAAAGTGATAGAAACATAAATGAAGAGAAGACTTGTAAAATTTCTATATTCTTTTGATTCTTTTAATAAAAATCAATTTTGTTTTGGAAATAGAAATGCAGAACAGGCATGTTTAGAATTTACTGGCACCATTTTTAAGATTATTGATATGAGTAGAGAAACATCAATTTTATTTATTGATATTCAAGAGACTTTTAATTCGGTTGATCATGAAATTTTACTGAAAAAAATATGTGCAACAAGTGTTAGAGGCTATCAGTGGTTTAAATCTCACTTATGTAATAGACAACAAGCAATTACTTTGGATAGTGTAATTTTAAGGGAGCTGGGTTCGAGCCCCGGGTAAGGCATGTATGTATGTATCGTTTTTCTGCTGAGGTCCTGCCATCCTCTCAGATCTTCTACTATGGCATATAAACTGACAGGCTCCTGTCAGACCTCTGTGGCAAGCAGCTGCTTGAGGGAGTATTTTTTATTTTTTATAATTTTCAGACTATAAAAACAGGAGTACCACAGGGCTCGGTATTAGGACCATTGTTGCTTATGATTTACGTTAATGATTTGTGTTGATTGAAGATGAATGATAACTTTATTAGTTTTGCAGACGACAACGGTGTTTATTTATTCTTCTGACAATATTCCAAAATTAAAAGAAAGAAATGTAAGCAGATTTATTTACTTTGAAGAAATGGTTTAATAATAATAGGATTAAATTGAATATTATCAATAAACAAAATAAATATCTCCTCAAGCAGCTGCTTGCCACAGAGGTCTGACAGAAGCCTGTCAGTTTATACGCCGTAGTAGATGGTCTGTGAGGATGGCGGGACCTCAGCGGAAAAATAACACGAACATCCATGCCTTAAAAATGAATACCCCCTCAAGCAGCTGCTTGCCACAGAGGTCTGACAGGAGCTTGTCAGTTTATATGCCATAGTAGAGGGTCTGTGAAGATGGCAGGCCCTCAGCAGAAAAACGACACATACAACCATGCCTTCCCCGGGGCTCGAACCCAGGTCCCTTAGATCAGTAGCCAAGCGCGCTAACCACTCGGCCATGGGACGGCTCCATGCCTTACTGGGGAGGATTTATCAGTAGCCAAGTGTGCTAAGCACTCGCCCATGGGATTAAAAAAACTAAATTTATTTTATTCGAAATGAGAGCTAAATCTTTGAATTTAATGGTTAACTCCACAATACATCAAGAAATAATGAATGCTTTTGTGAATCAATTGAACAGGTACGAGAATACAAATATTTAGCTGTTTTTATAGATTTTAAATTGAATCGGACTATTGAAGACTATTGAAGACTATTGAAGAAATTAAGATACATATTATACAGATTATCTATCCTAAGAAAAATATTATCCTTAAAAGTTTTACAACCTTATATTTTTCTTGTGTCTATGCTAGACTCACAGTATGGTATATGTAGTTGAAGTGGATTCTTTAAAACAAATTAAAAAAAATTAAATTGTCTCCATAAAAGAAGAGTAAAATTTCTGTTCCTAAATTTTTTTGTGTTCCTTCCATTTGTGTTATTAATTGGAGAGTTGTCCAATGTCCATATTTATTAAATATTAATGATATTATGAATGTCAGATAGCTATACATATTTAGAATATAAACATAGATGATAATCACCCCGAAAATCTCGGTGATAGAGTTTAGTCTTAAAATTGGCGGAAAAAAGACAGAGCTGGCATTAGTTCAACTGGAAGAATACTCTGGCATGTTTCTGGAGAGATGCGGGTTCAAATCCCGTATGTCGGCGAAGATTTTTTCCGCAAAATATTTATTGTTTAGAATTTTGTTCTTTTTGTTTAAAAATCTCCTTGGATTAAAAAAGATAATAATAAGCAAAATTTAAGATGTGTTGGTTCCTTATTTAAGGTACGGTCGCTTTCTTTTAAGAAATTAGTGATCTGGCAACCTTCGTGCCACGTGACACGAAGGTTGCAAGATCACTAATTTCTAAAAAAAATCGTTGCCAGATATTTTTTCTGAATTCTGTAATCAACCATAGTGTTCGGATACTTTTTTGAGCGACTGTAGGTGGTCATATTATTTTGATACTAGATGGTGTGGGCTCACTCACGGAAATATTGAGCGTGTGCAGTTACCGTTCACAGCAAACTGGAGCGTGTGCAGTAACTGCACACGCTCCAGATATTTTTCCTGAATTCTGTAATCACGTGACACGAAGGTTGCCAGATCACTAATTTCTAAAAAAATCGCTGCCAGATATTTTTTCTGAATTCTGTAATCAACCATAGCGTTCGGATACTTTTTTCAGCGACTGTAGGTGGTCATATTATTTTGATACTAGATCGTGTGGGCTCACTCACGGAAATATTGAGCGTGTGCAGTTACCGTTGACAGCAAACTGGAGCGTGTGCAGTAACTGCACACGCTCCAGTTTGCTGTCAACGGTAACTGGAGCGTGTACAGTTGCTGTACACGCTCCAGATATTTTTCCTGAATTCTGTAATCACGTGACACGAAGGTTGCCAGATCACTAATTTCTAAAAAAAATCGCTGCCAGATATTTTTTCTGAATTCTGTAATCAACCATAGTGTTCGGATACTTTTTTGAGCGACTGTATCCGTTATTAGTAATTTTAGTTCCTCTACTAAAATAAATAATGACGTAAGCAAGATAAAATTACATTGTCCTTTGCTCCACGAATGTCGCTCAGAGAAAGAGCTCTGAACACGTGACACATCGACTATATCAATGGCACACGAATTCTTTTCAAGACGAAATAATCGTTTCTGTTTGGTTTTTTCAAATTTTTAAATATTTGGCGCAGATTTTTTGCTTTGTTTGGAGAAGTGTGATCATATACGATAAAAATATGTATAATAATTGTAATTTTGGCATATACAACGCTTCGTAGCTGCAACAAAACTGCAAGTTGAGATTGACAAATTTGTCAAATGGCTGGGGCGAAGTAAAGAAAAAAAAAAAGCCTCGCTAATACTGGTAATAAACTCTTTTTCTTCAGAACTTTTATTGGTTTAAAATGTGAACTCACAAGTTACTTGATGTGACGTTGCAAAAATATGCATATACTAATACACCTGATTCTCTGACACATCATTTATTTGACCTGTAAAAAGTGCCACATGATGAGGATGAAGCTGAGCACCACTGGCTAAGGGTGAGGATGAGGTTGAGTATCATTGACTAAGGGTGAAGATGAGGTTGAGCGTCACTGTCTAGAGGTGAGGATGAAGATGATCGTCACTGGCTAAGGGTGAGGATGATATTGAGCATCACTAGCTAAGGGTGAGATGGGGTTGAGCATCGCTGGCTAGAGGTGAGGATGAGGATGATCGTCACTGGCTAAGGGTGATGATAAGATTGAGCATTACTGGCTAAGGGTGAGGATGAGCATCACTGATTAAAGGTGAGGATGAGTTGAGCACCACTGGTTAAAGGGGAGGATGAAGTTGAGAACAACTGTTTAAAGGAGAGGATGAGGTAGAGCATCACTGTCTAAGGGATGAGAATGAGGTTGAACACAACTGGCTAAGGATGACGTCTTCATTTTGTGTTCAGCAACCCTAGAAGAACCATCTCCTTTTTCTCCCTTTCCGAAACGGTCTTCTTTCTTTTTTGTTCGTTTCATCATCATAAAGTGAACTAACAAGACGAGAGAGGAAGTCGAAGAAGAAAAGAGAGAAGTCGGAAGGAGATCATTTTCTAAAGAAACACAAAGAAAGTGGGAAGAAAAGTGCCAAAGCAAACATTGATGAATGCGTCCTGGGATTAAGTCTCTAAATACATCTCTCTTCGAAAAGCTGGCACTGGATCCTTAGTCTAGGCCTACTAGTCCATAAGCAATGGTATCGCGTAGGTGTGAAACACACAATGAGGCCGCCCTAGTTTCACCGTAGTTGTCGGGGAGGGGGGAAGTTTCTGACAGACTGGTTTGTCAGATTGGCCCCTTACCGTTGTGCAGAGGAGGCTGAGGATTTGTTTACCTCCGCAATGACCGAGGAGACACAAAGCCACCCTGCCGAGCGCGTGACGCTTCGGGTGCCGACACCTGAAATCGTGGGTGGGAGGGAGGGCGGGAGAGAAAAAGTGGGCACGCGCCTGTTGCTCTTTGGTAAACAGCTTGTTTTGTCGAGTTCGTTTTGAAACAGGAGGAGGGAGAAGAAGAGGCTGTGCGATGGAGAAGATGGAGCAGTGTCGCCAGAAGAGGGACGAAGTGAGGTTTGGAGAAGAGTAGCCTTAACAACTCTTTGGTTTTGAAAATGGTGAGTTCATGGACAAAATTCTCTTCCTCTCTTCTTCTTAGTTTTATTTTTCAAAATTTCCGTAGCATTGAAATTGTGTTAAAAATTTGTGGTCTGTTTTCAATTCCAAAACTTAACGTTGATTCTTGCTTATGTGCGACACTTGATTAGGTACTTGGTCCATGTTATGTGAATAGTAACTCAGATTCGAAGCTCACTAACTTCTTAAATAAGCATTTTATGAAAAAATGTGAATGAAAATAATTTAAAGATCTCACTCCAATCTATTTCTATCTCGATTTCCAACAACAGGTTTCAGCATTTCAAAAGTTACGGTCAGATGAAACATTTAGCAAATTAGATCGTTCTGCAAAAAAATCATCCACAATTGGCAAAAATTAGCATAATTATTACGCGAACTGCTGAAATGACTCTTACATGTGTTGATAAAAAATAGAATAACGGTTATTGCTTTCGTTTCGTTTTTTATTAACTTTTCAAAGCAAAGATATAAATCGGCATTGTTGCTTTTAAATATTTCAATTTTCGTAACTCTCAAAATATTAAAAAATATTATTGTTGGAATTTGAGATTGAAACAGTTTTGATCGGGGTCTTTAATTTATCTTCAGTTACACTTCTTCATAAAAAGCTTATTTAATAAATTACCGAGTTCCATATCAGAGTTACTATTCACATAACAGGGTTGGGTTGTTTTACCTCTGAGCGGCACTTTTTTGCACAACATGGGCTAAATGACCAGGTCACAAGGACCCCGAAGGCTCAGAGAAGGTTGGGGGAGGGGACCCATTGGAACAGCTGTTGGGAGACATATGGTAGCCCCCCATCAAGTCCATCCAGCGTGTTTTTTAACGTGCACAGGGTATGTCTCTCCCGCACACGGGGCCACGGCTTAACGTCCCATCCGACGGACGGCGGTTTTTTCAAGCCCATCGGTGTCCCCTACTGACACCGTGGGCAGGGCGGGGAATTTTGCGGAGATAAATCTCAACGCTGACCCAGCTGGGACTCGAACCTGGGAACTACAAATTACGAGCCTGGCGCGCTACCGACTGAGCCACCCCCGCCCCCACATAACAGGGAATTGTACAGTCGCTCAAAAAAAAGTATCCGAACGAAGGTTGATTGATATCATAACGTTCGGATACTTTTTGAGCGACTGTACCTCGTAAAGTGGCTGATGAGTTGTGTAACTGGCTGGATACGTCGATTTTTTCGATTTTTTCTCAATTTATTAATCTGTCAATGGATAATGACATTTCTATTTTTTATCACTAAGGAATTAAAATTTTTGCTACGTCTTCCCAAAAACAAGTGTGCTTGTTAATTTTTCCCATTTCTTATTTCAACTGTTTCTAAAATAAATTCTTTGACTTCTTCTGACTTGAAATTGTATTTTAATCAACAAAGGATGTGGTTTGTTAATGATGGGCTTCTCACTCATTATGCTGGATTAGCATATTGATCTATAATATCCGAATTCTCTTCAGTGACGACGGATTTAATTCATTTTTTCCGATGTACACATAAGGCCGTGTGATGATGTTTCTATAAATATCAGACTCCCTGACATCTCTTCTTAGGGGAGCCATAGATACGGTGACCATATTCTTTTTGAGAAAATAAAGGTCAAATCAGAAATTGTTTCATAATAAAAAAAAGCAGGTTGAATTTATTTGTTTCACTAAAACTAAAAAGCTTTATAATATTTATTATAAAATTTAAGCATATACGTAGCATTTTAAACAATCATATTATTACTTAAAAAATTTTAATTTTGATACTAAGAATGAACTTTTTTTAATAAATCAGGTTTGTGTTTTAAAAATTCATAAAACTGTATACAATTCATGTCAAAGTTGCATTTGGTATAAATGAATGATTTCAATGTTTCGATTTTTAATTTGGTTTTTTCACTGGTCCACATATTGTTCGCTAATCAAAATATTCGTTCAGTGGGGGCATTAGATCCAGACAGACATAAGAAAAATTCAACGTTTTTTAAAAGATACGTGTTTATCTGTGAATATTTAAAAAATTTTAACCCATCTACTCCGCGCCAATATTCAGTTTACCATTTTAATTCACAAAAAAAGGACAAAATGGCCATTTTGGAAAAAATCTAAAGGACAGATCATTGAAATAAATTACTGTCCTCTTAAATGAAGGACGTATGGTCACCGCTGGACCTGATGATAAGGGGGTCGAGGCCCCCTTTACAAATAGGTTCAGCTTAGAAAGAAGGATGTATAAGAAGTATGGTCACCGTAGCCATAGATCATCAGCATTGAACTCAGTGCGCAGAACACTGAACTTTATTCTACTTCTCCAGAATG
This sequence comes from Ryuthela nishihirai, assembly GCA_038380435.1. Taxonomy (NCBI): domain Eukaryota; kingdom Metazoa; phylum Arthropoda; class Arachnida; order Araneae; family Heptathelidae; genus Ryuthela; species Ryuthela nishihirai. The sequence continues at coordinate 48,189,885 of JAWZYU010000024.1, read as the reverse complement.
AATTATTTCGTTTGAAAAAAAAAAAATCTTTGGTCTTTCTCATAAAATGGAACGTAACCTTTACGTTGTTCAATTTTTTTTTATTCTTCAATCGTTGCTTGCCACAGAAGTCTAACAATTTAATACTGCCCCAAAGGATATCTGCGAGGAATTCGAGACCTCAGCAGAAAAGGCAACACAAGAAAGAAACAGCCATGGCTTATTCGGATTCGAACCCAGATCCTTTCGATCAGTAGCCGAGCACAGTAACAACAATTATGATTAATTTCTTATATGCTGCTCTAAAAAATATAACGTGGAAGCGGTAAAAAAAGCCAGAAAACTGGAACCTGGAACGAAATTGAAAATTTCCAGAAGAAATGTTTTATTTCTCATTCTCTCCCACGTCTGTCCCTATAGCGTAAGTCATGGATAGTGATTATGCATATTGCAGTGTCTATTAACTGTAACGAACAGCTCTTCCCATGGAACAAAAAGGGCTCTAAGCCTAATGACAGTGACCACCGCCAGCCCAGCCTGTTCGGGTATTGATCGGTTGACATCTCGAGCCGGCATGGTCAGTCGCGAGCAGACCAATATGGCGTCTGACTTGCTGACTGGTCTGTCTGTGAAGGCCACGACACACGAGAATGGTGATGCCTTTGCCGGGATGGCATGGCCGAAGATTTCATGGGTGAGTGATAAACTTTCATATTCTTTGATAAAAGAGCAGTGATAAGGGTAGTCAGGAAGTATTGCACTCAGATAAAGGAAAGCTTTTTGCAGAATGAATGTAAATTTATGTCATGCAAGTAGGAATGCCAAATTCCGAAGTTATTGCCTTCTAAAATTTTTTAAGGAAAAACATCACTAGTGAAAAGTTTTAGAGATTTAGGAAAAGAAATTATTCGATTTGTGACTTTGAATGATGTCCTTTCAGTATTCATTATTACACATTAGGAAAGCGAAAATTTCAACCATCGCCAGTCATAAGAATTTTGTTACAACTTTTGAATGTATAAATAGCAACTCTTATCCAAAAAGTGTTTATTTTACAAATGCAGCTTTTCTCTAAAGGTTTATTAAATTCTAGCATTTTTTTTAAAGCAGTCTACACAAAACTTGATATTTCCAAATCAAGATAAAGTTATAATGCGAAACATCATAATTTATGTAAAGATTAAACTGTAGGAAATGCAGTAATGTAGCATAAACTGCCCCCATTTTCGCTAAAATGTTTATCATTATTTTCTACATTTTCTTTTTTTTTTTTTATTTTATATCCACATTCTCTAGGTGTGACTCTTTAAGAACCATTTTTTAATCCCACACTAAAATTTTGATAAAGTTTCAGTTGATAACAATTCTCTAGATCAATGGTTCTCAACCTTTTATGCTTCACGTACACCCTGGAAATGGGTATGTAACTGGCGTACCCCTTGTAAAGATAGATAAAACTATAGTTATAGTATAACAATGGGAATAAAATAAAACATAAATATATCAGTGGTTCTCAACCTTTTATGCTTCACGTACCCCCTGGAAATGGGTATGTAACTGGCGTACCCCTTGTAAAGATAGATAAAACTATAGTTATAGTATAACAATGGGAATAAAATAAAACATATATATCAGTGGTTCTCAACCTTTTATGCTTCACGTACCCCCTGGAAATGGGTATGTAACTGGCGTACCCCTTGATAGATAGATAAAACTATAATTATAGCATAACAATGGGAATAAAATAAAACATATATATCAGTGGTTCTCAACCTTTTATGCTTCACGTACCCCCTGGAAATGTGTACGTAACTGGCGTACCCCTTGTAAAGGTAGATAAAACTATAGTTATAGTATAACCATGGGAATAAAATAAAACATATATATATATATCAGTGGTTCTCAACCTTTTATGCTTCACGTACCCCCTGGAAATGTGTATGTAACTGGCGTACCCCTTGTATAGATAGATAAAACTATAGTTATAGTATAACAATGGGAATAAAATAAAACATAAATATATCAGTGGTTCTCAACCTTTTATGCTTCACGTACCCCCTGGAAATGGGTATGTAACTGGCGTACCCCTTGCATAGATAGATAAAACTATAGTTATAGTATAACAATGGGAATAAAATAAAACATATATATCAGTGGTTCTCAACCTTTTATGCTTCACGTACCCCCTGGAAATGGGTATGTAACTGGCGTACCCCTTGATAGATAGATAAAACTATAATTATAGCATAACAATGGGAATAAAATAAAACATATATATCAGTGGTTCTCAACCTTTTATGCTTCACGTACCCCCTGGAAATGTGTACGTAACTGGCGTACCCCTTGTAAAGGTAGATAAAACTATAGTTATAGTATAACCATGGGAATAAAATAAAACATATATATATATATATCAGTGGTTCTCAACCTTTTATGCTTCACGTACCCCCTGGAAATGTGTATGTAACTGGCGTACCCCTTGTAAAGATAGATAAAACTATAGTTATAGTATAACAATGGGAATAAAATAAAACATAAATATATCAGTGGTTCTCAACCTTTTATGCTTCACGTACCCCCTGGAAATGGGTATGTAACTGGCGTACCCCTTGCATAGATAGATAAAACTATAGTTATAGTATAACAATGGGAATAAAATAAAACATATATATCAGTGGTTCTCAACCTTTTATGCTTCACGTACCCCCTGGAAATGGGTATGTAACTGGCGTACCCCTTGATAGATAGATAAAACTATAATTATAGCATAACAATGGGAATAAAATAAAACATATATATCAGTGGTTCTCAACCTTTTATGCTTCACGTACCCCCTGGAAATGTGTACGTAACTGGCGTACCCCTTGTAAAGGTAGATAAAACTATAGTTATAGTATAACCATGGGAATAAAATAAAACATATATATATATATCAGTGGTTCTCAACCTTTTATGCTTCACGTACCCCCTGGAAATGTGTATGTAACTGGCGTACCCCTTGTATAGATAGATAAAACTATAGTTATAGTATAACAATGGGAATAAAATAAAACATATATATCAGTGGTTCTCAACCTTTTAAGCTTCACGTACCCCCTGGAAATGTGTATGTAACTGGCGTACCCCTTGTATAGATAGATAAAGCTATAGTTATAGTATAACAATGGGAATAAAATAAAACAGATATGCATATATTAAATTTTGTATTCATAAATTACATATATTGATAAACACAAAAAAATGACATAAACAATAACAAATTTTATAAAATTATTAACATTTTACTGGGTAATCGACTTTTGAGCTCTCATGGCGTACCCCAAAAAATTTTACCGCGTATCCCACGTTGAGAACCCCTACTCTAGGTAATGAGTTAAAAATAAGTCCAATTTTATCATTTCTGACACGTTTACCGTAATTGCGTGGAAATATTTAAAAAATTTATTCTTTTTAGATCACTGAAATTGATGGTTGCGTTTAAATTTTTAAAAGTTGCCCCCAATCGACTTCGGTTTCTCTCTTGACTTTTATGTACTGAAGAATTGAATGAATTTTATGAATTTTTTATGAATTTTTTATGAATTGAATGAATTTTATGAACTGAAGAGTGATTTCGCTATGAAAAGAGCTCTCGATATTTTGTTGTCATAAAATTGACATCCTAGGTCAGTCGAAAATCGCTTCAAAGGAAGCCGCTGAAGAAATTAATTCTTTCCAGTCTCTAAATCATTTTCTTTAAACTAAAGCGTTTAAAAAAATAAGAAATAACATGAGTTATAAAGCACGTTTTAATAGCATATCTCTACAAATTTATAAATTGCCATTTCATTTTAACATATTTCCGAGAAAATACAGATTTAGATACAGTCACTCAAAAAAGTATCCGAACACTATGGTTGATTACAAAATTCAGAAAAAATATCTGGCAACGAAATGTGTACGCACACGGATGTTGCCAGATCACTAATTTCTAAAAAAATCGTTGCCAGATATTTTTTCTGAATTCTGTAATCAACCACAGTGTTCGGATATTTTTTTGAGCGACTGTATGGCCGATTTAAAGATGTTCAAGGAATATATAGAGTCGAAAATTCTACATAATATAACTCTTTAATTCAATAAACAAGTAGGTCAAGACACCCGAATATAAAATGGCCTGTAAGCCCTCAGTAATATTGTTTTACTTTTTGTTTCCCAAGTTTTAAAGTACACTTGAATGATGCAAAATTTTTAATTTGGAGTAATATTTTCTTCCTGTGCAATCAGCAAAACTGATATTGCGGGCAATTTCTTTTATTTTTTTAAAATTAATTTCAGGACGAATCAAGCAGCGAAAGGTTTAAGTTAGGATAGTTAGATTCTTTTTAAATATAATGAATCTAGCTCTTTTTTTAGACGATGTACAGTTGCAAGAACTCCCATCTCCTCCGACAAGAGAGTTTAGATTGAGGCTACGGCATCTGTCTACGGCTAGAAGACCGGCATGTTCGCCGCGCATCATGCCGGTGCCTTCGGGTAACCGGGAGCAGCACTTCCCGCTAACGCGCCCGCCGGGCAATGCAACTAAAACGGTCAACAGCGTAAGGAGCGGGTGGACAGGGAAAACATCCTTTCTCCCCCGACACTTCCCTCCCTTGCGTTTCCAGGGGCAACGGGAGAGCCACGACCATCTGTCAACAGCGTTTCCTCGGTGACCTTTGTTGTCGTTCGCCGAATTTCGTTACTTTCTCCGGCGGTTCACGACCACATCCGTCACTTGGCTACCTCCCACTGGGTTCTTGGTCGGTGTCCGCTGATAATTGCTCCGACTGGTCACCCCATCTCTCCTTGGACGTCGGCTTCATCCTAGCTTCTACTTCCCTACTAACTTGGTGACCTCCTCTTCGCTGGAGGAGCGGTCAGTGAATGGCCTTGATCGAAAACCTCGACCGGTTGGACCCCTGTTGACCCTACACGAGGCTACCATTTCCGTTTCGGGAGTGGGTTGCTCTTTCCTCCGAAGATCATCCCACCGTTCCTCAACTCATTAACGTCCTTGACCTTGACACAGTTGGCAAGCAAATGCTGACCTGGGAAGAAAGTTCTGATTCAGTCCGTGGATGGCTAAGAGAGTAAACAGATAAGAGAGCAAACACATCGCTGACTCTTCAAGGAGATCGATTCGAAGTCGTTAACGAGTGCAATTCATTCAGCAGTAAATTATTATACTTTTGAATATTGCTTTTAAAACGATAAAACTTACCAGTTTTTTTTTTTCAATTTGTCTCCTGTCAGACCTCTGTGGCAAGCATATGATGCTTGAGGGGGTATTTATTTTATTTTTCATTTTATAAAAATTTAAATATTAAACTTAAATAAGCTGCTATAAAATCGTTAGAATTACTGACATAACGGCAACATTTAGAGTCAGTAGACATTTCTAAAAATAGATAATCAGTGGATGTATTAGAAATAGGATTAGACCTGGGATTTGAAATGTGCCGATTATAGTTTTCTTAAAGACGGTAATAATTTTCGCAAGTCCCGTGGCCGAGTGGTTAGCACGCTTGGATACTTATTTAAGGGACCTGGGTTCGAGCCCCGGATTAGGCATGGATGTGTGTGTCGTTTTTCTGCTGAGGTCCTGCCATCCTCTCAGATCTCTTACTGTGGCATATTAAACTGACAGGCTCCTGTCAGACCTCTGTGGCAAGCAGCTGCTTGAGGGGGTATTTATTATTATTGACCCTAATGTCCAGTAGCGAAATAAGTGTCATTTTTTTTCTGGGGAGGTAGAAATTAGCATACCTTACATATAAAGGAGAGAGTTTGTGTGTTTGTCTGTCCTCTTGTACATTCATCCTCCAAAAGAGTTAGAGGACCCAAACGTTGCTTGAATTTTCCCTGCAACCAGAAGAAGATTACTGGCTATGTGCAAACCGGCTAGGCTCAGCCAAAACCGGTGTGGACCGGATTGAATTCCTCGAAGTTTTAATAGATTCAACATTAAACAACATTGAAAATGATTATGTCCTACAGATTTAACATTAAAGTTTGTTTCTGTTTTTGAGTTATAACGCAATTGTTTCAGAAATGGGAATGTTTGCAGGAGAGAGAGACACGAGCATTTTTTAACGAAAATTAATTTTCTGTCTTCGAAACTGAAACTCCCCCCTCCCCCCCCCGATCTGTCCCTATCAGGAGGCCCTTGACTCTAATGAGAACTCAATGAAGTTTCATGTTGTTGGTACAGTCGCTCAAAAAAATATCCGAACACTACGGTTCATTACAGAATTAAGAAAAAATATCTGGCAACGATTTTTTTTAGAAATTAGTGATCTGGCCAGATCACTAATTTCTAAAAAAAAAAATCTGGCCAGATCACTAATTTCTAAAAAAAAAAAAAAAAAAACGTTGCCAGATATTTTTTCTTAATTCTGTAATTAACCGTAGTGTTCGGATATTTTTTTGAGCGACTGTACCAACAACATGAAACTTCATTGAGTTCTCATTAGAGTCAAGGGCCTCCTGATAGGGACAGAGCGGGGGGGAGGGGGGAGTTTCAGTTTCGAATAGGCAGATTCTTGAGAAATGTTTCGAGTTTCAGAAACCTTTGGTTGCTAGCTTTGTTGATTTCAAAAAGGCTTTCGACTCTGTTGATCGTCATAATTTGTGGTTGATTGTGAGATCACATGGTATACCAGACAAGTTAGTTAACATAATGAAAGCTCTCTATAATAACACTGAGTCGTGTGTGAGAGTTGGTAAGGCTTGTAGCAATTGGTTTAGCATTACTTCTGGTGTTCGACAAGGGTGCATTTTGTCTCCTTTTCTCTTTAGCTTGGTTATTGATTATTTTATGCAAAATTCACTTCAAGGGAAAGATTTTGATCTTAAATGGGCTGGAGATACGAAAATTTCTGATTTAGATTATGCTGATGATTTAGCCCTTTTGGCAAATGATGTTGATGAGATGAACTCTTTCATTCGAGCTGTTGATGAGACTGGTAGTAGAGTAGGTTTGGTTATAAACAGAGAGAAAACTAAAGTGATGAAAATTGGTCAGGCAGGTTGTGATTCAGTTAATCTGAATGGTTGCAGTCTTGAGCAGGTGTCACAGTTTAATTATCTTAGGAGCTATGTAACTGATACTGGTGATGTGCGGCATGAGATTAACAGACGAATAGGTATTGCTGCCGGGACTTTTAAGAATCTATGGAGATTGTGGAGAAATAGGCGTATACACCTAAAGACTAAAATTAGACTGTATAATAGTTTGGTTCTTTCTAGGGTTAGTTATGGTAGTGAAACTTGGACGCTGTGTAAACAAGATAACAGGAAACTAGATGCTTTTGATTCTAGATGCTTACGCAGTATCTTGGGTATTAGGTGGTTCAACTTTGTAACTAATGATGAGGTTAGGCAAAGGAGTCTGCAACCTCCTTGAAGCAGCATATTGTGCAGAGAGAGACTCCGCTGGTTTGACCATGTTGCCCGTATGGATAATTATAGATTGGCGAATAGGGTTATGAACAGTGTGCCTAGAGACCTCAGAAGGAGGGGGAGACCTAGGATGCGGTGGGCAGACAATGTCAAACAGAATCTACAGACCTAGGATGCGGTGGGCAGACAATGTCTTGTTAGAATTGGTGTACAGTGGCCGGATGCAGCAGATGTAGCTCAGGACAGATATGCTTGGAGAATTAAACTGCGCGGTCTGGTTGGACCTCCGTAGCCCATGGCTGCTTGAGGATGACGACGACGACGACGACGATGATGATGATGATGATGATGATCTGGCAACTTTCGTGTCACGTGATTACAGAATTCAGGAAAAATACCTGGAGCGTGTACAGCAACTGTACACGCTCCAGTTACCGTTCACAGCAAACTGGAGCGTGTAGAGCAACTGCACAGGCTCCAGTTTCCTGTGAACGGTAACTGCACACGCTCAATATTTCCGTGAGTGAGCCCACACGATCCAGGTCTTTGTGAGCTCACACGATCCAATGTGCTGTGAACATTAACCGCAACCGCTCCAGTTTGCTGTGAACGGTAACTGCACACGCTCTATATTCATTGCATTATACCCCCTCAAGCAGCTGCTTGCCAGAGGTCTGACAGGAGCCTGTCAGTTTATATGCCACAGTAGAAGATCTGAGAGGATGGCAGGACCTCAGCAGAAAAACAACACGAACATCCATGCCTTACCCGGGGCTCGAACCCAGGTCCCGTAGATCAGTAGCCAAGCGCGCTAACCACTCGACCACGGGACATATTAAAAAATATCCGAACACTACGGTTGATTACAGAATTAAGAAAAAATATCTGGCAACGATTTTTTTAGAAATTAGTGATCTGGCAACTTTCGTGTCACGTGATTACAGAATTCAGGAAAAATATCTGGAGCGTGTACAGCAACTGTACACGCTCCAGTTACCGTTCACAGCAAACTGGAGCGTGTGCAGTTACTGCACACGCTCAATATTTCCGTGAGTGAGCCCACACGATCCAGGTCTTTGTAAGCTCTCACGATCCAATGTGCTCTGAACATTAACCGCAACCGCTCCAGTTTGCTGTGAACGGTAACTGCACACGCTCAATATTTCCGTGAGTCAGCCCACACGATCCAGGTCTTTGTGAGCTCACACGATCCAGGTCTTTGTGAGCTCACACGATCCAATGTGCTGTGAACATTAACCGCAACCGCTCCAGTTTGCTGTGAATGGTAACTGCACACGCTCTATATTCATTGCATTATATATTCATACGCATTATATATATTAAAAAAATATCCGAACACTACGGTTGATTACAGAATTCAGAAAAAATATCTGGCAACGATTTTTTTAGAAATCAGTGATATGGCAACCTTCGTGTCACGTGATTACAGAATTCAGGAAAAATATCTGGAGCGTGTACAGCAACTGCACACGCTCAATATTTCCGTGAGTGAGCCCACACGATCCAGGTCTTTGTGAGCTCACACAATCCAATGTACTGTGAACATTAACCGGATCTGGCAACCTTCGTGTCACGTGACACGAAGGTTGCCATATCACTAATTTCTAAAAAAAACGTTGCCAGATATTTTTTATGAATTCTGTAACCAAACATAGTGTTCGGATACGTTTTTGAGCGACTGTACAGCTCAGAGGTAAAATAATCCCTTTTCAGCTAAACAAACTCCCATCGCCAACAGTAAGATTTAAATTTGAACAAGAATAAGGGCAAAACCGAACTTAAACCGTTGATATTGACATTGAATTTGGAAGTCGAGTGACATTAACCCTCAGGGATTCCCTCTACGACCTATTCGTTAATGCCGAAGCTTGACTCACACCACGAATGGCTCCTTTTATTATAGCGAGATCGGAGAGGCGCAAATTGCATCCGCAAACTAATAAATGCCACTCGCATTTAGCAAGCAGTGTTGTGGGAGACAGAGAGAAATAGCTGGAAGTAAAACATATCCTTAAAGTTCACTTGATTATTAAGAAAGGAAATTCTGTGATTCCTTTTACAAAGTTTGATGCGACAAAAAATCCAGTAATGATAACGCTCTTTAAAGTTCAAATGTTCAAACAATGCTTTTGACATAGTAGAATGAATAGAGAAAATTTAATTTCTGCTGAACATTACAAGGCATCCGGTTAAACTCCAAGTAAACTTTTTTTCATGAGCTTCTTTTTTTAGACTCTGTATACAGTCGCTGAAAAAAATATCCGAACACACGAAGGTTGCCAGATCACTAATTTCTAAAAAAAAAAAATCGTTGCCAGATATTTTTTCTGAATTCTGTAATCAACCATAGTGTTCGGATATTTTTTTCAGCGACTGTACATTGTGTAATCAACCCAACCACAAAATTTCATCCCTCTCTGTCACTCAAAATTTGGTCTCTCATTTTCTTCATTTTCTCATCATCCGTTGATATTGACATTAAATTTGGTAGTGACATTAACCTCAGGGGTTAAGGATTGGGTTGTTTTACCTCTGAGCGGCACTATTTTGCACACCATGGGCTAAATGGCCAGGTCACATGGACCCCGAAGGCTCAGAGAAGGTTGGGGGAGGGGACCCACTGAAACAGCTGTTGGAAGACAGATCGTAGCCTCCCATCAAGGCCATCCAGCGTGTTCTTTAACGTGCACAGGGTATGGCTCTCCCGCACACTGAACCACGGCTTAACGTCGCATCCGACGACGGCGACGACGGCCTTTCCAAGCCCATCGGTGTCCCTTACTGACCGTGGGCAGGGCGGGGAGTTTTGCAGGGATAAATCTCGAGACACTGACCCAGCCGGGACTCGAACCTGGGAACTACAGATTACGAGCCTGGCTTGCTACCGACTGAGCCACCCCCGCCCCAGGGGTAAGACATTAAGAATAATCCTTCAAGGAAGCTTTTAGATACAGAAGGAAACTAGTGTCTATTAAATTTTCGAGTTGACGCTTTTCATCAGAATCACAAAAATTATTCAATTGAAACACGCGAACGACGTTTGTGCACTAACCTAGTTTGCAGGAACATAGAAATAAGACGAAATCGAACACCCTGCTGGATGCAAAAACGAGTGAAAAAAAACCACCACAAGCACGAAACCGCCACACGTAAGGTAAGGAGAGATCCTTTCGATATCCACCTGCTAGGGAAGGACTTCACAAAGAGCAAGGGAACAAGGGAGGGAGCTCCGCTGCTGCGGGTTCGGGAAAAGCATTCCGCGAACCCGTCTTCTGCAGCAGACTGCTGTAAAGGAAAACCGCACATCCTGGGGCAGACTCTTAACCTGTGGGTTACAGCAGACCGCGACCTCCGACCTATGCGAGTAGGTGCGGCGAAGCGCCCCAGGTTACGAGGAAAGAAGTTCAAAGTTGTTAAGGAGGCGCAGCTCAGGCGCTACTGTTGCGTTTTTATCTGTAAAGTTGCGGCTTCGAGTATGAAGATCGATTTCATGAAGTTTAAACTTCTCACGAGAAAGGATGGGTTCGTTTGGGATTGCTGGAAGACAAGTGAAAGAATACTTTTTTTGTCTTGTCAATGAATATTAGTTTCATTTCTGATGCGAAAGTATTACAGTTCTTCCCAGTCAGGATTATCATACTTCAGAGAAAGTTGGGTTGTTTTACCTCTGTCTAACATCCTACATCATTCGACTTTGTAAAAGGGCCCTTGGACCCTTTAGCATCTGGTGTTTTACCTCTGAGCGGTAATTTTTTGCACACAATGGCTAAATGGCCAGGTTACAAAGACACCAAGGGATCAGAGAAGGTTGGGGGAGGTGACCCAATGGAACAGCTAGCTGTTGGGAGACAGATGGTAGCCTCCCGTTAAGGCCATCCAGCGTGTTCTTTAATGTGCACAGGGTATGTCTCTCCCGCACACGGGCCACGGTTTAACGTCCCATGCGACGGACGGCGGCCTATCCAAGCCCATCGGTGTCCCCTACTGACCGTATGCATGGCGGGGAGATAGGGAAAGAGACCAGCTCTTAGCAGACAGATGGTAGTTTCCCGTCAACGCCATCCGGTTTGTTTTTTATCGTGCATTGTGTGTGGCTCTCCCGCACGTGGGAGGACTCCTTAACATCGCATCCGATAAAAGAGAGAACAAATTTACTACAGGTAAAATTTTGAGTTGAAATGAAAGGTTCTGCTTTGTTTGGGTTCTGTCTTTTTGGTTAATTGATTTGTCTTCAATGTGTTGATTATGTTTTTTCGCTATTTCACTGCAGATCTCGGTCAGATCTATCTTCGTCATCAATGGAAAAGTGACATTACAAGTTGGGCAATGTGCATTGACTGTTTCCATAGATACATAACGTTGGATTATTTCCTGTGAGTTTTTTCATTCATCTACACTTCCATTTGGGAACCACTAATTTTTTTTCTTTTCGAGTGAAAAAAATGCAAGAAATAACACCTCACCAACGTAATGACCTCGCCAATGTTACGTGAGATCCAAAGACCTGGATCGTGTGGGCTCACTCACGGAAATATTGAGCGTGTGCAGTTACCGTTCACAGCAAACTGGAGCGGTTGCGGTTAATGTTCACAGCACATTGGATCGTGTGAGCTCACAAAGACCTGGATCGTGTGGGCTCACTCAAGGAGATATTGAGCGTGTGAAGTTACCGTTCACAGCAAACTGGAGCGGTTGCGGTTAATGTTCACAGCACATTGGATCGTGTGAGCTCACAAAGACCTGGATCGTGTGGGCTCACTCACGGAAATATTGAGCGTGTGCAGTTACCGTTCACAGCAAACTGGAGCGGTTGCGGTTAATGTTCACAGCACATTGGATCGTGTGAGCTCACAAAGACTTGGATCGTGTGGGCTCACTCACGGAAATATTGAGCGTGTGCAGTTACCGTTCACAGCAAACTGGAGCGGTTGCGGTTAATGTTCACAGCACATTGGATCGTGTGAGCTCACAAAGACTTGGATCGTGTGGGCTCACTCACGGAAATATTGAGCGTGTGCAGTTACCGTTCACAGCAAACTGGAGCGGTTGCGGTTAATGTTCACAGCACATTGGATCGTGTGAGCTCACAAAGACCTGGATCGTGTGGGCTCACTCACGGAAATATTGAGCGTGTGAAGTTACCGTTCACAGCAAACTGGAGCGGTTGCGGTTAATGTTCACAGCACATTGGATCGTGTGAGCTCACAAAGACTTGGATCGTGTGGGCTCACTCACGGAAATATTGAGCGTGTGCAGTTACCGTTCACAGCAAACTGGAGCGGTTGCGGTTAATGTTCACAGCACATTGGATCGTGTGAGCTCACAAAGACTTGGATCGTGTGGGCTCACTCACGGAAATATTAAGCGTGTGCAGTTACCGTTCACAGCAAACTGGAGCGGTTGCGGGTAATGTACACAGCACATTGGATCGTGTGAGCTCACAAAGACCTGGATCGTGTGGGCTCATTCACGGAAATATTGAGCGTGTGCAGTTACCGTTCACAGCAAACTGGAGCAGTTGCGGTTAATGTACACAGCACATTGGATCGTGTGAGCTCACAAAGACCTGGATCGTGTGGGCTCATTCACGGAAATATTGAGCGTGTGCAGTTACCGTTCACAGCAAACTGGAGCGGTTGCGGTTAATGTTCACAGCACATTGGATCGTGTGAGCTCACAAAGACTTGGATCGTGTGGGCTCACTCACGGAAATATTGAGCGTGTGCAGTTACCGTTCACAGCAAACTGGAGCGGTTGCGGTTAATGTTCACAGCACATTGGATCGTGTGAGCTCACAAAGACTTGGATCGTGTGGGCTCACTCACGGAAATATTGAGCGTGTGCAGTTACCGTTCACAGCAAACTGGAGCGGTTGCGGTTAATGTTCACAGCACATTGGATCGTGTGAGCTCACAAAGACCTGGATCGTGTGGGCTCACTCACGGAAATATTGAGCGTGTGAAGTTACCGTTCACAGCAAACTGGAGCGGTTGCGGTTAATGTTCACAGCACATTGGATCGTGTGAGCTCACAAAGACCTGGATCGTGTGGGCTCACTCACGGAAATATTGAGCGTGTGAAGTTACCGTTCACAGCAAACTGGAGCGGTTGCGGTTAATGTTCACAGCACATTGGATCGTGTGAGCTCACAAAGACCTGGATCGTGTGGGCTCACTCACGGAAATATTGAGCGTGTGAAGTTACCGTTCACAGCAAACTGGAGCGGTTGCGGTTAATGTTCACAGCACATTGGATCGTGTGAGCTCACAAAGACCTGGATCGTGTGGGCTCACTCACGGAAATATTGAGCGTGTGCAGTTACCGTTCACAGCAAACTGTAGCGGTTGCGGTTAATGTTCACAGCACATTGGATCGTGTGAGCTCACAAAGACTTGGATCGTGTGGGCTCACTCACGGAAATATTGAGCGTGTGCAGTTACCGTTCACAGCAAACTGGAGCGGTTGCGGTTAATGTTCACAGCACATTGGATCGTGTGAGCTCACAAAGACCTGGATCGTGTGGGCTCACTCACGGAAATATTGAGCGTGTGCAGTTACCGTTCACAGCAAACTGGAGCGGTTGCGGTTAATGTTCACAGCACATTGGATCGTGTGAGCTCACAAAGACCTGGATCGTGTGGGCTCATTCACGGAAATATTGAGCGTGTGCAGTTACCGTTCGCAGCAAACTGGAGCGGTTGCGGTTAATGTTCACAGCACATTGGATCGTGTGAGCTCACAAAGACCTGGATCGTGTGGGCTCACTCACGGAAATATTGAACGTGTGCAGTTACCGTTCACAGCAAACTGGAGCGGTTGCGGTTAATGTTCACAGCACATTGGATCGTGTGAAATATCCGAAAAAATATCCGAACACTATGGTTGATTACAGAATTCAGAAAAAAATATATGGCAACGAATTTTTTAGAAATTAGTGATCTGGCAACCTTCGTGTCACGTGATTACAGAATTCAGGAAAAATATCTGGAGCGTGTACAGCACTGTACACGCTCCAGTTACCGTTCACAGCAAACTGTAGTGTGTGCAGTTACTGCACACGTTCCAGCTTATTGTGAACGGTAACTGCACACGCTCAATATTTCCGTGAGTGAGCCCACACGATCCAGGTCTTTGTGAGCTCACACGATCCAATGTGCTGTGAACATTAACCGCAACCGCTCCAGTTTGCTGTGAACGGTAACTGCACACGCTCAATATTTCCGTGATTTAGCCCACACGATCTAGGTCTTTGTGAGCTCACACGATCCAATGTGATGTGAACATTAACCGCAACCGCTCCAGTTTGCTGTGAACGGTAACTGCACACGCTCAATATTCCCTTGAGTGAGCCCACACGATCCAGGTTTTTGTGAGCTCACACGATCCAATGTGCTGTGAACATTAACCGGAACCGCTCCAGTTTGCTGTTAACGGTAACTGCACACGCTCCATATTCATTGCATTATATATTCATACGCATCATATATATTAAAAAGTATCCGAACACTATGGTTGATTACAGAATTCAGGAAAAATATATGGCAATGAATTTTTTAGAAATCAGTGATCTGGCAACCTTCGTGTCACGTGACACGGTTTCCAGATCACTGATTTCTAAAAAATTCGTTGCCATATATTTTTTCTGAATTCTGCAATCAACCATAGTATTCGGATATTTTTTGAGTGACTGTACAACAGCTGCAAAATTCAATATTTTTGAAAAAATTTCTCAAAGCTTCTCTTTCAACGCTTTTTCACAAATTTATCGACCAATGGAAATTCATTCAATTTGTAACAATGGCGACTCAAACTGTTGAAAAATTTTAAAAACGGAAGAAAAAATTTTCCGTCCTAACCCCCCCTCGAATAATACTTGCGGACATCCATGCTTGTTGCCAATATCAGAATGTCAAATGTTAACAATAATATTTACATTTAATCTATAATTTGCGATATTCATGCAGCAGATCAAAAGATCAGATTGCAAACCTGTTATACTAGAATTCCAGATTAAGATAGTACCAAATATTTATGTAAGAAAATTTTGAACTTGTCTGTAAGAAATCGTCATATAGTTTGTTTCTGAACATTGGCAACACTTTTTGGGTTAGGTTGTTTTATCTCTGAGCGGCACTTTTTTGCACACCGTGGGCTAAATGGCCAGGTCACATGGGCCCCGAAGGCTCAGAGAAGGTTGGGGGAGGGGACCCACTGGAACAGCTGTTGGGAGACAGATGGTAGCCTCTCGTCAAGGCCATCCAGCGTGTTCTTTAATGTGCACAGGGTATGGCTCTCCCGCACACGGGGCCACGGCTTAACGTCCCATCCGGCGGACGGCGGCCTTTCCAAGCCCATCGGTGTCCCCCTACTGACCGTGGGCAGGGCGGGGAATTTTCCAAGCCCATCGGTGTCCCCTACTGACCGTGGGCGGGGAATTTTGCGGAGATAAATCTCAACGCTGACCCAGCTGGGACTCGAACCTGGGAACTACAGATTACGAGCCTGGCGCGCTACCGACTGAGCCACCCCGCCCCCCCTTTGATCAATAACCAAGCACACTTGGCCAAGGGGGGAAATTTAAATTCTCTATTTTACCCAATAAAAACATTAAAGAAACGTCTGTGAAAATGTTACTAAAGACCAAGTCTGCATTTGAGCCCTGAATATTTTGTTGTACCCATTTGATTTCTGTCCTTAAATGTTAATCGCTTTTTTTTTAATTTCGATAGTTGCAATAGTGTGTTTTTTTCCATTGCTGACAAGTCTAATGATTTTTTCATCAGTCATCTCCTGTTCATATTTGCAGGTCACATCTCTAATTAACTACCATTTGACCCTGATCAGTTGAAGATGACCTTAGGAAGTGTGAATTGCTAGTGGATGATGATGATAATGATGCTCTAGAGCCTTTCAGTCAGCATGATTTCTTTTTTTCCCTAACATCGTACCATTATAACAACTGCATTTAAACGCTGAAGAGCAAGGGGTCAGTAATGCGCCAGGCTCGTAACCTGCAGTTCCTTGGCTCCAGTTCTCACCACGATCAGAAAAGAGACGCCGATGGATTCGAAAGGGCCATCCGTCGCATGCGAAATAAACCCGTGGTCCTGCCACTTGTTTATATTTGTGCCATAACTTGTGGACGTTAAAGAACAGAGTGCAGCTCAGTCGTAATAATCCAATTCTTATGAATTGGAACATTAAGAGACATTATGAGGAAGAGACATTAAGAAGTGCACCGTCTTACCATGTTAAATCTACCGACTGAGCCACCCTCATTGGCAACACTGTTCAAAGGGAAAAACTGCTTAATCAACGTTAAATAGAACCTAATTTTAATCGCGTCTCGATTTCATTTCGTTAATGGAGTCTTTATATATTATTTTGTTTTTTACATTTGAAAGTTTACAAGATATGAGTTATTTCCCGCTTATTCCCACGTGACTTCGAAAAACGCACTCCTTTTTTGCCCCTGGTTTGAAAGACCTATGACAGCCAAAATCAGAAACTTTCCTTTCTAATGAAACATAGTTTCATTTATCAGGATGCGTGACATCACAGAATAACCGATGCTGGGCAGCCGAGAAACCTCACTTATAATTCACGAAAATTCCCTTATTTGATCAAAAAATTAGTGTTTGGTGTAAAAATTTCGTAAAAGCTCAGTATTGGAATACCCCCCCCCCCCCCCCCCCCCCCCAAGAAATCATCGATTTGCAACGCTGCTTCAATTTGATTCTTGAAGAATTTGAAGAACATGAAAGGAACTGAAAGGAAAAGATGAGGAACTGATGATAGCTAATTGCAACAAGATGGAGCAACTGCTTACACAGGTAAAAAGGCATTGGGATATTTACGTGAAGATTTCGATGAAAGATTAATCTCTAGAGGTCTGTAGCAGCCCTGATCACCGGTGGTAGTTAGCGCGCTTGGCTACTGATCTAAGGGACTTGGTGTTCGAACCCGGGTGAGGCATGAAGGTTTGTGTTGTTTTTCTGCTGAGGCCCTGCCATCCTCTCAGACCTACTATGTCACATAGACCGACAGGCTACTGTCAGACCTCTGTGGCAAGCACCTGCTTGAGGAGTTACAACAACATGAAAAACAGAATGGATGTAAAGTTTCAGAGTCATCAGTGAAATCGTGTGACCATCCTCCCCTCCCCTCCTTGTTAACGCAAGCTGCCTCTCTTTTTAATCGACGTTTTTCTCTACTCAATTAAGAAAAAGGAACATAAATAAATATCCCCACAAGCAGCTGCTTGCCACAGACGTCTGACAGGAGCTTGCCAGTTTAATACGCCATAGTAGAAGGTCTGTGATGATGGTGAGAACTTAGTAGAAAGGTGGGGCGGGGGTGGCTTAGTCGGTAGCGCGCCAGGCTCGTAATCTGTAGTTCCCAGGTTCGAGTCCCAGTTGGGTCAGCGTTGAGATTTATCTCCACAAAATTCTCCGCCCTGCCCACGGTCAGTAGGGGACACCGATGGGCTTGGAAAGGCCTCCGTCCGTCGGATGGGACGTTAAGCCGTGGCCCCGTGTGCGGGAGAGGCATACCCTGTGCACGTTAAAGAACACGCTGGATGGCCTTGACGGGAGACTACCATCTGTCTCCCAACAGCTGTTCCAGTGGGTCCCCTCCCCCAACCTTCTCTGAGCCTTCGGGGTCCATGTGACCTGGCCATCTAGCCCATGGTGTGCAAAAAAGTGCCGCTCAGAGGTGAAACAACCCAACCCAACCTAGTAGAAAGGTAACACAAACACCTTTGTCTTACCGGAGGCTCGACCACGGGACCGCTATAGCAGCATAATGTATCAAATTATAATATTGAAATGCAAATATATGTTTCATTTGCATGCTAATGGAAAACAAATTTTAATTTAAAAGTCTTTTCCCGCCCCTTTAATATTCTGTGGTCCACGTCTGACGCACCCATTGCACACTTCCCCCTTCTGCACGGCCGTGAGGAATGCGCGCGTGATGATGTATTCCAATCTCCCAATTGTGAAAAGTCCAGCTGGTCACTCGGTATAAAAGAGGGTCCGAAAATCCCCGCCGACCTCTCCTGGTAGCCCTGTTCTCACACACACCGATTTCGTGATCGTGTGGTCTGGCGTACGGCACGCGTCCGCGAGACAGCGGCTCGTGCACGCATCTGGTCAGAGAAGCTCGTTCCCTTTGTCAACCCCTACCTGAGAGAGAGCGGAGAGCAGAGGTCATGCGGAGCAGCAGATGCAAAGAGGAAAGGGGTCCACTCTCGTGGGGAGAGAGAGAGAGACAGAGATGGATAAATTGCTTTCCGCTTCTTCTCAGTCTCTTCAGCTTCACAAAGGGAAAGGGAATCGGGACTTTCTTCTATTCGATAAGGAGAGAGAACGCACTCCGTTCAAAATTTTGTCTTTATGCCTTACAGAAGGGTGGTTGAAAGGCACTACAGTCCAAAATACACTGCCTGGACAAATTATTACGAGCGCGAAGTACCATGAAATATTGTACCGTCGCCCAAAAAAGTATCCGAACGCTATGGTTCATTACAGAATTCAGAAAAAATATCTGGCAACGTTTTTTTTAGAAATTAGTGATCTGGCAACCTTCGTGTCACGTGATTACAGAATTCAGGAAAAATATCTGGAGCGTGTACAGCAACTGTACACGCTCCAGTTAACCTGCTAACCACTTAGCACGCTAATAAAACTCCCAGCATTTAATAAAGATATAAAATGCATCATATAATAAACCTATGAAACCTTCTTTCAACACGTATCCAAAGATTCCTACACTTGGCAACGGCAGGCGACTTTTTGAGTTGTCGATGCAGTGTGTTGAGATGGGCAGAAATTCAGGGAGGATTACAAGACCTTATCCGTTTCTCGTGAATCCTTCTCCATCTGAAGACTGTCGCAAAAGTGTGCTGTTTTGGATGAAAGGCTTTTCCTTTTGTGTTTGATTAATTAACAATGTGTGCTGTTTTGGATGAAAGGCTTTTCTTTTTGTGTTTGATTAATTAACAATGTGTGCTGTTTTGGATGAAAGGCTTTTCTTTTTGTGTTTGATTAATTAACAATGTGTGCTGTTTTGGATGAAAGGCTTTTCTTTTTGTGTTTGATTAATTAACAATGTGTGCTGTTTTGGATGAAAGGCTTTTCTTTTTGTGTTTGATTAATTAACAATGTGTGCTGTTTTGGATGAAAGGCTTTTCTTTTTGTGTTTGATTAATTAACAATGTGTGCTGTTTTGGATGAAAGGCTTTTCTTTTTGTGTTTGATTAATTAACAATGTGTGCTGTTTTGGATGAAAGGCTTTTCTTTTTGTGTTTGATTAATTAACAATGTGTGCTGTTTTGGATGAAAGGCTTTTCTTTTTGTGTTTGATTAATTAACAATGTGTGCTGTTTTGGATGAAAGGCTTTTCTTTTTGTGTTTGATTAATTAACAATGTGTGCTGTTTTGGATGAAAGGCTTTTCTTTTTGTGTTTGATTAATTAACAATGTGTGCTGTTTTGGATGAAAGGCTTTTCTTTTTGTGTTTGATTAATTAATAATGTGTGCTGTTTTGGATGAAAGGCTTTTCTTTTTGTGTTTGATTAATTAACAATGTGTGCTGTTTTGGATGAAAGGCTTTTCTTTTTGTGTTTGATTAATTAACAATGTGTGCTGTTTTGGAAAGTGTTTAATTTCATTTGCTCTTGGAAGACTCCATGTCAGGGTTTCCCAACGTTTTTAAGTCCACAACCCGTTTCCGTAAATCCGAAATTGTTGGGACACACAATGAAAAAACATGCATAGCTATTCTTTTAAAAATGATCATTTGTTTTATTAGTTAATATAATTGCCCATTATTTCACAATTAATGAATATTTCGCATATTTTACATTTCCCTGAGAAGGCCGACAATATGAAACATTAGAAGGATAATTGAATGATAAAATTTTGCATAAACGTAAAAATTTCACGCCACACTATTTGGGAAGCAATGTCCTATGGCACATTCTGGAAAAATCCACTTAGGTGACATTTTCAGCACGGTCGACTCTAGAGGAGGATAAAAAAAAATACCCCCTCAAGCAGTCAGTTAATATACCAGAGTAGAAGGTCTGAGAGGATGGCAGGACCTCAGTAGAAAAATGACACGAACATCCATGCCTGACCCGAGAATCGAACCCAGGGACCGTAAATCAGCAGCCAAGCGCGCTAACCACTCGGCCACGGGACAGCTAGAGAAGGATAGATGAAATAAAATTAGTTTCATACTTACACTTATTAAATTATAGATACACTTATTAAGTTAAGTTAATATTACGTAAGTAGTTTAGTACTATTACACTTATTAAGTTTAGATATAAATAACATCTGTTGTTTCCCATTTCTTTATTTTCATCCTTTTCTGAAGATAAAAAGATGTGAAAATGAGGTGAACACAATTTAAAAAACTGTAAGTACTGAGATTTAACATGGTAAGACGCTGCACTTCTTAATGTCTCTTGGGGGCGGGGGTGGCTCAGTCGGTAGCGCGCCAGGCTCGTAAAATCTACAGTTCGCAGGTTCGAGTCCCAGCTGGGTCAGCGTTGAGATTTATCTCCGCATAACTCCCCGCCCTGCCCACGGTCAGTAGGGGATACCGATGGGCCTTGAAAAGGCCGCCGTCCGTCGGATGGGACGTTAAGCCGTGGCCCCGTGTGCGGGAGAGCCATACCCTGTGCACGTTAAAGAACACGCTGGATGGCCTTGACGGGAGTCTACCATCTGTCTCCCAACAGCTGTTCCAGTGGGTCCCCTCCCCCAACCTTCTCTGAGCCTTCAGGGTCCTTGTGGCCTGGCCATTTAGCACATGGTGTGCAAAAAAGTGCCGCTCAGAGGTAAAACAATCCAATCTTAATGTCTCTTCCTCAAAATGTCTCTTAATGTTCCAATTCATAAGAATTGGATTATTACGACTGAGCTGCACTCTGTTCTTTAACGTCCACAAGTTATGGCACAAATATAAACACGTGGCAGGACCACGGGTTTATTTCGCATGCGGCGGATGGCCCTTTCGAATCCATCGGCGTCTCTTTTGTGATCGTGGTGAGAACTGGAGCCAAGGAACTGCAGATTACGAACCTGGCGCATTACTGACCCCTTGCTCTTCAGCGTTTAAATGTAGTTGTTATAATGGTACGATGTTAGGGAAAAAAAGAAATCATGCTGACTGAAAGGCTCTAGAGCATCATCCACTAACAATTCACATTTCCTAAGGTCATCTTCAACTGATCAGGGTCAAATGGTAGTTAATTAGAGATGTGACCTGCAAATATGAACAGGAGATGACTGATGAAAAAATCATTAGACTTGTCAGCAATGAAAAAAAAAAAACGCTATTGCAACTATCGAAAATAAAAGAAAAAGCGATTAACATTTAAGGACAGAAATCAAATGGGTACAGTCGCTCAAAAAAGTATCCGAACACCATGGTTGATTACAGAATTCAGAAAAAAATATCTGGAAACGATTTTTTAGAAATTAGTGATCTGGCAACTTTCGTGTCACGTGACACGAAGGTTGCCAGATCACTAATTTCTAAAAAAATCGTTGCCAGATATTTTTTCTGACTTCTGTAATCAACCATAGTGTTCGGATACTTTTTTGAGCACTGTACAACAGAATATTGAGAGCCCAAATGCAGACTTGGTCTTTAGTAACATTTTCACAGACGTTTCTTTAATGTATTTATTGGGTAAAATATAGAATTTAAATTTCCCCCCTTGGCAAAGTGTGCTTGGTTATTGATCAAAGGGGGGCGGGGGTGGCTCAGTCGGTAGCGCGCCAGGCTCGTAATCTGAAGTTCCCAGGTTCGAGTCCCAGCTGGGTCAGCGTTGAGATTTATCTCCGCAAAATTCCCCGCTCTGCCCACGGTCAGTAGGGGACACCGATGGGCTTGGGTGACTCAGTCGGTAGCGCGCCAGGCTCGTAATCTGTAGTTCCCAGGTTCGAGTCCCAGCTGGGTCAGCGTTGAGATTTATCTCCGCAAAATTCCCCGCTCTGCCCACGATCAGTAGGGGACACCGATGGGTTTGGAAAGGCCGCCGTCCGTCGGATGGGACGTTAAGCCGTGGTCCAGTGTGCGGGAGAGCCATATCCTGTGCACGTTAAAGAACACGCTGGATGGCCTTGACGGGAGGCTACCATCTGTCTCCCAACAGCTGTTCCAGTGGGTCCCCTCTCCCAACCTTCTCTGAGCCTTCGGGGTCCTTGTGACCTGGGCATTTAGCCCATGGTGTGCAAAAAAAGTGCCGCTCAGAGGTAAAACAACCCAACCCAACCTACTGAACAAAGGTACCTGGGTTCCAGTCCTAGGGAAAGCTTAGATGTTTGTTTTGTCTTTCTGCTGAGGTCTCGATCTTCCTCACAGATCTTCTCTATGGCGTATTAAACCGACAGGCTCCTGTCAGACTCTGTGGCAAGCAGCTGCTTGAGGAGGTTTTTTTTTTTCTGTTTATAATGAAGCAATACAATATATGAAGTATCCTTCGAAGTCATGATTGAAACAACTTTTTATTATAGAAAATGTCCTGAAATCTAACTCTCGTAAAAAGTCAAAATATGCGGATGAAATATAGTGCTTTTCATACCCAGAGAGAGACAATCGTCAGAGTCATTACTGCGGATTCGAGCCGATGCTTACGCAAAGAAAGAGCCAAGAAGAAAGAGCCAAGAGCTGTACTGCGATGTTAAGGACTGGGAATACCAGACTGGGAAGTGCCGAATATTGTCCGACTGATTCGCAAATAAGAGACCTTCATCCGTTGTTTCAGCAGAAGTCTGCTATTGGATGAAATGATCTTGTACGTTGAATCCGATGTCCGCTAACTCGAGGTCCGTTAAATCGGGGATTTACTGTAGATGGAAAAAAATAAACAATGAAGTATTCTAGACAGATGAAGAGAAAGAGAAACGCAATATATGAAGAGACATTAAGATGTTTCTTTAAAAAACGCAATATATGAAGAGACATTAAGATGTTTCTTTAAGAAGAAATGTCGAAGGGAAATGACTAAGAGGAAGTCATTTCAGTTCAGTCACGAGGAGCGACTGAAAGTGCTCAATATTCACTCCTTGGAATGGAGAAGGTTGTTGGTTCACGATCTAAAAATCTGTTATAAAATAATTAACAACCTTCTCTATTCAAACCAGGTCGAGCCATTAATTCGTGTCTTGGACTTTAGCAGAACATGGACGCATCCTCAATGTATACATATTCCTCGTGCTAGAACAAACTGTAAATATCATTCCTTCATATGCCGAGTAGTTGATCGTGTTTGGAACTCTCTACCTCCTGATGTTGTGTGGTATTTTCAAACTTTGTGTATTTTCAAAGATCGGCTAAATACAGTCCACTTGGCTAAGTTTCTAAAATGTTTTAAGTTTCGTTATATATGTAATTATATGTTCTCAATGTGTGTACCATAGTGTAAACCACAACAAGTGTTAATCACATTGTAAATATTTCTCTGTTTCTGATGTCTTGAGCGGTGTTAACGTACATTTCTGCATCTTCTTCTCAGTGAATAAATAATTTAAAGTAAGAGCCATCCCGTGGTCGAGTGGTTAGCGCGATTGGCTACTGATCTAAGGGACCTGGGTTCGAGCCCCTGATAAGGCATGGATGTTTGTGTTGTTTATCTGCTGAGGTCCTGCCATTCTAATAGCCTTCTACTATGGCATATAAACTGACAGGTTCTTGTCAGACCTCTGTGGCAAGCAGCTGCTTGAGAGGGTATTAATTTATTTTTAAATATGCTATCAAATTATCTGAGTTACAAAACCTTGCAGAATACTACAATAAAAAAAAACAGTAAAGAAGGAAAAAAAAAAGGTGATAGAGAAGAAGACGAAGTTGAGGAGGAATGAGTAGACTGGAAAATTCTTCTGAGAGAGACCTTTTTGCATTTGAATTAAAGTATGTAAATCCAAAGAAAGTATGTAAATCATATGGAAAAACAAAACGAGTAAATTAACTGATAAAATTTAAAGATCGAGAGCTGAAAAAAAGATGATAATTTTCGTTTTTTTTTTTCTGTACAGATGAGCTTGACACACGTGATCAGAAAAGTATATCTCAATTGGGAAAACAGATGATAAATGGAAAAAGTTGGATAGAACTTATAGAAAGAAGATAAACCCTTAGGGTAGTTGTGGAACAGGTAGAATACACGAGTAGCAAAGGTGAGATAGAATTCTTCTTGTTGTTGCATCTTCAGAATCGTTCACGAAAGGGGCAAGAAATAGCGAAATAAACGAAGCTCACACACCTACACACGAAGCCGAATTGGGGGAGGGAGCACAAATGAACGACCCCCCCCTCCTCCTCGCTTCCTCACTCGACAGAGAAGAAGCCAACCAATCAGCATCCAGGCAGTACTGCTGCTTGTCGATCGAGCTATCGATTGTCCCTTCCATTTGACATCCGGGCAGCTGGCCTTACCAAATTGGCTCGGCGGGGTTGACTCTGGCTTCAGCGACTGATTCATCACCGCCACTGCTCTTGGGCTTCCTATTGGTGCTCGGGGACCGTCTACCGCCTCCCCCAAATCCTCTGCATCCACACCCTCCAAATGAAGAGGACGTATCAGTTTTACGAGTTTTTCTGTCTTCAATAAAAGAAGCTGATTTTTGGTTTGGAGAAATAATTCGTAAATTTTGTATTAGATTATAGAAGGTGGAGATGCGAAGAGGATTAAAAAATTGGGGATCAGTTTGAAATGAAAAAAGGAAATTAAATATAAGAAGAAAAAAAAAGATCCAGTTCAGTAAAGCATTCATAAATCGTTTCAAGAGGTTTGGCGGTTGCATCTGCTTCGTCATTTTAAACTCTCCTCTGAATTTCAGAAGCAATTATGAATCATAAATGAAAAGAGGAAAGCGTTTGTCATGCCAATATATTGAACTTGAAGCCTCATGCCTGAAAGGAAACTGCACCAATACATGAGTAATGATGGGCATGAAATTATAGAAGATATTATAGAAATGATGAGTGCATGAAAAAGGTATCATAGAAAGATCAGTGCACGAAAAGGATATCGTAGAAATGATGAGTGCATGAAAAGAGTATCGCAGAAATGATAAGAGTATGAAAAGGGTATCGTAGAAATGATAAGAGTATGAAAAGGGTATCGTAGAAATGATAAGAGTATGAAAAGAATATCGTAGATATATTAATAGTACGAAAAGGGTATCGTAGAAATGAAAAATAGTACGAAAAGGGTATCGTAGATATATTAAGAGTATGAAAAGGGTATAGCAGAAATGAAAAAGAGTACGAAAAGGGTATCATAGAAATGATAAGAGTATGAAAAGAGTATCGTAGATATATTAAGAGTATGAAAAGGGAATCGTAGAAATGATAAGAATATGAAAAGGATATTGTAGAAATGATAAGAGTATGAAAGGGTATCGTAGATATATTAAGAGTATGAAAAGAGTATCGTAGATATATTAAGAGTATGAAAAGAGTATCGTAGATATATTAAGAGTATGAAAAGGGTATTGTAGAAATGATAAGAGCATGAAAAGGGTATTGTAGAAATGATAAGAGTACGAAAAGGGTATCGTAGAAATGATAAGAGTACGAAAAGGGTATCGTAGAAATGATAAGAGTATGAAAAGGGTATTGTAGAAATGATAAGAGTACGAAAAGGGTATCGTAGAAATGATAAGAGTATGAAAAAATGATAAGAGTATGAAAATAGAAATGATGACTGCACGAGAAGTGTATTATAAAAATGATAACTGTATCCAAATGTAAATCAAAAGGTTTTAGGATAAGGATGCTCCATCAAAATATGTTAATGATATTTTAAGTGTGAATGGAAAAGAATTTTAAGAGATGCTACTAAAGTATTAGGATTAATAAAAGAGAATGAAATGGTGAAATAGTGTAAATGATAAAGAGAGTTTATCGATGTTTATAGATGTAGGAGGCAGTACAAAAACTTTTCGGGCAGCCCACTTACCACGCATATCTGACAAAAGACTGTCAGTATAAAGTGTCAAAGGACTTTGTCGGAAAGCCAACCACACCGACTCTGCAATATGATCATCCCAACTCAGGTTATAATAATTAGGCAAATGTGAAAAACCCAACAGCGAATTCGCCTGCGAGACTCGAACGTACAGTCGCTCAAAAAAGTATCCGAACGCTATGGTTGATTACAGAATTCAGAAAAAATATCTGGCAACGATTCTTTTTAGAAATTAGTGATCTGGCAACCCTTCGTGTCGCGTGACAAGAAGGTTGTCAGATCACTAATTTCTAAAAAAATTCGTTCCCAGATATTTTTTCTGAATTCTGTAATCAACCATAGTGT
Source organism: Ryuthela nishihirai (assembly GCA_038380435.1). Taxonomy (NCBI): domain Eukaryota; kingdom Metazoa; phylum Arthropoda; class Arachnida; order Araneae; family Heptathelidae; genus Ryuthela; species Ryuthela nishihirai. Next base: position 48,163,124 of record JAWZYU010000024.1, on the reverse strand, counting down.
TGGGATATTTTTTTTAATATATATAATGCGTATGAATATATAATGCAATGAATATGGAGCGTGTGCAGTTACCGTTCACAGCAAACTGGAGCGGTTGCGGTTAATGTTCACAGCACATTGGATCGTGTGAGCTCACAAAGACCTGAATCGTGTGGGCTCACTCACGGAAATATTGAGCGTGTGCAGTTACCGTTCACTGCAAACTGGAGCGGTTGCGGTTAATGTTCACAGCACATTGGATCGTGTGAGCTCACAAAGACCTGAATCGTGAGGGCTCACTCACGGAAATATTGAGCGTGTGCAGTTACCGTTCACTGCAAACTGGAGCGGTTGCGGTTAATTTTCACAGAACATTGGATCGTGTGAGCTCACAAAGACCTGAATCGTGAGGGCTCACTCACGGAAATATTGAGCGTGTGCAGTTACCGTACACGCTCCAGATATTTTTCCTGAATTCTGTAATCACGTGACACGAAGGTTGCCAGATCACCGATTTCTAAAAAGAAATCGTTGCCAGATATTTTTTTCTGAATTCTGTAATCAACCATAGTGTTCGGATATTTTTTTGAGCGACTGTATGTCCTTCTCTCTGCTTAATTATTTTTCATGGCTTATGCGAGTGTATTTTGTCACATGAGCCATAAACCTCTATGTGAGTGGTTCTCAAGCACGACGAAGAGAAAATTTCAATAATTGAAGTGAAAAAGGTGTTTAATGATAATTCATAGTTATCATATAAATCCTCACAAAAGGAATATTTGCAAACGAACGCATCGGTATATGTTAAAACTTATAACACTCGTTATTTTATTATGAAAACCCTTGCTTGAACCAAAAAGGTAAAAATATGGGAGCCGTATAGGATATTATGAGTATATCCGATGATGACTGACTAATTATGTGTTAAGATAAAAAAAAAAGGTTTTATGTTCTCGAAAAAAGTTTTTTTTTTTCAATTAATCTTACAAGTTTATACATTGATGCTTAATATTTAATTTTCTTAATGCGTGTCAGATTGGTTGGTTGTTTTATCTCTGAGCGGCATTTTTTGCACACAATGGGCTAAATGGCCAGGTCACAAGGACTCCGAAGGCTTAGAGAAGGTTGGGGGAGGGGACCCAGTGGAACAGCTGTTGGGAGACAGATGGTAGCCCCTTCCCTCGATGAAAAATGGAACACCGATGGGATTGGAAAGGCCTCTATCCATCGGATGGGAAGTAAAATCGTGCCTCTGTCCAAGGCACATTAAAGAACCTCAGGATGGTCTTGATGGGATGCTTCAATCTGTATCCTAACAGCTGGCCAGTGGGTCCCCTTCTCCTAATCCTCTTTGAGCCTTTGGGTCCTTGTGGAATTCATTTAACCCATTGTGTGCAAAAAAAAAGTGCCATTAAATGGTAAAATAACCCATCCTAGAGGTATATATGATGGAACAATAGTTTCGATATATCCATTGACAAATCAACCAATAAATGGAAGAAATTAAGAAAGTAAAAAGTCCAAGTTGTAGAGAAAACGATTACTTCATTGGACCATAGACATATCAGGAAATTGACCCCCCCCCCTCCCAAAATAAATAAGTAAATAAATAAATAAAATAAGGAAAACTAACACTCTTTCTCAAAAGTGCTATTTCCGTTTTATCACTTTTGTATTCAGATTAATATATTCGAACATTTGCCTAATATATTTGACGCTGGGAGAGTGCAAAACCTTTTCCTTTTTTTCAAAAACCTCTTAACGATATCAAATATGCGGATGTGGTTTTCAAAGTCATTACCTTTTGTTTTAGGTTTCCGTGTCCAATCCTTGTGGTAATGACGCCACGAAAACTCCCCCCTTCACCCCCCCCCCCACCCCCACCCTTCAGGGAGGGAAAATGAAGCTCTGTACATTCCACAGAGCATTTGTTGAAGACGGAGGCGCTCGTGCTATAAGCATCACGCTCGTTTCATCGAATACGCGTGACTAGGCTCTCGCCACTTCATGGCGATTAGAGTGATTTCATTGAAAGAGGGATGAGCATCTGTTGACCTTGTATCTTTTGACATGGTACCTGTTGCACCTGGCGAAACCGATGCCTATTAGGAAATGGAACAGCGGGAAAGATCATCTAAGTTTACTATCAGTGTGCTCCAGTGACAAATGGGTTGGATTGTTTTACCTCTGAGCGGCACTCTTTTTGCACAAAATGGACTAAAAGTCCAGGTCACGATGACTCCGAGGGCTCAGAGAAGGTTAGGGGAAGGGAACCCACTGGACAGCTGTTAGGAGACAGATGGAAGCCTTCCGTCAAAGACATCCAGCGTTTTTTAAAGCACAAGAAACCACGGCTTAATATCTCATGGACGGAGAAGAGCCGTGGACGTTCGAAACCCATCGGTGTCCCCTTTCTCATTGAGGTCAAGGCGGGAATTACTGGAGGAAAATCTAAATTCAGATACCGTGAGGACTCGTACCTGGAAACATCAGGAGTTTAACATTTTTTAACTGAACTAAAACTAACAGCAAAATCAACCGATGTTTGAAATATAAATGAAACGTTGAGCATCGAAAACAATATTTAGCTTTGTCTAAATCCAGTTGTAATGCGAAACCAACCACTCCAGGCTATTCCCACACAATTTTATACAGCAATCATTACATTAACTAACTTTTCAGATATTCCATACGATCTCACATTCTACGTAAGTAGTGACGTTGCAAACCTGGTACCCCACGCACAATGCTTTCCCCTATAACGTCACCGGCCACGCCCCTTATTAATATTCATAATTAATAATTAATTAATAAAGAACCCCTGATTGACCCATTAAAAAACCCTTATCAAAAGTTCCATCGCCTCTTTATTAAAAATTCCTCCCCTTTATAAAAAACCAGGTGGCGCTATCTAGTGTATATTATGAGTACTATATTTAGAAAAGCCCTCAATTTTAGTCGTAATTTTTCCAATTTTTTGACTCCCCCTGATTAAAAACCCCCTTATCAAAAGTTCCGCCCCCTTTTTTAAAAATTCCTCCCCTTTATTAAAAAAAACTCCCTCCCTTTATTAAAAACCCTATCAAAACTACCCTCTGGTTGACCCACCTGTATTTTTTAAAGACCCCCTGGTTGACCCACCTGTATTTTTTAATCCCCCTTATTAAAAAAACTCCTCTCTTAATGAACATGAGATTTCTAGGTCTTATAAATCAACTCCCAAATATTTTTATACTTTAACGTGGTAGTTGTATATTCTCTGTATTAATTGAGAATTTTTATTAATTAAAACCGACACCTCCCTTTATTAATATGTACCCCCCTCATTAAAAAAAACCCTTATCAAAAGTTCCCTCCCCCTTTATTAAAAACCCTATCAAAACTTCTTCACCCTCGTTAATTAATACGATATCAAAAATCCCTCCCCCTTTATTAAAAAACTCCTGTAGCGAATTTTTATTTCCTCGTAAATTAAAACTAAGTTTATGTGAACCAGTGACAGATGGAATCACTCAATTTCCATAAGAATATACTATTTATTAACTTGTAAATTTTTATTCCTTATTAATTAAACGTTTATCAAAAATTCCATTCCCCTCGGACGACTAAGTTCTCTGAATGGCTGATGCAATTGTCAAAAATAATTACAAGGTCCCATATTTTGCGAATTCGACCTTCATTAAGTCCTACAACGTGCATTTCGCAAACAAGTGTTCGGTATCTCACCCGTACTGGGGACCACGTTTTACTGACGGATGGTTTTACAATCTGAAACGTCCTACAAAAATTTCCAAACGGGGAATCACAAGTCTCTGAATAATAATTCGTAAGTTTTGCTCAACCATTGCGAATGTTTATCGCAACGTTCAAGGTATCCTCCTCATCACTTTGCCAGTCATCCTCGATAAATCCGTTATTCATCAAAAAGTCCTCCCATTTCCCCTTTATTAAGAAAACCTTCATTAATTAAAACTCAGCAAAAGTTCCACCCCCTCACACCCCAGGGTTGTAGTCTTGCACGGTTAATCCTTCTCAAAATTTCCACCAACGGTCATCTTCGATCACGTTACCTGCTACGCTGTCGATCCCCATTTGTGTCCTTATCAGACGTGATGTGTTACAACATTAAAATCCACTGGCACTCTTGATCGTAGTTTTCGGACCCATCTCGAAATTTTTCAAAGTCCAGAGATGTCGCTCATTGACAACCCTCCTGACTAAACCGCACTGTCACCCCCCATTCTACCCCCTTTGTTTCAGGCCATCACATGAGATACGGTAGGGAAACAATGTTTCGGAAATAATTTTCCATCCTCTTATCGCATCATTTCATCTCCCCTTTATGATAGGTCAGCTATTTGTTTCAATCTACCCCATTAGAAGAAGACAAACCATTTTGAAATTACGCGCCCCTAAACCTCCAAGTGTTGCGCCTCTCTTATTAAAAGTGGTCTCCATCGGATTGAAGGATGATAAATAAAAAAAAATAAATACCCCCTCAAGCAGCTGCTTGCCACAGAGGTCTGACAGGAGCCTGTCAGTTTATATGCCACAGTAGAAGATCTGAGAGGATGGCAGGACCTCAGCAGAAAACAACACGAACATCCATGCCTTACCCGGGGCTTGAACCCAGGTCCCGTAGATCAGTAGCCAAGTGTGCTAACCACTCGGCCACGATGCTCTCAGATATTTGTGTTCAGACATATTCCGCACAACACATCGTGATTGCAAAAGTATGACTCATAAAATTAACTTTTTTAATTCCCGTATATCCGTTACACGACATGGTCTCAAGGTCAAAACTTTTTATTCCTAATACTTATTACCGCTGTATCGTCAGTACATGATTCACTTATGCAAAATATTACTCTTTCCTAGGAAGTAACGTTACTCAGTAACAATCGATAACAAAATATTATTTCTTCCACCAGAGAAAAATCAGCTAATTATTTGGAAGTAAGATATCATTTTTTAAAAAAAATCTACAATTCGAAACACTCTTACTGTTTTAAAAACCGTCTTTTCCATCGTTTACCGGCGAACGTGTGATCTAATGACTCATCACGCTGATGAAAATTTATTTCGCGTTGCGACCTCTCGTTAGTACACGCATGTTCGTTACGCTTTAACAAGGTCAGTTGTCTTTCATAGGGTAAAAAATAATTCTCTAAAGAATTTTGTACGCAGTTGAATACTATAGAAAGTAAGCAATGCTAAAAGTAGAAAACAATTCATACGTTGCAGGTACCCTTGCGTTTCTGCTTACGCTGCGTAAAACATCTAACTTTTGTTCTACATCCAAGTCCACATGAATGTATGTTAATGGTGTAGGGGATATTAGTTTTAACAAATACTATAAAATACACTAAGCTACTATAAAAAATAATACACTTAATAAGTCTCACTCGATCGTACCCTCTCAACTTACCTGAGCTAATCCATCGAAATTTTATTTGTAGCTGGACTGATAATCAAAATTTAGCAAATGCTTCAGCGATTATATCAGTATATCTATGGCACAACCTACATAAGAAAGCTTCTTCGATTCGGTAACATAAAAATCCGCCTAACTAAAAATTTTCAGGAATAATTTAAAAGTACAAACCTCAGCAATAAGTTTTGGATACTTATTACTGTTTAGTAATATTTCCCTTGTGCAGTAAAGCGCCATTGATTATGTTGTGATCGGACCTCAATAAAAGAATTCTGCACTTTTGTCACGAAAATCGATTTTCTCGCATAGAGCTTACAAGAAGCGACAGAAAAAAACAATGCCTTTACAAACCTTACCTTTGTGCACGTCTAACTTAACTTACACAGACAAACTACCTAACTGGTTCAGATATTATGTAAGCATTTAGAATGAAAGACAAACTGATTGCAAGTTTGCTTATTAAAGCTTCGCTGTCATACAATCTTAGAGATAAACTAACTCATTATATAGCTTAATCTTCAGATGCAAGTTTCTCCATAGAATCGAAAACTCTCAATATCTATTCTCTGCATTTTCTCATACATCTCGCCATCACTGATTCCTCTTCCACATGTGTATATTTACTTTCTAATAAACCATACTTTAACGACCAAAGTTGATAAAATCGCAAGCATCATCTGTGTCAGATTATTATTTTTTCCATATATCTACACTCGTTAATTCTTTACGTTGAAAATCTCACAATAACCTGAAATGAACACTATTCAGTACTGTACCCACGATACAGAATCAGATATAAGTTATGATAGCCAGCAGATTAAAAGATTTAAATCTACTATCTACCCCATAGACAGTAGGTTAGCACACTTGGCTTCTGATCTAAGAAACCTAGAGATCGAGATCCATGGTAAGACATAAGTGTCGTTTTTCTACTCAGCACCTTCTACTGGGTCGTATAAAACTGAAAGGATTCTGTAACCGCTATGACAAATAGTTGCATAAAGCCATATTTATTTTTAAAGCAAAGATACACTGATTTCGGACTCACTAAGATTCTTACACGCAATCAATAGAGATTTGTACTAAGGATGTCTACATTTTCGGATTCGTTCTCATGCTTTTTTCAGGGTTCTGTGTGTATTTCTACAATTCCCTACTACGTTTCAATAAGCGCATAAGTAAACTGCGTGTATGAAGGGCGAAGGTGGTTATTTTTCGCTGCAAGCACACGTTTTTCGACAATGATATGTATTCACATACGTGTTTCACTACACGAGGAAATCTAACCCTCACATTTCATGTCTAAGTAAGAATCGGTTCAGTTATTTTTCCTGCATGAGAATATATATTTTTATACTAGTGTGGAATTCTTAGAACTAGTATGTAAGTACTATGTTTATATAACATTTTTAGAATGAAAAAAGGGGAGTACTATTTTTTATAAGTGTGAAAGTGGTTGTTTTTCCGGAAAGGACACGTTTTTTAATAATGTTATGTATTCACATATGTGTTTCACTACGTGCGTAAATCTTAACATGCATATTTCGTGTTTAGGCAAGAGTGGGTTTAATAATTTTTCCCGCATTAGAATGCATGTTTCTTTACGTTCGAAACTTTTTTCCCTTTTTATTACAAGTATGTGCACGTGCGAAGTACAGTAGTAACAATAGTTTAACCACAGGTATTCATTTTTTAAATATTAGGGTGTTAATGTCGCAATTTCGTTTCTTACAACAACGTTCATTTCTAGTGAGATGCAAGTCACCATGGTTATATTTCGTGCAAACATTCACTTTTTGTGCAAGCATGTGAATATTGCATGTAACTTTTCAGTTGTATAAAAAAATAATAAAATAAATACCCCCTCAAGCAGCTGCTTGCCACAGAGGTCTGACAGGAGCCTGTCAGTTTATATGCCACAGTAGGAGATCTGAGAGGATGGCAGGACCTCAGCAGGAAAACGAGCGAATCAAATATTCACTTTTCTGATCAAGGGTGAAATCCACACACTGTGTATAACATTTGTAAGTATGAACCAGTTTGGATAATTTTCGTGCAAGCGCCTTACGTGCGAGACCTACTTATGTTTTTCGGAGCGTTGGAACTTGTATGTGTGAAATTAGTTTTTTCCACGAGTTTCGAAGAAGCATTTTTTGTTCAAAAAGCGGTTATGCAAAATATTTCATCACTGATCTTAACTTGAATACTCCTATTTCAGTAGGTGTAAGGATTTTTCTTCAACACGTTCGAATATTTTTTTGAATACAAATGTCTTACGTTACGTTTTCTGTCAGATGTCTCGTAACGAACAAAACTTATGTGTTTTCGTTAATACAGAAGATGACATACAACCGAGAATTTTTCAAACTTAGAATAACATAATATCCTGATGCGTTAAGAACGAGACGGAAGGATGCTAACAAGTGAACATGGTCTACGACGAGTGAAATCCTTGTTGCTTCGTGCAAGGGGCGAAGAGGTGATAAAACGTGAGGTGATACCCTGAAAAAAAGACAAAATCCTTGTACCATTAAAAGGCTCGCCTGTCCCTCTTTTTTGAATCAACTGGATTTCCCTTTTCAGATTATTGCATGTTTTATCATCCTTCGTCCCTTGCACGAAGCAACAAGGATTTCACTCGTCAACCATGTTCACTTGTTAGCATCCTTCCGTCTCGTTCTTAATGCATCAGGATATTGTGTTATTCTAAGTTTGAAAAATTCTCGGTTTTTTCGGAACTTTTGATAAGGTTTTTTTTTAATGGGTCAACCAGGGATTCTTTATTAATTATTGATTAATTATTAATTATGAATATTAATAAGGGGGCATGGTCTGAGGGGGCGTGGCCGGTGGCGTCATAGGGGGAAATCACTGCGTGGGGGGTACCAGGTTGCGACGTCACTACTTACGTATCATGTCGATCAACAATCAAAACTCTTTCCGGAATCAAACAAAATTAGTAAACACAGGTTTTTTTGAAATATAAACACTTCTCAAGAATCTAGGCAAATTAATTTGGTCTCTGCAAGCTCTTACGTCTTCTGACGCTACACTGTTCATCTCAAATATGTAGAATCGAAATGTTTAATTTTATTAAAAGCAATTAGAATTGTACCAGAAACAGAAATATTTACGGATGACTCTGAAATCATCAAAAGGACTGACCTCACCTTTCTTAAAAATATGGAGGATTATATCTCCATTTAAATTTTATCATTTCGAAGAACACTTCTATCTTAATAAATATTCAACACTTTGATTTACATTAAGACGACAGAATATTTCAGCAGTAATTCATCAATCCTTGGTGACTTCTGTAACTTTAATCTGTGAAAGATAACCTTAAAGCCAGAAATAGATTTATATTTGTTCGGAATAATAGAACTAATCACATTGTTTAGAACATCCTTGAAACGTTCGACTCACTTTAATTGGAGAATATTCACCTGCAATCTTAACCCCTCAAATTCCTCTACCATTATTCCTTTTTTTCCTCCCTATAAAAGATATTTGCTATCTTGTCCAACTTTCTGGTGTTGCCAACCATGCTATCATGTCAAAGATTTCTGTCAGTTCTTTCAACAGATGCCTCTTAAACATCTATTAAATTCTCTGAAGCTGTTAGACAAGAGTGTGTGAATTCAGTTTATTCCTGAAATGGTTTCTTAAATTCGTTTGTTCTTGAAATTTCAGAAATAAGCTGCATTGATTTGTCACTGAAATTACACTACATCTTCTGCGTTTTATTAATCCAGAGAAATACAACAGATTTAAAGATTAAAATGTTAACATTTTTACCATTTATCATTAACTCCATTTGTAAGATTTTTGGGTTGTTTTACCTCTGAGCGGCACTTTTTTGCACACCATGGGCTAAATGGCCAGGTCACATGGACCCCGAAGGCTCAGAGAAGGTTGGAGAGGGGACCCACTGGAACAGCTGTTGGGAGACAGATGGTAGCCTCCCGTCAAGGCCATCCAGCGTGTTCTTTAACGTGCACAGGATATGGCTCTCCCGCACACGGGGCCACGGCTTAACGTCCCATCAGACGGACGGCGGCCTTTTCAAGCTCATCGGTGTCCCCTACTGACCGTGGGCAGGGCGGGGAATTTTGCGGAGATAAATCTCAACGCTGACCCAGCTGGGACTCGAACCTGAGAACTACAGATTACGAGCCTGGCGCGCTACCGACTAAGGCCACCCCCAGTTGTAAGAAAAAAAAGCACTTTTCAGAAAAGGACTAAGCCATTCATCACGTTGAGTTTCGACTCTTTCTGAGACTTAAAAAGCTTAAGTGTTGAAGGCTAATCTTTAATCCTTTCCACAACATTTCAAAGGATATATTTATGACCTTTAACGATATAATGAAAAATGACAATCTTTTTAAAAATAAAATGATAAGAACCAATTTCAACTATCCTGAAAGGCAAGATGTCACTAAGAGAATTAGTCCGTTGCTATTAATTAATACATAATTAAACATATTCCTGCTTATTAGTGCTTAAAAAACTTACAGTTTTTCTTAAACTGTTAAGTTTACTTTCCTCTAAGATAGAAATTCTCAACGTGGGGTACGCGGTAAAATTTTTTGGGATACGCCGTGAGAGCTCAAAAGTCTCCAGATCTAGTAACAAAGTAAAAATAACCATTGTTATACTATAACTATAGTTTTATGATCTATACAAGGGGTACATCAGTTACATACAAGGTTATATACAAGGGGTACACCAGTTATATATACACATTTCCAGGGAGTACGTGAAGCATAAAAGGTTGAGAACCACTGATATATATGTTTTATTTTATTCCCATTGTTATACTATAACTATAGTTTTCCAGAGGGTACGTGAAGCATAAAAGGTTGAGAACCACTGATATATATGTTTTATTTTATTCCCATTGTTATACTATAACTATAGTTTTATCTATCTATACAAGGGGTATGTCAGTTACATACACATTTCCAGGAGGTACGTGAAGCATAAAAGGTTGAGAACCACTGATATATATATTTTATTCCCATTGTTATACTATAACTATAGTTTTATCTATCTATACAAGGGGTACGCCAGTTACATACACATTTCCAGGGGGTACGTGAAGCATAAAAGGTTGAGAACCACTGATATATATGTTTTATTTTATTCCCATTGTTATACTATAACTATAGTTTTATCTATCTATACAAGGGGTATGTCAGTTACATACACATTTCCAGGAGGTACGTGAAGCATAAAAGGTTGAGAACCACTGATATATATATTTTATTCCCATTGTTATACTATAACTATAGTTTTATCTATCTATACAAGGGGTACGCCAGTTACATACACATTTCCAGGGGGTACGTGAAGCATAAAAGGTTGAGAGCCACTGATATATGTTTTATTATATTCCCATTGTTATACTATAACTATAGTTTTATCTATCTATACAAGGGGTACGCCAGTTACATACAGATTTCCAGGGGATACGTGAAACATAAAAGGTTGAGAACCACTGATATATATGTTTTATTTTATTCCCATTGTTATACTATAACTATAGTTTTATCTATCTATACAAGGGGTACGCCAGTTACATTTCCAGGGGGTACGTGAAGCATAAAAGTTGAGAATAACTGCTCTAAGAGACGTTTTCCACTAGTATCGTGCAAATGCCAGATGTGTGTGTTGAGGGGGTATCACTCCATTCTCATCCTAAGGTCAGAATCAGTATCAGTTTTGGCCCTGAAGTCGCCCATCATAAGAATCCTTAACATCAGCTTTTCTTGCTCTCATTAATCATTGCATAACTTCCAAATAACATTCAAGTATTTAATCTGTGATTTAAATCTAGCTACAAAAACAGTTATTTAATTTGATCGTAAAAAAAGTCCGTGGAAGTTTACTCTGCTTAAAAATCATATATATTTTTTTTCCTTGTTATCATTACGATCTAAAACAAGAAATTAAGTTTCTTCTTCATAATCTGGTGGTGGCATCATCTTGTAGATCCAGAATGTTATTTTCTCCACTGCTCCGTGTGCGATGCTATACATGCATTACCTTACATTAAAGCCAGAGGAAGTTACGGCATTACGAAAAATATTAAAAAGTTTAAAGGTATGAAATTAGGAGAGTCTTGTAAACAAGGAAGAGGAGTTAAACTCTGGGACTCCTGGTCAAAACCAGAGAGGTAAAAATCCTTGTTGTAAACCATTAACTTTTTTTTATGCCATGACATTAGTTCAACACATTAGTTCGTTTGAAATTCTCATCTGCATTTTTCCGTCGTGTTCAATTCTCCCACTTCAGAATGTTGAAGAGACAGATTCTTTGGAGTGAGAGAGCACTTTCTGTTTTTCTGTTCCCCAAAGATCTGCAAATATTGAAAACGGTCTGTGTTACATGCCTCGCACGTCAAATAGGCCTAAATGATGCTGTAAAGGCAGATGTGTTCGGAACGAGGCCAATTTCCAGTAATGGGCGAAGCCCGTAAAACCTAAGTGTCCCCTGATATCCGGAGGCCTTAAGTAATGGAAGCAGTTAGAGTTGATTCCTTGGGCCAATGGCAGTTCGTGCGCCGCGTCTTGGCGCGCTCTAAAGTCCGGTCGCCGCCGTAATTGATGGTAACGGCACAACATGGCGGAAGCCCGTTAGTCAGGCCTGACACTTTAGTGGCCGGAGTAGTGTCCGCACCACCTCCGCCATTACAGCCGACCGGACTGTTGCCATGGCGATACCTTGGCTGGAGGTGAAGACAGGCGGCAGGCGTACTCGTGCCCGCTTCCCTCATCGAGTGTGTGGCTCTTCCTGTGTGCTCTGCCAGCGTTATCGGTCAACGTGGGAGGAAAAAGATAAAAAAGACCTTCTGGTCGCACAGCCGACTCGCTGGTTCTTTACACACTCCACGAGAATGGAAGGATTATGCGCAAAATTATTCGAAGCTTTTTTATTGGGAGGATTTTTACATTCTTTACTTTTGATTTGTTAAAATTTAGTTTTTTATTTTTACTTTACGAAACATATATTCAGAGGGTAAATTTTCGTAAATTAAGAAAGAGAGGTTGGGTTGTTAGGTTGTGTTGTTTTACCTCTGAGCGGCACTTTTTTGCACACCATGGGCTAAATGGCCAGGTCACATGAACCCCGAAGGCTCAGAGAAGGATGGCAGAGGGGACCCACTGGAACAGCTGTTGAGAGACAGATGGTAGTCTCCCGTCAAGGCCATCCAGCGTGTTCTTTAACGTGCACAGGATATGGCTCTCCCGCACACGGGGCCACGGCTTAACGTCCCATCCGACGGACGGCGGCCTTTCCAAGCCCATAGGTGTCCCCTACTGACCGTGGGCAGGGCGGGGAATTTTGCGGAGATAAATCTCAACGCTGACCCAGCTGGGATTCGAACCTGGGAACTACAGATTACGAGCCTGGCGCGCTACCGACTGAGCCACCCCCGCCCCATAAGAAAGAGAGAGAGACGTTTGTTAATTTACTCAACCACTTTGCTGCTATTGATGGAGGACTATAAACGAATTTTAAGTTAATGTGAATTACTTATTACAGAAATATGGGACCTGTTTTAGGAAAATATGAAGGGGAGGGAGGAGTTTTCCAACGAAAGTGAGAAAAGGGAAAGTGGGGAGGGGAGAGTATTCCAAGTGAGAGTGAGGAGGGGCCCAGGAACGCAGTTCTGAAAAAAAAATTTTCTCTCCGCTTTAGTGGCCATAATAAAATTTCTCGGAAAGTACAGTCGCTCAAAAAAGATATCCGAACACTATGGTTGATTACAGAATTCAGAAAAAATATCTGGCAACGCTTTTTTTTTTTAGAAATTAGTGATCTGGCAACCTTCGTAACAGCCACTGGACAGCTGTTAGGAAACTGATGTATTATATGACCTTGACCTCCAGTCAAGGCCATCCAACGTGTTTTTAAAGTGCACAGGGTATGGCTTAACGTCCCATCTGAAAGATTTTCCTAGCCCATCAGCGTTTCCTAATGACCGAGGGCAGGAAATTTCGCCGAGATATATTTCACAGCTCACCCAGGCGGGACTCGAGCCTGGGAATTGCAGATTACGAGCCTGGCGCGCTATCGATTCGCCCAAGGCCTCGATGCTCAAAGACCTCAAAACAGTTAAAACTCTATTATTTTTTGAGCATTATGTTGAGTAAAATATTTCACAATCAGAAATCACGCACATATCTCGTGTTTTTACCTAAAAAAAAACACAGCAACAAGCAGCTACTTGCTACAGAAGTCTGACAGGAACCTTGTCAGTTTAATACGCCCTAGGGAAGAATCTGCGAGGAAGGCGAGACCCCAACAGAAAGACAACAATTAGATTGATACCAGATGTGATGGGATTTTTGTTAAATACACTAAAATGATAGGTATTTATTTTCGCTCATAATTAAGTTTTTGTTTACTCTTTCAGTGTACCGCCCCGCTGGCAGAGTGGTTAGCGCGCTTGGCTACTGATCTAAGGGATCCAGCATGGATGTTTGTGCTGTCTTTCTGCTGAGGTCCTGCCATCCTCACAGACCTTCTACTATGGCATATAAACTCTTCTCAGACCTCTGTGACAAGCAGCTGCTTGAGGGGATATTTACTTATATTTTCAATTTGTGCTAGTTTATATAACACATAAAATTTTCCAGTTATGCATTTGTGTAATTCAATTTATTTAACCTGATGACCTTTCTCCCTTCGTAACTTGAAAATTATTGGTAGAGTGAGTCCCCCCCCCTCCCCTTTTCCTAACACACCATCCATAAACAAATTCCCAGACAGTTTAGGACCTCTCGAATATTTCGCGCCTAAAGCCCCTCGAATCTTTATCTCCTGGGACCTTCAGAACTTTAATCATCTGCAACTGAGATTTTGCTGTTAAGAATGATTCCAAGGTATTGAAGTTTTTCACCTCTTCTCCGATTCCAACGCTTGAATGGCCATATTAAATGTCACTCTGCCCTTCCACAGCATTCACCTCGTCATTTTTTCACTCTTTATTCTCAACGCAAAGGAAACCTGGCAGACAGACGCTACAGACACGACAGCAGATGCTATCGACGGCTTTCGTTTGCCGTGCCTGTCTGTCTGCAGCGGAGGGACGGAGCCTTCGTCAAAACTGGACACAGAGCGATAAAGAGAGACTCCGAAAAACACATCAGACAATGCGAAAAAGAGAGCCGCAGGAGAAAACGCAGAATAGAAAGAGTAAATAGACTATCCGGATTGTGAGTTTTAGTGCGCTGCGACATGAGCCCAGCTGTCGCTTGGGTAACAACCCCTTGAGCGTGGTCGGCACGCGCCGCCAGTCATACCCCTAGTGGAGGGGTCAGTGGGCGCCGACGACCCCTATCGGTCTGTTCTCACGTTGTATACGTTCCTCACTCAACCCCCTGATCACCCCGCCACTGTGCTTCCTTCAGCAGAACTGGTACCGAGGTACGTGGTCGCTAACTCTGGCCACTGCAGTATAGAGTAATGACAGTGTTAATAGTTGTTGGTGTTTAGTTGTGTGCTGCCCAGAAAGACAGCTGCGGAAAGCTGTGGCTGCTCCTTGCTCCACGATCATCTCCCCTCTTTCCTTCTCCCCACACTCTCCAACTCTCCTTTTACTCTCCTTTCGTCGCCCAGGAACGGCAGAATTTGCAGAACGTCGAGAGTGGTGGTGGTGGAACAGCGGCGTGGGGAATTTTGCATGGCTTCTTCTAACAAGTAGGGTACATAGATGTCAGTTTTTATTATCGATTTCTTCCGCTCTTTGCAGTCATGCAGTGTCATAATAAATCCCTTCAATTGAGTGTTTCACGCCTCATAAATAATCTCTGAGAGATATTGTGGCGATCAGGAAGGGTTGAAAGTTTGCATCGCGTTTTGTACTCTTAGAAGTACACTAGGTCCTTGATTTACACGGTTTCATAGATACACGACTCAACAATTATTATTATTTTTATTTAAACAGTTTAGGTATAGTCGCTCAAAAAGATATCTGAACACTATGGTTGATTACAGAATTCAGAAGAATTCAGAAAAAATATCTGGCAACGATTTTTTTAGAAATTAGTGGCGTGTACAGCAACTGTACACGCTCCAGTTACCGTTCACAGCAAACTGGAGCGTGTGCAGTTACTGCACACACTCCAGTTTGCTGTGAACGGTAACTGCACACGCTCAATATTTCCGTGAATGAGCCCACATGATCCAGGTCTTTGTGAGCTCACACGATCCAAAGTGCTGTGAACATTAACCGCAACCGCTCCAGTTTGCTGTGAACGGTAACTGCACACGCTCAATATTTCCGTGAGTGAGCCCACACGATCCAGGTCTTTGTGAGCTCACACGATCCAATGTGCTGTGAACATTTAACCGCAACCGCTCCAGTTTGCTGTGAACGGTAACTGCACACGCTCCATATTCATTGGACGGAATTCAGAAAAAAAATCTGTCAACAATTTTTTTAGAAATTCGTGTCACGTGACACGAAGGTTGTCAGATCACTAATTTCTAAAAAAATCGTTCACAGATATTTTTTTCTGAATTCCGTAATCAACCATAGTGTTCGGATATCTGTTTGAGCGACTGTACTTCAACTTCTACTGTAGTCATTAGTATCAGATCTACAGGGAAATACATATATATTATAACATCTGGAAAAATCCAGTTTGTTCAAAACTCTACGGGATTTGAAGAGCAAGATGTGATCAATAATATCGTGGAAATGAACAGGATATTGGAATTAAATATCGGAGAAAAATGATTTTATTGATTTGTTACAATGCCATGCAAAGGAAATGAACAACGAAGATTTGAAAGAGCTCGAAGAGCAGAGAAAGGAAGACGAAGCCTTAACTGGCATAGTGGTTAGGCAGCTAGCGACTGTTCCAGCAAGGCAAACTTTGTGTGTTGTGTTAGCTCTAACTAACGCAGTGGTCAGCAGTGACTTCGGTCGTAGTAGGGCATGTCCTTGTATGAGAAGTTATGTCCAGCAAGGCAAACTTTGTGTGTTGTGTTAGCTCTATCTAAGGCAGTGGTCAGCAGTGACTTCGGTCTTAGTAGGGCATGTCCTTGTATGAGAAGGCCTGTAAAAGCTAGGAGTAGCTTCTAGGATTCTTCTCTGTCCTATATGTCGCAAATAAAAAAAGTTTTAGAGGAAGAAGAGGAGGCTGAACGACCAAAATGATTTGAGACTGAGTAGATGGCAGTATGGTTTAAGAAGATAGACTAAAGAGTGGCTGGTTTGGAGATTCAGGATCCAAACATCGTAAGGTACGTGAAGGTATTTAGATCAGTGAATGACGCCTATAAAGTGATTTATGATGAGAAGAAACAAAACTATAGTACAAACATCACTGGGCAAGTGCTTACATTAATCAGAGAGAAAAGTTCTAACGCCATCAACATCTGCGAAATCTGATGCCAAAATGATTGAACTGTACCAAAGTATTCACAGCTTCCTTATCTTTATGTTTTTATATATGTACTGTATACAGGGTGATTCAGAATTCATCATCAATATTTAGTGGGGAGGAAGGGAATAAGAAAAGAAAGAGATTTCACATAGGAAAGTATGGGGGCAGACGAACGCATGGTGGTGTAGAGGGCGCTGTGTGTACACACCTCTCATACAGAAGCACAGCTGTTTGACGCGTGCAGTCAGTTGTCATTCGACAAGGTGAATTTGCAGAAGTAACATGAACCGGTATACGTGGAATGAATGTGCAGATATGCATGTAACTTACGGTGCGGCAGGAGAAAGATGTCTTCGAGCCAGGCAATTGTATGCAGCGTGCTTCCCAAACCGCCGTGTGCCACAGCATCAAATGTTTTCACGTATTCATCGCCAACTGCGTGAAACAGGATCGTTTGCTGCTAGTAATGTTAATCGAGGGAGGCGCAGATCGGCACGCTCAGTAGCAGTAGAGGAAGCTGTCCTACAGGAAATCGAGGAACAACCTGGTGCTAGCACACGAGGTATGGCTAGGCAGTTTGGAATTTCGCAAGCAACAGCGTGGCGGATATTACACGATGAAGGGTTACATCCGTTTCATCTGCAAAGAGTGCAATTATTGGCAGCAGACGACCATCCCAAGCGTGTTATTTTTTGTCAGTGGTTCATGCAGAGAACAGCCGTTGATCCCAATTTCCCAACGTATGTTCTTTTCACCGATGAGGCATTGTTCACTCGAGAGGGTGTCTTCAACACACACAATTGGCATGTGTGGGCTCATCAGAACCCACACGGTACAAGACCTGGAGCTGCGCAACAACGTTTTGCTGTCAATGTGTGGACTGGGATTGTCGGTGACTGTTTGTTGGGCCCGTATTTACTACCATCCCCTTTGGACGGTGCCAAGTACCTAACATATCTTCAGACTGTGTTACCGGATCTTCTGAACGAGGTTCCTGATGGTAGTCTCCGGCGAATGTGGTTCCAGCATGACGGCGCTCCTGCACATTTCGCAAATGCTCTGCGTGCTTACCTACGCAGACAGTTTGGTGGTCAATGGATTGGCCGCGGTGGACCGGTTTCTTGGCCACCACGTTCACCGGATTTATCTCCAATCGATTTCTTTGTATGGAGTGCTATGGAAAACATGGTGTATGAGACCCCTGTTGATAGTGCTATGGATCTTGTAGCACGCATATCAGTTGCTGCCTCAAACATCCGGGAAATGCCAGGCATCTTCCACAGGGTCCGGCTGTCCATGCAACGCCGTTGTGAGTCATGCATTCTAGCACATGGTCGGCAGTTCGAGCACCTCTTGTAAGTCTGTACAACCAATGCAAAGAAATGTTACATGTAAGATAATAAATGTTTTTTCCTTACCACTTCCTTCTTATGTGTTCTTTCCATCATTGAACTGGGGTCATTTTGCCCTACTACATGGCATATGCGCCCATGCTTTCCTATGTGAAATCTCCTTCGTTTCTTATTACCTACCTCCCCACCAAATATTGATGATGAATTCTGAATCACCCTGTATACGAGTCCCAGCTGGGTCAAAGTCTCGAGATTTATCTCTGCAAAACTCCCCGCCCTGCCCACGGTCAGTAAGGGACACCGATGGGCTTGGAAAGGCCGTCGTCGTCGTAGTCGGATGCGACGTTAAGCCGTGGTTCAATGTGCGGGAGAGTCATACCCTGTGCACGTTAAAGAACATGCTGGATGGCCTTGACGGGATGCAACCATCTGCCTCCCAAGAGCTGTTCCAGTGGATCACCTTCCCCAACCTTCTCTGAGCATTCAGGGTCCTTGTGACCTGGCCATTTAGCCCATGGTGTGCAAAAAAGTGCCGCTTAGAGGTAAAACCCAATGAACATGTCAGGTTTCGATGCGATACATGGATATAATTTTGCCATTTCATGTATATATTGTATTGACCTTGTATTTGTAATCCTGTATGTGAAACTTTTTCCTTTCTCCCACCCCTGACTTAAACTATTTATTGATAGTATGTCTTGCTGTAATCAGCAAGACAGGTTTATGGTACCTGATCGCCTTTCCTGCCCAGCTCGATTGATCAAGGAGCGCGATGCCAAATGACCGTCCCATGGGACCAGGAGTTTAGCGCCGGACGGCGTAGGGCCTATAGAAGGTCAAGGGGAGTTCTGAACGAGACGCTGGCTGGAGCGGACACGTGGAGTTGTTCGGTGAATAGATATTCACGAGAGGAGAGGTTTTCTTCTGTTAGTTGCATAAGAGTCGCAGCCTGTTTAAGCAATCTGAATATGATTGTTTGTAGCCAACGTCAGTGCTAGGCGAGACTGTATATATTTTCCATAATAAACCTTTTGTTATTGTTTTAAACTTGGAGTTAGTTATTTTGCTACAATTCTCAAACGTTGAGAGCCCAATACAGAACGAACCAAAATCTTACGTCTTTACCTGTGGGCGTCGAGAATCAGTTATATTCTTACCAACCCCAGGAACCAACAGAACATAAACATTTTCTTTCCACAATCACTACTTTTTCGTTTTAATTATTCGTTGAAAGGAATGTGTATGTCAAAAACTATCGTATTTAAGTATTGTTTGACTACAAGGAAACCTTCGGAACGAATTAACCGTGTAAGCTGAAGACTTACTGTCCTTAATCTGCTAAAATCACGCAAATGCCATCACAAGAATTTCTTCAATTATCGCAAGAAATCAATAATATGCAGCGTTCAGCATTAAAATTCCTTTTATCCACATTTCTCTCTGGTGTCCAGTATAAGAACCCCGAGGCTCAGAAAAGGTTGGGGGAAAGGAATCCCACTGGACAAGAGACGTAGAAGCCACCCATCAAGGCCATCCAGTGTATTCTTTATCGTGTACAGGATATGACTCTTCTGCAAATGGAAACACGGCTTAACGTCAATCCGACGGATGGCGGCCTTTCCAAACTTATCGGTGTTCCCCTTTCTCACCGAAGGCGAGGTGAAGGTTTAACGTAGATAAATCTCAATCCGCTGGTGAGACTCGAACCTGAGAACTACAGATGACGAGCCTGGGGTGCTACCGATTAAGCCAATCCCGCCCCAAATGTACATACAAAAATCGTCATGCAACAACTGGCTACGGAGGTCCAACCAGACTGTAATTTTCCTCCCCAGACGTGTCTCTTCTGAGCTACAGCTGCTGCATTTGGCCACTGCAGGCCAATTCTAGCAAGGTCCTGTTTGACATTGTCTGCCCATCGCATCCTAGGTCTCCCCCTTTTCCTGAAACACTTAGGCTCACTGTTCATAATCCTCTTTGCCAATCTGCAGTTATGCATACGGGCAACACGGTCAAGCCAACGCAGTCTCTCTCTGCACAATATGCTGCTCAAAAGAGGTTGATGACTCCTTCTCCTAACCTCATCATTAGTTACAAAGTCAAACCACCTAATGCCCAATATACTGCGCAAGCATCTAGAATCAAAGGCATCAAGTTTCTTGTTATCCTGCTTACAAAGGGTCCATGTTTCACTACCATAACCAAATTATTATACAGCCCAATTTTAATCTTTAAGTGTACACGCCTATTTTTCCACACTCTCCATAGATTCTTCAAAGTCACAGCGACAATCCCTATTCTTCTATTTATCTCATGCCGCACATCACCATTATCTGTTACATAGCTCCCAAGATAATTAAACTGAGACATTTGCTCAAGAGTGCAACCATTCAAAGCAACTGAAGCGCTATCTGCCTGACCAATTTTCGTGACTTTAGTTTTTTCTCTGTTTATCACCAAACCTACTCTATTACCATTCTCATGAACAGCACTAATGAAAGAATTCATCTCATCAACATCATTAGCTAACAGTGTCAAATCATTTGCATAATCTAAATCAGAAATTTTGAAATCTCTAGACCATTTAAGGTCAAAATATTTCCCTTGCAAAGAATTTCACATAACATAATCAATAATCAAGCTAAAGAGAAAAGGCGACAAAATGCACCCTTGTCTAACTCCTCTAGCAATGTTAAGCAAATCGCTACAGGCCTTACCAATTCTCATACACGACTCAGTGTTATTTCATTATGCTAACTAACTAGCACAGAAAACAATTAAATAAAAGCCTATCTCTCTCTTTTTTTTGCAAACGAACTAGAAACACGCCAAAGCCGTAATAAAAACCCACCTGAGAAACATGAACATTCTTAATTCACAATGAAAATCCTAAACACTTCAAACGATCAGAGAAACAGTTCTGTGATGTTGATCACTCAAAAAGCAGAAAACTCGAAAAGACCGTGGGGAAAGAAAAAAGAAGAAGAAAAAAAAGATGCAAATGACCTTCGTTCTCTGCGATTCGAATTGCAAAGAGCCGAAAAGAGCCGAGAACAAGGAAAGCCATCGCTATTCTGTGGAAGTGCCATTGAGGAAGAAGAAGACCAACTAAAGCATCTGCGTCTCTAAGCATGGCCATTTCTCCCCTTCCCGTCCCCAGCCGCATCTTCTCGTGCTGATCCCTTTCTCAGAAAACGATGCTTTCCGTCTCCACGAGATGTACGCATGCGCAGAAGCGATCGTGTAAGTAAAGGCCGTCGAGTGAGAGCGGAGGAGGAAGGAAGCGCTGGAAGTGAGAGCTGCGAGGGAGAACCACCCAAAGGCTGATTAAGCCTATTGGAGAGGACAAATGGGCCTGTCCGCATCGCTTCGATGGCCGACATCGCACTGTCCTTTCAAGCAAGTGGTTGTCTGGACAGACTCTGCCCTTTGTATTTTCCCCACTTCGTTAAAAGAGATTTAATTAATATTTAAAGATAAATAGCTTCCATTCATACTAAAAGCGGCAGCAGATACAATTACAGGATTTTGTGGGAGAGAGGAGTAAAGCGGCGCCCCAATTGAGGGTGTGTATAACGCATATTTTCTAAAAATAAAAGATAGTCACGAAAAATAAAAAACTCGGGTTAGATTCGATCTCTCGTGGGATGGAAAAGCCACCGTCCGTCAGATGGGACGTAAAGCCATGGCACCGTGTCCAGTAGAGCCATAGACTGTACACGTTAAAGGACAGTCTAGATAGCCTTGACAGGATTCTTCCATCTGTCTGTTAGCAGTTGTCCAGTGGGTTCCCTCCTTCCTCCCAACTTCTCTGAGCCATGGGGTTCTTGTGACCTGGTCATTTAGCCCATCGTGGGCAAAAAGTATCGCTCAGAGGCTGAACAAGCTTCCCCACTCTCCTTGGAAGTTTTTAGTTAAGCCATTGGATTTGTGTCATTGCCATATTACAGTCGCTCAAAAAAGTATCCGAACGCTATGGTTGATTAGAGAATTCAGAAAAAATATCTGACAACGATTGTTTTAGAAATTAGTGATCTGGCAACCTTCGTGTCACGTGATTACAGAATTCAGGAAAAGTATCTGGAGCGTGTACAGCAACTGTACACGCTCCATTTACCGTTCACAGCAAACTGGAGCGTGTGTAGTTACTGCACACGCTCCAGTTTGCTGTGAACGGTAACTGCACACGCTCAATATTTCCGTGAGTGAGCCCACACGATCTAGTATCAAAATAATATGACCACCTACAGTCGCTCAAAAAAGTATCCGAACACTATGATTGATTATAGAATTCAGAAAAAATATCTGGGAACGATTGTTTTAGAAATTAGTGATTTGGCAACCTTCGTGTCACGTGTCACGAAGGTTGCCAGATCACTAATTTCTAAAAAAATCGTTGCCAGATATTTTTCGTATATTGGCTTCGTATTCCAGGATTTATTTGAATCTTTAATCATTGCTATTTCATTATTTTCTTGAATCAACTAATATCGAATGATGTTCTGTTGTCTCGGGAGAGATAAACCCCCCCCCGCCCCCGCCCTCCAGAGAAAATAGAAAAAGGAGATCTCAGAAAGAGAGAGAGTCAAAAAGAGAACTATAGCCAAAAAAATATTAATAAAAATAAAAAAAATTAAAAGTGTTTGATAGCAGTATTTTATAACACAAAATAAGTAAAGAATATTTGTAAGACACGGAAAAGAAATTTCGATAATGTTAGACCACTTTTATAATGAATACATTTCGTTTTAGTACATAGTTAATTAATAATTACTATCGTTTCAAGATTTTTGTTAATAATTACTATCGTGTTAATTAATAATTATTATCGTTTCAAATGTTTAACTTTAACTGCATTGTCTTAGATGTCTTTACGTTCACCAAGAAAGTAATTTAACCTTTCGTTTTAACTTTCAGCGAGAGACAGAAATTTTCCTGTGAAGAATCAGGACGATTCATTTTCATCAATGGGCAGATGACTGAGAAGAGGATCGCTTGGGAAGAGGATGAAGATCGATCGCTTCAAAAAAGGGATCGCTTGAAATAATGATCGCTTGGGAAGAGGATCCAGATAGATCGCTTGAAGATAGAATCCAGGTGACCGCTTGGGAAGAGAATCCAGATGATTGCTTGAGGAGAAGATCCAGATCAGTCATTTGAGAAGAGGATCCAGATAGATCGCTTGAAAATAGAATCCAGGTGACCGCTTGGGAAGAGAATCCAGATGATTGCTTGAGGAGAAGATCCAGATCAGTCATTTGAGAAGAGGATCCAGATAGATCGCTTGAAAATAGAATCCAGGTGACCGCTTGGGAAGATAATCCAGATGATTGCTTGAGGAGAAGATCCAGATCAGTCATTTGAGAAGAGGATCCAGATGGATCGCTTGAAAATAGAATCCAGGTGACCGCTTGGGAAGAGAATCCAGATGATTGCTTGAGGAGAAGATCCAGATCAGTCATTTGAGAAGAGGATCCAGATAGATCGCTTGAAAATAGAATCCAGGTGACCGCTTGGGAAGAGAATCCAGATGATTGCTTGAGGAGAAGATCCAGATCAGTCATTTGAGAAGAGGATCCAGATAGATCGCTTGAAAATAGAATCCAGGTGACCGCTTGGGAAGAGAATCCAGATGATTGCTTGAGGAGAAGATCCAGATCAGTCATTTGAGAAGAGGATCCAGATAGATCGCTTGAAAATACAATCCAGGTGACCGCTTGGGAAGAGAATTCAGATGATTGCTTGAGGAGAAGATCCAGATCAGTCATTTGAGAAGAGAATCCAGATAGATATCTTTAGACATGATGCAGTCGATCGCTTGAAAAGAGGATCCAGTTGTTTGACAGAGTCCTACCTTATTAGAGGCATACACCTTTAAATTGCCGAGTGGTTAGCGCGCTTGGCTACTGATCTAAGGGACCTGGGTTCGAGCCCCGGATAAGGCATGGATGTTCGTGTTGTTTTCTGCTGAGGTCCTGCCATCCTCTCAGATCTTCTACTATGGCATATAAACTGACAGGCTCCTGTCAGACCTCTGTGGCAAGCAGCTGCTTGAGGGGGTATTTATTTTTTTATTTATGCTTCTAAAATAAGAAAAAACGAATACTTATTATAATATCAGATACTGATTTTGAGACAGAGAGTCGTTATAAGATACGATATCAAATGAGATAAGACTTTATAGGGCGAGGCAAGAGTTAGCTCAGTTAGTAGAGCTCTATGTTCGTAACCTTTTGTTCCCAGGTTCATTTCCCCCATTATGGTTGGGTTAGGATTTTCTCCATTAACCCTAGCTCTTCACTCAGTGGGAAAGGCGACACCGATGGGTTCGGCCACATGGGCTGTTTACTCCCGTGGTCTTATCTCTGAAGGACCTACCTTGTAAATGTTTAAATAATACGATGGGTGACTCCCACCTGTTTCCCAGTGGATCCCCTACAGAACTCTGAGCCCCTTGGGGTCTTTGTAACCTGATCATTTATACAATTCCTGCATAAAAGTGTCGTTCAGAAGCTAAATCATTACAAACCAAATTCTTTGCATAGGGTTCGAACTTTTAACAATGAGTGGAATATTTTTACGATATATTCCACTCATTGCTATGAATATATCGTAAAAATCAGGGTGGATCGAAAATTGAGGATTTTTTTTCTTAAACCTACAAGGTTGACAATTATTTTTGTTTTATACGGGGTGAAATTCAAATCAAATAGTACAGTCGCTCAAAAAACCATCCGAACACTATGGTCGATTACAGAATTCAGAAAAAATATCTGGCAACGATTTTTTTTAGAAATTAGTGATCTGGCGACCAAGGTTGCCAGATCACTGGCAACAGATCTGCACACGCTCCAGTTTGCTGTGAACGGTAACTGGAGCGTGTACAGTTGCTGTACACGCTCCAGATATTTTTCCTGAATTCTGTAATCACGTGACACGAAGGTTGCAAGATGGATCGTGTGGACTCACTCACGGAAATATTGAGCGTGTGCAGTTACCGTTCACAGCAAACTGGAGCGTGTGCAGTTACCTTTCACAGCAAACTGGAGCGTGTGCAGTAACTGCACACCTCCAGTTTGCTGTGAACGGTAACTGGAGCGTGTACAGTTGCTGTACACGCTCCAGATATTTTTCCTGAATTCTGTAATCACGTGACACAAAGGTTGCCAGATCACTAATTTCTAAAAAAAATCGTTGCCAGATATTTTTTCTGAATTTTGTAATCAACCACAGTGTTCAGATATTTTTTTGAGCGACTGTAGCATACTTTCTTTGCCCGTTTTTGTATGTAATGTCGCAAATTGTTTTGTAATTTTGTCCCTTTCGTTATTTTGAATCGGATAATTGCTCACAACAGGAATCAAAGTGAATATCATTGCAAAGAATGATAGAAAGGAAAATATTTTATTATTATGATGATAATTGTAACGATTGTGAAAAGAATCCTAGCAGAAACTTGACACAAAGTTTTTTAATACTCTCCAAAAATCAATGGATTTTCAAATATGTTAGTGATAAAATAGCTTTCGATTTAAGTGTTATAAGAGTTTACCTCTGAACGGCACTTTTTTGCAGACAATGGGCTAAATGATCAAGTCACAAGGACCCCCAAAGGATCAGAATTGGTTAGAGGAAGGAGCCCACTGGATAGCTGTTAAGAGACAGATAGAAGTCTCACGTTAAAGCCATCCAGCGTGTTCTTTAACGTCTACATAGTATGGCTCTCCCGCATACGGAGCCACGACTTAACGTCCCATCCGACGGATGACTGCGTTTCCAAATCCATCGGTGCCCCCTACTGACCATGGGCAGGGAGGGGAGTTTTGCGGAGATAAATCTCAACGCTGGATCACGAGACTGGCGCGCTACCGACTGACCCCCCCCCCCCCGGCCACATGAATGATTTGAAATGTGTTCTTAGGGAACAATGTAACAAATTATGATACTAGATAGACTCTTCCGGGAAATAATTTTTATCTCAGACATCGAAGTCCCCTGGTCGAAAAACAGGAGTTGGAAACACATAATTTTTCCTTGAAATTTGGAATAATGCATATTTGGACCACATCTGAGCAACATACATAAGAGACCACCGGAGCAAAAAATTGCAGAATTTCGGTACGAAGTTTATCGTAGCATCCATTAATCCTAAAAATTTTCGATGTTTAGCGCGCTTGGCTGCTAAATCTAAGAGACCTGGGTTCTAGCCTCGGGTAAGGCATGGATATATGTGTCGTTTTTCTGCTGAGGGCCTGCCATCCTCTCAGACCTTCTACTATGGCATATAAACTGACAGTCTCCTGTCAGACCTCTGTGGCAAGCAGCTGCTTGAGGGGGTATTTATTTATTTTTATTTTTATGTGTGTTTATGAACAATACACAAAGCTTAGAAAGAGAAAACTTTAACTGATTTTATATTACTTGCTTGAAATAATAATTTTGACGATAAATTATAAATGTAAATAAAGACAATAATATTTTTATTTTTGGCAACGTTCTTTTTTTCTTCCTCTGCCTCGAAGCATGCTAATCACTCTTCTACTAGGAGATACAGTCGCTCAAAAAATATCCGAACGCTATGGTTGATTACAGAATTCAGAAAAAAACATCTGACAACGATTTTTTTTTAGAAATTAGTGATCTGGCAACCTTCGTGTCACATGACACGAAGGTTTGCCAGTATAATCACCGATTTATAAAAAAATCGTTGCCAGATATTTTTTCTGAATTCTGTAATCAATCATAGTGTTTTCATATTAAAAATTCTAGTAATGTTAATAGAAGCAAAAAAACTTATTAAACATATATATATATATATCAAGATTTTTTGACATTTTTGAAGGAAATTTTAAAAGGCCTCTAAAATGGAGGGGGAAATGTTATACTGCAATGGAAATCCAGTCTTTTCTCCCCCCCCCCCAACCTCCCCCGCTTTATTTTTTCTAGATCTGGACCTGGTTATAAAAATCTCTCGTTTCAAGATTAAGAATTGATTTATTCGAAATGGAAGCGATGCATCTCATGGAACGAAATGTTACTTCGACAGAAATGTGAAATGCATCCAGAGTAACGAAAA
Source organism: Ryuthela nishihirai (assembly GCA_038380435.1). Taxonomy (NCBI): domain Eukaryota; kingdom Metazoa; phylum Arthropoda; class Arachnida; order Araneae; family Heptathelidae; genus Ryuthela; species Ryuthela nishihirai. Next base: position 48,135,881 of record JAWZYU010000024.1, on the reverse strand, counting down.
GCTTTTAGCTATTCCTCGTCACTAAATCGGAAGCAGAAGAAGACTTCTGAAGAGAGACTTCAATGAAGACTTACACAATGGAGGCTTTGTCAGCTATTGATCTCCATCTTTGTTTCTTCCTCCGCCATCACCGCCCTTTTTCTTTCAGTTTTCATTTCGTCCTCCTCTTTCTTGTCATCTCTGTCTCTATCCCTTTATGTTGTTCCTTTTCGCAACCGAATTTTTCTCTCTCCATTTCTTCTGTTATCTTAACTTCCCCCCCCCCTTTTTTTTTTCTTTCTCTTTCTCTTTTCGCTCTTCCCTGACATTTTGTCTGATATATTCTCTCTTTCTTTTTCTTCTAATTTTCTTCTTCCTTCGCTCGTGCTGTCAACCTAGCACATTCCATCTGACACGAGCGCTCCATCCCAGTGCCGGTGTCGCGAGATGTCGCCATGGCAACCGGCAGGTCGCTGCCCGCTGCAGCTCTTCGAGTTTGGTGAGGCGGAAGATTAGCGCGAGGTGCTTGACGTGCTGGCTGCGCCGCCAAGCACTGCTCCAGCAGCTCGGATTAACTTCTCGCGAGGGCTGAGAGATTGTATTGGAGGGGAAATAAGTCATTTCAAAACAGGGTGCGTCATTGCTGAAACACGGTGGAAAGAAAGCAAATAAGGGATTTAATATTGGGTTGTTTTACTCCTGAGCGGAACTTTTATGCACACAATGAGCTAAATGGCCAGGTCACAAGGATCCAAAGGGCTCAAACATGGTTCGGAGAAGGGTTGGGTTGTTTTATCTCTGAGCGGCACTATTTTGCACACCATGAGCTAAATGGCCAGGTCACATGGACCTCGAAGGCTCGGGGAAGGTTGGAGACAGATGGTAGCCTCCCGTCAAGGCCATCCAGCGTGTTCTTTAACGTGCACAGGGTATGGCTCTCCCGCACACGGGGCCATGGCTTAACGTCCGATCCGACGGACGGCGGCCTTTCCAAGCCCATCGGTGTCCCCTATTGACCGAGGGCAGGGCGGGGAATTTTGCGGAAATAAATCTCAACGCTGACTCAGCTGGGACTCAAACCTGGGAACTACAGATTACGAGCCTGGCGCGATACTGATTGAGCCACCCCCGCCCCTGGGAGAACGGAATTCACTGGACACTTATTAGGAGACTGATGAAAATGTCCCGTCAAGGCCATTCAGTGTGTTCTTTAAAGGTCACATGGTGTGCGTTTCTCATGTACAGGGGGCCGAGGGTTAACGTTCCATCCGACTGACGGCGGCTTTTAAAAGCCCATCGGTATCCCTTTTCTCACAGAGGGCAAGAGGGGGGCGGCGAGGTAGCGGAGATACATTTCAATGCTGGCAAAGCTGGAACTCGAACCTGGGATTTACTATGATGAGGCCTTCATACTTATCTGGATTGAAATAAGATTAGATACTGAAACAAGTTCAACGTTTTTTTCAATAAGCGATAACTATATTCAAATTTTGATAGATATGAGATAATTTAATTCAGCAGTTTCTTGCTAAGCGATCGACATCTACGCATGTCGGAGGATTTGTTCACGAAAGACGGATTTTCAGTTTGTTTCTCAGTAAGAAACCACAGGGCATACCCGGAAACTTCCAATAGTTGGTGGTGGTGGTGCGTGAAGGGAAGTGGGGGGGGGGGGGTCCTTAGGAAAGAGGGTCATCTTAAGCCTTACCTGGATTCCTAGGTAAAAGTAAAATATCGCACTCTGCGCAGGAATTTTCCCTGTTGTCGTCATATGTGGTAAAGAAAATAGGCCCCAAAAATCGCAGACCCTCAGTATTTGTCTACTTTACCTATGCCAAAAGATGACCCTGTTAGAAAATATATGTTGTTCTACCCCCCCCCTCCCCCCTCATCATTGTGTACGTCATTGAGCGATCAGTATCTACTCGTAATGGAGGTTTTATTCAGGTTTTAAGTTAAACTAGGATTTTTTTTGGTTTAGCTATTTTTTTCTGCATTCGATCAACTTTTATAAAAGAGGAAGGTACTTTTTTAAATTTTAATTGAAAAGGTTTTATAATTGCACAATTTATCAGTAAGCAAGAAGGTACTTACACAACCCAGTGCCGTCTTAACAGTTTTGTAGGCCCTGGGCAAAGCCATGTACTGGGGCCCTACCCACTCATCTACGGGAATAAAAATGTAAAAAAAAAATACCCCTCAAGCAGCTTCTTGCCACAGAGGTCTGACAGGAGCCTGTCACTTTATATGCCATAGTAGAAGGTCTGAGAGGATGGCAGGACCTCAGCAGAAAAACCACACACACACACACACACATCCATGCCTTACCCGGGGCTCGATCCGTAGATCACAAGCCAAGCGTGCTAACCACTCGGCCACGGGACGGCTAAAAATGTAAATGTTCAATAATACTAAACCTATAGATTTATTGGTGCTTTTAACAAAAACAATGTTTAAACATAAAAAAAAAACATGCTGTAAAGCGAGGATTAATCAACACAAACTTTTACGAAATTTAGAAACGTGGTGCCCCTGGACAACTACCCAGTGTGACCATGCCTTAGGTCGGCCCTGATACAACCTATGTTATCGTTCAAGTTTTAAAATATGGCTTTTGGAAGATAAATTCATTTATTAATCTTGAATTATATGCCATACTGAAACATAAATTACAAAAGATAAAGAGTAAATTTTTGCTGTTTCGATATTAATCCCAAATTAATCACGAATTACAGAACAAACTAAAATTTAGATTGCTTTTACTGTCTAATGCTCTCAAATCGCGTCCTAAATACGCCTAAAAGAGATTTTAAACCCACCAACAACCACCCAGAAGGTTTAGCTATAGACGTACAAACTATGAAAAGCAACATGAGATCTTGGCAGAAGCTAATCAGATTAACCCGTCAAAAATATTCTTAAAAAAAATATATGAGTTGAAAACCATTCTTAAGAAATTTCTCATTGAAAATACATATTTAATTTAACTATTGAATTAGTCAGTACATCCTTTCAAACAAATGTACTCTAAAATTCTGAAAATATACGGATTTTTAGACAGTCTAACAGAACACAAATGCACAAAATTTCTAGCTATCGGGTTGGGTTGTTTTACCTCTGAGCGGCACATTTTTGCACACAATGGGCTAAATGGCCAGGTCACATGGACCCCGAAAGATCAGAGAAGATTGGGGGAGGGAACCCACTGGAGCACTGTTGGGAGACAGATGGTAGCCTCCCGTCAAGGCCATTCAATGTGTTCCTTAACGTGCACAGGGTATGGCTCTCCCGCACACGGGCCAACGGCTTAACGTCCCATCCGACGGACGGCGGTCTTTCCAAGCCCATCGGTGTCCCCTACTGACCGTGGGCAGGGCGGGGAATTTTGCGGAGATAAATTTCAAAGCTGACTCAGCTGGGACTCGAACCTGGGAACTACAAATTACGAGCCTGGCGCGCTACCGACTGAGCCACCCCCGCCCCTTGCACATAAGGGGCTAAATGGCCAGGTCACATGGACCCCGAAGGCTCAGAGAAGGTTGGGGGAGGGAACCCACTGGAACAGCTGTTGGGAGACAGATGGTAACCTCCCGTCAAGGTCATCCAGTGTGTTCCTTAACGTGCACAGGATATGGCTCTCCCGCACACGGGGCCACGGCTTAACGTCCCATCCGACGGGCGGCGGTCTTTCTAAGCCCATCGGTGTCTCCTACTGACCGTGGGCAGGGCGGAGAATTTTGCGGAGATGAATTTCAAAGCTGACCCAGCTGGGACTCGAACCGAGCTATCGGTTCAACTTATGTCAGACCCAATAAATTCATAATTCTGGTAAAATCACGTCAATGCTTTGGCCAAAAAATTAGATTTCCATTTGCGTATGCCATGTAATATTAACTGAAACTAGGTCGATTACTAACCTAAATAAACGACTTTCAGTTCTAAAACTATTACCAATAGTGAAATGGAGCTAAATTTAGACCAATATTCATTAATAGTTTTACAGCTAAGTTTTTATAAAACCCGAATATCGATTTTCACAAACTATGGAAGTCTCCCAGCAGCAGTCCTCCTGTAATACCTTTAAAGTTAATTCATTTAATATTCAAACTCACTTAATGATTGGGACGGGGTGGCTCAGTCGGTAGTGCGCCAGGTTCGAAATCTGTAGTTCCCAGGTTCGAGTCCCAGCTGGGTCAGCGTTGAGACTTATCCCCGAAAATCTCCCTGCCCACGGTCAGTAGGGGACATCGATGGGCATGAAAAGGCCGCCGTCCGTCGGATGGAACGCATCTATCTCCCAACATCTGTTCCAGTGGGTCCCATCCCCCAAACCTTCTCTGAGACTTCGGGGTCCTTTAGACCTGGCCATTTAGCCCATGGTGTGCAAAAAAGTGCCACTAACAGGTAAAACAACCCAGCCCACTTAACGATTATTATTGATTTTTTTTTTTGTCATAAAGTGTAAACTTGAATAGAATGTTCCTTTTTGAAAAACGAAGTTTATTAAAGAAAATTTGAAAAGTCCAAGATCTGGCGATAGGTGCGTCTTTACCCAAATTTGCTTCTAAAGGAAATTAACAAATAATGTTTCAATCCATGAGCTCTATAATGCATGCCTGGCATTTTAAAATCCTTTTCCAATAAAGCCACGAATCGGTGTATGAAGTGGCAGCTGGATTAGATTCACACTAATTTCGTTTCTTCCCCCCCTCCACCGTTATGAAATCTGAAGCAAGACTACGTTCCCGCGGTGTAACATTCCCGTTACAAAACCGTGAATACACGTGTAGCGATATATAACCCGCAACCGTCAGCTCCATTAGCACGTGACCTCATTAGTTCCAGTATAAGTTATCGTGTCACTTCCGTTATTAGCGGCGGCGGCGCTGTAGGCGCGGTTTTATTCCATTGCCAACTCATTTGTCATAATGATAATGTCCAACGTAACAGACGACACCTTCTCGGAATTATACCTGAGGGAAGCGAACGGTTTCAACCTACAAAGAGGTGATGCCAGTTGTCGAGAGCCAACATGCATTCTGTTAGTTTTGATTACAATAGCGACCTCACCTGATCGCCATTAATCTAATTTGCTGCAATAAAAGTTATCTCGTAAATAATAGCCATTTGCCGTTTCTGCTCGTGGGTTTTGTAAATGATGTCACCCCGAAACGTGAGTTTATTTTTTAAATTGGAAATTAGCTAGATAAACGGTTCAGAGAGATATTCTTTTCGCTTAATGTCCATATTTGAATAATTATACACTGCTTTAGCAAAAACATTAGAGAATTTTCATGTTATATTAATGGACTCTAACTTCTAAAATATGCATTTAATGAAAAAATGTGACTGAAAATAAAGATAAAAATCGATCTGTCTAAATCTCGATTTACAACAACATCCTTCAGTATTTCGCTAAGGAGTTATGAAAGCTAGAATGTTTCAAATAGTAACGTTTTTTCTATTAAGTCTTACCACAAAAATTGAAACTAAATATTGTTCAAATCATTTAATGAAATAATTAAACATTTTTGGAAGTTTGTGTAATGATTTTTTCATTATTAGATAATTGTGAATGATATTTATAAAACGAAAAATTTATTATTAAATATTCTTGCTTCTATAGCTTTTTCAGTACCGAACGAATATTGTTGAAAATCGAGATTTAAATAGATTTGAATATTTTTCGTTAAATCCTTTAAGACAAGGAAACCTACTCCTAGCTTTTACAAGACTTCTCATAAAAGAACACGCCCTATTAAAACCGAAGTCAGATTTGAATACAACCAGTGAAGTTACGAGCTAATACAATAGACAACCATGTTTAAGAAGTTATAGAGCTTCGAAGTTAGATACCATTTCTCATGATATGGAAATTTTGGAAGATTTTTGTTGGGTAGTGTACAGTCGCTCAAAAAAGTATCCAAACGCTATGCTTGATTACAGAATTCAGCAAAAAATATCTGGCAGCGATTTTTTTTTAGAAATTAGTGATCTGGCAACCTTCGTGTCACGTGATTACAGAATTCAAGAAAAATATCTGGAGCGTGTACAGCAACTGTACACGCTCCAGTTACCGTTCACAGCAAACTGGAGCGTGTGCAGTTACTGCAGATGCTCCAGTTTGCTCTGAACGGTAACTGCACACGCTCAATATTTCCGTGAGTGAGCCCACACGATCCAGGTCTTTGTGAGCTCACACGATCCAATGTGCTGTGAACATTAACCGCAACCGCTCCAGTTTGCTGTGAACGGTAACTGCACACGCTCAATATTTCCGTGAGTGAGCCCACACGATCCAATGTGCTGCGAACATTAACCGCAACCGCTCCAGTTTGCTGTGAACGGTAACTGCACACCCTCAATATTTCCGTGAGTGAGCCCACACGATCCAGGTCTTTGTGAGCTCACACGATCCAATGTGCTGTGAACATTAACCGCAACCGCTCCAGTTTGCTGTGAACGGTAACTGCACACGGTCAATATTCATTGCATTATATATCTTAACAAATATCCGAACACTATGGTTGATTACAGAATTTAGAAAAAAATATCTGGCAAGATTTTTTTTAGAAGTTAGTGATCTGGCAACCTTCGTGTCACGTGACACGAAGGTTGCCAGATTACTAATTTAAAAAAATCGTTGCCAGATATTTTTTTCTAAATTCTGTAATCAAGCATAGCGTTCGGATACTTTTTTGAGCGACTGTACGTGCAATACAAAAACTTCTGATCTGCTGGACAAGAAGTTTCTTGCGCTGTCTTACATTCACTCTTTTATTTCGCATCGACTGCACGGCATTGCATTTAAGTACCCGTATTAATCTTATTACAACAAATATAAGTTACTTCCCTGTGAATCAGTTTCGAGCATATTAGAAAGACCACTCTCAGCAACTGAAATGGGTCGAAATGTAAGGTTCCAACTTATCATTTGAAGTTTTGAATTGCTGGAGGCCAGTGCTGACAGACTGCACGGTGAAAAATTTCTCTTTTAAGTTCAGGAAACCCCTTGTAAATAAAGTAAAATAAACACCCATCTGAAGCTGCTGCTTAACACAAAGGTGTGACAGGGGTCTGTCGGTTTCATACACCATAAAGAAGAATCCGAGAGGAAGACGAGACCACAGCAGGAACACAACAGAAACATCCATGCCTTCCTTCCCCAGGCTCGAACCCAGGTCTCCTTGATCAGTAACCATGCACGCTAACATGCTCTTAACTGACAAACATCTTCTGATTATCTTTCATCAGGGCACGTTCTAGGGGAGGATGAAGGCAAGGGACCCCCCCCCCCACCTTTAAGATTGCCAGTAATGGAGACCAAAAAATTACTAAACTTGTTCATATTTCACTTCTTTTTCACGAGTTTTTTTACCCTTCCCCGCTTTTATTTTTTTAATCCTGGCCTGTCTTCCATTATACTTTCTCCACATTTTGTATGAAATTCAAACATTATTATGATAAAATCCACTAATAATCTTAGTTATTGTTCCTTTAAGTAAAAATTTTGCTTTGTAAATACAAACATATAACTACAGTAAACATGGACGAAATGTTTACATTTATTGGGCAGAATTTTTAAAATGAGAAAAAAAACAGTTACGAATATGAGTTCCGGGTATTGATTCTACATAAATTTTTCAAGTGAGCAAGTTGCAGTAATGAGTTAACAATGGTGTTCGGGTTCGAGTCCCTGATAAGGCATGGATGTTTCTTTTCTGTGTTGTAAATTAATGTAACGACATTAAAGGTAAAAATTGACATACTAACAACCTAAAAACACATAAGTAATTAAAATAATTGTTTCAAATTGGTGCGAATTTCAAAATCCGTATTGACGCGCATATAAGCTGCACTTTCCCCCAAAAGAAATTTCCACTTCCAAAATGGGAACAGAGATGAGATTGCAGTGTCAAACAGGACCTTCTTAGAATTGGTCTGCATAGGCCTAACACAACAACGGTTGCTGGTGATGTTACTTATTTCAAGAACTATGTAAATTATAGTCTGATTGGGCTTTCGTAAGCAACACCTGCTTGAAGATTGTGTACAGTCGCTCAAAAAAGTATCCGAACGCTACGGTTGATTACAGAATTCAGAAAAAATATCTAGCAACGATTTTTTTAGAAATTAGTGATCTGGCAATGATTTTTTTAGAAATTTGTGATCTGGCAACCTTCGTGTCACGTGAACGAAGGTTGCCAGATCACTAATTTCTAAAAAAATCGTTGCCAGATATTTTTTCTGAATTCTGTAATCAACCACAGTGTTCGGATACTTTTTTGAGCGACTGTAGGTGGTCATATTATTTTGATGCTAGATCGTGTGGGCTCACTCACGGAAATATTGAGCGTGTGCAGTTACCGTTGACAGCAAACTGGAGCGTGTGCAGTAAAGCTCCAGTTTGCTGTGAACGGTAACTGGAGCGTGTACAGTTGCTGTACACGCTCCAGATATTTTTCCTGAATTCTGTAATCACGTGACACGAAGGTTGCCAGATCACTAATTTCTAAAAAAATCGTTGCCAGATATTTTTTCTGAATTCTGTAATCAACCACAGTGTTCGGATACTTTTTTGAGCGACTGTAGGTGGTCATATTATTTTGATGCTAGATCGTGTGGGCTCACTCACGGAAATATTGAGCGTGTGCAGTTACCGTTCACAGCAAACTGGAGCGTGTGCAGTAAAGCTCCAGTTTGCTGTGAACGGTAACTGGAGCGTGTACAGTTGCTGTACACGCTCCAGATATTTTTCCTGAATTCTGTAATCACGTGACACGAAGGTTGCCAGATCACTAATTTCTAAAAAAATCGCTTGCCAGATATTTTTTCTGAATTCTGTAATCAACCATAGTGTTCGGATACTTTTTTGAGCGACTGTGCATAAGTATGTAAAATAAAGGTAAGCCATTTTTTCCCCTGAAAGAGAACACTTTAAAAGAAAAAAAAAATATAACAATGTATTACAATATACATTACAATGTATACATTACATTACAATTATATACAATGGAATTTATACAATACAATCACTATATACAGTTTAGTATATATTTCTTCAACTTCTACCTAATCCTTACGGTTCGCATGTGAAAATGAAAGCATTTCCATAAACCGTGAATCTAATGAATTTGGACTGCAAATTATGCAAAAAAATTAAGACACTGAAAACGTAAATGCGACCTTTTATTTGGATGCAATTCATTGCCCAGTTCTGAGCATTTTACGCGTGAGTGAACAATGGGATCAAGTTCGATCCCCGGATAAGGTATGGGGGTTTCTTCCCTGTGTTTTCTTTCTGCTGAGGTCTCACCTTACCGGCTTTCCTCACATATGCTCTTAATAATGGCATAGTATGCAGATAGGCTCTTAATTATGGCATAGTATACAGATAGGCTCTTAATTATGGCATAGTATACAGATAGGCTCTTAATTATGGCATAGTATACAGATAGGCTCTTAATTATGGCATAGTATACAGATAGGCTCTTAATTATGGCATAGTATACAGATAGGCTCCTGCCAGACTTATGTGGCGAGCCTGCTGCTTGAAGGGTTGGGTTGTTTTACCTCTGAGCGGCAATTTTTTGCACACCGTGGGCTAAATGGCCAGGTCACAAGGATTCCGAAGGCTCAGAGAAGGTTGGGGGAGAGGACCCACTGGAACAGCTGTTGGGAGACAGATGGTAGCCTCCCGTCAAGGTCATTCAGTGTGTTCTTTAAAGTGCACAGGGTATGGCTCTCCCGCACACGGGGCCACGGCTTAACGTCCCGTTCGATGGACGGTGGTCTTTCCAAGCCCATCGGTGTCCCCTACTGACCGTGGGCAAGGCGGGTAATTTTGCGGAGATAAATCTCAACGCTGACCCAGCTGGGACTCGAACCTGGGAACTACAGATTACGAGCCTGGCGCGATACCGACTGAGCCACCCCCGCCCCCACTGCTTGAAGAACAATTTATTTTCATTTTCTTATAAGCATAACAATAATAACAACTCTAACATGGAATTTTTAGCAATTCCCGAGGTCTCTTTTGGATGAGGGGAAAAAAATATGATTGTAAATATTTAATATCTATCTATATAATTTGTTACCTATCTTTATATATATGTGTTTAAAAATTTTATATATTTATATATTTAAATCTATGTATTTAAAAAAAAGAATTACTCCTGAATCATCTGCATGCACAGGAACTGTGGGAATAATAACTCCAAAGAAGAGGTCTGTGATGAAATCGACACTTCAGCAGAAAGACAACACGGAAAAGGAACATCCATACCTTATTCGGGACTCGAACCCGGATCCTTTTGATCAGTAGCCAAGCCTGATAACCTCTCGGTCATCGGGACGGTATCTGTAGGTTTAAGGGTTAAAAATTATAGACACGACAGATGATTTTGTAAAAATAGCATATTAACAATATTTTAAGGATGGGTAACAGATTGTTTTCCTCGATTTTAAAAAGACAGATTTTTATTTGATAATTGGTAAGAAAAACCAACAAATAGAAAGCCCGCATTATTACCTTCATCAGAGTCCAGCTCTTTTTCGATCTAAAGTTATTGAGTTCTATCTCTCCCCCCTTCTTTCCCCCTCACTCCACGAGCCCCAAAAGAGCGCTCTGCATCATGAAACTGAACACCGTGTTGTTCTCGTGCGGCGGTCGATTGCGAGGCTTGCAACTGCATATCGGTAGCAGAGCAGCCTTGTTATCTCTCCCGTTGCCAAGGCAACGAGTGACGGATGCTGTGGAGGAATGTTGAGCAGAAAAGTTAATGACAAAAGGGAAGGAAAAAAAGAATTGGGGGGGGGGGGGAACGAACACTATTCAAAGTATCGATCCAGTAATGACCTTTGCTTGCAACGAAGATGGGATTTTCTACAAAGGCTTAGTCTTATTTTTTTTCTTCTCTCTCGTGAGCAGCTTTGGAAAAAAAGAGGAAAAAAGTTGAATAAATCACCACAAGGTGGCTTTTTTTTGTTGTTGTTGTTGGTCGAGTATATTAGCAAAAGCAAAATACTTTGTTGGCAGGAGTGGTCAATTTCTGTTTTTCTTAACTCTGAGATTTCTAAAGAGCTAATCATTTTTCCTAAAGAATCTCGGGACAGGACTTCCAAGATAAGTTTTTGAAAAAGAAATATTATTTTTCGCGTGAAAGGAATGCAATAATTCTTAACATCGACATCAAATTCAGAAGAAGAAAAAATTGTCTCGAGCCGCGTGGGATGCGAACGTACAGTCGCTCAAAAAGTATCCGAACACTACGGTTGATTACAGAATTCAGAAAAAATATCTGGCAACGATTTTTTTTTTTAGAAATAGTGATCTGGCAACTTTCGTGTCGATCACTATTCTGTCGTGTTTTTGAGCGACTGTACAACCTCCTGATAAAATGTCAGGTGCTCTGACCATTGAGTAACCGAATTTCAATGAAATTCTCCTCTGTTTAATGATATGAACTATTCTCCCTGCTAAAGAAACCTCGAGAACCACTCTCATCTCAAATACCACCTTAATTTCTTTAGATGTAGCCTAGTGATATTAACAGAGTTGCAGCTGCAAAAACTTGATTGGAAGACGGTGTTGTCGATGCTAAAACCCGTGATTGTTTCTTGGTCTTTACCGCGGAACTCTGCATTATTAGTTGGGCATCAGTTCCCTTCAAGCACGAGATCTCTCTGACCAGCCTTAATACCGTCCCAGTTTATTATCAGAGTGTCTCAGAATCTGTATATTTTCAGAATTTCAGAGTACACGTGTTCCAAAGATTGCAAGTGGCCGAGTGGCTATCGTTAACCTATCAAAGGGACCGGGTTGGTTGGGTTGTTTTACCTCTGAGCGGCACTTTTTTGCACACCATGGGCTAAATGGCCAGGTCACATGGACCCCGAAGGCTCAGAGAAGGTTGGGGAAGAGGACCCACTAGAACAGCTGTTAGGTGACAGATGGTAGCCTCCCATCAAGGCCATCCAGCGTGTTCTTTAGCGTGCACAGGGTATGTCTCTCCCGCACACGGGGCCACGGCTTAACGTCCCATCCGACGGACGGTTGCCTTTCCAAGCCCATCGGTGTCCCCTACTGACCGTGGGCAGGGCGGGGAATTTTGCGGAGATAAATCTCAACGCTGACCCAGCTGGGACTCGAACCTGGGAACTACAGATTACGAGCCTGGCGCGCTACCGACTGAGCCACCCCCGCCCCACAAAGGGACCGGATAAGGAATGGATGTTTCTTATCTTTTGTTGCTCTGATGAAGTCTCGCTTTCCTCACAGATCTCCTCTATGGAGACTGGTACTGACAGCCTCCTGTCAGACCTCTGTGCTTGAGGGACAACTGAATTGAATAAGTTTCCTTCACCCAAACCAATGTCTCCTCAAAAAAGCATATTTAGGAGAGTACAGATGGCTTAACCTATACATTTACACTATATTGCAAAAAGTGTCCGGACACTTTCATGTTAAGTGAACGAATAGCCACATTCAAATCTACCTAACTTTGAAAATAAACTTTTTACGGAAAAAAGTCACTAGACATAAATTGAAGATGTCGGTCAGAGCTCTCGAAATCTCTGTTTTCTACAATATTAATCTAATATTTAAAGAATTATGGAAGCTATAATATTTAACAACAGATGTTATCCATACACCACACTTCCAAAACATTTCCGCGCCCCTCCCCCAAATTGATGAAAACTTCAAAAATCCTTACACAAAATTCAAATATCGCATTTATATTGCGAAAAACTTGTTATAACAGTTGTGATTTAATTTTTTGAAATAAATTTTCGAAACTAGCAAAAGTTTCACTTAAATGTTTCAGCTTCCATAACTCTTTAAATGTTATATTAATATTATAGAAAATAGAGATTTCGAGAGCTCTGACAGAGATCTTCAATTTATGTCTAGTGACTTTTCCGTAAAAAAGTTTATTTTCAAAGTTAGGTAGGTTTGAATGTGGCTATTCGTTCACTTAACGTGAAAGTGTCCCAACACTTTTTGCGATATAGTGTATATGAGTATTTTGATTTGTGAGATACTACATCATTATCACCTTGAAAATGGGTATAGTTTATAATAAAAAAGATCTGTAATATTCATTTGCAGCAATATCCTCTGAAATCTTTTCATTCCAAATTTTAATGTTAATACACCGTATTGATATTTGGCCTATAGTTTTTTTTATAAAGAGGCAGCATGATCTTATTCTTAAGTCTAGTATTATAACTAAAAAGTCTTAATTCCTTCTAAGTTGCAGTAAAGTTCCGAGTAATATATTACTATATTCATTATATTGTACAAAAACTTCCGATAACATACTTGTAAACGTTATATGTATATTCAGTATTCCATTTTCTAACATTAAGTGCTGTACCGGATTACTGTAATTCAGTCTTAGAATATATCATTCATACCTTCAGTTTATTCAGAAGTTATTTACAAAGGCATACATTTTTTTAAAAAGTCTTTTTTTTTAAGAGTTAGTCAGTTTAACTTCTGGCAAGCATATCATTTACTAGTTCAGTACTCACCTTTCGCAACCATTCCGAGTTTTTCAGTTCCAATAAAAAATATAGGGTTTGTAGCTACATTGAATTTCCAGAGTGTTTCTAAAGGTAAGATTGTATTCATCATCTCTTGGAAGGGATTGAGCCTCTGGGAAGAGAGAGAGCATCTTTCGTATCTTACCATAGCAACAACGATTACGACTGCATCAGATGAAAAGAGAAGAAAGACGCAGATCACTGTGTCTCCCCCCCCCCCCCTTCCCTCAAGTGGGCAACGAGACCGAGAGATGGCAGATGGCTGCGTAGAGGGAGTGATCGCAGTAAACACAAACAAATAAAGGTAAACAGGGCAGCACCACATAACCTGTTTACTGCAGCCCAGTAGACAATAACCTCTTGTGCTTTACAATCGCACAATCTAGCGTACCCCCAACAAAAGGGGGCCTCTGGTTGTGGGGAGGGTGAGAAATAGGACTTTAAGGCTGGGAGGGGGGGGGATAAAGGAATAAGCAAGCGGTCTTCTGTGTTGTTTGTACTGAACTCTTTGTGGTGGCAACTGGAGAGTTTTGTTTATGCCAAGAGCTGAGCACGAGTTCATTTTAACTGGCGCCACGCGACTCGACTGGCAGGAGACGGATTAGACACCCCCCCGTGAGTCTCGTGCACGCACGTAGTAAACAAGATAGAGAGCACGCGTGAGCAGTGAGCACTCGGTTGCAAAGGCGACCACGTGGCCAACAGAGAGAGAGCGAAGAGCGGGGGTGGCTGGGTGTGAGGAGTAGCGAGCTCTCGGCTCATTCACACGGACAACAAATACCCTTTTATCGGGCGGTAGCAGCTGCTGTTGTGATGAACGGACGGGTAACGGGACTGCTCATCAACTAGGGAACGTCACCACCGACCTAGGGACCAGAGAGCCGTTCATTTCACTGTTAAAGGGCCTTGTCCTGATTTTGGAGATCTTGATTTGCCTTCTGTATCAGAGACCGTTTGCATCCGATGGCTTTGTTTCCCTTTGTCACGGTATAAGAGAATATCGCAGTGTGTGCATGAAATCTAGTCTAGAATGGGGCACACACATTCATTACTGTTATGAGCGGGGCGGGGGTGGCTCAGTCGGTAGCGCGTCAGGCTCGTAATCTGTAGTTCCCAGGTTCGAGTCCCCGCTGGGTCAGCGTTGAGATTTATCTCCGCAAAATTCCCCGCCCTGCCCACGGTCAGTAGGGGACACCGATGGGCTTGGAAAGGCCGCCGTCCGTCGAATGGGACGTTAAGCCGTGGCCCCGTGTGCGGGAGAGCCATACCTTGTGCACGTTAAAGAACACTCTGGATGACCTTGACGGGAATCTGTCTCCCACCAGCTGTTCCAGTGAGTCCCCTCCCCCAACCTTCTCTGAGCCTTCGGGGTCCATGTGACCTGGCAATTTAGCCCATTGTGTGCGAAAAAGTGCCGCTCAGAGGTAAAACAACCCAAAACAACCCAACTGTTATGAGCTTGCGTGTTATAAGCGTATTAAGTAAAAAGTTGTTCCTAAAAAGAAGCTGACGCACTTTTTAGGAATAACTTAACAATGACACGGGAGGGACCAAAAGTCCGTAGATAATTTGAAAATTCAATTAAAAATTAAAGTGAAAACTATTTATTGCAGATGCAAGCTGTAAGCTGCATTTGAAAGTTCAAGTTCGAAAGTTGTTTTTCCGCCCAAGTTATTCAGTTGAACACCCTTTGCAGTTCCGAGCACATCGGACTGAATTTCAAGCCATGTGCGTTCCAACATGCCTTCGTTAACTGATGCAATATCAGTGATCATCAGAGATCGAATTTCCAGATCATCAACACTTCGCACCTTGGAAGTGCACGCTTTGACATAACCCCAGAAGAAGAAAATCATTATTGTCAGATGTACTGGTGTACTGGATTTGACTATTCTCTTTCGATCAAGGTTGGGTTGGGTTGTTTTACCTCTGAGCGGCACTTTTTTGCACACCATGGGCTAAATGGCCAGGTCACATGGACCCGAAGGCTCAGAGAAGGTTGGGGGAGGGGACCCACTGGAACAACTGTTGGGAGACAGATGGTAGTCTCCCGTCAAGGCCATCCAGAGTGCACATCATTAACGAGCACAGGGTGCACATCCAGAGTGCAACATCCATTAACGTGCACATCCAGAGTGCAACATCCATTAACGTGCACATCCAGAGTGCACATCCAGAGTGCAACATCCATTAACGTGCACAGGGTATGGGGGATAAAGGTAAGCCGTGGCCCCGCACACGGGGCCACGGCTTAAAGTCCCATCCGATGGACGGCTGCCTTTCCAAGCCCATCGGTGTCCCCTACTGACCGTGGGCAGGGCGGGGAGTTTTGCGGAGATAAATCTCAACGCTGACCTAGTTGGGACTCGAACCAGGGAAGTGCAGATTACGAGCCTGGCGCGCTACCGACTGAGCCACCCCCGCCCCCTTTCGATCAAGAAGAATACTGTCAATTTCGAGGAATTGTGTCATTCTCTTATGTTACTACAGGATGGCGAGTCCTTATCGAACTGTGTGAGGGAAGTTCTCTCCACTTCAATGCCCGATTTGGTTTCAAAAAATTAATTTATACAGTTAGCTTTCTTATGTGGACTTGCGAATTTAAAATCTGACCATTCACACTCTATAAAACTTCCTCAGTTCGACTATCAAATGCAGCATACCGCATGTCTCTGCAGTATTTTTTTTTAATTTAGTTTTCAAAATGTCTGGCGCACCCTTTATTTACAAAATTGATTTTTGATGTTACAAAACTTACAAATTCAGAAAGTGAAAAACTTTGAAATATATAAACCATTGACATTTAATATCATCTGCAGTTGTTGGAAATGATTGTCAGAATTTCTTTTTTGATTATGATCATGAAAAAAAAAGTAAAATGAACACTCCCTCAAGCAGCTGCTTGCCACAGAGGTCTGACAGCAGCCTGTCAGTTTAATGCCATAGTAAAAGGTCTGAGAGGATGGCAGGACCTCAGCACAAAAACAACACACACATCCATGCCTTATCCGGGGCTCGAACCCAGGTCCCTTAGATCAGTAGCAGTAGTATCATCACAACCGGGGAATCCCCCTTTGCACAGTGCTTTCCCCCCCTATGTCGCAATCGTCCACGTTGCCTTCTTGACTTGGACCCCCTATGTCGCAATCGACCGGAAATTGACCTGTGCTGGGCCACGCTGCCTTCTAAACTTTGACCCCTATGTTGCAATCAACAGGAAATTGACCCTGGCGTAGCAACTGTCGTGGTATTAATAATTCATAATTAATAATTCATAATTAATAATTCACAATTAAAAATTCCTCCCCCTTTTAACCCCTTGTGCTATCTAGTTTTTAACTCTAATTTTAAGCTCCCCTTCTCGAATAGTCTCGTTTTTTCTTTATTTCAGACTCACCTATATTTTAAACCCTCGATTTTGCAAACCCCCTGGTTGACCTATATTTTAAGCCCTACCTATATTTTAAGCCCCCTCCTTCCCACGGACTGGTTGATGCACGCCTAAGAATAATTGCACAGAAAAGGATGATTACAAGTCTCAATTGCAAAAACACCTCCAAAAAGACCCCCTGGTTGACCAATATTTTAAGCTCTACCTATATTTTAAGGCCCCTCCTTCCCTCGGACCGGCTGATGCACGCCTCAGAATAATTGCACAGAAAAGGATGATACAAGTCTCAATTGTAAAATCAACTCCCAAAGTTGTATTCTTATTAAACCTCCCTCCCCTTAAAAAACTAATCGGTGGTGTCCAATACGTATTTTAGTACATCTCCTGTATTTAAAAACTCTCTAGGTATTCATCTGAAATTTTACAAGACCACTCAACTCTTTCTGAATGACAACGGTCAGAATGCCTAATGCAGCTCTCTAAATAAAACTTTCTTTAACAGAAAATCAACTCTCAAAGTTGTATTCTTATTAATTAAACACTCATCAAAACCACACATCCCTTCTATTAAAAGTTACCTCTATTAAAACTTCACAAACTCACGTCCTTTTACAAGTTCTCTAAACATGTTGTATATTCTCTGTATTTATTCCTTATAATTAAACACTCATCAAAAATTCTCTCACCTTTATTAAAAAATCACTCCGCGGTCGTAATAAAAAAGTTTTCTGTAGATGGGTTTCATCCAAAAAAAAAAAAAATCCTCCACCTGCAGTGAGATTCGAACCGACTATCTTGGGCTCGATAGCCGGACGCACTCGACTATGGTTTGTACTTAATGTGGCCTAGAAAGGTGTCGAACGGATCAGACATTTCAAATATTAACCTAATACGTTTTTTACAACCTTCGTATTCTTTATAACTAGTTTTTTCTACGTATTTCTTATAATGAACCCGATAGTCCTTTCACATTAACATATGTATTTTTTATAACTCACGTATTTTAAGTCCGTTTCAGTAACACTTATTTCTTTTAACTCCGTGACTGTTGGCTGTCGCTTACTAGGACTATCCACAGTAACTATTTTTAAAAGACTGGCCCGCAGAAAATGCCGATGGGTTAAAAATTAATAAAAACTGATTATACTCGTCATGATGAAAAATATTGAGGGGTAATAGGGCCGACCTAAAAGACTCAGTGTTCGGATCCTCACCCTGGACTACGTTTCACTGACGGATGGTTAAGTCCTGTGAAATTATTCCAAACGGGGAATCACAAGGGTTTTATTAACGAATGAATCATGGATCTGTGCTGCTTCCGTGTCAGGAGCACTGCCCTACATCGTGAAAACCCACTAGCACTCTTTATCGTGGTTTTCGGACTCGATATTTTTCCAAGTCCCGAGACGGTTCTCCCAATTCTATCCTTTACGATACAAGGGCGTTTCAATGTACCCAATGTAGACAAACCCTTTTGAAATGACGCGTCCTAAACCTCCAAGTGCTGGGCTTATTAAAATTAGTCTCCATCGGGTTGGTCCCGTCAGATATCTGTGTTTCCACGTAGTAATGCTACACTGAAGAAAAGTCGGCTAAAAAACCGTCTTTAACATCGTTTGCGTGCGAACGTATGCCGCATCACGCTGTTGAAATCGGGTAAAAAAAATAACTTTTTTTTTTTTGTACGCAGTAGAATGTTCAAAGTACGTTGCAGTTACTGTTGCGTAAAAACTTTAGTTCCATCACGAATGCACGTTAACGGTGTAGGGGAACATTAGTTTTAGCAAATACTTCAACTATAAAAAAAAAATAATACAATGTCTCACGCACCCTTTCAACTTACCTGCACTAATCCACTGATATTTTATTTGCAGCTGGACTGATAGTCAAAATTTAGCAAATATTACAAAGAATCTCTCAATTGTAAAAATCAACTCTCAAAGTTGTATTCTTATTAATTAAAACCCTTTCTATTAAAAGTTACCTCTATTAAAAATCTTTTGCTATTCATTTTGCCAGGACTGCTAAACGATTCCCTTTTATTAAATTTCAATTCTTTGGGATTCATTTTTTCCAACCCCGTTAATCGATCCCCTAGTAAATAAAAACTCTCACTCACCTTTATTAAAATCATCCAGCGCTCGTAATAAATCAGTTTAATCGGGGAAAAAAAAAAAAAAATCATTCCCTCGCTAGCGTACCTCCACGTTAATTTCGGGAAAAAGTCTCATCGGATCCAAGGTTCACGTATTTTACTAGAAGAATGACACAGTAATTGTTCCACAGAAAAATTAATAAAATTTGGTTTAAATTATTCGTAGGACTTGTATATAAGATCTACCTTGCAATAGACGTTCAACAGGCTAAAAGTTTTCCAAGTCCGTTATCAGTGTATCGGAAATAGTACATTTCCTGTTGACTTCCTTCAGATCGTTTATCCGTGGGTAACAACAGCACTTTCGCCACATCACACGATATGGTGCAATCCTTTCTCAGCTGGAAGATCAAAAGGTCAAATGTCCAGCGCTTCACTGTGTCTGCATTTGACACTGATAAGGTTTAAAAATAGATGTTTCCTAGAATCCACATTGCCTTCTCAGATTGGACTTTGAACCCTATGTCGCAACCGACCATATTTTAAGTCCTCTTCATAGAACCCCTGGTTGACTTATATTTTAAGTCCCTTTCTCGAATTTTCTTGTTTTTCCCCTGTTTAACCCATATTTTAAGCCCTCCCCTCTTCATAGACCAACCTATTGATCCACCTATATTTTAAGCCCTCCCCTCTTTAAACCAAATCAGTTTTTGCGCATTTAATCGGTGTCATCCAACGTCCATACTATTTTTAGTACGTCTCCTGTATTTAAAAAAAAAAAAAAAAAAAATTATTGGCTTTCGTCGCCGTATTTGAACGCGCTACCTCAGTGCCGATAGCTGAAGTGTCATCGCCAGGGCGCGGATTTTTGCGGAGCTAAATCTCAACTCTGGCCCTGCTATCCGCTCGACAATATTTGCTACTGATAAAACGATTTCCTTCATTAAAAATAAAAACTAATTAAATAATGGGGTATCACTGGGAAAATACTGGGAAGAACCCAAACTGATTTCGTGCTAAAACATCTCCAGATTTCAGCTTACTTGAAAAACTATTGTTAGAAATGAACCAGTGACTTGAATCACTCAACTTCCATAAGAATACACAATTATGGTACAGTGTCGGGAAGAAATATGTTTCAACGAAATTCAATTGCATGTATTACGATCAGAAAAATAATTTAGTGGACAAAGTTTAAAATAGTTATTAAATGGTACCTTACAGTGCAAGTGCGCTTCAGGCGAAAAGCCTCCCCTTCGAACACTGCACCCCGTTTTTCCGAAGTAACTGTGTCACAAGTCTTCCTACATCATCCCTAAACAGAGAATCGGATTCAATGTGCAAGAAGATCAAGACCTCATTTGAAGGAGCACATAGTGGATACTGTACTCCATAGTGAAATGAACATTGGCCTCTTGCGGGACCTAGTTATATCCCTACTCCAAGAGAATTACTAATGAAAACATGCTATTGTTAATGTATGTAATTCCGACAAAAAATGTTTTGTCTGTTTTAGCCACTTTGTATCCTGCAATAGGAAACACTGAACACTTTAACAACTATATACATTTAGAAGAAAACACATCAGGTCTAATTTTCCCTTTAACAATAAATCAAATATCTAAATTCGAAAAAATTAACATTTCTGTCTGGATACGAGAAAGAGATGTTCCCACTCTACATCACACCATTCAGATTTAAAGCGCACGCAAATCTCCTACTGTTATCAGACGATGAAAAGCAGCATTATTGTTCCATTAAGAATTTGTTTCTATGAAATTCAAAGGGAGAATGCTGTTTTCCATATTATAGGGAATGCAATTAATAATTCCTTGCAGAAGGTTGTCCTTTAGGTTATGAAATAATCTTATTAGAATGCTTAAAATTGAGATGACACACATTAGCTCCTCGGAGAAGCGCTAGCGGGTAGAAGACTATACCCGTGTAATGAAAATATTCATTCGACATAAAAAAAACCTACGCCAATATCGCGTACACTGACGTGCTCCTCTTAGCTGATGTGTTTGGTGGCAGATACTGACCCCTGCTATGTTTACACAACTCCTGCCTTCATACCTGAAGATGACAAATACTAGAGTTGATAACCTACAATGTATCTTTTTGGAAGGCATACGAGGAGGAATTTCGGTGATATGCAGACAACAAGCATTTAGAATGAAAAACTGATTGCAAGTTTGCTTTACTGTCATACAAACCTGAAAAGAGATGAAATGGGTAGTACTTTACCCATGATATACCATGTGACTAGGTCGTTAAATCAAATTACATGCATAAACGAAAATTAGAAAAACAACGAAATGCTTGGTAAATTCAATGAGAATCACTAAAATGTAAAGAGTGTTGGAATATCTGTAAATGCACACACATTTCAGTGGATAGGTGAATATTTTCACAATTCTTTAGAAGTGGAAGGCACAATAACTGTAAAACATACTGTGACGAGAGAGAAAGTATAAAAATGTAGTGGGATGGTTGTAAAAAATCGCTTCAAAACAGAAAATTACAACGCAAATACTGAAAGATAGAAAAAAAAACGACTATTCGAAGGTTATTCCAAACTGCTATCTCACGCTCTTTTCAGATTTCCTGGTTCTATAGTTCCCTGGTACGTAGCGCATAAGTGTGGGTGTAGTTGGCTATTTTTCGTTGCAAACACAAGTTGTTTTTACTATTAGTTATTTTTCCTGCATGAGAATACACATTTCTATACTACATTGCGTACACACGGATGGACGAATATCACAAAATACTTTGCATATAGAAAACATCAGCAAAGAACCACAGAAGTTTGGAAATTTAAAATCTGAAAACTCAGTGTTTATAAGAAAACAACAATATTTTCAGTACTTCCATGAAAAGTTGAGTCCCAGAATCGATCCGCTAGACATGACTTTGCATTCTCTGACTTCAACCACCAATAAAACGTAATGTAAGCTCTCTCGTCAGTTATCCCAAGCCGCTATCTCTTTTCAGAGTTTCTGCCCCCCTCGGTACGTTTGAATAAGCGCATAAGTGTGGGTGAAAATGGCTATTTTTCGCTGCAAACACAAGTTTTTCGACAAAGATAGGGTGTTTCACTACAATCTAACACGGGATTTCATGTGTGTTTAGTTATTTTTCCTGCATGAGAATATTTCTAAGCCTTCTCATAGACAGCAGGTTAGTTACTTCGGATCTAACAAAGCCAAGGTTTGAGATCCATAGTAAGACATGAACGTTTGTGTTGTTTTCCTACCAAGATCCCGACATCCTCTCACCCCCTTCTACTGGGTCGTATGAAAAAATCCAGTAACTGTTACGACAATTAGCTGCGTGAAGGCGTATTTATTTTTAAAGCAAAGACACACTAATTTCGGACTCGCTAGCTAGAGAATGATATATTAACTTGCTAAAGTTTGATTTTAATGATCAGATAGTGTATACATCACCACTTTTTTAGTTCATACTAATATCTTCTAACTTTCAAAGGAAATATTGTCTCATTATAAGCGATTTCATACAAAGAGATGCGCACTCTATGCTTCATCTATAGAGATAACGATCACTGCCCATGGAACACATCTGTGAAAAACACGCTATGATAGGGTTTGAGGAAGATTTTTAGTCCATGGGGGTGCTGTACTGCAGGAAAGCACATTATCTTTGAGATCAGAACCTACATGAAAATTATACTGTTTGGGTTTGAGAAAGATTCTTTAGTTCACGGGACACCGCATGAATAAGTGCATAAGTGTGGGTGAAGACGGCTATTTTTCGCTGCAAACACAAGTTTTTCGACAAAGATAGGGTGTTTCACTACAGTCTAACACGGGATTTCATGTGTGTTTAGTTATTTTTCCTGCATGAGAATATTTCTAATCTATCTCATAGACAGCAGGTTAGTTACTTCGGATCTAACAAAGCCAAGGTCTGAGATCCATAGTAAGACACGAACGTTTGTGTTGTTTTCCTACCAAGGTCCCGACATCCTCTCACATGAAATATTACTGTACTAGGATCTAGAAAAATCACTATCCATTACATTAAGTTTTTTATTACATTCATGTATTTCACCCCATTTTCTTGTCAAGAGCTAAAATTATTTGATGAATGAACGACAAAATATCTTCAAATGCAGTGGACGCATGACAGAATAACTTCAAAATAAGTTCCAATAGCTGAAAAAAACAACTGTAAAAAATTAGATAAATACAGGGATAGGGAAAGACAGAATTGCTTTCAAAACATTAAAATACCTTAAATGTGTGGTTGAATCACCACCAAATATCTCCAGCACACTTTTAAAGGAAATATTTTCTCATTATAAGCGATTTCATACAAAGAGATACGCACTCTATGCTTCACATTTAAATCTATAGAGATAACGATCACTGCCCATGGAACACATCTGTGAAAAAACACGCTACGATTGGGTTTGAGAAAGATTTTTAGCCCATGGGGGTGCTGCACTGCAAGAAGGCACATTATCTTTGATATCAGAACGTGCGTGAAAGTTATACTGTTTGGGTTTGAGAAAGATTCTTTAGTTCACAGGGCACCGCATTACACTAAAGCACACTGTCTTGTACGTATGTCTGTCTGTATGTTTGTTTCTCTCTCTCTGTGTGTGTGTGTGTGTGTTTGTGTCTATGTGTAAATATGTATGTTACTACGAAATGTGTGTATGTGTAGATGTGTGCATATATGTCAAGATGTAACTGTGTCTGCATGTTTGTTTCTCTCTAGGTGTGTGTGTGTGTGTGTGTTTCAGTGAATCGTGTATGTGTGCGTATGTGAGTGTGTGTATGTTCATGTATGTTAATATGTTTCTTTATATGTATATGTTTTCGTGCGTATGTGTTAAGATGTCTGTGTGCACATAGTCGTTTCTTTGTATGTGTATACGTCTTCATGTTTGTCTCTGTGTGTGTGTGTGTTAAAGTGTCTGTATGTGTTTCATCTTTATGTGCATATGTTATCGTATGTGTGTGTGTGTGTTCACATGCAAGAATAAACATATTGTCTTACGGACACTTGCTTGCTACAGAACAAGCTAACAATTTAAAACGAGACTTGTGGTTATGCAAAATATTTCATGTGTGCGTATGTGAGTGTGTGTATGTTCATGTATGTTAATATGTTTCTTTATATGTATATGTTTTCGTGCGTATGTGTTAAGATGTCTGTGTGCACATAGTCGTTTCTCTGTATGTGTATACGTCTTCATGTTTGTCTCTCTCTGTGCGTGTGTTAAAGTGTCTGTATGTGTTTCATCTTTATGTGCATATGTTATCGTGTGTGTGTGTGTGTGTTTGTTCACATGCAAGAATAAACATATTATCTTACGGACACTTGCTTGTTATAGAAGAAGCTAACAATTTAAAACGAGAGTTGTGGCTATGCCAAATATTTCATCACAGATCTTAACTTGAATACTCATATTTCAGGAGATGTAAGGATTTTTCTTCAGCACGTTCGAATATTTTTTGAACACGACTGTCTTATGTTACGTTTCCTGTCAGATGTCTCGTAACGAACAAAGCGTGTGTGTGTGTGTGTTCTGCTAATACAGAAGAGGACATTCAACCGAGAATATTTCAAACTTAGAATAATACGACATCCTGATGCGTTAAGAACGAAGTGGAGGGATACTAACAGCTGAAACACGACCTGAAGCGATCGAAATCCTGTTGTTTCGCGCAAGGCCTCTTTTTTGAAACAAGGATTTTTTACGTTTTATCACCCTTCGTCCCCTTGCGCGAAACAACAGGATTTCGATCGCTTCAGGTCGTGTTTCAGCTGTTAGTATCCCTCCACTTCGTTCTTAACGCATCAGGATGTCGTATTATTCTAAGTTTGAAATATTCTCGGTTGAATGT
Source organism: Ryuthela nishihirai (assembly GCA_038380435.1). Classification (NCBI taxonomy): domain Eukaryota; kingdom Metazoa; phylum Arthropoda; class Arachnida; order Araneae; family Heptathelidae; genus Ryuthela; species Ryuthela nishihirai. The sequence goes on along the minus strand of JAWZYU010000024.1, from coordinate 48,110,989 downwards.
CCTCTTCTGTATTAGCAGAACACACACACACACACGCTTTGTTCGTTACGAGACATCTGACAGGAAACGTAACATAAGACAGTCGTGTTCAAAAAATATTCGAACGTGCTGAAGAAAAATCCTTACATCTCCTGAAATATGAGTATTCAAGTTAAGATCTGTGATGAAATATTTGGCATAGCCACAACTCTCGTTTTAAATTGTTAGCTTCTTCTATAACAAGCAAGTGTCCGTAAGATAATATGTTTATTCTTGCATGTGAACAAACACACACACACACACACGATAACATATGCACATAAAGATGAAACACATACAGACACTTTAACACACGCACAGAGAGAGACAAACATGAAGACGTATACACATACAGAGAAACGACTATGTGCACACAGACATCTTAACACATACGCACGAAAACATATACATATAAAGAAACATATTAACATACATGAACATACACACACTCACATACGCACACATGAAATATTTTGCATAACCACAAGTCTCGTTTTAAATTGTTAGCTTGTTCTGTAGCAAGCAAGTGTCCGTAAGACAATATGTTTATTCTTGCATGTGAACACACACACACACATACGATAACATATGCACATAAAGATGAAACACATACAGACACTTTAACACACACACACACAGAGACAAACATGAAGACGTATACACATACAAAGAAACGACTATGTGCACACAGACATCTTAACACATACGCACGAAAACATATACATATAAAGAAACATATTAACATACATGAACATACACACACTCACATACGCACACATACACGATTCACTGAAACACACACACACACACACACCTAGAGAGAAACAAACATGCAGACACAGTTACATCTTGACATATATGCACACATCTACACATACACACATTTCGTAGTAACATACATATTTACACATAGACACAAACACACACACACACACACAGAGAGAGAGAAACAAACATACAGACAGACATACGTACAAGACAGTGTGCTTTAGTGTAATGCGGTGCCCTGTGAACTAAAGAATCTTTCTCAAACCCAAACAGTATAACTTTCACGCACGTTCTGATATCAAAGATAATGTGCCTTCTTGCAGTGCAGCACCCCCATGGGCTAAAAATCTTTCTCAAACCCAATCGTAGCGTGTTTTTTCACAGATGTGTTCCATGGGCAGTGATCGTTATCTCTATAGATTTAAATGTGAAGCATAGAGTGCGTATCTCTTTGTATGAAATCGCTTATAATGAGAAAATATTTCCTTTAAAAGTGTGCTGGAGATATTTGGTGGTGATTCAACCACACATTTAAGGTATTTTAATGTTTTGAAAGCAATTCTGTCTTTCCCTATCCCTGTATTTATCTAATTTTTTACAGTTGTTTTTTTCAGCTATTGGAACTTATTTTGAAGTTATTCTGTCATGCGTCCACTGCATTTGAAGATATTTTGTCGTTCATTCATCAAATAATTTTAGCTCTTGACAAGAAAATGGGGTGAAATACATGAATGTAATAAAAAACTTAATGTAATGGATAGTGATTTTTCTAGATCCTAGTACAGTAATATTTCATGTGAGAGGATGTCGGGACCTTGGTAGGAAAACAACACAAACGTTCGTGTCTTACTATGGATCTCAGACCTTGGCTTTGTTAGATCCGAAGTAACTAACCTGCTGTCTATGAGATAGATTAGAAATATTCTCATGCAGGAAAAATAACTAAACACACATGAAATCCCGTGTTAGACTGTAGTGAAACACCCTATCTTTGTCGAAAAACTTGTGTTTGCAGCGAAAAATAGCCGTCTTCACCCACACTTATGCACTTATTCATGCGGTGTCCCGTGAACTAAAGAATCTTTCTCAAACCCAAACAGTATAATTTTCATGTAGGTTCTGATCTCAAAGATAATGTGCTTTCCTGCAGTACAGCACCCCCATGGACTAAAAATCTTCCTCAAACCCTATCATAGCGTGTTTTTCACAGATGTGTTCCATGGGCAGTGATCGTTATCTCTATAGATGAAGCATAGAGTGCGCATCTCTTTGTATGAAATCGCTTATAATGAGACAATATTTCCTTTGAAAGTTAGAAGATATTAGTATGAACTAAAAAAGTGGTGATGTATACACTATCTGATCATTAAAATCAAACTTTAGCAAGTTAATATATCATTCTCTAGCTAGCGAGTCCGAAATTAGTGTGTCTTTGCTTTAAAAATAAATACGCCTTCACGCAGCTAATTGTCGTAACAGTTACTGGATTTTTTCATACGACCCAGTAGAAGGGGGTGAGAGGATGTCGGGATCTTGGTAGGAAAACAACACAAACGTTCATGTCTTACTATGGATCTCAAACCTTGGCTTTGTTAGATCCGAAGTAACTAACCTGCTGTCTATGAGAAGGCTTAGAAATATTCTCATGCAGGAAAAATAACTAAACACACATGAAATCCCGTGTTAGATTGTAGTGAAACACCCTATCTTTGTCGAAAAACTTGTGTTTGCAGCGAAAAATAGCCATTTTCACCCACACTTATGCGCTTATTCAAACGTACCGAGGGGGGCAGAAACTCTGAAAAGAGATAGCGGCTTGGGATAACTGACGAGAGAGCTTACATTACGTTTTATTGGTGGTTGAAGTCAGAGAATGCAAAGTCATGTCTAGCGGATCGATTCTGGGACTCAACTTTTCATGGAAGTACTGAAAATATTGTTGTTTTCTTATAAACACTGAGTTTTCAGATTTTAAATTTCCAAACTTCTGTGGTTCTTTGCTGATGTTTTCTATATGCAAAGTATTTTGTGATATTCGTCCATCCGTGTGTACGCAATGTAGTATAGAAATGTGTATTCTCATGCAGGAAAAATAACTAATAGTAAAAACAACTTGTGTTTGCAACGAAAAATAGCCAACTACACCCACACTTATGCGCTACGTACCAGGGAACTATAGAACCAGGAAATCTGAAAAGAGCGTGAGATAGCAGTTTGGAATAACCTTCGAATAGTCGTTTTTTTTTCTATCTTTCAGTATTTGCGTTGTAATTTTCTGTTTTGAAGCGATTTTTTACAACCATCCCACTACATTTTTATACTTTCTCTCTCGTCACAGTATGTTTTACAGTTATTGTGCCTTCCACTTCTAAAGAATTGTGAAAATATTCACCTATCCACTGAAATGTGTGTGCATTTACAGATATTCCAACACTCTTTACATTTTAGTGATTCTCATTGAATTTACCAAGCATTTCGTTGTTTTTCTAATTTTCGTTTATGCATGTAATTTGATTTAACGACCTAGTCACATGGTATATCATGGGTAAAGTACTACCCATTTCATCTCTTTTCAGGTTTGTATGACAGTAAAGCAAACTTGCAATCAGTTTTTCATTCTAAATGCTTGTTGTCTGCATATCACCGAAATTCCTCCTCGTATGCCTTCCAAAAAGATACATTGTAGGTTATCAACTCTAGTATTTGTCATCTTCAGGTATGAAGGCAGGAGTTGTGTAAACATAGCAGGGGTCAGTATCTGCCACCAAACACATCAGCTAAGAGGAGCACGTCAGTGTACGCGATATTGGCGTAGGTTTTTTTTATGTCGAATGAATATTTTCATTACACGGGTATAGTCTTCTACCCGCTAGCGCTTCTCCGAGGAGCTAATGTGTGTCATCTCAATTTTAAGCATTCTAATAAGATTATTTCATAACCTAAAGGACAACCTTCTGCAAGGAATTATTAATTGCATTCCCTATAATATGGAAAACAGCATTCTCCCTTTGAATTTCATAGAAACAAATTCTTAATGGAACAATAATGCTGCTTTTCATCGTCTGATAACAGTAGGAGATTTGCGTGCGCTTTAAATCTGAATGGTGTGATGTAGAGTGGGAACATCTCTTTCTCGTATCCAGACAGAAATGTTAATTTTTTCGAATTTAGATATTTGATTTATTGTTAAAGGGAAAATTAGACCTGATGTGTTTTCTTCTAAATGTATATAGTTGTTAAAGTGTTCAGTGTTTCCTATTGCAGGATACAAAGTGGCTAAAACAGACAAAACATTTTTTGTCGGAATTACATACATTAACAATAGCATGTTTTCATTAGTAATTCTCTTGGAGTAGGGATATAACTAGGTCCCGCAAGAGGCCAATGTTCATTTCACTATGGAGTACAGTATCCACTATGTGCTCCTTCAAATGAGGTCTTGATCTTCTTGCACATTGAATCCGATTCTCTGTTTAGGGATGATGTAGGAAGACTTGTGACACAGTTACTTCGGAAAAACGGGGTGCAGTGTTCGAAGGGGAGGCTTTTCGCCTGAAGCGCACTTGCACTGTAAGGTACCATTTAATAACTATTTTAAACTTTGTCCACTAAATTATTTTTCTGATCGTAATACATGCAATTGAATTTCGTTGAAACATATTTCTTCCCGACACTGTACCATAATTGTGTATTCTTATGGAAGTTGAGTGATTCAAGTCACTGGTTCATTTCTAACAATAGTTTTTCAAGTAAGCTGAAATCTGGAGATGTTTTAGCACGAAATCAGTTTGGGTTCTTCCCAGTATTTTCCCAGTGATACCCCATTATTTAATTAGTTTTTATTTTTAATGAAGGAAATCGTTTTATCAGTAGCAAATATTGTCGAGCGGATAGCAGGGCCAGAGTTGAGATTTAGCTCCGCAAAAATCCGCGCCCTGGCGATGACACTTCAGCTATCGGCACTGAGGTAGCGCGTTCAAATACGGCGACGAAAGCCAATAATTTTTTTTTTTTTTTTTTTTAAATACAGGAGACGTACTAAAAATAGTATGGACGTTGGATGACACCGATTAAATGCGCAAAAACTGATTTGGTTTAAAGAGGGGAGGGCTTAAAATATAGGTGGATCAATAGGTTGGTCTATGAAGAGGGGAGGGCTTAAAATATGGGTTAAACAGGGGAAAAACAAGAAAATTCGAGAAAGGGACTTAAAATATAAGTCAACCAGGGGTTCTATGAAGAGGACTTAAAATATGGTCGGTTGCGACATAGGGTTCAAAGTCCAATCTGAGAAGGCAATGTGGATTCTAGGAAACATCTATTTTTAAACCTTATCAGTGTCAAATGCAGACACAGTGAAGCGCTGGACATTTGACCTTTTGATCTTCCAGCTGAGAAAGGATTGCACCATATCGTGTGATGTGGCGAAAGTGCTGTTGTTACCCACGGATAAACGATCTGAAGGAAGTCAACAGGAAATGTACTATTTCCGATACACTGATAACGGACTTGGAAAACTTTTAGCCTGTTGAACGTCTATTGCAAGGTAGATCTTATATACAAGTCCTACGAATAATTTAAACCAAATTTTATTAATTTTTCTGTGGAACAATTACTGTGTCATTCTTCTAGTAAAATACGTGAACCTTGGATCCGATGAGACTTTTTCCCGAAATTAACGTGGAGGTACGCTAGCGAGGGAATGATTTTTTTTTTTTTTTTCCCGATTAAACTGATTTATTACGAGCGCTGGATGATTTTAATAAAGGTGAGTGAGAGTTTTTATTTACTAGGGGATCGATTAACGGGGTTGGAAAAAATGAATCCCAAAGAATTGAAATTTAATAAAAGGGAATCGTTTAGCAGTCCTGGCAAAATGAATAGCAAAAGATTTTTAATAGAGGTAACTTTTAATAGAAAGGGTTTTAATTAATAAGAATACAACTTTGAGAGTTGATTTTTACAATTGAGAGATTCTTTGTAATATTTGCTAAATTTTGACTATCAGTCCAGCTGCAAATAAAATATCAGTGGATTAGTGCAGGTAAGTTGAAAGGGTGCGTGAGACATTGTATTATTTTTTTTTTATAGTTGAAGTATTTGCTAAAACTAATGTTCCCCTACACCGTTAACGTGCATTCGTGATGGAACTAAAGTTTTTACGCAACAGTAACTGCAACGTACTTTGAACATTCTACTGCGTACAAAAAAAAAAAGTTATTTTTTTTTACCCGATTTCAACAGCGTGATGCGGCATACGTTCGCACGCAAACGATGTTAAAGACGGTTTTTTAGCCGACTTTTCTTCAGTGTAGCATTACTACGTGGAAACACAGATATCTGACGGGACCAACCCGATGGAGACTAATTTTAATAAGCCCAGCACTTGGAGGTTTAGGACGCGTCATTTCAAAAGGGTTTGTCTACATTGGGTACATTGAAACGCCCTTGTATCGTAAAGGATAGAATTGGGAGAACCGTCTCGGGACTTGGAAAAATATCGAGTCCGAAAACCACGATAAAGAGTGCTAGTGGGTTTTCACGATGTAGGGCAGTGCTCCTGACACGGAAGCAGCACAGATCCATGATTCATTCGTTAATAAAACCCTTGTGATTCCCCGTTTGGAATAATTTCACAGGACTTAACCATCCGTCAGTGAAACGTAGTCCAGGGTGAGGATCCGAACACTGAGTCTTTTAGGTCGGCCCTATTACCCCTCAATATTTTTCATCATGACGAGTATAATCAGTTTTTATTAATTTTTAACCCATCGGCATTTTCTGCGGGCCAGTCTTTTAAAAATAGTTACTGTGGATAGTCCTAGTAAGCGACAGCCAACAGTCACGGAGTTAAAAGAAATAAGTGTTACTGAAACGGACTTAAAATACGTGAGTTATAAAAAATACATATGTTAATGTGAAAGGACTATCGGGTTCATTATAAGAAATACGTAGAAAAAACTAGTTATAAAGAATACGAAGGTTGTAAAAAACGTATTAGGTTAATATTTGAAATGTCTGATCCGTTCGACACCTTTCTAGGCCACATTAAGTACAAACCATAGTCGAGTGCGTCCGGCTATCGAGCCCAAGATAGTCGGTTCGAATCTCACTGCAGGTGGAGGATTTTTTTTTTTTTTGGATGAAACCCATCTACAGAAAACTTTTTTATTACGACCGCGGAGTGATTTTTTAATAAAGGTGAGAGAATTTTTGATGAGTGTTTAATTATAAGGAATAAATACAGAGAATATACAACATGTTTAGAGAACTTGTAAAAGGACGTGAGTTTGTGAAGTTTTAATAGAGGTAACTTTTAATAGAAGGGATGTGTGGTTTTGATGAGTGTTTAATTAATAAGAATACAACTTTGAGAGTTGATTTTCTGTTAAAGAAAGTTTTATTTAGAGAGCTGCATTAGGCATTCTGACCGTTGTCATTCAGAAAGAGTTGAGTGGTCTTGTAAAATTTCAGATGAATACCTAGAGAGTTTTTAAATACAGGAGATGTACTAAAATACGTATTGGACACCACCGATTAGTTTTTTAAGGGGAGGGAGGTTTAATAAGAATACAACTTTGGGAGTTGATTTTACAATTGAGACTTGTATCATCCTTTTCTGTGCAATTATTCTGAGGCGTGCATCAGCCGGTCCGAGGGAAGGAGGGGCCTTAAAATATAGGTAGAGCTTAAAATATTGGTCAACCAGGGGGTCTTTTTGGAGGTGTTTTTGCAATTGAGACTTGTAATCATCCTTTTCTGTGCAATTATTCTTAGGCGTGCATCAACCAGTCCGTGGGAAGGAGGGGGCTTAAAATATAGGTAGGGCTTAAAATATAGGTCAACCAGGGGGTTTGCAAAATCGAGGGTTTAAAATATAGGTGAGTCTGAAATAAAGAAAAAACGAGACTATTCGAGAAGGGGAGCTTAAAATTAGAGTTAAAAACTAGATAGCACAAGGGGTTAAAAGGGGGAGGAATTTTTAATTGTGAATTATTAATTATGAATTATTAATTATGAATTATTAATACCACGACAGTTGCTACGCCAGGGTCAATTTCCTGTTGATTGCAACATAGGGGTCAAAGTTTAGAAGGCAGCGTGGCCCAGCACAGGTCAATTTCCGGTCGATTGCGACATAGGGGGTCCAAGTCAAGAAGGCAACGTGGACGATTGCGACATAGGGGGGGAAAGCACTGTGCAAAGGGGGATTCCCCAGTTGTGATGATACTACTAGTAGCCAAGCATGCTTAACTGATGAAATTTCTTCCATTCTGTTGCATCTGGATTGTGTCTGTGAACATTCTTCTTCAAATATGATTGAAAAAAAATGAATAATAGGAATAATCACACCGGTGAATATAGCGGTCACGACCATGATGCTGAACATAAAGTCAAACCCTCATACACGCAAAAATAAAGAAGGTATAACAAAGAGTTATATTTCGTATTAAAAATTAACTTGAATGAAATTATTGATCAGATTTTGATTCATTGTGTGCTTTTACGCGTTTGAAGTCGCTTCTCAGATTGAAAAAGCAGCAATCTCTCCTTTTGGTAGACTCAGTGACGGTCAGCAGAGAATCACCCAAAGGCAGCAATCTGTCCTTTTGGTAGACTCAATGACGGTCAGCAGAGAATCACCCAAAGGCAGCAATCTCTCCTTTTGGTAGACTCAGTGACGGTCAGCAGAGAATCACCCAAAGGCAGCAATCTCTCCTTTTGGTAGACTCAGTGACGGTCAGCAGAGAATCACCCAAAGGCAGCAATCTCTCCTTTTGGTAGACTCAGTGACGGTCAGCAGAGAATCACCCACAAGCTGCAATCTCTCCTTTTGGTAGACTCAGTGACGGTCAGCAGAGAATCACCCAAAGGCAGCAATCTCTCCTTTTAGTAGACTCAGTGACGGTCAGCAGAGAATCACCCAAAGGCAGCAATCTCTCCTTTTGGTACACTCAGTGACGGTCAGCAGAGAATCACCCAAAGGCAGCAATCTCTCCTTTTGGTAGACTCAGTGACGGTCAGCAGAGAATCACCCAAAAGCAGCAATCTCTCCTTTTGGTAGACTCAGTGACGGTCAGCAGAGAATCACCCAAAGGCAGCAATCTCTCCTTTTGGTACACTCAGTGACGGTCAGCAGAGAATCACCCAAAGGCAGCAATCTCTCCTTTTGGTAGACTCAGTGACGGTCAGCAGAGAATCACCCAAAAGCAGCAATCTCTCCTTTTGGTAGACTCAGTGACGGTCAGCAGAGAATCACCCAAAGGCAGCAATCTCTCCTTTTGGTACACTCAGTGACGGTCAGCAGAGAATCACCCAAAGGCAGCAATCTCTCCTTTTGGTAGACTCAGTGACGGTCAGCAGAGAATCACCCAAAGGCAGCAATCTCTCCTTTTGGTAGACTCAGTGACGGTCAGCAGAGAATCACCCAAAAGCTGCAATCTCTCCTTTTGGTAGACTCAGTGACGGTCAGCAGAGAATCACCCAAAGGCAGCAATCTCTCCTTTTGGTAGACTCAATGACGGTCAGCAGAGAATCACCCAAAGGCAGCAATCTCTCCTTTTGGTAGACTCAGTGACGGTCAGCAGAGAATCACCCAAAGGCAGCAATCTCTCCTTTTGGGAGACTCAGTGACGGTCAGCAGAGAATCACCCAAAGGCAGCAATCTCTCCTTTTGGTAGACTCAGTGACGGTCAGCAGAGAATCACCCAAAAGCTGCAATCTCTCCTTTTGGTAGACTCAATGACGGTCAGCAGAGAATCACCCAAAGGCAGCAATCTCTCCTTTTGGTAGACTCAGTGACGGTCAGCAGAGAATCACCCAAAGGCAGCAATCTCTCCTTTTGGTAGACTCAGTGACGGTCAGCAGAGAATCACCCAAAGGCAGCAATCTCTCCTTTTGGGAGACTCAGTGACGGTCAGCAGAGAATCACCCAAAGGCAGCAATCTCTCCTTTTGGTAGACTCAGTGACGGTCAGCAGAGAATCACCCAAAAGCTGCAATCTCTCCTTTTGGTAGACTCAGTGACGGTCAGCAGAGAATCACCCAAAGGCAGCAATCTCTCCTTTTGGTAGACTCAGTGACGGTCAGCAGAGAATCACCCAAAAGCTGCAATCTCTCCTTTTGGTAGACTCAGTGACGGTCAGCAGAGAATCACCCAAAGGCAGCAATCTCTCCTTTTGGTAGACTCAATGACGGTCAGCAGAGAATCACCCAAAGGCAGCAATCTCTCCTTTTGGTAGACTCAGTGACGGTCAGCAGAGAATCACCCAAAGGCAGCAATCTCTCCTTTTGGGAGACTCAGTGACGGTCAGCAGAGAATCACCCAAAAGCTGCAATCTCTCCTTTTGGTAGACTCAGTGACGGTCAGCAGAGAATCACCCAAAGGCAGCAATCTCTCCTTTTGGTAGACTCAGTGACGGTCAGCAGAGAATCACCCAAAGGCAGCAATCTCTCCTTTTGGGAGACTCAGTGACGGTCAGCAGAGAATCACCCGACGAGACTGAAGTTGAGCACTCATGGGAAAATCAGTCACAAAAATCAATCTAAAATGGGGGGATGAGGAGGCAGAGCTTTTTATGTAACCAAAGATCGTCAGAGGAGCGCAGACCTAGCAGCACCCTAAAGTTTTTTCCTGAATTCTGTAATCAACCCTAGTGTTCGGATATTTTTTAATATATATAATGCGTATGAATATATAATGCAATGAATATGGAGCGTGTGCAGTTACCGTTCACAGCAAACTGGAGCGGTTGCGGTTAATGTTCACAGCACATTGGATCGTGTGAGCTCACAAAGACCTGGATCGTGTGGGCTCACTCACGGAAATATTGAGCGTGTGCAGTTACCGTTCACAGCAAACTGGAGCGGTTGCGGTTAATGTTCACAGCACATTGGATCGTGTGAGCTCACAAAGACTGGAGCGTGTGCAGTAACTGCACACGCTCCAGTTTGCTGTGAACGGTAACTGGAGCGTGTACAGTTGCTGTACACGCTCCAGATATTTTTCCTGAATTCTGTAATCACGTAATCAAAAAAACCTAGCAGCACCCTAAAAACCTTCATGCTCCAACCACATCTTTATGGAGCAAACCAATCACAAAACCTGTGGCGAAGATAGAATGGGTAACTGTGGAAGCTATGGGGAAACTATGAGGCCATGTATTTTCGCTGTGACGCTTCGATGATTCTCATAGATCATTGGTCAGTGACTTATTGATCACCGTAATCAACCACTGACCTTTGTAAAGTGTCGAAGCGTCTATTGCGCAGTCTCACAGTCTCCCCATTTCTTCTCCGGTTGCTACACGTGCTACAATTTATCTACGCCCTGCCCTCAGTCAGTAGAGGACACCAACGGGTCGTCAGATAGGTTGTTAAGTCGTGGTCCAGTGTGTGGGAGAGCCATACTCTATGCACGTTAAAGAGCACGCTGAATGGCCATTCAGTTCTACCATCTATCCCCCAACAGCTGTCCAATGTGATTCCTCCCCCCCCATGGGGCGGGGGTGGCTCAGTCGGTAGCGCGCCAGGCTCGTAATCTGTAGTTCCCAGGTTCGAGTCCCAGCTGGGTCAGCGTTGAGATTTATCTCCGCAAAAATTCCCCGCCCTGCCCACGGTCAGTAGGGGACACCGATGGGCTTGGAAAGGCCGCCGTCCGTCGGACAGGACGTTAAGCCGTGGCCCCGTGTGCGGGAGAGCCATACCCTGTGCACGTTAAAGAACACGCTGCATGGCCTTGACGGGAGGCTACCATCTGTCTCCCAACAGCTGTTCCAGTGGGTCCCCTCCCCCAACCTTCTCTGAGCCTTCGGAGTCCATGTGACCTGGCCATTTAGCCCATGGTGTGCAAAAAAAGTGCCGCTCAGAGGTAAAACAACCCAAAATCCTCCCTCCCAACTTTCTCCGAGCCTTCGGGGTCCTTGAGACCTGGCCATTTAGTCCATTGTGTGCAAAAAAAAGAGCCGCTCAGGGGTAAAACAACCCAACTCGTGCTACACCACCGTAACAAACCGCGACGTACACAGACTCCACGGGCATAAACTAAAACTTTTCCACCTCACATGCAAAGGAAAAGAAAAATTACCTGAATATCTCTCGTGAGATGGGCTTAGAATCTCTACAAAAATCTGTTTCTTCCCATGAACCGAATCCTTCAATTACAAAGTGGCAAAGGAAAAAGATCACCATCTGTGCTTCGCACGTGCAGCGGTCCAATCACCCCGACTTCGGAGGACGGATCACCTCTTTTCGTTAGGACTTCTCCGAGGAGAAGTGACGTCGAGAGGTTGGCCATTGAAGACGAGCATTGTCGCCTGAAGAGGACACTGGCTTTGGTGACAGGTGATCCGTCACTGGCGACAACCTCCATGTCATTAGTTGTACCCGGGGCCCGATGACCCGCTGCACGGCACCTAATACGTGGGGCGGTGATGCATACGTCGGTTAGATTACTGATCGGCTGAAGAAGAAGAGAATGATGGTGATTTCATGAAAGGTGGTCTCTGTTGGAAAGTAAATGGAAGGGGAGGAGCGATGGCTTTAAGATAGAAATATTCTTTGTGCCTTTTTTTAAATCTCCTCCCCCCAAAAAAACCTGTTTCCTATAGACGTAAACTGGCTTTCATGTGATGAGAGCAAAGAAGAAAATAGGATGCACTTTTGAGAGTTCGCGGCACACTTTAGAGAATCCCAAATTGTCGCGGCACAATTGAGAGAATCCTAAATTGTCACTGCACACTTTTGAGGATGCAAAAGTTTTACGGCATTATCGTGGCACACCATCGAGACTCCAAAATTGTCACTGCACACTTTTGAGGATGCAAAAATTTTACAGCATTACCGTGACACTCTTTCGAAAATCCAAAATTGTCACTGCACACTTTTCAGGATGCAAAAGTGTTACGGCATTATCGTGGCACACTTTTGAGAAACCCAGATTGCTGCGGCACCCTTTCGAGAATCCAAAATTGTCGCACACTTTTGATAATGCAAAGGTTTCACGGCACACTTTTGCGAATCAAAAATTGTTGCGCCATTCTTTTGAGATTCCAAAAATATCGGGCACAACAGCAAACAAATATGCATATCTATCATTGTTTATTATCAGCGTTATTTTACCACTACTCTTAGATAATGCATAGACAGCTAATTCTTCTCATAGCTAATTCTCCAAATAACTAATGCTCCGAATAACTGTACTCTTCAAAGCTAATTCTTCTCATAGCTGATAGCCCTAATAACTCTGCTCCTAATAGCTAAATACTCCTAATTGCTCTACTCCTAATATCTAATAACTCGTAGTATCTAATTACTCCTAATAACTGTACTTCTAATAGCTGTCCAATGGAACCCCTTGCTTAACCTGCTCTGAGCCCTTGGGGTCCTTGTAACGGGGCCATTTACTCTATTGTGTGAAGAAAAATCGCCCTCAGAGGTAAAGCAGCCCAACTTTCCTTTCTGAGAAATAATAGTTGGTTAGATTTGCTTTGGTTAAGTTTTAAGGCAAATGATCAGATTTTTCATTTTAATTGACACTCTACAGAACCGCCAAAAGGTATGTTAAGGGAATATGCTGATTCCGATGCATTCTCTAAAAAAGGACCTGGATATTTTCCTACTAAGATTTTATCCGAAGATTTATTAGAAATGTTTAAAAAAAGGGGTCTGGATTTAGTTTGCTTTCCCCTGACTCGTGCTGGCTCTTACTGCTCCTGATGTTCACTCAGTAAAGGGGTAAAAGAATGATGAGCATGAGACTGATTTGCAAAGATAAATGAAAAGATGAGTAGCTCAGCATGATTAAACACTGGAGATGTTTTTGTTATGACGTCACATGCCTAAATGCCTTGTCAGATAGGGCGTCTGATCCTCCCCTCCCAAAATCCTCGAGGGAGGCCAGTCGGTTGTTCGTCGCCATTCAACGTCCAATTCGCCGCGAGCGAAGCTGACGCACGAGTCGGCGGCTCTTGCTCATTGGTTGCGGCGTTCTTTGCGTTATTGGCCGGAGCGTGGCGCTTCCCCCTCGCTCTAAAATTATAACGGTCGGACTGCATCAAAACAATTACAACTGTCAGGAAGCTGGCCAATGGGAAAGGCCGTACACGTGACGTAACGGAACGTTCAAATCTTCGAATGGATGAAAAGATTGGACGAATTTCTTTTTTTATTAGTGATGAAGTTTTGTTTTGTAACTGATGATCACGTTCACATTTTATTCATATTAAAATAGTCCATTTCGTTGCTATCGCTGCAGACCTCATATTTAATAGTCATCTATTCCGACTTTTGGGTTTCGGTTTTTGATTATTTTTGATATTTTTCATGCAGTACACCTAAAGACTAAAATTAGACTGTATAATAGTTTGGTTCTTTCTAGGGTTAGTTATGGTAGTGAAACTTGGACCCTTTGTAAACAAGATAACAGGAAACTAGATGCTTTTGATTCCAGATGCTTACGCAGTATCTTGGGCATTAGGTGGTTCAACTTTGTAACTAATGATGAGATTAGGCAAAGGAGTCTGCAACCTCCTTTAAGCAGCATATTGTGCAGAGAGAGACTCCGTTGGTTTGGCCATGTTGCCCGTATGAATAATTATAGATTGGCGAATAGGGTTATGAACAGTGTGCATAAAGGTCTCAGAAAGAAGGGGAGACCTAGGATGCGGTGGGCAGACAATGTCAAACAGGACCTTGTTAGAATTGGTGTGCAGTGGCCAGATGCAGTAGATGTAGCTCAGGATAGACTTGCTTGGAGAACTAAATTGCACGGTCTGGTTGGACCTCCGTAGCCCATGGCTGCTTGACGATGATGATGATATCTTATTCTCAAGATCGTTTTATCTAACTAATGAATTTTTTTATGACATATTAACAGACATGTGTTGGACCTCCGTTTAAGTAAATTGCCAAAAGAGAAGTATTTTACAGTTTTTTTTTTAAATTCATTTTAAGGAAATTAATATCGAGTTAACAAATTTAACAGGGGGGTTACAAAGTAAAACATCTGACGCGGGAGAAAAGGCACATAATAAAAATTCTATAATGCTACTAAATGGTTTGCATTGTGAATGAATGGAATGAATGCTGATTAACTAAGCTACATCGTAATATGAGACGTCTCAAAAAATGAATCTGGAGAATTGCGGGTTCGATTCCTGCCGTGTCGGCGATGAATTTTTTATAAAAGCCTTTAACCAATGCGCTTCAAGGTTTACTAAGTAACTGTTATGAATTTGTATTAATATTTATAAATAAATTTACTAATCACAAAATATAATTAATGATTTCACAGCATTAGTTCCAATATTTATTTTCCAATGTTCCTTTCAGTCAGAATAATAAATATATATATCACAACTTTCGAAATTTTGGGGACCTTTTAAACTTGACATAGCTTAGCGTTAACTCCTGCCACTGATAAGTAATTTAATAATTTTCACGGGGGGGGGGACATGCCCGGTACAATCCCCCTGGATTCTCCACTGAGTCCATCCAGGTAGCCGAGAATCAATACACGACCCATTGTCCGATGATTTCAAAGAGGGGGTTAAGGGTGTAAAGTGCCGTGCCGAAGGGGGAATCGGTTGGTGGAGTTGGGTTTCGTGGAAGCTTCCCGTCATGGTACACCGATGGGCTTGGAAAGGCCGCCGTCCGTCGGAGGGCCGTGGCCCCGTGTGCGGGAGAGCCATATCCTGTGCACGTTAAAGAACACGCTGGATGGCCTTGACGGGAGGCTACCATCTGTCTTCCAACAGCTGTTCCAGTGGGTCCCAACCTTCTCTGAGCCTTCGGGGTCCATGTGACCTGGACATTTAGCCCATGATGTGCAAAAAAGTGCCGCTCAGAGGTAAAACAACAACCCAACCCGTCATGGTCAAGTTGGAGGGTCATGCAGCACCTCTTGAATAATGCGTATTTTTCAAGGGTTGGTTGTTTTACCTCTGAGCGGCACTTTTTTTGCACACAATGGAATAAGTGACCAAGTCACATGGACCCCATGGGGTGGTCAGAGAAGTTTGGGTAGGGCGCGTTCTGGGCAGCAAGTAGGAGACAACATATCATAACATAAGAAGTTAACAAATTCTACTTATTTCCTCAATTGGTACGATAGGGATTGGTTCAGTTTGGTAGCGTACCAGGCTCGTGAACTGCAGTTCCCAGGGTCGAGTCCCAACTGCACCAACATTGAGATTTACCTGCGTTGAAGCCTATTCTGCCCTCAAACAGAAAAGGAACACCAATGAACTCGGAAAGGGCGTCATCAGTCAGATGGGACGTTGTTAAGCCGTGGCCTCATATGCAAGAGAGCCACACACACTTACAAATTAAAAAAAATCTCTGGATGGCCTTGAAAGGAGGCTTCCGTCTGCGTCCTAAGATTTGCCCACTGGGTCCCCTTCCCCAACCCTTTTTGAGCCTTTGGGGTCTTTGTGACCTTGCACATTGGGTGCAGAAAAGTGGCGTTTAGAGGTAAAACAATCCAACAGAAATCTGCAAAAAGTAAATCGTCGGATGAGACGTTAAGCCCCCCGCACACGCGGCCGCGGCTTAACGTCTCATCCGACGGACGGCAACCTTTCCAAACCCATTGGTGTCCCTTATTGACCTTGAGCAAGGCGGGGAGTTTTCAGCGATAAATCTCAACGCTGGCCCAGTTGGGACGCGAACCTGGGAACTGCAGATTACGAGCCTGGCGCGATACCGACTGAGCCACTCCTGCCCCCATTTGCTATGCTGATTGTTCTACAAAACTGAAGAACCTTACAATACAAAAAAAATTATGCAATAACGAGTCGGACCAATCGTCACGTGGTAGTAAGTAGGTGGAAGTGTCTGGGGACAGGGACTGAAATTAAAATAAAACAGGGCTACAATCTTGCTTAATTAAGTACGAACATCACTTTCTTAAGCTGAATTGGAGACACTTAACAAAGAGATTCTGACTTCGACCCTGAATTCCTAAAAGAGTCCATTGTCCAAAAAAGATAAAAAAGAATGAAGCCTGTTAGAAACAGATATCAAAGCACAGACCATTCCTTTTTTCTATCTCTGTCGTTTCAGGGTCTGTACAGTCGTTCAAAAAAAGTATCCGAACACCATAGTTGATTACAGAATTCAGAAAAAATATCTGGCAACGATTTTTTTTAGAAATTAGTGATCTGGCAACCTTCGTGTCACAGAATTCAGAAAAAATATCTGGCAACGATTTTTTTTAGAAATTAGTGATCTGGCAAACTTCGTGTCACAGAATTCAGAAAAAATATCTGGCAACGATTTTTTTTAGAAATTAGTGATCTGGCAAACTTCGTGTCACAGAATTCAGAAAAAATATCTGGCAACGATTTTTTTTAGAAATTAGTGATCTGGCAACCTTCGTGTCACAGAATTCAGAAAAAATATCTGGCAACGATTTTTTTTAGAAATTAGTGATCTGGCAACCTTCGTGTCACAGAATTCAGAAAAAATATCTGGCAACGATTTTTTTTAGAAATTAGTTATCTGGCAACCTTCGTGTCACAGAATTCAGAAAAAATATCTGGCAACGATTTTTTTTAGAAATTAGTGATCTGGCAACCTTCGTGTCACAGAATTCAGAAAAAATATCTGGCAACGATTTTTTTTAGAAATTAGTGATCTGGCAACCTTCGTGTCACAGAATTCAGAAAAAATATCTGGCAACGATTTTTTTTAGAAATTAGTGATCTGGCAAACTTCGTGTCACAGAATTCAGAAAAAATATCTGGCAACGATTTTTTTTAGAAATTAGTGATCTGGCAAACTTCGTGTCACAGAATTCAGAAAAAATATCTGGCAACGATTTTTTTTTTAGATTTTAGTGATCTGGCAACCTTCGTGTCACGTGACACGAAGGTTGCCAGATCACTAATTTCTAAAAAAAAATCGTTGCCAGATATTTTTTCTGAATTCTGTAATTAACCATGATGTTCGGATACTTTTTTGAGCGACTGTACATGCCAAAGGGAGTTAAGTGTAAGTCTTTTCCGAGCTCATCTCTTCTGCCCTTTGCCGCATGCTATTGGTCTCTGCAAAAGCGACGGCAGAAACAATAATTCACCGTTCCATCTCCATGGCAACGAGATGAGTTTTGCTCGAACTTCCAAGCACCCATGCCGATCTCCAGCGAATGAAGTAGAAAAAAGATGACCGAGCTGTCCCTAATGGCGATATATAATTGCTAGGCCTCCGAGCAATAACTGTTTCTGTGGAGACTGGAATCATATTTCTCTCATTGGCCGCGCACGTCATCATTACGAGGAGGAGGAAGAGGAGGCAGAGCAGAGGGATCTGGATTCTGTTGAAGGAAGGAGCACGTTTCTGATGAACTGGGGTGTCACGGGTTGAGGAAAATGTCCGTTTTTCAGACTCTGCCCTCTTTGCTGTAGACACGTGGTCGTGTCGGGCACGGGAGCGTCCATCTCTGTGTGTAGCGGTTGCAGTAAGTTATTGCCACTAATGATGCTGCACTGCGCGGATCGGGGATGGATGGGAGGAGGGAGTCTGGATGCTGATGCGATGGAGAAATGAAGCAAGAGGGATGATAGATATGATGAATATGGAAGCAGGAGAAATGAAGGGGAAACGAAATCTTCTCAGTTTTGCATTAAATTATATGAATTGCAATAATTTCCAAAATCTAAATTATGGGATAAGAAAGGATAGGTTGGATTATTTCATCTCCAGGCTCTTGGTCTAAGTGGACTAGTCACAAAAACCCGAAAGCTGGGTAGAGATGCAGATTTATTAGTAGACAGATAAAAGCATTCGAAGTGTTCTTTAATGTGCACAAAGTATGGCTCTCCTGAACACGGGGGGGGGGGGAGGGGGGGGTGCTCTTCCACGGGTTATCGTTGCCTCAAACAAATGGTAATGTGATGAAATTCTAAAACAGGGACAACCCAAACTTGATGAAGAGCCACTAGAAAAAAGAAAAATATATTCTGGAAGAGCCACAGAAAAATTTCTCTACTTAAAAACATTCCTATCTGATGAATAATGAATTTGAAGAAAAAATGATATTTTTAAGGAATCAAAAAAAATTTTGTTTTAGAAATGAAAATATACATTTTTAGTGATTACTGTGAATTGGCAAAATGATTTACTCATGCATTTAAACATATGTAGTAAAAAAAAATTTTTTTTTTCAAAGAACTGGGCCAGATGTTTGTCAAATTTTTGAAGAAAAAAAAAAGGTGAACTTGACCCAAGTGTAGTAATTTCTACTTCGTCCTCATATTCTTTACAAGCAATTCAGTATTTTAAAGAGTCCATAAACTAGGTACTGTACCTCGAAATTCATGTTATAAATAATAAATACCCCCTCAAGCAGCTGCTTGCCACAGAGGTCTGACAGGAGCCTGTCAGTTTATATGCCATAGTAGAAGGTCTGAGAGAATGGCAGGACCTCAGCAGAAAAACGTCACACACATCCATGCTAAGGATCTCATAAAAAAACAAAACTTTAACGGAGTAATATATATTTTTCCGTTAACGTATCAATGCATAAAAATTACTATTGTAAATCCATACTAAAATTTGTTGCGTTTGGAACAAACTAGGTTTTTTTTTCTATTTTAGCAAGAAATTTCAGCACCACCACTGAGAGATGAAATTTTGGCTGTACAGTCGCTTAAAAAAGTATCCGAACACTATGGTTGATTACAGAATTCAGAAAAATTATCTGGCAACGATTTTTTTAGTAATTAGTGATCTGGCAACTTTCGTGTCACGTGACGCGAAGGTTGCCAGATCACTAATTTCTAAAAAAAAAAATTTCCTTTGCAATTAATTCATCGAGACATTCCTATTATGGTGAAAAAAAAAAGAAACGAAGAATGAATGACATGAAGGTTCTGGCGCACAGAGCAAAATTAAATCCACTGCTCCTCTTGCTATTCATTGTCTGTCTGTTTGTCTGTTCTATTGCTATTCATTGTCTGTCTGTTTGTCTGTTCTATTGCTATTCATTGTTTGTCTGTTTGTCTGTTCTATTGCTATTCATCTGTTGACTGTGAACGGAGATAACGATGACATGAAAATAACGATTGGCTGGTCAAAGGAATGATTTGCAAGCTTTTAGTAGGTTACAAATCATTGATGATTTTTCATTGTGCTTCGTGTTGAGTTTGAAGCTTTCTTCTTGAAGTCCCCTTTCGGTCTTTGAAGCTTTCTTCTTGAAGTCCCCTTTCAGTTTTTGAAGCTTTCTTCTTGAAGTCCCCTTTCGGTTTTTGAAGCTTTCTTCTTGAAGTCCCCTTTCGGTTTTTGAAGCTTTCTTCTTGAAGTCCCCTTTCGGTTTTTTGAAGCTTTCTTCTTGAAGTCCCCTTTCGGTTTTTGAAGCTTTCTTTTTGAAGTCCCCTTTCTGTTTTTGAAGCTTTCTTCTTGAAGTCCCCTTTCGGTTTTTGAAGCTTTCTTCTTGAAGTCCCTTTCGGTTTTTGAAGCTTTCTTTTTGAAGTTCCCTTTCAGTTTTTGAAGCTTTCTTCTTGAAGTCCCCTTTCAGTTTTTGAAGCTTTCTGCTTGAAGTCCCCTTTCAGTTTTTGAAGCTTTCTTCTTGAAGTCCCCTTTCAGTTTTTGAAGCTTTCTGCTTGAAGTCCCCTTTCAGTTTTTGAAGCATTCCCTTTTAAAGTTAAATATGTCAGCAGTTCTTAATTTAATCAATGTTAATGCAAGAGATTCTGAAGGGGGGGGGGAATCTTTGCAGTTGATATTCAATTTACAATCTGAATACAGTCCCTCCAGTTCCATCCATTGTAGCCATGTAACATATCTCTAATTATCTGATATTTTTATAAATACAGTAAAAAATCGATTATCTGAATTAATTAGGGACCCTAGGTAGTTCGGATAATCGAAAATACGGATAACCGATTTCCACTTATCAATTAACTTTGATAGGTATATGTATTGTCTATATAAAATTTTTCACATTAAAGAAGGTATTACAAGAAGAACATGTAACTAATTAGATTTTGGATAATTATGTAAAATAATCGAAAAATTACATGCAAAATTAACAACACTCTAGAAAAAAACGTGCACTCACGAGATGTGTGTTTGTACTCCGGATAATCGGGATCTGTGTAAACGAATATTTATTGCATTTATCACCATGCTAACTTCATTAACCACCTCAACAAGGGACCTGTATTATAACTTTAATGATATATTGTGTATAACAATTTTGCAAAATGAAACTTAAGAGTTATGATTTTAAAACTGGTACATTCATAGAATTGAGAAGACATTGATGCGATGTTGTCTTCATCGCATTGATGCGATGACATTGATCAGACATTGATGCGATGTTGATAGACATTTAAGTGAGTGGCATACATTTTTAATCAGCAAAGGTGGCATCCCCCTAACATTAAAAACCATCACCAGTGGGTGAAATCGGATCACAGAGTTGAAAACCTCTGGTCTAAGTCACAACAATGTAGCTACCGAAAATTGGCTAGAAAAATGTTTTTAAACAGATTAAATCATAGAGTTGGGTTGGGTTGTTTTACCTCTGAGCGGCACTTTTTTGCACACCATGGGCTAAATGGCCAGGTCACATGGACCCCAAAGGCTCAGAGAAGGTTGGGGGAGGGGACCCACTGGAACAGCTGTTGGGAGACAGATGGTAGCCTCCCTTCAAGGCCACCCAGCGTGTTCTTTAACGTGCACAGGGGGAACGGCTTTTCTCCCGCACACGGGACCACGGCTTAACGTCCCATCCGACGGACGGTGCCTTTCCAGCCATCGGTGTAATACATGTAGTTGGGTTGTTTTACCTCTGAGCAGCACTTTTTACACACCATGGGCTAAATGGCCAGGTCACATGAACCCCGAAGGCTCAGAGAAGTTTGGGGGAGGGGACCCACTGGAACAGCTGTTGGGAGACAGA
The DNA here is from genome assembly GCA_038380435.1 of Ryuthela nishihirai. Lineage (NCBI taxonomy): Eukaryota > Metazoa > Arthropoda > Arachnida > Araneae > Heptathelidae > Ryuthela > Ryuthela nishihirai. Next base: position 48,089,299 of record JAWZYU010000024.1, on the reverse strand, counting down.
TGGTAGCCTCCCGTCAAGGCCATCCAGCGTGTTCTTTAACGTGCACAGGGTATGACTCTCCTCCAAACGGGGCCACGGCTTAACGTCCCATCCGACGGACGGCGGCCTTTCCAATCCCATCGGTGTCCCCTACTGACCGTGGGCAGGGCGGGGAATTTTGCGGAGATAAATCTCAACGCTGACCCAGCTGGGACTCGAACCTGGGAACTACAGATTACGAGCCTGGCGCGCTACCGACTGAGCCACCCCCGCCCCGATTAAATTATAGAAGAAACTCATCAATTAATATTCAGTCTGGTTTTAGATATGGGGGAAACACTCATTCAAGACCAAGATGGATGCACCCTCCATCTTGGTCTTGAATGCCTCCCCATGCACCCTCCCATCAAGGGAGGGTGCATAGATGTACATCCTTCCTCCCCCCCATCCTTTACGAACAATCGAAACGTTTCTTCATTTCATATTTTGTTAACATTTGATTATTTTCCTTATATAGCATGGATTGATCTGTAGTTAGCAGGAATTCCTAAGTGTAAAACAGATGAAGGCAAATCGGTACAATTATATTAAAGGCTATATAAGGAACTCAACCTACTTTCATTTCATTACATGTTATTGCTATTTGAATCACTTCAATATTTTCTGTCGTGTGGAGTGTGATTTCATGTTGATGCCATTTACGGTCCATGCAAGGAAATGTTTGCTTGATCGTATTCTCTTTAACTTACAATGTTCTCGGAAGAAATCAAGACTTGATTCGCTTGTCGTCCGAGGGATTTAGATGGCAACAGCGTGCTGCGTTCCGGCGTTACCTAGGCAACGAAGCTTTCACGCTATCGGATGCTCGAACAACGGTTGCTTACAAGCTGAAGGATGTGAGACGGGCGAGATTAGAGATGGCCAACTGGAGGGATGCTGTGGAGATGGAGCGCAGCATGCAAGGCGCATAATATTTGCCGTTCATCGATCTATGGGCATGTGCAGGGAGAGGAGGAAAGAGATGGGCTCTTCCATTTTAGACATGTTGTCACCGAGCAGAAAGAGAAGCGCAGGAGAAAGGAGGAGGAGGGGGATGCTGCGTAGGAGGGAGGATGCGAGATCAATAGAGAAGATACTCTTCTGTTGCATTTCCTCTCCGTATGAGTATGAAGCTTCTGCACTTTGTTTACAGCAGACAGATCGATTCCGATCGATACCGGGGGGGGGGGGGAGGCAACCATGCAGTTTGGCCCACCGACTACGAAAATCCTTTACTGCGCTGGCTGTAAACTGGCTTCAGAGCAAGTCGGCCATGTTGTCATCTCTGGATGAGAAGCGACAAAGGAACGACTTTGCAGAAATATGAAGGATGGTGGGTGATGAAAATTCATCGCCATCATCAAACTTTGCAATTGCGCTTTTAATCACACAGTTTATGATTTAAAAAAAAAAAACTTTGTTTAAGGAGTTTAGTTCCAAAGCAAAATGATGGTTTTTATGTTCAGTGTTGAAAAAAACAGTTTTTGCTCTGAGCGAGTGGTCTAAGCATCGAGAAGCTCAGTTGTGTGTAATGTCAAATAAGGAAAGCAAAGACAGTTGTTTCGAGCTGTGACCGGAAGGGAGGGCCATTGGTTGTCTGAAACTGGATCGTGAGTGTTTAGAGTCTGTCGATGTTGGAAAGTGGGGAAAAGAGTTGTTTTTCTTCGGAATTAGAACAAAAAAAAGTATTTTAAATACAAATTATTAAAAGATAAACTCTGAAATTCAAACTCGTGCTTTCTCTTCTCAGCTTCACCAAACTCCACTCTCATTTCATTCTCGTGGTCAAAATATGAAAGGTTGGGTTCTATTGTTTTTACCTCTGAATGGCACTTTTATTTTTGAAAACAATTGGCTAAATGGCCAGGTCACAAGGACCCCTAGGGCTCAGAGAAGGACGGGAGAAAATGGTCCATTAGACAGCTGTTAGTAGACAGATGGTAGCCTCCTGTTAAGGCCATCCAGCATGTTCTTGAACGTGCACAGAGTATGGCTCTCCTGCACAAGGGGCCACATCAGTACTTCCCATTCCACGGACGACGACGGCCTTTCCAAGCCCCTCGGTGTCAAAATATGGAGAATGCCGCTGATTTGGCAACATCCTGTCATTTTTAATCAAGAATGAAATGCAGAGCGTCGTTTTAGAATTCGAAATAGATGGCGTATAAATGATTATGATCTGACAGTAAAGAAAAAGTGCGTGCAAGTGATTTCATTGTTCTAAAACAGATTTATCTCGTTTTTTTATTTTTACCTTTACCAATTGTGCTAAATTTCTCAAATCTGAAAAAAAAAAGATGTAACGAATGATCGATCTCTTTTAAAATACTTAAAAACAGCGTCAAACAAATAATACATACACAGTCGTATCAGAATAATATGACCACCTACCATAGTATACGTATGGTAGGTGGTCATATTATTCTGATACGACTGTGTATGCTGATACCTATATTAGCAATAAAAATAAATACCCCCTCAAGCAGCTGCTTGCCACAGAGGTCTGACAGGAGCCTGTCAGTTTATATGCCACAGTAGGAGATCTGAGAGGATGGCAGGACCTCAGCAGAAAAACGACACATACATCCATGCCTTATCCGGGGCTCGAACCCAGGTCCCGTAGATCAGTAGCCAAGCGTGCTAACCACTCGGCCACGGGACCGCTAATATTAGCAATAGGAACGCTAAAATAAACAATAATGTATTATACAGAGAAACATCTATTCTGGATCGGAGGAGTTATCATGCTCCCGTAGCCTCTTCCTAGCAGAGAGTTATTAAAGAGTTATGTAAAGAGAGAGTTATATAAGAGGGAAAAAGAGTTAAAAAAAGAAACCTTTTCCCTCTTAATAGCAGAGGAGCTAGAATCCCATACGTTGCCTCGTACTAGTGAAGAATTGTGACAAAGAGGGAGAATCATCCTGTTGCCTCTTACTACTAAAGGATTGTGGTGTGAGGAGCTAGAACTCCTGTTGCTTCTAAGTATTAGGGTTGGGTTGTTTTACCTCTGAGTGGCACTTTTTTGCACACCATGGGCTAAATGGCCAGGTCACATGGACCCCGAAGTCTCAGAGAAGGTTGGGGGAGGGGACCCACTGGAACAGTTGTTGGGAGACAGATGGTAGCCTACCGTCAAGGCCATCCAGCGTGTTCTTTAACGTGCACAGGGTATGGTTCTCCCGCACACGGGGCCACGGCTTAACGTCCCATCCGACGGACGGCGGCCTTTCCAAGTCCATCTGTGTCCCCTACTGACCGTGGGCAGGGCGGGGAATTTTGCGGAGATAAATCTCAACGCTGACCCAGCTGGGACTCGAACCTGGGAACTACAGATTACGAGCCTGGCGCGCTACCGACTGAGCCACCCCCGCCCCTTCTAAGTATTAAATTGTTATGGTGAGGATCGAGCATCCTACTGTTTCCTCCTATTAGTAGAGTTATCATGAAGAGCTAATATCCTCCTGTTGCCCCTTACTAGTAGAGAGTTATGGTCTCTGGCAAGCAGCTGCTTGAGGGTTTGTTTGCTTTTTAAATCAAATTTCTCTAACTTTTTTTTAAAGATCTTTTTTTTCAATGTTCATGGAAACTAAAATTTAATATTGTTGTCCATGTTAAAAATAAGCCTCATAAACTAACTGAAGCATGCAAACAAACTGCTATATCAAGCAGTGATGGGGATCATGGGATACGATGGTTTGTCTGCCTCTGGTTGATCACTGATCCCACATCTCTAAGATGAATAATCCAGAAACAAAACACTATATTCCTGACTCATTTAAAGCAATTAAGACAAACTTCTTGAATTAAATAAAATAAATATTGGTTGTAGAATTTACCTTCTTTGGGACTGAGAATTTTTGTTCATAAGTCTTTATTCATTTTTCCTGTTTCTTCATGCAATTTTATCTAATGTGTTATTAAAAGCGAATTCTTCATGTCTCTTCATGTTTGGATTGGATTGTTCTTCATGATAAGTTTATTAAATGAACGTGAGAAATATTGGGTGAAGATTGTGTATTTGTTAGTTGTAACTTTGCGTTATATCTGTTAACAAAATCGAATAATGTCAATAAGTTTGCATTCTCTGAAGAAAGAAATTAGAAGTTTGTAAAAAAAAAAAGGTTTAAGTTGTTGTTGTTCAGGTTCTAGAATGGTTTTGAAAGCATAATTATTAATGTTTTATTTTTGCAATTTTTGATAATAAAGATTTCTTCGTGTATAATATTTGGAACATTGAAATAAAATATGGTAATAGATCACAGTTTGGGGATGCTGAGTTTATGAATCTAAATAACGTAGTATATTAGCTAGGAAATAATTTATTCTAATTATGAGATTAATTCCTTTTTCTCAAAATTAAAATAATTTAATTTTAATGAATATTTTTCGAGAGTGTTAAAAAGTTTTCCGTGAGAGTATTTGAATACCTCATAATTTTTGTTCAAAAAAATGATTGAGTGTTTTGAAATATCAGTTTTTTAATCTTTTGGCATTGAGTAAAAAGAGGAATGGATATTGTTGCATTAATGCTCCTGCAAATCAGCTAATCATTTTGAAGGATATGTACAGTCGCTCAAAAAAGTATCCGAACACTATGGTTGATTACAGAATTCAGAAAAAATATCTGGCAACGATTTTTTTTTAGAAATTAGTTGATCTTTCAACCTTCGTGTCACGTGACACGAAGGTTGCCAGATCAACTAATTTCTAAAAAAAATCGTTGCCAGATATTTTTTTCTGAATTCTGTAATCAACCATAGTGTTCGGATATTTTTTAATATATATAATGCAATGAATATATAATGCAATAAATATGGAGCGTGTGCAGTTACCGTTCACAGCTAACTGGAGCGGTTGCGGTTAATGTTCACAGCGCATTGGATCGTGTGAGCTCACAAAGACCTGGATCGTGTGGGCTCACTCACGGAAATATTGAGCGTGTGCAGTTACCGTTCACAGCAAACTGGAGAGTGTGCAGTAACTGCACACGCTCCAGTTTGCTATGAACGGTAACTGGAGCTTGTACAGTTGCTGTACACGCTCCAGATATTTTTCCTGAATTCTGTAATCAACCATAGTGTTCGGATACTTTTTTGAGCGACTGTACCATCAGCATAAATTCCGAATTTAATGTTAGAAAGAAAATGTTGAATGATGTCGGATAAGTATATATTAAATAGAAGAGGGGATGGAATGCCTCACACAGGAAGAAGTTCTTCGCGCACAGTTCTTGCCTCGTGCCCTCCATACGATGCAATATTGTTCCGTGGGTTTGCGGGCAATAAGGTCATATCCGATGCTTTGAAAACGCATTCCCATTTATCCCCCAACAGCTTTATACTAATCGAGTGTTAACGAACTATGATTTGAGACCCAGATAAGGTAGTCGGGGAAAAAATTTTTTTTGGCGTTGGAGATTTTAATTGAATGTGATAACCAAGGTTTTCATCCATTACATTCCTTTAGAAGGAGTGTTTATCCTTCCTGAAATATCTGGGCGGGGGTGGCTCAGTCGGTAGCGCGCCAGACTTGTAATCTGTAGTTCCCAGGTTCGAGTCCCAGCTGGGTCAGCGTTGAGATTTATCTCCGCATATTCCCCCGCCCTGCCCACGGTCAGTAGGGAACACCGATGGCCTTGGTAAATGCCGCCATCCGTCGGATGGGCACGTTAAGCCGTGGTCCCGTGTGCGGGAGAGACATACCCTGTGCACGTTAAAGTGTGCATCTGTCTCCCAACAGCTGTTCCAGTGGGTCCCCCCCCCCAAACCTTCTCTGAGCCTTCGGGGTCCGTGTGACCTGGCCATTTAGCTTATTGTGTGCAAAAAAGTGCCGCTCAGAGGTAAAACAACCCTGAAATATTTTTATTGAAACTGTTCACTAGGATCGAGTGAGGTGTTCAGGTTGATTCCAGCAGGTATGAACGTCAACAGATAGTTTTAAAATAAATCTTTTTTTTTTAAATGTTACCCGTATATAAATATAAATCGATCACGTCCACTTAAATCTCGAATTTTTACAATATTTATTCGGTATTTAAAGGTTATGAATCTGGAATATTTAACGGAAGAAATTTGTCCGTCTTGAATTTGTCTTGAACATTGATTGAAATATGAGTTGTAAATCGTTTGTTAAATTAAGTATATTTAGTTAGCAATCTCAGAGAAGTAGGCACTGGGTTGGGTTGTTTAACCTGTGAGCGGCACTGTTTTTTCACACAATGTACTAAATGGCCAGGCCACAAATGGTTAAACATGTGCTAACAAAGTCTCAAGGTCAGGAAAGGGCATCCACTTAACAGCTGTTAGGGGAGAGGTGGAAACGTTCTGTAAGACCATCCAGAATGTTTTTTAATGTGCACAGGGCATGGCTCACCTTCACACGGGTCCACGGCTTAAAAGTCCCATTCAAAGAATGCGATCTTTCCAAGCCCATCGGTGACCCCTTTCCTACAAAGGCAGAGTGTACGTGTGTGTGTGTGTGTGTGGGGGGGGGGGGGGGGGGGGGGTTAGCGGAGATAAATCTCTATCCTAGGTGGAACTGAAGAAGACGAGCTTGGAGCTAGAAACCGATGATGCTTTTCCTACTGAATCCGATCTTCATAGAGGAGACCTGTGACACCAGCAGAAAGACATCAGAAGTAAAGAAATGTCCATATATTATCTGGAACTCGAACCCAGGCACCTGTGTTCTAGAGATAAGCACGTTAATGTAACGGGCAAAATGCGCTGGAACCACCCAACCATGTTTGGAAACCTTCTGTTATGAAAGAAGTTATTTAAAAAAAATATGCCCCCCCCCCCCCAGGAAAAAAATTATTATAACTCTAAGCCTCGATTTCACTCTATCAGGAATGGTTCGTCCATTAACCCACCTGGGGCACCACCAGAAATAATGACGAAAATAATAATCGAAATTCAAAACTACTATTCATTATTTGTCATATCTAATCAACATAACATGCTTTTTTTTATCATCATTTCCCCTGTTATGTAAACAATCATAACATTTACTTTGCGAATTAAGCCTACTCGGCTGCTTTCGTGTTGTCAATACGATTTTTAACGTTACGGCCACAGCCCATTATCCTCCATCTTGGCATTATCTATTATAACGATGATACAAATGGGCATGCGCTGAAATACAATAGCGCTGAAATACAATAGCGCTGAATTGCAGGAGCCCGATCGCTATTTTAAGTGTCCCCGTGACACTTGATTGGCTGATTCTACCAAAGCAACGAATAGTCGAAGATCTTGTTACTTGAGAGAATATCTTCATATGACTTGTTGCTCAACAAGCCTAAACTTTCCTGACAAAATGTGTTTGAACTGGGTTGCGCACTTTTTATTCTGCCAAGGAAGGATATTTATATATGAAGAAATTAAGAACAACATTAGATGTGAAAATATGTGTTGAACAATAGGTTTATAAGAAAATACTAATAATATATTTTGAAAAAGCTCATCTCCGCAATGTATGCGATCAGTCAGCTCAATGGGTTATTTTTTTCACTTGCAACTTAAAGGTTACCGTTCGATTCCAGCCACTGTCATTGCAGTTTGTTTTTTAAGTCATTTTGAAAAAATAATCATTTAATAATCATTTTTAAAAATATATATATATAGCAATGAAATGTGAATGCATTCCATTGCCATATCTTTTTTTTTACAATTCGTCATAAATTCAATTAATATATGTAATGATATATATAATAAAATTAATATTTTAAATTGAATATAACCAAAATAGACAACTTTTTAACTGATAATTTACGACAATTCAGTTTAATATAATAAATAGAAATTTGTAATCGGAAAGTAGTCACAAAAAATAATAAATATTCATAGGATGGCGTGGTCAGCCAGATCCGCTGATCTGAGTCCAATCATGCACATATTGGTCATCAACGCCTCTTCTGGCGCCCTCTAGCAGATTAGATTGGAAATGCAGAGGAGTGGGCTTTATTATCACAAAACCTCATCTATAGCGTGGCCAGTATCAGGAGTTTGCATTTCGTGAGTTGTATGGCTGTCAGAGGTTGATTATAAGAAGAGCTCAATCGAAGAGGGGGAGGGCCAAGGGACCATCATCCCTCCTCCCTGAGAATGGTAGTAAGAATAATAGAGGGAAAAATTGTTAAAATTGTGTACATTTTCTGCATTCCTTAAGAAATTTTTGAAGACTTCTTAAACAGAGGTGGGGGGGGGGTTGTTATACTGCAAAGGAAATCCAGTCTCTTCCCCCTCCCCCCAGAGTCTTACAGTTTAGTATTTATTATTTGGGCATAAATTTCTGGCGTACAGTCGTTCAAAAAATATCCGGTGACACGAAGGTTGCCAGATCACTAATTTCTAAAAAATCGTTGCCAGATATTTTTTTGAATTCTGTAATCAACCATAGTGTTCGGATATTTTTTAATATACGTATATAATGCGTATGAATATATATAATGCAATGAATATGGAGCGTGTGCAGTTACCGTTCACAGCAAACTGGAGCGGTTGCGATTAATGTTCACGCACATTGGATCGTGTGAGCTCACAAAGACCTGGATCGTGTGGGCTCACTCACGGAAATATTGAGCGTGTGCAGTTACCGTTCACAGCAAACTGGAGCGTGTGCAGTTACCGTTCACAGCAAACTGGACCGTGTGCAGTTACCGTTCACAGCAAACTGGAGCGTGTACAGTTGCTGTACACGCTCCAGATATTTTTCCTGAATTCTCTAATCACGTGACACGAAGGTTGCCAGATCACTAATTTCTAAAAAAATCGTTGCCAGATATTTTTTCTGAATTCTGCAATCAACCATAGTGTTCGGATATTTTTTTGAGCGACTGTATTTCTTCCTTTTTTTTTCCCAATCAATATTTCTGATAACGAATTTACGGATATAGCAAAAATTTTTCTGCCGCCCTTTCAAATTCGCTATAAATGGGTTCCACTGCGCATTTATTTTAGCAAACGATTAGTTTTAGCTTTTAAGGTGAATTCTTGAGATGTATTCTTCAGCCGCCAGGATTCGTTAAATAGTAAATATTGTTCAAAATTGTGATTTGGTGAATGTTTTCAATTTCTTGTAACATTTTGATAAATAAAAAAGGCTTTATTTTATGGTAAGGGAACTTTGATATAGTTTTCCATTCACATTGACATGGAAATGTTGGAATAATTTTAATAATTTTGTACAATTTGTTCATTTTTAGAGGGTAGAAAAGCCAGGAGAGAAAAGGTTTGAATATTAATAGTTTTAATTTTAAATGCAATTGCATATTGAATATCATATATTCTATGTATGATATATAATACTCTAATTTTTCAGCATTTAATAACAAAACTATTACAGAATATCTGTAATTGCCTATTTTCATGGATGTAAACGTAAAAAAATTAACCTTTTCCTAGAAAATTAAAAGCCAACCACACATAATTGTGAACTTGTGCTCTTTGTGCCTGGGCGGGGGTGGCTCAGTCGGTAGCGCGCCAGGCTCGTAATCTGTAGTTCCCAGGTTCGAGTCCCAGCTGGGTCAGCGTTGAGATTTATCTCCGCAAAATTCTCCCGCCCTGCCCACGGTCAGTAGGGGACACCGATGTGCTTGGAAAGGCCGTCGTCCGTCGGATGGGACGTTAAGCCGTGGCCCCGTGTGCGGGAGAACCATAGCCTGTGCACGTTAAAGAACACGCTGGATGGCCTTGACGGGAGGCTACCATCTGTCTCCCAACAGCTGTTCCAGTGGGTCCTCTCCCCCAACCTTCTCTGAGCCTTCGGGGTCCATGTGACCTGGCCATTTAGCCCGTGGTGTGCAAAAAAGTGCCGCTCAGAGGTAAAACAACCCAACTCTTTGTGCCTGGTTGAGGTGTAAATCCAGACCTCGTAAACCGTAACCCTCGTAATCCAGACCTCGTAAACCGTAACCCTCGTAATCCAGACCTCGTAAACAAGAAAATTTTTATAATATTAGAGACAGTTAATGTAATTACATTAACTGTCTCTAATATTATAAAAATAGGCAACCCAATTTTTATAATTAAAAAACAATTAGGGTGGGAAGCGTAACAATTTGCCACGTGCAACGCTTTTGAGTGGTTCTTATATAAAGAAATTTAAAATAATAGATTTCTACAAATGAACTGAGAGAAATTTTTGTTCTAAGGTTAGAAGAGAATTTGACATGGAGTTTCTCGAACATATCTTTTCGAAACAGATCTCGATTTTCGTGAAGGCCTGACGACCCATAAAGCCTCCTTGTCTTCCGATCCTCTGCGATCCCTTCCAAATATCCCTTAACACTAAAACCTCCAAGCGATGTTTAGCAGGGATTCCAGAGAAGAGCATCTTGAGGGGCTGAACAAAAACACGTTGGAATCATTTTTTCTTTCACTAAAAAATTTTATTACTTTACTACCAAACCACATGGCACCCAGCACACCTACTTTTCGATCAGACTCGCAATTTGATGTTTCCACCGTGCTTACTTTTAGATAATTCTCCGTAAGTCCTACTCTGGGTTGTTTTACCTCTGAGCTGAACTTTTTTGCACGCCAGTCACATGGACCCCGAAGGCTCAGAGAAGTTTGGGGGAGGGGACCCACTGGAACAGCTGTTGGGAGACAGATGGTAGCCTCCCGTCAAGGCCATCCGGCGTGTTCTTTAACGTGCACAGGGTATGGCTTTCCCGCACACGGAGCCACGGCTTAACGTCCCGTCCGACGGACGGCGGCCTTTCCAAGCCCATCGGGTGTCCCTTACTGACCGTGGGCAGAGCGGGGAGTTTTGCGGAGATAAATCTCAACGCTGACCCAGCTGGGGCTCGAACCTGGGAAATACAGATTACGAGCCTGGCGCGCTGCCGACTGAGCCACCCCGCCCCAGTCGGAAGGGTATGCCGACGGGCTTGAAAAGGTGGACGTCCGTTGAAAGTCCTTAAACTGTGCCATACGAAGAGAGCCGTAAGTTTTGCTATTTAAGGAATGTGCTGGATGGTCTTGATGAAAGAGACTTGTCGTCCGTCTCCTAAAAGTCATCCAGTGGATTCTTTTTGTCTACCTAAACCTTTGGGATCCGTGTGACCTGGTCATTTAGCCCAATCTGTGCAAAAAATGACTATAAGAAAAGAAGGTAAAACAATCCAATGCGATGCGAATTAATTCCAGAAAAAAATAGTAGGTTGTGCACCTCACGTGATTTATGTAAGTAGAAACCAAAATCTTGAAATCCTTCGAGCATTAATGGCTTAGGAACTAATCTACTGGCTTTACTCTGAGATAAAACTGATGGAGGAAGAAATATTATAAAGTTGCATCGAGCAGCTCCTAGTAACCGTTGTCATCTCAGCCTCTCCAAGCTCACGAAGCCGTGAAGAACTTTGGCAACGCAGACAAATGAGTCCTTGTGACTGTCGGGGCACGAACGGATGCAGCAGCCACCTTGCGGGGGGATCTGATCCCTGTCAGACGAGCGGTGACGTCAGAGAGGCTATTGTCTTCCGTGATTGATCGTCAGAACACGACCTGGGTGGCTCCATCCCAAACTGCTGGGCGGAGACCTCGACGTTTTCACACCCGTCTCTTTCCTTTGTATTGTCGGCTCTCAAGTGACCCGCTCCGAGTGTCGCCAGTTGCTCGCTTCTGGCAGATTTACTGTCTTCAACACCAGCCGAAGACGGCCGCCTCTCCTGCACCACAATTACTCACAGCCTGCCGAGCGGGAGGAGCGAATCACCATCCTTCCTCCTTATCCATCCCATCCCGCTCCTCAGGCTATCTGTCCGACCTTCCAATTTCTCCGTCATCTTCTCTATTCATCTATTATTGTCTTCTCCTTCCTTCTTTTGTTTTCTTAACTGTAGGGATCCTATTCTGTCTTTTCGTCACATGAACAACTTCCAAGACATCTTCTTCAATCCGACATGTAACTTCCTTGGGAATTCTCCTATTTCTGGGATTTATTCCTTTGAGTTTATTCATTTTTCTTTCTTCTAAGGAAATCGTCTGATAGATTTCTAGAATCTTCATCAAAGGTTAGAGTAGAATGTTTCGTTTTCGGAGGAAATAATTGCTAGAAGTGACCAACTAGTGAGCTTTAAATTTCGGAACACGTGCTGAAACCCGAGCTGCCCACGCTTGGCTATCTAGACAAAATGCGTTACCACATGTTGACATTCACTGTAAAGAGCCGCGTGGGCAAATGTTAAAAGGGCCATACAGTCGCTCAAAAAAGTATCCGAACACTATGGTTGATTACAGAATTCAGAAAAAAATATCTTTCTAAAAAAATCGCTGCCAGATATTTTTTCTGAATTCTGTAATCAACCATAGCGTTCGGATACTTTTTTGAGCGACTGTACATAATCTTCAAGCAGATATTATAATATATATGTATTCCAGATATTATAATATATATGTATTTCCCTGTAGATCTGATACTAATGACTACAGTAGAAGTTGAAATACAGTCGCTTAAAAAGATATCCGAACACTATGGTTGATTACAGAATTCAGAAAAAAATATCTGGCAACGATTTTTTTAGAAATTAGTGATCTGGCAACCTTCGTGTCACGTGACAGGAAGGTTGCCAAATCACTAATTTCTAAAAAAATCGCTGCCAGATATTTTTTCTGAATTTTGTAATCAACCATAGTGTTCGGATACTTTTTTGAGCGACTGTACATGTCAGATAAAAAGTTTGCGACGTGAAGTGTGTTACAGGTAAAGTAAAATGCAAAACTGAATCGCAATGACGAAATTCAATTCGTATGAACATCAAAGGAAAGTCGCCAAACCAATTAAAACTAAAGTCGGTAATCTTATTTTGAATTTAATACTAATTAAATTATTCCAGAATTGGCTTTATGTAATTCCGAGGTAGTCATTTTTTTCTTCATTTATATTTTCGCACTTTTTATTCGCTAGCCGTCCCATGACCGAGTGGTTAGCGCGCTTGGCTACTGATCTAAGGGACCTGGGTTGGAACCCCAGGTAAGGCATTGATGTATGTGTCGTTTTTCTGCTGAGCTCCTGCCATCCCCACAGATCTTCTACTGTGGAATATAAACTGACAGGCTCCTGTCAGACCTCTGCGGCAAGCAGCTGCTTGAGTGGGTATTTATTTTGTGCTTTTTTAATCCAGGTAGGAAAAAATATTTGAAAGGTGTTTAGAGCTATATTTTAGGTTCCTGATTTTTCTCCCATGGCAACCGTTACTAGGGGATGCAAATGCCACTTAATGTCAAATAACTTTCCTGCTCATTCATTGTAAAGAGTCTTCAGTACGTCTGGAAAACGAAAGACAACGAGAAAATATTTCAATATTTTACATCAACTTAACCAGCTGCTTGGCACAGAAGGTTTGAACGGAGCCTGTCAGTATAATAAGCCATGGGAAAGATAAGTGAGGAAGGCACTTATCCTCAGCAGAATATTTACATTTCTGTTCACTAACCTTTCCTTGGCCGTCCCATGGCCGAATGGTTAGCGCGCTTGGCTACTGATCTAAGGGACCTGGGTTCGAGCCCCGGGTTAAGGCATGGATGTTCGTGTTGTTTCTCTGCTGAGGTCCTGCCAGCCTCACAGACCTTCTTCTATGGCATACAAACTGACAGGCTCCTGTCAGACCTCTGTGTCAAGCAGCTGCTTGAGGGGGTATTTATTTATTTTTTTATTTAACCTTTCCTTGGGTGGACCGATTTCCCATAATTTCGATTTCCACCAATACAGTGACAGTATTTTGATATCAATAACCACCCCCCTCTCAAGCAGCTGCTTGTCACAGCGGTCTGACAGAAACCTGTCGGTTTAATACGCCATAGAGGAAGGCGAGACCTCAGCAGAAAGATAACACAAAGAAAGAAAAATAGATATCGAATCCAGGACACACTAACCGCCAAACACGCTAACCACTCGGCAACGGGAGAAAAGTAAGAAAATTCTTTTGGAGGGAGGAAAAGTCAACAACTTTCTCTAAGTCTTCCAATCTTGCTGGGCATTGCTGGATCTCACCCATCAAGAGTGGTGAGTGCACTTCTTTTGCACACAATAGGCGAAATGTCCAGGTCACAAGGACCCCAAGGGCTCAGAGAACGTTGGAGTAAAGAGAGACTACAGATTACGAGCCTGGTGCGCTAACGACAGAGCTCCCCCCCCAACGCCAGTCTTTTCTTTTGTATGCCCACCATTCTCAATTAAAAACAACCATAAATAGCAATTACACGTTGGTGACCCCCCCCCCCCCCACAAGTGTGTGGATGTCTATGGCCGAAGTAGCAGGCTTTACGATGGGCTTGGAAGGATTCCGTCCGCCGAGTGGGACGTTAAATCGTGGTTCTATGTGCAGGAGAGACAGGTTCTGTGCTCATTAAAAAACACACTGGATGGCTTTAAGGGATACTTCCACCTTCCCAATTCTGAACCTTGGGATCCTTGTGACCTGGACAAATAGACTATTGTCTTCTGCGCTCAGAAAAAAAACAACCCAATCCAATCTTAACCACCTCACCACAAATCGAAAGTAAAATCGTGATATTTTTGTCGGTTTAGAGATTTTTCCCATTTCAGTTTCGACAGGGTTGGGTTGTTTTACCTCTGAGCGGCACTTTTTTGCACACCATGGGCTAAATGGTCAGGTCACATGGACCCCGAAGGCTCAGAGAAGGTTGGGGGAGGGGACCCACTGGAACAGCTGTTGGAAGACAGATGGTAAGCCTCCAGTCAAGGCCATCCAGCATGTTCTTTAACGTGCACAGGGTATGGCTCTCCCGCACACGGGGCCACGGCTTAACGTCCCATCCGACGGACGGCGGCCTTTCCAAGCCCATCGGTGTCCCCTACTGACCGTGGGCAGGGCGGGGAATTTTGCGGAGGTAAATCTCAACGCTGACCCAGCTGGGATTCGAACCTGGGAACTACAGATTACGAGCCTGGCGCGCTACCGACTGAGCCACCCCCGCCCCCAGTTTCGACAGATGCAAGTCTCAGAATGAAACCTGATTCAGAGGTTCATCAGAGAGCTTGAAACGAAAACCCCACCGAGTTCAAAGACCTCTGAGCATCAAAAGGACGAGGAAGCGACGAATCAAGTTGAATGGCTGCTTTGTGAATGAGCCCTGATATCAACAAGAGAGTTTCCTTCTTCTCGTAATAAGAGTCGGACATACGAACCGAAACGACCAATCTCAGAAGGATAATGGCGAAGAGAAAGGCTCCAAAAAAAAAGGATTTCGGTATTCCTGTCTTCGCGAAGGTCACCTCATGTTCATTATTCTGTGAGGTTGTACAGTCGCTGAAAAAGTATCCGAACACCATGGTTGATTACAGAATTCAGAAAAAATATCTGGCAACGATTTTTTTTAGAAATTAGTGATCTGGCAACCTTCGTGTCTCGTAACACGAAGGTTGCCAGATCACTAATTTCTAAAAAAATCGTTGCCAGATATTTTTTCTGAATTCTCTAATCAACCATAGTGTTCGGATACTTTTTTCAGCGACTGTACATTATTTGGCAGAAAAATTCCTCTTCCTTTAACAATGTTGAACGGAAGTCGGATATGCCTCGTTTTGAGCCTTAATACGCATTAGATAATAAATTGAGAACGGTAATAAAAGAATAAACGGAAAGGATGCTTTCGTGACGAAAAATGCAGATTTAAATGATCGATCGATGAGATTGGTTTTCCGATTTAACAGAAAATTATGAATTAAGATGCAAATTCCCTTTGTACCGTGTCGGAAAAAGGTTGACATTTTGGATACTAAGTTGTGAGTAAAACAAACTGAATGGCTGATTTTTTCCCTCCTAAGAAATCATGAAACTCATAAACGTTTTTTTTGTGTAACATTTTCTATTCCAGTTATTCATTTGCTGTCGAGAGCGATTAAATTTGTGTATCGAAAGTAGATTTTTTCTTTTCTTCGCATAAAAGTATTAAAACAAAAAACTGCGATCATTTAAAATCTGCACTTCAGCTTCATGGCATGTTCACTCTGCGTTGTTTCTAAGCCCCTCCCCTTCTACAGTTATGCAGCCCACCCCTTAACGCTGGTGCATGGGAATGCCCTCATCACCTCTGTCAGATATTGGAAGTCTGCATCACCCCCTCCCCTTCAATCCCCCTTCAGCATCCTCCCTCTCTTTCTCTTTTAGGTCCTGTCTCATCTTTTACATCCCTCGCTCTCTGAAGTAGAGTGGAGAGACGAAGTAGCCGGCTGATCAGTTGGTTGCCATAGCAACAGCACCAATGGAATTATGGAGGGCACGCGTGAAGCCCAGACCTGAGCCTGCCTGCTCATCTGGTGGAGTTGATCTGCAGCAGGCAGCTTCTGATCTCTCTCCAGCCCTTCTCTCTTTTCATCCCCCCCCTCCACCTTCCCCGACTCCACCCCCGCAGTTCCATCAATGTTCCCCCCCCCCCCTCCTCCGTTCCCTCCCCGTAATCAGTGCGGAATTCTGATCGAAGTGTCAGTGAGGCACGTGTTCTCCCTCAGACCTATCATCTCGCCCGTCATATAACCTACCCCCAATTCCTTCCCTTCCCCTCAGCACTGCGTCCCCCCTCTTTCTCCCTCCCAGCAACAACTTGATCTGCTTCCCTACGGCTGCAGTATCCCGTGATGCCTCGCGCCCCATCCCACCCCGCCTACCTGTATTCTGTTACGGTAATGACGGACTGCACTGATTGGCGGCGGCAGATATGTTTATTGATGCACTCGGGTGGCCCTGTTCAATCACGACACGCGGCCGCAGCCAAGAGATCGGCAAAAAATAAAACTCGCGAGAAATTAACGGAGTTTTCGTCTGCGATGCGTCACTTTTTAGAGGGGAGAGAGAATCTGCAGACGTTGCTTTTTTAAGAGCAAGAAGAGAATTGGTTCATTTTTTTAGGTTTAATGCTAACGGATTTCTGCCTTCTGTAAGCTCGCGATACAATACAGCAATATTGCTGCTTCGTTTTTCGTTTCAAAAGCATCCTTTCCGTTTATTCTTTTATTACCGTTCTCAATTTATTATCTAATGCGTATTAAGGCTCCCAACGAGGCATATCCCACTTCCGTTCAACATTGTCAAAGGAAGAGGAATTTTTCTGCCAAATAATGTACAGTCGCTCAAAAAAGTATCCGAACACTATGGTTGATTACAGAATTCAGAAAAAATATCTGGCAACGATTGTTTTAGAAATTAGTGATCTGGCAACCTTCGTGTCACGTGACACGAAGGTTGCCACATCACTAATTTCTAAAAAAAAATCGTTGCCAGATATTTTTTCTGAATTCTGTAATCAACCATAGTGTTCGGATACTTTTTTGAGCGACTGTACAACCTCACAGAATAATGATCATTAGGCGACCTTCGCCAAGACAGGAATACCGAAATCGAAGTAATGAGGACTTTCCTGCCGGTAAATAGGAAAGCAGCAAGACTTTAAATTTGTTCGCAAAAATTTGGAAATCATCATTTAATTGATTATAAAGCTGATATTCAAAATAAAAACTTTGTTTAGATTTTCTTCGGGAGCCCACAGATCTCATTTCAAGCACACGCCCTTTCTCATCAGAGATTAGCAGAGAAAATCCCAACTCCACTCGTGGGAACCTGAAGACGTCAAGTAACGAGCCTAGCACGTTCTCGACTGATCCTACCCTCGTCCCTTAGAAATTGTCGGTTAGTTACTAACCTTGATTAGGGAAACGCTAAAGAGAAAAGGAAATTTAAACGTTTCGTGGCTTTCTTCATTTGATAAAAGGTAAAAGGAGGAGGAGTTTCATATCTTTTGGTTGGACAAAAGGTTGAAAAGCGGGACTGTCCCCTCAAAAAGGGGACGGAGGTAGTGGTTCAGTAGGTAGCGTGCCAAGCTGCAGTTTCCAGGTTCGAGTCCCAGCTGGGTCAGCGTCGAGATTTATCTCCCAAAAATTTCCCGCCCTGCCCAAAGTCAGTAGGGGACACCGATGGGCTTGTAAAGGCCGCTGTCGGTCGGATGTGACGTTAAGCCGTGGCCCCGTGTGCGGGAGAGCCATACCCTGTGCGCATTAAAGAACACACTGGATGGCCTTGACGGGAGGCTACCATCTGTCTCCCAACAGCTGTTCCAGTGGGTCCCCTCCCCCAACCTTCTCTGAGCCTTCGGAGTCCATGTGACCTGGCCATTTAGCCCATGGTGTGCAAAAAAGTGCCGCTCAGAGGTAAAATAACCCAACCCAGCGTCGAGATTTATCTCCGCAAAACTGCTCGCCCTGCCCTCGGTCAGTAGGGGACACCGATGGGCTTGGAAAGGCCGCCGTCCGTCGGATGCGACGTTAAGCCGCGTCTCCGTCTGCAGGAGAGCCATACCCTGTGCACCAAGGTACATGCTGGATGGCCTTGATGGAGGCTACCATCTGTCTCTCAAGTCCAGTAGGTCCCCTCTCCCCAATCTTCTCGTGGTCCTTGTGACTCGGTCATTTAAACCATTGTGTGTAAAAACTTGCCGCTCAGAGGTAACCCAACCCTCTCAAAACAAAACGCTATTTTTACGGCAAAATTGTTTATGGCGTTTTGCTATGCTTTCTGTTTTCGAACGCTTTTAGTCTTTCGAATTGTTGGTTTTGATCATTACACGGAAGAAATTATGCAAATGAATATTCTGAACCTAATTTACCTAATTTATCCGAAACATCATCATCATGGATAAGGATTTGCCTTCTCTCGAAGTTTGGATGAAGGAGGGTGATAAAAAAAAAGGCGAAAGGAATTTAAAGAGCTGATGGAGTGATCAGCAAAGTAAAAGAACCAATCAGGTTAGGAAAAGGGAAGAATGCTTTTTAAATTATTTCTCTTGTTTTAGTATTGGTCCAACGATATTCAAAATCTGTACCTGACTCTTTGAAGAAACTCTGGCTTTATAGGACTTTAAAAGACTTTCTTCATAATTCTCTTTACACCGACTCCATTTTTATTTTACAATGATCACCCCCAATCAAATCATAAAATGCTGCTCATCTGTCTCTTGGTCATTATCTTTGTAGCCCAGCACTTTCTAATGCTCTACATGAATAAATTTGGGGTCCACTCAGAGTAGGAGCCGTCCCTTGGCCGAGTGGTTAGCGCGCGCTTGGCTACTGATCAAAGGGACCGGGGTTCGAGCCCCGGATAAGGAAGGCATGGATGTTTGTGTTGTATTTCTGCTGAGGTTTCGACATCCTCATAGACCCTTTGGCCTTAAAAATTGACAGGCTCCTGTCCGACCTCTGTGGCAAGAAGCTGCTTGAAAGGATGTTTATTTACTACACAGAGGAAAGGACATATTCCAGGACTCGCGTTTTTTATCGTAGCAGTTGAAGGGTTGAAAAAATAAAAGTGAATCCAGTGACATTTACGAATGAACAGAATATTGACACGGTTGGGTTGTTTTACCTCTGAGCGGCACTTTTTTGCACACCATGGGCTAAATGGCCAGGTCACATGGACCCCGAAGGCTCAAAGAAGGTTGGGGGAGGAGACCCACTGGAACAGCTGTTGGGAGACAGATGGTAGCCTCCCGTCAAGGCCATCCAGCGTGTTCTTTAACGTGCACAGAGTATGGCTCTCCTGCACACGGGGCCACGGCTTAACGTCCCATCCGACGGACGGCGGCCTTTCCAAGCCCATCGGTGTCCTCTACTGACCGTGGGCAGGGCGGGGAATTTTGCGGAGATAAATCTCAACGCTGACCCAGCTGGGACTCGAACCTGGGAACTACAGATTACGAGCCTGGCGCGCTACCGACTGAGCCACCCCCGCCCCTATTGACACGGAACATTGCGATTAGGAAACGTTTGGATGATGGTAATGTGATTAGAAGATTAAAGATTTTGAATAATGGTTTATAAAACCAAAAAAAAAGGGATTTCCTTAAACATTGACTGCACGTTTAATGAGATTAAATAATCATTGCTCATTTAAATGGGCTTAATCTTCTAGCAGTAGTAATAATAAAAAAGCTATGACGAAAGGAGTTTTTCAAATGAACAATTATCTTTTGAATTAGACATAGGTACAGTCGCTCAAAAAAATATCCGAACGCTATGGTTGATTACAGAATTTAGAAAAAATATCTGGCAACGAATTTTTTAGAAATTAGTCATAGACTCATAGACCTTCGTGTCGTTGCCAGATCACTAATTTCTAAAAAAATCGTTGCCAGATATTTTTTCTGAATTCTGTAATCAACCATATAATAAATAAAATAAAAAAATAAATACCCCCTCAAGCAGCTGCTTGCCACAGAGGTCTGACAGGAGCCTGTCAGTTTATATGCCATAGTAGAAGGTCTGAGAGGATGGCAGGACCTCAGCGTTCGGATACTTTTTTGAGCGACTGTAGGTGGTCATATTATTTTGATACTAGATCGTGTGGGCTCACTCACGGAAATATTGAGCGTGTGCAGTTACCATTCACAGCAAACTGGAGCGTGTACAGTTGCTGTACACGCTCCAGATATTTTTCCTGAATTCTGTAATCACGTGACACGAAGGTTGCCAGATCACTAATTTCTAAAAAAAATCGTTGCCAGATATTTTTTTCTAAATTCTGTAATCAACCATAGCGTTCGGATATTTTTTTTTGAGTGACTTTACACTTTTGTGGCTTGAGAATTACTACACGGGCTTTGGCAATTTGCGGCCCACACACTTAATATAGGTGAAGGATGATTAATTTTCACAGAAGGATTCTATATGGGTTAATTGGCTCAGGGCTCAGCTTCTTAGGGGTCTCAGATTTTGTAAGTATTAAAGATATGTAAGATAAAGGTAATCTTGATTAAATATTTGTATCTTAGATGAAAACAACGGTGGAAAAAAGTGCTGAACTAGAATAGATCCCTAACATTGATCATCATCTGTTCTTGAATTGGATGAGATTATTTTACTCCGATACCATGACCCTTGGAAAATGTTTTTTTCTTTCTTAGTCTATCTCTTCGTCACTCCTCCTCTAATTCTGCAGCACACGGAGAGGAATCTTTCTTTGAGACATGATTCACATTCTCATGCCACCGACAAAGAAAAAAAAAAGGCTTATTCTTCTTTTCCGCATCCTGGAGGCTTCGAATGGCTTTCATAATCATCTGAAGCCCTAACAAGAGGAGGAGGAGGAGGAATGGTTCCTCTGTCGCCTCGAAAACCGTTCCGATCCCCTAATCGTTCACCTCCCGCTGTCCGCGCAGAGCGTCTTCTCTAAATTGACAGTTGTGAAAATTTATCGCCCAGGCATGGTCCAGTTCGGCGGGGGCGGAGGGTGAAGGGGTGGGGAAGAGCACGCGCGCCAGATGGACACTGTTTGTCAAGAGTTGTGGGTGGACAAGGCCGTTATGGACGAGCCCATTGCTCTCCCCCCTTCTTTTCGCTTGCTGACTCGCTTCCCTCCCCTCCCCTTTCTCTTTTAGAGGAGAATTAGGAGGGGGG
This sequence comes from Ryuthela nishihirai, assembly GCA_038380435.1. Taxonomy (NCBI): domain Eukaryota; kingdom Metazoa; phylum Arthropoda; class Arachnida; order Araneae; family Heptathelidae; genus Ryuthela; species Ryuthela nishihirai. The sequence goes on along the minus strand of JAWZYU010000024.1, from coordinate 48,067,870 downwards.
GAGGGGGAAGGTAAGGGATGCAAACCGATGTGACCAGATGGACACGGGCAAAAGATGCTGTGGACGAAGCCCCGTACAACCAGGTGGTCATGGAAACGGAGCAACTAGGCAGAGAGGATAGACAGAGATAAATCGGATGCAGCAGAGACAGATGGAACTAACGGACGCTGCACAGGTAGACGATGGTCACGGCTCTGTTGGGGTGAGAGGTCGTTAAGAGGCGGAAAGGTTGTTGGCTTTTGTTTTGATGCTCGTGGCGGTAGTTTAACAATGGGGAATAACAGAGTGGCGATAACTCTGGCTATGCAAATGATTTCCTGACTGTATGGTCTCAAACGCTGCATGCATCGATTGTCGGATTTAGGAGATGTAAAGGGGGAGGGGGATCGTAACTAATAAGCAGGACCAGAAATAGGGGGAGGCAGGCATTGCCTCCCCCCTTTTAGAATGCTAGAAATGGAGGAGAAAAAAATAACAATGTTGGGCAAAAATTTTGGATGAATCATGTATATAAATGTACACTTTTTTGGTATAATTATATACACACGTGCAAATATTACATCTGTTATGATATTTATTTAAAATAAAAAACAATATCTTATGGTTTACAATCATTTCTGAATTTACGTATAGTCTCAGGGCTGGATCTGGAGGGGGGTGTTGGGTGGGGTGGGGGTGGGGGGCTTGGAAATGCTAGTAAGGGTAAAGGAGACAAAAATTTACAAAACTATTTTAAAACCTCGTGTTATGTTATAGTACAATGGAAGTACAATCTTTTAACCCCCCCCCCCCCCCATTTACATCAGAGCAGTAAATAGGTCATTGCTTATAGCCTACAATATCGTAAAAGAATAAAAATGTGAAATGCATCAGTTTTATTTATTTATTGGAAAGTAACATGAATCCCACCAACGTTCAGATTGCTGTCGTGATATAGATCATTCAAGACGTCTATGGAGTAACTTGTAAGACAGTTCGGCATTCGACTCATCACTTCCGTTAGTTTGTGTGGTTTTTATCTATGGATTCTAATTTCCTTTTTAGTTGGGTTGCTTTACCTCTGAACGGTACTTTTTTTTGCATACAGCGGGCTAAAGGACCTAAGGGCTCAGAGAAGGTTGGTTAAAGGAATCCAACTGGACAGCTGTTTGGGGACAGAGGGAAGACTTCCATTAAAGACCACCAATGTGTGCTTTGACGTGAACAAGGTATGGCTCTCTGGCATACATCGGGTCACGGTTTTACATCCCATCACACGGGGACGGCGGATTGGCGCGCCAAGCTCGTAAGTCCCACCAATTTTAGTTGGGTTGGGTTGGGTTGTTTTACCTCTGAGCGGCACTTTTTTGCACACCATGGGCTAAATGACCAGGTCACAAGGACCCCGAAGGCTCAGAGAAGGTTGGGGGAGGGAACCCACTGGAATAGCTGATAGGAGACATATGGTAGCCTTCCGTCAAGGCCATCCAGTGTGTTCTCTAACGTGCACAGGGTATGGCTCTCCCGCACATGGTGCCACGGCTTAACGTCCCATCAGACGGGCAGCGGCCTTTCCAAGCCATCGGTGTCCCGTACTGACCGTGGGCAGGGCGGGTAGTTTTGCGGAGTTAAATCTCAACGCTGACCCAGCTGGGACTCGAACCTGGGAACTGTAGATTACGAGTCTGGCGTCCCAGTTTTAGTGATATCCTTTGTGCCAAAAATGATTTCCTTCATAAGTCTAATTAGTTTTGGGTTTTAATACCTTTTCCGATATGCAGTGCCTAAAAATGTCCTATGATGCAATCTCTTTTTGTAGTAGTTTAGAAAATAAACAAAAAACAAGATTAGCCTAGCAGGTTCTTGAAGAATCAGACTTTATTACACTTTGAAGGCGTTAGATGCATAAAGAACGTGATATGTGCAAGTACAGTCGCTCAAAAAAATATCCGAACACTACGGTTGATTACAGAATTCAGAAAAAATATCTGGCAACGATTTTTTTTTTAGAAATTAGTGATCTGGTAACCTTCGTGTCACGCGATTGCAGAATTCAGGAAAAATATCTGGAGCGTGTACAGCAACTGTACACGCTCCAGTTACCGTTCACAGCAAACTGGAGCGTGTGCAGTTACTGCACACGCTCCAGTTTGCTGTGAACCGTAACTGCACACACTAAATATTTCCGTGAGTGACACTCAATATTTCCGTGAGTCCACACGATCTAGTATCAAAATAATATGACCACCTACAGTCGCTCAAAAAAGTATCCGAATACCATGGTTGATTACAGAATTCAGAAAAAATATCTGGCAACGATTTTTTTTTAGAAATTAGTGATCTGGCAACCTTTATGTACGTACGCAAAGATTGTCAGATCTCTAATTTCTAAAAAAAAAATCATTGCCAGATATTTTTTCTGAATTCTGCAATCAATCATAGTGTTCGGATATTTTTTTGAGCGACTGTACCTTCTTGGAAATAAAACAATAAAAATACATTATTAATTCATCACTGAAAGGAACAAATGAGGGAAAATAATTTCGGTAAGAAATTTTATTTATGCTGGGGATAAAAATAACCGAATTTGAAATTTTATTTATATTTATTTTTGGAGAATGTTTTTTTAAAAATTTTAGTTTTTTTTGTATTTTGGGATTTTGTACTGTACATATTTATGCAAATGACTTGCATGATAAAGTGAAATACTCTCTCTGCTAAATAGAGCGTACATTTCAAATATTCCAAACCAGTTAATAATTGAAATCACGTGTCAGTTGGGTTGTTTTACCTCTGAGCGGCACTTTTTTGCACACCATGGACTAAATGGCCAGGTCACATGGACCCCGAAGGCTCAGAGAAGATTGGGAGAGGGGACCCACTGGAACAGCTGTTGGGAGACAGATGGTAGTCTCCCGTCAAGGCCATCCAGCGTGTTCTTTAACGTGCACAGGGTATGGCTCTCCCGCACACGGGGCCACGGCTTAACGTCCCTTCCGACGACGGCGGCCTTTCGAAGCCCATCGGTGTCCCCTACTGACCGTGGGCAGGGCGAGGAATTTTGCGGAGATAAATCTCAACGCTGACCCAGCTGGGACTCGAACCTGGGAACTACAGATTACGAGCCTGGCGCGCTACCGACCAAGCCACCCCCGCCCCTCACGTGTCAGTGATTCAGTTTCAAGTTAGAATAAGAAAGGTTTCTCCTTTGACCTATTTCTTTCAACTCAGATTGATTATGAAGCAAAATATTTGAGCAGAGATGAGAAATCGATTTGGATATCTTCTTATCTCACCCAGCTGTTATGAACATGAATCACTTACAAACACAGCTCGGTGATTCGTTCTAATGACCTTCATGGCACTATCACCAGATTGAATTCATCCCCTGATGATTCTTTGAATTATCTCTTGATTTCTTCAGTGAAATAAAGTTAATCGCTGTCGGCTGCAACTCTCATGTGTCATAAACTGACATCAGTCCCTCGTGACGAATCCGTTCTTTTTTCCATTCATTGTTTACAGTGAAGACTTAAACTGATTCTTGTGTTGGTTTCATAATCTGTTTTTGAAACGATTTAATCTTAAACTTCGAAAATTAATCTTTAACTTCGAAAACATTTAAACTCAAACGAAATACAACTGTATCGTGTGTGTGTGTTTTTTTTATCGTACATAAAAAATCCTCTGCAAAACGGGGCGGGGGGTGGCTCAGTCGGTAGCGCGCCAGGCTCGTAATCTGTACTTTCCAGGTTCGAGTCCCAGCTGGGTCAGCGTTGAGATTTATCTCCGCAAAATTCCTCGCCCTGCCCATGGTCAGTAGGGGACACCGATGGACTTGGAAAGGCCGCCGTCCGTCGGATACGACGTTAAGCCGTGGCTCCGTGTGCGGGAGAGCCATACCCTGTGCACATTAAAGAACACGCTGGGTGGCCTTGACGGGGGGCCTACCATCTGTCTCCCAACAGCTGTTCCAGTGGGTCCCCTTCTCTGAGCCTTCGGGGTCCATGTGACCTGGCCATTTAGCCCATGGTGTGCAAAAAAAGTGCCGCTCAGAGCCTTCGGGGTTCATGTGACCTGGCCATTTAGCCCATGGTGTGCAAAAAAAGTGCCGCTCAGAAAAAAAACAACCCAACCCTCTGCAAAACCAAAAAATTTCTCCCTCAAGCAGCTGCTTGCGTCGCAAATCTGAGAGTCTATCAGCACAGACATTATAATCTATTTTTGTATTTATTACCTCTCAGCTGCACTTTTTTTTTGCACACAATGGACTAATTTATTGTTAGCCCATTAATAACAAAAAAATTAAAAATATCCTACTGCACTACTCAGAAGGTCCCTGAGCTTTGCCTTTTGCCTCCCCCCCCCCAGAAATTCTAAAATGGTTTACCAATTTAGATTAAAATTCAAGTAATAAATTTTTGTGTGTTTACATTAATTTAGCACCTTTTCTTCTCTTATGTGTAGGTTGGGATGTTTTACCTCTGAGCGGCACTTGTTTTGCACGCAGTAAACTAAATAGCCAGGTCACAAGGACCCCAAGAGCTGGGAGAAGGTAATCCACTGAACATCTGTTAGGAGACAGACGGAAACCACTTATCAAGGCCATCCAGCGTGTTCTTGAACGTGCCCAGGGTATGGCTCTCCTGCACAGGGATCACGGCTTAATGCCCATCCGACGGACGGCGGTCTTTTCAAGCTCATCGGTGTCCCCTTTTTCACCCAAGGTCTGGGTAAGAGTCAGTTGGAAAAATTCTCCCCACAGACCCCATTGGGACTCGAATCTGGAAATGGTAGATTAGGAGCCTGTCGCGCTACCGACTGAGCCAACCCCTAGCCTATCATGACAAGCTAGTATAGTCGGACATAGCGCCTGTGCGATGGAGAAGATCTGTGAGGAAGGAGAGATCTCAGCAGAAACAAAACAGGAAAAGAAACATCGATACCTTCTTCGAGGCTCTAACCCAGATCAACAGTCACGTGCGCTAACTAGTCGGATCCGCAATAGCATAAAAATAAATAAATTCTCAACAGCCATTTTCTACGGAGGTCTGGCTGAAACCGAATGCGTGGTAGAGAAGATCTGTGAGGACTTCGATGAGACCTCAAAAGAAAAATAAAGGAATGAAACATGGCCGATTTCCCCGAGATTCGAATCGAAGTCTCTTTACCACGTAATAGGGTTGGGTTGTTTTACCTCTGAGCGGCACTTTTTTGCACACCATGGGCTAAATGGCCAGGTCACAAGGACCCCGAAGGCTCAGAGAAGGTTGGGGGAGGGGACCCACTGGAACAGCTGTTGGGAGACAGATGGTAGCCTCCCGTCAAGGCCATCCAGCGTGTTCTTTAACGTGCACAGGGTATGGCTCTCCCGCACACGGGGCCACGGCTTAACGTTAACCTTTCCAAGCCCATCGGTGTCCCCTACTGACCGTGGGCAGGGCGGGGTATTTTGCGGAGATAATCTCAACGCTGACCCAGCTGGGACTCGAACCTGGGAACTACAGATTACGAGCCTGGCGCGCTACCGACTGAGCCAACCCCGCCCCCACGTAATAGGGAAAAACATGTGAGGAAGGCAAGAATCTATAGAGAAAAAATAAATTAATACAAAATACACAGATTGCCTTTCGACCCATAAAATTCAAGAAAAAATTTTGCTGAAAAAATCCCACTCACGACAAACTCATTTTTTCAGCAAATTTATTTCTCTAGTATTTTTCTCATGTATATATTAATTGTTATTAGATAATTATGCTATGTAAATGTATATTGTATTGACTGGCGGAATAAAATAAAGATTATTATTATTATATTATTATATAATCTGCCCCAAACAGAGGAGCAGAGGAGACAGCAAGGTCATTTGGCCCAGGAGGGACCCAAACATACATAACGTTGTTAAATTATATGACAAACAAATGCAAATAATGTATAAACTGTAAATCGTTTTATTACATAATTTAAAATTTTTTTAAATACAGTAAATTTGCCTCTTTTTTTTTGAAGAATCGGTTAGCCTAAAGTTATATTCATATAAGCTTCGGAGTGGGGTGAGATCTTCCCATTTTTAACTGGCCGGAACTAAAGTGAAATAATAAGCATTACTATTAAAAATCTCAGATTCTGTCATTCCCCTCTCACGCTAACCTCTCTGCCATTAAAGATGACCGTAGAGATAAACAATATTGAAATTAGTTTGTTTCCCCCCTAATATCACTCCCCCCGGCATTTACCGTGAAGGGGGAAACTATTGCCCGTGGATAATCAAGAGGTAACCATGGCAACAGGACTGACAATATAATTCCACCCCGTGCAATGTGGAGGTGTGTCTAATGTGTAATGCCTGGTACAGCAGAGGACCAGGTGGCGATTTTTGTCGACGCTTGAGCGTTCTCTTTGGTCCGATCATTTCTTGGTGCTCGAAAGCAGGTCGGGGGGGGGGGGGACAGGTAACAGTGTAGCTACTAATTTGACCTGTGAGCAAGGGGACGATGCTTTCGTTTGCAAATGAGGGTTCGTGGTTGCTGCTGACAGGAAAAAACATCTGCCAGGTAGATAAAGACGTCTGTTAATGGGGAAAAAGGTCTCTATTTTTTTGAAAGATATTTTGGGAATGATGGACCTGAGGATTCTGGTTTCGTAAATGCCTCGCTGGGCGTTCATATCTAAATATATCATAGTAAGAGTTGACAGGATCAAAAAGTTCTAGTGCAATTTGATAGATTTATCTAAATACCTTAATGGTCGACGTTCTTGAAGTTATTATCAATCAGAATGCTGGTAATAGTGAAGTTGAATGAAATATCTGCGAGTGTTGGATTCATTTTCCTCGCAGCCGCACTATTTTCCTCACAGTGGGATGAAATGGCAAGGTCACAAGGAGCCCGACAATCCTAAGTTGTTAAGTGTAGAGAGGCAGAAAGTTTTAAAGCATTTTTTTTTATCTGGTGGTTACAGTTGTGTTTGTTTAAATGCTGGCCGGTCGAAAGATCATTTTGCAAGCTCTTTTGTATTTAAAGACTTCAATGACAAGGCATACATCAAGAGTATAAATCATTTTCATTGAAGGGTTACACGCGGCATTAAATTCACTAACAAAATCGAATAAAATTGTTAATTGGATAATTAAAAAAAAATTATTTACTCGAATTAAAAACGGAATAAAATTTTTAATTGGATAATTAAAAAAAAAATATTTACTCGAATTAAAAACGGAAGAAAAAATATCGTTAAAAGTAATAAGTGACTAGAAAATATTATCCTTCAAAATAAAATAAGATCACATACATTCCAGATTAAATGACCACTGTGTGCTTGCTTTGTACTCGGCAAATCCAAGAATATATTTATCAGAACTTGAATTTTCTAGTGGGTCGTTTGCTTCGAGGAACGGGTTAATAATCTTTACGGATCGCACCTGTGGGCATATTTATACATATTAATAAAATCTCATCCCATATAGAACATCATTTTAGACTTTCCTGTTCGGTGGTGGGCTTCTTCTGTCTGATGTGTTTACCGTTTGCCTATCGATTGCTAGTCCTAAGTGCCCCCCCCCCCCACCCCCCGGAAACTAAATTTTCGAACCCTGCTCGAAAATAAATTCTCAGACCCCCTCAAAAAAAATCTAAATTTAAATTTCTCGACCCCCACCTGAAACTAAATTTAAACTCACTGGACAGCTGTTAGGAGACAGATGGTTAGCCTAAAGCCAGGGCCATCCAGCATTCCAGTATATTCTTAATGGGGACATATTATGGTTCTCCTGCACATGGGACCACGACTTAACTCCCATACAATGGATGGAGGCCTTTTCAAGCCCATCAGTGTCCCCTACTGACTAAAGGCAGGGCGGGGAGGTTTGCAGAGAATCAACGCTGGCCCAGATGGGACTCGAACCTGAAAACTACAGATTACGAGTCTGGCGCAACACCATCTGAGCCACCCCTTCACCAAGAGTTGCAAGAGACCAGATGGACAGGTAAAGGTGAGATACTTAAAAATAACTTTAAATTTCTCTTTTCAGGGAGGATGGATGGAAAGCATCTCCAAGGTGTAGGTTTGCTTCTCAGCAAACACGCTAGTAATGCTCTTCTAGGATAAAAAAAAAAAATTAATAAATCCCCCTTCAAGCAGCTGCTTGCCACAGAAGTCCAAGAGGGCTGTCAGTTTATATGCCATAGCAGAAGGTCTGAGAGGATGGCGGGACTTCAGCAGAAAAACAACACAAACAGCCATGCCTTACCCGGGGCTCGAACCCAGGTCCCTTAGCACAGTAGCCAAGCGCGCTAACCACGCGTCCACAAGACGGCTTTTCTAGGATATGACAGCATTAATGAGATTTGAATGTTATCTGTTGTTATGCCCCCCCCCCCCCCCCCCCCCCCACACACACACAGAGGATTCTGATGTGGACAAGGAAAATAGGTTTTACAGACAACTTCAGGATATTTTGAATCCTGTCAAGAAAGGAGATATTTCTCTTGTGTTAGGTGACTTCAATGCTAAAATTGGTACTGACTCTAATCTTTGGGCAGATGTTTTAAGTCCCTTTGGCATTGAAAGTTCCAATAGCAATGGGGAACGTCTCCTTCAGCTAAGTAAACTTAATAGTTTGGGAATAGCTAACATACTACAAGCACCGGGAGATTTATAAATACACCTGGGTTTCTCTGATGGATTGCATGGGATTATGATGGATTATATATTAATTAATAGCAAATGGGCTAGTTCAGTTAGTAATATCAGATCACTTAGAGGAGCCGAAATTGGGTCTGACCATTATCTGGTCAAAAGTGTTTCCAACTGAAGCTAAAGAAATGTTGTGCTAAAGTTAAGAGAATTAACTTCAACACTGAAGGTCTGAAAGATCAAGATATAACCAAAGCATACCACGATAGGCTACTCAGTTATTATGACAATCGTGCTTACTGCTGAAGTTGAGAAGAATGGGATCAGTTTAAACAGGCTTTTCTTGAAACCAACAGTACTCTTTTGGATAAAAGGGAACAGAGGAAACAAAATTATTTGACTGATAAGGCTATGGAGCATAGTTCTAAAACAAGGAAGGGCAGGATTAATATGAATCAACACCCTACTAGTCCTAACAGAAGGCATTACAACGAGCTTAAATAAACGTGTAAAGGATCAGTTAACAGCTGATAAGAATCTTTGGCTTGATAGCTTGACTGACAAAGCAGTGGAAGTAGACAGCACAACAGCAGAGAGTTTTACCAGATAGTTAATCATTTGTGTGGGAAGAAACAGACAGATACACAAGGACTGAAGGATAAACAAGGTAAGGTTATTGAAGGTGAGGATTCTGTCATGGATGGGTTGGCTGAGCATTTCAGAGATGTTCTAAACAATATGATAAATCCGATCGAACTCTTGTGCGTCTGTAGAGCACTCATTCTTTTCGCGACGGCTCTTGTCTCGCGACAAATCTCTCGACGAATCTCTGCTGTCTGATTTAACTCTCTCCCGCTTTCTTCTTTTTTTAGTCTGAGTTTACTTCATCCTCCCTTTTTGTCTCTTCTGTTTGACTTCAGTTTTACTGCTGTCTTGTCCTTTCCCCACTTCTCTCGTCTCTTTTTACCACTTGAGTGATTTCACTCTCCGCTGTATTCTTCCCTTTGAATCTGACTTTAGTCTTTCTTGCCCTTTTCAGTATCACTTCACTCTTTCTTGTCTTTTTTTTTTTTCTTTTCCGTCTTACTTCATTCTCTGCTGTCTTTTTTCCCTTTGTGTCTATTTTCACTCTTCCCTAAACTTTTCCTTTTGAACATGACTTCACTCTCATCTGTCTTTTTCCATTTCTGTCTGACTTCATTCTCCCTTGTCTTTTTCTTTTGAGTCTGACGTCATTCTCCTGTCTTTTTTACCTTTGAATCTGTTTTCGCACTCTTTTAAATATTTCTTTTTGGAGCTGACTTCACTCTTCCCTGTTCTTTTTTTCTTTTCTTTTTTGTTTCACTTCACTCTCTCTTGTCTTTTTCCTTTGAATCTGACTTCCCTTCTTACTGTTTTTTCTTCCCTTTTAGTCTGCTCTTACCCTTTCCTAAAATTTTCCTTTGGTGTCTAACTTCACTTTTTCCTGTCTTTTTTCTCTCTATGAGTCTGTTTCCACTCTACATTATATTTTTACTTTTAAGTCTGATTTCACTCTCTCCCCCGTCTTTTTTCGCTTTGAATCTACCTTCACTCTTTCCTATCTTTTTTCCTTTTTTCTGCATTCTTTTTTGTCTGACTTCACTCTCTCCTGTCTTTTCCTCTCTATGAGTCTGTTTCCACTCTACATTATATTTTTACTTTTAAGTCTGATTTCACTCTCTCCCCCGTCTTTTTTCGCTTTGAATCTACCTTCATTCTTTCCTATCTTTTTTCCTTTTTTCTGCATTCTTTTTTGTCTGACTTCACTCTCTCCTGTCTTTTCCTCTCTATGAGTCTGTTTCCACTCTACATTATATTTTTACTTTTAAGTCTGATTTCACTCTCTCTCCCATCTTTTTTCGCTTTGAATCTGCCTTCACTCTTTCCTATCTTTTTTCCTTTTTTCTGCATTCTTTTTTGTCTGACTTCACTCTCTCCTTCTTTTCCTCTCTTTGAGTCTGTTTTCACTTTCCGCTATATTTTCACCTTTGAGTCTGTTTTCACTCTGCGTTATATTTTACCTGACTTCACTCTTTACTGTCTCTTTTACTTTTGAGTCTGACTTTACTCTCTCCCTCCCCTGTCTTCTCTCTTTGGGTCTGACTTCACTCTCTTCTGTCGTTTTTTACTTTTAAGTCTAACTTCATCCCTTCTTATCTTTTCTCTTTGAGTCTGACTTCACTCTCTCCTGTCCTTTTTCCCCTTTGAGTCTTTCTTCACACTCTCCTAACTTTTTCTTTTTGAGTCTGATTTCACTCTTTCCTATCTTTTCTCCATTTGAGTCTGTTTTCACTCTTCCTTAATTTTTTTCCTTTTGAATCTGACTTCACCCTTTCCTGTCTTTTTCCCTTTTGAGTCTGACCACCCACCTCCCATTTTCTTTCACTCGCTTCCAAGGATGATCCTCTTCAAGAAAAACCACTTTCTTCACCTCGTGTTCCCTTTTTTCACTTCTTTTCCCTTGGAAAGAAGTGACAACCCTTGAACTGAATGGAGCGTGCCTCCTCTCCTTCGAGAACGCCGCGTTATCCGATCGGCCAGTTAAGAGTTAATTGCGTGCAGTAAGGCTCATGCTTCTCGTTTCCCCTCGTGCTTGTTACGAAAGCGAACACATGCCAAAAAGTGCTGAAAAGTGCGGGAAAGAAAACTCAAAAGCTCATCTGCTCCCTATCGGTTCATCACTATCGGATCATCACACTCTTCGCCGATATTGAAAGCAGAAGAGAAAAGTTAACATTGATCCATCGAGTTCCTTTTCAGCTAGTGAGGACTGCCCTTAGTTATAAGTGAGGGTTTTAAAACTCTGCTCTTCGATAGCATATGATAACAAACGGGGAGCGAGGCTGGCTCGAAATATATAGGTCCCAGGTTCGAGTTCCAACTGGGCCAACGTTGAGATTTTTCTTCGCAAAACTCCCCGCCTTCCCACGGTCAGTAGGGGACACTGATGGATTTGGAAAGGCCGCCATCCGTCGGAAGGGACGTTAAACCGTGGTCCCTTGTGTGGGAGAGTCATACCCTGTGCACGTTAAAGACCACGCTGGATGGCCTTGACGGGAGGTTACCAGCTGTCTTCTAATGCCAACACTCTCTGAGCTCTTTGCGATCCTTGTGACTTTGCTATTCAACCCATTGAGTGCAAAAGAATGACGCTGAGAGGTAAAAACAACCAATTGCATTTACTCTGGGATATGGATATAAGTTATGCTGTCAGTGTAAACCCCTTGTCCACTACACTCTAACCTCAAAGTTAATAACCACCATCACGAATAGGGTGGTTTATATCAATAGCTTGCCAGACTTGTAATCTGCAGTCCCACTTTCGAGTTCTGTTTGGATTTATTATTACCGAGATTTATCTCCGCGAAGCTCCTGACCTTTGTCAGTAGAGTACACCGATGGACTTGGAAAGACCGCCGTCCATTGGATGGGGCGTAAAGCCATGGCTCCGTGTGTGGTAGAGCCATTCTTGTGCACGTTAAAGAATACTTTGGATAGCCTTAACGGGAGACTTCCATCTGTCTCCTTACAGCTGACCAGTGGGTCCCTCGGAGTCCTTGTGACCTGGCCATTTAGCCCATTGTGTGCAAAAAAAAAAGTGCTGCTCAGAGGTAAAAACAACCTAACCATCATGAATAAGACTATTACTTGCAGTAGTCGGTTGCAGCTTCTACAGTTTCAGACTTTAGTGACCTCTATTGGGGAAAATTTCAACTATTGGGTGATCCGGAAATGCTAAAAGTATTATTTTATCTAGTACTACTTATCCAACAGAAAAGGAATATTTTCTTTCTTCTTAAAACAAAAACTTTAAGAAATAAAGATTTATCCGAATACAAAAATAAAAAAAATGACCAGTACAATGAAATTTATAAAAAGAAAATTCTTAAACAATATGCGCATTTTATGGCAACCCCCAATAATCACAGTGCTATGAATCAACTGTAGAGTCCCGCTCGCATATTGCCCATCTGCGTAGCATAGATGCTCTGTACATGTGCTAGGCATAATGCTTTAAAGCGCCGTTGCAAGTAATGGTAGAGCAAGCGAAAAGTTCTTCCAAAGCAGTTCCAATCCGCGCGTTACATCATCCGTTAAATTTAAGTTATTGTTATACTTCTTCGCTTTTATTATTGTTAAAATTAAGTTTGTTATTTAGTTTCGTTTCGTTATTAACAGCCATTATGGCGCGAACTCTTCGCTGTTTCGTAATGACACGGAAAAATATTCCCAACAATCATTTAAGAATTCAAAGAGCAATGCTCATTAGAAAGGTTAAAAAAATTTCCCACTTTTTTAAGAAATGAATTCTAATATACTTTAAATTCCTTTCATAGGGATTATTTAGTAGCATAACTCTCATAGTACGTTTTCCATTACGTTTCAGCATAACGAAATTTCAGTATAACGAATATGATTTAGTCGCCCGATCGATTTCTTTATACTAACAGTTCACTGTATTAACATTAAATTTTAGAGGCCACTAGCTAATCACATAACCATGGCAACCAAGATTATAAATATTTGAAATAATATTCTTCACTAAGGCTTCCCAAAATTAAGTTTTAAATTCCTTTACGTTACGAATTATTGGTTAACAAATTCCGGAATATTGAGCTTTAGGTTACTTTTATTATAGTCATAATTTTAAAAATATTCTGCTATTATTGACAATAGATGGCAGCACTAACATGACTGATTTTTCAAATCTGACAAGGTGTTCGCAATTCGCTATTTTTCCCGATTTACAATACTCAAAAATTAGGCTGGTTCTCTTGCGTTGCTAAGACCTATGATTTTAAAAGTTGATTTACCCGTAGTTGTTATTACAGCCCTATGAAGGTTTATATTTATTTTTTGTTATGGAAATTAGGCATCAAAATGAATTGTATATTTCTGGAAACAATTCCCACGTGTGGCCAGAATCTATCATAAATCGCATTTTTATTCATTTACTTTTTTTTTTTTTGATATTCCGACATAATAATGCACAACTATGCAAATTTCAGTGCGGTTATTTAAATTTATCATTTTTCATCGAAAAAGTAGTTCTAAAAAATAGGAATTTTGGAATGAGATGTTCACAACGTTAGAAAAGAATAAAAAATACGGCTTTTCCATTTCGCTATTTCATGCATCTTGCGGCCATTTTCAGGATCAATGTCGAAACTAGATAATCGTATCCCCCCTCCCCCCGGGAATGGTAGTAAGGGGTAAGGAAGGACAAAAATGATTAAACTTGTGCTTGCATATTTCACGCATTTCTCACGATTTTTTTTTTTAAATCCTTAAACCGGAGGGAGAAATTTTACACTGCATTGGAAATCTAGTAACTCTATCCCCCCTAACCCCCTTTACCTCTTTCCTGTTATATCTTCCCTTCCCTCAATTTTTTTCTAGATCCAGGATTCAGTCATGTATGACTTTATTTTTGTTATTCAAGTTATACTCATATAGTTCATGCATCGTTCATTCATAACGCTTTATATTTCCGAATTACGTTTTTCAAGAATGATAGGAACAAAAAATATTTTTTAACTAATTGAAGAAGTTAATCATTATTGTTGGAATAATAATTCGTCGTATTCAATGGTACCACATGGAATTTCTGACTATGCCATAATTCACCGACAGATGGCAGCACATATCAGAGCAACACTAGGCATTAATGTGATCGTCATTTTGCTTTTACAGTATGGTCACTTTTAATCCTATCTATATACAGTTAAGCATCTATATTTTTTTTAATCCACATTTGGTCATTTGCATTCAAGATGAATTAATGATCAAAATTCCGTTTACAAAATCTGAGGTCTTGTTCGGGAGACCAAGCTCTTGGTAACATGAGTGCAGAAATCCTTTCTTCCTGAAATATTCCTATTAAAAGAATTACAAGCTTTCATGTAAAAAAAAATTATTACTAAGAGTCGACGCATTAATTTTACAAAAAATCTTCAAAATTCCAACCTTTCCTTCAACGTATGCGTTTTGGTACGAGAAATACTGGACTGACGGATACACTCTACGGCAATTATGAAATGTTGAAGATTTATGGAAGATGAAATAGTCAACAACAGCGTTTACCTCAAAAGTTAATTGAACTTAATATCATCTTCTATATCAAAATTTTTACTCAAATAAGTGATTTTTTTTTAAGTTTCTCTAACGGTTCTTTTGCTTTTTGTTAATTCTGAAGGAGTTTCTTTAGGACAAGTGAATTGTAAATCTTTAAAATTTCGAAATTCTTTCCGTATGCCGAGCGAATATTGTTGAAAACGAACAATTAGATGGATATAATTGAGACCTTACACTCAATTTTTACATAAAAAACTTTTTTAGATTGGGATGTTTTAGCTCTAAGGTCACATTTTTACGTAAAAAAAACTTTTTAGATTGGGATGTTTTAGCTCTAAGGTCACATTTTTTCATAAAAAAACTTTTTTGGATTGGGATGTTTTAGCTCTAAGGTCACATTTTTGCACAGGATGTTAAGCCATCGTGTGCAAAAACGGAACTTCAGAAGTCGCAAGGACGGGATTCCCAACTGGGCCAGGGTCGAGATTTATTCCTTCCCTGAACCCTCGGGGTCCTTGTGACCTGGACATTAAACCCATTGTGTGTAAAAAAAAAGTGTCGGTCAGAGATAAAACAACGCAACCCTCGTTGAGAGGAGAACGGGAATTAGCAGAACAAATTCTCAAGTAGGCGCCGTTGGGATTCGAACCGAGAACATCAAGATCATGTGCACTGTGGACTGAGCCATCGCCCTTTTCAGCTTATTTAAAAGTTATGGATCTTTAAATAGGGATTTATACAGACACAAAGCGAAGTTGTACTGTCGCTCAAAAAAGTATCCGAACGCTCTGGTTGATTACAAAATTGAGAAAAATATATCTGGCAACGATTTTTTTAGAAATTAGTGATCTGGCAACCTTCGTGTCACGTGACACGAAGGTTGCCAGACCCTCTATTTTCTAAAAAATTAGTTGCCAGATATTTTTTCTGAATTCTGTAATCAACCATAGTGTTCGGATACTTTTTTGAGCGACTGTACATATATCAATTTGTTTACAGCTTTAAATATAATTTTTTTAAAGCATTATTCCAATTCTCTTAAAACAAAACAGTTGCGTCCCCCCCCCCCGAGGGTAAGGGACCAACTCATTATACTAATAGAAACTTCGTGACTTTCACATTCCACCACCAAAGTTTCAAAATTCTACGATAACTATATATACCCCCCAAAATTCGCTTAAAAGTTTGAAATTTTCAAAATTTACTTCGCTCAGTGAAAAAATCTTTTATTTTGTACATTTGCTCAATTAATCCGGATATTTATTTTAAAAAAATTGGTTTGGTGTGTGGAGAGGGAAAGGGAAATTATGCAATTAAACCAAACTGACAAGAACGAATTTCCTTTTTTTTTTGCAGAAATTATTCTTACTAAATAGTGTAATACATGGTCAGAGACTACCCGACGAGAGCCAATATGATATTCATGGCTCAGTCGGGTAGAGTGCTAATATGATATTCATGGCTCAGTCGGGTAGAGTACCAATATGATATTCATGGCTCAGTCGGGTAGAGTGCTAATATGATATTTATGGCTCATTCGGGTAGAGTGCCAATATGATATTCATGGCTCAGTCGGGTAGAGTGCTAATATGATACTCATGGCTCAGTCGGGTAGAGTGCCAATATGATATTCATGGCTCAGTCGGGTAGAGTGCTAATATGATATTCATGGCTCAGTCGGGTAGAGTGCCAATATGATATTCATGGCTCAGTCGGGTAGAGTGCTAATATGATATTCATGGCTCAGTCGGGTAGAGTGCCAATATGATATTCATGGCTCAGTCGGGTAGAGTGCTAATATGATATTCATGGCTCAGTCGGGTAGAGTGCCAATATGATATTCATGGCTCAGTCGGGTAGAGTGCCAATATGATATTCATGGCTCAATCGGGTAGAGTGCCAATATGATATTCATGGCTCAGTCGGGTAGAGTGCCAATATGATATTCATGGCTCAATCGGGTAGAGTGCCAATATGATATTCATGGCTCAGTCGGGTAGAGTGCCAATATGATATTCATGGCTCAGTCGGGTAGAGTGCCAATATGATATTCATGGCTCAGTCGGGTAGAGTGCCAATATGATATTCATGGCTCAGTCGGGTAGAGTGCCAATATGATATTCATGGCTCAGTCGGGTAGAGTGCCAATATGATATTCATGGCTCAGTCGGGTAGAGTGCCAATATGATATTCATGGCTCAGTCGGGTAGAGTGCCAATATGATATTCATGGCTCAGTCGGGTAGAGTGCCAATATGATATTCATGGCTCAGTCGGGTGGAGTGCCAATATGATATTCATGGCTCAGTCGGGTAGAGTGCCAATATGATATTCATGGCTCAGTCGGGTAGAGTGCCAATATGATATTCATGGCTCAGTCGGGTAGAGTGCCAATATGATATTCATGGCTCAGTCGGGTAGAGTGCCAATATGATATTCATGGCTCAGTCGGGTAGAGTGCCAATATGATATTCATGGCTCAGTCGGGTAGAGTGCCAATATGATATTCATGGCTCAGTCGGGTGGAGTGCCAATATGATATTCATGGCTCAGTCGGGTAGAGTGCCAATATGATATTCATGGCTCAGTCGGGTAGAGTGCCAATATGATATTCATGGCTCAGTCGGGTGGAGTGCCAATATGATATTCATGGCTCAGTCGGGTAGAGTGCCAATATGATATTCATGGCTCAGTCGGGTAGAGTGCCAATATGATATTCATGGTTCAGTCGGGTAGAGTGCCAATATGATATTCATGGCTCAGTCGGGTAGAGTGCCAATATGATATTCATGGCTCAGTCGGGTAGAGTGCCAATATGATATTCATGGTTCAATCGATAGCGCGACATGCTCGCAATGTGATGTTGCCAGTTTCAATTCCCCACTGTCCCTCTGTTTAAATATTATCTACTTATCTCTCTTAACCCTCGTAAGAAAAGGGACAGCGATGAGCTGCAAAAGGCGCCGTCCCTCGGAGGGAAGAATAATAAAATAAATGAGTATCCCCTCACGCAGCAGCTTGCCACAGAAGTTTGACAGGAGCCTTTCAATTTATGCACTACAGTAGAAGATCTATGAGGATGGCGGGTCCTCAGCAGAAAGACAACAAAAATCATCCGTGCCTTATTCGGGGCTCGAACCCTATGCTTATTAAAAAACACGCTGGATGGCCCTGACTGGGACTTTCATCTGTTTCTTAACAGCTGTCCAGTGCGTTCCTTTCTCCCAACATTCTCCGAGCCCTTGGAGTCTTTGTGACTTGGCCATTTACCCCATTATGTGCAGCTTATAGGTAAAGCAAGCAAAATCCTTACACTTTATTATGCAAAATTATGGCACATACGTATAGGATTGCTATTTTTTCAGTCTCCGTTCTGGTTTAAACATATCCAGGGGTCGGAGTATGTTATGGGTTATGTTCCCCTTGGCTCACCCTTTTCCCTACTCCATGATCCGGCCATTGGACAGATTTTAACACTCAGTATCGACATTTCTTTCCAAACGATGTTCTTGGAACAAATACAGATTGGTTTACCTCTAATACAAACATAATTATTTGAAAGGAAAGTCATAAATCAGAAAAGGAATCCATAAAAGATTGCTTACGGAAAGTAATCAGTTGTTTCCAGCAATGGTAATACAGTATGCTCACACTGTGGTTTGATTAGCTCGTAGTCAGCTTTGCTTGCAGGACTTTTCTGCTATGCAGTGAAAACACTTTACCGTGGACCCTTCACCATTGTATTTATGAATTATAGACCACATCAGTAATGGAGAACAATTTGGAGAACAATTTGGAAAAAGTTTGGAAAATTGGTCAAAAGAGTTGCACAGTTTTGCAAATTGTGAAAATACACTAATTTGGAAATATTTAAGATACAAATTCACTGCTAAAGTCGGCTAAATTTAGAACTCGGTAATTTCTAAAAAGGTACTTCCTTTTTTCTGTAAAAGTCAAACTGAAATCAAATATATCTCAAGAAGTCTCTCTCAATATGAATTTTGAAAATCCGTCGTTATTAAATATAGAATATGTAACAACAAACTTCAAAACTCAGTTGTTTTTATTTTGCCTTCAAGGGTTTTCTTTAAAGAGACGAAAAAAAAAATCAGTCATTATTTTGAACTTCAAAAAATGCGTTGATTTCGGATATAGTTCAAGAATTCTTATGACTGATGTTGCTGCTATCAAATGTTTTACCTTACATAATTTTCAAACACTAAATGAATATTGTTGAAAATCAAGATTTAGATAAATTTGATGATAATTTGATGTTCACTATACATTAAGTGCCTTTACGTATTGAGCGGTGAATTTCTATTATAGATCACCATTCTCTCAACCTCAATAATCCGTAATAAGTTGGGTTGCTTTACCCTAAGCGGCACTTTTTTGCACACAATGGGCTAAATGGCCAATCACAAAGACATCCAGGGATCAGAGGTTGGGGGAGGGAAACCCACTGGACAGGAGACAGATGTAGTTTCTCATCAGGGCAATTCAGCGTGTCTTCTAGCGGGCATAGGGTATGTCTCTCCCGCAAGCGTACCACGGCTTAACGTCCCATCCGACGGACGTCAGCTTTTCCAAGCCCATCGGTGTTCCCCAGAGACCGAGGAACACCGATGGGCTTGGAAAAGCTGACGTCCGTCGGATGGGACGTTAAGCCGTGGTACGCTTGCGGGAGAGACATACCCTATGCCTTTTCCAAGCCCATCGGTGTTCCCCAGAGACCGAGGAACACCGATGGGCTTGGAAAAGCTGACGTCCGTCGGATGGGACGTTAAACCGTGGTACGCTTGCGGGAGAGACATACCCTATGTCCGCTAGAAGACACGCTGAATTGCCCTGATGAGAAACTACATCTGTCTCCTGTCCAGTGGGTTTCCCTCCCCCAACCTCTGATCCCTGGATGTCTTTGTGATTGGCCATTTAGCCCATTGTGTGCAAAAAAGTGCCGCTTAGGGTAAAGCAACCCAACTTATTACGGATTATTGAGGTTGAGAGAATGGTGATCTATAATAGAAATTATGCCCAGAGACCGAGGGCAAGGCGGGAAGTTTTACGGAGATAACAGCGCTGGTCCAGCTGGGACTCGAACCTGGGAACTGCAAATTGCGAACCTGATACGCTAATGACTGAGCCCCCCGCCTCCTATATAAAAATCTGTTACGTCTTTATATAATTAGCGATGATGAGCGAACCAATCGTGCTCATCAAGAGCACAATAAAAATTTTATTTCGTGTATGCGTCGCTGACCGAAGATATTTTGCAACCCTCTAGAGTTTTTGGGGTACGACGTGAGAGCTGAAAAGTCATTAGATATTTATTTTATTTGTTTTATTTTATTCCCATTGTTATACTATAACTATAGTTTTATCTATCTATACAAGGGGTACGTAAGTTACATACAAATTTCCAGGGGGTACGTGAAGCATAAAACGTTGAGAACCACTGATATACATGTTTTATTTTATTCCCATTGTTATACTATCATCATCATCATCATCATCATCATCATCATCATCATCATCATCATCATCATCATCATCATCATCATCATCATCATCATCATCATCATCATCAAGCAGCCATGGGCTACGGAGGTCCGACCAGACCGTGCAATTTAGTTCTCCAAGCAAGTCTATCCTGAGCTACATCTACTGCATCTGGCCACTGCACACCAATTCTAACAAGGTCCTGTTTGACATTGTCTGCCCACCGCATCCTAGGTCTCCCCTTCTTTCTGAGGCCTTTAGGCACACTGTTCATAACCCTATTCGCCAATCTATAATTATTCATACGGGCAACATGACCAAACCAACGGAGTCTCTGCACAATATGCTGCTTAAAGGAGGTTGCAAACTCTTTTGCCTAACCTCATCATTAGTTACAAAGTTGAACAACCTAATGCCCAAGATACTGCGTAAGCATCTAGAATCAAAAACATCTACTTTCCTGTTATCATGTTTACAAAGTGTCCAAGTTTCACTACCATAACTAACCCTAGAAAGAACCAAATTATTATACAGTCTAATTTTAGTCTTTAGGTGTATACGCCTATTTCTCCACACTCTCCATAGATTCTTAAAAGTCCCGGCAGCAATCCCTATTCGTCTGTTAATCTAATGCCGCACATCACCATTATCTGTTGCATAGCTCCCAAGATAATTAAACTGTGACACCTGCTCAAGACTGCAACTATTCAGATTAACTGAATCACAGCCTGCCTGACCAATTTTCATAACTTTAGTTTTCTCTCTGTTTATAACCAAACCTACTCTACTACCAGTCTCATCAACAGCTCGAATGAAAGAGTTCATCTCATCAACATCATTTGCCAAAAGGGCTAAATCATCAGCATAATCTAAATCAGAAATTTTCGTATCTCCAGCCCATTTAAGGCCAAAATCTTTCTCTTGAAGTGAATTACGCATAACATAATCAATAACGAAGCTAAAGAGAAAAGGAGACAAAATGCACCCTTGTCGAACACCAGAAGTAATGCTAAACCAATTGCTACAAGCCTTACCAACTCTCACACACGACTCAGTGTTATTATAGAGAGCTTTCATTATGTTAACTAACTTGTCTGGTATACCATATGATTTCACAATCAACCACAAATTATGACGATCAACAGAGTCTAAAGCCTTTTTGAAATCAACAAAGCTAGCAACCAAAGGTTTCTGAAACTCTAAACCTTTCTCAAGAATCTGCCTAAGTGAAAATATATGATCCACACATCCCCTACCACTTCTGAATCCACATTGCTCATCACGCAATTGACTGTCAACCAGATTCTTAATTCTATTAAGCACAATCATGGAAAGAACTTTACCTGGAACAGAGAGTAGGCTAATACCCCTATAGTTATCACAAGAACTGTGATCACCTTTTTTGAAAATAGGGATAACAATAGCTCTGGTAAAATCCTTAGGAACCATGCCTTTATCATAAAAAATATTCAGAATTTCAGTCATCCAAGTGGTAACCGAAACATTTCCTGCTCTAAGCATTTCTGTAGTAATTTCATCTACCCCTGGGGATTTATGAAGTTTAAGTTTAGAAACAGCCAAAATAACTTCAGATTGTGTTACAGGGCCAACATTAAAGCCACCAATGCATCTATCATCATTGCAAACAATGGGAATAGAACTAACCGCATTGTTTAGAACATCACTGAAATGCTCAGCCCACCTAGCCATGACAGAATCCTCACCTTCTATAACCTTACCTTGTTTATCCTTCAATCCCTGTATACCTGTCCGTTTTCTACCACATAAAACATTAACTATCTGGTACAGCTCTCTGCTGTTGTGCTGTCTAACTGCTTCCTCGGCTTTGTCAGCCAAACCATCAAGCCAAAGATTCTTATCAGCAGCTAACTGATCTTTTACACTTTTATTAAGTTCTCTGTAATGCTTTCTATTAGGACTTGTAGGGTATTGATTAAGGACATTCCTGCAGTTCTTTCTTTCCAAAATAAGCTCAAGTGCCTTATCACTCAGATAATTCTGTCTCTTCTGCTCCTTTTTTTCTAAAAGAGTACTGTTAGTGTCCAAAAAAGCCTGTTTAAACTGATCCCATTCTTCCTCAACTTCAGTAGTAAGCATACCATGACTGTCATAATGACTAAGTAACCTATCATGGTAAGCTTTGGCTATAACTGGGTCTTTCAGAGCTTCAGTATTAAAAGCAAATTTTTTAACCCTAGCACAACACTTTTTAAGTTTAAGTTGCAAGACACTTTTAACTAGGTAATGGTCAGATCCAATTTCAGCTCCCCTATATGCCTTGGTATTTCTAACAGAACTAGCCCATTTGCTGTTAATTAATATATAATCAATCATATTCCTATGCAGCCCATCAGGTGAAACCCATGTGTACTTATGTATGTCGCGGAGTTTCTAATATGTTAGTTATTCTGAAACCATTGAGTATACTTACCTGTAGGAGACGTTGCCCATTGCAGCTACCAATACCAAAAGGGCCAATCACCCCTCCCCAAAGGTCAGAGTCAGTACCAACTTTGGCATTGAAGTCACCAAGAACAAGGGTAATATCTCCTTTCTTGACGGAATTCAAAATATCCTGAAGTTGTTCATAAAACCTATCCTTCTCATCCTCATCGGCATCCTCAGTGGGGACATAACAGCAGATAACATTCAGGTCTTTAACGCTTGTCTGAAATTTTGCTGTAAGAAACCTTTCATTAATGCACTCATATCCTAGAAGAGCATCACTAGCGTGTCTGCTGAGAAGCAGACCCACGCCTTGTTGATGCTTATTGTCGTCCCTCCCTGAAAAGAGAAATTTAAGATTATTTTTAAGAATCTGACCTTTATCTGTCCATCTGGTCTCTTGCAAGCCGAGAATATCTAAATTATAATGGTGGAATTCTTGTGTGAGGACATCAAGAGAAAAAGCTCTGTGCAGAGTCCTCACATTCCAACTACCTATGGAGAGAAAATGGTTAGTAGGATGTTTAAAGAAACTATGTTTATTGAGAGAGGGAATGCCGACTATATCAAACAGCCCCCTAATCGCAGACATGGGGCAAACACCCGTTCCCCCACCACTAAAGGCTGAAGCCATCTACATTGGAAGACTTACTCCAATGTAGAATTTGACGATGCCAATAGAAGCAAAGAGTTCAGGTGCCTGCGATGACCTCTGCTCAGGATTATCCACCAGCTGATAAACATATCCTGTGAATCTATTCACTTGGGGCTGTCAACCCACAAACAAACAGAAAACACAGCGGAAGATTTTCCCTCCACAGAAGCCCACCAGTGCAACAAAATCAGGATCCATAGTCAAGCTCAGCGCCATATATCTGTCCAGTCCAGTGGGTTTATATGGTCAGCACCAGGACCCTGTGTGGTTGACCACTCCTCAGAGCAGGGTAGAAAAAAAAGAAAAGTAGCCATAGTTGTCCAGATCAGTAGTCCACACTAATCTGGCAGCCCTCCCCTTCCGTTCACTTCCACAAGAGAGTATCTCTTTTGAAAGGTACTAACGGTCTGCAGCACGAGAAGGCGGGGTCGGACATTAGGTGCTAGGCCTGGCCGGTTCTATGCATCATCACAGGGGATTGGTGCATAGCTCTCCTTCCAGTGACTACCTAGCTACCATTTACAGATACTATTTTTATCTATCTATACAAGGGGTACGCCAGTTACATACACATTTCCAGGGGGTACGTGAAGCATAAAACGTTGAGAACCACTGATATATATATGTTTTATTTTATTCCCATTGTTATACTATAACTATAGTTTTATCTATCTATACAAGGGGTACACCAGTTACATACACATTTCCAGATGGTACGTGA
The DNA here is from genome assembly GCA_038380435.1 of Ryuthela nishihirai. Taxonomy (NCBI): domain Eukaryota; kingdom Metazoa; phylum Arthropoda; class Arachnida; order Araneae; family Heptathelidae; genus Ryuthela; species Ryuthela nishihirai. Next base: position 48,043,821 of record JAWZYU010000024.1, on the reverse strand, counting down.
AGCATAAAAGTTTGAGAACCACTGATATATATGTTTTATTTTATTCCCATTGTTATACTATAACTATAGTTTTATCTATCTATACAAGGGGTACGCCAGTTACATACACATTTCCAGGGGGTACGTGAAGCATAAAAGTTTGAGAACCACTGATATATATGTTTTATTTTATTCCCATTGTTATACTATAACTATAGTTTTATCTGTCTATACAAGGGGTACACCAGTTACATACACATTTCCAGGGGGTACGTGAAGCATAAAAGGTTGAGAACCACTGATATATATGTTTTATTTTATTCCCATTGTTATACTATAACTATAGATTTATCTATCTATACAAGGAGTACGCCAGTTAGATACACATATCCAGGGGGTACGTGAAGCATAAAAGGTTGAGAACCACTGATATATATGTTTTATTTTATTCCCATTGTTATACTATAACTATAGTTTTATCTATCTATACAAGGGGTACGCCAGTTACATACACATTTCCAGGGGGTACGTGAAGCATAAAAGGTTGAGAACCACTGATATATATGTTTTATTTTATTCCCATTGTCATACTATAACTATAGTTTTATCTATCTATACAAGGGGTACGCCAGTTAGATACACATTTCCAGGGGGTACGTGAAGCATAAAAGGTTGAGAACCACTGATATATATGTTTTATTTTATTCCCATTGTCATACTATAACTATAGTTTTATCTATCTATACAAGGGGTACGTCAGTTACATACACATTTCCAGGGGGTACGTGAAGCATAAAACGTTGAGAACCACTGATATATATGTTTTATTTTATTCCCATTGTTATACTATAACTATAGTTTTATCTATCTATACAAGGGGTACGCCACTTACATACACATTTCCAGGGGGTACGTGAAGCATAAAAGGTTGAGAACCACTGATATATATGTTTTATTTTATTCCCATTGTTATACTATAACTATAGTTTTATCTATCTATACAAGGGGTACGCCAGTTACATACTCATTACCAGGGGGGGTACGTGAAGCATAAAAGGTTGAGAACCACTGATATATATGTTTTATTTTATTCCCATTGTTATACTATAACTATAATTTTATCTATCTATACAAGGGGTACGTAAGTTACACACACATTTCCAGGGGGGTACGTGAAGCATAAAACGTTGAGAACCACTGATATATATGTTTTATTTTATTCCCATTGTTATACTATAACTATAGTTTTATCTATCTATACAAGGGGTACGTAAGTTACATACACATTTCCAGGGGGTACGTGAAGCATAAAACTTTGAGAACCACTGATATATATGTTTTATTTCATTCCCTTTGTTATACTATAACTATAGTTTTATCTATCTATACAAGGGTTACGCCACTTACATACACATTTCCAGGGGGTACGTGAAGCATAAAAGGTTGAGAACCACTGATATATATGTTTTATTTTATTCCCATTGTCATACTATAACTATAGTTTTATCTATCTATACAAGGGGTACGCCAGTTACATACACATTTCCAAGGGGTACGTGAAGCATAAAAGTTTGAGAACCACTGATATATATGTTTTATTTTATTCCCATTGTTATACTATAACTATAGTTTTATCTATCTATACAAGGGGTACGCCACTTACATACACATTTCCAGGGGGTACGTGAAGCATAAAAGGTTGAGAACCAATGATATATATGTTTTATTTTATTCCCATTGTTATACTATAACTAGAGTTTTATCTATCTATACAAGGGGTACGTAAGTTACATACACATTTCCAGGGGGTACGTGAAGCATAAAACGTTGAGAACCACTGATATATAGGTTTTATTTCATTCCCTTTGTTATACTATAACTATAGTTTTATCTATCTATACAAGGGGTACGTAAGTTACACACACATTTCCAGGGGGTACGTGAAGCATGAAACGTTGAGAACCACTGATATATATGTTTTATTTTATTCCCATTGTTATACTATAACTATAGTTTTATCTATCTATACAAGGGGTACGTAAGTTACACACACATTTCCAGGGGGTACGTGAAGCATAAAACGTTGAGAACCACTGATATATATGTTTTATTTTATTTCCATTGTTATACTATAACTATAGTTTTATCTATCTATACAAGGGGTACACCAGTTACATACACATTTCCAGGGGGTACGTGAAGCATAAAAGGTTGAGAACCACTGATATATATGTTTTATTTTATTCCCATTGTTATACTATAACTATAGTTTTATCTATCTATACAAGGGGTACGCCAGTTACATACACATTTCCAAGGGGTACGTGAAGCATAAAAGTTTGAGAACCACTGATATATATGTTTTATTTTATTCCCATTGTTATACTATAACTATAGTTTTATCTATCTATACAAGGGGTACGCCAGTTATATACACATTTCCAGGGGGTACGTGAAGCATAAAAGGTTGAGAACCACTGATATATATGTTTTATTTTATTCCCATTGTTATACTATAACTATAGTTTTATCTATCTATACAAGGGGTACGCCAGTTACATACACATTTCCAGGGGGTACGTGAAGCATAAAAGGTTGAGAACCACTGATATATATGTTTTATTTTATTCCCATTGTTATACTATAACTATAGTTTTATCTATCTATACAAGGGGTACGCCAGTTACATACACATTTCCAGGGGGTACGTGAAGCATAAAAGGTTGAGAACCACTGATATATATGTTTTATTTTATTCCCATTGTTATACTATAACTATAGTTTTATCTATCTATACAAGGGGTACGCCAGTTACATACACATGTCCAGGGGGTACGTGAAGCATAAAAGGTTGAGAACCACTGATATATATGTTTTATTTTATTCCCATTGTTATACTATAACTATAGTTTTATCTATCTATACAAGGGGTACTCCAGTTACATACACATTTCCAGGGGGTACGTGAAGCATAAAAGGTTGAGAACCACTGATATATATATGTTTTATTTTATTCCCATTGTTATACTATTAACTATAGTTTTATCTATCTATACAAGGGGTACGCCAGTTACATACACATTTCCAGGGGGTACGTGAAGCATAAAAGGTTGAGAACCACTGATATATATGTTTTATTTTATTCCCATTGTTATACTATAACTATAGTTTTATCTATCTATACAAGGGGTACGCCAGTTACATACACATTTCCAGATGGTACGTGAAGCATAAAAGGTTGAGAACCACTGATATATATGTTTTATTTTATTCCCATTGTTATACTATAACTATAGTTTTATCTGTCTATACAAGGGGTACACCAGTTACATACACATTTCCAGGGGGTACGTGAAGCATAAAAGGTTGAGAACCACTGATATATATGTTTTATTTTATTCCCATTGTTATACTATAACTACAGATTTATCTATCTATACAAGGAGTACGCCAGTTAGATACACATTTCCAGGGGGTACGTGAAGCATAAAAGGTTGAGAACCACTGATATATATGTTTTATTTTATTCCCATTGTTATACTATAACTATAGTTTTATCTATCTATACAAGGGGTACGCCAGTTACATACACATTTCCAGGGGGTACGTGAAGCATAAAAGGTTGAGAACCACTGATATATGTTTTATTTTATTCCCATTGTCATACTATAACTATAGTTTTATCTATCTATACAAGGGGTACGCCAGTTAGATACACATTTCCAGGGGGTACGTGAAGCATAAAAGGTTGAGAACCACTGATATATATGTTTTATTTTATTCCCATTGTCATACTATAACTATAGTTTTATCTATCTATACAAGGGGTACGCCAGTTACATACACATTTCCAGGGGGTACGTGAAGCATAAAAGGTTGAGAACCACTGATATATATGTTTTATTTTATTCCCATTGTTATACTATAACTATAGTTTTATCTATCTATACAAGGGGTACGCCACTTACATACACATTTCCAGGGGGTACGTGAAGCATAAAAGGTTGAGAACCACTGATATATATGTTTTATTTTATTCCCATTGTTATACTATAAGTATAGTTTTATCTATCTATACAAGGGGTACGCCAGTTACATACTCATTACCAGGGGGTACGTGAAGCATAAAAGGTTGAGAACCACTGATATATATGTTTTATTTTATTCCCATTGTTATACTATAACTATAATTTTATCTATCTATACAAGGGGTACGTAAGTTACACACACATTTCCAGGGGGGTACGTGAAGCATAAAACGTTGAGAACCACTGATATATATGTTTTATTTTATTCCCATTGTTATACTATAACTATAGTTTTATCTATCTATACAAGGGGTACGTAAGTTACATACACATTTCCAGGGGGTACGTGAAGCATAAAAGGTTGAGAACCACTGATATATATGTTTTATTTCATTCCCTTTGTTATACTATAACTATAGTTTTATCTATCTATACAAGGGGTACGCCAGTTAGATACACATTTCCAGGGGGTACGTGAAGCATAAAAGGTTGAGAACCACTGATATATATGTTTTATTTTATTCCCATTGTCATACTATAACTATAGTTTTATCTATCTATACAAGGGGTACGCCAGTTACATACACATTTCCAGGGGGTACGTGAAGCATAAAAGGTTGAGAACCACTGATATATATGTTTTATTTTATTCCCATTGTTATACTATAACTATAGTTTTATCTATCTATACAAGGGGTACGCCAGTTACATACACATTTCCAGGGGGTACGTGAAGCATAAAAGGTTGAGAACCACTGATATATATGTTTTATTTTATTCCCATTGTTATACTATAACTATAGTTTTATCTATCTATACAAGGGGTACGCCAGTTACATACACATTTCCAGGGGGTACGTGAAGCATAAAAGGTTGAAAACCACTGATATATATGTTTTATTTTATTCCCATTGTTATACTATAACTATAGTTTTATCTATCTATACAAGGGGTACGCCAGTTACATACACATTTCCAGGGGGTACGTGAAGCATAAAAGGTTGAGAACCACTGATATATATGTTTTATTTTATTCCCATTGTTATACTATAACTATAGTTTTATCTATCTATACAAGGGGTACGCCAGTTACATACACATTTCCAGGGGGTACGTGAAGCATAAAAGTTTGAGAACCACTGATATATATGTTTTATTTTATTCCCATTGTTATACTATAACTATAGTTTTATCTATCTATACAAGGGGTACGCCAGTTACATACACATTTCCAGGGGGTACGTGAAGCATAAAAGGTTGAGAACCACTGATATATATGTTTTATTTTATTCCCATTGTTATACTATAACTATAGTTTTATCTATGTATACAAGGGGTACGTCAGTTACATACACATTTCCAGGGGGTACGTGAAGCATAAAATGTTGAGAACCACTGATATATATGTTTTATTTTATTCCCATTGTTATACTATAACTATAGTTTTATCTATCTATACAAGGGGTACGCCAGTTACATACACATTTCCAGATGGTACGTGAAGCATAAAATGTTGAGAACCACTGATATATGTTTTATTTTATTCCCATTGTTATACTATAACTATAGTGTTATCTATCTATACAAGGGGTACGCCAGTTACATACACATTTCCAGGGGGTACGTGAAGCATAAAAGGTTGAGAACCACTGATATATATGTTTTATTTTATTCCCATTGTTATACTATAACTATAGTTTTATCTATCTATACAAGGGGTACGCCAGTTACATACACATTTCCAGGGGGTACGTGAAGCATAAAAGGTTGAGAACCACTGATATATATGTTTTATTTTATTCCCATTGTTATACTATAACTATAGTTTTATCTATCTATACAAGGGGTACGCCAGTTACATACACATTTCCAGGGGGTACGTGAAGCATAAAAGTTTGAGAACCACTGATATATATGTTTTATTTTATTCCCATTGTTATACTATAACTATAGTTTTATCTATCTATACAAGGGGTACGCCAGTTACATACACATTTCCAGGGGGTACGTGAAGCATAAAAGGTTGAGAACCACTGATATATATGTTTTATTTTATTCCCATTGTTATACTATAACTATAGTTTTATCTATGTATACAAAGGGTACGCCAGTTACATACACATTTCCAGGGGGTACGTGAAGCATAAAAGGTTGAGAACCACTGATATATATGTTTTATTTTATTCCCATTGTTATACTATAACTATAGTTTTATCTATCTATACAAGGGGTACGCCAGTTACATACACATTTCCAGATGGTACGTGAAGCATAAAATGTTGAGAACCACTGATATATATGTTTTATTTTATTCCCATTGTTATACTATAACTATAGTTTTATCTATCTATACAAGGGGTACGCCAGTTACATACACATTTCCAGGGGGTACGTGAAGCATAAAAGGTTGAGAACCACTGATATATATGTTTTATTTTATTCCCATTGTTATACTATAACTATAGTTTTATCTATGTATACAAAGGGTACGCCAGTTACATACACATTTCCAGGGGGTACGTGAAGCATAAAAGGTTGAGAACCACTGATATATATGTTTTATTTTATTCCCATTGTTATACTATATCTATAGTTTTATCTATCTATACAAGGGGTACGCCAGTTACATACACATTTCCAGGGGGTACGTGAAGCATAAAAGGTTGAGAACCACTGCTCTAAACGAACTAACTTTTTGTTACCCAAAATAGATCTACTTTTAACAGCTACGAGTAAATGTCTTTTTTTTTTCCAGCTCTCAAAAGATTACGTTTGCTGCCCACAAAAATTTTGTTTCGTTTTTTTCAAGCGAATTTGCTCTTTTTATCATTCCGTCTGATTATATTTTCTGCTGATAAAGAGATAAAAAAGTGCTTTCAGTGAAGTCCACAAATTTTTAAAATCTCCATCCTTAATATGTCGGGTAAATCGTAAGTAAAGAGATTTCAAAATTACCATACTAGCAAAATCATGAAACGATATTAGTTAGCATTTTGCTTTCTTGACACTCTCTTATTGAACTGAGATGAGAGCAATCCCTCCTAATCGTTGGGACACTCCGCTTTTAAAAATGCACCACCCCAAGCGGCAGTTTCCAATGCTTTTTGTTTCTGTTCGATCCTGCCAGGGTCGGATTAAGGGAGCGGACAATGGGGCCCCCGGACGGCGCTCTGGTTACTAAACACCTATCATTATTTTAAATACATCTACCATATTTTAATAAATAAGTAAATAAAGGGGGAAAGAAAGGGGGAAGAGACTGGAATTCCATCATCAGAACGTTTTCCCATCCGATTTAGATATCTTAAAAAATTCCTGAAAAGTGCATGAAACATACAAAAGTTTAATAACCTTTTACTCCATTACCCTTACTAAATAAAAAAAAATAAATACCCCCTCAAGCAGCTGCTTGTCACAGAGGTCTGACAGGAGCTGTTAGTTTATATGCCATAGTAAAAGGTCTGTGAGGATGGCAGGACCTCAGCAGAAAAACGACACAAACAGCCATGCCTTACCCGGGGCTCGAACCCAGAGTCCCTTAGATCAGTAGCCAAGAGCGTCGAAAAAAAAAAGGGGATTAGATCAAAGCCCTCTTGACGCCGCCCCCTCCACTCCAGATCCGGACCTGAACAATATTATGCTCAAAAGGAAAGGTGGTATAAGATCGGTGCTTTAATTTGCTCATTTATTTATATTTTATTGCTGATGGCACGAAGGGGAGTAGGGGGAGGTACAGTCGCTCAAAAAAGTATCCGAACGCTATGGTTGAATACAGAATTCATAAAAAATATCTGGTAACGATTTTTTTAGAAATTAGTGACCTGGCAACTTTCGTGTACAGTACACGAAGGTTGCCAGATCACTAATTTCTAAAAAAATCGTGGCCAGATATTATTTCTGATTACTGTAATCAACCACAGTTTTCGGATACTTTTTTGAGCGACCGTACAATCTGTAAATCTGAGGCCCAGAACTGCGTAATTGTGCTTTGCATGTGTTTGTGTGTGTGTGTCTAGGTGAGATAACAGAAACAAAATCAGTTGGCACATTTCTGAGCATTTGTTCGAACTTTATTGACTTTAAAACCTTTGATGAGGATGATAACATTGCAGCTCGAAACTTTCCTCGTTTCAAACACAGTGCAAAAACAATGGCAGAAACATTCACTGCAGAAACATCGAGATCATTTACATACATTGTACACTTTAGCAGTTCACTCTGATGTTCATTGATTTCTTTTTTTCCAGACATAACGGAACAAAATTATCAAATCATAAAAAATACACACAGAAAAATTACTCATGAGATCGATGGGCCAGGAGTGTAAGCAATAAAAATTAGCCGAATTTTGAACTTTTAAAACTTAGATCTCTGAATATTGTTAAGAAGATTCTCGCTTGAACAATTTTTTAGATAGTGCCAAAAACTGTAGGAAATTAACAAACGAATATCAGATTAACAGAAAAAAAAATTGAGCAAGTTTAAAAACTTCAATGACTTTCTTTTAAAACTATAAAAGTCTTGTAAACAGTTTTCCATTTAGTTTAAGGCATTAAGAAAATGAACTTTTATGAAGTTGTTGTGCACTTTAGAAACAACTAGTAAACATTTTCTCACACTTGAGTTTCATGACCAAATTATTAGTTGGCCTTTGTTTCAAAGAAAAAAATTTAACAAGTTGATACAATATTAATTTTTTTAAATTATTTACATAGGATTATTAAACTTATAAAATCATATTATAATCATGACGCTTCTTTTTGTGTCGATGAGAAAATTAAAGAAATTCTCCATTACTATCGCTGATACATTATATTTTGGTGATGTATATAGATATTACAAGGAAACATTTCAGTGATGCATTGTGCGAGGATCGCATACAACGGAATTTTATTATTAGTTCAATAGCTTCAGTAGAATTTGAAGAATTTGGAAATGAATCTTAGTTTGAACCTTTTTTTCATTAAAAGATAATGAATCCCAAAGATTTTTTTTTGCCAAAGGCTATGAATCTAAAGGATTCTTATCTCTTAACAGATATGACTACACTACATTGCCAAAAGTTTTTGACATTTCCATGTAATTTGAGCGCAAAGCCACATTCAAAATTTCCAAATTTTTATTTCTTTTTACCAAAAAATGTCACAGAAGATAAACTGTAGCTGCTATTAAATCTGTTTAAACCTCAATTTCAAACAATATAAAATATTTAAATAATTATTGAATCTGAATATCTAACAGCTGTTACACTTTTTTTAAAAATTAGCGAAAACTTAATCATTACACAAAACTTCTAAAATTAAGTTTTAGTAAACTATTTATAAGAATTATTGTTTTAACCTTTGAAACGAATTTGAAATTTAAGGAAATCTACCAGCGTAGTGTACAGTCGCTCAAAAAGATATCCGAAAACTATGGTTGATTACAGAATTCAGAAAAAATATCTGGCAACGATTTTTTTTAGAAATTAGTGATCTGGCAACCTTCGTGTACGTACACGAATTTCTAAAAAAATCGTTGCTAGATATTTTTTCTGAATTCTGTAATCAACCATACTGTTCGGATATATTTTTAAGCGACTGTACTCTTAAATATTCCAGCGTCAATAACTCTAAATATTAAACAATTATTATTGAAAATTGAAATTCACAGAGCTTTGAAAGAAATTTTCAGTTTATTCCCAATAATACATTTTTGCATAATAAGTTCATTTTCAAAGTTTTGGACCTTTGAATGTAATAATATACTCCTAGGGTATTTTTATTATTAAGGCAATCAGTCAGGTCGGAGGTCAAAGGTTAGCCATTAGAACTGCCGTTTAGCCATTAGAAGACACTTTTTTGTGTGCGTTGCAGAATTGGTTTAAATGGCGGAATGAATGAAAAGTATTTCGGCGCTGGATGCGAAGACTCAGTTGTTTTCGGCCAGTGGAAGTCTTTCACGAACATCATCCAGCATCAGATTTAATATCCCCATCTTCAAATTTTTTCCTGAGAATCATGTCGTGGCTTTGAGGTCAAATTTTAAGGAAGCATTTTAGAAAGGTCATCGTTTTTTTCTTTCTCAATAGGGGTCAGAACATGGGAGAATGGTGAAAACTTCGAATCAGATATTTTGGAGGGTGGGCAAATAGGCTCAACATTCTACAGATACTTCCCTTCACCAACACTTGACTCTCTACGCAACATAGCCTTTGCAGAAGATAAATCAATGGCTATTAGAAACATTTCAACAGTGTTTCTCAATTAAAGACTGGATCTAGAAATCATGGCGGAGGACCTACTTGAAAAAGTAGAAGTTTTTGCGTCGAAAATACACGCAAAAGTACAGATGACTGCAAACATTTTTTTTAAACCCGAGATTTTTCTGGTCCCCAAAAATATCTTTTTCTCATCATTAAGAGTAGTTTCAAGAAACAATTTATTATAACCTTATGAATTAAGCTTATGTTGAGTTGGGTTGTTTTACCTCTGAGCGGCACTTTTTTGCACACCATGGGCTAAATGGCCAGGTCACATGGACCCCGAAGGCTCAGAGAAGGTTGGGGGAGGGGACCCATTGAAACAGCTGTTGGGAGACAGATGGTAGCCTCCCGTCAAGGCCATCCAGCGTGTTTTTAACGTGCACAGGGTATGGCTCTCCCGCACACGGGGCCACGGCTTAACGTCCCATCCGACGGACGGCGGCCTTTACCAAGCCCATCGGTGTCCCCTACTGACCGTGGGCAGGGCGGGGAATTTTTGCGGAGATAAATCTCAACGCTGACCCAGCTGGGACTCGAACCTGGGAACTACAGATTACGAGCCTGGCGCGCTACCGACTGAGCCACCCTCGCCCCAAGCTTATGTTGAAAAATGGTAGTTAATTGCATCAATTCTATTGCCTTTAATGCCGTCTTAAACTTTGATTGAAACTGACGATGAAATTAAGAACAAATATTGTAAATATTGCTTTATTTAAACATTCATTACAATATTAAACATCAAGTGACAGTTTGATCATAAATATACATTTAAGTCATGATATCAAAGTCAGTTTAAGTTATGATATCAAGATACATTTAATGAAACTGTCACATTTTTTTAAATTAATTTTCTTAACAATTTTCTGCATATTTCCGCGGGTCCAAGGTAACGGAAAGCTACAATAGTAGGCACTTCGTATAATTTAAGTTTTAAAAGAATGGTGGTCACCAATTAGGATCTGCTTTTGTTCCAGTTTAGTGATAAAAAAAGGAAACCTATGTGAAAAGAACCCAAGACATTCAACCACTTTCTTCCCAAAAACAATTTATTGTCTTTCAATTCAAAAGAACTGACTGATGTTTATGAAAACAATGAAGTGATTATGCACTGATAACATGAAAACAGAATTCTCTCTCACCTGCGTAAAAAAAGGTCCACAAGAAGCTGAGCACTGCACAAACACTTGGCAATAAAGCAGCTCAAATTATTAGTAAGCTCTGAAGTGTCATTGTCCATAACAGTTTTGCATTTAATGAAACTGTCACTTGTTTCTTGAGGGAAAAGCAAACGTGGTCACTCAGAAAATAACAGGAAATCTCTTACTGTGAGCGAATGCAAATAACTAACTTTAAATAGCAACTGAAAAAGAAAGTATTTCTAACCTTTTAGAATCTAATACAATAACCTCGAAGTATTTCTTAATGAATTAAAATTTTAAAGCAAATATTGGCGTTATTTTCCTGTAAACAAATTTATTGGTCGATTTATATCTGTTATTAATAAATATCTGTTGAATTTATCGACCGATATTGCTTCAAAGAATAGAGAATTCAATGTATATGATAATTCTATTTTTTTCGTAGGTAATTCTTCGTTGTCAAGTAGATAAATAACCTTTCAGCTTTCAAGACCAAAATTAATATATGCAGCAGCATCACATTAACAAACTTGTTATTAGATGAAAAATTTTAGAGAGAGTATCGTTGCCGTTAACAATCTTTTGTCGGTATTTATCAAGCCGTTTTGTTAGATTTTGAGTAAAACATGTCTACATTAGGGAGATTTCATCTTCTAATTGGTTAAGAAACCTTTTAATTGTAAAAATTTGTGGAACTCCCGTCTTTAAATGAAAAATAAAGAACAATTAAATACTATGAGATCACATTGCTAAATACCATAAAATTGTGACATAATTGGTTGTACGTAGCTGGCTTATTTTTAATTTTTACGAAAATTTTAGGAAAAAATTCGTCTTTATGTGGTACACTTTTCAAATGACCAGAAAATTGAGAAATATCTTTTAAAAATTGCCGTGAAACATTTAAAATCGATCACTTAAACTTTAAAGGTGGCAACGAACATGTTTAAAAGTGATCACAGAATCTTTTAAAAATGGCCACAAGACTTATATAATAGTCAAAGGAACCTCTTTGAGATTGCCATGAAGTCCTTTTAAGGTGATTGCTGAAACGTTTAAAAATGGCAACAAAGGCTTTTAAAGAAGACTGGGGAACTTTTAAAGTGGCCACGAAGACTTTTAAAGGTGACTGTGGAACCTTTTAAAGAAGTGCACGAAGAATTTTAAACAAATATTAGTCCGCACCCACCTTACGATGCGATTTAACAGTAAACAAGTTCCTATAGTTAGTAACTTCAGATTGAATTTGATGCTTCAGCAGGTGTAAAAAGACACCAACTTAAAATAATTTTAATTTGCTGCATCGACCAATATATTGCTACACAGGAAAAGGATAACATTTCTTTCGCTTCTTGGGCAAAATTGTCGTTCAGATTTGAATTTTCAAAGAGGCACGATGAACGAGTAAAAGAAATTAACGAACAAATGAGCAAAAAATAAATCAGTCACGGAAATACATAAAACTTAAAAGTTTGCAACACGTTTTAAGGCCACGGATAAAAAAGTGACAATAAATAACTATTTTTTATATGTAAAAAAATACGTAGAATGAAAAATTTATGATTTTAAAGATGAATTGTTTAATGTAAATCTGATTGAGCATTATAACTGGTGTCATCAAACCATCCACGTATTTTTGGTGCATTTTTAAAACACATATTCTTGTATTAAAACTTGGTGAGACACGTATAACATGTGTGGAATGATTTAACAAGATTCATGATCATTTCTGAAATAGCTAAAACCGCAAACTAGCACATTACATGGATAAGCTTTGTTCGTATATTTTGGCTTTCTTTACAATGCTACTGCATCAAAATCCTGCTGCTGATGTTAATAATTCTTTTCCAGGGTTTTGACATAAATAATCAATGTTTAAATATAGTCAAAGAAAAAGAAATCTTCACTTTGGTAATAATTCTCACGTTTAAGGATGACTCCTTTTCCTGTTTTGGAAAAACAATAAAATTGTTCAACGTAATGATAGCAAGAAATGTTAGTTATTAGATAGATTAGAATTGAAAGTTTTGTGTCAGTTCTCAACCTATGTACCGTTAAAAAACATTCCCGAAACACTGCGATACGTTTGTGAATTAACGCTCACGACTGTAAAAAGTAAATTAAAAAATTCAAAATGTAAACAGAGCAAAAAAAGGAAGAAAAACATAATTGGCACCCCCTCCCCCACCCCAAAAAAATTACAATGCTTTGTTTACAATCTGAAAACTTCACGATACACATTATTTATTCTAGGCAGAGAGATATATATTCTTGTTGCTAAATCCTGTTATAACATATTTGAAAAATTAATTCGGTTAGATTTTCCCAAAGATTTTAGAGACATTTATAGACTGGCAGTCAAAAATGGTTGAAAGTTGGCAGAAAGGCCACCATTGTTTTAAGACAGGAATCAATCTATCCGATAATTTGGCTTTTAAGTTAATTTTTTCTGCAATTAGTGTAATCCTCAAATCAGATTATAATACATTTTTTTAAGAAATTATTTTCGAGAAATGATCGAATATAGGTTTCTCCCTTCTGTGTTCATGCAATTTTTTAAAACTATTATTGCAAAATATGTGCAATATATTTTTTTCTCCCCCATTTCTGCTATTTAAATTTTTCCTTCCCCCCCCCCCCCCGATTCTGTCAGGTTACAAAATCGTGATAAATTGCAATCATCTGTGATAAACAGAAGTTTAAATACGTCACATATAAACTGCAAAGTATAAATTAATTTATCGAGATGAGAATTCTTAAAATTATTGGTGCTCGACATCGTTTTTCGTGAGGGAATCAAATTCAGATGAATAACTGGACTTTACAGTTCGTTACTCGTTAGACGAAGCGTAAAATTTGTGCATTGATTCTAAAAAAAAATTTACTTATAGCACTCAACCATTCCTGATGAGATCTAGCTTCGTAGCATTTATTAGATATAAGGAAAATTAAATAAGCTTACGCAGAACAATGGCGATTCTTTGGCTTTCGGCTAACTTAGATTTAACGTTGCGATTGCCAGTTTATAAATATCTAAAAAGAAATCTTTGGGTTTGCCGTCAGAATTGAGAAATTTCGAAAAGTGTGGCGCCAAACAAAATAGTTTGAGAAGACTGCTTTACTTGTATGTGGTGTATGCATTAAAGCTCATGCTTATTGTAAATGCAATGACTGATTCAGATATAACTTTTCTTTAATAATTTAAGCTGAACCAAAATGCGATTGCATCCATGTGTTTTACTTTTTTTGCCTTTTCTCCACCTTTTTATACACAACAAGCAGATATTAACTGCTTCGGAATAATTTAATAATTTGTAAATCTTTAGCTAATACCAGTGGATTAGCAAGTACCATGGCTTTCAACTATTGACATTTTTTATTTCAGAATGCGGTTAGTTATTATTTGAGGAACTTTACAAAATCTTTTTTCTCAACTTTATTCCTCTAGGTTATTGTTTTCTAACGTTTCTGAAGATCTCGCCACAGTTGTGAATTGAGAAGCAAAGTCTTATAAAAATTTATTAAACTAGAAAGGTAAGAGAAAAAAAAGTTCCATCTGAAAAGCAAAATTATTTTTAAATGGGATATTCGAGTATTAATATGAAATCATTTCTTCCTCCTCTAATTTAAAGACATCACCTGAGGATTATATTTAATCCTCCGGTTCGGCATATTTTCTTACTTTCTAAAACTATTTAAATAGCAACCACAAATGCACTTTACATAAGACTTAATAACTTATGGAATTAAGTCTTTTAGACTTAATTCCATAAGTCTAAAACGCGATGGAACTTCGTTAAATCAAAATTTCATTTCCTGTGTTAAAATTGCGCCCACACCGTTTTCTACTTTAAATGCAGATAAGTTTACCACTTCAGTTAATAGGTAGATTTTATCCATTGAAAGATGGACCTTCTGTAGAACAACAAACAAAGCATGGGTAACAACAAAAGCAACTTTGGAATGTAGTCTTAATACTCAGATATGTAAATCCTTCAACCACTTTGAAAGTCATTAACACTTGGTTATTGAGAGAAAATAAAAAGGCTTCTTCCTCCAACTTATTAGCTTCTTCTCTGTGGCTTCGTCGTTAGGTATGTTCTCAAATAAAGATCTAATATGGAAAGTTAAAAGTTTTTTAATTTTTTTCAAAAACTTAACATTCTTTGATTTTTACGAATACTAAGATCTAACAAAAAGATTAGATAGCCGTGAAATCATTTTATACGAAGTTCAAATGCAGAATAATTCATAACCTCGATTTCAGTCATAATGCCTTCTTGAATTCTGATAATCAACTAATTATATACAATGTAAAAGGGAAAATTCTCTCTTAAAGTTGGTGCACTCGTCTTTAAGAAATTTGAACACCTTATCCTCTAACTGAAGAAACATTCTCCTTAAAAAAAAAAGACTTCGACACCCTCTGACACAATTTGAACATCCTACTTTAAAGATTCGATCATTCTCTTGTATGATCAAATCCTTACGGGAGATGGAATATTAGAGTTGATTAGTTAGATCACTGGTTTTCAACCTTTTATGCTTCACCGTACCCCTTGTATAGAAAGATAAAACAATAGTTATAGTATAACAATGGGAACATATATATATATATAAATAAAAAATAAATACCCCCTCAAGCAGCTGCTTGCCACAGAGTTCTGACAAGAGCCTGTCAGTTTATATGCCATAGTAGAAGGTCTGAGAGGATGGCAGAACCTCAGCAGAAAAACGACACACACATCCATGCCTTACGCGGGGCTCGAACCCAGTCCCTTAGATCAGTAGCCAAGCGCGCTAACCACTCGGCCAAGGGACAAACACATTAAATTTTGTATTCATAAATTATATATATCGATAAACACAAAAAAATGACATTTTTGCACAGCAGTGTGTAAAAGTAGATCTAGCGAATTTTGAGCTCTCACGGTGTACCACAAAAAATTTTACCGGGTACCCCATGTTGAGAACCCCTGGGTTAGATGATGCGCCAGTTATGCCGAATGTGTTCCTAAAAAAGTATTCTTTCAAAACAATTCGAATTCCTTTAAAATTGGAATATCCTTCCTTAAAATTTCTTAAACCCTAACTTATAAATTGAGAACACCTTCCTTTAAAAAAAACCGCTTCCCTCAAAACTGGGACACCATCCAGATTTCAGTACCTGGTGTAATCATTGGTTTATAAACATCTTTAAAGCATTAACTGGTTAATTGAATGCTTAAAATCGAAATATATCGAGAAATCAACTTACAGATAATTAAACAAACATACGGAACAAAGTATGTGCTTTAAGAATTAAGCTATTGTGACACTTACAGTTATCAATTTGTTCGTCAAGTTTAAAGCTAAGCGAGGTTTGCTGCTTCCATATTTTCTCATGCTCAATAATTTTATTAAAGTATCAACTATTGTTTAAGTTATTGCTGTTTAATGTTAATGCAAAGTTCATTTTTCCTTTTGTATTCAGTTGTGTCAATTATTTTTAAGTTCGTTTTATGTGTTTCTAATTACTTAGAGCCCGGGTAAGGCATGGATGTTTGTATTGTTTTTCTGCTGAGGTCCTGCCATTCTTTCAGATCTTCTACTAAGGCATATAAACTGACAGGCTCCTGTCTGACTCTGTGGCAAGCAGCTGCTTGAGGGGGTATTTTTTTTAGTGTAAAAGAAGTAGCATTAGAAAAGCTTTCAGCTTATATTGCTCACCTTTTCAACCAAGTTTATATATTTAACGCTATATAGAGATATTTTATTTGCGAATTAAACAACCGCTCTTAAAGTTAACTGATTCTTAAGGATTGATTTATTTCTAAGGAAATTTCCTTCGCAGTTCTTAATATTTCCTTATTTAAAAATATCTCGTGAAAGTCCGAAAAGTGAATAATCCATTTAAGGCAAATGCTCACAGAAAGCCTCGTGAATCCTGGACAGAAAAGCAATTTCTGTTCGTTTTGAATGAACAAGATATTCTTAAATAATCTTTATGGCTCATTTGCCTTCCTCGAAACTCATATTAAAAAGACTTTTCCTCTGCATAATTTCCTCATATTAATTTTGAGATATTTCTTGTTTTCACTATTGCTAATCATTCTTGTATTTATTCGCCCAGAAGCAAGAATCAGATCACACTTATATTTAGATCAAGAAAGTTTAAATTGTGGTTAAAAGATTGGTATATTTCTAGCCTTAGATAATGAACTTCCACCTAAAATATGGAATTTGAATGGATTAAGAAGTTAATTGTATGTATGAAATGGCAAGAATTCTTTTTCATTTTCTAATGTGGCTTTTTGCATCCTAAAAAAATCCGTCCCCTCTCCGAGTGATTAGGGTATTTGGCTGTGGAGTAGAGAGAACTGGGTTCAAGTCCTGGAAAATTTCATTTCTGTCTGATGCACTGTGGTATCTTTATTTCTGATGCATTCTGATGCTTCCTCACAGGTCTTCTCTCTCGTGTTATATTCCAAAACCTCTGGATGAAGCGTGCTGCTTGAAAAATTGAAGAAGTTGATTAATAACCAACTTCAATGGTTGAGAAGGGATTTATTTTTAGCAGTTGAAAACCAAATATTTCCCTTCAATTATCAACGATTAAAAACATCTCATAAGCCCAATTTCGAAAATATACATCTTTCATGCTTCAGATTTATACGTAAAAAAATTTATTTCATTTGCTTTTAAAGGTCACATTAAAGCCGAGGGAAATTTGAAAAAGAGAATATTCCTCAAAATCCACCCGAAGTCGTCACCTCACGACGAAAACCTCAGAGAAGAGCTAAAGTGTCTAGAGGATTGTTTGCCTTTGCTGTTGAATTCAGAGAACAAATTACCTCACAACCTTAAAATCTGCCAGCGAAATAAATAAATAACTACATCATTCTACTCCAAATCTCCTTCAATGTAAACACATGAAACAAATAAATAAATAATATCATCCTGTACATTAACAATTCCACCCTTTATCACTGCTCCAGGGAAGGCCTGCTTCCTCTGAAATATCCTTCTCTCCCCACCAGACAAACTCATTCAGTCCTTGTCGTGCCCCAGAGGCCGAAGAGCAAGAGATGACGTGTAGCCATCCACAGGAGAGGGAGGTTCACTGTCCATCAGGGACTTCGGATCTTCGCACAGGGAAGAATCTCTAGAAAGGTTTGAAGTCATGGCCTCCGAGACCTTGTCTATATCTTCGCTTCCACTACCGTCCATCAAGCTGTAGTCCGACATATAACCGTATGTCTTTTCGATGTCCATTCCTTCTGGAGGCACAGCGTTCGGTCGACAGGATGTCGTTTTCCAGTGGGTGCGAAGACCCGACGCACTGATGTACTTCTTGTTGCATGTCTGACACGTGTAGGGTCTCTCATTGGTGTGAAGTCGCTTGTGGAGCTTTAGGTGCACGAATTGGGTGAATTTGGCGGGGCAAAGGTCACAGGCATACGGCTTCTGGCCGCTGTGAAGTCTCAGATGGGTCTTCAGATTGCTTGTACTGCTGAAGCGTTTCTTGCAAACCTCGCACTGATGAGGTTTTTCTCCTGTGTGCACGAGATGGTGCTTCTGCAGGTGAGCAAGTTGGGTGAAGCTCTTACCACAGACGGAGCACTTGAAGGGCCGTTCTCCAGAATGCGTGCGTAAGTGGACCTTGAGGTTGGACAACTGACCGAACGTCTTCATGCAGACATTGCACTCGTAATGCATCTTACCATCTTTCTTTTTCAGAGGATAAGGCAGAGATCGGTATCCTCGAGCGTTCTGTCCTCCAGGACCCGGGCTCGTGCTGGTCAGTCCATTTTGGTATGCGTTATTGATCATCATCACTCCATTGTGGCCCGGTGAAGGACTCATCCCGTTCTGGCTCGGCGGCGATGACATTCCATTGGCGTACGGTGATTTTGGATCAAGAGGCATTCGAGACAGCAGATGAGGATGATGTGGATGCTGATGAGGATGTTGATTCGGATGGTGATTGGCAGGATAATCTGGAAGCTTGGTGTAACCGTTTGGGCTGGGCAGGGAAGACTGAATCGCATCCGAAGACAAGGAATAGGCATACATGTTGAAATGAGCTGGGGAAAACATGGGCGGCATGCCATACAAGTAACTGGCTGGTGGAGCTGCCAAAGGATACGGTGGGCTATGGGATGCTAAGACATTTGTCTTATCTGTAGAGTCTGGGCTTTGCATCTCAGGGCTGCTACCGCCTCCTCCATTCTCGGTGGTGACGTAGCGGAAGCCTTTCTTATACGGATAGACCATATGATTCTCAGCCCTTGGTGAGTGGTGACCATTGCTGATGGAATCAGGCTTCTGGTGAGAATCATTGGCAACGATCACTCGCACAGGCTCAGTGAGTGCATCACGCCCGTATTCGCGACGAGTGTCCCGTTCTGCAGATGATCTCTGGCGATCCGAGCCTTGATGACGCTGAAGGAGAAGATTCTCTAAGATGCGAGGTTGCACGAGGCCTGCAGGAGATGGAGCTATAGATGAAGAAATTGGTGGGCTCTTGTTATGGATCGCCGGCCTTAGTGACTTCACCACGCCGCCATCGTACGCAGTGAAAGCCGAGGATTCTCTCTTCTGAAAGCCGTCGTAAAACCGAGGGCTTAAATGATCTTTGGGGCTCCTTGCTATAGCGATGGAATGATCCAGTCTTATCACTGGAGTGGGATGTTCTACCCTCGATATAGGAATAGGATGCTCCACTGTATCAGTGGAAGATATCACCTCTTGATGTTCCGTAACAGAATGCTGATGATTTCTGTTTGCCCCTTCTGAGAACTCTTTCTCCGAGAGTGTTGAGCTACATCGATTCTCGTGTGAAGTTTTTGTCAAATCTTTTTCTTTTTCGGGAGACGACTTGCTCCTGTAAAGGAAAGCTTTAGACATCTTGATTTTGACATTGCGAAATTCGTTGGGATCATTTTGATTTTTTTCAGCCTGGACTTCCTGCTGCTGATCCTCTCCCTCTTCATCAGCTTCCTCCGCCTTCTCCTCCTGCTCCACTTCATTCTGCGATCCTCTTTCTTTGGTGCTGAAGTCGAGCACATAGTTAGCATCTTCTTCTTCCTCGCTGTTGCTGCTGTCTTCCGGGGGAGTAAAGGCGTCGTCTTGGCTACCATTACTATGATAACCTTCATCACTACGCGTGCTACTATCTGTAGGAGGGGTGAGCTGGTCGGACCTGTAGTATTCTTTATCTGGTTGCAGTTGCTGTCCTGCAATTCAAACACAATTAAGGCATGCACTAAACTTCGACCTAAAGTAATTCAATCATTGAGATAATCTTGATGTAATCAATATCAATTCTAATAAGCTTAAAACGTACAGACAAAAATTATACTGAGTGATCATTGAATTATGACCATTATGTCGATGAGGCGCTAACTCGAAACAATAACTTCTAAAGTAAACGTTTTATAAGAAAATGTTACTAAAGGTAAATTGCTGATCTCCATCAATTCTAACCCAATATCAGTTTTCCACAGTATTTCTTCCACTGTTTAAAGAGTTCAGTTTGAACGTTTAACAACAGTAATGCTTGACAAAAAAATTTACTTTTAAAGTTAATGAAAACTCAAATAAAAATTATTATTTCAAACCATTTCATAAATAATAACATATTTTAAAAGTGTGGGTAAATAATTCCTTCAATAATCCTTTATTTTTTTTGATAAATTTCTTAAAACCCATCGCTGCTCTGAAAATTTTAAACTTCTATACTTGTTTAAATATTGAAAGAATATTGTCGAAAACCGAGATTTAAATAGATTGAGACTTTAAATTATCCTCTGCCACATTTTCTCTTAAATCGCTTACATTAGAAGCTATAGATTTCGGAAATTAACTTGCCAATGACAAAACAGGGGTGAAGTGGTCATAATTCAACGTCCACTGAGTGTACAGTGTGACCGAAAAATACTGGTGGGAGTCTCGTAAACCAATATGTAAGAAAATAAAGTTCACATTTAAGAAAGTAATATTTAAGTTGAAACCGTACTTCAAATTGTTTTGAACATAATTAGTAGTAGCTATTTTCTTGAATATGTATATTATTTTTCTACATATTAGTTCTCAAAACTCCATCATTATTGGACACCCTGTATATTCATAATGATATTTCATAGATAAACATAAACTTTAAAGTTGAAGATTTTAAATATCATATTACAATTTTTATACAATTTTTAAGACGGTTTAGATTTAAACCCTTAAGATTTTGATGATGGATTAAATTTTCTGGAGGTTGGATACGGTTGCAAAGGATGGTTTCTCTAAAAAAAAGTTCCTATAGAAACTCTAATTTTTCCAGGAAAAATGAAATTTATATATATCAGAAAGTTAAAAAAAATTGTGGCAAAATATTTTAATCCTGATGGAGATTTGTTCTACTTTCAGAAAGGTTAGGTTTTGGATAAGGCTTCCTAGCACTGTTTCACTTATACATATCATGTACAGTCGCTCAAAAAAGTATCCGAACACTATGGTTGATTACAGAATTCAGAAAAATATCTGGCAACGTTTTTTTAGAAATTAGTGATCTGGCAACCTTCGTGTCACGTGACACGAAGGTTGCCAGATCACTGATTTCTAAAAAAATCGTTGCCAGATATTTTTCTGAATTCTGTAATCAACCATAGTGTTCGGATACTTTTTTGAGCGATTGTACCTGATATTGCTTCAATTAGAGAATAAAGCCGATTTCAATAGTAGGTGCATAGCAGTCATTACAAACAAACATACATATACATACTAATTTTTCTAAATAATGCTAAAATGTTCTCTCTTATGGTGCACAACTGAACCAGCACAGAAATGTCGTCAAGGTAAACCATAACTTTTATTTCAATCGAACTACAAGAACTTGGACCTTAGGTACTTTGGGAGTTGTGAAAAAAATATTCGAACCATCGGGAATTAAAACTTCTGTATCTTGGTATTTTGATTTCTTTCTAAGAAGTGTATAATTTGGCATGTGTGTTGGCAGCAATTTGTTCAGGGGGTGGAAAGCAAAGAAGGAATCGACCTTTTAAGATAGGAATATCTAGGTCGGCATTCATTCAACACCAACTCTCAGAGAAGGTTAGGGGAAGGGGAATATACTGGACTAATTAGGAGACAGATGGATGCCTCCCATCAAGGCCATCCAGTGTGTGTTCTTTAACGTGCACAGAGTATGGCTCTCTAGTACAAGGCTCAACATCCTATTCCTTGGATGTCATACATTCGAAGTCAATTAGTGATGAGTGTCTCCTTTCTCACTGAAAGTGGGGGGGGGGGGGGGGTCGGAGATAAATCTCAACGCAGGCGCAGTTGAGACTCGAACCTGGGAACTGCAGATTACGAGCCTGTCGCGATACCTGTTGAGTCAACCCCGCTAAGTATAAAGATAATGCTGTTCAGATCTGGCTCTGTGCCGCGATAGACATGATTTCTCATTTCGTGATCTATTCCCTTATCAAAACATTCAGCTAACAAAGACCGTGAGGAAATTTCCGAGCTCGTGCGCTACTCCTTGCTTCACCTATCGTCGGGAGTGTCAAAATTTCCACTGTTTTCAAAGATGTATTTATTATTTTAAAAGTAAAAGAAAAAAAGCAGCAAAGAGCTACTTACTGATCCTGAGCAGCATGAGCTCTCCAGTGAGAGGATAGTTGAGCCTTTCTGCGAATTCTTTGCAATACCAAACGAGCAACTCCTGGTCAGGCAGAACGGGTCGACACGTGAAGAAGTAAATCTTCTGCTGGATCTGACAGGCCACCAAGTTCTGACTGTTGCTGGAATAAGCCGGATTCACAAATCGCATCCAGTTCGATTTGGTGACATCTAGTCCGTCGATGTAGTAGTAATCATCATCCGAGCTGTACACCTGAGGACGAAATTTTTTTTTTTTTTTAGATGAATGAGAATAGTAAGACATAATAGAAATGGGAATTCTTCATTTTTCTTTTTGATTATTTGAAATTGGAAATAAATAACAGGAGTAAAGTGGATTTGTTTTTATAAATGAAAATATTGAACCTTACAAAAACGTTTGCAAATCAAACTGCAGTATACAGGGTCATTATAAAATCTATATCCATATTTTATAACATTATATTTCATTAAATAATTAAAAAAAGCTATTTTATGTTCAAAAAGTCAAGAAACTCTCAAAGTTTCATTGTTATGACCCCTCGAGGTTAAGTATTAGATGTAATATCTTAAATGTCAAACTTCGAAGTCGCTGGAGTTACCAGGTTCGAGTCCCAGTTGGGCCATCGTTGAGATTTATCTCCACAAAACTTCCCACCATTCTCACGGTCAATAGGAAACCACTGCTGGGCTTCGAAACACTGCCGTCCGTCGGATGGGACGCTAAACCGTGGCTCCGTGTGCGGGAAAGCCATACCCTGTGCACGTTAAAGAACAAGCTGGATGGCTTTTACGGGAGGCTATCTTCTGCCTCCAAACAGCTGTTCCAGTGGGTCCCCTCCCCCAACCTTCTCCGAGCCTTCAGGGTCCTTGTGACCTGGTCATTTAGCCCATGGTGTGCAGAAAAGTGCCGTACAGAGGTAAAACAACCCAAGTCGCTAGACTGATAGAGGTGGACTGATTATGTGGCCTCCGAAAAGTCACATTTTCACACATTTGGATTTCTTTTGGGGGAAATACATTAGGAACATAGTTTATTTCTAAAAAAAAATTCGTAATTAACAGCATTTAAAGAATCACTGCAGCTGTTGCAAGTATCACACCATAGATATTGGAGTCGACGGAAGTTGAATATCTTGCTACCAATGGCGTCCCATGATGCGACTTGTTGAATATAACACGAAACTTTGGAGGTTTGTTGATATTTTACAGAACAGAACATTAACACAAATTTTAACGGAACATTTAACAGAAATAATTGTCACACAATTACTTCTGTTACTTAGTATTTTAATTAAATATAGCAGTTTAAAAACATTTGTATACTTTATAATAACCATCTATATATAGTGATTGACGAAACGTTAGTTGATATAGAAAACAAATTATTTTGAAAATAATACCACAACGTCGATTTCTTAAAGAATAAATACAGTTTGAAAAAACGCAACAGAAAATTAAAGTTATTGTGGCTTTTTTCAAGTAAAACTCCTCTTAATGAACAAAACTTTAAGAATTAATTGAAGCTCAATGATTCGATATTAAAATAGTACTCAAAGTGAACTCTTGACAATTTGAAGGCGCTAAAAATTCATTTAATACACAATTGAATAACGAATCTAAAGTAGCAAATTTGGTTCCTTAGTATAACTATATAAAACTCGTAACTTATTTAGGGGGTTGGGTTGTTTTACCTCTGAGCGGCACTTTTTTGCACACCATGGGCTAAATGGCCAGGTCACATGGACCCCGAAGGCTCAGAGAAGGTTGGGGGAGGGGACCCACTGGAACAGCTGTTGGGAGACAGATGGTAGCCTCCCGTCAAGGCCATCCAGCGTGTTCTTTACGTGCACATGGTATGGCTTTCCAGCACACGGAGGCAACGGCTTAACATCCCATCCGACGGACGGCGGCCTTTCCAAGCCCATCGGTGTCCCCTACTGACCGTGGGCAGGGCGGGGAATTTTGCGGAGATAAATCTCAACGCTGACCCAGTTGGGACTCGAACCTGGGAATTACAGATCACGAGCCTGGCGCGCTACCGACTGAGCACACCGCCCCCTTATTTAGGGGGTTTATCACGAACTCTTCTGGAAGTGATTCCAGAGAGGGTTTCCAAACCTGAAAAGGAGGAATTGTAGAGAGTGTTCCTAATTATCAAGACAATATGCAAAGTTTTTTGGGGGGTTTTAAGCAATCAAATACATTGCAGCTTTCAAAAATGTAAATATAGTATATATATGTTCATTAGTCTAGAGATGCAGAATTTTTCTAGAGCTGGTTGGTTAAAAAATTGAGAAGTTATTTAATGTTGAATATGCGCAAAAGATCAGTGACGATCGATTTAAAAGCGAATCGTATTTTTCGAAAAAGGTGGTTGTTTGGTGGTGTTATGGTAAATAGAAAAGATTCCTTGCAAATGGACTTAAAAATTTAGAATCTTAATTCATTCATAAGAATGCGAATCAGACAATGCGAATTTTCTTTTACAGTGGTTTTCCTACAACGTTTTTACAAAACAAGACTGCAGGATCATGTTTTTTGGAAGAGAATTGAGAAATCCAGAAGACCTTTATCACTGATAACACAATGATTGTAGTTGATGAATGCAGGTCATTCAGGGAGAGTTGGCAACTGTCTTGATAAAACAACGAGCACCCTCTGGTGGCTCAAAAAATATTGCCAGAAGACCTATTGACTCTAAATATCGACGAATTGGAGTCGTTCAAGTTGGATGGAGAGCTAAAACCTTTTTACACCGTTTTTTTTTTAATTTCAATGAAACATTTGAATAAAAGTTTTTTTAAAAATTCAAAAATTACAATAGCGAAATCATTTAAATTATAATTGAATAAGTGCTTTTCTTTTAGAGTAATATTTCATTTTCATTAGAAAATATTCATTTTATTTTCTGAGTTGTCAAAATTTGCTCCGTGTCTTAGAGAAAATATGTCTTATTTTCCGATTTGGCAAAAATTCCACCTTTGGGTAGAAAAAAAAATCAGTGTGTTCACGCCTCCCTCCCCTCAACACACTGTTTTTTTTTTTATAAGAAAAAAAAAACATTAATAATTGTCACTTTTGTCATTGCCTTGGATGCAGCGTCCATATCCTTCAAGCAAACTTTTACAATTTTTTTCGGGTTATCGAAACTTCGCAGACTGAAAAACTGCCGATTTCCCAATCGGCTTTCCGCTTCTGGTTAATGGTTATTTTTCTGAGTTATCGTATTTTCTGTTATATAAGACACTTTTTAATTTTTAAGGATTAAAAAATCACCCCTCTTCGAATATGTAATGTTGTGAGTTTACCGTTAGCTAATAACTCCCGCTGAATAAGACAAACCATTTGTGGCATAACAACGATGAAGAAGTGTTTGTGTTGTGCCCATCATATAAATGAACATTCAATAAAATCTTTTGATCGGCGAATTTATTTGTCACATTATGAAATCTGGGATTAACACTGTAATTTTGGATGAAATTCTTAAATACCACAGAATCAAAAATTTTCTAGAGGCCATCATTTTTTTTAACATTCCATCAAAAAGGTACTCTCCCCGGTAGAGTGAAAAACCAAGGGGCCGTCATAAACTTAGGCATGAATTTTATGTGTCATGCGCTATATTTCGAAAGTTCTCCTTTTATCTACTATTTCAGAAACTTGATATTTTCTGTCACATTCTACAAAGTTTACCTACCAGAATTTATTCTATTTACACAGCCTTACCGTATCTTGTTCCATATTAGTAGGAACAAACGTTAAATGCTTAAATATAATAAAACGTCTTTTTCCTAAATATTCCCTGCTGAAACGGAAGTGCGTCTTATATCCAGTCGCTCAAAAAAATATCCGAACATATTTTTTTCTGAATTCTGTAATCAACCCTAGTTTTCGGATATTTTTTTTTTGAGCGACTATACCATAAAATTTGGCAACTGAAACGAAAATCTCATAATTTTCAATAATGGGTTTGACATAAAAACATCGAATATGATTAAAGATTTTTTCACATATTGATTAAATATTTCACTTGATTAAAAACTGAAATATAATGGTTTTCTGCAAGTGTGTGTTGATATAGTTGTACAGTGATTAGAAATGAGCCAATAAAATAAACATTTGAAAATGCATTACCCTCCAGAAGTATTTTCTGTTGGCACCAACCGGAACTGAGTCTTTACGATATTCCACTCCGACCAGAGGACCGAACCTGGTTCCTCGGGGGATGTAATCTGTGCTCCACACTCCCAAGACCTAAAATCAATGGGAAGAGAAGGAAAAACATTTTGAATCAAACGTCACAAGTAGACTGCGAGTTTTTGCTTGTTTCAAACGTATATAGAGCATTAAAGAACAGGTTGGTTCCAATGAGGTATACTGAAACTACTCTGCCCTACCAAAATATGGAATTTTCATGTTATTGTTTATTTTATTAAATGGTTTGAAACAATACTTATTATTTAAGTTTCAATTAATTTCTGAGGTCAATTTCTTGTGACGTATTGCTGTTGTCAAATATTCCAGAGAGTTTTGAATGGATTTGATTATGATCTTTAATTTATCTTCAGTCACATTCTTCCATTAAATGCATATTTTAGAAGTTATAGAACTTCAAAGCTAAATTTCCATTGACATGGAAATTATCTAATATTCTGATAGGTCAGTGTATCAGATTTAATTGTTCGTTAAACAACAAAGCTATTTTACCAACGAACAATTAAAGCTATTTTACTACGAAAACGACTCTTTTTTTTGTAAAAAACGAAATTATCTTTTTAGGAAACTGAAATTGGGCGGAAAAGTTTAACCTTTTCTGAATAAGAGATAAAAATGAAGTTGACAGACAGTTCTAAGTTTTGTCTCTTCTTTTAATTGTGTGTTATCAGGTTACTCAAATGAACTTAAAAAAAAAAGAGAAAATATTCTTTTTTTTGGTTTGGAAGAAATCTTGAAGTTTCAGGAGAATGTGCAAAGATACTGTAAATCATTAAAAGGTAGTAATCGATATATATATATGATGAATCTTTTAAAACGTCGGTATGTTAATAATCGTAATCATCTTAGTTAATTAAAAATGAAACCCAATGATGGAGGGGATGGGGGCAGAAATGGAATTTCGTCTATATTTATTTATATTTTAAAAGTTTAACACATTCTTTTAAGTGTGATTAAGTAGTTTAAGGAATTCATAATTAAATCACTACAAAGTTTATATTAAGAATATTGCAAATAATATGAAAGTTAATACAATTAATCAAAGTATTTATTTATGTTAGCATTTAAATTACAATCTGAAAGTTAAATTACTATTTTAAATTAATATCATTACATTTAAATTACATTTTGAAAAGTAAAACTGTTAATTTATACAATGTGTTATAAAAGTAGGTTTACAACTTAAAGAGGAATCATATACTTATCTATAAATAGTAGATATAAATTAAATACAATAGAAATGTAGCCAAACACATCAAATTTTGTCAGATGTATCCGAGTTTTCCAAATCGTTGGATAGGCCGAGCTGGTACTATATCATGGCCACCTCGATCCCTTTATTTAACTCCACTAGACTTTTTCTTATGGGGTTTTGTTAAGGAGAAAGTGTACTTCCCACCTATACCTGCAACTGTTAATGATCTACGGGCAAGAATTAAAAGACGCAGAAGTCATGACAGACATGCTTCGTCGCACGTGGGAAGAAATTCATTTATATGCGGGGTATTTGTCGTGTTACATTTCGAATTCACATCGAAATGTCACTCTAATACATCTGACAAAACCTGATGTGTTTGACTACATTTCTATGCATTTGGGGTTGTACCTACCATTCATTAATAAATTCATACATCCTCTCAAAGTTGTAAACCTACGTTTAAACACCCTATATTTAAGTAAAATTAGAATGGTAATTTTAGGAGGAGGAGGAGGGATCGAACCCTCCTTACATTCCAATGCCTGTGGCTCTCGAATAATATCAACTTCAATCTGTATAAATTTTGTAATAAAAGTTTTCGGGCGAGTGTTTTAAGTTGCTTTAAGATATTAATTAGTGAAACCATTATTTAATATTAATATGGAAACCATTTATTTCAGCATTGAACTTCTTGATAGTTAAGTGAATGATCAGTATATTTAAGTTTTTAAAATCGTAGTTAAAATCGTAGTCTTTGTTTCTGATCAGGTCCAGCTGTGTTTTCGATCACCCTGCTTCTGGAAGTCTATACTCAGAAACGAAGTGACTTTGACCTACGGAGTCGCCACTACTACATGTCCGTCAACTTCCTATTTATGTGACCACTACAAAGCCGCCGTTACCCCAGTCTCGGAATTGACTCTATTTAAAAGTAATCCTGCCACTCTACTTAATAATTTTATGTCGCAGATCGAGAACATGTGTTCTCTGTTTAACAAAATATGCGATAAAAAATCTGCCAACCAGATTGACAGAATAGCCTTCGACAATGCCAAGAAAGAAGTTGTTAAGATCTTTGAGGACTCTGTGAAAGAAGGAGCTGATAAAAATGTCTCCTTTTCCTCTCTTGATAGGAGTCCATTGGGTATTTCTCCGTTTCCCGATTTGGAAAAAAATTTGGAGGCTTTTCTGAAAAAACAAATCGAATTACTCAATAACAAAATAGCTTTTAACAGAGCAAATATAAATTTAATTGTTGACAATTGCAATGCCATGTGTAACAATTCGGCTATCAGCTCTAAGTCATCCATTATTCAAAGTATTTTACCAGCCCCTCTTGAATTTTCATATGCCAGTGCTGTCGGTGATCACCTATTTCCACCCCTGACAATGATCAGCCTAATCGAAATAGTCCTAGCAACAGCAATTCTTATCAGTTATCTTCCTCAACTAGCTCTCAGGAATCCAGCCCAAAGGTTATTGCTAAAACCCATTCGACCAGCCCAATGCGAGAAGTTCCCAATGTTACTGTGGTGAGCATTCCCAAGAAAAAGCGAATTTTATTTAATAGATTTAGCCCTATTACTACTTCAAGTGACATTGTGAACGTGCTTCACAACACAAATATTGCTTTTGAATGTGTAAAACTGGATTACTTCTTAAATCCGAATTTATTGCCGAAACGAACTTTCATCACTGAGTGTAAAGGGATACCAAGGCACGTTATTTCGGAACCTACGTCGCCCTCCAGTCAAACGCCTGTTGGTTCAAGTTCACAATACAACAACAAACAATGACTTTCAAATAATTTTGAACACTGTAGAGTTATTTTTATGAATCCGCGCAGCATATGCAACAAAATTCAATCTTTGCACCCTTTTATCTATGCTCACAACTTGGATATATTTTGTGTCTCCGAAATATGTCTCGATGATATCTACTCTGACGGTTGTTCGTGTCCTAAAGGTTATTCAATATTTCGCAAAGATAGACTGAATGCTAAAGGTGATGGAGTGTGTTTATTCATAAAAAAATTCGTATCATTGCACTGTAATATCAATGCCTACTCGTTTCACTGCGTATGAAATTATTGGTGTTGACATTTATTCATCCCGCAGTAGCATAGGTCTAATATTCACATCCTACATCTCTCCTTCTAATTCTAGCAACCATTCTTATATAGATGGCTTCCTCAACTGTATAGAATATGTTATTAGTGGCAATATTCCAGTAGTTCTCACTGGGTTGGGTTGGGTTGTTTTATCTCTGAGCGGCACTTTTTTGCACACCATGGGCTAAATGGCCAGGTCACATGGACCCCGAAGGCTCAGAGAAGGTTGGGGGAGGGGACCCACTGGAACAGCTGTTGGGAGACAAATGGTAGCCTCCCGTCAAGGCCATCCAGCGTGTTCTTTAACGTGCGCAGGGTATGGCTCTCCCGCACACGGGGCCACGGCTTAACGTCCCATCCGACGGACGGCGGCCTTTCCAAGCCCATCGGTGTCCCCTACTGACCGTGGGCAGGGCGGGGAATTTTGCGGAGATAAATCTCAACGCTGACCCAGCTGGGACTCGAACCTGGGAACTACAGATTACGAGCCTGGCGCGCAACCGACTGAGCCATAAATCTCAACGCTGACCCAGCTGGGACTCGAACCTGGGAACTACAGATTACGAGCCTGGCGCGCAACCGACTGAGCCGACTGAGCCGGCCCCAGTTCTCACTGGAGACTTTAATTTTGCCAATATAGACTGGACAACTCCATTCCTACAAATAATGCTCAAGGGCTTGCTATTTCAAGACTAAATTTCCTAGGATTCCAACAACTTGTTACCTTTACCACACGAGGCGAAAATTACCTTGGCTTGGTCTTCTGCAACCGCGATACGTTCGTATTGAACAATTGAAGCATTCTGCTCCCTCCCCCCCATCAGTGATAGAATGTTATTTGCACAAAGGTTCGAAACATGTACAGACACATCGCAAAAAATTCTGCTCTCCTTCAGTAGGGAACACCGATAGGCTTGGAGAGGCTACCTTCCGTTGGATGGGACGTAAAGCCATGGCGCCGTGTGCTGGAGAGCCATACACCATGTGTGCACGTTAAAGAACACGCTGGATGGCCTTGACAGTAAACTACCATCTGTCTCTCAACAGTTGCCCAGTGGGTCCCCTCTCCCAACCTTCTCCGAGCCCTTGGGATACTTGTGACCAGACCATTCAGTCCACTGTGTGCAAAAAAAAGTGTCGCTCAGAGGTAAAACAAACCATCGCAAAAAAAGAGAGAATAATAACAACAGAAGAAGGAACAAAGCAACTTTACCACAAATGCGTTCAGCCAATTGGCGGATAGGAATAAAGGATCCACGGCGTCATCTGTTTAAAATAACAAGTTGCATCGCTTAACAGAATAATAATTGCGCTACAAAAACCTTTTGCAGGCAGACGCTTGTAGTGTGCTGACCGTTCTCCGCTTTCGCTTTCCGTCAGCTGTATGCTTCATCCTTTTTTCGCCGGATAAGAGACGATCCTCCCCCGCCAAGGCCGCACGTGGAGAAAGTGACCTCTACCCCATCCATAAGTGTAAACAGAAAGAATGATGAAGTCAGTTTTTTTTCAGTAAGCGACGTTATCTCGGTTCACACCTACGGCAGAAAACACGTGGGGGGAAGGGCTTCTGGTGAAAGTTTGATTGCGTCTCTATCAAAAGAGCACAACGGGCAGACATCGAATGGTTGAGCAAGGATAATAGGAAGCGCTTATCAATGTTGCTGCCGGCAAAGGAAGTGATGAAATTGCGACTGCTGCATTCATAAGAGTAAGGGCTCAGGGGAAGTTGGCTTGTTTCAACTCTGAGCAGCACTTTTTTTGCCACGACGGGCTAAATGGCCACGTCACAAGGAACCTCTTGTGCTCAGAGAAGGTTGGGGGAGGGGGGGATGATAGAGTTGTTTTATCTTTGATCGGCACTTTTTGCACACAATGGGCTAAATAGCCAGGTCACAAGGACCCCAAAGACTCATAAAAGGTTGGAGAAGGGACCCACTGGACAACTGTTAGGAGACAGGTGGTAGTCTCTCGTCAAGGCCATCCAGCGTGTTCTTTAACGTGCACAGGGTATGGCTCTCCCGCACACGGACCACGGCTAAACGTCCCATCCGACGGACGGAGACCTTTCCAAGCCATTGGTGTTCCCTAGCGGAGATAAATCTCAAAGCTGCCTAGGCGGGATTCGAACCTGGGAACTGCAGATTATGAGTCTAGCGCGTTACCGACTGAGTTACCCCGTTCAGAAAAGTTTGAGATCTAAAAGCAGTCTTAATGAGCTTAAACAGATTTGGCACTTTGATTTCAGCACTTAATTGTTCCAATATTGTACAAGGTTCGGATTTTTTATCTATATTCCGTTACTTATACTTTGTAGAATTGTCAAAGGTACGATGGCTAATCCTTCGTATGATAAACCAGTGTACCTAGTCTCTCCTTCAGTTTAAAAATAGTCTCACGTGATAAGCATGTTACCTTATCAATTTTTTTCACTAGTTATAGATATTTTAACTTTCAATTTCTTCTTTCGAAGTTTTAACCCATTCAAAGGGCCCCCCGTCCAATCCCACACTTTAATAATTTTTCATTACAAAAATCATATAAGTAAAGGCTACGGTTCCTTCAAGGAACACAGACCCAGATTCCCTTGTAGCCCCTCTGCTATCGGCAATTCTTAATATAAATTGAGAATTTTGCTTACTGCCAATTATTTACAATTACCTCATCGACCAGACGAAATATTAACCCCTGAGGCAATTTCAAAGAAGTGGACGTTTAAACCCCATTTTAATTAACTGGGTCAAAGATTTTAAATGATTTCGAGCTTTACTAAGAATATCAATACTCTTGCAGTATTATTAAAAAGAAATTATTTAATCTGTTTCTAGTTAATGTCACCTTAATTGCTGTACATTAGATTTTAGAAGAATCAGATAACTTGATTGAAGTAATCTCATCTCTACCACATCGCTAAAATAGACAAGTTATGCAGGGGTAGTGTTTATGAGGCACCATGCGAAAATAAAATAAATAGGTGCTGTCACCAATTTGACTACGTCTGAATTAGGGATTAATAAATAAGGATCTGGGAAATTTCAGTTTTATACTAATCTAGGAAACAATATCAGCTAATTTACTGTTCCTTACTCTTATATCATAATTAGAATGTCATACAGAGTATTAAAACACCGCGTTTCAGGGAGAACTTCGTTTAACCGACCTATAAGTGGAAGCGGTGGTTTGAATAAACCAAAGAGTTGGATATCAGGGGGGGGGGGGGGTTGTTTTACCTCCTAAAGGCTACACAATGTGCTAAATGGCCAGGTCACAAGGACCCCGAAGGCTCAGAGAAGGCTAAAAGAACCGCTGGAATGGCTGTTGTGAGACAGATGGCAGCTTCTCATCAAGGCAATGCAGCATGTTCTTAACCTGCACAGGGTATGGCTGTTGGTTGGTTGGGTGGTTGGTTGTTTGGGGTTTTTTGGCGCAAGAGCAGCAAAGGCTAAATTGCGCCAAACAACAGGATGGCTCTCTCGCACACGGTGCCACGGCTTAACGTCCCATCCGATGGACAGGGCATTTCCAAGCCCATCGGTGTCCCCTACTGACCGAGGGCAGGGCGGGAAGTAAATCTCAACGCTGGCCCAGGCGGGACTCGAACCTGGGAACTGCAGATAACGAGTCTGGCGCGCTACCGGCTGAATCCCCCCCCCCCCCATCACCACCATCCGATGGACTGCGGTCTTCCTAAGCCTGTCGGTGTCCTTTTTCTGACCGAAGGCGAAGTGAGGATTTAGAGGAGATAAATTTCAACGCTGGCACAATTGAGACTCGAATTTGGGAACTGTAGTTTACACGTGTAGACCCCCTCCCCCAAACGGTATCCAAGATGGCAACTTAAATATTAGCTTGGAGAAATTTCAAAATAACCGAATTATTAAATTTCCATCTGGCTATTTATCCTTAAAAAATAAAGTAGCTAAAAAAACATTTAGTCCTTATTTGAAGCGTAAAAGCACGACAGACATTTTTTCCTGGTCTCTGAAGCGTCTTGAACTTCTTTACGTCTTGAACTTCTTCGCCAACTTGCTTCCTTGGCTTGCGATAATTTGTTTTTCAGCGCATAAAAATGTAGATGTCGGCTACTTTAGCTTCTTTAATTAGCTCGCAATGAATGCAAAACATTCATTTCTCTTCCATTCTCTTTCTCCTCTAAGAAAATCCTCTCGACCGATTTCGAAAGCGCAAGCACATTTTGCCAATATCCTTAATCCGCTTCCATCTCTCTAGGCATCCGATGACAATTGAGACCTTAATGAGGCGACGTGGCATGGGTCGCGATTGTTCTTCGCCACCAAATCCCACTTTGTTCTCTCCTCCAGAAAAATCCACATCGATTTTCCCTTTTAGTCAACTGCGACATCTGATTCAAAGCAACCGAATTTTTTTCCTCTCTTCTTTTTCTCCATTTTTCAAGAGACTTCATCTTCGCATTGGACGACAAAAGCCCGACAACATCCTCTCTAGAAGTCCTCTTGTGCTTCGAAAATCGCTCTCCCCCCCCACCTCTTCTTACCTTCTACCATTCGCATTATTTGTTCTTCGGTATTTTTAATTTCCGCTCAGAGCGTTTTACTTATTTGCTTTCGATTCTCATTCATTGTGATGCTTAATACGAGGATTTGGATGTGCATGGAGAAGTAGCTAATTAGGGAACAAAAGAGAGGAGGAGGAGGAGGGAAAGAAAGGGAGGAGCAAGAAGCAGTGGGAGGTTCTGGAGGAGAAGAAAGCGACTCTTAATTAACGATGAGATGGATTCTCGGCGGAGAGTGAATAAAATCTAAAATGAAATCAAGAGGTGAAAACTTCGTGCAGAGAAAGAGATTCCAAATAAGCAAATGAGTCAGAAAGAAGGATGATGAGAAGCTAAAAAGAAAAAAGGGGGAAAAAAACTGATATTGAAGACAAAATGGGATTAAAGGGAATGAAATGAAAACGTCGACTTTGGGGCTCCCTAGGTAGTCAAAGATTTCCCTTTGCTCTGTTTGTCCACTTTTATGTAAAATCAAGCGGATGCTCCTGTCGTTCCTTCCTTTTCATCTGTTTTATCACATGATGCGAAGAGAGGTCCATTACAATTGAAAGCATTTGGAGCAGTGAGGATTGTAGGGGGGGGGGGGGGGGGAAGTTGTGAGGTATTAAAAGACAAAATCTATGCAGAGACATCTTTGATTCGTTCAAAATTCCAGGTTTCGTTCCAATGGCAGAGTGACTAGTCCGATTCATTCTAGAGCAAAAGACACCTGGATTGGGTTGTTTTACCTATACGTTTTTGCACTTAATGGGGGTAAATGGCCAGGTCACAAGGATCCCGAGTAGTCGGAGAAAGTTGGCGGAAGGAGGCTACCATCCAGAGTGTTCTTTAACGTGCACAGGGCATGACTCTCTTCCGTACGGTGCCACGACTCAACGTCCCATCCGACGGACAGCTGCCATTTCAAACCCAGCGGTGTCTGCCCCACCCCTTCCACTAGTGGCCGAATGCAGGGCAAAAGTTTTGTAGAGATAAATCTCAGTTCTCACCCCAGGTGAAAAAGGAGCCTGGGTTTCTCTCCGGTAAAGCTAGTATGCTTTTTTTCTTTCTGCTAAGATCTCTGCCTCCCAGATCTTTTCTCTGTCGCATTGGTACTGGCAATTTCTTATCAGACTTTCGGACAAATGAGCAGCTTGAGGAGAAATTTATATTCCTATTAAAAGATGCAGAAATTGATTCGTGATAAGCAAAATCAACAAAGACTTGGCTTCGAAAAAATATCAATAATTCTCAAAATAAATGCTTTTGAAGTGTTAACAATTACTGAAATTAAACGACTAGTAAAAGTTGGCTTTACAATCATACTGAACGACTTGCTCCTGTCTTAGTAGGAAATATTTACCATTAATTTTTGCTTTAATCTCTCGTTAAACTCTCTTTGTCGTTCTGTTCCTAGACCTAGGCCTGGTCAGCACACGACTCATTGCAAAAGAACTTGCTACTCATAAAACAAATCAATATCCTGATCTTGCTCATTCCTTTCAATTTTTTTTCCCCAAACGTTTTAAGGTGAATAACTAAAAGATTTTTCTGATTCATAGTCCTCATTAAAAAAATGATATTTGAATTTTTAAATCAAGATATTTTCTTGGTTCCATAAAAGTATACGTTCATTTCCCAATTCATTAAAAATGTACAGTCGCTCAAAAAAATATCCGAACACTATGGGTGATTACAGAATTCAGAAAAATATCTGGCAACGATTTTTTTAGAAATTAGTTGATCTGGCAACCTTCGTGTTACGTAACACAAAGGTTGCCAGATCACTGATTTCTAAAAAAATCGTTGCCAAATATTTTTCTGAATTCTGTAATCAACCATAGTGTTCGGATATTTTTTTGTGCCACTGTATGTTTTAAGTACAAAATTTTCCTGCTGCTCTTGAAGAATACAGTTTTTTTTCATAATGGCTTTTCGCTAAGTTTGGGTTAATAAACCCTATTCTAGAGGAAACTTCTCTCATATTTAAGGGTTTCATATGAATATTGGAATGAGTATTTTGATATAAGTTTAGGATGATAATTCGAGTTGTTTTGGATTTTGTTGGTTTGGTTTGGAAAAAACACTCACGAATTGTTGCGTGGATCATTTATTTGTGATAAAAGAACTAGAGACGTGTTTTAATATAAAGTGTTTATTTATTAGTGGTCATCTTCTAACTTCAGAAGCGCTTTATATTAGGTGCTTATTTAAAAATGGTCATCTTCCAGCTTGAGATGAGCTTTAATATCGAGTTTTTTTTTTTTTTCGTTAGTGGTCATCTTTTAACTTCGAAAGTTGCTTGGTGCAAACCAAGTGTTTATTTATAAAATGGTCACCTTACCACTTCATAAGTGCTTTTACGTAATGTTTATTTATTGATGATCAACTTCGAATTTGGGACATAATATATTTGTCCCAAATTCGTTATAACTTGAAAATGATGTAACCTGAAAGATGCTTTTATTTCAAGTATTGGTAGTTGTGATGGAACCTAAGACTGAATTCGCCTCTTAGGGACAGAAATGGTAACAGCAAACAGCTGAGAAACTCATAAAAATCAGCCAATAATTAAAAGATTTATAATTAATTAAAACATATATTTAATTATTAAATTATTATATATTAAATTTAAAAAAACGTAACAGTAATCTACATTGTTACTCTATTTGTTTGTTGTGTCTCCTAGGCATTTTCTCCAAATCCATCAGTTTGTGTGATCACTGCCAAAAGGCCTTCAGGAAGGAATCATATCGCTCCAAGAGCATCAAAATTTCTTTTTTTTTTGGTATTAACAAATAAAATTACCCAAGTTTGTAAGTGTCAATCTTTTTTCAAAATCAGTATAGTTAGTATTGTAAGGAAAGAAATGATAGAATGGGTATTAGTTATACTCTGAAAGGCGTACTTACATCGCTCAATGTCTGGGAAGGCTTCAGCACCAGATTCCTTGGCAGGCTGGTCTCCGCCCTGTTCGGGTTATTGTCTTCACATGGCTGATCAGGCACTAAGTAAACTGCCAAGTGAACGAAATCCTCTTCTTTTAGGTTACTGATGTCCCAAGATCCATCTTCCATTCTAGGGACTTGGAAAGTGACGGGGGGAAAGGAACAGGGAGTAAAAAAATAACACAAAGAATTATGCTATATCGGAGGAAAAGTTATCTAGTGAACAGAAGAAAAAAAATCAAATAAAAGAATAACATTTGATGTCATAACGAAAGAATCTTCAGTTGTAGATAGCATCTTTCCACATAGAGAACATAAAACAATCATTACTATATTTGTTAATGTAAAAATGAATTTTCATCAGTTTAACTTTCGAGTTTTTATAATGAAAAATGCCGATCTAAAAATTGGCGTTCAATGGTATTCGATGTCGTTACGTTTGGCGAAGAGCTGAGAAGACTTCGCATGGGGAGTGTGGATGGATGGCAATTCATCCCAGTGATCGAATAGCTTAAGAGATAACAGATTAAACACAGCTGGGTTAAATTAAAATCTTAATCACTCACTATCCAAGCTGTTTTATTAAATAAAACAGCTTGGATAGTGATTATGATTTTAGCTTAAAAGAGATTCTATCCAGTTGATAAGTATATAAAATGGGGTCGGATTCATTCACCACACATTATAAAATCGGGATGATGTGTTGTAACCTTCATACAGCGGTAATCAGGGCTGGTTCTAGGGGGAGGGGCATCCTGAATGGGTGGGGTAATATCCCCACCCATTCAGAATGCTAATATGGGTTATAGCGGCAAAAATTCTTTAAAATGCATGAAGTATACATAAGATTAAATAAAATTTTACTCTCCATTTTTTACAAGTCTTAAAATGTACTGCATTGGAAATCCAGTTTACATTTTCCCGGCTCGATTGTATTTCTTGATCCCGGCCTGATGGTAGTCACACATATTGTTTGATTATCACTATATGAATCTTGCACAGTCGACCAAACAAATGTAGTATTTAAATATTCCTGAATGTAATGATTCCTACACGTTCATAAAATGCAACATTCCTCTAAAAGTTTATTGCGTACAGTCGCTCAAAAAAGTATCCGAACACTACGGTTGATTACAGAATTCAGAAAAAATATCTGGCAACGATTTTTTTAGAAATTAGTGATCTGGCAACCTTCGTGACATGAAGTGCACACAACAGCAAAAAGAATTAATAGTTGGGACTGGGGTGTATCTTTCCCTTTTACCTCTGAAAGGGACCTTGCTTTACTTTTGAGAGGCACTTTCTTTTTTCATATAATGAGCTAAATAGCCAGATCATAAAGATACAAGGGCTGAGAATTGGTCAGGGGCGTAACTATGGGGGATGGGGGAGGCTCCCCCCCAAACCCCAAAAGTAATTCGGAGTTGGCCAAATTCGAAACGATTTCGTAAAATCTAGGTGAGTTGTGAAAATTTGTAATCTTTTTTTTTGTAAATTAATGAGAGTTGTTAAAATCGAGGCAACTTGGCAAATCTAGGGCAGTTTGGAAAATGGAGAGACGCAAAATCTAGAGCAGTTGGCAAAATTCCAAGCCACTTAGTAAAATACAGGCGAGTTGGCAAAATTCGGAGTGACTTGATAAAATCGTGGAGAGTTGCAAAATTCAGGTGAGATGTAAAAATTAGGATTTTTTCCTGTAAAATTATGGCGAGATGGCAAAATCTAGGAGAGTTAGCAAAACTTAGAAAGTTGGCAAAATTCAGAGTTATTTGGCAAAATCGTAGGGAGTTGGCAAAATTCGGAGTGACTTGGCAAAATCGTGGGGAGTTAACAAAATTCAGGTGAGATTTAAAAATTGGGACTTTTTTCTGTAAAATAATGGCGAGTTGGCAAAATCTAGGGGCAGATGGGAAAATTCGAAGTGACTTGGCAAAATCGTGGAGAACTAGAAAAATTCGGAGTGACTTTGGTAAAATCTTGAGGAGTTGGCAAAATTTGGAGTGATTTGGCAAAATCTTAGGGAGTTGACAAAATTCGGAGTGGCTTGGCGAAATCTTGGGGAGTTGACAAAATTCGGAGTGGCTTGGCAAAATCGTGGGGAGTTGGCAAAACTAAGGTGAGTTGTAAAAATTGGGATTTTTTCTATAAAATTATGGCGAGTTGGCAAAACTTAGGGAATTGGCAAAATCTAAGGGCAGTTGGCAAAATTCGGAGTGACTTGGAAAAATCGTGGAGAGTTGGCAAAATTCGGAGTGACTTGGAAAAATCGTGGAGAGTTGGCAAAATTCAGGTGAGATGTAAAAATTGCAATCTTTTTTCTGTAAAATTATGGCGTGTTGCCGAAATCGACGCAACTTCGCAATATCTAGGAGAGTTGGCAAATTTTACAGGAGTTGGCAAAATTCAGAGTGACTTTGCAAAAATCAGGTGAGATGGAAAAATTGGGATTTTTTTCTGTAAAATTGTGTCGAGTTGGAAAAATCTAGGGCAGTTGGCAAAATTCGAATCCACTTGGTAAAATACGGGTGAGTTGTGAAAATTGGTATTGTTTTTGTGAAATTAAGGAGAGTTAACAAAATCGAGAAAACTTAGCAAAATTTTGGGGAGTTTGAAAAATTTGAAGTGACTTGGCAAATTCAGGAGTGATTTAAAAATTGAAATTGTTTTTGCGAAATTAAAAAGAGGTGGTAAAATCGAGGCACCTTGGCAAAATCTAGGGAAGTTGGCAAAACTGGAAACCACTTGGTAAAGTACAGGCGAGTTGTAAAAATTGGGATTGGTTTTGTGAAATTAAGGAGAGTTGAAAAAACCCAGAACTCTTGGCAAAATCTAGGGGAGTTGGCAAAATTCGAAGACACTTGGTAAAATACAGGGGAGTTGCGAAAATTGTGCCTTTCTTGTGCAATTAAGGAGAGTTGATAAAATTCGAAGTGAATTGGCAAATTCAGGAATAAGGAAAAATTGCGATTTTTTTCTGTAAAATTACTGCGAGTTGACAAAATCTACGATAGTTGGCAAAATTTAGGGTAGTTGACAAAATTCGAATCCACTTGGTATATATATTTGGTATAAATACTACTTGGTTAATATAGGCGAGTTGTGAAAATTGGGATTGGTTTTGTGAAATTAAGGAGTGTTGGACAAATCGAAGAAACTTAACGAAATGTAGGACAGTTGGCAAAATTCGAATCCACTTGGAAAATACGGGCGAGTTGTGATTTTTTTTAAATACCCCCTCAAGCAGCTGCTTGCCACAGAGGTCTGACAGGAGCCTGTCAGTTTATATGCCAGAGTAGAAGGTCTGAGAGGATGGCAATACCTCAGCAGAAAAACAACACACACAACCATGCTTTAAGCCGGGACTCGAACCCAGGTCCCGTAGATCAGTAGCCAAGTGCGCTAACCACTCGGCCACGGGACGGGTAATTGGGATTCGCTTTGTGAAATTAATGAGAGTTGACAAAATCGGGAAACTTCGGAAATTTAGGAAAAATGTAAAGATTGGGATTGGTTTTGTGAAATTAAGGAGAGTTGGCCAAATGAAGGGGAGTTTGGAAAATTCACACTGACTCGCTGCAGTTCAGACGAGATGTAAATATTAGGACTATTTCTGTGAAATTATGGCTAGTTGGCAAAATTGGAAGTCAAATGGCAAAATGCAGGAGAGTTGGGAAAATTACCTCAATACCCCCCCTCCCCCCACCCACCCACGTAGCGAAAATCTAGGTACGAACCAGACAGGCATATTTTCTCAGTTGGCAAAATTTGATTTTAGAGTTCGAAAATTTTGGATTTCTCCTCTCCTCCTCCCCCCCCCCCCCCACAACCATAGTCCTTCGCTGGTCAGGGGTAAGGGAGCCACTGGACAGCTTCTAGGATGTACATGGAAGATAACCTCCCATCAAGGCCATCCAGTGTG
Organism: Ryuthela nishihirai; assembly: GCA_038380435.1. NCBI lineage: Eukaryota > Metazoa > Arthropoda > Arachnida > Araneae > Heptathelidae > Ryuthela > Ryuthela nishihirai. The sequence goes on along the minus strand of JAWZYU010000024.1, from coordinate 48,001,894 downwards.
TTCTTTAACGTAAACAGAGTATGACTCTTCTGCACAACGCCCCATCAATCGGACAGTAGTCTTTGTAAATCCAACGGTATCCCCATTCTCATCAAGTGTTGATAGGTTTAGCGGAGATAAATATCAACGCAGGCACAGTTGGGACTCGAACCAGGGACGTTAACCATGGCACCGTGTACGGGAGAGGCATACACCACGTGTGCACGTTGAAGAAGGCGTTGGTTGGCCTTGAGGGGAGGCTACTATCTTCTCCCAACAGTTGTCCAGTGGGTCCCCTCTCCCAACCCTTCTCTGAGCGCTCGGGGTCCTTGTGGCCTGGCTATTTAGCCAATTGTGTGCAAAAAAAGTGCTGCTCAGAGGTAAAACAACCCAACTTGCATCAGAATAGGGGCCGAAATGAAAAAAATAATGGCAGACGTGCTGACACACTTTTTTTCACAAAGAAATCTAATTTTTACAAAGATATTATCTGATATATCTCTCAGTAATCTTTAAAGACGTCACTCCAGTTTGTTGTGAAATGCAAACGCGTCCTGCTGTCAAGTTCATTACTTTGTCTGTACAACATCATGATTAAACGGCCGAAATATACTACTCAGTTGAACTGATATTTGTCGCACCCTTTCATATTATTAAAACCCAATAAGTCTGCAGTATTTTTAATCAGGCAACGGTCAACAAGAACAGGGAGTAAAAAACGCAAAATTTTGTTTTTCGTATTTGAATCTGGCCACAGTAGTTAAATCGTTTTCATTTATTAATTCTTACATTTCTTGTTCTTCGTTTGGTATTTAATTATGACTGTTGGCAACGTTTAAATTTCGTTTGGCTAGTTAGGTAACGGTGGAGAATGATATATTGCACGAAGAAGAAATGGTGAAAGTGTAATTCTTCACTTCGATGAGATGTAAGTTATCTTTCACGATTTGCTAATAAATAGAGCATCGCTAACTCCATTTACACATTTAACCTTTAGCTATACTCGTCAGCTTTTATACGTACCTGTGTAAGATCTCTGAGAGCCAAATGCCATAAAAATGAACAAGATACAAGATTAAAAATTAATGTGAATAGTATAAGTATCACTTGGGCAGCATTGTATTATATTTTGATCCCAGAAAATCCTATTTAAAAAAAAAGGGCGAGGAATAGCTCGGCCGATAGCACTCCAGGTTCGTAATCTGCAGTTCCCAGGTTAGAGTCCCATCTGGGTCAGCTTTGAGATTTATTTCCACAAAACTCTTCACCCTGCCCTCGGTCAGTAGGCGACACCTATGAACTTGGAAAGAGCCGTCCGTCGGATGTGGCTTAAAAACCGTGGATCAGTATGCAGGAGATTCGTACCCTGTGCACGTTAAAGAATACGCTGGATGGCCTTGACGGAAAGCTACCCCTAACAGCTGACCAGTGAGTCCCGTTCCCCCAATCTCTGAGTGTTTGGGGTCCTTGTGTGCCGCTCAGAGGGTTGTAAATGCAACCCAACTGAGCTTGCTTTGAGATTTATTCTGCTAATCCCCACACTACCTGTAAAGTTGGGTTACTTTAATTTCGCTAGCAATGACCTGAATGGCCAAGTCATAAGGACCCCAAGGTCTCACAATAATTATGGGGAAAGGAAATCCATCCAAGTATCATTTAATGTACACAGGGTAATGGCTCTCTCTTCCGAACACGGAGCCACGGCTTTTATGACCCATCCGACGGACGGCGCCTTTTCCAAGCCCATTGTGTCCTTTTTCTCATCGAGGGCCGAATGGGGGTTAACGGTTTTAAATGCAGGCCTAGTAATAACTCGAACCTGGGAACCGCAGATTACGAGCTTGGCGCTCTACCGACTGAGCCAAACCCCCACCCCAGGGAGGGGATAGTAGACGCCCCCCCACTTTGATATTACTAATAGACGAAACGACGACGAAAATCATATTATTCATTCACATATTATATAAATACACATATACAATGATGAACTGTGGATTCATTTTTATAAACCCAATCCTACGTTTTTTTTATTTACCTAATCTTAAAGAAGAAAATATCGATAATTTCAAGGCTATTTCTGGGGAAACAAACTCTGTTTATTTCATTGAGTATCAATGTTTTGAAGCAGGGAAAAAAGTGTCAAGGTCTGAAGCTCGACTGCCATATCTCATATTTACCGAAAAGAGCACGATACGAGAATTACAAGGATGCGAAAACGCTACTGAAGATAACTCTCGGCTAGGTAAACAAAGGGGAGAAGAATGAACTGAATTTCAAACTTTTGCAATGCTTTTAATCTGTTTAGCACAAAATTATACAAAAAAAAAACTGCAGCTCAGCGGTAAAATATCAGCAAAGAAACTCCTAAACCCATTGGCTATGTTCGAATCAAGAATTAACTTTTCTCTTTTGCTATGACTATATTTATGTTACTTTTCTGTCTGATTATTTAGATGTTATAGCTGGAAATAAAAGGGTTGGGTTGTTTTACCTCTGAGCGGCACTTTTTTGCACACCATGGGCTAATTGGCCAGGTCACATGGACCCCGAAGGCTCAGATAAGGTTGGGGGAGGGGACCCACTGGAACAGCTGTTGGGAGACAGATGGTAGCCACCCGTGAAGGCCATCCAGTGTATTCTTTAACGTGCACAGGGTATGTACCTCTCTCCCGCACACGGGGCCACGGCTTAACGTGGTCGTGAGTCCCATCCGATGGACGGCGGCCTTTCCAAACCCATCGGTGTCCAATTTTGCGGAGATAAATCTCAACGCTGACCCTGCTGGGACTCGAACCTGGGAACTACAGATTACAAGCCTGGCGCGCTACGGGGCGGGGGTGGCTCAGTCGGTAGCGCGCCAGGCTCGTAATCTGTAGTTCCCAGGTTCGAGTCCCAGCTGGGTCAGCGTTGAGATTTATCTCCGTAAAATTCCCCGCCCTGCCCACGGTCAGTAGGGGACACCGATGGGCTTGGAAAGACCGCCCTCCGTCGGATGGGACGTTAAGCCGTGGCCCCGTGTGCGGGAGAGCCATACCCTGTGCACGTTAAAGAACACGCTGGATGGCCTTGACGGGAGGCTACCATTTGTCTCCCAACAGCTGTTCCAGTGGGTCCCCTCCCCCAACCTTCTCTGAGCCTTCGGGGTCCATGTGACCTGGCCATTTAGCCCATGGTGTGCAAAGAAGTTCCGCTCAGAGGTAAAACAACCCAACCCTGGCGCGCTACCGACTGAGCCACCCCCGCCCTATGGAAATAAAAGCACCATGGGTTAAACCTCTTTATAATAGAATGAAACTTAAAATGAGTAACAGAAATACCTACCAGAAGCCTGAGGCAATAGTGGGTTGGTTGCCACTTGAAGAAAGCCATCCAGGTAATAGATGCGGATTGTCTTCCTAGTGAAAACGACCCATAAAGATAATGTTGCCCTTTCTACATTGCACTTCTTTCCTAAGTACACAAAGCAAACAAAGTTGCCTTTATCGCCACTTTCTCCTCGGGTTTAAAGGAACAGCCGACCACGTTACGGTAAAGTAACCGGCTGCAAGCGAAAGTTTGGCCGTATGCCAAGCGAGCATGTGCTTCACGTCTTTACTTATTGGTTCATTTCTCCGATTTAAAAACACGAGACTGACATTAAAACATTTGTTAATCCACGTCGGAAGTTGTGCTTAAAAGTAGGATGATTTGCGAGCCAAAAATAGCAACACTTTGCCACACCATAAATTTTATTGTGTAGGTCAATATTCCTGAATCAGGATTGGGTTGTTTTACCTTTTAGCAGCACTTTCTTGCACACAAGGACCGTAAGGGGTCAGAGAAGGTTGCGGGGAGGGGGGGGGGGACCCACCGGGATCATTAGGAGACGGAAGCTTCTCGTCAACGCCATCCAACGTGTTCCTTAACTTACACAAGGTATGGTTCTCCCGCACACGGGTCATGGCTTAACGTCCCATCCGAGGGACGGCGGCATTTCCAAGACCATCGGTGTCTTGGAAAGGCGGCCTCCTACTGATGGAGGACAGGGCCAGGAATTTTGCGGAGGTAAATCTCAATGCTGGCCCAGCTGGGACTCGAACCTGGGAACTACAGATTACTGGCTGAGCAACCCCCACCCCTTCCTCAACCAAAGGTTCATGATTTGTACCTAAGGGATCCGCGAATTCAATAGATTCTATTCATTTGAGTCTACTTTTATTGCCATTACTAATCTGACCTGACATTAATTTTAACCTCGTTTACCAAAAGAAAAAAACGACAAAAAAAAGTGCTTATATTTTTATTTTCTCTTTTGTTTGTCTGTCCATCTGTAGAAAAATTTTAATATATTTATAAAAAACAAAATATTAAATTTCTTTAAAGTAAGATAGGCAGGGGCGGCTCAGCCGCGCGTGTAACTGCACCGGGGCGGCATTTATCATTATTAATATTACTAAAAACAATGTTAATTTAAATTTCGAACATTCAATTTATGTGTTTGCTAGTCAAATTTTGAGAAAAAGATTGCTTAAATTTTGTAAGTATATGTTTTGCATATTGTTTCAATTTTTTGCATTTTATGATCACTTATGTTAAATTTATAATGAAAGGTAAGAATATATAGTAATAAATATATTATCTCTAGTCCATTTTAAAATATATATATATTCTCTCTATATTCGACCCGTGGCCGAGTGGTTAGTGCGCTTTGGCTATTGATCTAAGGGACCTGGGTTCGAGTCCCAGGTAAGGGTTGTTTTTCAGCTTAGGTTCTGCCATCCTCACAGACCTACGTGACGTATATACTGACAAGTCTATCATGTCCCCTATTGACCGAGGGCAGTAGTGTTGCGGAGAAAAATCTCAACGATAGTCCAGTTTGGATACAATCTCAGTCAGATCTCTGTGACAAGCAGCTGCTTGAGGGATAAGAGTTACCACAAGATTTTGGGACTGCGATGATCTCACAAGAGTATGGAGAATGATCGTCAGCCAAAGTTGAAGCCATTACTTCACTATTACGTCTAAGTTCATATTTTGACATTAAAAGTATGTTAACACTTAATAAGTAATCATAATTTGTTTATTATTGCTTAAAGTTAAATGCGGCCTGCCCTATATCGATAAGTAACTGATTTGGTCCCCTTTATGATTTTAATTCCCTTGATCTATGCCTTTCCCCTCATATGTGATATGTATGGTCGTCGGGTCTTTGTCCTTTTCTAACCTATTTTCATTTATTTATTTAATTTCTAGATTAGCAGAGGTTCACATGTTCCGGAGATTACGTGCAAGGTTCCCTGTTACCACGGAAATCTTCTACCGAGAATTAGACTAATATGATATCGAAGTCAACAGGATATTGCTAATATTTTTTTTTAAACTTTCATAACATATCCTTAATTACCATTTGGAAAAGGGACATCTGGACCCAAAAAAAATACTGTCTATAAAGGATTAATTTTTTCTCTGCTTATCTGTTACAGAAAGTCGAGTATATACTATGAACTAGATTAACGCACTCACCTTTCGATTAATGTGGCCAGTCATCGGGCGGGTAGAGTTGAGTCATCATGGATGATCTCTTATGTTCTCTCTTGTCTGCACCTGCAAAAGACGGGAAAACTAAACTTCAAAATGACAAAGAAACCCAACAGACTTAAAAATAAAAACCTTTATAACGGTGAACCTGACCTCTCACCAAGTGATCAAGTAGCGACACACACAAAGCTGCAGACATTTTCAATTTAAAAGTCATTCACTCCGTTACCAACTATTGGCTTCACCTATATGCAATATAAGGATGGTTGTTGCTTGATTACGAAAAAAAGAAGATAGATGAAGTTCAGATATCCTCTGAAAATGCTAGATTCTTATTGGCGTTGATCGCAACTCACAAGAGCGGAATACATCGTGGGAAAGGGTGTGCCATTCTCCTCCAGAAACGAAATTATTAGTTTAACCTTATAGATATAAAAAATTATTTCTCTTGCCGCAGAGATCTTACAAGAATCTGTTAGTACAAATCCTAAACGAAAGGTTTGTTAGGGAGGTGAGACCTCTTTAGAAAGACAGCGCAAGAAACATCCGTGCCTTTGATCTAGAACCAAGAGATAACCACTAGGCCACCTTGAAAGCTTTTAGGTGTTTATTAGCTAGGTTTTGATAGACCTTATGGATGATTCTTATATATGTATAATACGATGATAAAAGATCTTCAGAATTAGGATGTCACACAAAATTTTGAACTAAGTCGTGTCAGTGATTTAGACATAGAAATAAAATAATAATAAGAAAGTATTTAAGAAAGGGATTGGATTGTTTTACCTCAGAGCGGCACTTTTTGCACACCATGGGCTAAATGGCCAGGTCACATGGACCCCGAATGCTCAGAGAAGGTTGGGGGAGGGGACCCACTGGAACAGCTGTTGGGAGACAGATTGTAGCCTCCCGCCATCCAGCGTGTTCTTTAACGTGCACAGGGTATGGCTCTCCCGCACACGGAGCAACGGCTTAACGTCCCATCCGATGGACGGCGGCCTTTCCAAGCCCATCGGTGTCCCCTACTGACCGTGGGCAGGGCGGGGAAATTTTGCGGAGATAAATCTCAACGCTGACCCAGCTGGGACTCGAACCTGGGAACTACAGATTACGAGCCTGGCGCGCTACCGACTGAGCCACCCCCGCCCCCTTTAAGAAAGGGAAAAGGGAAAGGAGGCTAAAAAACTGACTTTGATCGGGGGAGTTGAGTTGTTTTACCTCTGAGAAGGGCTTTATTGTACACAACGTACTAAATGGTAAGGTCACAAGGACTCCAAAGGCTCATAGATGGGGAAGACGATTTACTGGACAGCTCTTAGGAGACAGATGGAGACTTTTATCGCCAAGGCTATTCAGCGTCTAGATTACCAGCTTGGTGCGCTACCGATTGAGCCAACCCCCCCCCCCACCCCCCACCCACCCATCGGCGAAAGTGGAATCAAAATTAAATGTGGATTTTGTTTAGGGGAGCGGCGGGGAGGGGGGTTAAGGCAGAAAATTTAAAAATGAAGATAAAAATAAAAGTTGATGAAAATAATTCATTTTGTCACTGATATCGCAATTTTTGAAACTCATGTCTAATGCTTTTTATTGACTAATATATATATTAAAAATAGTATTTTATGTTATAAAGAGGAGGGGGGGGGGACTCCCAATGCACACAAATTATTTTTTTTCCACATTTAAAATGGAAGATTTGGAGTTTGAGCTACTCTCAGAGAAATAAGTGCTATTGTTCAATTTACGCCTTAAGCTGTCGAGAAAGTGAGATTAGCATATAGCAGACGAGATAACGGATGTCCGGACAGACCTGCATTTCGCCCCCCTTGCATTATGCATTTAGGGTCTCATTTTAATGTCTAACATTTCACATTTCCATAAACCAAACGACCGGTGAGCACACACAATCACCATCCGTATCTTATCCTTCTCCGTCTGACTTGTTTTGCGCGCAATCACAATCAAGGCCTTTCTGCCAACTTGGAATTTTTGCAAACGGAGGCAAATTTCTTTCCGGAAGCACTTGTCCACGTGTCGAGAGAAATCCTATCGTCCAACTTTGTTATCTCCTCTGCACGACTCTTCTGTTAATCGCCACGTGGGGAAATTTTGCTTAACGGACTTCTGCTTTGTTAATCATTTTCTTCCCCCTTTCACTGTAACACCTTTTTCCATTGACTGTGCGCTTTTATATCTCCACGTGCGAAACAAATACTTTTGTAAAAGCGACTAATTGAACATCAATTAATAAATTAAGTTATAGAGGTTGTTTTCAACTACTGTTTAGTTTAACAACTTATCGTAGAAATAGACAACTCGGGGCTGCTTGATTGCATACTTGAAATATGTAATTTTCTTTTACCCCCCAGTGTTAATCACAATGATAAATTTTTTAAAACACTTAATGAGCGCTCAGACTAAAAATATAGTTAAAAAAAGTCCCTTTGGAAGTGAGGACAGACGCTGTAATGATCATAGCATCTTGCCTTTTATATTCACAATTTATCCTTTCATAGAATGAAAGAGCCTCGTTTATTTTATAGTAAGAGTTTTCGCACCATAAAATCAAAATTTCACCATTCCCTTGATGTCTGCATAGAGCAGGGGTTCTCAACGTGGGGTACGCGCTGAATTTTTTTGGGGTACAGCGTGAGAGCTCAAAAATCGCTAGATCTAGTAACAAAGTCGCTAAGTTGGCATTATTATACTATAACTATAGTTTTATCTGTCTATATAAGGGGTAAGCCGTCCCGTGGCCGAGTGGTTAGCGCGCTTGACTACTGATCTACGGGACCTGGGTTTCGAGCCCCGGGTAAGCCATGGATGTTCGTGTTGTTTTTCTGCTGAGGTCCTGCCATCCTCTCAGACCTTCTACTCTGGCATATAAACTGACAGGCTCTTGTCAGACCTCTGTGGCAAGCAGCAGTAGAGATGGCTTCGGCCTCAATTTTTTTGGCAAAAATTTTTTCAATTGGGAGACAGATGGTAGCCTCCCATCAAGGCCATCCAGCGTGTTCTTTAATGTGCACAGGGTATGCTCTCCCGCATATGGAGCTACGACTTAACGTCCCATCCGACGGATGACTGCGTTTCCAAGCCCATCGGTGCTCCCTACTGACCGTGGGCAGGGCGGGAGTTTTGCGTAGATAAATCTGAACGCTGACCCAGCTGGGACTCGAACCTGGGAGCTGCAGATTACAAGCTTGACGCGCTACCGACTGAGCCGCCCCTGACCTTGACGTGAGGCTTCTATCTGTCCAGGTGGATTCAGTGACCAACTCTGAGCCTTTGGGGGTCTTAATACTGGCCAATGTGCGCACTGAAGTGCAGTTCACTGGTTAAAACAGAGATTATGGAAGATCCACGTCAATCGAGACATAAAAATTTCATTCGAATTGTGAATAGTACATACCAATCAATCCAGTCAATCACTCATGCTATCATCAATAATTTTAAAATAACTTTCGCTTTCATATAACTTAATGAACTCCATACAGAATGCTTCTTCCACTCCAAAAATGTGTCTCTGTAAAAATGCGCTTTACCGAACTACATCTTTTGACGAATCTTCAGCACTAACTCAATACCAGGAATACTTTCTCAGCTGCTAATGAAAACATCACAAACAATCGTAAACTATCATCCCATCGCCCGGATATCCATGCTGTTTGCAAGCTTTTCCAACCTCACTTGGAGGTCACCATCTCGATAAGATCCGAATTGGGCAAAATGTTGCTTTGCATAAGGTCACTCAGCAATCTCCATTACTATGGCGCCATCTATTGAAGCGAATAGTAAGACGCAGAGACGAATATGCAAACCACGACTTTTTGAGATTTCATACTTAACTAGATTACCAAAAGTCTCGGTGTCTTCTATATTATGTGCATGGGAAACCACATTTAAAGTTAATTAATTTTTAAAATGACCTTTTGGGGAAACTTTCATTGGAGATCAATTGAAGATCCCAATCAAATTTATCCAAATCGATTTTTTTTTGTACTAATAGTTTAATATTTAAAAAGTTATGGAAGCTGAAGCAGAGTAGTAGTCATAAGAAATATAGTAAAATAAAAAGTAATTGTTATATTAAATATAGAGATTGAATGGAATTTATTTTTAATAATTAAAGACTGATTATGAATTATAATCATGAATCCAATAGTTCAGCTGAATCAGAACCCAGTGCTCGATAGGACCCGTGTTCGACATAATACGTTTATAATTATATATGTAATGTCATACATTGCCTGGTCAACTTATTGTGAACACTTCATCGTGAGCAAAATATCACGAAACAAGCCAATGTATGCAAAATTTCTTGCTGACAATAATAGTTTACGTAATTACTAAGCCCTATATAAGTGCTAAAAGCATGGTGGAAAGCAAAGTCAAGGTCATTGCGTACATATGTACAATGCATATATGTACGTGATGAAAGGTAAGGAGGGGGAGGGTTTTCAGTAAAGAAGCCTCCCACTATGGCCGGGCGTAACTTTGTTAAGCCGCCGATTATAATTAAAAAAAGAATGATTAAATTTGCTTCTTTTTTTCCAATTTCAAGAAAAATAAGAAATTTAAATTACGAAGAGTCCGACAAATCCCGGATCCGACTCATCGGCCTGGGTTATGTAAAAAAAAGACTCAGTGGCTTTAACTATTAATATTGCTATATCAGTAAACTCAATATAATGGTAATTTATCTCTAACATCCTTTTCAAGTCCTTTTCATAAAGTAAAGCAGTTTTTTTTTAGAAACAGCCTTATCGGGTTATTCACTTAATTCCTGCCAAAAAAAATATAATGCCACAATTGTAAATTGTTGATCTTATAGAATCTTTTTTAAAAGGGACTACCGTTCCACTGAAAACAATGTAATCTGCCATCCGTAATCAGATTTGTTAATGGTTTGATCACGCATTTAGTTAGGAGTAGATTAGATTATTTCATTGGCAGAAAATTGAACATGAGGATTAAAAATGTTCTACTTATTAACAAGAAGATCTAGATTAAACCACTGAAAATAATTACTATTAAAAACTTTTATACGGTCATTTGTAGGCGCAAAAAAGATTCCTTTGAACAATTTTATCCTGAAAAATAAGAGGTAAAATGTAGTTAACCTTTCCTGATGAAAAGCTTGTTTGAGTCTCAACTTGTGAAACATTCTTTTACACGTTAAAATCAATGTTGTGTAATTCACCAGAAAGATTAAATTGTTATCTGGTTGAGCAGTTCGTAAACTGCTAGATTTTTAAGTCAGAGATTTTGTTGTTAAACTTTTCAGGATATTTCGATAACTGCTGCCCATCAGATATTTTGCTGAATTCGGATGTGTGTTTGTGACGCTGCGTGACATAATCTTATCAGGATTATCCCTAATCGTGTAGAGAGGCATCTTACCCGTGCAGTTGGAACACTCGAATGATGACTCTTTACAGGCTTTATGATGATGCTCCTGTCCACACTTTTCATGCCTCATTGAATGTTACACACGTTCATAGAATACCCAAATCTCTGAAACATAAGCAGAGAACTACAGAGGGATTGCAAGGGCGAACTTTATAAATCATGATGCCTATCTTTGCATCTTTATGTAGAGTACCATCATTAGAATATACATCGTACTACCAAAACATTAGAGTTGTTGAGTTGGGTTGTTTTACCTCTGAGCTGCACTTTTTTGCACACCATGGGCTAAATGGCCAGGTCACATGGACCCCGAAGGCTCAGAGAAGGTTGGGGGAGGTAACCCACTGGAACAGCTGTTGGGAGACAGATGGTAGCCTCCCGTCAAGGCCATTCAGCGTGTTCTTTAACGTGCGCAGGGTATGGCTCTCCCGCCCACTGGGATACGGCTTAACGTCCCATCCGACGGACGGCGGCCTCTGACCGTGGGCAGGGCGGGGAATTTTGCGGAGATAAATCTCAACGCTGACCCAGCTGGGACTCGAACCTGGGAACTACAGAATACGAGCCTGGCGCGCTACCGACTGAGCCACCCCCGCCCAAAAACATTAGAGAATTCACACGTTATGTCAATTGGAATTTAACTTCGAATATCTATAACTTCTAAAATATGCATTTAATGGAAAAATGTGACAGAAGATAACGATCAGAATAAAGTCTATTTAAATCTCGATTTTGAACAATATTCGTTCCATATTTAAAGAGTTATGGAAGTTGAAATATTTAACAATAAATTATCTTGTCAAGGAAGATATAATTTTGAATTTAACGTCGATCAGTTTTAGAGGAAAAATTGTCCTGAACCGGGTGGGATATGACCCACGATCTGCTAATAACATGCTCTGACCACTGAGCTACCGACCGCCGATCAAGATCACCTGTAATTGATGTTATGAACTTTCTACCAACATTCTCTTCAGTTTATTCAGTTGTATACTCAGAATATACTTCCATCTTCAAGACATGCTTGCTATTGTTTGTTGAGGCTGAGAGCAGCTGAGACAATACCTTCAGGAGACATGGAGAATTGTGTTGGTAGAAAGTTCATAGTATCAGCTAGAGATCTTGATCGGGCGGCCGGTAGTTCAGCAGTCAGAGCACCTGACATGTTGTCGTGGGTTCGTATCCTACCCGGCTCAAGACAATTTTTCCTCTAAAATTGATCGACGTTAACTTCAGAGTGATACCTTCCTTGATAGTTGAACAAATACGTCGGAAAATATCTTTAAATTATCTTGTTTTGTAAAAATCATTCATAATTGTCTAATATTGAAATAATCATTACGCAAACTTCTAAAATTTACATTTATATGATTAAATGATTTGAAACAAAATCTATTATTGAAGTTTTAATTAATTTCTGAGGTCAATTCTTATGACGTATTGCTGTTGTCAAATATTCCAGCTTCCATAACTCTTTAAATACTGAACGACAATTTCCCATAAAATGCCTATTTTATGAGTTATAGAGTTTGAAAAAGAGATTCCCATTGACATAACATGGAAATTAATATTCTAATAAAGCAATGGGATGGGTTGAGTTGCTTTACCTCTGAGAGGCATTTTTTTTTCTCACCATGGGCTAAAATGGCCAGGTCACAACGACCCCGAAGGCTCTCCAGCGTGTTCTTTACGTGCACAGGGTATGGCTCTCCCGCATACGGGGCCACGGCTTAACGTCCCATCCGACGGATGACTGCGTTTCCAAGTCCATCGGTGTCCCCTACTGACCGTGGGCAGGGCGGGAGTTTTGCGTAGATAAATCTAAACGTTGACCCAGCTGGGACTCGAACCTGGGAACTACAGATTACGAGCCTGGCTCGCTACCGACTGAGCCACCCCCGCCCCTTAGTAGGGCAATGTATAACCATTTTGTCAGTTGAATTTCAAATCCATCCTTATTAGCAAAATACTTAACCACAAGCTAATTTTATTAAAATTCTGTTGTCTGGAACAGCAATATTTAAGACTATTAATAACGCCTAATTCATTGGCGTCTTCAGGAATATTATAGAGCAGTTGAACAAATCATATTTCTTTAAGTCTGTCGAAGGCGACAATCAGGATAAGAAAAATGAGGCTTTATGTGTTGTTGTCATTGATTCTAAATTGCCGAATAAATTTTAGAGCTAAAACCAAGTTAGGGACAAATCATTTTGCGAATTTTATACCGTTCGACGGAAGGTACTTTGCTTTTTTTTTCTGCGTTCGTCGAGAATGCTTTTTAATTTTCAAATGTCATGGTCCTGAACTTCAACTTTCGTTGCAGCGTAGAGGAAAACGAAATCGCAAATGGCCACCAAGGCCTCACCCGCAACCAAATAAATGCAACTCGATTACATTATCTCTTTCTCTGCCTTAGGGCATTTCCCCCCACCCCCCACAGTTATGATTAGCAGTTTTCTGCGGTATTTTCCCTAGGAGAAAGGAGTGGCCGTTCAGAAAGTAGATCAAGGTCGTTGGTGTGACCTTGACGTGCAGACGAGAAACACGTAAGAGTGGGAACAACTCTCAGCTCCACCTAACGGCCGAGTGAAGGACCTGCGTTTGACGTTTTGCCAAAAGAAAATGAAGGGAGAAATAATCTGAAATGGAACGAACGAAACAGTGAGGAAATAAAGAGAAAACTCTTGAGTAAACGAGGGGGGAGGGGGGGCAAGTTCCTCCCACTCATTTAACCGTATTGGAGGTTCTCCGTCACCCACCTGATTGACATAACTAGGTGCTGATGGCAAAATTCGTCTTTTAAGGTTTCCACGGTCAGCCTACACCTATGTAAAGAGCAATGGCATATCCTGATAACAAAACAAATTCATGCAAAAAATAAGACATCATCTCTAGGTCGAATCTGGTGAGTAAAACAGGGTGGGGGTTTTGCTTTTTTTTAGATTTTTTTCTTTGTGATTACGACGAGGTCAGAAAGCAGTCGAAAATTTCACCCCATATCTTCGTGCTGAAAGTTGTTGATACACTGTCTCGCCAAATTATTGCGAATGTTTCTTGCGCGTGGTACCATGAAACTGCAACCTACCTACGAAGTCCTGTCAAAGCCGTAAAAGCATGGTGGGAAGCAAAGTCACGTGCGACGGGTAAAAAGGCTGATCTGGTTGACTTCTAAAGGGGGCCTCATCGTTTGAGCGAAATGGGCTTGAAGCATACTTAACGCAGGTAATGGAACTCAGGAGAAAATCATGTGGCACCATATCCCAAGTGGATGGAGAATGGAAATGGTCTCAAAAAACGTTCGCCACATAACATTTTTAACATAACATCTCGCATTTGACATAACGTCAAATGCGAGAGGGAAAGCTCTGACAGGTAGGAATGGATTGCGTTGTTTTACCTCTGAGCAGCACTTTTTTTGCACACAATAGGCTAAATGGCCAAGTCACAAAGACCCCGAGAGCTGAGAGAATGTCTGGGGGAGTGGACCCATTGGACAGCTATTAGGAGACAGATGATAGTCTCCCGTCGCCATCCAACGTGTTCTTTAACTTGCACAAGATATGGCTCTTCCGCAAATTGCACCACGGCTTTAAGTCCCATCAAATGGACGGAGGCTTTTCCAAGCCCTTTGAGGAGTCTTGCGAAGATAAATCTCAACGCTGACTCAATTGAGACTCGAACCTGGGAAATGCAGATTACGAGCCTGGTGCACTATGCACTGAGCCACCCCCGCCCTTGACAGAAAATTACGGGAATTTTTGTTGGCACGAACTGTAGGTCAAAACAGAGTTGCTATAGTTCATTTAGCTGAGAGAGATGATCGTTAGCGGTACATCAAAACCCATTTCAACGAGAACTATGCGCAGAGAATTGAAGATTTTGAAATTTGGTGACTATACCACGATACATACGACGGAAGTGTCAGGTAGGTATTCACGATAATTTAGCCAGGCAGTGTATTTCTTTCCACTTGACGTCTATTCCCACCTGATCTTCTGATGACAGTTCTAATTGTTGGAACCTTGTTCAAAGTCTATGGACAACTAGAATTGACATCTTTTCAAATGAAGCAATCTAGATTGCTTGGTAGAGAGATATTTGAAATCTGTTGCTCTTAGTCCAGAAATGACTTACTTCTTTGCTGTAACTGAATTGACATCTTTTTTTTTATTTGGATAAATCCTACCGTCTTCCATCCGCCTTTCCAAGCTTATCGAGGCCCCTTACTGGCCCAGGTGGGGACTCGAACCTGGGTACTGCAGATTACCAGCCTGGAGCACTAACCACTGAGCCAACACTTTCCACCACTTTAAAATGAAGATACGAAAGGAAAACGAAATATATATATAAATATTTGCAATGATTTAACTATTGCTGGTTGGTTGATTGATAGGGATGCTTTCAATACATAACATACTGGCTCATTTATCCGGCATTGCATCAGTCCTTAACTCAATCAGGTTTCCTCTGCAAAATAAATTGGACTCTCTCTAAAATATGTATTTCGTAGCTTTTCCGATTTCTTAAAAAAATTTCTTTTGAATTCTCTGTTAACCGATGGAACACCGATGGACTTGTAAGATCACCGATGTCCGTCGGATGTAGCATTAAGCCGTGGCCCCGTATGCAGAAGAGCCATTACACATTAAAGAACATGATGGATGACTTTGATGAGAGGTTTTAATCTGTCTCTTAACCCTTTCAGGACCATAAGGTTTCTAAGAGTAAATATTAGTATGTAACTGTTTATTTTAGTTTGTTTAGACATAAAATAAATAAAAATCATAAGAAAAATACATAACAATGTGTAGTTTTTTTATTATTTTATGGGAATTATTTTTCCCAATGGACTATAAAGGTAACACAAATTATAGTTAGGCTTATTATGCAATGTCTTTTATTTATTGGTTTATATAACAAAATGTTAACTAAAATAATACAAAATTATGAAATAAAATTACTATACAAAATGATGTGCTAATTATGATATTCTGCGAAGCAATTTCTTTTGGTTGTGAAGCAAAGATGGACATTGCACAGATGCAACATTATTGCAAAGATGGACATGGACGAAACGTTCCCGTTTACGTAATTGCGTTCGGCATACGTTCTATTTTGACATTCTGTATGAAAAATGCAGATAAGGTTATAATTAAATACGACAATCACCAATTTTAAAATGGGAAAAATGTTTCCCTTAGTCGTGAAAGGGTTAACACCAGTCTAGTGGGTGCCTTCGTCTACTTAATTGTGAACCCTCGGAGTCTAGTGGCCTCATCATTTTGATCATTATGTGCGCAAAAGTACAACTCAAAGTAAAAAACAACCCAACTTTTCTAACGTTTTCCAATCTTTTTCATCTTTTCACTTTTTCTGTCTGATTCTCCTTTCAAATTTTACTGTCATTTAATTTTTTTTCACAAAAATAAATTGTTTTTATCTTTCAATGTCGGGTATTTGCATACCTTAAATCATTTTTCGTTTCTCTTCGGTTCTCTGCCTCGTGCACTGCAACGAAAAGAAATCAATCTAGCTGATAACACGAACGAAGGTGACAGCGCTTGAAAGAGCAGAGTTTTTCACGAAAGATGCCCCTTTGTGACTCTTTTTCTCTCTCTCCTCTTCATCTTTCCCATCCTCCGACACAGTCTACCGCAGCTAGGATTTCTCGTCCCAAGTAGATTATCTTCGCACCGTAAACTGTTACCAGATTTCCTCCCAGATCCTCCTCTCCATCTCGACACATATTGCCGAGGACGGAGAACGTGGAGAGAAGAGGTGGAGGGGATGTAAACATTTTCATCCTCCTCCTCCTCCTCTTCCTTCCTTCGAAGCTGAAGAGATTGGTAATTCCTCTTCCCTTCCAAGTGAGCGCAGACATCCAATGGACAATTCCTCTAAATCCTACACTGCTGCCGGAGAGAAAGTCAACGCTGAACAATTGCGTTCACAGCTCTAAATCAAGTAATCCCCTTTTCATTTTACTGGCGGCCCATCAAAAGAGTCCTTGTTCTCTGGGTTTTAGCAGTTGAAGGGAAACAAGAAGGGGGAGAAGAGGGACGTTGTGGTGATAGGGAGGGGGGGGGGTGCCAGCTTGTACAAGCCTCGTGGGCTCTTTTTAATCCACCCAACACTCCACTAAATCTGCCGTTTGTCGGTCACAAGCAAGAGATTCTTTTCAATGCTTCCTCTCTCTGGAGGCAACGAACCGCGCCACATCCATCCCACTGCTCCAATGGATCGTCTGACGCCTCCCCCCCAAACACAGTGTGGATCGGAGGATTTGTAGAAAGGCCTCAAGGGTGGCTTTATTGGATCGCGATAAATGAAACACAGCTTCGGTTTGGGACTCGACGTGAAATCTTTTCTCTTGTGCCACATCTTGCTCTTCTTAGCTGTCGCTGCCTCTCCGGGGCCTCTGCGATGAAAGCGGCGCACGGTCCGTGAAAAACACCTTTGGCAAATATTGTCTTGTCAGAGTAATACACTGGGGTGGGAAACTCAACTGAGTTCATCTAGCCAAACGTTCACTCCCTCTTTATTTGGAGGAGATCGTTGAGGATTTGGGATTGCGAAATCGAGTGCTGCTCCTCTTCCATGTACTTCGTTTTTGGCCACTACTACAGCCGTTGGAACTCTGTAAAAGCCGAGAAAGGAGGCTTAGGATCGGATAGTCTGCTTTTATTTATTATTCAGAAGGAAAATTAATGTAGGTAAGAGAAGAGGGTAGATAAGAAAATTATAGAGTAGCTGACAACATCATGGAGATAAATTCATCGCAACGATCCGTTTTTAGTGAATATACCGTGCTTAGTTATTGGCGGGATAAGGTGATGTGGGTTATGCTGTTCCATCAGAACGAAAGTAGGATTATGTTGAAGTGCCTGAGTGGAGTTGTCGCATAGAGGGTTTGGAAAGCAAAAAAAAGAGAGTTTTACTCAACAAAAGAGTCTGCGAGTTATTTCCGACGTAAAAATAAAAATTACCAAGTAAAGCGGTCAGCTTTAACAGAAAAAAAAACCTCTCAGTAAAGCTTTTGGGTTTTGTAACAGAACTCTTTTATGTTCACTTTCTTGTTACGGTGACTAACGGTTTTGTTTATTTACAGAAGTATGCAAATCAAACAGATGCTGATAATGAAGGATTTTTGTAAATTAACACGAACAATAAAGGGATCTTCGGCATATTAATGTCAAGGTAAGTGGCTACCAAAGGTTTTTTTTTTTTGACCGAGTGGTTGGCGTACTTGGCTACTGATCAAAGAGGCCTGGGTTCGAGCTCCAGATAAGGCATGAATCTTTTCTTTCTTGCGGTTGTTTTTCTGCTGAGGTCTCACCTACCTCACAGATTTTTGCCTTTGTCAGATCTCTGAATCAAGCAGCTGGTTTAGACAAGATAGCCCCAGAACCCCACCCAACGGGGATGGAAGTGGCCTAGTCCGTTGCATGCCAGGTTCGTAATTTTCAGTTCCTAGATTTGACTCCTAACTGTGACAGCGTTCAGATTTATCTCCGCTGGAAAACACGTATAAAAAAAAACCACCGTTTGTCGGATGGGACGTTAATGTTACTTTCTGTTGAGCCCCCACCGAGGACTCTGATAAGGAGAAAGCTAAGTTTTACGAACAACTTCAGGATATTTTGAATTCTGTCGAGAAGGAAGATTTTATCTTGTGCTGGATGACTTTAATGCTAAAATTGGCGCTGTATGTCATCTTTGGGGACGGGTGATAACTCTTTTTGGCATTGGTAATTCCTGGCTGGCTCGTAAATTTTGGTGCCGTCCCGTGGCCGAGTGGTTAGCGCGCTTGGCTACTGATCTAAGGGACCTGGGTTCGAGCCCCGGGTAAGGCATGGATGTACGTGTCGTTTTTCTGCTGAGGTCCTGCCATCCTCTCAGACCTTCTACTATGGCATATAAACTGACAGGCTCCTGTCAGACCTCTGTGGCAAGCAGCTGCTTGAGGGGGTATTTATTTATTTTTTTTTTAATTGCAATGGCAATGGGGATGGTCTCCTACAGGTAAGTAAACGTAGTGGTTTCAAGATAACTAACACTTATTACAAACATCGCGACACTTAAAAAACATGCATGAGTTTCACAAGATGGGTTGCATAAGAATATGACGGATTGTATATTAACGAACAGCAAATAGGCTATTCTGTTAGGAATACCAGGTCATGTAGGGGGGTCAAAAATGAGTCTGAACACTACCTTGTTAAAATTCTTGCAAATTAAAGTTAAGAACCATTCTGCTAAGGTTAAGAAAATTGCCTATGGAAAGGACGCCATCCATCGGATGGGACGTTAAGCCGTGGCTCCGTATTCAGGTGAACCATATTCTGTGCACGTTAAAGAACATGCTGGATGACCTTGATGGGAGATCTTCCATCCGTCTCTTAACATCTGTTCAGTGGATCCCATTCCCCCAACCTTCTCGGAACCTTTAGGATTCTTGTGACCTGGCCATTGTGATTTTCGAGATATTTTCTGTTTTACTAATGTTGGCAAGATTGTTGACAAATTTTAATAAATTCTTTTTTTCAGAAAAAATTTTGTTCACTTGGATCAGAAGAAACTTGCCATTAAACTTTCGTATGAAAAAAAGTAATAAAAGTAATAACGAACTTTCACAATATTAACGTTACATAAAAGAATAAATCTTAAAATTCCTTTAGGATGTTTAATTTTGCAGGAATTTAAGAGTCGTTGCAATTGAATCTTGACCTGTCGAAATATCTTAGGAGTATCTTACTGAGGAATTTTCATCGATAGAAAGCGTAACGATCAATATTTAATTTTAGTTTATGCCTTATTTTTTGTTCCGAAACGATCTTTTATATTTATTAGAATTATTTTCAATTCCAGCGTGTAAACTGACTTTGCTATTTGACACATTCGGTACATGTTTTTGCAGATTGCAATTTTATGGCATAAAAGCCTCGTTTCTAGATAACTCTAAATTGTCTTCGTTAATTAAATAAAAAAATATAAATAATTACCCCCTCAAGCAGCTGCTTGCCACAGAGGTCTGACAGGAACCTGTCAGTTTATATGCCATAGTAGAAGGTCTAAGAGGATGGCAGGCCCTCAGCAGAAAAACGACACAAACAGTCATTCATACCTTACCCGGGGCTCGAACCCAATAATTAAAGTAACTATATTACCAAATGCATTCTTTAACATATATAATAAGTAACTCTTAGAATAAATGAATTTAGCATGTTAACTTTAGTATTCCCTTTTCCTGGGATGTTGGAAAAGAGGAATATCATGAAGGCAGTATTTTCGGTTTTGAATCGTATGGCCGACTTCTTCGCTCAGCGCTTCTAAAGCCACATTGTTCATCTCGAAGGTTATCGTCAACCAAATGTTGAATTCTATTAAGTATCAGGTCGGGACATGCAAAATAAAATTAAGGGAGTGATAGCGAAAGTAATTGAATTGAACCAGAAAGGACTAGAACACTGTTCCTGTGCTAATGGCTTCTTACGGTTATCACTGTCTAAACATTTTTCTATAACATAATAACACAGGAAATATCCTATAAATATGGTACTCATGAATAGTTAGCTGAAAAAAAATTGAGTTTTTCATGTTTTTTACGCCTCCGTTGTGATTATTAATATTCTCAGTGTTTGTGTGTGTGAGGGGGGTGGGGAGACATGTTTTCTTGCCCTAGATCCTGCCTAGGCACGATTATGCAAGAATTTTGTCAGGAACAAACCTCTACTGAAATTCTTATAAATACTCTGTCATTGGAAATATTCAACACCTCAGTCACGTGAAAACAGAATCATCCTCGTCACTAATACCATTTATTTTTTTGATGGCTCGTGTGGCTTTAACTTGGATATCGACAAAATAGCTTTTTTTTAAATTGAAATATAGAACTAAACAATGTACGCTGTCCCTTTCAAAATATTAGAGAATTTTCATGTCATGCCAATAGAAATCTAGCTTTTAAAATATGCATTTAATAAAAAATGTGTCCTGAGGATAAATTAAATATCATAATCAAATCTATTTAAATCTCAGTTTTCATCAATAGTCGTTCGATATTTTATTAAATCGTTTGAAAAATATTCATTACTTAAGCTTTAATTAACTTCTTAGGTAAAGTCTTTTAACCCTTAACTATTGTGAAATACATATTCTAGCTTTCATAACTGAATACTGAACGAATATTTTCCGAAATCAAGAATTATTCATCATCATCATCATCATCAAGCAGCCATGGGCTACGTAGGTCCTGTCCTACGTAGAAGGAATCTCTCCTGAGCTACATCTGCTGCATCCGGCCACTGCCCACCAATTCTAACACGGTCCTGTTTGACATTGTCTGCCCACCGCATCCTAGGTCTCCCCCTCCTGAGGTCTCTAGGCACAATGTTCATAACCATATTCGCCAATCTATAATTATCCATACGGGCAACATGGCCAAACCAGCGGAGTCTCTCTCTGCACAATATGCTGCTTAAAGGAGGTTACAGACTCCGTTGCCTAACCTCATCATTAGTTACAGAGTTGAACCACCTAATACCCAAGATACTACGTAAGCATCTAATTTCCTGTTATCTTGTTTACACAGCGTCCAAGTTTCACTATCATAACTAACCCTAGAAAGAACCAAACTTTATACAGTCTAATTTTAGTCTTTAGGTGTTTACGCCTCTTTCTCCACAATCTCCATAGATTCTTAAGTCCGGCAGCAATCCCTATTCGTCTGTTAATCTCATGCCGCACATCACCAGTATCTATTACATAGCTCCCAAGGTAATTAAACTGTGACACCTGCTCAAGACTGCAACCATTCAGATGAACTGAATCACAACCTGCCTGACCAATTTTTATCACTTTAGTTTTCTCTCTGTTTATAACCAAACTTACTCTACTACCAGTCTCATCAACAGCTCGAATGAAAGAGTTAATCTCATCAACATCATTTGCCAAAAGGACTAAATCATCAGCAATCGTCATCAGAAATTTTTGTATCTCCAGCCCATTTAAGGCCAAAATCTTTCCCTTGAAGTGAATTTCGCATAACATAATCAATAACCAAACTAAAGAGAAAAGGAGACAAAATGCACCCTTGTCGAACACCAGAAGTAATGCTAAACCAATTGTTACAAAAGCTTTACCAACTCTCACACACGACTCAGTGTTATTATAGAGAGCTTTCATTATGTTAACTAACTTTTATACCATATGATCTGACAATCAACCTCCAATTATGACGATCAACAGAGTCGAAAGCTTTTTTGAAATCAACAAAGCTAGCAACCAAAGGTTTCTGAAACTCTAAACATTTCTCAAGAATCTGCCTATGAAAATATCTGATCCACACATCCCCTACCACTTCTGAATCCACATTGCTCATCACGCAATTGCCTGTCAACCAGATTCTTGATTCTATTAAGCACAATCATGAAAAGAACTTTCCCTGGAACAGAGAGTAGGCTGATACCCCTATAGTTATCACAAGAACTGCGATCACCTTTTTTGAAAACAGGGATAATAATTACTCTGGTAAAATCTTTAGGAACCATGCCTTTATCATAAAAGTTATTCAAAATTTCAGTCATCCAAGTGGTTACCGAAACATTCCCAGCTCTGGGCATTTCTGTAGTAATTTCATCTACCCCTGGGGATTTATGAAGTTTAAGTTTAGGAATAGCCAAAATAACTTCAGATTGTGTTATAGAGCCAATATTAAAGCCCCCAATACATTTATCATCACTACAAACAATGGGAGTAGAACTAACCACATTGTTTAGAACATCACCGAAATGCTCAGCCCACCTAGCCATGACAGAATCCTCCCCTTCTATAACCTTACCTTGTTTATCCTGCAATCCTTGTATGTCTGTCCGTTTTCTACCACATAAAACATTAACTATCTGGTACAGCTCTCTGCTGTTGTACTACCTAACTGCTTCCTCAGCCATGCCATCAAGCCAAAGATTCTTATCAGTAGCTAACTGATCCTTTACACGTTTATTAAGCTCTCTGTAATCCTTTCTATTAGGACTAGTAGGGTACTGATTAAGGACATTCCTGCAGTTCCTTCTTTCTGAAATAAGCTCAAGTGCCTTATCACTCAGATAATTCTGCCTCCTCTGCTCCTTTTTTCCTAAAAGAGTACTGTTAGTGTCCAAAAAAGCCAGTTTAAAATGATCCCATTCTTCCTCAACTTCAGTAGTAAGCATACCATGACTGTCATAATGACTAAGTAACCTATCATGGTAAGCTTTGCTATAACTGGGTCTTTCAAAGCTTCAGTATTAAAGGTAAATTTTTTAAATTTAGTAAAACACCTTTTAAGTTTAAGTTGCAAGACACTTTTAACAAGGTAATGGTCAGATCCAATTTCAGCTCCCCTATAAGATCTGTATTCCTAACAGAACTAGCCCATTTGCTGTTAATTAATATATAATCAATCATATTCTTATGCAGCCCATCAGGTGAAACCCATGTGTACTTATGTATGTCGCGGTGTTTGTAATATGTGTTAGTTATTCTGAAACCATTGAGTTTACTTACCTGTAAGAGACGTTGCCCATTGCAGCTACCAATACCAAAAGGGCCTATCACCCCTCCCCAAAGGTCAGAGTCAGTAAAAACTTTGGCATTGAAGTCACCTAGAACAAGGGTAATATCTCCTTTCTTTACAGAATTCAAAATATCCTGAAGTTGTCCGTAAAACCTATCCTTCTCATCCTCATCGGCATCCTCAGTGGAGGCATAACAGCAGATAACATTCAAGTTTTTAATGCTTGTCTGAAAATTTGCTGTAAGAAACCTTTCATTAATGCTCATATCCTAGAAGAGAACTCTATCTCCCAGCGTGTCTGCTGAGCAGCAGACCCACGCCTTGGTGATGCTTTCCATCCTCCCTCCCTGTAAAGAGAAATTTAAAGTTATTTTTAAGTATCTCACCTTTACCTATCCATCTGGTCTCTTGCAAGCCTAGAATATCTAGGTTACAGCGCTGGAATTCCTGCGGAGGACATCAAGAGAATAATCTCTATGTAATGTGCTCACGTTCCACGTTCCTGCAGAGAGAAAATTATTAGCAGGATTTTTAAAGAAATTAGGTTTATTGAGATTGGTAGGGCCAACAATATCAATCAGTCCCCTGATCGCAGGCATGGGGCAAAGACCTGTTCCTCCTCTGCTAAAGACTGAAGTCACCGATGCTGGTAGGAACTTCAGGCACCACCTTTTCAAGTGGACTTTTTCAAGATCCATATGGCCTGCCTGAGACACATTACTCTAGTTTAGGCTTGACGATGCCCAACTAGCTAAGTAAGGTTCAGGTACCTGCGATGGCCTCTGATTAGGATTATCCACCAGCTGATATAAGGTATCCCATGCATCTGTTCACTTAGAGATGGCAAGAAGCAAACAGAAAACACAGCAGCAGATTCTCCCCCAACAGAGGTCCCCCAGTGCAGCAATTATGAATATTAATTTATCTTCAGTCACGTCTTTCTATTAAATCCATATTTCAGAAATTATAGAGCTTCGAAGTTACTTTTCCATTGATATAATACGAAAATTCTCCAATATTTTAGTAGGGCACTGTATTATGGAGATATAAAAAAAGCACTTTCAAGAAACGCAACATAACAGTGAATATGTAGAAGCTAGGTGATTCCTTTGGGCAGGATATAGTTGTATTTTTTATAAACTTCCTGTATCAATTTTTTCCCCTCTCTTTTTCCCGAAAGAAAAAAAAATATCTCCAAACACACCACCGACAGTTGTATGGAAAAGTACACGCAGCATTGAGATATATTTGTTTATATTGTTAATAAGATGGTTTCACAGTCAGTTGAAGAAATAACAGAATATATGTCATGCAAGGTAAAAATCTTTCGCTGCAGTTCAACCTTTCCAAAGAAAACATTTCATATTTGCTCTGAAGTGAGCATCTTCCGGTTTAGGCAACGGTAGAGGAATGGGTCACTGTCTGTTGATGACCTTGAACTCTGACGTGTCACCAGAGTTACCCTCGCAGACCAACAGGTGCGGCTCTGTTTAGCTAAGGTCAACATTATCAGCAGGAAGTGTAACCGGTCATCTGTTTCCGCTCTTTCCTGCGAAATCTGATTCTGCCATTGAACTGACGTAGCACATTCGTAAGTGGGAGAGGCAAAACATGATAGTAAGGAAAACATCAAAATCTGTTTAAATTATCCGACTTTGTCTGGCAAAATATTCTTACGGCTGGAGTTTTGTATTCAGTTGACTGTGCTCTGAAAAATTTGGAAATGCAAGTAAAAAAATACTCTCTAAGTAAAATATTAGAGAATTTCCATATTATGTCAATGGGAATCTAATTCCGAAGAGGCTCTGTAGCTTTTAATATATGCATTTACTAAAAAAAAAAATGTGACAATATAAATTAAAGATTATAATGAAATCTATTTAAATCTCGTTTTTCATTGTCACTTACTGACACGGGTGGAGAAATTCTAAAAAATGACCAGCCAGCAGTTTTTTAACAAGCAGGGATTTTTTCCTGCTGTTATATGTATTTAAAAAGACCATGTAGCGAAATTAATGATACAATTAATAAACTTTCCTGGAACACTGGAAATATTTGACTGTTATAATTTTTTTTCTAGATTGTAAATTAACAAGCCACTCCAGAAAATTCACTCACCAATGGCAACTGAATTTCCTCAGCCCTGAGTATTAATGATGCTAGCA
This sequence comes from Ryuthela nishihirai, assembly GCA_038380435.1. Classification (NCBI taxonomy): domain Eukaryota; kingdom Metazoa; phylum Arthropoda; class Arachnida; order Araneae; family Heptathelidae; genus Ryuthela; species Ryuthela nishihirai. The sequence continues at coordinate 47,976,262 of JAWZYU010000024.1, read as the reverse complement.
TGAATAAATACTCCTATTTTTCCATTAAACTTTTATATTATTTACTTTTTTTTTAACATAAATTTCGAAGCTCCCTGCGAATATCAAGTTTCTTTTGCGAATCCCCGAGAAATTAAGTTAATTTTTTTCTCCCTCACCTTAGATATCAAGTTCGATTTTTAGTCCCCCCCCCCAAATCAAGTGCCGTTTTAGAGATTCCCCGTTCCATCCTACATCAATTAACATTTTCGAGACACCCCTGTTCCCCCCCAACATCAAGTGCCATTTTCGTGACACCCCTGTTCCCCCCCAACATCAAGTGCCATTTTCGTGACACCCCTGTTCCCCCCCAACATCAAGTGCCATTTTCGTGACACCCCTGTTCCCCCCCAACATCAAGTGCCATTTTCGTGACACCCCTGTTCCCCCCCAACATCAAGTGCCATTTTCGTGACACCCCTGTTCCCCCCCAACATCAAGTGCCATTTTCGTGACACCCCTGTTCCCCCCCAACATCAAGTGCCATTTTCGTGACACCCCTGTTCCCCCCCAACATCAAGTGCCATTTTCGTGACACCCCTGTTCCCCCCCAACATCAAGTGCCATTTTCGTGACACCCCTGTTCCCCCCAACATCAAGTGCCATTTTCGTGACACCCCTGTTCCCCCAAACATCAAGTGCCATTTTCGTGACACCCCTGTTCCCCCCAACATCAAGTGCCATTTTCGTGACACCCCTGTTCCCCCCCAACATCAAGTGCCATTTTCGTGACACCCCTGTTCCCCCCCAACATCAAGTGCCATTTTCGTGACACCCCTGTTCCCCCCCAACATCAAGTGCCATTTTCGTGACACCCCTGTTCCCCCCCAACATCAAGTGCCATTTTCGTGACACCCCTGTTCCCCCCAACATCAAGTGCCATTTTCGTGACACCCCTGTTCCCCCCAACATCAAGTGCCATTTTCGAGACACCCCCGTTCCCCCAACGTCATGAAATGCTACACCACTGCGTATATATATATTTTTTTTTTTTGTAGATATGGCCTGTAACTTGGGTTTTCAAAGTGTGGGTCGCAGTTTTTCGAAGAACGTAATGAATTATTAGATTTCATTATAAAGGTTCGTACATTGTAGGGAACTGTGAAGAGTCGGCATAAATTTATCTGTGAATCTATGGAGTGGCATTATGAAAAACCTTCGATTATTCCTTTCGCTCCATATACTAAAATGAACGTCATGATTCAATTCTTAGTTGCAGGGTTCGCCTTTAAGCATGGCCCAGCTAGCCACCTGCGTAAGGCCGCCAATTCATTTTATACACAGAGGAAATAATCATTCGTTTATTTCCTCTGTGTATAAGAATAATTGAAATAAAAGTATGCTTTTAAATAACAGGGCTCACTATCATGACTATTTAAAAAAACGAAAATTTATTAGAATTACAGAACAGCGAAGTTCATAAGATCGCTCTTGATTACTTCGAGCAGCCAATCCCTAATGTGCTTTGGTTGAGAATTTTCTCTGCTTGCGAGAAAGGGAACATCGATGGGCTAGAAAAGGTCGCCATTCGTCGGATGAGACGTTAAATCGTAGCCCCTTGTGCAGGTGAGCCATATCCTGTACACTTAAAGAACACCCCGGATATCCTTGAAGGGAGGCTACCATCTATCTCCCAGAAGCTTTTAACCCTTCCCTCATCCTTCTCTGAACCTTTGGGGTCTTTGTAACCTGGCCATTAAGCCCACTGTGTGCAAAAAGTGCCACTCAAAGATAAAACAACCAGGCTCGCTTGGAGCCATTGTCGGATCTGCTCGTCCTTAAAGAATTTCTGGTTTTCAAGCTTTCAATTGAATTTCGGTAAGTTTAGCAAGATTAACTCCAAAAAGTAAGCACTGCCGAAAATCCGATTCCGAACTGTGGCTTAGAGTAAACATACTTAGACAGAAAAAAGATTAATGATATTTCAAATCGTGGAAAATATTTCTATTGCAGAACGAAAAGGGAGTTTTGCGGAGATATATTTCAACTCTGGCCCAGCTTGGATTAGAACCTGAGAATTGCAGATTACGAGCCTGGCGCGCTACCGGCTGACCCCCTCCCAGAACAAAAGATTTGTTTGTTATATATGTTTCTTTTTTTAGAAAAATAAAATCATGAACACATCTTTAAAATTTTAACTTAACACCGCTTTATACAAACAGTAAAAACTGACTAAATCTTTTGTTCTGAGGCGGGGGTCAGCCGGTAGCGCGCCAGGCTCGTAATATACAGTTCTCAGGTTCTAATCCAAGCTGGGCCAGCGTTGAAATTTATCTCCGCAAAACTCCCCAACCTGCCCTCGGTCAATAGGGGCGGTCTTGGTAGGGGACACCGATGGGCTTGGAAAAGCCACCGTCTGTCGGATGGGACGTTAAGCCGCGATCTCGTGTGTGTGAGATCCATACCCTGTGCATGTTAAAGAATTTAACTGACCAAATGCATACCATTGGCATCGATAATGCTAAAAGGTAATGCCTAATTTAATAAAATGCTGGATAGTCTTGACGGAAGGCTACCATCTGTCTCTTATCCACTGGGTCCCCTTCCCCCAACCTTCTCTGAGCCTTCGGGGCCCTTGTGACCTAGCCATTTAGTCCATGGTGTGCAAAAAAGCGTCGCTCAGGTAAAACAACCCAATCCGACTTTTGTTCTGCAATAGAAACATTTTTGATTTAAAATTATCGTTAATGAGACGAAGTTAATACATTCCATCTTGCGCACTAAATTACATGTTTCATGACACAATTTATTAAATTAGGCATCACCTTTTATCATTATCGATGCCAGTGGTGTGCATTAGGTCAGCATTATATTAGTTAAGAAACAGTGTGGGTGCTTCCAGAACGATTATCAGCCATTATCGTATTACACTTCGTACATGACGTCACCGTTCGCTGTGACATCACGTGGCTATTCTGCGCTACGTGCAGTCGGGAAGCCAGGAGTTCAAGTGACCCACTTTCGGAAGGAATCAAAACGAGTTCTTCAAGATCACTGGCGATAATTATCCCAGCCTCTGGCGACTCGGATACCGGTTGTGTTTTCGTTTTGTTGATGCCCAAATCTCCAGCTTCAACGGGTGGTGAATTTATTCTCGTTTCAACCTCTCTCACTTCATCAGCGTAGGCGCAACACAAACAATCGAGTTGGCGTTTGCGAAATCAACCCACGCTCAAGTTCTTTTTATGGAGATTCTCCAGGTGCAACTTTGTAATTTTAAAGACGATTTGAGCTAATGAACTTTTACTCAATGTTTATTTATTGTGTTTACTTAGATGTGTGGGTTCTCAGAGAAAGACCAAATTGCGTTTTTTCCTCGATAAACTAAAATATTATTTGTAATGATTTTAATTAATTAAGGATTAATTTTAAATTCTTCTAAAAAAGAGGCCTGGAACCTTTTTCAGACCAAGGAACTCTTCAAAGCGTTCAAAGAGGAACTGGCGAGCTTTAAAAGGTCTAACGACAGACTTAGTGAGCACCAAAGGGTCTAACGACAGACTTGTATGAACAGCATAAGTTCTAACAACAGATTCAGTGAGCACCAAATGCACTCCTATAGTATTAAATATATATAATCTATACAGAAGGAAAAAAGTAATCAGTTCGGATTACAGACGGTGTAAATAAAATTTCAGACTACACAGTCTCTGAAAGGGTTAAAATGTCTATCGATATGACTTTTCAGAAAGATTGAACTGTATATATTCGTATTTTTAGAGTAAAAATGGAAAATAAAAAACCCTATACTCCTAACGTTCAAGTGATGTTTAAAGCTGGTATTAAATGGATTGGGTTGTTCTACCCCTGCAAGACACTTTTTGGCACACAATAGCAAGATCACGAAGACCCCGATACCTCAGGGAAGGTTGGGGACCCACTGGACAGCTGTTAGGAGACAGGTGGAATCCCGTCAAGGCCATCCAGCGTGTTCTTTAACGTGTACAGGGTATGGATATTCGATGGACAGTGGCTTTTCCAAGCCCATTAGAAATTACTGACCAAGGGCAGAACAGGGAGCTTTTCGGAGATATATCTGAACGTTGGTCCAGGTGAGACTCGAACCTAGGAACTACAGATTACGAGCCTGGCAAGCTACCGACTGAGCCACCACCGTCCTTAATATTAAATGATTCCTGTAAACAAATACCTGTAGTTATGTAAATAATAAAATGATTCTAAATGATTAATATAATTGCGTAAATAACTTTAGAAGTTGTACGGTTTTCATTTTTCCTTGTGTTTAACACGTGCATCAAAGAAGAGGCCTCGAGATATAACTTAGTCTTTCACGTGTGGCTAGCTGTATACAGATCTCACTGATGAAAGAAACATGGCGGCGATCATCACTGAGACATGCAAAAATTATAATAAATTTCTTTCTTGTTTCGAATTATAAACGAATAGAGATAAATATAAATAAGATAAAGATAAATAAATATAATATTAATGATGATAAAAATATAATAGAGATAATTATAAACGGCTTTTCCTTATCATACTATGCTCTTTTGTGATTTTTACATACGTTTATAAATATTAAACGCAACTTAACAGCGGTAGAAAATCTCGTATTCCAACAAGGCATACCTTTTGGACGATGATGCGCACAAGGTCAGGTCCCAGGTTCTAGTCCTAACGGTGAGGATATTGAGACTTTATCTCCGCTAACCCCCACCCTGACCTCGGTGAGAAAGGGGGACCGATGGGTTTGGGATGGTTGCCATCCGTCCGTGGTCAAGGTGAGGTTATGTGATTACAACCCCCCTCCCCCACACAAAATCTACCTTGAGGGTTCCAAAAATACAATCTCCAAAAATCACAAACATGTCATCCTCCCTCCCTACATTGGAACTTTCCGAGTGCGCCAATGCGTTTGGTAACTTTGATGACGTTGGACCTGACGGATGATTGTTCAGCTATCTGGCGTAGATATATTTCTGGAGAACTGGAACAGTTCCCATTCATTTCCGCCTCCCCCTCAACTAGAAAATTTTGTTCATATTTAGCTCAGGACTGAAGCTACGTTTCTGGACCTAGCTCTGGCAAAATTATTCTTGTTCAGAATATTTTCAGAGAACATTAAAAACAATCAGTACTGCCACTTGTTTCTGATGATTAACCAGGGATTTTTTAAACTGCATTCTCAATAATGAAATCAATAAGAAAGTGTTGATTCTAATAACTGTAAGTTGAAATCACGAAGAATTGTTGTGACTTCGAAACTGAAGGTATAAACGGTTTAAAATAGGTTGAAATCTAACTTATTTCATTCAATACTTCTGTTTTAAATCTTTCCGAAATTCCACAAAACATAATTCTTCGTAGATATAATCGAAACCAACACCACCAAAGACAATATCCTTAAGAGCTAATTAATCACGGTTTTAGTCTTTCACGGAAAAGAAAAACTAACGTCAAGTTCCTCTCCGCTGTCTACAACAGCTAAAGATTTTTTCTTCTTCATACCATCTCTTCGAAAATGAACATATTTCAACTCTTCTAACTTTTATATTTTCGAAAATTAGGAAATTATCGAAAATAAAAAAAAAAAACTAAATGCACTCTCAAGCAACTGCTTGCCACGGAGGTCTAACAGCAGCCTGTCAGTTTATACGTCATAGTAGAGTCTGTGAGGATGGCAGGATCTCGGCAGAAAAGCAACACAAACATCCATGCCTTACCCGGGGCTCGAACCCAGGTCTCTAAAAGAAGATCAAATTGTTTTTAAATAATATGAACCCGAAGTTTCAATTATTAAATTTGATAACTTATTGTTAAATATTCATTTCTATAACTCTTTAAATACTGAACGACTATTGTTTGTAAACCGAGATTTAAACAGATTTGACTATGAACTTAAATTTATCTTCAGTCACATTTTTCTGTTAGTTACATATCTTAGAAGTTATATAGCTTCGAAGTTAAATTCCCATTAACACAACCTAGAAATTTTCTATTTTGGTGAGGCAGTGTATTATATTTTTGCTTAGAAGACAGACAATAAAATGTCTCATCTTTAATCTTACTTACGGAGGGGGGAATTCGAAAAAGCTGACCATCCAACAGTTTTGTACAGTCGCTCAAAAAGTATCCGAACACTATGGTTGATTTCAGAATTCAGAAAAAATATCTAATTAGTGATTCACTAATTTCTAAAAAAATCGTTGCCAGATATTTTTTTCTGAATTCTGTAATCAACCATAGTGTTCGGATACTTTTTTGAGCGACTGTACCACAAGCCCACAGAAAAGGCATATCCTAGAGGGGAGCGAAAAGGAAAAACTTTTTCCTGTGCATGAAGAAGAGCATGCAACGAAATTAACGATGGCATTCAAAGGTCAAAGTTCATTCTAATCCCTTGAAAAAATTTCGCTGTTAGCTTTTCCTGGCTTTCAAAATTATAAGCCACGACAGAAATTTCACTCTTAATTTGGCGAGTGGGCGAATGATATTCACAAGCCGGCCGTCTCACTTATGTTGCATTAATCTGCTTACAAAAAGCAATTTCAAATATAAAGAGGAAATGAATTTCGTTAAAGAAGCAAACTATTCCTGCCACACGAAACGTTGCCCCTCTAACTCGTCATCTGATCCATTTTACTTTATATAACCTATCGAATATCATGCCTCATAACATTTTCTCATCGACGCGAAGAATTGTTGTGACTTCGAGCCATTCAGAGCACAGTCCCTTAAGCGATGCCCTTCTTGATAATGTGACAGGATTAACCATCGCTGCCTCCCGACCAAGGCAAAATGTAAACACTCATTATGCCACAAGCATTTGTTTTGTTTACCACAATTCCCCTCTCCTCCCCCCTTCCAACCCTCGACACTTTTTCTCGCTCCTTTGCTCAAATGAACGCCATCAAGACCGACAACCCGAAGGTTGCCTAGATCACTGGGCCAGATACACAAGCGAACGAGGAAAAATGAAAGTGGCTCCGTCATTGCTCCGCGGCGCTTCGTGCCAGAAAATGAAAGTAGACCAAGGTTGAGACACGCCCCACGCGCGATGTGAGCTTATGTCCTGCCGTTGCTCTGCCGCCTGCCTGCCGGGTGTTCGGCCGACTCTCTCGCTTCCTAACTCCCGGAGAGTCTCCGAGAGCGTCGTAATGCGATCCGGCGTCATGATCGACGCCTTCTTGCGTCAGATTATCAACCTTGTTCGGTTTCATTCGCTGGAGTGATTCTTCCTACTCAGAGCTGTTATGCGGATTCTTTAAAAATGTTTCTCCCATTCGCTTCTTCCTTGACAGAAAGAATGGGCTGATTTGTTTGCTTCTGACAGATACTTTTTTGCACACAAAGAACTAAATGGCCAGGTCACAAGGACCCCAAGGGCGCAGGTAAGATTGGAGGAAGAGCACCCACTGGACAGCTGTTAGGAGACAGATGGTGGCCTCCCATCAAGGCCATTCAGCGTGTTCTTTAAGGTGCACAGGTATGGCTCCGCCACGGCTTCGCGGCCATTCCGACGGACAACGGTATATCTAAGCACAACGGTGACCACTTTCTGACTGAGTTTAGCGGAGACAAATTTCAACTCTCGCCCAGTTGGGATTCGAACCTGGGAATATCAAATTGCTATCCTGTCGCACTACCGACTGAACCAAAGTAAGACAAGGGATCTTAATCTACTTAATTTGGCAGTTCGACCCTGCTTATTGAGTGGGATGTTTTACCTCTAAGCATCAATTTTGTCTCAGATGGATTAAATCATTAAGGTCGTAAGGACCCCAAGGACTCAGAGAAAGAAGAAGAAAGTTTAACTAGCCAACTTTTAGGAAACAGATTGAAGCTTTCCGTGAAGGCCATTAACGTACATAGAGTATGGCTCTCCTGCATTCGGGACCACGGCTTAAACGTTACATCCAACGACCGATAGTCTTTACCAAGCCCCTCAGTAGTCCCTTTCTCGCCAGAGGCAGAATCAGGAGATGAACCTAGGAACATCGTGTTTCGAGCCTGCTGTGCTACCTGCTCAAAGGATGGGATCCGAATGAATACTGATAAGCTCAGGAGGTGAATTAATAGTATATATAATAGAGGAAAGGGAAGAATAAATACACGTACACTCAGCGATGACAGGAACAAAAGAATTATGTTAAATGGCGGAGTTAAGGGAAGAATATTGTGAAATCCCAAAGGGTGGGTTATTTTACCTCTGAGCGGAGCATTTTTGCATACAATAGGTCGTAATCTGCATGTTCCACGTTCGAGTCCTAGCTGGGTCAGCGTTGAGACTTATCTCCGCAAAACTCCCCGCCTTGCCAGGTCAGTAGGGGGGACAGATGGGTTTGGAAAGGCCGCCGTCCGTCAGATGGGACGTTAAGCCGTGGCTCATATGCGGGAGAGCCATACACTGCACATTAAAGAACACGGTGGATGGCCTTGACGAGAGGCTACCATCTGTCTCCCAACAACTGTTCCAGTGGGTCCCCTCCTCCAACCTTATCTGAGCCTTCGGGGCCCTTGTGACCTGGCCATTTAGCCCATTGTGTGCAAAAAAAGTGCCGCTCAGAGGTAAAACAACCCATACAATAGGCTAAATGGCTAGGTCACAAGGACCCAGAAGTGTCGGGGAAGGTTTCAGGACCCACTGGACAGTTGTTGGGAGACAGATGGTAGTCTCCCGTCAAGGACATCCAGCGTGTTCTTTAACGTGCACTGGTGTGACTCTCTCGCAGGAGGGTCACGGCTTAACGTCCCATCCAACGAACGGCGGCCTTTCCAAGTCCATCGGTGTCCCCTACTGACTTTCGGCAGGGTGAGGAATTTTGTGTAGATAAATCTCAACGCTGGCCCAGCGGGACTCGAACCGGAAATTGCAGATTACGAGCCTGGCGCGCTACCGACTGAGCCACCCTGTACCCAGATGGGTGGGACACCAGTGGATGCTATGAAACTCAGGAGCCGGGGGGGGGGGGGAGAATGTATCGGTGCTGGTAAATACGGAATAAACATTAAAACTTGAATGTCTTAACGTGCACTGCTTTAACGTGCATAACCTGAATGTTTTAATACCTGCTTTAACGTGCGCAATTTGAATACTTCAATGCCGCTTAAAAGTTGTCATTGGTTCCCACATCTCTAGCATTTATTCTTCTGCCCACTTATGAATTTTGAAGTATATATTTATCCTCTAAATATATTACAACTATCATTTTGAGTCAGAAGACCAACTGGATTGTGACCTGAACTTACTCACCAAAGAAGTTTCACTGAATGATGAAACCGAATTTATTTCAACTCTTTTATCAATATTGAAAAAGATAGCAGATTCCTTTATCATTCAGATTAAATATAGCAATTCTTTCAGGATCGTTTATCTGTCCACTAAGATTTTGCTCCCAGACGAGTATGGTTCTGGTTACCGAAGAAACTGAGCATCATAATTTCGTACCAATTATGAATGGATCTTTTCTTTTTAAAGGATGATTTTTTTTTAGGATGTTACTCTTATAAGAGTCATGACTTTTTTAATTGTAATAGATCTGATTTTATTTCCATAAATAAATCCTTAAAGTGGAATAATTTGTCTCTCTGAACAATAATTTAGAGAAATCCTTCAATTCCATATTGGTCATTACGCAATTTGTAATTATCGCAGCACTCTGTAAAAATAACAACTCCTTTTCAGTAGTAGGGGCGGGGGTGGCTCAGTCGGTAGCGCGCCAGGCTCTATTCTGCAGTTCCCAGGTTCGAGTCCCAGCTGGGCCAGCGTTGAGATTTATCTCCGCAAAACTCCCCGCCCTTCCCACGGTCAGTTGGGGACACCGATGGGCTTGGAAAGACCGCCGTCTGTCGGATCTGACCCTCCCCCCGAATAGGAGCCACCTTGTCTAGGTGGGGGGCTTGAGGGCCTTAGTGAAGTTGAAGGCTCTGCTGACCGGAGTGGCACCGTTGGACAGGCTAAGATGGAAGGGCCGGATTAAGAGCTCCCGTCACGGGCTCAGAGGCAACTTGGATTGTATATCCTTGTTTGTGGCGATCCGGGACACAGATTAAATTTAGGTTTTGACCGATGGATGAACTTCTATAGTATTGTTCCCCATAGGCAGTAGTGGGGTGAGCTGTATCTATATGGTGCTGTCTTGCCCTCGACCGTAGTTAGTGGAGATTTTGACATTATCCCTATAGATGGCATGCAGTCCTTGAATTACGATATATCTGGGTTTTGTCATTCATTTTAATTTCCTGTCGGATGGGACATTAAACCGTGGCTCCGTGTGCGGGAGAGCCATACACTGTGCACGTTAAAAAACACGCTGGATGACCTTGGAGTGAGGCTACCATCTGTCTCCTAACAGCTGTTCCAGTGGGTCCCCTCCCCCAACCTTCTCTGAGCCTTCGGGGTCTGTGATCTGGCCATTTAGCCCATTGTGTGCAGAACAGTGCCCCTCAGAGGTAAAACAACCCAACCGTTTTCAGTAGCATAACTATAAATGACAGGCTCCACTGTATACAGTTCATTCGGGGGCCCATTAATTGGAGGACAATTTAATATAATTTTTTTTTCCGCATCTTTAGTCCATTTTGGCTTTTTTGTGGCTCCAACCGGTAATCGGATAGTCTGAAAGACAGCTGCACAGTACAAAATAAACACTCGCATATCATCACTGCGCGCCGGCGAGAGTTGACTAAATAAGTAGTGTGCCAAGCTCGTAATCCGCATTTCCCGGATTCGAGTCCCAACTGTGCCGGCGTTGAGATTTATCTCCGATAACTCCCGTTCTGCCCTTGGTGAGAAAGGAGGACACCGATGGGCTCGGAAAGGCCGCCATTCATCGGATAGTATGTAAAACCGTGGTTCCGTGTGTAGGACACAGATATGGCTGCTTACGTTAAAGAGCACGCTTACGTTAAAGAATGGTCTTTACGGGAGATCAGCATCTGTCTCCTAACTGTTGTCCAATGCTGTTAGGTGCACCCTTCCCCCAATCTTCTCTGGTTCTTTAGTCTAACAGCTGTCCAGTTTACCCTCACCCCCAACCTTCTCTGAGCCCTTAGGGTCTTTGTGACCTGACCATTTGGCTCTTTGTGCAAAAAAGTGTCATTCAGAGGTAAAACTGTCGAACCCTCTTCCTTGACACTTTATATTTACAGTTTTTTTTAACTTATTTAATAACTCATTTTTTTTGCTCATAATGGGTTAAGCAGCCAAGTCGTAAGGACCCCAAAAGGTGATAAAGGTTGGGAACGGATAAATGATATCCACAGGACAGTTAGCAACAGACGAAAGCCTCCGTCAAAATCTTCCCTCTCGTAAATTCTGAAGTTTCGTCTGTTGAAAGCATGCTGAACGTTATCAAGTAGTGTCTGATGCTGAGGAGAGGAAAGTGAAACCAGTTCTGACACGGCAGTGGCCTAGACCTACACCAGCCAATCACAGCCAGAGAGAGAGTGTGTGGTCAGGGAAATTCAGATCACCGCAAAGCATCTGCAAATGACGGAGAATCTTCCCCACATACCGCAACACGTGGGCGATGGATAGGATAAGGTAGAGTAGGAGCGGGAGGAATGGGAAGAGGAGGAGGAACAGTTAATGTTGTCGACCTTAACCTAAACCCACTGGCTCCAGGCCTTGTCACATCCACAAGGTTGCAACCTTTGACAAAACCGGTGCAGGTGCGCTGATCCGGTCTTAAATAGGCCACTTCGTCGTCTCGTGCACCTCGCGCTTGTTTGTTAAGTTCAGAGGCCACACTTGATTGATAAACAGGCGATGTTTCGAAGTTCATGCAGCGAGTTGTAGCCAAAACGAAAAAAAAACACTTTCTTCGAAATGGGCGGAGGGTAATGAAAAGGGAAGGTCGGTGATTTACCTAGAAATAATCACTTGGACAGACGATCTTTTTTTTCTTGGTACTCTTACAAAAAGTGCAACTCTCGAGCAAATATGTAAAAACTTTTGCTTCCCGTTTTGATTAATTATCTTTATTGTTATAACCGAAACGAAAGAGTATCAGCGGCTCAAGGTTTATTGTTGGTGACGTAATGATGGCGTATGGTGATTAGTTACGGTGTTTGTTACGAGTTAATTGCTAGACTGAAGAATTATTTGCTTCTGTGCCATTACGGCTTCTCCTTTTTTTAGGAGTTTATTTTATACCGTTTAATAACTCCCTTTTAATATCAAGAGACATGTCTAGTGAATATTTTTTAGGGATATTTTAATAAAATTTTTGTCAAAAGGTACTTTTCGGACGGAGACAGAGGTTAAGTATAAAATATAATAACATGTACAGTCGCTCAAAAAAATATCCGAACACTACAGTGTGTCATACTTGTGTCATCATACTTGTGTCACGTAAAACGAAGGTTGCCAGAGCAGTAATTTCTAAAAAAAATCGTTGCCAGATATTTTTTCTGAATTCTGTAATCAACCATAGTGTTCGGATATTTTTTGAGCGACTGTACTAGTGGGCATCCCGAGATCCGTCACACCTCTTTGGAGTAACATGTACTCTTGAACCTTCTTCTAATGGAAGCATTGGGGCGGAGGTGGCGGGGGGAACTCAGTTGTCAGTTGGTAACGATCCAAGTTCGTAATCTTCAGTTTCCAGGTTCGAGTCCCAACTGTGTTAGAATTAATGTTTATCTTCGCTATTCTGTCGTCGTCGATCAGAAAGGGGACGGCTTGGAAAGGTAACCGTCCATCGGAAGGGCCGATAAGGCATGGTTCCGTGTGTAGGAGAGTCATAACTTGTGCACGTCAAAGAACACGCTGCATGGACGGGCGGATTCGATCTGTCTCCTAACAGTTATTCAATAGATCCTCTTTCCCAACCTCTCCTGAGCTCTTGGGGACCTTGTGACCTGGCCATTTAGCCCACTGTGAGACTTATAAGCTTCAAAATCGTTCTCTTTCCTTAAATCTACCGTATTTTACTGAGCTTTTCCTCTGAATTGTATTGATGCATCCACTGGGATAAATGGCAATGTGGTGAAGAAGGTCAGGGAAAGGGAGGGAAACCGTGGTGGGATGGAATTGGCTCCGTCTGGCTAGCTCGAGCCAGACGAAGCCAATTCCATCACACCACTGAAAATAAGGGAGCCGGTGGAACAGTAACTAGAGTTAATTCAAGAGCAGATGCATTGCAATGCAATCCATATGTAATCTATATTAAATTAAATTATTATATTGTGACGTTATTGTAATTATCTCTATATTTTTAATAGAAAAGATTCGAATAAAAATTCGAACAATTGAGACTCGAACCTGGGAACATCAGATTTCGAGACTGGTGCTACTGACTTAGTGAATACCAGCGCACCTGCCCCATGAGGAAGAGAGGGGCGGGGATGGCTCAGTCGGTAGCGTGAAAGGCTCGTAATCTGTAGTTCCCATGTTCGAGTCCCACCTAGGCCATCGTTGAGATTTATTTCCTTAAAATTACCCGCCTTGTCCTCGGTCAGTAGGGGATATGGATGGACTTGGAAACACCGCAGTCCGTCGGATGGGATGTTAAGCTGTGGCCCCGTGTGCAGGAATGCCATACGCTGTGCACATTAAAGAACACTCTGGATGGTCTTAACGGGAGGCTTCCATCTGTCTCCTAACAACTGTCCAGTGGGTCCCCTCCTTCAACCTACTCTGAGCCTTCGGGGTCCATGTGACCTGGCCATTTAGCCCATTGTGTGCAAAAAAGTGACGTTCAGAAGAAAAACAACCCAAGAGAAAGAAAATATTCTTTAGAGAAATCAATTTGAAATGGGGATCGGGGGGGGGGGATTGATTGCATGTGATGTATGTGCAGTAGTTAGGAAGCAAAATAACCTGTGGTGAAGGTGAGAGAGAATTATTCAAAAAGAGAGATGAAATGAAAAATACGACCCAGAATGGGACGTAATAAATTTTCACGGACAAGAGGTGAAGACAGAAACAAAATTACACTTCAATAGTGTCTCTTCTATATTTTTTTACCTGATTCGTTTTCCATATTGGTTTGAAAATCAAACAACTTTCTTTGTTTTATTTTTTGTTTGATTTTTAATCACACATCCTACGCCAGTCACTAATCTTGCCTCGGGGGCTTGATGTGTGACTCGGTATCGCCATTTCAGTAGACTCAAGTATGAACTATACCTCTGGCAAATATCGAATGCTCGTTTTCAAAGAGAATGAAGTTTTTTACAGCGGATAATGATACTAATGAATGATTGGCAATTCAATTATCTCTTAAAACGAGAAAGTTTACTTACTCCTTTGAGGTTGGGGAGAATTATTGCTCTCCCCCCAATATAATTACCAAATTAAAAAAATTTGATCTTCCTATCCTCTGGGAGGGGGGATATTTTATTTATTTTGGGAAAAACTATTTATCGCTTTATTTATATTATAAGCTTTAAATTACATGTTTGTAATGTAACAAAAGCGTGAAATAAAATTGAATTGAATTTGGATTGTACCATTCTTTCAGTTTGGTTGCCCGTGAATTTCGACACATTAGCCGTATGCATGTTAAAGTGTCTGTAAAGACAATGTACAATACAATGTACAAATATGGAATATGATAGAGCTTAGCCTTTTAGCTAATTACAACATTAAAAGGGTCGTTTGATAGTTTTCTCCGCTAATCACCACCCTCCCTCAGTGAGAAAGGAGACGTCTTTTGGATAGAAAAGGCAGCCGTCCATTGGATGTGACTGAAACCGAGGATCTGCATATATACGAAAGCCATGCCCTGTGCATGTTACAGAACTTTATGGATGGACTTGATGGGCTGCTTCCATCTGTATCATAACAGATGTTCAATGGGTTCTCATTCCCTACTCAACTCTGAGCTCTTGGGCTCCTTTATTACTTGAATTTTTAGCCCCTTGTGTGCCCAAAAGTGCCGCTTAGAAGTGAAACAATCTAACCCAAGTGGTTTTCACTTTAAACCATTTTTAGAGGTGCAAGAAATCCTCATTCGCAACTCTTAATTGAGATTTTCTTAACCTCAACTCAAAAAAAAAAAACCTGGTAAAAAGCTTCACGACGACTAATTATCTTTCATTTCAATAATGAAAGAAGATTATTTCGTATCTTAACCAATCTTTCGTCTGTGCATTCAAAAATCAACCATTAATCTTTTCTTCCGTTAATCCACAAACCATCTCTTCTTCAGCCTTGAAGTATTATTCTTAATAGAAGCTCGAACGGCAAAGCAATTACATCCATCCAATCAACAGAACCTAGAGATGGAGACTAACAGCAGGCCACACAGGAGGAAAAACTCTGTAAAATGATTTTACACATAGATGCAATTTCAAAAGAAAAAAGGAATACGGCTTGAAACTTAATTATCAATGCTGTTATACAAATTATCAGAAGCCTTACATATTTCGCAACGATTTAGCTCTCTCCGCATTAGCATGCTGCAGGAAGTGAGGACAACGTGTGAGAAGACATTTATGCATTGCTGGAGGAGAGAGAGCATTCTCGCTACATCCACCACGTGATGAGGCTGGCATGTGGATGGATTGGAGCCAAACAGCTGACATACGGGTAGTCGCCTCGCCACACAATCTGGATCTCTTTCATTTCAAGGATGGCCGAGGAATTCGGCTTCAGGCAAGGCTGTTGGACATTTTCTTCGATTGACCTCGACGGCAAATTGCCGTTGCTTTTGTTTTGTCAAACCGAATCCCATTATGGCAATCTTGAAGTGATGAAGTTTTTTGTGCTTCGCTCTTTTGGCTTCTTAATTAAATCCGATCCAGTCGTCGGAACTTTCTTAAAACAGGGAAATTTGGGGGGGGGGGGTGATTATATGAAATAGAATTTTAAAAGTGATGCATGTTTGATGAACTCCTTCTCGTCACTGTTTTTTAAAATTTTATCTTCGGTGAAGATGGAATTCTGGGAGGAATTTTTCTATGATTGCTTAAAACAGTCTTCTGAGAAGTTAGTGCTAGTGGTTTGGTGATTCATCTGGAAATTATGAGATATTGAGTAGCTTTCTCCCGGATTGTTTTGGGGCGGGGATGGCTCAGTCGGTAGCGCACCAGACTCGTAATCTGCAGTTCCCAGGTCCGAGTCCCAGATGGGTCAGCGTTGAGATTTATCCCCGAAAAATTCCCCCGCCCTGTCCACAGTTAGTAGGGGACACCGATGGGCTTGGAAAGGCCGCCGTCTGTCGGATGGGACGTTAAGCCGTGGCCCAGTGTGCGGGAGAGCCATACCCGTTGCACGTTAAAGAACACGCTGGACGATCTTGATGGGAGGCTACCATCTGTCTTCCAACAGCTGCTCCAGTGGGTCCCCTCCCCCAACCTTCTCTGAGCCTTCGGGGTCCATGTGACCTGACCATTTAGCCCATGGTGTGCAAAAAAGTGCCGCTCAGAGATAAAACAACCCGGATTATTTTATATCAGAGCGGCACTTTTATTTTTTTTCAATACAATAGGCTAAATGACCAGATCACAAAGACCTCAATGTCTCAGAGAAGGCTTGGGGAAGGAAATCCAATAGGGAGAAGAGAACCCACTAGACAGCTGTTAGAAGATAAATGATAGCCTCCCATCAAGGCGGCTATCAATAGCGTATTCTTTAACGCGCAAGGGCAGACTCTCCCTCATACGGTACTCATACGGCTTAACCTCCCATCCTACGAACTGCATCCTGTTCAAGTCCATCGGTGTCCTCTTCCTGACCGAGAGCAGGTGTTTAAAAATAAATAAATACCTCCTCAAGCTGCTGCTTGCCATAGAGGTCTGACAGTAGCCTGCCAGTTTAATACACCATAGTAGTAGGTCTGTGAGGGTGGTGGGACCTCAGCAGAAAGACAACACAAACATCCATTCCTTACCAGAGACTCGAACCCAGGTCCCTCCGATCAGTAGTCAAGCACACTAACCACGCTTTAGCGAATATAAATCTCCAGTCTAGCCCAGGTGAGACTGCAACTACATATCGCGAGCCTGGCGCGCTAACGACTGAGCCAACTGCTTCCCTGAAAAGTCAAGGATATGTTAGTTCAATAACAGAGATCAGACTAAACTTATTTTCCTAAAGATGATGATTTGACAAAGGCATCTTAATGATGCTGTTGTTATATTTTCAAGGGCTTTTGATATTAAATACATATGAGTAAAATCAGAATTGTATTGCAGATGCTTAATTAACTGATGCACTTTAATTCCATTCGCTGCCAACCTCAGATTATGGGATGTGTAAGACTACGGATGGGCAAATATTTTGCTTGGCGGATAGCATAAGATATTGTAGTCTTTTCTCTGTGAAAAATGGTGTATCGGGACGAGAGGGGAGGGGGGGGGGGTACTACTATGGATTCGTAAATCAGACACGTTGAACCTATATGTCATCCATTTCAATAACTTTTTTAATTAAAAAATCCAAAATTTTATATTGTTTTCATAAAGGTGGGGGTTGCCTCAGTCGATAGACTCATAATCTAAGCTAAGCTCGTAATCTAATATTCCCAAGTTCGAGTCCCAAGTGGGCAAGCGTTCAAAACTTTCCCCCGCTAACCCTTATTCTGCCTTCTGTGAGAGTGGGGAAACCGATGGATTTGGAACAGCTACCATCCGTCAGATGGGACATTAAACCTCTTGCACAGCAGATCCATATCCTTTGCACCTTAAAGAACACAGTGGATGACCTTGGCAGGAGGTTTCCATCTGTTACCTAACGGTGCGCATCCTCTATCCCAACGTTCTCTGAACCCTTGAAGTCCTTCTGATCTCGCCATTTAGCCCATTGTGTGCAGAAAAGTACAACTCAAAGGTAAAACAACCCAACCCTGTGCACGGTAAAGAACATGTATGATTTCTTTGATGGGAGGCTTCCATCTGTCTGCTAATAGCTATTAAATTCTGTCCAGTGAATCTTCTTTCCTCAACCTTCTCTGAGCCCTCGGGGTTTTTACGACATGGCCATTTAGCTCGTTGTATGCAAAAAAGTGCCGCTCAGAGGTAAAACAAACCAACCCAAATTCCAATTTTTTCACTTTTATGTATATGTTTTAATTCTTCTGAGGTGTCAGGTATGCATAGCTGTGTTCCTAAAAAAACCTTTTCAATGATTTTAAAGAAATTTTAATTTTTTTTTTTCTTTGCGAAGTCTGAAGTTCCTCGAATTAACTTACTCGTACATTGGTTTCAGTGGTTTTCTTCAAAATCCGTTAGCATTGGGCATTGGAGTCTCATCAATCATATCTGTCCGTTTGGCGCCAACTCCACATCTGCCAGAAGAAATCCAAGCTTCATCCAGGATCACTTCTTGATAGTCCTGTAAAAAAGTAAATCAGATTTCGTTTTAATTAACGAGTTCAACGACTCTGAAACTGAAACAAGAATATCAAAATCATTATTTATCATATCACTATTCTTTCATGTCCAGCAGGAGATAAAAGATTAGTTTTGCTTTCAATAGAAAGACGACTAGATGTCCTTGTATGGGTGGGGCGGGAGTGGTTCAGTCGGTAGCGCGCCAGGCTCGTAATCTGTAGTTCCTAGGTTCGAGTCCCAGCTGGGTCAGCGTTGAGATTTATCTCCGCGAAATTCCCCGCCCTGCCCACGGTCAGTAGGGGACACCGATGGGCTTGGAAAGGCCGCCGTCCGTCGGATGGGACGTTAAGCCGTGGCCCCAAGTGCGGGAGAGACATATCCTGTGCACGTTAAAGAACACGCTGGATGGCCTTGACGGGGGGCTACCATCTGTCTCCCAACAGCTGTTCCAGTGGGTCCCCTCCCCCAACCTTCTCTGAGCCTTCGGGGTCCATGTGACCTGGCCATTTAGCCCATGGTGTGCAAAAAAGTGCCGCTCAGAGGTAAAACAACCCAACCCTTGTATGGGTTATGCAAGGATAGCTACTCATCTTTTCTATAAATACTTCTCTTTAGTGTGCCATTTAGAATTTAACTAGCAAAATAATCCCATTGAAACGGGACATGTTTTTTGGTTTTATTAAACTTGTAATCAATATTTAAGGAAATAAATTGCATTTTTTTTTATAAAAACTTATTCAGTAATCTTTGAAATCTAATATTTAGTAGCGTACAAGAAAATCTCGTGACCTCCCCGCAATTTTATGTAGGCTTTTGTTCAAATCCATTTCCAGTGGCTTTCAATTATTAAAATTTTGTAATCAAATTTGATATTAATATTTTTTACATGAATAATTTTATGTAGTTTTTTTTTTACAATTTAGATATTTAGATCCCACATATATTTTACGTAAAAAAAATTACTACACTTTGCCGGATAAAATACAAATGTGTGCATTTTGATTCAAACGAATATTTTAATTTTGAACCTATACTAAATACCTATAAAGCGCCACCCAAGAATTAATCACATCGTTTAAATTTTATTCCTGAGAGAAGTAAAGAAAGGACTTGAGAAAACGAGTTCTGGCCCACGTATAGCAAGGAGAGAGATTTCTAGTAAGGAAAGAGAAGCTGATTGTTTACTACGTTCCGTTATTATTCGTTCAGAGCTATAGAAAACAAATTCAGGGCTATTCGTTTAAACAGTTGTGTAATAAATTCCTATAAATTTCGTAAAAATGTTTTGCAGAGTCTCCCCCTACTAACCGTGGGGACCTTACCTCCGCGCGGAGATTGCGGGCCTATCGATAAGCCTATGCTAATATCACATTGTCATCACGCAAACGTTTCCTAATCACAATGTTCCATGTAAATATACTGCTCACAAAAATTAGGGGATATTTCAAAGTGAATATGAAGCGATGAAATATCCCCTAAGTTTTGTGAGCAGTGTACTTTGTGATCATTCCTAAGTGAGTCTTGATCTTCTTTGATTTCCTTCCTTCCAACTGTGATTAGGAAAGAAAATGAGTCCTGGAATAAGACTTTCTATTATGAGTGGACCCAAAATTTAAATGTGTTTTCTGAGGTTCGTAAGGAGAATCTCTACGCAAAATTTGGGGTCGATGTGATGTAAATTGGATGAAATACAGAGAGGTACAGTGATAGCAACCAAAAGACAGAATGAGCATTTTAGGATTTGATTCAGTCAGTGGCGGGTTAAAGTATCTGAAGGCCCAGGGGCGAAAGGTTCGGTTGGCCCCTAATTATATATGACGGAAAGTGGGGGAGGGGGAGGTACTAAATGTACACAACAGTTTATAACTTATAAATGAAAAAATATATGAAGTTAAATTAATTGAATTGCAGAAATGCGTAAATATAAAACTTATTATGTGTTATTATATTGCGGACCGTTAGTAACTTTCAAAAGAGATACTCTCTTTTGGAAGTGAACGGAAGGGGAGGGCTGCCAGATTAGTATGGCCTACTGATCTGGACAACTATGGCTACTTTTCTTTTTTTTTCTACCCTGCTGAGGAGTGGTCAACCACACAGGGTCCTGGTGCTGACCATATAAACCTACTGGACTGGACAGATATATGGCTCTGAGCTTGATTATGGATCCTGATTTTGCTGCACTGGTGGGCTTCTGTGGAGGGAAAATCTTCCGCTGTGTTTTCTGTTTGTTTGTGGGTTGACAGCCCCAAGCGAATAGATTAACAGGATATGTTTATCAGCTGGTGGATAATCCTGAGCAGAAGTCATTGCAGGCACCTGAACTCTTTGCTTCTGTTGACATCGTCAAATTCTACATTGGAGGAAATCTTCCAGTGTAGATGGCTTCAGCCTTTAGTAGTGGGGGAACGGGTCTTTACCCCCATGTCTGCGATTAGGGGGCCGTTTGATATTGTCGGCATTCCCTCTCTCAATAAACATAGTTTCTTTAAACATCCCACTAACCATTTTCTCTCCATAGGTAGTTGGAATGTGAGGACTCTGCACAGAGCTTTTTCTCTTGATGTCCTCACACAAGAATTCCACCATTATAATTTAGATATTCTCGGCTTGCAAGAGACCAGATGGACAGATAAAGGTCAGATTCTTAAAAATAATCTTAAATTTCTCTTTTCAGGGAGGGACGACAATAAGCATCACCAAGGCGTGGGTCTGCTTCTCAGCAGACACGCTAGCGATGCTCTTCTAGGATATGAGTGCATTAATGAAAGGTTTCTTACAGCAAAATTTCAGACAAGCGTTAAAGACTTGAATGTTATCTGCTGTTATGCCCCCACTGGGGATGCCGATGAGGATCAGAAGGATAGGTTTTATGAACAACTTCAGGATATTTTGAATTCTGTCAAGAAAGGAGATATTACCCTTGTTCTTGGTGACTTCAATGTCAAAGTTGGTACTGACACTGCCCTTTGGGGAGGAGTAATAGGCCCTTTTGGTATTGGTAGCTGCAATGGCAATGGGCAACGTCTCCTACAGGTAAGTAAACTCAATGGATTCAGAATAACTAACACTTATTACAAACACCGCGACATACATAAGTACACATGGGTTTCACCTGATGGGCTGCATAAGAATATGATTGATTACATATTAATTAACAGCAAATGGGCTAGTTCTGTTAGGAATACCAGGTCATATAGGGGAGCTGAAATTGGATCTGACCATTACCTTGTTAAAAGTGTGTTGCAACTTAAACTTAAAAAGTGTTGTGCTAGGGATAAAAAATTTACTTTTAACACTGAAGCTCTGAAAGATCCAGTTATAGCCAAAGCTTACCATGATAGGTTACTTAGTCGTTATGACAGTCATGGTTTGCTTACTACTGAGTTGAGGAAGAATGGGATCATTTTAAGCAGGCTTTTTTGGACACTAACAGCACTCTTTTAGGAAAAAAGGAGCAGAAGAGGCAGAATTATCTGAGTGATAAGGCACTTGAGCTTATTTCGGAAAGAAAGAACTGCAGGAATGTTCTTAATCAATACCTTACTAGTCCTAATAGAAAGCATTACAGAGACCTTAATAAACTTGTAAAGGATCAGTTAGCTGCTGATAAGAATCTTTGGCTTGATGATTTGGCTGACAAAGCCGAGGAAGCAGTTAGACAGCACAACAGCAGAGAGCTGTACCAGATAGTTAATGTTTTGTGTGGTAGAAAACGGACAGGCATACAAGGATTGAAGGATAAACAAGGTAAGGTTATAGAAGGGGAGTATTCTGTCATGGCTAGGTGGGCTGAGCATTTCAGTGATGTTCTAAACAATGTAGTTAGTTCTACTCCCATTGTTTGCAATGATGATAGATGCATTGGTGGCTTTAATGTTGGCCCTATAACACAATCTGAAGTTATTTTGGCTGTTTCTAAACTTAAACTTCATAAATCCCCAGGGATAGATGAAATTACTACGGAAATGCTTAGAGCTGGGAATGTTTCGGTTACCACTTGGATGACTGAAATTCTGAATATCTTTTATGATAAAGTCATGGTTTCTAAGGATTTTACCAGAGCTATTGTTATCCCTATTTTCAAAAAAGGTGATCACAGTTCTTGTGATAACTATAGGGGTATCAGCCTACTCTCTGTTCCAGGTAAAGTTCTTTCCATGATTGTGCTTAATAGAATTAAGAATCTGGTTGACAGTCAATTGCGTGATGAGCAATGTGGATTCAGAAGTGGTAGGGGATGTGTGGATCAGATATTTTCACTTAGGCAGATTCTTGAGAAATGTTTAGAGTTTCAGAAACCTTTGGTTGCTAGCTTTGTTGATTTCAAAAAGGCTTTCGACTCTGTTGATCGTCATAATTTGTGGTTGATTGTGAGATCATATGGTATACCAGACAAGTTAGTTAACATTATGGAAGCTCTCTATAATAACACTGAGTCGTGTGTGAGAGTTGGTAAGGCTTGTAGCAATTGGTTTAGCATTACTTCTGGTGTTCGACAAGGGTGCATTTTGTCTCCTTTTCTCTTTAGCTTGGTTATTGATTATGTTATGCGAATTTCACTTCAAGGGAAAGATTTTGGCCTTAAATGGGCTGGAGATACGAAAATTTCTGATTTAGATTATGCTGATGATTTAACCGTTTTGGCAAATGATGGGCAGGCTGTGATTCAGTTAATCTGAATGGTTGCAGTCTTGGGCAGGTGTCACAGTTTAATTATCTTGGGAGCTATGTAACAGATAATGGTGATGTGCGGCATGAGATTAACAGACGAATAGGGATTGCTGCCGGGACTTTTAAGAATCTATGGAGAGTGTGGAGAAATAGGCGTATACACCTAAAGACTAAAATTAGGTGACTGTATAATAGTTTGGTTCTTTCTAGGGTTAGTTATGGTAGTGAAACTTGGACACTTTGTAAACAAGATAACAGGAAACTAGATGCTTTTGATTCCAGATGCTTACGCAGTATCTTGGGCATTAGGTGGTTCAACTTTGTAACTAATGATGAGATTAGGCAAAGGAGTTTGCAACCTCCTTTAAGCAGCATATTGTGCAGAGACTCCGTTGGTTTGGCCATGTTGCCCGTATGAATAATTATAGATTGGCGAATAGGGTTATGAACAGTGTGCCTAAAGGCCTCAGAAAGAAGGGGAGACCTAGGATGCGGTGGGCAGACATTGTCAAACAGGACCTTGTTAGAATTGGTGTGCAGTGGCCAGATGCAGTAGATGTAGCTCAGGATAGACTTGCTTGGAGAACTAAATTGCACGGTCTGGTTGGACCTCCGTAGCCCATGGCTGCATGAGGATGATGATGATGATATTTTATTATTTTTATTATTATTATTATTATATTATTATGTGAGATCGTTTTGTTTAGAGGTAATCCTGGGTTCGAGCCCCGGGTAAGGCATGGTTGTGTGTGTGTTTTTTCTGCTCAGGTCCTGCCATCTTCACAGACTTTCTACTATGGCATATAAACTGATAGGCTCCTGTCAGACCTCTATGGCAAGCAGCTGCTTGAGGGGGTATTTATTTATTATTTTTTTTTATTATAATTTTTATATATTCTTTGCGATAGCGGGGGGGGGGGGGAGAAGACAATCGTCATATCATCTTGATTGATATAATATATATAATTGATATGATAATAATATATAACTTTCACGTACTGAAAAATAAAAACAAATATGAACCAAAAATGAATATCTGTCGTTTGTAGTGCATTTAACAAAAATCATGCTATATTTGATATTAATGTAACCAGAAACACGAGACGTGAACTTAAGTAGATTATACTGATTGTAAATTATTTTTATTAAATAAGATGTAAGAGACCTCATTGACTATCGAGGCGAACTCCACCTGCGTTTGTGCGGTTGGGTTGGGTTGTTTTACCTCTGAGCGGCACTTTTTTGCACACCATGGGCTAAATGGCCAGGTCACATGGACCCCGAAGGCTCAGAGAAGGTTGGGGGAGGGGACCCACTGGAACAGCTGTTGGGAGACAGATGGTAGCCCCCCGTCAAGGCCATCCAGCGTGTTCTTTAACGTGCACAGGGTATGGCTCTCCCGCACACGGGGCCACGGCTTAACGTCCCATCCGACGGACGGCGGCCTTTCCAAGCCCGTCGGTGTCCCCTACTGAACGTGGGCAGGGCGGGGAATTTTGCGGAGATAAATCTCAACGCTGACCCAGCTGGGACTCGAACCTGGGAACTACAGATTACGAGCCTGGCGCGCTACCGACTGAGCCACCCCCGCCCCGTTTGTGCGGTAATCAGACGCTGGATTCAGTCATAAAATTTTCAAAAATTAAAAGAGGGAAGAACTCAAACGGGAAAATCTTAGGATCTGAAGTGTTGATTTGTTTTAGAACCAGGGAGATTAAATGCAGCAATCTGGATTACGATAAAACAATAAAATTTATCTATATTGATTTTTAAATTTATTTATAATTTTAACTCGCTTCAAAAAAGAAAAGGCTGTTGATTTCACTCTGTCTTCTGTCAGTCTTAAATATTCACCTATTCTTTTTTGTTTTAAGGTATTGCGATTCTCTTTTCCCAAACCTTCCATTAGTTTGAATCTACACTGTTAGAGGGCGCTAAATTTCGAGAAACAGTTCGGGGGAACAAATGCATTATGTTCATGGCTCAACAGTCATCCTCTAATGTAACTAGTCATCCTCTAAGTCTCCTTTTGGGAGCAGTAGGTCTCCATTTCAAGAAATGCTGCTTCACATCATTTGATTTTATGTGGGTGGTTTAGTTGACTTATTGGGAGTGGGTTTGTCTCGATCGATAGCGCTTCAGGTTCATAATCTCATGTTCTCGGATTCGACTCCCAACTCTGCCTGAAATGAGAATTTTCTCCACTCATTCCTTTTCTACTCTCAAGGAGAAAAGGGATACTAAATGGATTTGGAAAGCTCACCGTTATTGGATGGGACATTAAGCCGTGATTCACGTGCAGGAGAGCTCATTATCTTTGCACGTTAAAGAACGCTTTGGTCAGTCCCAGACGGAATATTAATAGCTTCCAGTGGAGCCCATCCACTACCTAGTTTGAGTTTTTTGGGTCTTTGTGACTTGGCCATTTATCTCACTGTTTGCAAAAAAGTACCGCCTAGAGGTAAAACAATCCAACCAAATTAAATAAATAACCCCTTAAGCAGCTGCTTGCCACAGAGGTCTGACTGGAGCCTATCAGTTTATATGCCATAGTATATGGGATGATGATGGCAGGATATAGAGGATGAGAGGATATATATGATATAGAGGATGGCAGGCCCTCAGCAGAAAAACGACACAAACAGCCTTACCTTACCCGGGGCTCGAACCCAGGTCCCTTAGATCAATAGCCAAGCACGCTAACCACTCGGCCATGGGACGGCAAACTTCCTGAAAACCTTTCCTTCGATTCGCAGAGGATTTGAGTATCAAGTTCAGTGCTCCTTTTGAAAACAAGAGAGTAAATTTGCGGCTTCTTTTTGGGGTTGACGTTATCTCAGCCGGTAGCACACCAGGCTCGTAATCTGCAGTTTCCAGGTTCGAGTCTCAAGTGTGCCAGCGTTCAGATTTATCTTCTTTAACTTCTGTTCTTCACTCGGTGAACACAGATAGGATTGGAAGGCCGCCGTATATGTCGTATGGGGGCGTTAAGTAGTGATTCCGTGGGACAGAAAGCCATACCCTGTGCATGCAAAAAACAAGCTGGATAGCCTGAACGGGAGGCTCCCATCTGTCTCCTAACAGCTGTTCAGTGAGTCTACCTTTGCCAGTCTTCTCTGAGCCTTTGGAACCCTTATGACCTCGCCATTTAGCTCATTTTGTGCAAAAAAAGTGCAGCTCAGAAGTAAAATAACCCAACCCAAATTTCGCTGAATTCTTTTCAGTGCTGCAAAGTTTTCTTGAAATCCGAACACATATTTGATTAGTAGATACCAGTGAAGACGAAAGCTTGTCTCATTCTTTCGATATGCATTGACGGTGACGTAAACAATTTCTCATGCATGCAGAAAACAGCTCAAGACGGCAAACAAAACTTTTTCTCTCTCTCACTTTGGCATCGCAAGAAGAATGAAACAGACCTTCAGCTAAAAAGACGACGACCCTGAAGGTGCTTGTCTATCCCCCCCCCCATTCACCTCTCTCTACCCTCCCCCCATTTCTTCGCTTCTCTTTCCCCCTCCCACTTCACCCTGATCGCGTATTTGCACATTCTCTCCCGCTTCTTGACTCAGGGTCAAATACTAGTGCGGCCCCACAGCCCCACCCTCAGCCCTTGGGCGCACTGTGTGTGAAGGAATAACGGTAAAATAGAGAGAAAAAAACCAATACGGAAGCGAGGAAACGCTATTCAGGGGGGAAAACTTTCCCCTACCTTGAAGAAAAAAAAAAACTTTTCCTTCTGACGTGACTCCTTTCTTGCTCGTGATTGGTTAGAAACCAAAGTTGTCGTATCTTCCCGAAGTCTGGCGTTTTTTTCGTATAACTTCGAGCCTGCGATCTTCTAGAGACACATTGTGTAGTCATGCAATTAAGACATTAATTCAACATGTTCGTGAGTTCCATGGTAATTGGAATTGGTTTAAAAATGACGTCCCAGCGCCACCAAGAGTTGGATCACATCTGGTAACGATTGCGTCCCGATAACAGTAATTATAACGACTAATTGGTGACCTAGATGCTAGAAAAATGATGGAAAAATTATATGTTTTTGATTTCGTTTAGCATCGCTAAAAAGTGTTATTTTATCTACAGATGTTTTAAAGTGGATTGTGTAATTCCTTCTTCAGGGCAGCTGGTTACCATGGAGATCGTTTTGTTTAGAGGTAATTTTGACATGTTCTTGGCGATAGCGAGGGGGGAGGTAGAAGACAATCGTCACATCATCTTGATTGATCGGTATCTGCTGCGGTTAATGGATGGAGTGTTTCTACAAAAGAGTGAGTTAACACAAATGCGACATTACCTCACATTTTTGAAATGCACCTATCATTTGGAAGTGGATCCAACCAGAAAGTGTTGTTTGATTAAATTATATTTCTTGTAAACACAAGAAAATGAAAACTTACATATAACGCCAGGGATATCAAAATCACACCCCGCTCTGTCAAATATCAGTTTTCCGTCATGTTCTACGAAAACTTTGCAGGAAACCAAGGGGGATTGGGAAAAAATGTTTTCAGAGGCCTTTTTAGGGGGCGGTAAAAAGCAAATCAGAATATCAAGATAAAAATATTTAGGTCGAACAGTTTATTAATGAGCCAATTGAGGGACACCTTTCCTGTACAGTTTTTTTTTCCTTTCCTTTTTAGTAGTCTTTTACAAACTTCTCGAAAAAAAAAAAGAAAAACATATATATATATATGTATGTTTCATACCCCCCCCCCTCTGCCATACCATCATACAACTAAGAATGCCCGAAAGCAAAGAAAATAATAACACAATATCAAGCGTTAACAATTTCTGAAAGAAATTTAAAAAGACACCGAAACGGCGTTCATTCTTGTTTATTATAGTCACTCTCCCCTCTCTCCCGTGGTTTCTTTTTTTTTTCTAAATACCGATCTATTTTGAGTGGGTCATACTGAATGATCATATGCAGTTGAGTCGTCAAACTCGCTTAGATGATTACCTGAAGTAGCATCCTGTTTATTTTCGATACATTATTCATGTAGGTTCTCATTTACTTGCATTTATTCTCCCAATATCTATGTTCAGGAGAATTTAAAACTGTTGTTGATCGAGTTCATTCGTTGCTTACCCACTTCTTTAACCAATGACGAACTTCCTGAGCAAAAAGATTTCTCTAGTGCATCATTTATGAGTAAGGCGACTGCTCAGCAGGTTAAAGGATGTGAGCCACTTAATATAACATGAAGAAATTCTACCTTGTTATCTATCAGCAGGAACTCATCTGTCAGGTTTTCTGGCTTCTTCGCTGGTGTATCTGTTCCGGGTAACTTTGTGAAGTCAAAATTTTTTATTAAGACACTGTATTCTTCATTCTTTGGTTTTATTTCCATAACTTTTTTCTGTTTTTAAAGATTCTTAATCTCAAGCTGTTTTCATTACACTGAAAACTAGAAATTTTGCTTCACACTTGAACGAATTAAAAAACTAAATCAAATAAGTAACATTTAACATAAAAAAATTTTATCCCTTCCTCCAAGGACTTAACTGATTATGCGAAATATTGTCTTTCTTTATCAGCTGGAAAGCTTGGGATAGTTTTTAATATCATTTTTAATCCTTTTATAACATAATTCAGTCTTTCTTCTTTTAGTGTTTAATTAGTAGAGTTAATAGTTAATTGAATTTTATGTGATATTATTCTAATATTTAAATATTTAATTTTTACAATAGAAGAATTAAAAAATATACTCACTGAGATAAATATCCCCCATTTTTATGTATGCTGCCTGTGTGTCTTTATTCCTCGTTAAAGACTTAATAGTCGAATGAAGAAATAAAGATCATAGGGGGATTCATAGGAGGAAGGGCTGCTAGAGGAGAAGTGTAACCTGTCCCCTAGCTGCCCTTCCATGCCCAACGATGTTTATCCTCCCGTCCTCGGTAAGAAATGAGACATTTATGGGCGTGGAAAGACCGCCTTCCGTCGATGGGACATTAAGCCGTGGCCTAGTGTGCAGGAGAGCCACACCTTGTTCACTTTAAAGAACACACTGATGGCCTTGACTGGTGGCTTCCATATGTTTCCTTACAGCTGTCCAGTGGACCCTCTTCACCTAACCTTTTCTGAGCACTTGAGGTCCTTGTGGGCAAAAAAAGTGCGCCTGAGAGGTTTAAACAATCAAACCCTGTCCAGATAATTGTTCTTCATTCAGTGGAAATAACGCTAACATATGAGTAAAGTAATAATCTATATTTCTTCAACAAGTTATTACGTCATCAACGCAGAACATGGCGTGTGCATAAAATTCTGGGCTACTTCGATGAGAGTACATTTTTCGGTAGTTCTATTATTTATCATGACACTCAGTTTTAGATTATTTTAATCTGTTTTTAGGAAAAAGAATAATCAACTAGCCACAAATGTCAACAAACCTTTTGTCAAGGAGAGAAGAAAACAAGAGCAAAATGAAGAAATATATTTCTGCTGGGAAAGGGATAAGAGTAGTTAGTTCATTAACCTTCTGAGAGGGTTCCTAAATTTTTGTAGGATTTTATTGCTCCCCCCCCCCATCATAAGATTTTCTTTGGGTTTTTTCGTTAGGGTCGGCATAAATTTTGCTTCCCTTCATAGAAAAGTAACTACTGAATCCTTCCAAAAAGACACCTACTACTCATAAAAAGCATTACCCAGACGCTCAGAACTTATGGTTTTTAATAATTAATATAAAATAAATAAGAAAATAAATAGACCCTCATGCAGCTGTTTGCCACAGAGGTCCGCGAAGGAGCCGATCAGTTTTTGCATCATGGTAGAAGATCTGTGAGGAAGGCGAGATATATTTAAAATATTTTTTTAATTCCATGGAAAGATATACCAAAAATGTTTATTTTTATTCTCTACTACAGTACTTTTCTACCCCCTTCAAATCTTTTTCTGTTCCTCTCAAATCACTTTACTACCTCTTCAAATCTCCTCTCTTCCTTGTTCAAATCTCTTTGCATTCCCCCAATCAAATCTGTTTCCTACTTCTCTCAAATCACTTTTTTGCCTCATCAAATATCTTTGCATCCCTCACCAAATTTGTTTTCTACTCCCTTTAATTGTTTTTTGCCCACCTCAAATTTTTCCTGTTTACTTCAAATGTCTTTGCTGTCACCTTCAATTCTATGTGATACCCATCTCAAATCTTCTTCCTGTCCAGCTGAGAAACACTGACTTAAAGTACTTT
Source organism: Ryuthela nishihirai (assembly GCA_038380435.1). NCBI lineage: Eukaryota > Metazoa > Arthropoda > Arachnida > Araneae > Heptathelidae > Ryuthela > Ryuthela nishihirai. The sequence continues at coordinate 47,946,128 of JAWZYU010000024.1, read as the reverse complement.
ACGATTTCATGTTATATTCAAAGAAGTTTTTTCCCCCTCCAAACCTTTATCACTTTTATGCCTCGCCTAATGTATCAGGCTTTGGCGGATATTTGCTCTTTCCTTCGAGTAAGAATCTTTCGTTTGCAATCGTGTCTGATTTCGATATTAGTACCGTCCTCTTCGTATTGGCTTTGAGAAAGTTCTCCCGCTCATTTCAGTCGACAAGGGCGAATGCGAAGAGCGTGGTTTATTGACGAAAGAGCGCGCATAATGCCCGACTGAATGCACGCTCTAAGGAGATGCTCCGTGCATGCGGTATTTGGACCGCGCTTTCATCTCGTAACCTTTTCGCTAGGAGTTAAAGGGACGAACTGCGCTAACAAGCGACCTATCAAAGCAAACCACGTATCACAAAGTGCATCTATTCGCGAATGATTCGCCTTTGTCATGCAGTCCTTGAACAGTTCTTGTGATCCTAATCATACCTTTCTGGCGTTTTCGGTTTCCGATGTTGAAATGAAGAGAGGTAGCTGGTTGCTAGGCAAATTGGCGTTGTGCGACTGGGAAAGGAGAGAAGCAGAGGAGGAGGAGAGTTGTGATGGGAGGGATGCGAAGGCACGATTTGTGTTGCCCTAGTCTTTTCAAGAGGCTAATTTCCATCGCTGCAGATAAATGCATTCAGCCAGAGCAGAGAATGTTTCTATAGAAAGTGTGTATGTTACTGAAGCATCAGGGAACACGAAGCACAGAGATCCTCTCATCATTGGGGGCACTCAAGAGCCCTCCACTTTCCAACTGGATGCGGTTTCGGAGCTTGAGTGGCTCCGCAGATTCCAGATTGGATTGCCTCCCGCCGCCGACAGCGCAAACGACCCTTTCATTAGTCCTTAAGTGGAGGAAAGTCCAGGTTCGATTCGATGTCTTTCGTCGCGCGTCCAAAGAAGAAAAACCAGACAAAACATTAACTGAAGCGGCTGAGCTTTTAGTTCATTATAGAAAAGCACGGAAGGAAAACTTTAGATGTGCGTCTTAGACTCTTAAGGGAATAAATCCAAATGCGGTCGAAGCAGCCTCGCATTTTTGGTGGATGTTTTCGAACAGGTACTTATTCATCTAATTCAAAAACTTACTTGCGTCGTGAGTTCGTTCTTCTTGTCCTTCTCTTTTTTCCTCTATTTTTTTTTCTTCTTCTCTTATTTCACTTATCCGTTCCCTAATAGCAAGCGGAAGTACAAGAAGACACTGGAAAAATAACACCAAAGTGGTTTTCTGCTTCCTATTCTCGTGTTCGAATGTCGGAGAGAGAGAGAGAAAAGAGGTAAGTAGCGGTAAACGATAGAATGGATGAAGGTGAAAAGGTTTCCCGGGGAAAATATCCGAGACGCAATGATGTAGAGAGATGGAGCGAATATGGTTACGGTTTTTTTTTTTTCAAGGTAAGATATTATCGAAAAGTTTTGCATGTGGAAAACGATAATTGGAACGAAAAGCGTTTGCCTACGAGGAATAAAACGAGTTTCTTCGGGTTTGGTTACGGGTTGTTTTCTTTTTAATCCACGGATTCTGCATTTTTTTTTTAAAGTCTGCGATCAGAACATCGGTTGCTTGTAATAGTAGAGAAAAAAAAATAACATAGAATAGTTTAATGCACTGCGGAGTAAGTTTTATGATTTGTTGAACTTCTGTGAAGATGTGCTTGCGTGCGCGTCTCTTTTTAGAAAGACAAGTAGAGATTTGAAACTGGCAGCATCTCTGTCTCTAGAGTCATTTTTCAGAGAGTACAGAAGCAGATTTGCATATTACAAATGCCCAAGATGGAGTTTAAATTTTGTGGTTCCTATATCAAGATGCGTACAATATTGAATGCAGCCAATATGGTAGCCTAACAAAATATATAAAAGTTTGGACTTAAGAAATAGATTTCTGTGTGTTTAATTTTTTTTCAATCCTCAATTGCAACGTTATGTGAAATTATAAGCTCTGTCAATAAGAAATGAATGCTTTATCTCTATTCAATTTCTTACCATACCATGCCTCATTGATATTTAATTTAGCAGTCCCGCGAATATTTTGGGGCTTAGTCGTTAGCACTCCAGGCTTGTAATCCGAAGATCCCAAGTTCAGTTCCCAACTGAACCTGCGTTGAGATTTATTTCTGCCATCCTCCACCCTGCACTCGGTGAGACAAAAGCCCCGATGGGCTTGGAAAGACTGTCGTCCATCGGATGAGACGTTGAGCCGTGTCTCTGTGTGTAGGATTTGATTAGGTCGTTTTACTTCTGAGCAGCGCTTTTTTGCACACAATGGCCAGGTCACAAGAAACCCGAGGGCTCAGAGAAGGTTGGGGAGGAAACTCACTGGACAGCTGTTGGTAGACAGATGGTAGCCTCCCGTTAAAGCCATCCAGAGTGTTCTTTAACATGCACAGGATATGGCTCTCCCACACACGGGGCCACGACTTTACATCCCATCCGACGGACGGTGGTATTTTCAAGCCCACCGATGTCACCTACTGACGGAGGGCAGAGAGTTTAGGGCAGGAGTATCTCAACGCTGGCGACTCGAATCTGGGAACTAAAGATTACGAGCCTGGCGCGCTACCGACTGAGCCACCCTCGTCCCCTTGTCTTTCCATCTGTCTCGTAAGAGCTGTCCAGTGGATTCCCTTCCCAACCTTTTCTGAGCCCTTAGGATCCTTGTGACCTGCAAGTTCAACTCATTGCGGTAAAAAAAATAGCGCAGAAAAATAACACAACCCAGCCTCTTGTGAACCTCTGCTTGAAGAGTAATTTAATTAAATCAATTTTTAGTTTTGTTTGACAAAGACTAACAGATTAGAGATTAATTGAAGATCTCATTCAAAATCTCTCTAAATCTCAGTTTTCAATAATATATGTTTAATATTCAGAGAGTTATTGAAGACGGAATATTTAACAGCAGAAGCCGCTGGCACACTCTTCCTCGGGGCGGGGGTGGCTCAGTCGGTAGCGCGCCAGGCTCGTAATCTGTAGTTCCCAGGTTCGAGTCCCAGCTGGGTCAGCGTTGAGATTTATCTCCGCAAAATTCCCCGCCCTGCCCACGGTCAGTAGGGGACACCGATGGGCTTGGAAAGGCCGCCGTCCGTCGGATAAGACGTTAAGCCGTGGCCCCGTGTGCGGGAGAGCCATACCCTGTGCACGTTAAAGAACACGCTGGATGGCCTTGACGGGAGGCTACCATCTGTCTCCCAGCAGCTGTTCCAGTGGGTCCCCTCCCCCAACCTTCTCTGAGCCTTCGGGGTCCATGTGGCCTGGCCATTTAGCCCATTGTGTGCAAAAAAGTGCCGTTCAGAGGTAAAACAACCCAACAACAACACTCTTCCTACCCCCCCCCCCCTCAAATTGATAAAAAAACTGAAAAAATTGTTTCACAAACTTCAAATATTACTTTTAACAATATTTGAAATTGTTTCACAAACTTCAAATATTACTTTTACGTATATAGTGAAAGATTTGCGATAACAGTTATGTTTTATCTTCTGGAGTAAATTTTCGTGATTAGCTAAAGTTACAATTAAATGTTTAGGCTTGAAAAATAGATATTTCGAGAGATTTGAGATCTTCAAGTTATCTCCAGTAACATTTCATAAAAAACGTATTTTTAAAGTTTAAGGAGCTTTTAAATGTGGCTTTCCATTCTCACAACACGGAAATGTCGAGTTACTTTTTGTAAAAGAGTGTAAATCAACCTAGGCAGATCTCTTGTATTCCATCGCTAATTGCCCTTTTTAATTCGTTCACCGTCTTCCTCTTCTTGGTAGGCGAGAGTCCTCCTTTTTTGAACATCCCAGTGAGGATCTGGTTTACATCCTGACGGAAGTTAAGGGATGAAGAGATCCCAGGAGATTGCTCATAGGAGAAGAATGGGTCTTGGATCTGCCCTGACCCTCGTGAGCTTCCCGCCCATTGACCCTCTCCTCTCGGAACCGGTTTCTCAACAGGAAGGTAAGGGTTCTTCCCTTGATCTCGGATCATATTCTCCAGCCACGGAGAAATTTTAAACCATATAATGTTTAGGTTTCTGTTATGCTACTAGGCCAGGAGTTCTCAAACTGGGGGAGGGGAAGTGGTGGATGAAAACATTCCAAGGAAGGGCGAGGATGTGAAACTTTTTTTGTGTTTATTATTAATTACGAATTGAATTTTTTGTTAACAAGGGGAGCTGGCTGATGTTAAATGAGAGGTGGGAAAGCGAGAGGGTTTCTCAAAAAAACAAAAGGCGGAAAGGGGGGTGGGTGCAATAAAATTTAGGAACTCTTGTCCTAGATGATTTTCATGTATAAGGTGAAAATGAAATGTTATATTCTTGCTACTTAAAGATGGGAAAGCTACACTATCCGACAAAACGTTCTATCTTTAAATTTGTTCTGTTGACCAAGCTGTTATTATGTTTGATGCTGACCAAAAAGAAATCTGGGTTCGATTCCTGGAGGGAGAAATGTTTGTTTGCCTTTGTGCTGAGTCATTCCCGTTCTTCACAATTCTACTCTACGTCGAATTTTTTAGGGTTATTGTTTAAAGAATATTCATATTTTAAAGTGCTATACGTTGATCAACTTGAAGCCTTACATAGACTGCCAACAAGGAACAAGAACAAAACACCTACGATTATTGCCCAATTCAAATCTGGAAACGAACGTGAACAATGGATGTCAAAAGAGATATCGAAAATCTTTGCCAGCAACGTTATTGATGACGCTAAAGAAACGCCAGTCTATCTAAATGAAAATTTAACTCCAATGAACAGGAAGGAACGGAAAAATCATGATGAGAGAAATCTAATAATGACAGCATAATTCGAATTGATATGCTCACGAATTTCGATGAATTTTAAACGGGAAATATCTTACTTATGTGCTCCACCATATTTGTTTTGCATTGGCGACTTTTCATTTTGATGATTTATCAACATTTGATCACAACGAAAATGTTTTGTGCGACTATGAAGAAGTTCAGAAATGGTTCTTGACTAGTAAATTGTGTTATGAATCTGAAGAACATCTAAGCTTTCTACATGTGAACATTCGAGGTCTGAAAAAACTGGGATATTCTCTGTGCTTATCTTAAAGATATTTTGAAATTTTTAGATATTATTATATTGACAGAAACTAACATCCTCAGCACGGACGCTGCATTGTTCAATTTAGAAAGTTTTAATCAACATTTTACGAGAACTCCTGGTCCGTTTTGGGCCGGGGTGGCTCAGTCGGTAGCGCGCCAGACTCGTAAGCTGTAGTTCCCAGGTTCGAGTCCCAGCTGGATCAGCGTTGAGATTTATCTCCGCAAAATTCCCCACCCTGCCCAAAGTCAGTAGGGGACACCGATGGGCTTGGAAAGGCCGCCGTCCGTCGGATGGGACGTTAAGCCGTGGCCCCGTGTGTGGGAGAGCCATACTCTGTGCACGTTAAAGAACATGCTGGATGGCCTTGACGGGAGGCTACCATCTGTCTCCCAACAGCTGTTCCAGTGGGTCCCCTCCCCCAACCTTCTCTGAGCCTTCGGGGTCCATGTGACCTGGCCATTTAGCCCATTGTGTGCAAAAAAGTGCCGCTCAGAGGTAAAACAACCCAACCCAACCTGGTCCGTTTGAACATGGGATTCTACTTTTCTTCCGCGACACGTTATTAATCAAAACGATACTTTCGCTTGTGACTCCTGCTGAAACATTGAATATAAATATCTACAAGTGTAATTTAACTTTCAATTTACTTGCTATTTACAGATCACCAAGCTCGGACATTAACACTTTTCTTTCTAACCTCAAAATCTGGTTCCAAACAACTGATAAACATCGCAATCAAATACTAGTTGAAGACTTTAATTTAGATATCAAAAATATCAAAAAATACGAAGTTGCCAAATACGTAGAGTTGCTAACGGAGTTTGGTGTCTCACCTATCATTACTGGTATCACCAGGGAAGACATCATTGGTGACTCTCTCTCTCTCTCTCAGATATGCATTGATCACATTAACGTCCGACTTGACATTAAACTCGACACAAATTCAATGATTTTTTGCAGTAGGATCGCATACCACTACTTAATTGCGTCAACTTACGGGAAAAAAAATTTGAGAATTCGTCCAATCACACTAAAAAGCTAAACAGCAATTTTAACACAAAAACTCTTTTAAATCATAAAAACATATGCAAAGAAATAAGCCTAACAAACTGGCTGGACAGAGGCACTGGAAACGAAACCCCAAATTTAGAACCAATAGACGTACTTTATGAAGCATAAAAAAAATATACGGCGATTGTTAACAATAACAAAATTAATTAACTATAGAATGGCTCAAAAATTGAACAACGCAACTGTAGCAAAGACTTGATAAATCAGGAAATAATAAACTTAATACGAAAAAGAGACTGCTTGAATTGACTACAAAAATAACAAGAGAAACAGAAATTTTAAATTACTATACACAAACTTAAGAAAGAGTCACGTCCCTTATTTAGGCAGGAAAAGAAAAATATTACTTCAAACAATTTGAGTACTGTAAAAACAATCCAAAGCAAAATTAGGAACTCATCAACAAAACTATCAACAATAAACCTAAAACTGCTATTGACGATTTTATCATGAAGAATATGCCACAAGGTACGTCTGTGAATCAAGCAGCAGAGGAATTTAACACCTTTGCAGACATTATTGTCAAACTTAGAGACGATAACCGTATACAGAATCTACAGTTCCTAAACATATCCAATAATCTATTCCCTCAATTTTTATTCCTCCCATCTCAAAACAAGAAACTTTCAAAATCCTATGTGACTTAAATGAAAGAAAATCATGTGGATACGATCATACATAAAGCATATTAAAGCATGCAAAATCTCCTTAGCTGATCTCGTAACGAACTTTATCAATGAAAGCATATCTACAGGAAACTTCCCTAAAAAACTCAAAATTGCTATTTTAAGGCCAATTTACAAAAGTGGAACTAAATCCGATTGCACTAACTATAGGCCCATTGCCATCTTACCCGTTCTTCACAAAATCCTTGAAAGATGTGTAGTTAATGTTCTAGAAAATTTCTTGAAAAAACATAACATTATTAGTGAAAAACAACATGGTTTCCAAAAAAGTTAAAAATGCAATTACACTTTTAACGGAGTTTTCTGACGTCATTAACGGAACTCTTAAACAACGAAAAAAAAAAAGCAGCCGCTATCTTTCTGGACTTTCGTAAGGCGTTTGATACGTTAGATTACGATATTTTACTTCAAAAATTGTATACCTATGGTATCCGAGGTATTACCCTTAAATGGTTTGAAAATTATTTGAAAAACAGAGTGCATGTTATTAAAAATAATGGCGCTTTTAGTGAGAAGAGAACAGTGTACACTAGTGTCCCACAAGGTTCTATTTTAGGTCCGCTCTTATTCATTATTTATATTAATGATCTAGCTAACCTTAAACTGAAGGGCTCTTCTTATATATATATGCTTATGACACCGTCTTGGTTAACGTGAATCACAATATAGGAGACGCAGCCCGAAATACACAGGATGATTTTTAACAAAATTATTAACTGGTAATTAATCGTATTTACATAAACTCAGATAAAATCAAATGGATGAGCTTTCATTCACCAGGATATTATGATCTTTCATCTTATGCAATTAAAAACCACGAATCCTTCCTTGTTCCTCATAATATGATAACTCATGACCCTGACTGCTGCGACTGTGAGGTTATATATATCCATAAATATCTTGGAATTTACATGGACGCAACCTTCCGATGGAATACACATATTCCAAAGTTAGCAGGGAAATTGCGTCTATGTGCATCTAAACTTTAACAAACTACAATTTGTTGCAAGCACACATACATGTATTTTGGTTTACAAAGCTATCTGTGAATCTATATTGACTTATGATTTGACAATATACGGCTCAACTAACCTCACAAATATAAAGAAAATAGAAACTATTCAATCATCCATTGCTAAAAATATAATCCCATACAACTCAAGAAATTCATTTTATCATAGCGAAGAAAGACTAAATTATCTAGGCATACTTTCTTTTCACAACCTTTACAAATACAGCATCACTTTAAAATATTTTTTGACAATCAATTTAAATCTAAAATCTCTCATGGAAAAAACATGAGGTTACAATCCAAAAGTTATTTCCAACTTCCAAAAATATTAAACAATTACGCGAAATGTATAAGGGCATATATAGTACCATACGTGTTCAATCAATTACCAAGGGAAATTATTAAACAAATTTAAAGAAATCGAAAATAAGACTAAAAATTTTCTAGGCACTAAAATCAATATAAAAATTTGAACCACCACTTCCATTGAAATTCACATAATTCGATGACATTGTTTTAAACTGTATCTTATGTATTTTCATTTATGTATTTTCAACTGTATCTTATGTATTATCTTATGACATTGTTTTAAACTGTATCTTATTCATTACTGTATCTTATGTATTTTCATACTGTATCTTATGTATATTTATGTAACGTTATTATCTTCTCTCCTGCAGATAAGCAGATGCTGTGCGAGTCATTTGTTTAAACTCTTGTATAACTAACATGAATATGAATAAGGATTATTATTATTATTTAAAATAAATAACAAAAGCATTTTCATGGGCAAAATGTTACAAAGGCCATAAGATCAGTCCAACGATTCGAAATTTGGCATTTAAGACATTACATGTGATACTAACTACACGCCTTCAGAGCAAGGATAATATTACTCCTGTCAGCTATGGTCATTATTTTGTAAATTTGCCGCCTCTGGAAAAATCTGCCCGATGCAGTCGGTCTTGCGGTAGCGCCGCACCTACCTGTATACTAAAGATTTGTTTACACTTTACAAACGTTGTTAGACCACGGACCCTTCTTCATGTGTTTAAAAAATTCTAAAAAGTAATATATATTGATTGTAATGTGCGTTAGAGTCTGAATCTGAAGGTGTCAGAGATTCTCAAATATTGGTAACCTTCGTGTCACTTGACACGAAGGTTACCAGATCACTAATTTCTAAAAAGAATCGTGGCCAGATATTTTTTCTGAATTCTGTAATCAACCATAGTGTTCGGATATTTTTTTGAGCGACTGTACATCCTAAAGTCTTCTCTATCGTTATGAAAGGTAGGTGTTAGGGTAATGTCCTTGCCATTCCGTAACCATCCACTCCTCAAGTTCATAATCATACTACCATAACACCCAGTTGGTATACTGATTACCGTATAAAGGTAGAAGATCTTTATAAAAGAAAAGTACTACGTCATAGAGAGACGATTGAAACGCAGTGTTACAGAATTTATGGCCAATCCCCTTTTTATCTACAAATTCTTTTTTCCGGTAATATATTTTAAGGTCATTGAACCTACTACTAATAAGACATATTCCACGCATTGTGAACGGTATTTCTAGGGATTTTAATAATCTATGGCCGAGTGGTTAGCACGCTTGGCTACCGATCTAAGGGACCTGGGTTCGAGCCCCGGGTAAGGCATGGATGTATGTGTCGTTTTTCTGCTGAGGTCCTGCCATACTCTCAGACCTTTACTCTGGCATATAAACTGACAGGCTCCTGTCAGACCTCTGTGTGAAGCAGCTGCTTGAGGGGGTATTTATTTTTTTATTTATTTATCACAAACATGTGAAAACTGGCCCCATCAGAAACATCTAGATCTTATTCCCTCAACCAGAAATCATGCATTTGACCATCACCAAACACACCTACAATGCACAGATTAAAACAATCTTATTCGTTGAGGAACATTCGCGATTTCTAGGAAGACACCTTTCCTTAATGTTACTGCTATTACTAACACTCATTTCCCAAGAAGTACAATAAAGACAATTATGATGTTCGCACCCATGTCCGGGTCTCTTTCGTATATAAAGCACTTCCTCCGTCAAAACAACATTTAAAATTTGACCCACAACTCTTTTCACCGCAAACATTGCGAAAAGAAGACGACAGGGTCTTCTGCTAATCACTTGTTTGAAAAAGCTCGTTCTGCGTGTCTCCACATATCGATGCAGACAGGTGGTAAAGGGTTGCACGGGGCGGTGAATAGCTTAACAGGCCCTGCTGGTCCTGACCATGTCCTGACCTACACACGCAACAAGCGCGCGTTGGCCTGTATCCCCCCCAAAACTTCTTACCCCCAGATTCTCTGCTCTCTCTCCCGGAATCTGGCTATGGTTTTCTCTAGCCTTGAGCAGTGGGTCAGGTGACGGTTCTGTCTTCGGGGATGGGGTCAATGTCCTCTGTTGTCCCTCCAGATCTGGTGGCCCACTGCCGGCAGCGACGTCCCGCGGTGGCGGATTGAATCACATTCGCCAAATTTTTTTTCTCTCTTCACTGCTTCTGATGCTTTGGAAAGGTGACGAGCAGGTGAACAGGCAGATGGGGATTGCAAATGGATCGTAACGATGGATTGCAGGTATTTGGGATCAGGGCTTAAAGTAGAGAAATAGAGGTATGCGAAACCAGTCGGGGGGAACTGGAAATAACTCCCGGGATTAAAAAGCGAAAGTGATTTCTACACTTATGGCAATACAGAGTAGGAACTGAAAAATCAAGCATCCTTGCAAGCTAATCCTAATCGATCCACGTACTTCGCCAAAAGTATAACTCAAATTTTAAATCCCTAAAACACGTAAATTTTAAAGACCTTTCGCAGAAAAAAAGTAGTGTTGTCTAATAAAAATAAAATAAAACAAATAAATAACCCCTCAAGCAGCTGCTTGCCACACAGGTATGACAGGAGCCTGTCAGTTTTAACGCCATAGTAGAAGTTCTGTGAGGATGGTGGGACCTCAGAAGAAAGATCCATGCCTTATCAGAAGACCTCAGAAGATCCATGCCTTATCCGAGGCTCGAACCCAGGCCCTCAGGTTAGCTCGCTCTCACAGTAGCCGAGCGCGCTAACCACTCCGCTTTAGAGGGAGTTTTCAAATTCTTAAATTCAAATTTATTCCCAAATTATCATCTGCACAATTATTTACGCAAAAAATCCCATTAAGCCAAACTTTATCAGTGGTGGTATTTATGGTTTTCGCAAATAATGAATTAGATTGCATTAGTATTATAGCATGGAAAAAAAGATAATAAGCAAAAGAAAATGAATTATTAGAATATGAACTGGCTTCAGCAGAAGTTTTATTGTGCCTCCATGATCCCTCCAAGAAAGACAGAATGGTTCAAGTCTAGTCTCACTTTAGAATCACATTCACCTGCTGCATCTGAAAATGTATTTCAAGTACATCTGATAGGAATAATATAATAATAATTTGTTTCATGCAGAACACTAATAATATGTACTACAGCATTTTTTTTTTGTTTGTTAAATAATAATTTGTTTCATGCAGAACATTATCCAGTAATTAAATTACTGTCAAAACCTTAATTTAATCTGCCCCCCGGTTAGCCACAAACAAGGATATATATAGATCCAAGTTGCCTCGGCTCCCGTGGTGGAAACTCTTAGTCCGGCCTTACCATGCCTCTCCATCGGAGCCCCGTCCGACCTATGTACCTCCCCAAATACCAGTTAGCGGACACCTCAACTTCACCGAGACCTAGCAGTTCCATCGAGGCCCCGTCCGACCAAGGTATCCCCCAATACCAGTCAGCGGAGCCCTCAACTTCACACGGGCCCTCAAGCCCCTCCACCACCACCACCACCACCACCACGATAAGGTGGTTCCCTCCCCGGGGGGGGGGGGGGAGTTCAATAGGTAGTTTTGTGGAAATAAATCTCAACGCTGGCCCAGGCGGGACTCGAACCTGGGAACTGCAGATTACGAGCCTGGCTGCTACCGACTGAGTTCCCCACCCCCTCTCAGATTATAAGTTGTGGTCCCGCTATTAACAGAGCGAACCCTGGCCACAGTATACTACAGATATATCAACTATATATACAGAAATTCCAACGAGTAAAAATATTCTTTTTTAATCACTTAGCTTGGCATCTCTTTATTAAAGTTCCAATTTTTGAAGAAAAAAATGCAAATATAAGGGCTCCGTGATTCTAAAAAGTATGAAAACAACTGCTGGGTTAGGAAATTCTAGTTAGCTTACTATACTTCTGTAAAAACTGCTGCAAAAAAAAAAATCTCCATCTTTTCTTATCCTCTGCTAGGAAAAAAACCTGCTTAGCGAGGAAACAAGATAAGAGACATATTTCTTTATTACGCATTTTAAGGTGGAGAGAGACAGAAAAAATATTAAATGCTTTTCTGTGTGAATTTGTCAGAACCTCGAAGATGTCAACAAGAGATGTAGGAAGTAAAATGGAGTGCTAGAATTTGAGGAAGTTGCCTTGCTTGCTTTTTATTGTTCAGTAATAAAAGTAAAATATATGTATCTTCCAGTCTTCGTCCTTTGGGATAATAATATTCATCCTCGTCATGGGAGGGAGCTATCAATGTGCAGCGCGTCAGGCTCATAATTCGTTTCGTGTAGCATTCGGTTCAGTTAGTAGGTTCGAATCCCAAATGTGATTTATTTCTGCTAACCCTCACCTATCCTCAATGGGAAAAGTGACACTAGTGAGCTTTCCGGCGTCCTGGAATTCCGGCGCAGGAATGGCTTAATGAAGGAATGGCCTAAATACATTAAATAACAGGCTGGAAAGCTTTGACGGGAAGTTTCCATCTGATTCTTAACAGCTGTTCATCAGATCCTTTTCTGAGCCTTGTGACTTGGTTGGATTGTTTTACTTCTGAGCAGCAATTATTTGCGCACAATGGTCTAAATGGTCAGGTTACAAGTACCCCGAGGGCTCAGAAAAGGTTGAAATCTCCTAACAGCTGTACATTGGGTCTCCAAGGAGGGAGGAGACCCACTGTACAGCTGTTAGGAGACAGATGGAAGCCTCCCATCCATCTTTAACGTTTACAGGATACAGCTCTCCCGCAAACAGAGCCCACGGTTTAACGTCCCATCCGACGGACGACGGCCTTTCAAGCTCATAGGTGTCCCCTATTGGCTGAGAATCAATGCTAACCCAGCTGGGACTAATAACTAATAATAGTAACGAATTAAATATTAAATTGACAATTCGTGCCTTTCAGTTATCTAATTATTTGATGCATGTGAAAAAGGAAGAATAGTAAGGAAGTCAACCGCCTGCAGTGATTCATCGTTGAACTTTCTCGTTCCCTTCTTTGCAGCAGCATCCATCAGCGCATGCCCACCTTCCTGACCCCCACACTTGACCCTGCTAGGCCGCGCGCCTCGTCACGTGCAGCGGCGAATGACATCGGCCGATCCCGACATGCCCCGAGGGGGAACCTGCGACATTTCCGGCTCCGCCCGAGTAACGGGCCTCGGTCCTGGTGACCTCCGCTCATCTCGGGTCATTAGGGGAGTGGTTGCTTCGGCTGGTGACTGTACCACGGGAACAGGGATCGCACGTGGCTCTCCCAGCGGAACTAGACGAACCAAAGAGCGCGCTCGAAAAGCAGCCATGCGAAGGCATTCTGAGAGCCCGGATGGTCGAATCAGTCTGCTACTTATGGATATGAGAAAAAGCAACGCACAGCTGTGATAGACAGCTCTTATTTAGCGCAATTCGGTACTACTTGTGGTTTTTGATGCTGAGTTGTTTTACATCTGAGCGACACTTTTTTTTTCCGGACATTGGGCTAAATGGCCAGGTCACAAGGACCCCGAGGGTCAGAGAGGATAGGGGATCCACTGGACAATTGTTAGGAGACAGATGGTAGCCTCCCGTCAAGACCATCAGGAGTGTTCTTTGAAGTGCACAGAGTATGGCTCTCCTGCACACGGCGTCACAGCTTAACGTCCCATTCGAAAGAATTTTTCCTAAAATAAAAAATGTTGCGTTTTCCAACCCGAACCTGGCAATTGAGGGGAATAAAAATCATTGCTGCCAATGGCAGTTGACACTGGACGCACTCCACCATTGGGGCAGGGGTGGCTCAGTCGGTAGCGCGCCAGGCTCGTAATCTGCAATTTCCAGGTTCGAGTCCCAGCTGGGTCAGTGTTGAGATTTATCTCCGCAAAACTCCCCGCCCTGCCCACGGTCAGTTGGGGACAGCGATGGGCTTGGAAAGGCCGCCGTCCGTCTGATGGGACGTTAAGCCGTGGTCCCGTGTGTGGGACAGCCATATCCTGTGCACGTTAAAGATCACGCTGGATGGCCTTGACGGGAGGCTACCATCCGTCTCCCAACAGCTGTTCTAGTAGGTCCCCTTCCCCAACCTTCTCTGAGCCTTCGGGGTCCATGTGACCTGGCCATTTAGTCCACTGTGTGCAAAAAAAAGTGCCGCTCAGAGGTAAAACAACACACCATAAATAGATCATTCTCAATATCCGCTACAGATTTATATAATTTCTATTTTCAGAGATACATCAGAAGAATCGGATTATCTTTTCCTTCTGTAGATTCCCAGATGATTGATGATTTTGAGTAATAATTTTTGTTAACTGAATGAAATGTGTGTTCGCCTACTCGCGGGAATAACCCAGGAAGGGAGTTAGCAGCTGAGCATTTAGTTTCCACGAAGGGCATTTTAATAGCAGACAGACGGGAAGGGAGTGAGAGAGAAGGAATGCAACATGGCAGATGCGGTTAAACAGGAGGAAATTGCCTTGAATGATAGATGTGTTTAAATGGGAATAGAAAAAAAAAAAGCGCTGGCATGTTATGTATGACTTTTTTATTTTGCGTAGTTGACCCTAAATGAATTCAGTGTTCTTTCCTGTGACATTTTGTACCCACCTGACTGTGGGAATTTGGGAAGTTTTCCTAGAATGTGAGCACTTAAGATCGGGAGAGTTCTTAGTGGTGGTGAGCGAGACTTTTGTCACGTGTCCTTTTTCTCAAGTTTCTCTTTAAATATTATATTATGGGTTGAGGTCCTGCCATCCTCTCAGACCTTCTACTATGGCATATAAACTGACAGCCTCCTGTCAGACCTCTGTGGCAAGCAGCTGCTTGAGAGGGTATTTTATTTTTATTTTCTCAACATGGGGTACGCGGTAAATTTTTGGGGGTGCGCCGTGAGAGCTCAAAAGTCGCTAGATATATGTTATATATATGTTTTATTTTATTCCCATTGTTATGCTATAACTATAGTTTTATCTATGTACACAAGGGGTACGCCAGTTACATACATATTTCTAGGGGGTACGTGAAGCATAAAAGTTTGAGAACCACTGCATTATATAATAATTTCTTTTTTCTTTTTTCAAAAAACTTTAACAACTGAATTCTTATTGAAAATTATTGCAGCGGATAAAATGAATGTAATTAAATTGATTAATTTTAAAATTGTCCGCAGTCAATTATTATATAGATACATTTGTGATTCCGCATAACTTTTGAAATTTATAATCAGTTTTCTCACCAACTCCCAATAATCAGTTTTCTCAGCAATCACACCAGCAATACTGCTTTTTTTTTTTTAAGTTACTATATACTATAATGTTCTAACAAAATATTACAGGGCGGGGGCGGCTCAGTCGGTAGCGCGCCAGGCTCGTAATCTGCAGTTCCCATGTTCGAGTCCCAGCTGGGTCAGCGTTGAGACTTATCTCCGCAAAACTCCCCGCCAAGGCCACGGTCAGTAGGGGACACCGATGGGATTGGAAAGACCGCCGTCCGTCGGATGAGACGTTAATCCGTGACCCCGTGTGCGGGAGAGCCGTACCCTGTGCACGTTAAAGAACACACTGGATGCCCTTGACGGGAGGCTTCCATCTCTGTTCCAATCTCCCAACAGCTGTTCCAGTGGTTCCCCTCCCCCAACCTTCACCGAGCCTTCAGGGTCCATGTTACCTGGCCATTGTGTGCAAAAAAGTGCCGCTCAGAGGTAAAACAACCCAACATGGTACACATGTTAGAAGTTTGCTTCGTGATTATTTCAGTATTTGACAGAATGATTTTTATAAAACAATATAATTTATTAAACATTCCAGTTTCCATAACTCTTTAAATACTGAACGAATATTGTTCAAAATCGGGATTTAAATATTTGATTATGATCTTCAATTTATCTTCAGTCACTTTTTCCCATTAAATACATATTTTAGAAGTTATAGAGCTTCAAAACTAGATTCCCATTGACATAGCATGGTAAAATCTCTAATATTTGGATAGGGCAGTGTCGTAGACAGGTAGATCGTACATGTCCTTAGTTTTTTTTTTTAATGAAAAACAGCGTTTTTTTTTACAGTTTACAATTGTTGTTTTGTTCCTGTTTTGCAGCCCATTATCTTCCAACAACATAATAATCCAGGACCACTTCATTCAAAACAGATGCCTATTATGGCAGTAGGAAAACCAAATCAAGAGCTCAGTAATTTCTTAAAAAAAATATTTTTGTAACAAATTGTGACTGAAGATAAAGTTTTCGATAAAAAATAAATATCGATTTTCAACAATATTTGTTCAGTATTTAAAAGGTTATAGAAACTGAAATATTTAACAGCTTGTTGCAAAAAATGTTATTCGAACAAGCCACAATTTAAGAAGCACTGCTTTAAAGTATCGTCTTATTTTCAATTTAGCGTTTTCATGTGCCTCTGAGACTGGCAGAAATCTTTTTCTATCAGTTTTTGAAAGTATTTACGCAACTCTTCAATCTCTGACTAGTGAGATTTTTACAGTTGAATCTTCTAATTCTCAAGAGAGCCAAGACAGTTTCATCCTATATGAACTATATAACATGTGCATATATATACATAGTCGTATCAGAATAATATGACCACCTACCATACATATACTATGGTAGGTGGTCATATTATTCTGATACGACTGTGTATATATCCGAAGAATCTAATACATATTTTTCTAGAGGGAGGCTTATCAACATAAAGAGTAAAAAATCTTACTACATCCATCCCTCAATTTAGACAGTAGGGAAACAATATATAATATACTAATGATGAGGTTAGGCAAAGGAGTTTGCAACCTCCTTTAAGCAGCATATTGTGCAGAGAGAGACTCCGTTGGTTTGGCCATGTTGCCCGTATGAATAATTATAGATTGGCGAATAGAGTTATGAACAGTGTGCCTAAAGGCCTCAGAAAGAAGGGGAGACCTAGGATGCGGTGGGCAAACAATGTCAAACAGGACCTTGTTAGAATTGGTGTACAGTGGCCAGATGCAGTAGATGTAGCTCAGGATAGACTTGCTTGGAGAACTAAATTGCACGGTCTGGTTGGACCTCCGTAGCCCATGGCTGCTTGAGGATGATGATGATATTTAAATAATATATATAATTATTAATATTATACATAAATTATATTATATATAATATATATTTAAATAGGTTCCAGGAATCATCGTGTAAATCGAGACCAACAACTTATGGAAAAAAAGGGGGATAGTTTCTGAAGATATCCTTATTACGAATAAAACATACATTGAAAGTTGTTTCTACATAGTTATCTCAAATTTCAGTTCAGCAGTAATAATAAGCATTAATGTAACATAATTTTGCACATTATTTGTACTAATTAAGATGAGCTTAGTTTAATTTCTTATACATTTCTTTTTGGCCACGAAAAATAATTATCGTTTGTAGACGTACGCTATCGAATTTGAAGACGAAATCTGAAATAATATTTATGAACTGAATATAAATTAGAAGTTACCATTTATACCAACGCTTAGTGATTTATTTTGTATAATTAGTATTTATATTTTTTATGAAACAGTACACTTACGAATCGGCTGTAATGTAGCCTGTATAATCTACAAAGTTCAACTTATTGCTAAAAATTATATAAAGTACGGTTTTTACTAGTCTGAAAAATTCAGTCCAGAAAAGTCAGATCTCGCAGCAGATTCAAAACAGGCTTCATTTCATTAGGATGTCGCGAGACAGATTGCATTACAATAGCAAGAATATAATTTTAGCAAAAGGCTATAAATATACTTTTTACAGATGACAATTTTATTAATAAAAGGCATTTACTATCGTCTATTTATTCTTGAAAATAAATTATATCAATTAAAGCCATTTAATTGATTTTTACTTGATAGCAATCTAATAATGTCCATCGACTCTATAACATTGCTACTTTATAAAATATATTATATCTGCATGCATAACAAAAAAAAATCTCAATTCGTACTGCGGGAAACTGAGTCTAGAATAGTGTAAAACTAAACTGATTACATTTTTTTTTACCGCGTAAAACCGAAACATTGCAAACTGAATACCGCGTAAATCATCACAGAAATTGTGATGATTTTGGTAACTTTATAAGTGAAAAAATAAAGTGAAATTAATAAAATATCTTGAAATTACAATATGTGAATCTCTAACATGGAAACGGCATGTAAATAAAATATGGGAAACAGTAAACAAAATAATTTTCAAAGTATATGCGTTACGATCAATATTAGATATCTGAAGTATAAAAATATTTTCAATTTTCCTGCCTTCATCATCATATTTTTATAGAATCAGAATACTGAGAGGTGTCCAAAAAATACCTTAAGTAGATTAATAGTATTGAAAAAACACATTTTGAGAATGTACCGATAACTAAAAATGCTCAACCAATTTTTAATTATTTAAGAGTTTTGCCAGTTACAAAATTATATTTATTTTTAATTAATAACCGCTGAATTTTTAAAATGGATCAGTTACAGATAAAGAAATCCTATATTTCGTTACGTCACAGTGAAAGAAGATTTTTAGTTCCACATGTAAATGAAAGAAATACTTTGAAAATAATTTGCCTTCTTCACATTTTCAAGAGACAATTGTATAAACTGCTTTGCAGCAGGATAGATTAGATATTTATTTTTGCTGCCAGAAAATATATTTATTTATTATATTAGGTTGTATCATTTTTAATTCAGCACAGAAGGTTTGGCGTATGCTGAATGCTTATTATTTTGATTGATGTATTTTCAATTATATTATTAGAATTGAATTATATCTATATAAGAAACTATCTTTTTAGCTTTAATATATGCAACAATTTATCTTTTTGGTATAGAAATATACTTATTAAACTGCTTTTTAATATCAAATATATATCAACCTGCTCTTAGCATTAAAATATATATGAACTAGTCTGTTTAATATAATATATTCTACATGTTTCCTTTCAAATACCAACCAGCTTGTTCACATAGCAAGCCTTTTCAACAATTCTGATATTTCTTCGGATGCAGGCTGGATTTACCACACATAGATTCGTTGAAGACCGCTCATGTTCCCAGTGAAGCTGAATCTTTCTTGCATCTACGTCAGGACAGAGGTACACTCTGATGAGCAGAGACATGGTGACGAAAGATCTCCCTATTTGATGTTGTGTATGTGTGTGTGGGGGGGGGGGGGGATGAGTCAACTGATAGCGAAACACTCTCGCTGACCGAAGAACGAGAGATGGATGATATTAAACTGCCCAACGCCTCCTCTCTCTCTCTTACCGCCCTGCACCATCGAAACTGTTTGTTGTGCTGTTAACCGGTCAAGGGAGAGGATCAGCAGATGCTGGAAAATCATGGCGACGTTTCACTGTCTTCTAACAGCCACTCTCCTCTCCTTGCCGGTGATCGGACTTTCAAAATAGATAAAAAAGATGCAATTCATTCTCTATCTTCCACAATTCCAAACTGCTGATGTATCTTACTTCAGTTTAACTCAGTTTACACAACCACTATTTTCGCTATTCTGCTACCTTTTCCTTTTTTGTATCGTTCGGTTATGTTCAAGATCTTAAACTTTCACAAGATGAAGATTTTACTTTGTTCCTTGTTGTGTCACTTTCGGTAAAATGCATGAAGACATTCGGCTTGCGATTTTCCCGACCAGTCGATTTAACTTTAAATTCTGCTTTAAATGTTATCAACGTTATTTAAGTCGAACTTTGTCAGACCCATGTTATAATTGAACTGATATATTTTGCAAAAGTTCACCAAATAAGATACTTTACAAAAATTCTTATTACTGTCAAAAAGTTTAAACTTCCAACCAGCACCTACGTAGCACCATGCTACAAACTAAGTCGGGGATTCTCAAACTTTTAGATATTGCAACCCCCTAGAATCGTAGATCTATTCCAATTTTCTGTAATTATCATCCAATGTCTAATGTTGTGCCGCCCGTCTGTTGGGAATCCCCATCAGTACCTCTTTCTAATGCCATAAAACACAGCACAAGAGCTGATCAAAGCAGTCAATTAACATTGAAATAGGGCGGAGAAAGTTAATGGCAAGGCAGGCAGGTCTAAAATTCTTTCGTAGAAAGGTAGCTTTGGCCTTTTCTTTTCTTTCTGCCATTGTGGAATGGAAGTCCGAGAAGTTCGTCACGTTTCATCTGACCTCTGACCTCCAAACGGAACGGAAACATAGATGCTAGTCGTTGTTGTGACCTTGGCGCCTCTGGACAATCCATGCTGGACGAGAGTAGAGGATAGATGTTCCTTCAAGAGGGAGAGACGGAGCGGGAAATTTTGCCCTCGAAGAAGGGGCGTTGCCTTTGCGCGTGCAGAAAGAATCGCCAAAGGTCAAGGAGAGGGAGATTGGGATTAAGGACAATTAAAGTTTCTACGTGACATAAACGAATTTGAGATCAAAGTGAGAAAAAATCTCTTCTGTAAAATTCTTTTTAGTCAGGGAAACAAGTTCAGTTTAAAAATCTCTTGCTATTTCCCCTTGAGGTCGGTAGCGCGACAGGCTCGTAATCTGCAGTTCCCAAATTCGAGTCCCATTTGGGCCGGTGTCCAGATTTATCTTCGCTAAATCCTACCCTGCCCTCCGTCAGTAAGGGGACACCGAGGCTCTTGTCGGATGGTCGAGCCGTCCGTCGGATGCAATATTACACCTTTCCCTTTTCCGCAACCTTCTCCGAGCTCTTGGGGGGGGGGGGGGGGGGGATCATTGTGACCTGACCATTTAGCCTGTTGTGTGTAAAAAAGTGCTTCTCACAGGTATGGCAACCTAACTCTAAGTGATTTTTCTTTTGAGGGCAAAGCGAAATTATTGCTAGTGGAATCACATCGTAAAATCAATAGAACTCTCCGCCATTACTATTTTAATATTCATTTTTTTAATTCCATTACGTTAATTATACAGCAACATTAAAGTATCAGTTAGATGTATTATCAGTAAATTTATGTTATTGTATTATAATGAGTGCATAAACTGAATTGGTATAAACATATTGAAAATTATAAAGTCACTCTTAACATCGATATCAAATTTAGAGGAAAAATTGTCTTGAACCGAATGGTCTGAACATTTGGTAATATAAGTATTAACTTATATGTACTAATGTAACACTACGCCAAATATATGGGCTCTTCCTAATTATTTGAATGCAAAGCCACATTCAAAACTCTCTAATTTTAAAAAATAAGCTTAAAGAGGAAACATGTCCCTCAAGATAAATCGAAGATTTTAAATAAATTTCTCTAAATCTAGATTTTTCTACAATATTGGCATAAACAGAGCATTTACAACAGTGGCTTCAAGATTCTACCATTAGGAGGCGCTACTAAAAATTGTGGGAGATTCGAAAAATGTGAATTCTGATATTTCAGCAGTACAACTTCAACCCAGAAAGTAGTTTTCATTTACAGTTAAACCTTACGAACTCCCTTAAAACGAAGAACTCCGTGTAACGAAATGCATTTCTGATCAGGGAAATTTCATTAGCTTTTAACTAGTAACATATGTAGAAAAACCTCTATGTTACGAATCTTCGATGATTACGAAACCTCTCGAACCATTCCTCTACAACTGAACCTTTATAGATTCAGTTAGTTCAGTTTTATAGAGCAAAATTTAGAAATAAAGATATTTTTATTAATTTCAAGCGTTTTTATAAAGCAGACGCTATTTGGTGAGATGGTAAAAGTATTGTTTTGACTTCTACTAGGAAAAAATGTTCTCAAGATCCTCAAACATCTCTCGAGTGATAGATAAAGTGATTTAAAATATTTCTTAATTTGATTAGTGTTGTATTTCCATTTTCTATTATTTGTCTGTTTATTAATATACTATTTGTTTCTAAGCATATAACCATTCTAATATTTCAAATGCTGAAAAGTTATCCAAGTTTAGTTCATTAACAGGAATAGCTCAATAGCAGAAATGCTCCATATAAGCTGCCACATCACAGAAAGAATTGTTTTTATTATGAAAATTGTCTAGTGTCACAGGAATTAATATTTATATTGTTTTTTCTCATAAAATGAACTTTGTCCAAACTTTTTTTTTTTTTACAAAATTGTTAATGTTGATATAAATTATAAGCAATAATAATGTATAAGTGCAAATATGATCTTGAGTAAACCTCTATACAAAATCTCCTCACAATCAAGAGCCAAAAATTATGTCCCTTCAATTTCAATTTCGTCATAAAGAGTATTACTAAAAGCAAAACAAAAAAAAAATGTCTACAGACTGACAGACGACAAAGTGGAAATCAGCTAAAAAAGCATAACATCGAAAGAATTGCATATTTGTAATGCAAAGGTGAATAAAATACCTAAATTGTCAATGGGAGATTAATTATAAAGCCTTATCCGTAACTCCTAAAATAAGCTTTTTATGAAAGAAAAAAAATAAGACTTAAAATGAAGATCTTAGTAAAATATATCTAATCCTTCGATTTCGGGGCAATAATTGTTCAATAGTTAAAAAATTATTGGAATTGCGATATTTAACAGTAACAATTTATCTGGGAAGTTATTAAATAAATACCCCCTGAAGCAGCTGCTTGCCACAGAGGTCTGACAGGAGCCTGTCAGTTTATATGCCATAGTAGATGGTCTGTGAGGATGGCAGGTCCTTAGCAGAAAAACGACACAAACAGCCATAGCCTTACCCGGGATTATAATAATAAATTAAAAAAAACCATCAAGCAGCTGCTTGCCACAGAAGTCTGACAAGAGCCTGCCAGTTTATACGCCATTATGACAAATGTAATAATTGTTAGATCAAACAGTCTGGAAGCAAAGTTTTAATAATAATTAATTTTCATCGATGTTTAAAAAAGTTTTAAAAAATCTTCTTAAAATGTCCAATGTCCTATATATTATAATACTGATAAATATATATAGCTGATATTATTGAAACATGAATATTTAGAATTCATTATGATTTTTAACATATATTGGAATTAGTTTTTCTATAAAAAGCTCTTTTTTTCCTTTCTTTTTAATAAATAAAATTAATTAAATAGTGTATTTCATACCAGCAATTAATTTTAAATGATTCTTTTACAGACATGTACAGTCGCTCAAAAAAAAAAGTATCCGAACACTATGGTTGATTATAGAATTCAGAAAAAAAAAATCGTTGCCAGATATTTTTTCTGAATTCTGTAATCAACCATAGTGTTCGGATATTTTTTTGAGCGATTGTACCATGAATTGACAAAATCGTTCAGTTATGCACCTAAAAAGTTTGGTTTAAAAAATTGGAATTGTTTTATGAGCCCAAATTTTTTGCAATGAGCTGAGGGATGGACTAACCTGCTGTAAGGGAAAAAAGCATATCATATTTTTTGTGCCTTAAGAAACAACAGTTATCTTTAAAACGCATTTCTACCGATTCGTAACAAAACATTAAATTTATTTTTAACAAATCTGTACTAATACGTTTTTGAAGATGTCGTGGATAGTAAAAAAAAAATTTTTCAATGCAAAATATTTTTTGTGATATTTGTGTATATTGTGACGTTTAGAAAAATTCCATAAAGTTGCTGTCCTTGTCTGTTACAGCTTCCATTGACCGTATTCTTTCCCCCCTTTTGGAGTGAATGAACCGTATCACAAAGGCAAATATCCTATGGCGTCACTGCTCACCGAAATAGCCGCCATTGGTTATGGTGTGCATCCCTGTCGCATGTTTAAGCTCGTGTCAAACACGTTGTAAAAGTTGGAATACTCTGGCAAATGATAACGGATATATTTGCCTTGCAAGTGATGTTATCGTTGTGATTTAATAGGCTTGACGAATGTCACAGTCGCAGCTTTCTTCCATTCTGTTCGATGTGTTACAATTAATAGCACTGTTTAAAACAGTAACGTGACTTTCAGAGTCACACATCTGCCACAGTCGTAATTCAACGTAAAATTTTTAACGCGATACTTATTTGCGATTGGGAAAATTGAGGCAAACGACAACGCCGCTTTCAAGTCGTTTTGTATAATGTAACAATGTTATCAGAATTTGCACAGTAAACCATTTCGAAGACAATGAAAAGAAGCTTTAAAAAGCAAAATAATAACTGTAAAAAAGTAAAATGTAATTGATGAAAATAATTTTCTTCCACTATTTTGTTTTGCAGCTGGTGGAGACAGAATTTACAGTGTGACTCTAGATTAGTGACCTCAAATCATATAGGGGCATTTTCTCTTAAGGTTTTATTTTAATAATTATTTTAAATTTAAATTAAAAATTATTTTAAATTTAAATTAAAAATTATTTTAAATTAACAATAATTATTTTAATAAATATTAAAATAATTATTGTTTTAAGTCATTATTTTTAATATGGCTGCCGAATCAGTTAGTTATCAATATACAGCAAGCCGCATTTTATTCTAAATAATAATAAGCAACACATAATCATTATTAATGTTGTAGTATTTAAATGTGGCATACTTTTAATATCGAAACATGAACGTTAATTCATTTGCAGTGGCTTCATCTTCGGCTGAACGGGATCATTTCTCCATACTCGGGTGAAATCATTACAGTTCAGCTAGTAAACTTCAGTTTATTGTTTTGCTGACAGGACTTGCTAAAAATTTCTTTATTTTTTATTTAATCAGACTGAACTGATTTTATAGATTTTGTTTAATATATATAAAAGAAGGAATTTTTTCTCGTGGCAAGCATCAGTGATTTAAGTATTAAGCAAATTTAACTGAACGTTACTGCAACCAGAAATTCATATTGGGGTGTACAAAGTTTTGTTTTGTAAATAAATCAATTAATGCGTATATCTGCTATATGAATTTATTTGAATAAGTATATTAAATATTCACAATTTATTAATGAAAATGACATTGAACTAGAATGAATTAGTAATAAAAAACTAGTAGGACGTTTGTAATAATTTGAGACGATAATAGTAAAATTCTTTCGGAGTGCATAAGCACCTTGTTTTTTGTGCAAAACTACTGATCTAAGGGACCTGGGTTCGAGCCCCGGATTAGGCATGGATGTGTGTGTGTCGTTTTTCTGCTGAGGTCCTGCCATCCTCTCAGATCTCCTACTATGGCATATAAACTGACAGGCTCCTGTCAGACCTCTGTGGCAAGCAGCTGGTTGAGGGGGTATTTATTTTTTATAAAGTGATGATGCCCTTTGACCTCAAAAATTCCTCGCTTCGTGTCCTTTGTGCCTCGAAAAGGGAGGACGTCACTCAGAAACGAAGCGTCTGCTAAAGTCAATAAGACAATCTGGATTTTGCCCCAAATGAGGAACAGTTAATCTCCATTTTAGGAGCGTTTTAGGATATATTTTATTATTAATTCTTCGAGAATACACTAACATTTTTTGCTTTTGCTAAAAGAATCTTGTTTGATGAGTCAACTTTACAGTTTTAGAACAGCTGTCAAGTGGAATTCCTTCCTCGAACTCCACTGAACCCTTGTGGTCTTTATAACCAAGCAATTTAGCCCATTGTGTGCGAAAACGTGCCGCTCAGATTCGCAATAGGGGTTTTACGAATTTTTTTTTAGTTTGTAGGGGAACCTGTGAATTTACTGAGGTTGCATAAACGTTATGTAACCATTGACCGTATTATTAAGACCAGTCTTATATCAACAAATGACTATTCTCGTGTTATGGAACGCCGAGTCAGATTTGAAACTTCTAAAATAAGTTTTGATTAAAAAATATAAATGTAGATAAAATTAAAACCTCGGTCAAATCTGTCCAAACCCCGAGTTTTAACAATGTTCTTTCACTGTTTAAGAAATTATGGAAGTTTGAATATTTAGCAACAAGCAACGGCATATTATTAAAGACATTTGGTAAAATTAATGAATATTCTAAACGTTATGTAATTAATTCTTTCGGTATTCTCAATTTTGTATGTTTCTTCTTAGTGGAATTGTTGCCGTTAAATATTCCAGCTTCCAGAACTATTTAAATACTCAATAATGTAGATTTAGATAGATTTGAATAATATCTTGAATTTATTTTTAAGATATTATTCAAATCTACCTAAATCTATACTGAATTTATTTTCAATCACATTTACAGATTTAGTATGAAAGTTAAGGTCAATTCCACTGGCACAAGAATCAAGACCGGAGTGTATGTATTAAGAGTACTTTGCATATCTCATCAACCTCCTCTCCGTATGAGAGCAACTCCCCAAGATGGTACAGCATGTTATAAGGTTTCCCAAACCAAAAAAATGATTGAAAACACTGTACTATGATACATTAAGTTAACGATCTTATGTCAAAGAAGCTTTAAATTTATGTTTGCCTTTTAACCACGTAGATAACCCATAATTTTATAGACTTGGAAATGACATACATAAAAGCGTGAACATGTTCTCCCTTTGAGGGTTCCATTAATATATACAGGGTCATTGCAAAAGAATACTCATATTTTATCAAATAATCAAGTGAGAAAAGTAATTCGGTGTGTAAAATGTCAAGAAAATCTCAAAGTTTCGTTTTGTGTTTAACAGACTTCGATATGGACATGGTTCAAAGTTTATAAGATTAATAGGGACTCGTCTCAACATGTATGTCTTATGTAACACTTACAGTCGGGCAAGGATCTATGGGAGATAGGGGGGAGCAAGGAGGCTTTTCCCCCTTTGAGAATGCTATTAAGGTTAATGGAGGCAAAAAATTATTTATAAAATTATGTACATGCCATGAATTTTTCAAGAAATATTTTAAGATCTCTGAAATGGAGAGGGAAAAGTTATCCTGCAATGGATTCCCCCACTTTTACTTTTTTAAGCCACTTCCCTTCCCTTTTCCCTTTATTTTTTTTCCAGATCTGTCCTTAGTGTTTTTTTCTTTAAATTACGTAAATTGCAAATTATTCGGAGTAAACGATGTTTTTAATGTATCCTCTCAAAAATGACATTGCATGTGATAGTGACCCATTACGTAATACTAACCCTACACCATAACAATAAAACTTTGAGTTTTTTTGACACTTTCGACACACATTACTTTTGTTACTTAACTGTTTAATCAATTATAGCACTTTTTAAAATATGAATATTCTTTTTGTAATGACCCTGTATTTCAAAGTTTTCCTCCTTCAGATTCTGGTCTGTGATCCGGATCGTTTTTTAATGATCTTTAGGCTGGGAGCAGTCAATGCTGTTCTGTGAAATGATTGATACTTGTTAAATGGAATTGACAGAACAGAACCAATTAACGCCACAAAAATAGTTCCAAGAAAATGCATCTTGGTAAACAACTTCTGAATAAATTTCTGCTCCGAAATATCTGAAATTTAACGACTGAACTGCTCAGTGCAATATTTTAAATAAATGAACTGTCAAGTTCTTAAAATATACAGATTCTATATATAATGCAATCTGAAAATAAGATTCGAAATGTGCAAGACTAGGAGTAATTAGATTAACTTTTGAAGCCTAAATGATTTTCTGTGAGATGGAATATTGCTAATATTTTTTTCTGACACAGTTCACTCAGTTGGCTCAGTCGGTAGCGAGCCAGACTCTGATTCTGAAGTTTACAGGATCGAGTCCCAACTGTTACAGCGTTTAAGATTTATATCTGCTGCCCACGGTGAGAAAGGAGGCACCGATGAGTTTCGAAGCATTCTTCCCGTCGGATGTGACTTAAACCGTCACTTCTTGTATAGAAAGGCCATAACCCTGTGCATGTTAAAGAACACCCAAAATGATCTTCAGGAGAAGCTTCCGTTTGTCTGCCAACAGCTGTCCAGCAGTTTCCCTTCTTCAATCATCTCTCAGCCTTTGGGCCCATTATGACCTGGCCGTTTGGTTCGTTATGCACAAAACAAAGTGCCGATAAAAAGTGAAATAACACTACTGTGAGCACTGTTGCTGATCTTTTGCTCTCCTGTGAAGTTTAGCTCTGCGAATGCTCTCCTGTGAGCTGTAACCCTGTTAATACTCTTGTGAAAACTGCAAATCTACTCTTCCCTATTTCAAATCATTGAGTAGAAAAAGCCAAAGAAAAAATCCCACCGCGGAAGAGCTTCCGCCAGCAGCAGACGCGCAGACTAAAGCCCTGCCGGTATGTAGCAATGCCCAGCACCACCGCCACTAGGTGAATCGGTCACGGCAGCTATTTGAAGTGCGGCGGAAAACCTACCTGGCCAGTTTTTCCTTCATGGTCATGCGTGCCCTGGCATCAACGGAACTCACGGCTCAATGTATGGCTGCTGGACTATGTTACACACAATGTTCTCTCCATCAGACCAGTTCAATAACGGATAAATACGTTATTGTTGTTTCATAAGCTAATCACGCGCTATGACACTTCCGAAGGTGTTTGAACAGTAAACAAATCTGTTTCTGCAAACTAATCACCCTTCCTTTTTTGCACCCACTGTGATCTGCATTTTAGAGTGACCTCTGGGTTCAAAGTTTGTAGTTGCAGGAACTATAATTACTGTCCTCCGGGTCGAAAAGTATGTAGTGAGTAGGAGGGGGTGGGGGTCAAGCTGATTTTTTGGTGTGACCTCATCTCATGTATGTAATATAAGAACTTTATGAAAGAATACTCATGTTTTATAGAGTTATATTTAATTTAATAACCAAGAAACTAAATTAATTGTGTCTGCAAAATTTCAAGAAACTGCCAAAGTTTCGTTTTGTGTTTAACATATACGTTAAAATGGTTGCCATTGTTGGTGTGATATTCAATTTCAACATGTTTGGTTGACACTTGCAATACTTACAGTGATTCATTTTTTTTTAAATACCGCGAATGAAGATCTTTTTTTTTTTGCGAATCTTTTTTTTTCTATACATATTGCCCAGAAAAGAAATCGAATGATGTGAAATCGGAACTTCTGGGTGAAAGGGGAGGCTTTCCGGTATAGCAAGGAAACTTGGAATTTTTCTTGATATGTTGAACACACAATTTCTTCTTTTATTTAATTAAATAATAAAATAAATGAGTAATCTTTTATAATAACCATGTATATGAAATCCTTATTTTAATATTATGATTAATGTTTTATTAATTAATTACTCTCCGGGCAGCTTAATTGCCACATCGATATGACAGGAGTGTAATTAGAAAAAATCTAGGAGGATTGGGTTGTTTCACTTCTCAGTCGAACTTTCGTTCCCTCAATGGGTTAAATGGCCAGTCGCAAGGACTCTCAATGGCTCGGAGAAATTCATTCATTTTTTGCCAGTAAGCTTATCAGCTTACTGGCAAAAAATCACCTTTTAGAATCAAATAAGCTGATAAGCTTATTGGCAAAAAATAGTTCCCTAGTAAGTAAAAATAGGCCCCTAGTAAGGAATGTATGTTTCCGTATTGTCTTCTTGCTGAGATCTCGTCTTTCTAACTGATCTCTACTGTGGCTTATTAAACTGACAGGCTCCTTTCAGACCTTTATGGCAAGCAGCTGCTTGAGGGTTTATTTATTTTTATAGAGGGTCTTGACGAGATGTTTCCATCTCGATATTTGCCCACTGAACCCAATTCTCAGCCTTGAGATCCTTGTGACATGGCCATTTAGTTTACCGTGGAAAAAAATCTCCCATTCAGAAGCAGAAAAAGTCAAAAACAACCAAAAATTTGTATATTGGCATAGATAAATTAACTTGCGAGATTAAATCTTTTCTTATCCCAATTATTCCAGACATCATCCAAGAAATTAAAATTCTCACTTTAATTATTAATCGTAGGTTTTATAAAATTTGCCTTCTATATTAACTAAATTTTTTTGTCCCGCTATAAACTATTTTTATTCGCTCCACATCTTATAGACAATGTTTTGTAACAAGTCATCGGGTCCTCTCTTTTGTCCTTTTAGAATCTAGACCTTAAAGCAGGAGAGTCATGGAAGAAGGCCGGGGAAAGACAGAAAATATTTCACTTGACTTGAAAAAACATTGACACGATACGTACAGTAATGGGATCAAGATATTTATGTTGGAAATGGAGGGGAGGTTGTGTATATATACATCGAAGCAATTAATGTACAAGAAACTTTTTCTCTTCTTTTAATCATAATAGGTGGTTTGCCTTGTTGAACACAACACTATCTTTACACTGGTGACTCACAAAACTGAAATTTCATCAATTTACGATGATTTCATCGCTTTACTGATTTGAATTGGCTGCGGGAGGGGAGGAAATTGGGAGGTGCTTATTTTATATTTATTCTTTCGTAGCTGTAGATTAAATATAATACATTGCCCCAATTTCTACACCCTTTCAAAATTGCAACTGCTGTAATATATTTTTACTTAATTTCACTTGCTCCAAATCTTTGAATCGCACCTATGAATCATTTTTTTTTTTAAGGGGCGGTGATGGCTCAGTCGGTAGCGCGCCAGGCTCGTAATCTGTAGTTCCCAGGTTCGAGTCCCAGCTGGGTCAGCGTTTAGATTTATCTCCGCAAAATTCCCCGCCCTGCCCACGGTCAATAGAGGATACCGATGGGCTTGGAAAGGCCGCCGTCCGTCGGATGGGACGTTAAGTCGTGGTCCCGTGCGCGAGAGAGCCATACCCTGTGCACGTTAAAGAACACGCTGGATGGCCTTGACGGGAGGCTACCATCTGTCTCCCAACAACTGTTCCAGTGGGTCCCCTCCCCCAACCTTCTCTGAGCCTTCGGGGTCCATGTGACCTGGCCATTTAGCCCATGGTGTTCAAAAAAGTGCCGCTCAGAGGTAAAACAACCCAACTCATTATTTTAATTTTGAACTTTCAAAGATTTAAGTGGGGGTACTACTGTAGAATTCTAAACAACTCCTTACTCCCCCCCCCCCTTTGAATACATGCCTGGAGGCAGAAGTCAGGTTCCCTGACCATTGCATTATAACTAGTAACAACACAACTGTAGTCGGATTAAGGCATTTATGTTGAAAGTGGAGGGGGGGGGGGTCTTCTTTTTTTGTATATATGGATATTTAGACTAGTAACACCACAAGGGAAAAAACCAGCTCGACACAATAGCTAAGCTCTCTGATCACTACATCAATATGGGCTAAAACCTACGGAAAGGCCTTAGGCAAAATGTTGTTCTGTCATACTAATCTCAGTTTTATATTACGTAGCTGTCAGTAACCATTTTCTCAACGTATTGAACTATAAGCATGAGTAAAGGAATCAGCCATATAGTAATGTGCTTACCGCATTATTAATCAACTTTAGAGGAGGCATCTGAAATAAATTACCACTGTGGAAATTATTTTTATGCCCTTTTTTTTCATTCATGAAACATTGTGTTGATCTAATTCAAATAAATATTTCACTAAATTGTAGGGAGTAATTTCCTAACACCCCCCCCCCCCCCGTGGATATCTGTTATACAACATTTTTAAGTCTGTACTTTTTCTGGAAATCAATTTCAGAAATGATTTACAAATCATTCACAACTTTTAATGTTTCTCGAACATTAATTATCTTCTTGTATTTAAAGACTCGATATGGAACCATAAAATAAAAGAGTCAAATGTTTTTATTTATCTCAATTTTTTAAATTAAAATGAGATTAGTAATTTATAATTTTAGTAAAAAACTTTGTATCAGAAAATAACAGAAATAATCTGTGCTTCCAAACTCATCAAATGGTTTAAAATTCCTTTCTTGAATTTATCAAAAACACTATTTTTTCTTAATTTAATCTAAACACCAGATCTTCATTTCTGTATTTAAATTATTATATCATTTGTTTCTATATTTAAATAAAAACTAACGATTGAAATTTACACTGATAGATTTTTTTATCTCCCAAATTAGGTCTAAGACTCAAACGAGAAAAATATGATTTTTTTTTTTTAATTAACTCAGAGAAAGATGAAAAAAAAGTACTTACGGTAATTCCAAATAACCGCCCTACGCTTTACTGCCAGCTCTGGAGGTCAAAGTTCGAAGTGGTCACACAAACTTATGCACAAGGTCATTAAACTATCCATTCACCACCCATCAACAAACTAAGATGTTGATGGAATAACACCACTAACACCTCAAAGGTCCCACTACGAGTAGTCCAAAATGTTCCACACAGAAAAATGTTTTCAAGTGGCATAAAGTTGAAGAGAATTTTTTTTTTTGAAAAAGTGCCAGGAGGTTAGGTTGCTCAAAGTTCAAGTTCACTGTATCGGCTGGGTGGAAGCCGACGGTATCTGTGCTCCCTACTCCTTTGCCAGTTCAGAAGTAAATGTTACACTTGGCCTTGCTCGAGTGGAATCTCTTCCGTTACGCTATATACGGGCCCTTGAGAGCAGAACGCGCTCCAGTGTCCGTCACACCTGGGTTGGCGGGCCAGGTGGCGCTGCAACCAATCCCGCGCTTCCCTCCACGTTGCTCCGTTAGCTCTCGCAGCCTCTCTCGGCATTCTCTCCTCCTCTCTCCTCGGTTCTTCTGGCGAGGAGAGTGGATGGCTGCGAGGGTATAGATGGAGGGGAAGAAGGGGGAAATTGGGAGGTGCTCTGCCGTCCCGGGGCTCTGGGCTCCCTGACTCAGGGATCTTGCGACAGGTACGTCACCATGTCACACCTTGTTGGTCACAAATGACAGGTTCACAGAGGACGCATTGCACCTATTTGATGTCAATTGAAGGCCTTTTTTTCGAGAAAAACTTTCTTTTCGAAAAGGAAATTGTGATTTCGATGGTTGTGTGATTCGGCAGTTGAGAGTAAAAAATAGAAATAGTATTGAAATGAACTTCGGTATTATTATTCAGTAGGAAAAGAATTTTAGTCAGTTTTGGTTTGCAACACAATGTTTTCCGCACGCAATAAGCTAAATGGCAAGGTCACAAGAACCCCAAAAGCCCCTTGAACAGACCCGTTGAACAGCTATTAGGAGACTGATAGAGGCCTCCTGTCACGTCCATCAAATGTGGTTTTTTTTAACGTGCACAAGAGATATTTTTTTTTTGCACAAATGTGTGGAGATGGGTGAGTAGTGCTGGTGGGGAGTTAGGAGGATGAGAGATTGCTTGGTCTGTATCTCGCCATTCTCGTAATCTGATGCTCCCCCAGGTTCGAGTTTTTTAAAGTTAATTTTTTTATAACAACTATCATCTTTTGACATACAATGGACTAAATGACAAGGTCACAAGGATCCAGGGGTCAAAGCAAAGTAAAGAAGAGACAGTCGTTTAGCTGTTAGAAGAGAGAGGGAAACTTCGCATACAAGCTTTATAGTCTGTATATGAAGCATACAGACTTTAAAGCATAATCTTTAAAGTGTAAAGAGTATAGCTCTCCTCAATTCTGGCTACGTCTTCTCATCCATCGAATGACTGCCTTTACTAAGCTCATTGCAGCCCCACTTCCTCACCGAAGGGAGAGTGAGATTTTGCGGAGAGTCTGTGGAATACAAATGACACTGATACGTCACAACACCAGCAACTTCTCACGATTAAATTTGTATCATATATAAATATCCGAAATCTGTGGCCTTCATAGTGAAGAAATAAAAAATAAAGTAATGGTTAAATCCGTTTTTGAGAATCACGTTAACTAGACAGAATATGACTTAAGACTACTTTCCAAAAGTCGCAATATTTGGCAGCATTTTCTTGAAAAATAAGGAAAATGCAAGGATCCATGTTTGACATAAAAATATAAATCATAAAAAAATTGTCTAAAATTTAATTTCCCAATTAACAACAACAAATTTGTAAATTTTATGTAGTAGAGGCATAGTACAGTTTTCCCACTTATTAAAGTATTTCAACGGACGGGAAAGGTCAAAATGATATCCTATATGGAATAAAATTTTATAGTTGCTTTTAATCTATTTTTAGTGTCGAACATATGGTATGGATCTAAACTAAAATTATACAAAGACACCAGTTTTTCGGTGAGGGTCCCACTGGGTAAGTCTCCTACTTATATACGTATATGTATAAATCGTAGTTAGTCAGTTCTTAATAATAAGACATTTAACATATATAGAGGATTGAGAATGATTGATTGAATGATAGGGGATCAGGCTAATTCTAAACCATGAAGTAGAAATGGTAGAGCTATTAAAATTTGCACCTAGGGGTCACCCGGGTGGTAAATTTCGGGGAAAAATTCGACATTTGATTTCCGATGTGTCCTTTTAAGGCCAAACCTCGATCTACGAGAGCTAGAAACGTGGAAATTGGTGTCTAGGGGGTGTTTCTGGTTGTTGAAATGTTACAAAATTTTTAATCCGGCGTGTCCACCCAGGTCAAAGGTCAAGTCTGATCTACGGGTGTTTCAGAGCTAGCTGAAAATTTGTGCCTGGGAGTACTTAGGAAAGAGAGATGTTGGGACGGTTTGGAGGGGATAGGTCTTTCGAGATCAAAGGTCAATTTTCGGTATATCGGTGCTAGAGAAGTTATAATTGGTGTGTAGAACTATTTAGGGCCGCAGATCTCAGAAATGTTAAGGAATTTCAGATTCCGTGTCGTGTTCAAGGTCGAATAGGGGTCATAGTGTGAGTCTAGATATCAACAGACGTACACTGATTTCTAGCATTAAAATTTTAATGTAAGACGATCAGAAAGGAAAAAGAAATAAATATTATCCTGCAAATAAGTTATTCATTATTAAAAGTAAATTCCCTTCTATTTGTTAGTGCGGAGGGGGGGGGTGGAGATTTCTTCAGTCGGTACCGTGTCAGGCTCATAATCTGCAGTTTCCAGGTTCGAGTCCCAACTGTGGCTAAGTTGAAATTTTTCTCCGTTAATCCTCATCCTGCGCACGGTGAAAAAGGGTACACCAATGAGCTTGGAAAAGCCGGCGTCCGTCGGATGGGACGTTAATCCGTGGCACCGTGTGCACGAGAGCACTATGTACGTTAAAGAAAGTGGCGTCCACCTGTCTCTAACAACTGTCTCATAAAGGGAATACCAAAAAATTGACCTTTGACCTCGAAGGGCCTATTGTTTAACTCGTTTATCTGCTAATCCATCTAGTGAACTATTTCAGATTTCATAACTCTTTAAATACTGGGCGATAATTGTTCAAAAATTGTGATTTAAATAGATTTGATTATGATGTTTAATTTATCTGCAGTTACATTTTTCCATTAAATTCATATTTTAGAAGTTATAGAGTTTCGAAGTTAAGTAATTCCCATTGATATAACGTGGAGATTCTCTAATATTTTGGTAGGGCAGTGTACAGTCGCTCAAAAAAATATCCGAACACTATAGTTGATTACAGAATACAGAAAAAATATCTGGCAACGATTTTTTTTTTATAAATTATTGATATTTTTTCTGTATTCTGTAATCAACTATAGTGTTCGGATATTTTTTTGAGCGACTGTACAAGTAAAAAAATTTGGTCTACGTTTATACAAGTATATTTCTAAATAGTAGGTTCGCGAACATGAAAAGATTTAGCGATCAAAAGTCTTTAAATAGATATGCAGAAATATAATCTCAGTAGCATAAAACTATAAACATTGCTCCAATACTTCAACAGCCAGAAGCCAGAAGCTTTCTTCAGGAAACTGGATATGTATCCAATAACCTCAAAAATGATCGCTGGATGTTTAAAACCGAATCACGTTTCATCCATCCAATTTTCTCGCTACTCACGTTGCTATGGTTACCAGAGCATGGCGAAGACAGACGTTCCTCTAATTTTTTCCGCATCTCCTTCTTCACTCTCAGAAGATGCAGCATCCGAGATTGCGATGACGTCACGAAAGAGACGAAATGCTCTCGCCACTCGACTCTGTCGCTCCGACAGCTGACGTACTGCATCACTTGGCACTCCCGAATGGCTGAGTCCGAGTGACACAAGTGCGCGCATAGTAATGAGCCGGCAGCCAATGATGCGGCATATGATGAGATTTCAGTCTCTGTGCGAAAAGCAAGACTTTAAAGTAAACGAAACTTCACTTTGCTTCGCCGCAGCCAGGTCTAGAGGGATAAGGGTGCCAAGGAAATTATTCCCCCCTTCAACATATAGTTAACCAAAGCGAAAGTGAAACCAAGTAATAAAGGGATTTTTTTATAATAATAGATTTATTTATGCTTCACTATGATTATATACATAAAATATTACGCTAAGCCTTATGGCTTTACATCAGGATTAGAAAGGACTAAACTGTTATACAGCTTAGTTTTAGTTTTCAGATGATACTCCTGTTTTTCTGGAGCGGAGGTGGCTCACTCGGTAGCGTGCCAGGCTCGTAATCTGTAGTTCCCGGTTCGAGTGCCAGCTGGGTCAGCGTTGACATTTATCCCCGCAAAATTCCTCGTCCTGCCCACGGTCAGTAGGGGACACCAATGGGCTTGGAAAGGTCGCCGTCCCGTTGGGACGTTAAGCCGTGGCTCCGTGTGCTGGAGAGCCATAAAAAACATTTAAAAAACAAAGCATTAAAAAACACGCTGGATGGCCTTGACGGGAGGCTACCATCTGTCTCCCAACAGCTGTTCCAATGGGTCCCCTCCCCCAACCTTTTCTGAGCCTTCGGGGTCTCTGTGACCTGACCATTTAGCCCATGGTGTGCAAAAAATTGCCGCTCAGAGATAAAACATCCCAACACAAATCCTGTTTTTCCGCAATCTCCAGAGAGTCTTAATCCCCACAGCATTGCCAAATGTCTTGTTCATTTCATGCCGGACATTACTGAAGGCCTGGTTTTCAAATTATGATCCTCACATTTGCTTATTGAAGCCCGATATTAATTATTCTCGTATTAATTATCATATTGAAGTCCTGGTTTTCTATTCCCGATTCTCATTGACTAATTGCTGAATTTCTATGTGGTTTTCCACATTTTGTGATCTTCTTGACTTTCTTTCTTATCCACTCTTTCCCTCTGTTAGGTAAAACCTGTACTCCTCCTATGTATTGCGTTGTATTGCATCTGCCCACCATACACACAACCCCCGGAGGTATTGCATCATTGTTTGATGCAATGTAGTTGAGTCATGACATTGCGGCTTTAAAATCGCGGACAAAAGATGATGCAATCTTTAGTTTTAAGCGACGTTTCGTAGGGTGAGCAAGTCTTTTGAGCGACTCGCATTTACCATTGAGTCAAGTACAACACAAATGATCTTTGCAGTTTTAATCCAGCAGTAGTGATGCCTTGTAACTGTGTTAATAGTGCAGATACATTTTGTTACATTTGCAAGCCAGAAAAGGGCGGTCACTCCAATAGTAGACGCTGCGTATGAGTTTTATTTTGGATAAAATATTGGGGACCACACATATGCTGCTGTACAAGAAATCTTCTGAAGTGGCTGAAAGGCGAAAAAGTGGCAATGCTGTTTGCTGTTCCTATGGTTTGGAGAGAGCCAAGCAATCATGCAAATGACTGCTACTTCTGCATGGTTCCACTTGTTCATTGAGGCATCACAAGGAAAAAGTGGACAATAGCATACCCGAATATACAATCTGCAATCTGACCAGTTCTGCATGGTGAAGGCCTTCCCATTCCCGAACCTCCAAAAGAATTTTCCATCGCTTCAGACGATGAGAAGGGAGGCGAACCGGCTTCGGGTTCTCCGCAGTCTTCGGTGTTTAATGATGATCCATAAGTCTGCCACGTTGTGTCATCTGTGCCACACATTCTCACCGAAGAAGAAATGAACGATCTTGTTCGTGATCTGGAGCTGTCCAAGGCCAAAGCAGAGTTGCTTGGATCAAAACTTAAACAATGGAATCTTCTCAAGGAAAATGTGCGAGTGACTTCATTTCGAACTCGTCATGAGCAGTTTGCGCCTTACTTCAGAAAGGAAGATGACTCTCTTCCTTTCCGATGTAGATGGCCTGATGCATGCCGTCGGAATCAAACATGACCATCAAGAATGGCGACTATTCATAGACTCCTCGAAATTGAGTCTCAAGATAGTGTGAATAATGGAAATCGACTTCCATCCATTCCGGTCGGAGACGCTGTCTACATGAAAGAAACCTACGACAACCTAAACAGCTGTTGAACTGTCTTCAATACAGCAAGTACGGCTGGCATCTCTGTTGTGACTTGAAGGTAATGGCTCTGTTGATGGGTCTGCAGCTGCGATATACGAAGTACTGCTGTTTCTTATGTGAATGGAACAGCCGAGCAAAGACTTTGCACTATGTGAAGAGAAACTGGCCTCAGAGGAAATCTCTGAAGGTCGGAGAGAAGAATGTGGAACACCCAGCACTAACAGAAACGCACAAAATCCTGCTACCGTCCCTACATATCAAACTCGGTGTGATGAAAAACTTTGTAAAATCCATGGATCGGACTGCGTCAGCTTTCAAGTACTTGGGCGACAAATTCCCTCAACTTAGCAAAGGGAAAATTAAAGAGGGATCCGCGAGCTGTTCAGAGACCGATGTTTCACAACCTGCTTCAGGGTGACGAGAAAAAGGCTTGGGATGCGTTTCGTCTGGTGTCAACTAAATTCCTCGGGAATGTAAGGGCAGACAACTACAAGAAACTGGTTAAAGACATGTTCTCTCTGTATCACAAACTTGGCTGCAATATGTTCTTAGAGATCCACTTTCTCCACTCCCACTTAGATTTCTTCCCCGACAATTGCGGCATGGTTAGTGATGAGCACGGTGAACGTTTTCACCAGGACATTGCAACGATGGAGAAACGATGCCACGAAAAATTGGTTCACTTCAATGTTGGACGCTCGCCAGAGATGATCCTGAGCAGCTGTTACAAGCGACGGGCAAAGCGACATCGGAAGTGGAAGCGGAGTTTTACCGATACATGTCATATGTACGTATTACTCTATTATATAAGAAACTATTGCGGATTTCTCAGAAATCGTAGCCAATTTTTCATTTTCAATGTCATATTCGTGTTCAGCACTTTGAAATCTTTAAGAAGTGGCTACTCTTATCTCAGAGGCATGACTTTTAAGAAAATTTGTTGCCCAGTGTTATTTACGATAATACTACATCTATAAATTGTGTGTCCATATTTTATTGAATACATTGAAAGATTCAAAAGAGGAAGAGTTCATAATCATCATCATGCAAAAGCAGATGTAAGAAGGAATATGAATTTTGTGCTTTTTAAGGGATTGCAACAGTCTTTAATAGAAATGGGAAGAGACAAAGAAAACAACAAAATATCTGCCATCATAAATAGGTATTTGCAACGAAGGTCTTCAACAGGTATTCAAGAGTAGGAGAGAAACGGATTCTTCAATATACACAATCGTATCAGAATAATATGACCACCTACCATACATATACTATGGAAGGTGGTCATATTATTCTGATACGACTGTGTATATTCCTTCTCACCTAAACTACGAGAAAATAAAAAAAACTCTCTTTTGCAACCTAAAGAAGTTTTCTTGCTACTTGTGCAGCAAGGCAACCACCCACACACAGCACTGAAGACTTTCATCTAACAGCAGGAAGTCACTTTCCACTCAAGTCTTCCTTGACTTGTGGGAAGCTTCAATCTCCAGCACTCTTTAGTTCTACTTGTAACTGAGCGAAAGAGTAAAATTTGATTTACAGAGGAATACGATGCAGGGATCGTCTTTCTTGTTGTATCGGTTGAATGGAGAGGTTGACGCGTGAAGGGGGGAGAGGAGAGGGATGTGAAAATTTGACTTTCAATCGCCTGAATACATTGTTATCGAGCGGAGAGTTAAAGAACATTCGTCGTGTTTGTCCCTTTCATTCGCTTGCCCATTCTCTTTCCCACAGAGCTCTGGGAATTGGGGGAAGGAAGTGTTTACGGGAGTTGCTCGAAATGTTCGCGTCCCGATTAATTGCGATGAAATGCTTGTTGGGAAGTTTCACTCAAAGAAATTAAGGCTTTTATTATAACGATGAAACGTGCCTTTATTGGGATAACAAATGATTTGATGGTGATACACTTTAACAATTTGATTTATAATTAACCCTTTCACTCTTATCTATTTCGGCCATTTTATAATATTATCAATGTCCTTAACCACTTCGGGCCATATGTACATTACTTTTTTAGAAGTTTTTTAAACGCAGAAAGAGATTCATGTGGTTTTCAATGCTAGCAGAGTGTAGACTAGTCTTTAGCATAATGGACTGGAATTTGGAGTCATCTATGGATATGATAGAAACTACATGCAATAGCAAAGCCTGACATTCGATAAGAACTGTTTTGCTACATTTCGCAGATGTCAATCATTTCATGTGTTTATCATCACAAAATATGTAAAAGGAAAAAGAATTATAATTTATATTATTATTCTATTATATATATATTATATATATATTCTATTATATATATATTATATATATATTCTATTATATATTATATTTATATTGAAAGAATTATAATTTATATTATTTTATATTATTATGTTCCTTTTTCGCCGCTTTCTGATATTTCAGAATTTTTTCAATTTTTGGGAAGGTTTTTATCTGCTGAATTTCAGTGAAATGATGTCTGTAATGAATTGGTCTATAAATGGTAGCTAGGTAGTCACTGGAAGGAGACCTATGCACCAATCCCCTGTGATGATGCATAGAACCGGCCAGGCCTAGCACCTAATGTCCGACCCCGCCTTCTCGTGGTGCAGACCGTTAGTACCTTTCAAAAGAGATACTCTCTTGTGGAAGTGAACGGAAGGGGAGGGCTGCCAAATTAGTGTGGCCTACTGATCTGGACAACTATGGGTACTTTTCTTTTTTTTCTACCCTGCTGAAGAGTGGTCAACCACACAGGGTCCTGGTGCTGACCATATAAACCCACTGGACTGAACAGATATATGGCGCTGAGCTTGACTATGGATCCTGATTTTGCTGCACTGGTGGGCTTCTGTGGAGGGAAAATCTTCCGCTGTGTTTTCTGTTTGTTTGTGGGTTGACAGTCCCAACTGAATAGATTCACAGGATATGTTTATCAGCTGGTGGATAATCCTGAGCAGAGGTCATCGCAGGCACCTGAACTCTTTGCTTCTATTGGTATCGTCAAATTCTACATTGGAGGAAGTCTTCCAGTGTAGATGGCTTCAGCCTTTAGTGGTGGGGGAACGGGTCTTTGCCCCATGTCTGCGATTAGGGGGCTGTTTGATATTGTCGGCATTCCCTCTCTCAATAAACATAGTTTCTTTAAACATCCCACTAACCATTTTCTCTCCATAGGTAGTTGGAATGTGAGGACTCTGCACCGAGCTTTTTCTCTTGATGTCCTCACACAAGAATTCCACCATTATAATTTAGATATTCTCGGCTTGCAAGAGACCAGATGGACAGATAAAGGTCAGATTCTTAAAAATAATCTTAAATTTCTCTTTTCAGGGAGGGACGACAATAAGCATCACCAAGGCGTGGGTCTGCTTCTCAGCACACACGCTAGTGATGCTCTTCTAGGATATGAGTGCATTAATGAAAGGTTTCTTACAGCAAAATTTCAGACAAGCGTTAAAGACTTGAATGGCATCATCGGCATCCTCAGTGGTGGCATAACAGCATATCTGCTGTTATGCCCCCACTGAGGATGCCGATGAGGATGAGAAGGATAGGTTTTACGGACAACTTCAGGATATTTTGAATTCTGTCAAGAAAGGTTGATTCTGTCAAGAAAGACCCTTGTTCTTGGTGACTTCAAGGCCAAAGTTGGTACCGACTCTGACCTTTGGGGAGGAGTAATAAGCCCTTTTGGTATTGGTAGCTGCAATGGCAATGGGCAACGTCTCCTACAGGTAAGTAAACTCAATGGATTCAGAATAACTAACACTTATTACAAACACCGCGACATACATAAGTACACATGGGTTTCACCCGATGGGCTGCATAAGAATATGATTGATTATATATTAATTAACAGCAATGCGCCAGTTCTGTTAGAAATACCAGGGCATATAGGGGAGCTGAAATTGGATCTGACCATTACCTTGTTAAAAGTGTCTTGCAACTTAAACTTAAAAAGTGTTGTGCTAGGATTAAAAAATTTACTTTTAATACTGAACCTCTGAAAGATCCAGTTATAGCCAAAGCTTACCATGATAGGTTACTTAGTCATTATGACAGTCATGGTATGCTTACTACTGAAGTTGAGGAAGAATGGGATCAGTTTAAACAGGCTTTTTTGGACACTAACAGTACTCTTTTAGGAAAAAAGGAGCAGGGGACGCAGAATTATCTGAGTGATAAGGCACTTGAGCTTATTTCGGAAAGAAAGAACTGCAGGAATGTCCTTAATCAATACCCTACTAGTCCTAATAGAAAACATTAC
Organism: Ryuthela nishihirai; assembly: GCA_038380435.1. Classification (NCBI taxonomy): domain Eukaryota; kingdom Metazoa; phylum Arthropoda; class Arachnida; order Araneae; family Heptathelidae; genus Ryuthela; species Ryuthela nishihirai. The sequence continues at coordinate 47,903,816 of JAWZYU010000024.1, read as the reverse complement.
AGAGAACTTAATAAACGTGTAAAATATCAGTTAGCTGCTGATAAGAATCTTTGGCTTGATGGTTTGGCTGACAAAGCCGAGGAAGCAGTTAGACAGCACAACAGCAGAGAGCTGTACCAGATAGTTAATGTTTTGTGTGGTAGAAAACGGACAGGCATACAAGGATTGAAGGATAAACAAGGGGGGGGGGGGGTCGTATTTAAAAAATGTTAGTGCTTCGTCAGGAAAACTTTCTTTTACTATTCCATAGCCTCCGTAAAATGCTGAAAACGATACAACCACATCTGGCATTAATAAAGACAAACGTTTTCTTATATTTTGATAATTACCACATCGGATGAGGTCATATCTGGAATTAATACGATATTGATTTGTCATCTGTTGTTAAAAAAATTAAATAAACGTTTCTCCTATAAAAGCAAACGTTTATTTTTAAGAATGAAACAGAAGTTCTTCAATAAAATAGGTCTAAGACCTGGTTTAGGGATAAAAACTGACGCCCTAGTTATGCACCAATCATCAACTGAGTCTCCCGTTTTGACGGTTGAGATGTTATTTTACCTCTGAGCGGCACGTTTTTGCACACAATGGGCTAAATGGACACGTCACAATGACCCCAAAAGCTCAGAGAAGGTTTGGGGAAGACTGGACAGCTGTTAGGAGATAGATGGAAGCCTCCCGTCAAGGCCATTCAGCGTGTTTAATGTGCACAGAGCATGACTCTCCTGAACATGGAAACATAATTTAACATCCTGTCTATCAGATGGCACGTAAAAGAAATTCTGGATGGCCTTGACGGGAGGCTTCCATCTGTCTCCTAACAGCTATCGAATGGGTCCCCTTCTCCAAGAGGCGGGGGTGGCTCAGTAGGTAGCGCGCCAGGCTCGTAATCTGTAGTTCCCAGGTTCGAGTCCCAGCTGGGTCAGCGTTGAGATTTATCTCCGCAAAATTCCCCGCCCTGCCCACGGTCAGTAGGGGACACCGATGGGCTTGGAAAGGCCGCCGTCCATCGGATGGGACGTTAAGCCGTTACTCCGTGTACGGGAGAGCCATACCCTGTGCACGTTAAAGAACACGCTGGATGGCCTTGACGGGAGACTACCATCTGCCTCCCAACAGCTGTTCCAGTGGGTCCCCTCCCCCAACCTTCTCTGAGCCTTCGGGGTCCTTGTGACCTGGCCATTTAGCCCATGGTGTTCAAAAAAGTGCAGCTCAAAGGTAAATCAACCCAACCTCCTTCTCCAAAACTTCTTTGAGCCTTGGGGTCTTTCCTAGCTCATCAGTGTCCTCTTGGTTGAGCCTTTCTAAGTTCCCTCGGTGTCTTCTTGGTTGAGCATTTTTCAAGCCCCTCAGTGTCCTCCTGGTTGAACATTTCCAAGCCTCTCAGTGTCTTTTTGGTTGAACCTTTTCAAGCTCCTCGGTATCCTCATAGTGGAACTTTTCCAAACCCCTAAGTGTCCTCTTGGTTGAGCATTTTTCAAGTCCCTCTGTGTCCTCTTGGTTGAGCATTTTTCAAGTCCCTCTGTGTCCTCTTGGTTGAGCATTTTTCAAGCCCCTCAATGTCTTTTTGGTTAAGCCTTTCCAAGCCCCTCGGTATCCTCTTGGTTGAGCTTTTCCAAGCCCCTCCAGTGTCCTCTTGGTTTGGTCGAAGCCCATGAGTGTCCTCTTGAGGGATGAAAGTGGCTCATTGGATAGCGCTCCAGGCTCGTAATCTGTAATTACTAGGTTTGACGATTACCTGGTCAGAGTTGAGATTTATCTCCGCAGAACTCCCCGCCCTGCATACAACCCAAGTGTCCCCTTTGGTTTAGCCTTTCCAAGCCTATCAACGTCCCCTTTCTGAAGGAAGGAGTTGGGCACACAATTGAGACTCGAACCTAGGAACTTCAGATTACGAACTTGTCATGCTACCAACTGAGCAACGTTACCCCTTTCGACGGAGGGAGAATTTAATTTCAATGCAGCTTTGAGCATTGTTGATTTGTTGCATCTCTTTGTTATCGTCTGGCCGCGCCATTCTCATCTCTGACTGGATCATTGTCTCGAGCATTCTCCCAAAATGACCACGAGTACAAATGACTCTTAATCCTTTTAAATCGTCATAGCCGAAGTCTGTTTGTCGCAACAAGCAGGGAGGGCTGTCAGCTGCCTAGAAACAATGTCATAGGTAAACGGCACATATTTACTATGGTTACCTAACTTCCCAATTTCGCTGAATTCGGCGCGATTCGCTCCTCCGAATGGACAACTCGCAATTATTCTCTCTCTGCCGACGACTACTGCCAACCTGAAAAGGGGTTACGCTTATACAGGCGACCTTACGTTCCGCCGGAGCCTCTCTCTCTCTTTCAGTAATTATAGAGCTCAACCATTGAACCTAAGAAACTGGCCGAACGCGTATAAAGCAAGAAACAATAGTCGGGCTTCAATTTGCAAATTCCCACCTCTCTCGGCAAATCCCTTTCTACCGGTTGTGATCTGCAATCTCATCGCGTTCCGTCGTTTGCCGGCGACGATTTGCAACTTGGCGAGAGAGGAACCCACTGTCACGTGGTACTCCAAACAAAGCGCCGAGACAACTCTCGCCCAGTAATCCCATTCATTGAAAGGAACGAAAACTTTGCACCCCCCCCCCTCCCACACACACACTTGCACACCATCTTTGCCTCTCCCCATCCCCGAGCTCCAGCCTTTCCCCATCTCTCGCACCTCTTCCCCATCCCCTCCGCACGAGAGTCAGTAGGAAACCGACGCAGCCAATTGTTCGTCGCTGTGTTGAAATCTGCACAACAATCGCGTCGTTCATTGTTGAAACGCTCGTGCCCGCACGACACACGGCTCACTGTTGCGTAAGAGTTGATCCCGAACTTTCGTGTTCGAACTAATTCGCAGATAAATACGACGGCTCTGGCGCAGAGCACGCCGAGGAACTGTTAATTGTTTTGCTCCTGTCTTGCTTAATAGAGAGGGTGCAATTAACTTCCCGGTTACGGTTCCATAAACGGCTTAAGTCGATTGCTGCTCGTGTAATCCTTTGAAAAGCTTACTTGGCCAACAGATCGGAGGAGCTCAAATGAATGAGTAACGGCTGCGAGATTGCCGCGAATTCATTCCTTTGCTCGTTCGCAAACTGAGGTGATTGTAAAATGGAAGAAACATTTGCGATAACACGTGCTAAGAAACCGGTTAAATGCCACAGTTCGATTTGTACAGATGTCGGCAAAGGTAATGACGAATTTCGATACAGCACCTCCCCCCCCCTAAATTTTAACCCCATCCTGCACCCCCACAGTTGTGTAACTAAAGCAATCTGAATTTAGTTTTTAAGGGCTTCCTTTTTTTTTTTGAGGGAGTTGGTCCAAGTTTCAGTTTAAATAAACATCGTATATGTGGTTCCATTGAAACGCCTGGTTCTAAATTAGTGCGCTATGCTTGAATTGCAGCAGGGTAATAACCTAGTTTTTCTACATAAATAATGGCCTGGTCTGAAAAGGGATGTCAGACGTTTGTTTAGACGTGCGGATTCGTTTTGCTTGAAAACTGAATTGTACAGTCGCTCAAAAAAGTATCCGAACACTATAATTGATTACAAAATTCAGAAAAAATATCTGGCAACGATTTTTTTAGAAATTAGTGATCTGGCAACCTTCGTGTCACGTGACACGAAGGTTGCCAGATCACTAATTTCTAAAAAAATCGTTGCCAGATATTTTTTCTGAATTTTGTAATCAACCGTAGTGTTCGGATACTTTTTTGAGCGACTGTACACTTGCTTTAGGAAAATGTTTCATTTGACATAAGAAAGATTACTAAAATTTTTATATATATAAAAAAACGAACAGTTTTGTGTATATTTTTCATGTAAGCACATGTTCATAATATGATTGAAAATACTCCGCGCAGTAATTGGGCGGGTCTCAGCTAAAACTAACTTTAATTTAATTTGTAGACTGGACTCAAATTGTATACGGATAAAGCAAAAAATTGTGAATTATAGCCCAAGATACTCTTCATACATTTACCTTATATAAACATCAACCCAACTCTAGATTGTTGATTGGCTGTTTTGCCTCTGAGCGGTACTTTTTTGTACACAATGGGTTAAACGGCCGGATCACAATGACCCGAAGACTTGCAACTTGGCGATGATCCGAAGACTCAGAGAAGGTTGGGGGAAGGGACCCACTAGAACAGCTGTTGAGGACAGATGGTACCAGTCAAGGCTATCTAGCGTGTTCTTTAACGTGCACAGGGTATGGCTCTCCAGCACACGGTCCCATGGCTTAACGTCCCATCCGACGGACGGCGGCCTTTCCAAGCCCATCGGTGTCCCCTATTGACCGTGGGCAGAGCAGGGAATTTTGAGGAGATAAGTCTTGATGTTAATCCAGACGGGACTCGAACCTGAGAACTACAGATTACGAGCCTGGCCCTCTACCGACTGACCCCCCCCCCCACACACACACACAATTCTAGGACATATTCCAAACTCTGAAAACAGAAGATTTTAGAGGAAAAAACATTTAAATAAATAAACGTCAGGCACTGTTAGAATGAGCCATTCTAAAACCTCCCTCTTCTTTCCTCTTTCTCTTTATTTCTTTTGCTCACTGCGCCCTTTAAACTTTCTTTTTTTCTTCCATGTTGATCCTCTCTCGCTGAGATGTTTCCTTTCTCAACTTCGAACTAGGAAAGAGGTCTCAGCACGCTTAAACTTTTCTTCATTCTACTGATTTATCTCTCTATCTAATGTAAATGGCGGCTTCCCAGCTTTTCATTTTATGGGAGTGGGGATTTTTTCAGTAACTAATTTAGTTGTCTACGCTTTAATTTCTCAAAATAGAAAATATTTCTTCTACGTCAGAATCATAAATCTCATGTTAATGTTTTCTAAACCACACTTTTTTAAAGAGTTTCACATTTCTCATTTTACACTTCTTTCAAATCTAATTTAGAAACAGCGTGACTTATTATTTAAAACAATAATTCTCTGTTTGAATTTGCTTCTCAGACAGATAAAATGCTGTACTGCAGCTAGTCCTTCATTCGCTATACGTTTTCATTCACTAGAGGATTTAATAAATATTCAAGCTTTAAACATAATCTCTTTTAGTATGTTTCTTACATGAGCAAATGGGATGCATTATAGTTAAAGAAGGAAATTTTACTTATAAGCGCTGCATTTTATTTTAACTTATTTTCTTATTATTTGTAAGCGATGTTTATTTGGTTCTAAGTAGCAGTATTATCGTGTTCCATCTATTGTCAGATGAACCGCAATAATTGGTGACCGAAGGGGCTAGTATCGATGGCTTCTCGTGGAGAGAGGGATGAAAAATTTAAACTTTTTTACATCTATTTTCTAAAGCTTTCATCACTGAAAATAAAATAATAAAATTAAACAAAATCTTTTTTCTAAATAACCGAAATCTTCGGGTGATTGAAAAAGTAATAAGGGGAAAAGAAATTATCAGTGGCTAATATGGAATTCTCGTTTCCAAAGAGAATAGGTTTTGCCATAGTTTTGTCGAGGTTCTTGTGTGTCTGCATTCAGAATTTTCTCCGTTAATTCTCGGTGAGAAGAGGGACACTGTTGGGTTTGGGAAGGCCGCCATCCTGAAGATGGGACCCTATATCGTGGCCCCGTGTGTCACGATATAGGAATGAAAATATTAACGTAAAATACGTACGTGTAAAATATTAACGTGAAAATATTAACGAGTGCAGATGAACAGATGACTGAATAGTGAAATCAATAAATCGTTTTTCTTTTTTCAAACGAAAGAGCTAAAATGAGCGATTCAAAAATATTTCGTCATAGCGATTGGCTCATGTCTTCTGTGGATATCAAGATATTTAGAAAGTTTGTAATTTCAAGAGATCGTTGTCCGCCGAGTGTTTATTTAAGTCGTTCTCCTCTTTCTTAGAACCCCTCGTGGGTCTTGGCCACCCTTTCCCTCTCTTGTGAGCCTTTGCCCTCAACGCACCCCAGACACAATGCTGTTTGGGATCGACCAACGAAAGGTCGTCGGTCGCAACTGACCTTTTTTGTGACTGCTTGCGACGGCATGGACTGTGTAAACACCTCACGGGCCAGTGACCTCCTCCTCCCCGCTGTTCCCATCCTTTGACCCCCGACCAAGTGACCGGGGAGAAAGGAGTAGACGATGGAGTGTAAAGGAGTGTGAAGATCGAAACACAAAAGATCTAAAAAAAAAAGTAAAAGATTATTTCTTTTGAAGATAGTAGAAAAAGTATTTGCGAATTCCAGGCTATGCTTTCCATTTCACCTGTGTCATCCAAAAACGAAAGTGGCATTCAAAACACACGCCGATGCTTTACATTGGCTACTGATCAAAGGTACTGGTGTTTCCTTTCTTGCGTTGTCGTTTTGCTCAGGTCTCATCGTCACCAAGATCTTCTCTCTAGTGCATTATATTGAAAAGGCTCCTATCACGCCTCTTTGACAAGAATTTGCTTAAGGAGATGATTTTTTTTTTGTATATATGTATATGCAGTGTGTTTCCGAAAGGTCTAGTCGAGTGAGAACGCGTTCTCACTCGACTAGAGCTTTTGAGTTTACTTCTTTCGCGTTCTCACTAGACTTCACGAGTCTACTGCCCATAGTGATAAAAAAAATAAAAAGTTCCTATAGACCAGAAACGCTCTCCTTCCGAATTATAGCACATTTTGAAATTGCGAATAAGAGAGCCTGTCAAAAGGTACGATACTAGGTAAATTTGCATCATTTGCATGTCTCACGGCATAGTAGACGAATGCAAATATTACCCAAAATCCCACCACTCCTGGGTGATCTCAATCGTACACACCCTGTCCTTTGGATTGGTAGAGGTGGACCAACTGCATGGCCTGCACGCTCTCTCGATTTGAATCCACTGGATTTCTTCTTATGGGGAAACGTTAAGGCTGATGTTTAGGTTATCCAGGTTCCTAATATACAAGCTTTCCGCGAATGGATCGTGGATGATTGTCAAAGAATCCAGACACTCCGGGACTTTTCAAACGTGTTCGACAGTCGATGAGAAGCTGTGAGGCGTATGTAGCTGCTCAGGGAGGCCATTTTGAGCATTTGCTCTGATGTAGACTTACACAATCTCATCGATCACTTATCTGTGTGCTGTAATAAACTGGAATAAAAACTAATTAACTTCACAGGCTTTCCTACTTGCACTCTCAAAAAAAAGTGCTATAACTCGGAAGAGAAGCGTTTCTGTCCAAATGTTCATAGGAACTGTTTCCATCGCTATGCGCTGTAGAACACGTTCCCAGTGTTTGACTAGACCATTTGGAAATCCTGTATAATGTACGTGGAGAGGGATACGAGTGATTTAGCGATGCAAAAGTTCCCATAATTTCTGGTGTCTTAAAACCTTTGCCAAAGATAGAGGCATCATCGCAGCAAACTAGAACAAACAGTCACAGCCTAAACGGCTCCAATAGCCTCTTGTGTTGCAAAAAGATCTGAGACGGGACACACAACCAGTCGATAGCGGATACCTTAGTTTCTGCGGAGCTGTTAAAAGTGCTCCTCAATGCATTCATTAGTAATGCTTGCGAGCGCGACCATAACGCAAAATAACCAGCAAGCACCATGTGCCGCTAAAACATTTCTCGCAACCACTTCAATTTCACATTTTAATGCAATCAGTTCACATTTGATAACGATGTTTAAAATTATTTAAACTGATTATTTTTAATTAAAATATTGCGATCTCATCGGTAACCACTGGAATAAATAGTCTAACTGCAAAAATTTCAATCTCCATTATACATACGTAGTAGTACTTTGATTTGGATGAGATCTTCCAAATTTATCTTTCCCTAAGCCGGCCTTGGATCCCTTGGAAAAATCAGCGTTTTCCTATTAAAGAGTTTGCGAACCCTTGCCGAGAGTGAGGGTTTGGTTGAGCCGCACTTTTTAGCATACAATGGACTAAATGGCCAGGTCACAAGGGTTCAGAAAAGGTGGTTAGAAAGGAGTTCACTAAACAGCTACTAGGATACAAATGGAATCCTCCCTTCAAGGCCATCTAGCCTTGAAGGGAGGATTCCTCTCTTCAAGGGGTCTCTTCCAGGATATGGCTCTCCTTCATCCCATGGCTTAACATATGATCCGACGGACGATCCGATCCCAAATCCAATGGTATCATCTTTCCTACTGTTTGTTTGAAATTTGTTTACACAGGAGTTTAGTGATCTAACTTTTTTAACACGGAGTTTAGTGAAATATATTTCTGATTTCAATTTAGTTTATATTTACTATTTTGTAGGAAATTTCGAAATTATTATTGAGTGTTTATAGCTTAAAAGCTTCGACGTTTAAATATCTTATTTTTGTAAATATGAAATTAATTCAATCATTCTTATTATTAGACTTTGATATAATGGTCTGTCAAATGTCCATTTCATTTACAACAGTGATTTACAACGGGGGAGCTAACACCCACTAGAGGGCCCTTTAATTTATTGAACTTTTTCTTGAGTTGTTCTGAGGAAACAGATTAAATAGAATATCGACTATGCAGATTAATATAGTTAGATACATTTTAATTTGACAGAAGAACCTTTGAAATTCATGGATCACAGTAATTTGCATGTAAAAATAATAATACCTCCTCAAACAGCTGCTTGCCACAGAGGTCTGACAGGATCCTGTCAGTTTATACGCCATAGAGATTTGTGAATAAGACAAGACCTCAGCAGTTTTATATATGAAAAATCATTTTATTTCCATGAAGGGGGCTTTAAAGAAATAATACTTCGTACTCAGCACAAAAAAGACGGGAAACACTCATTTATAGCAACTCACCTTCCTCTGTTTAAGATTTCAGTTTATTATGGCTTACGTAAAAGAGATTCTTCACTATTTCTGCCAATATTAAAGTTAACGATTACTTTTTATGAAACGAAATAAAAATTTTATCGATTTTTTTTCTTTTGTTACTAGGCGTTTTACGAGATTAGCGGTTGTTGAACTTTTTTCTTTTTAACATCGAACATCAGCCTCTTGGTGAGAAAAGTCCAAGCCACCCCCTAAAAGAGCGTAAACAGCTATCTGCAAAAATGACGTAAAAGTGCCGAAAAATGCAAGAAAGCCAGCTGCATTCTGAAGAACAACTTCTTCCATAATAGCTTTTTTTTTTCTTTAAGCGATTCTGAAATTCCCCATCCCACAGAGAACGCAGTTCAGAAGTCAAGTGTTCTGATTTACATCAAGGTCAGATAATATTCTCCGCCTCTGCACGGTCATCCCACGCCTAGTGACCGTCAACTGTGTCTACCATCACCTCTGTCACATGTGTCCGGTGTTCTGTGCGTTCGCTTTCCGCGGCGCCGTTTTACAGCTTCACGGTGAGAAGGTGTCCCCCGACCAGGGAGTGTTCCGGCCGGCGCTTCGATCACCTTTTGTAGGTGTCTGTTCTCACCTCCACACCTGGGTAGGTCAAAGTCCAAATAAACATTGAGGTCTGTCATTTATGAGTTTCGTTTACTGCATTTTCTTTTATGTAAAAGTTTGAAGGAAAACGAAAGCATCTTAGTCTGTTTTTTTGGTCGTTGTTCAGACTTGTATTTTTTCCAGCAGCTAATCATGCAGGGCTTGTTTGATTCAACCTATTTTAAAACTAACTGGCTGGTTGCGCAGTTTGATTGATTCAAGTCCTTTTTTTTCTTTTAGCCCTTGGATTCCAATTATTGTCTTCCCAATGATCAACGTGATCATTCAGGCGGTAGTGAGCTTCTTGCCTAAAGGGGGCCCATTTGAGGAAGTAAGGAATATTTTGAAGTCCAGAAATGACACTCTTAAATTTATTAATGGATTATTCAGCAACCATAGTCCATCATTTGTCCTCTGGGGTAGCGAGGATGTTAGGAATTTTCCTTCCTAAAAAAAGAAAATGGCGACCAAACCTTACACTGCTAATTACTTCAGGAAAATAAAGTGCCCGAAGAAAACACGCACAAGTCTCTTCTTGGGGGGTGGGGAGGGGGGGGGTATGGCCCGTCCTTATGACCGCCACTGATGAGTCTGTTAACAGTGCTGAATAAAACTGATTTTTAAGAAAAGCCTCTATCTGTCAAACGGGACATTAAACCATGGTTTCCCGTTCTGGAGAGCCATACTGAATGCATATTAAAGAACACATTGGATGGCCTTGGCGGGAGGTTTTCCATCTCTCCTCTTCAGTGGATCTCCTTACCCAGTCCTGAGATCTTCGAATATTTCTGACCTGATGATTTAGCCCATTATGTGCTAAAAAAAAAATAAATACCCCCTCAAGCAGCTGCTTGCCACAGAGGTCTGACAGGAGCCTGTCAGTTTATATGCCATAGTAGAAGGTCTGAGAGGATGGCAGGACCTCAGCAGAAAAACAACACGAACATCCATGCCTTACTCCGGGGCTCGAACCCAGGTCCCTTACATCAGTAGCCAAGCGCGCTAACCACTCGGCCACGGGACGGCTCATTATGTGCTAAAAAAAAAAAATATTTTTAGAATTTCCTTTATTACTCGAATTTTGTGTACTAATCACTGACTGATTGTTGTGTCCAACCTAGTCGGTTTTTTATGGCAGGGGCGTGGGAAAAAAAAACTGCTGACCAGCCAGCAGTTTTTACAACAAACCAAAGCAATGGAATGTATCAAAGTCGGGAGAGAATGACAAAGCATTTTTCATGCTTTTGTGTGCATTGAAAAGAGCACGAAACGAAAATGGTGTGCTTTTCACTGTAAATATTATATTGTTGCAAGTTTTCCTAGCTTTGAAAGTAACAAAGACACAAAAGTCACTCGAATTGGCGAGTGGATTTCTCCTGTTTGGCTGTTGCCACCTTCAGTTGCAAGAAGTGTTTCGTCTTCAAATTTTGTTTTGTTTCGAATTTTGTTCGTGTTGAAATTTAAGAGGGGCGATCTCTTAAATATTTTAGTTATTAATTAAGAAATCCAGTCTCCTCTTGCGGGAAGAGAATGTCCATCTTCAAAAAATAAGTTGATTTCCCCCTTGCCTCGATGGCTGAATGGCTAGCGCGTTTAGCTGCAAAGGAACCTGTGTTCGAATCACTATTGAGACAAGGATTTTTCTCTCTCTTTCTGCTGAGATCTTGACATAGGTTATACTGAACTGTACGCATCTGTAGTAAGATGTTTGCCTGAAGTGAACTTGGTTTTAATAAATTTTAAACGTTACTGACAGATTCATTCATAAAATATTCTTTGACGTAAGACAGTTCTATTTAATAATTGTAGTCTTATTAGATTTTAAAATTATCTCTTTTCTTTTTACTATAAAATACAGGTGATCGATTAGACCTGCTATCGATTTATATCGGCTGAGTTATAGAAATTGTTTAAAAGAAGGATTTAGAGAATTAATCTTTAATTTAACTCTACTAGCATCTTTTTTTTTCATTGCATCTTTTCATTTCCACAGTATGGAAGAGAGTAATATACTATTTTGACGTGTAGTGCCCATTACAGTAATAACGAGGATGCAGCTTAATCAAATTTCAGTATCTGAGCACAATATTTATGTGTTACTCATCTATGCAAAGTAATTTATCGTATTAACTTGATTGACTCAAAAGTAGCATCCCAGTCTATAAGAGAGTAGACTTTTTTTTTTACCCTAGTAACCATTAGATTCTCTACCCCACTCTCTAAGCACAAAGAGCGTCCAGAAGCGACTAGGGTTATTTCCTGGCCTGACCTCCCAGCTCCTGTGCCTTCTTTATCAAGGCGAGCGAAAGTCGGGTGCTCGCCGTCCGACACTTGTAGCCAAACGGAAGATGACGCTATGATGCAAATCTCCATGAGCAGCTGGAGTAAAGGATTGGGAGAGGAGGACTGGGATCGGCTGATTGTATTCTTTATTTTCGCCCCAGTTTGTCCGTATTGCGAGAGTTGGTTACAAAGGGAAAACAGGACACATCTTCCTAATGACGTAGTCCAGCAGGAAACGGACTGTATTGATAGCGGATGGTTAGCCACGCTAGAGAAGCGACGTCCTCTCTCTCTCTGTTCCTTTTACCCTCTTGCCATCCCTTTCCCCTTCCTCGAGCTCTTATCTCTTCTAACGTCCACCCACCACTTTACGAACTCGTAGCTAATGGCAGAGAGTTCTCACTTCTCAATGGGCTGCCTCAATAAAAACTTCCCAAGTATGTGGTACAAAGAAAAGCGCAGGCGAATGCGTGAAGATCTTCCTTTTTACGATGGCAGCCACCTTCTTCCTCTTCTGGCTTCGTCCTCCCGACCCTCCGAGTCCTTTCTCTCTCGTACGCACTCTCAAACCATCGGCCAAAAGTCACTTTTTTTCTCTCTCCCTCCCCATCCCCCTTCTCTTCTCTGTGTGTGCGGCAGGACCCCTCTTCGGCTGAGCTTCCGACAAGCTCCGATGGACGATTGAATGCTATACAAAACTAAGAGGAGGAGGGGAGTGGTACTGACAGGGAGGGGTAGATTGGGAGGGGGGGGATCGTACAGCTTTGGGGGCAAGTTCAAGGTCGGCTGATGACTCCTATCTCTCTCTCTTTCGTTCTGTTGTTGTTGATAGAAGTTTCGAACCTAAAAGTTTATGTTTTTTGGCATGCAAATGCGATTTTTTTTTACTCCTCCCCACGTTTTTTTTTTCTTTTTTCATTCTATCCGGAGATAGGAAGACAGCCGTTAAATATATTTTTTACGACGGTCAGAGGTCGTGTTTAAACGTTTCAATCGGGGCGACGACCCCTCCATCAATGTTTCACTTCGCTGCTGCATTTTACTTCTTAACGCTTAAGGCGTGTCTCATCTATGGGAGTTTCGCAGACTTCTCGGGTCTCTCAGGTCAAAAAACAAATAAACAAGGTACGGTGTAAGTCTACAATTTTTCTTTTGCTTTTAGTGTATATTAGTGAATGCTACTTTTACGCAATTCTGATTCTGAAATCTATTTCTGAAATCTGATAGTGAATACCGTGATAAGAAATAGAGTTGATTGAAGCACTGGAATAAGAAATGAAAAGTATTGAGATGTGAAATGGAGATGACAAGGATTGCAACAAGAAATGGGGATAAAAAAAATGCTGAGAAAAATGGAGATGACAAGGATTGCAACAAGAAATGGGGATAAAAAGTGCTGAGAAAAATGGAGATAACAAGGATTGCAACAAGAAATGGGGATAAAAAGTGCTGAGAAAAATGGAGATAAAGATACTGTGATAAGAAATGGAGATGAAAAGCATTGCGATAAGAAACCAGATGAAAAGTATTGAGATAAGAAATTGAGATTCTTGTAGTACTAACGTAAGAAACTGGAGATGAAAGAAGCACGGTGATCAGAAATGGAGATGAAGGTATTGTTGTTGTTTTACCTCTGAGCGGCACTTTGTGTACTCATTTGCTCATTGGCGGTTGAAGATTGGTGAAGGGAATACACCGAACAGATGTTAAGAGACTGATGACAGCCTCTCATCAAGGCAATCCATGCATCTTTGCATTAACGTTCTATGGCTCTCTTGTACACGGACCACAACTTAACGTCACAAGCGACGGCCGGTAGCTTTTCCAAGCCCATCGTTGTCCCCTTCTCATTGCGGGAAGGATAGGGATTGCAGGAGATAAATCTCAAAGCTGGCACAAGTAGGAGAGATGAAGGAAACACCGCTATAAGAAATGGAGATGAATGAAGGAAACACCGCTATAAGAAATGGAGATGAATGAAGGAAACACCGCTATAAGAAATGGAGATGAATGAAGGAAACACTGCTTTAAGAAATGGAGATGAATGAAGGAAACACTGCTATAAGAAATGGAGATGAATGAAGGAAACACTGCTATAAGAAATGGAGATGAATGAAGGAAACACCGCTATAAGAAATGGAGAGTTAGAGATGAATAAAGCACTGTGTTAAAAAAAAAGGGGGGGGGGGGGGCTGATTAAGGCACTTTGGACCTAAATTTTTTTCTTGGCAGCTTCCCTCTTTTCATGTGTCCTTATTAGATTAAAATGTTTCCCGTTTCTTGTTATTGATAGGAAATTATTTCCCAAATTTACTTCGGTTTCCACTACACCCATTCTCTCTCATTGGAATAGAGGTCCAATTGAGAATCAAAATTCGCAGTACGATATTGCTGTTACGATCACGATGGTGTTCCCAATCTGCCTAGCAGATAGGGGGTGGGGATGGCTCAGTCGGTAGCGCGCTAGGGCCAGCGTCCCTCCTGGGCCAGCGTTGAGGTTTATCTCCGTAAAACTTCCTGGTCAGTAGGGGACACCGATGGGCTTGGAAAGGCCGCCGTCCGTCGGATGGGTCCGTGTTCGGGAGAGCAGATACCCTGTGCACATTAAAGAATACGCTGAATGGGCTTGACTGGAAGCTGCCATCTGTCTCCCAACAGCTGTCCAGTGGGTCCCTTCCCCACTGGACAGCTGTTCTGAAGCCCCTGGATCTTTATGATCTGGCCATTTAGCCCATTTAGTGCAAAAAAAAAAGTGCCGCTCAGAGGTATAACAACTCAACATAGCAGATAAATCTCTCAGACATCGGTTTTACAGAATAGTGTCAGCTGGAAGGCAATAAACAGCACTCCAGTTTGACTCAGACTAGACTGGTTTGTCCAGACTTGCTATTATAAAAAATTCTACGGTTTGTCATTAAAAACAAACATTGTATGAAAAATGTTACTTGAAAGAAAATTTTATAAGGAAATCGAAAATTTTCTCAGACATCAGATTCCGAATCAAAAATGAAATAAATGAAAATACAATCTAATATAAATAATAATTTTATTCCCTAGCTGATGAACAGCTTCCGCGCGGTCCCTAGGCTCAGTCCTGATCTCCGATAATGCATGTTAAAGTAACACTTGGCAGTTTTCACGCTGGACACGCCCAACAGAGGCACACACACCACTTGATTGAATATTAAAAATATTACTATCCTCCCCCAAAATTTTTACTCATGAGCTTCCCCCGTAATATTCTTTATTATATTAAAAATGCAAGTCTTTATCTACAGTAAAACTCATTCTTCGAACCAGCGCCTCTGCTATTTTCTCTATTTTCGTAATTTATCTTTTCAATTTTTAATATAAACTTTTTATACTCATCCCTCCTCCTCCATCAACACCTTTCCAAATATCGAAGGATGGCTTGGTCCCAAATTTCTTACGTTTCCCCCATGCAGCGATGTGAGGGGACCTACGCTTCTGACTCGGTTGCAAGGCTGGAAGGGGCATAAAAGCCAAAAACGAAGAAGCGAAAAATTGACCAAGGGTTTGATTGTTTTACCTCTGAGCGGCACAATTTTGCACCCAATGAGCTAAAAGGTCAGGTGATAAGGACCCCAAAAGCTCAGATAACGTTGGGGCAAATGATCCACTAGAGTTGTTAGGAGACAGATGGTAGCCTCCCGTCAAAGCCATCCACCATGGTTTTTAACGCGTACAATTTATAGCTCTCCTACATACAGGGCCACTACTTAACATCCCATCAGATAGACGGTGGCCTTTCCAAACCCATCGATGCCCTATTTTGACTTAAGGCAGGTTAGGATTTGCTAATACTTAAAAACTATGCTTTATATACTTTTGGAGATAACTGTAATACGTTAAAAGTATTAAGATTATTTCTTATTAAATACACTGGCTTCCGTAAATTAAGGAAAATCCTTATGTTAAGTCATTGGGAAGCTAATGTCAAAGCTCTATAACTTCTAAAATAAGTTTTTTTTTGTTTTGAAAAATGTGATTGCAGATAAAGATCTCAATCAAATAAATCAATATCTCGATTTTCAACAATATTCGTTCAGTATTTAATGAGTTATGGAAGTTTGAATATTTAGCGATAACAATGCCAGTCTTAAGAAACATACATAAAACTGAAAAATAGTGAAAGAATTCTTTACACAGTTCTAAAATACAAACTTATTTTATTAAACACTTTGATACAATACTTATTATTAAGTTTTAATTAACTTCTGAAGTCAATATTTGTGGTTGACATTGTTATCGCTAAATATTTAAATTTCCATAACTCATTAAATACTGAACGAATATTGTTGAAAAACGAGATATTGATTTATTTGATTGATATCTGCAATCACATTTTTCAAAATAAAAAAAAATTACTTTAGAAGTTATAGAGCTTTGACGTTAGCTTCCCATTGACTTAAAATAGGAATTTTCCTTAATTTATGGAAACCAGTGTATATAAGTATGCAGAATTTGCATTAAAATAATATTATACTTAATAATAATTATTATTATTTGTGATTTTTATTTCATTATATAGGTAATTGTTTTTTCTTTCAGTTGCGTTATTTTTTGTGGTAAATATATGTATCATAGTACAATTAGTATAATTCTCTATTTAAATCCTATATAAAAAATAATTATTGTAAATTAAAATTTTATAATTTGTAAAATTATGGATTATTATATGTAAATCCAGGGGCGGTGGTGGCTCAGTCGGTAGCGCGCCAGGCTCGTAATCTATAGTTCCCAGGTTCGAGTCCCAGCTGGGTCAGCGTTGAGATTTATCTCCGCAAAATTTCCCTGCCCTGCCCACGGTCAGTAGGGGACACCAATGGGCTTGAAAAGGCCGCCGTCCGTCGGATGGGACGTTAAGCCGTGGCCCCGTGTGCGGGAGAGCCATACCCTGTGAACGTTAAAGAACACACTGGATGGCCTTGACGGGAGGCTACCATCTGTCTCCCAACAGCTATTCCAGTGGGTCCCCTCCCCCAACCTTCTCTGAGCCTTCGGGGTCCATGTGACCTGGCCATTTAGCCCATTGTGTGCAAAAAAGTGCCTCTCAGAGGTAAAACAACTCAACCCTATATGTAAATCCATAATCATTAACTGTGTAGGGAGAATGGGTGGGATAAATTTTCCCCTCAGTTGAGAGTACGTTAAAAATTTAAGTCTCTACTTATAACAGGACACGAGTTCGAGTTTAAAACCACTTTTTATTTTTTATTAAAAGTGGGTAAGAACTAGAAATTCATGAGATATATGGCTTTAAAAGAACTAAGGAGTTAACGTGATAATAACTTTACGATAATGCTAAAATTTCGATAATAAATCATAGGATTCTAATGTTTTCTTGCCCGATTTCTTAATTTTTTTTTATTTTACTTTATTTTTTTTTGACTGACTTTAGTCTTAACCATCCAGAGGGATTAGTAGCCATCCATACGTTTATTGAATTCATATTCATTCATGCAGTGATTCCCAATGGACGTGTGAAGGACGTTCTTGAACTTTTATTAATAGAAACAGATTCAATAAAATATCGAATAGCCCTTATATTAGCATAGTTATGCATGTTTTGTTTCCACAGAAAAATCCTTAAAAATTCATGAAAATTCATTCAAAATACTCGTAAATTTTTATACATGGTAAATAATTAACTTCAGTTAATTTATATAGGAAAAAAATATTTTGAATTCCACGAAAAAAAGAACAAGGAGACAGTTAGATTTGGGTTTATTAAGTTTGGGATTCACTGATATGGTGTGTCACACATTATCTTTTAGTGATAAGAGGTATCAGAGGAAAGCATTCATTTTAAAAGGAAGACAATATTTAACAGAAGGCAAATCGCTTTCTCCCTAGCCTGTGATGGATGGTTTTCACTTTGCAAGCCCTCTGGTGATAGGGAAAAAATCTCCTTCTTTCCCCGGATCCCTTTCCCTCTTTTTTGCGCTCCCTCTCTTCCTCCCTCCCTCTTTTGATTTCTTTTCACCTTCGGCAAACAAGTGAGAGCTCAGCGTTGCCACCTTTCCTGGTTGCAAACGAAAATAAAAGCAACTGACTTTCTCTGTCTCGCTCCCCAAAAGAGAAACTGAAAAATCACAATAAAAAGAAAGTCCCTGTTTTCTCTTCTGAGGGGGAAAAAAAAGCTGCGTAGCGTCGGGTGTTTTCTCCCCATTTTAATGGGTGGTGATTTTGTATCAACGCTTTCAATATGAGGTCTTCGGATGGCTGATGGTATTTTTCGTAGAAGGTGCAACAAAGCAATGGTGTTGACCGGGATTCGGGAAAGGTTTGATTTACAGTCGCTCAAAAAAGTATCCGAACACTATGGTTGATTACAGAATTCAGAAAAAATATCTGGCAACGTAGTGTTCGGATACTTTTTTGAGCGACTGTACCAGGCGAGCATGGGAGGATTAAGCAATTGGGGACCCTGGGGCCAAGTTCTAAATGGGGCCCCGGCATGACTCAAGGATAGAATCACATTACTTTCTTTGGTAAAAACCTTACGATACCTTACGATAAAATATAATGAAAAATTACACTTTTTAGTCGTAAAATAATCGATTGTGTCAATTGTTCCATGGGTTGGGTTGTTTTACCTCTGAGCGTCACTTTTTTGCACACCATGCGCTAAATGGCCAGGTCACATGGACCCCGAAGGCTCAGAAAAGGTTGGGGGAGGGGACCCACTGGAACAGCTGTTGGGAGACAGATGGTAGCACCCCGTCAAGGCCATCCAGCGTGTTCTTTAACGTGCACAGGGTATGGCTCTCCCGCACACGGGGCCACGGATTAACGTCCAATCCGACGGACGGCAGCCTTTCCAAGTCCATCGGTGTCCCCTACTGACCGTGGGCAGGGCGGGGAATTTTGCGGAGAAAAATCTCAACGCTGCAATTGTTCCATGGATCCGTCTTTAATCCAGCACTGCAGATGACAATAAGCTTCCCAAAAGTGGTACTTTAAATTTGCTCATGCTAAAAAAACTAACATTACACACATTTTTTTTTATGTTGTCAGATTCTGACAGGGGAAGGTGTGAACACCAAAAACCGCCACCGTAAATATGTCCCTTGTATTCAAATATAATAGATTTATTTATTACTGGTTGTCGTATATAACTGGGGGGGGGGGGAGGTTAGCGGAGATAAATCTCAACTATGACCCAGATGAGACTCGAACCTGGGAACTGCAGATTACGAGTCACACCCTGCCCCTTTCTTTGGAGATTATCCTTGACTCTTATAAGGGTACGGAGACACATTAGAGTTATTCACGTTTCCTAATTTTTCCGTGTCTAGGTACACCGGGGATGTCCTCAGATGAAACAAGTGTGTTCGGTAACTCAGTCGCTTTCCCTGCCATGGAAGTAACAATTGTCCTATCTACGGGATGATTATTTTCATTTCGAAGGCAAGCACATGCAAAAATTTGTAATAGAAACTAGAACATCAGCGCTTCGCCTGTGACGAAGTGAGCGGAAGTTCTTTCATTCGATATCAAGCCAACATTTTAATCTGCAGTTCCCAGGTTCGAGTCCCAACTTGCGTCAAGTATTTTATCCGTTAACCTCCATTCTTCCCTCGATCAGAAAGGGACACATCGATAGAATTGGAAAGCTCGCCGTCCGTCGAGCAGGAAGTTAAGTAATGATCCCATGCAGAACCGGATCTAGGAAACAGAAAGAACTTGATTTTCATTGCAGTATAATATTTTGCCCTGCACTTTAGAAATAAAAAAAAATTATTAGAAGATGTGTAAAATATGCACCAGTTTAATAATTATTTGCCTCCATAACCTTTAATAGCATTCTAAAGGGGGAAGGGAGGGGAAAGGTACCCTCACCAACTTTTAGATCCGGTCGTGATCCCTTATACAGGGGACCTATAATCTTTGAACGTTAAGAACACGCTGGATGGCCTTGATGGGAGGCTTTCGTTCATTTTCTAACTGCTGTCCAGTGGGTCCTTTTCCCCCGTCCTCCTCTGAGCCCTTGTGGTCTATGTGACCTGGCAGTTCAGCCCATTGTGTGCACAACAGCGCCACTCAGAGGTAAAGCAACCCAATCCTCGCAGAAACTTAATAACGAAAATCACTGCAGCAAACGCATATAAGATGACTGAGGTCTCAAGCCCATCTCAGGCAAACTACAAATTTGTAAAAAAAATTAAACCACGTCGTGAGTCGTATTATTCGTACCTGATCTTTAACACTTGACATAAGTGATCAAATTCGCACTTTCAAAATTGCACAGAGGATGTTGAAGTTGATGTAACACAGATGGTTTAATAAAGATGTATGTGTTTATAGGAAGATTTCTTCAAACAAGCCCGAATCTAGAAAAAAAATTGAGGGGGCACAATCGGGCCGCAAAAATGTAAAATGGAGGCCATGAGGATTTACAATGCATTTATAACCAGATATTTCATCATATACACTCCGTTTTATAGGTTTAAAATATTTCTTGAAAGATGTGTGAAATATAAAAAAGGTTCATAATTTTTTTGCTTCTATTTTCATTATTCGCATGCTGAAAGCGGGGGGGGGGGGACATCCCCCAGATCCGGCCCTGCCTTCAAATAAATTTGCAAGTTTCATGGAAAAGTTTCGAAATGTAAAATATGTTTTGAGAATGATGGAATAAATAAAATCTGATAGTACTTCGCGGATCGCATAAGAGCACTTTTTTTTCCATTAGTTTTCTCCTAGAGAACCAAACATTTACTTACACGAAGAACGTACTCCGAAAGTATCAAAACTAGAATATTTATCTAGAAAAAAAAAATACACCAAGAGTATCAAAATTAGAGTATTTATATGAAAAAACAGGCCAAGAGTATCAAAACTATAATAGTTATCCGAAAAGCAAAAAATCATTCCAATAGCATCAAAATTAGAGTATTTGTATGAGAAAAACTCTAAAGGCTCATAATGAGAATATTTTTTCACAAAGAAAATGCTCCAAGTCCATTAAATTTTGGGGTATTTACCTGAAGAAAAGAAAAAGAAATCCAACAGCATCAAAATTAGAGTATTTACATGAAGAAAATACTTCAAGAGCACTAAAATAGAATATTCACATGAAGAACATATCATAAGAGCATCAAAATCAAAGTATTTATATGAAGAAAGTGCCCCAAGAGTATCAAAATTAGTCTATTTATACCAGTGGTTCCCAAAAGGGACTTATTATTGATTTTTTTTCTGTGGAAATATATTAACTGGCATATGAAACATTTGTTAGATTAACAGTCTTCCACGAAAGGGGGCGTTATAAAAAAATTCTTGGTAAAAGAGTTATAATGATTGAACTGCTGATTTACAAGAAGAAATCAAATTGCGCGAAATTTACTGATCGCACATATCGATTCGCGGTATCTAAAGATTAACGTCTAGCAAGCACAGTACAAAAACCGTAAGCTCACAGTTCCGTTCTCAAAATATAATCTATATTTTGAAATGATAATTGTTTTGACTGTCATTTTCGGGCCAATAGCTGTCGGATTTGAAATAGTATCCATAACTGCTTAGAAAAGGAAATAGTGGCCGAGCGGTTGTCGCGCTTGGCTAATATAAGGGATCTGGGTTCGAGCCCCAAAAAAGGTCTGACTGTTTTTCTGCTGAGGTCCCGCCTTCCCCACAGACCTTCAACTATGGCGTACAAACTGAGTCTCCTGTCAGACCTCTACGGCAAGCAGCTGCTTGAGGAGATATTTATTTTACATAAATCGTTTTGACAAATTTTTTGTCAATTCTTCAATCTTCCGATTTTAGAAACTTTAACTGTTGGAATTCGAACTAATGGATACTTGGGAGGCGAGATTAGGGAGGGGGGATGCGAATGGTAATTATTAGAAATTTCATCATCATCATCATCATCATCATCATCATCAAGCAGCCATGGGCTACGGAGGTCCAACCAGACCGTGCAGTTTAATTCTCCAAGCACATCTGTCCTGAGCTACATCTGCTGCATCCGGCCACTGCACACCAATTCTAACAAAGTCCTGTTTGACATTGTCTGCCCACCGCATCCTAGGTCTCCCCCTCCTTCTGAGACATCTAGGCACACTGTTCATAATCCTATTCGGCAATCTATAATTATCCATACGGGCAACATGGCCAAACCAGCGGAGTCTCTCTGTGCACAATATGCTGCTTAAAGGAGGTTGCAGACTCCTTTGCCTAACCTCATCATTAATTACAAAGTTAAACCACCTAATACCCAAGATACTACGTAAGCATCTAGTTTCCTGTTATCTTGTTTACACAGCGTCCAAGTTTAACTACCATAACTAACCCTAGAAAGAACCAAACTTTATACAGTCTAATTTTAGTCTTTAGGTGTATACGCCTATTTCTCCACAATCTCTATAGATTCTTAAAAGTCCCGGCAGCAATCCCTATTCGTCTGTTAATCTCGTGCCGCACATCACCAGTATCTGTTACATAGCTCCCAAGGTAATTAAACTGTGACACCTGCTCAAGACTGCAACCATTCAGATGAACTGAATCACAACCTGCCTGACCAATTTTTTTCACTTTAGTTTTCTCTCTGTTTATAACCAAACCTACTCTACTACCAGTCTCATCAACAGCTCGAATGAAAGAGTTCATCTCATCAACATCATTTGCCAAAACGGTTAAATCATCAGCATAATCTAAATCAGAAATTTTAGTATCTCCAGACCATTTAAGCCCAAAATCTTTTCCTTGCAATGAATTTCGCATAACGTAATCAATAACCAAACTAAAGAGAAAAGGAGACAAAATGCACCCTTGTCGAACACCAGAAGTAATGCTAAACCAATTGTTACAAGCCTTACCAACTCTCACACACGACTCAGTGTTATTATAGAGAGCTTTCATTATGTTAACTAGCTTGTCTGGTATATACCATATGATCTCACAATCAACCACAAATTATGACGATCAACAGAGTCGAAAGCCTTTTTGAAATCAACAAAGCTAGCAACCAAAGATTTCTGAAACTCTAGACATTTCTCAAGAATCTGCCTAAGTGAAAATATCTAATCCACACACCCCCTACCATTTCTGAATCCACATTGCTCATCACGCAATTGACTGTCAACCAGATTCTTAATTCTATTAAGTACAATCATGGAAAGAACTTTACCTGAAACAGAGAGTAGGCTGATACCCCTATAGTTACCACAAGAACTGCGATCACCTTTTTTGAAAATAGGGATAACAATAGCTCTGGTAAAATCCTTAGGAACCATGCCTTTATTATAAAAGATATTTAGAATTTCAGTCATCCAAGTGGTAGCCGAAACATTCCCAGCTCTAAGCATTTCAGTAGTAATCTCATCTAACCCTGGGGATTTATGAAGTTCAAGTTTAGAAACAGCCAAAATAACTTCAGATTGTGTTATAGGGCTAACATTAAAGCCACCAATGCATCTATCATCATTACAAACCATGGGAGTAGAACTAACCATATTGTGTAGAACATCACTGCAATGCTCAGCTCACCTAGCCATGACAGAATCCTTCAATCCCTGTATACCTGTTCGTTTTCTACCACACAAAACATTAACTATCTGATACAGCTCTCTGCTGTTGTGCTGTCTAACTGCTTCCTCAGCTTTGTCAGCCAAGCCATCAAGCCAAAGATTCTTATCAGTAGCTAACTGATCCTTTACACGTTTATTAAGCTCTCTGTAATCCTTTATATTAGGACTAGTAGGGTACTGATTAAGGACATTCCTGCAGTTCCTTCTTTCTGAAATAAGCTCAAGTGCCTTATTACTCAAATAATTCTGTCTCCTCTGCTCCTTTTTTTCCTAAAAGAGTACTGTTAGTTTCCAAAAAAGCCTGTTTAAAATGGTTCCATTCTTCCTCAACTTCAGTGGTAAGCAAACCACAACTGTCATAATGACTAAGTAGCCTGTTAATCTATAGCTATAACTGGGTCTTTCAGAGCTTCAGTATTAAAGGTAAATTTTTTAACTTTAGCAAAACACTTTTTAAGTTTAAGTTGCAAGACACTTTTAACAAGATAATGGTCAGATCCAATTTCAGCTCCCCTATATGTCCTGGTAGTCCTAACAGAACTAGCCCATTTGCTGTTAATTAATATATAATCAATCATATTCTTATGCAGCCCATCAGGTTAAACCCATGTGTACTTATGTATGTCGCGGTGTTTGTAATATGTGTTAGTTATTCTGAAACCATTTAGTTTACTTACCTGTAGGAGACGTTGCCCATTGCCATTGCAGCTACCAATACCAAAAGGGCCTATTACTCCTCCCCAAAGGTCAGAGTCGGTACCAACTTTGGCACTGAAGTCACCTAGAACAAGAGTAATATCTCTTTTTTGGCAGAATTCAAAATATCCTGAAGTTGTCCGTAAAACCTATCCTTCTCATCCTCATCGTCATCCTCAGTGGGGACATAACAGCAGATAACATTCAAGTTTTTAATGCTTGTCTGAAATTTTGCTGTAAGAAACCTTTCATTAATGCACTCATATCCTAGAAGAACATCATTAGCATGTCTGCTGAGCAAACAGACTTGGTGATGAATGTCATGAATGAATGAACATCACTTGACTGTGCCTTGGTGATGCTTTCCATCCTCCCTCCCTGTAAAGAGAAATTTAAAATTATTTTTAAGTATCTCACCTTTACCTGTCCATCTGGTCTCTTGCAAGCCTAGAATATCTAGGTTATAGCGCTGGAATTCCAGCGTGAGGACATCAAGAGAATAATCTCTATATAATGTCCTCATGTTCCACGTTCCTGCAGAGAGAAAATGATTAGTAGGTTTTTAAAGAAACTAGGTTTATTGAGATTGGTAGGGCCAACAATATCAAACAGCCCCCTGATCGCATGAATCGGGCAAATACCTGTTCCTCCTCCGCTAAAGGCTGAAGTCACCGATGCTGGTAGGAATTTCAGGCACCACCTTTTCAAGTGGACTTTTTCAAGAGCCATATTGCCTGCCTGAGACATATTACTCCAGTTTAGGCTTGACGATGCACAACTAGCTAAGTAAGGTTCAGGTACCTGCGATGGCCTCTGATTAGGATTATCAACCAGCTGATATAAGGTATCCCATGCCTCTGTTCACTTAGTGCTGGCAAACCAGAAGCAAACAGAAAACACAGCAGCAGATTCTCCCTCAACAGAGGCCCACCAGTGCAGCAAGTCCAGGATCCATAGGGGCGGGAGTGGCTCAGTCGGTAGCGCGTCAGGCTCGTAATCTGTAGTTCCCAGGTTCGAGTCCCAGCTGGGTCAGCGTTGAGATTTATCTCCGCAAAATTCCCCGCCCTGCCCACCGTCAGTAGGGGACACCGATGGGCTTGGAAAGGCCGCGGTCCGTCGGATGGAACGTTAAGCCGTGGCCCCGTGTGCGGGAGAGCCATACCCTGTGCACGTTAAAGAACACGCTGGATGGCCTTGACGGGAGGCTACCATCTGTCTCCCAACAGCTTTTCCAGTGGGTCCCCTCCCCCAACCTTCTCTGAGCCTTCGGGGTCTCTGTGACCTGGCCATTTAGCCCATGGTGTGCAAAAAAGTGCCGCTCAGAGGTAAAACAACCCAACCCAACCGAGGATCCATAGTCAAGCTCAAATCCATTAACAAGTCCAGTCTACTAGGTATAAATGGTCAGCACCAGGTCCCTGTCAAGTTGACCACTCCTCAGCAGGGTTGAAAAAAAAAGAAAAAAGTGGTCATTGATGACCAGATCAGTAGGTCATACTGAACTGGCAGCCCTCCCCTTCCGTTCCCGAAACTTATCCGATCATAAAACTCAGTATTCATAAACCAGATTCGCAATCTGCAGTTCCCTGGTTCAATTCCATCTGCGCTGGCGTTAATATTTATCTTCGCTAAACCATATCCTTGCCCTCTGTGAGAAAGGAGACACTGTTGAGTTTGGAAACGTCGGTGTCCTTCGAATAGGGACGCTAAACCATGGTTCCGTGAGCTTTGCACGTTAGAAAATAAATCCTAACAGTTGTCCAGTGGACCTTTTTCCTCAATCTTCTCTGAGCCCTTGGGATGCTTGTGATTTTGACATTTAGCCCATTGTGTGTAAAAAAAAAGTACCTCTCAAAGGTCAGTTGGACTGTTTTAGCTCTGAACGGCACTTTTTTGCACACAATAGGCTAAATGGCCAGGTCACAAGGACCCCAAGTCTGTCTCCTAACATCAGTCCTGGACCAAACATTTACTTACGTAAAGAAGTCCTCCAAAAGTACGTTCTTCATGTAAGTAACATGAAGACTCAGAGAAAAGCTGGGGGGGGGCGGCACTGGACAGCTGTTAGGAGACAGATGGAAGCCTCCCATATCAAGACCATCCAGCACGTTGTTTAACGTGCACAAAGTATGGCTCTCCCGCACACAGAGTCACTGCTTAACGTTACATCCAACGGACGGAGGCCTTTCCAAGCCCATCTGTGGAGATAAATTTCAGCGCTGGCCGAGACGGGATTCGAACCAGATTACGAGCCACCCCCTCCCCTCTCAGAGGTTAAACAACCAAACCATTTTCTAATTTTGTCGCTTTTTACCAGTGAAAGAAATGGCCGCAGTATTATTTTATTAGTGCCCTTTCAGCCCAAAATCGGTTTTACCTTATTTGTTAATATTCAATGTCAACAGATAGCCAGATGACAATATAAAAATAACTTGTTTTTTGAAAATGACCTGAAAAAAAATCAACTATTGATTTTTTATTTCTTATAACTTTAAATATACATTCCAGGGGCCACGTGGTCAGAGTGCTTTTCTTTCGTTTAAGGATTTGATCTTCAGCGCTAGCAGGGCCCAGAGAAAATTGGGGAAGGGAACCCACTGGACAGCTGTTAGGAGACAGATGGAAACCTCTCGTCAAGACCATCTAGCATGTTCTTTTAACGCACACAGGGAAACTCTCCTGCACATCGAGAAACATCTTCGGACAATATCCGACGGACGGCTGCCTGTTCAAATGAATCGATGTAGAGTTTAAAGAGATAAATCTCAAGTTTCAGTTGGGATTCGAACCTGGGAACTCCATATTACGAGCTTGGCACGCTGCCGACTGAACCAACAGCAGCTGCGTGAGTAGTAGGTTATTATTATAATAATTCGGACGCCTCCTAAACTCGCTTCATCCTCAAGACTAAGTCGTTTCTGTCATCACCTTGAGAAATATGGCTGCAAGAGTTTTCGGGAAGAGCAGATGACTGTCGCAAGAGTTGGCAAGAGTTGGCATTGCCCTAAAAAGTCTTGCAAGAAACCGAGAAGAGGGAGTGGAAGATGGGAGAGAAGATCCTGGGATGAAGAACAGAGAACGAAGCGCAGAGAAAACGGCCAAGGTTACTCCCGGTCGTTGTGCCCGTTACCCAGTGTTCACAGCGCCCCCAGGAGAAACTTCCGGCTTCCGCCACCTGACGGACAGGTAAGCAGGTAGTCACGTGACTGGGTTCCAATGGCGGTCTGATTTAACGCGTCCTCTGGTGATTAGCGTCCGCCGTGTTGCAACAAATCGGCTCATTCTGCTCTTCGAAATGACGTCATTCCACATCGGCGGGCGATAAAAGGTTCGATAGATCCTGATAGTGACAAATAATGGCAGACGACTTGCAATAAAATGTTTTTTTTTGTAATCTGAAGGATAAATTAATGCTCGAAGTGTTTATAATCTCTATACGAACGTTAAAGTATATTCGCGGTGGCATTAAGACCTGATGAATAAACCAAAAAAAATCCGCATTTACAGGAGGTATGGATGTTTTGATTTTGAAACCGATATTAAATTAAATATCATCATAAATATCGATTCTGAAGTTCACAACGATGATTTTTATTAATATATGAAGAGTTTTTTTAATTCCAGGAGAGGGACAATAGCCTCAAAACTTGTTTTTTTACTGAACAACATTTATTTTTCTCGATTGGTGGTGGTGGGGGGGGGGGACTTAGAGAGACTGTTTATATTTTATGCTTAAGAAAATTTAATGCCGAAAGGCAGAATGAACCTCTTCTTTAAGAGACGCATATGGTGATTCGCGAGCCCTCCAATCAACGGTAGTGTTGAATGCAGGTTATTTAGAATGCACAAATTATGTTGAAAAGATGTTATAAAGAAATATTAAGTGGCATAATAAAGAGAAAAAAGGTAAAAAAAAAGAGAACATGGAAGATAGAGTCATGGTCTTTATAAATTTAAATAAATTCCCGTTTTATGTTCTCTGCGACCCTCGTTGCAGACTTGATCATTCAGTGCGACCCACTTATATAAGAGGTTGGTGATCATGTGTTCTAAAAGAAGGAAAAGAAGGAGTTAGATGGATGACATATAGAGTTAGAGGAATGAGCTCAAAAGAAATAATACAGAAATATCGATGTAGAGACAGAGAATTTTGATATTTCCAAGATGGAGATGGCAGATGATGATATATATATATTTATATTTTTTATTTAATTAGGGGAGTCAAAGGACCTTTTTTTGCACTCCATTCCTTGTGATTTTGCACGGGCTAAACAGCCAGACGACAAGCACTTCAAGACTCCGAGCTTGGTACTCAATGATTACAGAACTATTAGGATACAGATGGGAGGCTCCTCTCAAGGCCATCCAGCTGCAGTCTTTAAAGAGAACAGGGTATGGTTCTTATCCACACGGCACCACGGCTTTACGTCATGTTGTCGATGGCCAACTCGGACCTGGAAGAACTGTTTTATTGGGAACTCCATCTTGTTACGGATGATTCGATAATATACAATTAGAATGTAAAAAATGGTGTTCGATAGTATTTAATAAAAGTAACTAAATAAGAGCAAGTAAAATTAAAATTAGTGCATAACTTTGTATTAATATAAATAAAAAAAGCATGCTTCCGACGTCCGGTCCTTTGGTAGATCCCAGGCTCGTTATCTGCAGGTCCCAGGTACGAATCCCAGGTGGGCCAGCGTTGAGATTTATCTCGGCTAACCCCCCACCCTACCTTCAGTTAGAAAGGGGACACCGACGGGCTTAGAAATACCGACATCCGTCGGATGCGACGTTAAGTCGTGTTCCGTGTGCAGGAGAGCCATACCCTGTGCACGTTAAAGAACATGCAGAAATGTCCTAGGAGGGACGCTACCATTTGTCTCCCAACAGCTGTCCAGAAGGTCCCTCCCCTCCAACCTCTTCTAAACCCTTGATGTCATTGTGACCTGGTCATTTAGCCCATTGTGTGCAAAAATGTGCCGCTCAGAGGTTAAGCAAACCTAACCCATTCGACAGACTTCTGTACCTTCGCTTTCAACAAGGGCAGAGTATGCATTAGGGGAGTAAACCTCAACGCAGTCACAGTGGAGACTCGAACCTGGAAACATCAGATCACGTGTCTCGCGACACTACCGACTGAGCTAACCCTCCTCTAGGGAGACAAGGACTGTTAAGTTCGACAGTTGCGAACTAACAGTCCTTGTCTCCCTAAAGGGGGGCGGGGGTGGCTCAGTCGGTAGCGCGCCAGGCTCGTAATCTGCAGTTCCCAGGTTCGAGTCCCAGCTGGGTCAGCGTTGAGATTTATCTCCGCAAAACTCCCCGCCCTGCCCACGGTCAGTTGGGGACACCGATGGGCTTGGAAAGACCGCCGTCCGTCGGATGGGACGTTAAGCCTTGGCCCCGTGTGTGGGAGAGCCATATCCTGTGCACGTTAAAGAACACGCTGGATGGCCTTGACGGGAGGCTACCATCCGTCTCCCAACAGCTGTTCTAGTGGGTCCCCTTCCACAACCTTCTCTGAGCCTTCGGGGTCCTTGTGACCTGGCCATTTAGCCCATTGTGTGCCAAAAGTGCCGCTCAGAGGTAAAGCAACCCAACCATATATGCACGGCGCAGAGGTTTATCAAAAGTCATTGTGATGTATCGGAACTGATGAGAACTAAAATTCCAGAATAAAAAAATGCATTTTCTCCCAAAATAATTGCATAAATAATTATTTTCGGGCTTTAATTTCAGTTGTGGCTAGTTTTAGTTGCAAGAAAAATTGTTAACAAGCAAAATTGCAACTTTAAATTATCATTGCGATCCGAACATCTCTAAATAAAATATGTTAATGTATGTATAATTTTCGATTTCAAATATATATATATATGTTATATATTTATTTATTTTTCATACAGAGCAAATAAATAGTACATAAAAGTACAATAATCTAATTACATGAAATCACAATCGGTTAATCTCATTGCCGGTAACAAATTAGAATAATATTTTAAAAACAATAGATATGTACGTAACTTATATATATATGCATAGATACAAACACGTGAATAAAAAAAGTATATTCTTTCATACGTATAATCAAGGAGCTAATATTTAATTATTAAATAATTATTTACTCTGTAAAGACATCTTTAGCTGCTTACCACAGAGGTCTGATAGGAGCTTGGTAGTATAATTCGCCAAAGAGATCTGTGAAGAAGTTGAGGTAATAATGAATAAATATAAATAATATATGCATGAACTTTAATTACGTTTCGTTATGAAATCATTATAGAAATGCTTTTAATAAATATTTTAAAGAAATTTTCTTTCATTACATGTTACATTCATTAAATTTATTTTTATTTTTTTCACCTTTAAAAAGTAATCTGGACCCGCAACGACTTTCAGCCATTAAATCTATATTCAATCCCACGCGGAAATCAATGCTCCTGAATATATTGGTCTT
The DNA here is from genome assembly GCA_038380435.1 of Ryuthela nishihirai. NCBI lineage: Eukaryota > Metazoa > Arthropoda > Arachnida > Araneae > Heptathelidae > Ryuthela > Ryuthela nishihirai. The sequence continues at coordinate 47,873,368 of JAWZYU010000024.1, read as the reverse complement.
CAGCGGAAATCAATATGTCGATTCCGCTAAAAGATTGAAAAGAATTCAGGAGCATTGATTTCCGCTGAAGACCAATACAGTTTCGTTGTATTTCTTGCATTAAGCCAAAATATCAGTTACGTGATCAATTTCCAGTTTGTTTGCGGTTTTAAGGATTATCGGGCTAAGTATGTGAACATCGAGTCGGAATTAACCTTTCAAGGAACCGGGTTGAGCGGTACCACTCGCAGATTGTCTCCTGTTTTCCAAGACAAACATCTCTCTTGGGTGTCAAGGCTACTGGCGGTCATTGGCCCACAGAACGCTTCGATGGCACTCGGCGAAACCACGCGGCTTGAAACACTGTTACGCGCGGAGAACGTCATCGCTACGTCACAAGGAGACCGTCAGCCGGTGACGACACGGCTCGTGCAATCTCGCGGAGAATGGAGAGAAGACGGTCTGGAAAGGAGAAGTTCTAGACAACGGGAAGATCACGAACCGGAAAGGGAGGCTCGCGGCCCCGCAAAAATAATGCTAATAGAGATTTTTTTTTTTTAAATGATCGTTCTTTGTCACGATTCGAGTGGTTCCCTAAGTTTTTCTTTTTCTTTTTTTGTAGAATGGAAGAATACAGGATGGATTAAAAGATGGAGAATTTAAGGTGTATTCGGTGCCTGAAAATATTGCAACTTATTTGCTGAACGTGGTTTTTGCACATAAGCTCACAAAACCATGCAGTTTTATGGCGTTGTGTATCTTTATGCATTTCAATCAAATACTTAGACGCCTCAAAGGACTTCTGTTTCTTTTGAAAAAGTCAGATGTCTTCTGAATATAAATTAGCCCTTATATTATTAAAAGTTAATGTATAATTCTGACTTACAAACATTAATGCAAATACCGAACGTTATAATCTATTACGAGTATCAAATCCCCATCAACCCTAGATAATAAGGGGGGGGGGACTATTTTGTCCCTCAACTCTGCCACCAACTGCCTAGCAAACAAACAACTTATCATCATCATCATCATCCTCAAGCAGCCATGGGCTACGGAGGTCCAACCAGACAGTGCAATTTAGTTCTCCAAGCAAGTCTATCCTGAGCTACATCTACTGCATCTGGCCACTGCACACCAATTCTAACAAGGTCTTGTTTGACTTTGTCTGCCCACCGCATCCTAGGTCTCCCCTTCTTTCTGAGGTCTTTAGGCACGCTGTTCATAACCCTATTCACCAATTTATAATTATTCATACGGGCAACATGGCCAAACCAACGGAGTCTCTCTCTGCACAATATGCTGCTTAAAGGAGGTTGCAAACTCCTTTGCCTAATCTCATCATTAGTTACCAAATTAAACCACCTAATGCCCAAGATACTGCGTAAGCATCTGGAATCAAAAGCATCTAGTTTCCTGTTATCTTGTTTACAAAGTGTCCAAGTTTCACTACCATAACTAACCCTAGAAAGAACCAAACTATTATACAGTCTAATTTTAGTCTTTAGGTGTATACGCCTATTTCTCCACACTCTCCACAGGTTCTTAAATGTCCCGGCAGCAATCCCTATTCGTCTGTTAATCTCATGCCGCACATCACCATTATCTGTTACATAGCTCCCAAGATAATTAAACTAAACAACTTATAATAATAAATAAAATAAAATTAATCCCCTCTCAAGCAGCTGCTTGCCACAGAGGTCTGACAGGAGCCTGTCAGTTTATATGCCACAGTAGAAGATCTGAGAGGATGACAGGACCTCAGCAGAAAAACAACACGAACATCCATGCCTTATCCGGGGCTCGAACCCAGGTCCCTTAGATCAGCAGCCAAGCGCGCTTCTAAAATTTTCTTGTATTTAAAATTATCAGAAAATTATTTTTAAATGAATGCTATCTAAAATCTTATGCAATGCTCTACCGAAATATTCAAGAATTTTGATGCTAATGGGAATTTAACTTCGGAGCTATGTAGCATCTAAATTATGTATTTAATGAAAAAAATGTGATTGCTGACAAAGATCGTAACCAGATCTATTTAAATCTAGATTTCCAACAAGATTCAGTATTTAAAGAGTTATGGGAGCTGGAATATTTCACAACAGTTAATCGTCATAAAATAATTACCTCGGACATTAACTTAAATAATAATGGTTTCAAACCATTTAATAAAATAAACGTATTACTTGAATATTAGATAATTATGAATGTGTTTTTTTTATAAAAAAAAGATAATTTATAGTTAAATATTTTAACTTCTATAACTTTTTAAATATTGGAAAATTATTGTTGAAAATCGAGATTTAAATCGATTTAGTTATTTTGCAGGTTTTTTTTTTTCAGTTACATTTTATTCTTTATCTTCACATTAGTTACACTTTATCTTCAGTTACATTTTTCCATTAAATGCATATTTTAGAAGTTACAGAGATTCGAAGTTAGATTCCATTCATGTAACATGGAAATTTTCTAATATTTTGGTAGGGTAGTGTATATACATATTGGAAAGTTCTTTGCCTGTTTGCTACTTCGATGCCACTTAAGATATCCTAACCAAATGTGAACTATTCCTTAGATCAAAGAATTTGATCTAAGGAACAGAAAAACTCGAGAACTCCTAAACAATTAAATCTAGAATTTCCAAATTCATTTTACAGCTTATTTATAAATCAATATAAACTTTTGACCCCTTAACCTTTCGCCACAAAAAGCTTTTCCTTTAGAACAAAATTAATATCTTCTAAATGGTAAGAACCAACACCATTAAATTCGGTACAAAATTTCCTCTGATGATAAATTAAAATATTGGAAGGGTTAGGTCCCTCTCCCCAACCTTTCTATCTCGCACGGAAAAAACCTCACCTAAAAGAAGGGACGGACATAAACGTTTGCTAATCGAATTACATCTCGAACTAGAAATCAGTCATCGCATCTTGATTTCTAGACCGTCTCTTCGACCTCTGTTTGACCTTGAAATCAACACCGCATCTGGAACTTCTTAACATTTCTGAAATCTGCGGTCCGAAATATCGCTATGCCCAAATTTTTAGCTCTCTAGCACTGGTAGATTGGGATTTAACCTTTGACCCCAAAGGACCTTCAGAATAAAAAATTTCGTAACCTTTCTGTGACCTACAACAACAAGGGTAACCACAGACACCAATTTCACGCTTCTAGCAGCCTTAGATCAAGGTTTGACTTTTACGTGACCTTTAAAAATAAGTCGGAGGTCGAATTTCGGATCCCCCCCCCCCAAGATCTATGACCCGGATTACCCCCTTAGGTGCAAATTTTCAGAATTCTACCATTCTGCATGATAGTTATAATTAGCCTGATTCCCTATCAAACAATCACTCGGTCAATTACTCACAATCGGAACATCTTAGCTATTTGTGAAATGATAATAAAACTATTTCCAAATTTCAATATTTTTTTGTTCACCGAGGTCTAAGTTGTTAAATAATACTGAATGAATGTAGTCGAAAATCAGGATTTAAACAGATTTAATTGAGATCTTTAACTAATCTCCAGTGGCTTCTTTTCCGTTTCGTAAAAAAGAATTTCTGGTAATCTGCAGTTCCTAGGTCCAAGTCCAAACTTGTTGAGAATTTTTAGCGTCGGGCTTGGAAAGGCCGCTGTCTGTCGTACAGGCGAACCCGTATCCTGTGCACACTAAAAAAATATATAATAATAAATACCCTTTCAAGCAGCTGCTTGCCACAGAGGTCTGACAGGAGCCTGCCGGTTTATATGCCACAGTAGAAGGTCTGAGAGGATGACAGGACCTCAGCAGAAAAACGACACATGCATCCATGCCTTACCCGGGGCTCGAACCCAGGTCCCTTAGATCAGTAGCCAAGCGCGCTAACCACTCGGTTAAAGAACATGTTAAATGGCTTTGTCAGGAGGCGTCCATCTGTTTCCTAGCAGTAGTTCAATGTCTTCCTCAATCTTCACTAGGGGCCTTTGTGTACAAAAAAAGTGCCGCTAAGAGGTAAAACTAATCAACCTAAATACTGAGTGCCCATTATTAATGTTAAATGAAATAAAGTGATGACACAAATTTTAACCAGTTGGTGTTAATAAACAGCCTACCGAATTACGCGAGACATTATAGAAATGGTAATAAAAAAAACTGTAAATCATTTGTTTGTGGGTTTGGAATAAAGTGTTTGTAAGGTGCAGAAACTGAACGGCCTTGAGCATCAAGATATCAAAAATATCTTGATGGATCCTGCCAGGGACTCTACTACAAGAGGGCAAAAACGTTCTGATATTGAATGAAAAGTTTCCTTATACGTTAGTCAAAGGTACTTTTGGTCCACTTTTTTTTTAAACTGCAGATGACACATTTGGTGCCACCCATATGTTTCCCTTAGCAATTTATCCCTAACAGAAACGTCATCCACATCTTTATCATCCAGCTAGATCATGCAACTAAAAATAGCAGTGATGGTGAATTAGCTCCCAAAAGACACTGAAGAGGAGGAGCTTAAAGCTATTAATTTATTTTTCAAATGAATCGGTGTCATGATCTTTGAATTAGCAGTTTCTTATATCACTAGAAGAACACATTTCAAAATAAGAATTAAAAAAAAATCTTTCTTGATTACAAGAGCTGTGTCTTGTTACACATATTCCTCAAGATCCCGAGGCTACGAATAACCTTCCCTACCAACACTAAACAACTGCTTAAAGTTGAATAAAGGCAGAGACGAGAGCGAATTCACCAGCAGATGTGAGCGGCCCCCTTTCGCGGAAGAGACTGACTGGGTCGCCAAAAAAAAATCACTCTGAGACAAACTCTGGGAGTTCTTTTATGAGAATTTCCGAAGCCCGAGGTCAGAGAGGGAAGGATTACTTTGTCATGCCTTCTGACGTCAGCTGACTTCATGCATGATTGGTCATGCACCGCGTCTGGAATAATATGGGTTGTGGTTGGTTCTGGAGACCTATATCTGGCATGGCAGGAGAAACAAGAAAACACAGACTTGAGTTAATAACGGTGTCTGAATCAGCTGGTGGGTTCGAACACAAAGTCTTGCTCGGCCTATCCCCTCGAGAAGTTTTATTCTTGTTTTAGCCGACTTTTCATAAATAGGAATTTAACCGAACTTCATCTTCCAAGCTTGTTTAAAATTGCGTCTCCTTATCTTGTATATATATCATCACACTATCTGTAACGTTTCGAAATATTGAAAAAGGATTGTTTTTTGTTGGCTGTAAGTTAAAAAAAAGTTTTCTCTGCGAAGTAGGTTTCTTTTTTAATTTTTGGCAACAAAAAATGAACAGCCACAAATAAATGGGAATGGGGCAAGAGGGCCAATTGCAATCCTCCCAATTTAAAAAATTGATCAAAAATTGTTGTGTAAATATCTGATGTACTAAAAATGATTTTTTTTTCTTAAAGAAACTTAAAATTTGAAATTAAAAAAGCATTCTCTTTATTTTTAATTTTCTTTCGGAACACATTACACTGATTTCCATAAATTAAGGAAATCCTTATTAAGTCAATGGTAAGCTATCGTCGAAGCTCTATAACTTCTAAAATAAGTTCGTTTGTTTTTTTGAAAATGTGGTTGCAGATGAAGATCTCAATAAAATATACCAATATCTAGTTTTTTTCAACAATATTCGTTCAGTATTTAATGAGTTATAGAAATTTGAATATTTAACAGCAGCAATGTCAGTCTTAAGAAACATACAAAACTGAAGAATAGTGAAAGAATTCTTTACATAAAGTTCTAAAATATAAAATAAAAATAATAAATAAATCCCCCCTTAAGCAGCTGCTTGCCACAGAGGTCTGACAGGAGCCTGTCAGTTTATATGTCACAATAGAAGGTCTGAGAGGATAAACTTATTTTATTAAATACTTTTGATACATATATATTTAACTCATTAAATACTGAACGAATATTGTTGAAAATCGAGATATTGGTATACTTGATTGAGGTCTTTATCTTCTCTCAAATTAAAAAAAAAAAGTTCCTTAATTCATGGTAGCCGTCCCGTGGCCGAGTGGTTAGCACGCTTGGCTACTGATCTAAGGGACCTGGGTTCGAGCTCCGGATTTAGGCATGGATGTGTGTGTCGTTTTTCTGCTGAGGTCCTGCCATCCTCTCAGATCTTCTACTGTGGCATATAAACTGACAGGCTCCTGTCAGACCTCTGTGGCAAGCAGCTGCTTGAGGGGGTATTTATTTTTTTTTATTTAATTCATGGAAACCAGTGTACAAGATGCGTGATTGTTGTGTTTGGAACTGCGCTGGTCAGATGCCCCACTAATCCCTCCCTTGGCGCGGCTCTGGCACGAGTATCACTCCCTCCACACCTCTTTTTATTGAGTTTAACTCATCATTCGTTCTAAGTTAACATTGCATTTCTGAGTTACTAGTATGGAAAAAATGAACGTTACCCAGAGAGGCATTCCAATATAGAATCAAACGGAATTTGCGACAAGTGGTGGTAGAGCTGATGAAAGCCAGAACAGGTTTCATCTTCTTGCAGGTCTAAAGCAGGGAAACTCATCCACCTCGCAGGATAACTAATCCTTGTAAAAGAAGAAGAATAATATTTTTAGACCGCTAAGAAACTGCGTAGCATTAAAGATTCAAAGGTTCAATTCTATTATGTACATCTTAAAAATCTCGTCAGCTATGTCAAGTGGACGTTAGAAAATGTTTTTTTTTCACGCCTTTACATTTAATACGAAATAAATTACGCCCTCTGTGGCACATTTTGTATTATTTTTCATATTCTTTGGCCAAACTTTTGCTCGAAATAAAAACTCACAGAAAAAAATTAGAGAAATATTGAGTTCGGAAGATTGCAAACCCACGACCTCCTGATCAAGTTCAGGTTAATTTGAGCAGGTTCAGGTTAAGCAATACTGGAGTTGAAACACTTAGAATTTTTGAGGCCCCTTATGATACTAGAAAATGAATTATAAATATACAATACGGAACAAATTATTGTTGAAAATCGAGATTTATATAGATCTTATTATGATCTTCAATTTATCTTCAGTCACATTTTTCTATTAAATGCACATTTTAGAAGTTATTGAGCTTCGAAATTAGATTCCCATTGACATAACATGGAAATTCTCTAATATTTTGGTAGGGCAAAGTATTATCATTTCCTCAATTATAGTACACCAAATCAAAAGTTTTCACATCTCCTCACTTTCAACTTACATCTAATAATGTGATTTTGTACGTAATATAATTTTGTAATGTAATTTGTAAAATAATTTCAACTAAAAATTATAGTTTGCGAATTTTTCCAACAAAACTGATTATGCAAAAGCCTATTGTCCAGAAATTAATTGGGAAAAATCGATGTACTATTTATTTTTTGCATCTCCAATTAAATTTAACGTTGTGGTTCCTCAAAAAATTATCTTTCCTACTCAGTCGTTGCCCGATTTGGATGCTGAAAGTTACTCAGTTTCATTTCTACCTCAGCAAAATGCATCTGTGACATCAATGACTCTTGCTGGCAATGCCGAAAGCACTGTCGAAAACGGCCAGCTTGTTGCATCACTGCATTGCTTTGCTCGTTGGCGTGACTTGTGAAGGCCCCCCACCCCACCCCCACAATACTCCACACATCGTTGGAGCCAACAGAGCCCTGTTCTGCCAGTATGGTTGTGCATAGCGCCACACTGGCAAGAGGTCACAGCTACATCTAGTGCCCACTGGATGTGTGTTGATAGGTCTGAGATCTGCTTCAGTGGCCCTGCTGCAATGCACACACACGTACCACAACTGGGTCTCTGCCTTTTGGGTTCTCTGGTCAATGGGGTGACACACGTGCGAACCAACTAGCGGCAACCGCTTTGCACCTGCGATTTCCCAAAACACTATGACTGGCATTTGCAGCTTTACAGGGTGCACCTGACTTAAAAAAGTGGTTCTTCCAGTAACCGCAGAATAAAGGTCAATGAAGTTTTGACCCTTTCAGAAGCCTTTTTTTTTTAATAAAAAGAAACTTCATTTACAGAAGCAAGTATCAGAAAGTCCTAATTGCAATTAAAATTTAAATACACCTAAACTAACAAAACCAGTGGGGAATCATGTTAAAACAGGCAATTAAAGAAGTTATAGAGAAACTTAGAGTTTCTTATATTTTATTTATTTATAATATCACTTATCTAAATAGTAATATAATTTTAACATTGTCTTGATTTAAGTCAAAGTATAAATTTAAGCAAAGTATAAAAGTATATAAAAAGTGTAAATTATCACAACAATACTAAGATATGATCACATTTTATATTTTCCCATTTTGATTATATTAGCATCTTTCACGGTCACGGGTAATTTCACTTTTTTAACGGTTATGGTCTTAATGTATTTTTTGTATCGTTTTCAAAAAAAAGAGCTTTTTTCCCCCTTTATCATCTGTCCATCAGTGTATAGAATTTCCTTTTTTTTCCCTTTTTTTTTGTCCTTAGGTAAATAAAAATATATTTTTTTACTTTAATGATACTAAAGAGATATTTTTCAGATCTCTCAATTTGAACAGGCTAAAACATTTTGACGGCTCCAAACAAACATACGTTTTGCTGCCCTGAAGAATATTTGCTTTCTTCTGCTCCAATTTATTCCCCCTCCCCACCAAAAAAAAATTAATTTGCCATCTCAAATGAATTAACTTCTTCTTTTTAATTACAACTGATTTCATTTTTTTCGCCTCAAACGATCATATAATTTTTGCCACCTGAAAAAACTTACCATTTTAATGACTATTTCTGCCTCCACATTCAAAATAAAATACCAGTAAAATCATTTAGTATCACGGTTTTAAAATTATTATTCTCTAAAAGTTATCTCAAGTCCTGATCACTTTACATTCATGTTATTTTTAAACTGAAATTAGAGAAAGCACATCAAGTTACTAACATGCTGCCCTTAGTATTTTACCGCCTCAAACGACCGCTTTGAATGCTTGTGCTTGTATTATTGGCCCTGATCTCAAGAGTTTTAATAACTCCCTGTAAAGAAGAGAAATTTAGGAAAACGGCAAAGTTTTGAACCATCTGTAAAGACTTGAAAACGATCTTATCTAATCCAAAGGAAATTCTTCGTTATCTCTTAGAGCCAAAAACGTTAAATGTCTAAAGATGAACGACAAAGTGAATTAAATAATTTCTTACGCTTTTTGAAAAAAACCTAAAATATTAACATCTGGAAACTTATTCAAAAGTAATAATTACGGCAAACGGTTAACTAAATGATTGTATATTTTGAAGTTCGTCTATTGAATTTTTGTCAATTTTGACTACCATTTTAAAGAAGGATTGGATTATTTTAACTCTGAGCGGCACTTTTTTGCACACTAGCACGCTTGGGTACTGATCTAAGGGACCTGGGTTCGAGCCCCGGATTAGGCATGGATGTGTGTGTCATTTTTCTGCTGAGGTCCTGCCATCCTCTCAGATCTCCTACTGTGGCATATAAACTGACAGGCTCCTGTCAGACCTCTGTGGCAAGCAGCTGCTTGAGGGGGTATTTATTTATTATTTATTTATAGACTAAATGGCCAGGTCATAAGGACCCAAATGGCTGAGAAAAAATTGGTGGAAAAGGACTCACTAAGCATCTGTTAGGAGACAGATGAGAATGCCTTCCTTCAAAGCACACCCTACACACGGGGTCATGGTCAATTCTATTTAATGAAAAAATGTGACTGTGAAGAGAATTGAAAAATCATAATCAAATGTATTTAAATCTCGATTTTCAGCAATATTTGTTCAGTATTTAGGTTATGGAACCTGTATGTCATAAGAATTTACCTCAGAAATTAAAATTTGAATAATATTTATAGTTTGAAACTATTTAATAAAAAAAATACGTTTTAGAAGTTTACATGATGATTATTTCAATATTAAACAATTACGAACGTTTTTTGTAAAACAAGTTAATTTATTGATAACCGTCCCTTGCCCGGATGGTTAGCGTGCTTGGCTACTAATAAAAGGCACCTGTAGTCGAGCCTCGGTAGGGTCTGGATCTTTGTGTTGTCTTTCTTCCGAGGTCTCGCTTTCCTCACAGATATTCTCTATGGCAACCTCAAGCAAAACCTCAAGCAGCTGCTTGAGGTTTTCTTAATTATTCCAGCTTTCATAACACTAAATATTGAACGAATCTCGCTCAAAATTGAGATTTAAAGAGATCTGATTATGAATATAATTTATCTTCAGTGATATTTTTCAATTAAATGCATATTTTTGAAATTCAAAAGTAAATTCCCATTAGCATAACAGAAATTCTTTAGGTTTTTGATAGGGCAGTGTATTTTATCAATATTTACTAAGTAAAATTTTTTTTAAGTTAGGTACGAATGAAAAATATGCTAATTTATGAAACTAAGCACGTTCGAATAAACTCATTGGGAAATAAATTGTTTCCTTCTTTCTACAACTTCTTTTTTTTTTTTGACGGTGGGGGGGGGGGGAGTTTTGAGTGCTCCTTGCGCCCTCTCAAAAAAATTCGCTTATGATAATTAATACAGCGCAGAGAAGATCTGTAAATATGGCTAGCTCTTAGCGGAAAAGGAAATATTCCTGTCTTATCCGGTACTCGAACCCAGGTTCCTTTACTTCATAGCCAGGCTTTGTCATTAGAATGGTAATCATTACAAAAAATACGAAAAAAACTTTTTCAAATATTTTGTGGAACTGTACGATGGGGAATAATCTTGTTCCGTTCACTAGAGCTTGCTAAATCTCGAATTGCCACCAGCGGTGTCGAAAAGCACCAAACGAAAATTTAATAGCCAAAAAAGAAAAAAAAAGTATCTCATGTTTAATATTTGCTGCCGAAGAAGAATGATGGCGAGCCTATCTTCCTAATACTTCGCAGCACGCGGAGATCAGTTCAGCGGGAGAGTTGGGAGAGCTGTTACCATGGAAGCATGACGCTGCCTGCCTCCCGGAGCAAACCCACGCCAACAATATGGCAGTGAAGACGGGGCCAACGACCGGCGATGCCCTGCCCTGAACTTGACAGTGATTCACTTTACGTCTGGCTGGCAGGCCTGAGGGCTGGCAGGCTCTGTGTGCAGAAGCTCAGATGATCAGAAAGTGGGTTAGGGCTGCAACTATGCTTACAGGTCTGTCTGGCTGTGGTGACTGTCACAGTGGTTTCCGGAAGGGTTAAGGGGGGGGGGGGGTTAACCAACTGAAAGAATTTGCACGCAACTATGGCGTGTACTCCTCCTGTCTAAGCACGTCATGTGTACGGTTAACGGGGTAATATGTTATCTAATATGTGTTGCTGACTGACTCAGTTAGTTCTTTGTAGTTCTATTGGGAGGAATATGGGAGAAAATAAAAGGAATTCAGTTGTTGCAATTCACATTAAGGCGTCCTAACTCCTGGCTTTATATTTTCTGATGGAAGTTATCTTCCCATTGACAAAATGAGAGTTCGCAACTTTCTAAAATCTTGAAAATTCTGTACTGAGTGAAAATTCTGCATCAGAAAATATAAAGCCAGGAGTTAGGACGCCTGAATGTAAATTGCAACAACTCAGTGCAGAATTTTCAAGATTTTAGAAAGTTGCGAACTCTCATTTTGTCAATGGGAAGATAACTTCGAATCTCTTTAACTTCCAAATGGGGAGGAGGTTGACTCTGTCGGTAGCATGGCAGGCGCGTAATCTGCATTTCCCAGGTTCGAGTCCAAATTGTCCCAGCGTTCAGATTTATCTCCGCTTAACCTACATTCTGCTCTCGGTCAGTAAATGGATATCGATGATCTTGGAAAGACTGCCGTCCGTCTGATAGGACGTTAAGCCCTGTTTCTGTATGCAGGAGAGCCATACCCTGTGCACGTTAAAGGACACCTGGCTGGCCTTGACGGGACGTTTCCACCTGTCTCCTCCCCTCCCCTCTTTCGGAATATGAATAAGAGTAAAAGAGGCAAAAAATGATTAAACTCATTTATATTCATGCATTTTTCAAGAATAAAAAAAACCCCGTAAAACGGAGAGGGTAATATTATACTGCATTGGAAATTAAGCGCATGCCATGACCACTGAATTATTAAATAAACAAACAGAAATATTTTTTAGCAAATCGTGACTTTTCAAAATAATAACATTGCATTGAACTTTCACGAATTATGTACAGCATGTTATGTATCTGTCAAAGGAACTTTGTTTGATAACGTAGCTTAGAAATGTAGTTTTGCAACTAAAACATTAAATGACGAATCCAAGGCAATGCAACTTAGGCAAATAATTCAACTATATCAAGACTAAATAACAGTTAAATGATAATAGGAAATAATTGGAATAGAAACTTGATTCCTTTGATTCTAGATGCCTACGCAGTATCTTGGGCATTAGTGGTTAACTTTGTAGGTAATGATGAGGTTAGACAAAGGAGTCGGCAACCTCCTTTAAGCAGCATATTGTGCAGAGATAGACTCCGTGGTTTGGTCATGTTGCCGTTGCAATTATAGATTGGCGAATAAGGTTATGAACCGAGTGCCTAAAGGCCTCAGAAAGAGGGGGAGACCTAGGATGCGGTGGGCAGACAATGTCAAACAGGACCTTGTTAGAATTGGCCTGCAATGGCGAAATGCAGCAACTGTAGCTCAGAGCAGACATGTTTGAAGATTGTATGCAATAATTGTTTTTTTAATAGCAACAAATGAGTGTTTGTTTTTGTTGGGAACTCATTTGATTGAATATCCAGAGTCTAATATGGGGCAGGGGTAGCTAGCTCAGTTAATACCGAACCAGGCTCGTAATCTACAGTTCCCAGGTTTAAGTCCCAGCGGTGCCAGTGTTGAGATTTATCTCTGCAAAACTCCCGCCCTGCCCACGGTCAATAGGGGACACCGATGGGCTTGGAAAGGCCGCCGTCCCTGGGATGGTATATTAATCCGTGGCCCCGTGTGGAAAGAGCCATACTCTGTGCATGTTAAAGAACACGCTGGCCTTGACAGGAGGCTATCTGTCTCCCAACAGCTATCCAGTGGGTCCCCTCCCCCAATCTCTGAGCCTTCGGGGTCCTTGTGACCTGGCCATTTAGCCCATTGTGTGCAAAAAAGTGCCGCTCAGAGATGAAACAACCCTGAGTCCAATATACATGAAACTCTGTTTAATCTTCGATTTGTACATATGTGGTATGTTTAGATTCCCAGCATTATCCTTATACAATCTCACCCATCTCAAATATGTTCTGGATATTTTCTATATATTCTGGCTAATGTGGATATTTGTGCATTATACAAAGATGCAGAGTTAGAGTAAAATGCTGCTATAGGAAAACTCTGGTAATGACCACCTAGGCTCTACATTAACAAATTTTCAATATTTGTTACCTATCCGTACTAATTTTGTAGGAAAAAAAGTTAAAAAGAGTGATAAAAAAAATTGCAGGAGTGTAGACAATCTTGAGGGATGCAACTGCAACGCTGCAGGACATCAAATGGCAGATATGGAACTCTTCGTTACGTTGGTTACACCAACAAGAACCTGCTGATGTAATAAAGGATCTCATTATCGGCAAACAAGAATAAAAAAAAACCTTGTCTATTCGGAAGTGCAATGGGGAAGTGGGTACACTTGATGGAAGGTGGGGAGGAGGGAAAAGGGTTACGAGGAGGGAAGGATATAATTTTCATACCTTACCCCCAAAACCGGTAACACAGTAAAGAACCGCTTCGGAACCACTTCCAGTGACGCCCAAAGCATGCTCTGTGACGACATCATATGGCTGACTGCACGTGCGTGTCGATCGAGCGCCCCCTGTCGGGATAGCTCAAAGCCCCACTTTTACTGGCCGAGACCGGAAGTCGGCCATTGACCGGGAGTAACCCTGGCCGTGACCTTGAGGAAAACACGTGAGCTCGCCCCGTAACAGTGAGATCAGGTGGCCGCGGTGGAGAAGGAAATCTCGCGGCCACCATCCGATGAGGATCGCCGCTCCACAAAGACGACGCAAAGATGCGTTCTGCTTTGACGATCCCTCACTCCATCAGTGAATCTATCAGCGAACCAATACATCGATTGACGTGATGGATGGATTTTTTTTTTTTCTCTTTCTGGAAACAGTTGTAAAAACTAGACTTTGGTTTTGGTCCGTTTTTCAGAACGTGATGTGGGAATGAGAATGGTAAGAAAGGAACAGCTTGCGATAAGATTATGATAATTTGAGGATGATTTGATGCGTTTTGTTTAACAAACAACAAAATCCACAGTGTTAATCGAAAAATAAAACTTTACAGTTAATTGTAGATGAGTTTGGGCTGAGATCGGAAAATTTGGGGGCCTCCCCGCAAAAAAATGTCTGGGAGGGGGCGGGGAGCTTTTTGCCAAAATCCATTAGCTTTCAGTTATTGAAATATTATAATTAGATTTCATATTGATACCACTGTTTTAATATTTTCTGGAGTTTTCTAAAGTTTAAATTTTTAGAACTCATAAAACTTTGAGGCTCTTGTCAGCTGCTTGAAGTTTTTTTATTTTTTTATGAAACCAAAATGATTACACTTTGCTGCGTAAAATACAAATATGTGCGCTTTGATTCAAACAATTATCTTAGTTTTATACTTATACTAAATACCTAAAAAACGCTTATCTAAGTTAATCATATCGCATAAATTTTACTCATTAGAGAACTAAAAGGTTTTTACAAAACGAATTCTGGTTCACAAGTAGTAAAGAGAGAAATACCTAGAGCCGATTGTTCACAATCCGTTATTATTCCTTCAAAAATAAAATAAATAAATACCCCCTCAAGCAGCTGCTGCCACAGAAATCTGACAGGAGTCTGTCAGTTTATATGCCAGAGTAAAAGGTCTAAGAGGATGGCAGGACCTCAGCAGAAAAGCGACACATACATCCATGCCTTACCCGGGCTCGAACCCAGGTCCCTTAGATCAGTAGCCAAGTGCGCTAATCATTCGGCCATCTGACGGCTACCGGCCATCAAGCTAAAGAAAAAATTCGGGGTTATTCCTTTAAATAGTTGTGCATCACTCTTCCCCCATAAATTTCACAAAAATGTTTTGGCAGAGCCCCCCCCCCCTAATGGGGGAGATTGGGGGCCTATCAGTACGCCCATGCTATGGCTCGAAATAGAACAGACGACTTCGGACTCGACTCAGTCAGAACAATTTGTTTTCGTTTTTGTGTAATTGAAAAAAAAAAACATAAGTAAACAAAATAGTTTCTTATATTTTTTTTATCAGTTGTATACATACATAAAATTAAAATCCTCGAGCAGCCGAGTGTTATGGAGGCCTAACTAGACTTTGGAATTTCGTTTTCCAAACACATCTGTCCTGAGCTACAAGAACCGCATCTGGCCACTGTAGACTAATTCTAAGAAGGTCCTGTGTTTGACATGGTCTGTCCACCTCATTCTAGGTCTCCCCCTTTTTCTCAGGCTTTTAGGCACAATGTTCGTACTCCTATTCTCTAATCTGTAATTATACATATGGGCAATAAGCACGCACCGTTCTGCTTCTGATTATTATTTTAGGAATTCTCTTTCTTTCGTTAATGAATTGCATGTAGCGTTTATAACAATATTACATAAGAATTTTCAATTTCTGCGAATTATTTTTTATATTTTTCGTTCCGAATAGCATTAAGGTTAAATTTTTCATAAAATACTTAGGTTATTATAAACTTGAAAATAATTATATCTCTCCCGTGGCTGCGTGGTTAGCGTACTTGGCTACTGATCAGAGGGATCTAGGTTCGAGTCCCGGGTAAAGCATGGATGTTTGTGTCGTTTTTCTGCTGAGATTCCGCTATCCTCACAGACCCTCTCGTATGGCGTATAAACTGGCAGGCTCCTGTCAGACCTCTGTGGCAAGCAGCTGCTTGAGGGAATATTTTTTTTACTTAATAACCTATCCGTCCCGTAGGGCCTAGGTTCGAATCCCGGGTTAAGACATAGATGTTTGTGTTTGCCTTTCTGTCAAGGTCTCGCCTTCCATACATATCTCTATGGCTATTAAACTGATAGACCTGTGTGGTGGCAAGCAACTGCTTGAAGGGGTATTTATTGTATAATAATGCGAAGAATTAAAAGTAGTGAACCGATCGCAGTGGCCATGTCGGTTCACTACTTTTAATTTTATCAGATCAGCGCGCTTGGCCACTGATCAACGGAACCTGGGTTCGAGACCTAACAAGCCATGGAGATTTCTGTGTTGCCTTTCTGCTGAAGTCTCGTCTTCCTCATAGATCTTCTCTATGACGTATTAAACTGACAGGCTCCTGTCGGACCTCTGCGGAAAGCAGCTGATTGATGGGATATTTATCAAAGCACTTCATTTCTGTATTTTATCTATCACAATGTGTCGGAGAATTTTTTTCCCCTTAAACAAGCTCGGGCTCAGCAATTACCGAAATGGTCCGGACCTGAACGTGTTCGACCTCAAAAATTTTGCAACGAAACTCATTTCGATTGCTATGTGTCCACTGTTATTGGATCATTGAATTGTTATGAACACATTAAATAAATAAATAAATATTATTATATTTATGAAAGTCAAATCAATAATTTATAAAATAAGCATTTCTGATAAAAATGAAATTGAAGGTAACGACTGCAATCAAATCTCTTTAAAATCCTGATTTTGCACAATATTCGTTGAATATTCAGTTTTGAAATTGAAACATTGAACAGTAGCATTACCACATTAATTAAAACTTAAATAGCAATTTATGTAAAAAATAAATAATAATAATAATAATAAATACCCCCTCAAGCAGCTGCTTGCCACAGAGGTCTGATAAGAGACTGTCAGTTTAATACGCCATAGTAGGTCTGTGAGGATGGCGGGACCTCAGCAGAAAAACAACACGACATTGATGCCTTACCCGGACTCGAACCCAGTAGCCTAGCTACTGACCTAGTTAAATAGCCGTCCCGTGACCGACTGCTAACCACTCGGCCACGGGACGGCAGTTCATGTAAAACCCCTTTAAAAAAATGCTTAGAACTTTGTGCAATTATATTTTCCTGTTTTTAAATCGTAAAATTATATAGGGCAATGCTACTTAAGCTAGCAGCAGGACCTAAACCCCATTTTTAAGTAGGTAAATTGGAAGTGTGGCTATCGTGATTAACTATTGATCAAAGGAAATCGGGTTCGATTCCCAGATAAGACATGTATATTTCATTTCTTGTGTTGTCTTTCCGTTGAGCTATGAATCCAACTTAGCCAATTCCAAACTCTCTTTTGCAGAGTACTAAGTTGTTAAATGCTTCAGTTTCATAACTCTTTAAATACTCAATGAATGTATACTGCTCACAAAAATTAGGGGATATTTCAAAATGAATATGAAGCGAAGAAATATCCCCTAATTTTTGTGGGCAGTGTAGTGAAAATTCAGAGTTTTTCTCTTTTTTTTCCGCCACATTTTTCCTTGAAACTTTATTTCAAAAAAAGTTGCTGAGTTCTGAATTTCACTCTCCATTAACATAACGTAATATCATTTGAATAAAGTTGCCACTGATTGTGTATTTAATGACTCCGAACTTGTGATTTTTATAAATTTATATATTTTTAATATTCTTTCCTTTATTTTTTATTCAAACTTTAGGAGAATGAGTAAAATACCCGTTTTGTATCCTTCTCGTTATGTCCGTGATGGAAATCATGCCTAATGCAAATATCGAAGAAATTGCCTGTGTATGATCTTTAACGAACTTTGCGAGTTCTGATCAGATTGCACAGTCTTTTTTTTTTATGAGTATTTATATTTGTTGCCAAATTAAATCATTTAATTTGTATCACAATAACTGTTATCACAATTCATATTGTTTTATATGACTTCAAACATTTCTATTATACACCAGACATAGACAGATATGGTTATTTTGTTGTAATCTGAAAATGTTAAATATCAGAATTTATGAGCATCTATTGAATATAGTGTATTTGTTGTATTGTGAATATGTGAAAATGTGAAATAAATATTTACTGCATTTTTTTTTTCAGGAAAGTTTTAAGAAATCTCTAAAACTGAATGGGAAATGTTATGCTGATATGGAAATCCATTTTCTTGTCCCCTCCTCCTTTATTTTTTTTCAGCTCGATTGAGTTTCTTGCACTCCCCCCCCACCACCACAATTTATTTTTCTTTTCTACCTCCATGCATGCTTCTGTGTATGCACTTTAAGAGGAACAGGCCCATGTTACGTAAGAGTAGCAAAGAGTTGAGCTCTCACGCTTCCCAAATCTCACGATCAAAGGTGCGACGTAGCGATTGTTTCCCAAAATAGTCGCCACGTGCTCCTCCCTTAGTCCATTCCCTTCGTCGAGAAACGTGGCGTCGTCGGCTTCCAGCAAAAGGGAACGGACACATTGTGGGAATTGCATCGTTCAACTCAGTGGTGGACAGGAAACATGAAGCGCTGGAGCGTCCAGCTTGCTCAGCTGCCGAAAATCGCAGACAAACAGAGGAAGTGCAAACGACGAATAAGAGCGAGGAATGGCGGGATCTTTTGGTCACGTAAAGATTTATTTGCTGTTCTTGGCTTCATTACTATTTTCAATAGGAGTCTGAATGTGGGAGATCAGTTTTCAGACAAACTTTTTCCTTGCCTGGATTAGGAAGACTTCACTGACCCCACACCCCTCCCCCAGGTGGTTTATGTCCAGAAAGGGTCGATCGCTGACCCCTTCACAGCCCTGACCTCTACCATCCTGGGTCGCCGGGGGACACTGACCTCTGAGTTTTGACCCTGGCTACTTCCTGCGTCCGTCGCGCCGGATTCCTATCCACTCTGCACCCTTTAGCGAGGCTTTCACTTCAGGGAGAGTAAGAAAGAAGTGAGGGGAAGAAAAGGGGTGCGAATTTTTTTGTCGTTTTCGAGCCGAACAGATTGGAGAGGGCAGTTGCGACTGACAGGTCAAAGGTCGATGCCGTAACTGGCCAGGTCACTAAGGGGCACCGACCCGAAAGTGAAGTGGTTGGAGGCTTTCTCGGGTTTCGCTTTTATGTGCCCGTGATTTACGACATTTGAGAACTGGGAACAGACTTAGTAGACTATAGCTGACTTCGAATGATCGCGCTAGACGGGTGACCCCCGGAGTGGGGGGAGCGGAAAGAAGTGGAGAGTGACCATGGGAGATAAAAGCAAAGTTTTCTATTACGTCAGATTGACCACTAAAGAAGATTCCTTGTCTTACATTTAAAGTTTGGATTATTTGAAATAAATCTAGTATTCGAAAAAATAAACATAACAACGAGATTGTTTTTTTACTAAAAATATGCGATATTTAGGTATGTGGGCAATAGGACAGGGTATGCGCATATGCTAACAAAGCTACATCTTTAGGACTTGACCATGTGAGGGGCCAAAATAAGACATTTTAAGTTTTATTGTGCAGCAACTGCGGGTTTGTATTAATAGTTTAAAAATGTGGTTTTTAATAGTATATTTAATGTTTCTTTCAGTCAGAATAATAAATATATATATTCCGAAGTTCAAATTTTTGAGGCTTCGCATGACATGACTTAGAGCCTCAAAAAATCAAAGCGAGGCCCTGGTGAGTGACTTATATTCAGTATCTTCTGAGTTCAATATATGGGAATCCACGGAGTGTTAATTAACAGGCGGGAAATTTCAAGATGATAAAAATACTAGAAAATTAGGATTTATGTTTTTTTGTACATTTAAATCTTTTTTAAGCTATTTATTATTGTCTTATATGTATTTACATACTCTGCCATCAATAAATAAGATATTGCACACGTATAAAATTCTTTTTCTTAAATCACCTTTTTTAATGCAAAAATAGGGGTGGTCAAACTAAATATCCTATAAGGAAGGTTAACGGAAAAAAATGTTGCAGGAAATCTATTATAATACCTTTGTTTTATATGAAGATTCTGCTTGAATATGTAATTCAGTTATACATTGATTTGTTGATTATATAATTCGGTTGTTAATAAGTTGACACTGTTACATTAATATATTTTACATTTCCTAAATCTGGCATCTTCACAAACGAATTTCGATCAAGTTTAGGTTTGTATTATGCTGTACGAAATTGCTTATTTATTTACTTCATTGGAATATTTCGTTTATTCACTTTGTGTTATTATAAATTTTAAGTTGTAATACCTTTGAAATCCACCGAAAATTAAATTTAATGAAGTTAAATTGAAATTTAATAGAGAAAGTGAAGGGGAGGGGAAAGCAAATGACCAAGCTCGCCATTTTGTGAGGTTCGATCAGAATCGGTGTAGTTGGATTTTGAGATCTGAAGAATAATTTATTCTTTTGGTCCTGGGCAAATTGGTGTGATATTTTCTCATCCTTAAATTATGGATAAGGCATTAAGGCAAAGTTTATTTGTATCTAAAGGCACAACGTTCACACTGAAAAATCAGAATTATCCGTTAAATGCATTTGAATATTGATTGCAAGCATAGAATGTTGCCTTATAGTTTATTCCCTTATTTTAAACTATATTTTTCTTCTAGTAATTATACACAGTCGTATCAGAATAATATGACCACCTACCATACATATTATGGTAGGTGGTCACATTATTCTGATACGACTGTGTAATGCTCCTTTTTCCCCAAAAAAATAAACATTTAAATTTATACCTGGCATAAATCTTCCACTTTTGCTGCATTCGTGTACGTACACGAAGGTTGCCAGATCAGTAATTTCTAAAAAAAATCGTTGCCAGATATTTTTTCTGAATTCT
The DNA here is from genome assembly GCA_038380435.1 of Ryuthela nishihirai. Lineage (NCBI taxonomy): Eukaryota > Metazoa > Arthropoda > Arachnida > Araneae > Heptathelidae > Ryuthela > Ryuthela nishihirai. The sequence goes on along the minus strand of JAWZYU010000024.1, from coordinate 47,852,679 downwards.
GTAATCAACCATAGTGTTCGGATATTTTTTTGAGCTACTGTATAAGTAAAAAGTTTTATGTTCAAGGGTTTCAACCAATACTATACCTTTTGAAAAACACGTTAGCTTTGGAAACATTCGAAGATGAAATTGATATTTGAAATACGTACAATATTTTAATATTGTAAAATATTTTCTTCATTGTAAACTTGAATAGACTATCATATTTTCGCATTTGCAATATACACTACACGAAAAGTAAAAGCAACACCTGGAAGGATTAATGCCATTTTATTGAAACACAGGCAGCTGTTAGTATACACCGAGATGTGCGATTGATTAAAAAAAAATAAAAATAAATACCCCCTCAAGCAGCTGCTTGCCACAGAGGTCTGACAGGAGCCTGTCAGTTTATATGCCATAGTAGAAGGTCTGAGAGGATGGCAGGACCTCAGCAGAAAAACGACACATACAACCATGCCTTACCCGGGGCTCGAACCCAGGTCCCTTAGATCAGTAGCCAACATTATCAAAAAAAGATATGGAAAAATTATCGCTTTACCTACCCGGTAAAGTGGTATAATTAGTATGATGTTGAACATCCGCGCAGCAATGCATTCATGAACACGGCGCGGAAGGCTATCGTACAGCTCTACTGTATAATGTCTTCTTAAGGGATAGAACGCCAAATAGCGTGAATCGCTGTTCCATTTCAGCGACAGTGGTTGTCGCACCTCTTGGGTGTTGTTGGAGCTGTCGGCCCATCATGTCCCAGACGTGTTTAATGGTGAAAGGTCCGGCGAGCGTCCTGGCCATGATAATAGCTGAACGTTTTGCTCGTGTAGATACTGCAACTAATGCGGGCGTGTGGGGACGGGCGTTATCTTGCTGGTAAAAGATTCCATGCTGCTGAGCAAATGGGATAGCCACTGGTTGCAAAATGTTGCTAACATATCGTTGGGTAGTTTGAGATCCCCTTATGATAAGTTCTGACCGAGATGTCCGATTAATGGCACCCCACACCAAGACACCAGGTGCTGTAGCTGTGTGACGATGTCGCATGCACTGGGTGGTGTTCCTTTCCCCTGGAAGACTGCGAACACGTTGTCTACCGTCGTGCTAAGACAGAAACGAGATTCGTCACAAACACCACGGTACTCCACTCTTGTTCGTTCCAGTTCTGTCTGTGGCCACACCACTGATGACGTGCTTGCATACGGGCAGAAGTGAGGGGCAAACGCAGTGCCGCATGATAGGCTCGTAATGAAAACTGTAAAAGCCTGTTGTTTACCTTCCGCCTGGTAAAGTATTCGATGTGTTACCTGTTGCCATTCCCTTTGCAGTTGCGTTGTAGGCGCGAATCTGTCACGTAATGCCATGCGTTGCAAATGGCGGTCCTGTCGCTTCGTGGTCATACATCATCCTGATCTGTCGGCATGTGCTGTCTCCTTCTTGAACCCACTGGCGCCATATGTGTACGATGGTGTTGGGATTGCGGCCAACAAGGTTGGCCACATCTCTATACGACAAACCAGCTTCTCTATGGCCGATGATTTTTCCACGCTCGAAGTCTGTTATTAAATGTTGGAATGGTTGTTGACGTCTGCGTAAGGGCATCTTTAGCGGTTTAGAACAATTTCCGCAAGTTTTTGTCAACCAGGAAGCTTTGGTTGCCTTTATCTTTATTTGACTGCTCGCACCTGTGACGTCAGTTCGCGCTTATCGGCACTTATCCAATCGTTTCGATCGTCCTGTAACCCTAATCATTTCCATGCATTTCCCTATACTATGCGTCCCTAAATTTCGTCACATTTGCATAATTTCTTGCAAGTGTTGCATTTTGCTATTTCCTATAGTGGGTAGGCAAGCAATGTCAAACAGGACCTTGTTAGAATTGGTGTGCAGTGGCTAGATGTAGCTCAGGACAGATATGCTTGGAGAACTACATTGCACGATCTGGTTGGACCTCCGTAGCCCATGTCTGCTGCTTGATGAATAATTTTCTCGCGAAAATATTTTTTACAAACTTTTTCCTGGTAATGATTTCATCTTGAATTTTCTTAGCCATTTGTTTTATCTCATTGTTCACCGGAAATCGGAAAACTCTAACCTATTCAATGTTACCTTTACTTTGGTAATTTGACCGATGTTCTGTTACACGTGATCAAGTATAATGAACTGAAGGATATTAAATTATAATGTTCTGCATTATTGTATTTCTTTCCAAGCATTCAGTTATTTAAATTATAGACAGTGAATAATTCAAAATCACAAACGCCAGTGTCTTGAATTAACACAAAAAATACAAAAAGAACTTGACACCTTCACAATAAAAAAAATGTGACATCACGTTTTAAATTGTTGAACATAATAAGAAGAGTGTAATGTCTGATTATAAAAATAACAAAATTCAGTTTGACTGAATTAAATGTTTTTATCTGTGCAAGAATATAATTAGTTGTCCCTTACCCAGCAAATTGTCGAATTGGTATTTCGAATATTATCACAGAAACCTGCGAGAAATCAATCCCAACAAAAGTGGGATTGTTGGAATCTTAAGTTGGAATAGATTCAGAATAGAAAATTAGTTCTAGATGATGTGCTGCCATCTGTTGCAGGATCGTGTAACTAGATAATTTTAACTGGCACTGCGCATTTTTTTCAGCTTATAAAGAAGGTTTACGTAAGATCAGACCTTCTCACAGTCATGTTCTTATCTTTTTCTTATTTATCAGCTATTTTGATGTCAATATTGCAAAATAAAATGCAAGCATAGCATTTGATTTTTTTTAAAACTGAAAAACGAAGTTGTTCTGTGTTTCAACAATTTTTTATTTATAAAAATAAATCCCTGATTATATAAATAATAACTGTGTTTCCATCTGCGTGATTTAGCATTGCTATGTTTAGCACATACAGAAATTAAAATAAATGAATAAATTTTCCCTCACGTAGCAGCTTGCAATGCCTGCCTGAAAATAGGGTTTAAAAACATCATGGCATTAATTGGGCCAAATTAATTACCGCTGTAAGCTATAGGTTTAGAGCCAACCGAAACATTGTAACCTATAACTGTTTTTCGTTCTAAAATACTGATTATAATAAAATTTTTAGCCTAATCGGAACGCCGTTCCAGTCTTCTGCATAGTCTTTTAAATTCACTAGCCTATCGAGATACTTTGCTTTACTTCCGGTTGTGAATGGACTGTGACGTCACTAATAACGACACGTTACATTACTATCAATAATCGCTGTATTTTCCGAAAATATTTTCGCTTCACCACTTAGAAAGGTCACAATTCGCCATTACAGTGAGGAGCAGTCTATGTGTGAACCCAACGAACTTTCAAATGCATTATCTAATTTCCACATCCTGCAATAGATGGCAGCACTACTTCCCAACTTCATAGGAAAAGGAAGACTACCTCAATGAATCAAACCTATACATACATTCCGATCCTTATTGCATTTTTATGTTGGTATTTGTATTGTATTAATATTGTATTTAGTATTGTATTTGTATTTTTAGTGTTTGTATTAATATTGAAAATACCGGGTTAAAATTTAACTCTGTATTTGTATGGGTAAAACTACTCTAACCCATCATTGCAGAATTTAATTTTTAAAGAAATAATTAATTTAAAAAGTATAAAAAATAAAATTCTCTTTAAAAGGGATGTATACGAAACTACAACTTCTAGACAACATCTAAAAATTTTAATGGTAAAAATAAATATTTCTCTACACTTAAGACTGTTCAGAGCTGTGAATGCTTTATTAATTTATGACTTTATATTAACAAAAATTTCATATTTTGACATCCTTTAGCTAAGAATAGTGGTTAGCGTGCTTAACTACGATAGTAGTAGTATAAATGAGAGTTCTGGGCCATTGTTAAGGTATAAATACGATGCAAAGAGACCCGAATCTGGCACGAATGTTTCTTTATTTGTGTTGAGTCCCTTCACAGATGACATATTACACTGACTCTGCTGTTAGACCTATCTGGCAAGCAGCTGCTTGAAAGGAATTTATTTTTATCATTTTTTTAAAAAGTTGTTTGGAAAAGATCAGATTTAAGCAATTCGTGAGCCGTTCTAAATGAGGCTCACCTATCTTGTTAAATTTGAAATCTAACGAAAACTATTAATGTAAAATCTTCGATTGAGGGGATTAAAAAATAGAGTACCTTAATTAAGTAAAACAAAATTAGTTGGAGGCCCTGGAGCCATGGCTCTGCCTTTAATCAGGCGATGCATTTAGGTTGCTAAACCGCTGAGCAACACTTTTTCCCCTACAATGGACTAAATAGCCAAGCCACAAGGACATCAAGGTTTCAGAGAAGGTTAGGGTAAGGAATCAATTGGATAACTGTTAAATGGAAGTTTCCCTGAAAACCATCTAGCGTGTTCTTTAACCTGAACAGGGTATGGCTTTGCTGCACATGAGGCCACAGCTTAACATCCCTTCTGGATCAAGGAATCAAGATAAAAATAATAATCTCTTCAAACAGCCCATTGCCATGGAGGTCTGATAAAAAGCCTTGCCAGTGGAGTACTTACAGAAAAGACCTATGAGGTGAGAAGACCTCAGAAAGCAAAACTAGCAATATTATCCGATGAATTTTATTTAATTATCCTGATATGTCAATCTGTTAAAGAAACACATTTATCCGGGATTCGAACCTAGGTCCCTTTGTTCTACAACCAAGCACGGTAACCACTCGGCCATTGCGACGATAAAATGACGGTTTGAAGAACTTTTAGATCGTCAGATTCACGCAAAGGAAGTGATGAAACAATTATTGATTATCTACCAAAAATCACAAATCGTAATCTGTTCTAGACCAGTGATGCGCAAACTGTGGCTTGCAGAAAATTTAAATTAAATATATGTTATGAAAATAAACCCATTTTTCATTACGTTCCTTTAGAAACAATAAAGCCCTTATTTCATGATCACAATATAAATACATGTTAAAAAGTTTGTTCATATTAAAAAGTTCATATTAAGTTCATATTAAAAAGTTCATATTAAGTTCATATTAAAAAGTTCATATTAAGTTCATATTAAAAAGATAGAGAGGGGGGGGGGTTACGGTTTAAAGAAATTTAGGCACCACTGATCTAGAAGGGTGCATAAACTTCTAGTAAACTTAGGGGGATATTCAGCCGATGACACGATCTCCGAAAAAGTTGGCCACTACTGGTCTTAAAGAAATCATTTAGCATTCCCAGAAACAGCAAAACAAAAGTGGCAATAGCAGAATCTGGAATGCTGACAATAGTAACAATCACGTAACAATGCAAAATATTTTCCAACTTATTAATTTTGAATTTATTTGAACATTTTCAAATTATTGTCCGAAAATTACACTAGTATTAATTTTTTTTTTAAATTACACGCTCTTGCGTATATTATACGTTATGCCTTAATGTTTATGTAATTCCCAAAATCCCTACTTAACAATAGCCTCTTGATTTGAATTAAGACTTCCAACAACAAACAAGAAACCCTTCCTATTAAGCGTGGGTTGTGTGCTGTGATCAAAGATGCACATCGAACAGTCGTTGTATTCTGGTAAGCCAATCTTTTAGTATATGCTTGATTAACACCTTCGTATTGTAGATACATTTGCTTACAGAGTTTCTAGCTGCATCTTTATGGACATGAGGGATTGTAGGCTAGGAGTTCCCACTCTTTTGATGGGAGAAGGCTATGACATCACCACTCTGGTAGCAAAAGGATATTTCAGCGCCGTATTTGCAGGGCATGATCCCAATAAAAAGCATAGCTTAGCCTTTAAAGTGGTCACAGAAGCAAAACCAGATGAAATCTCTTTATGGCCATATTTAATGCATCCAAACATCTTGCCACTACTGAAGACTCTGATGTTCAATGACAAGTTCACGGTGTTCGTGATGTCCAGACAGGAAATGACGCTCTTCCAGCAACTGAAAGCGGACATGTTCCTCCGCGATCCATCTTCTTTGGAGAAAATTCGCCGTTGGATCTATCACTGCTTGTGCGGATTGGCCTACATGCACGATCGGGGGATATCGCACTTGGACATCAAAGCCGACAATGTGCTCATCAGTAAGCACGGGAACGCCATGTTGACAGATTTTACTTTCATCACAGAACGGAAGTGCATTAAGAGTGTGATGTCCGTGGGACTCCCCGGTAGGTGGCGTCCGCCGGAAGTGTGTCACGTCGAAGACAAGGGAATCGTTTACTATAGCTTTGAATCGGAAAAATTGGATCTGTGGTCCTTTGGGATCCTCTGCTTTGAGATGATGACCAATTTTGCGCTACTCGACTATATGGTAAGATAGACCGTGTTTGTTAATAAATAAGGGTAAATAAATTCCTCTCAAGCAGATGCTTGCCACAGAGGTCTGATTGTCAGTTGTGAGGAAGTCCTAACTGGGCCAGCGTTGAGATTTATCTCCGGGAAACTCCCCACCCTCCCTTCGGTCAGTAGGAGACACCGTTGTGTTTGGAAAAATCAACGACCGTCGGATGGGACGTTAAGCCGTGGTTCCGTGTGCGGAGAGCCATGCACTGTGTAGTTGAAGAACATGCTGAATGGCCTTGTCGGGAATCTACCATCTATCTCCTAACAGCTGTCCCCTCCCCCGACCTTCTCTGAGCCTTCGAGGTCCTTGTGAACTGGTCATTTAGCCCATTGAGTGCAAAAAAGTGAGGCTCGGAGGGTTGGGTTGTTTTACCTCTGAGCGGCACTTTTTTGCACACCATGGGCTAAATGGCCAGATCACATGGACCCCGAAGGTTCAGAGAAGGTTGGGGGAGGGGACCCACTGGAACAGCTGTTGGGAGGCAGATGGTAGCCTCCTGTCAAAGCCATCCAGCGTGTTCTTTAACGTGCACAGGGTATGGCTCTCCCGCATACGGGGCCACGGCTTAACGTCCCATCCGACGGACGGCGGCCTTTCCAAGCCCATCGGTGTCCCCTACTGACCGTGGGCAGGGCGGGGAATTTTGCGGAGATAAATCTCAATGCTGACCCAGCTGGGACTCGAACCTGGGAACTACAGATTACGAGTCTGGCGCGCTACCGACTGAGCCACCCCCGCCCCCGAGGCTCGGAGGTAAAACAACCCAACCCATAGATGTTTGTGTTGTCTTTCTACTGAGGTCTCGTTTTCCTCACAGACTAATATTACGGCGTATTAAACTGACAGGTTCCTGTCAGATCTCTGTGGCAATTAGCTGTTTGAGGAGTATTTATTTTTTATTACTATTATTTTTCTTGAATTTTCGCCACACATTGTCACCTTGAACGCAGCACACATCTATAGACTGGTCTATATTTTGCAAGCATTACTAGACCACAGCATCTGTTATGTTGGTTTGGGGTGGTGATTTCGCAGCGTGCCAGGGTTCTAATCTGCAGCTTCTAGGTTCGACAAATATATTAAGTGTTATAGCTGTTGAAACACACTCATTAATTGCATGAAAAATATTTTTGGAAGAAAGAAGTGCTGAAATTAAGAACAAGGATAGGAGAATCAAGGAAAGTATTCAGAGTGTCTTCCTGTTTGGTAAATGTAATAACATAAACGATTATTAAAAAAGCAGTGAAAAATCTTGTTAAATCGAAGACCAGTCGTGTTAATCGAAAACCAGTCCTATTTTAAAAATCGTGTTAATTTTGCTGCAAAAATGAGTTTATGATCGTTTAGCGGTGAGAATACCTGGCAAATAACTGAGAGACTCGGGTTCGAGTCCAACTCAAGGCGAAACTCATTTTTTTAGCAAAATAATTTCTTTAATTCTGTGTCAACAGATTGTCTGTGTATTTACTGTAATAAATAAATAGTAATAAATAACCCCTTAAGCAGCTGCTTGCCACAGAGGTCTAACGGGAATCTGTCAGGTTTATACGCCAATATCTGATGAAGATGGCGAGACATCTGCAGAAAAACAATACAAACATCCATGCCTTACCGGGCTAAACCGGGGCCCCCTTTGATCAGTATCCAAGTGCGCTAACCACTCGGCCACAGGAACAGTATTGTACTTACTATTAATTGATTAAATTGTGTTAATCTGGGACTCAGTGTACTTTTATAAATTAATATCGTTATCCAAATTCAATTTCCTCTGGAGTACTTATTCTCAAAGTTTCCTTTGATATTACATCAAGGCATATAACGATTATAATTTTAGTTTAAAACTGAATTAACTTTTCACTCAGTCAGTAACGCCCCAAGCTCGTAATCTGCAGTTCCCAGGTTCGAGTCCCAGCTGGGTCAGCATTGAGATTTATCTCCGAAAAATTCCCCACCCTGCTCACAATAAGTGAGCTAATCCAACATCTCCTACAAGAGAGGTCTTGTAGGAGATGTTGGATTTGCTCACTCATGCCTACGTTCTTGTTTCCCATAAATGACGGCAACTGCAAGTTATTTATGTTACACTCGCTACTATGCAATCGTTTTCCCAATAGTTGTTGCAAATGATCTACATTGCATTCATTACTGTGTTACTGTTTCTCCCAACAGCGGATCCAAGCTCAAAATAAGAGGATACATAACATGTACCATTTCGTAGTGCGACCTTTCCTGAAGGGAGTCCTCAGAGACATCCGAAGTCTGATGGACTTCATCCAATCATCTTACCCAGCTGTGCGCGTCACAAGGAAAGACAGCTTCAACTGTTTGAATTTCTTGCTGCAATTCCTCGTCGAAAAACCTTCAAATCGAGTCTGTGCCCGTGAAGCGATTAAAAATGATCTCTTTCAGTATCGACGAACCCAAACGAGGAGATCGTCAGCGTATGACCACGTGGTCAGGTTAAAAGTTAGGAACAGTGAGTAATACTTTCGTATAGAGTTTAAAGTGATGTTATTTGAAAAAGTAGCAAAAGAAAAATATTTTTTTTTAATAGTCGTTCCCGTGAAAGTTCACATGCTTTAATGTTCTAACAAAGTAATTTGGTTGCTTTACTTCTAAGTGACATTTTTGTCTTAAATGATCAGGTCACAATGTAACTCAATGGCTCAGAGAATATTAGAATGGGTTGGGTTGTTTTACCTCTGAACACTTTTTTGCACACCACGGACTAAATGGCCAGGTCACATGGACCCCGAAGGCTCAGAGAAGGTTGGGGGAGGGGACCCACTGGAACAGCTGTTGGGAGACAGATGGTAGCCTCCCGTCAAGGCCATCCAGTGTGTTCTTTAACGTGCAGAGGGTATGGCTCTCTCCCGCACACGGGGCCACGGCTTAACGTCCCATCCGATGGACGACGGCCTTTACCAAGCCCATCGGTATCCCCTACTGACTGTGGGCAGGAGCGGGGAATTTTGCGGAAATCTCAACGCTGACCCAGCTGGGACTAGAAACTGGGAACTACAGATTGCGAGCCTGGCGCGCTACCGACTGAGCCCCCCCCCCCCCCCCCCAAGGAGAATGGGACCCACTGGGCAGCTGTTAGGAGAGATATAGAATTGTCCTGTCATCGCCATGTAGTGTATTCTTTAACATGCACAGGGTAAGGTTCTCCTGCATAGGGGCAACGGCTTAACGTCCCATCCAGGCCTTTTCAAGCTCAACGATGTCCTTTTTTTCATCGAGGGTTGAGTGGTTGATGAGGTTTGATGAAGATAAATCTCAATGCTGACACAAGTGGGACTCGAACCTGGGAAATCTAACAATAATAAAGCTGGAATAACAACATATTGTCTGTGTTGAACATGAAATGTTCGTTTTCAAAGAGAATTGAAGTTCGTCGTTTGTCGACTTTCTCCCCTCTAACGATATAAATTCGAACTAATGAATGATTCAGAAAACAACACCTATCCAACGCAAAAGGAACTTTTCTTAAAGGTGTCTATCTAACGCGCAGTTTCCCCCCCCCCATCTCTGTGGACAAAAGAATTAACTGTCTGCAGACAGATGACAACATGAAAACAACGGCTCGTTTTTTGAGAACCACAAGATAAATTCAATAGTGTAATTAAAAAAAGTAAAGATTACAGATCTCCTGATCTTTTTTTTTCGGAGAGGGTTATGGGTGCCACTATTCTACTTAAGAGTTACGCTAGTGAATAGAACTGAAGATAGTTACTCTCAGGTGAACACAGATTGTAATTTAATTACAAGACGAAGGTTGGCTAGCTCAGTCGGTATGACGGTCAAGCTCGTAATCTGTAATTCCTAGGTTCGAAATCCATTTAAGACAAAGAATATGTAAGTGTAGAATCGTTAAAACCCTGGATGGGTTTGATGAGGATTTTTTCTATATCTAACCCAGATAAATTCCAACTGTGCCAACGTTGGGATTTTTCTCAAACCCTGACATAGTTGGAATTGATCTGGGCTAGATTGAGATTTATCTGCGCTAATCCCTCACTCACTCCTCAGTCAGAAAGGGGACACTGCTGAGCTTGGAAAGGCAACGCAGTTTAGTGTGGGCAGGAATGCCATACCCTGTGCACGTTAAAGACCCTGGATAGCTTTCATGAGTTTTTCTACATCTAGCAACTGTCCAGTGGGTCTCCTAAACCATTTCGGAGCCCGTGTGACTAAGTATTCAGAAAAATGCAGCTCAGATGTAAACTAATACAACGAAATCCTGTTTTAGAATTAATGATTTTACAATGATGGATTTTGAATGAACTTTTTCCACGTTAACGTCCCTAGACGGAACAGGAGCGACCCATGGCAGCAATTTTACCGTTTGTAGTTGCATCATTTACATTGATTGTGTCAATTCACGCTCTAATTCCACAACTGAATCCTTTATTACATCCTTCCTACAGTAAAATCAGAACCTTCTCAAAGAGTAACCGTAACAGAGGACCTGCAAAGCACTTTTAACATGGAAAGAGGTTATTTGCCCAGAGTGCGAGAAGATACTGCGGAGCACTCAGTTTCCCAAGAACTCGTCGCTTCCTGGAAACTAAGTAAAAACCCCTACTTTAGGATGGAACATCCGATGTTTCATTATAGTGACCTTGGTATGTATTCTCTCAGCATGTTACTTTCTCTTTCTTGTTATTAGTTAAAGTGTACAAAAAGAATTTGGTTAAGTCAAACCTCCGAAATATAGCATTATATTTTATGGTTATTTTTGCTCTCGACTGGCCGCAAATATCGATTAAAAAAGAGCTAAAGTTAGAAATGTACGTAAAAATACTAAAAAAAAATTAATAGGTATAAAGAATATAAATACTCAAATCATAAAGTGGTATATATTCTATAGAATATATACCACTTTATGATTTGATGAGATTCTATAGAATATATACCACTTTATTAGGTACAGTTCTATGTTATAGCCGTCCCGTGGTCGAGTGGTTAGCGCGCTTGGCTACTGATCTACGGGACCTGGGTTCGAGCCCCCCGGTTCGTGTTGTTTTCTGCTGAGGTCCTGCCATCCTCTCAGACCTTCTACTATGGCATATAAACTGACAGGCTCCTGTCAGACCTCTGTGGCAAGCAGCTGCTTGAGGGAGTATTTATTTTATTATGTTATGTCAACAGTAACTCAGATACAGAACTCTGTAATTTCTTAAATAAGCTTTTCATGAAAAAATGTTACTGAAGATAAAGAACTCAAATCTATTTAAATCCCATTTTTTCAACAATATTTCTTTGGCATTTAGAGAGTTATGAAAAGCAGAATATTTAACAGCAATAATGGCAATTTAAAAACAAGTTATACGAAAGCAAAATTTGTTATATCAAAACTTTATTAACACATGTAAACAGTGCTGGAAGTGGGATTTTTGAACCAGGGTACGGCAAAATACTTCAATCTTATGACCACATCCCTCAAAAATGTTTACATGAAATAACACTCAGACTAGCAGGCCAAAGTGAAAGGTAACGTGCCCGGATTTTTTTTTCATCTTGTTTTTTACCCATCTTCGGAATTAGTGGGACACCGTCCTTTCGCGTCCCATCTCATTTCCATTACTGCATGTTTTTAGCAGTTTGCGTAATAATTGTTAACTTTTGCCAATTTTGGATGATATTTTGCAGAACGAGCTTACTTGTTAAATGTTTCAACTTTCGTAACTCTTAAAATATTGGATGCATTTTGTTCGAAATCACTTTGCGATCTTTAAATTATTTTTAATCGTTTTCCATAAAAAAGATTATTTAAGAAGCCAGGACAGAATCGAGACATTTTTGGCTGCTAAGCCAAGGTAAAGAATGGTGCCCCTTTCATACATACTCATTTTCTCCCATAATCCAAAGTCCTTGAGTTAGAGTAATAAAGTATTAAAACGTTTTTAATCACATAATTTTAATGCACCTTCCCTCGATATGCAGGTTTCGATTTTACACGGTCAATAATATGCAATCAGTTTCGCTTTACACGGTGTGCAGATCGAGATTCTTATTTTAGGTGCGTAGACGAAATACATATTATGATGTGGGGTTGTTTTACTTCTGAGCGGCACTTGTTTTTCGCATCTAATTGGCGACTTTCCAAGCTCATCGGCGTCTCCTAGTGACCGTGGGGCAGAGCGGGAGTTTGGCTGAATATTATGAAGTAGCAGTGGTATATAGCGTCAAGGTAGATTATTAGACCGTCACCCCAAAGTAAAAACTAAATGGTTTTACTAGATATAAACCTCTGGCAAGCAGTTGCTTCAAGATGTTTTTCTTATATATTAATAAAATTGTCATCTGCAATATTTATATTCCTTCGCTAAAATTATATTCTTGCCATTTTAATGAAGTCTTATCTCGCGACATGTTACAGAAATGAAGTCTGTTTTGAATCGGCAGTGGCATCTGACTTTTCTAGACTGAATTTGTCAGACTAGTAAAAACCGTGGTTTTATCCCATTTTTAGCAGCAAGTTTAACTTTGTAGACTATTTTATACACTAAATACAGCTGATTCGTAAGTACGATGTTTCATAAAATATCACATAAATACTAATGTTACAAAAATAAATCACTAAGTGTTGGTACAAATCCTTAATTTCTAATTTACATAAAAAAATAAATACCCCCTCAAGCAGCTGCTTGCCACAGAGGTCTGACAGGAGCCTGTCAGTTTAATACGCCATAGTAGAAGGTCTGTGAGGATGGCGGGATCTCAGCAGAAAAAGAACACATCCATCCATGCCTTACCCAGGTCCCGTAGATCAGTAGCCAAGCGTGCATACAATTCATAAATATTCTTTTTTCAAATTCCGATAGTGTACGTCTACATTAACGATGAGTATTTTTCGTGAGGAAAAGAAATACAGTGGACCTTCGTTATAGCGCTGCTCGCTATACCGCGCACTCGGTTATAGCGCGGGAGATGTTCGCGATAAGTTCAAACATGTTTATACAGGTCCGTGCGGCGTTAGTGAGTATCGCATTTTATTGTTACTGCGTATTGAGTAATTGTGTATGTATTGAGTTCCTGCATGTATTTTTAATAGTGTTTAATTATTGTATGCATGATGAGTAAAAGAAAAGCTTACAGTGTGAAATTTATTGTGTCGCCACCGCGCCGCTCGTATAACGTGGGTGTTGTTTCCCGCCCGACATGCGCGTTATATCGGGGGTCCACTGTATTATGAGAAATTAAACTAAGCTTATCTGAATTAGTGCAAAGTACAAAATAATGTTACATTAATGTTTATTATTAGCAGAACTGGAAATAAATATAAACTATTAATGGTTCCGAAAATTTATTATGTATAACAAGTCTTTTTTTTCCCCCATAAGTTGTTGGTGACGTTTTACACGGTAATTTCCCGGAACCTATCTACCGATAAAATATAAATCCGTGTAAACCGAAGGATCGGTGTACATCACAAATGTTGATGGGCCGCCCCTGCATGCTGTTACATGCTATTATTTAAATTTGCAAGTACATTTGGAAAACAACCACTTATACCTATTTTTCTTGTAAAACAGAATTATTAGTGTCATTATTTTAGGCGCCGATTTCTCACATCGGCACACATTTTATCAAGACCAAGAGCATCATGCGAGGTGGCTCATCCTGCAGGACGTGTGACATCTCTGCATGTACAATGCTGATTACACAACGTACTATAGGCGGATAATTTCTAGTATATTCTGCACGAATAAACTTGTACTGTTTTTAACCACTGTCATCACTTTATGAACATTCCACACCCGCTCCTTGCCTACTATTGCTAGTTACGGCGATTCCATTATACAGTACTATGCAAATTAGTTGGGACAACAGGAAAATGCAGTAACAAAGGCAGAACTAAAATATTTGTTCAATAGTGTACATAGTTAATAGTGAATGTGACCCCCCTTAGCTTTAATTACTTCTTTCACCCTCTCAACCATTGATGCCATTAGCTTTCCATACATCTCCTTCACTTCAGGGTCGTGGTACCACACTTTCATGACACTTTATATCATTTTGGTTTTGCTGCAATCCATCTTCGATATGCGCGCTTTAATAATGTAGATCGGGTGAATTTCCTGGCCACTCCAATACCTTCAAATGTTGCTGGGTAAAGAAGCTCTTAGCAAGCTTAGAATTGTGGCATAGAGCAAGATCCTGTTGAAATACCCCATCGCCGTTAGGAAACAGCTTCTGCAGTGTTGGGACCATTTTCACCTCCAGAACGCCTATGTACTTTTTGCTGTCCATCAAATCTTCAATGGGGTGAAGCGTCTGTGGCCAAGAAGCTGTGAAACATCCCCAAAACATGGCCTTGGGTGGGTGTTTGGGGGATTGCTGGATGTGGCCGGATCTAAGAGGTTCTCCCAACTAATTCGCACAGTATTGTAACCTATCTTCCTATTGCTTTTGGCCTTGACATTTGTTGGTTTGTATATTTGACAAAACGTTATTCCACATCTTTGGAACGCGATGGAGAAAATGATTTATATGTCAAATGAAAACTTGTGATGCGGGGAGTGTCATAGGCTATAAAAAATTGACCCCCCATGCTTTCTTCCCTCCTAAAAAAGGAAATATGAAAACCATTCTCCTCCCCAAAAGAAGGAATAAATTTTCGCGGGGATGGACCTTAACGAGTTACACATAAAATTAAAGCTTATAATTTCTCCAATGACATGGGCTACTTTAAACAAGACTCCAAAAACAGGGAGAGGAAAAATGTGAACGATGTTTAAGTAATATATCATATGAAAGTTTCGATGAAATTATTTAAAAAATACCTGTCTTCTAATATGCGGCTTAAAAAGTAGAATATAAAACTAAAGCATATGGATGGTGCAATCAGTCACTGAATTCGTATTCACTTGAAAGGAAGATAGGACGCCGATTTACCTACTCAACAAGATTGCTGGTATTTTATCTTCCTTTGAAGTGAATATGAACTCAGTGACGGATTGCACCACCGATATGCTTTATTTTCTACTTTTTAGGGCGCATATGGGAAGATAAATTAAAATTTAAAAAAAATCTATTTTTTAATCATTACAAGTTTTATGCAGAAAATCTTTCCTGTACCTTTTTATATGTATAATTTAAATCGAAGTGCATTTAGCAAAATTAATGCCCTTTGCAATTTCCTCATACAGAAAAACAGGGCAACGAGCAGAAGAAAAGATGCAGTATGTTGAGAAGAGCTATTTCAGTTCTGTGTTGTGGAGGCTGCTGCAGTCCCGACAATATTGTTAAGCGTCCAACAAGAAGGTATTAGCCTGTAGTGGAATAAAGTTCTTCAATTCAATGCCTGCAAAATCCTAAATTTGTACACAATACATTAAAGTTTTTCTCGTTTGACTCGGTACTTTTCGCATTTTTCGATGCTGATAACCCCCCCCCCCCTCATACTTTCACTTTGTGCCATCGCAAAATTATGGATGCGAAATAGGAAAATAAAATAATGCATTTCATACATTCAAGATTGGGAAGGGGGAGAACAATTGGAAGTTTTCAACTTATTTTTAATATATATGGTGCAAAATTTTTAACATTAAAGTCAGGGGATCAGTGTAAATATTTCGCATCAATAGTGTATCGATGAATACATTGCATTATTATTTTGGGTTGTTTTACCTCTGAGCGGCACTTTTTTGCACACCATGGGCTAAATGGCCAGGTCACATGGACCCCGAAGGCTCAGAGAAGGTTGGGGGAGGGGACCCACTGGAACAGCTGTTGGGAGACAGATGGTAGCCTCCCGTCAAGGCCATCCAGCGTGTTCTTTAACGTGCACAGGGTATGGCTCTCCCGCACACGGAGCCACGGCTTAACTTCCCATCCGACGGACGGCGGCATTTTCAAGCCCATCGGTGTCCCCTACTGACCGTGGGCAGGGCGGGGAATTTTGCGGAGATAAATCTCAACGCTGACCCAGCTGGGACTCGAACCTGGAAACTACAGATTACGAGCCTGGCGCGCTACCGACTGAGCCACCCCCGCCCCATTGCATTATTATCTTCTAACGCTTATAGCCTACGCTGGATTTTGAGTTATAATCAAAATAAAGATGAAGGATTAACAAGGTCGACAAACCGAATGGTGAACATGAAACTACAATCATAATCAGCAGACAAAATTATTAATCTGTGTCTCAGGTGTCGAGCATTTTCAGATATTGTTAATGCCGCATAATAAAAAATATATTACTCCTCGAACAGCTACACTAACCACTATGTCGTCATTCTACCATAATAGTTACTGTATAATACTATTTTTTTAATACTTTCCATAAAAACAAATAAGAAAAAAAATTCAGGCAACATCAAGCTTGGCTATGAGCATTTAAATTTATATTAAGGTATCAGTATATACTGAAAATTTGCCCAAAATACACTGTTCGGTTCAATCAGTTTTGTACCCCAAAATTCATTTGTTTCAAAATATCTTAAGACTTTAAATTTTTTTTTACATTAACTGCAGTATTCTAAGCACTTTTAATAAATTCTCTGCTTTAGCACGACTCACTTCCAATCACTTTTCACCAAATACCTAACAATAGAAAAAGTGCAATCCTGCTGCAGGAAAAATGTTCGGCCTCATGCTGCAAGAACGAGATACTGAAAAAAATCTTGTTGCACTTTCTATACTCACTAGACCTGTCTGTTTAAAACAAATATATAGAGGTCTTTTTTTTCAGTGAAAACAATTTGGAATAAAAATCAGTAAACTTTTACTGACCGGATATTAGAATAGTGGCATGTAATGTATATTTCATGTAATGTATATTTCATGTAATGTATATTTCATTCCTTGTTAACAAAAATTATATTAGTGACAGATGTATTTCCTAACATGACAACTTGATTTTATACTAAATTTCGACTATGTGCCATAATAATAACACATTCAAACGGCATATATGTATATATATATCTTTATTTACTATACAGAATTACAGCTATCAGTTGAGCTGGTAGATGCTAACTGTAGTAGGGATATTACCCCAGCAACAATGGCTCAAAGCATATAATATTGAGGCCAACACATGATGATGTCTGAAATATCTGAGACAGCTGATTTGGTAGCACTGCTATCTAATACTGTTCAGTATCCTACAACAGAGAAGCTTTGGACCAGAACTCACTGGAGATTAAAATTGAATCACATTCTGCGATATTTCAAAGCGCATCTGCTAAGTATTTAATTTGTGGAGAGGACTAACTGAACCTAACTGACAAATAAGCTTTATAGCAGAGTTTGAAAATAAAATATGAATGTAAACAAAACAAATCTCTGTTTTAGAAACTTAGTCATGGATATGCCTAAGGAACACATTTTTTATCATGCTTTAGAATACAATTTTTTCTCTGTCATGAATTGCACTCCTTTAAAATTTATTGCTTTAGGAACTACTTATATGCAGTTGACACATTGATAATTCAATGCACTTTACAACTGGTCTCAAAACACCGTTAATTCTGTCAGTAAGTTTGCTTTTAAACATAGGTAACAAATACTACTAATACTATTATTATAATTAATAAAAATATACTTAAAGCAAAAGTATTACTTTTTACACTTCATACATGTTTAACATAAACATCACTAAAAATAAGATTAGAATATAATACTTCATGCAAAAGTGGTATTTTTAAATACAGTATAAATAAAAAATATAATGGCTGCTGAGGATTTTATCATATTTACCTAACATTTTGGTTGTTGATGTAAAATGAGTCAGCTCCATCATAAGAATGTAAGAATGGCATACCACAGGCATTAAGAAAACAATGAAACTGTTTCTAAGTTATTTTCACTTTACTTGAATTGCATCTGTGGATAGTGGATTCTTGAATGGCTTCAAACATCATGTACATCCCAAATCAATAAATATATTGGTGTTTATTTTTAAGTGCTATATCTACACTGTGTTTGTTTACAGCAAAGTTTTTATTATAGTTAAATAAAAAATTTACATATAATCGAATAATTTTATTACACTGCATCAACATACTGTAAAACACTGGAATAGCTGATGTAATTTAGTATACCTGATGGATAAAAGCGCTAGAATACATTTTAATAATATTATATTGATCCAGGAAACATGGCTGTTGAAATCAAACAAATTTTAAAAACACCGTGTACGAGTAGATATCATTCCTACACATACATGAACACAAACTGAAACCAAGGAACTTGAAGCAGAGATTTAAATCAATTATTCTCTATAGCTTTATTATTAGTTTCATCTTTCTATAACCATTTCAATCAGTTCAATATTACTTTAAACATATCTCCATGTCTGCAAAAGGCTCCACAGCAAAAAGCATAATACAATGAAATGCTAACGAGATCTAAAAATGCTTCCAGAATGTTCCCTTAAAAAATTACAACAGTAAATCTCATAAAAATTTGCTTGATTTTCTGTATTATATTCTTTCTACTACTTAACTAGATGTATAGTCACTAATAAAAAATATTTGTTTTGACTAGCACAAATAAAGACTATAATAACTATTTGGGAAAGGAAGTGGAACATAAAAACTCAATGAAACAATTAGCAGCTAAAACTCAGTTTCACAAATAATTACATAAATCTTTTTTTCTTTTTCTTTAATTATACATTGTAGAATGCTGTAAAAACCAGGTCAAAGCATTTTTAAATTACTATCTCTTGTTTCACCTGTCTTCTATAATGTATAAAATGTTACTATAAATCAGAAGGAACATATGCTTTATATAAATTTAAGGTTCAAAAATTGTAAAAATGAAAAGAAATCATATATAGTACAAAAATCCCTTAAAGTCCATAGCATAAAGCATTCTTTTTACACCTGAGCACTAAGATGGCAATTTTTGACTTTCTGCACAAAGATTAAAAGGCCTCACTTCATCATGCACCACGAAATTAAACAAGATTAGATTTATAATTTTGCTAAGAAAAGTTAGGAAAAGAAGCTTCACTATAACAAGCAAGTTTTTGTACAAACACAATAGCACCCATAGTATTCTAATGGCACAATGCTTTTCACCATGAAGTTGGCCTAACAAGCAGAAACATTCAAAGACATTTTTTTTAGATTCTTACAGAGAGCAAGATGACAATATTTTACCAATACAACCAGAATTAAAAAAGAATGTTATCCTTATATGTTGCAAATATTGATAGTCTCTCTTAAATAAGTATAAATATAGCTTACCATATATCTTCACATGTTATCACACTCCATAGGTATAAATGCTCTTTGTGTTTGGAATAAATATCAGGGTGCTAACACTGTAGCAATAACTATTTTGATATTTTTAACCATGCAATGGAAGAACAAATATTCATAAAAAGTCACACTGATAGTTACATGCAATGCACAGTAAATTTACATTATATATATAACGGCTACAGAAAACAAAAAGAGCTATAATCTAAAGTGTTTTTTTGGCCAAACTCATAATTATAGCGAAATAAATAAATGTTTTAAATAGTACAATATGATTCTGAATGGCCTACAAATGAATAAATTATGACTTAAGTCCTAAACACCTGTGGGTATTAAACCTGTGGCGAATAATAATATTGGAAGAATACCTTTCACTATGAGCAAAGATTTAATATGCAACTGGATTTTTTTATTATTTTATAAAAAGTTTACACTGGCTAGCCATGTCACACAGTTTAGCCTATTTGCTGTTTATAACACAGCAAAACATATCACAAAGATATGTATTATATATACTAATCCAACAGTTCAACAACCTTCATTTATATGTATAGTGAAAAAGTATATCTACAAGAGTAATCCTAAAGCACAACTATAGCTTTTGCCTGAGCAATAACACAATGCTGAAAACAGTAACATGGCAGGAGGTTGTTACACAAAAATGTTCTTCTGTTTAGCCCTTGTATCTTCATCTACTGCTACTAAAAACAAGCTGCTAGTGTGGAACAGAGTTATCACAAATGGCTCAATATCTGAATTAAGCCAAGGAATACAAGCAGTTTAAACATTTAAATAACATTTGCAGATGCAAAATAAAAAAAAACACATGAAATCAGATAACTTCAGCTGCCAGCAAAAAAGCTTTGGTGTAGACTGTCAACGTCCTACAGTGCCTGGCACCAATAACAATGTCATAAAAAATAACTTGATTTTGTTTCTGTTGACAAGAAAGAACAAAGTCTATTCTGCATTTGAAAAGTCTTGTCTGAAGAACATTTGGCTCCCTATGTGAGTAAATCTGAAAAGGAAAAACCCAAGTAAACCAAAAAATAAAATATTTCATGAAAATGCATCTAAAACACAACCTGATCTAAATACTATATATACACTCATGGGTAAAAATTAATGTATAGTTGAATGTGAACATATATCTTGTATGAACAAAAACTGAAACGTTGCCCAAAGAACAAGTAAACTATGCAAATACAGCTGAGCACGTGTATGCCTATACACATCATATTGATATTCAAATATATTCAATGCTTAAATAGTGTGGTCCGAGTGCATTGCACTAGTTCATCGCAACATGGAAATTATGCACTACTGAGGTACATTGACATTCAAATGGCAAATCACTTTATGAGTGATTCATTGCAATGGAGAGTGATAAGCTCGATAGAAGTTGTAATCACAGGTGGAGGTTGGGAGGGAATACTCACATAAAGGTAAATATCCTGATTATGGAGACAGATGTATCCCAAATATCTGTAAAAGGTTAACCAAGGTCCACAACACAAACAGATGACTGCTATCTAATTGCCAGACACTAACTCATTTCCAAACTTGCAGCTGCCACAGGACAGACTCCTGAGCTGCAGCAAAGATGTCTCAGCCAACCATGGTTAGTGTCCCCCACACTTCAATGCAACAGCAGGCTCATTTCAACTGGTGCTATGAACATGTGAATTGGACATGTATGTTCAATATAACAATGGTCCAGTATGATTGCTGATGAGTGCGAATTCATTCTAGTTTGATTCTCAACATCTCTTCATCTGGAGAGAGAGATCCAATAACATCCCGTGAACATTAGGAAAAAGGACCATTAAGGGAAGGTGGACTAATGGTCTGGGTAAGCGTAATGTTCAATGATGTACAAAAAATCTTTGAAAGAAGAATTTAATTTGCCCTAAGGTAGAGGTACAATTCTGTACTCTCTATCAGACTTTGGTGGTGTAATAAGTCCCTCAGTTCTTTCTAATGGATAATAAATCTCATCCCCATAGAGTTCATCTGGTGGAAGATTTTCTTCAGAGTGAGGATATTACCAAGTAGAATAACAACCAAGATCACCAAATTTGAGTCACATCGAGCACACATGATCAATGAGAGATGATCTAGGAAGATAGTCTAATCATGAACCCCCTCCCAGAATCTTACGAGAGTTACAAACTGCTCATCAGGAATAGCTGGCTAGAATATCCCCCCCCCCCAGGACTGGACTTTTATTAACTTTTAATTAAAAGCATTTTGTTGGGAATGTTGCAAATGTCCTTCAGGAGTGTTACACTCCCTATTCAGGTCTACAACCTCATATGCTTGAACCTCATATTTGGATTGCATGTGCAAATTTGCATATTTAAAAACCCTCATATAAATGCATCATCCATATTTTCACACTTGGTACTATTGCATCATTTTAATTTTTAACACATAATTACAAATGATTATGTACTGTATAATGCAATAAGTATTTAAGAGCAACATATATTATAATAAAATTCCATATTAATATATACAAATTTATATAAATTATCATGAGTTGGCACTCATATTGAGCTAAGATAATAATAGCTTCTTTATTTTATCATAATCATAGCTTCATTATATTTCAACAGAATGAACTGTACTCATTTTCACAGTTAAAGAAATTAACTTCTGGCATTTAACAGCCACTTTTAAGAGCTATTATCTAATACATAACTTTACATCAGCTAACAATATTATTGACACCTTATCACACAACCTTGAACAAAGCTATTATTCAAAATGTGCAGCAGTTGGTGAACAACTAAATGCTGCATAAATTTCTAATGCCTGCTAATTATATTGTAAAATTATGCAATATAATTAGTGATTATTAAATACCGAATTATAATAAGAAACTTGATATTTAAAATACAGGATAATTTTCTGACAATTCAATTGAAAGATCCTGAAGTTACTCTTAAATATTAATACCAATTTTGAAAATTTTTTTGAACCAAACAATTTGAATACACAATCTACTGGCCACCAAACAAGATCTCCTCTAATGATATAAACTTTCTTACCTGCACTACACAACTCAAATAACTGTGTGATATGAAAGGCAGTGTCTGCTCCTTGAGATGCACCAAAAGATGGTAAGATATGTCACTATATATACCAACAATCGCAAATTTTTCACTGTTGATTCAACTGAAAGACTATAATATAAAGTTGCCATTAAAAATCTAGCAAATTTAGAGGAAAAAAACTGATTTCATCGAGGCACATAAACCATCCAAATTTCATCAGTGTTTTAAGTGCAACTTCGTGGTCTTTCAAATGAATCAACATAAAAAACTTGCTTGTGATTTGGGACATACTTTACAATTCATCTTCCTAATGCTATTTGAAAATAGATAAGATACTAGTCACTAAAACGAATTCTACCATGATTTCAGTTTAACAGTTTTTAAAGTAGAGTTGGTTTTTGACCAATACAACTGGTAGTTAGATTTAACACAATTTTCTCACTACTTCTCTATGAGCATTTATGTTATTACACTTACCATACAATAAAACACCTCGGATGCTTTCTTTGTCTCATCTATCCAACTTATCTTTGTTCCTAATTTCAACACTTCCAAAATATTTTTTCCATTTGTTTATGCAAAATAATGAGTTAAAACAAATATAACAGGTAATATATTTGTAAATGATAAGGAACATTTTAATTGTCACTGAGGTCACAAGGTCATTTTAAAGTCACAAGGATCCTGAGGGCTCAGAGAAGGTTGGGGAAGGGACCCACTGGATAGCTATTAGGAGATAGATGGTAGCCCCTTGTCAAAGCCATTCAGTGTGTTCTTTAATGTGTACAAAGTATGTTTTTTTCTGCACAAGGAGCTACAGCTTAATGCCTCATCTGATTGACAGCAGCCTTTACAAGCCCATCGGCATCCCACTACTGACTGAGGACAGGGTGGAGTGTTTTGTCGAGATAAATCTCCATGCCAACCCAGGTGGGACTCAAACCTGGGAACTGCAGATTAAAAGCTGGTGCACTACTGACTGAGCCACCCACACCCCATAATCTCTATGTCATCATCATCATCCTCAAGCAGCCATGGCTATGGAGGTCCAACCAGACTGTGCAATTTAGTTCTCCAAACAAGTCTGTCCTGAGTTACATCTGCTGCATCTGGCCACTGCACACCAATTCTAATAAGGTCCTGTTTGACATTGTCTGCCCACCGCATCCTAGGTCTCCCCCTATTTCTGAGGCCTTTAGGCACACGGTTCATAACCTTATTCGCCAATCTATAATTGCAACGGCAACATGACCGAGTCTCTCTCTCTGCACAATATGCTACTTAAAGGAGGTTGCCGACTCCTTTGTCTAACCTCATCATTACCTACAAAGTTGAACCACCTAATGCCCAAGATACTGCGTAAGCATCTAGTTTCCTGTTATGTTTACAAAGTGTCCAAGTTTAACTGCCATAATTAACCCTAAAAAGAACTAAACTATTATACAGTCTACTTTTAGTCTTTAGGTGTATATGCCTATTTCTCCACACTCCATAGATTCTTAAAAGTCCCAGCAGCAATCCCTATCTGTCTGTTAATCTCATACTGCACATCACCAGTATCTGTTACATAGCTACCAAGATAATTAAACTGTGATACCTGTTCAAGATTGCACCCCTTCAGATTAACTGAATCACAGCCTGCCTGACCAATTTTCATCACTTTATAACCAAACCTACTCTAGTACCAGTTTCATCAACAGCTTGAATGAAAGAGTTCATCTCATCAACATCATCTGCCAAAAGGGCTAAATCATCAGCATAATCAAAATCAGAAATTTTTGTATCTCCAGCCCATTTAAGGCCAAAATCTTTCCCTTGAAGTGAATTTCGCATAACATAATCAATAACCAAACTAAAGAGAAAAGGAAACAAAATGCACCCTTGTCGAACACCAGAAGTAATGCTAAACCAATTGCTACAAGCTTTACCAACTCTCACACATGACTCAGTGTTATTATACAGAGCTTTCATTATGTTAACTAACTTGTCTGGTGTACCATATGATCTTTACCTGGAACAGAGAGTAGGCTGATACCCCTATAGTTACCACAAGAACTGCGATCACCTTTTTTGAAAATAGGGATAACAATAGCTCTGGTAAAATCCTTAGGAACCATGCCTTTATCATAAAAGATATTCAGAATTTCAGTCATCCAAGTGGTAACCGAAACATTCCCAGCTCTAAGCATTTCGGTAGTAATTTCATCTACACCTGGGGATTTATGAAGTTCAAGTTTAGAAATAGCCAAAATAACTTCAGAGTGTGATATAGGGCCAACATTAAAGCCACCAATGCATCTATCATCATTACAAACCATGGGAGTAGAACTAACCATATTGTTTAGAACATCACTGCAATGCTCAGCTCACCTAGCCATGACAGAATCCTTCAATTCCTGTATACCTGTCCGTTTTCTACCACACAAAACATTAACTGTCTGGTTATGTATACAGCTCTCTGTTGTTCTGCTGTCTAACTGCTTCCTCAGCTTTGTCAGCCAAGCTATCAAGCCAAAGATTCTTATCAGTAGCTAACTGATCCTTTACACGTTTATTAAGCTCTCTGTAATCCTTTCTATTAGGACTAGTAGGGTACTGATTAAGGACATTCCTGCAGTTCCTTCTTTCTGAAATAAGCTCAAGTGCCTTATCACTCAAATAATTCTGCCTCCTCTGCTCCTTTTTTCCTAAAAGAGTACTGTTAGTGTCCAAAAAAAGCCTGTTTAAAACAGTCCTATTCTTCCTCAACTTCAGTAGTAAGCAAACCATGACTTATAATGACTAAGTAACCTATCATGGTAAGCTTTAGCTATAACTGGGTCTTTCAGAGCTTCAGTATTAAAGGTAAATTTTTTTAACTTTAGCACAACACTTTTTAAGTTTAAGTTGCAAGAGACTTTTAACAAGGTAATGGTCAGATCCAATTTCAGTTCCCCTATATGCCCTGGTATTCCTAACAGAACTAACCCATTTGCTGTTAATTAATATATAATCAATCATATTCTTATGCAGCCCATGTGCACTTATGTATGTTTCAGTGTTTGTAATAAGTGTTAGTTATTCTGAATCCATTGAGTTTACTTACCTGTAGGAGACGTTGCCCATTGCCATTGCAGCTACCAATACCAAAAGGGCCTATTACTCCTCCCCAAAGGTCAGAGTCAGTACCAACTTTGGCATTGAAGTCACCAAGAACAAGGGTCTTTCTTGACAGAATCAACCTTTCTTGACAGAATTCAAAATATCCTGAAGTTGTTCATAAAACCTATCCTTCTGATCCTCATCGGCATCTTCAGTGGGGCATAACATTCAAGTCTTTAACGCTTGTCCGAAATTTTGCTGTAAGAAACCTTTCATTAATGCACTCATATCCTAGAAGAGCATCACTAGCGTGTCTGCTGAGAAGCAGACCCACGCCTTGGTGATGCTTATTGTCGTCCCTCCATGAAAAGAGAAATTTAAGATTATTTTTAAGAATCTGACCTTTATCTGTCCATCTGGTCTCTTGCAAGCCGAGAATATCTAAATTATAATGGTGGAATTCTTGTGTGAGGACATCAAGAGAAAAAGCTCTGTGCAGAGTCCTCACATTCCAACTACCTATGGAGAGAAAATGGTTAGTGGGATGTTTAAAGAAACTATGTTTATTGAGAGAGGGAATGCCGACAATATCAAACAGCCCCCTAATTGCAGACATGGGGCAAAGACCCGTTTCCCCACTACTAAAAACTGAAGCCATCTACACTGGAAGACTTCCTCCAATGTAGAATTTGACGATGCCAATAGAAGCAAAGAGTTCAGGTGCCTGCGATGACCTCTGCTCAGGATTATCCGTCAGCTGATAAACATATCCTGTGAATCTATTCACTTGGGGCTGTCAACCCACAAACAAACAGAAAACACAGCGGAAGATTTTCTCTCCACAGAAGCCCACCAGTGCAGCAAAATCAGGATCCATAATCAAGCTCAGAGCCATTATTTGTCCAGTCCAGTGGGATTATATGGTCAGCACCAGGACCCTGTGTGGTTTACCACTCCTCAGCAGGGTAGAAAAAAAAGAAAAGTAGCCATAGTTGTCCAGATCAGTAGGCCACACCAATCTGGCAGCCCTCCCCTTCTGTTCACTTCCATAAGAGAGTATCTCTTTTGAAAGGTATATGAAATATATGTAAACAAATAAAAAACAAAATGTAGCCATAATGAAATAATATATCATTCAGGTTAGGATTATGGACCCCCCCCCCCCCTCGTTACATTATTCCTTATGAAAAATTTGTATCAACTAACATGATTTCACTTTACACAATCATTTTACAGAATGCATCTAATATAGTACATCATTCAGGACTGGGTGTACTATATTTCACACAACATAAACATTTGAGTTGACTACAGACAGAAAAGTTCATATCATTACATACAGATCTTGCTTGGAAGCCAGTACCGCAGTGGTCAGAGCATCTGACATGTCACCATATAGATTCATATCTCACCAAATAATTTTAATTTTTCTCTAAATTTGATACTGATGTTTAAGACTTCAGGGTCTTTCAACTTGTTTTAAGTTCATTTTGTGCAACATAGAAGAAAAAAGTTTTTCAAGTTAAAACTACTCTATCTTGTAATTGTGAATTTGGAAACAAAAAATGGATACACAATCATGCAAGTAAAAATCTCTTTTCTAAATTCATTTTGTTACTTATAACTTAAAGATTCCTCCAGTGAATGAATTGTTAGTGTGCTTGGCCGTGGAGCAATGAGACCTGGGTTTGAGTTCCAGATAACACATATTTCTTTTAGCTCATTAAAAAAAAAAGCTATTTTCAATCTATTGTCTGTCTATATGCATTCACCTTTTTGTTTTGTTTTTAGGGATAAATTAAAAATTCGTTTGGATTATGATAGGTACAGATAAAATATTAAAATTCATATTTTCCAAATTGCCTCAACTTTTATAGTACCCTCTAATGCTGAAAATGCCAAAAGTTGAAATTATTATTATATTGCAAATGATGTAATTATGCTAGAAATTTAAAATTTTGGTGATAGAACATGATTGGTCAAGAGGATTACAGTAGCAGCAATGATTTGCCCCCTTATCCCCAAAGGGTGGTGAGTAAATGGAACTTGTTTAAGATATAAACGATACTTTTTTGTGCTGTATAAGTATACTATTTGCACAATCATCCATTAGTTCCCATATCCATTATTAGAAGTTGTAAAGGCAGAAACTAAAAAATTTCATTCCCTTTGAAAATGAGCATCCCATATTCCCCAGAGGTGATGTGTTATTCTTTTAGTTCTGATGCCTTGCTTTCCTCTTGGATCTTCTCTATGGAGTATTATAATCACCCATGATAAGTTGGAAATAGTGTTTACTATTTCCAACTTATCATGGGTGATTCTCTGTTTCTTGGATGCTACACAATGTTGAACAGTTTTTTATTATCTTACTGAATGCAAAATAGAATTTAAACGAAAATAATAAACAAATTAGGCCTCAAGCAACTAATTGTTACAGAGGTTTGACATGCCACAGAGGAAATTTGTGAAGAAGGCTTTGGTTTTTTTTTTACCTCTCAGTAGCACTTTTTTGCACATAATGGGCTAAATGGCTCAGAGAAGGATGGGCGAGAGGGACCCACTGAACAGTTGTTAGGAGACAAATGGTGGTCTCCCATCAAGGCCATCCAACATATTCTTTAACAGGCATAGGGTGTGTGATTCTCCCACACACAGGACCATGGCTTAATGTCACATCCGATGAACAGTGACCTTTCCAAGATCATCAGTGTCTCCTAGTGACTGAGGACAGGCAGGGAGTTTTGTGGAGATATATCTCAATATTGGTCCAGCTGGGACCCAAACCTGGAAACTGCAGATTAAGAGCCTGGCACGTTACCAATTGAGCCACCTCCATCCCTGTAAAGAAGGCAAGACCTCAGCAGAAACATAACAACTTAAAAAAGATCTTCTTGCTCAGAAATTAATTAAAATTAAAATTTTTCTGTCATTGAGCAATAATTTTTTTAAGTTTATCCTTCAGACTATTTGTATGTTAAAAGCACTTTTAACATGCAAATAGTTCCAGGTCCTTTTGATCAGTCAAGCAATTTTGATGTCAGCCAAGCGCATTAACTACTTGGCCACCAGGATTGTAGTGAGAAAAAAACAAATTACTTCTCAAAGGGTTAATGTCTAGATATTATATATTAGTCAAAATTTAATTCACAGTCATTCAAAATGAAATATATTTTTGCAATAACTACAAGGAATTGATTATTAAATCAATCTATAACAAATTTAAAATATTAGACATTCCTTAGTGAGCAGTTAGTGTGCTTTAACTACTGTTCAAAGGGACCTGGGTTCAAGTCCCAGATAAAGAATGGTTGTTTGTGTTGTTTTTCTGCTGAGGTCTCTCCTCAAAGAAATTCTACTATGGCATATGAAATGGCAGGCTCCTGTCAGACCTCTGTGGCAAGCAGCTCCTTGAGGGGGGTATTTATTTTTTATTGAATTCCCTATTGATTACTAATATAGTGACTATATTCATTGCTGGAGTATAACTGAGCTTAAGTGAGTTAATCCTCACTTTTCCCATAATAAGATATAATCTTATGATTTTAACAATAAATGACAATCACAGAATTACCTGTTGACTTTTTAATGTCTACAAATCAATAAATGTTTAAGGGAAAAAAATTTGCCAACATATGGAACTTGAACCTGCATCTTTCCAGAAACATGCCAGAGTATTCTAACCATTGAATTAATGACAGCTCATTAGTTCAATGACCTATCTTTCCACTTAGTATGACTTTTCACTCTTTTCCCATGATTTTTGGTACATACACTTAATGCCATCCATGATCTCATGTTGCAACTTTTTTTATTGCACTAAGATGGAAATAAATAATCAAGTCACTTCGTGCTATTAGCATTATTAATGATTTTAACAATAAATGACAATCACAGAGTTATCTATTGGCTTTTTAATGTATATAAATCAATAAATGTTTAGTGGAAAAAATTTCACCAACATACAGGACTTGAACCCACATCTCTCTAGAAACATGCCAGAGTAATCTAACCATTGAATGGGTATGGCTTTCCCATCCATGGGGCCATGGCTTAATGCCCATCCAATGTATGGCAGCCTTTCCAAGCCCATCATTGTCCCCCTACTGACTGTAGGCAGGGTGGAGAGTTTTGCGGAGATAAATCTCAACACTGGCACAGCTGGGACTTGAACCTGGGAACTGCAGATTATGAGTCTGGCATGCTATCAACTGAACCGCCCCTGCTTCCTCTCCAAAACAGTGCCTTCAATAACATGACACCTGTAAAATGTCTGAAAAGAGTTTGCATAGGGGGCAAGTGTAAACACACCTTGCTTGAGCAGATCTTGGATATTGGCATTACCTATGTTTTAAAATTCATAAGAATTAAATTTTTTAGCTTTATTTTAAATCTGTTTACCTGCCGTAACAGATGTTTGCTGCTTGTTGTCTTCTTGAGTAAGAAATGGGTTTGCTGGAACCTTGTTTGACTCTTCAGTTGCAAGAAAGGGATTGTTGGAAAGCCTGTTGAAGTTAACATCATCTGCATTATCAATACCACTGGTTGTATGATTGTCAACAGAAGATAGAATGGTAGTACTGTTCACACCATAATCTAAAAGTTGACCTATATGTTGCAGATTATGAGTAGGAACCATTTGTTCAATCAAATCCACTTTACTAGAATCAGAATCTGCTCTGTGGAAGGAAAGAAAAAAATTAGTCTAACTGGTTTTGCTTTCAGTATTTATATTCTAAGTGGTAAAAATATAAATAACTTAAAAAAACATTAGAATTATATCTACAGGAAGTCCTTGACTTACACATATTCGAGTTATGTGGATTTGTAGATATGCAGTTGCGATAATTCAACTTATGACTAGAAACGTCATCTATTGAGTGCCATTTTGAACATAATAGATGTCATTCCTAATAAACTGATGTGCAGCTGATAGTGTCATTGCCATTTTGTTTGTTCCTACTTTGAGTACAAGTTGTGTCTTGTTAGCAAACCTACATAGTACTTACTGTAAACGAAATATAAGCTCTAAATATGTCTGAGAAATGTAACAGTGATGGGAATACATGTATTCACAGTGGTAAGAAGAAGTACAATGCCAGGATTTAAGGTATCAAAGAGTAGGTTGATGCTTCTTTTTGGTGGAAATGCTGCTGGGGACAGCAAAATAAAACCACTGTTAGTTTACCATAGCAAAAACCCAAGGGCCTTCAAAAATATTACAAAGGCATTGTGATGCCCCCTCATTCACTTTTACCTTAACCAGTTTTGCTTAATTTACGTTATATTTATCATTTTGGGGATTTTAATTTTATTTTTGGCATTACAGCACTCATTTCAGAGAGCATAGGAGTTGCGCATGTGCAACTGCGAACTTTCGATTGTCACCCGCTAAAGAACGCATGTTCAAGGACATGCCCTCTCTTGCATCATAGCTTGCACGCTCATCACTTTATTTAAATGTCTTTCCCAGTGTGCAACATGACACATGCCAGCCTTTTGTACAACGCATGATATAGCAGTGACATGTGGTCACAGAGTTAGACAGAGTTAGTTGGAGGCTGAAGTAGTTAGTAGACAGTTGAAAGAGAAGGAAGTTGTAGCAGAGGTGTATGTTGTCACAGAGTTATAGTTGGAGTCGTAGAGATGTAAAGCTGTAGTCGACATTTTCATCAGATGTTGGTGAGTTTTAATATTTGGAAATAAATTTGTTTGTTATAGAAACTTTTTGAATCTTTGCTATTTTTTCTCTTGAGTAACGTAGTAGATAACTTTTGATTAATATTATATTGACAATCATTTATTTTTGAATTCTTACTCGCTAAGTAATGCCTGCTCATAATTAATAAGAACCCTATTTCAACTTATTTGGCAAATTGTTATTATTGCCTGGTGCCTGATTAAGCTATCCAGAGCTTGAATAAATATTGGATCAGACAAAGGGTCCAAAACTTTAAAAGTATTTATAATTCTTTGGAGCATTACAGCATCACTACCTATTGTATGGAAATCCAATTGAAAAGCATGAAGGACTCAAGAAATGTTTCAAGACTGGTTTCTCCGTGAGGTTGCAAAATATTGCAAGGAAAACAACCTACCATTTAAAATATTGCTGCTGATGGATAATGCACCTAATCACCAACAACTAACTATGTGTGACTATCACGAAAACATAAAAGTTACATTTTTTCCTGCAAATACAACTTCCCTCATACAACCCATGAATCAAGGTCTCATACAGACTTTTAAAAAGTATTACCTACAAACAACATTCTAACAGGCAATAAGGATCACTGAAGGACAGAATGCTAAATCATTGAAGCAGTTCTGGAAAGAGTTCAACATTTACAAAGCTGTTAAAAACATTGATGCTGACTGGAGAGAAATTACATCTACTCTGAATGCCATCTTGGAAGAAAGTTATCCCCCAGTTTGTTTAAGATGCTTTGGGATCTGAAAAACATGAAGATGTAATTAGAGACCATGTGGAAATGACCAGAACATTAGAATTAAATTTAGAGGAAAATGAATTTATTGAATTGTTGCAAAGTCATATAAAGGAATTGAGCAAAAAAGTTTTAATGGTGCTTGAAAGACCAGGGAAACAAAGATGAGGTTTCAGAAGAAGAAAAGAAATTGAAGCACCAAAACGATTTGAGACTAAGCAGGTTACAATGCTTTAAAATGATCAACAAAGGACTAGCTGGTTTAAAGGCCTAGGATCCTGACACCTAATGGTTTGCTCAAGTATTTGAAGCAATACATGATGCTATTGCATGCTACAAAGAGATTTATGAGGAAAAAAAAGAGCTAAAGACATCATTGGACAAGTACTTCAAGACTCCAACATCTGCAGAGTCTGAGAACGTATTAAACTATTAGTATGTAAATATGTGCTCATAATGAATATGTGGTATTGTATGTATTAGCATTCTTACAATTATACATATGCTTTTGTATATATGCACTTGAAAGGATACTGAATAAAGTTTCACTTTCTCAAAGTTTTCTTTTCATAAGCAAAACCTGTTTAGCTTTAATTATCCTTTAAAACAAACATATATGTCAAAAATGCATTGTATTTAAAAGCACCATTCAACTTACGCAGAAACCGCGTAAGTTGAGGACTTACTATTTTACTACTTTAACAAAATCTACCCTGTCCATAAGAAATAAAATTGAAGTTTATCCTTCTAAAACGTTTTCCTATTTAAAAATTATTATCAGCTAAAAACTCAAAGGTTATTCAAATGAGAATAGTGTTATTTTAGAAAACAAAAATAAATTCTCGAAAAAGACTAGCGACTTGTGTAGTCATTAAAAATTTAATCAAATTATATGCAACAGAATGATTCAAGGCGATTTTATATGCAAGGCGATTTTTATATACATATATTATCATTTTGTTAACCTTTATTCAAAATTGATCTTCCTTTTTTTTGATAAAATGTTAGCATTATGATACTTACTTACTGTTGAATGTATTAATTTTATTGAAATAATAGGATCTCACAGATATACACCTGATAAAATATAGAGGAAATACTATAATACTGAAATAGAATCAAATTTCACTAATCTGGAAAGTGCCTTCTACACCAGAGTCTTCAATTATAGTCAGATACATTTCCAATGACTAATTCTCTGGTATAATGCTTAAAGCCACTAATAGAGGACAACTATTCAGTGGCTGGTAGCTCAGTGGTCAGAACACCTGACATGTTATCAGGAAGGTCATGGGTTCAGATGCCACCCAGTCAATGACAATTTTTTCCTCTATATTTATATAACGGTTTTAAACATCCATATGTTTGATATCTATTATTATTTATATATATAAAATTTTATTAATATTTAATTTGGAATAATGTCACTAGAACATTTCAGAGAATATGCCACTGATTTACAAAGGCTAAATATGGCAATTGTGAAACAAAAGAAAAAAGGAAAAGTTAGAAAATACACATCCCCAATTTTGAAGAGGGAATAAAAAACAAACTAAATATACCATTTTGCTTATCAGGATGCCAAAGTTACGTATAAAGTCAGATCTGGGGAGAGGCAAGCGGACCATACCTCCCCCCCATTCAAAATGCTAATAAAGGTAACAAAGGCAAAAAATTGTTAAAATTATTTATATTTCATGCATTTTTCAAGAAATCTTTTAAAGACCTGAAAAATAGAGGGAGGGAGGGGGTGAATGCTATACTGGATTGGAAATCCATTCCTATGGCCCCCCCCCCTCTCCTTTTTTTTTCTTTCATTTTTTTGGCTTGATTGTGTTTCTTTGCCATCTGACTTTTTTCTAGATCCAGGCTTGGCTTAATTATAAATAAATGAATTCTTACTAACTGACAAGCTAGAAGTTTTTGCAAAATGATTTAATTCAATATATCTCTGTAAAATTTAAATAAAAGCACTTTTAAGCAGTATATTCTGTTAATGTTATCATCAATTTGCTCTGCATAAAGTCTTAAAAGCTAACAACATAATCTAATTCAATAGAGTCGCAGAAATTCAGCTGAAGTCAGCTAGATTATTTAAAATGCTCTAGCCATCCCGTGGCCGAGTGGTTAGCACGCTTGGCTACTGATCTAAGGGACCTGGGTTCGAGCCCCGGGTAAGGCATGGATGTATGTGTCGTTTTTCTGCTGAGGTCCTGCCATCCTCTCAGATCTCCTACTGTGGCATATAAACTGGCAGGCTCCTGTCAGACCTCTGTGGCAAGCAGCTGCTTGAGGGGGTATTTATTTATTTATTTATTTATTTATTTATTTATTTATTTAATAGTTCCAACTGATATGGATTCTTTATGTGGAGTGTAGCTTTATGGTTTCAAGTCCTTAATGTTGGTAAGGTTGCTGACAGATATAATGCATTGAAGTATAAAATCATATTATACACCGAAGAGCCAAAACATTATGGCCACCTGCCTAATATGATGTTGGTCCTCCATGTGCTGCCAAAATCCAGTAAGGCATGGACACTACAAGATTTCTAAAGGTGTCTGGTGATATCTGGTACCAATATGTTACCAGCAGATCTTTTATTTCTTTTAAGTTACATGGTAGAGCCACCAAAGATTGGATATGTTGTTCCAACACAAACAGATGCTCGAATTGATTGACATCTGGGGAATTTGGAGGTCAGGGCAATACCTGGAAGTCTTCCTCATGTTCCGCAAACCATTCTCAAACAATCCGGGCAGTGTGGCATGACGCATTATCCTGCTGAAAGAAGGTACTACTAGAGGGGAATACCATTGCCATGAAAGGATGTACCTGGTATGCAATGATGTTTAGGTAGGTGGTAGACATCATAGTTTCCTGCACATGAATGACTGGACCTAAGGTTTCCCAGCAGAACATTGCCCAAAGCATTACACTTTCTCCACTGGCTTGTTTTCATCCTATGGTACAGCCTGGTGCCAACACTTCCTCAGGTAAATGACACACATCCACATGGGTATCAGGCCATCCATATGGTGCAACAGGAAATGAGATTCATCGGATCAGACGTCCTTCTTCCAATCATTAAAGGTCCAGTTTTGATGCTTGCGCGCCCATTATAGGTGCTTTCGACAGTGAAACGAGGTTAGCATGGGTACTCAGAGCGGCTTGCGGCTATGCAGTCCCATTTTCAGCAGGGTTCCATGCACTGTTGATGACGGCAGTGATATTGTGGATTATCACTGTTGTCAATGGCAGTGATAAACCACAATAATGTACTCTGCCACATTATTGTGGCAGAGTACATTATTGTGGTTACACTGCATTGTGGTAGTAGCACCAGCATTCAAATCGGCAGATTCATCTCAGATGGGGTGTGTATAATAAATTGTCTTTTCAGTGTATAATGTATGCATTTTATAACGTTTAAATAATTAAGAAGGAAATATGCAGTGGGCACTGGTTTATCATGCCACATTCATGAATGTTGTGTGATAATAATAGGATAGTGTGATTATTTGCATATTTTTTAAAGACTAGTACTGAGTCAGACCACACTTTGAAAAAATGATGGTCTAAACCATACTATTAAAGGTGTTTTGGCTCTACAATATGGATCTTTAACACTTCCATGCCATTTGTGATACTGGAAAAATGAATTTTCCAATTAATTAATTTTCCAACCTGCTTCAAGGATGAATATCACCAATTGATACTTACTGAGTCAACCATTCCATTCACAGACTTTATAAACAATAAGAACATTTGAAATCATCTAGCTAACATCAGTTACATTTCTGTGACTATTGAATTATGGTATGTTGTTAGCTGTAAGACATTATGCAGAGAAAATTCATAATAATGCAATTTTAGCAAATTTTATTGCTTAGAAGCACTTTTAAATTTTACAGAGATATGGCCAATTAAATAATTTAATATCAAATTATTCTGTAATTATATATCATATACTGTTAAAGGTTATATTTTTATAATCTTACAATTATCATTAAAATAACTTAAAAGTTTTCTCTGCTATTGAGCAATAAAATTTTTAAGCTCGTCCTTTAAACTAGTTGTCTAGTAAAAAAATTTTAGGAGCAAACTCAAAAGCTGCATCTTCAGTGAAGTGATACTATATGGCTTCTAACTTTGCTCCTAAAAACTTTTCTATGTGCATATAGCTTGATGGGCAAGCTAAAAAAAATTATTGCTCAATGACACAGAACTTTGATTATTTTTTGAGCAAGGTCTTTTAATTGTTCTCTACAATTATCACTTCTCTACTTTATTTTTAGCTGTTAAACACTACCTTGAGATGAAGTATGAGAGCAAGTAAAATAAAAACTTTAAAAAGTGTGTGTGGGGGGGAAGGGGGAATCAATAACCTATGGTTTGCAGCTATAGGCACAGTAAGTCATCAGCAGGGGTTAGAGGCCCATACTCTAGAGTAGACCTGGCAATGTATGCTGCATGACATCAGCAGAGCAGTGCAAGATGGCTGCTCCTTTCGAAGCATGCACAAAGGAGGAACAGCATTGTCATTCATTTCTTGTTAGCAACCATGACAAGATCCAACATGATGGCCACTTCATTCATGAAGTGTCTAATTGGGATGCATTGCTCTCTAAAACGGCAAGAAAAGCCTAATTCCACCTCCTTTGTAGGATCAGAAATTATACTTCTTAGTTCCCTTCTTGGTTCTTGCATGTGACTGTTAATCACCTTTGCTCTCAAAGTGCTCCAGACCTGTGTGTGCATACTAAACATTCAATTATAAACCAAAAAAGAATTTTAAGGTAGTGACAGAGTAGTTATGCCTGGACAAGTCAACAACTAAAATATTTTAACACGTGAACTACCAAAGCAATGTGAAACTTGAATTTGTATTTAAATTTGAGCTTAACAACTAAATTTAAAGCTTCAAGCTGTGACTCTTTTGCTTGTTCATACCAGCTTTCTCAGTACTTATAGTACTAATGATTTATTATCACTTTTCTTTTGTACCATTGCATCTGAATGTACTTAATCTGTGGCACAGCTACTTTAATATTAAGAGTATGTAGTACTTTGCATTTTATGGAATGTGATTTCATGGCCATTTCAACTTCAAATTTAGACACATGAATGCTTTGGAAAAAGGCCTGCATTTTGAGAAAAATAAGGTCAAAAGCGAAACTGACTATAAAACTTAAAATGTCCCAATGTTCATATTGTAAGAAAAACAATTTCATTAGCTTTCTAAAGAGTTTAACTTCAGCTTCATAGATTATAATTCCTTTAAGTTACAAAAAGAATTATGTGGATTATCACAAACAACTGTGTGACTAAAAATACAATTCTTTTGAACCTTCACCACTCAAAAAACTAAATGATATTATATTGAAGGCTATAATTGTGCATGAATATCTTCTATAAGGCTGGAAGCTAACCAGTCACACTGGGTTGGCATGGAATGAATGACCCATAGGCAGAAGCACTAATAACTATAAATATAATTAATCCATTTTTTTCCTTAACATATTATTAATATGAAGATGCTTATCCACTGCTCAAATTAAGTAGGATATGTTTGTTGATGCCAATAGAAAGTCTTATTCAAAGTTGTATCTTTGAAAATATGTTAATGGAAAAATATCACTGGAGATCTTTATCACATTACTCTAAAACTTGAATTTTCAAGAAATGTTTAATATTCAGTTATGGATGCTAGAATAGTAACCTCCTTAGTTTACAATTCGTATTTCAAATTTCAATAATTTGAAAAATATTTATTGAAATCTAAAAAATTAAACTTTAATAAATGCTAAATTATTTTAGTAAATGGTTTGATATAACAGTGGATATGATTAATCAGTTAAAATAACAAGCAATGATAAAACATTTAAAAACCCTATCACTGCAGTAAATTCATGCTTATTTTGCAGTTTTAAAGAACCCTATAATACTTTGCAGAAAAATTCTACTTATATATTAATGTAAGTAATGCAATATAGGTGTTAAGTTGCATACAAAATGAATCCCTCAGATTAAGTATAATGAATATTGTGCAAATGAACCATCTTCTGTCCCCGCCCTGCCCACGGTCAGTAGGGGACACCAATGGGCTTGAGAAGGCCGCCGTCCGTCGGATGGGACATTAAGCCGTGGCTCCGTGTGTGGGAGAGCCATACCCTGTGCACATTAAAGAACACGCTGGATGGCCTTGACGGGAGGCTACCATCTGTCTCCCAACAGCTGTTCCAGTGGGTCCCCTCCCCCAACCTCCTCTGAGCCTTCGGGGTTCATGTGACCTGGCCATTTAGCCAATAGTGTGCAAAAAAGTGCCGCTCAGAGGTAAAACAACCCAACCCAACCCATCTTCTGTAGTCAATGTACAGGGTGTGACATGTCCATAGATGTTTCAGTGCAATTGGATATAAAAATTCAACACGAGTTTTAACAACTTGAATATCATAGGTAGAATATGGGTTAATAGCAGATATTCAATAATGAAAGTACCATTCACCAAGAACATACAGTGTCACATAGGTATTATTTTCTGGTGAGTATTATATGCTGGTAAGTATGGCATATAAACTGACAGGCTCCTGTCAGACCTCTGTGGCAAGCAGCTGCTTGAGAGGGTATTTATATATTATATATCACTTAAAGTGTAGGCTTTAACCATTCAAATCACAAATATTCTCTTTGTGCTAATTTACACAAAGTTGTCTCTTATAAAATAAGAGACAAATTGCTACTGCAACAAAATAACCATTAGTACAGAGTATAAGTGCATCCACTATACATTTTGAATTAGAACCTAATGCTTTATCAGGTGGTAAAGGTAAACTGAAGGTTGTAATGTTATAGTAGCTAGTCATTCATTTCCTGATTTACAATTACTGATATGGAGCTGCATCCTACGAGCATAACTGATAATCCTGCAGGCGGAATCCCCAAGCCTCAAGTATAGAGATCATGTTGGTATTCGATAATTTAGATAAATATGAATTATTAAACTTTTTGTCTAGCTAAAACTTTGTGGGTGATGTAATAGTTTTAGCATTTTCAAAATATGTAGGTAAATTATAATTATCAAAGCTAGCAGTTACCTGTTAATTATTAAGTAACCATATTAGCTATAGAGTTTGGAAAAAAAATTAAAATGCAAGTCACAGAACTGAATTATAATTTTTTGGGTGCATACCTAGTTCCATTGGTGAGGCCATCATTTAAATGAGCTGCATATCCATTAGATTTTGGGAAATAATCACTATCACACTGCTGCTGTTTTTGTGAGTCAGAAGAGACAAAATGAATTGCATTGTTGTTTTTCATTTGCAAGGCACCACTATTTAATGGATGTCCATTATCTGTTATTTCATGAAGAGTATCTAAACCTACCGAATCTTCTGGAACAAGATTTTCCCCCACATAATTCATTATTTGAGATAAATTGCTATCTAAGGAACTGTCCTCGCTTTCCACAATTGGAGCTATATCAAAAGTATTTTGATTACTTTCACTCCTTAAGTCAAACTCAGAAGAATGAATTGAATAGGATTCATTTAGTTCTAATTCATCAACTTTTGACGAACTTTTTTCAGATTTGTTCACATTACTCATTATATCAGTAGCATCGAGTAAGAGGGGTGATGAACACTGAATTTCGTTTTCCCCACTTGTTTCTTTATTGCCATTAGCTGAAGGATGGTTGAAGCCTAACAAAAGCATAGAGCTTTCCATTTTACCATCTTCCACTTTATGCTCTCTAGATACTTCTCCATCAGTTGTAGATGAATCACTTTCCATCAATCTGATTACCTTTTCAGAAACAGCAGCTTCTAATTCTTCAGAAGGTGATGGTGTAACATTTTCCATTATTATGCTGTTTTGAACAATATTTGCATCTGCTTCCTTCTGATTATCATCTTGAACCATTTTCCCTAGCTGACCATCACATTTTTCTTCATCATCAATTTTTACATCAACAGTGTTTTCATAAAAGTCAAGCATTTGGGATGGGATGTCTATTTCTGTTTTAATACTTTCTGATGAAATATCTTTAAACTCCTTTCCAATACCATTCCTTGTTTCAAGTTGATATTCAGTAGCTTTATCATATTCTTCTGTTTGACTATCAAGTACAGAATTATCTTCAAATGGGTTTAACATTTTACTGTTATCCATTGATGCAGTATAACTGCTTAATACTTCTACTTGACTAACTGGAGTAACCTTCATTTCTGCAACATCTGTTTTATGTTCTTCTGTTTGATAAAATGAATCAGTGGACGGATCTTTTGCTGGTTCACTTGAGGGAATTCTTTCTGCTGGTGATTCTTCTGCTAAACAGCAACTATCAACTGAAATGCCTTCATTAGGGAGCACCAATATGTTACTTCCC
The DNA here is from genome assembly GCA_038380435.1 of Ryuthela nishihirai. NCBI lineage: Eukaryota > Metazoa > Arthropoda > Arachnida > Araneae > Heptathelidae > Ryuthela > Ryuthela nishihirai. The sequence continues at coordinate 47,812,140 of JAWZYU010000024.1, read as the reverse complement.
ACATATGCATTTTCACTTGATGGTGCAAATGGTTTTACACTGTCAAATGAATTACTTTCACCAAACAATTCATCTGTCTGATTGCTGTTTAACACCTCTTCATTAGCTGATGCTACAATTAGACTATCTGATATCACACTGTCATTAGTATTAGAAATTATAAGGTTGTCAAATGATGAATCTTCATTAGAAACAATTGTATTTAAATTAGGTGTCACATTAATATTATTTGCTAAAATATTTTCCTTTGAAAGAGATATCTTGTTACTATTCATTTCACTTTCGGTAAAAGGAGTAACTTTTTTATCAGTATCTAAAGGCATATGATCAACAAAAGACATTTGTTTAGCATCTACAGAATCTGATACATTTTCAGAAGATTCAGCAATTGCTTCAGTACTATCTAATGAAGTTTTTTCAGTAGAAGCAATTGTCTTAGCAATATCCACAGATGCATTTTCATTGGTAGTTGTTAAATCATTACCATCAACAGATGAAATTTCATTATCAGGAACAATCACTTGAGTACTATCTAAAGAAACAGTTTCACTAGAAGGAAGCATCATCTGATTACTGTCTAAAGAAGAATTTTCACTAGAAGGAAGCATCATCTGATTACTGTCTAAAGAAGAATTTTCACTACAAGGAAGCATCATCTGATTACTGTCTAAAGAATTGTTTTCACTAGAAGGAATCATCAGTTGACTACTATCCAACGAAACATTTTCACTAGAAGAAATTGCCATCTGGTTACTGTCAAGAGAATTTTCACCAGAAGGAATAGTCATCTGGTTACTGTCAAGGGAATTTTCACCAGAGGGAATCATCATCTGGTTACTGTCCAAAGAAATTTCACTAGATGGAACCATCATTTGATTACTATCCAGAGAACTTTCAGCAGAAGGAATTATCATCTGATTACTATCCAAAGAAGGATTTTCACTAGAATGAGCTATCATATCATTATTATCAAATGGATTTTCACTAGAAGATGCCATCATAATTTGGTTGTTATCAGGGGAAGCAGAACTACCAGGAGGGTCCATCAATTGAATACTATTTAGAGATTCATTTTCATTAAGCAGGGAAGATATTTGACTATTTTCTAACAATGAAGTTCCACAGGGCAATTCACTTGCAATATTACTATCCAGAGAATTATTTTCACTTGACACAACTTCAGGTTGACTTCCTAGAGAATCAGGTTGGTCACTTCCACTTTGGCTACTTGAGGATGAAGCTCCAGTCTTACCTCTGGTCCTACTCATAATTTTTTCCAGTCGCTAAATAAGAAAACAAAAGTGATATTAAAAACTAAGACAATATGCTAATATTTTTTAATTAATAGGTCAAATGATTAATTACTGAAATAATAATTTTACAGCATAAAAAAAGTGCCAAAAATATGTGGAACAACAATTTATACATCTATAAAATATAAGGACACAGTGCTAATTTTAATTAAAATTTACTTCACAAATTCACTGTATAAAAGTTTTAAAAAAAATTACTCTCAGAATTTGATCATTACAGAAGTAGCTTCTAGACATAATTTTTGCCATCTGGAAAAAGTTCCAAGCTTCTTTCTTGTAACTTTCTAATTTAAGTGCACACTTATTAGCTATAATAAAGTAATTTCTCACTATAATTGCTGTCCTATTTTTTGCAAAACACTGGTGCACTCCGTACTATCGCTTTGTACTATCGCCTTGTACTATCGCTTGGCATCCGGTAATTTACTGATATCAGCTGTTATGTCACTGTTGTCCAACAATATTTTCAGTTCTTCTTTTATTATATCAGAGAGACCAGTCCTTATTGTTATTCTTTGCTATTGGTCAGCTTGGTGGTTTGCACTGCTTAATGTTCAGTTATTTATAAGGCACTTAGATGACATTTTCTCATCTTCTGAGAGCAGTTATTTCTTAAAATTCCTTCCCCCAACTTAAGATGTTCATTCTTAAAACATACACATATGGAGGGGACCCACTGGAACAGCTGTTGGGAGATACATGGTAACCTCCCATCAAGCCATCCAGTGTGTATACACATATGAGCATGCACACAATATATATATATCAAATAGGTAATCCAACTGGTTTGTGGTTGAGGGTATGACATGAGAACAGACGGAGAGTGTACCAATGGGATCCCCTCTGTCTGGGCTCATGGCTGATGCTGTCGTCCTTATGTCAAAGATACTGCTTTATGTCAAATAAAATTTAAACCAACACTGTATTTAAGGTATATCAATTGCATATTGATTTTCTGAGACCATGAAATTAATGAATTACAGGAATTATTAAATCAATTCAATAACGTAATGCCACAAATTCAATTTATCCACGAAATGGAAAGAGAAGGAAAACTACCCTACCTCGACATTCTACTACAAAGAAAAGGAAATAAGTGTAAAATTGAAGTATACCGAAAACCTACATACACACCAAACTTATTAGCACAAAATTCAACACACCCAGCTAGATATAAAAAGGCTGCCTTCAATACCTATTTCATAAGAGCTTTAAGATATTGTACTCAAAAATAACCCTGGAAAAAGAATTGCAATATATACAGAATGTTTCAAAACTCTCTGTACAAATTTCAATGGGAGATAGGGAACACCAAGACAAATCTTTTTTGTCTATGAATGTATGTCCACCGACATAACCCTTCGATGCTAGAGGGCGTTGTTTGGCAGTGCTGCAATTGGCTAGAGGGGCGAAGTGGGAATGGAGAATGGACTTAAGTTTGCCGTCAGCATTCGTAAATCAGACACATTATTTTCCATGACTGCTGAGATGGCTGACATGCATCTGGCATATGGGGCTGCCAATAGAAATGGAAGAGCTGCTGTGAGGTTGTAATGACAGTGTTTCCCAAACAGACATATGCCAAACCACCAAACATTTGCACATTTTTTGTGCAAATGTTTGGTGTTTGTTTGGGTGGGTATCACATTTTTTTGGATGGTTTTGTAAAAATATATCTTGCATATGTTTGAGTGGGTATCGTAAAAAATTTGCACCGGTAACTGTAAGAAACTAGAAAATTCCATGCAAACATGCATGACACTGGTTGGGAGAGAACTGTGCACATTCCTGACATGGAAGAAGAGATCCTAAGGAGGATTGAGGACAATCAAGACACAAGCACATGAGATGTTGCATGTAGCCTCAGTGTTAACCACATCCTCGTGTGGAGAAGTTGCACAAGTAGCAGTTACATCTGTTTCATTGGCAGAGTCCAGACATTGCAACCTCAGGATTACCCTCTTCATGTGGAATTCGTGTGCTGGTTTCTGCAGCAGACCACGGTGCAGCCTGATTTTCTGGCTCACATGCTCTTCTCAGATGAGGCCTCTTTCACACGTGAGGGTGTGTTTAATGTGCACAATTCTCACGTTTGGGGCACAAAAATCCACATGCCACAATGGCACATGGTCATCAACAACGGTTCACCATCAATGTTTGGGAGGGTATCGTCCATGACATTTTGATTGGGCCATACCACTGCCTCCCTGACTCAAAGGGCAGATTTATCGGGTATTTCTTGAAGAAACATTGCAAGGACTGCTGAAAGATGTTCCCATGGCTATTCACAGATGAATGTGGTTTCAACTCAATAGGGCACCAGCACACTTCAGCAATGATGTGCGGGATTATGTGAATGTCACTTTTGGGGGTTGATGGATAGGCTAGGGTGGACCCATCGCCTGGCCACCAAGACAGTCTGATTTAACATACACCAATTTCTTCCTCTGGGCACATGAAGAACCTTGTGTACGAGACTCCCATTGACTCAGATGAAGACCTCGTTGCAAGAATCGCTGTTACCGCTGCAACTGTTCGCAAAATTCCAAGAATCTTTCAACATGTACAGCAATCAATGCTTCGACGCTGTCATGCATGCAATGTTGTTGTCAGTCACAACTTTGAGCACCTTCTTTAACTAAACATATTGTTCACACTTGTTTCCATTCATTTACCAACTCCACCAATATTTCTGTCAGCGCCCTCTAGCACCGAAGGGTTACGTCAGAGGACATACATTCATAGACGAAAAAGGTTTGTCTTGGTGTTCCCCATCTCCCATTGTAATTTATACAGAGAGTTTTAAAACACCCTGTATATCAAATAGGACAACAAGCAGGTTATAAAAGGAAACATATGGAAAGAATCTATAAAACAAATAAATATAAACATGAATTAGAAAGAAATAAATCCAGCACAAAACAACAAAGAGCAAACAAAATACTTCACTGTTCATAATAATTCAAAATAATGTGAAAACATTAACCATTAATGATAGAGACAAAATAGCCCCCCCCCACCACCACCACCACCACCACAGGGGAGTATACCAAGTCAAAACAGATGACCCCAATAATTTATTAGAAAATAAAAATAATTATATCGGCAAAACATACAGGCAACTAGAAAAAAATATGAATCTGATCTTAAAAAACAAGGACAGGTAGCCTTAACTCAAGTAATAATAGAAAATAAATGACCAATAATGCATATTCACCCTCAAATTATAACACCATCACCCTCTAAATTCTAACTTAATTATATGGAAAATCTACTCATCAATATACAAAGAGAAAATGTATGCAACATTGACAATAACTCTCCTTCCATCAGCATGGAACCTCCTACTATGTCAGAGACATGCAGAACCACAGCAACACTGCCAGAAGGTGAGTGATATAACTACAGCCAAAGTACCAATGACATTCACAGCTGATGAAGCCATCAGATAGATAGAAGAAACATGTCTGGTCACAAGTGTGTTTTTTAAACTTTTTCTCCATATGTGTATGTTTTAAGAACAAACACTTTAAGCTGGAGGAAGGAATTTTAAGAAATAAGTACTCTCAGAAGATGAGAATGTCATCTAAGTGCCCCATAAATAACTGTGAACATCAAGCAGTTCTAACCACCAAGCTGACCACCAATAGCAAAGAATAACAACAAAGACTGGTATCTATGATATAATAAGAACTGAAAAGTACTGTCAGATAAATGACACAACAGCTGATAGCGGTAAATGACTGGATACCAAGCGATAATACAAGGTAGAGTGCACCAGCATTTTGCAAAAAACAGGACAGCAGTTACGATGAGAAATTATTTATTTATAGATAATAAGTGTGCACTTAAAATAGAATGTTATAAGAAAAAAGCTTGGAACTTTTGCTGGATGGCAAAAATGATGTCTAGAAGCTACTTCTGTAATGATCAAATTCTGAGAGCAATTGTTTTTAAACTTTTATACAATGAATTTGTGAAGTAAATTTTAATTAATTTATACATCTATGGTTGGGTGGTAAAATGGCTTGTCAAATTTTTAATTTCTTTTTAATGTCTTTTTAATGTACAAAAAAATCTTTTTTACTACAAGTGGTAAGCCAGCAAAAGTCATTAGTGTTTTCCAGTTGAATTTCCAATACACAAAAAAAGCTGAACTCTAAAAAAAAACCTGATTTTAGCAAAATATTTTAAAGTTAGTTTTAGCTTTCCCGACTTAAGCCACTTTTCCTCCAACTATATAAATATGATGAAAGTGATCATATATATATATGTTACTTTCATATAGCAGATGAGTGGTTCTCTACAAAATGAATCATTTCTTGAATCTATAAATGACATTATATCTTCCAATGCTTCAAGGCAAAAGATGGCTAAGAGCCATGACTAACATTTTCATGTACTTATCGTACATAAATTTTCATTTACCTCAATTATTGTTCAGTTAAAAAAATCTCACAAACGTAATTATTTTTAAATTCTGTAAAAATTAATACTTTTAAAAATTAAATTAATTTTCATTTCTTTTATTTGAACAAATTGTAGATCCTTCAATTCCTTATTGAAAATATTTCATACCACTAATAAGTTTGCATTCAGTCAAATTTAAATGGCCATCATGTTAAGTATGAAACACTATATAGAGATGGTATAATGTACAGAAAGAATTAGAGCTTATGGCAAGAACTTGAATACACAAAAATATTGCAGAAAACAGTTCAAATAAACCAAAATCTAGAGAAAGAGCATCTGATATGATTTTAGCATTTAAAGATCTCTTTCAGATGTTTTATATATTATTAAAGCTTACATACTTAAAACATGGTATGTAGAAATCTATTACTAATCTAGGACTCTTGCTGACATTGTAAATTAATTATTTACAATACATTTCACAACAGTTTGCTTACTTTCTTCCTTTCTGCTCTTTCTACTTCCTCTTTTTTAAGTTTCTCTTCTAGTTCTATCCTCTGTCTTTCTGCTTCCTCTCTTGCCTTTTTTTCTTGTTCTTCCTTCTCAGATTTCTTCAATAAACAAAGTCAGATATAAATCTTTACAATATATCAAATGTTCACACTAAAACAAGAGAAACAATTTTTTCTGTTCCTTGACTAACACAATTAAAAGATAGAGCAAAATCTTCAAATTTATAGAAAAAAGATAATGCATAGTAATTTCAAATTACACTAGTGCACAGCTCACCAAAAGCTGAAAATTCAAAATATGAGCTAAAGAGAATGGGGGGGGGGGGGGAAAGAGTGGTTCCAGATTTCAAAACCGGGTTCTATTATAGGTAAGACCAGCAAATTTCCTACTGAAGCTCAAACTGGTCTCCCCATGAAGTGGAAAAATAAAAGTGGTTTTGAACTTACTCAGGTTCAAATCATAGGTAAAAACTTGAAATTTTAAAGCAACACAAGGTAGAAAGGCAAAAACATGTGAGAAATTTGGGAATGACTGGTCAAGTATGAATTTAGGGGGAGGTGGGGGAAAAAGTATTAATATTCTAAACAATAACTATAAATGGGGGGGGGAGGGAAATGGTTTGAGGTTCTAAATCAGGCTTATGTTAGAAGACTTCAATCTTTAACATAATACACAGTGGCATGGTGGAAACCCATATATGAAATTTGGTATTGATCAGTCAGCATTTGTTAAATTACACGGCATCCAAATCTGTCAAAAATGAGGACAACTCTTCAACACTAATGTTTCTTCACACAAATTATATCTTCTTTCTCCCTAAAGGATGATGCACATTTCTATTTACTGTCTTATTGATACTCTGTCCAGAATTATGTCAATATGCATTATCCAGAAGAAACAGTTTTCCAAAATGAAAAAAAAACACTCCAGAAATGTGTGAACAGTATACCCAAAACATTTTGAAAATTTGGCAACTACAGTTGAGTTTACACAAAACTGTAAAATGATTGGTTCAAGAATCATCTACGAATCACCAATACTATCTGAGATTCCATGCCATAAAGAATACTGTGCATACCTACATTTAAAATAATATATAGAAAACCAATTCTTGTAATATAAATCAGGGATCTCAAACACACAGTCCAGAAGTAATACATTCTATCATAATCATGGTAGGAAACTGTGGCTTACTAGCTTGATTCAACTGCAATGATCTCAAGCAAGTATGTAGCATATGGTTGTTTTCAGTTTGAGATGAAGCCACTACAAATTTTAGGTTTATGTTTTGGCATTAAATGTAGGTAACATTTAAATAACAAAATGAGTAATTGTACTTTTCTTATTATTATGGTGAGAACTTACTTATAAGTATTAAGTAATAGTAAGTGTGTGCTTAAAACTCCTGCCTATATGAGAAAAGCTCAGTTTTTTGCTGGATGGCAAAAAGAGATAAGTTGCAGCTAACTCGATGTAAATTATCGTAATATGAGATCAAATGTTTTAAATTTTAACAGCGAATTTGTGAATTAAATTTGTAATACATTGTTTTTAAAATAGAATCTTACTTCTACTGAACTGTGCTATACAGTAAATATATATATAAGGAATCATATATAAACATAAGATAGTTGCTAGATGGAAAAAGTAATTATAGATTATAAACTTGCTAATAATCGATAAATCCCTAAGCTAATTTAGTAAGTTCCTATGATGGAGTGTCAAGGTGCACCATACACAACTTAAAAAAGCGGTTTCCAATGGGGGCATTTTCTGAATTTCTACACACATAAAATATTTTTTCAATTAGTTTTATACAGAAAAAAAAAATCATTTAATTTTCACAAAGGGAGAATTTGCTTGGTAAAAGGGGGAGTTCAGATCAAACAGGGATGTTCCAACTGAAAAGGTTGAGAACCACCAATCTATAACTATTTTTAATAGCCTGTCTTAGGGTTACTATGTAACCTGTGCATCCTAGGTAAAATGTGTCTGACACCAACAAGATTTTAATTATAGCCTTATTCCTGCTTGCAACAAACAAATGAACTGAAATATATTATATATCTTTAAATTTAAGAATACCACAGCTATACATATTTGGTAAATTAGCAAATTTGTTGGATGCAGTACAAGAAATATGCATCTGACATTTAAAAAGAAAGTGTTATAGTAGTTATGTTTATTGATTAAGTATTCTATTGAGATCTATAATGAATAAAAGAAACAATTATAATCCTTTACCAATCGTGCTTCTTCTTCTCTTTTGAATTTTTCCTCTTCTTCCCTTCTCTCTTGCTCCTCTATAGCTTTCCTCAGTTTTTCCTCCTCATGCCTTCTATGTTCTTCTATCAATCTTAATTGTTCTTCTTCCATTCGTCGTTGTTCTTCTTCCTCTCTACGTAACTTTTCTTCTTCTTGCCGCCTTAAAGAAAACATTGATATTAAAACACCAAACTAGAAAAGAACTAGTAACATTATCTAGTTTGAAAAAAAGTTTATGCACCAAAACTTCAAATGCCTACATGTTTTTCTTAAAAAACATTATGCAAAAATGATCTGAATATTTATATTTTGTTTCAATAAAATGAAAGAGAAAAAGGATAAATAACTGACAGAATTCCCTAAATGAAGATCCAAAATAAGTAATAAAAGTATTCCTCCAAGTTTAAGACATTAATCCTTTCCAATCCAAATATTTTATAGACTTGTAATGAACAACAATTTAATCTCATATAACTTTTCGATGCAGTACATCCATCTATATTTTGCCTATAAGTCTTCCATTCTTCTACAAATTAACAGAGCACACAATTTTTTTTTCTCACTTTTTGGAGTAGAAACACTGGCATTTCATATCTAGAAATAGGTGAAATGTCAGATTCAGTTAACACAGAGCAATAAGGGTTAATGGACTTTTTTATAATCAAAAACATCCAGCATATTATATTTTAGATAAATTATTTTACTATAACTTAGGCAGTCACACACTGTGGAAGTCCATCTAGACTGTACAATTTCTTTCTTTAACCCTTCCTGGGTCAAGGACTTCAATAGACATTTTTTATACAACACATGAATTTTTTTTAAAATCGCCATTTGAAATTTTTTTTACATATATCTTTTAAAAATACATAATTCAAGCTCGAAAAATATTACATTTTTTCAATTGATGCATACTTTATTAAACTACAATAGAAATAATTCATTAAAGCCATCTGATTGCCATATTTTAGAAGTGCTATACGATACTGCCGATTTGTTTGTTAAAGTTACTCTGTATTGAGGCAATCACCTGATAAGCTCAGAAGTTTAATTTAAACTATTATCAAGATATTTTTCCTTAAATTTTCGAAAATATCCTAAAAATTAACAAAAAAAAATGCTATTTTTAAAAATGGAAGAATTTGGAAGTAATTATGAAAATGTACCTTTTTTTTTGGTATAAAACTGTAAAAAGAATTATTAAAATTAATATGTTACTACAATGTTCATATTTTTTACTTCAGTAAAATTCTGAATTAAATTTTCTTTAATTTGGTATAATATGACCTATTTCTGTTGATTAGTTATTATTAAAAATATTCTAAAGTTCACTTGTTTATTGGACTCTGCAACAACAACCTGAACTTTTCTCAAAGTATGGTACGGAGAAAAAAATTACAAAACGGAAGAAATGCTTACATTAAACAAGAAAATTATTTTTTCTTTGTTATTTAGACATAAATAGCTTTCTATTAACGAATTATAATCATTTCTGTCTATTAGTGTTTTTTAAATAATTTTTATTTATGTTGCCAGATGCATTTTTTACTACATGACTCTGAAAAAAAAAGTCTTAAAATAAAACTAGTTGTCTTTTTCGTTTAATATTTTATTTTCAGAAAATCCAGAAATGTTCATTAATTTGGCATATAGCATGCCATAATTCTTTTCATCAGTTATTTGGCAAAAAAGTTCTAAAGTTAAATTTTTTTTATGCCTGATCAGAGTGAAAAAATAGCTTGACCTGGGAAGGGTTAAACACATCTATTTTGGTGCAAACAGCTGCATTTGGCCACTGCAAACCAGATCTATTAAGGTCATGTTCAGCATTGTTCTACCTCATTCTAGATCTTCCCCCTTTCTCAACCTTTAGGCACACAGCTCATAACTCTATTCACTAATTTGTGTGTAGGTGTCAATTGAATGTGGAAACTCAACTGAAACAGTGGTCCAAGAACAAAGAAAATGCTGAAATTTGGTTTTTGAATGCAATAAATGTGTTACAGGCAGAAATTCATTGTTAGCTTGTGGAAGTTTATGATAAAAATGTTGAGTTGGCAGAATTTCTGCAAAACAGTGCATAGAATTTTATGGTAGAAAAGTCATTATGGAGGATTGTGAATGAAGTGGCAGACCCACAACAGCAAGAACTGCAGATAACAGTACACTCATGTTAATAGTGATTACCAAATTTTTTTAGAGTACTGAAGAAACATATTCAAGGCTACAGATTTTGAAGTGATGACAACGTGGGAGAGAAGTGAAACGATGGCTGAGAAAAAAAAGAACACAAACTTCTACTGACAAGGAAGATAAAAACATCCCACATTAAAAAAAAAATCAACCTTATGGGAGACTATGGAGGGAGTTCAATAAGTTCTTGGCATGCGTCTGTAGATCTGCACTTGTTCCTCTGAAGTTAACAAGCTACGAGTTGTTTGAAAGCTTGTCTAAACTTTTTATTATATACTAAAAAAAAGGTTGTATCGTCATTTCTTTCTTTGCTGGCAGTGAATAAAGTTTGGTCTGTGAAATTTGTGCATTGTTTCTATGGAGCCTACTAAAGACAGAAAAAGTTTTTACATTTTCACAAGGATGCATGCACAAATTCGGAGAAGGATGGTGAGCTTCAAAGACTTCCCTCGTGCATGAATACTGAAGGAGGCAGTGAATGAGAGAACCATTGGTGATGTTCGTGAATTTATTAAGGAAAACCCACACATCACCATTATTCAGGTAATAAGTTTAGATGTCCTGTAATAAGTAAGGTGTATCGATTGGTAGTCTGGAAGCAATTATTCATCAACATTTAAAGTTCCAAAAGATCTGTGTCAAATGGTACGCCCCAAACTTGCAGAACAGCAAACAAGGGCTAAATTCGTGCAAGGAGATGCTGGCAATGTTTGAGCCTTGTGGGCCCAAATAGTAAATAGACATTGTCACAGGTCATGAGACATGGTTATATTACTATACAACTCCAGAAAGATTCACAACCATGTTTGGGTTGCAGAAGATGAACCATATCCCCAAATCCTCCAACAAGACTTTTGCTCAAGGAAGAGGATGTTCACAATTTTTTGAATTCCCAAGGAGTGGTAACCATGGAAAATGTAACTGGAAAAAACACTATAAATGGCCAATATTACACGAACAATGTTTTGCCCAATATGGTTAAGGAGATGAAGGAGCAGCATCCAACAACAAGCATGTCAGGAGATCTCCTTCTTCATGGCAAAGCCAGTGCTCACAAAACCCAGCAAGTTAAGGCCTACCTGGAGCAGGAAAAAACAACAGCTACCCCATCCTGAATATTTACCCAATCTTGTACCATGTGATTTTTGGTTGTTTCCAAAAATTAAAAAGGAACTTGCTGTGAAGCACTTTTCAATGGTGCAAGCCCTTGCAAAATGCATTCATTCAGAGTTGTGCAGTATTCCCCAACAAGAGTACCACCATGCATTCCAGAATTGATGTAAACATCTGCATCTTTGCATAGATGCTGGAGAGGAGTACTTTGAAGGATAGTAAAAGTTTTGTTGAGGTAAGTGCAATGGTTTTTGTTCTGCAGATGAATATCACTAACTTTTTGAATGCCCATCATATATTGAAAAGTAGTGTGATGACAGTAGAATTACTCACATTATTTGCATTAAGGTTTGTAATAAAAAACCTCAATATATATAACTTGTAAATTAACTTTCTGACTAACTCCTGTATATGGATAAAATTTAGTTGTCAGGTACACATGCCTAATCTTTTCCACATTCTCCACATATTCCTAAAAGTTTAACCATTTGCACTGCATAGGCGCCGCTACGACAACATATTGTCATAAAAAAAATAGTAAAAGACATTCTATTAGTTGTATGTCATTTATTCGTCATTTTACCATTTTTTCTTTTTATAAAAATTTTATAAATAGTCTAATTTTTTTTTCTTAAATTTGCTTAAAATCCTTTGAGTTACTGGTATGTCATACTAAAAAAACATCTGGAGTGCAAAGGGTTAAATTGCAATGCCTATACTTCTGTTTACCTTATGTTGCAGCCTCATCAACAGAACTAATTAAAGAGTTCACTATCATCCTCCTCCTCCTCAAGCAGCCATGGGCTATGGAGGTCCAACCAGACCGTGCAATTTAGTTCTCCAAGCAAGTCTATCCTGAGCTACATCTACTGCATCTGGCCACTGCACACCAATTCTAACAAGGTCCTGTTTGACATTGTTTGCCCACCGCATCCTAGGTCTCCCCTTCTTTCTGAGGCCTTTAGGCACACTGTTCATAACTTTATTCGCCAATCTATAATTATTCATACGGGCAACATGGCCAAACCAACGGAGTCTCTCTCTGCACAATATGATGCTTAAAGGAGGTTGCAAACTCCTTTGCCTAACCTCAACATTAGTTACACCAATAGAACTAATTAAAGAATTCATCTCATGAATATAATTTGCAAATAATATCGTTTCAAGAGTTGAATCATCAGCATAAATATTTTCAGATCTCTAGACCATTTAAGGCTCCTACCTCCCCTTGCAAAGCTTTGTTAGTAGTGTAACTGACCACTAAAGAGAAATTGCATATTTGTACTGCAGCAGTGCCAAAAACACATAAAAATAAAAATCACATTCTTAAAAAAAGCACATTCAGCAAAGCTAATTTAAGCATTAAATTTATGATTATTTAGAACTGGCCTTTTATAATTGCCAAATCAAATGTTAATAAACATTTTATATAATGAATGACAAATTTTTCTTTTTTCTTTAAAATTGTAACTTTATTACTTTTATTTATATTAAAAAAAAATATATCATTTTATAACAAAAAGGTGATAAAAATTGCAATCATAAAAATCTTCGCATAAAAGTAAGAATGTCAATGATTGTTTTTAACTTATCTCCTGATTCTAATTTCAAATACACAAATCAAATAATAAATTACATTTAACAATAAAAACTACTATCAACAAAGTCTAATATTACATATATTAATAATTTATATATTAATAAAAGATTATAATACTTCAATTCCTCCTGTCGCTGTCTTTCTAATTCAGCTTCTTTTTCTGCTTGCTCTCTTGCTAACCTCCTCCTCTCAGCTAAAGCTGTTCTAGCTTCTTCTTCAGATATAATACGCTTTCCAGGGCTTTTATCCTCCCCTGCATTAATGTTAGAAGTTTCTATATCAGGAGAGACTGAGCGGGTAGGACTGCCAACAGGTACCTGTGCATATGTATATATATAAAATTTACTAAAGGACTAACAGAATCTGAAAACAAATTCTAAATGCATTTTGCATTTCTGCTCCCTTCCCCATAAAATATATGACACAAAGCAGCATACTGTATTATTGCTATTAATACCTAATATTTTTATATCATTGAAAAAGCTTATGAAATTATGAATACATCAGCCCACTTAACATCTTGCACATCAAAATTTGTTAGAAATAATAGATTTACCTCCCCTTCCCCCATTCTTGGGGTTCATTTAATATTTAGAGAAACAATGAATAATAGAATAAAAACAAATTATCCTCAAGTAGCTACTTGTCACAGAACAAAGTAAACAAAACAATATATATATATTGGCTCTTTGCTAATTTTTAATAAAATTAGAACATAAGTTAGAAAACATTAACACTTTGAAGACAGCTGGTACAGCAGTTGTATCAGCTAACTCCTTCCAAGTGCAGGCTCAGAAGGTGCTATAACCTGACAAAGTGACTATTTCTTGTGAAAAAGTTGTTCTATGTGAGAATGTATTCTTCTGCTGCACAAACTATTAGAGAATGTTTTGTTTGGGGCTAAGAGAAATCTTTATCTTGAATGATAATCATCATGTTCATTACAGTGAGTAAGCATTAGTCATTTAATAACTTTTGTCAGGCCTCTGTGGAAGGCAGCTACTTGAGGGGATATTTTTTTAACACATTAAATTTTAATTCTTATTACTTTCGATTTATCCTCTTCAGGAATATTAGTTGATGTCACAGAAGTAGGAGAAGCTACAGCAGGAGCCATTTGTTTTTGGGCTGTAGGTGGCTTCACTGAATGTGCAGATTTGGAGACTGTTGATTTCGTAGCTGGCAATTTGTGACCAGATCTTTCAGAACTTGCACTCTTTGGTCGAGGGCTTTTAGTAATATTGGCAACAGGAGCTGCAAAATAATCTTTATGTTCACAATTTTTCTTTTCTAAATGTTAACTATATTTAAATTATACAGCATTTTCATGTCGCACACATACTTCAGATCTTTGTGTGATTATGATATTAAAAATAAAACAATTATCAATATTTTAAATGCTTCTACTGGCTCAAATCAAATATAACACACATATAGAGCAAAATTTTACTAAATATTTTTAATGTAAAACTGTAAATTTATAATGTTTAAAGAAATTATACACAACCAACAACCTTAGAAATTGTTCAGTTTGTGCAGTCATCATGCTAAAGTCACTGTGTTTAGGTTTAAAATATTTTCAAAGTATGTATAGTTAGTGGTCTTTGAACATAACTTAGATTTGGGTTGGGTTGCTTTACCTCTGAGAGGCATTTTTTTGCACATCATGGGCTAAATGGCCAGGTCACAAGGACCCCGAAGGCTCAGAGAAGGTTGGGGGAGGGGACCCACTGAAACAGCTGTTGGGAGACAGATGGTAGTCTCCCGTCAAGGCCATCCAGCGTGTTCTTTAAAGTGCACAGGGTATGGCTCTCTCACACACTGGGCCATGGCTTAACGTCCCATCCGATGGATGGCAGCCTTTCCAAGCCCATCGGTGTCCCCTACTGACCGAGAGCAGAGTGTGAGTTTTGCGGAGATAAATCTCAACATTGATCCAGCTAGGACTCAAAACTGGGAAATGCAGATTACAAGCCTGGTGCACTACTGACTGAGCCACTCCCATCCCCACATAATTTAGAATAAGAACATTTATGAAAAGATAAAAACTTCAATTACTGAACCCAATAGCAGAACACTACATAATGCAAACTTTTATGAAACAGGGTTATACAAATGACAAACCGTAACTGAAAATTGAATACAAATCTTCCAGTGTTGGGTGCTTTGAACTGTTAATCATCTTGTTATCATTTTTGCATATATTTTAGACATGTCTTTTCTCTACATATATATTTCATATTTTCTAGATCAGAACTTATGTTATTAAATAACTAAAGGTTATGACTGCTTTGGAGCTTGCTAATTTTCAAGTGGAATCCTAAATCCCTAACTGAAAGATAAGTTTACCTTACTACAACTATACATAGCTCACCTGTGGATATACAGTGTACATTAAATGCTACAAATATCTGTCATAATGTTAGTGGTTTATTATCTTATTATATAAAAATATTAATCACAAAAGTATAGGATAGTTATAATTAAAGTATGCCACACTTTGGACCACCTAAAAGGTGGAAAACCATTAACCATATAAAGATAAAATTTCGAATGAACAATATTCTAAAAATGTGGAAACAAAGACAAGAAAATAAAAATTAGTTTCAAAGAGAGACATTTAAAATTCTTGACCACACATGGCAAGCATACCAAATTGTGTAGCAATGTTATAGTCATTGTTACAATATGCTGGAAGCACAATATGACATGACATTGAAAGAAAGCATGTCATGAGGAATGACCACAACATAATACTATCCTTTGGATTACTCAGAGATTGAAAGTTTCGTGGTAAACACCATCCTTCAGTTTACCCATAACCAGAAGTTACATGAATTTAAGTTTCAGAGATAGAGTGAGGTAGCCAGTTTGGAAAAAATGTGAAAAATTATGTTGTCATCACCAAACCTGGTGTAAGGTATCTGTCTCACTAGGAAAACAATGTGCATTGGTGCTTCATCCTGCATGACAGTTGTCCCCAAACAACCTCTCTCCTGAAGGGACATATATTTAATCACACATTGGTGATCACCGTAATGTGCAAGCAACCCTTACAGTATACATCTCAAGAAAAGGAATTCAAATCTTCTCAAATAGAAATGGTCTGAAAGCGATATTCACTATGAACTGAAACCAAAAAGTAACATGTAGACAATGTAGAGGCATTTTATTGGCAACTTTTAGCAGAAGCTTTCCAGCATTAAACAATTATGACCAGGTACAGTTTATCATCATGAGGACTCCTTGTCATGCAGTAAAATATAAAATGTTAGAAATTAATCTGGCATTCACAGGCAAATTTAACAATCACAGGCAATTGCAAGTGTTTATGTGAGAAACCAGAAAAAGCCACGTCATTAAGCTTGTACATTATCTCTGTCCTCTGTATAGGATAGTACATTAACTTCAAACAAACAAATAATTTATTTATTACTACTATTATATGTAGAATGTACAATTTAAGTTATTTCCTTTGCAATGTATTGTTAATAAGTATCAATCAAGATTTTAAGGTATCTAGTTCCACTCCCTCTTTTTTCCAAGGATTTGTAAACATTGTGCAAATATCAAGTTATATAGAAAATAAATCTCCTGGGCTTAACTATATATTTGAAGCAAAATAGAAAACTAATTTACTCACACTAAAAGGTTAAAATTTAACATGCAATTATACTATTTACCAAAATCAAATTCCTTCCAAAGAAAACTAGTATACTAAAATAATTTTCTTTTATATATAAAAAACCCTGATGAACACAATTACATATAAAAATCCCTAAAATCAATTTGTGTGCCATCTTCTTTTGAAACTAACTTATTTTCAGTAAACAATGTGATTGGCAATTTTTAAAACTTTTACAGTGTGCACATAAAAAGAAAAATTCAAAAATTTTATTACTTTCTGGTTTATATTTTGAAATATTAATGGCTTGATTTTGAATTATTCTTCATATTTAGGATATCATAATCATCATCCACGAAGCACAGTATGAAATTTCATATGTCCAGTTATCAAAAAAGAAAGGCCAATAACATTTTTTCATTCTAGACTCTTGTAATGAGTAGACTGTATCTCAAGTTTGGTCGAATATAGCATAAGTCCAGTGGCCTAAGACAGTCATTGCAGAAAAATAAGACTTCCATGGTTTGAACTTATCAGATGAATGTTTGGTAAAAATCTAAAAGTGTTTTACTCATTGCTGGAAGCCATATTGCAGAAATCTTTTGATATTTTTCTTCAAAACATGATATGTAGAATTGTATACTGTGCTTAGTGGAGACAAATTATGACTTATTCTGTGTGCCATATATTTAGTTTATACCCATTACATTTATCAATATTTTAGCACTTACTTTTTTCTGCTTTTAGTGTATGTTTAAAGTGCAGGAAGTAAAACTTAAAATACTCTTAACTATTTCCCATTTTCAGACCTTTGAATTCTCTAATTTTCCATATTTCCCAAGTTTGTATGAATGAAAATATTTCATACACATGCAAAAATATTTTATAAGAATGTAATACCTCTCTGGTAACTATTTGATACTTCATTTTTCTTTTCAGGTGTACGACTTGGTCTGATTTGTCTCTTAGATTCTGGAAAAGATTTCCGATCTGGTACTGTACCAGCAATACTAACTGGTCGTGGCTTGCGTGGTGCACTACGAGGACGAAGATTAACAGGAGCCGTGGAAGAAACACGATTGGATCCTCCACTTTGTTCAGATGTTGCAGACATAGAGCTACGTGGTCTAGATGGAGAACGCTGTACATCTTTTCGTGCACCTAAATAAAAAAAATAATAGATTAACAATGTACAGTGTTAGTATACACATTAATCTCTTCAGAGGTGGATGGAAACAAACTATTTCTCTTGATTTTTCTAATGATGTATTTTTAACATTTATTGCATTTACTCAAATAAACTAGAAGTATATTTTGCCTATGGTGAATATGGGATTCTCATTTCCAAAACGAATGATGTCTGCCATTTTCTAACCTTTACACCTTCTAAAATTTGAACTAATGGGTGATTCAGAAAATGTAAATAGTAATATTTTATTAGTACATATCCAACTCAAAAAGAATTTTTCATTATCTCTTAAATTACATTTTAACCATCCTGGGATAAGGAGGAAAAACCGTAGCTATCAATATATACCTCTTGATCATCCTAGCATGAATTACTCCTTGTGCACCTAGCTACTCCTTAGCATGAATAGAATGTTTACAAAAGTCATTTAAAGTTTGCCATTTTCCATGCTTAGTGCACTCTAACAGTAAAAATGAAATTGGAAGATTTGGAAAATGCAGTTCTTAATATTTCATCAATACTTATCCAACCTAAAAAGAATTTTTCATTTATCTATTGAAAGAAAAAAAAAATTGTATGGTTTGTTGGCTGAATACTCAGTCAGAAATAAATCTGTGGCCCCCAATGGATGAAGAGTGAAGACAAAAAAAGGTTGAATGTGTACAGATAAATGACAAAGTAAAAAACCCACTTTTGAAAATGAGCTAAAAACAACCCCCCTTGTAGAAAAGGGAAATTTTAGGGAAAGAGAGTTCTGTATTATTTGATGCAAATTTTAATAATTTATTAAAATACTAAAAAGATAGAACTAAAAGAATAATGTTATATCAGCTGTTAATAGTTCGGAGATACAATTTATATATCTAATGTACTTGCAATACCTAAAAGCAATTTTCACAAACCATACAGGTTATGTGTAAAAAAGGTGTTTTGTCCCCCAGCAAAATGCATTTTACAACATAAAAATTTAATAGATATCATATATATATACATAAGCAGAGCTAGTCCAAAAGAACAAGCATTCCAAGCAGTTGCTTCAGGTGACATGCCAGTAATTGGATAGGCTTGCTCTAATTTCAACTTAAAATAAAAGCCATGAATGAAAGGTGTTAAGGTAAAGATAGCTTTGCAAAGCAATAGTAATTTTCAAGCCCTGTTACTAATAATTTAGGTGGTGTTTCATGTCAAATGTGGAGGCAGAAAAATATACTTAATTACAGCCACAAAAATGGTAAGATTGTTTGAGATGACAAAAATAGTAAGATCACTTGACACAACAAAAAATAGTATCACTTCTAATGACAGAAAAAATAAATTCACTTGAGGTGGGAAAACAAAATTTTTTAGGGAGGGGGGGAATAATAAATTCACTTGGAGCAGCAAAAAATAAATTTATTTGAGGGCAGTAAAAATGTCTGTGCTGTACACATAACAATGACAAATGTTACCATGACACATCTCCAGCCTGTGACAAAATTACATAAGAATTTGCATGTGCTTTTAAATTAACACCAGAATATTGTATTACATGAAAGAAAGGCCCTTCTTTGTATCTTTTTGTGCATATATAATAACCTTTTAAGTTTTAAAACAAACAAACAAAAAAAAAATTCTAGATCAAATAGTAAAATGTGATCCAAGATACTTTGAAAAAAAAAAGGATATCTGTAACACAAATGAAACAATAAAAAAACTAGTGGTGTAAAAAAATATATTTATACAATTTAATAAACAGCTTGAAAAAAATTCAAACATAGATAAGAATTAGTCAGCAGTAACTATTTTTCTCAAAACATGCTTATTCTCCTCATCACCTATTTAAGCATTATGACTATAACTTTTTTCTTTATTAAAACAAAAAAAAATTAATTTTATTGCTTGCATTTTTAGATCATTGTAATCTATCAGTCACTTGGATGAAAGGTTGGCTATAAATATTTAAGTTTCAATTTTATTATGATCAGATTAAATCAAGAAAAGATTATCATATAACTGAACAAAACCAAATAGAATCTTATAAGACAAAATTAGTGGCACAACATTTCACCTATGGTATACATGGAATGCCTGTTTTCAAAAAGAATGAAGCTCATCCTGACTTGAAAATTTTAACTAATAGTGATTAAAAAAATGTAAATAGTAATATTTCACTAGTTGAGTTGTTCTACCTATTATCATCACTTTTCTGCACACAATGGGCTAAGTGACCAAGTCCCAAGGGCTCAGAGAAGATTGAAGAGATCCACTGAACAGCTGTTAGGAGACAGAAAGACCATTTAGCATGTTCTTTAACATGGATAGGGTATGGCTCTCCTGTACCATGGCTTACTATCCCATCCAATGGATGATAGCCTTTCCAAGTCCAATGATGTTCCCTTTCTCATTGAGGGCAGAAGAGGAGTTAGTGGAGAAAATTCTCAACACAGGCACAGTTGGAAATCGAACCTGGGTTCATTTTTCTAGCCAACCCAAAAACAATTTTTCATTTATTTCTCAAAGCAAAAAAAGTTTAATTTTTCCCACTCATCTGAAAATAAGGAAGGAAAACAACCTTTATATTCCATGATCAAAATTTCAGATCTTTAGCATGAATAGATCATTTAAAATATTCATTCAAAGTTTGCATTTTTCAACTTTAACACACACTAATGGTGGATTTTTTTAAAAAACGAGCTAAAAATATCAGAAACGACAATGCAAATGGGTAGCCAGAAATAATGTTGATTCCTATATTGAATATGATAACAAAGAATGATTGATTGAAAAAAATTCTTGTGCGTTATTGCAGAGTTTCAAAAAAAAATTGCCTTCTTACTAATGCAAATTTAGTACTTCACATACTTTGAATATTTTGTGCACATTTTCAATTTGATTCTAAAATAAACTGGGATATGTGAAAACTGCTTTTTTGATTTCAGGATATAAAACAGAATTGGAAAATTATTAGGAAATGAGATTAGAACTTGAATACTTTATTGACTTAAATGAAATTCGAATAGAGATAATCTTTCACACATATATAAGTCATATTCTATATATTTATATTATTATATTTAGTTTCATAACATATTTTTATTCAGATTTCATATCAATTTCGAACTTTTGAGATTTGTACAAGTCTATAGTTAATTTGAAATATTCAAGACTGTTTGACATTAAACATTCAATCACACACAAGCCTATGCTGAAATAATAAATTTAAGGAATCATATCCCATAATTTCACTTTTAACCCTTTCAATACCCCAAACTGTAGATAAGAGGTAATGAAGAGGAAAGAACAGCATTGAGTGGGAGAGTCCATTTAAAATCTTGGTCATTTTGGGCCATTATGGTAGCAAAAGGGTTTAAACCATACAAATATTAAAAAACTGCATTTTGGGATAAAAATTCATAATTTTATAAAACATCAATCAATATATTCCCCCCCCCCAATATATCAAATTACAAGTGTCAGGAAAGTTTTGGAACCATTAAATGATAAATCATTAAGGTTGGGTTGTTTTAGCTCAAACAGGACTTCTTTTTTTTTGCACACAAGGGTTTATGAGAGACATGTCATAAGGACTCCAAGGGCTCAGAGTTGGGTAGGGTTTTTTTACCTCTGAGTGGGACTTTTGTACATACAATGGGATAAAATGGTGAGGCCATAAGGATCCCACAATAGGGTTCAGAAATGAGTAGGAATCATTGGGGAGGATACAGATGGAAGCCTTCCATCAAAACCATCCAGTGTTTCTTTAACATGTATAGGGTATGGCTCTTCCACATATGGGGCCATCACTTAACATTCCATCTAATGGATGACAGCTTTTACAAGTCCTTCAATGTCCCCTTTCTCATTAAGGGAAGAACAGGTGTTATTTCATTATACATTGCAGATCACAATTTCTGTTATGATTTAATACATTCTCAAAACCTTAGAGGGAGTTATTCAACAAATAATTATTTTGGCAGTACCAACAATAAGTGTAAATTCTTATTCCAGCAGCATTTCCTTATTCTGTTTTAAATTTTTAAAGGTGTGAAAAGTAGAGAAATTCACAGCTTGATAATGAAACAAACCAATGAACACAATAAATGGATAAAACACTTAAGCATGATTAAGTGAGATGTGAAATATAAAATCAATGACCATAACAACAAATGAACACATAACCAGGTATGGAAAGAACTGAAAAACTGTAAATCATAAAAATATAAAAGATAATCATTTATTTCTCAAACAGGAGCAAAACTTAATGAAAGATAATAATACAACACTTTATTTGCTCAGGTATACCTAAAGAGAAAGAAACCTATATTAGTGGATGCAAATTCCTAATATCAAGCTGAACCACCTAATACGTAAAAAAAGTAAATTATCTCCAATCTGTAGAATATACCTCAGTTTTGATAAGGTATCCCAATATAAAATATTAACCCATTAGTCCTAATGAACTCCATCTATTTAACTTACTGCATTTTAATTATATCTATTTAACTTACTGCATTTTAATTATACTGCATTTTAAAACTGTTAAAGATTGCTGAAATGATGCAAAAAATAAGACCAGAATTGGTACTTTTTTGATTAGCAATAAAATTACTGCCCAATAGTATAATTGCAATAGGTTTTTTTTTTATATAAAACTAAGATGAAATATTTTATTGGTAAATTTTTCTTACAATCCACTGCCAAATCAGCTATTTTAGATATTTTCAAAAAGCATTCCAAGGAACTCTCACTTTACATATCTCAGAAAAATGCAGTAAAACCTTTGTTAAATATCTCAAAAAGAGCCTATAAGAATCAAAACAGTTACAGTATAATCCTAAAATCTATTACATCCACTTGTTGTGCACATTTAACAAAAATTAATATCAAAATGTTTAATATTACAGTGCTAAATAATTTTACAAATGTTGCTTTTAATCAAACAATTTGGTGTGTAGACAATTTATCACGATAAAAGGTTTTAGTATGTAAAAATAATTCAGCTCTCTAGTACGAGGGGTGATCATTTAATTCATGGACTGATGCCATAAGTACTCGTATGTAGCGCTTTTTCCAAAGTAACACTAGATGGCACTGTGTGTGACCGCTGTGGAGGAGGCTCCATGTGCCAAGGTCATTGGTGTCGACTGCTGTTGTGTTAAGACTGTGATTCAAGTTGTGTATCATAGATGTTCTTTCAAAATGTTGGAAATTCAGACGGAACAGCAGTATGTCATTTGTTATTGTGTTAGGTGAGGCCTAAGTGCTGCTGCAACTGTTGAAGAGATGAGTGAAGCCTATGGTAATGACTGTCTTCGTAGGTCTGCCATTTTTAAGTGGAGTAAGTGATTCAAAGATGGATGAGAATCTGTTGTCGATGACCCAAGACCCAGCCAGCCTTCTTCCTCAATAACTCCTGAGTAAATTGAAAGAGTCCTGGCAATCCTGAATGAAGACAGCAATTGTGTTTTTTGACATCAAAGGTGTTCTCATTACACTTTGTGCCTCATGGAACAACCATGAATAAGGAAGCCTACTCAAAGATTCTCAGAACCAAACTTCGGTATGCCATTCATGAAAAATGTCCAGAACTTTCTGGTGCAACTTGGTTTCTCCATCACAACAACATCAGGCCCCACACAGCTAATATTGTGCAGCCAGTGATCACTGCCATAGGTGCTGAGGTTCTGCCACATCCTCCATATTCCCTGGACTTAGCACCCTGTGACTTTTTCCTCTTTCCGCAACTGAAGAAAGCTTTGAAAGGGAAACATTTCGCATCCGACGATGAAGCTTGCAGAGCCACAACACTTTGCACATTTCGAAAAATAGCTTCAAAGATGCTTTTAATGCATGGGTACAATGATGGCAAAGATGTGTGAAGTTCAAGGGAGAGTATTTTGAGAAAGACAAATGCCAGGAAGATTCAGAGGATGATATTTAATGTAACCTTTTGCTTCTGTCTATGAATTAAATGATAACCCCTTGTATATTAAGTTCAACAATAATACTAGTAAAATCATGACAGCAAAACAAAGATTACTAGCTGAAGAAAAGCGATTTAAAACCTCATTTCAACTAGTAAGCTTAGACTTTTCTTATATTATTACTAGATTATGAGTTATATATTAATATGATTAGTTTCTATATGGCAATAAATTTCCTAATGAACTATTTGTATACCAGATTAGTTGATCAAAAGCAACATTGCCCATTCAGTTACTTAGCATTATCATATGAACTGATATTTTTTATTCAGCGTCATTCACAATATAGTACATTTTAGAATTATAGCTATTTGCAATGTATTTTTAAATTTTCCCATTTAGAAATGATGCATAGTCGGTACCAAAAGTAAATAACTAATTGATAGATAAGCCTTCAATACACTGAAATGTCACCATATCTGGACAGAGTTGGGTTGTGGATTGTTTTACCTCTGAGCAGCAATTATTTTGCACACAATGAACTAAATGGTCATGCCATATAGACCCCAAAGGCTCAGAGAAGGTTGGAGGCCCATTGGTAAGCTGTTAGGAGACAGAGGTTAGCCTTCCAGCATATTCTTTAACATACACCTACACAAGGGCCACAGTTTCACTTTTCATCCAACCAATGGTGACCTTTCCAAGCCCACTGGTGTCCCCTTTCCGACTAAGGGCAGAGTGGGGAATGGTAGAAATATATCTTATTGCCGACACATTTTGGACTTGGAACTGCAGATAAGCCTGGCATGCTACCAATTGAGCAAACCTCCACCCCAAATATCTAGAGAGGAAGTATTGATATCAATTTAATATTAAAGTTTTCATTATTGATTAATTACATAAATAATAAATAAAAAAACAATAACAGTATACTGCCTATCTTAAGATATTGCAGGAACAGATAAAATTGAATTTTGATAAACTAGTTTTTTTGCATTCATTGCTGCAATGTTATATATATATAGCTAGAATATAGTTCTCAAAATAGAAAAAAAGTAGTAGCATGGATTACTTATGTAAATGTTACAAAAGCAAGGACTGTATTATTTACTCAGTGCTATGGATGTCTACACTGTGCAATTTGTTATAGTACAAATTATAAATTATGTCCTTAAAATTTCCAATACAGAACATAATTTGCCTCTCAAAAACAAGTTTTGTTTGAAAAATGAGAATGCAGTAGTATATATTGTAATATGTCAGTGTGTTTCATACTTCAAAACAGATCCTGGACTCTAGACATTTGGCAGGCTCTGGGAAAAGTTTAGTAGTTTAGTTTTAGAACAAAAGGGCAATTGTAAAAACAAAATAATTTGGGGCGACTTTTCGAATTAAAATGAAAAAACTGATTGCAATGCTGTTCAGAGAAAAATTACTATTCCAGTTTGCAAAAATGTGAGATTTTCCCACTGTGGCAGTCTGTCCTACACTTATGTGCTGATGTAGGGAATTTTTCTTACCCAAATTATAGTTTCCCTTTTTGGGATTCATTAAAAACCTTTTTTTGTATGTGTATGCTTTTTTAACACCAGCATTATGTTTTGCTTTCTTCCACCTGATATTTTGCAAAAATAACCCCATACTACAGTTTTGCTAAGCTTTCATATTAATTGTACCCTATTTTTAAAATTTTATTTTTAAATGAAATTTTCAAACAAAAAAAAAAACACAATATTTTATATATTAAGCTTTTCTTATTAGAATTATTTCATGTGATTTTATTATATCTTAAAGCGACTTTTTTCCATTTGAAATATATCTCCAATAAAATAGTTTAATGATAAATGTGGGTTCACATTACAGCCAACTTTTCAGAAAGACACCCTTTCCATATCATGGGAAGTCCATGTTAAAGATTTTACAAGACTGAAAGCAGTCGTGTGAAACTAATGATGAAAACTATACATATTTATGCATGCAAGACAAAATGCATCAAAAATAACATACAGATAAACAAATAAAATGATGCAGTAGTATAACCTTCTAGTTGACTGACAGACAGCAAAAGTGCAGAAGGAACTGTTTTCTTTGTAAAAAGGAAATATAGATGCTCATATAAAAAGAGAAGTAAACCAAGTCATGCTATGTGGAACTAGTACTAAGGGATGTGGGATAGGGAATATTTGAAGCCTAGGATGGGTGTAATTAATTCTTTTCAGGAAAATTAGCTAAATGCATCATGCTGAAGGGTTATTATGCTACAACTACTAGGAATAGTAGCAATTTGCCTATTGTCAGTTATACTATTCAAGCTCAGAGTCATACTTGAAGATGCACTGTTGGTTTTCACAGATTCACGGTGAGCTTCAACATAATGTCTTCGAGGCTGAGCTAGCTGATCTAGACGAGACATGCTCACTGATCTTTTGCTTGAAGAAGCTGAAGGGGTTGTTGTCCGTGGGGGACCGGTTCGATCATAAGGTATTGTAGGAGTAAGGTCTGTTTTTCGACGACCTCTTGACACTGATGTTGGAGATGTCATACTCTGGGACATTGTGTCATCAGCTGCAAAATAAAATGTGAAAATATTAAACTAATCAAAACTTAAAATTAAAAATGCAAGAAACAAAAACTGAAGGTACAGGGTGATTATTTATTAAACTGTTTGGTTGATTCCGTATGCACAGAGAGCCATTCAATGTTGAAAGTTGGGAATAAAAATCTATTAAGCATGGAAGAAGAAAAGCTGATCAACTTTAAAGCTCTGCAAGCATTAAAGTTCATTCAGTGTTGTACAAGAAATGTGTGTGGTGTATATATATATCAAGTTGCTGATTAATGCTAAAATGTGAAATAACTTACTCAACAATTCTGTGACAGAAAAAGTTTCTAGTGTGCAATTGCACTAGTAGAACTGTAAGTCAGCAAAAAACAAAGCCTCTAGATTTTTCAGTGACTATATCCCATTTAGAATAAAACAAGAATTCATGACTGAAAAAGTTGTGGAGTCATATACAGAAAGGGTTTAAATTTACTGTCTAGTCAAATAGAAAGCTTTTTACTATATGTGAATGCAATAGTCATTTTAGTTACTATAGAATGTTGTTATTGATTACAAAACAATAGTGAAATCTTGACCTGAAGATATTAATGTTGGATGCAATAGGTTAATGAAATTTCAAATTAATATTTATTTATTCAAAACCCCATATTACAATACTGTAAGATGTGAGCTTATGATATATTTTGATTTAAAAAGTACCACTCACTGGTCCACTTTCAGAAGAGTAGGAAATTATGACATCCATATAACTAAAAATAAAGTGCATTATAGTGATGACTTGAATTAAGGTTATTACCAAACAAGTCAAATTTTGTAGCATCTTTGAAAATAGTACCATACCAAACAATACTACACCAAAAAATAATGAGGAACAGATTATAGCAATTTACTGATAAGCAACCACCAAAAAAGACTGTTTTGTAATCAGTCTTGGGATATTTAAAATCGTATAATTACTCTTAAAATTTTGTACAAAATCACATGCTTACTGGTAAACTTATTAAAAATAAGAGCATTCACTTGTTAAATTTTCATAAGTTTCTGTGTGATATCTAATGAAAGATTAGAAGCATCATTTAAATTTTTTTTAATTTGTGAAATGATAATTTTATATTGAATAACGTAAATTATCCATAATAATATCCAATTATAATATATATTACTATATAATTATATCAATGAAATCATAATGCATTACTATCATGTAATTTACACATTTAATAATTAGAATGCTGTGTATAAGAAAAACAAACCAGACTAAATGTTTTAATAATATATTTCACAAAAACTGAGGGTTTACAAAATTGTCCTAGATTAAATTGTAGCTTTTATTGTTCTATTTATTGGCTACTGTAGTTTAATGCTCATATTTCAGAGTCAATTACTGCTTGATCAAAAATTAATTACAAATGTTAGTAAGTGATAAATGAGGTCCAATTCTATTTAGCATTATGAATGCCTTAATATTCATATATTTGTTTAAAACTTTAATTAGCTCTATTTTCATTTTGTGGTGGTATGTTTAAATATTTCATTGGTTTAAATGTTCAAATTAGGCAACTTCACATTCCATTATAGACTACAACAGAATGATTAATGGGCTTTTTTCTTCACTCAATACTGCTTTACAAGAATGTAGTGAAGTAATAGGTAATTATTAAATTCTGACCAAGCATCTGATAAATTATGAAGTATAAAAAATATTCTCTTATTAGTAGTACTTAAGGAATCAGATAAAATACCACCAGTATAATCTATTACTTTGTTAAGACATCACTTGATAATCTTCATTTCACAATAATTCCTTCACATTAAAACCCACAAAATTTTTAATAAAATTCAGTATTTTTACTTGTGATTAACTTTTTGATTTGTTTACGAAAAATGTTTAACATAAGTTCCTTGGCATATTTCTTCATTTTAGTGCTCACTATTTACAGTCATGACTATGATTGTCCCAGAACTATTACTATACCAAGTATAACTACTAGTTTCCACCCTCTATTTTCTTCTTTAATATAACATACAAAATGTTTAGATTTAGACTAGCACATAAATAAGACTTCACTGTATAATTAAGGTTTTCCCTCACTGGAATTAAAAACACATTAATGAAATATATAAACTGTGAGCTTCAAAGCGACTTTTTTCCCAATATTAGCCAAAACCTATTTTATTGTGCTTTAAGACTCCCCTGTCCAAGATCCTAGAGATAGCCCTGCTGATATCTGTCATACATAATCATTAGAATCACACTCTCTTTGGAAAGTTTCTGGATCTGCCTCTGATGTATCTCATTAGATTTTGTCTCCTAGTAGTCAAATAAAGGTGAAAATGATCTAATTGAGAACAAAAACTATAAACAAAACATAACATAATTAAAGCAATAGCAAGGGCATTTACAGAAGGTTAAAAATTAACTAAATACTATAAACTGCATGGATTACCCAAGATCTGGACTAGTTATTACAATCATTCTGACATATTAGAACTTTTTTTCTAGTTATAAAATATCAAAAAACTTTTCTATGATTTAAGATTGTTTTGCATGGTACTAAGATTTACATTCTTTAAAAGGGAATAAGTTAGCATATTTAACTTGAAAGCAATGAAAAGAAACTTACATTTCTTAAATAAAAAAAAATTGTTCATCATTGTTAAAAAATGTTAATGTATTTATTAAATGTTATAAATGTTCATCTGAAACAAGAAAGTGGAAAGAAGCTTGGCTTGGGGAATATGAGTAAAGCATTTTTCCAGGATGCATTAGTAGTTACTTTTGTGCCTAGCTGCTCACAGAAATAAAAGCGTAAGAAATACAAGGGTAATTACACAAGATTTTGCACTCATGAAAATAAAGAACAAGCCCACACATATTAGTAGCAGATATAGGCAATTAGTTATTTGATGCAACATGGCAGTGGAACAAAGAATGGAAGGGTCTCAATTAAGATTTGCAGCAGTACCCTACTCACCAACAACAGCACCTGAGCCTATTAGCCAGTTAGGAGGGTATCTAGCAGATTTTCTGACATGTGACTCGCTGTCTGACTGCGATGAATTTGAGAGAGAGCCATGTCCATCTACACAACTGTCTCCAAATAAATTACGTCTAGCAACAGAGTTTACGAAAGATGTAGAATTCATCTTCGTGTCTTGAGAAGACGTACCATTCAACCTTTGTGCAAATTTTTCCTTTTCTTCTGCAATAAGATATTTTAAATGAAATTTATAACAAAATAAAATAGTTGTCATGTGCCCTGGTGGTAGCATATATTTACTAAACAACTTTCTCTATATCACAATAATGTTACTATTACATAGGTCTTTAGTCGTGCAATTTTTGTCGTGGGTGAAAATTAATTCTATTAATATACCTCTTTCTGCAAAAATAAGCAGTAGGTTCTCTTTTTCACCAATCATCTACATATAAATCATCCTTTTTTATAAATATTAATATTTAATGCTATGTTTCTTTCTGCACAGTGTTACCTTAAAAAACTATTGCATTTTTAGAATGTATGTACTTCGGTAGCTTTTGACAAAGTATCTTCTACTTAAAAATTTTAGTATTCATATTATCATTTTTTCTTACTTCTGTAATCACAAAATTTAATACCTAGTTCAAACACCAAAAGTTCATGCATGCTGCTCATAAGTTTGAACTAATGAGAAATAACTCCTGTACACAGAGGCTGGATGATTTGCCCTAATTCTGATATTATTACATGGATAGACCTATTGCTAGTGTACCAAACTTGTAACCTAGATCCATGGGTTCAATCACTTTTCCCACTTGTTCATACTATCCTTAGTGAGAAACAAATAGTTATATTTCAAAGGCTGAAATTCACCAGATGGGTATTATTAAGCTATGCTTCTGTATGCAAAATAATCATACTCTGTGTCCATATCATAACATTCATGATGGAATTTGGAAAAACCTTCATTCTTTAAAAGGGAATAAGTTAGCATATTTAACTTGGAAGAAATGACTTTCAATGTTCCCCTGCTCTTAACAGATGTCCAACTGGTCTCTTTATCTTTGTCTGGGTCTTTACATAGGAATTATTTTATCATTTGAAACATTATAAACCACTATGAAGATATGAATATTAGATCATCTCAAACGTAATGCTTACTTCAGTGCCTGTTTCATTTTGGGCATACTTTTCCTTTAAACTGGAGCTCTTTGTGTCTTTGACGCTCTAATACTGAATGTTTTAGTAAAAAGGTGGTAATCTGGGTTTTTTTTGTTGTTGTTGTTCATTCTTCATTTCATCACAATATCTTCTTAATTTATGGTCATTTCTAACATTCTTGGTTTAGTATTCTCTTAATCTTTGCTTGTTCATTTGTGTAATGATTCCATAATTTGAACATATTATTAATGCTTTCATTTAGTTTTGAATGGATTGAATTATCTTTTAACTAATGCAGTATGTTTTTATAGACAATATGAGTTCTTTACTCATTAGATCTTACAGGGTCCCTGTGGATTATACATGTTGGCAGAATCCAAAATGAAAGGCCCAAGACATCAATGTCTGTTTTCAGTACAACAAAAAACTTTGATGTTTTAAAAATAGAAATTGCAGTTTGAAAATTTTCTTACAATATACTTATGAAAATATGCAATTCAAATTTGAAAAATAATATTTTCTTTTTTCATTTGTAGCATATTTTATTAAACTAGGATATAAATAATTTATTAAAGCAATCTGATAATCATTTCATAAAAGCTATATATGATATTGCTGATTTGTTTTTTAATGTTACTCAATGCTGAATCAACCCCCCTGATTTAAGCTCATAAGTTAGATTTGAGCTATTAACAACATAATTTTTCTTAAAGTTTTGAAATGCTCTTGAATATTAAACAAAAAATTATTAAAAATATTTTAAAATATTTTATATTATCCTATTTTAAAATATTTTAAAATAGGAAGATTTTGGAAGTAATTACCAAGCATGTACCTCTATTTTCTTTATGCTCTTCTTTTTTGCCTTAAAACTATTTCAATATGCCTAGAATTATTTTTATCATTCATCCCATCATTCAACTGTGCTCTCTGGCTAACCAAACCACAACTAAAAATAACTTGTTTGTACAAAACTGGTGGTATATATGTCATGGTCTAGCAATATGCAGATGGCACTACTAATTAGTTGCAGAAAATGTCAGCCACATGCATGTATGTTTACACAGTGTCAATATTGGATAATCTTTCAGTTCAGTTAGTATTTTAT
Organism: Ryuthela nishihirai; assembly: GCA_038380435.1. Classification (NCBI taxonomy): domain Eukaryota; kingdom Metazoa; phylum Arthropoda; class Arachnida; order Araneae; family Heptathelidae; genus Ryuthela; species Ryuthela nishihirai. The sequence goes on along the minus strand of JAWZYU010000024.1, from coordinate 47,780,200 downwards.
TTGTACATTTATAATCAAAACTTTGCTTTTATTTCTGTACATCAACTATGATTTTATTTCCATAGATTTATATGTATCAATCTTTGGGAATTTAAATCTTTCCCATGTCACTAGTTAGGACAATGGCCTTCTTACATCTTGTTTTTGCTTCTATCAATATATTGATTTTATTCCTGTATATTTATATCTCATTATCGATCTTTCGAAGCTATGATACTTTGCTAGCTATGACAATAGGACATTTACATAAATTTAATTTACCAGGATAACACTTTCATATAAGCTTATGCCTATGAGCAAGCACCTAAAAACTTTATATACTTAAAATAATTAGTTGAAAAAAATGTTTTTCTGAGTTGGAATTGAACCCACTGCTCCCAGAAGCATGCAGAGCATCCTGAGAGCAATGGGTTCGATTCCCACTCACGAAAACAATTTTTTTAACTAATTATTTCAAGTGTTTCTTATCTACAGGACTTTTTCCTGTGATACTTTATTACTTCTTTATATACTTGTATAATTGTTGAAGTGGCAATGGATAGTTTATATCCATTGCCACTTCAACAGTTAGAGTATATTTAAACTATCATGTAAGTTTCTATAAGTTTTTTACAACACAAAAGTTCTTGAGTGTTAGATGGAAGTTTACCACATTAAAAGTGATATTTACCATTTTACAAGGTCTTATAATTTAAGTTGAAAGTGAAAATAATTATCACACCATTTGCAAATTTGTTCGCTGTTGTTGGCTGGCTCATGTGATAGTTTGACACTTGCATTGTTGCAACATGACTTTAACTTGCAATGGCTACATTTTTGATGTTTCCTTTTTTCTTCTAATGTAGTTATGCCAAGGGTTAGAAGAATACTTAATTGGCTCAACTTTTAAAATCAACCTCCTCTATATTCAAACATAAATGTTAAAATTTTTTAAAGTGACTTAACTCTTCAAATATTCAAAAAATTGAAATGCGAAGATCTTTGAAACATTTCAGATGACATATGCCTCTCACATATGAAGCTTCATCTGGCAATGTTGGATGTTACAAGTTTATATGTGACTCTCCCTGGTGGTACTACCTATTGCTAGGACTATACTTGTTGAATAAAAGGTTCCATGTTACCAGGAGGGATATGATGCCAGTATTACCAATGTGTTTTTTTTTTTTTGCATTTTTATTAGGATATTTCCCATATAATTTAACTGAAATCTCATTGGGGGTGCAGCTAATAGTGTAGTTGGCAGATCTATTTCATTTTTTTTATTATTTGTGCTAATGCTGTGGTTAGAGTTCATTTTTCTATATCTCATTTGTGCTCTGTTAATCTTGGTTCTGTTGTTCAGTAGGTCTTTTCTAGGTAACTACTTTTTTCCTTGTGATTTATTATGTGGGTATTGAATTTGTAATTTTATACACTCCTCTAGTGGGTCTAATTTTATCTCTATAGTTTATTACAATTTTTTTTAATGTTATTAGTTATTGTATAGGGTATAGGGTAATTTCAAATTGTACTTAGCTACTATATTTTCTAGGGTTTGGGAAATTTCTGGTGTTAAACAGAAAGCTGCATGTGTAATGTTAATTTCCACTATTTTGGGCTGTTGTGGGTTGTGAATTTTGTTTCATATTTTACAGATCTATGTACTCTATTTCTAAAGTTTAGGATATTCAATTAACTTTATAAATAGTGTAATATAATTAAATATTTAAAAATTAATAAAAAACACAATTTAAGAGTACATAGATCTGTAAAATATAAACTAAAACAAAATTTGCAACCCACATCAGCCCAAAACAATGGGTTGGGTTTTACCTTTGAGCAGCACTTTTTTGCACACAATGGGCTAAATGGCCACGTACAAGAAACTTAAAGATTCAGAGAAGGTTGGGGGAGGGGAACCACTGGACAGTGGTTGGGAAACAGATGGTAGCCTCCTGTAAGGCCATTCAGCATGTTTTTCAATGTGCACAGAGTATGGCTCTCCCATACACAGGGTCATTGCTTAACATCCCTTCAGACAGATGGTAGCCTTTCCAAGCCTATTGGTGTCCCCTACTATGGGCAGAGCTGGGAGTTCTGCAGAGATAAATCTCAACACTGACCCAACCAGAATTTGGGGAACTGCAGATTATGAGCCTGTTGTGCTACTACCTGAGGCACTCCCCCCCCCCCTACCAACTAGTGAAAAATCAATGTTACCATTAATGATTATTGCCATTAATGGGGTGTATTATCCTAAAACTTCCATCTAACACTCAAGAACTTTTATGTTGTAAAAGAACTTAAGAGTATATTTAAACTTAACATTTGATTTTCTATAATTGAAAAAGTGGCAATGTATAGTTAATTAGATAATTTTTAGTTGCTTGTTCATGGGCATAAGCTTATATGAAGTAGTTTCATGGTAAATCAAATTTATTTAACCAACTGCTGTGTTTGAGACTTTATTAAAGAAGTTTAAACTTTTTACTGCAGATTTTTTTTAAACATTGAATTTTTTTTTTTTTTTTTTTTCATTATTTTTTTGCTTTTCAGTCAAAAACTTGATCTTTGTTTCCTGAAAATGAATGAGGTCATGGATATGGAAACAAAAACAATTGGTTACAGTTGGGAAAGGCAATTTCACCCAGGGTGTTACAACTCCCCACTAACCTTTGGAGCTAAACTGAGGGCATTTTACTCCCGTCCAATTTCTTTTATTTTTCATTTTTTAAACAATTATTAGTTTTTGAGTTTATATTGAATAGACTTAAAACAGCCCCCCCCCCATATCTTGGCTGTGCTACTCTGAGAATATTGATCTTTTTTGGTCTTAGAGTGGCAACTTTTTGGCCCTTTGCAAGATTCCCAAAATGAAATCTCCAAAGAAAAAAATGCATAATGTTCACACAAAATAAAGCCAAGAAATTGTTCCTCCACTTCATAAATAGGACAGAAACTCCTTAAATGTGAACAGTCCAAGTTACCTTGTATAACACTGGGCCATGTTTTAAAATACACCATACTGAAAAGAATTATAAAAAGAAATAAGAATCATGTTTCAGGTAAATATTATATTATTCAGGTAGCAATTTCCTTTTGATTAATATCATCATCATCATCATCATCATCCTCAAGCAGCTATGGGCTACAGAGGTCCAACCAGACCGTGAAATTTAGTTCTCCACACAAGTCTATCCTGAGCTACATCTACTGCATCTGGCCACTGCACACCAATTCTAACAAGGTCCTGTTTGACATTGTCTGCCCACTGCATCCTAGGTCTCCCCCTCTTTCTGAGGCCTTTAGGCACACTGTTCATAACCCTATTCGCCAATCTATAATTATTCATACGGGCAACATGGCCAAACCAACAGTCTCTCTCTTCACAATATGCTGCCGCCTATTTTGTCTAACCTCATCATTACCTACAAAGTTAACCACTAATGTCCAAGATACTGCGTAGGCATCTAGTTTCCTGTTATCTTGTTTAAAAGTGTCCAAGTTTCACTACCATAACTAACCCTAGAAAGAACCAAACTATTATACAGTCTAATTTTAGTATTTAGGTGTATACGCTTATTTCTCCACACTCTCCATAGATTCTTAAAAGTCCTGGCAGCAATCTCTATCCGTCTGTTAATCTTATGCCGCACATCACCATTATCTGTTACAAAACTCCCAAGATAATTAAACTGTGACACCTGCTCAAGACTGCAACCATTCAGATTAACTGAATCACAGCCTGCATCACCAATTTTCAACACTTTAGTTTTCTCTCTGTTTATAACCAAATCTACTCTACTACCAGTCTCATCAACAGCTCGAATGAAAGAGTTCATCTCATCAACATCATTTGCCAAAAGGGCTTAATCATCAGCATAATCTAAATCAGAAATTTTCATATCTCCAGCCCATTTAAGGCCAAAATCTTTTCCTTGAAGTGAATTTCACATAACATAATCAATAACCAAACTAAAGAGAAAAGGGGACAAAATGCATCCTTGGCGAACACCAGAAGTAATGCTAAACCAATTGCTACAAGCCTTGCCAACTCTCACACACGACTCGGTGTTATTATAGAGAGCTTTCACTGTGTTAACTAACTTGTCTGGTATACCATATGATCTCACAATCAACCACAAATTATGACGAACAACAGAGTCGAAAGCCTTTTTGAAATCAACAAAGCTAGCAACCAAAGGTTTCTGAAAATCTAAACATTTCTCAAGAATCTGCCTAAGTGAAAATATCTGATCCACACATCCCCTACCACTTCTGAATCCACATTGCTCATCACGCAATTGATTGTCAACCAGATTCTTAATTCTATTAAGTACAATCATGGAAAGAACTTTACCTGGAACAGAGAGTAGGCTGATACCCCTGTAGTTATCACAACTGCGATCACTTTTTTTGAAAATAGGAATAATAATAGCTCTGGTAAAATTCTTAGGAACCATGCCTTTATCATAAAAGATATTCAGAATTTCAGTCATCCAAGTGGTAACAGAAACATTCCCAGCTCTAAGCATTTCCGTAGTAATTTCATCTACACCTGAGGATTTATGAAGTTTAAGTTTAGAAATAGCCAAAATAACTTCAGTTTGTGTTATAAGGCCAACATTAAAGCCACCAATGCATCTATCATCATTGCAAACAATGGGAGTATAACTAACCACATTGTTTAGAACATCACTGAAATGCTCAGCCCACCTAGCCATGACAGAATCCTCACTTTCTATAACCTTACCTTGTTTATTCTTCAATCCCAGTATACCTGTTCGTTTTCTACCACACAAAACATTAACTATCTGGTACAGCTCTCTGCTGTTGTGCTGTCTAACTGCTTCCTCAGCTTTGTCAGCCAAGCATTCAAGCCAAAGATTCTTATCAGCAGCTAACTGATCTTTTACACATTTATTAAGTTCTCTGTACTGTTTTCTATTAGGACTAGTATGGTATTGATTAAGGACATTCCTGCAGTTCTTTCTTTCTGAAATAAGCTCAAGTGCATTATCACTCAGATAATTCTGCCTCCTCTGCTCCTTTTTTTCTAAAAGAGTACTGTTAGTGTCCAAAAAAGCCTGTTTAAAATGATCCCATTCTTCCTCAACTTCAGTAGTAAGCATACCATGACTGTCATAACGACTAAGTAACCTATCATGGTAAGCTTTGGCTATGACTGGGTCTTTTAGAGTTACAGTATTAAAAGTAAATTTTTTAACCCTAGCACAACACTTTTTAAGTTTAAGTTGCAAGACACTTTTAACAAGGTAATGGTCAGATCCAATTTCAGCTCCCCTATATGCCCTGGTATTCCTAACAGAACTAGCCCATTTGCTGTTAATTAATATATAATCAATCATATTCTTATGCAGCCCATTGGGTGAAACCCATGTGTACTTATGTATGTCACAGTGTTTGTAATAAGTGTTAGTTATTCTGAATCCATTGAGTTTACTTACCTGGAGGAGACATTGCCCATTGCCATTGCAGCTACAAAACCAAAAAGGCTTATTACTCCTCCCCAAAGGTCAGAGTCAGTACCAACTTTGGCATTGAAGTCACCTAGAACAAGGGTAATATCTCCTTTCTTGACAGAATTCAAAATATCCTGAAGTTGTCTGTAAAACCTATCCTTCTTATCCTCATCAGCACCCCTCAGTGGGGGCATAACAGCAGATAACATTAAAGTCTTTAAAGCTTGTCTGAAATTTTGTTGTAAGAAACCTTTCATTAATGCACTCATATCCTAGAAGAGCATCACTAGCAATGTCTGCTGAGAAGCAGACCCACGCCTTGGTGTTGCTTATTGTCGTTCCTCCCTGAAAATAGAAATTTAAGATTATTTTAAAGAATCTGACCTTTATCTGTCCATCTGGTCTCTTGCAAGCCGAGAATATCTAAATTATAACAGTGGAATTCTTGTGTGAGGACATCAAGAGAAAAAGTTCTGTGCAGAGTCCTCACATTCCAACTATCTATGGAGAGAAAATGGTTAGTGGGATATTTAAAGAAACTATGTTTATTGAGAGAGGGAATGCTGACAATATCAAACAGCCCCCTAATCGCAGACATGGGGAAAAGACCCGTTCCCCCACCACTAAAGGCTGAAGCCATCTACACTAGATGATTCCTCCAATGTAGAATTTGATGATGCCAATAGAAACAAAGAGTTCAGGTGCCTACGATGACCTCTGCTCAGGATTATTCACCAGCTGATAAACATATCCTGTGAATCTATTCATTTGGGGCTGTCATCCCACAAACAAACAGAAAACACAGCAGAAAAATTTTCCCTCCACAGAAGCCCACCAGTGCAGCAAAATCAGGATCCATAATCAAGCTCAGAGCCATATATTTGTTGTCCAGTGGGTTTATATGGTCACCCCCAGACCCTGTGTGGTTGACCACTCCTCAGCAGGGTAGAAAAAAAAGAAAAGTAGCCATAGTTGTTCAGATCAGTAGGCCACACTAATCTGGCAGCCCTCCCCTTCTGTTCACTTCCACAAGAGAGTATCTATTTTGGAAGGTACTAATGGTCTGCATCACGAGAAGGCATGGTTGGACATTAGATGCTAGGCCTGGATGGTACTATGCATCATCACAGGGGATTGGTGCATAGCTCTCCTTCCAGTGATTGGGTTATTTGGGTTGCTTTACCTCTAAGTGACACTTTTTTGAATACAATGGGCTAAATGGCCAGGTCATAAGTACCCTGAAGGCTCAGAGAAGGTTGGGGGGAGGTGACCCACTGAACAGCTGTAGGAGTAGTCTCCTCGCAAGGCTATCCACCATGTTCTTTAACATGCACAGGGTATGGTTCTCCCACACAAGGGGCCATGGCTTAATGTTCCATCCAACAATGGTGGTCTTTCCAATCCCATTGGTATCTCCTACTGACTGAGTGCAGGGTGGAGATAAATTTCGAAGCTGGCCCCAGGTGGGACTCGAACCTGGGAACTGCAGATGAGATGCATTGATCAGGTTTTCTTTCAGCATTTGCATTTTAGAAATATAATGGAACAATAGTTTTTACATTTCCCCTTTTTCAGAGGGAAGAAAACACGGGGAGGGATCAATATTCGATAGCCTATGACACTCCCCATGTCACAAGCTTTCATTTGACACATAAATCATTAAGTTTCTCTATTGCATTCAAAAGACATGGCAGAATAATGTTTTGTCAAATCACAAACCAACAAATGTCAAAGCCAAAAGCAACAGGAAGATAGGTAAAAAGTGTGGTGCTCAAGGATAAAACAACATAACTCTTCAAATCAAAGCTGTGCCAATTTAAACAATAGAACTATATTTATCAGTTAGCAATGTGAAAAATATGTAGAAAATTTATTAATACTTAGCTCTAATAGCTGGGTAAAAATTGTTATGTCACGCTAAATATTGCTACTTTCCTCTAAAGTAGGGGTTTTCAATGTGGTGTACATGATAAAATTTTTTGCGGTATGCTGTGAGAGCTCAAAAGTCACTAGATTTAGTAACAAAGTAAAAATAACCATTGTTATACAACTATAGTTTTATCTATCTATTACAAGGGGTATGCCAGTTACATACACATTTCCAGGGGGTACGTGAAGCATAAAAGGTTGAGAACCACTGCTCTAAAGTATTTCATATAAGTTTTAAAAATTCTGTTCTAATTTTCATATCTTTCATTTAATAATAGTCTTTGCATTTTTTTTCTTATAATAACTATTTCATTAAGCATTATATATAACATTGTATATGGTCAATATTTCCTTAAATAAGGCTTAATATTATCTAATATAACAACTTTAATTCTTACATATAGATATATATATATAAAATTGATATTGATACTAAATAGTTTGGCTGCCCCTTAAAATTTTTACAATTTGAATGAATATTATAGCTATTTCAATTATAGGTTCTCGAGCTACATGCTTCACTATAATTGCCCTTGTTTCATCATTTCATACTTATTATAAATGCAAAAATTATTTTAGTCTTAGCACTTAATCTAGTGAGCATGCCGTAATGATTTATGTTAAAAACTAACAGAAAAAATCACTGAAGTATAATATGCAAATAGGATTACATTGTAATTAAAAAACTGAAATGTAGAACAGTTTCATATATGCACAATAAATAACACAAACAAAAAAGGTGGGTGGGGGTGAAATAAGTGACTAAAATACTAAATAAAATTATAAGATGTAACAAAATCCAATGACATAAGGCACAAAGAAAGTACGATCAACTAGCTTCATTTTGAAAAAAATAGCAAAAAAAAAAAAGGAATTGAATGGACACATAATCAGCAAGCAAATATTGGTGATTAACCCTTTGATGAGGTTTTTTTTTTAACATTCTGTACTACTCTGCATTAAGTAAAACTACAAAGTGAATTTTTTAAAACAAGAGCCCAATGTTAATAATGACATGTATTTAGAGGGGTAAATGTATTTATATGATGCCTGTTGCAATAACCCACGCAATCTGGATGAACTGTAAACCAACATATCCAATGTTTATTACTAACATTTCATCCATATCACTGCAGGCAGTGTCTGAGAACATGCTTCATCATGTCAGTTACATATGCAACATACTGGTACTTTGAATAAAGTTATTCATTGTTTTGGGTTCTTATTTAAGACCATCAGCCATGCCCTCATACATACCATTCTTGGGTTCTTGATTTTAAAAAAACATACTACATTATAAACCACTGAATGCTAAGCTGGATGCATTAAGATGCCAGTAGAATTCATACTAAGTAGAAAATCAATCTTATCTATAACACAAGGAACATGATAAAATGTAAAGTTATGAGCTTACTATGTGTAGCACAATTTAAGTCAAATGTACAGGTGTGATTGTACTTGGGAAAGGGTTAAAAGTTGATTAAAATTTAAAATATGTAGGAATAAATGCTGCTGCAAAATTGTTATTTTTATCTAAAGTTAGTGGAAAATGGTTACACAATTGCCTAGTGAGAAAAATTCTTTATTATTAATGAGGCTCAAATGTTGATCTTATTGATCACAATTTACTATAACTCTGCTAAGTAAACTGTGATGGTAAAATCTTCAAACATGCTTTTACTTGTTACACCCAACTATTACATATTTATTGTGTCACACAAGTGATTCAAATTCCATATATATACACACACAGCAAAGATATAAGAAGACTTAATACACTATAGAGTACATGACCTATGCAAAAGACACTCAAATTTAAATTGCACATACAATGTGATCTGAAAGTTTTTGGACTATCTTGAAACACTGTAAATTTGGCAGTTGTTAAAAACATTTCTCTGACTTATTGTTGCTACATAATAAAGGAGCATAGTCATGCTTGCAATTTGTTCTGTGATTAATGGTAAGTTGTTCTGTGCAGTGTTGCTAAATCCTGTTTGTGAATATATCGTCAAAGTATATAGAAGCTTTCAAAAAAATATACATATTTAACTTCCAACATATTTTTGAGCCAGAATATTTGGTTTTTGGGAACAAATTCTATCTGAATTCTTCAAAACTTGTGAATGTAATTCATGGAAAAAGACCAAATTAGTGGCTAAATTTAAGATTTCTTCATCAAACCAATCCACCTATATGCAGCAGACCAACATTTGTATTCTCCTAACTTAGTTCCTAATGCCTTAGTCCAATTCCCCAAACTCAAGAACGTTACTTTAAGCAGCTGACCAGCAACTTTGCTGGGTACGAATTGATTTGAAAAGTTTAACTTTCTGAGCAAGGCAATAGGTTTTTGTTTTAGAAACTTCTGATGTGGGAGTAGCATGCACTACCTCAAATTATGTCCATACTTTTTCTTCCCCGAAAAGAGAGAGAAAAATTTCATGGATTTGGACCAGGGGGAGGGAGGGAGAACCATTATCAGTATTAATGAGATTTATGCCAAATGATGCTTGCAACATGGGGAGTGACATCTACTACATACTTTAGGATTTCAGATCTAAGCAACACTGGATAAATTTGCTACTAATTAATATTTTACACATATATATATATAAGCAATACCTTCAAATTGTGTAATAGAAACTTTTTAAAGTATATGACTAGATGTGAATAATCAATAAAAATTAACGTGTAACACAAAATGTCAAAAATGTATATCATTATTATACTATTCACAAAGTAATTTCAAGTTATATAGGGAAGAGAATGATTTCTACTAGATAATTTACATATTGAACAATTTAATACCTGTCTTCTGAGATAAACTGTAAGATGATGTAGTCCTTCTCTTATTTCGGTCTAAATCTGAACCTTGGTAGATGGTGGGTACATCTAAATTCAAATTACGTGGGAGTGAACTTCCAAATGCAAATGATAAATTACTGCGTTGAGCATTGCGGCGGGCTTCCAAAGCAGCATCTCGCTCCATATTCTTCTTTATTATTGCCTCATTTTTCTCCTGTTGAAAAGTCGATGCAGAAGATCAAAAGAAAAAAGGGTCAAAATAACTATTTATGCAAACACTGCAATGTAGAACTCCTTAACAAGTAAAATTTCAAAGCATTTATTTTTAAACTGATTTATAGTTGCTTTTGATTTTTAACATAAATATTTCAAATGTTGGTTTATGTATCCTTTGCTAGTTTCTGTAGTTTCCAACTGGACCTTGAAAATTTAAAATTTTTTTTTTAATTTTTCATATTAAAAAATTTCAGCTCAATAATAAACTTGCCAATGACCAAAATAGTGAAGAAATATAAATCAGTAGCTCAAAGATTTGAACTGAAAGAAGATATCTGAGGCAGATATTTTCCCCTCTTAGTTTTTTTTTGTAAAAAAATGTTTTACACTGCTGTTCCCAAAAATCAGAACACCAAGAGGGACCAATCAAAATACACTCTTATTTAGGGCTTCAATGCAGCTTTATTGTAGTAATAAATGATTACAATGTGGAGGCAACTGGAGAGTTACATACCGAGTTCTTTAATAATGACTGTGTCTACCCCTTGCTTGCATGACCTGCTGTGCATGGTGAGGCATGAATCAAACAAATATTTTATACTGGATTGTTAAACAGCTGCCCAAGCACTATGTATATGTTTCCAAAGTTTTTCTACATTTGCCAGAATCTGCTGGTATTGCTGCACCTCCATTTGACTCTAAACCATACATTTTCAATAGGTGACAAAATCAGGGAATTTAGCAGGTCACAGAAGGATATGCATATTATTTTGCCTCAGGCATTCAACAGTGGCATCTGCTACATGGAGCCTTGCATTGTCCTGCTGAAACATGGTATATGGGACAGTCTGTAAGTAAAGAAGACCTATCTATCAGCTGTAAAATGTCCTGGATGTAATTGGTGGTGGATCCATACTAGGGTGAATTTTCTTTCATAACTGATCACATCCCACATCATAATCTCATGCATTGGTGCTGTATGGCTTGTCCAAATACACTTCTCTCAGTGCCTCTCACCAGCCTGCCAGTGGAGAAGGATTCTGCCATGGGATTCAAATGACAGAAGTGGGATTCATCAGAAAAGATGATGTTGTACCATTTTGTCATGCCACTGCCATCACTCAATGCACTTTTAAAGTCTGGCTGCTTTGTGAGGGTGTCAGTGACAGTCTTAGCAATGGCTCGTGGGTGTGCAGTCTAAATTGCAATAAATAGCATTAAATTGTTACTGTAAGCATTGGAAGATGTGTTACTGACCTCAACTGTTGGGCCAAGGCCATAGATGGGGATGGGGCAGAACAATCTGGTATAGCCAGCCTCTGAATATAGTGATCTTCTCATGGGATTGTCTGTGGTTAGGGATCTTGTCTGTGGATATGTCCAGAACCTTCCTGATGTGTCCATTGCCCATCTTTGAACTATTCACTGCATATTCGATGCACAACAGATACACTACATCCTACACAAGCTGCAATTTCTCAATAAAAAAAGATTGCCTTCTCTCATACCAACAATATGCCCTCTGTCAAACTCACTCACCTGGAGAGGAACCACTCACTGGTCTATATGGCATATCTTAACAACACCAGCACAAGAACTGATAAGCAGAACCACTCCTTTCAATACCTGTGGGAAGGGTCCAGTCATACCCTTTCTAGAATGTTCATATTGGCCTGTGGCAAACACAACTGCACTGATGACCTTTAAACTTTAATCACTTCTTCAGTAGCTGCTGATAAACATGCCCCATACAAGTCATGGACCTTACTCTATTTCTTCTTGCTGTTCTGATTTTCATGAACAGCAATGTATGTGATAATTAGTGCACCACTGATAAAAACCACCATAGACAACTCTCAACTATATTAGTTTTCCACTAATCAAAAATTGAATTCCTGAGTCTTAAGACATTAAGCTAACATTTAATTCACACTTTTTTTTTGTCTTGAGATAAGATATTGTTATTAAATTATTCTAAACAAAAACTATAAAAATATTGCAATACAATTTTCTAATTTATACATTTTATGCAGTCTTTAGATTTCACCTAAATTTTGAGGCAAAGAAACATTTTTTTCATTTCTAGATTGTTTTAAACTTTACAACAATGCAGTTAAAAATTTTACCATGTAACTTCAATCTTTAATTATAATGATATTATCAAATGGAATTAATAAACAATCACAGAAAAGTTTTTAAGCTGATAGGTTAATAAAATGCCATTTTACCTTGTCTGTTCTTGACAAAAGCTTTCACATTGTTATTAAACATAAAAACATTAAACATGTTTAAATCATTAATAACGCTAAATAGCATGATGAGACTATTATTTATTTCCATCTCACTCTGTGCAATATAAAGGTAATAGTTGGCACCCAAGATCATAGTGGCGCCAATGGTTGGCCCGAAAATCCCGATGATAGAGTTTAATCTTAAAATCAGCGGAAAAAAGACGAGCTGGCATTAGTTCAACTGGAAGAATACTCTGGCATATTTCTGGATATGCAGGTTCAAATCCCATAAGTCACTGAAATTTTTTTCCACAAAATATACATTGTTATTAGAAATCCCTTTTCAGAATTTTTATCAATATTACAATAAAACCACTTTAAATCCTAGTAATGTATTCCCAGTTGTGCTCATCAATATTTAGTAATATTCCCCACAAACCTATTTGTAAATTAATATTATACTGAATGCAATTCACATGGAATTTTTCCCCAATGTGCTGTTCTAAAGCAGCTATCAATTACTTAGTCCTTATAATATCAAATTTCTGAAAAGAAACTTCCCATTTATAAAAGAATGAATAACTGAGTAATAAATTATTTAAAGAAAATAATAAATGAATTATTAAAAAAATTCTAATAAAAGAAAAATTTTACTTTTTAAGTTCAGTATTTTTCATTTTACTTTCTTCTAAAACAAGAGAAATGAATAATATATCTAAAAAAAGCTAAAAAATTGAGATGAGAAAAACAAATATAATTATTATTGCACAGAATATAAAGTTTAACTAAAACATTAAATTGAAACAAAAAAAAAACTTTTGTATAAATTTGTATTACTACTACAGAAACATTTTATTTAACAATTATAAAAAAAAGCAAGATACAATTATGAATCAAAAAAATTTCTAGTAAAATATAAGAAAAACCTTACAATCAACAAAGTTACCCAGAGATACACAAATGATGACTGTAATTATCAGGTAAACACAAAAGTGAAATCAAAATTGGTTTCCTTCAAAATATTAGAATTATAACAAATTACTTAACTTTAAAAATAAAAAGGCTATAATAATAAATAAATATTTAACAAACAATAATATAGCAGTTTTAAAACGAAAATATAACGAAAAAAATCAAATATGCATTTGGCAAAAAATGACTGTCTCTAATTAAAAATAATCAGTCTTTCTGACAATATTGAAAAAGTATGCCACAGCAACAATACAGAAAGTAAATTTAATCCATAATTTATTCATGGAACATTTCAATTATAAAAAAAATCAGAACTGTATGTCACCACTAAAAAATATATTCCTCAAGCAGCTGCTTAGCACAGAAGTTCACAACAGGAGGCCAACAGTGTAACACATCATAAAGAATATCTGTAAGGTGAGATCTCAGCTGAAAGACAAGTCAGAAAAGAAATATCAATACCTTATCTGGAGCTTGAACCCAATCTCTTTGATCATTAGCCAAGCATGCTAACCACTCAGCCATCAATTGGCAGGACCAGTAACAGTTTTTTTTTTTAATTTAATATAATTTTCTCATGCAAGAATCAGCATGTGAATTTTATTCTCTATCTTCATACATCTTTTCACTTGACAATTTATGACCTGGTTTGCTAGTCTGTGGATTTGTAAAGACAGCTTTGTTCTGCTATATCTCTCAAACAGGTGTTGATCATAACATATTACGTATCAAATGAAAGACTTGTGACATAGGAAATGTCATAGGCTATAAAAAATTACCCATCTTTTCTTAATCCCCTGAAAAAGGGAAATATGTAAATAATTGCTTCACTACATCTTCTTAACAAAAAGACCAAGCATAAAGAGTTATATGTCAAACGAAAATTTGTAATATGGGGAGTGTAATAAGCTACTCCCCCTTCTCTTCCCCCCTAGGGGGAGGAATATTTCATGACAGGATTGTTTTTTATATGTGAAATGAACCCTGATTGCTACTGAAATTATGCTCCCTCTTGCATATTCTGTTTACAAACTTAACCAAAGAAGGGAGCTTGAGAAACAGTTTTTGCTTCCACTTGCACCATATGAATATTCTTTATCTAACTAGTGTGGAAGATATAAATGATGTTATCAAATATGAAACAAAGGTAAACCAATGTGCAATATGTTTTACCTTTGTTTCATATTTGATAACATCATATATCTTGAAATGCATTTATCTATACACATATATTATTACTATTACATAGTTATTATTACTATGTGGAATGCATTTATCTTGTAAATGGCATGCCAACATGCCATTTACAAGATAAATGCATTCCACATAGTCAAAATAACTATGTTCCATTTATTTCTTCAAAAAAATCTGTTCTATCTACTGGCAAACAAAAAATAAACTATATACTAAGAATATCTCCATGAATCACAGATGCAGCAGTGACATGATTCAGCAATCACAGATTCAGCAGTCCATGAATCACAGATGCAGCAGTGATATCATTGATCTATGATTGGTGACTCCTCTTCACACCCCGCCCTGCCCAAGTCAGTAGGGGACACAGATGGGCTTGGAAAGGTCGCCGT
The DNA here is from genome assembly GCA_038380435.1 of Ryuthela nishihirai. Lineage (NCBI taxonomy): Eukaryota > Metazoa > Arthropoda > Arachnida > Araneae > Heptathelidae > Ryuthela > Ryuthela nishihirai. The sequence goes on along the minus strand of JAWZYU010000024.1, from coordinate 47,764,993 downwards.
CCGTCGGATGGGATGTTAAGCCGTGGCCCCGTGTGCGGGAGAGCCATACCCTGTGCACGTTAAAGAACACGCTGAATGGCCTAGACAGGAGGCTACCATCTGTCTCCCAACAGCTGTTCCAGTGGGTCCCCTCCCCCAACCTTCTCTGAGCCTTCGGGGTCCATGTGACCTGGCCATTTAGCCCATGGTGTGCAAAAAAGTGCCGCTCAGAGGTAAAACAACCCAACCCTCTTCACACCTTTAGATATACTGTTTACATTTCTATATTTAAATATCAAGTTATATGTAAGAAATATGGTTAAATGACACAAAAGTAAACTAAATAAAAAAGGTGTCTAAAAAATTCAAAAATATTGCCTAAAGAGAGTAACGACCCTACTATTTCAAGTTCAGAGTAATAATGACAAAATCAAATCATCACCCAAAATACCCTGTAGTTAATTATTAAATAATGTCTTCCTAGTACAAATGAGTGAGATTTTGTCTTCAATGGATGGACTAGAAAAGAATCTTTTTACACCTCTGATTAGACAAGTATCAAAGGGACCTGGGCTTGAGCCTTGAGTAAGGCATGGGAGTTTGTTTTGTCTTTCTGCTGTGGTTCCACCATCCTCACAGACCTTCTACTATAGCATATAAACTGACAGGCTCCTGTCAGACCTCTGTGGCAAACAGCTGCTTGAAGGGGTCCTTATATGACCTGCACTGCTGATGCTTCAGTATTGAATATAGCAAGAGCATGCTAATAATTTTTACTTCATTGTGGAGACTTTGGAAGTACAAACAATGCAAAATACATACTTGTGCTTAGGGTTGGGAAATATCAACAAAAATATAATGAATATGAATACTGGCAATAAAACTGTATCTAATATTGCATAGAAAATTCTAGTCTATAAATGTATCTGTACCAAGTATTAAAGATACATTTTTCCAATACTGTTTATTGTGTAATTCAAAATCTGATGCAAAATACAAAGCAGTTGTGTTAATCCATACAATAGTGGCCAAGTATGTATGACTTTGGAAACAATTGGGACAATTGAAAGAGTTGATGTATCACTAATCATCAATCATTCACTTGTCAATCAACCAGTGATCTCACAGATCACTGGTTGATAAATAATTCAAAGCTCAACCAACAGTCTAAAGAAAACTGTCAATGTGTCAACTGTGGAGTCTCATTGCTTTCATGGCTGCAATACTCCACTAATGCATAACAATAAAATTTAACAATTTTGTTTCTTTTACAAGTAATCCCTTCATTCCAACCCTGCAACTTAGCACTGCACAAGTGCTACAAATTAGTTTAATTGATATCTAAGCAATTTGATATGACTATAAGTCCCATTATTCTCAGTTTCACCCCAACCATCACCAAAAAAAGGTGTGATAATGAAGTAATAAATATTTTGTACAAATTCGATGCTTACAAAAGTGAACAAACAGAAAACTAGGGCTTTCCTTGTTGATGTTCAACTGAAGGGGTTTATTGTTAGATGGTAAATTTTTAAACTTATCAGAAAAGAACACAAAACTGCAACAATGCAAGCTTTTTGTTTCAGTTAAAAACTTCAGAGTATGAGAAGCTAGTCTAATTTAAAATTACTGGGAAGTTAATAGGAAGATAGCCTTATATTAAACTTAAAAAAAAAAATCCTTCTCTGCCCCAGCAGATTAATTTCCTTTGGCCAAGTTATGAAGAAGTAAAACCAAATGGGAATGGCATTTAAAAAAAAAATTTGCTCTTGCTGAATAACATTTCTAAACTATATGTGGCAAATGAAATTTTATTGCATCAAAATAATTCTTGAAATAATATATTCAATACTAAGGTACTTTCTAAAGAGTATCTTGTATCTGAAAATATTTTGAAAGTATTTCATATCTTATATCTAGGTAACATTTTTAAAACTATTGTATCTGCTGCATCTAAGATTCTTTTAGCTATCCCTTCTTGTGCACATATTTTGTGTCTGTAAATAAGAAATTTTGAAATAGGTTACATGGGTTGGGTTGTTTTACCTCTGAGTGGCACTTTTTTTGCACACAATGAGCTAATGCCTAATATCCTGAGGGCTCAGAGAAGATTGGGGAAGGGAACCCACTGGCAGCTGTTAAAGAGACAAATGGTAGCCTCCCATCAAGGCCATCCAGCATGTTTTTTAATGTGCAAGGGTATGACTGTTGTGCACATGGGACCAAGACTTAATGTCCCATCCAAGGGATGGTGGTTTTTCCAAGCCCACTGATGTCCCCTACTGACTGAAGGTGGGGAGGTTTGTGAAGATAAATCTCAATGCTGGCCCAGGTGGGACTCGAATCTCAGAACTGCAGATTACAAGTCTGGCACACTACTGACTGAGCCACCCCCACCCCAAAATAGGATACAATTCTTGCTCAGATTAAAAGATGTACAAAAAACTAAAATAATACAAAATTATTAATTTTTATTTGGCATTAATTTTGTCAGACTTGTTTGTGAATATTACACAAAAGTAACCATTCTATTGAATAACTTTTCAGAATGTTTCACAATACTAAGGTAAATACCCTAACTTAAAGAAGAAATAAAATGCATATTTTTACTTGTTCAGTTTCCATGATTTGCTTTTTCCTTCCTTCAACTGCTATTCGCTTTTCTTCACGAACACGAGATGATCCTATTCTTTTTCTCTTATCATCATCAGTTTCTTCTAAATTTTTTTGAGGTTGGTTTCTTTTTGCTTCATTCAGTCTTTGTTGTTTTTCATCATCCTGTCTCTCCAGGTTCATTTGAACTCTATCCTCCCTCTCCCGTTGGGAGAGAATAGGAGAGTTCTCTCTACCATCTGTTAGATGAAATAAATGGTATTACTTTAAATTTGGCCCACCAAATAGCATTATATTTATTATTATGAACATCTATATGGTAGTGGTACTTCTCAATGAGTAATCTAAAACACAATGGATACATTAGCAATTAATCAAAAATATAAGAAAACCAAAGTAGGTTCTAATGAAATGTCAACTTTTTTTTGCTAAAATCTAGAATACATCTTAAAACATTTACTTAAGATTTTCTTAAATTTCTGCAAATTTTTTCATCATTTTAACCTTAACTAGAACATTTCGAAAAAAAAAAACTTATATTTATCAAATACTAGCAGATTTACCCAGCATTGTTCAGGCCTAAAACTCTTTAGAATATAGAGTAGATGGTACTCCCCATGTCACTAGCTTTCAATTAGCATAAAAATCATTAAGATCAATCCTCTTCAGTTAAATTTTTCTGTCTCTTTTAGGGAAGGAAAGAAATGGACATATTTCGAGATACTGTATGAACATCCCCATGTCAGAAGTTTCTAAACCAAAAAATGGAATTGCCTCATTCAGATAACTGAACTTTTCAAATCATTTCATACCTACCAGAGTCCTCCAGATAGAGTTTGCCAGGCATATGTAACTTTACAGAAAAAGAAAATTAAACACGGTCTGAATTGCCCCCAAATATATATATAGGTACTACAAAAAATTATTATTATTATTAAAATATTTATTAATTAATATATACTTTTACATATTTTATAAATTAAGTTAATGATTTTAATTTCTAATATGAATCATAGTTTTTGATGCTTTCATTTCAGCAAAGAATCTCGCATTCTGCTCGTCCTTAATTAGAATGACTTCAATATCCATGGATGCTTGTGCACTTGACCCAACAAACTGAACAATGACTTTATCACATGAAATCAAGAAATTAGTTTGATGCATTCATTATTTCAAATTTATTGGTAGTAACAGTTATTTTTAATAACTTTCAACCATTAATGTTTAATCACATAAAATCAGAAATTAATTTGATGTATTCCTTTTTTGAAATTTAGTGGTAGCATCAGTCATTTTGAATAACTTTCAACCACTAATGTTAAGTCCATGGGGATTTTAAGAAATTCAAACCCACCCACCCCAATTTTGTTTGACCTTAGCAGGTTTGCAAATAGCCCTGCTATATATATATATTCTTCCCCTGGGTGAAGGAAACGTTCAGGAAAAGTTTGGAGCATCTAGCTCTTGTAGGGGCTGAGTGCATAAGCAGACAGACACAAACTTTCTTTTTCATATATTAGATGTAGGTCTTAAGGACCCACCTGAAACTTTGTTTTTCTATGACATGATTTCATAATAAAGTCATGCAAAATTCACTATAATGACATGGGATCATGACACAGCATTTAAGAACTCAGATGCAAAATTGAAATGTGAAAGCACCTTTCTTCCCATATTTTGCCAAAAACTGTGTGAACATTTGTTATTTATTGTCCCACTACAGAACAAAGATAAATCTCTTAAAGCATAATCCTAAAATTCAAGAATATGAACCACAAAAATGTTTTCAGGATACTAGAACTGAGGTCTTGTGTCACCTCCAAAAAAGGAAATGTTTAATGAGATGAAATGAAGAGTCAAGTGGCTTAATCGATAACACTGCATGGTAACTAAGTGATCACTGAAAATCTTAAGTAGTTGATTCACAATCCCAAAATGGTTGGTTGGCTCTTTTACCTCTGAGCGGCACTTTTTGTTACACAACACAATGGGCAAAATGGCCAGGTCACAAAGACCCTGAGGGTTCAGAGAAAGTTGGGAGAAGGGGGCATACTGGACATTGTTGGGAGACAAATGGTAGCCTCCCATCACGGCCATCCAGAATGTTCTTTAATGTGCACTAGGGTATGGCTCTCCTGTACCTGCACACAAGGCCATGACTTTATATACCATCTGATGGACACCGGCCTTTCTAAGCCCACATTGGGGATCCAAGTTGGTGTCCCCTATTGACTGAGTGCAAGGCAGGGAGTTTTGTGAAAATAAATCACAATGATGACCGAGATGGGAATCGAACCTGGGAACTGTAGCTTATGAGTCTGGCACACTACTGTCTGAGCCCCCCCCCCCCCCGGATGAACAAAAACAAAAACATTGATATTTTCTGCACAAATATATAAAAGAAATATTTTCATAATAATACACTTCATTTTACATTGTTATTCAAACTATGTTTTTTTTTTTAATTTTCTTGAATACGAGGACACTGTGATGGTCCACCCATTCACTTTTACTTTTCCTTAACCAGTTTTACTTTATTTAAGTTATATTTATAATTTTGGGGATTATTTCAGTTGGACTTAATCACATTTCTTTCTTCTGATTCGCTAAAGGAGTTGCACATGAGCAACTCTGACTTTTGATTGATAGCCGCTAATGCACAGTTTAGGACCTGCTCCCTCTTGCATTATAGCTAGTGCGCGATCATCAGATTATGCAAATGTTTTTCCCAGTGTGCAACACACGTGTCAAATGCACACCGCATGTAATACTAAGTGACGTTAGGTCACAGGGTAGTAGGAGAGAGTGTCAGTAAGAGAAAGGATGTTAGTAGAGGTGGAGCTTTTAATTGCTTCAACTTTTGTATTCATCAGTATATATGGTGAATCTTGAATTTTTTGGAAATAAACTTTGCTATATGAATATTTTGACTTTGCTATTTTTTCTCTTGAGTAACGATAATTGATTTTGATTAAGATATAATTTTAAATATTTGACAATCTTTTGATTTTTTACTCAATAAGTAATACTCATATACGTAACGAACCCTCATTTAACTTTATTTGGCAAGTTAATATTGCCTGGTACCCGATATGCTATCCAGAGTTTTAATTTAATTTGGATCAGTCAAAAGGTCCAAAGTAAAGAAGTTTAATAATCTTTTGGAGTGTTACAGCACCTCTTTGTGAGAAATGGGTGCAATGACCCCCTGAACTCCTTTTGCATGGCCCTTGTTAATGACATATTAACTTATAAAACTACAAGCAAAATTTCAATTTGTTATGACAGATATTGTATTGCTATTTATTACATTCTTTTCACTACTGTGTTCAAATGTTATAGTCATATTTACAAAAGATTAATATCATTTTTCTAAAATGATAAGTTGACAATAAAAAAATAAACCTTATTATTTGTTATAATACTAGCAAATAAAATAATAACATTGTCAACTGATCTGTGAATATGATACATCGAAATTACACATATGTATGTGTGTAAAAAAAGTCCATGTCTAGTGGTTAGTGTACCTGACTATTAAACCAGCAGGCATATCCCTGTCTATGTATATGCATGCTGTATAAGAAACCAAGATAAGTCCAATAGAACTTCTAGATCTTTCTTTATTCCATCCTTTGTGTAGGGTACCTTCTACCTTTTTTCAACATGAGTGGAAACTTATTTATTACAGTGGGAAATGGAATTTGCTGCACAGCATCAATTTTAGAATCACTAACCTTTCCTTTGAATCAATATCGTAGTCACCAATTTGTATTCTTTTCTAAGGTCATTTCAGCATCACTTTGATTAATTTTACAGACTGAATTGCATCACCAAATTTTTTTTTTTTGACTAGCCATAATGATTAAAAAACTTGCTCAAAGAAATAGAAAACTAACTGTTGACAAATTTTACCTAACAGTACATCTGGTTCCTAGAGGCCCAGATTAATTAATTCTTCATGTCAGTAGCATGAATGTGGTACAGCATTGACAGACAATTAAAAGATAGCAAAGCACAAATATTATCAACCAAGAATTCCCAAAAGAAGCATCATGATAATGAAATTAAGATTCCCTTGTCAATTAGTTTGCTTGGGCCCTTAGAACGTGTTCCAATTACATTTTGGATCTGGGAAATATTTGCATTTTAACTGTTATGAATTACTTCTATATACATTGCTCAAAAACACCAGTATTTTCCAACAATGTAGCAGTAATATTTTTTAAGCAACTATAAAGGAAAAACATCTTACCTAGTGGAGGAGCTGCAGAATCTTTCATAAAAGCAGCAGATTTTGTTTCATCTGAAAACACTTTTCGATCTTGAAGAGGTTTTCGAGAAGGAGAGCCATTTTGTTCTTGCCCAGTTACCTCATCTTCTTGGTCTCCTACCATAACAATGTTTTTTGATGAATGGCATTTATCTGGTAATAACTCTCCACCATGTGCAAACCAGTACATATCTAAGATAAGAAAACAAATTACACAAACAGTGAATAATATATTTATAAACAGATTATTATGGAACAATCTAGAGGATAGGTTATCCTACAGATGATCCAATATGACATAAATCCTCTAAAATATTATTCAAATATAATATTATTCAAATATAATGTTATCCCTATATAAAAAAAAGTCTGTGAAGAGTGTAAACTGAAACCTTACATAACTCTAGTTAACACTTGCACACCAAAGAATATATCATTTTGATCCTTTCCCTCAATGTGTCAGTGTATTATCCTGCCATCTCTGCAATTAGTATCACACAATAGTCATATTTTTTAGAGGAATGAAGATTTTGCACATTTATATTTAAATCCATATATATTTCTTCCATACTACAGACATTTTCCAAGACTTTATGAACTTCTGTGGTTATAAATGTTTGCAGTAGAGTGTCTGTGCAAATTAGTAAAATTTTAAGTTTCTGATCCTCATTGGATGCAATCTCACTGACTAAAAGGTTGCCAAGTTCTTTCCACGATTCTGTTGTTCGTTCATCTTGCCTTTGATCCAGTGTTCAGAAATGAAAAGAAAAACATTATATTTTTCATAACAGCCAAACACTTAATATTTTTTTGTTATAGCAAAAATAAAATTTTATAATAATGTTATGTTAATGTTGTTTTAATTTTGCAGTTCCCACAGTCGTGTGTTCGAATCTACCCAGCTCAAGGCAATTTTTCTCCTATACCCAGCATTAGTAGAATACAGTGAATATAGTGGTTTGAATATAAACCATTGGATTCCTGTGAATGTGAAAGATTATTAAAAATACTATTTCTGTGACTAGTCATTTTTTCCACATTCTGATGATGAAAAAAATGAGTTTTTTTTAAATATTATTACTTAAAATTAACTATTACTTCCTTAACACCAGCTTGCAGTGCTGATTCCTTACAAAAAGAACTGTGTTACATATTGGGAGGGTTGGTCAAGCACTAACTGGTGTTACCTAAAAGGATGAAATTTATACTAAAACAGCATTACATAACTTATGGATGATTTCTTAGTACAGTGGTACAAGTAATAATTGAAAAGTTTATGATGAATACTTTAACACTAATGTTTTGGATATATTGGTTTGTAAGATTCAAAGCATACAAAAAAAAAACAGCATTTTCAACCAATCTTTACCAAAAAAGTGAATAAAATTGTGACAGTGATTTCAGATTTTTTTCGAAAACTATTGGTTGTTTTACCTCCGAGTTGCACTTTTTTTGCACACAATGGCTAAATGGCTAAGTCACAAGAACCCCAAAGGCTCAGAGAAGATTGGAAGAGGAGATTCAATGGAACAGCTGTTGGGAGACAGCAAGTATTCTCCTGTCAAGATCATCCAGCATATTCTTTAACGTGCACAGAGTATGGCTCTCCCACACAAGGGGTCATGGATTAACATCCTATCCAATGGACGCATCTTTTCAAGCCCACTGATGCCCCGTACTGACTGAGGGCAGAGCGCAGGGAGTTTTGAAGAGATAAATCTCAAGGTTGACCCAGCTAGAACTCGAACCTGGGAACTGCAGATTACGAGCCTGGTACACTAACAACTAACACTCCCTCCCAAGATTCTAGATAGGAAAAAATGAAAAAAATTATACTATTAAAAAGACCTTCTTGCTCAAAAATTAATTTAAAATAATTTAAAATTCTCTGTCATTGAGCAATAAAATTTTAGGGTTTATTATTCTGTTACAAGTAATAATCCTTTTATTATTCTATTATGTGCAATAATGAAATAAATGAAAAAGCTGCATTTTCCTACCCATACCCCTTTAAGGATAAGGAGGCTAATCATTGTTGCCAATGTAAACAAAACCTGCTGAGTAGTTAGGAAACATGCATTTATGTTAGGTAGGTGGAGGGTGACTTACCACCAAAATTTCTAGCATAAATAGATCATTTGCAATGTTTATTTAAAGTTTTGACACTTTTCAACTTTTTTGCCTGTTAGAGGATGCTATTAAAGCTGAGATTCAAAAAATGTGAATAATAATATTTCATTAATATCTATACAAACCAAAAAGAATTTTTAATTTATCACTAAAAACAAAAAAGTTGTACATTTATAGACAGATGAGCAACTTTCTTGAAAATATTAACTTAAACTATGTTTTTTTAAACATCTTACCTTTTGTTGGTGACATTTTGGCACCTGTGGGGGACTTGGCCATGATTAAAGGAGAATGTGGTACACCAAATTCTAAAATGGAAAAGATAAAACCTTTAGAAATATGCTTCAGAATGTAAATAGATTCTTAAACATATTATTAACAATAAAAAAAAAATACAGAAGAGTTTTAACAAAAAATTTAAACAATATTTCCTTCTAAATTACTGAAATATCATAGTTCAGTGTTGTAAAAATAGTAAAACCTTCTCTAGTTTGCATAAGATAATGAAAAGTGATCACTGATGAAGAAATTCTACCACCACTAAAATCGTTTTAAAGAATAGAATGAATTAGAAATATTTGCAGAATTTTAAATTCATTGTTATAATTCCAGTTACAGTCAAAATTATCTGTTAATGTCTACTAGTTATTCAAAAATTAACTGTTTGAAGTGAACAACAATTACCTGTACCTCAATTACAAAAAATATTATGTAGTGATTTTGTATGAAATGTTTACCCATCATACTTTTTATTTCTTTTTCAGATTTTAATCTGAATTTTAATGTCTAAGTTTAATTTTTAAATGTATCAGATACAGAATCAAGATAAACAGTAGATAAATGCAGCTTTCTTTCCATTCCAACATACTGTATTTTAACATCATTCTTATTTACTTTTCCACACATTTTTTTAAATTCTGAAATGGAGAAATTATAACATGAATCATACTTATATATCTACTTAATTATCATACAGAACTAAGACACTAAAATAAACTGTAGTAAAAATACTGTTGCAGTTGAAAGGGAATAGCATATGACAAAATGACATGAATTCTGCAATTTGAATACCAGCAAAAAAAAAAAAAACTGACAAATTTAACTGGATTTTTAAATGGACAAAGCTTTTTTAGTTACTAGAAGGAGACTATTACACCATGTTTAATGTCACTAGAAGCCAGCTGAAATTTTTGTGAGCTATGCATATAGGTTTTAAAATCCAGTTGTTGTGGGATGTCATAATATGGTGATTACCCTAGTAGCCATCCTGAAAATTTTAGTCCACAGACAACTAAGCTCCTGGAATTTTGTTTCACCCTGGACTACCTAATGCTCATATCTGATATTTGTTGTTGCTTGCTATCCAACATGATGGAAGAGAATTCTAAAAGTCAGTGTTTCTCCAGTGGGAAAAAAATTATAGGAACAGCCAGCCAGTAAAGTTTGCCAATCTGCAACTCTGAAAAAGCAATACCACTACAACAGAGAATGAATGAAAGATTGTTTAAAATTGAAATAAAAATATTAGACTACTTTATTTTTTATTTATATTTTTTGTTACTTTGCATTGTTTATTTTAATGCAGTGTTATTAAATGTACCAAAATGGTGTACATTCTCAAGAAACAAAGAAAATCTGTCTTGAACTGGGTGGGATACTTCCAGCTTGACATGTTATCAGGATGTTATCCTGATAACATATACTGTGTGATTTACTATTAAGCTACTAGCTGATGAGCATGATCTCTTCCACTGATGGCTATAAGTCTTTATACCATGAAGTTAGTCAGTAGAAATAGTTTTAACTATAACTGAAGAATATGATTAAAAAAGCACTCTTGAACATATTCACTTAATCATCATACACACGCCAAGCCCTATATTGAGGCCATATCCCTACGTTTAGGGTATAACTCAATAAACTGATGTTAAAAAGAAGCTAAAACAATTTACTACATATTTACAATACCTGGAAGTCTTCCTCATGTTCTGCAAACCATTCTCAACATATTTACAATACTTGCACAATTATCATAATTTCAAATAATATTTGTTATCTGATTATGGAAAGATGATTGAAGTATGAAGATTGCAACTGAATATCTTCAATATTATAACCAAGCATATAATAAAATTTTCAAACACATAAACACAGCAAAAAAAGTCAATGTCCTTAGGAATAGATGTATAATATTTTATTTGTTGATGCACAGTTTACAAAAGAAAATATCCCTATATTGAGGGTATAACTCAACAAACTGATGTTAAAAAGAAGCTAAAACAATTTACTACATATTTACAATACTTGCACAATTATCATAATTTCAAATAATATTTGTTATCTGATTGTGGAAAGATGATTGAAGTAGGAAGATTGCAACTGAACTTATTTGATTTTTAAATATAATCACAGACCTTCTACTTTGGCGTATATACTTATAGTTTCCTGTGGCAAGCAGCTGCTTGAGGAAGTATTAACATTTTTTTTATTTAAAGAAGCAATACAAATATGCAAGTCATGTAATATCAAATGTGATAAATAAAAAAAATAAATACCCCCTCAGGCAGCTGCTTGCCAACAGAGGTCTGACAGGAGCCTGTCAGTTTATATGCCAAAGTAGAAGGTCTGAGAGGATGGCAGGACCTCAGCAGAAAAACGACACATACATCCATGCCTTATCTAGGGCTCAAATCCCTGAATCCATCTTGGCTACTGGTCCATTAGATCAGTAGCCAAGCATGCTAACCACTTGGCCATGGGAAAGTAGGTATAAGTTGCATGTTTTTTTAAAAAATATTACTATCAATACACTGAAGAGGCAAAACATTATGACCATCTGCCTAATATGATGTTGGTCCTCCATATGCCACCAAAACAGTTCTTACCCAGGGAGACACAGAAGCCATAAGATTTCTGAAGGCGTCTTGTGGTATCTGGTAACAACACGTTATCAACAGATCCTTTAACTCTTGTAAGCTACGTGGTTTAGCTGCTGTAAATTGGATATGCTGTTCCAACACAAACCACAGATGCTCAATTGATGTCAGGGGAATTTAGAGGCTAGGGCAATACCTGGAAGTCTTCCTCATGTTTTGCGAACCATTCTCAAACAATCCAGGCAGTGCGGCATGGCGCATTATCCTGCCGAAAGAAGGCACTACGAGAGGGGAATACTGTTGCCATGAAAGGATGCCTGGTCTGCAGTAATGTTTAGGTAGGTGGTAGATATCAGAGTTTCCTGCACAAGAATGACTGGACCTAGGGTTTGCCACCAGAACATTTCCCAAAGAATTAAACTTTCTCCACAGGTTTGTTTTCAGCGAACAATGCATCCTGGTGCCAACACTTCCCCAGATAAATGATGCACACGTACCAAGCCATCCATATAGTGCAACAGGAAACAAGATTCATCAGACCAAACGACCTTCTCCCAATCATTCAAGGTACAGTTTTGATGCATGACCATTGTAGGCACTTTCGACGATGAATTGAGGTTAACATGGGCACTCGGAGTGGCCTGCGGTTACACAGCCCCATTTTCAGCAGGGTTCAATATACTGTGTGTTGTGACACATTACTTCCTCACCAGTATTCAAATTATGAACGAGTTGCACCACAGTATCCCTTCTGTTGGCTTGTACCATACGGGATAGCCTTAACTCACCTCTAGCATTAATGAGCTGTGGTTGGCCTATACCTTGCCAAAAGTTCCTGGTTTTTCCCTCCTTGGACCACTTTTTAAAGGTACTAACCACAGCTGACCGTGAGCACCCCACAAACCTTGAATTCTCAGAAATGTTCAGACCCAGTTGTCTGGCTATTATAATTTAGCCTTTGTCAAACTCATTGAAGTCCGCTGCCTTTCCCATCTGAAGAAAAAGAATAACATTGATTAACAGAGCTCCGTATCAGGTGTTATTATTCTGTTTCATGACCTTCAGATGCGTCGTCGTTTACCTGCTGTTGCTTCGATTTGCATAAAGACGTGCTGGTCAATGTTTTGGCTCTTTGGTTATATTGATACTGTAGGAATATGTTTAACATCCAGCAATCACAGTACCTGTGGGTTATGAAAAATCTTGAGCATAGAGGAAAAATTACATTGATTTGGGTGAAATATGAACCCATAACCTCCTGATAACATGTCATGTGTTCTACTGTTGAGTCAGTAGCCAGTCAGCAAAATCTTCTATATTGAATCTGTCAATAACTATAAGCTTAATAACCATGTAGTGAGACAGTGGAAGTAGTTTTGATTGCAACTGAAGAATTTATCAATGAAGAACTCTTGGCTAAATATTATCAAAAAGGAATGTGTTTGTATCCCACTCAGTTCACAATATTTCCTCCACACTCAAGATTGTTCACAGACTACAGGCACTCGACTTACCTGTGATTACTGGATTAAACATTGTACTTTATTACTGTTGTGTGTATTTTGAAGTCCAGGAAGCTTATGCCCAGTCTATTACATTGATTCTTATGTCAATAACTGCTTCACTACTTATCAATCTATTATCTGTTACACTTTTCAAGAACATAACCCCAACAAATAATAAGGTATGACTGTAGTTCATAAACATAAATATTGCTTAAATATTGCAGGTGTTGGAGAAAACTAGGCATACCCAGCTGAGGAGTGATCAACCACACAGGGTCTTGGTGCTGACCATATATAAACTTACTGGAATGGACTGGAATTAGGCTCTGAGCTTGATTATGGATCTTGAATTTGCTGCACTGGTGGGCTACTGTAGAGGGAAAATCTGCCACTGGGTTTTTGTTTGTTTGTGGGTTGACAGCCCCACGTGAATAGATTCACAGGATATGTTTTATCAGCTGGTAGATAATCATGAGCAAAGGTCATCACAGGCACCTGAACTCTTGCTTCTATGGGCATAATCAAATTCTACATTGGAGGAAGTCTTCTAGTGTAGATGGCTTCAGCCTTTAGTGGCAGGGAAACGAGTCTTTGCCCCATGCATGCGATTAGGGAGCTTATTTCAAAATTATCCCTATTTTTAAAAAAGTGATTGCAGTTGTTGTGATTACTATAGGGGTACCAGCTTACTTTCTGTTCCAGGTAAAGTTCTTTGCATGATTGTGCTTAATAGAATTAAGAATCTGGTTGACAGTCAATCGCGTAATGAGCAATGTGGATTCAGAAGTGATAGGGGATGTGTAAATAAGATATTTTCACTCAGGCAGATTCTTGAGAGATGTTTAGAGTTTCAGAAACCTTTGTTTACTAGCTTTGTTGATTTCAAAAAGTCTTTTGACTCTTTTGATCATCATAATCTGTGATTGATTGTGAGATCATATGGCATACCAGACAAGTTAGTTTACATAATGAAAGTTCTCTATAATAACATTGATTGGTTGGTTGTTTGGGGTTTAATGGCGCATCGGCAACAAGGCCATAATGCGCCAAACAAAAGACAATATAAAAGATAAAAGACATAGAAACCCGCAACCAAAATTAAAAATATATTTTCAACATTATAAATTGGTAAAATAACAAAAAAACAGGTGCATAGAAACAGAGTAAAACAACTGTAGAAATACTAAATAAAATAATCCCAGGTGTAAGAGACCTGGGATAAATAATGCGATTAAAATATCCAGTATAATTAGTATATCAAATTCGATTAAAATATCCAGTAAATTTTAAAAATTGAAAAACAGCGGTAAAATGACAATGATCTGATAAAAGATGTCCGAGTGTAAGGGGCTCGGACGTAAAATCATGGAAGTTAAAAAACATACGTCGTTCGAGGTTAAAACAATGACATTCAATTAAAATATATTTAACTGTTAAAACAGTGTCACAAAACTCGCACTTAGGTACTGAGTCCGCCTTAAGAAGAAAAGAGTGGGTTAAAAACGAGTGACCTAAGCGGAGCCGAGCAAGGACAACTTCCTCCTTACGATTCCTGCGAAAACAAGACTGCCACGGTTTGACAATGGGCTTGATCTCGAAGAGCTTGTTAGCAATCTGTGCAGACCAAGATCTCTGCCACTGTGCCCGGAGCTCGATGGTGAAACGCTGCCGGAAATCCACATATGGAACCGGCAATGGAGAGTCGGACAGGGGCGTGGCTGACCTGGCAGCAGAATCTGCCAAATCGTTGCCCCTGATTCCGACATGACCGGGCACCCAACAGAAGAGAATCGTGGTGGTGGCTGCCAGACGATGGAGCTGCTGGCGGATCTTGGAGAGAACAGGGTGAGGCCGATGCCTCACCGAGATCAAAGCCTGTAGCAAGCTAAGCGAGTCGATGTAAAGCACACACCGACGATGATGCTTAGCTGCTATATGGTCCAAGGCAATGCTGATAGCATGCAACTCAGTAGTGAAGATGGAACACTGCTGTGGGATCTGGTCTGCAATGATTACATCACAGCAGACCATGGCTGATCCCACAGAAGAGCCGGACTTCGAGCCATCTGTGAAGACAGGCAAGAAGTCCGGGTGCGCAGCACGATGGCTGGCAAAGAGTTGCCGGTACACACAGTCGGGTGTAAAGGCCTTCCCCGTCCTGCACAGGGAAAAATCGCAGGAAGGGGAAACAGCGAGCCAAGGTGGAAGTGGCTCAGCTGTCGACTGTGCAATGCTATCGAGACTGGTATTGATGTCTCGCAGGTAACCTCGGACACGCAAACCGAAAGGACGAATGACAGTCGGCCAATTCTGGTATAACATTTCCCACCTGGGACTGAAAACGCAGTCCCAAGTGGGATGGCCTGGCAGGGATCGCAATTTTGATGCATACTGCAGGGACAACTGCTGACGGCGAATAGATAAAGATGGTTCATCGGTCTCAACGTAGAGACTCTGGACCGGCGAAGTGCGGAAGGCCCCCGTGCACACACGGAGGGCCTGATGATGGAGTGGGTCCAGCACCTTCACCACCGAATCCCGGGCGGAGTCATACACCTGGGATCCATAGTCCAGTTTCGGCCGGACAAGTGCACGGTAAAGGCGGAGCAAAGAACATCGGTCCGCCCCCCAAGAGAGGGAAGAGAGGACCTTGATGATGTTCAATGCCCGCATGCACTTGGACCTGAGATGTCGAATATGTGGTAAAAAGGTCAATTTCCGGTCGAAGATGAGACCGAGAAACTTGGTCTCCGCCACAACTGGAATGATCTTACCCCCGAGCCGCAGCTCGGGGTCCAGATGAAGATTACGCCTGCGGCAAAAGTGCACACAAGCGGTCTTCTGTGGGGAGAACCGGAACCCATTGGCCGTCGCCCAAACCGAGAGATTGTTCAGGGCAGTTTGCAGTTGTCGTTCAATGACCCTCATGCTGGACGATGAGCAAAAGATGCTAAAGTCGTCAACATAGAGGGCATTGCCTACAGTCGGAGGAAGTTGCCATGTAATGGAATTTATCTTGACAGCGAAAAGCGTAACACTCAGGACGCAGCCTTGAGGCACCCCCTGTTCTTGGGGGAAAGGCCGCAATAGAGTGTTGCCGACACGGACTCGAAAAACACGAGAAGATAAAAAGTTCGCGATGAAGATCGGCATGTGACCTCGGAAGCCGAAGCTGTGAAGGTCACGAAGAATGCCGAATCTCCATGCCGTGCCGTATGCTTTTTCGATGTCGAAGAAAACTGACACCAGCTGCTCTCGTCGTAAAAAAGAATTCCTGATCACCGATTCGAGGCGTATCAGGTGGTCTAAAGTAGACCGGTGCCTGTGAAAGCCACACTGGGTGTTGGAAAGAAGGCCGTGATGTTCCAAATACCAGGCCAGCCTGGTATTTACCATCCTTTCCAACACCTTGCAGACGCAGCTCGTCAACGCAATTGGACGATAATTGGAAGGAATCTTGGGATCTTTGCCTGGCTTAGGGAAGGCCAGGACGATGGCCTCCCACCAGGAGTCCGGAAACTGCTCCTCGATGAAAATATGGTTGAAGAGTCGGAGCAGTCGATCCTTACTCGATGGTGAGAGATGTTGGAGCATGGCATAATGGACATTGTCTGGCCCCACAGCAGATGCACGAGAAGTGTGCAGAGCAAGGCGAAGCTCCTCCGCTGTGAATGGCCTGTTGTAAGACTCCAGGCCATTCGAATGGAAGGGCAGCGGAGAGCGTTCGGCCCTGCTTTTCTGGGCCAGAAACTCGGGGGAGTAGGAAGACAGAGAAGAGATGGTGGAGAATGACTCCCCCAGAACGTCGGCAATTGCCTGTCCATTGTGCTCCAGGATCGATAATGAGTGGGAAGTGTACTTCCCACCCATCTTCCGGACCTTATCCCACACGACCTTAGAACTGGTCGTGCGGGTGATAGAAGATGTATATTTCATCCAAGATTCCTTCTGGCTCTGGCGCCGGACGAAACGGGATTTCGCCCTGGCGCGTTTGAATGCTTCGAGGTTGGGGGACGTCGGATATCTCCGAAACACCCCCCAAGCCTTGTTCTGAGCCTTACGAGCTGCGGTGCAGTCGGGATTCCACCACGGTTTTGGGAACCATGGAAACCGAGTCGAGGTCTGAGGAATAGTAGAGGCAGCTGCATGGACGATGCAGTCCGTCAACTCCGCCACTGCAACATTGATGGGCTCCTGGCTGACAGAGTGCTCATCGAGCTCAGACAAGAGCTCGAAGCCACTCCAATCAGCCCGATCAAGCCTCCACCGGGAGACACGCGAAGGGCTGCAAGGCCCCCCACGAGAGATGGTACACACCACGGGGAGGTGATCGCTTCCGTAGGGATTGACCTCGACCTCCCATGTAAAGAGTGGAAGGATCGAGGAGGAGCAGATCGTGAGGTCAATGGCAGTGAATGTGCGGGTTGGGGAGTGAAAGTAGGTACTGACACCGGTGTTCAACAGGGAGAGCGATGGATCCAGGAGACACTGCTCCAAGACTCGGCCCCTCCCGTTGGTGTCAGCACTGCCCCAAAGCGGACTGTGGCCGTTGAAGTCCCCCATGATGAGGAAGGGGGACGGTAGCTGCGAGACGAGGTCATCAAGGTCATCCCGGAAAACGATGCTTCCGGGTGGGAGATAGACAGAACAGACAGTCAACGAAAATCCCACAAAGAGGCGGATGGCAACCGCCTCTAAATGTGTGGTGAGGGGAATGACCTGGAATGGAGAATGGTTGCTCACGAGGATGGCAACACCTCCGTGAGCTGGACCATCTCCATCCCGGTCCCGGCGAACGAGAGAAAAGTGCCGGATAGTGGGATTGTTGGCTGTCTGCAAGAATGTCTCCTGAAGGCACACGCAGAGGGGTTCGTGTGCCCTCAGGAGGACCTTGATGTCGTCAATATTCCTCTGGAATCCACGACAGTTCCATTGAAGGAGTGTGGCCATCTCAGGTCTTGGAAGAAGTGGCGGACGACTTACGATTTATTTTAACCGTCGCCAGCGACGGTTTTGGAAAATTAGGGCGGTCGGTGTCCATGTCCTCGGAGTCATCCGAGCAACATGGATCAGAGACCGCTGAACGTGAAGGAGGTAAAATTTTCTTTTTGGGCCCCCGATGGGGGCCCCTTGGGTTTTGTAGGTCTTGCTGTCTGTGGGCGGGGTGGAGGGGGCCTTCCGGAGGTGGAAGTAGAAGGCACAGACACAGGAATAGAAACCGGTGTCGATGTCGAGATTGACACCGACGTCGGCTACGCCTGCGTCAAGAGGTACCTAGCAGCAGGCGAGAAAGATTCAGCTGGTGGAACGCTGATGTCGGTCTGCACCGCCACGGAAGCCGTCGTAACGATGGGCTTTCCGGCCACCGCACCGGCATAGGAGACCTTGCCAGGTGGGGTAGGCGGTGCAGCGAGCTTTCTCGCCTCTGGATAGCTGATGTTGTGGAGGGTCTTCAGGCATTGTACCTCTTTCTCCTCCAGCCACTTCGGACAGTCGCGGGAGTACGCCGGATGCTCACCACGGCAGTTGACACAGCATGCCTTTTCTGCTGTGTAGTCAGGTTCAAGATGATCCTGACTGCCACAACGAGCACAGGTGGGCTTGCCCCGGCATGCGGTGCGGGCATGGCCAAACCTCTGGCATTGGAAACAACGCAGAGGGTTTGGTATAAATGGCCGCACCTCGCACTTTAAGTATCCTGCCTTGATAGAAGTAGGCAGGTGTGGTGAGTTGAAAGTTAGAATGAGTACCCGGCTGGGTTCTAACTTTCCATTACGACGTGACGAAACCCGGTGGACTGCTATCACTCCCTGGGCTGAAAGCTCCGAGAGGATTTCCTCCTCAGAAACCTTGAGGAGGCCCCACTCGGAGATCACGCCCCGGGAGGAATTGAGCGTCTTGTGTGGAGTGACTTCGACTGCCACTCCACCAATCGCTGTAACCTTTAATAGAAGCTCCGAATGTTTGGAGCATGCAGTCTCCACCTGCAAGTCACCGGATCTTAGGCGCTTGACAGATTTCGGTTCTCCCGCAAGACCTTGAATACCCTTGTGTATAAAAAAGGGGGACATGTCCCCAAGAACCTGATCACCCGTAGAGTGGATGATCAGGAACTTTGGAGACGGAGACACACACGAAGACGAAGGCAAAGACAGAGAAGTTGGGGGTTCATGGCGAGCCCTCTTGGCGGCATTGATCGAATTTTTATGAGTTGGAGAACTCATGTTTGGTTTTAAAAAATTCAGTGCCCGTTGTCCCCACCCACCATGGAGTCCAACAAGGGGACGCCCAGTTGGGCGCCAGGGCTGCCCGGGCACCATACCCACACAGCCAGTGAGCCAAGCCCTCACTACAAAACAAAAAGGAAAAGGAAAAGAGAAACGGTGGGAAACTTGTCGGAGTTCCCACAAAAGAAAAGAAGCAACAAAGCAATAAAGTGTGAGGCAAGAGCTGGCCTCACAAAAGAAAGAAAACTACAAAATTAGTAAATGTGTGGGGAAACTCGCAAACCGTTGTCCGGACGGTGGACAAGGTTACTCACTGATCAGCATAGTTGACCCTAGCAGGACCAGCCCACCAGCCGATTGATCCTGAGGGGGCCACCCCAGGACCTCCCGTTTACCTGAAGCAGAGGCCAAAGCAGTGTATAGCAGCGGCCCCGGAAGTCGCTGCCCAGCCCCGCGACAGACAGGCTCCCCAATGGCAAAACGGCCAAAGGGGACCCCACCAGTCATGAGCTGGGGAGAGAAGACGGGGACCCCTGAGCAACTGCCAGGATCCTCCTTTCCAGGAACACGGGTCTCCGCGCACGGCAAACATGCGGGCGAGCGTTTAGGACCCTGTGAAGGTAACCGAGCCAGCGGAACCTTCACAGGGTGGTCCCCTCACCATGGACAGGCTCTCGCATCGAGGGGTTAATAACATTGAGTCCTGTATAAGAGTTGGTAAGGCTTGTAGCAATTGGTTTAGCATTGCTTCTGGTGTTCGACAAGGGTGCATTTTATATACTTTTCTCTTCAGTTTGGTTATTGATTATGTTATGTGAAATTCACTGCAAGGAAAAGATTTTGGCCCTAAATGGTCTGGAGATACAAAAATTTCTGATTTAGATTATGCTGATGATTTAGCCCTTTTGGCAAATGATGTTGATGAGATGAACTCTTTCATTAGAGCTGTTGATGAGACTGGTAGTAGAATAGGTTTGGTTATAAACAGAGAGAAAACTAAAGTGATGAAAATTGGTCAGGCAGGCTGTGATTCAGTTAATCTGAATGGTTGCAATTTTGAGCAGGTGTCACAGTTTAATTATCTTGGGAGCTATTGTAATAGATAATGGTAATGTGCGGCATGAGATTAGCAGACGAATAGGGATTGCTGCCAGGACTTTTGAGAATCTATGGAGAGTTTGGAGAAATAGGCATATACACCTAAAGGCTAAAATTAAGACTGTATAATAGTTTGGTTCTCTCTAGGGTTAGTTAAGATGTGAAACTTGGACGCTTTGTAAACAAAATAAGAGGAAACTAGATGCTTTTGATTCTAGATGCTTACACAGCATCTTGGGCATTAGGTGGTTCAACTATTTAAGTAATGATGAGGTTAGGCAAAGGTGTCAGCAACCTTCTTTGAACAGCATATTGTGCAGAGAGAGACTCCATTGGTTTGGTCATGTTGCCCGTAGGATAATTATAGATTAGCGAATAGGGTTATGAAGAGTATACCTGAAGGCCTCAGAAAGATAGGGGAGACCTAGGATATGGTGGGCAGACTAGGTAAAACAGGAGCTTGTTACAATTGGTGTGCAATGGCCAGTTGCAGCAGATGTAACTCGGGACAGATATGCTTGGAGAACTAAATTGCATGGTCTGGTTGGAGCCCATGGCTGCTTGATGATGATGATGATAAAGTCTATAAGAGGAAACAAATGGAACAAAGCAATGTAAAATGAGTCATTGATATTGATAAGTTCCTTATTACAGAGTGTGTGTATGAAATCATCTCTCAACAGGTAATATCACCTTCCAAAGGCATGCTATGAAAGACATGCCGTGATTGTGGCTATGATCTTTCATCTGTTGTGTTTTTTGCATGTTCGCAACCATATGCAACTGATTCAAATATTTGAAATTTTTTTGCCATTTCAACAATGATTCAGTTATTTATTAATTTTAATTCAGTCAATATTTCTAGGAAACCAGAGGAGGTTAAAACTTGTAAGTCACAAAAAAAATACCAAACTCAGGAAAATACTTATTATATATCATATTTTTATACTATTACACACTTATTTGCTTCAACAAATGTTTCACATCAAAAATAAATGCTAGAGAAATAATAAGATATAAACATTTCAGAAACATATTTTGAGTCATATTTTTTAGTAATTTTAATGGTTATAATTTTATGCAACTTAAAATAAGAAAATATTCTAGCCAGGCAACAATTTACCACAGAAGGTCTGAGATGCATAAAATATTCTTGTTCCCATTTATTGCTGTTTTCCTACCCAGTGACCCTCAAGAAGAAAAAAAAAATAAACATTTTTTACAGATTTGTTGTGCTTATTTACCCTATAAAAGTGTGTTGAATGAAACACACATGGTGAGGCTGTAAAGCATGCATATTTGGAATACTTTCACTTGCTGCAAGATGTTGGCCCCAGTCTATAATTGTGTTTGAAACTATGCCAACAGCAATACAGAGAAGCCTTATAAGCAGTTAATCTTGCAAGAGCCTTTCAAGTGAAACTCTTGACTGACAAATCAACTTTTAATATATTTAAATAACTGATCAATAATATAGCACCCACTAAAAATAATATTTAAATTCTTTTACAGTGAAATACTTTGAATTTCACATTTGTTTACTTAATGATGTCACATACAATAAATCATTTTAAAAATATTAAACCATTTTCTTCAAACTTAGTAACAAAAATGCATTTAATTATCATATGTTTTATAATAAGAATTAAGGCTAAAAAAAACTGTTTACTGTATTTTTATTTTGTGATTTCAAGATACAGAAAAATAATTGATATAAAAATAAATATTAAGATCTGAATAAAACTGTTCAACATTTCAATTAATGTTTGTTTAAAATTAGTAAAAAACTAGATAAACTAGAAATTTTTAATTTTATTTATATGTTTTTCACACTAGTAAAAATTTTTTAATTCTCAAATAAAATGAAAAAGATTAATAGTATTTCCTAAGGAAGTGCAAAAATGGCTAATTTGTCAAAGTTCAATAATTTACACTAATACATCATGTATCTCATTTTTAAAATTGCATATGGCTGAAGTGAAACTACATAAAATTTCATATATGACTATTTCCTGATGTGTGGAGTTTGGTCTATACAAGTATTTGAAGTAAATGAGTAAAATATACTTATTACACTAAATAAATAAAAATAAATACCCCCTCAAGCAGCTGCTTGCCACAGAGGTCTGACAGGAGCCTGTCAGTTTATTATGACTCAGTAGAAGATCTGAGAGGATGGCAGGACCTCAGCAGAAAGACAACACGGACATCCATGCCTTACCCGGGGCTCGAACCCAGGTCCCTTAGATCAGTAGTAAAGCGCGCTAACCACTCGGCACAATGGAAAAAACAATCAGCATCATGCAAAGCATATATGATGAAGCAATTATCTGATTCTGGGCATTATATAATTTAAAAAGACTTCACAATAAAATTACAATGCAGTAAATAGAGGGTTTTATATATTGAGGTTGATTATAAATTTAGGGTTTTAGTTCAAAGGCTATATTATATATCATATTCTACCATATATGAGGTTTACTTATGTGTACAAGCTTATAAGTTACTCATACTTTTTCTCTTTCATTTTTTGCAACCACAGTTCAAAACAGTCAAATTTATGACCTTAAATAGCACATTCAATTATAAAATTTAGGTTTCTCAAATGTTTGTATTCTAGTGGTGTATCGATCAGTTGAAACTTATTTTCATTGCATATTTAGCATATTCATTAGTTTGACGAACCTTTTAAAGGTAAAGTTATGCTGCTGTTAAACGTTTCAATTGCTCTAACTCATTAAATACTGAATCAATTCCCTTGAAATGCAAGATTTAAATCTTTCTTTTTAAAATATCCAAATAAGATAAATTTATGATAGTACACATTTGTTAGACTAATTTTTATAGCATTTTAATCTGGTCTATAGAAATTAAAATTAAATTCATTTATAGAGTGAATTTATTTTCAGCTTATTTCATAGAGTAAATTTATTTTCAAATTTTATTTTTCAAGGCACTTGGTTTTGCCTATTTTTTCTAAGCAATGTATATGGATCACCTAATATTTTGCCTCAAGCCATAGTCTACATTGGAGCTTTATTTCTCTAATTCAAGCCTATTCAATTGGGAACTATGGAAAACATCTTGTCAGAAGGATTATACCTGTGGCTCATGAAAACAAGAGAGAAAAATTCTCACACAAATACAGCAATTTTTGCCATTAAAACCATTAATCTACTGTAACCATCAAAGACTTGTCATTCTTAATTTTGTTTCCACCCATTTATAAGAATTTAACTGAAAATTCCCATTCTAATTTCCAAAATACATCTGTCCAATATCAAAGCTGCACAGAGGAGAGGACATACATGCCTCTGATTTTGCCCACCTCTAACTTCTAAATTAATATATTTATGAATCCAATTATTGGCATTAATTTATTAAACTATACAAAAATAATTTTGGCCTTAGTAGTTTTAATTTATTGCATAGTATGATAGTGTTAAAATAGTTTGGCGAATTAAACAGAAGAAAAGTGTTGATTTTAGTAATAGTGAAGGAAACACTATAATGAAAACTATTGTAAATATTTTTAAACAACAGAATTGCTTAAAAACATTTTAAAGTGCACGAACATTTACAGCAGAAAACTGTAAAGCAAAATTTCCCTTGTTGCATTTTAGCTTTCTTTTGGGTGAAATATATAGCACTTCATAAAAGCATATGCAGTTGAAATTGTCTATATACTTGTCTGACAACAGATTACGTGCAATAAATGCGAATTCTAAACCTACACACGTATTTCATAGCTTTTATCGTAAGACAACTGTAATTTACGTATATCAGGAAAGCAACGTATTGAATCGGATACTGACACAAAATATGAGGAAACAAAACAGTTTAGGTTCTAAAGAATCACAAATTTTCCTGTTCCAAGGAACCAATGTTATGAAAAAAAAAATGAGACACTTTACCTGGGCGAGCTGCAGTGACGAATATAGCAACAGTCACACAATAGCGATCACGGATGCCGGTATTCTCCACGACACCCTACGTCGCAAGGCCGCATTTCTTCGCAGTAATGCGTGCACACTGATACATTCTCAAATACATATGCGGACTTAACAGTTTTTCTTTCTACGTGGAAGCTTTCTTCTAACGTTTCTTCCCCAGATGTTTAACCAAAGATAAAAAAGGTGAATAGCAGGATTCAATGATAGGTTAGTTCCCCCATGCGGCCAGACGCCACGGCTACTAGGCTTACTCCACCCAGTCGTCGGTGCAGCAAAGTCGGCGTTGGTGGCGGCACCGCGATCGGCTTGGTCACTGCTGCAGGGGCCGCACCATGAGCACAACCGGCACAACACCCAGTGACGTCACACGCCAGCATCTTTATGAAATCATGGACTGTTTTTCTTCGAGTCTAAGTAAGAGCCGACATGAACAGAATTTCCTTCAAGAATTTTAAAAAGCTGGGCTGTATTGTACATAGGACCAATGACAAATTTTATAAATAGGAGAAGGTTATTTGAATGCACAAACGTTGTTTTTATACGTTCAATACAATAATAATTTTCACGAATATAGCTACAAGTTCTCAATTCCTATTTGTTTATCACATAAATCTTGCTTTTCATCATTTTATTTTTTCTGTACGTGAGATTTCCCAAAACACGGTTACTCTACTAACTGGACAATCTACCCACGATAACTGATTTATTACTGCACATACATACATATCTCTGAGAAAATTTTTCTGGGCAAGCAACTTTGGTGTACGAATGTTGTTGTGGGTTGTTTTACCTCTGAGCGGCACTTTTTTGCACACTATGGGCTAAATGACCAAGTCACAAGTGCCCCGAAGGCTGGAGGAGGGAACCCACTGGAACAGCTGTTGAGAGACAGACGGTAGCCTCTCGTCAAGGCCATCCAGCGTCTTCTTTAACGTGCACAGGGTATGGCTTCACGAACACAGGGCCACGGCTTAACGTCGCATCCGACGGACGACGGCCTTTCCAAGCCCATCGGGGTCCCATATTGACTGTGGGCAGGGCGGGGAGTTTTGCGGAGATAAGTCTCAACGTTGACCCAGCTGGGACTCGAAACTGCAGATTACGAGCCTGACACGCTACCGACTGAGCACCCCCGCCCCCCAATGTACGAACGTATCAAAAGTATATATCTTAGGTATCTTCTCGCCCCCCTAAATCGTAAGGCTATTTCTCTGCTGAGGTGTCTGCAACATCGTTCCAGCACATATTTGACAGAGAATACAAAGCTTGATGAAACTTGATATGAGAACGTGTAGGAAGTGAGAGAAGACATGAAGACGTGTAGGAAGTTGTGAAACAGAATTAGATTTGGGAGGATATATAAATAACACAAGATCAGAGAAAACTATCCCCTTACCATGTCAATCTTTGAATTCAGTGGCGTACCAAGGATTTTGGAATGGGAGATTGTTTTGACTCACCACGAGACTAAGAACTGTACAGAAGTGCCACTTGAAATTTCAGCATGCTCAAAAATGAAAATTTTCCACATTTTTTTCAAATGTGTCACTTGTCAAATCCTGACGGGAGAGGTCTGAACGTCCGTCATTGAACCTGCCTGAATTAATTCAACAAACTTACAAAAACATTTATGCTGCGCACTCAGTATCCCCCAAACTATAAATAATTTTTAAAATTAGTTTTTGGATGTATTACAGATTTCATTGTTTTTGATTTAATTTCATTTATTGAATGCCTTACTCTGTTCTCTAGGAGCAGAGTTTTCAAACCTTTTTCTTGGGAGCCTAAAAAAAAAGAACAGCTTCTAAGGCTGTTAGACCCTGAAAATTCCACAATGACAATGTAAATACTCTAAATATAAAGCAATGTATTAGTATATTTATTATTTAATACCGTTATATTTAATCACAATGATGAGTGGATAAGGCCCAAGAAAAATAAATGACATTGTTTTCAATATTTGTTTCAACTTTCATTAAACAGAGCTGGAATTGTAATAAACCTTTTAGAAACAATTTTAAATCAAAGTTAGTTAATACTGTAGTAGACACGGTTATAAATTACAGAGTATTTAATGATTGTGATATTTAAGGTGAATGATGAGCTCGTTGTTATTTCTTTCTAGCTGGGAGTCGATGATAATGTTACATGCGTATCGGAAGGGGTATTACTAACGATTCCTTTCAGGCGACTTCAATTCGTAACGCCAGAGAAACCCATGAGGGTTGAAAAGAGGGCTAATAAAAATATAACTTTTCCATTCAATTGCTGGGTTTTCAATTATCAATTTAAACCAAAAGTTAACGATTGTCGTATCTTTTTTCGTCAGTTTTAGTGTTTCTTCGCAAGTAAGTACCAGTTATTCTTGTTCTTGAAATTCATCGGCATCACAGGCTTTGTATTTACACACAAAAATGGTATTTATTATTTTTTTACCTACAGCACGAAAATTCAGTATTAAAACTGCTGCGCTACTATCCAAAGACTTTGTGGCCTATTGAAGGGCCGTGACCCATACTTTGAAAAACCCTGCTCTAAGATATATATCACTGTTGGCTAAACATGCGAGTACACGAAAATAAATAATTCATATGCTCATCTGCTTAAAATAAATAGGTAGGAATAACAAATTATATCTCTATCAAAATATACTGATCTCATTTTAAATTTCAGATGTGATGTTCTCGTTAAAGGTCGCGTCTCATGAAAGTTACGCCACAGTAATAACGTACCAAAAAAAATCATAATTAGAAACAGAATTAACACAAAGAGAAATAACTGATTCAGAAAGGTATATATATTAAGATTAATGAACAAAAATAAAATAGTTTAGTCTTAATATGAATAAAAATATAATAGTTTAATTTGAAACTTAATCACTATCCGAGCTGTTTTAGTAAATCAAAATAGCATTTCGATCCGATCGAAATGCCATTTTGATTTACTAAAACAATACTAAAACAACTCGGATAGCGATTAAGTTTTTAATTTAACTCAGCTGTGTTAAATCTGTTATAAAATACAGTACTTTAGTCTCATATGAACAAAAGTAAAATAGTCTTTACCAAAATATAT
The DNA here is from genome assembly GCA_038380435.1 of Ryuthela nishihirai. Lineage (NCBI taxonomy): Eukaryota > Metazoa > Arthropoda > Arachnida > Araneae > Heptathelidae > Ryuthela > Ryuthela nishihirai. The sequence continues at coordinate 47,737,264 of JAWZYU010000024.1, read as the reverse complement.
CTTTACGTTGGTGGAGGATCTGGGTGTTGAAGGATTTATGCCTACTATTTACAAATATTCGGTTTCCTTTTTTTTGCATACATATTAAGCTTCTTGGACTCAGCGGTTGCGGAACTCCGGTAAAGTCATAATCCCCATAAAACGTTTCTCCTTCGAGGAAAAAGGCTTTCTACTATATAAATAACACAAGAAATCCAACTTCGTGACGTAAACAAAACCAGTTTTAAAAGCACAAAGCAATGACTAACAACAGCTTCAAATATGTGTTCGGCAAAAAATATAAAACAGAAGTGAAACGGTTGGTCACAAAAAAAAAAATTCTTTGCGTAAGCATAAAAGCATCTTGCTTCCTACAGTTCCTACAGAAAGGGAGTCAACGAATTTTATTGCTAAAAGAAAGTATATTTCATTTCCTACAGAACAACACTAAACTTTGCTAGCAAGGCAATACGAATTCTCATAAAAATTCTTCGACACTTGGCATTGGAGCAAGCATTCCCAAAGGAAATTCTTCATCTTTTGCCAGAGTCAAAAGAGTGAAACACATTTTAAACCAAACTTGTTCATCTTTTATATTAACTCTAGTCCTCTTGATCGCAACATATTAGGCAGCATTATTCGTACACATTCATATTTATCCCAATTTTATTCATTCCATTACAAATACCAAAAAGCAATAATAGTTACCTTCAGCTAATTGCAACCAATGCTAACGTGAAACAGTCACTTTCAAAATGCTAATTTTATCCTACGGTTGACAACAAATGCAGGTTAAAATATGTAATAAAACAAAATGTTCACTTTCTCAACAAGTGCAACAAGAAAAATAAGTTTATCTACTTCCATATCCTAGCCACCGACATATAGGTATCTGCTATTACAATCATACAAACATTCCAAATAACTGGAAGAACATTGCAGAAGGAGAGCACTCGTCTAATGTTATTCAAGCACAATTCCGAAGAAATGAGGTTAAACGCTTTACTATCTACGATTATGGCTATTGTAGAAGCTGCAGTATACATTTAATTAAATGCACAGATGTGCACTCAGAAGAGCTAAAGAAAAAATATATATATAACTGTAGAGCTAGAGAATGGGAATTTCAGGGTATGGGTGGGGATGAACCAGAGGGCAACTGTGAAAAAAATTACTTTAAAACGCAGATTAAATGGAACAAGAGTAATTTAGATGGTCATTAAGATTATTAAAAACATACCACATCGAAGAAGAAAATTAAGGTTCAAGTCTATCATTTATGATCAGGCAGAAAACAATACCTGGCTAAGACAATATTCATAACGGGTTTAGCTGTAAATATTTGAGAAACTAGAATATGTTAAACCTGTATTCTAAAAAAAGCCACCGACAGAACTAAAAACATTACTTTCTTATGCGTAATGAAACTAAACTTGCAAGCAGGAAATTTTCAAATGCCAAAAAGCAACCTTTTTCTAACAATAGAAATTTTATTTAACCTTTTGTAGAAAGAGGTTGTGTTGTTTTACCTCTGAGAGGCACTTTTTTGCACACCATGGGCTAAATGGCCAGGTCACATGGACCCCGAAGGCTCAGAGAAGGTTGGGGGAGGGGACCCACTGGAACAGCTGTTGGGAGACAGATGGTAGCCTCCCGTCAAGGCCACCCAGTGTATTCTTTAACGTGCACAGGGTATGTCTCTCCCGCACACGGGGCCACGGCTTAACGTCCCATCCGACGGACGGCGGCCTTTCCAAGCCCACCGGTGTCCCCTACTGACCGTGGGCAGGGCGGAGAATTTTGCGGAGATAAATCTCAACGCTGACCCAGCTGGGACTCGAACCTGGGATGTGTTTAAAACTCTTGTGTATTTAAATGTTGTGTTCCCCCAGTTTTTTTTGGTAAGCAACCTAAAATTCAAATTCCCATTCGTGACTTAAATAGCAAAGGTACCTTATAGATTAACAGGCTGGGTGAAGAACCTTTTTCGACACTGAGTTAAAGAACTTCTGACTTAAAGCTTCAGTGATGATCTAAGAACACTGAACTCCAAAAAGTAAACAAAAATCTATTCTAAAATATATTAAAGAAAAAATATAAACTATTTATAAATTTACCTTCTATTTATTTATTTTTAGTACTAGTTCACAGTTTTTTTTTTATGTTACTCCAGAGGCCTAAGTAGAATATAGTGACTGTGATCCATTATATTACTGGTTGCCAAAGTGAATCTCGGGCATAATTGCGTCGCCATCGTATGAAAATTTGCATAGTCATATAATGGAAATATTTGTCGTCTGGTGCGTGGTTTAACTGACAAGAGCGCTCTGGCAAATATCTAGAGTTGCGAGTTCAAGTAACCCGCAACTCTCTAGATCAGTGGTTCTCAACCTTTTATGCTTCACGTGCCCCCTGGAAATGTGTATGTAACTGGCGTACCCCTTGTACTGATAGATAAAACTAGTTCTGTATAACAATGGGAATAAAATAAAACATATGTATTGTTATTAGGTCTAGCGACTTTTGAGCTCTCACGGCCTATCCCAAAAAATTTTATCGCCTATCCCACATTGAGAATCCCTGCTCTAGATAATAATTTTTTTCGAATTTTTTTCAGATGAATAATTGTTCAATTCTATATCTACAGGTAATCTGTGTATTTATTAAGAAAGTTAAATTCAGTGTTTCAGTTACGTTATATTAATCTATAAATGTTATTAACTTTCCTTCGGTTTCTACTGATGCTGTACAATGGATCATTTTGTTTATCAGATAAAATCTATGGAGAATGCTACGGTTTCACAAAAAGGATGAACTCATTAGCCTGTCTACTGATACTATTTTAAACAGGAAATCTGAAAAGTGTCAGGTTACTTTGCCTTTGACATACTTGTAAGAAAGTTATCTGCAATAGTTGATAATGATACTAACAGTTTATTGTCGTTTCTGATTTCGTAAATATGTGAGCAAGTATTTCTTGTTCTCAATAGTATTAAAACGTACAGATCGTATCATCGATGTTAAGGAAGAGCTTTGTTTATTCTTGTCAACACTTTCACCCAAGTTAAAAAAATTATATTCTACCTACCATTCTTAAGAATTCAATGCAAATATTATTTACGTCAGTGTGTTTGTATATATTTATCAGTCTATAAATATACTGCCTGGCCAAATTATTGCATTCATATGCATCGTGGGCGAAGTACCATGAAACATGCAAAATTTCTTACTGGCATAAGTACTCCATGTTATTATAAAGTCCTATAAAAGCCGTAAAGGCATGGTGGAAAGTAAAGTACGACATGTATAAAAAGGCTGATCTGTCTGATATCAAAAGGGTCAACTCATTGTTGGAGTGCGGTGGGTTGGAGCGTATGTAACAGAGGTGATGGAACTCAGCGGAAAATCAAGAGGCACAATATTCAAAATACGTGGAGAATGGTAACGGTCTCAAAAAAGGTTCGCTAATCGTGGCCAGTGTGGGAGGGAAAAGGCTATGACAGACAGGCATTCGTTGGCACTAAGTGTACGCGAAACAGAGAGAGTTCAAAACCCATTTGAATGAGAACTATGCAGAGAGAATTGCAAACTTTTGAAATTTGGGAACTGTACCACAATACATACGAAGAAGTATAGGTAGGTTTTCATAATAATATGACAGGCAGTGTATATGGTGAAAACGTAACAGGGAATCACTATTCGAGAACCGTGGAGGCTGGTTCAGTCATAGCAGACACAGGCTTCTAAACCTAGTATTTCCAGATTCGACTCCCTATTGTGCCTGTGTTGAGATTTTCTCCTCCTCTAACACTGCTCTATCCGCGGTGAGAAAGATAGCGCTGATGGGGCCAGAAATGTCCCAGCCTGTCCGATGCCACGTTAAGCCGTGACCAGCGTGCAAGATAGCAGTACTCCGTGCAAGTTGTTAAAGAACCCGCTGGATGGCTTTGATAGATGACTTCCGTCTGCCTCCTAATAGCTGACAAGTGAATCCGCTTCCCCTTCCCAAATTTGATTCCTTGCGGTTCATCTGATCCGATCGTTTGGTTCATTATACGCACAAAAGTGCTGCTCAGAGATAAAGCAAACTATGGGAGGCTCGCATCTGTCCCTAAATAGAAATAGATTCCCATACTTGTGACTTGACCATTTAGCACTGTATGCAAAAATAGTGTCGCTCTAAGACAGGGATGGGCAATCTTTTTTTGTCGGCGGGCCGGATGAGAATTTTTCAGAATGCTGCGGGCCAGTTTACCTATTGCATTAAACAATCTAATAATCTGCCCCCCCCCCACGCCCAATGTCTTGAGTACACAATATGCGTAAACACTTAAATTTCCACATATACCTATTTATTTCAAAAAGAAACAGTAGTTTTTTCATTAAAATGAAAAAAAGTACATATTTTTAATTAATATTAGGATTAAATATACAAGAAATTGAAAATACACAACATAATTAGATAAAAATGAAACGCATTTTAATGAAAATTAACATCGATTCCACATAAAAATGCCATTAATTAAGCTGTATTAGAAACATCGGTACTTGCATCAAGAGCCAAAGAAAAATATTCAAATTTCGATGAAACTAAAGGTACTTTCTATATTGGCAGCAAGTTCATTTGATACATCTAATTACGATTTTGTGGGATAAATTTATATTTTCTCTGGACAAAATATACTAAAAACTGTCTGCCGGTACTCCTTACAAATTCGCTATTAGAACAATTTTTTTTAACATTTTGCAATTTTCTCACTAACAAAATTTTGCACGCACAATAGCATCGGAGTATCCAGACATTTGGGTATAAATTTTTGCGTCTTAAATGCAGCTATAAGTTTCTTAAATGTTTCTTTTCTATGTTGTCCTTGATAACTTTCATAATTAGAATGTTTATTGATATAGTTATTTGAGTGAGAGCTGAGCTCTATAACCCTTACCATGACAGGCCTGAAAATCTGAATTGTATCCTTGTGGCCCAGGCTTTTTTTTTCCAACTGTGTTCAGGCACAAAAAAAGTTAACTTTAGAATGTTTTTTGCCAAATAACTACTGAAAGGAATTATGGCATATTGTATGCCAAATTAATCAGCATTTGATTCTGGATTTTCTGAAAATAAAATATTTAACAAAAAAAACTAGTTTTGCTTTAATAGGGCTTTTATAAAGGCATGTAGTCAAAAAACCCATCTGGCAATGCAAATAAAATTTATTAAAAAAAAAACTAATAGAAATAATTATAATGCATATGAATAGAAAGGCTATTTATTTCTGAATAACAAAAAAATTATCTTCAATCAAAAAAATTACTCTATTTTCATAATTTTCTTCTCGGTACCATACTTTGAGAAAAATCCAAGGCTTTTTCCAGTCAAATAAACAGGTCAACTTTAGATTAAACAAAAACAAACAGATGAACAAAAATAGGTCGTGTTATATATCAAAATAAAGAACATTAAATTGGAATTAAGAAAATGACAAAAATAAACAGAGACAGGTAAATAAAGTTTTATAAGCATTTTTTTAAAGAAAATTGCAAAGTTTCACTGCATTTTTTTCATTTTAAATTCAGTAAAAATTAAAATTATTTTGTATTTTCTGAAGTATTTTAATATATATAATTCGTAATATTTCTCTCATTATTTAAAACTTCCTTTTTATTTATTATATATATATATATTTTTCAAAATTATTTGGTCGTTTGTGCAAAACAACTCAAAACAGCGATTTTTTTTCCAATTAGCAAACTCTAAGACTATGGTAGCAGTGTTACAAAAATTTACTTTGCTTTAAAACAAGATTATTTAAATAAAAACTGAAAAATAAATAATTAAAAAGGGATAAAGAGCTGTGAAGAAATTAGTTGAAACTATTTCAAAGCAAATACGGTTTAATAGCTCCGAAATTTGAGACGAACACTTCGAGATCAATTTGCATTATATCAAAAATTTGACTTAGAAATTACAAATTCTGAATGCTAGTTATAAAATTACTTCAATTAAAAATAGTACTAAAAAGTCCTATCATTTAAAAAATAAATTTTTTGTTATGTCCTAATCAGATGTCTCCTAAAGTAGCTACCATTTTAAGTCGTCATGTCCTAATGATTTAATTTTAAGCCAAGCTTCAAATAATTATTCTTTCTGATTGCAGTATATATTTAAGAATCAATATAAATAATTCTAGAAATAGTTGAAATTAATATCCCAGTTCAGAATCTGAGAAGTCAGAATTCATCTGAATCACTTTCAGAGTCAATAAAATATTTTAGTTTAGAAAAAAACTCACGATTTTCTTGTTCACTAATATCCATATGATTAATATCAATGGGAATAAATAAATTTTTGTCCATCACTATTTTTTAAGATATATTTCATCAGCAAAGAAAACGCAAAAACACTTTCTAAAATATTCGATCTATACAGCCTAATATTCGCACTATATTTGAAATCAAAACCAGATGCTTGCCGATCGATATAGCGCTCCTATGACGTTACTGATCACAAGATCAAAGAAATATCGATTTCTCGCTTCGTATTCCATTCATGAAAAATATTCAATAATAGATAAAAATAATTTAGAAACGCTAGAATAGTTTTTAATTACAAAATATACTAAAATATGAAAAAACGGCTATATTTTCGTACAATCACTGAAAACTTCCAATAAAATAAATGTTCCCTTGGCACCTGAATTCATTTTATTGCGAACACAGATGGTCGAATGTTTACAAAATAAGACAATTAACTCGCTGGAGAATTCAACCAGCCAATAGGAGAATGTTCTAAATATAGAACAGCAGCTTCGGTGATAGCGCAATTTGGACTGCGCTAATAACAGCTTGAACAAGAGAATGAATGGGCTTTTTATTTCTTGAAACATCAAAGCTGGGGAATAAATTGAAAAAATTAGCATCTCTGAAATATCTATTTTACATATATATACATATAAATAAAAAAGTTCAAACTCTAATATTTTTAAAACTTTTTTATGGTACTAAGGAATGAATTTATGGTTCATGACCATATATGCAGGCTTTGTGAACCTGATTTTATAGGTCGTGACATGGTAAGTGTTAATCGGGAGCTGAACAGTACACATTCAGAAAACGCAATCTACCCCAATGCGCAAAGTCTGTCATGTGGGTTGATATCGTCGTAAATTAAATTTTGGCCACTAAAAAACACTTTCAAAAACAGTGTAAAGGCAAATTGGGAAAGAAAGAAAATTTAGTGTTCCGCAAAGGACTTGAAGAGATAAAAAACTTAATAATTTGTGCTGTAATATTCGCGGGCCACGGTTGCCCACGGCTTCTCTAGATAAAAGAATCAAAATCCTTCGGTTAGAGATATAATTTTTGCATCAATAATTTCAAAATTCTGCGTAGATTAATAAATTTAGGGGGAGGGGAAGAAGCTAAAGTCCATATTTCATTTTATATAATATTTTTCAAGTTATTAATGCATAAAAGCCGAATTGAAAATGAGACTGTTTAATTACCTATTATACATACTATGACTAGTAACAACAATAACACAGAACATTATTGGCAATAGTACTAATAGCAATAACGATGGTTCAAGATTGTAATAATTAAATCAATACCATGGAGTCAACAGCAGTAGTTTTTCCTTCGGCTTCTTTGAATTGCTTTTTGAATAGAATTTTTATCTTCGTAACGAAATTTTTATGGAAATTTGTAAATGTGTGACACTAAATTATTTACTTTAACAAGATATTGAATATAATTATATTTTAGTTGAGTCTTGCCTATAATCAGTTGTCCACACGGAAGACGCTTTGACAAAGGGAGACAAGGACATTTTACCCATCCTGTGGCCGAGTAATTAGATGCTTCCTACAGTGCAAACGGACTGGATTCCATATTCAGATAACGCATGGATGTTTTCATATGTTGTATTTCTGCTGGGAGTTCGCCTTCACAGATTTCCTCAGTGGCGCATTATAAAGACTTTTGTCACACCTCTTACCAAGTAGCTGCTTGAGGGGTAATTGATCACTGGCCGTTTACGTGAAGTGCCATAAGATATGGGCGAGAGTGGTTCAGTCGGCAGCAGACCAAGCCCATAATCTGCAGTTCCCGGGTTCGAGTCCCACCTGCACCAGCATCGAAGTTTATCTCCGCAAAACCCCCACTCTTGCCCTCAATCAGAAAGAGGCCACCGATTGGCTTGGAGAAGCCGCCATACGTTGGATGGGATGTTAAGCCGTGGCTCTGTGTGCGGCAGAGCCATATGCTGTGAACGTTAAACACGCTGGATGTCCTTGAAAGGATGCTTCCTTGTCTCCTGTCCAGTGGGTCCCTATTCCCCCAACATTCTTTGTGCCCTTATGACCTAGCCATTTAGTACAATATGTGCAAAAAAGTGCAGCTCAGAGGTAAAATAACCCAACACATATTTTATAGCTTTCATATACGAGGTCCCACATTATAGCTTTCATATACGAGGTCCCACATTATAGCTTTCATATACGAGGTCCCACATTATAGCTTTCATATACGAGGTCCCACATTATAGCTTTCATATACGAGGTCCCACATTATAGCTTTCATATACGAGGTCCCACATTATAGCTTTCATATACGAGGTCCCACATTATAGCTTTCATATACGAGGTCCCACATTATAGCTTTCATACACGAGGTCCCACATTATAGCTTTCATATACGAGGTCCCACATTATAGCTTTCTTATACGAGGTCCCACATTATAGCTTTCTTATACGAGGTCCCACATTATAGTTTTCTTATACGAGGTCCCACATTATAGTTTTCTTATACGAGGTCCCACATTATAGTTCTTTTACACGTGACTATGAATGGCGTGCCTGGCTGCAGATCAAGACTTGTGTTCGAGTCCTGAATAAGAGATGAATGTTTATTTTCCTGTTTTCATTATGCTGAGATTTCATCTTCCTCACAGATCTTTCTCTATGGCGTATTATACTGACTGACTCGGACAGATGCAATTTTTTAAATTACATTCCATGTTTTCATTGCAAATCGAAAATGTAAAAAGGGACACTTTAGGGTGCACGAGACCAAAGTTTCGCGATTGCAGAATTTATACAAGAATCTATTGAAGACAATTTTTCCTCTATACTCAGTATTATTATGATACTTAACAGAGAAGATGGTGGCTTAAATATTTGTAAAACTAATGAATCACTATGAATATAAACGAATGACTTTAGGTACAGTCGCTCAAAAAAAAATCTGAACACTATAGTTGATTACAGAATTCAGAAAAAATATCTGGCAACGTTTTTTTTTAGAAATTAGTGATCTGGCAATCTTCGTGTACAAAGATTTTTTTTTAGAAATTAGTGATCTGAAAAAAAAAAAAACCTGAATCTTCGTGTACACCACCAGTTCGTTCGCACCAAGGTTGCCAGATCACTAATTTCTAAAAAAATCGTTGCCAGATATTTTTTCTGAATTCTGTAATCGACTATAGTTATTACAGTTAGGATATTTTTTTTTTGAGCTACTGTAACACTTATCAACACGTAAAATACATAACGCAGGAAAACATTCGAAACTGAGATTTGCTCAAAAAAAACACCTAGATATCTGCAGTGCCACTGGTCTTGTGCACATGCCTGGGAGAACTCTGATGAATCGAATCTTCGACTACAATCAAGACTGCTATTTGCGACTATGGTACGGAGACTTAACATCAACAAGAGGGAGAAATCTTGATCCGTGGCGAATAGCTCAGTGGTCAGAGAACCTGACTTCATCAGGAGGGCGGGGAATTCGAATTCTACCTGGCTCAAGACAGTTTTTCCCCTATAATCAGTATTATCATGGTACTTAACAACGAAGATAGTGGCTTAAATATTTAGGTTGTTTTAGAGTTGTTTTACCTATGAGCGGCACTTTTTTTCACACCATGGTCTAAATGTCCAGGTTACAAGGACCCCGAAGGCTCAGAGAAGGTTGGGGGAGGAGACCCACTGGAACAGCTGTTGGGAGATAGATGGTAGCCTCCAGTCAAGGCCATCCAGCGTGTTCTCTAACGTGCGCAGGGTATGGCTCTCCTGCAAACGGGGCACGGCTTAACGTCCCATCCGACGGACGGTGGCCTTTACAAGCCCATCGTGTCCCCTACTGACCGTGGGCAAGGTGGCGAGTTTTGCGGAGATAAATCTCAACGCTGACCCAGCTGGGGCTTAAATACTTGATAGCATAATTAAGTCAAATGCTCGAATCAGAGCAATTGATACTGTTCTTGTTAAATCAGTTTCTATATCAATTATGATAAATTAAGGAGTTATCAACATAAGAAACCAGTATTCACTCGGTTGTATGCTATGCCGAGTAGTAGTATATGTTTACTAAGTCGATTGATTATTCGCAGATGTACTCTCAGAACCTGTCCATCATATGCATGCAGAAATCAGAATTTTCTAGGAAGTCTTTGAAAACTTAGATGCAGGAAAAAAAAACTGAATAAAAATAACGATAAAAGTCAACGTTATCCGATATGTCTTAACTAAATGATTCTGGCTGTTACACAATAATAATAATCAAAAGAACAAGAAATTGAAAAATAAAGCCTGAATAATTTCCTTAAATTGAGCACAACTGGATGTAATTTGAGAGCTGGACGAAATTTAGTCCTTGAAATGCTACTTTGCTTCGAAAGCCATTAGCGATGACTCAGTAAATGCATGACGCAAATTTCTATCTTGCCTAACATACGCAATAAACAGGAAAGAAGTACCAAACTTATTTGCACTAACGTACGACACTGAATTAATTAACTTGTGACAGCTGCATCGTTAAACAGTTGAAAAATTTCGCGATGTCGTGCACATCATGGCTATCTTCCACTACATAACTAGATTTTAGTACAAAAATGTTCGAAAACTAGTTAAATAACTACGTGAAGGGAAATCTTCATGCCAACGTTTCCAGGAAAACTGACGTTTCTTCAACAGAGGGCTTATAAAGTAATGCAATAGATAATAGTTTCCCTGTAAGCATACAAATCTGTTCAGTTCCCGTTAATCGTTTATTAAAACCACAAATATTATCAATTAGCTCATTTACCTTCTTCTCAATTTGAAGCACTAGATTTCGCTTTTCCTAAGGTTAATTTTCTAACGCGTTATAAAAAAATATATCGCAAATTAGGGTTGGTTGGATTGTTTTACCTCTGAGAGACACTCTTTTTTTTGGCACACAATGGGCTAAATAGCCAAGTCACAAGTTGGGTTTTTTACCTCTAAGAGCAACTTTCTTTGCAAACAATTGGCTAAATGGCCAGGTCATAAGGACCCCGAGGGTTCAGGGAAAGTTGGGGGAAGGGGACCCACTGAACAGCTGTTGGGAGACAGATGGTCCCGTCAAGGCCATCCAGCATGTTCTTTAACGTGCACAGGGTATGGCTCTCCTGCACACGGTGACAAGACTTAACATCGCATCCGACGGATGACCGTTTCCAAGCTCATCGGTGTCCTCTATTGACCGAGGGTAAGGCGGGGAGTTTTGCGGAGATAAATCTCAACGCTGGCATAGGTGAGAACTCGAACCTGAGAACTGCAGATTATCAGCCTGGCACTTCAGTTTTTACTATAGCACTTAAAAAGCTAGGCTTCAATCTACAAAATGAACAGAAATTTCTTCAAAAATTCTTTTTAAGCATATAAAGTTTTTCATGCACATCCTTCGAATGTTAAACAACTAGCGTAAAATTTACTGTTTGGTAATTGAATTGTAAAACACTAAATGCGGTAATTCATCTAACATGATGTACATAATTATTCTCCTGATATATTATCATATAATTAATATAAAAGCTCAAAATTACTGGCAGCTCGCGGTCGATGAGTGTCCGTAAAGTCCGACTGGGATTACAAATAAATTACTTTCAAGCAGCTGTATTCCACAGGGATCTGACAGGAGTTTGTCAGTATATCACAGGGAAGTTTCATAAGGTGAGGCCACAGCAGCAAGACAACACAAAAAATATCAACGCTTTATCCAGGATTCGAACCCAGGTCTCTTTATTCTTCATCCAAGCATGCTACCACGCATTAGATTAAAGCGAACTGGTGTCTCCAATCAAAAGCGAACAGACTGCTGAAAGTCTGCATTTGTAACAGGATAGACGGGGTGTCTTTACTCAAAAGCGAACAACAGATGCAAGTCTACACTTATAATGCGAGCAAGCAGACTGATAAGACAGACTGCTAAGCAGATACCATAGCAATTAGACTGATATCTGCTTTAATAAGCGAAGTTCAGACGGGCGTGTATACTTATAAGCGAACTGACAGAACTAGTGTCTCCACTCATATGAGAACAGAGATATGGGATCTATTCAATACCACAAAAAATATATCTTTAAAATTATCAGATTAAGCTCTACAGAAAAACTATGTAGATATGGATATATTAAGAATGAAACTCTTAGGTCCATCGCGGATATATTTAGGTACTTATTTTTGAATGGGAGAAACTTCGAAATGTTAAAGATCAAGAAAAAAAATGCTTTTATTGTATGTGGTGGTTCCATTATAAACTTCGTTTTAGAGAGATTTTTTTCATCCTTCTCTTACTATACTATTACTTAGTACTTTAATATTTCAGTCATAGGTAGCAGAACAATCTTTTAAACATTGGATTAACGAACTATGATCACAGCAGTTTTAATTTTTAAAAATTCGTATATTCGGCATTTGCATAATAATGTAAATATTAGAGGTTCAATAAGGATAAATATCGCAAAACTTGCTAATTAGCCATTTCATATATATTTAATATTTTAATACATTTAATAATATATTTTATGTTCAAAAGTCATTACATAAGTAGTGTGAAATATATCAAATTATACGAACTGATATTTGATTAAATAACTTTGTATAGTCTAGCAAATATTTCATTTCAAATCATTCTACGATTTTTTCTTTATTTCTTTCATATTTTTCGGGTATTATCAGATCATATTTAGCTAATTTCAGATAAGTTTTAGTATTCAATTTCAGATTAGTTTTAATGTTTCATTTCCGATTAGTTTTAGTATTTAATTACACAATAATAAAAAATTAATAAAATATTTAAAATTAATAAAACTGAATTCAAATAAAATTGAAATGAATTATAAAAAATATTTAAAACAGATTTAAATATATTAATAAATAAATTATTAGATTACGATTGGGAAATTATAAAAAAAATACTGATTTGAATATTCAATTTGATTTATTTATAAAAAAATTACAGAAACTAATTAAATTTCGAGTTATATTAAATATAATCATCATCAGTAGTAAATAATCACAGGATAAGTCCTGTAGACATGGAACTCATGAAATGATGAGCTGAAAAAAAAATTTCGTTTTGCCATGAGTGGGATTCGAACCCACGTCTCCAGGAAACATGCCTGTTATGCTACCTTTACACCACAAATGGCTAACTTTTTTTCAGCTTATGTGACCTTATAAATCTTCCGAATTTTATTTATTAGATTGAAAAAAGGTTAGCCATTGGTCGTGTAGAGGTAGCATAACAGGCATGTTTCCTGGAGACGTGGGTTCGAATCCCACTCATGGCAAAACCAAAATTTTTTTTCAGCTCATCATTATAATCATCATATTCGGAAAAAATTAAAACCCTGGATTACAGATGCGTTATTAAATTCGATAGAAAAAAGAAACAAATTGTATAAATTATGTAAGGCAGAACCTTCAAATGAAATTTTAAGGGAACAATTCACTAAATATAGAAATTTATTACTTAACGTTATTAGGCAGGCAAAATCAAATTATTTTAAAAATAAAATATCTGAAAATTTTGGAAACATGAAAAAACAATGGAAAATTATTAATTAATTATCTGGTGTTGACAAGAAAAATAAGATATTTATTACGGAAATAATTTGCAAAAATTTAAATTACAATTTCCATGATAATCTTTTGGTTTTTGTTAATATATTTAATAAATATTTTACTGGTGTTATAGAGAATTTAATAAAAATGATCCCAATAAATGAAACATATAATTTCACAGAATTAGATTCCACACTACAATAAATTTTTATTGATTATGTAACTGAAAGTGATGTGATACAGACAATAAACTCACTAAAAATTGAAAAAGCTTCAGGAAATGATTATTTACCGCCCTTTATTTAAAAAAATATATGCCCATATATTTCAAAGACTTTATGTCATTTAATAAATTATTCTATATCAGAGGGCAGTTTTCCAAATTGTTTAAAAAAGGCTACCGTAATTCCGGTTTATAAAGGAGGTGATCGAAAAAATTTAGGGAACTACAGACCAATTTCAATACTATCAAATTTATCAAAAAAACTTTGAAAAAATGATGAATATAAAAATGGCAAAGTTTCTTACAAAGATAATTTTTTTTGCTGAAAATCAATTCGGATTTAGGGAAAAATGAAATACAGAGGATGCTATTTTAAAATTAATTTCAATAGTTCATAAAGGAATAAATAATAACCTTAAAGTAGCTATTATTTTTCTGGATATTCTTGAATTCCACACGACATAATGCTATTTAAACTTGAGAAATGTGGATTTAGAGGAAGAATGTAAAATTGGTTAAAAAATTATTTAAATGATATGGTTCAGGTAGTTAAAATAAATGAAATTATTAGTATGGAAGAAACTGTGCAGTTTGGTGTTCCTCAAGGTTCAGTTTTAGGACCACTTTTATTCTTAATTTATATAAATGATTTATGTAAACTTGATACAATAAGAAATTTAATTGCTTTTGTTGATGATACAGCTTTAATTTATACTGCTACAGATTTCAAGTCTAATAATTAATATAAATTTAGATATGATTAAAATTAGAAAATGGTTTTTAAAAAACGAATATCAATAATAACTTTTAAATATCAATAAAACAAAATATATCCATTTCAGATTAAAAGGACAATGTGATTCATGCTTTTGATCGTACTGGTAAAAATTGTTCCTGTTTACCTATTAAAGGAGTTGATTGTTTTAAATATTTAGGTGTTTATATAGACTGTAAATTAAATTGAAAGGAACGTACAGCAAATATTATTAAAAAGATAAATATTGTAACACCACGGTTATATTATATTAGATAATTTGTAGATCTTTCAACTTTAAAAAAATGATATATAATTGTTGGGTTAAATCGTATCTGCAATACGGAATTACTTCTTGGGGTGGCATATATTATTCTAATATTAACAAATTAATTGTAGCTCAAAATAGAATTATAAAATTATATTAAAAAAAAGTAAATATGAAAATGTTAAAAACTTTTATAAAGATGTTGATATTTTAACAGTTAGAAAATTATATATGCATTCAATTTTAAAACATTTGTTTAAAAAATGGTCAGAACAAAATATAAAATTTGCAAATTATAACACAAGATATAGTAACTCTATTAATCTCGTTGAATTCTTACCTAAGAAAAGTGTGACTAAAAACATTATATTTACCTTGCGCCTAAATTATTTAATTTTTTGCCAAACAATATAAAAATGGAAAAAATTTTACATAGCTTTGCTTCAAATCTTCGTAAATGGCTATTAGATATTGATAATATTGATAACTTTTTTGTAATAAATTTCGCAATTTTTAATCATTTATTAAATTTTTTGTGCCCAATTGTTCAAATTATTTTATTCTTTGATTACTTTATAAATACTTAAAACATTTATTGACTACTGTGTGCCAAAATTATAAATTAAATATATGAAATATAAAATTCCACAGGCGAGTTATTAACTATTGTGGATTTCTGTAAGATTCAATTGTAATATTTGTGCCCACTGGGCTGGACCAATGTAATCGGATGCATTATGTATTAAATAAATGTTATTATTATCATTATTAACAGAAAAAGAATACAAGTTTGTCATTTCAAATTTTGCATTTGGCTCTGTATGTTCAATTTCAAAAAGGTTGTTAACTTACTTCACCGAATAATACTTTAGATTAGGGCTAGTCAAATGAAAACCCATGGGTCACATCCGTCATGAGAAAAATTTGTGGCCTGCACAGACTGCGTCAGAACTAAACATGATATATATATAGCCATCCCTCAATTTACACGGTACTCAGTTTACATGGTGATAGTCTCAGTTTTACACGGTCAAGAAAATGCAATTAGTTTCGGTTTACACGATTATAGACTCTGTTTCATAGTGTGTGTGTGTCTGTATTACGTACGGCACAGAGTAATAAATAAAAAAATAAATACCCCCTCAAGCAGCTGCTTGCCACAGAGGTCTGACAGGAGCCTGGCAGTTTATATGCCATAGTAGAAGGTCTGAGAGGATGGCAGGACCTCAGCAGAAAAACGACACGAGTACGGTGTCTGTATTATAGACTCGGTTTCATACGGTGTGTGTGTGTGTCTGCATGCATGCATGTATGTATGTATGTATAAATAATACATATTATAAAGTAGCAGTAGTATAGCGTCAAGGGAGATTAGTAGATTGTCATCATACATACACGCAAAATCCTCATGCAGCCATGGGCTACGGAGGTCCTACCAGACTGTGCAACCTTCCTCTCCAGACATGTCTGTCCTGAGCTACAGCATTTGGCCACTGTAGGCCAATTCTAGCCTTTTTAAGCTTCCCCCTTTTCCTGAAGCCTTTAGGCTTTCTGTTCATAATCCTGTTTGCCAACCTGTAGCTGTACATACGGGAAACATGGACAAACCAACGCAGTCTCTGCAAAAAATGCTGTTCAAAGGAGTTGATGACTGCCCCTTCTGACCTCATCATTACTTACAAAGTCAAACCACCTAATGCCCACGATACTGCGCAAGCATCTAGAATCAAAGGCATCAAGTTTTATCCTGTTTACAAAGGGTCCATGTTTCGCCACGATAATTAACCTTAAAAGAACCAAACTATTATACAGCCTAATTTAGTCTTTAGGTGTATACGCTCATTTTTCCCACTCTCCATAGATTCCTAAAGATGATAGCAACAACCCCTATTCTTTCATTTATCTCATACCGCACAATACCAGTATCTGTTAAATAGTTCCCAAAAAAATTCAACTTGACACTTGCTTAAGGGCGTAACCATTTAAAGCAGTCATTCCCAACCTTTTGGAAGACACCACAGAATAGAAGAGATAAAAAGGTTGTCACAGAAAATTGCATTAAATTTATTTATTTGACCATCCCTCTTGACTGCCTCAACGCCCCCCATTTGCCTCTGGATCCGCTACCGCCCCCATGGAAGGCTCCAGCGCCCCCACTGGGGGGCGGTATCGCCCCCGTTGGGAATCTATGATTTAAAGCAACCGAAACACCGTTTGCCTGACCAATTTTCATCATTTTAGTTTTTTCTTTATTTATCACCAAACCTACTCTACTACCAGTTTCATCAAAACAGCCCTAATAAAAGAATTTATCTCATTAACATCATTAGCCAAGAGGGCTGGGTTGGGTTGTTTTACCTCTGAGCGGTACTTTTTTGCACACCATGGGCTAAATGGCCAGGTCACAAGGACCCCGAAGGCTCAGAGAAGGTTGGGGGAGGGGACCCACTGGAACAGCTGTTGGGAGACAGATGGTAGCCTCCCGTCAAGGCCATCCAGCGTGTTCTTTAACGTGCACAGGGTATGTCTCTCCCGCACACGGGGCCACGGCTTAACGTCCCATCCGACGGACGGCGGCCTTTCCAAGCCCATCGGTGTCCCCCTACTGACCGTGGGCAGGGCGGGGAATTTTGCGGAGATAATCTCAACGCTGACCCAGCTGGGACTCGAACCTGGGAACTACAGATTACGAGCCTGGCGCGCTACCGACTGAGCCACACCCCGCCCCATCCAAGAGCCACCCCCGCCCCATCCAAATCATCTGCAAAATCTAAATCAGAAATTTTGAAATCTCTAGACCAGTGGTTCTCAACCTTTTATGTTTCACGTACCCCCTGGAAATGTGTATGTAACTGGTGTACCCCTTATAGAGATAGATAAAACTATAGTTATAGTATAATAATGCCAATTTAGTGACTTTGTTACTAGATCTAGCGACATTTGCGCTCTCACGGCGTACCCCAAAAAATTTTACCGCATACCCCAAACGTTGAGAACCCCTTCTCTAGACCATTTAAATCCAAAAACTTTCCCTTGCAAAGATTTCCGTAAAAAATTTTTTTGCAATAAGCAAACTAAAGAGAAAAGGAAACAAAATACTAAACCAATTGCTACAAGCTTTACCAACTCTCACACACTACTGTGTTATTATAGGGAACTTTCATTATGCTAACTAACTTGTCAGGTATTCCATATGATCTAACGATCAACCACAAATTATGTCGATCAACAGAGTCAAAGAGAGTCATTCCGAAGTAAAACTCAACTAAATTCTTGTCATTGCAACGAGATTATATGCAACGAGATCTGACTTTACTATACTGAATTTTTTAGATTAGTAAAAACTATGTTTTATCTCATTTTTGACAAGATTAACTTTGTAGACTATTATATAGGTTACAGCTGATTCACTGTTTCATTAAATATCATATAAATACTAAAGTTACAAAATAAAGCACTAAAGTGTTGTGTAAATGCTTAATTTCTAATTTATAAATATCCTTCTTTCAAATTTCGTCATCAAATTCAATGGTGTATGTCTACATTAACGATGAGTGTTTTTTTTGTGACCAAAAAGAAATGTAGGATAAATTAATCTTAGCTTATCTAAATTAGCGCAAATAAGGTACAAAAAGTTACATTAATGCCTATTATTACTGCTGAACTGAAATTTGAGATAAATGCGTATAAATAAAACTTTCAATGTACGTTTTATTCATAAGAAGGGAATAATGATTTTTTTCAGAAATCTATCCCCCTTTTTCTCTTAAATTGTTGGTTTCCATTTGCATGGTTTCGATTTACACCGCGATTTCTTGGAACCTATCTCGTATAAATCAAGAGATGGGTGTATTTGCTTTTGCAAAAAAAAACAGGAAAACAAAACAACACAGCATTTGGTTTGGAAAAGAAATATGAAGAGAAACAAACAAGCGGATGAAAAATATTAAACTTATATAAACGTAATCGTGTTTTTCCTTTCACCTCTGGGCATATTATGTTTCTGCCATAAAACTTGGCCAGCCAAAAGGTTCGAAATCTAAAGGCAAAAAAAACTGGTCCGCTAGAAAACGTAATTATGTAGCCTTGCTCTAGACCTAGATCATAATAATTTATCACCAACGCACAATACCGTAAATTGTTCGATTGCAAGGAGTGAACATTCATTATGCAGAGTCAATCTTCAGATGCAGCGACCTTGAAAGTACCATTATTCATTACGCCAGAGCAAAGGTGTTCCATATGGACTGACAGCGATATAATCCGTAATATCATATTCGATATAATCACCGTCGATGCAGCATTCAAAATGTTGAAAACAAATGACTACAGTACACGGAGAAAATGACACAACAGTAGTTATAAAACATGCCACAAAATGTTTTTTACACATATTGCTCGGATTATTACTTAC
Organism: Ryuthela nishihirai; assembly: GCA_038380435.1. Taxonomy (NCBI): domain Eukaryota; kingdom Metazoa; phylum Arthropoda; class Arachnida; order Araneae; family Heptathelidae; genus Ryuthela; species Ryuthela nishihirai. Next base: position 47,717,761 of record JAWZYU010000024.1, on the reverse strand, counting down.
AATCAGTGACTTTAAAATCCAAAATTGCACTTCTTCTTTCACTTTCATCAGATACGAAGAGCACTACACACGTTCGATCCCAGCAGACAGGAACATTCTGTAATTTGTATCCAAAGTAGGAATGTTATCGCCAATTATTCACAAGTTACTTAGCGACACACCAGAACTTGCCACTGGGCTTGGTAACTTCCGTCCGACAATGCTGACTGGCGTCATTGGGCCATTACGGAACGTAAGCACACGAGATAGAACGCGCCATGACGTCGCCACACGCGTCACCCATACCAAAAACGTGAGCTGTTCACTCCGGCTGAGAGCAGCAGACTTTGCGGCGGCACAACAAGAGCCGCCTGGGAGAAGATTGTTGCCAAATTCGGACCTTTGAACTGATAGCAGAAGTCGTTATAAGTTCTAAATTAATACTTTTAAATGTATGCACGGACTTCATTATATTATTCTGTTCCAGGAATTTGTCAAGGATATTTCATGCGAAACACAGAAAGCAGAAGGATATTAGGTCATTATTAGAAATATTTTAGAAGGATATTTTTTTGAAAACAAATCGGTCCTACTGTTTCTTTTTAAAGTATCCTTGCAATATTGCATTCAGACCACAAAGAGTGTAATACAGTCAAATACAAGAGTACCAAATAATAAAAAAATAAATACCTTGCCATAGAGGTCGTTAATGTTAATTGAGAGGATGCAAGACCTCAGCAGAAAAACGACACATACATCCATGCCTTATCCGGGGCTCGAACCCAGGTCCCTTAGATCAGTAACTAAGCGCGCTAACCACTCGGCAATGGGACGGTCATCAGAGTACCAAATACATTAAAAAAATACTCTATTGGATGCTTCTTAGTTTTCTATCTCATTCTAAAATTTGGCTATTCTTCGTCACGTTTTAACAAAAAGAGTTCTTCAAAAATTGCAAAATAAAGGAAATTAATCAATGTCATTTTTAGAATGTTAGCAAATTGAACCGACAATTGAATGGATAATACAACATAAAACAGGCCACGAAAATCAAAGAATTCACAACCCAAACGTTTAATGAAATTAATTCGAAGTTTCTCAATAAAATGCAATACTACGAAAAAACAGGCAGTAGGAAAGAACCCTACGAAAACAAGAATTATCAAAATATTTCATCTAAAGCCCTAGATTTCACAACGTATAATTTTCCTGATACTAACAAACACTAAATTTATTTCCTGGAGAAAGTAATCTCTGGAAAACAGCACTTGTTTTTTTGTTCCTAATGCTCAAAACTGCTTTATCATTCTGTAAGCTTACAACTGTGAATAGTTATATACTTTATTCTTAAATCAGTTTCCAACAGCAAAGCAAATTCGTTTTCTATCCCACCAAGCGAAAATTAAATACGTCTTCACGTACCTCGAACTTTTAAAAACTAAAGAGCTTCGGACTGGTTTTTCTGGCAGTGCTAGAGACAAATTTGCTATATTTTATGTCAATAACTGTCTTCCAGAACAAACAATTCTTACTTGCAGCATTTATAAGAAAATCTGCTCTCCCAAATCTCGAAGAGAAGTCCTGAAAAGAAAGTGCAAATTCACGCTTCTCTCATTAAACATTCCACTACTGGATTCGCAAGTTGTAAAAGTTTGCAGAAGTGAAAAACGGAGAGTTTATATAAGCAGTTCTGAAGTTTCAAGGTTGATGTAGAGAATAAAAAATTTCGACTGTTTCTCCAGTAACGAAGGTCAATATTTTCTTCTACCGAGTTAATTTCTTGATTGGTAAAACTGAGAAAAATAAGTGAACAAAATAATGTAATGAAGGAAATACTCGAAGAAAAAGGAAAGAGACATCTCTATGTAGTTCGTATTGGGCTGGGTTATTTAACCCTGAACAGCATTTTTTTAAAAACATAACAGTATGCTAAATGGTCAGACTGTTTTATCCTGAGAGGAATATTTTTCTTTCACGATGTGTTATAAATAACCAGGTTTTGTCACTCAATAATTTCAATTCTGAATAACCCATACTATCTTCCACACACTCAATATTAATTATGCAAATTATTCCCTTAAGCTTTGGGGCGGGGGTGGCTCAGTCGGTAGCGCGCCAGGCTCGTAATCTGTAGTTTCCAGGTTCAAGTCCCAGCTGGGTCAGCGTTGAGATTTATCTCCGCAAAATTCCCCGCCCTGCCCACGGTCAGTAGGGGACACCGATGGGCTTGGAACGGCCGCCGTCCGTCGGATGGGACGTTAAGCCGTGGCCCCGTGTGCGGGAGAGCCATACCCTGTGCACGTTAAAGAACACGCTGGATGGCCTTGATGGGAGACTACCATCTGTCTCCCAACAGCTGTTCCAGTGGGTCCCCTCCCCCAACCTTCTCTGAGCCTTCGGGGTCCATGTGACCTGGCCATTTAGCCCATGGTGTGCAAAAAAGTGCCGCTCAGAGGTAAAACGACAACAACAACAACAACAACACTTAAGCTTTCTTATGGAAACTGTATTAAAAATTTTTTGCTCAGTATGTTGCTTTAGATATACGAGATATAAAGATGATTAAAATCTAACTATTTCACAATATATGTTAACATTAAAACCAAACTTAAATCTTCTCAAAAAAAATTTTAATAAGATTTTTCATTTTTATTCCACCATATCTCTATAGAATATTAACCTTCTAACATGTATTTGACACTTCCAACTTATATGAATGATAAAGCCACATTCAAAACTCTTTAACAACTCTCTTAGAAAACAAGCCTATAGCATAAAAATATTGCTGGAGATAAATTGAAGATCTCAATAAAATTTATTCAAACCTCGATTTGAAACATTTGTTTAAACAGCTAAAAAGTTATGAAATCAAACATTTAATTATAGGATTTTTATTCATAAGAATATACCTCAAAGTTAGGGAGTTTCTATTCACATAAAAGGGGGGTTGGGTTGTTTTACCTCTGAGCGGCACATTTTTGCACGCCATGGGCTAAATGGCCAGGTCACATGGACCCCGTAGGCTCAGAGAAGGTTGGGGGAGGGGACCCACTGGAACAGCTGTTGGGAGACAGATGGTAGCCTCCCGTCAAGGCCATACAGCTGTTCTTTAACGTGCACAGGGTATGGCTCTCCCATACACGGGGCCACGGCTTAACGTCCCATCCGACGGACGGCGGCCTTTCTAAGCCCATCGGTGTCTCCTACAGATCGTGGAAAGGGCAGTGAATCCGGGAACTGCAGATTACGAGCTGGCGCGCTACCAACTGAGCCACCCCCCACCTCTACATAAAAGGGAAAGTGTCCCGATACATACTGGAGGGTAATGTATATCTGACACTGTATGATATACACTCAGCTGATTCTTATGTAATACTTTGATACAGATCAGCAACTTCTTAAATAGGCTTTTTTTTAAAATGTGATTGAAATAGATTTGATTGAAATCTTTAAATTGCTTTCAATCTTGATTTTGAACATTATTTAACATTTAGAGTTACGGATATTGGAATATTTAACAGCAACAATGCCAGTTTAAATAATTGCCCTGAAAAGTTAATAACTACAAGTTAAAACGAAAGCAATAACCCTTATATTAAACTTTATTAACACGGGTAAGAGTGTTTTTAGCAATTCGCGTAATAATTATGCAATTTTCACCAATTAAAATTTCTTTTTTCAGAACGAGTTGAATGTTTCAGCTTCCTAAACTCTTTAAATACTTAACACATATTGTTGGAAATCGTTTTAAATAGATTTGAGATCTTTAAAATATCGTCAATCGCATTTTTTCATAAAACTGATTTAGGAAATTATCCAGTTTTGTATCCGAGTTACTATTGACATAACATGGAACTGTGCATAATATAATGGCCGCTGAGTGTATAAAGAGTAATTTTATATTTTTAGGATTAGTACCAAAATCTTGATATACTTAATATTCTTATGCTTGCTTTGGATACAGCACGTAACTGCTAAAGAAATTTAAAATGTCACTGGTTTACTAAAAACATCTGAAAAAAATTATCGCTGACACGGAGGGAATCGAACCCACAACTCTCTAGATACATGCAAAATCTTACAGAATAAGCGTCTGATGCGTGGTTTAACGGTAGAGCATTCTGGCACGTACTTAGAGAGTTGCGAGTTCGATTCCCACCGCGTCAGCGATAATTTTTTTCAGAGGTTTTTAGTAACTGCTGAAGTCTATTTCTACAGATAATCTGTATATTTACTATGGATGTTACCCAAATTGAGTATATATAAGGTGGCGCCACAAGGCTCTGTTTTACCAAGGTCATTCGAGTATCGCCCTCATGACGTAACAGCGGGGAGAGCTTAGCTAATGTATGTAAACAATCGTACGTTCTTTCGTGTCTTTCTTTGCCCTTCGTTTGGTGAATCTTTCTCTCTCTGTGAAGTCTTTCAGGTAATTTTTGTTTCTTTTTATCATGCCGTAACAAATTACATGAGTAATCCTTCGAAGAATAAGAAAAACAATGTTTCATATACATTCGAATTAGAAGCAAAAATTAGTCAGTGTCAGCGTGAAGATAAATTCCATGTGCACATGTTAAGAATGTGGTTAACATTTTTCAGATGCCTGTTAAGATCAATCGCCTGTAAGATTTATAAAGCGAACTCTTAGGACTACCTATGAAACGTAAACTAAATGATAATGTCATTCCAGGTTTTTTAAAAAAAACCTGTCGCATAAAAAATTCAATCTTGTTACGATGACCGTTCTACTCCGACCAAACGATTGTTATCTCGCAAACGACTAAATGATCGTTAGAATAAGAAGCCGATCGCTCTGAAAACCACGACAGTGTACCCAGTAAAAAAGTAGCATTATCTCAGGTAATTGATAATTTAAAGACATTGGCTTATACTGTACTGATTAATGGGAATAAAAGCTTATGTCAGTGCGTCATAGTCTACGCATTAGAAAATTACAGCAGCAGTTTCAAATTGCTATTGAAAACTAAATAAAGCCAAGGGGAAAATCTCTGATTTGCAAACAAGATTACGATCAAAGCAAAAGCAGTGGAATAAACATAGATAAAAATTGATACAGCAGAATAAAAATTTCAGAATTAATCAAAACAAGAGAAAAAAAAGCTGACTTTTCGTTGAATAACTGCAAGAAAAAAACTTCTTAGTAAATTGAAAACTGTATTTACAGCACGTCACATTAAATATTTTTTGGAAGGGATAAAATTTTAACCACTATTTATGGTTAATATCAAAATTATATTTTTGTTATTTTCATTATGATCATTAACGTAGTTGGTAAAAAGATAAGTTGAAATAAAGATTTGGTGTTTAAATTCGATCGAATTTAATTTTAAGAGCAAGATCATAATAATTTCTCAGATTATCTAATAGAAATTCTATACTAATTCAATATAAATTACCATAGAATTTCCTTATTAATTTTTATTTATTATTATTTTTTCTTTATATCTATTATTAACTTTAGAGAGCAATTACTTAAATTGGAATTATTGCTGTTAAACAGTCAATTTCCTTAACTCTAAATAGAGAATGAATATTGTTAAAGATTCGTTCTCTATTTACAGTTCTTTTATTTAGGTTTATTTATTAGTTTTATTTTGGTTGAAATAGATTTCAGATCTTTAAATTGTTTTCAGTCACACTTTTTCAAAAAATGATTATTTAAGATGTTCCCGAGTTCTGTATCTAAGTTATTATTGACATAACTCGAAACTGCACCTAATAAAGCGGCTGCTGAGTGTTTATCTATAATAATAAATATTTCATTGATAGCTAGATAGACTTCAAACACTTAAAAAAAAACAAATTGTAATTTTACACTTTTTCTGCCAACAGAAATCTTACAATATGCTTCTATACGCTTTACCTTCGTCTCCCCACTGTGACGTCAAAATGCCTAGTCAATGACCGTCAAGAAAAGCTTCCTCGCGGAGTGACACCACCCTTCCTTCATTCACCCTGGATGTTACTGATTTGTTCAAATCTCCAACTCTATAATGTTGAACGAAGATGTGAAAAAATTAAAATTATTCACATAAAAATTATATAGTAACAATTATAAAATATCAAACACCTAACTAACAGATTAAATCCAGTATATTTTAAGAATTAATTTTTTTTTGGCAATGTGTAATTCAGCTGTCTACAATTTTACAGGATGTCAAACAGTGAAGTTCTTCATTTCCCGATACCAACTCAAAATATCAAAGACAGAACAAGGCCATTCCTAAGCATTTTTTTTTTAAATATATAACTTTTTTATAACTTTAAGAACAAAATATGCGGATATTTGTGAGCTAGTTCATAAAGGTTTTCGAATGCCGGAATTGGTAGACCAGATAGCCAAATGTTTCCCTCCTCTTATTCAAATCATCTTTCAACAATTTAGTCAAACATTTCTTGTAATTATTTAAATAATTCTTTTCTAGAGCCACTTAAACGCTAAGTCCTTTTTGTAGCCATCGCGAATTGCACAGGACTACCTACAATATTATCATCAGTGGTGACAGTCTCGATAAAATTTAGAAGTCGACTTAAACAGGTCTTAGTAAATTCACCTATTCTGTTCTTAGAAATGCCTATTTCCTGAAGCAGTCGTTGCTACGCCTGTTTTAATCCTTTTACAAAAGCTACGGACATTGTACTCAGACACCGTATCAAAAGTGACAAGTTGCAGAACAAGTAAGCTAGACCGGCATTACAGCATTTGGTGAAAAGAATGACCTCGTTGATTCATGCATCTTTAAGAAAATCCCAATACCACCTAGAAGCCTTGGGGTGTTCTTTTTTTTACTCTCTGCCACATAATTTAATTCTACCACTAATCGCAAATTGATTACAGTTCATTGGTTGTGAACTTTAATTGCAAAGTTCTCTAATATGCCAACCAAGAAAGTTCAGGTGTTGTAGTGGCTCTGTCGAGTATGCACGAACCTGATGTTAGATTTTGATGTTTTTTTTTTAACCTATTGTTACACTAAAGGTAATTTCTTTCAATTACATATTAATTTTAATTAATATATTAAGCGTAACAATATTTAAAAAAAATAATTAAAAGAAAAACAAATATAAATAGACGGCTTAAAAGAAACCATGCGTTAATTTTTACTCCCCCCCCCCTTTTTTTTTTGTTTACACATAGCAAGCCCTTTGAATTTGCACGATTTCGATTTACACGGTGATTTCTCGGTACCTATCTACCGTGTAAATCGAGGGATGGGTGTATTTAAAAATGTTTTTGCGAGGTCTCGTGATCCGCAAATAGAAAATATACAGAATGGCATATTTACTGTATGGATTATAGTTTTGACCGAATAACTCGAACTGTATTTGAAATTTACTTACAAATCCATCCCCAGAAATTTAAACACGATGCATACATAAACTACTATCATCTATCTTAACAAACTAATCATAACAGATAAAACTTTTACTCTGCCCATTCTGATCTCTCAGTTACCTAGAGCAGCAGCAATTACCAGCTGCTAATGAAACTCGAGTCCTGCGACTCCCAGTACTGCACCCTACTATATCGAAATCTTCATTGAGTGCAAGTTCGCACGCCTTAGCCTCCAAAGGTTAACAGCCCATTTTCCATCCTCTCCTTGCGAAGAAGGCTATATGATTACTTGGGTTGAAACTTGACCCTTCTTAGATCACCTCTTGGTCACGCATCTCAAAACTTACTCCCCACATCAGCATACGGTGCCGTTCCCCGGGTTACTTCATTAGCACGATTTTGCTGCTGTGTTGAGGCATAATGTAAAAATGAATATGCACTCTGACCATCTTGGATGCAGAGGATTTCCGTCTGTGAGTCACTTTACGAGGTCTCACAGACGGCGGTTATACGCAGATAGAGTTGGAACGCAGATAGAGTTGGTTCGAGTCCCAACTCTATCTGCGTTGAGAATTTTCTCTGCTAACACAAATTCTGTCCTCGGCGAGAAAACCGTTCCTGATGCGCTTGGAAAGGCCACTATCCGTTGGTTGGGCATTAAGCCATGGTACAGTGTACAGTAGAGCGATACCTTGTGAACTTTAAAGAACATATTGGATGGGTTTGACGGAGGCCTCCATCTATCCCCAAACAACGGACCAGTATATTGCAATCTTTCCCGTGGACCATATTCCCCCACTGACCAGTGGACTACCTCTGGTGGAAAACCAGAAAATATTGGACGGGAAAGCCGTGCCATGTGTACGTTAAAAACAGCCTGGACGGGAGGTTACCATTTGTCTCCCAATAGTTGTTCCAGTGGGTCCTCTCTCCCAACCTTCTTGAGCCATTGGAGTCTTGTGAACTGGACATTCTGCCCATCTACTGGACATTTTGCCCATTGTGTTAAAAAAAGTGCCACTTAGAGGTAAAACAATGTTTTTTTTTAAATATAATTGCACCCTCAGATAATGGTCGGGCCATCGACTGCCAAAAGTATAAGAAAAAAAGTATTAAAAAAGGGATCGCTCTATATTTATGATGATTAGAAAGAAGCATCCCATCACGGCTATGTTGGGTGTTTCTTCTTTGTACACACAAGCATACTGGTTTAACATCGCAACTGATGGGCAACGACTTTTTCAAACTCTCTGGTATTTACTTTAGCACTAGGGAAAAATAAAAATAAATATCCCCTCAAGCAGCTGTCTGCCACAGAGGTCTGAAAGGAGCCTGTCAGTTTATATGCCATAGTAGAAGGCCTGTGAGGATGGCGGGACTTCAACTCAACAATGCAAACATCCATGCCTTATCCGGGTCTCGAACTCAGGTCCCTTTGATCAGGAGCCAAGCACGCTAACCACTCAACCATGGGACGGCTAGTACTAGGGAAAATGCATGGCAAATTAAAACTATCGACGGTTTTATAGTACTTTCCTGTCAATAATGAAATATTTCCAAGTCGCAAAGTTTCTGGAATACAAGGAAATAACGATTAAAATGCACTTCTTCCTGAAACGTACTGCAAGTTTCACGAATAAATAAAGTCTGATTTGGTTAACAATACGGAAGCCAACGCAATGATATTCTGAGAGAATATTTCAATCAATCTGAAAAAGCAAAGAAGTGTAAAATTAATCTATTTCCTTATGATCAGAATGTTTATAAACAGGTTTTTAAATCGAGTTTCTGTATTTAATTGAAAGTTTCTGCACAAGAAATAAGTGCAACATCTAATGCATGGGAGAAATGAATTTCTTGAACAACCATCCTAATATAGACTTACTTTTACTTACAGAACTTTGGGGATAGAGCCTGTGTTTTATTGAGAGATTTGCTTTGCATTTTACAGATGGACGAATAAAACTTACTCTCATATGATGGGGGAGGGGGAGAGCACACCAACTTTGGCCAGTTCATTAACCCGGCAAAGTGATATAAAACAAAAGGTTGATTATACATCACAAAGCAAGATGTTCTACACGTAGACAGATTGAAAAGCAAAACTGAAGTGTTCCGCTTAATTCCATGAAACATCGTGAATTCAGTTAGATTAAACCTTTAATCACTGATCGAAAAACCACCATCAAATGCAAAAAGGTATTCGTTTTCAATTATATACCGATCTCAAACTGCACTTTGAGAAGGATGAAACTCAGTTAACGCCCTCAGGAATCTACCTGGTAAATCCAGAAAGAAATAATATCCTATGCAGAGGACTTTATACCCCGGAACAACTATTCTGTGCCATGAGGAGGAGTCTCGATTTGCTTCGTTTCTCAGGAAGCAATTGCTGTTTTTTTACTTCTATTGCGTTTTTCTCCTGCTTTACAGCTCGGAAGGCATTGCTTCCATTGGCTTGCCACTTGAGGTAGTTCCACACTTTGAGAAACTCTGGCTCTTCATCCAGAACGTACGAAGAGTTTGCTAGAGTTTGCCACCGACGCAGCCCGGAGGATAACCGGCTGTTGCCTTGGTTGCTGCTTGCAGGTGAACGCTCCCCAACGGCTTTCCGCTTCGCAGAGCCGCTTGTTTCCGGCAAACGTGACGGAAGGCGACCTCCACAAAACACTCCTCGTGTCAAACACAAGTAATGCATAATACTGAGAAACTACAGGTCAACGGGGCTGAAAATCGAAGGTCACAATTGTTAGAAATTGATTTTTTTTGCGACATTCTGGATCTGAATTGTTAGTATTATCTGTAAACATAGGCTAGCAGGAGAAAGTCTTTTAAGACCTTTAAAATTTTCATTTTTTTCCATATTTACACAAACACGCTTTTCTTATCAAGAAAAGAGAAGCCTAAAAATCGTTTCCGGCGAAATCGGCTTTATATTTAAAACGTGACTTAACTGGTGGCATAGTGATTAGGCAGCTAGCGACTGTTTCAGCAAAGCAAACTTTGTGTGTTATGTTACAGTACTATGCAAATTAGTTGGGACAACAGGAAAATGCAGTAACAAAGGCAGAACTAAAATATTTGTTCAATAGTGTACATAGTTAATAGTGAATGTGATCCCCCTTAGCTTTAATTACTTCTTTCACCCTCTCAACCATTGATGCCATTAGCTTTCCACACATCTCCTTCACTTCAGGGTCGTGGTACCACACTTTCATGACACTTTATATCAGTTTGGTTTTCATCGTGCAATCCATCTTCGATATGCGCGCTTTAATAATGTCCATAAATTTTCAATGGGGTTTAGATTGGGTGAATTTCCTGGCCACTCCAATACCTTCAAATGTTGCTGGGTAAAGAAGCTCTTAGCAAGCTTAGAATTGTGGCATGGAGCCAGATCCTGTTGAAATACCCCATCGCCGTTAGGAAACAGCTTCTGCAGTGTTGGGACCATTTTCGCCTCCAGAACGCCTATGTACTTTTTGCTGTCCATCATTCCTTCAATGGGGTGAAGCTGTGAAACATCCCCAAAACATGACCTTGGGTGGGTATTTGGGGGAATTGATGGATGTGGCCGGATCGAAGAGATTCTCCAGGTGAGCGGCGGACGAAATTTGACCTGGAGCCATGCACCTCAAAGTGGGTGGGTTTCGTCGAAAAATATCACTTTTTTCCCAATTCTCCACAGTCCAGTCTTGATGTTTCTTTGCCCAGGATAGCCTTTTTTGCTTCATTGCTGGTGTCAAAAGCTGCGTTTTGGAGGGGCGTCGATCCCGGCTGCCACATTCCAGAAGGCGACGACGTACGGTGGAAGCATCTATATTAACCCCATGAGACGCAATCTCCTTTTTGATGTCTCCACTGGTCTTCTTCGGGTATATGATACTAATTCTTCGAATTAGACTATCATCTCTAGGGGTGGTTTTTCTTTTTCTTCCACAATGTCCTTTACGGGACCTGTCCACGGACCCTGTCTCCTTATGCAACTTCATGATCCGTGAAACGATGGATTTCCCGACGCCAACTCCTTTTGCTATCTGTCTAGCAGTAAGTGAAGTGTTTTCGCCTAAAGCGATTATTTTAGCTCGTTTACGAGGCGTGATGTCCATGATGTATTTAATAAAAAAAAGTTTCCAATGAAAATTGTGTACTACTTATGCTTGTGAACTACTTGCGCGTGTCCATTGCAGGGACACGCGCAAGTTTAGACTTGCAGCAGAAGGTTACGAACAAGTTGACTTGCAGCAGTTTAGACTCTGCAGCGGAAGGGACTTAAGAGTTCCTTTGCTTGTCCCAACTAATTCGCACAGTACTGTAGCTCTAACTGAGGCAGTGGTCAGCAGTAACTTCGATCTTAGTAGGGTATGTCGTTGTATGAGAAGGCCTGTAAAAGATAGGAGTAATTTCTAGATTTCTTCTCTGTTCCATATGTCGCAAATCCAAAAGAAAAATCCAAATATGAATCGAAATGTTTTTCCGACACATTTTCATTTTACACGTACGCAAAGGAAATCGGTCTTATATCCATCGACATGTTTCTTTTTTATATTTTTATTATTAGTTTGTTTACCACGACTTTTCTCTTTATCTTTTCTTATATTTCACATTTGAAATTACACTTTTTTAAATATACACTGATTTCCAAATCCTAATAAGCAACTTAATCACAGATTTTGAGTTACATTTTGTTATACCATCAAGAACCGTACTAATGATTAAAATTTTTTTTACACGTCTGTAGCACAACTCTTGTGTGTAACAGAACTCCTAAAACAAACAGCTCGTAGAATGAATCGCATATGCTTTAAGGAGGCGTAGAGGCAAATATGACATACCTCCATAATACGAAAAAGATATCGGCAAAACACATTGATATTTAAACTCTTGTACAGTCTAATCTCTCAGATTTTTTTCCCCTAAACAAACTACTAGTAAAAGATGGGGGCAAGAATTGATAGTACGCCAGGCAGGTAAATGTAATTTTCAAGTACTAACTGCAGAATTACCTCTTAACTCCCACCCTGCCCTCGGTCAGAAAGGGGACACCGATGGGCTTGGAAAGTCAGCAGTCCGTTGGATGTGGAACTAAGCTGTGGTCCCCGTCTACAGCAGAGTCATATCTTTTGCAGGTAAAGAACACCTGGATAAAGTTAAGAGCACTTGAATGGTCTTGAGGAGAGGCTACCATGTCTCCTAATAACTAACCAGTGGGTTCCCTTCCCCTAATCAATTCTGAGCCCTTCTGACCTGGCCATTTTCTATTGTGTGCAAAAAATGCCACTCAGAAGTAAAACAACCCAACACAAATGTAAAAGATGGGATTCTACGGCGGATACGCGACTTAATAATAATTTATTCCATGCAGGGGGTTACAGTAAAGCCAAGGTACAGGCAATTTTGGATATCAATTTAAATGTTCAAGTGGCTGCCAATGACACAAAAATACAACTGCATATATTTCAGGAGTGCTACTAACAACATATTCAAGGTTTTCAAGCTTTTGGCGGTAGATATTAATAATTAATATCTGGTAATACAATTATTGATCATTAACTAATTATTTGCAATTATTACAAGGACTTAATGTATCACATTATTATACTAATTTTATCAAATCATTAATGATTTACTACTTATATATCGAAAATGTTGCCCTTGTGTATCTAATAAAGGTTTCTGTACGCGACGTACACAACGTTATCAATCTGATCCTGTGTTAAAGGATCAATGCCGTCCTGGATTGCTTCAGTTTGTCGACCGTTTGATAATGATTGTTTTTGTACATTTTTTTTATACTTTGAATTTCTTGGGTCCAAGAAATACTGTTGCGAAAAAAAATGAATTTTGCCGATGAGTGGGACTAAAACCCCCTTCTTTTAGTTACATGCGATAGGCCACTAAACTATCGCTGGCTAGTTCATTTCCCGCTGACTATGATTTTAAATCTTCCTGATTTTCCCGACCTAGTCGTTATCTATGATCGGGAACGGCAACTTGACAATATTGCTCAGGATTAATAGGGAGTATGTCAGATCAATAGTAAATACACAGAATTACCTGTTGACATCGAATCAAAGAAATACTTTGCCCGAAAGGTGATACGGGATGACCATATTCGCTCTGAAATCAGTCTTGTTTCTTTTAGAACTGCCATTATCAGTTTGGCTGTGTGGGTCGTTAGTTGCTCCTCTTGCTGGAACTATCCACATTCCAAGTCTTCTTACGTTCACACTCAACTAGCCGTCTACCTTCATTGTTGCCACGTAATGTTCAAATCTACTGCAGAGTAACTTTTGACATACCAGTCTAAAATACACCCAGCATCTATTGAGAAGTTTTCTGATTCATTCCCTTTTTATGCTTCTTCCTTTTTATTCTCTTTCTTATAAGAGATTTCCATGTCGCTTTAAACTGCTGATATAAGTAGAGAAGAAAAAAATTGCAAAGTTCCGAAATTCCTGGATTTACCTAGTAGGGACTCGATTGGCTAGGATCAAGGGGTGGCGATTCAGGAGTGCCATTTTTCGGCAGATTTGTTTAATTAAATCCCGCTCCCGGAGTGGCATTCTAGAAAGATCGCCTACTAGCTTGGAACTTGGACTTACCTTATTGGATCGAGTGATCCTTACATCTTAACCGGAAAAATCACGTGACTGCATCAGTGTACTTCGCAATGTAATGGATAGTGTTGCACCCTACGTTTTTGCCCGCAAAACTCCCCGCCCTGTACGCGTTAAAGAACACGCTAGATGGCCTTGGATGGGAGAGGCTACAATCTGTCTCCTAACACCTGTTCCAGTAGCTCCCCTTCCCCCAACCTTCTTTGAGCCCTCGGGGTCCTTGTGACCTGGCCATTTAGTTTATTGTGTGCCAAAAAAAAAAGCGCCGCTGATGCAAAACAACCCAACCCTACGTTTTTGGAAATTGTGACCCGAACGGTTTGAAATTAAACTAATTGTACATATTGTTATCCTGTCCACAGCCTGCTATGATCCACGCAGTTTAAAAACAATATGAAATGAAAGAATTTATTCGCAATCATTACATAAAAATAATACAAACTAATCTAAAATTTATTGACGACTTCTTGAAAACAAGTAGAAACCTGATGAATTTTACAATTTTAATTAATAAATCATTACCACGCCAAATTATTTTGTACGCGAAATGAATAAAATATCATACATTCAGATGTAGGTTGTTTTTATGGAAGTTGGTTTGTTTCAAACCACTGAGGGCGCTACTCTATGAGAATTAAATATAAATCCACCTTCAAGCAGCTGCTTGCCACAGGTCTGACAGGAGTATGTCAGTTTATACACCATAGTAGGTCTGTGAGGATGGCGGGCCCTTAGCAGAAAAACAACACAAACATCCATGTCTTACCCGGGACTCGGACCCAGGTCCCTTTGATCAGTAGACAAGAACATTGTGGAAATATTGCTGTTAGAAGCATACAGAAGTTGACACTCTGTGTCGGTATTTCGAACAAAAGTGTGAAATTCGAAAAAAAAAAGGTGCGTCAGGACTCTCATAGGTCACGGTGGTGACGACCTATCCTATCGGTGTTTAACTGCTTTCCTCTGAGTAGATGTGGGCAACATCTGAAGGCTTACTGCTATGCTAGCCTTGTTAGTAGGACTTGAATCCTAATGTGTTTTGTTAATGGGACCCACTGGAACAGCTGTTGGGAGACAGATGGTAGCCTCCCGTCAACGGGCACAGGGTATGGCTCTCCCGCACACGGAGCCACGGTTTAACGTCCCATTCGACGGAGGACGGTCTTTCCAAACCCATCGATGTCCCCTACTGACCGTGTGCAGGGCATTTTGCGGAGATAAATCTCAACGCTGACCCAGCTGGGACTTGAACCTGGGAACTACAGATTACGAGCCTGGCGCGCTACCGACTGAGCCATCCCCGCCCATTTTCTTGCGGATTTATGTATTTGTCTGTAGTGTTTTGCCTTCAAGTGTAAATAAAAAGTGTAGATAAATATACACTGCTGGCCATTAAAAGTGCAACACCAAGAAAGACATCAAAGCCATATTTAGTGAATACATAGCTTATGTTACAAGGATCAAATGATTACAAATACAACTCGGTTAAACTTGTGGAATACAAAGAAATCAGTATCTTGTGTAGCCACCATGAGCGACAATAACCGCTGCTACAAGGGGAGACGTGGATATGTGTTTGAGGAATGTCAGTCCATGCAGTTTTGATACGTAGCTAAAGTTCATCTGTTATAGTAGCTGCTAGTGTTTGGTGTGCTAGTTGTCGTGAGATCATGGACCAGACATATTCAATTTGGGTCAGATCCGGTGAATGTGCAAGGCGAAGGCAGAAGTGTCACTAAGTGGCTATCCAGGAATTGTTGGACGACACATGCTACATGTGATCGGCATTGTCCTGTGTTGACAAATGGCACCAGAGAGCCCCTGAAGATAAGGTACGACCACAGGCTCCAACACCTCAGTGATGCAACGCTGGTTGTTCAAAGTACTGGTAATGCGTACGAGGCACATGTGTGAGTGAAGTCCAATGGCACCCCATACCATAACACCAGGGGTCGGACCTATAAGGTGCTGCACATACGTCTCACTGAGCCTGTCACTGCGTACTGTTAGATACACCCAAAACAACCAACCAACTGTGAGATACTGATTCGTCCATCATGGTGCTGCATACTGAAGTGGGATTTTTCTGAAAAGACGATGCGATTCCATTTGCACATCCATGCACGACATTCTTGGTACCACTGCAGTCGCATACACCTGTGTTGTAGAGTCATTGGTAGCCGAAGCAATGGCAGCCTAGCAAAGATGCCCCGATGCTGCAGACAATGAACCATACATTCAGACACTGGTTGATTTGCAACACACCCTAGCTGCTGAGATAAGGGTTTGATGTGGCTATATGATCATTCACAACCATGTGCACGAGATGTCTGTCTTCTCGTTCGTTTGTGTGACAGGGCCGTTGAGATCCCTCAAGTCGATTTCGTTTCTCCTCTATCCACTGACGCCATATTCTCATCACTGCGGCAGCATTACATCCAACAAGAGCACCAATGTCTCGGTATGATAATCCGCCTTCCCATAATCCCACAATTCTCCCTTGATCAAAGTCGGAAACCTGGTCATATGGATGCCGTGTTCTTGACAGGGCATACTTGATCTTTTAGTGCGCAAGAGCTGCAAACACAATTCCAGTGCTTTACACTGGTTCTTTGTAATCTCCTCTTATACCACTTCCAGGGTCATTACTCTCACACATGATGTGCGTATGTGCTGCGCTTTGAATCATTTACATGTTCTCCCATGGGCTACCCATCTTGCATATTTAAGGACAATCTGACGAGTTCTTCCTGGTGTTGCACTTTTAATGGTCAGAAGTGTATATTATACATATGAGTTTAGTGATTTAAACAAACGAGTAGTGCCATTCTGACAACATTCTTAGTCAGGAAAAAGTACCCAGATATTAAAAGCTCACACACACCGGGAAAGAAAGAACTGAGTTACAACGTATTTCTTAACTAATGTAAATAGTATATGGAAAATCATATAACTGCTTCATATCTCCTCCGACATCGGAGACTTTCCAAAAGTCTGACACTGACCGAAACCACAGATTAAGTAACTAGCACATATAGACGACTTCCATAGAACCCCATTGTAGTACAAAATCGATGCTCGCACTCCTACCGATTATCCGCCTAACTAAATTTGTTTCAAATAGTAATATATGACTATAATTTTAAAATTATACAATTAGTTATTTTTTTAAAAGCCTGCAGTTAATTTTAAATTATTCTATAATAGTTTTATATAATTTTAATATTAAATTTTTTGATTTCCTATTTTTTACAAAAGACAATAAAAAAAAGCAAATAATCAGCTACAAACTGAAAAGTAAGATATCCACAGAATTCGAAAGTTAGTTGGAAAATGAGAATTACGGGCGATTGTTAAAACTGGCGGTGCAAGCAGTGGTCTTGAGTCCTCTATCTGTACTAGCTAGCTATTCAGTGACTGAAACTACCCTTCCGAATACAAGATAAATGGCTTCATTTTGATTTAAAGGAAGCAGGTCGTCTAAAAAACACGCATTAAGAACATATAACATATCAAGATGGTATACAAGAGACAAAATGCTCTGAAGTGATCGACACATGGAAAATCTTGGAGATAATGTGTGGTTGGGTTGAACTTCACGTTACCTCTGAGCAGGCCTGTATCTGAGAGGGGGGGGGGGTCAAAGGTATCATGGCCCCCTCCCATTTGAGAATGTTAGTAATCGGAATGGAGGTAAAAGATATTAAACATACATGCACGTATATATTAAACATTAATTTATTAAATATTAAACACACAATAAACATTTTTCAATATTTTTTTATTTAAAGACCATTAGAACGGAAATAAACATTTTACTCCGATCCAATCACTTGCTCCCTACCCCTTTATTTTTTTTCCAGATTCAGGCCTAACACTGAGAGCATCTTTGGGCACAAGATGGGCTAAATGGCCATATCAAAACGACTCCCAATAGTTTAGAGAAGATTTGGCAAGAGAACTACATGACATTTGTTAGGAGAGTTACGGAAACCTACCGTAAAGGCCATCCAGCGTGTTTCTTCAACTTGCGCAGACTATAGCTTAACATCTCATCCGACTGAAAACGTGGAGACACGGTCGGAAGTGTCGAAAGGAAATCAGAAAAATTACGAGTCGGTTTTATTTTCTGTTTCGAACTATTATGTAAAAAAATTAAATTCCCAAAGAAGATACTGAAAAATATGGGGTTACATTCAAGCAAATCGATATATGAATAAACTTAGGTTATTAAAGCTATTCCATTCTCACAGTAATGTACTCTCGGATATAGGAATTGTTTTTTACCTCTGGGCGGCACTTTTGTGCACATAAACGACTAAATGGGCAATCACAAGGACCCACTCGACAGTTGTTAATGGAAAAATTGAGGATCGAGCGTATTCTTTAATAATTACAAGCACATGACTCTTCTGTACATGAAACCAAGGCTTAACATCCCATCCGACCGACGGCACCCTTTCCAACCCATATGTTCCACTTTTCATACCGAGGGCAGAGTAGGTGCTAGCGGAGATAAATCTCAACACAGGCACAGTTGCGACTCGACTCTTAGATATGGGAGCAATAAATCTGGATTATGAGCAGATTGTGCTGCGCTACTCAAGATTTCAGAATGAACTAATTCTTTGGGAAATCTGTATATTTAACTTTATGAAAGTCAAATTAATACGCAACAAATAAATATCGAAACCCGACAGATCGGGCAGGTGTTTATCTCTCTAACAGGACATCAAAAAACACTCGGTGTTGATCTTAAAACAACAAAATGTCTGTCTCACTTTTCTTAAAATTGTGTTTTATTATATATAGCTGCATATATTTCTGCTAACAGATAGCTTGTAGTAAATGCGCCCAAGAGAACTTTTCAACTCGCGTTAATCTACGTAGAACGAAAGTAAATGATTTCGAATTTCGGCAGACTGTTTTCCATAAAGCACACCGCGTAACGCGATTTGATGAGCAAAAATGATGCGGATGTGTGATTTTTCCATTTCACCAGTTTCATAAACGGATGTGTACACAACTCAAGTGTGACTAATGCTGGGTTCGTCTAGAGGCGTCGCTGGCTTATTCAAGTTTGTGAACGCTGGGCCGACTCAACCATGATAGAAAAGGTGGAAGAATTTTCTAGCAAGGAAGTGGTGCTCGAAATGCTGCAGTGAATACCAACTCTAAACAAGATGGCTTATGAGAATGCTTTCTTAAGATTTTATCTCCACGTTAGTTTTCATATCATCCAGGGAAATTTTGAAAAATGGTGAATTACGGCTAGCAGAAAAGTGCTTATTCCATAATCAGAGTTGGCATCAGCATTATTATTGTGGATCGACTATCCACTATTTGTGACTTGACACAAAAATAAGTTCAAGCTCCACGGTGAAAATAATGCTAAACCCTGTAACATTTGAAATTAACTTGTTCAAATATTTATTTTTTTCACGCCTATCAAATTGAGATGAATCTTTATAGCCTTAGAAGCAGAACATTAAATTGCCCTGCGTTAATTATTTGTTTCTGAATTTTTTTTTTAAAAAAGCTGCATTTTTCGCCACCAAAATTTCTTCATAATTTTAACATTTTGTTTTGTAATGTTACTAGCACAAAATTCTATGTTTGTAACGTTACCAATACACACAAAAAATGGACTAAAAATAAGCTAGTTCAGTAGTAAACAGCATCCGTTTTTGCTCTCTTTGAAAACAAAAGATGCAACAATGAAAGGTTTAAAAATTACATCCAAACTATATTATCGATACAGGAGAGATCTTCGGCAAAAATGAACATTTAATTCCATTATTCTTTAACAAATATTCACTTTTTAAATAAAGTTTGGCATCAGTATCATCAAAAATCTTATATTCGTTCCAAGTTATTCCACTTTGTCTGTTAAAATTGAAGAGTAGCCATTTGTGTTTTCGAAAGCTTTTATAGTTCTTCTCACTAAATTTGCAGCACAATTTGGAAAAAGTTATTTCAATAAATCTCCAAAGGAAAAAATTTAATATTGTAAAATACGTTATCTCTGAAGCCAGTGAATAATTTTCCTCCGCCAATCTAACCATAATGAAAGAATATTTTTGATATGGCTTTGAAAAACAACTCATTTCAGCTTATCTTCTATTAAAGGATTACACAGTTTTCTAAGTTGTTATGCAGGTTGCACCGTTAGCTCTATCTTCAACAAAAAAGTCGAACAACTCTAGTCATGCATCAGATCACAGCTTACATTGCATTTCGGATTGTCTCAAGTTCCATGCGAGCATGTGGACTCTCGCTCCCTAGCCTAGGAAAAGGCATGGGTGTTTCCTTCTTGTGTTGCCCTTCTACTGAAATCTCGCCATTCTCAACAGATCTCTATGGTGTATTATACTGGCAGGCTCCTGTCAGAGCTCTGTGGCAAGCGCTGATTGAGATGTAATTTATGATTAATGAATAATTTATTAATTATGAATTGACTTAATCATTAAAAACGTTCTTTTATGAATTTGAAATAAATTTTTCAAGAACAGAATACGCAATTCTTCTAACCCTTATTACGTGCAAATTATTATGTGAGTCGAGGCCGAATATTTCCTTTTCCATCACTTAATGCTAAAGAATAATAGAGATAGTAATGTCCTGACGCTCATTGATAAATCGAACACATTTGCACACCTTGAAGTTTTAAATCGCATTCACTCATAAATCTTAAAGCACTACTTATTCAATAACAATAAGTTGCTTCTATGCTGCAATCTTTTACATGATTAGCAAATTCAATTCAAATATCGGATTATAATAAAATACCTACTGAACTTCACTTAAGTAGACCTGATATCAACGCCATTTATTTAAATAGGAAATCCAATCACCTCTGTTGAATAAGAAATACCTATTTTCAAACAGAAAGAATTTCTTTTTTGTTTCAGGTGCATGCTTCCGTCAAGGTCATCCAGCAAGTTCTTTAAAGCGCACAGAGTATGGGCTCTTTTGCATTGGGCCACAGCTTAATGCCCCCGTCCGAAGAAACAGTGGTCTTTCAAAGCCCACCGGTGTCTCCTTTCTCACCAAGGGCAAGGTGACGTTAGTAGAGATAAAAACCTTTACACAGGCACAGTTCGGATTCGAAACTGGTAACATCAGATTGCGAATCTGGCATGCTACCGAGAGAGCCAATAGCTGCCTCACATTAAATCGAGATTTCAATGCATAAAAAAGTGCATTGAAATGCACTTTTTTATGCATTGAATGCAATATCTAATTTGCATGAATAATATCTATATGCATGAATGAATATTTGAATATATAAGTAACGGAGCTAAGAAGGCCAAATACACAATTATACTAATAAAAAATGTAGATTGCTTTATTTTTATTGTACATATTAAACGATTGTTCCATACTAAACCACATACAGTAATTCCTCGACAACCACGGTTTTTGAATATCTGAGGTTAAATAAAGCCCTTTGCAAAATCCTGAAGAATTTTAGCACACTACAGCATGATATGTATAAAAATACACAGGTGTAGTTATATTACCATTAGGCGAAAAGATTTATAGTACAGCAGAATCCCATTCAATCAGATCATCGCTCTATACATACAGAAAAATAAAGCCCATTAATTTTGAAAGAAAATTGTGAATTTTCTGATGGGTTGTGAATTTTTCTCTGCAGGGAATTTCAAAGAGTTCGGTACCTCTTTTTTAAAGATAAACATCAGTGGATTTCAGGAAAAAGGCCTTGGGGCCGAGTAATGAAATAACGGCCCAAAACCGAGAGAGGAGCACAACAAAGTTGGAAACTGGTTCCAAAATGCTCACTCGTCACCCTACTGCACTGTTTACTAAATAAAATTGCATTTCATTTCCACTTTAAAAAATAAATCAAGAAAAACATTCTGATGGAAAAAATATTATTCAAATATAACTTATCAAGAAACGTAAAAGATGCATTTATTATTAATTAAAATATTTTATGAGCTAAAAATTTAATTTTTTGATAAATTCGAAATAAAATATGCTCATTTTTCCACCTTAATAATGCAAAATATATCACTTTGAACTTGAAATAAAATAAATAATGAGAAAATGAAGAAAATTGTGAGAATATTCCCTTCAAGTGTACCATGGATCCCCAAAAGAGGTGATGCCATGAGTCAGCCGAGGCCGAATATTTCCTTTTCCGTTACTTATATTTACTTACTGATGATTAAAAATAGAGATAGTAATGTCCCGACGCTCGTTGATAAATCGAGCACTTCATTAAATGTAATATTTACCCTTTTTTTTATTCTACAATATTTTCACTCAGCCACTGGTCACGATGGGAGGATTGGCTTCTAGTTATCGCCGTACCGTTACTATGCTAGGGAGGTCTATTACAGCTCTCGGCGAGTAGCAATTATGAATCGGAGAAGAGCAATTATGCGGTTACTATTGAGCAGTTTCTTAACAATTAACTGAACTCTCCAGAAGTTAATTAGGTGATATTCTCAGCCAAATCTTCCTCATGAGCTCGCTTAGCTGCTCGGCTCCTTCTTGCCTCTATCGCCAAGCACAGAAACCTTCCTAACCACGAATTAACTCACCACGAACTCCTTTTCCACATCCTCTGATTCAGCTCCTTATGCTGCAAACATTCTTTCCGTCATCCCCCGTGAAGGTTCCTAATACGAAAGATGTAACCTGAGGTGCAGCACGTTGGAAACTTCTCTTCCACCACTGGACGATGAGAAGTACGGTCACTATAAGACCACCCACTTTCCTATGTTGCATTGTACAGAAATGCAAACGAGCCTACATAGAACTATTACAAAAGAATTACATAAGAAACAAATATATGAATACTCACAAATTTACAATGGTGTTAGAGATAGTTATGTCCTTATTTTCAATATTGAAATTATTATTAGATTTTAGGTATGTCTCTCACGAATCATTTCCTCAACTGTGATTTTGTCAACCTTGTGTTAAATCAAGAACTTAATCTCCGCAATTTGTGAAGGAGTATTTTTTTTTACATTACAGTACTCCTGACATGAGAAAGTCACCGAGAGGTAAAAATTCTATGAAAAAAATCTAATGATTTCGTAAAGTATGCAATTAACAACTTTTCCAATTTGTTAAAAGAAAATCCTTTAATTCAGTGATTCTCAATCTGTTATGCTTCACGTAACCCCTGGAAATGTGTAGGTAACTGGCGTACCCCTTGTTGTAGATAGAACTATAGTTATAGTATAATAATGCCAACTTCGCAGCTGTGTTACTAGATTTAGCGACCTTTGAGCTCTCACGACGTATCCCAAAAAATTTTGCTGCGTACCCCACGTTGAGAACCCCTGCTTTAATGAGTAGAACTAGCAGCGATTTCATGTTTTGATTTAATCACACACACACTTCAATAAAATTTGTAAACAACTCCTAAACGTATTTAAAATTTTTACGCTTAACATCATTAAAAGATAAAGTTAGAAATTGAACTGCTTCAGTGCTGGATTTTAATACTAGCAGGTTCAAGAGATGAAGACATTATATTCGTGACTTACGTAAAGCGTGATTACAGTTAATTATATTTTCATGCATGGACAATACTTTTACACGGACTAGTTTATAGTTTTTGATGAGAAAAAATGCGTGGTCTTCGCTGCTAATCACAAATTTTACACCCTTAGTAATGCTTCACGGTTTCTGCGTTACAACAAGAGTGCCAGCTTTCTGTGAAATATGTGCAATTCTACAGGAAGCAGTTTGAACAATTATTTGCTCTGTACTTCCGGCTCACACAGTTCAGTTTCTCGTCACTTACCAAAATAAATCAGCCTCGTCAGCTGAACCGCGAGAACATCATCTATTTACATTACTGGCACCCATGCGCATATCGCCTCCAAGATAGGTATTCATTACTTCTAAATGTACCACTTCCTTTTGCAATGCGTATTTCATTAATAAAGCAATTTTTACGATCTAGAGGCGAAAGAACCACTGTCTCATTGAAATTTTATTAAGAATTACTGTATATGATTATGTGCCAGCAGGGTATATTAAAATACTGGTGGCTGGCGAACCAACAAAAAAATTTTTTAGCCCTTGAAGTGCTTAATTAACTAGACAACTGGCAGCACTCAACGAAATTGATGGCGAAATAGAATACCGTAAAAATATCAAAAACCTATAACTATTGGAACGCAGGATTTTCAGCTTTTAATAAATCGCCCATCTGATAACATAGTCCACTACTGTAAGCAGATGAGATGATCATAAAAGAAGGAAATATGTCTATCATACTGTAAAACTGTTATCAATATCTCTACTTATTTTACAATTATCGTTTCATGCTAAATGTTTAAAATTATTTTTGGCTAACAGAAAACATTTAGAGGGGAAGGACTGTAGGTTATTTTCCACTTTAGGTTACTGCGGGCAAAATAGGGTTGCAGTCTGGTTTTGGTGCTTTTGCACTTGTTTGTATTCCTTAATTATAAAACACTTTTGTATGTTTATATTTGATAAATCGATTTGATCCATATATCCTTCTGTAACGCATATCAACAAAAAAAAGCAGGATTGCTCTGTTTAATCAAATGCTTTATGGTCAAAACGATATAGCAAGCTGATAAATACACTACTAAGAAAATAAATAATCGTCTTTGATTTCTTTCACAAGCAAAGTTTTTATACATCAACTGAAGCAAAATCGTCAAGGGAAAGTTCACAATCTTTCTTACAGTAATTTTCATTACATAATATTACCGAACTCCATATTCTTTACTTTGATAATTTAACCAATATAAGCCATGTATAGCAGCTGATTTACAACTCGGAACTTTAAAACAATATCTGCACAGCTAAATCATGTTTGCTGGGTTTGTTTGAAACAGCTGTCTAACACGAAGAATACAGTACAGACCGCGGTTTACTTACACGCAGTCCAACGCAAATTCCTCACTCATCGTGAAGTTGTACTTACGTTGACTTAGTTCGGTATAGCAAACGTGAGTGGATTTTCCATCGACCTTCACCCACAGGTCAGCGATCAATCTGGAGAATGCGAACAATCGTTAGAGAACAAATACGCTATTGGGAAATGAGACTGGGGACGAGGACAAATCGCCTTATGGTTCAATGTTTACACATTTCCATATCGAAGTAAGCGGCCAGGGTAGTAAGAGTTAAGTTGGCTACGTATCTTATATTTGTCTTAACTGAAAAAATCTAGTCACAATAAAATGGATGTTGGACTGAAGTAATCCTAAAATGGACCAGTTTGTAGTGCCCTTTAAAGATTATTTATTATTCTAACATTTAAATATAAAGGAAACAACACACTTAAAATCAAAAGCCATTCAATTTTTACTGACTGTGAAAGAATTGCAATTTCAATCTCGGAAAATGCAGTTGAAACCACAGTTCTGTAATTACTTTGTCTGTAACTTGATTTTGCAAAAACAATAAACACCCCCTCAAGCAGCTGCTTTGCCACAGAAGTCTGACAAGAGCCTGTCAGTTTATACGCCACAGTAGAAGGTCTGTGAGGATGGCTGAACCTCAGCAGAAAAACAACACAAACATCCACGCCTTATCTAGGGCTCGAACACAGGTCCCTTTGATCAGTAGGCGAAGCACCATGCTAACAACTCAACAACGGAACGGTACATTTAATGCTCATAGAGACAAATGCCGGTTAAAAATGTTGCTCAAGTCACAATTTTTATCATTTTCACTTTACAAAATATGACCGATTTTCTATTAACTAATAATTCTACTACAGAGGGAAAATTCTAATTTTACATTATAATGTCCCAACAAATTGACATTATAATGTCCCAACAAATTGACATTATAATGTCCCAACAAATCGGTAAAGAACTTGGCTGAACTAACATATATGAAAATAATAAGATATGTTGCCCAAGATTTCTCGGATTAAACTCTACAACATATATAACAGATGCTACACAATGGGCTAAATAGTCAGATCACAAGGTCCTGAAAGATCAGAGTAATTCATTCCTGCAGCACCTTAATATACCAATTAAATGTTTCTAACAACATACAGGTTAATTTGTTTGCATCTGCACTAGGAGTGCCCAGTTGTCTCTTCATTCTCTGATAACAATGCCAGTTTGTAATGTTGAACCTCACAAACGCGGCAACAAGATTTCTCTCATAGACAAGGTGTAGATACCCATTTAGTCACTAATAAAATTTCGTCTTTTTATTCCACTAAAGCAGCTGTGAAATGCTCGAATGATGGAATACCTGAATAGCCTTTTATATGCAACATTACATTTCAAAGAGAAAAAAAGGGATCATAGTAAACATAAAGAAGAAATGGATGTAGCAAAGAAAGACGAAGGTGCGGTGGGCAGGAAAAAGACACGATTACAAGTATTAGACTAATGCTCCTTCTATCCAAGAGCAAGTACAGAGACTTGAACCAGGTAATTGACTTCGACGCGGGCTCGGGCATCGTTCTCAAATCTCCTCCACTTCTCCTAAACTGCCGAAGATGTTTATCTTGCATGTGAAGAGTCGTTCGCACAAGGCGCTAGTGTAACGCCGCGGCCAGAATGGCTAGCTACGCACCAATACGTCGCCCTGAGCAGATTACTTAGAGTCTATGTCATGTGCCAGTGATTACAGCTTTGCAAGTCTGATACTATCCCATCAATCCGTCAACATCACCAAAGCGGCAGCGCGGATACTAGAGTCCATTGAGCCGTGACGTCATTCCCTACCAAATATACCTCGTCGTCATGACGATGGCTATCTGGTCATGGGAGTCGAGAGACAACTGTAAAGGGTCGACTGCTTATGTTAAAGTCTGTATGCACAAAAGGAATGCGAAGTTCATTGGTTCTGCGGCTAAAACACACGCCGCAAGTTACGTAACAAGTCGCGATATAAAGTCAAATGTCTGGGTGATTGCCCCGCTATTACTCCATGAGATTGCCTGACAGAATCTTGCACAAAATACCCTGCATTAAAAATATCAAATTCTTTAGCTTTAAAATGTTCCACAGATTTGCAGCAATGACAACAAATCTTATTCAAGTTACCGAAAATTCAAAGAATCAAAGATCAACCTACTGAATGAACAAGAAAATAAAAGTTAATTCTTCACACAAGAACAACGATACAGATTTTTCATCATAAATAAGACGACTAAAAAAACAGGAAAAGAATTGCTATTTCAAATGGCTTACGGCTATGATCTCGAAAATGTAGAAAAGCAAGATTACAGAACGTCACCTTGACGGTTATCACTTACGCATTTTGTGGAAGCAAATTAATCAGTCTTTTAAACGCATTGCCTCTAAGAACGAAATATTAATCAGATGTATATTTAAATTGAATTAATTCACTGAATTAAGTCTCCGATATCACTGCCTAAAAATCTGTTTTCAAAATAAAATATGCAAACACTTTAAGCTGCTTTGCTAATGAAAGATGTCTTTATCTTTTCTTGGCAAGGTCGTCGTCCATCAGATGGGATCTTAAAGCGTGTGTCCGTGTACAGGAAAATTATACCTTGTGCACATTCAAGAGCACGCTTGGTGGAAACTTAGCCCATTGTATGAAAAACAAATGAAGCTCAGAGGTAAACAAACCCAATCCTTTATCTTTTCTTACCAATGCAAACTTTGTTGCACAGAACAAAAAAACCCATCGAACCTAAATATTTATTTTCAATCAGAATCAGTTTACATGTATTTGGATAATTCAATTTTCAAAATGATATATTCCGAATATTTACATATCAACTATGATTAAACTCCAAACGGCAAATTTTGCATTAACAGAACATTATTAAGTGTTCGAAGAAAACTAAAATTCTAGCTAGACTTTGCATAAATAACGTAAGTCAAAATGCCCATTCGCTGATTCAGAACAAATTTCGCAAATTACGATCTACGCAGTGCTAATTTAACATAACGTTAGCCGCGTTTGCCGTTAGCAAATGTAAACTGCTGTAATATTAGTATGCAATATTCTAGTTTGCTGCTCTAAGTTAATACAATTGTACAGAAAGATTTACCACCGAATATACTTATTCTTGCTTTCAGAGGAAGACAATATATTTTATATCTGAATTATTTGAACATTATTTTAGTTATTTTATCTACTTCATAAACCAAAGGAGATTACTGAAAAAGCTTTAAATTTTACTAACAATGTAACGAGGCTAATGCTTTACAAACCATTTCTTTGAAAAATACACTTTGAAAATATAGCACTTGAAACCTTTTACAGGGTTTCAAGTGCTATATTTCTTTGCTGTGAAAAGAAAAAAAATTGCCATATCAAAAACTTCTGTCCCTTTAAAACAAAATGGTCTAGGAGACTAAAAACAAGAGCAACTATTATGATTTAATATCACTTAGATTCTTTTCTCTTATGCCGAAGATAATGAAGAAGTAAATGGAAAGTGAGTTTGGTGATCAGTACAAGTATTGGAAACTAGATATCCCTCACTATTATGAATCTGCCTAGAGCCCGGAGCTAGCTATTTTGCCGCCCGCGGCGAACTTGAACTTTGCAGCCTCTTTCTCCAAATCTGATCTTAGGGTTGGGTTGTATTACCTCTGAGCAGCACTTTTTTTTGCACACCATGGGCTAAATGGCCAGGTCACAAGGACCCCGAAGGCTCAGAGAAGGTTGGGGAAGGGGACCTACTGGAACAGCTGTTGGAAGACAGATGGTAGCCTCCCGTCAAGGCCATCCAGCGTGTTCTTTAACGTGCACAGGGTATGGCTTTCCCACACACGGGGTCACGGCTTAACGTCCCATCCGACAAACGGCGGTACAGTCGCACGTGTGGTAGCGCCGCCCCTGAATCTGCCTTAAATAATTTCAACTTTTAGGTAGCTTGATAACTGCTGTAGCTTCAGTAAAATAAATCGACTGAATGATATGAGTATGGAATAAGTAAATAATAGTACTGGTAAAACTTACAGCAAGCTATTTTGTTATTTTTCCTTTTTAGTGTGATGATAGACCATATTACATGGAGAACTTGGAAAGGAAGAGACTGAGTCCCTGCAGAACAATGTTTCTCGATTTGTTTTTTGAGTGGGGAGAGGCACAAAACTTTCTTTGAAAAAATATACTCCAAGAATAAACTCTGTTCGAATATACAGCCCAAAACTATAGCCAACATAACTTTAGTATAAATTTTAAGTTGTGTAAATAATCATTATACATATATAATTTTTTTCCAGAATTAAATGCATGTTTATATTTGAGTAAAATTGTGTTTAATCCGTATCTTGAATCGTTTTCGCAGAAATGAATAATACGCAACATTAGCCACACCAAACATTTTCGAGAAAATTTTCATCAAGGTTTCTTCGTAAAGTTGGAGAAAATATCGATATAGTTGTCTGAAAATATCTGAATCAGATTATAATAACGATTCAACCCTCCTAGGAAATGATGTCAGGAAGAGCTCTTTCATTAAAGCTGTTGATGAGGCTGTGACAGAGTGAAGCGTTGTGATCACTACTGAGAAAACCAGAGTGATGTTTGCTTAAGTGTTTTTGAATGGATGTGCTTTGGAGTAAGTTTAATTAGCTTGCTCAGTTTAACTACCTTATGAGCTGTGCGATAGATACTGAATGCGTGCGACGTGAAGTAAACGGAATTCCCTATAGAACTTTTAAGAATCGGTGGTGTGTGGAAATATTAAATACATAGAGAAACTAATCTTAAACTATGTAATAGTCTGACCCTTTCTAAAGTTTGCCTTGGTACTAAAACTAAATCCACTGTAACATCAGCAAGTTTGATAGTTTTAAAAATATGTATACGATGAAGTTTAACATAGGAGAGAATGCATTGATTTGATCTTATTGCCGCATTGCAGGACTATGGATTAGTTTAGTTATGAGTTCGCTTGTATTATGTCTGAACCTTTTTTATTATGGCACCTTTTTTTTGCACACAACGGACTATATCCCAAATATCCCAAAAGATCAGAAAAAGTTGGGAAGGGAGATGCGATGGACAGCTGTTAGGAGACATGGAAGTCTCCCCTCAAGAACTCAAGCCATCCTGCGTGTCCCTTACGTCGCACAAGGTATGGCTCTACTACATATGAGGGGGGGGGGGGGCAGGTTTAACGTTCTATCCGATGGACAGCGGCCTTTCTAAGCACATCGGTATCTTCTTTCTAAGGGCACACTGGGTTAGCGGAGATCAATTTCAACGCAGGCACACTTGAGTCTCGGACCTGGAATATTAAATTTCGAGCCCGGCGTAATCTTAAAGGAGTGAAGTAAAGAGACCTGAACGAAATGAATGGACAATAGTAAACAATACCTTACTGAATCTGGTATGCAGGGGCTTAAATGCTGTAGCTGTTACAAAGGATAAAAATGTTTGGAGAAATAAATTACAGTCGAGTTTGACCTTTTGGCTGCTTGGAAATATTTTACGTACGATAGGCAGTACTCGAGTTCGTTTTAAAAAAAATTCTCGGTTTGATTTCTACCGTTTGAGCTGGCACTGAATGAAACAATATTGTAAGCACAATAAATTTACTTAATTCGGCTTCAGTACACATGTCAAAAGTATAATGAATAATTCATCCCATATAATTCATTTTTTATTCAAATGATCTAACGTGACGACTACTATAAGGACTTGTGCCCAGCAATAATTATATAATTATTTCTCTACAATGGAAATGCCTATTTATCTAAAGCAATCATCCATCTCGCCACCAATGTAGCTTTCGTGCATGATGGTTTCAAATGATTTGACACAGGGTTTGCGATGTTCCGACTTTCAATTCATTTATATGCGAGTCGAGTACAATATAATAATACACTTTCATTCCAGTTCCAATCACTTCTATAAACAAGGACCACATTTTACTGTCATGTTTTGTCAGGTATAGTATTTTTACAACGTAAGTTTAAATACTTTCACAATATAAAAATAGCTCACTTGAAAAAAATAAACTAAAAAGATCAATCACCTCTGGCGAATAATGGAATTCTCCTTTTCAAGGAGAATCAAGTTTTTCAATTTTCCAACTTAGCATCCTCTAAAAGTGAAAATCCAAACAAGTGGAAGATTGAGAAAATGCGAATTATAATATTTTATTAGCCCTTTTCTTACTATTAAAAGTATTTTTCTCTTACAAATAAAGTTGAATCTTTATTCCCTGGAGGGATACGGAAAATCGCTATTTTAAATGCAAACCCCTTGACTAACCGGGCCGGGGGTGGCTCAGTCGGTAGCGCGCCAGGCTCGTAATCTGTAGTTCCCAGGTTCGAGTCCCAGCTGGGTCAGCGTTGAGATTTATTTCCGCAAAAATTCCCCCGCCCTTCCCACGGTCAGTAGGGGACACCGATGGGCTTGGAAAGGCCGCCGTCCGTCGGATGGGACGTTAAGCCGTGGTCCCGTGTGCGGGAGAGCCATACCCTGTGCACGTTAAAGAACACGCTGGATGGCCTTGACGGGAGGCTACCATCTGTCTCCCAACAGCTGTTCCAGTGGGTCCCCTCCCCCAACCTTCTCTGAGCCTTCGGGGTCCATGTGACCTGGCCATTTAGCCCATGGTGTGCAAAAAAGTGCCGCTCAGAGGTAAAACAACCCCAACCCAACCCTTGACTAACCAATTCTACAAACTATATTTCTAGCTGTAGTTGGGTTGTTTTGCCTCTGAACAACACTGTTTTTCGCAAACAATGGATGGCCAGGTCATAAGGACCCTAAGTGCTGAAAGTTGGGCTAGTGGATCCACTGAATAGCTCTTAAAAAACAGATTGACGCCTCTCGTCAAAACATCCAGCGTATTCTTTAACTAACATAGGGTAAGATTCTCCTACTTGTGGGGCACGGTTTAACGTCCCATCAGAGGAGCGGGGGCCTTTGCCAAGACCAACAGTCTTCTCTTTTCCACAGAGCATAGCACGGGAGATATAGAAAAAAATTCTCAACACAGACGCAGTTGGAATTCGAAGCTGGGAAGATCAGATTACGGGGCTGGCGCGCTGCCGACTAAGCCAAACCCCGTCACTACATTTTCTAGCGTCAATAGAACCTTTACAATTTTCCCATTTTTGAGTTTTAGTACCCTCTAATTGTAGAAATTAAACTATTGAAAGATTTGGAAGATACGAATCCTAATATTAGTTACTACATATCCAACCCATAAAGAATTTTTTATTTATCTCTAAAATAAAATAAAAAAGTCTAATTTCTATAGATGAACAGAGGAAAGGACGACAAAGTGAAAATAACAGCTCGTTTTCAAAAATGTTTTAAAACCACAGTCCTGAAATAACACCTTAATTAGAAATCTTCAATTTAGAATTACTCATGGTCTCACTGTCTCGGAACAGTTCCATGTTATCTCAAAAGAATATCACATTCAGAGATCAATAACTTCTTCAATATGATTTTTAATGAAAAATATGTCTAAAGATAAATTAAAGATCACAATCAAATCTATGTAAATTCGATTTTAAGCATTCAAAGCGTTATAGTTACTCTACTAGAGTCAACTATGATCTCTGATCTCTTAAATCGTTTTAATTAAATTTTGGGAGTCAATTTTTTGTAGAGTGTTAAATATCCCAGCTCTTTGAAGACTGAATAAATTAGGTTTAAAATAGGGGTTGTAGATAGGTTTGATTGAGATCTTTAATTTATCTTAAACATATTTTTCATTAAAAATCCTAATGAAGTTATTGAGCTCTGAATGAGATTTTCTATTGAGAAAACATGGAAAACTTTCCATTTTTCTGTCCAGTACCTGTAAGTTAGTTGAGCTGACTTAGCAGTTTAGAAATAATGCATGAAAAATAACTATTTCTGAGGGGTTATCAAATAAATGTTGTTTAACTGAAAAGATTATCTTTTCGAAAAAATATAAATTTAACGCATAAACACATTTGAACACAATTCATGACATGTTACTAAAACACCAGAGCTGATTATTGTATTTTTTAGCACATATTAACAGCGTATAGCACGAGATGTAGCTGGGTATACTATGAGACTGCGCAGTCAACGCTTTGAAAAATCTCAAGATCAAGAAATTCAAAGAACCATCGAAGCATCACTACTCCGCAGTCTCAATTTCCCTAGATGCCATTCACACTACATCATTGGTAACATTTCCAATTTCAATTTTGGACAAAAATAAACAATGCGCTGACCAGTTAGAGAGCGCCCTTTGTACTGATGGTTTCTTTGCGTATTTGGAGCTTCTGAAGAGACTGGACTGCTGATTTACATTGGCATCAGTGGAATGTTTGGGGGGGGGGGGGTGTCCCTAAATGTAAATATTTCAAAAATTATTTTGCATTTTTATGCTTTTGAAACATTTAGCAACTATTTAAGCATTGATGCAAAATGTACCACTGATATTTCTATACTGACTATCAGCTCCTGTTTTTAATATTTATGTATTGATTACATATGCTTTAATCTTTTGGAAAAAAAATCAAATTCCCCCAAACATATTTTCAAAATACGCTACTTATCCTATAAGTAAATCAATTTACGATTTTCAGTTCGATATATTCTGTAAAATATTAAGGGAAACTAATGTCTAACTTTATTTCTACACTCAGTAAAATGTTAACATCATACCATTAAACAAAAAAAAAACCCTCAAGCAGCTGCTTGCCTTTACAGGAGCCTTTCAGTTTATATGCCAGAGTAGAAAGTCTGAGAGGATGGCAGGGCCTCAGCAGAAAAACGACACATGCATCCATGCGTTACCCGGGGCTCGAACCCATGTCCCGTAGATCACATTCAAATAATTCTCAAAAGATTCAAATATCAAAAATGCCGAAGTGTTATTTAAATTTCACGAAACAAAACCTAATCCAAAAGTTCATTGCTTAAACCTTTCATAAATATTTGAATAAAATTTTGTTTGTGACAAAGGCAACGACATCGCATTGAAGGAATAGACTAAAAAAAATCAACACTACAAAAAGTTTAACATCGTTAAGTTAAACCATATACTAAAATAATACATAAAAATTCTCGCTTCGAAATTGAGATAGTGTCTGAATCAGACCTTTCTGCATCTTCAAGCTGCTCTACGCTGTCCACCTGCCACAAATCATACTCGTATTTAATCGTCCTGCTGAATCTGTTAGTAGGTGAACAGCCGTAAAAATCCGTTTGGGTTTTGAATAAAAGTAAGCCTAAGATCTAGCTTGTCCAACAACAATTTTGAAACGAAATTCGCTCTGGGAACATAAAATAATATTATGCATATCCTTAAATTCAGTAATTTATATTTAAAAAATCTACAGATTTTCACTTTCTAATAACTCTTGCAACAGAAAAGTGCTTACAACACCAGTGTCCATGCAGCTGTCACACGAGAAAGGAGTTTACATCATTGCATACGCAACTGGAAAACAAGGTTCTCTTCTTAGGTTGAGATTCGTTTCCGTTGAAATGCATTCTTAATAACCTTAATTTTAATCCCTAGTCCGGTTGCAGAGGCCATAGTAAAATGTGCTGCATTGCAGAGTGCAACTTACCATTGAGTCCGCTTCTAGATAGCCTCGTTAATAATACTTTTCTTCCTTAATCATTCGGTAACCGGATTTTAAGGATTTCTTAAATCAACAAATGATAAAACTTGACAATCTATTAATAATATATAACAGCAGAAATATCTTACCATTTATGAAATTTAATGTTTATGAAGAAATTATTTAAAACTGTTCAATATAAATCATGACATCTTTCAATAAAAATCCTATAAGGCAGCATTTTTTGTCTGTGCATATTTTTAAAGAAAAAAAATCAGTCTTCTCTATGGGCGGAGGTGTCTTAGTAGGTAGCGCGCCAGGCTCGTAATCTGCAGTTTCCAGGTTCGAGTCCCAGCTGGGTCAGCGTTGAGATTTATCTACGCAAAACGGCCTTGCCCACAGTCAGTAGGGAACACCAATGGGCTTGGAAAGGCCACTGTCCGTCGGATGGGACGTTAAGCCGTGGCCCCGTGTGTGGGAGAGCTATACTTTGTGCACATTAAAGAACACGCCGGATGGCCTTCACGGGAGACTACCATCTGTCTCCCAACAGCTGTTCCAGTGGGTCCCCTCCCCAACCTTCTCTGAGCCTTCGGGGCCCATGTGACCTGGCCATTTAGCCCATGGTGTGCAAA
The DNA here is from genome assembly GCA_038380435.1 of Ryuthela nishihirai. Classification (NCBI taxonomy): domain Eukaryota; kingdom Metazoa; phylum Arthropoda; class Arachnida; order Araneae; family Heptathelidae; genus Ryuthela; species Ryuthela nishihirai. The sequence goes on along the minus strand of JAWZYU010000024.1, from coordinate 47,682,672 downwards.
AAAAGTGTCGCTCAGAGATAAAACAACCCAATCTTCTCTATGTAAAATTAAAATGTCCTGATGAGATCCTAAAAATATCTCGCAAATTCAAGGTTCGGAATTACAAAGATATTTCAAAGACATTTTTCTAATTTATATTTCAACTTTTTCGTTAAATAATTACATCAGTTGATACGAAGGTTTAATGAAAAAAAGACTAAATTCGGCTAAGTTGACTATATCAGTGACTGGTGATTTTACAGTGTCCAACAAAAATTAGTGGGGTTTCGCGAAGCACTGTCCCCAAATACACAAAAGGTACTACATTGAATGCTTACCCAGGCACTTTTTTTTTCAGGGACCCAGCTGTAGCAGGGGACCCGGGCTGCAATAAATAATTCGATTTCTTTTTAAAGATTTCAATATTTTTTTTGAGAATTCGTACGTGAAAGTTAAAATAGGTTTTCCCCAATTTTGTGGGATTTCTGTAAAATAACTATTATTATTTTGACTATAAAGTCCCTGCTCCTATGAAGTCCCAAGGTCCCGCGACTGCACTTACTTACAGATGTGCCGAAATTATTTGCTATTTTAATTCAAATGCACAAATGAATATGAATAATTTCATAATATTTTACAGTTCTTACATTTCTGAAGGATTTCTCACCAGCGCTTTCAGCATTCTCTGTTGAAACTAATTTTCATTTTCCAATATCACTTCATTGTTGTCTGTGGATAGTTGGTTGATATGCAAAATTTTTTAATTAACAAAAATAAATCCACTACTGGTATACAACGTCAGAGTTATATCTTAACTTACCTTTCGAACTTAGTAACGCATTACCAGTTTACGTACTCATCCCATTCACCTTCAGCAACGAACTTGGCAATCCATTCTCATGACTCTGAAGAGTGATAAGTATATTCCAAGACACACTCAAAGGTGAGATTTAAATAAATCACTATCACGTTTAGTACCGATGAAATGCACTTTAGAGATTTAAACTGCTCTTTCCATTTGATTTCTCATTGCAAACAGGAAGACTATTCTTGTCGAAACTGCAAACTATTCCAATAATATATTAAAATATTCATGAACTAGAAAACGCTGTAACTCTTAATAAAAAAAAACCCATTATCAGAATATAATTAAGTGTAGACTAAAAGCGTACATTCCTAACTACAATGACTATAACTATTTAATCTAAAAAAGAAAAACGAGAGAAAAATCAACGCACCATTTCATCTATTACGGGTACCAAGTTAAGCTCCTAACCATCCAGTGGCCAACAAGCCAATGACATCATTTATGGGATGGACGATACTGAGGCCACACCTATGTATGCGTGCATAAGTGCAACGCGTGGGCTGCTCCATTGAAAATAGCATGCTGACGTCAACTTTTTATTCCCCCACGTTTATTCCCGGTATGTTGCAGCAGAGTGAAACACAAGTGGGTAACCTTCAACTGTGCGTAATGCCTTCCTCACGTATTATCTCACCCATCACCTCTTTCCATCTCTCTTCTAGCTCTCCCAATGTCCATTCAAGCTCATTTCCGGGTCGTACGAGACTTTATTGTCTCTAAAAGCACACTCTGTTATCTCGTCTTCTAGCTCAAAGTGGTAATTTGAAAGTAAAGCATAGAAGCAAACAATACCGCTTAATTGCTTTTACTTGGGTAAGGGAAAACTCATTCACTTCTTTACGGTCTCAAAACTCTCTTACACGTGGAGAATATATAATAACGTCCTTCTATGCAACTCCAAGGTCATTTCACATGAAAAATGAGCTGAAGAAAAAAACTTCAGAATTTGTTAAGGTAAAGGAAGTGACTATATCAAAAAACATTTATATCAGAATAAAACTGAATACTTCACCATCAAATGTTTTTCTTTCAACCCTCAAAACTACAGATGCCAAAGTAAAAAAAAATGAATAGCTTTTTCTAATAGTAATACATTTGGTCGAAGCAACCCTTTAAATATTACCCACCATAGAATTGGGCCTTGCAACCATCTCATAATAACTGAATATGCTGTCCTGTACAGCAAAAAATTGCAATATGCAAACGTGACAAATCAAAGTAACGAGTTATTGAATATTTTCCAGAAGGGCAAACTATGTAAAATTTCTGTTAATCTCTTCATATAGACAACACAGTACTACGTATTCTCGGAACGATTTGTTGTTACATTCCCAATAAAATCATCCGTCTACAAAACAAGTTAGTTATTGAACATTTTCCAGAAGGGCAAACTATGTAAAATTTCTGTTAATCTCTTCATACAGACAACACAGTACTACGTATTCTCGGAACGATTTGTTGTTACATTCCCAATAAAATCATCCGTCTACAAAACAAGTTAGTTATTGAACATTTTCCAGAAGGGCAAACTATGTAAAATTTCTGTTAATCTCTTCCTACAGACAACACAGTACTACGTATTCTCGGAACGATTTGTTGTTACATTACCAATAAAATCATCCGTCTACAAATCAACAGTTGGGTTGTTTTACCTCTGATAGACTTTTTTTGCACACAAGGGCTAAATGGCTAGGTCACAAGGACTCCTAGGGCTCAAAGAAGTTGGGAGATGTGACCCACTGAACAGTTTTCGGAAGACAAATGGTAGCCTCCTATCAAGACCATCCAGCCCGTTCTTTAACATGCGGAGGGTATGGCTCTCCCGTACACAGAACCAAGGATTAACGTCACATCCGACGGACGGCGGCCTTTCCAAGCCCATCCTATGTCCCCTACTGACCGTGGGCGGGGAGTTTTGCGGAGATAAATCTCAAAGGTGGGCAAAGGCGAGACTCGAATCTGGGAACTGCATATTAGAGACTGGCGTGCTACCAACTGAGCATCCCCGCCCCCACAAAGCAACAGATATGAACTACTTTCCCAAAGACGATTCATTATCTTAAAGTTAACCAGTGATTTTACTCAGTCGTTGAATTGTCAATTACAAATTTTATCCAGTAAAAAAAATTCATCAATTGTAATAAACTCCAAAATGAAAGTGAAATAACTTATTATAACAGCAAAGGTGCTAAGTGGTCAAAGATGCTAGTTTCGTTAAATAACTCTGGTACTTTTCTTGCATAACATTAAATTCTTATTATATTTAATTATATATTATTATCTTATTATATTAATTTACTTCCTCCACTTTTCCAAAAAGCTCTCTCAAGTGTCTCAAAAAAAATTCTGATAATTGGAAAAAATATTTTCTGACATATATTATAGTGTCATTTCTAAACATCTTTAAAATACTTAAAAATTTCAAATATTATAATTTAGTAGTAGATAATGAGACGTAAAAATATTTTTTTCACAGTACAATCCAAGTATTCCTTTTCTCTTATTAAGTCAAGCAGCATTATATAATTTATTAAAAAAAGATCGTTTTAGCATTTATTATTAAACATTTGACTATCTTAAAGATGATAAAAAGATAAAAACTCAAATCGAGAGAAATGCTGCTTGTCATTTTTGTTTTAATATTTGTGACAACTGTTGTCATTTTAACTAGTTCATAATATAGAAGATGAGATCACCCAGTATACAAAAGATGTAATGCTATTTCAATATACGGTTATTTTCAAAATATTCAACTTATCTTTCAAAAACAATTTTTTTAAATAACTCACTCTGTGAACCAACGCAAACTTTTTTTTTATACTACAACAGAAGCGCCAGACAAAAATTCCATTGTCTAACACAATGTGATTTTCAAGCCATTCTGTAGAATACTGTCTTGTTTAGCGGGATGTAAAGAGAACACTGGAAACAATTCGCCACTTTCCCCGGATCAATAAGTCATTCCAAGCGTTCATATTCATCAGACCGCAATCTTCCCCAACCGTGCAAGGTAGTTAAGAATGCAAAATCTTCAGCTTGTACATCTATTTTAAATTCAAATACCAACACGCCATTTTCACTGTACATAAACAAACACACTGAGAAAAGGTCATACTTTTTGTCTAAAGACATTAAGCCACACAACAAACTGTAAGCAGCAGAACAGAAGCTTACTTTTATAAGAAAATCAGTAGTTTAAACTTAGCAAAATAACATTAACTACGAGATAGCCTTTTAAGGCAGGGTTATGTAACGGTATTTGGGAGTCTGTGCGCAAAGTCTAAAAGCGATAGCCCCCCCCCCCCATCCTACATCTCTCAGTTGCATTATCGAAAGTTGTTTTTAATTTTGTTATCGAAACCTGTTTTAAATATAATCATGAAATTCAAGTTAATGAAACCCAAACGCTATATTTGGTGTATCACGGTCGGAGGTGAAGGAGTCTCATGACTCCTAAAAAAAGGAAAAATGCTCATTTTTTTAAGGTGAAATAAGGAATTAAATGACTTACATATATGCATGCAATACATGGTATTTAATATAATAGGCGATTATTAAGAGACTGCAAGGAATACCCACTCGATATAAGGTTCCAAAACACAGGTGAACCTCACCTTAAGAACAATTCCATACGTAGAATTAAGATTATTAGAAATTAGAATACCTCAACTTAAGAACAATTCATACTATTCAATTAACAAACACAGTCTGCTTTCGGAAACATCCGAACCTACTTGAACGTCCAATATTTTGTATTCTACGCTCCTGGCCATTGTTATTAGCCCAGCTACTTTGTGACTGTCTTCGAATTTTGAAATCACATAGCTATTTTTATTTTATATACATTTATTAGCTCTTTTTCAGCAACGTTTTGCCAATAATCAGCTATTTTTCACTAGTTGTGAAAAGTCTGGAAGTCGGTTTTGTATTGATCGCTTATAGCATATTTAACCGATTAACGGAATATTTCACAGTATCTACTGTATGTAATTTGCGAGCACCGGAAATGTGCAATTCGATAATACTGTCAATTCACTATAAACGATACCAGCATTTGAATATTGTTGTGCGCATGCAAAAATTCCAAGATTATCGAACTTGCATGCCAATAACTGTAAACAGCTGCAAAAAAAAAGTTTACATATTCTGACTAGTATTGAAGATTAGAAAAACGTTTTTGCTTTAATGTGTTTTCCATGAAAGTGAAAAACATTCGCAGAATTATTCTTTAGAATACAATTAAATTTTTGTGCTAAATTTCGAATTAAGTCCTTGTTTTTTCTCATTGAAGAATTCACTAACGGATTTAATATTATTTCATATGGGAAAAACATATTCAACTTACGAACACATTTTAAGGCACGTATTACGTTCGTAAGTTGATGTCCACCTGTACTGATAAAATTTATTGCCAAAATAAACACGCATTTCTTGTGCAAAAACTCGAAAGAAATTTTACTATATTTGGTACAAATATAAGGGGAAAAAAGCATATTTTAATAACAATATATTTCACTTTATTACAAACAAGTTATTAATAATTGAAAAATTGATTTCTAGAGTTCTACTGTGAGCACCGAGTGAGAAGTACCTATTGCATGGTACTATTCCAACTTTTCTCCAAACTATTTCCTCACAGATACTGTCGGTAAATATCGTTGCTAAAGCAAATACTTCGATGTTGAAATAAGATGATAAGAATTCCACTTGTCTAAAAGTCAAGAGAGTCCTTTACAAGATCTTGACAAAAAATTCAAAATAGAACGGTGAGTTGATACAGCAAATACATTACAGGTATTTGCTGTAACGAAATTTAAGTAAACGAGATATCCCTTAAAATTTCATCGAAAAACTGAATTTTCTATCTCTAATGCCTATAGATAATAAATAATGGAATCAATAGCTGAAATAAATAATCAAAGTAGCCTAGTTTCTCTCATGTTGACGAACCTTTATAAATGACGCAATAAAAAAAATGTTTTCTTACCGACGTACACTGTAGTGTCTTCTCCTCCTTCATTTCTTTTCATTCGTCTTTCCGATGCATAATAAAAAACAGGTGGATGGCCATCAATTGAGCTCTCATCTAATCCACTAGAAAACTATTAGAAATAATGATCTATCACTAACAGTTGTCACGTGGACACATTAAAGAATACTATACTAAAGAGCCGTCCCGTGGCCGAGTGGTTAGCGCGCATGGCTACTGATCTACGGGACCTGGGTTCGAGACCCGGGTAAGGCATGGATGTTCGTGTTGTTTTTCTGCTGAGGTCCTGCCATCCTCTCAGATCTTCTACTGTGGCATATAAACTGACAGGCTCCTGTCAGACCTCTGTGGCAAGCAGCTGCTTGAGGGGTATTTATTATTATTTATTATTTATACTAAAGAGCTTGTGCTCTTTAGGGGGCGGGAGTCTCAACTGTGCCTGCGTTGAGAATTTCTACGCTAACTCTCTTTCTGTCCTCGGTAAGAAAAGGGACACCGTGGGTTTGAAAAGGTTATCGTCTATTGGATGAGAGATTAAGCCGTGGTCCCGTGTGTACGAGAGCCATATTCTGTGAACGTTAAACACACTGGATGGTCTTGAAGGGAGGCTTCCATTTGCCTCCTCCTCCAACCGTCTCTGAGCACTTGGGGTCCCTGCGACCTGACCATTATGTGAACAAAAATGACGCTCAGAGGTAAAACAACCCAACTCGCCATTCAGTCTGTTATATATATAAAAAAAAGGCTGTTCGGTAATGAAACAATCCAATCTCGTGATTTGACTATTTTGGCCCACTGTGAAGTAAAAGCTGCAGCTAATGTAAAGCTATTTAATCTAATCTTCTCTAAATTTCTTCATTGTGAAACTATTCAACCTAATCTTCTAAGAACACTTCTTCGTTTTAAACCTCATGTCGTGCACTCAAAGAAGTCTTCGTATACCGCCTATTAGCATAACACATGAAAATATCATTATATTCGAATCGCCAATGTATCCTGAACACGCAGAATTGTCTTTCAAGTCAACACGAAAGCACCTCGGAGAAATGCGATCATCATTCATTCCAGTATCAATATCCGTGATCTACCTGCCTGAACAATAACAGCAGCCGAAGGAGTGGTCAATGACAGCTAGTGATAACAATGGCAAGAATATGTGAACGAAATTTCTTTCATCGGGGTCAGAAGACGAAAGGCCAACCTTGATAGAAAATTGATCATGACTGTGCGTGACCAGACCACTGGTCTGAGGTAGTGACAGCAGTGGTTGGCCACGTTGTAACGTTCACGATGCTTTGTAATCACCATGGTTCGACGCTAACAGTACTAAAATAAATGGTGTGTTCAAATCTGTTAAAGCGTCAAATCAGAAGCGAATGGAAAGTTACCTCTTGAGTGCGTGTTGATCGAAAAATTTGGTATCTCAAGATTTTCATCTGAGTGAGCAAATATATCTTTAAACAGATTTAAACTAAATCCGATTGCCACTGGCGAAAGCGGAATGACCGTTTCAAAGAGAAAATATTAATGATATTTCCAACTTTAGCATCTTCTAAAGTTGGAAATTCAAACTGAAGGAAAGCTGAAAAAACGTGAATAGTAATATTTTATTATTACCTATCCAAGTTAATAAAAAAAAAATCATTTCTGAAAACAAAAAACTTCTTTCCCCCACTGTCTCCTCAGAGAAGTAAATTGCGGCTCTCAATGCAAACCCTTAACCACCACATTCTGCCCTGGAAGGAAGTCTTTCCAAGTCCATAAATGTTCCCTTTCTCACCGAGGGCAGGATGGGGGTTAGTGGATATAAATATCAACGCTGGCCTGGGTAGGACTCGAACCTGGAACTGTATTTACGAGCTTGCCACACTACCTACTGAGCTAACTCTCGCTGCTGTAATATAAGTGCATAATAGCAATATAATAATAGTAAAATACAGTACTTTTCCATCCGTTGTTACCATACTTCTCAATTAAAACAGAAAAACATAGTCTGACAGATTCACACATAGTAATAAAACAAGTCATCGCGGTGCCGAGTGGTTAGAGAGCTTGGCTACTAAATCCAAGGGACCTGGGTTTGAGCCCTGGTAAGGCATGGATGTTTATCTTTCTGATGAGGTCTCACCTTCCTCAGAGATCTCTGCGGCATATTAAACTAATAAGGCTCCTCTCAGAACTCCGTGGCAAGCAGCTGGGGGTAATTATTTTTTTAATAAAACAAGGTGCATATTAATTTTACCACTCTTTTACAAACAAGTGAAATAATAAAAGTTTTTATATAAAATTTAGTTAATCAGTATAACGAAAACTTCGGTGATAATTTCGAACAAACGTTAAATAAAATTTATTCAAGAACAATTTAAGTGGTTCTCAACCATTTTCGCATAAAAGCACAATTAGTACTTGATTCATTTCGTCGCGGCACATTAAAAGTGCTATATTTTAATAGTTTATAAATTATTTGCTATTCACAGCGTCGAATCACCCTCATTCGCAGAACATCAACGTCCCGCAACAAACCAGTAAAAAAATCTCCGCACTAACGTTTTTAAAATTCAAGAACTAAATCACAACAGTATCCCCTAATAATAAAATATATAATCTACCAATTCTTGCTTTACATATTTAGACATTCGTGCCCCAATTTAATTTATACTTCAAGACTTTTCCTTTACTAATTTTGAGTTATTGTTTAGCATAATTTTAGATTTTTTTTCCTATGCGGTACAGTGATTGCGAACCATTGGATTATTTTGCGTTGTAAAGTCTTGGCCGATCCGCAATAAGTCTAGTCCCTGACACTCGATCAGCAAATAAAGGTTCAAAACATTTCTCGCGAATAGTCGAATTCACGAACGACAACCTAAGGTGGTGAACTCAATTCTTCCAAATAGTAATGCATTAAAAGTTGCCTACAAAAGCAAAGTATGTACAATATACGACTATTAAAAGCAGCAAATTTATAATTTTTTTCCTAAAAAAAAGTTAAGAAATCATTCCAAGTGTATCATTATTTGCTCTCTTTGCATGAGGAAAGTTGACTTTTTGGTAATGATGAGGGAACGCGTTAACAGTAAACATTACTCCTTATGGGTGGGGGGGATTCAATCCAGTTTACGAACACATTTCAAGGTATGCAATAATTTCGGAAGTTGGGGGTCCACCTGCATACAATTACTTTAGTAAACGTTTTTATACACAATTGTGCTTTGAATAAATTTTTGGATAAATTCTTGTAACTGAAACGATTGCTATTAAGTATGTATTCCCGTTTCCATAACTCTCTTAATACTGAGCAAATATTACTGAAATTCAAGATTTAAACACAATTAAAATCTTTCTGCTTCAGTGTCATTCCCATTAAAAGTTTATTCTTCTGAGAATTCTTTAATGATTGGTAAAGACTGTTCATATATCATTAATTCAGTGTAGCCCTTCGTGGACGCATATGTTACAAATAAGCTTTCACATTTAGCGTTTTATAATCAAACATATGTGGCTTTTAATGTTGTCGATAATTGAAGTAAAAAGCAATAAAGCATATCATCTTATGAAAGAACATCTGTTGTACTTATTATTTAGAAGTCTTTTACATACAAACATACAAAAAAAAAACTATATATCCGAATTTAGAGCTTAAAGCACCCAACATAAAACAGTGATAAATTTCATTATTATTCTTGGGACGTATCATCCATAATATCTGGCAATCATTACATACGAAGTCATTCTAATTAGAAAAAAGAAACACATCATTAGAATGGCTAATCATCTTTAAAATAATTGCAGGATTTATTCGTTAATAACTATGCAATACATAGACAATCTGTAGTTAGAAACTACCAAAATTTATTGTTACTCTAATTATGTTATTGATTATCCAGTTTCGAAACATTATGAACACTTAAAAAATGACATTTCTTGCGATAGTAGTTTTAAAACGCACTACATAATAGCAACTGTAATTTTTACCCTAATGAGAAAGTAAATTTTCAACACGATCCCAGCACTTAGTACCTTCCTGTTATTACAAACGTTTCTTTTTTTTACATTTTTTCCTATCATCTTCTTTATTAGGAAGTGTTGAATGGTAAAGCAGAAAAGAGAGAGTTTATGGTGAATACGTGACTTGGCATGATCAGATTCCGCTGCAGTAGTCGACAATGTAATATTTGCCCGCCCATAAACATAGACCAGCTGGAAGACCTCCTTCCCGCCAAGTCAGACGTATTCATCAGCGTTATTTGCTAACCTGTGCACAGTAGAACTGAGATTATCAGTACGAAACTTTCCATCACGCCACTACTCGACAGAGGGGTAATTTTCTAGAAAGCGAGTAGCTGGAGGTCACGAGTAAGATATGAAATACAGAAGAAAAATGCATTGGGTTAATCTATAATGCATCTAAAACTGGCGGAGTTGGTATTATTTCTCTTTGTTGCATGTAATACCTTGAATAATAGCAGCTTGCAAAGAAAAATCAGGATAACAAGAGGGAAAGGATTTTAACTTAGCTTCTGTTAGGGAATTAAGCGCTAGTAGAGTAAAACGTTAACAATCCTTTTAACACTGGCATTTTGCAACAGGTTACGGGGAGGTAATAGCAAAATACATTTTTTTTTTGCCTACAGGTAACAATTTCCTACCATTGGAATTGCGTATAAGTCACGTACTCATATAGATCCAATGGCTCTGGGTAAATTGTTTGAAAATCAATTGTTCGAAAACCAGTTTTTCGAAAGTCAATTTTTCGAATAACAACTTTTTCCATTGACGATTTTTTCGAACGACAGTTGTCCTAATGACAAATTTTTCGAAAACGGAGATTTTTTCGAAAAATCAAGGGCCCGTCTACATATAGCGTAAGAGACGTTTTTCTTTGTTCTTTGAGATAAATCAAAAATTATTTTGGGTTCGATAGTTATTGAAGAAATATTATCATTCGCATTTTCAAAATTTCCCGATAGCTTATATTGCGCTCTCTAACGGTGGAATTTTTTTTGAAAATGGCAAAATTTTAATCGAATATTATAAACGATTTATTTATGATGAAAATTTGTAATGCTGCTGGTGGTGTGTCGCGCTCAAGTGTTCCCTTCACTGACAGCAATGCTTCGGATCTTCACAAGGAGTTAACCCTTTTGTGTTTAGACATAAATGAAAAATTATTTTTTTCTCGTTAATAACAGGGCCGAATTTAGAAACCAAACAAGGTGGGTTGCCAAGTAATCCCATTTGGGGGAGGGGGAAGAGCTAGCAAGTTCTTGCAAGAACAACTACTTGCAGATGTAATTTCGCCATAGCAATTTGTTTCACACCTTTTACGAGACACAAATAGTTTTCCTAATACATCGTAGGTTATTAATAAGTATACTTTATTGAAGTTGCAATTAAAAATACTGTTTTTAATTCGGAATATTGCAAAGTACAGAGTGAAGCATAATTTCTTTCAGCGATTGGAAGAATTGCCCCAATGTTGCTCAGGTCTTTGCTGGCGTCTTTGTAATACAAATGACTCTCAAGGCGCAATTCACATCTTCCCATCTCTCTACTTACAAATTTCAACGCCATAACACAATCTTCACTTTAAAAATACTATAACTGAAGTGAGGATAGAAGCAGGAAACACGGAAACAGACCTCTCAAGAGCTTTTTAATCCTCCCTACACAAGACATCTGCACTCATCAAGCTACCCCCTCCTCCACCAACATTAATTGAGAATTCAGTAGTTCATGTTTTTGTAATTTGTGAGTTTAATAGATAGCTTTATATATCTCAGTGTTTAAGTCTTGATAGCATCTGGTATTATATAGCATGACAATGATTTGTAGTAAACGTAAAGAGAAGATCCTGGACGATCTTGATTCGCTATAATGTAGTATCTGTATGCAAGAATTCCATTTCTATTGCATGGTTTTTGCAGCAACCAACTTCTGAAAATTGACTAAAAAAAGGAGGTTCGGTTCTTTTATCTCTGAGCGGTACTTTTTGTAAAAAAAGGGCTAAATGGCCAGGTCAGGACTCCGAGAAGATTGGGGGAGGGGACCCATTGGTACAGCTATTGGGAAACAGATGGTAGCCTCCCGTCAAGGGTATGGCTCTCCCGCACATGGTGCCACGACGTCACGTCCCATCTGATGGGCGGAGGCCTTTCCAACACCATTGGTGTCCCCTACTGACAGTGCGCAATGGCAGGGAGTTTTGTGAAGATAAATCTCAACACTGATCCAGCTGCGACTCGAACCTGAGAAATGCAGATTACGAGCCTGGTGCAGTACCGACTGAGTCAACCTCGCCCAGAGAAATGAGGAAAAAATACAAATGCTTTGCCTATAAACCCGACTTTCGGGCTACACAGTTAGCTCCATCAAATAAAAAAGCAAGTAGTGAAACTGGATGTGTTGTTGAGGAGAACTATTGAAGAAATCTTGGCGCATCACTTCAATATCGCTAAACAAGAAAAATTCAGATTTCAGAAAAGAAGTTATGAAAGAAATGGATGAATTTAAGAAAAGCGTATAACTTTTTTCTCAAATAAACTGGACGAATATCTGCGATGATGACAGAAATGAACTTTGTAAAGGAAATTCAGGAACAAACTAAGAGTTTAACGGAGCAGAATGCTAATATGAAGGGAAACTTTAAAAATTTGAAATGGAAATTAAATGAATTGGAACAATATATGAGGAACTCCATTATCAAGATAATAGGTATTCTAGAGTGCAAGCAGGAAAATGTTTCAGAAATTATAACAAGTGGCAAATATTCTGAAAATTGAAAAGTCAAATACTGATGTACAGGCGGCTCATAGAGTCCCTAGGAAAAATAAAAACAGAAGCCAAATATGGTACAACTGGCCGCAAGAAAATGAAAGAGATATGGATAAAAAAAAATGGAGACAAAAAAGAATTACAGTTGAATGAAATTAATGATAAGTTTCAAGAGGGGAGAATATTTATCAATGACAATCTAACACTAGTTTAGGCTATTCTTAATCCAAGAACATTTTAGTTCACACGGATTAATAAATGAAATATTATTAAACCCACGCCAAAAAAGTTTGGCGCGAAAAGTATGTCCATTCATAACTCTTACTTTATACACAGCTTTCCACTATAGTACTAACGTATCACTCCATTCCCAAGCTAGGTGACGGTAGCGCCCCAGAAATTTCTCGAGGGATCACTTCTGACCCCCGGCAGCCAGAAATCCGATCTGTTATCCCAACACGGCTAGAACTAAGTGTGACAACCACGCAAAATTTGGGGCTGATTGCTCAAGTGTCCGCGGAACCACATGAAAATCGACAATTTCTGCCACTGACGACGTCACACGTCCGCCCGGAATTACGGATATTGTATAAATATATCAAAATCAGTGGCATTAAAGGTTATTTAATTTGTTAAATGAATTGTAGTAATAAGACTAAATATAATGAATTGTGAAAATTATGACAGTTATAAAAACTTAATTATTATAAAATAATTTTCCTCAATACCCTAAAGCTTTTTTTCTTCACCATTACCTTTTCGTGATCGCTTTCCCACAGATTTGCTAATTACACCATTGCAAACATAAAAGCAATTCGCTAAAAGAATACACATCCCTTCTCTAATCCTGCTGCCTAGGCCCGTATATGTAAAAATGCTTAAAATGCTTAAAATGCTGTGTCCTAAAATACAACTTCCAAACTCCCAACCCTGTCCCTGTTTGTTTTGTAGATGTCGAAGCTCTTCGGAACTGAACTCACTGCAAAAAAGAGAATCCCTGGAGCTCAGGAGCAAAAAATTGGCTCTCTTCTCATGTCTTTTACACTATTTTTGACTCTACTAATCAAGTATGGAAAAAAAAAAAAACATTTACAAGCATATTTGCAGCTATATTCAAAGCTAAAGAGTTTTAACTACTCATAAACTTTGCGCCAATGACAACTGGTGCCAGGCGGCAAATGTCAACCTCTGCACCTCCTCCTGGCTCAGTATCCTAAAAAAGGATGACGACCTCTGTTTAATCAAACCAAGTATGCGATGATACAATAAAAGAATCTTTTTCATGCTATTCAAAATCAAAGCCTTTTTAAATTAATTTCAGTTGCATTCATTCGTCAAGTTAATACAGAAAGTATCAACCCAGACGTTTTGCTTAGCAATATCTGTCGTCATATGTGGCTTAAGAGCTTCATATAAAGCAAAAGCACGCAGAGAATGCAAGAAAATCCCATATATAGCGACATGGCTTGACTGGCGTCGGCGTGTCTGTCCACCATAGTCTATTCGTACTTTAGCTCTACCCCCTACATTGTTGACTACCTTCACAATTAGGCTGTGTCTCCGGGGAGAGCAGGACTACAAGAGATAGAAGGAAACGCGTCACCGTACTCGAAACGACCAACCACGCCTCTCCAGGCAGAGATGAGCACAAAAACTCTCTATTCTCCCATCCGTGGCAGTCCGTCACGGAAAGGACAACAGAAACGCCCACTCAGCCCAAGTGACAACTGCCCCAAAGGCAGAAAATACTGCATGCCACAGGTGCCAACGTAGAGCACCATATGAAAGGGGCTTTTTTTTGCTTTCTCCTTAGTAATTTCGGACGAATTCCGGGTAATGTGCTGCTTTGGCTTGCACGTTCTGGTACACTTAAATAGGAATCTCGAAAAATCCAGATGTGCAAGTTTTGCACTGTAGAAAAAGTGCATTTCTCTTAGTTACACCTCACGTACTCTTTAAACCATGCCTATTGCGATAATCTTTCATGTATAAAGATGATTACAATAATATATTTTGCAAATAAAAAAAATGCAGGAGATCATACGTAGTATAATAACTCCTCACGCATTCACTACCGATGCGGAACACTTTAAGTAGCATTCTGACAGCGTTTCCCGACAGCTGTGCTGCAGTGTTTTGATTTAAATGCATTTTTATACTCTAAATATTGTTCATTTTCAAGAACATTTTGGAACTATATTTACTATTCTTAGGCAAACTAGAGCTATCTCTCACTTTTCCACTGCCTTAAAGTTAATGCTTTCCAAGGTCTCTCAGTAGTTTGTTCCCACCCTGCGATCCCCACGCACAGTGCTTTCCCCATATGACGTCACCGGCCACGCCCACTTCCGGTCACGTGACCCCGCCCCCTTATTAATAATTCATAATTAATTAATCCTCTTTAAAAAAAACCTTATTAAAAATTCCTCCCTTTATTAAAAGCCCGTGGCGCCATCTAGTGTATATGCTGAGTACTATTTTTTAGAAAATCCCCAATTTTAGTCGTAATTTTTCCAATTTTTGACTCCCCCTCATTAAAAAACCCCTTATGAAAATTCCTCCCCCTTTATTAAAAACTTGTGGCGCCTTCTAGTGTATATGATGAGTACTTAGAAAAAGCCTTCAATTTCAGTCATAATTTTCCAATTTTTTAATCCCCCTCATTAAAAAACCCCCTTATCAAAAGTTTTGCCCCCCTTTATTAAACTTCCCCGATCACAAACTCCCCTGGTAAAATTTCCAAGTCCACTAAATTTTTTTGGTGGCAACGATCAGAATGTAATTATTTAGAGGATTGCATCAGCCAAAGTCCCAATTTTTTAATCCCCCTCATTAAAAAACCCCTTATCAAAACTGCCACCTGGTTGACCCACCTGTATTTTAAGTCCCCTCTTTAAAGATCTCATGGTTGACTGATATTTTTTAAGCCCCCCCCCCTCTTTAAAGACCCCCTGGTTGACCCATCGCATGGTAAATCAGTTTTCTCTATGCGCATTTAATCTAATTGATCTCTATGTTGCGATCTTGTGCAACCACGGCAATTCCCGGTTCCGCCTGACAGCACTACCTGGTTTAAGAAAAGCCATGACTATCTAGAGACGGGGGCAAGGAATACGCCCTATAGGCGCACCTCAACCCCGGCCTCACATGGCAGCAGTCCTATAGAAGGAAAGCTAACCACCGGAAGAAACCTAACTTTAATCTATTCCCCGGTTTGCAAATGTGCAAGGATATAAAGATCCAAGCTCGATCGGCACCCGGGGTGGAGACTCTTAGTAGGACCCAGACTTTTTGGACGGCTCGTGCCTACTAGGCAGGAGGAACCTTTCGACCGGTGCCATCCAACATCCATACTATTTTTAGTATATCTCCTGTATTTAAAAAAAAAATTCCTTCCGACGCAGTGATTTGAACCCGCTACCTTGGTGTCAATAGCTGGACGTTATCGCACTCAACTATGTCTTATTTCCTAACACCTGAAAAAGATTTTTGACGGCGTCATCTAGTAGAGCTATACTGCCAATCTGGTGTTAGCTTCTTTTGTAATGAGTAACTGACAGATAACATGTTTAGAACACACGATTCATAGAAACATGAAAACATATACACACAAACATACGCACACACATCCGATTCACAGAAACAAACACATTCGCAGAAACAAATATGAAAACTTATTTCGCAAAAACAAACATGAAAACATATTTCACAGAAACAAACATGAAAACATATACACACAAACATACGCACACGCAAACACACACGCACGCACGTACACACAACGCACGCACGCATAAACATACAATTACAGAGATGAAACAAGTATGTGGCAAAATAGATATGAAGAAAAACTTAGTCAATCGCATTCATGTATGCATAGAGACTTACACTTAGAAAGACATCCGTTGAATATGTATACCATTCATCTCTTGATTTGAACTTGAATACTCATATTTCAGTAGGATTTTTTTGAGCACGCCTGTCTTACATTTTCTGTCAGATGCCTCGTAACAAGAAAATGGTTTGAAATACATGAATATAAATAAATGTTATGGACAGTGATTTTTCTAGTACTGTTCATAGATTTCCCGTTGCTAGTAAAGGCGTATTTGTGTCTTAGTTTTGAGGATTCCTGTACCCGATAGATGGCGATGGTTAAATGCCAAAATCGACTGTTCCATGTACCATCTTCCTTTTTTAACATTTGTGCTCGAAAGAATAGTATATAGATATGAAGAAGGAGACACGATATATGTTTGAACCGGTTTGCCTTCACCTTGTACCAGCTCTTACAACTCTGCTAGCATTGATATTGGTAATTCACCAATAAATAACATCGCTACCGGTCCAACCCTTCAACCTGTTTCCTCCCCCCCCCCCCAACCTTCTGGCCAACCTTCAGCTATTGATCTCGAACGATTTATCACCTATTTCCAACGTGTGTCCAACGTCCTGTGTGAGGATTTCACTGTAGTTCACTGTAGTTCACTCCATTGGAGCGATTTCACCCATGTTCAGAAAAGTGAATATTTGAATCACACACACTGAAAAGTTACATGTAATATTCACATGCTTGCACAAAAAGTGAATGTTCCATCTTCACTAGAAATGAACGTTGTAAGAAATACCCAATACTTAAAAAATGAATACTTGTGGTTAAACTATTGTTACATGTATTCTCCTTGCTACTTTTCAAGCTGGCATAGGGCGCCCTCTGTCAGGCTGTTTTGAGGCGATGTCTCCTTTTCAAATCTTCTGCAATTGATTGTCTTGATGAGTGTTTGAAATATCCGTTGAAAGACTTGGCGATTTACGAGTTAGGTCTGGAAAAAGCAAAGTATTGTCTAACAGATCAATTCTGGGAGTCCTCAGAATCGAAAAGCATTTAGTACATACTTACTGGAGTAATGGTAATTTCTATAGGTAGTGTTCTTTCAGAATTTCCAAAAAAGTGAAACACCATAACATTATCAAAAAAACGTGCGCTTGCTACTAAAAATAACCACCTTATACACGCAGTTTACTTACGCCCTTATTGAAACGTAGTAGGGAACTGTAGAAACACACACAGAACCCTGAAAAGAGCATGAGAGCGAAAGTATACACATCCTTAGTGCAAATCTCTATTGATTGCATATTGATATCTTAGTGAGTTCGAAATTAGTGCATCTTTAAAAACGGCTTTATGCAACTATTTGTCATAGCGGTTACAGAACCCTTTCATACGACATAGGTGCTCAGTAGAAAAACAACGTCTTACCATGGATCTCTAGGTTTCTTAGATCAGAAGTAACTAACCTACTATCTATGAAATAAATCTTTTAATCTTTTGGCTATCATAACTTATAGCTGTATCGTGGGTAAAGTACTGTCCATTTCAAGCTATTGGGAGATTTTCAACCTAAGCAGATATATGGAAAAAATAGTAATCTGACTCAGATGATGCTTGCAATTTACCTACTTTGGTCGTTTGGTTTATTAGAAAGTCAATATACACATAGGGAAGATGAATCAGTGATTGTGTTCTTTTGAGCAAGTTACTTTAATTATCTTGCGAGATGTGTGAGGAAATGCATAGATATTGAGAGTTTATGATTCTATGAAGAAACATGCATCTGAAGATTAAGTTATATAACAAGTTTATCTCTAAGATATACAATCTTAGAGTACAGTGATGGACAGAACATACAATCTTAGAGACAGTGAAGCAAACTTGCAATCAGTTTTTCATTCTAAATGCCTGTTTGCATGGATATAGTCTTCTTCCCCCTAGCGCTTCTCGAGGAGCCAGTCATAATGTGTGTAATCTCAATTTTAAGCTCCCAAATAAGATTCCAGTTAACCTAAAGGACAGCCATCAGCAAGGAATCAGTATGATCAAAAAAGGATTAATTGCATTCCCAATAATATGGAAAAATACACAGCATTCTCTCTTGGAACTTTGAATTTCATAGATTCTTATCAATTTTTAAGTTTATCTCTTGAGAAACTAATCTATATTTTGAAGGAACATGCTGAATTGTTGCATTTCATCATGAAACGAATAATTATTTAACTTTCTCATTAGGGCATCCTCCAGGAAGATAAAACTCACAGAGCAGACCGTTCTTCCTGTAAGTAAATGATTTAGATAAACAGTAGCATATCTGTTTCCACGGCTGTCCCATATGTCAGTGTGCGAGTGACCTCGTGACCTTTATCACCGGTTGCCTATTGCCGTGGTGTGTCTCCCGGCCATTTCAGTAGATCACGTGACAATGATAGTAGAAGCTTTTGGTACTTGTAATAGAGTCGATTTAAGAAGTGGGAGCATGTATGACGAGAATTTTCCAGTTTTTAGAAGGGTATTGCTGGACTTGGGATTTTTCACGCTCTTAATTTGTAAAGGTATTTTTCTCTACGTGAGAACATCGATTTTTGTGACATGCAGAATTCTTTTACTGAGGCCCGATCAGAACATATATGTCAGAGCATAGTTTGGCTGATTTTTATGCTGCTGGTAGTGTATCGATGAAGCATTCTCATGTAGCTTGTGCCATAGATATATTGATATAATCGTTGAAGTATTTGCTAAATTTTGATTATCAGTCCAGCTGCAAATATTTCGGTAGATTAGCTCAGGTAAGTTTAGAGGGTGCGATCGTGTGAGACTTATGTATTATTTTTATAGTAGCTTAGTGTATTTGTTAATGTTCCCTATTCCATTAACTCATGTTGGAACTAAAGTTTTTTTACGCAAGCTGAAACATAAGTGGAAACGTATGAATTCTACTTTTAGCACAGCTTACTTTCTATAGCATTCTGCAGCGTTTCTTTACCCGATGAAAACAACTGACCTTGTAAAGCGTATAACTAACGAACTGACGTCGCAACGCGAATTTCATCAGCGTGATGAGGCACACGCACGCCGACGATTTTTTGCAAACTGTGAGCTTTTAGAACTGATGATTTTTAAAAAATTATTACTCCCATTGCCGATTTTTCTTCGGAGGAAGAAATTGTTATCTTACTGCGTAGCGTTACTTCCTAGAAACGAGTTTGCATCATGTACTGAGGCTACAGCGGTAATAAGTATTAGGAATAAAACCATGTCATGTAACGGATATACTTACAGAGAGCAATTAATTCAGACATGGCAGATTTAACGTAAAACCCCTTTCCAAAACAAGTCCTCAAGCAGAAACACAGATATCTGATGGCAACATCCTTCAACCTTATGGAGACTAAATAAGAGAAGCTCAACACTAGGAGGTTTAGGGGCTCGAAGGGAAATTCTTCCTATGGGGTAAACAAATAGCTGACCTATTATAAATGGGATGTTTCGATAAGAGGATGGAAAACAATGTTTCCATATCCTGTGATGGCTGAAACGAAAGGAGATTGAAATGAGGTAGACAATATGGGTTTAGTCAGAGGTGCTGTCATCCGTCTCTGGACTTGGAAAAATTTCGATCAAGAGTGCCAGTGTGTAAGCACCAGTGTATAAGTGTGTAAAGACAGTGCCAGTGTGTAAGCACCAGTGTTAAAGCTTGTAGATATTAAAATACGAATTCAGATCTTATCAGCAACAAATGCAAATACTGCGCTGGATAGTGCACATCAGCAGTTCTGTCTGCAAACACCCTCTTGACCCCTCACACGATAAGATGAGACCTTGTCACATACGCTGCCTGCTTGTTGGGACATGTACATCACAGGACTCGATGAAGGTCGAATTCGCAAAATATGGGACCTGGTAATTATTTAGAGGATTGCATCAGCCATTCTGAGATGGGGATGAGCGTTGCTACCAAAAGAGTTTAGTAGACTTGGAAATTTCCGATGAGTGTAGATACCAAGGGAGTTTGTGATCGGGAAAGTTTAATAAAGGGGGTGGAACTTTTGATAAGGGGTTTTTTAATGAGGGGGGGGTCAAAAATTGGGAAATTTTCGATTAAAATAGAGGGCTTTTTCCTAAGTACACATCATATACATAGATGGGGCCACGGGTTTCTAATAAAGGGAGAGGAATTTTGATAAGGGGGTTTTTTAATGAGGGGGAGTCAAAAATTGGAAAAATTACGACTAAAATTGGTGTTTTTCTAAAAATAGTACTCAGCATATACACTAGATGGCGCCACGGGATTTTAATAAAGGGGAGGAATTTTTAATAAGGGGGTTTTAAAGGGGATTAATTATTAATTATGAATCATTAATAAGAGGTGGGGTCACGTGAACTGACATGGGCGTGGCCGGTGACGTCACAGGGAAAGAACTGTGCAAAGGGGGATCCCCAGGGTGGGAACAAACTACTTCTCTCAAGCGTTGAATGTAATGTTATGCTATTTATACGTAGACTCTTGTTACCAATTTTTCTTGCTTATTCAAATAAGAAATCGTATGGAAATTTGTTTTTGGTAATTTTTAGTATACTATGATATTTACAACTGTAATCTATCGTGCAGCCATCCGAAAATGTTTGCAAAACAGTCCTAGTCAACATCACAGCAACAGCACTAAATTCTTATTTTCCATACCATCACACGTAATGGGAGATCACCATTGGTTCCACGTGTTAATGGCGTATGCAGGAGAGGAATTCTTTTGCATGTCTAGAGTTTGACAACCACAAAAACAGCTCTTTGGAAATGTCGTTGCTACCTATGACCTAGGGATTCACACGATCCAGTTCTATGCTTTTTAAGGTTCCTCCTGTGATTTTATCTTTGATGTGCCTAGCTTCTGTATTGAGAATTACCGAATTCCTTAGATTTCATTTGTGAAGTAGGCTATTGGCTTCACGACAGAGGTAGTCGACAAAAACAAAAAAATGTTCCTTTGGACACTGCTGATAATCACATAAATAAATTGTCCATTCACTTTTTTTTTCCTTTTTGTTCATACAGGGATGCACATATGATAGCGTTTTGCACTCACCTACGAAATGTTTCTGCCTACGCCTATGATAATAGGAAATTTAAATTTTCGGCACAGGAATAGAACAAAATGCTTGTTGAAAAAATTTCAGGACGCTTTTGTGCAACTGTCGAGGGAGGTATCACTCTTAGTTTAACGTCGATATCAATTTTAAAAATTTTTCCAGTGCTTGTTATTTTTAATACAACTGAGTACAGACTTGATTGTAAATGCCGAAACTTACTGAAAGCTATAAATCCAGACGTCTAGCAAACAAACCTGAACTATTCGATAGAAAATGATGGTCTCAAAATACGTCTACAGTAGGCCCTTGATTCACGAGTTTGATTTACGCCAATTTGAGAATTTTCTATTAATTGCCTTAGTTTTTCTCAAAAATTCTTGTAAATCTTATTCCGCACTGCCACCACCAAAAAATTTCACTGCGCAGCGCTAGTGGGAGGGTGGACCCGACCCGCCTCGAAGGTTCTAGTCTAGAACCTAGACAAAAGGCCGAGGTATACACCGAAGAGCCAAAACATTATGACTACCTGCCTAATATGATGTTGATCCTCCACCTGGAGACAAAACAGCTCTTAACTGGCGAGGCATGGACGCTACAAGATTTATAAAGGTGCCTTGTGGTATCTGGTACCAACATGTTACCAGCAGACCTTTAAATCTTGTAAGTTATGTGGTTGAGATGTCGCAGATCGGATATGCTGTTCAAATACAAACAGATGCTCGGTTGAATGTCTAGGGAATTTAGAGGCCAGGGCAATACTTGGAAGTCTTCAAGCTTCGCGAACCATTCTCGAACAATCTGGGAAGTGTGGCCTGCTGAAAGAAGGCACTACTAGAGGGGAATACTGTTGCCATGAAAGGATATACCTTCATGAAAAGTGATACGTGAAAGTGATACGTGCACTAAAGTTTCGGTGGGTGGTAGATGTCATAGTTTCCTGCACATGAATGACTAGACCCAGGGTTTCCCAGCAGAACTTTGTCCAAAGCATTAAACTTTCTCCACAGGCTTGTTTCCATCCCACAGTGCATCCTGGTGACAACATTTCCCCAGGTAAACGACGCACACATACCTGGCTGTCCACATGGTGCAACAGGAAACGAGATTCATCGGACCAGACGACCTTCTTTTAATCATTCAAGGTTCAGTTTTGATGCTCGCGTGTCCATTGTAAGCACTTTCGACGGTAAACCAATGTTAGCATGGGCACTCAGAGCGGGTACTTGTTGAATGATCTTAATATCCTTGAACTGATAATTATATTTAGCGTTTCTTTACCAAAAAACAGAAATACTCGATCATTTCAGGAAGCGAATAAATTTTAGACTCTGGATACATTTTTCATCCTAGGCGCTGTTAACAAAAGTGAGTTGGGTTGGGTTGTTTTACCTCTGAGCGGCACCTTTTTGCACACCATGGGCTAATGGCCATGGTCACATGGACCCCCAAGGCTCAGAGAAGATTGGGGGAGGGGACCCACTGGAACAGCTGTTGGGGGACAGATGGTAGCCTCCCGTCAAGGCCATCCAGCGTGTTCTTTAACGTGCACAGGGTTCTCCCGTACACGGGACCACGGCTTAACGTCCCATCCGACGGACGGCGGCCTTTCCAAGCCCATTGGTGTCCCCTACTGACCGTGGGCAGGGCGGGGAATTTTGCGGAGATAAATCTCAACGCTGACCCAGCTGGGACTCGAACCTGGGAACTACAGATTACGAGCCTGGCGCGCTATCGACTGAGCCACCCCCGTCCCCCAACAAAAGTGAGATTTTCTACCCTCTTTAAATTATATCACTGAAATTTCGAGATTGAGCTTCGGAAAGGGTAAGAAACTTGATTTAACCCATTTCTTCCCAGTGTTGCGTACACGCAACACTTAGGAAGAAATGGGTTAAAAAGCAAAATCAGAGAATATTAATGGTATTTGTTCGATACACATGAAATTAAATACTCTGTTGTAAAAATCTTTGCAGTGACTTATTTAAAAACATATCGTGCTAGTCTTCTACTAGGATCCTTTTTGAAAAAATTCTGACTACTTCTCAACATAGTCTTCGAGTGCCTTGGATACACGAAGTAACTAGAGTGGAAGAAAAGTATTCTTTCCTGCCTGCACTCGCATATATATAAATGTGAAAAAAAAAATTCTTTCAGCAAAAAAATAAAGACACAAATAACGAAGACAGTGCGTGATGTTTACATATTTTATGTCCTTTTTTAAGTTTTATGAGGAAAACCATGGTAAAAAAAAAATCTAACACTTCACTGAGTAGTAGATTAAGAACACTGACATTTTTTGCGTGTTACTACATGATTGATTTCTTTACAACGGATTACACATCAAGGTCGTTCCATAAATGAACATTGTATCGTTAGTTAAACGCGAAAAGGAAAAAAAAATCAGTTTAAAATTTTTCTCTTTGGGATTAATCAACACTTCGTAGTTGACAGTTTATCTGCCATTTTAGGAATACAACTGCAATTAGGTTTTAACATGATCCATTCTCTTCAAAATGGGTACGTAAAAATTTATCAGACGTAAAAACACGATGATCAGGCAGCTCACTATCTCATTTGATAATTACATTGTGTATATATATATATGAGCCATGGTTAATATATTGAAAACAGTTTAAAAGTTGTATATGCTACAATAATTATATTGTACGCCTGTGTTAAATACACCAGTTTTGCTTCAACTTATACTGAATGAATACTATGTGATTAGTAAGTCAGTGTAATCACAACATAGAAAATACTT
The DNA here is from genome assembly GCA_038380435.1 of Ryuthela nishihirai. NCBI lineage: Eukaryota > Metazoa > Arthropoda > Arachnida > Araneae > Heptathelidae > Ryuthela > Ryuthela nishihirai. The sequence goes on along the minus strand of JAWZYU010000024.1, from coordinate 47,658,380 downwards.
GCGAAGGAGGTGCGAAAGAAAATCAGCAAAAACACATTTAGTGCCTTATTTGGGATTAGAACCGGGATCCTTTGTTCTGTAGCGAAATACGTTAACTGCTTGGTAACTAGAGCAGAATAAATTTAAAAAACATTTTCTTATTAATAACTTTTAAGTCAGCGGTTTCCAACTAGTGATACGTGGGGAATTCCGTATGTGTTCGGGGAAATATATATATTTTTCCCACAAAGAAAAAAACTTCATATTTCACGAATGTTCAAAGAAACAAAAGTTATTTATACCTTATATAGGTTTATATTTTAGAATGTTGAAAAATCTACACTTGATTAGTCTACATTATACAGCTTCTTGGTTTATATTATAGAAAATACTTCACTGCTCCGTCAACTTTCTCATTATTTATTAAGCGTAAAAAAAGACTGAAAAACACCGCTTTAAAAATCCAGAGTTTGTCACCGGTTATCGAATGAGCTTCAAGCCTAAGGGCATTCGAACCACAATTCCTTAAAACACGCTTCGCCTTTCGGCCTTCGCACCAATAAATAGTGACTGCAAATCGTAATTCGGTGAAAAGGATGATTTCCACATACAGACGCTACTATGATTACTACTGCCCGATTTTCCTCATTTGGTTTGATCAGCAGTTCATTAGGGTACAAGTACTTCAACCTTTCGGCCCGGGCATTTAGTTTTTAGTAACACTAGAATCTATATGGATTAACAAAAACGTCAAATCTCTACGAATTCGTCCCTGCCAAACACATAAAAGATCAACTATCATCCACTCTTCTTAACAAAAAGAAATGAATATAATACGGGCCATTTATCAATTAGTAAACATCAGCATTTCGCACTGGTGCATATGACCTTTAGCCCGCTCCAATAATTACCATGACCTATATTCAGTAAATGTATGATGAGCAGAACTGCTCGTGAGGTTCGGCTAATGGTAACTGTGCTTCGCGTCGAGCTTCCTCGGAGATGCTTCACACGAACTAAGTTAAGCCACTGACAACTTTACAGCAAAACATTTTTCCTAAAAGGACTTGTATCCAGTGAACTTCAGTAGCACTAATAACAAAAGCACTGTAATCATACCACGGAGAATAACAAACAGAACATTAGTCATCAAAATAAATTCACAGAAATATAGCAAAGGCATACCATTGATATACACATTATATAAACCGGCAGCTACAAAGATATTGAAATGCTATCAGGCTCGCAGCTTGACCCTAAAATGCAGCGTTTTAATTCCATGTATCGTAATCACTGATGAAAAAAAACTAAGAGCAACTAACTAAAGAGTATATACTTAAATGCTCGTTTATTTCGTATATATTTACATCCCCCTACAGAACAAGATATAAAATGATCAAATTAATATTCCTATAGATCAGTGGTTCTCAACCTTTTATGCTTCACGTACCCCTGGAAATGTGTATGTAACTGGCGTACCCCTTATATAGTATAGATAAAACTATAGTTATAGTATAACAATGGTTATTTTTACTTTGCTACTAGATCTAGCGACTTTTGAGCTCTCACGGCGTACCCCACGTTGAGAATCCCTACCTACAGACGAATACTTTTTGAAAACAACGAGTGGCTCAAACCAGTCGGGGAGAACATAGATTCTATACTTTGTCAGGTCGACTAAAGTCAGAGAGCGCCAAGCTTTTAATCTGATGTTTCTAGATTCAGGTGCCTACTTGCCGGCGTTGATTTGAATTTTCTCCTCTAGCCCCTACTCTGCCCTCGGTGAGAAAGATGCACCGATGGTTTTGTAAAGACCTCTGATAGTTTACAGCTTTTTGCTTCTAAATAAAAAATACCAACAACGATGGATCCTGAGGACCCACAAGCAGAGGGTTAATCATGTCATCAGGTTTAAAATAAAATCACCTTCCATAACTTTTGAGAAGCACTGCGTAACATCCAAAAACTACAGAAAATTCGAATTTAGCCTATTCCATCAATAAGAATTACATATATTCATTTCTTTGGGTGAATTTCAAGATCTGCAGCTTAAAAACTCTTTACTTCTTTTATTTTTTCAAATATCTAATTTTTTTTAATATAATGTCGTTTGTAAACTATGAGGCATGTCCTTTTTTCTGCAGGTCGGGTTTTTTTGCTGGGGAAGATAAGCAAAAATTGAGTATAGAAGGTATCTCTGAATATACGCCATGAAAGCAGTTGAATCCATAGATGCGTTATAGTGTTATAATGGGTAAAACAACTTAGCCTATCTTGAAGTTGCGCTTTTAAGATTCGACATCCCTCAGAGGTTGAAGGATTCACGTGATTAGAAAATTCAGGGGAACTCCTAAAGATCTCAAAGGGTGAAGGAAGATTCTCAAGCCCATATCGATGCATCACTTTAAAAAGTTGAAGCCACTGACTTAAAGGTTTTAGGGGAAACTAAAAACTTAAGATTATTAAAAAATTTAAAATTTCTTAAAATTTAAGAAAAAAGCTGTTTAGCAGTACAGAAGTTAACGTTCTTAATAACGGGGCAAAAGGACAGAATTTCGAATGCAAGAAGAAGGTGTCAATATCTGTTTCTTTGTACTATCTCATCTTCCTCAGTGGTCTTTTCTATGGCAACTTAATGACAGGCAGCTGTCGTATCTTGAAGAAAAGGACCACTTATAGAGTTTACGGTATCCTGGCTTTTTCCAGTTTTGCGATGTTCACAAAAATTAGCCGCTATGTAGGCCAAGCCACTTTTCAACGTCTCATTTGAAAGCAGCCTTTGGAAAATTTTGATTGCTTCAGCTTCTTTAAAATGCTTTTAAACCGCTTTGTGTTAGTATAAACCGAAAGTAGATCCCAAATTCAGAACCAGCAATTTTCAAAAATGGTTCCAAGTCAAAAAAATTAACTGACATTCGAATCATCCAGATCTTTGACCTTCGCCAGCTAACAATGACAGAAAGAATTCATCGATGTCACCGTGGCATTCTCTTTCGGAGAACAAACCCAACTACTTTGGCGGCACTCTGACATTTACCGTTTACAAACGGAAGCATGATACTTTTATCAGTTCGATGAGAGCCACCATCTGGTGCCATTGGCATTTTGCCCACCTAGCACGTGTTGGGAATGTGACAGAAAATTAAGTCACATGGATTCCTTTGAAATTACATCCCATAGCTTTTCAAGTTATAAAAAAAAATAGCATTTAACACAAAATGATATATGAAACTATTTAAAACACTAAGGTCAGTGGCTTATATAACATTATGGGGATATGAAGCGGGGTGTAAAAACTGCGCATCAGTCTACAGAAGGGACGTGCAATCCAGGGCCGCAAAACAAGTTTGTCCCAACCCGCCGACTGAATAAAGAGTACTAATATTTCCGTGTGGTTGGGGGGAATGCATTTAGTTTAAATCAATTTATGTATTTCTTTCAGAGACACTAAGAAATTTCTTGAATTCAATTAGCAACTTAATGCTTTTACGACCTGGCACGCGAGTTCTCTTACTGAAGTGGCCCACGTATTGTTTCCATTACTGAAAAACTGCGCAGCGAAAAAAAAAAGACGCTCCTAGTCTACAGAATTTTCTTAAAACCGTAGTGGTTGTGATGAATTGGTTGATGTCGTTGACCACATTCGAAGTCATCATTAATTATATCACTAGGATTAACCTAAATGTTTCGTTGCTTCGAGTACGACAAAATTGGAAAAATTACAAAATGTATCTCTAAACAAAGGTTGTGCATCATATCTTTATAAAAAAAATATTGTTTACCATGTGGATCATCACAGGACATTAGGAAGTTCGCGAAATGTTGATAACTCAAGAAAAAAAAAGGAAATCGGATAAGGATAAGATTTAGAAAAAAAATCTCGTTAAGATTAAATAACTGCGTGAAGCATGTCAAGCTCGAAGAGAATAACAACCTCAAGAAAAATGTCGAAAGCAATGCCAATGAAAGAGATTTGGAAAAACGGTGTTTTACTAGTTTCGTTATAAAACACAAAGTGTTAATACACAGAATTATCAGTGAAAATGCATTTAATTCAAAAATCTTACATTAAAGAAAATGCAAAACTATGCACACAAATATTTGGAACTCCGAAAAACAATAAAATCAGTTTTACGAATCATAATTTTCTCTCTGATCGAATAACTGCTAACCGATATCGCTTCCCTCGGAAAACGAGAAAAAAAATAAACAAATTTTCATTAATTACACGATATATAGGTCCTTTTATTTGGGGGGGGGGGGGTAGAATTAAAGGCACGTTATCTCGTGTTTTCATAAATTAGGCAAATATAATCGATAATAAACAAAAGGATCGTCATTTAATGTTAAGCAATGTCTTGTATATACTAACAAGACTGGGGTGTTTTTAACTCCGAACTGCACCTTACTGCTGCACAATGAGTTAAATTACACTGTAACTGGTCAGGCAAAAGTATCACGAGTTTATGATACTTTTGCCTGACCAGTTACAGTGTCCACAGGAGAAAAGGAAGCACTGGTCATGTAAGTAAGACTTACATGATCTATGCAGTGGTGTAAACAAAAGGGCGAGGTAGGTTATAACACCCCCAAAGGCCACAGTGGTATATATTTTCTAATGCAATACTCGAAAATCAGACTCCAAACATGTAACCCCTCTCCCCATTGGAAATTTCTGGATACGGTACATATTCTCTCTGACATTCTTTTATCTTTTCCAAGGCTTTCTAGTCTAATTTATAATAAAAGGTAGAGTGTGAAATTCTAACAAAGGGTAGAGTCTGAAGGAGAAATGAAAATCTCCATTCTCTCCTGTCACTGCAGTTTGGTTCCCAGCAGTGACAGGAGAGACGAAAATCTCCTGTCACTGCTGGGAACCAAACCTGGAAACTTGAGTTTACGAGTCAGGAGCCTAACAAGACTGAGTATCATTGATATTCAAGAAAAAAATATAGAATACGCCACTTCCAGAAGCTAGAAAAAAAATATTCCTTGATCTTACTTAGATTCTCAGAACCGTAGCATATCCCTGTTTCTCACAATGAGAAATGTGTCAATTCATACTGCCGTACCGCAGTGTAATCTTTTTATTATTCTTAATACACATACATCCATTTATCAACCATTAATGGTAATCTGTTTATGTAGCAATCTGCCAGTGATTTAGCACTTTAAAAAACATTTATGATACCCTCGTATTTCCCTGTAAGAGTCTAGGTGTGCAAAGATGATTTCCTAGATAAAAAGTCACCTGCCGAAAAATCAATGGCAGTTCATAACAGCACGTTTACCACCTGCAATAAAGATTATACGTATTTCACCCCCTAATGGATGTTACACATGTGCGTGTAAATAGTTTTTACATTTAACCCATTAAATCCCATATTATTTTTTTTCTTAGATTTTAAAATTTTATTCTTTATTTCTAAAGTCTATAACCATACGTATGACAATAAATAGAACAACTGCATGAAAATGAATGTAAGTATGCAAATAATGACTGTCCTCAAAATAGGACGCTGGGATCTAACAGTACAATAGAATGGATTTTGAGTCCAAACAAATTACTTTTTGTGAAATGGTACAAAACACCCCATACACAACGTAACATTACATTTTACACAATATGACCTTGGTTTTCCTTTGCACCCACCTTGTGCGCATCTTCTTTGTGCGTCTCGTCGAGCAATGACATGGCCTATACCATCAAACCTAACATCTGGTACCACTCTCATGGTGGACGGGGAAGCCATTGGACGTCCAGGTTGTTTTCTTCCAGTGTCCAGTTTTAAGTATGTAACTGCAACGGCACGTCTGAAACTCAATAGGTCCAGTGCATTTGGCCCATGTACTAGCCGATAGAGAAGCCAAGCATTTACAGGAGACATTTCTATCATTCGTGTAAATAAGACCCAGTACCATTTCTTCCCTCTGATACCTGTTGCATATTTTCCTACCAACCAGTCATGGTGGTCAACTCCTCCCATGTTCGCATTATATGATTTGAGAACAGCAGGTTGTGGTACTTGTGTCTTCTGTTTTGCCTTCCTGATGAACCGAGTAGCCATTCCCAGAGGTTCAACTTTGTCAAAATTTGTGCCAATAGTGACACACTTGTTGTCGTTCCATCTAACGAACAAAATTTCACCATTCCGGTCAAACTGATAGTCAAAATTCCCACGAACTTCCTTTTTCAGTTCCTTGCTGCTCCTCAGTGGACTATCACCAACACGGTTCTGATTGTTCCAGTTGCTTTTTTTTTCAGGGTTTTTTTAACTGATAAATATTTTCTCCAGGGAGTTCACACCCCTCTGGAAGCTGGGATCCCCATCAGCCCCCCTTAGAAAACCCACATAGGCGCCCTAATTATTTTGTAACCGTAAGTTGCTACCACAACTATTAACACAATGAATGCTACTTACCTTAGTTTGCAGAGAAATATTTTCAGCAGTACTAACACACACAAAATATGTCTTGATTCTCCTAACACATCACTTCTCAGACTGCTAAATACGACCGAGAAGAAAATACAACTGTATTGTCAGAATGTCACGTTCGAACATGCATAAACATGAACAGACTTGCACATTGCTGAAATGACAGTAGCAAGTCCCAGCGTCCTATTTTGAGGACACCAAAATTCACAACATTGTAAAATAAAGTAGTTGATTGACATAGAGCTAACAATGCAGATAGCTGAAAGAGATGATTGCTAACTTTAAATAATGACAGAAAAAATTAACGCCACACTCTAAAATATGTATATATTATCACAAATATATTTTTCTGTATTTATTTAAAATGCGACTCTATATTCAATAAGTCACATAACGTAGAATTTATTATTTTTATTTTGCTTAAGCACAATATTGATTAAAAAGACTCAATTGACATACAACTATCATCATCATAACAAAATAATTCATTATTGACTTATAACAATTTATGTATACTGTCCTCAAAATAGGACACTGGGAATTGATGGATTAACTTGTTTAAACTGAATAATTAAATGCCCAAATATCCGCTCAAAATACATGCTCATGACTCATCATTCGATCGTTAAGTAAAAAGGTAATATCGTTTAATTCGTGTGGAACTAAGAGCGTTGTTTGGGATTGTGGATTCTCGATTAACAGTTTCACGACCAAGGGAAACATTTTTCCCATTTTAAAATTGGTGATTGTCGTATTTAATTATAACCTTATCTGCATTTTTTATACAGAATGTCAAAATAGAACGTATGCCGAACGCAATTACGTAAACGGGAACGTTTAGAAAACAAAAACAGAACTGCCAGGACGCATAATATATGTACTATGTGCAATGTCCATCTTTGCCTCACTACCAAAAGAAATTGCTTCGCAGAATATCATAATTAGCACATCATTTTGTATAGCAATTTTATTTCATAATTTTGTATTATTTTAGTTAACGTTTTGTTCTAATAAACCAATAAATAAAAGACATTGCATAATAAGCCTAACTATAATTTGTGTAACCTTTATAGTCCATTGGGAAAAATATTTCCCATAAAATTCCAAAAAAACTACACATTATGTATTTTTCTTATGATTTTTATTTATTTTACGTCTAAACAAACTAAAATAAACAGTTACATACTAATATTTACTCTTAGAAACCTTATGGTCCTGAAAGGGTTAACTGCAAAGAGTCATTCAGCATTCCCTTAATTTCATTAACCAATTGCAAACTTACCTTTTATCCTGGTCTAAATGGAACTAATACTTATTACGTCTTGACAGCAATGGATCAGAAGATCTTATTATAGTTTTCTTCCAGTAGTGATTTATAATGAAAGTGTTTTTTAACCTTTCAAATTATGATTAACACCTAAATCAATTGCTCCTAATATATCTATTTTGATTCGTTTACATTTAAAGCTTTTTTCCGTTTCAATTAAGGTTCTGCATTCACATTGTATTTATCAATTCTGATCCTATTCAGATTCCCAGTTTTATTGTTTCTCAAATACAATTTATATTAAAATCTAAAATTAAATGCGTCATCAGGCAAGACAAATTCGAGGCAAAATTTTACTTTCAGAAAAATTATCAAATTGTTACTTCGATTTCGGTTCAAAATTTTCATTATAATAATTTCGATTGAGTTCGAGCAAAATTTTCGTTTTTCGGTTTAGCTACTTCTGTTTGCACCAAACTCTTGGTCTAATTCATACATTTTTTTCATTTCAGTACATTACTTTTATTTGCTTATATCATTATGCATATCATTTGTAAAGCTTTTTACAATATTTACACATAATTATCAACAGTTAAATAACTTGAATTGGCCTATATCCATGGAAGGCAATCTACTTTCGAGTTCATATTGGCCCCTTACCAGTTCCACTGATACCGGTTTTCAAAAGAAGCAGGCCATTATTCTTACTGTCTTCACTGGTATGCGACCGAGTCCCTTCCCGCACCATGCTATTATACAGCTGCAGTGTACAAACTTCCAAGAAAAACAATAGTGAAAATGTAAAAATGGATCTTAAATTACTTTTCCAATCATAAATCCTGAATTAAACCGTAAATTAATCAAAAGGTACTGAAGTCCAGAATAGTGGAGAAAATTATCCGTCTTAAAACTATCCTATCTCATTTACACAGTTCTCATCTTATATTCAACATCAGAGTAGCACAGGAACACCCTGTAACCATGAGACTTATGAATAATTAGCTGGAAAAACTGATTTTCGCAGCGAGTGGGAAACGTACCAGCGACCTCCTGATTACATGTAGGTGTTTTACCACTGAACTATCACGACCAGTTCATTTTGTCAGGTAACTAACTATTCATGAGTCATCTAACATCTTGTATGTCCAGAGCAGCAACACCAACTGTCACAAAATGATTCTCAACCTTTTCCGTTAGGTCACACAATTCGTGGTATACAAAGTTTGCAGAATCCCTAACTTTCAACCACTTAATGCATATTAAGTAAATTACTATCGTATACTGTAAATTCTCTTTCTTAAGTGTAATGCATTTTAATGCAACACCTGAAAGTGTGACAGCTGTCATCAGATAACAGTGCTCCAAATCCACATTTCTATTAATTTTCTCTCGTAAAACATCACAATAAAACTACAATTGGCCATTTTGTTACTTTGCTTCTTTTTGATATATTTAAAAACTTCCGATACTTTTAAAAATGTATGTATTTAAGGATTTAAGTATGAAAATAGTCAATGAAATATTTTGCAAATTTTACTGGCACGTTAAATATTAATATAACACGTAAGTTCAAAATTTTCAGCTTAGCAACGACATCTGAATAGAAAGTCTCTGTTGTGAAAAGGAGAGTGTAGTTTCCCAATATCTTACAGTTTTCGATAATAAATTACCCCTCAAGCAGCTGCTTGCCACAGAGGTCTGGCAGGAGCCTGTCAATTTATACGCCATAGCATGGTCTGTGAGGATGGCGGGACCTAAGCAGAAAGACGACACAAATATCCATGCTTTAACCCAAGTCCCTTAGATCACTAGCCAAACGCGCTAACCACTCGGCCACGATTTTCGATAAGTTTATTAATAACAAATACTTCAGTAAGCTTATTTCGTTAATGCTGTTTTTGTCCATCCAGTTTCCCGGGCCTAGTAGCTGTTCGTTCACACTAGATTCTAACAGAATGTGATGAAAAAGTACCTTATGTGTATTTTCTTAATTTCTGTTCCACGTGTGTTTAACAATTAGTCTAAAAACCTCTTAAGAATTAGCATAAAAACCTCAACGAATAACAGAGAATAAAAAAACGAAATACTGACCTTCTCTTACCATTGAAGACTAAAACTCCTGCACTCAGTACCATGGCATTGGCATTGTGTAGGATGATCAGGTTCCTTTTTAAAAAAAAACTCTCTTCTCGACTATCTATTCAGCCATGAGCACCCTGCCGGGAAATTTCACAGACTGTCCCTCTCAGAGCATAGAAACGGATCGTATTACCTTCTTAGTGCATGAAGTGACAAAAGGAATCTTTAAACTCTTCAAGGTTAGTACGAATAAGGAAAAATAGGAATTATGTTCTTCAAAAAGAAAGGAAAATGGCACGAAAAACAAAGTATTATTTTTGCAGCTCTGCAAAATACTATGAATTACAATTAACTCGATACATGATCTGCAGATATGTGACTCGATATGTGATCTGTGTGAATTATAATTAACCCGATATATAATCTGGTTCAAAGACGAATGATTCCAAAATATTGTCTAATTTTGTTCATAGCTTTATTTGAACCAAATTTGCATCATAACTGAAACTTTAAAGATTAAATAGGTCCTTCCTTTTTATAGCGGCCTTGGCAAGAAAGGGGAATTGGCGATACACACAAGCAATTCATTCAATATCTACACTACAGAATCTATTTCTTTAATATATACATAAGCAATTTATTTAAAATAAACAACATTTGCTTTTAGAAACAATTACCAAAAGTTCGGTACTTTTCGTAATTGTTTCAGCCGTAATTGTGCGCCAATCTTCGTATCCAGTGAATCTGTCGTCCGCATTATAAAAAACGCCCCGATTGAGCGGAGGCCAAGTGAGAACGAATCAGTAAAGTGTTTTTTATTCGTTAACCGAAAAGTACCAAAGAGAGTAAAGGTCAAAAAACAGATTCCAAAAAGTCATCAAAAACTAGATATCACTGGCATCTGTTAACTTCACTGAAATGGATTTGACAAGTAGTAAAGTGAATTCTAACTCGAACTGGTAACAAGTAGTATTCTAACTCGAATTGGACAACCTCGAATAAAAAACACTTTACTGATTCGTTCTCACTTGGCCTCCGCTCAATCGGGGCGTTTTTTATAATGCGGATGACAGATTCACTGGATACGAAGATTGGCGCTCCGTTAACCGAAAAGTACCGAACTTTTGATAATTGTTTCTAAAAGCAAATATCGGCCATTTTTTTTTTATCAAAAATACACCACGCAACATGGAAATTGCAATACTATGCAGTTAATGTCGGAATCCAATGAAATAGCAAAAACAGCATTAAAAACGAATGATTAATTTCGAAAAATTATTAATTTAATGAATTAAAATTTTAATGAACATTAGAATTTATTTGTTAAGTAGTATGACCTGCTAGCTGCGATACAGGCTGTTAATCATGTGTGTGGGAATTTTTGGGTATGTTTATTTATGTTGTTTATTTTAAATAAATTGCTTATGTATATATTAAAAAAAAAATTCTATAGTGTAGATATTGAATGAATTGCTTGTGTATATCGGTAACGCGCCAATTCCCCTTTCTCGCCAAGGCCGCTACCGATTAATATTACTATTTATAAATGATTTTTGCAGTAATAACTACCATTTTTTGAGATATTATGAATTTTACCACTTTTGCCATTCAGAGCAAAATTCAAAGTATAAACTTTTAAACTCTGAATAATATAAATTTTACATTTTAGAGACCAAAATTTACGTTTCTGTTAGTGGTTTCTGCCACATTCATTGAGCTTAAGAGCAATTTTATACTTTGGTAGAACATCTACCCCTCCAGAAGCCATACAAAATACCAATCTATTTGTTAACGCTAACGACAAAAGATCATTTCTCCCTTTCTCAAGATTTTCAAATCTAAGCATCTTTTGTGAAATTGGAAACCAAAAGTACGGAACAATAAACCTAATGAGTTCCAACTAAAATTTCACTAATATTGTAAACTCTAAAGACTATATAATATCGATTTATAAAAAAAATCGAAATTTCTTTCCCCCCACATACAAAAAACATACATCACCCGAAACTAGCGGGGCGGGGGTGGCTAAGTCGGTAGCGCGCCAGGCTCGGAATCTGCAGTTCTGAGGTTCGAGTCCCACCTGGGTCAGCGTTAAGATTTATCTCCGCAAAACTCCCCGCTCTGCCCATTGTCAGTAGGGGACACCGATGGCCTTGGAAAGACCGCCGTCCATCGGATGGGACGTTAAGCCGTGGCTCCGTGTGCGGGAGAGAGCCATACCATGTGCACGTTAAAGAACACGCTGGATGGCTTTGACGGGAGGCTATCATCTGTCTCCCAACAGCTGTTCCAGTGGGTCCCCTCCCCCAACTTTCTCTGAGCCTTCGGGGTCCTTGTGACCTGGCCATTTAGCCCATTGTGTGCAAAAAGTGTCGCTCAGAGGTAAAACAAACAACCAACCAACCGAAACTAGCAACACGCTTGGTTAGCCTTCGTATGCATTTAAAGTACATAATTGCAAAGCGGAAGACAAACCTAAAGGAAAAGTCCGTTAACCGCAGAAATTCTCACAATTAAATGTTTTAATGGTGAAATATAGAGAGCTTCGACCCAGACAGAAGGCATGTAGTTACTAGCACGCTGCTTAAGGAGATCCAGACGTCTGCACACAAAATCACTGGAACAGAAAGTCGGCCCAAAGAGAGCAAGGCCTTGAGCCCATTCCAAACAAAGTGTATTGTTTATTCATTGTAACGGTCAAAGAAGACTGTGCTTACAGATAGAATAAAGAGGGCGTCCTTCAAATTCACATTTAGTCACAATGAAAAAGAGGGATAATATTAATATTAAAACTGGTTTACAGCTGTTCTTGAAAAGCTTTATTACTTTATCAAAGATGATCTCTTTGAAAACGAAGAACTCACAGACTTTAAGTATAAGATGTAAAAATTATAATAAATAAATATTCCCCTCAAGCAGCTGCTTGCCACAGAGGTCTGACAGGAGACTGTCAGTTTATACGCCACAGTAGAAGGTCTGTGAGGAAGGCGAGACCTCAGCAGAATACAGAATCCTAATTAAATACACGATACAAAATGGATCATCGGGATTTGTTGAACGATGAATAGTGATTTATGGTCAGAGTCACCAACCACTATACTAGTTAACAGGGCGGATCTAGAGGGAAGGGGGGCGGTATGTCCCTTGCCCCCCCCCCCCCCCCCCCCTCCTTTCAGAATACTGATAACGATAATAGGGTCAATATTAAACTTATTTATATTTCATGTATTTTTCAAGAAATTTTTTAAGACTTGCAAAACAGATCCTCCCCTCCCTTTTTTTTTCACAATTATTCGGCTCGATTGTGCTTTTTGCCCCCTCCCACCTCGGTTTTTTTCTAGATCCGGGCCTGCTAGTTAAGGCCTTTAGCATTAGACCAGTTAGTTTTGTTTACTTCGAATTTAAAATACTCTGGGAAAAATAATGCCCCGCGATATTTGATATTAATGCTGAAGTATATATTAAATTAAGTACTGAAATGGACACAAGGCCATTACTCAAATTCTGAAGGTACTTTATCTCTATAGAAATGCTGCCAAGAATTATAAGAACAATGCTTTCGTGATTACATTTTGGGTAAATTACCTTGTAATCATTCTGGAGCATGCGTGCCAGTTGTTGGCTTAACTGGAAAAGAGGCTAGTTATGTAAGAACGTATGCAAAAGATAGGACGAATTCTTTTACGTCTTGAAAAAATTGATACTCATTTGGTAATAAGTTTAAAACTAAATTTTCTACTTACGAGTTTGAGGGAACACAATGAAACACTGCAACAGGATTGGGGCCATAATCAGGAATGGCCAAAAATAATAATGAAATTTCATTTTTATCCTCATGTTTCATAATACATATTGTAGTCTAAAGCGTTTAAAATAAATATTTACATTCTGATCGTGTGAAACTTGACCAGAGTTGCGTCCTTTAAAAATCCATGCTTCTAACTTTCAATCAATACGCCATCTAACTCGCTTTCAATGACATGTTCTACGCAGTGCAATAACTCCAAAAAGCAACCCACTCCCCATTTGAGACCCCCACTGGTTTTATGTCACGTCAGAGCTTTTAATTACTCCGCTTTTAAACTGCACACTATTTAGCAGTTATCTCATGAAAAATCGTGGAATCTGACTTTACTTCAGCAACTGTTTTTAAGATAAGCCTTGATCTGATGATGCAATCATTTATAGCTGGAACATTACGGATAAGCAACAGTAATATGTAGAAAACTAGCAAGTTCAATAATCTCTGAATATGGAATGCTTGTATACAAAATTTTTAATTTCTAACGTAAATAGAAGTTAACAATTAGTCTCAAATTTAGCCATTTTCCCAACATTATGGTTTATAGCGGTGAAAATTTAAACTACCGTAAAAAGCAAAAAAAAACGCGAATCGTAACATTTTGTTAAAATGTTAGGTATGGTTTCCAGAAAAAAATAAGCTCATGTTCTTTCATCACTTTTACGCTGAAGCAAGGGGCGGGAGTGGTTCAGTCGGTAGCGCGCCAGGCCAGGTTCGTAATCTGCAGTTCCGAGTCCCAGCGATTGAGACTTATCTCCGCAAAAATTCCACGCCCTGTCCACGGTCAGAAGGGAACACCGATGGGCTTGGAAAGGTCGCCGTCCGTCGGATGGGGCGTTCAGCCGTGGTCTGTGTGCGATTGAGCCATACCCAGTGCACGTTAAAGAAAGTGCTGGATGGCCTTGACGGGAGGCTACCATCTGTCTCCCAATAGCTGCTCCACTGAATCCCCTAACCTTCCCTGAGCCATCGGGATCCTTATTATGACCTGGTCATTTAATCCATTGTGTGCAAAAAAAAGTGCCGCTTAGAGATAAAACAACCCAATCTGAAGCAACATTACCTCGCCTAAATAAAATTATTTCACGGAATAGAAAGATGAGGCATAAAAATTCATAAACTAGTATGGAAAACTGAAAAAAGTCTTCATAATGCCATTTCAAGATAATTCTTATTTATCCAACCTTGTTACGCCTCGACAGTCACAAAAAATATTGCTTAACGATGTTCGTTCGCACAAAAAAAGTAAACTCAATTTTATGACAAAATTCTCCATGCAAAATAAAAACTACAAATTTACAAATCTACATTTAATTACATTGGTTACCGTTACACACTTCCCACTTTTCCAAATAAAAGTTTCTACGAAACACATAGGAATTCTTTACAAGCCGAACATTGACGATAGTGTGTGGTGCAGCACAGCAAGCAGATAAAGAACAAAACGCCTATCACACGTATTTAACAAAGTCTTGCCTTATGTGCAAACGACGTGCTGAATTTATCACCGAGAGAGCAACAAATTAATCTCCAAGACAAATGGCAACTCGGGCACTGTGGCGTACCCTGACCCGCCCCCCGATGTGTCACTGGGTCAGGCGGGGACAGGGTGAGTCAGGCTGCTTGGCGGTGCACGTTGCACCGTCCGGCCGCACACATGCACACGTTTACGTCATCATCTCTTGTTAACCGCATTCCGTCAGTCCCTTCACCGGCAAGCGTTGGCCACTTTCCCTCCTGACTACATATATGGGAGAGAGGTAGTACTATGGTCCGATGGCTGTAGAATATGTAGAAGAACGGACGTTGACCCCAAAACTGTGAGAATTAGAGGATTAGCAAGCTGCGTATCTGTTACTCCACTTGCTCTCAAGATAATTAAAATGATTGTTTTTAAGAAAATAGTAAAAACACTTCAATGACAGGTGATGCACAAATATTACTTTCTTTAAGACAGAGGAATCATCAACCAACTTTGAGCAGCATCTTCGAGGTCTCGTAAGGTTTTGCGCTAATTGGTCAATTCTACGCATGTAGAATTATAGGGTAATGAATCGAGTTATGAAAACTGTTCTTAAAGGTTTGAAGGTTGGGTTGCTTTACCTCTGAGCGGCACTTATTTTTTGCATTCCAATTGACTAAAAGCCAAGTAATAACAAGGACCCCAAGGGCTCAGAGAAGGTTGGGGGAAAAAGACTCGCTGGACAATAGAAACTTTTCGTTAGAAAAGAGATGGTAGTTTCCCGTCAAGGCCATCCAAAGGACGATGAACTTTTCGAGCCCATCAGTGTCCCCTTTCTCACCGAGGGTAAGAATGGGGTTAGCGGAGATAAATCTCCACGCTGAAACAGTTGGAACTCGAACTTAGGAACTGAAGATTACGAACCCGACGAGCTACCACCTGAACCAACCGCCGTTCCTCTTAAAGGCTTGAGAAAAAGAGAATATCTAGAATTAAGTGGGAGACCATATCAAACAAGAGCCTATTAGAGTTGGCTTTCAATTTCCAAATGCGGCTGCTTAGGATTAACGTATTTGGGAAACTAAACTGAATAAATAAATAAAAAAATAAATACCCCCTCAAGCAGCTGCTTGCCACAGAGTTCTGACAGGAGCCTGTCAGTTTATATGCCATAGTAGAAGGTCTGAGAGGATGGCAGGCCCTCAGCAGAAAAACGACACAAACAGCCATGCCTAGCCTGGATGAATGTGCAACTGTAAGATTTACTAAAAATATAGTTTTATGCTGAATTTTAAGTATCAAAGCTAATAATTTTAACATGCATAAAAAAACCAAAAATATATTGAAAATCTCACCGATATCTTTCGATTTTTTTTTGTTTTACAGTTATTGCAATAATTTTTGCAAGATTTTAGGCAAACACCTCTGAATTTTTTATTAAAAAAGTGTTCTGATCTCAAAAATTCTAAAACAAATTTTGAGGTTGTTATCAAATTTGGAGCCTAAAATGTTGCGGTACCACCAGTGATGTCATCACAATTTATTAACCGATTCTCAACTGTAAACTAGCATTATTATTTTTAACATAAAGTTGTGCAACGCATATAGACTAATTATTCTTTTAAATTTAGCAGAAAAGGTGCAAGTAGAACAGTTCTCGTTATATGCCCTATATTTATTTCATTTTTAAAAACTTATATTGCTAATTATTTTTATTACAATTTTTTTTAACAATCGGTTTGGCCGAACTGGTGCGAACCGGCTGAATATTAAAATACAAGTGTTACTTCAATCTTCTTCTTTCTCTTAACTTCAAGAATATCTAGAACAGCAATAGTGCAGACCATGCTTTGATTTTATATTTTGTGCCCCACCCCCTGCTGTCGTTTCCTTTGAAACACGTTTGCTATCATTAAAATACTACATTTTTGGTGACAAGGAACAAGAAAAATAATGTCAATTTCGTACAAGTAACTCATTATTATCAAGTCACCTGTATATAGAGAAATGATTTTTAAATTAGTAGGGAAGCTGCCTTTAAATAGGTAGAATATTAAAGTATAAATAATATCCTCAGTCAGAAATGATAATGGGAAGTTCGAGTTCCAACTGTGCCAGCATTGAGATTTATCTCCGCAAACCTTCATCCTGCCCTAGGTGAGAAAGGAGACACCGATGGGCTTGGAAAGGTTGTTATCTGTCAAATGGGATGTTAAGCCGTGGCACCGTGTGCAAGATAGCCATACCCTGAACGGGTTAAAGAACACGCTGAATGGACTAGGGGGGTGGCTACCACGTATCTGCTAACAGCTATCCAAAGGATCCCCTTCCCCAACCTTCCCTGAACCCTTGAGACCTGGCCATTTAGCCAATTACAAGTAAACAAACCAATGCAAGAGTGATACTATCAATCAACAACATATATATAAACAAGCAAGTAGAAGTGAAATTAATTATGAATTAGATTTTTATTGGGTGAATTGAGTCCATTATTTATATTTGTTCAATTCTTATTTAAGGATATTATTACGCTTAACATTTTAGCCAAAACTAATTTTAAATCAAATGAAATTATTTCTGATTTTAACAACAGGCTCGATATACCAGCAAATATTCAACAACCGGCTCAATATCAACAAGAGCCCATCCCATTGCAACATGCCACTAACATCGAGTACTCTTACCACTAAAGTATTGACCGTTGTTGAAGTGATACATTAATATGTTATCAGGAGATCATGGATTAAGTTTTTCGATAAATTTGTTCTTTGTCCATGTAGCATACAATGAACCGAAATTATACATGAGAACTCAAAGTTTGATACAGGAAAATCGTTCGCAACAGCAAGGAATTATTTATCAATACCTGCCAAGCATGGCGCACCAAGCAGGGGGGGGGGGGGGGATAGGCATCGAATAGTCACAAAACATTTACCAACAAATCCCAGATGCGCTACTGCTGCAAAATAAACAACGCATTTTTTCAGGCCTTGAAGATAAATCGAGAGCTCCTAAAGTACGCTAATTAGCAAAATACACGAAATAATTTGTTTCCAAATAAAAATTCATAAAAACATGACTTTCCTAGCTTTTGTCAAAACCAAGGATTGCATGAAATGTTTCTGAATCTCCATCAATATTAAATGTACGGATCAACAATTTATGGGTATTGACAAGAATAGAGGGGTGATGGTTGACATTTGGGAGAATGTGGGGCGTCATGAAAACTCGGGCTTATGATTCGACATATTTTATTCATACTTATCTAATCACTTAACGCCATCCATCGGATGGGACGATAAGCCGGGCCCGTTGTGACAGAAAAGATTACCCTGTGCAAGTTCGGAAACACTGCAGATGGCCTTGCGGGCGGCTTTCATGTCTCCTAACATCTGCCCATTGGATATCCAACCTTTTGTCTTTAGAGCCTTGTAACATGGCCATTTCGCCGAAAAACAACTCTACCTAACAATAGGTGCAGCTCTGAAGTAAAACAACTCTACCTAAACAATCACTTAAACCGAATTTCTCTATAAAAAAAATATAAGCAATTACAGTATTTATAACACGAAAAGTAATTAAATGCAATAAATACCTTTATTGCTAATTTTTTGTTTTGATGAAAAGCGAGTGAGTAGGGAGTGCTTTGTGCAAATGTGATGTCTCCAAAGCACAAAAAGTTAATCTCGTGTATATGTCACCGGCAAAGTTTGAAATCCGGCATTCTATAGAATGCCTAAAACTAGCCGGCAATGTATGAAACGATTCATATTTCACACATTTCCTAGGCATTCTATAGAATGCCAAAAGGCAAATCGGCACAGTATAAAATACTCCCGGCAGTGATGTTTAATGTCGCAATGCGAGTCACGTGACTCTCGACGCTCGCCTCAAACAGAGAGCCAGAGCACTCAGTCCAATTCGAATTGACCAGTAAATGTTCCCCTGGGTCCCCTATAGGCTCACCCTGATTGCCAGATCCGCCAGTTCCTAGTTTCGGTAAAAAAGAGCGCCGTAGTTGGTCACTTTGGACACCAAAAAGACACCCTTCCATTCGGAAAAGCGCCCCCTAGCGTTGTAAGTGTGTAAAAGAGGGTTGCCTCAATAGGGATCCCAAAGTTTGAGAACCCTAGCTTCCATAGAAAGAGAGTTAAGGTCAAAAAACAGATTAAAAAAAGTCATCAAAAAACGACATATCACAAGCATCTCGGAACTCCGCTGAAATAGATTTGACAAGTAGTAAAGTGAAATACGAGTATCCTAACTCGAATTGCAAACTTCGAATATTCAACACTTTACTGATTCGTTCTCACTTGGCTTTACCTCATTTGGGGCGTTTTTTATAATGCGGACGACAGATTCATTACAGGTTATGATGTTAATATTTCTGGCTGTAGTTCAGCAATGGTATTTTTCTCTTTTTGTAGAAAAATCCCGTATCTTATATTTTGTACTTCTTACATTTTCACATGCATCTTTTCAATAAAAGCCTTTTTCATACTTTGCCGAAATAGTATTTGTCATTCTACATAATGCCTAGGTATTCTATACAATGCCTAGGGAAAGTATGTAATAATTCTCATATTTCATACATTGCCTAAAAACGCCGGGTATTCTATAGAATGCCGGCTTTTCATACATTGCCGGTAACATATATAATAAAAGGAGATGTCTGTGAGTCTGTCTGCCTGTGGCAGTCATAACTCATCGGGAGATGAACGTACACGCTCCAAATTTTCAGAGAACGTTTCTGGTTGTGGTCCGAATTGCAGTGCCAAATTTCAGGTCGAAAGTTCAAGGGGGGGGGGGGCTTGCTAGAACCAAAACTATTTACCATGCTATTCCTACGGGAAACGAGAAGAGAATCGCTGTAAATTTACTGTTGCCATGTTCTGTTCCCTAACTGTGAAAGTAAAGTGTTAAAATAGCATTTAAATCTTCTGCTGCAAATCTGAGTCGTGACCAGATTCCCATTTCCAAAAGCATTATTTAGGCGTTCCATTGCAGCTAGGGGCCTGATTTTCTAACCAAAAATGGGGTCGGGCACGGGCAGCGAGCCTGCGAAATTTGGGACCTTTCGGTAAAGTAAGTCGGAAATTACAGAATGCCAAAATCTGACGAAATAAAAATATCTCGATCGTTTGCCACGGACTCAGAGCGCGCGCCGAGTCAGCAATGACCTTTGCAACACTGGGAAATTCTTCGTGTTCAAATTGTCATAAAATGTCGGGGGGGGGGGGATACTAACATTTAGTGCAGGAAACAACAGAATATGCAGATGCCAACACCGGGCAAATTTCCTGTTGAAAAATCTGTGCTAGTGTCGGGGGGACTTACAAAATTTACCTTTACTGAAACAAAAATAAGAATATACAGATTAAAAGTTACACCCGAGCAGCGCCGGGTACGTTCAGCTAGTTTAAAATATAACGCAATTTTGTTTTCAAATTACATTTTGAATTTTCTTTCAGCAGTTTAAATTTTAACCAAAATAACATTCGAAATTAATTTTTATTACTTCCGGTTAAGCGAAAAAAACAATCATCAAACCACGAAAACCACTGTTTCTAATTATATAAAAAGAATGCTTTATTTTCCATAAAAAGCGTAAGAGTTATGAAGTTGCTACAATTGGTTTGAATTATTTTTCCTTTAGTATCGTTACTTTCCTAAATATACAACAATACAAATGCTTCAAACTCGAAACCCACAATTTGATAAATAATGGTTGACACAAGTTTCAAAGGGTAATACTGCGCTTTTTTTTAGCATACACATATTTTGAGCATCCCGAGCCTAGAATTGCATTTGACGGAAGTCAACGTCGTTACTGTTCTGCCTCATTATAAACAATAGGCATGAGGTGAGAGTTGAATTATCTCGGCATTGTTCTTGCGATTCTCTATGTTTGAACACAATTATTCCGATACATAAACATTTCATTTCTCTCTCGTTTCGTAGGTAGCGTGGGTGAGTAAGGAAGCTGCTTTATTGAAAAGAAAATTAGGCCAAAGGATATGGTCATATGTAGGCCAGACCGCATTCATTTGTTTTAAAGCTTTCTCTCACAACTAGATGATATAAAGGGAAAACTTTTGCAGCTCTCGAATGATATATTGACTTTATCATTTTCAAGTAATGCAGGAATGGACAAATCTGGTCCAGATTTTGAAGAAATCGTAGTTAAATGCCAGGATTAATATCAATATGTTTTGGAATACATCGCGTGGTGGTGGCTAAATAATAAATAAGCTAACACTTAAACTGAAAAATAAAGGTTTTATTGAGTAATACATATTGAAAATATACCAAATGTACAGATATTCTGAGTAGCACAAAATCCAGATTTATCTGTTGCTCTTTTGTAGTTATGTACGTTATTCATAAAATGTGTCGCAATAGCTTCTCTATAATTAAGTATCGACCGGAAAATCTGAAATTTCAAATGCTTGGAATATGAAGAATTGGGAGCAAATACAGGGTGATTCAGAATTCATCATCAATATTTGGTGGGGAGGTAGGTAATAAGAAACGAAGGAGATTTCACATAGGAAAGCATGGGCGCATATGCCATGTAGTAGGGCAAAATGACCCCAGTTCAATGATGGAAAGAACACATAAGAAGGAAGTGGTAAGGAAAAAACATTTATTATCTTACATGTAACATTTCTTTGCATTGGTTGTACAGACTTACAAGAGGTGCTCGAACTGCCGACCATGTGCTAGAATGCATGACTCACAACGGCGTTGCATGGACAGCCGGACCCTGTGGAAGATGTCTGGCATTTCCCGGATGTTTGAGGCAGCAACTGATATGCGTGCTACAAGATCCATAGCACTATCAACAGGGGTCTCGTACACCATGTTTTTCACAGCACCCCATACAAAGAAATCGATTGGAGATAAATCCGGTGAACGTGGTGGCCAAGAAACCGGTCCACCGTGGCCAATCCATTGACCACCAAACTGTCTGCGTAGGTAAGCACGCACAGCATTTGCGAAATGTGCAGGAGCGCCGTCATGCTGGAACCACATTCGCCGGAGACTACCATCAGGAACCTCGTTCAGAAGATCCGGTAACACAGTCTGAAGAAATGTTAGGTACTTGGCACCATCCAAACGGGATGGTAGTAAATACGGGCCCAACAAACAGTCACCGACAATCCCAGTCCACACACTGACAGCAAAACGTTGTTGCGCAGCTCCAGGTCTTGTACCGTGTGGGTTCTGATGAGCCCACACATGCCAATTGTGTGTGTTGAAGACACCCTCTCGAGTGAACGCCTCATCGGTGAAAAGAACATACGTTGGGAAATTGGGATCAACGGCTGTTCTCTGCATGAACCACTGACAAAAAATAACACGCTTGGGATGGTCGTCTGCTGCCAATAATTGCACTCTTTGCAGATGAAACGGATGTAACCCTTCATCATGTAATATCCGCCACGCTGTTGCTTGCGAAATTCCAAACTGCCTAGCCATACCTCGTGTGCTAGCACCAGGTTGTTCCTCGATTTCCTGTAGGACAGCTTCCTCTACTGCTACTGTTCGTGCCGATCTGCGCCTCCCTCGATTAACATTACTAGCAGCAAACGATCCTGTTTCACGCAGTTGGCGATGAATACGTGAAAACATTTGATGCTGTGGCACACGGCGGTTTGGGAAGCGCGCTGCATACAATTGCCTGGCTCGAAGACATCTTTCTCCTGCCGCACCGTAAGTTACATGCATATCTGCACATTCATTCCACGTATACCGGTTCATGTTACTTCTGCAAATTCACCTTGTCGAATGACAACTGACTGCACGCGTCAAACAGCTGTGCTTCTGTATGAGAGGTGTGTACACACAGCGCCCTCTACACCACCATGCGTTCGTCTGCCCCCATACTTTCCTATGTGAAATCTCTTTCTTTTCTTATTCCCTTCCTCCCCACTAAATATTGATGATGAATTCTGAATCACCCTGTATAAACACATTATTGAAAGTATTCATACGTCACGAAGAAATTAAGATCAACACTTAAGCTTTCTGTTAAACACAAGCAAATGGAATCAGTATTAAGAATAGACGATGTCGTAAAAGCAAGGCAGAGAATGGCATACGGTTTTTTTTCCAAACAAGTGCTATAGAACTTTGATATTGCAATTGTATAAAAGAAAATGCAACTGACCAATTTTCTATTACATTAATGATGAATTCCTATTGCAAGTATAATAAAAAAATAATCCCTCAAGCAGCTGTTTGCCACAAAGATCTGACAGGAGCCTGCCAGTTTAATACGTCACAGTAGAAGGTCCGTGAAAAAGGCGGGACCTCAGCAGAAAAACAACAGAAACATCCATGCCTTACCCGGGGCTCGAACCCAGCCCCTTTGATCAGTAGCCAAGTACGAAGGATGAGGCAAAATCCTACTTCGTCAAGGGCACTCTCTTCAAGACTAAATGATATTCTCTCCAATTTGCTTTCGTGTTCTCCTGATGTAAAAAGTCGAATATCCAAGGCTATTTTTACCAATGTGCGGCGAAGCTACTATTACAGTAGAAGGAAAAAAAATTATTAGATCAAACCAAAAATTTACAAAAAGAGATTAAATGGCAAAGTGGATTAAAACTTTCTGAGTCAGCTCGTATGAAAGATCCATGTCCATAGTTGCATAATTCATAAATCACATAAATCTTTAAAGAGAACACCCAAAATAATACAAAATGTCAATTTCTCTCGATGAAAACCTGTGTAAAGAGGAAACAATAAAAGAAATATCAAATTTGAAGTTCAACTTCACAGACAAGAACCATTACATTTATCACAAAGGTCAGTTCACGTAGCGGGTTAGGGGAACGAACTACGCTCCACCCCTTAATTCCAAAAAAGCAAAAAATACACCAAGATTTTGGGAACGAATTTTTTGGGTGTATTAATTTTAATTTTTAATTCTAATATACGTATTAAACTGACAGGTGTGTCAGACCTGTGTGGCAAGCAGCTGCTTGAAGGGGTATTGATACAATATATCAAAAAAATTGAATATCAACGCCACATCAAGAATGTAGCCTTATTGAAAACTGCCAGAACAGCTAAAATATTCTCAAATGATTAATCTTTATGTTAAGCATATCGATGAAAGAAGCTCTTTTTAAACAGTGACAATTGCTTGAATGTATGCGGATTATATAATAACACAGCAAAAACCACAATAAATATGTGCAATTCTTCTTATATTACTCTGCTTCGAAAAGTCAACAGTAATTGGCAGGAGTGGGATAAATTCGGAAAAATATGACCAACCAGCAGTTTTTACCACAGAGAGATGGCATATACAAGCTTGGGGCCCATTTTTCCCTAATTTCATATGCATTAAAAATATTTTAAAGGATAAACTGATTTTAAGGGGCGAGTAGTGTAATATTAATTACCTAGCCAATTTCCCAAGCATTGCTCGGCCCTTAACTGAAACTTTAAAATATTAGACATTCCTCATGTTTCAAACTTTCATTTCACATACAATTCGCGTTGGAATCGCCCGAATGAAATTTCATTTTTTTTTTTGAGGCGCAAAATTTGAGGCAATCTATTACACTCCCCCACGTGGAAATTTTCATTTCAGATGTAACTCGTTACACTCAACAACAGCAATCGTTTACACATTCCCTTTTTTTCGGGGGGGGGGGGAATTAGAGGCCAAACCCTTACGTTACTTTATGATACTACACACTGAATTTGGCACTACTAGCTTTTACCGTTTAGGAGGATTCCTTTCCCCTTTTACGAGAGAAAAAGAACTTTTTTAGAGCACAGGAAAAGTTAAAAACACTTAAATGGCTTTACATTATAAAAATAACCTGTATATTAAATTTGGTGAACCGTTTAGGTATAGATTCTTTTTTTTAGGGGGAGGGTAAAAAATTTGAAGGACAATTAAACATTGGTAAAAACCTCCTTGATCTCAAGAAACCTCGTGAAAAATTTCGTTACTGTATCTTAACAGATCTCCAAATGGTTACATGTACAGTCAAACAACTTTCGAAAACATATATGATTAATAATATTCAACGAGATTAATGATACTTCCCTCAGAGGTGAAAGTTTATTTCTTTCCCCCCCGAAAATATTTACCTGTTGCAATTTTTCCTAACTTTGAAAGCAATAGGTCACGCTAGACAATTCCCTCGCCGTTGGCGGGTAGATTTTCCCAAACTAAAAAAAAAAATTCATTAAAACTTATTTATATCTATCCTCAATCAATCGCATCATTAAATTGAAAGTGTAGGCTACTACGTCTCTCTGTTCATTTATTTCGAAGACGT
Organism: Ryuthela nishihirai; assembly: GCA_038380435.1. Taxonomy (NCBI): domain Eukaryota; kingdom Metazoa; phylum Arthropoda; class Arachnida; order Araneae; family Heptathelidae; genus Ryuthela; species Ryuthela nishihirai. Next base: position 47,633,047 of record JAWZYU010000024.1, on the reverse strand, counting down.
TAATTGAAGTAATTTAATCTGTCACTGAATGTTCTCTAATGGAATAACACTTGTTTTCTGAAAGCAGTAGCAGTTCAAGAAATAAAAATGACAATATAGTCAAAAATGTACGAACCATAACGAAGCGCCACTGCAGCACTTCACCATATCCTGCTTCCCAGCACATTGTCGGCATCCGGCGAAGCATGTCAGCAATAACAACCGACACCAATTAGCTAGAGGATGGGAAGTATTTCATGCCTCACAAAACTCACGCTCCTAACAGAAGATGGGTAAAACTGCCAACAAAAATCTGTGGATTTCGATACCAAACATAGACCGTTGTAATTTTTCTCAAAAAGATCCACTCTTAGAAGCTACTGAAATATGTTTGATTCAGAATCTTTACCGTAACCTCCGGAGCACTTTGTCATAGTGGTGAGGAAGGACGGAAGTGTTCGCAGTATTTATTGAAAAAACGACAGTCCAATAAATATTACGCAGTTTAATTGGTATAGTAATCATGCTCCTCTGTGAATTACGATTCCAATTTTTGATTTACTCATAATCGGTGACCAATAAGGTCTACTAGACCAATGCTTCCTCCACACTCACAAAGTATTTTAAATTGACATAATCGCTTCAAAATTTCAAGGCTTTAAAAATATTATAATATTACTGCTACAAAACAAGAAAGTGATTTCACTTAGAGATCATTTAATTTCGAATCTTAGACATTTAACATCATCTGATTAACGTCCTTTGCTTACTTGCGCATACTGAGTAATGATTCTGTATGTATCATTGCTCAATACCTGGAGAAAAAATACTTATACTGCTGAAGAAAAATCGTACTTTCAGTTACTCTGTATACTGGAAAGTTTCTAACGAATGGAGAACTAATCTCTGATACATGCTAGCGATTAAGGGATGGCTCTTACCACTCTCATTAAACATACAAACTGACAGAACAGCAAAAAACGGCTATAGTCGACTCGTGCAAGGAGATGCTGGCAATGTTTGAATCTAGTGGCCCCAAATGGGTAACAGACATTGTCACAGGTGATGAGGTTTGGCTTTATTACTATACAACTTCCAGAAAGATTAACAACTATGTTTGAGTTGCGGAAGATGAACCGCGACCCCAAATCCTAGGACAAGACTTTCACTCAAGGAAGAGGATGTTCACAATTTGTTCCAATTCCCAAGGAGGAGTTGTAGTCATGGACACCTTACTTGAAAAAATGACTATAAATGGCCAATACTACACCAACACTGTTTTGCCCAAAATGGTTAAGATTATGGAGTGGCGTCCAACAACAGGTATATCAAGGGTTCTCCTTCATGACAATGCCAGTGCTCAAAAAACAGGTGACGTTACAGCTTACCTGGAGCAGAAAAAAAAAAAATCAAACAGCTACGCCATCCTGCATATTCACACGATCTCGTTGTTTCCAAAAATTAAAAAGAACTTGTTGGGAAGCCTTTTTCAAGGGTGCAATACCTTGCAAAATGCGTTCAATCAGAGTTGTGTGGAGAATTCCCCAACAGGAGTACCGCCAAGAGTTACAGAATTCGCCTAGACGTCTACAACTTTGCATAGATGCTGGAGGAGAATACTTTAAAGGACAGTAAAAGTTTCGTTGAGGTAGGCGAGATGATTTTTTGTCCTGCAGATGCATGTCAAGAACTTTTTGAATGTCCCCTCATAACTGGATGACTCCTCATAACATGGGGGACTGTAAACAGAGATTATCCTCTTGATGGTCTCGATTTCAGCATTATAACCTGACATTGTTGGTTTGGAAGAGACCAGATGGAAAAGTAAAGGTCAGATACTTAAAAACCAGTTTACTTTTTCAGGGAGTGATGATAAGCAAATACTTGCCAGGTATACCTTTGGTTTTGAGCAGGAATGTGTGTTGCTCCTTTAGGTTATTATTAATGCATTAGTGAAATATTTCTTTCGCTTTTGGAAACTTTTGTATCATACTTTTCTAGCCCATGAAATTTTGACACAAATTTTGTTTCACGAGATGAAAAACGTTGAAAACTACTATCCTAGAAGGTTCAAATCTCGACTAAGTTATAAATGATTGTGTGATCTTTCTGCCTCCATCTCTTAAACATTTAGACAGAGAAGTTCCAATCAAATATCGCAGCATTATGGCTGAGATATCTAATATAAATATTATCTATAGAAATATAACAACTTCAAAACTCAAAAAAATAATAAATTTTAAAAGAAAACCGATTATTATGTTTACAAATAAAATGAACTCGATATGCACCACAATGAAATAACACCTCATTTGTGTGCAAAAAGATATTAGCTGCTGCAAAAAAAATGGGTATGGCCTCAGGAAGTGGTTTATATGGTTCAATGTTATGAATGTTCCCAAACTTTCTGGCTTCTTAAAATAAAACCATTACCAACAAAGGAGAATTTCTCCTCAGTAAAGTGGAAAAGAGCGTGGGTTGGGGTTCTCTTGGCGCGCCCATCTTGGTATGATTTCGAAACCTTTGCATGATTTAATAATACAACATAGATTCAGTTTCATATTAATAGAGATCAATTATTTACATTTATTTCAAGTATATAAAATGTATTCTACTCATTTTGCTACTCTTGTATAAGATGCATCTTGTGTATATGACGCAGGCTATTTTAGAAGTGATTTTCCATAGAAAAAAAAATTATCTTATACACCAGCAAACATACTACTCTAGTAATTTGGTAGGAAAATATATATTTAATTCTTTGGCATTCCACATGCCTTTCAAATTTGTCAAAAAATTCATACCACACTTACAGCTAAGATTATATTTAAATAAAAAAAAGGCAAGATGCTACTTTTAAATAACCTTACAATAAATTTGCTTATCATTTCCAAAACGGTATAAGTTTGTGCTTAACCAAGCATGTACCAAGGATTTAGTTTCAAGGGATTCTGAGAATAAAACTTGAGTAGGGTTTCTTGATTACTAAAATATTCCACCGAGCAGGAAAGGTTAAAATAATATTCCACAAGGAATAAAATTTTACAATTGTTTCTTAAATCTATTTTTTGTGTCAGACATATACTATGGGTCTAAAATATACAAAGACAACTGTTTTATACTTCAAAGCAGGTAGACAAGTTTGAGATTTTGTATAGGACAACAAAATTTTTCGTTGTCCAATACAAAATATCACCCCCCCCCCCCCCCACCTCAAGCACACCTCTGTATTTAGCATTAAAACTTATTAACATCTTCCATCTTCTAATCAGTATCACAAACTCAAGCATAAAGATTATGTTTTGGGTTTGGTTGGGGATTCAAATTTTGCAACTTGCCTCCATGCACAGAACATTTTATGCCACTGCATCATATCACCATTGCCTAAGTGTACTAATCCTAAATAAAAACTGAGAAGTGTTTTACCAAGTATCTGAGTTGGGTTGTTTAGCTCTGAGCAGCATTTTTTGCATACAATAAGCTAAATGGCAGGTCACAAAGACCCTGAAGGATCAGAGAAAGTTGGGGTAGGGAACCCACTGGAACAGCTGTTGGGGAGACAGATGGTAGCCTCCTGTCAAGGCCATCCAGTGTGTTCTTTAATGTACATAGGATATTGCTCTCCCACACATGGAAAGATCCATCCAACAGAAAACAACAAATCTCCCATCCAACAGACGGCAGTCTTTCCAAACCCATCAGTGTCTTCTATTCACCATGGACAGGGTGGAGAGTTTTGCAGAGATAAATATTAAATGCTAGCCCAACTGGTATTCAAACCTGGGAACTGCCGATTATCAGACTGATGCACTACCAACTGAGCCATCCCCATTCCTACCTACCAAGTATCTATAGATGGTTTCTGAGGCATATAGCAGTGACAATTGAAAAAAATAGCTGAAAAAAAATTGATTGCCCGAGTGGAATTTCTCTTGTGATACTTTATTACTATATTGCAGAGAGTTCAGTAAATATCACATGGATTCGAAATTATTTAATTTTTCTAAAAAATTACTTTTGCATAACCTTACAGCTACACAAGAATAATTGTGACCGAATGTTAAATGCTACCTCATTGTATGTTTCAAAGCCTTTTGCCAGCTGAAGCAATTCAATGTCAAAATTATCCATTAAAAAATAATAGGAGTGTAATTATGTTTTCATATCAGCACTTAAGGGCATAAAAGATTATTACATAAACAGCTAAAACGAAATTTTAATCTTCAGAAAAACACATTGTATATAACAGTGGCTTAGTAAGAGGGTTGGGTTAGTTTATTTGGGGTTTTATGGTGCAAGGACAGTTAAGGCTATGCTGCCCCAAAGATACACAGTAAAATAAAAAGATAAAAATCAAACTCACAACCAAAGTTAAAATCAAAAGTGTAAATGACACCAATAAAAACGCAAAAACTGTAAAACAACAACAAGAATGGGAATAAAGAAACTGTACATAGTTGGTTGTTTAGGGTTTTATGACATCAGAAACTTAGGCCAGTGTTTCCTAATCTGTGGTTTTTATACCCCTAGCTGTTTTCCCACAAGCTGTTTTCAATATTTGAGAAACCTCTAATGGAAATCGTATATTTGCAGCAATTACAAAACCATGTAAAATTTCATTCTTTTGCTGGAATTGTGTCAATTTAGATGGCAACACTGGCTATCTTATGTTGATCCCTATACAGGGTGAATCTGAAAAAGTGGGCAAAACTTTACGGGGTGGTAGAACGCAGCTATACAAGCAATATTCGTCATAGAATGTATGGTCGGAACGCAAGCGGTGAGAAGTTAAAAGGTAGTTTTCCACTGTCACATTTAAAGAATGAACACAAGAAGGAGAGGCGATACTTCAGAAAACATTTTATTAACAGGAATGTAATTGAGGTACATGCTCAAAGAAATTGCTCAAAAGAGCTGCCGAAGGATCCCGTTTCACACAGCCACCGATGCAAACGCTTGAAGGTTTTCTGATCTGGAGTGCATCTCATCGGAAACCGGTTGCGGTAACGTCTCTGTGCCTCACTTGCATTCTCGTCCGCCGCACCGTACACAAAGTGCATATCCGCCATTTCGTGGTTAGTATAACCAACCATGCTCTCGACAATCCACGGTAGAAATGCCGTTGGATGCGAGGACCGACCCTTTTATACCATTTCCAACGCCACCTAGCGGCTCGCCGTTTGCATTCCGACCATACATTTTATGACGAATATTGCTCGTATAGCTGCGTTCTACCACCCCGTAAAGTTTTGCCCACTTTTTCAGATTCACCCTGTATGTAGTTTCCATTTGATGACAAGGATTTCTGAAGCATCAAATTTCTCCATTGAAATATATTTAGATTCAAATTGCAAAATAGCCAATAAATGAACAACAGATAAGGAACTAAAGATATCTCTTCTTGGGATTTCTAGGGAGCCCTCATTGCAAGAATCAATATTTTAATTGAAATGTTCCAGGTAATGGTGGAAAGAAAGTCTTCAGAAAGAGTTAAGACTTCATATGGGGTCCATGGTACCAAAAAAGTTGGGACTCACTGACTTAGGCTACAAATGTACCAAACAATATAAACAATAAAAGAATGAAACCTGAATCAAAATTTAAAATGCTAATGGCAAAAGTCACAATCATGAAAAATCATAAAAACTATAATAAAAGTATTGAACAAAGAACAAATGCAAAATAATTAACAAATAAATAACATGCAAAACAACATGATATACACTAAAAGCACAAGTTATTATACACACCACACCCATCCACAAATCTGCCCTATTCTGCCACTACAATGCAGCCAGCCAATACCCATTCTGGGCTATAAATAGGTCAGATACCTACCTGCTGTATAGTATACCTGTAACTGTTAGGATGGGTAAACAAGGTGACAGGAGTGAGTTTGATTGTGGGCAGTCACTACAAGGAATATGGGGTGTCCATATCCACGACTGCAAAACCTATGGGATTTCCACATGAAATTGTTACACATGTACCAGGACTACATCATAACCAGCAAAACTTGCATCAGGTGGGGAAAATGTGGTCATAACCAGGCCATTGATGTTTCAGTTGATCAATGCATCTCCTATTAAAACGTCAAAATGGTGGGCTATGATGCAGATAATGTCAACTTTCAACAAAGGAGCAGCTATGAAGGTTTGTAAAAACACTATTCAACATACAATGGCATGACTGGGCTATAACAGCTGACACCCACATCAATCATCATCATCACCCTTGTTAACAGGATATCACCAGACTATGAGGTTGCAGTGGGTGAAGGGGAATCACCAATGGACCTTGGTCAACAAACTGAGGTTTGAACTAAGTGGCGTAGACTGCACGAAGCCATGGACCCAACTGTCAAGTCAGGATGTTACAGGGTGGTGAAGGCAGTGAAATATTCTGGAGCATGTTTATCTGAGCCACCTTGGGGCCCTTTGCACCTATTAAGACCATCACTTCACAAGAATATGTTGACATACTCACTGACCGACTGTAGAACCAACCTTCTTTCAAAAAGACATCCTGTCTAATTGTTCCCATTTGGTGACAGCTGTTGGAGGAGCATTTCAGTGAGTTCACAACCCTCAAATGGCCCTCTCACTCTCCAGATCTGAACTCTATTGAAGCTCTGCAGGACAAAGTGGAATAATGCATTTGAGCCCGAAACACACCAATGGCAACTCTTGGCATTTTGTGGATGGCTGTCCTGGAATCATGGGCCACAATACTACCTGAACATTTCCAAAACCTGGCAGAGTCCATGCCCTGACATGTTGTTCTTGCTCTGATGGTGAAAGATGGAACCATACGTTATTAGGTTGGTGAGCATAATAAATTGTCCTTTCAGTGTATTTTGAAATACAAAATAAAAGCAACCTGGGTTAAAGATATAGAATAGAAAAATAATAGTGAGGTAAAATTAGTCTATTAAAATAATCAGTATGTTGTAAAAATTTAAAAACAGGGGATAAACTGCAATGATTAGATAATAGATGTCCAATTGTAAGGATACCATGTCCTCCCTCTCCCTTGAGAATATTAGTAAGGATCAGGGTTGGATTTCCCCTAAAGCATATTAGGCAAATGCCTATGGGTGCCAACATAATATGGATGCCAGCATTAAAGTGCTACAATTTGTTTATTTAAACAACAGCAAAATTATGTTCTTTTAAATTCTTCATCATCATCATTCTGTCATATTCTTAGAAGGAAAAAAAACTAGTTACAAATATCCTTGACACAAATCCTATCTCTCCCCCCTAGTCGGTAGTGTGCCAGGCTTGTAATCTGCAGTTCCCATGTTCAAGTCCCAGCTTGACCAACATTGAGATTTATTAGTGGATTGAGATTTATCCCCACCTGATCTCAATCAGTAGGGGACACCGATGGGCTTAGAAAGGCTGACATCCATCGGATGGGACATTAAGTTGTGGCTCATGTGCAGAGGAGAGCCATGCCCTGTGCACATCAGAGAACACGCTGAAAGCCTTGAAAAGAAGGCTACCATCTGTCTCCTGACAGCTGTCCAGTGGGTCCCCTTCCCCCAACCTTCTCTGAGCCTTTGAAGTCCTTGTGGCCTGGCCATTTAGCCCATTGTGTGCAAAAAAAGTGTTGCTCAGAGATAAAACAACCCATTCCTCTCCCCAATTTCTTTTTAGATCTAGGTTTGGTCTAAAGCATTCTCTGTTGTGAGAATATTCTTTGGCTAATTCAAGTTTCATCAATGATAAAGGGAGAGCATTACAAATGCCATCAATGGTGGAGGCACAAAAAAAAATTTATCAATAGTAAAAAAAAAGGAGGGGAGCTGAAAACTAAGGGGAAACAAAATTGGAAAAGTGTGGGATCACTGTTTTAGACAACTCATGGTTTCTCCAAACCATCACAGTGAAATGCAATGCCCAAATGGTAAAACTTTTCATGTAAAAGTGTGGGAACATTCAAAGCCAGCTACAGGGTGGATATGTGCAGATACCAAAGAATTCCTTTGTGGTAATCTAACAATATATAACATAAAATAATAATTAACCTCATTCAAAAATTTCATCCCTTCATGGCCAAGTGGTTAGTACACTTCCTACTGATCAAAGGGACTTGGGTTCAAGCCCTTTTTCTGCTGAGGTCTCACCTTCTTCACAGACCTTCTACTATGGCATTTAAAAACAGACAGGCTCCTTCAGATTTCTGTGGCAAGCAGCTGCTTGAGGAGGTATTTATTTTTTTGTTTTTAATAATTTGTAAACTCATGGCCGACTGGTTAGCACACTTGGCTACTGATCTAAGGGACCTGGGTTCGAGCCCAGGGTAAGGAATGGATGTTTGTGCTGTCTTTCTGCTGAGGTGCCACCATCCTCACAGACCTTCTACTATGGCATATAAACTGAAATGTTCCTGTCAGACCTCTGTGGCAAGCAGCTGCTTGAGGGGCTATTTATTTTCATTTTAGAGAGCTGTTAATACTGTAATAAAAAGTTAAATCAAAACGCTGTCAGAAAATGTAATTAATATTCTTTATCTTTTAAACAACTATATCCTATTCTACAATCTGATCGCTTAAGTTTCTTTAATTCAAAATTGCTTCTTAATTAGAAAATATTTTTCATATATATTTATAGACTACCACATTCTTATAAACATTACATCCACATCCTCATATCGAATTATCTGCATTATTCTTAGTTCAGAGTACATCAAAACTATTTAGAACTCACTGTAAATTAGCTCACTCATTTTCGTGTTCAACGATAAATATCAATGATACATTTTGCATAGTATTTCAAAAATATTTCTCATAAGCCCCATAATATCTTTTGATATATGAGGTTTATTACCAAACTTCAACTTTCTTACATTTCCAAAATGTTTACCTTTGGAATAATTTACATAACTGCAAGTTTTACAAGTGTATATAACGATTATCGCTACATTTACACATTAATAGAATTTGTATAAATCATAAACTTACAAATGTTTCCAAGCTTTTGTATCCGCCAGACCATATCAACAGCTGAAAAGACGCTGCGTAAGGTATTAGCTGAATTTTACGAGCGAGACATATTGACAAGCAGTTGAGGCCAAAGAAGTCACGGTTCCACATAAAGCTTTTTCTCCCGGAAACATTATTTAATGGCATTGATGTTTAATGGCCTGATAGTTCTATGCCTAATAGTATACTAATGTTTAATGAATGGAATCTTAACATAAAGTTTAGTTATAAAATACAGAGATATCTAATTTAAATTAAAATTGTAAAACTACTCACATATAAAAAACAGTTCCCGCAGGTTAAAGTATTATTGATTGCGAAATCGGTTGTTAAAAACGAATAGAAAAAAAATTAAATAACTAAAAACGACCCTCTGATTTATCCCTCAATTTTCAAACACATGCGGCTGATATAAACAACCCAACTCCAATCCAATTTGATTTTAAGAAAAACACATGATTAGACCACTTGTTCATTTTGCATACATCACAAGGAGATGCATGGCTTAATTCATAGAGTTCTAAATAAAATAAATAAATACCCCCTCATAACAGGATCATACACATCCTTAATCTGTGAGAGATATGATAGATCACTAGACTGCGTACTGCAACACTGTGGAAGTTCACATCCTAGTAGCTGACGAGTGGCAAGAAGAGAATATTGCAGTTCTGCTCTATAGCGATATTTTGTTAACTCACATTTTACTTCGTTCAGAATATTTTTTTAATTCTTAAATGTGTACTGACCATTACCTGCACAAGTAGATTTCAGGAATAATTTGTTTAATTAAAATGTTAATAGCTGTAGGTTGGCAAGAAGAGACTTTATCACAGTTTTGCCCTATAGTGATATTTTGTTCAACTTAATGAATTAACTCATACATTTATTTCTTTCCGAGAATTTTTTCAAAATCATGGTTGCATGCTGAGCCATTAAGTGCATACGTAGATTTCAGAAAAATATTTTTTTTAAATTAACGAAAACAACTCTGTATCATTTCAAAAGTACTAGGTAAATTGTTAGCTTTTCGATCTTTATTTCACACTGAATGATTTAATGATCCTACTTGTTCGACTAAAAATTTATTTATTGTTCATTGTTTACAATGCTAATTAATGTCCTCTCCCCTAGCCCCGCAAAAATATGTATTTGGGTGGCTTTGTGGTATTGTGGTGGGCTTTCATTACATTTAATATTCACCATCATATACTTGAATTTTAACTTTTCATAAACTTATATAATAAATATTTGTTATATATTTCGAATTTCTTCCCTGCATCTAGAGAATTGCTGGGTTTATCAGTATGCCTGTGCATCAGTAGCAGCTACAGCATTGAACTACATAGGGAACTGAAGTGACTGCTTTACAGAGCTCAATGAGGCCACTTATCAATTACTTTCTCCTAACATAGGTGATTAAATATATGTACTTTAATGATATCTATGAAAAAACTTAGGATTTAATCAGGAAAGTAATAAACCATAATGATTTTATTTCGTGTTCCAATGGGTATATTAATAAGGTAGGCATTAACGGATACTTTATCTAAAAAAATTATCAGGAAAAAAAAATTTTTCGCTATCAAATAATGTTACGCTTCCAGATGCAGAACTATGATCATAAACACTCAATAGAAGAAATTGCTTCAGATTTGTCAGCACTAGAACTACCAACAAAACATACGTTTTTTTATTTGTGAGAAAGCAAAAGTGTTAAAGATACATATAACCTTTTCTTAATTTTATACGTATTTATAACTTTTTAAAGTTTTGACATTAAGTTGAGACATTTACTCTGACTTTTTTTTATATTAATAAATTTCTTGAATCATTCTATTGATTTTTTCGCATGATATATATTGTTTAATTTTTTATAAAAAAAAAACTTCTATTTCTATTCAGCTAATGCTGATTCTAATTCCCTAATAAGTGGATTTATTTAATCAAAAATCACCTAATATAATTTTCTTAATATAGTAAAAAAAAGTAGATTGGGTTGCTTTACCTCTGAGCAGCACTTTTTGGCACACAATTGATCAAATGGCCAGGTCACCAGGACCTCAAAGGCCCACAGAAGGTTGGGGGATGGGACCCACTGGAACAGCTGTATGGAGACAATAACCTCCTGTCAAGGCCATCTAGCGTGTTCTATAAAGTACACAGTGAATGATTATTCCACACACAGAGCTATAGCTTAACATCCCAACTGATGGATGCCAGCTTTTCCAAACCCATCGGTGTCCCCTACTAACCGTGGGCAGGATGGGAGTAAAAAAAAAAAATTAATTTTATGTACACGTTATAATTAATTGTAATTACACTTTATAATTTTATAGTAAGTTCCTATAATATTATGTAGTTAAGCATAAGACTCAATTTTTTTCGCATTTGGCTACCGTACGATTTTGAATTAATGTTTCTCTATTAATAAATACTCTGAATCAAAAATAAAAAAATTCTAGGATTATATTTTTATTGCTAATAAACCAAGGCTTTCTTTTTGTTGTTATTTTTCTTAAATTCCTATCTTATTTAATACAGTAGATCTTTGTTTAACATCACTAATTCACTATTCGTTCTGAGAAAAGTGACGTTAAACGAATTACATGTTCAATGGGGTTTTAGGTAATCCGTTTCAGAGATCCAGAAGTAAAAATTTATTGCCACAAAGCTATTAATTTAAAGCTTTGCAAATGTTATTAAGTTCATAACTGTTTTTATGCATATTAATTAATATGTATTACACACAAAAATTGAAAAAATGAACAAATAATAACAATGAAAAAGCTTTATTTATCATTGTCTTGTGCATGTTAAGTTTGAGGCGCTGGAGAGGTGAGGTAAAGAAGGATTAGTGTTGAGAAGTCTCCCGCAAAAGTGTCAGGAAGTTCTATGTACTGTACCACTTCTTCTGCAGTAGGAATCTCTGGGGTGACGGTGCTTCCTTCTTTTGAGATTGAAGGAGAATCTCTTGCCAGAGGTTTGAAGAAACTGTGTAGGGTGTTATATTTTTTCCTCTCTTCAACAGCTTTTTAAAACAGGCCACAGTGCTGTCTTCAAAGGAGTAGATGTTTACTTCCATGCCTACCTCAATTGGTCATGCAGGCCTCACGGGAGCATCACCTGAGCGATGCTTGACGGTAAACGGAGTAGGTGACGAAGAACGAACGCATGTATGCCAATGGAAGCTTTGACGCTAAACGAAAAGGTGTAAACGGAGTGTGACGTTAAACGTGGTTAATTTTATTTCTTTTTTATATTATAATATTTCTGTAAACATCATTTCGACTATTTCGCTGCCAATACATTGATAATATTTGTTTTATTGTATTCATTAATATTTAGTTATAATTAAAATTATGTTAAAATAATGTATAAAATGCATGCTGCACATGCTTGCCCCTTATCAAAGGCAAACCACTACCAGTAAAGCACTGCTCCCATGTAATTGACTAGTGCCCAAACGATGCTTTATGACTTTAACGCAATCCAACCACATCATAATATCAATTAATTCATGATAAATTGTATTGTTATTAAGGGATTATTAATCAAATTAGAATTGAATTTTTAATCGCTATAATTGAAATTAGAGGCTACTCGGAACCCAGGACCTCCCTCGATATCAGAAGGCAGCTTCCACAATGGTCCCAACCGCACGTCAATGTGCAATATATATCGTGGCCAAGGAAAATCAGTTCCTCCATCCATCCCTGCTGTGCCTTTTGAATATTACATCGCTATTTCATTGTCAATTTTTTTGTGATGGGCTTTAACTGGTTTACTCAATGGTGGTTTAAGGTATCTGTAAGCCCCAGATGCAGAAGATTTGGCTAGGCCCTCAACTATCTGGAGGGACTCAATCTACAAACGTTTTATAACTTTGGAATGGAAAAAATGTATGTGGGTGGTTAAATAAATTAGTTTACAGAAATGCATAAAGAGCAAGTTTAATACATATATTTCATTAATTTCAATGCATTGAAAGATAGACAAAATACGTAGAATTATAAACAAAAAACAAATATCTTTTTTTCTAATGTATTTAACACAAATCAAATTACATTGCTATTAACTAAGTAAAAAACACCAGATGAGTACATAAGTAGTAGATTATATTGATTGCATATTTTACTAAATAAAATGTTGAAAAAAATTTAGTTTTGATGTTTTGAAGCCCACACGAATGCAGATACCCTAAACGAGAGGCTCATGGGCCTGTTGGGTAAACCTCCACTGGGTTTACTAATTATTTAGTGTTTTTCATTAAGTGCTTATTAATAGCACGAAAGACATTATTATCACTGTCGAACTTCGGGTGAAAATAAAAGCAACTACGAAGCTTTGTAACTTCTGGGCTTTCAAGAAAATGCGACAGAATAAATTTAAGATCTCAATCAAATCTATATGAAACTCAATTTTCAAATATATTTACTTGGCATTTCTAGAGTTATGGATCTATGAATATTTAACAAGAACAATAGCAAACTTTAGAATTTACCTGAGTAAAAACAAATTGACAGTTTAGAAACTTCACCGTTGATGTAGTATTGGGGAGAAAATATTTTGCCACTTCCTAAAAACATACTGTTATATGACTGTCATAAAGAAACAGCAGTTAAGGAGAGTACACTTAAATAAGTTCCTATCTGTAGACGCCTTTTATTTTCTACCTCAGAGTTGATTCTAACTTGCAGCTCTTACCTGCAAACCGTTAATTACGAAAACAGGCAGTGCAGTATATCCTATGTATGGTTGAAGATATGGATATATATTTTAATAAATAAAATCCAAAGATATCACTGTAACAATTATGCAGGTTCTTTATAATGCAGAATTGTATTTAAGAGTAGAAAACAGTTTTATCCATATTCCTCACAGAGTTCTATTTGTATCTAGAATAGACCTGGCAAACGTTTTATCTGAAGGGTCGCCAAAGAAATATGTAATCAATAACGTATGTATAACCAATCCAAAAAAAACTTAGGTCGAACTTAAAGTATACAATTTTATTAAAACTAATTATTTTAATGAGAATTTGCTTCACCGAAGTTGGACTTTTTGTCCTCAATCCTTTTCTTCTCTTTTACAAATTGAATTAATTTGTCATCAGTAGCTCGCAGGCCCCATGAGGACACAATTTTTACAGGAAACTACTTATTATTGGCATATTTTAAGCGATGCGTTCCTGGAAAACATTGCTATAAGCAAATCTTTGCTTGAATAGGAAACGTAGGCTACTCAAGTCCTACCATTATGTCTCTATGTTTAAAAATAATTTCTAATTATATCACTATCCCGATGTGCAATATGTTCACTAAAATGTAATTCATGAATACTAAAAAAAGGGAGACGATGCAGAATTCTGCATTATAAATCTGTTATATTAGCAGTAAGTTTCTATACAAACAATATCTGGCAATCACTTCAAGTATTAGCCAGCGCCTGATACATTTCATTCACAAGAACTTTGTCGATGTAATTGATAGTTGATTATTACACACGAAAAGATTCCCTAGATGCATTTTGTGTTTTTCTACGTTAAAATAATAGTAAAATAAATTACATTTGCAGGGACCCAGTTATTAATAAATTTGTATCAGAGCACTGCCTATAGTTCGTTTGTGAAACTATTATATTACTTAGAGTGTACCATTACATTTCCATTACTTAGAGTTTCAAATTTCCAGAATTTTCAATGCATCTAATTACATGTATTTGAATATAGCACAATACAGAACCTTAAAGCTGCTTATTAGTTCCTTCAAACCCGAAGTTAAATGTAACATTATCTCTAGTTATTATGGTAATGGTGAGAACAGTAAATCAGTTCAGCAAAGGTGCATCGGGTCAATTAGGTTTAGAGGTATCTGAACTTGAAAGGGAATGATTGTGTCCGCAGGCAGAATGGTACTCCAAAAATATTCATATATAATTTGGAATGTAAAGGAAACTAATAAGGATATAAAGGAAAACTAAGAATTTCGCCTCATTGTCCAAAAATTGGCACAAATGATTACACCTACCTTCAATCTACGATGCTACCATGTATCTAATAACATTATTAGAAAATTGTGGCAAGAAATTACATAGGGAATAGCCTGTCTCTAGAGAATAGTGAGAATGGTATGAAATACTGTATATGCAATTCTATGAAGCAGCCAAATAGTAGCTTCCGAAAGTTTTCTGCTGGTTGAATATGGAAAATGAATAATTGAATATGAACCACTAGCTTTCTTGAATACGGGAAATGGAACATCCACTGTGTGATATGATTGCCAATGCAGCAGCAATGATGCGATTTTTTTCATACACTCCTAGCTCGACTAGCCTGGGAAATTGGTGCTTCTGTTTGCTATACAGCATAATATAACAAGAAAAATTAAAAAAATTATATAAATGTAAAATTTATGTTAGGGTTGGGTTGTTTTACCTCTGATCGACACTTTTTTGCACACCATGAGCTAAATGGCCAGGTCACATGGACCCCGAAGACTCAGAGAAGGTTGGTGGGGGGGACCCACTGGAACAGCTGTTGGGAGACAGATGGTAGCCTCCCGTCAAGGCAATCCAGCGTGTTCTTTAACGTGCACAGGGTATGGCTCTCCCGCACACGGGGCCACGGCTTAAAGTCCCATCCAATGGACGGCGGCCTTTCCAAGCCCATCGGTGTCCCCTACTGACCGTGGGAAAGGCGGGGAATTTTGCGGAGATAAATCTCAATGCTGACCCAGCTGGGACTCGAACCTGGGAACTACAGATTACAAGCCTGGTACGCTACCGACTGAGCCACCCCCGCCCCTTTCCAAGCCCATCGGTGTCCCCTACTGACCGTGGGCAGGGCAGATAATTTTGCGGAGATTAATCTCAACGCTGACCCAGCTGGGACTCGAACCTGGGAACTATAGATTACGAGCCTGGCGCGCTACCGACTGAGCCACCCCCGCCCCTATAAAATTTATGTTAGAATAAACTTATTAAAGTTCTGAAAATACTTTTATGTCAAAATATTTTTATATTTACCTTTTTCTTAATGTTTATTGGAATTTTAAGAGAAGCATTGTTTCCTTTGCTTCCATGGATGCTTCACTACTGCTATATAGAACTCTGTAGTTATTTCACCAGTTTTCTTTAATGTAATTTTGAAGTTCTCTTTTGCAGCACTCTCTCTCTTGCAAGATGTTCTATTCTCCCACACCTAACAAGTCGATGGTGCAGAAGCTCTGGTAAGTGGAACACCAGCCATCATCATGAACCAACCAATGTCTAGTAGCTGCTCTGAACGAGAGTAGTGTTAGCCAATGAATGTGTGGCTGATTTGAAAGCAGGAGTGAACAGAATAACCTTAATGAAGAAGTAGCTGTTGCTTGAAAGAGTAGATTAAATAAACTCTGCTAAAGGAATTAAGAGATTGATCTTGGTTGTAATGATTAGTGAATCTTATGGCAGAACATGATTGCACCATATCATATAAGGACTGCACAAACTCAGCTGTCATTATGGTAAAAATACATTACAGGTGTTCTTTCTGCTCAACTTTCTCTGCTTTGTTGTGGTCAATGGTGCGGTTGCCAGATCTACCTTTAGTACATATAGAACTCTATGATATTCCTAGGTCTTTCAGTGGCGTTTGATACTGATTTATTAAAACAGCCGTTTCTATCAGTTTCCCAGCAGAATATATTTCTGAGCCATTGAGATTCTTTTTTCCTGATGCTTTTGTATAGTTTCACAAAAATTTTCTGTATTTTAAAAGTTTTGTTTTGCAACAATTGGCAAGTATTGCAAATTAGCTGATATTTCTATTCTCACCAGCCAAGTCACTTCACAGTGCAGAAGCTGTGGCTGAGGGATGGGGCCGTAGCCATTAGCTCAGCCAAAGAATGTAGAGGGAGAAGTTAAGCTTCCATAGAGATTAATGTAAAATCGAGTATCGTGCATTTGGCGTAGAGGTGAAACGAACATTACAGGAGACGAACGCTTTTGTAATTACACGTTACTGTCAACTTCCATTCTCTTCGCTTTTCCTATGTATTAATTTCCCATTGATATCCTACAGAGTATATTAATATCGGTTCTGGTCCCTGTTTCCATGCAACCGAGAAAGTTCTTAATTGTAATAATTTATTTTATAAATTAACTTCAGGCTAATTTCATATCTTCTCTATCCGTTCAATTTATAATTGTTGGTTCAACGAAAAATAATTCCAATGGAGAAAATAAACTTTTATTAAAATCATATTATTTTTTTCAAATACAAAGTGCAGTTACTTTTTTTCCTTTTTTAAAATATAAATTTTTTGATGCATAATTCCTTTGCCCCTTATTGTTTGCTTCCCAGCTTAAACAAATGCACGATACGAATCGAAACACCACTTGAGGTCACCACTTACACTTTGTCAAAGCTGAACTTCTTTTCCTTATACTTTCTTTGGCTCAGCCCCATGGCAAGTCTGTGAGTTTCCTGTAGCAAGTTTGTTTTAATCTGTTTCAATTTTTAAAACATTTAACTTTTAGTCCTTTACAATGCAATTCTTTTACATTTGGATGCAAGCAGAAAAATTTCTGACAGTTGACGTTTTGTCACTGGCATCATTTTCAGTTGTCATTTTATAAAACATTCTTTGGACATTGGTCAGTTCCCTTTCTACATATATAGCTGCACAATATCTCTGTACACAGCACCTTCTACCGTGAATATGAAAACTAGGGTGCCCACAATTCTCCTACGTGATACAGAACCCAAACAGTGACTTTCTCAGCATGAAGTGATACCTCATTCAAGGTATTTTTCATGTCAGGGCTTTTCTGCAGCAACGTACCCGAACATCGCCGGGTAAATCTGCTGGTAATTGATAAAATTGGAGGTGTATTATAATTAATACACTTCTATTTCATTTGTATTTATTAACATCTGTGCATCAAATTTATAACCTTGTTGTATGAAGTGCGGCTAATTAATGGACATTAAACAATTCAAGTTTGATCAAGGATGATTTATTTTGGACTTATCTGATGTTTTTTTAGCAGGTTCTCTAATTATTAATATACCAGTGTCATACCTTCTCTTTTATGAGGGCGTTTTAGGAATGTGGGTAGGAGCGGTATTGTATGTGGGTAGGAGCGGTTTTGTAATGTGGGTAGGAGCGGGAATCGGGTATTGTATAATTGCAGGTAAAGTCCCTGGTGGCCGAAAATCATTATGCTACAATGGTTACTTTTTACAATTAGTTTAGTATACATACATA
This sequence comes from Ryuthela nishihirai, assembly GCA_038380435.1. Taxonomy (NCBI): domain Eukaryota; kingdom Metazoa; phylum Arthropoda; class Arachnida; order Araneae; family Heptathelidae; genus Ryuthela; species Ryuthela nishihirai. The sequence continues at coordinate 47,614,828 of JAWZYU010000024.1, read as the reverse complement.
TATACACTTCAGTATATTTAGTGTATTGCTGTATATTTAGCATATATATATATATACAGCAGCCTATTCTAGACCACTTTGGTCGTGAACTATCTATGCTATGAACCAGTCACTAAACATGGCGCTCCTGGACCTCGAGTCCAACGAAGTATGACTTTTGTTCATGGACTTCAATCCCTGCTTTACTGTCCTCACAGAGTTTCAGCAGCTGAGTCCTTACTCTTCACTTTCCTTAATTCCCACACTGCCCAGTCGGTTCACATGACCTGGTGGAGAAAAGATGACATTTGGCCAATTCACTTGAGCTTGCTGCTACACTCCTCTGAAGCTCCCTGAACATCATCTGCCCCAAAGCCTGACTTTCGAGATTCTTGGCTTTGTCTAGTCGGGGAGTCCAGGCCCAGCCTGTCTGTTGGCGACCAGGTGAATACTGAATCCTTACAACCAGCTCACACCCAGATCTAGAAAAAATTAAGGAGAGGGACAAGAAACGCGATAACTCCAGAAAAAGGGTGGAGTGGGAGGACGAGAGATTGGATTTCCATCGCAGTGTAATAGTTTCCCCTTCGTTTTAGTTTTTTTTTAAATCTTGAAAGGTTGCCGAAATATGTACATGTTTCATAACTTTTGACCTCATTACCTTTATTAGCATTGGGGGAGGGGAGGGCACACGTCACCCTAACTAGATCTGGGCCTACCAGCTGCACGTTATTGACTTGGTTTGGGTTGTTTTACCTCTGAGCGACACTTTTTTGCACACCATGGGCTAAATGGCCAGGTCACATGGATCCTGAAGGCTCAGAGAAGGTTGGGGGAGGGGACCCACTGGAACAGCTGTTGGGAGACAGATGTAGCCTCCCGTCAAGGCCATCCAGCGTGTTCTTTAACGTGCACAGGGTATGGCTCTCCCGCACACAGGCACGGCTTTACGTCCCATCCGACAGACAACGGCCTTTCCAAGCCCATCGGTGTCCCCTACTGACCGTGGGCAAGGCGGGGAATTTTGCGGATAAATCTCAATGCTGACCCAGCTGGGACTCGAACTGGGAACTGCAGATTACAAGCCTGGCGCGCTACCAACTGAGCACCCCCGCCCCACGTTATTGACTTAAAACCATTGTTATATCAATGTAAAAACTGTTTCAACTATATTTTGAGATTGTCACTGAAAAACTGCCCCGTGGCCGAGTGGTTGTTGTGCTTGGCTACTAATCAAAGGTACCTGGGTCGGCATGGATGTTTGTGGTTTTTTCTGCTGAGGTCCTACCATCCTCACAGACCTTCTACTATGGTAAATAAACTGACAGGCTCCTGTTAGACCTCTATAGCAAGCAGCTGTGTGAGAGCTTTCTTTTTTTCATTTAGCAATATATTTATAAAATATATTATATTAATATAAATAAATAAATAAATACCCCCTCAAGCAGCTGCTTGCCACAGAGGTCTGACAAGAGCCTGTCAGTTTATATGCCATAGTAGAAGGTCTGAGAGGATGGCATGACCTCAGCAGAAAAACGACACGAACATCCATGCCTTATCTGGGGCTCGAACCCAGGTCCCTTAGATCAGTAGCCAAGCGCGCTAACCACTCGGCCATGGGACGGCTTATATTAATATATATAGTAATAATTGTATATAATTATTACTATATATATTTAATTATATATTAATGTGTATCTTATCTTTACCAAAACGAAGGGAACAGCAGGAATATTAAGGATATTATTGAAGTTTCTTTCAAAAATAAGCTCCAGTGCTTTATCGCTCAAATACTTTTTTTTCCTCTGCTCCTTTTTACCCAAGAGTTTCAACAAAAGCTGTTTAAAACTGTCCCATCATTCCTCAACTTCAGTAGTAAGCACACCATGACTATTACAACGACTAAGTAACATCATGGTAAGTTTTAGATATAACTGTATCTTTCAGAGCTTCAGTGTTAAAGGTAACCTTTTTAACTTTAGCACAACACTTTTAACAAAGTGGTCAGATCCAATTTTAGCTCCCCTATATGACCTAGTATTCTTAACTAGCCCATTTGCTATTAATTAATATATTATCAATCATATTCTTATGCAGCTATCTGGTGAAACCCACGTGTAGTTATGTATGTAGCGATGTTTATAATAAATGTTAGTTATTCTCAAACCATTAAGTTTATTTAACTGTAGGAAATGTTGTCCATTGCCATTGCAGCTATCAATACCAAAAGGACCTATCATCCCTCCCCAAAGATCAGCGTTAATACCAACTTTGGCATTGAAGTCATCTAGAACAAGGGTAATATCTCCTTTCTTGACAAAATATTCTGAAGTTGTCTGTAAAACCTATCTTTATCATCTGCATCCTCAATGGGGACATAACAACAGAAAACATTCAAGTCTTTAATGATTGTCTAAAATTTTAAATTTAAACCTTTCATTAATGCATTGATATCCTAAAAGAGCATCACTAGCGTGTCTGCTGAGAAGCAAACCTACACCTGAAACCTACTCCTCCACTACTAAAGCCATCTACTTTGCAAGACTTCCTCCAATGTAGGATTTGACAATCCCAGTAGAAGCAAGAGTTCAGGTACCTGCGATGGCATCTGATAAGGATTATCCACCAGCTGATAAAACGTATCTTGTGAATCTATTCACTTGTTGGGGCTGTCAACCCACAAACAGAAAACATAGCGGAAAATTCTCCTTCAACAGAAGCCCACCAGTACAGCAAATTCAGGATCCATAATAAAGCTCAGAGCCATTATTCCGTTCTGGTTGGTGTATATAGTCAGAACCAGGACCCTATGTGGTTGACCACTCCTCAGCAGGTTAGAAAAAAAAAGTAGCCATAGTAGTCCACACTGATCTGGTAGCCCTCCCCTTCTGTTCCTTCCACAAGTCTCTTTTGATAGGTACTAACGGTCTGCAATGCAAGAAGGCAGGGTCGGACTTTAGGCACTAGGCCTGGCTAGTTCTGTGCATCATCACAAGGGGATTGGTGCACAGCTCTCCTTCCAGTGACTTCCTAACTAAAAGGCCAGACCTTGACCTTCTGAGGCCTTAAGCTATGAGGTCCCAAAATTTCGGAAGTTGAAATAAATTATGTTTATTCTGTTTCAAGGGAACATTTAAAAATATGAATTTGATGTGTTGAAAGCATTATACTAACACTGGCTTACAATAATGACTGTTTAAAGCTGAGATGAAGTCTTTGCACAATGATTAATTTGAATATAAAATCTCAAATTATTAATAAGTAATGGTAATAGAGATAAGATTGTGGGATCCTACCCACAATCCCAAAACGTCTCATAAAAGAGAAGGTATGACACAGTAAACTTAATTTTTTTAGGCCCTAATCTGTAACTTAGCTTATTCGTAAGTCCGGCCCTGCCAGCTGCCATTTACAGACCCATTTATCTACACATTGATATTATACCATATTATCTACACAATGACACAAACATTGATATACTTTTTGCGCATCCCACCACCCTAAAAATATTTCTGCCAACGCCCATGGTGATCTGGTCCTAAAGTTTTCACTCGTTTTTTCTGATTGCTTAACCCAGTGGCTCTCCAACTGTGGGTCACAAGCAGCTTGGGAAGAGGATGTAAAGGTTCTGATAGTTTTATATCTGATGGTATTTTTAGCGATTTTCTTTTCTTCAAACACACAGGTGCTGCTATGTAGGAAAGATCGGAGGTTCCCATAATTTTATCTACAGATTCTAGGTCACACTGTCAAAACGTTTGAGAATATCTGGCTTATCCGGCCGAGTTTTTCTGTTATTAAATGGGTGTTCCAAAATAATTAATTTCATTGATTATTAAAATTATAAAGGAATAAAAAAATATTGAAGGAAACTATGAAATACTTTACCACAATATAGAACAGAACTTTGAACTGTACATTCAACACAACTGTTGCACCCCCTTCTCCCTTTTTCAATAGATGTTCCTTCGCCCCACAACTTTGTTCCTGAAAGCTTACACAAGAGCACTGTCAAGCAAAGAGATGCATTGGACAACGGGCTAGCATAAATTATCCCATATGGTGTACTCTAACGCTTTGTGTTCCTTGTCCCATTGTGCTCTGCTGAAAGCTGCGACAAGGTCGAGGTGTGATTAATGTTGTGTCACCATTTTCCGGCCTTCAGGGATAATTGCAATTAGTCCTAAAATGATCTTTTTTTTCCCCCACTGAGGTAGCTCCTCATTGGAGGCTAATTTTTCTATGATCATACACCTTGAACCTCAATCACGAGCAAAACGTGAATTGCGAGTAGCAATGGCTGTATTTTTCTGCTTAAATAGCTCATACATCATGAAACCACTGTCTCGGCATCAGTAGAAGTTTCATGCGACTGTTTGGGCTCGCATCACTGACTAATAGGTCTATTTTTTCCTGCCACCAACGCGCAATGCCCAGCAATACATGCATTCCTTCAGCAGCGGTAATCGCCATTGTTGGAAGGCATTCCATTAGCAGCATGCCATTGCATGTGGTTCATGCATGATGGAGCTCCAATACATTTTAGCCTTACTGATCGCGAATATCTCAAGAGTACGTATCCTGCCCATTGGATTAGTAGAGGTGGATCAACTGCATGCACTCTCTCTCAATTTGAATAAACTGGATTTCTTATGACTATATGTTATGGCCGATTTTATGCTACCCTGGTCTCTAATACACAATCTTTATGTGAACGGATCATGGACGGTTGTTCAAGAATTCAGAACACTTGGGTTTTTGAATGCGTTCGACAGTCGATGAGAAACCACTGAGAGGCATGTATTGCTGCTCTGGGAGGCCATTTCGAACAGTTTGTCTTATGTAGACTTGCATAATTGTGCTCATCGATCACTTAGTGTCTGTAATATCTAGAATAAAAAAAAATAGGGTTTCTTACTTGCACTCTCAAAATGTTCTTACTTAAGAGGAGGCTGGGATCTTAAAAAATCGATCATCATATACACAACCGAGTTGAAAAAATATAAAAGACAGAGCAAGGGACTGGATTTCCAATGCAGTATAACATTTCCATCTTAGTTTTACAGGTTTTTAAAATTCAATAATTTTTTGCCTCTATTACTAGCATTCTGAAAGGGGAGTGGAGCATCCCCCCTAGATCTGGCTCTGCTTGGAAGCAAATCGTGTCTGAACCACAGAATAGAAATAACATTTATTTATGATATATAGACAAATGGTGAATGAATTTCTACAAATTTGTAGCCGTTTATACAAAAATCAAAATACATATGGTAACTTTTACAACTTGGCAAGTCACTTGAATGAAGTATTTTTCAAACTTGATCACATTTATTTAACTTAATTATTCCTTGATCAGCTATACTCTGGTAGACTAATTTCATGCTGTTATTTCCTTCAGCCTTTAAAAGCAGATCAACTTCACACGTTTCCCCTTGTGTCTTAAAAAAAGTTGAATTAAAAATATATCAGAAAATGAAAATGCATTAAAAAAATATAGTACATTACCATGCATAATTTTCAAAGACAATTATGAGAAATGCAAAGAGAGAAAATAAATCTTTGCTTATGCATTAAAAATTTTATACTCTTAATCTAAAGGACTGAGTTAGGGTGTTTTACCTTTCAGTGCCATCTTTTTGCATGCAATGGGATAAATGGCCAGATCACCAAGGACGTGATAATCTGGTGATATACCACAGATTTAAAACCACAGGAACTGCTTTTCTTAAAAATAGGGATAATAATAGCTCTAGTAAAATCCTTAGGAACAACACCTTTATCATAAATATTAAAATTTCAGCCAGACATCTGACAACAGAAACGTTTATAGCTCTAAGCATTTCAGTAGTAATTCCATCTACCCCTGGGAATTTATATATTAAATTTTGAGATAGCCAAAATAACTTCAGACTGTGATATAGGTCAAGCATTGAAGCCAGAATTAATTATTTATACATCTCTCCTCATTACAATCAATGGAAGAACCACACTGTTTAGAACATCTCTGAAATGCTCAGCCCACCTAGCCATGAATCTTCACCTTCAATAAACTTACAATGTTTATCCCTCAATATCTGTATACCAGCCTGTTTCTTCCTATAAAAAGATTATCTGGTACAGCTCTCTGCTGTTATGCTGTCTAACTGCTTCCTCTGCTTTGTTAGCCAAGCCATCAAAACCAAAGTTATCATCAGCTGTTAACTGATCTTTTATACATTTATCAAGATCTTTATAATGCTGATTGTTAGGACTAGTAGGGCATTCATTCATGCTATTCCAACAATTTCTTCTTTCAGAAATAAGCTCCATAGCCTTACACTCAAATGACTTTGTATCCTCTGCTCCTTATTACTAAAAGAGTATTGTTAGTTTCAAGAACAGCCTGCTTAAACTGATCCCATTCTTTATCAACTTTAGTAATAAGCAAGCCATGATTGTCACAATGATTAAGTAGTCTATTGTGGTATATTTTAGCTATATCTGTGTCTGTGCTCTCGCTCTGGCCTTAATGGTGGGTATTATCATGTGACATGTGGAAATTAGAGTTTTGGAAAATGCAAAGCTAAAACCTGCATTATACTTGAGGTATTTCGATGATATAATTTTTTGGAATTACAGTGAAAAAGAATTAATTATAACCTTTAATAGTATAATCCTATCCATAAAATTTATATACAAATTGGAAAAGCCCGTCAGTTAGCCTATTTAGATATAACCCGACAGACTACAGACTGTGAAATGACTGTTTATCTTAAACCCAGTATTATTTCGAATATTATCTCAGAAAACTAATCACCCTTTAATTTACAAAAAATCAGCAATATCTGCATATAAGATACGAGTATATAAATATTGCTGGACCCCTCACTAACTTAAAAAGGAATTAAATTATATATATAAGACAACAGGCAAGTTATTCCATAAACACCTTAAACAGTATTTCACAGAAAGCAAAATTCCAAAACTCAGAAAGATACCACAGAGAGCACAACAAAGTAAAAGTGACAACCCACAATACACTATAAGTATACACCTTGTCTGTAAAAGATCCACAAATTTGGGGCAAGATGTGTTGCAGAATGCTTCTAACTTTTAGTATAGATCGGGTTATACCCCCTCAAGCAGCTGCCTGCCACAGAGGTCTGACAGGATGGCAGGACCTCAGCAGAAAAACGACACAAACATCCATGCCTTACCCGGGGCTCGAATCCAGGTCCCTTAGATTAGTAGCCAAGCATAAAAATCTTCTTTAAAGTTACTAGTGAAATGATAAAAATAATTTGCAATAGTGCTCACAATGCGTCAAAAGAAGAATTGACTGAGAGCCCATACTAACTCAGTAAAGGTGATGTCATCTCGGCATAGTTGGAATCCAAGCATTAAGTGCCCACGGGACAGCAGAAGCAACTTTAAACCATCACATAGATGAGATTCAAGAAAAGCATGGCACCCAAGGAATAACATCACTTCGGCATATGTATCTAACCAGGACAGGTATCCATCAGCTACAGCAATGACGCAAATACAAATCAGCATTATAAAGATCTTGATAAATGTATAAAAAATACCTATTTTCTTAAGTGTGCCAGCAGGTAAAATTAACATCTCTACAACTTAAAATACTGTGAAACAGGCTTGTTTACCTTCATGAACCTCCCCCACTCTCCCCACTCCCCAAAAAAAGAAGCTTACAAGATAGATATCTAATAAGTATATATAACAAGTTGTCAGACATACCAGGTGAGCCAGCTAAAACAAACATCTTCAAAAAGTCATATAATTCTTTACACTTCCATCTTTCAACCTTAAGAACTGTCAATTGGGAAAAACTGCCATTGATATCGTGTAGAGACTTTAAAGGGCAATAAATGTTAAACTCTCTGGAGTTACAGATACTTGCTCATAGGCAAACTTTGAATTGCAGTATTGTCATGGTAAATTAAATCCAATAAGGGAGTGTGAGACACTACTAACTTAACAAAAGTCGTAAAAAAAAAGTAGGTTATTACGAGATTATGCATTCAGATCTGGGAGATGGCAATTTGATATTTTTCACTTTCTCACATCTTGTTTTAACACAACAAGCCAATTTGTACAGATCATTGCAGTATTTTGGGCATTCTTTTACTTTGGAAATTTCCTTGTGAGAACATACAAAACTTGAAGGATTACTTAGTTTATACTGGGAAGGCGATTTGCTCAGCACTTCTGAATCAATTGTGAATTAAAAGATTATACAGGATACAAATTTGGCCACCTAAATCCAAAGGAAGAGATTTATACAAATCCATATGAGATTTAACATAAATGTGTTTCCATTCAACCAAATATTAAAGCACATTTCAAATAGCTCAGCAGGAATATAATATATTCAAAGAAAAAAAAATATAAAAAATACCTATTTTCTTAAATATGCACCCTAAAAAGTAGAAAATAAACCTAAAGCATATAAATGGTGCAATCAGTCACTGAGGAAGATAGTATACCAGCAATCTTGTTGAGTAGGTAAAATGGTGCCCTATTTTTCTTTGAAGAGAATACGAACTCAATGACTGATTGCATCATCAATATAAAAATAAATAAAATAAATACCCCCTCAAGCAGCTGCTTGCCACAGAGGTCTGACAGGAGCCTGTCAGTTTATATGCCATAGTAGAAAGTCTGAGAGGACAGCAGGACCTCAGCAGAAAAAACGACACAAACGTCCATGCATTACCTGGGACTCGAACCCAGGTCCCTTAGATCAGTAGCCAAGCGCGCTAACCACGGACATGGGACGGCTATCATCAATATGCTTTAGGTTTATTTTCTACGTTTTAAGGCATGTATAGGATAGGCTTTTTAAAAAATTTTATTATATTTTTTCTTTGTCATTAAAAACTCTTATCTTCAGAAACTTTCATTTGATATATGACTCATAAACATCGACCACATTTTCCCTCCCTTTTGGAGTCATGTGAGATGGTAGCCCATAACATTGGCGACATCACAAGCTTTAATTTGAGATATTTCATTAAAGTCAACTCTTGCGAAACTCCCCTCCCCTTTTTTTTCAGGGGGGAGAATGGTGAGGAAAAAATTTAAAACAACTTACAATGATTGTTACATGAGTCTACATTTGACATCTAACTTGTAACTATATGCCCTTGCATTCGGAAGATATAGTAGAATAACTACTTTCACATTTCTCGTTTTTTTTTTGTGAGGAAGAAAGCAAAGGAGGTATATTTTTATTACTTACAACACTTCCCACATCACAATCTTTCATTTCATATACATGTTACTTTTGGCACTTGTGTTATGGAGATATAGTGAAACAGTTGTTTTCACATTTCCCTTTTTAGAGAGGAAGAAAACATGGGAGTGGGGTGGCAATTTTTTTATAGCTTATGACTCTCCCCATGTCACAAGCTTTCATTTAACACATAGCTCGTTACTTTCTGCACTCATATTCTGGAGATAAAGGGGAACAATTGTTTTCATATATTCTCCTTTTTTAGGTGGGAAGAATGTTTGGAGGAGGGGGGGGGGATTTTTTATATAGCCTATGACACTTCCAGCATTACAAGCTTTCACTTGACACATAAATTGCTAAGTATCTCCACTGCATTCGAAAGTTATGGTACAACAACTGTTTTGACAAACATACAAACTGACAAATGTCAAGTGAAAAGCAATAGGATGATAGGTAAAAAAAGCATTAGGTGTATTTTTTACTGTGTTGAGAATTTTCTGTTGTAGACTATTTACAAATTACCTAAATTTTGACAGCTTGGACTCCCCCTCCCCCATGTAGTTCTGTTGCATCTCATCAATCAATTTGTCTATACTCCTCCCTCTGGATGACGTAATCCAATCTTGTATCAGTTTAAATACAGCATTTTTAAACTCACAATTCAGCTTATGGCTGGTGATCATTATTGTACAATATAGTACAAGTAAATATTCCACTTACTATGACCCTTGCAAACATTGGCTCATCATTGTGAAAGAGTTCTTTTACCATGGCTTGTAAAGCTTCTGTTGTCCAATTTCCTGCTGCTGGTTCTACGGCATTAAGTTTGCAGCAGTGGGCCTGAACTGGAAAATCTATGAATTTATCCTCCAATATTCTTAACCTAACAAAAAATATTTTTGCAATATTTATTAAGAATTAAAGTAACAGATTACATTCTAATTAATTAGTAAAGTGTTTACTGCAAAGCAATTGAAATAACCTATTATATTTTTTCAAAATAATATTCGACATGAAATATATAGGTTAAAATATTAAAAATGTTTAGTGGCTGATGGTGCAGTGGTTATGATATCTGGTATGCTTCTGGGAGACATCAGTTCGAATTCCACACAGGGCAAAACCAAATTTTTTCAGCTAATTATTTCAAGTGTTTCTTGTCTACAGGACATTTTCCTGTGATACTTTATTACTGAATATTTAAATTCTTTAGGGAAAAAAATAACATTTAATTAAAATACAAAGTATTCTAAAAAAAATTGCAAACAGAACTAGTTATTTTAATGGAAAGAACATGTACTGGTAGCATTAAAGTACCAGTGCATGTTCCTTCATGTGATACAGTGTTTCATTGTTAGTACATCAATTATGAAAATATATCAGTAGAGTGCTGATGCCTTACACATACAAAAATAGAATTGACTTTATAGCTAAAAAAAAAGCAGCCAAACACAAAAGTGTTGGGAAAATGGGAGTGATAATCTTTTCCCACACTTAACCCTTACAGTTTACTGATGATTATAGACATTGACAGAATCTGAAATGAGAGGCCCAAGATGTCCATATTCATTTTTCGTACAACACATGAAGCTTTCCTTTTTTTAATAAAAATACCTTATTTCAAATATTTTTATATATATACCCTGAAAACGCAAATTTTATAGGTGTTAAAAATAATACCTTTTTAATTTATGGATTTCTATCCAAAGGCATAAAATATCCTTGCAATACTTCCAGCTGCCATTCAGATAACACAAATCATGGTATTGCCGAACTTACTCTTCCCATTAAAACAAAGCTTTCCCACCAATAACTTTGTAGTTTAGGTTACTGTTATGTTAATTATCAATCATATTTTTCTTAAAATCTTGCAAAACTTCAAAAAATTAACCATAAATCTTTTTTGCAGAGCAATTTGGAAGCATTTACCAAGTATATACTTTTACTCTAGGTTTTAATTTCTCTCTTTCCCACTTTAAATTTATTTGAATATTCCTATAATTTTTTTATCACTTACTGAATATATATGATGTAGCAAAATCTATATTTTATTGGTAATCATAACTATCAATGTTTCTATGGTAGGCAGTTCAAAGTGGTTTTAGTTAAGGAATCGTTCCTGCTAGCTATGTATAGGATAAACACTGAGTGTTTATATTTTCAAAAGTTTTTTTTTTTTGATATTTTTATTTATTTTATATAAAATTTAACAATATATTTACACATCTATTACATATATTTTTAAAATCAGAAATGGATGCATCATCACTGAAAGTCACCAATGAAGAGCTGAGAAAAGTATAATCCCAATAATCATATTTCTTTTTGAAACATTTTGGGGAATCAGATTCTGAGGAGTTTGAAGGCTTTACCGATGCTGAAAGCAGGATATATTATGAGACTGCTTTCAATTCAGATGGAGGTGAAGATCAATTTGAATTGCATGATATCTCCAGTGAAAGTTGTAGTGATTCAGAGGAAGAGCCTGCGACTTCCAAAGCTAAGCAACTTGCCAAATGGGCTAAGTTTAAAGAAAGCTAAATTTTACCAAAAAGACGTTTCACTGGTTAGCCTCAGGAAAAAAAATAAATGAAACAGCTAAAACAGCATTGGATTTTTTTAAGCTTTTCATCGGTGATAAAATTTTTGAAGAGATTTCAGAGCAAAACATCAACATGGCACAGCCTTGCTTGAAAAATATCAAACTAGCTCTGACTATCCCACTAAAGGATAAATAGGTTTAGTGAAAAACCATCATCAGCTGAAGTTTTTTTCTTCTCTAGTCTTAGCAACAGGCCTTGTTCAAAAACAATCCTTGGCCAAGTACTAGTCCAAAGAGAATGTTATACAGACCCCTTTTCTTTTCAAAAGTAATACCCAGAAACAGATTTATATTGTTGCTGCAATGTTTGCATTTGAGTGAAAACAGCATTGTGAGGCCAAAAAAAAATATGTGAACCTGGTTATGATTCTTTAGCTGTATATTAAGTCAACTGTTCCCTATATTATTGATAGATTCAGAACAACATATATTCCAAATAAGAAGCTAAATATTGATGAGGCAATAATTGGCTATAAAGGCAGAATTTAGGGTATATAATCCTCAAAAACAAAATAGATTTGGCATAACACTTTATATCATATGTGATTAGCAAAACAGCCTATTTCTGGAATATAATAGTGTATATTGGCAAAGGAACTGTTCAGCCTTATGCCAGCAACATAGGTCATGCACATGCCGTCACTATAACATTGATGGACAATTTGCTATACATAGGATATCATTTATACATGGATCATTGGTATTCTTCTCCAGACTTATACAAAGAATTGTATGCCAAAAACACTCATGTCATGGGCACTGCAATGGCAAGTAGGAGAGGACTACCTAAATATAATTTAGGGGAGAAATTTGGAAAAGAAGATTCAATTTCATTCAAAAAAAAGATTCTCTTTTAGTTATGAAGTGGCATGATAAAAGAGGTGTCATCAATGCTCTCTACTTTCCATAATGCTGAAATATCAAAAATGCAACAAAGAAAAAAAAAGAGGCATAAAGGTGGAGGTAGTCAGATTATTTTGAAACACAAGTGTGTCATTGACTATAATGCTCAAATGGGAGATGTGGACTGTGCAGATTAGTTACTTCAACATTACCCAATATAAAGCAGATATTTAAAATGGGGGTTATTTTTCCATAAATAAATGAGATGAGGAAAAGTTATTTTTTCATATAGTAAATATAGCTGTTTTAAATGCGTACATTTTTATTTAGAAAAATAATCCAACAGTAAGCCATTATCAGTATAGGCTTACTTACTATTGTGAATCAACTGCTTAAAGAAGATACCATCTCTACTCCCAGGGCAAAGCACACATCCAAAGCACTATACTCCTCAATTATGTGGTTCTGGTTGCCACTTTTCAAGAAAAATTACAAAACTGCATCTAAAGAAGCAATCATTTAGAAAATGTACTGTGTTCAAGACCAGGAAATAGAAACATCATTTGAGAGTGAACGGTGTGAGGTTCTCTTATGCAATGGCACCTGCTTTACATACATATGTGCAGAATCATCAAGCAGCTATGGGCCACAGAGGCCCAACCAGATTGTCTAAATGTTTTTTTGGCTGATCATAGGGAAGAAATAACTGGACCTCTGGATGTAAATCAGTTTTTCAGGGGGGACCCTGGAAGGGTTAAGTGTTCTATGCCAATATGAAGTGTCACACAATTCACTGTTAATGGATCATACAATAACAATAAGAGTTGCCACCCTGGTGTCCAAAAATTGGGATATTTCTCAAATGACATAAGAAGAAACTTTGTGACATTTCCAAATGACCATTTTTTGGCCATGAAAAATTTGGGAGTTTTTTTACAATTCTTCAGGCTGCTTGTATGGAGTGCCATATATTTTGGATGAAACCATGTGGGTTTTGTTCTGACATTGGTAGTTTAGGTAAGCTCCATCCACTGTAAGAGAATCTTCAAATTGCAAACAGGTTAAACTATTCTATTATTCTATATAGGCCCAGAAGGACAGTAGATATAAATATACTTTAAACGTATATGGTATTTATCTTCATTGTTATTTAAAGAAATGCATAGAGATTTTTTCTTCAACTATTCAATTTTACCTGTCAAGAGGGATGACTTCAGAATTTCCATAATCTACATATGTTACACTTATTCCTTCTTCACTCACACTTGTAATTACACATCTATACCAGTTATTATCATGTGTATACCTCGCACAGCATGCCATCCCTATAAAATGAAGGAAAAATATATTAAGTATATTTTACAAAATACTAAATCTGAAATTGACAAAAAAGTTATTATAGTCAAATTTCAACACATATTATTTGAAATGTAATACTGAGAGACACTGCATAAAAATGCTCTGAAAGAATTAATACACTGGACATAACTTTAAAACTATACCACTATAAAAACTACAATAAAAATATGTATTGCAGCCAAAGAAACTTGAACAAATTATAAAACCTTTTTAAAATTCATATATTTCTGATAAAAATAATTTTAAAAATTCAGTTAGGTGCTTTTCGTTTTTCTTGAATGAAGATATGCTGCTTTAACTTTTGACACAACCAAACTCAGTTCTTTATGTTCTTTAACAAATGCCTCACTACCTATATTAATTTTAAGTCCATTATTGGCAATGTAAAATATGTAGGCTGTTAGAGTTTGACATCCATCCTTAGATAATTTTTTCTTTTTTTCTTTTTCATTTTCCCAAAACACAGCACAGAAATAACCGTAAGCTTTTAGCTTATACTGGTGTATCCGAGTGTATCTGGTGTATCATATCTGGTCACCTGAGTCATTTTATTGACTATAATTTATCTTTCAAAGCAGGGCAGATTTTCTCCTTTACACTTTGTCCACAAAAAAGGCATGTACTCTTCCTTAAAGCATCTACATTTTAAAGATAATCGAAAACAAGAATATATCTGTAAAGCACTCAAATGGCTTGATTGTAAAGTTTAAAAGAGGAATATTTGCTTTCAAACACATGTTCACAGCATCATTAATAAAATTTATTTTTTTTGACTATTGAAATTTTCTAAAATTGTGATTGGGGACTCACCCAGAATTTTGCTCTATGGGGGAGGGTTGGCAACTATCCAAATAACGCAATTTTCCCAAGTTGTCCCAATTATGCCAGCTTCCCAAGATTTGGCCAAGTTGCCTCGATTTTGTCATCCTCCTCCTCCTCAAGCAGCCATGGGCTATGGAGGTCCAACTAGACCATGCAATTTAGTTCTCCAAGCAAGTCTGTCCTGAGCTACATCTGATGCATCTGGCCACTGCACACCAATTCTAATAAGGTCCTGTTTGACTTTGTCTGAGCATCCTTGGTCTCCCTCTCTTTCTGAAGCCTTTGGCACACTGTTCATAACCTTATTCACCAATCTATAATTATCCATACGGGCAACATGGCCAAACCAACGGGAGTCTCTCTCTGCACAATATGCTGCTAAAAGGAGGTTGCAGACTCCTTTGCCTAACCTCATCGTTAGTTACAAAGTTGAATCACCTAATGCCCAAGATACTGTGTAAGCATCTAGAATCAAAAGCATCTAGTTTCCTGTTATTTTGTTTACAAAGTGTCCAAGTTTCACTGCCATAATTAACCCTAGAAAGAACCAAACTATTATTACAGTCTAATTTTAGTCTTTAGGTGTATACGTCTATTTCTCCACACTCTCCATAGATTCTTAAAAGTCCAGGCAGCAATCCCTATCCGTCTGTTAATCTCATGCTGCACATCACCAGTATCTGTTACATAGCTCCCAAGATAATTAAACTGTGACACCTGTTCAAGATTGCACAGCCTGCCTGACCAATTTTCATCACTTTAGTTTTCTCTCTGTTTATAACCAAACCTACTCTACTACCAGTCTCATCAACAGCTCGAATGAAAGAGTTCATCTCATCAACATCATTTGCTAAAAGGGCCAAATAATCAGCATAATCTAAATCAGAAATTTTCGTATCTCCAGCCCATTTAAGGCCAAAATCTTTCCCTTGAAGTGAATTTCGCATAACATATCAATAACCAAGCTAAAGAGAAAAGGAGACAAAATGCACCCTTGTCGAACACCAGAAGTAATGCTAAACCAATTGCTACAAGCCTTACCAACTCTCACACACGACTCAGTGTTATTATAGAGAGCTTTCATAATGTTAACTAACTTGTCCGGTATACCATATGATCTCACAATCAACCACAAATTATGACGATCAACAGAGTCGAAAGCCTTTTTGAAATCAACAAAGCTAGCAACCAAAGGTTTCTGAAACTCTAAACATTTCTCAAGAATCTGCCTAAGTGAAAATATCTGATCCACACATCCCCTACCACTTCTGAATCCACATTGCTCATCACGCAATTGCCTGTCAACCAGATTCTTAATTCTATTAAGCACAATCATGGAAAGAACTTTACCTGAAACAGAGAGTAGGCTGATACCCCTATAGTTATCACAAGAACTGTGATCACCTTTTTTAAAAATAGGGATAATAATAGCTCTGGTAAAATCCTTAGGAACCATGCCTTTATCATAAAAGATATTCAAAATTTCAGTCATCCAAGTGGTAACAGAAACATTTCCAGCTCTATGCATTTCCGTAGTAATTTTATCACCTAGGTATATCCTTATATTCACAAAACCAATCCCAATTCTCACAACTATCTTACATTTTACCAGGTGGCTTCGAATTTTATCAACTTCCCTAGATTTGCCTAATTACCTCAATGTGGCCAACTCACCATAATTAAAAAAAAATCCAAGTTTTAAATCTCCCCTGAATTTGCCAAGACAATTCAAATTTTGCAAACTCTCCTTAATTGCATAAAAACAATCCTAATTTTCACAACTTGTCTGCATTTTACCAAATGGCTTCAAATTTTGCCAACTTGCAATAATTTTACAGAAAATATCCCAATTTTTACATCTTACCACAATTTTGCCAACTCCCCAATATTTTGGCAAGTTTTTACAATTTGTCTGCATTTTACCAAGTGGTTTTGAATTTTGCTAACTCTCCTTAATTTTACCAAGTGACTCAAAATTTTCCAACTTTGATTAACTCGTATTTTACCAAGTAACTTCAAATTTTTCCAAATCTGATTTAACATGCTTAATAAATGTGGTGAGCAATTAATTGCCTGTCAACCAATAAAGTCTAAGTTATAAGGTCTTATAATGACTGGCCACACAGTCTTCACATCTTTCAGGGAAGCACTCTGACTGCTCAGCAATGCAAAAATGAGATTCTTGCATTTTATGTGAGGCTTTTCAAAGGTGCTCTCTTAAACTGATTATTTTGGAGCTCCCCATAACTACGCCCCTGCCATTTCTGATTTCTACTGGAAGATGCTGTGCACATTTTGTGAAATACGCTGCTTGAACCAGCAACATGCTGCTAATATCTTTTTTTCCCCATGTCATTAAAATAGGTGCTCAAAATAAAAAGAAATGCTTATGAAAAAGCATATAAAAGAATGATATGAAACATGATGCACATGTAATTTGGCAATGTGAAAGAAAATGCACACACATTTAACTGTGAGCATGAGCATGCAAATTATGCTGCTGTAAACAAGTATGTGATTGCAGGCCACTACTTATTTTCAGTTCAGCTGCATGGATGATTGTGTATGGTATAGAGCAATAGGTATGGAATTGTGTATGGTATAGAGTGGATCAATCCCAGACCAAGGTATCCAAGGGCATTAAATGTACCACAAAATGTCCTCTCAAGATTTTGAATAGAATTTCAAGAACATGAGAGGCTAGTCATAGACATCAAGTTCATTCTAGGGTCACAACTGCTCAGGATGCCAGCTACCATCTTTAATAGCAAGGTGATATATGGAAATGGCATCTAGGCAAATGCTTTATGTTGAAGGAGAGCACACTCTCAAGACATGCTGTGTACTGGAGCTGCACAATAATGTCTGTATGTACGAATACCAAAGGTTTTGTCCCCTCAGCCACTTCAACATGATGCAGTAACATGGCATTTGGAGTTCATGCCAATCGGCTACAAATGCTCTTCATAGATGAGTCTAGATTTATCAATTCCTGACATGTGCCATCTGGAAAAAATAAGGAACTTGCCACCACTGCTGTAACACCAAAGGGGACATTTTGGTGGCAGTAGTGTGGTCTAAGCTATAAGGTCTTATTGACTGGCCACACAGTCTTCACATCTTTCAGGGAAGCACTCTGACTGCTCAGAAATCAGAAATGAGATTCTTGCATTTCATGTGAGGCTTTTCAGAGGTGCTCTCCGCTCTCTTAAATTGTGTTTGATGGTGATCCGGGAAGGGTTAATATTCTTAAATGCTTTTAGGTCACGGGAAAACAGAAATTAAAGTTAAAAAAACTAATAGTAGCAATACATAACAATATGACTATAAATTGCCTTGCAATTGATGTCTTAAAGTATTTTATTTTTTAAAATAAAAACAAACCTTTTTCGGGATATGAAACTTGAGGAAAGTTATTGGCTCTTTCTGATAGTTCTTCAACCAACTTCAAGAATTCATCAAGCTCTTCATTTCTTGCTACATCGATTTCTGATTTTGGTTCTAAAACTTTCATTTGCTGCAAAAACACTATATTTGGTTCTAAAAGCTGTGTTATGCAAACAGAAAATGGCTCTCCTTCCTTAAGTTTACTAGCAGTCTTAAAAGGTGACATGGTTGAAATAACACTGGGCTCCTATTAAAAAAATATAAAAAAAGGTACATTTGGAAATGCAAATTTTTTACATTAAGAGTTAATAGTAACAAAGTTAATGAAAAATTATTCCTATAAAATATTAATAATGAGATAAAATTGAGAAATGAATAATATTTAAAGAATTAAAATATTAGCTAAAGTTTCTACACAATGTTACTTTACGACTACCATTTTGGTCTCAAGGGGAACACTGTCCCAACAGTCAAATGATCAAGAAACAGTTGTTTATTTAAAAAAATGCATGGGGCTGCCACATGAAATATTTTTCATGCACAAAACATATAAATTATGTAAATGTCCTACAAAAAATTATTTTGTGCATTTCAAATTTGTTCTTACCTAGTAGCAGGTTGCACCTCCTTTGGCTTTCAGAACAGCCCAAATTTGTCAGGGCATGGAACTTATGACACTGGATGCATTGTGCAGGAATATTGCACCACACGGAAATGAATGTGTAACACAGTTGCTGCAAATTGGATGGCGGCACAGTATTGCTGTGAACAGCCCTTACTATCTCAGCCCAAAGATGGCTGATAGAGTTTAGATCTGGGGGTTGGTTGGTTGGTTGTTTGGGATTTTATGGTGCATTAGCAGCTAAGGCCATAATGCGCCAAATGAGATAAATAAAGGGACAAAAGAAACAGAACCCAAAACCAAAGTTAAAAGTCAATACTGTAAAAGGTAAAAGACAAAACCAACAGATATAAAAAATAGAAAAATAAGAAACATGTGTAAAGCAATAAATATAAAGGTATAAAAGGAAAACCAACCTAGGTGTAAATTACCCAGGTTGGACAGTGTATAAATGACAAACCATAAAATTACAATCTAGTAAAATAACCAGTAAAACGTAAAAAGTCAAAGATAGGAGGTGAAAAAAAGCCATCGGATAAAAGATGTCTGAGTGTAAGGGGCTCGGATGTAAAATCATGAAAATGAAAGTAAAATCATCGTTCTAGGTTAAAAGCTGGACAAGTGATTAAAATATGCTTAACAGTTAAAATGGTGTCACAAAACTCACACTTAAGTTTGTCATCCACCTGAAGAAGAAAGGAATGAGTGATAAATAAATGACCTAAGCAGAGCCAAGCAAGTACAACTTCCTCCTTCGATTCCTGCGAAAACAAGACTGCCATGGTTTGATAATGGGTTTGATCTCCCAAAGCTTGTTACCAACCTGTTCAGACCAAGATCTCTGCCACTGTGCCGGGAGCTCGATGGAAAAACACTGCTGGAGGTCCATGTATGGAACGAGCAGTGGAGAGTCAGATAGGGGCATGGCTGACCTGGCAGCAGCATTTGCCAAATCACTGCCCCTGATTCCGACATGACCGGGCACCCAACAGAAGAAAATCGTGGTTGTGGCTGCTGGCAGATCTTGAAGAGAACGGGATGAGGACAATGCCTCACTTAGATCAAAGCCTGTAGCAAGCTAAGTGAGTTGGTGTAAAGCACAGACCGACGATGATGGATGGTTCCTGCTATGCGGTCCAAGGCAATGCTGATAGCATGCAACTCTGCAGTGAAGATGGAACACAGCTGTGGGATCTGGTCTGCAATGATTACATCACAGCAGACCATGGATGATCCCACAGATGTATCAGACTTAGAGTCATCTGTGAAGACAGGCAAGAAGTCCAGGTGCTCAGTTAGATCTGGGAACTGTGCAAGGACAATGAAGCAAGGACATTTCATCGACATGTCCAGGAACCATTTGGCAATGATAGGTACTTTGTGAAGCAGGTGCATTATCATACTGAAAGTGTCCATCTGAGTGAGGATAAACTATGACCATGAAGGGATGAACTTGGTCAGTAACAATGTTAAAATATGCTGTGGTGGGTATCAGGGAGCCTAATGTGTGCCAGGAAAATATTTCCTATACTATACACAACCACTACTTGCCTGTACTACTGACACCAGATAGTATGGCTTCCAGCCTCATGTTGCTTGCATCAAATTCTGATCCTTCCATTAGTATGATGCAAAAGGAATCTTGATTTGTCCGACCAGGCTATCTTCTTTCAGGGAAGTACTTGAAAGTAAAGTGTCAATGCTCCTACACCCACTGGTGACACACTTTCATGTTCATAACTGACATAAGACCTCAACATGGTGGGAAGCTATTGTAGATCATTTGCGACAAGGTCTAATATGTGGTGCATTTGGAGATGCCCTTCTGCACACCAATGCTTATTTCTACTATGATTCACTTGGTTGTGGTCCATCTGTTCATTCGAATGATTCTTGCCAGTCTCCTTTGACCCCTCTGATCCACAAGCTGTTTTTGTCCACAGTATTGCTGATCACTGGCAGTTTTTTGCTTTTCACACCATTCTTCTCAGTAAACTCTTGGAACAGTTGTGCATATAACCCAGGACAGCCATTTGGAAGATGCTAGAACTGACAACCCTAGCACCAACTATTATGGCATGCTCAGAGTCGCTCATTTTGCCCATTCTGATGCTCAATTCAACTCTAACTAGCGCTCAAAAAGCTAGTCTGCCTGATTTATACCACACACCAGTCACATGGCATATTACTTGTTGGAATGAACCATTTATGTGGCAAGGGGTAGTGTACCTAATACTCTGGCATCTCAGTGTATATGGTGAATTTTTCAAGGCACACATTAATTATTTTACGGTGATTTTTTACTTGATGGCAATGCACATATGTCACTGAAACATAAATTTAACCCATTTACTACTGATCTCAAGCTGAGCTCATCATAAAAACTGTTCCCTTTCTGCCAGCCATGTGTTAAGCTCATCTTAAATGAATAATCAGCAACTGGGAGCTCCCCTTGATAGGCACCGAGCAGGGAAAAAATGTTCTGGAAATATTAAAAAAAAAAAAGTGAGTTGCTGAGAGAACCATAAAGAAGACAATATTTACTGATAGAGGTTAAATGCGTTTTTATGAGCTTTTTCTAAAGATCTGTTTAAAAATGTTTTAAGAAACATATTTACTTTATTGAGGCTTGAAGCCAGACTCTTTTGATCAGTAGCCAAGCACACTAACCATTCAGCTACTGAGACCAAAATGGTAGTCAAAATCACAAGAAAAAAATTCTACGATATGTCAAAGAATTTGTTCCCACTCCAATAAATTCTTTTCAGCAAAGAGGAAATTCTAAAAGCAAAATTCACTAATGAATGTAACTATTATCCCAATAATGCTAAATTTTTCATTTTTAGTTTAAACAATAGGATTTTGAAGAAACCTGCATGCTTAATATCTTTGCAAATAAAAAAATTGCAAAATGAAATATTTATGTATGTCTCCCCCCCCCCCCACATTATTCAACTTTTCAGAACTAGGGAGTAAATTATATTTGAGAAAATAGGGTATTCTGTCTGTTTAGAGACACTGTTCTACTTCATAAGTAACAAATCTGTAAATGACCTAATGGTTAAAAGTGACTTATTAAAAGAAATTTCTGATTTGGTAATTTTAAGAAAGTTTTTAAGGGAATTTTTGTAGTAGTTTGGTAGATAATTTATTAACTGTGCTTAGTGAATGAAAATTATGCCTCATCTGTAGATAAAAGGATATTAATAAAAGCTTTACTTTTTTTTCTAGTGGAAATAGTAATTTGAAAGTACTACACTGAAATAAAATGTTCTTAAATCTGACAATCACAAAACATTCAAATAATCATTTAAAAATAGATTTTTGTTTCATAGGAACTACAGCAATGTATGTACAAACCTTTACTTGAACAGCAGTTAGAGATGGTGCTGCATCACCACTTTCAAAAGAAAGCTCAGAATCATTTACAGATAAAGCTTCTCCCATTTGTTTCAGCAAATCAGTTACTTCAACAGCAGTAGGAAGAGTAAGTAAAATCTTAAACCTTTTTCCAGCTTCATGAGGTTCCTTGAAAACAAAAATATGCAGCTAATAATAGAACATTAAGTTTTAAGGAAAAAAAATATTGCAATGTTTAAAATACAAAAATGGTATTACAAACACTTTAAACTATTTGATCATGACACTAAGTACTACGATTAGTAAAAAAAAAACCCTTAAGCAGTTGCTTGACACAGAGGTTTGACACGAGCCTGTCAGTTTAATATGCCACCAAGATCTGTGAGAAAGGCATGACCTTTACTTATTAAGAAATAAATTGTAAAATATGTATACAGTTAGTATTTATGAATTATTTAAATTAAAACCATGAATTATAATTATTTTTGAAATAAAACATTCATTAAAAAATTTAAAATATTAATAAGATAGGCAAAAAACAAGCAAATAAAAAAAAATCATTTAATGTGGTTCTTCCTGGAATGCATCTCTCATGTTAAACAGGGGTTAACTGTAGTGTTGAAATAATGATTTACTTGGAAAACTGACCTGCAGCTACTTCCAGGAGCTTACCACCTGTTAAAGGACTTAACAGTTCAGCAGCAGTCTCTATTTGTTACTTATAAACATATAATGTGTTTACAGAAGGGCTTAATAATATAGTGTTAAAGAGAGTAAATGTTATTTTTTATTAACTATGCTTAGTGAATGAAAATTATGCCTCATTCTCTAGATAAAAGGATATTAATAAAAGCTTTACTCTTTTTCTAGTGGAAATAGTAATTTGAAAGTACTACAATGAGATAAAAAAACTATTAATAAAGTGAAACTATTTAAATGATTGTCAAAATATTTACCATCACTTCTACCATGCACTTCTGCTCTACGACTGTATCATGCACAAAGTCTAATACTTTTGTAGGCCATTTCCCTTCCTTTGATATCTATATAAGAAATACAAGAATTAAAACATATACAAAATTCCAAATAAGCCTAAAATATGCAAAATGATGTTAAGCTGTTATTAACATTCTAACCATTGGAATAATCATCAAATATAATTTGCATAACTGTTCATCACCATATATTTTGTATGTATACATTTGCATAATCATTAATTAACCATGGGCTACAAAGATTGAACTAGATGGCATAATTTAATTCTCCCTAAACATCTGTTATAGGTATTTTAAACTCTCCCTTTCTTATCAATAACTGACAGTTTTTAACAGACTGTTGAAAGACTTTAATGTGTGACTGACTATTTGAAACTGTTACATCTCATGAACTATACCACCTATCAAAACAATTCCTTCAGGTTTATCTTCTCTATGTATAAGATTAGTGAAGAGAAACAAATTTTTTTTTTAAGAAAAGTTAATTTAGTATAAATTTTCCTTTCTATTAATACACCTTTTGCGATTTTGATACTACAGAGAATAAAATCATCTTTCTATTGTTCCCAAGGAAATCTTAATGACTTTTCTATGCTTGGTTGGTAGTTAGCATCGGTTTTGCACTTTTCTATGCATTCATTCAAGCTGAGTATTCTTATTAAATCTTTAGGCAAATTTTCACAACTCAACTGTTAATTTTTCATTGGTGTTAACAAGTGATCGACAATTTTTTAAAAAAATGTTAGAACCTATGAATGTGTATATATGTCATCTGACTGAGAATTTATAGATTTTGTTCGGAGGATTACTGTAATGAAAAAGGACTATTCAAAAGCATGACAATTCTGTTTCAAGCTATAATATATTTATTCAAAAATGTTTTTCCATTTAATATAAAATACAACATACTCTATGCATTATTTCAGAACATGATAAAATTTGAGGAAAAATATCTATTCTTATTGTATTATTCTAAACAAGATTATTAAAATTACATTATCTGTATTTATAGTCACATTTTTGTTCAGTAACTACTTCAGGATAAGGTTCCAAAATGTTTGTTTATTACTGAAACTGCTTAAAATTTAATTCAGTCATTGATTCATCATTAGAAGTTCAAAACTGTAAGTATTAATATATCACCTATAAAAAATAAAGACTGACTTACAGGTCTTATTCCATGAAGGTCACATTCCAAACACTGCCGAGGAAAATCTGTCATAATAAGTTCTGTACGAATATTTTCTAATGATACTGTTTCGTCATTGCCATAGTCAACAAAGAGGACCTACATATTAAAATACATAATATTTTACTTGAAGAATGAATGAATACCAAGAAAAACCAGAAAAAAGGATATTTTATCTCAGATACAAGGATATTTTATCTTTACCAACTACATTTTGATAAAATTTTTTCAAATGTAAAAGAGCTTCATTGAACTATATTCTAACCCTGAATTTAATTTAAAAATAAATTATAGATTTTTAAAAGTTAAAATTATGTCATAATTCCAAAAAAATTATACATTTCAAATATTTTGGTAATCTCTTCAAATGAGCTGACATAAAGCATATCTTACATTCTTATTGCATTGCCATTAAGAACTTTTCCCTTATTATTTTCCAGAAATGAATGATTGATTCCCCTATACTGAAGGCTATTTTCTTTCAATTAGGGATGAAAAAATCCACCCACCAATCTATAACCTTCTAGCACCATGAGCTACAGAGGTCCAATCATAATGTGCAATTTGGTCCTCAATACACATCTATTTTCAGTTATTGCTATTTCACTTGACCACCATAGGCCATTTCAAAGTCCTGTTTGTCCACTGATCATATTCTAGGTTATCCTATTTTCTTGAGAACTTTAGGGACACTGTTCATAAACTCTGTTAAGTGTAGTGCTGCATGTGGCCAAACCAATGCAATCTCTCCCTACACAACGTTACTCAATGGTGGTTGATGATTCTATTTGATCTTATAATTATTTACATAGTCAAATCATCTATTGCCAAAGATATTGCATAAACATTTTTCATATTTAAGTATTCAGATAAAGGGTTACAGTAATGAACATCACCACAATCCCATCTGTATTAACAATATTAATTCCAAAGTTGTTTTAATGTTAGCCAGGAAAAGCAACAAATAAATTATACATATACTTTGACATTAAAATCTAAAACATAATATTCCAAGAAGCTCAAGAGTCAAACATACAAATATTCAACTATCAATATCTGAACCGTTAAAAATATTTTAAATCAAGCATGGAACTTCTATTTGTACATTATGCTTACAAATCTGAATCCTATCAATTTTCATCCTACTATCAAATTTTCACATAATTTGCTTATCACAAGCAGAATTTTCATAGAAACAATTATGCATTTTACATTATTAAACTTCTAAATAACCAGCACTTTTCTGTAACCACACAAACTTTTCACATCACTCATGTAAACACTGGCAAAATACAATGACTATTACATAAATCTAAGATAACTTAAGAATGTTCTAAGACCCAAAAAACAAATACATATCTCACATAAAAGCATTAATACAGTGTAAAACTCCCTAAAGCACAACACTTGTCTTTCATAAAATTAAACATACAGCATAGCAATTTATTTCTGGAAAAAATATTATATTTTATGCAAGATATTCCGACTTGATTCGAAATCTATACTTTAATGGTCACATGCTAGCTTTTGTTTTGCCATTAAATTCAAGTCATTGTTCACCCAATTCCTCAGATAAGTGCAAATTTTCACAGACCAACAGGCTGAAAAAAGTGGATTAAGCTCCATGAGGTTATGCATCTCCTCAAGAGCAATAATTTCCACTACTGAAACAGAATCAATATTGCAAGCATTCTAGTAGTGGTAAGGACCATTTTAGCTAAATTTACAAGAATTAATGCTCTTAAACTTAAGCTTATATATTTACCTTTACTTTGTCCATGTAACAGCTACGGACTTCAGCTCTATACCAGTTCTGATCTACAGAATATTTAGCAACACAAGCTTGTCCTACTGGAGGTGGAATACGAAGTGATTCATATGTTGCATTTGAATACTTACATTGTAGAGCCTTCTTGATTAGTTCTATATTACAAGCACCTATATTGACAAATTTTTTTTTTCATAAATATAAAATACTAAAACCAAGAAGTGACATTTTCTGTTATGACATATTAAAGATGAATTAACAACAGTCAGAGCTATCTATCTTATAAATTCATATTTTTCATGGAAACTAACTAGTATTATGTAATGTGAGACATTTCACTGTATAACGAATAAACTTAGTAATCTACAGTATGACCTTTCTACAAACACTTTACACAAAAATGTACGTTCAATTTCCTGAAGAATTTTTAATTGATCAGTGCAATGGAACCCCCCAGTAGGACTTGTTGGTTGGGGTTTTATAGTGCACCATACATAAAAAAAAATATATATACTTAGTATAAAACCCAAATAAAATACTTCAGCAGGCTGTTAACACCATTCAGAATGAAATAGTATATAATCACACCAAGAACACAATGTGGTTCTGTGTTGTATAAGAGGTGTACTCTTTGTAGAACTTTGCAACATGAACATAGAAAGTCTCTGTTGTGTGGCATGGAACAATTTTGGGCCTCTTGCATTCCAAAAACATCTAACACTGTTTTTCTGTTCATAGTCACCCAAACCAGTGTCTTTGCATTTTATGTGTACTTGAAAAAAAAAGTCAATGTTCAGCTCACTTAAAAACCCACAGACATTTTCATGACTAAAATGCATGATAATTTCTATTGAGTTGCAACGTCCATCTGTTTCCAGTGTTATTGACCTCACTTTTAAACTAGGCAAAAATACTCTCAGAAAAAAGTATAAAAACAAAGGGAATACTATTTCAAATAGTTTATAGCAATAAAAATATTGAATAATACAGAATCACAGGTATGCACCTGTTCATATATACATTGAATAAATATAGAGGAAAAATTGTCTTTAGCTGGGTGGGATCCAAACTCATGACCTGATAATGTGTCAGATGCTCTGACCATTGAGCTACCAGTCACTGATCAAGATCTCTTCTATTAGTGGCTTAAAACATTATACCATAGAATTAATCATTAGAAGTGTATCTGACTGTAATTGAAGATTTGTCTAGAAGGCACTTTCCAAGTTAGTGCACATGACCATCAAACATCATAAGGCATGGTATTTTTTAGCCAACACACCTTTCATCAAGTGTAAGGATTCTATGTTGAATAACAGAAATTACAGGTATGTACCTGTTGATGATATATATTGAATAAAGAGAAAAAACTGTCATTAGTTGGGGGAGATCCGAACCTGCAACCTCCTGATAACAAGTCAGGTGCTTTGACACTGAGCTACCAGCTGCTGACCAAGATCTCTATTAATGGCTTCATCATTATACACACATTGGCCACAGAATTAGCAACCTTTATGTAGATGTATGTAAATGTTTCTTGTGCAGCGTATATGCAAAATACATGGTCATGTGCATCATCATGTGATTTAAGCAACCATTTAAGACTGCTTCTCATCAGTAATCACCAGTAATGTTGATCACAATGGGAAAAACAAAGGATCTTTCGGGGTTCGATAAAGGGCTTATTGTGGGTGTCTATCTGGTTGGAGCGACGATTTCAAAAACAGCAGGGCTGACTGGTTTCTCAAAAGGTGAGATATCTTGGGTCTTTAATCAGTGGAAAAATAACCCACATTGCTTATTGAAGAGGCATAAGTGTGGCACGATGACAATCTGTCATGAATGAGATCAATGTCATCTGAGGCTTGTATGGAGAAACAGGACTTCCTGTGTGCAGCAATTGACTGAAACATTCAATGAAGGCTGTTCCTGACCCATATCTCAGCGAATTGACAAGGCATTAGCAGTTGCATGCCTATACAGAAACCACTGATTTCTGTGAAGAACCAAAAAGTTTGTCTACAGTGGTGTCAGGAACACCATGACTAGACATTGGAAGACTGGAAAAAAGTCATGTGGTCTGATGACACCTTGCTCTGTATGATGCTAGGCAGAGAGTTTGGCAGGAGCCCCATGAAGCAATGAACCCAGCTTGCCTTGTAAACACAACTCAAGGTTCTGGAGGCGGTGTCATGGTGTGGGGCATGTTCTGTTCATACGGAACGGGTCCCTTGATATTGCTGAAAGTTTGGGTGTCCTCCAGGGATTATCTGAACATTGTTGCCAATCAAGTCTGTCCTGCAATGTTTACTTTTTATCCAGCAGGTGATGCCTGTTTCATGGACAACAATGCTACTGTCCATAGCACAAGATGTGTTCAGCAGTGATTCAGCAAGCATGACAGCGACTTCCACCATCTTCCCTAGCCACCACAAAACCTGGATCTGAACCCCATTGAGAATGTATGGGACATGTTAGAAAAACAGATCCAGGAGCAAAGTCCTCTTCCATCAAATCTGAGCCAAAGGACTGTCGGTGAATGCCTGGTATGCTGGAGATTTAAAAGCACTCCAACACCTTGTGGAATATATGCCAAATGGCATTCGTGTTGTAATTTGGTTTAAAGGAGGTCCAACTTGGTATTGAATAAAGGTTTCTAATTCAGTGGCCGGTGTGTGCACCAAGGAGTTAGTCATTGAAAATGTATCTGACTCCTTGATATAATGGTAGACTCGGTGGTCTTGGTTTGGTTGTTTGGGGTTTAATGGCACATTGACAATTCAGGCCATAATGCACCATACAAAAGATAAAATAAAGGATAAAAGACAAGAAAACACACAACCAAAATTTAAAATAACAAAAAGACAAATACATGAATATAGGAAAGATGTAAAATAAAAAGAACAAATGTATATAATAACAACACAAAATAAAGTCTACCCAGGTTTGGTTGTTTGGAGTTTTATGGTGCAAGGGCAACTAGGCCATATTGCACAAAATGTGAAGTAAATAGAAAGATAAAAGAGAGCAAAACCAAATTAAAAGGAACACACACAGTAAATGAAAGCAATGAAAATGATTAACAAACAAGTATATAACAAACAAACCATACAAAACCAGGGTAAAAAAGTCAACAAGTGTAAAATAGAATCATTAAAAAACGGGTGTATAGGACCCACAGAATAAGAGCAACAAGTCTAAAGATTAAAAAATTAAAAACAAAGTTGATTAAAGTAGTTGGTAAAATGCAAAAATTTGATAACAGGGGTTAAAATCAAGTCATCAGATAAAAGATGTCTGACTGCAAGGAGCTCAGACATAAAATTGTGAGTTGAAAAATAAACAACAATAAAGGTTAAAAGTCGGACAATGGATTAAAATATGCTTAATAGTTAAAATTGTGTCACAAAACTAACACTTAAGTTCATCGTCTGCCCTCAACAGAAATGAATGTATAATAAACAAATGACCTAAGCAGAGCCAAGCAAGTACAACTTCCTCCTTGAGATTCATGCAAAAATATGACTGCCAGGGTATGATAATATGCTTGTCCTTGAAAAGTTTATTACCAATCTATTCAGACAAAATCTCTGCCACTGTGCCTGAAGTTCAGTGGGAAAACACTAGCAGTGGAGAGTCTGACAGGGGTGTAGCAGACTTGGCAGCCACTGCTGCCAAGTCATTGCCCCTGATTCTAATGTGATCGGGCACTCAAAAGAAAAGAATGGTGATTGTGGCTGCCAGATGATGGAGGAGCTGGTGGATCTTGAACAGAACAGGGTGAGGCTGATGCCTCATCGAGATCAAAGACTGTAGCAAACTAAGCGAGTGGGTGTAGAGAACACACCGATGATGATGCTTAGCCACTATGTGGTCCAAGGCAAGGCTGATATGATGCAACTCTGCAGTGAAGATGGAACACTGCAGTGGGATCTAGTCTGCAATGATAACATCACAGCAGACATGGCCAATTCCAATGATGTGCTAGACTTTGAGCCATCTATGAAGACAGGCAAGAAGTCTGGGTGTGCAGCATGATGGCTGACAAAGAGTTGCTGGTACATGCAGCCAGGTGTAAAAGCCTTCCCTGTCCTATAAAGAAAAAATCACAGGAAGGGAAACAGCAAGCCAGGGTGAAGGTGGCTCAGCAGAAAACAAAAATTGAATGGACAACACTATTGAGGCAGATGATGTCCTGTCGGGTAATTATGATAAAGCATTTCCCACCTAGGGCTGAAAACACAGTCCAAAGTGGGATGGCCCAACAGGGTTTGCAATTTAGATGTATATTGTAGGGACAACTGTTGACAGCAAAGAGATAAAGATGGTTTGCCAGTCTCAATATAAAGACTCCAGACTGGTGAGGTGTGGAAGGCCCTCATGCAAACACGAAGGATCTGCTGATGAAGAGGATCCCAACCCCTCCACCACCAAATCCAGTTGTATGAATCTGGGAATACAACCAGGACTGTAGTCTAGTTTCGAACAGATAAGTGGAGGGTACAAGCGGAGCAAAGAACAATGGTCTGCTCCTCTTGAGAGGAACTTGATGTTCAATGCCGGTACGCACTTAGATTCTCATTGTGGTTAAAAGGTCAATTTTCAGTCAAAGGAGACTGTGAAACTTGATCTCCACCACAACTGGAATGATGTTACCCTCAAGTTATAATTTAGGATCCAGATGAAGATCACTTTTGTGGTAAAATTGCCCATGAGTGGTCTTCCATGGGTAGAACTGAAACCCGTTGGCTGTTGCACAAACTGAAAGATTGCTCACAGCAGTTTGCATTGTTGCTCAATGACATTCAACATAGAGGGCAATGCCAATAGTTGGAGGAAGTTGTCTAGTAATAGAATTAATCTTGACAACGAAAAGTGTAACACTCAAGACACAGCCTTGTGGTACCTCCTGTTCTTGGGGGTAAGGCCATGACAAAGTGTTGCCAACATGGACTCAAAAAGAACAAAGATAGAGAAAATTGGTGATGAAAATTAGCATGTGACCTCAAAGGTATGCAAGATCATGAAAGACTCAGTGGTCAGAGCACTTGACATGTTATCAGGAGGTTGTGGGTTTGGATCCCACCCAGCTAATGACAATTTTTCCTCTATATTTATTCAATAAAAATACTGCTTTTAATAACAATAAAATATCTAGCATCATTTCTATTTTAAACATGACTAATTATTGTGAATTATATAATGAAAGCCATTAAGTATTCTTTTAATGAGCCTAAAAATGCTACGAAACTCTGTTAGCAAACATCACAGTACATACATAAATATTTGTTAACACTGTAATTATTTGAGTTTCATTTAATAAAAATCGTTAAAATAACAAAATATGTACATAAAAAAAAGGAAATCTCAGTTAACTATGCATTGGTATAAAAACCATAACAATGAAATCTTTTCTCAGTCACTTGCCACAAAATTATGATAGTTTCAGCCAGTAATACAGAACTTTTCAGATGCCTTAAAACCATCTGTAGATACGTAAGACATTAGAATGACAACACATTTATGCCTGACCTGAGATATGAACTCGGGTATCTTTCCATGCAGCCAGTCTCATTAACACTTGAACTTTTTTCATACAATGCAAATGTCCAAGTTTTAAAACATTGGTTTATAAACATACTGTTAGTGGTGACCATAAATTTTATTTTGGTGAACAAATAATTAATAAATTGCAACAAGCTTGAATCTATGTAAAGTAACATGGATTAGAGTTCACAGCTAGCTATTTGAAAATAATGGTTGGTTACTGGTTACAAAGTCTATACCTAATTTGTTAACTTCTGGTTATTTTAATTTTTTGAATATTATCATCAAATCAATGCCTGCACATGCATGTGTACTTCTGTATATCAATAAATATGCAGTGCTAAACTCTCTTCCACAAAAAGTCCTAATTAGCACAAATAATTAGCAACTTTAATTAAAAGTTGATGCAAATTTTCAAGTAACAGAGAGGATAGTTGACAAAGTTGTTTTGAATACAAAGTAGTTTGGTAATGCACATACAATTGTGATTACAAAATTAAATCTTTCTTAGTATTATAAAAATTCTATAAGCATTCCTGATGCCTATAAATTATGCACATTTAATAATGAACTATAAATGGGGAGGTGGTAATTTTCATTTCTATCAAGACCTCATGTCCTTGACTCTTTGCTCATAACCATTTTCATCTGTCATCATTTATTGTTCAAGTTTCATGTTTCGTCTTGCAAAATGTTGTGAAGACACTGACACTTCAAACTGCCAAAACTGAAACCAGAATTTAACCTTATGAAAAGTTTAAAAGAAAACCATAAAATATTTATTGACTTGTATCCAAAGTAATTATGGCTGAAACAAAGAGATAACGACAGGCAAAACACCTGATGTCTCCTATACACAAGTGAAAAGTACTTGCAAAAAAAAAAAACCATCAAGTCATGTGAAAAGTGGTGTCTTTTATAAAATATATGAGACCTATCTTCATAGATATGGCTTGTCCAAGAGTAAATGCAAGAGACATGCCAACTTGCAGATAATACTGGAACAGGAAATGAAACTGATTTGTGGATCATACGATAACACAGCAACTTGAGCGAGTTCAATCGTAGGCAGATAGTTGATGCAAGAAATATGGGATGACTGCAGAATGTCTGGGATTTCTGCATGCAACTATTGCACATGTACCAGAACTACAATCAAAACCTGCAGCTGCCCAGAAATATGTCACTGTAACTGAGCCATTTGATTGTTTGAGGTGAGCACCACCTCTCCCATAACATTGAACAGAGGGCACAGTGCATATGATAATGCTGACATTCAATGATGTAGTAGCTACAAAGGTTTGTGCAAAGACCATTCGATGTACAATGGCACAACTGGGCTACAGCAGCTAACACCCATATCATGTACTCTTGTTAATAGCATATCACCATGCTGTGAAGATGCAGTGAGCAAATAAACATTGCCAGTGGACCATGTAAGACTGGAAACAGGTAGCTCGATTCGATGAATAAAGGTTCCAACTATGGAGGGGGGTTGGAGATGATGGGAGGTTGAGTGTGTGTGTGATGTAGACCACATAAGGCCAAGGACTTGAACTGCCAAGTTGGGGTGTTACAAGCTGGTGGAGGTGGGGTAACGTTCTGGGGCAGGTTTATGTGGACCACCTTGTACATACTGAGACCACCATCACCACACACAAGGGTATATTGATATACTCGCTGACCACCTACACCAGTGTTTCCCAACCTTTTTTGTGCCATGCCCCACTTAAGCCTTTCTAAAATTCTTATGTCCCCCCCCCCTATGTAAAATTTAACCGCCATACAGTTAAACTCTGAACGAGTCCATTTTCGAATTGCCCCCCTTGACAATCAAATTGCCCCCCTGTGGGGCGTGGGCCCCACGTTGGGAAACACGGACCTACACTAAATCATGGCTATCCATTTCCCACAGCAGGATGCCTGCTTTCAATAAGATGCCTTATCTCATCGCTCTCATTTGGCGAAGGATTGATTGAAGGAGCATTCCAGTGAGTTCACAACCCTTAAATGTCCTCTCACTCTCTTGTTTGAGGAAACCCTATTGAGTAACTGTGAATCCTATTGAACCCTACTGAGTATCTGTGGATGAAGTGGAGCGATGCATTCTAGCCCAAAACCAACCACCAGCAACTTTTGGCATATTACAGATGGCCGACCTGGAATCATGGGCCGCAATGCCACCTGATTGTTTACAACACCTGGTAGAGTCCATGCCACAATGTGCTGCTGCTGTTGTGAGAGTGAAAGGTGGACCCACGTTATTAGATGGGTGTATATGAAAAATTTTCCTTGCTTATTATATCACCATGTCCCATATGTCCATCTAATAACATAATATTTACACTTTTTTTTTACACAAGATCAAATTACTGATTATAACAGTTGCTTTATATTTTACCTTTTTCTAAACTGTGAAGAAAAATGCAATTATCCTCTCCAACATTAGTTGGCATTGCACTAAAGTGTTGTTCTTTTGGATATTCAGGAGGCTTCCACTGAAATTTGGGTTTAGGTGGCAAAATGACAACAGATTTCTTAGCTTGCACTGGAACATCTGATGATGAAACTTCTGTTGAATGCACTTTTGGATTTTCTGGAGTTGCTGCCTTTTCTTTAGCACTGTATGAAATTAGTAATATTTTATAACACAAATGATAATGCACTAAATTAACTTAAATACAATGTTGCATTTTCTTAATATAAGTGTAATATCAATGTGAAAACAATATTCATTTGGAGAAAATTATTTCAAGGGTCTAAGAAAAGTGTACAAGGAAAAATATAAAAATGCTATTCAGTACATTAATGAGATGTTTGATAAACCTCTCCATTAAGAAACTATCCATATCAGTGGATATGAAATTTCAAAAGATTTCAAGATACTAGAAACTGAATTCATAACATGCTTGAAATGGTGCAGGAGTATGAAGCTATGAAATAGGTTAGCTCTGAGGTGAATAACTATCCATTGAGGTATGACCTCTCAATTGCAAATTTTAGGTTGGTTATGAAACCATTCAAAACAATTTTAAGGAAGTAAGCAGAATAGTTTTGATTTGGTAGCCACACTCTTAGTCCCAGACATGAAAAGAAACCACCAGCCAGCAATGTGAAGGGTGCTTGATGCCTGGGATCTCATTTCATCAAATGTATCGCTCACGAGTTCAAGAAATGTTGCATTTCAAATGCTATAGGAATCTCTATGGATAATACTGCATGTCAGCAAACACTGCAGGAAAGCAGTTTTTCAAGTGAAGAAGACAATGACAATGCTTCTAGTAAAAACACAAAGTGGTAAATTAATTCTGCATAAAACTTTCCTAAATCAGAGTTGCATTTTTTATTTCTGTACATTTACAAAAAAATTACCCATAACATGTGATTACTTTAGAAAAAGAAAACATTTTGTTGCAAGCTTTTAATATTAGAGGTCATGTTATAATAGGCATAACAGCAAACCTCAAAAACATTTTTTTTACAAATCTTATTGAGAAAATTTCTTAATATTTTCCACTTCTTAAATTAACACATAAAATATTACATACACATATCAGTAATAAAAAAACAATAAAAGATGCATTTTCCTTTTCTTTTTACTCTAAGGCATTTTGGTAAAAGTTATTGCTTTAAAGGAAGAGAAAATTTCAGTTTTTGCTTTCTTCAAAAATTAAGGTAGCACACATAATTTGGGTAAATTAAGGCTAATTACTACAGCAATATAAAAGTTTTGAAATAACAGCACAACTTCACTTCGAAATTATATCACCTACAATACACCATGAGCAAAGTCATGTGCATCTACAATATGCTAATTGAATTCAAAAGATTTAGTACAATTTAACAATGAAATAAATCACTTTAAATTGAATGTCCATTCCCAGCCATGCAAAAATATATATCGATATTTGCATCACAATGCAAGGTGTAATATGGGCAGTATTTGAACATTTCATCTATGGACTCACAAGATAATAAATGTTTCAACTTATGTTCTTGAAGTATCGGACAGAAATTTCAACCTGTTTTTGAAATATACCTAAGTCATCTGGTTCCTGTATATTTCGATAGTGTCATCAGAAGATAGCGTAACAACAGTGGTATTTCATCATTCAACATTGATGAACATTCCGATTTTGTGACAAAGATAACATCAAAAGATTTGCCAATAATGGCAGGACTTGTAAAGCGTAAGAAATTTACTGCAACCATCATGTAATACAGACTTTAACAACATGTAGCATATCCCTACAGCTGTTGTACCAGCAAAAGCTTATATGGCAAATATCTTTAATTAACTCTATTTCCATTGGATATTGTCAAAGGTATTATAATTTGAGTTATTTGATACATGTTCATTTATAAGAGGAATCTATGTCATATATTTGCCAATAGGGCTAAATTGTGGCTTAGTAGCCTTTTTCTTGCTGCCTATAGCTGCCTTGATAGTTCATGCTAATATATTATTGTCAATACAGTTTTATCGTGTAATTAAATTTATAATATTAGTATCTTTCTTCTGTATTCACTCAATGTGCTGGACAAATCTGCTTCATGGACTGTAATTTGCACATCGTGGGTTGAAATCTTGCATTTTACATCTTCAAATGAATTTCTCAAAGTCATTAAATATCAGTGAAGATTTTGAAGCATTATGCTAGTGCTAAAGCAGCTTTTTGAAATAGAACTATATGGTGCCTAAAAGACAAATACATATTCCAAAAACAAATTCTGCGGTTCATAGAGAATGTGTGGAAAATACAAGAAATACATTGTTTTTCACCAAAAGAAATATGGAAATCACTTGAAAGAGTAAGAAATTAAATAAACTATAAAAATGTAGTTGCTATTTAATTTGCTTTCACCTCTGATCCATAACAAGGCCTGAAAAAAAAAAAAAAAACTCAACTCTTTGGAAACAATTGAGTTGTTTGAACTTTATGATGTTAAGTATTCAGATATCTACCTATGCTTAAAAATAATTACACAAAAAAAAAATAAGTTGCTTACTTTCTTGTAGGCAAAGCAACTCCCTTTTCTATGAGCTGTTCAGTCACACTAGTATATTTGATAGTAGTTGGTTCTAATGCTCCTCCTCTACAAATTTCTTCAATCAATAAATCTGTAGCTAATGATCCGCCCTCTAGACCACCCTAAAAATAACATGTATATAAGATTTTAAGTAAAATTCAAAACCATGCATAATATATACTCTCTCACTATGCTCTGAATTGGCTTTGCATTAGTAACACCTCCTTTAAGTGTAGGAATGGAGCAGTCTGTGGCATTGGTGATGGCATCAGGAATGGCTGATATACGATTGTAGGAGCACATACATAGCAGTAGTTTTTATGCTATTTCGTAGAATGGGCTAGGATTATGATCTTTCAAACTTCGAATGTGGATGATTGTGGGAGCCCAATGTTCAGGTGCAAGTATCTTAACAACAACTACCATGGTGAATGGCTCCTGTTGTGTTGTGTCATGAGTCTACCGTGACTGGCTCAACAACAATCAAACAACCAGCAAAAGGTCACACTTGGGACAGCCACATGTGGTTAATGACCATGGAGAGAGACATTGGGTTGTTTTACCTCTGAGCAGCACTGTTTTGCATATAATAGGTTAAATGGCAAGGTCCCAAGGATCCTGAGGGCTCAGAGAAGGTTGGGGGAGAGGACGTATTAGATAGCTATTAGGAGACAGATGGTAGCCTCCTGTCAAACCCATCTACAATGCTCTTTAATGTGCACATGATATGGCTCTCCTGAACTTGGGACCACAGCTTTATGTCCCATCCGATGGACAGTGGCCTTTCTAAGTTCACTGGTGTCCCCTATTGACTGAAGGCAGGGCATGGAGTTTTCCAGAGATAATCTCAATGGAGATTTCCAGATTCCAGTCTCACTTGGAGATTTCCAGAGTAATCTCCAAGTGAGATTCAATCCTGGGAACTGCAGATTATGAGCCTGGCACACAACCAAATG
Organism: Ryuthela nishihirai; assembly: GCA_038380435.1. Classification (NCBI taxonomy): domain Eukaryota; kingdom Metazoa; phylum Arthropoda; class Arachnida; order Araneae; family Heptathelidae; genus Ryuthela; species Ryuthela nishihirai. The sequence goes on along the minus strand of JAWZYU010000024.1, from coordinate 47,577,133 downwards.
AGCAACCCCCATCCCTCAGTAAGCAATGTGTGTCCCATCTCATAACACAGCAGGGATGCAGCATATTCACATGGACAATGCGCTGAACATTCACTCATATGCGCCATGACAGTATCGATGCCCCAGTCACAGGTACTCATGCTCACTGCAAGACTAGAAGAAACTGTGCTTTGCATGAGCATGTCAGCACCAATACCAGATCACCAACGTGGAAATCTGTCACCAGGTCAGATGAATTCCATTTCCAACTCCATTGTGCTGATGAGCATGTTCGCATTTGGAGAGAGCAACATAAGGCCATGACACCACAATGCACTGTCAGTGCTTGCTAGTCTAGAGGAGGTGGTGTTATGGTTTGGGGACTGTTTTCGTTTTTGGGGACTGCCTTGAGTCCACTAATTGAAGTGAATCAATGGCTCAATGAGACCATCTGCCTTTCTATTATCACCAGTCAAGTACACCCCTTTATGATGAAGTGTATCCTGACAACTCTGATGATCGTATCTCAACAACTTCCAACTTACTAGATTTCAACCAAATTGAGCATGTTTGGAACCTAATAGAAAAGGCTATTCAATGCTCCAACCTTCCACCTGCCAATGTGAAGGCATTACAGGACACACTGTGGAACACATTGGTAGCACTAGCACAGGACAACGTACAACATATTATGGAGTCCATGCCTTGATGTGTAGTACATGCTGCATTACAGGCAAAATTAATTAGCTTTAATAATGTGGGCCCCACAAGGTATTAGGTAGCTGTTGTTAATGCAAAAGCAACTCAATGCTTATATATATATAACTTTTTAATTGTAGTGTATGAAATAACAGATTTCAGCAATAATAAAGAACATCACTACTTTTAAAAAAGTTGTTGCCTAAGATTTCTGCAATGAAAAAAAAAATCCTTTTAGTTTGGACTAAATCAGCTGAATGACTTTCAAAATCCTCAATTACAAGAAAATTTTTCAGTTTAGAGGTTAAAATTTAAATAATATAATAAATACCCCCTCAAGCAGCTGCTTGCCACAGAGGTCTGACAGGAGCCTGTCAGTTTATATGCCAGAGTAGGACTGAGAGGATGGCAGGACCTCAGCAGAAAAACAACACAAACATCCATGCCTTACCTGGGGCTCGAACCCAGGTCCCTTAGATCAGTAACCACTCAGCCATGGGATGGCTTAAATAATATATTGCCATAAAGTTTCATACTTCAATATCCAACACAATGTACATGAAACTAAAAGGAATGATAATGCCATCACTACTACTTCATCCTGTTTGCTACTACAAGGTATATTGTGGTACATTATTCACATGCTTAGTTATGTTATGTGAAACACGTTTTTTTTTTCAAACCTACGGATTTACAAACTTTAAAAAACAAACAAATGAAAATGAAGTTTAAATAAGTTAATTTGTAGATCTACATTTTTATCTTCTTTACAGATATTTCAAACAGGGTATCTTCCCACATAAAAGTTTAAAATCAAAACCACATAAAAGTTTAAAATCAGATAAACACAATAAGAGATAATGGAGGAAACAAAAGTTAGTAATATGTAGAACTGGTTTATTGCTGTTATGCTAGTTTATTTCTTTAGCCAATTAAATACAGCAAACTCTAGGTTATCTGGCATTTATGGGGAATGGGATGTTTTGGTTAGATGAAACTGCCAGTTGCATGAGAAATATTTTTATAGAAACCAAACACAGTAGGTACAATCTTGTATTCAAGCCTTAGTTGAAATAATATTGCAGTTAAAAAAAAAGATAATAAAAAAGAGGTATAATACAAATGTAATATCTAAGAACCATTCATACAAGTCAATCCTATCCAAGTCTTCAAATTTATCGATATTAAGTGCAGTCAAATAACCAGGAAGTATGGAAACCATAGGAAAATTGTACGATTTTGTTCTACTCTTTTATCACTCTCGGGTTCACAAAGAACTCTTGAAGCTTTCCACTTTGCGCTTTAATGTCATAGATCGTTGATAAACCAACACTGAATTCTTGCATAAGAACATTGTGATTTTCACTCTTTTGCAGTCTTTTGCGTATTTAATATTTTTTGTTCCAAAGTCAAAACAACATGTTTTCACTTTACTCCTTGCTGGTATTCTTCTTTGACAGCATAATAACTTTAGAGGTGAAAGATTTCTGATAAAAGAACAACATGATCACAAATTCAACTTCTTGCTACTTTAATGGCCATAATGGAACATTAATAACATAATTAACTTTAATAATAGGTGAGAATCACAGTGTTTACCTGGGTGACATTTTAACATCAATATATCAATAAATATTTTGTGGTCCCATATGTTGGCAAAAAATTTTCCACAAAATATTTATTAACTTTAATAATATAATGAAACTGTAGAGTAAATGTAATGAGTGAAAGATGATGGCAGCATGAGTGGCATCAGGGAGAACTACCAAGGGGATTGAAATTTATGACAGTTGCATGTCAATTCTTCGTGCTTCAGTACCAGACAAGAGTTTACTGTACTAGTTTCATGTTATCAATCATTCTACTACATGAACCAGGATTACTGGGTTAAATATTATGGGAGAGGGAGTTAACAACTTGAATCTGATATTCTGTGGCTTCATAAAAATATATATTACTCAAGCCCTCAAGGGGTGAAGGGTTATAATTGTAACCATCCCCCAGTATGCCACTGTTGGGCTGTAATAGAAAAGTTTCCCAAGCCAAAAAAAAAAGATGCAGTCATTTTGAAGCTATAAATAAAAAGCAACTGTTCCCAGAACAATTACTTTCCACTTACAGATATAGAACAATTACTTTCTACTCTATACTCTCTATAGTTCTAGACTTACAGTTAGAGAACAATTGCTTTGTAGAAAGAAATTGTTCCCAGAACAATTACTTTCTACAAAGAAACTGTTAAGGGAACAACAGGAAACACATCATCTATCCATGAAAATCAGTTGCATTTGGTTGGGTTGTTTTATCTCTGAGCGGCACTTTTTTGCACACCATGGGCTAAATGGCCAGGTCACAAGGACCCCGAAGGCTCAGAGAAGATTGGGGGAGGGGACCCACTGGAACAGCTGTTGGGAGACAGATGGTAGCCTCCCGTCAAGGCCATCCAGCGGGTTCTTTAACGTGCACAGGGTATGGCTCTCCCGCACACAGGGCCACGGCTTAACGTCCCATCCGAAGGACGGCGGCCTTTCCAAGCCCATCGGTGTCCCTTACTGACCGTGGGCAGGGCGGGGGAATTTTGCGGAGATAAATCTCAACGCTGACCCAGCTGGGACTCGAACCTGGGAACTGCAGATTACGAGCCTGGCGCGCTACCGACTGAGCCACCCCCGCCCCCTGAAAATCAGTTGCAGTAGATATAACAGGATTCTTTGTAATGTCATACAGAAGCAGAAATCTGTTTTCTTCTCTGCTAAACACCCAGTCTGTTATGGTGTGAGGTTGCATGTCAGCAACTTGCACATGTGCTCAATGGCATAATGAAAGAAAAAAAAAAACTGATATTTTATAGAATGCAACATTTTCAAATACAAATCCTTTTGGTAATGACACATTTGAATGTGAAAATGTATATTTCAGGTTGGGTGTTTTATCTCTGAGCTGCACTTTTTTTGCACACAATGGGCTAAATGGCAAAGTCCAGCACACAATGGGTCAAATGGCAAAGAGTAACCCAAGGATTCACAAAGAGGGTTGAGGGAAGGGGACCCACTGGATAGGTGTTGGGAGATATGGTAGCCTACTGTCAAGACCATCCAGTGTGCTCTTTAATGTGCACAGGGTATGGCTATCCTTACAAAAAAGCCATGGCTTATCCCATTCAACAGATGACAGTCTTTTCAAACCCATCACTGTCACTCATCCTTACTAAGGGCAGAGTAGGGAATATCAGAGATAAATCTCAACACTGTCACAGTTCCCAGGACACTAATCAATTGAGCCCTGTGTATTACATGCATTTTTGAGCTGAATATTTCTAAGATTTGGTTTTAAATTATTTAATTGGTTGTTAATTAACTTGAATATTTCTAAGATGAATTAAGTATACATCTCTTATTTTTTGGCCATATACAGTACATATATTAGTTTTTAAGTGCAAAATTATTCCAGTTCCAGTAATAACATATATGTAGAAAGAAAATAATGTAGCATACCATCAGATAGATATTAATAACTGACATGCCAAAAACAATGTGAACTACTAAAACTGGCTAACTCAATTATCATATTAAAAATAAAACTGGCAAAAACATTATGGCAGCATATTGGTATCAAAATGGAAACCCAAACCACACATACACAACTAATAGATAAAACACACTCTAGAATATTTATGGAAACTAATGGAACTACAAATGGTTGGATTATCTTACCTTCCTCGTCAAATACAATACTTCATATTCAGATACCAGCTCTTTAAATCGTTCACATGCTACTTGTGACCATTTTTTGCTGTCACCAGCTGCTTGAATATTTGCTAAATGACATGTCACAGCAAATGCACCATCTAAACAAAAACGTTTCAAAAGCATTCGCAAATTCTTAACAGATATGTTGTCCCTAAAACCATAGTCAAGAAAATGCACCTGAAATAAAACATGAAGGGTAAGATTCTTGTTATTTTTTGTTTCTTGCAGTTTTAAAAACCATAAGTAAACTTAGATATCTTTCATTCATTCATTACACTTAATATTAGAATAACCCCGAAGTGTGATAATTACTGAGGGAAGAAATTTTGCAGCAAATAGAAAATGAAATGTCAAAATCAAACATAATCAGTTTCTTGGTAAATAAAGCTCTGACAAATAAATAACCACATAAAATTCTTTTTGTAACTTGAATCAGGTAGAAATGGTTTCAACATTAATAGTCATCAATTCTCTGAGTAACTTATACAATGCACTAAGTACTCATACAAAACAGATTCTTAATAAAAATATGCTCAAAACATTTTTCAAAGTCTAAATGTATTGGTTGTTTGTTTGGAGTTTTATGGTACAAGGGCAGTTCAAGCCATATTGGGCCAAACAAAATAAAGATATAAAAGCCATAGGAACCCACAACCAAAGTTAAAATCAAACACAAAACAAAAACAGATACAAAGTGTAAATGGTAAATCAACAAAGGGCATAAAATACAAAAACCAACAACAAGTATAAAGCACCCATAGTAAACAGCGACAAGTAGTAAAAAGACAAAACATTATATACATGTAAAATATCTGGTAATCTAAATGTATTATGAATTATTAAAATTTAATTACTCCCTACCACTTTAAATTTAAAAACACAAAGTTTTACAATGATTTATTAGAAAGATGAGTGCATGATAAAACACACTGCAAACTGCAATGGAAACAATTGCATTTTAATATTACTTAATTCAGTGTGTTTACTCATAGTTTCAGTATTATGAATTTTATCTGCAAAATATTTCCAGACTCTTTTCTGGTTTCAGAAAACACAATAGTACTGGTCTAGACTGGGTTGTCTCACCTCTGAGTGCCCCTTTTTTTGCACACAGTGAGCTAAATGGTCAGGTCACAAGGATCCTGAGAGCTCAGAGAAAGCTTGGAGAAGGTTAGAAGGTGTTAGGAGACAGATGGTAGCCTAGCATCAAGGCATTCCAACATGTTTAATGTGCACAGGGTAGGGATCTCTGGCACATGAGGACAAAGCTTAATCCTTCCAGTGTCCAGTCTGAAAAGCTGGCTTACATCCAGATGCTAAACCATTTTCTCCCCTATGCTCAGCAAAAAAAAAAAAATTTTAGAACATTTTTGCCAAATAACTAATGAAAGTAATTATGACACACTATATGCAAAATTAATCAGTGTGTAATTCTGGATTTTCTGAAAATAAAATATTTAACAAAAAAGAGTAATTTTATTTTAATAAGAATATTTTTAGAGTCATAGTAAAAAAAATGCATCTGTCAATGCAAATAAAAATTTATTTAAAAAAAAAAAAACTAATAGAGAGAAATAATAATGAATAGAAAGGCAATATATTTCTGAATAATATTTTTTTTTTACTTCAAACAAGAAAATTACTCTCATTTTATAATTTTTTTTCTCATTACTATACTTTGAGAAAAGTCCAGGTTTTTTGTTATTTGTGCCAAGTGAGATAAACAGGTCAACTTTCAAATTAAAAAAAAAATTAATTAAGAGAAATAGATCATGTTATATACCAAATTGAACAGAATTTAATTCCGAAGTTTATGAAAACATACAATTCAAACAAATTTACAAACATATTAGTTTTAATAAGACTTTTTTATAGTGATATAGTAAAAAATAGATTTAATAAAACTCTAACACTCTATATGATAAATAAATGAAACATGGCAGAAGTAAGACAATATAAATCCAGCAGAAATGGAGACAATGGCATATCAGGATCTATTGTAACTAATTAAAATTTATAACACGAGAAGGGGAAATTAAATTTTTTTTTTGAGTTTTCACATTAAGAGCAGTTTTGAGAAATGAATTAAGCTTGTAAACTAAGGGATTACTGTATCACTAAATTTTTTAATCCTTCATATGTTTTTAAATTTTTTTTAGCTATAGACACACATTTACAAGCATGCATTTTCACTGAGAAAATTCAAATTGCTGCTCTTGAAGGTCTTATTTTTTTAAAACTCTTTTCCAAGAATCAGATGATAAGCATGTTTAAACAAGGATTTAATTAGCATGGATGGAAAACCAATGGGTATTTCCCAAATGGTACAATAATTAATAAAAACAAGACTGCACTTTTGCTGTAATGCTTAGATTTGGCACATTTAAAGCATCTTCTCTGTTAATCCCCCCCCCCCCCTCATCACCACCATCTTATTTTAAAACTTTTGCATCAATGTTTACAAAAATAGGAAAACCAGTCAAAAGATGTTTTAAATCTTTCTACAGTACTCCAAACATTATGACGTAATTATGAGCTTTTCATACAAAATCAGTATATAGCAATATTTCCATTTCTTTTTGAAGTCAATGAAATACAGCTTTATTCACTTCTTGTTGACTGGCCAATCTGAGGTGTGTTGGTGATCACTTGATATGTAATCGCTTTTCTCACAAGAATTTGTTGTGTCCCCTGCTCCTTCTGAATTGTTGATAAAATCTGGTTGTTTCTTAGAGACACCAACTTTTTCTAATGCAATTTTCTATGCCTTGCAGTAGTGGCATCTTAAACTCTGGAGATTTTTTTGACTTTATACAACTGCAGTCCTTAGGAAAATGCTTTGTAAACTTGCTTGAAGTGTAAATGACTGCAGTTTACTTTTAAATACAGAAGTTGAGATTGATAGTGTGGACACTATGCAGCACCCATGAGTATGCAATGTTGAAAAGTGGGAAGCAAATACTGCTGTGGTGTACATGCAGGCTGTCTATAACACACTATTGCAAATACAGAACACCCTTTTTCAAATACAAATAAGTTCTTTACAACTTTAACACCTTCTAAAAGTGGAAATTGCAACCAATAGATGATTTAGAAAATGCAAACAGTAATACAATCAGATTTTGATTTACACAGATTTCATTAATGTATTTTTAGGAATAATGCAATAATTTTATTTACACCCCCCTTTTTTTGAATAACATGACTGGAACTCAAAAATTTTGAAAGGAAATGAAAGTTTAAAACATTGTTTTCCTACCTTAAGAAATAGGAAAGCATAATACCTGAACATCGACCCTCTACCTTGTTGGTCCAACAGCTGCCAGTAGGTGAGGAGGCATCTACACCCTTGCATCTGACCCAGATGGCCTTTTAAACTTGTCACTCCCACCTCCCTCCGGTTCCACCATAACCAGCACCAAAAAGCCTGTCAATGTTCAATGTTAGAAAAAACGCTGATAAATTATTTGCTTATTTTACATAGACTGTGTTTTTAGTTGTATTCTTGCAATTTTAACCATATTGTAATGTAAATATATAACCATATTGTAATGTATTGTAAATGGCTTTATTATATATTTCATTAGCACCAATTTAACCCAAAAATAATTTTTCATTATCTCTTAAAACAAAAATGTTTTCCCATCTCCCTGGGATAAGTGAGCAAATTGTTGTTGTCTTGACCTTCACATTCTACTACCAAAAATTGAAATCTCTAGCATGAATACACATTTCCAGTGTTTGTTAATAGTTTTAAATTTTATGTTTGGGCCCTCTGTGGAAATTAAAACTTGGATGATTTGGAATATGTGAACCTAATATTTTCTTAATACATATCTAACCTAAGTATACTTTTCAATTTATTTCAAGAAACAAAAATAAAACAATGTCTACAGATAGACAAAGAGATGACAAAGTGAAAACAGCAGTAAGCTAACACTGTGAAATGCTTTAAACTAACTCCAGGGAAAGCATTAATTATACATAATATATTGATTTTCTGTTCATTTTATTACATATATCCTTTAATTTAGCTAATTATAAAAGATTAAATAATACACGTAGGCCCATAAAATTGGTGGTAGGGACTAAAGACATTTCATACAATATTGGTGCTCATTATAATGAACTTCCACTGTATTTATATCGACTTAATGCCATGTTATTGCTTGTGTGAAAGAGAAATACCTTGACATGGCTGTCATCTGTTTTAGACACTATAGATCCTCTGTACCACTTGTTATCTTTCAAATTCTTAACAGCACATTTAGTGCCTCCTGATAAGTCTGTAACTTCTCCTTCAAACTGTTTGTACACTTGCTGAAGTTCTTCCATTAGCCTATATTCAATTAACAAAATAATTCCAATATTATATTAAAGGCAAAAATACATGGTAAAATATATGACTCAGTATCTTTTTACTATAAATCATATTTCCATACATACATAACTTTCCACCTCTTGAATCAATTAATTGCATTCTTATACACTAAAGTTGGGTAACCCTTGTGTCAGACTAACCCAATATAATATCATGTGGCTTGTGAGAAATTATAAATAAAACAGATAAACTAAATTGAAAGTTTTTAATGTTTCATCTTGCTTTCTTAAAAAGGTGTGCAAAAAATTAAGTTCATGTGCGGGGGGGGGGGGGGGGGGGGGGGGGAAGGACATGAAGCTAAGGATATTTGGCAAGTGCTAATTATATTCTTAATTACCCATATCATGTTCAAAACTTTTTTCCTTAAGAATCATAACCATCAAAACATATACTTTAAGAAGTATGGCTTTGACTATGATTTACTAAGATGTTTTTGTTCAGTATGATTTCATTCTTATTATCATCATTTAATTTAAAATTTTTATCATAAATTTTCCAAAATAACATTTCTTTTCTGAATGTGGTCTAAGTATGCTACATTTACAAAAGTTATGCTCAGAAAAAGCTGTAAACCTCTACAATAAATATACAGTTGGTCACAACTTGGAAAAATTGATCAATCAGAATTGTAAAGTATCTCACAAAGTTGTTAAAGGACAATAGCAGAATTCAAGAATTCTCAAATTCTTTCACATTACAGATTTACTATGTGGTTACAGTAATCATCATGGGCCACTGCTGTCACAGGATAATGCAAGGCCACACATATTTGTTTTGACCCACAACACAATTGTTAAATTTGGGATTGGAGGTTCCAACACATCTACCATAGTCTCCCAATATTTCAGCAAAGGACTACCACCTATTTTGAGTGCTGGATAATCATATATTGCAGAGATGCCTTGGAGAGGGAGCTGCAGAACTCTTTCACCCATAAATAAAAATAAAAAAATATAATAAATACCCCCTCAAGCAGCTGCTTGCCACAGAGATCTGACAGGAGGTCTGTTAGTTTGTATGCCATAGTAGAAGGTCTGTGAGGATGGCAGGACCTCATCAGAAAACAACACGAACATCCATGCCTTACCCGAGGCTTGAACCCAGGTCCCTTAGATCAGTAGCCAAGCGTGCTAACCATTTGGCCACGGGACAGCTTCACCCATAAGAATACTCATTACATTGAAAGGGTATTTTTCACCTTGAGCAATGTTGGGATAAGGTTGTTGCATGTGCTAGTAATTATTTTTATGAATAAAAGTGTTTCTCTGTAAACACCTGGTGTGTTTATTTATGATGGTTGCTAAAGTGCTGGAACTTTTTACATGATTCAATATGTGCACTTTTATTTAGGTTGGTATGTCACATTACATCACAATATGAAAATTGTGGGTGGATGATTAGTGATGATACTGGGTGGGTGATTGGTGATGCACATGAATGCATTCTATGAAGAATCATGTTGTAATTCCTTATCTACAGAAGTAGCATTGGGCTTCATGTCACTGCCCAAGCTAGTATCAGAAGCCCACTACACAGAACAAGTATACTCTTCCATATATTGACAGAGCTGTAACTCCAAAACAACACATTTTTGATGCCATGTTTACTGGACCTATCTGACTCATTTTCCTGCTGATAATGCTCCAATTTATGACATATTATTCAAGGTCACCCCATATAATTTTATGATTATTAAATGAAATACAATTTATTAGCACATGGAGTTTGCTAAAAAACAACAACAGGCTTTTGGTATAGAGTGGGGTCTGAATCCATAATCCATGATATTACCTTAGACTACCACACTCTACCAGGCTTAACCCTTAAGGTGCTGGAAGACACTTTTTCTAAAAAAAGATTTCATTAAAAAAAGATGAAACAAAATATTACACTACTATTGCAGCCATTACAAGCATATTGTTTTTTTCCCTCCTTTTAAGTTCCTAAAGAGCCAAATGTAGTATCATATCTATTAGGAACTACAGTTTTCAAGATAATATGATCTAAGCATTTATTCTTTACTTATAAAAATCAGCCATTTTAAACGTTTTTTTTAAACGAATCCTGAAAATTTACAAACCTGATCAATAAATCTGATGATTTATATACCCCATAATGTTGCAAAAAAAGATGAAACAAAATATTACACTACTTGGGTTGGGTTGTTTTACCTCTGAGCGGCACTTTTTTGCACACCATGGGCTAAATGGCCAGGTCACATGGACCCCGAATGCTCAGAGAAGGTTGGGGGAGGGGACCCACTGGAACAGCTGTTGGGAGACAGATGGTAGCCTCCCGTCAAGGCCATCCAGCGTGTTCTTTAACGTGCACAGGGTATGTCTCTCCCACACACGGGGCCACGGCTTAAAGTCCCATCCGACGGACGGCGGCCTTTCCAAGCCCATCAGTGTCCCCTACTGACCATGGGCAGGGCGGGGAATTTTGCGGAGAATAAATCTCAACGCTGACCCAGCTGGGACTCGAACCTGGGAACTACAGATTACGAGCCTGGCGCGCTACCGACTGACCACCCCCGCCCCCTATTACACTACTATTGCAGCCATTACAAGCATATTGTTTTTTTCCCTTCTTTTAATGTTCCTAAAGTTTTATGGAGAATGTTTTTTGAACTCTTGCCATGCAACTTTTATTTAATCTTTTGAAATTCTCTCGAAAAATGATGTACTCATGTACAATATTGCTAAAACTTTCAGGATTATTGTACATGAAAAAAGTATGGAACTACACTACAGGGAAAAAAATTGCAACACCTGAAAGGATTAATGCCATTTTATTGAAATGCAGGCAGCTGTTAGCATACACTGAGATGAGCAATTGATTACATTATGAAAAAATAAAAAGGAAAATTATCACTTTACCTACCCGGTAAGTGGTATAATGAGTATGATGTTGAACCGCCCCGTGGAGCAATGCATTCATGAACACGGTGGGGAAGGCTATCATACAGCTCTATAATGTTCTCCTGAGGGATAGAATGCCAAATAGCACAAAGTCGCTGTTCCATTTCAGCAACAGTGGTTGGTGTACCTCTTGGGTGTTGTTGGAGCTGTTGGCCCATCATGTCCCAGACATGTTCAATAGGCGAGAGTTCTGGTGAGCATGCTAGCCATGGTTTGTTTCTGAATGTTTTGCTCGTGTAGATACTGCAGACTAATGCGGGCTATGTGGGGACTAGCGTTTTCCTGCTGGAAAAAGGTTCCATGCTGCTGAACAAATGGGACAGCCACTGGTTGCAAAATGTTGGTAAAATATTGTTGAACAGTTACAGATCCCTTTATGATGACCAGTTCTGACCAAGATGTCCGACTAATGGCATCTCACACCAAGACACTAGGTCCTGGAGCTGTGTGATGATGTCGCACACAATGGGTGGTGTTACTTTCCCCTGGATGATGGCAAATATGTTCTCTACTGTCGTGCTGACCAAGACAAAAACAAGATTTGTCACTAAACACCAAGGTATTCCACTCTTATTCATTCCAGTTCTGTCTGAGGCGACATCACTGAAGATGTGCTTGAATGTGGACAGATGTGAGGGGCAAATGCAGTGCCTGATGATAGACTTGCAATGAAAACTAGAAAAGCCTGTTGTTTGTTGTTCCCTTGCAGTTGTGTTGTAGTCACAAATCTGTCACGCAATGCCATGCATCGCAAATGGCGGTCCTGTTGCTCTGCGGCCATATGTTGTCTTCCTGATCCTTGTTGGCAAGGCTGAATCCTTCTTGAACCCACTGGTGCCATATGTATATGATGGTGCTGGGATTGCAGCCAACAAGGTTGGCTACATCTCTGTACAACAAACCAGTTTCTCAAAGGCCAATGATTCTTCCATGCTCAAAGTCTGTTAACTGTTGGAATGGCTATCGATGTCTGCCTATCCACTAAGTTCATATCTGCAGTTTTCCAAAATAGAGAAAAAGATTGGTAGAGCCTTCACTTCACAAGAGGTACTACTTCAAGAATAAAAAAATTAGCTCAACATAATACTTTAAAGCTTGCTTTCAGTGGTATGAAGGAGCATGAGCTCAAAATTTACCACTAAGCAGTCTACTGCTTCAAGTAAAAAGAAAAAATGGTATTCATTAGATGAGCGACATTAAAAAATAAGCAAATAATCATTATTATCTGTTTAAATAGTCTTATAACTTTTACAGTTTAATCTTTTTTATCTGTGCCTAAATATGTGGCATATTTTTTCTTCTAGATAACTTTTCAGTTGTATTTTCTTATAACAAATTTTTGCACTTATCCATTCAAATTTGTTATACGTGGGTTGAATTATATACACAGTCATATCAGAATAATATGACCACCTACCTAATAATGGGAATAACCATCCTTGGCCTGGATGACAGCGGTGAGACAGCTTGGCATGGACACAATGGGGCCCTGGAAGGTTGCCAGAGGCACACGTGCCCATTAGAACTCCAGCAGAGCACAGAGGTTTCGGAGATGACGTGGTTGTGGGTCTGCAAACCGAACCTGTTGATCCAAATGGTCCCACAAGTGCTCTATGGGATTGAGGTCAGTGATTTCACCAGCCAAGGGAGAATGGAGACATCACTGTCATGTTCCTGGAAACCAGTGATACACCACCTTAGCGACATGACAGGGTGCATTGTCCTGTTGGTAGACACTATCACCACCAGGGTAAATGTCCAACATGAAAGGATGCATGTGGTTGGCGAGGATGGACAGGTAACCATTGGCATTCAGGGACCCATACAGTGGTATCAGCGGTCCCAGGTCATACCAGGAAAACATCCCTCAGACATGCACACTGCCACCGCTGGCCTGTACTTGACCGAAAAGCATGTCCAGGTGTTGGTTCTCGTGTGTCTGATGCCGTATCCACCATCGCCCATCACTTCTGTGGAGTAAAACCTTGATTCGTCGGAGAAGGCAACCTTTTCCCAATCTTCCATGTCCAATGATGGTAGTCCCATGCGAACTGCAGGTATCGTTGCCTATGGACCTTGGTTAACATGGGCGCCTTTACATAGCATCAACTCTAGAGACCCCTGCGTAACAGGGTTCACTCTACTGTTATTGGGGACACGTATCTGGGTGCCCCAGCATTCATTTGAGTGGTCAATTGCTGCACTGTTGCCCTTCGATTGCCCTTTACCAGAATGGAGGTGACGTTCTCCTCTGGGGTTGATGGTCTTTGGGGCTCTACAGTTATGACGTCTGGAGGTACTCTGTGTGCCAGTGGTCCATTCTTGGTATACCCTTACTACAGCACCTCACGAACAGCCCACGAAGTCTGCTGTTTCCAAGATGCTTCCACCCCTGGTGCCCAAATCACTAGCTCTGCCCATTGTGCTCCCATTATATACTATGGCTCATCTGTCCTGGCCAGCCACTTATATTTCTGTGTGGTCGACCTTGTCATGTGCACTCTGTGATGGGCCTGGGCAAGTATACTGTGATTCCGAGGGTGGTCATATTATTCTGATACGACTGTGTATATATATATATAAGAATATTGATATAAAATTCATATAATATTGGCAATAATAAAACAATAGCAGAAACAATGAATGAGTTTAGTACTAACATATTCTATTCCACTAAATGGCCAATTCTTGTAAGATTAAATGAAATAATATTTTTTTGCTTTCAGTCAGAACCAGCATCATAATACATTTCAGCTTACATTTTTAGAGATATCTCTTACCACAAAAAAACTGAAGTATGCAGCTCTTTTTAACATACAAATACACTTTTACAATGCGAAATGACCAATGGAGTTCTCATGAATCAAAGTGTGAAATTTTTTTTGTGCATACTGTACTTAATTATAGTTTAATATAAACTGGAAAGTCCAATCCACCTTTAATGAATATGGGATGCTCATTTTCAAAATGAAAACATTTTACAAGTTTCCAATTTTAGTGTCCTCTAATGGCCGAAGTAAAATTAATGGAAAAATCAGAAAATGTCAAGAGTATAATTTCATTACTACCTATTAAACCCAAAAAGAATTATCCATTTATTTCTTAAAATAAAAAAGATCATTTCCTCCACACCATCACCTAAGGGTGAGCAAGTTGTGCTTTCAATGCAAATCCCTTGAGCACCACACTATGCTATCTAAATTTTAAATTCCTAGTATATGATTAGCTTTTTTACAATATTCACTTAAAATTTCAGAATTTTTCAGCTTTTGCAACCTCTAATAATATAAAACAACCAATGAAGCTCTCATGAACCAAAGAAAATGGAATCTAATTTTTTGAAAAGTTAATACACATTTAAGATCCACCAATGTGAATTCGAAAGCAAACTCATCTGATTATAGATGAATGTGAATCAATTATGTTATTCAGATGCTGATTCCACTATGCCAAATCCTCAAAAGAGTATTATCCTACTAAATACTTAAAAGAATATATTATATGATCAACAATTCTATCATTAATTGGCCTTTTGTTGCAATAAAACATGCACATCTTGTGCATCATGAGGTATCATTTCATTCTGCCATGGCACTGTACAAACCTTAGACATTTTTAAAAGACAGAATCTGAATAATCACTTTTCTACATTTATTTAAAATATTAGTAAATTAAGAACTTACCCATTTAATTTATCTTCCTCTTTTGTAGCTATTTGTATATAGAATAGGCTAGGTGTTTCAATATAGCTAACATGAACTGGAACAAGATCATTCTTAAAATCTTGTGGTGGCTTGATAGTCTTTAGAATTATCTCACTTTCTTTATTATTAATGTTATTTTGGTTTTGTTCAGCACTTTCTTTTGCATCACCTTCTATTGACACAATTGGAACAGAAAACTCAAGCTTGAAATCCTTAGGAGCAGGGATTGGCTTAGAAATTCTTACAACCTCAGAGCTGAAATGTATAAAGCAATTCAATTCATACTTCCATACATCTGCACAGTTCTTTTTAAATAAGTAATGAATCTCTTAAAACTGAACTTTCAGGTTATCATATTAAACAAGTTTTTCTCAATAGCAAGGATATGAAAGTCCTTTGATCCCAAATCTAGGAAATGTGCTTTCTGTTGACCTGAATGTAGAATAATATCAGGGATTCTTCGTAGCCAATTCAAACTAAAAAAAGGGGTGGGTGGGAAATGGGTACCAGCATCAAATGTGGCAAGCCACCACATTTGATGGTGGTAATATCTGTCACCCACACTCACATCGTTATATCAATAATTTAATAATAAAGTATCAGAGGAGAAAGTCCTGTAGACAAGAAGCACTTGAAATAATTAGTTTAAAAAAATTATTATCCTGAGTGGGAATCAAACCCTCCCAGAAGCATTCTGACATGCTTCTGGAAGGTGTGTATTTGATTTCAAGATAATTTTTTTTCAACTAATTATTTCAAGTGCTTCTTTTGTTTACAGGACTTTTTCCTCTGATACTTTATTACTAAATTATTGATATAATATGAGCGTGAGTGACATATGTTACCACCATCAAATGTGGCGGCTTGCCACATCTGATGGTGGTACCCATTTCTCACCCCCCCTTTTTTTGATGATAGTACAGCCATTCCCTGCCAATAGATGGCCCTAATGGCGAATCAGCAAAAAATTGTGGGAATGCATATAATGTCACTTACTGAAAAGATTGTCAGCTTCTGATGCTTCTAGGAAGTGTGGGTTCGATTCCCACAGGACAACAATTTTTTTTAACTAATTATTTCAAGCATATATCTAAAATTCTCTACAAAGAAATAAAGGATAATAACAGTTTTGCTGACTTAATTTTGACAATTTTTCTAAATCCTATGAGATATGACTCTTAATGAACAATTTTACAGCTTTAAATTCCTTGTATTGAGAAAAAAATTAATATCACTCAGTCACATATTTAGATACTTTGTGGTTTAATATTTTATATACAATTCTCATTTCAAGTATCAATCATTTCTAGAACGATGCCTGAGGCATATCTGTAAACTGATAAACACTTTTATAAAATAGAAACTGCTAGTTACTGAAATTATTACTTATAAATTGTCTAATCACACAACACAGCTAATAATCAAAGCAAATCCAAAACTAATATTGTATTTCTAAATTAAGCTTATTTTCAAGAAATGTTACTAGAAATATTTAATTTACATGTAATTAATTGCCTGGACAATTTCATGTCTATAAACTCAGCCATATAACCAAACATGAATGAATGGTTACAGCTACTAAAAGATGTCATATAGTAAACATGATTTTTCTTTTGTATGTAATAAAAGAAAAAAATAAACTTTGTATCTTAGAATTATAATGAGTGTATTTTACACTTTTATCTTTACACAATGTATTTCTCAACATTTCTTATCATAAAGGCATTACTTCTTTGCAGTGCAAATTATCATTCTAGAAAGTATATCCTACAGCTCTCATTGATTGCAATTATTCTACCTATAATAAGCATTATGCACTCTTCACATTAGCCATCTGAACACTTAGTCAAAGAAGGTATAAAGGACAAGAATGGGAGTTGTTCAGTTCTTGTAATTAACTGAACAATTCCATTTATTTTACACTCTGGTATCTTATAGAATTTATTATATACTATAAGGAGACATTCTATAAAATGTAAAAGTCACTGCTGTCACATCATTTTCAACTACTTTTTAATATACCAAGATATTCAACTTTTCATACAAAAAATATTGTTTAGAAATTTCAGAATTGACTATTATAGTATTGTTATGGAATTCGTTTTGCCAGATTTGGTTTAGATGTCTTCAGTCACTGTACCTCTATTGTTTTTCGAACTTTTCAAGGTGGAGCATCAAAAATTGTTGGAACACTTTGAAATGTGATAAAGTTAGTGGAACACTCAATCAAATGCATATATTTTTACATATAAATTTTATTTTCTTAATTTAATACAGCCTAAATAAATTTCTTTCAAAAATATTTATTAATAAAAAAAAACACACTGCTTTTCAACAATATTTATTGAACTATCTAAATTAACAGAAAAATTTAATTTATGGTGGTATATATCCCAAAACATTTTCCATTAACACCAATTTATAACACTTCTCTAATAATATGACATAATCCTAACATTAATTTATCGGATTTAGGAGAAAAGAGAGCTTCTTCACAAAAATATTACTAATTGAAATAGAAATGAATTAATATTAACCATATTTATTACACACATTTTCAGAAAGAAAAAAAAAATATCAATAAATATTTTGCAGAATTTTTTTTGCCGACATACAGGATTTGAACCTGCATCTCTCCAGAAACATACCAGAGTATTTTTCCAGTTGAACTAATGCCAGATGTCTTTCTTCCGCTAATTTTAAGACTAAACTATCACTGAGATTTTTGGGCCAACCATTGGCGCCATCTATGATCTTGGGTGGCAACAATTACCTTTACATTACATCTTACTCTGTGCAATATAAAGGTAATAGTTGCCACCCGAGATCATAGATGGCGCCAATGGTTGGCTTGAAAATCTTGGTGATAGAGTTTAGTCTTAAAATTAGCAGAAAAAAGACACTAGTTCAACTGGAAGAATATTCTGGCATGTTTCTGGAGAGATGCAGATTCAAATTCCGTATGTCGGTGAAAAATTTTTCCGCAAAATATTTATTGATTTATCAACGCCAAAAGAGCAGCAGGTAACGCTGTGATTATCATCTATGTTTAAAGAAAAAAAAAATTTTTAAAGTATTAAAATGGTGTGGAAAAAAATTATGCAAAGCAGCAGCATTTTTCTTTGTTTTTGAGTTTACTCTTAACTTGCCATATAGATATATATGGCAAGTTAAGCTCTATATATACTAAGTTTATAAGCTCACCGGACAAAACATTAGTCATCTCCCACCATAAGATGGTTACATCCATTCAACAGCAACAGAGGGTGCACCAGTAATAAACAAGTCCTACAAATAGCTGTGCCATGTGCTATGGGGTTCATACAGTGACAAGAAGTGGTTGGTGCCATGTGCGAGTTAGTCACTCCATGAAACATGGGTCACGCCAAAGTTGTGAATGAGTGGCAAAAAGGTGTTACTGTGTTTGGCCAAGCCAAAGGGCATAGTGTACAAGAAGCTGCTGCTTTTGCAGGTGTATTGAAACAATGTCCAAAGGGTCTTCCAGCAGTGGCGTACATCGTAGTCCACCGCTAATAGTCATCAGAACTGTGGAAGAA
Source organism: Ryuthela nishihirai (assembly GCA_038380435.1). Classification (NCBI taxonomy): domain Eukaryota; kingdom Metazoa; phylum Arthropoda; class Arachnida; order Araneae; family Heptathelidae; genus Ryuthela; species Ryuthela nishihirai. Next base: position 47,558,143 of record JAWZYU010000024.1, on the reverse strand, counting down.
AGATTGTGCTCACCAATAAGGGACTGCCGCAGTGTGTCAAGCACTGTTAGGGCAAACTGCTTTGCAATGAGGCAGGAATTGCTCCAGTCAGTCAATGCAGGCCTACAACAAGCTGTTTCTGAACGAACACTCCAAAGGGAACTGCATGTCGTTGATATCTGAAGCAGAGTACCACAGAAGAGACCCATGTTAACAGCTCTGTACAAGGCTGCATAGCTACAGTGGGTGTGGCACCACAAAGACTGGACTATCGACTCTTGGAAGCGTGTGATCTGGTCAGATGAGTTACTATCTTGCTTGTACTCAAATGATGCGAGGTGACGGGTATATCGTAAGCAGTATTAAGCCTTCCATGTGGACTGTGTGCAAGGTTCTGTTCATGCTGGAGAAGGCTCTCTGATGTTCTGAGGGTGTTTCACGTACAAGGAAATGGGTCCTTTGGTTGCGGTGACCTCACACTTGAACCAGAAGGGCTATATGAAGCTACTGGAAACCACATGTTGCCTTTTGTGCAGCATCTCCATGGTGAACATCAGAAGGATATCCCAATCTTCCAAGACGAAATTATCGCGTGCACAGGGCTTGACGTGTGTCAGATTGGCATGACGAGCATTCTGAAGCCTTTGAACATCTTGACTGGCCCACAAAATCCCCGGATTTCAATCCCATAGAAAATTTGTGGGACAATTTGGGGCAATGAGTGAAGTGCTGTCCCAGCCATCTGGCCAATCTGCGGCATTTACTGCTGGAAGAGTGGATGAATATTGATGTGCGCTACATCTGCACACTGGTGGCATCCATGTCAGACAGGACTTTGGCTGTTCTGTCACATGGAGGCATACGCGCTATTAGGTGACATTCAGCCAGGGGTGACTAATTTTTTGTCCGGTGAGCTTATGTTCATAGGTTACTAATGACACTATAAAAATAATTAAAATTTTTATTACCAGACAATTGTGTACAGAATTAAGTTAGACACATTAATTAATAATAATTGCATTCATGGCTGTCTTAGAATAGGTAAATTAATATTGATATCTGTTGAACTTAAGACAAAGAGATTCAACAAAGAGATTCACTTACTTGTGAATAAATATCCTAATATTCCAGAAGATAACCCCAGTCAGGGGTCAAAATATTAGGATTTTTTTTTCCTTAGGAATACACAAAGTTTCCAATGAAAATACAAATTTTCATTGGAAATGTTCAGCAGCAAATGGAGGGGCAGTTGCCCCTTGGTTCTCAATTATAAAGAATATAATTACCTTTCTTTTTTCATTTATGATACATTTTATTTATTATGTATAGTCTGTGTGTATTGTTTTCTACGTATGTTCTATATTTATGTATGCATTTACTTAATAAATTACAAAAAAATTATTTGAAAAAATATTTATTCACAAGTTAGTAAATCCTTTTACTAACATAGTGATATTAATCTACACTAATTAGTTTGAGATATGAATATCATATCCATATCAATAATTTAATGAATACATAAAAGAATCTATCTCAGTGCAGTTAATTCTCTCTACCCACACATGCTTTAATTTTTTTCTGCCAGAATAACACTAAAAAAATTATTACATATACTTCTACATTTTTACATATATTTTTACACAGCAAAAAAAAAAAAACTTGTTCTTAGATGGTATCGAACCAAGGATTGGGTTGTTTTACCTCTGAGCGGCACTTTTTTGCACACCATGGGCTAAATGGCCAGGTCACATGGACCCCGAAGGCTCAGAGAAGGTTGGGGGAGGGGACCCACTGGAACAGCTGTTGGGAGACAGATGGTAGCCTCCCGTCAAGGCCATCCAGCATGTTCTTTAACGTGCACAAGGTATGGCTCTCCCGCACATGGGGCCACAGCTTAACGTCCCATCCGACAGGTGGCGACCTTTCCAAGCCCATCGGTGTCCCCTACTGATTGAACCAAAGACCAACATGAATCAGAACCACATATTCTTGCCATTGTCCTTGCATGCTTTTGAACTTTTACTTTGTAATAAGAAACAAATATATGAAAATGATAATGATTTAAAAATAACCTTAGATTCTAGGTTATTTGAAACAGTCAATTACATAAATGGAATGATTCAATTTATTTCACACTAAGGTCTTCTAAATAGCAAAAACATTTATCCTTTTTAATGTTTTGGTGTCATACTTTTAATGCCAGATTCTACGCAACTTCAGCATAATGCTACTATTATAATACTTTTTTATGCTTTAGATCCCAATTTTTTTTTATAATATTCATTGAGAGTGAACACCAGAATAATTTAGTGCTCAAGAATAGTAATAATGTTTCTTCATCAATGCTAAAACATAAGAAATATGTGAAGGTTAAGGCAGCTGCTTGGCATCTACAAAGATGACATTTTTCATGCATTTGTCAATTGAATCTGCATGCCCCTAAGCACCTGCTTTGCTGCCTTGCTCTTTGAACCCTCAAGTGAAGTTGATCTCAAGAAGGTGCCCTGCGGTTTTGCTCATTGTCCTTCTTATCCTAAACAATATTTGACAATCTCAGAGTTACTTGTAGACTTTTTAATGTCTATAAATCAATAAATGCTTTGTGGAAAAAATTTCGTTGACATACAGGACATGAACCACATCACTCCAGAAACATGCCAGAGTTTCTACCATTGCACTAATGCTCTGTCTTTTTCTCACTAAGTATGACTTTTCACTCTTCCCATGATTTTCAGCACCTACATTTTGGCACCAACACCAACTATGATCTCGGGTGACAACTATTTCTTTCTATTGTGCTGAGTAAGATGGAAACAAATAATGAAGTCATATCACACTACTTAGCTTTATTAATCATTTAAACAATAATTGACAATCTCTGAGTTACCTGTAGACTTTTTAACATCTGTAAATCAATAAATATTTTGCGGAAAAAATTCTGGAAAGATGCGGGTTCGAGTCCCTTATGTTGGAGGAATTCTTTCCACAAAACATTTATTGATTTATAGACATTAAAAAGTCTACAGGTAACTCTGAGATTGTCAATTATTGTTTAAATGATTAATAATGTTAAATCGCATGATATGACTTCATTATTTATTTCCATCTTACTCAGCACAATAAAAAAGATATAGTTGCCACCCAAGATAATAGATGGCGCCAAAATATTGGTGCCGAAAATCATGGGAAGAGTGAAAAGTCATACTTAGTGGGGGAAAAGACAGAGCTGGCATTAATTCAATGGTAAAATATTCTGGCATGTTTCTGGAGAGATGTAGGTTTGAGTTCCGTATGTCAGCGAAATTTTTTCCACCAAACATTTATTAATTCTTGACTTAGTGCTTTGCCAGAGATATCACACTACAGTTTTTATGTTTACTACTATTTGTACACCTCTGCCACCTAGTATTTTTTTTTACCTGATCCATATTTTTAAAAAATGTTTTGAACTTCAGATGAAGCATGGATTTTTTTCTCTTCTTTTTTTTTGTTGAGGCATTACATTTTCACTTTTCCTTTAGTTTGATACAGGAGTTACATATGCTTGGTAGCTTAGCAGTGCTATTGTAAGCAACATTATTTTAAGAGTGGTGTGGTTAGAAAAAAAAACTTTTTTACTGACTTGAGAATTGAAACATTTTATATTACAGAGCATTTCTGATATTAAAATATATCTATTTCATACTTATAGGTGTGAGTCTATCATTTTATGCATTTACATCATTTTCATCACTTAAAATAAAGTGCATGACCAAGAGTTAACCAAATGAAACACAAATTATACCATTACAATGAATTTGTACTAAATATATATATTTAACAAAAGGAAAGCTAAACCAATTGTTGGATTGTAAATGCAGACTAGGTGTATGAATTCATTTAAATTTGATATAAAAACTCCATTTATATCAAGAAATCTATTTCTTATTATCGATATAACTGTTGCTACAAATATATTTTTAAACTTGATTTGGATATTTCTTAATATTATATCTTGGTTTCCCAATAGGTCATCCCATGACCAAGTGGTTAGCAAACTTGGTTGGGTCTGAGTCGTGGGTAAGACATGTATGTTTGTGTTGCTTTCTGTTGAGATCTTGCCTTCCTCATAGATCTTCTCTACAGCTTATTACAGGTTCCTGCCAGACCTCTGTGGCAAGTAGTGGCTTTAAGGGGGTATTTATTTTTATTATTAGTTTTGTTTCAATAAAAAACTCTGATCCTTTATCACCTCATAAGATTAAATGTAATCTCAGAATCAGAATGATGAGGATTTCCTGGGCAATGCAACTCTGAGGATATTAGAAATTTTTACCTTCAGTACATCACTTTGTCAGGAAAATCCACAGAGTGCAACAAGCCAAACAGAAAAATGTGCAGTGTGCATTGTAAGAAAAGAAAAAGAAAAAAAAAAACACCAAGAGGCAACTATAAACAGTGCAGTTACCTTGTGCAATACTGGCTCTTATTTAAAATAACACACACACACATACAAATCCCTCTGTTTTAGTGTCATATTTCATCCAGAAAGAAATTTCCTTTACATTGATATTTAACAATTTCTGATCATTAATTTTCCCAGAATTCTTAATTGCATTGCCAAATCCTTTTCATTATATCATTCTGGAAAAGGTCTTACAAAAATTAATCTTTGAAAATTAATTTTACTTTCATAAAATCCAGAATTACATGCTGTTTGATTTGATATATTACATGACCAATATCTGTTCCTTAATTACTTTGTAAAAAGGTGCTTATTTTTTGAGCCAGTAAAAAAACAGCTGGGCATATGGATTCATACCAATTTTTCAGGCTGGACCCTGGAAGGGTTAAAGAACTTCCAAATCACAATTTTGGATCTCAAATCATTTTGTTAAAAATCATAGGCAAAAATAATAATAAGAAAAAATTACCTAGGCCCACAGCTTGAAGCCATGCCTTCTTCTACCATTAGAGCATTGATGCAAATTTCAGCATCTTCTTGAACATCATATAAAACCACTTGTGCCTTCTGCTCACCGGGAATTATTCCTGGATATAAAAAGGTGAATTAAAATAAAAACAATTCAAACAAAAAAAAAAAACTGTACATTTTTATTATTATGCAATTTAACAATATTAGATGAAAAAATATGCAAAAAAATAAATAAATAAAATTTATGGCATATTTTGCTGAAAAGTAAACATTTGAAAACACAAAGTAAATGGGATTAAAATTGTGGAAATCACATTTGAATCAGCAGTTGCAATCCTGTTTATTTGAATTTTTCAGCAAAAGGTCATATTGCAGAAATAAATTACAGATCTGATGGTTGGTTTAATGGTTAGAACACTCTGGCACATATCTAGTCGTGGATTTCCATCCCACACCGATGGCAAAAATAACTTTTCTCTGAGTAAGTATTTATTGAAGAAAACTATGCCAAAATGTCCAATTACCTCGATAAACAGAAAACATTCATTTCCAATTAGAACTTTTTTGTTATTTTTCAGATTTATTACTCTCTAATAGTGGAAATTAGAACTAATGGAAGGTTCATAAAAATGCAAATGAATTGTTATATTTTATTAATATGTCTACAACCCATGAAAAATTTTTCATGTCTCTGCATTCATTCTGACTGCCTGGGAATAAGGGTTCAAGTCATTACTGTCAATGGACCCTTGACAACCACACTCTATCATCAAAGCTTAAAATGCCATTTTCCAACTTTAGGGTATCAAACTATTAGATTTGGAAAATAAAATTGTAATATTATTAGTTACCTATCCAACCCCCTTTTCATTTATCTATTAATACACAAGTTGAATATCAACAAACAGACAGGTAGGCAGAGGCATATAAAAATGACAGCTTTTTAAAAATTGGCTAAAAATGTTTAATCCTATAGAAAAACGTAGTACATTAAAAATTTCATATCCCAATGGATCCTCAATAATCATTTGCTTTACAAAAATGCATTAACAAATTAATCATAAACACTTTAATACATCAAAATTTTGCAGACACTTAAATTTCTATACTAAGTTTTAAAAGAGTGGGAAAAATAATTTTAAAAAAGATTATACCTAAAAAAAGTGCTAAAAATGTTTAAGCCTTATTTCATGATATAATGTATGGCAAGTAGTTTTACCTTGACAAATAAAATATTACTGGGGCATAACTCATAACATGGATGTTATAAGAATTGAAAGCAATATTGAAAGGTCGGAAATTTAAAAAATAAGCTTTTTAAAGAACAGTATCATTGAAACTTTGGAAGAGTTATTGGAGCTGAAAGCATTTATCAGCAGCATTGCTAGTCATAAGAGTTTAAAAAAAAAAATTATTTAAGACACAAATACTGTTCAACACATCATTCATTAAAATAAATGTAACTTTTGAAAGGTGCATAATGATTTCTTCAGTCTTTCTTAATTCTGAGATAAAAAAAAATGTTCAGAATGAACATAGCAGCATCTGCTATTAAATATTTCAGTTTCAACTTTTTAAATATTAAAGGAATATTGTTGTAAATAAAGATTTAGATTTGAACAAGATGTTATCTACAATGACATTTTTCTGTAAAAAGCTACTCCAATCAGCCAATACATTAAAACCACCCTCTACATTATGCAAAGAAGTGCATGTGCAGCCAATCAGTGTCATGTGCCAAGGTCGCGAATGATATATATAATACCTGGGTCAGAGCTCTCGCAAGCAGCATTTCATTTCGTCTCAACATGGGAAAAGCAAAGGATTTGTCTGATTTTGGCAAAGGCCAGATCATTATGGCAAGATGCCTTGGTAAGAGCATCTCCAAAACAGCGACGCTGATAAGCTGCTCACACTATGCAGCAGTTAGTACCTATCAAAGATGGTCTGAAGCAGGTGACACTTCGAGCCATCGACAAGGCGTGGGCTGGCCATGCCTCATTAATGTCAGAGGTCAGTGCAGGCTATCTCATCTTGTCCACAGCAACAAGAGCACTACTGTGACTGACATTACCCATAATTTCAATTGTGGTATAAAGGGTCCAATGTGTTCGAACACACAGTTCATCGTAAGCTCTTGGATATGGGTCTTTGCAGCTGCAGACCCATTCTCACAGCTGTTCACTGTTGTCAATGCTTGCAGTGGGCACATAATCATCAACATTAGACCATAGAAGACAGGAAGAGGGTCACATGGTCAAACGAATCTCATTTTCTGTTACACCATGTGGACTGATGAGCTCGTGTGTGACGTTTACCCACAGAAGCCTTTTCACCTGGATGCACTGTGGGATGGATCCAGGTGACTGGAGGGAGTATGCTGGTCTGGGCAATATTGTCTTGGGGAATACTTGGATCAATTATCCCTGTAGAGCAAACTCTGACAGCTGTCATCTACCTGAACATCGTGGATATATATATACCACGATGTCACCATAAAGTATACCCCTTTATGCTGACTGTATTCCCTGGTGGAGATGGGTGTCTTTCAACAATACAATGCCCCATGTCACACTGCGAAGAAGGTTCAGTAATGGTTCCTAAAACATGATGAGGGATTCCATTTATTACATGGCCCCCAAATTTGTCGGATATGAATCCTATCGAGCATTTGTGGTTTGAGTTGGAGAAACGGGTATGAGCAGCAGCATCTCAACTACATAAGTAGTTGGATGCAGCAGGATCTTCTGTTGCAGTCATGGTACCAAATATCAAGTGACACCTACCAACATCTTGTTGAATCTATGCCTCATTGGGTGAGAGCTCTTTTGGCAGCAAGAGGAGAACCTACATCATACTAGGTAGGTGGTTTTAAGGTTTTGGCTGATCGGTGTATTTTCATAGGGAGCTTTTAATGTGCACTATTCATATAACAGGGAAGTGTAATATATGTTGGAATGTGGTGTTTATGTTTTTATATTCTTTCTTGAATTACTGTTGCATTTATGTTGCAATAAATCAGCTTTTTTATATATCAAGAATATAAATATGTCTGTGTTATCATTAATGGACTTATTAATGATTTGGACATTTTTGCACATGTTTAGGATTCTGAAAATGACTTAGTGAGCAATACAGAAAAGACATGTTAAGGAAAAACTAGTTCTATGAAAAAGCTTTGTTATTCTTTTTAAACGGTTCAGATTTTGAGCAATTCTCATAGTTTAAACTAACTGATTAGTAGTGTCAACACAGCACATTTTAACATAATTTAAATTGCTATTTACTATAATAATAGTAAATTGAAGTTTCATTTTGAAACATGCATTGAAGTTTCTTTTGAAACATCCTAATATTTTGTGGATTTTCAAGCTAAATCATGTTTATGGCATACCTTTGATATGTTTGTTTTGTGTGATTGAAACATGAACTGTTCTACAGATTAGTTAATATTCTGCTCTTACATATTCAAAATTTCTACATAAAAGATGTGTGATATCAGAGTTAAATATAGATACATTGTTGAACATATGTGCACAACATTCTAGTGCATGAGTGAATAGGAAATAAAGTAACATTTGTCAGCCAAATTATCAAGAAATGTTATGTATATAAATTGAAAGAATGAGTTTTTTTAATAGTCTAAATAGTTTTATTACTACTAAAATCAAAAGTTTTTGAATTTCAAACCATCAAAAATATATTAAAATTAATTCAATATGCATCTAGTGAATATTACTACGTTTTACACTGTTAAATGTTTTTGTTAGGAGTTAAATATATTGGAAATCGTGTGATACAAACTGTGAGGTAAGCAGGAAGATTGGAATTACTGCAGGAACATCTAAGAATTTATGGAGAGAGTAGGAAAATAAATTAATGAACTAAATGTCTAAGGCCTTATAATATCTGGCCCTTCCAAAAGTTCATTATGGTGGTGACACTTGAAGTTTGTGTAACCAAGATAGTAGGAGACTTATTGGTTTTGTATACAGAATACTAATTTGACCTCTTGGAAAAGGGGTCCAGCAATCATCTTGAGTTGTAACCACAGGAATCCTTGAACAAGCCTTCTGATAAATGTTTGGCTTGTTTGGAATTTCTGCCACTGCCTTCAGTAAATGGAATAATGGACAGCAAAGAATAATGACCACCTCCATGAAATATGACCATGCTACAACCTCCTAATGGCTCTTCATCATTTTGAGTAACTAAATGTTTTTTGAGACATCATGAAGCAACTGGTTTTTCTGCAATGTCAATATGTAGATTTTTCCAAACTACATGCTATATCACCTAGGCATGTTAAAAACATACATTTATCACTAATGATTATATTTTTATTTACATTTTAGTGATACATGCCACACTTTTGACAAGCAGTTACAAAGCATAAAGCATATAATAAGTAATAAATTTAGCACTATCTTATCAAACATAGTCTTCTACTAATCAAAGTCATATTGCCCCCATTCCCCCAACTTGAACAGTAACTATTACAGAATTGCATATATATCAGAAGCTAGATGTTCGGTCCTTGGGAATTATGGATTTTCGTGGAAAAATTGTAAACACATACTAAAAAGTAATTTTGTTTCCCTATACATTCTCATGAAATAAAGTTTTGCCTCAAGTAAAATATATAGAAATATGTTTAACAGATTAACACTGTCCTCCCTACACTTGGTAATAAAAATTTGCTTCACAATATTAATAAAAAAAATGCTTTATTACGGTATGCTTTCATTGACACTTGCTACTCCTTTTTTCCTTACTCATTGGGGGCGGGGTGGCTCAGTCGGTAGCGCGCCAGTCTCGTAATCTGTAGTTCCCAGGTTCGAGTCCCAGCTGGGTCAGCGTTGAGATTTATCTCCGCAAAAATTCCTCGCCCTGCCCACGGTCAGTAGGGGACACCGATGGGCTTGGAAAGGCCGTCGTCCGTCGGATGGGACGTTAAGCCGTGGCCCCGTGTGCGGGAGAGCCACACCCTGTGCACGTTAAAGAACATGCTGGATGGCCTTGATGGGAGGCTACCATCTGTCTCCCAACAGCTGTTCCAGTGGGTCCCCTCCCCCAACCTTCTCTGAGCCTTCGGGGTCCTTGTGACCTGGCCATTTAGCCCATGATGTGCAAAAAAGTGCCGCTCAGAGGTAAAACAACCCAACCCAAATCCTTACTCATTAACTTATTAGCAAATTTTTTACTTTCAGATTGGAATTTGTAGTCTTTGAGCATTATTATATCACATCCCTGACTACAATTTCATCAACCTCTATTAAAGGATCTTTGAATTATTCAAGCATTTTAGTCCCCAACTTTTGAGCAAGAGGTATAATGACATATGCATAGTTTCTTCCAAAAATATTTTTTTATTTCATAATGTAGCATAATTTTAAAACATTAAACAATAATGCAGTTTTCCAAACCAAGAAAAAGCATGAAACAAAAATACATAATAAAATTTTAGTTCATAGCAAACTCTTTTAGCATACCATGTGATTTCAACATAAGCTGTTTCTTTTCAGCTATTTTTGTCAACCACTGAGAGGCCTGAAAAAGAGAATATTCAAACAGTATTAGTTCATAACTTTTGTATAAAAATCTTTTACTCTTTATTCTTAGTATTAACTACAGCAAGAGATTATTTCTATATATACTTATTTGCATTAAATATTCTTGTACAACACTTCTTGGAATATAAAGTGCTACTTCTGTAAGAACATTTTACCCTTCATGCATATGATTTCAAAAAACAGAAATCAGCAATAAAAACCTTGGTATAATGAAGTTAGGAGAAATGAATTTTGTTCATTAATCTAAATTTTTTCAACATTTTTGCAGAAGAATTTTGCATATTTTCTACTGTGATGAAATGATCAGTTATTAACACCAAAATATTCAACATTTAATTAGGTATATTCAAACAATCAGCTATTAAGACTAAAAGTTAATAATGTCTAATTTAAGTGATTTAGATATATAGGATATGGTTTTGATGCTATCACATGAATACTTATTCAAGCTGATTTAAGAGGTCAAACATTTCTTTTGTTGTAATCATGTGAAGTGTTATATGACAACACAAAGTAACAGAATCTCTATGACACAATCAGAATACATTAATTTATTTTGCACTATGTGTTTGTTGTATATGTGTATGTTGTTTACTAATTAATGTGTTTTGCACTATGTAATTAAAAGTTCTGGATTATCTCTAAATGACATGTTATGCTGGACACTGGGGACAAAATCCCCAACCTCAGAATGGGGATGAGGAAGAATAGCTGCTAGAGACAAATGAAGACTTATCAAACTATTGATGAAGTTTTTTCACAAGTGCAAAGGGATAAAGCTTAACTTAGGTTGTTTTACCTCTGAGTGGTACTTTTTTTTGCACAGAATGGAGTAAATGGCCAGGTTACAAGAACCTCAAGGGCTTGGAGGGTGCAAGAAGAGAACCCACTGAACAGCTGTTAGGAGACAGATGATAGCCTCCCATCATAGCTAGCTAGTGTAGCGTTTCCAAGCAAATTACTATCCCCTTTTGATTGAAGGAAAGGTGGGGATTTAGGGCAGATGAATCTCAATGCTGGCACAGGTGGAACTTGAGCCTGGAAATTGCAGAATACAACTCTGGCATGTTACCGACTGAGCCAACCCTCACCCTGGGTAAAGCTTAACATTTCATCTGAGAGATACCAGCTTTCCCATGATTAACGGATTTTTTTTTTGGCTAAAGAGCAGGGTTTTGATAGTTAATGATATAAGAGCTCAAAAACTGAGGTTCCCAGTTTCAGATACATTTTTCATACAAAACATGTGATTTATTTGATGATAGTGAAGTTCATCAAGTCTAATATTATATTTAAAAATAAAATTTTTAATGATCCTTGAAGAATCTTCTCAAATTATTTTTTTACTTATCTCTGCAAAGCATTTGTACGCTGATGCTCAAAATTTAAGGATATTGTCATATCTCGAAAAATGTATATGTGAATGATGTGAAATGTTACATATATGAAAATATTTATTTATGGAGGAAAAAACAGGGGAAACATTTAACCATGAGCATGCAAATTAGGGTTGCATAAAAGAGAATGTGGCTATGGTTAACCATTCATTTCTGTTCCAGTCAGCTTGGCATTAACTTGGGTAATAATTTGATTTTATCATGTCACAAAGATGCTATATGGATGATTGTGCATGATAAGAGAGCAATAGATAGGATAAAACTGGTCAACCCCAGATCAAGGTGTCCAAGGCCTTAACTGCACAAAATACCATCTCAGGATTTGGGGTGGAAATTTCAAGAATCAGGAATGATTAAGTCATAGATCAGGACAAGACTTGCTCCACAACAGCTCAAGACAACTGCTACCTGTCTTTAACAGCAAGGCAACAGTTTCAAGACATGTTGTATACAGGAGGCTGCATAAATGAGATCTTTATGCATGGAAATTAATAGTTTGTGTACATCTTACCCTCTTCAAGAGTTAAACATGGTACTGACATCGTTTTTGGAGCCCAGGCCAGTGGGCAAATGTGCTCTTCACAGATGATTCAAGATTAAATTTGAACACCAATTCTTGGCATGTGTTCATCTGGAGAGGACAATGAATGTGCCACAGCTACTGTAACACCAGAGAGAGAGAGAGAGACAATTTTGGTGGTGGCAGTGATGGCCAGGGTTGGCATGATGATGATTGGCCACAAAGAGCTTCACTTCTTTCAGGGAGGTACTCTGAGTGCTCATCAACAAAATATAAAGATGACATTCTTGCACCCTATATGAAGCTTTTCAGTATGATCTTGGCTCTACCCTTTTATCTTTATAGGTGATAATTCCTATCCCCATAGGGTTGGGTTGTTTTACCTCTGAGCGGCACTTTTTTGTACACCATGGGCGAAATGGCCAGGTCACATGGGACCCCGAAGGCTCAGAGAAGGTTGGGGGAGGGGACCCACTGGAACAGCTGTTGGGAGACAGATGGTAGCCTCCTGTCAAGGCCATCCAGCGTGTTCTTTAACGTGCACAGGGTATGGCTCTCCAGCACACGGGACCACGGCTTAGCATCCCATCCAACGGGCAGCGGCCTTTCCAAGCCCATCGGTGTCCCCTACTGACCGTGGGCAGGGCGGGGAATTTTGCAGAGATAAATCTCAACGCTGACCCAGCTGGGACTCGAACCTGGGAACTACAGATTACGAGCCTGGCACGCTACCGACTGAGCCACCCCCGCCCCCTATCCCCATAGGACACACTCACATGGGACAATTTGCCTGGAAGTAAAGATACTCATAGGAGGTAATGAGCAACCTGATCCCCAGACCTGAATCTAATTGACAAAATATTGGATGCCCTGGGGAGACAAATTGTAACTTGCCAGCTCTCTTCCAGAACTTTCTGCGAGTTCAGATCTGCACTTGTGGAAGTACACTTTATTACTATAAAACCACATCAATAATACGAGAATGCATTTTGTGAGCTGTATGTGTGTAAAAGTGATCACATAAGGCTTTTATAACAGCTGCTGTCTCATAATTTCAGCATGTCCATTTATGGAAACTCATGTTTTCATATGAAACACTGCATATCACATGATTTTGACATTATCCCACTTGCTGTTACTCAATCATGTCATAATACCTTGGTACATAACATTTAATTTTATTGGCAGAAAGCCATTTTGAGAAATGCACTTTTTGTCCATTATCCTTTAATTGTGGGCAGTAGTGTACAAATGATTAAAATCGACATTACCATATCAAAAAATAAAAAAAAATTATGCCTCAATAGGTGCTTGCCAGAATTCTTACAGGTGCCTGTCAATATAATACAGTATTAGAGAATATCTATGAGGAAGGCAAGACCTTAGCTGAAAGACAGCAGAGTTGCAGCAGAAACATCCATCTTTTATCTGGGAATCAAAAACCAAATCTTTACATCTACAGCCATGCACAAACCACTCAAGCTGTATAAAAGCAGTATTATGTTCCAATGCAAAAATAGTTTAGTAGTCGGAATATTTCTAGTATTTTTTTTTAATTTTAAATCTCTTTTAGTTTAATTATTACATTTTCAACTTTTTTGCTATTAAATGTTAGTTTGCAGTTTTTAGTACATAATATTTTTTTCAAGAAATATTTTTTATCTTAATACAAAGAGTTCAAAATTCAATCAAAGTAAAAATAAGTCTTTATTTAATGCAATAAATATTTGAAAATTTATGGTAAAATATCATACCCCTTTTGACCAATTAGCTTGTTGGTTATAGGTAACATCAGTAAGGCAGCATGGAATTGCCTGTTTATTAAGACGAATAAAACGATCAAAAAGTTTTTTTAAACGTCCATGGTGTACTACTTCTTTGTTTCCAAAGTCCACATACTGAATTTCTACCATACTTCCACCAGGCAAAGCGATCACTTCTGCACGATACCACTGTTTATCCACAGAATATTGTGCTGCACATATCATTCCTGAAATAGAAAATCTAAAGATGAAAATGCACGAATTATTATTAGTTATGTTGAAGTTAGAAGCTACAAAAAATTGCTATAACAAAATCATTTTGGCCAAATTAACGACAATGCAATAATAACTTAGTGAATACAATTGGTCTTAAGCAAGGGTTGCTTTTATTTGCTTTCTACATTTAGGACAAAAGATTTTAGGAACTTCTAGTTTGTACAGGCCTTTTTATATAACATGTCCAATTAAGACTGAAGCCACTACTAATCACTATTTTCCTTAAAGCTAACATAATCAAGACATCCTTCTAAAAAAATGATTAGTATTACTAAACTCTAAATTCTGATATACCATATCAGTAATTAATAAATGTATCTACAAAAAGCAAACACTCACCAACAGTAGGAACGTAAATATTATGCAGAGTACCAACTTCAGCATTGTACACCTTTTGCATTTCAAATATTGCATCACTTAAATATCGAGCTGTGGAAAGCTGCAAAAAAAGCATAGAAATATTATATGAAACAATTAAAACAATAGAGAATACTGTTTTAATTAAAATAATGGAGCAATTTCATTAGCATTAAAAATCAATACTATTAATCTGTTTCTTCTCAGATTTATTAACTAATTTATAACCAAAACCATAAAATTTCATAAGTTATAAATAAAAAAAATAAATACCCCCTCAAGCAGCTGCTTGCCACAGAGGTCTGACAGGAGCCTGTCAGTTTATATGCCAGAGTAGAAGATCTGAGAGGATGGCAGGACCTCAGCAGAAAAACAACACATACAATCACACCTTACCCGGGGTTCGAACCCAGGTCCCTTAGATTACTAGCTAAACACACTAACCACTCGGCCAAGGGACGGGCAATAAGTTATGGTTTAGGAGAAAAAATAAGTTTTACATACAGTATGATTCAGAAATCTGGACAAGTTTACCAAAATGCATAAATATTGAGATGCAAACATTTACTAATATGTAGAATAAAAAAGTCCATATTGCAATGCAAAATAGTGAACCACCACATGGATATTAGTTTACTAATAACAGTATCAATATATGTTTTGATTACATTTGTACTACTAGTTATCAGGCTTTTGAATCATACATTATACATTTTACCTTCAGTAATACTGCTCTATAAGTTAACCTTTACACATATTAAGCAATGTATACATGATAGTCAAAGAGTTTCAGTTGGCATACCTGTTGTACATAGAAAAAAGAAGGACTTTCCACATGGCTTAGAATTATGTTGACTTTAGCATTTGCACGTAATTGTTCAGGAGGCATAAATTGTCTCACAGCTTTGCTTTTTTTGGCTGAAAAATTTAGCAAAGTTTAGAAAATAAATTATATTACTGTCACAATTTTTAATGCAATTTTTTAACATGACTTTCATTAGAATAGATTTAAAATTGAAAGATAAAATTGTCTTGAAATTTTAGCACTCATTGTGGCTATTTTCAAGAACTTTTTTGCAACTGTAGTAGGTGCTATTGATATTTAGTTACGAGTATCCATGTGTTGTGTAAATCTAAACCAGAAGGCATTTAAAGTGGTTCCATCTGTTCCTTGGAACAGGAACACTTTCTGTAATTTTCTTCTCTTTTCAAGATTTTTATCATTGATCAGTTTATTTCATATTTCATCATTGTGATGTATTTGGAAAAATCCTGTTTTGTTTTCTGTTGCTTCCACATTATTTTATTATGCTTCGTAGTAAAGGAAGATGTTTGCAAAACAGAATTAAACACATAACTGCAATATGAAATAAAAATTTATTTTTATTGCTGTGTAGATATTTATTTGATCTTTAAAACAGGATCAGAAAAATACAAAACAGTAGCAAAATATGAAACAGAATGGTGAACAATATCTCAAAAAGAGGCAAAAATTAGTTCTCAAGAAAAGTGAAGGAAGAGTTCTTGATCAGAACAACAGAAAGCATCACTTCAATTTCATATTCTAGCTTCGATTTATTAAATGCATGATGACTATCTTTAAGAATAGCTGCTACATCAGTCACTGAAGAATTTTCAAAGATAGCCACAAAGGATAAGATTTTAAGAAATTTCAAGAAAATTTAATCTTTTAATTTTAAATATAGTTATTTTAATTGTCACAGACAGCCATGAACATAACTATTAATGCCTTACTAATTTTCACTGTTTCATATAACACCAAATTAAAAGAAGCAATTCATGCTTCAATTTTACATCTGGGGCTTCAACTAAAATCTCTTTGATCCACAGTCAAGTATTTCAAACCATTTGGCCATATACTGCAACCTCTGCTCATAACAGATATATGAGCTAAACAAATTTGCGCACCGTCAAAATGATTGCTAATTTTTTTTGTACACACACATATATATACTGCCCTATCAAAATATTAGAAAATTTTCCATGCTATATCAATGAGAACTAACACTGAAGCTCAATAACCTCTAAAATAAGCATTTAATGGAAAAATGTGACTGAAGATTAATTGAAGATCACAATCATATCAATTTAAATCTCAATGTTTAATAGTATTCATTCGGTATTTAAAGTATGAAAGCTGGAATATTTCACAACAGTAATGCATCATAAGACTACCTCAGAAATTAAAACTTAAACAATAAGTATTGTTTCAAATCATTTAATAAAATATATAAACATTATAGAAGTTTGCATAATGATTATTTCAATATTAGATAATTATGTTTTTTTTAAATGAAACAATATAAATTGTTGTTAAATACTCCAGCTTTTATCTCTTTAAATACTGAATTGAATATTGTTGAAAATCACAATTTAAAATAGATTTGATTATGATCTAGAATTAATCTTGTCACATTTTTTCAATGTATATTTTAGAAGTTACAGAGCTTCAGATTGACTTCTTGCTTTTGAAGAATTGCTTCCCATTGACATAACACAGAAATTAATATTTTTTTTTTTTGGGGTGGGGTGGGGGCATGCATACACAGTCGTATCAAAACAATATGACCACCTACCATAGTACATGTATGGTAGGTGGTCTGTAAATGGTAGCTAGGTAGTCACTGGAAGGAGAGCTATGCACCAATCCCCTGTGATGATGCATAGAACCGGCCAGGCCTAGCACCTAATGTCTGACCCCACCTTCTCGTGGTGCGGACTGTTAGTAACTTTCAAAAGAGATACTCTCTTGTGGAAGTGAACGGAAGGGGAGGGCTGCCAGATTAGTGTGGCCTACTGATCTGGACAACTATGGCACTTTTCTTTTTTTTCCACCCTGCTGAGGAGTGGTCAACCACACAGGGTCCTGGTGCTGACCATATAAACCTACTGGACTGGGCAGATATATGGCTCCGAGCTTGATTATGGATCCTGCTGCACTGGTGAGGGTCTGTGTGGCACTGGGAATTTGCTGCACTGGTGAGCTTCTGTGGAGGGAAAATCTTCCGCTGTGTTTTCTGTTTGTTTGTGGATTGACAGCCCCAAGTGAATAGATTCACAGGATATGTTTATCAGCTGGTGGATAATCCTGAGCAGAAGTCATCGCAGGCACCTGAACACTTTGCTTCTATTGGCATCGTCAAATTCTACATTGGAGGAAGTCTTCCAGTGTAGATGGCTTCAGCCTTTAGTAGTGGGGGAACGGGTCTTTGCCCCATGTCTGCGATTAGGGGGCTGTTTGATATTGTCGGCATTCCCTCTCTCAATAAACATAGTTTCTTTAAACATCCCACTAACCATTTTCTCTCCATAGGCAGTTGGAATGTGAGGACTCTGCACAGAGCTTTATCCCTTGATGTCCTCACACAAGAATTCCACCGTTATAATTTAGATATTCTCGGCTTGCAAGAGACCAGATGGACAGAAAAAGGTCAGATTCTTAAAAATAATCTTAAATTTCTCTTTTCAGGGAGGGACGACAATAAGCATCACCAAGGCGTGGGTCTGCTTCTCAGCAGACACGCTAGCGATGCTCTTCTAGGATATGAGTGCATTAATGAAAGGTTTCTTACAGCAAAATTTCAGACAAGCGTTAAAGACTTGAATGTTATCTGCTGTTATGCCCCCACTGAGGATGCCGATGAGAAGGATACGTTTTATGAACAACTTCAGGATATTTTGAATTCTGTCAAGAAAGGAGATATTACCCTTATTCTTGGTGACTTCAATGCCAAAGTTGGTACTAACTCTGACCTTTGGGGAGGAGTAATAGGCCCTTTTGGTATTGGTAGCTGCAATGGCAATGGGCAACGTCTCCTACAGGTAAGTAAACTCAATGGATTCAGAATAACTAACACTTATTACAAACACCGTGACATACATAAGTACACATGGGTTTCACCTGATAGGCTGCATAAGAATATGATTGATTACATATTAATTAACAGCAAATGGGCTAGTTCTGTTAGGAATACCAGGGCATATAGGGGAGCTGAAATTGGATCTGAAAATTACCTTGTAACATCTGACCATTACCTTGCAACTTAAACTTAAAAAGTGTTGTGCTAGGGTTAAAAACTTTACTTTTAATACTGAAGCTCTGAAAGATCCAGTTATAGCCAAAGTTTACCATGATAGGTTACTTAGTCATTATGACAGTCATGGTTTGCTTACTACTGAAGTTGAGGAAGAATGGGATCATTTTAAACAGGCTTTTTTGGACACTAACAGTACTCTTTTAGGAAAAAAGGAGCAGAAGAGGCAGAATTATCAGAGTGATAAGGCACTTGAGCTTATTTCGGAAAGAAAGAACTGCAGGAATGTCTTTAATCAGTGCCCTACTAGTCCTAACAGAAAGCATTACAGAGAACTTAATAAACGTGTAAAAGATCAGTTAGCTGCTGAAAGAATCTTTGGCTTGATGGTTTGGCTGACAAGGCCGAGGAAGCGGTTGGACAGCACAACAGCAGAGAGCTGTACCAGATAGTTAATGTTTTGTGTGGTAGAAAACGGACAGGCATACAAGGATTGAAGGATAAACAAGGTAAGGTTATAGAAGGGGAGGATTCTGTCATGGCTAGGTGGGCTGAGCATTTCAGTGATGTTCTAAACAATGTAGTTAGTTCTACTCCCATTGTTTGCAATGATGATAGATGCATTGGTGGCTTTAATGTTGGCCCTATAACACAATCTGAAGTTATTTTGGCTGTTTCTAAACTTAAACTTCATAAATCCCCAGGGGTAGATGAAATTACTACGGAAATGCTTAGAGCTGGGAATGTTTCGGTTACCACTTGGATGACTGAAATTCTGAATATCTTTTATGATAAAGGCATGGTTCCTAAGGATTTTACCAGAGCTATTGTTATCCCTATTTTCAAAAAGGGTGATCGCAGTTCTTGTGATAACTATAGGGGTATTAGCCTACTCTCCGTTCCAGGTAAAGTTCTTTCCATGATTGTGCTTAATAGAATTAAGAATCTGGTTGACAGTCAATTGCGTGATGAGCAATATGGATTCAGAAGTGGTAGGGGATGTGTGGATCAGATATTTTCACTTAGGCTGATTCTTGAGAAATGTTTAGAGTTTCAGAAACCTTTGGTTGCTAGCTTTGTTGATTTCAAAAAGGCTTTCGACTCTGTTGATCGTCATAATTTGTGGTTGATTGTGAGATCATATGGTATACCAGACAAGTTAGTTAACATTATGAAAGCTCTCTATAATAACACTGAGTCGTGTGTGAGAGTTGGTAAGGCTTGTAGCAATTGCATTACTTCTGGTGTTCGACAAGGGTGCATTTTGTCTCCTTTTCTCTTTAGCTTGGTTATTGATTATGTTATGCGAAATTCACTTCAAGGGAAAGATTTTGGCCTTAAATGGGCTGGAGATACGAAAATTTCTGATTTAGATTATGCTGATGATTTGGCCCTTTTAGCAAATGATGTTGATGAGATGAACTCTTTCATTCGAGCTGTTGATGAGACTGGTAGTAGAGTAGGTTTGGTTATAAACAGAGAGAAAACTAAAGTGATGAAAATTGGTCAGGCAGGCTGTGATTCAGTTAATCTGACTGGTTGCACTCTTGAGCAGGTGTCACAGTTTAATTATCTTGGGAGTTATGTAACAGATAATGGTGATGTGCAACATGAGATTAACAGACGAATAGGGATTGCTGCCGGGACTTTTAAGAACCTATGGAGAGTGTGGAGAAATAGGCATATACACCTAAAGACTAAAATTAGACTGTATAATAGTTTTGTTCTTTCTAGGGTTAGTTATGGTAGTGAAACTTGGACACTTTGTAAACAAGATAACAGGAAACTAGATGCTTTTGATTCCAGATGCTTACGCAGTATCTTGGGCATTAGGTGGTTCAACTTTGTAACTAATGATGAGGTTAGGCAAAGGAGTCTGCAACCTCCTTTAAGCAGCATATTGTGCAGAGAGAGACTCCATTGGTTTGGCCATGTTGCCCGTATGAATAATTATAGATTGGTGAATAGGGTTATGAACAGTGTGCCTAAAGGCCTCAGAAAGAAGGGGAGTCCTAGGATGCGGTGGGCAGACAATGTCAAACAGGACCTTGTTAGAATTGGTGTGCAGTGGCCAGATGCAGTAGATGTAGCCCAGGATAGACTTGCTTGGAGAACTAAATTGCACGGTCTGGTTGGACCTCCGTAGCCCATGGCTGCTTGAGGAGGAGGAGGATGATGAGGTGGTCATATTATTTTGATACGACTGTGTATAAGCTGTTCTCAGATTAGAGTTTTGATTGTGTGAGTGCACATATGAAAATACTGTTGGTGCCCCTAAATAAAAGTTAAAATCTCTTTTACGATATTTTCTGTTTCAGTACCATATTAGAAATTTCATTTGCATATTGGACCTTCATCACACTAAATAATTTTTTGTTTCTTCAATGAAAGCAGAGGAGGATTTTAGATTTTTTATTATGTTTGAGAAAATCTTAGCATTTTTTAAGATTAGTTTTTAGTTTTTACCCTTAGTTTTTAATAAAAATGCAAATAAAACTTTTGTAATGTCATTCTCTTGTAATATTATTCATTAAAAAAAATTTAACCACTTTTATAGTTGATGCCTTACATTTACAGGTAGCATTTGAAGTATCCCTTATCAGTGTCCAGCAGTAGTCTGCTAGCATGCTTGGGCTCTGCCTTTTTCTTTTTCTGCTTTTTCATAGCACAAATCCTCTGAGGAACCTTTCCTCATGCTCATCATATAATGGCTTTAAGGATTAGCTAATGGCTAAAGGGAAAAAAGTCTAAATGAGAGTTTTAAGAATATATATTTTAGGGCTATTTTATACCCCAACTGCTTCATAAGTTTTAAGAATCCATGAGAAAGGCATAATTTGGAGACCTAGGTATGGTCTAGTAGAGCACCAGGTGCAATGGCTCAGTCCGTAGCATGGCAGGTTCATAATCTGCAGATTTGGGGGGAAGCTATCATCTGTCTCCCATCAGCTGTCCAGTGGATCCCCTTTCCGAACCTTCTCTGAGCCTTTAGGGTCCTTGTGGTCTACCCATTTAGCCCACTGTATGCAAAAAAAGTGCTGCTCAGAGGTAAAACAACCCAACCCAGGTACTTTAATAGAGTCAACTATGATCTCTGAACCTGTTTTAATGTTTTAATTTTCGGGTTAATTTTTTGTAGCCTGTTAAATATTCCAGCTTTCATTACTCTTTGAATGCTGGACAAATATTATTTAAAATCAAGATTTAGAGAGATTTGATTGAATTTATAATTCATATTTTTCCTCAAAAATCACATTAAAGAAGTTACTGAGCTCTGATTGTGATTTCCTACTGAAATAGCATGAATTGTTTCCGATTTTCTGCCTAGTACCTGTAGTGTTGTCCAGGATGTAAATTACCACTTTCAAAGTTTTCTGATGCACTAATTCACATTCATACAAAATATTATTGAAGCTACTGACTTTTATGATCTAGTGTAATTTGTGGATTCACAAAAAACTTATTTAAAATCCCTTTTCCTTATTCTTAGAAATCCATTCTTTTAATAGATACATATTTTGTATTGTTTTTTTTTGTAACTTTTACAAAATTCTTATTCACACCAAGTGTGATATGGAACATGGCAAATTATTTAAAATTCCATAAGCTGCCAGTGAGAGAATTTTTTTAACTTGGAACTGAAACTTGCTAAGGGGCTTTTTTTAAATTTTTTTTTATTGACTTCACAGTGGCTTTTTTCCACTTGACTATTCCACTCACAAAGAATCATAATATATTATCTGGACAAATGGCTTAGCTAATGGGAAGCTATTAAACAAATGTGTAAGCAGATATTGATAGAGAATACATGTTTCTTCTGTTGTGTGGTGACAATAACACATGAACTAGCTACTACACAGGCTACTGACAAAGTTTTATCTCCATTTTTGACAGATTTTGGCTCTGTGTAATTTCACAGATGCTTGGCTGAATGGAACCAAATTTCCTAAGAAGGTTCCCTGTGTCATGTTGGGTATTAAAAAAAACCAAGTACCTACTTGTGATGGGACAGGGTTAATGTCTTTATTATGAATCTGGTGGATCTGGTAATTTTGGTGGGAATTGTGAAAGTTACCAATGGAGAGGAGAACAACATTTGGTAAGCTGTAGCTACTGTAGTAATAGTTTGCTATGCTAGACACATGCCAAGAAGCATTATGACTTTTCTTTTAGGAAGTTCATAAACTGCTGATGAAAGACTTTTTTTAACTGAATCTTGCTGAAGTAGTAAATTTTTTATGTGAAAGTAGTGGCTGCCCACACACAAAAAATAAGACTTTTGGTTAGATTATATATCAAGTTTCTTAAAAACAGTACGTAATAAAAAAATTTAAGGTCTTTTTACAACTGGCATAAAAAATAATCACCAAATTTCTTCAAAAGAACAAAATCAATGTTGAATGGTGTATTACTGAACCAGTAAATAAGTGAGCTATATATTTTCAATATATGTAGTACTATTCTGCTTTACTACTTTATTTGTACTCATAAAAACATAAATATATAAAAAAAAAACAGAATAAATTTCATTCCATTATCTCTATAATACTAATGGGTAAAAAACTTTGTTCAATTAGCAATAGTTTTGAATTAAAATATATTACAGTCTTGGCACTTACACTTTAATGTATTCCCAGAAATAAAACAGCCCAACTCTAAAAAGACTAGTGCATCTCTGACAGAGACAGGAATATCATTTGAAATATCATTAGATGCTGGTTGAGAAACGTCTACATAAAATACATCATTCCGTTGTTCTACCACCTATAAACAGTTAAAAAAACTACTGAAATAGGAAAAAAACACACACATATATATAGTAGAGAAAAATTCAAAGTTGTATAAAAAAATTATTCCTCAAGCAGCCCACTTGCCACAGAGGTCTGACAAGACCTTATCAGTAAGACATGCCCCAAAAGAAGTTCTGTGAAGGACAGACATCAACAGAAAGGCAACATATATCAGAAACCCTCCATGACTTATTCAATATTTGAGCTGCTCGATTTTCAAAAAATTCATTACATACAATGTGCCAAAACTACTGGCACCAGCATAGAAGCTAAAACATTAGGCAATTAAAAAAAAAAAAATCACACATAGTATACAAGTTGTATTTCAAGAAATACATAATTTAGTGTTAACTTAAAAAAAATTTTTGTTTTTAAAACTGTTTTGCAAATATTTTAATAATATAATTGCTAACTAAAATTATCATTAATATTTTTAAGATGAGAATCAAACAGATTTAACTTTTGGTTTCACTATATGTCATCACTCACTATGCATTCATTTGTAGAAGGTGAAAAAAGGAAAAATTATATTTTTTAATGTAATAAATAATATCTCTATAAGGTATGGAGTAAACATAGTAAATAGTACAAATACAAGTTTGAAATTAAAAAAAAATTAATTTTGCAATATAACTGCAGTCTACACTTAAATATTTAGAAACAATCTAGTAGGCAACAAAGAGTTTCATATTATCAGGTAACCAAAAACGTTCATGTGGTTTTTGAGGTTGTAAAATGAAACCATAAGCAAAAAGTGAATACAGATATTTTATTCAGGGAAATAAGCAGCAGCACAATCTATAAACCTTTCCCAATGAGATACAAGTTTGTAAATGCCACTCCAGTAGAACTGCCAATCTTCAGAAAAAAAGAAAGTAACCAACTCTATTTCCAGTGGTTCTCGGTTTAGAAATTGTCGGTTGCACATATGATTGTCCAGTGCTAAGAAAAGATGGTAATCAGATGGCATGATGTCTGGGGAATATGGAGGGTGGGGTAGAATTTCCCAACCGAGGCTGCGTAGCTTGTCACGGGTCACTCACACTCTGTAAGGGCAAATGTTGTCCTTCAGGACAACAAAGTCTTTGTGATGAACAAGTGCAGATTGTTTTTAGAGCAGTGTATCTGCAACCCATTGTAGCTGTGCCAAGTAGATGTCTGAATGATTGTTTGACCAGTGGCCAGAAGCTCATAATGAACAATACCAGCTGTAGTCCACCAAACACACAACAAAATTTTCTGTTGGTGGATCCTGGACTTTGGTGTGTGGTACAGCTTCACTGGATGACAACCAATGATAAGAAAGTTTGATATTTCTAAAGACTAGTGGTTCTCAACCTTTTATGCTTCACATACCCCCTGAAAATGTGCATGTAACTGGCGTACCCTTGTATAGATAGATAAAACTATGGTTATAGTATAACAATGGTAATAAAATAAAACATATACATATATAACATATATCTAGTGACTTTGGAGCTCTCACGGTGTACCCCAAAAAAATTTACCCCCAAAGGGGTATGCTGTCATCACGTCAATAACCTGTCCAAAAATAGCTCATTCTTGTGGCATGAAAGCAGCAATGAGCAGATCGTAAGCCACTGGAGTTTGTTGTCAGCAGTCAGTTCATGTGGAACTCATTTGCTCAGCTTCCAGACTTTTCCTAGCTGGCATAAATGCAAATGAATGGTTTCATCACTTATATGGAGCCTTTCTGCAAGCTCTTGGTACATCTGACATGAATCCAACTCGATGCTGGCCTTCAGTTCATTGTCATCAATGACAGTCGGTCTTCCTTTGCAAGATTTATCTTCAAGTGTCTCACTGCCTGATGCAAATTTTCTGAACCACTTTTAGGCTGTCCGTTCACTTACTGTTCTCTCCAAATGCTGTACATATCTTGCAGCCTGCTCATGCTGCTTTAGTTCCCAGTTTCAACTCATAAGGTAAGCATGCTCAAATAACTGTATTCGATGCAGATGTTTTCATTATTCTTCCCAATTTCACTGAACAGTTTTTCACACTTGCTACACATCAACTGATTCAGCATGACACGTGATTTCGACTGTGTATTAATGCATGCACATCACTTGCAATTGTGTTTACGTACTTTTTGTTGAAATGCTAACATCAAAAAACGGCACAAACTTATTTGGTTACCTGATACATGTAGCAGTGAAGTATGCTAATGTAGCAGTTGTAAAGGATGAGTTTTATTACTTTAACTAGAAGTGAGTATATATTGCTATCCACTTTCTATAATTTGAACAGCAATTTTTCCCTCTAGTTATCTCAGTATTAATATAGGTTAGATGAAATTATTGCAATGATTTGTAATACTAATGATGTGTAATACTGTTAGTTCTTGCTGTGGGGCTGCTGACTTGCTGTATTTTCCTGGTGGAGTAGAATGCTCTTGGAGAGAATCAGCAGAGAATTATTTTTGTGTTAATGGTGTTACAGCACCAGTAGCTAGCTATTTGGCTGAAGATGCCAAATGGAAGTTGGCTGCATCTGTAATGGGATAATTGCTGTGGGGCTTCTTGCTGTGGGGCTGCTGACTTGCTGTATTTTCCTGGTGGAGTAGAATGCTCTTGGAGAGAATCAGCAGAGAATTATTTTTGTGTTAATGGTGTTACAGCACCAGTAGCTAGCTATTTGGCTGAAGATGCCAAATGGAAGTTGGCTGCATCTGTAATGGGATAAGAACATTGGAAATTGACCTTGATATAGTGATCACCAAGAGAGCAGAAAATATTTGGTCTTGGAAAATGAAGTAATGTGTTCGGTTGGGTTGTTTTACCTCTGAGCGGCACTTTTTTGCACACCATGGGCTAAATGGCCAGGTCACATGGACCCCGAACGCTCAGAGAAGGTTGGGGGAGAGGACCCACTGGAACAGCTGTTGGGAGACAGATGATAGCCTCCCGTCAAGGCCATCCAGCGTGTTCTTTAACGCGCACAGGGTATGGCTCTCCCGCACACGGGGCCACGGCTTAACGTCCCATCCGACGGACGGCGGCCTTTCCAAGCCCATCGGTGTCCCCTACTGACCGTGGGCAAGGCGGGGAATTTTGTGGAGATAAATCTCAACGCTGACTCAGCTGGGACTCGAACCTGAGAATTACAGATTACGAGCCTAGCACGCTACCGACTGAGCCACCCCCGCCCCAATGTGTTCGGTAGGTGCCTTCACTTTGAATATAATTTTCAGCACTTTAGGGGCAATTTTGACAGAAAGTTTCGGTTACGACACATTTCATTGACAAAATTTCATCAATATCATCAGGTAAGAAGAATCCAGGGCTCAAAGTTTCAATTGATTTCATGCTAATGGAAGAGAAGTGATTTTGGCATAAGAAAGGCGCCAGCTAGTTTAATGTTCATTATTAAGTTTTCAATACAGTATAATAAAAATGGGTTGGGGAAGAGACTATAATTTAATATTGCAGTGTTGAAATATGGAGGTGATTGTTTATTATGGCTTGGGCCAATGCAGTTTGGAAATTGTGATGTTGAATGTCTAGCTCATACTAGAATTCAAAATCAAGTTTTAAAGGGAAGTACCAATCAAAACTCCATAATCCAGTGATTCCTCTAAACTAGCAGTCTTTGATTTGTAATCATTTCTATGAACTACATATGGATTTACCAATCATAAAGAATAGTGTTTGATATTGCAATCTACATAAATCCATCCATTATACATGATTCAAATAATAGATCAATTTTAATAAATTTTTCTGAAAATATGCAAATTAAATACTCTAAAATACATGCAATAGTTATAATACTGATTCATTACACATATGTAAATCTAGTTAGTTCTAGATTGAATCTAAATTTGGAAATCATTACACACTTGAACTTTTAGCTGAAATATCAGCAAAGTTTTTATAGTTTGGTATTCAGTATTTTTGTTGTATATCATTTTGTGAAAAGATATACAATCAAATAAAATCTCTACAATTAATTTAACAGCTTTCAAAGATAAACCAGCCAATTGTGATCAACAGGTTGGCAATCTCAAATATAAAAATTAAGCATTCAAATAAACAAAATTCATGTTTCGTTTAAAAAAAAAATTTTAAAAGTATTATAATTTACAGAAAATAAATCAAGTAATAAAACACAACTAGCCTGCATGAAAACTTGTTTGTTTCCCACAAACTTTGCAAACATTTTGACAGCTTCATTTGACCAAGTGTCCTAAAAACAATAAATATTATTTCATTTTCTTTTGCTCTAATCATAAACAGATTTCAAGTGCATTTTTCAAATTACAATAAAAATGCAAATTAAATTCTTAAAAAATAATATGTTTAACATTATTTTAATATACTAAGAATATGCTCACATTTGTAATTAAAAACATATCAGTAGTTTTGTATACAATACTGACTCATGCATTTTTCCTTGATATTTGCATTTCAGAAAAATATAGGTGGAAACATGGAATTTTTTTTCATTCTGAAAGTGCAAGAATGCTAAAATTGAAAGGCGAGAACGAATTTCTAAAAGAAAAAAAAAATCACTAATTTTACACTAAGTGTATAATTGGGGAAACAAAAATACTACTATTATGGTCTTACTTCTTTCATTATTACTAAAAAATAACACAGAGTATCTGGTTTTGAAAGCTCAAAACCAAAAAAGTTCATGGTTAATGTATCAGCATTTGCACAGAGATATTTATTCATTTCTGGTATGGAGGGCATTCAAAAAGCTCTTGACACGTGAGTATATATTGCTACACACTTCCCATAGTGTGAACTCTTTCCTCCAAAATAGCAGATTTGCACTCGTTCCTCCAAAGTTAACGAGCTATGTCTTGTTTGCAAGCTTGTCTAAACTTGACATTACATGTCAAAAACATAGGCTGTATCATCATTTCTCTCTTCGCTGGCAGCAAGTAAATTTCAGTCAATGAAATCTGTGCATTGTTGCTATGGAGATTAAATAAAAATAGGGAAAGATTTTACATTTTCACAAGGATGCAGCTTGGGGACAACACAGAAAAATATTCATGCCAATTTATCACTAGTATGTCAGCATTTAAAGTTCTGAAAGTTCTGTGTCAAATGGGTACCCCACAAATTGACTAGAATTGACTTGTGCAAGGAGCTGCTGGCAATGTTTGAACCTAATGGCAGCAAACAGTTAAAGACATTGTCACAGGTGATGAGATGTAGTTTAATTACTATACAACTTCCAGACAGATTGGCACCTATGTTTGGGTTGTGGAAGATGCAAAGCATTCCCAAATCCTCCGACAAGACTTTTGCTCAAGGAAGAGGATGTTCAAAATTTTTTCAATTCCCATGGAATGGTAGCCGTGGACACCTTATCTGAATAAATAACTATAAATGGCCAATACTACATCAACATTGTTTGCCCAAAATGGTTAAGGAGATGAAGGAGCAGTATCCAACAAAAGGTGTGTCAAGGGTTCTCCTTCTTTGTGACAATGCCAGGGCTCACAAAACCTGGCAAGTTACAGTCTATCTGTAGCAGGAAAAAATCAAACAGTTGCCCATCCTGCATATTCACCTGATCTTGCAATATTCAATTTTTGGTTGTTTCCAAAAATTAAAAAAGAACTTGCTGGGAAAGACTTTTTCAAGGGTGCAGCCTTGCAAAATGTGTTCATTCAGAGTTGTGAAGTATTCCCCAACAGGAGTACCACCAGGCATTCCACAATTGGTGTAGACATCTGCAACTTTTCACAGATGCTGTAGGAGAGTACTTGAAAGACAGTAAAACTTTTGTTAAGGTAAGTGCAATGGTTTTTGCTCTGCATATGCACGTCAAGAACACTTTGAATGCCCCTCATAGTAAACATACTTTAAAAACATTAAACTATTTTCCATGTTTAGTCTTTCACTGGTCCCAGAATGGGACCCACTGATTCTGCTAAAAGACAATGCATATTAATGATAAAAGGTCAGCATCAATTTATTTTTTTGATGGTCAGGCACATTTATTTCATGGAGGAATATTAATAATGTTACTTCAATGGGAAAATTATACAATAAAATGAACTCGATAAATCTATACTGGTTTCCATAAATTAAGGAAAATCCCAATGCTAAATCAATGGGAAGCTAATGTAACTCTATAACTTCTAAAATAATTTTTTTTTTGTTTTGAAAAATGTGATCGCAGATAAAGATCTCAAGCAAATAAATCAATATCACGATTTTCAACGATATTCATTCAGTATTTAACGAGTTATGGAAGTTTGAATATTTAACAACAGCAATGCCAGTCTTAAGAAACTTATACAAAACTGAAGAATAGTGAAAGAATTCTTTACACAAAATTCTAAAATACAAACTTATTTTATTAAACACTTTGATACAATATTTATTACTAACTTTTAATTAATCTCTGAAATCAATTTTTGTGGTTGGCATTGCAACTGACGAATATTGTTGAAAATCGAGATAAAGATCTCAATCAAATAAATCAATATCTGCAATCACATTTTTCAAAACAAAAAACTTATTTTAGAAGTTATAGAGCTTTAATGTTAGCTTTCTATTGACTTAACACAGGGATTTTCCTTGATTTATGAAAAAAGTGTATATTTCATTTACTTCATTGAATTATCTTGTAAAAAAAAGATGGGAAATGCAAAAATAATTGTGTGTTTGGTTTCATCTTTGCTGAGACTTAAAAGCTTTTAAAATATAAAACAAATGCTATTTTTAAATAAACTGAAATAATTTCATAATTAATATTGTAAAATTGTAATTTTTAAACAAATTTTTTACCATTGTTGTGAAGTTAAACTTTTTCATAGCGGAATCTAATGCAAATTGATCTGGAAAGGTTCAATCTCAATTTCAGTGCTTGAAGAAACTTTGTTTTGAAAATTTTTTTTTTAATTATTCCCACTTTTCTTCAGTTCTTATTTTTCAGTTTTTATTTAAATTATCCTGTTTAAAAGCAAAATTAATTTTTGTGATATTACTACTGTAGTCTTAGTTTATTATTCCAAGTATATGCATTGTTTGCATAAATGACTAAATTAAAAAAAAAAACTATATAATAGAAATATTATGAATTATTGATTTTAAAAAATAATACTTTAGAAAAGATAAAATAAATTTTCTTTTAAAATTTTTATTAGAATTAAAATAGTAAATACAGTAAAACTGCCCAATTTTAAAATAAAACGCTTATAAAATTTTACCTTTGTTTTTCTTAACCACAAATAAATGCTCTTTCTTTTGGTATACAACATAATATGATCTATTTATATTGATTGGATATTTGACAAAAAAATTCTAAAGTTCACTTTCTTGTTTGACTCGGCACAGTGGACAAAGAGTCTGGACATTTCTCAAAGTATATCATTAAGGGATATAATTACAGAGAAAAGTAATTTTTCTGTTCGAAGTAACCCCCCCCCCCCCCCCCCGTTATTCTGAAAGAAATGTCCTTTCTATAACATATACACTGCTCACAAAAATTAGGGGATATTTC
This sequence comes from Ryuthela nishihirai, assembly GCA_038380435.1. Lineage (NCBI taxonomy): Eukaryota > Metazoa > Arthropoda > Arachnida > Araneae > Heptathelidae > Ryuthela > Ryuthela nishihirai. The sequence continues at coordinate 47,527,027 of JAWZYU010000024.1, read as the reverse complement.
AAAATGAATTTGAAGCGATGAAATATCCCCTAATTTTTGTGAGCAGTATATATATATATATAATTATTTAAGCCCATTAAGTTTTTTTTAAATAAATTTTTATTTGCATTGCTAGATCTTTTTTACTACACCACTCTAAAAAGAGCCCTATTAAAATACACTTTTAATTTTTGTTAACTATTTTATTTTCATAAAATCCATAATTAAATGCTGTATAATTTTGTATAAACAAGCCTTATTTCATTTCATTAGATATTTGGCAAAAAAATTCTAAAATTCACATAAAAAATAAATACCCCTTTAAGCAACTGCTTGCCACAGAGGTGACAGGAGCCTGACAGTTTAACACACTATAGTAGGTCTGTGAGAATGGTGGGACCTCAGCAAAAAAAAAATCACAAACATCCATGCCTTACCTGGGGCTCAAACCCCCTATTCTTTGGATCAATAGCCAAATGTGCTAACCACTCGGCCATGGGATGGCTAAGAGTTCCTAAAATTCATTTTTTTTTTGACTGAATACAGTTTAAAAAAAAGTCTGGCCACCAGATACAATTTAGTAAGTGTTAATGCAGAGACATGTACTGTAGTCACATGATTTCAGAAATATGCAATTGTAAAGAGTAAATCATAAAGCTAATTTAAAATTAGTTCAGCTGATTTATATTATTGCAAAGTTGAGCCAAACTTTCATCACCATGAGAAAATTTGCACAAAAATAGATAAGAATAATGTCTTTTGCAATGCTATAAAGAAAGTTGTAAAAAATAAATAAATACCTCCTCAAGCTGCTGCCTGTAAGGGTGGATGTTTGTGTTGTTTATCTGCTGATATCTTGTCTGACTCACAGATCTTCTACTATGGTGTATAAACTGATAGGCTCCTGCCAGACCTCTGTGGCAAGTCTGACAGGAGCCTTCAGTTTATATGCCATAGTAGATCTGTGAGGCAGGCAAGATATCAGCAGATAAACAACACAAACATCCACCCTTACGGGGGATTCACTTACCCAGGGTTCATACCCAAGACCCTTTCATCAACAGTCAAGCAAGCTAACCACTCAGTCACACATATAAAAAATTAGGTAACTAATTGTCAGTAATATGCATCAATTACAACTGTGGATATTATACTCATTTTCTCCACATACAGTAATTGGATTTATACAATACAATAATTTTTCTTACATCTTGAAGAGGGGAAATATCCCATAAACTGCATTCCATTGCCATACCAGGTAAATTTAAGAAACGAGTTTGAATGTTGCGCAGCCTAAAAAGATAAGAAGAAAAAAACATTAAGCAGAAGTTAATAACTCACAATATAAGCAATTGTTACTCAATACTATAAGAAATAAACTAATTATAAAGGTCCCCATCACTTATATTCCAGATGTTATTAAGATAATTCTTATAATTCTTTTTAACACAACTTATAAATAATAAAAAACAAATCATCATATGGAAAGCTAAAACTGTGCATGCATATATAGTTGCTAGGCATAAATTGGAAAAAGAGCCACACACTATTCTCTATAATGATGCAAAGAATTCCAGGCATAGCACATGAAGTATGAGGTTGCTTTCTGTTCTTCTGGTAGAGACAGAACCATTTAATGGAAATATTCTCTCCTCTTAAGAGGCACAGACCATGCTGAAAAGTGGTCAATATCACAGGTCTGCACACTAAAAATTTAATCAAAGAGGACTGTCTATTTTATGGCTTCAAATATTGGATTTGGGACATGCAATGGTCATCCTATGTTGAAGGAGAATCTTCTGTATTTTTCGTTTATTTGAAATGCCAGCCCCAAGGTAACAGATATACATAATATTTTATCAGCTGGAGGATTCTGATTGGACTATCCGTAGGTCAGCTGTTAGCAGACGGAAGACTTTTGTCAAACCATCCAGTATGTTCTTCAATGCATACGGAGTATGCTCTTCTGCACATGGGGTCTACAACTTAATGTCCCCTCTAACAGCCTTTCTAAGTTCAAGTGTCCTCTTTTACACCAAAAGCATCATGGGGAGAGGAGCAGAAGCAAATTTCAGTGCTGGTACAGCTATGACACAAACTTGGGAACTGCAGATTATGAACCTGGCATGTTACCAACTGAGCTAACTCCCACTCTGCTTGGTTAGGGAGTTCTCTCTCAATATTTCAAAAGTTTTCAACTGAGCTACTTACCATTTTCTTACAATAGCTATGTGGAATATGAAAACTCTAAGATTAATTACTTGATGTCTTTGCATAATTCCAACAATAGAACTTAGACATTCTAGATTGCAAGTAACCAGATGGCAAAGGCCATAATATAAAAACAATCTTAATTTCCCTTTTTAAATTCAGATGATGACAAACATACATTGGGGAGCAGAAATGTTGCTCAATAGTAATCAACTGCTTTCAATCATCTTATATAAGGAGCAATTCAATTGGATTGGTTATATTGCCTGCATGCAGGGCAGTTTAGAAAATAAATTTATGAAGAATATTCCTATGGGCTAAAGTGCAGACCTGGAATAAGGTGAGTGCAGGAAATTTTAAGAATTCAGTTTCAGTGGCTAAATATAATAGCTGTTCATGGAGAACTAAATTACCCAATCTGGTTGGACCTGTATAACATCCATCTGTAATCATTAACTTCGAATACTTAACATATAAATAATACAGCAATCTTCCAGTATGTGTGGGTTGTTGCCTATATTTGATTTCATTTTGTTGTTTTTTGCTCAAAATGCATCCTATTTTTCTGAGATCAACTTAGCATATTATTGGATCTAGTGGCATGACTATCAGAGAGATGTTCCCTCCTAAATGAGAAATCCTTTTTAACATTACAGTAAAGGAGTACATAATAGAGATCAACCCAAAGTCTTCCAAATTTGGATATTGGTTACTCTAATGTTTGGATTGCTTTTATGATTGCATTTACCCCATTTCAATGCAACAACTATAATTACAGTAAATAAAGATGACTGTTAAAAAACAGTATTTAATGCTAGTGATAGAACTAAAAAAATAAATTCACTTTGATGAATGGATGTAATAGAAAACAAAGGAACACTATCAAGTGCCAGATGGATGATCAGCATTGTGTAACATGCCTAAATATTTTATATTCTTCATTGTGTTTATATCTTACGGTTGAAATGTTTTTTTGTAAGAATTCACATCTCCAACTATACCATGGGAGGCTATGGGTTTTACAAAATGCGTCTGATCTTATAGTAAAAGATAGGTGTACAGTGAAATTTCCAGTGTTTTTGAAACAGAAAATTGGATATTGTACCAACAAAGACACTAAAAAAATCAGAAAATGTGAAGTTCAGTTTCAGTGTTTTCGAGCATACCAAATTAGGAGTAAACCTATAGCATTTTAATACTCAAATAGGTCAACTTTATTCAGACCAATTTTGAAAATATTTCTTTACTTATTTGCTTCAAACAATTTTAGTCTTTTTCTCACTGACCATTAACATATCGGGCTTTAAATGATGAACTCTGTCTGGTAACCAATTAAATTTTTGAGGTATTTTCAGCACCCAAAGAAAAACTTCAGAACTTTATTATGATGTATATAACAAAGAAAAATAAATCTCATTATATACCAAAAGAAAGTGCAACTAATTCTGAGCAGTAAAATGCAAGAAATTCTAAAATAATACTTTAGAAAAATAGCCTTAAAAATGTTTTTTGTAAGAATTTACATCTCCAACTATACCATGGGAAGCTATGGGTTTTACAAAATGCATCTAATCTTATAGTAAAAGATGGGTGTACAGTGAAATTTTATATTCGAAATTTTACATAAAAAAAATTAGTAGTAGAATTTTATGGTATATATATTTTAACCTTAGTTATATTTTTCTTTAAATTAATTTTACCTTTTTCTAAATTATTTAATTATATATAAAAAAAATAAGTTACACCTAAAGCAGTTGCTTGCCACAATATGACAAGAGCCTGTCAATATAATACTCCATATAGATCTACGAGGAAGGTGAGACCTCAGCAGAAAGAAAACACCAGACAATAAACATTTATACCTTATCCAGATCTTGAACAAAGTTCCTTTTGATCAGTAGGTAAGCACACTAACCACCCAGCCATTGAATATATAAGCACATTGGATAAAAAAATTAGTCATCCCCACCACAGACAGTAGTGTTGATTTGATACAATGGTAGATGAAATGACTGTAGTAATGCAGTGGAATGCTGGTTACACATTGTTCCTCCCATGAATCATTGGTCAGAAGAAAGATGTGACTGAGTGGCAAAAGGGTGTTATTGTGTTTGGTAGGGCTATGGGAGGTAGCCAAATTTGCTGGTGTTTCAAAATGAACAGTTCAAGGAGTGTATAAACAGTGCTGTACATACAATTCGACTGTTAATTGTAGACATTACTCTGGCAGCATGTCAGTGCTCACAGAGAGGAACTGCTGACAAGTATCACAACTAGTGAATGGAAACAGATAGAAATTGCTATAGACAATCAATGAAGGACTACATCAGCCTATTTCAGAAAGAACATTGCAAAGGGAAATGCATTTCCTGTGTATGTGGAGCAGGGTACCTCAGAAGAGACCCATGCTAACAGCTGCACATAAAGCAGTCTGGATGCAAAGGGCTAGGTGCTACAGAAATTGGAGTGCAGATGACTGGAAAACTTATCTGGTCAGATGAATCACATTTCTGTCTGTATTCTAATGATTCAAGGCAGAGAGTGCATCATAGGAATAATGAAGTTTCCATCCAGCTTGTATCCAAGGTGTTATTCAAGCTGGAGGTGGTTCTGTGATGTTCTAAAGATACTTTACCTACCATGAGGTATGCCCATTAATTGAGGTATCAACCAATTTAAATCAGGAAGGCTATATACAGATTCTGGATGCCAGGTGTTGCCTTTGTGGCTCATGTGGAGGACAAACACAACATAGACATTCAGGATGACAACTGCAGGGTGCACAAGGTCAAAACTGCTTGCAACTGGCATGAGGTAACATTGGGACACCTCAAATGTCACTGGATGAAAATCCCATTGAAAACCTTTGGGACTATCTGGAACAGAGGGTGAAATACTGAAATAGGTATTCATGCAATCTAGCTGAACTAGAGTGCTATTGTTGGTGGAGTCGACTATAACTGATGTAAAACATATCTGATGACAGGGTGCAGTCCACAGATAACAGGATTGCTACTGAAATTCATGCAAAGGGAGGTGTTACACAGTATTAGGAGAGAAATTACAAAGGTGATTTTTGTTTTTTGTCCAGTGATCTTATTTCTACTATTTAAAATAAAGAGATTTTTAATACTGCATTTAATATTTCATTGCTATTAGAGAGCAGCAATGCTCTCTAAATCATCAAGAGTGGACAGCTCCTTTACGTTCGAAACTTTGTTTTTAACACTGCTAAGGATTAAATTTTAAAATATGCTACATTCAGAAAACAACTTTACCTAGAAAATGGAACAATTTCAGTATTTCCATAGTCTACATAAATAACTTCTACTCTTTTGTCTCCAACAATTTCTGTTTTTGAATTTTCATCATCTGCAGTAATCCGATCAGTTGAATTTTCCCTTTCTCCATCTAGATCTGTATCACTTCCGTTTTTGCCAACAAATTTTTTTATTCTTGCTCTATACCACCTATTATCAGCACTGTATTTCACCAAATACAAATCACCTGCAATAAAGAGGAAAAGTGGAATATACTTTACTTTAAAATCTGGAGACTATATGCTCAAACAATCATGAATTTTGGTGAAGGAATAGCACCAAAAAATAATGAAGGTTATTCAAAACAGTTTTTTTTTCTAAGTGTAACAGTTAAAAATCTTATAAATTTTTAACTGCCTTGAATAACCTTTATTATAATTGTTTGATGAATTATATCTCATTGTTTACATAAAAAATATCTAAATTGGAAGCACTATTAAAGGATTATAAAAAAACGTGATCAAATAACCAGCTGAATCATATCTAGGTAAAATAGATTCACTTTTCATACTACATCATCCCATAATAAAAAAAATTGAGATTGAGAGAAATAACAATTCACCTGGATTGTTACATAAATTGTGGGAAATGCTATGTCTTGATAATTCTAAGGTTCATCACAGAAGAATGTGAACTGTGTTTCTCTACTAAGTGATACCATTGAAGTATTCTTAGTTTTGAGTGTACCAGTCTATAAGCAACATCTCAACAACAAAGTGATTTTGCAATGAGCAACCAATTGGCACAAAGTTCTTATAAAATATTAGAATTTCATTTTACTGACACTAGGGTATGAAATATAATTACCAATTACACCTGAAGAGCACAAGTACATGTTGCAGTAACTTATTTAAATTTTAACTGAAGATGGGCCACAAGTCCAAATGTGTTCCTATATGAGTTCCTGGCATCTGTTAAAACTGAGCATTTATGCTAAATCCCAAACCACTTAAGAAATCTGATTATTATTTTAGATTAAAATTAGAACAACATTTTTCAGCACCTTGCTTGCAAAACTATCTCAATAAAATGAATTAACAAAATTATACTTTGCATTTTTAAATAAAGTTCTTAAGTTAACCATTTTTTTAAAAAATCATTTCAATAATTAACTAAGCTTCTTATTAATGATGATCTTTTACAAAACATTAAATAAATAAATACCCCCTCAAACAGTTGCTTGCCACAGAGGTCTGACAGGAGCCTGTCAGTTTATATGCCATAGTAGTAGGTCTGTGAGGTTGGCAGGACCTCAGCAGAAAAACAACACAAACATCCATGCCTTACCCAGGACTCGAACCCGGTCCCTTAGATCAGTAGCCAAGCACACTAACCACTCAGTCACAAGACAGCAACAAAACATTACATAGAGAAAATAGGTGAAAATTTTACCAGTAGTTATTTACAGATTTTTCACTTAGTTAAGTCCTTTGACCAAACAATTTTTATTTTGATTGTTTTATCTTTACACACAGCAGATGAAATATAACTTATCACTAAATGAGAAGCAAGTCAAAATGGCCACTTATCAATACTTTTTAGCATCCCAGATCTTGTTTTGAGTTTCTATGTCTTTTGAGTTATAACATCATGGAAATTTTTGACAGTGCATTTTTCTATCACTAGGTTGTGCACACAATTTACACATGCAATCTGTTAAAAAATTCATTAAAAAAACTTTTAAAAAACAGAAAGAGTTTACAAAAAAATGCATATTTCATTACACAAAATAAAAATTAAGTGGGTTGGGATGCTTAACCTCTGACACAATGCACCTTTTTGCACACAATGGGTTAAATGGCCAAGTCACAAGGAACCAAAGGGCTCAGAGAAGGTTGGAGGAAGGGGACCCACTAGAAAACTGTTAGGAAACAGATGGTAGCCTACCATCAAGGTCATACAGTGTGTTCTTTAATATCTCATATGGCATATGGCAGCCTTTTCAAGCCCTTCAGTGTCCCTTACTGACCAAGGGCAGGGAGGGGGTTTTACAGTGATAAATCTCAATGCTGGTCCAGGTGGACTCAAACCTAGGAACTGCAGATTATGAACCTGCAGCTCTACCAACTGAGCCACCTGCAAAAATTAAGTGATTAACTCCTTTTAAACAGGAATCTAAAAGCTAACATACACTCATGAGCCATATATTTATGACCACCTGCTTAATAGCACTGTGATAACTGCTTATACCTAGTGTGGCATCGACTCCAGTAGACAATGGAAGATGTGCAGATTCCTCATGGACAGTTTTACTGCATGCTTCCAATGGATACCATTTCATGTAAGTATCCCTGGAAATGTAATGGTCTGCTATGCTGTTAAGTAGAGCTACTAACTTTTTTTCTCATGGGGAGTATAAAACTTTCATCAGTGAGCTTATGAACAGGTGTTGCATTCCCCAGTGACAAGCATATTCTCCAGTTTTTGTCAAATTCTTGTAGATCATTCTCTGCAGAAAACTGATATTAAAGGATTCTCTAAATCACAATAAAACCTCCTTCATTATCTTCCTGTTGGCACCACTTAAACCAAGAACACCCTGTTCACCCTTGGAAGAACAGTTTTCAAATTGTACAACTTGAAATACCCCTAGCAATGCAACTAATGTTTTATTAAATTGTTATAATATTCTGCTCAAAGAGTGGATTTCTTTAATAATCTCAATTCAATAAGTATCAATGACTTTTCCATCTTCACAATGATCTATGATCCTGTCCAAGGATAAACAACACAAAAGACTCATACGTTAAAATGCAAGACTTTCAGATTCATTCTTGATTTCACAGAAAACATTAGTATGTACTTTAAGACTTAATTTTTCTAGTTATGAGTGGCTATTAAGGTTTGCGAACTATGGCATTTTGCAAAATCACTGAGCATTATTCACACCTAAGGAGTAGTTTTTTCTGAAAATTTTCATATGCACTTGTAATAATATGAGTTCAAAACACCCAAATACTTGTTTTATATATATATATATAGAAAATATTAAAATTTCATTGTTATTTTTGCTGTAGTTACACATTTGTCAAATGTGTAACTACAGATATCACACAGATGACAAATAGTATTTTGAATAATGTTATTCTAAATTACTTGAGTCCTAATATAAGAATCAAACATGCAAGTATTAATATAGTGCCTTTCCATTATGCCCAGCAAATATTGAATCTAAGAATTATTTTAGGGCTTTCTGATAACTGCCATTAAAGGTGACTTATAGGAGACTATGTAAGGATGCACATCATCCTATTGGAATAGGATTGTGGTACTGCTCCAAAAACAGTAAGGCAATAGAACAATGAATTCTGTAACTGTACTGAAAGTCCATTCAATGATGGTTAAAGATAAACTGGAGTAGAGAGATGGTAATACTCCATACTTTCAAATAAAATACCACTGCTGTATGATGTTTCACATTAACAAATTGCCTGCCACTATACTTCTAATCCTGAAATATACCAATAGTGACAGATCACATCTACTGGTATTAGAAGATTGGCCTTACAAGATTACATTATTTACAGCTATGTAAAATTCATAAAACTATCTCTAGACTCAAACAGGGGATCTCCTAGTTATGCATCAGTTGCTATAACCATTTGAGATAAGGCAGTGGCAATTCTTACCAACTTCAGTAATAAGTTTTAGGTTCATGCCTGGGCAATAACCGTTGCATTATTTAAACTAGTGCACACTTTAAACTATTTTTGCCTGCTGGCAGGCTGCATAAGAGAAAGTTTCTGAGCCCACAGGCTGTAATAAGAAAATTTCAATCTAATTTCAGTTCTAGAAAAATACTGTTTAACCTAATTTTAAACATGTAGAACACACCAAAGGCATAATTTTACAAATTAATACAATGCTTTACTGAGATAATTACAGAAAAAATTACATTATTTACAAATTTGTAACAACAACAATAAAAATAACAAATAATGTCAAATACTTAAATTTTTGATATCAACATAAGTGACTGCAGCCTGCAGGTTTTGCACCACTCATTTAAATCAAGAGGGAACAAAGTTATAATTATAAGATATCAGTATGGATGAATCAGTAAGGAATATGGATGAGCCAAAATTATTATATCTATACTTACTTAATCTTTACTGAAAAACCATTTCTGCTAAAGGACAGTACTGATGGTAACTATTGCAAATTACAGCTTTTTGTAATTGATAGGTGAAAATATTTGATTAGCTTAACACCAAATATGATTTAAAAGATAGTTTCCAAATCTATATTGCAGTTCCTAAAATCACTTCCTTCTTAAATAGTATTTCATATTTTAAGGAATCATATAGGCTCACTGATACAATGAATACTTCAGATATAAAATAATAAATTTCCTGGCACACTAAATATTACCTTTATTAACAGCTGTTGGGATGTGCTTGGATGATTCTGAATTTCGGCACCATTTGTTGATAGCATCAGACATGGTCTTCAGTTTTCTACTTTCTGAACACCTTTGAATCCAGAAGCTCCCAGGATGTCGGATGTGAGATACTATGACCATTTCTTGTCGCACTACAAAAATATTCTATATTTAACCTTTTCATTAAAAAAAAAGGCAAAACATACTACTGTTAAATTGAAGGTTGTGAAATATTAACACCAAAATGTAATCTAAATGTTCTAGCAATACTCCCCATCCCACTGCTGGACACATTATTTGAGAAATGCTAAAAACTGCAGACCACAGGTAGATGCAATTCTCTACTAAAATACAATCGATTCTCTATTAAAATAAAAGAAACTTAACTTTCATTAGAAAGATAAATGTTCAGTTTAAGATTTTATATATATATATACTAAAAGAAAGTTAGTTTTAAATTTAATAAACATAAAAATAATTAAACTAATTCATACATAAAAATTTTGTTTATTGAGCACAAGTGAAGACCACTTGGCTCCTGAGTGATTCATTTTAAAAAGTTGAATTGTTTTACATATGAGCAGCACTTTTTTACACACAATGGGCCAAATGGCCAGATCACAAGAACCCCAAGGGCTCAAAAGAGGTGGGGGGAAGAGGATGCACTGGACAGCTTTTAGGAGATAGATGGCAGTCTCCCATCAAAGCCATCCAGTGTGATCTTTAACATGAATAGTGTATGGCTCTCTGTGGCACAAAGGGCCATGGCTTAAAGTCCCATCCAATGGACAGCAGCCTTTCCAAGCACACTGGTGTCTCCCACTGACTGAGGATGGGGTGGGGAGAATCTTGTTGGCAATAAATATATGCCTCCTTGTTTCTTTCTTTCTGAAAAAGAGGAAATATGGAAGTCGTTCTTCTTTTATACCTTCCAAACTGCCATGAGTTACTTCAAATATGACCCTTCCCTTAAAAAATGGGGAGAAGAAATGTAGACAATGTCATAATGAATAATATATCAAATGAAAGTTTCTGAAAATAAGTATTTTTAGTGACAAAGAAAAAAATATAAATTAAATTTTTAAAAAATACATCTTCTTTATATGCACCCTAAAAAACATAGAAAATAAACCTAAAGCATATCGATGGGTAATCAGTCACTGAAATTCACTTCAAAGGAAGATAGGGTGACAATTTACCTACTCAACAAGACTGTCGACATGTTATCTTCCTTTGAAGCAAATACAAATTCAGTGACTGCACCATCGATATGCTTTAATTTATTTTCTACTTTTTAGGGTGCATATAGGATGATAGGTAATTTTTTCTCCTCCTCCAAATTCAATTTATCTTGGATAGCTTCTGAACTCACCCCTTGGTGGCTTACAACACAATTCTAACATGTGTGGCATACAACTCAATTCCAACATATTTGGCATGTTTTGCAGAAAAAGATATGATAATAGAATATGAATACCTCAGACACCTACAAGTATCTTCTACACATTAAGGGTTAAAGTGCTCATAACATTTTTCTTTTTTCACTTTTATGCTCTAGATATAAGATATAATTAAAATAAGTTTAGATAATTTTTCAAAATTCTTATCAGTACAGTTGCATTCAGTTCACTAATAAATTTTAGAAACAAACATCGAATATACAAATAATATTTAATAAAAAAAAATTTGTCCCATTTACAAGCAATATCGCTTTTAGCAACTTATTTACCAAACTTTTAATGATGATTTTTAAACGTAAAATTGCAACTGACAAGTAGAAAAATCATATTTTTGGTAGATTACTGTATAAATTACTTGCATGAGAAGAATGCTATTATTATTGCAGATAATAACACTAATTGCACAGTTAATGACGAGAATTTTACAACAGTCAGTACTAAAAGAAAACTACAAAAATGGCTAAAACAATATCTTTATTACAGCTAATCAGTGTTTTCAAAGTTTTTGAAAGATATTTGACAAAAAAAAGCAAAGTTGCTTCGTTTTTATAAATGAGCAAACATTTAAATATGCAACACTGAGATTTTGTTCTTAGACCAAATTAGTCTAATAACTTAGTGAAAAGTCAATGTATTCAAAATAATGAACTGACATAATTTACTTACAAGAAGAACATTGTTTCTGTTTTATAACCACAGAAAGTGGTATTGAAACAGAGTTAACTTTAGGAACTGTCAAGCTGTCTTCTGATAAATTATCAGAAAGGGAGGTTACAGATTCAGAGTCTAAAAGAGAAAAAAAATTACATCATAAATATTGCAAATTATATTACTTTGAAAGACAATCTTAATACAAATTGAATTAAACTGAAAATATTAAATTAAATCCTAAAATAAATTTTCTGGAAGAATTTGAGAAAATAATTGCTACAGATTCATTAAAATATTAGAAAAGTTACAATTAAAGAAAATATTAAAACTATCTCCTCAGGAGTCCACTTGCTATGGATGCCTGACAGGGAACATAGAAGTATTAGAAACAGAATATATAGAATGAAAATTTTAATAATAATAGTGCATGTAATTAATAACTGATCAATAATCCATTTGCAGAGCATATGAATTACAAAGAAAAACAAATGTGCATCCAGCTAAATAACCTTCGAAAATGGCACAATACTGATTAACAGAAGTGGCAATTGATATCTTTTCATGTTTAGTATAAATTTTTAACTGAAAAGCAACACAAAAAGATTTATTTTCAGGTCTGATGGACAAACTTTCACATTTAATTTTTAAAATATTAAGAAGGCTGGTTTCTTTTTGAATATACATAACTTATAACCTTTTATGATAATGTTAACAATATTCTATCACATGACTAATAATAAATGCAATTTTTCTGACTTGCAAAGAGTTATTAAACAAAAAGTAAAACCTACTTAGGCAGCCATTCACAATAGAGATCTAACAAAATATTGTCATTATAACTTAAAATTAAAATAGAAATAGCCTGTGAAGGTGTTAGATTTCAGCTCAAAAGCAACACATAAAAGAAAATCAAATTTTAATCGAATTTGAACACAGATTCCTCCATTACAGTCAAACATGCTAACCACTTGGACATGGAGAACATTTCAAATTTAACAGTTAATCTAAAAGCTCCATAACAATATATAAATATATTATGAATTGGCTAAAAAGTAATTCATCAGTGTTTTGCAATTTCCTTCTGCTTCTCACATATCTCTATTGCATATTATTCTGACAGGCTCTTGTCAGATCTCTGTAGCAAGCAGCTGCTTGAGGAGTAATTTAGTTTTTACTTATTATTAATAAAAAATATTTATCATGCATCTTAAATACTTTTTTTTTCTTCCAGAAATGAAAAATATGTACCTGTTACTATAGATTCATCATCAGGAAGAGTTTCCAAAACAAAACCTTCAGGCAGACTTTCGTCTGATTTTAAGCAATACCTACAAAGAAAAAATTTACATTAACAATATTAGTATAATACAACAGTTTCCAAACATTTTGCATTACACATCTCCTTCTAACTTGTACTATTTATGCACCAATTATGTTTGCCATCATCCCTGTCTCACCTTTTATACCAATATTCATATGACCCTCTCAATTTCTGAGCAGTGAAATTTTTATGGTTTGATTGTTTGGAGTTTCATGATGTCTGCTATGATGACACAGCAGACCATGGCCAATTTCAGAGTTCATAAGGCACAAAACTGGGATGCGTAACACAATGGCTGGTAAAGATGATGGACAGATATTTTGGAGCATCACAAAATGGAAGCTGTCTAGCCCAAGAGCTTTGGATTGTTGGGTTGTTTTACCTCTGAGCGGCACTTTTTGCACACCATGGGCTAAATGGCCAGGTCACATGGACCTCGAAAGGCTCAGAGAAGGTTGGGGGAGGCAGCCCACTGAAACAGCTGTTGGGAGACATATGGTAGCCTCCTGTCAAGGTCATCCAGCGTGTTCTTTAACGTGCACAGGGTATGGCTCTCCCACACACGGGGCCACGGCTTAACATCCCATCCGATGGATGGAGACCTTTCCAAGCCCATCATGTCCCCTACTGACCGTGGGCAGGGCAGGGAATTTTGTGGAGATAAAGCTCAAGAGCAGATGCAAAAGAAAGCAGAGCAACTTGCAGTTCCTCCACTAGCCTATTGTAGGGTTCTAGGCCATTCGAGTGGAAAGACAATGGGGAGTATTAGGCCTTCTCTTCAGGAATCTCTCTGTTCGGATGTTTCTCTCAGGCCAAAAACTCAGGGGAATAGGTAGAGGATGAAGAGATGGAAGAAAATATTTATTTCCCTCAGAGTATTTTGCAATTGCATGTTCACTCTGCTCTAGAATATAAAATGAATGGAATCAGTAGTTTCAACCAATCTTCCAGACTTTATCTGAAACAACTTTAGAACTTGTTATACTGGTGATAGAAGAAATACTACACTCACTGTTTGATTTACATGATACAAAAGTTTCAGAAAAACCACTGTATAAATCAAGCTTATGGAAAACGATGGGAGGGAATAAAAAAAAAAATTAGCATTAATAAAACACACAATTCAAAGTTTTATTTGTACTAATTCAGATATGTAATAATTCCCATTAACATTAATATGCAAATAAAAAAACTTATTCAGAATTAAAAATTTACATACAATGTTGTCCAAAATTTTAACAAAAATATATCCCTAATCAAAACAGATTGTATTAGAGTGGCAAGAATATGATTTTACTGAAAAAATATAATCTGTTAGAGATAATTATCTGCTTTTCAAAAATAGAGATATGTTCACTTTGTAGACTCTTTGTTTATCCATCTATTAGTATTTTATGAGGGATGTTCAAAACATTCTTGACATGCATCTGCAGAACAAAATTAATGAACTTACCTCAACAAAATTTTTAGTCCTTCAAAGTATTCCCCTCCAGCATCTATTGCAAAGTTGCAAACATCTACATCAATTCTGGAATGCTTGGTGGTACTTCTGTTGGGGAATACTCTAACTCTGAATCAATGCCTTTTGCAAGGTCTTGCACCCTTGAAAAAGGCTTCCCAGCAAGTTCCCTTTAAATTTTTGGAAACTTAAAATAGCATGATGGAAGATTGGATGAATATGCAGAATAGGGTAGCTGTTTGATTTTTCCCCTGCTCCAGATTTTGTGAGCACTGACATTATCATGAAGAAGGAGAACTTTTGACATGCCTTTGTTGGATGCTGCTCCTTCATCTCTTAAATAATTTTGGGTAAAACAATGTTGGCATAGTATTGGCCATTTATGGTCATTTTTTCAGGTAAGGTGTCCACAGCTACCATGCCTTGGAATCTGCAAAAAATTGTGAACATCCTCTTCCTTCAGCAAAAATGTTCTTGGAAGATTTGGGGATGCAGTTCATCTTCTGCAACCCAAACATAGTTTTCAGTCTTTCTGGGAGTTGTACAGTAATTAAACCACATCTCATTACCTGTGACAATGTCTTAACTGTTTGGGGCCACTAGGCTAAAACACTGCCAGCATCTCCTTGCACAATTCGACTCTAGCCTTTTTTGCTGTTCAGTCAGTTTGTGGGGTACCCATTTGGCACATATCTTTCAGAACTTTAATGTTGATGAATACTTGTTTTCACACTGCCAATTGATACATTGACATCTAAACTTATTTCCTGAACAGTGATGTGGGGTTTTCCCTTAATGAGTTCACAAACAGCAGTGATGGTTCTCTCGTTCATGGACTCCTTCGATCTTCTTGAATGAGGAAGATGTTAGAAGCTCCATCACCCTTCTCTGAATTTGTGCATCTATCTTGTAACAGTGAGATATGAACAGGCATAATCCTAATTACTTGTGATAAATTGGCATGAATTTTTTCCTGTCGTCCCCAAGCTGCATCTTTGTGGAAATATAAAATCTTTCCTGTCTTTAGTAGGTTCCATGCATATATAGGCACATATTTCTTTAGTAGGATTGTGTCCATCTTGTGAACACAGATTGTGTCCACAAGATACAGATTTTGCAGACCCAACTTGATGCACTGCCAGTGAAGAGAGAAATTATGACATGGCCTTTATTTTTAGCATGTAATAACAAGTTTAGACAAGCTTTCAAACAAGGTGTAGCTTGTTAACTTTGGAGGAACGAGTTCAAATCTACAGAGAAGTGTCAAGAACTTTTTGAAGCATATGGTCATTTAGGGTTATTATGATATCATATTTGATATATATATATATCATAATAGTTATTATCATATTATCAAAGCTGTCAGTTTTGAACCATTTGTAAAACTTTTTTGCTTATGGTGATAAATTAGAAATTATTTTTTGCATTGGAGAGGTATTGATGAAATATTACAATTCCCACTTTCCGAATCTCCCAAAAACTATAATTGCACCCTCTAATGGTGGAAAAAGTCAAAAACTGAAAAATTTGAAACATATTTATGCTAGAAATTATAAATTTTGGTAGAGGAATGTGAGGGTCATAAAGTTTCCATTAACACTGGCCCAAGGGGAGGGGGGGAATACACCTTTTATGTTTTAAGAGATAATCAGAAAACTTTTTCAGTTGGATTGGTATTAATGAAATATAATTCACATTTAAAAAATACTTGGCAGTTTTAATTTATTTTGTTAGATATCACTTGAAATGGCAAATTTTTTAATATATGTTGCAAGTGATCTGTTATGGTAGAAATTTTAATGGTAGAATGTCGAGATATTCCACTGACAGCTTTGGGTTGTTTTATCTCTAAGCAGCACTTTTTTGTACACCATGGGCTAAATGGCCAGGTCACATGGACCTCGAAGGCTCAGAAAAGGTTGGGGGAGGGGACCCACTGGAACATCTGTTGGGAGACAAATGGTAGTCTCCTGTCAAGGCCATCCAGCGTGTTCTTTAACGTGCACAGGGTATGGCTCTCCCACACACGGGGCCATGGCTTAACGTCCCATCCGACAGACAGTGGCCTTTCCAAGCCCATTGATGTCCCCTACTAACTGTGGGCAGGGTGGGGAATTTTGTGGAGATAAATCTCAATGCTGACCCAGTGGGGACTCGAACCAGGGAACTACAGATTACGAGCCTGGTGCGCTACCGACTGAGCCCCCCCCCCCCCCACTGACAGCAACTTCTCCATTTCCATTTCTCAGAGTGTATAAAGCAACATTTTAAATTGAAGGACTAAAAGAAAAAACACTTTTAATGCTGTATAATTACTAAAACACACTATTCACATTTTCCCTATCATTCATTACTTCTAATTGAAACTTTTAAGGAGTGAAAAAGTAGGTAGACAAAAAATTTAATTCTCTTTGAAAATGAGATTCCCATATTACCAGGGATATACATTCTTCTAATTTAACTTTTAATTGTCCTGCAAAATAAAAATACACAACTTAAAATTAATTAAACTAGATAAACATTAGGTATCATTTTTGTGGTTTACATAAATAAGCATAGCTGAACATTTTTTTCTGCTTCTGAAATTCAAGTCCCTTCGAACCCTTTTCGAGCTTTGTGGTACTCCTATGCCCCTAGATACTTGTAAAGGTCTGAATTGGCTAAATCATGTTGGAAATTGTTCAGATATGTACCACTTTATGAGCAACAAAATGTTTTCTATTGTTTATATTAGATATTATTTGCTCATTCAGTTTAGTCTAGTCAAAGTGTGGTAGAATCAATACTGATGCCTAATTATTTCTTGCATTTAAAAAAGCTGTCTTGAAACAGTTGACATATTTTAAAGCTGTCTTGAAAGAGTTGACATATTTTAAATTTCAGCTTGGCTTGCACTAATACCTTTAGTTTACATTCCCTAGTATACTTTATTTTGAGTGGGCAGAATCAGGAAACTTAAAAAAAAAACCTGCATTATAAATTGGTATTAAAGAAATATTAAAAAAAAAACGCAAAATGATTCTTTTTTTTTACTGGTGAAGAAAACAATTTTGCTTTTTGTTCAGAACAAAGACTTTTAATCTCTTGCAATAAATATATTCCTGTGGTATACTTTTTTTTTAGTATTGATAAAAACACAAAGAGAAAAATCATTTTTTTGTGGAAAAATAGTTACCTTGTTTGGATATCTGCATTAACCTGTCCATATTCCTTTATCATTTCATCCAAATTATCTTCAAATACCAAGCTGAAAAAAACATTATCTTATACAGGCAAGCAAAGTTAAATATGAAAACTTTCAACAGTTCAAATTAAAGTTAAGATGCTCTAAAAATCAGGTATATCAATGAAATAGATACTCTGCATATTTTTTGCATGTACAAATTTTATTCAATAAATAACAATCATTTTTAAATAGAGAAAAAATACAATAGGTAAAAAAAATTTAATTGCAATCATAATACTTTTGTATGTTACTAACCAATAAAAGTCAAATTAGATTAATATTTTGAACACTAATTCAGTTTCAAGAAGGCTGTTAAAACAGAAATGTGCTCTAAGTTTAGGCAATGTTATGTGAACAATTTTTAAATGCAGAAATGTCACATCCAAAGGAATTTTATACTAGAATGGAGAATATGTATAGTAAAGTTGACAATGTTTATGACACAGCAAGGGAAAGTGTGTCAGTCAAAATCAGAGCTGCCAATCTTGTACAATGAAAATTATGACTTGATAAAATAAAAAATCAGAGGAAATCAGAGCACTTATGAAAATTAATAAATTCCAATATATATCAATATATATTCAATATATATTGACATATTATATAATCAACATATAATAATTATTAGTTTTAGCAATTAAAATAAAGTGTTGATCTCATTTCAGCTAAGTTATATTTCAGTTTAGCGATGATCTCATTTCATAGTACCCATTAACTGATTATGAATTAAATTACCTATTTTGAAACAAAAATTAGATCAATTTAGTTACATTTTGTAGTGCAGAAAATCTATGGCATGCACACTTTTTGATATTAACAAAAATTTAACTTAATTACTAATAATCAACAATACATAGTAGGCATGATACAATGAAAAACAAAAATATATTGCAAAAATTAGCATTACAATAGAGAGAAGAGTAACATTTATTACATCCCTTTCTCCAGTGATTGTCAGAAGTGGCAAATTTTGTATGCAGTATGGGAAATGGTGCTTGCTATAGCCATCTCAACTAATCATTAGATATTAACAAAAGTTAACTTAATCACTAATAAATAATCAATACATAGGAATCATGCAATATATTGCAAAAGTTAGCATTACAATACAGAGGAAATAACAACAAATGATATTATGCCCTTTTCTATGGCAATTATTTTTGAGAAAGCACTTGGATCTTCAGCAGCGGCAGCTTGTCATTAGGCACACAAAGCAGTGGTTTGCTGCAGCCAAGTCACTGCATCTGTAAGTTTTCAACAGTAACCAAAGTTAACCTAATTGCTAATAATTAATAACTAACAATCAATATGTGAATATCATTCACTGATTAATAATTGACTAATATCCTTTGAGCAGCATGAAAATGCCAATTGGAGACTATTAAAGTTTTGCTCCCTAAGACAGATGAACTCACTGTTTCACAAGATCATGTCTATATGGGAATCTAAAAGGAAGACATCATCTGCAAAAGTACAAAGCAAAACTGGAAGCTACAGCTGATCAGTTTTTCACAGATTTCAATGTAGGGCTTGAGAGGCCAATTTTGTCAAAAACAGCATGTCGAGAACTCCATAGAACTTGATATCATGATCAAGTTGTACTTCACAAGCCACTCATATACCTGTCAATGCACGCCATTGTGTCTAGTGGTGCAAAGAGCACAAGCAATGAATGACTATGATATGGTCTGATGAATCATCCTATACTTTGTTTCCAGCAATTGGACAAGTGATGTGTGGTGCCAACCAAATGAAGCATACAGCTCTGACTGCTTGTTTCCTACTATTAAGGGTTCTAGCAGTTCTGTAATGATGTGGGGTACTTTTTGTGACATGGTTTGGGTACACTCATTCTGTTAGAAGGCAAGATTAATGTCTTCTAATGGTATAGCCTTTCTTTCATAAGAGAGAGCTGTCTTTCAAGATGACAATGCTCCCATCCACAGAGCACATATAGTCACGCATGAGACTGAACATATTTCACATACCATGGCAGCTACCAGATATCAACCTACTGGAAAAACTATGGGAACTTCTGGAGCATCTCAGACAGTGTTTTTCAGCTCCATTTAACATGCAGGAATTGATCATGTTTCTTGCAGACAAATGTTGTCATATCCCTCCTGCTGACTTAATGACACTTGTAACTCCATGCCATGATATATACAAGCTGTACTGGACTCACATTGGTGGCCCAACACCATATTAGTGATTTTAAGTTACTGTTACCATTTTTTTAGCCCATTATCTGTATATGGTATAGTTATTCCATATATTGAATTTGTCCTAAGGGATTAGGAGGGGGGGGGGGGGGGTGATGATGGTAGTACTCATAAACTAACCTTTAGTGCAGTGAAAATCAGCATATACAGATTGCACCTTAAAAGTGAGACCTGGTGCAGTTCAGCTAGTAATACAATAAACAAATTTAAGAATTATTCTTCTACTATGGCGATTCATAGATCTGTCATTTTTTTGCCATGTAAAATGTATATGGTGACATCACCATGTTGCATTTGCATATCTCTGAATGGAATAATATGCAAGAATCGTAATATTGGTATCCATCATTAGAAATGTACAATGAGTGAGATAAATATTGAAATTTGTGCAATTTTATGTCATTACTGAAAAGAAATATTAAAAGTTACTGCAGTAGCCGAAGAAGTATGCAAAGTGAAAGTGTGGGGCAGTCTCCATATGTGCTACTCAAGCTTAGTTCAAGAAATTCAAAGGTGGTGACATAAGCTTCAAAAGTAAGCTGCGATCAGGATGGCTTATATTGATAGATTCCAACATTCTGTGCCACACTTTTAAAGTTGATCCATCAACAAGCACTCACAGCAACTATTGTGGCATCTGCAATGCATTGGTAAGGTAGCCAGGTGTTGCTGAAGTTTTCTACATGAACTGACTACTGAACATGAAAACTGTCATATCAAAATCTGCAGGAAACTCCTCACTAAGCCACACTACCAGTTTCATCTAATAAATTGTTATGTGTGATGAAAAATGGAATTTTTCAACAATTTGAGCACCCAAAAGCAGTGGCTTGTTCTAGGCTAGCCGACACTTCCTGCCCCAAATAGGGAATGTTTCAAAATGAAGGCATAATTGTGTTTTTGGTGAAATTTTGAGGGAGTAATGCATTTTGAACTAGTTCCTGGTAGATACCCAATCACTATTAACCTCTATTCAGCACAACTGGAGCATGTGCACTTTGTGATGCTTCAATGCTAGCCAGGATTGGTAAACAGGTATCAGGTACTCTTCCAACAAGACAGATAACAGGTGTCAGCTACTCCACCAACAAGACATAATAACACACACACACCATACTTCAGACCAAAGAAAAACTTCATAAACTGGCATTTGAGCTTCTTTCTCCCCCTGAATATAGTGTGGACCTAGCTCCTTCTAACAGCTCTTTTACTCCATGGCTCATTTTCTTCCATGTAGGTGGTTTCAAACATTTCAGGAAATTGAAAAACGTTATGTCAGGAGTTTTTCATTCAGAGCACCAAGCATGGTAACAAAAAAGAATTGAACAATTTGCTGACAGTTGGCTATGAACTGAAAATGATGGTTTATATTTCACTGAGTAAGGTTCATTATTCATATTGTAATAATAATTTCTCAAGTAGATGAGAAAATGCAGACTTATGAATCACCATAATATTGTGAGAAAAGATTATAAATATACTACTTCTACTACATACCTTCCAGCTTTAAATTCTATTATTAAAAACATTCTGAAAAAACAAGGTATCTAACAAATCTTAAATAAATTTAGTATGTTTAATTTCTAAAGACAAAGATATGAATAATCCTACTGTTGCAATATATCTGATTTCTCTGAAACACCAAAAGAATACATCTACAAACATAAATATACATATGACTATATAGCTATGACATAGATCATCACAAGAATTGCATGTTTCAATGGGTATCAGGAGGCAGTACATAAAATCTAGAAACAAATTCAGAGCTGTATTAGCATTTACTGTTATTAACAACAAAGCAACAAGTAATTTTCCACGATGCTAATATCATTTCTAGTGCTGATTCTCAATTTCAATTATATACTGGAAGCATATCAACTAGCAAATGTTGCAATAATGAAATACCAAATATATCTTTAGGATCATACATATACTAAATGAGTAACAATCTGGTTTTTCCTATTCTACATCATTATATAATTTTTTACATTGCATAAGCAAGCATTATATAAATAAATAATGCTTGCTTTGATGATGATCATATAAACACTAAAGTCAATAAATGAAAAGTTAACACTGTTGAAACTGTGATATACTGTAAACCTTTCTTCAGGATGAGATTTTGTGAGTGGGCAAACATTTATCACATCATATTGATCATTGGTTCAAATTTAAATATGTATTTTGATTTTAAACATTAACAAACAAACAATACATACTCAATGCCTTTTGTCCAGTCATTTTCAGTTTCTATGGGTACTAAATGGTAAGAATGTTGCTTTGCAGTTTCTAGTTTCTTGATTATGGAAGTAGCACTGACTGAAAGGTAAGGATTCTTCAAGGATTGCTCAGCATCTATAGAAACCAAAAACTGCAAATTTTTAATTCACATTTCCATATATTTTGTTTTGCAGCTGAACATTTTTCTCAGAACAAACAGATAAAAGAGGATTTTATGTTTAAATGTATATACTGAGATGCCAGTTTATTAGATATATAACTACTAGTAGTGTGTTGCACCGCCTTTGGCATTAAGAACAGCCCAAATTCATCAGGGCATGGAACTTACAAGATGCTGGATACATTATGCAGGAATGTATCATGCAGAAATGGTTGTGTTATGCAGTTGCTGTAAATTGGACAGTAGCACAGTCTCGATGCAAAGAGTCCTTACCTCCCCTTGCCATCTCATCCCAAAGATTCAATTGGGTTTAGATCTGGGGATTGTGCAGGCCAATGAAGCAAGGAAAACTCCATGTTCCTGGAACCATTCGGTGATGATGTGTGCCTTGTGAGCAGGTGCATTATCATACTAAATGTGCCCATTCAAGTGATGATAAACTGTAGCCATGAAGGGATGAACTTGGTCAGCAACGATATTCAAATATTCTGTGGCATTCAGATGTCCTTCAATGGATATCAAGGGGCCGAATGTGTGCCAGGAAAACATTCTCCACACCATCATACTGCCACCACCAACCTGTACTGTTGACACAAGATGGCTTCATGGCCTCATGTTCCTTGTACAAATTCTATCCTTCCATCAGCATGATGCAAAAGAAAACTCAATTTGCCTGACCAAGCTACCTTTTTTCAGTCCTCAATGGTCCAGTGTTGATGCTCCTGCGGCCACTGGAGATACATTTTCATGTTCTTCGCTGACATCAGGACTCGACATGGTCAGCAGCAGTTGTAGCCCATTCACAACAATGCCCAATACATTGTGTTCGGAGATGGCCTATACACCACTGTTTATTTCTGCTGTGATTTGGCTAGTTGTGGCCTGTCTTCATTTGCCTGATTCTGGCTTGTGGTTGTTGATCAGAAAGGTACTTTGACCTTTCTGATCCACAAGCTGTTTTCGTTCACAGGATCACTGATAGCTTTTTGCTTTTCACACCATTCTCAGTAAACCCTTGAAACGGTTGTGTGTGAAAAGTCCAGGAGGATGACCATTTGAGAGATGCTAGAACTGGCACACCTAGCACCAACTATCATGCCACATTCTAAGTCGCTCAGGTTGCTCATTTGGCCCATTCTGATGCTCAATCCAACTCTTAATGTTCGAAGATTAGATCTGCCTAATTTATACCACACACCATGGCCACGGGATGTAATGTGTGTTGGAATAAACCATTCATATGATGAGGTATGGTGTACTTAATAAATTGGCATCTCAGTGTACTGGAATAAACTATTCATATGATGAGGGATGGTGTACTTAATAAATTGGCATCTCAGTGTATGTCTGAAAATAAATTTTTTAGTAATAAATTAAAATTTGCAGTGTGAACCTTGATTTAGTTTAATTACTTGCTTAATGCAAAATTATTAAAATATAATTTTGCATTAAGCAAGTAATTTAACTAATATCAAAGTTTACACTGCAAATTTTAGTTTATTACTAAAAAGTTTGTAGCAGACTAAAGGTTGGAGAATACAAATTTTTAGTATACTATTAAAAACAACACAAAATCCAATGTTGCTCACTTTGTCATTTTATTTCTTGATTTAAGTTCAATTGCCATTTTTTTCTGCTATAATACTCCCTGTTTTAATTGCCTATTCCCATTTTAATTTATTTTAATGGCTAAAAGGCATAACTAATTGTGAAAAATGAGTCTCTTACAAACTGGGGGGAAGTTTACAGGCATTAAAGCATGGCTCTTGTATTATAAAAAATGTAAGAGCCTGAATGCTCAAGATATGAATTTAACATAACAAATGATCAAATTCAATTAACTTTTCTTAATTTAATTATTCATCTAATTGCAAGAAAATTAAAAAAAATTAATTTCAAGAGAGCAATTACAGTAATGAATTGATGTGTTAAGAAATAACTTTTGATAATAAATGCTGGAAATCTCAATAACTACTTCATTTCAGACAGGCTCTAAAGCTGGCATACATAAAAAAATAATGAAGCTGTTTATTCAGATTTAATTTCATTCGGCAATGAAAAAAACTTTAGAAAAAGTAATCCTCCCTCCAACCCACAAAGTTGTACCCACAAAGTATTTGAACTGACTTTCATTACAGCTGCATCCCTCAAAGGAGTTTATGGCAAATAGTTAAAATACTCCCTCCTGTTTCTTCACTAGCAAATTCTCCATTCACAGATCATATCTTGATCTTTGGAGCACCGGGTTCAAGAATCCATTATCTTTTTCATCATATAGCTTGGCCAATTAGGCATGGATGATGAATCACTATAATATATAAACCACTCAAAGGTGGGTCTTGTGGGTAATGTTAATTAATAGAACTTGAATGCGACATTTTATAGCATATGGAAAAGCTCATACAATTAATATTCTAGCGATGCATTACCTGGCAACCACAAAGTGATTCAGGATTCTAAACAGTGTTCTATCATAGGTAAGGACCTAAATTTTTAACACAAAATGGGGTGGCATAGGAGAAGCCTGTCTACTAAATTTGGGACATGTCCATCAAGTATCTGAGGAACTATAGAGATAAAATCTGTTAAAACAGATAAAACTCAACAGCTTGCATGGTAATTAAACTGTTGTCGACAATGAGCACTACATTGTAAAAGAACTGGTGTCAGTCAGGGTGTTCTAGATGGGAGAGGTCTGGACATTGTGACATCAGTCATGTGTCACATCACAGGCAACCTTACTTCACGTGGGCAGAGTGATCGCCTTTCGTTTGACTGGACGTAGTGGACACACAGTAATGATCAACAGTTATTTCTCTACCCTTCATGAAAGCAGTTGTATCTGCTGAATTTAGTGTATACATTAATTGTGTAATACTGATTTCTTTTTCAAATATGATGAGAAAGTGTTGTATTCCAAATTGTCAGTCAAATTATGATATGTCTTATGTTGCAGTGTTTCAATTCCAAAAGATGAGAAAGAGAAACTACCTCAGATAAGTAAAATTCTGAGACAATGTGTATAACAAATAAAATTTTTGTTTGTGGGTAACATTTTAAATCTGATGCTATTATGACATTTCGGATGATATTGTCAAATGAGTGACTCGAACTCAGTGCCTGACTTTGATCTTCTGAGGCTCTTAAGTTACATCAAGTTTAAGAGTTCCCAGAAATTCGGAAGTCGAAATATATATTTATTATTCTGACTGAAGAAAACATTAAAAAAATACACATAAAACTAAGGGGTGAAAACATGTCTTATATTTTGTAACTTACTAATGCAAATTCACAACTGCTGCACAGTAAAACTTAAAATGATTTTTTTGAGGCCCTAAGCTGTAGCATAGTTAGCTTATGTGTAAATCCAGCCTCTCTAAATTACATGTTACTGTACAAAAAATATTCAGTCACAGAAAAAGATATGAATTACAAATTTATTCAAAAGCAGGAGCAGTAAATTTGGCAATATACATCAGCCAATGATTTTCTTTCAGATTTTTGTCTGAAGAAGTTATCAACAGTGTAACTGTCTAAGGAGGAAAAAAATAGGAGCAAAGAACACAAAATAAAGGAAATGACTTTAACTCACAATGAGAAGAAGATGCTAGTTTTCATCTCAGGCTATGCTGCTTAAAAGGCAAAGTCTTATCAGATTGTAATGCATGAATATCACAAACAACCGAGAAACTATGTAAAAAAAGTTGAAATTTGATGAAAATCTGCTTTTATATACGAAAATGACTGACAAAGTGGTCTTACTTACCTGACAAATTAGTTATTTATGACAACTGTAACAACTGTTTTAACTTATTTAGTGTTCTTAGAAATGGTATCACAGGTAAATGAGGAGCAGTTTTTAAAAAAACTAAGACAATTTTTGATATTATTTGTCATGGATTTACCTGAATTTGAAGACAAAAAATTCATATGTGGTAATGCCTTCTGCTGGCTATTAAAGCATTGCCTGAAGTATATTAGCAATATACTGCTGAAGAATTATTAAAAACAAAACAAAAAAAATGGGACCACTTAATTAAAAAAAATGGAAATCACACAAAATCATAATTCTTCAAAAACAATATACAATATTTGAAAAGAACATTAATTGTATTTAAATATTTGACAACTTGATATAACCTATCATAAAAAAGTAGATATTATTAAACTAGTACTTCTGCTTTATAAATGCCATTGTATTTTTTTTTATATTTGCTCTTGCATTTTATGTTTCTATTAAGTAATTATTATTGAAGTTGAATATTTAAAACTGTCAGATTTGTATTAGATGATGTTTATATTGGTATAAGTAAGGAAAAAATATATTGTTTTGGATTTGTTTTAAATCTATTAGATTTTAGTTTTATAGTGAATCTAATAATAAACCAAATAACAGAAAAATTTTAACAAATGAATATAATATCACAACTATTAAAATGATGTATCCATAGGTGATCTACAAATAATTTAGAATTTCATAGTTAGTAAACATTTCCATCTTTAAAAAATTACCATTATTTTGTTTAAAAAAAAAAGTATTTTGTCACAAGATATACAGGAACATCTTGAATTATGTAGCACAAAAGTTTATTTTTTTTTAACCATAACTGATAATGTGAAATAAATATGAGATGTAAATGTTGAGACAAGACATGCAAGGGTTTTTAATTTATACTGCCAAAATAAAAACTTTGTGAAAATGTTCAACTTAAATTCTAACAATAGCTTTATCATTGAAAGAAAAAAAATGTGATGATTAATATTTTTGTACAAAAAAAAATAAACTATAATAACACAAAATAATAATACATAAGATAAACATTCAATGGAATATGTCAAAATTCAGTGTGAAAGTCTGCAAAATGTCTTGCAACTCAAGTTGCCCCCTAACATGATGCCATGATTTTAACACCTGAGCCCTCTCCCATCTAGAGCACCCTGTGTCAGTATGCCAAGCAAGAAATACATGTATCAGTCCACCTGGTACTGATACATGTATTTCTTGCTTGTATATTATTGCTAGGTATACATGTGAATACCACCCAAAAATCACAAATTATTTATAAAGATTTGTTTCAAAACTAGTATCAACTGCAACTAAATAATAAAGAACTTTTCATGATTTCAACAACTAGCAAAGTTCTGTAAATAAGTCCTATACTATCCACCTAAAAATTACAATTTCTGAATTTAAATTAGCCAGAATATATATGTGCAACAAACATAAGTATTATACATTGAGTGGGCACTTCATTAGGTATGCCAAGTAATAGCAAGTAGCTCCCCTTTTGCTCTAAGAATATCCTAATTTTTTGAGGCATAGACCCAATGAGGTGCTGAGAATGTACCGCAGGGTCCATGCTACTCCTGTTCCTCATAGGTAAAATGGCTGGTGATGGATTTCTACTCAAAAATAGCTCATTATTACATCCCAAAGGTGCTCAATTATTAGAGTGAGATCTGGTTACTGGGTAGGCAAATGCAATAAGCTGAAGTCTTGTCCTAGAACCTTTCCTGGACAATCCTAGATTTGCGACAAGGAGCATTATGCTGCTGAAAGAACCCATTAACATTGGGAACATAATTTAGCAGCAAAATAAAAGAAATGCCACTGAAGAATATCTTTGCTTACGATATAGTAAATATACTAGATTTGCTTAATGTTATAAATATCCAATCTTTTAAATCAGCAATTCCCAAGCTATTTCTATGGCTTCACTGACAATTTTCTGATTGGCAATAATCTTCACATATCCAGCAGCATTCAAACATTGCTTCACTAGTACCAATGGTCTAAATATGTGGCACAAAAACACTCCTCACACCATTATATCACCACCAACAACCTGCAACGTTGATTTCTAGCTGGATGGATCCACGAACTCATGGTTTTCACCATATTTATGGTCAAATCAGCATGAAGCAGCAGAAACTAGGAATCAGCAGTCCATGAAAGGTTTCGCTGACAGAAGTGGAACCCAATTAGGTTGTTGGCTGCCATATCCCATTTGTATCAAGATACAAGTTGTGCATTCTGATATGCCTCTTTCACCATCACAGTTGTATTCAGCTGTTATTCAGACTGACTGTAGCTCCTCTGTAACTCTGAACAAGTTGTGTTGGCCTCTTTCATCAATGAGCTGTTTCTGACTACAGGACTGCCACTGGCTGGATATTTTTTTTGTGTGTATCAGAAACATAATCATTCAAAATACACCAAAGACACTGTCAAGCATGAAAACCCCAGCAGGATTGCTATTTCTGAGATGACTTGTAGAATTGGCCTACACTGGTAAAATGCAGCAGTGGTAATTGAAGACACACGTTTGAAAATGAAATTACAGTCTGGCTGGACCTCCATAGCCTATGGCTGTATAATGAATTTGTATGAATATATGTAAATATCTCAAGGCACCCTATTCCTTGGTAGATGCTTAGCAGCTGGATTGAGAAAATTAGACCACTACTTTCCATATAAGAAATGACAAAAAAAAAACTACAGAAATTTCCACTGAAACAATATTATCCTTCACCACTAAACATATCATTCCACATTACAGGAGTTCAATCTCAGTGTTCTTAGATCCATTTCAGATGTTTTCAAGGAGCATGCAAAAAAGTAGTTTAATATTTTTCAGAAACATCAATAATTTATATATGAGTTTTTCAAAGTGCTCAGAATTAAGGCAAATGTTTAGTCTAACATAATTAATACTAAATGTTTAGTAAAACTTAAGTCTTAAATTTCATAATAATAATTTGTTTACATAAGTTTATAAATATATATATAAAGCCATCATAATTTCTTCCTTAATAACTTTGATATCAATTTTTTTCCATTAACATATTACTGAAAATATGACAAAAATAAAGAGGGGAAAGCAAATACAATCTGGAAATGAAACAAATTACCTCATAGTAAGGCTATCCTTTGATATCAATTTTTTTCCATTTACATATTATTGAAAATATGACAAAAATAAAGAGGGGAAAGTAAATACAATCTGGAAATGAAACAAATTACCTCGTAGTAAGGCTATCAATTCCTTCTGATAGTCTGAAACTTGTTGCCTCTGAAAATAAAATTTTCAAATAATTTCAAATTTAGCCAAATTAGCTGCTCCTCTTTATAAGAATTAATTTATATGAAAATTATATGAAATAATTTCAATAATATGAAATCATTATAATATAAAACAGCATTAATGATCAATGAAATCTGTTGAATCCTATAGATAAAACCAAAAGGAAAAATAACAATTACCAAATTTAAAAATGTTACAGCTCTTAGCTAATGAAAAAACAAACTAAAATTTTAAATAAGAGAAAAAGTTAGTTTTTTTCCAATGCAGAATCAAAATCCTAAGTAAACTTGTCTAAATTCTGTTCAAATATGATTACAGTAATTGTGGAAACATCCAGTAAGAACAAATCAATGTACAAAATTAATAAATGAATACACACTAAAAATTCATAATGCTTAACACTGTTTCACACAATTTTTAAAGCATCTGGATTCTATTACAAGATTAAATAAATTAGGAGCAAAATAAAAGAAATACCACTGAAGAATATTGCTTAAGATATAGTAAATATACTAGATTTGCTTAATGTTATAAATATCCAATCTTTTAAATCAGCAATTCCCAAGCTATTTCTATTGGCAGGTCACACTGACAATTTTCTAAAGACATCTAGGCCATACTGGTGTCTGTCTAAAGACTCACAAGCAGAAAAGCCAATTTAGAATCTGGAAACTTTTATTTAATGACTTAAACTAACATAGCATATCAAGGGTTCAAATTTTCATGAAAGCAGTAGCCAAATAAAAATGTTAACTAAGTAGTTTCAAAATAAATTACTAGAATAAAAAAGTCAACTACATATTATTACAAATATTAAGCAAATAGAAAATGTCAACATTCAAAATTAATCAAGAGTGCATATAATTCAAGTTATAATGAGAACTCTTTGGTTGCTTTATGGCAAATCCAATAATGTATTTGTCAGAACATCAATTTGAATCTTCTAGTTTGCAGTTTGCTTTGTGAGCAAATTAGCAACCTTTTTGAGTCTGAGATACTGGCCATAGTCCAATAGAGTTTGGGGACCACTGTTTTAGACAATCAGTGTTGATGACATAAAAAGAAAATAACTTTAGAGGCACAAAATTTGCCTAATATTGGGGAATTCCAAAAAGTTGCAATTCGAATGAGAAATCCAATTTGAAAAATAAACCTAATTTTTTTTTAGGTTTATTTTTGCATCTATACAACCATTTAGGTATATTTCCTTTGGCCTTATTGGTATTATTAGTATCTATTACAACCTTTGGAAAAAGTTCAGCTTGTTGCAAAGTCAAAAAAATAAGTCAACTTTTAAAATATTTTTAATAAGTAATTGTAATGTTATATACCAAAATAAAGATAATTTAATTCTGAATTTTACTGAAGTAAAATATATGAGCACTGTAGCAAAATATTAATTTTAATAACACTTTTTTTGAAGTGGTATACCAAAAAAATAGGCACATATTTCATAATTATTTCCAAAATCTTCAGTTTTTAAAAATAGCAGTTTTTTGTTAATTTTTAGAAATTTTCGAAAATTTAATGAAAAATATGTTGATAAGTGTTCAAATCAAACTTGTGAGTTTAAATCAGGTGACTGGTTCAAT
Organism: Ryuthela nishihirai; assembly: GCA_038380435.1. Lineage (NCBI taxonomy): Eukaryota > Metazoa > Arthropoda > Arachnida > Araneae > Heptathelidae > Ryuthela > Ryuthela nishihirai. Next base: position 47,495,716 of record JAWZYU010000024.1, on the reverse strand, counting down.
ACAGAGTAACATTAACAAACAAATCAGCAATACCATAGAACACTTTTAAAATATGGCAATCAGATTGGCTTTATCAAATTATTTATATTGTAGTTTAATAAAATACGCATTAAATGAAAAAAAATATTTTTCAAACTTGAATTATGTATTTTTAAAAGATATATGTAAGAAAATTTTCACACAGCAATTTTTTTTAAATCGAAGTTTCATGTGTTGTACAAAAAACGTCTATAGACGTCCTTGACCCTGGAAGGGTTAATGCTATCATTTCATGATTATTATACTTATTAGGCTTAATATCAACAGGCATACTCACCATATTCTCTAAGGCTGATACACTAGAATTACCAACACTTTCAAACTGCATAATAAGTTCACTCTCCCTGTGAAATGAAAGAATCTGTCACGCAAAAATATTCATTCAACAACACTCACTATACCTATATTTACACACAATTTTCATTACTAATAACAATTACATACAGGTATGTGGTAAATAAGATACTTGAAACTTCCAACTCCAAAACACTACAGAATTGCTTATATTTGGAAGAAATGTGATATTTAATTCTTTAAATGCTGCTTTCTATGCCTAATAAATAAATACAAGAATCATTCTATGCATTTTTTTAATAATAGCAATAATTTTAAAATATTTTTTAAATTTTCTAATCATACCTAAATTAGTAATGCATTAATTACTGTGTAAATTTCTCAAAACATTGGTCCCCACGATAACAAATGATTGCAGACACATATTAACGATTCTGTAACAATTGAGAACATGCATAACAACAGTTATGCCTGAGTAAAACTATCTGCTAGTAACACTATATGGTTTTGACAATGTCCCCTGGTAAACATGTTCATGAATTTCAGAACTAGACATTTTCTGTATCTATTGCAACAGGATATTTTGTGTTCAAACAATATTCTATATATGTGTGATGTTAAATTATAATGTTGTGTATTATACAAGTTACAATATTTTTTATCATACATATGTGGATTATGTATATGTGTACATCTCACAATATAAAATATGGGTTTTCATATTTTGAATCACATATATATTTGCAGCTAAATACACATTAATCAAAATATAACTAAAAGAATACATAATCCTCTGGGAAATACAAGATGCTCATTTTCCAACCTTGCACTTTCTAAGAAGGGCAAATCACACTAATGGATGATTGAAAAAATGCAAATAGTAATATTTTATTAGTATCTATACATCACAAAATAAGTTTCTCATTTTTATTTCTTAAAATGGAAAAAAAAAAGTTGTCCCTCCCCATCTCCCTCAGGCTTCCCAGGGTTAAAGGTAAATCATTGACAATATTCTTTTAAAGTACTGTATTTTCCACATTTTAGCACCTTTCTAATGATGGAAATGAAAAACTTTCTGGGGATTTGAAAAACAAATCATATTTCATTAGTCCTAACAACTCAAAAACATATTTTTATTTCTCTCTTAAAACAAAAAAGTTACATTTTCCTACTTTGCTAGGGGTAAAGGGCAAATTGTTGCTGTCAACATAAACCTCTTGACCATCACACTCCATCACCAAAAATTTTAATTTCTGGCATAAATGAATCATTTGCATAATTTGTTCAGAGTTTTGTCATTTTAAATATTTTCTATCATTTAAAAATTAAAAAAATTATTTTTAATCATTTTAAAAGTGTGAATCCTATATCTCATCAATACCTATACAACCAAAAAAAAAGTTTAGCTCTAAGAACAAAAAGAAGTTGAATGTTGATAAGTGTTCAAATCAAACTTGTGAGCTTGAAATCTATAGATAGAGAGATGACAAAGCAAAAACAAGCTAAAAATGGATACTACATTCTGTTAAATGAAGGTTTAAAATTTAAAATGGTACCATTTGCTTTGACATACCTTATTTGTAGCATAGCATGCAATCTGTGAAAATGATTTTGGATATCCTTTACATAATGGGTGGTATCAATTTTTTCTGTTGGTATAATCTGTGTCAATTTCTAAGTGAGTAAGAAAAGCAAAAATTACACTTGAACATTAAAAAATACATTTAATGAAATTTGTTTTCTAATATATTTAGAAAATATTTTTACCAAATTCTCTAAGCATTTGATCTATAACAAACACAAAAATTTTGGTATATCCTAGAAAATAGACAAAATTTTGGAGCCCCCTGTGGTTTTTAGTTGTGACAATTATCCTGCTATGGTGAGCTATGATATTGCACATTATAGAGAAGTATTCATACAGTAACTTGCATGGACATAAGCATTACATATATATTTTAAAATAACTATAACTATTCAACAAATTCTAAAAGAAAAGCGAATACAGTGACATTGCTATATCTCACATTAATTCAAAAACAGAAATAAAACTATTTACTTAACAAATTTCTTGATACTTCTTCAGTCCTGAGCATGACAGTTTTGTTAGGAGCCCCAGATCAAGACTATTTTTCCTCTAATAAATCTGATATTGATGTTAAGAATTATTTCACGGCTTTTAAGAGATGTGAATAATTTAGTTTCAATGTTAGTGAATCACAGACCTCATACAATTTGATTAATTTGTGCACCATTCTTTAAACTATCAGGAATGCAATTATTAGCTATTCCAATCAACTGAAAGTACTAAGTGAAACTTATGACAAAACAGCATAATACTGTAAAAAGGGCCAAAAGTATGTCCAGTTCTAACATTGAATTTTTTACCTACTGCTATGTCATATATTTGATAAGCAAGTTTAATACTATAAGCAGATGAAATAGTCATGAAGGGAGAAAGTATATGATACTAAAAACAGTTTCAAATATCCCTACTGGTTTAGAACTTTGTTTAATTCAAACTTTATTATGGCCAAGGAAGGTATCACTCTTAAGTTTAATGTCAATGTCAATTTTAGAGGAAAAATTGTCTTGGAATCAAAAAATTTGGTCAATGGGTGGAAAAATATTTTGGGACAACCATTTTGATAAATATGCAAACAGACAATGACAATCAAAAAGCAATAGGAAGATAGGCAAAAATCAAACTTGTCTTATTAATCATATTCTTGAGAATTTCAAAGTATGTATCTACCATAGTCATCTTTAAATATTCCTACATCAAATTCTCATCATTTAAATGCATCTTTCAAGCTTAAATTTCATCATGGAGTTAGTGATTTTAAAATTACATACCAGAAAGTTTTAAAATTTTTTTAAAGGAAATGAGTTTTAAAGAAATGAAGATTTATGAGAATAATACAGCAATATAAAGTAATACTCAGACGAAAACAGAAACAAGTGTATTTACTTGTCAATCTGAAAATCATTGCATTGCAGTAATGTGTGGTATTGTCATTAAAACAGTTGCTGTTTCTTATTACATATTACTAGTGCTCTAAACAGTACAATGAAATATTATATATGCACTTTAGTCTAGAGAACAAATATTATAGCACCCACTTAAAAGAGCAGATCTGTATAATATTTGGTAAAAAATAATCCATCTCTATACTTTTTCCATCACATATTTTATATTTAAATCTTAATATCAGGAATATTTTACTTTCATAAATATGTTTCAGCTAGAAAACACTTAAGAGAATTTATTAAAGAATAATAAAGATTTCAACAAGAATGCAGCAATGCAGATTTTATAAATTAAGGAATTTTAAGAATCACCAATTCAACTGAAGCAACAACATTTTCAAAACTTTCTACTGCAATTTAAAAATATACTCACATTTTCAGTAAACCTCATTCGCCGAAGGACCTGTTGTGATTCTTCTACAGCTTTTTTCAAATCATCTGAACATGACTTGTTCTAGGTAAAAAAAAATACAACAATTAGCCTTAAAACTAACACTTTACATTTTATAAAGAACCATCTTACGATTGGGTGTGCCAAAAAAAAATGTCTGATAAAACTTTCTTTTACAATACCTAACATTAAAGTTGTGCTCAGTCAAAATTACTGAATATTCAGGACCAAATTTCACTTAATATTCAATTAAATAATTTCATATTATTTCACAGTAGCATATCAACATATTATAACTGTTCATTAAATTATTTTAATAATCATATTGAAGTACCATGAACATATACAAACTGCAGCAGTATTTTATATATCCACAATTTTTTTCTACTGTTTCCTCAAAACATGACCTCAGTAATGTAAAATACAAGATGCAGCTGTTACTGTAAAACTTTCAGCCTTATTAGATCAGCTATTCACAAATAAATGTAATGCACATTGAAAAATTTGGGATAGCAATACTGATATAGTATTTTAAAAATAATGTACTGACTTATGGCTGAAATGCATTTGTGGCAGGTACATGTTTAACCCTTCTGTTCAGATTTACTACACATTTGCACTATTCAGGTGAATATATTAGAATATTTAGGTAATTATAACTGAAATAGAAAACACTTTTTAAATTTTTTTACAAATACAACTTTTTCTTTAACAAATCAAAATATACACTCAGTGGCCACTTAATTAGGTAGTTTCTGATTATGTCAATAGTGATTCAGATACAGAGCTCAGTAACTTCTTAAATTTGCTTTTTAATGAAAAACTGTGACTGAAGGTAATTTAAAGATCTCAATCAAATATATTTAAACCTCAATTTCCAAAAAATGTGAGTTCAATATTTAAGTTATAGAAACAAACATTTAACAAGTTAGTTCATTCCACAAAAAACATTCAAAATTTTTATTACATGAAGTGCTAAAAATACCTTTACATATTAGAAAAGTTTGGTGTAACTTAGTGTTTCATTTTAACCTATTTTATTAACTTTTCAGCAAAAGTATTTAAACTGGCATTATTGCTGTTAAATATTCCGATTTCTGTAACTCTTTAAATACCAAATGAATATTGTTGAAAACCGAAATTTAAATATATTTGGATTGAGATATTTAAATTATCTTCACAAGTCGCAGTTTTTCACAAAGAGTTTATTGGGTTGGGTTGTTTTACCTCTGAGCGGAACTTTTTTGCACACCATGGGCTAAATGGCCAGGTCACATGGACCCCGAAGGCTCAGAGAAGGTTGGGGGAGGGGACCCACTGGAACCGCTGTTGGGAGACAGATGGTAGTCTCTCGTCAAGACCATCCAGCGTGTTCTTTAATGTGCACAGGGTATGGACTCTCCCACACACAGAGCCACGGCTTAACGTCCCATCCGATGGATGGTGGCCTTTCCAAGCCCATCGGTGTCCCCTACTGACCGTGGGCAGGGCAGGGAATTTTGCAGAGATAAATCTCAACGCTGACACAGCTGGGACTCGAACCTGGGAACTACAGATTATGAGCCTGGTGCGCTACCAACTGAGCCACCCCCCCCCCGCCCCTAGAGTTTATTGAAGAAGTTACTGAGGTCTGTGAGTTATTATTGACATAACATGGAACCATACTTAATAAAGCAACTACTGGGTGTATTTATAATAAAAAAAGTTAAATAAATTTGAAAAAATATGTCAGCATACAAATTCTTTTTGAAAAATTCTGTTGTACAATATTATTGTTCTACTGTCTCTTGCTAGTAAGACAATAATAGGCCACATGTAACTTGCAAATATGTTTGTTACAAATAAAATACATTTTATTGTCATTTTCAGATGGACAAAATTTCCATCATGCAAGCTTGAACCTATTAATACTTGTAGAAAGTTCATTTGATTCTTCTTGTTTTCTTCTCTTATTGCTTGTTTGCAATAAAACATGCTTCTTCATTTTGTGGTTTATATTTTCTGGAACTAATATGAGATGAAATTTCCCTAGTTCTAAAAATAATCTTCTTTTAGTCAACTTATTCTCATTCCATTTTGGATCTATGTTTTCCCATGAAACAAATGCATCATAAGCAAAGATGTCAAAAATATTGTAGAAAACTATTATGGATCAGAAACTTTCTTTTCATTACAAGTATAATACACCGAAGAGCCAAAACATTAAGACCCAAGAGTCTTTATGCAAATTGAAGCAACTGCAGGTAAACAACGGCATGTATGAAAGTCATGAAATGGTATAAATAACACCTGATACTGAGCTCTGTTAATCAGTGTTATTCTTGTTTTTCAGATGGGGAAAGGCAGCAGACTCAAGTGAGTTTGACAAAGGCCAAATTGTAATGGCCAGACAACTGGATCAGAGCATTTCCGAGACAGCAAGGCTTGTGGGATGCTCATAGTCAACTGTGATTAGTAGCTTCAAAAAGTCGTCTGAGGATGGAAAAACCACAAACTGCCAGCAAGATGTGGGTCAACTACAACTCATCAATGCTAGAGATGAGTGAAGGCTATCCTGTGTGGTATGAGCCAACAGCAGCGCAACTTGCCCATAATTTGAATGCTGGTGATGGGAGTAATGTGTCACAACACGCAGTACATCGAACCCTTCTGAAAATGGGGCTGCGTAGCCACAGGCCGCTCCAAGTGCCCATGCTAACCTTGGTTCACTGTTGAAAGAACCTACAATGGGCATGCGAGCATCAAAACTGGACCTTGAATGATTGGAAAAGGTCATCTGGTCCGATGAATCTCGTTTCCTGTTGCACCATGTGGACTGCCGGGTATGCACGTGTCATTTACCTGGGAAGTGTTGGCCCCAGGATGCACCATGGGACGAAAACAAGCCTGTGGAGAAAATTTAATGCTTTGGGCAAAGTTCTGCTGGGAAACCCTGGGTCTAGTCATTCATGTGCAGGAAACTATGACGTCTACCACTCACCTAAACATCAGTGCAGACCAGGTACCATGCTGATTGAATGACATCAACTGTAGCAATCCCTAGTGGCAAATTTAGGAAGTTAGAAAACCTTACTGGGCAACAGAGAGAGAGAGAAAAAATGCTAGTTACAAAGTTGTAGAGCATCTTCTAATGAGTAGTAAACGACATATGGTAAGGCCAAAATGGATGGAAAGCTTAAATGCTGATAATTCGAAATTAGATGCTTGATGCTTAGCCACAGCAAAATACTGTGCACTACACTACAGAATGATTCACAAATATATGTACATGATGACAGTGATGTGGCATCTGCCCAGCGAAATAAAAATCAGGAGTGGCAGTATGTTATATAGCGCTTATAGGTGAGTAGATGCACAAGTTGAAGACCCAGATGGTGGACTACTCAAGTGATTAGTACTGAAAGAGAGCGAGTGTCAACAAAATGCACAGGAAACTGCATAATGGTATAACACATATCTTACAGCTAGTCCACATCCAACTCTGATGACCATTTGTTGTGATGTTCAATGGCTCAGAAAGATTGCCAGTATAATGGCTCATCTGTGACTGGATAGTGACAGGATCATGTATTTGAGTACATCCAGTGGATGTCCTGGGACATGTCCTCACCCACTGTACCACAGCAGTCAATGAGACATGTGGCTTAATAGTAGCTCATGAATGGCAAATTCTACATGAGCATGAAGAATACTTCTACCATCCTTACTGAAGCACAATTTAATGCCAGGAGACTATCAGAGACATTTAGATTTCTGCAATTTGGTACTAAATACCTTAAAGGATAATCCATCCTTTTTGTTCGAGATCCTCTGGACAGATGAGGCATAATTCACATGGGCAGAATCATTAATAGGCAGAACATCAATTACTAGGCTTTTCACCATCCTTCTTTGGATGAGTGGTGAGGCATCAAGTACATTGGTTAATTAATGTCTGGTGTGGTATTTGGAACAACACACTCATTGGACCAGTATTATACGAGGGAACATTAACAAGTCGGAGGTACCTCCAACTGTTATGGAACGTACCTGACTGGTTGGATGGGGATAGGACTTGTACTCACTCAAGGTTGTACAAATGCATGTGGTATCAACATGAAGGGCACTGATGCACTACCCACCAAATATACATACATTCTTTCCTGTCTGACACATTTGAACACCAGATCACTGGGTATGTGGTCCTGTGGAATGGTCTCGATGGTGACTCCTATGGACTACTTCCTCTAAGGTACCTGAAAGAACAAGTGTATACCACAGAACCTGCAAATCTAGAAGATTATCAGAATTGTAGATGCCTGTGATAAACTGACACCTGCAATGCTGGTTGCTGTACAACAAAACTAATTCTTTCTCACATTCAGATGTGAATCGTAGCTGATGGTGGGCCCATTTAACAGGCTCTACATTAGACTCGTGACTGTGAGTTTTGTCTATACCATTTGGGAATTGGAATGCAATCATTCTGTAATCAATTTGTGTAATAAATATTTTTATCACTATTCTCTCTCTGTTGTATGTCATGCTTTCCTGGTCTGTGGGTTGTCACAACATTTTGCGGTAGCTAAGCGTTGAACATCCAATTTCAAATGATCAGCATTTATAGCCTTCCATCCAATCATTTTGTGCATACCATGTCATTTCCTACTAATTAGAAAATGTTCCACAACTTTGCAATTCACATTTTTTCTCTGTTGTTGTTTCTGTTTTTTTCTCTTTTTTGACAAGTTATGTTTCTTAATTTTCTAAATTCGCCACAAGGGGTGCTATAGTCAGTCATTTGATCAGGCATGTCACTTTCCTATAGATAGGCCTAACATTTGCACTTCCAGGAACCTTTGTTAAAAAGTTATTTGGGTGTTTTAGAACTTTCCTTTGAACCCTACAGTTAGAGTAAAAATTTGAATACTAATAGAGTAATAATTTAAAAGCAAGTAAAAAAGAAAAGAACAAAAAAATCAAAAATAAACTGCAGAAGCAAAAATTTAATAGCAACATAAAAATCATACAATATCAAAACAAATACTCTATTAACAAATAAAATTTCAGGACCAGATTTTGTTTACCTCTGAGTAGCACTTTTTTGCACACAATGGGCTAAATGGTCAGATCACAAGGACCCAGAGAGCTCAGAGAAGGTTGAGAGTAAGGGATCCATTAGATAGCTGCTGGAAGACAGATGGTAGATTTCCATCAAGATCACCCAGCATGTTAACATACAAAGGGGATGACTCTCCTGCACATGGGGCCATGGCTTTATGTTACATCCGAAAAACACTAATCTTTCCCACCCCATCAATGTACTCTTTCTGATCAAGGGCAATGTGGAGATTTAGCAGAGGTAAATCTCAATGCTGGCACAAGTGGGACTCAAACTTGGAAACTGCAGATTGAGCTTGGCAGCTACTGACTGAGCCACCAGTGCCCCCAAATAGGCACAAAGAAGACTGGTTAAAAAAAAAAAAAAAATTTATACTGCTGCACAAAATATTTTTAAATACCTGCTTAAAAATATACATACCTTTTCATATAAAGTAAGAACTGAATGCCCTTTATGCTTTCCCATAACAACACAGTAACTGCAAGCCAACTCATTATCATCATCACAAAAAAATTCTATAGGTCTCTGGCTATGTTCAGAACAGCCCTGTTGCACCATGCTATGGTATCTAATCCAAAGGCAATAGAAAAATTACCTATTAAGTTTAATAACATCTTAAAATATCTTATCTGTAAAATTAAGAAAATATTATTTTCAAAATTTCTTTACATAATTTTATTCATCATGTTAAAATATTTTATTTCATATTACTTTTATGAACATTGCACATAAATTAAGATCATGCTGTACCCCTGAAGTGTCACTGTGGTCATTATTTTAAAATCAGTCATCTTTAACTCAGGTGTTGTAGTAGCTAACTAGCATTTTTTAGATCAAATTTTAACTAAAGACAGGGTCATTTTCACCCTATTTTTACATTTCATGCTATTGTCACCCTTCACAAATTGCCATCACTCTACCCATCCGAATATTTCTCAAGAAGTTCAAGATCAATGCAATAGCTTACTGTCAATTATTTTCTTCTCTCGAACAGTCTCTTCTTGCATAGATAAAAAAAAAATCAGATTTAATCCTTTTTCTTTTGTTAAAATGCATCAATTTGTATTCAAAGTATGAGAAGTTTGAGAAAGAATTTTAAGGTATATTCTTTAGTGTCACTCTTGAATTTAAATAAGCTTTGCAGTCAGTTCTGAACACACCAAGATTTAAGAATACTATATAGTTTTATTAAATGGTATTAACATTATAGTATGGTAACACTTTAGTATGGAGCAGAATTCATTATTTAAAAGATACAATAAAAATTGCATTATTCAAGTTCACTGGATGAAATGTTTTCATTTTGACAACAGCTAAATGGAACCATCTGCAATACTGAATTAATAACAAATCAGCAAAAAGTTATTTCTATTCAACACTGTTTTGGCTATAACTGTTTACTTTTTTTTTGTATGCAATTTAATATAGCAAGGCTGCTTTTTCTACTTACGAGTAATATACGTACATTACACTCATCACACAACTTAGTGTTACTGTTTATAATGGAACTTAGAGACTTTTTTTAGAGTTATTTATCAACATTTTAAAAACACTAAACAGTGCTGAATGATGGGATTCTTTGGGAATTTGAATAAAACTTTGTATTTTAAAATGGTCAGCTTTCCAACAAAATTACTTCAGAATATGCAAGTCACACAATCTCAGATGTGAATAGTTTTCTTTGCTTCAATGGAAATGTATACAAATATCATCTCATAAACAATTTAAAAAAGTGCTAGTAATGCCTAGACAACCATGCAGACACAGTATACACAGCTGATTGAACATGAATAGAGAAAGATTGCATGCCTATCTAAAGCAAGTTGATTATCCTATGAAATTCTCACTTGTGGGCAAAGATGCAAGGTCAGACAGTCATCAGTAATAGAAATACCTCTACTACTCCAAGTCCAATGTGTTGGGTCCTCTGCAAACAGCACACTTGATATCATGGGGAACTATTAACTGATGGTTCATCAAAACTGGATTGCATCTAGGCTGGTTCAGTGTTCCAGTTATTTCTTATACAAAACTAATGGGCTGGGTTGTTTTTACTGCTGAGCGGCACTTTTTTGCCCACCATGGACTAAATGGCCAGGTCATATGGACCCCCGAAGGCTCAAAGAAGGTTGGGGGAGGGGACCCACTGGAACAGCTGTTGGGAGACAGATGGTAGCCTCTCATCAAGGCCAATCCAGCATGTTCTTTAACATGCACAGGGTATGGCTGTCCCGCACCCGGGGCCATGCTTAACGTCCCATCTGACGGTTATTATTATTTAATAATCATTTAACATAACATTAACACGTTTCATAAATTAATGCTATGGTATTAATTCCGCCCTGCCCACAGTTAGTAAACTGTGGGCAGGGCGGGGAGTTTTTCAGAGATAAATCTCAATGCTGACCCAGCTGGGACTCAAACCTGGTAACTACAGATTACGAGCTGGGCACGCTATCGACTGAGCCACCCCCAGTTGTTAGGTAACCTTCCATTGGAAGCCTCCAGTCAATAATTAAAGATTTAAGAATTATTTATTATGAATAATTTATATTGAAATAATGTATTAATTTAGAAAAACAGCAATAATCAATTTTAATTTTTTACTACAATTAAGATAAAAAATACAATTTTTTTTATTTGATAAAAATGTTGGAAAAATTTCCATTACCTAATTTTTCTCAAAATTTCTACTATTATTCACATTTAAATTTTCTTTCAATGTATAATGTGATCCATTTCTGTTAGCTACTTCTGGATAAGGTTCTGAAGTAATTATTTTCATTTTATGAAAACACTTAGAAATTACATTAGCCATCAGAGTGAGTTCTGTTTCAGAAACCTGATATTTTAAGATTTAATAAATTAAAAATGAAACTTACTCTTCTACATAAATAGGCTTTCCTTCATGCTTTTTCATTGCTTTTATATTTTTGTCATGAACCTGGAGAAAAATAAATTATGCATAAATATTCTAATTTAAAAAGGATATTAATGTAATATAGTTCAATTATAATACATACAGATGAATCTCTCATCCCATATGGATGCTATGAATTTCATACTCTTAGAGAAGCAAAGAAAAAGTTTAGTGGTAGTACAGACAATAACTCTAAATGTGATGGATAGTCTGATGAAATGAGTTGTCTCCCATGCTATGATTGCAAGTTCTTGTTCAGTTGTTCATTACTTGAGTGAGAAATGTGAAAGCATAAGGCTCCATGTATGTCCTATATGAAAAATTATGGCAGCACTTTGCAAAATGTTCATCATCAGCTTTGCCTTACAAATTATACACCATATGCAGAGTTACCAACCTTGCACAATGGAAATTACAAGTTGGAAAAATGAAAATTCAAAGAAATTACAAGTACTTATAATGAACTAATAAGTTCCAGTTATTTGGTGCAATTTATTTTATATATTGCATATTATTCAATGCCTGGTGAATGCATATTGATTTGGTTACTAGTTATTAGCAATTAACTTATAGTTCAATATTAAAAAGCATGCAAGACACAAGTCACCTGCTTTCTGTGTCACATGCCAGAAGTAGCACCTAAAGTACAATCACTTTCTTAAAAAAAAGACATGTGATTGGCATTTTTTGCTAGTCTTTCTGTACCATAGCATTAATTTATAAAACATGTTAATGTTATGTTAAATGATTATTAAATAATGAATGATGCCTACTCATTATTAGTTACCAATTATTAGTGATTAAGCTAAATTTCTATATCAAAGAATATGTATGATACAGGCTTGGGTTGTACACCTACTGAGTGCTGCCATTACAGTCCCTTACCACTTTGAAAGCTTCAATCCATTATGAATGAAACCAAAATAGGCCTTCACATAAGTAGCATAACAAGGCCTGTAAGGGACTAAGCACAATTCAATGTGAGAGGACACCCCATCGTGCATGCACAACTCAACTCTATTATATTTGAAAAAGGGGTCCTTTGAGTCCAAGGCCAGTTGGCATTCTTTGCTCTATGGTGTGTATGCCCCTGGTTGATAACATTCTTATGGCGGTACTGATTGAAATTAATTTAAAGATACACTCACTATTTAAAAAAAATAGATATGGAACTCAAGAATCTTATCATTAGTAAAAAATTCTGCTATAACTATTAGGATAATTTGTTTGATGACAGAATTGCAAGTTAATTATACAGAAAATTTCATAAGGCATAAAATCACTCAAAATGGCATCGAGACTAAAAAAGATGTAGGCTGTGCATGGGTCCCTACCCTGTTGGGCTTGGTGCAGTTGCACCCTCTACACCAGCATTTTTCAAACTATGGGTCGTGAAATCAACTTAGTGGGTCGCGGACCAGCATTTTTTTAATGAAATAGAATAGCAAATATCAGAGTCTCGGACGCGATGTAAAATGTATTTCTTATTGTGGGTCGCAGTCAAAAAAGTTTGAAAAACACTGCTCTACACCATTATAGTTATGCTACTGTTCCAATTTAAATGATGGAAGTGGAAATTCAAAAGATGGAATTCAATCAGTGTAACAATGTGATGGTCATTTTATGGCACCCATTAATTAGTTAAGAATTAAATTCACATCACATAACAAGGAAATTAAATCTGAGGTTTTTCAGTGCAGAAATTCTGCAGCATACAGACAAAAATTAACAATCATTAAAAATTAATAAATAATTTATAGACATTATTCAATGATTAATAATAGATTATCTCACTAGAGCAGCAGCTGCAATCAAAATCTATTGCCATATTTTGATATTAATGAAAAGAGCGGGAACTATTGTATATACTTACATATAATCACATTCACAGATAAGCCAAACTTGAAATTTTAAACCTTAAAACTGTACAAAAATTGCATGACCTGAAGATAAGTCAACCCAGATAATAATAAACATGAGTTAGATACATTGCAATGCCAATCATCGTAAGTTAATATATCCTTATATACTGACTTATCCTTTTAATATCAAGTGTGGTTTGGCACACTTTCCAATCAGAATTAATGATAACTGATGTTTACTACATGCATTACTACAAGGAAGTCACTTGGATTTTTTATACCCTTTTGCAGTGCCTTCTGATTTTAATATCTTTTTTTTTCCAGGAAGCAATTGAGAAAGATGTTTCGTCAAATGAAAAAACCCGATCCAGTAATAAGTTTTCAATTTGCAGAAGTGTTTTCTGAGGTTTTATACAGTACATAAGTAGTTGATAGTCTCTACATGTTTTTTTCCATTTGTCCAATCACCTTAGGTTACTGCTAGATATGGACCTCTACTTAGTTTCTCACTTAATTCCAGTTCTTTTTCCTGCCAAAAAAGAACCCAATATTGGAATTCCCATTTACTCGTTTGAGATCACAGTAAGAAGAAAGCACCATTTGACAATTACTTTTTTTTTTTGCCATTTTGACTCCCTCTGTTTACTAAATTCCATTTCAAAAATATTTTGGAAAAAAAAAATTCTCCGATTTCTCTGCAATTTTTTTCAGTTGGATATACTTGATGTACGAACTCCACTGTCTCTAAAAGTTCGCTTCTATTAAACTTGCAATTTTTTTTTAAATAAGTACAAATCATACACAATTATAAATATTATACAGAGTGATTCAAAACTTATCGTTCAAATTTCGTGGGGAGGTAGGGAATACGTCAGGAAACCGATTTCACATAGGAAAGAATGTCCGCAAATGTACGCATGCGTATGTAGAGGGCGCTGTATGTACCCAACCAGTGTACAGCTCACTCGACCACTCCCGCTGTCATCAGTGTAGAGCTGACTTACTAGTGATAAGATGAATCGTTTTACGCATCAATAGCTAGCGGATATGCATCTCGCATATGGGGCAGCTGGCGAAAGCGGCCGCCGAGCTAGGCAAGTTTACGAAGACCGATACCCCAACAGAAGAATACCGCAGCATCAAATGTTTGCACGTGTGCATCGCAATCTGCGCGAACGTGTCACGTCTGCGCGAACGTGTCTGCGCGTGGTTCACTGCGCAGCAACATGCAGGATACGGGGAGAAGACGACTGACGCGGACTGTCAACATCGCAGAACAAGTCCTACAGTCCATCGAAGATAATCCGAATACCAGCACACGAGCTATTGCTCAGCAGCTTGGGGTCTCTCAGTCAGCAGTGTGGTGGATACTGCACGAGGAATGTGTGCATCCTTACCATCTGCAAAGGGTGCAGTTACTGCATCCTGACGATTATCCGAAGCGTGTGGAATTTGCACAATGGTTCATGCAGAAAAGTGCCGTGGACCCCAGTTTTCCAGCTTCTGTCCTTTTTACAGATGAAGCTTCATTCACTCGTGAAGGTGTGTTTCACATGTGTGGACTTATGACAATTCACATGTGTGGACTTATGACAACCCGCATGGTACGAGAAGTCATGCTGCGCAACATCGTTTTGCTGTAAATGTGTGGGCTGGAATCATTGGTGACTGTTTGTTGGGACCTTACTTGCTACCGCCCCGATTGGACGGCTGGAAATACCTAATATTTCTCGAGACATTGTTACCGACTTTTCTGGGCACTGTTCATGCGCATATCCGCCGAGATATGTGGTATCAACATGACGGGGCTCCAGCCCATAGCACAATTGTTGCGCGTGATTACCTGAACCGAACATTCGGAGCTCGATGGATCGGTAGAGGTGGATCGATCGCTTGGCCACCCAGGTCACCTGATTTATCGCCCATGGATTTCTTTTTGTGGGGGGCCATGAAAGACCATGTGTACGAGACCCCCATCAACAGTGAAATGGACCTTGTTGCACGAATAGTGGCCGCCGCAGGCATTGTCTGTGATATGCCAGGCGTTTTTGAAAATGTTTGGCGGTCAATGCAACGGCGCTGTGAATCCTGTGTCCGTGTAAATGGTCGCAATTTTGAGCACCTACTGTGAACATGTACTTTACCTTGTTGGAATAAAAGTCACATTCGTTACCACTTAACTGTACTGTTTCCTTGTGTTCACTTTACTTGTCCATTTTGTTCATGTAGATGATGTTTGCGGACATACTTTCCTATGTGAAATCGGTTTCCTGACGTATTCCCTACCTCCCCACGAAATTTGAATGATAAGTTTTGAATCACCCTGTATATAAGGGTGATACAAATTATCTGAGAGGTATCAAAAATATATTTTCAAAAAATTAAATGATAAACAGAAATAAAATTGGCACCATTAAAATAAAAATAAATACCCTCTCAATTAGAAAGAACAATTAAAAAAAAATTTTTTTTTGGTATATCACTAAAATTCAATGTGTGCTCTGTTTGTTACTCTGCACACAAATATATATTCAGTTTCCTGCCAAACATTATTCAGCATGACAATATTTTTTTTCTCAACAACAATTCTCACTCTCTTTTAAATTGTTCATAGGCAGTAGCAGAACAGAAACTTTATTTTTGACAAAGCCATAGAGAAAGAAGTCAAGAAGGGTTCATCATCATCATCCTCAAGCAGCCATGGGCTACGGAGGTTCAACCAGACCGTGCAATTTAGTTCTCCAAGCAAGTCGATCCTGAGCTACATCTACTGCATCTGGCCACTGCACACCAATTCTAACAAGGTCCTGTTTGACATTTGTCTGCCCACCGCATCCTAGGTCTCCCCTTCTTTCTGAGGCGTTTAGGCACACTGTTCATAACCCTATTTGCCAATCTATAATTATCCATATGGGCAACATGGCCAAACTAAAGGAGTCTCTCTCTGCACAATATGCTGCTTAAAGGAGGTTGCAGACTCTTTTGCCTAACCTCATCATTAGTTACAGAGTTGAACCACCTAATGCCCAAGATACTGCGTAAGCATCTAGAATCAAAAGCATCTAGTTTCCTGTTATCTTGTTTACAAAGTGTCCAAGTTACACTTCCATAACTAACCCTAGAAAGAACCAAACTATTATACATTCTAATTTTAGTCGTTAGGTGTATACGTCTATTTCTCCACAATCTCCATAGATTCTTAAAAGTCCCGGCAGCAATCCCTATTCATCTGTTAATCTCATGCCGCACATCACCAGTATCTGTTACGTAGCTTCGAAGATAATTAAACTGTGACACCTGCTCAAGGGTGCAACCATTCAGATTAACTGAATCACAACCTGCCTGATGAATTTTCATCACTTTAGTTTTCTCTCCGTTTATAACCAAACGTATTCTACTACCAGTTTCATCAACAGCTCGAATGAAAGAGTTCATCTCATCAACATCATTTGCCAAAAGGGCTAAACCATCAGCATAATCTAAATCAGAAATTTTCGTATCTCCAGTCCATTTAAGGCCAAAATCTTTCCCTTGAAGTGAATTTCGCATAACATAATCAATAACCAATCTAAAGGGAAAAGGACACAAAATGCACCCTTGTCGAACACCAGAAGTAATGCAAAACCAATTGCTACAAGACTTACCAACTCTGACACACGACTCAGTGTTACTATAGATAACTTTCGTTATGTTAACTAACTTGTCTGGTATGCCATATGATCTCACAATCAACCACAAATTATGATGATCAACAGAGTCAAAAGTATTTTTGAAATCAACCAAGCTAGCAACCAAAGGTTTCTGAAACTCTAAACATTTCTCAAGAATCTGCCTAAGTGAAAATATCTGATCAACACATCCCCCACCACTTCTGAATCCCCATTGCTCATCACACAATTACCTGTCAACCAGATTCTTAATTCTATTAAGCACAATCATGGAAAGAACTTTACCTGGAACAGAGAGTAGGCTGATACCCCTATAGTTATTACAAGAACTGCGATCACCTTTTTTGAAAATAGGGATAATAATAGCTCTGGTAAAATCCTTGGGAACCATGCTTTTATTATAAAAGATATTCAAAGTTTGGTCATCCCAGTGGTAACAGAAATAGTCCCAGCTCTAAGCATTTCCGTAGTGATTTCATCTACTCCTGGGGATTTTTGAAGTTTAAGTTTAGAAATAGCCAAAATAACTTCAGAATGTGTTATAGGGTCAACATTAAAGTTAGTAATGCATCTATCATCATTATAAACAATGGGAGTAGAACTAACTACATTGTTTAAAACATCACTGAAATGCTCAGCCCACCTAGCCATGATAGAATCCTCCCTTTCTATAACCTTACCTTGTTTATCCTTCAATCCTTGTATGCCTGTCCGTTTTCTACCACACAAAACATTAACTATCTGGTACAGCTCTCTGCTGTTGTGCTGTCTAACTGCTTCCTCGGCTTTGTCAGCCAAACCATCAAGCCAAAGATTCTTATCAGTAGCTAACTGATCTTTTACACGTTTATTAAGTTCTCTGTAATGCTTTCTATTAGGACTAGTAGGGCATTGATTAAGGACATTCCTGCAGTTCTTTCTTTCCGAAATAAGCTCAAGTGCCTTATCACTCAGATAATTCTGCCTCTTCTGCTCCTTTTTTCCTAAAAGAATACTGTTAGTGTCCAAAAAAGCCTGTTTAAAATGATCCCATTCTTCCTCAACTTCAGTAATAAGCATACCATGACTGTCATAATGACTAAGTAACGTATCATGGTAAGCTTTGGCTATAACTGGGTCTTTCAGAGCTTCAGTATTAAAAGTAAATTTTTTAATCCTAGCACAACACTTTTTAAGTTTAAGTTGCAAGACACTTTTAACAAGGTAATGGTCAGATCCAATTTCAGCTCCCCTATTTTCCCTGGTATTCCTAACAGAACTAGCCCATTTGCTGTTAATTAATATGTAATCAATCATATTCTTATGCAGCCCATCAGGTGAAACCCATGTGTACTTATGTATGTCGCGGTGTTTGTAATAAGTGTTAGTTATTCTGAATCCATTGAGTTTACTTACCTGTAGGAGACGTTGCCCATTGCCGCTACCAAAACCAAAAGGGCCTATTACTCCTCCCCAAAGGTCAGAGTCAGTACCAACTTTGGCATTGAAGTCACCAAGAACAAGGGTAATATATCGTTTCTTGACAGAATTCAAAATATCCTGAAGTTGTCCATAAAACCTATCCTTCTCAGCCTCACCGGCATCCTCAGTGGGGGCATAACAGCAGATAACATTCAAGTCTTTAACGCTTGTCTGAAATTTTGCTATAAGAAACCTTTCATTAATGCACTCATATCCTAGAAGAGCATCACTAGCGTGTCTGCTGAGAAGCAGAACCATGCCTTGGTGATGCTTATTGTCGTCCCTCCCTGAAAAGAGAAATTTAAGATTTTTAAGAATCTGACCTTTATCTGTCCATCTGGTCTCTTGCAAGCCGAGAATATCTAAATTATAATGGTGGAATTCTTGTGTGAGGACATCAAGAGAAAAAGCTCTGTGCAGAGTCCTCACATTCCAACTACCTATGGAGAGAAAATGGTTAGTGGGATGTTTAAAGAAACTATGTTTATTGAGAGAGGGAATGCCAACAATATCAAACAGCCCCCTAATCGCAGACATGGGGCAAAGACCTGTTCTCCCCACCACTAAAGGCTGAAGCCATCTACACTGGAAGACTTCGTCCAATGTGGAATTTGACGATGCCAATAGAAGCAAAGAGTTCAGGTGCCTGCGATGACCTCTGCTCAGGATTATCCACCAGCTGATAAACATATCCTGTGAATCTATTCACTTGGGGCTGTCAATCCACAAACAAACAGAAAACACAGCGGAAGATTATCCCTCCACAGAAGCCCATCAGTGCAGCAAAATCAGGATCCATAATCAAGCTCAGAGTTAGTTAATATAGCAGCCAGAAAATAAACCCCTCTAGGACAATCCAATGATTAAACTTTATACTAAAAACTTCAATGATCCACATACTGAACCTCGATAGGGTGCCAAAAACACAATTTTTTTCAGTTGCTCTTTCCAATGATATAAGTTTTACTTCTGTATGCCATTCAGTATTTTTTTTAATAAATTTTAAAACTGGTCAGAACATTTGTAATCATCCTATATATATTAAAATATTATTTGCTTTAACTACTGTCTTTTATATAAATTATGCAAAATGGTATGGTACAAACAATCCAGATAATCATGGTCCTACTGAACATTTCTTGGCTATCTCCCATCTTGCCCTTCATGAGAAAGGGAATACTGAAAAGCTTGGAAAAACCACCATCTATCAGATGGGATGTTAAGCCATGGACCCATGTGCAAGAAAGCTACACCTTGTGCACATTAAAGAACACAATGAATGGCCTTGATGGGAGGTATACATGTCTTCTCACAGATCTCCAGTGGATCCTCTTCTCCTCCCCAGCTTTAAGCTTTTGTGGTCCTTGTCAGCTGGCCCTTTACACATTCCATTGTGTGCACAAGAGCACTCCAAGATAAAACAACCAAACCATACTATATTACGTTGAATATTTACACTCTAACAGCTCTTAGAAAGGAATGTTAATTATACACATTTTGAAATTCTGTAAAGAAAAAAACATATATATATATTGAGCAATGAGAAAAATTTATTCTTTCACATTATCTTTTTTAGGATACAGTTCTGATAATATGACAAGGATAAAAATATTATTATATATTCTTACCTGATCAAAGCATACATTGCAGAAATTTTCTTCACACTTATCACAACGCCATGATGCTAGCTGTGTGTTACATTCACTGCATTGTACTAAAAAAAAAATACAATAGTACATATTACTAAATATTCTAGCACTGGTTAATAATTGTGATTTTATCAAAAATAAAATTCAGTGAAATTATTATATTCAATAAAATCTGATATATCATAGAACTAGAAGAACATATATGGCCCTGCCAAATATAGAAATATCAATTTCAAATAGAACGAAATTTTTCGTTTACTGACTTTTGCACTCTTTAAAAGTTTTAATTTGACCTAATGGATGATGGGAAAATGCAAATAGCAATATTAGTATTTATACAATATGAAGTATTTTTCTTTTATTCATTAAAATGAAAAAGTTGTTTTTCACACCCTTCTGAGTAAAGGGGGTAGATTTGTTGCTGTCAGTGGAATATCATTTGACACTATCACCAAAATACCATCGGATCAATTGCAATATTTATTAAAAGCTTCAAATTTTCTATATTTAATGCCCTCTAAACAATGCATATTACAACTGAGTAATTGAAAAACACGAATCATAATACTTACTTCATTACTTATTCAATAAAAAAAAAGTTTTTTCCAATTATCCTTTAAAATGAAACAGGTATTTTAAAACAAAAACACCATTTTTTTAAAACAAAACAGATATTAATTCCCATCCTCCTGGGTGTAAGTGGGCAATCTATTGTCAATAATACAAACTTCCTCACCTTCATATCAAACCATCAAAATTTCAAATTTCTAGCATAAATACATTGCTTGCAATATTAGTTCAAAATTTTTCAATATTCAAATTTTTTCTCCATTAGAAGGTGCAGTTAAAACTTTTGGGCAATTCAGAAAGTGGAAATCATAACATTTCATTATTACCTATCTAACTCAAAAAGAATTTTAATTTATCTCTAAAAATAATTCTCAAAAAAGTTGTGTTTTCTTATGCACCCTAGGGATAAGGGGACAATTCACTATCGCCATTGCAAATCTCAGGACCTTCATATTTCACCCCAAAATTTTAAATTTCTAAACATAAATACATCACTTGTTACATTGATTTAAAATTTTGCAATTTTCAACTTTTTCCACAGTTAGAGGGTGAAATTTAAATTTTTTGGAGATTCGGAAAGTGCAATTTCCAATATTTCATCAATACTTATCCAACCCAAAAAGAATGTTTTATCTCTAAAACTAAAAAAGGTGAAAACATTCTCTCTCTCTTTATAAATGACATAAAAATTCATTATGCACTTTAAGGTATGTTGTTTATGATCTACTCCACAAACAATTTTCAATAAATCACTATCATTGTACCTACCCGCTGCCTTGTCTTTGTTACGTAAATTCTCACTCTCTTTTGATATACCTGCAGGCACCATCTTCAGCTTTAGGCTATTTGACAGGAAAGTTAATTTCATCAAAATAAGTAATGTAACAAGATGTTCACAAAATAAAAAGAACTCTTAGAAATCTCCTAAATGTTTATTACAATCCCACTGCTGTCACCCCACATCTTGCAATTGTTAGATTTGCTGTAGAAATAAATAAGGGATGACATGATTACCACTTCACATCATAATTGGCTCAAAAGATTTAAAACCATTACTTTGAATCTATTAGTTTGATGTGATTTTCTTTATTTGGCATACTCAGACACTTTTAAACAACTCATTCCAGATTTAAATAATCTTTCTCCTGTCAACTCTATTACATTAAGTGTGCATTCTGACTGCTCAAAAATAACTGAAATATTTTTTTCTCTTAGAACTGAAATTACAAGAACTTCCCTTTTGCATTAAATATTTAAATTTTGTTCCCTAAATATTCCCTGATGAAATAGGAATGCATCTCATATGCCATTAAATACAATAATAACTAAAAAATAAAAAAAAATAAAAACTAAGAACAATACTCTTAGTTTTCGCAAGATTTTCTAAGATTGTGCAAATAAAAATTAATATGAATATTTTAATAGTAGCTTAAATTTTCCTGTCTGAAGACATTAAAAACAGAATATACAGTAACAATAAGTACAAAAATATACAGAAACATAATATAAAATATCAAGAAAACTAGGGTCTGTGTCCCTGCAGCCTAGGGGAGCCAGGGTGGTTTAGTCGGTAGTAAGTCAGGCTCATAATCTGCAGTTCCCAGGTTCAAGTTCTAACTGGGCCAATGTTGAGATTTATCTCTGCAAAACTCTCCACACTGCCCTTGGTTAATAGGGGACACTGATGAGCATGGAAAGGCCACCGTTCATCAGATTCCGTCACCCTTGTGCAGGAGAGCCATATCCTGTGCACATTAAAGAACAAGCTGGATGGCTTGATGGGACACTACCATCTGTCTCCCAACAGCTTCCAGTGGGTCCCCTTCCCCCGACCTTCTCTGAATTCTCAGAGTCCTTGTGACCTGACCATTTAGCCCACTGTATGCAAAAAAGTGCCACTCAGAAGTAAAACAACCCAATCCTACAGCCTAGGCTGCTAACCCTGTTATGGTGGCTGTTGGTTGGTTGATTGGTTGTTTTACCTCTAAGTGGCACTTTTTTTTACACACAATGGGCTAAATGGCCAGGTCAAAAGGACCTGAGAGGCTCAGAAAAGGTTAAAAGAGGGGACCCACTGGAACACCTTTTGGGAGACAGATGGTAGCCTTCTTCCATCTGTCTCCCAAGTAGTCTGTCCCCCTTTAGCCCTCTTCCAGTGTGTTCTTTAATGTGCACAGGGGCTATGGCTTAACACCCCATCCGATGGTGTGTTACAAGCCCAGTGGTGTCCACTATTGACCGTGGGCAGGGCGGAGAGTTTTGTGGAAATAAATCTCAACATTGACATAGCTGGGACACAAACCTGGGAACTACAGATTACGAGCCTGGTGCACTACCTACTGAGCGACCCCTGCCCCTCTGTTATGGTGGCTTCACCACCCCTTCCACTGTTGCTGACTTACTTCTTCCAGAGAGGTGACTCGTTAAAGAATGTCATATCAAAATTTGCATTTAGTATAGATTTGTTTAGGCTCAAATTTTCCAGCTTGTGCCTATTGAAACCCCAAGTTTGCCCGAGCTGGAAAAATTTTGACAATTGATGGGTCTAAAACAGCCAGAGCCTAATTTGGAGGAAAAAATTATCTGACCCATCATAAAACATTTATACAGGAATGCATGTCGCTAATCATTTATTTTATTTTTATATTAATTATAGTCATTTTATGACAAAATTAAAATGTTAATACTATTTGGAATGAAAGACATTAGAAAATCAGCAGAAACAAAGTCATGGGAAATATCATTATAAATGCAAAAGCCACTCATTTATTAAAGATAGAATACGTAAAAAAAAATCAAAAGCTACATGGTGCTTATTTTTAATTATAAAAGCCTGATTAAAATGTTGAAATTACATTCAAAAAGTTTCATATTTTTATTTTTTTCAGAATTACAATAAATATTTATAATTTCAACCCTGCAAGCTAAGGCATGCCACCCACCCCACTGCTATTGGCTTGCTTATTCCACTGCTATTGGCTTGCTTATCAATGAAAGTCATCTGTTCTGTTTTGAGCCTGGGCCCATTCTTCAAAATATTCCACAAAACATTTTCATATATATAATTATAATTAACTCTTTTGGCTGTTCAATGCACTTAAGTTCAAGTCATCAGTATCATGCTTTAAAATTTTGAATTTTGTATAAAAAAAAAAAACAGTATCAAAAATTAATGTTTTGTCTATCAGAGGGCAGCACACCATAGATATTATTTATATTATATATAATTCACTCGATTAGAACCATTAGAAGGTAACATCCGATAACCTTGTAAATTACATTTTAACTAATAGTTTCTTCTGATGATCTGGCAACCAGAACGTGTTACATAGTTAGCCTATTATTATAGTAGATGCTTGGGTTGGGTTGTTTTACCTCTGAGCGGCACTTTTTTGCACACCATGGGCTAAATGGCCAGGTCACATGGACCCCAAAGGCTCAGAGAAGGTTGGGGGAGGGGACCTACTGGAACAGCTGTTGGGAGACAGATGGTAGCCTCCCGTCAAGGCCATCCAGCGTGTTCTTTAACGTGCACAGGGTATGGCTCTCCCACACACGGGGCCACGACTTAACGTCCCATCCGACGGACGGCGGCCTTTCCAAGTCCATTGGTGTCCCCTACTGACCGTGGGCAGGGCGGGGAATTTTGCAGAGATAAATCTCAACGCTGACCCAGCTGGGACTCGAACCTGGGAACTACAGATTACGAGCCTGGCATGCTACCGACTGAGCCACCCCCGCCCCAATATAGTAGATGCATCATGTTCACATATTACTTAGAGTTAAGTATTGAAAAAGCTCTTTTTTTCACTAACCTGTGAGGAATTTGTTTAACATTTGCACTTAAAACACCTAAAACATAGAAATCTGGTAATAACTTGGCAACAGCATATTCACCTTCTGCAAAATCAGTCTGACACTGAAATAGAAATTCAGAAAGGCAATTAATATGATCTCAATAGTGAATTCCTATGACATTTACAAAATATTTGTGATGGTAAAAAAATAGAATAAACTTTCTGGTAACTTGGGTACCACAAAGAAAAACTTCTTATAGTTATTTAAAATACTAGTATTCTTTACTGACAAAAAAATCACTAGGTTTAAAACACTAATAAATATAGTAAAATATCTATTTATAAAATTGACAATCCTCTTTACAATAACAAACAGATGAAGAACCAGGTATGGCCACTCCTTTAATAGTATTCTAATACTATATATATAATACTATAATTATGAATTACTAGCCACGAATAGTGAAGTTTCTTCGACACTCACTAATCTTGGTGATTTCCCATAAATCCCACACCTTCTCTCAACCTCCATCACAGACACATTGCATTATGATCACCCACACATCCGCCGACCACTCCAA
Source organism: Ryuthela nishihirai (assembly GCA_038380435.1). NCBI lineage: Eukaryota > Metazoa > Arthropoda > Arachnida > Araneae > Heptathelidae > Ryuthela > Ryuthela nishihirai. Next base: position 47,470,353 of record JAWZYU010000024.1, on the reverse strand, counting down.
TCCTCGGAGCAGAGCCACTGACAATTAAATTTATGACATCCCACCCCTCACCTGCACTTAACAACCAACTGCCTCTCCTGCATTAGTTTAAGTGCTCCCTTTCCCACCTGACGAAGCACCGAGAGTAAGGGCACAAACATGCGTCGTGGATCAAAAACTTTTTAAAGCACTCTATGCTATCAAAGGTATAAATGGTTATTTCCTTCGCCGAGGCGGATAGACCATTGGCATCAGTTATCCTTCTTTCAATCTTGATTGAGACATCACTTGCTGGCAAGAACGTCGATTATTAAATTTGTCATCGAAAATATCCTAGAAGTTCATGCTACTACCCATCTTCTATGGTGCAGTATGTAAATCTCTCCTTAATAACTGTTGATACTTGATAGCATAGTCCATGTGTTGAAGTGCTTAAAAACATTTAACAGTGTCATAATTTCTTTAATTTCTCATGAATAATTTACTGTACAATAAATTGATCATGTAAGCAATGCCTCTATAACCCAGTAGAGCGCAATGAGTATCACACAAAATACATAACTTAACATCCTAATTGCGACCATTACTTGTCTATCCCTCTATTAGGTTAAGACACTATTTTAAAAATCACAAAAACTAGAAGCCAGTAAGTACTCTTATCAAGTTGTTACACGGTTAAGACTACCAACTAAGGTATAACCTTTAACTTATACTCTTAAAGGATCCCAGTGTAGTATATAACAAAGGATTTATTTACCACATTTGTGCAGAAGGCTGGTAAAATTGCATCGGTTGCTGCTGACCAGTTGGTCCAAGGGCAGATGTAATGGCTCCTGAATGTTCCGTGCGACCAGTCCTTATGCTATGATGTCATACAGCTATGTTGAATATGCATACACACATTTCCTTGTAATCCTTAATGCAGAATATTTATTACATAAATTTATTGGAGTTGGCATAGATGGATAAGATATGGCTTATACCTTTTCTCTCAGGCGCCATTACCATCTTCAATTGGCCTCGTTTTCAGTGTCCTCCAAACCATTGATGTTCACTTTTAATGTATTCTGCATAGATCTTAACACTGGATTAACCTTGAAGTGTTGCACATAATGGTAAAATCCTGTTATTACTGAATGCTCTCTATCAGGGCTATGGCACCTTCGAACATGGTACAACTTATAAGATCCAAACTCGGCCATTAAAACCTTCAAAAAACTTTAAAATTTAAGACCTTTCCTCAACTCGCATTGAGAGTCCATATTTACTCCTAGATGAAATATGGAGCGACGCATTTCGCTCGCCTCCCGTTTGGCGGCTTCCTCAGGCTCTGACTATTCTCTGTGTTGTGTCACGTTACATGTGACTCACCGCCTGCATCATCCCGTACGCAATTATGCGCATTAGGCTCAGTGACATTCTTCTGCTGTAGCAGAAGAGTCCATGCTGACAGCATAGGGGGAATGTCAGTATTACATGTTGTATTACTATGTTTGTGTATGTACAGTTTCTCGGCGTATGCTAATTGAAATTTGGTTAGGGGGGCAGCTAACGATTTATAATTGATATTGTGCATTTTAATATTATTCTCAATTATGGTTTGGGCCAGGGCTGTATTTGGTAGTTTCTTTTGGATGTCTGTTTTATGCTCTTGCATTCTAATATCGTATTGTCGGTATGTTTTTCCAATATAAGTATTTTTTCCCTTTAATTTTTCTTAAGGGTCAGGAATATCAATTTGATAGACCCCCGCCCCCCTGTGGGTTTTTTTACATCTCTATCATTAACAATTAAGTTTTTAATTGATTTTGTTACTGTAACTGGTAATGCTACCTTGTAACTTCTAAGAATATTTTGCATAGTATCTGTTACCTTTCTGATGTATGGAAATCTATGTGTAAATTTTGTAGTGTGCTGTGGTTGCCTTAATGTTATTTGTGTTTTGTTTATTACAATGAATTTTGAATTATTTTGCCAACTATCCAGTATTTTCTTAGAATACCCTACTTCCATAGCAGCTATGGAAGTAGGGTGATTATGATCAATTACATGATCAATTTATTGTACAATAAATTATTCATGAGAAATTAAAAGAGTTTTACCTACTGTGCTTTTTAATATTTAAAAAACTTTAATTTTAATTACCGCACTGTGTACCTCTACTCTAATTTTTACTAGGAAATTAATAATTTGTAATGCAACGCTGTGATTTTTGTTTCTTAATTTCCCAGATGAAGGCACCCCACCCCTAATTGGTGGGATATTCTATACACCTCAAGAACCTGGTCTTTTTCCACTGGTGACTACAAAATTTTGCTACCAACTTTTCAAACATTTGCAGAGAACTAATAACAAATATTATACAATAAAGATAATTATTACAGAAAGATATAATTACTTATATAACCAAATGTGTTCAAGGTCAATCACTTAAATATTTTTAATACTTCCTTAGAATAATTCATTTTTGTCATTGTTGGTCATGTTTGTATTAAGCATAATGATATGCAATTGCACTATTAGAATAGTAAAATATTTTTACTCTAGACTATATTAATTAAATGCAATTACCTGGCACACTGAACACAGTATCTTTTTCTGTGCTTTGGCTGCATTTTTTAGACAGCTTTCACATACTGTATGACTGCATTTTATGATAAGTGGGAAATGTGATGAAGAATGTCCTCTAACTGAATCTTTAAAATAAAATCATAATCTATAAAATACAGTAATTATATCAACAAACAATGCATATAGTACATATATTTCATTTCAATTAAGGGGAAAAAAAAGATTACATACAAATTACAGAGTAAAATGTTTTAAGACTATATGTAAACTCTGAGAGACCCTTATACGATGCAACAGTATACTGCTCATAAATACTAGGGATAATTGGCACTTCATGATGGCATGCTATCATGTGCATGGTGATGCCAGGGCAATAAGTGAATGCTATTAAGGTATTTCCATACTAATACGACATGTGAAGTAGAGCATGAATGCAATCTGTCATTTCATATTGACTGTACATAGATACACAACACAGTGCCAATGCAATGGTTGGGAGAGTGTGATATTTGGAGGATATTGTACAAGACAAATGGTATTTATGTACCATGCAAAAGGTGTCTGGAGATGATGTTTCATGCTATTCAGCAAAGCAGAGATGGCATTATTATAAGACATAATGCATACAGGGTCGTAGCAATGGGGGGTAGGCTCCCCCAAAAGTCAGAGTTGGCAAAATTCGAAATGATTGTAAAAATCTAGGTGAATTCTGAAAATTGGATTATTTTTGTAAAATTAACAGGAGTTAGAAAAATCTAAGGTAGTTGTCAAAATCAAGGCAACTTGCAAAATCTAGAGCAGTTGGCAAAATTTGAAGCCAAATGGTAAAATGCATGTAAGTTGTGAAAAGTGAAAATAGGGATTGGTTTCGTGAAATTATAAGTTGGCAAAATTGGGGCAACTTGGGAAAATCTTGGGAAGTTGGCAAAATTTGAACCCACTTGGTAAAAGACAGGCAAATTGTGAAAATTGGGATTAGTTTTGTGAAATTAAGGTGAGTTGAAAAATTGAGACAACTTGGGAAAAGCTTAGAAATTTGGCAAAATTCAAAGTAACTTGGCAAAATTCTGGTGAGACGTAAAAATTGGAATTTTTTTTTTCTGTAAAATTATGGCAAGTTGGCAAAATTGGGAGCCATTTGGTGAAATACAGGACAAGTTGTGAAAATTGGGATTGTTTTTGTGCAATTAATGAGAGTTGGCGAAATCGGGGATAGTTGGTAAAATTCGAAGTGACTTGGCAAATTCAGGGGAGATGTAAAAATTTGGATTTTTTCTGTAAAATTTGGCGAGTTGGCCAAATTGAGATAACTTGGCAAACTTCAAAGCCACATGGTAAAATGCCAGTGAGTTGTGAAAATTGGGATTGGTTTTGTGAAGTAAAGGAAAGTTGACAAAAAACAAAAAAACTTTGTAAATCCATTGGAATTGCCAAAATTTGTAATGAGTTGCAAAATTTATGTGAGATTAAATATTAGAGAATTCTTTTGTGTAAATCATAGCAAGGTTGCAAAATTGAGGCAACTGGATACTCCTCCTTGGTATGCCACTGGTATGTCATAAGCTGTCATACATAGTCTAATATGTGTACTTTTATTGCTGATCTTGTTTCTAGAAAAATTTATGATCATCAAAGTCATGGAAATTTTACACTTATGTAATTCAGTTCAGCAAAGATTTAAACTAGAGAATTGTTTTTCCTGTGGTATGTCTGTTTATAGAAGCAATTGGTCCTAGATTCTGAGTTAGACAGGTTGATGCACATTCCCTCAGCAGTCAGATGGCACAAGATGCCTTGAAAAGGAATGGGTAGCCACAACATTACACCTTGCTGTGCTGCTCGATCTCAAACACACGTGAAATATGATGTAGCAACACTTGCTGTTGCACAATATAATATGCATTTGAAGTTAGTTAGGGGCAGCCATTCAAAGGACAGGCACCTCCATGTTTATTTCAAGCTTTCCCAGAAGTATGAAAAATAAATCCAAGAATTTCTTTAAAATGTAGACAGAGGAACTGTATTATTTTGTGGTTCAGAGATAATATTTCCTGACTTGCCTCCACATGCAGAGCACAATTCCAAACGAAAGTTTTGAATATTTCAGGAAGTTTGCACCTATTAGAAGTTCATGATAAGAAAGCAATTATGTACAAATTGAAAAGAAAAAATTGGGCATACTCCCACCATTTATTATTTAGGTATTTCAATGCTTTTTGATATTCTCTGCAAGAAAATGTGGTTACCAGTTAAAAATTCACCATTTGCCTGCAGAGAAAACTTATGTATTTGTCCCAGCTGGTAAGTAATACTAAACTCTTTGTCATTAACTCTTGAAAAGTTCCTGAATGTTTTTTATTTCTTATGTTATCATTTCGCAAGATATTCACAAAGAATTTATTTTACTGTTACTATAGAAATGAAGCATCTGAAAAAGTAGTATCACATTGCTTATTCCCAGTTATGAACTGACTGCTGTGGGATATGAGTGTCACCATCATGATGTCATGCAAAACACCCCCTTAGTGAACCTGAAAAGACCTTCGGAAAACATCCATTTGGTGCCATCCTACTTTTACCTGGGCCAACAGAGAAAGAGTACAGTCCTACCCAAATTGGACTTTTTTCCTGCACACTTATGGTAAAAAACTGCTAGACTGTGTGAAACAAAGCATGTTGTCTGCATAGATTTGTACTATATGCTCACCATGTTCAGAATTTAATATAAAAATAAATACCCACTCAAGCAGCTGCTTGCCACAGAGGTCTGACAGGAGCCTGTCAGTTTATATGCCATAGTAGAAGGTTTGAGAGGATGGCAGGACCTCAGCAGAAAAACGACACATACATCCATGCCTTACCCGGGGCTCGAACCCAGGTCCCTTAGATCATTAGCTGAGCGCACTAACCACTCGGCCATGGGACGGCTCAGAATTTAAACGGCATTTTATTATTTCTTTCATATTATTTATTTAATATGCTGTGCATTATTGTTTCACTCCAAAATATGAATAAACAATATATAAAAGAAGTTATTTTTCATGAGTTCCCATTAAATGAAGTGTTTTAATTGAGTTAGCTAAATGCTAGTATCAGGCACTGCGGTAAATTATAATTTCTTTATATTTCAAATACTTTAGAAATCTAGCTTAATGTTATTTGCAGTATAGCTTAAAGTTAAAGTTATTTGCAATATCTGCAACTTTGATATCCCTCAGTTAATGTGAGTGTTTGTGTCAATAATCATGCTTGTTATAACAAGGCTCTGTCTCACCATATGGAAACATGCATGGATATCAGCAGTAATATTTTCAGGAAGAGGAAAAATTATTAGAGGCACTCTGCACTGATGCAGTTTATAGATATAATGAATTTTTTTAACGTATCTCAAACAGTGGTTTTTGCACTAGATCTAACTCCATTAATAATAGGTAATGTATCTTTTCAATCACTAAAAATAATGCATTTTTACAATAATTTATTTTATACAGTTCTAAGTGATATATGTATGACCCCTAAGTATTATTGCTAAGTGAGAAAAATGAAATCATTTTTTAAATAACATTTAAAATGATTTATTCTTCTAATAGTGCATAGAGTATTAGACATCGATACCTGCTGCACAAATATCGCTCAAAAATACATTTTTATATACTTTTTTTTGGGGGGGAGGTGGTTGCTTATTCTTTATATTACTGAAATATCTTCAAGGCAGAAACCTCTGATTGAATGTTAATTTTCCTCAGCTACATCAGATGAGTTCCCATTATAGAGGTTTCATATAATTTAACCAGTGTTTCCGTTTGTTAAAAATATTAAAACATAAATAACATATAAAATAATCCATTAGAAGACAATGAATTTTAGAAAAGTCTGTAATCATTCTTTTAGTCTTCATTAATAAAAATGATCAAAGCAGATGTGCACAAACGTTTCTAGCCGCACCCTCTTGGAACAACGAGAACTTGCCATTCCCGCTCTGTTACTAGGTCAGTTAGTTTTACAAACATTAGTCTTTTACTTTTAACAGTTATCTTTAAATGAGTTGCAGTATCTATATAAATTAATTTTTACAGACATTGCAGGTCTACTGCAGTTAAAAAAACTACGATTGTACATTTCCTTGTACTTCTTGCATTTTTTTTAATTGAAATTCTTTTGATATACCTAGAACTGGGTTTGCTTCCAGTAAGCAAATCACAGGATAAAAATAAATTTAAGAAATAAACGTCTGCATTCTTTTTTCTACTAATCAAAATGTTTAGTCTCTTTTTTTTCAGACAGAAACATATCTTCCTACCTGTGGCAAAGAAAATTACAGCACATCCATTTAGATTTTTTATGAGAAAATTTTATTATGTAAGGAACACTTCTACTTTTGAACTTTTTTTTCCTTCATTTAAGGAACATAAGACTGCCTACAATATATGAATGCAAAAAAAAAAAAATTAAAAAAAAACCCTAGTATTTTAGTTTGGCATTATGTATACAGAGGCAAGATAACAAAACTTATGATATTTTAATCTGCAATAGTATCCACAATGAACTTGATGGATTAAAACAAAATGATTTCATGTGCATTAGCCTAAATTGTTTTCGTTTTCAATACTATTTAATGTTTGAATGCAATCATTGTATTTTTAAATTAAGATAGATCTGTGTGTGTGTTTATATGCTTGATATCTGAATCTTCTAGAACACAATCACCTTTTGCATGTATTTCTATAGGAAAATCATTTCAACTTGTAGGGGTCTGTCAAGTTGGGATGATATTTAAAACATTTATGTAAAAAAATTTTTTTTGGATACACAAAAGTTTTTCTTGGTGGAAGTATCTTATATAAAGTAAACCAAATGTGCATTGTATAACACTGGTGTAAAGTCATTTTCTGACACTTTAAGGATTGAAGATGTTACAATATACTTGAAATCTTAGTTTATTCTAAAAATCAGTAACACCATTATGTGTTTCTCACTTATTATGAAACAAAATCTGAAAATTAATTATAAAAGATACTACACAACATAAAATAACAGGTTAATTTGCACACTTAACCTTTTCACTACCATACTGCCCCAAAGTGGCCCAAGCTGCAGGTGAAGAGGATGGGATCTCATTGGTTGGGCAAATCCATTTAAAATCTCAGCCATTTTGGGTCGATATGGTAGTGAAAGGGTTAAAGGGCCAACATTTTCTTTAAAAAAAGGCAAAAAAACTTCTTAACCTCATTTTGAAGTATTTAACGAATGAAATAGTTCATTATTACATATCAAAGGGAAAAAATAAAGGAAAAAAGTGTATGTTAAAAAAAAAACACATTTCAGGTTCATTTAAAGGAATTTTTGAAAAAAACTAAAAATTATTTTCTGACACTTTAAGGATCGAAGATAATTTACTTGAAATCTTAGTAGTAACATCATTATGTGTTTCTTACTTATTACAAAACAAAAGCTGAAATTTCAGTGACTTGGCAGAGTTGTTAAAATGTTTGCATCTCCTTAATATTTAGTCCTTGATTTGATATCCTAACAGTTCTTTCCTAAATATCATTCAGGCAGAAAATGTACATGTATTCCCTCTGCCTGTAATTAGTTGTCATGTTTCTAGTAGTGCTAAGTTTGACCTGGCAGTTGCCCAAAGCTCATTAAAATAAGCGAAGATCTATTTATACACAGTTATCATAATCTATGACTTAATGACTTTTGCATCTGTAATTAACCAAAACTTAATCCCTAAATTTACCTACCCCCAAGGCCTCTGCAGTGAAAACTATTTATCAGACAACTTTCAAATTTGGTAATTATACAAAGGAAATAAAAGGGAAAGGAATTAGCAAGAAAATAAATTAATTCTAAAACACACCACCAGGTGACAAAAGCATCAGAGAATAGTCTGAAAACTTATAGAATTCAGTAGTGTATTATGAACAGGATATGAAACACAATTGTGAAAGACTTATTCATAGTCGTGATGGTCAGTACTAGAGAGGCTCCTACTGTTACACAAAAACTTTTCAATCATTCAAATTTCTTACCAGTAATCACATGGTGTGCATATGCAGATATAATGTGTTCCCCAGTATTACTGTATAAGAGTAAGTTTCACTCTGTTATTGTCACCATTTAAGTCATGATACCAGAAGCAATGATTGTCATTGACAAGTTGCACAATGCTCAAAAAATTGTTTTATCAGAAAGATTGCTGAGAACCAGTTGAATTAAGAAAGTTTTTGTATGTTAAAGGGACTTTAAAAAGGCATCTGACTGCAAATGGTTTGATAAAACGTTTCCAAAAATTGAAGAAATTGATATGCTAAATGTTAAGACTGGACAGGGATGGAAATCTATCTGTAAGCAAATAGCAGAGGACAATGCAACAGCGATGAAGCAGAGTAAAATAACAAAGGAAGTAGTAGCTTACAAGGTGTTGTATGTTTGAGCTTGTCTTCAACCACTGTCCAAAAGGTTGTACAAAAGATTGTTTGCTATTATCCCTATAGGATTGTCCATGTTCAGCTTCTGCTGAACTGCTTTCTTCAAGACATTTGCACTGCAGTTTCTTGTTTGAATAGAGGTAGACAACAGATGGCTGTGGAACATTTTAAGGATATATGCCCATTTCTACTTGCATGGTGCTGTTTAATACTCAGAATGAGTGTAAATGAAAATCCTCATGTGCTTCACAAGATACCATTGCACTCTGGTGCAGGATTTACTGAAGCTTTGATTACTGGCCCCTTCTTTTCTGAAGAGCTCTATCCAACAACTTGTGCTGTCAATGGCCAGCGCTACAAAACATTTTTGGCTAATTCCATCATTCTAACTCTTCAGCAGTGTCGATACTTCAATATGATGGTGTTCATGCAGGATAGTGCTCCTCCACACTTAGCCACATTTGTCAAACAGTTGCTTCAGCACATTTCACATATGACATGATTACTAGTTAGCAATTTCTTGCACCATGGCCACCACATTCACCTAACATGAACTCCTGTGACTTTTGGTTTTCTTAAGAATAATGTCTACTATGACTGGATTAGCACCTTAGTAGACCTCAAGGCTAGCATAACATGTAATATCAAGATCTCAGGTAAAACACTACTGTCTATGACAGGACTTGAAAATTTTTAAAAAACTTGCCCATCACTTTACAATTCCCATTCTGCGGCAAAAAAAATTGGTAATTTAGAAAAGAGTACTGATGCCATCATTTTTTTTAGAAAAGAAGTCAATGACAGTAGTCTCATTTTTTACATAACTTCCAAACCAAAATTCCATCTACACCACTGCCCCATAGGAAAATTTTCCCAAAAATTTTATAAAACATCCTAAAAGAAAAAAGCAAAAATCATGAACACACCACCATTTGGCATTCAAAAAACCCAGGGGTTAAATGACCCAATTGGTTAAAACAAGCACAAAAAGATCTAAAACTGTAAACACCGATCAACCCTAAAAAAAAAGCCCAAATGGGCGAAAACAATTGCAAAAATGCCTGAAATTGTAAACAAACCACTATTCCACACTCAAAAAAAGCCCCTGGGTTAAATAGCCCAATAGGCTGAAACAATTGCAAAAAAAACACACCAAAAATCATAAACAGACCAATGATTGGCACTTGAAAAAAGCCCCAGGAGTTAAACAATCCAATGGATAAAAAACAAAAGACACCAAAAAAGCATATAAAGTCCCCCTCCCAAATCTAAAATAGTTCATGCCCAAATTACATTTCCCTTTTTTGAACACTTACACCACTATCCCTAATATTCATAATCCACTAACATTACACTAAACTACCCACATTAACTCTAGTACAACAAAATTTCTAAACTCACCTATATTTTCCATTAGCAAAGCAACAACAACCACATTAAAAAATAAACTGAAATAATACATTGTGTCAAATTTCCTGCAATATCATTGGAAGGAAGAAATAAAATTCCACTACATATCAGAATTACTTATTCATGACATTAACACATCCACTCACTCCTAATCTATCACCTAATTCTATTCTTGCACCACAATACGATGTCTCATCATATCCTTCCTCCTCAACCAATTCACTGTACTTGCAACTCCATAGATTTAATATCACAAAAACAGTAGTATACCATGATAAAAGAGTTCTTTACAAAAATGTTTCTTATTCCATACTTAATTTTAATTTCAAAAAGCCCCTTTCTGATATGTTTAGATATCCAAAACAAATTTACCATGATTTCAAATACCCCCAAACCTCTTAATAACATCAATAGCATTTGCTAAAAATATACCATAAATTTGCCTACATACCTAGTTCTTAAAATAATATTTATAGTTCGGTTACAAACACGTTCTTAAATTCTTTACAAATGTCAATTTTAATGACAATGCAAATTAAATTGTATACAAATAATCTATATATGAAAAGTACAAAAGGCATAACTTTTCACTACACGACTTACGGTTTTTAACTAATTTCCTTCCCTCTTTGACTTCACATAATACCTATTATGTTATCCAATATGACCAGCTGCTATCCAGCCAGTGACTCTTTTGGTTGGTTGTTTTACCTGTGAACAGCACTTTTTTGCACACAATGGGCTAAATCACAAGGACCCCAAAAGCTCAGAGAAGGTTGGGGGAGGGGACCCCTGGAACAGCTGTTGGGAGACAGATGGTAGCCTCCCGTCAAGGCCATCCAGAGTGTTCTTCAATGTGCACAGGGTATGGCTCTCCTGCACTGGAGCCATGGTTTAACATCCCATCCAACGGACTGCAGCCTTTCCAAGCCCATCAGTGTCCTCTACTGACTGTGGGCAGGGTGGGGAGTTTTGTAGAAATCTCAAAGCTGATGTAGATGTTTGATGTCTGGGAAATGCAGATTACAAGCCTGGGCCTGGCATGCTACCGACTGAGCCACTCCCGCCCCAGCTGTGAATCAGAGCTGTAATTATATCGAAGTTATCCAATGGCAATTTAAACTGATTTCCATAATTATGAACTAACTTCAATGAGAATATAATCTAAGCCCCAAAGCCAGTGTGAGAAAAACTAGAGGGACAAATCTATAAATAAATCACACCTACTTGTTTCCCAAACAGAAGACATTATTTTCACATATTTGAGGTAGGAGTTAGATTTCTGGTGTCCTGGTTTGTGGTTTCATCTCCTGTTATGTTTGCTGTCTTTTTACTTTCATGAAAAAGAGAGTGGGCAAAAAAATGTATATGAATTTAAAAAGAAAATGAGGTAAACCTATAATAAAAAAAATTACCCACCCATTCACATGGATGTCGATTTTAAATTTTCAGTTGTTATCCAGTAAAATGTAGTCATTGTGGATAGGCAAATTTTCAAGCCCTGGTCTGTGGTACAAAATGCTATTCTGCAGTTCCAGCAAGTTGCAAGTAATAGGAGACACATCAAAAATATTGTACCTTAGGGCGCTCTTTGATTCACGTAGCACACTGATCATTATGTATAATCTATACTAATAAGGTTAACATGACATTATGAACATTTCACAGATATAAGTAAAAAGAACCTTACAACAGCATTATCAAAAACAATAGTTGAAAACAATATTAAAATTGACAAAATTAACTTTAAACCCGTAATAGCCCCAAAAACAAATTTTCAATTACAATATGCCAAGACTTTACATATTCATAAACATCGTGACGAGATCTGCAATACCGAGATTCCACCCCTCCCGTCGGCGTGGCATCTCCTGCTGCAGCCTTTGTCATGAATTGCGCACGCAATGGGCCGGGCCAGACTAAAGGCGGCTACTTAAACACTCACCTGTTACCATCTCTCTTGCCTGAGGATGCCACGTGTTACGAGTTCGTGGTGAAACGCGTAGCGTATGAACCAGGAAGGTTCTTGTTTTTAGATGTTTTAAAGTTCTTAACGTTCAGAAAGCAATGGCTTTTGACCTACATTAAACAATGCATCATTAAGACATTAGCTGACTTCCAGTAGTTGAGTTACTAAAATCATTTTCAAGCAGGGAAAAAAGTGCTCATCACCGTATGTGAACTGTTCATTTATTACCTTATGGAAGATACCATTTCCTTGATGTTTTCAATGTGCAATTACGTGGCAAAATGCGTCGCAGTAAATAACATCTTGTACTGAAGAGATTGAACTGATAAAACCACGAACAACTGCATCATAAACCACATTTCAAGCATCAATGTTGAATTAAGCTTCAGACCTGGATGTGGACACTAAAGAAATCCGTCAGTTCATAACCTCTATGCATACATTGTAAAACTACAAGAACATCTATTTTTAGGACTGGTAGCATTTATAATCACCATCTGCAACATGACATCGTCGCTGAAAATGCAATTGTACCAGCAAAATTGGTAAATATGTTCATTTTATATGTAACTCTAGTTGGTCTCTGATTGGAAGAGTTAACTTTGAGTCAATATGTAAAATTGGGGTAATTTTAAGGTGTTATTTAAGTATATTCCATAATTATTAATGGTAATGTACAGCACTTCCCTAGGCTTGAAAACTACTCCCTGGAAAAATGTTTTTAACTTTTGTACCACAGCATTATCGTGATATAAAAAAAAAAATTATCATATGTATACTCTGTAAGTACTGAGTCTACTATTTTTCTGCTCTGATGAATACAGTGCCCATTTGTCACCTGGTGGTGTCTTTTGAAACAATTTGCTTTGTACATAATTCTCTTCCCTACTATCTTCTTGGTGGTACAATTACCAAATTTGACCACCAATCTATTAAATGGTTTTCACTCCAGATGCCTTGGGATAGGTGAAATTTATGTGCATCCTATATTTTGAATGTTAATCTGAAAAAATATAACATGTAGTGGAAAAATAGTTGTTCTGGGCAATTCCATCGCAATCCTAAGCAAAAAAAATTGCAGAACAATCTCACCTTCTCCACAACAGAAATGGCTCATGATCCCCAACAGATGGAAACCAGTCCTACACACACTTTGAGAAAATCATCATAGCCAATTCTGCTCTCTGGGCAGCGAGGGAAGATGTTTGCATCCAGGAGTCTTTTGCAATACGTTGAACAGTTAATTTTTACGTTTTTGCAAATGGTAATAAAATTTGACAATGCAATAATTTGCAATTGCTCCCTAGGTTTGACTTCTCCCGGGAACTCTAGGTTTCACACGCCCGTACCTTGGCACTGCTCATGACAAATTAAAGATATCACTTATCAGCTGTGATTTCTGTTGATTTAGCTGTCACTGCAATATTTTCGCACTTTTAAAAAAAGCAAAATTAGTTGGATAATACGAGTTCATATCTCAAATTTAAACACTTTCCCAAAAAATATACAGACCTTTACTAGTGAAGTTATAATTACAACATGGGCACTGAAACGGCTTAGTGGAAAGCATTTCCTATTAACAGTTACAATATTTCTGCATATAAAGTTTTCGTATTTAATAGATTACTAAAATTTAAATCGAGTTAATACATTTTGTCAATAAATCTCATACACTATAAAACGCTAAACAAAACCACATTTCCCTGATTAATACACGCTTTACACTAAAAATTGCGGTTCTCTGTTGTGCGCTAAACCGTATACAGATGCTATTTTTAACTCTCCAGATTTTACAGGAAACGTTGGACTTGTGAGGGCCCACTACTCCCTAGTGCTTTTAACGATTGTAGCTGAATTAATATTGGTGATCTAGATAAAGGAATATTTTCCCATACTTAATTCTTCGAATGCTTCATAATTTCTAAAATGCACTTCATATGGAAAATATCGCTGAAGATGAATTAAAGATCTGAATCAAATCTATCTAAATCTCTATTTTCGAAAATATTCGTTCAGCATTTGAAGAATTATGGACACTGGAATATTCAGCAACAGTAGGGGGTATTTATTATTTAATTATTAGTGCCATTCAAGAATTAATCACAGAATTTCACCCACAACTAAAATTTTCAACAAATCTCGCTGAAATTGTAATTTAGATAGTTGATTGAGATCTTTAGTTTGTTTTCACCAATATTTTTCGATATAAAGCGTATTATCGAAGTTCTAAATTGTTCCATTGCATAACATGTGAATTCCCAATGACATTGAAATTCCCTAATAAATTAATAGGGCTCTTAACTTTTAATGACTTTTTTAATATTATATTCAGTGCCTTCTTTTTCTTGTTAGTTTTTTCTGATAGAGGGCTGTTCACCAATGCATTTTTTTTTTAACCTTAATGTACAATATGTCATTTACTGGTTTTGGAATAAATTGCCAAGATGTGTGGATACTGATGGAAATACACTGTTTTTCATAAATTCTGGAAAACTCAGAAAAATTATGATAAACAAAAAACTCAATGAATGATTTTAATGAAATTTGATGGTAACATGAATTACAATGTTAGTTTCAGAATGATATAAAATATGGTACACTAGAAACATTTTTGGTCAAAAAATAACACTTACAGACGACCATTACGACCACAACGACCAGAATAACGAAATATTCAATATAACGAATATTGTCCAAAAATGAGGCGTTAGAATGCAATGGATTCAATGAGGTGTTAGAATAAGCTGATCAAATGAGGTGTTAGAATGCAATAGAATGCAATGAATTTCTTTAATAAGGAGTGTGATCACTCCTTACAACAATGCAGGCACGACAGAGATGTTCATGGCCCCCACAAGGGGAGGGCTGACAGGGCTCTAGCCTGGGGGTCCGGGATTAGAGGGGCCCTGGCGTGGGGGGTCGGCCAACTAAGTGAGATGAACAGAAGACAAAAAGCGACTTTATAAAATATTGACTTTTATTTTGCCCATCCGACTAAAATTGATTATTTTTAGGCACATTACATTATCTTCTCATCATACTGACTTTTTGTTTCGTTTTTGTGATTTATCGTCATTCATACTCTTATTTATGCCAATGGACAATACGTGCCTGTTTCGATACATTTAAAAAGAAAATCAATCGCTTTTTGATTTGAAGCAAAAATCTGCAATCACAATTAGAAACGCGGCATGCGACAGAAAGAGATTACCGGGCGGGCAGTATCTTTGAACTTTGTCGGCACAGGTGGATGAGGCAAAGTGAACTCTCTACACAGGGCACACAATTTATTTAGACTGTGACACAGGTGCCTAGTGACTTCTTTTGAAAACATTTCATTGCCACACTCAAATATATGGAATTGACTTATTCTACAAGACGGGTTGGTATATTATGATGAGTTCAGTCAAATGTGTCTGTGTAACGTATGTAGAAACATGGTACTGATAAGAAATTTATTAGGTACTCTTGTTACTCTAAGTTATGTAATATGATGATAACTTTATGAATTTTCAACGAATTGCAACTGTAAGTTAAAAGTTTAATCCACAAAAGATTTTCAGTATCGCTTAGTGTTATTGATCATTAATCATGAAATGCATGCGAAGAAGTAATAGTTTCATTTTATTTGTAAAAAAAATGTTTTATTTTATTTATAGAGAAGCCTATTCCATATTACCATTGATTTTTAATGTTTATTTGTTTTGATAATTTGACCGTTTTTCGGATGATGCTTGCTGACAAAGAAAATTAACCGCCATCTTTGATTTTTCCACAAACATGCAGTATAAAAAGATTAACTTCTAAGCAAAATCTTTATTCTTGCAATGACTGCCCTGCCAGTTGATAATAATTTTAATAAACTACTCTTGTGATTATTTTGCGGTGCAATGACCTGAACTGTCGGTCGAAAATTCCAAATATAAAGCAGATCCTTTCGGTTTATTTAGTTGATAAAGTTGACCTGAAGAGGTTGAAATTTTTCTGCAGAGTTTTATTAGAGAAGAACCTGTGTGGTTTGAATTGAAATTGTGCTGGTTGGTAAGTAAAAGAAAATATAAAGTTTTTTTTATTCCCTCAAACAAAATAGGAGTGACTTGCTGTGTTAGATGTCATTCTTGGAGAGATGGCTATAGGATTAACTCTAGCACTGAACACAACTAAAGGCCTGAAAAAATGTTTCAGATCTTATAAAGGTCTGCTAATGACAGTGTTTTGGCACAAAATATTAGCAAGTATTGACAAGAACGTTGTCATACAAAGTAAAGGAATATCCCTTGATGTCGATACCACACTATAAGAAACTTGTGCAAGAGATGCAGAACTTACGTGACTCGTGGGACAGTGTTGTTCAAGAGACAAAAGTATTTGCTGAAGCAGTAGGAGTGACCTCAATTTCCTGAAAACCGAAAAACGTCTATAGAACCTGAACAAGATTTCAGAATTTCCATAGTTTACCCAGTATTGGATTTTATTATCAATGATTAAAAGACAATATTTGAAGCAGCAGATACCATATGTGAATTATTCTCACCCATTTTGAGCTTCCTGAACTTAGACAATGGTACCACAAAAGCAGCAAAACTTGAAAATACATATGAGAAAGATCTGTCATACTTACTGCACGAAATCCTTCACCATAAAAGTATTCACAAGACAGTTTACGGCACTGAAAGAAGCCCAATTTGACTTCTGAATGCAATTTACGACAAAATACTGCTAGGTATATTTGCCAATATCTGCCTCGTTAATAAACTGTTTTGTACAGTACCAGTTCCTGTTTCTTCAGCTGAAAGATCGTTCAGCAGACTGGCAAGTTCATTGAAAACATGGCAAAGAAGCACAACTAATAAAGAGCGACTTAATCATCCAGCAATTTTGCGCATCTAAAATGATTTTTGCTAAGCAAGTTGATTTTACTGAAGTTATCAAAAAATTTGCGACGACCAAAGCTGGAAAATACACTTTGAGATAATTTTTGATATTATTGTAAATTTTTATTATGTAAATCCATATAATTTTTTAAAATAAATATAAATATTACTTTTGTGTCATCATTTAAACTTACATATTTTATCCTAAATCCTGAAGAGCAGCACTCTGCCCTTAACCTTAGCGGTAGGTAGGGGGGGGGGCAGCCAAAGATCCTGGCCTGGAACCTGCTTCAGAATGGGGGGGCCCTGGCGATGTTCCATGCTATTTATGACGTTGCGAATCAGCTCAGTAGGCAGTAACGATCATTGTTGCTTTAAAGCACTAATAAGCTCCCCCTTTGTTGCAGGTGGCGGATTGGAGGCAGCAATATGTCTGCCTGGAACATTCCCCACATGCTCAATTGCATTTAGGTCGGGAGATTGAGCTGGTCACTCCTTGCGCATAATGATCTCCTCTTGAAGGTATTGTTACACTAGTTTGCACTAGGACGAGCGTTATCATCTTGTAAAATGAATGTTTTACCTATTGCAACAGCGTAAGGACTTATATATGGGTCCAGGGTGCCATCTCTGTACCTTTGAGCATTGAGGTTCCCACTCGTCAACACATAGAGGTCTGTGCACCTACCTACAGGAATAATAATAACACACGCCATAATAACACACGCCATAAACTGTCTCTTTGATGGATGTTACTGGGATGATAGCGGGTACCTTGTTCTCACCATATCAAAAAGTATCTGGAATATCTGGACACATCTGTGAAGATTTCGGACTTCCATTGCTCTTCTATTCAGTTAACATGCGTGCTTGCCCAATGCAGCAGCTCTCTCCTGTGACGTGACGTGAGGGGTATACAAATTCCTGTCCTTCTAGCATAGAGACCCCCCTCATGAAGCCTTCTACGCACAGCAGAAGCTGATACAGCCCTCCCAGTGGCTGCTGCAAGAAAGAATCATAGCTGAGAGGGAGTAGACGTCCTTCTCCTTCGTGCTGCAAATCGCAGATATCGGTCTTGTGCAGCAGTTGTAACTTTAGCCCTTCCTCGGCTAAACCTCCTAGACGTGGAATCCGTGCTAAGAAATTGATTCCATTGTCTATGGACCACAGAAGGACTCACATCCAGCCATCTTGCCACGTCTGATTGACTTTGGTCTGCTTCGAGCTGGCCAATAGCTCTCCACTGCAGTTCATTTGGCAAGTTATATCTCAAGTCAGTCCTACAAAATGGTTAGTTCGAATTTCTTTACTCACATTTACAACACAAAATAAAGATACTCCCCCAAAATACCTGTTTTTATGTTGCTATCCGATTACGCAAATTGACGCAACATAGACTAATTTGCATACGATATGCTCACTCGGCATTACCTGCTGGCTACATGAACAAGTTTGGAGAGAATCGCACACTGTTTTGGCGAATTATCGCGATTTTTCTCATTTTTCTTTAATTTATGGAAGCCAGTGTAGTAGTGGATTTACCTCTACCATTGAGATGACCTCTACGTTATATAAATTGAGGAACAAGAGGGGGGGGGGGAAAGACAGGAAATAATGATGCTTTATATCCTATGCTAAAAATTGCAACATAAACTTTCATTGCACACATAATTATTTATGATCGGAAACCGCACATGGAAAATATAAAAATAATAAAAAAAAATCCAATTTTTTTTCGTTGAGGTAGGAGACATAAAGTGAAAAAAAATTTAGATTTCCTGTTATTGCTCACCAAATGTTGCAGAATCCGTTGCGATCAATTCCTTAGGAAGCTGATAAAAACATCTGCGTTGAGAAATTCAGCAATAAATTGCTTGCAAAAGTATTAGGAACATGTTTATAAGAAAAGGTTTTCAAATTTTAAATATATTTCTGTATTAACAAATACATCTACGCAGTAATTACCTAGATACCTTTGTGTTTATTTGCGAAAAATGTATACTGTGTTCATATAAAACCTTCATAAGATTTCTAAAGATCTAAACAAATTCATGCACTTGAGCTAGTATTTTGGTGTTTTGTCCTACTATTCAGTCATGCAATAGCTCCTTACTAATCCATGGCATCCAATAATGCATTCTTATGAATACTGTCTCTAATATAAATAGAATTCTCTGTCCTAAGTGTGTAATTTTAAAATGTAATTTAAAAAATTCACAATTTTTACCACAGTGACATTCGAGTTTTTGCAGTTATTATACTAGTGATACATGGAAAAGCGGAAGATTTCCCCGCTAGTATTATACTAGCGATACGTGGAAAACCGTTGTATGTTTATTTTGAGTAATTTTGCAGAATTTTTAAAATTAATATGTAAATTAGTACATTTAATCATCTTGTGAACATGTAAGTCAATGTATGTTGCAGTTTTGTGTTCCCTGGAGCATATCGATGTATATAGGTGTCTGAAGTTTGTTCTAATAGTAAATTTTTTTATTTTTGATATGAGAAGTGCCTGCTGCCATCTATTGACAGTTTATACAAGTAAGAAACTCGATGTGACTTTTATTGAAAATATCTAAAATTCTATAAAATATAATTAAGCAAAACATGTTATATCGCAGTGAACCATAGATTTCAATTTATTATAGTATATTAAATATTTTAGAATGTTCAAAATATTAAGTTTTTTTGTTGAGCATAGGTACTATCTGTTTTACAAAATAGGATTTTATTAAAGAAAATAATTTTAACTAATCCTTGTGAAAAGAAAATTATGATGGTAAAATTTAAGAAATGCACATTTTGAACAGAGTCAAAGTGTATGTAAAATTAGTCACGTGGTGTAAGCCATTGAAAACTTGCTGGGCGGTGGAAAAATAACGTAAGGAACTAGCTCCTCTCCCTGGGTAGGTGGTTTCACTGCAATGCACGAATTTGTCATGTTTAGAGGGCGCTGCAATCGAAACTTTTATATTAAGTCTATGGAAGCTAGCTCTCTTCGCTCTTAGACACTCTTTGTCTTTGGCTCTCCTTGCTTGTGTATTCTGGCGTGTTTTAGAGTACAGAGAAGGTATTGTGGAGTAAGGTCTGGTTATAGTTGCGTAATCTGTTAGAAGTTTCTGGTTTTTGTTGCGTTTTGGTGTAGGTAAGTTGTAATAATTTGATATTCATTACTGCAAAATTGTAGTTCAATCATACAGGTTAATTAACCTATTATGAAAACGAAGAGTAAATTTTGCTTATGAAATTGTGAAGTTTATGATAGCAATAAGTTACAAATTGTGAATGTTTGTGATCATATTAATAATTATGTAATATATATCATTGAATCGTATCAGACAGTAGTTCACATCAGTGTCCTCGGCGGCAATTTTTTTTAAGCAACGTAACAAAACTGTTTTTTTTCGATGATTCCCACAGCACCCCAGACCCGAAACCAAACGGGGGTTTCTAGAAAAAAAGATTGTTTTTATCGTTATCATGGTTATGATTACTCGAGTTTGTCAAACATAAAGTACCATTACTAGTAACGATAATCTGCGTTATAATATATATACCCCCTCAAGCATCTGCTTGCCAGAGAGGTCTGACAGGAGCCTGTCAGTTTATGTTCCATAGTAGAAGGTCGACGCGATTCCACTAAAATACGTACCTCACAACCACGAATTACTAAAAAAAAATTAAAATTATCAAACAATGAAACCATAAGCAAAGGAACTATGACAACACATTTGCCTTCCCATATACTACAAATTCCTGAAATATCCCCCCTCTCTATTTTTCCCAATAGATAAAATGCTCCACAAACTAAACTAATAAGTCACACATACAAAAATTAACCTAAACAAATCTCCATAATTAATCAAAGACATCAATGCACCACTGACCAGCATTATAAAAAAACTCGCAAAACTAAATCTCATCAGAGATAACACATACCCAAAAGCATGATAATTGGAAACGGTACACCACTGATCCGAATTTTAAAAAAAGCCCTCGAAACTAAATGTCCTTACAGACAACACAATCTGAAAAACATGAAAATTGGAAACAGTGCACCGCGAATCGAATTATAAAAAAGTCTCAGAAACTAAATGTTCTTGCAGACAACACAAATAAAAGAACATGAAAATCAGGAACAGTTCACTGCCAACTGAATTATAAGAAAGCCCCTGAAACCAAATAATCTCATCAGAAACAACAAAAAACAATATACCCCCCCCCCTCCATCTTATAGCTCAAAGAAAAAGCCCTTAAATTATTCATTAATCTTCCTGACTCCATCAAAAACTGCCATTTTTTTCACACCGACAATTCTACAATCCCAAAATTTCTATATTGAAAAGCCGCCAAATTTTTCCACATATTAACAATAAATCATATAAGTAATTTTAAGATTTCTAAATATGTAACAAAATTAATAACTCATTATAATACTCTAATAATTACCATACTGCACTTAACTACTAATAATCACTCAATTCATCCCAAACTACTGTAATGAAATACACATATTCGTTACTACTGCCATGTTCAGTCCCACATGGAAAAACTTCCAACATTCTTTCCCCCAAGCATACTCCATCCCCACCCCACTACATTAATCTTCTGAAAACTTACTTTATATCTTTCACCAAAAACTTTTTCCCCCTAACACCCCATAAAAACTTTTTTTTTTAAACTCGATTTCCCCACATTATAACTTTTGCCATTTTCTTCCACACACAACAAAACACATACTACATCATATTAAATACAAAGATTTAAAACAATTCTAACTGGTTCTAACCACTCCTCCCTTTCTATTTAAATGCCTCTCACTCCAAGAACTTACAAAAAACATTCTCCCAACACAGCCACAAAAAGCTGCCAAACTCCCACTTCCAAAAGACGTGGGCATAACATTACAAAACGGTTCACTAACACGTTCAACAACACCCTCCTAATATTAAATAATTTCAATTCCAAAATATCTTAAATTATTATTTACCATATCTTAATGAAATTTCAAAAAAACAATGGGAACATATTAATTATTGCTACTTTGGCTATTGTTAAAAATCCCTCATTAAATATATTATACATATGCACTTCCTCTAACTGCATAGACATTTTATCCCAAGGAGTTACGAAGCAAAAATGGTAAAAAAAAAAAAATTAAAAGCAACTTCACATTTCCATCAAATCGCACACAACACATGACTTTGTTACCCACCCAAAAGAAAGAAATCAAAGAACCATAGGCCACCAACAACCAATGGTTATGTTTCTATGTCATACTTTGCACCTTGATATCATACGCTTCTTGAGCAGTGCCATCTGTTGGCTTAGGACTGTAAACAAGAAACTGACCCATAGTCATATTTCAATAGAACAAAACTGTTTTGTCTTAAAATTTTCATCAAAATTTCGTTATTGTTTTAAATCCTATAATCTTAAGATCCTGTTGTCTCTTCTCAATTTCAGTTGTAAATAGGGGATTGCACATATAATGGCACCATAAGGGAAAGCTTATTTGCAAGCAATTAGAAGAAACTACTTGTTAACAAGTAAATGCTTGCTATGATATGATGCTGCTAACTAATTGTGCAAAGTGGTTGTAAGCGTAGAACATACATCAAGAAATATCGTGCATAAATATGCCATACACTGAATAATAAAGGAAATTTTGACATACACTAAAAAGAAGCACTTTTCTGTTGTATCAAACAGATGACCTAATATTAATCAGGATAGCATTTTAAATGCTGTGCCACCATCTCAGAAACTTCAGCTTTTATTTAAGTTAACCATTCTACAGACACCCTGCTGAGCAATTTTATTAATTTCCAGAAAGCATATGATAAAATTTTGAGCAACTTTTTTTGATTTCACATGTTAGTGATGCACTTCTTCTGTGACCTTATATTTTTTGTTTGCTTTTTTTATAATACTGCTAGCAGATTCATGTGAAATGAGAATTTTGTAATTGTACATATGAATATTCTAAGATAATTATAAAAATTCATTATTCTCAATGCTTGCACAAAGTAGTAGGAATTGCCATTTTCATCACTCACCATTTTTCAAACAATGGTAATGTGGACTTATGTACCATATTTTTTAATAAGTGTATTTTAAAAGTTAATAAATATTGGTAATTATTATGTTGAGGTACCCCATGCTGCCATATTGTTTATGATGTAGGAATATGCATGGAGCATGTGCATTGACAGGTGTGATGAGTGGCATGTGAAGTGCAGTTTGACCATGATATCCAGTTCTAAGGAGTTCTCGACGTACTGTTTTTCACAAACTGGCTTGCATCCTACATTGAAACATCTGCACAACTGATCATCTGTAACTTGCCAGTTTCACTTTGCATATGGCAACTAACACTTGAATGTCCCAATTCTGGATTATGTGCTTTTACCCAATGTTGCCTTTTGCAGATATAATCCCTTTAGGTTCGCATGCAGACATGACTGAAACATTTGAGTTCAGCTGTCCTAGTGACTTCAAAATACACTCCAACAATCATTCCCCTTCTGATTGCCAAGGGCTTCTCTTGAATGTTTTCTGCAAACCTTGGTGTTTCAATTTTTTTGTCTATTACTTGTATTTATTAAATACTAAATTGGTTCTGCCCTTTTTTGTATTTTACTACCTATTTTTAACATTTTTATGCCTATCAGCCTACTTGTTCTAAAATATCGCTAAGTGTGATACATTTGAAACACCTACAAAAATACTTTGTGTAATGATCAACCCATATTTGTCTAATAGCCGTCCCGTGGCCCAGTGGTTAGCACACTTGGTTACCGATCTAAGAGACCTGGGTTCGAGCCCCAGATAAGGCATGGATGTATGTGTCGTTTTTCTGCTGAGGTCCTCTCAGACCTACTATGGCATATAAACTGACAGGCTCCTGTCAGATCTCTGTGGCAAGCAGCTGCTTGAGGGGGTATTTTTTTTTATTTGTCTAATATTCTATGTATTAGTGGAAGAGCAATATATTCATATACTTAATTGTCATACAGAAATGCTTTCAGAAACAAAGTGTAGCAAATTTTCCAAAGCAATACCAAAGAATTATGAACCTTTGGATGAATAAATAATATGTTTGAAAATATTTACCCAATCACTATTGAACTTGCAATTTGAGATCAGATGTGAAGTTTCAAAATTTCACTGAAATAACCCTGTAGCCATATTTCTGTACATAATAGTCATGTTTTCTGAAAAATTAATAATAATTAAACTTGTTAAGAAATCATTAATTACTTCCAGAATTTTTCTGTTTGTTGTTTAGATTTTTCCATTATATTCTGGATGAAATATGAAATTGAATTTAACCTTTGAATTCAATAGTAGAGTATCACAGGAGATATCTGTAGACTGGGGCACATGACGTAGTTAGGAGAAAAAAATTTAGTTTCTCAGTGTGTGGGATTTGAATTTGTGCTTCCCATTTACATAACAGGCATGTCAACCACTACACTATCAGTGGCTAACATGGCATAAATTTTCCTGAATATCATTTTATTTGCTCAAGGCAACATCTATTCATGTGTCCCATGTCTACAGGTGTACCTGTGATACTCTACTACTGAATTATTGATTTTAATGCCATGAGCATGAGTGACTAATTATTACAATTCATCTTAGAGACAAATTAGTTGTCCATTTCCTGACATAGATGGCACCATGAGCAAATAAAAAAAATAGTCTAGAAAAGTGTGCCACATTAGCTGGAAAAAAAATAGTTGTTAGTATAATGGTCAGCATGACTGGCATATAACTGAGAAGTGTGGGTTCGAATCCCACCCATGTGTGAAAACTAAATGTTTTCAACTAACTACTTCGTATAACCTTTGAATGCCCAGACTAGCCAAACTTTAAAATAGGTGGCTTATCTGAATAGTGTTATTTTGTTTTGTCTTTACTGGCTGTTTGTACTATTTTGAGCATTAAAAGATTAATCTTTAAAATAACTAAAAATTTTCTGTCTCATTTGAGGAAAATACATTTTGAAAACTTTTATCACTTATTTCAGGAAAACAATTGAGAAAAAAAAATTAAATATATCCCAGAGAAACAAAGATTCTTACATTAGTAATTTGAAAATTCTATAAAATATGGCTGATGAAGAGTTCGAACCAGATGAGTAAGTATTTTACTGTACATTTTTGCCTTTTGTTTATATCATTTTGATGTTATTTATGGTAATAAAAGCATTGTTTAAATTTGTTATTTTTTGGCATTTTATATGAAGCAGCACTGTTTTGATCATAGATCTGGGATGACCAACCTGCAGCCTATATATGGCCCACTTCTTAACAATGTGCACCCATGTAAATAGTTTTATGTGTGTATGCAGCTCCTTGGTTTAAAACCCAAGCCACAAAATATTATTAATAAGGACAATCTAAAAATTATGCTCATGCAATGTTATGAGGTGTCCTATATTTACAATTGTTCATGTTAAATGTTCATTGAAGTAAATGAATGTTACATGAATCATAGTAATGCATCTTGTCTTTTTGGATTTATCTTTGATTCATCTGTCATTTGGCCTTGACTCACTCACAGGCTCAGATGTGGCAATGAACAGTATATCTTGTATGCTGTGACTCATGACTTTAAGCATTTTATGTTTTTTGGTCCCTAGTCAAAAATAGTTTGATGTTCTGCCATAGATTGTCTTTGTTTACTTCTCATTATTCTGTTCTTCATCATGTAATTTCCTAAGCTTTTTTTTTATATAAGAGAAACTTTTTGGGGGGGGGGGGGGGGAATTGCATAAACTCTTGAATATGCAGGGGAAAAAGACTTCAAAGTCATTTTTTTTTTCTTTCTGAATTTTTAAGAAATGCAACTTCATACTTTTATTTTGGAGTAACTAATGAACTAAAACAGTTCATATGTTATTCTTCTAGCTTTTTCTATGTTATATCACCTCTGGCAAAATTGGGATGTTAATTTTTAAAGGAAATGAATCAATCAATAGTAAATACAAAGGGTTACTAATGTGTTGATATAGAATCCAAGAAATGCAGTTGTGAAAAAAATGAGTTTTGCTGATGAGTGGGATGTTAATCCGTGTCTCCTAGTGTTAAGCCAGGAGTTCTAGACCACTAAACTATCATTGGTTTCTTTACAACTAGCTGATGATATTTTAGTAGTCTGGAACACCTGGCATGACACTGGAAGATATGGGTTCAAATTCCATTCATCAGTAAAATTAATTTTTCCCCACAACTGTATTTCTTTGATTCTATGACAATAGGCAGTTCCATGTATTTATTATTGATTGATTTTTGAATAATGCTTTAGCTTGTGCGACATCCCTGTTAACACCTATACTGAGCAATAATAGAAGGTTGCCATTCCTGATCATAGATGGCATCAGTGGTGACAGTGGAAATTCAGGAGAATTATAGTAACTATTAGTGGAGAAATTAACAAGCTGGTGAAGTTCAGTGGTATAGAACACCTGGCATGACTTTGGGTGGTGTGTGGGTTCGAATTACACTCATTGGCAAAACTAATTTTTTCCACAACTGTATCTTGAAAGAAAATGAAGTTTTCCATTTGTGAATTTTGTGCCCTTTTTAACAGTACTAATTCATATTAATGGGTGATAAAAATGTAAATAGTAATATATTATTAGCCCTATACAGGGCAAAAATAATTCATTTATCTCATATAATGAAAAGGTTGCTTTTCTTTTTCCATCTCCTAGGGTTGAGGGGTAAATCAGTCAGTTCATATAAAATAATTTATTTATTATTTACAATATTAAAATGAAAACAACCAAATTTTGACCAATAGTTGATTTCTAGCTGGTTAATTTTTTGATTTAGCAAAATATTTACATCATATTTTCCCAACATGGTGGCTGCTGATAAAATGTTATGCACTTAAAAGACCTGTAGTATGGAGAATATTGTAGGTAATAAAAAAAACCCTTCAGCAAATAAAAAGAGAAAAACGTGTTTAAAATTGTTTCACCATATCTTCTAAATGCAAGTGTTGGGTTGAGTTGTTTTGCCTCTGAGCAACACTTTTTTGCATACAACAGTCTAAATGACCAGATCACAAGGACCCCAAAGGCTCAGAGAAAATTGGGGGAGGGAACCCATTGAACAGTTGTCCTACCAATACCACCTAAAGCTGAAAGCCAACCACCTTTGGAATATGTCACTACACTGGCTGTCGTAGTAGACCACGTCACAAAGCATGCGCTAGAGCCAACACATCGCAGATAACCATGCTTTGTTTGTTAGATAAAGGTTGAGGTGCAGGTTGAGTGTATACCACAACCATGTGTTATTATTAGGATGCACTCTATATAAAAGGTAAGATGAATTATTCAGTAATTTTACACTGAGTCATCAATCGTGAAGCAAAAGAATTTAAACAGCTAAATGCCATTAAGATAAATCAGTTGTCCAAATAAATTAATGAATTTCTAATATAAACTATGAACAATACATGCAAATATAAGAATTATGTAAATAGGTTTCTGAAGATAAGTTCCCCAAAAAAATCAATTTTAGCAGATGTTTTGCTCCATAAAGTTTTGATGAAACAAAATATTATGCAGAGTTTTAATCATATTACATATACCTATTTTTTTTTAGCATATTGCAAATAATAGCATAATAATTATTTCACATTACTTCACTAAAATGTAATATCCAAAACATATATAAAATAAGGGAAAGTGGTAAAGGTTTCTCTGAAAAGTGGCTGAATTTTTTTTTTATTGATTGTGAATTTGAAATTATTGGTTCATTTCATCTTTGATAGGAAATTTAGGAAAAGATTCTTTGGCTCTTATACTATCTATTTTTCATAGTAAGCTGTTATTTGATGTTTCTCTGTTATCACTTACTCTATGTGATTTATCTGAATCATTGTACAAAATTCTTTTCTTATTGACGTACCTAGAGGTCTATGTGTATCATTACTTCATTTAGTATTTACAGTATATCTCAATTATTCTATACTTCAACATTTATATCTTGCATTTATATTGGGTATGCTATCACTTCATTTTGAAGTAGATGTTGATAAATGCTTCCCTTTTAGAAATATATATATAGGTTACTTAATTTAATGCATACACTTTATCTAATCAATGCTCTTGAGCATCAAAATTCCCTGCCCTGCCCACGGTCAGTAGGGGACACTGATGGGCTTGGAAAGGCCGCCGTCCGTCGGATGGGATGTTAAGCCGTGGCCCCATGTGCGAGGGAGCCATACCCTGTGCACGTTAAAGAACACGCTGGATGGCCTTGACGGGAGGCTACCATCTGTCTCCCAACAGGTGTTCCAGTGGGTCCCCTCCCCCAACCTTCTCCGAGCCTTCGGGGTCCATGTGACCTGGCCATTTAGCCCATGGTGTGCAAAAAAGTGCCGCTCAGAGGTAAAACAACCCAACTCTTGAGCATCTTTAGATGTTAAATTTTTTTTAACTAAGGAAAGCCTATATTTGTGTACAAAGCCATCAAATTTTTGCACAATTTATTTGAATCGCTAATTTTGATCAATTCTTTGCTTGTTTATTGACGTGTAGAAGTCTGTGTCCTGACATGTGTGACACAGACTTCTAGTGTGTTCTATACTATATATACTATTGTGTCTACCATATGTATGAATTAGTTTTTAAACATTTATTTCTTACATATATGCTGTCGCTTTATTGCATAATTTTGCATATTACTTTAATGACATTTTGTCATTTCCAGAAAGTTATATATATGGCTTGTCATTACTTAATTTAATGCATATACTTGATCTAAATCACTGCTCTTAAGCATCTTTAGATGTAATGTATTTTTTTTTTTAATTAGGGAGCAACATCATAGTCCACATCATTTATCTTTATTGCCATTTTACGTACCTTCTGTGCTTGTTTATTGACATATCTGGTAGTCTATGTGTTAGTGTATACCATTTATCTGAATCACTAGTCCTCAGCACTTGTATTTGTGTTCTGGATATATCAACCATTAATTTGTTCATAATGACTTAAATTAATCATTCCTCCTGTAATTTTTCTATTTCTTTTATATCAGTGATTTAATGAAATCATATATATTAATATATGAAATCATATATATTAATATATGATTTCATTAAATCACTGAGACTGATTTGATATGAAATTTTCCTCACTTTAGAAGCTTTAAGTATTTTTGCATTAGGTTTATTATATATAAATTAATTGAATCACTCCCAATTTTGTCCAATTTTTAATATTTTTCTGCTACTCTTTGGAAGATTTATGTATTTCTTCAATTGGTTTATCATCATCAAGCAGCCAAGGGCTATGGAGGTCCAACCAGACCGGGAAGTTTAATTCTCCAAGAATATCTGTCCCGAGCTACATTTGCTGCATCCGGCCACTGCACACCAATTCTAACAAGGTCCTGTTTGACATTGTCTGCCCACCGCATCCTAGGTCTCCCCTTCTTTCTGAGGCCTTTAGGCACACTGTTCATAACCCTATTCGCCAATCTATAATTATCCATACAGGCAACATGGCCAAACCAGTGGAGTCTCTCTCTGCACAATATGCTGCTTAAAGGAGGTTGTAGACTCCTTTGCTTAACCTCATTAGTTACAAAGTTAAACCACCTAATACCCAAGATACTATGTAAGCATCTAGATTCAAAAGCATCTAGTTTCTTGTTATCTTGTTTACACAGCATCCAAGTTTCACTACCATAACTAACCCTAGAAAGAACCAAACCATTATAATCTAATTGTAGTCTTTAGATGTATACGCCTATTTCTCCACAATCTCCATAGATTCTTAAAAGTCCCGGCAGCAATCCCTATTCGACTGTTAGTCTCATGCCACACATCACCAGTATCTGTTACATAGCTCCCAAGGTAATTAAACTGAGACACCTGCTCAAGATTGCAACCATTCAGATTAACTGAATCACAACCTGCCTGACCCTCACCAATTTTCATCACTTTAGTTTTCTCTCTGTTTATAACCAAACCTACTCTACTACCAGTCGCATCAACAGCTCGAATGAAAGAGTTCATCTCATCAACATCATTTTCCAAAACAGTTAAATCATCAGCATAATCTAAATCAGAAATTTTCGTATCTCCACACCATTTAAGGCCAAAAATTTTCCCTTGCAGTGAATTTTGCATAACACAATCAATAACCAAACTAAAGAGAAAAGGAGACAAAATGCACCCTTGTCGAACACCAGAAGTAATGCTAAACCAAATGCTACAAGCTTTACCAACTCTCACAAACAACTTAGTGTTATTATAGAAAGCTTTCATTATGTTAACTAACTTGTGTAATATACCATATGATCTCGCAATCAACCACAAATTATGTCGATCAACAAAGTCGAAAGCCTTTTTGAAATCAACAAAGCTAGCAACCAAAGGTTTTTGAAACTCTAAACATTTCTCAAGAATCTGCCTAAGTGAAAATATCTGATCCACACATCCCCTACCACTTCTGAATCCACATTGCTCATCATGCAATTTATTGTCAACCAGATTCTTAATTCTATTAAGCACAATCATGGAAAGAATTTTACCTGGAACAGAGAGTAGGCTGATACCCCTATAGTTATCACAAGAACTGCGATCACCTTTTTGGAAAATAGGGATAACAATAGCTCTGGTAAAATCCTTAGGAACCATGCCTTTATCATAAAAGATATTCAAAATTTCAGTCATCCAAGTGGTAACCGAAACAACCCAACCCATCTAAGCATTTCAGTAGTAATTTCATCTACCCCTGGGGATTTATTAAGTTTAAGTTTAGAAATGGTTCAGCCTGTGTTATAGGGCCAACATTAAAGCCACCAATACATCTATCATCATCGCAAACAATGGGAGTAGAAATAACTACATTGTTTAGAACATCATTGAAATGCTCAGCCCACCTAGCCATGACAGAATCCTCACCTTCTTTAACCTTACCTTGTTTATCCTTCAATCCCTGTACACCTGTTCGTTTTCTACCACACAAAACATTAACTATCTGGTACAGCTCTCTGCTGTTGTGCTGTCTAACTGCTTCCTCAGCTTTGTCAGCCAAGCCATGAAGACAAAGATTCTTAGCAACTAACTGATCCTTTACATGTTTACTAAGTTCTCTGTAGTGCTTTCTATTAGAACTAGTATGGTATTGATTAAGGGCATTTCTGCAGTTCTTTCTGAAATCAGCTCAAATGCCTTATCACTCAGATAATTCTGTCTCTTCTGTTCCCTTTTTTCTTAAAAGAGTACTGTTAGTGTCCAAAAAAGCCTGTTTAAAATGATCCCATTATTCCTCAACTTCAGTAGTAAGCAAACCATGACTGTCATAATGACTAAGTAACCTCTCATGGTAAGCTTTGGCTATAACTGGGTCTTTCAGAGCGTCAGTATTAAAAGTAAATTTTTTGACCCTAGCACAACACTTTTTAACTTTCAGTTGCAAGAAACTTTTAACAAGGTAATGGTCAGATCCAATTTCAGCTTCCCTATATGACCTTGTATTCCTAACAGAACTAGCCCATTTGCTGTTAATTAATATATAATCAATTGTATTCTTTTGCAGCCCATCAGGTGAAACCCATATGTACTTATGAATGTTGCAGTGTTTGTAATAAGTGTTAGTTATTCTGAAACCATTGAGTTTACTTACCTATAGGAGACATTGCCCATTGCAGCTACCAGTACCAAAAGGGCCTATCACCCTTCCCCAAAGGTCAGAGTCAGTACCAACTTTGGCATTGAAGTCACCAAGAACAAGGGTAATATCTCCTTTCTTGACAGAATCCAAAATATCCTGAAGTTGTTCGTAAAACCTATCCTTCTCATCCTTATCGGCATCCTCAGTGGGGGCATAACAGCAGATAACATTCAAATCTTTAACGCTTGTCTGAAATTTTGCTGTAAGAAATCTATCGTTAATGCACTCGTATCCTAGAAGAGCATCACTAGCGTGTCTGCTGAGAAGCAGACCCACGCCTTGGTGATGCTTATTGTCATCCTTCCCTGAAAAGAGAAATTTAAGATTATTTTTAAGAATCTGACCTTTATCTGTCCATCTGATCTCTTGCAAGCCGAGAATATCTAAATTATAATGGTGGAATTCTTGTGTGAGGACATCAAGAGAAAAAGCTCTGTTCTGAGTCCTCACATTCCAACTATCTATGGAGAGAAAATGGTTAGTGGGATGTTTAAGGAAACTATGTTTATTGAGAGAGGGAATGCCGACAATATCAAACAGCCCCCTAATCACAGACATGGGGCAAAGACCCATTCCCCCACCACTAAAGGCTGAAGCCATCTACACTGGAAGACTTCCTCCAATGTAGAATTTGACGATACCAATAGAAGCAAAGAGTTCAGGTGCCTGCGATGACCTCTGCTCAGGATTATCCACCAGCTGATAAACATATCCTGTGAATCTATTCACTTGGGGCTGTCAACCCACAAAGAGAAAACACAGCAGAAGATTTTCCCTCCACAGAAGCCCACCAGTGCAGCAAAATCAGGATCCATAATCAAGCTCGGAGTCATAATTCCGTTCAGGTTGGTATATTATGGTCAGCACCAGGACCCTGTGTGGTTAACCACTCCTCAGCAGGGTAGAAAAAAAAGAAAAGTAGCCTCAGATGTCCAAGATCAGTAGGCCACACTAATCTGGCAGCCCTCCCCTTCCATTCACTTCCACAAGAGAGTATCTCTTTTGAAAGGTACTAATGGTCTGCACCATGAGAAGGCAGGATCGGACATTAGGTGCTAGGCCTGGCCGGTTATATGCATCATCGCAGGAGATTGATGCATAGCTCTCCTTCCATTTACAGACCATATCTATATATTTTAGATATATATATCATTTAATTGATTTACTTCTAAATATTGTGCAATTTTTAATATTCACCTCTTCTTTAATGAGATTTAGCATATATGTTATGAATGAATCGCTCATTTTTGCTAGTTTTATGTATTTCTTTTCCAAGAATAATTGTTAATTGCACTGAATATTTTTTATGTAAATTTTTATGAAAAATTATTTAAATGTGTGATAGTTGATAATTTTCGCAGTATTGTAATTTTGTTTTGTTTGAAATCGTGAAAGAGATAAATCTTTTTTACTTCAGATTTTATTTGTTTTCCATGAAAGAATGATTTTACAAGAGGAATTTTCAATAACTCTTCTTTCGCATCAGAATTATTCCAAAAGTTTCTTATTCCTTTTTGAAATTGTTCTATCAGAAAGGATACCGCAACTGAATTTTAACTTTCATTTTAGCACAAAATTCGGCAGATATATTTTCTGTTTTTTACATTTTGTCGAGTGGTTATTTTTATTCAAAGAATGATAAATTACATCTGGTTTAAAAAAGTGGTTCATCTGAAACCATTGGCGATAATTTCGCTTTTAACTTGATTCAAATGAAATGATTTGTGGAAATAACTAGCAGTGAGCAGATGCAGCAATAGCCTAGTGTGTATGATGTCAAAAACAGGTTGGTGGGCTTGTTCGAAGTGCAAGAGCCAAATGTAATGAGCTATGTGCTGAATGAAAGCTTGTGGGATAAGAAGTGTCATAGATATAAAACATTTGCCCTTATTTTTTCCACCAACATGAAAAAAGGGAAATATGTAAACATTTCTTCCATTATATCTTCTAAATCCAAGAGTAACAACTTTTATGTCAAATGAAAGCGTGTAAAGTGGGAAGTGTCATAGGTTTAATTTTATAATGCTACAAATTATACCCCCCTTTTTTTTCCTTCACTCCCAAAATGAGGAAATATTAATGACATTAATTGCAGCAAGTCATTTCAGATGAAAGATTACACAGTTGTATCAGACTAATATGACCACCTACCTAATAATGGGAATAACCACCCTTGGCCCCCGGATGACAGCGGTGAGACATTGTGGA
The DNA here is from genome assembly GCA_038380435.1 of Ryuthela nishihirai. Lineage (NCBI taxonomy): Eukaryota > Metazoa > Arthropoda > Arachnida > Araneae > Heptathelidae > Ryuthela > Ryuthela nishihirai. The sequence goes on along the minus strand of JAWZYU010000024.1, from coordinate 47,436,195 downwards.
CGCAGTGAGGCCCTGGAAGGTTGCCAGAGGCACACGTGCCCATTGGGGCTCCAGCAGAGCACTGAGATGACATGGTTGTGGGTCCACATGCCGAACCTGTTGATCCAAATAGTCCCACAAGTGCTCTGTGGGATTGAGGTTGGGCAATTTTGCTGACCAAGGGAGAACGGAGACATTGCTGTCATGTTCCTGGAACCAGTCGCACACCACCTTAGTGCAGTGCCGCTCAGAGGTAAAACAACCCAACCCACCACCTTAGTGCCAAGGCAGGATGCATTGTCCTGTTGGTAGACACCATCACCACCAAGGTAAAAACGTCCAACATGAAGGGATGCATGTGGTCAGTGAGGATGGACAGGTAGTTATTGGCATTCAGGGACCCACTCAGTGGTACCAGTGGTCCCAGGTCATACCAGGAAAACATCCTCCAGACATGCACACTGCCACCACCGGCCTGTACTTGACCAACAAGCGTGTCCTCATGTTGGTTATCATGTGTCTGATGCCGTATCTGCCATCGCCTATCACTTCTGTGGAGTAGAAACCTCGATTTGTTGGAGAAGGCAACCTTTTTCCACTGTCCAATGATGGTAGTCCTGTGCAAACTGCAGGTGTTGCTGATGGACCTTGGTTAACATGAGTGCCTTTACGCAGCGTCAACTCCGGAGACCCATGTGTAACAGGGTTCGTTCTATTATTATCGGGGAAACATACTTGGGTGCCCCAGCATTAATTGAGTGGTCAATTGCTGCACTGTTGTGCATCGATTGCCAGTCGATGGATGCGACGTTCTCCTCTGGGGTTGATGACCTTTGGGGCTTCACAGTTATATCTGGAGGTACTCAGTGTGCCAGTGGTACATTCTTGGTACACCCTTACTACAGCACCTCGCAAACAGCCCACAAAGTCTGATGTTTCCGAGATGCTTCCACCCTTGGCGCAGTAGCCGATGATCATTCCCTTTTGAACATCTCTCAAATCACTATCTCTACTCATTGTGCTCACATTACACACTATGGTTTATCTGTTCTGGCCAACCGCTTATATCTCCCTGTGGTTGACCTTGTCGTGTGCACTCTGTGACATTCCTGGGTGGGTACACTATGATTCAGGGGTGGTCATATTATTCTGATACGATTGTGTATATGTGCAGGTTAACATAAGAAATATAATTTTCTCCTGTGGAGCAGAAAAAACAGTGGGGATGTGTTGTTTTACCTCATAACAGTATTTTTTTTTACAAAATGGGCTAAATTGCCTTTTTTTGTGGAGAATCCAAAAGGCTTAGAGAAATTTGGGGAAAGAGACCCACTTGACAGCTGTTAGGAGACTAATGGAAGCCACAACTATGCAGTGCATTCTTTAATATACAACAGGGTATGGCTCTTCTGCACAGAGGGCCACAGCTTTGCATCCCATCCAATGGACGGTAGCTTTTTCAAACCCACTTGTGTTCCTTTTCTGACAGAATTCAGGGTGGGGGTTTAACAGAAATCTCAATACTGGCAGAGGTGGACTTGAACCTGGAAATTATAAAATATGAGCCTGATGCAATATCAATTGAGCGAACCCCCACCCCACAGTGAAAGTATATTCATATTAACTGTAAAACAAAAGCAAGCTGCTGGAGCTTGTTGCTTTTGACATTTGAAAAAACTTCTCCCACCTTATCTTCCTTTGGAGTTAATTTAAATTATGAATGATTCCATTATTGGCATTATGTTCTTTTTTTTTCACTTTTTAGTAAAGATATGAAAAATGTTTTATAATTTTTAGTATGCCTACTTTTTACTTTTAATGTTTTACAAAATCCAATAATTGAGCTATAGTGCACGCTTACTCTCTAGGTATATTTTTCAATTTTTTTTTATATGAACATGTACATGATGGTAACTAATATGGTAGCAGCAATGGAGATGTATATAGTGGCTTTCATATACATCAATGCAAAAAGTAGCAAGACTCAAACATGATATTTGAGCAATACTCTAAATACTATAAAAAAAAAAAGTTTACAACAATTGGGCATTGCTAACATTTACAGTACAAGTACTGTATTGCTAGAAATAGTTCAGTAATTCTTGATGACAGGTATATATTAAGATAATTATAGGATTTTATTTCATGTGTCTTCATTACATCATATTTCATTGTTTCTCATCATGTTATATTTCCAGATAATAGACTACTGAATAACCAAATGTGCTCTGTTTAGTAATTTGTAAATTATTATGTTTTCAACAGTAATAATGCCATGTGTTATTTCTGGTCTTCATATTATTTTAAAGAGCTTTTTTTTTTAAGTGCTGGTGGAGATGATTTTGATGAAGGAGATGCTGAAGATGAAAACTTGGATGAAATTGAGCAAAATGAAGTAGGTTCTGATACTTTAAATTCTAAAAATCAATGCTATTTTTATAACAGATATAAATTTTAATTTTTATTTTTTCGAAATTTTCTTTTTTTGCTGCAAATATAACTGCAGAATTTGATTAAAAAGAGTTTGGAAAGGAACCTTACCTAATCGTGAATTTAATTTAATGAATTAATAATTAAGGTGATGCAGATAAGACAAGAAAGCCATTTACTATTAAATTTGCCTTAAAACCTCTAACATTTATTTTTAAACTTAAATAAAAATTCGCATATTTTTGTAATAATTTGTTATAAACTGCAGCAGCAACTCTTAAGAAAATTTTGTTGTATTAAGGTTTTAGGATTTTTCAAATGCTTTACAAAGTACATTCACTGTGTGTTTAGTTAATACTATAAGTTTGTGTCATTTTCCAATGGGAGTGCATTCTGACAAGAATCTGTTGCATAGGCATGCAAAATTGTGTTTTTCCATCCTTTTGGAAAAACATTTTTTTACATTGACATCTCATATTTCAGCACAGTTATTTCCTCATCATTATATTTTTCCATCTTTTTTTTTTACCTCCAATGTTAACTATATTACTATTTTAGACCTGAATATTGTGACTGGTTGGTTGTAAAATAAAATTGTTTAGCCTGGCAGTTTCTTATAGATGGTTGCTGAATTCCCTATGCAATTTCAAGTGATTGTTGTAATTTTGTCAGAGTAAATATAGTCTGTATGTTTTTTTTTATATAAGGATGAAAATGTAGACCTGCTGAATGCTGCTGAAGTCCAGCCACAGCAAAATCAGAAGCGTATTACTACACAATACATGACAAAGTATGAGCGAGCACGTGTTTTGGGTACAAGAGCTTTGCAGATTGCGTATGTAGTTTCTAAATTGTCATTTAATTATCTCATTACGTTTTGTTTTTATGTACTAAATAAAATAATTCCCAAAAGCTAAATTCCTTAAACAAGTCACACATGCCAAATTAACAAATTTAACTTAAATTAATGTTGCCAGATCTGAGGGGATTTTTTTAGCACCCAGGGGGGCATTTTTTTGGGGGGTTATTTAGGGGATTTTTTGTTAGGATTTGAACCTCATTCTGAAATAACCAATGAACAGAATATGACGTTATATCTTAAAGAGCATTTAATTCTATATAAAAATAGATTTACCTGAAACAGGATAACTATATAGTTCCATATATATTTTTTTCTTATAGAATACTGCTGGAAGTTTCATCAGTCACTATAATTGTGTACTATCACTGTTGATATCAACATTTACTACTAATTCATTACAGGTTATTTTTGAGGAAATTTCTAAAGCTAAGGATAAAGTTTAATGACAGGAGTTCAGAGAACACTATAAAAGTTTATTTTGGAAACATTAAAAGAAGGAAAAAACAACCAAAACACTGAGGTGTGCAAAAAAAATCACTATAACGGCTGCTCCAGCAGTCTAATAGAGGAATTAATTACAACTTTTCTGACTATCATAAAATATGTATTATTCATATCTGCTTACCTGTGACTATTCTTAAAAATTATCCAAGTTAGAATGACAAAATATTCAAACATTAGCATCATATTCATGTCAAATCCCACACAACTTCACATTACCCACCCGAAAGACAGATCATAGAATCTAGGCCACAAACAACCCTCTCTAACATTGCGGTTCGACATATTTCTTGAGCAGTGCCATCTCTTGGCCGATGACCATGAACAGCCAACTGATCAAATTTGGATTATCAGTATTCATTTCACAAAATAAGATACATAACACTACTGCTATATTTTAATTAAGTGTTAGTTGATGGTTCTTTATTTTACAGATAAACAAAAGAAATATTTTAACAATGCATTTCAGTTTTTTTTTAATTACAATGGGACATGAGTCAAATTTCAATCACAAATGCATTGCTGGTTAATAAAATTTTTATTAAGAGCATTACAATTAATTTGAAAAGCTTTTTCCCTATTACTGAACTGCTAAATATATACTAAGAGTGATGAGTAACCATGCTAATGACAGGGATGTAACACATGTCTTTAAGATACCCTTCTCATGTAAGTTCCATGACAGATGTTTAGTTTATAGGATTTGTAATGCTTGTGCCCCTATAATACTATGGAGAGGGTTACGCTCTGGCTCAAAATTTGCTCAATCCCATTTGTTACATGTTTGTTTAGTTTTAGCCACATAGTAGAAAAAAGATTTTTTTATATATATATTTAGTATTTGTCTGAGTTCCACAAGTGTTATTCTTTATGCTGGTAAGAGATTTTTCTCTAGGATCAGGATCACGAGAGATAATAATAATAAATGAAATCTTGCTGAATAGTACTATTTTAACCCTCCCTCCAGATGGCTTAACTGTGTTCTCCTTGTCACAATTAAGTGGTCTTCTAGTGGCACTGACATAGCAGCAATGTCACACAACCATTGCTTAATCCTTACTGTGGCACAAAGCAGAGAGAAGGATAAATGCGTAATACCAGAAAAGTTAAATAAAATTCTGAACTCCTCCTTTTTGATATTTATTTTTCAGTAAAACAATTAGATCGAATTTCAAAATGGAAAATCACCTCTTGATTTATTTCTCCAATTAGTTTACGAAATATATCAAATGACCCTAACAACTTCATTGTTTGATTATTTCAGCAAACTGATATACTTACATTTCTTATGAAATGAAAAGTTTCTAACATCAATTAGAAAGGTCTTCTGAATTGTTGCTATTAATCTCCAAAAAAAAAAATCCATTTGTTCATCATTTGATGGAGGAAAGGTTATATTCACGATATGTATTGCTAGTTCACAAAACCACATTCCATTTAATTGCAATTATCACAAAACTGAAAATTAAACCAATTCTAAGAATTTCATCATGCTTAACACATGTATACCTGTAGGAAATGTGGCAGAGGTTGGCTCAATCAGTGGCATGTCAGGCTCATAATTTGTAGTTCCCATGTTTAAGTCCCACTTGGGCCAGTGTAGAGATTCAATCTTTGGATTCTTTTAAATGTATCAAATATCATATTGATGCAGAATTTAAAGTTTTGTATATACAGTGGACCTTCGTTATAGCGCTGCTTGCTATACCGCGCACTCGTTTATAGCGCAGGCGATGTTCGCGATTCAGCTTCAGATAATATCTTCACTGAGGCTTAAATTTCTCATATCCGGGAAATATTGAATGAGCCAGAAATAACTAATGATTCTTTGACTGATTGGTTGGATGTGGACGCTAGAGAAGATAGTATTTGTCAGAATATGACTGAAAAATATGACTGATGTCGCCACCGCGCCGCTCGGTATAACGCGGGTGTTGTTTCCCGCCCAACATGCGCGTTATATCGGGGGTCCACTGTATTAATCACATGTTTGTGTTGATATTGAGACATTTACACAACATCCTTAACTTTTGCAAGGGAATGTATTTCAATAACATTACACTACTTCATTTTGTAAATATGCAAAAATGGACAGTGGTTTTCAAATAGCTTTATGCTTTTCATTTGTACAAAAAAAATACCTTAATGCCTATCCTTTATGATTGCTGAATGCTTTATGCTTATGAATGCTGAATGAAAAAATTTGATTATCATTATTGAATTCACTGTGAAATATTTCACTCATTTTCATTTCAAACATTTCTCTGTTAATTTATGCAAAAAATTTGCATAATTAAAATTTTCTGTGTTTCAGTTTTAAAAAGTATAGATAGCATTAAACGTTAGTACATATTTTTGTAAGTAATAAATATGGACTTTTTATTGATTTCTTGCTAGTATGCATGCACCTGTAATGGTTGAGTTAGAAGGTGAAACAGATCCTCTTCAAATAGCAATGAAAGAATTAAAGTAAGAATTACAATTTTGTTTTTGGTATATAAATTAATGTATAATGTAATAGAGAAAAAAACAATATAAAAATTTAACTAGAAGTTTTAAATAATTTTATTATGTTTTCAGTTTGTTCCTTATTATACTTAGCAGTTACAATCAATGAGTAAGGAATTAAGGAAGAAATACAGTGTTTTCCAAATTCTTGAAGTATTGGAACACTTGTAGAGTATTCCCCAACAAGAGTACCACCAACTCTGAATGAAAGCATTTGCAAAGGCTTTCTAGCAAGTTCCTTTTTAATTTTTGAAAACAACCAAAAATCGTATGGTGCAAGATCAAGTGAATATACAGTATGGGGTAGCTGTTTGATTTTTTTTCCCTGCTCTTGATAAGCCATAACTTGCTAGGTTTTGTGAGCACTGGCATTATCATAAAGAAGAACCCTTGATATGCCTGTTGGACACTGCTCCTTCATCTCCTTTATCATTTTCGGCAAAACAATGTTGGTGTAGTATTGGCCATATATAGTCATTTTTTCAGGTAAGGTGTCCATGGTTACCACTCCTTGAGAATTGAAATGTGAATATCCTCTTCTTTGAGCAAAAGTCTTGTCAGAGGATTTGGGGATGTGGTTCATCTTCTGCAACTGAAACATAATTGTCAGTCTTTCTGGAAGTTGTATAGTAATAAAACCGCATCTCATCACCTTGCACAAGTGGATTATAGCCCCTGTTTTGTTATTCTGTCAGTTTGTGGTGTACTTATTTGGCACATATCTTTCGAACTTTAAATATTGATTAATAATTGTTTCTACACTGCTTGTTGATACTGACATCTAAACTTTTTACTTGAATGGTGGTGTGAAGTTTTCCTTAACGAGTTCATGAACAGCAGTGATGGTTCTCTCATTCACGGCCTCTTTCGGACTTCCTGCATGAGGGAGGTCTTTCAAGTATGTCATCCTTCTCTGAATTTGCTCATGCATCCCATAATAGTGCCATATGAACAGGTATAATCCACACATTATACTTGTGATAAATCAGCATGATTTTTTTTTTTGCATCCCTGTGAAAATGTAAAATCTTTCCCTGTATTTAGTAGGCTCCATAGCAACAATGCACAGATTTCACAGACCAAACTTTATGCACCATCAGTGAAGAGAGAAATAGTGATGCAGCCTGTTTTTAACATGAAATGACAAGTTTAGAAACAATTTGTATTCATTAACTTTGAAGGAACAGTGCAAATCTATAGACGTGTGAAGAACTTTTTGAATACCCTCTACCTGATGCATTGCAGTTATGTCAGTGACTGCCTTTTCAGCTCCTAAGAAGGAAGACTAAATGTTGTTTAATACAATTGTATTTGTTTTGCTTCTCATGTTTTGTTTGTTACACATTGTAAACAGCATTTGTCATATATTAATGTCACCCTACAAGTAAAAGTAGGTACTGATGGTTAGTGTGTTTGGCTACTGATCAGAGGGACCCAAGTTTGAACTCTGGAGAATGGACCGTGAATTATGGACGTTTTTGTTTTGTCTTTCTGCTATGGTCTTCACTTTTCTGTTTTGTTCTTCACTGATCTCTGGCATATGAAACTGACAAGCCCTTGTCATACCTCTGTTGCAAGCAGCTTCTTGAGGGGTAATTTTTTTACATTTATATAATATCTTTATTTCAAATTTATCTAAAAAATAAAGAATCTTTTTAGCTATTTGCAAATGCCAAATCAAGGATGTACTATTGGGAGCTGTTCCATCTCTTTGCAATGGACTTATTAGCAAGGTTATACATTTTTGAACTGCTAACTCCCCTGTGAAAGTTATAATCATTAAGTTCATGTCAACAGGTTCTTGTTCAATGAGTTTTATTTATTTTTGAGGAGTTTTCTGATGATAAAGAATAAAACATGAGAGCTATCATGCATTATCTTCATTTGCCCATCTCCATTTTTGATTGTTACATGTAAATATTTCATGTCTTGCACATGTCCACTTGTCTAGCTTGAGTGTTCTGTTTTCATAAAGATAGAGATCTTACAATTTATGCAAAGCATTCCACTGTGGTAGTAGAAAAATTATGTTTGGTACTTTAGGTCATATCACACCTACCAATATTTTGTTCCTTTTTCTGTTGCATTCAATCCAACCATCATATAACTTCAACCATTTCAACATTTCAGGTATGTTTTTACTAGTGTAGATTCAGAAGCCTTCAACAATATTAAGTATTACAAATAGCTAGGGAAAGTGTGAATTTCACACTTTCCCTAAAGAAGATGAATCCCTTTTCCTGGGGCAGGTGTTGGCTTAATAAGGATAGGTTTTACGGACAACTTCAGGATATTTTGGATTCTGTCACGAAAGGAGATATTACCCTTGTTCTTCGTGACTTCAATGCCAAAGTTGGTACTGACTCTGACCTTTGGGGAGGGGTGATAGGCCCTTTTGGTATTGGTAGCTGCAATGGCAATGGGCAACATCTCCTACAGGTAAGTAAACCCAATGGTTTCAGAATAACTAACACTTATTACAAACACTGCAACATACATAAGTACACATGGGTTTCACCTGATGGGCTGCATAAGAATATGATTGATTATATATTAATTAACAGCAAATGGGCTAGTTCTGTTAGAAATACCAGGTCATATAGGGGAGCTGAAATTGGATCTGACCATTACCTTGTTAAAAGTTTCTTGCAACTTAAACTTAAAAAGTGTTGTGCTAGGGTTAAATTTACTTTTAATACTGACACTCTGAAAGACCCAGTTATAGCCAAAGCTTACCATGATAGGTTACTTAGTCATTATGACAGTCATGGTATGCTTACTACTGAAGTTGAGGAAGAATGGGATCGTTTTGGACACTAACAGTACTCTTTTAGGAAAAAAGGAGCAGAAGAGACAGAATTATCTGAGTGATAAGGCATTTGAGCTGATTTCAGAAAGCAAGAACTGCAGAAAGGCCCTTAATCAATACCATACTAGTTCTGGTATAGAAAGCACTACAGAGAACTTAATAAACATGTAAAGGATCAGTTAGCTGCTAAGAATCTTTGGTTTGATGGCTTGGCTGATAACGCTGAGGAAGCAGTTAGACAGCACAACAGCAGAGAGCTGTACCAGATAGTTAATGTTTTGTGTGGTAGAAAACGTACAGGGATTGAAGGATAAACAAGGTAAGGTTAAAGAAGGTGAGAATTCTGTCATGGCTAGGTGGACTGAGCATTTCAGTGATGTTCTAAACAATGTAGTTAGTTCTACTCCCATTGTTTGCGATGATGATAGATGCATTGGTGGCTTTAATGTTGGCCCTATAACACAGTCTGAACCATTTCTAAACTTAAACTTCATAAATCCCCAGGGGTAGATGAAATTACTACTGAAATGCTTAGAGCTAGGAATGTTTCGGTTACCACTTGGATGACTGAAATTTTGAATATCTTTTATGATAAAGGCATGGTTCCTAAAGATTTTACCAGAGCTATTGTTATCCCTATTTTCCAAAAAGGTGATTGCAGTTCTTGTGATAACTATAGGGGTATCAGCCTACTCTCTGTTCCAGGTAAAGTTCTTTCCATGATTGTGCTTAATAGAATTAAGAATCTGATTGACAATAAATTGCGTGATGAGCAATGTGGATTCAGAAGTGGTAGGGGATGTGTGGATCAGATATTTTCACTTAGGCAGATTCTTGAGAAATGTTTAGAGTTTCAGAAACCTTTGGTTGCTAGCTTTGTTGATTTCAAAAAGGCTTTCGACTCTGTTGATCGTCATAATTTGTGGTTGATTGCGAGATCATATGGTATATTAGACAAGTTAGTTAACATAATGAAAGCTTTCTATAATAACACTATGTTGTTTGTGAGAGTTGGTAAAGCTTGTAGCATTTGGTTTAGCATTACTTCTGGTGTTCGACAAGGGTGCATTTTGTCTCCTTTTCTCTTTAGTTTGGTTATTGATTATGGTATGCAAAATTCACTGCAAGGGAAATTTTTTGGCCTTAAATGGTGTGGAGATACGAAAATTTCTGATTTAGATTATGCTGATGATTTAAATGTTTTGGCAAATGATGTTGATGAGATGAACTCTTTCATTCGAGCTGTTGATGAGACTGGTAGTAGAGTAGGGTTTGGTTATAAACAGAGAGAAAACTAAAGTGATGAAAATTGGTGAGGGTCAGGCAGGTTGTGATTCAGTTAATCTGAATGGTTGCAATCTTGAGCAGGTGTCTCAGTTTAATTACCTTGGGAGCTATGTAACAGATACTGGTGATGTGTGGCATGAGATTAACAGACGAATAGGGATTGCTGCCGGGACTTTTAAGAATCTATGGAGAGTGTGGAGAAATAGGCGTATACACCTAAAGACTAAAATTAGATTATAATGGTTTGGTTCTTTCTAGGGTTAGTTATGGTAGTGAAACTTGGATGCTGTGTAAACAAGATAACAGGAAACTAGATGCTTTTGATTCTAGATGCTTACGCAATATCTTGGGCATTAGGTGGTTCAACTTTGTAACTAATGATGAGGTTAGGCAAAAGAGTCTGCAACCTCCTTTAAGCAGCATATTGTGCAGAGAGAGACTCCTTTAGTTTGGCCATGTTGCCCGTATGGATAATTATAGATTGGCGAATAGGGTTATGAACAGTGTGCCTAAAGGCTTCAGAAAGAAGGGGAGACCTAGGATGCCGTGGGCAGACAATGTCAAACAGGACCTTGTTAGAATTGGTGTGCAGTGGCCGGATGCAGCAGATGTAGCTCGGGACAGATATTCTTGGAGAATTAAACTGCATGGTCTGGTTGGACCTCTGTAGCCCATGGCTGCTTGAGGATGATGTGTCGGTGAATGAAAGGCTACCTTTCATTGGATGGAATGTTAAGCTGTGGCACTGTGTGCAGGATAGCTATACCTTTTACATGTTAAAGAACACTCTGGATGGTCAGTCTACCATCTGCCTCCTAGCAGCTGTGTGATGGGTTCCATTCCCCTAAACTTCTCTTGAGTATCGCACATGGATAAAACAATCCAACAAACTTTCCTTTTTATATTTAATCTTAAATACAGAGCTGCCAACTGCTCCATTTTTTTCTCCTCGGATTTTTGGTGTTAAAGTCCAAATTTGTCATTGAAAATCCGAATTTGGGTTTGTTAGTTTTTTTCTTTTATATGGAAATCTCTTCTCAGATTTTAAAGTATTTTCTTTTTAAAAAAGGAAATGGTAATAAAAGGGAAGAATTGACAACTTTCAATCAGTGCTGGCCAAAAGACCAACAGAGACTGACTTACCTAGCCAAAATAGGGTGCAACTATTTAGTTCCCTTGCCAGTTCCAAATCCATCGTACCGAATTTCCAAACCCATGCTTTGCCATATACCATAATGCTCTGTGGGATTACAAGATCTTCACAGAATGACAACCACACATCAGAAACAAAATTATGGGTTATCCAGGATTCAACATTTGGTCAACAATGTTTACAATTGTTGACCAAATGTTGAATCCTGGTTTTAAGTAATACTCTGATAAATATATTAGACTTACAAAGGGGCTGAGCCAGAATAATATAGTCAGTGTTAAACAGGTCTTATTGGAATAAACTTGCAATACAATAGCTGCTACAGCAAAGATGCATGTAGGGAATTTGTCGAGCTAGACCTCAATAGATTTTTGTGTACTTGAGTTATTATGTATATATGAGAATATCCTTAATCAAAAACTTGTTTTTATTTTTTCAGCGTTTTATCAATAACATTTACGTTTAGTTGTTTTTTAATATTTAGGGCACGAAAAATTCCTATCATCATCAGACGATACCTACCAGATGGAAGTTATGAAGACTGGGGAGTTGATGAACTCATCATCACAGACTGATTTTAATGCGGTTGTACACATTTGTCAAGTTGTATAGTTATCACTCATGGTTAATTAAGGTGTGGCTGATATTTTCATACGAATTAAATGTTGAAGAATAAAATTGGTCAGCATTTTAGTGTGAATAAAATTAAGATGACTGAAAAGTTTCCTTATTCATTCACTTGAAACATTAAGTTCCTCAAGAAAAAATTTTAAATTTGTTTTTTTTATCCAAAATATGTAGCAGATTAATTTTGTTAGCAGTAGTGTAAACAATTTTACAAATAATATATGTTGTACTACATAACACAAGGACAGAACGAGGCTTAATTTTACTTTGGAATGCTGAGACAAAGTCAATCCAGTACTAAGTGTGTGCCGTGACGAGATAAAACCCAATACTAAGTATGCGTGGGAGAAAATGGTTGAGAATCACTCGAGTAGTATATTACGTCGTGCAAACTAGACATATATACAAAAACGTAGGTTGTGTAACTAATAGCAGGTGTAGGAGGGTGGGGTTAATCTCACCATGGGAATTTTTGGAAATTGTTCAATATTAAGATTTTTCACCCCATCTCCAAAAATAGACGTTTTGGGCAATATCTAATTCTTTACTCTTTTCAGAACTGTATATACTAACTGTTCACGTGTTCAAAGAAAAAGTTAAACTACAATAGTGTCTCAAGGTGTCCATGTTTTGAACCATAAATAATAAATACCCCCCTCAAGCAGCTGCTTGCCACAGAGGTCTGACAGGAGCCTGTCAGTTTATATGCCACAGTAGGAGATCTGAGAGGATGGCAGGACCTCACCATACGTTTCTGTATTATAGATAAGCTCCTTTCTGTAACACTGCAAAATCAAAAGGCAACCAGACATTGAATCGGGCCTGGGAATTCTGATTATCACAATCTCAGTCCTGGAAAAGTTAAAAAGCCTGCACGATTTAACGTATGCATTAGCCGAGAAAACGCTAACTTTTGTATATCTGCAAGCTTTCAGTCTAAATTTCTTCATATCCGCACGCAACTCTGAGTTGCATCTGAAACTGGAGAGAGAGTGTCTAATGCTTTACTGATATAAAAGCATGGGCAGTGTTTTACCGTGGCAATAATAGATTACAGGCCTGACAAAAATTTGAAAAAACGTAGCTTTACTCGTAGTCTCCGATATAAAATCTCGTTAGATGGTGCGCAAATCCTGCACAAACTAATGGTCCCACATAGGGAGAGGTTAGCAAAAGGTGTCTATGGATGCCATGTTTGTGCTCGTTGATGCTCATGCAAAATATTCTAAAATGTACTAAGGCTACTTCCCATATGAGAAGCAAGGTAATCCTAAACATAATGATATCAAAGAACACAAACATAGCGCCCCTCTCCACCGCTTACCAACCTGTTACTATATAGGACCACTAGCACAAACATATTTCTCTTATTAGCAAATAAAACGACTGAAAATTACTGGATTCATCTTAAAAATGGATAAAATTCAAAAAACTGCTCGAAATCAGAAATATTTAAATTTCGAACGAGGGGAACATAATATGCAAATTTTTCCTGACGACATGGTTGACTAGATTTGTTGGTGTTTGAACGCCTTGAGCTTACTTTTGTATGAAGTGACGCGAGAAAATTTGGTAGGCATGTACTCTACCATTGGTTGGCGAAGGTTTTTACTTGTTTCCTTGGAGTGTGGAGGGTAAAAAGATCTTGAAGCTCACCATACACGATAGGGTTTGTACCATGCTCTGCGCTATGACCGCATGCTCACACGTACACTTTTCAACTGGCAGTCTACCAAATAATATATAAGGAAAAGACTGAACTTTCGTATTTGTTTCCGTGAGAACTTTTAGTTTCGGCGACCGTTGCTGTTAGTGTAATGTTTTAAAATTTTTTTAAACATATAGTACGCATTTGGGAATTGCGACAATGGTGTATAATAAAGGTGTATTATGAATATAAAAACTCGTAATTAGTAAGTAAATGCTATACAAAGGTTCGGTAAGCGATTCTAGGTCGAATGTATGTATATTGCAATGGCTGTAGACATTTCTTAGGATAGTGTGCTAATATATACGAACAGTACCGTCGACAGGGTGTAGCATAGAGTCGGCCTGCCTCACGGCGCCTGTGATACCTACAGGCCCTATATAGGTAGAGATTGGCCATCTGATAATTGGACGCCATGTTTTGTCGTCGCTCGGATTGTTTAGCATGCAAAGCTGAATGGTATTGCACGGTGTTTTTGGATTCCGGAAAAGGGTACGGTAATGTTGTATACAGATTTCAGTATTCGTGATTCGAAGTACTTTATAAAATGGCCAAAAAAGAAAAAGTAAATTTTAAAACTTTTGAAGAAAAAAAAAAGGATATAATTTCGTTTTGTTGTCTGTCCTTCTGTAGATATCGAACTTTTTTGTTTATACAGATAAAAAATCATTTTTGTGTTACATAGGTATTAATGATATTTTAGGATCTGCATTTTTCGAATCTCACAAAAGTTATAACTGCGCCCTCTAACGATGAAAAGTTGAGAATTCCAAAATATCAAACGAATATCCCAAACGATTTAGTTATGTTAGAAGTTTGAAATTTTGGTGTTGAAATGTGAACGTTACAAAGTTACCATTGGCAATAATCACTTGACCCTTTAGACCCAGGGGGAGATGAATGCAACTTTTTTGTTTTAACAGAAGAGTGTATGTTTTTGGATATTTATTTAAAATTCTTTTTGGGTTGGACAGGTATTCATGAAATATTAGAATTTGCGAACTTTCCAAAAGCTATAATTGCGCCGTCTAACAATGGAAAAAAATCGAAAAATCCCAAAATTTTCAACGAGTATTACAAACGATGTAGTTATGCTAGAAATTTAAAATTTTGGTGGTGGAAGTGACAGTCTTGAAAATTCCACTGACAATAATGAGTTGACCCTAAGCCCAAGGTAGGTAAAAAACGAAACGGTTTTGTTTTAAGAGATAATTAGAAATCTCTTTTTTTATTTGGTTACTAATGAAATTTAATTCGCATTTTCAAAGGAAGTTTTAATTTATATCATTAGAGATCACTAAATATCGAAACTGCAAATCTTTTAAGGAATGTTTCAAGTGATCTGTTTATGGTAGAAATTTTGGTGTGTAGTAGTTATGGTAGTAATTCCACTGAGAGTAATGATCTGCCCACTATTTTCAGAGGAGCGAGAGAAAAGCAACTTTTTAAATTTCGTTTTGTGTTATAATTACCTATAAAATACTGCTATGTGCATGTCCCCCCATCATATATTAAAAAATAAATAAATAACCCCTCAAGCAGCGGTTTCTACAGAGGTTTGACAGGAGCTAATTTATACGCCATAGTAGAAGGTCCATGAGGATGGCGGAACCTAAGCAGAAAAATAACACGAACATCCATAATTAAAACTTTTAAGTAGTGAAAAGGTTGGAAAAGGAAGAACTTCATTCCCTTTGAAAATGAGATTCCCATATGCGCCAGAGGCGATATGCGTTCTTCTAGTTATTTTACACTTTCAGTACCCTCTGACAGTGGAAATTCGAACTACTGTATAATTGAGAAAATAAACTATTAAAATTTTATTAGTACCTGTAATGTGCAAAAATAATTTTCATTTATCTGTTAAAGCAAAAAAAGTTGAATTTTACTAATGGGACAAATCATTACTATTAGGGTAAACCACCTGACCATTACACTCTATGACCAAAAATTTAAGTTTCTAGCAAAAATAGATTGTTTGCAATATTTATTAAAGATATGCTATTTTCCAGCTATTTTCCGCTGCTAGAGGTCGCCTTTCAAGTTTTTATATATCGCTTTCATCAGTCTCTAACACTGGAAATTCCATTGATGGGGATCCGAAAAATGTAATTATTAATAATTTTGTGGAAAAAATTTCCCCGACATACGAGATTCGAATCCGCATCTCTCCAGAAACATGTCAGAGTATTCTAACCTGTTGAACTAACGCCGGCTTTTTTCACAGAAAACATTTATTGATTAATAGACGTTTGAACGTCTACACGTAACGCTGAGATTACCAAATATTGTTTAATCATTAATATATTGTTAGTGCCTGTAAAACAAATATGTATATATATATATTGTTTCGTTTATCTCTTAAGAAAAAGTTTCATTTTCGCACCCCTTTTGGCTAAGACGGCAAAACCTCGTTGCCATTTTAAACCTTCTGACCATAACACTCTACTATCAAAATTTCAGTGTAAATAGTTTGTTTGTAATATTCGTTTGAAATTTTAGCATTTTCCATCTTTTCCCATCGCTAGAGGGCGCTATTAAAGCTATTTAAATTTTTTGTAATTGCGAATCGCAATATTTGTTCGACACCTATCTAACCTAAAAAGAATTTTTCATTTAGCTCTAAAAGTAAAAAAATTGATTGTTTATAGACGGAAAGACAGATGGACAGACAACAGTTAACAGAGAGACGGAGAGACAGACGGACAAATATTGGCATAGGCAGACGACAAAGTGGAAACATTAGCTCGTTTTTCAAACGAACCTTAAAAGAAATAATTTGTTAGTTTTTCAGTTAGCTCCTTTCACTTTTGCAGCCGATTGCCGTCTTCTGAGGGAGTTTGTCGGAAAAAAATATTAATTCATTTATTTCTTTGAGTGAAATTTTTACACCCAAATGCAGCGCAGTGAGGCATTCATAAAATATAACAGCTTTTATAGGCAAAAAAGTGGTAGAAATGTATAAAACAATAACAACTGAGAAGTTTTAACTTGGAACACACATTAACTCATAGGCTTTCGTCTCACGGTACGACAAAACATGGCTCCCATAAACCACGTGACTTAATCAACCAATGGCAGTGAATCACCGAGATGGTCAAAAGAAGAAGAAAGTCAGCCTCTAACTACACAAGACCTCTAGGTCTACCCATTCAGTTCTACTTTTCCTTAACCAGTTTTGCTTAATTTACGCTATATTTATCATTTTGTGGACATTGCAATCCTTGTTACCATATAATATAATCCTCGTCCTTATAATTTAAATTTAAAAGAGCTTATAAACAGTTTTATTGTGCGATATCCCCGTAGAGCAAACATTTAATTAATATTATTATATAATTGTTTTGCATTAATGTTTCTTTTGCAATAAAAACAAAATAGCAATTGGAGATTTTCTTATATTTTTGTCTTCCAACAGGGGCGATATTTAATAGTTTGCCTCATGTCGCGATCTAATCTGGCAACGGCCCTGTATACGAAGCATCCATTGCATTAAAGCAATGGCTTTTGCAGCCCACGTTTACTATTAATGGAATTTGTCCCACACATTCCTTTATCCTTGACGAAAGTAACTGCAATTCAGATAAGAATATTGTCACCATAGAATTTTCCAGACAATAGTATGTGTCTGGAAGCTTTGTGGCCCACTTCCAAGCATCTCGTGACTTCTTTGGGAGTTAGAGCCCACACTTGGAGAGCTTCCGTTTTAAAAAATCAGGATTATTTCGAAGTTTTTTTCATGTATATTTTCTATTGGTATATCACCGTAGATGTCCCTAGGGTGAAGTTGGAACTGTTGTTGGTAAATACTTTGTCCAATCTGTGACCTCGGTCTCCCTGACTTAAGCTTCACAGCTTCTTGGGGGGCTATGGCTCACAATTTGAGAAGCATTGCATAAGAGGATGTTAAACATGCCTTACTTAGCTTCAGTCATGAATGCGAATTGATATTACTACAACTTTCTACCGTCTACCTCGGTTATAACAATTGGCAACGAGACAACAGAAGTTGAGGGAAGAGGGAGTCGATGTACTTCAGTCTCCGAATTTCGAGGACTGCCTTAGATAATAAGTGATGCTTAAACCCTGAAAGGGGAGTTATGTATTATAATCTCTCCACCCCCATGTGCTATTTGAAATGTAATCGTAGAATTTATTCAGTAGAAAAATATTAAGTGGGAACGCATGCTTATGTGCAAAATAGTATAAAATACAATAAAGATTAATGTATAAAATTAAAAAATACCTATCTTTGTAAATGCGTCCAAAATAGTAGAAAACAAACCAGAAACATATCGATGGTGCAATCAGTCACTAAGTTCGTATTCGCTTCAAAGGAAAATAGGGGCAAATTTACCTACATGCTGCAGCCTTATCTTTGAAGTGAATAAGCACTCGGTGACTGATTGTACCATCGATATGCTTTAGGTTTATTTTATACTTTTGTAGGTCTCATAATCATCGACCAAAGTTATTCTCCCTTTTGGAGTCGTGTTTGAGGTAGCACATGATATTGAAAACGTCGCAAGTTTTGAGATATAACTCGTTAAAGTCGACCCCTGCGAAAAACCACCCATTTCATTTTATCAGGGGGAAGTTCGAAATAGGTTACGGTAATCATTATATGAGCTTTCATTTGACACCTAACTCGTAACTGTAGGCCCTCGCTTTCGGAAGATACAGTAGAAGAACGACTTTAATATTTTCCAGTTTTTAGAGGGAAAGCAAGGGGATATAATTTTATTACCACCTTATTCCCCATGTCCAACTTTCATTCGATTTATAACATGTTACATTTGGCACTCGTGTTCTAAAGATATAGCGGAAGAATCGTTTTCTCTTTTTTCAGATGGGAAGAAAGCATGGGGGAGTCAATTTTTTTTAACCTATGACACTTTTCATGTCACAAGCTTTAATTTGATGCACAGCTTGTTACTTTCCGCACTTGTGCTCCAAAGATATAGTGGAAAAATCGTTTTCACATTTTCCCTTTTTTAGGTGGGAACAATGCATGGGAGTCACTTTTTTTTTTTATAGCCTATGACCCTCCCCACATTGCAAGCTCTCATTTGACACCTAAATCATTAAGTTTCTCCTTCGCGTTCGAAAGTTATAGTGGAAAAACTTTGGATAAGCACACAAAACCAGTAAATGTCAAGCGAAAAGCAATAGAGAAATAAATAGGAAGATAGGTAAAAAAAATAACAATAAAATAATAAATAAATACCTCCTGAAGCAGCTGCTTGCCACAGAGATCTGTCAGGAGCCTATCTATTTAATATGCCATAGTAGAAGATCTACGAGGATGGCGGGACCTCAGCAGAAAGATAGTTCTCTGGAAACCACGAAGACAAATGAAAGTAAAAAATATTCTTGAAAAAGTATGTGTATATATGTATAAAAATTCTAGTTCGGCGATAATAGACACCTTTATTATTTAAGCTTTGACAATTTGAGATGAAAAAGTATGTATATATATAAAGCATATATTTTATATATAAAAAATTTAATTTGGCGATAATAAACACCTTTATTATTTAAGCTTTGAAAACTTGAGATAATATACTCATTGTTGGTAGTTCATGTGTTTGCCACACGAAATTATTTCATTTATTGAACTTTTATGACGAGCTCCTGATCTGAAAGTATCAGTTCTTTTTTCTGATAAATTTATTTTGTAATCGCTCCTGAATAGCTGTCCTTCATAATCCACCTCATTGAAAATCCAGTTGAAGTACGAAAAAAAAAAAAAAAAAAAAAAAAAACGTGGCATTATATGCTGAATTTTCCTTTGTTATCCTGGGGTACAGCCATTTTGAATCCCACACAAGAAGAACGTAGCGAAGAGCAACCTCACTCAGCTCAATAAAGCAGTCTCTCCAGTTCCATATATACTGAGATGCCAGTTTATTAGGTACACCTATGTAGTAGCGTGTTGCGCCTCTTTTGGCCTTCAGAACACCCCCAATTTTTCGGGGTATGGAACTTACAAGAATTGATGTGTTGTGGAAGAATGTTGTAACATGCAGAAATTATTGTATTGTGCAGTTGCTGTAAATTGGATGGTGGCACAGTCGCTGTGAACAGCCCTTACCACCCGCATCTCATCCCAAAGATGTTCGATAGGGTTTAGATCTGGAGACTGTGCTGGCCAATGAAGCAAGGAAAAATCGGCATGCTCTTGGAACTATTCGATGACAATACATGCCTTATTAGCAGGTGCATTATCGTGCTAAATGTGTCCATCCGAGTGAAGATAAATTGTAGCCATGAACATGGTCAGCAATGATGTCCTTTGATGGGTATCAGGAGTCCTAATGTTTGCCAGGAAAACAATCCCCACACCATCACTGGCTGTACTGTTGACATAAGATGGCTCCATGGCCTCATGTTGCTCACACCGAATTCTGATCCTTCTATCAGCATGATGCAAAAGGAACCTTGACTCGCCCAACCAGCTACCATTTTCGTCCTCAATAGTTCAATGTCGATGCTTCTGCAACCACTGGTGACACGCTTTCATGTTCTTCAACGACGTCGGCAATTCATACAGTGAGCGGCTGTTGTAGCCCATTCGCGACAAGGTCTGATATGTGGTACATTTGGAGATGGCCAACACACCAATGTTTATTTCTGCTGATTTGCTTAGTTGTGATCTTCTGTTCGGTCTCCTTTGACCTTTCTAATCCACAAACTGCTTTCGTCCACAAGATCGCAGATCACTAATAGTTTTTGCACCATTCTCAGTGAATCCTTGAAACCGTTGTGCATGAAAAGCACAGGAGGACGGCTGTTTGGGAGATGCTAGAAGTGGCATGCTTAGAACCAACTATCATACCACGTTCAAAGTATCTCATTTTGCCCATTCTGATACTCATTCCAGCTCTGAATCTCAAAGAGCTGGTTTGCCTGACACCGTGGTCATGATGTGTTACGTGTTGGGTTGTTTTACCTCTGAACATTTTTTTGCAAACAATGGGCTAAATGGCCAGGTCACAAGGACCCCAAAGGCTCATAGAAGGTTAGGGAAGGAGGCCCATTGTACAGCTTTTGGGAGACATGGTAGCCTCCCCATCAAGGCCATGCAGCATGTTCTTTAATGTGCACAGGGTATGGTTCTCCCACACACAGGGCCATGGTTTAATGTCTCATCCAATGGATGATGGCCCTACTGACCAAGGGTAGACAGAGAATTTTTCAGAGATTAATCTCAGTACTTGACCCAGGCAGGACTCAAACCTGGAAACTGCAGATTACGGGTGTGGCACGCTACCCACTGAACCACCTCAGCCCCATTACATGTTGGGATGAACCATTTATGTTACGAAGGGTGTTGTACCTAATAAACTTCATCTCAGTGTATATACGGAACTGGAGAGATTGATTCTAATGCTTTTCAGGTGTAAAAGTGAAGCTGAGGTTATCTTAGTTTCTCTGAGCACAGTACTTTATATCAAAATTGTTTGCGGTAAAATTCAATTATGGCGAAAAGTTACGTTACCCACGGCTGCTCAAATCGTTGGAAAAGACTAAGGAAATACGCTTTCACTGGTATTTAAAAACGTTTTTTAGCACTGCTAGTCAAAATGGTGTTCTCAGATATATTACAAACTAGATTCGGGACTAAGCAATGCAACAAAGCTTTAGTAGTTGGAAAATTATCTTTGAATTTCTCGATTTTTTTTGTTCAAAGTATTCATCAGCAGAAAAATAATTTGAGCTCGTCCATTTCCAAGCGTGAAAAACATTAATTGCCTAAGCGAAATTAATGCTTGTTTATTGGAACTGTAATTATAAAGTGCAATTGTAAGTATACTTTATAATCTCGTTATATAATAACGAGATTATATAGTGTACTTACAACTTGTTTACACAAGCAAAATCACTTTTACTGTATTTGAAATGTAAAATAGTTTTTAAAAAATGTATAATAGTGTAGTAAAAAAGAAAAAATTAAGAATCTAACAGTAAAAAAAATGCTTGAAATGGTGTAAACTAATCCGTGTCATAAACGCATTTTTCGTTTTTTCACAATTTAACATATTTTACTGTTTAAATTTCTATTTTTCGTTAAAAATTTTTTTGGTATTTTTTAGGTGAAATACCCATGAATGGCTATCCTATATAGTCTACTTTTTTTAATACACTGAGTAACAACAGGAAAGAAACTATTATTTTTCTGATTAATTGCAGTTTTCCCCTTACGTTATCATTAAACGTACAGCTATTGCCCTACCTGTATTACGAGAATGTAATTGATGAGCAGCTTTATTTTAGCTTTGTAAAGCTGTCACTCCAATTCCCCATAAAGCTCAGTGATTTACACTGAGGCTAAAAGTCATGGGATACGTGCCTAATAACAGGTTGGTCTTCCTCAAGCCCTCGGCAGTGCAGCCACGCATCGAGTCAAAGAGTTGCTGGTACCATTCTGCAGGGATGGAAACCCACACATCCTGCAGTGTAGACCATAATTGTGTTGTATTGGATGGTGCTGGATTCATGGATCGTAAGCTTGTTTCCATTGTGTCCCACAGATGCTCCAAGGGGTTCATATTGGAGGACCATGGAGGCCAATTCATGGTTCCAGTTGTTGGAAAAAACTGTGGAGCATTCCTCAATCCACCTCCTAGCAACCAAAGACTGGTGACATGTTGCATTATCATGTTGGAATACCCCTTCACCATCAGGGTGCAGGTGATCTGTGAGAATGTCCACGTATCTCATACCTGTCAGCAATTGCTCCAAACGGACGAGATAGCCCAATGTAGACCACGTGAACAGGCCCACACCATCACAGAGCCACCTCCAGACTGAACAGTACCTTGCAGACAGGAAGGGTCCATGGCTTCACAGGGCCTACGCCACACTCTAAAGTGCTCATCAGCGCGAAACTGGAACCTTGATTCACTGGACCATTTTCCGACTGTCGAATTTTGATGTCTTTGGCCCATTCCAGTCGTTGAGCTCTGTGACACGTAAGCAATGGGACACGAGTTGGTCTTCGGCTATCAAATCCGATAAGTGCAGGTGGCGACGGACAGTCCTTTCAGAAACGTTTTGTGTTTGGCCTGCATTCAAATGGCAGTGATTTCGTGCACTGTAGCCCGTTACCATTCGTGACAGCCGACGCGAGTTCTGTTTGTTAACCATTTGTGTGTGGAAATGCCATCAATAGAATACTGATGATACTCTTGACACCATAGACGTGGTAAAACCGAATTCCTGCACTATCTTCGATATTACATGACCTATCCTTCTGGCACCGACGATGAAAGTCAGATAACTCACGATGTGTAGCCATGCTGAATTAACTACTCCGAAATGAATGTTGGGTTTGTAGGCTACTGCACCGCCATTCTGCGGTTGACCTCCAACGCATCGGTTAAGAGTACAGCACACTAGTTCTACTTTAAATGCTATTCCCACAACTTTTGGCCTCCGTGTATATAGTGCATTCCCCTTACATATCTATGGGCAATTTGAAATAACTGATTTTAACTAACAGTTAACAGATCACTGTACTTTCATATATCCATCTAGTTATTCCTTGGCAGGAAAACATCCCATACCATCAAGATGGGCATGTCCTTCCCTCTGATAATCAGAATTGAGGCAGAAAAAATATTAAACACATATACACAGTCGTATCATAATAATGACCACCCCCCATTCCCATTATTAGGTAGGTGGTCATATTATTCCTCATTAGCCTCTAGGTGTCATTTTTTTTTGTCTCCAAAATTCGTAATAGTTAAATTTAATAATCATTTAAATACCTGACGATTTGTTACAATTATGTAATTTGAAAAAGTTTTATTTATAATTTAATCTAAGTAATTTGGATCTTGGAGTCTCCTTGATAAGGTTTCATTTAGTCACTTTTACCTCGCCTCTCGAGGCAAAACGTTTCGGCTTGGCCTTGCGTACAATTTCTTACTAGATCTGGACAAATGAGATTTTAACTACAAGTGATACAGGAATCAGAAACTTGCTGAATTAAATTTATTTAAAAAAAAGTCAAATGCAATATATCATGAATATACAAAGCATTTCAAAATAAACGAACACCATTTGTAAATAATGCTTATATAAAAAAGTCAAGATTCGTTTGAATAATGTGTTTCATGCACATATACTATTTTTTTTATTCAGTTCCGATACATTTCTCTGTAACAAAGTGGTCCTGAGCAAATTGTTTCTGCTGGCTTGTGTGCAGTGATTCTGTAAAAGAAATTCCAAAACTTGACACTTTACTTACACTGATTGGCATCAAAATTCTGTGAGAACATCTTATATGATAAAATGTTGTAGAGCAATGTTTAATGTTTTGATGTGCATATATTTACGTAGCAAAACTGCCGAAATAAAGTCCTGGGCACAAGCAGGCTTTGGGACCTTTATTTCATCTTTGCTACTGGTAAACCATTCTCCATCGTAGACTTTTGAGCAGTGAAAATTATAAATATATTTGTTAAATCTTGAATTAACACATACTCAAACCCCTGTCCCAAAGAAAAAAAAAACTTGATCCAAGTCTCTTTGAATAAACTTATTCTGTTCAAAGAAGAGCAGCAGCAAACAAAAAGTTAAGAACCACTTTTGCTAGAACTTACTAGTATGTCCACTACTTTAAAAGTCTTAAAGATAATAAAGAGACTAGAAGTACAGTCGTCTACAAGATATAAAAATATAAATGCAAAATGTAGGAATATTAAGTCACAGACTTACAGCTTAGATAATGGAAGAACATAACTCTTGTGCATTTTTCACTTTTTGCAAGTTTAATAATAATAAAAAACGCATAGTGACATTTGTAAAAAAATTCTGTTTCTATTTTCGATGCTACTAAATATTACGCTTTCTTGAAATTATTTAATTATGACTCAAATTTATGAATTATTGACTGTGAAAGTAACTAATAATTGAAATTAATTACTTTAATTACTAGTTACTTTCACATTAATACAATTCATACTACCTGTTAGTTTTAAGAATGATAAAGATATAATACTTTAGTTTTAAATTGTTCCAGACCTTTCTTAATTATAAAACATGAATTTTTTTAGAGAAACAGACTTTATTCTTAAATGATTTCACACAAAACGTAACTACAAAAAAAAATTCAAAATATTTCAAGTCATTGTTTTTGCGCAATTTTCATTTGAAAACTACATTCAAGTATTCATAGATTTGGAATTTACTCAAATATTATTTTATGAAACATACCTAGATATGGTATCTTTTAAAATCCTTCCAATATACATAGATATAAAAACCATAATAGGCTGAAATTTGGGAAGTATTCTAAATTAGGATATATTTTAGTATCTTAATCCAACTGCGAAATAAAAATTTTTCTCACTTATAATTTTTATCAGTCATGAGCATGTTAGTTGATAAGTTCTTAAAATTTACTAAGTTGCCTTCTGCACAACAATAAGAGGAAACTAAAAAGGCTTTTATAAAACTGATCATGCTATATTGAATTGCCTAAAATGCACAAACAAATATGCTATGAATATTGCTTGTCTTAAATTTCAAAAAAAAAAAACTACTTTAAATGCAAAGGACCTTAAAAAGTCTTTCTACTTCTATTATAGACCCTGGAATACACAAATCTAATTTTGGTGAATGAATATATAAATTTTATACTACTTTATACTGATGATGATGCAAATTAATATTTAATGTTTCAATATGGAAACACAAAATTTAGTACAATTCCTTTTGGAGAAAAAATTTACAGGATGGATTTAAAAAAAAAACCAGTAGGCAACAAATAAAAATGCGTATCACACAAGTAACGAACTGTTTTTTGCTATGATTTTCAGAATGCATAGTTTCATGTATGTGTGGAAAACTTTTGGTTTGAAGTAGTAAATTACAAATCCAGGGGTGAAACAATCATTGCTGCACATTGTTCAACACACCTGGGCACCGTTGAGCTTGAGGTCTATATGGTGGTGGGGTTCCTATTTTACAATATGTGATAGAGGGGCCACTCAAATCTTATGCACTAGGGCTCATAATGATCTACTGTTGCCATTGTGGAAATCTAAATATATACAGATAATTTGGAATAATAAATTAGTGCATGTTAAATCTTGCAACTAAAAACACTAATTTGAGGGCTATATTTTAATAATGGTTTAATTGCAGTTTATAATGAAAATGATTTCTATTTCAACAGATTGCAAATTCTTGCATTTGACATTTGTTGAAAAAAAAGCAAAAGATACATTGGCAATACTTTATTAACTTGAAATAAATGCACAAACAAAAACTTCTAGCTCAACTGGCAGAACAATTAGATTAAATCCTGCAAGACTTTACATTGTTTCATTTGAGAAGTAATTGCTCTGTTAACTTTCTAGTTAAAATTTTGTCTTTTTGCTATTAACCCACAATGTTTGTAGAAGAGCCAACAAAACCTTTGGGATGTTAATGAATTTCTAGCCAATAATACCAGAAATGCATAGCTACTTAAAATTTTCTTCCTTCCATTTTTTAAAGAGGGAAACTTTTTGCAAACTTTCAAAGTAACAAGTGACATTTTCCAATGGCTGTAGAATGAAATGCTTAAAGACTATGGCAAAGATTCTTGATGGCTAAAGTTAAGCTAGAGAATTAATTATACCCAGTAGACCAGATGGTAAATGCCTACTGACACCTAATTGGTCAGGGTTCAAGTTCTACCTGGATCACAAAATTTTTTTCCTATGCTTACAAATATCGTTGCTCCCTTTTAATTACTGATTGTCCTACAATTTTATGTACACAAATATATGCAATTTTTGCATACACTTTATTTTTTAGTTTATTGATTTATATTTAAAAGACCATAGGAGTTGATCTCTAAAAATGAACTGTGAAAAAGGCTATTTTTCAGATACATCACAAACACCAATATGATACAATAATTTGTATTACCTAATTAAATTTTGATTAATATTATTTCCTAAGTTCAAAACAAGACTGTAGATAACACCATGACTATTAGCTCTGTTTTATGCTTTCTTTTTTGCATTTACTTTGCAGATTCTCATTGCATTTTTAAAAACAGAAGAAAAATTGATAATAGTTTAAAATATTTTTTTACCTCACAGAATGTGGATGAGAAAAATTGCTTGAACATATAAAACTCAATTATGTCTTTTAAAGATAATGAAGAGCTAAATGAAACTGCTTAAAGTTCAATAGACTGTACACAGCAACTGGTTTTTTTTTGTGGCTGTCACTTATTCATTGCTTCACTCAGGTCTCGAGTAAAAAAAGTGGCTTGTATTCTAAAAAGCTAATTATCAACATTATTACAAAGTATTTACTAAAAATTTATTTTATAATTTTATTCCTTCTCTCTATCTGAATAAGTGATAAAAAAAAAGTAACATTTATATTTTAAGCAATTTGTACCTATTCATTTTACTTTAAGTGTTATCAGTTGCTATACTCCAAAATAAGGCATCTGATGCACTCAATGGCATAAAAATTATTTTGTATTCTAAAATAAGCTTAATAAACATAAGCTTTTAAAAAAACACTTGCTCAAAATATTTTTCAAAACAAATTATTTGGGCTGAATTTCCAAGTAAAATTTCATATTTCATTAAAAAAATCATTCTTGGAATACACTGAATAAACTTATTTTCTGTCCTAAATTTTGATGCCAAATATATTTACTTCACTTTACGAGTTGGAAGTATTTGAAATAACCAAATTGAAAAGAAAAATGACAACTTTTTCAGCAGCATTTTTAACTTGACTCATGCCGTTTTTTAACTATTTGATAAAACAATATAAAATGTAGATTACATATACATTTTCACATCTAATTTTCACTATATTTCTGTTATTTTAACTATGTTTACTGTTTTTTACTATGAGTGCTTGACATGAAGGTACAAGTATGAATTTTAATTAGAACTGCTTGGGAGAAAAAAAATGTCTTTCACTCCATTAGCTTCCACCTATAAATAATATTTTCCCCCAAATGCTATTTTAACTTCTTCACCTATAGAATTCACACACACAAAAAAAACTGGAATGTTTCCATTTACGGAATGCTAAAGATTCTGAGCTTCAAACTATACTAGCTCATCAGAAATAAAACTATATTAAACAATATATGAAATTTATATTGAAACTATCCTATGCTAAATGTGGCTAAAAATTTGTTGCCAGGTCACTTCACATCTAGCAAACAAGCCAAATAGTAATATATTTAAAAGTTATAAAGAATTCAGTTTGAAAAAATTGACAATTGAAGAAGTTTTACAACACCAACTCTCCACATTATTTCACGCACAAAACTCACATATCTTACAGGACAACATTCAATATAAAGGTAAAATTCTAAATATTACTGTTATAAAGTTCTGCAAAATTTAGTATAAATCAAAATGAAATTTAATAAAATATTACTATCCTTATAAAACAGTTTGACATAAGAGTGAGCTTTATCATTATATACAACTACTGCCTGTCAATGAAAAATCACAAGTGGAGAGAGCAAAAAATTAAACTTGTTTTAGCTCAAGTGGTGTATGAGCCCATAACTCTTGATTACATACCAGTTAAATTTTTTGCTACCACTTCACTTATTTAAAGTTCTACAGGACATCTACCTGTGAGTTATTATAATGGAAGATCCACAAGTTTTACATGCAAAAAAATATTTTAAATGGACCCTAACAATATATTATACTCCTTTCAGTATATAGTTTTCGAACTGACATTAAGGTTTTAAAAAATTCCTGGAATAAAAGGCAATGTGAACTGCATAGAGTTAGAACAAGCATTAGAAAAGCCTTAATCACTAAAGAAAAAGTTGGAATTTAAAAATGAGCAGAAATATACATTAAAGAATTCAAATGTTACATTTTAACCAACATTTACAAAAGGGTTGAAAAAATTAAAAAAGAGATCCTGATGTTCATAGATACAAGTTATGGAAATGTAAGCTCTCATCTTCTGAGCAATATTTTAATACTTTTTTATACAAAAAGATAATATACCCATTTTTAATAATGGGCAAATAAATTGCAGAACCTTCTAGCAAGCATCCAGGTTATTTATTTGGCATGTTTTTCTTCAAATGTTCTGAATCATGCTGTAAAGGGGAAAAATAGAAGTTAATTACAATGTGCTCATTAAGCAAACAAATTACTGAAAACTTAAGGATTTGAATGTAAAAATACAGTAAACACACACAAGAATTAAATTGTTAACAGATGGGGTGGGAGTGACTTCAGTTAGTAGCACCAGGCTCATAATCAGAAGCTCCTGGATTCAGTCCCAACTGTGCCAGCATTGTGATTTATCTCTTGCTAACCCCCATCCTGTCTCAGTGGGAAAGGGGTCATTGATCAGCTTGGAAACGCCATCTGTTGGATGAGACATACCTTGTGCATGTTAAAGAGCACACTGGATGATCTTAATAGGAAGCTTCCATCTCCTAACAGCTGTATATTGGGTCCCCTTCCCAAACCTTTTATGATACCACAAGGTCCTTTTGACCTGGCAATTTAGCCCACTGTGTGCACAAAACTGCTACTCAGAGGTAAAACAACCTAACCCTGTTAAGTTTTTTTTTTCTTTAATATTATAATGGTTTATAATTACTAATATCTTAAGTTTTATTACATTAACTCTTCAATGCAAGGAACTTATTAGCCAAATTAGAAATGAATTAATCTAAATAGTGCTATTCCTCTATCTTTACTATCCTATATCCTTTTTTGGGCTATCTTGGGCACTTAAAGGGTTAAGTAATTAAAAAACTCCTCCTGTAAGTATATTTATTATAATACAGTGGTAATAGTGAACCTTCTTCAAATGATGTGTCAAATTTTTTATTATGGAAGTTACCTAACTTAGTGTATCACATAATTGGAAATATGCACTAGTGATGCATTTTATGTTTCCAAGTAACACCTATGTTTAACTTGAAAACAATGGCACTTAAAATGTGTCACTTAGCAAAAGGAATATCTCTGATGCAATACAGCAATGTTTTCCTTTGGGAATAATCAAAATTGAGAATTCAAGAAAAATAGATAAGGATTCTATAAAAAGCACTTTCATTAGGAATGGGTGATCTTATGGTTATCAGTTTCAAAGGAAATTGTGATCTCACAAAGGATACGATCCACTAAACTAGAATAATGATATGCATCTCATCAGTGGTAAGATGCCATATCATTATTCTAGACTTTTTGTATCTGCTGTAACCTGACTTTTCATATGGCTCCAATTATCACATTACATAGATGTTATTGCTAACTCCTTCATTAAACCAGATGGTGTCCAAAAAGAGACATTCCACAGTTAAAGTGCAGCTTACAGAGTAAATGCAACTCAACATATTTTGCAGATGAAATTACTAGAAAACTTAAAAATAGGTTTTAAAAAACAAATTCAGCATTTTAAAGAGAAACTAGAAGAATGCATATTGCCTCTGGTGAATATGGAAAATCTTTCAAAGAGCAAATGAAGTTTTCATTTAAAGACTTTTGATTTAAAAATAAAGTTTTAATTCTAACTACGGATAATTTGAAAAATACAAATATTTCATTAGTCTTATACAACAGAGAAAGTATTTCAGTTTTATTCCTTAAATGAAAAAGTTGCATTTCTTCTTCTCTGAGAAAAGGGGGCAGATTGCTGCTGTCAGTGGAATATCTTTTGACAATCTACCACCAAAATTTCTACCATAAAAGATCACTTGCAATATTTGTTAAAAGTTTTGCATTTTTCCATATTCAGTGGCCTCTAACCATGTAAATTAAACCTACATAAAGATCTGAAAAATGTGAAATAAAATATTCCATTAGGGTACCAATCCAACTAAAAAGGAATTTTCCAGTTATCTCATAACACAAAACAGTTCTCAACCCACCCTGGGTGTAAGGGGCAACATATTGTTGCTCATGGTCTTCATACATTCTATCATTAAAATTTAAAATTTCTAGAATAAATACACTGCTTCCAATATTCTTTTAAAACTCTGCTATTTTCAATTGTTAGAAGGCATAATTTAAACATTTGGGAGATTTGGAAAGTTCAAATCATAATACTACCTATTCAACCCCAAAAAAGAAGTTCTAATTCATCTCTAAAGATAATTTTTTCTTAAAACAAAAAAGTTGCATTTTCCTACTAAACCTTAGGGCCAACTAATTGTTGCTAATGGGAACCACATGACCTTCACATTCCGCCACCAAATTTTGAATTTCTAGCAGAAAAATCTCATTTGCAATATTTGTTTAAAAACTTGCAAATTTTCCACCTTTTCCATAATTAGAAAGTGCAATTTAAATTTATGCAAGATTCAGAAAGTGCAAATTGTAATATTTCATCAATACCTATCCAACCCAAAAAGAATTTTTTATTTATCTCTAAAAACAATTATCTCTTAAAACAAAAACAATTTATCTGCCTATAGACATTCAATTTCTTTAAGAGATAAAATTAAAAAAAATTCAGTTAATTACTTTAATTAATTACAATTAACTGATTATTCAGTTAATCAGTTTGAAAATTAGTGATATACATATATATATATACCTTCAACAGCTTCACTTTCTCCTGTTTCAGCATTGTTAATTGTCTGGGGGGGAAAAATGCACATTTTAAGTTTACTCAATATTGCTCTAAAATTATAACTGCAATATTTATTCATAACATTTTATCAATTTAGTCACATGGTCCATCAGGGTAATCATTATATTGGGCACAAGGCCAAGTTACCTTTGCAACTAGAGACAAAATTGAAAAATATTACTTTTAACACATTAGAGCTGAAGGATTAGACCTGACTTGCCTCACCAGATACCCATTTCATGACATTTCATAACTTTAAAAAACATATATCAACATATATATATATATTTATTATATAACAGATAACCCAATTTTTTCCCTAGAAAAGAGAAAACTTGTACTTTGAATTCAGTGTAAATCTTATCTGGTATCCAATTTTGTTCTTGTATATAATTTTGAAATGTGGCTGTAACCCCCTCCCCCCCACAAAAAAGTTTGATATTGAGTAAATGAATTTTTAGCAACTATATTGTATCATGTTTAAAATATAGTAATGTAAAAATTCACTTTATTGGGAAAATTACATAAAAATAAGCAATTTATAACAGGTCAATTTTATGTGGTAAAAACAGTTAATAGGTCAATACAAGGTAAAAAACCAGTTATGTTGCTAATACTTTTTAAAATATAATTAAAAAATATATTATTGTATTGCATAACTTTAACAACACAATTTATTTGTTGCATTAAGTTGCAGTGATATCTATATTTTTTTGCTGCACTCAGTATTCATAGAACAAGCCAGAAAGAATTATGTTTGAATTACATTTCCAGCAATTCTTAGATTAATGTTAAAGGATATGTTCAAACCGATAAGTAGTTACAGCTAGAGTGCTGGATTTGGTTGAAACTGCTATATTCAAGCAGACTCCTAAATGTTAATATAATGTTGCATATTATTCAGTTGCCAGCATGTGATGGAACCATTCCATGGCCGAGTGGTTAACATGTTTGGTTACTGATCAAAGGGACCTGGGTAAAGCATGGATGTAGTGTTGTTTTTCCGCTAAGGTCCTGTCATCCTCAAAGACCTTCTACTATCTAATATATAAAGAAGAATGTTTGTATGTCTGCCCACTTATGCATTCAGTTCCCAGAAGAGCTAGAGACAGAAAACTTTGCATGAATGCTCCCTTCACCCAGTGGAAAACACACTATATGATCCCAACAGGTTCACACAGCTATGTGTGAACCTGTTGGGATCAACCAAAACTGGGGAGAGTTTGAATTTCTTGAAATATCCATAGACATAACATTAGCAGTTAAAATTTCAGTGCCACTCCTAGACTTAGCAGTTATTCAAAATCATGTGGGGAGAGTCATATACTACAATTTTGGAAAGTTTTAGACTTCTGCTAAAGAGAATAAAATGAAAGAAGGTGAGGAAGGGAGGACAAATTAGTTATAAGCTTTATGCAAAGTGAAAGCTTGTGAAGTGGGGAATGTCATCTACTATAGACTTTAGAGAGTTTTAGACCTCCCCTAGAAGAGGGGTGAAAATATTTACCATGGGGGTAGAGGAGGGAGATGATACAACGTAATGTGTTTTATGCTAATGAAAGTTTGCGATTTTGGGAATGCCATCTATTATATAGTTTCTGACTGGGTAAATCTGCTAGTGCTGTATAAACTAAATTGACAGGTTCTTGTCAGACTCTGTGGCATGCAGCTGTTTGAAGGGGGGGGGGGTTAGCACGTAATGAGTGTTCAGTGATCAAATATTGACTTATATTTATTTGTGACTATTCTACTATTACATCTATTTATATTATTTGTAAACTTTATGAAGAAAATTATTTCTTGTCTTAATATTTTATAATATTTATTTGTAATATGAGAAAATTAATACACATGAATCCTGCTTACTGTAATACGTTTCCCTAAAGAACACAACACATTAAGCCAATTCTACTAAAATGAAGCCTCTTTTCCAATAAATAATATTTCCAATTATATATTACACGAAATAAAAAATGCAACACTTGCAAGAAGTTATGCAAATGTGACTAGATTTAGGGAGGAGGTAGTATATGGAAATGCATAGAAATGATCAGGTTTGCAGGATGATTGGACAGGCACGAGCTGATGTCACAGGTTCAGAGCAGTCAAACACAGATAAAGGCAACCAAAGTTCCCTGACTGACAAAACATTGTGGAAATTGTTCTAAACCACTAAAGATGCCTATAACACAGATGTCAACAGCTGTTCCAACAGTTAAGACTTTGAGTGTGGAAGAATCATCAGTCTTAGAGAAGCTGGTTTGTCATACAGAGATGTGGCCAATCTTGTTGGCTGCAATCCCAGCACCATCATACACATATAGCACCAGTGGGTTCAAGAAGGATCCAGCACATGCTGACAAGCATCAGGAAGATGATGTATGGCCATAGAGGGACAGGACCACCATTTGTGATGCGTGGCATTGCATGACAGATTCGCAACAATAACGCAACTGCAAAGGGACTGGCAACAAGCAACACATCGAATACCTACTAGGCAGACGGTAAACAGGTTTTCACAGTTTTCATTGCGAGCTTATTGTTCGGCACTGCATTTGCCCCTCCAGCTGCACACATACAAGTACGTCTTCAATGGTGTCACCTCAGACAGAACAGGAATGAACAAGAGTGGAATACCGTGGTGTTTAGTGATGAATCTTGTTTTGTCTTGGTCAGCACAATGGGAGACATGCTCGCCCTCATTCAGGGGAAAGGAACGCCACCCAGTGCGTGCAACATTGTCACACAGCTCCAGCATCTGGTGTGGGGTGCTGTTAGTCAGACATCTCAGTCAGAATGGTCATCATAAGGGGATAGGGATCCCCTTATGATGCTGCCCAACAATATGTTAACCAACATTTTGCAGCCAGTGGCTGTCCCATTTATTCAGCAGCACAGACCCTTTTATCAGCAAGATAATGCCCATCCCCACACAGCCTGCATTAGTCTGCAGTGTCTACAAGTGCAAAACGTTCAGGTACTACATGGCCAGCATACTTGCCAGACCTTTCACCTATTGAACACGTCTGGGACATGCTCTTGAGTGTTGTTGGAGCTGACAGCTCCAACAACACAAGAGGTGCGCCAACCATTATCACTGAAATGGACAGCAACTTTATGCTATTTGGCATTCTACCCCTCAGGACAACATTATAGAGCTGTATGATAGCCTTCCCCACCGTGTTCATGAATGCATTGCTGAGCGAGGCAGTTCAACATCATAATAATTATACCACTTTACCAGGTAGGTAAAGTGGTAATTTTCCACATTTTTTTGATAATGTAATCCATCGCACATCTCAGTGTAAGCTAACAGCTGCCTGCGCTTCAATAAAATGGCATTAATCCTTGCAGATGTTGTAATTTTTTTCCCGTAGTGTACATGTATTAGAAACAATTACTTGTAAATAAAACTCTAGAAAGAATTAAAATATTGCAAAGGTGTTAAAAATTCATTAAAATTTTTTTTCCAAATGCAGTTCTATTTCTTTTGATTTACTGAAGATAATTATCATTTTTACATAATTTTTTTTCAGCAAGAAATATAATTAACTACATGTTTAATAAATTAAGAAAGACATTATTTTCAAATGCCAAAATATTTATACCATGAAATATTTCAAAAGCAGTATAATAAATGTGATGGAAATTTAAAGTGCTGGTATTACTTTAACATTTAATTATTGATAATAAAAATTAGAATTAAATAAAAGACTGAAGTTTCAATGAGAATAATTTAACCAAAGATTTTTGATGTACTTTGATCCATTGCCCAAAACATTTAGTTGAAATTTAGTTAGACTGCAAAAATATGAGCAGCCATAAACTAATAAATCATGGGCAAGCATTCATCTTTGAAGGAATACTATGAAGAAGATTTGAAGGAATACTACTTTGAAGGAATACAAAAAGTTACTGCATTACAAAGAAAGCAACATTCAATGCTACACAAAGCATGGGGTGCAGCATGGCCTCAGTTGCCCTTGCACCATAAAACCTCAACCAACATGAAGCATAATAGTAATTATTTAACTATGCAGTAAGAAATATCTTCTAAGTGAGGTTCATCAATATAGGCTTATTTCAAAAATATTTTTCAAAAGATTTTCTGGGAATACATAAATGTAGGGCAATAAACTGGCAATCTAACACCATTTGAAAGAATCTTAAACATACATTTCTAAATCATGATATTTATAATGAAATTATGCTAATAATTTGCAGAAGATAAATGACAGCTCACTCACAACTACCCACATATGGCAAATACAGTCAAGGCATATAGATGACAGTCTTTAACAAATATTTAATTTGTTGCTGATATTCAATTCAACATGACTATGCAAATCCACGTTTTCTGCCATAACTTTTATTAAAATCTATTATTGATTGCACACACTGGATAAAAAAAACTGAAGGTGGAATTAATTATGCAAAAAGCTCAGTAAGCAATGACCTCCCCTCCACCCACCTAAGGTTCATGCAGTTGGTGACAGCAAAAGAATGGCAAATATTAAATTAGTTTGCCTTTATCTTTTCTGAAACAGTTTTAAAAGCTCTAAAAGATACTTTTATTAATACTGTAAGTTCATGGCAACTACAGTGATATAAACAAATCATAATATATGGAATAGCTCTTAACTGACAGTCAGCTCTAGTGGCATCAAGACTATTTTTTTCGGTTATCTTCAGCACTTTTTCCTTCAATATTACACTAGTGAACAACTCTATAAATAAAAAATCAGCTGATAGATGTGCTGGGTAAGAAACTGGTTTATATTTTAAACAGTACACTTACTGAAATATAGTCTGTGGATAGTAAAGAGCCATTCTGGTAAAGCTTTCAAAGGCATTACAAAGAGTTGCTTTTAATATTGCATTTTTAATCTTTAAAGCACCAGAAGACAACTTTTCACTTTTCAAAAACCCCTACAAATGGCTTGTAATTTGTTCTTCATACCGACCCTTTCTTCCTTTGGATTTTTTTATATTTTAATGTTCAGAATAAAATATTTTTTCTTTTGGTATGCAACATGACTCATTTCTGATATTCATGATCACAGCATGAGATCACAGCATCATTATCAACTTAGAAGAACATGCAAAAGAAGAAAGAATAACATTTTTTATGCCATTGCATTTATTAACACATGTATATAAGAAAACATTAGTGCCTGTTATATACATGTATTAATAAATGCAAACAGCATAAAAAACATTATTTTTTCTAAGTTCAAGATAAAGTTCTGAAATTCAACTGCTTACTTTAAAAAATAAATAAAAAACATACTACTTTAGGAGTAATGCATGTTAAGATGTAATGTGTCATTTAAAGATTAATGTATAATAAAAAAAAACACTGAACATCTCTGGGAATGGACAATTATTGAAATAAGAAGCAATTAGCTCCAATTTTGATGTATCCTCAGCTTCAGTATTATTCCCAATACATCCTTCATAAAGTTCTAAAGGTACCTGGTCTGTGGATTCCGTCCCATTTTCAGCAGCATCACTTTTTCCTCCTGGGTTTTTGTTTAGAGTTATTTCCTCTGTGGATACCCTGTTCTCTAATTTCAGGAAACTCATCAACCTGTCATCTTCTGTTGCAGCTTCAAAATCATCATAGTCCTTTAAAATAACAAAAGAAATCTATAACAATCAGATCTTCAAAATATACTTTATGACATAAGAAAGAAAATTTATTTTTTATTATTACAATAATTCCTTTTAAATGTTTAATGCTAAATGTCTTTTCAAATTCCAAATTTCAAAAGTATATTTTATTATTTACAGTGCAATTATACAAAACCTGAAAAATATTAGAAATTAAAAACTATATCTTCAAGATTCTCACTTGGAATCTTCTTGTAGAACATTAGCTATTCTAACTTGCCAAAATAATGAGAATGGACACAGACAGATTTTGTAAAGTTCAGTTACCCAAAAAGAAATTGGTTAGACCCCTCTCAGAACCTAAAGAATGACTTAAATATCACCCAAGGAGTGGGATATATTGTACAGTGCCATGTTTAGGGAAGAGTAGAATACCTATACTGTACTTTACACGAACAACAAATTTATTATACTAACTACCAATGAAGGTAAACATACACATTTGCACTCTTTAGCTTACTAGAAATAGTAAACAACTAAGCATTCATCAGTCAGAAAGTTGGGTCTCTATGTATAGCACTTCAGTCCACTTCATTGTGGATGGATGAACAAAATTTGATGTAAACCACAGCCATCTTCAACGACTGGATGACCTGTTCAATAACAATGGCATGCTATTTGCTTTAAATGGAACATTTGTGTGTTTGCACCTAGTAAAAATACTGAAAGTTTATTAGTTTTCTCACTTTATCTAAACTGAACACAAGATAGCCATTTAGCTGTACTTTTCCACCTTAATACAGAGGAAAAAAGTATTCTTTTATAAAAAGATTCAGTTATATGTCTATGATTGTGACATAATATTTT
Organism: Ryuthela nishihirai; assembly: GCA_038380435.1. Lineage (NCBI taxonomy): Eukaryota > Metazoa > Arthropoda > Arachnida > Araneae > Heptathelidae > Ryuthela > Ryuthela nishihirai. The sequence goes on along the minus strand of JAWZYU010000024.1, from coordinate 47,398,250 downwards.
GCTTTTCTTTTTCACAATGAAAAAATTAAGGAAATGAAATATTAACCTGTTTCAATTTGCGTCTCTCTTTTTTGTTATCTCAGATAATGTAAAAGTGTTTCAAGAAAAAATAAATACAAAAACTTTGTGATCTTGATGCATATAATTCATTGTTTCTTTAGTCAGCCAAATTCAATAGACTACCCAATAATATGGACTTTGAAAAAAAAAAATCTTCATTATTGCAATAGAAAACCTACCATAAGTAGCAAAAGTTCCTCCTTTGTTGAAGTCCACGAAGTGGATAAGAGTTTATCCTTCCATTATTTTATTTCTCTTACAGTACAGACTAGAGAGTGTCAAGATGGAGAAAACTGCTATGACTTAAGGCATAATTAAGACTTTGGCACAAATTTCATTTCAATGCAATTTTAATTTATTTTTAGGTGCCATTTAGTGGTTTTTAGCAAAGTAAATCAATAAAACTGTGGGTAAGGTAGTTTTATGCTTTTTTTTATAGCCAACAGAAAAACTGAAAACAACTCTATTTCTCAGTTGGGTTGTCTTTCCTCTAAGTGGCACTTTTTTTTGCACACAATGGGCTAAATGGCCAGGTCACAAGAACCCTAAAGGTTCAGAGAAGTTGGGGGAGGGGGCTGACTGGAACAGCTTTTGGGAGACAGATGGTAGCCTCACATCAAGGCCATCCAGTGTGTTCTTTAACATGCACAGGGTATGGCTCTCCTGCACACGAGGCCATGGCTTAACATCCCATCCAATGGACTGTGGCCTTTCCAAGACCGTTGGTGTCCCCTACTGACCGTAGGCAGGGAGTTTTGCAGAGAAAAATCTCAATGCAGACCCAGCTGAGACTCGAACCTAGGAACCAAATTCTAGATTTATTGCATGAATAGATAATTAACAATTGTCATTCACATTTTTTTTTACCTTTCCACATTCATGCCCTCTGGTTAGAATTTAAAACTATTGGGGGATTTGGAAAAAATGAATCCTAATATTTCATTAGTAGCTACCAATTCAAAAATAAATTTTCATAAAGAGATGGATGGACAACAAAATGAAAATAACAGTTCATTTCTGAAGATGAAGTGATTTCATTACTTACTGATAATATCATTAACAACTGCAATAAAAACTTACCCCACAATATTCTCCATCAGTAAAAATCTGTGGTGGAAGAGCATTTGGGCGATCATGCAATTTGCATTGTTCACGCATAAAATTGCGATCATCTTCCTTTCCCATCTCTGTTATATCAATGACCTCAAATTCAAGTTTTAAAGATGACAAAATAAACAAAACTCTTTGCTGCTGCTTTCTGATCTGAAATTGAAAACACAAAATCATCTCTAAGATATGCTTTAAAGTAAGATGTATACAAATAAGCATTAATAATTCCCTTTCCCTTTTAAGTTGAATTACATGGATCATATTAAACAACATCAGTCACCAAAAGCATTTGAAACCTGAATACCTTTTCACTGCATGCAAAAAGGATGATTTTATTTACATTAACCTTATAATACCCATGATTTTAAATGGACTTGTTCAAACAATGTTATTCTTTTTTCTTTCCTACCCTCTAATGGCAACATGAACCATTATGAGCATTAAAGAGCTAAATATGTTAATCAACCATTTCATCTTCTAAGTTATAAGTTTCTATAAAATGCAAAAATATCAATAAGCCATGATCATGCTTAAGTAATTTCTTACATGTGTGCTATATCCTGATGTAGCCAGGATACTAGGAAAATGTGTTTAATGTTTTTGTTGTTGACTTTTTTTGTATTTTGAATTGTTTATTTCTTCAAAAATTTTATAAAAATCTTTTCTATCGAAATCACTAATTCATTTATCAAGAAGAAAATCTTCAAGACAAGAATTATCATTACCATCAAGATTGACTCTCAAGATATTCAGTTATATTGATCTCCAAACCTAGTGAAATATTTATAAATTAAGTCTAATGGCATTCTGTAAAGAGTAGGAGTTTAGATATGAAATATTGTGAAAAGCAATATTACAGGAATCATTTCACTGAAATTTAGGCCATGAGATCTGAGATATTAATGCATTTTTAATTCTTTGAACAAAACAAATGAGTAATTTTTTTTGTAATGCAAATAATTTAGAAAGTGAGAGCTACATACACCATCCTAAAAATAGCCATGGTGGCACATTTACAATCTGTCTGATATTGCATAACCTACTGCTTCAGATCTGAATTTTTAGAAAAAATTAACTCATGGGTACAGAGATACGATATCCTAATTTCTTTCATCCTTTCATTCATAACAGCATATTACAAAAGCATGAGCAAGAAAGCAATTCATGTCAAGCAGTATAAAATTTTGAGAGGTTTCCCTATTTTGTTGTGGTAACACTGTTGCAATGTTAAATGCCATAGCTTAGTAGAGGTTGCACAGCTCCTGCAAATAACATGTGAAGTATCTTATGAATGCAGTTGGAAATATAAAGGTATGATTAAAGACCTCATTATCAGAGATTGTTTCTTAAATCGGTTTTTCGGACAACACGAGAAGGGATTAACAGGAAAATTTAATGCTATACAATGTGTAAGAATAGTATGGGTCACATGAATATATCTTATAACAACTTTGCATTAAATCTTTTTTTAGAAGAGAGACTTTCATACATATACACTCAGCAGCCACTTAATTAAGCATAGTTCCATGTTAACAGTAACTCATATAGAGCTCAGTAACTTCTTAAATAAACTTATTACGAAAAATTTATCTTTATGAGTTACTAATGATATTACATGGAACTGTACCTAATAAAGTGGCCACTGAGTATTTACATGGGTCTCAGTTTCAAGCAAAGTCATTTGGTACTCTGCACCACATCTGCTAGAGGTTCTCAGGAGTAAAGGCTATGCACTCTCTTATAAAAGCAAAGTCATTTGTAACAGCTTTGTCTGCAAGACAGAGTAACAGATCATTAAGCTATTAAGGAAGATATCACTCTTAATATTCATTAAATGTCAAAAAATATCTCTTCAATTTAAATCATTAAGCTATGCTAAATAAGTTATACAATTAGAAAACAGAGGGAGTGCATATGGTTACTTTGCCATATTTAATCAGTATAATTCAAAATATACCCACACTGAAACAATGAAGGTGTTTCACCATAAAGGAGTGGTAAGAATAATCAGAAAATACAAATGTATAATGTCATAGTAATCTACTGCAAATTATCAACTTTTCAATAAAATCAGAAGCATATGAGAGACAGCAAAGTTCAAATGGTTGTATAGTTAATATTTAAGTGTAGCAGATAGTGGTGACACAAATATTCAGAAAGAATCAGATAATGGAGATATTTCCAACTGACAATGAGCATGTTATTACCATTAAAACATATGCTAATTTGTTCTGTACATTATAGTTCTTTTTGTCCTAAGATTTAATTCTCAAACAATTCCAATCACTCTTTCAGAGTGGGATGATTTCATTGTCAGAGGTTGTTAAGACTTCGGGTGTTTATGAGTATCATAACAAAAAATTGGAGAAAACTATATCTTTGTTCATTTTATCTGCTTCAACAACTTGAAGTCTTTATATCTTATCTGTAAATTAATATACATACAAATTATACAATTTCAAATTTATCTACTCTAGATTTTCTGAAAAAGAAAATCAGATTTAATAGAGATCAGATTTAACTAGTAAATTATTTACTTATGTGCATCAATATTTTTAACAGCAATTTTTTTCACATTAACATGATTTAAAAATTTCATTACTTAAATATCAATGACAAACATGAATGTACATTTTAACAAGTTGGTACATGACTTGAATCAGTTAAAGTAAAATATCTGGAATATACATAGATCATAAAGTAAAAGGGAAAAATCCCTATAAACAGTTTGAACTGAAAGCCTAGTCTATTATATACAATGGCTATATACATTTAAAGTTTGTTATTTTACATCAGCTCTTCCCCTTTTCTTTATCTACTTAAAATAGTTTTATCATACTGCATGTTAAGTTAATATTTTTTATCTGTTTATATTTAAAAATAAAATAATATTCCCAAGTTAAAATATCTACTTATTAACCAGTTTATGACTAATATATATATATTTGGAGATGTAATAAGTCTTTCAACAACCATTTAAAATTCGTGATGAATCCAATAATGAAAGTTCTTTAAGTTGCCTGTTCTAGATATTGAAGATGCCAACTATAAGTCAAGGAAAAGATAAAAGGTATTGTTTTGATTAAAGCATTAACTTAAAAAAAAGTTTCAGAGTGACTAATGTTCAAATTCACAACCTCCTGAAAACATATCAGATGCTCTAATCTAATGAGTAATCACAGACTCATTTAATCTTCAGGTAATGAGAGAGCATGTCCCCTACATGGGAGCTGCCCATGGCATTATCTATTGACTGAAATGGAATAAAGACATTGATTCACAAAAAAATATTTTTACTGTCAAACCTGGAAATCTAACGTTACCAGTTAGTATTAGTTAATACTGATTTGCTGTAAAGTGCTCTTTCTGCAAGTTACTACTACTGAAAGGTGCTTTTCTCACTCACTCTTTTAACACTTTCAATATCTTGTGAGAGCAACTTATGACTTTAGTTGTCTGTCACAGTTACAGAATAAGTGCATTATACAAAAGGCCTATGGCAGACTATAAATGGTATAGGCAATTTTTGCATATAGCACATAAAAAGAACCTGGGTTGGGTGGTTTTACCTCTGAGTGGCACTTTTTTTGCCCACAATGGGCTAAATCAAAAGGACCTGGGTTCAAACCCCAGATAAGACATGAATGTGTTGTTTTTCTGCTTAGATCCCACCATCCTCCCATACTTTCTACTATGACATATAAAGTAGCAGACTCCTATCAGACCTCTGGAGCACACAGTTGCTTTAGGGGTATTTACACCACGTTGAAAAAAGTGTCCGGACACCTGATTGGCAAAGGGAAAACGTAATGGTCACGTGATTGGTACCAGAGGGTATAAGATCATTGGTGCAGAACAAGCTTCAGTGGAAACGTTGATACAAAATATGAGTGAACGTGCTGAGATAACAGACTTCCAGAGAGAGGTCATTATAGGATGCCATTTGAGTAACTTATCTGTGCGTACGATTGCAGCTAAATTAGAGCATCCAAGGTCAACTGTGCAGGATGTGATTACTAAATGGAAACGTGAAGATGTCACGACAATAAAGAAATGATCAGACCGATAATGAAAACTGATGGAAAGGGATCGAAGAGCTCTGAAACGTGTGGTACGTTCTGCTTGTCATTCATCTGCTGCTACCATTACCAAAACATTTCAAGAGTCCACAGGTATTAGTGTTTGCAGTAGGATGGTTCATACTGAGCTGCATATGTTGAATTTCCATGGCCGAGCAGCTGCATACAAACCACTGATAACTCCTAAACATGTACAACAACATCTAGCCTGGTGCAAAGCTCATCAGAATTGGTCACTGGACCAATGGAAACAAATTTTATGGAGCGACAAATCAAATTTCATGCTGTTCCGATCTGATGGTCACTGCTGTGTATGACAATTACCTGGTGAACATTACCTGCCACAGTGTATCATCCTGTCTGAAGTTCGATGGTGATAGCATGATGGTTTGGAGCTGCGTATCGTGGCATGGACTTGGACCATTGATTCCTATAGCCGGTAGCATGAATGCCGAGATGTATGTGGATGTTCTAGAATTCTGCACTACCTACACTGTTACAGAGAGGGTCCATACATCTATCAACATGATAACACACCATGTTATACTGCAATGTCAGTTAAGCAGTGGGTTCATGAGGTGTGGAGAATATGCCCTGGCCTGCTCAGAGCCCCAACTTGAATCCAACAGAAGCCCTTTGGGATGAACTCGAACATCGGTTGCGAGCCTTCCAACACGTCCCAATTCCCTGTCAACACTACCATGTTGAAGGACAAATGGCACAAAATACCAGGTGCATGTTATGAAAAACTGAAGGTATGCCCAAAAGAGTGCAGAGTGTAATTGCAGCCAAAGGTGGGCCAACACCCTACTGAAATTTCAATAAATGCAACATTTTGTCAAACACTCTGGTGTTTGGTGACTTCTTTCAATGTAGTGTATTATATATTTATTTAATAATTGGACATTTTAATTTTTAAATCATGTGAAAAAAATCCTTAATTGATGAAAAATGTAATTCTGCTGCTGTTCACTTCACTATATATATTAAAAATAACACTTTAAAACAATATTTTTTTATAAAAATAATTATAAACTAGCAAATTTTCAGAAAAATACATAAAATTTGAAATATTCGTTTTTTTTCAATTGGAATACCATAATGAATAACACTTTTACATTAATATTAACAGTACAAGAAACGTTTATTTATGCATTGTGGTTACATAGAACCAAATATATTCACTTATTCTGTTATTTTTGTTTTGTAGTCATTAAATACTGATGGAATAAAGAAAAATACTGAAAAAAGAAATCCTTTGGATACACAAACACACCCACAATAAAACCCATCAATTTTTTAGTGAATTAGTGAAAAAACAAAGGTGGGGGGGAATTAAAATAAATTTAGCTTAATTAATTTTTGCTATCATAACAAGAGTAGAAACAAGTATATTTCTGTAGGTAAGCCTTTCATAAACCCTTAGAATAGAGATGGTGTAGGCACCAACCTGTTTATTTTCTGTTGCAATATATTCTTTAAATCAAGTGTGTCCAACCTGCAGCCCTGGACAGCTAGTAATGTGGCCCACAAAATCATAAAGTTTACGTGTTTACGACATAAGCTTTCAACATGATTATGTGATTTTCAGTGAGTTTTTGATATCCCACTAATTTTATGTTGCCTTTTTTCCAATTTTATAATAAAAAAACATAAAATAAATGAAGTTTTATTATTCATATACATTAACTATATTATATATTTTATGTGTGGCCCAAAACAATTCATCTTCACTCAATGTGGCCCAGAGAAGTCAAATTTTCACTCAGTGTGGCCCAGAGAAGTCAAATCTTCACTCAATGTGGTCCAGGGAAGTCAAAAGGTTGGACAAACCTGCTTTAAACTATTCTCTCTCACTATGAATATTAAAGGTTGATCCATCTTGAAGTGGATAAAATTTTCATTGAAAGAAATGTAATTTTTGATCTTATATTTCCCTGTGGATATTGTAATATGGTAAATCTGTGAATTTAACCTGCAATCTATATCCCTGCAACACACCATGGATACTTCAATGTCATTATTGCTGGCCAAGAGGATGTACAAGCAGCAGTTGCCACTGAAGACAGACAATGACAACTTGCCTGATTACTATTTCAAATTATTAACTTACCATTATGCACAAAACCTGAAAGGCAGGTTATTTCAGCATGTAAGGAAAACCATTATTTTTGTTTGTTTTACCCTGATAGGCACTTTCTGCACAAAATGGATTTAATGGCCAGGTCACAAGGATCTTGAGAAAAGGAGGACCAGAGAAGGGTTGGAGGAAGGAACCCACTGGACAGCTGTTAGGAGACAGATGATAGCCTCCCATCAAGGCTATCCCATGTGTTCTTTAATGTGAACAGGGTATGGCTCTTCATACACAGGACCAAGGCTTAAAGTCCCAACGAATGGACAGCAGCCCTTCCCAGCCTGTCAGTGTCCCCTACTGACAGAGGGCAGGATGGGGAGTTTTGCAGAGATAATCTCTGCAAAAAAAATGCTGCCCCAGGTGGGAATCAAATCTGAAAATTTCAGATTATTAGCCTGGTGCATTAGCTGACTGAGTCACTCCTGCCCCATCTATTATTTTTAATCATTCCTCTCATTACATTGTAGTAGGCTGTAATTTAACATAGGCCAAATTGTTATTTGGTGGTGTATATAGCTGATACTTGTACAATTATGTATTTTCATGCATAACAACTTAAAGGAAATGAAATGCTTTACATTTGTGACCTAAACAATAACCATTATGCATTCTAAAGTTTGCAAGAAATAAGAGAAACAAGACTAAAACTTTAAACCCATTTTTCTGCAGTATGTTGTCCTGTGGCAGAGTAGTTAGCCTGCTTCACCTACTGATCAAAGGGACCTGTGTTCGAGCCCTAAATAAGGCATGGATGCTTGTGTTGTCTTTCTGCTGAGGTCTCACCTTCCTCGCAAACCTTCTATTATGGCACATAAACTGACAGGCTCCTGCCAGACCTATGTGGCAAGCAGCTGCTTAAGTGGCTATGTTTTTTCCTCCAAACTGGATTTTGATGCATATACATTGTCATTCTAAAGGCCTCACATGTATCTAAATGAAACTTTTGTTGTCATTATTGTAGTTGAATGGATTTAATTCTAATTCATATGGTATGTTTTACATTGGCACCTGAAATACTTTATTTGCTCAAATGTGGATATGTTTTACCTCAGAGCAGCACTTTATTTCCACACAATGCCTAATGGTCAGGTAATCTGTCCAGACAGCTGTTAGGAGATAGACTGTAGCCTCCCAACAAGTGTTTTCTTTAACATGCACAGCATAGGCTCTCTCACACATGGGGCCACTGCTTAATATCACAACCAAAATATAGTAACCTTTACAAGCCCATCAGTGTTCTCTATTGACCAAGGTCAAGACAGGGTTTGGTGGAGATAAATTGCAATGCTGGTCCAGCTAGGACTCAAACCTAGGAATTGCATATTACAAGCCTGGCACACTACTGACCGAGTCACCCATCCATTCTATTATACAATGTAGAAGTGTATTTAATACATTTAATTTAGGAAAAAGATATATATTATTTTAGCCTTGTCGCTGTGCATTGATTGGGCACTTTTTCTTTTTAGAATTTATACTGGAAGTGTCTGCTTCCAGTATCATGGTTATGCAAAGTTTATTATTTTTTCTCCTTTATCTAATTATATTATTTCTATTCCATTGCATATTATTTATATTTACATCGTTAAATTAATACCTTCATCAGTTATATTTAGAAAGAAAATCATGAATTCGGTATAGCATAACTTTTTGGATTAGTGTAAAGAATTAATTTATTGCTTCAGGAAGTTGTAATCATAGATGACTGTGACGCTATGACACAAACAGTTGTCGAGGCTGATTCACTACTTGCCAAAAGAAAAGACTATCTGCCGTGTCTGACATTACCCTTTATATTACCCTTTTCTTTATTATTTCACAAACTTTATACTTTTCAACTTGGATATTTACGAAACTGATACTGAACAGTCACATAATCTTACTTAAATAACTTCAAATGAAAAAATATTTCTGATAAAACATGTTTGAACAGTTAAACGGATGAAACGATGGCTTCATATGCTATTTTTTCAATCGACCAAAACGTTGATTTTATCACATATACGTACCTCATGGTTTCCAGATATCCCTGAAATATAAACTTTAACGACCATAATGATTGAAGTAGTAATTAATCCTAACTTAATCTGAGAGTTAAATAATAGGTCAGCACCGTACAATTCGACAGATAGTACTTATTTTGGATATAATCTCGCTTCGTTACCTCCTTAGCCCAGTAACGTTACCACGACTGACAAATGATTGTCATGAGAACAGCGCCTCCTACTTTGGCCAATTATCATAAAAACGGAAATCAATAGCCTAGTCGTTTACAAATTAATATTAAAATAATTGTAGAATGGTAAAATGCGTCAAAAATAGAATACGTTTCCGTACTATTTTTTAAAAGAAAGAATGGATGACAGAAAATTCGAATAACAAACACACAAAGTAAAATATTTTAAAAAACTGCCAGGAGACTTTTAATAAATAGTAGAGACCTTAGCCGTCCCGTGGCCGAGTGGTTAGCACGCTTGGCTACTGATCTAAGGGACCTGGGTTCGAGCCCCGGATTTAGGCATGGATGTGTGTGTCGTTTTTCTGCTGAGGTCCTGCCATCCTCTCAGATCTTCTACTGTGGCATATAAACTGACAGGCTCCTGTCAGACCTCTGTGGCAAGCAGCAGCTTGAGGGGGTATTTATTTTATTTTATAGAGACCTTAGGCTTTGCTTTAGGTAGAGACGCTAATAAGTTGTGAGGCTCTGATGATAAACATACACGTTCTTGAATATTAAAGCGACTTTTATAATTTTTCAAAATTATTTCAATGTCCACGAAATATAACCAAAATATGCAGCAATAAGTCTGCAAAGACGTTGAATATGTAACTACACGTAAAAGAATGCTTCGCATATTCATAGATAAGAATAAAATAAATAAATAAATACTCCCTCAAGCAGCTGCTTGCAACAAGGTCTGACAGGAGCCTGTCAGTTTATATGCCATGGTAGAAGGTCTGTGAGGATGGCGGAACCTCAGCAGAAAAGCAACACAAACATCCATGCCTTATACAGGAATCAAACTCAGGTCTCTTTGATTAGTAACCAAGCGCGCTAACCACTCGGCCACGGGACGGGCCATAGATGGCATTCATAGATGCCTACCACTTTATCTCGATAAGTGTACTAGAATCATTATCGGGTCATTCGAAACTTCACTAGCATTCTGTTACTAAAAGCTGAGTATTTTTTTCGTTGAAAGGTGCTTTTATGTTGTACATACATTTACCTGTAAGTTTGAGATGGGGGCGATTGGACGAATTCAAGGAGAATAATCGCAAGTAGAGGCTTAGTCACATTGCCAGATGACTCACTGTGAAACATTTTGTAGTCAAAAAGCTTTGGCAAGAGACAATGTTTCCAGAACACATTCAAGTTGGTTTGAGTTGCTTTACCTCTGAGCGTCACTTTTTTGCACACAATGGGCTAAATGGCTAGGTCACATGGACCCCGAAGGCTCAGAGAAGGTTGGGGGTAGGGACCCATTGAACAGTTGTTGGGAGACAGATTGTAGCCTCCCGTCAAGGCCATCCAGTATATTCTTTAACGTGCACTGGTTATGGCTCTTGGGCAGACAGGGCCACGGCTTAACGTCCCATCCGACAGATGACGACCTTTCCAAGCTCCATCAGTGTCTGCTAATCACCAAGGAATGGGCGAGGAATTTTGCAGAGATAAATCTCAATGCTGACCCAGCTTAGACTCGAACCTGGGAACTATAGATTAAGAACCTGGTGTGCTACCGACTGACCCGCCCCCGCCCTCAGAACACATTCAAGAAGTCGTCCAAGTGCAACAATAGTAAATCACGACCTGTATCTTCGGCTTACAGCTCGAAGACATAAAATTGGCTCAACTGTGTTCTCACCTCCATGGGACTACTGGAACGCTTGTTTTAAGATCCACCATTAGCAGAAGATTTCACAAAGGTGATCTTTTTGCTCGCTGAACACTAGGTTGTGTACCTCTCACCTCACATAACGGAAGACATTGACTGAAATTGGTGAGACAACATCATGATTCAAGTCTCCAAAAATGATTGCATCAACAGGAATGCCAATTTTTCTTCTTGTGCGATTGCACACACCGTCCTATTCCAGAGCGTATTACGTTTTTTTAGAGGGGCGCTTAACCTAGGATTTTCTTTTGGATAGTCTTGAGAAAAATTTTGGCGCTTATGTTGTCATTAAGAGGGAGAGGGGGCGGGCTTTTATATATGTATATATATATGGCTCGACTGCATATATATATATATGCAGTCGAAGCCCTTTATGTAGAAGAAATGTGTTCCATTTTATTCACATAATGTGATTTGTCTTCTTCAAAAACAAGCTGATAGCTCAGAAAACAAAAATTTTGCAAAGTCGCTGCTAATTTCATCGCTTACTGATTAGTGTCTTATTTCATGTTTATTCTTCCATGGTTGCAGATTAAAAATATGATGTCGGAAATCTCTACTTTGTATGTACTGATAAACTACAACTGCTTTATCATCTTTTTACTGAATTTCAGTTAACACAACGTTTTCCTCAAACCTCCCCTGTGAATAGTTTTATAATTTTTCCATTTCGAGAGTTCAAAGATTAAAGGGATGTTCTTTAGCAAAGAAAGCACCCCTCTGAATACGCACCTGGATCTATTCTGTGTGCTTTACTAATACCTTTCTGATCGTCACTGCTACTCCGAATCAATTTTCCTCTCTAAACGCTTGCCTATGGGGCGCCAGCATTCAAATGCTTTATTTTAAGTTGAACCAGGATTGTGTCTGTTTCAATCCTTAAGAAAATAATAAATAAATACCCCCTCAAACAGCTGCTTGCCACGGAGGTCTGACAAGAGCCTGTCAGTTTATACCATAGATTCCCAACGGGGGCGATACAGGCCCCCAGTTGGCGCTGGAGCCTTCCATGGGGGCGGTAGCGGATCCAGAGGCAAATGGGGGGCGTTGAGGCAGTCAAGAGGGGGCGGTCAAATAAATAAATAAATAAATAAATTTAATGGAATTTTCTGTGACAACCTTTTTATCTCTTCTATTCTGTGGTGTCTTCATGGTGATTCTGGTCATCCACTACCTCATCCGTCATGTACAGCTCTTCAACTGCAGCTTGGACAATAAGTTCCCTGCTACCGCCTACTAGCGTACTGGTACGTCTGAAGTCGACTGAGATGCTCGCAAAAGTTCTCTTCAAGATCACAGATTGGATATAAGCTTCAATATGTTTTCCCACTCCAAGTCGCTTTGAGTATGCTTTATGGTACGTAGTTACAATACCATCCCACGTCAGAACATAAGGTGTAATATTAACATTTACACTTGTGAATTAGGCTCAACTCATTAGCCAGCAGATCATACTTCCTCTTCTTTTTAACCTCTACTGTCTGCAGGTTATCCTGAGATGTTATTCCTACTTCAATAATTGTAATCTCATTCAATACCTTAACATGCACTACTATATCAGGCTTATTATGTTGGACATGTGTGTCCGTCCTGATAGGCAAATCAACCTTGATGCAATAATAATATAATAACAATAAATTTATTATATTTAATATTTTTTATATAATTATTTTTTTAACATAATAAAATACTTTGAAAATACCTGTTTTCATGAATAAATATTTTATCTAGATATGTAAATTATGTTATTGTTATCGCGTTAATAAGCATTTTTAAATTAGCATTAGGTATACCTATACCTAATTTGTTTTAGTTTAGAATAGATTGACGGTGACAAGTCCTTGCAAGTTGGTAGGAAAACACGCGGTTCATGCAATTTAACATGTTTCGACAAGAATATGGGAGCTTGAAATGACTTGTATACGGAGCAAGTGCGCTGGCATCGCAAACATACAAGTTAATGCGTGCACAAAATCAAATCTATAAAAGCGATTGCTCTAGGAATGTTTTATTATTTTTATGTGTTTCGCCGTGATAAATAGTCGTGAGTGATAAGTGTTAGAAGTCATTATAAACATTATTTTTATAACTATCTATAAATCTGTTGAGAAGTTAATTTGTATTTGAAAATGTCTGAATCTACATCTAAAAAGAAATGCCGGCAGTACAGTATTGAGTATTTGAAATATGGATTTACGTACTCTCCTACAAACCAATCATTACCTGTGTGTTTAAATTGCCGAAAAGTTTTTTCAAATGAAGCTATGCAACCTTCTAGGCTACAAGAGCATTTAAATAAAATACATGCTGATAAGAAGAACAAAGATTTATCCTATTTTTAAGAACTGGAAAAGCAATATTTAAAACAGCCAACTATGTCAAACCTTTTTGCGTTGTCTTCTAAACAAGATGATGATGGACTACGAGCCTCATATAACGTTTCATTGTTAATCGCAAAAGCAGGAAAACCACACACAATTGGCGAGGAATTAATTTTGCCGGCAGTCAAAGAGATATTAAAAACTGTTCTTCATCAATAAGACACCGTCAGATATCATCAAAAAAATTCCTTTCAGTAAAAATTCAGTGCAAAAAAAGAATGGATGAAATGGCAAAAGACGTTGAAATATTGTGATTACTTAAAGACTTGCAAATTTTCAACTTGATGCATCAACTCTACCAAATAACGAAGCTCTACTCTTATCATATTGTTGCGGATTACAAAAAATGGATAGCCGCTGAGCGTGAGTATTAAAAGCTATATTTCAAAACCAAATTCAATACAAGGTAAATTGTTACAAAGGAAATATGGATGAAGTATCTTATTAACAAATCAACTATTAACATGCACAAGTCATCAATCTTCCTGCGTAGAGCACACAATATCAGCTCTGTGTATTTTACTAAATACTACCTTTTACTTGATTTACCAGGTCACCCGAAGATCTTCACTCGTAAACCAATTCTCGTCCTGTGCTAATAACTTTTCACACACTAGCCGAACAAAAAGACAGTCCGTGTAGACATTCGAAGTTAGCCATAAAAGTTCCTACTTTTATACTTCCGCGTATACACAACACATCAAGTTACTTCTTGATACTTAACGATAAAAGATCCCACTTTTATCCTTCCGCGTATACACAACACATCAAGTTACTTCTTGATACTTACGCGCACTGTCTCAGAACAGCTCACCGTCCATTTTCGAACTCCTCGACCGTTACAACACAACAACCGTTACAATACAAAACGACCGTTAACGCTCCACTCTTCTCCAAATTCTCCCAACGTTCTTATTCGTTGGCTGAAACTTTGCTTTCGGTTGCCAGATTCTTCTGTCGTAACACTGCCCCCTTCCTAGGTCTTGTTCGTCCCGAACAATTCTGGATTCCAAAGCTTCTTCAGTTCTTCGATGAAACGGGGCCAAATGATCCACGTGAACCACCTTGCACTTTGTAGCTGGACATCGACGAATGCGATATACCACGTCTGTGTCAAAATGAAAGCGAATCTCATTATGACGTAGATTTCTTTTCTGACTGAAGCCTCGTCCACAAACATAATACGTGTAAGGCCTATAGCCCTTGTGAACACGTTTATGTCTCTGCAGGGAGAAGAATCGACTAAGAGTTTTCGTGCAAAACCTGTAAAAAGTTTTCTTCTTTGTCGGAAGTTTTCTTCTTTGGATTTTTACTTCTATCAACAGTAACAAGGAATGAAAGTCATTAGTGACATAAAATCTAGGGAGAAGTTTCATCCTCCAGTCTGACCCTTTTGTCAGTTGACTTTCCCTTAATTCAGAACTGTCGTGATGAACCTTCAGCCATGTTTCACCTGATTCCATTTGATCCCCAAGGTGCTTCACAAATATAATATCAGCTCCATAATTCTTTTTAGCTCTTCGGTCCATCTCCTCCTTCCATACTCTTGCTAGAACTGCAGCTTCTAATCCGACAACCTTACCTGTTTCTCCTGTATAAGTGAAATCAGTGATGTGTCGGGCTGCTAGCAATATTTTTTCTGTTTTACCTTCACATAGCCAGCTTGCAACATCTTCAGATACTCCTTGTTCTATTAACATGTTACGAAACTTGTTCAAAGCATTGCCGTTATGCAGAACCTTACGGACACGTGATGCTTCATCTACCCTATTATCCACAATGTTCACAAAACGCAGAAGTTCTCCTAACTCCTCGACGAGCTCTTGCAGTTCCAAGGATCCGTTACCAAGGAAACACTGAACAGCTTCCATCACTTCCAGAGAGTTGTCAACAGAGTTTTCAAGAGGTGAATCCATGTTGCTGATAACAGCTGAACAGCTCAAACTCTTCATTCCACGAGCTTGTGATGCTGCAACCACTTTCTTAACTAAATCAACAGCAACATCTTCTGTACTGATGAGATCAATAGCTCCTTTTCCGAATTCAACATCATAAACCAAAGCGCACACTCCTTCAGCCAGCTTTTTGGACACAATTGAGCATCTCCTTAGAGGAACGCTATCTACGGTAGCCGTCAGATCCTTGCAGCGGTAAATCTTATCTGTTGGCACCAGCTCCTCTGTCTGTCCTACGATGCAGCATCCGACGTCTTCCATCATCTGCTCGATTTTATCTTTAGTGCAGTCGACTGTGAAGCCAGGGATGGATTCCAATTTGTCCAGAGTATCTCCCGTCAATTGGAGAGCACGACCGGAGATCATAGGGACCTTGAGACCTAAAGCAGCAAGTGCAGGAGCCAAGACAAGACTCACTTTGTCGCCGACACCTCCTGTACCGTATTTATCTACCATCCGATGGCGCCACTCGGGTCTCCAGCAAAACACATGACCCGAGGAGGTC
Organism: Ryuthela nishihirai; assembly: GCA_038380435.1. Classification (NCBI taxonomy): domain Eukaryota; kingdom Metazoa; phylum Arthropoda; class Arachnida; order Araneae; family Heptathelidae; genus Ryuthela; species Ryuthela nishihirai. The sequence continues at coordinate 47,382,124 of JAWZYU010000024.1, read as the reverse complement.
ATAGTTGCTGTTTCTTCGGAATTCAGTTTCTTGGAGCTCTCATTGTAATTAGCCAGGGAAACATCAGTCATGATTGCCAAATTGTTCATTCTGGAGATCAGCGACGAGTTTTGTAACATGATATTGTCCACTTTAGAGCTCTTGTAATCGTGATAAAACTTTTCTATATCCTTATAATCTAAATGGTTATAATGTCCAAATCTGCACATTGACTGTTCAGAAAAGAAATTCAGCATGGTTTCGTTGAGATTGTCTGAGGGCTTTACTTCTCTCTGATCGTAACTCTGAGGCTTAGTTTCATCCAGAAAGTTAGTCTTTGAAGTACCGTCTCTGCCTGAAGCTCTTTTACTAGCATCACCTGTTATGCTTCTAAGCCATTCTTCGGAATTCCTCTTCCTTAAATCCCCACTTTCTATAAACGATTCAAGTGTGGCTATATGCTTCGGAAAAATCTCTCCGACTTCCCTGGTAACGACGAAGGGCACTTTGTATCTATGATGAATGGACGCCTCTTCTTTACTCGGACCACTCTGCGAAACGTAAACTCTGTTTCGTTCCCCTTCATTACCACTCGTTACTCTGCCTTTGCGATAATTGTCCATGACGCATTTTGCTGACAGCGAGGAATAGAATACCTTTCGTGTGGATCTCTCTTCAGATCGTGCCAGACTTGTATACCTAGGTATTTTGAAGTGCAAAGCGTACTGTATAGTCTCACAGCTCTCTGATCTGTGTGATTGTTCTTCACAGTTCCTAAACATGTCACCAGCGACATAGACACTCTGCCATGCATTACCAGTAGTTGCGTGGTCAAAGGCATCATCTGCGCTATCTCTACAATTCTTGATTTCCAGTAGCAGATCCACATTTTTATATGCGTTGCCTTTCTCTTTTTCTTTTCCATGTTTACAATCTAACTTAACACTATCAAGATCATCTTTTTCACTGACAGATTCAACATTTAAACTATTGCATTGTCTATTGAGTTCGGTTTTATGATCCTTGAACTGATCAATAATCTTACCAACTTGAGAAGCCACTTCAGCTCTCATCTCAGTATTTTGTGCGGCCAGATCACCTCTTTTATTCCTCAACTCATTATTTCGTGCGGCCATTTCGGCTTTCATTTCATCTAATGTACTATTTTGTGTCGCTATTTCGGCTTTCATATCTTTCATATCAGTCATCTGCGTAGCCATATCGACTTTCAAGCTATTTATCAACTTTACTAATTCATCCATACTTCTAGTTAACGGCATTCAATAAATTATCCCACTTCTGACACCAAATGTTGCGGATTACAAAAAATGGATAGCCGCTGAGCGTGAGTATTAAAAGCTATATTTCAAAACCAAATTCAATACAAGGTAAATTGTTACAAAGGAAATATGGATGAAGTATCTTATTAACAAATCAACTATTAACATGCACAAGTCATCAATCTTCCTGCGTAGAGCACACAATATCAGCTCTGTGTATTTTACTAAATACTACCTTTTACTTGATTTACCAGGTCACCCGAAGATCTTCACTCGTAAACCAATTCTCGTCCTGTGCTAATAACTTTTCACACACTAGCCGAACAAAAAGACAGTCCGTGTAGACATTCGAAGTTAGCCATAAAAGTTCCTACTTTTATACTTCCGCGTATACACAACACATCAAGTTACTTCTTGATACTTAACGATAAAAGATCCCACTTTTATCCTTCCGCGTATACACAACACATCAAGTTACTTCTTGATACTTACGCGCACTGTCTCAGAACAGCTCACCGTCCATTTTCGAACTCCTCGACCGTTACAACACAACAACCGTTACAATACAAAACGACCGTTAACGCTCCACTCTTCTTCTCCAAATTCTCCCAACGTTCTTATTCGTTGGCTGAAACTTTGCTTTCGGTTGCCAGATTCTTCTGTCGTAACAATATGTACGATTTATAAAAGAAGAAAAAATTCATGAAGAGTTATTATTTGCTAAAAATTTGGAATCTGATACAAAGGGAGAATCTATATTTAATACCATGCAAAAGTTTTTTCAAGAGAAATTCCTATTTGCAATATTTTGTCTGCTGCTACTGATGGTGCTCCAGCAATGACAGGGCGTCATAAGGGTTTCATAGCGCATTTGAAACAAGCAGTACCAAATGTACTCGCTGTACATTGTATTATTCATCGTCAGCATTTGGTTGCAAAAAATTTGAATGAACGTCTGCATACGTCGCTCCATTACGTTATTAAAGCAATCAATAAGATTAGAAGCAATTCATTGAATGACCGATTATTTGGTAAGCTTTGTAATGAAAATGATGAAGATTACAATCACTTGCTGATGCACACAGAAGTACGTTGGCTCTCTAAAGGTGTTTGTCTGAATCGTTTTTTCAATCTATTTGACTCAGTACTGGACTTTCTTGAAGACAGAGACGAAAAATTGCGCGAACACCTGATTACGTCAAAAAAATGACATCGCTTATTTGACAGACCTGTTTAAAATATTTAATCAAGTTAATTTACAATTGCAAGGTGATGAGTTGAATTTAATTAAAACAAAAAACGTCATAGCTGCTTTTGCGGGAAAACTTCTTCTATTCAAACGAAATCTAGGTAGAGGTGAATACAAACACTTTCCCACATTATCAACAGTCTCTGCAAAACCGGAAGATTTACTTACTGCCAACACTTGGTAGTTCTTCATGTTGATTTTACGGAGCGTTTCCAAGATATTTTAAACATGAATATACCGAGTTGGGTTTTAGATCCTTTCGCAGACACAGATACTGAAGAATCATCAAATTTGGAAGAGGAACTGTTAGAACTCACGACTAACGAAGCACTCAAAGCAAAATTCAAACATGGATACCAAGAGTTCTGGCTTCAAAAATCAATACCAGTTCTCTACCCTGGATTGTGGGCAATAGTACAGAAGTTTTTAATCGCATTTCCTTCGTCCTATATGGCTGAGCGTGGATTCAGTGCAGTAGCTAATTTACTGTCAAAGAAGAGGAACAGACTACACATCACTGAAAGTGGCGATCTGCGATTGATGTTAACGAAATTTGAACCCGACATTAACAAATTGTTAACACTCCACCAGCCTCAACCATCTCATTAATTTTTTTTATTTATTATTAATTTTGTGTTTATCTCATTATTTTTTATTTCTTATTGATTCTGTGTTTATTTTTAAAATTTTAATAACAATTTTATTGTACATTTGTTTGTCGTTTTATTAATTTCTGCTTTATAATTTTAATAGGTAAATAAACAGATAAATTAGGTACAGATAATATGCAACAATATTTTAATATTTCACATAAAATTAACTATTATGGACTAGGGTGCATTGAAATTTTTGTTCTCTTCCAAAGGGGGCGATGGTCCAAAAAAGGTTGGGAATCACTGGTTTATACCATAGTACAGTACTGTGCAAATTAGTTGGAACAATAGGAAAATGAAGTAACAAAGACACAACTAAAATATTTATTTGTCTAATAGTGTACATAGCTAATAGTGAATGTGACCCCCTTAGCTTTAATTACTTCTTTCACCCTCTCAACCATTGATGCCACTAGCTTTCCACACATCTCCTTCACTTCAGGGTCGTGGTACCATACTTTCATGACACTTTCTATCATTTTGATTTTAGTCGTGCAATCTATCTTAGATATGCGTGCTTTAATAATGGCCCACAAATTTTCAATGGGGTTTACATCGGGTGAATTTCCTGGCTACACCAATATCTTCAAATGTTGCTGGGTAAAGAAGCTCTTAGCAAGCTTAGAATTGTGGAATGGAGCCAGATCCTGTTGAAATACCACATCGCCGTTAGGAAACAGCTTCTGCAGTGTTGGGACCATTTTCGCCTCCAGAACGCCTATGTACTTTTTGCTGTCCATCATTCCTTCAATGGGATGAAGCGTCTGTGGCCCGGAAGCTGCGAAACATCCCCAAAACATGACCTTGGGTGGTTGTTTGGCGGATTGCTGGATGTGGCCGGATCGAAGAGGCTCTCCAGGCTTCACTTGTTCCAACTAATTCGCACAGTACTGTAGAAGATCTGAGAGGATGGCAGGACCTCAGCAGAAAAACAGCACACACATCCATGCCTTACCTGGAGCTCAAACCCAGGTCTCTTTGATCAGTAGCCAAGCATGCTAACCACTCGGCTACGGGACAGCAATCTTTAAGAGGGATAAAGAAAAGTAATTGCAAAAGTTAATCCTCAAGAGCGATTGAAAGAACTCTCTCCTGCAAAAAGAGAAAGTGAACCCTAAATAACATAAGTTGGGAAGATACACAAAATATTAACAAATACTTTGTGACACTTTCGTGTTAGAGGAATAAAAACCATATTTAAAGCTTGGTAACTTTAAAAATAAATTGTGTTTTTTACAGACAAATGCTGATAACTGTTTAACTTAATGTAATAACTGTTAATGCTGATAACTGTTTAACTTAATGTAATAACTGTTAATGCTAATAACTGTTTGGGTTGTTTGGAATTCTTGTTGTAACCTTTACATAACTTAACGGTGATAAAAGAATATAGCAACCTCTATGATTGTTTGACCAGCCTCCAATGGCTCTCTGTTGCTTTTAGGCATGTAAAGCAGTGGTTCCAAACGTTTTTGGTGCAATATATCATAGGGGATGCATCACCTCATATAAATTTTTATTCTTTCTAAGAACCCTCTATGAATTTTCATTCTTTATGCAGACCCTCTTTCCATCCTTACCTGATACATTTTGTTTAACTACTAAGCTGATTCATAAGTCTGTGCATTATTGTCTATTTGAGAAATGATGATTACAGTATAAATAGCGAACCTTAGTCAACGAAATATAAAACATCATTTTTAATAATTTGTAGCCATTTGTCAGCAAGTTGATTCTTCTTCAATATTATGTTTGGTCCTTGGAGGTGAATATTTTCAACATCTATTTTTGACTTCCTAAAATATTTGAAACCGCCTACCTCGAAGAAAATGGGCCATGGAGTGAAAGTGGTAGTAGTCAGATCGTAGGAGATGTACCTGATGTTTGTTTACCAATTCTGGGTAATGTTGAAGCATCACAGAGTGCATGCACTCCAGTTGTGCTGAGTCCACAGTTGTGATGAGTCCAGTTGTGCTGAGTCCACTCCAGTTGTGCTGAGTCCAGTTGGCATGTCCACTAGGAACCAGTTCGAAGTGCACTACACCCTCAAAATTCCACAAAACACGCAACATTGCCTTCATTTCGAATCGTCCCCCGTTTGGGACATAAAGTGCTGGCTGGCCTTGGTCAGCCAGTGTGTTTGGGTGTTAGGATTGTTATAAAAGAATCCATTTTTCATCTCACTTAACAATTCACTTGAAGAAACAGTGGTGGAATGGATTAGCGATGAGTTTTCTGCATACTTCGATACGACAGCTTGCTTGTTTATTAGTCAGTTCATGTGGAATACTTCGGCCAGCAACTCCTAGTCCTTACTCCTTCCTCTTCCCCTGACAACACCATGCTCACCACCTGGGGGGGGGGGGGAAGATGGGGGAAATCCATTTTTCCAGCACTTTTCAGCCTCTTTCTCCTCCCTCTTTACCTCTCTGCCACACACCTCTTGCTAATTTCCTTCTCCACTGATTTCTCCAACCAACTACTTACCAGGAACTGTTCAGAATTGCAACATCTCCTTCAATTCATCTCACAGGGTGGCCTGCAGCCTTCATGCCCTTTCACAACCTGTTGGTACGCTTGCATCACTGTTGCATGGGTCCCTACCTTCACTTTCCATATTGCCTCCACTGCACTGAATTTGTGTTTGGACCAGATGATAGGAGGCCCACATGGCCCCCTTACAAAAGTAGTCCAGTTTGGAAGATGGAGGATGTTTAACAGCAACTCCTAGCTATCTTACCACTGTGGCACCAGATGCTGTACATAGTTGTTTCTGAGCAACCAAGTTTGGACGATAGCCTGAGAGTGTCTGTCAATGGATCAGCTTTCACAGGGTAGCACAGAATGTTATGATCCACCGATATTGGCTGCCCCAATTGCGGTTTATTTTCGAGGTTTGTGTCACCAACCATGAAGTTTTTGAACGAATCTTGAGGAGCACGAATGGAGACTACTCCTCACATTCCATTCGCATATTTTTCGGTCTCCTTCAGTAGCTTTTAATCCTTTTATCCAGTAATGATATAAAGTTTGCCTCGCACAAATTTCGATACTTAACGCATTCATTGTGGAATGTATCTAATGATGGAAACCAAGATTCCGATACTTGGAATAGTTATGCACTGACGCAGTAGATATTACACTTCCCCTTAGTATGGGTGGGGGTGGCTCAGTTGCTAGCACACCAGGCTTGAAATCTGCAGTTCTCAGGTTCGAGTCCCAGCTGGGTCAGTGTTGAAATTTATCTCCGTAAAACTTTCTACCCTGCCCACAACCAGTAGGAAACACCGATGGGCTTGGAAAGTCCATCGGATGGGACGTTAAGCCGTGGCCCCATGTGCGGGAGAGCCATACCTTGTGCATGTTAAAGAACATGCTGGATGGCGTTGACGGGAGGATACCAAGTCTCTCCCAACAGCTGTTCCAGTGGGTCCCCTTCCTCCAACCTTCTCTGAGCCCTCGGGGTCCTTGTGACCTGGCCATTTAGCTCATGGTGTGCAGAAAAGTGTTGCTCAGAGGTAAAAACAACCCAACCCAAATCCCCTTGGTACAGTCGCTCAAAAAAGTATCCGAACACTATGGCTGATTACAGAATTCAGAATAAATATCTGGCAGAGATTTTTTTAGAAATTGGTGATCTGGCAACCTTCGTGTCACGTGACACGAAGGTTGCCAGATCACTAATTTCTAAAAAAATCGTTGCCAGATATTTTTTCTGAATTCTGTAATCAACCATAGTGTTCGGATACTTTTTTGAGCGACTGTACCAAGTGCAGAGGTATGCAAATGAAACACAGTGATGTGCCACTATACACATTTTACATGCGAAAAATGCACAGATTTATGAATCACTCTAGTGAAATATAGATTCCCACAACAAGGACTCCCTAGAAGTCCCAAAAATGGATTACATCTCTAATTCTTTACTTACTGTTCATTTATTGAGTGTTTTGTGATTTGAATCTAAACCTTTAGAAAAATTCGATGCTCCAGAAAATTTTATGTCATCAACAGCCAATTATGTCTTCTGATCAGCATGAGATAGCCAGTATTGCCATATGGAAGTGACATAATTCCAGCAAAAAAGCAATATAACACTGTTATGAAATCGAGACAAATATTAAAGAAAAAGGGGAAGAAAGTATTCCCCTACACAAGGGACGTGGTCACCCAAAGTTCCTAGCTTTACTAGAAGCTAACCTAGAAGATCTGTTAGGCTTGTCGTGGTTTCTCATCTATATAATAAAAGGTGTCTGTGTGTGTGTGTGTCTATGGCAGCTGTAACTCATCGGGAAATCAACGTACACACTTCAAATTTTCAGAGAATATTTCTGGTCGTGGTTCGGAATGCAGTGCCAAATTTCAAGTCGAAAGTCCAAATGGGGGGAATCACCATGTTATTTCTATGGGAAACATGAATCGCTATCAAATTTATTGTTGCCATTTACTGCTCCTTAATAGTGAACGAAAAGAATTAAAATAGAATTTATCTGGTGCCATTGCCAGATTCCCCACATATCTAAAGGTATTATTGAAGTATTCCATTGCAGCTAGGGACCTGTTTTTCTAACCCAACATGGGGTCAAGAGGGGGAACCACGTACGAAATTTGGGACTTTTCGGTGAAGTACGTTGGGAATTACAGAATGTCAAAATTTGAAGAAATAAATATTTCCATCGTTTGCCATGGGCTCTGAGATCGCGCGCTGAGTCAGCAGTGACATTTGCAACACCCGGAAATTCTTCGTGTACAAACTGTGATAAATTATCGGGAGTTACTAGAGGCCCTATATAGGTAGAGGTTGGCCATCTCAAAATTGGACGCCGTGTTTTGTCGTCGCTACGATTGTTTAGCCTGCATAGCTGAATGGTATTGCACAGTACTTATGGATTGCAGAAAAGGGTAGGGTAATATTTGATACAGATTTCAGTGCTCAAGGTTTGAAGCACTTTAGGAAACGGCTAAAAAAGGAAAAGTAAATTTTAGAGCTTTTTTCTTTAAGAGAGAATAATATCGCTTAGTTGTTTGTCCGTGTGTAAACAATGAACTTTTTTGTTTATACACGAAAATGAAAATTGATTTTTGTGTTCGATAGGTATTAATGAAATATTACAATTTGTATTTTTCGAATCTCTTAAAAGTTTTAACTGCGCCCTCTAACGGTAGAAAAATTTGAAATTTCCAAAATATCAAACGAATATTCCAAACGATTTAGTTAGGTTAGAAGTTTGAAATTTTGGTGTTAAAATGTGAACGTTACGAAGTTACCATTGGCAACAATCACTTGACCCTTTAGACCCAGGGGGGAGGTGAATGCAACTTTTTTTTTTGTTTTAACAGAAGAGTGTATGTTTTTGGATATTTATTTAAAATTCTTTTTGGGTTGGACAGGTATTCATGAAATATTACAATTTGTATTTTGCGAACTTTCCAAAAGCTAAAATTGCGCCGTCTAACAATGGAAAAAAAAATCGAAAAATCCCAAAATTTTAAACGAGTATTACAAACGATGTAGTTATGCTAGAAATTTAAAATTTTGGTGGTGGAAGTGACAGTCTTGAAAATTCCACTGACAACAATGAGTTGACCTGAAGCCCAAGGTAGGTAAGAAACGAAACGGTTTTGTTTTAAGAGATAATTGGAAATCTCTTTTTTATTTGGTTACTAATGAAATGTAATTCGCATTTTCAAAGGAAGTTTTAATTTATATCATTAGAGATCACTAAATATTGAAACTGCAAAACTTTTAACGAATGTTTCAAGTGATCTGTTTATGGTAGAAATTTTGGTGTGTAGTTGTTATGGTAGTAATTCCACTGAGAGCAATGATCTGCCCACTATTTTCAGAGGAGCGAGAGAAAAGCAACTTTTTAAATTTAAGAACTACAAGACAAATACATTTTATGTTTTATAATTACCTATAAAATGCTGCTATGTGCATTTCCCCCATCATTCATTAAAAAATGAATAAATAACCCCTCAAGCAGCGGTTTCTACAGAGGTTTGACAGGAGCCAATTTGTACGCCATAGTAGAAGGTCCATGAGGATGGCGGAACCTAAGCAGAAAAATAACACGAACATCCATAATTAAAACTTTTAAGTAGTGAAAAGGTTGGAAAAGGAAGAACTTCATTCTCTTTGAAAATGAGATTCCCATATGTGCCAGAGGCGATATGCGTTCTTCTAGTTATTTTACACTTTCAGTACCTTCTGACAGTGGAAATTCGAACTACTGTATAATTGAGAAAATAAACTATTAATATTTTATTAGTACTTGTAACGTGCAAAAAGAGTTTTTCATTTATCTCTTAAAGCAGAAAAGTTTCATTTTACCAACGGGACAAATCATTACTATTAGGGTAAACCACTTGACCATTACACTCTATGACCAAAAATTTAAGTTTCTAGAAAAAATAGATCGTTTGCAATATTCATTTAAAGATTTGGTATTTTCCAGCTTTTGTCCGCCGCTAGAGGTCGCCTTTCGAATTTTTATTTTTTTGAGAAAAAATTTCTCCGACATACGGGATTCAAACACATATCTCCAGAAACATGTCAGAGTATTCTAGCCTGTTGAACTAACCACGGATTTTTTCACAAAAACGTTTATTGATTTATAGATAATTGAACGTCTACAGATAACGCTGAGATTATCAAATATTGTTTAAATGATTAATATTTTGTCAGTGTCTGTAAAACATATATATATATTGTTTCGTTTATCTCTTTAAAAAAAAGTTTCATTTTCGCACCCTCTTTTGGCTAAGATGGCAAAGCCTTGTTGCCACTGTAAACCATAATACTCGACTATTAAAATTTCAGATTTCCAGTGTAAATAGTTTGCTTGTATATTCGTTTGAAATTTTAGCATTTTCCATCTTTTCCCATCGCTAGAGGGCGCTATTAAAGCCACTGAAATTTTTCAAAATTGCGAATCGCAATATTTGTTCGACACCTATCTAACCCAAAAAGAATTATTCATTTAGTTCTAAAAGTATAAAATTGATTTTCTATAGACGGACAGACAGGGTGGAAAGACAGATGAACAGACAACAGTTAACCCTTTCAGGACCATAATTTCTAAGAATAAATATTAGTATGTAACTGTTTATTTTAGTTTGTTTAGACGTAAAATAAATAAAAATCATAAGAAAAATACATAACAATGTGTAGTTTTTTTGGAATTTTATGGGAAATATTTTTCCCAATGGACTATAAAGGTAACACAAATTATAGTTAGGCTTATTATGCAATGTCTTTTATTTATTGGTTTATTAGAACAAAATGTTAACTGAAATAATACAAAATTATGAAATAAAATTACTATACAAAACGATGTGCTAATTATGATATTCTGCGAAGCAATTTCGTTTGGTAGTGAGGCAAAGATGGACATTGCACATAGTACATATATTATGCGTCCTGACAGTTCTGTTTTTGTTTTCTAAACGTTCCCGCTTACGTAATTGCGTTCGGCATACGTTCTATTTTGACATTCTGTATAAAAAATGCAGATAAGGTTATAATTAAATACGACATTCACCAATTTTGAAATGGGAAAAATGTTTCCCTTGGTCGTGAAAGGGTTAACAGATAGACGAACAAATATTGGCATAAGCAGACGACAAAGTGGAAACATTAGCTCGTTTTTCATATGAATCTTAAAAAAAATTATTTGATGATTTTCAGTTAGCTCATTTCACTTTTGCAGCCGATTGCCGTCTTCTGATGGAGTTTCGCGGAAAAAAATATTCATTAATTTATTTATTTGAAATTTTTACATCCAAATGCAGCGTAGTGAGGCATTCATAAAAATGACAGCTTTCATAGACAAAAAAAAGTGGTAGAAATGTATAAAAGTGGTAGAAAGGTTTTAACTTGGTACACACACTAACTCATAGGCTTTCGTCTCACGGTACGACAAAACATGGCGCCCATAAACCACGTGACTCAATCAACCAATGATAATGAATCATCGAGATGGCCAGCCTCTAACTATAAGGACCTCTAGGAGTTACTAACCTTTAGTGCAGGAAACAACAGAATATGCAGATTAACAGTAAAACACGAGCTGTGACAATTTGTGTAGAAACGATAAGTGGGAACTTTTTTTTTAAAGGAATTATCGGGGCACATGAGAACCACCATTGTGCAGGAAATTTGAACCCTGCGGTTAAGTATCACGGGAGCAATAGGGCAGAAAAATCTGTCGTAACGGAAATAACAATTCGATGGTTTAGGCAGAAACTAAGCCACGGGCTATGAGAACTTGCTTGACGTCAGCAACGATCCAAGCAAACACGGAGAAATTTTCTTCGTGGTGAATCTGCGCCAAAGTGTCTGGGAGGGGGGGGGTAGTAGTTATAAAATTTGCCTTTAGTGCAGTGAAAATAATAATATAGATTTAAAGTGACACCCGGGTAGCGCCGGGTACAGTTCAGCTAGTACAACATAAAAACACATAGACTTGGTCACTTGTTTAGTAGTCAGCAACGCTAATCATTAGACCAGTATGGGCTAGTGGTTAGCACACCTAACTGTATTAATCTGGTTCTATTAGAAAATAGATTTCTAGATATAGAAATTACCTCGCAGACTCTTAGATGTCCAGGAACCACTGGTATAAAGGTTTTCTTGAAGCCTCATAGAAGCAATCGACTAGATAAGATAATTCTAGACTAATAAAGCAGCGTTTGAATTTTAAATGATGCAGCATCTACAAAAGTCAATATATCTTTCCCTGGATACATTTTACACATTTCGTGACCAGTGACGAAACTCAGATCGTGATGGGCTCTGTTGCAAGATATTCGAGTGGCCCTTCTGTCATAAAATATAAAATGATGAGACCCGCCTGAATAGGCCTCTCTAACCCAATGTGGTCCCAGAGCGTTGCATCACCTGCACCATTGGTAGCTTCGCTCGTGTCCGTGGCGTTATACGGTATTTGCATGCTAATTTTTGTTGCTTTTTTTTTAGAACTAAACATTAAATTACTTAGGTACGTCAAAAAACTTATTTTTTCACCAACTTTAATTTTTTCATTAACTTTTATTTTCTTATTCCCATTATGGTGATCGTGAATTTTTGAGGAGCAATGTATTTGGGTTGGGTTGTTTCACCTCAGAGAAGGTTTGGGGAGGTGGCTAGGTGACAAGGACCCCGAAGGCTCAGAGAAGGTTGGGGGAGGGGACTTACTGGAATAGATGTTGGGAGACAGATTGTAGCCTCCCATCAAGGCCATCCAGTGTTCTTTAACGTGCACAAGGTATGGCTCTCCCGCACACGGCTCCACGGTTTAACATCCCATCCGATGGATGGATGTCTTTTTAAGCCGATCGGTGTCCCCTACTGACCGTGGGCAGGGTGGAGAGTTTTGTGGAGATAATCTCAACGCTGACCGAGCTGGGACTCGAATCTGGGAACTGGCAGATTACGAGCCTGGCGCGCTACCGACTGAGCCACCTCCGCCACTCAAGGAGCAATGTGCTAAACATAATTGACGATATCTAACCTTGTTCCTTCTTTAGTTTTTTCCCCCTACTAAATGCAAAATAAAAATAAGTTTCATAGGACACAAAGATCGAAATGGACAGTGCACAGTATCGGGTTAAATAGACACTTTCTGTTTCGTTTGATATGCACGAAATTTAAATGGCGAAATAAATAATAATCAGTCAATCGCAACATTTTTTTTATTTTCAAAATATAGGACAGATGAGTTCTAGAAGCTACTCCTAGCTTTAACAGGCCTTCTCACACAAGGACATGACCTACTAAGATCTAAGTCATTGCTCACTACTGCCTCAGATAGAACTAACAGAACAGACAAAGTTTGCCTTGCTGGAACAGTTGATGAATCAGCTATATTCAATCGGCAAAGCACGAGGATAAATAATGCCATTGACTTAAATATATGTGTGTGTGTGTGTGTAGGGGGGGGGACTACTAGAAGAGAGAGGAAGATCTAATGAGAAGAAGAAAGGATTTGGGTTGGATCGTTTAACCTCTGAGGGCAGTTTTTTTGCACACAATGAGCTAAAATGATCAGATCAGAAGGAACCCAATGGCTCAGAGTAGGTTGGAAGAAGGGGACCCACAGAAGAGAATGTTAGGAGACAACCTGCCCTCAAGACCATCCAGTGTGTTTAATAATGTGCACAAGGTATGACCACGGCTTAATTTCCCATCGAGCGGACGGCGGCATTTTCAACCCATTTGTGTTCCCTTTCTCACCGAAGGCAGGCTGTGGGTTAACGGAGATAAATCTCTATGTTGGCATAGGTGGGACTCGAACCTGGGAACTGCTGTTTACGAACTTGGCACGCTACCGACTGATCCAACCCCTACTCCACCGGGGGAAAGGAAAAGGGAGGGAGGATGAAAAAATACCTAAACTACCGTCATGGGACTGATTTGTCACTTGAATAATATTCTATGAGTTCCATTCGCGAAAAACAGGTTAATTAGGTAAATTACACTAAACTTATTAACCCATCTTTGCTTTTACCATGTACGCCACCAACAGAGAATAATGTGGTGAACTGCTTACAAAACCTTACTTTATTAAGTATCTCAATGAGACGTATAGACAATGGACGACAGCAGGTCCAGATCTAGAAGAAAAAAAATAAGAGGAAGGTGGGGGGGGGGGGGGGGGCGAGACTTCGTTCCTGCATAAAAATTTCCCCTTGGTTTCAGTGGTCTCAAAAACATTTTTTGAAAAATACGTGAAATATATATTTATATACTAGCATTCGCAAATGGTAGTGGGGGGAGGCTAAAAAAGCCGAAGCAGGGTTAATGGCCAGGCCATATGGACACCAAAGGCTAAGAAGTTGGGGACTCACTGGACAGCTGTTGGGAGACAAATGGTAACCTCCCGCCATAGCCCAATAAACCTTTCCTTAAAAATATATGTATAATATAAAAGATTGATATTTTCTTCTCCTCCGTAAAAGAAGGATTTTTCTCATGAACATGTGACACGGCTATATCTGCAGCCGACTGAGTAGTGGCCTTTTCCAGCCGAATGAACAGTGGCCTTTTCCAGCCCTTCGGTGTCTCCTTTCTCACCGAGGGTTAGCCGAGAAAATATTGCAAGCACAGTGGAGACTCGAATCTAAGAACATCATCCACACAAAAATATGTAGAGCACTGCACAAGGACGGCCAAACACCCAGCAACGACGATGGTTCCAGTCATAACTTGTACAACTTGCAGGAACGGGTTTTCGCGCTCTAGAAACCTTGTTACTTTATCGCTTGCGGTAAGGAATTTCAGAAAGAAAATAGTGGTCAAAACAAAAGAGATTAGCAGCCGATACCGTGAAAAGAAAACGACACTTAATAGCCGTTGCCAACTATTGTTTGCCAATATCCGTCTTGGGAAGCAAGTCCAAGAATAATGCACGCGTTTGCCGCCATGTAATCGGAAGTCGTTGCGTTCATGTTTGGCATTCCAAAAATATTTGTAATGCTTTTCTAGCACTTCCGTTAATAATCACTAGAATTTCGTTAAGCAATGGATGCACGTTTTGATTCTTTCTGTAATGTAGGAAACAGTGAAAGATAAAAAATTGGACCATAAATTAAAAAAAATCTGTTAGCTAGTCCAATATTATGAAGCAATTTTATAAAAATGATAAACATCTATATAATAAAAGGTGTCTGTCTGTGAGTCTGTCTGTCTATGGCAGCCATAACTCATCAGGAAATCAACGTACACGCTCCAAATTTTCACAGAATGTCTCTGGTAGTGGTCCGGATTGCAGTGCCAAATTTCAGGTAGAAAGCCTAAAAGGGGGGATTGCTAGAAGCAAATATATTTACCATGCTATTCCTACGCGAAAAAATCGCTTTTATTGTTGCCATTTATTGTTCCCTAACTGTGAAAGTAAAGAGTTAAAATAGCATTTAACTCTTCTGCTGCAAATCTGATGTCGTTGCCATATTCCCCACAATTCCAAAAGCATTATTTAGGCGTTCCATTGCAGCTAGGGACCTGATTTTCTAATCAAACATGTGGTCGGGCAGGGAGAACCCGCGTACGAAATTTGGGACCTTTCCGTGAAGTACGTCGGGAATTACAGATGCCAAAATCTGACGAAATATATATCTCGATCGTTTACCACGGGCTCTGAGAGCGCTCGCCGAGTCAGCAATGACCTTTGCAATACCGGGAAATTCTTCGTGTTCAAACTGTGATAAAATGTCTGGGGGGATACTCATAAAACTAACCTTAAGTACAGGATACAACAAAATATGCAGATTAAAAGTGATACACGAGCTGTCACAATTTGTGTAGAAACGAAGCCACGGGCCAAGTGGGAACCTGTTTTTTAAACCAATATCATTGGGGCACACGGGGGACGCTGTGCATGAAATTTCGACCGTGTGGACGAATATCATGGGAACCATAGGGCGACAAAATGTGTGTAACGGAAATAAAAATCTCGAAAGCTTACGCAAAAACTAAGCCACGAGCTATGAGAGAGCTCGCTGACGTCGACAACGATCCAAGTCAACACCGGGAAAATTTCTTCCTATTTAAAATATGTACTAAAATGTCGGGGGGGAGGGGGGGTACTTACAAAATTTACCTTTGGTGCAGTGAAAAGAATATACAGGTTAAAAGTGAAACCCGGGCAGCGCCGGGTAAGTTCAGCTAGTAAAGTATATAAATAAGTTGAACAATTTTTGCTTCTATTACTAGCATTTCGAAAAGAAGGGGCATGACACCCCCTCATCCTGAATCTAGCCCTGCTCTTATATATATAAATACACTCTCTGAGTAGCCTTTATTTTTTGATATTACTTTATCATGTAGGAAGGGACAAAGAATATTTGAAAAGCAAAATACTTTAAACATTTTTTATAATGTATATTTCCTGTGTTGAACAAAAAACAATTATTTCAAGTGTTTCTTGTCTACAAGACATTTTTCTTGATACTTTATTACTAAAATTGCCTAAATCTGAAACTTTCTGCACTATTCATTTCACTAAATGAAAGTTACAGTATAAAGAATTCCAAATTCCCTTTGAGGGTGGGGCGGGGGTGGCTCAGTCGGTAGCGCGCCAAGCTCGTAATCTGTAGTTCCCAGGTTCGAGTTCCAGCTGGGTCAGCGTTGAGATTTATCTCCGCAAAATTCCCCGCCCTGCCCACGGTCAGTAGGGGACACCGATGGGCTTGGAAAGGCCGCCGTCCGTCGGATGGGACGTTAAGCCGTGGCCCCGTGTGCGGGAAAGACATACCCTGTGCACGTTAAAGAACACGCTGGATGGCCTTGACGGGAGGCCACCATCTGTCTCCCAACAGCTGTTCCAGTGGGTCCCCTCCCCCAACCTTCTCTGAGCCTTAGGGGTACATGTGACCTGGCCATTTAGCCCATGGTGTGCAAAAAAGTGCCGCTCAGAGGTAAAACAATCCAATTCAATCCCTTTGAGGGAGTTTTACTGTATCAGCGCCGTAAAAACGGCGAGGCGAGTGAGGTACTAGCCTCGGGTGCACAAGATGATGGGGTGCAGAAAAAGACAAGATGGGGGGATGCAGAAAAAGACGAGGGGACGGAGAAAAAGGCAAGATGAGGGGCGCAGAAAAGATGAGAGGACGTAGAAAAAGCCAAAATATAGGGGTGCATAAAAAGACGAGGAGATAGAGAAAAAGACTAAATGAGGGGGAGTAGAAAAAGCAACTACATTGAGGACGCAGAAAAAGACCAGATAGGAAACACAGAAAAAGACAAGATGAGGGGGCATAGAAAAAGACTGCTATGAAACTATATTGGGGGCACAATTTTCGGTCCTTGCCTCGGGCGCAAAAAGAGTTAGTTACGGCTCTGTACTGTATAATAATTCTAAGATGACTCAAAGTAATCAAATGCTCACTTCTAAAGCACAGAATCAATAGGCTGCTTAAAATCAGAAATAATACAATGTTTTCTGTAATATTATCACTGAATAAGGTTTTTCTTACTTTTCCTTAGTTCTTTAAACATTTTCCTATACTTGCATTTTCAGAACTAGGGCAAGAAAACATGGAAACTTTACAAAGGAGTATGTCCAGTTTACCTATAATTACTCTAGACCACTGTCACACACTAGAGAATATTTGGATTTTCTACTGAGCGGCACATTTTTTTTACACAATGGACTAAATGGCCAGGTCACAAGGATCCCAAGGGATCAGAAGAGTTTGAGGAAGGGGATTTGCTGGGCAGTTGTTTGGAGATACGCTAACCTCTCATCAAGGCCACATAGCGTTCACCTCTGAGCGGCACTTCTTTGCCTATAATGGGCTAAATGGTAGATCACAAGGGGTCCAAGGGCTTAGAGAAGGTTAGGGAAAAGGGGACCCGCTGGACAAGCTGTTGGGAGACAGACGGTAGTCTCGCATCAAGGCCATTCAGTGCGTTCTTTAATGTGCACACGGTATGGCTCTCCTGCACACAGGGCCATGGCTTTACGTCCCATCCAAAGGACGGCTGCCTTTCCAAGCCCATCAGCGTCCCCTACTGTCCGAGGACAAGATATGGTTTAGTGTAGAAAACTTTTAACGCTGGCAAGTTGGTACTCGGGCCTTGGACTCTATCCTCATCAGTGTCCCGTACTGGCCGAGGGGAGGGGGACTTAGTAGTGATAAATATCAATGCTGGCTCAGGGAGACTCGAACATGCGAACTTGGCGCGCTACCGATTGAGAAAATCTCTCCCCCATGTTTTTTAACTTGCACTGGTTCGTAGTTTAACATCCCATCCGACGTACGGTGGCTTTTTCAAGGCCATAGATGCCGCCTTTCTCACTGAAGGCAGAACGACAGTAGTCAGCAGAGAAAACTACCAACGCAGGCGCAGTTGAGACTTGAAGCTGGGAAATTCAGATTACCAGTTGGGCACTCTCCCGACGTTGAGCTAACCCCCGCCTCACACTAGGAAAGGAGCTGGAGGGGTTTCAGACATAGAATATTCAAAACTAATCATTATTATGCAAAAACTGCCGCTCAGAGGTAAAACCATGTCCCCCCCCCCCCCCCCCCCTTGGACTATAGGTAGCCTCCTGAACCTTTTTAGCACTTACATTCTTCAGACATTTTAATTATCCATTGCCAGCACGATTCATTTTAGATAACGAGCTTGAGTATGTAATCTAGGTTTTAGATGAACTGAACATTACAAATCGCTGGACAGTTAAAAAAGAGAGATGTGAACAGGCCCGGATCTATAAAAAAAAGGGGGGGGGGGAGACGCAAGAGACTGGTTTTCCATTACAATGTAATATTTTCTCATTTTATATTAGTATTATATAATACTTTCTCTTTCGTTTTAGAGATATAAAAAACTGATGAGAAATGCGTGATATGTGCATAAGTTTAATAATATTTGGCCTCCACTATCTTTACTGGAATTCTCAAGGGGGCAGGGGTAACTTGGTCCCTTTGGTCCCTCCACCCCCCTTCTAGATCCTGCTCTGGATGTGCATATATAATATTTGATACACTCGAAAATAGTCTCCCTTTATCCCTTCCCAGGCGCACTTGTAAATTAAATGAACGACGCCACATTGATTGTAAAGTATATGTAGCACTTGAACGAGTTTCAAAAGCAGACAGCAGTGATGAAACGAGAACGCCATGCTCTGTGTGACTCACTCTCAAGCAGAATGAGACCCTAGGTCGGTAACCTATCAACTGCGACCCACATAAACCGGAGTTCATGTTCTACAATGTTCTATTTTTCAGTAGCGACGTAACGTTGACAAATTGTGACAGACATGAGTCAAAACTGGACGTGCAACCCATTTGCTTGTTGTCTTTCAGGCAAAGGTAAATTTTTTAACCTTTTTTTTTTAATCGGGTAATATCTTGAGAAATCCCCCCCCCTCCCCCGGCAAGACATTGGTAGAATTTGTAAGATACACATATAATTTTATTACATAATTTTATTTTATAAAATGGCTCTATTGGAGTGTTACAATCAAACAAAAAGTAGATTTACTACATCAAGTCACTTCAAAATAGTCCAAATCTACGGGTACCATTATGGAAATGCAACCTTGATCAAAGAGAGAGCAAGTAATGGGGAGCGAAAGGTTTTCAGAGGAGGAACTAAAGAATTTGAGTTTTAAAAACAAGCAACCATACTGATCTAGAGAGCAAACTCTTTGCAAATTGTTGCAATGATTTTAAAACTTTAAAGTTGGGTTGGGTTGTTTTACCTCTGAGCGGCACTTTTTTGCACACCATGGGCTAAATGGCCAGGTCACAAGGACCCCGAAGGCTCAGAGAAGGTTGGGGGAGGGGACCCACTGGAACAGCTGTTGGGAGACAGATGGTAGCCCCCCGTCAAGGCCATCCAGCGTGTTCTTTAACGTGCACAGGGTATGTCTCTCCCGCACACGGGGCCACGGCTTAACGTCCCATCCGACGGACGGCGGCCTTTCCAAGCCCATCGGTGTCCCCTACTGACCGTGGGCAGGGCGGGGAATTTTGCGGAGATAAATCTCAACGCTGACCCAGCTGGGACTCGAACCTGGGAACTACAGATTACGAGCCTGGCGCGCTACCGACTAAGCCACCCCCGCCCCTAAAACTTTAAAGTGAATTCTGTTTAATATTCTAACTCATTCATTGATAACCATCGATATTAGACATTGGGGGAGGGCTGGACAAATTTCTCCAATGGTAAAGTGAGAGGTTAGTTGAAAAGTTTGAGAACCTTTGGCACATCAGATGGTGCCTTACATGCCTATTGTCTAGCGACTGCATTCTCATCTCCTTTCTTAACATATTTACCCGGCATTGCTCGGGTGTGAAACTCTTTAGAATATAGAGTAGATGATACACGGCAAGCTTTTTTGGCATAAAAATCATTACGATCAATATGCTTCGATTTAATTTTTCTCCGTCTCTTTTAGGGAAGGAAAGTAATGGAACTACTTCGAGGCACCGTATGATAGTCCCCACGCCAGAAGTTCCTAAACCAAAAAACGGATTTGTCTCGCTCAGATAATCGAACTTTTCAAATCATTACATACCCACCAGAGTCCCTCGGATACAGTTTGCCAAGCATATGTAACAACTTTACAGAAAAAGAATATTAAATATGGTCTGAATTGCCCAAAAAATCATAGATACTACGAAAAAAATTATTATTATTAAAAAACATTATTTATTACTTAACATATTAAAACTTTTTTAATTAACATATGCGTTTATTAACTTTTACATATTTTTAAAATAAGTTAACGATTTTTAATTTCTGATACGATTTCTTAGTTTTTGAAGCTTTCATTTCAACAAAGAATCCCGTGTTTCGCTCGTGTTTAATTAGAACGACTTCAATATCCACGGACGCTCGAGCTCTTGACCTAACAAACTGAAAAATGACTTTATCACGTGAAATCAGACAGAAATTAGTTTCCTGCTTTCCTTCTTTCAAATGTATGGTGTTAACAATTATTTTGAACAACTTTCAACCGTTAATGTTTAATCACGTGAAATCAGATTGATGCTTCCCTTATTTCAAATTTATTAGTGGCAACAGTTATTTTGAATAATTTTCAACCGTTAATGTTTAATTACATGAAATCAGATTGATGCTTCACTTATTTCAAATTTATTAGTGGCAACATTTATTTTGAATAACTTCCAACCGTTAATGTTAAGTGTATGGGGATTTTGAGAAATTGAAACCCTCCCACTCCAATGTTAGTTGACCCCAGAGGGTTCGCAAATAGTCTATATTGTTCCCCTGGGTGAAGGGAATGTTCATGCAAAGTTTGGCGCCTCTAGTTCGTCTGGGAACCGAGTGCATAAGCGAAAAAACACGCAAACACACAAACTTTCTTCTTTACATATTAGATATAAAATCAAGCAAACTAAATCAAAGTCCACCATAGTTTTAAGGGGCGGAGATATTAGTGATGTTCGACATGAGATAAATAGAAGAATAGGTTTACTACTGGAACTTTTAAGAATCTATGGAGAGTGTGGAAAAATAGGCGTATACACCTAAAGACTAAAATTAGACTGTATAATAGTTTGGTTCTCTCTAGGTTAGTTATGGTAGTGAAACGTGGACCCTTTGTAAACAAGAAACAGAAAACTTGATGTCTTTGATTCTAGATGTTTACATAGTATCTTTGTCATTAGGTGGTTCAATTTTGTAAGTAATGATGAGGTTAGGCAAAGGAATTGCAACCTCCTTTGAGCAGCATATTGTGCAGAGAGAGACTCCGTTAGTTTGGCCATATTGCCTGTATGGATAATTGTAGGGTAGCAAATAGGGTTATGAACAGTGTGCCTAAAGGCCTCAGAAAGAGTAAGAGACCTAGGATGCGGTGGACAGACAATGCCAAACAGGATCTCGTTGAAAAATGATGCAGCAGATGCAGCCCAGGACAGATGTGTTTGGACAACTAAATTGCACAATCTGGTTCGACCCCCGTAGCCCATGGCTGCTTGAGGATGATGATAGGTGTAGCAAGGAGAAATAAAGCATTGGAGGCGGAAAATTTTTGGTAAGCACATATATATATCACATATTTTTGCGGGATAAAAAGATGTTTGAGATTCTGGCAAGTGGCAGGATGGAGGCGGTACAGAACAATATGTATAGATATCGGCCACTGTAACAAAAAGCGAAAGAATACAGCCGAAGAGGCTGATACCGATATATATTGTTCTGTACAGGCACACTTCTGCCGTTTACTACTATTTTCCTGCGTATATAAAAGAACACGCTGGATATCCTTGACGAAAGGTTTACATCTGTCTCCTAACCAGTGGCGTACTCAGGACTTAATCTTGGGGGGAGCCGAGGGGCCCGCCGGCCAGACTCGGGCAAACGAAGTAGCGCTCGGTCGCCCGAGTACTACTTCGTTCGTCTTGTGTTCACAGCGGCCGTGATTCCTGAGAGCTATAGGGTATTCCCACGTTATGTGACCGCAATGAATTTTAATTAGGAAAAGATTTTTGGAAAATTTTCTAGTGTTTTTTGCTTTTTCTTTGGGGGGTGCCGGGGTCCTTTGGCCCCCTCCCTCTGGGTGCGCCACTGCTCCTAACAGCTGTGCAGTGGGTCCCCTGCCCAGCTCTAAACTATTTGGGTTCTTAACTGTGTCCACATAAGTGACGCTCAGATGTAAATCCACTTCAAACTAACCTTTTCTAAAAAATTGAAAATTCAAGCTCCAGCTCTATCTTAATTCCTTCACCATCGTTAAATTAAGAGAAACAGGCTCTCTGTTCATAGAAAAGAGAGATAAAAAGTGCGTAAACAGGAGTTAAGATGGCTTCCATTTTCTTCGGTTTAGCGTCGTGTCAAGGGTGCAAACGGATCATCGAACTTTGACGTCTCCAGTCGGACTCGTTGCTTCCTTTCGTCGTAGCTTTTCCCACATGAGAAGGTGTCAAGCATATCACGAACTAGACAGAGCAGTCGCATGACCTGGCCGACATGAACCGTGACCGGAAGGCAAAGAGCACCGAGACTGTTGCGCACTTCATTCGTTCCGGAGGATAAGCAGATGGTGGGGATGAAAATGCTCTCTGAAACGTGCAGCTTTTGTTGATCTTGATTTGCAAACCGCCATTTCCAAACACATCCACACGCCAGATTCTTTCACCTCTGCCGACACCAGCGATAAAGGGTACGGTCACACATATACCGGTTTGAACGGTTTGACGTTATGAACATTTACAAAATTTCTGGCGTCCTGAAACCATTACCAACAACGATGGTGGCTCTCAGCAGCATCTGCAGTTACTGTTGCACGCGCTGCAGGCCACTTCTGTAGTCGGTATTCGTTTTAAGAAGCCAGAAAGTTCGATAATGCTGAAAACGCTTAAAAGCTCGAGACGCTTGCTGTGTGGAAGTAGCCGATGGCTGCGTGTCCAGTTTCGCTTCAGTAACTCCAGCCTAACTCAATGCTTCGCCACATGGTTCTGTTTATTTCTTTCTCTACTTTCTGTGTTTGCTTCATTTCCTGTTTAAACATCTATGTTTGCTTCTTTTCTTGTTTAAACGTTTCAGAGCGTTTCGAGTAATGATGTTTGATTTGATTAATATGGATCGAGCTGCGGTTTTTTGTTTTGTTTTTTGAGGGCGAAAAATGAGTGTGTCATTAGAAAGAAAAAACCCCTCAAGTAGCTGCTTGCCACAGTGGTCTGACAGGAGCCTGTCAGTTTATATGCCATAGTAGAAGATCTGTGAGGACGGCAGGACCTCAGCAGAAAAACAACACATACATCGATGCCTTACCCGGGGCTCGAACCCAGATCCCGTAGAGCGGAACAATATTGAGAAGGGCCTCTCTAAACAACTGACAAATGTGAGCCCTTCATGGAGAGAGACAGATGTCTATTCAAGCTCACTGATATCTTTTTTCTCACCGGGGGCAGAAGATGGGCAAAGTGGGAAGAAAGTACAACTTAACAAGGCGTATAATGATTATGAACCTGGGAGATATTATCCTCCCAGGTCCAGAATTGGGACATCTTGGATCTGGGAGTTGTAGATGAGCAGTTGATGGAGCAAGGCGTATTTGATAAGAAAGGGTATGGGTTGGGTTGTTTTACTTCTGAGCAGCGCTTTTTTTGCACACAATGAGCTAAATGACTAGGTCACAAGGACCCCGAGGTCTCAGAAAAGGTTAAGGGAGTAGACCCACTGGACAGCTGTTAGGAGACAGATGGTAGCCTCCTGTCAAGGCCATCCAGCATGATGACTCTCCCGACAAGGGGCCATGGCTTGCACGTGCTGATGGATGTTGGTCCTTTTAAGCCCAATGGTGTCCCCTACTTACCGAGGGTAGAACTGTATAGTGGAACGCCTACTGACCGAAGGTTTTTTTTGAGGAGATAAATCTCAAAGCTGGCCTCGCGGGAACTGCAGATTATGAGCCTGGTGCACTTCTGACTGAGACATCCCTGCCCCAGTGTGGGGTGGGTTGTTTTATCTTTGAGCAGGGATTTTGTGCACACATGGAGCGGGGAGGCTCAGTTGGTAGTATGTCAGGTTACTAATCTGCAATTCTCAGGTTCGGGTTCTATCTGGGCAAGTATAGAGATTTTTCTGTGCTAAACTTCCCGCCCTGCCCACAGTGAATAAGGGTCATTGTTGAGCTTAAAAAGGCCACCGTCCAATTGGATGCGACGTTAAACAGTGGTCCCGTGTGTGGGAGAGCCACACCCCACTGACGTTAAATAACACGCTGGATGGCGTTGATGGGCGGCTGGCACACTTTTCCCAACAGCTGGCCAATCGGTCGTGTCACCCAACCATCCATGAAACCACGAGAGCTTCCAACTTAGCCATTTCTCCCAAATATTTGATATTAAACTAGCGTATGTCATGTTTTTTAAAAGAGCTCGAATTTACCCCTTAAAAAACACAAGACATTCAGCACAAATTATGTACAGAACTGCAATATAAATTTAGACCATAATGCTACCCAACCATATTGGCAACAAATCCTCCACATGGTTCAAAATTCGAAAGATCCAATATTCCAGATTTAGACAACAATGGGGTAATTATATATTTTCGATATATAGATAAATTCCATTCATCCGTTGCTTCGCAGACTTAGGAAACTGACAATAAGTCTGCGAAGCAGCGGATGAATCGAATTAGTAGTTGAGGTTAGCCTCAACCAACACACGAAGGTGGCTTTTGGTGCCATCCATAAGACGTAGTACTGTTCTGTATAGTGGAACGCTGGATGGCATCATTCACTCATACTCAAGCATGGAGGTAGGAAGATAAGGAGACGCCCTAAAGCGCTTTCCCTGTGGAAGGAAAATGATGCTTACGCAGCATTGCGGTAGCCATGTTGTTGCATTCAAAACAAACCGTCTGCCGCTGCAATCAAGCCTACTTACACTCAGTTTTACTGTGCGATTCGTGCAGCCGTAAACTGAACAGGCTGCCAAAATACAAATATCAACAAAAATTATTATAGATGAGTTAGTATAAAGATTAGTATAAAGGTATTAGTATAAACTACTGATCAATGGGGGCGGGTGTGGCTCAGTCGGTAGCGCGCCAGACTAGTAATCTGTAGTTCCCAGGTTCGAGTCCCAGCTGGGTCAGCGTTGAGATTTATCTCCGCAAAACTCCCCGCCCTGCCCACGGTCAGTAGGGGACACCGATGGGCTTGGAAAGGCCGTCGTCCGTCGGATGGGACGTTAAGCCGTGGCCCCGTGTGCGGGAGAGCCATACCCTGTGCACGTTAAAGAACACGCTGGATGGCCTTGACGGGAGGCTACCATCTGTCTCCCAACAGCTGTTCCAGTGGGTCCCCTCCCCCAACCTTCTCTGAGCCTTCGGGGTCCATGTGACCTGGCCATTTAGCCCATGGTGTGCAAAAAAGTGCCGCTCAGAGGTAAAACAACCAACCAACCAACTGATCAATGTTTTGAATAGAACAACATGGCTGCCGTAGCATCATTTTCAAGTGCTTAGGGCTCCTCCTCTTATCTTCCTACCTCCATGAACTCAAGCACACAGTGAGTAGTGTCAGATTAGCGCACAAGGGTATGAGGAGCTCATCAGGGGCTTCGACCTTTATGGGTCGAAATTCGTTTTTTTTCCAACATTTAATTTACCAAATATTTCACAATCAGTATCATTTACTACTTACGCACACATCTCGCGTTTTTAGTTAGGTTTATACCAAACTTAAGGTGACTTTTGTTAAATACACTACAAAAAAGATATTTATTTTTGTTTATCATACATATTAAATTTTCTATTTATGCATCTGTGTAATATTTAATTTTTCTAGCCGTCCCATGGCCGAGAGGTTAGCGCGCTTTGCTACTGATCTAAGGGACCTGAGTTCGAGCCCCGGATAAGGCATGGATGTGTGTGTGTGTGTTGTTTTTCTGCTGAGGTCCTGCCGTCCTCACAGACCTTCTACTCTGGCATATGAATTGACAGGCTTTTTGTGGCAAGCAGCTGCTTGAGGGGGGTATTTATTTATATTTATTTAACTACTGTATATAGTTTTACCTTTTGAAAATGGTAAACATTTTTGTCGAATGAGCCCCCCCCCCCTCTCGAACAATTGACGCCGCTCCAAATCTTTTGCATTTGGGGACTTCAGATACCTTTATTGGACACTGATAAATGGGCTATATGACCTGGTCATAAGTAACTCAAAAGCCCAGATAAGGTTGTCCAATGGACAGCTGCTAGGAGACAGATGGAAGTCTCCTGTCAAGGTCATCCAGCTTGTTCTTTATCGTGCATAGGGCATATGGCTCTCATACACACTGGCCCACGGCTTAGCATCCTATGTAATGGTTTTCTCATGTCTAACGGTGTCCTCTTTTTCACTGAGGGCAGGATGGAGTTTAGTGGAAATAAAACTTAAATTTGGCACTGTTGGGACTCGAACTTGAGAACATCTAATTAAGAACCTGGCCCACTACCAACTGAACCAAGTCCTACCCCAACTAACTAAGAGTTGTTGATGAGTTGCTTGATCTGTGAGCAGCACTTTTTTTGTACACTATGGTCTAAATGGCCAGGTCGCAAGGACCCCCAATAGTTCAGAGTTGGGTAAGGGAAAAAATCCACTGAACAGTTAGGTTGGGTTGGGTTGTTTTACCTCTGAGCGGCACTTTTTTGCACACCATGGGCTAAATGGCCAGGTCACAAGGACGCCGAAGGCTCAGAGAAGTGTAGGGGAGGAAACCCACTGGAACAGCTGTTGGGAGACAGATGGTAGCCTCCCGTCAAGGCCATTCAGAGTATTCTTTAACGTGCACAGGGTATGGCTCTCCCGCACACGGGGCCAAGGCTTAACGTCCCATCCCAAGGACGGCGGCCTATCCAAACCCATCGTTGTCCCCTATTGACCGTGGGCAGGGCAGGGAGTTTTTCGGAGATAAATCTCAGTGCTGACCCAGCTGGGACTCGAACCTGGGAACTACAGATTACGAGCCGGGCGCGCTATCGACTGAGCACCCCCCCCCCCCCCCTTGTTAGGTAACCTCCCATTGGAGGCCTCCCGTCAAAGCCATCCAGCATGTTCTTTAATGAGCAGAGAATATGGTTCTCCAGTAGTAGGATCACGGCTTAATGTCCACTGTGGCGGATGGTGGCCTTTCCAAACCGTCTGCATCCCCTTTCTCAGCGAGTGCAAATGGGAATTAAAATTCCCAATGTAGGCAAGGTTGAAACTCGAACTAAGGAAATGCAGATTACGAGCCTGCCAAGGATACTTTGGCAAATAAAGTAATTAAACATATCTTGTAATTGGGAGGCGTGGGTTCGAGTCCTACTCACGGCAGAACTTTTTTTTCATCTAAGTACTTCTTTAAAATCACTTGAACTTTAGGTATTCCATATGTAAATATCACTGCTTTTATGAGTACAATGGTCGCTATGGGTTGGGTTGTTTTACCTCTGAGCGGCACTTTTTTGCACACCATGGGCTAAATGGCCAGGTCACAAGGACCCCGAAGGCTCAGAGAAGGTTGGGGGAGGGGACCCACTGGAACAGCTGTTGGGAGACAGATGGTAGCCTCCCGTCAAGGCCATCCAGCGTGTTCTTTAACGTGCACAGGGTATGGCTCTCCCGCACACGGGGACACGGCTTAACGTCCCATCCGACGGACGACGGCCTTTCCAAGCCCATCGGTGTCCCCTACTGACCGTGGGCAGGGCGGGGAATTTTGCGGAGATAAATCTCAACGCTGACCCAGCTGGGACTCGAACCTGGCGCGCTACCGACTGAGCCACCCCCGCCCCATGGTCGCTATGAGTAGCGAGCAAAGCCTTAATTATACGAAGGTGACTTTGGCCTTTCCCGCTAGCAACTGAACCACCCCATTACCTGCCCTGATGTGTCCCTGTCCCAAGGAAACCTGCGCTTCGATATCAAGAAGTATTTTAAAAGCATAGTGCTGTTATAACTGTTTCCAATTAATCACTAGTTAGAACTGGGCTTCGCCAACTCAAACAAAAGAGAGGAAATTTGATAATGTGTGGAGTTCGGTGATGATTTTCAAGTACAAAAGTTAAAAGTTTGACTTATAAACTAGAAGATTAAGTGAATTGAAATGGTTGGTTCATGTTTTTTTGGTTTCATTAAACTTTCGGTCAAGATCTAAGGAAATAAATTGCGTTATTTGCTTTTAAAAAACTTTTTTCCAAATCTGTAATTTTCTAAATCTGATAATAACATTATCATCATACAATGACCAAAGACCAACCTATAACTCTCAATCGCAATATTCCGTGCAAATACTGTGCTGATACTTTTTCAACCTTCAAACTGTGTATGAAAAAGGAACACAGAAAGAGATAGTCCTGGGATAGGACCCTCTAATGTGAGTGGTCTCAAAATTTATATATGTGCTTTGTTAGGAACAGGGCCGGATCGAGGGGGGAGGATGGCAAGGAGGCCTTGCCCTTTCAGACTGCTAATAAGGATAAAAGAGGCAAAATATTATGAAATTTACGCATATTTCATGCATTTTTCAAGAAATTTTCTGAATTAACGATTCAATTAATTGTAAAAACGAAAGAGAAATGTTATATTGCAAAAAAAAACCAGTTTCTTGGCTCACCATTTTACATTTGTCCGGCTCGCTTCTGTTTCTCGCCCATTCCCATCGATATTTTCCTAGATCCGGGTCTAGTTAGGACTATAAGACATTATTTGTACATATGATTATAAGTCTAGGTAAAAAATATGTGGTAAAGACAATTGGCCTGTAAATGGTAGCTAGGCGTAAACTGGAAGGAGAGCTGTGTACCAATCCCTAGTGATGATGCACAGAACCGGCCAGGTCTAGCACCTAATGTCCGACCCCGCCTTCTCGTGGTACAGGCCGTTAGTATCTTTCAAAAGAGATATTCTCTTTTGGAAAAGAACGGAAGGGGAGGGCTGCCAGACTAGTGTGGCCTACTGATCTGGTCATCTATGGCCACTTTTTTCTTTTTTTTTCAAACCTGCTGAGGAGTGGTCAACTTCACAGGGTCCTGGTGCTGACCATTTATACCTACTAGACTGGACTTGTTTATGGATTTGAGCTTGATTATGGATCCTATACTTGCTGCACTGGTGGGCCTCTGTTGAGGGAGAATCTGCTGCTGTGTTTTCTGTTTGCTTCTGGGTTGCCAGCCCTAAGTGAACAGAGGCATGGGATACCTTATATCAGCTGGTTGATAATCCTAATCAGTGGCCATCGCAGGTACCTGAACCTTACTTAGCTAGTTGGGCATCGTCAAGCCTAAACTAGAGTAATGTGTCTCAGGCAGGCCATATGGCTCTTGAAAAAGTCCACTTGAAAAGGTGGTGCCTGAAGTTCCTACCAGCATCGGTGACTTCAGCCTTTAGTGGAGGAGGAACAGGTCTTTGCCCCATGCCTGCGATCAGGGGGCTGTTTGATATTGTTGGCCCTACCAATCTCAATAAACCTAATTTCTTTGAAAATCCTACTAATCATTTTCTCTCTGCAGGAACGTGGAACGTGAGGACATTACATAGAGATTATTCTCTTGATGTCCTCATGCAGGAATTCCAGCGCTATAACCTAGATATTCTAGGCTTGCAAGAGACCAGATGGACAGGTAAAGGTGAGATACTTAAAAATAACTTTAAATTTCTCTTTACAGGGAGGGAGGATGGAAAGCATCACCAAGGCGTGGGTCTGCTGCTCAGCAGATATGCTAGTGATGCTCTTCTAGGATATGAGTGCATGAATGAAAGGTTTCTTACAGCAAAATTTCAGAGAAGCATTAAAGACTTGAATGTTATCTGCTGTTATGTCCCCACTGAGGATGCTGATGAGGATGAGAAGGATAGGTTTTACGGACAACTTCAGGATATTTAGAATTTTGTCAAGAAAGGAGATATTACCCTTGTTCTAGGTGACTTCAATGCAAAAGTTGGTACTGATTCTAACCTTTGGGAAGGAGTGATAGGCCCTTTTGGTATTGGTAGCTGCAATGGCAATGGGCAACGTCTCCTACAGGTAAGTAAACTCAATGGTTTCAGAATAACTAACACTTATTACAAACACCGCGACATACATAAATACACATGGGTTTCACCTGATTGGCTGCATAGGAATATGATTGATTATATATTAATTAACAGCAAATGGGCTAATTCTGTTAGAAATAGCAGGGCATATAGGGGAGCTGAAATTGGATCTGACCATTACCTTGTTAAAAGTGTCTTGCAACTGAAACATAAAAAGTGTTGTGCTAAATTTAAAAAAAATACCTTTAATACTGAAGCTCTGAAAGACCCAGTTATAGCTAAAGCTTACCATGATAGGTTACTTAGTCATTATGACAGTCATGTTTTGTTTAATACTGAAGTTGAGAAAGAATGGGGCCATTTTAAACAGGCCTTTTTGGAAATTAGCAGTACTCTTTTAGGAAAAAAGGAGCAGATTAACCAGAACTATTTAAGTGATAAGGCACTTGAGCTTATTTCAGAAAGAAGGAACTGCAGGAATGTCCTTAATCAGTACCCTACTAGTCCTAATAGAAAGGATTACAGAGAGCTAAATAAACGTGTAAAGGAACAGTTAGCTACAGATAAAAATCTTTGGCTTGATGACTTGGCTGACAAAGCTGAGGAAGCAGTTAGGCAGCACAACAGCAGAGAGATGTACCAGATAGTTAATGTTTTATGTGGTAGAAAACGGACAGGCATACAAGGATTGCAGGATAAACAAGGTAAGGTTATAGAAGGGGAGGATTCTGTCATGGCTAGGTGGGCTGAGCATTTCAGTGATGTCCTAAACAATGTGGTTAGTTCTACTCCCATTGTTTGTAATCATGGTAGATGCATTGGTGGCTTTAATGTTGGCCCTATAACACAATCTGAAGTTATTTTGGTTATTTCTAAACTTAAACTTCATAAATCCCAGGGGCAGATGAAATTACTACAGAAATGCTCACAGCTGGGAATGTTTCGGTTACCACTTGGATGACTGAAATTTTGAATAACTTTTGTGATAAAGGCATGGTTCCTAAAGATTTTACCAGAGCTATTAGTATCTCTATTTTCAAAAAAGGTGATCGCAGTTCTTGTGATAACTGTAGGGGTATCAGCCTAATCTCTGTTCCAGGTAAAGTTATTTCCATGATTGTGCTTAATAGAATTAAGAATCTGGTTGACGGGAAATTGCGTGATGAGCAATGTGGATTCAGAAGTGGTAGGGGATGTGTAGATCAGATATTTTCACTTAGGCAGATTCTTGAGAAATGTTTAGAGTTTCAGAAACCTTTGGTTGCTAGCTTTGTTGATTTCAAAAAGGCTTTCGACTCTGTTGATCGTCATAATTTGTGGTTGATTGCGAGATCATATGGTATACCACACAAGTTAGTTAACATAATGAAAGCGCTCTATAGTAACACTGAGTCGTGTGTGAGAGTTGGTAAGTCTTGTAGCAATTGGTTCAGCATTACTTCTGGTGTTCGACAAGGGTGCATTTTGTCTCCTTTTCTCTTTAGTTTGGTTGTTGATATGTTATACGAAATTCACTTCAAGGTAAAGATTTTGCCCTTAAATGGTCTGGAGATACTAAAATTTCTGATTTAGATTATGCTGATGATTTAGCCCTTTTCGCAAATGATGTTGATGAGATGAACTCTTTCATTCGAGCTGTTGATGAGACTGGTAGTAGAGTAGGTTTGGTTATAAACAAAGAGAAAACTAAAGTGATGAAAATTGGTGAGGGTCAGGCAGGTTGTGATTCAGTTCATGTGAATGGTTGCAGTCTTGAGCAGGTGTCATAGTTTAATTACCTTGGGAGCTATGTAACAAATACTGGTGATGTGCGGCATAAGATTAACAGACGAATAGGGATTGGTGCCGGGACTTTTAAGAATCTATGGAGATTGTGGGAAATAGGCCTATACACCTAAAGACTAAAATTAGACTGTATAATAGTTTGGTTCTTTCTAGGGTTAGTTATGGTAGTGAAACTTGGACGCTGTGTAAACAAGATAACAGTATCTTGTTTACACAGCGTCCAAGTACCAGCGTCCAGCGTCCAACAGTATCTTGGGTATTAGGTGCTTTAACTTTGTAACTAATGATGAGGTTAGGCAAAGGAGTCTGCAACCTCCTTTAAGCAGCATATTGTGCAGAGAGAGACTACGCTGGTTTGGCCATGTTGCCCGTATGGATAATTATAGATTGGCGAATAGGGTTATGAACATTGTGCCTAGAGGCCTCAGAAGGAGGGGGAGACCTAGGATGCGGTGGGCAGACAATGTCAAACAGGACCTAGTTAGAATTGGTGTGCAGTGGCCGGATGCAGCAGATTTAGCTCAGGAGAGATATGCTTGGAGAATTAAACTGCGCGGTCTGGTTGCACCTCCGTAGCCCATGGCTGCTTGAGGATGATGATGATGATGATGATGATGAAAGACAATTAAATATGGTTCAGATACAGAACGTTACAGAGATATTGACCAAAAGGCAGAATATGCATTTTAGTAGTTTGACATTAAATATTATGAAACATTAAAAAATAATCACCATGTTAAAAAAACACAGCTTGAAGCTAAATATTAGTAAAAAATTTTAGAATTTCGAAATTTATTTTGAAACTCTCCATATTACAATGAGTCACTCCCATTCTTTAGAGAGGTCCTATGCAGACGGTGGTCCATTGCAGACTAGTTTCGATTTGACAGTGTTTGGCACGCCCCTAGGCTTCAACAGTATACGCAATAATGCTTTCGCAAAGTAACAGTGAAAAGTTCATGTTGTTTGCGAAACATCAGCAAGAAACAGCAGTTATTGCGTTGCTGAAGTATTATTTCGTGAGAGGGCCCAGACTATGAAAAGAGTTGCAAGACCCAGTTTTCTTTGTATATCTACTACTAAAGAACAGAAGATGAAGGATAGGAGGAATGGTAAGATTAAGGAGAAGATAACGAAGGTTTCTTAACCCACATATTTTTTTCGGCGTTATAAAAAAAAATTAATGATAATTATGAAATCAATGGATAGTTCTTTTGATTTAAAAATATAAATATGGGAAAAATTATTATTTTCTTACATTTAGCATTTTTTTTACTATAATATCCTAAATTCAAATGCCGCCTTTCGCATATTTGCTGCCTCTCTAGGAATAGGTAAAAGAGCTTTTGTCTACCCTCCTCGGAAGACGTCGATAAATATTCGACCCTACATTTTTAGAAATTTTGCTAGCCACACTAATTTCTAGGAATAATTCCCTTAAATATCGCTATTCTTCTGTTTTCAAAATGATGCTAATTCGTTCACTAACCATTAGACTACTCTATGGGGAGGGAATTTTGAAAAAAAAAAGTTACATTACTTGATGAGAAATATTAGTGTTGCATATCGCTCCATGACGTAGATTAAATAAATGTTGGCGGTTGGTCTCTATTTAATCACGGATTCTACTAATCAATAGGTTCTACTTCTCGAGAAAAGTATTTTAATATGGACTGTATCTTTGCCTTCATGACCGACTATAGCACTGCAACGATGCAGTCAATGTCTGCACATTAAGCTTCATATTCATTTACAATTTTATTTATTATATTTATTACATTTGATCCCGAATGATTTATTTACAATTGATCCCGAATTAATTTGGAAAACAGTCAATAGCATTTCTCGATTAGGTGTAGAAGTATTAGTGCACTCTACTCTTCTCAGGAACAACAGTTATTAGTGCTTTTAGGACAATTGAGGTAGAATTAGATGGGCATGCTTTATCAACATTTTTGTTTCTTTAGACACAATCAAAAGTTACATTAAAATATTAAATTCAGATTTAATTTCCTAAATTATGATTATTAGTTTGTTGGGCGCGTATGTATTCAGTTTATGATTAGGGTGGCCTAATGGTTAAATAAGACTTCTACGTGAAGGTATACCACTCCTTAAGCTTGCTGTTGACGGGTTTCAAGAAGTATCGGAAGACCTTTTTAATTCGACACAGGTGAAAAACATCGCACATACAAACTCATACAAAAGTCGGCTCAGGATATTCCAAACCTCCTTGACAAAATTATTCAATGGTGCCATTTTTTTTGTTAATAATGATAAGAAAAATAAGAAACGTAATAAATTACTCCTCAGGTAAACCACTTGTCACGGAGATCTGACAATAGCTTGTCGGAATGCGTTAACGAAATCAGAGTAGCTAAACGTATTTTAAATAAAAGTCCCACATTTAGTTAAATTAAAAAAAAAATTTCTTGTAAACGCGATGTTAGCGCCCTCTGTAAATGGAGAAATTAATTATTGATGGTGTTCAATATATATATAATTCTCCATCTCAAATACAAAATCAACGAATTTAGACGCAACTAGTATTGGGAGTGTTTATGAGGTTTATTCAGGGACTTCTATGTTACAGTCTTACACCTTCTTTTAGTATCAAGCAGGAAATTTCTCCATCCCAAACGCAAAATAATTTAATTAACCGCCAGTTAAGGGATGAATGGAAAGCAGGCTGTGGTAAGGTCCAGAGTAGGTAGTATGTATAAATTGGGAATGGATTTTTTTTTTTACGAGACTAATATAAAATGGGCGGCATCTTTTTGTTTTTCATGTGCGTTGGATATTTTGCTTTCCACGAGAAGAGCATCTTCTGCTTTCTTTATGCAGCATTTCGCTTTCTTTACGCGGTGGCCTCATTTGCTATCTATGCAGATGGCATCTTTGCTGTTTTAACGCTAATAGCATCTATTGCCAGCACGCTGAGTGCATTTTTGCTTTTTTTACGCGGGCGGCAACTTTTGATCTTAAGCGGACGGTTTTTGCTGTTTTAACGCTTATTTGACCAATCGCTAGCACGCGGACTGCATTTTTGTTCTTTATAGGCGGGCAGAATCTGTTGATGTTTGAAGCGGATGGCATTCTTGCTGTTTTTACGTATAGTGCATCTTTTGCCACTACGTGGATTGCATCTTACTAGCACGCGGACTACATCTTTTACTAGAACGCGGATCCCATCATTTGCTAGAAGATGGATTGCATCATTTGCTAGCAGACGGATCGCATCATTTGCTAGCACGTGGATTGCTTTTTTTCCTTTGCACCTGAACTGTATCTTTTGTTTTGCACTTGAATACGCGGTATACAAACTCATACAAAAGTCGGCTCAGGATATTCCAAACCTCCTTGACAAAATTATTCAATGGTGCCATTTTTTTTGTTACTAATGATAAGAAAAATAAGATCGTAATAAATTACTCCTCAGGTAAACCACTTGCTACGGAGATCTGACAATAGCTTGTCGGTATGCGTTAACGAAATCAGAGTAGCTAAACGTATTTTAAATAAAAGTCCCACATTTAGTTAAATTTAAAAAAAAAATTTCTTGTAAACGCGGTGTTAGCGCCCTCTGTATATGGAGAAATTTATTATTGATGGTGCAGACGCAGCCCAGTTCTACTGGTTTTGATCCTTGCTATCTTTGCGTCTTTTTTAGAACAATTGTAATTTGTAAAGTTTACAACGGTTCCACAGCAATATCTTTAATAATTTGGAATATTTTAAACATTAACCTGATTATAAAACTCGGGTCCCGAATTCTCTTTTTGATTACTTCGTTTGCCCGATGTCTGAACCGGTCCATCATACATAATACAATTTTTTATTTGTTTCTGTATTGTTTTGAAGATATGTGTGTGGTCAGACATATATCATATTTTTAAAAGTCTTTTTTTAGGGAATTTAATTATAATTTGCACTAATTAATATACGTATCGTTAATATTCATACAATATTCACAACAGGTCATTAGGTCTACTTGTACATGAATCAGTAATTTACTAACATATAAATAACATAAATGGGACATAAAATTTCCTAGGTCTTTTGATGAATTGAAATTCTGGTAGGTAGCAGAGTTGGATCTATGGGAAGGCAACCCAGTTCCCCTCTACATGTAGGGGTTTGCAAGGAAGATTCGAACTCGTTAATGCTCTGTTTGGTAGCAGGCAGAAAATTTCTCCATCTGAAATGCAAAATCAATGAATTCACAGGCAACTAGTA
Source organism: Ryuthela nishihirai (assembly GCA_038380435.1). Lineage (NCBI taxonomy): Eukaryota > Metazoa > Arthropoda > Arachnida > Araneae > Heptathelidae > Ryuthela > Ryuthela nishihirai. The sequence continues at coordinate 47,345,943 of JAWZYU010000024.1, read as the reverse complement.
TTGGGAGGGTTTATGAGGTTTTTTCAGGGACTTCTATGTTACAGTCTTACACCTTCTGTTTAGTATCAAGCAGGACATTTCTCCATCCCAAATGCAAAATAATTTAATTAATCGCCAGTTAAGGGATGAATGGAAATCAGGCTGTGGTAAGGTCCAGAGTAGGTAGTATGAATCGATTGGGAATGGATTTTTTTTTTACAAAACTAATATATAATGGGCGGCATCTTTTTGTTTTTCATGTGCGTTGTATCTTTTGCTTTCCACGCGAACAGCATTTTCTGCTCTCTTTATGCAGCATTTCGTTTTCATTACGCGAAAGGTATCTGTTTTTTTGCTTTGTTTCGCGGGCGGTACATTTTTTGGCTTTCTTTACGCATTGGCATCATTTGCTGTCTATGCGGATGGCATCTTTGCCGTTTTAACGCTAATAGCATCTATTGCCAGCACGCTGAGTGCATTTTTGCTTTTTTTACGCGGGCGGTAACTTTTGATCTTAAACGGACAGTTTTTGCTGTTTTAACGCTTATTTGACCAATCGCTAGCACGCGGACTGCATTTTTGTTCTTTATAGGCGGGCAGCATCTATTGATGTTTGAAGCGGATGGCATTCTTGCTGTTTTTACGTATAGTGCATCTTTTGTCACCACGTGGATTGCATCTTACTAGCACGCGGACCCCATCATTTGGTAGAAGACGGATTGCATCATTTACTAGCACGTGGGTTGCTTTTTTTTTTTACTTTGCACGTGAACTGCATCTTTTGTTTTGCACGTGAATTGAAACTTTTTGCTTTTTTGACGCGGTGTTTTTTGTGTTTCACAAATGCGATATCATTTATTTTGCAAATGAGAGAAATTTTTTGTTTTCCACACGTAACTCTAAAACTCAGGCTAGTGAAATGTCGTTTTGCAGAGACTTTGATAGTAGTGAATTTTCATATTGATATACAAATAACTGCTTCAATTTAAAGCGTTTATAAGCAAAGATGCTAATTAACAGTATGCAGAGCTGCTTATAAGACAGAATTATGTAGAGCAATTTATAAATTAGTGTGTTTAGTGGAATTTAAAAATAAAGAATTATGAAATTTTATAATAAAAGATATTTTTGGTTGTAATCTTTTGCTTATTCAAAGTTTATATGTCTGTGGGATTAAGAACTTTTTGATAATATTACATACAAAATATTTGACACGAAATATTTATTTACAAAGCAAGTGGGTTATTTAGAACAACCAAAATTCTAAACAATTACGTACGGAAATCGAGAGAATATCAATAATTTTCGTGTCAGCTAGTTGATTGATTGGAACCCACTTGTATTGTGGGATCGAATCCCACTCACATTAAAACCTTATTTTTTTTCAGCTTATTATTTCATGAGTTCCATGTCTACAAGACACATCCTGCGATTCTCTACTACTGAATTATTGACTTAACGCCATGAGCTTGAGTGACAAATATCAAATTCCATCTGTAGGTGACAACACAGTTGTCCACTTCCCGGATAGATGGCGCCACTCTGCGAATCAAATAAAAATTTGGGAAAGCATAAAATACACCAGCTAAAGATATGAGTATTAGTCGAAGATGGAATAGTGGTTAGCATAACTGTCATATTCCAAGGAGACGTCGATTCGAATTCCACTCACGGTAAAACCTTATTATTTCATGAGTTCCATGTCTACAGGACACATCCTGTGATTCTTTACTACTGCAATAAATTTGTTTTTCATTATTTATGAAAATGATGACATAGATCATCATCTAGATCAGTGATTCCCAAACTTTTCTGGACTTTTAGAAGAGAACAAAAATTTCAACGCCCCCCTAGTCCATAATAGTTAATTTTATATGAAATAATAAAATATTGTTGCATATTATTTGTACGTAATTTATCTGTTTATTTATCTATTAAAAATCATAAAGGAGAAATTAATAAAACGACAACCAAATGTACAATAAAATTGTTTATTAAAATTTTAAAAATAAACACAGAATCAATAAGAAATAAAAAATAATGAGGTAAACACAAAATTAATAATAAATAAAAAAGTTAATGAGATAGTTGAGGCTAGTGGAGTGTTAACAATTTGTTAATGTCGGGTTCCAATTTCGTTAACATCAATCGCAAATCGCCACGTTCAGTGATGTGTAGTCTGTCCCACTTCTTTGACAGTAGCTACTGCACTGAATCCACGCTCAGCCATACAGGACGAAGGAAATGCGATTTAAAACTTCTGTACTATTGCCCACAATCCAGGGTAGAGAACTGGTATTGATTTTTGAAGCCAGAACTCTTGGTACTTTGTGATGTTACCTCTTCGGTTGTCTGTCTATTGGGATCACTTAGGAATGTCCCTCCGGTTCGATCGCAATACGCGACGGGTGAAAGAGTCTTTCAGAACAAAAAAACAACGATTTTATCACAATTGCAGGGACTCAATACTGAGGCTCCTCCCCAATAAATTGGTTGCACTCCAGCCTTTACTTAACTATAACAATTATTTATTGAACCTTCCAAACATGCTTGATAGACAAGGACATATGCTCAATTGCATAAAATTACATCACCAGCTTACTATGCCTGTTCAGCTGTATTCACCGAGCCCAATGCCGTTATTTCCAGTCGGCATGTACCAGCTTTACAATTTTACGTCTTCACGTGTTCGTCCTTTGACTGGCTCTCCTCCCTCGTCGTTGCCAACGCCCTTTTTCCCTTCTGTCTCTGCTTCGGCCATTTGGCAAGGCGGCAAGTACCCGGGGTTCAGAGTCACTTGTCAGCGGACGCTAGCCGTGGGTGACCTCCCTCCTCCGGACACTGCTACTTCAATTAACGTTCCAGATGCTGGGACAGAGGGCCTCCCACGTAGCATATGCCCTTTAGGTGAAATCCGAAATAACATACAAAACCCGAACAAAAAAAATATTTAAAAAGGCCTCTAGCCTGACAGTATCCATGTTTGAATTTTACCTTGAGTCCTTCGTTAGTCGTGAGTTCTAAGAGTTCCTCTTCCAAATTTGATGATTCTTCAGTATCTGTGTTTGCGAAAGAATCTAAAACTCAACTCGGTATATTCATGTTTAAAATATCTTGGAAGCGCTCCTTAAAATCAACACGAAGAACTTCCAAGTGTTGGCAGTAAGTAAGTAAATCTTCCGGTTTTGCAGAGACTGCTGATAATGTGGGAAAGTGGTTGTATTCACCTCTACCTAGATTTCGTTTGAATAGAAGAAGTTTTCCCGCAAAAGCAGCTATGACGTTTTTTGTTTTAATTAAATTCAACTCATCACCTTGCAATTGTAAATTAACTTGATTAAATATTTTAAACAGGTCTGTCAAATAAGCGTGTCATTTTTTGACGTAATCAGGTGTTCGCGCAATTTTTCGTCTCTGTCTTCAAGAAAGTCCAGTACTGAGTCAAATAGATTGAAAAAACGATTCAGACAAACACTTTTAGAGAGCCAACGTACTTCTGTGTGCAGCAGCAAGCGATTGTAATCTTCATCATTTTCATTACAAAGCTTACCAAATAATCGGTCATTCAATGAATTGCTTCTAATCTGATTGATTGCTTTAATAACGTAATGGAGCGACGTATGCAGACGTTCATTCAAATTTTTTGCAACCAAATGCTGACGATGAATAATACAATGTACAGCGAGTACATTTGGTACTGCTTGTTTCAAATGCGCTATGAAACCGTTATGACGCCCTGTCATTGCTGGAGCACCATCAGTAGCAGCAGACAAAATATTGCAAATAGGAATTTCTTTCTCTTGAAAAAACTTTTGCATGGTATTAAATATAGATTCTCCCTTTGTATCAGATTCCAAATTTTTAGCAAATAATAACTCTTCATGAATTTTTTCTTCTTTTATAAATCGTACATATGATAAGAGTAGAGCTTCGTTATTTGGTAGAGTTGATGCATCGAGTTGAATTGAAAATTTGCAAGTCTTTAAGTAATCACATAATGATATTTCAACGTCTTTTGCCATTTCATCTATTCTTCTTTGCACTGAATTTTTACTGAGAGGAATTTTTTTGATGATATCTGACGGTGTCTTATGATGAAGAACAGTTTTTAATATCTCTTTGACTGCCGGCAAAATTAAATCCTCGCCAATTGTGTGTGGTTTTCCTGCTTTTGCGATTAACAATGAAACGTTATATGAGGCTCGTAGTCCATCATCATCTTGTTTAGAAGACGACGCAAAAAGGTTTGACATAGTTGGCTGTTTTAAATATTGCTTTTCCAGTTCTTGAAAATAGGATAAATCTTTGTTCTTCTTATCAGCATGCATTTTATTTAAATGCTCTTGTAGCCTAGAAGGTTTCATAGCTTCATTTGAAAAAACTTTTCGGCAAATTAAACACATAGGTAATGATTGGTTTGTAGGAGAGTACGTAAATCCATATTTCACATACTCAATACTGTACTGCCGGCATTTCTTTTTAGATGTAGATTCAGACATTTTCAAATACAAATTAACTTCTCAACAGATTTATAGATAGTTATAAAAATAATGTTTATAATGACTTCTAACATTTATCACTCAAGACTATTTATCACGGCGAAGCACATAAAAATAATAAAACATTCCTAGAGCTATCGCTTTTATAAATTTGATTTTGTGCACTCATTAACTTGTATGGTTTGCGATGCCGGCGCACTTGCTCCGTAAACAAGTCATTTCAAGCTCCCATATTCTTGTCGAAACATGTTAAATTGCTTGAACCGTGTGTTTGCCTACCAACTTGCAAGGACTTGTCACCGTCAATCTATTCTAAACTAAAACAAATTAGGTATAGGTATACCTAATACTAATTTAAAAATGCTTATTAACGCGATAACAATAAGATAATTTACATAGCAAGATAAAATATTTATTCATGAAAACAGGTATTTTCAAAGTATTTTATTATATTAAAAATAATTATAAAAATAATATTAAATATAATAAATTTATTATTATTATTATATTATTATTGCATCAAGGTTGATTTGCCTATGAGGACGGACACACATGTCCAACATAATAAGCCTGATATAGTAGTGCATTATAAGGTATTGAATGAGATTACAATTATTGAAGTAGGAATAACATCTCAGGATAACCTGCAGACAGTAGAGGTTGAAAAGAGGAGGAAGTATGATCTGCTGGCTAATGAGTTGAGTCTAATTCAGAAGTGTAACCTTATGTTCTGACGTGGGATGGTATTGTAACTACGTACCATAAAGCATACTCAAAGCGACTTGGAGTGGGAAAATATATTGAAGCTTATATCCAATCTGTGATCTTGAAGAGAACTTTTGAGAGCATCTCAGTCGACTTCAGACGTACCAGTACGTTAGTAGGCGGTAGCAGGGAATTTATTGTCCAAGCTGCAGTTGAAAAGCTGTACATGACGGATGAGGTAGTGGATGACCAGAATCACCAGGAAGACACCACAGAATAGAAGAGATAAAAAGGTTGTCACAGAAAATTCCATTAAATTTATTTATTTATTTGACCGCCCCTCTTGACTGCCTCAACGCCCCCCATTTGCCTCTGGATCCGCTACCGCCCCCAATGGAACGCTCCAGCGCCCACTGGGGGGCGGTATCGCCACCGTTGGCAATCTATGATCTAGATAATGAACAGTAAATAAAAAAATAAATACGCCCTCAAGCAGGTGCTTGCCACAGAGGTCTAACAGAAGCCTGTAAGAATATATGCCATAGTAGAAGGTCTGTGAGGATGGCAGGACTTCAGCAGAAAAACAACAAAAACGTCCATGTCTTATCCGGGGCTCGAACCCAGGTCCTTCAGATCAGTAGCCATTTACCTTTAATGCAGTGAAAATAAGAATATACTGGTTAAAAGTGACATCCGGGCAGCGCCGGGTACGTTCAGCTAGTATTGCAATAAAAATCCAGTCTCTTGGCCCACCCGTTTATACTTTCCCGGTTCCCTTGAGTTTCTTGTCCCTTCCCCTCGATACTTTTTTAGATTCGGGCCTGGTTAAGACTATAAGACATTATTTGTACATAGGGTTATAAGTGTATGAAAAAATTTGTGGTCGAGATAATTAAAAATGGTTGAGATTCAGAGCGTTACAGAGATATTGACCAAATGATAGAATATGCATTTTAGCAGTTTGACATTAAATATTATGAAACATTAAAAAGTAATCACCATGTTAAAAAAACACAGCGTGAAGCTAAATATTAGTAAAAAATTTTAGAATTTCGAAATTTATTTTGAAACTCTCCATATTAAAATGAGTCACTCCCATTCTTTAGAGAGGTCCTGTGCAGACGGTGGTCCATTGCAGACTAGTTTCGATTTGACAGTGTTTGGCACGCCCCTAGGCCTCAACAGCATACGCAATAATGCTTTCGCAAAGTATTTTTACGTAACAGTGAAAAGTTCATGGTGTTTGGGAAACATCAGCAAGAAACAGCAGTTATTGTGTTGCTGAAGTATTATTTCGTGAGAGGGCCCAGACTATAAAAAGAGTTGCAAGACCCAGTTTTTCTTTGTATATCTACTACTAAAGAACAGAAGATGAAGGATAGGAGGAATGGTAAGATTAAGGAAAAGATAACGAAGGTTTCTTAGCCCACATATTTTTTCGGCGTTATAAAAAAAAATTACTGATAATTATGAAATCAATGGATAGTTCTTTTGATTTAAAAATATAAAAATGGGAAAAATTATTATTATCTTACATTTAGCTTTTTTTATTTACTATTATATACTAAATTCAAATGCCGCCTTTCGCATATTTGCTGCCTCTCTAGGAATAGGTAAAAGAGCTTTTGTCTACCCTCCTCGGAAGACGTCGATAAATATTCGACCCTCCATTTTTAGAAATTTTGCTAGCCACACTAATTTCTAGAAATAATTCCCTTAAATATCGCTATTCTTCTGTTTTCAAAATGATTCTAATTCATTCAGTAACCATTAGACTACTCTATGGGGAGGGAATTTTGAAAAAAAAAGTCATATTACTTGATGAGAAATATTAGTGTTGCATATCGCTCCATGACGTAGATTAAATAAATGTTGGCGGTTGGTCTCTATTTAATCACGGATTCTACTAATCAATAGGTTCTACTTCTCGAGAAAAGTATTTTAATATGGACTGTATCTTTGCCTTCATGACCGACTATAGCACTGCAACGATGCAGTCAATGTCTGCACATTAAGCTTCATATTCATTTACAAATCGTATTTGATCCCGAATTAATTTGGAAAATAGTCAATAGCATTTCTCGATTAGGTGTAAGTAGTGTCGTCCCATTATACCGTTCCCCCTTTGCACAGTGCTTTCCCCCCTATGACGTCACAAGCCACGCCCTATAACGCCACAAGCCACGCCCACTTCCGGTCACGCCCCTATGACGTAACATGACGTAGTCATTACATAATCATTACGTAACATGCCACGCCCCTTTATTAATAATTCCTCCCCTTTATTAAACCCCTTTCCCCCTCCCCCCTCAGTGGCGTCATCTGTTGACAGTTAGAAGTACTATTTTCCCAAAAACCCTTTATTTTCACTCTAATTTCTCGTTTTTGGACCCCCCGCTCGACCTACCTATATTTTAAGCTCTCCCCCTTATTAAAAACCCTCCTGGCGCCATCTGTTGACAGTGAGACGTACTATTTTCCCAAAAACCCCTTTATTTTAAGTCTAATTTCTCGTTTTTGGACCCCACGGTCGACCTACCTATATTTTAAGCCCTCCCCCTTATTAAAAAACCCTCCTGGCGCCATCTGTTGACAGGGAGAAGTACTATTTTCCCAAAAACCCCTTTATTTTAAGTCTAATTTCTCGTTTTCGGACCCTACGGTCGACCTACCTATATTTTAAGCCCTCCCCCTTATTAAAAACCCTCCTGGTGCCATCTGTTGACAGGGAGAAGTACTATTTTCCCAAAAAACCCTTTATTTTAAGTCTAATTTCTCGTTTTCGGATCCCACGGTCGACCTACCTATATTTTAAGCCCTCCCCCTTATGAAAAACCCTCTGGTTGACCATTTTAAGGCCCCACTCCTTCACTCGGCTGATGCAAGTCTCAGAATAATTGCATGGAACGATTGACTGGTCTTAGAATAATTGTACAGAAAGGAATGATACAAAATTCCTTAGTAATTAAACACTCATCAAAATTCCCACATTAAAAATCATCCTACAGTTGAAACTCATTTTACTCTTACTGTTTCCATAGAAAATACCATAGGGTGAAATTAATAATGGTTTAAATTATTCGTAGGGATGACATGTTAAATCTGCTTTTAGAACACACGTCTGCAGTGGAAAAATTTTCAAACTCCGTTAATCAACTCCCTAGTAATTAAGCACTGGTTAAAATATTCCTCACCTTTATTAAAATCATTCCACGGTCGAAATAAAAATCAGTTTTCTGTAGAGGCGTTTCACCGGAAAAAAAAAAATTCTTCCCTCGCTGGGTGGATTCCACAGGACTATGCCGTGTACTTGTTGTGGCTTAGATGCGTGTCGAACGGGTCAGACATTAACCTAGCAGTCTTTATAACTATCTTTTTCTATGTATTTCTTACACCAAAACCCGATAGTCCTTTCACATTAATATATATATTTTAAGTCCGTTTCAGTAACATTTATTTCTTTTAACTCCACGACTGTCGCTTACTAGATCTATCCACAGTAACTGTTTTTTAAAGGACTGTCCCGCAGAAAATGCCGATGTGTAAAAAATCTGATTTTATTCGTCGTGATGAAAAATGTTGAGGAGTGATAGGATCGACCTAATAGGCTCCGTGTTCGGATCCTCACCCCGGACAGCGTTTCACTGACGGATGGTTAAGTCCTACGAAAATAAAAAATTCCAAACGGGGGATCAAATTGACGAATGAATCTGTGCTGCTCCAAGCATTAGGCGCGCTGTCTTACATCGTGAAAACTCACTGGCACTCTTTATCGTGGATTTCGGACTCGATATTTTCCCCAAGTCCGGAGACGGTTCTCTGCACAACCCTTTATGATAGGTTTCAACGCACCCCATGTAGACTTTTGAAATGACACGTCCTAAACCTTCAAGAGTTGTGCGTATTAGTCTCCATCGGGTTGGTGCCGTCAGATATCTGTGTTTCCACGTAGTAACGCAACACCGAAGAAAAAACGTCTCTCCCATCGTTTGCGTGCGAGCGTATGTCTCATCACGCTGATGAAATCGGGTAAAAAATAACTTTTTTGTACGAGGTAGAATGTTATAGAAGAATGCTAAAAAACTTTCATCATGAATGCATATTAACGGAGTAGGGGAACATTAGTTTAAAACTTCGACTATAAAAATAATACATTGCTTCACGCACCTCCACTAATCCACTGAAATTATATTTGCAACGGGACTGATAGCCAAAATTTAGCAAACGAAACCGCTTAACTGACATATATGCTCTGATCGCGCCTACTGCTTACAAGAGAGACGACCTTCTAACCCGTTTCGATATCTTGTACACTCATCCCCATGTGATCTGACAAGACACAACAAGCGTGTGGTATGCAAAGGTCACGGGGACCAACGTGGAATGCGGCGTCTTTGAGAAGAGTGGCGGGTCCGTCCGAAAACCTAATGGGAAAGTTAAATAATTACTGTTTCCTCTCGAAATACAGAAGGAATTCTTCTGCTGATAGACGCACTTAAAAATAGGAATTTATGAAATTCAAAGGGAGATTGTTGTTTTTACATATTATCGGGATTACAATTAATACCGATTCCCTGCCCTTTAGGTTATGAAATATAACTGGAACCTTATTAGATCACTTAAAATTGAGTTGACACACCTTATGACCGACTCCTCGGAGAAGTGCTAAATCTATGTGGCGGAATACTAAAAATAGAATTCATACGTTTCCGTAAAAAACTTTAGTTCCAATATGAGTTAAAAGGTTATGGTTCGACTCAGGAAAAATAGGATTCGACCTCGGACATTAGAAAAGATGTGCGCCGTATAATTCCGTGGAAAAATGCGAAAATCTTTAGCAATATCTCAGGCGTCCTTTGTTAGGCGATAGTATTAACATCCTTATACGTTCTCACTTCAAGCTTGCTTTCTTTATCATAACCCTCGATGCTTGCGAAAATTATCAAAGATGAATAGAGGTCTGAATGTACAATCTTCGGAGTTCATTTTACTGTAGATGTCTAATTCTGGCAGGATCCCTCTCCACTTTTAAAATTTAGATCTTACGCCAAAACCCGATAGTCCTTTCATATACGTATTTTTATAACCCACGTATTTTAAGTCGGTTTTAATCAATACTTATTTCTTTCAACTCACTCCCTCGTGACTATTACTAGAAGAAGGGCTACCTCACAGTAGCAGCAAATAAAAAATCTGATTTTATTCGTCGTGATGAAAAATATTGAAGGTAATAGGGTCGACCTAAAAGATCCGTGTTCGGATCCTCACCCCGGATGGCTTTTAACAAAAGTCCTACGAAATAAAAAAAAAAAACTCCCCCGTTACGGGACGTTGTTTAAAAAAAACTTATTATGGCTGTGTCCTCAGTACATGATGCAAACTCTTTCCCAGGAAGTAACGCTATTCGATGTATCCCCGGGTTACATGCTTTTACAGGGTAAAGCCTGTGTGGCAGAATGTTAAAAGTAGAGTTCATACGTTTCCGTAAAGCTTAAGTTCCAACATGCGTTAAAGGAGTATGGTTCAACTCACTTTGAGAGGAGCAGTCGCTCGGACCAAAAGCCTGATGGGTCTCCCATTACATCGACAAACTACCTGTCCATAAGCTGAGTAAGCATTTAGAATGAAAGATTGAGTCTGCTTCACGACACAGATTCGTAAAACGCTCATTAATTATTTTGTGAGAGAAAGCATGCATAAAGTTCAAACACTAATACATCTTCCCTTTCTAATAAACCATACGATCAAAGTAGATAAATTGCAAGCATCATCGGATCTGATTCCGTATATCTGCTTACGACGAAAATCTCACAATAGCCTATTCAGTACTTTAACCTCCCGATACAGTATATGACTAGGTCGTTTAACTAAATTACGTGCATAAACGAAAATGTAAAGGGATATCTGTAAATTCGCACAACGGGATAGGTGAATATTTTCACAATTCTTTTGAAGGCAGAATAACTGTGACGAGAGAGAAAGTATAAAAATGCAGTGGGATGGCTGTAAAAACAACAGATTACAGCGCAAATACTGTAAGATAGAAAAAACGACTATTAACAAGTGTCATATAAGGAGCGACCGATAAAAGTCACACCGTAGCGGAAGGAGTAATACAGGAAAAATCATAAAATATTAACCCCCGCTCCCCCATGCTGGTAAATCACGGTCCATTGCGTACACACGGATGAATATCACAAAAATACTTTGCATATAGTAAAGAACCACCGAAGTTTGGAAATTTAAAATCTGAAAACTCACTGTATAGTATTTCCGTGAAAAGTCACCCCCCAGAATCGAGATCTAGCTCTGTCGCCAGTTATTCCAGCGTACTATCTCTTTTCAGCACGTTTGAATAAGTGCATGTGAAGGTGGCTAGCTGCATACACAAGCTTTTCGACAAAGATAGGATGTTTCACTACAATCTAACACGGAGATGTCTATTAAGTTATTTTTTCCTCCTATTTCTACACTAGTGTCGAAGTCTTAGAACAAGTGGTTCGGGTTAGCACACATTTTTGATATTATCTTGTTTGGCAATCTGAAAGAACACTGTCTGTGGAACATTACCCCCCTGCAAGCTAGTACTAATTACTTTACGATTCTGAGGGACGAAGGTTGTAATCGTTGGCAGATATTTTTCAGAAATATGTAATCAACCATAGTGTTCGGATATTTGATCCATAGTAAGGCATGAACGATGTTTACCTGCCATCAGCGACCCCTTCTACGGATCGTATGAGAGGTAATTGTTACGACAATTAGCTACGTGAAGTCGTGTTTATTTTTAAAAGCAAAGACACACTAATTACCGACTAGCTAGAGAACGATATATTAACCTGCTAAAGTTTGATTTTAACGATCAGATAGTGTATATATCATCACTTTTTTAGTTCATAATAATATTCCAACTTTTAAAGGAAATATTGTCTCGTTATAAGCGATTACATACAAAGAGATACACACTCTATACTTTAAATCTATAGAGACAACGATCACTATCCCAGGAACACATCTGTGAAATATCACCACATTTTTGTTTTTAACGTACGGTTGAATCGTTCTACGATGCTAGCTTTGGTTTCCCATCCCTTTCTTTTACACCCACCCGATATAAAACATTCGACCCAACATAGCTTGCTAGCTGTGCGAGGTCTTGATACAGAGAACAATATTAACACTTCTAAGGCTGACCTTAAAATCCCCGTTAACTATACAAAAGAAATCACATTGACAAAAATATCAGAGACATTCATATTTATTTACATTAAGGTCACATTAATATTTAGTTCGTACATACCAGTTCACCGTGCACCTCTTTTAGTACTGTTGCAAAGTTCAATTTAGACATAAACGCGACATTAGCAGGACGATTTAGTTCGATACATGATTCTTCCACAAAACTTACGGCAATATCAGTTAGATTAACGTTTCTTACCACTTCGGGGAAATAATCGTAAGCTGATTCAGCGTTTATGGTGAGGCACGAATGGCGAAGTTGACTCGGATGATCCACTTCACACCCGAAACAGTTCTTACGTAGCAGCGTAAACAGCTCTTTTCGGAGATCTGTTTTCAAAGTCCGCTTTAAACAGTCCATAAGCTTTACGAAATCACTGCTGTCTTGTTCAAGGGGTCGATCGTTAGATGGTGGGCTTCGAGGAAGATTTGCCGCTAATTCTACCTTCCGCACTGCATTCCAAAATTTACCGTTTTCAAACTTCAGAGCCATCAAACTGTAGGTGATTGGATCGCATAAATCTGTCAACCGCTGCCACTGTTCGACGCTGAGCCGAACCGATGACGAAAATACAAGTCCTCCGTCACGGGGGATGCTTTTTTTAATGACCACGCCGTGTCCACCTTTGAGCACGACGAGGCAAACCATAGCGTCCAGTTCATACTCGCCGTATTCGACATCTTCGAACGCTTCGACGATTGTAGACGCATACGAAACCAGTCCATGCCACTGCTCTTCAGACAGCATCACACCGTCCTTTGTAGGATATAGTTTTAACGAGTCATCACTCTGGAACACACGTATGTGCACTTTAGGATATGACCGATATTCACAAACGCTCGCAAACAAATCCGATCCGAGTTGAAACATATGGCTGTCATCATCTCTAACAGCAAGTCGCTTCGCAGGAAGATCACCATCGGTCAGGGAACGTTTAGCACAAGCCATAGCAAGTCGATACTGGAAAAAATAATGCCTTACAGCCCGTCGAAGGGTAATACTTATACCTTAAACCTGTGACGTGTCCCTGTAACTCCATCCCATTGGTCGAGATCTGGTAGATTTGCCATCTCTTAGTAAACATGATGACGTCTACAAATATTTACGAGCCTGTATAGACGTGCTTTCGAAATATGCATGTGGTGCTCCTTTAAAACGGAAATCGTGGGAGCTTTTGATCACAAAAACCTTTCAGAATATCTCTGAAATTACAAACAGATAAGGGGGGTTGAATTCATTAACAGAGTATTTCAAAAGTATCTTAAAAACACACTCATAATGAAACCAAAGCTAGCATCGTAGAACGATTCAACCGTACGTTAAAAACAAAAACGTGGTGATATTTCACAGGTGTGTTCCATGGAGGCGCCACTCAGGGGGAAAGGGGGGTGTTTTAATAAGGGGAGTGGCCTGTTACGTATTCATTACGTAATCATTACGTAACAGGCCACTCCCCTTATTAAAACACCCCCCTTTCCCCCTGAGTGGCGCCTCCATGGAACACACCTGTGAAATATCACCACGTTTTTGTTTTTAACGTACGGTTGAATCGTTCTACGATGGTAGCTTTGGTTTCATTATGAGTGTGTTTTTAAGATACTTTTGAAATACTCTGTTAATGAATTCAACCCCCCTTATCTGTTTGTAATTTCAGAGATATTCTGAAAGGTTTTTGTGATCAAAAGCTCCCACGATTTCCGTTTTAAAGGAGCACCACATGCATATTTCGAAAGCACGTCTATACAGGCTCGTAAATATTTGTAGACGTCATCATGTTTACTAAGAGATGGCAAATCTACCAGATCTCGACCAATGGGATGGAGTTACAGGGACACGTCACAGGTTTAAGGTATAAGTATTACCCTTCGACGGGCTGTAAGGCATTATTTTTTCCAGTATCGACTTGCTATGGCTTGTGCTAAACGTTCCCTGACCGATGGTGATCTTCCTGCGAAGCGACTTGCTGTTAGAGATGATGACAGCCATATGTTTCAACTCGGATCGGATTTGTTTGCGAGCGTTTGTGAATATCGGTCATATCCTAAAGTGCACATACGTGTGTTCCAGAGTGATGACTCGTTAAAACTATATCCTACAAAGGACGGTGTGATGCTGTCTGAAGAGCAGTGGCATGGACTGGTTTCGTATGCGTCTACAATCGTCGAAGCGTTCGAAGATGTCGAATACGGCGAGTATGAACTGGACGCTATGGTTTGCCTCGTCGTGCTCAAAGGTGGACACGGCGTGGTCATTAAAAAAAGCATCCCCCGTGACGGAGGACTTGTATTTTCGTCATCGGTTCGGCTCAGCGTCGAACAGTGGCAGCGGTTGACAGATTTATGCGATCCAATCACCTACAGTTTGATGGCTCTGAAGTTTGAAAACGGTAAATTTTGGAATGCAGTGCGGAAGGTAGAATTAGCGGCAAATCTTCCTCGAAGCCCACCATCTAACGATCGACCCCTTGAACAAGACAGCAGTGATTTCGTAAAGCTTATGGACTGTTTAAAGCGGACTTTGAAAACAGATCTCCGAAAAGAGCTGTTTACGCTGCTACGTAAGAACTGTTTCGGGTGTGAAGTGGATCATCCGAGTCAACTTCGCCATTCGTGCCTCACCATAAACGCTGAATCAGCTTACGATTATTTCCCCGAAGTGGTAAGAAACGTTAATCTAACTGATATTGCCGTAAGTTTTGTGGAAGAATCATGTATCGAACTAAATCGTCCTGCTAATGTCGCGTTTATGTCTAAATTGAACTTTGCAACAGTACTAAAAGAGGTGCACGGTGAACTGGTATGTACGAACTAAATATTAATGTGACCTTAATGTAAATAAATATGAATGTCTCTGATATTTTTGTCAATGTGATTTCTTTTGTATAGTTAACGGGGATTTTAAGGTCAGCCTTAGAAGTGTTAATATTGTTCTCTGTATCAAGACCTCGCACAGCTAGCAAGCTATGTTGGGTCGAATGTTTTATATCGGGTGGGTGTAAAAGAAAGGGATGGGAAACCAAAGCTAGCATCGTAGAACGATTCAACCGTACGTTAAAAACAAAAATGTGGTGATATTTCACAGATGTGTTCCTGGGATAGTGATCGTTGTCTCTATAGATTTAAAGTATAGAGTGTGTATCTCTTTGTATGTAATCGCTTATAACGAGACAATATTTCCTTTAAAAGTTGGAATATTATTATGAACTAAAAAAGTGATGATATATACACTATCTGATCGTTAAAATCAAACTTTAGCAGGTTAATATATCGTTCTCTAGCTAGTCGGTAATTAGTGTGTCTTTGCTTTTAAAAATAAACACGACTTCACGTAGCTAATTGTCGTAACAATTACCTCTCATACGATCCGTAGAAGGGGTCGCTGATGGCAGGTAAACATCGTTCATGCCTTACTATGGATCAAATATCCGAACACTATGGTTGATTACATATTTCTGAAAAATATCTGCCAACGATTACAACCTTCGTCCCTCAGAATCGTAAAGTAATTAGTACTAGCTTGCAGGGGGGTAATGTTCCACAGACAGTGTTCTTTCAGATTGCCAAACAAGATAATATCAAAAATGTGTGCTAACCCGAACCACTTGTTCTAAGACTTCGACACTAGTGTAGAAATAGGAGGAAAAAATAACTTAATAGACATCTCCGTGTTAGATTGTAGTGAAACATCCTATCTTTGTCGAAAAGCTTGTGTATGCAGCTAGCCACCTTCACATGCACTTATTCAAACGTGCTGAAAAGAGATAGTACGCTGGAATAACTGGCGACAGAGCTAGATCTCGATTCTGGGGGGTGACTTTTCACGGAAATACTATACAGTGAGTTTTCAGATTTTAAATTTCCAAACTTCGGTGGTTCTTTACTATATGCAAAGTATTTTTGTGATATTCATCCGTGTGTACGCAATGGACCGTGATTTACCAGCATGGGGGAGCGGGGGTTAATATTTTATGATTTTTCCTGTATTACTCCTTCCGCTACGGTGTGACTTTTATCGGCCGCTCCTTATATGACACTTGTTAATAGTCGTTTTTTCTATCTTACAGTATTTGCGCTGTAATCTGTTGTTTTTACAGCCATCCCACTGCATTTTTATACTTTCTCTCTCGTCACAGTTATTCTGCCTTCAAAAGAATTGTGAAAATATTCACCTATCCCGTTGTGCGAATTTACAGATATCCCTTTACATTTTCGTTTATGCACGTAATTTAGTTAAACGACCTAGTCATATACTGTATCGGGAGGTTAAAGTACTGAATAGGCTATTGTGAGATTTTCGTCGTAAGCAGATATACGGAATCAGATCCGATGATGCTTGCAATTTATCTACTTTGATCGTATGGTTTATTAGAAAGGGAAGATGTATTAGTGTTTGAACTTTATGCATGCTTTCTCTCACAAAATAATTAATGAGCGTTTTACGAATCTGTGTCGTGAAGCAGACTCAATCTTTCATTCTAAATGCTTACTCAGCTTATGGACAGGTAGTTTGTCGATGTAATGGGAGACCCATCAGGCTTTTGGTCCGAGCGACTGCTCCTCTCAAAGTGAGTTGAACCATACTCCTTTAACGCATGTTGGAACTTAAGCTTTACGGAAACGTATGAACTCTACTTTTAACATTCTGCCACACAGGCTTTACCCTGTAAAAGCATGTAACCCGGGGATACATCGAATAGCGTTACTTCCTGGGAAAGAGTTTGCATCATGTACTGAGGACACAGCCATAATAAGTTTTTTTTAAACAACGTCCCGTAACGGGGGAGTTTTTTTTTTTTATTTCGTAGGACTTTTGTTAAAAGCCATCCGGGGTGAGGATCCGAACACGGATCTTTTAGGTCGACCCTATTACCTTCAATATTTTTCATCACGACGAATAAAATCAGATTTTTTATTTGCTGCTACTGTGAGGTAGCCCTTCTTCTAGTAATAGTCACGAGGGAGTGAGTTGAAAGAAATAAGTATTGATTAAAACCGACTTAAAATACGTGGGTTATAAAAATACGTATATGAAAGGACTATCGGGTTTTGGCGTAAGATCTAAATTTTAAAAGTGGAGAGGGATCCTGCCAGAATTAGACATCTACAGTAAAATGAACTCCGAAGATTGTACATTCAGACCTCTATTCATCTTTGATAATTTTCGCAAGCATCGAGGGTTATGATAAAGAAAGCAAGCTTGAAGTGAGAACGTATAAGGATGTTAATACTATCGCCTAACAAAGGACGCCTGAGATATTGCTAAAGATTTTCGCATTTTTCCACGGAATTATACGGCGCACATCTTTTCTAATGTCCGAGGTCGAATCCTATTTTTCTTGAGTCGAACCATAACCTTTTAACTCATATTGGAACTAAAGTTTTTTATGGAAACGTATGAATTCTATTTTTAGTATTCCGCCACATAGATTTAGCACTTCTCCGAGGAGTCGGTCATAAGGTGTGTCAACTCAATTTTAAGTGATCTAATAAGGTTCCAGTTATATTTCATAACCTAAAGGGCAGGGAATCGGTATTAATTGTAATCCCGATAATATGTAAAAACAACAATCTCCCTTTGAATTTCATAAATTCCTATTTTTAAGTGCGTCTATCAGCAGAAGAATTCCTTCTGTATTTCGAGAGGAAACAGTAATTATTTAACTTTCCCATTAGGTTTTCGGACGGACCCGCCACTCTTCTCAAAGACGCCGCATTCCACGTTGGTCCCCGTGACCTTTGCATACCACACGCTTGTTGTGTCTTGTCAGATCACATGGGGATGAGTGTACAAGATATCGAAACGGGTTAGAAGGTCGTCTCTCTTGTAAGCAGTAGGCGCGATCAGAGCATATATGTCAGTTAAGCGGTTTCGTTTGCTAAATTTTGGCTATCAGTCCCGTTGCAAATATAATTTCAGTGGATTAGTGGAGGTGCGTGAAGCAATGTATTATTTTTATAGTCGAAGTTTTAAACTAATGTTCCCCTACTCCGTTAATATGCATTCATGATGAAAGTTTTTTAGCATTCTTACTTTCTATAACATTCTACCTCGTACAAAAAAGTTATTTTTTACCCGATTTCATCAGCGTGATGAGACATACGCTCGCACGCAAACGATGGGAGAGACGTTTTTTCTTCGGTGTTGCGTTACTACGTGGAAACACAGATATCTGACGGCACCAACCCGATGGAGACTAATACGCACAACTCTTGAAGGTTTAGGACGTGTCATTTCAAAAGTCTACATAGGGTGCGTTGAAACCTATCATAAAGGGTTGTGCAGAGAACTGTCTCCGGACTTGGGGAAAATATCGAGTCCGAAATCCACGATAAAGAGTGCCAGTGAGTTTTCACGATGTAAGACAGCGCGCCTAATGCTTGGAGCAGCACAGATTCATTCGTCAATTTGATCCCCCGTTTGGAATTTTTTATTTTCGTAGGACTTAACCATCCGTCAGTGAAACGCTGTCCGGGGTGAGGATCCGAACACGGAGCTTATTAGGTCGATCCTATCACTCCTCAATATTTTTCATCACGACGAATAAAATCAGATTTTTTACCCATCGGCATTTTCTGCGGGACAGTCCTTTAAAAAACAGTTACTGTGGATAGATCTAGTAAGCGACAGTCGTGGAGTTAAAAGAAATAAATGTTACTGAAACGGACTTAAAATATATATATTAATGTGAAAGGACTATCGGGTTTTGGTGTAAGAAATACATAGAAAAAGATAGTTATAAAGACTGCTAGGTTAATGTCTGACCCGTTCGACACGCATCTAAGCCACAACAAGTACACGGCATAGTCCTGTGGAATCCACCCAGCGAGGGAAGAATTTTTTTTTTTCCGGTGAAACGCCTCTACAGAAAACTGATTTTTATTTCGACCGTGGAATGATTTTAATAAAGGTGAGGAATATTTTAACCAGTGCTTAATTACTAGGGAGTTGATTAACGGAGTTTGAAAATTTTTCCACTGCAGACGTGTGTTCTAAAAGCAGATTTAACATGTCATCCCTACGAATAATTTAAACCATTATTAATTTCACCCTATGGTATTTTCTATGGAAACAGTAAGAGTAAAATGAGTTTCAACTGTAGGATGATTTTTAATGTGGGAATTTTGATGAGTGTTTAATTACTAAGGAATTTTGTATCATTCCTTTCTGTACAATTATTCTAAGACCAGTCAATCGTTCCATGCAATTATTCTGAGACTTGCATCAGCCGAGTGAAGGAGTGGGGCCTTAAAATGGTCAACCAGAGGGTTTTTCATAAGGGGGAGGGCTTAAAATATAGGTAGGTCGACCGTGGGATCCGAAAACGAGAAATTAGACTTAAAATAAAGGGTTTTTTGGGAAAATAGTACTTCTCCCTGTCAACAGATGGCACCAGGAGGGTTTTTAATAAGGGGGAGGGCTTAAAATATAGGTAGGTCGACCGTAGGGTCCGAAAACGAGAAATTAGACTTAAAATAAAGGGGTTTTTGGGAAAATAGTACTTCTCCCTGTCAACAGATGGCGCCAGGAGGGTTTTTTAATAAGGGGGAGGGCTTAAAATATAGGTAGGTCGACCGTGGGGTCCAAAAACGAGAAATTAGACTTAAAATAAAGGGGTTTTTGGGAAAATAGTACGTCTCACTGTCAACAGATGGCGCCAGGAGGGTTTTTAATAAGGAGGAGAGCTTAAAATATAGGTAGGTCGAGCGGGGGGTCCAAAAACGAGAAATTAGAGTGAAAATAAAGGGTTTTTGGGAAAATAGTACTTCTAACTGTCAACAGATGGCGCCACTGAGGGGGGAGGGGGAAAGGGGTTTAATAAAGGGGAGGAATTATTAATAAAGGGGCGTGGCATGTTACGTAATGATTATGTAATGACTACGTCATGTTACGTCATAGGGGCGTGACCGGAAGTGGGCGTGGCTTGTGGCGTCATAGGGCGTGGCTTGTGACGTCATAGGGGGGAAAGCACTGTGCAAAGGGGGAACGGTATAATGGGATGACACTACTGGTGTAGAAGTATTAGTGCACTCTACTCTTCTCAGGAACAACAGTTATTAGTGCTTTTAGGACAATTGAGGTAGAATTAGATGGGCATGCTTTATCAACATTTTTGTTTCTTTAGACACAACCAAAAGTTATATTAAAATATTAAATTCAGATTTAATTTCCTAAACTATGATTAATAGTTTGTTGGGCGCGTATGTATTCAGTTTATGATTAGGGTGGCATAATGGTTAAATAAGACTTCTACGTGAAGGTATACCACTCCTTAAGCTTGCTGTTGACGGGTTTCAAGAAGTATCGGAAGACCTTTTTCTTTGTTCTTCTTATCAGCATGCATTTTATTTAAATGCTCTTGTAGCGTAGAAGGTTTCATAGCTTCATTTGAAAAAACATTTCGGCAAATTAAACACATAGGTAATGATTGGTTTGTAGGAGAGTACGTAAATCCATATTTCACATACTCAATACTGTACTGCCGGCATTTCTTTTTAGATGTAGATTCAGACATTTTCAAATACAAATTAACTTCTCAACAGATTTATAGATAGTTATAAAAATAATGTTTATAATGACTTCTAACATTTATCACTCACGACTATTTATCACGGCGAAGCACATAAAAATAATAAAACATCCCTAGAGCTATCGCTTTTATAAATTTGATTTTGTGCACTCATTAACTTGTATGTTTGCGATGCCGGCGCACTTGCTCCGTAAACAAGTCATTTCAAGCTCCCATATTCTTGTCGAAAAATTGACTGCAACAATGCAGTCAATGTCTGCACATTAAGCTTCATATTTATTTACAAATCGTATTTGATTTGTTGGATCGCATTTGATTAACTTGGAAAACAGTCAATAGCATTTCTCGATTATGTGTAGAAGTATTAGTGCACTCTACTCTTCTCAGGAACAACAGTTATTAATGCTTTTAGGACAATTGAGGTAGAATTAGATGGGCATGCTTTATCAAAATTTTTGTTTCTTTAGACACAACCAAAAGTTATATTAAAATATTAAATTCAGATTTAATTTCCTAAACTATGATTAATAGTTTGTTGGGCGCGTATGTATTCAGTTTATGATTAGGGTGGCCTAATGGTTAAATAAGACTTCTACGTGAAGGTATACCACTCCTTAAGCTTGCTGTTGACGGGTTTCAAGAAGTATCGGAAGACCTTTTTAATTCGACACAGGTGAAAAACATCGCACATACAAACTCATACAAAAGTCGGCTCAGGATATTCCAAACCTCCTTGACAAAATTATTCAATGGTACCATTTTCTTGTTAATAATGATAAGAAAAATAAGAAACGTAATAAATTACTCCTCAGGTAAACCACTTGTCACGGAGATCTGACAATAGCTTGTCGGAATGCGTTAACGAAATCAGAGTAGCTAAACGTATTTTAAATAAAAATCCCACATTTAGTTAAATTAAAAAAAAATTTTCTTTTAAACGCGATGTTAGCGCCCTCTGTAAATGGAGAAATTTATTATTCATGGTGTTCAATATATATATAATTCTCCATCTCAAATGCAAAATCAATGAATTCACAGGCAACTAGTATTGGGAGGGTATATGAGGTTTTTTCAGGGACTTCTATGTTACAGTCTTACACCTTCTGTTTAGTATCAAGCAGGAAATTTCTCCATCCCAAATGCAAAATAATTTAATTAACCGCCAGTTAAGGGATGAATGGAAAGCAGGCTGTGGTAAGGTCCAGAATAGGTAGTATGTATCGATTGGGAATGGATTTTTTTTTTTACAAGACTAATATAAAATAGGCGGCATCTTTTTATTTTTCATGTGCGTTGGAACTTTTGCTTTCTACGCGAACAGCATCTTCTGCTTTCTTTATGCAGCATTTCGCTTTCTTTACGCGGTGGCATCATTTGCTCTCTATGCGGATGGCATCTTTGCCGTTTTAACGCTAATAGCATCTATTGCCAGCACGCTGAGTGCATTTTTGCTTTTTTTACGCAGGCGGCAACCTTTGATCTTAAGCGGACAGTTTTTGCTGTTTTAACGCTTATTTGACCAATCGCTAGCACGCGGACTGCATTTTTGTTCTTTATAGGCGGGCAGCATCTATTGATGTTTGAAGCGGATGGCATTCTTGCTGTTTTTACGTATAGTGCATCTTTTGCCACCACGTGGATTGCATCTTACTATCACGCGGACTTTTACTAGCACGCGGATCCCATCATTTGGTAGAAGACGGATTGCATCATTTACTAGCACGTGGGTTGCTTTTTTTTTTTACTTTGCACGTGAACTGCATCTTTTGTTTTGCACGTGAATTGAAACTTTTTGCCTTTTTGACGCGGTATTTTTTGTGTTTCACAAATGCGATATCATTTATTTTGCAAATGAGAGAAATTTTTTGTTTTGCACACGTAACTCTTAAACTCAGGCTAGTGAAA
This sequence comes from Ryuthela nishihirai, assembly GCA_038380435.1. NCBI lineage: Eukaryota > Metazoa > Arthropoda > Arachnida > Araneae > Heptathelidae > Ryuthela > Ryuthela nishihirai. The sequence continues at coordinate 47,323,088 of JAWZYU010000024.1, read as the reverse complement.
TGTCGTTTTGCAGAGACTTTGATAGTAGTGATTTTTCATATTGATATACAAATAACTGCTTCAATTTAAAGCGTTTATAAGTAAAGATGCTAATTAACAGTATGCAGAGCTGCTTATAAGACAGAATTATGTAGAGCAATTTATAAATTAGTGTGTTTAGTGGAATTTAAAAATAAAGAATTATGAAATTTTATAATAAAAGATATTTTTGGTTGTAATCTTTTGCTTATTCAAAGTTTATATGTCTGTGGGATTAAGAACTTTTTGATAATATTACATACAAAATATTTGACACGAAATATTTATTTACAAAGCAAGTGGGTTATTTAGAACAACCAAAATTCTAAACAATTACGTACGGAAATCGAGAGAATATCAATAATTTTCGTGTCAGCTAGTTGATTGATTGGAACCCACTTGTATTGTGGGATCGAATCCCACTCACATTAAAACCTTATTTTTTTTCAGCTTATTATTTCATGAGTTCCATGTCTACAAGACACATCCTGCGATTCTCTACTACTGAATTATTGACTTAACGCCATGAGCTTGAGTGACAAATATCAAATTCCATCTGTAGGTGACAACACAGTTGTCCACTTCCCGGATAGATGGCGCCACTCTGCGAATCAAATAAAAATTTGGGAAAACATAAAATACACCAGCTAAAGATATGAGTATTAGTCGAAGATGGAATAGTGGTTAGCATAACTGTCATATTCCAAGGAGACGTTGATTCGAATTCCACTCACGGTAATACCTTATTGTTTCATGAGTTCCATGTCTACAGGACACATCCTGTGATTCTTTACTACTGCAGTAAATTTGTTTTTCATTATTTATGAAAATGATGACATAGATCATCATCTAGATCAGTGATTCCCAACCTTTTCTGGACCATCGCCCCCTTTAGATAACCTTTTCCATAAAAGTTAATTTTATATGAAATAATAAAATATTGTTGCGTATTATCTGTACGTAATTTATCTGTTTATTTATCTATTAAAAATCATAAAGCAGAAATTAATAAAACGACAACCAAATGTACAATAAAATTGTTTATTAAAATTTTAAAAATAAACACAGAATCAATAAGAAATAAAAAATAATGAGATAAACACAAAATTAATAATAAATAAAAAATTTATGAGATAGTTGAGGCTAGTGGAGTGTTAGCAATTTGTTAATGTCGGGTTCCAATTTCGTTAACATCAATCGCAAATCCCCACGTTCAGTGATGTGTAGTCTGTCCCACTTCTTTGACAGTAAATTAGCTACTGCACTGAATCCACGCTCAGCCATATAGGACGAAGGAAATGCGATTTAAAACTTCTGTACTATTGCCCACAATCCAGGGTAGAGAATTGGTATTGATTTTTGAAGCCAGAACTGTTGGTACTTAGTGATGTTTCCTCTTCGGTTGTCTGTCTATTGGGATCACTTAGGAATGTCCCTCCGGTTCGATCGCAATACGCGACGGGTGAAAGAGTCTTTCAGAACAAAAAAACAACGATTTTATCACAATTGCAGGGACTCAATACTGAGGCTCCTCCCCAATAAATTGGTTGCACTCCAGCCTTTACTTAAATATAACAATTATTTATTGAACCTTCCAAACATGCTTGATAGACAAGGACATATGCTCAATTACATAACATTACATCACCAGCTTACTATGCCTGTTCAGATGTATTCACCGAGCCCAATGCCGTTATTTCCAGTCGGCATGTACCAGCTTTACAATTTTACGTCTTCACGTGTTCGTCCTTTGACTGGCTCTCCTCCCTCGTCGTTGCCAACTCTCTTTTTCCCTTCTTTCTCTGCTTCGGCCATCTGGCAAGGCGGCAAGTACCCGGGGTTCAGAGTCACTTGTCAGCGGACGCTAGCCGTGGGTGACCTCCCTCCTCCGGACACTGCTACTTCAATTAACGTTCCAGATGCTGGGACAGAGGGCCTCCCACGTAGCATATGCCCTTTAGGTGAAATCCGAAATAACATACAAAACCCGAACAAAAAAAAATATTTAAAAAGGTCTCTAGCCTGACAGTATCCATGTTTGAATTTTACTTTGAGTCCTTCGTTAGTCGTTAGTTTTAAGAGTTCCTCTTCCAAATTTGATGATTCTTCAGTATCTGTGTTTGCGAAAGGATCTAAAACTCAGCTCGGTATATTCATGTTTAAAATATCTTGGAAGCGCTCCTTAAAATCAACACGAAGAACTTCCAAGTGTTGGCAGTAAGTAAGTAAATCTTCCGGTTTTGCAGAGACTGTTGATAATGTGGGAAAGTGGTTGTATTCATCTCTACCTAGATTTCGTTTGAATAGAAGAAGTTTTCCCGCAAAGGCAGCTATGACGTTTTTTGTTTTAATTAAATTCTACTCATCACCTTGCAATTGTAAATTAACTTGATCAAATATTTTAAACAGGTCTGTCAAATAAGCGATGTCATTTTTGACGTAATCAGGTGTTCGCGCAATTTTTCGTCTCTGTCTTCAAGAAAGTCCAGTACTGAGTCAAATATATTGAAAAAACGATTCAGACAAACACCTTTAGAGAGCCAACGTACTTCTGTGTGCAGCAGCAAGCGATTGTAATCTCATCATTTTCATTACAAAGCTTACCAAATAATCGGTCATTCAATGAATTGCTTCTAATCTGATTGATTGCTTTAATAACGTTATGGAGCGACGTATGCAGACGTTCATTCAAATTTTTTGCAACCAAATGCTGACGATGAATAATACAATGTACAGCGAGTACATTTGGTACTGCTTGTTTCAAATGCGCTATGAAACCCATATGACGCCCTGTCATTGCTGGAGCACCATCAGTAGCAGCAGACAAAATATTGCAAATAGGAATTTCTTTCTCTTGAGAAAACTTTTGCATGGTATTAAATATAGATTCTCCCTTTGTATCAGATTCCAAATTTTCAGCAAATAATAGATCTTCGTGAATTTTTTCTTCTTTTATAAATCGTACGTATGATTAGAGTAGAGCTTCGTTATTTGGTAGAGTTGATTCATTGAGTTGAATTGAAAATTTGCAAGTCTTTAAGTAATCACATAATGATATTTCAACGTCTTTTGCCATTTCATCTATTCTTCTTTGCACTGAATTTTTACTGAGAAGAATTTTTTTGATGATATCTGACGGTGTCTTATGATGAAGAACAGTTTTTAATATCTCTTTGACTGCCGGCAAAATTAATTCCTCGCCAATTGTGTGTGGTTTTCCTGCTTTTGCGATTAACAATGAAACGTTATATGAGGCTCGTATTCCATCATCATCTTGTTTAGAAGACGACGCAAAAAGGTTTGACATAGTTGGCTGTTTGAAATATTGCTTTTCCAGTTCTTAAAAATAGGATAAATCTTTGTTCTTCTTATCAGCATGCATTTTATATAAATGCTCTTGTAGCCTAGAAGGTTTCATAGCTTCATTTGAAAAAACTTTTCGGCAAATTAAACACATAGGTAATGATTGGTTTGTAGGAGAGTACGTAAATCCATATTTCACATACTCAATACTGAACTGCCGGCATTTCTTTTTAGATGTAGATTCAGACATTTTCAAATACAAATTAACTTCTCAACAGATTTATAGATAGTTATAAAAATAATGTTTATAATGACTTCTAACATTTATCACTCACGACTATTTATCACGGCGAAGCACATAAAAATAATAAAACATTCCTAGAGCTATCGCTTTTATAAATTTGAATTTGTGCACTCATTAACTTGTATGGTTTGCGATGCTGGCGCACTTGCTCCGTAAACAAGTCATTTCAAGCTCCCATATTCTTGTCGAAACATGTTAAATTGCTTGAACCGCGTGTTTGCCTACCAACTTGCAAGGACTTGTCACCGTCAATCTATTCTAAACTAAAACAAATTAGGTATAGGTATACCTAATACTAATTTAAAAATGCTTATTAACGCGATAACAATAAGATAATTTACATAGCAAGATAAAATATTTATTCATGAAAAAAGGTATTTTCAAAGTATTTTATTGTATTAAAAATAATTATAAAAATAATATTAAATATAATAAATTTATTATTATTATATTATTATTGCATCAAGGTTGATTTGCCTATCAGGACGGACACACATGTCGAACATAATAAGCCTGATATAGTAGTGCATTATAAGGTATTGAATGAGATTACAATTATTGAAGTAGGAATAACATCTCAGGATAACCTGCAGACAGTAGAGGTTGAAAAGAGGAGGAAGTATGATCTGCTGGCTAATGAGTTGAGCCTAATTCAGAAGTGTAACCTTATGTTCTGACGTGGGATGGTATTGTAACTACGTACCATAAAGCATACTCAAAGCGACTTGGAGTGGGAAAACATATTGAAGCTTATATCCAATCTGTGATCTTGAAGAGAACTTTTGAGAGCATCTCAGTCGACTTCAGACGTACCAGTACGTTAGTAGGCGGTAGCAGGGAATTTATTGTCCAAGCTGCAGTTGAAAAGCTGTACATGACGGATGAGGTAGTGGATGACCAGAATCACCAGGAAGACACCACAGAATAGAAGAGATAAAAAGGTTGTCACAGAAAATTCCATTAAATTTATTTATTTATTTGACCGCCCCTCTTGACTGCCTCAACGCCCCCCATTTGCCTCTGGATCCGCTACCGCCCCCAATGGAACGCTCCAGCGCCCACTGGGGGGCGGTATCGCCACCGTTGGCAATCTATGATCTAGATAATGAACAGTAAATAAAAAAATAAATACGCCCTCAAGCAGGTGCTTGCCACAGAGGTCTAACAGAAGCCTGTAAGAATATATGCCATAGTAGAAGGCCTGTGAGGATGGCAGGACTTCAGCAGAAAAACAACAAAAACGTCCATGTCTTATCCGGGGCTCGAACCCAGGTCCTTCAGATCAGTAGCCATTTACCTTTAATGCAGTGAAAATAAGAATATGCTGGTTAAAAGTGACATCCGGGCAGCGCCGGGTACGTTCAGCTAGTATTGCAATAAAAATCCAGTCTCTTGGCCCACCCGTTTACACTTTCCCGGCTCCCTTGAGTTTCTTGTCCCTTCCCCTCGATACTTTTTTAGATCCGGGCCTGGTTAAGACTATAAGACATTATTTGTACATAGGGTTATAAGTGTATGAAAAAAATTGTGGTCGAGATAATTAAAAATGGTTGAGATTCAGAGCGTTACAGAGATATTGACCAAAAGATAGAATATGCATCTTAGCAGTTTGACATTAAATATTATGAAACATTAAAAAGTAATCACCATGTTAAAAAAAACACAGCGTGAAGCTAAATATTAGTAAAAAATTTTAGAATTTCGAAATTTATTTTGAAACTCTCCATATTACAATGAGTCACTCCCATTCTTTAGAGAGGTCCTGTGCAGACGGTGGTCCATTGCAGACTAGTTTCGATTTGACAGTGTTTGGCACGCCCCTAGGCCTCAATAGTATACGCAATAATGCTTTCGCAAAGTATTTTTACGTAACAGTGAAAAGTTCATGTTGTTTGCGAAACATCAGCAAGAAACAGCAGTTATTGTGTTGCTGAAGTATTATTTCGTGAGAGGGCCCAGACTATAAAAAGAGTTGCAAGACCCAGTTTTCTTTGTATATCTACTACTAAAGAACAGAAGATGAAGGATAGGAGGAATGGTAAGATTAAGGAGAAGATAACGAAGGTTTCTTAGCCCACATATTTTTTCGGCGTTATAAAAAAAAATTAATGATAATTATGAAATCAATGGATAGTTCTTTTGATTTAAAAATATAAAAATGGGAAAAATTATTATTATCTTACATTTAGCTTTTTTTATTTACTATTATATACTAAATTCAAATGCCGCCTTTCGCATATTTGCTGCCTCTCTAGGAATAGGTAAAAGAGCTTTTGTCTACCCTCCTCGGAAGACGTCGATAAATATTCGACCCTCCATTTTTAGAAATTTTGCTAGCCACACTAATTTCTAGGAATAATTCCCTTAAATATCGCTATTCTTCTGTTTTCAAAATGATTCTAATTAATTCAGTAACCATTAGACTACTCTTTGGGGAGGGAATTTTGAAAAAAAAAGTCATATTACTTGATGAGAAATATTAGTGTTGCATATCGCTCCATGACGTAGATTAAATAAATGTTGGCGGTTGGTCTCTATTTAATCACGGATTCTACTAATCAATAGGTTCTACTTCTCGAGAAAAGTATTTTAATATGGACTGTATCTTTGCCTTCATGACCGACTATAGCACTGCAACGATGCAGTCAATGTCTGCACATTAAGCTTCATATTCATTTACAATTTTATTTATTATATTTATTACATTTGATCCCGAATGATTTATTTACAATTGATCCCGAATTAATTTGGAAAACAGTCAATAGCATTTCTCGATTAGGTGTAGAAGTATTAGTGCACTCTACTCTTCTCAGGAACAACAGTTATTAGTGCTTTTAGGACAATTGAGGTAGAATTAGATGGGCATGCTTTATCAACATTTTTGTTTCTTTAGACACAATCAAAAGTTATATTAAAATATTAAATTCAGATTTAATTTCCTAAACTATGATTAATAGTTTGTTGGGCGCGTATGTATTCAGTTTATGATTAGGGTGGCCTAATGGTTAAATAAGACTTCTACGTGAAGGTATACCACTCCTTAAGCTTGCTGTTGACGGGTTTCAAGAAGTATCGGAAGACCTTTTTAATTCGACACAGGTGAAAAACATCGCACATACAAACTCATACAAAAGTCGGCTCAGGATATTCCAAACCTCCTTGACAAAATTATTCAATGGTGCCATTTTTTTGTTAATAATGATAAGAAAAATAAGAAACGTAATAAATTACTCCTCAGGTAAACCACTTGCCACGGAGATCTGACAATAGCTTGTCGGAATGCGTTAACGAAATCAGAGTAGCTAAACGTATTTTAAATAAAAATCCCACATTAATTCAAATTAAAAAAAAATTTTCTTTTAAACGCGATGTTAGCGCCCTCTGTAAATGGAGAAATTTATTATTCATGGTGTTCAATATATATATAATTCTCCATCTCAAATGCAAAATCAATGAATTCACAGGCAACTAGTATTGGGAGGGTTTATGAGGTTTTTTCAGGGACTTCTATGTTACAGTCTTACACCTTCTGTTTAGTATCAAGCAGGAAATTTCTCCATCCCAAATACAAAATAATTTAATTAACCGTCAGTTAAGGGATGAATGGAAAGCAGGCTGTGGTAAGGTCCAGAGTAGGTAGTATGTATCGATTGGGAATGGATTTTTTTTTTACAAGGCTAATATAAAATAGGCGGCATCTTTTTATTTTTCATGTGCGTTGGATCTTTTGCTTTCCACGCGAACAGCATCTTCTGCTTTCTTTATGCAGCATTTCGCTTTCTTTACGCGGTGGCCTCATTTGCTATCTATGCAGATGGCATCTTTGCTGTTTTAACGCTAATAGCATCTATTGCCAGCACGCTGAGGGCATTTTTGCTTTTTTTACGCGGGCGGCAACTTTTGATCTTAAGCGGACGGTTTTTGCTGTTTTAACGCTTATTTGACCAATCGCTAGCACGCGGACTGCATTTTTGTTCTTTACAGGCGGGCAGCATCTATTGATGTTTGAAGCGGATGGCATTCTTGCTGTTTTTACGTATAGTGCATCTTTTGCCACCACGTGGATTGCATCTTACTAGCACGCGGACTACATCTTTTACTAGCACGCGGATCCCATCATTTGCTAGAAGACGGATTGCATCATTTGCTAGCAGACGGATCGCATCATTTGCTAGCACGTGGATTGCTTTTTTTACTTTGCACGTGAACTGTATCTTTTGTTTTGCACTTGAATACGCGGTATACAAACTCATACAAAAGTCGGCTCAGGATATTCCAAACCTCCTTGACAAAATTATTCAATGGTGCCATTTTTTTTTTTGTTACTAATGATAAGAAAAACAAGAATCGTAATAAATTACTCCTCAGGTAAACCACTTGCTACGGAGATCTGACAATAGCTTGTCGGTATGCGTTAACGAAATCAGAGTAGCTAAACGTATTTGAAATAAAAGTCCCACATTTAGTTAAATTTAAAAAAAAAAATTTTCTTGTAAACGCGGTGTTAGCGCCCTCTGTAAATGGAGAAATTTATTATTGGTTTTGCAGACGCAGCCCAGTTCTACTGGTTTTGATCCTTGCTATCTTTGCGTCTTTTTAGAACAATTGTAATTTGTAAAGTTTACAACGGTTCCACAGCAATATCTTTAATAATTTGGAATATTTTACAAACATTAACATGATTATAAAACTCGGGTCGCGAATTCTCTTTTTGATTACTTCGTTTGCCCGATGTCTGAACCGGTCCATCATACATAATACAATTTTTTAATTGTTTCTGTATTGTTTTGAAGATATGTGTGTGGTCAGACGTATATCATATTTTTATAAGTCATTTTTTAGGGAATTTAATTATAATTTGCACTAATTCATATACGTATTGTTAATATTCATACAATATTCACAACAGGTCATTAGGTCTACTTGTACATGAATCAGTAATTTACTAACATATAAATAACATAAATGGGACATAAAATTTCCTAGGTCTTTTGATGAATTGAAATTCTGGTAGGTAGCAGAGTTGGATCTATGGGAAGGCAACCCAGTCCCCCTCTACATGTAGGGGTTTGCAAGGAAGATTCGAACTCGTTAATGCTCTGTTTGGTAGCAGGCAGAAAATTTCTCCATCTGAAATGCAAAATCAATGAATTCACAGGCAACTAGTATTGGGAGGGTTTATGAGGTTTTTTCAGGGACTTCTATGTTACAGTCTTACACCTTCTGTTTAGTCTCAAGCAGGAAATTTCTCTATCCCAAATGCAAAATAATTTAATTAACCGCCAGTTAAGGGATGAATGAAAATCAGGCTGTGGTAAGGTCCAGAGTAGGTAGTTGTATCGATTGGGGATGGATTTTTTTTTTTTACAAGACTAATATATAATGGGCGGCATCTTTTTGTTTTTCATGTTCGTTGGATCTTTTGCTTTCCACGCGAACAGCATCTTCTGCTTTCTTTATGCAGCATTTCGTTTTCTTTACGCGAGCGGTATCTTTTTTTTGCTTTTTTTCGCGGGCGGTATATTTTTTGGCTTTCTTTACGCATTGTCATCATTTGCTGTCTATGCGGATGGCATCTTTGCCGTTTTAACGCTAATAGCATCTATTGCCAGCACGCTGAGTGCATTTTTGCTTTTTTTACGCAGGCGGCAACTTTTGATCTTAAGCGGACAGTTTTTGCTGTTTTAACGCTTATTTGACCAATCGCTAGCACGCGGACTGCATTTTTGTTCTTTATAGGCGGGCAGCATCTATTAATGTTTGAAGCGGATGGCATTCTTGCTGTTTTTACGTATAGTGCATCTTTTGCCACCACGTGGATTGCATCTTACTAGCACGCGTACTACATCTTTTACTAGCACGCGGATCCCATCATTTGGTAGAAGACGGATTGCATCATTTACTAGCACGTGGATTGCTTTTTTTTACTTTGCACGTGAACTGCATCTTTTGTTTTGCACGTGAATTGAAACTTTTTGCCTTTTTGACGCGGTATTTTTTGTGTTTCACAAATGCGATATCATTTATTTTGCAAATGAGAGAAATTTTTTGTTTTGCACACGTAACTCTAAAACTGAGGCTAGTGAAATGTCGTTTTGCAGAGACTTTGATAGTAGTGAATTTTCATATTGATATACAAATAACTGCTTTAATTTAAAGCGTTTTTAAGTAAAGATGCTAATTAACAGTATGCAGAGCTGCTTATAAGACAGGATTATGTAGAGCAATTTATAAATTAGTCTGTTTAGTGGAATTTAAAAATAAAGAATTATGAAATTTTATAATAAAAGATATTTTTGGTTTGTAATCTTTTGCTTATTCAAAGTTTATATGTCTGTGGGATTAAGAACTTTTTGATAATATTACATACAAAATATTTGACACGAAATACTTATTTAAAAAGCAAGTGGGTTATTTAGAACAACCAAAATTCTAAACAATTACGTACGGAAATCGAGAGAATATCAATAATTTTCGTGTCAGCTAGTTGATTGATTGGAACCCACTTGTATTGTGGGTTCGAATCCCACTCACATTAAAACCTTATTTTTTTTTCAGCTTATTATTTCATGAGTTCCATGTCTACAAGACACATCCTGCGATTCTCTACTACTGAATTATTGACTTAACGCCATGAGCTTGAGTGACAAATATCAAACTCCATCTGTAGGTGACAACACAGTTGTCCACTTCCCGGATAGATGGCGCCACTCTGCGAATCAAATAAAAATTTGGGAAAGCATAAAATACACCAGCTAAAGATATGAGTATTAGTCGAAGATGGAATAGTAGTTAGCATAACTGTCATATTCCAAGGAGACGTTGATTCGAATTCCACTCACGGTAAAACCTTACTGTTTCATGAGTTCCATGTCTACAGGACACATCCTGTGATTCTTTACTAGTGCAGTAAATTTGTTTTTCATTATTTATGAAAATGATGACATAGATCATCATCTAGATCAGTGATTTCCAAACTTTTCTGGACTTTTAGAAGAGAACAAAAATTTCAACGCCCCCTAGTCCATAATAGTTAATTTTATATGAAATAATAAAATATTGTTGCATATTATCTGTACGTAATTTATCTGTTTATTTATCTATTAAAAATCATAAAACAGAAATTAATAAAACGACAACCAAATGTACAATAAAATTGTTTATTAAAATTTTAAAAATAAACACAGAATCAATAAGAAATAAAAATTATGAGATATACACAAAATTAATAATAAATAAAAAAAATAATGAGATAGTTGAGGCTAGTGGAGTGTTAACAATTTGTTAATGTCGGGTTCCAATTTCGTTAACATCAATCGCAAATCGCCACGTTCAGTGATGTGTAGTCTGTCCCACTTCTTTGACAGTAAATTAGCTGCTGCACTGAATCCACGCTCAGCCATATAGGACGAAGGAAATGCGATTTAAAACTTCTGTACTATTGCCCACAATCCAGGGTAGAGAACTGGTATTGATTTTTGAAGCCAGAACTCTTGGTACTTTGTGATGTTACCTCTTCGGTTGTCTGTCTATTGGGATCACTTAGGAATGTCCCTCCGGTTCGATCGCAATACGCGACGGGTGAAAGAGTCTTTCAGAACAAAAAAACAACGATTTTATCACAATTGCAGGGACTCAATACTGAGGCTCCTCCCCAATAAATTGGTTGCACTCCAGCCTTTACTTAAATATAACAATTATTTATTGAACCTTCCAAACATGCTTGATAGACAAGGACATATGCTCAATTACATAAAATTACATCACCAGCTTACTATGCCTGTTCAGATGTATTCACCGAGCCCAATGCCGTTATTTCCAGTCGGCATGTACCAGCTTTACAATTTTACGTCTTCACGTGTTCGTCCTTTGACTGGCTCTCCGCCCTCGTCGTTGCCAACTCTCTTTTTCCCTTCTTTCTCTGCTTCGGCCATCTGGCAAGGCGGCAAGTACCCGGGGTTCAGAGTCACTTGTCAGCGGACGCTAGCCGTGGGTGATCTCCATCCTCCGGACACTGCTACTTCAATTAACGTTCCAGATGCTGGGACAGAGGGTCTCCCACGTAGCATATGCCCTTTAGGTGAAATCCGAAATAACATACAAAACCCGAACAAAAAAAAAATATTTAAAAAGGCCTCTAGCCTGACAGTATCCATGTTTGAATTTTACTTTGAGTCCTTCGTTAGTCGTGAGTTTTAAGAGTTTCTCTTCCAAATTTGATGATTCTTCAGTATCTGTGTTTGCGAAAGGATCTAAAACTCAACTCGGTATATTCATGTTTAAAATATCTTGGAAGCGCTCCGTAAAATCAACACGAAGAACTTCCAAGTGTTGGCAGTAAGTAAGTAAATCTTCCGGTTTTGCAGAGACTGCTGATAATGTGGGAAAGTGGTTGTATTCACCTCTACCTAGATTTCGTTTGAATAGAAGAAGTTTTCCCGCAAAAGCAGCTATGACGTTTTTTGTTTTAATTAAATTCAACTCATCACCTTGCAATTGTAAATTAACTTGATTAAATATTTTAAACAGGTTTGTCAAATAAGCGATGTCATTTTTTGACGTAATCAGGTGTTCGCGCAATTTTTCGTCTCTGTCTTCAAGAAAGTCCAGTACTGAGTCAAATATATCGAAAAAACGATTCAGACAAACACCTTTAGAGAGCCAACGTACTTCTGTGTGCAGCAGCAAGCGATTGTAATCTTCATCATTTTCATTACAAAGCTTACCAAATAATCGGTCATTCAATGAATTGCTTCTAATCTGATTGATTGCTTTAATAACGTAATGGAGCGACGTATGCAGACGTTCATTCAAATTTTTTGCAACCAAATGCTGACGATGAATAATACAATGTACAGCGAGTACATTTGGTACTGCTTTTTTCAAATGCGCTATGAAACCCTTATGACGCCCTGTCTTGCTGGAGCACCATCAGTAGCAGCAGACAAAATATTGCAAATAGGAATTTCTTTCTCTTGAAAAAACTTTTGCATGGTATTAAATATAGATTCTCCCTTTGTATCAGATTCCAAATTTTTAGCAAATAATAACTCTTCATGAATTTTTTCTTCTTTTATAAATCGTACGTATGATAAGAGTAGAGCTTCGTTATTTGATAGAGTTGATTCATCGAGTTGAATTGAAAATTTGCAAGTCTTTAAGTAATCACATAATGATATTTCAACGTCTTTTGCCATTTCATCTATTCTTCTTTGCACTGAATTTTTACTGAGAAGAATTTTTTTAATGATATCTGACGGTGTCTTATGATGAAGAACAGTTTTTAATATCTCTTTGACTGTCGGCAAAATTAATTCCTCGCCAATTGTGTGTGGTTTTCCTGCTTTTGCAATTAACACTGAAACGTTATATGAGGCTCGTAGTCCATCATCATCTTGTTTAGAAGACCACGCAAAAAGGTTTGACATAGTTGGCTGTTTTAAATATTGCTTTTCCAGTTCTTGAAAATAGGATAAATCTTTGTTCTTCTTATCAGCATGCATTTTATTTAAATGCTCTTGTAGCCTAGAAGGTTTCATAGCTTCATTTGAAAAAACTTTTCGGCAAATTAAACACATAGGTAATGATTGGTTGGTAGGAGAGTACGTAAATCCATATTTCACATACTCAATACTGTACTGCCGGCATTTCTTTTTAGATGTAGATTCAGACATTTTCAAATACAAATTAACTTCTCAACAAATTTATAGATAGTTATAAAAATAATGTTTATAATGACTTCTAACATTTATCACTCACGACTATTTATCACGGCGAAGCACATAAAAATAATAAAACATTCCTAGAGCTATCGCTTTTATAAATTTGATTTTGTGCACTCATTAACTTGTATGGTTTGCGATGCCGGCGCACTTGCTCCGTAAACAAGTCATTTCAAGCTCCAATATTCTTGTCGAAACATGTTAAATTGCTTGAACCGCGTGTTTGCCTACCAACTTGCAAGGACTTGTCACCGTCAATCTATTCTAAACTAAAACAAATTAGGTATAGGTATACCTAATACTAATTTAAAAATGCTTATTAACGCGATAACAATAAAATAATTTACATAGCTAGATAAAATATTTATTCATGAAAACAGGTATTTTCAAAGTATTTTATTATATTAAAAATAATTATAAAAATAATATTAAATATAATAAATTTATTATTATTATATTATTATTGCATCAAGGTTGATTTGCCTATCAGGACGGACACACATGTCCAACATAATAAGATTGATATAGTAGTGCATTATAAGGTATTGAATGAGATTACAATTATTGAAGTAGGAATAACATCTCAGGATAACCTGCAGACAGTAGAGGTTGAAAAGAGGAGGAAGTATGATCTGCTGGCTAATGAGTTGAGCCTAATTCACAAGTGTAACCTTATGTTCTGACGTGGGATGGTATTTTAACTACGTACCATAAAGCATACTCAAAGCGACTTGGAGTGGGAAAACATATTGAAGCTTATATCCAATCTGTGATCTTGAAGAGAACTTTTGAGAGCATCTCAGTCGACTTCAGACGTACCAGTACGTTAGTAGGCGGTAGCAGGGAATTTATTGTCCAAGCTGCAGTTGAAAAGCTGTACATGACGGATGAGGTAGTGGATGACCAGAATCACCAGGAAGACACCACAGAATAGAAGAGATAAAAAGGTTGTCACAGAAAATTCCATTAAATTTATTAATTTATTTGACCGCCCCTCTTGACTGCCTCAACGCCCCCCATTTGCCTCTGGATCCGCTACCGCCCCTAATGGAAGGCTCCAGCGCCCACTGGGGGGCGGTATCGCCACCGTTGGCAATCTATGATCTAGATAATGAACAGTAAATAAAAAAATAAATACGCCCTCAAGCAGGTGCTTGCCACAGAGGTCTAACAGAAGCCTGTAAGAATATATGCCATAGTAGAAGGTCTGTGAGGATGGCAGGACTTCAGCAGAAAAACAACAAAAACGTCCATGTCTTATCCGGGGCTCGAACCCAGGTCCTTCAGATCAGTAGCCATTTACCTTTAATGCAGTGAAAATAAGAATATATACTGGTTAAAAGTGATATCCGGGCAGCGCCGGGTACGTTCAGCTAGTATTGCAATAAAAATCCAGTCTCTTGGCTCACCCGTTTACACTTTCCCGGCTCCCTTGCGTTTCTTGTCCCTTCCCCTCGATACTTTTTTAGATCCGGGCTTGGTTAAGACTATAAGACATTATTTGTACATAGGGTTATAAGTGTATGAAAAAAATTGTGGTCGAGATAATTAAAAATGGTTGAGATTCAGAGCGTTACAGAGATATTGACCAAAAGATAGAATATGCATCTTAGCAGTTTGACATTAAATATTATGAAACATTAAAAAGTAATCACCATGTTAAAAAAAACACAGCGTGAAGCTAAATATTAGTAAAAAATTTTAGAATTTCGAAATTTATTTTGAAACTCTCCATATTACAATGAGTCACTCCCATTCTTTAGAGAGGTCCTGTGCAGACGGTGGTCCATTGCAGACTAGTTTCGATTTGACAGTGTTTGGCACGCCCCTAGGCCTCAATAGTATACGCAATAATGCTTTCGCAAAGTATTTTTACGTAACAGTGAAAAGTTCATGTTGTTTGCGAAACATCAGCAAGAAACAGCAGTTATTGTGTTGCTGAAGTATTATTTCGTGAGAGGGCCCAGACTATAAAAAGAGTTGCAAGACCCAGTTTTCTTTGTATATCTACTACTAAAGAACAGAAGATGAAGGATAGGAGGAATGGTAAGATTAAGGAGAAGATAACGAAGGTTTCTTAGCCCACATATTTTTTCGGCGTTATAAAAAAAAATTAATGATAATTATGAAATCAATGGATAGTTCTTTTGATTTAAAAATATAAAAATGGGAAAAATTATTATTATCTTACATTTAGCTTTTTTTATTTACTATTATATACTAAATTCAAATGCCGCCTTTCGCATATTTGCTGCCTCTCTAGGAATAGGTAAAAGAGCTTTTGTCTACCCTCCTCGGAAGACGTCGATAAATATTCGACCCTCCATTTTTAGAAATTTTGCTAGCCACACTAATTTCTAGGAATAATTCCCTTAAATATCGCTATTCTTCTGTTTTCAAAACGATTCTAATTCATTCAGTAACCATTAGACTACTCTATGGGGAGGGAATTTTGAAAAAAAAAGTCATATTACTTGATGAGAAATATTAGTGTTGCATATCGCTCCATGACGTAGATTAAATAAATGTTGGCGGTTGGTCTCTATTTAATCACGGATTCTACTAATCAATAGGTTCTACTTCTCGAGAAAAGTATTTTAATATGGACTGTATCTTTGCCTTCATGACCGACTATAGCACTGCAACGATGCAGTCAATGTCTGCACATTAAGCTTCATATTCATTTACAATTTTATTTATTACATTTGATCCCGAATGATTTATTTACAATTGATCCCGAATTAATTTGGAAAACAGTCAATAGCATTTCTCGATTAGGTGTAGAAGTATTAGTGCACTCTACTCTTCTCAGGAACAACAGTTATTAGTGCTTTTAGGACAATTGAGGTAGAATTAGATGGGCATGCTTTATCAACATTTTTGTTTCTTTAGACACAATCAAAAGTTATATTAAAATATTAAATTCAGATTTAATTTCCTAAACTATGATTAATAGTTTGTTGGGCGCGTATGTATTCAGTTTATGATTAGGGTGGCCTAATGGTTAAATAAGACTTCTACGTGAAGGTATACCACTCCTTAAGCTTGCTGTTGACGGGTTTCAAAAAGTATCGGAAGACCTTTTTAATTCGACACAGGTGAAAAACATCGCACATACAAACTCATACAAAAGTCGGCTCAGGATATTCCAAACCTCCTTGACAAAATTATTCAATGGTGCCATTTTTTTTGTTAATAATGATAAGAAAAATAAGAAACGTAATAAATTACTCCTCAGGTAAACCACTTGTCACGGAGATCTGACAATAGCTTGTCGGAATGCGTTAACGAAATCAGAGTAGCTAAACGTATTTTAAATAAAAATCCCACATTTATTTAAATTAAAAAAAAATTTTCTTTTAAACGCGATGTTAGCGCCCTCTGTAAATGGAGAAATTTATTATTCATGGTGTTCAATATATATATAATTCTCCATCTCAAACGCAAAATCAATGAATTCACAGGCAACTAGTATTGGGAGGGTTTATGAGGTTTTTTCAGGGACTTCTATGTTACAGTCTTACACCTTCTGTTTAGTATCAAGCAGGAAATTTCTCCATCCCAAATGCAAAATAATTTAATTAACCGTCAGTTAAGGGATGAATGGAAAGCAGGCTGTGGTAAGGTCCAGAGTAGGTAGTATGTATCGATTGGGAATGGATTTTTTTTTTTACAAGGCTAATATAAAATAGGCGGCATCTTTTTATTTTTCATGTGCGTTGGATCTTTTGCTTTCCACGCGAACAGCATCTTCTGCTTTCTTTATGCAGCATTTCGCTTTCTTTACGCGGTGGCCTCATTTGCTATCTATGCAGATGGCATCTTTGCTGTTTTAACGCTAATAGCATCTATTGCCAGCACGCTGAGGGCATTTTTGCTTTTTTTACGCGGGCGGCAACTTTTGATCTTAAGCGGACGGTTTTTGCTGTTTTAACGCTTATTTGACCAATCGCTAGCACGCGGACTGCATTTTTGTTCTTTACAGGCGGGCAGCATCTATTGATGTTTGAAGCGGATGGCATTCTTGCTGTTTTTACGTATAGTGCATCTTTTGCCACCACGTGGATTGCATCTTACTAGCACGCGGACTACATCTTTTACTAGCACGCGGATCCCATCATTTGCTAGAAGACGGATTGCATCATTTGCTAGCAGACGGATCGCATCATTTGCTAGCACGTGGATTGCTTTTTTTACTTTGCACGTGAACTGTATCTTTTGTTTTGCACTTGAATACGCGGTATACAAACTCATACAAAAGTCGGCTCAGGATATTCCAAACCTCCTTGACAAAATTATTCAATGGTGCCATTTTTTTTTTGTTACTAATGATAAGAAAAACAAGAATCGTAATAAATTACTCCTCAGGTAAACCACTTGCTACGGAGATCTGACAATAGCTTGTCGGTATGCGTTAACGAAATCAGAGTAGCTAAACGTATTTTAAATAAAAGTCCCACATTTCGTTAAATTTAAAAAAAAAAATTTTCTTGTAAACGCGGTGTTAGCGCCCTCTGTAAATGGAGAAATTTATTATTGGTTTTGCAGACGCAGCCCAGTTCTACTGGTTTTGATCCTTGCTATCTTTGCGTCTTTTTAGAACAATTGTAATTTATAAAGTTTACAACGGTTCCACAGCAATATCTTTAATAATTTGGAATATTTTACAAACATTAACATGATTATAAAACTCGGGTTGCGAATTCTCTTTTTGATTACTTCGTTTGCCCGATGTCTGAACCGGTCCATCATACATAATACAATTTTTTAATTGTTTCTGTATTGTTTTGAAGATATGTGTGTGGTCAGACGTATATCATATTTTTATAAGTCATTTTTTAGGGAATTTAATTATAATTTGCACTAATTCATATACGTATTGTTAATATTCATACAATATTCACAACAGGTCATTAGGTCTACTTGTACATGAATCAGTAATATACTAACATATAAATAACATAAATGGGACATAAAATTTCCTAGGTCTTTTGATGAATTGAAATTCTGGTAGGTAGCAGAGTTGGATCTATGGGAAGGCAACCCAGTCCCCCTCTACATGTAGGGGTTTGCAAGGAAGATTCGAACTCGTTAATGCTCTGTTTGGTAGCAGGCAGAAAATTTCTCCATCTGAAATGCAAAATCAATGAATTCACAGGCAACTAGTATTGGGAGGGTCTATGAGGTTTTTTCAGGGACTTCTATGTTACAGTCTTACACCTTCTGTTTAGTATCAAGCAGGAAATTTCTCCATCCCAAATGCAAAATAATTTAATTAACCGCCAGTTAAGGGATGAATGAAAATCAGGCTGTGGTAAGGTCCAGAGTAGGTAGTTGTATCGATTGGGGATGGATTTTTTTTTTTTACAACACTAATATATAATGGGCGGCATCTTTTTGTTTTTCATGTTCGTTGGATCTTTTGCTTTCCACGCGAACAGCATCTTCTGCTTTCTTTATGCAGCATTTCGTTTTCTTTACGCGAGCGGTATCTTTTTTTTGCTTTTTTTCGCGGGCGGTATATTTTTTGGCTTTCTTTACGCATTGGCATCATTTGCTGTCTATGCGGATGGCATCTTTACCGTTTTAACGCTAATAGCATCTATTGCCAGCACGCTGAGTGCATTTTTGCTTTTTTTACGCAGGCGGCAACTTTTGATCTTAAGCGGACAGTTTTTGCTGTTTTAACGCTTATTTGACCAATCGCTAGCACGCGGACTGCATTTTTGTTCTTTATAGGCGGGCAGCATCTATTGATGTTTGAAGCGGATGGCATTCTTGCTGTTTTTACGTATAGTGCATCTTTTGCCACCACGTGGATTGCATCTTACTAGCACGCGGACTACATCTTTTACTAGCACGCGGATCCCATCATTTGGTAGAAGACGGATTGCATCATTTACTAGCACATGGATTGCTTTTTTTTTTACTTTGCACGTGAACTGCATCTTTTGTTTTGCACGTGAATTGAAACTTTTTGCCTTTTTGACGCGGTATTTTTTGTGTTTCACAAATGCGATATCATTTATTTTGCAAATGAGAGAAATTTTTTGTTTTGCACACGTAACTCTAAAACTGAGGCTAGTGAAATGTCGTTTTGCAGAGACTTTGATAGTAGTGAATTTTCATATTGATATACAAATAACTGCTTCAATTTAAAGCGTTTTTAAGTAAAGATGCTAATTAACAGTATGCAGAGCTGCTTATAAGACAGGATTATGTAGAGCAATTTATAAATTAGTCTGTTTAGTGGAATTTAAAAATAAAGAATTATGAAATTTTATAATAAAAGATATTTTTGGTTTGTAATCTTTTGCTTATTCAAAGTTTATATGTCTGTGGGATTAAGAACTTTTTGATAATATTACATACAAAATATTTGACACGAAATACTTATTTAAAAAGCAAGTGGGTTATTTAGAACAACCAAAATTCTAAACAATTACGTACGGAAATCGAGAGAATATCAATAATTTTCGTGTCAGCTAGTTGATTGATTGGAACCCACTTGTATTGTGGGTTCGAATCCCACTCACATTAAAACCTTATTTTTTTTTCAGCTTATTATTTCATGAGTTCCATGTCTACAAGACACATCCAGCGATTCTCTACTACTGAATTATTGACTTAACGCCATGAGCTTGAGTGACAAATATCAAACTCCATCTGTAGGTGACAACACAGTTGTCCACTTCCCGGATAGATGGCGCCACTCTGCGAATCAAATAAAAATTTGGGAAAGCATAAAATACACCAGCTAAAGATATGAGTATTAGTCGAAGATGGAATAGTAGTTAGCATAACTGTCATATTCCAAGGAGACGTTGATTCGAATTCCACTCACGGTACAACCTTACTGTTTCATGAGTTCCATGTCTACAGGACACATCCTGTGATTCTTTACTAGTGCAGTAAATTTGTTTTTCATTATTTATGAAAATGATGACATAGATCATCATCTAGATCAGTGATTTCCAAACTTTTCTGGACTTTTAGAAGAGAACAAAAATTTCAACGCCCCCTAGTCCATAATAGTTAATTTTATATGAAATAATAAAATATTGTTGCATATTATCTGTACGTAATTTATCTGTTTATTTATCTATTAAAAATCATAAAACAGAAATTAATAAAACGACAACCAAATGTACAATAAAATTGTTTATTAAAATTTTAAAAATAAACACAGAATCAATAAGAAATAAAAAATAATGAGATATACACAAAATTAATAATAAATAAAAAAAATAATGAGATAGTTGAGGCTAGTGGAGTGTTAACAATTTGTTAATGTCGGGTTCCAATTTCGTTAACATCAATCGCAAATCGCCACGTTCAGTGATGTGTAGTCTGTCCCACTTCTTTGACAGTAAATTAGCTGCTGCACTGAATCCACGCTCAGCCATATAGGACGAAGGAAATGCGATTTAAAACTTCTGTACTATTGCCCACAATCCAGGGTAGAGAACTGGTATTGATTTTTGAAGCCAGAACTCTTGGTACTTTGTGATGTTACCTCTTCGGTTGTCTGTCTATTGGGATCACTTAGGAATGTCCCTCCGGTTCGATCGCAATACGCGACGGGTGAAAGAGTCTTTCAGAACAAAAAAACACGATTTTATCACAATTGCAGGGACTCAATACTGAGGCTACTCCCCAATAAATTGGTTGCACTCCAGCCTTTACTTAAATATAACAATTATTTATTGAACCTTCCAAACATGCTTGATAGACAAGGACATATGCTCAATTACAAAAAATTACATCACCAGCTTACTATGCCAGTTCAGCTGTATTCACAGAGCCCAATGCCGTTATTTCCAGTCGGCATGTACCAGCTTTACAATTTTACGTCTTCACGAGTTCGTCCTTTGACCTCGTCGTTGCCAACTCTCTTTTTCCCTTCTCTCTCTGCTTCAGCCATCTGGCAAGGCGGCAAGTACCCGGGGTTCAGAGTCACTTGTCAGCGGACGCTAGCCGTGAGTGATCTCCATCCTCCGGACACTGCTACTTCAATTAACGTTCCAGATGCTGGGACAGAGGGTCTCCCACGTAGCATATGCCCTTTAGGTGAAATCCGAAATAACATACAAAACCCGAACAAAAAAAAAATATTTAAAAAGGCCTCTAGCCTGACAGTATCCATGTTTGAATTTAACTTTGAGTCCTTCGTTAGTCGTGAGTTTTAAGAGTTTCTCTTCCAAATTTGATGATTCTTCAGTATCTGTGTTTGCGAAAGGATCTAAAACTCAACTCGGTATATTCATGTTTAAAATATCTTGGAAGCGCTCCGTAAAATCAACACGAAGAACTTCCAAGTGTTGGCAGTAAGTAAGTAAATCTTCCGGTTTTGCAGAGACTGCTGATAATGTGGGAAAGTGGTTGTATTCACCTCTACCTAGATTTCGTTTGAATAGAAGAAGTTTTCCCGCAAAAGCAGCTATGACGTTTTTTGTTTTAATTAAATTCAACTCATCACCTTGCAATTGTAAATTAACTTGATTAAATATCTTAAACAGGTCTGTCAAATAAGCGATGTCATTTTTTTGACGTAATCAGGTGTTCGCGCAATTTTTCGTCTGTCTTCAAGAAAGTCCAGTACTGAGTCAAATATATTGAAAAAACGATTCAGACAAACACCTTTAGAGAGCCAACGTACTTCTGTGTGCAGCAGCAAGCGATTGTAATCTTCATCATTTTCATTACAAAGCTTACCAAATAATCGGTCATTCAATGAATTGCTTCTAATCTGATTGATTGCTTTAATAACGTAATGGAGCGACGTATGCAGACGTTCATTCAAATTTTTTGCAACCAAATGCTGACGATGAATAATACAATGTACAGCGAGTACATTTGGTACTGCTTGTTTCAAATGCGCTATGAAACCCTTATGACGCCCTGTCTTGCTGGAGCACCATCAGTAGCAGCAGACAAAATATTGCAAATAGGAATTTCTTTCTCTTGAAAAAACTTTTGCATGGTATTAAATATAGATTCTCCCTTTGTATCAGATTCCAAATTTTTAGCAAATAATAACTCTTCATGAATTTTTTCTTCTTTTATAAATCGTACGTATGATAAGAGTAGAGCTTCGTTATTTGGTAGAGTTGATTCATCGAGTTGAATTGAAAATTTGCAAGTCTTTAAGTAATCACATAATGATATTTCAACGTCTTTTGCCATTTCATCTATTCTTCTTTGCACTGAATTTTTACTGAGAAGAATTTTTTTAATGATATCTGACGGTGTCTTATGATGAAGAACAGTTTTTAATATCTCTTTGACTGTCGGCAAAATTAATTCCTCGCCAATTGTGTGTGGTTTTCCTGCTTTTGCGATTAACAATGAAACGTTATATGAGGCTCGTAGTCCATCATCATCTTGTTTAGAAGACCACGCAAAAAGGTTTGACATAGTTGGCTGTTTTAAATATTGCTTTTCCAGTTCTTGAAAATAGGATAAATCTTTGTTCTTCTTATCAGCATGCATTTTATTTAAATGCTCTTGTAGCCTAGAAGGTTTCATAGCTTCATTTGAAAAAACTTTTCGGCAAATTAAACACATAGGTAATGATTGGTTGGTAGGAGAGTACGTAAATCCATATTTCACATACTCAATGCTGTACTGCCGGCATTTCTTTTTAGATGTAGATTCAGACATTTTCAAATACAAATTAACTTCTCAACAAATTTATAGATAGTTATAAAAATAATGTTTATAATGACTTCTAACATTTATCACTCACGACTATTTATCACGGCGAAGCACATAAAAATAATAAAACATTCCTAGAGCTATCGCTTTTATAAATTTGATTTTGTGCACTCATTAACTTGTATGGTTTGCGATGCCGGCGCACTTGCTCCGTAAACAAGTCATTTCAAGCTCCAATATTCTTGTCGAAACATGTTAAATTGCTTGAACCGCGTGTTTGCCTACCAACTTGCAAGGACTTGTCACCGTCAATCTATTCTAAACTAAAACAAATTAGGTATAGGTATACCTAATACTAATTTAAAAATGCTTATTAACGCGATAACAATAAAATAATTTACATAGCTAGATAAAATATTTATTCATGAAAACAGGTATTTTCAAAGTATTTTATTATATTAAAAATAATTATAAAAATAATATTAAATATAATAAATTTATTATTATTATATTATTATTGCATCAAGGTTGATTTGCCTATCAGGACGGACACACATGTCCAACATAATAAGATTGATATAGTAGTGCATTATAAGGTATTGAATGAGATTACAATTATTGAAGTAGGAATAACATCTCAGGATAACCTGCAGACAGTAGAGGTTGAAAAGAGGAGGAAGTATGATCTGCTGGCTAATGAGTTGAGCCTAATTCACAAGTGTAACCTTATGTTCTGACGTGGGATGGTATTTTAACTACGTACCATAAAGCATACTCAAAGCGACTTGGAGTGGGAAAACATATTGAAGCTTATATCCAATCTGTGATCTTGAAGAGAACTTTTGAGAGCATCTCAGTCGACTTCAGACGTACCAGTACGTTAGTAGGCGGTAGCAGGGAATTTATTGTCCAAGCTGCAGTTGAAAAGCTGTACATGACGGATGAGGTAGTGGATGACCAGAATCACCAGGAAGACACCACAGAATAGAAGAGATAAAAAGGTTGTCACAGAAAATTCCATTAAATTTATTAATTTATTTGACCGCCCCTCTTGACTGCCTCAACGCCCCCCATTTGCCTCTGGATCCGCTACCGCCCCTAATGGAAGGCTCCAGCGCCCACTGGGGGGCGGTATCGCCACCGTTGGCAATCTATGATCTAGATAATGAACAGTAAATAAAAAAATAAATACGCCCTCAAGCAGGTGCTTGCCACAGAGGTCTAACAGAAGCCTGTAATAATATATGCCATAGTAGAAGGTCTGTGAGGATGGCAGGACTTCAGCAGAAAAACAACAAAAACGTCCATGTCTTATCCGGGGCTCGAACCCAGGTCCTTCAGATCAGTAGCCATTTATCTTTAATGCAGTGAAAATAAGAATATATACTGGTTAAAAGTGATATCCGGGCAGCGCCGGGTACGTTCAGCTAGTATTGCAATAAAAATCCAGTCTCTTGGCTCACCCGTTTACACTTTCCCGGCTCCCTTGCGTTTCTTGTCCCTTTCCCTCGATACTTTTTTAGATCCGGGCCTGGTTAAGACTATAAGACATTATTTGTACATAGGGTTATAAGTGTATAAAAAAATTTGTGGTCGAGATAATTAAAAATGGTTGAGATTCAGAGCGTTACAGAGATATTGACCAAAAGATAGAATATGCATCTTAGCAGTTTGACATTAAATATTATGAAACATTAAAAAGTAATCACCATGTTAAAAAAACACAGCGTGAAGCTAAATATTAGTAAAAAATTTTAGAATTTCGAAATTTATTTTGAAACTCTCCATATTACAATGAGTCACTCCCATTCTTTAGAGAGGTCCTATGCAGACGGTGGTCCATTGCAGACTAGTTTCGATTTGACAGTGTTTGGCACGCCCCTAGGCCTCAACAGCATACGCAATAATGCTTTCGCAAAGTATTTTTACGTAACAGTGAAAAGTTCATGGTGTTTGGGAAACATCAGCAAGAAACAGCAGTTATTGCGTTGCTGAAGTATTATTTCGTGAGAGGGCCCAGACTATAAAAAGAGTTGCAAGACCCAGTTTTCTTTGTATATCTACTACTAAAGAACAGAAGATGAAGGATAGGAGGAATGGTAAGATTAAGGAGAAGATAACGAAGAGTTCTTAGCCCACATATTTTTTCGGCGTTATAAAAAAAAATTAATGATAATTATGAAATCAATGGATAGTTCTTTTGATTTAAAAATATAAATATGGGAAAAATTATTATTTTCTTACATTTAGCATTTTTTTTTACTATAATATCCTAAATTCAAATGCCGCCTTTCGCATATTTGCTGCCTCTCTAGGAATAGGTAAAAGAGCTTTTGTCTACCCTCCTCGGAAGACGTCGATAAATATTCGACCCTACATTTTTAGAAATTTTGCTAGCCACACTAATTTCTAGGAATAATTCCCTTAAATATCGCTATTCTTCTGTTTTCAAAATGATTCTAATTCATTCAGTAACCATTAGACTACTCTATGGGGAGGGAATTTTGAAAAAAAAAGTCATATTACTTGATGAGAAATATTAGTGTTGCATATCGCTCCATGACGTAGATTAAATAAATGTTGGCGGTTGGTCTCTATTTAATCACGGATTCTACTAATCAATAGGTTCTACTTCTCGAGAAAAGTATTTTAATATGGACTGTATCTTTGCCTTCATGACCGACTATAGCACTGCAACGATGCAGTCAATGTCTGCACATTAAGCTTCATATTCATTTACAATTTTATTTATTATATTTATTACATTTGATCCCGAATGATTTATTTACAATTGATCCCGAATTAATTTGGAAAACAGTCAATAGCATTTCTCGATTAGGTGTAGAAGTATTAGTGCACTCTACTCTTCTCAGGAACAACAGTTATTAGTGCTTTTAGGACAATTGAGGTAGAATTAGATGGGCATGCTTTATCAACATTTTTGTTTCTTTAGACACAATCAAAAGTTATATTAAAATATTAAATTCAGATTTAATTTCCTAAATTATGATTATTAGTTTGTTGGGCGCGTATGTATTCAGTTTATGATTAGGGTGGCCTAATGGTTAAATAAGACTTCTACGTGAAGGTATACCACTCCTTAAGCTTGCTGTTGACGGGTTTCAAGAAGTATCGGAAGACCTTTTTAATTCCACACAGGTGACTAGTGTTGGGTGGGTTTATGAGGTTTTTTCAGGGACTTCTACGTTACAGTCTTACACCTTCTGTTTAGTATCAAGCAGGAAATTTCTCCATCCCAAATGCAAAATAATTTAATTAACCGCCAGTTAAGGGATGAATGGAAAGCAGGCTGTGGTAAGGTCCAGAGTAGGTAGTATGTATAAATTGGGAATGGATTTTTTTTTTACAAGACTAATATAAAATGGGCGGCATCTTTTTGTTTTTCATGTGCGTTGGATCTTTTGCTTTCCACGCGAACAGCATCTTCTGCTTTCTTTATGCAGCATTTCGCTTTCTTTACGCGGTGGCCTCATTTGCTATCTATGCAGATGGCATCTTTGCTGTTTTAACGCTAATAGCATCTATTTCCAGCACGCTGAGTGCATTTTTGCTTTTTTTACGCGGGCGGCAACTTTTGATCTTAAGCGGACGGTTTTTGCTGTTTTAACGCTTATTTGACCAATCGCTAGCACGCGGACTGCATTTTTGTTCTTTATAGGCGGGCAGCATCTATTGATGTTTGAAGCGGATGGCATTTTTGCTGTTCTTACGTATAGTGCATCTTTTGCCAACACGTGGATTGCATCTTACTAGCACGCGGACTACATCTTTTACTAGCACGCGGATCCCATCATTTGCTAGAAGATGGATTGCATCATTTGCTAGCAGACGGATCGCATCATTTGCTAGCACGTGGATTGCTTTTTTTCCTTTGCACGTGAACTGTATCTTTTGTTTTGCACTTGAATACGCGGTATAGAAACTCATACAAAAGTCGGCTCAGGATATTCCAAACCTCCTTGACAAAATTATTCAATGGTGCCATTTTTTTGTTACTAATGATAAGAAAAATAAGATCGTAATAAATTACTCCTCAGGTAAACCACTTGCTACGGAGATCTGACAATAGCTTGTCGGTATGCGTTAACGAAATCAGAGTAGCTAAACGTATTTTAAATAAAAGTCCCACATTTAGTTAAATTTAAAAAAAAAATTTCTTGTAAACGCGGTGTTAGCGCCCTCTGTAAATGGAGAAATTTATTATTGATGGTGCAGACGCAGCCCAGTTCTACTGGTTTTGATCTTTGCGTCTTTTTTAGAACAATTGTAATTTGTAAAGTTTACAACGGTTCCACAGCAATATCTTTAATAATTTGGAATATTTTACAAACATTAACCTGATTATAAAACTCGGGTCGCGAATTCTCTTTTTGATTACTTCGTTTGCCCGATGTCTGAACCGGTCCATCATACATAATACAATTTTTTAATTGTTTCTGTATTGTTTTGAAGATATGTGTGTGGTCAGATATATATCATATTTTTATAAGTCTTTTTTTAGGGAATTTAATTATAATTTGCACTAATTAATATACGTATTGTTAATATTCATACAATATTCACAACAGGTCATTAGGTCTACTTGTACATGAATCAGTAATTTACTAACATATAAATAACATAAATGGGACATAAAATTTCCTAGGTCTTTTGATGAATTGAAATTCTGGTAGGTAGCAGAGTTGGATCTATGGGAAGGCAACCCAGTCCCCCTCTACATGTAGGGGTTTGCAAGGAAGATTCGAACTCGTTAATGCTCTGTTTGGTAGCAGGCAGAAAATTTCTCCATCTGAAATGCAAAATCAATGAATTCACACGCAACTAGTATTGGGAGGGTTTATGAGGTTTTTTCACGGACTTCTATGTTACAGTCTTACACTTTCTGTTTAGTATCAAGCAGGAAATTTCTCCATCCCAAATGCAAAATAATTTAATCAATCGCCAGTTAAGGGATGATTGGAAATCAGGCTGTGGTAAAGTCCAGAGTAGGTAGTTGTATCGATTGGGAATGGATTTTTTTTTTACAAGACTAATATATAATGGGCGGCATCTTTTTGTTTTTCATGTGCGTTGGATCTTTTGCTTTCCACACGAACAGCATCTTCTGCTTTCTTTATGCAGCATTTCGTTTTCTTCACGCGAGCGGTATCTTTTCCTTGCTTTTCTTCGCGGGCGGTACATTTTTTGGCTTTCTTTACGCATTGGCATCATTTGCTGTCTATGCGGATGGCATCTTTGCCGTTTTAACGCTAATAGCATCTATTGCCAACACGCTGAGTGCATTTTTGCTTTTTTTACGCGGCGGCACCTTTTGATCTTAAGCGGACGGTTTTTGCTGTTTTAACACTTATTTGACCAATCGCTAGCACGCGGACTGCATTTTTGTTCTTTACAGGCGGGCAGCATCTATTGATGTTTGAAGCGGATGGCATTCTTGCTGTTTTTACGTATAGTGCATCTTTTGCCACCACGTGGATTGCATCTTACTAGCACGCGGACTACATCTTTTACTAGCACGCGGATCCCATCATTTGGTAGAAGACGGATTGCATCATTTACTAACACGTGGATTGCATTTTTTTTTTACTTTGCACGTGAACTGCATCTTTTGTTTTGCACGTGAATTGAAACCTTTTGCTTTTTGACGCGGTATTTTTTGTGTTTCACAAAGGCGATATCATTTATTTTGCAAATGAGAGAAATTTTTTGTTTTGCACACGTAACTCTAAAACTGAGGCTAGTGAAATGTCGTTTTGCAGAGACTTTGATAGTAGTGAATTTTCATATTGATATACAAATAACTGCTTCAATTTAAAGCGTTTATAAGTAAAGATGCTAATTAACAGTATGCAGAGCTGCTTATAAGACAGAATTATGTAGAGCAATTTATAAATTAGTCTGTTTAGTGGAATTTAAAAATAAAGAATTATGAAATTTTATAATAAAAGATATTTTTGGTTTGTAATCTTTTGCTTATTCAAAATTTATATGTCTGTGGGTTTAAGAACTTTTTGATAATATTACATACAAAATATTTGACACGAAATATTTATTTAAAAAGCAAGTGGGTTATTTAGAACAACCAAAATTCTAAACAATTACGTACGGAAATCGAGAGAATATCAATAATTTTCGTGTCAGCTAGTTGATTGATTGGAACTGGCTGATTAATTGATTGATTGATTGCCATCTGGCAAGGCGGCAAGTACCCGGGGTCCAGAGTCACTTGTCAGCGGACGCTAGCCGTCGGTGACCTCCCTCCTCCGGACACTGCTACTTCAATTAACGTTCCAGATGCTGGGACAGAGGGCCTCCCACGTAGCATATGCCCTTTAGGTGAAATCCGAAATAACATACAAAACCCGAACAAAAAAAAAATATTTAAAAAGGCCTCTAGCCTGACAGTATCCATGTTTGAATTTTATCTTGAGTCCTTCGTTAGTCGTGAGTTCTAAGAGTTCCTCTTCCAAATTTGATGATTCTTCAGTATCTGTGTTTGCGAAAGGATCTAAAACTCAACTCGATATATTCATGTTTAAAATATCTTGGAAGCGCTCCGTAAAATCAACACGTAGAACTTCCAAGTGTTGGCAGTAAGTAAGTAAATCTTCCGGTTTTGCAGACTGCTGATAATGTGGGAAAGTGGTTGTATTCACTTCTACCTAGATTTCGTTTGAATAGAAGAAGTTTTCCCGCAAAAGCAGCTATGACGTTTTTTGTTTTAATTAAATTTAACTCATCACCTTGCAATTGTAAATTAACTTGATTAAATAGTTTAAACAGGTTTGTCAAATAAGCGATGTCATTTTTTGGCGTAATCAGGTGTTCGTGCAATTTTTCGTCTCTGTCTTCAAGAAAGTCCAGTACTGAGTCAAATATATTGAAAAAACGATTCAGACAAACACCTTTAGAGAGCCAACGTACTTCTGTGTGCAGCAGCAAGCGATTGTAATCTTCATCATTTTCATTACAAAGCTTACCAAATAATCGGTCATTCAATGAATTGCTTCTAATCTGATTGATTGCTTTAATAACGTTATGGAGCGACGTATGCAGACGTTCATTCAAATTTTTTGCAACCAAATGCTGACGATGAATAATACAATGTACAGCGAGTACATTTGGTACTACTTGTTTCAAATGCGCTATGAAACCCTTATGACGCCCTGTCATTGCTGGAGCACCATCAGTAGCAGCAGACAAAATATTGCGAATAGGAATTTCTTTCTCTTGAAAAACCTTTTGCATGGTATTAAATATAGATTCTCCCTTTGTATCAGATTCCAAATTTTTAGCAAATAATAACTCTTCATGAATTTTTTCTTCTTTTATAAATCGTACGTATGATTAGAGTAGAGCTTCGTTATTTGATAGAGTTGATTCATCGAGTTGAATTGAAAATTTGCAAGTCTTTAAGTAATCACATAATGATATTTCAACGTCTTTTGCCATTTCATCTATTTTTCTTTGCACTGAATTTTTACTGAGAGGAATTTTTTTGATGATATCTGACGGTGTCTTATGATGAAGAACAGTTTTTGATATCTCTTTGACTGCCGGCAAAATTTATTCCTCGCCAATTGTGTGTGGTTTTCCTGCTTTTGCGATTAACAATGAAACGTTATATGAGGCTCGTAGTCCATCATCATCTTGTTTAGAAGACCACGCAAAAAGGTTTGACATAGTTGGCTGTTTTAAATATTGCTTTTCCAGTTCTTGAAAATAGGATAAATCTTTGTTCTTCTTATCAGCATGCATTTTATTTAAATGCTCTTGTAGCGTAGAAGGTTTCATAGCTTCATTTGAAAAAACATTTCGGCAAATTAAACACATAGGTAATGATTGGTTTGTAGGAGAGTACGTAAATCCATATTTCACATACTCAATACTGTACTGCCGGCATTTCTTTTTAGATGTAGATTCAGACATTTTCAAATACAAATTAACTTCTCAACAGATTTATAGATAGTTATAAAAATAATGTTTATAATGACTTCTAACATTTATCACTCACGACTATTTATCACGGCGAAGCACATAAAAATAATAAAACATTCCTAGAGCTATCGCTTTTATAAATTTGATTTTGTGCACTCATTAACTTGTATGTTTGCGATGCCGGCGCACTTGCTCCGTAAACAAGTCATTTCAAGCTCCCATATTCTTGTCGAAAAATTGACTGCAACAATGCAGTCAATGTCTGCACATTAAGCTTCATATTTATTTACAAATCGTATTTGATTTGTTGGATCGCATTTGATTAACTTGGAAAACAGTCAATAGCATTTCTCGATTATGTGTAGAAGTATTAGTGCACTCTACTCTTCTCAGGAACAACAGTTATTAATGCTTTTAGGACAATTGAGGTAGAATTAGATGGGCATGCTTTATCAAAATTTTTGTTTCTTTAGACACAACCAAAAGTTATATTAAAATATTAAATTCAGATTTAATTTCCTAAACTATGATTAATAGTTTGTTGGGCGCGTATGTATTCAGTTTATGATTAGGGTGGCATAATGGTTAAATAAGACTTCTACGTGAAGGTATACCACTCCTTAAGCTTGCTGTTGACGGGTTTCAAGAAGTATCGGAAGACCTTTTTGATTCGATACAGGTGAAAAACATCGCACATACAAATTCATACCAAAGTC
This sequence comes from Ryuthela nishihirai, assembly GCA_038380435.1. NCBI lineage: Eukaryota > Metazoa > Arthropoda > Arachnida > Araneae > Heptathelidae > Ryuthela > Ryuthela nishihirai. The sequence goes on along the minus strand of JAWZYU010000024.1, from coordinate 47,291,409 downwards.
GGCTCAGGATATTCCAAACCTCCTTTACAAAATTAATCAATGGTGCCATTTCTTTTGTTAATAATGGTAAGAAAAATAAGAAACGTAATAAATTACTCCTCATGTAAACCACTTGCCACGGAGATCTGACAATAGCTTGTCGGAATGCGTTAACAAAATCAGAGTAGCTAAACGTGTTTTAAATAAAAGTCCCACATTTAGTTAAATTAAGAAATAATTTTTTGTTGTAAACGCGATCTTAGCGCCCTCTGTAAATGGAGAAATTTATTATTGATGGTGTTCAATATATATATAATTCTCCATCTCAAATGCAAAATCAATGAATTCAGACGCAACTAGTATTGGGAGTGTCAGGCTAGAGGCCTTTTGAGATATTTTTTTTTTTCAGGCTTTGTATATTTATTTTGGATTTCACCAACAAGGCATATGCTACGTGGGAGGCCCTCTGTCCTGGCATCTGGAAAGTTAATTGAAGTAACAGTGCCCAGAAGGGATGGAGGTCACCCCACTGCTCGCTGACGCCCCAGATGGTCAGGCGGAGAGAGAAAGAGAAAGGGTTGGCAACCACGAGAAGGAGAGCCGGTCGAGTTTCGAAAGCATGCGGACATAAAATTGAAAAGCCGACCGGTATTAGCGGTACGTAGGCTCTCGGGAAAACAGCTGAACGGGGATAGTAAGCTGGTTTTGTAATTCATAGTAAATGAGGGACGAGTGTGTTTTTCCTCATCAGTCAATGTAGTTTATATCAATAAAGGATAGTTATTGTTTTACCAAGGACTAAGTTGAACCAATTTATTGGGAAGGAGCCTCAGTATCGAGTCCCTTGAATTGTGATAAAATCTTTGATTTTTGATCTGAAAAACTCTTTCACCCGTCGCGTATTGCGATCAAACCGAGGGGACATTCCTAAGTGGTCCCAATAGACAAACAAACGAAGAAGCAACATCACAAAGTGGCGCAGTCGACAGGATGCAACAGAGTTTCCTCATCAGTCAATGTAGTTTATATCAATAAAGGATAGTTATTGTTTTACCAAGGACTAAGTTGAACCAATTTATTGGGAAGGAGCCTCAGTATCGAGTCCCTTGAATTGTGATAAAATCTTTGATTTTTGATCTGAAAAACTCTTTCACCCGTCGCGTATTGCAATCAAACCGAGGGGACATTCCTAAGTGGTCCCAATAGACAAACAAACGAAGAAGCAACATCACAAAGTGGCGCAGTCGACAGGATGCAACAGAGGTGAAAGTAGCGGCGAAAGTGACGGAAGAGTTCTGACATCCATTGTGAGCTGACCAGAACAAGGATGATACTGCCAAGAGTGTCCTGCAGTGTGCTTCAGGCGACAGAATAGCTGTGAAGGTACCTGAAGAATCGTGCATCACGTTCGAACTGTGGAAAAAGCTGTGAAGGTGACGGAAAAGTTCAACATCCACTGGGAGCTGACCAGCGCAAGGCTGATACTACCAAGAGTGTTCCGACTGGTGCTTCAGGTGGCAGACTGACGAGGTGGTTCGTTCCTGTCATCACATCGGAGGTAAGTATCCTCTTACTCTAGGGGCGAGTAGTTAGATACGGCAGAGGCCTGTACGAGCTAAAATGGAGCATAGGAGAGGTCGCGATAGGGAAAGCGATGAGTTAAGGCGAGGCTACACAGTCACAGAGAGGGATAGTGCGCAGGGTGGTTATTCAGGGAGTGACCAGGGAAGCGAGGAGGTGACAATAGACAGAGAGTCTAATGCTGCAGAAGATATGAGAGGGTTGAGGGATTATGGCAATGACAACGATACGGATAGGCTGCAGAGTGGGACCAGAAAGCAGAGAGCTAAAGAAAGGATTGGAGATGATTTTGAATTAGAGAGGATGAGGTTAGAGATGCAGCTGAGAAGGGAAGAGAGAGAGGCGGCAGAAAGGGAAAAGGAGAGAGAGCATGAATATAGAATACTGGAACTGCAAATGAGGTATGCAAACAAGGAGAGGGGTGATGTGCGAACGGTGGCAGTTTCTAGTAATCCAGCAGATGCGCGGCTGGCTAATTATATAAAATTATTGGGAAATATGTTAGCTGGAAGCCCTAAAAACCCAGAAGAGGTGATAAATCTCTTTGAGACAGCAGAAAGGGGTTTTAAGATGTATGAAGTACCAGAGGAATTTCAAGGCAAAGTCATCATTTCTTTTTTAGACGGTAAATATGCAAATCACGTTTTTCGAAAATTAAGTGCAGAGGATTTTGCTAATTATAAGAAAGTTAAAGAGGCCGTATTAAAAGAGTTTAAGCTCACTCCCTCTGCGTACAAGAGAAAGTTTGAAACTATCACGAAAGAACCGAATGAGTCATACAATCAGTTAGCCTCGAGGCTCAGAAATAGCTGGGATTACTACGTCCGCAGTAGGAAGGTGACAAAATTTGAGGAGCTTATGGACCTGATAGTGTCGGATAAGTTACGTGATAGCCTTCCTCAAGACACTCATGCTTACGAAGTACAGAAAGAGGCGGAGTCATGGGCAAAAGCAGACGAAGTAGCAACGTGGGCAGAAATCCATCTAGCCAGTGTAAATGGAACGGAAGAGGTCCTAACTTTTAAAGAGGTAAGGCATAGAAAATATGCAGAACGTGTTGTTTCCCCCCAGCAGAGGACAGACTCAGAGAGAAATTATTCGAGCAGAAGGTATCAATCGGCAGTTAATTTAGCTGAATATAGAAATGTCCCAAAAGTAAGGAGGTGTCATAAATGTAGATCTGACGAACATTTGATGAAATATTGCCCACTGAGAACTGGGGACCATGAGAGCCGAACTCAGGTGTACCAAGTTAGCACTTTGGGGCATAATTCTGAAGATGTTTGTGAGGCAACAATAGGAAGGGTTACGACACATTCAAAGCCAAGTCCAAGCAGTCGAGTAATGGGACAGGGAGAGATGCGTATCCCAGTAGATTATAAAGAGGTGGCGACAAGACAGCTAGAGCAGTCGTGGATTCGGGGGCAGACCTTACAGTAATCAGAAAGGGTATGCTGAACGAAGAAAAGCACCCGGTAACAGACCATCTGTTGTTGCATGGACCGTTTGGTGATGCCAAAAGGGCAGAGGTAAAGAGCTGCCTTCAAGTTTGACTGATGGCTCAGACAATAGCACTGGGAGTGGCAGAGAAATTAAAGTGCTATGCGCAGTAGTAACAAATCTGCGGAAGGAGGTACTTCTGAGTGTGGAAGCATATGGTAAGTTAATTAGAAGGAAGGAGAGGCCTGTAACTGGTAACCCCAGGAGGAAAATCCACGAGCCGTGGGCCAATACAGGAAGCTGTTATGAAAGAGGTAGAGAAATTCCAGTTAGAAAAAGGGAAATGTATGCTCCATGGAGACCGTCCAATCAACGCCGTTCTATCTCCCAGCCCAAACATGTGCAACAATCTGTCAGACTCGATGTCTACGGTGATCAAAATTATGCAGGGGAGGGGGCGAACATGGCAATTGGAGGTAACAATGTGTCAGGCCGACGCCAATGTCGACGACTTTCAGCCTATGGAGTCAGAGGGTACATACGGGAAGGTGATATCTAGGTAGTCCTACGAAAGGTGTGCATAGCCTTTCACATGGGATGTCACCTGTGGACGAATGAACACCGCCAGTACGGCATACCTTCGTCAAAGACAGTTTTTAGTGAGATAATTAATTTATAAACAGTTTACTCTCGGACAACTATTTCAGTCACAAGGTTTTTTTTTGTTTGAAGAAAAAAGGACAATATTTAGACTCAGTGCACCAGTATATACCTAGGAGTTATTTTATATTTAAGTGTAGTGTACATAGATGTGTAAAAGATGTGGCTAATTCGCAGAGAATTTATAGAATTCATAAAGCGACTTAGAACTCTGAATTTTATGGCATTGAACTCAAAGATTAACGCGAAAATGAACTCTGATTTTCAGCATTCAACTTGACTTTTTAGTCAGCAGTTAACAGGACTAACTACTGACTTCTGGCAGGGAGGTGTCAGGCTAGAGGCCTTTTGAGATATTTTTTTTTTCAGGTTTTGTATATTTATTTTGGATTTCACCAACAAGGCATATGCTACGTGGGAGGCCCTCTGTCCCGGCATCTGGAAAGTTAATTGAAGTAACAGTGCCCAGAAGGGACGGAGGTCACCCCACTGCTCGCTGACGCCCCAGATGGTCAGGCGGAGAGAGAAAGAGAAAGAGTTGGCAACCACGAGAAGGAGAGCCGGTCAAGTTTCGAAAGCGTGCGGACATAAAATTGAAAAGCTGGTGAGTGCCGACCGGTATTAGCGGTACGTAGGCTCTCGGGAAAACAGCTGAACGGGGTTACTAAGCTGGTTTTGTAATTCATAGTAAATGAGGGACGAGTGTGTTTTTCCTCATCAGTCAATGTAGTTTATATCAATAAAGGATAGTTATTGTTTTACCAAGGACTAAGTTGAACCAATTTATTGGGAAGGAGCCTCAGTATCGAGTCCCTTGAATTGTGATAAAATCTTTGATTTTTGATCTGAAAAACTCTTTCACCCGTCGCGTATTGCGATCAAACCGAGGGGACATTCCTAAGTTGTCCCAATAGACAAACAAACGAAGAAGCAACATCACAGGGAGTGTTTATGAGGTTTTTTAGGGACTTCTACGTTACAGTCTTACACCTTCTGTTTAATATCAAGCAGGAAATTTCTCCATCCCAAATGCAAAATAATTTAATTAACCGCCAGTTAAGGGATGAATGGAAAGCAGGCTCTGGTAAGATCCAGAGTAGGTAGTATGTATAAATTGGGAATGGATTTTTTTTTTACAAGACTAATATAAAATGGGCGGCATCTTTTTCTTTTTCATGTGCGTTGGATCTTTTGCTTTCCACGCGAACAGCATCTTCTGCTTTCTTTATGCAGCATTTCGCTTTCTTTACGCGGTGGCCTCATTTGCTATCTATGCGGATGGCATCTTTGCCGCTTTAATAACATCTATTGCCAGCACGCTGAGTGCATTTTTGCTTTTTTTTACGCGGGCGGCAACTTTTGATCTTAAGCGGACGGTTTTTGCTGTTTTAACGCTTATTTGACCAATCGCTAGCACGCGGACTGCATTTTTGTTCTTTATAGGCGGGCAGAATCTAATGATGTTTGAAACAGATGGCATTTTTGCTGTTCTTACGTATAGTGCATCTTTTGCCAACACGTGGATTGCATCTTACTAGCACGCGGACTACATCTTTTACTAGCACGCGGATCCCATCATTTGCTAGCAGACGGATCGCATCATTTGCTAGCACGTGGATTGCTTTTTTTCCTTTGCACATGAACTGTATCTTTTGTTTTGCACTTGAATACGCGGTATACAAACTCATACAAAAGTCGGCTCAGGATATTCCAAACCTCCTTGACAAAATTATTCAATGGTGCCATTTTTTTTTGTTACTAATGATAAGAAAAATAAGAATCGTAATAAATTACTCCTCAGGTAAACCACTTGCCACGGAGATCTGACAATAGCTTGTCGGTATGCGTTAACGAAATCAGAGTAGCTAAACGATTTTAAACAAAAGTCCCACATTTAGTTAAATTAAAAAAAAAAATTTCTTGTAAACGCGATTTTAGCGCCCTCTGTAAATGGAGAAATTTATTATTGATGGTGCAGACGCAGCCCAGTTCAACTGGTTTTGATTCTTGCTATCTTTGCGTCTTTTTAGAACAATTGTAATTTGTAAAGTTTACAACGGTTCCACAGCAATATCTTTAATAATTTGGAATATTTTACAAACATTAACCTGATTATAAAACTCGGGTCGCGAATTCTCTTTTTGATTACTTCGTTTGCCCGATGTCTGAACCGGTCCATCATACATAAAACAATTTTTTATTTGTTTCTGTATTGTTTTGAAGATATGTGTGTGGTCAGATATATATCATATTTTTATAAGTCTTTTTTTAGGGAATTTAATTATAATTTGCACTAATTCATATACGTATTGTTAATATTCATACAATATTCACAACAGGTCATTAGGTCTACTTGTACATGAATCAGTAATTTACTAACATATAAATAACATAAATGGGACATAAAATTTCCTAGGTCTTTTGATGAATTGAAATTCTGGTAGGTAGCAGAGTTGGATCTATGGGAAGGCAACCCAGTTCCCCTCTACATGTAGGGGTTTGCAAGGAAGATTCGAACTCGTTAATGCTCTGTTTGGTAGCAGGCAGAAAATTTCTCCATCTGAAATGCAAAATCAATGAATTCACAGGCAACTAGTATTGGGAGGGTCTATGAGGTTTTTTCAGGGACTTCTATGTTATAGTCTTACACCTTCTGTTTAATATCAAGCAGGAAATTTTTCCATCCCAAATGCAAAATAATTTAATTAACCGCCAGTTAAGGGATGAATGGAAATCAGGCTGTGGTAAAGTCCAGAGTAGGTAGTTGTATCGATTGGGAATGGATTTTTTTTTTTACAAGACTAATATATAATGGGCGGCATCTTTTTGTTTTTCATGTGCGTTGTATCTTTTGCTTTCCACGCGAACAGCATCTTCTGCTTTCTTTATGCAGCATTTCGTTTTCTTTACGCGAGCGGTATCTTTTTTTTGCTTTTTTTTCGCGGCGGTACATTTTTTGGCATTCTTTACGCATTGGCTTCATTTGCTGTCTATGCGAATGGCATCTTTGCCGTTTTAACGCTAATAACATCTATTGCCAGCACGCTGAGTGCATTTTTGCCTTTTTTACGCGGGCGGCAACTTCTGACCTTAAGCGGACGGTTTTTGCTGTTTTAACGCTTATTTGACCAATCGCTAGCACGCGGAGTTCGTTTTTGTTCTTTACAGGCGGGCAGCATTTATTTGATGTTTGAAGTGGATGGCATTCTTGATGTTTTTACGTATAGTGCATCTTTTGCCACCACGTGGATTGCATCTTACTAGCACGCGGACTACATCTTTTACTAGCATGCGGATCCCATCATTTGCTAGAAGACGGATTGCATCATTTGCTAGCAGACGGATCACATTATTTGCTAGCACGTGGATTGCTTTTTTTACTTTGCACGTGAACTGCATCTTTTGTTTTGCACGTGAATTGAAACTTTTTGCTTTTTTGACGCGGTATTTTTTGTTTTCCACAAAGGCGATATCATTTACTTTGCAAATGGGAGAAATTTTTTGTTTTGCACACAAACTCTAAAACTCAGGCTAGGGAAATGTCGTTTTGCAGAGACTCTGATAGTAGCGAATTTTTCTATTGATATACAAATAACTACTTCAATTTAAAGCGTTTATAAATAAAGATGCTAATTAACAGAATGTAGAGTTGCTTATAAGATAGAATTAAGTAAAGCAATATATAAATTAGTCTGTTTAGCGGAATTTGAAAATAAAGAATTAGAAAAGTTTTATAAAAAAGGATATTTTTGGTTTGTAATCTTTTGCTTATTCAAAGTTTATATGTCTGTCGTATTAAGTACATTTTGATAATATTACATACAAAATATTTGACACGAAATATTTATTTAAAAAGCCAGTGGGTTATTTAGAACAACTAGAATTCTAAACAATTACGTACGGAAATGGAGAGAATATCAATTATTTCACCTGTTAGCTAGGTTAGAAGAGAAATTGAAAATTTGAAATTTCAGACCTGAAAAAGGAAATTATTTGATTACTACATAAAAAATGATTTCCGAAACAGTAAGTATGAAAAACATTGGTTTTGTCGTGAGTAGGATTCGAACCCATTTGTATGTAGATTGCAATTCCACTCACGGCAAAACCAATTTCCATCTTACTACTGCAATAAATATGTTTTGCTTATTTAATTTTTACATTAATGTTAATCTTTTCTACTGCAGTAAATTTGTTTTTCATTATTTGTAAAAATGATGACATAGATGATTATCTAGCTAATGAACAGTAAATAAAAAAAATAAATACGCCCTCAAGCAGGTGCTTGCCACAGAGGTCTAACAGGAGCCTGTAAGTTTATATGACAATAGTAGAAAGCCTGTGAGGATGACAGGACCACAGCAGAAAAACAATACAAACGTCCATGCCTTATCCGGGGCTCGAATCCAGGTCCTTCAGATCAGTAGCAATTTACCTTTAATGCAGTGAAAATAAGAATATACTGCTTAAAAGTGACATCCAGGCAGCTCCGGGTACGTTCAGCTAGTATTGCAATAAAAATCCAGTCTCTTGGCCCACCAGTTTACAATTTCCCGGTTCTCTTGAGTTTCTTGTCCCTTCCATTCGATATTTTTTTAGATCCGGGCCTGGTTAAGATTATAAGACACTATTTGTACTAGGGTACAAAATCAATGAATTCTCAGGCGACTAGTGTTGGGTGGGTTTATGAGGTTTTTTCAGGGACTTCTATGTTACAGTCTTACACCTTCTGTTTAGTATCAAGCAGGAAATTTCTCCATCCCAAATGCAAAATAATTTAATTAACCGCCAGTTAAGGGATGAATGGAAAGCAGGCTGTGGCAAGGTCCAGAGTAGGCAGTATGTATTGATTGGGAATGGATTTTTTTTTTTTTACAAGACTAATATATAATGGGCGGCATCTTTTTGTTTTTCATGTGCGTTGGATCTTTTGCTTTCCACACGAACAGCATCTTCTGCTTTCTTTATGCAGCATTTCGTTTTCTTCACGCGAGCGGTATCTTTTTTTTGCTTTTTTTTCGCGGGCGGTACATTTTTTGGCTTTCTTTACGCATTGGCATCATTTGCTGTCTATGCGGATGGCATCTTTGCTGTTTTAACGCTAATAGCATCTATTGCCACCACGCCGAGTCCATTTTTGTTTTTTTTACGCTGGCGGCACCTTTTGATCTTAAGTGGACGGTTTTTGCTGTTTTAACGCTTGGTTAGGACTATAAGTCTATGTAAAAAAATTCTGTTCCAGAGAATTAAAAATGGTTCAGATACAGAGCGTTACAGAGATATTGACCAAAAAAAGGTAGAAGATGCATTTTAGCAGTTTGATATTAAATATTATGAAACAATTAAATTGTGGATATTCTGTAAATAAAGCATACATATAATAGTACACCTGCATTTGTATGTTTTTCGGCTACTTAGATAGCAACATCAGTATGTTGCTTCTAAGTAGAGATAAGTACCCTTCTGCACACACTCTCACACAAGGTCGGTTAGAAAAGAACCTAGCTGCAAGAGGTCGACGGAGATACCTGTCTACATACTTCGAAAAAAGAAAAAATTATGTGCTTTCGAAGCATGACTTTTCTTTTGCTGGTATTTACATACTTTTCACTCTCTATTATTCTGTATTTATTCATATGATGACAAAGGTATACCTATATATCTCTTTGTCATCAAAGAATAAATAAAACACGTGTGAAAATTATGTACATTATCAGTAAAAGCAGGTGAGCTCTGGATATAATTAATGACTTTTCTTGCTTTAAGTTTTGATTTCTGTTATTTTATTTGTACTTTTTTTAAGTCATTTTCATTAAATGTAACCTTTTTTTTACGTTTTATGAAACATATATTAATTTATATTTATTAATATGAAAATCATTCTTTACCATGTATTTTAAATAATGTACCTTTTTCCCTCTCCTTTTTGTTTCTTGGTATTCTTAGTTGTATTTTGTATGTGATATATGCATGATCGAGTCCATTAGGCCGCCTTGCCCATCAAAAATAACGACATGAAATAAACCAATTTCAAAGTGAGTGTTCATTATTTGTTATATCAAAAACATAATATCATTTTTACATTTGTTTTACAATCATTATTTGAATCAGTGATATGTCATCTGTTTAGTTTATGGAACACTGATTTTTCCATTTCGGTCACCGCACAGAATCTTAATATTATCTATTACGGTAATTGGAGACATGTGTATGTGCTGAATACAATAGCAGTGAACTGTAGGAGGTGGGTCACCAGTTCGGCGGAATCAAAAATATTCGAACTCTAAATTCAAATTTTGCCAACTGAGCAAACTACTTAGATTTTTCGCTCCGTGGGAAGGGGAGGCAATTTTCACAACTCTCCAACATTTTGCCGTTTGACTTCCAATTTTGCCAACTAATCGTAATTAATCGTAAAACTAATCGTAACAACTCCCCTAGATTTTGCCAAGAGTTCTTGGTTTTTCCAACTCTCCTTAATTTCACAAAACCAATCCCAATTTTTACAACTCACCTGTACTTTATACCAAGTGGTTTCCAGTTTTGCGAACTTACCAAGATTATGCTAGGTATTAATATTAATATTTATATTTTCCCATTCATCAGTTAGTACAAATTACTACTGTTAAAGGGTGCAAAATTTCTAAAACGGGAAAAAGTCATTCTCTTTAAAAGAAAGCACCTACATTTGCCAGAAGCAATATCTTATTCTTCGAGTTTTATTTCTAGTTAGGGGCATTGCTACCCTAAACATCAAGGAAGTGCAAAAATCTAAGAAGAGCAACATTAATTTGAAGACCTGTTGCATAATTAATTTTTGGCACTTCTTTATGAAATTGAATGAGAACTGCTCCGGTTGGCCGAGTGATTAGCATATTTGGTTACTGATCAAAGGAACCCGAGTTTGAGCTCTGATTAAATACGATCTTTTGCGTTGTTTTTTTGTTGAGATTTGACTTCCTCACACGTCTTCAATATGGTGTATTATATTGACAAGCTCTTGTTAGGGGCAGGGGTGACTTAGTCGGTAGTGTGCCAAGCTTGTAATCTGCAGTTCCCAAGTTTGAATCCCAGCTCGGCTAATGTTGAGATTATCTGCCAAACTCCCTGCTGTGTTCTTGGCCAGTAGACATGTGTGGGAGAGCCATGTCCTGTGCACATCGCTGGACGCCTTTGATGGGAGACTACTATCTGACTCCCAACAATTGTCCAGTGGGTCCCCTCCTGCCAACTTTCTCTGAGCCTTCGGGGTTCTTGTGACCTGGCTATTTAGCCCATTGTGTGCAAAAAAATTGCTGCTCAACGGTAAAACAACCCAACCCTATTTGTATGAGGTCCCTGTGTATTTAATATGCATAGCTAAACACTAGGATATGTTTTTTAGCATAAAATTTGTGAAAAAAGCATTATGCTAAACAAAAAACAGAGGTCACATAAAGGTAAATTAGGTTTAATTATGAGAATGCACAATAACATGAGTACACAAAAGAGGAAGTTTGCACATTAAATACATGATGTCAATTAATGGAATTTATTTCAGACTTTGTCATATCAGGAAGATTAGAGCCAAATAGTTCATCTTGAACAGCAAGTCTTGAACAAAAAGTTAACAACAGAGGAGTCTTGTAGACATGTTGCTCCGATGAACTTTCTAAATATATAAAAAAGCACTTTGATTAACTAATAGTTAAAACGCAAAAATATACTTTGATTAACCACTATTAAAGAACATAAAACAATATACCTTGGTTAACAACAGTAGAGAGTTGCACCTGAGAGAAATATTTTGTGGAGGAAGAAACAGGATAATGTGAAAGGATAAAAGTAGCGAGGTTATCAAAGGCAAGAATTCTGTCAGAGCAAGTGGGTTGAATATTTTCATTCTGAATAATATGGTTAGTCCTACTTCTATCATTTTAAAAAAAGATAAATGCATTTCTGGCTTTGATATTAGATATTTATCATGATTCTAAGTTATTTTGGGAGTCAAAGTTTACTCTTACCCGAGTAGAAAAAATTACTCTTAAATGCTGGGAGCTTAAAATTATTCTATTATCAAACGGTGCTGAATATTTTTAATGGCAGAAATGGTGTTACTAAAGATTTTGCTACAGGTGTAATTATTTCCATCCTTAAAAAAGGTGATCACAGTTCTTGTGATTGCAGGATCAGACCCCTTTTTGTCAACAGCAAAATCTTTTGAATACTTTATTTAATAGAATTAATATTTAGTTGATAAGCAACTTTGAGAAGAACATGTGCTCAGAAATGTTAGGGGCATGTACAATTCAAATTTGTTCACTTAAAAAGATTATTGAGAAATGTTTAGCTACTAGTTTTGCAGGAATCAAGAAGGCTTTTGACTCTGCTGACAGAAATATTTTGTGGTCAATTGTAATGGAAAACTCAAAAAGTTAACATAATCAGGGCTCTCCGAACTTAACAATGAGTTGTGCATGGGAGTTGGTAAGCCTGAAGTGATTGGTTTAGCATTACAACTGGAGTTAAACAAAGGCGTTTATTTTTTTACCTTTTCTATTCAGTTTGGAGATTGATTATATTATGAGGAAAGCTTTGCATAGATGGTATAGAAATCTCAAAAGATACAAACTATGCTGATGATTTGGTCCTTTTGGTAAATGATGCTATGCAATTAAATGTAAAATACACAGATTCTTGGGGTGGCTCAGTCAGTAGTGTACCAGGCTTATAATCTACAGTTCCCAGTATGTATCCCTATATAGGAATGAGAAGAGATAGATTATAGTCCATGGGCCCTGTATTCAATCCATTTTTGGAAGTCCTATTCATTCACCTAAATGAATGCGACTTTGTATGAATATTGGAATTTAAAGACCCTTCAGCTGCGGCTCTGCTTCTGTGTATACTGAACATACCTGTAAATCTGCAGCTAGGAATGAGACAAGATAAACATCTAAATCAAGGCTCCGTGAATCGATTTTCAGCTACCTTTTTTTGTTATTTAAAGAATTACAGAAATCAGAATATTTAAGAATATTATCATTCCTCCTTAAAAAGTTTTGTATGAATCAGCCAAAATTGGAAGAGTGGCTGTTTGGGGTTTTATCACACATTAACAACTAAGGCTATAATGCACCAAACTAGATAAAAAGAACATGAAAGACAAGTAACCTACAAACAAAGTTAAAATCAACAGTCTAAAAGAGTACAGAACCCAACAATACAGGCAATAAAAGTGTATAACAAAACAATGGACATAAAAAAAAAATGCCTGTATCTAAAAATAACCAACAATTGTAAACCACAAAAATCAACAACAAGGACTCAGATATTTTACCTGAGTCCTATTCACCAAGACAACAAGTATAAAATACAAAGAAAAAACATTATATATATTTAATAAATCTAGTAAAACATAAAAGTCAAAAACAGGCATTAAAAAAAGTGATCGAATAAAAGATGTCCAAGTGTAAGGGGCTAGGACAGCGAATGATGAGAACTAAAAGAGTTGTTCATTAAAATAGGAAGAACTATCAGATGACCTGCCAAATGTATTTTTGATATAAAAATTATTATTTGCATTATTATTAGCTTTTGAGTTAAATTCTTATCGCTGACAATTTTTGCTCTTAATTTTTCAAGCTTTCATAATTTTTTAAATAAAAGTATATATTGCAGAAATTCACAATTTAGAACTTACCTTCAATCTCATCTGAAAAAAAAAAGTTTATTCTTCAAGATACTGAATTTATAATTTTGAAAGTCTCTAATGACTCTCTATATCTAAGGTTTTGTACAATACATAGGTTTGTACAGTCACTCAAAAAAATATCCGAACACTATGGTTGATTACAGAATTCAGAAAAAATATCGTTGCCAGATATTTTTTCTGAATTCTGTAATCAACCATAGTGTTTGGATACTTTTTTGAGCGACTGTACTTTCTGGAGTTTTCTGCAGCATGAAACTTTGTAAGCAAAATAAAAAGAATCTCGATGATTTTGATTCCATATGCTTATCCAGAACTGGAGGGGAATTAGGGGGCTTAGGTAAATAACATAAGATAAAGGAGCCATCACTACCTTTGAACAGAATGCAGCATTTTATGTAAACAGATAAAACATTTGTTGCCTTTGGGGAGGGGAGGGGAGTGGGGAAAAACAAGGAAAATTTTGGGAGGGGTAAAAAAAAAAAGGTAAAAAAATTATGCTTGAAGGAAAGAAATTTAGGTGGAATATCTTTCCTTTACTGCTGGCAAAATATATAAATATATTTAATACAATAATAAATTGCTTAAAAACACTAAATACAAACAAAAGATTTCTTTCCTGCATACTTATCTTCTAAATTTTTAACTCTTAGAATCTGAGGGTGGGGAGGCAAAAGGCATATTGGTTAGAATAATTATTATTCTCTGAATTATATTAAATTGAAGCAAAACAGAAACTAAATTTTTAAATAGTCAAGCCTGGTTTAAGGTATTGATAAACTGCACTGCTGTCAAAAGTGTCAAATTGTGGGAAAATATTTTTATGTTTCAATAATAGGTTTATTGGCAGCTATATACCTTTATTTGTTCTACTCATGCTACTGTGCACATTTGCCATTAATTTTCTTATATTAATTATTATTTATATATTCAGTTAAATTTCTTGTAGAGAAGGCTAACAATTTATTTTTATTGCTCATTATTATACCATATTTTAACATATATAAGGAACCCTTTGTGCCAAAAATTGGGTCCCAAAAATAGGGGGGGTTCTTATACATGGATAGTATTATAGATATTAACAAATTACTCAATTCCTCAAACTTTGATGAAAAATCAGGGGGTTCTTTATACACGTTAAAATACGGTAATAACAAATGGGTTCTAGAAAACGTCTAATCTATGCTTCAATCTTGATAGCATATGCAAATTAAAAGGTCATGATAATGCATATTTATGCAATACTATTTGAATTTTTTGCACTTGAATTTGATAGAAGCAAATTCCAAATTCTTGAGAATCATGATGATTAAAATAATATGTAATAATATGCAATAATTTGTTAAATCTCCTTCAGTAGACCAAATAGGGCAAAAAACAAATTGCTACTAAAAACTAATTTCTTATAAATTATCAGTGATATCTATACAAGTATGTCTGTTATAAATTTTAACTTTCTTTATAATTCTTAAAAAAACAATCTTGCATACAACAACGAGCAGCTGTTTTGTGAAGGCCTCAAGAAGCATAGATGTTCGTCATGTTGACAGATACCCAAGAGACAAATGTATCTATTCTAAAAGATGAGCTTTTTGTCTTCAGGGTGAACATAAAATACTATAAAATAAATAGTAGTATTCATATAGCACTACTATACTACATCTTTACCATAATAAACACTACTATTAATTTAAAGTGTAATATATAATTAATGAATTAAACACTAAGCACTTTACATAACCTTTTTAAGAACAGCAAAATTCAATTGGCATAGTCAGAGCTAGCTAGTATTAGGGGCACCAAGAGTCAGCATGAGTTCCATATTTTAAACATTTTATTAAAATTTCAGAACATAATAATAGTAAGTAATTATTAAACACATATGGCGTTAATAATAATGTTATAATTTTTTAATAATAAAATAAATATGATGTATGCAGAAAAGAGCTTAGACCCTTTATGGATCTCCCTTTACTTCTCATTGGCTTTGACTGGCATAAAAGATGATGGAAATTTGGTTTGTTTTATTCACATGATAGCATGCCTATCAATAATAGTAATATGAACACATAGTTATGTTGAGTTAGAAGATATGGTTTAACTATTGCTTCAACACGTTCTTTTTTGCTTGGTAGAACTGTATAACAGCAGTCAGCACCTTTGAGAAGATGGGTGGAATATAAAATAGTAGCAAAGATAATTACAATTGTATGGGCAATGTACACATATAGAAAAACAGTTTTGTAATTCTTTCTGCTTTCTTTCAGCGAGACTTCTTAACTATGGAATTAGGATGCTATGGAGCACGGAATTTATGTGCTGATAATCTATATTAAAGGAATCTGTGTTCAAAAAGGATGTTATTGAAGAAAGCCCATAGTCTCGAAACAGGGAAAAAATATTCATGGGGAGAAGTACTACCCCTGAAAATGTTTTTTAAACTATTAAAAATTGTAGGTTACTTGTTTTCTGGTTGTCTTATGAGGGCTTTACATGATAAATTTTGCTAACAAAATTGTATTTTAATAAAAGAAAATTGTTTTTGGAAACACATAAATTATACCATTTTGGCTTTACACTTGTTATGATTAAATGTAGTCAATGATGCCATTTTTTTTTTAGATCATGGTGCTATTTCAAAGGTTTTTATTCTGGAGAAATACCTGCAGATGTTACTGGCTGTAACTGAGTGTTCATCTTAGGGAATGCTAAACTAATGAGTTTACTGTACTTACTTATAACTGGGAATAATGTAGCTAAATCAATAGCCCACCATTTTACAATGTGGAGATTATTTGTTTGAATGCTTTAATGTAAAAGAAAAATTTCTCTGCATTATCTCTGATGAGAAAGAGGACATGCATACACAATAAACAAAACAAACTTAACCTTGATGAGAGGCTTCAATCTTCCCCTGACAACAGTGTAATATTCACTTTCAAACCTACCCTGAGGATCTTTGGTTTAATGCAGTTAAAAAATTAAGTTTAATTTAAACTCAATAGATAAATCACATTCAAGCAATTGTGTTTGATGAATATTTGATTTGATAATTGTCCCCAATGATTCATAACTCAATATCTGTACCTGTCTTTTGTACTCTAGATACAAGTTTTATGATCACGTTGTTCAGATCTGGAGCATGGAACTTTCCTATGTACCAGGGTAGTTTGTGCATTAGGTGACCTGGGGCACTGTCCCACCAAAAATAATCACAAGAAATAATAAACGAATTTCGAATTTAGTACTAATTATTTGTCATATCTAAAAACAACATAATATCATTTTTTATATTTGCTATGTAATGTAGAAACTCACAGCATTTGCTTTATGAATTAGTGCTATGTCATCTGCTTTAGTTTATAAAATACGAATTTTTCCATTATGGCCACTGCCTGGAATTTTAACATTATCTATTATGGTTACCAGAGACATATGTATGTGCTGAAATACAACAGCAATGAACTGCAGGAGGTGAGTTACGAATTCAGAGTGGACCATTACACTTGATTGGCATATTGAACCAACAAAAACCAATAGTCAAAGACTTTATTAGTTAGAGAATATCTTCATTTGAATGTGTCAGGCTCAACAGGCATAAACTTTCCTGGTAGGCTGTGTTTGAACTGAACTTGAACTGGGTTGTCAACATTTTATTTTGCCAAAGAAGGATTTTTATGTAGAAACAGTTTAAGAACATTAGATATGAAAATATAACAAACCATTGAACATTTGGTCCAAAATAGAAGACTAATAAGACATTTTAACAAAATATTTGTTAGCAGTGCAGTCTTTTGACTTGCAATACATAGATCTTTGGTTTGATACCAGCTGCCCTCATAACATTTTTTAAAATATTTTTAGTATTATTATTTGTGTTTTATATTATTTATGTATACCCATACCACATTTTTTACAATTCATTGTATAATAAATTAATACTGTAAATAAAATATAACCAAAAAAGACAACTGCTCAATTGATAATTTATGACAAATAATTCAGTTTAAAATAATAAATATAAATTTATAATTGGAATGGAGTAAAAATAAAGTTAACTTAATTGTAATAGTTTAGTTTAAAATAAAAATGTAGTAAAAAATCTATATATTAGACATATTTTACAAGAATAGTTTTTAAAATACCATTAGAATGTAGAGGAAAAATTATATAGGCAATTATCATAGGTGAATGGCAAAATCCTTAATGAATTAGAAAGGATTAGAACCCCTTTGTGAGTTTGTTTTTCTCCCCTGAAAATTTTTGCTATATAATTAATGTGTTTTAAGAATAGTTGAAGGGAAAAAAATGCATTATGGATGGTCTTTTCAATCTGATTCAGTTCAATTCAATATCAGGCATCTCAACAAAAATAATTTCTACATCTGGGTCCTGCCTATGCTAGTCAAAGTGCTCCACCAAAATTTTCAGTCATGAGCCACTACTGCTAGATACAGAAATGCACATTTAAGTATAAGTGAAAATGGTTCATTATCCAAACCTGAAATGCCAGACTATTTATCTCTCACGTCTGTTCTTTGGCCTTTTATAATAAAAAAAGTCTCATTTGACCTTACATTTATTTTTCAATAACACTTATAATACAGCAAAATTTAAATTGTAATGTTATATCAATAACATTTAAAATATAATGGAAACTCAGATAACAGTCAAAGTCTGAAGAGTTGATGCATTAAGTACTCACAGAAAACAATAAGAATGGGCCAGACTCTCTCCAATACCGTCTGATTGCTTCTCTAATATCAGCAGGTTGTATGCATTTACATCCTGGAAATTCCTGTGGAGCTTTTCCAACAGTCTGAAAATTAAAAATGAATATTTATATATGTATATTATATAAAAATGCTCCAACAAAAAACACAGTTAAAATTTGCTCATTAAAATAAAAATATTTATTTTAATAAAAAAAATTATATATGAAAAGAAGACAGTTTTAATTTCTGAAATCAATATCTGTGAATATATTTTTATTTGACTAAAGCAGTCCTGTGACCGAGTTGTTAGTACATTTGACTGCTGATCAAAGAGACCTGGGTTCAAGCTCATGGTAAGGCATGGATGTTTGTGTTGCTTTTCTGCTGAAATCTCACCTTCCTCACAGACATTATACTGTGGTGTAATGACAGGCTCCTATCAGACCTTTGTGGCAAGCAGCTGCTTGAGGTTATAATTAATTAATTAATTAATTAATTAATTGTTATTTTATTTAATAATTTTTTAATTTTAAAATAATCTGAAATATAGATTAAATCAGTAGCTGAAATAAAAACAATAAAGTTGTTCACAGGGAGTCATTTGCTAATAAGATCACACAAATTCCTTATACGGGGCAGAATATGGGTTGGGTTGTTTTACCTCTGAGCGGCACTTTTTTGCACACCATGGGCTAAATGGCCAGGTCACATGGACCCCGAAGGCTCAGAGAAGGTTGGGGGAGGGGACCCACTGGAACAGCTGTTGGGAGACAGATGGTAGCCTCCCGTCAAGGCCATCCAGCGTGTTCTTTAACGTACACAGGGTATGGCTCTCCCGCACACGGGGCCACGGCTTAACGTCCCATCCAATGGACGGCGGCCTTTTCAAGTCCATCGGTGTCCCCTACTGACCGTGGGCAGGGTGGGGAAATTTTGCGGAGATAAATCTCAATGCTGACCCAGCTGGGACTCGAACCTGGGAACTACAGATTACGAGCCTGGCGCGCTACCGACTGAGCCACCCCCCGCCCCTGCAGAATATGGGTTGACAGTAGTAATGTGTATTTGGGAGAGGAAGTGGGGGGGGACAGGAGATGTTAATAATCAGATAAGGTGTAAAAATATTATATATATATTAAAATAAAAATGTAGTAAAAAATCTATATATTAGACATATTTTACAAGAATAGTTTTTAATAATTTTATATATATTTTATATAAAAATAATTTTTTATAAAATATATATACACGACTAATATATTTTATATATTAGTCATGTATATATATTTAATATTTTTGATTGACAACTTAAATCACATTGGATCTATTTTCAGGTATTTTGGCTACAATTCAAATATAATTTTATTCTATAAGTATTATATAACAAAATATATTTGCAGAATGAACTGAAAAACTGCTTTGAATAATCTATTTCAATTTACCAGTTACCAACTAACAAATTGTATACCTAAGGAAAGTTTTGTAAGAAAATTTTGATATTTTTTGAGAACCTACAAACTGGATAGTTACCAAGTGCATACTAATAAATCATAATGAATTCTTTACATTTTTCTATGCGATTTTAATAAATTTATCAATTATATTTTTCTACTTAGATACACGTGAACTCATGTGTCCCAGTTGGCTTTAGAAAGGTAATTCACACACATATGTAGTATTTTATATTTATATATAAATTCATTCTTAGCAAAGAAATAAACATGACTAAGACTATTTTTTTTCAATGAATATGAATTATAATATTTCACAAAAATTCATTTGAATGACTACTTTTAATGAATTACTAAGGAAGAGGCTTGTGTCAAGTTTAGATAGGAACACCATTAAGAGACTTGCATGTGAAAAACCCTTTAAAAAAATATAGCAAAGATACCAAAGTTGGTTGATTGTTTTACCTCTGAGCGGCACTTTTTTGCACACCATGGGCTAAATGGCCAGGTCACATGGACCTTGAAGGCTCAGAGGTTAGGGGAGGGGACCACTGGAACAGCTGTTGGGAGACAGATGGTAGCTCCCATCAAGGCTATCCAGCGTGTTCTTTAGTGTGCACAGGGTATGGCTGTCCTGCACACGGGGCCACGGTATAACGTCCCATCCAATGGATGGCGGCCTTTCCAAGCCCATCGGTGTCCCCTACTCACCGTGGGCAGGGCGGGGAGTTTTGCGGAGATAAATCTCAATGCTGACCCAGCTGGAACTCGAACCTGGGAACTGCAGATTACAAGCCTGGCGCGCTACCGACTGAGCTACCCCCGCCACAAAGATACCAAAGTAACTGGTATCTATACACATTACAGAAACTGTATAGTTTAGAGAAAGCCATAGGTAGTTTACATGTGTGCATTCTGTTCCTTATAGTTAGCCACAACTGATGCTTATTCTATCTTAGCAATAATCAATCTGTATCATTCTATATCTGTTTGCCTCACTACTTTGCCTCACTACCAACCCGACTGAGCCACCCCCGCCACAAAGATACCAAAGTAACTGGTATCTATACACATTACAGAAACTGTACAGTTTAGAGAAAGCCATAGGTAGTTTACATGTGTGCATTCTGTTCCTTATAGTTAGCCACAACTGATGCTTATTCTATCTTAGCAATAATCAATCTGTATCATTCTATATCTGTTAACATTTTGCACTAAAGTTATAAGATGTGACAGCTAATGGCCACCCATATAATCAAAAGATTTAAAAAAAATATCCTCTCAAGCAGCTGCTTGCCACGGAGGTCTGACAAGAGCCTGTCAGCTTATATGCCATATAGGAGATCTGTGAGAATGGCAGGACCTCAACAGAAAAACAAAACAAACATCCATGCCTTACTTAGGGCTTGAACCCAAGTCCCTTTGATCAGTAGCCAAGCACCTAACCATTTGGCCACGGGACGGGATTTGCATATCGTGAAACCTCACCAACTACTCATAGCTGTCCTGCAACTTAGTAGTAAAAGCATAAATTTCCTATAATATATATATTAAATTTTGAATTGGTTCATTAAGCATAGTCTGTTATGAATCTTTTGTCCATATTTGCACCTATGGACTAGTAGGGTCAAGTTAAACATCATTGGCTTAATCTAAAAAATCTTGCAATTCCAAAAAAAAAAAAGCGTTTCTACTGAAAAAGAAATCTATTTATTATAATTTACAAATTATTTTATATATTAAAACTTTTTTAGTTGTAAGTCATTTATAGCATACAAGTTTTCCCCAAAATCAGAAGTATGGGGTACTCTAAAAAGACCATGAAATAGGCAAGTAAAAAAAAAAACCTTTCACTCTGACTGAACATTGGACTTCTTGATTATGAACCAGCTGCTCTGTGATACTCTGTTTCATTCTAATAAGATTTTTTTATGTCTGAGAATTCTTTAAATTAAATAGAAGATATTTTAGGAAGCTAGAAATATTGTTTGGAATCTATCTTCATTAACCCTTTCACGACTAAGGGAAACATTTTTCCCATTTTAAAATTGGTGATTGTCGTATTTAATTATAACCTTATCTGCATTTTTTACACAGAATGTCAAAATAGAACGTATGCCGAACGCAATTACGTAAACGGGAATGTTTAGAAAACAAAAACAGAACTGTCAGGATGCATAATATATGTACTATGTGCAATGTCCATCTTTGCCTCACTACCAAAAGAAATTGCTTCGAAGAATATCATAATTAGCACATCATTTTGTATAGTAATTTTATTTCATAATTTTGTATTATTTTAGTTAACATTTTGTTCTAATAAACCAATAAATAAAAGACATTGCATAATAAGCCTAACTATAATTTGTGTTACCTTTATAGTCCATTGGGAAAAATATTTCCCATAAAATTCCAAAAAAAACTACACATTGTTATGTACTTTTCTTATGATTTTTATTTATTTTACGTCTAAACAAACTAAAATAAACAGTTACATACTAATATTTACTCTTAGAAACCTTATGGTCCTGAAAGGGTTAAATAATTTATTATAGCATATACAATTTATAGTGACTAGATACTTCATTCAGTTGATGAGAAAAATGTCTAATATATTATTTCTCCAACTTTTTAATTCAGAACATGCAAAGATAACTTTTATATTATGAAAATATTTATTTTAATCTTTATGAATTAATTAAAACAAACAATATCTTGATCAATATCTTGATCTAATCATAAAAATAAAATTTGTCACGATTAGCTTGAATGTATAACTTGCATTTAAATCTGTTCTCATCAAGTCTTGTAAATATGATTATATTTGGGCATGAATCAAACTGCATTAATGAAGCTAACATTAAAAAATTGTTTGGAATAAAAAAAAATTGTTTTCTATGAATTTTTAAATTTAGTTTTGATGATATAAATCTAAATTTTTATGTCACGCAAATTGTTTCATACAGGATAAAGAAACTATATGCTTTCTAAAACTGTTGTGCTTTAAGCGTAATAAAGATGAAAAACAAACATTCAATTGGTTATCTTGGATTTGTGCCCAAATCCCCGGTATTACAGCTAAATAGAATAATTGTTCAAACTAAGGGCGATCTAAAACGTCCTTAATTTACTTGGGTGTACAGACTAAAATGAAACATCAGTTAACACATTACACTAAGAAATTACCTTTTTTACTTTCTTAGGTTTGGGCTTTGCTGCAATACTGGGTTGGGCACTTGCTGTCTGAGGGTGTGATCCACCAGCTTGGGATGCTGGTGATGAAGGTGGTGATGATGATGACGTCTGGAAAAAATGCATTTATGAATAAGCTTCTAATAAATAATGCACACAAAAACCCACTAGAACTTCCAACGAAATAGTGAAAGTATAAAAACTACCTGTGATAGAGTTTCAGAAGCATTTGTGGTTGTTCTAACATTATAGCCTGCCATTTGGACACTTGGATATTCTGTATTACAAATAGCTGTGGGGTGCAGTCTGGAAAATGGATCTTCCAAAGAATCTTGTTTCACTAACAGTGCCAAATCAACAATCTGAAACAAAAAGTATTTTATGCTTACACATACTATATTATTAATTTCATTCTTTGACATTTATTTACAAACTTTGCATTCGTTTTTAAATAGTTCTTGTAATATATTTTAATACAGGAAGCAAAGGTTGATCATAAGAAAAGTAAGAATATAAATATAGCTTGTTACAGATATTATTATTATTATTATTATTATTATTATTATATGATATCAATGAAACCATTTAATCAATTTATGCTTTGTGATGACAGTCTGATAATCTCCCTTGTCACTATACCACTGCTACTTCATAATATGTAATATATCTACATAGCTATAAAAAAAAAGCTCAATCCATATTGTGTAAAACAGAGTTTATAATATTGTAAATCAAAACTGATTACATTTTTTTGACCATGTAAAACCAATACCATGTAAATCAGAGGACAGGTGTACATTTTTCCAAAAGTCTGGCAGTTTGGCACTTTAAATACAATGCTTATTAAGATGAATTTCAATCAAATAATTTTGCAAACAAATATAGATTTGTAATGAATAGTAAAAGCACATGCCCTATGTTAAAATTTATTCAGCACATTTAAAGAACAAGAATGTACTAAATGAGGTTAGAATTTGATACCATTGAAAGGATTCATGAGGGAGGAAACAATCGAAGAAAAACTGAATAATTACTTTTAACAATAATAAAAGTAAGTTAATAATTAAGTAAGTTTAATATTAAGTTGTTTATTTATGAATTTTTGATGTAACAAAATTAATTTTTTCCATACCTTTTTGGTTTTTGAAGCTATTTTACTACAACAAATTCTACACACTTCAAACTATAGTATGTGTAACTCCAAACCATATTAATGTAACAATGTTTATAAACAAACCTTTATAAAAAAATATAAATTAAAAAAATTTTAAATCGTGCAACTGCTGTTATTAGCTTAATAAACTGAGCATAAGCACTATTCTTTTATGCTTTTGTACTCTTTTAGTCAGCTGCATTGCCTTAGTGCTACCTATCACAGCTACTTTCAACCAAAATAATAAAATATTTTCCACAAATGTATCAGCTATATTAAATTGATTCAAGGTAGAAATAACTGTTTGGCAAAAAAATTTAGTGTAATAAAGGTTTAACTTCATTTTTCACATTTCTTTCTGCTCATGTATTTAAAAAAAAATAAATTACTCCTCAAGCAGCTGCCTGCCACAGAGGTCTGACAAGATCTGTGAGGAAGGCAAGCCTTCAGCAGAAGAACAACATGAGAAAGAAAACATCCATACATTATCCAGGGCTTGAACTTGGGTCCCTATGATCAGTAGTCAAGTACACTAACAATTGAGCCATGGAATGGCTAAGGGTAATCAAATGAAAAGTGGACAAGTCAGAAATGAAGCATAAATCATTTATTAAGTTGTTCAAATTCACCATCCTTGTTGAGATATTTGTCTGAACATGAAATTAGCAACATGATACTCTCTTTTCTAGAGCGACTAGCTGTTGCCTGAGGAAATCTGTGACAATGAACTGCACCCTTTCAATTTATTTTGGCAAATCAGCAAAATGAGTGACAGTGAACTGTTGAATCATATCCAGTTAGATTTCCCTTTGTGATGGTGGGTTCAGAAAATAAAAATTGTCTGATTATATGACTGAACATTAATCCACACCACACAGTAACTTTTAGGGCTGTTGCAGATGTATTCAACAGAATGCATATTCTCTGGGCCTCATATCCTCGCATTATAGTGATTGATTGTTACCGAGATATCGAATGTTGCCTTGTCTGTAAACAAAATTTGGAATAGATCGCCATCATCATCCAGTTAGTCCAGGATTATCACTGCAAATGTCAAATAGATGTTTCTCATTAGGCTGAAGGGCATGCAAGAGCTGTGTTTTATGTAGATACAGTTGCTGTCATGCAGCATTCACCGCATTATTGCACAGGGCATTTCTAGTTCCATGGTGACAATTTGGACTGACTTCCTAGATCTGTACTAATGTGCCACACACACACACACACTCAATGTTCCCTTCCTTTATGCTTTGGCCATTTCTTTCCTGATTAACTGATTAAGAACTCTGCGAGTTTTCAGGAATTCCTTGTGACATATTTTAATGTTGTTGAGGGATGGTGGGTTCTTATGGAAATGCTGGGAAAATTTTTTCTATTACTTGGATGTCAGGTTTTGTTTCAAAATAACCTAGACAAAATTGGCTTCTAATGTGAGCTCGCCATTTTTAATTTAGTCATCTTAGTAACGTGATTAGCTAGTGATCACAGGGATCCATGTTTAAGCCCCCATATAAGGCATGGATACTTTGTGTTGTCATTCTGCCAAAGTCTCATCTTCCTCACAGTTCTTCTCTATGGCATATTCTACTTACAGGCTTCTGTCAGATCTCTGTGAAGAGCTGCCTGAGGCTTAATTTTTTTTTTTTGTACTACACATTTGTTCAACTTTGGATGCTTCCGTGTGGGACTTGTCTGAAATTTACCAGTGTATGTATCACATTCAAGCCAATAAATACCACTGATTCTGGTGTTGTCAAGTTCCTTCTATGCATACCAATTTCCCTGTGTTGACACAATGGTCACTCAGTTCATTACCCAGATATAGAGATTGTCCATTTTTCATTTGAATGACTTTTATATTTTAAGCAGCCATCACTACTACTTGCCAAGTATTCAGAAAATGCACTTTAATTTATGTTAGTTTCATTTAACACATTATTGTTTTAATATTTTATTTTTAAAATATCTTTTAATATATTTATATGGTTCTCATATTGTGTTGATTGAAATTCTTACACTAGAACACAGCCTAAATTTTTATCGTTTTAAATTTATAAATTTTCATTTAATATTTTTCAGGAATGCATCCCTTTTGTAAAGTGAGGACTTAGTGTCCTGACAGTATATTTGAGAAAGTGATTTTACAGAATTATGAGATGTAATGATCATAAAAAAAAATCCTTCTTAAATTACTTACTTGGGCAACAGTTTCAAAGGCTAGGTAGTTAAACAATTCAATAGCTAGAGCATTAGGTTTCACATCTGTCAAATTATCTTTAAGCAGCCAGTCTCTGAATTTTGTTGTACGGTACTTCCGGCCTAAGGGATAAAATAATTTTATAAATAAAATTAATATAAAAAATGGAACACATGGAAGAGATAAATTAAAGACAAAAATTATTTCTCTCTTTCTAGAAAAACCACTAAGCCATTAGAATTTAGATAAATATACAGATAAAAATGTGATCCATTGATCATGAACACTCTGCATCTAGATTTTACCATTATTTGAAAAAATAACAAAAATTGTGTATTTTTAAAATTAAATTGAAATCCTAATTCCCTATGATACTGTGTCATGTGCCATAGAGAATTAAAGATTTCAATTTAATTTTAATCACTGCACTGTGAATCTCTACTGTAATTTTTGTTATGTTTATTTTTGCTTACAACTATATTTTTTTTCTTTAGGTAATATTGAATATTATCTAGAAAATAAATTATAAAATTTCCCCCTATGCAAATGAAATGCTAACTACAAAACATTTTAGCTTCTAAGTTTTTTTAATTAAAAATTACTGTAAATAAAGATCTTAGTCAAATTTGTCAAAATCTCAATTACAATCAATATTTGTTCAGTATTTAAAGAGTTGAAAAAGTTTGAATACTTAACAATAGTGATGCCGGCCATAGGAATTTACTTCTGAAGTCAATCTAAACTTAAAAAATAAGCATTTTTTTAAGGGGAAGAAGGTGCTCCCCCACACAAAGGATGGAGATAATTAGATCTATTGTGCTTGTCATGGTTTCTCATACAAAATGCAAACACATATGCAGAGACATGCTTGCTGGTTTAGTAGTCAGGTATGCTAACCCCTATTCCAAGAATGGGATAAAAAATTAAAATTAAAACAGTTTAGTAAAATGAATATTTTAGTAGTTTGTATAAGTAATTCTTCTTTAATTCCATCAATGCAAATTTCTTAGATTGGCAAACTGTTGTAAAAAATTTCAGCTTTAAATATTAAATGAATATTGCAGAAAACTGAGATTTACACATATTTAATTTAGTTCTTTATTTCTGTCACATTCTCCCATAACATGCATATTTACAAAGTTGCAGAGCTTTGAACTTAGCTTTTCATTGACATAATATTATGATTCACCAATTTCTTGCCTAGGCAGGGTATAATATGAAAATTAATGGAACAATATATTAAATTTTTTAAAACAGTTATTTACACATTTATCTGAAATTGTTAGTCCTTCAGAGCAGAAAAATTATGCAAAAATTGTAAATATATTTTCTATTCCCATATTAAAAAAGTTTTATCATACAATTTCTGTCTGTGAAAAAACAATGTTACAAGCAGTAGTAAATACATAGAGTTCACTGTTTACACAGAAGTCAATAAATTAATAAGTGAATTTTGCAAAAAAATAAGTTTGTAATTTGTGGGATTCAAACCCACATCTCTCCAGATTTATGCCAGAGTGTTGTAACCACTAAACTAGAATTGGCTTTGATCCTTCAATTAATGTGACCTGTCATCCCACATGTGTTGCTAATAGCACCATCTATGATTGGGTGTGGCAACTTTATTTTCCAATGTTGCTCTGAATAAGATGTAAATAAGGAAGTCACTTCACGCTCAAAGTGTTATTAATGAAATAATCAATCAGAGTTTACCATTGACACAGAAATCAATAAATCAATAATCAAATGCCAATTTGTGGGACTTAAACCATGGGTCCAAGTCCTACAAGTTTAATATGAAAACTGTTTGAGTTTAATACTGAAAAAGAATTTTACATTTAAAAATTATTTTCTGGTAGAAATCAAACACTTTCTCAGAGGAAATATAATTCTTCATCATCAATGTGTTCAGTGATGATTCTTCTTAACTCAGCTGCTAATTTGGTAAAGAAATAAATTAGAGTATGATGTGTACTATCAGAAGATAGTAAAACTCTACTTTTTCATTTTTAAGCCTCTGATTTCAGCAATACTAATTACAGAAAAAAAAGTTATATTGTGTTGCAGATTTAGTAAGTGTAATGTATGTCTTATTTAATGTTACATTTGTAATTTGTAAAAAAAATAATTAAAATGTTAGCAATATAGACACAAAATTCCTATTTATATGAAAATTTTAACTTTTCTGAGTCAGTAGCTGAATTCTCCAGGTCAGTAGTACATGATGCACTATATAAATCTGCCTAACTGGTGATAAGGTGGTGATGTGAACAATGCAAATGCCATGCAGTCAGTTAGTAAACACAATGAATTGTCATCTAGAAATTTTTGCAGCAAAACGATTAGTGTTATCAACAAAAATGATTTCATTGTTAAATTTTGGAACCAAGATTTTTGGGGAAATGCGTTTATAGTTTTGTTCATATAAATTCATGAGATAATGATTTATTAAAAATACAGTTTCCCAAAGTGACTATAATATGTCAATGCCTATGCTATTGTATTGCATTTATAACTTGGTGTTATTTGAAAAACAGCACATACTTTTCCTCTTTATAGATTTTAAAAATAATGCAAACTTACAGAATGTCATTTGTCGTGCTTCAGCATAGTCAAGATATTGAGACTGGTCCATACATCTTGTTTGCCGATCTCTTCTCTGAAAAAAAAAGATACCAAAATTAGTACACAAGAGATGAGACTGAAAAGACAATATTAAATGTACAAGTGAAAAAAAATTACTACATACAAAAGAGTACAATTTTTTTTAACTATGCTTATGAAGAAAATTCTGACCAGTGGATAAATGTGAATCTTAATTAGAGATGTAACATGTGCATTGCACCAAAACACAGCAACATTCAAAATTCATTCAACAACAACATTCAAAATACCATTCAAACAATTGAATGTGGGATGCATTTAATTGCTTTTCAGTCAATTGAAAAAAATTGAATGAATATTAAAAAAATAAATGTGTAACACAAAATACTTATTAGGCATAATTCTACTAATAAATCAGCACTTTGAAGTTGATTCAAATTTTAGTGGGAAAATTGTCTTGAGCCGGTGGGCCACGACCTCCTGATAACTAGATGGGATACGAACCCACAACCTTCTGATAACATGTCAGGTGCTCTGACAATTTTTCCATGTCACCCGGCTCAAGACAATTTTTCCTCTAAAATTTGAATAGACTTCAAAGTGCTGATTTATTAGTAGGTATTGAATATATCGAGTTTATTTCATTATTTAGGCATAATTCTATGCAATGCCAAAAATAACTCAGATATTGAATTCAGTAACTTCTTAAATAAGCTTTTTATGAAAAGATATAACAATGAATTAAAAGATCTCTCAAAACTATTTAAATCTTGATTTTCAACAATATGCATTTAGTATTTAAATAGTTGTGGAGGCTGAAACATTTAGTAAGTCATATGTTCTGGAAAAAATCATTCAAAATTGGTGAAAAATTAACATAATTATTATAAAAACTGCTAAAAATACTCTTTACACATGTTAGTAAAGTTCAGTATAATGGTTATTGCTTTACATTAACTTGTTTTTATTAACTTTTGAGAGCAATTATTCAAACTAGCACTGTTGCTGTTAAATAATCCAATTTCCATAACTCTCTAAATACTGAATGAATATTGTTGAAAATCGAAATTGAAACAGATTTTACTGAGATATTTAAATACCTTCACATTTTTTGCATAAAAAGCTTTTTTAAGATATTACTGAGTTCTATAGCTGTTATTATTCACATAACATGAAACTATATCTAATCAAGTGGCCACTTAGTGTAAATATTGCACCTGTTTTTAAGTAAGATAGCTTCAATGAATTACTGATTTAGTAACAGCTGATTCTAACTTTTAGAATCTGCAAGTAGTGGTGAAGTCATATCAATTTTCCTCTTTCTTCATTTTCTTCTTTTAATATGACAAAACTCTTGGATAGATTTATATGTATTTTATTATATATATTATATATATTATATATATTTAATATGACAAGACTCATGGTAATAGTGCCACTTAAGATTAGTGTTAAAACTTCATGTTGGTACTAATACACTGCTAGTTCTTTGGCAAAAAATGTTGCTTATACTATCACTAATACCATACTCAAAATGCAAATGGGCAATACTCATCTATATAATTGGCAATTTTAATTTCAAAATAACCTAAAATATCATAAAACTGATCTCATCAAAACAGATTTACTACCTCTGATATTAAAACTTGATCATTTAATTAAAAAAATGGTAATTACAAATGACCACATTACAAGATTAAAGAAGGTTAATTATTCTGTTAGCTTTGTAGTTAAAAGAAATATATCATTGCTTTAATTTGCAATACAATTTCCAAAATTATTTACAATTCAAAATGTATAATTATGATCAACAATGAAACAAAATTATCAATTACATTGCAATAATAATAATAACGAATAAAAAAAAATACAAACTTTTATTTATGAAAAATCAAACATATCCTTTTGGTGCTGCCACCTAGGGGGAAACAAACTTCAACAAACATTGATTTTCAAGTCACATTAAGTTGAAGTAATGGATTTTATCACAGAGATTAGCACACGTGATTTTCAATTGAATAGTTTGCAAAATTCTAAAGAGTATAATTATGTCTGTTTCGACTCTGACACTATCAGCAAGTGTTCATTTCCTGTACATCTGAGTGATCCATAATGAACGAAATGAAACATTTATCAACTGGAGACAACAGCCTTTATCTACTAATGACCTTTTCAATCTCAGAAACATCTATCTTGGATGGCAGCTGCTGCAGTTAAATGTTTTTAACATTTGGAGTTTTAAATAGAAGCTTGAGAACATTTAACTATGGAAAGCATTTTTTCAGTCTTAAGTTTAAAATACAAAAATTGATTATGCAAAAACCTTCAAATGTATTTGTATTAAAATAAAATGTGAGAAACTTGTAAAATTATTCAGTAATTTAGATTAAAAACTTCCCTTTAATGTCCTGATTTTGCATCAACATATCACAAATATCAATTAGAAATTATGCTTATTAAACAAATGCGAGGTGACTGACTACTACATTACTAGATTATTTTTAATCTACGTACAAAAACTTCAATTCTACACTAATGAAAACTGAAAGTGTGTCTTTTTTTTTTAAATTAATTTAAATCATTATTAGAAAGTAGAATTCAGCAGATATATTAGAGCAGAGGAGTACTGATAGGATCTGAATTATGCACACATTTGTGTAGCAAAGCATAGTAATTTTGGTTTTATGTAAAGTATCTGTGGGTTCTAAACATTTTAATTATTAAAAATTACAGAAAATATTTAAACAAAGATATTAATATTACATCTGATTACAAAATTTCAAAATTGAAAGCTAATGGATTTTCACAAAAGGATCCCCTTTGAGATATTTCTTATAGGGAGGCCCAAGATTTTTCAGTATGCCATTGTATTAGAAGTGTGAAATATGCATGTAGTGGTAACAAACAAAAAATTGTGAATAATTTAACATTTGTGCATATTATTTTAAGGATTATTTCAATTAAGAGGCATTTTGTTTTGCTGCACAATGCAATGGTCAGATCATAAGGGCCTAAAAACTGGAGTCTTTCATTTAAATATCTCAGTGTGAATAAGCAGTTCCATAGCTACAAAATTTGGCACCAAAGGCAATTTGTTGAATAATTGCATATAACAGTTTACAATAAATGAAATTCATTAAATTTCTTTGATAATGAATATGTGCATCCTCAAAGGCAAATATATGCATGCATATCTAAAAGATTAATACATATATATATAATATGTGAATAATGTGACTAAAGTGCACATAATTTGTGCCATTTCATATTATTTACATAACAGAGGATGCAATACTACATTTTACACATTTTATTTTTTTCTAAAACATACATTTCAATTTTGTATTTTTTGCATGAAAGATACAACACAGGAGTTATTGAGTTTAAAGTTGAAAATGCTCCAGCTGAGCTGTAGTTTTTTTCTATCTCCATAAACTTACCAACAATCTTTCAGCTTTCACTTCATCAAAGATTTCCTCATCTAAGAGAGTGGTCAATTCACCAGTTTGATCAATTGAACTGAGGAAATCTGAGCACAGTTTAACTCGTTTAGGGCGCTGAGGTTGAGTCTTTGTTTCCCCTGCCACTAAAAACAAATCAGTTAAACAATGTCAAAAGCATTCAATAAAGAAGCATTTCATACATTGGAATAAAACTACTTTGCAAAATGTAATTTTATGTTTTGTTTAGCTTTATAGGCTGGCTTTATTTCCTCTGATATTTTGAGGAGCAGAAAATTAACAATGGTGTTGTAACAGACACTGAGGAACTAGTTTCAGCTAATAGAATACGATTAAAATTTATTTGTAGGTTATACATTTTTATTGCATGTTTTAGTTAGAAATAAAATTAATACAATACTTATAACAAAATTTCAACTTTTCAATAAATATAAAAAAATAAAGCTAGTTAGGTATACTTATTAAAAAAAGTAATTTCTTATACACTCATATAACATTACAAATCAAGCTGTTATTCTGTTCTAATGAAATGTAAAGCAATTATTAAATCTTTTTTCTTTAAATCTCAAAGACTTACACCTTTCAAATAGTTGGGTCACTTTTATGTGCATAATACAGAAGCACAGAAAATAACACAGAACATATAAAAACAGTTAATATCATTACAGCATCAGTCCTACATTTCTTCTGCATGTTTTGGAAATCTCCCTTCACCATGTTGCTAAGCTATTTTGTAACTGCAATGACTTAATTTCAAAATATTGATACATCTGATCGAATAAAACGTGTCCTCAATAGTATACTAAAGAGCAATTAATCAAAATTTTAAAATTCATATCCCAATGCCCACTGATCAAAAGCAGATCATCATTTTGATAGTATGCTACTGCTACAGCTCACTCCTAATGTTACAACATAAAAATCTCCTTACAAGCATTTGCCTTTAGGTATATTATTATAAGTATAAATTTTAGATGTTAGAAAAACATAAAAGCTGAAATTGTGTCTCATTATCCAGTGGTGACTGGAATGACATTTTGGGAGTGCTGGTATGCTATGATTGTAAAGACATGCTTTGCACATTAAAATTAATTTGCTTCTTGGAAAAAGCTATAAGCTGACAATATTACATTAAATCAAAAATTTCATATTACCTCATTGTACTTGCATGCATTTGCAGTGTTTAAATGGAAAACTTTCTTTTTTTCACCTGTTATAACTGAATAAAATAAGTTTTGAAACAGCATCAAGATTTTTGTTTCCAAAACCTCGATTGACCTTATCTCTATAGATGTTAATGAGATCATAAAATAAAATTATTAGAATGTCACCAAACATGCAACTATTATACATTAGTTCCTTCCACAATGATAATAAGTCATTCTTATGGTAAAGGAATAAAAGGCCGAGTTGCAACCTTTAGTTATTATAATTAGCTCTATTACAGGTGGTGCTAGACATTTTTGAAAGCAAATATCAAATTTTAATAAATAATAGTGGTAACTCATTCCCAGGTGTTGTTTGTCTGCCTGTCTTCTGTGAATTATCCAGAAAAAAAGCATGTTAATGTAACATTTTACAGCTTTAAGTTGCTTGATTAAATATTGAATGATTCTCTCTCTCTTTTTCATCTTGTTTTAAAAAATGAGAATATGTTTTTACTT
Organism: Ryuthela nishihirai; assembly: GCA_038380435.1. Classification (NCBI taxonomy): domain Eukaryota; kingdom Metazoa; phylum Arthropoda; class Arachnida; order Araneae; family Heptathelidae; genus Ryuthela; species Ryuthela nishihirai. The sequence continues at coordinate 47,257,621 of JAWZYU010000024.1, read as the reverse complement.
TGCCTGTCCATCTGTAAACGTAAACATTTTTTTTTTGTTTTTAGAGATAAATTGAATAAGCAGTTTACAATAAATGAAATTCATTAAATTTATTTGATAATGAATATGTGCATCCTAACTTTGCCAAAAATAACTCAGACTAATAATAACTATAATAGACTAATAATAACTAATAAACTAATAATAGAATAACTAAGAACTTTTTTTGTTTTTAGAGATAAATTAAAAATTCTTTTTTGGGTTGGATAGGTACTGATAAAATATTATGACTTTCTGAATCTCCCAAGTTTAAACTGCACTTTTTAATGGTGGAAAATTTTAAGAATTTCAAAATTTTTATTGAATATTGCAAATTATGTATTTATACCAGAGTTCGAATTGTTTGGTGGTGGAATATAAAGGTCACAAAGTTTCCATTGGCAACAATCAGTTGAACCCCTTACAATTTGGGTGGGGAAAATGCAACTGTTTTAAGAGATAATTATTTTTAGAGATAAAATAAAAGTTCTCTTTGGGTTTTCCATATCTGCCAGAATAAATATGCATTCTTCTAGCTTTAACTATTTCAACTCTCCATAATTCCTAAATACTAACCCACCCAGTCTCAAATTTCTCACACATTTCCCAAGTGACACCCTGTTTCATTAAAAATTCAAGTCCCTGCCTATTATGAAATCCGATTTTGAACTTCAAACAAATTTTTTCCCCACCATTTTCACAGTTTATTGGTTGAAAAATTTCATTTCACTTTTTAAACCCTCTTAACTTTTCAAATATTTCACTACACAATTCCAAATTTCTCCTATTTATTTCCATCTGGTCACCACATGGTGGATTAAAAATTAGTCTTTTTTTATGATATAATTTTAAAACAACTTTTATTTTTTCACCCCAAAGACATGTTGATTTTCAGGGGAAAAAATGTTAGTATATGATAGTAATGCTGGTGGAGAAGGGGTGAGGGAGTGAGAATCGAGAAGAATGCTTTAAGTAAAAAATGTCAATACAACCACCACTTCAAGAATTCAAGATCAAAATTATTAAAATCTTATTAAATGCAAAACTGCAGTCTTGTTAGTCTTATTTGTATGAGAAGTTCATACTAAGAAAAAAAGTCTGAACTGAACATTAGACACAATATTCATTAATAGTTACTGGTGCAATATTCATTAGCTTAAATTTAAAAGTGAAGCACATTTATTGATCATGTAATCAGGGATAGAAAAATCCTGGTAGCCAGTCAACTAAAAAATTCTGTGCTGGCGACTAAGGAATCACACTATTAAGATGATTCATATAATTGCTAGCTCCTAGGTTTTAAATAAATTTTTCCACTTTATATATAATGTAAATTATATTTTACTCTGAATATTTTCAAGACAAATAATGCTACAGGAAATAGCACCAAAATAACTGCAAATAACAAAAATTAAAATCATATCAGGTATTAACAAAAGCACTTGCCTGAACCATCAGTTAGTTCACCTAGTTCTTCTTCCACAGGAATATTTTTTAACAAACCAGCCTTTAAATCTTTAACTTCCAAATATTTAAGCAAACGGCTCAGTTTTATCTACATGTAAAAAGTAAAAATATGTTTGTTATTTATTAAAATATTATATGAATATATAACTATTACATTTTAAAGTAATTATCAGTACTTTCTGAAGAAGTAACTTATTTTATTAAAATTTTAATTTAGAGAAGTAATTTATTGTAAATAAAATTGTTGAACAGCTGTTAATGCAACATTTTGTAACAAACAAAAAAACAACAAAATAACGATAAAAAAAACCAAAAGGAGAATAATCTCACTGGGCAAAATATTAGTCATGTCCCACTGTAAGAGGGTTACGTCCATTCAACAGCAACAGAGGACGCACCAGTAATAAACACGTCCTACAAATAGCTGTGCTGTGTGCTACAGGGTTCATACAGTGACATTGGATTGGATTGTTTTACCTCTGAGCGGAACTTTTTGGCACACCATGGGCTAAATGGCCAGGTCACAAGACCCCAAAGGCTCGAGGAAGGTTTGGGGAGGGGACCCACTGGAACAGTTGTTGGGAGACAGAGGGTAGCCTCCCATCAAGGCTATCTAGCATGCTCTTTAACATGCACAGGGTATGGCTCTCCCGCACACGGACCACGGCTTAACATCCCATCCGATGGACGGCGGCCTTTCCAAGCCCATTGGTGTCCCCTTACTGACCGTGGGCTGGGCGGAGAATTTTGCAGAGATAAATCTCAATGCTGACCCAGCTGGGACTCAAACCTGGGAACTACAGATTACGAGCCTGCTGCGCTATCAACTGAGCCACCCCTTTCCCTCATACAGTGACAAGAAGTGGTTGTGTGCCACATGTGTGTTAGTCGCTCCATGAAACATGGGTCATGCCAAAGGTATGAATGAATGACAAAAAGATGTTATTGCATTTGGCTGAGCCAAAGGGAATAGCGTACAAGAAGTTGCTGCCTTTGCAGGTGTGTCAAAACGTACTGTCCAAAGGGTCTTCCAGAAGTGGCATACATCACAGTCCATTGCTAATCATTGCCAGAACTGCGGCAGAAAGACTGTGCTCACTAATAGGGACTGCTGCAGTGTGTCATGCACTGTTAGGGCAAACTGCTTTACAATGAGGCAGGAATTGCTCCAGTTAGTTAATGCAGGTCTACAACAAGCTGTTTCCGAATGAACACTCTGAAGGGAACTGCATGCCACATATATCTGGAGCAGAGTACCGCGGAAGAGACCCATGTTAACAGCTCTGCACAACGCTGCACGGCTACAGTGGGTGCGGTGCCACAAAGACTGGACTGTTGACTCTTGGAAGCATGTGATCTGGTTGGATGAGTCACGTTTTTGCTTGTACTCAAATGATGTGAGGTGACAGGTACATTGTAAACCACATGAAGCCTTCCATGGGACTGTGTGCAAGGTTCTGTTCAAGCTGGAGGAGGTCTGTGATGTTCTGGGGGTGTTTCAAGTACAAGTAAATGGGTCCTTTGGTTGCGGTGATGTCACACTTGAACCAGAAGGGCTATATGGAGCTACTGGATGACCATATGTTGCCTTTTGTGCAGTATATCCACAGTGAACACCAGAAAAATACCCCAGTCTTCCAAGATGATAATTATCAGTTCACAGGGCTCAAAGTGTGCTGGATTGGCACAACGAGCATTCTGAAGCCTTCAAACATCTCGACTGGCCCACAAATTCCCCAAATTTGAATCCCATAGAGAACTTGTGGGACTATTTGCGACAATGAGCGAAGTGCCATCCCAGTCATCTGGCCAAACTGCAGCATTTGCTGCTGGAAGAGTGGATGAATATTGATGTGCACTACATCCTGCACACTGGTGGTATCCATGCCAGACAGGATTTTGGCTGTTCTTCGGTCACATGTAGACATTACACACTATTAGGTGACATTCAGTCAGGGGTGACTAATTTTTTGTCCGGTGAGCTTAGTTTGTTTCATTTAACTCCAGCTACAGAAAGTGTAATATGTTTAAAAAAAAAAAGTAAAAAAAAATAGAAATGCATAAATCTAAAAGAAATAGAAGGAAAAGAATACTACCTTATCTTTCCTTAATAAGAATATTATATCTTCTGATCCAATAAATCGAGCTCCTCTTCCTGATGCAATTTCAGAAGCCTGGACTAACTGTAAACAACCTTAATATTATAAACAGAATACAAACCAAGTCAAGATTCAATTATTTACATTTTTTTAACTGTTATCTGTCAGGGTTTTTTTTTGCAAAAAATATTGTTTATATAATAGAAGAGCACTATAAATTACATTTTGGTATCCTTTTAATAGATCAAAGTCATATAGGCTTTATATTAGCTTTATGTAATTAAAAAGCTATCAATACAGTGAACTTTTTCTAGTTTTCAGACATTTTGCAAGATATCATGAAATTGGTATATTCAGGGGCAGTGGCAAGGTGGCCTTGCATTACCTTTGAAAATGCTAGTAACCAGAATGGAAAGGAAAAAACATATCTAAAAACATATCCATATCTAAATAAAATGCATGCTGGAATGGTGTTCCATACTAGGCAGGAGGAGTGAAGACATGCCCCCCCCCCCCCTACTCCCTACCCGAAGAATACTAATAAGGGTTATAGAGGCAAAAAAAAAAATGATTAAACTTGTGCTTATTCCAGGAAACTTTTTAAAGACCTCTAAAACATAGGGGAAAATGTTTATAATCCAAGAAAGTCGTCTTTGGCCTTCCCCCATTATTTTTCTCTAGATCTGGGCCCGAACTAGGTATAGGAACCAATACACATAAAGCTAATTTGAAATAACCAAGACCAGATATAGAAAAAACATAAGAGGGGTGGATTGAGAGAGGGGATCAAGGGGGATGTTTGCACTGCAAAGAGCACAATCGAGTCAGAAAAAATGTAAGGGGGGGGGGGGAAGAGACCGAATTTTCAACGCGTGTAACATTTCTCCCTCTGTTTTGCACGTCTTTAAAAAAATTCCTGAACAATTCATGAAGTATAAATAACTTTAATAATTTTTTGCCTCTATTACCCTTAATAGTATTTTGAAAGGAGTGGGGGGAGGGCATTCCTCCTAGATATGGCCCTGAACAAGTCGGAACTATATTCCAGCTATGATCCGAATATGCACATGCTAGAAACAACTATGTTCATATTTGAATGGAAAATAAGCTTAGAAACAGTAATAACAAAATCTGACTGAAATACATTGTGTTATATCAGTGAAAAAACTTACCAATGAGTTCATTTGCTGATGAACAATTTCTTCCACTAATTGTGCCGATTCCAGTAATGGTCTTCGGCAGTCACCAAAACCATACCTACAAAGAAATTTGAAGAGCAAAATTTTTGATGAGCCTCCACACAAATCAAGTTTTCATTGCATAATTAAAACCTACAGACGAAAACAAACTATTGAAAATCATAAACTAAAGCATGCAGCTAATACTCTTTGGTATTATTAGTCCGTTCACATTACATAAAAAATACCTTCTCCATGGCGGTGTTCTTTATAAAAACTCCCTACAAGCTTGTTGTATTCAACATTCATTAGGCCAAACTGAATAGAACATTTACCATTTAAGACTCAAAAACTATTACCAACACACCTATTGCACTACACTTAAAAAGCATCAAAGGTTATTTTTATTATTATTACAAATAATTTTTGAACCAATTTTCACCTTATTTTATTATAGTCGCAGTCATCAATTTTAGTATCCTTTTAAACTGAAAGATGGCAGCACAAGGTAGACTCACAAATTACTTTTTCTACTTTTTTTTTTCTACAGTTTAAATTCCATAATAGTTTGATAAGTATGATTTCGATAAACCAAACTTTGTTATAACGAATATTGATTGTATTACCGTTATTTTACACAGGAAACTAAAGAAAAGGCAAAAAATATATATATTGAAAGGGATAATAATACATATAATAAGCTACGATAAGTTCCTCAATTCTAACAACGTGTTCGGGAGTAACAGAAGTTCTTGGTCTCCGAGCGTGAGGTTTATTTTCGAAAAGGTCTCGTCCTTATTTAAATGATTTGGTCCAACTGTACATCCTTGCCTGTGACAAACAATCTTCCCCAAACTGGATCGAAGCCTAGTAAATGATATCTTCCTTCATGAGAAATTTGATAATTATGCACTGTGCAACATTGCTGGGTATTCTTGGTTTGACATCTTGATTACAATTGACTGGTGATGTGGAGGGTGGATACGACTAGTGCTGTTCGCAAGTATGAACATGTTTTTACTTGCTAATGAATGCCTGTTCACACAAGTCGATTTGTTCTCGAACGGCAACTAAATCAAAGCCATCCAGCGTGTTCTTGAATGAGCAGAGGGTATGGCTCTTCTGCAAACGGAGCCACGGCTTAACGTCCCATCTGACGGACGGCGAGCTTTCCATTACCAACGGCGACCCCTTTCTCACCGAGTGAAAGGTGGGAGTTAGCGAAGATAAATCATAACTTTCGGGCTCGAACCTGGAAATGCAGATTTCAAGTCTGACGTACTACAACTGAGTCAAATCCCCACTCCCCTGGAATTTGAAAAAATATTTAAACATAATTCAATAAAAAACGTAAGTGAACTGCAAAACAATTAAATGATGTTTTATACCTTAAATTTAATATTAAATGAGAGAGAGAAAGAGAGAAAAAATTTATACATGCGTTTATATTTCCCTTTTGTCCACCACTCGAAATGGAAAGAACTCTAAGGATTATGAATTTGGTTTTATAAGTATTTACTTATAAAATCTTGAATCTGCAAGTATATGCCACCTTGAGTATGATAACAAAAATAGGTAGGAGTTATTCCTTGAACGTCACTTTAATTATGGCTAAAATGATCAGGCCATAAAGATCCCAAGAAATGTTAACAAAGCATGACCCTAACGCATATGATGCCACTGCTTAACATGGCGCGGAGGTTGACTCGGGTTAGGTGTGGCTGGCTCGTAATCTGCAACTCCCAGGTTGAGTCCTAACTGTGCAAGTATTCAGTTTTATCTCCGTAAAACTCTCCGCCCTTCTCTTTGTCAATACGAGACACTAATGGGCTTGACAAAGCGCCGTCCATCGAATGGGACATTAAGCAGTGGTCAGTTGCAGGAGAGCCATACCCTGTGCACGTTGGATGGCCTTGACGGAAGGTTTCCATCTTTATCCTTACAACTGTCCAGTGGGTTCCCATCCCCTAACTTTTTTTAAGCTCTCGGAGTCCTTGTGACCTTGCCATTTAGCACATTGTATGCATAAAAGTGACACTCGGAGGTAAAACAGCCCAACCCTTTATTAACCCCGATAATTCCCTTGATGAAAGAGACACCGATGGACTTGGAAAGGCCGCCATCCATTGGATGGGATGTTAAACCGTTGTTCTGTGTGCAGGAAAGTCAAACCCTATGCCCATTAAAGAACACGCAAGATGGCCTTACAGAGGATTCCATCTGTCTCCTAACAGCCTTCCAGTGGGTTCCTTTCCCCAATCTTTTTTGAGCCTTTGGGGTTCTTGTGACCTAGCCATTTAGTCCATTATGTGCAAAAAAGTGCCGTTCAAGGTAAAGAACTCAATCAACCATCTAACGTCCTATAAAATGGAAGACGGCTTTCCTATATTAGATATCGTAATAAGTAGACATAGTTAGAATATTGAATTTTCTAAACTGCTTACTATAAAAAAATACCAGAGCACTGAAAAGAGATGGGAGGAAAAATCGAACGAAAACTTTCCGAAATAGCATTCTTTATTAAATTGGTTGAGGCAACATGGGTGTCCGTTCCATCAGGCAATGAAAATGTATTGAAATTAAAACTAAAATGTTTAATAATAATAAAGAGGCAGAGTTTTCCAACCATATTAATTCTATAAGCCCAGTCTTACAAGGAAGTGCAAACATATTAAGAAATGCAATTACGAATATCTGATAGCTCATTTCCCTCGCCGTGCTATTTAAATTCAGCAGCCACAATTCACCTATTAACCCACTTCCTTCGCATTGTGACTTTCTACCCTTAACAATCGTTATTTCAGCATCATCACTATTGTCACTGAGGAAATCAGAGCTAGAGTGAGTACAAGAGTCCATCAGATGCTCTGGGACAACTCCCAGTGCCAAGAGAGAATTAGAAGGGAAAGGGATGACAAGACATGGGACTTTAGTAATCAGTCCCGTATCTGTCATGGACTTGCTTACACAACGGCCAGCTAGTGGCCGTCAGCAACAGGGAGGCTATTTGCGGTGCAAGAGTGGCACCCCCTTGGCAGTCCGTCCCGCGGGCCACATCCATCCTCATTATCAGCGGGCAGCCTTTCTCATCCTTCATCTCCACTCCATCCTTCCCGTTCTCTCCCCAGTCTCCAACTCCCTTCCTCCATCTAACGACGATTGCTAGCTACTCCTCCTCCGCCAGCACGAGGGCGGGCGGGCCACATTTGGCTTTAATGTCGCCCGAATCAATTCTCGCGACAAGGACAGCAGCGAGAGCCATTAGGGCTCACGGCAGGCGCAGCTGCTGCCGTCTCCATCCTCCTCTACTTCCTCCTCCTCCTCCGTCGTTAGGTCCACTGATGACAACTTCATACATCTACCGGCAGTTATAAGGATCTCTCGTTCGTTCCCTTCCTGCTGCGCTCCCTTTCTAGCATGCTCTCTGTTCTCCATCTTCTGCTAGGGCCTAACCGCCCCGCGTGCCAGGCAAATGTGAACGGGAGCTGCTGCGGACAGCAGGCGCACATTACCAGAGTCGTGCCCGCTGCTGCTAGAATCCGTCGCCTGCCCGTATCAATTTGGGTGTAGGTAGCAGCATGTGCCGGTGCGCTATGGTACTGAGTGGAACGGCTTCTTTTCTGTCTCTCTCAGCCCTTCTCTCTATCATTCCTCTTCCCCACCCATCTTCGGAAGTACCTCTGGTGGTAATCGTCCCTTTTTCAGGGCGGCCCGCACTAGTCCGGGGGATAATGGCACATACCAGACATACCATCTGCATTTGTTTAAGCTCTTTCAGCTCTGTATCTCTTTTAAGATCTTCTCTTTGCTTCGGAACTATTGCTTGTTTTCTTTCTTCGATGTTCGCTTTTCTCTACTAATATCTATATTAGGAAATTATAATTTCCTTGATATTAAACTTTTTTGTCTCTCATTCGACTAAAATTCGAAGTTTCTTGTTGGGTATAAAAATGAGGTTTAATGTTCGCTTCGGGAAAAGAAGATTTTTAGAAGAGCATGTGTCAGTTTGAAGGAAAAGAGACTAAATTTTCGACGATTGTATTTAATACGATTTTGAAGCATGAAGGTAAAAGTAATGACCCATTTGTAAATGAATCTTTATTCTGCAATTTCGTTTTTTATATCTTCTCTCTCGTTTTAAGAAACTTTAATTCTTTATTAAGATTAAAAAAAAGCCAAAGTTTCATAAAAATGAGTTGGGAATTGCTCATTAGATTGAAATTAATTGTGAATTGTATAAATGCACATTTCGTTCAAAAAATAAATATAGGTGAAACAGTTTTAATGATGAGACTATTTTCTGACAATGGATAATATACACTATATTACCAAAAATATTGGGATTCGGTTGTTTTACTTCTGAGCGGCACTTTTTTTGCATACAAAGGGCTAAACGGCCAAATCACAAGGACCCCGAAGGCTCAGAGAAGGTTGAAGAATGGAGACCCATTGGATAACGTTAGGGAACAGATGGTATCCTCCTGTCAAGGCCATCCAGTATGTTCTTTGAAGTGCACATGATATGGTTCTCCCACGCAACATGGAGACATGGCTTAACATTACATGTGATGGACAGCGGTCTTTCCGTTATGAACGGTGTCTCCTACTGACCGAGGGCAGGACAATAAACTTTCTCGGCGGGGGGGAGGGGACTCAAAGTTGGCAAGCACAGGTGTACAGTCGCTCAAAAAAGTATCCGAACACTATGGTTGATTACAGAATTCAGAAAAAATATCTGATAGCGTTTTTTTAGAAATTAGTGATCTGGCAAACTTTCTTGTCACGTGACACGAAGGTTGCCAGATCACTAATTTCTAAAACCTTCGTGTCACGTGACAAGAAGGTTGCCAGATCACTAATTTCTAAAAAAACGCTGTCAGATATTTTTTCTGAATTCTGTAATCACCATAGTGTTCGGATATTTTTTTGAGCGACTGTAAGTACAGTGGACCCCCGATATAACGCGCATGTCGGACGGGAAACAACACCCGCGTTATAAGGTGAACCGCGTTATACCGAGCGGCGCGGTGGCGACACAATAAATTTCACACTGTAAGCTTTTCTTTTACTCATCATGCATACAATAATTAAACACTATTCAAAATACATGCAGGAACTCAATACATACACAATTACTCAATACGCAGTAACAATAAAATGCGATACTCACTAACGCCGCACGGACCTGTATAAACATGTTTGAACTTATCGCGAACATCGCCCGCGCTATAACCGAGTGCGCGGTATAGCGAGCAGCGCTATAACGAAGGTCCACTGTATATGGAAACTCAAACTCCTAGGCTAAACTATTCTGCACCAAGTAAGTGATGGTTGGCATAGTCAAATGTGTATGTGTTGGGGAGGGAATGCTATGGGATTTAAATATCCCTTGGCAATTTTGTATTTCAGAAAAATCATTAGTTCAAAGATATTTTAATTTATATTTTCAATTATTATAAAATTTTTTATCCCCACAATTCCAAAAAGCTTAGCTACACTATTGTAAGGCAAGTTCAGGTACTGTATATGAATAAAAATTATCACCATATTTTGAATTTCTCATTATTTCATTTTTATTAAGCTTAGAATAGCAAATGGGCTATCAAGAAGTAGGAGAACGATTAATATTAAAACATAAAACCTAACCTTTTTTGCAAGCAGACTTATTTAAACTTGTTAGTCTTTCGAATTTTTACATCAAAATATGAGAATACATTTTCAGTTTTAACCACACAGTTCTTCCAGTGGCAATTTTTTTATTATCTGCCAGCTCCTAAATGTAAAAGTAAGCGTGAATTATTACTGTTTGAAAACAGTATTTTGATTCATTTAGTCACTTTCATCACATCTCTACTGATATATAAGTACAGTTGTTTTGGGTTGTTTTGCCTCTGAGCGGCACTCTTTTGCACACCATGGGCTAAATGGCCAGGTCACATGGACCCCGAAGGCTCAGAGAGGGTTGGGGGAGGGGACCCACTGGAACAGCTGTTGGGAGACAGATGGTAGCCTCCCGTCAAGGCCATCCAGCGTGTTCTTTAACGTGCACAGGGTATGGCTCTCCTGCACACGGGGCCACGGCTTAACGTCCCATCCAACGGACGGCGGCCTTTCCAAGCCCATCGGTGTCCCCTACTGACCGTGGGCAGGGCGGGGAATTTTGAGGAGATAAATCTCAACGCTGACCCAGCTGGGACTCGAACCTGGGAACTACAGATTACGAGCCTGGCGCGCTATCGATTGAGCCACCCCTGCCCCTATAAGTACAGTAGAACCTTTATGAACCGATCTATATGGGCGTAGGGGTGGACTAAAATTGGATGAAAAACGAAGGAAATACTGTCTAATTATAAATAAATAACCCCTCACGCAGCTACTTGTCACAGATGTTTTTCAACAGCCTGTCTGTTTAAATATGCCAGACGACTATAAGGAAGGCAAGACCTCAGCAGAAAAACAATCTCCCACAAAAAAAAACATCCACGCCTTACCCTGGCTTGCAAACCTAGAAAACTATTCCAAGCACGCTAACAAAATATATTAATAAAGCATAAATATAAAATTATACTCAGAAAAATAATTCCCAGTGAACAAGCTGTTGCGATGTTAACATCACTTTAACACTGTTAAGGAGTCACCAGAAGGCAAATTTTTAAAGAAACTTTAGGACACAACAATTATTGGGCAAAAAAGGATGGAGGGTAATTATACGAATAAATATGTTATTTTAAAAAGAATACTAATATAGGAAATTTGATGTCCATATCTATAGATTTTTCTCCAAGACGTTGTGCAACACTATTTTGCAGGATTCTGGGAAGGATACAATCCAAAATTCAACTATTAACTGTCTTTTAGTCGGTTAAATCGATAGTCAGATAATCGAGGTTACGCTGTACTATACAAAGTCATGTGGAAGGATATCTGGTAACACTAAATACTTCAAAAAACAAATATAAAAAGGAAACTTGAGAATATAACTGAAACTAGACAAATATCACAGTTTAGTTTGAACACAGAAATTGCATCAAGGAAATATTTACTAAAGGCAACAATTTGTCATACGCTATTATTTGACATCAGGTTTCTTTTTCTGAGGGTACCGCAGATATATATCTTTTTTTTATCCATCTAAAAATAAAATTTAGGTGTTTTCTTTTGAGAACTTGTTATTTACAGATTATAATATGCAGTCTGATATTTTTTTTGCCCTATTTTCGACTGGATTACAAATCCACATCGTCGACACCAAAAGCAAAGAGCGAAATCGAGATATTGAACCTCTTGAAGACACCACTCACATTTGGAGTCTGTTATACAACTTGTCTGAATGTAATTCTGTACATTTGTTCTGACGTTCCAGCAAATGAAATTTATATTAAAATATATGCTTAACATTTTTACATGCGCTTGGGCCATATTTTTCAAAACACTCCCGCCTTTCATAACAAAATTGTTGGAAGATCAAATACCTCCAGATCAGAACTCTTTTTCCTAGCGTTGGGTTGTTTCACCTCTCAGCGGCACTTTTTTCACACAATGGGTTAAATGGCTAGGTCACAAGGACTCCGAGGTTTCAGAAAATGTTAGGGAGGGGGACCCACTGGACAGCTGTTAGGATACAGATGATAGCCTCCTGTCAAGATCATCCAGCATGTTCTTTAACGTGCACAAGGATGGCTCTCCCGCACACGGGACCACGGTTTAACGTCCCATTCGACGAACGACGGCCTTTCCAAGCCCACCGATGTCCTCTTTCTCACCAAAGGTAGGGATTAAGCAGAGATACATCTCAATCAGGGCCGGACTTACATATAAGCTAACTAAGCTACAGCTTAGGGCCTTCAAAGAGATGCATTTCTTGTTTTACTATCTCAAACAAATTTTTTATTTACATTTAAAATAATCTATTTTTCTGCTGAGGTCCTGCCATCCTCTCAGAACTTCTACTTTGGCATATAAACTGACAGGCTCCTGCCAGACCTCTGTGGCAAGCAGCTGCTTGAGGGGGTATTTATTTATTATTTATTTATTGTGCAAACACTGTTCATCTTAACTTTACACAATCATCACTGTATGCCAATTCCGGTGTAACATTTTCACCATCAGTTTCATGCTTATTTTTTAATTTTCCCTACAATTAGAATAATAAAGATTTATATTTCTACTTTTTAATCTTCAGGGCCTCTTATTTTAACCATAGCTTAGGGCCTCGGATGATCAAAATCTGCCGTGATCTCAATGCTGTCCCACGTAGGACTAGAACCTGGGAACTACAGATTATGAGCCCTGGCGCTACCGACTGAGCCAACCTCCGTCCCATTTTTTCCCCCAGAAAGCAGCACTGTTTGACACTATGTCCTAAACCAGGAGTCTCAAATTCAAATCATGATAGGTGTCAAATCGGTTACTTCCCAAAATATGGGGGACGGCGTTTTATTTTAAGCAACAGTATGACGGCCAAATCAGTTGCTTCTCAATATATAGCTCAATAATAGACCCCATTTTACTTAAAGCAATAATAAGTGAACATATTTACTTGTATTGTTGTTTAGATATTTAAATGTTACTTTTCATACCAAAACAAATTTTATTTGTAGTAGTGGCTTCTTCTTCCCTGAACGCGACCACATTCTCTATATTAACGTGAAATCATCGCAGTTGAGTGTAGCTAGGCTACAGCTAGCTATCACGATTATGAGAAAACGCATTGATTATGGGCTGCACAAAATGACTTTGCGGGACAGCTGTTTGAAACTCCTGTCTCAGATACGGCTTTTTCTCAGTGACTTATAGGATTTTTATCTATATGTCTCGTTATTAATACTCTCTACTAAAAATTTTATACGTTTAAAAATAAAATTGTATGAATAACATATCACCTCTGGAGTATATGTGATGCTCGTTTTCAAAGAGAATGTTTTTATTTTTCATCTTTAGCGCCCTCTAACATTGGAAATTCGAGCAAACTGATGGTTGGGAAAATACAAATGGTTATATTTTATTAGTGACTGACTATACAACACTTTGTTTTGTAAAAAAAAAATGTTTTCCCATCCCTTTTGGGGTAAGTCATTGCTGCCAATGTAAACTTCTTGACCATCATCACGCTCTATCACCAAAATCTAAAATTTCTAGTATAAATAAACAAGAGTCAAAACTGGGATGATTCTAATGTTCTTTCCAAAATATACACGTTTAATTGCTAACTGCGCATCTAATCACGCATTTTCAAAAAAAAAAAAAATCTAGTACCCAAAGGCATTATGCTTATTTAGTACCAAAACTTCTTAATGTTTTGCCGGCTTACATTAAAAATGAAAGAACCATTCACGCTCTCAAAAGATTAACATGGGACTGTTATTGGATTCCGATGACGAGGAGAAATTTCCATAAAAAGAAAACTGCAGCTTAAGTGTTTAATTTTTTATAACACTGTTGTAACTAATTTTGTAAATATTATATACTTAAACTTTTTTACATCGACTCAAGTGGAGTACTCATATTTATTTACTGCTTTCATATTGTTTCAGTTTGTTTAATAAATAACTTTAAAATATAATTTTAATATATGCTATATTAAAAAAAATTATAAATTATATAGCATATATTAAAATTATATTTTAAAGTTATTTATTAAACAAATTTATGTTAATGAGTTCATAAGTGTGAACTTGTTGAACTAAAGGAATTTTATGTAAAGTATGTTGCTTCGGATTGTTGTGAGAGTAGTGAAAAAAAATATCTATTTACATATCGTTTCGAAATATTCGTTTTCTCCCACTGTTAGAGGGCACTAATGAAAGCTATTATAGGAGATTCGGAAAATGATAATCGTAATATTTCATCCATAACTATCCAACCTAAAAAATTTTATCTCTAAAACCAAAAAAGTCAAATGTCTACATAAAGCTCTTATTTTTTGAAACGAGCTAAAAATTGCCTCTCGAGCAGCTGTTTCAACAGGATGTACTTCTCATTATAATGCGGTGTAGATAAGGTCTATGTGGAAGGCGAAACCTCAGCAGAAAGACAATACACATATATAAAATAGTGCCGATACAAATTAGTGATAAAGAAAAGCTTCTAAAGCAGTAGTTTGGCTTAAGGAAGCCAACCATAACTTAAACATTCATGCTGCTGTGTTACGATTTCTCTCTCTGAGAACTCATTTCAAACATTAGTCTCACGTCGTTAAAACTTTACTATATGATCAGATACTGATTGTAGGAAAACAAAATTTCTCAAAAATGTTTTTGATTTCTACATAAACTTAAGAGTAACGTTATTCATTTCAACCGAAATACGTTTTTAAACGCTTTATATCATTCCTTTTTTTACCTTAATTTTATAGTGGAGAGTTGACAGCATGAAGAGGAGAAAAATAAATTACAGTAACTGAAGCAAATCTCTCAAGAAGTTCTTATTCCTCCCTCGGTCCTCCTCCAAGCATGCCATTCCGCCACACACTGATAGAACCCACAAGTTGGTACCTCGGCACAGCAGAGCACAACGCTGGTACATGCGCTCGCCATCTCCATGCGTGCACGGATTTAAGGAAGAAAGAAAAGTCTTTCCATCCCAATTTCAGCAGCGAATCCTCCTCTGCACCATCCGGACCAGTGCTTGGAGGAAGAAGGAGGCACAAGAGCGGCAGGCAAGGCAAACCACAAAGGGACCCAGGCTCTCCGGCTCCCATCACGGCGGATAAAACCCCCGGAAATGAAAGCAAACCTCAAATCCCTGGGAGAAAGGCGCGCGCCCGGAGCCCAGAAATAAGGATTTAGTGGGCGACTCGCTCCGGTTGCCTAGACGACCGCACAAAGCCACCTGCCGACGACGGCTGTCGAAGGGAGGCGTCGGACAATAAATTCTGCGGCTCTTGTGGGTCACTGGGGGATTAGCGGCGCACTGGGGGACGGTCGGCGCTCCATACGGCCGGGCGCGATCGCAGGTGGCAGCCCCGTGCACCCTGCCAACACCGATCTGCTGTAAGTAACGGGGCGCCTGATAGCAGGGATGGCGGAGAGGACAGAGAAGGCATTAGAGGAGAGCCGCCCGGAAGAGATGGAGTCGGCATCGTTCTGATGACTGCATCTCTCTCTTCCTCCTCCTCTTCCTCTCCTCTTTCTCTCACAAGCTCTGTCTCAGAATATAGAGTGTTCAATGCATGCGAATTTCCTGGCTGCAGATCCGTTTGGAGAAAGTATTCTTTCTTTTTTCTTTCTTTTGTCTTTATGTGCACCGTTTTCGGTACAAAGAACTTGTCAGCTGTAAGGTTGTTAAAGTTGGCTAACACTAAGGATAGGTGTTGACAGCAAAGAGGCTATTAGGAGAAATATTTGGTTAAAATATTTCTTGGACATAATCACAGCGAGATTGCAAAACAAGACTTACAGACTGCAAAGGAAGTTAGCCCCACTTCATTTACTTTACTGTAACGATGAAGAAGAGTAATAAATACGTTAAACATATAACAATTAAAGTTTGATTAATTAAACTACTACCAAGCAAGGATTACCTTGAAAATATAGCGAAAAACTTTAAATAACTTTTTTCCAGATGTCTGTGGAATTGCACATTATTGTGTTTTATCTTACAGCCCTACAGAATTTTTAAAGAATCGGTAAGTGCGAGGACTATATTAAGCAATATTATAAATAGAGAAAATAAACATTTGAAACATTTGTTGAGACAACAATAAAAATACGCTGTAGTATAAAAGAGTGGTTAGTGTGCTTGGATGTGGATGAAGGGGGTCTGGATTCGAATTCCGAATCAGGCATGGGCGTTTTCATTCTGATGTGTATTGTCTTTCTGTTGAGGTCTTGCTTTCCTCATAAATCTTCTCTGTGACGTATTGCACTGATAAAGCTCCTCTCGGATATCTGTGGCAAGTGTGATGAGTGTGCAGTTTTTTTTAACTCTTTACAGCAGGTCTACGCAATAGGCAGTCCGAGAAAGAATTTTATAGCCTTAAAGAACATGTGAAAATAAATATAATGAATTATACTTCATAATATATATATTCGATATAATATTACACTTCGTTATTTCGTAATATATGGATTATACTTCATAATATATTCAATTATACTTTATCAAGTGAAATTGAAATACGATCTTATATCAATAAAAAGTCAAATTCGAAAATCTAACTTCTAAAATAATTTTTTTTTTGGGGGGGGGAAGTAGAATCGATGATAGAGATCCATATTTTCACCGCCTTTCCTTCAGTATTTCAACATTTAAGAAAATGAGAATATTTAAACAGTAAAATATTTTGTTTAAAAATTTGTATTGCCAATTATAAGAATTTATTTCAAAATTGAATTAAAATATTGTCATTACATTGCCTTTTGTTAAAATAGATCTATTTTTAGAAGTGTGTGCAATAATTGTGGTAGTTTTTGCGTTTCGATGAGATTTTTTTAAGGAATTTGTGTTCGTAAATGCCTTATTTCCATAGCTTTTTAAATACTGATCGAAATATAATTCTTCTTCAGACTCATTTTAAAATCCTTCTTCGGTCTCATTTTATAATTCTTCTTCAGACTCATTTTATAATTCGTCTTCAGTCTCATTTTATAATTCGTCTTCAGTCTCATTTCATAATTCGTCTTCGGTCTCATTTTATAATTCGCCTTGTCTCATTTTATAATTCGTCTTCAGTCTCATTATATAATTCGTCTTCAGTCTCATTATATAATTCGTCTTCAGTCTCATTTTATAATTCGCCTTCAGTCTCATTTTATAATTCGTCTTCAGTCTCATTTTATAACTCTTCTTCAGTCTCATTTTTCCTTAAATGTTTGTTTTAGAAGTTACAGATAATTGAACTTTTCATTCAAATAAACATGGAACTGTCTTTATTTTAGTGGCGCTTGAGTGCAGCTACATTTTTGAAAAAAGAAAAAAACTTTTAATTTCAAAAAGCACAGTAAAAAAAAAAGAAATTTTTTTATATGTTCGAGTACGATTAATTATTTTGCACAACTTTGAAATAATTCACATCAACTCTAAAAATGGTATTCTCCACAATTAGTATGCAAGGGATTCCTCAACGAATACTTTTATTTACAGAAGAGCCAATGACGGATATCTGAAGGCCACAGGAACAAAAGGTTCGGGAGGTCTCCAAATGTCAGGGTGTGTGTGTCTGGCACTCAATCTTAAAAATTTTTTATAACTTACAAATGGAACAAATGGAAAAAAAATGTATGTAGCAGATTAAATAAATTGAATTACAGAAATGTAAAATTAGAAAATTTAATAAATTCTACCCGAGGGCAAGGTGGGAATTAACGGAGATAAATCTCAACTCTGGCCCAGTGAGACACGAACCTGGGAACTTAAGATTACAAGCCTGGTGCGCGTGCGCTACCGACAGAAACAATCCTCGTACCAATTTGTAATGTGTTTCGTTCAAAATATTTCATAAATATCACACATATATATATTTGAAAAAATAATAATATTAATTAAAAAAACTTGGGATTTGAATAATTGAAAATCCCCATGATTTCAAAATGCGCTCAGCGCCTTCAAAATTCGCTGTGGCTCTGAAGAGCAGAAGTTGGCGTAAGCGTCCTTGGTACTATTTGTTTCCCAATTTTATAATGGAAACAAAGAAAAAGAAACAGGATTCTTCCAAAGTTTATAGGTGCCATTTTCCTTATTTTTTTTAATAACAACATAAAACGGGTTTTCTATTTCTTTTATGAAATTACATAGAAAGCTCTGAAAAATTTACAGTTAAAAACTGGTACTTTTTTTTTAAACATACAAACAATGTTATATCTCCACACTTTTTGAAATTGTATCAGCTGTATTTTTAGGTATCCTAACCAACAAGCGATAAAAACCGGCAAAAACGTTTACCACCTTCTCCACACTTTCTTCTTGCATGCCACAAGTGTCCTTTTCACAATCCTTCAAGCAAACGAAGTGAGCAGCTGCAATTTTCTAGAATGAACTGCTCTTTTTATTTCATTAATTACACAGTTTTTTTCTCCTTTCGTACCTAATCTGCTGGAGGCCTCGCACCGCCACAATATCCTAACGAAACCACAGCGACAAGCGTCGTTTTTCGAAGCAAGGCAAACTCCGAATGCAAAAGAAAGCCGCAAAAATGAAAGAGAGAGACAAAAAAATAGTAATTAGTTACATTGTTCCCATCAGTAGCTGAATAAACTGAGAAATAAGGGGGAAAAAAGCTACACAAAACAGTTTTTTAAAAAACAAAAAAGATTTCAACAATTAGCAAACTCTAAAACTGGCAGTTAACGCTGAGAACACAAAGGCATGAAGAGCAGAGAAATTGCGGTTTTCCAACGACAAGCCAGCATACGCTAAATGTGCTAACACACTTTACCCTTAATCACTTTGTTTGAGGTCGTCGTTTTTGCAGCCGCGGATTGAGACTAAGTTTTTTTTCAATTTTCTTTTACTCTCTTTTAATTACTGGCATTCAAGGGATTTAAATCTTTCGCCCCTTTTTTAATCGCAATCTTCATTCTTTTCAGCTGTGGTTTTTAATAGTTTTTCATTTGTTGAGCTCAAAATTCTGTTTAATGTTTCTATTAAGTAACTGAAAAAAAGAGACCCAGATTAAGTATTATTAACGTTGGCTGAAACAGTTTTGTAAATTAGAACAAATTTACTGCCAGTTGCTTGAGCAAGGGAAAAAGCTCAAATAAGATTTTTAAATCAAGCAAGAAAATGCATAGAACACATATGAAGGCAAAAGAAAATCGCTATTCAGAAGCTCTGCGATTAAGGTGAATTGCAGGAAAATAAAGAAATCTCTTTTTATAGAGTTGGCTAAAAAAGATTTAAAAAAATGGACTGTTATTACATTAGATATAATTATTATTTATTAATTCTAAAGTTTTTATTCATAAATGCATTTCCTTGAAAAAATGTTCTGCACTAAAGTTTTTGTCAGAAAAGCATTTCTCCGAAAAAGTAGAACACTAGGTGTTTACAGAGCTTAATTAATACCTAAAGATTATGTTTCATAATGAATAAGAATGGCTTTTACCGTTATATGCACAAACGCATGCACCTACGTAATTTAATAAAAAAAAAGTATGGTAAAAAATAATTGCTGCTTCTAAACATTATGCAAATTTTGTATCTCGGTATACAAGATGCTAAGAAACCCATAGATAAGTTTTTTAAAAATGATATAATATTTTATTCACCTATCTTTTTCTAAGCGCCCCAAAAAAGTGAAAAAACTCGCTGAATTTGTATTAGTTCAAAGAAAGATAGGGAAGAGGCAGTTTTTGTTGTGACGATAAATCAGTATTGGTGCTCATCTTTCTTTACACTTAGTACGAATTCAGTGGTTGATTTAACCATTGGTATGTTCTAGTTTCATTTTTCTTTACTTTTAAGAGGCATACAGAGAGTACTTTTTTTCATTTTTACTTTATATTTTCTCACCGAAAACACCTATCTTCGAAAAAGAAAATTGCCGCATTACTACAGTGCATTTTCTAAGCTCTCATTCGGCGTACGACATCGACCTCCATTAAAAAACTCCGTGAAGATCGACCCCCATTAAAATTCCCTCCCGCTTTTTTTTTCGGGGAAGAAGGAGTTGGGTTGTTTTACCTCTGAACGACACTTTTTTGCACACCATGGGCTAAATGGCCCGGTCACATGGACCCCGTAGGCTCAGAGAAGGTTGGGGGAGGGGACCCACTGGAACAGCTGTTGGGAGACAGATGGTAGCCTCCCGTCAAGGCCATCTAGCGTGTTCTTTAACATGCACAGGGTATGGCTCTCCCGCACACGGGGCCACGGCTTAACGTCCATCCGACAGACGGCGGCCTTTCCAAGCCCATCGGTGTCCCCTACTGACCGAGGCAGGGCAGGGAATTTTGCGGAGATAAATCTCAACGCTGACCCAGCTGGGACTCGAACCTGGGAACTACAGATTACGAGCCTGGCGCGCTACCGACTGAGCCACCCCCGCCCCCCGGGGAAGAGGGAGCATAATTTAAGGTAATCCATATGGCATTCTTGACGTAACAACGATTAAAATCTCAAACGAAAGCTTGGAGCTTTTGCCTTCATATGTGTGTATCAACCGGTGGGAAATTCCCAACACCTTTTGGTGGAAGAAGAAGGATAGGGGCAAAATACAAGATAGTCCACGACAACCCCCACGTCACAGCTTTCATTTTCAATGTAACCGTAGGCTGTAATTGTGTAAAAGGAGATACAGTGGAGAAACGATTTTACATTGTGTAAAAGGAAATACAGTGGAGAAGCGATTTTACATTATGTAAAGGCAAATAGTGGAAAAACGATTTTCACATACCACCTGTTTTAGGGTAGAGGAATGCACAGAGGTAAATTTTTTATAGACTATGACACTCCCAGCGTGATAAACTTTCATTTGACACATGAGTCGTCGAGATCGGTGAAGGGGTTGGGCAAATATGGTGGACTACCCTTGACGACAGACAGACACAAAGATAAAAAATGACAAGTTAAAAACAATAGGAAGATGATAATAAAAAGAATGCGGAATGAGGGAAACAGATAGTCAATATAAGGAAAGTTCACTAATTCAATAAAAATAGAGGAATTGACAGAAAATAGTTTTTCTGACTCCACGAGTTGGGTGGTTCCTGGCTGCACTACGTATCCAGGTTACAAGGATCCCCAAAACTCAGAAGAGTGTTGAAGGTGATCAACTGGGCTGGCATTAAAGAAACATTTCCTTTTTACTGAATCTCAGATCAAGACCATTCAGCTTTGTTTTATAATGAGAAGAGAGTATGGTATGTAATGCTTGAGTTGGATAGTTTTAACTTTGCGGTAGTTTTCTATGCATTATGGGCTAAATGTCCTGGTCAAAAGGACAATGGTTCAAAACTGAGTACAAAATAAAGTTGTAGGAGACACATGGAAGTCTCCCATCAGGGCTATCCACCATGTTTTTAACATGCATAGGATATAAACACAGAGTCCTCTGTGGGGTGGTTCAATTGGTAGCGTGCCAAACTCGTAATCTGCAGTTACCAGGTTCGAGTCCTAGCTGGACCAGCATTAAGATTATCTACGCAGAGCTCCCAGCCCTGTCCTTGATCAGTAGAGGACACCGATGGGCTCGGAAAAGCCATCGTCCGTCGATGTTAAGCCGTGGCTCCCTCCGTGTGCGGGATAGTGCCGCTCAGAGGTAAAACAAACCAAGAGTCCCCTGTATACAGTCACGGCTCAACATACGACGGAGGATAACCTTTCCAAACCCATAGGTGTCGCTTTTCTTGGTTGCAACAAAACAGGGACTTAGTAACGAAAATCTCAACCCAGGCACAGTGGCTCTGGACCTTGGGAACATCAGATTGAGCCTGGAGCTCTACCGACTGAGCCAGTTTCCCCCCTTTGGCTCAAAATCTCTTGGAACTTATATAAAGCATATGCACGTAAGTCCTTTCCAAGTCGGGGCGGGGGTGGCTCAGTCGGTAGCGCACCAGGCTCGTAATCTGTAGTTCCCAGGTTCGAGTCCCAGCTGGGTCAGCGTTGAGATTTATCTCCGCAAAATTCCCCGCCCTGCCCACGGTCAGTAGGGGACACCGATGGGCTTGGAAAGGCCGCCGTCCGTCGGATGGGACGTTAAGCCGTGGCCCAGTGTGTGGGAGAGCCATACCCTATGCACGTTAAAGAACACGCTGGATGGCCTTGACGGGAGGTTACCATCTGTCTCCCAACAGCTGTTCCAGTGGGTCCCCTCCCCCAATCTTCTCTGAGCCTTTGGGGTCCATGTGACCTGGCCATTTAGCCCATGGTGTGCAAAAAAGTGCCGCTCAGAGGTAAAACAACCCAACCTTTCCAAGTCCATCAATGCCGACGAAACATGAATTATTTCGTCATTGCATTCAAGCAAGTTCTGACAGAATTCTGATCGGTAAATCAACTTATCATAATCCATTAACGAAGTAATGTGCAGTTCAAAGGTGTTTGTTTAAAACGCACTTGAAGATACCGAAAGCTGATGAATTCGTAACATATTGATTACTTCAGAATAGTTTTAATTCGCCTCCGCTCCAAATACAGTGAATCCTTGATGTGCCGCGGTATTTTCAGTTTAAGCAGAAGGAGGAGGTAATTTACCATCATCCTATGAATTACTCTACATATAGGACACATTTGTTCTGACATAATGAATAATGATAACAGATGGTGAGAGTAAATCGAGGAATGATACATCGTGATTGAATACATGCATATTTCAGGAAATGGAAACACGCTTGATGTACTTTCATAATGGTAACGTTTCTGGCAATTAGTCAGGTAAACAGGAAAGATAATGGCATGTATTAAGACTACCTTTTAAATTCTGAAGTTGGCGCATTTCTCTAAAAATATGCTTCTTTTCAATATACTTTAGACATTTACATGTGTAATTAATTTTCGAAATTAAAATATGTCATGCCAAAATGAAACATTATTTATAATTTGATAAAAACTTCCTTTACAGCTGAGCGTGTAAACATAATGTACACAGCAGATACGTTAGATTCTTTGAGTGAATAATACCCAGTTGGGTTGTTTTATCTCTGAGCGGCACTAATTTTGCACATAATGGGCTAAGAGAGCCGCCATCTGTTGGATGGGACGTAAATCCGTGGCGCCGTGTGCAGGAGAACCATACCTTGTGAATGTTAAAGAACACGCTTAAAGACCTTGACCGGAGGTTTCCATCTGTTCCCTCATCTGTCCACTGTGTCCCCTTCCCCCAACCTGATCTGAGCCGATGGAGTTCTTGCAGGTTGGGTTGATAGCCATTTAGTTCATTGCGTACAAAAAAATGCTGTTCAGAATTCAACCGAACACACAATGGGTTAAATTGCCCGACCTCAAGGGGTTAGAAAAGGTTGGGGAAGAGGATCCACATGATAGCTGCTATTAAACAAATGGTTGCCTCCTGTCAAAGCCATTAAATCATATTGTTTCAGGGGCGGGGGTGGCTCAGTCGGTAGCACGCCACGCTCGTAATCTGCAGTTCCCAGGTTCGAGTCCCAGCTGGGTCAGCGTTGAGATTTATCTCCGCAAAAATTCCCCGCCCTTCCCACGGTCAGTAGGGGACACCGATGGGCTTGGAAAGGCCGCCGTCCGTCGGATGGGACGTTAAGCCGTGGCCCCGTGTGCGGGAGAGTCATACCCTGTGCACGTTAAAGAACACGCTGGATGGCCTTGACGGGAGGCTATCATCTGTCTCCCAACAGCTGTTCCAGTGGGTCCCCTCCCCCAACCTTCTCTGAGCCTTCGGGGTCCATGTGACCTGGCCATTTAGCCCATGGTGTGCAAAAAAGTGCCGCTCAGAGGTAAAACAACCCAACAACCCATATTGTTTCATTAAAGTTTAATGTTCTTTTAACTTACGTAAAATATGACACTCCTGCACACAGAGCCACTGCTTTACGTCCCATCTAAAGGACGGCGACTTGTTGTCGCCCATAGTGTCCTTTTCTCACGGAGGACAGCGGCGAAAATTCTCAACACACAGTTGGGACTCGATCATGGAAACTGCAGATTACGAACTTGTCATTACCAACTGAGTCAAACCCCAGCCCCTTCGCTGGTTAGGAATTGGCATTAAATTTGAGGCAGTTTACATTTATTCTTACAATGAAACTACATGAAAGCATCTAAATTCAAAGTCCAATAGTGAAGGTTACAATGACGATTAGATTTCGTCATAATAATTCAGCACATGCTTGCCGTTTCTAACAATTTTGCATCACTTAACCGGTATGATGCATTTAATGTTCAGTACTGACTGTTGCCTTCATTAACTGAATATGGCCCCCATCAGTGAAACAAGTTGGACTCCGGGTTTTAGATGTCAGTTCTGGTGACAAATAGAAGTTCTATCGTTGTTGTTATTCAGATCCAAAGTGGTTGTTTTATAAATTTCACGCATGAACGCAAATGTTCGCGCGTCCGTTGGCAACTTAGCTACGAAAGTTAATGTTATCTCTTGTCTCTTAGGTAAATTATTTAGTGGCTTTTTTCGTTGCCTCATGAGAACCAAAGGATTCAGCTACATATATCTTACCTTGGAGAACGGATGATTCGTTGTTAAGGAGCGTAGTCGCCAATGTTATCTATTTAATCGATTACTGCTCGGTTCGAGACAAACATCACTGGAAGACTTTCGCTTAGAGCAAATGAATTAATCTTCGGGAAATATCGTTACTTTTTTATTTCCATTGCTTGATATTTTTTAGGTTCCCGCGGAGATTGACGGTTTTTTAAAATAGCCAACTCTTGATTATTCAGATTAATGCAGAAAAAGGGGTGAATAGATAGTAAAAAAATATGACTAGTACTAAACATAAGGAAAAAAAATCTTGTACTACAGATGTAGTTTTTCTTAGAAATATGGAAAAGTGTCAAAAACGGATATTTATTAATGCATATTAAAGCATTTTTAAATATCTCCTTACTTGATGACAGGCTTTACAAAAATCATTTAAACTTATGCTTCTCGTTGTTTGATTGTAGGGTTATTCAGATTGCTCATGGTTAATCCGAAAATAGGATAATCCACTTACGGATAATCAAGAATCTATTATACACAGGAGGCAAGAACATAAGACTGAAAAAAAAAAAATAAATAAAAACAACGATGCATAGGGCAACATGTTTATTAACCGTTTCCCTCAAAATAGTCTCCATGGGTCCGAATACACTTATTAACAGCCCTCAGATTAACTTTGCAAAGACTTGGAAAATTTGTCTTCTCTGATGATATTCAGTTCTTCTGAAAGTCATCGCTCGTATCAAATCGGCGACTTTTCGATCTGAATTTCAACTTGGGAAACAGAAAAAATCTTCTGGAGAAGGGGGAATAAGAGAATGATAGAGCATTGCAACCTTTTTTGGCCAGAAATTCTTTATATTGATTCGCTTTGCGAGCAGATGTACTGTCATGCTAACGAAATCTATGGTAATTATGGACCTCGTCGATTCCTTATTCCCATTTAGTTCCCTTGCTAACATTCTGACTGTGAATCGACGATCTCTTGCGTGTAAATTGCGAACTTTGTCCATCCATTTTGGGTTGGAGGTCGTTTTCTGTCGTCCACTGCGAGGGTCATTTTCTAAATCCTTCCTGCCCTCTAGAAAAACTTTGAACCATTGAAATGTTTGTGCTGTGGAAGTCTCATTCCCATAAGCTGTTCGTAACATTTCATATGTTTCAGCGAGGCTTTTCCTTAGCTGTACACAAGTTTTGACGTTGACACATTGTTCCATTCATGGGTTTCTGACGGCGGAGTAATATGTGATGCACATAGCACGTCCATACGAAACATCCGTATATAATCCCAACTGGTTACGGTTAGCGGGACAGGCAATGCTACACTTCAGTGTGTCTATAGCCGCCTCTCACGGAATTTTACTCCTGTTGCATTTTTTCCTTTCGGTATCATTACTTTCTTGCGACACTACTTACGCACATCCATCTAAATTTCGCCATATCGAAATATTTCAAGCCAATGGCAATCTTGAGGACAACAACAATCAACCATTACACCACAAACAAAATGGGGGAACTTCCAGTTGACACTATAATTGCACGTGTATCGTATTTATTATTGTTGATTCAGAGATAAGAGAAGTTAAAGGCCCAGTTAAAGAGTTCGAACAAAATACTTTTTTCTGTGATCTGAAATTTATCATTTGAATTTTATTTTAATAACATACACGTGCTAGAAAATGTAAGTCAAAGATCAGTAACTATTAGTTCGAATTTGTGCGGTCCAAAACAAACCTTTTTTCCTTGCATCAAGCGATTTTTTCACCATTTCTCTAACTTATCAAGAACTATTCTTATTATTTACACAATGTTTTTAAAACTAATCTCTCCTTGTACGAGGTTCCTAATGGATTACTTCGTGCTACAACGAAACTAATCCCAAGATAAACTAATCGAGATGTTTTGACTTCCAGAACTCAGTACATGCTTAACCACAAAGGGTGTCGTTAGCATCAATAGTAGGTTCTCAACAAATAGGGCGACCTTATCAGTCCGTAGGCAGGAAGGCCGCATGCAATTAGTGGTGCTCCAGACATTTCTAACTCCCTTCCCCAAAGACTACAATGTCGCCACCAAGGAGGAGTGTAGTCACTTCCTTGTGTTCCCTACGGGGAAGGCAATCCCAATGAACACTGCCCCAAGCCGACAATCAACGCGTGGCTGTACAGGGAAACCATTGTAACCAGATGCTTCGAATTCCAGCATTTTCGAAAGCACAGAGATAACGGTAGTTGATACTGTTTAGTTGTTTGTTAAATTGCATGTTAGTGATACCTAAGTTTCAGGATTTCTGTCGAGAGTTCTGGCTTATCTCTCAGATGATTTTTGTTGTCTACAATACGTTTGCGTCTCGTACCTACTCAAAGGTACGATTTTGTTTTTTTGAACAGATCTGTACCTAGAAAAAAATCGTAAAAACTGTTTTTTCACGAATGTTTATTCATAAACAGAAAATCTAATGTTTCGTGAAAACTCTCAAAGAATTATAAACATTTCGTCCCATACATCAAAGATCAAAACGGTTCTCTTTCCTATCTTTAAGCCATTTTCGTTACTAGCGGACTAAATATTGCCTTAATTTGAAGATTTCCAGTTTGAGATATATATTTTGGAAAACAAAATGCGGTCACAACATAAAATTACATTTTACAGACAGCTAAATGTTCTTTCTGATCAATAACACTTCAGTTAGAATATCTCTTAGCACATTAATCAAAAGTAATATCCAAATTTTACGATCCTCTAGAGCAGGGGTTCTTAACGTGGGGTACGCGGTAAATTTTTTTGGGGGACGCCATGAGAGCTCAAAAGTCGCTAGATCTAGTAACAAACTTGCTAAGTTGGCAACACTGCTGTGCAAAATTGTCACTTTTTTGTGTTTATAGATATATGTAATTTATTAATACAAATTTAATGTATATATATATATGTTTTATTTTATTCCCATTGTTATACTATAGTTTTATCTATCTAAACAAGGGATACGCCAGTTACATACACATTTCCAGGAGGTACGTGAAGCATAAAAGGTTGAGAACCACTGATATATATGTTTTATTTTATTCCCATTGTTATACTATAACTATAGTTTTATCTATCTATACAAGGGGTACGCCAATTACATACACATTTCCAGGGGGTACGTGAAACATAAAAGGTTGAGAACCACTGATATATATGTTTTATTTTATTCCCATTGTTATACTATAACTATAGTTTTATCTATTTATACAAGGGGTACGCCAATTACATACACATTTCCAGGAGGTACATGAAGCATAAAAGGTTGAGAACCACTGCGCTAGAGACAGGCAGCGTATTGCCAAATGCGTCACTGATTCAGAGCAGTAAAGAAATCCGCTGCTCTGAGTAGCTCACGTTTTTGTATGTGCTATAGTTGCGCATAACGTAACAAAACCGTCAGCAGTTCAGACACAATAGATTTATTTTGGTTTCGTTTTTAAATTCTGGGCTTCAGTAGTTTCTTTTGTGAGATGAAGGTTAGTTTGTGCATGTTTTTTTGTGGAATTAGCACTTACAACATATGCTGACAGATTCCAAAAAGTCAGCGAAAAACGACAGGTCACTAGCATGGAAATGAATTGGACAAAGAGTAAAGTGAAATACTAGTATCTTGACTTGAATTAGACAACTTCGAATAGTCATCACTTTACTGATTCGTTCTCACTTGGTCTCCGCTCATCCGGGGCGTTTTTTATAATGCGGACGACGGATTCATGAGAAACGAAGAACAGAATATAAAGCACACAGACTGTATACGAAGATTCATACTCAAGAGATTCACCACTTTACTGATTCGTTCTCACTTGGCCTCCGCTCATCCGGGGCGTTTTTTATAATGCGGACGACGGATTCATGAGAAACGAAGAACAGAATATAAAGCACACAGACTGTATACGAAGATTCATACTCAAGAGATTCACCACTTTACGGATTCGTTCTCACTTGGCCTTCGCTCATCCGGGGCGTTTTTTATAATGCGGACGACGGATTCATGAGAAACGAAGAACAGAATATAAAGCACACAGACTGTATACGAAGATTCATACTCAAGAGATTCACCACTTTACGGATTCGTTCTCACTTGGCCTTCGCTCATCCGGGGCGTTTTTTATAATGCGGACGACGGATTCATGAGAAACGAAGAACAGAATATAAAGCACACAGACTGTATACGAAGATTCATACTCAAGAGATTCACCACTTTACGGATTCGTTCTCACTTGGCCTTCGCTCATCCGGGGCGTTTTTTATAATGCGGACGACGGATTCATGAGAAACGAAGAACAGAATATAAAGCACACAGACTGTATACGAAGATTCATACTCAAGAGATTCACCACTTTACTGATTCGTTCTCACTTGGCCTCCGCTCATCCGGGGCGTTTTTTATAATGCGGACGACGGATTCATGAGAAACGAAGAACAGAATATAAAGCACACAGACTGTATACGAAGATTCATACTCAAGAGATTCACCACTTTACGGATTCGTTCTCACTTGGCCTTCGCTCATCCGGGGCGTTTTTTATAATGCGGACGACGGATTCATGAGAAACGAAGAACAGAATATAAAGCACACAGACTGTATACGAAGATTCATACTCAAGAGATTCACCACTTTACTGATTCGTTCTCACTTGGCCTCCGCTCATCCGGGGCGTTTTTTATAATGCGGACGACGGATTCATGAGAAACGAAGAACAGAATATAAAGCACACAGACTGTATACGAAGATTCATACTCAAGAGATTCACCACTTTACGGATTCGTTCTCACTTGGCCTTCGCTCATCCGGGGCGTTTTTTATAATGCGGACGACGGATTCATGAGAAACGAAGAACAGAATATAAAGCACACAGACTGTATACGAAGATTCATACTCAAGAGATTCACCACTTTACTGATTCGTTCTCACTTGGCCTCCGCTCATCCGGGGCGTTTTTTATAATGCGGACGACGGATTCATGAGAAACGAAGAACAGAATATAAAGCACACAGACTGTATACGAAGATTCATACTCAAGAGATTCACCACTTTACGGATTCGTTCTCACTTGGCCTTCGCTCATCCGGGGCGTTTTTTATAATGCGGACGACGGATTCATGAGAAACGAAGAACAGAATATAAAGCACACAGACTGTATACGAAGATTCATACTCAAGAGATTCACCACTTTACTGATTCGTTCTCACTTGGCCTCCGCTCATCCGGGGCGTTTTTTATAATGCGGACGACGGATTCATGAGAAACGAAGAACAGAATATAAAGCACACAGACTGTATACGAAGATTCATACTCAAGAGATTCACCACTTTACGGATTCGTTCTCACTTGGCCTTCGCTCATCCGGGGCGTTTTTTATAATGCGGACGACGGATTCATGAGAAACGAAGAACAGAATATAAAGCACACAGACTGTATACGAAGATTCATACTCAAGAGATTCACCACTTTATAGATTCATTCTCACTTGGCCTTCGCTCATAAGGGGCGTTTTTTTTATAATGCGGCAGGCGGTGTACTGTCCATATAGATACGTTCAGAATACCATAAAGGAAAAACGAAAAAGTACAATGTACTGGCTATTCCAATTCCGAAATAGCCAATACGCCATACTTTTCTATGGGCCACACTTCGACCAGCGCCCGCCAGTGTTGCCTGCGCTCGATCCCAGGAAATAGATCTATTGTGTCTGAAGTGCTGACGGTTTTGTTACCTTGTGCACAACTATAGCACATACAAAAGCGTGAGCTACTCAGAGCAGCGGATTTCTTTACTGCTCTGAATCAGTGACGCCTTTGGCAATACGCAGCCAGGCACTAAGTCGGGGAGAAGATAGCCGAGCAAAATTTCGACTCGGTCGAAAAATTATCAGATTTGTCTACAATACGAAATGCAAAATATACATTCGAAAAGTCAAATATTCTGAACTACATTATTATATAAACACTTCCCCTAAAATAAAACACTCTTCCGATCCGAACATATCATTAATAATTCACTGAGTGCACACCACTAAGATAACATTAGAAAATTGAAAAAATAAATTACCCTTCAAGCAGCTGCTTATCACAGAGGTGCGACAGGTGCCTGTAAGTATAATACGCCTATAGCAGATATGTAAGGAAAGAGATACTTCAGCAGAAAGACAACACAAGAGAGAAAACATCCATGACTTACCCGGGGCTCGAACCCAGGTCTCTATGATCCCTATGAGCTCTATGATCTCTATGAGCCAAGCTTGTTAACCACTCGGCCACCTGGACGACAGAAAATTAATATTTAAGAAATAAATTTCTGTGTGCATTAATTTGCTTTAATCCGTTTACTCTTCGATTACATGCAATTCTATACTTTACCGAAAAAAAAAAAAAAAATATTGTACTTATATCGAAGAGTAATTTAATTGTGTCCCTTTCGCCTCGCAAAAATATTTCTAGCTACAATCGAAGTTGGAGGGGGGGGGGTAACTTAAAACTATGCCAGTCAAATTTATTCACCGTTGTTGATTATAGAATGCCTTTCCAACCTTTACGCATACCTAGGTGAGGCGTTTGGCTAGTAGCTAAAACCATAAGATCTTTAGAGAAAACTAGACAAGCAAAAGGAATTCATTTAAAGTTTAGTTTGTTGGACAAACAGCTGTCTCACTATTTGCAAGAAGTTTTGTAATCGATAGGAGTAGAACTCACTTCCGTGTTGTAAGTTAGCCAAGTGATACTGCCACACAGAAAGCCATTTACCGTTATTTACATTTTTCAAACTTCCTGGCATTTGTAAACAAAACCATTACCAATAACTGAGACGGCTTCACAATAAACAGAGGCGTGTTTGCTGTTAGACCACCTCTGTTATTGGTTATGGGTTTATTTTCAGACGCCAGAAAGTTTGGAAATGCTAATGACGTTAAACAGCTCAAACCACTTTCTTTGTGACCATACCTTTTACGAAACTTCTAGAGTGCTGAATAGAAACAGTTTTAAATCATTTTACGAGTAAGACACATATAGGAAGTTGCTGCATAGCCTAAAACACACCATTCCTTCTCAGTTTCTACGAATTATTTGCAATTTTTCCAATTTCTCAAGACCATTGTTTAATCTTCCTTCAAAAAGCTCTTTACCTACCAAACTTTCTTA
The DNA here is from genome assembly GCA_038380435.1 of Ryuthela nishihirai. Lineage (NCBI taxonomy): Eukaryota > Metazoa > Arthropoda > Arachnida > Araneae > Heptathelidae > Ryuthela > Ryuthela nishihirai. The sequence goes on along the minus strand of JAWZYU010000024.1, from coordinate 47,225,630 downwards.
GGGACAGTTCATAACAAAATAAAAACAACTAACACATCTTTGTATAAATATATATATATATCATCAGCATTAAATTTTAAACACCAACAGAAAACAAAGTTATTTTCAAATATTGACACTTGCTCCTAGATTGAACAACCAACTTTATTTAACGTTGGACGTAAAGTGCGTACGAAGCAGTCAAATACTAGACGCCTGTCAATCGCTTTCTCTGCAGCCCAGGTGCCCTCCTCCGCGAAAGCCATTTTACAGGCGTCCCAGACATACATGGCCATCGTAAAACAAACCGGCGTACTCCAACGCACACACACGCAAGGCAGGACAAGGCCAAGATGGATCCCCTCTCAGTTTAACGTCACGTCCTTTCGCTGGAATTTCACGTCGCCAGCGACCGGCTGAATTGATTTATCTGCTCTCATCAGTCATCGGCCGCAAGCACGGCTAATGAAGTGAACGGGGCCAGCTCTGATAAATCGATCAAGGTCTGCGGTCTCGTCTTGTTCTTTGGCAAGTCAGCAGGGGGCTGTACTCACGAGAATAATGACGCACTCCGAAACATTAGCGTGCTGCTCTCTGCAGGCAACAACACACTGTCATTCCTTTTCTTTGATTTCCGAAGACGAAGAAGAAGAAAAAAATATGAGAGAATGTTCTCTGACTTCGATATATGGAAATGATTGCAACGGTAAACAAAGAATGTGCGTTGACTTTATTCCGATCCGAAAAGAAGGTCGAGTTTGAATTCTTTTTTTTTTTTTCGTTATTGGTACAGGGTCTTCCAAACTGTGTGTTTCAATTTCCCCCAATTTTTATGTCTATTACCGATTTTGTCCATTACAATTTTCAGTCCATAAACAGATGTCTAATATTGCTTCTCTTTCTTCCCCATTGTTTAGTATCCTCTGCTTGTTATTATCCTTCAAATAAATCTGCGTTGTCTTCTTGCACGGGACTTGCATCCCTTACAGGCCTTATCTGTGGAAGTTTGCTCAGACTGGGCTATTTATAATCCTGGAAAACCTCGGAGGAAATTCTGCCTCAGGAATTTTTCCATCCCACAATCAAGATACTAAGCTTACCCAATTATACTTTTAAGGGTGAGTTGATAAAGAACAGGTTTCTTTATATACCAGTTGGTAGGGTAATAATTAATCTCATTAGATTTGCTTCGTACACGTTATGTGGGTTCTAGCGATCTGGCGGGCTTTCGTCGTTTCCGTGCCTGGTGTTGATAATATTTTTGCAGAACTGTGAAATCAGTCTTTTACGAGGTGTGGCAAAAAAAGAATGAGACTGCAGTTGTAGCTTACATAATACCCCCCCCCCCCCCCCCAATAATCAAAGGGATTCAACACCTGTTTAGGGTGGGGGTTTTTTGGTTCTAACACTCTCTCGCATGTTCGAATAGGAGTGAATAGAGTCTGTATTACTCCTGTTTGTATGTGACCTGTTTTATCGCATTTGGTGGAAAATGTGTGCTCTAACGCAATGTGTTAAACAAGCTCTTTCTCATTCAACATTATCAGTGAAGCAATTTTTTGGCCCAAAAGTAAATCACAATACGAATCACAACGATGCGATTTCATCAAGTCAAATGTCGTTTTGACATTTGACAATGTGGAGCACAAAAGAGGTGAACACACAGAAGTGTTTAAATCTGCGCAGGGTGCAAAATTTTGTATTAAATTACAAAACACGTTTAGAATGGGTTGTTTTCCCTCTCTGTAAACTAAAGTTTTAATTCCGAGGCAAATAGAGCATGCCCCAATTTAATATGCTTCGTTAGGAATCGCCAAGGATTTAAAAATTACTCTGTTAAGAGGTTACAATTAGCATCAAATAGCATGCATGATAGAAAAATCTTAAAAATATTAAACATTTAAATTAACATCATTATCATTAATGTAAAAAAAATATTTGAGAAGTCACAACTTTTTGAACTCATTATGCTGAAGGTCAACGTGGGAATACGATATAATGTATTCTATCCAAGAGTTTTTTGCAGATGACAGCACAAACATTGACATCTTATCCCGAACTCCAATCTGGATTATACGAGACAGTCTGTCTAGTATGCTAACCACATGTAGTTTATTACCGGAATCGCGCTCTCACTACTCTTGAAGCAATGTGAGCAAACTGAAATAAGTCCATTTTATGACTAGCAATAGGCGACTTTGATGGATTGTTTTACTTCTGAGCGGCACTTTTTTTGCATATAATGGGCTAACTGGCCAAGTCATGAGGACCCCGAGGGCTCAGAGAAGTTTGGGAGTAGAGGACCCATTGGACAGCTGTTGAGAGACAGATGGCAGTAGGTAAGTAAACCTACCGTCAAGTTCATCCAGCATGTTCTTTAGCGTGCACATGGTATGGCTCTCCCGCACACGGTGACACGGTTTAACGTCCCATCCGACGGATGACGAACTTTATCAAGCCCATCGGCGTCCCTTACTGGCCAAGGAGTTTTGCGGAGACTAATCTCAACGCTTGCCCAGCTGGAACTCGAACCTGGGAACTGCAGATTACGAAACTGGCGAGCTACCAACTGAGCCACCCCTGCCTCGCCCCGATGGATGGCAACAGTTTGGTGGTCAGTTTGCCAGGTCTGGAAGAATGGAGAGTACATTGATCAATTGAGAAAAAATGGGCAGGTTGAGGAAAAAGTGAGCAACTGCTAAATTACAAGTGCACTACCAAATGATGGAGGGTTTTCGTCCACTTGTGAAGATCTGCTGAGCCATGGTGACTTAAGACATTACGGCGTGTTCCAACAGGGAAAGCCGATAGTTGAATTTGGAGAGAACGGACTGTTCGAAATGAGGTCTCATGTATAAGAAAGCTCTTTTTGGAATATAGCCAGTCTGATAAATAGTCTACTCGCTCTTGGGATATCTGATTTCATTGTCCGTGGGGAATACATTTTCCAATTCATTTGGAGAAGTAGATGCGGTTATTGTAAAGTAGGCATTTATAAAGTAAAGAGTTTTCATTTGTATCGTTATCTCTATATATAACTCATATCTTCACCAAAGAGAGAATTTGGGAGCTGGAGACGACTCATTTGGGATAGATGAACAGAATCACTGGAGAGGGTTCTCTAACTCCTCCCTCGAAAGTTCCTGATCAAGTAGGGTGGATGTTGGCTCAGTCAGCAGAGCATAAAAATCATAATCTAATGTTTCTAGGTTCGAGTCTCCATCCTGCCTGCGTTAAAAAATTTTTCGCTAACTCCGGCTCTGCCACCAACACCGATGCGTGTTCCCATCCCCACCCCCTTTACTTCCCATCTCCTGGATCATCGTCCAGGGGATGGGAAGTTAAACCATGGCCCTCATACGCAGGAGAGCTGTGGTAATAATGATCCTATGTAACAGCCTGAATGTTAAAGAACAGCTGAATGGTCTTAAAGGAAGTCTTCCATCTGTCTATAACAGCTGTTCAGTGATCCCCTACCCAGCTCTGAGCCCTTGCCACCTGGCCATTTACCCCATTGTGTGAAAAACAAATGCCGTTCGGAGGTAAAGCTACCCAACTCAATTACTTGAGCAAGTGCTGAGAGCATGGGACATATTAAGAAATGCTCACTTGTGGAAAATATTACAACTGGCATAGTCGCAAATATTCCTACAGTAACATATTGCGTTTGGAACATAAATCAGCCAAAGCAGACATTACCCATTCCTAGATTCTAGCGATTATTTATTAATTTTCGCTATTACACTGCTTAAAAAAATTACTAAAGCAATAAAATGCCTAACAATTCAATATTCATGAGCACAGTCCATTTACTTCCCATTTTCCGAAATTGTAAGCTTATATACATATTACAATTTGGTGAATTAATCATAACGCATCTGATCCCACTTTTCTACCACTGGTAATATTTTTTATGGAATCTAAGTATCAGAAGAGAATAACGATCTTTTAAAGTCAGATGAGGAAGAGACGCAAAAAAAAAAAATATTTTTTTTACAGCATTTAAAAATTTCGCCTGTTACACCTCTGGCAGATTGATCTTAAAATAACGTTTACCGCTTTTATTTTCTTTCGGTTGATGGGGAGAAGGAAGGGGGGAGATTGAGAAAGGGGGAGGAGTTTGGAGGAGAGGGTGGAATTCGAATTCAGGGAGTGAAAACTTTTATTCTAACAAGTCTAGTGCCAAGGAAATTTTCGCTCTTACGAACTTGGAGCAGCGAAATCAGCTCACAAGATGAGCCAAGCGCCTCCACGGCGGGAACATAATCACCGGAATATTACCGTAATTTGAACGGAGAATTTCCACTGCCGGGAAGAAGAGGGTGAGGGGGAGTAAAGAAATAAAATAATGGGGAAAAAAAGTAATGCCAGGAGCCCTGAGGGTGACTGATCGGTTCGCATCTCTTGATTCGCTTTCTTTTTTTGCTTTATTCCTCCAGAACATCTTTTCCTTCACCTTTTTGAGGATGAACTGATTAGAGGGGTGTACCCGTTTGTTAATAGCGTGCTTGACGCGGTTCGTCAGCCACGTTTTGTGGAGAAGCACGCGTACATGTGTGTGTGCGTGCACTTTGTGTGTGTGTGCGCGCGTGTATACCCTCACATCCTTTCTTCTGTTGTCTCCTCAGCTGGGCGGTTGCTCTTGCTCATTAAGGCACAGCCTGCTGGCCATTCGCTAGTGCTTCAGCACATCATCTGGCCATAATGAGCTGTCAAAGGTGCACGTATCCCGCCTTCATTAAGAACCACCCGCCCGTAAATGGGCCACCACCATACCACGATCGCCACCACTGCCGCTAGTGCCTATTAACTTCATTGCTTTGAAATTTCTCTTTCTCCTGGACTTTTCCACCGCTCGTTATTGAAGCCGACGGCGGCTCCTGTGGTAAAGGCGGAGCATGATGGGGAAGACATGCGGAAAGAGATTTAGAGAAACCCAAATGGTTGAGAAAACGAAGGACGTCGGGTTTTAAGTTCCTGTGGGTTGAGGAAACTTTTTTTTTTGAAAAGCCAAATGAGGGGTTATTAACTAGAGGATATACAAAATAAAAGTTGCGGGAGATTCATTTTTTTTTTCATTTTTTAACTTATTACCGCTGCAACTGTTTGAGACGGAACTTTTCCTCAACAGAATATTTGAACAGATGAAATTTTATACCAAATGTTTATTAAAATTAGATTTCTCCGAGCTCGTTATAAGGCTAATAACGTTCATTCCTATAGAAATGTGAAAAACACGGTAAAAAAATTAAAAGGCCACTGAGAAATAAGCAAATGGTTAGGTTGGGCTATTTTACCACCCAGCAGCACACTTTGGACACAATGGGATAAATGGCCAGGTCGCAAGGACACCAAGGTTGGGGAAGGAGATCCACTGGACAGCTGTTACTGGACGTCCTCGAAAGGCCATCCAGAGTTCTTTAATATGGAGATGGTATGGCTCTCCTGCATAAGATACTGCTCACCCGACAGAATTTTCCAAGCCCATCAGTGTCTTCTTTCGCACCAAGAACAGACTGGGGATTAGCGGAGGTAAATCTCAAAGTAGGCACAGTTGGGACTCGATTCTGTGAACTGCAGATTACGAGCTCGGCGCGCTACCGAATGAGTCAGCTCATTGCCGAAATGGTTACGAAAAGCGCACGGGGGGGGGGGGGGGGTAATCAAATGCTAGTTCCAGTCCATCTGATTTGATTCAAATACATTGTTTTAACCTTAATAGCAGTTTAGTTTCACTTCACAATTGACAACGGGTCAGGAAATAACTAATGGGATTCTCCATCAAGGCTATTCAGCAGGTTCTTTAATGTGCTGTTAAAATCTCTTCACATGTCCGACATTTAAACGCCATTAGTTATATACGGAAAAATTGTCATTAGCTGGATGGGATCTGAACCCATGACCTCCTGATAACATGTCAGATGCTCGGACCACTGAGCTTCCGGCCGCCGAACAATCCTCCTCTATTAGTTGCTTTAAGCGTTATACCATAGAATAGTCATTGGAAATGTAGTTGACTGTATCAGTACTACTGTGCATAGGTTACTACTACAGTAGGGTTGTATCAGCACTACTGTGCATAGTAGGCTTCATGAGGGAGGTCTGTACGCTAGAAGGTCAGCAATTTGTATACCCCTCACGTCACGTCACAGGAGAGAGCGGCTGAATTGGACAAACATGCATGTTAACTGGACAGAAGAGCAATGGAGGTCCTTACTCTTCACAGATGAGTCCAGATATTGCTTGCAGAGTAATTCCGGACACTGTTTGATATGGAAAGAACAAGGTACTCGCTATCATTCCAGTAACATCCGTCAAAGAGACAGTTACGGCGGAGGTAACGTTGTGTTTGGGGTAGCATTCCTGTCGGTAGACGCACAGACCTCTATATGTTGACGAGTGGGAACCTCAATGCTCAAAGGTATAGGAGATGACATCCTGGACCTTTATGTACGTCCTTACGCTGGTGCAATAGGTGAAACATTATCTTACAAGACGATAACGCTCGTCCACACAAAACTCGACTAGTGGAACAATACCTTCAAAAGGAGACCATTATGCGCATGAAGTGGCCAGCTCGATCTCCCGACCTAAATAAGATTGAGCATGGGTGGGATGCTCTAGGGAGACGTTGCTGCCCTCAACTGGCTACCTGAAGCAAAGGGGGAGCTTATTACAGCTTTAGAAGAACAATGGTCGTTACTATCTACTGAGCTGATTCACAACATCATAAACAGCATGGAAAATCGCTGTCGTGCCTGCATTGCTGTAAGGGGTGACCATACTCCTTATTAAAAAACTTTGCCCATTGCATTCTGACACCTCATTTTTGGACAAGGTCCTGTAAGTGTTATTTTTTGACGAAAAATGTTTCTAGTGTAAAATATTTTATGCCATTCTGAACTAGCATTGTAATTCATGTTTTCATCAAATTTCATTAAAATCAATCATATAGTTTTTTGTTTAATATAATTTTCCTTAATTTATGGAAACCAGTGTAACTTGATCAATTTTGACAGATGCCAATAACAGATTTTATTCAAGTGAAATATATAATTTTTTTATAGAATACTTTATCAGTATTTCTGATATTTTTCACCCGATTAATAGAGAAATTTCCGTTTTCCCTTTAAAAAAAAAAATTCTTGGAGGAATATTTCGTCACCGAGGAAAATTTCTTTCTAGTTGGCAGTATTAACTGAATCGTTTCGTGTCTTCAGAAAACTGGCATCTCGTAAACTTAACGATTATGTCATGTCGAAAAACGTCGGAAATTACAATTGCTTACAACAGTGGTCTCAACCTTTTATGCTTCACATACCCCCTGGAAATGTGTTGATACTTGGCGACTTTGTTACTAGTTCTAGCGACTTTTGAGCTCTCACAGCGTACTCCAAAAACTTTTATCCCCAAGGGGTACGCGTACCGTACGTTGAGAACCTCTGGCTTATAAACAATCGATTCTATGTAAAACTATCGCAAATTCGGATCGTTTGATTTTTTTTACCTCTGAGCACTTGTTTCGCACACAATGGACTAAAATGACCATGTTACAAGTACCCCAAGGGCTCAGAGAAGGTTAGGGGAAGAAAACCCAATGGACAGCTGTTAGAAGATAGAAACCTACCGTCAAGGCCATCCAGCGTGTTCTTTAATATGCACAGGGCATGCTCTCCTGCGCATGGGGCAGGGCTTTCGTCCTATCCGACGGACGATGGCTTTTCCAAGCCCATGGTGTCCTCTCTATCAATGAAGATAGGATGGGGGTAAGGGTTTAGCGCAGATAAATCTAAACGCTGGATGGCATAGTTGGGACTCTAATCTGGGAACTGCAGATTATCGAGCCTAGCGTGCAACCGACTGAGCCATTCCGGTCCGGCGGAATACGGCTCAGGCTGTATTCTGTTCTAACTTCTAGGGGGAAAAAAAGATGCAGACACACTATGGATAGACTTTCCTTTTTCAGGTATACCATACCTAACGAGATTTCGTTATAACGCACTAGTAATTAGGATAATAATTTGGTTTACGATGTTTCAGCTCGTTTAACAGTTAAAAAAACTAGCACATATTTCCATTGGAGTTATAAGACTAACGGGATTGAATGCAGAAAAAGTGCTATTGTCTTAAAACCTTGCTATCATTAACGTACTTTAAATATAGGCACATAAAATAATTCAGTATTTTGTGCATTTCATATCAAAATTATTAGAAACACTTGATATTAAATATTTTAGTTTGCAAATACGTATTGCATCGCTGTATTTTACCTATATGTGTAATAAAACAATTCCGTACTTCACATTTCATAAGGCTAGTATATCATTGTCTAAAACACCTCCTATGATTCAGTACAACCCATACTAAAAAGTTGCCGGAGTAGTGGAGTACAAATGTATTAATTTTTTTTTCATATTTGAGATTTTCTTCAGTAGTTAAAAAATGAGTTGTTGTTTGGGTTGTTTTACCTCTGAGCGGCACTTTTTTGCACACCATGGGCTAAAGGCCAGGTCACATGGACCCCGAAGGCTCAGAGAAGGTTGGGGGAGGGGACCCACTGGAACAGCTGTTGGGAGACAGATGGTAGCCTCCCGTCAAGGCCATCCAGTGTGTTCTTTAACGTGCACAGGGTATGGTTCTCCAGCACACGGGGCCACGGCTTACGTCCCATCCGACGGACGGCGGCCTTTCCAAGCCCATCGGTGTCCCCTACTGACCGTGGGCAGGACGGGGAATTTTGCGGAGATAAATCTCAACGCTGACCCAGCTGGGACTCGAACCTGGGAACTACAGATTACGAGCCTGGCGCGCTACCGACTGAGCCACCACCGCCCCGTTAAAAAATGAACTACTGTGTGGAGTACTGTGCATTGTATGTCAATAGTAATTTATACCATTTTTATCATAAACTTCTGTTTATGAATAATAAATAAATACCCCCTCAAACAGCTGCTTGCCACAGAGGTCTGACAGGAGCTTGTCAGTTTATACGCCAGAGTAGAAGGTCTGAGTGGATGGTGGGACCTCAGCAAAAAAAGACACATACATCCATGCCTTATGCAGTGCTAAATAACAAACGTTTTTAAAAATTACTATTTAGTTGAAAACTAACTCATTTGCGTTTTAAGCTGTTTTAGCTGTGTGCTACGTTCAAATTTGTGATTATTTAATGTCTATATTTCACATCACGCTCTGAGAGTTTGGCTACTGATCTAAGGGTCCTGGGTTCGAGTCCAGGGTAAGGCATGGCTGTATGTGTCGTTTTTCTGCTGAGGTCCTGCCATCCTCACAGACCTTCTACTATGGCATAATAAACTGACAGGCTCCTGTCAGACCTCTGTGGCAAGCAGCTGCTTGAGGGGGTATTTATTTCATTTATTTTACTATAATCACAACTATTCATAGAACATAATACACACTACTTTTTAGATATACAGGGTGTCTCAAAAATATAAGTTCAAACTTTTAGGGGAGGTAGATAACATCTAAAGGAATGAGAATTGCATAGGAACCCATAACCGGAAACGTCACTGTAAGTCAATAGGCGGCGCTGTTCATCAGTGCGCTAGAAGGGAAATTTTGGATTTCCTCATTCGAGCGACAGTCGGCTTACGAAGAGCATGCAAAGGTATTCGAACAGGGAGCTGGCAGACATACACTTAGTGTATGGAATGGCTGAGGGCAACGAACGAGCCGCTCAATGAATGTATCAAGAACGCTTCCCACAAAGACATGTACCGGGCCACCGTTTGTTTGCGCGTGCATATCAAAATTTATGCGATTATGGGTCATTAAGAGCTGTAACATTATGAAATGTATCATCTAGTACGCCATTTGTAATAATTATGTCCAATAAATGTTTTCCCATTAATCACTGTCTTGTGTCCTTTCAGATCTTGTACCTCTGCTACCACTTTCCCATGACGTTTCCGGTTATAGGTTCCTGTGCAATTCTCATTCCTTTAGATGTTATCTACCTCCCCTAAAAGTTTGTATCTATATTTTTGAGACACCCTGTATATATATATATAGGATTTTTATAGAAAATAATTTATAGATTTTATAGTATATATAGAATAGGATTTTTTTTATGTGTGTATATATATATACATAAAAAAAATCCTACTAAGCACTTCCGCGTGATAAAGGATCTCCGGAATCATTTAGCATAAAGCTTATTATCTACAATCAAAAAGAACCATTCATACTTTGATAGAATGCACTGCGCAGAATCTAAGCGGTCATTTCTTACAAAATAAAAGGATAATCTTCAAAAACTGCAATCTTGGTAACATTACTTTCTGATGTTCTTTGCATAATGGAATGAAACCATCCTGATCAGATTTATCAGTTAAACAAGATCCTCCTGGAGTTCTACGCATTTATCCAGTTTCGGCAGTTGCCAAGGAAATGGAAAATGTAATCAATACGTTCTGCTCAGTCCTGAGCAATACAGGCAACTTCACTTTCATCGACATTTCCCGACAGAAGAGTTACTAAAATGGAATGACTAAAAGAGTTTTGGAATGGCTGAATTCAGTTTTTTGACATTTTAAATACGTCGATTATTACTTGAAAGTATCATGGGTCAAAGTACATGCGTTTTTGATAAACAAAAAACACAAAGCCTGTTTTAACAAATCTTAGTAAAGCGAACTTGAAGAACTAAAGATTTCTTTTTTTATTAAAACTAATTCCGATATATTATGCAGCAGAAATTAACATTGCCGAGATTTTAAAATTTTAGGGGTGGGGGTGGGGGGTCGGACAGGTGGGTTGGGTTGGGTTGTTTTACCTCTGAGCGGCACTTTTTTACACACCATGGGCTAAATGGCCAGGTCACATGGACCCCGAAGGCTCAGAGAAGGTTGGGGGAGGGGACCCACTGGAACAGCTGTTGGGAGACAGATGGTAATCTCCCGTCGAGGCCATCCAGCGTGTTCTTTAACGTGCACAGGGTATGGCTCTCCCGCACACGGGGCCACGGCTTAACGTCCCATCCGACGGACGGCGGCCTTTTCAAGCCCATCAGTGTCCCCTACTGACCGTGGGCAGGGCGGGGAATTTTATCGGACAGGTGAAATGTTTATTTAGACATATGGCAAATAATAATTATACTAATTACTATGATAATACATTATGACGACAGAATGCAACTGATGAGCTTAGGTTAAGGATTTCAGTTTCAAGGCATTATTAAAGCGTTCTAATTATACATGTGTATAATACAAGTCTCTATGTCAAATATATGGCAAGCCAAGAAATTTTGTCAGCATGCGAAGAAATATCGGTAAAAAAAACATGGATTTTTTTTTTAACTATATGATCATGATAAATACCTTGCAAAAAGACATGTATAAAAGAAGTATTTTAAAATTAAAATGTAACTTTAAATAAAACCAAGTGAAACCATTCAAATATCCCTGTATTTCCCATTTTTATTGTTAAACTCCCTACAGACCTGAGATTCCCCAGGCGCATACAGACAAATCCCTACTTATGGGCTTGGAAATATTAAATTCCAAGAATATTAATTCCAATTCCAATATTTAATAATTTTTGCCAAGCCCATATACATATGGGCTTGGAAAAGCCGCCGTCCGTCGGATGGGACGTTAAGCCGTAGCCCCGTGTGTGGGAGTGCCATATCCTGTGCATGCTAAAGAACACATTGGATGGCCTTGACGGGAGGCTACCATCTGTCTCCCAACAGCTGTTTAAGTGGGTCCCTTCACCCAACCTTCTCTGAGCCTTCGGGGTCCATGTGACCTGGCCATTTAGCCCATTGTGTGCTAAAAAGTGCCGTTCAGAGATAAATCAACCCAACCCAATCCTATTTTTGTTAACAGCGGGTAAATTCAAGCATAAACGGCAGTTAGTCTAGACAGGGTCGCGGTAAAGTGTTGTTACATTGCTTTGATGGAATTAGTTTTTGAGTAACATCTTAAGTTTGTGGGTTGAAAATTACACTGTTTCTATTATATTAATTGAATTAATTACAATTATGAATATTATTGTACTACAGATACATATGCATAAAAAATCTTACATAGCCCTGCTGCGTACTACTAAGCACTTCCGCGTGTTAAAGTATGCTTTATGTATATAAAGAATATAAGGAAGCTACATTAATTATGTTTGGATTGTTCATAAATCTGCGGCGTTATATTGTTTATACGATAAAACATGATTAAACTTCACATATTATTTCATTTATAATTATAAAACATTCTGTCATCATGATAAGTCTGAAAATATTTTAGACTTTTTACTCATTTTGGCATGCTGGCTAAAACCTATTTGCTATTCTGATATATAATTGAAACAAAGAGTGAAATGCAACTAAAATAATGTTGAATTTTTTTAAAAATATTATATACAAGTCTTTCCGGTGGCCGAACGGTTAGCACTTTTGGGTGCACTGCAAAAAGACCTTGGGTTCGAATTCCGGATTAGGAACGGATGCTTTCATTACGATGTATGTTGTCTTTAAGATGATATCTCGCCTCTTTTCATTTTTTATTTTCTGTGGTGTATTGTGCCGTTCCGGTGGCCGAGTGGTTAGCGTGCTTGGTTACTGATTGAAGAACTTGGGTTCGAGCCCAGTTTGTGTTATCTTTCTGCTGAGGTCTAGCCTTCCTACTACGGCGTATAAACTGACAGGCTCCTGTCAGTTTATACGCCGTGTACGTCCACAGAAGTCTCTGGAAGCAGCTGCTTGAGGGTATATATCTGAATAAGAAAAATATGCATTAATGCTCGGGCCGGCGCCTTTCTTCATTATTAGAAAATGATCCCACCAGCATAAAAGCTTATAACCATCGGCGCTCAACCGTCTACTGATCGAATATTATAGGTAAACGGCTTTCTTTTAGTATTTGCTAACAAAAAAGGCATACTTACATCATACTCTGAATTTCGGATGTAAACCATTCAACCGGAGGCACTTTCTGGACAGATGTTGACGCAACCGGTGTTGTCTCTGCGCTCTAAGATATGGAAAAAGAAAAAAATATGTTATAATGAAATAGTCTAAATCATTTGACTATGCAAAACGATAATGAGTTATCTAATATTTATTTAGTAGTCTTGATTTTTTATTTTAGTGGGTCAATGTTTAGTGTTATCCGAAGCTCTATACACAGTCGTATCAGAATAATATGACCACCTACCATATTATTCTGATACGACTGTGTATATATGTTACCGCTAAAGCTCGAAAGTCGTTAATGTGCACATTACCTAGCTAATCTGCAGATTAACTGATTTGCTCCGTTAACGTGCGGAATCAAGAGTTTTCCGCATTTTACCTAGGTAATGTGCACATTAACGGGTTCCGTATCGTTAAAGTTCAAAAGTTTGTTTCTCTCATAGTGGTGTATCTCTTGAATATGAATCTTCGTGTCACGTGATTCACTCGTCCGCATTATAAAAAACGCCTCGGATGAGCGGAGGCCAAGTGAGAACGAATCGGTAAAGTGATTCATTCTTGATAACGAATCACTAAAACGATTCGTTCTCACTTGGCCTGCTCATTTTGGGGGCGTTTTTATAATTCGGACGACTGATTCATGTTGACAGAGGGATGACCGTGGTTTCAACTCTACTCTCGGACACTAGATAAATAACATTATGTTAATTTAAGCGTACAGAAACGTTCCTGTTGTTCCAGCAAAGATCTTATTTTCACTTTAACGAGTGCCTAGTAGGTAATGTGCAGATTATCCAGATAATCTGCAGATTACCTAGGTAATTTGAGAAATGAAACAATTTTCTGCACGTTAACGGATCACCCTAGTTAATCTGCACAATACCTAGATAATCTGTAGAATAACTTATATATGTTACCGCTAAAGTGCAGAAATAATTCTTCGCCAAGTCAGCACTTTCGCTTTTCGGAATGGGTAGTGTTGATTGATTGTATAAAAGATCCTTACCCATGTTTCTTTATTTTGCGTTTCAATATTATTTCCCCGGAATTTTCGAGACCTAGGACTTTCCAAACAACAAGCTGAGGTTTTAGGTTCAAGACTTCAAGAGTGGAATCTTCTGGCCAAGGGTACCAGAGTTTCTCTGTTCAGAAAGAGAAATTTGGCTTTATCTTCTTATTACGAGATGCAAGATGGTTTGTTTCTGCATTGATATTTCAGGGCTGATGGAATTGGAACAATTCACGACCCTAAGGAATGGCGTCTATTTATAGATTCGTCAAAATTCAGCTGAAAAGCTGCCCTTTTGCATAAAGGAAACCAAAAACTTTCCATTCCAGTGACATAAGCTGTGGGAATGAAGGAAACTTCTGAAAGCATAGAAAAAATGTTCACTGCTACAAAATATGACCAGTTTAAGTGGACAATATGTGGTGACCTAAAAGTCATCTCTCTCTCTTGCTCGGGCTTGAAGAAGGCTTCACAAAATTTTGCTGTTTCCTGTGTTTGTGGGACAGTAGGGACAGAAAGGAACACTACAAAAGAAAAGACTGGCCCAAAAGAGATGTTTTTATTCCTGGAAAGAGTAATGTGAGGTATAAGCCTTTAGTTGACCCCTCTGATGTTCTGCTCCCACCACTACACATCAAAATGGGGCTTATAAAAAACTTTGTAAAAAGCTATGGACCAAACTGGTAAAGTGTTTTGGCACTTGAAGGAAAAATTTCCAAAATTAAGTGATGCCAAACTCAAAGAAGGAATCTTTGTTGGTCCTCAGATCAGGAAGCTACTGAATGATACTGTCTTCGAAGAAAAACTGAATATGAAATGCTTTATTTCTGTGGTCCAGGGTTTTCTGGGGAATCACAAAGAGGAAAACTATCATCAGCTCATTCAAGATCTTCTAAAAAACTATGAAAATCTTGGCTGCAGAAGGTCTTTGAAGCTCCATTTGTTGCACTCGCATCTCGACTTCTTTCCCAAGAACTTAGGAGCTGTCAGTAATGAGAAAGGGGAAAGATTTCACCAGGATATCCGAACCATGGAGGAGAGATACCAAGGCAGGTGGGACCCAGAAATGATGGGTGACTATTGCTAGTTCTTGCAGAAGGTAGATACCTCAGCACA
Organism: Ryuthela nishihirai; assembly: GCA_038380435.1. Lineage (NCBI taxonomy): Eukaryota > Metazoa > Arthropoda > Arachnida > Araneae > Heptathelidae > Ryuthela > Ryuthela nishihirai. The sequence goes on along the minus strand of JAWZYU010000024.1, from coordinate 47,210,595 downwards.
TAAAAGACAAAAAGGAAATTCTTGTAAGTATAAAAGATCCTTACCCATGTTTTCTTATTTTGCGTTTCAATATTATTTCATTTGTTACTTTATATTCAGTGGTCTATAACTATGGTGTTTCTAATTTTTTTCACTGTAATCATGTAATTAATTAATGAACTTAAAATTGTAATTTAATAAAATAGTCACATTTATTTTTATTTCCCAGATATACATATTCATTAAAATTTGAAATACATCAATTCGTAATTAAAAAAAATTATACGTGCTGCAGATTTTGCACAGTCATATTTGAATTCAGCACCACAAAATTAGTTAAAAACATTCTATTTGACCAATGCTATGAAAAAAAAAAGTTTCAATTTGTTGTCTAGTCTAATCAAATAACTCGAATCGAAATCCCATTGTCATGAGATCGAATTCCTGATCTGTAACACGAAAATATTTTCGATCTGAATAAGGCGAAGTATACAATATCTATCATGGTAAGAAACGCTCTTTTTCTCTAAGGACTCATGCGAATATGACGTATTAGTATCTCTGTTTTCGCTCCATACCCTCCATGAATATTTTGGATCACAATGTGATCCAAAGGATCTGCATTGACCAGATGTATTCACGGAGTCAGACTTCTGTGGAAACGTATTCATGATGTATTTTTCTGTGGAAATGTATTAACGATGTCAGACTTCTGTGGCAAGCAGCTGCTTGAGACGGTATTTTTTTTAACAAATTACTTTTATTATTTTTTTGTCTCAAATAAAATTTTTATTTTGTCATCAAATAAAAATTATTATTACAGAGTTTGCAATAGTCTATATATTACAAGAATTAAAAAATGGTTTAGTGTCACGCATTTCCACATCAGGTGTGCAAAAAAAGAAGTGTGATTATGTTAATAAAAAATTATATTATTGAAAATTTCCAAAAAGCGAAGGTTGTCTTTGTCAAAGTACTCCCAGTTGGCTCTAACGCACTTCTCCATTTCTTCTTCGAAACCTTTTTTTTGTTCATTTACTGTGCTTCGAAATTTGGAAGTCCTTTGGGAATGCTTTCTCTTTCATTATTCATATCATTTCTCTGAAATGGTTGAGCTCTTTGACTCTCTCCCTTGTTTTATCTCACGCTAATAGCGTTATTAATTTTATTATTTATTTATTACTATTAATAATTATTAATGCTAATAACATAACAATCACAATGCACAGTTAATAATGCTATTAGAGTAACTATCTTATTATTCACCATCATTCATTTGTGGCAATGCTGTAAAGGTTGCCGATTCTCGATCACAGATGGCGCGATGAGCGTCACAGTCGGAAAGATTTATATAGTTCCAATTAGCTTAAATATTAACTAGCCGCTGATAGTTTAGTGATAGAACACTTGACATGCAATCAGGAGGCATGGGTCTCTCTCTCCGAGCAAAACAGTTTTTGAATTTCATTATGACATACATCTGCACGGGTCTGCTCAATATGGAAATCGATGCCCCCTATTGTTATGCAAGCTACTCGGCTAAAATTTTACATTTCGCAATATTTCCATCCATTCTAGTGGACCTGTGAATATGTATCTGTAGCGCAACAATTTGGAATAATTACCATAAAGGGGTGGGGGTTTCTCAGTCGGTAGAGTGCCAGGCTCGTAATCTGCAGTTCCCAGGTTCGAGTCCCGCCTGGGTCGCATTGAGATTTATATCTGCAAAACTCCTTGCTGTGCCCTCGGTCAGTAGGAGGCATCGATGGGCTTGGAAATGCCGCCGTCCGTCGGATGAGATGTTAAGCCATGGCACCGTGTGCATTAAAAGAAACACTGGATGGTCTTGTTGGAATCCCAACAACTGTACAGTGGGTCGCCTCCCCCAAGCCTTCTCTGAGCCCTCGGGTCCTTATAACCTAGCCATTTTGCCCATTTTGTGCAAAAAACTTGTGTTCAGAGGTAAAACAACCCAATTTACCACAGAGCATATGCGTTCAGGAAAGTAAAATTTATCTTATTAGTAATATTTCAAGGGACTCCGTATTACATTTTATCGATTACAAACCCATGAGTATCCACTTCTACTGAAAATTTGAACTACAAGAACAATATAAAAATTCTGGATGATCTTAAAAAAGCGACAATGAAATGCTATGAGATTTAGAGTGAAAATACATTGTTTTATGACACAATAAACAATGAGGCGAAGAGAAATCCAATCGCATAATTTTTCTATGGGTTGGGTTGTTTTACCTCTGAGCGGCACTTTTTTGCACACCATGGGCTAAATGGCCAGGTCACATGGACCCCGAAGGCTCAGAGAAGGTTGGGGGAGGGGACCCACTGGAACAGCTGTTGGGAGACAGATGGTAGCCTCCCGTCAAGGTCATCCAGCGTGTTCTTTAACGTGCACAGGGTATGGCTCCCCCACACACGGAGACACGGCTTAACGCCCCATCAGACGGACTGAGGCCTTTCCAAGCCCATCGGTGTCCCCTACTGACCGTGGGCAGGGCGGGGAATTTTGCGGAGATAAATCTCAACGCTGGCCCAGCTGGGACTCTAACCTGGGAACTACAGATTACGAGCCTGGCGCGCTACCGACTGAGCCACCCCCGCCCCTATGGGTTATGCAAATGAAGGCAGGAGTGTCTATGAACTTGCCCGTAGCAAGGCTCATGTGAAATATATTTATCGATTTAGATGTATCCAAGCCGATAGGGGAAAGGGGGGGATTAGCAGGGCCATTTGGTCAAGGCTCCTGGCCTAGGGTCTCCAAACATACATGTCGTTGTTAAATTTTATGTCAAATAAATGTAAGTAATGTGTAAATTGTAAAACACTGTATATATAATTTGTTTCTATATAATTTAAATTTCTTTCAATAAATGATCAAAAATATGACGCTTTAATAAACGATCAAAAATCTGTTTTTTTTTAAGTATCTATTAAATATGTTCCTATGGCTTTCGGAGTGGGATGAGGGCTCCAGCATTTGTCACTGGTCCGTGCCGCATTTCACCTCTCTCAGACTCCGGATGTATCCAGTGCAACTTGTGGATGGTAAGTCGGGCTTTTAGCTGGAGATTACCGTTTTGATATGAGATGCCAAATATTTTAGAGCAGGGGTGCGCAACTAAAAAGTGTATGGGAGCCAGAATCGACATCTAATAAATGAAGCTGGCCAAAAATAAATGAATGGGGGATTGGGGGATTAACTTCCAGAATTTTTACTTTTCTTTCAGAAATTATTATATTTATTAAACACTGCAATGCATGATTTTGGTCCCTGTTCTTGCAAAATATATGTAATATTTCATTATTTTTTTCATATCCGTTTTTCTTATTACAATCCCTAGGAAGATATGTTCTCTTTCCTTTCATATTGGTTACTTTTGTGCACCACAAGAGAAAACATTCATATTCCTTAATCTCAAAACAAAAATATTCTATGGGATCACGCATCATAATAAATTCACTTAACTACACTTTCTTATTCAGAAACGTTAAGATGCTTGAGAGCAATATCGTTGCAAATGATGGAACTGTCTGGTAATCTACTGAAAACGGATCTTCAAGCAACTGGAATAATACTACTGCCTTTTGGATTAAAATTTTTTCACGGTACTAATTGCACAAATATTGATTAAATTTTTTTTATAAATAAAACTCTCCATAAAGTCCGTGCGGAATGCTCGTTCCGAATCTATTTTAAATTTGTTAGGACATTTATATTTTCCTGCCTGAGACAAACTATCGGTACACTGTAACTAAATTAAGCAGACAAAATTCGACACTCGTTTCAATAAGATCATAAACCTCCTTCACGCAAGTTTAAAGCAAGGACGAAACTGAGATGGAATTCTGTAATAGGGCCGGAGTGTTTCTGTTTAGTGATAATTCAAACTATGCCCAGTGATGGCATTTCTCATACATCTTTATGTTAGTCTTGAAATTTCAAGACAGCTTCTTTCAACATAATATCAATGTGGTGTGTCTTGCGAATACTTCCCGAGTTTTAAGCAAGAGTTTTTCAAGGATCTACCTAAACCCTTTTTACCTAAATTTTTATCTTGAACTACTTGAAAATATTACCTAGTAAATTTAAATTTTTAAGATCCGGGAACTTACTGGCTGGGCCTTTTTACACCAAAAACCAAAACTGCTCCGAGGGCCAAGAAAATTCTCTCGCAGCTGTATGTTCTGCAGGCCTTCATAAAGTAATGAGTTTATTTTAAATTTCGCACTTCCAGGAAAATGAACAATCCCATCTATTTTGCATTAGGAATATACGAATGGTTTCGTACGGCTTTGGGCCGTCACACTTCGCGAAACATCGCTCTTTGTAAATTCACTAAAATTAACTATTATCGATTTTAATTTATTCAGTGAAATACGGTAGTTATATATATATATGACCGATGGATGCTGCTTGTGGATTGTTTTCTCTCTAAGCCGTTCCTGTTCACTGCAACATGCACTTCGGAAAGAAAGGTTCGAAGGATCAAATGCCGTTTATTTGGATGGAACATTAAAACCTGATTCCGTGTACAGGAGAGGATTATAACATTGTGCATGTTAAAAAGTAACTACGCTTTCAGAGCTCATTCAAATCCGAGCATCTTAGTCGTGTAGTAAGAGAGAGTAGAAATTGTCAAGAATGAGCACATTTTCTCTTTTTAACGAATTATTGCCATTTCTGCTTTCTATGGGGAGGATTCTATGGGATTATTCTTTAACGAATTATTGCCGACTTCTGCTTCTTATTTCTATGGGGATAATTCTTTAACGATAAGCCGACTTATTTCTATGGGGATAATTCTTTAACGAATTATTGCCGACTTCTGCTTTCTATGGGGAGATTTATTCCAGGAAAGAGTTTTGCAATTATCCGCAGATTGGTTTTGTGTTTATCACAAAAGGATCCTAATCATTTGCATGATTTTACACTGAACTCTCGTTATATTTTATCCAAAGAATCCATTATTGTTGTGCTAAAAACTGAAAATGTTGCAATAAACGGCTAACTTCTGTTCCGCCTAGTATCTTTTTACGATAAATACATTTTAATGAATACCTGCTGTTCTTTCCTTCAGACAAATAAGGCGTGAAAGCGCTAAGTTCAGTCGGTAGCGGGCCAGGATCGTAAACTATAGTTCTCCACACCTGTGACATAGTTGATATTTAATCCCATCTTGCTCTCTAATGACCAGGTCACAAAGATCCTAAAAAAAACGGTCAGAAAGGGAACACCAAAGGGGCTTGTAAATGCCGCTGTTCCTCGGATGGGCCAGTGCACGTTAAAGAACACGGTGGATGGCCTTAACAGGAGGCTTCCATCTGTCTCCTAACAGTTGTCCAGTGGGTTCCCTTCACCTAAACTTCTGAGTCCTTATGACCTGGTCATTTAGCCCACTGTATGCAAAAAAAAAAGGGCCCCTCAGAGGAAAAACAGCCCAACCTTAAAGCCAACACCTTCCAATATGGAGTTTTACACTTTTAAACTTCCACTGTTACATCATTTCGACTGTGCAAATACCCGCATCGCTCTCTAATAAATCGAATCCCAGCTCTGCGCTCCCCTTTCTAATACTTAAAATTTACTGCCTGTAGAACAGAACCACAATTCTGAATTCAATAGGCAAAGACGCCAAACTACAACCCCAAATCGTGTATCCATGTTAAACACTAAGTCAGAAACGCAAGGAAAGCATCACGCTCTTCCAACGACGATCCTCACATTACTCCCTTTCTCGAGTTCTCTTTCTCTCTCTGTTCTGTGGAGCGCTCCGCGACGTCACTTTTATCTATTAAAGTCGTGTTCATTAAGCTAATGAGAGGATTTCTGTTCCAGTGACGACCACCGACTGGCAGCCCAGATAAAGGCAGTTTTATGATGGCGAGAGCCGACTGGCGACGTGTGTCCGTGCATTCCCGAGAGGGTTTTATCAGTTAATTTCAGAGCCCGTTCACACTCCACAGTCACATGACTAATTACGGACCGAACTCATTAGCACGCACTGCAACCGTAGCTCATCGCGCACAGTTCGCAGATCACTCGGCAGCACCAGCGCCACTCAAGAATGAAATGATTCTTTTTTTTTACCCTTTCAGGTTTCTTTTACATTTTCTCTCTCTCCCGTTTTCCTTTTCACTGTTCCTGGACACATTATTCGTGTGTTGTAGATGTGGTTTTTGGTGGCATTTTTGCCCCTTTTTTGACCCCGATATGGAAGTAAGTTTGCTTTTTTTCACTCCCTTCTCTTATTTATTTATTTCCTCTTGGCTTTTCTCTTTATCTGTATGCAAAACAGCTGCTCAAGTGTGCACTACGACATCATATAGTTAAAAGAAGAATCGATTTCTCATTAGTGCCTAAGAACTGGATCGAATTAAAAGCACGATGCGGTCGCACAATAGGCAAAGTGAAGTCTCTTGTCGCTCAGACATTAGGTCAGAGATGTGACTGCAGTCTTTCCATGCATATATTAATATTTAAAGCAAAAATATTAAAAAATATAAAACAATAAAAATGTAATTTTTGAATAACAGATATTCATAGAGTTACAAAATTTGATTTGGGGTATTTGACGTCTGAACGATACACAATAGGTTAAATGACCAGGTTACAAAGACTCCAAGGAACCAGAGCTTGGGAGGGGAAGATCCACTAGACAGCTGTTGAAAGACGGAATCTTCTCATTAAGGCTATTCATCATGCTTTAGCACAGATCTAGGCGTATATTTTAGATGAAGGGCCGCATAAAAAACTGCAATGAAAGGGAGGGTCACCAAAGAAATATATTTACCAACGCGGGGGGGTTGGGTTGTTTTACCTCTGAGCGGCACTTTTTTGCACACCATGGGCTAAATGGCCAGGTCACACGGAACCCGATGGCTCAGAGAAGGTTGGGGGAGGGGACCCACTGGAACAGCTGTTGGGAGACAGATGGTAGCCTCCCGTCAAGGCCATCCAGCGTGTTCTTTAACGTGCACAGGGCATGGCTCTCCCGCACACGGGGCCACGGCTGAACGTCCCATCCGACGGACGGCGGCCTTTCCAAGCCCATCGGTGTCCCCTACTGACCGTGGGCAGGGTGGGGAATTTTGCGGAGATAAATCTCACCGCTGACCCAGCTGGGACACGCGGGGGGGGGGGGGGAATCTAAAGTCAAACATAAAGATAAAAACTTTATTAAAATTAATTTACTACAGCTTCGCCGAAGTTGGACTTTTTGTCCTCTATAACGTTCCTTTTCTCTTTTGAAAATTATTTATCAGTAGCTCGCGGGCCGCACAAAAAAAGGTGGTAGGCTGTAGTTTTCCCAGGCTTTTTTACCCTGCTCTCTCGTATGCAAGGCCTCGTTTTAAAGTCTTTTCTGACAAGACAGCCTTTACCAGCTCATCGGTGTCTACTTTCTTTATCAGAGCAGGGTTAGTAGAGAAATTTTCAACGCAACCACAATGACTCGAACCTGGAAACATTATGGCCGGTATACTACCGACCGAGTCAACTCCGGCCACATTTTACAATGAAGTTTTCACTATAAAATACACCCATATTTTACTGAAAGAATATAGCAATCTAACAAACATACATAATCTGTTCTTTCGTTTACTTCAACTGTTTCCAGTGTTTGCTGTTACACTTTGTCTTCTAATCCATTTTAATTCTATGTTTTAAAATGAAAACTAATGGAGAGTGCGACGCCATTGTTTAACGTTGAGTCTCCACGACTCTAAATACTGAACGAACGTTATTAAAAATTAAGATGTAGAGTAGCAATCAATCGACCATGGAAGCGATGTTTCATTATTTCTATAATAACTTTAAAAAGCTATGAAAACATCTTAACTTTTAAGTCAATAATTTTATACCATTACGATTAGGTAGCTTTATAATCGGCCTTTTTTTAAAAATTTCCCCGATATATACATGTACGATGTGGGAAGCACTATGCTGCAGTTTACTGCGAATTGGAAGTGAATGAGAAATGCCATTCCCAACTAGTAAGCATCACAGAAATCATTAATGCATAAAACTTCAATCTCCAGGCCCAATAGCCAAAGAAGGATGGAGTTGGGTTGTTTTACCTCTGAGCGGCACTTTTTTGCACACCATGGGCTAAATGGCCAGGTCACATGAACCCCGAAGGCTCAGAGAAGGTTGGGGGAGGGGACCCACTGGAACAGCTGTTGGGAGACAGATGGTAGCCTCCCGTCAAGGCCATCCAGCGTGTTCTTTAACGTGCACAGGGTATGTCTCTCCCGCACACGGGGCCACGGCTTAAAGTCCCATCCGACGGACGGCGGCCTTTCCAAGCCCATCGGTGTCCCCTACTGACCGTGGGCAGGGCAGGGAATTTTTAGCGGAGATAAATCTCAACGCTGACCCAGCTGGGGCTCGAACCTGGGAACTACAGATTACGAGCCTGGCGCGCTACCGACTGAGCCACCCCCGCCCCAAGAAGGATGGAAGCAACGTAATTGTTGGCAGTAGATTTGAGCTTCATACTGACTAACGTGTTTATTTTTTAAATGTTCTCATAAAATTTGAAGATAACTAGATAAATCAGATTTCATTTACCACACTTTTAAGGCCGGAGTGCCCAATTTTCCCCACCGGGGAGTACTAAATTTAGGATTTCTTTGTGGGGGGGTTACTAATATTTTTTTATGTTTGAATATTAAGCGAAAAAAAGTACTTTTTTTTGGAGGGCTACCTCTGAGCAGCATTTTTATGCACCCAACCCGAGGGCTCAGAGAAGGTTAGGGAGAGGGAACCTACTGGACAGCTGTTGGGAGACAGATGGTAATCTCCCATCAAGGCCATCCAGCATGTTCTTTAACGTGCACAGGGTATGGCTCCCATACGCAGAACCACGGCTTAGTCTCATTCGATGGACGGCGATCTTTCTAAGCCCATCGGTGTCCTCTACTGACCGAGGGCAAGGCGGAGAATTTTGCGGGGATAAAACTCGAATCTGGGAACTGCAGATTACGAGCCTGGTGCGCTACCGACTGAACCACACCCGTCCCCAGCAATAAAGGGGTATCATCAGTAGTAAGCAACTGAAAAGAAATAATTTAACTGTCGCTTAACAAACGCATTTCTAGACAAATAGAAAAAATATTAGTATGATAAACGTACTTCTTAAAAACTCTACTCCTACCCTGCCGTGGGCGACCGATAGCCTGCGGGAGCCGTAATGGGCATGCCTGATTTAAGGGATTGTTCTTTAGTTGTTTTACCTCTGAGAGGCGCTTTTGTGCAAACAATGGACTAAATGGCCAGGTCACAAAGACTCTATGGGCCCAGAGGTTTGGGGAAGGAGACCAGCTGATTAATTGTTCGAAGGCAGATGGAATCCTCCGTCAAGGCCATCCAGCATGTTCTTTAACGTGCACAGGATATGGTTCTACTGCACCACGGCCTTATGTTCCATCCGAAGGATGGCGGTCATTACAAGCCCATCAGTGTTCCCTTTCTGATCGGGGGTAAGGAGGGATTCAAGTGGAAATAAATCTTAATGCTGCCCCAGGTGGGTCTTGAACTTGGGAACTGCAGATCACGAGCCTGGCACAATACCAACCCAGCCAACCCCTACCTCGAACTGTAGGGTGGGGATAAATTTCAAGGAAGGTGTAAGAATATCCAAGAGCATTATGAAGGTTCGCATCCAATGCGATAAAATCGTAAGCATGTTTCTATTTAAAAAAAAGAACAGACCATTGAAACACAAAGAATAAAAATATCTTAAGGATCTTTCACACGAAAAAAAGAAAAATTCGAGCGGACTCTAAAGTATTAAAAAGGGGCTTTTTTTTTTGGCACTTCTGAGTTCGTCCTTAAGAGTAAGGGGAAAAAATCATTCTTTCAATCTTTTTTTTTTTCTTTCTATGTAAGTGATTAAGTCCTAATGATTTCCTGCTGAAGATATTTGAGCCTTCTTTTTTTCGATTCTGTTTGAAAAAGGAGCATCTGATTCTCATATTCAGAGCATCCATTGTTCATGCGAAACTTTAACCAATCGTTAAAACTTGTTTAATATGATGATCACTGAACTTTGCGCCGAATATATTGCATAGAAGGCTAATAAGCCATTGAACTAGAGTAATCTTTATCGAAAAATGTCTATTGATGAATTGGAAAGAATTCTGTGTAGGAATTGCATGCAAAAACAATTTCTCTCAGATCGTCTTCTTGCTCAACATGGTTGTCAAATATTTATTTGCTTTCGTAATTCCTTACTTAACTCTTTGCCCAAGGTAATCCACGCATTTCACAAATAGCATAATTTGAAGATTTATAAATACAGGCATAGAAAAAATTTCGATCAACCGAAAGATTCAAGTAATCTCTATGACTATTTCGTAACACTTATCACAGACCAAAACTTCTCTCTGGCTTTTCGTATTTTCAGAAAATTTTCCATTTCAGCTCATGAAATATTCACTTGTTGTTTCCTGTCCGCTGCTTTTAATAATTGGGTTGTTTTACCTCTGAGCGGCAGTTTTTTGCACACCATGGGCTAAATGGCCAGGTCATAAGGACCCCAAAGGCTCAGAGAAGGTTGGGGGAAGAGACCCACTGGAACAGCTGTTGGGAGAGATGGTAGCCTCCCGTCAAAGCCATCCAGCGTGTTCTTTAACGTGCACCGAGTATGGCCCTCCCGCACACGGGGCCACGGCTGAACGTCCCATCCGACGGACGGCGGCCTTTCCAAGCCTGTCCGTGTCCCCTACTGACCGTGGGCAGGGCGGGGAATTTTGCAGAGATAAATCTCAACGTTGACCCAGCTGGGACTCGAACCTGGGAACTACAGATTACGAGTCGGGCGCGCTATCGAATGAGCCACCTCCGCCCCACTGCTTTTAATAAAAAATTTGAAAGTTTTCAGCATGCTCTGTAGCTTTCAAGAATCTCTCCCTCTCGGTCAACGGTCAAAATGATCAATTAACAGGCTTTTTCGGTTTCTGCGCAGATTTTACCTAATGCAATAATTTTTCTCATTATTTAATTTCTGAAAGAAGTTGAACATACAATAATTCAAGATCTTTAAGACCATGTGCAAAAAAGAGGAAAACAATTGTTATTTTCCTAAATCTGTTTAAGTATACTAATAAAATTAAAATATCGCAATTTTTGACAGCTGTAGAAAATTTGCCAAACAAACTATGATGAAAATTGCATGGTTATATTTATTAAACTGTCTGCTAAACAGAAATAACAAAAGTTATCCCCCCCCCCTATCTCTTTCGCACTTAAAAAAATTCGGGGAAGAAAAGGACATTATATTTCTTTTATAAAGTACATAGTTGAATATGTTACACATTTTTTTCCCTCTTCAGAAAAATTCATATACTTGGCAATGCAGCCAGTATTAATTCATCAGTCTCAAACTTGGAAACTACAGATTACAAGCGTGGCGCGCTGCCAACCTGGGCCTTATTATATATATCATTGCGTTTATAATTATTTATACAATGACGGCAGGGGCGGGAGTGGCGACTCGTAGTCTGCAGTTCCCGGGTTCGAATCCCAGCGTTGAGATTTATTTCCGCTAACATTATTCATTTTCCCCTGCCCTCGGTCAAAAAGGGGACACAGATGAGCTTAGAAAAGCGGCAGTCCTTCGGATGGAACGTTAAGCCGTGGCTCGGTGTAGAGCCATATCTTGTGCACATTAAAGAACACAGTGGATGGCCTTGACGACGCTATCATCTGTCTCCTAACAGCTGTCCAAATAGGTCCCCTTTCCCTTATAATCTGCCCATTTAGCCCATTGTGTGCAAAAAAAGTGCCTCTTACAGGTAAAAGAACCAAACCAAATGAGAGATTCTCGTAAATGTAAAACGGCTTACGTCATCCCACGCCTGAAATATTTCTGTTAGACATTTCCGATTTGTGGTATCCATTCGATTAGCGAGTGCACTTGTAAGGGAATTAAACTCTTCGCATATTATACATACACCCGTAAAGGTTTAATATTTCGTAGCTTAGTTTGAATATTGTATTAAATCCGTACGAGGAGAGGCGACGAAAGTCAACTCGGACCGCGGGACAAAACATTTTTTCAAGCCACCATCTTAATTACGAATCATTCAATAATATACAACTTGAATAGCATCCAATAAGAACAAAAATTTATAGAACTGTATTGTGAACATTTATGGTTATAGAACACAAAACATTCTTCCGACGTCCGGGCCTCGTGAGTGACCTCACTAACTGAACCAACTACTGAAGCCCTCTATCAGTGAATAGGATCGGATCGATAAAAAAAATAATGGGGAGAGGAGGGGGGGAGCAAAGAGAATTTCTACTACAGTGTTTTATTTTCCCCTTCGTCTTAGAGGTTTAAAAATTTTTCATGAAAATGCTTGAACTATGCACAAGTTTAGTCATTTTTGTTCTCCATTACCCTTACTAGTATTCTCAAAGGGGTGGAGTCGGGCATGGTCCATTGCCCCCCTACCACCGGGTCCCGGCCTGGTGGAGGAGTAATATTAGAAAAACATTGTTAATGAGTGGAGTACAAAGAAATTTCTAATGGGGGCAGGTTAATATGCTTGGGTCCTGGATCCCCTAGCCTTGCAAAATATATATTTAAGCCTCAGGGGGGGGGGGGAGGGGTTATAACCTCTCTTGGATACTGCATTTTCTGAATACAAATAGAAAATTTGTAGCCTCATGCACCATTTTTGGGAGGGTGATATCAGGGGGGCAGTATGAACGCTGAAACGTGTCTCAATTTAACATTGGCATAACTGACCTTTTTTCTTATATAAAACGAAAATAACAAATTTACAGTTTCAGTGGCCATAATTACACCCTCTTCCACACATAATGTGAATGACTCAATTCAAGACTGCTCAAAATCACAAGTTTACACGCTGAGTTACAGTTAAGGGTATATCTCAAAATATGAAGTTACTCCATTGCGCAGTAAGTTGCTTACGATATATTGTTCGCTATTGCAGTCATGACTACAAAACTTGAAAAAACAAAGGTGTTAATTTTTATAACCCAGGTAAAGAAGGGATGGTAACTTTTCAGAGTGAAAATCGGCATATTTTTCACTATAAATTACTCTATCTGTAGGAATTATCAGTTCTTTGCAGAGGGCAGTACAACCATTCATAAAACTAAATGAACGGAGAGCGTTCGAAAAGTTCTTAACACGAGTCTGTAGATTTGCATTCGTTCCTCCGACGTTATCGAGCTACTACTTGTTTGAAAGCTTGTCTAAATTTGTCATTACGTGTTAAAAACAAAGGCCATATCATCATTTCTTTCTTCCCTGGGGGCGCGTAAAGTTCAGACGGCGATATCTGTGCGTTGTTGCTATGGAGCCTACTAAAGACGGGAAAGATTTTACATTTTCACAAGAATGCAGCTTGGGAATGACGAGAAAAAACTTCATAACGATTTTACGCAAGTATATGGGGATGATGCCTGCTCATAAGGCACTGTTACGGGATGGATACGCAAATTCAGAGAAGGACGGCAGAAATTCGAAGACCTCACTCTTGCAGGAAGACTGAATGAGGCCGTGAATGAGAGAACCATCGCTGAAGTTCGTAAACTCATTAAGGAAAACACACACATCACCATTCAGGTTATAAGTTTAGATGTCAGTGTATCGATTGGCAGTGTGGAAACAATTATTCATCAACATTTAAAGTTCGAAAGATCACAAACTGACAGAACAGCAAAAAAAAAAAGGCTAGAGTCGACTCGTGCAAGGAGATGCTGGCAATGTTTCAACCTAGTGGCCCCAAACGGTTAACAGGTATTATCACATAATGAGACGTAGTTTTATTGCTATACAACTCTCAGAAAGATTGACAACTACGTTTAGGTTGAGGAAGATGAACCGCGTCCCCAAATCCTCCCACAAGACTTTCGTTCAAGGAAGAGTATATTCGCATTTTTTTTCAATTTCCAAGGAGTGGTAGCTGTGGACACGTTACCTGAAAACATTACTATAAATGGTTAAGGAGAAGGAGCAGCAAATTTTCAGTAAACTTTCGCGCTGAAGAAGCACAAATTCCTAAAGTGACAGAATACAAGCAAGGTATAATGGATATTAGATAGTTAGCTTTTAAAATTTATTCCCTACAGACAAATTTGGATGAAAAATATTAGATATTTTTGGGTTTCTTTAGTTTGAACTACACTTTCATGCATACAAAGGGCTAAATGGACAGGTTTCAAGAACTTCAATGGCTCAAAAAAGGTTGGAGTGGAAGGTCCGGTGGACAACTGTTGGGAGACAAACATACGGGATGGCCTCCCATCAAGGACAACCAATGTTTTTTAATGTGTAGAGGATAAGGCTCTCCTTCACACTGTGTCACAGATTAATGTCCCATCCAACTGACAGCACCCTTTTCAAGTTCAATGATGTCCCCTTTGTCACCAAGGGCAAGGTGGGAGTTAACGGAAATAAATCTTAACGCTGGGAAGTTGATACTCGAATCTGGGAATTACAGATTATGAGCCCTGAGCCAACCCCAGTCATTTTTGGAAAAATTGTTATATGAAAAGTATTCTTAATATTGTGCCACACATTTGCAGAACCATTAATCCAGATAGAAGAAACATCTTAAAATGAAATTGCCGTTTAATAGCTTGAATCCTAAACACTAGAATTCCACTCGGACAGCAACTAAAAACTACTTTTTTGTATTTCAGGACACCTAATTTCGAAAAAGTTCGATTTTTTTCCCAATCGGTATATTTTTCTATATTTCATACGAGAGGGTAAAAATGCACGAAACTTGATTTGGTGACATAATTGTTAATAACACTATATTTTATATAAATTGGAGAGAATTATAAGCACTATTACTATGTGACGTTGTTGTATGTGTGTTGTTATAATTGGACAGAATTATAAGCACTATTACTATGCTAATAGTATGCAGTTTGGATTAATCTCCCCGGTGGCAGGGTGGTTAGCGTGCTTGGCTACTGTTCAAAGGGTTCGAATCCCGGATTTCTTCATTGTTCACCTTCCTCACAGATCTCCTCTATGACCTATCATATTGACAGGCTCCTGTCAGACTTTTGTGGCAAACAGTTGTTCGAGTGTTTTTTTTTAAAGTTAGAATGTCATTTCACCAATTTGTTGTAACTATCAATTTTAAGAATGCAACTAAATATTACCTCCCCGAGACAATTCTGGTAGATGAAATTAACATCTTTCCTGGTAGAAATAGGAAATATATCCAGGAAATCGCAGCTAATACAGCCAGTTGCCATTTTATTTGGAACGTATATCATGTATAAGACCTCCTTTAATTGGCTTGACATCGAGTCCACAAGATGATAGAAGTGTCCTATTAGCGCATTCTTCTGTACATTTTCCCACAAGAATCATTTGGGTTCTGCTCTTTGTCTTTTCCTCACTTTTCCCAACTTCGGTATCCCCTTCAAATACTCCATTATTTTTTATACTAATTCTTATTACATCCATCCACTTTTTGAGTTCCATTTGTTCTTCCGAAAACTTTTTTTAATTTAAAACTGTATTTTTAGCACAATTTGTTGGTCTTCTCTTTACAAGTCTGCATTATCTCGGCTTACTTTCTCTTTGGTAACGTAATCAAAGAGAAAGTAAGCCGAGATAAGGCAGACTTGTTTCAATTTTGTGCCAATTTTAACTTTTATGCCAGCATTCATTTCCACTAACCCATATTCTGCATTTTAGCAACACATTTTTTATGTTTTTTTTTGTTTCAATATTTCTATCTTCCTATGTAAGATTCCAGGTACTTATTTTTCTTATGATTTTCTAAATTTATGGTTTTGTGTCAATTTTAACTTTTTTTTTTCTTAGAGGTAATCATTAGAGAGTAAAGTAATCATACTTTACTTTTAGGCATCCTCAAGACAGCATTTCCCAAACTTTTTTTTCACATACCACAAAATACCTTTTTTTGTACCAGGTAATATGGTAATATATTAAGTATATATGAACTTACAAATATCATTTTCCTAACGAAAAAAAAGCATTTTCAAACAAGGTATGTGAATAATCTAGATAGTACTGATAATTTTTCTTGCATTTATCATGCAAGTGTTGTGCAAATCCATATATGAATGAATTCCGGCTTTAAATTAGTGCACAATTCGGGAATCGCTACTCAGATTTTTTACACGATTCATTTTAGTAACTTCACACATTCACAATCTTTCTCTGTTCTTTCCAGGTTCGAGTCCTAACTATGCCAGCATTCATCTCCATTAACCCATATTCTGCATTTTAGCAACACATTTTTTATCAGTTTTTTTTTTGTTTCAATATTTCTATCTTCCTATGTAAGATTCCAGGTACTTAGAATTTTTCTTATGATTTTCTAAATTATGGTTTTGTGTCAATTTTAAGCTCGCTCTTCGGGAATGAGGAAAGTTGCTCTGAGCAACTTTTTTTTTGCATACAATGGTCTAAAATGGCAAAGATAATTCACTGTATTTCAACCAAAGCAGTCGAAATCCATTTCGACTTTGGTTTTTTACCTGAGAGCAACTTTTTGCACAAAATGGTTAGGCTACAAACACAGAGTTGAGTATATATTGGGAAGTTGTTAGGAAACAGATGGAAGTTTACATTAAAAGTTGGGTTTACTTCTGAGCACTCTTTTGCACACAACGAGCTAAATGGCCGTCACAAGGAGGGGGGGGGGAGCTCATTGTATAACTGTTAGCAGATGGTGGCATCCAGCGTGATCTTTGACGTGCACTGGGTATGGCTCTTCTGCACACGAGACGACTTAACCTACCATTCAAAGAATGGCGGTCTTTCCAAGCTCATTAATGTCCCCTACTGACCGAAGGCACGGTGGCGGTTTAGCGGAGGTAAATTAATGTGTACATATGTATGAATCTCCTATACGTGGGATCGTGATTTAATATCCCATTCAATTGAGAGGCCTTAGACCTTAGGTAGCTTTGTCATTTAGTGCAGGTGTGGGTTTAGTGGAGAAAACCTCAGCATTTTGTCAAAGTGAGAACTCGAACCTAAATAAATCAGGTTACATCATTTCGATTATTATCGTAGGTATCCATGTTTCTGTTCCATTAATTAAAAATGCGAATGTCTTTTCAGCAAATTAAAATACACAATATACCCTTGACCACTTTACCAATCGAATTTTAATAGCTATTCCCAGTATTCGCTTAAAAAATTTATTTTTCTACCTTGACTACTACATTATAATCATCGAATTGCCTACCATGAATAGATTGTCCACAAAATTCGCTTAAATTTTCAACATTAGCAACCTCTAATGGTGGAAATTAAAACTGTTGGTATATATATTAAATATTTCATTAGTACCTATCCAACCCAAAAATAATTTACCGCTAAAAACGAAAAAAAAGTTTACTATCTACATAGGGACAGACGACAATGAAAACAAGCTAGTTTACTGATAATGAGATAATTATAGACAAGGGCGTAGCGGACTATGGTTTGGAGGGGAGGGAGAAATCGAGAATTTTCCAACTCGAAAATCAAATTTTGTCAACTGAGAAAAAAATGTCTCTCTGTGGTTCGTACCTAGATTTTCGCTCCATGTGAAAAAGCGATTAATACTCACAATAAGTGTGTGTGTGTGTGCGTGTTGGGGGGGGGGGGGTGTTGAGGCAACTCTCCTGCATTTTGACTTCCAATTTTACCAACTACCCATAATTCCATAATTTCACAGAAATAATCCCAATATTTACATCTTGTCTGAATTGTAGCGTCAGTGTGAATTTTTACCAACTCTCCTTAATTTCACAAAACCAATCCCAATCTTTACACCTCTCCTAAATTTTGCCAAGTCACTTCAAACTTCCCAAGATTTTGCCAAGTTTTCTCAATTTTGTCAATTCTCCTTAATTTCACAAACCCAATTATCACAATTCGCCAGTATTTTCCAAGTGGTTTCGAATTTAGCCAACTGTCCTACATTTTGTTAAATTTCCTCGATTTGCCCATGTCTCCTTAATTTCACAAAAGCAAATTTTCACAATTCGCCTATATTTTACCAAGTGGATTTGAATTTTGCCAATTCGCCGTAATTTTACAGAAAAAATCGCAATATTTACATTTTCCCTGAATTTGTCAAGTCACTTTGAATTTTATCAACTCTCCTTAATTGCACAAGGCACAATTTTCACAACTCCCCTGCATTTTTCCAAGTGGCTTCGAATTTTGCCAATTCCCTTAGATTTTGCCAAGAGTTCTCGGTTTTTCCAACTGTCCTTAATTTCGAAATACAATCCCAATTTTATATCTCTTCTGAATTTTCCAAGTCACTTCAAATTTTTCAATCTCCCCAAAATTTTGCCACGTTTTCTCGATTTTGTCAACTCTCCTTAATTTCAAAAAAAAAATCCCAAATTTCACAACTCGCCCGTATTTTACCAAGTGGATTCGAATTTTGCCAAGTTTTCTCAATTTTGCCAACACGCCATAATTTTACAGAAACAAAGATTCCAATTTTTACATCTCACCTGAATTTTGCAACCTTCCATGATTTTTGCCAACTAGCCACGATTTTACAGTAAAAAAAAAACAATTTTTACATCTCACTTGAATATTGCCAACTCCCCACGATTTTGCCGTCACTCCGAATTTTGTCAACACTCCAAGATTTTACCAAGTCACTCCGAATTTTGCCAAGTTATCCCGATTTTGCCAACTGCTCTAGATTTTGCCGTCTCTCCATTTTCCCAACTGGCCTAGATTTGCCAAGTTGCCTCGATTTTAACAACTCCCCTTAATTTTCCAAAAAAAAAAAGATTACAAATTTTCGCAACTCACCTAGATTTTACGAAGCCGCTTCGAATTTCACCAACTCCGAGTTACTTTGGGGGAGAGCCTCCCCCCACCATAGCTACGCCCCAGATTATAGACAACATTTATGCAAATCCGCAAAGTAATCAATACCAGTAAACAAGTGAGTTCATAATTTGCATTTATTGTATATTTTTAACGGCATCATCATAAAGTCAACAATTACACAGAATTTACAAAACTAAATGTATTAATGAGCAATAAATTTTCATTCTTTGTAAAGCAAACTGTAATAGCATTCTATTTTCAATTACAAAACCTTAATCACATAAAATACAGTTAATCGCACTATCTCAATAAAATACATTAAGAACTGATTACTACGAAAAAGTTAACTCTAATGTTAGTATTCTAGCCAGGGACAGTCCCAGGAAACACATCTGATTTATCTATTTATTATTATTGTTAATATTTATTTTTTATTTTATTTTTTTTTTCGGAGGGCGGGGGGCACGGTGAGCAACTCTTAAAAATGTAACTCATTCGAATTTGCAATGGTTCTTTCTTCTAGTTTTTTTTGGAGGGGGGAGGGGAGAGATAACCACTGATTTTAGCATAGTGAGATCTACATTCTACTAGATCCAATTACACACTTTAGCCAGCAGTGGCCTTTATTTGCAATTCTACTTTGAGTTTGACAACTTGAAGAGTTTTTTTGGCTGCTACAATGGAATATAAAAGTTAAACTCAAGAGAGTTCAGATGTAAAGTCCCAAATTTTACTCCAAACGGATAATAATTTCAAGGTTTTCGAAAATGTGTAAGCATACTCTAATCTTATATTGTTTCCCCTACAACATTTAAAGGGCAATTACTGTTGGTTCCAACTGCTTAATAAGGGATATTCGAAATGCTTTGGTAATAGTTTGAGCCTTTTATATAACGAGCATAAAAGTTTCGTTTTTTAACACCAAAAATTGCTATAATATTCCAGTACTGAGATACTAAAGATTTCTTCGCCGTTTTAATTTTTACTTAAGAAAATGTATATACTTTAACATGTTGGGTTGTCTGCAAATAAAGTTCGCTACTCCGAGACCTCCGTAGATATAACCAATGATTGAAACTAAAAATAAACCGGATTTAGGGCTTATACTTTCAGATGATGTACGGAGAAAAATTTCCAAGTTATAGTTCCAAATCTCGCCGATGGGACCTACATGTTAATCAACTAACATAAATGACGGATGTATTTTAAAAGGATGCTGTTCGACGCCTTTCCAATAATCTGTGAATGATGATAAACTACTCATCTGTTCTGGGTTGGATGTTTTACCTTTGAGCAACACTTTTGTCCACATAATGGGCTAAACCGATAGGCTACAAGAATTTACAGATCGCAATCAAATTTCGATTTTAAAAATATTCGTTTAATATTTAAAGAGTTATATGTGAAATATTTGACAGCAGATGCTATATTCGTCCTAAACATTGTTTGAAAGTTGATGCAAAGTGAAAAAACATTACCCAAACTTCTAAAATTACATTTATATTTCAGTAAACGATTTGTTACAATTTTAAGATAAATACTTACGAATTGTAACACTGATATTAAATGTTTCAGTTTCCAAAACTCTTTATACAGCAAACAAGTAATCCTCATAATCTAGATTTGTTTTGCTCTTTTTTTGAGTTTTTCCACTTGTAACATTTTACTACAAAACGTTTAATTCAAAGTTGATTATCTGAATACAGTTTTCCATTCGCAAAACATGGAAATATCTCAATATTTTTGATAACTTAGTATAAATTATTCATTCCCAGGACAAAAAAAAAAGCGAGGAAGAAAAATGTTTAAATTTCAAATGAATAAATAGATCTTTAAAAGTCAATGCGTTTTTATACAAATCCCAAAACTACTATACATAAGAGCGCACCAACACTTCATATTCTTAGGGGATCCTGAGGTGAAAACCCGGCCCTGGTACAGGGCCACTACTCTCACCAGTCATCTTTATGATTACCTTGATCGGGAAGACAAGATAGTACACATAGACAGACTGTTCAAAATAAACATCTTTGAGGAATTTGAAGAAGGTACAACCAAAACCATAACGGAAATTATTGAAGCCCCATTAACCAAATTCTGGAAGTAGATGATTTATTTCTTATATAAAACCTATTAATAATGGATTCCTTATAATAATGGAAGAAGTACGAGTATGAGAGAACAATGGAAGATGAGGGGCAATCAGCTCATTACCTGATAAAATTCCAGGATTCAGCACTATATGAATTTTAGGAGTAGTCAGGATCTTTAGTGCTTGTGACGACACACTTTTGGGCTTCAATTTTTGGGTCCGTAAGGATATTTGAACCATTGAGATAGTTAGGTTGGTTATGTTATACTATACAAGATGGTTATTAAACGGATAAATGTCTTTATCAAAATTCGAGCTTCTATTCGATTCATAAACATGTGTATAATAGTGTATTACACAGGTAGTTTAAAATGCGCACTTACTATAATGGGAATTGCAGACCTTTGCCCTCAAAAATTTTGCACACATTGTGGCAACAGAAGTTGCTTTAAATGTAATATTTTGTGGTCTAACGAAAACTGAAAAAACAGTTAATACTCACAAGCATAGGATTAAGGGAAAACTAATTTGAATATATATCAGAACCCCATTGTTTCCATAAGTCACTGTATAGAAGTAATGTATAAGGCAGAATATTGGACCTTAGTGTTTTTTCCCAAGCAATCGTCCATCATGGCAGTAGCATAGTCTGTCAGTGTCGTACTAACTCCTCTTTCCGCCTCTTTGAAAGGGTGAATGCCTCATGACAATTTTTATGCCAGATAAGCGACCGTATGCTCTTCCGCATATGACAAATATACTCTTGAATTTTCACCAAGGTGAAAGTTGCAGAATTCCTACCACTTGGTCACTTCTGTTAACCTGCGATTTTTGGGTTTCCCGATAGAAATGTGGAGATATTCGCTGCCCAAAACACTTCAAAGTCATCATCACACATCACGTTGCAAAATCTCGCTCGAAATACTATGACCCACTAAAATGATGCGATTCGTTTTCAGAATGTTGCAGACCATGATGGAAGCTACAGAACTCGATTTCTTTTTAGTCCAGAAGTGTCAAAGTACAGTCCGAGGTTAACCAAGAATTCTAAAGAAATTGGAGAGGGGTATGCCTTCAGTTATCTATGCAGAGGCTACGGGTGGGTAGTTTTACACATCTCAAGTATGATTAAAATACTAATAATAATTGCATTTTAGCTCTTTTTTCCTTAACAGATGGTGATTTTTGAAGACCCTTTCTACTCGATTATTTTTAACGCTAAACTAATAAAAAAAAAACGCGCCCACATCGTAATTCTAACCATTCTTCATAATTTCCAACAACTCATGTTTCATGTGTGCAACCACTGAAATATCCCATTCGTTGATGAAACTATGGAGGCCCCATTTTCTGGTAATACGGATGTTTCATTTAAAACAACTCCATCAAATTATATATGTCAGTTTTCGATATCTTTCCGAAGGAAAATGATAAAACCTAACTCAAAATAAAATATTATACAGCCTACTCTACTAGAGAAAGAACAATAAACTGTAAGTGATCAGTCCCCCTGCATCAGCTCAGTTAGATATTAATAATTAAAACTACAAATTTTTGTTTCTTGATCCCATGTAGAGGTATTTAACTCACAGACTTCGGAGAAAAATGTCTACTTACATTATATTTTGCTTATCGTATTAATTAAAATTGATAGACAGGTCACAAGGACCTCATTTTTCCACAAGATATTGGATTTACGGGAGCACTTAAAACAGAACATGGCATTTTTCAAGGAACTAACTGCTGCGATTATCAGTGGTTCTCTGTATTATGAAAAAAAATGGTTTATGTAATAGATTAGTAGTACATTTTTTGCGTATTATGTTAACAGTAGCTTTTAGTTATTACAATCAACCATGTAAATTCTGGGCAAAATTTTGATGGTTTCACAAATATACCTTTGCTAGGGCATTGAACATTTGTTTTTTGTCCACCACTGTATTTGCCTTCTTCAGTTTGTCATTTCCAGGATCCTTAATACGATTATCATTGAGAGAGATTTTCAAAGTCGATTCACAGCCTTAAAAAAATTTTTGCGTTGCTAATAATAGTTTTATTACTCAAATCTTCACTAGGTTAATACTAAGCTTACTCTACTCACTAATTCATCAATAACACAAATGTTAGTTTTATGTGATTAAAATTTCAGTAGAAAACAGGTACTTTACAGACTGAATTTTAAATATTTACACACATTAATAATAACAAAAGTCAAATAATTTTGAAATGATTACATAGGGAAGCAATTCAATTTGCACTACTGTCCATTTTACACACAACTTAACTCCAGTTCTTAAAAAGAATTCATACTAGTATTGCCACCCGTCATTTATAGGACGTAAAATGCCCTGTATTCCATTTGCTATGAATTACAATGAACTCACATATTTGTCTAAATAAAATTGCTGTAGGGCACTATAAATACCTGTGACTAGCAAATTTTACACAATTCAGAATACTTCAGCTTTAAATGGAGACACCAAATATTTTTATTGGCATATGAAAAAAACAATAACTTATATGATTTCTGATGTTGGGAGATGCTTTGCATTGGAAACTGGCATTCGTAAAGTTTCTGAGAGAGATGGCAACACTAGATTACATCAGTCGGTATATGTTAACTATGTAAATTACTGAATTCGAAATTAAAGTAAACTATAAGACCGCGCTGTTTCATCCTATGGAAAGCTGAAATATATTTTTAATTACGGCAAAGTGGCTTGGATTAATTAAAACAAAGTTCCCTCTTGAATAACTCATAACAATTATATATAGTACAGGTGATATAATGAGATTTATACAGATCCCTGCCATATTAAAAGTTAAACATCAACTTTGTGGGCAAAATTGCTAATTCTTAGGCTTTTGGAGGATAATGGCGTTTGATTATAGTGATGACGGAATATTCTCATGCCAATGTAAGAAAACCTTATTCTGTGAAGTTTGTGTGAATCTCTCCCAATTGTTACACCTGTGCAGGGCTCGAAAATATCCATACTTGATGTATGTAAATAATCCTTTTACGTGTCGTAAGGACATCTAAGAAATAAAGGACGATGGAGTTTTGCGTTGTAATTTTTATCTGAGGAAAACTATTAGAGCATCTAAGGATGCCGATAAAGACGCGAGTTTTTTGTTTTTTTAGATTCCTTTTCGGACTTCAGTTTTCACATATTAAAAGATAAATATTTTAAATCTGAAAAAAAAAATATAATTTATTCGTAATAATAAATGAATAGCGTGAAAAAAATCTGGGAAGTCAACTTCAAATCAAAGGCTCAAATCAGCATTTCTCAACCTGTTTCTACCAGCAGCATTCCAGGCACTACTTCGCACGTTTTTAATTTATCGCGACACTCCTGATAGTTACGTTCCTAAACGTTTAAAGCAGTGGTTCTTAATAACTCTGTTTTGTTTCGGTTCCGTTGCTTTCGTTATGTTTTCCACCACACACCTAAATAAGTGGCCGAGTGGTTAGCGCGCTTGGCTACTGATCTACGGGACCTGGGTTCGAGCCCCGGGTAAGGCATGGATGTTCGTGTTGTTTTCTGCTGAGGTCCTGCCATCCTCTCAGATCTTCTACTGTGGCATATAAACTGACAGGCTCCTGTCAGACCTCTGTGGCAAGCAGCTGCTTGAGGGGGTATTTATTTTATTTTATTTATACACTCTAAGCTAAAATATCGTTATCGAATTCTGGCGTAATTAAAAATTGAATTTTTTTATTCTAATTTTCCCAAAGTCCATTTCAACAAATTACTGTAATAAAAAATATAACTGCCATAAAAAGAGTGAACGAGTGCCTAGTTACACATCGCCTCGATGGCTCAATTTATCGAGTTAGTTCATTTTAACACTGAAAGTAGGAAAAGATTTTAGTTAGAATTCCGGATATTGGCCGTTTGTCTTTCGTAGCCTGCAGACAAACTGCTAATTTCGTGGGACTTGAACACTAAAGAAATATAGCAATTACTGCTAATACTTTATGAACGCAATTAGAGAAACGCACAACTACTGTTGTATCTCCATCGTGCTTGACTGGATTTCAGTTGGAGGAAATTTCGATGAACCACACTGGCGCTACCGTATTTCACTTCTATAATCATAAAGCATTATTCTCTAACGGTGTTCATTAAGAAAATTATAAATTTTTCTATGTCCACATTTTTCAAAAATGTAAATAAAATTTTACATACTAAATTTTTACAGTCTAAAATACAATAAATATTTTAATGTAATTTTTAATGTAATAGATTCTCCATGACCATTTCTCAAAACGAAGACAATTACAGTTCATGAATGTAATGGTACTAGCATGCAAGTCTTAAGTGAGAGTTGGTCGGTGTTTGTGTTTTCGGTCAGAAAGGAAACACCGATAGAATTAGAAAAGACGCCGCCCGTTTACGTGGGACGTAAAATACTCTGTGTGTGTTAAAGAACATGGATGGCCTTGATGAGTGGCTTCCGATTCCTAGCAGTTGTCCAGTGGGTTCCCTTTCCCAACCTTCTCCGATTCCTTTTAACCTGGCTTTTGTATACTTAAAAGTGCCACTGAAAATGTAAAACAAAGCTTTATGCGAGATAATGCAACGTTGTATTGCATCATCTCTTCTACAGATACGGTTTGTTCATAGTAAAAAAAATACTCCCTCAAAAAAAACAACACAACATTCATGCCTTACCAGGGGCTCGAACCAGGACCATCTCAAGTACGAGCCATAGCCAAACTTTTCTTAACCGTGACGTCACTACCGAGGGGGTTAGTTTCAAATCTGTCATGTTGTGAATAGTGTTCTTGTCTTCAGTTAAAGTGTACTGTTTATTAGGATTTATATTATATAACTGGATTTATCTTTATAAAGTAGGTTAATATTTATTTCGCAATTTTAAAAGGCTTTTTTAAAAACTATATTTTTCTAAAAATGTGAGCTAATGCTAAGCTTTTTACTTGTAAATGCTAATGATCAACGTAGCTTGATGTAAAACTTTCCTCATATTTAAAAACTCTTTATTAATAAATAATTGCTTTTGTAATTCATTTATTACGGTGGATATTAATTATACACATTTAAATCTGTGAAAGTGCTTCTTTAGCAACTTTATAATTTGAAGAAATAATTTAGCTGAAACACGTTTTTTCAGCTAAATTATTTCTTGACTTCTATGATAAATTTAAAAATCTATTTTTTTTTGTATTTTAAGAACATTTGTAGTACCTGATAAATATATTCCCTTGTTATACAAGTTGTTGTAATTATATAAATAAAAATAAAATGGTTGGCAGAGATACAAGGCAGATTTCCTTGGATGTAAATATGATATAAAATTCAATCAATGGAAAAAGCTCGTTGCAGGAAATATTATATACATATAAAGTTCTATGTTTATGGTATACTTAAATTATTGCCTTTACATAATTTGGCATAAATTCTTTCAATATCCTAGCTACTTGATTTTTCTTCGGTTAAAATGATCATGTAGTATTATTTACTCTCTCTTTAGAAAGATATATTCATATATTATAAAGATTATATACATATATTCTAGTCTACTCCAGTGCACAAAACTTTTTTTTTATTTTGTTTATTACTGCAATTGTGCGTAATGATTTATAAATCTATTATAAATAATACCCACCAGACTGGCGGGGAAACGCGTTCGGGTTATAATTTTAATTCTTTTCTCCACACGTTATACGTGAAGAAAAAGTTTTTTAAAATGATTATGGCTGTCAAAGTGTGTATTGGTTTCATCGAGTATATATAAGTTAGTGTTCGTAAAACCTGTTTATTCGTACTTTAATATCAGTATGAACTAATATCAGTAAGAATAGACAGTATGAATTAGCAAACGGAAGCTCTGAACTTTTGACACGAGGCAAGAATTTAATCTAGTAGCTATGTTGCAATTATCATTCTTTTGAGAGCTAATGTTAATTATACAATGAATATTGTGGAGTACACCTTTTTAATTGAAATTTGCACTGTGTCATTTAAAATTTAATAATAGTTGTTAATTTATCTCTCTGACTGCTTTCAGATGCCAAGGAAATGCAGTGTTCCTGGTTGTAGGTCAAATTATGACAAGGCATTTGAATTATATTACCACATTCAGATTTCCTAAAGAAGATTAAATGTGTAATAAGTGGATCAGATGTATATACATGGAACATTTTACCCCTGGAAAAAATGCTTGTGTGTACATACTGCATTTTAGCGAACAGTTTATTGTGAGAAAGGAAGGGCATCACAAGCTGATGAAAGCATTCTCGTTGTGCAACGAAAGGTTCCCATCCTAACAAAAGATGCATTTCCCACAAATCAACCTAATTATATACCATATAAACCCCCTCCAAAGAGAAAAGCACCAGAAGAAAGATTAATTGAAACTATTAACAGATGTGAGCAAAAATTTCTAGACTGGTGCAAAGCTGATGAAATAACTTCATTTGAGGAATTTCTAAATCAATATTTCATCAATTCCTGATGAGTGGTTAGTTAAGATATCTGAAAATTATGGGTTTTTTTTTTAAATTAAAGTGATTGATTACCCCAAAATAATTTGCTTAAAGATTAAAATGAATTTGGATGTTGAAATTTTTTTAATAACAATAAACTTCCAATTTCAAAGTTCAAATGGGTACTGGGTAACAATATGAAATGTGATAAATGTACAAAATTTGAAAGTTTACTTTCTCATTTATTTGGCTATAATTGTAGTACTTTAAAATCAGAGGAAAAACTTCAGATTGTGTCACTTATGCTAAAAGATTTGCTTAACCACCCTTCTATGGCCATGCAAACATGATTTCTCAGAAACTGAATATCATAAATTGTAATTCCTACAAGAGCAGCTTCAATTATCCATTGAAAGACACCCATGATATAGTCCTGTACTATTTTTTATTCAAGTCCATCATGTTACAAAATTATTAAAAATAGTTCCCTTAAATTGCCCCATCCTGTATATTTAAAAAAAAATTGTCAATGGGATTTAGCTCAAGTTCTGGAATTCAAAATTCTCATATAAAGTATTTATGAGAAAAGTTAAGTTTGATTACTGAAGAAAAGTATGTAAATGTTCTTCTAGATGAAATTTATGTCAAAACTGTGATATCCTATAAAGGAGAAAACTGACAGCTCTCAGTAAGCAATATTTCAGATGAGGCCTGTACTGTTCAAACTTTCATGATTACATCAGTGTTTTCTAAAAACAAAGATGTAGTTGCAATGTATCCTGTTAAAAATATGAATGCTACTTAGCTGCATCAGTTCACTTTAAATGTCCTTAAATTTCATGACAAATTTCTACAAGGTTCTAACATTAATATCTGATAATAATAGAATTAATCATAATATGTTTGAAATATTATGTGGATGGAAATTAACCTCAAATATACCAAAACCCATTTTGCATGGATGAAAAATTGTTTTTGACACTACATTTACTGAAGTCAATTAGAAACAATTCGCTTAACTAAAAAGATCTTAATTAGACATTTGTGGTGCTTTCAATAAATGGAACAGATAAATCATATATTGCTAATGTACTCCATATAAAAAAATTGTATCAGTTAGAACAATATGATATTGTGAAAATATCACTAAACTTGTCGAAGAAAGTTCTGTACCCATCTTCAATAGAAAAACAGAATATTAAAACTGCTGTTAAGCTATTTGATGAAAAAACAATAGCTGCATTACAAATTGATTCTGTATCAAATAGGAATGGCTATGGAATGGATGTGTTGGGGAAAAAATACTTTATTGAAATAATTTTAAAATGGTGGAAAATAGTTAATTTAAAGTGTATGCTTAAAGATATGCATCTGTTTGATAATGAATGTGAACCAATAAGAAATATTACTGATGAAAACATAAATTTTTCTTCTAAAATTTTGCAACTGGTTAGATGAGTGGAACAGTTTAACACCACAAACTTTTCAGCCATCTAGTTCAAGAAGTGGCAAGCTATCTCGTGAGACACAAGTTGCTTTAAAACACTATGACAACATTAGTTGATATATCACAACATTTGTTGACAGAATTATCTGCTGATTTTGTATTATTTGGAAAGTTTCAAACTGATACATTGGAGGGTCGATTTGGAAAATATAGGCAAATGTGTGGGGGGAATTATAATGTTCTGTTACCCAGTTGTTGGAATCTGAAAAAAAAAAAAAATAAAAAAAAAATAAAACTTACAAGTGTTTTTAAATAAATTTAAAGAATTTTAATTTTATCAGTCAAAGATTTATCCTTCAATGATGATTTTTTTTTACATGAGTGATGATTTAAATATAGTAAGTGGTTTTGAAGATGTGGCAGCTGTGTCTGATAAAGTACAGCTTAACCAAAAAAGATTTGGTGTTTGTTTACATTTCTGGATATGTTGCAGGAGGAATATGTAAGAATGAATTGTGCTTCATGTAAACATCAAATGGTATTAACAATGAATTAGAAATTGACTGTGAAAATAACATTGAAAGATATTTAGAAATAACTGATAGGGGAGGTTTACTGTGGCCTACAGACTATGTCAGACAAACTGTTTCCACTGCATTTAAAATATTTCATATTCTGATCAGTGAAGACTTTGAAGAATTGTTTTTAAGCTCCAAAAACCAAAGAGAACTGACAGTGCTACTTACACAAGAAAAGCTTGAAACCTATCTTACAAGTAACAGTTTATGCCAGTGGTTCTCAACCTTTTGGCATCATGTACCCCCTGGAAATGTGTATGTACACATTCTCAACCTTTTGGCTTCATGTACCCCCTGGAAATGCGTACTCCTTGTATAGATAGATAAAACTATAGTTATAGTATAACAATGGGAATAAAATAAAACATATATCTAGCAAATTTTGAGCTCTCATGGCATACCCCAAAAAATTTTACAGCACGTTGAGAACCCCTAGTTTATGCAATTATGGTACATTTATTATTTTTACCACGTTGAGAACCCCTAGTTTATGCAATTATGGTACATCTTTACAAACACTAGAAGAAAAGTGTATAACTATTACTTCAAATATTCTGTTAAATAATTATACCAAGGTAAAAAACGATAAATTTGCACCAAGTACAAAAAAGTGTTCACTTTAAGATAATAAATACACTTCAGAAAACCTAGACAGTATCAAGTAAGTGTCCACAAAATTTTAGTTATTGTGAGCAGAAGTGTAAACAATATTTCCTATTTGTTGATATTTCTTATTTTGCAGTAAAACATGATCGTAACTAAATTTTATTTTGTTAACGTATACATAAAAAAAATACTAATTTTATTTTGTTTAAAAAAATATACCTTATTTAAATATGCAATAGGAAACTAGGTGGAAAAAATAACAATTTATGATTACATTTTGTATAGGAAGAAAAAATGGGTCGCACTCACTTGTGACGTCACTCACACTTGTATCTTGTATACTTGAGAGGGCTCTGCTAGAGCCAGATCCCTAAGATCAGTAGCCAAGTGCACTCACTAACCACTCGGTCACGTGATAGCATAAGAAATTTTTAAAAGGTAATTAAAGCAGCTGCCCTCCAACCAAATAAAAAATAGGTAAAAAAGCAACTAATCTAATCTAGTAAATCCAATTAGTTTTTTTTAGATTACATACATATTTTCAATTCGATTTCCTTAAAAACGGTGGATATAAAAAAATAACATAGCGACATCAAAAAATTTCATCTTACAGCAATATTATCCCTCTTCAACTGGCAGCGATAACATGTGGCATTCGTTTGCGAAGTCGATAGCCTACCAAATTTGTAACTTTAGGTTCATATGTAGGCTTATGTTTCAACTGCGCAGTTCGCATGGGTCCTGCCTTCACTGAGAAAGGGTGTACCATTAGGTTGGGAAGGACATTATATGTTAGGAAGAACATTAATCCAAACTCTACATATAGAAGAACAATGTGCAAAATAAAAAAAACATGTTCGATCCCAGTGGTCACGTTATTAGTGTTTGAATACAATACAGAGGTATATCCTGAAACATTAGGGTCTTCTTTTTGATTTAGATATATTTCATATTAACAGATTTCTGATAGTCTTTTGTGGCAACTGGGTTACCGAGGAGAATTTTAGATGACTTGGCAAGAGGAACCCATCTGTCCCCTTGTCGGCAGACTATTTTCTTTAATCCAACCCTGAGCTTAGTTGACCTTATTGTAATTGCTCTTTTCAAGTGAAATGAATTTTATGGGCCTCTATAAGCAGGGATCAAGAATGTCTTACTCTGGCTGATTTCTGGTCATACTACTAACTTTCACTCTGAAATTATCATTTGCATCTCAGATTTTATGTTGATACTACAACAGCAATAGATATTTCCAAGTAATCTGCTATCTTGACAAAAACATGTGTATGCTGGAAGAACATCTGTCAGTTAACTACGCTTCACAGAAGCAACTACGCTCATTAGAGAAACAGCAGAGAAGAGTATGGCTAAAAATAAATATTAAAAATACCAACAATTTTCCCATTGAAATTCAATGGATGAAATAGAAAAATGGTTTTAAACTCAAAGTCAGGTTTTATTAGAGGTTGAGACGGTTGCGTTTTCCTGAAATTTTTGATAGAAGAGTAAAAAAAAGGGGAACTTATCCCAAACAAAAATTATCTTGTAAAGTTGGCAATGCTAGGAGAAATTTTTTAATGGGCGGTCAAGTATTTGGAAAGAGGATGGGGGATTGAAAACTTGTTGTTTGTAGTTTGTTGGTTGAAAACACTTCAACCAACAAACTAGAAAAGTGGGGAGGGGGACCAATTTGAGGCTCTAAATCAAGTTCTATAATCAATTGATTGATAATTGGGTTCTATTGATAGGGACATCAATTTTTAATGGAACATAAGATGGTACAGGGGAAAAGTGTATAAAATTTGTATCTGGACAGCAAAATATTTGGGAAACTATTGGGGTTTAGAAGTGTCTGTCCACCCCGAATGAATTACCACCATTATTTATATTATATAATTTGACACAGAATGGGAAATAAAGGATGAGGAATAACTGGATTACCCTTGAAACAAGCTTGTATGGCTTGGATCAAGGTAGTCTGGATATCTAGACTCTCTAGTTTGTTACTGTCTCTAAGCATGTAATTTGGATTTTTAATTTAATTCAACAAAAAGATGCCTATAAAGTCAAATTTTTGGTGTATGCAAAAAAAATTATTTCGAGCCCTGCAAAAGTTAAAATCTGATTATTCAGAATCTACGAATTTTGAATCTTCCTCGATTTTAGTTCGTTCACAAGAATTATTGACATATTTTTTGCATCAAAATTACGATCAATACAATCTGCAGTTCACATTCTAAAACTATTCTTTTTTTTCATCTATTCATTAATAGAAAATCCATGAAACTCAAGTTCTTCCTTAGATCTGTCTGATATGGTAACTGACAAATATGTAAAAATAGATAAATTGCGTACAGTGTAGATTCATTCTACATTTCTGAAGACTACAACAACTTAGCTCTGGAAAGATCCTAAACTTTATACTTAATAATTTATGAAACTTCCCCAATTTGTTGCCATACAGGGTCTCAAAAAAATCTATACACACTTTATAATATCATATTTACTATACACTAATGCAGACATATACAGTATATGGTGTGCAGTGAAACAGGCGAGTATGAAAGTTAATTACACACATTATTCAGATCTAATTCATTTTTTTTCCAGAAAACAATTTCAAGTACACGTGGAAGGTTGGGTTGTTTTACCTCTAAACGGCACTTTTTTGCACATCATGGGCTAAATGGCCAGGTCACATGGACCCTGAAGGCTCAGAGAAGGTTGGGGGAGGGAACCCACTGCAACAGCTGTTGGGAGACAGATGGTAGCCTCCCATCAAGGCCATCCAGCATGTTCTTCAACATGCACAGGGTATGGCTCCCCTGTACAAGGGGCCATGGCTTAATGTCCCATCCAATGGATGGCAGTCTTTCCAAGCCCATCGGTGTTCCCTATTGACTGTGGGAAACACAATTTTGCAGAGATAAATCTCAATGCTGATCCAGCTGGGACTTGAACCTGGGAACTACAGATTATGAGCCTGGTGCGCTACCGACTGTATCAGTAACCAACCAGTTTACCGACCAATCAGTAAAGATAGTAAACTTTATTAAATCCAGAGCTCATAATTCACAACTATTTACAATTTTGTGTAATGAAATGGTTAGTGACCACAATAAGCTCCTTCTGCATACAGAAGTTAGATGGTTATCAGAGGAAGGGTTCAAATTCGACTCTTTGAGCTACATTCAGAGATACAGATCTTCCTAACACAATACAAATTTGAACTCTCTCATTGTTTTACTAATGAACTCTGGTGAGGACAATTAGCATATATGGCTGATATTTTTGGATGCCTGAACGAAATGAATTCCAGCTTACAAGGTCCAAATATAACAGCTTTTACTACAACATACAAAATAAAGGCAGCTGTCACTAAACTCGAATACATAATCAAGGATATAAGAAAGAACAAGATTGCTGTATTGTCCACAGTAGAAGAGTTTATCTTGTAAAATGAACTAACAGTGAATGAAATACTGATTGAAGATACAGAGAAACATTGCATGGGTCTTGTTAAGAATTTTCGTTCATACTTTCCCGAAAAATTTGAAAATGAAAGCTGGATAAGAGATCCCTTTTCATCCATTTTGGAAGCTGTGTTGGATAATTTTTCAGTTCAAGAGAGAGAACAGCTAATAGAAATTTCATGAGATGGAAATCTAATAAATGATTTTAAAAAAGACAGCTTGTGCAATTTTTGGTTAAAGAGCTGAATATGAAGTTATTTCAGACAAGGCAGTGAAATTTTTAATGTCCTTCAACACATCGTATTTGTGCAAAATTGGGTTTTCTACCATTGTTGGGCATTAAAAATAAATACAGGACACGATTACAACTTGAGCCCGACTTACATTTGAAGTTAATGAAGATAAAGCTCGATATATCGAAGATAGTTTCAATGAAACAAGCCCACCCATCACATTAGTATTGAATAAAAGTAAATAATAGTTTATGTACAATAATCAATACAATAAAACTATGATTTTTTTATAAGATTGTTTATTTTATCCTGTGCCTTCCCGTGGCAGAGTGGTTAGTGGGCTTGGCTACTGATCTAAGGGACCTGGGTTCAAGCCCCGGATAAGGCATGGATGTATGTGTTGTTTTTCTGCTGAGGTCCTGCCATCCTCACAGACTTTCTACTATGGCATATAAACTGACAGGCTCCTGTCAGACCTCTGTGGCAAGCAGCTGCTTGAGGGTTTTTTTTTGTCCTCTTGACCATAAATGCATACTCTTGGCTGTCCGAATTACGAAATATGCACATGGTGGTGCATGAATTTTTAGCAGTTTATTTAAGTGATACAACATTCCAAAACTTTGAGAACCCCTGTTCTAGAGGTTTAGTTGGTTCATTCTTTTTTGATGAGACAGTTACTGGTCCTGTATACCTCAACATGTTGCAGACAGCAACTGAGCCTGCAATTCAACAGTTATAAGGATACAGAGCCAGATCTAGGGGGGGGGGGGAGGGGGGCCATGTCCCTCCTTTCAGAATGTGAATAAGGAAAAAAGGATATTAAGCTTATTAATATTTCATTCATTTTTCAAAATTTTTTTTTAAACCAGTAAAATGAAGGGGGAAATATTATATTGCACTTTTTTTCTAGATCTGGGCCTGTATGGACATATATATTCAACAAGATGGAACACCCCTGCATTACCATCATGATGTCAGGAGCTACCTGGATGAAATGTTCCCAAATTGATGGACTGGGTGAAGAGGAAGTGTCAAGTATCCAGCACATTCACTAGACTTGACTTTTACTTGTAAGGATACCTGAAGAATGAAGTCTGTTGTAAAAAACCTGCAACACTTGAACACTTAAGGGAGGCAATTGAAGATATATGGAGAGCCATCCCAGC
This sequence comes from Ryuthela nishihirai, assembly GCA_038380435.1. Classification (NCBI taxonomy): domain Eukaryota; kingdom Metazoa; phylum Arthropoda; class Arachnida; order Araneae; family Heptathelidae; genus Ryuthela; species Ryuthela nishihirai. The sequence goes on along the minus strand of JAWZYU010000024.1, from coordinate 47,175,719 downwards.
ATACACATTAGGGCAAGTTTGTGAATCAGTTAGTTGATGAGTTCAGTGGTGCACAGATGTCAATGGTGAACAGTTTGAACACTTGGACTAATTAATAACTATTCATAAGCAACTGTTTCATTGCACACCATATACTGTATATGTTTGAATTAAACTACAGGGCATTTCAAAAAGGACGCAACCCTAAATATAAGAGAGTAGAACTTACACGCATGTACATTTTATGCCATAATATTAGTCAGTTGGCATTACTGTACTCAAGGTTAACAGCCTTTAGCAGTTGAAATGACCTTGTCATGCGCTAGTCTCACTCAAGCATTCATTCCTTTGTGTTGTGTCAGCTACGTCGTTTTCCAAAAACAAACATGTATTTATTGTTGAGACTTATTGTGCATACAAATCTTGCAGACGTGTAAGAGAGGAGTTCGAGTTGAAGTTTCCTCAGTCTGCAGTTCCCAAGAAGTTGACAATATCTCGTTTCTTTGATAATTTTCGTGACACTGGGTCTGTACAGGATTGAAAGAGCCCAGGCCGGCCATCATTGTCAACTGCCGAAGTTCTTGATGATGTGTCTTAGCGTTTAACTTGCTCACCCAGAAAATCTCTTAGAAAGTTATCATCACAGGTTGGATTGTCACCAGCTACTGTCTTCAAGGTTACAAAGAAGTTAAAATTTCATGCCTACCGCATTGATGTCGTTCATGAACTGAAAGAACCAGACCATGAAAAAGGTTTACGGTACTGTCATTGGTTTCATTCTTTTGTTGATGAAAATGGAATTGAGGTGTTGGACCGTGTTTTTTCAGTGACGAGGCTTGGTTTCACTTGGATGGGTATGCGAACCGTCAAAATAATCGAATATGGAGCAATGAAAATCCTCACACTTTTCACGAACGACCATTACATGCACGGAAAAATTGGTGTTTGATGTGCAATTTCTTGTTGTTGTGTGATAGGGCTTTTATTATTAATTATTTTAAAATAGTAAAGTTTATTGTGACCTCATCCAACAGTTTATTGCACTATTGGGTGTGAATGAATGAGAGTGTTGGTTTCAACAAGATGGTGTGACCACCCATACTGCAAATGACACAATGGTCATGTTGCAGGAATTTTTTGATGATCACTTGATTTCAAAAAATTTGGCTCCCAAGATCTTACTCCTCCAGATTTTTTCCTTTGGGATATCTCAATGTGTAGCATTTCAAAACAATCCTCACACACTTGAAGACTAACATTGAAAGAGAGATTTTAAACATAAGAAAACAAACATTACGAAAGGTGGCTGCAAATGTCATGAAACGGGTACGAACCTGCATTCAGGTTGCAGAAAATCACTTTCAATCTATTGTAAAGATAGATATATATGTCTGATTTGCATCTTTTGTCAAGTTTAAATAGAAAAATACAATATAGTGTTGCGTCCTTTTTGAAACACCCTGTATAATAAATATATTATAAAGTGTGTATACTTTTTTTAGACACCCTGTACATTGCTCTAAATCTAGCTGCCAGTGGCTTTGTTCTATGATTTTTACTGAGACTGTTTACAAAATATGCCTTTTAATGTGGTTTGATTTATAACTGGTTATGATGTCTAAGTTATCAAAAATGAAAAAGAGCGTCTCCAATGAAAAGACCATAAAAAAAATAGAACAAATATGAAATTATGTTACTTGGCACTGACATGTAAAAAATAGTTTATAACAATAGCTTAACAAATACAATTGGGAAACTTTTAGAGAATTATGCGGAAAAAAACAATTCACGAATTTTTTATTAAGCTCTTTTAACATGGTATAATTGCATCTGTGTGTTAAAGACTTTGAAATTCAACAGTAATTAATTTCCAGCAACAATTTAATAATTATTCTAAAATAATAAACAGGAAATTGCATGTTTGTTATCAAAAAACTATATTAAAGTCATGCTTAAGTATTAAAACATTTATAGGAAAAAACAGTAAAAAAAAAGCTTTAAAAAACTTGTGAAAGATTTCTAGTCCTTAATGATCTATCAGTCACAAATCAAACTGGTATAGGATATAAGAGTATCCCTATTTGTTATTGAATACAAGGGAAATTTCATTTCCTCAATGGCTTATTTCAAGTTGCACAGATGATGCAACCAAAATTAAACAGCGAAATCTTCTTAAAACAGAAGCCATTATAATGAACTGCCATTAAAAGCAATATGCATAACCTATTCTCTAGAACTTTGATGTTGTGCTAAAATTTAAAAAATGTACTAAAACTATAACAACTCATTTTGACAGCAAAACGAACTTAAACTATCTTACAACACTTGAAAATAAGACAATAAAGCATCCAACAAAGCTATAAATGATAATGTAAATGCATACATTCACAACAATTTTCATCCTCATTAAGTTTTCCAAGTAACACAGAGTAGAAAAGTTCCTTTGGCCAACCTTTTTTTTCTGAACTTAAAAATAAAGTATACCTTTTCCTACTAGGTTACTTATAATAGTATTATCTCACATTCATTATAATGGATCTCACTGTATTAATTTCAGAAGCAATATATTTATTTAATCTTAACATCTCTCCCATGTTTTACAGCTATAGCATCAGAATCACTGTAACCTATTTTATGATTTTTTCCTTAAAAATTAAAGAATATATTTAAAAATTAAAGATAGACCCTGTCAACCTCCAATGTCATGCAGCTGTCCAAAAAGTTTTCATATAAATTTTTGAAAGACTAATAATCAAGAGCTAAGATGCATAATGCCTAGTGGTTGTAAATGATGGAATTAGCATCAGACACCAATATTCTTTTGGCTTGGAAACACAAATTTTTACAAAACTTTTCAACACAACAGGACTACATGAATGCATAAAACATCTGCCACAATTCTTTCTCCATAAACGAGATTCCTCGAGAAGTTTCAGTGAAACTATAATGTGTCCAACACTAATACTGATACCCAGTTTTTATTCACAGTTAATGGCATTCCTAGTACCTGAGCTTCAAAAAGTCATCTGGTATGAGACTCGTAATGCTTACGAAGGACACTTTTGAGGGCAAAGCTTTTTTGACAGATGGTACAGACATGTACTCTGTCTCTAATGTGTAAAAATAAATGTTGCCGAAGAGTACATTTATAGGAAAACCCCTTGTAGCAAATTTTGCACGTATAAGGTCGTTCTTTATTATGTGTCAATAAATGTTCACTAAGTTTCTTTTCATTTAAGAACACTCTATTACAAATTCTGCAGATTGTACTCACAGATTGTGTATTATGAGTTAACAAATGAACATTCAGCAGCTGCTTATTTGCAAATACCATATTACAAATTTTGCAAACTCGAGAGGCATGGTCATAATTCGCCACAACACTTTTTGATAGCTGATTATGCTGCGTAAATCCATTTGGGATGTTAGAAACAGAAGCATTTCGATTCTGAATGATAAATGGTTTAAAGTTGTTTTTTTTGCCACTAACTGAAGTATCAATGCTGGTAATCAAAGAACGGCCCTGAAATGTTAGAAAAGGCTTTGATTTCTCACTTTCTTCTTCAGAATCATCACTACTAAGTATTTCACAAACTTCAGGGCTTGGTGGACGGCAAGAAATTTTATTATTGAGGCCAACTGCTGTGGAAGAGCGTTTAACATCACTGCTACTACAAACTTCTGGTAAACGAAGTATTTCTTTGGTGGATGTCGGCAATTGACTATCAATGTCACTCTTTTCTGATTCTTTACCACTATCACCACCAAATGAACAATCCTCAGTATGTGTTAATAAATGGTTTGCAAGCTCACTGTCTGTTGCAAATTCTTGTCTACAAATACAACAAACTTGTATTGAAGAGCTATTTAGCTGTTCTGTTGACTGAAGCGACATTTTTGCAAGTCTTTCACACAAATCCTGAAGGGGAAACAATCTTCTTATCAATTCTAAGAAGTATGATGCAACTCTTTTTTGTTCAGATTCTCAGATTTTAATTTACAGTGGTGTTTAAATATCAGTTAAATAACTAGTGAATGAACTCAATCATTGATATGTTATTCTCACAAAACCAAGTGTGCAGTGGCCTTTAATATTAACAGAAACATATGGTCTGAGTGCTGTTAAAATTCTTAATAAGAATATCTTTATAACATCTCAGAGTGAACAATGTCCACAAAATATTTTGGTGTTATTTCAAATTACTTCATATGAAAAATAATTATTGTATAGGAGGGGATGACTTGGATTGAATAAAATAAGCAGATATTAATTTTTATATTGCACCTTTATAATCACTTACTTCTTAACACTTTAAAATGATTAAAACTTTAACAAAACTTGAATACATTAAGCATCATTCATTAAAAATGCAAGTGTTTTTGTGAGTCATATGTATAAAAAAATGCTACTGTACAATTCAATTTTCCAGATCATTCACAAGAATTGAAACAATCTGAACTTCATAGATGGCTGAAAAGTAGCTATTGATTAAAGCTGAACCATATTGCCAAATATTTGCTTTCACATAAAATTATTTTTCCATCACAATTTTTTTTTCTTTAATTGAAATCACTCCAATAATTTTCGAAATGATAACTACACTTGATAGATTGTGGAGCAAAAAATTAATATGCTGAATTTCATTTTTATTCCTGCATAGTACTTGACAGATAATACTGGTAAGTTTCCAGTTACACAATGCTGGATAATGCCAAGAAATATTACCAATATGATAAAAATGAAGTAGATATTTTCTGTAAGTTGAGAATAAAGTCAAAAGTGAGTGAAATGAAAACAGTGAACTTGAATAATTTTACTGATATTTAAATATGGTTAAGATACTAGCCAATAAATATGGTTAAGATACCAGCTTTCTATAATCATGACAAAACATTCATGCAGTCGGTATAAAATTAAAAGATTCAGCAGCACAGTGCAATAGTCTGCAGTTGGTTGCTTTTCAATTAGGATTATAACACCTTTATACTGAATTCCTAATGTTTCAGCATTAAAGTCAATGTCTTCAGTGTCATATTTCTGTCTCTGTGACAATAATGAGGGTTTTAGTTTTCCTTTAAGATTCTTAAAAAGTGGCAAAATTTCTTTTAATGGCAGTATATATATAAGCCAAAATACTTCACAAGATATGCTGCTTAAAAATGTTCTCGGAAAAATAATGGTGGAGAACACTGTGTAGATGAGCAGTAATTGCATCAATCATCGTTGACAGAGTGAGTAACTTCTAGACTTGCTAATGCACTCATGTTAGTTAAAACTAATGAGTCAGGTCTCTGTTCTCAGCTTCAACACTTCCTAAGCAGTGAAGAACCTAAAAAAGAGAAGTCTCTGAAAATATTCATTTTAGCAATGCATAAAAATATGCCATTAACAAGAAACCACAATGCCACTAAGGCAAAAATTAATATTTATGCATTAATATTTTGTTTAGAATGAATTTTGTAGTTTGGGTAACTAGAATTTTGTTAATTATATTTAAATGTTAATTTCCACTATTTACACCTTTTTTGCTCACTTTTTTTTAAGACACATGCAAAATTTCATGATACAAATAAGAGTGAACTTTCTGACATTTAATGCTTCTATGATTAAAGTAATTAATTAGTAATTACAATATATTAAGCTTATACAGTTATTTGTGGTCAGTGTGCTTATAATATGGTTCAGAGAGCTGAAGAAAAGAATGAAGAAGACAAATCTCAGTTGACAGACAAATCAAGACAGTTGACAGACAAATCAAGACAGTTGGCAGACAAATCAATCTCAGTTGACAGACAAATCAAGTTGACAAATCTCTGAGAAAGATTTGTCAACCTTATGTGTGACTATTTTTTGTGGATCTGGTAGACCTCAGTGGAATGTGATGTGTGATTTATTAATATTGTGGGCTGATTCTCTCTTATTAGAAAACTACTGTACCATATACTATAAAAAATCATCTATTTCCATAAACAATTTGAGGTGAAATTTTTTAACTCTTTTCGAACAGATAGTTCTTAAAGCACACAAGAAGTGGATACAATCTTACAGATCTATCTATGCATTACTAGGAACAGTGTGAGTTGCAGACAGACATATAGCAAGGTTCATAAGGGGCCAGGTGAAATGCATTACAGAAGTACATTTTACCCTTTGAAAATGCAATGAAGCATTTGAAAATAAAATATAAATATATTACAGAGATGACAAAATTTTACCCTATATAAAAGGACCCCTTGAGGTTCAAAGACCATGCCAGTGGCTCCTTTTTGCTATATAGTATACCCTTGGTTGCAGATATATCCTACTACTATTTGGGAAGGGTATGACAATTAAAAAAAAGTAGGGTAAAGAATCAGAAAACAGGAAAATCACTTAATTAAACTTAATGGTGGGAAAATATGGCCCAGATAGCATTTTGGTTATAAATTAATATTGTTTCCCCTCCTCCCTCAGAAAAAAAACGATGCACAAATTTTTGATTGATATGGCATTCTGCTGACAAAACTTATCCCATTGCACTTACTAATAAAAAATTTCTGTTTTGTTGAGATGAAAAGAGAAAGATTCCATAATTATTTTATCTTTATACACTATTCCAAACAAGATATTTTTTCTTTATATGTTCAATAGATTTTGTCCTCAAATATTCTCCTATTGATTTATCCAACATCAAAACTCTTTCTATAGTTCATGATTTGCACAGCATATTGTTTATTTACCTATGTGTTACTCAAGCTTAAATGAACACTTTATTAATACATTTGCTTTTATATGGTTCACATTGCCTTAATGCATAAACCAATGGTATTGAACACTACACGAAAGCTATTTAAGCTGAATAAATTTTCATTATTTTTAAAGCTGAGTTTACACCATTAAAACACCAATGCATCATCAACTTCCATCTGTGTCATCCATCAACATACCCACAATTTTGAAATAATGCTAACTACTTGCAGCACTTTTTATCTACAATGATATGTTGGGTTGTTTTATCTCTGAGTGGCACTTTTTTTTTTTTTGCACACATGGGCTAAATGGCCAGTCATCCTTGTGATCTGGCCATTTAGCCCATTGTGTTATGGTTACCCTGAAGATTCAGAGAAGGTTGGGGGAAGGGACTCACTGGACAGCTATTGGGAGACAGATGGAAGCCACCCATCAAATCCATCTACCGTGTTCTTTAACATGCACAGGGCATGGCTCTCCCACATGTGGGACCATGGCTTAATGCCTCATCTGATGGATGGCAGTCTTTCCAAGCTCATCGGTGTCCTCTACTGATTGTGGGCATGGCAAGGAGTTTTTGTGGAGATAAATCTCAATGCTGGCCCATCTAGGAACTGCAGATTATGAGCTTGGTGCACTACCAATTGAGTCACCTCACTACAATGATGCAGTAGCTCATTATAGCAACATCACAGTTAATTTCGAGCTAGTGTTTAAATGAAAACCTTTCTGATTGCAGCTTTGATTATATCACTTAAATAAATGTGGCATTTTTTTCCCTACATACACACAAAAAAATTTATTATACATGATCCTGAATCCCATATACAATACATGTCATGTAAACTAATACACTATATTCAAGCATTAAAAACAATAGAATGCGAACTACAATCACATGAATGACTGCCACATATGGCTGAAATGTGCATGTTATGTGTTTTGCAATTATGAATTTGGTGTGTATGTAGTAAATAAAAAAAAATCAAATTACCCTTGAAACAGCTGCTTGTCATAGAAGTTTGACAGGTGCCTGTAAGTTTAATACACCATAGAAAAGATCTGTGAGGAAGGTTGGGCCTAGCTTTATTAAATCTGTGACATTACAAGAAAATGTGAATTTCTTGTACAAGTGGCACTCAACTACTTAGAAGCACATAGAACTGTGTGTTCTTGCTATCAGTTAAATTATTGTCTTATTTCATTAAAGTTGTTCTTCATGTTATATTTCTGTTTCAAGTATTTTCGATTTTTATGTTAAAAAACAGGGAAAAAATATCCCTCAAGCATCTGTTTCCCACAGAGGTCTGATAGCAACCTGTCTGTATATTTTATTATGTATAATATATTACTGTATATAATATAAGGCATCTTAGAGAAGTATATGAAGAAGGCAAGACCTTACTTAGCCAAAAAAACAACAGAAGGCAACGATTCAAACCTTACCTGGGGTTCTAACCCAGGATGCTTTCATCTGCAGCCAAGTAAAGTAACCATTCAATTCATTCATTGTATTTTTCAGATTCTTAAGTTGATAAATAATCACTTTTATCATTGATAATAGTGTAGGTAAAGTTGTTTCAAAAGTTTGGTTATTATTATAATAAAATATTCATTATAAACACAAACTCAGCAGAAAACTCCAATGCCCTTTGGAATAGTTGCATGATCCAACTTCCACTAATGTACCTTATCTGTCATCCCACATGAGTTGCCAATGATAATTTATATCTTATTCAAGAGAAAATGAAATTGAAGCATGTTGAATGATTATACATGTATGTATAGTAGAAACTAGCTTCATTAACACTAGCTCGAATTTAATTGTGATGTTGCTATAATGAGCTACTATACATTTATGTTACATGAATTGGCAACATGTGCAGGAGAACAGATAGGTCACATTAATGGAAGGATAACCAATTCTAGTTTAGTGGTTAGAACACTCTAGCATGAATCTGGAAAGAGATGGGTTCAAGTCCCACAAATAAAAAAATAAAAATAAATAAATACCCCCTCAAACAGCTGCTTGCCACAGAGGTCTAACAGGAGCCTGTCAATTTATATGCTAGAGTAGAAGGTCTGAGAGGATTGCAGGAACTTTAGCAGAAAAATGACACATACATTGATGCCTTACCCGGGGCTCGAACCCAGGTCCCTTAGATCAGTAGCCAATGCGCTAACCAGTAAACTAATTTTTTCTACAAAATTATTTACTGCTTTATTTACTGCTGTGTGAACAGTAAACAAGCCATCTTGTGGCTGTGTGGTTAGTGTGCTTGGCTATTGATCTATGGGACCTGGGTTCAAGCCCTAAGGCATGGATGTGTGCGTTGTTTTTCTGCTGAGGTCCCGACATCCTCACACTGTCTACTATGGCATATAAACTGACAGGCTTCTGTCAGACCTCTGTGGCAAACAGCTGCTTGAGGGGGTATTTTTTTTAACAGTAAACTCTGTGCATTTACTATTAATTTTTTAATTTGATATATTAATATTTCTGTATATATATATACACAGACACACATTGGTTTCCATAAATTAATGAAAACTCAGAAAAATCATGATAAACAAAAAATTATATGAATGATTTTAATGAAATTTGATGAAAACATGAATTACAATGCTGGTTTCCAAGTGGCATAAAATATTTTACACTAAAAACATTTTTCATCAAAAAATAACACAGGAACTTGTCCAAAAATGAGGTATCAGAATGCAATGGGCAAAGTTCTTTAATAAGGATTGTGGTCACCCCTTACAGCAATGTTCCATGCTGTTTATGATGTTCTGAATCAGTTCAGTAGGTCATTCCTACAAAATCACTATTTCGAATTTCTTTATTCACATTTACAACACAAAATAACGACACACTCCAAAACACCCGTTTTTATGATGCTTTCCAATTATGCAAATTGATGCAACCTAGATTAATTTGCATACAATATGCTGACTTGGCATTACTTTACTGGTTACAGGAACTTTGCATACAATATGCTGACACGGCATTACTTTACTTTTTACATGAACAAGTTTGGTGAGGATCGCACAATTTTTTTGGCAAATTATCATAATTTTTCTCATTTTTCCTTAATCTATGGAAACCAATGTATATAGCAAATAGTACTGATGCTATTAATAGGTTGTAGAGTTTGAGATTATGTAAATTGGTGTGTTTTGGATATTAATTGGTGTGTTTGGATTATTAATCTATGGAAACCAATGTAATCCATGCTGTTTATGATGTTCTGAATCAGTTCAGTAGGTCATTCCTACAAAATCACTATTTCGAATTTCTTTATTCACATTTACAACACAAAATAACGACACACTCCAAAACACCCGTTTTTATGATGCTTTCCAATTATGCAAATTGATGCAACCTAGATTAATTTGCATACAATATGCTGACTTGGCATTACTTTACTGGTTACAGGAACTTTGCATACAATATGCTGACACGGCATTACTTTACTTTTTACATGAACAAGTTTGGTGAGGATCGCACAATTTTTTTGGCAAATTATCATAATTTTTCTCATTTTTCCTTAATCTATGGAAACCAATGTATATAGCAAATAGTACTGATGCTATTAATAGGTTGTAGAGTTTGAGATTATGTAAATTGGTGTGTTTTGGATATTAAATCTTAGATCAGAAAGAGGCTTTTGGTAAATAAAATTACGTGTGGTATTTTAGTAATAATATTATATTTTAGTAAGGGATTCTTTTATCGTGAGATACCACTGTTGCAATGTTAAGTCCATGGAGTTGCGAGTACAGTGAGTCAGTAGAGGCATAGGGTTATGACGAACATCACATTGTGGCATATAAAATAGAATTAGGTGGTAGTTTTGTTTGTTTTTGTTTGTTTTACCTCTGAGCGGCACTTTTTTGCACACCATGGGCTAAATGGCCAGGTCACATGGACCCCGAAGGCTCAGAGAAGGTTGGGGGAGGGGTCCCACTGGAACAGCTGTTGGGAGACAGATGGTAGCCTCCCGTCAAGGCCATCCAGCGTGTTCTTTAACGTGCACAGAGTATGGCTCTCCTGCACACGGGGCCACGGCTTAACGCCCCATCCGACAGACGGCGGCCTTTCCAAGCCCATCGGTGTCCCCTACTGACCGTGGGCAGGGCAGGGAATTTTGCGGAGATAAATCTCAACGCTGACCCAGCTGGGACTCGAACCTGGGAACTACAGATTACGAGCCTGGCGCGCTACCGACTGAGCCATCCCCGCCTCAATTTGGGTGGTAGAGATTGGGTGTATTAACCCTTCCCATGCCCAGGTTGCATATGCACATTGACAGAATCTGAAATGAGATGCCAAGGAAGTCTGTGTGGGTCAGATCAGAGGTACGTTGTTTAAAATTTTGCGAGTTTTTATGATTGCTTTTTACTCTTATTTTGTTTTTGGGATATTTTACAAATTTTCTGCAAATTTATTTATTTTCTGTTAGGCAGTTGTCGGGATAGAATTTTAATTTTATGGCTATGAAGAAAACCAACATTTTCTGGGGGAAAAAATGACTGCATTAATTGCCCTTTCTAAATAATTACCTACTAAAGTTTGAAAGAAGGAAGAATTTGTGCAGCATTTACAATTTATTTATTTGCAATTTGTCCCCAATGAGATTATTTTAGGGTTTTTAATATAGATCGATGATGCATTGTTTATAATTTTCTTGCTTTTTGAAATTGTCTGATAAGATTATTTATTACCAGGGCTTTTTATAATGTGAATAGATTATCCTTTGTTTGTGATTTTCTGCTTTTTGAGATTTGTTTTTGACAAGTCAGAGTCCATTTTTGGAGCTGGAGATTGTGACTCCACTGTGAGGAAGTGGGGTACTGATGATCAGAACTGTAAAATGCATTTCTGCATAAAGCAAAATTTGCATGATTTCTAATTATTTTTATTTAAAATTTCTCTTAATTTAATTTATGCCATTTTTTTTTCCTTTTTACTTGTCACATTCTCAAATGCATACCATGGTGTTTGTAACTGTACTATAAAGATGATTCTGATATCATTCCAGCCCATTTTTTTTTACATAGCAGTTTCAGATTCTATTTGTTTGGAAAAGTAGAATAGTCACAAATTGCTTGGGTAATTCTCCTGAAGCCACTTAAGATGCTTGTTTAGCATACTTAAAATGCTTTCAACTGATATTTTGTTTTCTACCTTTAACACGACCAGTCAAGAAGAATGTATTAACCTATTTGTTTTAAATTGAGTCGAGTTTGTATTTTTTGCTTATGTTTTTATTTTGGTAATTATTTAGAAAGCAGTTCTGATTCCAGCATTTTGGTTTTTTTTCACCCTGAAAATAGTTCCTCAAAGTAATTCAATTTCCCCCCTATCTAAGAAACCAAAATACAATCCCAACAACTGGCATATAAAAACACGATCGTTTTTTACACTAAAAAAAAACAAGCACAAAAACACCCAAAGACATAAACAAAAACATTCCAAATCATATTTTAACTGACATTCTGCACTCAAAAAGGACAAACAATGAACTGACATTCTGCACTTGAAGAGTCATAGGGGTTAAATAACCAAATGAGCTAAAACAAGCATAAAAATGCCCAAAATTGTAAATGAATCACAGTTCCACACTCAAAAAATCACCCCCAGGGATTGAATAACCAATACATAAAAAAAAAAGACACCAAAAAGCATATATCTAACCTAAAACCCCCACATAACCTAAAACCATCCATGACCAAATCACATTTCCTTTTCTGAACACATAAACCACTATCCTCAATTAATAAACACTTCACTAAATTATCAGCATTATTATTCTACTTATACCCACAACAAAATTTTCAAACTCACCTCTATTTCTCTCCATTCACACAGCTACCACCACACTCCAAAAAATTACAATTATCTGTCAAATTTCCCACAATGCCCTATGAATTAATACAATTCCACTAGATACTGGAACTACACTTATTCGTGATATTAACACAGCACTCCCTCCTACTACCAAATTCTATTCATATGTCACAATACGATGTTCTGTCATATTCCTACTCCTCTACTGACTCACTCTACTTGCAACTCCATACTTAATATTATGACAACAGTAGTAACCCGTGATAAAAGAATCCCTTACAAATACGATTCTCATTCCATATCGTAATTTTAATTTCAAAAAGCCCCTTTATGATCTAAGTTTAGATATCCAAAATACACCAATTTACCATGATTTCAAACCCCTCAATTATCTCAGTACCATTTGCTAAATATCTAACTTTATTTTCTACCTGTATTTTTGTCTAACCATTAAAAGTTATGTATTCTTTAACTGTGTGTTATGTAATGTAAAACTCAGGTTCCCCTGAGGTCAGATAACTTTGCTGCAATGATACCAATTCAATTTTCTGAATAAATCACCTGCTGCATTAAGAAAAAAAATCAAAACAAATGATTTGCTATCTTTTGGGGCTTTTTAAATTGTGGCTGGTATATAATTGTTGAAATAAATGCTAACCATGAAAACATACAAAATGAAGGCCATGAAAATATGTAAAATGGGCTTCAATATGCAGCTTCTTAAGTGTGTTTGTTTTCTGTACAGTTGTATTGATTTTAACATTTCTAAGAAACAGCATGCAGTATTATATTTAAAAAAATTCAGAATAATATACCTTATTTCCTGTTGTTTTTTCATGCCACAGGTGAATAGCCATTAAATAAAATAATGCCCATTAGAGTGTATCATTTGAAACATTTTCCAATAATTACTAAGAAATTAAGAATTTTTAGCAAGTATTGCCACATAATAGTTATTTAAGCAGCATTAGCTGCTTAAATATTTTGAAAAATTTTTAACGTGTTTTAAGCAACCGAGTAACAATTCAGGAGAACTACCATTGCTTGTGCTCACCATGCTTACTATTTACAAATATTATCTTATATCAAAAACTGTGCACAACCCTGTGGTAATGGCATTGGTACTGTCAAAATGGTTTCGATGAGGATCTAAAGTTTTGCACCTTACATAGTAGCAATATTATACTGGTACTTTACTATTATCTAACTGGCTGCACTTCAGCTAAAGATGATAACAAGCAAAAGCAGAGTTCTAAACTAAGGTTAGATCATAAACAATGTTCAGGGATACAAAATGCATTTTCCTGCATAATTTTTAAAACGACTGGTGGTAAAAGAATAACATTGTACACCAGCAACATCTTGAAAATATGGACGTAATTTACTACATTTCATACAAGGACAAACATTAATATAGCTGCAAAAACAAGACATAAAAATGATTTTGATATTAACGTACGATCATAAATCACTAGGACTAATTTCAAGTGAATGCAAAGAGAAGTCAACATGTTTCCTACCTTCGGTTTCGCTTCAGATCCATGGGTTACACTTTTAGTTTCTTTTTCTGGAGGAGTCCGCTTACCTTTGGGTTTAGGTTTTGGCTTAGATATTACAGATGTCTCATTTACTGGCATTTTTAAATCGTTTTAAAAAACATAGTTACTACCATCAGCCATATTGGATCAATATTTTTGTGCGTCACTTTAGTAAAGTGATGCCAGATTACAAAGCAAAGGTTTAGCTAGCTGACTTTCATTTAAACGCGGCCGAGAAAAATAGCCATCGTGGGCTTGCAACGGAAAAATCATTGAAGTAGACTACATTTATGGCATTCGTTTGCCTTTCAAACTCAGTTTTAATGTGAAAAAAATGAATAAAAGTTGGAACAAAAGTAGTGATTTTAATCTTATATTTTCAGTCCTTAACTGAATGGTTTTCTTTGAAGTAGGAAAAGAATAAGATTTGTATAATGTCTAATATAAGCACACTGCTCGTCAAGGTTACAACATAGATCACCAAAATGTAAAAATAAACAATTAGACATAAATAAAAGTTTTTTGCATATCTTCTTAGTTTAATGTACAGTTTGGAAAAATTAGCATATAAATTCTTTATAAGGTTGCTGAAAGACACAGAATATGCAAAACATATCTCCTCTAAATGCAGTCTTTCGTAGACTATCATTTGAAATGAAACATTACATTATCATTACATTGGAATAAGCGACTGCTTAATTCCTCAAAGAAAACATTTAGATGACTCAAAACGGTAGAGAGTTGTTGGACGTTGATCAAATAATCACGGAGGTCGTCGTATTCTTTGGTAACCAACAATCTGTTATCTCAAGGCAATAGCAATAATTCAAAAAAAACCGAAGTGTTATCGAAAGACCTATTCAAGAACGCCAGGGATGATGTTGCAGTCTTTCCCAAGCCATATCTGTTCATCGTTGTTATGGTTACTTAGGCAGTATGGGAGCTGATATCAATGGCCCTTTAGGAACGTACGAAAAAGTTTATTCTCCAGAATGACACTCTTAACTAATGAATTATTTAGTAATTTTGATCCCTTTTAGCAGCTTGTGAATTCACCTCTGGGATACTGAGGGCATGAAGTGTTTTCCATCCTGAAAAAGAGAATGGTGACCAAACCCGTTAATCTCTTCGGGAATGCAGAAATGACTGTTTGTTGAAATAGGAAAAAAATTGCAAATTCCTTATAGTGGCCCATGGCTCCCTCCTTATGATCGCCACTGACTGACATTGTTCTGCATCAAAACAACCTACTTACCCAAAGTCCTGGAAGCTTTTTTCCCATGTCTGCCTTCTAATGCCCACAGTTCCGCTATATCATTGCAAGTTGATGGTGTCATCACGGCCCAAAAAGCTCAATCGACAGCAGACCTTGAGAGCCAAATAAAATATGCGGCATACCGAATATTGTTTAACTTTGGATGCTTCCATACTAAGTTTATCTGGAATCCACACAGAATCTATCAGTATGAGCCAATATTTGCCGTTGATTCTAGTGTTAAGTTCATATGTTTACAGTTCCTGTATGTGAGAGCACAAAAATCGATCATTTCATTACCCAGATACAATGGTTGTCGGTTTTTCATTTGAACAATTCATATAAATACTCAAGTCTCTTTTCGCTAATCGTTGCTAGCTGATCGGGTGATGGAATGATGCCCATACATAGGCGCTTATGCAGGTGGTGTGCTTACGGTTTTAAAGCCCCTTCCCCCTTTAAAATATTTGAAAGTTATAAATTGGAAGATTGTAAAATCAACACAAGTGCGGTTCAAAAGTTTGAGGAAACTGCAATGCTCACTGATATTGAGCAAAATGATACTCAAGAGGTTGCAGCTTGTTAGGATTTAGAAATGGGGAAAGACCTATCTCTTATCAATCTGCAACCACGAAAGAGTAAACATGAAATAAGACACTAATCAGTAAGAGATGAAACTACTGATGAATTTGTGAAATTTTTGTTTTCTGCGCCACCAGCACAAATAACAATGCTTTCAACAAGGATCCTCTCGGAATTTCGGAAATTTTCATTCGGATCCATTCGGAATCACTTGGAATCGACTTCGGCTTGAGTTTTGACAAGTGTTTTGGTCGGTGATTTCACGACCTCTTTCACTAGGCGATGAAACAGGAGTGTACGAGGATGCTCTTTGTGGCGATGCGGTGGGTGATGGCAGAGGATAGAGATGGCATTCTTTGCATTGCTTTCTTGAAGAACATTTGAATAGAACTTGATAAACATGGTGTTACTTTTCGCGCTGTAGTGTCTCGAACATCTCTTTAAAAGGGAAGTTCTTAACTTCCATTAAGAGTTTTTCTTGCCGAGTGATCTTTAAACTTCTTTCTATGAAAGTATCGTGCTCCTGCACCTTGTCAGTTAGCTGCTTAAGGAATTGAAAGATTTCTCTGAACTTATGAAGATTCGATAATGCCTGCTCGATCTTTTCTTCTTCTAATTCGTATTCCTCTACACTCTCTACAAGTCCTCGATGATTTCTTTCTCTTGTTCGTCCCCATCACATTTCAATAAGTCTTCTATCTCGTCCTCTTCCATGTAATTGATTCCTTCGCTGCCTACCCGACAAGTAATGTTAAGAATCCTTTGGGGGTCAGTAGCACATGAAAGGGGTCTCATACTTTGTTATTCTACTCTATCACCCTTCTTTGAATATAAAGTAATTTTTAAGACCATTTAATAGTCTTAATAACAAATAAGAGGAAAATAATTCATAGGCCAGCAGCCGGCATAGATTTATCAATTCATAAGATTTTTAACTTAATTTTACATTTTACTAATCAGCAGTTTTCATAAGTTTGAAAAAGTATTTTTATTTAAAATCATACTCGGTCTTACCAGTCAAGTCACTCCTTATCTTGTTTGGGGTCTGGGATCTGGGCCTCATTTAATCTGGCTGAGGTTTAGATTGGGTTGTTTTTAGCTCTGAGCAGCAGTTTTTTTTCACACAATGTGTTAAATAGCCAGGCCACAAGGATTCCGAGGGCTCACACAGGGATGAGTGGAGGGGACCCATTGGACAGCTGTTAGGAGACATGGCAGCTTCCCATCATGGCCATCCAACGTGTTCTTTAATGTGCCCATGGCATGACTACCACACATGGGGCCACCGATTTACATCCAATCTAACACGTAACCACCTTTACACAATTGGTGCAATTGCGATTGGTGTTCCCTGTTGGCTGGAGGCCAGGGTGGGGGTTTCGCAGAGGTAAATCTCAACGCTGGCAAAGGTGGAACTTCAACCTTGGAGCTGCAGATTACGAACATGGCATGGTACCGAGAGAGCCACCCTACCCCTCTAGCTGAGGATGAATCCCATGTAGTAAATATACACTGCAGAAAATAAAAAATGCAATACTTGTAAGAAGTTATGCAAATGTGACGAAATTTTGGGAGGTGGTAGTATATGCAAATGCACGGAAATGATTAGGTTTGCAGGACAATCGAAATGATTGGAAAGGCACGAGCTGCCGTCACAGGTGTGGAGCAGTCAAACACAGATAAAGGCAACCAAAGCTCCCTGGTTGACAAAACATTGTGGAAATTGTTCTAAACCTCTAAAGATGCCCTTATGCAGACATCGACAACCTTTCCAACATTTAACAGACTTTAAGCATGAAAGAATCATCGTCCTTAGGGAAGCTGGTTTGTCGTACAAGATGTGGCCAACCTTGTTGGCTGCAATCTCAGCACCATCGTACACATATGGCGCCAGTGGTTCAAGAAGGATCCAGCACACGCCAACAAGGGTCAGGAAGTCGACGTGTGACCACAGAGCGACAGGACCGCCATTTGCGATGCATCGCATTGCATGACAGATTCGCGACTACAACGCAACTGCTGTAAAGGGACTGGCAATAGGTAACATATCGAATACCTACCAGGAGGACGGTAAACAACAGGCTTTTACAGTTTTCATTGTGAGCCTATCGTTCAGCACTTCATTTGCTCCTCACATCTGCTCACATGTAAGCACGTTTTCAGTGGTGTTGCCTCAGACAGAGTTGTGTTGTTTGGGTTGTTTTACCTCTGAGCGGCACTTTTTTGCACACCATGGCTAAATGGCCAGGTCACATGGACCCCGAAGGCTCAGAGAAGGTTGGGAGAGGGGACCCACTGGAACAACTGTTGTGAGACAGATGGTAGCCTCCCGTCAAGGCCATCCAGCGTGTTCTTTAACGTGCACAGGGTATGGCTCTCCCACACACTTTACCACGGCTTAACGTCCCATCCGACAGGCGGCGCCTTTCCAAGCCCATCGGTGTCCCCTACTGACTGTGGGCAGGGCGGGGAATTTTGCGGAGATAAATCTCAACGCTGACCCAGCTGGGACTCGAACCTGTGAACTACAGATTGCGAGCCTGGCGCGCTACCGACTGAGCCACCCCCATCCCGCCTCAGACAGAACTGGAATGAACAAGAGTGGAGTACCATGGTGTTTAGTGACGAGTCTCATTTTTGTCTTGGTCAGCACAACAGTAGACAACGCATTCACTGTCATCCAGGGGAAAGGAACGCCATCCAGTGCGTGTAACATCGTCCCATAGCTCCAGCACCTGATGTCTTGGTGAGGGATGCCATTAGTTGGACATCACGGTCAGAACTGGTCATCATAAGGGGATCTCTAACTGCCCAACGATATGTTGCCAACATTTTGCAGCCAGTAGCTGTCCTATTTGTTCACCAGCATGGAATCTTTTACACTGGTCCCCACACAGCACACATTATTCTGCACTATCTACATGAGCAAAATGTTCAGGTACTAATAGGGTCAGCACGCTCGCTGGACCTTTCACCTACTGAAAACGTTTGGGACATGATGGGCCAACAACACCCAAGAGGTGCGCCAACATTCAGTGACAAATTCAGTGACATTTTAGTGACTGAATTGATTCAGTGACTGAAAGTGTGACTGTGAGTGACTGTGAGTGATTTCAGTTACTGAATAATTCAGTGACATTTCAGTGACAACAAAATTGTCACTGAAATGAAACAGCGACATCATTCTATTTGCCGTTCTGTTCTTCAGGAGGACATTATAGAGGACATTATAGAGGACATTATAGAGCTGCAGAATAACCTTCCCCGCCATGTTCATGAATGCATTGCTGCACGGGGTTCAACATCATACTAATTATACCACTTAATCAGGTAGGTAAAGTGGTAATTTTGCATTTTTTTTTTGATAATGTAATCAATCACATATCTCAGTGTATGCGAACAGCTGCGTGCGTTTCAATAAAATGGCATTAATCTTTCCAGGTGTTACAATTTTTTTTTCCTGTAATGTATATATATATAGGGAGAACCAAAAGCCACTAATACAGTTGCACATTTTTGACACAAAAGCCACTATACAGTTGCACATTTTGACACAACGAAAACTGAATAAAAAAATAAAATAATTAAATTTTGTTGACTGGAAAGATGAACTGAACACATTCTTTCACAAAATGAAGGAAATTTACCTTGCCTGTGCATTCCCACTGAAATTAACCACTTTTAAACGCAGAGTCGGACTTGGGGGGGGGGGGGGGGGAGTTGGAAAAGCACCCTACCTTTTGAGAAAATTAGCAACTGGTAGTTAGAACGGAGGCGAGAATAATATTAAGGATATTCATATATATTTAATATTTTTATACACGTATGTTTCAAAATTTTTTTTAAAGATCATTAAAACGGAGGGAAAAGTTTTATATTGGAACGGTGTTTCGTCTAAATCTCTCTCTCTCCTCCCCTCTTCCCCTCCCTATAATTTTTCTTTCAGATCCTGGCCTTATTATATGCATTCTAACACCTAGCATATTGCCTGGAAGAATTTGGCAGGATGGAAAAGAATTTCTCTGTTGGGAGTCTAAAACTCGAAATCGAGTTCTGTTAAACCCAAACACTCGAACTTTAACCCAACACGGGTGTGACACGGGGAAATCCCATGGAAGAAATTTTTCACTAGAGAGCAAGTATTTGGGTATTTAGATGCAGTAGTGTACATGTAATCCCTTAAGCATTTGAGTAAAGAATATTATTTTAAAGATGTTCCCAAAAAGCTCCAAACGTTTTCTAGCCCTGATGTGTCCGAATTTACCGGAGTCTACTCTATATCATATGTAGATAAAGTAGCGCAGGCACGTACCCAGGATTTAGTTTGGGGTGGGTGGATGGAGATGGGGGGTTCTGAGAATTTAGTTAGGGGGGGGGGGGGGTCTGAGAATAAGACTTGAGTAGGGTTTCTCAATTGCTAAAATATTCCAAATATTCCACTGGACAGGAAAGGTTAATATGACATTCTATTGTATATGAAATAAAACTTTACAGGTTTTCTTAAACCTATTTTTAATGTTGGGCATATACTCTGGGGATCTAAAATAAAATTATACAAGGAAAACAGTTTTGGATTTCAAACCAGGTAGTCAAATTTGAGATTTCTTACAGGACAACCGAATTTTCGGTGGTGTTATGTCTGACCGGTTCTGTGCATCATCACAGGGGACTGGTGCATAGCTCTCTTTCCAGTGAATACCTAGCTACCATTTGCATACCCATCTATTACTACGGTAGTTATATAATGAAATGAAAGAAAAGGTATTTATCAAAAAAAGAAACTGTTTTCATTAAATATGCAGTGAATATGTCTTTGACTCTATGAATTTCCGATAATTATGCGCTAATTATCAATCATTCTCGAGGCTGCTATCGGAATGGGACTCGTATACCGAAACAGAGCCTGTCGTATTTTTGCGAGACCGAGTACAGTTTATCGTCTAGGGACTTCTTTTCCTCGTCTTAAAACATAAATCCGTAAAAAAGGTACAAAGTTTCACAGCAGTAATGCGTCGTAAGAACTGACTTCAGAAATTAATTGAAACTTAAATAATAAGCATAGTTTTAAACAGGGCCGGATCTAGAGAAGTGTCTGTGTGTCATGCCTCCCATCTACCCCTTGAGAATGTTAGGAAGGGAAATGGCGGTCAAAATTATTAAACTCGTACATATTTCACGCGTTTTTCATGAAATTTTTTAAAAACCTTTCAAACGAATGTGAAAATGTTACACTTACCCTTTTCCGGCTTGATTGCGTCGCTTGGCTCAATCCCCCCACCTTTTTTCCCCCTAGATCCGGGTCTTGTTTTATACCATTTAATAAAATAAATATGCATTTTAGAAGTTTGCATAATGATTATTTCAATATTTGATAATTATGAATGATTTTTATAAAACAAGATAATTTATTGTTAAATGTTCCAGCTTCAGTAACTCTTTAAATACTGAACGATTATTGTTGAAAATCGAGATTTAAATAGATTTGGTTTTGATCTTTAATTTATATTCAGTCACATTTTCCCATTGAATGCATATTTGAGAAGTTATAGAGCTTCGAAGTTCGATTCCCATTGACCTAATGAGGGAAAATTTTCTAATACGAATTTTGGTACGGGAGTATGTAATCACTTAATCATGTAACGTACACCAATGAAGAAGGATTGGGTTGTTTTACCTCTGAGCGGCACCTTTTTGCTCACCATGGGCTAAATGGCCAGGTCACATGGACCCCGAAGGCTCAGAGAAGGTTGGGAGAGGGGACCCACTGGAACAGCTGTTGGGAGACAGATGGTAGCCTCCCGTCAAGGCCATCCAGCGAGTTCTTTAACGTGCACAGGGTATGGCTCTCCCGAACACGGGATCACGGCTTAACGTTCCATCCGACCGACGGCGGCCTTTCCAAGCCCATCGGTGTCCCCTACTGACCGTGGGCAGGGCGGGGAATTTTGCGGAGATAAATCTCAACGGTGACCCAGCTGGGACTCGAACCTGGGAACTACAGATTACGAGCCTGGCGCGCTACCGACTGAGCCACCCCCTCCCCCTGCCAATGAAGAAGAAACTCGAAATGAGGGTATGATGGAATGGAAAGAACTGTTCACTGAGACCCATAAAGAGAAAGAGGGCTTATCTTTTAAGCTGTATACTGTGAAGCTGAATGACTTCTCTCCCAACCACTGAAAAAATCCCGATTCGTATAATTTTTTTTTGATAATTTCTTAAAACACTAAGCATAAACATCGAAGAAAGCAAAAAAGGAAAAAAAATTCTCTTTCGATGCGGTCGCAAGTAGGATTAATCCGTATTTTGGGGAAAGGCCAAACGCCCAGTTGATCCCCTCCCCCATCCACTTTGGTGCGCCACTGTTTCCAGTTTTCTTTATCAATACTTTCACTACTTCAATCTGTTATTTGCTTTTCATTGCACCTTTTGATCGATAGATCCGCGCGACCCTTTGTTGGTGAAGAATATTGAATTGATTTTTTTCCCCTCAACTGAACCAAGGAATAATCGATTCTTTGCATTATGAGAACTTACTGACAGGTTTGCTACACTCAAGACCGTTATTAATATGTTTATGGATTCTTTTCTTTCCTTACGGTTTCAAATGAGCAGGATAGTCGTTCGCATTTTCTCCTTATCTGCGGAAACAAATACGAATAGTTTTTCTTTTTTTATTTATTTCTGTTTACACTTCTTTATAGCTAGTTTTGTAAAAAAAGAACCATTTGACTTCTTTGGTGTGGTGGGTTTCGACTGGCAGCTTCTGCCGTTAGCGCTCCAGGCTCGTAATCTGATGTTCCCAGTTTCGACTTCCAACTGGGTCTGTGTCGAGATTTCTGTTTTCTTTCCTCTATTCTGTCTTCTGTGAGAAAGGGGGATACCACTGGGCTTGGAAAAGCCGTCGTCCTTCAGAGAGTGTTCAGGACAGTCACACTCCTGTTCAGGGCGGGGGTGGCTCAGTCGGTAGCGCGCCAGGCTCGTAATCTGTAGTTCCCAGGTTCTAGTCCCAGCTGGGTCAGCGTTGAGAAATATCTCCGCAAAATTCCCCGCCCTGCCCACAGTCAGTAGGGGACACCGATGGGCTTGGAAAGGCCGCCGTCCGTAGGATGGGACGTTAAGCCGTGGTCCCGTGTGCGGGAGAGCCATACCCTGTGCACGTTAAAGAACACGCTGGATGGCCTTGACGGGAGGCTACCATCTGTCTCCCAACAGCTGTTCCAGTGGGTTCCCTCCCCCAACCTTCTCTGAGCCTTCAGGCTTCATGTGACCTGGCCATTTAGCCCATGGTGAGCAAAAAAGTGCCGCTCAGAGGTAAAACAACAACAACAACACTCCTGTTCAAGTTAAAGAACATGCTGGATGGCTTGACGGGAGACTCTCGTCTGTCTCCCAACAGCTTGTCCAATGGGTCCTCTTCGCAAACCTTCTCTGGGCCTTTAGGTTTTTTGTGACCTGGCATCCATTGGGCTCAAAAGAAACTGTCGCTCAGAGGTGGGTGGTTTAACCCAACCGTTCTTCGGCGATGTTTTAGGGGACTGAAAAATCGTTTTTCTTGGTTGGATAGATAACGGAGACGAATTATGACTCCTGTTTTATTGGGCTCAAAAATGCACAGATGTCTTCCGGTTCAAATTTATAATTTTTCGCTAAATTGCGAAAAAAAAGTAAAAATCTTGAATTATTTTTTAAAAAAATTAATAATTTCTTAAAGTTATAAATTCAATCTTTTAATCAGTCTTTAGTAATTAAACATGAGCATCATTCACCCTTCGATTATTTTATTTAGTTATTCCCTCTCTTTTATTAACGAATCACTCTTAGTTTTTATAATGATGTCACCCAAATAATATAAAATTTTAATTTTGTGCATTTCTATATGTATATTGTATGGTCTATCAGATAATTCGCTTTTCTCGTAATAGGGCTCGGAAATTTGAGCCTAAATTCATGTGTAATAGGTACTAATAATATATTATTATTTTCATTTTCTAACTTTTCAGTTACTTTGAATTTCTCTCTTTAAGTGCCATCTTTTACATAAGTTCCATTACATAAGAGTTCCCATCTTTAAAGTGCGCTAAAGTTTGGAAAATGGAATAAATCCTTAAACTAAGTACACCAATGGTTTCCAACCTGAATTTTAAGAACCACATGCGACTGCAATGATGTTTCGCACGCTCCTCAGTTCTATTTTTTAGTAAAATGGAATGTTGTCATGTTTATTTCGGTATTGACTACCTATCTATAGGGGCGGGGGTGGCTCAGTCGGTAGCGCGCCAGGCTCGTAATCTGTAGTTCCCAGGTTCGAGTCCCAGCTGGGTCAGCGTTGAGATTTATCTCCGCAAAACTCCCCGTCCTGCCCACGGTCAGTAGGGGACACCGATGGGCTTGGAAAGGCCGCCGTCCGTCGGATGGGACGTTAAGCAGTGGCCCCGTGTACGGAAGAGCCATACCCTGTGAACGTTAAAGAACACGCTGGATGGCCTTGACAGGAGGCTACCATCTATCTGCCAACAGCTGTTCCAGTGGGTCCCCTCCCCCAACCTTCTCTGAGCCTTCGGGGTCCATGTGACCTGGCCATTTAGCCCATGGTGTGCAAAAAAGTGCCGCTCAGAGGTAAAACAACCCAACCTATCTATATTCCAGGTAATTAGTATTGTGTTTTCAAGTTTATTCGTATTTTTATTTGTTACATTGAAACATATTATTTGTTCAATGATATTGAAATAAGGGAAAAGTTATCTTTATCATAAGTTTCACAGTTATTTTCTTTTCTGCAGACCTTTGTAGATTTGATGATTCAATTTGATTCACTTACACAAAAGATTGTAGGCCACTGATATAAACATCTTTTCCTCCCCTGCTGTTCGCTAATATTGAATAACCCTTAGGGAAACGTGCAGTAAACGGAAGATCAGAAATTACAACTTGGAAGAAATGCTCTCAACATACAATTTGAAATTCAACTGATTCTTGAAATGTAAAAATAAAAGTTGTCTTAAAATCGAAATTAAATTCTATGTGAATTAGAGACTCAATTTTAAACAGAACAGAGGAGAAAAACATAGGAGGAATGTATGAAAAGACCATCAGGTATTGTAAAATTGGGGGTAAAAGCAATTCGATGTTTTAAATCGCATAGGGGCTTGAATTTTTAACTCACTATGGGGTGAGAAGGGTAAGGAATTCGGGACTAGTAGTGGCGGATTAAACTATCTGAAGGACCCCGGCGCAAAAGATTCGAGAGACTCCAACTATACTACTAACAACCCACGGTCAGTAGGGGAAACCGATGGGCTTGGAAAGGCCGCCGTCCGTCGGATGGGACGTTAACCCGTGGCCCCGTGTGCGGGAGAGAGCCATACCCTGTGCACGTTAAAGAACACGCTGGATGGCCTTGACGGGAGGCTACCATCTGTCTCCCAACAGCTGTTCCAGTGGGTCCCCTCCCCCAACCTTCTCTGAGCCTTCGGGGTCCATGTGACCTGGCCATTTAGCCCATGGTGTGCAAAAAAGTGCCGCTCAGAGGTAAAACAACCCAACCCAACAGCTGTCCAGTGGCTCCTCTCCCCCAAACCTCATCTGAGTCCTTGTGATCCTTGTGACATTTTGCCCATTGGGCAAACGAAAGTGCTGCTCAGAGGTGAAACAACGAATTAACTTTCCTACCTGGAAGCTAGCTGTTGGCCGACGACTGATGGCTCGGGGACCATCACTTTGCAGAAGCACAGGTTTAGGAGGAGATGCTAGAGGAACATTTAGAAAATAGGTTTTTTTCTTCATTTTATTCATTTTAAAAAATAAATCAGGCAAGAGGACCGCAAAATGAGGGTGCGAGGAGAAATGATGAAGATGCGGGACTTTCATACCTCACCGCAAGAAATGCGGGGTCTGAAAATGATTAAGAATTCTTGTTATATGCAAATGCTTTTCAAACTTGGCGCCAATAACCGCTAGACATCTGAGATGATTAAGTATTCACTGATAATGGATGAGTCGTTGCTCCGGCGTCTTCCTCTGTCTGGTTGGAGGATTATTTTTCTTTGCTTTCAACTTAAATATCATCCACCCTCGCATCTATTAAAGACTTTAATTATTTCTGCTCACACGCACAGCCATAACTAGAATACTTTTGTCGCCAATAATTTGGTTTTGCACAGGTGTTCTGCTTTCTTGTTATGGAACCCCGACAAATCTAGTCATGCTGAAAAATTTTCATTTATTTGGTACAGAATGCCGGTAAAGAATTTAACTGATAAGCAGCAGCCCCCTCTCTGAGACGAGGAGTAAAAATTAGAATTTTTTTTAATGTTTTTAAAAATAGACATCTATATCCGCCAGAAACGATTGGACTTTCTAGTTATGTGTAGCAGTCATTCGTGGTAGAGAAATTATGACTTTTAGCTCTTTTCCCTTGCTGACATGACTCTAGAAGTCACTTTCAATTGGTCATCCAAAGTCTCTCTCAGTACAAGGGCCGACTTTTCAATCTGTATGAATCTAGAAGTCACTTTAAATTGGTCATCCAAAGTCTCTCTCAGTACAAGGGCCGACTTTTCAATCTGTATGACTCTTGAAGTCACTTTCAATTGGTCATCCAAAGTCTCTCTCAGTACAAGGGCCGACTTTTCAATCTGTATGACTCTAGAAGTCACTTTCGATTGGTCATCCAAAGTCTCTCTCAGTATAAGGGCCGACTTTTCAATCTGTATGACTCTAGAAGTCACTTTCGATTGGTCATCCAAAGTCTCTCTCAGTACAAGGGCCGACTTTTCAATCTGTATGACTCTTGAAGTCACTTTCAATTGGTCATCCAAAGTCTCTCTCAGTACAAGGGCTGACTTTTCAATCTGTATGACTCTAGAAGTCACTTTCGATTGGTCATCCAAAGTCTCTCTCAGTACAAGGGCCGACTTTTCAATCTGTATGACTCTTGAAGTCACTATCGATTGGTCATCCAAAGTCTCTCTCAGTACAAGGGCCGACTTTTCAATCTGTATGACTCTTGAAGTCACTTTCGATTGGTCATCCAAAGTCTCTCTCAGTACAAGGGCCGACTTTTCAATCTGTATGACTCTTGAAGTCACTTTCAATTGGTCATCCAAAGTCTCTCTCAGTACAAGGGCCGACTTTTCAATCTGTATGACTCTAGAAGTCACTTTCAATTGGTCATCCAAAGTCTCTCTCAGTACAAGGGTCGACTTTTCAATCTGTATGACTCTAGAAGTCACTTTCAATTGGTCATCCAAAGTCTGTCTCAGTACAAGGGCCGACTTTTCAATCTGTATGACTCTTGAAGTCACTTTCAATTGGTCATCCAAAGTCTCTCTCAGTACAAGGGCCGACTTTTCAATCTGTATGACTCTTGAAGTCACTTTCAATTGGTCATCCAAAGTCTCTCTCAGTACAAGGGCCGACTTTTCAATCTGTATGACTCTTGAAGTCACTTTCAATTGGTCATCCAAAGTCTCTCTTAGTACAAGGGCCGACTTTTCAATCTGTATGACTCTAGAAGTCACTTTCAATTGGTCATCCAAAGTCTCTCTCAGTACAAGGGCCGACTTTTCAATCTGTATGACTCTAGAAGTCACTTTCAATTGGTCATCCAAAATCTCTCTCAGTACAAGGGCCGACTTTTCAATCTGTATGACTCTAGAAGTCACTTTCAATTGGTCATCCAAAGTCTCTCTCAGTACAAGGACCGACTTTTCAATCTGTATGACTCTAGAAGTCACTTTCAATTGGTCATCCAAAGTCTCTCTCAGTACAAGGACCGACTTTTCAATCTGTATGACTCTTGAAGTCACTTTCAATTGGTCATCCAAAGTCTCTCTCAGTACAAGGGCCGACTTTTCAATCTGTATGACTCTAGAAGTCACTTTCAATTGATCATCCAAAGTCTCTCTCAGTGCCGACTTTTCAATCTGTATGTGAGCGAAACTTAAAGGATACCTAAAGGTGCTTTCACTGTTTTGCCTAAATGCTTCATAAAGAAGTCGAACATTAATGGGAGAGAATAGGACCCCTCAAGCAGCTGCTTTTCACAGAGATCTTGCAGGAGCTTGTCAGTTTAATTCGCCATAGAGAAGATCTTTAAGGAAGGCGAGATCTCAGTAAAACATTTATCATACATACATTTCATTTATTTTTTTTCCCCTTGTTTAAAATCGTACTTAAAATGAGATGAAAACATTTCATAACTTTGAAGTTCGCAATTTATGTTTTTTTGTTGAAAATTTATTGTTTTACTTTGCATTTGAATGAGAATGTCACAATTCCGGGTTTTTTAATCACAATTTTGAATTCGACTAATGTGATTATAATATTCAACCAGAAGAATAATGTAATCGCCTCTGGCTGATATCAAATGTTCGCTTCAAGAAGAATGAAGTTCGCCATTTTAAGACTTTTTTTCGCCCTACAACGGGCAAAGTTGAAATTAATAAGTGATATCGAAAATTTTTGGGTTGGGTTGTTTTACTTCTGAGCGGCACTTTTTTGCACATCATGGGCTAAATGGCCAGGCCACATGGACCGCGAAGGACTCAGAGAAGTTTGGGGGAGTGGGCTAAATGGCCAGGTCACAAGGACCCCGAAGGCTCAGAGAAGGTTGGGGGAGGGGACCCACTGGAACAGCTGTTGGGAGACAGATGGTAGCCTCCCGTCAAGGCCATCCAGCGTGTTCTTTAACGTGCACAGGGTATGGCTCTCCAACACACGGTGCCACGGCTTAACGTCACATCCGAAGGACGGCGGCCTTTCCAAGTTCATCGGTGTCCACTACTGACCGTGGGCAGGGCGGGGAATTTTGCGGAGATAAATCTCAACGCTGACGCAGCTGGGACTCGAACCTGGGAACTACAGATTACGAGCCTGGCGCGCTACCGACGGAGCCATCCCCGCCCCTGATTTAGAAAATGCAACTTTGAAAATCCATAGGTGTGTTGTCATTAAGAAAAATTAATGAAATATTATGCTATGTCTTTCCAAAATATGGTTGTATATTATATGGGCCCTAGGTTTTGAAATGGGAAATATAAATTTTTTTATGTGGTTTATGTTCCTCTGTGGCAAGCAGCTGCTTGAGGGGGTATTTATTTTTTTTAATGTTGCATTTAATGATTTTTCAATTCTTTTCCAAAACCTTCAAATAACTGTATATGATTCCAAATTATGAGAACAAATTATTCTTTTAAATATATGATTTGAAGATTAAATTTAATTAACAAATTAGCTTTGTGGAGTTTTTACAATTTTTTGCCTTTACAAATTAGTCGTTTCGTGTTCCTATTAAAATGCAAAAAAAAACTCAATTTTGAAAAACCTGGGATGAAAACATCCCCAGGTCGCAAAACTCTTTTCGAATCTAAATTTCTCTATCTAATTTCCTTTTCGAAACTAAAATTTTTAGTTCGTTTTCTCGAAAACGAGCTAAAAAAATTCTCTTTTATCTCTTAAAATGAAAACGCTGCGTTTTCTCATTTTCCGTGAGGAAAATCGGGCAGAATGTTGTTGTCAGTGTAAATCTCTTGATAGTCTACCATGGTTACTGATCCAAGGGACCTGGGTTCGAACCCCTGGTTAAGGCATGGATGTGTGTGTCGTTTCTCTGCTGAGGTCCTGCCATCCTCTCAGATCCTTCTACTATGGCATATAAACTGACAGGCTCCTGTCAGACCTCTGTGGCAAGCAGCTGCTTGAGGGGGTATTTATTTATTTATTTATTTAGTATAAGTAGATCCCTTGGCATCAGGACCGAATCTAGGGTGGGGGGAGAGGAAGAAGGGGAATGACAAGTGGTCACCGGGGAGGGGAGGAGCGAACTGTGCCCCACCGTCCTTGAGAATGTTAAGGGTAATGGAGGCCAAAAATTATTAAACTTGTGCATATTTCGCACGTTTTTCAAGAAAATTTTACAAGTGTTTTTTAAAAAAAATTGAAAGAAATTTTTCCCTAAAGCAAAGGGAAAAATGTTACATTGCAACGAATATCCAGATTTTACCTTTACTTTTTTCCGGCTCGTTTTTTTCGTTGCCTCTACTCTCCCCCCCCCCCCCCCCCCCCCCCCCGCACTCTCCCTTATTTTTTTTTTCAGATACGGGCCTCTTGGAACTCTATATCTCTAGCACCGCTATATCGAAATTTGACCTTCGACCTCAAAGGACCCATCGTATCTGAAATTTGGTATAATTTCTGAGATCTTAGAACTCAAAATATCCCCAGGCACCAATTTTTAACCCTCTGACACCGGTAGATCTCTATTTGACCTTTGATCTCTATTTGACCTTTGACTTCGAAGGACCCATTGCACCCAAAATTAATAATAATCATAATTGATTTATTCTCAATACTCAAAGTACACACGCAAATCATAGAAATAAAATATTCACAAAATATGCAATATTTTCTTAAATATCTAGAGAAAAAATCGAAACAAAGAAAAATGAAAAACAAAAGAAAAGGGAAATTATAATCTTACACCTTCAATACTAAGGGGCAATTTCATTGCCCGTCCAGGTATTAGAGAAAAAAAAAACATTACTGTAGTTTTGACTTCAAGAAAAAAAAATATACATTATAATAATAGTAATTGGGGAAAAAATTAGAATAAATGAAAACGCGACACCAGAACTAGCTGAGGTAAAAAATGACAAAAAATATAAAATTACAAACTCAAAAGTTGTTCCCTATTTTGAACATAAAAATCTTTCTTTAAGCGTCTTTTAAAGCTATTAGGTTTTTTTTTTAATTCTTAAATCTATCTCTAAGCTATTAAAAATATTTAGGTGCCTAATAAATAAATGGTTGTTTTGTCATATTTTTGTGAGGTAGAATGAAAGATGAAATCAAAGGCCAGATTTTCTAGAATTATAAGGCAAAAGAACCATCCAGTGCTGATTTAAGTATAATAATAACAATATTTTAAACATATAAATCTGCCTAATGAAATAAAAATGGTCAGTATTTATCAGATTTACAGTAGAAAAGGTGTTTATGTTAAAAATAAAATTTGTAGTTCTTTTATGAATATGAAACAAGTTGCTTAAATTGTCATCATAGTCAACAACGTTTCCGAGATCTGAAATTCAAAATAACCCCAGGAACAAATTTCAGCTTCTACTATTGATGGCAACGATTTTTTTTAGAAATCATCTGGCAACGATTTTTTTAGAAATTAGTGATCTGGCAACCTTCGTGTCACGTGATTACAGAATTCAGGAAAAATATCTGGAGCGTGTACAGCAACTGTACACGCTCCAGTTACCGTTCACAGCTAAGTGGAGTGTGTGCAGTTACTGCACACGCTCCAGTTTGCTGTGAACGGTAACTGCACACGCTCAACATTTCCGTGAGTGAGTCCACACGATCTAGTATCAAAATAATATGACCACCTACAGTCGCTCAAAAAAAATATCCGAACACTGTGGTTGATTACAGAATTCAGAAAAAATATCTGGCAACGATTTTTTTAGAAATTAGTGATCTGGCAACCTTCGTGTCACGTGATTACAGAATTCAGGAAAAATATCTGGAGCGCACAGCAACTGTACACGCTCCAGGACGCGCACACGCGCACAGGGTATGGCTCCGTACTGGAGCGTGTGCAGTAACTGCACACGCTCCAGTACGGAGCTGATTACCCCTAGATGTAAATTTTCACTGATTTACCACTGATTACCCCTAGATGTAAATTTTCAGCCCTCTGCCATTTCTGCTTCAAAATTATCCTTATCCCCTCTCAGTTGGGGGGCGGGGGTGGCTCACTCGGTAACGCGCCAGACTCGTAATCTGTAGTTCCCAGGTTCGAGTCCCAGCTGGGTCACCGTTGAGATTTATCTCCGCAAAACTCCCCGCCCTGTCCACTGTCATTAGGGGACACCGATGGGCTTGGAAAGGCCGCCGTCCGTCGGATGGGACATTAAGCCGTGGCACCGTGTGCGGGAGAGCCATACCCTGTGCACGTTAAAGAGCACATTTTCTACCATCTGTCTCCCAACAGCTGTTCCAGTGGGTCCCCTCCACCAACCTTCTCTAAGCCTTCGGGGTCCTTGTGACCTGGCCATTTACTCATGGTGTTCAAAAAAGTGTGTTTTACCGCTCAGAGGTAAAATAACCCAATCCCTGTCAGTCAGTCAACTGTCAATCATTCGCAATCGTCTATATTTATTAAATGACATATTTATCCGCTAATAGACAATAAGTAAAGAATTAGACATAAATTACTCAAGTGGTATTAACTGTATCACCAGAAGAAACATTCATTGAGCTATTTATTAATGCAGTTTAAGTAAGGGGCAGTTGAGTTGAGTTGTTTTACCTCTGAGTGGCACTTTTTTGCACACCATGGGCTAAATGGCCAGGTCACATGGACCCCGAAGGCTCAGAGAAGGTTGGGGGAGGGGACCCACTGGAACAGCTGTTGGGAGACAGATGGTAGCCTCCCGTCAAGGCCATCCAGCGTGTTCTTTAACGTTCACAGGGTATGGCTCTCCCGTACACGGGGCCACGGCTTAACGTCCCATCCGACGGACGGCGGCCTTTCCAAGCCCATCGGTGTCCCCTACTGACCGTGGGCAGGGCGGGGAGTTTTGCGGAGATAAATCTCAACGCTGACCCAGCTGGGACTCGAACCTGGGAACTACAGATTACGAGCCTGGCGCGCTACCGACTGAGCCACCCCCGCCCCTAGTAAGGGGCAGTAATCAGAAAACTCCGTGAATGTTTCTTCAACAAGTCTCAAAG
Organism: Ryuthela nishihirai; assembly: GCA_038380435.1. Classification (NCBI taxonomy): domain Eukaryota; kingdom Metazoa; phylum Arthropoda; class Arachnida; order Araneae; family Heptathelidae; genus Ryuthela; species Ryuthela nishihirai. The sequence goes on along the minus strand of JAWZYU010000024.1, from coordinate 47,143,038 downwards.
CTCAATAAAGTCTCTGAGCTCTGCTATGGACGTCGAATGATTCGTGAGCATATTTACTGCTTTCTTTCGCAACCCCTTCACTGATTTCAACCAAATGTTAGCGATCTTTGCCTGTCCCAGAGAGTCGACGAATCAACAATGTTCTAACCAAGGGCGTATCGGGAAATCTGGGGCGGAGGTGGCTCCGTTGGTAGAGCGCCAGACTCGTAATCTGCAGTTCCCAGGTTCGAGTTCCAGCTGGGTCAACATTGAGATTTTTTTCTCTAAAACTCTCCGCTTCCCTGCCCACGGCTAGTAGGGGACACCGACTGGCTTGGAAAGGGACCGTTGAAGGGGACCTTAAGCCGTGACCCCGTGTGCGGGAGAGAGAGCCATACCCCGTGCCGGTTAAAGAACACTCTGGATGGCCTTAACAGGAGGCTACCATCTGTCACCCAACAGCTATTCCAGTGCGTTCCTCCTCCACTCCTTCCCTGAGCCTTCGAGGTCCTTGTGACCTGGCCATTTAGCCCATGGTGTGCAAAAAAAAGGCCACTCAGAGGTAAAACAACCGGAAATCTCGGGGCTGGGTGCTCCATCATAAATTTAAATTTTAACTGTTTGAAAACGTAATAAATATCTGGCATACATTTCGGATTTCGCAATTCATAATTCGACAACTTGGAACGAATGAGTGCCGGATTTACGGAGAATGGGGGGGGGGAAGATCCATGCCCCCAACTGCTTGAGAATGCTAATATATTTAATGGTGGTCAAAATTTATTAAACTTGTACATATTTCACACATTTTGTCATAAATTTTTTTAAAAGTCTCTAAAACGAAGTGGAAAATGTTACATTGCAATGGAAATTCAGTCTCTTATACCCCTCCCGTAATTTTTTGATAGATCCGGGTCTGGAATGAGTAATTTTTATCACTTTCTTCATAAAATATTGCTTTAATTGTTTTCAAACGGGCATAACCAAATTTCTATTCAAATGCTTACAGAATTTCAAATAAATTAATTTGAATATGATATATAATCCGTCTATTTCAAAACTTGAGAAGATAACGCCTCTCGCCAGGATGCCCTTTTTCAGGAAATATTCAAAACTTTTCCAATTTCCGAGGGGGCGGGGGTGGACTCAGTCGATAGCGCGCTAGGCTCGTAATCTGTAGTTCCCAGGTTCGAGTCCCAGCTGGGTCAGCGTTGAGATTTATCTCCGCAAAATTCCCCGCCCCGCCTACGGTCAGTAGGGGACACCGATGGGCTTGGAAAGGCCGCCGTCCGTCGGATGGGACGTTAAGCCGTGGCCCCGTGTGCGGGAGAGCCATACTCTGTGCACGTTAAAGAACACGCTGGATGGCCTTGATGGGAGGCTACCATCTGTCTCCCAACAGCTGTTCCAGTGGGCCCCCTCCCAAAACCTTCTCTGAGCCTTCGGGGTCCATGTGACCTGGCCATTTAGCCCATGGTGTGCAAAAAAAGTGCCGCTCAGAGGTAAAACAACCCAATTTCCGAATTTTCTATCCTTTAACAGTGGTATACCTGTATATCAAGTTTCACCAAAAAATTTTGTAATTTTTTTTCAGTGCCCCTAACCGTGGGTCTTCCGCATCGCGGGGATTGTACGACTATCAATACGACTCTGGCTCTAACCCCTTACAGTAAAAAAAGTTCGAGATGAAGTGGGTAGAAAATTCGTGTACTTAGATCCGAAGAGTTGTATAAGAAAGCTCAGTGTAGAGAAAAGGTTAGTATGAACACTTGGAAAAATTACCGGTTTCATAATATATTTCTCAAAATAGAATATTTTTCTCTGAATATTAGTGATTTGGCAACCTTCCTGTCACGTGACACGAAGGTTACCAGATCACTAATTTCTAAAAAAATCGTTGCCAGATGTTTTTTTCTGAATTCTGTAATCAACCATAGTGTTCGGATATTTTTTTGAGCGACTGTATCAGCATTTCAAAAACAAGAATGAAAGAAGTGAAGCAATACGAATTTTTAAATCATTTACCAAAGAGTTGTTAGCACAAAAAAAATTGAAAAAAAGTATTTGGAGCATCCAATATTATGGTGAGAAGAGCCAGAGACCTTGTGAAAGGGATAATATCGTCACCATATCGTAAACCTGGCAAAAACTTACCACAAGAGAAACCGCTTATTGTTCAAAGTTTCTAAAATATGATGAAGAAGCTTCGAAAATATATATTTTAATTCATTAGAATTGGGTGGGTTGTTTTACCTCTGAGCGGCACTTTTTTGCACACCATGGGCTAAATGGCCAGGTCACATGGACCCCGAAGGCTCAGAGAAGGTTGGGGGAGGGGACCCACTGGAACAGCTGTTGGGAGACAGATGGTAGCCTCCCGTCAAGGCCATCCAGCGTGTTCTTTAACGTGCACAGGGTATGGCTCTCCCGCACACGGGGCCACGGCTTAACGTCCCATCCGACGGACGGCGGCCTTTCCAAGCCCATCGGTGTCCCCTACTGACCGTGGGCAGGGCGGGGAAATTTGCGGAGATAAATCTCAACGCTGACCCAGCTGGGACTCGAACCTGGGAACTACAGATTACGAGCCTGGCGCGCTACCGACTGAGCCACCCCCGCCCCAATTCATTAGAAAAGAAGATAAATGACACAATTTTCAAAGCTTGTTCTAATAATCTGAAAAAAAATATATGCACTACTTAAAGGACAAATCCAACTGCTACTGGAAGAACATATACATTATCAGCTGAAGAGATCAAAGTATTTAAGTTACTTCCTGATAAAAAAAATATTTAGTGAAAAGAGTGAAAACATTTATTTTACTAAGCAGCGACTTTTACTAAGTCTGTATTCATACTCTATTTAACTACTTTGTACAGATATCCAGGGTTTATTATATCCAAATTTTTGCCCTATTTTTGACTAATTTAAACATTTATAACTGAGAAATCCATGGCAGAACCAGAATAAAAATTATCTGAGATGTGCGTTGGTATGAGATGTGCGTATGTTTAAGCACAATTTCTTTCAAACAAATTTAAGATGATGTGTTTTGATATATTCGATGTCTTTACGATTTGGACAATAACTTTGAAACTTATTATTACCAGTAATTTTAATTCAGATATACTATTTTAAAGGTTCAAAAAATAGCTTGACTATGAAATCAATTTCATCTTTATAATGTATTTAGCTCCAGAGATATATAATTACATATTTATTTAGAAGGCCATTTGATAATTCTTTCAATTATCATCAATTTTGACGAACTATTTTTTTGATGGACGAATGACGTTGCTGTTAAATATTCCAGCTTTTGTAACTCTTTAAATAATGAACGATTCCTGCTGAGATTCAAAATTTAGATTTGACTTAGATCTTTAATTTACGGTTAATTTCATTTTCACAAAAAAGTTTTTCCTTTAAGATATTTAGGTTGTAATTTGATTTTTAGTTGGTATGGGTTGGGTTGTTTTACCTTTGAGCGGCACTTTTTTGCACACCATGGGCTAAATGTCCAAGTCACATGGACCCCGTAGGCTCAGAGAAGGTTGGGGGAGGGGACCCACTGGAAGAGCTGTTGGGAGACAGATGGTAGCCCCCGTCAAGGCCATCCAGCGTGTTCTTTAACGTGCACAGGGTATGGTTCTCCCGCACACGGGGCCACGGCTTAACGTCCCATCCGACGGACGGCGGCCTTTCCAAGCCATCGGTGTCCCCTACTGACCGTGGCCAGGGCGGTGAATTTTGCGGAGGTAAATCTCAACTCTGACCCAGCTGGGACTCGAACCTGGGAACTACAGATTACGAGCCTGGCGCGCTACCGACTGAGCCAACCCCGCCCCATTCGTTGGTATGGCCGAGTGGTTAGCGCGCATGGCACTGATCTAAGGACCTGGGTCCGAGCCCCGGGTAAGGCATGGCTGTTTGTGTCCTTTTCCTGCTGAGGTCCTGCCATCCTCTCAGATCTTTTACTATGGCATATAAACTGATACGCTCCTGTCAGACCTCTGTGGCAAGCAGCTGCTTGAGGGGTATTTATTTATTTCATTATATGAAACTTCCCTAATGATTCGCTAGGGCTGTGTATATTTTTTAATATTTATTTATTTATTAATGCACGGTGGTGAGGTATGAATATTTGAATAACGGATACTCTGCTTTTGAAGTCTTTTTCGCATTTTTTAAAATATATTTTCATATTAAAACCAAGGAATGGTAATTTAAAGTGAATTATTTTCATTTAATTTGATTTAATTCAGAAATGAACAAGATTACAAAATGTATTGCAAAAAATGCCTTATCGAATATGCTTCTTCATTACAGTAGCTCAAAAAAATATCCGAACACTAAGCAGCTGCTTGAGGGGGTATTTATATTTATTATGGTTGATTACAGAATTCAGAAAAAATATTTGGCAACGATTTTTTTTTAAATTAGTGATCTAGCAACCTTCGTGTCACGTGACACGAAGGTTGCCAGATCAGTAATTTCTAAAAAAACGTTGCCAGATATTTTTTCTGAATTCTGTAATCAACCATAGTGTTCGGATACTTTTTTGAGCGACTGTAGGTGGTCATATTATTTTGATACTAGATCGTGTGGGCTCACTCACGGAAATATTGAGCGTGTGCAGTTACCGTTCACAGCAAACTGGAGCGTGTGCAGTAACTGCACACGCTCCAGTTTGCTGTGAACGGCAACTGGAGCGTGTACAGTTGCTGTACACGCTCAGATATTTTCCCTGAATTCTGTAATCACGTGACACGAAGGTTGACAGATCACTAATTTCTAAAAAAAATCGTTGCCAGATATTTTTTCTGAATTCTGTAATCATCATAGTGTTCGGATATTTTTTTGAGCGACTGTATTTGCTCCTCTTCTTCGTCCTCTCTTCAATATCAAGTCTCTTATTTTACTTCTGATTTCGTATTTTATAAGAAAACGTAATGTTTTTAGCTTATTAATCCTCATGGATTTTTTAAAGATAATTGACGATTTTAACAATTCGCTCTTAAGAGTTCACTATAGCTCACCATTGTTCATGCGTTGCTGTATTGCCAGAGAAACCTCCGGAGGTGGGGGGGGGGGCATCGTTAACGCATTCCTGACACTGATTTTGTCTGGTAAACATTGAGATTCATAATCTGTTCGTGATTTGAGTCAGCTATCAGTGAAATTGCCTTCAAGATCATTATTACCTGCTGGAAAGAGAACGCAGAATATTGTTTAAGGCAGGAAATAATTACAGACGAGTAATTAATGAATTAAGCAAATATTATCGACTCTCTACATCTTCCAAGTGCTCCGTTTAGGTGTAACACCTCCAAGCCTGAAAGGCAGGGGGCGGGGGTGGCTCAGTCGGTAGCGCGCCAGGCTCGTAATCTGTACTTCCCAGGTTCGAGTCCCAGCTGGGTCAGCGTTGAGATTTATCTCCGCAAAAATTCCCCGGCCTGCCCACGGTCAGTAGGGGACACCGATGGGCTTGGAAAGGCAGCCTCCGTCGGATGGGACGTTAAGCCGTGACCCCGTGTGCGGGAGAGCCATACCCTGTGCACGTTAAAGAACACGCTGGATGGCCTTGACGGGAGGCTACCATCTGTCTCCCAACAGCTGTTCCAGTGGGTCCCCTCCCCCAACCTTCTCTGAGCCTTCGGGGTCCATGTGACCTGGCCATTTAGCCCATGGTGTGCAAAAAAGTGCCGCTCAGAGGTAACCCAACCAACCTGAAAGGCAAGAGCATCTCTGTATTCGAGAGAAGTTTCTTTCACTCTGGCTGGGACATGAACTTGGAATTCACTGGGAAACTTGCTCAAGTTTCGGAAGAAGGAGGAGAAAGCAAGGGAGGAAAGCAAAGAAGACAGAGACAGCAAAGTTTACCACTCGTATCGAAGCAACCAGTCAACAAGTGCTGGCTGTGCGACACACATACGAACACACACAAGCAGAGCCGGGAAGACAGAGCCAGAGCACAGCGGCAGCTATCGATTCCGCGGGGTATGGAGGGGGACGGCGTAATGCCCCGCGCGCGGCCGCCGGTAATCTGCGGCAGCCGGTTTGACAGTTGCGAGGACAGCGTGGTGTCACGGTCCCGGCGGAGGGATACACGCCGGTGAACCACACAGGGGAGTGGTGGAGTGGCGGTTTGGGACGTCACGTGCTGGCTCACCCTCATTCAGCGCGTGCGGGCACGGAGGCCGCAGATGTGGTGGGAGCCAGCGGCAGTGAGCACGGCAAAGAGGAGTAGGGCCACTAGCACAGAGAGAAGCACTAGGGCAAGCGGTCGGTGGTCGTGGGGTCAGATTCAACGAACCCTTGCGGGACGCCACACCACAATCCGATGCATCTCCCAGCAGACCCGAACGGCTCGCCGGCCGAGATGATGACGACTGGCGGTGACTTTCTGCTGCCGGGAGAGAGGGCTCTTAGCGAGGTGATGAACGAACATCCCGGCGAGATGGTAAGGACGGGAAGCCCTTGCTTCGTGTGTTCCATGCTTCCCAATCACTGGCGCTCGAACAAGACACTTCCAGTCGCTTTCAAGGTGGTCTGTCTTGGGGAAATATCCGACGGCACCATCGTCACCATTCGTGCCGGTAATGACGAGAACTTCTGCGGCGAGCTTCGCAACGCCACCGCGGTGATGAAGAATCAGGTGGCAAAGTTCAACGATCTACGCTTCGTCGGAAGGAGTGGAAGAGGTAGGTCAACAGTTTAAGTAAAAGTTTGTTAAGAGTTCCTCGGGACTTGTTTAACGAGACTAGAGTTGTTTTTTTTTGCGAAAGTAAATTATTGTTTCAATGAGGACTTTGGTTTGGGGATATTTTTTTGAGATTCGTACAATGTGGGAACAAAAGAAAATCTTTTGTTATTTCGACATCGGGTAATTCAAAGTATTGGTCGTTTCGAAACGGCTGCTGTTCTTTGTAGGACAGGGTTCTGTCAAAGCTTTACGATAGAGAGCATTTTCAAAGAGTGGTGATTTTTGTCATCTGGCGGCAATGCAAACTTGATGAACAACATGATTTAGATAGAACTGACTGAAATCTTCAACGTAATTAACTCTTGCTGCATTTCATAGTGAGAAAATGGTTACTCCAGTTACGAAGTGAAAGTGTAGGATAACTTTTGAAAAGCGTCGTGCGTTGCAAAATCTTAGTATTTTGTTTAACTTCAAAGTGAATATCGCATCGCATTAGAGGGCTTTAGGCGAGTTTTGCTCACTAATCTTTGTTGATAGGGAAGCAGTGTGTTATTAGATTAGGGCTACTTCTTCTGTAGGAGATCTCTTTAAAGATGAAAATGTTATGTATAGGCATGGTTTTCCAAAAGCTATCCTAACACTTTCCGCTGTCAATGGGAATAACTATTTCGGAACTTCTTATCTTTTAAAACGGAAAAATTATTGAGTGCAGCAAGAGTTAAGTTGGATATTTAAATCAGATCTATCTAAATCACGTTAAATAAGTTTCGTGTAGTATTAAAAAAATTATGGATAACTAGAACTTTAAGCATCAGATTTCTCAACTGCAGGAGTTTTTTTTTTCCGTGATTTTAATGTGAAAACGAATTGCCGTTTATTACACTAAGTAATTTCACAATTATAATATTTTCCTGTAAACTTTAGAGAAAATCTTAGAAGGGAGAGTTGATTTTAATTGTTCTTGTTTGGAGCAATATGGCCTTGCTGCACTTGCTCTGTAAAACCACAACAGACCAATCCAAACAACCAATTAATTCTAGCTTTCATAACTCTTGTGAAGCTGAGCGAATATTCAGAGAGCTTTGTGGCCGAGTGGTTAGCGCGCTTGGCTGCTAAATCTAAGAGACCTGGGTTCGAGCCCCGGGTAAGGCATGGATGTATGTGTCGTTTTTCTGCTGAAATCCTGCCATCCTCTCAGATCTTCTACTATGGCATATAAACTGACAGGCTCCTGTCAGACCTCTGTGGCAAGCAGCTGCTTGAGGGGGTATTTTATTTATTTTTTGCTCGAGATCTTCAATATTCGTTTTTCACAAAATATTTTCTTTTCCCAGTAGTAATGAGATTTCGAATTTAACTTTCTGTTCACCTGATATGGAAGTGTTTGAATACTTTTGGGACTATAGTGCAATGCGTCTCGCATTAATTTAATTTGCAATTGTTCATTTTGGTTCGGTATTTTTCGTTTGGCTTTTACAGCAGATTTCCGAAACGTAATTTTTTAACTTTATGAAAATCTGTTACGTGAAACTTCAGTAATTCTCACACATACATTTTTTTAAGCGAGTACCAAGCTGAAAACACTGGTTCTCGTCAGATCACCGAAGTTTAATAGTTTTGGGCGAGGGTGACCACCTGGGAACACCGCGTACAGTTGGCAAAAAAAAACTGAGGAGGACCCACCATCCTCCAGATCCCTTCTACTATGGCATATAAACTGACAGGCTCCTGTCAGACCTCTGTAGCAAGCAGCTGCTTGAAGAGGTATTTGTTTATTTTATTATTTATTTCATCAACAAACACAGAGTGAAAAATATAAAGCAAATTTCTTGCTTCCATTATTAACACGAAAAATTAAAAAATTGCTAGAAATTTATGACAAGAAAGGAATGTATCCTGAACATGATTCAATTTCGTCAACTTTCGATTTTTACAGTTTCAAAAGTCTCTCACAAAAGTGAAAAGAATCCATTCCTGTATCAAACATGAGAATCGTTTTTTCTACCCCCATTCCTTTCGAATTTAAATAAATAAATAAAATCTTCAATGTGTTAATCAGTTAAAATTTTTATCTGTAGACTTTCGTGCTTTTTCCTTCATTTGCTCTGGACAAAATATATTCTTTATCTAAGGGGGTGGCTCAGTCGGTACCGCGCCAGGCTCGTAATCGGTAGTTCCCAGATTCGAGTCCCAGCTGGGTCAGCGTTGAGATTTATCTCCGCAAAATTTCCCGCCCTGCCCACGGTCAGTAGGGGACACCGATGGGCTTGGAAAGGCCGCCGTCCGTCGGATGGGACGTTAAGCCGTGGCCCTGTGTGTGGGAGAGCCATACCCTGTGCACGTTAAAGAACATGCTGGATGGCCTTGACGGGAGGCTACCATCTGTCTCCCAACAGCTGTTGCAGTGGGTCCCCTCCCCCAACCTTCTCTGAGCCTTCGGGGTCCATGTGACCTGGCCATTTAGCCCATGGTGTGCAAAAAAAGTGTCGCTCAGAGGTAAAACAACCCAACCCAAATTCTTTATCTAGGTTAACCTTCTCTGGTCAAACTCTGCAGAAGGTTCTATTTTGGAAGAACAACAAGATACAATTTCAAAGATTCATGTTACAGTGGCATATCATACCTTCGTGGCAAGTTGACTGCTTGAGAAGTAATTTAATTTTTGGAAAAAAAAATATAAAAAAACTTGTTAAATGCCAAATCTGATGATGCATTTTCTAATTAACTAAAACCATCTCAAAAATGATTCATTCACTGGAAAATCAAAATCATAGAACTTGACAATTCACTATCACAGATATTTTTGAAGTCGAGACAGGTAGATTTCTGCATTTTGGTAATTTAAAGAAACGAATCACAAATGAAAGGTAAAATCTCATCTTGTACGGAAAACTTGTCTTTTGACGGTTATTGTAAACAGGGTAGTTAGCCAGGCTCGTAATCTGTAATTCCCAGGTTCGAGTTCCAACTGGGTCAGCGTTGAGATTTATCTCCGCAAAATTCGCCGCCCTGCCCACGGTCAGTAAGGGACAACGATTGGCTTGGAAAGGCTGCCGTCCGTCGGATGGGACGTTAAGACGTGGCCCCGTGTTCGGGAGAGCCATACCCTGTGCACGTTAAAGAATACGCTGGATGGCTTTGATGGGAGGCTACCATCTGTTTCCCAACAGCTGTTCCAGTGGGTTCCCTCCCCCAACCTTCTCTGAGTCTTCGGGGTCCACGTAACCTGGCCATTTAGCCCATGGTGTGCAAAAAAAGTGCCGCTCAGAGGTAAAACAATCCAATGTTAAAGAACATGCTGGATGGCCTTGACGGGAGGCTACCATCTGTCTCCCAACAGCTGTTCCAATAGGTTCCCTCCCCAAACCTTCTCTGAGCCTTCGGAGTCCACGTAACCTGGCCATTTAGCCCATGGTGTGCAAAAAAGTGCCGTTCAGAGGTAAAACAATTCAATCCAATGTTATTGTTACAGAAGTTTATGAGTGCAAATCCCCACGGAAAAGACATGAGAAAGAGAAAACTTCAGTAAAAATGACAACAGAAACATCCATCTTTCCTTCAATGGGTACTGAATCCAGATCATATTCACTGCATCGAATAGCAACACTTTTTCCAATCAACTTCTTACTCTGGAGGTAGCTCACTGGTAGTCAATATTCACTAGCTGTAGGACAACTGATCATCAGCAATGCTAACTGACACTTTAAACATTTGATGACTTATGAATTGTGCAAAATCATTCTGAAAAGCCGAAAAATTATGGCCTTTGGGTATATTCAAGTAGAGACTATTGTTTTAAATTAAAGTTTCATTTCGCCAACAAACTCAGAGCGAAAAATGCATGATTGTGCTTACTCTTTTTTGTAGAGGTCTCAGCTCCCTTCACAAATTGCTTTGCCTCCATGAGTCATCTTTTGCTGCTTTATCTTCCATAAATGCAAGATATTCAGTGCAGTTCGTTTATTAAAATGCTTCTTTTTTTCATTTACAAATGTTTCTGTTTACGATTGGTAATTAGAGTTTGTTCTTAGGATTTATGAAAGCCTTGATTCATCCTTTAAATATAAAAATGTGAAAAAGGAATTAAGAATGCAAATTTGAAAAAATATTAATGGAAGGACAATATTTTTCATTTCTCTTTCACTTGTTTTCATTTAAATAATTGTATTTAATTGGCATTCAGGAAGAAGCAGGTTTGAGTCCCAGCTGGATCAGCATTGAGATTTATCTCCGCCAAACTCCCCGTTTTGCCCACTGTCAGTAGAGGACACCGATGGGCTTGAAAAAGCCGCCGCCCGTCGGATGGGACGTTAAGCAGTGGTACCGTGTATGGAAGAGCCATACCCTGTGCACGTTAAAGAACACACTGGATGGCCTTGACAAGAGGCTACCATCTGTCTCCCAACAGCTGTTCCAATGGGTCTCCTCTCCCAACCTTCTCTGAGCCTTTGGGGTCCTTGTTGGGTTGGGTAGTTTTACCTCTGAGCGGCACATTTTTTCCACACCATGGGCTAAATGGCCAGGTCACATGGACCCCGAAGGCTCAGAGAAGGTTGGGGGGAGGGGACCCACTGGAACAGCTGTTGGGAGACAGATGGTAGCCTCCCGTCAAGGCCATCCAGCGTGTTCTTTAACGTGCACAGGGTATGGCTCTCCCGCACACGGGGCCACGGCTTAACGTCCCATCCGACGGACGGCGGCGTTTCCAAGCCCATCGGTGTCCCCTACTGACTTGGGGTCCTTGTGACCTGGCCATTTAGCCCATGGTGTGCAAAAAAGTGCCGCTCAGAGGTAAAACAACCCAACCCCCCAACCTTCTCTGAGCCTTTGGGGTCCTTGTGACCTGGCCATTTAGCCCATGGTGTGCAAAAAAGCGCCGCTCAGAGGTAAAACAATCCAATCAGGAAGAAGTAGAGTGATGAGAGGAAGGTTTATTTGAGTTTTTGTTGTGAAAAACTTTAAATTAAGACATAGAAGAATCCTACAAATTATTCCTATCTGTCTTAGGCAAGGGCTTGATCTACTAAGACTAAAGCATGATTTAGCTGACCACTGCCTCAGTTGAAATTAACACAAGGCTTACCACTATGCATGCTGAGGTACTAGGCTTGCCTCTAAGTGTTAAAAATAGAACTCTCCTCCTTATTTTATCCTCAGATCTGAAAGCAGTGAGGATTTTGCTTTTGCCTTGTGGTCAGTGTTCACCACACAGGACCAATTATGCGATTTGATTTTTTAGGATAATGTTTGAAAAATGTCAACTTTTTTTGGGGAAGATTTCTTTTTTATTGTATTCCTGGCAAAGAAAACCATAAAGATCCACATTAAGCAAAAGATATTTATTGCCATTTGAAGTTGGGTTGTTTTACCTCTGAGCGGCACTTTTTTCCACACCATGGGCTAAATGGCCAGGTCACATGGACCCCGAAGGCTCAGAGAAGGTTGGGGGGAGGGGACCCACTGGAACAGCTGTTGGGAGACAGATGGTAGCCTCCCGTCAAGGCCATCCAGCGTGTTCTTTAACGTGCACAGGGTATGGCTCTCCCACACGACTTAACATCCCATCAGACGGACAGCGGTCTTTCCAAGCCTCCCCTACTGACCGTGGGCAGGGAATTTTGCGGAGATAAATCTCAACGCTGACCCAGCTGGGACTCGAACCTGGGAACTACAGATTACGAGCCTGGCGCGCTACCGACTGAGCCACCCCCGCCCCCGCCCCCCTCAAAAAAGGTAAAAATGCTGCACCGATATTTTAATTTGAGTGATTTTCTTTGATTTTGACAGTTGAATTACGATGGACTTCCGCCACACAATATTTTCAGTCCCATTTTTTCAAACAAACGCTTATTTTAGAAGTTACTGAGTTTTGTACTTGAGTTGCTGTTGACATAACCTGCAACTATAGTTAAAAAGTGGCAGCTGTGAGTGTGTCATGAGAAAATGGAATAAATGGCTCAAAGTGGAATAACAACAGGTGTAAGTTGGTTCAGACCTCTGTGGCAAGCAGCTGCTTGAGGGGGTATTTATTTATTATTAATTATCCTTTTGCTCAATTGCTCTGAACCGTTTATTTTCTGGTATCACTCAGCTATCAGTTTCGTCATCTTCAAAAAAAAAAAAAAAAATTACCACTCAAGCAGCTGCTTGCCACAGATGTCTCACAGGAGCCTGTCAGTTTAATACGCCATAGTAGAAGATCTGTGAGGAAGGAGAGTCCTCAGAAGACAACACAAACATCTATGCCTTAACCCAGGATTCGAAACCAGGTCCTTTCAAGTCAGCCTTAAAAATAAGCTTTTCAATTTCGTACTGTCGCTCAAAAAAGTATCCGAACACTATGGTTGATTACAAAATTCAGAAAAAATATCTGAAAACGATTTTTTTAGAAATTAGTGATCTGGCAACCTTCGTGTCACGTGATTACAGAATTCAGGAAAAATATCTGGAGCGTGTACAGCAACTGTACACGCTCCAGTTACCGTTCAGAGCAAACTGGAGCGTGTACAGCAACTGTACACGCTCCAGTTACCGTTCACAGCAAACTGGAGCGTGTGCAGTTACTGCACACGCTCCAGTTTGCTGTGAACGGTAACTGCACACGCTCAATATTTCCGTGAGTGAGCCCACACGATCCAGGTCTTTGTGAGCTCACACGATCCAATGTGCTGTGAACATTAACTGCAACCGCTCCAGTTTGCTGCGAACGGTAACTGCACACGCTCAATATTTCCGTGAGTGAGCCCACACGATCCAGGTCTTTGGAGCTCACACGATCCAATGTGCTGTGAACATTAACCGCAACCGCTCCAGTTTGCTGTGAACGGTAACTGCACACGCTCCATATTCATTGCATTATATATTCATACGCATTATATATATTAAATAATATCCGAACACTAGGGTTGATTAGAGAATTCAGAAAAAATATCTGGCAACGATTTTTTTAGAAATCAGTGATCTGGCAACCTTCATGTAAGGTTGCCAGATCACTAATTTGTAAAAAAATCGTTTCCAGATATTTTTTCTGAATTTTGTAATCAACCGTAATGTTCGAATACTTTTTTGAGCTACTGTACCCAAATAAAGACCGTCCTGTGGCCGAGTGGTTAGCACGCTTGGCTACTGATCTAAGGGACCTGGGTTCAAACCCCGGATAAGGCATGGATGTATGTGTCGTTTTCTGCTGAGGTCCTGCCATCCTCTCAGATCTTTTACTTTGGCATATAAACTGACAGGCTCCTGTCAGACCTCTGTGGCAAGCAGCTGCTGGAGGGGGTATTTATTTATTTATTTATTTACCCAAATAAAAATTCCCGATTTAATATCTTCAAAACATTGCTCGATTGGCAAAATGAGAGGATATTATTCAATTGAAATATCGTTGCAGAATTTGTCTGTTTTTTTCTATCTTTCAATGTTCTTTTACGATGGAACCACCTGCTCCTCGTTGAAATGATCGGTGCGGTTTTGGCAGGAGGCTTCCATCTGTCTCTTAACAGCTGTCCAGCGTGGATCCCCTTTCTCTACTCTTCTCCAAGTCTTTGTAGTCCTTCTGACTTAGTCATTTAGCCAACTGTGTGCACAAAATTGCAGCTCAGAAGTAAAACAATCCAACTTCTCTTTTATAAGGCAGATGTTGTGTACTTTCGCAAATGAAGCGTACTTTTTTTTATAAGAATTTATGCAATAAAAAAGCAAAGTATCCTTACAGACCTTCTACTAAAATAATAATAAAATAAATACCCCCTCAAGCAGCTGCTTGCCACAGAGGTCTTACAGGAGCCTGTCAGTTTATATGCCATAGTAGATCTGAGAGGATGGCAGGACCTCGGCAGAAAACAACACGAACATCCATGCCTTACCCGGGGCTCGAACCCAGGTCCGGTAGATCAGTAGCCAAGCGAGCTAACCACTCGGCCACGGGACGGTCTATGGCGTATTAAACTGACAGGCTCCTGTTAGACCTCTGTGGCAAGCAGCTTCTTGAGGGGGTATTTATTTATTTATTTTTCGGTACAGAACTCGCCAAATGAAATGACAAAAGGCGGCAGAGTGCTGTGTGAGGGGTAATGTTTTCAGCAGAATGAGAAACTTAGTTTTACTGGGTTCAAAAAAACTTCACGAAATTTAATCCGAGTTTCAATTGATTCGACAATTAATCAAAAACTTTTACGAAATTTAACTCAAGTGTCGAATGATTGCTGAAAAAATCAGCATCAACAAGGCGAGTGGATAATTTTCGGATTGTTGCTTGGAAGTTCTAAATTTGTACAGCGTTTATTGCAGACTCTTACACGAGGGCTGGGTGCCTTGATTTCACCCCATAACTAAATGTATTTCACTCCATCAGGGCTAATTGCCACAATGCCTCTTACCACCCGCGCTACTCTTCATTGCTTTAGCTCTTTCTATTCGTACATTATTTTCTTCATTTTAAAAATAATAATAAATACCCCCTCAAGCAGCTGCTTGCCACAGAGGTCTGACAGGAGCCTGTCAGTTTATATGCCACAGTAGAAGATCTGAGAGGATGGCAGGACCTCAGCAGAAAACAACACGAACATCCATGCCTTACCCGGAGCTCGAACCCAGGTCCCTTAGATCAATAGCCAAGCGCGCTAACCACTCGGCCACGGGACGGTGTGCCTTAAATAGTATTTTGATATTTAGAAATTTTCCTATTAGTATCGATTGAGTTGCCTCGCGCCAAAGCTTACAGAATGTTCTTTAAAGTGTACAGAATATAGGTATCGTTCGCACTGGACCGACGGATTAATTATCCATGTCAATGGAAAGAATAACGAACCTGAACCTGAGAAAATCTTAATTGCTAGCTTGGTACATACACTATTAATTCCTCCCATATTGATTGAGCATTTAACATACTTTTAGAGAGATGTCATACTTATGCACCAGCAACAATCCAACTACATATTCGAGATTCATTTGATTTTTTTTAAACACCCGCCAACCTTTTCTCTTTTAATTAATCATTCTGCCATTCTCTAAAGCAGGGTTCTCAACGTGGGGTACGCGGTAAATTTTTTAGGGTAGGCCGTGAGAGCTCAAAAGTCGCTAAATCTGGTAACAAAATTGCTAGGTTGGCATTATTATACTATAACTATAGTTTTATCTATCTATATAAGAGGTACGCCAGTTATATACACATTTCCAGTGGGTACGTGAGGCATAAAAGGTTGAGAACCACTGCTCTAAAGTTATTCGCCATTCTATATGATCATTAACTCACTAGCGCTTACCGCCATTTTGTCACATAATTTTTTTTCGGCCTAAATTGTATTAATATTAGTTCACATCTGTTTCTTGATGATGTCGATCATTTTAAATTATCAGCAGTATCTGATTGGGAGTATTCCTTTTTGCTGCGGAATCGGTGCACGTGGCAAGAAGTGATCAGTGCGCAGCAACGCACTACTTTTTGCTGCGGAGCAGTGGCCCTCTTTCTCTCCAATCGCTTCACTTGTTTTTCAGTTTCTCTTCTATTATACTTGTTTACTGTTAGATTTTGAAGAATATGCCAGACAGATGTTTCAAATATGTTAACGTTGTGGTGTGATCGTCTAAATTATTCCTGGTCTCTTTGAGATCTTTTAATTAGCTTTTAGAAATGGAGCAATGACAATAACATAGGTTAAACCAGAGAGAGGTTGGGGGAGGGGCGAAAATAAATCAATGATCCAAGATAAAATATTTAGGCCGAACCGTTCCCTAATGGGCGCATTGAGAATATACCATAACACAACCTTTTGTATGACTTTTAGTTTTTCTCTACCTACCTGTGGGCATAAGCGTGACTGTGGATGTCTATAGGATGTCCTTCACCTTTCCTATTTTTCCGCTAATTTTTACTATCTTTTATTTCCTTTTTCAAAGTGTGCAAAAGTGATTTTGGTGTGTTTGGACTGATCGATGAGCGTCGTCCAGAAGGAGCAAATGAATTTTTCGCTTGCCTCCCTACGATGCTTAAAAAATTAATTTCGGAATTCTCTCAGCTAAATAATGATTGGGGGGGTTTCTCCCCCACCGTTGTGAAGCTAGAAAAAGTCGAAGGTCGCTGAAGAGATGCACTGAATTATACGATAATAATTGTGTATGCAGTCTTCAGTTTGAATTATCGAACAACCCCGAAAACAAAAAATATGAAAATTTTTATTGAAAATACATGTAAATATGTGTTTGATATTATAAATAAATAAATACCCCCTCAAGCAGCTGCTTGACACAGAGTTCTGACAGGAGCCTGTCAGTTTATATGCCATAGTAGAAGGTATTAATGAATAAAAATACACGATTTGCTTACGAATGCAAAAGAAAACGTAAAAATTCAGGATTACATTTTGTTAAGGAAAAAACGGCATTTATTTTTGGTACACCTACATTATTCAACATAAGTAAATTTTTCGATCGCTTTTTCAAGAGATGAGGGAAACTTCCCTATTGCCACCCCCTTGCCAACACCCCCCCCTTGCCAACACTCAAGCGTCAAACATCATTCGGCTTCCAAGAAAGGAACTTATACGTAAAATGTTTCAATTAAATATTTGTATGTATATAATTCAGATATAGCTCACTGAAATTTAGATTTATGCAAGTTTGCCTGTATTTTAAATAAGGATTTTTTTTTATCTAACTGCACAATCACAGAAACATAACCAAGGAAACGTTCTGAAGATTTTGTATGTGTAGCATAATAGAAAAAAAAATAAATACCCCCTCAAGCAACTGCTTGCCAAAGCTGCCTGCTGACAGAAAGCCTGCCAGTTTATAGCCACAGTAAAAGGTCTGTGACGATGGCAGGACTTCAGCAGAAAAACAACACAAAAATGCCTTGATCCGTGTCTCGAACCCAGGTCCCTTTCTTCAATAGCCAAGCGTGCTAACCACTCGGGGACGGGTGTGGCATAAATTTCGAAAATTAACATCGATTTTTAATTTAGCATATATTTCGGGAAAGGCAGATCCCAAATACGACTAATTTTTTTTTTGAAATTGGTTAAAATATTGTTCATTGGATTCCATCTATATGATAATAATTGCCAGCTCAGAAATTAAATTTATATATTTATATATTTAAAATTAGTTTCAGTTAAAAAATAATCCAACAAGATCTCAAGTTAAAAACAAATTGCCTTTTTTTTTTCTATCGATATATTTTTAAAACAAATGTTCTCTCGAATTTTTAATTTCTTTTAGATGAAAGGGGTTAAAACATTGGGGAGGACATGTGACTAGTGATTAGCAGGACCCGTTTAAGGGGGGGAAGGGGCCTACCCCCTTTCAGAATGCTAATGAGGGTTATAGAGGCATAAATTACTAAACATATTTATATTTCATGCATTTTCCAATAACCCTTTTGGAAAAACTGTAAAACGGATGACGGAAATGCTATACTGCATTGGAAATCTCCCCTCTTGGCTATTGGCCCCCTCTTTTACATTTTTCCAGCTTTTATTTTTCTAGATCCAGGCCTGATGGTTAGTTCTTTTCAGTGCATAGAATCCTTGCTATTAAAATATGTGGTCTGATATTTAGCCCACGAAATGTGAAGTTTATTAGCTGGTTTGTTAAGTTTGTTACTCATTGACTTGTAGTGTGAACGTCTAGTGTCTAGTACAGTCGCTCAAAAAAGTATCCGAACACTATGGTTGATTACAGAATTCAGAAAAAATATCTGGCAACGATTTTTTTTAGAAATTAGTGATCTGGCAAACTTCGTGTCACGTGACACGAAGCAAACTGGAGCGTGTGCAGTAACTGCACACGCTCCAGTTTGCTGTGAACGGTAACTGGAGCGTGTACAGTTGCTGTACACGCTCCAGATATTTTTCCTGAATTCTGTAATCACGTGACATGAAGTTTGCCAGATCACTAATTTCTAAAAAAATCGTTGCCAGATATTTTTTCTGAATTCTGTAATCAACCATAAATAAAATAAATAAATACCCCCTCAAGCAGCTGCTTGCCACAGAGGTCTGACAGGAGCCTGTCAGTTTATATGCCACAGTAGGAGATCTGAGAGGATGGCAGGACCTCAGCAGAAAAACGACACACACATCCATGCCTAAATCCGGGGCTCGAACCCAGGTCCCTTAGATCAGTAGCCAAGCGTGCTAACCACTCGGCCACGGGACGGCTATAATCAACTATAGTGTTCGGATACTTTTTTGAGCGACTGTAGGTGGTCATATTATTTTGATACTAGATCGTGTGGGCTCACTCACGGAAATATTGAGCGTGTGCAGTTACCGTTCACAGCAAACTGGAGCGTGTGCAGTAACTGCACACGCTCCAGTTTTCTGTGAACGGTAACTGGAGCGTGTACAGTTGCTGTACACGCTCCAGATATTTTTCCTGAATTCTGTAATCACGTGACACGAAGTTTGCCAGATCACTAATTTCTAAAAAAAATCGTTGCCAGATATTTTTTCTGAATTCTGTAATCAACCATAGTGTTCGGATACTTTTTTGAGCGACTGTACTGACTTCTAGTGCAATAGGTGAAACAAGAGCTAGTTTTCATTTCCTTAGCATTTAATAATTAGGTATTGCACGCACAAGATTTTACAATGTTTTGTTAAACATCATTGAAGCTAAAATCAATTCGTGGTTGTACCAAGGATGAAAAAAGCCGCAGATTCGTATGTTCATGTTGTTCAACATATCTGTGGAAATATAGTTAATATAAGAATAATAATAATTTATTTCATGTAGGGGATTACAGTAAAGCCAATTACAGGTAATTTTGGATATTAATATAAAACGTTCAAGTGGCTTGATGCCCACTAGGTCGAAAAAAGGGCCCGGACCTTCCATGTTATGTGAATGGAAAGCCACTTTCAAAGTTCCCTAACATTGAAAATAAATCTTTTACGCAAAAACTGTTATTGGCGATAAATTGTAGATGTCACTCAAATCTCTCTAAATATATTTCCCGCAATATTCGTTTAATATTTAAAGAATGAATGGGAAGCTAAAGCATTTATCTTCAACTTTTGTCACTTGTGAAAAAAAAATTTCAATAGATAAAACACAACTCTTGTAACAATTTGTTCATTAACATAAATTAAACATCTGAAGTTTGTATGACGATTTTTTAAGATTTCATCAATTTGGAGGCAATGTGACAGTGTCAATTTTCAACAATCTTCTATTAATATTTACCATCATTGAAGCGGTAACATTTAACAGTAGACAACACTTTCACATTGGGAATGTCACAAGAGTTGTGTATCACAAAAGTTGTGTTTTATCTATTGAAGTATTTTCTTCATAAGTGTCAAAAGTTGAAGATATATGCTTCAGCTTCCATTCATTCTTTAAATATTAAACGAATATTGCGGAAAATATATTTAGAAAGATTTGAGTGACATCTACAAATTATCGCCAATAACAGTTTTTGCGTAAAAGGTTTATTTTCAATGTTAGGGAGCTTTGAAAGTGGCTTTCCATTCACATAACATGGAAATGTCCGGATATTTTTTTCAACATAGTGTATATATATGTGTAGGGAAATCTACAAATTCTAATGAAAACTTTTACTTGTATTTTCTACTTATAAAAATGAGCTGTCCTCTAAATAAAAAATAAATAAATACCCCCTCAAGCAGCTGCTTGCCACAGAGGTCTGACACGAGCCTGTCAGTTTATATGCCATAGTAGAAGGTCTGAGAGGATGGCAGGACCTCAGCAGAAAAACGACACAAACAGCCATGCCTTACCCGGGGCTCGAACCCAGGTCCCTTAGATCAGTAGCCAAGCGCGCTAACCACTCGGCCATGGGACGGCTGCTGTCCTCTAGTAAGTATATAAAAGCAGTTTTCTCGGGGCGCCTTCTTCTCATTTGCATTGAATGAACTATTCTAATATTTTATGTTGAGGTATTTCAATTAATGAAAACACCTAAAAATAAAGTCCTTTCGCTGGTGTAAGGAACAACCTGACCTGCAGTTCCTAAGGCCTAATAAATTTCACCTTTCGATCATGCGGTGTCGACGATTTCGGCTCTCAATGACGGCTTATGCGAGTTTGGCTTTCAATGTCAATGATGTCGACGAGTTTGGCTATCAGTGTCCATGATCTCGATGAGTATAGCTCTCAGTGTCCATGATACTGATGAGTTTGTTCTCAAAATGTCTATGATGTCGATGAGTTTGACTCTCAATGTCCACGATCTCTATGAGTTTGTCGTTCAATATCAACGATGTCGACGAGTTTGGCTATCAGTGTCCATGATCTCGATGAGTATAGCTCTCAGTGTCCATGATACTGATGAGTTTGTTCTCAAAATGTCTATGATGTCGATGAGTTTGACTCTCAATGTCCACGATCTCTATGAGTTTGTCGTTCAATATCAACGATGTCGACGAGTTTGGCTATCAGTGTCCATGATCTCGATGAGTATAGCTCTCAGTGTCCATGATACTGATGAGTTTGTTCTCAAAATGTCTATGATGTCGATGAGTTTGACTCTCAATGTCCACGATCTCTATGAGTTTGTCGTTCAATATCAACGATGTCGACGAGTTTGGCTATCAGTGTCCATGATCTCGATGAGTATAGCTCTCAGTGTATCCATGATACTGATGAGTTTGCTCTCAAAATGTCTATGATGTCGATGAGTTTGACTCTCAATGTCGACGATCTCTATGAGTTTGTCGTTCAATATCAACGATGTCGACGAGTTTGGCTATCAGTGTCCATGATCTCGATGAGTATAGCTCTCAGTGTCCATGATACTGATGAGTTTGCTCTCAAAATGTCTATGATGTCGATGAGTTTGACTCTCAATGTCGACGATCTCTATGAGTTTGTCGTTCAATATCAACGATGTCGACGAGTTTGGCTATCAGTGTCCATGATCTCGATGAGTATAGCTCTCAGTGTGTCCATGATACTGATGAGTTTGCTCTCAAAATGTCTATGATGTCGATGAGTTTGACTCTCAATGTCGACGATCTCTATGAGTTTGTCGTTCAATATCAACGATGTCGACGAGTTTGGCTATCAGTGTCCATGATCTCGATGAGTATAGCTCTCAGTGTGTCCATGATACTGATGAGTTTGCTCTCAAAATGTCTATGATGACGATGAGTTTGACTCTCAATGTCCACGATCTCTATGTGTTTGTCGTTCAATATCAACGATGTCGACGAGTTTGGCTATCAGTGTCCATGATCTCGATGAGTATAGCTCTCAGTGTCCATGATACTGATGAGTTTGCTCTCAAAATGTCTATGATGTCGATGAGTTTGACTCTCAATGTCCACGATCTCTATGTGTTTGTCGTTCAATGTCAACGATGTCGACGAGTTTGACGCTCAATGTAAATAATCTCAATGAGTTTGGTTTTCAAATTTTATGAACTCGATAAGTTTGACTTTCAATGCCTATAACTCGATCAGTCTTGGCCGCATATGAAAAATTGGACATCCTGAGAATTAAAATCAAGAATTGCTCTTATGAGGGGCGGGGGTGGCTCAGTCGGTAGCGCGTCAGGCTCGTAATCTGTAGTTCCCAGGTTCGAGTCCCAGCTGGGTCAGCGTTGAGATTTATCTCCGCAAAATTAACCGCCTTGTCCACGGTCAGTAGGGGACACCGATGGGCTTGGAAAGGCCGCCGTCCGTCGGATGGGACGTTAAGCCGTGGCCCCGTGTGCGGGAGAGCCATACCCTGTGCACGTTAAAGAACACCCTGGATGACCTTGACGGGAGACTACCATCTTTCTCCCAACAGCTGTTCCAGTGGGTCCCCTCCCCCAACCTTTTCTGAGCCTTCGGGGTCCATGTGACCTGGCCATTTAGCCCATGGTGTGCAAAAAAGTGCCGCTCAGAGGTAAAACAACCCAACCCAATGCTCTTATGAATTATCGGCACCGGCTGCACAAGTTTTCTCATACACCTAAATTAGCAACCAACATTAACTGAAGTTTCATAGCTAAAAATTTCACTAAGATTTCAGATTAAGCTGTTTGTTGCGGTTAAACCTAACGTGGGTTCCCTAGAGGCATGCTGATCGAAAATCGCAAACCGCATTGGTAAATGAGACTCCACCAAGTTACATCAACGAGAAAGCAAATTGAAAGCATCAACACTCCTAAAATAAGCATTCCAAAAAAAAAAAGATTTTTACTACAGTTAGAAATCGTCATAAAATGATTTGCTTGAAGTGATATTCGATTATTCCCGAACATTGATTTCTTACAATACTTCTTGGATTATTTAAAGAATTCTGGATATTGGAATATTTAAAGAGCAACTACATTCGTAATTAGCAGTTCTCAGGTTCGAATCCCACTTGTGCCTATGCTGAGATTTATCTCCGATAAACCTTCACCTTGCCCTTGGTCAGAAAGGCTACGGGGTCAGAAGAGGACGCCATCAGTCGGAAGGGAGGTTAAGCCACGGTCCCGTGTGATACTGTGCACGTTAAAGAACATGCTATATGGTCTTGATGGGAGGCTTAAATCTGTCTCCTGATAGATGTCCAATGGGTTCCCTTAGCCCAACATTCTCTGAGCCTTTGGGGTTCTTACGACCTGGCCATTTAGCCCATTGTGTGCGAAAAACGTGCCCCTCAGAAATAAAACAACCGTCACTCTTACAGTCGCTCAAAAAAGTATCCGAACACTATTGTGATTTCAAAATTCAGAAAAAACGCTAAAAAAAAGTATATAAACCGTCACTCGTACAGTCGCTCAAAAAAGTATCCGAACACTATTGCTGATTACAAAATTCAGAAAAAACGCTCAAAAAAGAGCCATACCCTGTGCACGTTAAAGAACACGCTGGATGGCCTTGACGGGAGACTACCATCTGTCTCCCAACAGCTGTTCCAGTGGGTCTCCTCCCCCAACCTTCTCTGAGCCATTGGGGCCCATGTGGCCTGGCCATTTAGCCCATGGTGTGCAAAAAAGTGCCGCTCAGAGGTAAAACAACCCAAAATCCTAGTTCGAGTCTAAACTGTACCAGCTTTGAGATTATCTTCGCCAACCCTCACCTTGCTTTCTGCGAGAAAGGCGATGCCGAAAGGTTGCCGTCCTTCTGATGGGACGTTCAGTGTGCAGGAGAGCCTTGCCATGTGTACGTTAATAAAGACGCTGAATAACCCTGATGGGAGGCGTCCTTCTCTCTGTTTGGTAATAGCTGTGTAGCTTTCATTGATTTAGTTGTGAGCTGGCCATTTAGCCCATTGTGAGCAAGAAACTACCATTCAGAGGTAAAAACAACTCAACCTAACTGTGTACAATCAGGGCCAGATTAAGGAGAGAGATAAAGGGGCCCAAGCCCCAAGAAAACGAAGGGGGCCCTTTTGCTACTTATAATAAAAAAAATAAAATAAATACCCCCTCAAGCAGCTGCTTGCCACAGAGGTCTGACGGGAGCCTGTCAGTTTATATGCCACAGTAGATGGTGTGTGAGGATGGCAGGACCTCAGCAGAAAAACAATACACACAACCATGCCTTACTCGGGGCTCGAACCCAGGTCCCTTATATCAGTAGCCAAGCGTGCTAACCACTCGGCCATGGGAAGGGCAAAATAATAAATACCCCCTCAAGCAGCTGCTTGCCACAGAGGTCTGAGAGGAGACTGTCAGTTTATATGCCAAAGTAGGAGATCTGAGAGGATCGCAGGACCTCAGCAGAAAAACAACACACACAACCAGGCCTTACCCGGGGCTCGAACCCAGGACTTATACCTACCATTATTTGAAACAAAATTAACGTATTTTTGAACTTGTGAAAATTATTAAATTGGTAACAATATTACAATAAAAAAAAAGGTTGCCTAAGATCGGTTCTTTCATTTATTTATTCTTTTATTTATTAATTTTTTAGAAGGGTCCTTAAAAAACCCTTCCCTCTGGGAAGTCTGAATTTTTCTGCGGACCCATCATTACTTGATAAATTTTATTTAACTAAAATATAAATTCTCGCAAAGAGAACTCCCTAAAAGTTCCAAAAATCAAGAATGGATTTTTATCTCTAGTTCTTCATCTGCTGTTGATGTGTTGGCTATTATGCGACTCGAACTATCATATCTAAGTGGAGAAATTCGATGCTCTGGAAATTCATATACCATCAACAGCCAATCACAAGTTGTGAGGGGCGGAGGTGGCTCAGTCGGTATCGCGCCAGGCTCGTAATCTGTAATTCCCAGGTTCGAGTCCCAGCTGGGTCAGCGTTGAGATTTATCTCCGCAAAATTCCCCGCCCTGCCCACGGTCAGTAGGGGACACCGATGGGCTTGGAAAGGCCGCCGTCCGTCGGATGGGACGTTAAGCCGTGGCCCCGTGTGCGGAAGAGCCATACCCTGTGCACGTTAAAGAACACGCTGCATGGCCTTGACGGGAGGCTACCATCTGTCTCCCAACAGCTGTTCCAGTGGGTCCCCTCCCCCAAACTTCTCTGAGCCTTTGGGGTCCATGTGACCTGGTTATTTAGCCCATGGTGTGCAAAAAAGTGCCACTCAGAGGTAAAACAACTCAACGTTAAAGAATACGCTGGATGGCCTTCACGGGAGGCTACCATCTATCTCCCAACAGCTGTTCCAGTGGGTCCCCTCCCCCAACCTTCTCTGAGCCTTCGGGGTCCATGTGGCCTGGCCATTTAGCCCATGGTGTGCAAAAAAGTGCCGCTCAGAGGTAAAACAACTCAACGTTAAAGAACACGCTGGATGGCCTTGACGGGAGGTACCATCTGTCTCCCAACAGCTGTTCCAGTGGGTCCCCTCCCCCAACCTTCTCTGAGCCTTCGGGGTCCATGTGACCTGGCCATTTAGCCCATGGTGTGCAAAAAAGTGCCGCTCAGAGGTAAAACAACTCAACGTTAAAGAACACGCTGGATGGCCTTGACGGGAGACTACCATCTGTCTCCCAACAGCTGTTCCAGTGGGTCCCCTCCCCCAACCTTCTCTGAGCCTTCGGGGTCCATGTGACCTGGCCATTTAGCCCATGGTGTGCAAAAAAGTGCCGCTCAGAGGTAAAACAACTCAACGTTAAAGAACACGCTGGATGGCATTGACGGGAGACTACCATCTGTCTCCCAACAGCTGTTCCAGTGGGTCCCCTCCCCCAACCTTCTCTGAGCCTTCGGGGTCCATGTGACCTGGCCATTTAGCCCATGGTGTGCAAAAAAGTGCCGCTCAGAGGTAAAACAACTCAACGTTAAAGAACACGCTGGATGGCCTTGACGGGAGGTACCATCTGTCTCCCAACAGCTGTTCCAGTGGTCCCCTCCCCCAACCTTCTCTGAGCCTTCGGGGTCCATGTGACCTGGCCATTTAGCCCATGGTGTGCAAAAAAGTGCCGCTCAGAGGTAAAACAAATGAACGTTAAAGAACACGCTGGATGGCCTTGACGGGAGACTACCATCTGTCTCCCACCAGCTGTTCCAGTGGGTCCCCTCCCCCAACCTTCTCTGAGCCTTCGGGGTCCATGTGACCTGGCCATTTAGACCATGGTGTGCAAAAAAGTGCCGCTCAGAGGTAAAACAACTCAACGTTAAAGAACACGCTGGATGGCCTTGACGGGAGACTACCATCTGTCTCCCAACAGCTGTTCCAGTGGGTCCCCTCCCCCAACCTTCTCTGAGCCTTCGGGGTCCATGTGACCTGGCCATTTAGCCCATGGTGTGCAAAAAAGTGCCGCTCAGAGGTAAAACAACTCAACGTTAAAGAACACGCTGGATGGCCTTGACGGGAGACTACCATCTGTCTCCCAACAGCTGTTCCAGTGGGTCCCCTCCCCCAACCTTTTCTGAGCCTTCGGGGTCCATGTGACCTGGCCATTTAGCCCATGGTGTGCAAAAAAGTGCCGCTCAGAGGTAAAACAACCCAACCCAACCTCCTGTCCTATGCATTGAAAGACTTAAAATCCGATTCAAGGGAGTACTTTTCTTGGCTCTTTAAATGTCCAGCGATTTTTATGTATGAAGGTTTTTTTTTTGCGGGAACACTTTGTGTCATTGATCATTGACAATTTCATTTTAGAATGATAGCTCCTCCTCAGAAATCTGAACTGCAGTTTTTACACACAATGGCTAGTTCATAAGAGAAAACTGGGGTGAGGCGACCCACTGGACAGTTGTAAAGAGACAGATCGAAGCCTCCCGTCATGGAATCCAGCGTGTTTTTTCAAACTGCGTACGAAACCACGGCTTTATGTCCCATCCGACGGACGGCAGCCTTTCCAAGCTCATCGATGTCTCCTTTCCCATCCAGGGCAGGTGGCGCTTAGCAGAGATAAATCTCAACCCTGGTCCAGGTGGGACTCGAACCTGGGAACTGCAGATTATGAGCCTTGGTTTGGCTTGTTTGTTTTACCTATGAGCGGCACTTTTTTGCACACCATGGGCTAAATGGAAAGGTCACATGGACCCAGAAGGCTCAGAGAAGTTTGAGGGAGGGGACTCACTGGAACAGCTGTTCTGAGACAAATGGTAGCTTTCCGTCAAGGCCATCCAGCATGTTCCTTAACGTGCACAGGGTATGGCTCTCCCACACACGGAGCCACGGCTTAACGTCCCATCCGACGGACGGCGGTCTTTCCAAGCCCATCGGTGTCCCCTACTGACCGTTCGGGGAGCTTTACGGAGATAAGTGTCAACGTTGATCCAAACGGGACTCGAATCTGGGAACTACAGATTACGAGCCTGGCGCGCTACCGACTGAGCCACATGCTGCATTTTAGTGTAACTAAAAGGGTTGGGTTGGGTTGTTTTACCTCTGAGCGGCACTTTTTTGCACACCATGGGCTAAATGACCAGGTCACGTGGACCCCGAAGACTCAGAGAAGGTTGAGGGAGGGGACCCACTGGAACAGCTGTTGGGAGACAGATGATAGCCTCCCGTCAAGGCCATCCAGCGTGTTCTTTAACATGCACAGGGTATGGCTCTCCCGCACACGGGGCCACGACTTAACGTCCCATCCGACGGACGGCGGCCTTTCCAAGCCCATCGGTGTCCCCTACTGAACGTGGGCACGGCGGAGAATTTTGCGGAGATAAATCTCAACGCTCACCCAGCAGGGACGTGTGTGTCTGAGAGGGCCCCTCTGTACATATTAAAGAAGCTGGATGACCTTGATGGGGAGCTATCATCAGTCTCGTAACAACTGTCCAGTCTACCCTATTCCCCCATTCTTTCTGGGCTGTGGTGACTCAGTTGGTAAAGCGCCAGGCTCATAATCTGCTGTCCCCAGGTTGGAGTCCCAGCTGGTCAGCGTTGAGATTTATCTCCGCCAAACTCCCCGCCCTACCCACCGTCCGTCGTATTTGACATTTAGCCGTCGCTACATGTACAGAAGAGCCATACTCTGTACGCATTAAAGAACACGCTGGATGGCCTTGACAGGAGGCTACCATCTGTCTCCCAAAAGCTGTTCCAGTGGGTCCCCTCACCCAACCTTCTCTGAGCCTTCGGGATCCTTGTGACCTGCCATTTAGCCCATTGTGTGGAAAAAAGTGCGGCTCAGAGATGAAATAACCCAAATGATGATATTTGAAAAGTTGGTACTTGTAGGTTCTTTGGAAGCATGACAGTGCGTCCTTGGCTATTACCAAGAACTAGACGTACAATCCAGACGTTCTCATCGTTGCCAACCTTGCGATCAAAATACCTGGAATTAAGGAAATGCCGCGTGAATGGTATTTACGACCCTGTTTTCCCTCTTAGAGGCTAGAGAGAGGGAAATCGCGGACACTGACTGTAACATAATTGACAACAGAGAAATCAACTTTGTCAATTATGGTATAATGGAATGCGTTAAAAAATTTGAACTCTGTTAAGTAAAATGTCCAGTATTAATAACTAACTTCCAAAAAAAGCATTGAAAATTCGAGGGTTGTTGATAATTAACTAAAGGAGAAATGTTGAGCTACAGGATGTGCCCTGGTAATAATAAAAAGGCAAATACTATGATTAAGTTTAAATCAGAAGTTATTACCGAATTATTTGAAATAAGAATTATTTATGTTAACTTGACCGGTCTTTTTTGCCATAAACTGTCAACCCCGCCACGCCCATTCCCTGGCGAACTCTTAGATCAGTCGCCCAATTCAGCCATCGGTAGAGCTTGAAGTAGAGGCAGCATTTCAAGTCCAATCTTGTGACCTGGCCATTTAGCCCGTTGTGTGCAAAAAGTGCCGCTCAGAGGTGAAGCATCCCAAATGATGATATTTAAAACGTTGGTCTGGGTTGTGAAGGAAGCAATATATAACTTTAAAATTTATTTAACAGAAAAAAATATCCTGAATATTATTTATAGTCAAAAACATTTTCATTTTCAGAACAGAAACAATTGTTTTAAATCATTACATAGTATATTCGTCCTGGTGGCCTAGTGATTGGCATGCTTAGCGACCGTGGAAAGGAACCTAGGTTCGAGCCCTGGATAAGACATCGACGTTCCTTTTCAAGTGGGGCAGGGGTGGCTCAGTCGGTAGCGCGCCAGGCTCGTAATCTGTAGTTCCCAGGTTCGAGTCCCAGCTGGGTCAGCGTTGAGATTTATCTCCGCAAAATTCCCCGCCCTGCCCACGGTCAGTGGGGGACACCGATGGGCTTGGAAAGGACGACGTTCGTCGGATGGGACGTTAAGCCGTGGCCCCGTGTGCGGGAGAGCCATACCCTGTGCACGTTAAAGAACACGCTGGATGGCCTTGACGGGAGGCTACCATCTGTCCCCCAACAGCTGTTCCAGTGGGTCCCCTCCCCCAACCTTCTCTGAGCCTTCGGGGTCCATGTGACCTGGCCATTTAACCCATGGTGTGCAAAAAAGTGCCGCTCAGAGGTAAAACAACCCATCAGGCATTTTATTATATTAAAATATCCTTTCTGTTTGCATTTCCCGTGCAACATAATTAATTATTATAATGCAATTAATAATCGTTGATTATTTAAGAAAAGCTTATCTTTGTACGCATTAGGGTGATGGTTTTATTTTTCTCATTCCATTGAAAATTTAAAGATTATGTCAAAAACAAACTAAACCTAATTATTTTACCTCATATGCAAAAAGCAAAATTGTAGTTATGTCGACCGCATTTCATCGGTACGGAAGGGGCGGGTATGCTCAGTCGGTAGCACAGTAGGCTCGTAATTTGTATATCTCAGGTTCGGTCCCAACTCTGCCAGCTTTGAGATTTATCTCCGCTAACCCCCATGCTGTCCTCGATCAGAAAATAGGCTTCGATGGGACTGGAAAGGTCTCCGTCCTTCGAATGGGACGTTAAGTTATTGTCCCTTGTATAGGGTTGGGTTGTTTTACCTCTGAGCGGCACTTTTTTGCACACCATGGGCTAAACGGTCAGGCCAGATGGACCCCGAAGGCTCAGAGAAGGTTGGGGGAGAGGACCCACTGGAACAGCTGTTGGGAGACAGATGGTAGCCTCCCGTCAAGGCCATCCAGCGTGTTCTTTAACGTGCACAGGGTATGGCTCTCCAACACACAGGGCCACAGCTTAACGTCCCATCCGACAGACGGGAGCCTTTCCAAGCCCATCGGTGTCTCCTGCTGACCGTAGGTAGGGAATTTTGCGGAGATAAATCTCAACGCTGACCCAGCTGGGACTCGAACCTGGGAACTACAGATTACGAGCCTGGCGAGCTACTGACTGAACCCCCCCCCCCCCCCCCCCCCCCCCCCGCCTTGTATAGGGAGACACAGGACATTTTCTTGTGATGCTTTATTACTGAATACCCTGTACAAGTTGAAGAATATACTGGATGCCTTGACGGGAGACTACCATCTGTTTCCTAACAGCTGTCCAGTAAGTGCTACATCTCCAGACTTCTTCGAGCCCTTTTGGGGTGTAGTGACCTGGGCATTTTCCGAATTGTATCCAAAAAAAAAAAGTGACGCTGAGAGATAAAACAATCCAACCCAAAATCGAAAGTTACCTTTTAAAGAGGAATTTGTAGTTAAACATCTAGTATAAATCGTTACTTGATCGACAAGTAATTAAATGTTCAGTCATCCAAAAAAAACTTAGAGAAAAGGCAAGTTACGGCCCCCGCAAGCCTGGTCCCCTATTATATTATTATAGGCCTGGGCAAGTTACGGCCAGCAAGCTACTGATGAATAATGAATTAAATTTGTAAAAGAGAAAAAGAATGTATATAGGACGAAAAGTTCAACTTTCGGAGAAGCAAACTCTCATTAAAATAATCAATTTAATAAAATTTATTCTTTATGTTTCACTCTAGGATTTTTTTGCATTTGTTATACATACGTTATTACATTGGCCGCCCCTTCTTTTGGGGCGGGAGTGACTCAATCGGTAGCGCACGTAATCTGTAGTTCCCAGGTTCGAGTCCCAGATATGTCAGCGTTGAGATTTATCTCCACAAAATTCGCTGTCCATAGGATGGGACGTTAAACCGGGGCCCCGTATGCGAGAGAGCCATACCCTGTGCCGTTAAAGAACACACTTATTAGATGGATGACCTTGACGGGAGGCTACCATCTGTCTCCCAACAGCTGATCCAGTGGGTCCCCTCCCCCAACCTTCTCTGAGCCTTCGGGGTCCTTGTGACCTGGCCATTTAGCTCATGGTATGCAAAAAAGTGCCGCTCAGAGGTAAAACAACCCAACGTTAAAGAACACGCTGGATGGCCTTGACGGGAGGCTACCATCTGTCTCCCAACAGCTGTTCCAATGGGTCCCCTCCCCAACATTCTCTGAGCCTTCGGGGTCCTTGTGACCTGGCCATTTAGCTCATGGTATGCAAAAAAGTGCCGCTCAGAGGTAAAACAACCCAACGTTAAAGAACACGCTGGATGGCCTTGACGGGAGGCTACCATGATGTCTCCCAACAGCTGATTCAGTGGGTCCTCTCCCCCAACCTTCTCTGAGCCTTCGGGTCCTTGTGACCTGGCCATTTAACCCGTGGTATGAAAAAAAGTGCCGCTCAGAGGTAAAACAACCCAACGTTAAAGAACACGCTGGGTGGCCTTGACGGGAGGCTACCATCTGTCTCCCAACAGCTGATCCAGTGGGTCCCCTCCTCCAACCTTCTCCGAGCCTTAGGGGTCCTTGTGACCTGGCCATTTAGCCCATGGTATGCAAAAAAGTGCCGCTCAGAGGTAAAACAACCCAAGCCCCTTCTTTTTTTAGCCACATGCTTTTCAGTTCTGTTTTTTTATGTTGTCCTTCAATTGAAACGTTTGCCCAAACCTGACCAAAGAGAACCACCGATGCGTCAACTGCGCAACCTCATTATTTCAATTGCTTCCAAGCATTCTCTTCCTCTTAATAAAAGCCTGGTAAAAAAAAGTTCTTTTTGGATTAACAGAGATGCATTTTAGTCTGTCCAAAATCTCTTTGAATGTCTCTGTTCTGGAGAAGCAGCGTTTCTTTTAAGTCTGTTATAAGTTCTCAAAACTCTCATTCCATTCCCCATAGTGTTTCGAGTATTTCTTGAGATTTAAGTATTGAGACGTGCCACTTAACTTACGTCACTGCCAGCACCCAGCCAGCTCTGTGGTCTGTCTCGTCAGACAATGTGCTCCAGACAAACTGTACGTGTTAGAAATCAGTAGCCCATGAAAAGCGGCTGCCTGACAGCGTCAATATGGTCCCCTGCTTCATCTCGGGGCGGGCATTGGGTTAAGAGTTCGAATTTTCCTCTACTCCACCTATTTGCATTGTGGTCCTTTTGGGCGTAGAGATAGCTGCTTTGGGCTCCAACCGCAAAACGTTATCAATGCAGAAAACTCCCCTTGTGTTTCCGGTGAATAGTGTTTTCTAGGTGGGAATGAAATAGTCAGAAACTGAGACAGTTCAAGGCTATGAAACTATTAGCAGACCGCACAACAAACTGTGGGTGGTGGGAGGTGCAACCAACCACCAGAATTGGGCTCTTTTTTCTTTAAGTAGTGCTGGTGCAATCTTCTACTCCTGTCCACATTGGGGGGCGCGGGTGGCTCAGTCGGTAGCGCGCCAGGCTCGTAATCTGTAGCTCCCAGGTTCGAGTCCCAGCTGGGTCAGCGTTGAGATTTATCTCCGCAAAATTCCCCGTCCTGCCCACGGTCAGTAGGGGACACCGATGGGCTTGGAAAGGCCGCCGTCCGTCGGATGGGACGTTAAGCCGTGGCTCCGTGTGCGGGAGAGCCATACCCTGTGCACGTTAAAGAACACGCTGGATGGCCTTGACGGGAGGCTACCATCTGTCTCCCAACAGCTGTTCCAATGGGTCCCCTCCCCCAACCTTCTCTGAGCCTTCGGGGTCCATGTGACCTGGTCATTTAGCCCATTGTGTGCAAAAAAGTGCCGCTCAGAGGTAAAACAACCCAACCCAACCCTGTCCACATTGAAATCGGGTAGTTTTACCTCAGAGCGGCACTTTTTTTTTAACACGGGATAGATGGCAACCTCCCATCAAGGCCATCCACCGTGTTCTTTAACGTGCACAGGGTATGGCTTTCCCGCACATGGTACCACGGCTTAAAGTTTCATCCGATGGACGACACCCTTTCCTAGCCCATCGGAGTTCCCTACTGAGAGAGGGCAGAGGAGGAGGTTGCGAAGATCAATCTAAACACTGGCCCAAACGGGACTCGAACCTTGAAACTGCAGATTACGAGTCTGAGGCACTACCTACTGAGAAACTCCCTTCCCCAGCTGTCCAGTGGATCTCCTTTTCCCTATCTAGTCTTGAATTCTTAGGTTCTTTGTGACCTTGCTATTTCGGCCACTCTGCGCAAAATAATGACTTTCAGAGGTAAAACAGTCCAACCCACTAGTCCGAGTGATTAGCTTGCTTCTCTGCGTATGGTCGGGGTGGCTCAGTCGGTAGCGCGCCAGGCTCGTAATCTGTAGTTTCCAGGTTCGAGTCCCAGCTGGGTCAGCGTTGAAATTATCTCCGCAAAATTCCCCGCCCTGCCCACGGTCAGTAGGCGACACCGATGGGCTTGGAAAAGCCGCCGTCCGTCGGATGGGACGTTAAGCTGTGGCACCGTGTGCGGGAGAGACATACCCTGTGCACGTTAAAAACACACTGGATGGCCTTGACGAGAGGCTACCATCTGTCTTAACAACTATCCAATGGGTCCCCTCCCCCCACCTTCTCTGAGCCTTCGGGGTCCTTGTGACCTGTCCATTTAGCCCATGGTGTGCAAAAAAGTGCCGCTCAGAGGTAAATCAACCCAACCCAAGCTTCTCTGCAGAGAAAATGGATCTAGCCTGAATTACGGATAAAGGTGGATTTTTTTCTATTTTTCTGCTGATTGTCATCATCTCAAAGATCTTTATGTTGTGTTATACTGACAGGCTTCTGTCAGACTTCTGTGACAAGTAGACTGACTATTCGAGGAGTAATTTATTTTATATCTATACATTCCCAACAACACAAAAGAGTTCTAGGTGTCGATTAAGTTGTTTTTCTTTCTCGCACAACGTTTGGATTCGGTTGTTTTATTACTGAGCGGAACTTTTATGCACACAACGGACTAAATGAGCAGGTTATAAGGACCCAAAGAGTTCAGGTGGGAAGATGCCCACTGCACAGCTGAAAGCGGACAGATGGAAGCCTTACATCAAGGCCATCCACTGTGTCCTTTACGGTTCAAAGTTATGGCCCTCCTGCACAAGGAACCACGGATTTAAAAAAAAAACAACCAGCGGAACGAAGTCTTTCGTTGTTTTCTTTCTTACTGAGGGCAGAGACAGGGTTAGCGGAGAAAATCCCAATAGAAGCAAAGTAGGAACTCGAAATTAGGAACATCAAAGAGGAGGACCATACGGTGTGCAAATGATTTGTGCATGAATTCTCTAGGTGAGTGATCACTCTGATCGTTGCATGAAATTCCATGATTGGACGATCACTCAGATCTTTGAAGGAAATCCCGTGATACCACTCTGATCTTTGAAGGAAATCTTATCTCACTCTCATCTTTATATTAAATCACCCTAGGTCCTGCCATCCTCTCAGACCTTCTACTGGGGCATATAAACTGACAGGCTCCTGTCAGACCTCTGTGGCAAGCAGCTGCTTGAGGGGGTATTTATTTATTTTTTTATCATTTCATGTAATCTCGTGAAAAGGGACTGTATTGATATTTACGTGAAATCTCGTGATAACCGACGTCACTGATCTTTTCAAGAAATCTAGGTCTGATCTTTCCATAAAATCTGGTGATAAGTGCCACCCTGATCTTTTCACGAAAGCTCGTAATAAGTGACCACCTGATTTTTGCATGAAATCTAGTGATTAGCGACCACCCCGATCCGTGAATGAAATTTCGTGATTAGTAACCACCCCCGATCGTGCATGAAATTTCGTGATAAATGACCACTCCAATCGTGCATGAAATTTCGTGATAAATGACCACTCCAATCGTGCTTGAAATTTCGTGATAAATGACCACTCCAATCGTGCATGAAATTTCATGATAACCACCTGACCACCCTGATCTTTTCTTAAAATCTCGTGATAAGCGATGTCCTTAATTATTTCATGAAATCTGGCAATAAGTGACCACCCTGATCTTTCCCTAAACTCTCGTGATAAAAATAAAAAAAATAAAATAAATACCCCCTCAAGCAGCTGCTTGCCACAGAGGTCTGACAGGAGCCTGTCAGTTTATATGCCACAGTAGAAGATCTGAGAGATAAGCGATGTCCTTAATTATTTCATGAAATCTGGCAATAAGTGACCACCCTGATCTTTCCCTAAAATCTCGTGATAAGCGACGTCTCTGATCTTTAATGAAATTTCATGATAACTGACCACTCTGATCGTTTCATGAAATCTAGTGATAAGTGACCACCCTGATCATTGTAAGAAATCATGATTAGATGCTCATTTTGACCTTCTTGTGAATTCCGGTGTGAAATGGCCATTTTTAGTCCTCTTCTCCAACCGTCCGCTGAAATTTCGTGATAAATGACCACTCCGATCGTGCACGAAATTTCATGATAAACGACCACCCTGATCTTTTCTTAAAATCTCGTGATAAGCGATGTCCTTGATTATTTCATGAAATATGGCAATAAGTGACCACCCTGATCTTTCCCTAAAATCTCGTGATAAGCGACGTCTCTGATCTTTAATGAAATTTCATGATAACTGACCACTCTGATCATGAAATCTAGTGATAAGTGACCACCCTGATCATTGTAAGAAAACATGATTAGATGCTCATTTTGACCTTCTTGTGAATTCCGGTGTGAAATGGCCATTTTTAGTCCTCTTCTCCAACCGTCCGCTGAACGCCTCTTCCAAATTCATCTCGCTAGACTTGCCAAGCATGCCGGGATGCAATACCTCATCACTCGCAATCTAAACATTGTGCCACTCGTGCAAGGATTCGCATTCAAGCACACTTCTCCAAAGCTCGCATATTTATACAAACGTCAAAATCAATTCATTTTGTTTCCTCCGTGTGTCGTCGCATTCTGTAAAAATTTGCGAGACGAACCTTACGACAAAAATTTCAAAACTTTACAGTTAGAGAGAGGGAAGAGAGCGTGTTATTAAATATCTAATTTATGGATAAGACAGAGTAGGAAGAACTGAAAAAAAAATAAGAAAACGAACTCTTCTTATTAATTGCATTAAACCTTCCATTATTAATGTTCCTATGAAGACAGATGTTTCATAGCTTTCTTATTTCAGTCTGGTGCGCGCTGCAAGGGTACTGAAAGTTCATTCAAAGTTATCCGTGGGAAGGAATTCAAATAAATACAGATGGAGATCAACCAAGTACGGATACAAATTCAATTACAAGCGACAGAGAATCAAACAGTGGACGACGAAGATCCAGTCATGGCTCGAGGGATTGAAGGAACACCGAGGAGTAATTGAATTATAATTCCGGAGCGTTTACACGGTTCTGTATCTGCACACATGCATACGTCGTCGAGGCACAAGCTTTTGCTATGTTTAGCTAAAAATCAAGAGAAGTCTCCTCAAGGAAGAACAAAGTGAATTAGCATGTAGCTGGTTGTAGGAGATTTCTTTTCCGCTCAAGCGTGGTAAGCTGCGGTCGATGGATTCTAACTGAGACTCGCCTCTGCCACTTAGAATATCGCCCAAAAATTCATTCGTTTTTCGACGAGGGAGAAAAATGGCTCACTTGGATGCTGTCGACGGTGCGTCGCTTTCGTTTTGAAAGGGAGAAAAATGGTGGTAGCGAACGGATTGAGAGTGCTGAAAAGTGTTTTGGTGGGAGGTAGTAACTGACAGGCTCCTGTCAGACCTCTGTGGCAAGCAGCTGCTTGAGGGGGTATTTATTTATTTTTATTTAGTATGGCCGAGTGGTTAGCACGCTTGGCTACTGATCTAAGGGACCTGGGTTCGAGCCCCGGGTAAGGCATGGATGTGTGTATCGTTTTTCTGCTGAGGTCCTGCCATCCTCTCAGACCTTCTACTGTGGCTTATAAACTGACAGGCTCCTGTCAGACCTCTGTGGCAAGCAGCTGCTTGAGGGGGTATTTATTTATTTTTATTTTATTTTATAGTAGTTGCCACTACTTGGTGAATTCAGGGCAGGGGATCGTGCCAGTGATTCGTGTAGTTTTGTTGGCATGAATAGAGAACTAAATTTGTTCAGCTATTTCTTGTGCAGAGGGCATCTCTTTGTGATACTTTACTACTGACTTTCTTTCTATTTTGGTTTGATGTAGTGAATGTGGCAGTGATTCGTGTAGGTATGAAAATAGAATTTGTCTTATTTTAGTTTTGAAGTAGTTGATTGTGGCAGCGATTCGTGCAGTGCTGTTAGCTTTTTAAGTAAGAATAAACAAATCTGTGTCCTATTTCAGTTTTGGGGTGGTTCTTTGTAAGTAGTAGTTCCCACTGCTTGATAATTTCAGGCAGCAGGAGTGGTGATGATTTATGGCAGTTCAGTTCCAACATCTAGACCAAAATTTAGCGGGGCGGGGCGGGGGGGGGGGGGTAGTTGGATTGAACCGTAACGGGTCAGAAAGTATTACCGTTACATTCCCCCCCCCCCCCCAGAAAATGTATTCTCATTAAATAGCATAATGCAGATGCTTTACTCAATTCAAGTGTTTTTTTTTTTCAATATTCTTTCAAGATGTGTGATATATACGTTTATCATTTATTTTACCTGCGTTACAGATATTAAAAAGTGTCAAGGGAGTGTATAGCCTCCAAGACACCCCCCCCCCCCCCCCCCCATACACACACACACTCATACCTTCTTAGATCTTTCCCTGGTGTGTGCGGGAGAGCCATACCCTGTGCACGTTAAAGAACACGCTGGATGGCCTTGACGGGAGGCTACCATCTGTCTCCCAACAGCTGATCCAGTGGGTCCCCTCCCCCAACCTTCTCCGAGCCTTCGGGGTCCTTGTGACCTGGCCATTTAGCCCATGGT
This sequence comes from Ryuthela nishihirai, assembly GCA_038380435.1. Classification (NCBI taxonomy): domain Eukaryota; kingdom Metazoa; phylum Arthropoda; class Arachnida; order Araneae; family Heptathelidae; genus Ryuthela; species Ryuthela nishihirai. The sequence goes on along the minus strand of JAWZYU010000024.1, from coordinate 47,104,998 downwards.
GTGCAAAAATGTGCCGCTCAGAGGTAAAACAATCCAATGTTAAAGAACATGCTGGATGGCCTTGACGGGAAGCTACCATCTGTCTCCCAACAGCTGATCCAGTGGGTCCCCTCCCCCAACCTTCTCCGAGCCTTCGGGGTCCTTGTGACCTGGCCATTTAGCCCATGGTGTGCAAAAATGTACCGCTCAGAGGTAAAGCAATCCAATGTTAAAGAACATGCTGGATGGCCTTGACGGGAAGCTACCATCTCTCTCCCAACAGCTGATCCAGTGGGTCCCCTCCCCCAACCTTCTCCGAGCCTTCGGCGTCTTTGTGACCTGGCCATTTAACCCATGGTGTGCAAAAAAGTGCCGCTCAGAAGTAACTCAACCTACGTCTTTGGCGCAGTTAGTGTTTGGAGAGATTTTTCTTCTGATAAGCACATTAAGGAACACGAATCGCGCTATTGCGTTTCTTTCATTCTTTGCAAAAAGTCGTATCATGGCAGTACGATAAAATTCTTCAATTGATTTGATAAAAACATTAAATTACTCGAGCAACACTTCGAATGATTGTGATAGCGCACATGACAAACGGCTGCAAAGTTTTCCCAACCACGATTATACATTTCATTTGATAAATCAATTGACAGCATCACTGTGAGTGCTGCAACGATTCTACCTATAGATTCCGTCCTCTGCCCCCCTCCTGTGGTGCCCCACAACATGATAAGCGAGTGCGTCACTCCAATGTTGTGATCACGAAAGACCTACAGGGAGGGAAACCAAATCTGGGCCAAAGAGTCGATCTGCATGCACGGCGAACAGATTCCTGTGGTTGCAATGTACTCAGCAGCTTTGCCTGCTGCCCACAGGAAACTGGGTCGTGTCAGCAATATCTACCATTTGGTAATATCTGGGAGGAGAGGATTTACTGCAAACCAACGCATAAAGAACTGCGATAAACTAATAAGTTCTGATGGCTGATCTCGCACGATTGTGGTTGCTAATTTTGGTTGTATTGAGACTGCGTTGCAAACAGTTTGTGGGCATTTGCCTTTCAGACATTTTCGAAATGTAGTAGCTTTTTGATGCAAAATGTTATCTTATTCTCTCCATAAAACAGAGCCAACGCTGGATCTAATAGGAAATAGATCAAATATGAAGAGTTGATTCGTTTAAATGGGTTTTAAACTGATATATTTCAAATTCTCATCTCCCAGTGGATGAGTAGTTAGTCTTTGGTTGCAGAAGGGAAAAATCTGGGTTAGAATTCCAAATAAGGATATTAGTTATTCTGGTACAGTCGCTCAAAAAAGTATCCGAACACTATGGTTGATTACAAAATTCAGAAAAAATATCTGGCAACGAATTTTTTTAGAAATTAGTGATCTGACCACCTTCGTGTCACGTGATTACAGAATTCAGGAAAATATCTGGAGCGTGTACAGCAACTGTACACGCTCCAGTTACCGTTCACAGCAAACTGGAGCGTGTGCAGTTACTGCACACGCTCCAGTTTGCTGTGAACGGTAACTGCACACGCTCAATATTTCCGTGAGTGAGCCCACACGATCCAGGTCTTTGTGAGCTCACACGATCCAATGTGTTGTGAACATTAACCGCAACCGCTCCAGTTTGCTGTGAACGGTAACTGCACACGCTCAATATTTCCGTGAGTGAGCCCACACGATCCAGGTCTTTGTGAGCTCACACGATCCAATGTGTTGTGAGCATTAACCGCAACCGCTCCAGTTTGCTGTGAACGGTAACTGCACACGATCAATATTTCCGTGAATGAGTCCACACGATCCAGGTCTTTGTGAGCTCACACGATCCAATGTGCTGTGAACATTAACCGCAACCACTCCAGTTTGCTGTGAACGGTAACTGCACACGCTCAATATTTCCGTGAGTGAGCCCACACGATCCAGGTCTTTGTGAGCTCACACGATCCAATGTGCTGTGAACATTAACCGCAACCGCTCCAGTTTGCTGTGAACGGTAACTGCACACGCTCCATATTCATTGCATTATATATTCATACGCATTATATATATTAAAAAATATCGGAACACCACTATGGTTGATTACAGAATTCAGAAAAGATATCTGCCACCGATTTTTTCTGAATTTTGTAATTAACCATAGTCTTCGGATACGATTTTCTCGTATCGGACGACTATGATTAATCCGTCTCGATTTTCTCACAGATTTCATGTATATCTATCAATTTCAGTGGCAAGTGATAGGGAGTATAACAGGCACATGGTGGCTTGTTGGATGGGTTGTTCTACCTCTGAGTGGCACTTTTTTGCACACAATGGGTTAAATGAACAGGTCACAAGGACACCGAGGGCTCAGAGAAGTTGAGGTGAAGGGACCTCAATGGGCAGTTGTTAGGAGACCGATGGTAGTCTCCTGTTATGGGTCGTTCAATATGTTCTGTAACGTGAACAGGGCATCGTTCTCCCGAACATGGGGATATCCGCAAAATTTCCCCGCCCTGCCCACGATCAGTAGGGGACACCGATGGGCTTGAAAAGGCCGCCGTCCATCGGATGGGACGTTAAGCCGTGGCCCCGTCTGTGGGAGAGCCATACCCTGTGCACGTTAAAGAACACGCTGGATGGCCTTGACGGGAGGCTACCATCTGTCTCCCAACAGCTGTTCCAGTGGGTCCCCTCCCCCAACCTTCTCTGAGCCTTCGGGGTCCATGTGACCTGGCATTTAGCCCTAGGTATGCAAAAAAGTGCCGCTCAGAGGTAAAACAACCCAACCCTGAGTGCGTAAAATGCACGGTCTGTTCGATTGCAGAGTGGTTAGTGTTCTTGGCTGACAAACAAATGGGACCTGGGTTCGTTTTCTGGATTAAAGCACGGATCTTTTCTTCCTGGTATGTTATCTTTCAGCTGAAGTTCCCATCGTAGACTATCGAATAGATCATGCCAGTCCAACTCAAACCTAGTGAAGAGCCACTAGGATAAACTACTGTATTCTTAAAGAGCCACTAGGGAAAAAATTGTATTCTTAAAGAGCCACAGGAAAAATTCTCAAATTTAAAAAGAAAGCATACATTTCTAATACGTAATGAATTGGAAAAAAAAAAACCCTGTATTTTTAAGTAAACAAGAAAATATCTTTATCAAAGAAGCAAAAACGTACATGACATAATTCACGAAAAATTTCGTTTCCTCCTGAGTGGGATTCAAACCCCTCTCTTCCAGAAGCATGCCAGACATCATAACCGCCAGACGCCAGGCATGCTTCTGGCAAACGTGGGTTCGAATCCCACTCAGGACAAAACCAAATTTTTTCAGCAAATTATTTCAAGTGTTTCTTCTCTACAGGACATTTCCCTGTGGTATTTTATTACTGAAATATGTATATATTTTTAATGAGTACTATGAATTGTGAAAATTGTTTAGTTATGCACCTAAAATTGATTAGTTAAAAAATTGGAAAAAATGAGATAGCTTCAATACATTGATTATTTGTTTTATGAGGAGCAAGCTCTTTCGCAGGGAGCCGCGTTTTGGACAGGCCTCTGTGGCAAGCAGCTGCTTGAGGGGGTATTTATTATTATATTATATTCCACATTTTTTTTTTCCGTCCCGTGGCCGAGTGGTTAGCGCGCTTGGCTACTGATCTACGGGACCTGGGTTCGAGCCCCGGGTTAAGGCATGGATGTTCGTGTTGTTTTCTGCTGAGGTCCTGCCATCCTCTCAGATCTTCTACTGTGGCATATAAACTGACATGCTCCTGTCAGACCTCTGTGGCAAGCAGCTGCTTGAGGGGGTATTTATTTTTTTTCTATACAGATCAAATCATTTTCATAGCGCGTTATATCATGGCAAGTAGACTGTCTGACGTTTGTTTGTTTGTTTTTAATTTAAATATAAACGGGAATCTTGAAAAATGCATTTCTGCCCAGAAGGAAAATAGATTGCTTATATTGCGCGCGTCATTTACGATTTCAAAGAGAAATTCTAACAGTGGAAATACGAATTAATAGATGATTTGAAAAATGCGAATCGTAATGTCTTTTCGGTTTCTTTAATCTCTTTTTCTTTAAAAACCAGATAACAATACCAAGAAATCATAAGAACAACTTTTCTTACTTTACAAGTGTTTGTAGGTGTCTCTTGGGCGGTGGGAAAAGACGTTTGCATACACATCTTTCATTGCTTCACTAAAATCAAACTCCGCAAAACTCCCCGCCCTGCCCACGGTCAGTAGGGGACACCGATGGGCTTGTAAAGACCGCCGTCCGTCGGATGGGACGTTAAGCCGTGGCCCCGTGTGCGGGAGAGCCATACCCTGCGCACTTTAAAGAACACACTGGATGGCCTCGACGGGAGGCTACCATACCCTGTGCACTTTAAAGAACACGCTGGATGGTCTTGACGGGAGGCTACCATCTGTCTCCCAACAGCTGTTCTAGTGCGTCCCCTCCCACAACCTTCTCTGAGCCTTCGGGGTCCATGTGACCTGGCCATTTAGTCCATGGTGTGCAAAAATAGTGCCGCTCAGAGGTAAAACAATCCAATGTTAAAGAACACTCTGGATGGCCTTGACGGGAGACTACCATCTGTCTCCCAACAGCTGATCCAGTGGGTCCCCTCTCCCAACCTTCTCTGAGCCTTCGGGGTCCTTGTGACCTGGCCATTTAGCCCATGGTGTGCAAAAAAAAAGTGCCGTTCAGAGGTAAAACAACACAACACAACCCAACTAAAATCAAACGATTGTAAGCCCCTCCTCATTGATTGGACGAAAGGTTAAAAAAGAAAGCAGAAAAGATAAAGAGAGAGAATCTTTCCTAAAGAACTCCGAATCTTCCCGTCGCCGCAGAACCCAAAGTAGATACCACACACCAAAAGGGAGGAGTTGACTGCTTAAAGTGCATCAAACCAGGTTGTTTTAAAAGCAGAAGCTTTTGAATAATGGACTTGACTTGTTGTTCCTTTTTTTTTGAAGGTGAAAAATCTTCCAGGAAAGTGTGCCGCCCAAGCAACGGGGGCAAGAGTAGCAGCCTGCCGCAGGGTGTCGCTCGACTTCTCGTGAGGCCGAGTGTAACCGTGCCCGTGTAATTAGGGGCCACTCCCTCTGCACGGATCGGGCCGCTTGCACCTGGCGGAAATGGGCAATGATGCCGCGCGCTAGGGTCATTTAGGGGCAATGGCTAATGGTGTGGACACCCGCTGACCATTAGGCTGTAAAATCTGTCCGTGAAAGGGGAGGCGATTGCCTTGAGAGGAGGGAGAGGCTTTTCTTCTGCGGCTCACCCAACCCGAAGGCAAAGCAACGAGGAGGTGAAGTTAAGTGTTTGCCTTGGAGGAAGAACATCTTTCTCCATCTTTCTCCATGCCTTCACGAAACTCACTACCAGTGGCAATGCAAATTGATAGCCCCTCTGTTTAGTGGCGGTGGGTCGAGAATCGGTTACGGCTGCCCCACCACATTGCTATTCACTCACGGTTGATAGGTGTTGTTAACTGCCCCATATGTTATTTAAGGAATGACAATTGCTTTGGTCGACAAGTAGAGTCATTTATCAAAGCAGTCTACTAAATACGTCTGTAATTAAAGTTTGCGGATGCTTCGTCTGATGGAAGAAATTTGTCTTAGCTTTTTGTGGATGTTGCGCATTTGGATATTTTTTTGAAAGACTGGATGGACTCGAAGTGGTGTTTATTTTGTGAATGCGTTGTTCGCTTGAGGGACCAAACGTGCAAAGGGATAATAATATAAACATCAGTTGGCTGTTTCTCGAGATTCGTTGGATTGGGTTGTTTTACCTCTGAGCGGCACTTTTTTGCACACCATGGGCTAAATGGCCAGGTCACATGGACCCCGAAGGCTCAGAGAAGGTTGGGGGATGGGAACCACTGGAACATCTGTTGGGAGACAGATGGTAACCTCCCGTCAAGGCCATCCAGCGTGTTCTTTAACGTTGGATTGTTTTACCTCTGAGCGGCACTTTTTTTGCACACCATGGGCTAAATGGCCATGTCACATGGACCCCGAAGGCTCAGAGAAGGTTGGGGGGAGGGGTTGCATTGGATTGTTTTACCTCTGAGCGGCACTTTTTTGCACACCATGGGCTAAATGGCCAGGCCACAAGGACCCCGAAGGCTCAGAGAAGGTTGGGGGAGAGGACCCACTGGAACAGCTGTTGGGAGACAGATGGTAGCCTCCCGTCAAGGCCATCCAGCGTGTTCTTTAACGCGCACAGGGTATGGCTCTCCCGCACACAGGACCACGGCTTAACGTCCCATCCGACGGGCGGCGGCCTTTCCAAGCCCATCGGTGTCCCCTACTGGGCAGGCGGGGAATTTTGCAGAGATAAATCTCAACGCTGACCCAGCTGGGACTCGAACCTGGGAACTACAGATTACGAGCCTGACGCGTTACCGACTGAGCCACCCCCGCCCCAATGGAGTAGGAGAGGAACTAATAAAGGGTAATAATTCCTCTTTCCTTAGAGAATTTTTACCAGGAACAGAGACAAAAATATATATCATAGAAAACTCAGGTTGAGAAACCATAATACTAATCAGAACTAGGCAAGGGGGAAAAAAGCATCATTCGGCTCCGGAACTTCTGTGGTGTTTCTTTCCAATCCGGTCAGCGTCCCCATTTGTCGAATTTTCTCTAATCGAGGGGGCCATCGAGCCCTGCCCCCCGTTTCTAGTTTTTCATTTTGGTCCACTTTATTCTTTTTTTATTCTAATACTCTTTTTGCGACAAAAACAAAGGATATTATCCGAAGATTCGGTAAGGAGTTAGAGATTCCTCTGGTCTTTGGTTTAAGAGTTTGTGTGAAAATAGACAATTTCCAAGCAGGATTCAATTTAAGATTGGTCAAGTTCGAAGGGGACCACCAAGATCAAGGATTGGGGGAGGGGGACCCCACTGGGTTGGGTTGGGTTGTTTTACCTCTGAGCGGCACTTTTTTGCACACCATGGGCTAAATGACCAGGTCACATGGACCCCGAAGGCTCAGAGAAGGTTGGGGGAGGGGACCCACTGGAACAGCTGTTGGGAGACAGATGGTTGCCATCCATCTGCCTCCCAACAACAACTGTCTCCCAACGTCAAGGCATCCAGCGTGTTCTTTAACATACAGAGAGTATGGCTCTCCTGCACACGGGGTCACGGCTTTACGTCACATCCGACGCATGGCGGCCTTTCCAAGCCCATCGGTGTCCCTACTGGGGAGTTTTGCGGAGATAAATCTCAACGCTGACCCAGCTGGGACTCGAACCTGGGAACTGCATATTACGAGTATTATTATATTACTGCTACCCCCCACCTCAAGATCGAGGAACTCAAATGGGATTTGTTTGTGTTGTTGTGATCGCGTCATCTCAAAGAAGTTTGGTGAAAATCCAGAAGAAAAAGGGAATTCGCTACAGACATGTGGATGAGAGCTATCAGTTTTAAAAGGAAAAATGTCAATTGAATTTAGAATATGGCATACGAAATCTTTAGAAAGCATGCAGATGTTTTTTCGAAAGCCTACATTACGAAATAAATGTTTTTTTTTAGATCGTTTTCGAAAAACGAGATATTGTTTTCTTAAACTTGGATAGTAGAGTGAGTTCTGGTCAATTGGTATACAATGACAGCAAATATTTGCTCTCCCCCCTCTCCGGGGGGAGGGGACGCGATATTTTTCTTAAAGGGTTGGGTTGGGTTGATTTACCTCTGAGCGGCACTTTTTTGCACACCATGCTCTAAATGGCTAGGTCACACGGACCCCGAAGGCTCAGAGAAGGTTGGGGGAGGGGACCCACTGGAACAGCTGTTGGGAGACAGATGGTAGCCTCCCGTCAAGGCCATCCAGCGTGTTCTTTAACGTGCACATTGTATGGCTCTCCCGCACACGGCGCCACGGCTTAACGTCCCATCCGACGGACGGCGGTCTTTCCAAGCCCATCGGTGTCCCCCACTGACCGTGGGCAGGGCGGGGAATTTTACGGAGATAAATCTCAACGCTGACCCATCTGGGACTCGAACCTGGGAACTACAGATTACGAGCCTGGCGCGCTACCGACTGAGCCACCCCCGCCCCTTTTTCTTAAAGAGATAAAATGTTGAGATCTTTGTGTTCTGCATAAGAAATAATGAAATAGTCCTATTCTCATTTTCCAAATCAATCATTTTTGTGTGAATATCTACAATTGAAAAAAAAAAAAAAATTACTCCTCAACGCCAGGCACGTAGTTCCGTGAGTGGGTGGGTGGATGGTGGTGGTGGTGGTGGGGGGGGTTGCTGGAGAACAAAACTTAAAAATTGATTATTTTTAGTGTCGGCTATATTGGGTTAAAATAAAATTACACAAAAACACCTGTTTTGGATTTCAAGGCAGATAGAGAAGTTTGGGATTTTATATAAGACGATACCATTTCGGTGTTGGAGGGAGAATATGACATATTGGCCACAGTCAATATATGTATTACACTTTATAGTTAAATGTTTCAGTTGAAAATGTTTTCGTTTAAATATTTTACTGAATGTTTGTCCTTTTTCAGGGAAGAGTTTTACCCTTACCATTGGCATCAGCACGACACCTCCTCAGGTGGTTACTTACTGCAAAGCCATCAAAGTGACGGTCGATGGCCCCCGAGAACCCAGAAGTAAGATTTCGTATTATATCTTTTTTTTTAATGTTATAATATATAATGCATGTTACATAGAATAGATTTTTTTAATTGTGCCTAATTAAAAAAGCATATAATGATGTTAACCCACATAATTAAAACACTTCTGATGCTTTGACATAAAAAAGCAAGTACAGTCGCTCAAAAAAGTATCCGAACACTATGGTTGATTACAGAATTCAGAAAAAATAGCTGGCAACAATTTTTTTAGAAATTAGTGATCTGGCAACCTTCGTGTCACGTGATTACAGAATTCAGGAAAAATATCTGGAGCGTGTACAGCAACTGTACACGCTCCAGTTACCGTTCACAGAAAACTGGAGCGTGTGCAGTTACTGCACACGCTCCAGTTTGCTGTCAACGGTAACTGCACACGCTCAATATTTCCGTGAGTGAGCCCACACGATCTAGTATCAAAATAATATGACCACCTACAGTCGCTCAAAAAAGTATCCGAACACTATGGTTGATTACAGAATTCAGGAAATATATTTGACAACGATTTTTTTTTAGAAATTAGTGATCTGGCAACCTTGGTGAACCTTGGTACACGAAGGTTGCCAGATCGCTAATTTCTAAAAAAAATCGTTGCCAGATATTTTCTCTGAATTCTGTAATCAACCATGGTGTTCGGATATTATTTTGAGCGACTGTACGCCATCACTGTAGGAAGAACAAGATTTGACAAAGTGAGTATGACATCACTAATGAAGATAAAATTCAACGTAGAAGGGGAATCATCACTATGAAAATAAGACTTGGCATAGAAACAGGTGAGCTATCACTGTGAAAATCATAAGATCAATGCAGAAGCAGGTGGGGCGGGGGTGGCTCAGTCGCTAGCGTGCCAGGCTCGTAATCTGTAGTTCCCAGGTTCGAGTCCCATCTGGGTAAGCGTTGAGATTTATCTCCGCAAAACTCCCGGCCTTGCCCACGGTCAGTAGGGGACACCGATGGACTTGGAAAGGCCGCCGTCCGTCGGATGGGACGTTAAGCCGTGGCCCCGTGTGCGGGAGAGCCATACCCTGCGCACTTTAAAGAACACACTGGATGGCCTCGACGGAAGGCTACCATCTGTCTCCTAACAGCTGTTCCAGTGGGTCCCCTCCCCCAACCTTCTCTGAGCCTTCTGGGTCCATGTGACCTGACCATTTAGCCCATTGTGTGCAAAAAAAGTGCCGCTCAGAGGTAAAACAACCTGCAGAAGCAGGTGAGCTATCACTGTGAAAATCATAGGATCGACGCAGAAGCAGGTGAGCCATCACTGTGAAAATCGTAAAATCAATGCAGAAGCAGGTGATCCATCACTATGAAAATCATAAGATCAATGCAGAAGCAGGTGAGTCATCACTGTGAAAATCAAATACTCAATGCAGAAGAGGGTGAGCCATCACTCTGAAAATCACAAGACTCAGTGCAGAAGCAGGTGATCCATCACTATGAAAATCGTAAGGCTCAGTGCAGAAGAGGGTGAGCCATCACTGTGAAAATCAAATACTCAATGCAGAAGAGGGTGAGCCATCACTCTGAAAATCATAAGACTCAGTGCAGAAGCAGGTAATCCATCACTATGAAAATCGTAAGGCTCAGTGCAGAAGAGGGTGAGCCATCACTGTGAAAATCAAATACTCAATGCAGAAGAGGGTGAGCCATCACTCTGAAAATCAAATACTCAATGCAGAAGAGGGTGAGCCATCACTCTGAAAATCACAAGACTCAGTGCAGAAGCAGGTGATCCATCACTATGAAAATCGTAAGGCTCAGTGCAGAAGAGGGTGAGCCATCACTGTGAAAATCAAATACTCAATGCAGAAGAGGGTGAGCCATCACTCTGAAAATCATAAGACTCAGTGCAGAAGCAGGTAATCCATCACTATGAAAATCGTAAGGCTCAGTGCAGAAGAGGGTAAGCCATCACTGTGAAAATCAAATACTCAATGCAGAAGAGGGTGAGCCATCACTCTGAAAATCAAATACTCAATGCAGAAGAGGGTGAGCCATCACTCTGAAAATCACAAGACTCAGTGCAGAAGCAGGTGAGCCATCACTATGAAAATCGTAAGGCTCAGTGCAGAAGAGGGTGAGCCATCACTGTGAAAATCAAATACTCAATGCAGAAGAGGGTGAGCCATCACTCTGAAAATCATAAGACTCAGTGCAGAAGCAGGTAATCCATCATTATGAAAATCGTAAGGCTCAGTGCAGAAGAGGGTGAGCCATCACTGTGAAAATCAAATACTCAATGCAGAAGAGGGTGCGCCATCACTCTGAAAATCAAATACTCAATGCAGAAGAGGGTGAGCCATCACTCTGAAAATCATAAGACTCAGTGCAGAAGCAGGTAATCCATCGTTATGAAAATCGTAAGGCTCAGTGCAGAAGAAAGTGAGCCATCACTGTGAAAATCAAATACTCAATGCAGAAGAGGGTGCGCCATCACTCTGAAAATCAAATACTCAATGCAGAAGAGGGTGAGCCATCACTCTGAAAATCATAAGACTCAGTGCAGAAGCAGGTGAACCATCACTCTGAAAATCATAAGACTCAGTGCAGAAGCAGGTGAACCATCGCTATGAAAATCGTAAGACTCAATGCAGAAGCAGGTGAACCATCACTATGAAAATCGTAAGACTCAATGCAGAAGCAGGTAATCCATCACTATGAAAATCGTAAGGCTCAGTGCAGAAGAGGGTGAGCCATCACTCTGAAAATCGTAAGGCTCAGTGCAGAAGAGGGTGAACCATCACTATGAAAATCGTAAGACTCAATGCAGAAGAATAGAAGCAGAAGAATAGAAGCAGAAGAATAGAAGCAGGTGAACCATCACTATGAAAATCGTAAGACTCAGTGCAGAAGAGGGTGAGCCATCACTGTGAAAATCAAATATTCAATGCAGAAGAGGGTGACTCAGTGCAGAAGCAGGTTAACCATCACTGTGAAAATCATAAGACTCAGTGCAGAAGCAGGTTAACCATCACTATGAAAATCGTAAGACTCAATGAAGAAGCGGTGAACTATCACTATGAAAATCATAAGACTCAATGAAGAAGCAGGTGAACCATTACTGTGAAAATCATGAGACTCAATTCATTATCTAACTAGTAGGGAAAAGATGAAATCCTGCTATAAGTGCCATCCAGTGTGTTTTTTAACCTGTTAGAGTATGACTATCCTGCACTCTGGATTTCGGTTTAACGTGCCAAATAAAGATAGTTAAATGAAGTGAAAAACTGTGAAATTGCAGAAGATAAGGTCAATAAAGACAGTAGAATAAGTGAACTTTCATTCAGTCCAGAGATGGGTATCGAGAAGTGGTTATCACACTTTAACAGGTTCATGACATTTTGACCGTCATGAACTGTGGTTCATGACTTCAAAAGTTATACATCGATTCCTGTTATTGAATGGAAATGGGTTGGATTGTTTTACCTCTGGGCAGCACTTTTAAATAGCTAGGTTACAAGGAATCCGAGGGCTTATGGAAAGTTGGGGGAAAGCAACCCACTAGACAGCTGTCAGGAGAGAGGTGGAAACCTTCCCGTCAAATGAATGTCCGACTGACGGCGGCCTGTTCCAATATCATTGATGTCACCTTTCTGACCGAGGGGAGGATGGATGTTTAATAGAGATAAATCTCAACGCAGGCCCCGGTGAAACTTCTGGTAATTTTAGATTAAGAGCCTGGCGCACTACTGATTTAGTCAACCACCGCTCCTTGGAAATCGGTCTGGATGAGTTGGGTTGGGTTATTTTACCTCTGAGCGGCACTTTTTTGCACAACATGGGCTAAATGGCCAGGTCACATGGACCCCGAAGGCTCAGAGAAAGTTGGGGGAGGGGACCCACTGGAACAGCTGTTGGGAGACAGATCGTAGCCTCCCGTCAAGGCCATCCAGCGTGTTCTTTAACGTGCACAGGGTATGGCTCTCCCGCACACGGGACCACGGCTTAACGTCCCATCCGACGGCGGCGGCCTTTCCAAGCCCATCGGTGTCCCCTACTGACCGTGGGCAGGGAATTTTGCGGAGATAAATCTCAACGCTGACCCATATGGGACTCGAACCTGTGAACTACAGATTACGAGCCTGGCGCGCTACCGACTGAGCCATCCCCGCCCCGGGTCTGGATGATGAATTAGTAAATAACAAATACTGTACTGAAATAACCATATTGATTTTTATATTTAAATGCCTATCATCCAGCTAGGTGGTAAATAAGTAAATAATAAACAAGGAAAACTGATTAAAAAAGGATGCAGTTAGTTTTGTGTGGTCGAAATCGCATCCAGAAATCGTTCTTTGACTACTGAGACAATAAACGAAAAGAAAAGAGAAAATTCCACTTAGATTTTATATCTGAGGTAGAAATACAAAAGATGGGTGAGAATAATTGATTAGATGTTTATGAGAAATAGGGTTAGGTATGTTAGTGGCAAAAAAATGATGCTCTTTAATAAATAGGCTGTTGGATAAACGAAAAAAAAAAGATGTTTGATAGGCAGTTAAGATGACAGCTCCACAAATATGCAAAGGATCAGGGAGACAGCGACACTTACAGAAGTCGTAAACTCTCCTGAGAAGAAACGGAATTTTTACGAAGGCGCCAATAATGAGATGTCCTTTATTTCAATGAGAAAACAAGAGCAGATTCGGGTGGGTCGGAAATCGGAGAGAGCTGTCATCCGCATCCGAGAAGAGGAGGAGGAGGAGGGAAGTCATCCTCATTCTCCGGATGTCAGGCTCCGTGTACAACATGGCCCAGAAGTCCTCCAGTCTCGCATCAGCAGAAGGGTTATTAAACTAATGTCACTTAGCCGTGTAACTGTCAGCCGCACGTTGCCTCTATGGCGTTCAGTACAGTTTAATGCGCTCACACACACCCAACATAAACGAAGACCCTTTAAAGATGGAGGACCTAGCTGTTACGGAGTGTGAGCAGAGGGCGTTTAGGATCTTTCTTACGAACTTTCTGCAGGGAGATATTTCAAAGTCTGACAGAGCTATCGACATTTTTCTCTACGCTGCTAATCTGCTGTTTCGTCTCTCTTAATAATCTTAGTTTTCTGCTAATATTAGAGCAGTGTGTCTTCGATGCTTTTGTTACTTCACTTATTTAATTTCTTATTAATTTCACTGTTTCCTCTTTCAGTGACGAAATGGTTATTTACATTATATTGCAAAAAGGATTTGGGTTGGGTTGTTTTACCTCTGAGCGGCACTTTTTTGCACACCATGGGCTAAATGGCCAGGTCACATGGACCCCGAAGGCTCAGAGAAGGTTGGGGGAGGGGACCCACTGGAACAGCGGTTGGGAGACAGATGGTAGCCTCCCGTCAAGGCCATTCAGCGTGTTCTTTAACGTGCAGAGGGTATGGCTCTCCCGCACACGGTGCCACGGCTTAACGTCCCATCCGACGGACGGCGGCCTTTCACAAGCCCATCGGTGTCCCCTACTGACCGTGGGCAGGGCGGGGACTTTTGCGGAGATAAATCTCAACGCTGAACCAGCTGGGACTCGAACCTGGGAACTACAGATTACGAGCCGGGCGCGCTACCGACTGAGCCACCCCTGCCCCATGCAAAAAGGAACCGTACGCTTTCGTGTTATGTGAATGGAAAGCCGTATTCGTAGCTCCTTAACTTTTAAAATAAGCTTTTGAGGGAAAATGTCACTGGAGATATGAATTAATCATCTCACTCAAATTTTTTTTTAATTTTCAATTTTACGCAGTATTTTTTCAATATTAGAGTTGTTAAGTTGAAAACGCTTAACAACAAACGCTGCAGTTATACACGCTCTAAACATTTTCAAAATTAATTTGAAACGACCATTGCATCAACTTTCATATTTAAATTTATTTTAGTAAGCGGATTTCCTGAAACAATTATAATTTGTGTTTTAGTGGGCTTTTGAAGTAAATTGTATTGATTAGTGGCGCTGCTTTTAAATGCTTTGGGCTCCATAACTCTTTAAATGTTAAAAGAATATTGCTGCAAATCGATAATTAGAGAGATTTGAATGAGATTTATATCTCCAGTGACATTTTCCATAAGAAGCTTATTTTAAAAGTTAAGGAGCTATGAAGGGTTGGATTGTTTTACCTCTGAGCGGCACTTTTTTGCACACCATGGGCTAAATGGCCAGGTCACAAGAACCCCGAAGGCTCAGAGAAGGTTGGGGGAGGGGACCCACTGGAACAGCTGTTGGGAGACAGATGGTAGCCTCCCGTCAAGGCCCTCCAGCGTGTTCTTTAACGTGCACAGGGTATGGCTCTCCCGCAAACGGAGCCACGGCTTAACGTCCCATCCGACGTACGGTGAACTTTTCAAGCCCATTGGTGTCCCCTATTGACCGTGGGCAGGCAGGAAGTTTTGCGGAGATAAGTCTCAACGTTGACCCTGTTGGGACTCGAACCTAGGAACTGCAGATTACGAGCCTAGAGATTACAAGATTAAATATTTAATAAATCAATGATGAGCTGTGAATTCATTTAAACTAATTACACCTTCTAAACGCTTATTTCGGCCTTTTGCATTTTTGGTACCCAATTGACAATGATTATTCACCGTTCTGGAGTTTCTTAGTGTTTTTAGTTCACCATTTAATCCGAGAAGTATATTTATAATTTTTAAAACAATACCCGCTCCCCCACCCACCTCCGAAGTAGTTGCTTGCCACAGAGGTCTGACATGAGCCTGCTATCAGTATAATAGGCGGTAGAGAAGGTCAATTATGATGGCGAGATCTCATCAAGAAGACAACACAAGTTTAAAGAATAAAGCATTATTTTTTGAAATGAAAAATAATCCCTACGGCTCTTGAAATAATTATTGTGGAACAGATAAACAGAGAAATAAATACAGAAACAACCTTCACTTTGGTCTGCGAAATGTTTGAAAACTATCTCCATTTAGTTTTCTATGCGTTGTTTTTAACCTCTGAGGGACTCCTTTTTTTGCACATTGAGTTAAATGACCAGGTCACCACGACTCCAAGAATTCAGCGCTCGCTAGGAGGGGGCAGGCCTGTTCTAAAATAAAATAAGTGTGCATGTCGGATGGGTGGGGGGACGAGTGGGAGAAAATTAAGAGGGGGGTTGGGTTGTTGGGTTGTTTTACCTCTGAGCGGCACTTTTTTCCACACCATGGGCTAAATGGCCAGGTCACATGGACCCCGAAGGCTCAGAGAAGGTTGGGGAGGGGACCCACTGGAACAGCTGTTGGGAGACAGATGGTAGCCTCCCGTCAAGGCCATCCAGCGTGTTCTTTAACGTGCACAGGGTATGGTTCTCCCGCACACGGGGCCACGGCTTAACATCCCATCCGACGGACGGCGGTCTTTCCAAGCCCATCGGTGTCCCCAACTGACCGTGGGCAGGGCGGGGAATTTTGCGGAGATAAATCTCAACGCTGACCCAGCTGGGACTCGAACCTGGGAACTACAGTTTACGAGTCTGGCGCGCTACCGACTGAGCCACCCCCGCCCCATTTAGAGGGGGCAAAATCAAGAGACTAGGTTTTCATTGCAGTATAATTGCCCGTCACTTTTCCTCTCAATTTCTTGAAAAATGAGGGATCTATGCACAAGTTTTATAATTTTTGCCCTCATTACTCTTTCTAACGTTCTCAGGGGGGTTACGGTCCCCTTAGATCTGGCCCCCTGGGAGAGGGAATTCACACAGCTTTTCGTCAAGGCCATACAGCGTGTTCTTGAACGTGCACAAGAAATCGCTCAAAAAAATATTGCTGGCTAGTGGCAAAGGGTGAGACTATGAGACTGCGCAGGTGATTGATGGGTCATTGACCAATGAGGATCGCCGAAGCGTCAACTGGGCAGTCTCGTGTTTCCCTAGTTTCTACTCCAATGATATCCATTGAACGGGAAGTAGACTTCAGCAGCATCAGTTAAAAAAGTCAGAATTGATTTTCGTATGCACTTCAATTTCAAGTTGCTTCTCCGTTGCAACTATCCTTTCATCCTGAATAGAACGAACAATAGAATTCTCTTTCCGTTATGTTTCGTACCCCCCCCCCCCTACAAATCATTATTTCGCCTATGACCGGATAAAATGACCCGATCCTAAGCAACCATTAAGTGCATGTCTAAACCTCCCATCAACATAATGTTTGCAATGGCAATATTTGCCGAGGGGCAGTGAATCCCACCCCCAACTGCACATTTGAGTTATCCCCCCCCCCCCCCCTCACTTCACATCGTCATCTAACAACAACAGCACTCGCAGGCAGGACAATAGCCTTACCGTTCCATTGACTGGCTCACCATTTGCTACAACAGCGAGTCTGGTGGAGGTAGTCTTGGTCGAACAGGCCCACATTTACCTGTCGGCGAAAGCCAAATACTTCATTTATATGCATAAAGCCTAGACACACGTATATACATTCATTCAGTCTGCAAATTAGGGACGTTTCAGAAAATTAGAGGCTATCACGCAAATAAATACGGGGACCAAAGTTAGGAATGATTTATTGGAAAGCCTTCTGGCAAAGACTCTGGTTTTCTGCAGGATCCTGCAATTATTGAGGGAGGCGAAACCATGTTCTCGGGAGTGTAGAGGGAGGTTTCTTGCCGTATCAGTTCAGCCCACCGTTAAACGAGTAGCGGCAGCGGTGTGGCGGCCGCACCTCGCTCTGCCATCGCCGCAGAGCTGGATTTGGCAGAGCCCGTTCTCTCTTAGCATCTCTCTTGCTCCTCTCAGAGTGTGAAGAGAGGATCACCACTGGAGAGAAAAGACGCCTGAAATATGGCGCTTCGCAGAGGTTGGTAATGAATAATTCGGGCTCTGCAAGACCGGGTCAGCAGTAAGCGGCCCTGTGAGGGAGCCGTAATATGAATCTTGCTGATAAACAACGGCATTGATCCGCCGACAGATGGTGGAGCGACAGCTGTTCTCTGGCGGGAACACGTTATTAGTGCGCGTGGCACACGAACCCGCCACGGGTTGGCTGAAGTGGGCTCTCGTGATGGAGAAGGTGGGGGGAGGGAGAAGAGAACAGGGAGGGGGGAGGACCTACGTCACCTGATACTGCTGCTGGTCAGCCACTATGTGCTGGTCGTGGTAATGGTGAGGGTGGTAATGGCTGTGTTGGAGACTTTGATGTTGGGTGGCTGTTCCACTCCAATGAGACACAATGGCTCACGCACTGCCATATGGGCGACGGAATTGAGGATCCATCTATGCACAAGTCCAGTTGCTGGGAAAAAATATGGAGTGAATGGAATTGGCTGAATAATAGATAGATGTAACTTCCTGTATTTTCGATTTTTTGATTTCGCGTAAATGAAATGTGTAGGCAATGTATATAATTAGGGCCTTTTGTAATTTCCGAATAGCGGTTTCTAACCATCCATCTGGTGTCGAGAGTGGCGTTGGGGGGGGGGGGGGGGGATAGATTTGATGAAAGGTATGATGAATGACAGAATGAAGAGCTCAGGAAAGGATCATTCTATTGTACAGTCACTCATAAAAGTATCCGAACACTATGGTTGATTACAGAATTCAGAAAAAATATCTGGCAATGATTTTTTTAGAAATTAGTCATCTGGCAACCTTCGTGTCACGTGATTACAGAATTCAGGAAAAATATCTGGAGCGTATTCTGGAGCAACTGTACACGCTATAAAAATATCTGGAGCAACTGTACGCGCTCCAGTTGCCGTTCACAGCAAACTGGAGCGTGTGCAGTTACTGCACACGCTCCAGTTTGCTGTGAACGGTAACTGCACACGCTCAATATTTCCGTGAGTGAGCCCACACGATCCAGGTCTTTGTGAGCTCACACAGAATTGGCGAAAATTGAAAGAATTACTAAACGAACTTCTAAATGCAAAAATTACTTTAGCTATAAATTTACTGTAACAATTATTGTCGATGTTTTGATCAACTTTCGTAATAAATTTTTATGACTATGATGCTGACGTTAAATTTTTCTGCTTCTATAAAATTTTTGTCATTGGCGTTCCTTCGTTGAGAAGGGAGACCCCAATGGGCTTGGAAAGGCTGCCGTCCGTCGGATGGGGACATCGAGATGGTGACTCCATGTGCAGTAGAGCCATATTTTCAGCAAGTTAAAGAACACGCTGGATGGTCTGGCTAGCTTCCAACTGTCGACTAATTGTTCAATTAATCCATCCCCGTATTCAGCTCTGAATCTTTACGGTCCCTTTGACCTTTGACCTTTTAGGGTCCTTTGAAGTGGCCACTTTGCCCATTGTGTGCAAAGGAATGCAGTACAGAAATAAAACACTCATCTCGTTGGAATTCTTAAACCTCTTGACTGTTGAACTTCTCAGCTGCAACCATGATTAAAGTAGTCATCCATTAGGATGCATTTCTTTTCAAACTCTTTAACTTCATAAAGTAATTTTTTGCAACACAACTCATCTTGGAACATCAATAAACAACAGAAAGTTTCCCTTCCTATAAGCGAATTTTCATCGCTGGACTTGGATAGGTCTATTCTATTTACAGTCGCTCAAAAAAATATCCGAACACTATGGTTGATTACAGAATTCAGAAAAAATATCTGGCAACGATTTTTTTAGAAATTAGTGATCTTCTTTTAGAAATTAGAAATCTCTCAATTTCTAAAAAATCTCTGCCAGATATTTATTCTGAATTCTGTAATCAGCCATAGTGTTCGGATACTTTTTTGAGCGACTGTACATCCATGCTTTACCCGGAGCTCGAACTCACAGGTCCCTTAAGATCAGTAGCCAAGCGCACTAACCACTCGGCCACGGGACGGTTAAATGTTTAAATAGGCTCGATGTAGATTTATAATTTAACCTTCTCTCTTATTATAATCAAAAGTTTATTTTTTAAGACACAGAGCTTCTAATTTGACTCTCCACTTGCATAACATGAGACTTCACGTGTTGGCTAGCCAGTGTATGTAATGATATGCATTTTCCGCTTGTAGTAAATCTGGTGACTGATTAGAATCATAAATTAGTTGTATGTCTCGCATAGAGAGTTGGGTTGTTTTTCCTCTGAGCGGCACTTTTTTGCACACCATGGGCTAAATGGCCAGGTCACATGGACCCCGAAGGCTCAGAGAAGGTTGGGGGAGGGGACCCACTGGAACAGCTGTTGGGAGACAGATGGTAGCCTCCTGTCAAGGCCATCCAGCGTGTTCTTTAACGTGCACAGGGTATGGCTCTCTCGCACACGGGACCACGGCTTAACGTCCCATCCGACGGACGGCGGCCTTTCCAAGTCCATCGGTGTCCCTTACTGACCATGGGCTGGGCGGGGAATTTTTCGGAGGTAAATCTCAACGCTGACCCAGCTGGGACTCGAATCTGTGAACTACAGATTACGAGCCTGACGCGCTACCGACTGAGCCACCTCCGCCCCTCGCATAGAGATGTGAGGCAATTAAAGAAGCTGCATTAAAATGCGGTAATAAAACTGAGTCTTAGAATTTCGCTGTGTTGTTGATGGGAATTCTTGTGGGGCTGAACTATATCACATTCGTTGTTAAATTGGTGAGTTTAAAATCCATTCTGCCGTTGTCAATCAATTGGGCTTAGTGATTTGCTTTGTCGTATATGACTGATTGTGGTCGTGGGTATTTCACTACGTTTTACGGAAAAGGTAATCGGGGTGAACATCAGATACCAAACACGCCACAAGAACTGGTTCTTGATAATTGGAGTTAGTTTTTTTATCTGCACTTAACATTGTATACTTATTACATCTTGAGTGTTAGTATCTAGTATTTCAGTTGAAATGTTTTCTATATTTATCATTCTCATGTTACAACCATAACAGTTAAGTGGCTAACAGAAGACACGTTTGTACTTGGTGTTACTACTTGCATTTTTAAAACAGCTGCTACCAATGTTTGAGAAGTGTGCTTAGTGCTCAAGAACTTAGCTAAAGTAGATGACCACAGAAGGAAGCTGAAGAAGACGCCAATTTCGCCAATTTCGTTTCAAAACTAGGAAAACACCACGAGAAGAAGTGCTAAAAGAGGATATTAAGTGTTGTTGTGTTTTTTTTAATCTAGAAAAAGGATCAGACAACAATGATGCTTTTATAAGCAATTTGTTAAAACAAGCAGAAATATTTAGGGAAATGGTTGGGTTGTTTTACCTCTGAGCGGCACTTTTTTGCACACCATGGGCTAAATGGCCAGGTCACATGGACCCCAAAGGCTCAGAGAAGGTTGGGGGAGGGGACCCACTGGAACAGCTGTTGGGAGACAGATGGCAGCCTCCCGTCAAGGCCATCCAGCGTGTTCTTTAACGTTGGATTGTTTACCTCTGAGCGGCACTTTTTTTCACACCATGGGCTAAATGGCTAGGTCACATGGACCCCGAAGGCTCAGAGAAGGTTGGGGGAGGGGACCCACTGGAACAGCTGTTGGGAGACAGATGGTAGCCCCCCGTCAAGGCCATCCAGCGTGTTCTTTAACGTGCACAGGGTATGGCTCTCCCGCACACGGGGCCACGGCTTAACGTCCCATCCAACGGACGGCGGCCTTTCGAAGCCTATCGGTATCCCCTACTGACCGTGGGCAGGGCGGGGATTTTTGCGGAGATAAATCTCAACGCTGACCCAGCTGGGACTCGAACCTGGGAACTACAGATTACGAAACTGGCGCGCTACCGACTGAGCCACCCCCCGCCCCTTTAGGGAAAGGGGCAGAAGTTGACGAAGGAACGATGTTTTAAGTCTTTCTGCTATTTCGCGCCTCTGCTGTAAAGCAAATGAATCCTCCAGCAGCAAAAGATTGTGGTTTTGTGGAAAAACACATCCAACTATCTGGGACCGGATGCCGCTGCTTAAAGAGGCAGGAGAAGAGAAATGGGGGCAACGTCGCTTGGTAAAATAAAAATGATAATATGCATATGAACACGTCCATTCTAAGAGAGCGAAAATAGAATTTAAAAGCCCCATACTGGACTTCCAAATTCTATTTTCCCTCTCTTTGACATAACTGATTGGTAAAACATGAATGGGGTTTTAAAAATCAGAAATCTTCCTTACACACGCCTTAATGAAAGGTGTTTTGGCCAAGGAATGTCAGGGTTGATAGATTTAGTCTGGGTGTCCTTAACGCTTGTTTCAAGACCGTGAATTGAATGTTTTGAATACGTTTTCACACCGTTTTCACAGTGCGAAAATCTGTTCATTTTATGGTAGTTTTGGATTCAACTGATGAGACATTTCTCAAACACTGTTGACACGCCTAAAGAAAAAAAGGTTGAAAGTGAGGCATTTTCTTATTGCTGCATATCTAAGTGATGAGGTTGTTGGGTTGGGTTGTTTTACCTCTGAGCGCCAGTTTTTTTGCACACCATGGGCTAAATGGCCAGGTCACATGGACCCCGAAGGCTCAGAGAAGGTTGGGGGAGGGGACCCACTGGAACAGCTGTTGGGAGACAGATGGTGTAGCCTCCCGTCAAGGTCATCCAGCGTGTTCTTTAACGTGCACAGGGTATGGTTCTCCCGCACACGGGGCCACGGCTTAACGTCCCATCCGACGGACGGCGGCCTTTCCAAGCCCATCGGTGTCCCCTACTGACCGTGGACAGGGAGTTTTGCGGAGATAAGTCTCAATGCTGACCCGGCTGGGACTCGAACCTAGGAACTAGAGATTACGAGCCTGGCGCGCTACCGACTGAGCCACCCCCGCCGCAAGTGATGAGGGGAGGCAGGCTTGGGAATATGGTTCTCGAAGGCAACGCCAGAATTGGAGTGAAGAGGAGTAAGTTTGAAAGATCATCGTAGCTAAAAACTTGGAAAAGAAATGGTTGTAGTCAAAATTGATCAGTATCATAAATTTGTAAATAGCTTGATCATGACGTCATATAACTGAAGTTAGCATTTAAAGTCACGGCGTGAAGGATGCTTGATTAGAGACTAGGGCTCTTAGTTCAGACATAACCCGCGTCAGCTGACCGATTGGGACTTTTTAACCCTTATTGCAGCGTTCTTTATTGTTTCAGAATTATAAATTTTACTTTTCGGATATTTGTTGCCGATAATCTCTTTTTTTGTTAGTGAGCTAACAATTCTAACTTGAAGAAGCGAGAATATACACTGTGAAGGGAGGGAAATTTTGAGAAAAGTGATAGACTAAGAAACAAACAAAATATTCTTCAGCTGTTTGATCATGTTGATTATTTGAGAGATAGAATTCATTAGTTCATTGGAGCGAACTACGCAAATAAATGGGAGAATACTTGAACCAAGCAGGGGCGGGGGTGGCTCAGTCGGTAGCGCGCCAGGGCTCGTAATCTGTAGTTCCCAGGTTCGAGTCCCAGCTGGGTCAGCGTTGAGATTTATCTCCGCAAAATTCCCCGCCCTGCCCACGGTCAGTAGGGGATACCGATAGGCTTCGAAAGGCCGCCGTCCGTCGGATGGGACGTAAGCCGTGGCCCCGTGTGCGGGAGAGCCATACCCTGTGCACGTTAAAGAACACGCTGGATGGCCTTGACGGGAGGCTACCATCTGTCTCCCAACAGCTGTTCCAGTGGGTCCCCTCCCCCAACCTTCTCTGAGCCTTCGGGGTCCATGTGACCTGACCATTTAGCCAATGGTGTGCAAAAAAGTGCCGCTCAGAGGTAAACCAATCCAATGTTAAGAACACGCTGGATGGCCTTGACGGGAGGCTACCATCTGTCTCCCAACAGCTGTTCCAGTGGGTCCCCTCCCCCAACCTTCTCTGAGCCTTCGGGGTCCTTGTGACCTGGCCATTTAGCCCATGGTGTGCAAAAAAGTGCCGCTCAGAGGTAAAACAATCCAATGTTAAGAACACGCTGGAAGGCCTTGACGGGAGGCTACCATCTGTCTCCCAACAGCTGTTCCAGTGGGTCCCCTCCCCCGACCTTCTCTGAGCCTTCGGGGTCCATGTGACCTGACCATTTAGCCAATGGTGTGCAAAAAAGTCCGCTCAGAGGTAAAACAATCCAATGTTAAGAACACGCTGGATGGCCTTGACGGGAGGCTACCATCTGTCTCCCAACAGCTGTTCCAGTGGGTCCCCTCCCCCAACCTTCTCTGAGCCTTCGGGGTCCATGTGACCTGGCCATTTAGCCCATGGTGTGCAAAAAAGTGCCGCTCAGAGGTAAAACAACCCAACTTGAACCAAGCTGGTCACAAGAAAACTTCGCTTTTTCTACATGAATTTGTTATCGAAATTCATTTTAGCATAGAGAGATAAACATGCCCTCCATGTCATCAACAATACGGGTTTTGTTGTCAGTGGGAAGGAAAAATAAAAATGATTCGCTTATAGAAAAATGAGTTTGTAGCCCAGTGAAAAGAAAGACCCCAAAGTTTGCTTCATTTTTGCGTTTGTTTCGTCTTTCTTAAGCCTAAAAGAAAACGTAAAGGACGAACAGAAACTAAGAAAAAACAAACAAACAAAACGAAGAAAATCCTAAAGAAAGATAATCTGACAGAGGAGAGGATGATGATGGGTCATGGAGGGCGGAGGGAAGGATGGGGGATGGGGGAGTCTGGAGGTTAAGGAAAGAGGAAGAGGATGAAGTTGAAAGAATCATTTCCGCTTCGTCTCCCCTGTGGCTGGACTATCTATCAATTCTGCTATTCCACGTCTCTGCTGAAAAGTAAAGCAAATAAATCGTCCAGTGACAGAAGATTATGGTTTTGCGGTAAACGGAGGAAAAACACATCCAGGACCGGATGCTGCTGCTGCAAGAGACAGGGGATATAGGATGAGGAAGAGCAAATGTAGGCAACGGTCTTTAGGTAAAATAAAATTGATAATCTGCATAGGAACACGTCAGTTCTGCTGTTCACTTTCTTGGTGAGAATTGGTTTCAGTACTTTGGTATGTTTTTTGAAATGGAAGAAATTTGAGGGAAAAGTTGGTTTGTAAGTTTTATTTGATGAGGCATTATCAAGACACTGATGTTATTTTGCCCATTGTCTGCAGCATTCGCTTAACTGTATGTTTGAAACATTATGAAGTATATTTGAGGACTTCCGTTAATGTTGTTTCGGTTCTGAAAGTTTTTTTTTTCACCCATGAATCAAAATCAAGGGCTCGTGGGCCTTTTTAAGGCTGACAAAAAACATTAAAAGGTAAGGAATGTACTATTTGTACTTCCCATTTTTCTCTAGCAATAATTTTTTTGCCCACAATGAGTTAAATGGCCAGGTCACTAGGACCCTAAAGGTTCAGAACTGGATAGGAACCCACTAGATATTTATTAGGAGAGATATTGAAAGGCAATTCAAGGCCATCCAACGTATCCCCCTCTTCAAGGCAATCCAGCGTATCCCCCCCCCCCCCCTTCAAGGCCAACCAGCGTATTTTTTAACTCGCAAAGGGGTGTAAGTCTCTAGGACGCAGGTCAATGGATTAACCACCTTATCAGATGGACGGTGGCTTTTCCAATCTCATGGGTGTCCCTTTCTCACTGGGGCGGGGGTGGCTCAGTCGGTAGCGCGCCAGGCTCGTAATCTGTAGTTCCCAGGTTCGAGTCCCAGCTGGGTCAGCGTTGAGATTTATCTCCGCAAAATTCCCCGCCCTGCCCACGGTCAGTAGGGGACACCGATGACCTTGGAAAGGCCGCCGTCCGTCGGATGGGACGTTAAGCCGTGGCCCAGTGTGCGGGAGAGCCATACCATGTGCACGTTAAAGAACACGCTGGATGGCCTTGACGGGAGGCTACCATCTGTCTCCCAACAGCTGTTCCAGTGGGTCCCCTCCCCCAACCTTCTCTGAGCCTTCGGGGTCCATGGGATCTTTTATGCTTCACGTACACCCTGGAAATGTGTATGCAACTGGCGTACCTCTTATATAGATAGATAAAACTATAGTTATAGTATAACAATGGGAATAAAATAAAACATATATATATCAGTGGTTCTCAACCTCTTATGCTTCACGTACCCCCTGGAAATGTGTATGTAACTGGCTACCCTTGTATAAAAATAAAATAAAATAAATAAATACCCCCTCAAGCAGTTGCTTGCCACAGAGGTCTGACAGGAGCCTGTCAGTTTATATGCCACAGTAGGAGATCTGAGAGGATGGCAGGACCTCAGCAGAAAAACGACACACACATCCATGCCTAATCCGGGGCTCGAACCCAGGTCCCTTAGATCAGTAGCCAAGCGTGCTAACCACTCGGCCCCTTGTATAGATAGATAAAACTATAGTTATAATATAACAATGGGAATAAAATAAAACATATATATCAGTGGTTCTCAACCTTTTACGCTTCACGTACCCCCTGGAAATGTGTACGTAACTGGCGTACCCCTTGCATAGATAGATAAAACTATAGTTATAGTATAACAATGGGAATAAAATAAAACATATATATCAGTGGTTCTCAACCTTTTATGTTTCACGTACCCCCTGGAAATGTGTATGTAACTGGCGTACCCCTTGTATAGATAGATAAAACTATAGTTATAGCATAACAATGGGAATAAAATAAAACATATATATCAGTGGTTCTCAACCTTTTATGTTTCACGTACCCCCTGGAAATGTGTATGTAACTGGCGTACCCCTTGTATAGATAGATAAAACTATAGTTATAGTATAACAATGGGAGTAAAACATATATATCAGTGGTTCTCAACCTTTTATGCTTCACGTACCCCTTGGAAATGTGTATGTAACTGGCGTACCCCTTGTATAGATAGATAAAACTATAGTTATAGCATAACAATGGGAATAAAATAAAACATATATATCAGTGGTTCTCAACCTTTTATGTTTCACGTACCCCCTGGAAATGTGTATGTAACTGGCGTACCCCTTGTATAGATAGATAAAACTATAGTTATAGTATAACAATGGGAATAAAATAAAACACTGACTTTGTTACTAGATATAGCGATTTTTGAGCCTTACGTTGAGAACCCCTGTTCTGGAGCTACCACTACTGGTGTCCCTAATATCAAATGATGTCTTTGTTTTCAGTAATCAGCAATACTTGTTTCCTTAGCAGTTACTCTTTGCAATTTCACAACGATGGATCAGTGCTAGAGATTCATTTCAACATGAAAGAGCTTTTATTATGAAGCTAGGTGCCCGAATATTATCACTTATTGTGTTGGCAACACAAAATGGCGTCAAAATCCTCTCACCATCTGTGCATTGATCATCAGACTCTAGTGCATAAGAGGTGTGCCTTGTATCAACTCATGAGTCACCGAGAATCCATACGCTGCCGTCGCCACCAGCATCTCTTCCCGATCCCCTCATTTCACTCTCCCCAAGCTTGCCTCCCATGTAACCTCGGCCCCAGCGCCTTTCTGCTCATCTCTGTTTAATTAGCCATGTCGGCGCCAGGCGGCACCATGTCCTGCCACTTGTTTTGACTGGCGGCTCTGTCAGTGGCACAAACGCGTTCACAGACAGACAGACAGAGATGGTGGTGACTCGGCTGGTGGTTGCCCGTCACTTACTGGAGATGGGATTGTAGCCACACTCTTCCCGACCGCTTCTCCTCAACACCGCCGATGATGATGCTGATGAAAATCGTAGCCGTGAGATGTGTTGCTAGACTGCAGACGAAAGTCCTCAAAGGCGAACTTTGGCGACAATTTTGCATTTCCTCTTACTGTATTACAAACACTGCTTGGTGATAAACATCCCAGCTATGTACAGGGCCACACTCACGAGATAGAAAGAAGGGGGGAGGGGGGAGTGGTGTCTGAACTATTTGCACAATAACTCAACTTTTTGGGGCGGGGGTGGCTCGGTTAGTAGCGCGCCAGGCTCGTAATCTGTAGTTTTCAGGTTCGAGTCCCAGCTGGGTCAGCTTTGAGATTTATCTCCGCAAAATTCCCCGCCCTACCCACGTTCAGTAGAGTACACCGAAGGGCTTGGAAATACCGCCGTCCGTAGGATGGGACGTTAAGCCGTGGCCCCGTGTGCGGGAGAACCATACCCTGTGCACGTTAAAGAACACGCTCGATGGCCTTGACGGGAGACTACCATCTGTCTCCCAACAGCTATTCCAGTGGGTCCCCTCCCCCAAACTTCTCTGAACCTTCGGGGTTCATGTGACCTGCCATTTAGTCCATGGTGTGCAAAAAAGTGCCGCTCAGAGCTAAAACAACCCAACTCAACTTTTTATTTTCACTACTCGCATTATCTTCTTAAGTATCGACATCAAAGCTGTACTTAAATATTAAGAAGATCACACATTCAGCAAATCTATTCATATAGTCGTGTTAGTTAAGAGAGGGGCTTTTCTCTTAATCTTAACTAATTCGACCACATGAATAGATCTGTAGACCAGTAATTCTCAAGCGCACTTAAATATTAAGATCACACATTCAGCAAATCTATTCATATAGTCGTGTTAGTTAAGAGAGGGGCTTTTCTCTTAATCTTAACTAATTCGACCACATGAATAGATCTGTAGACCAGTAATTCCCAAGCGCACCCATCGTGGTCGCATGTAAACCACCAGATAATTTCAATAACCGAAACTAAGAAGTATTAATGATGATAGTAATATATCACAGGAGATGTCCTGGAGACATGAGACTCATAGAATTATTATTTTTTCCAGCTATTTTATCATGAGTGGGATTCGAACCCACGTCTTGAGTAACATGCCAGGCGCCATAACAACTAGACCATCAATTCGTGACCTTTTGTTCAGTTAATGTGATTTACATACTCTCCCCTGATGGTATTAATGATGATTTTTATTCCTTATTAAAAAGAACATTTTCAAACGCGTAGCATTCTTTATTTTATAATAAAAGCCTTTCTATGAACCAAAGACGTGTAAAGTATGGTGACTATGCACAGACTGCATATTTAATGACTAGCTGAACGTATCCGGCGCTGCCCGAGTGTCACTTTCAACCTGTATATTTTTATTTTCACTGCATTAAAGTTAAATTTTGTAAGGACCCCCCCCCCCCCCCAAATACTTTAGCACCACATCGTCCCCAGTGTGACCCAGTGATTGGTTTAAAAAACAGGTTCCCATTTGGCCCGTGGCTTCGTTTCTACACAAATTGTGACAGCTCCTGTCTCACTTTTAATTTGCATATTCTGTTGTTTCCTGTACTAAAGGTTAGTGAGTATCCCCCCCCCCCACTCCGACGTTTTACACAGTTTGAATACGAAGAATTTCTCGGTGTTGCAAAGGTCATTGCTGACTCGGCGCGCGATCTCAGAGCCCGCGGCAAACGATCGAGATATTTATTTCGTCACATTTTGGCATTCTGTAATTCCCGACCTTCTTCATCGAAAGGTCCCAAATTTCGTAGGCGGGTTCCCCGTGCCTGACCCCATGTTTGGTTAGAAAATCAAGTCCCTAGCTGCAATGGAACGGCATCAGATTTGCAGCAAAAGATTTAAATTTAAATTTAAACTGTTAGGGAGTAATAAATGGCAACAGTAAATTTGACAGCGATTCTCGTTTCCCGTAGGAATAGCATGGTAAAATATTTTTGCTTCTAGCAAGCCCTCCTTTTGGACTCTCGACCTGAAATTTGGCACTGCAATCCGGACCAAAACCAGAAACACTCTCTGAAAATTCGGAGCGTTTACGTTGATTTCCCGATGAGTTATGGCTGCTACAGACAGACATCTTTTATTATATAGATCAGTGATGTCCAACTTCTCTAAGACCGCGGCCATTTTTTCCTTTGCCAATATTTCGCGAGTCAAAAAAAAAGAATAGAATAGGACAGGTAATTGAAAAGTCAGTTCATGTCACCTCAAAAAATTATTTTATTTATACAAAAAATAATAAGTAATAATAGACCTCAAAAATTATGTTAATTATACGAAAAATAATAAGTAAAAATAAACCAATATAAATTTTCTGAACCTTATCAAATATTTAATAAATTTAATGGGAGCATTGTGGCCGTAGTTGTTCGGCAATAATTTCTTTTGCGTCGATATCGATATTTGTTGTTTCGAACCGAAGTATACGTTCAAGTGTAGAGTCTTTCAAGCAGTTTCTGAATCTTGATTTTATATATTTAATATCAGAAAATGGGCTCTCGCAGATATATGTACTTCCGAACATAGGAATTATTTGGAGTCGAAAATCATTTCTTTTTCGGTATTTTTCTTTTGGCAAAAGTTTGAACAATTCTATTTCAGTTTCTCTATTAGATGCAATAATTGGGTCGACCTGAAGGTCACATAATTCCATTTGATATTTAGAATCTGCGTTGCTAATATCAATATTTAATGGATTACTGAATAAATTTAAACTTTGCTTAACGTCATCAAATTGAGAAAATCTTCTATTAAAATCTTCAATTAGGATATCTAATTTAGAAAAAAAATTTTCAAAATTAGTTGTTTTACTAAGTTGCTTCATTTCTTCTTCGAACTCTTTACAAGTTTCAAAATGAATTAAATTGTTTTCCTGCAAATTTCACTTCAAAAATTGCAAAATTTACAATGCATGTCATTGTAAAGATTTATTAAGACATTTAAATAATCTGTAATGTTAGAAAGCAAGTGAACATAGAAAATTTTAATCAACAAAACTTGCAATTAAATCTTCATCGGTGCCCACTTCTGTGAGAAAAAGATGAATTTCTTTTCGAAGTGTAAAAAATATCTTGAGGCATTTTCCGGCACTTAACCAGCGATTATTATTAAGCAAAAGCAGATCGTCATACTCAGCAAGCAGTTCGTCCAAAAAAGCTTTAAATTTTCTGTGTGTAAGAGAACGATTTCCGCCACGAATTAAATTGTTAATTTTGACAACCTTCGCTTGGCTTACTGATCTACGGGACCTGGGTTCGAGCCCCGGGTAAGGCATGTGTCGTTTTTCTGCTGATGTATGTGTCGTTTTTCTGCTGAGGTCCTGCCATCCTCTCAGACCTTCTACTGTGGCATATAAACTGTCAGACCTCTGTGGCAAAACAGCTGCTTGAGGGGGTATTTTTTTTCCATTACGTCGTTTAGTCTCAGCGATATGCCACACAATGTCTCCTGGTGCACAATACAGTGCAACATTCGACAATGCATGCCATACGCATGCGCAGTGAGAGCGATTCGTGCTGTCGTTAGATGCTTCTTATTACTGCAGCTTCATATAAAACATTTGTTTGATGACGTCGCACCGCTCTTAAAAGGTTTCAGAAGTTTGCCGACCGGCTTAAAAATATTTTGTAAACTTTATAGATTGAGTAAGTTGAAGATCGCATATCAAGTAAAGTAATATAAGTTGACAAAAAATTATAAAGTGGATTAATTATTTAAGATTTCAAGTAAAAACTTGATTTTGTTCGCCGGCCACTGGTTGGACAGCGCTGATATAGATGAATGATTATTATGTGCCAAAAATGGAAGCTTTATTATTCTCAAAAAATTGTTTATCTGTTATGAATTTGTCTTACAACTCCATACACTTAGTATTTCATTTAGCCATGAGAAAAATACTTCTGAGAACCACAGCTCTATACCACCGATGCTGGATCCTTCCACTTAAAGAAATTCGAGTTTGGCTCTGGTCATAAGTAAACACCAATCACGAGGTTGGGTTGGGTTGTTTTACCTCTGAGCGGCACTTTTTTGCACACCATGGGCTAAATGGCCAGGTCACGTGGACCACGAAGGCTCAGAGAAGGTTGGGGGAGGGGACCCACTGGAACAGCTGTTGGGAGACTGATGGTAGCCTCCCGTCAAGGCCATCCAGCGTGTTCTTTAACGTGCACAGGATATGGCTCTCCCGCACACGGGGCCACGGCTTAGCGTCCCATCCGACGGACGGCGGCCTTTCCAAGCCCATCGGTGTCCCCTACTGACCGTGGGCAGGGCGGGGAATTTTGCGGAGATAAATCTCAACGCTGACCCAGCTGGGACTCGAACCTGGGAACTACAGATTACGAGCCTGGCGCTACCGACTGAGCCACCCCCGCCCCCCAATCACGAGGAACCAGTGCTTTCATTGCAGTGATTGATGTGCAATGTGAAATAACCACAGATTTATTATGTCAAATACTTTAAATTTCTTCTATATTTAATTCTCATTTTCGTAATGAATACGCAAATGTGCAAATTTCTTTGTGTACATTTTATATTTAAAATTATAATAATAATTTCTTTGAATGAAACATCACGTTTCGTAGGAATGGCGGGGAGAGCCTTTAAGCCTTGTCTGAAATCGTAGCACGAATGCAGAAAAAATTCACCCAGGTACACATGCTTAGAGTTCGGCGTCCGGTAGCTCAGTGGTCAGCACACCTGACCGCTGAGCTACCGGACGCCGAACAGTGATCTGGCAACCTTCGTGTCATGTGACACGAAGGTTGTCAGATCACTAATTTCTAAAAAAAAATCTTTGCCAGATATTTTTTCTGAATTCTGTAATCAACCATAGTGTTCGGATACTTTTTTGAGTGCCTGTAGGTGGTCATATTATTTTGATACTAGATCGTGTGGGCTCACTCACGGAAATATTGAGCGTGTGCAATTACCGTTCACAGCAAACTGGAGCGTATGCAGTAACTGCACACGCTGCAGTTTGCTGTGAACAGTAACTGGAGCGTGTACAGTTGCTGTACACGCTCCAGATATTTTTCCTGAATTCTGTAATCACGTGACACGAAGGTTGCCAGATCACTAATTTCTAAAAAAAATCGTTGCCAGATATTTTTTCTGAATTCCCTAATCAACCATAGTGTGCGGATATTTATTTGAGCGACTGTAAATACCAATCCTATAAAATCTGATGCAGAACCTCCACTTTAGATAATATTTAATTTTTCGGACATCTAACGGTACCGAGCTTCTATTGTTGTCTTTTCTTGTTTATCAATATAGTCGTAAATTGAGATAGTTTCTTCCTCTGACCTTTTTGCCATTGATTTCTCTAGGGCAGCAGCAGCAGCTTCGAGCGTTTGCCAGTGCGTTTGGGCAGAGGCCGCCTTTCCTTGACCCCCGGTTTCCAGACCCCTTGAGGGAATGGGAGCACTTGAGGAGAAAAACTGCGGAGCAGTGGGCGCTAGAGCTGCCAAGGAGGATCGGACCAGGAGCAGCCCAAGGTGAGTCTTCATTCAAAAGCTTCCAATCGTCGACCCGCATTTCAGAATGCACGAAAGTTTTTGTTGTCTAAGAAACGTAGAATGCAAAAAAAAGTCCTTACATTCAAAACGTTAAAAGTAGAGCTTGAACGAAAAAAATTTATCTTCGAAAGGTTAGAAGTTTGTATAAAAGAGTATTAGAAGTCATTTTTTTTCTCTCATTAAAACGTTAAGAGTATAGGGTTGGGTTGTTTTCCTCTGAGCGGCACTTTTTTGCACACCATGGGCTAAATGGCCAGGTCACATGGACCCCGAAGGCTCAGAGAAGGTTGGGGGAGGGGACCCACTGGAACAGCTGTTGGGAGACAGATGGTAGCCTCCCGTCAAGGCCATCCAGCGTGTTCTTTAACGTGCATAGGGTATGGCTCTCCCGCACACGGGGCCACGGCTTAACGTCCCATCCGACGGACGGCGGCCTTTCCAAGCCCATCGGTGTCCCCTACTGACCGTGAGCAGGGCGGAGATAAATCTCAACGGTGACCCAGCTGGGACTCGAACCTGGGAACTACAGATTACGAGCTTGGCGCGCTACCGACTGAGCCACCCCCGCCCCCAGGTTACAAGGACCCCGAAGGCTCAGAGAAGGTTGGGGGAGGGGACCCACTGGAACAGCTGTTTGGAGACAGATGGTAGCCTCCCGTCAAGGCCATCCAGCGTGTTCTTTAACGTGCACAGGGTGTGGCTCTCCCTCACACGAGGCCACGGCTTAACGTCCCATCCGACGGACGGCGGTCTTTCCAAGCCCATTGCTGTCCCCTATTGACCGTGGGTAGGGCGGGGAAATTTGCGGAGATAAATCTCAACGCTGACCCAGCTGGCCGTTAAGAGTATAAGTTGCGTAAAACATTTTCTTATCTTTGAAACATAGAGATCTATCAATCTAGCCGTTTAAATCAGTTTCTTCAACAAGATATAATTTTTGTTCTATACAAAATTTTTCAGTTCTATACAAGATATAATTTTTACACAAGAAATCAGTTTACAAAAAATTATTTTGTTATCTTTCACACGTTAGAAGTAAAGCTTGTATGCAAGTTTCTGATTTTCAAACGTTTAAAGTAAACGTGCCCAAAACCTTTCCTAATCTTGTAATGCTACAATTTACACACACACACACACAAAATTTTTTTGAAACCTTCAAAATAAAACTTCTAGAAATCATTTTCTTTATCATTCATGGGCTTGGAAAGGCCGCCGTCCGTCGGATGGGACGTTAAGCCGTGGCCCCATGTGCGGGAGAGCCACACCCTGTGCACGTTAAAGAACACGTTGGATGGCCTTGACGGGAGGCTACCATCTGTCTCCCAACAGCTGTTCCAGTGAGTCCCCTCCCCCAACCTTCTCTGAGCCTTCGGGGTCCTTGTGACCTGGCCATTTAGCCCATGGTGTGCAAAAAAGTGCCGCTCAGAGGCAAAACAATCCAATGTTAAAGAACATGCTGGATGGCCTTGACGGGAGGCTACCATCTGTCTCCCAACAGCTGTTCCAGTGGGTCCCCTCCCCCAACCTTCTCTGAGCCTTTGGGGTCAATGTGACCTGGCTATTTAGCCCATGGTGTGCAAAAAAGTGCCGCTCGGAGGCAAAACAGCCCAACATGTGCACGTTAAAGAACATGCTGGATGGCCTTGACGGGAGGCTACCATCTGTCTCCCAACAGCTGTTCCAGTGGGTCCCCTCCCCCAACCTTCTCTGAGCCTTCGGGGTCAATGTGACCTGCCATTTAGCCCATGGTGTTCAAAAAAGTGCCGCTCAGAGGCAAAACAACCCAACCTTATCATTGAAAGTTAGAAATAGAGCTTTCCCAAAAGTCTCTTTTTAAACGTTAGAAATAAAGATTGCATAAAAGTTTTCCTCCTCTTTGAAACATTGGAAATAAACTTGTACGAAAGTTTTTCTTATCTCTGAAAAATTGCAAGTAAAACTTGCGCCAAAATGTTTCTCTTATCTGCAATGCAATCGATATTTTGCATTTCAAGTTGCGCGATTTGATTTTTCGATCTCATACAAAGCACGGAGAAAATATTGTGCTCGTGATAAGAAAAAAAATAATGCACTTGATGTTTGAAGTGTTTCAAAAAAAAAAGAGGGGGAAGTCTTAATACGTGGAGAGGGGCTAAAAATCAAATTTGATATGGGGGGGCTAAAAATAGAATTAAATATTTGAGATTCCAAAAATAAAACTTGATATTTTGAGGGATTCAAAAATGGAACTGATCCATCCGCATCAATTTCCTCCTTGTGTGTGTTTGTTTTTGAGTTTGACGATTGCGATGATCTCACGAGAGTATGGAGAACATGGCGGCGTTCAGCCTAGGAGGAAGACACACTATAAATGAAATTTAGGATTATGTTTTGGTATTAGATGTTTGCAACATTTAAACAATGAAATAGCAATGAAATGCAGTCCCCCATACAAATGAATTTTACCCCCAATATGATTTTAATTTGTGACCCTTGCTCTGAAGTGCCATTAAATTAGGGATAGCAACCTAGTAACGTGTTGGACCCTCTTTGGCCCTGATAACGGCTGCCACACGTCGAGGCAAGGATTCCACAAGCTTGCGTAAATGTTCCACAGATATGGCGACTCATGCATCCTCCAGAGTTGTCCACAATTCCCTCAAAGTCGTCGCTGATGGGACACGGGCCCGAACACTCTGCTCGACGGTATCTCGAAGATTTTCGATGGGATTTAAATCTGGGCTTCTAGGTGGCCAATTCATTATTTCAAAGTCAGCAGAATGCTCCTGCAACCATGCAGTGGCCAACCTGTACCTGTGAGATGAACAGTTGTCTTGCTGGTAGACGCTAAAATATCTGGCAAACTGAAAATCGCAGAAAAGATATTTTTTCTGAATTCATCATAAACTCCATTGGGATGCATGATGGGTGTAAATGGTCAGCCATGAGTTCTACGTATCGGTATGCTTTGAGAGTCGTCGGTACACGTACGAAAGGTCCCACAGACGTCCAACTGAAGACACCCCAGGCCGTCACTGAGCCACCACCAGCTTGTAGTGTTCCGACCTGACATGCAGGATCCATGGCTTCATGGGGTTGGTGCCATACCCTCAGTATCCCATTGGCGTGATGAAGTTTAAATCGGGATTCATCACTCCAGGCTATCCGTTGACAATTTTCGACGGTCCAATTTCGATGTTATTTAACCCAGAAAAAGCGTTGAGCCTCGTGTCGTGCCGTTAGAAGTCGGACTCTCGTAGGTCGGTGGCACCCAAAGCCGAGACGATGAAGTGAGCACGGCCAGGAAGTCAGTGTACGGTCCTGGTTGGAACCCGTGTTCAGATGGGAGGTGATTTCAGATAATGTCTGTCCCCTATCGATCCGTATAATGAGGGTCAGATGACAAAGCCCACGATCATTCAAGGCTGGATGTCCTTTGCAGTTTGTCCGGGTGCTTGTTTTTTGCCGGAATTTTCATATTCCCGGAACACACTTGAAACTGTCGTACAAGAAAATCCAAGTTCGTTGACAATTTCTGAGATCGAGTGTCCCATCCGTCGGGCACCTACAATCTACTCTCTATCAAATGCATCTAAATCCCGAGCCTTTCCCATTACGCTTCTCACGACGAATGCTTGGGGAAGCCAAAATAAAAAAAAATAATAAATACCCCCTCAAGCAGCTGCTTGCCACAGAGGTCTGACAGGAGCCTGTCAGTTTATATGCCACAGTAGAAGATCTGAGAGGATGGCAGGACCTCACCCGGGGCTCGAACCCAGGTCCCGTAGATCAATAGCCAAGCGCGCTAACCACTCGGCCACGGGAAGCCAAAGCTGACAGCTATATATGACCAGAGTTTCAGCCACGCATGCGCACAAATGCAGGACTTGCGCTACTGAATTTGGATAACGTCTCCTATCCCTAATTCAATGGCAGTTCAGTGTAGTATTTTGCGAAAACGAGCGCTGAAATGCGCAAGTTTCATTCCCAGTTTTTCAGAGATAAGGAAAATATGCGCAAGCTCTTCTAATTTTTCAGAGATAAGAAAAACTTCTGTGCAAGTTTATTTCTAACGTCTCAAAGATGAGGAAAACTTTCATGTAATCTTTATTTCTAACATTTAAAAAGTAAAATAAACGAGAGCATAAAAATCACATAAAAATTGGTACAGTTCATTCAAAATAATAAAAATAATAAACCCTTATCACTATACATATATAAATAAAATAAATAAATACCCCCTCAAGCAGCTGCTTGATATAAATATAATATTTTTGCATGTTTCCTGGTGTTCCTTTTTTTAAGATGAAATCGAATTTTCCCGCAGTTTTGTGGGATATCTTCATAATAACAACGTTATATAATCTTCCTGGAATGGAAATTGTGTAACCCTAAATCAACAATTTCATCCGACTTCTTACCTTTGTTATTCAACTGTTGTTTCCTTTTTTTCCCTGTGATTTAACTTATCATTTTGGCATTTTTGCTTTCTAAATATCGATCAAGAAATAAGAAAGTAAACTTATCCATTTTGGATCTCCTGGTTCAACACCAGATGTCCTTCCAGTTGAATTAAGACTGCATCGAAAGGTTGGGTTATTTTAGGTCTGAGCGGTACTTTTTTTTAACACAATGGGCTAAATGGTCAGGTCACAATAGCCACGGGGGCTCAGAGAAGATTAGGAGGAGGGGAACCACTTGACAGCTCTTAGGAGACAAATGGTAGCCCCTGTCAACACCATTAGGCGTATTTATTAGTGCGCATACATTATGACTCCTGCACACTGTGTGTGAGACGGGGGTGGCTTAGTCGGTAGTGCGCCAGGCTTGTAATCTGCAGTTCCCAGGTTCGAGTCCCAGCTGGGTCAGCGTTGAGATTTATCTCTGTAAAATTCTCTGCCCTGCCCACGGTCAGTAGGGGACATCGATGGGCTTGGAAAGGCCGCCGTCCGTCGGATGGGACGTTAAGCCGTGGTACCGTATGCTGGAGAGCCATACCTTGTGCACGTTAAAGAACACACTTGATGGCCTTGACGGGACCATGACAGTCATCTTTTCGCATGAATCACAAGGAGGAAATTGAACTTGCTCGGCTTCGCTTAGGTCATTCGTTTATTATTCATTCTTTTTTTCTAAAGGGCGGACGACGAACCTTAGTGCGAGTTTTGTGACATTGTTATAATGGTTAAACATACACAGTCATATCAGAATAATATGATCACCTATCTAATAACAGGAATAACCACCCTTGTCACCGAGGGGGCGGGGGTGGCTCAGTCGGTAGCGCGCTAGGCTCGTAATCTGTAGTTCCCAGGTTCGAATCCCAGCTGGGTCAGCGTTGAGATTTATCTCCACAAAATTCCCCGCCCTGGCCATTTAGCCCATGGTGTGCAAAAAAGTGCAGCTCAGAGGTAAAACAACCCAACCCAAATTCTCACCGAGGGTAGGGTTGGATGAATCAAAGAAAACTTCGATAAACAAAATTCTTAATGATAGTACGCGGTCATCAGTGAGTCAAGATCTTTTTATTACTGCTGAGCATTACTTCGTAGAAGTTTTTTTACATAGTTTGTTATATGCACCATTTTGATTTCAACAAGAATTTTATACAGTCCGTTTTTCGCAGGAGTTTTGCGTTAATTCGTCAAATTTTGACACGAACAGACAGTGGATCGTAAAAAATGACATGAATTGTGTGCTGGTCCTGCATATTTTTACCCCGATTTATACTGATATACCAAATTTTGACGTGAATTTTTTTGATCCGTGAACTGTAAAAGGTTTGAGAACCATTGGTTTTTCTCATCACAGAGATTGCCTTACTTAAAGTCTCCGCCGACTGGCAGAGAAACTGATCCGTTATTACCACGTCCGACATTCGAACTCTAGAGATATGACTCTAGTAACCTTTTCACACACGACTTTTCATCAGCGAATTGCATCTATTCCTTAAACAACTATCCAAAAGAAAAGGAAATTAAATCATAGACTGATTAATAATTCTTCTGAACTTTAGCAGCTTTCAAACATCATTCACAAAACATGAAGCACTCATTCGTTATTCCCACTGACTCTAAAAAATAACAACCGTATCAATGTGACCAATGCAACATACATCACCCCGTGTGCACGCCCTCCTCTCCATCCTCTCCTCCTCCTCCTTCCTATTCATCAATTGGGAAACAAGAAAAAGAAATGATGTTGCCAGGGAGGAACTGAAAGAGGGCGACTCAGACGGCTGCCACTAGAAGATGATTGTTTTGCCAATATTCGTGCTCCCTGGTTGCTATGGATGTCTGGAGGCTCTACTTTGTGGTTAACCGTTCCGTGATAAATATCCACTCTCCCCCCACAAGCTCTCTCATCCCCTATTCTCCTCCTCCACCCTCAACTTCCTTCTGAACCTTCACGGCACCAAAGCATCCGAACCGAGCCCTAGTAAGTATCGTCTCTGGCTGCCATAAAGGTGTAATTGGCATTCGTGTTACAGGCCATTTGTCTCGGCTGCTTCTTCTTCATTACATTCCTCATCCATCTAGTCCTTCTCCGACCTGCTCCTCTCTTCTCTCCATCCTTCTCCACCCTTTCCCTCACCATCAGCAAATGTAACGGTTCTTAAGGAGTTTCCAGCAGCGCAGGATTCTAGTGAACAGTAGGATTCATGCTAATGCTTCGAAATGCTCTTTTCTTATTTCTTTCGATCTGTCGCTCGCTTTTCTTCTCTCTCTCTCATTTTCTGTCTGTCACGCGTGTTTTTTTTACTCTCTCCCTCTCTCCCTCATTTTCTCCCTTCGTATTATTATCGCTAATGTTCGGATTGGTCGGACTTTTTCCAATACTCAGATCGGAATAATGGAGCAAGCATCTGAATTCTAAATAGCAAAGCTAGAGCACATTAAGACATTTTAATGGAAAATTTATGGGAATAACAGTAATTTAAAGACTGACTTGACGCCTGGCAAAATTTCTTCAGATTATGGGTCAATTCATTTAATGCAAATATAATAGTTCGTTTACCTCCGGTTCTTTAAGCTTCACAGCAGAAAAAAAGATATCTGTCGATGAATTATCTCTCCGTTGTTGCTGGGGGGGGGGGGGGAGAGAGAATTTTCGCTTTTCACTTTTTACTCTTTGACGATATAAATAAACGACAAACGATTTTCATCTTAATCCATTACTACCGATGATAAAATAAATAATAAATAAATACCCCCTCAAGCAGCTGCTTGCCACAGAGGTCTGACAGGAGCCTGTCAGTTTATATGCCATAGTAGAAGGTCTGTGAGGATGGCAGGACCTCAGCAGAAAAACGACACAAACACCCATGCCTTACCCGGGAGCAGAAGAAATTAATGAGAGTTTTTTTGTTAAAAAACGTCTGTCTTTTGCTTATTCATAAAGCACCTTTAACAGGTAAACATGGCCGTCGGTTGGGGGGGAAAGTATTGCAGTTGTACCCCCTCCTGGAAAAGTTGATCGAAAAATCAACTTATGTTGAATAATATCAGGTGTGGCAAAAAAATAAATATCCCCTCAAGCAGCTGCTTGCCACAGAGGTCTGAGAGGATGGCAGGTCCTCAGCAGAAAAACGACACATACATCCATACCTTACCCGGGGCTCGAACCCAGAGTCCCTCAGATCAGTAGCAAAGCGCACTAACCACTCGGCCACGGGACGGCCTAAAAACGTATCATTTTTTTTCTTTCTTTAATCTTGAATTTTTTACTTTTTTTTTGTTTTTGGAAGCATTTCATTTATTTTTATATATTAATATTGTGTTGTTTTACCTCTCTGAGTGGCACTTTTTTGCACACCATGGGCTAAATGGCCAGGTCACATGGACCCCGAAGGCTCAGAGAAGGTTGGGGAGGGGACCCTCTGGAACAGCTGTTGGGAGACAGATGGTAGTCTCCCGTCAAGGCCATCTAGCGTGTTCTTTAACGTGCACATGGTATGGCTCTCCCGCACACGGGGCCACGGCTTAACGTCCCATCCGACGGACGGCGGCCTTTCCAAGCCCATCGGTGTCCCCTACTGACCGTGGGCAGGGCGGGGAATTTTGCGGAGATAAACAATGGTCAAGGTTTTGCGGAGATAAACAATGGTCAGCGTTGAGATAAATCTCAACGCTGAAGAACGGAAGATAGATTCTGTCCCTCCTCCCCCCGAAATAATTTCCGCTGCGTCTCCGATGCAGGTAAAGCATAAAGCATTATGTTCTCTGACGTACAGTGAGTGGTTCAAAAAAGTATCCGAACACTATGGTTGATTTCAGAATTCAGAAAAAATATGTGGCAACGATTTTTTTTAGAAATTAGTGATCTGGCAACCTTCGTGTCACGTGACACGATTATACCGATTACCCAGATTTTTTTTTTGCTCACGTGACACGAAGGTTGCCAGATCACTAATTTCTAAAAAAAATCGTTGCCAGATATTTTTTCTGAATTCTGAAATCAACCATAGTGTTCGGATACTTTTTTGAGCGACTGTAGGTGGTCATATTATTTTGATACTAGATCGTGTGGGCTCACTCACGGAAATATTGAGCGTGTGCAGTTACCGTTCACAGCAAACTGGAGCGGTTGCGGTTGATGTTCACAGCACATTGGATCGTGTGAGCTCACAAAGACCTGGAGCGTGTGCAGTTACTGCACACGCTCCAGTTTGCTGTGAACGGTAACTGGAGCGTGTACAGTTGCTGTACACGCTCCAGATATTTTTCCTGAATTCTGTAATCACGTGATACGAAGGTTGCCAGATCACTAATTTCTAAAAAAAATCGTTGCCAGATATTTTTTCTGAATTCTGAAATCAACCATAGTGTTCGGATACTTTTTTGAGCGACTGTACACTTATATAGGGTGCCATAAACCTACTCTCGGTAGTCAGTCAACTCTATCGGTAGTCAGTAGTTTGCTAGTGAAAGCAGTTATACTCTACAACATCATACATTTTATTCTTAATTACTAATAATCCCTTTAAAAATGTGACAGGAAATGGACCTAAAATTGTGCTTTATTTTCCGATTTCTATTTAGGTATCACTTTTCTTATTTTTTTTCGTTTCAGATCCTACTCAAGCCCTTCATCTTGCAGGAGCAGATCCTCATTGGGGTCCATACGCCACCCATTACACCCCTTACCTAGCATCGGCACCAGGTCTGCAGGCATCAGGTTTTCCCACATATCCTTTGGATGCTGCTGCTCTTGCAGGAGCATCGTCCTCGTCTCACGATTCCTGTTCGTCTGCAGTTCCCCTTGCAGCAGGTGAGAAGAACGGAAGATAGATTCTGTCGTTTTTATTTCAAATGACCCATTAAAATTATATTTTTTTTCCTTTACTGAGGTCGTGCCATCCTCTCAGACCTTCTACTATGGCATATAAACTGACAGGCTCCTGTCAGACCTCTGTGGCAAGCATCTGCTTGAGGGGGTATTTATTTTGCCGTCCCGTGGCCGAGTGGTTAGCGCTCTTGGCTACTGATCTACGGGACCTGGGTTCGAGCCCCGGATAAGGCATGGATGTATATGTCGTTTTTCTGCTGAGGTCCTGCCATCCTCACAGACCTTCTACTATGGCATATAAACTGACAAGCTCCTGTCAGACCTCTGTGGCAAGCAGCTGCTTGAGGGGGTATTTATTTATTTTTTTTATTATTTTTAATATATAATGAATATTGTCTAGTAGTATAAGCTCCTGTCAGACCTCTGTGACGAGGTGCTGCATGAGGGAATTTTTTGTTTTTTAAATATATAACGAATGCTGACTAGTAACCTCGGATCTAGAGAAAAAAAATAGGGAATTGTGAGTGGTGGGGGCCAAGAAACTAAATCGAACCGGAAAAAGTAAAGCTGGAGGGGCAAAAGTTGGGTTGGGTTGTTTTACTTCTGAGCGGCACTTTTTTGCACACCATGGGCTAAATGGCCAGGTCATAAGGACCTTGAGGGTTCAGAGAAAGTTGGGGGGAGGGGACCCACTGGAACAGCTGTTAGGAGACCGATGGTAGCCTCCCCGTCAAGGCCATCCAGCGTGTTCTTTAACGAACACAGGGTATGGCTCTCCCGCACACGGGGCCATGGCTTAACGTCCCGTCCGACGGACGACGCCCTTTCCAAGCCCATCGGTGTCCCCTACTGACTGTGGGCAGGGCAGGGAATTTTGGGGAGATAAATCACAACGCTGACCCAGTTGGGACTCGAACCTGGGAACTGCAGATTGGAGGGACAAGAGATTGGATTTTAATTACTGTAACATTTTCCCCTCCATTTTAGAGGTTTAAAAAAAAAATCCTGAAACATGTATGAGTAACGAGGGGGGGGGGGCACACCCTTTTCCTCTCCCTTCCGGACTTGAGTTAATGCCAAAGCAGTGCAACTCCTAATAAGGATTTTTCCTTTATTTTTTAGGAGAGGGGGGAGGGGTCACTGGACCGAGAACGGACCACATTGCATCGGCACTAAGGTAATGAATATAGCTTTTTGGCTGCGGGATCTATGGCAACAGTTTTTACATGTAATTTCAATAATAAGTTTTACCTTCTTTTCGTTTTGTTTTCGGACATCCTGAGTTGTATTAATGGTATGATGTATGTGCATTATTGCTGTGTTCTACTTCACACATGATTGAATCAAATGTTTTTATCTAGAAACATTGATTTGTTGTAGTTTTTTTTTTTTGCCACTTGGAAAAATTCCCGCAAACGCCATGAAAGTATGTACAACTAAACTTTAATTTGAACTCCGAATGACTCAGAGTTTTTGCAAGGTAACTAAACATAGCCGTCCCATGGCCGAATGGTTAGCGCGTTTGGCTACTGATCTAAGGGACCTGGGTTCGAGCCCCGGGTAAGGCATGGTTGTTTGTGTCATTTCTCTGCTGAGGTCCTGCCATCCTCTCAGACCTTCTACTATGGCATATAAACTGACAGGCTCCTGTCAAACCTCTGTGGCAAGCAGCTGCTTGAGGAGGTATTTATTTATTTTATTTTAACTGAACATAAGGTTATATGTACGTTTCCCTAATAAAAACTGAACTATCTGATAATTTCAAAGTTTTATAGCTTCTAAAATAAGTTTCATCGAATCTCAACGTTCAACAACATTCGTTAGGTATTTAAAAAGTCATGTTGGATATTGTAATATTTAGCAGCAGGAATATCAGATATTTTAAAATTATGAAAATGCAATGAAAATTGAAATAATTATTTATATAAACTTCTAAAACATGCACTTATTTTGTTAAATAGATTGAAATAATGCTAATTATATTTTAATCAATTGTCTAAAATAATGCTAATTATGTTTTGATTAATAGTTTGAAATAATGCTAATTATGTTTTAATTAGTAGTCTTAAATAATGCTAATTATGTTTTAATTAATAGTCTGAAATAACACTAATCTTGTTTCAATTATGAGTCTGAAATAATGCTAATTACGTTTTAATTTCTTGTTTATTATTTAATTACGTTTTTAATTTCTTGTATTATTAAATTATCTTGTTATTATATAATCTTGTTTCAATTATGAGTCTGAAATAATGCTAATTACGTTTTAATAATCTTGTTTCAATTATGAGTCTGAAATAATGCTAATTACGTTTTAATAATCTTGTTTCAATTATGAGTCTGAAATAATGCTAATTACGTTTTAATAAATAATCTGAAATAATGCTAATTATGTTTTAATGGATAATCTGAAATATTACAAATTATGTTTTAATTAATTTCTGAGGTTAATTTTCTATGATGCGTTGCTGTTGTTAATAGTGTTTAATTAAATATTCGTTTAATATTTAAAGAGTGGATAC
Organism: Ryuthela nishihirai; assembly: GCA_038380435.1. Taxonomy (NCBI): domain Eukaryota; kingdom Metazoa; phylum Arthropoda; class Arachnida; order Araneae; family Heptathelidae; genus Ryuthela; species Ryuthela nishihirai. The sequence goes on along the minus strand of JAWZYU010000024.1, from coordinate 47,060,542 downwards.
TAAATGCAAAATTTCTTTTAAATTAACAGAAACTGAAATCAGACTAACTTCTAAAAATAAGCATTTTTTTTTTTGTTAAACTCTTTGCTCTAGCAGTTGCAACAAACTAATTAAAAAAAACACACTAAAAATGGTAAACATTGTATTATAAGGCCAAAGCAACTTGCTTTGCAAGCAAAAAAACTCTTACGTATAAAATTATTTAATTAATAGTCTGAAATAATATTAACTCCTACTTGTTCAGAATCAGAAAACAGGGCTGCCTCTTTTCTGATTCATTGAATTGATGATCCACAACAACTCACAATAAGTTTGAAAATAAAAGAATAAATATTTAAGTCATTTGAAGAAAGAAGTCGTGGGTTCGGATCCCACCTGGCTAAAGAAATTTTTTCCTCTATACCTTTGTAATCATACAAATAAATACAGCAAAATAATGTAAATTACTCAGTAAAAACTGATGGCCTCTGGATATAATTAATAAATTCGAAATATTATTCGAATTTTTATTTTCGATAATAAATTCGAATTTGATATTGCAATTTCATAATGCCTCTTACTTTAATATAGACTACTTAATAAATGAATGTTTGAAATAAAGATTATTTTTGTATCTTTCGAGTAAAAAAACTATTTACATTCGTTTCAGGACTTGCTGAACGAGGCACTGGAGGCACAACAGCAGCAACTTTTCCTTCCCTAAATGACCACAGCAGTGCTCTTTCCCTCAAAACAGACTCTCTGTTAGTGTCTCGATATAACAATGCCATGGCAGCTGCAGCAGCAACCTCAGACCTATGTCTGACAGACCGCCTATCAGAGTTACGGCAAGGCTTGACCACTGCAGTGACCAGCCAGCAACCCACCACCAATACAACAGTGGCACTGTTATCAGGCAACTCTAGCGCTACTTATTTATCTGTGAGCCACGCAGGTTATGGCTTGCTGTCTTCGCATGGTTACTACAGCAACGGATGCGGAGGCGGCGCCACGGGTACAGGCATGTATCTGAATCCTCCAGTGGTGCCACCATCATTACTTTATCCTCAGCTGTACAGCAGTGTGGCTCATAACCAGCTTCATCCATCTATTCATCTGCTAGGAGGTGGTGACCTTCGGTCTACATCTTCTGATCCTTCCAGTCAACAAAGGAATGATCAGCATTCCACTAATGGTTCAAGAGGAAGCTCAGCAAGTAGTAGTGGAAGTGGTGGTTCTTCCATAGCAAACCTGTTGGCTCAGGTAGAAAGTAACAATGGTGGAAGTGCTGACTCGAGGCAACATCAAACTCTGTCGAATTCGGCAACCACCAATAGTTCGCTTTTTGGGACACAAACCAACGGGCATGGACCGTCAGACTCGGCTTTGTGGCGGCCATATTGAACGTTTTTCTCACATGATGCAATGATTTTGGTGTCGAACAAAACTTGTTTCCAGTCGTCACATTCTCTCACAAAATCTACTGTCATTTAAGTGAACATGAATTTCCGAAATGAACATTTTGAGGAAATGTGAAGAATTTTTCTCATTTTGCAGTGGTGACCAATAACAAAATAATGTACAAAGTCCAGATAAATATGACTCTCAGAGGCCAAGTCAGTGTTACATTCCAATAACGTGTCTCTAATAGAGAAACTTAGGCTTTTAAACAATTGCCAAGTGACGTCATGAACGGATGATAGGAACAGAAACACATCCCCTAGTGGCACCTGGAAATATATTCTCCAGTGCTTAAAAATGACAGATCACTTGGACGATAAGAAACATTACCCAGATGATTAAAGGAAATGTTTGCAAATGATGATATATATATATTGAACAATTTATTAGATGTGTAATATATTAACTGCTATGATAATAACAACAGTAAACCTAGCAATCTAGGGATGTAGAAATACCCAGCAAAAGAAGTAAGCAACACTAAAACAAATGTATATAAATAATCTTAATCGAAATATCAACAAATGAAAAAACTGTGTTTAGCTTTTTTCTCCCCCAAAATAGTTGCCCGATGATCATTCCGCACATTTTTCTGTTCAGCTTTTAAGAAATAAGCCAAATAGTGAAAATACACTTGATGCTTTGTTGTTTATTTCGTCCGCTTCTTTAGCAATAACATTTAATTTCCAAACGAACATGCAGAATTTCGTGCATATTTAAAAGACAAGTTTTGAGCATGTATATAATTCAGGACATAAATATAAGCAGTCGAGAGGTGATACACGACACTTTGTGGCAGCCTTTTAATATGGCTCGGACACTTTTTCTAATTTTAACCTAGTATTTAATATGCAATCTCTGAATGGCATTGACAGGGGGTTTCCAGCTCTCCTTAGGATTCCCTTTCCCAACCTTCTCTGCGTCCTTGAGGTTCTCGTGGCCTGGCCATTTAGCCCATTTTTTGTGAACAAAAGTCAGAGATAAAAACAATCCAACCTAGTTGAATCAGCCTCAGAATGCAACAAGATTTTTTGAAGCTAAGTAAATCAAATATGGAATCTGATAGTTGTCCTTATATTTTAAATTGCAAAGCCCTCCTGCTGTATAAGAAATAAATTTATATTATATAAAATTTCAGCATTTTAATCGAATATTTCAAGATTTACTCACTGTAATTTTTTCGCTCTTTAAAATGTGGATATAACAAAATGAAAGAAATTTTTTTGTAAGGATATTGTAATTGTATTTCCTATCTTTAACGTATAAATTTTAGGCAAAAAATTGTCTTACAAAGGCCATGGTAAATCATTTTAATCAATTTCTTCCTTGTAGAGCCTCTCAAAACGTATATTTCACTTCTCCCCCACTTTTCATTTCTGGTTTGGAAAAGTCTTATCTGGATCTACCCTGTTACCAAGTGCAACTGGTTAGATTAGATATTCAACTGTTCGTTTCTAATTGCGGACTAGTAAGCAGATTGTTTTTTGGGTTGTTTTACCTCTGAGCAGCACTTTTTTGCACGTCATGGGCTAAATGGCCAGGTCACGTGGACCCCAAAGGCTCAGTGAACTAGTAAGCAGAAAGAAGGTAATTACTTATGAAGCTATAAAGATTTCCTTTGCTGATTTTACACCACATTTTCCTTCAAAGGGCAAAATATCTATTTCCAGCATTAATAATCTATTCTGAATGCTTAACACCATTTTGTTACTAGGTATAACTTGGGATTCCCAACATTTTATTAAATATGACATTATATTAACAACCACTTAAAAGAGTTCAAGACATTTCAGCAATCATTCAAAGGTTTTGACAAACAGTGTCAAGCTTATAATGTTTACTGTACATTAAATATTAACCTACTCCATTTGTTTTTACTATGTTTATATTTAAAGTTGGGAGCGGAACAAGTAGGCTGTTGGCCCTGTGCAAGACACTTTTTCAGTCTCCCAAATTTTTAAATAGCAGTAATTTTGAAAACTGCTAAATTGTTAGTTACATTATATTCCTTATTTCGAACTTTTTTTTAAAAAAATTCATTGATCTAAATACAGTGTTTGTTTAACTGAAAGCATATATTTCTTATGTTGTAAAATCTCTTAATCTAAATGCAGTTGTTGAAGACTGAATGCTAAGTAAAATGTTATACTAAGAATATGATGGGAATTAGGTACCATGAAAATATGATTTACGAATTTAATAATAGTGGAAAATATATTACATTTTTATAGGGTTAACTGAATTCCAAAAGTATTCAATAAACTCTCCTGTTTTTTTGTACTAACTTCTTTTTGTATGACCCTAAAAATTGAAATTCTTTCAAAAAATCGGAAAGGTATGCATATAAACAATGCAAAAAATGAAATGATATTGCGTATCATTTATATTTATGAATGAGAGAATAAGCGTAGAAGAAGCAAGAATACGGGAAGAACAACATTTAATAACATTAATTTTGACACCAAAAATACTATAACTAAAAAGATATCGATATTGATTAATCGAAAGTTTTGCAAAGAAGCTGAAAGTCAAGCTTTATTTATATTCCTAATTGACAAAAACCAGAGTTTTTGGTAGTTGGGTGTAAGGATAAAGTAAAATAAAAAATATATTTACGATAGAGAAATTCTTTTTCATTTTTTGTTCAAAAGCTGCGTGTGTTGGGCAAAGAAGAATGGCAGAAATTTAATAACTTACTAAAATTTTATAGTTCTGTATTTTCGACTGCATAACAGTTAGTCTATATATCTGCTAGTTGTTGATAATATCTATTATCATATCTATTATCAGTAACTAGCAGATGAAAATTAGGAAAACATCTCTCTAGCCTGATGGCTTTTAATCCCTTGCTAATGTAATCTTCCTCTGAGGTTTGTACCTAATTGCAGGAGCACTTGTTATCAAGAGGCTGTGTGTTTTAATATCGATTTCATCAATAAAGCTGCTAAAGTAAAACTGAATATAAGGATATATTCCTTCAAATATTATTTTATTCTTTGTTCATAATGAAATAAATATTTTGTGTATTTTATTATTACAAGAGAATTTTATGTAACCGTTCTTGAATCTTTCAAGTGGCATGTGATATTAAGAAACTTTTTCATTAAAAAAATTAATTCTAGTTGCTTCGCAATATTGTTGATGCTATCAACTGTCTTCGCTAAAAACCAAAATAAAATATTTGGTTTGACATTTTTTATAACTTTAATAATTATCAAAATGCTGAAGTTAATTGTTACAAACAGTAGTCGAATTTTAATCTTTTTCTTTTTCTGTTATCATCGCCCTTTTTTTCATCCCCAAAATACTGCTTACAGTTTAAGTAAAAATATCATTCTGTAACAAGATGGAATATTTGCATTGTAACATATTTACTGTTTTAGGCACATAAAAAGTATTCTGTGCTCATTTGTACAAATCCGCCTGCAACGGCAAAAAATGTAGAAATTGGCGTCGGACAACATGCTAATAGAGTGTATTTTGCAAAAATATTCCAAAGTAATGCTCAGCAATAAACTACAAAGATTCGCATAAATATGTCTTGTGTGTATTTATTTTCTTACATTTCTCAATAAAAAACCTATTGGCAATATTCATTTCCGTTAAAATTGTTCAATAACTAACAGTTAAAAAAGTACAGCAAGCATTTCTATCTGCGAAACAAAGATAGACAAACGTTTCTGGCAACTAGAACAGTGATAAATCAGCCAGTGCCCTCTGGTGACCGTTTGGCGGTCTTCCACAGAGATAATTAGGTTACAAGGGCCGCTAAGCGTCTGGCAATTAATTTCAGAAGAGACGGGATAGACAACTAAGTGGTCAACCATTAATTGAGGGTGTGTGACATTGTTTTGTTCTCGAAAAAGAAGAGAATAACGGTGAAAGAAAAAACACGAGTGAAAGAGGGGAATTGGGCAACAAAAGAAAACTTTCAACAGAATCTCTGTATTCACAGCAAGCTGAGTAAAATCCTTTAGATGTTTTGTGAACCTTTTGGAAGAGGCGAGTTTTTGTAATTTATAGAGAAAGGGAGGGTTCTGGAGCTTCGCTGCTGAAATTAGTGCAGTCATCAAAAGGTCTGTTGAAAAAACTGCTTTTAAGAAAGTTGTGTTTTATGTAATTAGCTAAGTTCTTAGCTAAGCCTAACTGTTTCTTAGAAATAGTGCTTTCAAAATTTGCCTATGGTATAAACTACATTAATTTCGTAATGCTTATTTTAATCCACATAAAATAATCTTTTAATTAAGAATGATTATGTGAGGAAATATTAAAGTTCTAAGAGCTTTTAATGTTTTATTATGGGTTTGTTTTCAGTTTTTTTGCCTTATCTATTATTCTAAATCCGACGATTTGTATATATATTATTTTGCGCATATAGAAGAAGTGAGTGTGTCTCGGGAAAATATCGTGGTACCCATGTGGGAAATACATTTCACTCGAATTTCTAACTTTCAGTTTGATACCAAGGGCAGAGAGTTTTGCAGAGAAAAATCGAAATTTTGACTTTCAATTTCAAATGAACACCGAAAGCAGGGAAAATGCGTTCTTTTATAAAATTATGCTTTATTTTGTAACAATTACACGTTATCCATAAGGGGCCTGGGTTCGAGCCTCTCTGATAATGCATGGATGGTTTTTTTTCTGCTGAGGTCTCGCCATCCTCGCAGATCTATTATGGCATATAAACTCACAGGCTCCTGTCAGATCTCTGTGGCAAGCTACTGCATGAGGAGGTATTTATTTTTATAAACCAGTATTTTGTGTAGAACATCATTTATGTATATCATTTGATTTAATAAATTATCACTTAGAAGAGATTTTTCAGTCAAAAATTCATAGACTTGAGAGGAATAACCTAACTAATGAGAATTGGGCTAAATATTAACACTGAAAGAGAATCGTGGGGACAGAACTGATTTTTTTTTTTTGATAATTCAAACAAAAATTATATAAGTTTGATTCAACTTCGGTCGGCTCTACTAAAAGAAATTTTTCACTTTCATTGTTTCTAATGCATATTGTCATGACAATTCAACTTCAAAATTGTCTCATGCTAAAAAGAATCGGAAATATATTCCGGTAACTTGGCTGAAATAAGAGATAGAGTGCACAGAGAATAATCAAATATAGAGAAAAGAAATGTAAAGGGAATATATGATTAGGTTTTCCTAACCACATATAAAATAAATAATAAATACCCCCTCAAGCAGCTGCTTGCCACAGAGATCTGACAGGAGCCTGTCGGTTCATATGCCAAAGTAGGTCTGTGAGGATGGCAGGATCACAGCAGAAAGACAACACAAACATCTATGCCTTACCCGGGGTTCGAACCCAGGTCCCTTAGATCAGTAGCCAAACGTGCTATAGAGTGGGGAAAATTATTAAAATGCATATGCGATTATGGAAACCTTTTCTAATCAGATATAGAGGGATAGGAAGCTATTAAAGTTGCAATTACAATTAGGGAAATTAATTATTTTTCGTACGGTTTCCCTAATAATACATATAGCACGTTTCCCTAATTACTTATATAAAGGAGAAAGGCTATTAAAGTGCATAAGGGACCTGTGTTCGAGCCCCAGGTAAGGCATGGATGTGTATGTCGTTTTTCCTGCTGAGGGCCTGCCATCCTCTCAGACCTTCTACTATGGCATATAAACTGACAGGCTCCTGTCAGACCTCTGTGGCAAGCAGCTGCTTGAGGGGGTAGACAGATGCGATTATGAGGTTTCCCTGATCACATGTAGCTATTGAGGTCTATATGAGATTAGGAAGTTTCTCTAATCACAAGGAGGGGGAAAGCTATTTAAATGTATATGCGATTTAGAGATTTCCTTAATCACAAATATAGAAAGTGGATGGGGAAGCTATTAAAGTGCTTATGCGATTTGGAGGTTTTTGGCCATGCTACCATGATAATTTCCTCTCTATGGGAAATAATCACAGAGGCGAAAGCTATTAAAGTGTATATGCGATTAGGTTTCTCTAATCATGTATACAGGGTGTCCCTGAATTCATGGCCCAAACGTGAAGGGATGGTAGTACACACTGAACCCACCATTGTTGTTATAGAATATGTGGCCGCAAACGCAGCCCAGTGCCAGTAGGGGGCGCAGACGAGGCATCACCGCTTAAAAGCGCTGGATCAATCAAACCCCAGCATTCTCAGCCGCCGATGTGCGCGATAAACCCGGTGTTTACGAGCAGGTACGCCGATCACTACTCCGCCGTTGTGCCGCCTGTATCAACGTTGGTGGGCGGACGTTTGAGCATTTGTTGTAATGATCTCCAATAAATGTCACTCGGGAAACCTCTGTGTCTGTCCTTCGTTTCCGATTCCTCACTGCGTTTGCAGCCACATATTCTATGACGAATATTGGTGGGTTCGGTGTGTACTACCTTCTCCTCATGTTTGGGTCATGAATTCAGGGACACCCTGTATATATATGTAGAGAGAGAGAGAGGGTGTCAGGGGAGCTATTAAAGTGCATACGCGGTTTGGAGGTTTCCCTAATTACACATATATAGAGGGGGAAATCTATTAAAGTGTATGTGCTATTAAGTTTCCCTATTCATATATAGAGGCAGAAGCTATTAAAGTCTATGCAAGAATAAAAAGTTATTATTAATAGCTATCTTCATTATTACACTGCTCGACGTAGAAAATATCACACCATGAATGAATGCACGAAATGAGACGAAACTTACCACACTTGTAGGCAAGTAGGTGGGAAAGAAGTGATTAATTTCTCAGAGATTAGATGAATGCGAAGAGAGTGGAGACACTGTAATGTGATCTGAGTCAATAGATCATATGACGGCCATGCTGCGCTATATATTCTGCAACATGGTGTGGCATTGAGTGGAAAAGTCCCCGGATGGTGTGCTGAGGTATCGCGATCCGTGTGTCATTGATCTGTGTCCCTAATTCATCGACATGACATTTCGAGGGGGACGTACAGGGGTGAGAAGTCATCTGCCAATGATATCCCACACGTTCTCTATTAGGGAGAAGTCTGGATATCGTGCTGGCTAAGGCAGCACCTGGACATTTTGTAGGCACAATCTGCTGATGTTGGAGGTGTATGGATGGGCGTTGTGTCCAAACTGGGCATCAGGGATACCATAGTGATATGGTAACAAAACGGGCTTCAGTACCTCATTGACGTATCGTCCTGCTGTCATGGTAGCTCCTATGTGTGTGACCACGTTGTCTCCAGACTCTGAATCGGCGATTGTCAGCACCGAGACAGAAGTGAGACTCGGTGCTGAATACGACATAGTTCCATTTGTCCTGCTATGCATGTCTGGTACGGCACCACTGCAACTTTGTGTGACGATGTGCTGCAGTGAGTGGCAGTCATCAAAATGACTGGCAAGAGCGCAAACCTGCCTCAGTCAATCTGCGATTCACAGTCTTTGACAACACGGGGATGTCCTTAGCTGCCTGTATGCTGTGTCAAATGTCATTCCCTGTGGATTTGGGGTACTGCTATGGCTTGCTGTCGAAGAGGCGTTCGGACATCTGCTTATGTGCACCAGTCTCACTATGGCGACGCATGTTACCTTCCAACCGCTGTCGCCAAATTTGGCAGAGAGTTGTATCCCAGTGCATTTCCATTATGATGTGATGCAGGAACCAACCAGCTGTACGTAAGCTGTACGTAACCAGCTATGATGAAGCCCCTGGTAAAAGTATCTGTGTGATGGTAGGATTCCCGATGACGTCGCCCAGGCATTCTCACTCCTTATGCGGGCTTTCACCACCAAGATCACCCGATGCAGTGGTCTACACGCCCAGGTGAGGACGACTAAACTTAGTTATGCCGAGACATTTTGCCCTGTTATCTCCCAACCTACCACGTGATTGGTTAGCAACTGCATTCATTTACATAACCCGACTCATTACATAACCGACTGTCGACACAGCCACCTATTTGCATGGCACTCCGACAAATACTTCTTGGTGTGGCATTTTCTATGTCGAGTAGTGTATTTTTTTACTATTATGAACCATTACAAGAATTGTTACCTCAAAAGTAGTTAAAAGTCGAGAAACCATATCACCTTTTGAATGTGGGTTTGGTGGCTTGTTACTCCACGGATTAATTGTCGATGCACACACCCATATCTATTTCTGTACCATTTGATACCCACTCCGTAATAAGGTAGGCTTCTTGAGTATAAATTTATATTATTTAATCATACTATTTCATTAAAGGAGATCAGTCAGTTATTTTTTCTTATGAAAAAAAAAATCTCTTAATTGTAATTTCAACTATTTAGGTAGTCTTCAGTAATTAAAGTAACACCATTCAGCCTTTGTTGTTTTTTTTAGGAATTTCCTCTCGTTTATTTTTAGCATTTATAGTAATATTACTCAAGAATTTTCAATTTCTTTGAATTATTTCTAGTATTTTGCTCCTAAATATTATTAAGATTTTAATTTTGTCATCGAAGAATTATATTAATTTTATAAAGTTTGTAATAGCTTATAAAATGAATAATAAATAAATAACCCCTCAAGCAGCTGCTTGCTACACAGGTCTGACAGGAGCCTGTCAGTTTATACTCCATAGTCTGTGAGACAATACGTAAAATTAAGAAATAGTTTAGCAGCATTGATTTCTGTTTATAAGTTTTCGATGTAAGAGAGAAAATATTTTCTCCTAACCGACCTCGCTGTCGAAAATTTGAAACCGAACTCATCTGTAATTAGTAGAAAATTGTGCTGAAGTAGAAATAATCTGAAAAAATCACGTGTTTACGTGTGTCAGCAACGTTCAAAGCATATTGCTTTCGGGTGATCATAAAAGTATACTTCATCTGAAATATGCTCCACTTCTCTAATTATTGCTGCCTTCAAGTTTGATATAGTTTAGTGACTACCATGATAAATTCTAGGCGAGGAATCTGAAACTAAAACCATATACACTCATACACCATTCCCAAGCAGTCAAGGATGCAACCAGATTGGGTTGTTTTACCTCTGAGCGACACTTTTTTGCACACCATGGGCTAAACGGCCAGGTCACACGGACCCCGTAGGCTCAGAGAAGGATTGGGGGAGGGGACCCACTGGAATAGCTGTTGGGAGACAGATGGTAGCCTCCCGTCAAGGCCATCCAGCGTGTTCTTTAACGTGCACAGGGTATGGCTCTCCCGCACACAGGGCCACGGCTTAACGTCCCATCCGACGGACGGCGGCCTTTCCAAGCCCGTCGGTGTCCCCTACTGACCGTGGGCAGGGCGGGGAATTTTGCGGAGATAAATCTCAACGCTGACCCAGCTGGGACTCGAACCTGGAAACTACAGATTATGAGCCTGGCGCGCTACCGACTGAGCCACCCCCGCCCCAACCAGACTGTGTAATTTAGTTCTCCAAACATGTCTATCCTAAGAAACAGCTGCTGTAATTGGTCTTGCACATTATGTTAGACATTAGGTGGTTGACTTTATAAATAATGATGAGGTTAGACAAAGGAGTCGGCAACCATCTTTGAACAGCATACTGTGCAGAGAGACTATGTTGGTTTGGCCATATTACTCTTATGCGTTACGACAGAAATCATAAAGGGGTGAAATCAATTATTTCTATATAAATATGGCGAGAAACATTTTATTTTAAGAATAATAAGCAAACCAAAATTATTTGTATTGTTGTTTGGCACTGGTGTCGAAAAGTTAAGCATAATATGCAAATTCTGGAAAAGCTCAAACTCGACAACGACTTTCCAAACGTAAAATCTAGTAGAACCTACCAACAGATTTGGTTTATAGTACCCTCTTATCATTATTTCTTAACGTGAGGATTTGACTTCACAGTCTCCCACCCACAAAGAAATTCCCGAAAAGTGGGCAGAATTCCTCCTAAAAGGTAACAATTAAAATCACCAAATTCTTTACATTGTCTTTTTATTGTTGTTGTTGGGTTGTTTTACCTCTGAGCGGTACTTTTTGGCACATCATGGGCTAAATGGCCAGGTCACAAGGACCTCGAGGGCTCAGAGAAGGTTGGGGGGAGGGGATCCACTGGAACAGCTGTTAGGAGACAGTAGCCTCCCGTCAAGGCCAACCAGCGTGTTCTTTAACGTGCACAGGGTATGGCTCTCCCGCACACGGAGCCACGGCTTAACGTCCCATCCGACGGACGGCGGCCTTTCCAATCCCATTGGTGTCCTCTACTGACCGTGGACAAGGCGGGGGGTTTTGCGGAGATAAATCTCAACGCTGACCCAGCTGGGACTCGAACCTGGGAACTGCAGATTACGAGTCTGGTGCGCTACCGGCTGAGCCACCCTTGCCCGTCTTTTTATCATAACTTAAAACAATGTTCAAGGGTTTGTGTGCCCTGTCAACTCCCCCTCCCCCTGAAAAAAAGGGAAAATTACCTAAACAATTACAAGAGTTAACAAGTTATATCTCGAATAAAAGCTTTTGACTAAAATCTCAAATTATCTCCCTTTCCCTTCTACAGATTACGAGCCTAACGCACTACCGAGTAAGCCACCCCCCACCTCCCTTAAAAAATAAAAAAACTAGAGATTATTAAAGTACAAATTATTGTTCAGTACTCTTCTTTTTCATAAATCTTATGGCCACACCACGACCTTGAAAGCGACACACCGGAAGTGCCACAATTGGGGACTGGAATCTGGGAACTCAAGATCATAAACCTGGCACACTAACCGTAAAAATTTAGATTAACGTATATGTGCGACAGATAAAGGGTTTACACCTTTTACGAATAGTTCCCAGGTTCGAGTCCCAACTGGGTCAGCGTTGAGATTTATCTCCGCAAAATTCTCCGCCCTGTCCACGGTCAGTAGGGGACACCGATGGGTTTGGAAAGATCGCCGTCCGTCGGATGGGACTTTAAGCCGTGGCCCCGTGTGTGAGAAAGCCATACCCTGTGCACGTTAAAGAACACCCTGGATAGCCTTGACGGGAGGCTACCATCTGTCTCCCAACAGCTGTTCCAGTGGGTCCCTCCCCCAACCTTCTCTGAGCCTTCGGGATCCTTGTGACCTGGCCATTTAGCTTATGGTGTGCAAAAAAGTGCCGCTCAAAGATAAAACAACTCAACCCAACCCTTTTAGAAATCACTGGTTTAAAATGAAAAAGTTTTAAAATCTCCAATAAAACACTTAAGCAATAACTTCAATTTATTTCTGATGCAGTTTTCACGTGTCAAAGCCTCGTGACATTCAATTTGAATGTTAATCAATAATATCTGATTCCCATGGATAAGTAACACAACAGAAAACACAATGTAGCAATATTTTTTTAGTGAATAGAGTTGTCGTATTTTTTCGAGTATTAATTAAATATCATTTCCCTCATTTAGTAGCGTTGCACTCTTTCCCATTTTATTTAATTTTACTGAAAAGCTTTCAGTTTCATTTCCTTCCCGTCTACTTCATCCTTACAACCAGAAACCCTTTCTCCGCCTTTCGACAGCCACCTACTGCACAATTTGCGGAAATCTGCTATATTTCATGCGTACACTAATGCACACAAACACAGCACTGTTTTAGAAAAACACTTTCTCACTTTTCCCTAGAGTAGCCGGTGCCCTTTCTTCCCTGCATTCAGACACAGAAGTCATTTCCTCAGATTTACTAGAAGCAATTACGTACATTACTTATGCACCACGTTCACCATCGCCTATCCCCCTCCATATCTGCCACATTTCGAACCTAGCTAACGTTCTCCCTTTTCCTCCTCCCCCCCTCTCCAAAGCCCTCTCTCCACCCTCCCTTCATACCCACCTTCCCTGGGGACCACAAACAGCCCGACGACACCCCATTGGCTGCAGCTGTCACATCAACGTCTTCCATTTCCCTCAATGCTAGCTGCAAGCAAGACCTCGACTCGCTTGCTAGATTGGGAGATGTTGGGAGAGACACTACAGAACGGAATCGGGCCGCACTGAATTCTGGGTAATCGGTCTCCTTTGTCTGCTGGTGCATGGTGGGAAGCTTTGGACTGAATGTTGCCGTTGCCAACAACTGGACGAATTCTGTATGCTCCCTTTTCTATTGCTTGCCCCCCCCCCAGCTCTCTATTGACGACTCCCACCCTCCTTCTGCGGCTGTGTCGCGGGATCCCTCCTTCGTGCCGCCCCATTGACGACTCACCCGGCTGTGGCTAACCCCGGAGTCGGTGGCAGTGTGACGTCATCAGACACCCGCTCTGTGGTTGGGGAAAAAAGCTTATGTCACATCGTCTCTGTATTTTTAAGATGCGTAATTAACAGAAAATAAAGTTTTTTTTCTTCTGATATCTGAATCTCTTCCCGTGAGGATAAGGAAATGTTAAGGGATGTGTATATTTTGCATCTTAGCTGTATTTCTTTTACGTTTGTTTACAGTGAAGTTGTTTACATCGGCGTTTTTCCAGCTGGGCGACATTCCCCCATCCGTTAGGGGAGGGGGGGAGGGGAGAACCTTAAAGCTGTGAGAATAACAATGGTGCGATGTAAAAAAAAAATTCCCCCTCAAGCAACTGCTTGGCACAGAGGTCTGACAGGAGCCTGTCAGTTTATATGTCAGAGTAGAAGGTCTGAGAGGATGACAGGACCTCAGCAGAAAAACGACACTTACATCCATGCCTTACCCGGGGCTCGAACCCAGGTCCCTTAGATCAGTACCCAAGCGCGCTAACCATTCGGCCATGGGACGGCATAGTTATTTAATTTAATAAAAAAATAAATAAATACCCCCTCAAACAGCTGCTTGCCACAGAGGTCTGACAGGAGCCTGTCAGTTTACATGCCATAGTAGAAGGTCTGAGAGGATGGCAGGACCTCAGCAGAAAAACGACACAAAACCGGGGCTCGAACCCAGGTCCCTTAGATCAATAGCCAAGCGTGCTAACCACTCGGCCACGGGACGGCTATGGTGCGATGTAGGTCAAGATTTTTAGTGGGCGGAGTGATTAGGAAAGGACGGGGGGGGGGGGGGGGGTTGTAGAGAAGAAAGTATAACCAAAACTGAAATATCGAGAGGTCTGTGACTAAAAGAAAAGACTATAAATAAAAAATATTCCCCTCAAGCAGCTGCTTGCCACAGAGGTCTGACAAGAGCCTGTCAGTTTATACGCCATAGTAGAAGATCTATGAGGAAGGCGAGACCTCAGCAAAAAAGCAACACGAACATCCATGCCTTACCCGGGGCTCGAATCCAGGGCCCTTAGATCAGTAACCAAGTGCGCTAACCACTCGGCCACGCAATAAAAAAATAATATCTCTCAAGCAGCTGCTTGCCACAGAAGTCTGACAGGATCCTATCAGTAGAATGTGCCATAGAGAAAATTTGTGAGGAAGGCGAAACCGCAGCAGAAAGGCAGCATAAGAAAATAAACTTGGCTACCAGGCACACTAAAAGTCAAGGTGAGGAAATATATGGTAGAAAATATGATATTGGGTAATGAGGTTAAATGAAGGACATTTGGTGTAATAAGTTATTTAGCTGGGAGTGGCAGATCCAGGAAGGCCCTGATTACCGACTAGGCTCGGGCCTAGGGCCCTTTATTCATAGGGCTCACTAACTCAAACTCTATAGATCAGTGTAATTCGATATATTTAAAATAATAAATAAATACCCCCTCAATCAGCTGCTTGCCACAGAGGTCTGACAGGAGCCTGTCAGTTTATATGCCAGAGTAGAAGGTCTGAGAGGATGGCAGGACCTCAGCAGAAAACAACACGAACATCCATGCCTTACCCGGGGCTCGAACCCAGGTCCCGTAGATCAGTAGCCAAGCGCGCTAACCACTCGGCCACGGGACGGCTCGACATATTTAGTTTTTCTTAATTTTTTGTCTTTTTTTTTCAACAACAAGCCTAGTTAAAAATTCATCCATACATAGTAAATACACAGATTACCTGTAGAAATAGACTTCAACAATTATTTAAAACATCTGAAAAAAAAATTATCGCTGACACGGAGGGTTCTGGCATGTACAGTCGCTCAAATAAATATCCGAACACTATGGTTGATTACAGAATTCAGAAAAAATATCTGGCAACGATTTTTTTTAGAAATTAGTGATCTGGCAATCGTGTTACGTGACACGAAGGTTGCCAGATCACTAATTTCTAAAAAAATCGTTGCCAGATATTTTTTCTGAATTCTGTAATTAATCATAGTATATGGATACTTTTTTGAGCGACTGTATAAAGCAAAATAGCCTTAATGAGAATTATGAGTCAAAATAAAAAAACACAAATCTTTTAAGTTAAAAGCGAATTTTTTTTAGTTAAAATTAAAAACCAAACTTTTAGATCCAAAGATAATTACATCAGACAAAATTAAAACAAATCTCGGATTCTAAATTATACTTTTTAACTCTATTCTATTCTTAAAATATAAGATTTACGGGAACAATAACAAAAAATATGTTAAAAAAATTTTCGTATGTTCTATTCAAACCTTTCCTTTAAAGCAAAAATTAGCGATCTGGCAAACCTTCGTGTCACGTGACACGAAGGTTTGCCAGATCACTAATTTCTAAAAGAATCGTTGCCAGATATTTTTTCTGAATTCTGTAATCAACCATAGTGTTCGGATACTTTTTTCAGCGACTGTATCTAGAGAGTTGCGGATTCGCTTCTCGCCGCGTCAGCGATATTTTTTTTTTCAGATGTTTTTAATAAAACATGAAGTTAAATTCAAAAACCTGTTCAGACTGATTTAATTTTGAATAATTTCGAGCATTTGCTCTAGTGTTTGGCGTATAAACTGACAGGCTCCTGTCAGACCTCCTTGGCAAGCAGCTGCTTGAGGGGGTATTTATTTTTATTGTTATTTAAAAGGGTAGAAAACTGTGTAATATTACGGGACGAAGAACCATGTAACCAAAGTTGAAATATCGAGAGGTTTCTGATTAAAGGGAAAAGACTATAAATAAAAAAATAATTTGAATAAAATTTATTTATTAATAACTCCATTTGAATATTAATTGTAACTACATTTGGATATCAGAATAATGTTAGAGAACTTCGGGCCTCCCGGGGATTGGGAATAATAGAAACATCTCAGTTGCACATTGTTGGGTTGGGTTGTTTTACCTCTGAGCGGCACTTTTTTGCACACCATGGGCTAAATGGCCAGGTCACATGGACCCCGAAGGCTCAGAGAAGGTTGGGGAGGGGACCCACTGGAACAGCTGTTGGGAGACAGATGGTAGCCTCCCGTCAAGGCCATCCAGCGTGTTCTTTAACGTGCACAGGGTATGGCTCTACCGCACACGGGGCCACAGTCAACGTTCCATCCGACGGACTGTGGCCTTTTCAAGCCCATCGGTGTCCTCTACTGACCGTGGGCAGGGCGGGGAATTTTGCGGAAATAAAGTTGCGCATTGGAAATGAAAGGAATGAATTAATGGTAAATAGTATTTTAATCAATTTTAAAGTGTTTTTAAAGGATATTGAACTGAGGTTATTGCCTGAAAAAAGAAATTTGGTAGAGGGTAAGACGCTTGAGTAAGGATACTAGGAGAAGGTAGGGCCGAATCTAGGGAGAGGGGACAAGAGACCTTGCCATCCCCCTTGAGAATTATAAAACCTATTAAAAATATTTTTTTTCATATATTTTTAAGTACCCCTAAAACAGAGGGAAATTTTTTTACTCGCACATCGTTCCAGCTCTTGATCCCCCCCTCACCCCCATCCTTAACGTTTTTTTTTTCCTTTCTTGATCCGTGTGCCAGGGTATTTTTTAGTCGAGTTTGCGATAATTTTTAGTCGGATCGTTTGGGTAAAGCATTCGGTTGAGGGTTAATTCCTGGCAAAGGATATCGGGTGTTAGTAAACCCTGAATAAAGATATTGATTGGATTAGGGTTATTTTCTGGAAAGTAATATGAATGATGATTATTTCTCAAAAAGAATGTTCATTGGTGGGTGTGTTTCAATTCTGAAGGAAACGATTACGAACTACAGATTACGAGCCAGGCTCGTAATCTGTAGTTCCCAGGTTCGAGTCCCAACTGGGTCAGCGTTGAGATTTATCTGCACGAAACTCCCCGCCCTGCCCACGGCAGTAGGGGACACCGATGGGCTTGGAAAAGCCGCCGTCCGTCGGATGTGACGTTAAGCCGTGGCCCCGTGTACGGGAGCGTCATCCCTGTGCACTTTAAAGAACACGCTGGATGGTCTTCACGGGAGGCTGCCATCTGTCTCCCAACAGCAGTTCCAGTGGATCTCCTCCCCCAACCTTCGCTGAGCCTTTGGGGTCTTTGTGACCTGGCCATTTAGCTCATTGTGTGCGAAAAAAATGTCACTCAGAGGTAAAACAACCCAACTCAGGACTCAAAACAGCCTGTAACATACTAAAAAAACACATATAATTTGAAATTATAAAGGAACGAAAAGTAAAAGTCAAAGAAATAACTGGTCAGTGTAACCAATAACTTTTTATACTACTTTATATCTTTTACATGTATTGAATTGCTTCATTGTCAATAAAATATAACAGCTATAAAATATGCGTATTCTTTTTATATATTGCGAACTTGTTGAGCTACATGATATTATATTTGTCCAATATCCGTAGCCCATGGCTGCTTGAGGATGATGATGATGATGATGATGAATATTTAAAGAGTTAAGGAAGAAGAAATATTTAACACCAGCTTTGCTATTCATGAGAAACTTATACAAAATTGACGACTATCGAAACAAATAAATGTCCATACACTTCAAAAATACACACATTTGTATTATTAAATGGTATGAACATGCTTGGCTACTGATCTAAGGGACCTGGGTTCGAGCCCCGGGTAAGGCATGGATGTGTGTGTTGTTTTTCTGCTGAGGTCCTGCCATCCTCACAGACCTCCTACTGTGGCGTATAAACTGACAGGCTCCTGTCAGACCTCTGTGGCAAGCAGCTGCTTGAGGGGGTATTTATTTAGTTTTTTATTTATGATAAAATAATTTTGAACCTCTGTTATTAAACTTTACATTTCGGATAATATTGAAAATCGATATTTATATAGATTTCATAGAGATTTTTAATCTAATTTTAGTAACATATTTTTCCACAGAAATCTCGTTTTGGTAAGTTATAGGTTCCCATTGATACAACACGAGATTGTAACTGTGGACAGAAAGATATTCTAAAAAAAATGACAAACAAGAATTCAGAGACTAATCCTCTTCTTTCTTATTTAATCTTTTAGAAGGACTAACCTATTTCCTTTATTCTCCGCAGAGCAGCGAGAAAGCCGTGAATCAATCTGTGAAATGTCACCATCTCCCCACAAGTTTCTTCAACACACAAACAACGAAACTTTCTTCTTCCCCTCTCTCCCACTTACTAAGTCGTAAGGAAATATTTTCTCATTAAAACGCCAACATCAGAAAAAAGAAGAATTCAGGATTATAAACGATAAAAACGAAAGCCAAGCCACCAGAAAAGAAGAAATCCTATCTGAAAGTACAAGGAAAGGTATCAAGTTACAGCTTTTCGGGGCATAAGGAAACTATTGAATTGCCTTGCCTGCTTTTCCCTTTAGCTTTAAGTCTGCTTCTCCCCCCCCCCAAACACACATCCACCCCCCACCTCCCTTTTTGGAAAATAGACCACTTCTGGGGCCGCAACAACCAGAACCCGGACGCCGTAGAACGTGGGGTGTTCGGCACAGCTAGTCCCGTACAATAGATTGGACAAAAACTGCAGTCGGCGACCAGGAGTAGGGTGGCAAGCAGACCATGCTGCCAAGACTTGTCAGAGAACATTGGCTAAAAGTTGACAATGGTGGCTCATGTTGCTGCCCATTCGGTCGGTGGCGTTCCCACGTGGCCTGCTCACCATTGTTGCTTCTGATCGGTATCGAAACTTTTCGACGGTAATTTATTACGTCAGATAAAGATGTCCTGTCACTGACACAATGGCCGATCGGCCGGACGCACACGTTCTGCAGCGTATTGGTTGAGAGGAAATGTGTGTTATGTGTATGTGTGGGTATCCAGCCTCAACAAAGGCGTTGAGAAGAAGTAGATGTGGAAAGGTCTGCTTGTGGTATTAGATCTGTTGCTCTCTGACAGTGTTATTAAATCCTTCGCAGGGCAAGTGGTGTAAAATTAAATATCTTCTTGGAGCAACATTTCAAGTGTGAACATTAAAGGATGCGCCCGTCGTCGGTTGATCTGGCAAAAGTGCAACTTTAAGTGAGAGGTACAGTCGCTCAAAAAAGTATCCGAACACCATGGTTGATTACAGAATTCAGAAAAAATATCTGGCAACGATTTTTTTTAGAAATTAGTGATCTGGCAACCTTCGTGTCACGTGATTACAGAATTCAGGTAAAATATCTGGAGTGTACAGCAACTGTACACGCTCCAGTTACCGTTCACAGCAAACTGGAGCGTGTGCAGTTACTGCACACGCTCCAGTTTGCTGTGAACGGTAACTGCACACGCTCAATATTTCCGTGAGTGAGCCCACACGATCTAGTATCAAAATAATATGACCACCTACAGTCACTCTCAAAAAAGTATCCGAACACTATGGTTGATTACAGAATTCAGAAAAAATATCTGGCAACTTTTTTTAGAAATTAGTGATCTGGCAACCTTCGTGTCACGTGACACGAAGGTTGCCAGATCACTAATTTCAAAAAAAAAATCGTTGCTAGGTATTTTTTCTGAATTCTGTAATCAACCACGGTGTTCGGATACTTTTTTGAACGACTGTACCTTCGAAAAAGAATGTCGCCCAAAATGACATTTCTCGCTTAAAATCTGATTTATTTTCAAAGCCGAATTTGCGGAAACACTTGAAGAAAATCTTTGAAGAAATGTTTTAACTTCGAGTAGCACTTTTTTGTACACAGCTAAATGGCCAGGTCACAAAGACCCCTACGGCTAAAAGAAGATTGGGGAAAGAAGACTCCTGGATAACTGTTAGCAGATCGATGGAAGCCTCCTGTCAAGGCTATCCAGCATGTTCTTTAACGTGCAGAGGGTATGGCTCTCCTGCACATGGGGCAACGGTTTAACATAACAACAGATGGCTGTCTTTAGAGTTTCAGCTTGGCCATCGTTGAGAATTATCTCCGCAACTCCATAGTAGTTCTGTAATCTGTAGGGGACACTGATGAGCTTGGAAAGACCGCCGTCAGATGGGATGTTAAGTTGTGGCCCCGTGTGCGGGAGAAACATACCCTGTGTAAAATATGGATATATCTATATGGTATTCTTTTAATACCCATATTACATGGTATTTTTTAATACCCATATTATATGGCATTCTTTTAATACCCATATTATATGGTATTCTTTTAATACCCATATTTTACACAGGGTATGTTTCTCCCGCAAACGGGGTCACAACTTCCTAGTTGTGGTCCCTTACACAGGGTATGTATCCCTGTGTAAGGGACCACAACTTAATGAGGGAAAGAACACACTGGATGGCCTTGACGAGAGGCTACCATCTGTCTTTTAATGAGTGTCAAGTGTATCCCTTTTATCTAACCCTTCTCTTAGTTCTCTGGGTCCTTGCGACCTAGTCATTTAATTTATTGTGTGCAAAAAAAGAGCTGCTCAGAAGTAAAACAACACAACCCTCTATATGAGCATTTCGCAGCTCATGAAAGATATTTTGAAGGGATTGGTGACTTGAAATTCGTCTTCCTAAAGCGTCCCAAGTATGTTCAATGGGATTTAGGTATTGGGCCTCGCTGGCCAGTCCATTCTATGGATATCTTCAATCTCAAGGATCTCTGGTTATCTTCAATCTCAAGGATATCTGGATATCTTCAAGTCCACTATCTGAACTCATCTGAACTCTATGTGGGCGAGCGTTATCATCATTCATAAAAATGAATTCTGACCCAATGGCACCTCTAAAGAAAATGCCTCCCCCACCCAAAAAAAAAAGAACGGGGGAAAGAAAATCGAAGGAGAAAGAGACCGAAATCAGAAAAAATGGGTTGGAAAGAAAATTTCTATGTAGGTGTAGTTATTTAATTTAAATAAAAAAATAAATAAATACCCCTCAAGCAGCTGCTTGCCACAGAGGTCTGACAGGAGCCTGTCAGTTTACATGCCATAGTAGAAGGTCTGAGAGGATGGCAAGCCCTCAGCAGAAAAACGACACAAACATCCATGCTTTACCCGGGACTCGAACCCAGGTCACTTAGATCAGTAGCCAAGCGCGCTAACCATTCGGCCATGGGACGGCATAGTTATTTAATTTAATAAAAAAATAAATAAATACCCCCTCAAACAGCTGCTTGCCACAGAGATCTGACAGGAGCCTGTCAGTTTACATGCCATAGTAGAAGGTCTGAGAGGATGGCAGGACCTCAGCAGAAAAACGACACAAAACCGGGGCTCGAACCCAGGTCCCTTAGATCAGTAGCCAAGCGCGCTAACCACTCGGATACGGGACGGCTATTTAATTTACTTTTGGTAATTTTAAAATTAGATTTAATAGAATAGAAGTAATACCCTCTGGTCTTACCAGATAGCCTAATGAATGGCTGAGGATGCAGATAAAAGCTGATATGAATCTTTCGCTTGGTTGACAAAGCAGAGAAAGCAGTTACACAGCACAACAGAGTTCTATCAGATAGTAAATATTTTGTATAGAACAAAAGAAAAGAATGGCCTACAAGAACTAAGGGATAAAAATGGTAAGCTTATTATTGAAAGTAATGTTTCTGCCATGGCGAAGTGGCCTGAACATTTCAGAGATGTTCTGAACAATGAGATTAGCTCTACTTCCATAGTTTGTAAGAGGAGGATGAAGTCCCGGATCCAGAAAAAAAGTCGAGGGAGGGCGGGGGACAAGAAACGCAATCGAGCCGAAAAAATGTAAGGGGGGGGGGGGGGGGCAAGAGGTTTTATTTCTAATGCATAATAACCCTCTCCGTTTTACGGGGTTTTAAAAAATTTCTTGAAAAATGCATAAAATATAAATAAGTTAGGTAATTTTTTTTCCCTCTTTTACCCTTACTTGCATTCTGAAGGGGGCGGGGGGGATTTGGCCCTTTCTAGATCCGGCCCTGGATACATACATTACTGGCTTTAAGTTGTTCCTACATCACACTCTGAAGTTATTTTGACTGCCTCAAAATTTAAACTGAACAATCCCCAGGGTTAGATGAAATTGCTACTGAAATTCTTAAAGCTGGGGGGAAAAATAAATAATTAAATAAATACCCCCTCAAGCAGCTGCTTGCCACAAAGGTCTGACAGTAGACTGTCAGTTTATATGCCAGAGTAGAAGGTCTGAGAGGATGGCAAGACCTCAGCAGAAAAACAACACACACAACCATGCCTTCTGCCGGGACTATAACCCAGGTCCCTTAGATCAGTAGCCAGGACTCAGAAAAAAGGAGAAAACGGAGGATGGAATGGGAGACAATGTCAAACAGGACTTTGTTACACTTGGCCTGCAATAGCAAAGGCATTACCAAAGGCATTACCAAAGGCAGCAGTTAATATAGTTCAAAATAAATCTATTGAAAACTAGAGTCTGGTTGAACCTCCGCTGCTCACGGCTGCTTGAGATGATACATGTAAAATAATCGTGTTGGAAATAAACTGTTACACAAAAAAGCTGTTACTTAAAAACTACTTTTACTTTTTAGCAACTTTTATCTTCAGCTGTCGCTTTTCTTATCCCATTCAAATGCATCATTTTTTTTTTTATCGGAGGGGCGTACCCCTGGGTTACGCTCCTCTGAGAGATAAAGATTTAGTTAGAGCTTCACTGCTGGTCAAAGGATTCATGAGAATATATTGCTGATTTAAGTAATAGGGTACCTTAACAAATTCAACTGTATTTATAGGTGTGAGAGTTCTTTTAATGGTAAACAAATTACTGAAATATTTTATAATAAATGTATTATGGATTCAATACGGATACAACAATACTAATTACACAATATTATTTACAGTACACTGCCAATTTAAATGTCTTTTTAGATAGAGAGAACATTTAGAGCTATTATTAAGAGCAAACTATTTGTGAAGAGAAATACTACTACTGTCAAAGGAATTAATAACGATAAATTATTGATTCGAGGATATTATCCTGCGGATGTAAATGTTTTTTTTAAACGGGGAGGACTGATCAGAGCTTTTTTTAAGGGCACACTATAAGAGTTGTTGTGTTGTGTTGTTTTACCTCTGAGCGGCACTTTTTTGCACACCATGGGCTAAATGGCCAGGTCACAAGGACCCAAAGGCTCAGAGAAGGTTGGGGGAGGGGACGGTGGGAGACAGATGGTAGCCTTCCGTCAAAGCCATTCAGCGTGTTCTTTAACGTGCACAGAGTATGGCTCTCCTGCATGTTGGGCCACGGCTTAACGTCCCATCCGACGGACGGCGGCCTTTCCAAGCCCATCGGTGTCCCCTACTGACCGTGGGCAGGGCGGGGAATTTTGCCGAAATAAATTCAATGCTGACCCAGCGGGGACTCGAACCTGAGAACTACAGCACTGTAAGAGTAAAGAGGTTTTATTAGAATTGTACCACAGATCAAAGGTCTTGATAAGGGTACCCCAGTGGTTCTTAGGTATACCTAAATATACAAACCAAAGATTCGAGCTGCTATCCTAGCATAATTATTAATTAATACAAAACAAAATAATGAACAAGTTTCACCTTTACTTCCCTTAACGGTAAAGAGTTGCAGATTGGCTAAAGGGTGAAACGGATAGGCCTATCATTGTTCAAAGTTCCTTCAGAGTGTTGTCTCAGCCCTCCTTTCTTCCTCTCATTCACAGTTGAACGGAAAGGTGGAAGTGAAAGCTCTTTAACCATTCGGTATTGATTCGAGCCCGACATGGTGTGAAAGCAAGGGCTCGAGTCGATGGAGTGGCGTGGTGGTGGTGGTGTGTGTGCGTGTACGCATCTGTGAAGTCTGCTCCTGCATGTATTAGGAGCGGTGTAAGCGGCCTGTGGAAGCAGCTGCACATTATCGAGAGCCTGGCCCATCTCAGTTGAGAGGCAGCCAACACAAATCCTCCTCCTCCGCGGATCAATGGCATATTGATGGCCTACTATCAGGCCCCAACATGTTTCGGCGGCACTTTGTCTGCCTACGGACGACGAGAAGCCAGAGATAGGAGGTGGCTGACTCCACTCCGCTTTTACCACCACCAGACGTGCCAGGTATGATCTGTTGGCGGCGCCTGCGTGCGTGAAATGTGTAGGGGAAGGAAAAACGACGGAACAACTCTAGAGAAGGTGTATAATCCACAGGAACGGGGATTGGGGCCTTTTTGTTGTTTCTTCCGAAGTTCTGATAAAGCAAAGATACGATTTTAATATTTTTTAAACGCTTTCTTAGGTTACAGTCTACAAAATTCGAAGAGGAGGTGAAAGGGACTTGATTTATGCGAATACGTGCTCCGAACCATGCGTTAAAAGTTAACTGTTGTTTGTAAGCACTAGAGGTTGGGTTGTTTTATCTTCGAGTACCATTCTTTTTGCACGTAATGGGCTAAATGTCAGGTCACCAAGACCCCAAGTCTCAGAGCTGGGTAGTAGGAGGGGATTCGCTAAATAGCTGTTAGGAGACAGGTGAAATACTCCCGTTAAGGTTAACGTGCATAGGTTATGGCTCTTCTGCGAACAAAACCACTGTTTAACGGACTCGTAAGGCTGAAGATACCTTTTCCAAGCATATCAGTGTCCCTTTTCTAGCGAGTGCTCCCCGCCCTGCCCACGGTCAGTAGGGGACACCGATGGACTTGGAAAGGCCGCCGTCCGTCGGATGGGACGTTAAGCCGTGGCTCCGTGTGCTGGAGAGTCATACCCTGTGCACGTTAAAGAACACGCTGGATGGCCTTGACGGGAGGCTACCATCTGTCTCCCAATAGCTGTTCCAGTGGGTCCCCTCTCCCAACCTTCTCTGAGCCTTCGGGGTCCATGTGACCTGGCCATTTAGCCTATGGTGTGCAAAAAAGTGCCGCTCAGAGGTAAAATAACCCTAACCTAACCCTACCGAGTGCAGATCTGCTAGTACTAGTGGTTACTTACAGAAGGCAAAAGTATTATTAAACTGCAGAGACATCCTCTAGAAATTACCGGATATTTTTTGCAGCTGTGATTTTGTCCCTGTGTTGTAACAACATTCACATTAGCCCAGTGATTATTTCAAGTGCGAAAAAGTGGGAATTGCGTTCCCACACAAAAAGTTAAAATATATTGTTTTTGGAACATCGTTTCCACAGTAAAGATACTCAAGAATTAACCCTCAAATAACGTTAAAAGAAATAGTGTCTTTTAACCTAGGCAGCTACAGATACCGGACAGCAAAATGGAAACAGTTCGATGTTATCTCAATAGAAAATCTCATTCAGAGCTCAACAACTTCTCCAATACGATTTTTAATGAAAAATATGTCTAAAGATAAATTAAAGATCTCAATCAACTGTATCCAAATCTCGATTTTAAACAATATTTGTCCAGTATTCGGAGTTATGAACGCTGGAATATTTAACAGAATACAAAAAATTGATCACAGAATTTAATTAAAACAGTTTAAGAGATCAGAGTTGACTCTAGGAGAGTACAGGCTGCAATGCACGAGGTACTCTATTGCAGTGTTTTAATCAAATTCTGTGATAAATTTTTTGTAGCCTGTTAAATATTCCAGCGTTCAGAACTCTTTGGATACTGAAAAAATATTGTTTAAAATCCAGATTTAGATAGATTTGACGGAGAACTTTAATTTGTCTTTAGACATATTTTTCATTAAAAATAGTATTAAAGAAGTTATTGAAGTCTAGATGGGATTTCTATTGAGATAGCATGAATCTGTTTCCATTTTTGTGCAAACTACCTGTAGTTACGGTAATCGAATAAAAACGTGTGAATACGTTCCATTGTAAAACGAGTTGTGGAGTGAAGAATGCAGAAACAAGGAATTATGGGAAAACTGGGTCAGCGTTGAGATTTATCTCCGCAAAATTTCCCCGTCCTGCCCACGGTCAGTAGGGGACACCGATGAGCTTGGAAAGGCCGCCATCCGTCGGATGGGACGTTAAGCCGTGGCCCCGTGTGCGGGAGAGAGCCATACCCTGTGCACGTTAAAGAACACGCTGGATGGCCTTGACGGGAGGCTACCATCTGTCTCCCAACAGCTGTTCCAGTGGGTCTCCTCCCCCAACCTTCTCTGAGCCTCCGGGGTCCTTGTGGCCTGGCCATTTAGCCCATGGTGTGCAAAAAAGTGCCGCTCAGAGGTAAAACAATCCCTCCCCTTTCTCCCCCAGAGAACAAGACACTTCTAAACCACATCGATATTCCCTCTCTGGCTTAGTTCCCATCAACAACCAATAACACCTTACCAGCTCCATCAATGACCGCTTACTCACCGAGGACATGTCTCGAACAAAAGGATGAAATCTCAACCGTGACACAGTTGTGACTCGAACTCACATATCTCAAATCACGAACCTTGCACTGTACGAAACTTCTCTCCTACCCTACACGTTTTCTGCGAAGGAATACATTTACTCTACTTCCTAGGACTCCGATTTTTTGATGTCCTATTTTCCTTTTCTTGATTTTCTCTACTTTTCCCTTTCGGTTTCTGTGCATTCTTCTAATTTATGTTGTTGCTGTTCCCCGTGCCAGCACCCTCTACGCGCAAACTATATTTATTTATGTTTTTTTTCCGACTGTATATTTTTCTTTTAAGACCGAACAAAAAGTGTAGAAAGAAAGCGAAACTAATTTTCCTTTTCTCTTGTTTATAAAAGGAAGTGGACGATGATATCGGCTTCCACTCATTTCTCTGGGTTTTTTTTTCTATTAGTGACAGCGAACAAGTAAGGAAAGAGACGCTACATGAGTATACAAAATCAAGAGTTTAAAGAAAACTAAAACAGCGACTTGAGAGAGCAAGTAGGGTATACTAATAAAGATTAAAAAATGCAATTTTTTGTAAAACTATCTTAAAAAACACTGCGAAATTATTATTACTATCTCCAACTGTTTTTAATCATTGTTTATTCAATTTCCAAATATCTATTTAGACAGGTACCGCTTTGTATTTTGCTTGTGTACACTGTTCAGACAAAAAAAATGAGAGAATTCCCAGGTTATGACAGTGGAAAGACAAAAATTGATGCACAGTTACTTTTAAAACAAGCTTTTTATGGTTAATTGTCAAAAAATTTGAAATTAAATTACCCTTCAACAGTTGTTTTCTCCACAGAAGTCTGACAGGAGCCTGTCAGCATAATGCGATATGGAGAAGATCTGTGAGTTAAAAAAACAATGCATAGAAAAGAAACATCCATGCCGTATCTGGGTCTCTAACCCAGGTCTCTTTGATCAGTTGCAAAGTGCACTAACTACTCGGCCACCTGTAATAAAAAAAAAATCCCCTCAAGCAGCTTTCTCCGCAAAACTCCCCGCCCTTCCCACGGTCAGTAGGGGACACCGATAGGCTTCGAAAGGCCGCCGTCCGTCGGATGGGATGTTAAGCCGTGGCCCCGTGTGCTGGAGAGACA
This sequence comes from Ryuthela nishihirai, assembly GCA_038380435.1. Taxonomy (NCBI): domain Eukaryota; kingdom Metazoa; phylum Arthropoda; class Arachnida; order Araneae; family Heptathelidae; genus Ryuthela; species Ryuthela nishihirai. Next base: position 47,032,616 of record JAWZYU010000024.1, on the reverse strand, counting down.
TACCCTGTGCACGATAAAGAACACGCTGGATGGCCTTGACGGGAGGCTACCATCTGTCCCCCAACAGCTGTTCCAGTGGGTCCCCTCCCCCAACCTTTTCTGAGCCTTCGGGGTCCTTGTGACCTGGCCATTTAGCCCATGGTGTGGAAAAAAGTGCCGCTCAGAGGTAAAACAATCCAATGTTAAAGAACACGCTGGATGGCCTTGACGGGAGGCTACCATCTGTCTCCCAACAGCTGTTCCAGTTGGTCCCCTCCCCCAACCTTCTCTGAGCCTTCGGGGTCATTGTGATCTGGCCATTTAGCCCATTGTGTGCAAAAAAGTGCCGCTCAGAGGTAAAACAACCCAACCCAACCCTCAAGCAGCTGCTTGCCACAGAGGTCTGAGAGGAGCCTGTCAGTTTAATACGCCATGCAGTAGGATCTGAGAGGAAGGCGAGACCTCAGCAAAATAAATATCCATGCCTTAACCGGGCTCGAAATCAATAGCCAAGCACGCAATTACGATAAATTAATGATCTTCGCAAGCCTGTCTAATTTTGGAATTTCAATACTATTCAATCAATATTAAAGAGTTATGAAAGCTGCAATCTGTACACCGAAGAGCCAAAACATTATGGCCACCTGCTTAATATGATATTGGTTCTACACGTGCCGCCAAACCAGCTCTTACCCGGCGAAGCATGGACGCTACAAAATTTCTAAAGGTGTCTTGTGGTATCGGATACTAACACACGTTGCCAGCAGATCCTTTAACTTTTGTAAGTTACGTGGTTGAGCTGCCGCAGATCAGATATGCTGTTCCAACACAAACTACAGATGCTCGAATTGATTGACATCTGGGGAATATGGAGGCCAGGGCAATACCTGGAAGTCTTCCTCATGTTCCGTGAACCATTCTTGAACAGTCCGGCAGTTGGCATGGCTGATTATCCTGCTGAAAGAAGGCGCTGCTAGAGGGGAATACCGTTGCCACGAAAGGATGTACTGTCGCTCAAAAAAGTATCCGAACACTACGGTTGATTACAAAATTCAGAAAAAATATCTGGCAAGCTGTGTAATGAGCTGGCAGCCTTCGTGTCACGTGACTTCGTGTCACGTGACACGAAGGTTGCCAGCTCACTAATTTTTAAAAAAATTGTTGCCAGATATTTTTTCTGAATTTTGTAATCAACCGTAGTGTTCGGATACTTTTTTTTGAGCGACAGTACCTAGTCTGCAATGATGCTTAGGTAGGTGGTAGAAGTCAGTTTCCTGCAAATGAATGACTGGACCCAGGGTTTCCCAGCAGAACATTGCCCAAAGCATTACACTTCCTCCACTGGCTTGTTTTCATCCCACGGTGCATCCTTGTGCCAAACACTTCCCCATGTAAATGACGTAAACATACTCGGCCATCCACATGGTGCAAAAGGAAACGAGATTCATCGGAACAGACGACCTTCTTCCAATCATTCAAGGTTCAGTTTTTATACCAGTGTCCATTATAGGCGCTTTCGACAGTGAACCGAGGTTAGCATGGGCACTCAGAGCGGCCTGTGGCTACGCAGCCCCATTTGCAGCAGGGTTCGATGTACTGTGTGTTGTGACACATTGCTCCCATCACCAGCATTCAAATTATGTGCAAGTTGCACCCTTCTATTGGATCGTACCATACGGGTTAGCCTTCACTCACGTCTAGCATCGATGAGCCATGGTCAGCCCACACCTTGCCAGTGGTTCGTGGTTTTTTCCCTCCTCGGACCACTTTTTGAAGGTACTAACTACGGCGAACCTGAGCACCCCACAAGCCTTGCTCTCTCGTAAATGCTCTGACCCAGTCGTCTGGCCATTACAATTTGGTCTTTGTCAAACTCACTTTAAGTCCTCTGCCTTTCCCATCGGGGGCGGGGGTGACTCAGTCGGTAGCGCGCCAGGCTCGTAATCTGTAGTTCCCAGGTTCGAGTCCCAGCTGGGTCAGCGTTGAGATTTATCTCCGCAAATTTCCCCGCCCTGCCCACGGTTAGTAGGGGACACCGATGGGCTTGGAAAGGCCGCCGTCCGTCGGATGGGACGTTAAGCCGTGGCCCCGTATGCGGGAGAGCCATACCCTGTGCACGTTAAAGAACACGCTGGATGGCCTTCATGGGAGGCTACCATCTGTCTCCCAACAGCTGTTCCAGTGGGTCCCCTCCCCCAAACTTCTCTGAGCCTTCGGGGTCCATGTGATCTGGCCATTTAGCCCATAGTGTGCAAAAAGGTGCCGCTCAGAGGTAAAACAACCCAACCCAACCTTTCCCATCTGAACAACAAGAATAACACTGATTAACAGACCTCAGTATCAGGTGTTATTTATACCGTTTCATGACTTTCACACACGCCGTCGTCTACCTGCAATTGCTTCGATTTGCATAAAGACGTGCTGTCATAATGTTTTGGCTCTTTGGTGTATAATAAAAAAAAGATATATGTATGTGTTTGTCTGTGGCAGGCATAATCCATCGGAAAATTACGTAGAAGCTTCAAAATTTTAAAGAGTGTTTCTGATTGTGGTCCGGGTTGCAGTGCCAAATTTCAAGTCTAAAGTCCAAAAGGGGGACTTTCTAGAAGCAAAAATATTTACCATGCTATTCCTACGGGAAACGGTAATCCCTGTCAAATTAATAATAAAAAAATAAATACCCCCTCAAGCAGCTGCTTGCCACAGAGGTCTGACAGGAGCCTGTCAGTTTATATGCCACAGTAGAAGGTCTGAGAGGATGGAAGGACCTCAGCAGAAAAACGACACAAACTGCCATGCCTTACCCGGGGCTCGAACCCAGGTCCCTTAGATCAGTAGCCAAGCGCGCTAACCTCTCGGCCATGGGACGGCTATTGATGCTATTTAGTGTTCCCTAACTATGAATGTAAGAATCATAATAGCATTCAAATCTGCTGCCGTTGCCATATTCCCCACATTTCCAAAGGAATTATTATGTTAATGCTTCCAGTTGCACCTAGGGACCTGATACTTTAGCCCACGTGGTATCACGCAGGGGGAACATGCGTACGAAATTTGGAATCGTTCGGCTAAGTAGATCGGGAAACACAGAGGATCAAAAACAGTCAAAATGAAACTGTAATTTGCGACGAAGCCACGGGCTATGAGAGCGCGCGCTGACGTCAGCTACGACCTGAGCAACGCTGAAAAATTCTTCGTGTGGAGCCTTGTGCCGGCCGGGGGGGGGGGCAGAAATGTCACAAAAACTAAACTTCAGTGCATTAAAGAAACGGAAATATACAGAGATACCGGTTTCGCTGGTGTTTAAATAAAGTAATTTCGATTTTAAAAGAAATTTATACAAAGTTATCGAACATTGAAAAACTTATTTTCACAAACTTCTAAAATATTCCCTTACATTGCTAAATGGTCTGTAATAAAGTTTAATATTTAAGTTTCAATTAACTTGTAAGGGAAGTTGTTACGATTGGTACTGCTAGGGTTAAATTTTCTAACTTCCATACTCTATAAATATTGTTGAAAATTAAAGTTTAAATAGTTTTTATGTCGATCATTATTTTATGATAACATTTTTACCGTAAAAAGCTAATTTTATAAGTTATTCGCTAAAATATATTACAAAGGACACCCAATGAAAAAAGTCACGAAAGCTAAATAAAAGCTATTTTGCTCAAACACAAAGGGTGACATGCCTATGTCTTCAACATGGTCTCCATGACGTTCGATATACTTTCTCTAACCATGAACTGGATTGCTCGAGAGAAAGTTTTGTGATTGGCTGTGGGGACCCTCGTGCACCGCCATTTTGACCTCTTCATCTGACAAGGAGTGACGTACTCTTAGCACGTCTTTCAGTGGCCATAAAAGGTGGTAATCACTCGGCGTTAAGTCTAGTGAATGTGAAGGGTGAGGTAACACCTCAAACTTCATCTCCTCTATCTGCTACACCATAGAACGTGCTGTGTTAGAGCAGGAATTGTGATGCTCCAGGCACACACCTCAGAATAGCAATTCGCGCTGTTTCTTCCGAATTGCTGGCGTTAGATGAGTCAGAATCGCATCATAGCATTTTGCACTTGTCACGGTTTTTCGTCTCTAGAGGTGTTGTTCCAGAATTACCCCCTTTCTGATCCTAGAATTCGGTGAGTAACACTTTTCCGGTTGATGCTTGAGTGCGAACTTTCCTCTGTCAAGGTGAATTTGTATAGCACCATTTTGAACATGTGCGTTTGCTTTCTTGTATGATGTTCTAAGAAGGCATCTTCTTGCTCTCACACCTTCACTCTACATTCGTTCACACAAGAAAGGCAGAACATGCACCAACTCATCATTTTCTTCATCATTTTTTTGTTCATCATTTGTTTAACGTGTTGAATATAAAGGAATCCAGCGAGCTCATACTTTTTCGAAACAGCAACTCTTAGCTAACGATGTTATACGTTGAACCAACATTGATACTCAACTGAGCAGCAAATTTTTCAATGGTAATACGAAGATTTTCTCCCACGAGCTACTCAAACGCCGCTACGTTTTGTGGTGCCACGACAAGATGAGCTTGCTCGGGTTGACGACCATCTTCCAGACTTTCGCTACCATTCTTGAATTTATTCACCCACTAGTAGACTTGCTGTTGGACACCATTCTGATAGCCAACATTCAATGATAAATTTCAGTAGGTTTCATTCTTTCACCATTCAGAAATTGAATTATACGTTGCATCTTGGTGCATGATTGTAAGAATATTGGTGGCGGATGGTGCTCAGTCGGTAACGCGCCAGACTCGTAATCTGCAGTTCCAAGGTTCGAGTCCCAGTGTTGAGATTTATCTCCGCAAAACTACCCAACCTACCTTCGCTCAGTAGGGGACACAGATGGACTTGGAAAGACCACCGTCCATCAGATGGGACGTTAAGCCGACGGATGGCTTTTTCAAAGCCATCAGGACTTTAAGACATAGACCCTTTGCGGGAGAGCCATACCCTGTGCACGTTAAAGAACACACTGAATGGCCTTGACAGGAGGCTGCCATCTATCTCCTAACAGTGGTTCCAGTGGGTCCCCTCCTCCAACATTCTGTGAGCCTTCGGGGTCCTTGTGACCTGGCCATTTAGCCTGTTACGTGCAAAGAAAGTGCTGCTCAGAGGTAAAACAACCCAACCCAATGTAAGAACCACTTTTAAGATTGATTATTTACGAATAACGCCTATAGATTGAGCCACATATACGTTCAGTGTTGCCAACAGAATTTAATCAATAACGTGAGGCAAGAGTATCTTTAGTTTTAACATCTTTGCATTTTAAAATGATTTTGTATTGTTTCATTTGAAAAACCTTTGTACATAGTTACTAAAACACAGATATGTTAGGGGCGGGGGTGGCTCAGTCGGTAGCGCGCCAGGCTCGTAATCTGTAGTTCCCAGGTTCGAGTCCCAGCTGGGTCAGCGTTGAGATTTATCTCCGCAAAATTCCCCGCCCTGCCTACGGTCAGTAGGGGACACCGATGGGCTTGGAAAGACCGCCGTCCGTCGAATGGGACGTTAAGCCGTGGCCCCGTGTGCGGGAGAGCCACACCCTGTGCACGTTAAAGAACACGCTGGATGGCCTTGACGGGAGGCTACCATCTGTCTCCCAACAGCTGTTCCAGTGGGTCCCCTCCCCCAACCTTCTCTGAGCCTTCGGGGTCCATGTGACCTGGCCATTTAGCCCATGGTGTGCAAAAAAGTGCCGCTCAGAGGTAAACAATCCAACCCAACAGATACGTTAACTTGCCTGTCAATCCATAATTGAAATGTGTTCATATTTTATACTAATACGAATTTTAAATCAGAGAAAAAAATAAATAGAGTAGTTCCATGCGGTCGAGCAGGCGAACTTCGACAATGCACATTGACTTAATTCTTGGCCACATTTGCACGGGACAAGTCCAACAGAGGCGTGAGCCGCTATTCATTGTTGAAAATTTGCTATCATTTTTTTTTTCTTTTTTAGCAAATTTGGACCATTTTACAAAATATCAGATTATTAGTTCCTAAAATTTGTCCAATGGGCTTTTCCTATGCCGCATCACTTTCATACAGGGTGTTTCAAAAAGGGTTGTTTGGGTTGTTTTACCTCTGAGCGGCACTTTTTTGCACACCATGGGCTAAATGGCCAGGTCATATGGACCCCGAAGGCTCAGAGAAGGTTGGGGGAGGGGACCCACTGGAACAGCTGTTGGGAGACAGATGGTAGCCTCTCGTCAAGGCCATCCAGCGTGTTCTTTAACGTGCACAGGGTATGTCTCTCCCGCACACGGGGCCACGGCTTAACGTCCCATCCGACGGACGGCGGCCTTTCCAAGCCCATCGGTGTCCCCTACTGACCGTGGGCAGGGTGGGGAATTTTGCGGAGATAAATCTCAACGCTGACCCAGCTGGGACTCGAACCTGGGAACTACAGATTACGAGCCTGGCGCGCTACCGACTGAGCCACCCCCGCCCCACTTCAAAAAGGACGCAACCCTAAATATAAGAGAGTAGAACTTACACGCATGTACATTTTATGCCATAATATTAGTCAGTTGACATTACTGTACTCAAGGTTAACAGCCTTTAGCAGTTAAAATGACCTTGCTAGTCTCACTCAAGCATTCATTCCATTGTGTTGTGTCAGCTATGTCGTTTTCCAAAAACGAACGTGTATTGATTGTTGAGACTTATTGTGCTTACAAATCTTACAAACGTGTGAGAGAGGAGTTTGAGTTGAAGTTTGTCTGAAGTTCCCAACAAGTCGACAATATCTGGTTTTATTGATAAATTTCGTGACACTGGGTCTGTACAGGATCGAAAGAGCCCAGGCCGGCCATCACTGTTAACTGCCGAAGTTCTTGATGATGTATCTCAGCGTTTAACTCGCTCACCCAGAAAATCTCTTAGAAAGTTATCTTCACAGGTTGGACTGTCACCCGCTACTGTTTTCAGAGCTACAAAGAAGTTAAAATTTCATGCCTACCGCATTGGTGTCGTTCATGAACTGAAAGAAGCAGACCATGAAAAAGATTTACGGTACTGTCGTTGGTTTCGTTCTTTTGTTGATGAAAATGGAATTGAGGTGTTGGGCCGTGTTTATTTCAGTGACGAGGCTTGGTTTCACTTGGATGGGTACGTGAACAGTCAAAACAGTCGAATATGGAGCAGTGAAATCCTTACACTTTTCACGAACGACCATTACACGCACGGAAAATTGGTGTTTGATGTGCAATTTCTTTTTGTTGCGTGATAGGGCCTTTATTATTAATTATTTTAAAATAGTAAAGTTTATTGTGACCTCATCCAACAGTTTATTGTGACCTCATCCAACAGTTTATTGCACTATTGGATGTGAATGAATGAGAGTGTTGGTTTCAACAAGATGGCGTGACCGCCCATACTGCAAATGACACAATGGTCATGTTGCAGGAATTTTGTGGTGATCATTTGATTTCAAAAAATTTGTGGCTCCCAAGATCTCCAGATCTTACTCCTCCATATATTTTCCTTTGGGGATATCTCAATAGTGTTTCAAAACAATCCTCATACACTTGAAGACTTGAAGGCTAACATTGAAAGAGAGATTTTAAACATAAGAAAACAAACATTACGAAAGGTGGCTGCAAATGTCATGACATTGCAACCTGCATCCAGGTTGCAGGAAATCACTTTCAACATCTGTTATAAAGGTAAATATATGTCTAATTTGCATCTTTTGAAATTTGTGTCTTTTGCCAAGTTTAAATAGAAAAATACAATAGAGGGTTGCGTCCTTTTTGAAACACCCTGTATTCAACTGTATTTCCTTTTTTTGAAACACCCTGTATTTCAAGTTTCTACTTAAAATGAGACCGTTTCCCTTCCCGACCAAGTGTTACAGTTTGTCACTTGTTGGCTTCCAACCACAAGTAATTATTACTATTAATTATTTACTTATTTATTTATTGCATAATATCGGAGAGGGACAAAAATGGATTTTAAATGGTAGAATGCTAAATGCAAAATTGGTGTTCCAAGGTTCGACTCTCACTTTTCGTGTATTTATTTTCTTCCTCTAATTACCACTGTGTCTTCGATGAGACAGGAGAAACAAATGAGCTTGAAAAGACACGTCGAATAGAACACGTTAGGTTATGGCAGTGTACAGTCGCTCAAAAAAATATTCGAACACTTACGGTTGATTACAGAATTCAGAAAAAATATCTGGCAACGATTTACGTAACACAAAGGTTGCCAAATCACTAATTTCTAAAAAAAAAAACGTTGCCAGATATTTTTTCTGAATTCTGTAATCAACTGTAGTGTTCGGATATTTATTTGAGCGACTGTATGTACGAAGGAGAGTCATAACGTGTGAAAGTTAAAGAACATGCTAGAGGGTTCTGAAGCAAATTTTCCTCTAACAGCTGTTCAATGCATCCCCTACCAGCTGTGAACCCTTTGGTCTTTGTGACCTGGCCATTTATTCTTTTTTTTTTTGCATAAAATGCCGCTCAGAGATAACCAGCCAACCACATGATAGCAATTTTTTTTTCACTTTTGCTACGACATGACATGACACGTCAGTATCTATATTCAGTTTTAGTACTAGTAGTAATAATTCATTCATCCCTATTTACACAATAATGAGGAATAAAATCAAAGACCGACTTATCTAAACAGAAAATGAAAACCCGGTTGAAAAAAACTCAAAATTGAGTTTGACGTGATCGAGTACAGTCGCTCAAAAAAGTATCCGAACACTACGGTTGCTTACAGAATTCAGAAAAAAATATCTGGCAATGATTTTTTTAGAAATTAGTGATCTGGCAACCTTCGTGTCACGTGATTACAGAATTCAGGAAAATTATCTGGAGCGTGTACAGCAACTGTACTGCCATAACCTAACGCTCCAGTTACCGTTCACACCAAACTGGAGCGTGTGCAGTTACTGCACACGCTCCAGTTTGCTGTGAACGGTAACTGCACAGGCTCAATATTTCCGTGAGTGAGCCCACACGATCCAGGTCTTTGTGAGCTCACACGATCCAATGTGTTGTGAACATTAACCGCAACGCTCCAGTTTGCTGTGAACGGTAACTGCACACGCTCAATATTTCCGTGAGTGAGCCCACACGATCCAGGTCTTTGTGAGCTCACACGATCCAATGTGCTGTGAACATTAACCGCAACGCTCCAGTTTGCTGTGAACGGTAACTGCACAGGCTCAATATTTCCGTGAGTGAGCCCACACGATCCAGGTCTTTGTGAGCTCACACGATCCAATGTGCTGTGAACATTAACCGCAACGCTCCAGTTTGCTGTGAACGGTAACTGCACACGCTCAATATTTCCGTGAGTGAGCCCACACGATCCAGGTCTTTGTGAGCTCACACGATCCAATGTGCTGTGAACATTAACCGCAACGCTCCAGTTTGCTGTGAACGGTAACTTCACACGCTCAATATTTCCGTGAGTGAGCCCACACGATCCAGGTCTTTGTGAGCTCACACGATCCAATGTGCTATGAACATTAACCGCAACCGCTCCAGTTTGCTGTGAACGGTAACTGCACACGCTCCATATTCATTGCATTATATATTCATACGCATTATATATATTAAAAAATATCCGAACACTATGGTTGATTACAGAATTCAGAAAAAATATCTGGCAACGATTTTTTTTAGAAATTAGTGATCTGGCAACCTTCGTGTCACGTGACACGAAGGTTGCTAGATCACTAATTTCTAAAAAAATCGTTTCCAGATATTTTTTTCTGAATTCTGTAATCAACCATAGTGTTCGGATACTTTTTTGAGCGACTGTACCAAAAACCTTTCGCACTTATTTATTTTTAGATAAAAGCAAGCTAATAATAACTTAAGTTTTTTAAAAGCGGGAATCTAGTTTTGTTAAGAATATGTTCAGTTTCTTTTAACCGAACGTCTAACCCATTTCAAACCTAAGAATCTTAAGAATTTACATAATTCTTGCCTATCCATAATTTGTTCTACATAAGGATAGTTTGTAAGATCAAGATAGCATATCTACTCGAATATCGATAACATTTTCTTCGCAAACCGATATCTTTGATTTTCCTATACCGATTCTTTAACAATCACATCCCAAATCACCAATGCTTTATTTTTACACTCATCTCAACGAATAATCGTTAACAAAGCCAACAGTTTTCGGCCTCTTTTGCTTCCATTTCCCATTCCATATTTCACAAGAGAGAGAGAAATAAAAGCAACATCTATTTTCCTCTGGCCGTTCTCTAAGAGAAGCAGAGTATATAAGACCAGCTGTTTTCGCCGATCTCGCCTATCACAAGCAGACGATGAGGTAGTAATGCACCCAAACGAAAGTGATGCGAAAGAGGAGAAGAGCGAGCGAAGGAAGAAGAGGAGTGATGTCTGGAGTGCGCATGCGTCGTGGGAGCCAGCAGCGAGCGCAAGAGAGAGAGCGAAGTCTCTGAAAGCCCGTTCCGGGCGATGCGGACTGCGCGCCACTGATAGAGTGGAGGGCGGTCAGGGCACTGACGCTGGTGCCTCCGCCAAATCCTCGGGAAATGAAGACCACCTGCAAATCCCCTTTGAGGGCGGCCAACTCCCCGTGCAATGTGTAGCGTTGACTGAGCCGAAGAGAGAGGATTAGGGCCCCGCTCGCCCAGCTACTGTGTCGCCATGGGTGCCCACTGTTGGGATCAGGTGGTGATAGAGCTGGGCAAAGACGTACGCAAGAGTCCACAGAGCCCAGAGAAATGTCACTGTTGACAAGTCAGCTATCTGCTAGAGGTCCTCTCCAACGTCTGCCCTTACCGCTTCTTCCTTCTGGACAGAGACAGCCATGGAATGGTTCTATTGCATTCCACCTTTTCACCCACCCCTTCTTTTTTTCGTTTTTGCCCTCCCCTGCCCCCACCTCGCCTCGCCCTCACTCCTGTGACTCAACCTCCCATCTTCTCTTTCAAGTCGAATCTTTTCTACGTAAGACGAGCTTTCGAGAGCAATCTAAACCCGAGAAAGAGAAGACTTCCCGAATGAAATATACATTGCCGTTGCGTTTGGGTTTCCTTAATGTGATCATGAGCATGATTCGACGGATTCTTTTTTTCCTTTTCTTTTCCCGGAAGACGACAGAAGAGTTGAACAGAAAAGGAATAACTTCCTTGTAGTTTAATAAGAACAGGAAATGCTTCCAATCTGTAAAGGATTGGCCTGTGAATAACACGTTATATTTCGTTCGTTTTGTAGGTGATGTTTGATGGAAAACATTTGCCCATCAGTGGAATCAGCTGATTTCACGTGAGTTTGCTCATCAAAACGTCCTTTCTAGATTGATGAATTTTCTTCTTGAAAATCGATGCGCCAAGAGAAACGAAGATTGAATAAAGATGCTTCTTTATTAAATTTGAATCCAACTAACAGATGAATCATTTTCTCGTAATGAAGTTAGCTGATTACAATCTAGAACTCTCTCAAGTCCCGAAAGAATGCGGCTGGTATTGACTCTCCCTGTAGAGCGATAGGCTGATAATCTGCAGTTCCCAGGTTCGAGTTCCAGCTGTGTCTCCGCTGAGATTTTTTACAGTTAACTCCCTCCTCTGCTGGGCGGGGGTGGCTCAGTCGGTAGCGCGCCAGGCTCGTAATCTGTAGTTCCCAGGTTCGAGTCCCAGCTGGGACATCGTCGAGATTTATCTCCGCAAAATTCCCCGCCCTGCCCACGGTCAGTAGGGGACACCGATGGGCTTGGAAAGGCCGCCGTCCGTCGGATGGGACGTTAAGCCGTGGCCCCGTGTACGGGAGAGCCATATCCTGTGCACGTTAAAGAACACGCTGGATGGCCTTGACGGGAGGCTACCATCTGTCTCCCAACAGCTGTTCCAGTGGGTCCCCTCCCCCAACCTTCTCTGAGCCTTCGGGGTCCATGTGACCTGGCCATTTAGCCCATGGTGTGCAAAAAAAGTGCCGCTCAGAGGTAAAACAACCCGACCCTCCTCTGCCGCCGCCGAGAAAGGGACGCCGATTGGTTTAAAAGGTCACCATCCGTCGAATGGCAAACAAGTCCGTAGCACTGTTAAGTCGTAGCACGGGATGCAGGACAGCCATATCCCATGCAGGTTGAAGAACACACTGGACGGCCTTGATGGGAAATTATCGTCTATCTCCTAGCAACTGCCCAGTGAGGAGCCAAACCGAGCTTTTGGAGTGTTTATGACCTGACCATTTAGCCCGAATGTGCGCCAAAAAAGAGCCGTTCACAGGTAAAACAGTCCAACCCAAAAAGAAGAAATTTTGTCGCGATTTATCTCTCTAAGTGCTAAATTCTAAAAGTTTTGGCAAACAGTTACTGAGTGAAACTTGCACGTTACGCAGCAAACAAATCGCAAGATTGCCACCGAACTTTTTTCTATTAAACTTTAATTTTTAAAGGAATCTGAATATGCACTATAATACGAACAAGCAATCTTAATGTGGAATATAATAATACGTTTCATCTGCGTAATAAAACTTGTTCAAAAAACGTTTTTTTTTTTAAATTTAATTAAGAAATAAAAGTTTACCTCGAAGGCTTATTTCTTCAATGCATCAATGGAACAAAAGTAAGGTCTGCTGCCCGGTTGCAGTTCCTTAAGAAAAACAGAGCTTAATGCCCTAAGAGAACTTCAGCGAACTAGAATTCAACTAATTTATATTTCTGTTTAGACACACAACTTGAATTCACTTCTGAATATGTGACATAAATAAATAAATACCCCCTCAAGCAGCTGCTTGCCACAGAGGTCTGACAGGAGCCTGTCAGTTTTATATGCCACAGTAGAAGATCTGAGAGGATGGCAGAACCTCAGCAGAAAAACAACACGAACATCCATGCTTTACCCGTTGTTCGAACCCAGGTCCCTTAGATCAGTAGCCAAGCGCGCTAACGAGTCGGCCAATTCGTTTAAAAATAAATCAATTACTCCTCAAGCAGCTGCTTGCCACGGAGATCTGACAGGAACTGCTACCCCTCAGAATTCCGAATTTCCGCCTAAATTTTTGTTCTCTGATTTAAATTACTACTCGTACAGTTCCAGATTTCGTCCTAAACTGTTGCTTTTTGAATTAAACTGTTACTCGACAGTTTCAGGGGCGGGGGTGGCTCAGTCGGTAGCGCACTAGGTTCCTAATCTGCAGTTCCTAGGTTCGAGTCTCAGCTGGGTCAGCTGAGATTTATCTCCGCAAAACTCCCCCTTCCACAGTAGGGAACACTGATGGCCTTGGAAAGGGCGCCGTCCGTCGGATGGGACGTTAAGCTTTGGCCCCGTGTGCGGGAGAGCCATACCATGTGCACGTTAAAGATCACCCTGGATGGCCTTGACGGGAGGCTACCATCTGTCTCCCAACAGCTGTTCCTGTGGGTCGCCTCACCCAGCCTTCTCTGAGCCTTCAGGGTCCATGTGACCTGGCCATTTAGCCCATGGTGTGCAAAAAAGTGCCGCTCAGAGGTAAAACAACCCAACTCTTACATTTCCAAACTATATCCTAAATTGTTGTTCTTTGAATTAAACTGCAACTTTAATAGTAGGAAGTTTTTATCCTCTCACCATTCATTCTGCATCGGTCTTTCCGTCTCGTAGCAGAGAGAGGAAGAAACGGGAGAACGCGAGACGAGAGAGAAGAGAAACGAATTAACGCCAAATCAAATTTGCATGTTATTGGCGTCTGATATGATGGAAGACATAATGACATTTGGTGTCCCCAGGCTTTGCTTCCAGCCCGACTTAGTTCCTGAATAGCGGCCCGAACTCTGTTGGGTCGTCATCTATAGTGCCTAACCGTAAGCGTGGCATAGTGCACGTGCAGCAGAGTGAGTCAGCACTCACGTGTGTCTCGTGACTGGCTGAAAGCGTGGTGGTGGGGAGGGAGGGAGATATTACGAGGGGTCGGGAGAGCAAGGGATGGTGGTTGGATGGGGGGGGGGGGATAGCGAGAAATGGGATCCTAAGCGCTTCGGCGAACGATTCTGCCATGGGCTACATTGAGGAAGGACGTCAACCAGTGCCGAGCGAAATTTTTCATCTGAGGATGTAAGCCGCTGCTCGGAGAGGGGGGGTTGCCGAGGGGGACGGGAGCAGCAGGGATGAATGACGGGGTTGGGGCTAGTAAGGAACAATGATAAGCTCCTGGGAGAGGAGGAGAGAGATGGGGGAAGAGGAGTGGTAGTAGTGATGGATAGACTATAACCCCCAGGTCGACCGCGTCCCAAGGGTGAGCGGCAAGCCGCCCTGAGGTCGGGTGGTCGATCCTGGTCGTCGGTACACCCAAACATTCCCCACTCTATAGGCCTGGGTCGCGGTGTAGATAGAAGGGGAACAATTAGGTAGCTTGGTAGGGATAGAGAATCGCCACCCCCCTTTTCTCCCGTATGTCCTGCTTCATCGGTGAGCTGTTCTCCCCTCCCCCACTCCCTCAGTTCCCCCTCTCTTATGCCCTCCAACTTCGGCTTTGTTCTGTATTGATCGGAGTTCCTTTCAGTTCCAACGCTAAAGCCCACCAAACTGGTGGCTCGGTTTCTAGTTCAGGGTAGGTAACTTGGTAGCTAGATTAGGTAACTTAAGGAGGTTCTAATAGCGGGCTCGACTTATCTCAGTGTAACATCGTCTGGAAGGAAGATGTCGAAAGAGGACGAAAAAAAGGTTCTGTGTCAAGGGCATATTTCAAAGATTAGGACTCTTGGTTTACATGGAAAGAAATTTTAGATAATTTGATGTTGGCGCTGACGGTTAAAGCATTTAAATACTGAACTACTTTAGATTCTCGGCAGATCTTGTTGAATCGAAGAGATTTTGACTATAAAGACATTTTGCAAGATCTCTTTCGTGATAGAGAGGTCAAGTGTGGAGTAAATTAAAAATGTCATAAAAAGTGCAACAATAAATATTTTAAAAACAAAAAACATTGCCACATGACAGGAAAATTTTCAAAGAAACCACGATGGGTAATTTTCCAAAAAAAAAAACGCGACAGAAAATTAAAAAAAGAAAAGTGAGAAAAATCACTTCGGAATTTTTTTTTTTTGGCAGGACGGTGGAATAAAGATCGGATTAATTTTGATTTTTAGTCGTCTTTTGATGGTGTCTTAAGTATATCTGCAAGTCTTAAGAGTTTATATAGAAGATATCGTGTAATCTGTGATGGAAGATTTTTCATCCAGGAAGATTCAGTAAGCCAGTGTCTCGCAAACTGTGTGCCGCGAGAGATTCCATGTGTGCCGCTGGAGATTTTCAAATTGACATGACTGAATTGAACACAAAAGCTATTCGAGCGTTGTTACCTTTCGGCTCGTCTTATCTTTGTGAACTTGGATTCTCATCATTGACTGAAATTAAATCTAAGAAGCGTGAGCGGCTTCAGATGATTGATGATCAGATGCGAGTATGTTTATCTAACTTTAAGCCAAGAATAATGCAAATTTGTTCGCAGAAGCAAGCTCATACATCCCATTGAAATACGTTCATATCTAAATTTTAAAGAAGATGCATTTAACGAAACTTCAATTTTCCTCTTTTTAGGTAACCATCAAAAATTCTTTTTTAGGTGTGCCGCGTAAAAAAAAAAATTAGATTCAGTGTGCCGCGGAAAAAAAATTAGATTCAGTGTGCCGCAAAGTAAAAAAGTTCGCGAGTAACGAATGAAATAAGTAAACGAATGATGATCATAATTATGATGGGGGATTAGGTTAACATCATCTGGGATGAAGATTAGTAGTCAAATGTAACATGATGTCTTATGAAGGATCTAATAAGTAAACATGGCATCATCCGTGATGAAGATTACGTAAAGAAATATAACATCATCTGTGATGGATGATTAAGTACGGAAATATAGTATCATCTGCATGGAAGGGGCGGGGGTGGCTCAAGTCGGTAGCGCGCCAGGCTCGTAATCTGTAGTTCCCAGGTTCGAGTCCCAGCTGGGTCAGCGTTGAGATTTATCTCCGTAAAATTCCCCGCCCTGCCCACGGTCAGTAGGGGACACCGATGGGCTTGGAAAGGCCGCCGTCCGTCGGATGGGACGTTAAGCCGTGGCCCCGTGTGCGGGAGAGCCATATCCTGTGCACGTTAAAGAACACGCTGGATGGCCTTGACGGGAGGCTACCATCTGTCTCCCAACAGCTGTTAAAGGGGGTCCACTCTCTCAGCCTTCTCTGAGCCTTCGGGGTCCGTGTGACCTGGCCATTTAGCCCATGGTGTGCAAAAAAGTGCTGCTTAGAGGAAAAACAACCCAATCCAGCTATGTCCTAAAAACTGTCCAAAATCTCCCTAACTTTTCTGAGCCCTTGGACTATTTGTGACCTGGTCATTTACCCCATTGTATGCATAAAATGCTGTTCAGAGGTAAAACACAATGTCAAAATCCATGGATGATAACGACTTAGAACAAACTGATTAAGAATAGGTATGTTGGTGGAACAGCAGTCAAGTTCCATCTTATGTCTTGGGGCGGGGGTGGCTCAGTCGGTAGCGCGCCAGGCTCGTAATCTGTAGTTCCCAGGTTCGAGTCCCAGCTGGGTCAGCGCTGAGATTTATCTCCGCAAAATCTCCCCCCCCCCTGCCCACGGTCAGTAGGGGACACCGATGGCCTTGGAAAGGTCGCCGTCCGTCGGATGGGACGTTAAGCTGTGGCCCCGTGTGCGGGAGAGCCATACCCTGTGCACGTTAAAGAACACGCTGGATGGCCTTGACGGGAGGCTACCATCTGTCTCCCAACAGCTGTTCCAGTGGGTCCCCTCCCCCCATCTTCTCTGAACCTTCGGGGTCCATGTGACCTGGCCATTTAGCCCATTGTGTGCAAAAAAGTGCCGCTCAGAGGTAAAACAACCAACCAACCATCTTATGTCTCAGGTGATCTCTCTAGTTTCATTTTTAGAAGTTTTAACTCTCGTCTTATTTATTAGTCTTAACCATAAGAAGTTAAAATTGGATTAATTCGCAGCGTGTTAAGTTTCAGCCGTCCCGTGGTCGAGTGGTTAGCACGTTTGGCTACTGATCAGACGGACCTGGGTTCGAGCCCCGGTAAGTCATGGATGTTTGTGTTGTCTTTCTGCTGAGATGTCGCCTTCGTCACAGACACTTCTACTATGGCGTTAAACTGAGTTGGGTTGTTTTACCTCTGAGCGGCACTTTTTTGCACACTATGGGCTAAATGGCCAGGTCACAAGGACCCCGAAGGCTCAGAGAAGGTTGGGGGAGGGGACCCACTGGAACAGCTGTTGGGAGACAGATGGTAGCCTCCCGTCAAGGCCATCCAGCGTGTTCTTTATCGTGCACAGAGTATGGCTCTCCCACACACGGTGCCACGGCTTAACGTCCCATCCGACGGACGGCGATCTTTCCAAGCCCATCGGTGTCCCCTACTGACCGTGGGCAGGGCGCAGAATTTTGCGGAGATAAATCTCAACGCTGACCCAGCTGGGACTCGAACCTGGGAACTGCAGATTTCCGTATTAAACTGACAGGCTCCTGTCAGTCCTTTATGGCAAAGAGCTGCTTGAGGGGATATGTTTCAAGGCTAACAATATTGGAAGAGCGAACATCAGAGATTTGCTTGTTAAATGGTATTTATTCGAAGCTGTTTAAAAAATACTCGCTCTTATACATTGTTCAAGGTGATCCAATATGGATTATGTACTGAAAGAGGCAGGATTTTATTCAGCAGTAGAGAGAGTGCCTTAATCTTCTTTCTTTTTAGCCTAATGATGAACTGGAAGACGTTATCAGCATCCAGAAGAAGGAGTCTCATACCTCGTAACTGTTCACCTAAAAATAAGAAAAGCATTTGTACATATCACGTGCTTCTTAATGAGGTTCAACAATACAAAAATATGCGAAAAAGAAATACTAGGAATCGTTGCTAAATTTCAATACAGTTTAAATTAAATTTCTGAAAAATTAAAAATATTCGGTTAGAAATAAAAATACGTTAAATGAGAAGTTGCTTTATTCCTGAATAACTGTTTCCGTTCTACCAATGGAATAAATGACCAGGTAACAGCGATCCCGATGTTTGTAACCTTTATGTAACTTACTTTTTTTTATGTGTTTTTCTTCCATAAGTCTTAATTTCGCTTTGTCGTCTGTGTGTCCCTCTGTCTGTCCGTCTGTAAACATCGAACATTTTTGTTTACAGAGATAAATTAATTTTCTTTTTGTTTTGGATAGATATTGATGAAATGTTACGATATGCAATTTCCGAATCTCTCTAAAGCTATAATTACGCCCCCTAGCGGTAAAAAACAATTAAAAATTCCAAAACATCAAAGGAACATTGCAAACGACGTATTTATGCAAGAAATTTGAAATTTTGGTGGTGGAATGTGAAAGTTACGAGGTTTACGTTGCCAACAATGACCCCTTAGACCCAGAGAGGGTGGGAAAACACACCTTTTTAGTTTCAGCAGATAATTGTTTGTTAATAGAAATAAATGAAAAATTATTTTCGGGTTAGATAGGATAAAATAATTGTGATTCACGCTTTTTAAATCTTCCGAAAACTGTAATTGCGCCCTCTAACGGTGGAAAAATTTGCAAATTCCCAAATTTCAAACAAATATTGCAAACGATGTATTTAAGCTAAAAGTTTTAAATTTTGGTGGTGGAATGTGAACGCCATGATGTTTCCATTGGCAACAGTGAATAATTGGCCTCTTAGACCCAGGGAGGTGGAGAGTGGGAACACACAATTTTTTGGTTTAGCAGACAACTGTTTTTATTTAGAGATAAATGAAAAATTCTTTTTAGTGTTGGATAGGAATTGATAAAATATGATTGGCATTTTCGGAATCTTTCGAACACTCTAATTGCGACCTCTAACGGTGAAAAAGATTGAAAATTTCAAACCAATATTGCAACGATGTATTAATGATAAAAATACGAAATTTTTGTGGTGCAGTATGAACGTTATGAAGTTTTCATTGGAAGCAATGAAAATGATAATTAGAAAACTCTTTTTTAATTTGATTGATACTAATGAAATATTATAATTCGCATTTTTCGAATACTTAGTAGTTTTAATATATATATAAATCTTTACAGATCACTGAAATGATTCAGACGGCAGAGTTGTTATCATCGTAGATCGTGTCTGGATATGCGATGTTCCAGGTAAAACTTTACCCATTACCATCTCCATCTTGGGCGGGGGTGGCTCAGTCGGTAGCGCGCCAGGCTCGTAATCTGTAGTTCCCAGGTTCTAGTCCCAGATGGGTCAGCGTTGAGATTTATCTTCGCAAAATTCCCCGCCCTGCCCACGGTCAGTAGTGGGACACCGATGGGCTTGGAAAGGCCGCCGTCCGTCGGATGGGACGTTAAGCCGTGGTACCGTGTGCGGGAGAGCCATACCCTGTGCACGTTAAAGAACAAGCTGGATGGCCTTGACGGGAGGCTACCATCTGTCTCCCAACAGCTGTTCCAGTGGGTCCCCTCCCCCAACCTTCTCTGAGCCTTCGGGGTCAATGTGACCTGGCCATTTAGCCCATGGTGTGCAAAAAAGTGCCGCTCAGAGGTAAAACAATCCAATGTTAAAGAATACGCTGGATGGCCTTGACGAGAGGCTACCATCTGTCTCCCAACAGCTGTTCCAGTGGGTCCCCTCCCCCAATCGTGGAGGTGGTATTTGCCCATATAGTGGAAGCATAAGTTATTATCGGACGAATGACCATGTTGTACAATAATAATTTATGGCCAATCATCAAGACAGCATTTCACCGAAAGAGAAGCTATTATCAAGTTTTACAAATAATATGTATAGAATAGAAATTTGAAAAACTAGTGGCAGTTTTTAAGAGAGATTCCACTGACAGCAATTACAAACTTTTCTAAGAGAGGTGTGGGAAATTTGCAAATTTTTAGAGTTAAGAATTAAAAAGCGAATACTTTTATGTTGTAAAATTACTAATGAAATATTATTTTCATTTTTACCATCATTCGCTAGCTCAAATTAAAACTTTTAAGGACTGAAAGAGTAGGTAAAGGAAAAACTTCTTTCTCTTTGAAAACGAGATTCTCATGTGCACCAAAGGCGATATTCATCCTTCTAGTTAATATGTGTAACTTTTTCTATGTAACCGTTATGCAACTTCTTCTTTATCCCTTTCAATGTAACCTTTATGTGGGTTGGGTTGTTTTACCTCTGAGCGGCACTTTTTTGCACACCATGGGCTAAATGGCCAGGTCACATGGACCCCGAAGGCTCAGAGAAGGTTGGGGGAGGGGACCCACTGGAACAGCTGTTGGGAGACAGATGATAGCCTCCCGTCAAGGCTATCCAGCGTGTTCTTTAACGTGCACAGGGTATGGCTCTCCCGCACACGGGGCCACGGCTTAACGTCCCATCCGACGGACGGCGGCCTTTCCAAGCCCATCGGTGTCCCCTACTGACCGCGGGCAGGGCGGGGAATTTTTGCGGAGATAAATCTCAACGCTGACCCAACTGGGACTCGAACCTGGGAACTACAGATTACGAACCTGGCGCGCTACCGACTGAGCCACCACCTTTATGTGAATTGCTGTTTTTCTTTATGTAATATTTTCTAACCAGTCTTCACACATAACGTGGCGTAACAAAATCCCTAATCCCTAACCCTCTCTCGAGGGGTTGCATAACTTATGAAGGCTTCTTGTACAAAATGCACCCGAGGAAATGAAAGAACGAAAAAGATAAATTTATGTAGGCTCAAATACATATATTCATCTTACAATTAGCAAACAATATTTTTGAAAAATGTAACAAAATTGTGTTTTTTTGCGCCTTAAAAATGGAAACACTACAAAAGTAAGAAGTTTTCTTGTGCGTCTTATTCTGTACAGAGTAATTTTACCTAGTTTTATTTTTCAACATTGAAAACAGTGAAGCGATTACTTTATAGATTAACTTGGTTCCCAAATGTTATCTGTGTGATTTCTTTGATAAGTTTTTAGAAATGAACCTTTTTTTTTTGCAACTAAAGTTCAAGATCCCCGATTACAAAATGTTTTTCATAAGAATAAGGACCACTTCTTTGCGAACGTGAAAGAAAAATGAGATTTAAGAACCTTTTTGCAAGACAGATGCAAATGTTCTCATGATGAAGTAGCCCATTGGAAAAAACGCTTCACCTTCTTTGGAAGCATTCATTTTCTTTTTAATTAGCTTCGTAATTTTATTTAAGTTTATATATTTAACGTCAATAATCTCCAGTTATTTATTTGCTTAAAGCTTAATCGTATCTTCAGTATGATTCTTTGAAGAAGAAAATATGTAAAAATTCAAAAAGGTAACATTGTTCTGGATTGGGTTGTTTTACCTCTGAGCGGCACTTTTTTGCATACATTGTTTCGGATTGGATTGGATTGTTTTACCTCTGAGCGGCACTTTTTTGCACACAATGATAAATAATTGCCGACGGACGGCGGCCTTTCCAAGCCCATCGGTGTCCCCCTACTGACCGTGGGCAGGGCGGGGAATTTTGCGGAGATAAATCTCAACGCTGACCCAGCTGGGACTCGAACCTGGGAACTACAGATTACGAGCCTGGCGCGCTACCGACTGAGCCACCCCCGCCCCTCTTTCAGTGACATTTTCTTGTAACGACATAATTACTTTACGTAAATTTTTCGTCATATTTACACGTTTGTTTTGGCTTTTCCATTGTTTTCTTTCCTTTGATTTCTCTATTCACTTTATGTTTTTTCCTGCCTTCTTATTCCATTTATATCTTTTTCCTTTTTTGTCTTTTGATATTATCCTTTTTTTTTCAACATTTACATTTTGCAATTTTCTCCTTCTCCTCTCCATCCTCAACGCCATTTTTTTCTTTACTGTTGCTTTTTCAATGTTTCTTTTTTACTCCCCCCCAAAAAAACACAACCTTTTCTACATCTCCACAACCCCATTTTCTCTTTCTCTACTTTCTCATCAAAATCCTTTTCTCCTTCTTTATTTCCCTGATACCACTATTCTCTAACTCTACTTCTCCACTCGCCATTTTCTCATTCTTCATTTCCCAATAAAATATTTTCTCCTTCTTTCCCCCTCCAATTTTTCCCCATTCCCTCTTCACTTCCTCGTCACCACTTCTTCTCCCTATCTATTTCCCCACCACTTCTCCCTCCCCCTCCCTGCCATTTATAAATAAAATATTTTTCATCTTCCCTTCGTTACCATCACTTTTCGCCATCACATATTTTTATCCTTCTTGACTTTCTCGACACCACATTTTTTTACATATGCGCTACTATATACCAACACAATATTTCTTTTTGGATTATTCTAGTACAACTTTTTATTTTTACTTCTTCTCCTGCCGCCCCTTTTTCCCATTCTCCACTTCCTCAAACATTTTTCTCTCCTTCTCTACTTTCTCAACTTCTTTCCCTTTCTCCACATTGCACCAATTCCATTCTTCTTCATCAGCACTTTTTCTCTCTCCACTTCTTCGTTGCCATTTCGCACTACTATATCATTTACTTCTTTCCCACTTTCCAGCCAGCTCTTTTTATCCTTCTCCGCTTCACTTCCACCTCCTTTTCTCAACCATCACTTTTCTCTCTTTTTCCCTCTTCTCTTTTCCATCAGTCATTCTTTCTTATTCCTTCCATATCTGCATCTCCCCCCCCCCCTCCATTTTTATTGTTCACCTTCTTTCTTCTTCCTTCATACAACAACAACAACAAAAAAAAATCTGATGATATAAAGTGTAAGAAAAAAGCTGAAGTTTCGATTTTTGCCTATCATACAATACAGACAATTTGGAAAATCATAAAATCGGAGTCCGAATTTAAATAAATTTAAACTCAATAATCATGAAAAAATTTCAATCAAACACTTTTTATTGAACAATGACTACTCTTAGGTATCAAAGACCAAGAGTCTGTAGCAAGAAAACCCTTTTTTCCACTGGACAAACAAAGAAGAAGAAAAAATAACAACTAGAAATGACAATAAGGGAATCCACATGAACACTTTTCCTTCTCTTCCCTCCCTCCCCTCCGAAGGCTCCCCCCCCCCAACCGCCTTCAGCTGCCTTCCCTTCCACAATGTCCAACCAGAAAGGTAATCTGGTCATGGAAGTCCCCCGCCAGCAGCGATCAGATAGCGGCAGCAGGAGTAGCTCTATTTAGTGGCCATGAGCCCGGTAGCAGCACACTCGGTCCATCAGCCCGAAATCAAATTTGAACTCGGCTCGAGCCCGCACTAATGGGGCCGAGATGGCGATCAGCACATATTAGCGGAGCCAACGGCAAGCATTGGGCTTGCACCATTTGTCACTGCAACGGCTGGCTGCTTTATCGGATCGGCGTCGGTGGCCACCCGAACAAACAAACAGACGCGACCCCGCTCGGCAGCCTTGTCGCAGCTCCTCCTCATCCTCCGGAGGCAGGAAAAGGAAAAGACGGAGGTGAGAAGGGACAGGAGACAGCTAAAAAGGATGAGGAACTTGCATCGCCGTGAATTAAACATGTGGGGATGCTCTCTTTTTGTTTCTAATGACGACATCTATATATACTGCCGTGACTTCTTTAAGATACTGAAACAGTGTTTTCAGACAGTGACATATTTAATACTATCAAAGTGATAACACTTTCTTCACATTTTTGTGTATTAGAGCGATAGTATTTTTTAAGTAGCAACACTTTTAATAGTACAGAGAAATAGTACAGAGTACCTCGTACTATTCCTCTGTACTAAATAGTAAGAGGTTTAAAATTGTTTTTAATAGTTGTCTCTGTTCAGAAGAGTCTTTTTTATTTTCGAACAGTTGATTCCTAACAGAATTAAATTGATATCCCCTTTCTTCACACCGTGATACTTTTAACAGTATAGAGCGATAACATTTTCTTTCCACCTTAACACTAATACCATCAGAGTGATAGTACTTTTTTGACACTAGCGCTTCTAGGGGTGGCTCAGTCGGTAGCGCGCCAAATTCGTAATCTGTAGTTCCCAGGTTCGAGTCCCAGCTGGGTTAGCGTTGAGATTTATCTCTGCAAAACTCCCCGCCTTGCCCACCGTCAGTAGGGGACACCGATGGGCTTGACACTCTAATACTATCAGAGTGATAGTACTTTTTTGAGACTAGCCCTTCTAGGGACGGGGGTGGCTCAGTCGGTAGCGGGCCAGGCTTAATAGATTAATAGAATCTTTTAGATCGTGACATTTTTAATATCATCTGAGGAATAGTACTTTTTTAGACAGTGATTCTTTAATATTATCCGAGAGAAGCTTATTAATTCTTTCATTGAATTACAGTAATAGTGTGTTTCATACCAGCAATTTATTTTAAATGATTCTTTTACAGACATGTACAGTCGCTCAAAAAAGTATCCGAACACTATGATTTATTAAAGAATTCAGAAAAAATATCTGGCAACGATTTTTTTTAGAAATTAGTGATCTGGCATGCCAGATTACTTGCTGCCCCCTACTCACCGTGGGCGGGGAGTTTTGCGGCTGGTTGACGGGCAATTGAATGATGAGCAGTGTGGATTCCGAAGTGGTAGGGGATGTGTGGATCAGATATTTTCACTTAGGCAGATTCTTGAGAAATGTTTAGAGTTTCAGAAACCTTTGGTTGCTAGCTTTGTTGATTTCAGAAAGGCTTTCGACTCTGTTGATCGTCATAATTTGTGGTTGATTGTGAGATCATATGGTATACCAGACAAGTTAGTTAACATAATGAAAGGTCTCTATAATAACACTGAGTCGTGTGTTGGTAAGGCTTGTAGCAATTGGTTTAGCATTACTTCTGGTGTTCGACAAGGATGCATTTTGTCTCCTTTTCTCTTTAGTTTGTTTATTGATTATGTTATGCGAAATTTACTTCAAGGGAAAGATTTTGGCCCTAAATGGACTGGAGATACGAAAATTTCTAATTTAGATTATGCTGATGATTTAGCCCTTTTGGCAAATGATGTTGATCAGATGAACTCTTTCATTCGAGCTGTTGATGAGACTGGTAGTAGAGTAGGTTTGGTTATAAACAGAGAGAAAACTAAAGTGATGAAAATTGTTCAAGCAGGCTGTAATTCAGTTACTCTGAATGGTTGCAGTCTTGAGCAGGTGTCACAGTTTAATTGCTTGGGAGTTATGTAACAGATAATGGTGATGTGCGTTATGAGATTAACAGAAGAATAGGGATTGCTGCTGAGACTTTTAAGAATTTATGGAGAGTGTGGAGAAATAGTCATATACACCTATAGACTAAAATTAGACTGTATAATAGTTTGTTTCTTTCTAGGGTTAGCTATGGTAGTGAAACTTGGACACTTTGTAAACAAGATAACAGGAAACTAGATGCTTTTGATTCTAGATGCTTACGTAATATCTTGGGTATTAGGTGGTTTAACTTTGTAACTAATGAGGTTAAGCAAAGGAGTCTGCAACCTCCTTTAAGCAGCATATTGTGCAGAGAGAGACTCCGCTGGTTTGGCCATGTTGCCCGTATGGATAATTATAGATTGGCGAATAGGGTTATGAACAGTGTGCCTAAAGGCATCAGAAAGAAGGGGAGACCTAGGATGCGGTGGGCAGACAATGCCAAACAGGGCTTTGTTCGAATTGGCCTATAGTGGCCAGATGTAGCTCAGGACAGACATGTTTGGAGAACTAAATAAATTGCACAATCCGGTTGGACTTCCGTAGCCCATGGCTGCTTCAGGATGGAGATGATGATGATTATATTTTTAAATAGATTCAGAGCCATAGAACTTTTCTATTATTATTTTGAGTATTATATTAATTTTTACGATTATTTCGATTATTTTGAATATTATAGGGAGATCCTTTTTCTCATCTTTAATGCATTAATAGCATTACAGTAAAACCTGTTTGTGACATACTTTTCACGAATTTTTCCCAATTTTACTGCTTTCTTCCTTAATATTTACGTATTTATTGCTCTTGATAATTTTTACGGAACGAATAAGCACAATTGGAACAGTGTATTTATTTCGGCATATCTTTAAATAATTAATTTACAGCTATGATTTAAAATGTTTACGATTTGTTGGAACAATAATCGGCCATATTCTTGGTTCGGTGATATAAAGTGCATCTACATTTTACACGATCAATCATTAGACTAACTTTGCGAACTTATTTCCCTCAAAATCGGTTCCCGTTTTCGTTCGTTTCCTCGGTTTCTTTCAGTGACATAACTTCGCTGTCTTCTACTTCGAGAGATTCAAGTTGTTTTCAAAATTGACTGCAGCTGTTGTTTGCTATTATTACGTTCGTTGGTTGGGTTGGGTTGTTTTACCTCTGAGCGGCACTTTTTTACACACCATGGACTAAATGGCCAGGTCACATGGACCCCGAAGGCTCAGAGAAGGTTGGGGGAGTGGACCCACTGGAACAGCTAGATATTGGGAGACAGATGGTGGCCTCCCGTCAAGGCCATCCAGCGTGTTCTTTAACACGCTGGATGGCCTTGACAGGGTATGGCTCTCCCACACACGGACAGGGTATGGCTTGACAGGGTATGGCTCTCCTTACTTGACAGGGTATGACAGGTCTCTCTTACTTGACAGGGTATGGCTCTCCCGCACACGGGGCCACGGCTTAACGTCCCATCCGACGGACGGCGACCTTTCCAAGCCCATCGGTGTCCCCTACTGACCGTGGGCAGGTCGGGGAATTTTGCGGAGATAAATCTCAACGCTGACCCAGCTGGGACTCGAACCTGGGAACTACAGATTACGAGCCTGGCGCGCTACCGACGGAGCCAACCTCGCCCCTCGTTCGTTGGTAGAACGCAATTTGGTTGAATCGGAAAATCTGCAATCGTAATCTGTTGCTTCCTGGTTCGAGTCCCAATTGTTCCAGTTTCGAGATTTTTTCGCTAACTCCCGTTTTGCCCTCGGGAGAAAGGGGTCATCGATGGGTTTGGAAAGGCAGCCGTCCATCGGATGGGACATTAAGCTGTGGATTTTGTGCAGGAGAGCCATACCCTGGTGCACGTTAATGGGCTTCACGAGGGGATTCCATCTGTATAGTGGGTTCCTTTTCACTAGCCAACTCTAAGTCTTGGGGTCTATGTGACCTGGCCATTTAATTACTTGAAAGAGAAAAAAAGTGCTCCTCACAGATTATGCAGTTCAGCGTTTTTGGTCGAGTCTCGCGCTAAATGTCAAATTTGTAGTCATAAATATTTAAATATCGCTTATTTCTACCAATCTCAATTTTGACTTTTTTCCTAGTTTTCAAAAATTCTCAACAAGCACCGCAGCTTTGTATTCTCACGATTTTAATCCAAACGTTAGAATACTTAAAAAACATATATTTAAAAAGACTATAAATATCATCCTGTATGGGCGCTAAAAAGTACAAAAATAAAAGTGAAACACAGGGTTGGGTTGTTTTACCTCTGAGCGGCACTTTTTTGCACACCATGGGCTAAATGGCCAGGTCACATTGACCCCGAAGGCTCAGAGAAGGTTGGGAAAGGGGACCCACTGGAACAGCTGTTGGGAGACAGATGGTAGCCTCCCGTCAAGGCCATCCAGCGTGTTCTTTAACGTGCACAGGGTATGTCTCTCCCGCACATGGGCCACGGCTTAGCGTCCCATCAGACGGACAGACGGCGGCCTTTCCAAGCCCATCGGTGTCCCCTACTGACCGTGGGCAGGGCGGGGAATTTTGCGGAGATAAATCTCAACGCTGACCCAGCTGGGACTCGAACCTGGGAATTACAGATTACGAGCCTGGCGCTCTACCGACTGAGCCACCCCCGCCCCAAAGTGAAACACATTACTGATAATTAAATCACTTAATAAATTCATATATTGAGAGGCCAACATTCTTTTGAAGCCTTCCATTTTAAAGCTTTATCTTCCTCTGAAGTTAATACTAATCGTGCAAGCGATTTCAACAATGAAAATATCTTTTTGTCTTAGATTACACGCAGGAAGAGCTATATTTAATTTTTTTGTTATTTATTTGTTTGTTTTTTCACTTTTAATGATAATTTCGCAAAAGATTTCATCAACTGAAATAACCTTTCTTTCTCCTGTTTTGATAGGAATTATTATTATGAACAGGGGTATCAATGTCGATCCGTCAAATGGTGAAATGGTTAAGCATGCTTGGCTACTAATCAAAGGGACCTGAGTTCTGAGCCCCGGGTAAGGCTTGGGTTGGATTGTTTTACCTCTGAGCGGCACTTTTTTGCATACCATGGGCTAAATAACCAGGTCACATGGACCTCGAGGGTTCAAAGAAGGTTCGGGGAGGGGACCCACTGGAACAGCTGTTGGGAAACAGATGGTAGCCTCCCGTCAAGGCCATCCAGCGTGTTCTTTAACGTGCACAGGGTATGGCTCTCCAGCACACGGGGCCACAGCTTAATGTTCCATCCGACGGACAACGGCCTTTCCAAGCCCATCGGTTCCCTTACTGACCGTGGGCAGGGCGGGGAGTTTTGCGGAGATAAGTCTTAACGCTGACCCATCTGGGACTCGAACCTGGAAAAGATGCTGGAGGAGATATTTATTATTAATTTTTTCTATTTCTATAGTACTTGAGTTTTATTTTCTATATACTTGAGTTTCGTATCACATAAGACTAGCTATGTTCGGAAGCTGCTTTGGACAGATCTTATGAAAGAACAGTACACATTTTCCTTTTACTTTTTAAACAAATAAATACCCCCCCCCCCCACACACACACACACTTAGGCAGCTGCTTGCCGCCACAGAGGTCTGACAGGAACCTGTCAGTTTAATACGCCATAGGAGAAAGTCTGTGAGGATGGCGAAACTTCAGCAGAAAGACAACACAACCATCCATGCCATATCCGGGACTCGAACCCAGGTCCCTTTGACCAGTAGCCTAGCGCGCTAACCACTCGGCCACTTTTACGAGAGATAAAATAAAACTTTTTTTATTGTTTTTAACACTACCGACATATGAGTCGTTACTTCAGGGTCACGCTCTGGGAAGTCAGGGGAACAACTGTAGGTTTTTTTAAATCCAGAAAACGATCGAGAAACCAACAATTAATCCACAAATAACAAGAGATAATTAATGAGAGGTAAAATTATGATACGCTTTTAGTAGATCACCCATTTTATCTTCTGGATGCCCGACATGCATGGGGCGGGGTGGCTCAGTCGGTAGCGCTCCAGGCTCGTAATCTGCAGTTCCCAGGTTCGAGTCCCAGCTGGGTCAGCGTTGAGATTTATCTCCACAAAACTCCCCGCCCTGCCCATGGTCAGTAGGGGACACCAATGGGCATGGAAAGGCCGCCGTCCGTCGGATAGGACGTTAAGCGGTGGTCCCGTGTGTGTGTGAGCCATACCCTGTGCACGTTAAAGAACACACTGGATGGTCTTCACGGGAGGCTACCATCTGTCTCCTAACAGTTGTTCCAGTGGGTCCCCTCCCCCAACCTTCTCTGAGCCTTCGGGGTTCTTATGACCTGGCCATTTAGCCCAATGTGTGCAAAAAAGTGCAACTCAGAGGTAAAACAACCCAACCCGACATGCACGTGTGACAAGATCGTGAGTTATTTTGCCTGCAAATAACAATTTTTTATGCAAAGAATGGGCTAAATGGCCAGGTCACAAGGACTGTAAGGACTCAGATAAGGTTGAGGAAGGTGATACACTGCAGACAGGAAGAAGTCCCCGACCAATATTGTTCTTTAAACTTTACAGCGTATGGCTCTCTTGTACAGAGTACCGAAGGTTAACATCGGATTCGACGGACGATAGTCTTTGTAAGCCCCAAAAGGTGCCATCTTCCTCAATGTGGGCACGTCGGGTCTTAATGGAGAAAATTTCAATGATGGCAAAGTCAGGATTCGAACCTGGAAACATCAAAATTACGAGCCTGGTACATTACCAACTGAGTCAACAAGAAAATATTTTGTTACTTTAAGTAAATTTAATTTTTTTTCATCATCCCGATGAAGTTAATATTTTAATACCCTCAAATAAATCTAAGTTTTTATTTACTGAATCAGCCAAATTAAGTATTTGTCTCCACCCAAATGATTATACTTTTTGCGAGCCACGCAAATTTACTTTATAGCAGTGGATATTAAGGGAAACTTAGTACAAAAAAATCACTCAATAATAAGGCACACAATCATTAACGAATTCACTGAATAAATAATGCTAATAGTAACGAAACCAGTGAATGGTAATGCAAGCAAGTAGTAATGAAGTCATTTAGTCAGTCTTGCTAATACTTGTAATAACGAAAACAGTTAATAATAAGGCATGAAATTAGAATTGAAATCACTGAATCAGTCATGCTGATGTTAAAGAAATCGGTGAATAATAGGACACGCAACTATTAATGCTAATAGTAACAAAATCAGCGAATAATAAGACATGTCATTAATAATGGAGTAACTGAACCAGTCAGTCTAATAATAAAATCAGTGAATAATAAGGCATGCAATTAGTAAAGCTAATAGTAACGAAATCGGTGAATAATAAGTCACGCAATTAGTAATGAAGTCACTGAATCAGTCATGCTAATAATAATAAAATCAGTGAATAATAACACATACAATTAGTAATGCTAATAGTAACGAAATTAGTGAATAATAAGGCATGTAATTAGAAATGAAGCCACGGAATACGTCATGCTAATAATAATGTAATCAGTGAATAATTACGCACGTAATTATTAATGCTAATAGTAACAAAATCAGTGAACAATAAGACACGCAATTAGTAATGAAGTCACTGAATCAGTCATGCTAATAAAAATAAAATCAGTGAATAATAAGGCTTGTAATAAGTAATGGAGTAATTGAATCAGTCATGCTAATAATAAAATCAGTGAATAATAAGACAAGCAATTAGAAATGAAGTCACTGAATTAGTCATGCTAATAATAATAAAATCAGTGAATAATAAGGCACGCAATTAGAAATGAAGTCATTGAATTAGTCATGCTAATAATAATAAAATCAGTGAATAATAAGGCTTGTAATAAGTAATGGAGTAACTAAATCAGTCATGTAATAATAAAATCAGTGAATAATAAGACAAGCAATTAGTAATGAAGTCACTGAATCAGTCATGCTAATAATAATAAAATCAATGAATAATAAAGGCATGTAATTAGTAATGAAGTCACTGAATCAGTCATGCTAATAAAAATAAAAATCAATGAATAATAACACATACAATTAGTAATGCTAATAGTAACGAAATCAGTTAATAATAAGGCATGTAATTAGTAATGAAGCGACGTAAACGGTCATGCTAATAATAATGTAATCAGTGAATAATTAAGCACGTAATTAATGCTAATAGTAACAAAATCAGTGAGTAATATGACACGCAATTAGTAATGAAGTCACTGAATTAGTCGTACTAATAATAACGTAATCAGTGAATAATTAAGCACGTAATTATTAATGCTAATAGTAACAAAATCAGTGAATAATAAGACACGCAATTAGTAATGCAGTCACTGAGCAGTTATTCTAATAATAATAAAATCAGTGAATAATAACACATACAATTAGTAATGCTAATAGTAACGAAATCAGTTAATAATAAGGCATGTAATTATTAATGAAGCCACGCAATTCGTCATGCTAATAATAATGTAATCAGTGAATAATTAAGCACGTAATTATTAATACTAATAGTAACAAAATCGGTGAATAATAAGACACGCAATTAGTAATGAAGTCACTGAATCACCCATGCTAATAATAATAAAATCAGTGAATAATAAGACACGCAATTAGTAATGGAGTAACTGAATCAGTCATGCTAATAATAATAAAATCAGTGGATAATAAGACATACAATCAGTAATGCTAATAGTAACGAAATCAGTTAATAATAAGGCATGTAATTAGCAATGAAGCCACGGAATCCGTCATGCTAATAATAATGTAATCAGTGAATAATTAAGCACGTAATTATTAATGCTAATAGAATCAAAATCAGTGAATAATAAGACACGCAATTAGTAATGCAGTCACTGAACAGTTATTCTAATAATAATAAAATCAGTGAATAATAACACATACAATCAGTAATGGAGTAACTGAATCAGTCATGCTAATAATAAAATCAGTGAATAATAAAACACGCAATTAGTAATGAAGTCACTGAATCAGTCATGCTAATAATAATAAAATCAGTGAATAATAACACATACAATTAGTAATGCTAATAGTAACGAAATCAATTAATAATAAGGCATGTAATTAGTAATGAAAGCACGGAATTCGTCATGCTAATAATAATGTAATCAGTGAATAATTAAGCACGTAATTATTAATGCTAATAGAATCAAAATCAGTGAATAATAAGACACGCAATTAGTAATGAAGTCACTGAATCAGTCATACTAATAATAATAAAATCAGTGAACACATACAATTAGTAATGCTAATAGTAACGAAATCAGTTAATAATAAGGCATGTAATTAGTAATAAAGCCACGGAATCTGTTATGCTAATAATAATGTAATCAGTGAATAATTAAGCACGTAATTATTAATGCTAATAGTAACAAAATCAGTGAATAACAAGACACGCAATTAGTAATGAAGTCACTGAATCAGTCATGGTAATAATAATAAAATCAGTGAATAATAACACATACAATTAGTAATGCTAATAGTAACGAAATCAGTTAATAATAAGGCATGTAATTTGTAATGAAGCCACGGAATCCCTTATGCTAATAATAATGTAATCAGTGAATAAGCACGAAATTAGTAATCCCAAATGCACCACTGATAAAATATTCAATTTACAATGTAATCGATGGGTACTAAGGGTGGATTAAACATGAGTGTATAATTTTTTATTTAATTTTTTTTTGTTTACTCTGTTTTCACTCTCATAAGTTGGTAGAACTTCTTTAAGAGATGCCTAAAATGCTGAACAACAACCTTTTCCCATTAAAACTTCACTGGCTCATGTGAAATGTGTTTCTTCTACTTTCGCTTTCTAATTCAAGGATTATAATCATGACCAGGAATCAACATCCTCTCCATGTGCCCTGAGCTATTCTCATCGAAACACACTTCCCATGCCTTTAAATAAAAAGGAAAAGGGAAATATCTTAGGCTATTATGAAGAGAAGGAGGAATAGGAGTCGACGGGAGAAGCTCTTATCGGTAACAGAGTTCTTTCGACAAGTGCTAGAGACTCTCACCGTAAATAATTCATTGGTGACCGACCGTGAGCTGTTGTTTCCCATTTACCACAACTGCGACGCTGGGTTGATCAGACTTGACACCCTCGAAAACCCTGGCGAGACGGTGATGCCGGGGAACAGACGGCGGTAGATCCTTCGAGATGGGTGGAGTGTGAGGAAGAAGACGAGCGAAGGGAGGGAATGGGAGGGGACAGAGGAACGGGATGAGGTTCGCTATTTTCTAATCTCTGAGCCTTGTCTCTTCCCTCGGACTTTGCGCCGATGTTCTAATGCTCTGGGAGACGCTAGATCATGTCAGTCGTTGTCATGGCAACCACCGTTTGATATACCGCAACCAGAGCGTGACGATGATGGTGGTGTAGCGGAGGAGTTGGGAACAGAGGAGGATGGGGTGTCATTGTTATGACCACGTGTATTGATATTTCTGATGCTGTACGATCTCAACAGTGGAAAAAACAAGTACAAAACTTAAATGTTGGTTCTTCTCCCCCCCCCCTCATCCCACCCCACCCCATCATTAAATTTCAAATGATATTTCTTTTATTCCTTAAACGGATTGTATCTGAAATTTACGGCATTTATTCCTTTTATTTCGGGGTTAAGTGCCGACTAAATCGTTTAGCGCGCCCTTTGACCAGCAGCCAAGCGCGCTAACCACTCGGTTAAGAAATTTAACTTAACGTTTTTCATAAACTTTTTTTCGGAAGTTATGTGATTTAGAATTTGGTTTTTCTCCCATGTTATAATGAACTTGTCTGAATACTTTTCCGAAAATAATTAGCATATACACCGAAGAGCCAAAACATTATGACCACCTGCCTAATATAATGTTGGTCCTCCACGTGCCACCAAAACAGCTCTTACCCGGCGAGGCATGGAAGCTACAATATTTTTGGTGTCTTGTGGTATCTGGTACCAACATGTTACCAGCAGATTCTTTTAACTCTTGTAAGTTACGTGGCTGAGCTGCCGCAGATCGGATATGCTGTTTCAACACAAACCACAGATGCTCGATTGGATTGATGTCTGGGGAATTTGGAGGCCAGGGCAATACCTGGAAATCTTTCTCATGTTCCGCAAACCATTCTCGAACAAATCGGGAAGTGTAGCATGGCGCATTATCCTGCTGAAAGAAGGCACTACTAGAGGAATATACAATTGCCATGAAAGGATGTAGCTAGTCTGCAATGATGTTTAGTTAGGTGGTGGACGTCATAGTTTCTTGCACATGAATGACTGAATCCATTCCAGCAGAACATTGCCTAAAAGCATTACACTTTCTCCACCAGCTTGTTTTCTTCCCACGGTGCATCCTGGTGTCAACTCTTCCCCCAAGTAAACGACGCACGTACCTGGCCGTCTACATGGTGCGAATGGAAACGAGATTCATCGGACCAGGCCACCTTCTTTCAATCATTCAAGTTTCAGTTTTGATGCTCACGTGTCCATTGTAGACGCTTTCGATGGTGAATCGAGGTTAGCATGGGCACTTGGAGCATCTGCTACTACGCATCCCCATTTTCAGCAGGGTTTGATGTACTGTGTTTTTGTGACACATTACTCCCGTCACCAGCATTCAAATTAAGGAGGAGTTGCGCCACAGTATCCCTTCTGTTGGCTCGTACCCTACGGGATAGCCTTCGCTCACTTCTAGCATCGATGAGCCGTGGTCGACATAGACCTTGCGGGCGGTTCGTGGTTTTTCCCTCCTCGGAATACTTTTTGAAGGCACTAACTACAGAGACCATGAGCATCTCACAAAGTAGTATCATGCCATTATACGGATCCCCCACTAGTGCTTTCCCCCCCTATGACGTCACGGACCACGCCCCTATGACGTCACCGACCACGCCCCTATGACGTCACCGACCACGCCCCCTATGACGCAACATGACGTAATCATTACATAATCATTACGTAACCGACCTTTATTAATAATTCCTCTCCCCCCTTTCACCCCCTTTCCCCTCAGTGGCGCCATCTGTTGACAGTGAGAAGTACTATTTTCCCAAAAAACCCCTATTTTTATTCTAATTCTTCGATTTTTGATTTCCCCCTTTATAAAAAAATTCCTCCCCCTTATGAAAAAAAACCTGGCGCCATCTGGTGCCTGTGAGGAACACTAATTCCCAAAAAGCCCCTATTTTTATTCTAATTCTTCGATTTTTCTTTATTTTACCCCAATGGTTGACCGGGACTACCGCAGAGTGTTGTGCAGGCTCTGAGACGTAAACGACAGAGACGTCTGTAGACCCTGCCAGTGTGAAGACGTCAAGTGTTTTCATCTCCAGATACTCGAACTAGTACAACTATGCAAAACATCTGTATGGTTCTAGACCTCGACGGTTTCCGTGTAAATGGTCGTTTCCTAGTGCGTGAACTTGGATATGCAACTCTGAATGGGAAATGTGGTGTCTATCGTTTCAATCTTCGACAGCACCAACCTTTGTCAGCAAAAGACAGAAGGACAGCCAACTACGTGTCTAAATATGTGATAGGTCTACCCTTTCATCCTCTACCTCGAGAAAAGGTGTGGTCGCTAGATCATGTCCCTAACATCGTGAAATATGTTTACAAACTTGCACGTACTGAAGAAGCTGCTGTGGTGGGTTACAAAGGAGGTACTGTGGAAAGAATTCTCTTGGAACAATTAAATCTTCCCAGTGTTAATCTCGAACTTTACGGCTGCCCCAAATATTGTGATCTCCCCAAAGTTTCCAAGTTCGAATGCGGATATCACACCGGAGAGGACGTCCACTGCTCTTTAGCAGAAACAGTTGCTTTCTTTGGATGGATCGATCGTCGAGAGCATGTCTCAACAAACACCTGCTTATCAGCTCGTTCCTGATTGGTCGTCTCAGGTGGTGCGGCTCTCTAGTTAAATAGGGAGCGAGTGCTCTGTGCCGCATTGTTCACGATGCAGCCTAGCAATCCAGATGCGTGGTGTCTCGGTGAAGATGTGTACGTCGTGCCCTCACTGTTCAAAAATAAGTTTTCTGTGCACGTACGCCGCTACAAGAAATTTGAAAATGGCGAACTCATCTACCCTACACCAGCAGGAGTTAGCCTCTCCATACCTGAATGGGAGGCTTTGTGTGCCGCGGTACCCCACATAGAGGGCAAAGTGAAAATCGGACCCGATCAACAGACATGGTACGTGATGCACAGTTTACGTGCCTACATGTATCGCACTGCAGGTGGTGAACGCTGTGTCGACTTCATCAAAGAATCAGCAGACCAAAGAACTCTACAGTTCCGTGTGGTGAGACGCTGTATAACATTGAACGCTTCGCAGTTGTTCACGCTGGCTATTCACTTAGACGAGGTGATGCGCATTGTGCACAATGTGTGCGGGACCCCCAAAGATCACCAACTCCGTACAGCCATTATGGAACATTCTGAATCCATTCGTCCTTTCCTACTGAGTCCTGTTTTTGACGGTCCCGATTGTGTTTACCCGCTGCTGCTGAATATTTTTCAGCAAGAACTTATGCGTGTGATACCGTTAGATGGACTGCAACCCGAAGAAAAAATACCGACCATCGTAGGGTGGTCTGGTGACTTGGACATTAATGGTCTAGCACAGGTATTTGTGGATACGGCCTGGAAGCGAGGTCTATTGAATTTTGTAGATTCTGGTTTTGTTTGCAATCTAAAATATAATGCTATTGTCGACGAGGCAAAAAATGAAATGTATAAATTAAATAAATAATTATAACCTTATATAATGTGTCTGTCTTTTCATCCTTTGTCATTTTAGTCTTGGTATGGATAGGAGAAAGAAGGTATTAGCTAGTGTGGGTAGTGTAATCGTGACATTGTTAACGATAGCCTTACTTGTATTAGAACTTGTAGCTCCTAGTAAAAATATTCAGTGTGGGGAGTCAAAAGCCTTAGACGGAGAATACAAAATTCGTGTGTGTAACTTAACAGTGGATATCAGACAGTTTATAGGTGACGTTCCTACAGTGACAGGTGTCACACTTTCACTACATCAATGGCAAAACCTGGTGGGGTACGACGTCTGGGTGCAGCAGAAAACAAAACTTTGGAGTCCCATTATTTCGACCCCGAAAGAGGATTCGGTAGTGTAAAAAAGTTGGCACAGAATACGGGACTGCCACTCAAACTCGTCCGAGAATGGTTAGAAAAGCAGCCTGCCTACACGTTACATAAACCTGTTCGCAGAAAGTTCCCTCGTAACAAAGTTTACATCACAGGGTTAGACGAACAATGGCAAGCCGATCTCATGGTCGTAAAAAATCTAACTCGCTTCAATGACGGGTATCGCTACATATTAACAGTCATCGATGTGTTCTCGAGATACGGGTGGGCGCTGGCCATGAAGGCTAAAACGGGGAAAGAAATGGTGTCGGCTTTCAAAAAAATCCTTTCCAAGGGTCGATCCCCAATGAATTTAAATACTGATCAGGGTACGGAATTTACCAACAGAGTGTTCCAGAAATTCCTGAAAAAGAAAGGTATTCGGTTCTTTGCTACATACTCCGACAAAAAAGCAGCTTTGGTGGAAAGATGGAATCGTACCCTACGCGAGAGACTGGGGAGATATTATACACGCAACAATACCTACCGCTACCTGGACGTGCTGCAGCGTGTTGTAAGGGGATACAATGCCACCGTTCATAGTGCACACGATATGGCCCCCAAGGACGTGACCTTACGCAACGAAGACGTCGTGTGGGTTCGACTCTATCGCAATCCGAGTGTAGTAAAAGAAAAACCAGCATTTAAAGTAGGTGACACAGTTCGACTAGCCAGTGTAAAAGCGCCCTTCAAGAAGGCAGGTACACATTTGTGGACCGAAGAAATATTTATAGTCGACAAGGTATTACAACGGCAGCCCCCTGTGTATGTCGTAAGGGATTCTGAGGGAGAAGTGTTGAAAGGCACATTCTATAAATCGGAGCTTCAAAAAGTGACAGAACCCGAACTTTACACGGTTGAGAAAATAATCGAGAGAAAAGGTCAAAAGGCACTGGTCAAATTTCGCGGATATCCCAAACCTTCCTGGATCCCTAAAAAATGGATAGTTTCTACCTGACTCTTCCCTCCACGGCTAGTCAGAATATTTATCCGAACAATTCGCAGACCGATTTCACAGTCCGTCTGGCACAACCCCTAAGACTGAGAGGAAAATGGAAAGTGGGACTAGCAGAAGTTCACTTACCGGTGAGCTGGTACAATGTGGATGGTTCTAACGACACATATGAATATTACGCCCCTGCCACCCCTGAAGAATACAGGAAAATCAAACTTAAACCGGGTAAAATAACTCGAATGGAGCTGTTGTCTCTCCTCACCACACAGCTCCCCAAAGAAATAATAGTTTCCTATAACGGTGGTTACTGGGTATTCAAACCGAGTGAGGGGTACGGACTGATGTTTCCTAAAACGAATTTCGGTAAACTTCTGTGTATCGGCGAGGGAGAAGTTGACAAACCCTTCCACCAACGATTTGCCAGCAAACTTTGCAATACACCAACTTTCGACATAGATGACGAGTGTTATTTCTACGTGATCCCACCAGGTAGTTTCCAAGAACGAAAGGTACCCCACGGACGATATGAAACTGTCGAATCGTTATTCGATGCAATGAACCAGATGTTACCCTACAGGCTGAGAAAAGCTTACCGTTTCAAGCAGCAGGCAGATCACACCGTGTTGATGGATACAGACAAGTCGCATTACATTAAATTTCCTCGATCGAACCCCGGATTAGGTGACATGCTAGGAATTGCTAAATTAGATATACCGCTGAATAAAGTCCTGGGTGACTATCCCATCGATATGAACAGAGGAATGTATGGTATTTATTTGTATTCAGATCTGATTGCTCCTCAGTTGTTAGGCGATACTCACGGTGAACTGTTGCGTGTCGTGAATCCTGCCGTCAGAACCAGTAATAACGAAGCCATTGTTGCTGTATATCAACAGCCTGATTACTACCCCCTTGCAAGGAACAGTTTCGAGAGTGTGAGAATCTTCCTTCGTACCGACACCGGAGAACCGCTGCATTTTAAATTCGGTAAAGTTTTAGTCAAGTTACATTTCTGTCATGAGGGTTAAATTCGTTCCCCCTTCTGCAGACGCCTACGTGAGCTACTACAAGAGCCAGACAGGGAAGGGTGTGTTCCGTGGTCCTCGTTATCAGAGAGGCGACGGGCTAGGAAGCATCTTTGCTAGGATCGGACGTTTCATCAGCCCTCTCGTACGCCCTCTCGTACGACCTGCGCTGTCTACCCTGCGTAAGGGCGGGCTACGGTTCGTTTCAGAGATGTCCCAGGGGCAAAACTTCAAATCTGCAGCCAAAGCCGGGCTCCGTGAAGCGGGTGCCGACCTCTTGCAGCGTGCCAGTTCAAAGCTGCAGGGAGGGAAAGGAATAAAACGTCGTCGTCAGCACCCCAAGGTTCATAAAGTGAAGAGACACTGTACTGTGCAGGACGTGTTTTCATCATGAGCATTCAGAAAATTCACGCTGATTCTGGCGACTGTGCCAATTCAGAACTGGATCTGTTTCTGGTTCCACCCACTGTCTCACAATTAGAAAGAGGCTGTTATGTCAATTATTTACCTGTGGCTTCCCTGGAAGGTAATGCACCACTCGAATTCATCGTGAAGGGGACGGACGATTACATTGATCTATCTCGATGTCACCTACGTCTCGTCTTGAAAATTGTAAAATCTGATGGTACAGCACCGTCGGAAGTGATTGCCCCCTGCAATCATTTCTTCCACGCCCTCTTCAGCCAGGTAGACGTCTTCCTCAACGATCATCTCGTGAGTGCTTCTCACACCATGTACCCCTACAGGGCGTATCTAGAGACTCTATTGAATTACGGGGCCGATGCCACACGAAGTCAGCTAGGCACCTCGCTCTGGTACCTCGACACCCCAGGTAAAATGGAACTGACCAGCAGGGAGAATGAGGGGTGGCATCAACGCAAGGGGTACGTCAAACCAACAGGTATCGAACTCATCTCATGGATCCACGCTGACCTGTTTAATCAAGATCGTTACCTACTCAATCAAGTCGACCTGAGACTGCGTTTGCTGAGATCCAAACCCGAATTCTGCCTCATGACAGGTGAAGCAGACCCCTCTTACAAAGTACAGATACACGAAGCTGAATTTTTTGTGCGTAAAGTCAAACCCACTTCGGGTGTCATCCTTGCACACGCTCGCCTGCTGGGTACGGAGAGTGCCAAGTACCCTCTGCGAAGAACGGATTTACGTATGTTTTCCATCGCTTCGGGCCTGACGAGTGTGAACCGTGACAATTTATTTCTCGGCCAGCTCCCTGTACGGCTTGTACTGGGTATGCTGGAAAGTACCAGCCTGAATGGATCGTACGAAAAAAATCCCTTCAACTTCCAACATTTCGACCTAAACTACATCAGTCTTCACATAGACAGTGATCATCAGTCCTACACCCCCGACTTTACGAATGGGCGCTATCTCCGCTGTTACCAAGGATTATTGGAAGCTGTGGACGCCTGGAAATCCGATAGCGGTATTAACTTATCGCGAAAAGCCTATGGAGAAGGTTTTACATTATTCGGATTCCAATTGACCCCCGAGCAACGTGAATGCAATCAAGTATTTTCTTTAATAAAGAGTGGGAGTGTGAGAGTCGAATTAAAGTTTGCCAAGCCGCTACCCGCATCGGTCACTGTGATCCTGTATGCCGAGTACCAGAATTTGTTGGAAATCCCATTGGATCGTAAAGTCCTGTTTGACTACAGCTCATGAATTCCTATCAGTTAGAATCCATCCTTTCGATGTTACCCACAAGTCTAGGAGTGTTCCCCCGTGACAGACTACCTCACAGAATCAATCAGTCAGAAGCCTTGTTTATCTACAATACCGATCCGTCCTCCCTGCCTGGAACCCACTGGATAGCGGTTTACAAGAAAGGAGTGCAAGTGGATCACTTTGACCCCCTGGGTACGAGTCCCGATGCCTCCATGCAAGAATACTATAGTCGACTAGGCATACGTCACGTCTTACACCCCTCGATACCTCTGCAGGACCCCCTGGGAGACACATGCGGTGCTCACTGTCTGTATTTCCTGTTTAAAAGATCGTGTGGTTCGACTCTTCCCACAGTACTGCATCGTGATTACACGTGTCGAGTAGACTTGAACGACTGCATGGTGGTGCGATGGCTCTCCGCACTCCTTCAAATATTATAATTGCAGCACCTTCACAGTGTGGGAAGACGACTTTCACTCTGAAACTCATCAAAGAAGCAGCTCAAGTATTCGAACCCCCACCCCAGCGTGTCGTTTACTGCTACGGTGAGTGGCAGCCTGCCTTTGAACCCTTCAAGAAAACGGTGGAATTTTATGAAGGACTACCTACGGATTTGGAATTTGATCCTCACAGACCTACACTTCTGGTACTGGATGACTTGATGGAACAGTCTGTAGCCAGTGAGCGCATATCACAATTGTTTATTCGTGGGGGTCATCATAAAAATATCACGATTGTCCTGATCTTACAAAATCTGTTTTTAAAGGGAAGACATTCGAGGACTATATCGCTCAATGCTCACTACATGTTTTTATTTCGCAATTGTCGGGATGCATCACAAATAACCCACCTGGCGAGACAAGTGTACCCCCATCAATCTAAACTCCTGACGGATGCCTATAGACTGGCTACACAGGTAACCTGCGGTTATTTGTGTGTTGACCTTCATCCCAGAACGTTGGACAGTGAAAGGCTCCGTGCAAAGATTCTTCCATCAGAAGAACCCGAAATACTTTACGTTCCAAATGAAAGTTAAATCTCAAGGTCCGTTCCTTCAGTGCTTACCAAAGCTAGGGGGAAAGCAGCGTACAGCTCTGATGAAGCACATCTCCGACCCCCAGATGTATGCTCTATGTGAAGTGTGTTCCAATTTCTTAAAAGGAAATATACCTGTTTCCCACAGAGTATTAAAGAATTTACGTCAGCACAAGACGGTCATAAGGAGTCTAGCGTCCAAACGTGCATCTTTACGTCACAAGAAGCATCTGCTGCAGCGTGGTTCAGGGTTCATTATACCCCTGCTGACTGCTGCCCTCCCCCTGTTGGTTTCGCTATTTAAAAAAAAATGATTTCTGTAAAAGCTGTGCAGAGAAAAAACATAAGAAAAAAAGTATGTGATTTGGACTCAGAGATGAAGAAAATATTGGAGTCTGACGATGCTGACGATAAATCCGAAAAGTATCTGACTGCTTTGAAAAATTATTTGTTATTCTCAAAACAGCTTGACACTCCACATGAACTAAAAGTCAACATCCCCAGAAGCACTATAGCTGAAGAGCGCCCGCCAAAAGACATTGCTGTACCCATCCGACGTAAGAAAAGAAAATTATCCGAGTGGTCAGCATATTGAAACCTTCTGTAAAATCCAAGCCCTGTGCGCTTGAAGATTTGTGTTAAAAAACCCATGTATTTAAAATGTGCATTACAAAATATCCAATAAAAGAAAGTAAAACTGATATTTGCGTCTCTTGCTTCATTCACTCTTCTACTCCATTCAGTTAATTAGTTTTACAAATCCGTGCAGTGTCCCCCCAAACACGGTCTCGCTGGAGTAGTTCTCTAAGCACAGATGCATCCAGGCTTCTCATTGGTCCGTCTTCGGAGCACTCTAAGCTTGGATGCACCGGTGGTTTTTATTGGTTGCTGTCAGCATGCGCTCGCACT
This sequence comes from Ryuthela nishihirai, assembly GCA_038380435.1. NCBI lineage: Eukaryota > Metazoa > Arthropoda > Arachnida > Araneae > Heptathelidae > Ryuthela > Ryuthela nishihirai. The sequence goes on along the minus strand of JAWZYU010000024.1, from coordinate 46,989,763 downwards.
GTGGAGCACGGCATTGAACTTTCCCCCCTGCCGTAGTGTGTTTCAGCTGGGTAATAAAGAGGCAGATTTTTTGAAACCTTTTTTATTGAAACAATCCACAGACAATAATTTACATGACATATCCAATGCTGGACAGTAAAACAATGACAGATCCGTTGTAGTTTTAAATACAATAAGTTAAATACAATAAGTTAAATACAGTAATTCAAAAGCTGACGACGCCTCAGTGCTGGGTCATTACGTGTGAAATACTAAGGTTCACTAGGAACATTGAAATAATTTTAAAAAGGTCTGTTACGGATACAAGATCCACTACAGATACTGAAATAATAAGGTTCCTTAGGAACATTGAAATAATAAGTTTTAAAAAAAGGTCTGCTACGGATACAAGATCCACTACAGATACTGAAATAATAAGGTTCCTTAGGAACATTGAAATAATAAGTTTAAAAAAAAAAGGTCTGCTACGGATACAAGATCCACTACAGATACTGAAATAATAATAATAATAATAAGGTCCCCTAGGAACATTGAAATAAATAAAGTGTGCAGTGAAATAATAAGGTTCACTAGGAACATTGAAATAAATAAAGTGTGCAGTGAAATAAATAAAGCGTGTAATGAAATAATATTTACACTGGTGAGCAACGAAATAATATTTACACTGGTGAGCAACGAAATAAAGTTGTAATACTATGCACACTGAAATAATAAATGAAGATGCAATAATAAATAAATAATAAATTAGTTTACAATAATACATTAGTGTACAATAATAAATAAAAACTGTGCAATTACTCATCCATGAGTTGGATAAGGGTATCCAGGCCCAGGTCATTGTAACCATAAGGTACAGTGAGAGTCGAACCCGGGCTGAGATACCGCTTATCGAGGTTAGCCTTAAACCTTTTTACCATGGGCCTGTTCATAAGTGACCCATCCACTTTATTACGAACCACATTAAAAGGGACATCGAAGGTCTCGCTGACTGGGGAATTCCCTAGGACCATGGATTTTAGAAGTTCAAAATTATATTTACACCTGTTTTGCTTCGTGAGAGATATGCCCTTGGCGCGAAGAATTTCATCGCCGTTGCTCAACCGAAGGGCATAACTCTTGGCCCCGGCGCTGATGTAGTCTGTGATGTGTACACCGGGGCCATACTTTGAAGAAATTTCATCAACGAGACCTCCAAGGAAGGGATTTTGTGATGGTGTGTAGGTGTCGCGAGGAGACGTTGTATAAATCACCGAATCCGTGTCAGAATACATTGCACGACTATCTAATTTCGATAGAAGCTCGTACAGCTTTAGTCTGGCGTGACTCGTCACCATTGCAGCGAGAATCAGGCTTCCACGGGTGTTCGCTGGAGTGGCAGACTCCGCCGGCTTGTGCGTGACAAGTACGGCCTGATCACTGATAACAGCGACGTCAGTGATGACTAGCGATGCGTCTGTCAAGAGCTCCATGTACTTGACAGGACAACTCACAATGGTCGTCTGGGTTCGACTCATGTTCTGCGCATGCTTCCCCCATGACGAATTAAGCGAGACCTTGGAAAGAGTTCGCTTAAGGTTGTTTTTCTCAACTTCCGAGGGGAGGATCCGAACCCCCTCCGCCTGGAAGAAGGCCTCACAGAAGGCTTCCTTTTGCTCCTCGGTCTGCACGTCAGGGGGAAACCCGGAGTAGCGCTGCTTCAGTCCCAGAAAAGTGTCTATGTACCCAGCATAGACACCTCCCTTTTTTGTTGTAGGGTCATATTGCAGGATGGTATTAAAGTGCCACACATCATGGAACTGGAGAAGTCTGTAGCCAGCACGCATCGCAGCGTAAATTTCGAACGTAGGCCAAGATCCTGTCAATGCGCGCTGGTTCACGGTGTGCCGACAAGGGGGTGCCAGCTGTCCATCCGCACAGATCCTACAAAGGGGAAAAAGCAGCTTCCCATTACACCTATAGGGCAGTACAGGGATGAATAAACCGTCGGGGGGTAACAGTGTGGCGTGTGCAATGCCAAAATAGTGGTCGAGGTCCGTGGCGAAATCAGAGGTGATCCGAACCGGGTGACCTTTACCGAATGCAGCCTTCTTGCAAACATAGGGGTACAGGCTGTTGTAATCAACGTAGTTAAGGCTACATCCTAAGTCAACCGATGCAAAGATGGAGAACACCTCCACGCGCCCTCCGTAGAGGTAGTCACGGGCCCCTATACGCCTGATAGGCTCGACGGATTTATAAATTAATGCGATGGACTGGTTTTTGCGCATCAACTCGTCGAATTCGTGCTCCCACATAATTTTGCATGTGTACCCGTTCATCAGCACTTTCAAGGTCTCAAGACGATCCATGGTCCGGGTGTTTAGCAGACCAAATGGCTTTCTCGTGCGCTGATCTATTTTTTCAGGGTTGAAACATTTCAAACAGTGATGAAAATAACACCCCAAAAATTCATAATAACAACGGGTACTGTGGCACACACCGTCCAATTTGTACTGCCCTATCTTATACTCACCTCCGGGTGACCGCGCAGTTTGAATTTCGATGTTGTCCTTGGAAGCCTCATACTCTAACCATGCGAGAGCTTTCAAGGACTGCCGGTCGTTACTCGCCGAATACCCTTGGGCGGGACACACACCGAGGGTATTCTTTTGCAAAAACTTTCCACGAAATATGCGAAGGCAAGCACCGGCAATAGTCAGGTCACGCGCAAATGGGTCTACACCTGTGAGATTTAAAAATTCCTCGCGGAAAGCTTGGGCGCCTCGCCGCAGCAGCTCTGTATCTGCCTTGCAGTAATACAGAAGCTGCTGTTGAAAATCCCAGGGTTCAAGGCTTGCTGCGGCATACCACTCATTGAATGCTGACAGAGTTTCAGGCTCCATGTCTTCCGGCTGGAAAAAAAGCCGATCAGGGATGGGTCCTGTATATTGTAGATTTTCCTCCTTCACAAATTTAAAGGGGAAAAAGCCTTTCACCGTCTCCAAGTTGAAGGTCTTCGTGAATGATCGAAGAGGAGCCTGAATAAAGGATAACGTGTCGATAAACCTTATTTTAAGGCCAGGTAAAAAGATACCTAAAATCTTGGATCCATCGAACACGAGATCCGGTTTTAAAAATTTTCTGTACAGGTAACTAATGATGAACATGCCGTCAAAGCCTTTGAGATTATGCGCTAGGACTGTGGCGTCCTTGAATCGTTGAACCCCGGGACGTTCTTCGGCTAGAATCCAATCCATAAAGGCGTCCGTTTCCAGGAATGAAGCATAGACCCACTCGTTGTCCACTTGGTATGTGACCACACACAGTATCGGTTTCAGCAATCCGTCAGCACACTGCACAGTCTCTACATCAAAGTAGAGGTAAGTCTGACCGACAGGGTCAATCTTGCAGGGCTCGACGAATTTTAAAGTGTCAACCTTACAAACGTGTTTTTTCAGGGGATCGTACAAGCTGATGCACTTAACACAGCGATGTTGTGTCTGACATGCCTTCAGCAGATGCGCCTGAAAGCATTCAGCACCGCGCAAATACACACAACACACTGTGCAGAGCAACAACTCCCCTGCATGAACCACATCGGTTGACAGGCACCTGTTGCAGGTCCCCTTGCAAACGTGCCCATTGTTAGACCCCTTTAAACATTTCGGACAGAATTGCTTAACCCCGAAAAACCCTGATGGCTTGGTAATCACATCGTAATGCCCAGCACTAAACAATAAATAAAGGTTGTCCCCTCCTTCGGGGCCAATGAAGATGGGGAGGAAGGCGTCGTCAGCAGAATACACTACAATCCGGTATTGCACCATGTGCGCTTGAAACAATTGTACTTCCGGGAGTCCGCAGGGGGCAACAGGGACCCCGGCGTCCAGGTGAAGCTTAAGGGCCTCTGTCTGCTGCAAAGGGTAGCGGTAGTTGCTGATTATGGTGTAGCTGTTTGTCAGACCTTTATTTTTCAAACAGAGCTCTCGTGCGACGACGAGAGCTCTTGCTAGACAGATCTCATCATTATTAATGATGCTTCGGACACTACCCTTCCTGCTGGCGAAAGACTGAATGTCGACAAGGCTTCGTTTCTCCGGCCCGGCACGTCTCCCAATACCGCCGCTGCCGACCCTGTCCAAGTCCGCACAGACGAAGTCAAATTCTAGTTCACTCCCAGGACCGAGAGATTCATTTGACTGCACTACTTTGTCTAATGCCGTCATGAATCTCTCACCCGTCAGGGCATTACGCCGAATTAGGGACAGGTTGACGGGGTTTTTCAAATCCCGGGAGCGTAAGCATAGCCGTACATGGCTATATTCGCCTGTGGGGACGATATCGGCTAGCATCCGCTCGTGCAAGTCGTGCAGGACCGGAATGAAATTATGGGGCTGTACATCCTCCATTCCGCCAAGCCGCACACTTGTTGAAACAAATTGTGTGCGAAACTTGGCGGAGTTGTAGTGACGAGTTTTGGTTACAGCGTAGTACGGCACTGCAGCAGGTCTGATGGTAGTGGATGGTCCTGGACCGTTGAAGGACTCGACAGACCTAGATAGATAATTTATTCTCAGAATATGCAGTACTTTACGTGTTTTTTATCTTAGAACTGAAGTTATAATGCTGTATTGCTCAGATACATGTTTTTAAAGTATCACATTTTCCCCAGATACACACTTTTAAAGTATTACATTTTTAAAGTATCACATTTTCCCCAGATACACACTTTTAAAGTATTACATTTTTAAAGTATCACATTTTCCCCAGATACAAACTTTTAAAGTATTACATTTTTAAAGTATCACACTTTTAAAGTATTACATTTTTAAAGTATCACATTTTCCCCAGATACACACTTTTAAAGTATTACATTTACTAATATTCTTCTTTATACATAGTTTGTCCAATAAAAATCATATATTCATTCACATATATAGAAATTTTGCCTACAGTACAAGTCTGTGAAAAAATGATCCACAGGAGTAAACACTCGAATGTGGAAAAATTTAACAGTTGTAATAAAAGACAACACACATTGCTAGTATAATTTTGCCTACGGTACAAGTCTGAGAAAAAAAAAATGTTCCACGTGAGTAAACACTCGAATGTGGAAAAATTTAACAGTTGTAATAAAAGACAACAGACATTGCTAGTATAATTTTGCCTACGGTACAAGTCTGAGAAAAAATGTTCCACGAGAGTAAACACTCGATTGTGGAAGAATTTAACCGTTGCTAACTCGAGCAAAAGGTCTAATTAAATATTTAACTAATTTATAAGTAGAATAAAGAAAGTAAAATGGCTTTACAGCCTATAAAACTATATATGCTTTAGTAAATGATTGAGCCGTTTAAGACCTGCTCAACATCAAATGAAATTTCATCTACCTGACTGCAGAGCCGCTGAAGACTCCCGAGGTGACGTCATCACCGGCTACTTCGTTGAGGGGGACGCCATGGCCCACGATAGGCGTCGGGGTCTTGACAGCAGCGTCCTTAAAACACGCGTCATTGGTTGAGACGGCATCAACTGCGGGGGCCGCGCGGTCCGGAGCATTGATGGGTCTAGAAAGATAATTCCGTTTCAGAATATGCAGAACATTTACATGTTTTTCATCTTAGAACAGAAAAGACAATATGCAGTACATTTACTAGCATGATCAAAATATCTAAGTAACTAAAGTTTGAAAATTAGGTTTTAGAATAAAAGACAGCACAGTTTGCTAGCCTGAGCAAAAAAAAAAAAATCTAAGTAACTATTTAACTAAAGTTTGACAATGACTTTACTAGATAGAAACAAATATAAATCTCTATATTGAAACAGTTATGTTGTGATAAAAGACAGCACACCGTACATTTACTAGCGTGCACAAAAAATCTAAGTAACTAAATTTAGCATTTAGAATAAAATGACTTTACAGGTTAGAAACAAATATAAAACTCTATATTGAAACAGTTATGTTATGTTATGATAAAAGACAGCACGCAGTACATTTACTAGCGTGAGCAAAAAATCTAAGTAACTAAAGTTAGCATTTACAATAAAATGACTTTACAGGTTAGAAAACTCGATGTATGTTAATAAATAGCTGAGTTTCTTAAGGACAACGTTAAATAAAATTTCATTTACCTAGTTGCCGTTGAAGGGAGCGCATCAGGCCGGAGGACAGCGGGTGGTCTCATCTCCGTTGCTGCTTTTGCCGCGGCGATGCGCTTCCGGTGGGTGAGGGACATCCTCATAGTCCTCTGCCGTAAATCCTGCCCTGCCTCCAACTGACGACACGGACGTTTTGCATGTTGGGGATCCTCCATGGGCAGGCTTCTTTTGGAGACATCATCTAGGGTCTTCACTGATTTTAGGAGCATTTCAAAATGCTCCATGTCCGTAGTTTTCCTAGAGAGATAATACGGTCTCAGAATATGCAGTACATTTACTAGCGCGATCAATATATCTAAGTAACTAAAGTTTGAAAATTAAGTTTTACAATAAAACTCTATGTTGATCAGTTTGTTACCCCGAGCAAAAGATCTAATTAAATATTTAACTAAAGTTTGAGAAAAAATTTAACAGTTTGCTAACCTGAGCAAAAGATCTAATTAAATATTTCACTAAAGTTTGAGAAACAATTTAACAGTTTGCTAACCCGGGCAAAAGATCTAATTAAATATTTCACTAAAGTTTGAGAAACAATTTAACAGTTTGCTAACCGGGGCAAAAGATCTAATTAAATATTTCACTAAAGTTTGAGAAACAATTTAACAGTCTGCTAACCTGAGCAAAAGATCTAATTAAATATTTCACTAAAGTTTGAGAAACAGTTTGCTAACCCGGGCAAAAGATCTAATTAAATATTTAACTAATTTATAAGTAGAATAAAGTAAGTAAAATGACTTTTACTGGATAGAAACAAATATAATATTCTATGTACGTCAGTAAATGATTGTGTCTTAAGGACAACATAGCATTAAATAAAGTTTTATTTACCTGTTAGCTGTTGATGATCCAGCAGGAACTTGCTCAGTAGACATCTTGGGATAGTCAGCAGCGTTGATAACTCAGTACAGAAGCTAGCAATGGAATGTCCTTGGGCTGACTTGACCACGTATATATACACCCCCAAATCCCACTATCTAATACGTGTCACAACAAGATCAGAATAACGTGGACTGTCCAGCGAGTGACACGTCACTTACCCTTAGAGAGCAACAATCACAGGACACTCAACCCTAGGGCGATTGCATCATGTGTCACGAGATGTTTCGTTGCTACCTGACACGTATGTGTATGACTCCACGTACGACTTCAGGAATGCCTTTTCCATTGCAGGTTGGTTCTTGTTAAGAGTGAAGCTGTGGTAGCGCGTTCGACTCTCGTTGGCCGGAGAGAAGTTTTTTTTTTCGATAAAACGCCTCTACAGAAAACTGTTTTATTTAATAAAGGTAAGGGAATTTTGACGAGTGTTTAATTACTAGGGAGTTTAATAGCAGGGAATTTTAATTATAAAGGAATCGTTTAGTCGTCCTGGATAAATGAATAGCAAAGAGTTTTAATTACTAAGGAATAAATACAACTCTGCGAGTTGATTTACAATTTGAGATCTGCATTCAAAAGAGTTCAGTGCTAGTGTTGGCTTTGATGTAAGAAATACATAGAAAAAGCTAGTTATAAAGAATGGTAGGTCGGACGGAATCCACAGAGCGAGGGACGATTTTTTTTTTTCCGGTGAAACACATCTACAGAAAAACTGATTTTTATTTCGACCGTGGAGTGAATTTAATAAAGGTGAGGAATATTATGACGAGTGTTTAATTACTAGGGAGTTGATTAACGGAGTTTGAAAATTTTTCCACTGCAGACGTGTGTTCTAAAAGCAGATTTAACATGTCATCCCTACGAATAATTTAAACCATTATTAATTTCACCCTATGGTATTTTCTATGGAAACAGTAAGAGTAAAATGAGTTTCAACTGTAGGATGATTTTTAATAGAGGTAAGGGAATTTTGATGAGTGTTTAATTACTAAGGAATTTTGTATCATCCTTTTCTGTACAATTATTCTAAGACCAGTCAATCGTTCCATGCAATTATTCTGAGACTTGCATCAGCCGAGTGAAGGAGTGGGGCCTTAAAATGGTCAACCAGAGGGTTTTTCATAAGGGGGAGGGCTTAAAATATAGGTAGGTCGACCGTGGGGGCCGAAAACGAGAAATTAGACTTAAAATAAAGAGGTTTTTGGGGAAAATAGTATTTCTCACTGTCGACAGATGGCGCCAGAGGGTTTTTAATAAGGGGGAGGGCTTAAAATATAGGTAGGGCGACCGGGGGGTCCGAAAACGAGAAATTAGAGTGAAAATAAAGGGTTTTTTGGGAAAATAGTACTTCTCACTGTCAACAGATGGCGCCACTGAGGGGGGAGGGGGGTTTAATAAAGGGGGAGGAATTATTAATAAAGGTCGGTTACGTAATGATTATGTAATGATTACGCCATGTTGCGTCATAGGGGGTGTGGTCGGTGACGTCATAGGGGGGCGTGGTCGGTGACGTCATAGGGGGGGAAAGCACTAGTGGGGGATCCGTATAATGGCATGATACTACTTCACAAGCCTTGCCGACTCGGAAATGCTCTGACCCAGTCGTCTGGCCATTACAATTTGGCCTTTGACAAACTCACTTAAGTCCGCTGCCTTTCCCATCTGAAGAGCAAGAATAACACCGATTAACAGAGCTCAGTATCAGGTGATATTTATATCGTTTCATGACATTCACAAGCATCGTCGTTTACCTGCAATCTCTTCGATTTGCATAAAGACGCCCTGGTCATAATATTTTGGCTCTTCGGTGTATCTCAAAAGGTTTCGTTTCACTATCGAAAACTATCTCACTCAGTTTCCTGTGTATGCTGCTTTCCAGCAGCTACATTATGTTTAATGAGAAGCCTACTAACAGCGCCGATTAGTTCCCTAACACTTTCGCTGAAAGGTTGAGTCATGTTACCTCTGAATGACACTTTTTTTGTACACAATGGGCTAAATGGCCACGACATAAGGGCACATGGAAGGTTGGATAAGAGGATCTACTGAACAGCTATGTAGAGAAAGATGGCGGCTTCGAAGGCCATTTACCATATCCTTTAATGTGGAATGAATATGGCTCCTGCACACGGGGCTCAGTCGGTAGCGCGCCAGGCTCGTAATCTGTAGTTCCCGGGTTCGAGTCCCAGCTGGGTCAGCGTTGAGATTTATCTCCGCAAAATTCCCCGCCCTGCCCACGGTCAGTAGGGGACACCGATGGGCTTGGAAAGGCCACCGTCCGTCGGATGAGACGTTAAGCCGTGGCCCCGTGTTCGGGAGAGCCATACCCTGTGCAAGTTAAAGAACACGCTGGATGGCCTTGACGGGAGGCTACCATCTGTCTCTAATAACTATCCAATGGGTCTCCTCCCCCAACCTTTTCTGAGCCTTCGGGGTCCATGTGACCTGGCCATTTAGCCCACGGTGTGCAAAAAAGTGCCGCTCAGAGGTAAAACAACCAAACCTAATCCTGCACACGGTGCTACGGCTTAACGTCCCATCCGACGGACGCGGTCTTTCCAAGCCCACCAGTATCTTCTTTCACCCCAAGGTCAGGGTAGAGTTCATCAGACAAAAATGTAACATATTTACAGTTGCGAGTGGAGCCTGAGAACTTCAGATTACAAGGAGCCTCGCCCGTTAGCGCCTCCCCCCCATCTTTTGCTGAAGACTTAATGTAACGCCATCATTTGTTTATTATTGAAGTTCAGGAAGCTGTGAATAAAAGGACGTACACCCAATAACAAAAGCATCCGCCATGATTCCGGTTTAGTCGAATGTAGAAGCCGAAGACATATCCTTATTCTAAAAGAAATGAAAAAATACGAATACGTGTTTAATAACCAGTTTATTAAATAAACGACAAATCAAACGCAAAAGAGAATATTTCTACTCTATTGTAATCAGTGACATTAAAATATTTGCAACTTAATTTCTTAAAACCTTTCTGATGCCAAAACAGTTGATCTGCCCTGTTAACCCTTTCAGGACCATAAGGTTTCTGAGAGTAAATATTAGTATGTAACTGTTTATTTTAGTTTGTTTAGACGTAAAATAAATAAAAATCATAAGAAGAATACATAACAATGTGTAGTTTTTTTGGAATTTTATGGGAAATATTTTTCCCAATGGACTATAAAGGTAACACAAATTATAGTTAGGCTTATTATGCAATGTCTTTTATTTATTGGTTTATTAGAACAAAATGTTAACTAAAATAATACAAAATTATGAAATAAAATTACTATACAAAATGATGTGCTAATTATGATATTCTGCGAAGCAATTTCTTTTGGTAGTGAGGAAAAGATGGACATTGCACATAGTACATATATTATGCGTCCTGACAGTTCTGTTTTCGTTTTCTAAACGTTCCCGTTTACGTAATTGCGTTCGGCATACGTTCTATTTTGACATTCTGTATAAAAAATGCAGATAAGGTTAAAATTAAATACGACAATCACCAATTTTAAAATGGGAAAAATGTTTCCCTTAGTCGTGAAAGGGTTAAGATCGAAAGATTATCCGTTTTCTATAACTTACTTAAGACTGAGATATTTACATTAGTATTTATACAGATATATAGATATTAGTATTTATACAGATATATTATACATATTTAGTACAGATATATTTACATTATTTGGCACCAAACCTTAGTTAATCTGTGTATGTGTGTGGGGCACTATATAAGATTCCATCGCCCCCCTAATATTAGCTAATATTTCATCGAGGGGAGGGGGTGGCTCAGTCGGTAGCGCGCCAGGCTCGTAATCTGTAGTTCCCAGGTTCGAGTCCCAGCTGGGTCAGCGTTGAGATTTATCTCCGTAAAATTCCCCGCCCTGCCCCCGGTCAGTAGGGAACACCGATGGGCTTGGAAATGCCGCCGTCCGTCGGATAGGACGTTAAGCCGTGGCCCCGTGTGCGGGAGAGCCATACCCTGTGCACGTTAAAGAACACGCTGGATGGCCTTGACGGGAGGCTACCATCTGTCTCCCAACAGCTGTTCCAGTGGGTCCCCTCCCCCAACCTTCTCTGAGCCTTTGGGGTCCTTGTGACCTGGCCATTTAGCCCATGGTGTGCAAAAAGTGCCGCTCAGAGGTAAAACAACCCAACCCTAATATTTCATCGTGCCCCTTCTTCACTTTGTGTATGGTATAAAGACCAGCTTTTTTTCAATTGTTTCAGTTGCCATGTCACCCACCCTTACCAACTAGTTATGCTCCCCCCCCCACTACCACCCGAGATGCGATGCGCAGAATGATCTAGATCTGTAGTGAATTATTAACTACCGTAAACATTATTTATCATCTATTTTACATCTAACTGCTCGTTTTTATATTGAGCTTAAATTGTTTGTAGTAATTAATTTTTCGTCAGATATTTTTATTACATTTTATTTAGTAAACAGTATTAAACAGAGTGTGTTTCAAATTGTAGGAATGATTGCAGAATTACATTTGGAGTAAGCGGAGGTTTACATATAGATGACAGCTACAGTCGCTCAAAAAAGTTTACTTCCCTTGATTACAGAATTCAGAAAAAATATCTGGCAACCTTCGTGTTACACGAAGGTTGCCAGATCACGTTGCCGTGTGCGTTACACGTTAAAGAATACGCCGGATGGCCTTGACGGGAGGCTACCATCTGTCTCCCAACAAACGTTCCAGTGGGTCCCCTCACCTAACCTTCTCTGAGCCATCGGGGTCCATGTGACCTGGCCCATGGTGTGCAAAAAAGTGCCGCTCAGAGTTAAAACAACCCAATACTTTTCAGATTGCTTTCAATTTAATCCATTAAGTACTTCACACTTGTTCTCAATCTGATCCACATAACACTTCCCACACTTGTTCTCAACCTGACCCACATAACACTTCCCACATTTGTTCTCAATCTGACTCACATAACTATTCCCACACTTGTTCTCAATCTGACCCATATAACACTTCCCACACTTGTTCTCAATCTGACCCACATAACACTTCCCACACTTGTTCTCGATCTGACCCACATAACACTTCCCACACTTGTTCTCAATCTGACCCATATAACACTTCCCACACTTGTTCTCAATCTGACCCACATAACACTTCCCACACTTGTTCTCAATCTGACCCACATAACACTTCCCACACTTGTTCTCAATCTGACCCACATAACACTTCCCACACTTGTTCTCAATCTGACCCACATAACACTTCCCACACTTGTTCTCAATCTGACCCACATAACACTTCCCACACTTGTTCTCAATCTGACCCACATAACACTTCCCACACTTGTTCTCAATCTGACCCACATAACACTTCCCACACTTGTTCTCAATCTGACCCACATAACACTTCCCACATTTGTTCTCAACCTGACCCACATAACACTTCCCACACTTGTTCTCAATCTGACCCACATAACACTTCCCACACTTGTTCTCAATCTGACCCACATAACACTTCCCATATTTGTTCTCAACCTGACCCACATAACACTTCCCATATTTGTTCTCAACCTGACCCACATAACACTTCCCAACTTGTTCTCAATTTGACCCATATAACACTTCCAACACTTGTTCTCAATCTGACCGCATAACACTTCCCACACTTGTTCTCAATCTGACCCATATAACACTTCCCACACTTGTTCTCAATCTGACCCACATAACACTTTCCACACATTTTCAATTTTACCCATTACTTCTCATCTCAATTTGAACTTCCTAATACTTGAAATCTGTTCTAAATGTGATCTAATGCTTCATTTCTAATCTAAATTTGACCCATGTAACAAACATTACCTACCATTCTGAATTTGACCCATGTAACAAACACTATCTACCATTCTGAATTTGACCCATGTAACAAACACTATCTACCATTCTCAATTTATTACGCGTCAAAGTTGGCATGTAACACTATCTACCAGTTCTCAATTTGACCCATTCACACTTCTCGCTAATTTTAGACATAATTCTCCTTGTAATCCCCACACACCTCTCAATTTCACTCACCTAACCCCTCCGATCCATGGACCTGGGTCAGACGCGATCGATTTAGCCTGATTCCAATCTCTGAAACAAACGTGGATCGATTTTCAATGTGCTGTGTCACTGCCACAAAACTAAAAACAAAAAAGTCAAAAACTTAAGAAAAACAAAAAGATATATTGATCTCTTTCTCAAGTCTACAAGGAAACCAACATTCGTTTATGAAATTAAACCTTATAAAAAAAGAAACAACAGAATCCCACTTCTCAATAATTGAACGTGAATTTTGCGAATTGAACAAAAAAAAAAACGGAATAACATTATCAGCAACTTCACATTTCAGCCGAGATTCTCTTAATAACTTTGTCAACTTTGAGTGAAGGTTTAGCAAAGAAAGTGAAGACACGACACGTGCCTGTCTTACGATAGGGAACGCCCACAATCATTGTTTCCTGCCTCCCCCCTTCCACCACCACCACCACCATCTCCAATACCCTCATAACCCAGCAGATCTCCCCCCACACACCACTGCCACCGTCAGGTACGGCAAGTAGGCATGGCCAGCAAAAGCCTTGGCAGCCTAGTGCAAGCAAACAACGCGAGCAACCCAAGCCAACGACGACAGCCCTTCACTCCGGATTAGTGTGTGCGCACTTTGTGGGTCCCCCGGTTGTAAAGCGTGTGGTTTGGTGTCGCGCTGGCAATAAACCCGGCGGTCGGAGGCCATCATCCGAGCCCGCCAGGCCCAACCCGCCGCTTCAGGCAGCCAGGACCGTAAATCTTGGCCGCCCCGGCAGGTTTACTGCCCACCAGGCTTTCGCTTTCTTCTTCTCTTCTCTCGAGACCTCCTTAGCATAAACATAAAGCGCATGCACTGCGGAGTTGTAGTGTTTTATTGTGGCGGCAGCCACTGAGCTGGCATGTGTGCTCGTGTGTCGTGGAAGAGTGGTTGCGCTGAGCAGGTTGGGGTAATGGCTGAGTTCGGGATTTTTTTTTCCTTTTTTCTTTTTATCTCTTCTTTCTTTCCATCCCCCATCACTCCCCCCCTCTCCTCCACTTTCCACTCACTGTCCCTTTTCTTCGTTTGCTTTGTTGTCTATTTGTGTATCTGCAACTTCTTGTGTCATTGCAGCGCCATCGACGCATCCTAGATTCTTCTCAACGAGAATCAATCACGCCATTCACATGTCATTGCCTGATCCTTGATTTCAGTGCCTGAAGGGATTTCATCCTTTCCCGTTTTGTCTATGGGTAGAAATTCGGAGGTCGCAAACTTTTAAAATTCAATTACTACCTTATAAATATATTTCTGCACACCACATTTTCAAAGCATTTGTTTTTCTCGCGTAGAAATCTTTTTAAAAGTTTTTTCCTTATATTCATTTTCATTCTCGACTTTTTTTGCATTATTAAAGAAATTTCCTTTGTATTCTGCATTTTTAAAACATCGTTCATTCTTAGCACTTTTTAATTTTTTTCTGGCATATCATTTTTAAATACATTTTCTCCCTGATTTCTCATCATCATCATTATCATCATCATCCTCAAGCAGCCATGGGCTACGGAGGTCCAACCCTTTCAAATATATTTATCTTGCATAAAATGTAAATAAATTACCCCTCAAGCAGCTGCTTGTATAAGGCTGTCATTATAATAACCCATGGACAAGTCCTCTGAGATAGGCGAGACCTAGGTTCGAACCCTAGACTCTTTATCAACAGCCTACTGCTTTCAATTATATTTTTTCTTGATTAATACAAAGAAGAAAATGTATTTTTTGCATACCTGACACTGATATTGATGATGCCAGATGATTTTGATACCCAGGACACTGAAATCAAGGATCAGGTTTATACCCCTCAAGGACACTGAAATCAAGGATCAGGTTTATACCCCTCAAGTACATTGAAATCAAGGATCAGGTTTATACTCCTCAAGGACATTGAAATCAAGGATCAGGTTTATACCCCTCAAGGACACTGAAATCAAAGATCAGGATTATACCCCTCGAGGACACTGAAATCAAGGATCAGGTTTATACCCCTCAGGACACTGAAATCAAGGATCAGGTTTATACCCCTCAAGGACACTGAAATCAAGGATCAGGATTATTCCCCTCAGAACGCTGAAATCAAGGATCAGGTTTATACCCCTCAAGGACATTGAAATCAACGATCAGGTTTAAACCCCTCAAGGACACTGAAATCAAAGATCAGGATTATACCCCTCGAGGACACTGAAATCAAGGATCAGGTTTATACCCCTCAGGACACTGAAATCAAGGATCAGGTTTATACCCCTCAAGGACACTGAAATCAAGGATCAGGATTATACCCCTCAAGGACATTGAAATCAAGGATCAGGTTTATACCCCTCAAGTACATTGAAATCAAGGATCAGGTTTATACCCCTCAAGGACATTGAAATCAAGGATCAGGTTTATACCCCTCAAGGACACTGAAATCAAAGATCAGGATTATACCCCTCGAGGACATTGAAATCAAGGATCAGGTTTATACCCCTCAAGGACATTGAAATCAAGGATCAGGTTTATACCCCTCAAGGACACTGAAATCAAAGATCAGGATTATACCCCTCGAGGACACTGAAATCAAGGATCAGGTTTATACCCCTCAGGACACTGAAATCAAGGATCAGGTTTATACCCCTCAAGGACACTGAAATCAAGGATCAGGATTATACCCCTCAAGGACATTGAAATCAAGGATCAGGATTATACCCCTCAAGGACATTGAAATCAAGGATCAGGTTTATTCCCCTCAAGTACATTGAAATCAAGGATCAGGTTTATACCCCTCAAGGACATTGAAATCAAGGATCAGGTTTATACCCCTCAAGGACACTGAAATCAAAGATCAGGATTATACCCCTCAGAACGCTGAAATCAAGGATCAGGTTTATACCCCTCAAGGACACTGAAATCAAGGATCAGGATTATACCCCTCAAGGACATTGAAATCAAGGATCAGGTTTATAACCCTCAAGGACGCTGAAATCATGATGAGGTTAGGCAAAGGAGTTTGTAACCTCCTTTAAGCAGCATATTGTGCAGAGAGAGACTCCGTTGGTTTGGCCATGTTGCCCGTATGAATAATTATAGATTGGTGAATAGGTATGAACAGTGTGCCTAAAGGCCTCAGAAAGAAGGGGAGACCTAGGATGCGGTGGGCAGACAATGTCAAACAGGACCTTGTTAGAATTGGTGTGCCGTGGCCAGATGCAGTAGATGTAGCTCAGGACAGACTTGCTTGGAGAACTAAATTGCACGGTCTGGTTGGACCTCCGTAGCCCATGGCTGCTTGAGGATGATGATGATGACTCTAATAGTATCTTTAAAGGGTTCCATTGCTCACCACTAGGGCTGGCGCTACCTATTTTGCTGCCCGGAGCGAACTTGGATATCTGCCGCCCAGAGCAGACTTTCTCTAAGTCTGTGGGGGGCGGGGGTGGCTCAGTCAGTAGCGCTCCAGGCTCGTAATCGGTAGTTCCCAGGTTCGAGTCCCAGCTGGGTCAGCGTTGAGATTTGTCTCCGCAAAATTCCCCGCCCTGCCCACGGTCAGTAGAGGACACCGATGGGCTTCGAAAGGCCGCCGTCCGTCGGATGGGACGTTAAGCCGTGGCCCCCAGTGCGGGACAGCACTTTAACGTACACAGGGTATGTTAAAGATACCCTGTGCACGTTAAAGAACACGCTGGATGGCCTTGACGGGAGGCTACCATCTGTCTCCCAACAGCTGTTCCAGTTGGTCCCTCCCCGAACCTTCTCTGAGCCTTCGGGGTCCATGTGACCTGGCCGTTTAGCCCATGTTGTGCAAAAAAGTGCCGCTCAGAGGTAAAACAACCCAACCCAACTCTAAGGCTGACCTTAGATATTAATGATTAATTTAATTAAATTTAATGTCATTTTTAAAAATAAAAACAAATACCCCCTCAAGCAGCTGCTTGCCACAGAGGTCTGACAGGAGCCTGTCAGTTTATATGCCATAGTAGAAGGTCTGAGAGGATGGCAGGACCTCAGCAGAAAAACGATACAGACATCCATGCCTTAATCCGGGGCTCGAACCCAGGTCCCTTGGATCAATAGCCAAGCGCGCTAACCACTCGGCCATGGGAAGCAACTGAAAATTATCTGTTGAAAAATAGCTCATACTTATTCTGGTTAACTTTACTACAGCTATGGTTATTAGTTAATTTGCAAATTTGCCGCCTGGTGCGGTAGCGCCACCTCTGCTTACCACCTTAAAAATACTTCTTCCCCACTCTTATTAAACGCATTCTTTCTTGCATTTCATCTTTATAAAATATTTCCCGAATATCACCTTTTAAATATATTTGTGATTGATATTATTTAAAAATAAATAAAATAAATACCCCCTCAAGCAGCTGCTTGCCACAGAGGTCTGACAGGAGCCTGTCAGTTTAGTATGCCACAGTAGGAGATCTGAGAGGATGGCAGGACCTCAGCAGAAAAACGACACATACATCCAGGAACGAAAAAATCTTTATATTTTCGAAGCGTAATATATCAAACAAAACATTTTTAATAGGTGATACGTGAGAAAAGTAAATAATTGTTTTCACATGTATCGTTTACTGAACACGTTTTCTATGAAGACTGTCTTTTAAACCTCTTTGTTACCTTTCAAAATCGTTTCGCCTACCATTTCAACTATTAAAAGCATTCATTTTATACTACCTTTCCAAAATATTTTGTCATAAATACCATCTTAGAAATTACACTTTTTCTTCTTACTACCTTCAAAGCAAAATAATTTTTTTCACGCATATCTTATTTATAAAAGTATATTTTCCAAAAATTATATTTAAAATATTTATTACCTTCGAAATAAAATTTTTTAAGACTTTTTTTTTTTATTTCCCCACTTTTTATTTAAAGTATCATCTACAGCAGGTGTTCTCAACGTGGAGTACGGGGTAAAGTTTTTTGGGGTACGTCGTGACAGCACAAAGTTCGCTGGATCTATTAACAAACTCGCTAAGTTGGCATTGTTATACTATAACTACAGTTGTATCTATCTATACAAGGTGTAGCTTAAGAATATGGAAGTTTTTGTTTTCCGTTTATTTCACCCATGAGTGGCACTTTGTACGTACAATGGGCTAAAATAACCAAGTCACAAGGACCCAGCTTTCCAAGATGGTTGGGGGAAGGCGATCCACTGAATAACTGTTAGCTCTCCAGCACACGGAGCCGCGACGTAACGCCCCATCCGATGGCATTTCCCAACCTATCGGTGTCACCTTCCTCACCGAAAGCAGAACAGGGATTAGTAGAGGTAAATATCAACGTAATCATAGTTGAGACTCGAACCTGGACCATCAGCCTGGCAAATGACCGACTGAGCCAACCTCACCGCAGTAATGGAGGTAAGCGTGACAAACTCCGGCAATGTAACGGTGAAGTGGCTTTCTCGATCAAACAGGCATAGATTAAAAGCAATGCAAAATATTCCATCACTTTTCATACAACTTCCTCATAACTTCACGCCGCATAACATGCGTCAATTTAAAATCATTTTACAAATCGTTACTTGCGACAACTTGTCGTTTACTTACGCGATCCCTCTTGTTGGCTTTAATTTCATCGGTTGTGGTTTACAGAAACCTTTTGGCTTCTATTATGAAGCCATGCACGTTCTTCAGCTAACAACCTAACATAGCATGGCTGATCGAATCTCTTAATAACTATCAACCTGTTGTAGCTTCTGAAGCTTTAACAAGTGATGAAAGGTTTGTTCCAAAGTAACCACGGACTGCGATTCTAACGCTTCCCTTGTTCTTTCAGTAGCTTATCTGCCTACCTCGAGCAATCAACAAGGCATCATTTAATGCGTTTCATCGGGCATCAGTCGTTCGCGTCCGACATCTACGTTTCGTGACTTAAAAGAGAGTACTTACTGCCTTTTAATTCTCTTTGAATTCGCGACGTGGTATTTGCGTTTGGCATATTAATTGACATCGCATAAGAATTCTTACTTCTTTGTGGATAGTGGGCCTTGTGGACGAAACGCCAACGACTCTGTGAGGATCCAAGTACCTTTTGTGTCGTTTGATCTCCGCTATAAGTCTCGATTCCGGGCTCTCCTCTCGCAAGAAAATCTCCTCTTACTTTCGTCCTCTTTGTAATGACAGTGAAGAGTTCTGTATTTGAAGTTCCGAGATTACTACGATTCTCCGTCAAGCGCAGAGAGGTATTTTGAAACGGCAACTTAACAGAATTTACCTTGCTATCTGTTCGGCGGTGAAGTGGGAGAAGTGAAGGCACGACCCTCTCGTCTCCCCCGCCCCCGCCCGCCCTCACATCCCTCCCTCCCCGTCCCCGACTCATCGCTAGATGCATTTGCTGATGACGGCTTCGAGGCGAAAGTGTACGATGCGGACTTTGCGCACCAAACTCGCCACGCCGGTACCCGAAGCATCGGCCAAGAGGAACGCGTTTGCTCGTGCCGAGGATGCGGCTTCGTCTCACTTCCATCTCATCTGATCCCAGTGCTCTGGTGCTGACAGCTGCATTGTAAACCGCCGCTTCCCCCCAACGTCCATGCTCCATAATGGCAAACGACGCAACATAGGGGCGTTGAATAATTGATAGGGCCTTGCTGCTGCTGCTGCCGACGCTCATGCCGCCCCTACCGCTGCTGTCTGTGCTATGGCATCCTTCATATTTAATGCACAACAAGCGGCACAACGTTGGCATCGGGTCTAATTGGTGCGGACGGTGTAGAGGCTTTGTCGCCTAAATTATTGACAGCGCTGAGTTGGGGGCCTCAGTCTCCGCCACTTAGTGCATTATAGAAGCTGAAGGACAAGGTTTCGTTGCTCCCAGAGGCGGCCTTGCTCTCCATCCTCCTAGCAGATGCAAGGAGAGTAGATTTCACTCTCCGCTATAGACATTAAGGTCCATCCAATTTGTCATTATATATGCTTATATGGCTCGCTGCTGGGAAATGGTGAAGTTTCTGGCCTTCGAACCGCCTTCCTACAAACCACTAGAGGTGATTGGCTAACCAACTGCCTTTCCGGTTGCTGTTGCCTGGCGAACAGAGGGTCGGTCTAGGGAACGCAAAGAGATATTTTTCATCAATCCCCATAGATCTCTGGAGCGCAGAGCTTGGAAAGATGCTGAGCCATAAGAGGCATAGAGTGGGAGAGGATGCGGAGGCAGTGGAGTTTAAAGATGGGGAGGAGGGAAGAAAAAGATCAAAGATGGTGAGAGGAGAGACAACTGAAATAAGATGAAAGAAGGTTTCTTAGAATGACACGAATAAATTAGAGTCTGAAAAAGTGTTGTTGACAAAACTAACGAGTTAATTTCCAACCTTAATATTAATATAATACACATTCACAGGTGTCTGGATGTTGGGGATAACAAAAAAGGAGTGTCCACCCGTCGATTTTACGAAAAAATATTTAAAACGCATGATGCCTATATTTGATTAATGCGGATGCGCATTTACGGCAGTCGTAAATTGCCCTCCACGTTATTATTTACGAGAGTCGGACCTGCTTTCCATCCTGTCATCCAACAGCTGTTCCAGTGGGTCCCCTCCCTCATTCTTCTGTGAGCCTTCGGGGTCCTTGTGACTTCGCCGTTTAGCCCATTGTGTGCAGAAAAGTGCCGCTCAGAAGTAAAACAACCCAACTCTACTTTTCATCTTGTCTTCCAACAGCTGTTATAGTGGGTCCCCTCCCACAATCTTCTCTGAACCTTCGGGGTCCTTGTGACCTGGCCATTTAGCCCATGTGTGCAGAAAAGTGCCGTTCAGAAGTAAAACAACCCAACCCTGCTTTTCATCTTATCTTCCAACAGCTGTTCCAGTGGGTCCCCTCCCCAAATCTTCTCTGAACCTTCGGGGTCCTTGTGACTTGGCCATTTAGCCCATTGTGTGCAGAAAAGTGCCGCTCAGAAGTAAAACATCCCAACCCTGCTTTTCATCTTATCTTCCAACAGCTGTTCCAGTGGGTCCCCTCCCCCAATCTTCTCTGAGCTTTCGGGGTCCTTGTGACCTGGTCATTTAGCCCATCGTGTGCAGAAGAGTGCCGCTCAGAAGTAAAACAACCCAACCCTGCTTTTCATCTTGTCTTCCAACAGCTGTTCCAGTGGGTCCCCGCCCCCAACCTTTTCTGTGCCTTCGGGGTCCTTGTGACCTGGCCATTTAGCCCATCGTGTGCAGAAAAGTGCCGCTCAGAAGTAAAACAACCCAACCGTACTTTCCATCCTGTCTGTTATACTGCGGTAATGCACAAAATGAAACGACGCTTAGTATTTTCAGTCAGACGACAAGTTTTGGTTTTAAATTCCTATATTTTTTTCAGTCTCTTTTCTTACTCTTTTTTTTTATCAGATCTTGTTCATTTAATCCTTAAAGATGGCTGATAGAAGAAAAGGGAAGTGCTCAGGCGATGGCATTAGGAAGAAACCCAGCAGAAAGCTTACTTCATAAAAAATGAAAGTAAAAGTGGTAAAGCTTAGAGTAGATTGGCGAACTCTGAAATGAAAGGGTTGAGCTGTTTTGCTTCTGAGAGCCATTTTGTGCGCATAATGGGCTAAATGATCAGGTTAAAAGGGTTCGGGTTAGGGTAGGAAAGGAGAGTCACTGAACAGATGTTAGGAGACAGGTGTAAGAATCCTATCATGGCTATCCAGAGTGTTTAAGATGCATAGAGTACTGCACACGGAGCCACGGTTTAATGTCCATCTGAAGGACGACGGCCTTTCCAAGCCTATTGGTGACTCCTTTTTTTTTCTCAACTAGGGTAGGGTGTGTGTGTGGTTATTCACCCTGATTATCTGGGCTAGATAAATTTCAATGCAGGAACAATTAGGACTCAATCTATGGAAGAGCAGTCTAGCGCACTGCAGATTCAGTTGCTGTACACGCTCCAGATATTTTTCCTGAATTCTGTAATCACGTGACACGAAGGTTGCCAGATCACTAATTTTTTAAAAAAAAAACGTTGCGAGATATTTTTTCTGAATTCTGTAATCAACCGTAGTGTTCGGATACATTTTTGAGCGACTGTAGGTGGTCATATTATTTTGATACTAGATCGTGTGGGCTCACTCACGGAAATATTGAGCGTGTGCAGTAACTGCACACGCTCCAGTTTGCTGTGAACGGTAACTGGAGCGTGTACAGTTGCTGTACACGCTCCAGATATTTTTCCTGAATTCTGTACTCACGTGACACGAAGGTTGCCAGATCACTAATTTAAAAAAAAAAACGTTGCCAGATATTTTTTCTGAATTCTGTAATCAACCGTAGTGTTCGGATACATTTTTGAGCGACTGTAGGTGGTCATATTATTTTGATACTAGATCGTGTGACACGAAGGTTGCCAGATCACTAATTTCTAAAAAAAAAATCGTTGCCAGATATTTTTTCTGAATTCTGTAATCAACCGTAGTGTTCGGATATTTTTTTGAGCGACTGTACATCACTTCTGAAACAGCTGCTTGCCAGAAACCTGTCAGTTTAATACATCATAGAGAAGATCTGTGAGGCAGGCGACACCTCAGTAGAAAAAACAATGTGTGCATCAGAGAGGAAACATCCATGTGTTATTCGGGATTCTAACCTAGGCCCCATTACTCCGCAGTTAAAGAATCTAATCATTCTGCAATTAGGACAGTTAGTGTGTGATTAACTGTGATATTCTGCATAGTTAAAGATCATATCCGAATATGATAAATGGCCCCCCTGTAACTCCTCCAAACCAGCGACACCATGATGAAAAATCCTACAACTTCTTTCATCATCAAAGCTCGGCACCTGTTCATCACGTTCAAATTAAACTCGTTTCCCTTTCCCGCCAAATGTCTCTTTCTTTTCGTATTGTGGCCTCGCCTTGGTTCGTCAAAGAATCCGAAATGTCACATGCGCGCCACTTGCAAGCCTGTTACACTTAACGTTTGCTGCCGACATCTGCAACCAAAAACGAACTGCTTTGCCAACAACAGCCGCAACCCAACAACAACAACAACAGATTTTTCCCAGTATGCTTCTGGCGTCACCTCCATCCCTAACTTGACTGATGCGGGAGCATCCCTGCTGCCAAGCGTCCGTCACCTGACCTCCCGGAGGGGTAGCTTCTGTGTCGGCCATTAGCCTGTCACAACCGATCAGCGAGAGAATGGTGCTCTCGTGCAAGCACGTGACGTCACCGGCACGTGCCGTAAGCCGCGCGCGTCCAGCCTCCGGCTAGGAGATGCCCGGTGATGATGCGGTACTTCGGGGACGAAGAGAGGAAGCTGGAAGGTGAGGGAAGCTGTGGACACGGAGAGTCTGCAATTCCCACCATCGCCACCAACCCACCCGGCAGACACCTTTGACGAGATTCATCGTAGGCCAGTCATTGCTAGTAGCGGCTGAGTCCTCGGTTCTTTCTGGACCAAGTGTCTCTTAAGTCCATTGTCTGCTTTGGCCAATAACGGAGACTTGGGTCGCAGAAACCAATTTTCTCCATTTTCTCCAAATGGACAGAGGAAGAGAATTGTAGCTTTAGATTTTGCTTCTCTTCCTCGGCCGAGATCACGAACGAGGAGGAGGAGGAGGAGGAAGAGGAGGAGGAGGAGAGGAATTGGGGAAGAAAAAGGTTTATACCCTTGCGATTTGGGGACTGGCCACAGGAGAACAACAAACCGGGAAAAGATTTCGAAGAGAAGTGGGCGAGAATTGGCGTTGATAGATTCTGAATCTTTTACGATTGGGTTCCAAAACTAATGTATTTAGTGAAAAACTGGATTGAGAAAAGCGTTAAATGAAATTTTGTGCTTAAAGAGTAGGGTAAGAGAGTTTGACGTTTTGTGTGTAATGGTTCGGTTTGTTTGTTAAAACTTTTCAACTTCATTAAATCGTTTTTTTTTTTTTGAGAGATGATGATGACAGGTCAGTAACACATCTGGATTCTTTAGAAGTGGGTGGCATACCTAATTGCTATAGAGAAGTGTAACATAATCAGCTACGTTATAATTTAGGAATGTACGTATCTTCTCTATAGGTGAGCGGCTAAATAAGTTTCCCCATGGATTGGTGATGTAACTAGCTATCCTATAGACCAGGGGTATAACCAGCCTTTCTACAGATCAATGGCAAAATTAATTTCTTTTAGGTTAGTGATAATTATCATATATTAGAGGTGTAGTTAGCTTTCCAATTAGGGAGTCACTTAAGCAGCTTTATCATATATGTACTGGTAGCAGGAGTAGCTTTTTAATTAACGATCAGGCGTTATGTATAAATCGTTGTAGTAGCTGGCTTTACCGTGCATCATTGGCTTAGATTGGATTGGATTGTTTTACTTCTGAGCGGCACTTTTTTGCACACCATGGGCTAAATGGTCAGGCCACAAGGACCCCGAAGGTTCAGAGAAAGTTGGGGGGAGGGGACACACTGGAACAGCTGTTGGGAGACAGATGGTAGCCTCCCGTCAAGGCCATCCAGCGTGTTCTTTAACGTGCACAGGGTATGGCTCTCCCGCACACGGAGCCACGGCTTAACGTCCCATCCGACGGACGGCGGCCTTTTCAAGCCCATCGGTGTCCCCTATTGACCGTGGGCAGGGCGGGGAAATTTTGCGGAGATAAATCTCAACGCTGACCCAGCTGGAACTCGAACCTGGGAACTACAGATTACAAGCCTGGCATGCTACCGACTGAGCCACCCCCGCCCCCATCATTGGCTTAACTAGCCTTATCTCTAGATGAGTGGTGCAGTTAGTTACTCTAGAATTAATGGTGCAATTGGTTACTCTAGAATTAATGGTGCAATTGGTTACTCTAGAATTAATGGTGCAATTGGTTACTCTATAGATTAATGGTACATTTAGTTACTTCACAGATTAGTGGTGCAATTAGTTACTCCATAGATTAGTGGCGAAATTAGTTACGTCATGGATTAGTGGTGCAATTAGTTACTCTATAGATTAGTTGTGCAATTAGTTACTTCACGGATTAGTGGTGCAATCAGTTACTCTATAGATTAGTTGTGCAATTAGTTACTTCATGGATTAGTGGTGCAATCAGTTACTCTATAGATTAGTTGTGAAATTAGTTACTTCATGGATTAGTGGTGCAATTAGTTACTCTATAGATTAGTTGTGAAATTAGTTACTTCATGGATTAGTGATGCAATTAGTTACTCTATAGATTAGTCGTGCAATTAGTTACTTCATGGATTTGTGGTGCAATTAGTTACTCTATAGATTAATCGTGCAATTAGTTACTTCATGGATTACTGGTGCAATTAGTTACTCTATAGATTAGTCGTGCAATTAGTTACTTCATGGATTAGTGGTGCAATTAGTTACTCTATAGATTAGTTGTGCAATTAGTTACTTCATGGATTAGTGGTGCAATCAGTTACTCTATAGATTAGTCGTGCAATTAGTTACTTCATGGATTAGTGGTGCAATCAGTTACTCTATAGATTAGTTGTGCAATTAGTTACTTCATGGATTAGTGGTGCAATCAGTTACTCTATAGATTAGTTGTGCAATTAGTTACTTCATGGATTAGTGGTGCAATTAGTTACTCTATAGATTAGTTGTGCAATTAGTTACTTCATGGATTAGTGGTGCAATCAGTTACTCTATAGATTAGTTGTGCAGTTAGTTACTTCATGGGTTAGTGGTGCAATCAGTTACTCTATAGATTAGTCGTGCAATTAGTTACTTCATGGATTTGTGGTGCAATTAGTTACTCTATAGATTAATCGTGCAATTAGTTACTTCATGGATTACTGGTGCAATTAGTTACTCTATAGATTAGTCGTGCAATTAGTTACTTCATGGATTAGTGGTGCAATTAGTTACTCTATAGATTAGTTGTGCAATTAGTTACTTCATGGATTAGTGGTGCAATCAGTTACTCTATAGATTAGTCGTGCAATTAGTTACTTCATGGATTAGTGGTGCAATCAGTTACTCTATAGATTAGTTGTGCAATTAGTTACTTCATGGATTAGTGGTGCAATCAGTTACTCTATAGATTAGTTGTGCAATTAGTTACTTCATGGATTAGTGGTGCAATTAGTTACTCTATAGATTAGTTGTGCAATTAGTTACTTCATGGATTAGTGGTGCAATCAGTTACTCTATAGATTAGTTGTGCAGTTAGTTACTTCATGGGTTAGTGGTGCAATCAGTTACTCTATAGATTAGTCGTGCAATTAGTTCCTTCATGGATTAGTAGTGCAATCAGTTACTCTATAGATTAGTTGTGCAATTAGTTACTTCATGGATTAGTGGTGCAATCAGTTACTCTATAGATTAGTTGTGCAATCAGTTACTCTATAGATTAGTTGTGCAATTAGTTACTTCATGGATTAGTGGTGCAATTAGTTACTCTATAGATTAGTTGTGCAATTAGTTACTTCATGGATTAGTGGTGCAATTAGTTACTCTATAGATTAGTTGTGAAATTAGTTACTTCATGGATTAGTGGTGCAATCAGTTACTCTATAGATTAGTTGTGCGATTAGTTACTTCATGGATTAGTGGTGCAATCAGTTACTCTATAGATTAGTTGTGAAATTAGTTACTTCATGGATTAGTGGTGCAATTAGTTACTCTATAGATTAGTTGTGAAATTAGTTACTTCATGGATTAGTGGTGCAATTAGTTACTCTATAGATTAGTTGTGCAATTAGTTACTTCATGGATTAGTGGTGCAATAAGTTACTCTACAGATTAGTAGTGCAATTAGTTACTTCATGGATTAGTGGTGCAATTAGTTACTCTATAGATTAGTTGTGCAATTAGTTACTTCATGGATTAGTGGTGCAATAAGTTAATTCATAGATTAGCGATGCAATTAGTTTACTTCATAGATTAGTGGTGCAATAAGTTACTCTATAGATTAGTAGTGCAATTAGTTACTTCATGGATTAGTGGTGCAATTAGTTACTCTATAGATTAGTGGTGCAATTAGTTACTTCATGGATTAGTGGTGCAATAAGTTACTCTACAGATTAGTAGTGCAATTAGTTACTTCATGGATTAGTGGTGCAATTAGTTACTCTATAGATTAGTTGTGCAATTAGTTACTTCATGGATTAGTGGTGCAATAAGTTAATTCATAGATTAGCGATGCAATTAGTTTACTTCATAGATTAGTGGTGCAATAAGTTACTCTATAGATTAGTCGTGCAATTAGTTACTTCATGGATTTGTGGTGCAATTAGTTACTCTATAGATTAATCGTGCAATTAGTTACTTCATGGATTACTGGTGCAATTAGTTACTCTATAGATTAGTCGTGCAATTAGTTACTTCATGGATTAGTGGTGCAATTAGTTACTCTATAGATTAGTTGTGCAATTAGTTACTTCATGGATTAGTGGTGCAATCAGTTACTCTATAGATTAGTCGTGCAATTAGTTACTTCATGGATTAGTGGTGCAATCAGTTACTCTATAGATTAGTTGTGCAATTAGTTACTTCATGGATTAGTGGTGCAATCAGTTACTCTATAGATTAGTTGTGCAATTAGTTACTTCATGGATTAGTGGTGCAATTAGTTACTCTATAGATTAGTTGTGCAATTAGTTACTTCATGGATTAGTGGTGCAATCAGTTACTCTATAGATTAGTTGTGCAGTTAGTTACTTCATGGGTTAGTGGTGCAATCAGTTACTCTATAGATTAGTCGTGCAATTAGTTCCTTCATGGATTAGTAGTGCAATCAGTTACTCTATAGATTAGTTGTGCAATTAGTTACTTCATGGATTAGTGGTGCAATCAGTTACTCTATAGATTAGTTGTGCAATCAGTTACTCTATAGATTAGTTGTGCAATTAGTTACTTCATGGATTAGTGGTGCAATTAGTTACTCTATAGATTAGTTGTGCAATTAGTTACTTCATGGATTAGTGGTGCAATTAGTTACTCTATAGATTAGTTGTGAAATTAGTTACTTCATGGATTAGTGGTGCAATCAGTTACTCTATAGATTAGTTGTGCGATTAGTTACTTCATGGATTAGTGGTGCAATCAGTTACTCTATAGATTAGTTGTGAAATTAGTTACTTCATGGATTAGTGGTGCAATTAGTTACTCTATAGATTAGTTGTGAAATTAGTTACTTCATGGATTAGTGGTGCAATTAGTTACTCTATAGATTAGTTGTGCAATTAGTTACTTCATGGATTAGTGGTGCAATAAGTTACTCTACAGATTAGTAGTGCAATTAGTTACTTCATGGATTAGTGGTGCAATTAGTTACTCTATAGATTAGTTGTGCAATTAGTTACTTCATGGATTAGTGGTGCAATAAGTTAATTCATAGATTAGCGATGCAATTAGTTTACTTCATAGATTAGTGGTGCAATAAGTTACTCTATAGATTAGTAGTGCAATTAGTTACTTCATGGATTAGTGGTGCAATTAGTTACTCTATAGATTAGTGGTGCAATTAGTTACTTCATGGATTAGTGGTGCAATTAGTTACTCTATAGATTAGTGGTGCAGCTAGTTACTCTGTAGATGATTAGTGGCTTCGCTTGATGCACGATAGTTGGGATGAGTCTATCTTTGACTAAATCTACATTAAAGGCGGCTCGAATCTAGAAAGAAATAAAGTGTGTGTGTGTGTTAGAAGAGAGATCATCACTTCAGTATTAAATCTTTCCCACAATTTTAGTGGTCCTGAATATAATTTCATGAAAAATTCGTGAAATACGCATTATACATATGTACAGTCGCTCAAAAAAATATCCGAACACTATGGTTGATTACAGAATTCAGAAAAAATATCTGGCAACGATTTTTTTAGAAATTAGTGATCTGGCAACCTTCGTGTCACGTGATTACAGAATTCAGGAAAAATATCTGGAGCGTGTACAGCAACTGTACACGCTCCAGTTACCGTTCACAGCAAACTGGAGCGTGTGAAGTTACTGCACACGCTCCAGTTTGTTGTGAACGGTAACTGCATACGCTCAATATTTCCGTGATTACACACGTGACCCACACGATCTAGTATCAAAAATAATATGACCACCTACAGTCGCTCAAAAAAGTATCCGAACACTATGATTGATTACAGAATCAGAAAAAATATCTGGCAACGATTTTTTTTTAGAAATTAGTGATCTGGCAACCTTCGTGTCACGTGACACGAAGATCACTAATTTCTAAAAAAAAATCGTAACCAGATATTTTTTCTGAATTCTCTAATCAACCATAAATAAAAAAATAAAAAAATAAATACCCCGTCAAGCAGCTGCTTGCCACTGAGGTCTGACAGGAGCCTGTCAGTTTATATGCCATAGTAGAAGGTCTGAGAGGATGACACGATAGTGTTCGGATATTTTTTTGAGCGACTGTAGAATCATTTCTCGTCTCGATTCCGGTTAGTAGCATTCTCCAAGGTGGGGGGTGGGGGTAGGATGGTTCCTCTCCTCCCCTACATCCGGTCTTGCAGGTCAGTGTCGCATTGTACACTGGTTTCCATAAATTAAGGAATAACGCTCTGTTCTGACGGTTCGAAGCCAACGTCAAACTGCAAATACTGATGCAGAAATATTACAACTCTGACATCAACTGATTGACTTTTCAAATCAAACTTTAAGTAGGTTGGGTTGTTTTACCTCTGAATCGCACTTTTTTGCACACCATGGGCTAAATGGCCAGGTCACAAGGACCCCGAAGGCTCAGAGAAGGTTGTGGGAGGGGACCCACTGGAACAGCTGTTGGGAGACAGATGGTAGTCTCCCGTCAAGGCTATTCAGCGTGTTCTTTAACGTGCACAGGGTATGGCTCTCCCGAATACGGGGCCACGACTTGACGTCTGATCCGACGGACGGCGGCCTTTCCAAGCCCATCGGTGTCCCCTACTGACCGTGGGCAGGGAGTTTTGCGGAGATAAGTCTCAATGCTGACCCAGCTGGGACTCGAACCTGGGAACTACAGATTACGAGCCTGGGGGGGCTACCGACTGAGCCACCCCCCCCCCCGCCCCAAAAGAAAAAGTAAGAGGTTGTAGAAGAAAAGGGATATGGGGTTGCCACCGTCAGTAGTGCGCCAGGTTCGTAGTCTTCAGTTCCCAGATTCGGCCCCAACTTTGCCAACGTTGAGATTTATCTCCGCAAAACCCCCCATCCTGCCCTCAGTCAGTAGGGGTCACGGATGTGCTTAAAAAAGGCCGCCGTCCGTCAGATGGAACGTAGAAGCGTGGCCATGTGCAGAGAACCATACCGTATACTCTTTAAAAAGCCACTTCCATCTATCTCTTAACATCTGTCTACTGAATACATTTCCCCCAACCTGCTCTGAGCTCTTGGGGTCCTTGTGACCTGGCTATTCAGCCCATTGTGCGTAAATGAGTGTCGCTCAGAAATAATAATAAAAAAAATACCCAACTTGATTGAGTTAATCAAAAACGCGCCAAATGGAAATACCCTTAACAACTATTCAGCTTGTTCCTTCTTCAACCTGCATTGGCCCTTGGGGTGTTTGTGACCTCGTTCCGTCATTAACATCACCATTCGAATCAAGCATCAATCCTCACGAGATAACGTTCTTTAATAAATGGCCGAAAATTCTCTCTCTCTTGCTCCTCTTTTCAAATTATAAGTTTTAAATCACTCTCGCACAGATCAAAAACGGAAAAAATCTCAGATGTATCTGCTAAAGCATCAACAAACAATATCCATCTGTTACTCGCCCCCTCCCCTCCTCAGCCCCCTTTCATCGTCATCTTCAGCCTTCGATTGTCAGGTGAGATGAAAGACCATCATCCTCCCAGCGATCACTGCTTCCTCCTGCACCCATCCTCCCTGACTCCTTCTCCCAAGCTTCTCTGTCTGAGCACGTGATTAGATTACCTTCGCCCGGACAGCAGTGTTGACACAAACAGCGCCACCTTGCGGCCAGTGCCTCCGCCAGAGGCTCATGGGAGATGGCCGGGCAGCGACGTAAGACTGACGTTTCATAATAACGCGTACTCTCTTTCCCCTCATTCGTCCTGCCTCTATCATCCCTCTTCGGTAGGTTCCATGCTCCCGTACGTTATGCGTGCGCTCAGAAGGTCGAATTAGATTACCCCAGGAGCAGAGCTACACTCCTTCACGCACACACTTACAGACGCCCTAAGCGTGCCCGCTACCCCCCCCCCTCGTCCTTCCACAAGCACGCACCGACATACACGTGGCCCCTCGCACACGCGCTTTGTCCTTCTCTCTACTAATGACGTGAAGATGGAGATAATTTTTGTCGCCGACTTGATGAAGTTTACCTTCAAGCGCACGTCGCTCCGAAACACGTTGATTCAATTAATTTTTGTAACGCCTTTTGGCTGGCTTGCTTGCTCGCTTTGCATCCTTTTTAAAGCTTGCTCCGTATTCTCAGCCTCCGTGCTCCGGAGGACATAAATGGGACGTCGCCGGCATGAAGGGCGTTTAATAGATTTGTGACATCCCCCCATCTCCCCTCTCTCTACATCTTCTTCTTCTCCTCCTCTTCCTCCTCCACCTCCTCCTTCACTTCCTGTTCTTATCTCCTGCTGCTGGAACCTCCAGTTTCCGAGACCCTCATTTGTTCAATTATTTCCAGTCAAGCAATCTCCAACTTCCACAGCGTCAAGATCAAGTCGTTAATGGCGTTACGCCCGGAGACCAATGTAAGACTACAGCTAAGATTTTGCCCCGAAAGTACACAGAACATTTGCCTGTGCCCCCAACTCTTACTCCGTCTAGCACTAATCTCTGAGTTTATGATGGCATTCCTCTCCTCTCTCTCCAACTCTCCTCTCTCCATCTTTTCTCCTCATCTTCATCCCCTCTTTCCCATCCATCACTCAGTTGCTGTCATTTCTAGAGAAACGAAATTTAATTACTCCACAAATCAGTCCTTTCCTTAATGCACAGAAGTGCTAAGTATCACCCCCCCCTTACCCCCACATTCAACGCTATGTGTCTTTCCTCCCCCATTTCCTCCCCCACTATTCTATTCCCTCCTCCTCCTCCTCGTCCTCCGAACGCACGCGCGCACGCATAGATGCGTTTTCACTCCTTCTCGTTGTTTAAAGGTTTCGGTAGTGGCTGGAGGTTAAGCCGGGATTAGAGATAGTGGTTGATGGTCGAGGCTGATGGTGGTGGTATGTTAGACAGTATCCCGGGCAGAGAAACTCTCTTACCGAAAGCATAATTTGGTTGTGACGGCTTTTGCTAAGCCGTTTGACTTAAGACAGCGCAGAGAGAAAGAGGAATTAGATGCAGCGCAGAAAATCTCCCGAAACAGAAAGATAAATATGTTCGTGCATTTCTTCCTCGAAAGTTGAGTTCGTGCAGTGCTTCCATCTGTCATTCAGACGGAAAGGTAACATCAAATCTCGGATTCGTAGGAAACAACACGTGGCACCTGAAACAAAGCTGATATGTTTCTCTTTAAATACCGTGCTCTGAACACCACGTGGTACCACGAGGATAGGTGCTCGATTTCGCTTTAAATACTTTGCAGAACAAACCTCAAAGGTTAAGACGGTTATTTCTTTAACTCAAACTACTGATAACTCTAAGTGTGATTTCGGCATCTATACACGAAGTGGTTATTAGTGTGCCCGACTGCTGAGCGAAGGAATCTGGGTTCGAATCTGGGAAAAAGAAAGGATGTTTTCTTTGATATAGTTTCTTTCTTCGCAGATTGTTCTCTGTACGTACACTGTCCTACCAAAGCATTAGAGATTTTTGGGTTGTTTTGCCTCTGAGCGGTACTTTTTTTGCACACCATGGGCTAAATGGCCAAGTCACAAGGACCCCGAAGGCTCAGAGAAGGTTGTGGGAGGGGACCCACTGGAACAGCTGTTGGGAGGCAGATGGTAGCCTCCCGTCTAGACCATCCAGCGTGTTCTTTAACGTGCACAGGGTATGGCTCTCCCGCACACGGAGCCACGGCTTAACGTCCCATCCGACGGACGGCAGCATTAACCAAGCCCATCGGTGTTCCCTATTGACCGTGGGAAGGGCGGGGAAATTACCCCCCCCCACCTCGGCCGCCACCTCCTTATCTTCAGATTTTAACGGTGATAATAAAATATTTTTCCTTGCATTTTCCAATCATCCAATAATAAAGACTTCTACTCTTGGAGAGTGCTAAAAAAATAAAAATAAATAAATATCCCCTCAAGCAGCTACTTGCCACAGAGGTCTGACAGGAATCTGTCAGGTTTTACGCCATAGTAGAAGGTCTGTGAGGAAGGCGAGACCCCAGCAGAAAAAGTCCTTTCTCGGGGCTCGAACCCGAGGTCACTTTGATCAGTAATCAAGAGCGCTAACAAGTAGAAAAAAATCCTAAAAACCCGTCGCTTCTCTTTAAAAATGAGCGTCGCACATTGGGCAGGGGTGATTGTGCTACGTTTTCACTTTATAATGTCCGAAAATGTACAGTCGCTCAAAAAATATCCGAACAAAAATCGTTAAAAAAAATCGTTGCCAGATATTTTTTTCTGAATTCTGTGATTAATTTTTTTTAGAAATTATCTGGCAACGATTTTTTTAGAAATTAGTGATCTGGCAACCCTTGTGTCACGTGACACGAAGGTTGCCAGATCACTAATTTCAAAAAAAAAAAAAAAATCGTCAGATTTTTTTTTTAATTCCGTAATAATTTTTTTTAGAAACTATCTGGAAACGATTTCTTTAGAAATTAGTGATCTGACAACCTTTGTGTCACGTGACACGAAGGGTTGCCAGATCACTAATTTCTAAAAATATCGTTGCCAGATATTTTTTCTAAATTCTGTAATCAACCATAGTGTTCGGATATTTTTTTGAGCGACTGTGCACGAGAAATAAAAGCAGTTTCAGGCCAGCCCTAAATAGTTAGTTGAAGGACTAACTGAAACTGCAAAATGATGCTGAATGCTTTGTGTCTTCTATTGTTTTATGGCGGAAACTTGAGAAGAAATCCACCACATCCTCTCCGCAAGAGGGCGGAGTCATCCCCAAGTGGGAACTTCAACTGCCAGAATAGAAATAGGCGGAGACCGTTGTGGGGAAGTAGAATCAAAATACAGTCCCTTTAACTGAGCCCACCCCAACATATATGGACCCTCCTCCTCTCACACACCCCGAGACAGAGTTCAAGCTCAGGTGGAGCAACTTTCGCCACGTGAGTCATTAGAGGGTCGAATTTCCGTTCTCTTTTGCAGTTCTTCTTGAGAGTTTATTGGGGGGCAATTACATGTAATTTTCTCCGAAGGAAGTCAGGATGGGTCTGCGACTCGGGGCTCACCAACTGGCGCCAACACCGGGGACAAGAAGCACCAGGAGTGGTTGTGACCTTTGACCCGTAATTGTTTAAGAGGCCATGTGGCAGACGCCAATAAATAGAGTCGCTCTTCATTTACGAGGGGGAGGATAAGGAACGTTCTAGATTTCGGATGAAGCTTGCTTTGGCAGATGTCTTGAATCTGAAGAAAAGAATTGGATGAATTGGAAGGTACTCGCTCTGAAAGGGAAAGGAAGCTTCCTTAAAAAAAAGGCTACCTTTTCTGAAATAACTTGAATCGGTTCATTAATGAAATAATAAATAATGAAATAATGAAATAATAAATAAAAAAATCCAAGCAGCTGCTTGGCATACAAGTCCGACAGGAGCCTGATATTTTATACGCCATAATTGGGTTGGGTTGTTTTACCTCTGAGCGGCACTTTTTTTGCACACCATGGGCTAAATGGCCAGGTCACAAGGACCCCGAAGGCTCAGAGAAGGTTGTGGGAGGGGACCCACTAGAACAGCTTTTGGGAGACAGATGGTAGCCTCTCGTCAAGGCCATCCAGTGTGTTCTTTAACGTGCACAGTGTATGGCTCTCTCGCACACGGGGCCACGGCTTAACGTCCCATCCGACGGACGGCGGCTTTTCCAAGTCGATCGGTGATACGCCATAGTAGAAGGTTTGTGAGGACAGC
Organism: Ryuthela nishihirai; assembly: GCA_038380435.1. NCBI lineage: Eukaryota > Metazoa > Arthropoda > Arachnida > Araneae > Heptathelidae > Ryuthela > Ryuthela nishihirai. The sequence goes on along the minus strand of JAWZYU010000024.1, from coordinate 46,954,776 downwards.
AGAAAGACAACACAAACATTCATGCTTTACCCGGGGCTCGAACCCAGGTCCCTTTGATGTGTTGCCACGATCGCTATCCATTTCGTTCACACAAAACAAATTATCTTTTTGTTTGCTTTTTTTAAACTAAATACTAAAATTTCACTATTTGAAACTTTATAATAATTTGATGTTGTGATCTATATAATTATTTACTAAATAAATAAATACCCCCTCAAGCAGCTGCTTGCCACAGAAGTCTGTCAGTTTGTATTCCATAGTAGAGGGTCTGAGAGGATGGCACGACCTCAGCCGAAAAACAACACATCCATGCCGTAACCCGGGATTCGAACCCAGGTCCCTTAGATCAGTAGCCAAGCGCGCTAACCACTCGGTCATACCAGCACCGTATATTGGCTATGTCTAATATGACCTGGGCAAATTTTTTACGTTAAGGCTGCATAGAAAACTGAAGTGGAAGTGAGGGGGGGGGGCTTCAAAAGAAATTTATAATAAATCATGTATGCATTAGAAAAAACTAAATAAAAGATAAACATGTATTTTCATTAAAATTATTTATACCTTTTGCACACACTGATAGATCACAAGGACCCCAAGAGCTCAAAGAAGGTTGGGGAAGGAGACCCACTGGATAGCTGTTAGGAGAACGTTACGGAAGGAGACCCACTGGATAGCTGTTAGGAGAACGTCGGGGAAGGAGACCCATTGGATAGCTGTTAGGAGAACATTATGGAAGGAGACCCACTGGATAGCTGTTAGGAGAACGTTACGGAAGGAGACCCACTGGATAGCTGTTAGGAGAATGTCGGGCAAGGAGACCCACTGGATAGCGGCTAGGAGAACGTCGCTGAAGGAGACCCACTGGATAGCTGCTAGGAGAACATCATGGAAGGAGACCCACTGGATAGCTGCTAGGAGAACGCCGCGGAAGGAGACCCACTGGATAGCTGCTAGGAGAACGTTGCGGAAGGAGACCCACTGGATAGCAGCTAGGAGAACGTCGGGGAAGGACACCCACTGGATAGCTGCTAGGAGAACGTCGGGGAAGGACACCCACTGGATAGCTGTTAGGAGAACGTTGCGGAAGTCACGTGACACGAAGGTTGCCAGATCACTTATTTCTAAAAAAAATCGTTGCCAGATATTTTTTCTGAATTCTGTAATCAACCATAGTGTTCGGATACTTTTTTGAGCGACTGTACACGTTAACGGGTACGCTGGATAGCCTCGATTGGAGTCTTCTGTTTTTTTTCCTAACAGCTTCTGCAGACTTCACTGAATTCCTGGGGTTCTTGTAACCTAACCATTTAACTCACTCCGGAAAATAAATGTCAGTGATAGGTAAAGCAATACAACAACAACCCAATCTAATCTATTCTCTGTTCCAAGTGAAATTTTGTGACAATGTCACACATCAACTTTGCATTCAACATAGCTAAATGTTGCTATCTTTTTTTCAGCGTAGTCCGAATTTGATGGCTTCCACTCTGCTTCCAATGGGGCGGGGGTGGCTCAGTCGGTAGCGCGCCAGGCTCGTAATCTGCAGTTCCCAGGTTCGAGTCCCAGCTGGGTCAGCGTTGAGATTTATCTCCGCAAAATTCCCCGCCCTGCCCACGGTCAGTAGGGGACACCGATGGGCTTGGAAAGGCCGCCGTCCATCGGATGGGACGTTAAGCCGTGGCCCCGTGTGCGGGAGAGCCATACCCTGTGCACGTTAAAGAACACGCTGGATGGCCTTGACGGGAGACTACCATCTGTCTCCCAACAGCTATTCCAGTGGGTCCCCTCCCCCAACCTTCTCTGAGCCTTCGGGGTCCATGTGACCTGGCCATTTAGCCCATGGTGTGAAAAAAGGTGCCGCTCAGAGGTAAAACAACCCAAACAAATCTGCTTCCAATTAACATAAGTCGTTTAGTTTTAAAGCTAAAAAATAGTTTTTTTAAGGCCAGGATGGCTTAAGAAGTGATACTTCTTTCTCCCTAACGTTCTGCAGTTCCAATCAATTTTAATTTTCTACTTCATATTATTTGTTGGAACAAGATGGTCTCTAAAATGAAACACAATTATTAAATTAATATTTATTAACAAAATGAAACGTGAAATTTTAATAAGCTTAAGTTTTCATTTTCTTCAATTCAATCAAGGAAGTTTGCTACAGCAGGTGAAAAAAAAAATGGATTACCAAGGAAATTTTTATTTTCATCTTGCCTTTCAATTTAGATTTTTGGCATTCTTTTGTGCTGATGTTGTGGCAACATTCCTAGACATCTACGGAATGCTCATTTTAAATTAAAGGACCACCCCCAATTAGTTTAGAAAGTTTTAACGATAAGAAATGCAGATTAATTTTTTTGGGTGTTTTAATATGAAGTATGATAATTATGTCGTGTTTCTTTCATAACAAGCGAATCAAAATGACAAATACGTAAGTGTAAAGTCCAATCATTTTTGTCAAACATTTTCGTTATGAAAGAAAGAAAAAGGTTTATGTTTCAAATTTAGCGCACTTTTAATGGTGGAAGTTCAAACCAATTGAAGATAAATGCGAAAAACAACATTTGCCTCTTTAAACAAAAAAAAATTGAGTTTCCACCATCCCCTCGAGCAAGTCGGCAATTTAAAACACTTGACCTCGTCCACCAGGGCCCAACCCATGGAGAGGGGGGGGGGGGGGTTGGCCCTCCCATCCTATTGTTATATGTATATTACAAGCATTTTTTAACAAATCTTTAGTCTAATAAAATGGAGAGGTAATGTTATACTGCAATACACTGAAGTGCCATTGAATTAGGTTGCAGGGGTGGCTCAGGCGGTAGCGCGCCAGGCTCGTAATCTGTAGTTCCCAGGTTCGAGTCCCAGCTGGATCAGCGTTGAGATTTATCTCCGCAAAATTCCCCGCCCTGCCCACGGTCAGTAGGGGACACCGATGGGCTTGAAAAGGCCGCCGTCCGTCGGATGGGACGTTAAGCCGTGGCCCCGTGTGCGGGAGAGCCATACCCTGTGCACGTTAAAGAACACGCTGGATGGCCTTGACGGGAGGCTACCATCTGTCTCCCAACAGCTGTTCCAGTGGGTCCCCTCCACCAACCTTCTCTGAGCCTTCGGGGTCCATGTGACCTGGCCATTTAGCCCATGGTGTGCAAAAAAGTGCCGCTCAGAGGTAAAACAACCCAATCCAGCCACTGAATTAGGGATAGCAACCTAGTAACGTGTTGGACCCCCTCTGGTTCTGATAACGGCCGCCACGCGACGAGGCAAGGATTCCACAAGCTTGCGTAAATGTTCCTCAGGTATGGCGACCCATTCATCCTCCAGAGCTGTCTACAATTCTCTCAAGGTCGTCGCTGATGGGACACGGGCCCAAACACTCTGCTCAACGTTATTCCAAAGATTTTCGATGGGATTTAAATCTGGGCTTTCATTATTTCATTATTTCCAAGTCAGCAGAATGCTCCTGCACCATGCTGTAGCCAACCTGGACCTGTGAGATGAACAGTTGTCTTGCTGGTAGACGCCATCTCCATTGGGATGCATGATGGTTATAAAAAAAAATACCCCCTCAAACAGCTGCTTGCCACAGAGGTCTGACAGGAGCCTGTCAGTTTATATGCCAAAGTAGAAGATAAATGGATATAAATGGTCATCCATGAATTCTACGTACCAGGATGCATTGAGAGTCGTCGGTACACGTACGAAAGGTCCCAAAGACGTCCAACTGAAGACACCTCAGGCCAGGGGTGGGGAACCCTTGGCACGCCAACGACTTTTTTCCGGCACGCAACCCAGGGCTCACCTTAAAAAATAATTAAATAAATAAATATCCAACATCTTCGCTGAGTTGTATATTTTAACTTAATAGAATACAGTTTTATTAAGAAGAGCGATACCAAATAAAAATCCAATAAAGAAACAAACACTATCAACTGTTTTAGCAATAATAAGTAATAAGAAAATGAAACAAACATCCTATTCCGAAGCCATCGATTTCCGCGATATACTGACGTACAGTCGCTCAAAAAAAGTATCCGAACACTATGGTTGATTACAGAATTCAGGAAAAATATCTGGCAACGATTTTTTTAGCATCATGTGCTAATAACAATTACCTAGATATAAAGAATGTTCCTGAATGATGCTAATACAATCACCTGAAGGCAAAGGATGGTGCTAACAAGTAATAACAGTATATAATAACAAATATTTGGTGGCAAAAGTTGCTCAATCTGGATGCTATTAAAAAATACCTGAACACAAATTATGCTTCAACTTGGTGCTAAACAAACATTACCTGAAGACAAAAGATGCCGCACTTGGTGCTAATAACATTATATGAACGAAAAGTGTTCTTTCATGGTGCTAATAAAAATTGCATGACGACAAAAAGAGCTTTTTTTAATGGTTTTAATAATAACTGCCTGAAGACAAAAACTTGTCCATCTTGGTGCTAAAAACAATTATCTGAACACAAAGGATGCTCCATCTTGGTGCTAATAACAATTTGCTGAAGACAAAAGCTTGTCCATCTTGGTGCTAATAACAATTATCTGAACACAAAGGATGCTCCATCTTGGTGCTAATAACAATTTGCTGAAGACAAAAGCTTGTCCATCTTGGTGCTAATAACAATTATCTGAACACAAAGGATGCTCCATCTTGGTGCTAATAACAATTTCCTGAAGACAAAAACTTGTCCATCTTGGTACTAATAACAATTATTTGAACACAAAGAATGCTCCATCTTGGTACTAATAATAATTTCCTGAAGACAAAAGCTTGTCCATCTTGGTACTAATAACAATTATCTGAACACAAAGAATGCTCCATCTTGGTGCTAATAATAATTTCCTGAAAACAAAAGCTTGTCCATCTTGGTGCTAATAACAATTATCTGAACACAAAGAATGCTCCATCTTGGTTCTGATAACAATTTCCTGAAGACAAAAGCTTGTCCATCTTGGTGCTAATAACAATTATCATAACACAAAGGATGCTCCATCTTGGTGCTGATAACAATTTCCTGAAGACAAAGGTTTGTCCATCTTGGTGCTAATAACAATTATCTTAACACAAAGGATGCTAATAACAATTTCCTGAAGACAAAAACTTGTCCATCTTGGTACTAATAACAATTATCTGAACACAAAGAATGCTCCATCTTGGTGCTAATAATAATTTCCTGAAAACAAAAGCTTGTCCCTCTTGGTGCCAATAACAATTATCTTAACACAAAGGATGCTCCATCTTGGTGCTGATAACAATTTCCTGAAGACAAAAGCTTGTCCCTCTTGGTGCTAATAACAATTATCTTAACACAAAGGATGCTCCATCTTGGTGCTAATAACAATTTCCTGAAGACAAAAGTTTGTCCATCTTGCTGCTAATAACAATTTTCTGAAGACAAAGGATGAATCTTCATGCTAATTATAGAGAAATTATTTTGAAGCTAATATTGTTATTAGTACTAAGTTGATGTTGATAGCAATTACGTGAAGAAAAAGGGTGAATCTTCCTGCTATTAACAATTATCTTTAAGCTAATACTGTTTTTAGCTGTCTAATAGCTGTCTATTTTTATTGTCTAATACTGTTATGGTACTAATATCCATCTGTGCCAGAGTTTCGGATTGATCGAGTACACAGGATGCTCCAGCTTGGTGTTAATAACAATTACATGAACACAAAGGATGCTCCATCTTGGTGCTAATGACAATTACCTGAACAAAAAGGATGCTCCATCTTGGTGCTAATGACAATTACCTGAACACAAAGGTTGCCCTATCTTGGTGCTAATGACAATTACTTGAACAAAAAGGATGCTCCATCTTGGTGCTAATGACAATTACCTGAACACAAAGGATGCCCAATCTTGGTGCTAATGACAATTATCTGAACACAAAGGATGATCCATCTTGGTGCTAATGACAATTATCAGAACACAAAGGATGATCCATCTTGGTACTAATGACAATTACCTGAACACAAAGGATGCTCCATCTTGGTGCTAATGACAATTATCTGAACATAAAGGATGATCCATCTTGGTGCTAATGACAATTATCTGAACACAAAGGATGATCCATCTTGGTGCTAATGACAATTACCTGAACACAAAGGATGCCCTATCTTAGTGCTAATGACAATTATCTGAACACAAAGGATGATCCATCTTGGTGCTAATGACAATTATCAGAACACAAAGGATGATCCATCTTGGTACTAATGACAATTACCTGAACACAAAGGATGCTCCATCTTGGTGCTAATGACAATTATCTGAACATAAAGGATGATCCATCTTGGTGCTAATGACAATTATCTGAACACAAAGGATGATCCATCTTGGTGCTAATGACAATTACCTGAACACAAAGGATGCCCTATCTTAGTGCTAATGACAATTATCTGAACACAAAGGATGCTCCATCTTGGTGCTAATGACAATTACCTGAACACAAAGAATGCCCTATCTTGGTGCTAATGACAATTATCTGAACACAAAGGATGCTCCATCTTGTTCCTAATGACAATTACCTGAACACAAAGGATGCCCTATCTTGGTGCTAATGACAATTATCTGAACACAAAGGATGATCCATCTTGGTGCTAATGACAATTATCAGAACACAAAGGATGCTCCATCTTGGTGCTAATGACAATTACCTGAAAACAAAGGATGCTCCATCTTGGTACTAATGACAATTACCTGAACACAAAGGATGCTCCATCTTGGTGCTAAGACAATTACCTGAACACAAAGGATGCCCTATCTTGGTGCTAATGACAATTATCTGAACACAAAGGATGATCCATCTTGGTGCTAATGACAATTACCTGAACACAAAGGATGTTCTATCTTGGTGCTAATGACAATTACCTGAACACAAAGGATGCTCCATCTTGGTGCTAATGACAATTATCTGAATACAAAGGATGCTCCATCTTGGTGCTAATGACAATTAGCTGAAAACAAAGGATGCTCCATCTTGGTCCTAATGACAATTACCTGAACACAAAGGATGCCCTATCTTGGTGCTAATGACAATTATCTGAACACAAAGGATGATCCATCTTGGTGCTAATGACAATTATCAGAACACAAAGGATGATCCATCTTGGTACTAATGACAATTACCTGAACCCAAAGGATGCTCCATCTTGGTGCTAATGACAATTACCTGAACACAAAAGATGCTCTATCTTGGTGCTAATGACAATTATCTGAACACAAAGGATGATCCATCTTGGTGCTAATGACAATTATCTGAACATAAAGGATGATCCATCTTGGTGCTAATGACAATTATTTGAACATAAAGGATGATCCATCTTGGTGCTAATGACAATTATCTGAACACAAAGGATGCTCCATCTTGGTGCTAATAACAATTACCTGGAGACAAAAGTTTTCTATTACCACTAATAAAAACTGTGTGAAGTACATTGCATCATGATTATGAAGACAAACACAAAGAATGTCAGATTTTTGATCATGTTCTTAATTCTTGAACACAAAGGATGCTCCATCTTGGTGCTAATGACAATTACCTGAACACAAAGGATGCCCTATCTTGGTGCTAATGACAATTATCTGAACACAAAGGATGATCCATCTTGGTGCTAATGACAATTACCTGAACACAAAGGATGCCCTATCTTGCTGCTAATGACAATTATCTGAACACAAAGAATGCTCCATCTTGCTGCTAATGACAATTATCTGAACACAAAGGATGCTCCATCTTGGTCCTAATGATAATTACCTGAACACAAAGGATGCCCTATCTTGGTGCTAATGACAATTATCTGAACATAAATGATGATCCATCTTGGTGCTAAGGACAATTATCAGAACACAAAGGATGTTCCATCTTGGTGCTAATGACAATTACCTGAACACAAAGGATGCTCCATCTTGGTGCTAATGACAATTACCTGAACGCAAAGGATGCTCCATCTTGGTACTAATTACAATTACCTGAACACAAAGGATGCTCCATCTTGGAGCTAATGACAATTACCTGAACACAAAGGATGCCCTATCTTGGTGCTAATGACAATTACCTGAACAGAAAGGATGCCCTATCTTGGTGCTAATGACAATTATCTGAACATAAAGGATGATCCATCTTGGTGCTAATGACAATTATCTGAACATAAAAGATGATCCATCTTGGTGCTAATGACAATTACCTGAACACAAAGGATGATCCATCTTGGTGCTAATGACAATTATCTGAACACAAAGGATGCTCCATCTTGGTGCTAATAACAATTACCTGGAGACAAAAGTTTTCTATTACCATTAATAAAAACTGTGTGAAGTACATTGCATCATGATTATGAAGACAAACACAAAGAATGTCAGATGTTTGATCATGTTCTTAACTCTTGAACACAAAGGATGCTCCATCATGGTTCCAATAACAATTTTCTTTTTTAATGGAACTTATAATAATTGCTCGAAGACGAAAGGTATCTCGTTATGGTGATAATAATAAACATTGAAAAGAGAGCATATTTTCGATGAAGTTAATGACACTTCTCGAAGCCAAATCGTGTTTCCCATTGTTTTTAAAAAACAAAATCATCTCAACACTTTCTGCTGACAGAATATCGTCGTTCATTATAGCAAGAACACTTATTTACAGACCCAAACGTTCCATTTTTGGCACTCCAAACCACATCAGTTTACCGATAATCGTATGAAAACGTGTATTTTTCCCCTTGGCCCATAGGTTGGATTTCTGTGAATTGGGGGTTCCTTTCTTTTGTTAGCGAGCCATATGTGCTTTTCTCAAATAGCAGACACAATAGATCGCATCCCCCACACAATGCAGATCATAGAGGGGACCGTGCAGCCAGAGGGAACAAAGGGAACAGCAGGCCGAGTCCATCGGCAAGGGAACGGGTACGGCTGCGTGGTTGTCCATCGCGGTGACTCAGCACCCTCGAGCACAACCGAAAGGGATCCCGCAACAGCCCCAGGGGGAGGAGGGGGCAGGAGAAAAGGGGAGAAGCCGTGCGGTGTTGTCGGTGCTAGAGTGATATGGCTGACAACGTCTCAAATATTCCAAATATTTACTTCCAAAGCGTATATGATTTTTTTTACTAACATAGATGTGTTGTAATGTATGCTACTAGTCTTTGATAGTTACTTCCTTATTTTGCATATCCGGAACACCAAATTCATATTCTCCCTTTCCAGTAGGGGCGGGGGTGGCTCAGTCAGTAGCGCGCCAGGTTCGTAATCTGTAGTTCCCAGGTTCGAGTCCCAGCTGGGTCAGCGTTGAGATTTATCTCCGCAAAATTTACCGCCCTACCCATGGTCAGTAGGGCTTGGAAAGACCGACGTCTGTCAAATGGGACGTTAAGCCGTGGCCTTGTGTGCGGGAGAGCCATACCCTGTGCATGTTAAAGAACACGCTGGATGGCCTTGACGGGAGACTACCATCTGTCTCCCAACAGCTGTTCCAGTGGGTCACCTCCCCCAACCTTCTCTGAACATTCGGGGTCCATGTGACCTGGCCATTTAGCCCATGGTGTACAAAAAAGTGCCGCTCAGAGGTAAAAAACAACATACCCCTTTCCAGTATGCAGCAGCGGCAATCGCCTTGTCATTTCCAAGAATCAAATCGTCTATGGTACAAGGTTCTCCCATATTTCGACACGTCAGCAGGTGTGCATAGTCCTGCATCTCCCCGCGGTCGCACCTCTCATGTTCGATCTGTATGTTCCACTTCTTCAGGTTAGTCTTGCATCGAGTGACTCCAGTTCTGAATCTGTTTAATGCTTTCCAGACGGCATGTGGAAGTTGGTACCCAGGTGCGGGTACCTCCTTTGGTTCACTCCACACACTAGGGTTTAGTCCCTTTCAGAGGTCGACACGGCGTCTTTCTTGAGGGATCTCTACTTGATAGTATTTCTCATAAAACTCCTCCTAGACTTGAGTCTTGATCTTGCTGGCTCGTGCCGCTAAAGTGGGGGCTCAGTCGGTAGCGTGCCAGTCTCGTAATCTGTAGTTCCCAGGTTCGAGTCCCAGATGGGTCAGCGTTGAGATTTATCTCCGAAAAATTCCCCGCCCTGCCCACGGTCAGCAGGGGACACCGTGGGCTTGGAAAGGCCGCCGTCCGTCGGATGGGACGTTAAGTCGTGGCCCGTGTGCGGGAGAGCCATACCCTGTGCACGTTAAAGAACACGCTGGATGGCTTTGACGGGAGGCTACCATCTGTTTCCCAACAGCTGTTCCAGTGGGTCCCCTCCCTCAACCTTCTCTGAGACTTCGGGATCAATGTGACCTGGCCATTTAGCCCATGGTGTGCAAAAAGTGCCGCTCAGAGGTAAAAAAATCCAATGTTAAAAATACGTTGAATGGCCTTGACGGGAGACTACCATCTGTCTCCCAACAGCTGCTCCAACGGGTCCCCTCCCCCAGCCTTCTCTGAGACTTCGGGGTCAATGTGACCTGGCCATTTAGCCCATGGTGTGCAAAAAAGTGCCGCTCAGAGGTAAAACAACCCAACCCAACCCGCTAAAGTGGGTGTCTGAGGTCTGTTTCCTGTTTTTGTTTTTCCACTTCCATTGCTACTTTCCTCCGAATGTTTGGTGGGACAATGCCAGCCGATGGGTATATTTTTTCGATTGGGGTTGGTCTTAGGCACCCCGTTATAATGTGACAAGTCTCATTTATTGCCATATAAACATGTATTGTATGTGCTGAGACGTTCCATACCGGTGCTTCATATTCAGCAACGGAAAAACAGAGGGCGAGAGCTGACATTCGTAACACATTAGGCTGTGCTCCTCAAGATGTTGCTGTGAGTTTCGGATGATGTTCCTATCGGAAATGTTTTCTTTATTATTCTGGCAGTTAGTTGGCTGCAAAATAGCTTGAGGTATAGATTTATTTAAACTGTGGTTCTAAAACCGGCGGCTCTGGGCACATTAAAATGCAAAGCTACTCTTGACGATTTTTGGATCAACTTTCAACTTTGAGTTTTTTATTTCCTCAATTATTTTCATTAAAAGCAATTATCAGAGTTGATTGACAGACGAAAGTTTGAACTTTCTGATGCAATTCAAATGCTCTAAATACCGCACAAATCTGAAGAAGTTGGTAAAGAATATACGCTGACCATCGGCAGGATTTTTTTTTATGATTCTTTTAAATATTATATTCTTTGCCGGTCCAGTCAAGGCTACCTCGATACAATAGACCTGGACACTGCAGTAACAGAAGATCTGGTTTCGAAAAATATAGCAGTTTCAATTATATCAACATTTGTAAAAATTCAACTGATAGTTATTTTTTTTTAAAAAATTGGGTAATAAGCTTTATAATATTCTCAAATATTTTAATAAAATCATAATGAATAAATTATTTTATTTCAACTGGTTTTAAAATAAATGACTTTAACTTAAATTTCAAACCAATTAAATCAATTACATGTTGATGCATAAATAATTTTGTTCAAGGCTGTCCAGGCCCGACCTCCGTCCAACCTTCACGCTTTTCCAATGAGTCCCATATGGCCTCGTTGCACGAGTACTTGCGGCTCATAAAACACATAAACAATATATTGAATCTGGCTCATTTCTTCCAATTTTTTAGCGAAACATTTTTTGGTGCATAAAAAAACAATTTTTCCAAACCATAGTACAGTCGCTCAAAAAAGTATCCGAACACTATGGTTGATTACAGAAGTCAGAAAAAAAATCTAGCAACGATTTTTTTAGAAATTAGTGATCTGGCAACCCTTCGTGTCACGTGATTACAGAATTCAGGAAAAATATCTGGAGCGTGTACAGCAACTGTACACGCTCCAGTTACCGTTCACAGCAAACTGGAGCGTGTGCAGTTACTGCTGTGAACGGTAACTGCACACGCTCAATATTTCCGTGAGTGGGCCCACACGATATAGTATCAAAATAATATGACCACCTACAGTCGCTCAAAAAAATATCCGAACACTATGATTAATTAAAAAATGTTAATCAAGACATTTTCTTGATTCATTGAAAGATATATATATATTTTCTAATTCATTACTCTTTAGAAAAAATGGGTTCTCGTTTTAAAGTAGAGAATTTTTTCAGCGTTTTTTTAAGAATAATAGGAGCTCTTTACAAAGTTTGGGTTAGAATGGGCCTATTATATACATTTGAATGTACAGTCGCTCAAAAAAGTATCCGAACGCTATGGTTGATTACAGAATTCAGAAAAAATATCTGGCAACAATTTTTTTTAGAAATCGGTGATCTGGCAACCTTCGTGTCACGTGACACGAAGTTGCCAGATCACTGATTTCTAAAAAGATCTTTGACAGATATTTTTTCTGAATTCTATAATCAACCACGGTGTTCGGATACTTTTTTGAGTGACTGTACCTATTTTAAAATTATATATTATGTTTATTTAATAAAATAAAATAATATGAGGATGTGTTATTTTATTTATAATAATAATAATAAGTAAATTTTGCTGTTATAGCTCTTGACCTAAAATAAAAGACTATAATTTGCGGCTCTCAAAATTTGTTGGTTTGCTTATTTTTGCTGTTGGGTTGTTTTACCTCCGAGCGGCACTTTTTTGCACACCATGGGCTAAATGGCCAGGTCACATGGACCCCGAAGGCTCAGAGGATGTTGTGGGAGGGGACCCACTGGAACAGCTGTTGGGAGACAGATGGTAGCCTCCCGTCAAGGACATCCAGCGTGTTCTTTAACGAACGCTGCCCTTTGTGAGAAATGGATACACCAATGTTCTTGGAAAGGCTGCCGTCCGTCGGATATGTTAAAGCGTGGCCCCGTGTTCAGGAGTACCCTGTGCACTTTAAAGAACATTTCAGATTGTCTTGACGGGAGGTTTCCATCTGTCTCGTAAAAGCTGTCCAGTTGGTCCCCTTCCCCCGACTTTCTCTAAGCCCCTTGGGGTCCTTGTGACCTGGTCATATAACTCACTGTGGGCAAAAAAAAAAAGTGCGGTTCAAGTTTGAAACAAACCAATTTAAAATGGAGAAGATAAAAAACCTTATTTCACTCTTCACCGAAAACCACTTCTAATAAATTTTGGAACCGCGTTCTGGTTCGTTTCGGTTTAATCCAGTTACTTACAACCCCATCCTTCGTCCCTAAAATTTCTTTCTAGATCCGAGTCTGACTCAGAACACAGAAAAAAAACAAAAAAAAAACATCAGAGACAGGAAAAAAAGGAAGAACTCTTTCAGACAGCAAGATAAACCGTGGTGTCGTGATCAGAGAGCCAGACTAGCTAATAGACAGAGTCAGACAGAGCTTGAGCTTCCCATTACTCCTCTCCAGTGCTCGGAGCAGCAGCTGACGCGCCGGCAGGTGTCCAGGGAGGCTGAGGAGGATGCGGGGAGGAGTCACGGATGGGCAGCTCCGCCACTTGATGAACGCCGCCTTGCCCGTGTCGAGGGGCGAGGGACACCGTGTGCTCAGTAAATATTTGACGTGCTCTCCATGGTCGAAAGGGTGGCTGTGCGGCGACTGCTGCTGCACTCTGATATTGGCGGCAGTGAGGACAGTGCATCCCTTGCAAGGGCTCTGTCTGGACAATGTAGCTACAGTGTCTTCATGACACTTGCCTCCTCCGTACAGCGTCTTCAAGCATGCTCCATGGTTGCAGCGATTACTTGCTCACTCCAAGTCTTCGCTTCTGTGCTCTATTCGCTCACTTGCTCTGTCGTCAGCTTGTTGGTTCCTTTTTTCCCGCCACTTCTTTCTGTCTTTCTCACTCTTTCTTCGTCGTCTTACTTTACATCACTTACCACTTTCGTTCTCTTTCGTGTATTTTTTTTTTCGATGAGGTTTCGGTTTCTCTACTGGTCTGGTTTCACCGTTTTTAATTTCTTTCTATTTGGCGCTGTTTAATTATTTTGTGTTTCATTTGGAACGTTTCCTTTTAATCATATTACGCGTTTGCAGGTTTATTGCAGAGGGAGGCGGGACTGTTTTTTTTTATTTCAGTATTGAATTGTGTTGCCTTGCTTTTCGTTGGCACTTTTATGCACACAATGGGCTTAACACACACGTCACAAAAACTCCAATGGCTCAGGGCTTGGTAGGAAAAGAGGATTTGGGTTGGGTTGTTTTACCTCTGAGCGGCACTTTTTTTGCACACCATGGGCTAAATGGCCAGGTCACATGGACCCCGAAGGCTCAGAGAAAGTTGGGGGAGGGAACCCACTGGAACAGCTGTTGGGAGACGGATGGTAGCCTCCCGTCAAGGCCATCCAGCGTGTTCTTTAACGTTGGGTTGTTTTACCTCTGAGCAGCACTTTTTTGCACACCATGGGCTAAATGGCCAGGTCACATGGACCCCGAAGACTCAGAGAAGGTTGGGGGAGGGGACACACTGAAACAGCTGTTGGGAGACGGAAGGTAGCCTCCCGTCAAGGCCATCCAGCGTGTTCTTTAACGTTGGGTTGTTTTACCTCTGAGCAGCACTTTTTTGCACACCATGGGCTAAATGGCCAGGTCACATGGACCCCGAAGGGTCAGAGAAGGTTGGGGGAGGGGACACACTGAAACAGCTGTTGGGAGACGGAAGGTAGCCTCCCGTCAAGGCCATCCAGCGTGTTCTTTAACGTTGGGTTGTTTTACCTCTGAGCGGCACTTTTTTGCACACTATGGGCTAAATGGCCAGGTCACATGGACCCCGAAGGCTCAGAGAAGGTTGGGGGAGGGGACACACTGAAACAGCTGTTGGGAGACGGAAGGTAGCCTCCCGTCAAGGCCATCCAGCGTGTTCTTTAACGTTGGGTTGTTTTACCTCTGAGCAGCACTTTTTTGCACACCATGGGCTAAATGGCCAGGTCACATAGACCCCGAAGGCTCAGAGAAGGTTGGGGGAGGGAACCCACTGGAACAGCTGTTGGGAGACGGATGGTAGCATCCCGTCAAGACCATCCAGCGTGTTCTTTAACGTTGGGTTGTTTTACCTCTGAGCAGCACTTTTTTGCACACCATGGGCTAAATGGCCAGGTCACATGGACCCCGAAGGCTCAGAGAAGGTTGGGGGAGGAAACCCACTGGAACAGCTGTTGGGAGACGGATGGTAGCCTCCCGTCAAGGCCATCCAACGTGTTCTTTAACGTTGGGTTGTTTTACCTCTGAGCGGCACTTTTTTGCACACCATGGGCTAAATGGCCAGGTCACATGGACCCCGAAGGCTCAGAGAAGGTTGGGGGAGAGGACACACTGGAACAGCTGTTGGGAGACAAATGGTAGCTTCCCGTCAAGGCCATCCAGCGAATTCTTTAACGTGCACAGGGTATGGCTCTCCCGCACACGGGGCCACGACTTAAAGTCCCATCCGATGGACGGCGGCCTTTCCAAGCCCATCGGTGTCCCCTACTGACCGTGGGAAGGGCGTGGAATTTTGCTGAGCTAAATCTCAACGCTGACCCGGCTGGGACTCGAAGCTGGGAACTACAGATTACGAGCCTGGCGTGCTACCGACTGAGCCACCCCCGTCCCTAATAATAATAATGGACATGATTGGGTATAATAATAATAAAAATGGTCACATTGGTAAAGAACATAATTTGGGGTATGAAATTATGCTACTTTCTGTCGTCCTTAAAACAGGGGATGTAAATTCCTTTTCTTGGGCCGACCTTAACAATTTGTTTATTAAATGGAGCCTGTAACGATGGAAATGCCATCTAATGTTTTCATTTGTAACATATAGGACGGAGAAGAGACAGAAACTACTACTATTTTATACAGACCTTCTCATTATAAGGACATGTTCCACTAAGACCAAAGTCACTGCTGGCCTCTGGAGTGGCTCACTCGGTAGCGCACCAGGCTCGTAATCTGTAGTTCCCAAGTTCGAGTCCCAGCTGGGTCAGCGTTGAGATTTATCTCCGCAAAATTCCCTGCCAACGGTCAGTAGGGGACACCGATGGGCTTGGAAAGACCGCCGTCCGTCGGATGGGACGGTAAGCCGTGTCCCCGTGTGCGGGAGAGCCATACCCTATGCACGTTAAAGAACACGCTGGATGGCCTTGACGGGAGGCTACCATCTGTCTCCCAACAGCTGTTCCAATGGGTCCCCTCCCCCAACATTATGTGAGCCTTCGGGGTCCTTGTGACCTGGCCATTTAGCCATGGTGTGCAAAGAAGTGCCGCTCAGAGGTAGAACAACCCAACTGCTGACCATTGCCTTAGAGCTAACAATCCACAAACAAACAACTGTGCTAGCTCGTGCTTCAGAACCCGGAGTTGCAGTTACACTTATTTAATTAACATATTTTAGAGAATTTAATCTAATTGATAAAAGGACATGAGCAATGTTGGATAAATATGTGAATTGCTAATGAAAGAATTCGTGTTGTCTGATAAATTTTAAGCAATCAGAGAAAAAGAGGAAAAGTGGAGGATAAACAACATAAAATATGCAGGAAGTGAGAAACTTAGAAAAGATGAGATAAAAAATTTTACGAAGAAAGATCATACACGGATAGTTTCTTTGAAACAAATACAAAGTTGGGTTGTTTTACTTCTGAGCGGCACTTTTTTGCACACCATGGGCTAAATGGCCAGGTCACATGAACCCCGAAGGCTCAGAGAAGGTTTGGTGAGGGGACCCACTGGAACAGCTGTTGGGAGACAGATGGTAGTCTCCCGTCAAGGCCATCCAGCGTGTTCTTTAACATTGGATTGTTTTACCTCTGAGCGGCACTTTTTTGCACACCATGGGCTAAATGGCCAGGTCACATGAACCCCGAACGCTCAGAGAAGGTTTGGTGAGGGGACCCACTGGAACAGCTGTTGGGAGACAGATGGTAGCCTCCCGTCAAGGCCATCCAGCGTGTTCTTTAACATTGGATTGTTTTACCTCTGAGCGGCACTTTTTTGCACACCATGGGCTAAATGGCCAGGTCACATGAACCCCGAACGCTCAGAGAAGGTTTGGTGAGGGGACCCACTGGAACAGCTGTTGGGAGACAGATGGTAGCCTCCCGTCAAGGCCATCCAGGGTGTTCTTTAACGTGCACAGGGTATGGCTCTCCCGCACACGGGGCCACGGCTTAACGTCCCATCCGACGGACGGCGGCCTTTCCAAGCCCATCGGTGTCCCCTACTGACCGTGGGCAGGGCGGGGAATTTTTTGCGGAGAGAAATCTCAACGCTGACTCAGCTGGGACTCGAACCTGAGAACTGCATATTACGAGCCTGGCGCGCTACCGACTGTGCCACCCCCGCCCCACAAATACAAAGAAATCGTTGATTAAAAAAAAAAAACCTTGTGTAAATGACTTTAACAGAAAGATGTAAAATTAGGAACAGTAATCAAGCGCATTCTTAACCACTTCAGTATACCTATTTCAAAACTATCTGCTCTGGTTTTATTTTTCTTACCAAAATAATATCCACCTCTTTTATTATTCTAATTTTTGTTCTTGATCCAATTCAACTTATAAATTGTGACTGTCAGAATTTTTTCTATTTTTATTTTGGTTCTTGGACCAAAAAAGGGTTGAATTGGGTTGTTTTAGCTGTAATCTATAATTTTTTTGCTCATAATGGGCTAAACGGAGAGATCACAAAGACCCCGAAGGCACGGAGAAGGTTGCGGAAAGGGACAACTATTAGGAGACAGGTGGTAGCCTCCTGTTTTGGGGCGGGGTTGGCTCAATCGGTAGCGCGCCAGGCTCGTGATCTGTAGTTCCCAGGTTCGAGTCCCAGCTGGGTCAGCGTTGAGATTTATCTCCGCAAAATTCCCCGCCCTGCCCACGGTCAGTAGGGGAGGCTTGGAAAGACCGCTGTCCGTCTGATGGGATGTTAAGCCGTGGCCCCGTGTGTGGGAGAGCCATACCCTGTGCACGTTAAAGAACACGTTGGATGGCCTTGACGGGAGGCTACCATCTGTCTCCCAACAGCTGTTCCAGTGGGTCCCCTCCCCCAACATTCTCTGAACCTTCGGGGTCCATGTGACCTGGCCATTTAGCCCATGGTGTGCAAAAAAGTGCCGCTCAGAGGTAAAACAACCCAGCCTCCTGTCAAGGTCATCCATTCGTTCTTTAAGGGCACAGGGTATGGCTCTCCCACACCCGTGGCCACAAGTTAATCTCCCATCCTACGGACGACGGCCTTTCCAAGCCATCGGTGTCCCCTACTGACTTAGCGGAGTTGTGACTCGAACCTGGGAACTACATACAGATTACGGGCCTATCTCGCTCCCGACTGAGACAAACTTCGCCCCTCCTAATAAAAGTTCCCGACCCCTAGTCTGAAAGATGAACCAAATTTCAAGACACATGAACGTAAAAACACGATCTTTATTTCCCAACAAATATCCATTCTCCCTGGCAATGAGGGGCGGGGGTGGCTCAGTCGGTAGCGCGCCAGGCTCGTAATCTGTAGTTCCCAGGTTCGAGTCCCAGCTTGGTCAGCGTTGAGATTTATCTCCGCAAAATTCCCCGCCCTGCCCACGGTCAGTAGGGGACACCGATGGGCTTGGAAAGGCCACCGTCCGTCGGATGGGACGTTAAGCCGTGGCCCCGTGTGCGGGAGAGCCATACCCTGTGCACGTTAAAGAACACGCTGGATGGCCTTGACGGGAGACTACCATCTGTCTGCCAACAGCTGCTCCAGTGAGTCTCCTCCCCCCAACCTTCCCTGAGCCTTCGGGGTCCATGTGACCTGGCCATTTAGCCCATGGTGTGCAAAAAAGTGCCGCTCAGAGGTAAAACAATCCAATGTTAAAGAACACTGGATGGCCTTGACGGGAGGCTACCATCTGTCTCCCAACAGCTGTTCCAGTGTGTCCCCTTCCCCAACCTTCTCTGAGCCTTCGGGGTCCATGTGACCTGGCCATTTAGCTCATGGTGTGCAAAAACGTGCCGCTCAGAGGTAAAACAATCCAATGTTAAAGAACACGCTGGATGGCCTTGACGGGAGGCTACCATCTGTCTCCCAACAGCTGTTCTAGTGGGTCCCCTCCCCCAACCTTCTCTGAGCCTTCGGGGTCCATGTGACCTGGCCATTTAGCCCATGGTGTGCAAAAAAGTGCCGCTCAGAGGTAAAACAACCCAACCCAACCCTGGCAATGATAAATATTCTCTAAATAAATATTCACCCTCTAGTTCAAAATTCCGTAACACATAACAATAAAAGGATAGTGGCATTTGGTTTAATCTGAACACCTTTCACGTAGGCATTCTTTCTTCCTACAGTCTTAGTATCGGAGAAGGAAACTCAGATGCAGCGAGGCAATTCAGCGAATCGATGGTTGCTCATCCCACCATTAAGGGTTTCCGTAATTAAGAGTCCTCCACAAGGCATCAGAAAATCCAGTTGTGGTTCCTCTTGTCCTTCCAGCTCAGGTCGGGATGACACGAAGGAACTCTGGGGACTTCCACGTGACCTTTTCGTACCTTCCACGCTCCCGATTTCCTGGTCGACTCTGCGCTTGTGGCCTCCTCGTTCCTTCGGGAGTCAGAACACTTACACCTACGACACCACCATGCCGACGACTTTCCTTTTTTTCACTTCTCTCTTTCGCTGCCTTATTCTTTTTATTTTTTTGCTGCTATCTGCTTTCTTTTCTTTTCTTCCATTTTACGTGGGTCGAAAGCGCTTGATTCTGCGTTTTTCTTAATCTTTTGTTTAGTTTGTCTCTCTATTACTTGCTTGGAAAGGGTTGAGTTCATTTTCCGCGCAGGCTCTCAATTATATTGCGGCTCCAGGTTATTGGGTTGTTTTACCTCTGAGAGGCACTTTTTTTGCACACAATGGGCTAAATGGCCAGGTCACAGGGTGTGATTCTCCCGCACACAGCGCCACGACTTAACGTCCCATCCGACTGACGGCGGCCTTTCCAAGCCCATCGGTGTCCCCTACTGACCGTGTGCAGGGCGGGGAGTTTTGCGGAGATAAATATCAACGCTGACCTAGCTGGGACTGGAACCTGGGAACTACAGATTACGAGCCTGGCGCGTTAAAGACTGAGCCACCTCCTCCCCGAGGCTCCAGGTAGCTCACTACGTTGCGTGAGGGGATCGAGATCCCAAAGTGTCTGGGTTCGAGTCAAAACTGTGTCTTCGTAGAGATTTTTTCGTTTCGTTCGCTTGTATGAAATAAGAAGAGCTAGGAATACTGCCGTCCGTCTGATGAAATATTAAATTGAGTTTGCGAGTGCCGAAGAATCGATTTGCATACCTTACTGATAATCAGAGAAACTTAAGTTTGACTTTCAACTGAATCGATGTTGGGATTTGAATCTCACCTTGGACTGGGAAGAAACGTGAAACTGTTGGGACTTATTGTTTCCGTCCGTCAGACGGACGGGACATTGGCAAGACCGAAATTATGCAGTGATACTGGAAGAACAGTAATACTTTAACCCTATCAGACCTTGGATAAATTATAATGTACAGTCGCTCAAAAAAGTATCCAAACATTGTGGTTGATTGCAGAATTCAGAAAAAATATCTGGCAACGATTTTTTTTTTAGAAATTAGTGATCTGGCAACCTTCGTGTCACGCCAGCGACTGTAGGTGGTCATATTATTTTGATACTAGATCGTGTGGGCTCACTCACGGAAATATTGAGCGTGTGCAGTTACCGTTCACAGCAAACTGGAGCGTGTGCAGTAACTGCACACGCTCCAGTTTGCAGTGAACGGTAACTGGAGCGTGTACAGTTGCTGTACACGCTGCAGATATTTTTTCTGAATTCTGTAATCACGTGACACGAAGGTTACCTGATCACTAATTTCTAAAAAAATCGTTGCCAGATATTTTTTCTGAATTCTGTAGTCAACCATAATGTTCGGATACTTTTTTGAGCGACTGTACTAGAATAACTGGAATAAAAGTTAATTAACCTCACAGGATTTTTTACATGCGCTCTCAAAATGTGCCTCTTACTCGGAAGAGAAACGCTTTTGGCCCATTGCTCATAAGAACTTTTTTCACCACTTGGGTACTTCTATATCGGTTTTCATTTTCTTATGAAAAATAGCCATGTTATCAAGAGTATTAGCCCAAATATAAAACCTAGACCTTCCAGGAACTTCTACAGTTTTAGCGCAAGAAAACGGAACTCCTTTAGGAACGCAATAGAACACTTTCTCAAAGTTTGACCAGACCTTACGGAAACACTCTGTATATCTCCTAACAGCTGTCCAGGGGATCCACTTCACTGAAACCATCTCCGAGTCCTTGGAATCTTTGTGAAATGGCCGTTCAGTGTATAGACCAGTGTATGTAAAAAAGCACAGCTCAGAGATGAAATAACCCAACCCAACGTAAATACCAAAATCTCCAGAAACGTCTACAGTTCTAAAGCAAGAATAAAATTTTTAAAAATCTCAAAAAATTACCCTTCTTCGAGTCATCATCAAGTAAAATTTTTCCTGTATTCAGCTGATTTATTGTATTTCAATGGCAACTTTAAACTCGAATTATTTCCTGTTTATTTTTGCCTATTGCTTTCGCATGCTCTTCGAAGGAAGCAAATAAATGGAATACTGCCAGATGCCCTGTCAACCAAAGTAGAAGATTGTCATGTCAATCACGAGTTAGAAAGAGCTTATTGTCCTCCTCCCCTTATTGTCCTCCTCCACGGAGGGAGCGCGGGCGATGTCCTCACGTGTTTAGGTCTTGCCACTTATCCATTCTTCAGCTAATTGCATCGTCTCCAAGGAAACCCTTGCTCTTGGATTAAATAATCCACTCTTAGGCATCAGGTGCTGCTGTCGTGGTTGTGGAATGTCGGATGCTTGGATCTTAGCAACCAAGTAACGCAAGTTCCGGAATAGGAGATGAAGAAGATGTCCGTGAGGATGGAGTGTTACTAGACCAGCAAGGGAGAGAGAGAGATGCGACGATGCTAATGGAATGTGGCAAAGACTTCTTGTTTTAAAAAAATATAATAATCAACAAACTAAGCTTTACACGCAAATATCACTATTCGAATTTCCTTCACAAAGCTCAGCCACACGATTATTATTTTTGTTGAAAATTGTAGATGTTTGTTGTGAATGGAAAGGGAAATCAGTCTTGATTCAATGATTTTTTTTTTCTTCTTTCTTTCGTAGGCGGGGGTGCTCAGTCGGTAGCGCGCCAGGCTCAAAATCTGTAGTTCCCAGGTTCGAGTCCCAGCTGGGTCAGCATTGAGATTTATCTCCGCAAAATTCCCCGCCCTGCCCACGGTCAGTAGGGGACACCGATGGGCTTGGAAAGACCGCCGTCCGTCGGATGAGACGTTAAGCCGTGGCCCCGTGTATGGGAGAGCCATATCCTGTGTACGTTAAAGAACCCACTGGATGGCCTTGACGGGAGGCTACCATCTGTCTCCCAACAGCTGTTCCAGTGGGTCCCCTCCCCCAACCTTCTCTGAGTCTTCGGGGTCCTTGTGACCTGGCCATTTGGCCCATGGTGTGCGTATGAGTGTCGCTCAGAGGTAAAACAATCCAATGTTAAAGAACACACTGGATGGCCTTGACGGGAGGCTACCATCTGTCTCCCAACAGCTGTTCCAGTGGGTCCCCTCCCCCAACCTTCTCTGAGTCTTCGGGGTCCTTGTAACCTGGCCATTTGGCCCATGGTGTGCGGAAGAGTGTTGCTCACAGGTAAAACAATCCAATGTTAAAGAACACACTGGATGGCCTTGACGGGAGGCTACCATCTGTCTCCCAACAGCTGTTCCAGTGGGTCCCCTCCCCCAACCTTCTCTGAGTCTTCGGGGTCCTTGTAACCTGGCCATTTGGCCCATGGTGTGCGGAAGAGTGTCGCTCAGAGGTAAAACAATCCAATGTTAAAGAACACACTGGATGGCCTTGACGGGAGGCTACCATCTGTCTCCCAACAGCTGTTCCAGTGGGTCCCCTCCCCCAACCTTCTCTGAGTCTTCGGGGTCCTTGTGACCTGGCCATTTGGCCCATGGTGTGCGGAAGAGTGCCGCTCAGAGGTAAAACAATCCAATGTTAAAGAACACACTGGATGGCCTTGACGGGAGGCTACCATCTGTCTCCCAACAGCTGTTCCAGTGGGTCCCCTCCCCCAACCTTCTCTGAGTCTTCGGGGTCCTTGTAACCTGGCCATTTGGCTCATGGTGTGCGGAAGAGTGCCGCTCAGAGGTAGAACAATCCAATGTTAAAGAACACACTGGATGGCCTTGACGGGAGGCTACCATTTGTCTCCCAACAGCTGTTCCAGTGGGTCCCCTCCCCCAACCTTCTCTGAGTCTTCGGGGTCCTTGTGACCTGGCCATTTGGCCCATTGTGTGCGGAAGAGTGCCGCTCAGAGGTAAAACAATCCAATGTTAAAGAACACACTGGATGGTCTTGACGGGAGGCTACCATTTGTCTCCCAACAGCTGTTCCAGTGGGTCCCCTCCCCCAACCTTCTCTGAGTCTTCGGGGTCCTTGTGACCTGGCCATTTGGCCCATGGTGTGCGGAAGAGTGTCGCTCAGAGGTAGAACAACCCGAACAACTCTTCTTTCTTTCACTGATGTATGAGTCTAGTTTCTCTAGAGGTAGAACTGAAGAGAAGGAGTTTCATTTTTTAAGAGGTTGAAGTAAGGGGTGAAATAACACTCTGAAATGACCTTATTGCCACAAGACTACATGAAAGTATTTCATCAGTTGAATAAGTAAGTGTGTGAATGCTGGGGGTGATGGCGAAGATATCAATAGCTGTAAAATAATATTTTTCAAACTGTATTCCTTCCAGGTCATCGCGGGTTATAATTAGTTCCACTTGGAGTAAAAAAAATTCGCTAATAATGGATGTTTTGTTAAATGCGGTTTTTCGGTTGATAAGTATACTTTTGAGTGGCCCTTTTCCCATACAATGGGCTAAATGTTCAGGTCACAAGGACCTCGAGGACTCAGAGAACGTTGGGGAAGGGGACTCATTTAAAGTGCTGGACAGCAAAGTTTTTATTCCATGATATTTATTGTTTAGATTCGTTCACAATTTAAATCAAACAATGGTTCTCAAAACCGTATTTACTCTTTGGCCCAAAAAACATATATCATCTGATCAGGCAACACCTCTTAGAAGGCCGATGCACCAAGTTATGACGTCATCGTAAGTAGTCCTATATCTAGAAAAATTCTTAGGAATTTATTCCTAATTTTCTTACTAGTATAATAATGTTCATTTATAAACGTACAGTCGCTCAAAAAAGTATCCGAACGCTATGATTGATTACAGAATTCAGAAAAATATCTGGCAACGTTTTTTTTTAGAAATTAGTGATCTGGCAACCTTCGTGTCACGTGATTACAGAATTCAGGAGAAATATCTGGAGCGTGTACAGCAACTGTACAATTACCGTTCACAGCAAACTGGAGCGTGTTCAGTTACTGCACACGCTCGTTTGCTGTGAACGGTAACTGCACACGCTCAGTATTTCCGTGAGTGAGCCCACACGATCTAGTATCAAAATAATATGACCACCTACAGTCGCTCAAAAAAGTATCCGAACACTATGGTTGATTACAGAATTCAGAGAAAATATCTGGCAACGATTTTTTTTTAGAAATTAGTGATCTGGTAACCTTCGTGTCACGTGACACGAAGGTTGCCAGATCACTAATTGCTAAAAAAAAATCGTTGCCAGATTTTTTTCCCTGAATTCTGTAATCAATTATAGTGTCCGGATACTTTTTTGAGCGACTGTACACCCAAAGCGAATTATATCAACCAGAATTGCAAATATAACTATTTGATTGAAGGCGAATTCTCGCACCCAAAATTATAAAACAAAAATTTTTTCACTTCCCGTCGATGAAAGGTATCCCCTTTATTTGTGGATGCGATTCCCTCAGCGGAACAAACAAATTCCATCAGCCAGAATTGAAACAAACTTTTAAATCAAAGGGAATTAATTATATCAAACAAAATTCATTGCTTTAAATGTGATGTGATGTAAAAAAAAGAAATGAAAAAAAAAAGGGACAGGAGCCTATCAGTTTAATACGTCATATGGAAGATCTGTGAGGAAGGCGAGACCTCAGAAGAAAGACAAGACCAACATCCATCCGGCGACCGAACCGGGGATCGATTTCTCCGCCTCTCTATTTCTTTCTAGTTCCGTGCCTTCATATGATATCAATAAAGAAGTATTACCATCTAATTTTTTTATTACCATAGTGGCATCATCGCCACCAGTCCGTAAGATAAGAATATGAATTCTTGCTTCCCTTTGATCTCCTGAAACTCTCCCCCAGTGGGAAAGCAAAAAAACGAGTCTCCCATGAACGAGGTCGGTTTGTTCATCATACTGCGGGTCGTGAGTCATCATTAATACCGCATGGAAAGGGCTCCAACTGAACGACGTGCGCAAGAGCAGGATGGTAGAAATCATCTTTGTGCCATGCTTCCCTCTAATCCTCATCGAGGACTCGAGAGTCATCAGAAGAGAGAACTTTGCAGGGCCATCTCCCGTGGGGACCAGCTGTCTCTGTGGCTTTAGATCTGGGAGGCCAATGTCGATACAAGGCACACACCCACACGTGCGACGGGAGAGCAAGTGATGCTCCCGTGGTGATGGCGATGGGATGGAAACATTTTCTCCATCCTCTTCTTCATCCTCAGCTGCAATCACTTCACTACGACAGGTTTGTTCCGCTGAGGGAATCGCATCCACAAATAATGAGGATACATTTCATCGACGGGAAGTGAAAAAATTTTTGTTTTATAATTTTGGGTGCGAGAATTCGCTTTCAATCAAATAGTTATGTTTGCAATTCTGGTTGATATAATTCGCTTTGGATGTACCCCTCAAGCAGCTGCTTGCCACAGAGGTCTGACAGGGGCTTGTCAGTTTATATGCCACAGTAGGAGGAAAAAATGTCTGGCAACGATTCTTTTTTTAGAAATTAGTGATCTGGCAACCTTTGTGCCACGTGACACGAAGGTTGCCAGATCACTAATTTCTAAAAAAAAAATCGTTGTCAGATATTTTTTCTGAATTCTGTAATGACACGAAGGTTGCCAGATCACTAATTTCTAAAAAAAACGTTGCTAGATATTTTTTCTGAATTCTGTAATCAACCACAGTGTTCAGATATTTATTTGAGCGACTGTACAAGATTTATTTGCAATTTTGTCTCATAGAATGTTCATTGATTCTAAACTTTTAGAAAGGTATAATAATAATAATCTTCATATCTTTTTTTTACATCACATCACATTTAAAGCAGTGAATTGTGTCTGATATAATTAATTCCCTTTTATCTAAAAGTTTGTTTCAATTCTGGCTGATGGATTTTGTTTTGAATCTTCAAATTTTGATTATTTTTTTCTCACGGAAATCGCCCTGAATCTAGTTGTTTTAATTTCGGCTCATATAATTCACTTTGAATTTAGAATATTTGTTTATTATTTTGTCTCAGAGTTATTTTGGACCTAAACGTTTGTTTTTTAGGCGATATGATTTGCTTTGGTTGTAAAACAGTTCTTTGCAATTTTGACTTGTGTCATTTCATTTGAATCTGAAAAGTTTATTTTTCGTTTTGTCTCATAAAATCTAAAATATTTGTTTGTGTTTTTGAATGACAGAATTCGCTTCAGATCTAAAGGATTTATTTGAATTATGACTGATAGAGTCCGCATTGGATCTGAAAGTAATCTAAAAGTTTTGTTTGAAATTCTGTCTCTCAAAGGGGCGGGGGGGGGGGGGGGGGGCTCAGTCGGTAGCGCGCCAGGCTCGTAATCTGTAGTTACCAGGTTCGAGTCCCAGCTGGGTCAGCGTTGAGATTTATCCCCGCAAAATTCCCCGCCCTGCCCACGGTCAGTAGGGGACACCGATGGGCTTGAAAATGCCGCCATCCGTCGGATGGGACGTTACGCCGTGGCCCCGTGTGCGGGAGAGCCGTACCCTGTGCACGTTAAAGAACACGCTGGATGGCTTTGACGGGAGGCTACCATCTGTCTCCCAACAGCTGTTGCAGTGGGTCCCCTCCCCCAACCTTCTCTGAGCCTTCGGGGTACATGTGACCTGGCCATTTAGCCCATGGTGTGCAAAAAAGTGCCGCTCAGAGGTAAAACAACCCAACCCTGTCTCTCAAAATTTATTTGATTCTAAACATGGTTCTTAAATTTTTGGTGGTAAAATTCGCTTTGACTCTATAAATATTTTGTTTCAGTTTTGGTTTATACAATTGGTTTTGAATCTAAGAGGTTTATTTGAATTTTAGATAAAAGAATTAATTCTAAATTCAAATATTTTGCTTTAAAGGAAAGGTTTGAATAGAACATATGAAACTTTTAAAGTTTTTTTATTGTTTTTGTTCCCGTATATTTTATATTTTAAGAATAGAAGAATAGAGTTAAAAAATATAATTTTAGAATCAGAGATTTGTTTTAATTTTGTCTGATGTAATTATCTTTGGATCTAAAAGTTTTGTTTGTAATTTTAACTAAAAAAATTCGCTTTTAACTTAAAAGATTTTTTTTTATTTTGACTCATAATTCTCATTAAGGCATTTTTGTTTTGTACAGTCGCTCAAAAAAGTATAGTGATCTGGCAACCTTCTTGTCACGTGACACGAAGGTTGCCAGATCACTAATTTCTAAAAGAAATCGTTGCCAGATATTTTTTCTGAATTCTGTAATCAACCATAGTGTTCGGATATTTTTTTTTGAGCGACTGTAGGTGGTCATATTATTTTGATACTAGATCGTGTGGGCTCACTCACAGAAATATTGAGCGTGTGCAGTTACCGTTCACAGCAAACTGGATCGTGTGCAGTAACTGCACACTCTCCAGTTTGCTGTGATCGGTAACTAGAGCGTGTACAGTCGCTGTACACGCTCCAGATATTTTTCCTGAATTCTGTAATCACGTGACACGAAGGTTGCCAGATCACTAATTTCTAAAAAAAAATCGTTGCCAGATATTTTTCCTGAATTCTGTAATCAACCATAGTTTTCGGATATATTTTTGAGCGACCGTAACTTTGACTGACAGAACTCGTTTTGGATCTTATTTTCTCATTTTAAAATTTGCCTCGTAAGATGCGCTATAAATTTAAAAAGAGTTCTTTTCAGTAATAAATTATCAGAGAAAAAGTCCTGTAGACAAAGAACACTTGAATCATTGAGTTGAAAATAATTGGTTGTTGTGATTGAGATTCGAACTCAGGTCTCCCAGAAGCATGCCGGGCGTCCTGGGTGGTCTATCGTTTAAAACGCCCGGCATGCTTCTGGTGAGACCTGGGTTCGAATCCCATTCAGGAAAACCAATTTTTTTTCATTTTCGCTAATATTCAAATGATGTTTTATTAAGAATCAAAGATATTTGTTTTAAATTTGGCTGAAGGAATTCGCTTGGAATGCGAAAGTTTTGTTTGCGACTTTGGCATGCTGTAGCCTAATTGTTTTGCTTTCAGATTTGTCGCATTCGATTCGCTTTCAGTCTAAAAAAGTTCGCTTTGCAATTTTTTTGCTGACATTCGATTCGAATATAAGAGACTTGTTTAAATTTCTATAAGAGACTATAATCTTTCTCTTTCTTTCTATAAGAGACTATAATCTTTTCTATAAGAGTCTATAAGAGACTATAATCTTCTCTTTCTTTCTATAAGAGACTATAATCTTTTCTATAAGAGTCTATAAGAGACTATAATCTTCTCTTTCTTTCTATAAGAGACTATAATCTTTTCTATAAGAGTCTATAAGAGACTTGTTTAAATTTGGATGATAGAATTCGCTTTGGATCTAAAAATGTTCTTTATGCCTTTGTCAGCCGTCCCGTGGCCGAGTGGTTAGCACGCTTGGCTACTGATCTAAGGGACCTGGGTTCGGCATATATTTAATTCAAAGTGTGTATTCACCGTTTACAATCAAAATTATATTGTACATGCACATTACATAATAAAAAATCACACTAGAGTAAGACTCTTTTGTGGTTTTTTTTAAAAACGCCGAGTGGATAGCGCGCTTGGCTACTGATCAAAGGACCTGGGTTCGAGCCCCGGGTAAGACAAGGATGCATGGTGCTATTTTTCAACTGAGGGCCTGCCATCCTCACAGACATTCTACTATGGCATAGCCGAGTGGTTAGCACGCTTGGCTACTGATCTAAGGGACCTGGGTTCGAGCCCCGGATTAGGCATATATTTAATTCAAAGTGTGTATTCACCGTTTACAATCAAAATTATATTGTACATGCACATTACATAATAAAAAATCACACTAGAGTAAGACTCTTTTGTGGTTTTTTTTAAAAACGCCGAGTGGATAGCGCGCTTGGCTACTGATCAAAGGACCTGGGTTCGAGCCCCGGGTAAGACAAGGAGCATGGTGCTATTTTTCAGCTGAGGGCCTGCCATCCTCACAGACATTCTACTATGGCATAGCCGAGTGGTTAGCACGCTTGGCTACTGATCTAAGGGACCTGGGTTCGAGCCCCGGATTAGGCATGGCTGTTTGTGTGGTTTTTCTGCTGAGGTCTTGCCATCCTCTCAGATCTCCTGCTGTGGCATATAAACTGACAGGCTCCTGTCAGACCTCTGTGGCAAGCAGCTGCTTGAGGGGGTATTTATTTATTTTTGCAGTCCCGTGGCCGAGTGGTTATCACGCTTGGCTACTGATCTAAGGGACCTGGGTTCGAGCCCCGGATTAGGCATGGATGTGTGTGTGTCGTTTTTCTGCTGAGATCCTGCCATCCTCTCAGATCTCCTACTGTGGTATATAAACTGACAGGCTCCTGTCAGACCTTTGTGGCAAGCAGCTGCTTGAGGGGGTATTTATTTATTATGCCTTTGTCTGATAGGCTCAGCCTTTTATCTAATATGTTTGCTATAATTTTTGTTGATAGAGTACACTTTGGATCTTAAGGCTGTTGTTTTGCAGTTGTAGGTGATTGCTTTGATGGGAAAAGTACACTTCAATAACAGCAATAATAGGAAATTTTTTTTCTATCAATTTTCTTAACAAATATAATTTTTTGATAATCATTATCCCTAATTTTATGCGTGTTTTATTACTTTATCCCACTATATGAATTTTATTGTGTTATTCCCACTACATATTCAGCATTCTCGCATTATGAAAGTATTAATTTTACGAACATCAATATTAAACTTAATAACTTATTCAGAAAACACAACTTTTCTATACGACAGTTCTCCCCTTCTTCTTCACACAACCATTCATATCGTAATCTCTGATCCACTAATGTTTACCTATAAGGACAGATAACACTCTTTTAATCTGCTAGAGAAGCCATCTTGTTTTTTGGCATCTCCCACGAAATGCAGAACCGAATTTAAAGTATGGACTCGCCTGGAGAATGAAACGTTTCTGTTCAGATGTTGAAGCGAGCTCTGAAAGATGGAAAAAAAATTTCCTCTCTTTCTATATATATATATAAGAGATCCATCCGGGGATCTGAATGCCGTGGCCATCTCCGTAGCTATTTAAGATTCCCTGCCTCTCACAGTCCATCTGTTTGCTCTTCCTTGCTTAGATGAGATAGAGGCAAAGGGCAGCATATTTTCTCTCGGACAGGACAGATCTATACATATAAACACACACAGGCACTCTTTCGTCTCTTTCCTCAGCTTCTGCAATTCCTCGTGTGTGTGTGTGTTTGGAGGCTGCTGTCTCTCAGCTGGGAGGGTACTCGGTAGGTTTAAGGGGGCTGGCCGACGTTCTCCTGTTCCTGCTCCTCCTCGTTTTCCTGTGAGCGGCGTCCGACTATCCTACGAAGACTCGCACTTGGGCAAGCATACAGTGTGCCCACCCAACAGTGAACAGATAATTTCAGAGTGAGGCGAACTCCCGAGGCAAACAGGCGAGCCCGAGGGCACCAAAGCGGAAGGCCTGTCAAAGACCAGTGATGCGAAAAGGCCGCGGCAGATTTGAGGCAGGAATTGGACTTATCCTGCTGTAAAAATTTTAATAATTCCAACGGCTGCCGCGCCAGCTGGTGAGGCTGGCGGGGCCTATGAAAAGAAGTATTAAACAAGTAAGAATGGAGGGGGTGGGTTGCGGAACGGGAGTTGGCGCCTATGGTGTGCCACTTTGGTCACTGTTAGCCCCCTGCTCGCTCGCTCATTCTTTCTTTTTCTCTCACTCTTCCAGGTCTCTTGACGCGCTTGCGCAGCTCTTCCTTCATCGCTTCCTCTTCGTTCGTTTCGCTATTCCCCCGGCTTCTTTACTACTGAGATTTTGTTTTTTTGCTCTCCTTCATTCTCTCCCATAAAGCTCTCATTGTTTCAGGTTGAACTGAGAGTTTTTAGCTCTTTTTTCCGAAATTGCGAGTTCTGCCTTTTGTCGAAGTTGCATTTACACGTTTCTTTCTTTTTGCCTCGGAGAAAGTAATGTCTGGCTATTAAAAAAAATGTTTTTGAAGTCTTAGTTTTACTTTAGAAGTAATCACGTTCCTTTCAGACGAGATGAACGGTGGATGACAAATATTAATAATTAAATTATTCCGGAGGAGAATTCTTTTTAACACAAAGGACGAGGATAATACAGTAACTTTATCTAGCTTGTCCTGATTTCTCAAAAAACACACAAAATATTTTGTAAAGATAGGCGTACTGGATGTCAGGAGCGCTAACCACTAGATTATGTGGGGCATTTTTTGAAAAGAAGACAGAAATGATATGATCAGCTTTTATCCTATCCCTTTAAAAACATATCTATGATGATCAATAAACAAAAACCTCTGAGCGGCGCTTTTTTTTTTTGCACACCATAGGCTAAATGGACAGGTCACAAGGACCCCGAGGGCTCAGAGAAGGTTGGGTGAGGGGATTCACTGGAACAGTTGTTGGGAGACAGATGGTGACCTCTCGTGAAGGCCATCCAGCGTGTTATTTAACGTGCACAGGGTATGGCTGTACCCGCACACGGCGCCACGGCTTAACGTCCCCATCCAACGGACGGCTGTCTTTCCAAGCACATCGGTATCCTCTACTGACCGTGGGCAGGGCGGGGAGTTTTGCGAAGATAAATTTCAATGCTGACCCAGCTGGGATTCGAACCTGGGAACTGCAGATTACGAGCCTGGCGCGCTACCGACTCATTTCTTTTAGGTAAAAAGATACATATATATATATGTTATATAAGTGTGCAACGATATATATATAACTCAAACACTTTTCAATTGTTGTGTACTGCGAGTGGAAAGTACTTGAGTTAAGAATAAAGTGTTAAATACTTTTGCATTTCTGTGGACTCGGAGTACAAAGCATTTGAATTGCGAGTAAAGGATTAAATATCTTTCTATTACTGTGCAATCTAAATAAAGTATGCTTGGGTTGAGAACAAAGGGTTAAATTTTTTTTACTGTTGTGTATCGTAGTGAAAATCACATTTCCATTCTTTGAGAGAAAAGTATTTGAGTTGAAAGCAAAGGATTAAATATTTTTGCATTACTGCATACTCTAAGTAAAAGGTACTTGGGAGATTTTACTTTATCAGACCCGGATTTAGAAAAATTATCAGGGAAGGCGGGGGGGGGGGGTTGTTTTACCTCTGAGCGGCACTTTTTTGCACACCATGGGCTAAATGGCCAGGTCACATGGACCCCGAAGGCTCAGAGAAGGTTGGGGCAGGGGACCCACTGGAACAGCTGTTGGCAGACAGATGGTAGCCTCCCGTCAAGACCATCCAGCGTGTTCTTTAACATGCACAGGGTATGGCTCTCCCGCACACGGGGCCACGGCTTAACTTCCTATCCGACGGACGGCATCCTTTCCAAGCCCATCGGTGTCCCCTACTGACCGTGGGCAGGGCGGGGATTTTTGCGGAGATAAATCTCAACGCTGACCCAGCTGGGACTCGAACCTGGGAACTACAGATTGCGAGCCTGGCGCGCTAGCGACTGAGCCACCCCCGCCCCGAAGGGGGGGGGGACAAGGAACTAGATTTCCATTGCAGATAACATTTTCCTCTCCGTTTTAGAGGTTTTTAAAATTTATTGTTAAATGAAATATAAATAATTTTAACCCTTATTATCATTCTGAAAGATGGGAGCGTTTCCTAAACTTCTTTTAGCCTTATGATCTGTCCATTTAGTCCATTGTGTGCAAAAAATGCTGCTCATGGGTAATACAACAACCTACCCCAACTCCTAGAAGCGAGCCAAATGCATCTCTCTCTGCAAATTTAACTTCAAAAACCTTTCAATCAATTCCCAATTAAACTTCAAAGATCAGAATACAATCTGAAGACAAAGTCAGCATTCAATTCTCTGTTTAGAAATCCTTAACAGTCTGTTACTTTATGGCACAGTTCAGAATAAATTCTCTTCAACATCCAATACTTTTGACTGGAAGGGATTCGTAAGAAGTTGTCGATAATTTTTCCACTTAAAACATTCACTAATAAACTCTGCTCATAACTCCATAGGCTATTTCAATTTCTTGAATTAACACTTAATATTTTTTGGACCCACAAACCATTAATTCCGTACTCCAGGAAAAGAGATTGATTCATTAAAAGAAGCAATTTTTTCTTTTTTTTTTTTCGCTTCCTTCGGCGCAAAATAAAAAGAAAAATTAACAACAAGCATCACAGACACAGGTGAACTCTCTCTGCCGCTGCCTCTAACAGTCTTCATCTCCCCAAAACTCCCCTCGCTTTCGCGTTCGTGCCTTTCACTCATTCGGCCAATAGAGCAATGCTAAATACGCAGAAGCCGGCTCCTCCGTTTTCTGATGAACGTAATTAGAGGGGTTCAGTTGAAGGCAGTTGAACTATCCAACTTCCCTTCTGCAAACTCACGCACACAAACACACATACACACACGTCATCAGGTGCCCTGCAACCTGTGTCGCTTCCTAATATGGCTAATAACTGTCGGCTTCGAAAGCGAGCATGGTGTTTGGCCAAAACTTTTGAACTTTCGCACGGTTACAGCTTCGGGTCGTGCTCTCGTGGCTATCCCCGTAAATTAGCTTTGTTGTTATTGTGCTCCTGATGCTCTTTCGTTTTCTCTCTTCCTTTCTTCCACTTCCACCTCAAATAATCCAAGGAATTAGAAGTACTCCAAAGTGAGTTTTTCTCCAAACCAACCACTCAAACACGGAGCCCACTTCTGCGTTTTGTAAGAAGTGCATTCTTTCTTTCTTTTTTTTTTTCATTTATTTATTTCTTCTTGTGTCTTCCTAATGTTGCGTTTTGTTGTTCGTCCGGTGATCCTCGCAACTTGAGAAGCCTCAATTTTTTGGCGTGTAAGAGGCTGTTGTTAATATTTAGGGAGGATATGGTGCTGTTGTTGTTAGGAAAAAAAATCATTTTTAATTTTTCGTGGAATATAAGATGCTGTTTTAAAATTTTGCGCATGGGAAATGCTGTTGTTAAATTTTTGATGTGTAAGATGTTGTTGTAACTATTTTTAGTTCGTTTAAAAAAAAAAACGAATTAATGTTTTTAGTTTCTCTGCTGTCCGTCCGTCCGTGTCTCGACATTAAACTCTTTTTTTTTTGTTTCAGCGAATTTTTTTTTCCTTTTTTTTCTTTTTTTTTGGGGGGTGTCAGATATATATTGAAGAAATATTAATTATAATAAAATAAATACCCCCTCAAGCAGCTGCTTGCCACAGAGGTCTGACAGATGTATGTGTGGTTTTTTCAGCTGAGGTCCTGCTTTCTTCTCAAAACTTCTACTGTGGTATATAAAATGACAGTAGCCTGTCATTTTATATACCACAGTAGAAATTTTGAGAAGAAAGCAGGACCTCAGCTGAAAAAACGACACATACATCCATGCCTTACCCGGGTTGTGGGTTGTTTTACCTCTGAGCGGCACTTTTTTGCACACCATGGGCTAAATGGCCAGGTCACATGGACCCCGAAGGCTCAGAGAAGGTTGAGGAAGCGGAACCTCTGGGCAGTTGTTAGGAGATATATAGTAGCCTCCAGTAAAGGTCATCCAGCGTGTTCTTTAACGTGCACAGGTTATGACTCTCCCGTACACTGAGCTACGGCTTAACGTCCCATTCGATGGACGGCGGCCTTTCCAAGCCCATCGGTGTCCCCTACTGACCGTGGGCAGGGCGGGGAATTTTGCGGAGATAAATCTCAACGCTGACCCAGCTGGGACTCGAACCTGGGAACTACAGATTACGAGCCTGGCGCGCTACCGACTGAGCCACCCCCGCCCCCCCCCTTACCCGGGGCTCGAACCCAGGTCCCTTAGATCAGTACCCAAGCGCACTAACCACTCTGCCACGGGACGGCTAAAGAAATATTACGATTCGAATTTTAGGAATGCTGTTGGAGTTATCCTTCTTCGTCCTACTAAAACAGGTCCCCTTAACCATGGACGTTCCTGCATTCATTTGCATAACCCATGAAAATATGCAATGGCTCTGTTCTATGCCTCACTGTTCATTGCTTCATATAACAACGCATTGTCACTCCCAAATCCCATAGCATTTCAGTGCCTCGTTTTTCAGATATTACAGAATTTGTAAATTGCGTTTAACTTCTGGACACCAGGTGTAAAACAACAATGTAAGTAATTATGTTTTGCTTATTATTTCATAACATAAAATGCTATCCGTCATAAATGGAGAATTAATTGATTTGCTCCTGCAGCGTTTGATTTTGTGGCTCTCAAATGTACAGTCGCTCAAAAAAGTATCCGAACACTATGGTTGATTACAAAATTCAGAAAAAATATCTGGCAACGATTTTTTTTCAGAAATTAGTTGATCTGGCAACCTTCGTGTCACGTGATTACAGAATTCAGGAAAAATATCTGGAGCTTGTACAGCAACTGTACACGCTCCAGTTACCGTTCACAGCAAACTGGAGCGTGTGCAGTTACTACACACGCTCCAGTTTGCTGTGAACGGTAACTGCACACGCTCAATATTTCCGTGAGTGAGCCCACACGATCTAGTATCAAAATAATATGACCACCTACAGTCGCTCAAAAAAGTATCCGAACACTATGGTTGATTACAGAATTCAGAAAAAATATCTGGCAACGATTTTTTTTAGAAAGTAGCTGATCTGGCAATCTTTATATCACGTGACACGAAGGTTGCCAGATCAACTAATTTCTAAAAAAAAATCGTTGCCAGATATTTTTTCTGAATTCTGTAATCAACCATAGTGTTCGGATACTTTTTTGAGCGACTGTAAATACCGATGTTAACACTTACCCCCTCCCCACCCCCGCCCCTGGTGGGGAGGAGGTTAGCTCAGTCAGTCAGTCGGTATGCCATCAAGTTAGAAAATAAAATTCTAATTTTTTTCTCTTAAAGTATCAAACTGCTGATTCACGGGAATGCGTAATTTGGTTGGGAAAAAAATTGCATAGAATATGCGCAATTTTTTTTTCAACTGATTGAAATCAATTCTCTTGGAAAGGTGAGCGATTTCGACATTTGTTGAAGGAAATATCCAGAAAAGTTGATTATAGTAATGACTCTGCTTGGGTATCTCTGTCTCTGATGGGATGACGGTCCTCTAAAGAGTGTCAAGACCCTATGCCGAAAGCATACACTATGGAGGTATTCCAAAGTGGTTGTGGGAATTGTCAAGAGAATGGAATCGATAATCGGAAAATCGGAAACTGATTTCTCGCTCTTTCTCTCCCCATCTCTTTGCCTCCTGTTCTCACTTTCCAACTCCATAGCAACCGTGTTCCATCCCTTCCTTATCCTGTCACGCAATCAGCACAATCACTCCCAATCCTCATCCTCTTCTGCAGCATCCGTATGGGAGCATCATCACGACACCCACCTCCCACCATCCAACCAATAGGTGTGCATCACTTAAGATCAGAGCCATGGACAAGTTCCGAAAAAGCAGAGAACCTCTGCAACCTCCCCGTCATTCTCCATCTTCTCCTCCTCCCCATCCCTGCTCTCTCACTCTCCCCTCCTCCTCCTCCTCCTCCTCCTCTTCACGATCCTACATCACGCCCCATCGCTCTATAGAGAGAGAACGAGAGTATAATAGCCTCGGTCGGACGGGTCGATTACAACTGCTTCATTACGCCGCCAGGGGGCTTCAACGTCTGCTCATGCGCACTATACTCCCCCTCCCCCCCTCCTTACACCACCAGGGGGCAGTATAGCCCCTCCACCTCACTCCAGAGAAAAGTGCCACATCGGCACACGTGTTAAAAAATCTGCATGGCTCTTTTGGAAGAAAGGTGACAGGTTCCATTTTTATCGTTACTAATATGACGAACTGTACTCGGGAAGCACAGTAGCGTAAGAAATGAACTTGAGAGATGTTTTTTGAGCATCTATAAAAGAGAATTACCGAAGACTTTATTTGTCGCGACAGTGTGTCATTTTTTTTTCTTGACAGAATGTCTTTTCTTCTTTTTTTTTAAATTTCCTCCTTTTTTTTTTAATTTTCTTTTCGCTCGCTGTTTTCAGCTTTCAGAAGGTGACAATGACGACTTCTGCCCCTTGCCAATGTGAAGGGAGGACAATTTGTAGGAGATTCTTTTCAGAGCGGGAATTCGATCTGTGGCAAAATGAGACAGATTTTCGCTCCCGAAGAAATGCTTTAATAAGCAATTTGGACATTCCTCTTGAATCAAAAATAATGATTATTGTAAATACATATTAATGATTGTTATCTCTGATATTAACTCTTGGCAAATTTAAGACTTCCTGTCAATTCCGGCTGTCTGTACAGTCGCTCAAAAAAATATCCGAACACTAAGGTTGATTACAGAATTCAGAAAAAATATATGGCAACGATTTTTTTAGAAATCAGTGATCTGGCAACCTTCGTGTCACGTGACACTCATGGTACTAACCATCAGAAAATCCACTTCTCATGGTACTAACCATCACGCAATCCACTTCTCATGGTATTAACCATCAGGCAATCCACTTCTCATAGTACTAACCATCAGGCAATCCACTTCTCATGGTACTAACCATCAGGCAATCCACTTCTCATTGAACTAACCATCAGACAATCCACTTCTCATGGTACTAACCATCAGATAATCCACTTCTCATGCTAGTAACCATCAGGCAATCCACATTTCACGGTCGTCTGAGAAGAATCAAAGTAAACAAGAACTGCGAAAGAGCCGAAACCTCAGCAGAAAGACAACGCAAACATCAACAACTTCAGGCGTCATTCGAACCCGGATTCCTTTATATTGCAGCGAAACACGCTTAACATTCGGTCATATAAAAGAAATAATACTGTCACAGTATACCAAATAATATATCTGACGATTACTGACTTATTATTACCAAAAACTTTGAAACTCCTCCAGATCGCACGGATTTTTCTTCAGATTCCTCACAAGTGAAATTATTCGAAATCACAAGTCAAACTTTCCCCAAAAAGGTTTTTGTTTACGATTATAGGCCATTTCTGCATAAACTGTAACTAACTAGTAAAATGATGTTATTACAATTACAACATTGGACACAATGGCTCAGTCGGTAGCGCGCCAGGCTCGTAATCTGTAGTTCCCAGGTTCTAGTCCCAGCTGTGTCAGCGTTGAGATTTATCTCCGCAAAATTCCCCGCCCTGCCCACGGTCAGTAGGGGACACCGATGGACTTGGAAATACCGCTGTCCGACGGATGGGACGTTAAGCCGTGGCTCCGTGTGCGGGAGAGTCATACCCTGTGCAGTTAAAGAACACGCTGGATGGCCTTGACGGGAGGCTACCATCTGTCTCCCAACAGCTGTTCCAGTGGGTCCCCTCCCCCAACCTTCTCTGAGCCTTCGGGGTCCTTGTGACCTGGCCATTTAGCCCATGGTTTGCAAAAAAAGTGCCGCTCAGAGGAAAAACAACCCAACATGTGCACGTTAAAGAACACGCTGGATGGCCTTGACGGGAGGCTACCATTTGTCTCCCAACAGCTGTTCCAGTGGATCCCCTCCTCCAACCTTCTCTGAGCCTTCCGGGTCCTTGTGACCAGGTCATTTAGCCCATGGTGTGCAAAAAAGTGCCACTCAGAGGTAAAACAATCCAATTAATGTACAAACTTGATTGAAAAACATCTTAAACGATGCTACAACACATCATCGTCCTCTCCCTTCAACAGAGAAAGAAACTCCTCAGCATGAGATTAATTCCGCATCTTCAGAGATGGCTTCTCCCAACAATGACAAGCCGCGTCATTCCTCATTAAGCCCTTAAATTTGCAAGTGTCATTGTTGCGGGATGCATTGTGGCCTCCAACTGCACCCTTTTCGAGCCATAATTGTCTACCAGAGGGACGTCTCAAAAACTTCGCGCTGCCAATTAATTTGTTGACGTCCCCCAAGCTAAATAAGCCATAAAACAAAGCGCTTTAGAACTCGCAGCCTCTGAGAGCAATTTTCGCACTTGATACGTGCTTACTTTCCTCCTTTTTAAGCCCTTCTAATCCTTCTCTCTTAAGACTTTCCACTACTCCACCGTTTGTCTGGCGATGAAGATCTGCTCAGAAACCCGCATCCCTTTGCCATTTACCGCCCTCCTCCTCCTCCTCTTCGTTCCTCCATCCACAATCTTCCCCCCCCCCCCCACACACAACCATCTCCTCCATCCATCCACCTTACTCACTTTCTGCCTCTGCCATTATTAGGCAGAGCTTACAAAAACGCGTATAAAGAAGTTTAATTCCGCTAAATTCTCTCCCGCTTGCAAGCGCGCATTCATTTAAGGCGCAGCATCCGGCGATGAACGACGCAGCTCATCCGGCCACTCTTCATTTGTCTCTTCCAGGGGAAAACCGCAGTTATCACCTTCATTGATCCTAGAGCCGCACCATTCGGTAATTAAAATTTCTTCATTAGGCAAAACTTGGAAGATTAACACTTCTCTCCACTGACTCCGTGTCGTGTTGTATGCTTTCCCCCCTCACCCCCCTCTCCAAGCCTTTCGGCACCATTCTCCAGTCGGTAAGTCCCTTGTAATTATGAGTTGTGCCGCTTTTCCCACTAATAACTCTTACGGATGAGAATGAACCCGAAACTTTTTTCTTTTATTCTTCCTCCTCCTCTTCTTCTTCTTCAGCATCTTCCTCCTACTCCTCCTCTTCTTCTTCTGCATCGCGCGTTCTCCTCTTCTTTACACACACAACTCTCTCTCTTTCTATCAACTTCTGACTGCAGCTTCCCTTCTGAGTCAACACTTCGGCTCATCAAAGAGAGCGACAGAAAGTAGGAGAATCAGCGAAAGAAGAGTAAAGACCCCTAACTCTCTCTATCTCTCGAGCCTGTCTGTGTGCACACTTTAAAGAGGACTCTCTCTCCACGCGCCAGCTGAAGGTGTAGTTGTTAAACAGTAATCAGACATTGCCTGGAACATTCCTGCCGCATCTGTCCATCCCGCGCATCAAGCAGTTCCTTCATTTCCAGGTTATTAGCGAATCCGATCTTTCATCCCCTCCCCCCCCACCTCCGCCACCTCTTTCCGCACTTGTGACCTGTTATTAGAAAATATCGAACCGAAAGAAGAGAGAAAAGATGGGGAAGGCAGTGGGGGAGGGAAGAAGTGCAGGCGTTGGAAGCCGCGGCAGAACATACTCGCCGAAACACGACACACAGAGACAGATGCAAACACACGCACGTTCCCCATACACACACACGCACATATTTTCCAAGTCCGAAGACTTACATGATTAACAAGGTGCCAATAAGAATACGTCCAGCTCGAATGGCAAGCAGTCTTTATTAAACCCGACAGCAACTTCGGGGCAAAGTCGTTCAATTTGCAGACTTTAAGCCTCCAAGTGCTCGAAGAGCAACTATGCTCTTTTTTCTCCCCAAGCTCTTCTGCAACTTTTGATGGATAAGTTAATTTCCAGCGCTATCAGCTAAACGCCTACATGCCAACACATGATCGCAAATCCACGCGCTAAGCACTTTCTCACGGTTACCTGTCTGTCTGTTTGCATCCGCGAGATCTCTCCTCTTTTCCCCCTCTTTTCCTCGTCCTAATGAAGATGAACCACGAGACGCCGAACGCTTCGTCCGAACACGTCAATAAACGGTAAAGTCTCGATCAATCAGCGGAAGAAGTTTTTCGGAAAAGTAATTTGGACAATTTGAATTCCTTCTTGGCAAAAATCGAGAAAGAAGTGAACCATATTGCGTCTTGAATTTGTCGACTTCTGAAGAGCTTCGATTCGTCACTTAGACGATGTTTAAGATTAATTAGTTATCGTTTGGGTGAGATTGTTTATCGATATGGAAAAAAAAATAGCGAACTAAAATTGCGATTAAATACATCGTGATCTTTTGATGAGTCTGACGATTCGTGAAATCTGAATTATAGAAAAAGTTTAAGTGGAATTCTTCTGAATACATTAAGCCATACATAACAGTGGCATTATGAGAGTTATTGGGTTTTATTTCACCTTTGAAGAGCACTTTAGTTCGCATAATGGGCTAAAAGGCCAGGTCATGATCACAAGATCTCAGAAAGATTACGGAACTCCTGGATAGGCAGAAAGACGGAAGCCACCCGTCAAGGTCATTCAGTGTGTCCTCTAACGTGCACAGGGTATAGCTCTCCTATATACGAGGCCACCGCTCAGAGAGGTTGGGTTGTTTAACCTCTGAGCAGCACTCTTTTGCACACCATGGGCTAAATGGGCAGGTCACAAGGACCCCGAAGGCTCAGAGAAGGTTGGGGGAGGGGACCCACTGGAACAGCTGTTGGGAGACAGATGGTAGCCTCCCGTCAAGACCATCCAGCGTGTTCTTTAACGTGCACAGGGTATGGCTCTCCCGCACACAGGCCCACGGCTTAAAGGTCTCATCCGACATACGACGACCTTTCAAAGCGTAGAGGTGTTCTTTTTCAAACCAAATACAAGATGCGGAGATAAATCAAAACGCAGGCACAGATCCGACTCGAATCTGGGAATTGCAGGTTATCTTCGCTCGCTGCCAATTAAACCAATCTTATTCTCCTTCTAGCCTTGGGACGGGGGTGGCTCAGTCGGTAGCGCACCAGGCTTCCCAGGTTCGAGCCCCAGCTGGGTCAGCGTTGAGATTTATCTCCGCAAAATTCCCCCTCCCTGTACACGGTCAGTAGAGGACACCGATGGGCTTGGAAAGGCCGCCGTCCGTCGGATGGGACGTTAAGCCGTGGCTCAGTGTGCGGGAGAGCCATACCCTATGCAAGTTAAAGAACACACTGGATGGCCTTGACGGGAGACTACCATCTGTCTCCCAACAGTTGTTCCAGTGGGTCCCCTCCTCCAACCTTCTCTGAGCCTTCGGGGTCCACGTGAACTGGCCATTTAGCCCATGGTGTGCAAAAAAGTGCCGCTCAGAGGTAAAACAACCCAACCCTTCTGGTCTTGGTACCTTATATAAGTAAATTTATGGATCACTTAAATTTTAAGTGATATTCACTAAACAGATGATTTCGAAAATGGAATTAAAACAAACTATGAAAAGGATTTTTTTTTTTGAATAAACATTTAAAATCTCTCTTCTCCATAAAATATTATTAAGAAGGTCTTGAGGGGACAGCGCACTCGACTAGCGTGACTATGAAACTACGCGTCGACACTTGATCGTATATATATATTTAGCTTGATCGATAAAGATATTTAGCGACATATCATTGGTTATAGACTGACTAGTTAAATCCCGCCAAAAGTTTGGCGCGAAACATCACGCCTTCAAAATTTTTCCCATCGACAACGTAACTCCATTCACAACTCTCGATCGACGATTCCTACCTCATGACTCCATTCATGAGGTAGGCGACAGCAGCGCCCCCGGAAATCTCAGAGGAATTACTCTCGACCCACGGCAGCTAGGAACCCGATCTCTTAACCAACACGGCTAAACCTAAGTGGGACAACGCCACAGCAAATTGGGACCGATCACTGAGGTACCCGCGGAATCACAGGGAGCAGATTTCTACCGCAAATGACGTCACATCATGGAAGTGCAACAAAACGCGTAGTTCGTTAGTAGACCCGCCCGGTATTATGGCTGTTATATAATAATAAATTTAGTGATGATATAAAGATATTTAGCGACAATAATAATAAATTGAGTGATGATATAAAAATATTTAGCGACAGTAATAAGAAATTTAGCATAATATAAAGATATTTAGCAACAATCATAAGAAATTTAGCGATAATATAAAGATATTTAGTGACAATCATAAGAAATATAGCGATAATATAAATATTTAGCAATAATATAAAGATGTTTAGCGACAATCATAAGAAATTTAGCGATAATATAAAGATATTTAGCGACAATCAAGAAATTTAGCGATAATATACAGTATTTAGCGACAATAATAAGAAATTTAGCATAATATAAAGATATTTAGCGACAATAATAAGAAATTTAGCATAATATAAAGATACTTAGCGACAATAATAAGAAATTTAGCATAATATAAAGATACTTAGCGACAATAATAAGAAATTTAGCATAATATAAAGATATTTAGCGACAATAATAAGAAATTTAGCATAATATAAAGATACTTAGCGACAATCATAAGAAATTTAGCGATAATATAAAGATATTTAGCAACAATAATAAGAAATTTAGCATAATATAAAGATACTTAGCGACAATCATAAGAAATTTAGCATAATATAAAGATATTTAGCGACAATAATAAGAAATTTAGCGATAATATAAAGATATTTAGCAACAATAATAAGAAATTTAGCATAATATAAAGATACTTAGCGACAATCATAAGAAATTTAGCATAATATAAATATATTTAGCGACAATAATAAGAAATTTAGCGATAATATAAAGATATTTAGCGATAATACTAAAAAAATTAGCGATAATATAAAGATACTTAGCGACAATATTAAGAAATTTAGCATAATATAAAGATATTTAGCGACAATAATAAGAAATTTAGCGATAATATAAAGATATTTAGTGACAATCATAAGAAATATAGCGATAATATAAATATTTAGCAATAATATAAAGATGTTTAGCGACAATCATAAGAAATTTAGCGATAATATAAAGATATTTAGCGACAATCAAGAAATTTAGCGATAATATACAGTATTTAGCGACAATAATAAGAAATTTAGCATAATATAAAGATATTTAGCGACAATAATAAGAAATTTAGCATAATATAAAGATACTTAGCGACAATAATAAGAAATTTA
Source organism: Ryuthela nishihirai (assembly GCA_038380435.1). NCBI lineage: Eukaryota > Metazoa > Arthropoda > Arachnida > Araneae > Heptathelidae > Ryuthela > Ryuthela nishihirai. Next base: position 46,910,709 of record JAWZYU010000024.1, on the reverse strand, counting down.
GCATAATATAAAGATACTTAGCGACAATCATAAGAAATTTAGCGATAATATAAAGATATTTAGCAACAATAATAAGAAATTTAGCATAATATAAAGATACTTAGCGACAATCATAAGAAATTTAGCATAATATAAAGATATTTAGCGACAATAATAAGAAATTTAGCGATAATATAAAGATATTTAGCGATAATAATAAAAAAATTAGCGATAATATAAAGATACTTAGCGACAATAATAAGAAATTTAGCATAATATAAAGATATTTAGCGATAATAATAACACATTTTGCATAATATAAAGATACTTAGCGACAATAATAAGAAATTTAGCGATAATATAAAGATATTTAGCAACAATAATAAGAAATTTAGCAATAATATAAAGATACTTAGCGACAATAATAAGAAATTTAGCATAATATAAAGATATTTAGCAACAATAATAAAACATTTAGCATAATATAAAGATATTTAGCAACAATAATAAGAAATTTAGCAATAATATAAAGATACTTAGCGACAATAATAAGAAATTTAGCATAATATAAAGATATTTAGCAACAATAATAAAACATTTAGCATAATATAAAGATATTTAGCAACAATAATAAGAAATTTAGCAATAATATAAAGATACTTAGCGACAATAATAAGAAATTTAGCATAATATAAAGATATTTAGCAACAATAATAAAACATTTAGCATAATATAAAGATATTTAGCGACAATAATAAGAAATTTAGCATAATACAAAGATATTTAGCGATAATAATAAAAAATTTAGCATAATATAAAGATACTTAGCGACAATAATAAGAAATTTAGCGATAATATAAAGATATTTAGCGATAATAATAATAAATTTAGCGACTGGCAGGTGACTGATAGCTAAATCTGAGAACTGATCAGTTTCCTAATTTCCCTATTGTTCTCCAAAATTCCTATTCTCGCTACTATGCAACTAGAAAACTGAAATTTTACCTCCCCCCCCCACCCAATAAGTGTTGTTTTGCATTGCAGGTGGAGGGGGGGGGGGGGTTGGACTGGGAGCTTACACAGATAAAATGCCGAATTACGTTACTGTATTAATTCTCAAAACTTTTGTTATATCTGCCGAAAATGCTCACGTGGAGAAATTGATCGAAACTAGAATTAGCGAAAAATGTGGAATTTGTAATTTGAACTGGTTTTTAACTGTGCATCCATTTTTTTTTTTTGCTAAAATGTAATAAATACGAAATTTTGCGATCAAAATGCGAAAAAACACGATACTTAAATTCCAAATTGTCCTATAAATGCAAATAACTGGATTGGTTTATTTTACCTGTAAGGTGTACAGTCGCTCAAAAAAATATCCGAACACTATGGTTGATTACAGAATTTAGAAAAAATATCTGGCAACGATTTTTTTTAGAAATTAGTGATCTTCGTGTCACGTGACACGAAGTTTGCTAGATCACTAATTTCTAAAAAAATCGTTGTCAGATATTTTTTCTAAATTCTGCAATCAACCATAGTGTTCGGATACTATTTTGAGAGACTGTACTTTTTTTTTGCATACTTTCTGATAAGTGACCAGGTCACAAGGGCCCCAAAGGTTCAGAGAAGGTTGGTGGAATTTCGTCACATCATGGAAGTGACTTTTCTCATCAATTGCAACGCAGCCACAGTGGGATTCGAACCTGGGACTCGAGCCTGAGTCGTTACTGATTGAGCCAACTTCCGTCCCCTCTAATGGCTGGAAAACAAATCGTGCTAACGGAAAAGAACGGACCACCAGATTTTCTTGCGTGCGACTTAAAATTCCATTTTTTATTTGCATGATCGAATTAAACTACACCGCTGCTCAAAACTAAGCAACAAACACAAAAATCGGCACATCTTGTGCAATAATTGACAATAAATAAGAAAAGTCAGTTTTTTGACACGAAAAACGACGCTGAGTTCAAAAATGCACTCGAAATTTGCATCAAACACGGTCGCGCATGCGAAGCAGGTCAGTATAAAAGCATTTCATTTGCATGCGCGTGTCAGTTCGTGTTCGAGTCTTGACGTACGACGTCCGAGATAGCCAACCGTTAGATAATGGTTGGAAGAAATCTTCTGAGTGAAGAAATGAAGAGACGAGCAATCGGGAAACTGGAGACCGGACAACCACAGTCTGAGGTAACCAGATGGGTTGGGTTGTTTTACCTCTGAGCGGCACTTTTTTGCACACCATGGGCTAAATGGCCAGGTCACATGGAACTCGAAGCCGTGGTACCATGTGCGGGAAAGCCACACCCTGTGCACGTTAAAGAACACGGTGGATGGCCTTGATGGGAGATTGCCATCTATCCCATTGTGTGCAAAAAAAAGTGCCGCTCTGAGATAAAACTACCCGATTCCAATGTGGACAGGGTTGGGTTGTTTTACCTCTGAGCGGCACTTTTTTGCACGAGCTAAATGGCCAGGTCACATGAACCTCGAAGGCTCAGAGAAGGTTGGGGGAGGGGACACACTGGAACAGCTATTAGGAGACAGATGGTAGTCTCCCTTCAAGGCCATCCAGCGTGTTCTTTAACGTTGGGTTGTTTTACCTCTGAGCGGCACTTTTTTGCACACCATGGGATAAATGCCAGGTCACATGGACCTCGAAGGCTCAGAGAAGGTTGGGGGAGGGAACCCACTGGAATAGCAGTTGGGAGAGAGATGGTAGCCTCCGGTCAAGGCCATTCAGCGTGTTCTTTAACGTGCACAGGGTATGGTTCTCCCGCACACGGGTCACGGCTTAACGTCCCATCCGACGGACGGCGACCTTTCCAAGCCCATCGGTGTCCCCTACTGACCGTGGACAGGGCGGGAAATTTTGCGGATAAATCTCAACGCTGACCCAGCTGGGACTCGAACCTGGGAACTACAGATTACGACCCTGGCGCGCTACCGACTGAGCCACCCCCGCCCCAGGTAACCAGATGACCTAATGTGAGTCATAGTGTTGTAAGCCGGCTTTAGATCGATTTCAACAAGCGAAATCATCGCTAGAAGATCTGTTTCTGGACACCTAAGGGACACGTCGACTAGCGACGATTGTTACGTGCTCCAGTCCCAACTGAGTCAGCGTTGATTTTTATCTCTGTAAAATTCCTCGCCCTGTCCACGGTCAGTAGGGGACACCGATGGGCTTGGAAAGACCGCCGTCCGTCGGATGGGACGTTAAGCCGTAGCTCAGAGTACGGGAGAGCCATAACCTGTGCGCGTTAAAGAACACGCTGGATGGCCTTGACGGGAGGCTACCATCTGTCTCCTAACAGCTGTTCCAGTGTGTCCCCTTCCCCAACTTTCTCTGAGCCTTCGGGGTCCATGTGACCTGGCCATTTAGCCCATTGTATGCAAAAAAGTGCCGCTCAGAGGTAAAACGATCCAATGTTAAAGAACACGCTGGATGGCCTTGAAGGGAGACTACCATCTGTCTCCTAATAGCTGTTCCAGTGTGTCCCCTCCCCCAACCTTCTCTGAGTCTTCGGGGTCCATGTTACCTGGCCATTTAGCCCATTGTGTGCAAAAAAGTGCCGCTCAGAGGTAAAACAATCCAATCCAATTAAAGCTACCTACTCATATATGCAAGGCGCTATAGAACCCATACAGCACGCCAGTTCGCTTTCGACGTCGCTGCATCCAGCAAACTCTGTCTAGAAAGCTTCATGCAGGTCATCTCTATGCGAGATTACCAGCTGTGTTGTGTCCAATTTTGACGTCCGGTCATTGAAGAGTCCCACTGAACTGGTCTCGATAACATCGCAACTGGACTCAACTTCAAAGGGGGAAGAATCCCGATTTAGTCTGCAAACCGATCCCTGACGAGCAAGCACCGTTCACAGCAAACTGGAGCGTGTGCAGTTACTGCACACGCTCCAGTTTACTGTGAACGGTAACTGCGCACGCTTAATATTTCCTTGAGTGAGCCCACACGATCTAGTATCAAAATAATATGACCACCTACAGTCGCTCAAAAATGTATCCAAACACTATGGTTGATCACAGAATTCAGAAAAAATATCTGGCAACGATTTTTTTTTAGAAATTAGTGATCTGGCAACATTCGTGTCACGTGATTACAGAATTCAGGAAAAATTAACTGTACACGCTCCAATTACCGTTCACAGCAAACTGGAGCGTGTGCAGTTACTGCACACGCTCCAGTTTGCCAGTTGCCAGTTTGAGCATGTGCAGTAACTTCATATGCTCCAGTTTTGCAGAAACTGGAGCGTGTGAAGTTACTGCACACGCTCCAGTTTGCTGTGAACGGTAACTGCGCACGCTCAATGTTTCCTTGAGTGAGCCCACACGATCTAGTATCAAAATAATATGACCACCTACAGTCGCTCAAAAAAATATCCGAACACTATGGTTGATTACAGAATTCAGAAAAAATATCCGTCAACGATTTTTTTTAGAAATTAGTGATCTGGCGACCTTCGTGTCACGTGATTACAGAATTCAAGAAAAATATCTGGAGCGTGTACAGCAACTGTACACACTCCAGTTACCGTTCACAGCAAACTGGAGCGTGTGCAGTTACTGCACACGCTCCAGTTTGCTGAGAACGATAACTGCACACGCTCAATATTTCCGTGAGTGAGCCCACACGATCTAGTATCAAAATAATATGATCACCTACAGTCGCTCAAAAAAGTATCCGAACACTATGGTTGATTACAGAATTCAGAAAAAATATCTGGCAACGATTTGTTTTTTTAGAAATTAGTGATCTGGAAACCTTCGTGTCACGTGATATAAAGGTTGCCAGAACACTAATTTCTAAAAAAATATCGTTACCAGATATTTTTTCTGAACTCTGTAATCAACCATCGTGGTCGGATATTTTTTTGAGCGACTGTATATTCATAGCCAACATATTTGTGTCTGCGTCTGCTTCTAAGAAGAAAGTAAAAAAGGGAAAAAATACTACACGTTCCCTTCCGCGACTTTCTTTTGGCGACCTGGTCATTTAATTCACGTGAAAAAAAGTGCTGCTCAAAAATAAATCAGCTCACCCTTTAATTTCCTCATCTTATCTGTTGGCTTTAGTTGCAGTTTGCGTTTTCTAGTCGAACAGGAGGGGCGGGGGTGGCTCAGTCGGTAGCGCGCCAGGCTCGTAATCTGTAGTTCCCAGGTTCGAGTCCCAGCTGGGTCAGCGTTGAGATTTATCTCCGCGAAATTCCCCGCCCTGCCCACGGTCAGTAGGGGACACCGAAGGGCTTGAAAAGGTCGCCGTCCGTCGGATGGGACGTTAAGCCGTGGCCCCGTGTGCGGGAGAGCCATACCCAGTGCACGTTAAAGAACACACTGGATGGCCTTGACGGGAGACTACCATCTGTCTCCCAACAGCTGTTCCAGTCGGTCCCCTCCCGCAACCTTCTCTGAGCCTTCGGGGTCCATGTGACCTGGCCATTTAGCCCATGGTGTGCAAAAAAGTGCCGCTCAGATGTAAAACAACCCAATCCAAATCCTTTTTTTTTCATATGGTACCCTTAAAGTATGGCGTGGCCACCTTGAGGGCCATATGCCTCACGTTGAGAACCACAGTTCTAGACAATCACAAGCTATCAGCAAATTGCAATTTCTCAGCTTAAACAGATCGTTTGAAATATTCGTTTCAAGTTTTGGAATTCTCACCGCTAGAGGGCACTATTAGCCAAGCATTACATTTATATATCCTCAAAACATATTTAATTACATTCCAAATTATGTGAAATGGACAAGAAACGTAAATGAATTTGTAAAAGAAATTAGAAAATGAATATTGGAGTTAAACTTGAAAAAGTTAGTTTTTCTAAAAACAAATGAGAGAACAAAATGGTGACACTATGTGTAAAATTATAAATAAAAAATAAATAAACACCCCCTCAAGCAGTTGCTTGCCACAGAGGGTTCACAGTAGCCTGTCAGTTTATATAAATAAATAAAATAAATACCCCCTCAAGCAGCTGCTTGCCACAGAGGTCTGACAGGGGCCTGTCAGTTTATATGCCACAGTAGGAGATCTGAGAGGATGGCAGGACCTCAGCAGAAAAACGACACACACATCCATGCCTAATCCGGGGCTCGAACCCAGGTCCCTTAGATCAGTAGCCAAGGGTGATAACCACTCGGCCACGGGACTGCAAAAATAAATAAATACCCTCTCAAGCAGCTGCTTGCCACAGAGGTCTGACAGGAGCCTGTCAGTTTATATGCCACAGTAGGAGATCTGAGAGGATGGCAGGACCTCAGCAGAAAAACGACACAAACAGCCATGCCTAATCCGGGGCTCGAACCCAGGTCCCTTAGATCAGTAGCCAAGCGTGCTAACCACTCGGCTATGCCATAGTAGAATGTCTGTGAGGATGGCAGGCCCTCAGCAGAAAAACAGCACCATGCATCCTTGTCTTACCCGGGGCTCGAACCCAGGTCCTTTGATCAGTAGCCAAGCGCGCTATCCACTCGGCGTTTTTAAAAAAAACCACAAAAGAGTCTTACTCTAGTGTGATTTTTTATTATGTAATGTGCATGTACAATATAATTTTGATTGTAAACGGTGAATATACACTTTGAATTAAATATATGTGCTTTTACGCTTGTTTATTATTATATGTACAACGTAACACAGAATTGTTTGTTTTTAAGAATTTCGGTAAAACAACCATGTACTCTATGTATACGTAAAACAGAAAATAAACTTATTTACATAAAGATTGGAAAAATTCGAATATATGTGAGCAAAGAATTCTAGACCCACTGCAGACTTTTCAGAATGCCTAAGATCAGCTACTGAGGCTCCATGGGTAAGAAACTGTAAAATACACATAAAAAATAAAATAAATACCCCCTCAAGCAGCTGCTTGCCACAGAGGTCTGACAGGAGCCTGTCAGTTTATATGCCACAGTAGGAGATCTGAGAGGATGGCAGGACCTCAGCAGAAAAACGACACACACATCCATGCCTAATTCCGGGGCTCGAACCCAGGTCCCTTAGATCAGTAGGTAAAATACACAAGGACTTGCAAATTCAACATATTCATCAAAAGAATTCATAAGGATTTCTTCAATATTACTGGAAACAATCCAGAAGAGTTTATTCGAATATTGCTGACTACGATCACACCTTTAATCCAATAGTCTAGGGGTGGTTCTCAAAGTTTTATGCTTCACGTACCCCCTGGAAATGTGTATGTAACTGGGTACCCTTGTATAGATAGATAACACTATAGTTATAGTATAAGAATACCAACTTAGCGACTTTTGACCTCTCACGGCGTACTCCGAAAATTTTTACCGCGTACCCCCAAGGGGTAATTCTGTGAGAGCTCAAAAGTCGCTAGATCTAGTAACAAGTCCATTTCATTGATTACCCAGTAAAATGTGTAATTTTATAAGATTTCTTAAATTGTTTATGTCATTTTTTGTGTTTATCGATATATGTAATTTATGAATACAAAATTTAATGTATATATATATAAATATGTTTTATTTTATTCCCTTTGTTATACTATAACTATAGTTTTATCTATCTATACAAGGGGTACGCCAGTTACATACACATTTCCAGGGGGTACGTGAAGCATAAAAGGTTGAGAACCACTGATATATATGTTTTATTTTATTCCCATTGTTATACTATAACTATAGTTTTATCTATCTATACAAGGGGTACGCCAGTTACATACACATTTCCAGGGGGTACGTGAAGCATAAATGTTTGAGAACCACTGATATATAGGTTTTATTTTATTCCCATTGTTATACTATAACTATAGTTTTATCTATCTATACAAGGGGTACGCCAGTTACATACACATTTCCAGATGGTACGTGAAGCATAAAAGGTTGAGAACCACTGATAATATGTTTTATTTCATTCCCATTGTTATATTATAACTAGAGTTTTATCTATCTATACAAGGGGTACGCCAGTTACATACCCATTTCCAGTGGGTACGTGAAGCATAAAAGGTTGAGAACCACTCATATATATGTTTTATTTTATTCCCATTGTTATGCTATAACTATAGTTTTATCTATCTATACAAGGGGTACGCCAGTTACATACACATTTCCAGGGGGTACGTGAAGCATAAAAGGTTGAGAACCACTGATATATATGTTTTATTTTATTCCCATTGTTATACTATAACTATAGTTTTATCTATCTATACAAGGTGTACGCCAGTTACATACACATTTCCAGGGGGTACGTTAAGCATAAAAGGTTGAGAACCACTGATATATATGTTTTATTTTATTCCCATTGTTATAACATATATATCAAAATAATAATGATATATAAAACATATATATCAGGGGTTTTCAAACTTTTATGCTTCACGTACCCCCTGGAAATGTGTATGTAACTGGCGTACCCCTTGTACAGATAGATAAAACTATAGTTATAGTATAACAATGGGAATAAAATAAAACATATATATCAGTGGTTCTCAACCTTTTATGCTTCACGTACCCCCTGGAAATGTGTATGTAACTGGCGTACCCCTTGTATAGATAGATAAAACTATAGTTATAGTATAACAATGGGAATAAAATAAAACATATATATCAGTGGTTCTCAAACATTTATGCTTCACGTACCCCCTGGAAATGTGTATGTAACTGGCGTACCCCTTGTATAGATAGATAAAACTATAGTTATAGTATAACAATGGGAATAAAATAAAACATATATATCAGTGGTTCTCAACCTTTTATGCTTCACGTACCCCCTGGAAATGTGTATGTAACTGGCGTACCCCTTGTATAGATAAATAAAACTATAGTTATAGTATAACAATGGGAATAAAATAAAACATATATATCAGTGGTTCTCAATCTTTTATGCTTCACGTACCCCCTGGAAATGTGTATGTAACTGGCGTACCCCTTGTACAGATAGATAAATCTATAGTTATAGACCTCGTTTTATTTTATTCCCATTGTTATGCTATACTATAGTTTTATCTATCCATGGGTACGCCAGTTACATACACATTTCCAGGGGGTACGTGAAGCATAAAAGATTGAGAACCACTGCAATAGTGAAATGACCTTAGTCTATTTTGGATATCGAGACATGAGTCTATTTTTCATTACTACTTCTTGGCTCCGTTGTGTTTGTATTATTCAGAAAACAGTCCGTACCTTTTGGGTCCACATAAATGTTGGTTTTGTGTGGAATTAGTCGGCGAAAAAAGATGGATGATGTCAACCCAGTACTCATCAGATCACGATATTCGATATTCAAAAATGTGAATAAGTAATGTTTGATCAATACCTATCCAACGCAAAAAGAATTTTTTATTTATCTCCAAAAAACGAAAAGTTGAATATCTGCAGACAGATGACAAAACGAAAACATTAATTCTACTTTTTAAAATGAGCAAAAAAAAATAAATGAGAATAAGAAATGTAAAATAAAATTTTTTGATAAATATACGTCCTCCAAGATCACGAAGCAACGAGTAGCGACACGAACCCGAAAGCAAAAAGAGACTAAACTGCAAGAGCTGCTACCAATAAGAGAAATCTCTGGGATCTGCAGCATCATCGGTATCACAGAACAGCGATTGGGAAGCAGAGAGCAAGAGGACGCGTGACTGTAAGAGACAGGCAATGAGAGACGGAGGACGACTCAGCGAGACAGAGGGAGATAAAAGAGGGGAGTTGGCACGCACGCGGGTCGAGCATCAGGAAGAGGAGGAGGAGGAAGAAGCGGAGAGAGGGATGCGAGGAAAAGGAGGGAATGCTCCTTTGTGTTCCGCCATCCATCAAGCCGCGTAATTAGCATCCAAATTGGCCGTCGGGTTCGCATTTTTCTCCCTCTCAGATGACGATTTGAGGCTTCCACGCCGGCCATTATTACACCCACCGCTGGTGGAAAGGTTAAATTTCCCCTGCCCTAAGATTAATGCCGCAGGAGAGGGTGGCCGGGAAACAAAGCGGGAGCAAGCTCGCGCTCTTCGTGCTCTCACACACATACACACATGCACATGGAAGCTCAAGATTACTGGCCGCCCCAGAGACGGGAAATTGGTCTGGGGAGCAGTAATTAATGAAACCTTACCGCGAAGATCGGGGCTAGCTAGAGTGGTTGGTGGTGGTGGTGCTGATGCTGCTGCACTAAGCTTCCTTACCCATACATCCTCATGTGCTCTTGGAGGCAGAGATACACAAACATCTGTGTGCATGGGAATCCACACATACACATATCACTATGGGTGCTGTTAATGAGAGAGTTCTCAATATCGAAGCAAGCGAAGGAAGAGGCACCGGGTTCAACAAAATGGTGGAATCAAGAGAAGGTGTTTAACTTTGTAAGGGGGCTAAGAATTTTTTTTTTGATGGCTTTAAACTGTAATGAGAAAAGGTAACGTATAGCCCTTGGCAAATATGGGATATTCGTTTCAAAGAGCACGTAGTTTATTTTAACATCGTCTAACAGTGGAAATTAGAAGTACAGTCGCTCAAAAAAGTATCCGAACACTATGGTTTATTACAGAATTCAGAAAAAATATCTGGCAATGATGTCACGTAACACGAAGGTTGCCAAATCACTAATTTCTTTAAAAAAATCGTTGCCAGATATTTTTTCTGAATTTTGTAATCAACCATAGTGTTCGGATACTTTTTTGAGCTACTGTACTAAATATTTAATTAGTACTTATAAAACACACAAAATTATTTTTTTATTTACTATTAAAACAAAAAAATTGCGTCTCCCCACTATAACCTAGGGTTAAGAGAGTAAATTATTGCTGTTAATGTAGATATTCTTTTGACATTCTACCATCAAAATTTGAAATTTCTTTTCTCAAATTTCCTACACAAAGGACGGAGATAACCTGAAACTGTAATTGGCATTGTCCTGGTTCCTCGGCACCTCTCAGACATGCTAGTCACTAGATTCTGCAATAAGCTAGTCATTAGACTACGTAGAGGTGACTTATATAACATCTAGGTCGTTTGTAATATTCGTTTAAAAAAGAGTGAAATAATAAATACGCAAAGTTAACTGTCGACGCAGAAGTCAATAAATGGTTGTGTGGAAAAAATTCATTTTTTGCCGAAGAGCAGGATCCGAACCCACGTCACTCCAGATTCGTGTCAGATCATTCTAAACACTCAACTAGAACCGGCTCCTTCATTTATCTATTAACGTGGCTCATAAATCTTCCCGAACTTGTTGTCCATGGCGCCATCTGTGATCGGGGAAGAAAATACTTTTTTTTTTCAATATTGCTCTGAATAAGATGTAAATAAGGAATTCACTCACGCTAAAGCGTCTTTAATGAAATAGTCAATCAATAGTAATTACACAGAATAACCTTCTGAGGTACAAGTAAAAAATCAACAGATAGTTTCGTGGGAAAAAGATTTATAAATCACATTAGTGGATAAATGACTGAGCCGGTGTTAGTTTAGTGGTCAGAACACTCTGGCACGAAGACGGAGAGATGTGGGTACGAGTCCCGTCCATCGGCAAAAAAATGATTTTTTTTTTCGAACGAACTAGCAAAGCAACCAATTTATATTCCTTTGTACAGTCGCTCAAAAAAATATCCGAACACTATGGTTGATTAGAGAATTCAGAAAAAATATCTGGCAACGATTTTTTTTTAGAAATTAGTGATCTGGCAACCTTCGTGTCACGTGACACGAAGGTTGCCAGATCACTAATTTCTGAAAAAATCGTTGCCAGATATTTTTTCTGAATTCCGCAATCAACCATAGTGTCCGGATACTTTTTCCAGCGACTGTACGTTTAACACAAAGTGCCAAATTTTTAGCAACGAAAACATTTATCAACGACTTAAGAGTTCAAATTTTTTTCCAGCAGGAAAACAACTGAACTTCAGAACATGAATCCTGAAGTGAGAAACAAAAAACAGTAGATCATACTATATATTGAAGAAAAATATTTTTACTATATATTGAAGAAAAATATTTTTACTATATATTGAAGAAAAATATTTTTTCTATATATTGAAGAAAAATATTTTTACTATATATTGAAGAAAAATATTTTTATTATACATTGAAGAAAAATATTTTTACTATATATTGAAGAAAAATATTTTTACTATATATTGAAGAAAAATATTTTTACTATATATTGAAGAAAAATATTTTTGCTATATATTGAAAATAAATATTTTTACTATATAACATACTCTGTGCTTCGTATCCATGTTATATCGATGAAGAGCCATGTTATATCGATGAAGAGCCATATTCCGTTATTGGATAATTATTTATTATTTATTAATTTATAATTATTTTTTATAATTATTTTATTATTTATTATTAATTCCATTATTCCATTACTGGCAGAGATCTTTACTGAATCTTACTGAAGAGAGTTCCAACGAGAAAATAATGCCAACAGTTATTTAAAATGTTTTTTTAAATAAAAAATAAAATAAAATAAATGCCCCCTCAAGCAGCTGCTTGCCACAGACAGAGGTCTAACAGGAGCCTGTCAGTTTATATGCCAGAGTAGAAGGTCTGAGAGGATGGCAGGACCTCAGCAGAAAAACAACACGAACATCCATGCCTTACCCGGGGCTCGAACCCAGGTCCCTTAGATCACAAGCCAAGCGCGCTAACCACTCGGCCATAGTTGAAATAAATATATACCTCAAGCTATGTTGCAGCCAACTAACTGCCAGAATAATAAAGAAAATATTTCCGCTAGGAACATCATCCGAAACTCACAGCAACATCTTGTGGCACTGGCAAGCAGCTACTTCAGAGATTATCTCCCGTTCTTCCCACGGTCAGTAGGGGACACCGATGGGATTGGAAAGGCCGCCTTCCGTCGGATGGGACGTTAAGCCGTGGCCCCATGTGCGGGAAAGCCACACCCTGTGCACGTTAAAGAACACGCTGGATGGCCTTCATGGGAAGCTACCATCTGTCTCCCAACAGCTGTTCCAGTGGGTCCCCTCCCCCAACCTTCTCTGAGCCTTCGGGGTCTTTGTGACCTGGCCATTTAGCCCATGGTGTGCAAAAAACTGCCGCTCAGAGGTAAAACAACCCAACCCAGCGTCGCGATTTATCTCCGCAAAACTGCTCGCCCTGCCCTCGGTCAGTAGGGGACACCGATGGGCTGCAGGGAGGGGGTGGCTCAGTCGGTAGCGCGCCAGGCTCGTAATCTGCAGTTCCCAGGTTTGAGTCGCAGCTGGGTCAGCTTTGAGATATATCTCCGCAAAACTCCCCGCCCTGTCCACGGTCAGTAGGAGACACCGATGGCTTGAAAAGGCCGCCGTCCGTCGGATGGGACGTTAAGCCGTGGTCCCGTATGCGAGAGAGAGCAATACCCAGTGCACGTTAAAGAACACGCTGGATGGCCTAGACGGCAGACTACCATCTGTCTCCCAACAGCTTTTCCAGTGGGTCCCCTCCCTCAACCTACTCTGAGCCTTCGGGATCCATGTGACCTGGTCATTTAGTCCATTGTGTGCAAAAAAGTGCCGCTCAGAGGTAAAACAGCCCGATCCGTGGGGCAGGGATTGTCTCCTCGTCTGCAGTTCCCGGATTCGAGAGTACCAACTCTGCCAGAACCTATATTTTTTCTCGGCTTCTGTTCGTCCTGCCCTCGATGAAGAATGAGACATCCTGAGGGCTTGGAAGTGCCGTCGTTCGTCGGAAAAGATGTTAAGACGTGATCCCGTGTGCAGGAGAGCTGTTCTCTGTGAATGTTAAAGAAGAAAAAGCTTGGATTGGCTTTCACGTGAGACTTTCGTAATTTCAAAAAAAATCTCAGGTTCGCATTCCAACTGTTCCTTAATTAAGATTTTTGCCGTTAACCACAGTTTTGCCATCATCATTGTCTAACAACCGTTCAACAGGTCCCCTTGCTCACCTTCTCTGAGGAGCCCTTAGGGGTCCTTGTGACCTGGCCATTTCACGTGGTCAGGTCACGTCACGTCACACGAAGGTTGCCAGATCACTAATTTCTAAAAAAAAATCGTTGCCAGATATTTTTTCTGAATTTTGTAATCAACTATAGTGTTCGGATATTTATTTCAGCGACTGTACGTTTAAAAATATAGTGTAGTTCATATTTCTAAAAAGTATTTCATAAAAAAAAAATGTCTCTTCAAAAACACACCACTTAAAAGCAAAGAAAGCGCCAAACTTTTCAACGTGCCGTTTTTCAGAGTGTTAATACTTTATGCAGCAGTGTACATACTCCTCCCATGCACATCTGAGAGCCATATTAGAGTGGCAGAAGATGGAGAAGAATCATTTGTGTTTGGCTAACGCATCACCCTCTAGTTAGTTCTGCAAAGTATTCTTTTCGCGATTGGCATCGAGGCGTATGGAATCAGGCAAGCCTAGCCGGCTGGGCCATAATGTGGTGGAGTTGTTCAATAAATAAAAACAAACGAGGTGCAGGTCATTTGCGATACGTAAGGGGAGGCTAAAGTCTGACCGCGGGAGGCGCCCTCGCTTTCGATAGACACGCGCATTTCCACAGCTGCAGATGAGAGCTCTCTTCACTGATGCATTTCTGCTGGTCCCTAACGGCTAGCATAAAGAACGCCGCGCCTCATCAACATGCATCACGTAGGGGAAGAGATGGCTGGTTATTATAGGGGTCTCCTGAAAGCTGCGGTTGACGCATGGGCCACGTGATGAGGCCCTGCATCCCACAGTACATTACCGGCGCTCCTTAGTCTCATCACCTCATCCACCGAATTTCCTCTCCCCTCCCTACCGCTATCTCTCTTCGCTCTCCCTGCCTCTGAGAGTCCCGTAATGAGGGTCATCTTTTTCATCAGAAAGAGGAGAAGCTGTTGCTGCTGAAAACTGACTTTTAGGGGATGGAAGTTGCTTTCTAGGTGGAATAGTTCTGGGAAGATGTAGAGGGTCAAGGGATGAGAGCAGATATTCTCGTTATTTGTGCTATTAATAGTGTTAATCCGACAGCAGATGTCGTTATCTCTATGCTTAAAGATTATGAACGTTATGTATATTGATGCGTGGTGGAGAAATTTAAATGAGAGTTTTTATCATCGACTAAATGGCATCGACTAATTTTATCATCGACTAAATGGTATTAGATTCTGTTTGGGAAATTTGAAGGAGAGCGAGAAACGTTCGTTGATTGGCGCTCCAGATTCTTCACCTGATATCCTCAGTTTCGAGTCAACCTATCGAGATTTTCTCCGTTAAATCTCACTCTGCCCTCAGTGATAAAGTAGACATCACTGAGTTTCAAATGACCGCTATCCGTCTGACGTTAAACGGTGGTTCTATGTTACATAGACGTCGAAGAAGAAATTGAATGGATAAAGGGGTCGTCTTGTTTAACGGATCCACTTACCCTGCCCAATTCTGAGAGTTCTTGGGGTCCTTTTAACTTGGCCGTTTAAAATTTGGCGCTGAAAAAAAGGATTGTTTTTGGGTTGTTTTACCTCTGAGCGGCACTTTTTTGCACACCATGGGCTAAATGGCCAGGTCACATGGACCCCAAAGACTCAGAGAAGGTTGGGGGAGGGGTTGGGTTGTTTTACCTCTGAGCAGCACTTTTTTGCACACCATGGGCTAAATGGCCAGGTCACATGGACCCCAAAGACTCAGAGAAGGTTGAGAGAGGGGACCCACTGGAACAGCTGTTGGGAGACAGATGGTAGCCTCCCGTCAAGGCCATCCAGCGTGTTCTTTAACGTGCACAGGGTATGGCTCTCCCGCACACAGGCCACGGCTTAACGTCCCATCCGACGGACGGCGACCTTTCCAAGCCCATCGGTGTCCCCTACTGACCATGGGCAGGGCGGGGAATTTTGTGGAGATAAATCTCAACGCTGACCCAGCTGGGACTCGAACCTGGGAACTACAGATTACGAGCCTGGCGCGCTACCGACTGAGCCACCCCCGCCCCGCTGAAAAAAAGAGTCCCCTATATTCTACTATAACCCAAAATATTTCGAAAACCATCTTTTGGCCATTTTTAATTTGGGTACATAGAGTTTTTATATAAAATATGTCTCTAACTAAAATGACTCGATCGATATAAAATTGTAATTAACAAATTTGTATTTTTATTAATGCAATGAACTATATTTTGAAGATATTGCTTCGTTGTTCTCATTTCATTCAGCCGACAAGTTTCGTAATTATTGTTAGAAGTGTGATTAGCAAAACAATAAGATTCTAAGGACCTCAATATAAGTTGACCTGTTACTATGCCAACGACCTCAAACAAAGTCATTATAATTAAGAACACGTAAGACAACAACATAATACAAATTCCTCATAATTAAGAACACATAAGGCAACAACATCATACAAATTCCTCATAATTAAGAACACATAAGGCAACAACATCATACAAAGTCCTCATAATTAAGAACACATAAGGAAACAACATCATTCAAAGTCATCATAATTAAGAACACGTAAGGCAACATCATAAAAAGTCATAATTAAGAACACATAAGTCAACAGCATCATACAAAGTCTTCATAATTAAGAACACATAAGGCAACATCATCATAAAAAGTCCTCATAATTAAGAACACATAAGGCAACAACATAATACAAAGTCCTCATAATTAAGAACACATAAGGCAACAACATCATACAAAGTCCTCATAATTAAGAACACATAAGGAAACAACATCATACAAAGTCCTCATAATTAAGAACACATAAGGAAACAACATCATTCAAAGTCATCATAATTAAGAACACGTAAGGCAACATCATAAAAAGTCATAATTAAGAACACATAAGTCAACAGCATCATACAAAGTCTTCATAATTAAGAACACATAAGGCAACATCATCATAAAAAGTCCTCATAATTAAGAACACATAAGGCAACAACATAATACAAAGTCCTCATAATTAAGAACACATAAGGCAACAACATCATACAAAGTCCTCATAATTAAGAACACATAAGGCAACAACATCATACAAAGTCCTCATAATTAAGAACACATAAGGAAACAACATCATTCAAAGTCATCATAATTAAGAACACGTAAGGCAACATCATCATAAAAAGTCATAATTAAGAACACATAAGTCAACAGCATCATACAAAGTCCTCATAATTAAGAACACATAAGGCAACAACATAATACAAATTCCTCATAATTAAGAACACATAAGGCAACAACATCATACAAAGTCCTCATAATTAAGAACACATAAGGAAACAACATAATTCAAAGTCATCATAATTAAGAACACGTAAGGCAACAACATCATAAAAAGTCATAATTAAGAACACATAAGTCAACAGCATCATACAAAGTCCTCATAATTAAGAACACATAAGGCAACAACATCATACAAAGTCCTCATAATTAAGAACACATAAGTCAACAGTATCATACAAAGTCCTCATAATTAAGAACACATAAGGCAACAACATCATACAAAGTCCTCATAATTAAGAACACATAAGGCAACATCATCATAAAAAGTCATAATTAAGAACACATAAGTCAACAGTATCATACAAAGTCCTCATAATTAAGAACACATAAGGCAACAACAACATCGAAAGTCCTCATAATTAGGTAGATCTGTTGGTAAGACAAGAATATCATCAAAAAATATCTTAATTAAATAGACCTATAGGTAAGGTAACAATAATCATCGAAAAAAAATTAAGTTAATAAGACTTCCACTAAGGTCACTTCAAAGGTCAAGTCCAATCACTTCAAGGTCATCGAAGTTGAGTATAATGGCTGGTAAGACATTGGTAAAAACTCCAAGGTCTGAAACAAATAACACCTAAATCAAAGTTTTTCAAAGATGTGGTTTTAATTTTAAACTAGTTACTGAATTTTGGATTTAAAAAGAATTGCTACCATTCCCAAGGATATAAAAGAAGTTTATTCAATCATAATAATTATTACTTTAAAATATTTACGCTTCAAGTAATGGCGTACCGTGAATGGCAGCTGAGGAGACTATGAGCATGCGCAGTTAACACCTCATTAGTTGTCTTAGATTACTGGTCGATTGACAGGTAACTAGCCTACAGCCATCGCGCGAGAGGATCGTAAATTGATTATTCTCAGCTTCACGTCCTTACCATGCATTAAGAATCTCATTTTTTAACCCTCCCCCAGGTCTCTGTTCTTTGTAAGGGGACATCGATAGCCTTGTAAGGGAATATCGATGGCTTTGTAAGGGGATACCGATGGCTTTGTAAGGGGATACCGGTGGCTTTGTAAGGAGATACCAGTGGCTTTGTAAGGGGATACCGATGGCTTTGTAAAGGGATACCGATGGCTTTGTAAGGGGACACCGATGGCTTTCTAAGGGTATACCGATGGCTTTGTAAAGGATACCGATAGCTTTGTAAGGGGACACCAATAACTTTGTAAGGGATACCGATGGCTTTGTAAGGGGATATCGATGGCCTTGTAAGGGGATACCGATGGCTTTGTAAGGGGATACCGGTGGCTTTGTAAGGGGATACCGATGGCTTTGTAAGGGGACACCGATGACTTTGTAAGGGGATACCGATGGCTTTGTAAGGAGATACCGGTGGCTTTGTAAGGAGATACCGGTGGCTTTGTAAGGGAATATCGATTTTGTAAGGGGATACTGATGGCTTTGTAAGGGGACACCGATGGCTTTGTAAAGGGACACCGATGGCTTTGTAAGGGGATACTGATGGCTTTGTAAGGGGATACCGATGGCTTTGTAAGGGGATACCGATGGCTTTGTAAGGGGATACCGATTGCTTTGTAAGGGGATACCGATAGCTGCCCAGAATATCTTCTCCCCCTTTCGTAGATTGGATCATTGTGACTGACCATTTAGACCTCTGTGTGTAAAAAAGTGCTGTTCACGGATAAGACAATTCAACAGCCTTATAAACTAAAAATGGGTTAAAGCCATTTAACCCATTTTTTTTCCTCGGGTGAAGGTGGCGCAGTCGGTAGTGTGTCAGGCTTGTAATCTACAGTTCCCAGGTTCGAGACCTAACTATTTCTTTGCATAACCCCCACAGTATTTATCTGTGGTAATCCCCATCCTGCTTACGGTCAGAAAGGTGACACCGAAGGGCTTGGAACAGGCCACCTTCCGTCTCATGAGACGTAAAGCCGTGGCCCCGTGTACAAAAGAACCTCGCCTTGTACATGTTAAAGAACACTCTGGATATGCTTGACTGGGAAGCTTCCATCTGTCTCCAGTGGATCCCCTTTCTCGAATCTTATCTGTGTCTTTGGGTTCCTTGTGACTTTTGATCTATTGCATTGAACAAAGTGCCGCTCAGAGGTAAAACAACCCAACAACCTTATAATATGGCTATTAAATTCGTCTTTTAAAAAAGATTGCTACTGAGTAGTAAATCAGCCTCACTTTGGGTCAATTCTAGAGACATCACAAAACGGATCATATTCAGTCGCTAAAAAAAGTATCCGAACGCTATGGTTGATTACAGAATTCAGAAAAAATATCTGGCAACGATTTATTTAGAAATTAGAGATCTGGCAACCTTCGTGTCACGTGATTACAGAATTCAGGAAAAATATCTGGAGCGTGTACAGCAACTGTACACGCTCCAGTTACCGTTCACAGCAAACTGGAGCGTATGCAGTTATTGTACACGCTCCAGTTTGCTGTGAACGGTAACTGCACACGCTCAATATTTCCGTGAGTGAGCCCACACGATCTAGTATCAAAATAATATGACCACCTACAGTCGCTCAAAAAAGTATCCGAACGCTGTGGTTGATTACAGAATTCAGAAAAAAATATCTGGCAACAATTTTTTTTAGAAATCGGTGATCTGGCAACCTTCGTGTCACGTGACACGAAGTTGCCAGATCACTGATTTCTAAAAAGATCTTTGACAGATATTTTTTCTGAATTCTGTAATCAACCACGGTGTTCGGATACTTTTTTGAGCGACTGTACTGATACTTGCGTTCAATAGATCAATATGAGTTTAAAATTCAATATACATGTAAATGTGAAGAAATTACCGGTTAATAAACTTTCATTTTCATTTTCAGCAAATTACAACGAAACGATACTAAATAAATATAAAATTTAAATTTTACAAGAAAAGAATATAAATGTATATATGTTATATATTGATGTTAAAATATTTTTATATTTGTTAAAGTCGACAACAATGCTTTTTTTTTAAAGAGGGGCTATTAATTTTGCCACTGAAGTTTCAAAAAACTTTTGCCTCCAAAATTCTCGACGTTGCAAAAGTTCGACAGGTGTCCCATCACACCCGACGTGGTATTAACGCCATCCCTGCTTCTGTCCATCCTTCCTCTTCCACCTCCTCCTCAGCATCCCTTGCTTCCATCCACAGCTGCTGGCTGCTGCCACCGAATCTGCAGCTGATGTTTGATGTTGTTATTGCTAGAGGCAGGCTGGGGGGTGATGCCCACACGCGCGGGGTACTGGCTCTCTCTCTCTCTGCATCTTTATTCTCTTCCTCCTCATCCTCCTCGAGAGAGTCTCTCTCTCCATCGCGTACATGTGAGCGCGCACCCGTCTCTTTCCTCCCGTCTCCCCGGTGACGGCGAAAGGATGAAGCTTGAGCAGTGATCCCCAGGAGTGTGGGGAGCCAAGTGGACCGACACCCTGTATTCACATTTGACTTGCTAGCAGAGCGTCAAGAACAGGCAGAGCAGGATAAGGAAAGAAAAAGAAAGAGAGGGAAAAAAAAGAGTTCTTCTACTCCAATATAGTTTCGCGAGCGATAGAGTTCGCCTGTCTGTCTCTTGGCATCGCTGACCCGGCCCCCAGTCGATAGCACAGCAGGTGCCTCAGTTGTCCGCTTGTTGGAAAAGAAGGGCAGCCACTGTGTGCGCGTGTCTGTCTGTGTCTCCTCTCTTTCTCCATCCCCTCGCAGCTTCTCCGGACGTCCCCTACCGCTGCTCGCGGCCTGACACCGCCAGATGGCCGTGTCAGCACCAATACCCTTGCCAATCAGAGGTGAATGACAGCTCGGCAGCAGGTCGATGAGGGCTCGGCCAGCGGTGATTCTATCGCCTAGCGCGTGTGGCCCAGACTCGGTCACCGGCCAGCGCTCTCACTCTTTCTGATCGCTTTACACTTTATTTCTCTCTCTGCTACTCTATCTGAATATAAAGATAGATGCATTCTCGATGGAATTTAGACACTACTCAATGGAAAGATAACTTCGAAGCTATGTAACTTATAAAATATTGTTTTTTTAATGAAAAAACGTGATTCGACAAAGGTTGAATCAAATCTCTCTGAATCACGATTTTCAAAACTAATCGCTCACTATTTAAAGAGTCATTGACGTTCCAACATTTAACTAACCGTTTCAAATTTAGAATGTATCTGAAAAGCTAATTAAAACTTAAATAATAAGTCTCTTATTAAGTTTTATTATAAAACTGTAATTTATCCCATACTTGTTGTCCAGTTTTGGTGGGGGGTGGGGGGCGGGGGTGGCTCAGTGGTAGCGCGCCAGGCTCGTAATCTGTAGTTCCCAGGTTCGAGTCCCAGCTGGGTCAGCGTTGAGATTTATCTCCGCAAAATTCCCCGCCCTGCCCACGGTCAGTAGGGGACACCGATGGGCTTGGAAAGGCCGCCGTCCATCGGATGGGACGTTAAGCCGTGGCCCCGTGTGCGGGAGAGCCATACTCTGTGCACGTTAAAGAACACGCTGGATGGCCTTGACGGGAGGCTACCATCTGTCTCCCAACAGCTGATCCAGTGGGTCCCCTCCCCCAACCTTCTCTGAGCTTTTGGGGTCATTGTGACCTAGCCATTTAGCCCATGGTGTGCAAAAAGGTACCGCTCAGAGGTAAAACAACCCATCGCTGAAGTTATTCTAATTTTTAAGCTTTTTTTTTACAGTTGCCTTAACATTGTGAAATCTGAGCAGCCAGCCGAAAAATTTGCAATGCTCAGTGCACCTATCTCTGATGATTCTGAATGCGTAAGTAAATCCTTATTGTTTTTCTTCCTTTTATTTCAGTTTTTACTTCTGTGTTTATGCAACATACAGAGCCGGTCGGACAGAATTAAAGAAACAACCACTCAGAGGTAAAACCAGACGGCATATGCTTTCCAAAGCGGTTGAGTTGGGTTGTTTTTACCTCTGAGCTGCACTTTTTTGCACACCATGGGCTAAATGGCCAGGTCACATGGACCCCGAAGGCTCAGAGAAGGTTTGGGGAGGGGACCCACTGGAACAGCTGTTGGAAGACAGATGGTAGCCTCCCGTCAAGGCCATCCAGCGTGTTCTTTAACGTGCACAGGGTATGGCTCTCTCGCTCACGGGTCCACGGCTTAACGTCCCATCCGACGGACGGCGGCCTTTCCAAGCCCATCGGTGTCCCCTACTGACCGTGGGCAGGGCGGGGAATTTTGCGGAGATAAATCTCAACGCTGATCTAGCTGGGACTCGAACCTGGGAACTACAGATTACGAGCCTGGCGCGCTACCGACTGAGCCACCCCCGCCCACATTCCAAAGCGGCTTTTGGGGCGGTGCAACCTTAAGGGCGGTTAGTTGTTTTAGCCCTGAGCGGCACTTTTTTTCGGGTCACAAATGGCCACGTTAAAAGATTGGGGAGAAGAAAACCCAGTGGAACAGCTGTTAGAAGACAGCTGGAAGCCTCACGTCATCACGCCATCCAGCATGTTCTTTAACGTGCACATGGTATGGCTTTCCCTCACACAGAACCACGGCTTTACGTCCCGTCCGACGGACGGCGACCTTTTCAAGTCCATCGCTGTCCTCTGCTGACCGAAGGAGGGCGGGTTCTGAGTAGATAAATTCAAACGCTGCCACAGGTGTTACTTGAACCTGGGAACTGCAGATTACGAGCCTGGCGCGCTACCGATTGAGCCCTCTATTGTTCTTACACAGTTAATATGAACCGAGCACATGATTTCGTCATGAGCAATGTGTTTTTCTTTTACTTATTACTTTTTAGGAAACATTTAAAATAGCAGACACTTTATTTTAATTTTCTTTGATTTATCTATTCTATTTTTTTACGTAAATCAGCTCTGGATATAAGTTTCGAATCTTTTTTTTTTGTTTCAATCTTTATGCTTCGTATTATTTGAAAGCGCGTTGAAAATCGACGGGCGTCAGTTTTATTTTTTGTTTAATCTTCCTGTAATCGGAAAGCAAACAATATTCAAAAAAAACCTCAAAGGCAGACTGTGTATTCACAGTTATCTCTATTTCTAATCACGTGGGGCGGGGGTGGCTCAGTCGGTAGCGCGCCAGGCTCGTAATCTGTAGTTCCCAGGTTCGAGTCTCAGCTGGGTCAGCGTTCAGATTTATCTCCGCAAAATTCCCCGCCCTGCCCACGGTCAGTAGGGGATACAGATGGGCTTGGAAAGGCCGCCGTCCGTCGGATGGGACGTTAAGCCGTGGCCCCGTGTGCGGGAGAGCCATACCCTATGCACGTTAAAGAACACGCTGGATGGCCTTGACAGGAGGCTACCACCTGTCTCCCAACAGCTGTTCCAGTGGATCCCCTCCCCCAACCTTCTCTGAGCCTTCGGGGTCCATGTGACCTGGCCATTTAGCCCATGGTGTGCAAAAAAGTGCCGCTCAGAGGTAAAACAACCCAACTCTAATCTCGTAAATCATCTGTAATCAATTTTAATTTTTTTTGCCTCAGCTGTATGTTTTCTTTTCTCTAACACACAGAGCGGAAATAAAAATAAGCCCAAATGACGAAATATTTAAATTAATTTCATTGTTATATCAAATTATATAATATACATTGTTTTACACAACATCTGTTTTCTTTTAGAATTTTTGTGATAACTTTAAATGAGTCGAAATTTCAAAACCAAAAAAAATTAGGAGTCAAAATGATCTGCCGTCCCTCTTTCCAAACTTACTAACACAAATGCTGATATATTACTTTTTTACCTTAGGATTGGTGGCTGAAGCTTGATACTCTCAGTGCTCAAGCTTGGTACTCCCAAAGCTTAAGCTTGATATTCCCAAGACTTAAGCTTCATACTCCCAAGGCTGAATCTGGATACTCCCAAGGCTTAAGCTTCATACTCCCAAGGTTGAATCTTGATACTATCAATGCTCAATCTTGATACTCCCCAGGCCTAAGATTCATACTCCTAAAGGCTTAAGCTTCATACTCCCAAGGCTGAATCTTGATACTCTCAATGCTCAATCTTTGATACTCCCAAGGCTGAATCTTTGATACTCCCAAGGCTGAATCTTGATACTCTCAATGCTCAATCTTGATACTGCCAAGGCTTAAGCTTCATACTCCCAAGGCTGAATCTTGATACTCTCAATGCTCAATCTTTGATACTCCCAAGGCTGAATCTTGATACTCTCAATGCTCAATCTTTGATACCCCAAGGCTGAATCTTGATACTACCAAGGCTTAAGCTTCATACTCCTAAGGCTTAAGCTTCATACTCCCAAGGCTGAATCTTGATACTCTCAATGCTCAATCTTTGATACTCCCAAGGCTGAATCTTGATACTCTCAATGCTCAATCTTGATACTGCCAAGGCTTAAGCTTCATACTCCCAAGGCTGAATCTTGATACTCTCAATGCTCAATCTTTGATACTCCCAAGGCTGAATCTTGATACTCTCAATGCTCAATCTTTGATACCCCAAGGCTGAATCTTGATACTACCAAGGCTTAAGCTTCATACTCCTAAGGCTTAAGCTTCATACTCCCAAGGCTGAATCTTGATACTCTCAATGCTCAATCTTTGATACTCCCAAGGCTGAATCTTGATACTCTCAATGCTCAATCTTTGATACTCCCAAGGCTGAATCTTGATACTCTCAATGATCAGTCTTTGATACCCCAAGGCTGAATCTTGATACTCTCAATGCTCAATCTTGATACTACCAAGGCTTAAACTTGATACTCTTAAGGCTTATGCTTATTACTCTAAGGCTCAAGTTTGATACTCCCAAGGCTTAAGCTTCATACTCCTAAGGCTTAAGCTTGATACTCCCAAAGGCTGAATCTTGATACTCTCAATGCTCAATCTTGATACTACCAAGGTTTAAACTTGATACTCTTAAGGCTTATGCTTAATACTCTCAAGGCTCAAGCTTGATACTCCCAAGGCTTAATCTTGATACTATCAATGCTCAGTCTTGATACTCCCACTCCGAATCCTTAACCTGCCATCGGGAAGAAAGGCAACACCGATGAGCTGGGAATAGGTTGCAGTTTGTTACTAAGTGTTAGTTCTGTGTACAGTCGGTCAAAAAAGTATCCGAACGCTATGGTTGTATACAAAATTCAGAAAAAATATCTGGCAACGACTTTTTTAGAAATTAATGATCTGGCAACCTTCGTGTACTGTACACGAAGGTTGCCAGATCACTAATTTCTAAAAAAATCGTTGCCAGTTTTTTTTTCTGAATTTTGTATACAACCATAGCGTTCGGATACTTTTTTGACCGACTGTACGTGAGAGCCATACCATTTGCACGTTAAAGGACACACCGAATGGCCTTGAAGGGAAGCTTCCATCTGTCTCGTATCAGCTTGACAAAGGATTTCCTTCCTGGGACCTTGTAATCTGACAATTTAGCCCGTCGTGTTTTAAAAAAAGTGTCTCTGAGTAGCATAACAACAAGCCAGCCTTCCCATCCCATGTTCGAAGTTTCGAGGTCCTTGTGACCTGAATATTAAATCTGAACGTTAAAAACACATTTAACGACTGACGTGAAATCTAACCAGCCTTAAACAGCTATCCTGTTAATCCCTTGTACAGTCGCTCAAAAAAGTATCCGAACACTACGGTTGATTACAGAATTCAGAAAAAATATCTGGCAACGATTTTTTGCAGTTACTGCACACGCTCCAGTTTGCTGTGAACGGTAACTGGAGCGTGTACAGTTGCTGTACACGCTCCAGATATTTTTCCTGAATTCTGTAATCACGTGACACGGACGTTGCCAGATCACTAATTTCTAAAAAAAAAATCGTTGCCAGATATTTTTTCTGAATTCTGTAATCAACCGTAGTGTTCGGATACTTTTTTGAGCGACTGTACCTACTTCTCTCAGACTTGTGGTACTTGAAATCTGCTTATTTAGCCCATTGTGTGGGAAAAAAAGCACAACACAGAAGTGAAAACAACACAAAACCCAACTCAAACTTGGCAACACAAAACAAACTTAAAAAAAAAACTTCGAAATGCAGTGCATAAGGAAAAAAAAATAAACTAACGTAGTTCTAATACCTATTAATTACCAAGAGCAAACAGACAACTCTTTCCCATAAAAGGAACAAAACACAAAATAAATAAAAAAAAGGGGTGTCTGCAGAGAGTTTGTTGTAATCCCAGCACCCCTGAAGGCTACGGAAACCATCGAAGCTGAAGGTTGTCGATCTGCCTCTTAGAGGAAGCCTTCCTTCCTGTCTGATAGAGAATTTATGTGCCCCTAGTGAGTTGCCACCGCCTTGCTCCTTGCAAAGGGCAAAGTGTCAAAGTGTCTGCTGCTGCTCACGCAAGCCAACACGTTCCCTGGTCTCCGTGTCCGCCGCTGATTGGGCCAATTTAGGCCACGTTAATAGCCCTGGGCCTGGGGATCCCGCCAACCTGTTAGTCGGCCAACAGTGATGAGCTAGGACGCGCAGGAGTCCGCACGCTCTCTCGTCCCACGAGCCGACCCTCGAAGAGGCTGGCGGAAAGATCGGATTGGCTGAAGCTCCTGGCTCTCGTGCTCCCAACTCGCGCAATGGTAGAGAACGGAAACTTTTTTTTTTTTTTTTTGCATGCTAATTAATGTGATTCGTGCCTCTTTAGAAAATACTGCGCATTGATTTGTTGTTGTTGTTGTTGTTTTTTTATCCTAAAGTGAACGCTAACAATTATTCTGAAAAATAGATAAATAAAAGGAATGGCCCGAAAATCTGTGGAAATTATGTAAGGAAGACAATTTCCTCCTTGGGTCTATTAATTGATTAGAGTCTTATTAAAATCCTGAAGTAGTGAGGAAAAAGTTGCTGAGAGTTAAATTAGCCGATTGTTTAAGAGTTGCATTAGAGCAGTGTCTGGCAAACTTTTTTACTCTGCGGCACACTGAATCTAATTTTTTTTCCGCGGCACACCTAAAAAGAATAAAAGCAAACTCTATATAATCGTCATTATATTTGCGCTTTGTTGAAGACATCAGCCTGGTTTTACTTGAAGATTTGCTCTCGTTCTTTAATTCATAACTCGGTGTTTGTTTTAAATATTTGTCCATTCTATGGCTTGAAATAATCAAAAATTAATACCAAAATTTGGAAAAGCTTGATAAATACTTACAAAATCCCAGTTGATAAAATCTGAAAGATTTTTATTAAAGCACGTCGATAACACAAGTCAAGTCAAAATGAAATCTTTCGAATATCTACTGTCACTTTGAAAATCTCTCGCGGCACACAGTTTGCGAGACACTGCATTAGAGGGAAAAGAAACCACTTTGAACGATAACTTTTCTTCTGAAATTTTGGGGCGATTAGAATTTAAGTAAATTAGATGTTACTAAAAATGATATATATATATTAATTTTCACATATTTGGCGAAAATAATTTAAGCACATTTTACTAGGTGCTTGGTTTTTTTCGGTTCTAGGTATTACAGAAAACTAGAGAACTATGAGTGAAAAAAAAACGCATTTTTCCCGAAAAAAGAAAATAGTTTTAGAGTTTAATTTCAATTAAGGCTAGCACTTGCTTTTGTGGAAAACATAGTACTAAGAAACTGCGATAAAAACACAGCCAGAATAAAAATTATGATTCCATTTGGAAACAGTGAAACTGCAGAATTAAGACGAACATTTCTCTTTTATTATATCATAACTCTTCCGAATATGCTCTTTGTGAGGATGGGATGGGTTACCTGTGAGTGGCACTTTTTTGCACACCATGGGCTAAATAGCCAGGTCACAAGAGCCCCGAAGGCTCAGAGAAGGTTGGGTGAGGGGATCCAGTGGAACAGCTGTTAGGAGACAGATGGCAGCCTTCCGTCAAGGCCATCCAGTGTGTTCTTTAACGTGCACAGGGTATGGCTCTCCCGCACAAGGGGCCACGACTCAATGTCCCATCCGACGGACGGCTGTCTTTCCAAGCCCATCGGTGTCCCCTACTGACCGTGGGCAGGGCGGGGAATTTTGCGGAGATAAATCTCAACGCTGACCCAGTTGGGACTCGAACTTGGGAACTACAGATTACGAGCCTGGCGCGCTACCGACTGAGCCACCCCCGCCCCTCGTGAGAATGGGAGAGAGAACGAAATGCCAATAGGTTGCCGTCCGTTTGACAAGACATTAACCGTGGTCCTTAATAGGAAGGTTAAATAGCACACTGGAATATTAGAGGTGTCCTCAACCTGACTCCAAAAAGATAACCATTGGCTCCTCTTCCCCAGTTTTGAGATTTTGGGATCCTTAGGCATCCCTTTAATCACATTGTGCGCCCAAAAAGGTCACTCAGATATAAAACAACCCTGCAAGAATATCTAGGAGCAGGGATGGCTCAATCGATAGCGCGTCAGGTTCGTAATCTGCAGTTTTCAAATTCGAGCCCCAAACTTTGCCAGCGTCGAGATTTATCTCCCCTAACCCCCACACTGCCCTCGATGAGAAAGGGGACACCGATAGGCTTAGAAAGGGCGCCGGCTGCCCTCGATGAGAAAGGGGACACCGATAGGCTTAGAAAGGGCGCCGTCCGTCGGATGGGGCGTTAAACCGTGATCCCATGCAGTGGCGGATCATCGCACAGGCAAAAGAAACGAGCGCTTGGGACCTAGGTATCGCAAGGGCCTAAAAGAACCAAAAAAAAAAAGAAAACTAGATTTTTTAAAGTTTTACCTTTTGTTAATTGATAAAAAATATAAAATAATAATAACGATAATAAAGTTTTTTTCTTTAATTCATGCATTTTTAGTTTAACATCCTTAAAAAATATTAATTTTTTAGAAGGGAGCCTCAAGATTAGGTTGCGCTTGGAACTTTAAATTTTTAATCCGTTCCTGGTCCCATGTACAGTCGCTCAAAAAAGTATCCGAACACTAGGGTTGATTACAAAATTCAGAAAGAATATCTGGCAACGATTTTTTTAGAAATTAGTGATCTGGCAACCTTCGTGTCACGTGATTACAGAATTCAGGGAAAATATCTGGAACGTGTACAGCAACTGTACACGCTCCAGTTTGCTGTGACGGTAACTGCACACGCTCAATATTTCCGTGAGTGACCCCACACGATCCAGGTCTTTGTGAGCTCACACGATCCAATGTGCTGTGAACATTAACCGCAACCGCTCCAGTTTGCTGTGAACAGTAACTGCACACGCTCCATATTCATTGCATTATATATTCATACGCATTATATATATTAAAAAGTATCCGAACACTATGATTGATTACAGAATTCAGAAAAAATATCTGGAAACGATTTTGTTAGAAATTAGTGATCTGGCAACCTTCGTGTCACGTGACACGAAGGTTGCCAGATCACTAATTTCTAAAAAAAAAATCGTTGCCAGATATTTTTTCTGAGTTTTGTAATCAACTCTAGTGTTCGGATACTTTTTTGAGCGAGTGTACACGAGTGCCAAGTCCTGCACACATTAAAGAGCCCGCCTGCTGTCTTTACGATAGGCCACCGTATGTCCAGTGGTTTCATTCCCCCTACCTTCTCTGAGCCTTTAGTGTCCTTGTGACCTGGCCATTCAACTTTTTTTGAGCGCACAAACACGCCGCTTAGAGGTAAGTCAACCCCTAAAGAATATCTCTCACACTTACTTTCTTCTTCTATATTTTAGTTACATTGAAAAGAAAAGTTCTCTTTAATTTCTATTACTCTTCGACAGTCTTATTGCGATTCACGAATCCAGTCTCAATCAGATAGGGGCGGGGGTGGCTCAGTCGGTAGCGCGCCAGGCTCGTAATCTGTAGTTCCCAGGTTCGAGTCCCAGCTGGGTCAGCGTTGAGATTTATCTCCGCAAAATTTCCCCGCCCTGCCCACGGTCAGTAGGGGACACCGATGGGCTTGGAAAGGCCGCCGTCCATCGGATGGGACGTTAAGCCGTGGCCCCGTGTGCGGGAGAGCCATAACCTGTGCACGTTAAAGAACACGCTGGATGGCCTTGACGGGAGGCTACCATCTGTCTCCCAACAGCTGTTCCAGTGGGTCCCCTCCCCCAACCTTCTCTGAGCCTTCGGGGTCCATGTGACCTGGCCATTTAGCCCATAGTGTGCAAAAAAGTGCCGTTCAGAGGTAAAACAACCCAACGTTAAAGAACACGCTGGATGGCCTTGACGGGAGGCTACCATCTGTCTCCCAACAGCTGTTCCAGTGGGTCCCCTCCCCCAACCTTCTCTGAGCCTTCGGGGTCCATGTGACCTGGCCATTTAGCCCATGGTGTGCAAAAAAGTGCCGTTCAGAGGTAAAACAACACAACGTTAAAGAACACGCTGGATGGCCTTGACGGGAGGCTACCATCTGTCTCCCAACAGCTGTTCCAGTGGGTCCCCTCCCCCAACCTTCTCTGAGCCTTCGGGGTCCATGTGACCTGGCCATTTAGCCCATGGTGTGCAAAAAAGTGCCGCTCAGAGGTAAAACAACCCAACGTTAAAGAACACGCTGGATGGCCTTGACGGGAGGCTACCATCTGTCTCCCAACAGCTGTTCCAGTGGGTCCCCTCCCCCAACCTTCTCTGAGCCTTCGGGGTCCATGTGACCTGGCCATTTAGCCCATGGTGTGCAAAAAAGTGCCGTTCAGAGGTAAAACAACCCAACGTTAAAGAACACGCTGGATGGCCTTGACGGGAGGCTACCATCTGTCTCCCAACAGCTGTTCCAGTGGGTCCCCTCCCCCAACCTTCTCTGAGCCTTCGGGGTCCATGTGACCTGGCCATTTAGCCCATGGTGTGCAAAAAAGTGCCGCTCAGAGGTAAAACAACCCAACGTTAAAGAACACGCTGGATGGCCTTGACGGGAGGCTACCATCTGTCTCCCAACAGCTGTTCCAGTGGGTCCCCTCCCCCAACCTTCTCTGAGCCTTCGGGGTCCATGTGACCTGGCCATTTAGCCCATGGTGTGCAAAAAAGTGCCGCTCAGAGGTAAAACAACCCAACGTTAAAGAACACGCTGGATGGCCTTGACGGGAGGCTACCATCTGTCTCCCAACAGCTGTTCCAGTGGGTCCCCTCCCCCAACCTTCTCTGAGCCTTCGGGGTCCATGTGACCTGGCCATTTAGCCCATGGTGTGCAAAAAAGTGCCGTTCAGAGGTAAAACAACCCAACGTTAAAGAACACGCTGGATGGCCTTGACGGGAGGCTACCATCTGTCTCCCAACAGCTGTTCCAGTGGGTCCCCTCCCCAAACCTTCTCTGAGCCTTCGGGGTCCATGTGACCTGGCCATTTAGCCCATGGTGTGCAAAAAAGTGCCGCTCAGAGGTAAAACAACCCAACGTTAAAGAACACGCTGGATGGCCTTGACGGGAGGCTACCATCTGTCTCCCAACAGCTGTTCCAGTGGGTCCCCTCCCCCAACCTTCTCTGAGCCTTCGGGGTCCATGTGACCTGGCCATTTAGCCCATGGTGTGCAAAAAAGTGCCGCTCAGAGGTAAAACAACCCAACGTTAAAGAACACGCTGGATGGCCTTGACGGGAGGCTACCATCTGTCTCCCAACAGCTGTTCCAGTGGGTCCCCTCCCCCAACCTTCTCTGAGCCTTCGGGGTCCATGTGACCTGGCCATTTAGCCCATGGTGTGCAAAAAAGTGCCGCTCAGAGGTAAAACAACCCAACGTTAAAGAACACGCTGGATGGCCTTGACGGGAGGCTACCATCTGTCTCCCAACAGCTGTTCCAGTGGGTCCCCTCCCCCAACCTTCTCTGAGCCTTCGGGGTCCATGTGACCTGGCCATTTAGCCCATGGTGTGCAAAAAAGTGCCGTTCAGAGGTAAAACAACCCAACGTTAAAGAACACGCTGGATGGCCTTGACGGGAGGCTACCATCTGTCTCCCAACAGCTGTTCCAGTGGGTCCCCTCCCCCAACCTTCTCTGAGCCTTCGGGGTCCATGTGACCTGGCCATTTAGCCCATGGTGTGCAAAAAAGTGCCGTTCAGAGGAATAACATCCCAACGTTAAAGAACACGCTGGATGGCCTTGACGGGAGGCTACCATCTGTCTCCCAACAGCTGTTCCAGTGGGTCCCCTCCCCCAACCTTCTCTGAGCCTTCGGGGTCCATGTGACCTGGCCATTTAGCCCATGGTGTGCAAAAAAGTGCCGCTCAGAGGTAAAACAACCCAACGTTAAAGAACACGCTGGATGGCCTTGACGGGAGGCTACCATCTGTCTCTCAACAGCTGTTCCAGTGGGTCCCCTCCCCCAACCTTCTCTGAGCCTTCGGGGTCCATGTGACCTGGCCATTTAGCCCATGGTGTGCAAAAAAGTGCCGTTCAGAGGTAAAACAACCCAACGTTAAAGAACACGCTGGATGGCCTTGACGGGAGGCTACCATCTGTCTCTCAACAGCTGTTCCAGTGGGTCCCCTCCCCCAACCTTCTCTGAGCCTTCGGGGTCCATGTGACCTGGCCATTTAGCCCATGGTGTGCAAAAAAGTGCCGCTCAGAGGTAAAACAATCCAATTCAATACTCAATCAGAGAGTGCCGAGGATGGTGGAATGAAATTTGGCAAACTTCTTAAACGATAAGAAAATGTAGTAATTGGGATTTTCGAGCAACGGATTTGTATTCAGTCAGACATATTTCTGCACAACAGCGAAGTCAAATTTCAGATTTCGTTAAAAAAAATGGAAGGGGCTACGGTTTAAGTCACGGAGTAAAATATTATGACTTATTCGGAAACGAAAAAAAAATTAAACAAAGCAAATTATCATAGGCAACCGGACAGGTGTGACTCTTCCAAAACATTTAAGGAAAGAGAAGACTGGATTTAACTGGATTAAACCAGAATGATGATCCAATACATTTTTTTTCCATACATTTCTCTCACCAAATCACATTTCTCTCACCATTGTCCAATATATAATTTTTATTCCCCATCATAATTAATTTATTATTTTTCCGTCTCTTTTACTCTGATTATTAAAATTTTCCAAACGAATAGTAAGATCCGGTGTCTTCCCCCCCCCCCACCCCCCGTTAATACACACCAACTGGCCTCAAGGATCTTTTCCTTTTCGTTCCCGCCTTGCATCTGGGCTATCCCTGATTGTCAATAATAGATCTCCATAAAAATCAAACCAACCCATGAAACTTTTAAACTGCCACAAGATTTCAAAGTTAATTAACTTCCTGCATTGCACAATATTTCGTAATTTAAAAAAATTAATGAATTTATTATTAGCTACTCTCATTAGGTAAACATGTGTCGATATTTTTTTTACGTACAATCGTTCAAAAAAGCATCCGAACACTATGGTTGATTACAGAATTGAGAAAAAAAATCTGGCAACGATTTTTTTTAGAAATTAGTGATCTGGCAACCTTCGTGTCACGTGACACGAAGGTTGCCAGATCACTAATTTCTAAAAAAAAATCACTGCCAGATATTTTTTCTGAATTCTGTAATCAACTATAGTGTTCGGATACTTTTTTTGAGCGACTGTAGGTGGTCATATTATTTTGATACTAGATCGTGTGGGCTCACTCACGGAAATATTGAGCGTGTGCAGTTACCGTTCACAGCAAACTGGATCGTGTGCAGTAACTGCACACGCTCCTGTTTGCTGTGAACGGTAACTGGAGCGTGTACAGTTGCTGTACACGCTTTAGATATTTTTTCTGAATTCTGTAATCAACCATAGTGTTCGGATACTTTTTTGAGCGACTGTACCACTAGATACAAAAAAAATTACGCGTGAAGCTTCCCTGCAGAATACACGATATTGCAGGGACAGCACACATCAGGGGCAGCGTGTTGAGCAATGCGATATTTTAAATAGAAAAGGTATAGAACAGGCGTGTCCAAACTTTTAACTTCCCTGGGCCACATTGAGTGAATATTTGACTTCCCTGGGCCACACTAAGTGAAGATGAAGCGTTTTGGGCCGCACATAAAATATAAAATATAGTTAATGAATATGAATAATAAAACTTCATTTATTTTCTTATGTTTTCTATTATAAAATAAAAAAGGGCAATATAAAACTAGTGGGATATCAAAAACTCGCTGAAAATTCAGCGAGAGGAAAGCCAACGGGTCGGATCGATTTGGCGAACTTTCGCGAACGTTCGATGGCCCTTTTTTCTGTGAAGGGCTCCCTTGGCCAAAAGGATTAGGAAATCAAAATACAATGCAATATACTGCATACAAATATTGTAATTCTTCAAAAAATTCGCCGTCGAGTAGATACACACATAATTCGAAACATAAATTCTCATGGCATACTAAGATGTTTTTATTTAAATTTTTATTTCAAAATAAATGTCAACGAATCGATTATATATGAAAAATATTGCAAACATTTATTTGTTTAATAAAAATGTGTAAATTTAAATATTTTCATAATTTGCGTTTGGGCCGCATTTTAAAGGCTTTTGGGCCGCATGCGGCCCACGGGTCGCACTTTAGACAAGCATGGTATAGAATGTCAGAATATAGTTTGATTGCGATCGATTAAAGACGGCATTCAAAACTTTTTTAGAGTTCACAATTCAAATTTTAAAAGTTCTAATTCCTGGTGACCATTATAGCTTCAGAAGCTCATCGATTAATCATTAAAAAACTTGTTGAAGAAGGCAAGTTTTATTATTTTATCACAGAAAAAAAAATATATGTAAGGAGCATGATATAATAATTTTAATGATGCATAAAGAGCCAAATTTGTATATCGATATTTCACCTCCCATAATTCTTGATATATCGAAAAAATATTGTTGAAAAAAATCGATGATGAGATTGCTTTGATTGATATTTTTGATTTATCTCCCAATTTTTGAGTAAAATGATTATTCAAGAAGTTACTGTGTCGTAAAAAATGACTCTCTGTTGACCCTTTTGCTATAACATGAATCTGTTCTTAATAAAATCGTTACGGAGGGTTCAAATTTTCGCTTAATCCGAGTTACGAATCAGTGGATGTTTTCATCAGCAGCAGAGTTGAAAACGGTGCTGCTGATGATGATAGGGGGAGATGGACTAGTGATGAGGACAATTATAATAACAGCAACGGCAATAACAGAAACAACAACAACACTTGATACAAAAATAAAATGACAATAACACACACAGACGAAGACCAACATTAGTTAAAAAAAAGCTTAACTAAAACATACACTTCGAAGATAATTATTCAAATATTATTTACTGCGAGACGTTTAATTGCAATACCGTAACAATCCACAATATCCTTCATTGCAAAATATTAATTCATATCTAAATGCTAAATTTAAGAATCGAGATATTCTATTTCTTTATTTTTTAAATATGAACATAATAAATTCCATGCATCTTTTTTTTTCTCAAAATAAAACTTGTCACCCTAGGCTGCAGCTTACGGGGCGGGGGTGCCTCAGTCGGTAGCGCGCCAGGCTCGTAATCTGTAGTTCCCAGGTTCGAGTCCCAGCTGGGACAGCGTTGAGATTTACCTCCGCAAAATTCCCCACCCTGCCCACGGTCAGTAGGGGACACCAATGGGCTTGAAAGGGCCGCCGTCCGTCGGATAGAATGTTAAGCAGTGGCCCCGTGTACGGGAGCTATACCCTGTGCACGTTAAAGAACACGCTGGATGGCCTTGACGGGAGGCTACCATCTGTCTCCTAACAGCTGTTCCAGTGGGTCCCCTCCCCCAACCTTCTCTGGGCCTTCGGGGTCCATGTGACCTGGCCATTTAGCCCATGGTGTGCAAAAAAGTGCCGCTCAGAGGTAAAACAACCCAACGTTAAAGAACACGCTGGATGGCCTTGACGGGAGGCTTACCATCTGTCTTCAAACAGCTATTCCAGTGGTCCCCTCCCTCAACCTTCTCTGAGCCTTCGGGGTCCATGTGACCTGGCCATTTAGCCCATGGTGTGCAAAAAAGTGCCGCTCAGAGGTAAAACAACCCAACCCAACTGCAGCTTACTTATTGTCTTGAGTCGGATTGGCAAAAAGAAAATCTTCAAAATAACAAAACACTATCTGAAAACTTTAACATTTATTTCTTAAATTGAAATTCATTAATTCAAAAACCAGTTTTAAACTTATATATTTCCACATTCAGAATAAACGGAGAAGAGCTACATTCAACATTCCTCCCAATATTGACACACTTTTGAAGAATATTCGTTCTCTAATTTCACTTTAATTTCACGCTACAATATCTCATCGTAAATGAAATTGATTTATAGCAATATACGTTGCACAAATCACTTAATTTGAACTTGTTTAGAATTTCGTCGAATGTTTAGCGTGCTGTGTTACTGTGCAAAGGGACCTGGGTTCCAACCTCACATAATACATGGATGTTTCTTTCATGAGGTTGTCTTTCTACTGAAGTCTCGCCGTCTTCGCAGATTTCTTCTCTATTGCAGAATATAGCGGTAGACTTTTGCCTGTCCTCTTTGGCAGTGGTTCTCAACATTTTATGCTTCACGTTGGGTTGGGTTGTTTTACCTCTGAGCGGCACTTTTTGCACACCATGGGCTAAATAGCCAGGTCACATGGACCCCGAAGCCTCAGAGAAGGTTGGGGGAGGGGACCCACTGGAACAGCTGTTGGGAGACAGATGGTAGCCTCCCGTCAAGGCCATTCAGTGTGTTCTTTAACATTGATTGTTTTACCTCTGAGCGGCACTTTTTTGCACACCATGGGCTAAATGGCCAGGTCACATGGACTCCGAAGGCTCAGAGAAGGTTGGGGGAGGGGATCCACTGGAACAGCTGTTGGGAGACAGATGGTAGCCTCCCGTCAAGGCCATCCAGCGTGTTCTTTAACATTGATTGTTTTACCTCTGAGCGGCACTTTTTTGCACACCGTGGGCTAAATGGCCAGGTCACATGGACCCCGAAGCCTCAGAGAAGGTTGGGGGAGGGGACCCACTGGAACAGCTGTTGGGAGACAGATGATAGCCTCCCGTCAAGGCCATCCAGCGTGTTCTTTAACATTGATTGTTTTACCTCTGAGCGGCACTTTTTTGCACACCATGGGCTAAATAGCCAGGTCACATGGACCCCGAAGGCTCAGAGAAGGTTCTGGGAGGGGACCCACTGGAACAGCTGTTGGGAGACAGATGGTAGCCTCCCGTCAAGGCCATCCAGCGTGTTCTTTAACATTGATTGTTTTACCTCTGAGCGGCACTTTTTTGCACACCATGGGCTAAATAGCCAGGTCACATGGACCCCGAAGCCTCAGAGAAGGTTGGGGGAGGGGACCCACTGGAACAGCTATTGGGAGACAGATGGTAGCCTCCCGTCAAGGCCATCCAGCGTGTTCTTTAACATTGATTGTTTTACCTCTGAGCGGCACTTTTTTGCACACCATGGGCTAAATAGCCAGGTCACATGGACCCCGAAGCCTCAGAGAAGGTTGGGGGAGGGGATCCACTGGAACAGCTGTTGGGAGACAGATGGTAGCCTCCCGTCAAGGCCATCCAGCGTGTTCTTTAACATTGATTGTTTTACCTCTGAGCGGCACTTTTTTGCACACCATGGGCTAAATAGCCAGGTCACATGGACCCCGAAGCCTCAGAGAAGGTTGGGGGAGGGGACCCACTGGAACAGCTGTTGGGAGACAGGTGGTAGCCTCCCGTCAAGGCCATCCAGCGTATTCTTTAACATTGATTGTTTTACCTCTGAGCGGCACTTTTTTGCACACCATGGGCTAAATGGCCAGGTCACATGGACTCCGAAGGCTCAGAGAAGGTTGGGGGAGGGGACCCAGTGGAACAGCTGTTGGGAGACAGATGGTAGCCTCCCGTCAAGGCCATCCAGCGTGTTCTTTAACGTGCACAGGGTATGTGTCTCCCGCACACTGGGCCACGGCTTAACGTCCCATCCGACGGACGGCGGCCTTTCCAAGCCCATCGGTGTCCCCTACTGACCGTGGGCAGGGCGAGGAATTTTGCGGAGATAAATCTCAACGCTGACCCAGCTGGGACTCGAACCTGGGAACTACAGATTACGAGCCTGGCGCGCTACCGACTGAGCCACCCCCGCCCGATATGCTTCACGTACCCCCTGGAAATGTGTATGTATGTAACTGGCATACCCCTTGTATAGATAGATAAAATTATAGTTATAGTATAACCATGGTTATTTTTACTTTGTTACTAGATCTAGCGACTTTTGAGCTCTCGTGGAATACCCCAAAAAATTTCACCGCGTACCCCACGTTGAGAACCCCTACTCTATGGTAAGCAACTTGAGGGATCATTTATTTTTTAG
Source organism: Ryuthela nishihirai (assembly GCA_038380435.1). Classification (NCBI taxonomy): domain Eukaryota; kingdom Metazoa; phylum Arthropoda; class Arachnida; order Araneae; family Heptathelidae; genus Ryuthela; species Ryuthela nishihirai. Next base: position 46,872,352 of record JAWZYU010000024.1, on the reverse strand, counting down.
ATAAGAAATTATTTTCATTAAAATGTTAATATAAAGTTGCTCATTACCTACATTAATAGATAGCTAAAAAACACTCTTTATGAATTATAAATACGCATTTTATTGCATGCCATATTTCGCAAAAAATGCTGACATGCGTATACATGTGTAAGTGTGCTTCTCACAATCATAACTTTTGTAACTAATAAAAATTCTATTCCCCTCCCCGATTCATTTAAAATTTAGCCACCAACAGTTAAAATTATGAAAGTGTGCACTTTTATCACATTAATACGTACGATACCAACATTGTAATTAATACAGATCATTTTTCAAAATAACACTAAAAAGAAACATTGAAGGCGAAACTAAAGATGCTTCATTAAAATAAATCCAGAAAATGAATGTATACATAAGTTTCCCCCGAACTCAACCTCCTGCAAGAAGGCAGAAAAGAGAAAGAGGAACCCCAAGTCCACAAAGATCCTCTAACTCTACCTGAGCCGTGCTGAAGCCCTGGAGAGGAAGAGGAGGAGGAGGACAGCATTCCCATCAGCCATCAGCGTCTGATGGATGACCTACACTCCCAATGTTTGCCTAGTGTCCTGTTGTTGGGTGAATAATGCATGGGCCAGGGACACTCACACACACAAATTACAGGGCTCTTCACTCAGAGCCTGTCAACACTGCTACAAGCGTCCATTACGGACCATTCACTTACACGTGATCGTTTCTAACCCCCCCTTCCCCCGTCTTCTGATCCTACCTATCACCCCCTCCTTCCCAAATCACTACAACTTTACCCTCAACTTATTCTAAAGCCTTTCAGGTTTTTTTGTTGATAAGCTGCTATTTTTGAGGGGCTTTTTAAATCTACTAGTTAGTGTGTTTGGTTTCGGATCAAAGACATTTGGGTTCGAGACCTGGATTAGGCATGGATTTTTTTAGATATTTCTTATGATGTCTCGTCTACTTCACATATTTTCTCTATTGTCGTATTAAATTAATAGGTACCTGTCGCACCTTTGTTGCACGTAACTGATAGAGGGGTAATTTATTTTTACAGAAATTCCAAATAGATAATAGTAATGAGAAAAAAAAAGTTAAAAGCAGATATTTTGAAGTTTTGTTACATGTCCTGGTAGTGTGGTTGTCACAGCTGACAAAGTAAGAAAATCTGATATGAGACTAGGTTTGATAAATTGAGAATTCTCTGTTGTACACTCTCATATTTCTTAAAGCATTAAAGGAGTATCGAATATTAAATATTTCGAAGTGTGTTCTTTATCTGAGCAGTGTACATATCCCCTAACATCTGATAGGGAAATTAAACTGATGTGTTATTGTCAGCTTTCGATGTTGCACAATGGGGCGGGGGGTGGCTCAGTCGGTAGCGCGCCAGGCTCGTAATCTGTAGTTCCCAGGTTCGAGTCCCAGCTGGGTCAGCGTTGAGATTTTTCTCCGCAAAATTCCCCGCCCTGCCCACGGTCAGTAGGGGACACCGATGGGCTTGGAAAGGCCGCCGTCCATCGGATGGGACGTTAAGCCGTGGCCCCGTATGCGAGAGAGCCATACCCTGTGCACGTTAAAGAACACGCTGGATGGCCTTGACGGGAGGCTACCATCTGTCTCCCAACAGCTGTTCCAGTGGGTCCCCTCCCCCAACCTTCTCTGAGCTTTCGGGGTCCATGTGATCTGGCCATTTAGTCCAAAAAAAGTGCCGTTCAGAGGTAAAACAACACAATGTTAAAGAACACGCTGGATGGCCTTGATGGGAGGCTACCATCTGTCTCCCAACAGCTGTTCCAGTGGGTCCCCTCTCCCAACCTTCTCTGAGCCTTCGGGGTCCATGTGACCTGGCCATTTAGCCCATGGTGTGCGAAAAAGTGCCGCTCAGAGGTAAAACAACCCAACCCAACACAAAGTGGGCTAAATGGTCAAGTTACAATGTGCCCAGGGATTCAAAATTGGTTGGGGAAAGGGTACAATTATTAAGAGACAGATGAAACCTCTCGTCAAGGTCATCCACCATGTTCTTAAAAGTGTGTAAGTTGTGTCCAGGACCTGATGTGGACAATAGAGCGAAACAGAGGCGCAAAAAGTATTAAACCTCTTTACATTTCATGTATTTTTCAAGGCATTATGTTAAACACCCGTGAAACGCAGGAGAAAATATTATACTGCATTGAAAATTCAGTCTCTTTCCAACCCACCAGCCACTCTTTATTTTTTATAGATCCGGGCCTGGCTCACTGCATGCACACTGGGCCATGGTTTAAGATTCCACTCGATGGACGTTTGAGGCAATGTACAGTCGCTGAAAAAAGTATCCGAACACTATGATTTGATCACAGAATTCAGAAAAAATATCTGGCAACGATTTTTTTTAGAAATTAGCGATCTGGCAACCTTCGTGTCACGTGATTACAGAATTCAGAAAAAATATCTGGCAATGATTTTTTTAGAAATTAGTGATATGGCAACCTTCGTGTCACGTGATTACAGAATTCAGGAAAAATATCTGGAGCGTGTAGAGCAACTGTACACGCTCCAGTTACCGCTCACAGCAAACTGGAGCGTGTGCAGTAACTGCAAACGCTCCAGTTTGCTGTGAACGGTAACTGCACACGCTCAATATTTCCGTGAGTGAGCCCACACGATCTAGTATCAAAATAATATGACCACCTACAGTCGCTCAAAAAAGTATCCGAACACTGTGGTTGATTACAGAATTCAGAAAAAATATCTGGCAACGATTTTTTTTAGAAATTGGTGATCTGGCAACCTTCGTGTCACTTCTTTGCACACCATGGGCGAAATGGCCAGGTCACAAGGACCCCGGAAGGCTCAGAGAAGGTTGGGGGAGGGGACCCACTGCAACAGCTGTTGGGAGACAGATGGTAGCCTCCCGTCAAGGCCATCTAGCGTGTTCTTTAAGTTGCACATGGTATGGCTCTCCCGCACACGGAGCCACGGCTTAACGTCCCATCCGATGGACGGCGGGCCTTTTCTAACCCATCGGTGACCCCTACTTACCGTGGGCAGGGCGGGAAATTTTGCGGAGATAAATCTCAACGCTGACCCAGCTGGGACTCGAACCTGGGAACTATAGATTACGAGCCTGGCGCGCACGAGGTTAAGTATTTTAAGTATTAATAAGATTTCAATTAATATATGATCGAAAGCCATTCGTATTATTTAAATAAAATAAAGGAGAAAAATACTTGTGTCTGGTTAACTCTCAAATGCTTCTCCCTTGTGTAATAATAATCACCTGCCTTAGGTACAGAGTTTCCGTGTTGACAATGGTGGACAATTCTCAGCCCCAAAACACACATTTGGAACTAATTTATGACATTCGTACCGATCGGGATGACCCGGCGTTTTGATGGCCCATCCAGTCAGCCATAACGGGAAGTGTAAATCAACGCCTGCAGCCTCAGAAAAACCCTATAAAACGCTTTAAAACCACATAAATTTCGGTGCGTAGAGGGCATCGCAGTTGTCTCTGGCTTCCGGCCGCTTATCACGACACCGATGGATCGACAGCGAGTGGACGGACACGTGGTGGACACAACAGAGAGATGTTGGAGAGTTAACGGAGCTCGTATACACACATATACACACAGAGAGAGTCAACGCACGATTCTACCTACCATGTCGTGAATCACAATAGGGGCTATATGAGGGAGGGAGGGTGAGAGGGGGACGCAGCACTGGGCTCACATTATGTACGGTTGACGGGAGGATTAACCGGGAGACGGGCTTATGGTTCCGGTTATCTCTCGGAGACAGGGGTCCCGCCATGTTGACGTTGACGTTTAAGCTGGCAATGGCTGATATTGAGCCATGGAGGCCGTGCCGATGGGAGTGAGAGCTGGCCGACAACGAGCTCGGAGGTGATCTGAAGTTCCTTTTCTCGTAAAGTCTGTGAAATAGCAATGAGAAAGGAAATGGCGATGCGGAGGTTTTTTCAGGTTATTTTTTTTATCGCTGAGCGTTTCTCACGTACAGTCGCTCAAAAAAGTATTCGAACACTATGGTTGATTACAGAATTCAGAAAAAATATCTGGGAACGATTTTTCTTTAGAAATTAGCGATCTGGCAACCTTCGTGTCACGTGACACGAAGGTTGCCAGCTCACTAAATTCTAAAAAAAATCGTTGCCAGATATTTTTTCTGAATTCTGTAATCAACCATAGTGTTTGGATACTTTTTTTTGAGCGACTGTAGGTGGTCATATTATTTTGATACTAGATCGTGTGGGCTCACTCACGGAAATATTGAGCGTGTGCAGTTACCGTTCACAGCAAACTGGAGCGTGTGCAGTAACTGCACACGCTCCAGTTTGCTGTGAACGGTAACTGAAGCGTGTACAGTTGCTGTACACGCTCCAGATATTTTTCCTGAATTCTGTAATCATGTGACACGAAGGTTGCCAGATCACTAATTTCTAAAAAAAACGTTGCCAGATATTTTTTCTGAATTCTGTAATCAACCATGGTGTTCGGATACTTGTTTGAGCGACTGTACATTACTCGAAACAATTAAGGTTATTTCTTTTTTGATGACGGTGAAGAGAAAAATTCAAAGTTTCCTCAATTTTAAAAATGCTTTTTTTTTTAAATATTATTGCGGATAAGATGAAGATTTCAATCACGTGTGCAGAGTCCTACCGAGTTATCAGAAAAATTCAAGGTTTATTATCAACGGGAAATATGTAGCTCTGTAACTTTTAAAATAAACTTTATTTGGGAAAATGTCTTAAGAGATAATTTAGAGATCCCAGTCAAATTTATCTGATCTCGATTTTCAATTTATTCTTTCGGTATTTAAAGAATTATGAAAGTTTGAATATTTATCAGCAGCTCGGATTAGGCATGGATGTGTGTGTCGTTTTTCTGCTGAGGTCCTGCCATCCTCTCAGATCTCCTACTGTGGCATATAAACTGACAGGCTCCTGTCAGACCTCTGCGGCAAGCAGCTGCTTGAGGGGGTATTTATTTTATTTTATTTAATGCGAGTTCTAAGAAATTTGCGCTAAATTGTAGGAATATTGAAAGGATGGTTCTATTAGTCTTCGTTAATTTTCAGCGAAAACAAAAAATACAGAATGTGACGCCGTGATTTATTTTTGCAACATCCATAACTCTTTCAGTACCGAAAGAATAAGTTTCAGAGATATTCGAATGAGATCTCTCATTTACCTACAGTGACATTGCTCTAGAAAAATCTAATTTTCAAAGTTAGGGGACTTCGAATGTTTCTCTACACAGACAAAATGCATTGATCATATCCTAAAAATTTTGAGTGGTATGTAGATAATATAGAGAGAACTTAATTGAGTTGTTGGGTTGTTTTACCTCCTAGCGGCACTTTTTTGCACACCATGGGCTAAATGGCCAGGTCACAGACCCCAAAGGCTCAGAGAAGGTTGGGGGAGGGGAACCACTGGAACAGCTGTTGGGAGACAGATGATAGCCTCCCGTCAAGGCCATCCAGCGTGTTCTTTAACGGCACAGGATATGGCTCTCCCGCACACGGGCCAACGGCTGAACGTCCCATCCGACGGACGGCGGCCTTTCCATGCCCATCGGTGTCCCCTACTGACCGTGGGCAGGGCGGGGAATTTTGCGGAGATAAATCTCAACGCTGACCCAGCTGGGACTCGAACCTGGGAACTACAGATTACGAGCCTGGCGCGCTACCGATTGAGCCACCCCCGAAAAAAATGGTCACTCTCTGTGTACCACTGTTTCTCCAGCTGCCACTCTCTGTGAGTAGTATGATTTACTTACTTTTTTTTTTACTTTACTTTTTTTTTTTCTGAGTGGTATGTAGGTAATATAGAGAGAACTTAATTGAGCGAACAGGCTTTTATTCGGTAAAACTGATATCGATAATCGGAACCAATATGTTTGTCTCTGTTTCTTTAAGGTCATTACTATTACTGCATACTACCTACTATTATTATACTACTATTACTGCATACTACCTACTATTATTATACTACTATTACTGCATACTACCTACTATTATTATACTACTATTACTGCATACTACCTACTATTATTATACTACTATTACTGCATACTACCTACTATTATTATACTACTATTACTGCATACTACCTACTATTATTATACTACTATTACTGCATACTACCTACTATTATTATACTACTATTACTGCATACTACCTACTATTATTATACTACTATTACTGCATACTACCTACTATTATTATACTACTATTACTGCATACTACCTACTATTATTATACTACTATTACTGCATACTACCTACTATTATTATACTACTATTACTGCATACTACCTACTATTATTATACTACTATTACTGCATACTACCTACTATTATTATACTACTATTACTGCATACTACCTACTATTATTATACTACTATTACTGCATACTACCTACTGCATGAGCTACATTAATCGTGGAAGTTTCTTTGATGAAAAAAAATCAAACAAATTTGTTATAACTGTTAAAAAAAACTCTAAAAATAATTAAGGCTTCTTCATTTTCGGGGGTGATGTCACGTGACACGAAGGTTGCCAGATCACTAATTTCTAAAAAAAATCGTTGCACATATTTTACCTGAATTCTGTAATCAACCATAGTGTTCGGATACTTTTTTGAGCGACTGTAAGTCTTGAAAAATATTTGAGGTCGTAAAATTAATTTTTTTGACCGATACCTTTTAAGACAAATATTTGTAATTTGCTGTACGCTGTGTTGTTGTACAGGTTTTGTATATTTTGAGTTGAAATTCGTATGTAACATTACATATAGTGATATAGCAGTTAGAGTGATTGAATTGCTTTAAATGGGTTAAAGAGTACTTTTTCTGCAATGTGCTTGACCGTATATAGTCTCAACAATAAAGTCCGATAGATCAAACTTGCGACTGCTATATATTACCTATTACGTTCTACGGCATCTATAAATTTCTGTAGAATAACTGACGTTAGATTACTCTTGATGTCTGTCCTATATCTATGGAAAAAAATCAATCGTCTTCAAAACAGGAGCGGTCATAAGTCTCAAGTCTGTAGTGGGCCATTTAGGAAAGCATGTGAAGGATTTTGAAATCCAGAAATGACATTCTGCTTAACTTTACTAATGTGTTATTTAGTAATCGAAATCCTTTTTAGAAGCTTCTTTTGGTCTCTGGGTTATTCAACCTTTCACGGGTTTACCTTCTTTCCTGCTGACAAGCCATAGGTCTGAGTGGCACTTTTTTTACACACCACGGGCTAAATGGCCAGGTCATAAGGACCCTGAAGGCTCAGAGAAGGTTGGGGAAGGGGACCCACTGGAACAGCTGTTGGGAGACAGATGGTTGTCTCCCGTCAAGGTCATCCAGTGTATTCTTTAACGGGCCCAAGGTGTGTCTCTTAGGGGCGGGGGTGGCTCAGTCGGTAGCGCGCCAGGCTCGTAATCTGCAGTTCCCAGGTTCGAGTCCCAGCTGGGTCAGCGTTGAGATTTATCTCCGCAAAATTCCCCGCCCCGCCCATGGTCAGTAGGGGACACCGATGGGCTTGGAAAGGCCACTGTCCGTCGGATGGGACGTTAAGCCGTGGCCGGTGTTTGGGATAGCCATACCCTGTGCACGTTAAAGAACACCCTGGATGGCCTTGACGGGAGACTACCATCTGTCTCCCAACAGCTGTTCCAGTGGGTCCCCTCCCCCAACCTCTGAGTTGTCAACAGTCTTTGCCTCCCTAGAGGGGGACAGGGGATGGCTCAGTCGGTAGCGCACCAGGCTCGTAATCTGCAGTTCCCAGGTTCGAGTCCCAGCTGGGTCAGGTCAGTAGGGGACACCTATGGGCTTTGAAAGGCCACCGTCCGTCGGATGGGACGTTAAGCCGTGGCCGGTGTGTGCGATAGCCATACCCTGTGTACGTTAAAGAACACCCTGGATGGCCTTGACGGGAGGCTACCATCTGTGTCCCAATAGCTGTTCCAGTGGGTTCCCTACCACAACCTTCTCTGAGCCTTCGTGGTCCTTGTGACCTTTCTATTTAGCCCATGGTGTGCAAAAAAGTGCCGCTCAGAGGTAGAACAACCCAAGCATACAATAGAATATCGTGTTCTTTAATGTGCACAGGGTCACGTGACACGAAAGTTGCCAGATCACTAATTTCTAAAAAAATCGTTGCCAGATATTTTTCCTGAATTCTGTAATCAACCATAGTGTTCGGATACTTTTTTGAGCGACTGTACTCTTTCTGTTATCTTCCAAACAAAACATGATCTGCAAACCATTTCGTATTCAACTGAAGCAATTAAAGAGAACAGAAGTCATTACTGTCCAGTATAAAAAGCATCCCAAAAGCCTCGCGGATCCTGAGCTTCTCCTCCCAGTGATGAATGATCGTTGATGTTTAAACGTGATCACACCTAATAGGAAACTTTTTCCTCTTGCCGCGCTTCCACTGATGCTACAGGAGCAACAGTAGATCCCTCAGCATCCTCTCTCTCCCCTCTGCAGCCTCATCCTCCAACGTCACTAACAAAGGGGCCGGTAACTGTACACCCCCTGATAATTGGAGACTGTCTTTTCTTCTAATGGGATGTCTTCGTTCGCTCCGCTTTATCTGTCTCCCAGAGTGAGAGAGAGAACGATGGAGAGATGTGACAATTTTTTGGCCCTCACCAAAACAAATGGGCTTCTGTGTTCTCGCGCCAATTACGGCACCATTACGGCCGGCGTCCGTCCCAGAGGCCCATTAAGGTCACTTTGTCTGACCCGGTGAACAGATCGACGCGTGGCCGCGAACTTAATGGTGTAACCCCCCCCTCCCTCCTCCTCCCTCTTCCCTCTCACCCACCCGGCACTTTTTCTCTCCTCCCGACCTCATGCCACACCATCCTGATCCTGAACACTCATACAATCCCTCCTAGCATCTCTTTGGCTTTAAGTCGCAGCCTGATGAGCACGCCACCCACCGTTGGGCCATCATTTCATCATTAACATCGACAACAGGGATGATAGCACTCCTTTTATTGGCCGAAGTCCAAACTCTTCAGTAAGGTCTTAAGAGTTGGCTAACTTAGTACATGACTAACCCTGATAGTGCTGGTGGTAGTTGTAACGTCCCAAGTGAATCCTCAGATACAACTACTCCCTTACTTTGCTTCCATCCCAACCACCCTCCTCGCTTTCTTCCTCATTCCGCATCCCCATCCGCCTCATCTTCTTCATTCTCTCCCCCACTCCCTGAGAAAAAAGAAATCAAGAGCTATACTTGGAGTTTGTCTGCAGTCAAGACATTAAACATCTGTAAAGTCGGCAGACCCCCCAACGATCTGTTCCCACCCTCCCCTCTTGCAGTTAAGTGGAACTTCGGTGCCAGTTGAAGTCAATTTCCTCCTGTTATCCAATTACTAGAGCATCCTTCGACAGAAGGCACTCTAAAGTCCGCTTCCTCCAACGTAGACTCATCCATCTCCATACAGTGTCAAGCTGTAGGATGTTGCGATAGGAACGCTCCTCGGGGCATTTCTCTCTCTTCCTGCCATACTCTCTGCCCAGAGGTCGTTACAGCTCTAGTATTGGGGTAAAAACATCTTCAAAAGTTTAATTGTTGACACTTATCTAAGTGCGGGAACGGAAGAATCCTTCGTAACACGTTTGGATGAACGGTTTCATAATGAACTCTGAGAGCATGGATGTTGTCTGCTACACAAAACTATTTACTGCAAAGAGATCAAAATTGAAACCAGGCAAAGTTTGAAAATCAGTCTTCATAAATTTCCATCACAAATATGCATATTTAAATAGTTTTATATTTCATGGAAATTATTCGTAAACTGGCCTTGTCTGTTTAATTTACAGTCGCTCAAAAAATATCCGAACACCATGGTGGGTTACAGAATTCAGAAAAAATATCTGGCAACGTTTTTTTTTTGAAATCAGAGATCTGGCAACCTTCGTGTCACGTGACACGAAGGTTGCCAGATCACTGATTTCTAAAAAAAAAAATCGTTGCCAGATATTTTTTCTAAATTCTATATTCGAACACTATGGTGAATTGCAGAATTCAGTAAAAATATCTGGCAACGATTTTTTTTTTTTTTTTAGAAATTAGCGATCTGGCCACCTTCGTGTCATTTTTCTGAATTCTATATTCGAACACTATGGTGGATTACAGAATTCAGAAAACAATCGTTGCCAGATATTTTTTCTGAATTCTGTAATTGACCATAGTGTTCGGATACTTTTTTGAGCGACTGTACATTAATACAACTTATATAGAAAAGTGTAAAGCACCAAAACACAATAATAGTAAGATAGAGAAGAATTTCACTCTATTTTCCTCCCCCCCTACCTTCAGTTGCTTCCTCCCCCCTTTACGTTTTTTATAGATCCGATCTTATGCATGCGTGTGTTGTGCGCTCTTAGCAAGGGACCCCGATTTGCGTAAGGTCTACAGGAACCGAACCTTTACGTAAATCGGGGACTGCTTAATTTTCAAATGATCAGGACAAGAGGTGGCCCCCGTTTAGAACTTGGCTTCGTGGCCCCGATTTCTTGATCTAGTCTTTCCTAAGGTTGTTCTCCTCTTTTTTCAATGTCAAGTGACAAAAATCTCACCACTGATCAAGTGGGACTCTAACACCCTCAGTTCCCGAGTGACGAATTGGTCTGTCCCTTGCTTCCTTTCGAAAAAATAAAGGTTTCCTTTTTGTTGACATGAGAACAGCTAGAAGTTTCCGAGACCTGACACGTAGTTCGTTTCAGCAGGGCCTGCTCTAGGTACTGCTGACCAGATTGGATTGTTTTACCTCTGAGCGGCACTTTTTTGCACACAATGGGCTAAATAGCCAAGTCACAAGGACCCCGAAGGCTCAGAGAAGGTTGGAGGAGGAGAGCCACTGGAACAGCTGTTGGGAGACAGATGGTAGTCCCCCGTCAAGGCCATCCAGCGTGTTCTTTAACGTGCACAGGGTATGGCTCTCCCGCACACGGGGCCACGGCTGAACGTCCCATCCGACGGACGGCGGCCTTTCAGAGCCCATCGGTGTCCCCTACTGACCGTGGGCAAGGCGGGGAAATTTTACGGAGATAAATCTCAACGCTGACCCAGCTGGGACTCGAACCGGGGAACTACAGATTACGAGCCTGGCGCGCTACCGACTTAGCCACCCCCCGCCGCTGCTGACCAGAAGTTTGCTCGGAGTGCGATGAGCTAAACGGCGTCAAGTGCTCGAAGAAACACGTATAAAAAATATGTTTAGCTTTCTTTACATTTTCCTGTTAATGAATGTTAGTTATATCAAAAACACTAATTTCATTTTTTTAAAGTATTTTATCTTATATTCCATTCCCTGGCTCATTCCCTCTCCAATGGCAGGGAGCGCCGAAATCCGACTTCGCTCAGGACGCCATTTTACTTTCAATGGGCATTTTTTCTTTCCACCCAAATTATCACCATTTGGCAGCTTTTTTTTATAAATCAAGCACTCCTTACACATTTCGACGTTAAGCGTAATATCGCCTAATGTGTGGAGGAAGGATATGGCTCAGCAGGTAGCGCGCCAGGTTAGTAATCTGTAGCTCCCAGGTTCGAGTCCCAACTGTGTCAGTGTTGAGATTAATCTCTGCTAAACCCCACATCCTTCCCCCAATGAAAAAGGGGACACCGATGGGCTTGGAAAGGCGGCCGTCAGTCGAATGGGACGTTAACCGTGGTACTGTGCGCAAGATAGCCATACCCTGCGAAGGATAAAAAAACACACTGGATGACCTTGGCGGGAGGCTACCACGTTGTCTGCTAAAAACTATCCAGAGGATCCACTTCCAGAATCTTCTTTCGATCCTTGAGATACAGTCGCTCAAAAAAATATCCGAACACTATGGTTGATTACAGAATTCAGAAAAAATATCTGGCAACGAATTTTTTTATAAATTAGTGATCTGGCAACTCTTCGTGTCACGTGATTACAGAATTCAGGAAAAATATCTGGAACGTGTACGGCAACTGTACACGCTCCAGTTACCGTTCACAGTGGAGCGTGTGCAAAAACAAACTGGAGCGTGTGCAGTTACTGCACACGCTCCAGTTTGCTGTGAACGGTAACTGCACACGCTCAATATTTCCGTGAGTGAGCCCACACGATCCAGGTCTTTGTGAGCTCACACGATCCAGTGTGCTGTGAACATTAACCGCAACCGCTCCAGTTTGCTGTGAACGGTAACTGCACACGCTCCATATTCATTGCATTATATATTCATACGCATTATATATATTAAAAAATATCCAAACACTATGGTTGATTACAGAATTCATAAAAAAATATCTGGCAATGATTTTTTTCGAAATTAGTGATCTGGCAACCTTCGAGTCACGCGACACGAAGGTTGCCAGATCACTAATTTCTAAAAAAAAAATCGTTGTTAGATATTTTTTCTGAATTCTGTAATCAACCATAGCGTTCGGATACTTTTTTGAGCGACTGTACACATACACACAAAAAACAACAACAACAAACAATCAAGCATAGAAAAGTGTAAAAAAAAACTGAATCGAGAAGAAAAATTACAAAATAAAAAATGCAAGAATAACAAACCAACAATGATGCGAAACAGAGAGAAATAAGACATGAAAGAAAAGGCGAAAACAATGCCTCTGAAAGAAATGCCAAAGGAACACAAAAAGAGTTCCTAACTGAGTCCCTAGCCGCAGCTTGTAGTCACGTTTTGCGCGATACCTTAAGATCCTTCTTCCCGACCAAACAGTGATCCCCGCGCTTGCGAGTCCGTCACGGAGCCGTCCTCTGCGTCTGTTTGCTTCGGGATTTCCCGTCCATTTGTGGATTACCGCACGCTTGTTGACAGGTGAACGCCGAGATGCCGAACGTGCTCGGTGGCTGGGAAGTCAGAGATGCCCGTCTGCTCCTGCGTCTCCTCCTTGGATGCTGCTTCGACGTGTCTGTAGGTTACAAGTCTTGCTACTACGGACAGCTGGTTGCCTTGGAAACTGATGTTTCGTGGAGGGAGGTTACCTAACAATTCTTACAGCGACGGGGTTTGTGAGAGAGATGCAAACCACGTGATGGTTTCCTTCAGTTGCGGGATGATTTCCTTCAGTTGCGGGATGGTTTCATTCGGTTGAGGAATGATTTCCTTCAGTTGCGGAATGGTTTCATTCGGTTGAGGAATGATTTCCTTTCAGTTGCGGAATGGTTTCATTCGGTTGAGGAATGATTTCCTTTCAGTGCAGGATGATTTCCTTTAGCTGGGAGATGATTTTTTCCTGTTGCGGGATGATTTCCTTCAGTTGAGGGATGGTTTCATTCGGTTGAGGAATGATTTCCTTTAGTTGGGAGATGATTTTTTCAGTTGCGGGATGATTTCCTTCAGTTGCAGGATGGTTTCATTCGGTTGAGGAATGATTTCCTTTCAGTGCAAAATGATTTCCTTTAGTTGGGAGATGATTTTTTTCCAGTTGCGGGATGATTTCCTTTAGTTGGGAGATGATTTTTTTCCAGTTGCGGGATGATTTCCTTCAGTTGGGGGATTATTTCGTCTGTTTATGGCGTGACCTATATTTTTGGTACGTATGTCTACACAGTCAGTGCTTGATACTAGGCAGTAAAACTGATCGTTGAACTAGATACGTATGGCGGAAGATACCGCAGAAATAGAGATTTTTTTAAAAAGATTTTTATTAATTTTTTTCATGATTCAGTGGTTAGCCTATTTGGTTACTGGGCAAAGAGGTCTGGGTTCGAGTCCAGGTTGAGATTTTGGATTCGTGCTGTGCTGCCTTAACTCTGAGTGGCGCGTTTTTGTACACAATTGGCTAAATGGCCAGATCACAAGGACCCCGAAGGCTCTGAGAATGTTGGGGGGACGGACCCACTGGACAGCTCTTAGGAGACAGATGGTAATCTCTCTTCATGGTCATCCAGCGTGTTCCATCAAGGAATCCTCGTATGTAGGATGGCCATCCTACATACGGGGCCACGGCTAACTTCCCATCCGATAGGCTGCGGCGTTTCCAAGCCAATCGGTTCTCTTTTATGAGACACTGACAGTTACTGTGAATGGCCAGATCATGTCTGAGACACTGACCACCTAGCAGGGTGGGGAGTTTGGAGGTGATATTTCTCTTCGAACTCGAATCTGGGTTGGGTTGTTTTAACTCTGAGTGGCACTTTTTTGCACACCATGGGCTCTGAGTGGCCAGGTCACACGGAACCCGAAGGCTCAGAGAAAGTTGGGTGAGGGGACCCACTGGAACAGCTGTTGGGAGACAGATAGTAGCCTCCCGTCAAGGCCATCCAGCGTGTTCTTTAACGTGCACAGGGTATGGCTCTCTCCAGCACACGGAACCACGGCTTAACGTCCCATCCGACGGACGGCGACATTTCCAAGCCCATCGATGTCTCTTACTGAGTGTGGGCAGTGTGGGGAATTTTACGGAGATAAATCTCAACGCTGATCCAGCTGGGACTCGAACATAGGAACTGCAGATTACGAGCCTGGCGCGCTACCGACTGAGCCACCCCCCGTCCCACTCGAATATGGAAACTGCAGATTGTGGACCTGGTTAACCACCGACTGATCTAGCCCCAGATCCCGACTTTCTTGACATATACTGCAGGTGAGATATCTGGGGCAATCTTCTTCTTCTGGAATAGTTAGTTTGTCTGTTTATTATCTGCCGTGGTTAAATCGAGAGGATGAGTTTTCCGTTTCGGATCTCAAAGTCAGATTCAGTTCATCCTTAAATTAAAAACGAAATTCTCCATTGTGAATTCGTTTATTAAAACGTGAATCATCCTTGGAACTCTTGTGGTATAATTAAGTAACAAACATGGAATAAATAAATAAATATCTATAAATATCTATAAATATCTATAAATAAATAGGGGCGGTGTGGCTCAGTCGGTAGCATACCAAGCTCCTAATCTACACTTCTTAGGTTCGAGTCCCAGCTGGGTCAGCGTTGAGATTTATCTATGCAAAATTCCCCGCCCTGCCCACGGTCAGTAGGGGACACCGATGGGCTTTGAAAGGCCGCCGTCCGTCGGATGGGACGTTAAGCCATGGCCCCGTGTGCGGGATAGCCATACCCTGTGCACGTTAAAGAACACGCTGGATGGCCTTGACGGGAGGCTACCATCTGTCTCCCAACAGCTGTTCCAGTGGGTCCCCTCCCCCAACCTTCTCTGAGCCTTCGGGGTTCATGTGACCTGGCCATTTAGCCCATGGTGTTCAAAAAAGTGCCGCTCAGAAGTAAAACAACCCAACCTTAAAATCTCACCGGGATATCTGGAAGAATTGACGACACATAACGATAAAAAACAATCAACGGGAGACAATCGCAAAAGAGCAACTCGTACAATGAAGAAGGACGATCTAGTGTTCGTTTGCAGATGGTAAAGAAAAAGTTACTTGTGGTGGCAGCGGCGCAGTACTTCGCTAAGTTCTTCTCTATACCCAGCAGCAGATGGAAGATGAGAAGCTCTATTGCAGTCAGTTTCTGCTAACTCCTAGTGTCTAGCTCAACGAAGCGTAGCCTACTTCCTACACCAGTTCCCCCTTTTTTCATCCGCTTCGCCACAAAAGTTCCGAAAGTTCCGTCCGCATGAGAAGCCGTGTTATTCAGCCGGGCACTCTGGTACTATGCCTCACTGATCCGTTACAGAACATTCCGAATTCAACCGTAAATTTGTGTGTTCGATATCCTCCCACCCGTCCATTCCCCCTCCTCTACTTCCCCCTGTAGTCTCTCCGCATCCCCATCCCTCCTACCAACAACGCATGCTCCCTCTCCTCCTCTTCCTCTCCTTCCCCCTCTTTCTCTCTCTCCCAGCTGTTGCAGAGTTGAGATCTCCCTCTGCCTCTTTTCCCTTTTGCTCAGGCCAACTTAAGCATTACGTCTGCAAAGCTGGTGGTCCGTACACAACACTGCGGGTCCGTGTAGTTTGACTTCTCAACAAACTCCTCCCCCACCCCAACTAGAACCTCACGTTGTGTCTTCCCCCTCCTCCTTGTTGTTTAACTCCACCGGAAAAATAAGAAAGATGGAAAGAAAAATGAGGATGGAGAAGGAGGAGGAGGAGGAGGAGGAGGAGGAGGAGGAGGAGGAGGAGGAGGAGGAGGAGGAGGAGAGGTCATGCTCTACTCCGTGTTTTGGCAGTCCTTTTTTCTTCCGCATCTTTCTCCTCCTCCGAGAGAGGCGAAGATGCTTTGCATCGTTTCTCAGAACTGAAGAAATCATTCGGAAGGGAGGAGGTGAGTGTCAGGGAGTGCATCACAGGATGGAGAGTATTGAGATGCAGTGGAATGTGCAACATCAGGATGAGATTCCAGAGATATTACGAAGAAAACGGCTCTGAGGATTTTTCTGCAACATCCTGGGATATCAGCTGCTGTCAATAACCTATTCTTTTTTTTTAATTTCATTTTTTTCCCTTTTTTATGGGGGAAGAGGGGATATGAAGTGTTTGCTCAGCAACTTTATCTCATGCAGTTCAGAAGAAAAAGTGTGGAAGGGCTCGGCAATGCTTCAAGATGAAAATATTCTATTGGAAAGCATCTCCTTAGCAGTGAGGAAAGTGATAAAATATTAAAGTGATTTGAAGATTGTTCAGTTATTCCGTTTAACTGGGTAACAGTTGTGAAAATGAAACTACAATTGAGAGAAGATTGTTTACACACGGGGTGAAAGAATATGCTTTTCTAAAATCTTTAGCATTCAACAAGTTTCGTTCTTATAAACAGACAAATTTTGATGCAAACTGTTAGCGTCATTTTGACTAAATTCTCTTCTCTGAAATTGTTCGGGGGCGGGGGTGGCTCAGTCGGTAGCGCGCCAGGCTCGTAATCTGTACTTCCCAGATTCGAGTCCCAGCTGGGTCAGCGTTGAGATTTATCTCCGCAAAATTCCCCGCCCTGCCCACGGTCAGTAGGGGACACCGATGGGCTTGGAAATGCCGCCGTCCGTCGGATGGGACGTTAAGCCGTGTCCCCGTGTGCGGGAGAGCCATTCCCTCTGCACGTTAAAGAACACGCTGGATGGCCTTGACGGGAGGCTACCATCTATCTCCCAACAGCTGTTCCAGTGAGTCCCCTCCCCCAACCTTCTCTGAGCCTTCGGGGTCCATGTGACCTGGCCATTTAGCCCATGATTTGCAAAAAAGCAAAAAACGTGCCGCTCAGAAGTACAACAACCCAACCCTAATACTCTCAAATATTACACAAACAATATATTTTTATAACCAATTTAAAATATTAATTAGTAATCATGAATTCTACTTAACAAATGTCTATTTTAAAATCAATGGTTGCATGCAAAACAATTTTAGATTCAATATTTCTCCTAATATTCAATACATTCTTAATTACAATCTACCTAGATCTTTATTACTCAAAATATTTAAACTCAGAACTGGAGCTACATACTTAATCCATACTTATATACAATTAAAAAAATTAATTCTCCAAATTGTACTTCTTGTCATACTTTAGAATCTGTCAATCAATATATTTTAGAATCTGTCAATCACTATACTTCAGAATCTGTCAATCACTATACTTTAGAATCTGTCAATCACTACATTTATATATTTTTGGCAATACTAAATTGCCCAAAATATAACATCCCTCGAAAAAATCTTTTTAAAGAATTAAAATTAATTGGTATTAATGACTTCACAATATTAAATATTTTAAATCATCCAAACTCAGAAATTAGGGGAAAATTGTATTTAAACTTGTAGGACGTTTCCTTCTTGATGCTGATTTATGGAAAAAAATTTAATTAATATAAAATTAATTGAATTTATAACACATTTTAACATATATTAATGTATTCCAACTTAAAATTGTATTTGAGATGCAATATCACCTTTTCCACATCATTAAAAAAATTCCTGAATTTCTATTGGAGGAATGAGAAAGCCGGAAATCGGACTTCTCAGTAAGCTGTTATGTGATACGATACGATACAACCCAACCCTAAAATTGTTCTACGAAAAATATCTCAATTATTGTAGCAGAAAGTCCATATTAACAGTGGCACTATACGGAATGGAAATATCCCTAATTCCATAAGTTTAAATTGTTCAGGTTTAAAATTGTTTTTTGGTCCAGTACTGGGACCACTGAATTTGAAACGTAATACGAATCGGAAATCTCGAGCTCGTTTTTTTTTATGATTCCAATACTTTTTTGAATTTCTGATGAGAAGGAAAAAATGCAGCCCATTCAGAGATTTTCATTCAAACTTTAATCGCCATTAAAACACAGCAGGTAAGTTGTTTTACCCCTGAGCGGCACTTTTTGCACACCATAGGCTAAATGGCCAGGTCACATGGACCCCGAAGGCTCAGAGAAGGTTGGGGGAGGGACCCACTGGAACAGCTGTTGGGAGACAGATGGTAGCCCCCCCGTCAAGGCCATCCAGCGTGTTCTTTAACGTGCACAGAGTATGGCTCTTCCGTATACGGGACCACGGCTTAACGTACCATCCGACGGACGGCGGCCTTTCCAAGCCCATCGGTGTCCCCTACTGACCGTGGGCAGGGCGGGGAATTTTGCGGAGGTAAATCTCAACGCTGACCCAGCTGGGACTCGAACCTGGGAACTACAGATTACGAGCCTGGCGCGCTACCGACTGAGCCACCCCCGCCCCCACCAGGTAAGTCAATGGAACCTTGGCTCTTTATCAAACACGACTTTAACCAAACTCAAAGATTGCTAAACAACCTTTAGAGATAAATCTTTAATAAAAATATTTTTTATTAATTATTCATTGTTGTGTGTTGCCCGGATATCGTTTTCATTTTAGGTGTTTTTTTTTATCTTCGACTATAAGATTATACTTCTCTACAATGATTAACTGATACTTTTTTTTACGATGATTACATGATACTTTTATGCAACAATGAACTGATACTTTTATATAACGGTGAGTAATACTTTTATGTCAAAGTTGAATTGGATTTTATCCAAAAGATGAATTGGAGATTTTTTATACAATGGAAAACTGATACTTTTACCGGACTATGAACTCATACTTTTATGCAAAGGTCAACGATGAGCTGATACTTTTTTCAAATGTCGAAATGATACTTTTATTCACGGATGGGTCGAAACTTTTATATAACGATGAACTGATACTTTTATAAAACAACGAGCTCATCCTTTTACGCCATGATGAGCTGATCGTTTATACAACGAGCTCATCCTTTTACGCAATGATGAGCTGATACGTTTATACAACGATCTCATCCTTTTACGCAATAATGAGCTGATCGTTTATACAACAACGAGCTCATACTTTTACGCCATGATGAGCTGATACGTTTATACAACAACGAGCTCATCCTTTTACGCAATGATGAGCCGATACGTTTATACAACGAGCTCATCCTTTTACGCAATGATGAGCTGATACGTTTATACAACAACGAGCTCATCCTTTTACGCCATGATGAGCTGATGCGTTTATACAAGAACGAGCTCATCCTTTTACGCAATGATGAGCTGATACTTTGAACGATAAGTTTAAACTACATACAATAGTTTCACTTTCATACAATAATGAACTGTTGGCTTTCTCGAGTTAATTAAAAAAAAATTTAAGAGTGTAAAAAAAAAATGTATTTTTTTTAAATATATGAAAAATTTATTATTCCTTTTTATTTTCTTAAATATGAAGATTTGTATTTTTTTAAATATTTTGTAATATTTAACATTTAGTACCGAATTATTTTTTACTATTGTCAGTATTGTTTACCTCAAGAATCAGTAACATATTTATTGCTCCGAGTGGTTAGCGCGCTTGGCTGCTGATCAAAGGGATCTGGGTTCTGAAGTATTCGTTAGGATTTTGAGAAAACCGGTTCTGAAGTGTTCATTTGGATTTTAAGAAAACCGGTTCTGAAGTGTTCATTGGGATTTTGAGAAAACAGGTTCTGAAGTGTTCGCTGGGATTTTGAGAAAACCGGTTCTGAGTGTTTGTTAGGATTTTGAGAAAACAAGTTCTGAAGCGTTCATTAGGATTTTGAGAAAACCGGTTCTGAGTGTTCGTTAGGATTTTAAGAAAACCGGTTTTGATGTGTTCATTAGGATTTTAAGAAAACCGGTTCTGAAGTGTTCATTAGGATTTTAAAGCGAGCCTGTTATGAAATGTTACATGTACTACGTATTTTTTAAGAAGGCCGGTTTTTGAATATTTCTCAGATCGTCCCTGCTTTTATAAATGAAGAGTATTCAGTCCTTTTCATTTCTTTAAGTTTTCAATAACGGAAACAATACGTGATCAACAACATTGTTTCCGAATAAATAATTGTGTTGATAAATAAATATATAATTTAATACTTTCCCGCTTTTTCACTGGCAGAACATTTAAAAACCAAAATTGTGGCGGGACCATGCGTTAAGCAGGGGCGGTGTTACTGCACGTGCAACACTTATAAACATACATTCAATTATTTTCATTACTTCACAATAATTTTTACAACGACCAATTTTTCATTTTTAATATTCATTACTCGCCAATACTTTATACAACTATCAATTTCTCAATCTTTATTAATCGCCAATAATTTTTACCACAATACATTTCTCATTTTCAATTATTATTACTCGCCAATCATCTTTACATATCATGAGTTAAAATAAATATGCATTTAGACGTTTTTTGTTTCAACTCTTATCATTGTTTGTTTTCTGTGATTTTTGTTGAGTTACTGCACATGCTCCAGTTTGCTGTGAACTGCACACGCTCAATATTTCCTGAGTGAGCCCACACGATCTAGTATCAAAATAATATGACCACCTACAGTCGCTCAAAAAAAATACTAGATCGTGTGGGCTCACTCACGGAAATATTGAGCGTGTGCAGTTACCGTTCACAGCAAACTGGAGCGTGTGTAGTAACTGCACACGCTCCAGTTTGCTGTGAACTTTAACTGGAGCGTGTACAGTTGCTGTACACGCTCCAGATATTTTTCCTGAATTCTGTAATCACTTGACACGAAGGTTGCCAGATCACTAATTTCTAAAAACATCGTTGCCAGATATTTTTTCTGAATTCTGTAATCAACCACAGGTTTCGGATATTTTTTGAACGACTGTACAATTTCAACAACTGACGGCATTTACTGACAGCATCTCTTCACGGAATTATTTTTTTTTTGCAGGAAACTGCACCTACGAACTTGGGGTTCTACTTTCAGATTTTCCAGAATATTTCAAGAAACGTAATCTCCGGGTGAACTTTAAAGCCAAAGGTAGCTCGGCTTGTCATTCGCTCTAGACACAAAATTCGTTTCAGACAGTGATCGATGGATCAGAGAGAGAACTTTTATAGCCGAGACGATGAATTGTTAGGCAACAGTTAATTATTAATTTTGTCCCTTTCAATCAAAATGGCGTAGTCTATTAAGAGCCAGCGAATTTGTCAATTCGGTTTAACACCCACGCAGAATTTGGCCTTCAGAGTATTAAACAACATTTTATTCACGGTGGTCACCCTTTTAATTTTTTTTTTCCCTAGAGAACTGTGAGAAATGTCGAAGTTAGTAGGTTGGGTTGTTTGACCTCTTAGTGGCACTTTTTTTGCACAAAATGGGCTAAATGGCCAGGTCACAAGGACCCCGAGGTCTCAGAGAAGGTTGGGGAGAGGTGACTCACTGAACTGCTGTTAGGAAACAGATGATAGCCTTTGGTCAAAGCTACGCCCCATAGTCAGGAGCGTAGCTATGGGGAGGAATGGGGGTGGAGGCTCCTCCTCCCCAAAAGTAACTCGGAGTTGACAAAACTGGAAGCGATTTCCGTTTAAATCTAGGTGAGTTGTAAAAATTTGTAATCTTTTTTTTTTGTAAAATTAATGGGAGTTAGCAAAAACTAGGGTAGTTATCAAAAGCGAGGCAACTTGGGAAATCTAGGGCAAGTGGGAAAATGGAGACGGCAAAATCTGGAGCAGTTGGCAAAATTCGAAGCCACTTAGTAAAATACAGGTGAGTTGGGAAAAACGGGACAACTTGGCAAAATCTTGGGGAGTTAGCAAAATTCTGAGTGACTTTGCAAAAATCAGGTGAGATGTAAAAATTTGGGGTTTTTTTTTTCTGTAAAATTATGGCGAGTTGTAAAAATTGGGGAAACTTCGCAAAATCTAGGGGCAGTTGGTAAAATTCGGAGTGACTTGGGAAAATCGTGGGGAGTTCGCAAAATTCAGCTGAGATGTAAAAATTGGAATCTTTTCATAAAATTATGGCGTGTTGGCAAAATCGAGGCAACTTCGCAAAATCTAATAGAGTTGGCAAATCTTGGGGAATTTGCAAAATTCAGAGTGACTTTGTAAAAATCAGGTTGTTTTTGGGTTGTTTTACCTCTGAGCGGCACTTTTTTGCACACCATGGGCTAAATGGCCAGGTCACATGGACCCCGAAGGCTCAGAGAAGGTTGGGGGAGGGGACCCACTGAACAGCTGTTGGGAGACAGATGGTAGCCTCCCGTCAAGGCCATCCAGCGTGTTCTTTAACGTGCACAGGGTATGGCTCTCCCGCACACGGGGCCACGGCTTAACGTCCCATCCGACGGACGGCGGCCTTTTCAAGCCCATCGGTGTCCCCTACTGACCGTGGGCAAGGCGGGGAATTTTGCGGAGATAAATCTCAACGCTGACTCAGCTGGGACTCGAACCTGGGAACTACAGATTACGAGCCTGGCGCGCTACCGACTGAGCCACCCCCGCCCCATTGTAAAAATCAGGTGAGATGTAAAAATTGGGATTTTATTTCTGTAAAATTCTGGCGAGCTGGCAAAATTCGAATCCACTTGGTAAAATACGGGTGAGTTGTGAAAATTGGGATTGTTTTTGTAAAATTAAGAAGATTTGACAAAATCGAGCAATCTTTTTTGGTAAGTTTTAAAAATTTGAAGTGACTTGGCAAATTCAGGAGAGATGTAAAAATTGGGATTAATTTTGCGAAATTAAGGAGAGTTGGAAAAATCGAGAACTCATGGCAAAATCTAGAGGAGTTGGCAAAATTCGAAGCCACTTGGTAAAATGCAGACGAGTTGTGAAAATTGGGATTAGTTTTGTGAAATTAAAGAGAGTTGGCCAAATCGAGACAACTTGGCAAAATCTTGGGGAGTTTGAAAAATTTGAAGTGACTTGGCAAATTTAGGAGAGATGTAAAGATTGGGATTAGTTTTGTGAAATTAAGGAGAGTTGGGAAAATTCACGCTGACTTACTACAATTCAGGCGAGATGTAAATATTGGGATTATTTCTGCGAAATTATGGCTAGTTGGCAAAATTGGAAGTGAAATGGGGAAATGCAGATGACTTCCTCCTGGCACGGAGTGAAAATCTAGGTAGAGTCGCTCAAAAACATATCCGAACACTATGGTTGATTACAGAATTCAGAAAAAATATCTGGCAACGATTTTTTTTAGAAATTAGTGATCTGGCAGCCTTCGTGTCACGTGATTACAGAATTCAGGAAAAATATCTGGAGCGTGTACAGCAACTGTACACGCTCCAGTTACCGTTCACAGCAAACTGGAGCGTGTGCAGTTACTGCACACGCTCCAGTTTGCTGTGAACGGTAACTGCACACGCTATATTTCCGTGAGTGAGCCCACACGATCTAGTATCAAAATAATATGACCACCTACAGTCGCTCAAAAAAGTATCCGAACGCTATGGTTGATTACAAAATTCAGAAAAATCTGGCACCTTCGTGTACGTACACGACGGTTGCCAGATCATTAATTTCTAAAAAAAATCGCTGCCAGATATTTTTTCTGAATTCTGTAATCAATCATAGTGTTCGGATACTTTTTTGAGCGACTGTACGAACTTGACAGAGACATTATTTTCTCAGTTGGCAAAATTTAATTTTCGAGTTGGAAAATTTTCTATTTCCACCCCCTCTCCCAAACCACAGTCCTTCGCTACACCCCTGCCCAGAGTGTTCTTTAACGCGCATAGGGTATGGCTCTCCCGCACACGGGGCCACGGCTTAACATCCATTCCGACGGACTTTGGGCCCAAAGCGAGCACAGTGGGGGATTTTTTGTTCCTCCCTCCCACAAATCGAGGAACATCATATTACGAGGTTAAAATAAATAAATACCCTCTCAAGCAGCTGCTTGCCACAGAAGTCTGACAGGAGCCTGTCAATTTATATGCCATAGTAGAAGGTCTGAGAGGATGGCAAGCCCTCAGCAGAAAAACAGCACAAACAGCCATGCCTTACTCGGGGCTCGAACCCAGATCCCTTAGATCAGTAGCCAAGCGCGCTAACCACTCGGCCATAACATGCTACCATCTGAACCAACCATCCCCCCCCCCCCACACACACACACAGGGGACAGAATTTCCTCTCCGTATTCTTCGATACAAACCCTGATTAAAATATTGTTACTAAGTCCGATAATTTCAAAGTGAGCCATTATAAATAAGAAACAAATTCCTTCTCCACTGATCAATAGATATATAATGAATTAAAGAGAGGGGGAAAAAAAATGCTAAAACAAGCAAAATGAGCAAAACCGAAAAACAAAATTGCGTAAAATTACGCGTCCCGAGTCACCACAACCGATTTTACTTCGTCTCAATCTCCCCCCGTTGCCAACACGCCACAAAACTATGCATTAAAACCAGAACATTCAGTCTTTATTCGAAATAATGTGCGGCGAAGAAAAACCCATTTTCCAGCCCGTAGCCGGCAATCAATGGCAGCGGGACGAGATGCCTACAAAATAAAATATGGCGAACTAATACATACGCGCAGAAAAAAGAAAAAAAGAACGAACAAAGAACAAGAAAAAAATTCCTCCGGTGGTGGTGGCATGCACATGAAGTGTAAGAGAAAGTCTGTGGAGTAATTAATTACCCGCCAGAAGGCGCGCACAGGGTGTTATCTTTGCTAGCAGAGTAATGATGGAGGCCTGGGTCGAGGGTACACAGATAATGAGCTCTAATCGCCGGCCACTTAGCGTCGTACGGTTAACGGTTTTTCTGCCAAACAAGAAATATGTAAAGCGGCGTTTTTACCCGCAGTAATTGCCGGCTTAAAATGAGCCGTGGAAAGAAGAAGGCGTTTGCATAGTTAAATCGTAATACACAGTGAACAACACGATAATTAATTGCTGAGTTTGGTGAGCAGAGGCTACGATGGGAATATTGTACAAGGCTTTACTTCTTAAGACTTATAAAAAAAAGAGGGAGGGGGAAGGGGGTGGGGAGGTAAGATGGAGTGAAATTCAGGAGGGTGGAATTGAGAAGTGATTATATGTGTAAAAAAAAAAGGTGTGATTCGTAAATCGCTGGGGGAGGTCTCTTTAGAGGGGGGAACTTAAAAAAATTCTTTGTTGTTTGTAACGGATTTTATAGATTTTTATCTTGTTTTGACGAGATATAATACAACTGCTCGCGGATTTCTTTTTAATTGATAAATTATTGTTCTTTTTTCTGGCTGGAAGAGAGTAAGAGACTAATGAATTATGTGATCTTTTTCTCTTCTTTTTTGTTGAGAAAAGAGGTAACAGACTAAAGAATTTTTTCTAAAAAAAAAACTTGAGTTTCAGCTCTAAATGTTCCCAGCAGAGTAAAATGGGGCTTTGGTTTTTTTTTTCTGGATTTATTTCTCAGGTCGGTGAATGGTTATTGTTATTTTATGTGTGTTGTGAGACAGTAAGACGACGAATTGGAGAAATGATTCACAAAACTGTGTAATTCGAAAAGTAACTATATACCTTGGGGTGTGAGAGTGGTCCAGTCGGTAGCGCGCCAGGCTCGTAATCTGTAGTTCCTCGGTTCGAGTCCCAGCTGGGTCAGCGTTGAGATTAATCCCCACAAAACTCTCCGTCATGCCCACGGTCAGTAGGGGACACCGATAGGCTTGGAAAGGCCGCCGTCTGTCGGATGGGACGTTAAGTCGTGGTCCCGTGTGCGGGAGAGCCATACCCTATCCACGTTAAAGAACATGCTTGATGACCTTTACTGGAGGCTACTATATATCTCCTAACAACTACCCAGAGGGTCCGCTTCCTCAACCTTCTCTGAGCCCTGGAGGTCCTTGTGACCTGGCCATTTAGCCCATGGTGTGGAAAAAAGGGCCGCTCAGAGGTAAAACAATCCAATGTTAAAGGACACGCTGAATAGCCTTGACGGGAGACTACCATCTGTCTCCCAACAGCTATTCCAGTGGGTCCCCTCCCCCAACCTTCTCTGAGCCCTGGAGGTCCTTGTGACCTGGCCATTTAGCCCATGGTGTGTAAAAAAAGTGCCGCTCAGAGGTAAAACAACCCAACCTCAGAAAATGAAGAATTGGAGGATGTTTATTAATTTGAATCTTTATATTACAGTTAGTTAGTTATCCATGGATTCCAACTTTGCGAAGATGCATTTCGTGTTGCGTGCATTGTTTTTTTTGCGTAACACACATAAAATAACAATAACCATTCATCGACCTGAGAAATAATCCAGAAAAAAAAAAACCAAAGCCACATTTTACTCTACTGGGAACATTTAGAGTTAAAAGCGTGTACAGCAACTGCACACGCTGCAGTTACCGTTCACAGCAAACTGGAGCGTGTGCAGTTACTGCACACGCTCCAGTTTTCTTTGTGAGCTCACACGATCCATCTGGCAACCTTCGTGTCACGTGATTACAGAATTCAGGAAAAATATCTGGAGCGTGTACAGCAACTGTACACGCTCCAGTTACCGTTAACAGCAAACTGGAGCGTATGCAGTTACTGCACACGCTCCAGTTTGCTGTGAACGGTAACTGCACACGCTCAATATTTTCGTGAGTGAGCCCACACGATCTAGTATCAAAATAATATGACCACCTACAGTCGCTTTAAAAAGTATTCGAACACTATAGTTGATTACAGAATTCAGAAAAAATATCTTACAACGATTTTTTTTTTAGAAATTAGTGATCTGGCGACCTTCGTGTCACGTGGTCGCCAGATCACTAATTTCGTCACGTGTCGTTTCGTTCGTGTCACGTGGGCTAAATGGCCATGTCACAAGGACCCCGAAGGCTCAGAGAAGGTTGGGGGAGGGGACCCACTGGAACAGCTGTTGGGAGACAGATGGTAGCCTCCCGTCAAGGTCATCCAGCGTGTTCTTTAACGTGCACAGGGTATGGCTCCCCCACACACGGAGACACGGCTTAACGCCCCATCAGACGGACTGAGGCCTTTCCAAGCCCATCGGTGTCCCCTACTGACCGTGGGCAGGGCGTGGAATTTTGCGGAAATAAATCTCAACGCTGACCCAGCTGGGACTCGAACCTGGGAACTACAGATTACGAGCCTGGCGCGCTACCGACTGAGCCACCCCCGCCCCAACCCAGTGACCCCAAACTGTTAACAGACAATGTTACAGATGATGAGACATAGTTTTACTAGACAATTACGTTTGGGATGCGGAAGATGAACCGCGTTCCCAAATCCTCCAACAAGACTTCCGCTCAAGGAAGAGGATGCTCACAATTTGTTTCAATTCCCGAGGAGTAGTAGCCGTGGACATCTTACCTGAAAAAAATCATTATAAATGACCAATACTACATCAACATTGTTTTTTCCCAAAATGATTAAGGAGATGAAGGAACAGCGTCTAAACACCAACAGGGTCAAGGGTTCTCCTTCTTCCTGACAATGCTAGTGCTCACAAAACCCCGGCAAATTAGGGCCTATCTGGAGCAGGGAAAAGCTCGAACAACTACTCCATCCTGCATATCCACCCGTCTTACACCATTCGAGTTTTGTTTGTTTCCAAAAATTAAAAAGAAACTTGCTGAGAATTCTTTTTCAAGGGTACAAGACTGCAAAATGTATTCATTGAGAGCTGCAGAGTAATCCCCAACAGGAGTACCACCAAGCGTTCCAGAATTGACGTAGTCGTTTGCAACTTTGCATAGAAGCTGGAGGGAAGTACAGTCGCTCAAAAAAATATCCGAACACTGTGATTGATTACAGAATTAAGAAAAAAAAAAAAGATATCTGGCAACGTATTTTTTTTAGAAATTAGTGATCTGTCAACTTTCGTGTCACGTAACACGAAGGTTGCCAGGTCACTAATTTCTAAAAAAAATCGTTGCCAGATATTTTTTCTGAATTCTGTAATCAACCATAGTTTTCGGATATTTTTTTTGAGCGACTGTAGGTGGTCATATTATTTTGATACTAGATCGTGTGGGCTCACTCACGGAAATATTGAGCGTGTGCAGTTACCGTTCACAGCAAACTGGAGCGTGTGCAGTAACTGCACACACTCCAGTTTGCTGTGAACGGTAACTGGAGCGTATACAGTTGCTGTACACGCTCCAGATATTTTTCCTGAATTCTGTAATCACGTGACACGAAGGTTGCCAGATCACTAATTTCTAAAAAAAACGTTGCCAGATATTTTTTCTGAATTCTGTAATCAACCACAGTGTTCGGATACTTTTTCGAGCGACTGTACAGGCTGGTGGTGGCGCTGTGATGGCGTGGGGAATGTTTTCCTGGCAAACATTAGGCCTTCTGATACCCATCGAAAGACATCTGAACGCCACAGGATATTTGAACATCACTACACATGGCTAGAGTTTACCCTCACTCATACACACATTCAGCATGATAATGCACCTGCCTCACAAGGCACGTACGGTCACCGAATGCTTCCAGGAACATGTAAACGAGTTTTCCTTGTTTCATTGGCCTACACAGTCCCAGGTCTAAACCCTATCGAGCATATTTGGAATGAGGTGTTATGGGATGTTCGCAGAGAGACTGTGCTATTGTACAATTTGCCGCAACTGCTCGACACAATGTTTCCACATGGTTCAACATTCCTGCACAACGCATCCAGCATCTTATAAGTTCCATGTCCTGAAGAATTCGAGCTGTTCTGAAAGCCAAAGGAGGCACAACACGCTACTAGATATAGGTGTACCCAATAAACTGTTATCTCAGTATATAAATGTACTCCATCCATTAATTTCTAAGATTTTCTTGTCGAAACGAAACGAGCATAACTATGTTAATATAAGAATTATTCGATATTCTATTTAATCGATTTCTACCGAAAAATTCAAGGTAACCCCTTTCTCGGTATGTTTTGAATACGCTCCCATTGGGAACCACTGGGCTAACCCAAGGGATGAAACCAAAGAGACAGTTGGGTTCGGTTGTTTTACCTCTGAGCGGCACTTTATTGCACACCATGTGGGCTAAATGGCCAGGTCACAAGGACCCCGAAGGCTCAGAGTAGGTTGGGGGAGGGGACCCAGTGGATCAGCTGTTGGGAGACAGATGGTAGCCTCCCGTCAAGGCCATCCAGCGTGTTCTTTAACGTGCACAGAGTATGGCTCTCCCGCACACGGGGCCACGGCTTAATGTCCCATCCGACGGACGACGACCTTTCCAAGCCCATCGTGTCCCCTACTGACTGTGGGCAGGGCGAAAGTGACAGAATCGACAGAGTAATCCAGGGGTTCTCAATGTGCGGTACGCGGTAAAATTTTTTGGGGTACGCCGTGAGAGCTCACAAGTCGCTTGATCTAGTAACAAAGTCGCTAAGTTGGCATTATTATACAATAACTATAGTTTTATCTGTCTATATAAGGGGTACCCCAGTTACATACACATTTCCAGGGGGTACGTGAAGCATAAAATGTTGAGAACCACTGGAGTAATCAATAGTCACTGCCACCTCAGTCGGAAGCCAAAGTAAACGCATTTAACATCAACAATTGACATGACCGCCGGTATAGGAATATAATTCAGTGTGCATCTGTTGCTTAGCATTGCGTTTACATTCCTTAATAATGAACAGAGCTTTATTTTTTTCGTTAAATAATTAAATAAAATGTCGAACGAAATAATTATTTTCGAAATAAACCAGAAACGACTTTTTAAATTCTTTAAATCTATAACTCGTTTTACTAAACACATTATTTTTGTAAAATATCAAAGGTCTGACTAAGACGATTGACTGAATTAGACTAACAAAAAATAACGAAATCTAAATGAAATTTTCAAAAAAGAAAAAAACTTTTAGAGAGCTTGTAACTGGATTGGGGTGGGTTATTTTACCTCTAAGAGGTACTTCTTTGCATATAATGGGCGAAATGACCAGGTCACAAGGACCCCGAAGTTGAGAAGGTTGGGAGAAGGGACCCACCGAACAGCTGTTAGGGGACAGATGGTAGCCTTCCGTGAAGGCCATCCAGTGTATTCTTTAACATGCACAGGGATGGCTTGCCCGCATACTGAACCACGGCTTAACGTCCCATACAACATACGGCGGCCTTTCCAAGCCCATCGGTGTCCCCTATTGGCCGTGGACAAGGCGGGGAGTTTTGCTGAGATAAGAGCAGGGGAGGGCCAGACAGTAGCGCGCCAGGCTCGTAATCTGTAGTTTACAGGTTCGAGTCCCAGCTGGGTTAGCATTGAGATTTATCTCCAGAAAACTCCTCGCCCTGCCCACGGTCAGTAGGGGACACCGATGGGCTTGGAAAAACCGCCGTCCCTTGTATGGGAGAGTCATACCCTGTGCACGTTAAAGAACACGCTGGATGGTCTTCACGGGAGGCTACCATCTGTCTCCCAACAGCTGATCCAGTGGGTCCCCTCCCCAACCTTCTCTGAGCATTCGGGGTTCTTGTGACCTGGCCATTTAGCCCATGGTGTGCAAAAAAGTGCCGCTCAGAGGTAAAACAACCCAACACAACTGTTCTTGGTGAGAAAGGGACACCGATGGGCTTGGAAAGGTCGCCGTCCGTCGGATGGGACGTTAAGCCGTGGCCCCGTGTGCAGGAGAGCCATACCCTGTGCACGTTAAAGAACACGCTGGATGGTCTTGACGGGAGGCTACCATCTGTCTCCCAACAGCTGATCCAGTGGGTCCCCTCCCCCAACTTTCTCTGAGCCTTCGGGGTTCTTGTGACCTGGCCATTTAGCCCACTGTGTGCAAAAAAGTGCCGCCCAGAGGTAAAACAACCCAATCCAAATTTGCGGAGATAAATCTCAATGCTCATCCAGCTGGGACTCGAACCTGGGAACTATAGATTACGAGCCTGGCTCGTAACCAGAACTCACTTTTTTGTATTAGTTAAACTTCTTAACGATGCGGGTTTTTTTAAGAAGTGAAATTTTAAAAATATGTACTATACAGTCGATCCCTCTTGTCTTTTGCAGATGTTTAATGAATAGAACAATGCTATCTATGATTGACCTAATAAATGAATGAATGCATAGGCGCCTATTGCTTTATTGCCAGCGGCCATGTCAAATGTCGGTGTTAAATGAGACTACTTTAGCTTCCGACTGGGGGCGCTGTAACATAGCAGATGATCATTCTATTCTACCTCGTTAGTTAGATGGCACGACTCATTACTCACATCATATACTTAGAAATAAATATCTCTTTATCAAAGAGTCTACCAAATACGCTAGACATTTTTACATTTTGTTTAATTGGGCCACCTATCCGTCTTAATATTTGATCGTGAATTCATCTTCTATGCATACCCTTATTTTTAATATATTTATAGAATACAGATGAGGTGAGGATCTGGTTTAATAAGAATTTAAATTTCTAATTTTCTTTGCCATTCTGAAAAACAAAGTAAAACAGAGTAAATTTTTTTGGGGCGAGGGTGGCTCAGTCGGTTGCGCGCCAGGATCGTAATCTGTAGTTCCCAGGTTCGAGTCCCAGCTGAGTCAGCGTTCAGATTTACCTCCGCAAAATTCCCCGCCCTGCCCACGGTCAGTAGGGGACACCGATGGGCTTGGAAAGGCCGCCATCCGTCGGATGGGACGTTAAGCCGTGACCCCGTGTGCAGGACAGCCATACCTGTGCACGTTAAAGAACACGCTGGATGGTCTTGAAGGGAAGCTACCATCTGTCTCCCAACAGCTGTTCCAGTGGGTCCCCTCCCCCACCCTTCTCTGAGAGTTCCCAGGTTCGAGTCCCAGCTGGGTCAGCGTTCAGATTTACCACCGCAAAATTCCCCACCCTGCCCACGGTCAGTAGGGGACACCGATGGGCTTGGAAAGGCCGCCGTCCGTCGGATGGGACGTTAAGCCGTGGCCCCGTGTGCAGGACAGCCATACCTGTGCACGTTAAAGAACATGCTGGATGGCCTTGACGGGAGGCTACCATCTGTCTCCCAACAGCTGTTCCAATGGGTCCCCTCCCCCAACATTCTCTGAGCCTTCGGGGTCCATGTGACCTGGCCATTTAGCCCATGGTGTGCAAAAAAGTGCCGCTCAGAGGTAAAACAATCCAATCCAGAGTAAATTTTCGATTAAAATTTCAATTTGTAATTCTTTAATGATTAAAATGCACTTTTCTATTTTATTAATAAACGACAATTAGTGCTTAGAATGATGTTCTTCAAGAATTTTTAAGTTTCTGGGAGATTTCTAATATTTCTCATTCAAAATATCATTAAGTTTTAAATTTTGCCATCAATTAATTACAATAATTTTAAAGTTTACGGCAGCCTATAGTAGAAAGAATTATAATTTAGTTTACCTTCATGCATTTCGGTTTAACGCATTTCGCATTTTTCTGTTTATATTCCAATTTTCTTTAAAAAAAATAAATTAATTAATGTTTCATGTTATGTTAGAGAAATATTTTCTGTTAATCGGGTTCAATAATTATCGAAAAAATAGCCAGGTCACATGGACCCCGAAAGCTCAGAGAATGTTGGGGGAGGGGACCCACTGGAACAGCTGTTGGGAGACATATGGTAGCCTCCCGTCAAGGCCATTCAGCATGTTCTTTAACGTGCACAGAATATGGCTCTCCTCCAAACGGGGCCACGGCTTAACATCCCATCCGACGGACGGCGGCCTTTCCAAGCCCATCGGTGTACCCTACTGACCGAGGGCAGGGCGAGCAGTTTTGCGGAGAAAAATCTCGACGCTGGGTTGGGTTGTTTTACCTCTGAGCGGCACTTTTTTGCACACCATGGGCTAAATGGCCAGGTCACAAAGACCCCGAAGGCTCAGAGAAGGTTGGGGGATGGGACCCACTGGAACAGCTGTTGGGAGACAGATGGTAGCCTCCCGTCAAGGCCATCCAGCGTGTTCTTTAACGTGCACAGAATATGGCTCTCCTCCAAACGGGGAAACGGCTTAACATCCCATCCGACGGACGGCGGCCTTTCCAAGCCCATCGGTGTACCCTACTGACCGAGGGCAGGGCGAGCAGTTTTGCGGAGATAAATCTCGACGCTGGGTTGGGTTGTTTTACCTCTGAGCGGCACTTTTTTGTACACCATGGGCTAAATGGCCAGGTCAAAAAGACCCCGAAGGCTCAGAGAAGGTTGGGGGAGGGGACCCACTGGAACAGCTGTTGGGAGACAAATGGTAGCTTCCCATCAAGGCCATCCAGCGTGTTCTTTAACGGGCAGAGGGTGTGGCTCTCCCGCACATGGGACCACGGCTTAACGTCCCATCCGACGGAAGGCGGCCTTTCCAAGCCCATCGTGTCCCCTACTGACCGTGGGAAGAACGGGCGATTATCTCTGAAGTAGCTGCTTGCCAGTGCCACATTTTTAGATAAGCGTTTATATTTAAAAAAACATTTTAAATAACTGTTGGCATTATATTCTCGTTGGAACTCTCTTCAGTAAGTTTGAGTAAAGATCTCTGCCAGTAGCGCACCAGGCTCGTAAACTGCAGCTCCCAGGTTCGAATCCCAGCTGGGTCAGCGTTGAGACTTATCTCCGCAAAATTCCCCCCCCCCCCCCCCGCCTACGGTCAGTAGGGGCCACCGATGGTCTTGGAAAAGCTGCCGTCCGTCCGATGGAACTTTAAGTCGTGACTCAGTGTGCAGGAGAGCCATACCCTGTGCACGTTAAAGAACACGTTGGATGGCCTTGACGGGAGGCTACCATCTGTCTCCCAACAGATGTTCCAGTGGCTCCTCTCCCCCAACCTTCTCTGAGCCTTCGGGGTCAGACCACCTTGACGGAAGTCTACTATCTGTCTCCTAACAGCTGTTCCAGTGGGTCCCCTCCCCCAACCTTCTCTGAGCCTTCGGGGTTCTTGTGACCTGGCCATTTAGCCCATGGTGTGCGAAAAAGTGTTGCTCACAGGTAAAAGAACCCAACGTTAAAGAACACGCTGGATGGCCTTGACGGGAGGCTATCATCTGTCTCCCAACAGCTGTTCCAGTGAGTCCCCTCCCCCAACCTTCTCTGAGCCTTTGGGGTTCTTGTGACCTGGGGGGCGGGGGGGGGCTCAGTCGGTAGCGCGCCAGGCTCGTAATCTGTAGTTCCCAGGTTCGAGTCCCAGCTGGGTCAGCGTTGAGATTTATCTCCGCAAAATTCCCCGTCCTGCCCACGGTCAGTAGGGGACACCGATGGGCTTGGAAAGGCCGCCGTCCGTCGGATGGGACGTTAAGCCGTGGCCCCGTGTGCGGGAGAGCCATACCCTGTGCACGTTAAAGAACACGCTGGATGGCCTTGACGGGAGGCTACCATCTGTCTCCCAACAGCTGTTCCAGTGGGTCCCCTCCCCCAACCTTCTCTGAGCCTTCGGGGTCCATGTGACCTGGCCATTTAGCCCATGGTGTGCAAAAAGTGCCGCTCAGAGGTAAAACAACCCAACTCTTGTGACCTGGCCATTTAGCCCATGGTGTGCGAAAAAGTGCCGGTCAGAAGTAAAACAACCCAACTATTTTAGCGGCGTAAATTCAGTCCTGACGTATCAAAATAAAAAACTTTGAATATAAGCACAAACTTTTTTTGCAAGAACGCAAAAAATTTGCGACGCTTACCATTTTTGTGATAGGTGAGCCACTCCCCCTTCAGCTGTTGCTTTCAAATGGTTGTGAGCTTTCTGGAGTTTATTATCAAAACTTCGTTAGTAAGTCTTTCGACGTTACAAAAAAAATTTACTTACGCTGCCAATTGAGAGACGTATTAACGAAGATTTACTCCATCCCATAGTATTAGAAGAATATCTCGGACAATCACAGTAATCTGGAACATGCTGGCCAAAGCTCCGCTAACTGTTACATAAACACACTTTTCGCAAATTTCTAAAGACAATAAACTAAATTTTCTACGGCTCATTCGCCTACCTTTGTTTTAT
This sequence comes from Ryuthela nishihirai, assembly GCA_038380435.1. Taxonomy (NCBI): domain Eukaryota; kingdom Metazoa; phylum Arthropoda; class Arachnida; order Araneae; family Heptathelidae; genus Ryuthela; species Ryuthela nishihirai. The sequence continues at coordinate 46,837,255 of JAWZYU010000024.1, read as the reverse complement.
GAAATTTCGACGTATTAATAAGAGTTACATAGCGACAGTGAAAGACATCAGCCACCAACTCATGAAACAATTTCATAAGAGCCTAATTATCAACTGTTAAAAAAATATTACAGGTCTTTAAATGCTTATTCCATTTAGAGCATTCTTATTGCTACATTTTTTGTTTCTGTTAGATCTTAACACCGAAAAATGCCAAATCACTCACCACAGTCATCGGAAATTATTCTTACTGGAAACTAATGCTGGTTTAATGCTATCTAATGAAATATCGATAATTATTATCAAATACTTCAATATAAATTGAACGTACCATAACTTGTTGGCGTTATTTTTCCATTGGGCCTCTCTTCAGGAAGATTTCCCAGCAACGGTCACTACGGCGCAATTGGATGACGAGTGATTTTCGCGTAGCACGATATTGTGGCGCCATCTGTTGGGTGAAAAATAAACACATTGGTTTAGGCTTCAGTAAATTTTTTTTTATATTTAAACATGGTTTGTTATTATACTGGGAATGAGGATTTCCCATTGGGGACTAGCCAAGGGGAGCAGTTATTTAAATGCAGTTATTAAATTTGTTTATTTAAGCAACAACAAAACTTTGTTTAACTAGTTACAATTATCCATGGCTCTCTTTTCGAGGTACAGTCGCTCAAAAAAAATATCCGAACACTATGGTTGATTACAGAATTCAGAAAAAATATCTGCCAACGATTTTTTTAGAAATTAGTGATCTGGCAACCTTCGTGTCACGTGATTACAGAATTCAGAAAAAATATCTGCCAACGATTTTTTTAGAATTTAGTGATCTGGCAACCTTCGTGTCACGTGATTACAGAATTCAGGAAAATATCTGGAGCGTGTACAGCACTGTACACGCTCCAGTTACCGTTCACAGCAAACTGGAGCGTGTGCAGTAACTGCACACGCTCCAGTTTGCTCTGAACGGTAACTGCACACGCTCCATATTCATTGCATTATATATTCATGCGCATTATATATATTAAAAAATATCCGAAAACTATGGTTGATTACAGAATTCGTAAAAAAATATCTGGCAACGATTTTTTTAGAAATTGGTGATCTGGCAACCTTCGTATCACGTGACATCAGTCCTGCCGTGCCACGAAGGTTGCCAGATCACTAATTTCTAACAAAATCGTTTCCAGATATTTTTTATGAATTCTGTAATCAACCATAGTGTTCGGATACTTTTTTGAGCGACTGTACACTCTTTCCTGACAAAGAAAAGACAAAGTTTTAAAAGAATATGAATTGTGAGGCACTGCACTATATTACCATACATATTGGGATACTTCCAGTGTTATGAGAATGGAAAATACTTTTTAGTTCTTTACAGAAAAATATCGCAGAAGTTAAATTGTAGATCTCAAACAAATTTATCCAAATTTCGATTTTAGAAAATATTCGTTTAATAATTTGGAGACTTATGAAGTTGAAATATTTGGCAGCAGATTCTGCTGTTTCCGTTGTCTTAGACACTGTTTCAAAAGGGCGGAGGTGGCTCAGTCGGTAGCGCGCCAGGCTCGTAATCTGTAGTTCCCAGGTTCGAGTCCCAGCTGGGTCAGCGTTTGAGATTTATCTCCACAAAATTCCCCGCCCTGCCCACGGTCAGTAGGGGACACCGATGGGCTTGGATAAGGCCGCCGTCCGTCGGATGGGACGTTAAGCCGTGGCCCCGTGTGCGGGAGAGCCATACCCTGGGCACGTTAAAGAACACGCTGGATGGCCTTGATGGGAGGCGACCATCTGTCTCCCAACATCTGTTCTAGTGGGTCCCCAACCTTCTCTGAGCCTTCGGGGTCCATGTGACCTGACCATTTAGCCCATGGTGTGCAAAAAAGTGCCGCTCAGAGGTAAATACAACCCAACTGTTTCAAAATTGATGCAAAGTGAAAAACATTACCAAAAGTTTTTAAGTTATTTTCTGTAAACGATTTGTTATAATTTTAAGGTGAAATTCTTCCGAGTAACAGCATTGATGTTATAAAAAATAAATGTTTCCGTTTCCAAAATTCTTTATATAGTAAACAAATGTTTCTTAAAATTTGAATTTGGAGAATATTTTTAGATTTTCCCTTTCTTGTGACCTGCTACTACAAAATGTTAAATTCAAATAACTGAAATTGGATCTGACTATTGCCTTGTTAAAAGTGTCTTGCAACTTAAACTTAAGAAGTGTTGTGTTAAGGTTAAAAAATTTACCTTTAATTCTGAAGCTCTGAAAGACTTAGTTATAGTTAAAGTTTACCCTGATAGGTTACTTAGTCGTTATGACAGTCGTGGTTTGTATACTGCTGAAGTTGATGAAAAATGGGACCGTTTTAAACAGGCTTTTCTTGAAACTAACAGAACTCTTTTAGGGAAACAGGAGCAGAGGAGGCAGAATTAATTGAGTGATAAGGCACTTGAGCTTATTTCAGAAAGAAAGAACTGCAGGAATTCCTTAATCAGTACCCTACTAGTCCTAATAGAAAGGATTACAGAGAGCTTAATAAACGTGTAAAGAATCAGTTAGCCGCTGCTAAGAATCTTTGGCTTGATGGCCTGCCTGACAAAGCCGAGGAAGCAGTTAGACAGCACAACAGCTGAGAGCTGTACCAGACAGTTAATGTTTTATGTGGTAGAAAACGGACAGGCATACAGGTATTGAAGGATAAACAAGGTAAGGTTATAGAAGGTGAGGATTCTGTCATAGCTAGGTGGGCTGAGCATTTCAGTGATGTTCTAAACAATGTGGTTAGTTCTACTCCCATTGTTTCTAATGATGATAGATGCATTGGTAGCTTTCATGTTGACCCTATAACACAGTCCGAATTTATTTTGGCTATTTCTAAACTTAAACTTCATAAATCCCCAGGGGTAGATGAAATTACTACGGAGTAATTCATTTCAGTTTCTAACTTTTGTTGTCTTCTAAAGATTCCTTTTCGACATTTTTACCTCCTTTATGTCATATATCGTGTTCATAAAATTGAATTTCTCTGTGTGTTCCTGGTACAACTAAACTCAAGACATCCAAAGGACTTTCCCTGACCATAACACCCGGATGCAAATCGACGGATGTGGAACAAACAAGAATTGTTGACCTGCTATTAAATATACTGTAGTAAGTTCGCTCCATTGATTCCTAGTGCTACTTAACAATTCTAACCCATTAAGGCACAGCAAATTGTACAGTCGCTCAAAAAAGTATCCGAACACTATGGTTAATTACAGAATTCAGAGAAAATATCTGGCAACGATTTGTTTTAGAAATTAGTGATCTGGCAACCTTCGTGTCACGTGATTACAGAATTCAGGAAAAATATCTGGAGCGTGTACAGCAACAGTGTGTACAGCAACCACAGCAAACTGGAGCGTGTGCAGTTACTGCACACGCTGCAGTTTGCTGCACACGCTCAATATTTCCGTGAGTGAGCCCACACGATCCAGGTCTTTGTGAGCTCACACGATCCAATGCGCTGTGAACTTAACCGCAGCCGCTCCAGTTTGCTGTGAACGGTAACTGCACACGCTCCATATTCATTGCATTATATATTCATACGGATTATATATATTAAAAAATATCCGAACACTATGGTGGATTACAGAATTCAGAAAAAATATCTTACAACGATTTTTTTTTAGAAATTAGTGATCTGGCAACCTTCGTGTCACAGCCTTCGTGTCACGTGACACGAAGGTTGCCAAAAACAATTATGTTAAACAGCTGTATAGTGCATTTAATACCAGTATTGTTAGCGCCGTGAAAATTATATACTTGAGAGGTTTTCACTTATTTATTTATTTATTTATTCTTCTCACCAAGAGAGAGCATTTTTCTTCTGCATACGGAGCCGCGGCTTTATGTCGCATCCGACGGACTCTGCTAGACTCCCACCCTCCCTCGGTGAAAAAAGTAACACCAATGGGCTTGGAAAGACAGCCGTCCGTCGGATGGGACGTTAAGCCGTGGCCCCGTGTGTGGGAGAGCCATACCCTGTGCACGTTAAAGAACACGCTGGATGGCCTTGACGGGAGGCTACCATCTGTCTCCCAACAGCTGTTCCAGTGGGTCCCCTCCCCCAACCTTCTTTGAGCCATCGGGGTCCTTGTGACTTGGCCATTTAGCCCATGGTGTGCAAAAAAGTGCCGCTCAGAGATAAAACAATCCAACGTTAAAGAACACGCTGGATGGCCTTGACGGGAGGCTACCATCTGTCTCCCAACAGCTGTTCCAGTGGTCCCCTCCCCCAACCTTCTTTGAGCCATCGGGGTCCTTGTGACTTGGCCAGTTAACCCATTGTGTGCAAAATGGTGCTTAAGTTAATAGTTAAGTTAAAAAGTTAGTAAGAGTAATGGAGGCGAAAACGTGTTAAAGTAATGCATATTTCACGCATTTTTCAAAAATATTTCAAAACCTTCTAAAACGACGGTGAAAGTGCCACACTGCAATGGAAATCCAGTCTTTTGCCTCCCCCCCCCCTCTCCCCATGTATTTTTTTTTCCAGATCCATTTACTAGAAAATGTGCATCTTTAGTGTTTGTGTTGCGATGATTGAAACACTCCTTAGGTTGGGTCGGGTTGTTTTACCTCTGAGTGGGGGGCGGGGGTGGCTCAGTCAGTAGAGCGCCAGGCTCGTAATCTGTAGTTCCCAGGTTCGAGTCCCAGCTGAGTCAGCGTTGAGATTTATCTCCGTAAAAATTCCCCGCCCTGCCCACGGTCAGTAGGGGACACCGATGGGCTTGGAAAGGGCGCCGTCCGTCGGATGGGACGTTAAGCCGTGGCCCCGTGTGCGGGAGAGCCATATCCTGTGCACGTTAAAGAACACGCTGGATGGCCTTGACGGGAGGCTACCATCTGTCTCCTAACAGCTGTTCCAGTCGGTCCCCTTTCCCAACCTTCTCTGAACCTTCGGGGTCCATGTGACCTGGCCATTTAGCCCATGGTGTGCAAAAAAGTGCCGCTCAGAGGTAAAACAACCCAACCCAACCTCTCAGTGGCATATTTTTTTTGCACACTATGGGCTAAATGGCCAGATTATAAGGACCCCGGAGGCTCAGAGAAGGTTGGGGGAGGGGACTCACTGGAACAGCTGTTGGGAGACAGATGGTAGCCTCCCGTCAAGGCCATCCAGCGTGTTCTTTAACGCGCACAGGGTATGTCTCTCCCGCACACGGAGCCACGACTTAACGTCCCATACGACGGACGGCGGCCTTTCCAAGCCCATCGGTGTCTGATCGTAGGCAGGGCGGGGAATTTTGCGGAGAAAAATCTCAACGCTGACCCAGCTTGGACTCGAACGTGAGAATTAACAGATTACGATCCTGACACGCTACCGACTGAGCCACCCCCACCCCTTGAAGCACTCCTTATCCCTAACTCATTTAATTGCATCTTAAATAGAGATAAAATTTCCGTTCTGGGTCGCTCGACGTTACATAACGTATCCTCCAATTTACCTAAATTCCTAAGAGAAAAAAAACTCCGACGACTTTTTAACGTCGCATATTTCTGTTCCCTACCCCGACGCTCATCAGACACCTTCTGCATACACACAATATCATATCCCATTTCATACTCGATAAAACTTTATAATCCTTCCTAAGCAACCGCATGGTCAGCATCTTCTGAATGTGTGGCGGTAGGTTTCCCTCTGGGATGCCTCTTCATCCTCCAACAAGAGACGCAGATAGCGGTGAGTGATGTGAAAGCTGTCTCTGATAGCAGACTCTGTCTCTTCTGCCACAGACTTCTCCCTATCTCTCAGCAGCTCGGTGTAATGAACGACATTCATCAATAACGCGAAAGACTCCCCATTTCTTCGGCTTCCCAACAGGCCCAGCGGACACAAGGAGAAAGATCCAACTAGAAAGGATATGACATAATCTCCCCCTGAACTTTTCTTTCTAGGTGCGAGTTTTTCCTTTTCTTTCCTTTTCGCTCAGAGAAGAAATCTGTCGCGGATTTTTCCGAGAAGGAAAAAGACAGAGCCAACTTAATCGAGTTTGTTGGAAAATGTGTTTTAATGATTGATCGCAAGAGGTGGATGAAACTTCTTCGGCTCTCTAGGAGGTTCTCTCCTCCTTTCCAAAATTTGCATATCCGTGGGGAATGGAGTCATTAAGAGCTCCAGGGGAATCGAGACTCCCAATCGGCGACTGATCACTTCTAAATGAGATGGCGATTTATTACCGAGAATGCTAACAGATCTCTGTTTGGGAAGATAACACCCTCCTGAAATGGGAATCCCCCCCTCTAATTGTGCTCCTTCTTCCTTTTCAATTAATCGTCATGGTTACGGTTCATATTTCTCTCCCGTCCTCTTTGTTATTGCACTGTCACCTCGACGCGTTTTTCCTCTTTCTGTTGCGGCATCCGCTGCGATGGCGGTCCGCTGCAGCAATCCGTCTTTAACCGCAAAGGAAATTTTCAAAAACAAAACGTCCGGAATAGTGACAGTTAAAGCGTTACTTAACTGACAAGCTCATCAAGCGAAATCAATGCATGCTTTTCATTCCGAGATGGCGGGAAAATATGGCCAGTCTCTTCCAGCCTATGCAGGACACTGCTTGGTATGAGTTCGACTGATTTATTCATTTGTGATCAAAACTGACAACTGATAATAAACAACTCCCGAAAGAACTTTCAAGACCTATCGATGTCCTCTTCTTCACCGAAGGCAGCAAGGTGGCTGGTGGAGAAAATCCCAACACAGGCACGTGGGTTGGGTTGGGTTGTTTTACCTGTGAACGTCACTTTTCTGCACACCATGGGCTAAATGGCCAGGTCGCATGGATCCCGAAGGCTCAGAGAAGGTTGGGTGAGGAACTGGAAGAGCTGTTGGGAGACAGATGGTAGCCTCCCGTCAAGGCCATCCAGCGTGTTCTTTAACGTGCACAGCGAATGGCTCTCCCTCACACGGGGCCACGACTTAACGTCCCATCCGACGGACGGCGGCCTTCCAAACCCATCAGTGTCCTCTACAGACCGTGGGCAGGGCGGGGAATTTTGGCAGATAAATCTCAACAATGACCCAGCTGGGACTCGAACCTGGGAAATACAGATTACGAGACTGGCGCGCTACCGACTGAGCCATCCCCGCCCACAGGCACGTGGAGATTGGAACCTGGGAACACAGGTTACAGACCTGGCCCACTTCCTAAGGAGCCAACGTCTCGTTCTTCCCCAGTTGAGAAACACTGCTCGAAGAGAAGTCTTTTAAAAAATCCTTAATGCAGTAAATCAGAGCGATATTTAAATCAGATAATTAATAATTTAATCCAGTACTTCTACGCTCCCCCATGTAACGCAATCACTTACCACGCCATCCCTTTTGAGGGGTTACAAAATTTCAGGTTGGGGATTGGCTCAATTGGTAGCGTACCAGGCTCCTAATCTGCAGTTCCCAGGTTCGAGTCCCACCTGAGCATCGTTCAGATTTATCTCTGCAAAACCTCCATCCTGCCCTCGGCCAGTAGGGTATACCAATGGGCTTGGAAAGCCCGCCATGCGTCGGATGGAAGGTTTAGCCGTGGCCCCTAAGCAGGAGAATCCATACCCTGTATATGTTAAAGAAGGTGATGAAGAGCTTTGAAGGGTCCCCTTCCTCATCAGAGCCCTTGGGGTCATTGTGACCTGGCCATTTAGCCCACTATACTCAAAAAAGAGCCTATGAGAAGTATAACAACCCAACCCAAGGTACGAATTTATGGCCAACCCCTATTTTGGTTTAAATATCGACTTAAGCAGCTGCTTGACACAGAGGTCAGTTTACATGTCAGTTTATGTGCCATAGTGAAAGATCTGTGAGGAAGGTAGGACCTCAGCAGAAAAACAACAAACATGATGCCTTACCCAGGGCCCGAACTGTGGTCCTTTCGATCAGTAGCCAAACACGCTAACCACTCGGCCAATGGATGCTTAGTTTTTTAAAATTTCATCTTTCTGTGTAATGAAATATTTTATGCTTCGCGTGAATATTATTTCGTTTTGCAGTAAAGCAGTTACAATACAGTGCAAAAAAAGAAACTTGATCATTGAGTGGAATCAATTAGTGCCGAAACTTAACTTCTAACAAATGACTAGGTGCACTGCTTTTGGTATTACCAACATGGCCGCTCACTGAAAACAATGGCTTCGTGGCTAATTATGGTTATTTAATCTGGAAACTTGATTTTACCTCTGAGCTATACTATAGTGGAATCGATTAGTGCCGAAATTTAACTTCTAACAAATTACTAGGTGCACTGCTTTTGGTCTTACCAACATGGCCGCTCACTGATCACAATGGCTTCGTGGCTAATTATGGTTATTTAATCTGGAAACTTGATTTTACCTCTGAGCTGTACTATAGTGGAATCAATTAGTGCCGAAATTTAACTTCTAACAAATTACTAGGTGCACTGCTTTTGGTCTTACCAACATGGCCGCTCACTGATCACAATGGCTTCGTGGCTAATTATGGTTATTTAATCTGGAAACTTGATTTTACCTCTGAGCTGTACTATTTTGCACAAAATGGGTTAAATGGAGAAGTCACAAGGACTCAAATGGCTCAGAGAAAGTTGGCGGAAGGAGACACCTGGACACTGTTAGGACAGATGGAAGCTTACCATCAAGTCCATCCAGTGTGTTCTTTAACGTGTACAAGATATGACTCTCCTTCACACTGAGCCAACGTCTTTCCATTCCGTTCGACGGACGGCGGTCATTTCAAGCCCATCGGCGTCACTTTTCTGACAGTGGACGGGATGGAGACCTATCACAGATAAATCTCAACGCTTGCCAAGTGGGATTCGAACCTGGGAACTGCAGATTACGAGCCTAGCGTGCTACCACTGAGCCAACTTCTCTACCCCTTTAAAATTAGCAATACGGACAGAGAACACCCCAGTTACACCATTGATTTAGGAAAACATCCACATGAACTCCTATATGAGCGATGTACCCTTAATGAAAAGAGCTGATTGGAAGCGAGTAAATTAGATCTATAAAGAAACAAGATGATGAAAATGATCCGTGATTTCCTTTCTTTTCACTTCCACCAACACGAAAAATCCTCTCTAAAAGTATTGGAATTTTTTAAAAGTTTTATTCCCTGATTCAAAACGCTGGAAAAACAATCATGAAACTCATTTGAAGTGTTCCCGAAGTCTACGAATTTGCAATCCACGTGAGCTTCAAACGCACTTTAGCAATTGTTGAAAACCTCCAAAAGATGGCGCCACAAGTTTCTGCACTCTCTCGACGACATCAGAAATATTATTATCCTTAAATCAATATTTTCCAACTGTTACTGCGCAGATATACAGTGAAATATTCTATTTCTTTCGCCGGTAAAGAATTTCAATTGGTGAATTTCTTAGTAAAATAATAAGAGTTATTTAAAACAACTATTATTTCTTACAATGTAAAAAAAATCTACTTTTGATTGCCATATAAAACTTTTTGATTTATGTCATAGAAAGATATGTCAGTCTCACAATTTTACGTTATTTATTAAATGATTCGTCACTAGAAGAAAAAGGTTGGGTTGGGTTGTTTTACCTCTGAGCGGCACTTTTTTGCACTCCATGGGCTAAATGGCCAGGTCACATGGACCCCGAAGGCTCAGAGAAGGTTGGGGGAGGTGACCCACTGGAACAGCTGTTGGGAAACAGATGGTAGCCTCCCGTCAAGGATATCCAGCGTGTTCTTTAACGTGCACAGGGTATGGCTCTCTCCCACACACGGGGCCACGGCTTAACGTCCCATCCGACGGACGGCGGCCTTTCCAAGCCCATCGGTGTCCCCTACTGACCGTGGGCAGGGCGGGGAATTTTGCGGAGATACATCTCAATGCTGACCCAGCTGGGACTCGAACCTGGGAACTACAGATTACGAGCCTGGCGCGCTACCGACTGAGCCACCCCCGCCCCCTAGGGAAAAAAAATACGAATCTGAATCGATGCGTCAGAGTATGCATTATTTTTAAGTCACATGTAAAATCTAAGTGAAGTGACAATCATATCATTGTGAACAGAGAACAAGGGAATATATAATTTATGACAAAACCCGATGCTCCGCAACTCGAGGCTGCACTACATCTTTAGGAAGATGCCACGATTACCTATATCCACCGTCGGGGGTGAACAGTACTATAGAAGTAAAGTCCAGCACTCGCCAAAAACCTAACTAAACCTAACTATAATCTTCGTCCTGGGACGCCACAAACAAGGATATAAAAACCCACGGAGGTAAGAATGAGAGGAGATGCCCTAATGCGCTTTCTCTGTCCCTGGGTTCCAGCCCCGGGTAAGACTTGGGTGGTTTTACCTCTGAGCGGCATTTTTTGCACACCATGGGCTAAATGGCCAGGTCACAGGACCCCGAAGGCTCAGAGAAGGTTGGATGAAGAGACCCCCTGTAACAGCTGTTGGGAGACAGATGGTAGCCTCCCGTCAAGGCCATCCAGTGTGTTCTTTAACGTGCCCGCCCTGCCCACGGTCAGTAGGGGACACCGATGGGCTTGGAAAGGCCGCCGTTACGTCGGATGGGACGTTAAGCCGTGGCGTCGTGTGCGGGAGAGCCAAACCCTGTGCACGTTAAAGAACACGCTGGATGGCCTTGACGGGAAGCTACCATCTGTCTCCTAACAGCTGTTCCAGTGGGTCCCCTCCCCCAACCTTCTCTGAGCCTTCGGGGTTTATGTAACCTGGCCATTTAGCCCATGGTGTACAAAAAAGTGCCGCTCAGAGGTAAAACAACCCAACCCAAATCTTTAACGTGCACAGGATATGGCTCTCCCATACACGGGTCCACGGCTTAACGTCTCATCCGATGGACGGCGACCTTTACGAGCCCATCGGTGTCCCCTACTGACCGTGGGCAGGGCGGGGAGTTTTGCGGAGATAAATCTCAACGTTGGCACATCTGGGACTCGAACTTGGGAACTACAGATTACGAGCTTGGCGTGCTACAGACTGACCCCCCCGGGTAAGGCATGGATGTTTGTCTTGTTTTTCTGCCGGGTTCTTGTCTTCCTCACAGACTTTCTATTATGGCGTATAAACTGAAAGCTTCCTGTCAGACCTATGCAGCAAGCAGCTGCTTGAGAGTGTATTTTTTTTAACCTCAACCCTGATTTTCCTCGATACGAAAGGGGTACCAATGAGTTTGGCAAGACCGTCGTCCGTCAGATGGGACGTTAAGCCGTGTCACGTGGGCGTGAAAGAGAGAGAGAGACATACCCTGTGTACGTTAAAGAACACGCTTGATGGGCTTGATGGATTTATATCCTCTATCCATTGGGTCCCCTTCCCCAACCTTCTCTGAGCCCTTGAGGTCCTTGTGATCTCGCCATTTTAGCCCATTGTGTTCAAAACACATGCCGCTCTGAGGGGAAAATAACCCATTCTTTAAACTTCACCTACAGAACTGCAAAATTCAAACGGAATTTTTTTTTCAACATATTAGTTTAATATATTCCCAAGTAAATTTTATGGGAGTAAATCAGATATAAATTACAATTCCGCGTATTTCTGCGAAGTTGTAATAGAGTATATGTCTGTAAGTATACTCTGTCCAAACTTAGGGTTGGGTTGTTTTACCTCTGAGCGGCACTTTTTTGCACACCATAGTAGCCTCCCGTCAAGGGCATCCAGCGTGTTCTTTAACGTGCACAGGGTATGGCTCTCCCGTACACGGAGCTACGGCTTAACGTCCCATCCGATGGACGACGGCCTTTACCAGGCCCATCGGTGTCCCCTACTGACCGTGGGCAGGGGGGGGGGATTTTGCGGAGATAAATCTCAACGCTGACCCAGCTGGGACTCAAACCTGGGAATTACAGATTACGTGAGTAGTAATGTCGAAGGTTGAGCGTGAATAAATTATCTCCGCTCCACTGCACACGGTGGCGTCCTTGTGTGAATAAATTATCTCCACTGCACACGCTGACGGCGGGGGGTTTAATTTTTGAGGGGGGTTTAATTTTTGGTTTCCCACGTTGGGGAGGGGCGCGTCCGGAAATGTCGACCCCCACACGTGTGTGCTACCCTAGCAGTTGTTGGTCAATATTCTACCGGAAGTGTTGGAGAGGTCTTTGACCCCCCTTAGGCACGCAACGGTCTAGGGCTGCCACCCGTATGCTTTTCCTAGCGTCGGGCTGACCGTGGGATTCTTGTAATGACAACCCATGCGTATCAGCACGCAGACGGGATGTTAAAAAAAAGGACGCCACGACAGGTCCCGTGGGAAACCCAGATTCTTGCTGAAAATGTCCGTTGGCGAGCACGCAGGTAGAAACGAAATTTAAAAAATGACGACCCCCATTTCTTACCCCCATGCGTATCAGCACGCAGACGGGATGTTAAAAAAAAGGACGCCATGGCAGGTCCCGTGGGAAACCCAGATTCTTGCTGAAAATGTCCGTTGGCGAGCACGCAGGTAGAAACGAAATTTAAAAAATGACGACCCCCATTTCTCACCCCCATGCGTATCACCACGCAGGAGGGGTGTTAAAAAAAGGACGCCACGGGAGGTCACGTGGGAAACTCAGATTCTTGCTGAAAATGTCCGTTGGCGAGCACGCAGGCGGGAACGAAATTTTAAAAAAATGAATGTCATTGGTGGGAGTACCCGAGCATGCGCATTGTAGTGGTTTATAATCTCCCGCACAGTCCGGCAAGCGTTATTCCGTCATGGAGATGTCATTCAACGAGAAACTTGCCGCACTCACCAGCATTCAGGGAGAGCTCGAGGATATCCTTCGTCGAATCGAGTTAGAATTAGCTATGCGTACCTCGAGCCCCACCCTCGGACAGCCGAGAGATGCCTCCAGCCATCCGAACACCTCCAGCCAGCCGAGAGATAACTCTGGCCAGTCAAGTACCACTGGTCAGCCATGGCCCACTGGCCTGCCAAGCACCAACGTCCAGCACCGTACGGGGCGCCTCAGCCTAAAGAGGCGTCGCCAGATGCGTGGAGAAGGCTGCGACCGTCCGAGCACCTCCGACCAGCCGAGAGATAACTCCGGCCAGTCAAGTACCACCGGTCAGCCAAGCACCACCGCCCAGCCCCGTACGTGGCGCCTCAGCCTAAAGAGGCGTCACCAGATGCGGGGAGAAGGCCCCGACGCCAAGCAGCAGAGGCCCGCTGCAGCATCTTCTGCGCCTGCACCCGTCATCGCGCAGGCAAGTGCGGCTCCCGGCTATGTAGTGACGCGCTCCAGCAGCTTCAGGTCCGCCAATACAAAGCCATATTTACGTCCCACACGGTTCGAATGACCAACTTCGACCGTGTGGGCCCTCTTGAATTTATGGACACCCTTCTGACTGTGCATCAGAATATTTTTGAGGAACTGCTTCCCCAAGAACAGTACACTCACGTGCGGGTCTGCGTGCGCTCCAAGTGCCTCCGGAACCCCATCAACCTGCCGTTGACCACACGTAACGAGGTCACGGCAGGAAAATTCATGGACAGCATTGAAAGGGTGCTAAATTCCAATGAAGCGGTGTGCACTGACGAAGATTTATTCTTCGACTTTGCCGCCGCTGATTTGGAACGTTCCGGAGGCGCACGTAATACACCAGGACCACGCCGCAGACCCCTGGCGGACCTGGCTGCGTTTAACGCCAGCAAAGGGAGCGTGGTCACCATCAACAACGAAGACAACCTGTGCCTCGCCCGGAGCCTCGTCGTCGGTAGGGCCCTGTGTATGAAGAAGAAAGGTTTGATGACGCAGGGCGCCTACAAGTGCATCTGTGACCGTCGGCAGCCGCGTCAATGTCACGAGGCACAGGTTCTTCATCGTGAGGCCGGGGTCCCAGAGGGCAAGTGCGGGTTGCCCCACATCAAAGAATTTCAACTGTTCCTGTACCCCGAATACAGGATCATCGTGTTCGGGGCACAGGATGATTTCCAAGTCATCTTCGCCGGGAAGCAGGAGGCACCTAGCACCATCTACCTCCTGCACGATGACGGTCACTTCTCCGTCGTCACCAGCCCGGCGGGATACTTTCGGGCCTGGGAATTCTGCATCCCGTGCCTGAAGCCTGTGTACCACAAACCTCACATCTGCAAAGGTGTTTGCCGTTCGTGCCTGACGGCTGACTGTGGGAAAAGGGGGGTTTCTATTTATTGTGACCTGTGCCACTATTATTTCAGAGGTCAACAGTGCCTGACCGCACATTTTTTAAATGGCACCTGTGCAAAACGGCACCGGTGCCTCGACTGTGGGGAGACCTACGCTACCTCCTCGGATCCTACCCATCAGTGTGTGCAGAAAGAATTAGAGTGTGTGAAAGTGGCTAAAGAATGTGAAGTCACAGGCCGTCGTTTCTATTTCGACATAGAAACGGTGGAAGAAGCAGACGGGGTGCTGACACCTATTCTGTGCATCGTCACCTACGAAGAAGGTGACGGTGTATGGAAATATGAAGAGTTCCCCCACACCGACGACTTCATGGACTGGTTGCTGGCTGTCGTCAACGGTAAGCCTAAATTTAAAGATATCACTTTGCTCGCACATAACGGTAGAGGATTCGATTTTATTCCGATTCTAAATTACCTCTATCGTAAGTGCCTGAGGCCGGAATTGATTTTTAACGGCAACAAAATTCTTCTGCTTAATTTACCCGGCCTCAAAATCAGGTTTATCGATTCTCTTTCTTTCATTCTGGCTCCTCTTCGCTCTTTCCCTAAAACTTTCGGCATCACCGAAGTCAAAAAAGGTTTCTTCCCCCACGCTTTTTGCACACGGCAAAACTTTAATTATTCAGGACCCATCCCCGAAGCCCATTATTTTGAACCACAGTACATGACCCCAGGAGAAGCTTCAGCGTTCCACGAGTGGTACGGAACAGTGCAGGGGACTCACTGGGATTTCAAATCTGAAATGATTGCGTACTGTAAATCTGACGTGCACACTTTAATGCGAGGTTGTGAGAGCTTCCGAACGGAATTTTTAGGGATGACCGGGGTGGACCCTTTTTCTAAAATCACTCTCTCTTCGGCTTGTCTGCAGGTCTACAGACAGAAATTCATGCCCGAAGGAGTGATTGGCGTTTACCCCTCCAACGGTTATTCCTCGGGCGACCGTCAGAGTAGGAAAGGCCTTGCATGGTTAGCCTACATAGAAGAGACCGAGAATCTCACCCTGCAGACAGCGCGCTCTGTAGAGGGTGAAGCCAAAGTTGGCCCTTATTTTTTGGACGGTCTGTGTAGGGAGACCAAGCAGGCTCTGGATTTTGCGGGATGTTATTTTCACTCCTGTCCCGAATGCTTCAGTCCCGGCATTACTCACCCTCTCACAGGACAGCCCATGGTTCTAAATTATTTAAGAACCCTGGATAGAGAGCGGTGCATTCGTCAACTTTTACCTGATTACAGGTACAGAGTGTGCTGGGAGCACGATTTCGACCGGCTACTCAAGACAGATCCCACCGCTGCGCGCATTTATCAGCAGACAGAAGAGGTAAGGAGAATTAGCGGGCGCTCCTTCCTCTACGGTGGGAGAACGGAGACATTCTCCTTGTTTTGCGACACCAAGGTCGAAAATTGTGAGGTGAAGTATTTCGACGTGAACTCCCTTTACCCCTCAATTTGCAAGAGAGGAGTTTTCCCTGTCAAACACCCCCGGAGGATCACCGAAAATTTTGATTACACCCCTGACGCATATTTCGGCATCATCCACTGCACGGTGCTTCCTCCTACCGACCTTTATATCCCCGTACTCCCCTACCGTTGTCGTAACAAACTGTTGTTCCCTCTGTGCAGCACTTGTGCAGAATTAGCACAGGTAGACCCATGTACTCACACCGAAGCACAAAGAGCTCTCACCGCCTCTTATGTGTCGCTGGAATTATACAAAGCAGTCCGTGAAGGCTACAAAATTGTCAAAATTCACGATGTTTGGCACTATTCGGAAACTATTACTTACACCAACCAGGACCCCGGTTTATTTGGCAAATACATCAACACGTTTTTAGAAGCCAAACAAAAATATTCAGGTTTCCCTTCAAACGTTAACACAGACGAAGAAAAAGCAAAATTCTGTGAAGATTTCTTTCAGGCAGAAGGAGTGAGAATTAACCCCCAGGAAGTTGAGTATAACGGAACCAAACGAAGTTCAAGTAAATCAATGCTCAACAGCTTGTGGGGGAAGGTATCGGAAGATCTTTCTAGACCAGTGTCCCAGATCATCACCGATCCCATAAAATTATTGGATTTAGCGAACGATCGCTCCAAAATTCTCACCGACCTTCATGCGGTCAATTCGGATCATATCCTAGTGACCTACAGACCCGCAAAAGAATTCACCCCCACCAACCCGAAAGGAAGTGCCGTCGTAGCCTCTTTTGTCACTTCCCAGGCGAGGCTCGTTCTATTAGACATGCTTTCCAAATTAAAACAGCGAGCCCTCTATGCCGACACGGATTCGTGCATATTTAAAACTTCACCCAGCGACACATTTATTCCAGAGTCCTCCGATTTTATGGGCTATTTTAAAAACGAGATTACCGATCAGTATGGGCCAAACACCACTATAGATCGGTACATCTCCATAGCCCCGAAAAATTACATCCTGGAACTTTCGAACGGGGAAACTATCACCCGTGCGAAAGGCTTTAAATTGAGTGTGCATAACAGGGAACGCTACACCACGGAGCTTCTCCACGATTTAATTCTAGGAGGCCCCCCAACCACTTTTCCCGTCCCTTTCAATGTCCAAATTGACAAACACAAGGCCACCCTCACCAACCGCCCTTTCCATAAAAAACTCTCTTTTAATTTTAACAAGAGAATCTTTAAACCTGGGCAAAGTGCCACATTCCCTTTCGGTTACAAAAGTCTAAATTCCTGTTAACCGTTACTGACAGCTAGCCACCAGTTCATGTTTCATATTCTTTAGCCACTTTCAGACTTTTCTGCACATATTTTTAAATTGTGTATATATATTTAAAATGTGGGGAGGTAATTATTTTAAATAAGGTTTTTGTTATTATTTTAAATGTGGTCAGACACATATTTTTAAATTGTGTATATATTTTAAATGTGGGCCGTCACATATTTTTAAATTGTGTATATATTTTAAACGTGGGCAGGTAATTATTTTAAATGTGGTCAGGTACATATTTTTAAATCATGCAATTATTTTAAATGTGGGCAGGTAATTATTTTAAATCATGCAATTATTTTAAATGTGGGCAGGCACATATTTTTAAATTGTGTATATATTTTAAATGTGGGCAAGTAATTATTTTAAATAAGGTTTTTGTTATTATTTTTAAATGTGGACAGGCACATATTTTAAATAAGGTTTTTGTTATTATTATTTTAAATAAGGTTTTTGTTAATCATACAATTAAGTCATGCCTTGCAGATGGGGGTTTATGGACAGGCTCAGGTTCACCTATTGTAAATAATGCTTCGTTTTTGTAAATATGTCATACTTCTACTATTATTCAACATACTATGATGTTCACGAATGATTGTTATACGCTGTTTGTTATGAATCTGAAATAAATGTGTTTAAACCCCTGTGATCTATGAGTTTTTCCTACAAAGAAAAATTCACTTACTTTTGAAGCCTCACGTGGTGGCACCTGTGGGATAATCCGACTGTATAATATCTGAAGACATAAATATTCTTAATAATCAAGCTGAAAAAAAGCTTAATAACACTCAAGTATAAAATGCTTAATACCTGAAAACATAATATATCAAACGTAAATATATGAAAGTGCTTAAGGTGTAATAATACACAAGTATCATATATGAAAGTATAAAAATGATTAATACCAGAATAATATATGAAAAGGGGGAAAACGTAATAACCCCCAAGTATAAAAAATGATTAATACCAGAAAAATATATCAAACGTAAATATATAAAATTCTTAATACACAAGTATAAATTCTTAAAGTGTAACGCAAAGGGACGTTCTTTTTTTTTTGCTCTAGACAATTATAAAGCTGTACATAAACCATTTTACTACGAAAGCTTTTAGTAATGAATAAAACTTTTTAAAGAGATATAAAAACTGAACGATCCTACCTAGTAAAATAATTTGTACGATAGGGCATCCTTTACTAAAATTGGGTGGCCTTTAAAAAGGCCTTTTTAAAGAAGGAAGGCGAAGTCGGAAGTGGGAAAGAAAAGCAAGACTAGAGGGTTGAAGACAGAAACACCACAGGCGGCGAAGACCTCACGAGATCTCCGACGCTTAGCACAACCGCCTGCGTAGCGCAGGCGGCGTTACGGCATCATCCGGCACATTAACTAACGCTATATCAGCAGCACTCTGACCCCGGATGCATGGTTGCGGACGACGAGGGGATGGTTGAGAACGAACGCGATGGCAGGAGCACTGGCATTGCGTATCCCCGCGCAGCGTTGCTAGAGCGTCGGCGCCGAAAGTCAACGTACACTCGCGCCGACGAAAATCCCACTCCACCATCACTTCGTATTCAGGGATCGGGGACGGCTGCCTCACTCCGCCTCTGACACCGGACCTAACTCCATCGGGGGTACGGGGTCGTGGCTGACGGTGGCAGCTACAGGCACATGGACCCACGGATAGAGACCCCTCTGGGAAATGGAGCGTCAGACGTCTTGCCTCAACAGTGTACTGCATGGTGAATGAGCGCGAAAACGCTTCCAAGTATATTCAACAAATGCGGGCGAACCCGTAATGGACCCCTAACAGATGTTCAGATATCCGGTACAAGTGTGGGAACGCGTATATTCCAGACCACGGTTCGAACCCGAACTGGGCCCCTAGCAGATGTCCAGACATCCGGTCCCAGTGTGGGAACGCATATTCGATCCATGTTGTAGTTACTTATGATTTTATTGAAAGGTTGGGTGTATTTGCTTATGAAAAAACGAGACGATATCAACGTTCACACATTTTTATTTAACCGTACACATTAAAATATTTCCCAGTCGAGCATTTGACGTAAATGTTCCTGACCGGGTACATCAGATTTTTGTTGTTTCTTGAACGGTTCCATCAGTAAGTCGGTCATGTGAGATCCTAACACCGGACTCCCCTGATGTAACAATCGACCTCTTGAATCCCATCGCACTGCTTCCGGTAGAGCCTTTATCCTCTCTTGAACTTTACGTTTGAACCCCTTAGGAACCATATCAATGATATCCTTTTGCGACAGTCCTGGCGTCAATATTATTTCGTCCGGATTTTCGACTTTTCGAGCGTATTGTAAATATTTCCTCAAAACGGCGAGATAAGCAGAGGCTTTATCGTCAGCATTACCGGGGGTATTCAATATTCGCTGCATGTCGGTGTCTAATTGCTCTGTCTTCGTCTTCAGATGGCGTTTTTCTACCGCTTTCACTGTGAGGCTCATTGTTTGAATAAATTTGCGATGAGCGGCACGACTGAAGCCAGTAGAGGTAATAAAAATCCCGACCCTTTCTGATTCAGGTAGCTTCGTTTAGACTTCAAGCTAATCTTTTTCGACGCGAGTCTTCTGATGACGCACTTATGTTTCGCTAATTTTTTAAGCACGGAGCCCGAGATGGGAAGATTGGCTCTCACTAAATTAAAACAGATCTCACACAGAGCGAGGAGTTCACTGTCACTGGCGTTTTTTAATAATGATGCGCGCTTTTTAGGGGGTGCGCTCAACAGGTAGCGAAGAAAGGGACCCTGCTGTTTAATCTTCATTCCTCATGTAAATAATTTCTGGATATTCGTTGGGGAGGATCCTGCTCCTTAGTCGCTGATCGTCTGACGTGTTCACCGTGCAGTCTAACAGTAAATAACCGTGGGGTCTCCGTGTCGCTAGTTTAAATGCATCCAATAATATTTTAGACTCCCCCGGGAACATCTGTCTAGCCAGATACCCGATTTGCGACATGTCTCTGGGACACTTGAACAGAAATAAATAATGGGAGTTGAGACTGATATTCCTCGCACATTTACCTTGGAAAAATAAATTCTGCGTGATGAGAATGACGGTCGCATTGAGGTGATGGGAACCTTTCGTGAATAAATCAGACACTCTCGTATCACCGGCGGCTTGCACGAACATATCATCCAGCACTAATAGGGTATGCTGTTTCGCATTCAGTTGTAGGTCGGGGAAGCCCTCCACAAATTCCACTTTCCGCTTGAAAGGTTCAAAGGCTGGCTGCCATAACGAGTAGCAGTAAATGATCCTGGTGGGGCTGGGGGTGAATACATTTTCTGCGTGACGAATGAGGTCCAAGACAAACGTTGTTTTCCCACACTGACTTGGGCCGCAAACAAGAATTGAACTCGGGGACTGCATGATCGTTAAAGGCGGTTTAATACTCCAACAGTTGGTTAAATAACGCCATCAGTAGTTCATTAAATCCGAGGTCGCACGAATAACGTTCCTTCAGGAATCTTTTCATGGACATTCCTCGTGATCTCAGAAAGAGAAAATACAGACAGTGAATTCCGCAGGTTGTGGAGGTCGGAGCTTGCAGCGGTAACGTGGGGTACAGTACACGGTTCACCCCTATAGAGCTGTAATATTCTTCTACGGAGGGTTCGAATCCTAAAGGGTCGAAATGTTCTACAGTTCTCTTGTTCACGTAAACGGCTATCCAGTGCTCTCCACTCGAAGTGGAAACGTCCGTATTAAAAATGAAGAGACAGGGTTTCTTCTTGATTTTCGGTAACTGGTCTCTGGCATACACCCCCAAGAACAGAGGGTTCGTGAAGGGGTCGTTGCGGAGTACTTGCGTCAGCTGTAACGCGTCCATCAGGCGGAGAAATCGAATAGGATTTTACGTTGGTGGTCAATTTCGAGCAAGTTGTCGAATTCTGTATACAGAATCACGCTCACGGCTTCGGTTAGAGGTGTACCGAATTTTATCTCTAAACGGCAGTTGGCAGTCTTGATGGGGTTAAAGTAGTCTTCACATTGCTTTCCATCGGAACCCAATTCAAACCCGAACAGGGTGTACCCTTTCGGATAGGCGGCACGACCGAATTGAACCCCTTTATTATCTTTCCACACGTCTAGTGACTCCAACAGCGACTGGTAGGACCGTATATATTGATTATTAGGGAAGTCGGGAGTCAACGGTTGAGACGGAAATTGTTCTGAATCGGCGTGCAAGGCCATGTAATTCAGATTAAAATGTTTAAAGTTGTAAGGGTTTCTAGCGAAATCACCGTTTGCTGCTGTAGAGTCCACCAGACCTATAATGCATCTTCGGGGCATCTGGGAGCTGAATAAATTATCTCTCGTGCTAGAGGTGATTCCGGGACTCAGGGTGAAAGACCTCACTTCCACACGCCTTAGGGGATACTTTGCCGGGGTCGTGTGTAGCATCTGCGCATGCGCGAGCAACGTACTGCTACCGAGTTTGACTTTTCTAACGTAGAAAGCTGCTTCCTCAAACCTCACTCTGTAACCAGGGTCTTCTTCAGCGGTCATCAGGTAGAATTCGGGTTTTGACCTCGTCAAGCGTATCCGGAGATCGACATGGTTCAGTAGATATCTGTCTTGAAGAAATAAATCGTTGTGTATCCAACTAATTAATTCGACACCACGGGATCCCGTCAAATTTCTACGCGTCTTCCAGCCGAGGTTAGCATCGCCACATTCGTCCATTTTGCTTGCGGCATCCAGATGCCACAGACCGCACGTTAAATGACTTTTCACTGCGTCATTACCGTAATTCAGTAATGTTTCCAGGTAACTTCTGTAGGGGTAAAGACTGTGGCTTCCACTCACTAACTGCTCGTTCAAATACACGTCGACCTGACTAAACAGAGAGTGCAGGAAATTATTCGTCGGGGCAACCATCGCTGCGTCAGTGATAGGGTTCCCCGCCGTATCTGTTATTCTTGCTCTGACCCGCAAATGACATCTGGATAAATCGATATATTCGTCGCCGCCCACGACGTTAAATTCAAGAGGGGTATTTCCTTCTAACGATGCGAGAGGTTGGTAGGCCACGTACGTGGCTCTTTCGGTCTGCGAATTAGTAGGAGGTACGGCAAACAGGTCGAGTTCCGACAGGGCGCAGTCGCCGGACATGCTGTGGATCCTTTCACTCATTTTACAAAAACGTCCTGTACTCTACAACGTCTCTTTGACAATCTGGCGATTCGGGTTTGCTTCTTGCGTTTTATACCTCTGCCTCGTAAATGTTGCCCTGCTTCTTCCAGCAGACTCGCGGCGCCATCCTTCAAGTTCGATTTAAGGGCTTCTCTTGGGTCACGCCCACTCGCGACTTCGGATGCGAATTTCATTCCCGACCTGGCTGCTTGTTTACCGAGTGAGAACGCTAAAGGTTTCAGAATCGGGGATATGAAGCGTCCCATACTCCTGAAAAATGAACCGAGACCTCCGCCTCTTTGATATCGGGGTCCTCTGAACACCCCTGCACCCGACTGAGCCTTGTAATAACTCAGATAGCTGGCTGTGCTAGGCTCTGTGAATTTGACCCGCATGGCGAAAGTGTAACTTGACTAACACTTTTCCGTACTTAAAAGATAGGGGTTCACCACTGTCCGTCCGTAGAAATATCCTCACGCTCTCGAACACGTTCCTAGCCAGAGGATAATAATCGGGACTCGTAAAAATTTTTACTATGGCTTCGTTATTCGCCGTGGAGGGGTTAATCACACGTAACAGCTCTGCATAAGTGTCACCTAGTAAATGAGGTGCGACCAGGTCGGTGTATACATAAATACCCGATATACCAGCATTAATATCAATGGCATATCTGGACACGTCGTTACTGTACAACTGTCCAAATTTATCAAAGCCAAGCAATTCTCCCAAACCTTTGGAATGAGGTGGGAACATCAGATAATGACCCTCCTGGGTGGCGATTTTCACGTGGTTATTAGCCTGCTTCTTGAAGGCGTAATTTATTCTATCCTCGGTAGGTATAGCTTGCAACATGACAGAAAATATCGCTTCTGCATTTTCGTAACGTCCTGTGGGAATGTGATGTTCTTGACCTCGTACGATGGGGTGTTGCACCAAATAAAAATAAAATGTGGACGCATCAGGGATGAAAAAGTCATCTCCCTCTGTCTCTCTCTCCCTCTCTCTCCCACTGTCACACGCAAAACCTCCATAATGAGGCGTCTCCATGTACACGTCAGCGATGTTGAAGAAAGAGTTGAAGCTCGTGGCTTCCTTTTTAAACACCATCCCATAATCGCGGGTACCTATATTGAACACCCACAAACCATCATGTTCCTCCACTTGGATATCGGTAGGTATCTGACTCTGGATGGCTTTCACAATCTCGTCTCTTTTCGTTTTCTGGCCGTTGTATTGTGGATTTAGGGCAACCTTAATAGCGTTTTGAGGGATGCGAGGGAACCATCTGAATTGGGTGGTGAAGGTATTATTCGACTCGTCGATATTATACCAGCTCGTTGGAATGTGGATCTCGGATAGAGCGACTTCCCACTCCCCCTTTAGGGTCACAGGCTGTGCCAGCTGCGTCGTGTAATCCGTCTGCGTGTTATGAGGATAAATATCACTGCTGGCTGTAGAAGGGAGTGTTAGGTAGAAAGCCATTTTTTAGGTATCCAACTAGGGGTGGGGTAATCTTGCCACTTCACTAAGACGCCTTTTTTCCGGTCGCTATCCAAGATTTTTTCCACGGCGTAGAGTTCCGGAAGTTTTATTTTCTGTAGTTCCTGGCTATAGAAAGTTCCACGTATCTTGTTACCGTCACTGTCTGACACTTCGTAAACAGGGGTGTTCTAGGTACGATTCTACTCACACGGAATATCTCTCGAGTCCACTGCTGTGATGCTCCTTTCTTGAACGGAAGTTTCAGACTGCTGAGCCGCACGGGATCTCCCTCTTTAAAACGAACAGGTTCTGACTGTTTTGGAGCTCCGTATAATCTCTCCCAGACGGTGCTCTCGTTAAAGAGATCAACGTCTTTGGGTGCAAAGCCGTGAGCTCGGTGCTTGGAAGCATTATACCCCTTCACTAGGGCGTCCAGTACGTGCAAGAATCTAAAATTTTTATGTTTAGTGAAATAACGCCATAATTTTTCTCTCAAGGTTCGATTCAGTCTTTCTACCAGAGCAGCTTTCTTGTCGCTATAAGACACGAAGAAGTGAATGTTTTTTTCTTTTAGGAATTTTTGGAATACACGATTCGTGAATTCTGTCCCCTGATCGGTGTTCAGAGTCAAGGGTTCACGTCCCTGCGCCAGAATTTTTTCGAATGCTTCTTTCACAGCCGTACCCGTTTTCTTTTTCACCGGAACCGCCCATGCATAGCGAGATAAAATATCGATGACGACTAATATGTATCCGTAACCATCATTAAACCGTGCGATGTTTTTCACGAACATTAAATCCGCCTGCCATTGTTGATCCAACCCTGTCACGTATGTTTTGTTCCTCCGGTATTTGCTCTTGGCCGGTCTGTGGAGGGTGTACGTCTCCTGACCCGATAACCATTCTTTGACTGTCTTTGGATCCTGTCCAGTACTCTGGGATAATCGATTCACCCCTCCAAAGCTGCCAGGGTTCTCGGGATCGTAATAAGCTTTTTCCAACGCGGCGCTCATCGACCAACAGTAGCTTTCCCTCTTTAATCCAGACTTCGATAGGCAGGGAGTCGGGGACGTCTATAGATGTACGGTCTGCAGCCTCTTCACACAAATCTCTCGACGTGTAAATGACCGGATGGTCGTAGTACAGCGCTTTTGTTCCCCCCTCCACCAGGCAGAATCGGTAACTCGGTGCCCACAGCATTTTTTCTTCCACCGCGTTAAAAATAATCTGATGTTCACTCAGGCAAATGTACCACCCCAAATGATGCGATTCCCCACCACTCTGTCGTTAAGTAGACCCACAGCGACCTCTAACGTCACAGATAAAACACAAGACACTGATTGTTAGGTAATATCGGACTTTTATTTACGGTACCAATTGTCGGAAGCATACAGTTCGTCTTTCGCACTCTTTAACACGTCACTATAGGACAGAGAGGAAAGGAAATCGTCGTCTGCATAACAGAGTAGGCCTCGGGCCCACGCCGTGTCAACAAAGGCATTAGCAATAGAGTCAATGTTCAATGCGCGCACTGCATCACTCAAATAAGTGTTCAGGCAAAGTTCTTTATCCTCGGGTTCTATAATCCTAGAACTGGGTAACAAGGATTGAATGAGTTCGTGCATCACAATGTCCGTCAATAACTGCATCAAATGTCCTTTCCCCTCCGCTGGGGGAGTCAGAAGGAACGCAAGTAGAAGGTCTCTCTGCTCGGCGATGGAGTGACGTAGGTGAAAATTAACATCTGACCTGCGATGGTGATCCAGACTGTTCTTCACGTCGTCGCGACGGTTACGCATTTCATCCCACTGGACCACGGAAAGGTTCACCCCGCAAGATGACGCACCAGGTTGCGATTTGATGATGTCGAGGCGTCGACTCCCGTCACTATGACAGTATCCACACAATTGCAGGTTGTCCGTCACGAACCAAGTCTCTCTTTCGGTGGTATTAACAATATCGATTCTGTCCGACAACACTAATAATTCCTGCCACTCCGGAAGGGATAGACTGACCCCCTCCTTCGTCGGGTAAAGTAGACCTCCTTCACAGTAGCGACGGTAACGGCGCACGTGGATCAGGAGCCGCTCACGGTACAGGCAAGGCACGACGAAAATCTCATCTCCGAGAGGGTAGGTGTGTGCACTCACAGGCTGCATGGCGAAAACTGTCCTACAGAGTTTTCAGGCGTTTAAGTCTCTGCTGTGAGGGGGTGTCGACACGTTTTTCCCCTCTAGGTGGAGAAGGTCGCGCCTCTAGCGGTGAATCCACGTACTTGGGAGGTATAGGCTTCTGGGTCATCTTACGCCTAGGTTTGGGTTTGAGAGGCGGGGGACACGTCGGAACTGGGCTTGGTGTCGGTGTCACAGGAACGCCCTTCAGTTTAAAACGAGGTACCTCTTCAACAGGCTCTTCATTAACAGGTTCTACATCCTCGGAAAAATAGTCGTACAAGTCCCACAGAGGAAAAGCCTCTAATTGTCCGTGTGGCTGCCCGATTAACGAGCGGACCCTTTCGTAATCTCGATATACGTGTTCATCCATGTGCTGAATGCGGCTGTCTCGGCTTGGGCACAATGCACGTCAGGTCCCTCGTGGTAACCACACTCCGTTCCAGGAATTTTAGGAAGGTCTTTGAAGCGGGGGCAGCCGATTTTCTCTAGATCGAACGAGGGTATACCGAGCCTGTCCAATAACTGCTTCTCGTGGGTTCCACCCTTGTAACCGACGACAGAAGAAAAGGGTCTACGACACTTTTCGTGGATGTGTCGCACTATATCGTCCAGACAGTCGTACTCCCACACCACTTCACCGGTACGGGGATAAAAGGGAAGCCCAGTGACGTGTTTGGACACGTGCCGGATGCCCTTCCAGTCCTTCTGCGTAATGTACGTCACGAAGGAAAGGTCGAATCTGTAGACACCGGTCAGGCCCCTACAGTTCGAATAACCCAGTTCACGGGTCAGGAATTCGCCTTTCACGGTGAAGCCGTCTAAATCGAGCACACAACAGATTTCACACGGTTCTGTAGAACAGATAATGTCTAGCATACCTGGGTTCACTGTTTCTTCCAGGTCGTCACTCTCGATCCCATCAAGCACAGGATGTTCATACTTCTACACAAAACAACGTCATGACTGTGGCTCCCGAACCCCTGCAGCACCTTTTCGTTCGAAACCTCCACCAATGAGGACCCAACCAAAATACAGAAAAATGAGGTCACCCTATTACAAATTGTGGGCAGAAGGGGTGAATGACCAATCAGCAGGGGTAACAAAATCAGAAGCCCTCCCAGTGATACCGACCGTTGCTCACCTAAGGGGTCAAAGACCTCTCCAACACATCCGGTAGAAAATTAACCAACGACTGCTAGGGTAGCACACACGTGTGGGGGTCGACACTACCGGTCGGACCCCACCCCTACGTGGGGAAACCAAAAATTAAACCCTCCCCAGCGTGGGAAGCCAAAAATTAAGAACCCCCAAAATTTAAGCCCTCCCCATCCCGCACACCTGCGAGGGGGTTGCCATTTCCGGTCGACATCCCCCACAAAAATTAAACCCCCCTCAAAAATTAAGCCCCGACGCCAGCGATGACGTCACTACCGACGCCACCGTGTGCAGTGGACCGGAGATAATTTATTCACGCTCAACCTTCGACATTACTACTTACGTGCCTGGCGCGCTACCGACTGAGCCACCCCCGCCCCTCTGTCCAAACTTAGTGTTTCGCTTTTATTCTTCACTTATTATTTTCGTAATATTAATGTGACTTTTTATGTTAATAAACATCTATGAATTTGGGGTTTGCGCATTCGGGTCTCACAATTTTTAAAAAAAATGCAATTAATGTATATATACATAAGAAACAACGATGTGAATTTAGTGTAGCTAAGAATCGATTTTTACCGGAAACGGAAGAATTTAGCTAGGATACTAATTCTACTTCATCCCTACTTCTTTTAAACCATTACCCTACCACTGGTTACCTGGGTTGGGTTGTTTTACCTCTGAGCGGCATTTTTTTGCACACCGTGGACTAAATGGCCAGGTCACATAGACCCCGAATGCTAAAAGAAGGTTGGGGGATGGGACTCACTGGAACAGCTGTTGGGAGACAGATGGTAGCCTCCCGTCAAGGCCATCCAGCGTGTTCTTTAACGTGCACAGGGTAAGGCTCTCCCGCACACGGGGCCACAGCTTAATGTCCCATCCAACGGACGGAGGCCTTTCCAAGGCAATCGGTGTCCCCTACTGACCTTGGGCAGGGCGGGGAGTTTTACGGAGATAAATCTGAAAGCTGACCCAGCTGCGACTCGAACCTGGGAACTACAGATTACGAGCCTGGCGCGCTACCGAGCTACCGACTAAGCCCCCCCCCCCCACACACACACACACACTAGTTTACAAATCGCAAATTAGGAAACAATTACTTGACACGTGTTTCATACCGAAACTTATCAGAAAGCTTGGGTCTAGAAAAAATTAAAATCGTGACGGAAAAAAATTAATTCATGCCAACAAACGCCTGTCCCTATCTGTCAAGGCAGGGCGGGCGCTAGTTATTTTCCCGCCCTCGAGCGAAATTGGATAAATGCCGCTCAGAGCGAACATTGACTCTGCCGCCCCTTTCTCGATGTCTGATTTCATAAATTTGTGATTAATTTAGCTAAATTTAATGTCATTTTTAAAAGTAATTGAAAAACAACTGCGGAAAAATAGATCGTTCCTTCTCCGGTCAACTTCACTGCAGCTATCGTCCTTACTTTGATTTCAAATTTGCCACCCCTAAAAAAACTGTTGCATCGGTCGCACGTGCGATAACGCCGCTCATGTGTTAGAGGCTTTTTCCTCTGTCGCTATTAAACGCCAATTTTTGAAACAGTTGCCATTCTCCATAGACATGAAATATTGTGCCCTATGATTTTTATCTGAGTCCCATCACCTCCGTTAAGGATTCTCTTGTCCATCGCTTTCCAAAGCTGAGCCCCCTCTTGAAGTCAGTCAGATCGGGGGGGGGGGGCTCAGTCGGTAGCGCGCCAGGCTCGTAATCTGTAGTTCCCAGGTTCGAGACCCTGCTGGGGCAGCGTTGAGATTTATCTCCGCAAAATTTCCCCGCCCTGCCCACGGTCAGTAGGGGACACCGATGGGCTTGAAAAGGCCGCCGTCCGTCGGATGGGACGTTAAGCCGTGGCCCCGTGTGCGGGGGAGCCATACCCTGTGCACGTTAAAGAACACGCTGGATGGCCTTGACGGGAGACTACCATCTGTCTCCCAACAGCTGTTCCAGTGGGTCCCCCTCCCCCAACCTTCTCTGAGCCTTCAGGGTCCTTGTGGCCTGGCCATTTAGCCCATGGTGTGCAAAAAAGTGCCGCTCAGAGGTAAAACAATCCAATCCAATCCTGGAAAGGCCGCCGTCCATCGGATGGAACATTAAGCCGTGGCCCCGTGTGCGGGAGAGCCACACCCTGTGCACGTTAAAGAACACGCTGGATGGCCTTGATGGGAGGTTACCATGTCTCCCAACAGCTGTTCCAGTGGGTCCCCTCCCCCAACCTTCTCTGAGCCTTCGGGGTCCATGTGACTTGGCCATTTAGCCCATGGTGTGCAAAAAAGTGCCGCTCAGAGGACGACCCAACCCAGTCAGATCAGTCTTTTTACCCATGATGCACTTGACTTTGCTTCTCACCATGCCTTTACGGCTTTTATAGCATTTGGTAGTGACGTAGAATCCTTAAGTCAGTAAGAATTTTTGATTGTTGCTGGGTTGTTTTACCTCTTAGCGACACTTTTTTTGCACACAATAGGCTAAATGACCAGGTCACAAGGACCCCAAGGGCTCAGATAAGGTTTGGGGAGACCCATTGGACATCTGTTGGGAGATATATGGTAGCCTCCCGTCAAGGCCATCCAGCGTGTTCTTTAACGTGCACAGGGTATGACTCTCCCGCACAATGGACCACGGCTTTGCATCCCATCCGAAGGACGGCGGCCTTTTCAAGCATATCGGCGTCCCCTTTCTAACAAAAGACAGGGGGGAGGCTTAGCAGGGATAAATCTCAACATCACAGTTGGGAGGGGCGGGGGTGGCTCAGTCGATAGCGCACCAGGCTCGTAATCTGCAATTCCCAGGTTCGAATCCCAGCTGGGTCAGCGTTGAGATTTATCTCCACAAAACTCCCGCCATTCCCACGGTCAGTAGGGGACACCGATGGGCTTGAAAAGGCCGTCGTCCGTCGGATGGTACTTTAAGGCGTGGTTCCGTGTAGGGAGAGAGCCACACCCTGTGCACGTTAAAGAACACGCTGGATGGCCTTGACGGGATGCTACCATCTGTCTCCCAACAGCTGTTCCAATGGGTCCCCTCCCCCAACCTTCTCTGAGCCTTTGGGGTCCATGTGCCCTGGCCATTTAACCCGTGGTGTGCAAAAATGTGCCACTCAGAGGTAAAACAACTCAACACAGTTGGGACTCGAATCTGGGAACTGTATATTGGAGCCTGGTGCGCTTCCGACTGAACCAACCTTCGCCTTCCTGTTACTATGTCAGTAGGGGGAAAAGGAGAGTTCTGAGCCAGTGGCGGGTCAATGTTAATCCTATGGGACCCGCCACCCATGTGTTTCAAGCAGGTGGCGGGTCATTATCAAGCACATTGGTCAGAATTCTCACTGTTTTTTTTTATTCTTTAGGTAGAAAGCACTTCAATATTATGTTAATTTCCAGTAATTAGGCTGTATTAATTCGTTTTGTATATAGAATACGTTGATGACAATATATTAAGTATATAGTGTTAAAAGAAATTCAATTAAAATTCTTTATTTTGCCCTTAAATTATAAGAAAATGTTTGAAAGCCGATTTGTGGAGATGCATTTAAACAGGAAATATTGCTTACATTACTTCCAATTGGGATACTTAACTGTTGAATGAAAAAAAAATTAGTAATTAATGCGTAAACTACTGAAAAAATGTGTAATATTGAAACACAGAGCATGTCATATTTAAGTATCAGAGGTACATGTTGATACGTTCGCTAGTCCTTTTTTTTTCTTATGTGCAATGCTAAAAAAAAAAACAGGAAATCGTCTGTATTTCTTGATATTAAGCAGCTAAAATTAGTGGTGAATTTTCGCTATTTTACATTGTATTTAATGTAGGTAGTCACATTATTTTTTTTTTTATCTCAGTCGTTAAAAATCTGGGGATTAAATGCATTTTTTTTTATTTTTTTTACTAAACAGCTGTAATAAGTGGCGAATTGAGTAATTTGAATAACAGTATGAAAATCCTATTTTTTTTTACTAAACAGTTGTAATAAGTGGTGAATTAACTGAGTAATTCGAATAACAGTATGAAAATCCTATTTTTTTTTTATTCATGGGAAATAAAATTCGTCTGTACACCTCTGTATTATATACCGGAAATTATCCTTTATTCTAAAGTATTAATATTCAGTAAAAATCTGCTCTAAAATACTTTATCGCTAAATGGCTGATGCAATAATTTCAATTATTTCTCTGTAAAAATCTACGTAAAGTTCTCGTCTCTGCAAAGTAAAAAAATTAGAATTGCATCTCGTACTGAGAAATTTTTCATAAACACAGTACTCAGCGCATTTATTGAAGTCCCGGTGCTTTTGAGAGGTGATTGCTTTAAAAAAAAAGACGTTGATTTCTAGGAGGCTCGTTCCGGTAACAAGCAAGCAAGCGAGTTACGATAACTTTGAAAGGAAATCTTATATTTTCACTTCTTAATACTCGAGAACGTCACTACATTGTGAAATTATAAGTAATGTTTGATAAACCATGAAAATTTAGAGAATTACTAACCTTTTATTATAAGTGTAATCCCAGAAATGGATTCCCAGAAGGGCTTTCTCCCAGTGACTGAGTGAACTGGTTCCACGACGTGTTATAACTCAATTCTGGCGCTGTGATGACTCAACAGCATGAGTGCCACGGGCAAAAGCCACGTGAGAAGCGGCTAACGCTTGTTTATCGCTCCACTTGCCAAGGATAAGACTCAGAAATTCAGGCGACACATATATTTCATTTAAAAATTTTTATTGATTTCAAAGTATTAGGTGAAACAATGACAATGCGTGCACATGTAATGATTTCCATTGGTTTACAATTTTATACATTTCACAATGATGCTTTTTCACATTGATTATACTTTACAGCCTGCTTACAAAAAAAATGCAGGTTAACAGAGGAAATGGTTGTTTACATACAGCTATCTACATATAATAATAACATGTAATATTTTTACATATATAGCGGGTTATGTGCACACATTTGGATAAAATTATCATATTTTTTTTATAATAAATAGCTCAAACATATTAAAAATCACAGTGAAATATTCTTTTTTTCTGTTATGTTATTTTTTCATTGTTTTGTAGTGACCGTACGAAAGGGTGTCATAACCATTTTCTAAAATATATCTTTTATCGTCAAATGGTGACAGACCAAGTTTCACACCTTTCACTGTATGAAGACGGTGGTTGCTACTTTGAATCCTTGTCAAATCTACTCGACAAGGTGATTTGTTTATTAAGCAGTCTCTGTAATCCTTGTGACGAAGGGTTCTTTTTACGATGTATTTGGGGACTCCTTTCCCAGTCTTCTTCTCCTCATGTAAACTCTGAAGGGAATACATTTTAGAACGAAGCCCTGCAAATTGTTTGATAGGTACTCCCGAAAGTTCATCTTTCATTTTACCTAGTACCTTTTTATTATGTGTACTATGCAAAACATGATCAATGTGATAGTCGGACGTGTCAAAATGATCTATATCGTCTTTCATATCAGCATACACGTCCTCGGTTTGAAGCTCGTAGCACAGTGAATCTGTATCAGTGAACAATAATTTAGCTTTTTCTCCATATTTCGGACTAATATAGTCATAATGAAAGCTATACATCAATAGTTTACTAATATCTAGAATACTGAAACCAGCATAAATAGGCCTGTTGAGTTTCAATTTAGTTAGCTTTGATTGCACACATGCAAGGTCGTTGTCAAAAACACGAAAACCGTGAAAAGCAGGGGATGCTATGAGTTTACATACTCTCTTCGGGCTCTGAGTCAATTCAATTTTCACTCGATTTCTCAAATTTTCCATCGTTTTTCCAAACACAGCATTATTCATCAGTTTGAAGAAGTCCTTCTCGAAGTCGTTTCTAGCTTTCTTCCGCTGATCTGTATTAAATTCTATATATGGTTTTAGCCAGCAAGACTGATTAAATTCTAAAACGCGATGTATGTTCTTCAGCTGCATACCGAAGGCTAAATATTGTTTGAGATTTCGATAATGAAGGACATATTTTTCCTTAGAATTTAGATTTGGGGCTAATTTCACGACTGATTGGTTTGTATTTATTCCAAGGCTTTGGGCAACCTCTTGACAATATGGGGATAGCATGCTGCTGGTAATCTGAAGTTTCTCAGGGGCTAGTGGATAATCATTATGCTTGTCGTGTAGAGAAACTGGATAATCTAAATCAACTTCCAATATGTATCCTTTATTCGCATCATCAGCAATTGTCGTAATATTTAGATATTCTATTTCTTCTTTATTAAGCCATCGAAAATCGCTTTGAGGGAGACATTGTGACATTGCCCATCCATAAAGATTGTTGGCATCATAGTACATAATGTATTTAGAGGGTAACTGAGGATCATAGGTGTCCAAATATTTGTTGTTTGCAGTACTAAGACGATTGCATATCACAGAAATCCCTCCTCGTATGCCTTTTTCCAGGAAAAGGTACATTGTAGGGTCAGTTATCAGCTCAAGATTTACATTTGTCATTTTTAAGCATGCTTGCCAGGCTAATCCGGGAGCTGTGTAAACATGGCAGGGATCGATTTCATAGTATCTGATGCATAGTTTTCTGAAACTTTCGAAAACATCAGCTAAGAGGAGCACGTCTGTCTTCAGGTACAAGTCATGATACTGGCCTAGATTTTTTATGTTGAATGCATTCCATACTCTTATTGCAATGGGTGTAGTCTTCTTCCCCTAGCGCTTCTTCTGTGAGTTGGTTGTAAAATGCTTCACGTGGTGGTAATACAGTTTCTTCAAACTTTTCACTGTTGTCGATATAATCATAGGGGTAAACTCCTTTTCTCAGAACCAGATGTAGCCTTTCGGGTTCAACGTGGTCCTTTAAAATATGGAACTCATCTGTTGATAAATTATTTACTAGCTTCTCAAGAGATGTGCTTAAAAACTGATAGGAGTCTATAAAATGCAATGTCCCCAGGGAGAAGGCTATATATGTTTCCATGTTATTGGGAATGCAATTAATCTTCTTATTTTTGATTCTGCCGATTCCTTGCATAATAAGGTGGCTGTCATATCCCTTTAGGTTGTGAAAGATAACTGGAATCCTATTGGTTAACTTAAAGTTCAGATTACAGGAATTATGGGCAGCTCCTCGGAATTTACCTGTTATATGATCGTGATCTCTCACACGATCTGCTCCTAGGACACGCTTACAAATATGACAGTCAGTAGCGTTGCGAAATGTTTCCTCTTCGTAATTTGAGAGTTGCATTGGCTTTATCATCGATAGTAAATTTTTGATGTTTTCTTCTTCTTTAAGCAGACGTTCTAAAAATTCTTCTACTGCTTTAGGACCTCTATAAACTACTGGAGGTTTATAGCTGCAGCCATCAGGTCCAACAACAAGATATGCAAATCCACAGGGTTCATGATTTGCCGTGATAGTGGTGTGAGATTTTTCAGGGTTAGGCATACAAGTGTCCACTTTCACTAGGAATGATTCAAAGTCGGCATAAATCACGTATGGAACGGGCTGCTGAAACTTAAAATTTGTGAATTTCAGCCATTTTCCTTCTTCAGTTGGGAATTCTACTCTCTGGGGTCCATGTTCTTGACAATAGGGGATATGATCCTTCAAGAGTGATTCATTTGCGAAACGGTGAAGGCAGTAATCGCAGTAGAAACGTACACCATTATGTTTGGTGAGAGGACTGAGTAGCCTACTCATATTCTTAACGGAGCAATAATGCTGCTTTTCATCATCCGATAACAGAAGGAGATTTGCATGCGCTTTAAATCTGAATGGCGTGATATAGAGTGGGAACACCTCTTTCTCATATCCAAAAACATTAACAGAAATATTGTTAATTTTTTCGAATTTAGATATTTGATTTATTGTAACAGGGAAAATTAGGTCAGATGTGTTTAATTTTTCTTCTAAATGTATATAGTTGTTAAGGCGCTGCGGATGATCTGTGGCAGGATACAAAGAGGCTAAAACAGACCAGACAAAACATTTTTGGTCGGAATTACATACATTGACAATAGTGTGTTTTAACAGTAATTCTCTTGGAGTAGGGATATAACTAGATCCTGCAAGAGGTATATATTTCCCAATGTTCATCTCAGCGTGGAGTACAGCATCCAGTGCCCATCCACTATGTGCTCCTTCAAATTCTTCAAATGAGGTCTTAATCTTCTTATACGCGGAATCCAGTTCTCTGTTTAGGGATGATGTAGGAAGACTTGTGACACAGTTACTTCGGAAAAACGGGGTACAGTGTTCGACGGTAGAAGGGGAAACTTTTCGCCTGAATCGCACTTGCACGACAAGGTACCATTTAATGCTACCTTTCGAGGTCAATTCTTCTTTCAGATGAGTTAGGAGTGACTCCCGCGAGGATTCGAGGAAAAAGGTGAGGTCAACAGATGCTTCATCCGTTGCCACCAGCTTATGTGTTGACAGGGTCCTTTTCATTCCTTCTGTAAACTGACAGGGGTCTTCAGGGTCTGGTTTTTGTTTCTTCTGGGGAATCCTTTCATCTTCAGAACGTTTTCGTTTATTATTGTGTGGCTTTCTTTGATGGCGCAAAAGACTGTCTTTTCTCCCAAACTCCATGGCACATTCTTCGCATTTGTAGGTTTTCCTGGAGGTGTGGGTTAACTCGTGACGTCGGACGTCATCTCTCCTTGAGAATGTTGATTCACATTGAGAGCACTTAAACAGGTTATTTCCATCATGATTTCTCTTATGACGAATGAGATGGGTCTGATGAAGGAAAACCTTCTCACATACATCACATGGATACATTATGGAACAGTGACTTGTAAAATAACTGATACTACACGAGGACTATCACTATTGCCGTTGGAAAAATCACGGAGAAGCAGCAACAGAGAACCGTCACTATCAACGTCTGACAACTGAATGAGGAATCTGACTGATGGATGCCGTATTTATACTAGAAGAAGGACTATCCCGCAGAAACGGATTTAAAAGACTGTCCCTGCAGTAAATGAAAATAAAACTTCTAATTGGTGACATCAGATTTCAAAGTGGCGGACTTACTTCACGCTGTAGGAGGATGACGCAACCGCAGGGTATGTCACCAGATGGTGCCAGAGGTTAAAGTGGGGGGGGGGGTTAATAAAGGGAAAGGGACTTTGATAGCGGGTTAAATAATGAGGGGGGGTGATAGTTTTGATAAGGGAAGTTTAATAAAGGGGGGTGGAACTTCTGATAAGCATTTAATTAATATGTCAGGAACCAAGATGGCGGAGTCTGGACTTGGAAATTTCGGATGAGGTTAGAAACCAAGATGGTGGACTAACGGCAAAATCGTGGGAGTTTGTGGTGACGACAGGTTTCTAAATGGTGGACTCGAAAAAAATTCGGGCTTTGTGGAAACCAAGATGGACGTCGGTGGAAATTATGAATGGATTATCTGCAATTTAATTGAATAATGTAATTTCAGATTATTACATCACTGGAGGGAGGTATTTTATTCGCCATTGTTCGACTTCAGTCTTAAAAAAAAACAGTGAGAATTCTGACCAATGTGCTTGATAATGACCCGCCACCCATGTGTTTCAAGCAGGTGGCGGGTCATTATCAAGCACATTGGTCAGAATTCTCACTGTTTTTTTTTAAGACTGAAGTCGAACAATGGCGAATAAAATACCTCCCTCCAGTGATGTAATAATCTGAAATTACATTATTCAATTAAATTGCAGATAATCCATTCATAATTTCCACCGACGTCCATCTTGGTTTCCACAAAGCCCGAATTTTTTTCGAGTCCACCATTTAGAAACCTGTCGTCACCACAAACTCCCACGATTTTGCCGTTAGTCCACCATCTTGGTTTCTAACCTCATCCGAAATTTCCAAGTCCAGACTCCGCCATCTTGGTTCCTGACATATTAATTAAATGCTTATCAGAAGTTCCACCCCCCTTTATTAAACTTCCCTTATCAAAACTATCACCCCCCCTCATTATTTAACCCGCTATCAAAGTCCCTTTCCCTTTATTAACCCCCCCCCCCACTTTAACCTCTGGCACCATCTGGTGACATACCCTGCGGTTGCGTCATCCTCCTACAGCGTGAAGTAAGTCCGCCACTTTGAAATCTGATGTCACCAATTAGAAGTTTTATTTTCATTTACTGCAGGGACAGTCTTTTAAATCCGTTTCTGCGGGATAGTCCTTCTTCTAGTATAAATACGGCATCCATCAGTCAGATTCCTCATTCAGTTGTCAGACGTTGATAGTGACGGTTCTCTGTTGCTGCTTCTCCGTGATTTTTCCAACGGCAATAGTGATAGTCCTCGTGTAGTATCAGTTATTTTACAAGTCACTGTTCCATAATGTATCCATGTGATGTATGTGAGAAGGTTTTCCTTCATCAGACCCATCTCATTCGTCATAAGAGAAATCATGATGGAAATAACCTGTTTAAGTGCTCTCAATGTGAATCAACATTCTCAAGGAGAGATGACGTCCGACGTCACGAGTTAACCCACACCTCCAGGAAAACCTACAAATGCGAAGAATGTGCCATGGAGTTTGGGAGAAAAGACAGTCTTTTGCGCCATCAAAGAAAGCCACACAATAATAAACGAAAACGTTCTGAAGATGAAAGGATTCCCCAGAAGAAACAAAAACCAGACCCTGAAGACCCCTGTCAGTTTACAGAAGAAATGAAAAGGACCCTGTCAACACATAAGCTGGTGGCAACGGATGAAGCATCTGTTGACCTCACCTTTTTCCTCGAATCCTCGCGGGAGTCACTCCTAACTCATCTGAAAGAAGAATTGACCTCGAAAGGTAGCATTAAATGGTACCTTGTCGTGCAAGTGCGATTCAGGCGAAAAGTTTCCCCTTCTACCGTCGAACACTGTACCCCGTTTTTCCGAAGTAACTGTGTCACAAGTCTTCCTACATCATCCCTAAACAGAGAACTGGATTCCGCGTATAAGAAGATTAAGACCTCATTTGAAGAATTTGAAGGAGCACATAGTGGATGGGCACTGGATGCTGTACTCCACGCTGAAATGAACATTGGGAAATATATACCTCTTGCAGGATCTAGTTATATCCCTACTCCAAGAGAATTACTGTTAAAACACACTATTGTCAATGTATGTAATTCCGACCAAAAATGTTTTGTCTGGTCTGTTTTAGCCTCTTTGTATCCTGCCACAGATCATCCGCAGCGCCTTAACAACTATATACATTTAGAAGAAAAATTAAACACATCTGACCTAATTTTCCCTGTTACAATAAATCAAATATCTAAATTCGAAAAAATTAACAATATTTCTGTTAATGTTTTTGGATATGAGAAAGAGGTGTTCCCACTCTATATCACGCCATTCAGATTTAAAGCGCATGCAAATCTCCTTCTGTTATCGGATGATGAAAAGCAGCATTATTGCTCCGTTAAGAATATGAGTAGGCTACTCAGTCCTCTCACCAAACATAATGGTGTACGTTTCTACTGCGATTACTGCCTTCACCGTTTCGCAAATGAATCACTCTTGAAGGATCATATCCCCTATTGTCAAGAACATGGACCCCAGAGAGTAGAATTCCCAACTGAAGAAGGAAAATGGCTGAAATTCACAAATTTTAAGTTTCAGCAGCCCGTTCCATACGTGATTTATGCCGACTTTGAATCATTCCTAGTGAAAGTGGACACTTGTATGCCTAACCCTGAAAAATCTCACACCACTATCACGGCAAATCATGAACCCTGTGGATTTGCATATCTTGTTGTTGGACCTGATGGCTGCAGCTATAAACCTCCAGTAGTTTATAGAGGTCCTAAAGCAGTAGAAGAATTTTTAGAACGTCTGCTTAAAGAAGAAGAAAACATCAAAAATTTACTATCGATGATAAAGCCAATGCAACTCTCAAATTACGAAGAGGAAACATTTCGCAACGCTACTGACTGTCATATTTGTAAGCGTGTCCTAGGAGCAGATCGTGTGAGAGATCACGATCATATAACAGGTAAATTCCGAGGAGCTGCCCATAATTCCTGTAATCTGAACTTTAAGTTAACCAATAGGATTCCAGTTATCTTTCACAACCTAAAGGGATATGACAGCCACCTTATTATGCAAGGAATCGGCAGAATCAAAAATAAGAAGATTAATTGCATTCCCAATAACATGGAAACATATATAGCCTTCTCCCTGGGGACATTGCATTTTATAGACTCCTATCAGTTTTTAAGCACATCTCTTGAGAAGCTAGTAAATAATTTATCAACAGATGAGTTCCATATTTTAAAGGACCACGTTGAACCCGAAAGGCTACATCTGGTTCTGAGAAAAGGAGTTTACCCCTATGATTATATCGACAACAGTGAAAAGTTTGAAGAAACTGTATTACCACCACGTGAAGCATTTTACAACCAACTCACAGAAGAAGCGCTAGGGGAAGAAGACTACACCCATTGCAATAAGAGTATGGAATGCATTCAACATAAAAAATCTAGGCCAGTATCATGACTTGTACCTGAAGACAGACGTGCTCCTCTTAGCTGATGTTTTCGAAAGTTTCAGAAAACTATGCATCAGATACTATGAAATCGATCCCTGCCATGTTTACACAGCTCCCGGATTAGCCTGGCAAGCATGCTTAAAAATGACAAATGTAAATCTTGAGCTGATAACTGACCCTACAATGTACCTTTTCCTGGAAAAAGGCATACGAGGAGGGATTTCTGTGATATGCAATCGTCTTAGTACTGCAAACAACAAATATTTGGACACCTATGATCCTCAGTTACCCTCTAAATACATTATGTACTATGATGCCAACAATCTTTATGGATGGGCAATGTCACAATGTCTCCCTCAAAGCGATTTTCGATGGCTTAATAAAGAAGAAATAGAATATCTAAATATTACGACAATTGCTGATGATGCGAATAAAGGATACATATTGGAAGTTGATTTAGATTATCCAGTTTCTCTACACGACAAGCATAATGATTATCCACTAGCCCCTGAGAAACTTCAGATTACCAGCAGCATGCTATCCCCATATTGTCAAGAGGTTGCCCAAAGCCTTGGAATAAATACAAACCAATCAGTCATGAAATTAGCCCCAAATCTAAATTCTAAGGAAAAATATGTCCTTCATTATCGAAATCTCAAACAATATTTAGCCTTCGGTATGCAGCTGAAGAACATACATCGCGTTTTAGAATTTAATCAGTCTTGCTGGCTAAAACCATATATAGAATTTAATACAGATCAGCGGAAGAAAGCTAGAAACGACTTCGAGAAGGACTTCTTCAAACTGATGAATAATGCTGTGTTTGGAAAAACGATGGAAAATTTGAGAAATCGAGTGAAAATTGAATTGACTCAGAGCCCGAAGAGAGTATGTAAACTCATAGCATCCCCTGCTTTTCACGGTTTTCGTGTTTTTGACAACGACCTTGCATGTGTGCAATCAAAGCTAACTAAATTGAAACTCAACAGGCCTATTTATGCTGGTTTCAGTATTCTAGATATTAGTAAACTATTGATGTATAGCTTTCATTATGACTATATTAGTCCGAAATATGGAGAAAAAGCTAAATTATTGTTCACTGATACAGATTCACTGTGCTACGAGCTTCAAACCGAGGACGTGTATGCTGATATGAAAGACGATATAGATCATTTTGACACGTCCGACTATCACATTGATCATGTTTTGCATAGTACACATAATAAAAAGGTACTAGGTAAAATGAAAGATGAACTTTCGGGAGTACCTATCAAACAATTTGCAGGGCTTCGTTCTAAAATGTATTCCCTTCAGAGTTTACATGAGGAGAAGAAGACTGGGAAAGGAGTCCCCAAATACATCGTAAAAAGAACCCTTCGTCACAAGGATTACAGAGACTGCTTAATAAACAAATCACCTTGTCGAGTAGATTTGACAAGGATTCAAAGTAGCAACCACCGTCTTCATACAGTGAAAGGTGTGAAACTTGGTCTGTCACCATTTGACGATAAAAGATATATTTTAGAAAATGGTTATGACACCCTTTCGTACGGTCACTACAAAACAATGAAAAAATAACATAACAGAAAAAAAGAATATTTCACTGTGATTTTTAATATGTTTGAGCTATTTATTATAAAAAAAATATGATAATTTTATCCAAATGTGTGCACATAACCCGCTATATATGTAAAAATATTACATGTTATTATTATATGTAGATAGCTGTATGTAAACAACCATTTCCTCTGTTAACCTGCATTTTTTTTGTAAGCAGGCTGTAAAGTATAATCAATGTGAAAAAGCATCATTGTGAAATGTATAAAATTGTAAACCAATGGAAATCATTACATGTGCACGCATTGTCATTGTTTCACCTAATACTTTGAAATCAATAAAAATTTTTAAATGAAATATATGTGTCGCCTGAATTTCTGAGTCTTATCCTTGGCAAGTGGAGCGATAAACAAGCGTTAGCCGCTTCTCACGTGGCTTTTGCCCGTGGCACTCATGCTGTTGAGTCATCACAGCGCCAGAATTGAGTTATAACACGTCGTGGAACCAGTTCACTCAGTCACTGGGAGAAAGCCCTTCTGGGAATCCATTTCTGGGATTACACTTATAATAAAAGGTTAGTAATTCTCTAAATTTTCATGGTTTATCAAACATTACTTATAATTTCACAATGTAGTGACGTTCTCGAGTATTAAGAAGTGAAAATATAAGATTTCCTTTCAAAGTTATCGTAACTCGCTTGCTTGCTTGTTACCGGAACGAGCCTCCTAGAAATCAACGTCTTTTTTTTTTAAAGCAATCACCTCTCAAAAGCACCGGGACTTCAATAAATGCGCTGAGTACTGTGTTTATGAAAAATTTATCAGTACGAGATGCAATTCTAATTTTTTTACTTTGCAGAGACGAGAACTTTACGTAGATTTTTACAGAGAAATAATTGAAATTATTGCATTAGCCATTTAGCGATAAAGTATTTTAGAGCAGATTTTTACTGAATATTAATACTTTAGAATAAAGGATAATTTCCGGTATATAATACAGAGGTGTACAGACGAATTTTATTTCCCATGAATAAAAAAAAAATAGGATTTTCATACTGTTATTCGAATTACTCAGTTAATTCACCACTTATTACAACTGTTTAGTAAAAAAAAATAGGATTTTCATACTGTTATTCAAATTACTCAATTCGCCACTTATTACAGCTGTTTAGTAAAAAAAATAAAAAAAAATGCATTTAATCCCCAGATTTTTAACGACTGAGATAAAAAAAATAATGTGACTACCTACATTAAATACAATGTAAAATAGCGAAAATTCACCACTAATTTTAGCTGCTTAATATCAAGAAATACAGACGATTTCCTGTTTTTTTTTTTAGCATTGCACATAAGAAAAAAAAAGGACTAGCGAACGTATCAACATGTACCTCTGATACTTAAATATGACATGCTCTGTGTTTCAATATTACACATTTTTTCAGTAGTTTACGCATTAATTACTAATTTTTTTTTCATTCAACAGTTAAGTATCCCAATTGGAAGTAATGTAAGCAATATTTCCTGTTTAAATGCATCTCCACAAATCGGCTTTCAAACATTTTCTTATAATTTAAGGGCAAAATAAAGAATTTTAATTGAATTTCTTTTAACACTATATACTTAATATATTGTCATCAACGTATTCTATATACAAAACGAATTAATACAGCCTAGTTACTGGAAATTAACATAATATTGAAGTGCTTTCTACCTAAAGAATAAAAAAAAACAGTGAGAATTCTGACCAATGTGCTTGATAATGACCCGCCACCTGCTTGAAACACATGGGTGGCGGGTCCCATAGGATTAACATTGACCCGCCACTGGCTCAGAACTCTCCTTTTCCCCCTACTTATGTCCTAGTAATTTACAAGTAATATTTACAGGTTCTACTTATTCGCTTGGGATTCATGTAGCACCGGGTTGGAACCACACGTGTGCTTAAGGGACGTGTATCATCAGGACACGCACAGAGACGAATCAATTAATGTTCATGCGTTTACAGCACGTGTTCCATGTCAGCACCATCTGCGTCCCCAACACGCACTGCACGTGTCCGATTACAGATGCTACGGCAGATGCTTGTCTCTCTGATGGAATGCTCGGAACCCACGACTGATGGTTTGCTCAGATCCGGTAATGTTGAGGTGTCCACTATACTCTGCAGGTGAAATCTGCTGTGACCGCCTATTCACGAACAATGACTCTATGAGAAAAGGGGGTTTTGTATGCTTAATACACTACCAAACCAAAAGCATTAAAGAAAATCAACATGTTAGGTCAGAGTAAATCTAACTTTGAAGCTCTATAACTTCTAAAATGTATATTTATTTCATGAAATGATTTTAAATAATACTTATTATTGAAGTTTTAATTAATATCCGAGATAAATTCTAGTTTCCACAACTTTTTAAACACTGAACGATTATTGTTGAAAATCGAGATTTGAGTAGATTTGATTATGATCTTTAATTTATCTTCAGTCACATTTTTCCATTAGATGCGTATTTTAAAAGTTATAGATAGGGCCTGTGCGACTAGCGAAAGTCCTCCCCGCATCCGCAAGGTCTTATCTGCACCCGTTTCTGCATCCGCAAGGTCTTATTCGCACCCGTTTCTGCATCCGCAAGGTCTTATCCACACCCGTTTCTGCGTCCGCAAGATCTTATCCGCACCCGTTTCTGCATCCGCAAGGTCTTATCCGCACCGTTTCTGCGTCCGCAAGGTCTTATCCGCACCAGTTTCTGCAACCGCAAGGTCTTAT
This sequence comes from Ryuthela nishihirai, assembly GCA_038380435.1. NCBI lineage: Eukaryota > Metazoa > Arthropoda > Arachnida > Araneae > Heptathelidae > Ryuthela > Ryuthela nishihirai. The sequence continues at coordinate 46,793,601 of JAWZYU010000024.1, read as the reverse complement.
CCGCACTCGTTTCTGCGTCAGCAAGGTCTTATCCACACCCATTTCTGCGTCCGCAAGGTCTTATCCGCACCCGTTTCTGCATCCGCAAGGTCTTATCCGCACCCGTTTCTGCATCCGCGAGGTCTTATCCGCACCCGTTTCTGCATCCGCAAGTCTTATCTACACCCGTTTCTGCATCCGCAAGGTCTTATCCGCACCCGTTTCCGCATCCGCAAGGTCTTATCCGCACCCGTTTCTGCATCCGCAAGGTCTTATCCGCGCCCGTTTCCGCATCAGCAAGGTCTAATCCGCACCCGCCTCCGCATCCGCAAAAACTTGACCAGCATCCGGGTATATTGGCTACCTTAATAACTGTCGATCCATTGCAAATGCTTAAGATTCGGTGAATTTTTGAGAGTAAAAGGAATCAATCTAATGGTTTATAAATGACTAATTAATAACTAACAAAATATACTGCGAAAAATAGAAAACCTTTTGTTTGTAAAACTATGCTTTCTAAGTTTATACAAAAGAAATTTACTTCATTCTAATTTTGCAAATTCTTTTCAATTAATCTTGCTCTTTTAAATGCTCTGATCGGCGATCAGTTTCATTTCATCATCATATACAATTTATAACGTAGAAAAATACACAACCAAATCCCCAGCTGGGCTGGGTTGGGCGGGGGTGGCTCTATCGGTAGCGCGCCAGGCTCGTAATCTGTAGTTCCCAGGTTCGAGTCCCAGCTGGGTCAGCGTTGAGATTTATCTCCGCAAAATTTCCCGCCCTGCCCACGGTCAGTAGGGGACACCGATGGGCTTGGAAAGGATGCCGTCCGTCGGATGGGACGTTAAGCCGTGGCCCCATGTGCGGGAGAGCCATACCCTGTGCACGTTAAAGAACACGCTGGATGGCCTTGACGGGAGGCTACCATCTGTCTCCCAACAGCTGTTCCAGTGGGTCCCCTCTCCCAACCTTCTCTGAGCCTTCGGGGTCCATGTGACCTGGCCATTTAGCCCATGGTGTGCAAAAAAGTGCCGCTCAGAGGTAAAACAACCCAACCCCAGCTGGAACTTTTTAAAAAAAAGTACCGCTCACTGGTACAATAACCTAACCTCCTTCACAGACAAAAAAAAAATCGTAATATTATTGTAATCTTTTTACGACAATTTTTTAATGACAAAAAAAGGCGATTTATTTCCGACAATAACCGAAGAATTTTAAATTTTGCCTAAAAAACTGTAATTTCAAAACATCCGTGGCATAGATGAGTTCAAATCGATAGCGGAAGTCTGTTTATGCACATGAAAGTGTGTTATTAACTCGGAACAGATAAATGTTTACATCAAGTGCCAGAAATGGCCACCCCTATTCCGTACACGTAAACATGCTCGTCCAGTTCACTAGAATTGCTTCACCAACTATCTTATCACTGATATTGGTGAATGATGATGGCCTCCGAAACCAAGCTGGGATTTATTCTCACACATTTTAAATGACTCACACTTCATGTAACAGTGATCAACGTACCCTTTTGGGGCGGGGGTGGCTCAGTCTGTAGCGCGCCAGGCTCGTAATCTGTAGTTCCCAGGTTCCAGTCCCAGCTGGGTCAGCGTTGAGATTTATCTCCGCAAAACTCCCCGCCCACGGTCAGTAGGGGACACCGATGGGCTTGGAAAAGCCGCCGTCCGTCGGATGGAACGTTAAGCCGTGGCCCCGTGTGCGGGAGAGCCATACCCTGTGCACGTTAAAGAACACGATGGATGGCCTTGACGGGAGGCTACCATCTGAATTCTAACAGCTATTCCAGTGAGTCCTCTCCCCCAACCTTCTCTGAGCCTACGGGGTCCTTGTGACCTGGCCATTTAGCCCATGGTGTGCAAAAAAGTGCCGCTCAGAGGTAAAAAAACGCAACGTACCCTTTTCTAAACAGAACGACATTCCAAGAATTAGCATTTGGGCGGGAAAACGAAAGGGCGCGAAACGGGGCATGGAATGATTAAGAAAAGTGACCTTTTGTTCTTTTGATAGGATACAATAAAGACTAAGACAATTTTAAACGCAATTTTTTAGTTTCCGTGCTTTAATATTCAGTTATATTTTAAATCAGACATGTGCCCAGCATTTAATTTCGGAGGGGAGGGGGGTCCGGGAATTATTTTGGGGTGGGGAAATAACACTTAAATACCCCCCCCCCCTCAAGCAGCTGCTTGCCACAGAGGTCTGACAGGAGCCTGTCAGTTTATATGCCACAGTAGGAGATCTGAGAGGATGGCAGGACCTCAGCAGAAAAACGACACACACATCCATGCCTAATTCCGGGGCTCGAACCCAGGTCCCTTAGATCAGTAGCCAAGCGTGCTAACCACTAGGGCCTAAAAAATTCCAGTGGATAAGTACAGTCGCTCGAAAAAATATCCGAACACTATGGTTAATTACAGAATTCAGAAAAAATATCTGGCAACGATTTTTTTAGAAATTAGTGGTCTGGCAACCTTCGTGTCACGTGACACAAAGGTTGCCAGATCACTAATTTCTAAAATAAATCGTTGCCAGGTATTTTTTCTGAATTCTGTAATCAACCATAGTGTTCGAATACTTTTTGAGCGACTGCAAGGTTAAAATTGATATTCTATATGGAATAAAATTTTTAGAGTTGTTTTTCAAATCTATTTTTAGTATCGCATATATACATGGGCATCGGATTGAATAATAGCGATCCTGATCCCCCCCCCTCCCCCACATCAGCTACATATCGTAACTATTACTCTCAAAGGAGAAGTCATGATTCTCTTTGCCTACCCGTAAATCCGTACCAACATATATACAGTCGCTCAAAAAAATATCCGAACATTATGATTGATCACAGAATTCAGAAAAAATATCTGGCAACGATTTTTTTAGAAGTTAGTGATCTGTCCCTTTTTTTAGAAATTAGTATCCTTCGTGTCGCGTGACACGAAGGTTGCCAGATCACTAATTTAAAAAAAAAAAATCGTTACCAGATATTTTTTCTGAATTTTGTAATCAACCATAGCGTTCGGATACTTTTTTGAGCGACTGTAGGTGGTCATATTATTTTGATACTAGATCGTGTGGGCTCACTCACGGAAATATTGAGCGTGTTCAGTTACCGTTCACAGCAAACTGGAGCGGTTGCGGTTAATGTTCACAGCACATTGGATCGTGTGAGCTCACAAAGACCTGGATCGTGTGGGCTCACTCACGGAAATATTGAGCGTGTGCAGTTACCGTTCACAGCAAACTGGAGCGGTTGCGGTTAATGTTCACAGCACATTGGATCGTGTGAGCTCACAAAGACCTGGATCGTGTGGGCTCACTCACGGAAATATTGAGCGTGTGCAGTTACCGTTCACAGCAAACTGGAGCGGTTGCGGTTAATGTTCACAGCACATTGGATCGTGTGAGCTCACAAAGACCTGGATTGTGTGGGCTCACTCACGGAAATATTGAGCGTGTGCAGTTACCGTTCACAGCAAACTGGAGCGGTTGCGGTTAATGTTCACAGCACATTGGATCGTGTGAGCTCACAAAGACCTGGATCGTGTGGGCTCACTCACGGAAATATTGAGCGTGTGCAGTTACCGTTCACAGCAAACTGGAGCGGTTGCGGTTAATGTTCACAGCACATTGGATCGTGTGAGCTCACAAAGACCTGGATCGTGTGGGCTCACTCACGGAAATATTGAGCGTGTGCAGTTGCCGTTCACAGCAAACTGGAGCGTGTGCAGTAACTGCACACGCTCCAGTTTGCTGTGAACGGTAACTGGAGCGTGTACAGTTGCTGTACACGCTCCAGATACTTTTCCTGAATTCTGTAATCACGTGACACGAAGGTTGCCAGATCACTAATTTCTAAAAAAAATCGTTACCAGATATTTTTTCTGAATTTTGTAATCAACCATAGTGTTCGGATATTTTTTGAGCAACTTATATTTGATGAAATCTGTTACCGTACTTTATTTGAATCAAATACATGCATGTATGGGCTATGGAGGTCCAACAAGACTTCGCAAAAAATATTTGCTGAAGATTCTTTATCTATTAATTGTTCAAAGTATTATCCTTCAGATAACCTTTAAGTTTTGTTGGGAAAATTGTTACTTTGCATTAACACACTGTTTTGATCAGAATTTTTTTTTATTCGTGTAATTAACACTTTAAAGTATTACTCAAATCTTTCTCCCATTTTTGTTACAGATCAAAAGTCATTAAAAGAATTTTTCTGAGAGTCCATCTGACATTTTCGGAAAACAAACAGACGTGTCATGATGGGCTTGCCTTTAAGTACTCCTTTCTTCTCTAAAAAAAAAACGCTAGGGCTCTTCACGAAATATAAATCACATGGCTGTCTGTCATGTCTTCTCCACGAAATAGCGTAGAAATTCTCCGATCTTTTCATTCACAAAATGCTCATGTAATTGTCCCTTAATAATCCGCCTCTGTGTTCAGAAGCACGCGCAGAAGCCCTGTTTCGCAGAACTGGCAACTGAGTCAAGTGGAAGTGACGTAAGGAGCGTTATGATTACAGCTTCCGCTTCTAGTCGCGTCTTACGTCACGCAAAGGTCACGGAGCTCGTTCTGCCGTCGCGTTCCCTTCAGCCAATGCTAAAACTGGGAAATGCTACGTCACAGAAACGTACTTCCTGTCTCTGTACGCATACATTATTGTCCTGTTTCGGGAAGGTTAGCGAATGTTCGACACTGCAAGGCAAGACAGCGTCATTTCGGACGTTAAATAACGAAAAAAAACATCGTTTTGTATGAGACATATTTAAATTGCGAACTTGAAGATAAAGACGTCCCAGATACCTGGGTAATTCTTATGACGCAAAGATTTTCGAGGCATAAATGGGAAAACCCTTGTTTTGACAACTTCGTTGGCAAATGCGTTCATTAACCGCGAATTTATTACACAATTCTTTCTATATTTCAGCAAATACTGAACGTAAGTTTTGTTTTTAAACTAGGTGTAATGAACACAGCATAATTTGCTGTAGTGTCAGTGTGTGAAACTTTCAACTTGAATTCAGCAGCGAAACTTTAAAGTTGAATTCAGAAGCGAAACTTTCAACTTGAATTCAGCAGCGAAACTTTCAAAGTGAATTCAGCAGCGAAACTTTCAACCTGAATTCAGCAGCGAAACTCTCAAAGTGAATTCAGCAGCGAAACTTTCAAAGTGAATTCAGCAGCGAAACTTTCAAAGTGAATTCAGCAGCGAAACTTTCAACCTGAATTCAGCAGCGAAACTTTCAAAGTGAATTCAGCAGCGAAACTTTCAAATTGAATTCAACAGCGAAACTTTCAAAGTGAATTCGGCAGCAAAACTTGCAAATTGAATTCAACAGCGAAACTTTCAAAGTGAATTCAGCAGCGAAACTTTCAAAGTGAATTCAGCAGCGAAACTTGCAAATTGAATTCAGCAGCGAAACTTTCAACCTGAATTCAGAAGCGAAACTTCCAAAGTGAATTCAGCAGCGAAACTTTCAAAGTGAATTCAGCAGCGAAACTTACAAATTGAATTCAGCAGCGAAACTTGCAAATTGAATTCAACAGCGAAACTTTCAAAGTGAATTCAGCAGCGAAACTTTCAAAGTGAATTCAGCAGCGAAATGTTCAAAGTGAATTCAGCAGCGAAACTTTCAAAGTGAATTCAGCAGCGAAATGTTCAAAGTGAATTCAGCAGCGAAACTTTCAACCTGAATTCAGAAGCGAAACTTCAAATTGAATTCAGCAGCGAAACTTTCAAAGTGAATTCAGCAGCGAAACTTACAAATTGAATTCAGCAGCGAAACTTTCAAAGTGAATTCAGCAGCGAAACTTGCAAAGTGAATTCAGCAGCGAAACTTGCAAATTGAATTCAACAGCGAAACTTGCAAAGTGAATTCAGCAGCGAAACTTTCAAAGTGAATTCAGCAGCGAAACTTTCAAAGTGAATTCAGCAGCGAAATTTGCAAATTGAATTCAGCAGCGAAACTTTCAACCTGTATTCAGAAGCGAAACTTTCAAAGTGAATTCAGCAGTGAAGCTTGTTTTCTTCTCGTCCGTGACATATTGGCCACTCACTTCACATTTCACGCGAACCTGCTACAATGCGCTGGGTGTGTCCTAAAATAGAACCCGCCATACACGCTATGACAAACGCTTTTCCCATAGAAACAATATTGCAAGTCAGGAATGCGCTCTCACTCTATTTTTTTTTCTTCTTTTAAATCGATATCATTATTAATGGTTAAAAACCACTGTTCATGTTGAAAGAAATAATTCAAGCAAAGCATTTATTTGAAATAAGCACAATGCAGAACGATTGGATTGGGTTGTTTACCTGAGTGGCACTGTTTTTTGCAAACAATGCATTAAATAGTCAGATCACAAGGACCCAAAGTTTAAGAGAAAGGCTGGAGGGAGGGATCCATTGGATATCTGCTAGAAGACAGATAGCAGAACTTTATTTGGCAACCTCCCGTCAAGGCCGTCCAGCGTTTTCTTTAGTGCGAACAGTGCGGTTTTGCTGCATACTGAACCACGGTGTAACTCTCCATCTAACGAACGGCGACATTTCCTAGCCGATCGATACAACTTTCTCACAGAGGGAATTGGGAGAAATCTGAACGCTGGTCCAGAAGGGACCCCCCCCCCCCCCCCCCCCCGATAGGGGACCACTTTGACGTGGTGGGGGGGCTTCGGGCCCAGCAACCGGTCGAAGGCTTTGCTGGCCGGTTTGGGTCCCCAGTTGGACAGAGCCGAGACCAACCGAGGTCGAAGACATCGCTGACTGGATTGGCTGGCCAGGTTGGACGGTGTCAAGACCTCACATCAGGTGCTCCGTGGAGCAGTTCAAGGGCAACCGAACGGATTTGGTCCCCTAGTAGGCACGAGCCCTTTCAAAGTCTGGGCCTCACTAAGAGTCTCCACCCCGGGTGCCGAGCGAACGTGGATCTACATATCCTTGTTCATGGCTAACCGGGGAACAGATTAAATTTCAGGTTTCTACCGGTAGTTAGCTTTCCTTCTATAGGACTGCTGCCATGTGAGGTTGGGGATGAGATGCATCTATTTGGTGTATTCTTGCCCCCGACTCTTGATAGTCACGGCTTTCCGTTAACTTGGTAGTGTCGTAAGACGGAACCGGAGATTGCCGTGGTTGCCGAACATCTGGCAACAAATAGTGCATGGTCCAGATGGGACCATCCAGACTTGGGAACTGCAGATTATGAGCCTTTTTGCCTCGGAAAATTCTTTAGAGCAGCCTAATAAATCGTCTCATTTCAAGCAAAATTCACAGCTCTTCCTTTGAATGTTCGGTTCCATGTTTGAAACTACACTGTTTCCACAAATTAAGGAACAACCCTATGTTAAGTAATGAAAAGCTAACGTCGAAAAAAAAAAAGCACCAGAAGTGTCGTCGCACTATGGGACCCCCCACTAGTGCTTTCCCCCTATGACGTCACCGACCGGAAATTGACCCCTATGTCGCAACTGCCCACGTTGCGACATAGGGGTAATTTCCGGTCGGTGACGTCATAGGGGGAAAGCACTAGTTGGGGGTCCCATAGTGCAACGACACTACTAACACCTCTAAAATAGGTTTTTTTTGTTTGTTTTAAAAAATGGGATTGCAGATAAAGATCTCAATCAAATATATCAATATCTCGATTTTCAACAATATTCGTTCAGTATTTAATGAGTTATGGAAATTTTAATATTTAACAACAACAAAAAATGAAGAATAGTGAAAGAATTCTTTACAAAAAGTTCTAAATACAAACTTATTTTATTAAACACTTTGATACAATACTTATTACAAAATTTTAATTAATATCTGAAGTCAGTTTTTGTGGCTGGCATTGTTATAGTTAAATATTCAAACTTCCATAACTCTATAAATACTGAACGAATATTGTCGAAAATCGAGATATTGATTTATCTGATTGAGATCTTTATCTGAAATCACATTGATCAAAATATATATGCATTTTATAAGTTATGGAGTTTCGACCTTAGCTTCCAATTTACATGACATATGGTTGTGCCTAATTTTTGGAAACCAGTGTATTTTGGTAATTGCCTCAGCCACCGATAATCCAATTTATAATTCTTTCAGGGTCATGACCTTCGTTTCGTCTTCGTCTCCATCATCACTATCCGTTTCTTCTGTTGCCCGATTTCGTCCAATTTTCATCAATTCTTTGTTTGGAATCCCTTTCCAATTGTCCGCCCGGATGTTCTAATTCTTGAATATTTAGATTTTTTTTGGCCACCACTCTTCTGCGATGGTGCACAGAACCGGCAGGAACTAGTACCTAAAGCCCTACTCCTCCTTCTTTTGGTGCAGACCGTTAGTACAGTCGCTCAAAAAAGTATCCGAACACTACGGTTGATTACAGAATTCAGAAAAAATATCTCGCAACGTTTTTTTTTAGAAATTAGTGATCTGGCAACCTTCGTGTCACGTGATTATAGAATTCAGGAAAAATATCTGGAGCGTGTACAGCAACTGTACACGCTCCAGATAAGGTCGTCGTCCTTCGGATGAAACTTTAAGCCGTTGCTCCATGTGCTCCATCCAAACTGGAGCGTGTGCAATTACTGCACACGCTCCAGTTTGCTGTGAACGGTAACTGCACACGCTCAATATTTCCGTGAGTGAGCCCACACGATCTAGTATCAAAATAATATGACCACCTACAGTCGCTTAAAAAAATATCCGAACACTGTGGTTGATTACAGAATTCAGAAAAAATATCTGGCAACTTTTTTTAGAAATTAGTGATCTGGCAACGTTTTTTTTAGAAATTAGTGATCTGGCAACGCTTTTTTTTAGAAATTAGTGATCTGGCAACCTTCGTGTCACGTGATTACAGAATTCAGGAAAAATATCTGGAGAGTGTACAGCAACTGTACACGCTCCAGTTACCGTTCACAGCAAACTGGAGCGTGTGCAGTTACTGCACACGCTCCAGTTTGCTGTGAACGGTAACTGCACACGCTCAATATTTCCGTGAGTGAGCCCACACGATCTACTAAAAAATAATATGACCACCTACAGTCGCTCAAAAAAATATCCGAACACTGTGGTTGATTACAGAATTCAGAAAAAATATCTGGCAACGATTTTTTTTAGAAAATAGTGATCTGGCAACCTTCGTGTCACGTGACACGAAGGTTGCCAGATCAGTTGGGAGACAACGGTAGCCTTGCGTCAAGGCATCACAGACGGTAGCCTTGCGTCAAGGCCATCCAGTGTGTTCACTGTTGCACTTTAACGTGCAGAGTGTATGGCTCTCCCACACATGGAGCAACGGCTTAAAGTTTCATCCGAAGGACGACGGCCTTACCAAGCCCATCGGTGTCCCCTTCTGACCGTGGGCAGGGCGGGGAATTTTGCCGAGATAAATCTCAACGCTGACACAGCAGGGACTAGAATCTGGAAACTGCAGATTACGAGCCTGGCGCGCCCCTAGGATTAGGAGAGGTAGATGTGAATATCTTTGATGCTCTCTTGAATAATGTACATATGTCTGCCTTTTTATAGGAGCGGCGATGGCTCAGTCGGTAGCGCGTCAGGCTCGTAATCTGTATTTCCCAGGATAGAGTCCCAGCTGGGTCAGCGTTGAGATTTATCTCCGCAAAACTCCCCGCCCTGGCCGCGTTCAGTAGAGGACACCGATCGGCTTGGAAAGGCCGCCGTCCGTCGGATGGGACGTTAAGCCGTGGCCCCGTGTGCGGGAGAGCCATACCCTGTGCACGTTAAAGAACACGTTGGATGGCCTTGACAAGAGGCTACCATCTGTCTCCCAACAGCTGTTCTAGTCGGTCCCCTCCCCCAACCTTCTCTGAGCCTTCGGGGGTCCATGTGACCTGGCCATTTAGCCCATGGTGTGCAAAAAAGTGTCGCTCAGGTGTAAAACAACCCAGTCTGTTTATAAGACTTTCTTCTCTCGTGCAAAACTAGGTTTTTACATGATATGCAACTGCAGTATCAGCTGAAGCATTTGCCTCCAAGTTCAAATTTACCTTTTTGACAGAAACTTTATTTTTTGATACTTCTATGCATTTTGTATTCTTCGACTTATTCCAGATAAAGGCGGCTTTACTGTATCGTAATGGCATGTTCAAAGAACATCGATCAGACGTACTATTTCATCATGAATTAAAATTTTAATTAAAAATAACAGCATACAAGTCCACTATTTATCTCTTGTTGTCTTGACATTCCCTTCATTTAGACATCCTGGAATCCTTGTTGTTTTCTCTCTGTTTCTGCACCCTTTCCACGAAAGACGCCCTTTGCTTCCAAGACTCTCTCTTGCTCTCCCAGCCGACTGACTCCGGCCTTAAACGAAGACAGCTTATTTCACCGCCCAAACCAGTTCCTTTCGTTATTATGCGCTCTGCCCAGCTGATACCATTCATCACCTTGGTAGGGTGTTTAGGCCTCCTCCTCCTCCCATTGCTCTTCTCTATAAATGAAGCGAAACCACACTAGAAATGTTCTCCCACTCTCCCAGAAGCAACTTTTGTGAAATATATTTTTGTATCGACAGTTTTTCCCCCCTTTGTAGTGTTTGTCATTTCTGAAACTTCAAGGTTACAAGTTGGAATCTGCGACTTCTGCCAGCATTCACATTTGTTCACTTTTGCTGCAGTTTGCTCTCGATTAGAGAGAAACAATGTCACCAAGGCCTGGATTAAGTAATAGAGGGCCTTGGGTCTAAGTTCTAAATGAAAGCCCTGGAGTAAGGTTCCAAATGAGAGCTCTGGATCCTAGTTCTAAATGAAAGACCTAGAGTAAGGTTCTAAATGAGAGCTCTGGATCCTAGTTCTAAATGAGAGACCTAGAGTAAGGTTCTAAATGAGAGCTCTGGATCCTAGTTCTAAATGAGAGACCTAGAGTAAGGTTCTGAGAGCTCTGGATCCTAATTCTAAATGAGGGACCTAGAGTAAGGTTCTAAATGAGAGCTCTGGATCCTAGTTCTAAATGAGAGTCATAGAGTAAGGTTCTAAATGAGAGCTCTGGATCTTAGTTCTAAATGAGAGACCTAAAGTCAGGTTCCAAATGAGAGCCCCCCCCCCCCCCCCCCCCCCCCTGATCCAAGTTCTAAACGAGTGCCCTGGAGTCAAGTTCTAAATGAGCGCTCTGAATCCAAGTTCTAAATGAGAGTCCTAGAGCCAAGTTTTACTAAAGTGGTCCTTCTATCCTATACTCTAAATTGAAAAATAATGAAAATGACGCTATTTTATGTAAAATCGTTGATTAAAGTGATTAGAAAATAAAATAAGAGTACCTTAAATAAGCAAAAAAAAATAAAAAATCAGACAGGGGCCCTGGAGCCATGGCTTTATCACACAATAAATTTTGTTCCCAACAGACCATTTGTCATGGAGGTATCTCAATTATAATACTGAATTACTTTCGCCATGGAAATAGATGAGAGCTGGGAGGGATGCAATGCAACTGTGTCTTCTAAGCATTCGAATCCAGGTCCCTTGGCTATGTAGACAAAATATCATAATCGCTCCAACAGGCAGATGGCTGAAGGAATAATAATGGGCTTTAAAAAAATCTTCGCTTCCTTGGTGAGATTTTAAATAAAATCAGCTTTGGCTCTTTTCTCTTATTCTTCAGACTACAAAAGATTTTCATTCCTCCAAAACTTAAAATAATAATTTCTGTCATCTTTCAGTTTTCGCAGGCTATATTACACTGCCTGAGAAAACCATTATAAACGCCTTTCCAATACTTCGCATCATGGTACAGTCGCTGAAAAAAATATCCGAACACTGTGGTTGATTACAGAATTCAGAAAAAATATCTGGCAAAGATTTTTTTTAGAAATTAGTGATCTGGCAACCTTCGTGTCACGTGATTACAGAATTCAGGAAAAATATCTGGAGCGTGTACAGCAACTGTACACGCTCCAGTTACCGTTCACAGCAAACTGGAGCGTGTGCAGTTACTGCACACGCTCCAGTTTGCTGTGAACGGTAACTGCACACGCTCAATATTTCCGTGAGTGAGCCCACACGATCTAGTATAAAAATAATATGACCACCTGCAGTCGCTCAAAAAAGTATCCGAACGCTATGGTTGATTACAGAATTCAGAAAAAATATCTGGCAACGATTTTTTTAGAAATCAGTGATCTGGCAACCCTTCGTGTCACGTGACACGAAGGTTGCCAGATCACTAATTTCTAAAAAAAAATCGTTGTCAGATATTTTTTCTGAATTCTGTAATCAACCATAATAATATATATAAAAATACCCCCCTCAAGCAGCTGCTTGCCACAGAGGTCTGACAGGAGCCTGTCAGTTTATATGCCACAGTAGAAGATCTGAGAGGATGGCAGGACCTCAGCAGAAAACAACACGAAAATCCATGCCTTACCCGGGGCTCAAACCCAGGTCCCTTAGATCAGTAGCCAAGCGTGCTAACCACTCGGCCAAGGGACGGCTGTATCAACCATAGTGTTCGGATATTTTTTAATATATATAATGCGTATGAATATATAATGCAATGAATATGGAGCGTGTGCAGTTACCGTTCACAGCAAACTGGAGCGGTTGCGGTTAATGTTCACAGCACATTGGATCGTGTGAGCTCACAAAGACCTGGATCGTGTGGGCTCACTCACGGAAATATTGAGCGTGTGCAGTTACCGTTCACAGCAAACTGGAGCGTGTGCAGTTACTGCACACGCCCCAGTTTGCTGTGAACGGTAACTGGAGCGTGTACAGTTGCTGTACACGCTCCAGATATTTTTCCTGAATTCTGTAATCACGTGACACGAAGGTTGCCAGATCACTAATTTCTAAAACAAATCGTTGCCAGATATTTTTCTGAATTCTGTAATCAACCATGGTGTTCGGATACTTTTTTGAGCGACTGTACATCCCTGAAAACAACCTACCTATATTATTTTCGTGAAGCTTCGGTTGAAAACCATTTCTTTTCGAAGGCTCTCGAACTCTGTGGTGCTCACCCTTGCACGTGGCAGAAGAAGGCGCATAAAATACAAATTAAAAAGTAAACATAAAAATGATGGAATTTACAGTAAACTATTTAGAATATATTTGTGTCTTAACTGCAATAGATCAGAAAGATATTTAAAAAATTCACACTAATATTCAAACTTGTTTAATTGAGATTATTGGTATTACCGTATTTCCCCGAAAATAAGCCCTAGTATAATTTTTCAGGATGCTCGCAATATAAGCCCTACCTCAAAAATAAGCCCCAGTTAAGATCGTCAGCCAGACGGACGCATTTAGTACGTCCGCTGCAACACACGACGGACGTATTGAATCATAAAATAATAATATTAATATATAATTAAATCATATATAATAATATTTGTAATAATTGTAATTTTTGTACAGTCGCTCAAAAAAGTATCCGAACACCATGATTGATTACAGAATTCAGAAAAAATATCTGGCAACGATGTTTTTTTAGAAATTAGCGATCTGGCAACCTTCCTGTCACGTGATTACAGAATTCAGGAAAAATATCTGGAGCGTGTACAGCAACTGTACACGCTCCAGTTACCGTTCACAGCAAACTGGAACGTATGCAGTTACTGCACTCGCTCCAGTTTGCTGTGAACGGTAACTGCACACGCTCAATATTTCCGTGATTGAGCCACACGATCTAGTATCAAAATAATATGACCACCTACAGTCCCTCAAAAAAAGTATCCGAACACTATGGTTAATTACAGAATTCAGAAAACATATCTGGCAACGATTTTTTTTAGAAATTAGTGATCTGGCAACCTTTGTGTCACGTGACACGAAGGTTGCCAGATCACTAATTTCTAAAAAAACATCGTTGCCAGATATTTTTTCTTAATTCTGTAATCAACCGTAGTGTTCGGATACTTTTTTGAGCGACTGTACATGAATAAATGTAGATTGTTGTACATGAAAAAATAAGACATCCTCTGAAAATAAGCCCTAATGCGTCTTTTGGGGCAAAAATTAATATAAGACCCAGTCTTATTTTCGGGGAAACACGGTAGAAGACGTGTATATATAAACGATGGGGGTAGTAACGGGGGTCATCAGTGGCAAAGTGGGAGGAGGGGAATGAAAACATTTGAGAACCTCATCTCAAGTCGTATTTTGTTGACAATCCAGGTGGTTTCTGCAGCATCCAGCACAGTCAACTAGTAACTCCTCCTCCACAACCTGTGATCGTTTGAGGTTAGCGTTTGAGGTTCCAACCTGATCACACGCCTCGGCGATGTTCACACTTACCGCATCCAGGGGACACAGAGACACAAGGCCAAGCCACACAGTTGGCTACTGTACTGCCCTGGCTCCTCTAATTGTCGTTGAGCCTTTTCACAGAGGCGGAGACAATTGATGGGGGAAAGAAAGATCCTTGGGAAAGTTGGGATAAATAAACGGATTCTAACCTCAAACGACTTTTCCACCTGTCTTCTACTATGGCATATAAACTGACAGGCTCCGTTTATTTTCGTTTATTTATTTTTATAAATAAATAAACGAAAAAAAAAACAACAACATCGAAATGGTATGTTAAAAAATTATTACTATAGATGAAGATAAAAATTATGGAATCTAGCAGAAAATAAAAATCCGGATTGGAGGATAGAGGGTAAAAAAAACGTAAATGAAAAATGCAAACATTATGAAATAAATTTTTTGTGAAAGAAAAAACACGATTTTTTTTTGCATTTTTTGTGAAACAATAAATGAAAATTATTTATAAATTTAAAAAAAATTCTTTATATCTTTGTAGAGAAAATAAGACAACGCAGAATTTTATAATGTTATATTAGTTTATCTTACTAGATATATATATATACAAAAATCTTTCATATGAAAAAAATGAGGGATCAAATACTTAAGAAGCTCCTCCTTTCTGGTATGATCCAGATTAGCTTTTTAAATCTGAATAATTTTAGGAAAATTGAAGAAATAAATAGACATAGAATGTATACAAATAAAATGATACTTTTATTTTTCTTAAATACATAAATACAAATCAAACAATATTCTTTAAAATTTTTAAAAGGGAACTTGAAAATACTTTTACGTTCTAATCTCGTTCATCGAAAATTTGTGAAGAAAGCTTGAAAATTAAAAGTAAACGAGGCACAATTCGAAAACAAACAAGTAAATAAAAGTATTAAAAACAGTAACATATTTTCCAGAAACATACAATTCCCAAAATTCCCCCTTTCCTCTCGGGGGAAAAAAAATTCCCTCGAGGAATTTGCTAGTAAATTATTATTTTACTATGATTAAAAATTATTTTAATTATTTTAAGATATCGTGTGCCAACATCTATACGTTCCTTAATTTAATAGGTAACAGATTCTATGAAGTGTGGCGCGAGGTAATACAAAAAGTAAAACTTCTTTTCCACGCTCTTTTAAGTGTAAGACAAACATCAACACAAAGGGAATTTTTTCGAATTCAGGAATTTTTGTTTCAAAACAAAGAACAAGTGCCTACGTTTTTTAATGTATCACCTTAAAAAACAAATGCGTGAGTAAGATGTTTTAACTAATATTATTGAAATAAAATCTAAACATAAGACAGAGAATTTTGTTTAATAATGAAAGGAATAGTTAGTTTTAATAAAAATAATAGTTTTGTTTAATAATAAAAAATATTTTCTTTTTTATAATAAAAATAATAAACATACAAATGTTGTTTTGTAATTACAATTTTGTTGTTTAGTTAGCAAGTTATTAGTATTTCAATTTTATTGCTTAATAAGTAATTACAATTTTGTTGTTCAGTTAAGTAAATCGTTAAATTTTAGTTATTTTAATAAAATATTTGAAAAAAAAAGAACCTAAAAAAAACAATTATTTTATTTAAAATTTTTTTGACAATTCTAGAGAATTCAAAATTGTCAAGATCTCAGAAACCCTAGGTGGAGAAACTAAAAATAAAACCTTGTATTTAAAATAAGTTTGCTAAACGATTTTGTATTATTAAACCTCTGATAAATTACGCAAGATAATGGGAAAACAACTTGAAATACACTTGTCCATTAAATTTATTGAGAAACGGGGAAGAAACAAGACAAGTACGCATTGAAAAACTCCTCTCAACGAATCAATGCGATGAAGCAATTAAAAACTCTTTTTGAAATTTCTTAGTGAATGAATTCCTTTCAACCTCTTTCATCATCAAGCACCTTTACCTGGAAATGATCGCGAAAGGTGTGTCTTTCACGCTGGGAGTGTAGCGTGGTCGTTGTCCTGGAAACGGGGCAGCACGTGACTGGCGGCTGCTTTCAGAGTGGTGCAACAACGTCAAGATCGTGCCGCTCACCTGAATACGGCGATGGAGCGAGCGGAAGTGCTCCAGGGCCCTTTCGGAAAAAAAATGGATAACCGGGAGAAGAATAATTTCGTTCCACGCGTCTGGCACATAACTGGAGTGCCGTTTCGCAATCCCGCGTAATAGAAGTCCCGATTACTGGCTGCTCTGAGTAAGTTTGTCATTTAAGGTTTTTTCTCCTCTGGCTACAATGTGACTGTTGCCAAGATGCGCAACACTTCGCGGAAGAATATCGTTTGAATCTCTTCATGGAACGCCGTTGATGTGTTGATGTCATGTGCAGGAATGCTTTGTCAAAGTTACTATTCGCAGTGACGCTGCACGGAAAGTAGCTATACCTGTAAGAAAACGTTCTTCGGTTAGTATTTGCCGTTTTGAAAGCGTGGTATTCGGAAGAAAATCCTGAATAACGTCTGCAAGATCAAAATAAGAAGAAAGTCCGTTAGGTGCGGAAAGATACATGAACACGGCTACAACGTCTAATTCGTGAAGTTCTAGTTCGGCTAAAGTTGTCCGATACTGATAAATAGAGATTTTTTTGAGTACTTCCCCCGTTACGAAGAAAAGTACTTTCGGAAGTAAAGAGGACAAAGAGGTCGATAAGAATTGAGTGACCTTGGCTCTTCCGCGGAAGGATACAGCGTAAGCTCAAGGGCGGTGCCAGCAAGGGGCGGGAATGAGTCACGTGGCCTACTCGGCGCGCGTGCACGTGTGGGCAGGCGCTTTCCGGGCGCCAGAACGCCATGCCGTCCAAACCGCAACAGTCGGTGCCTAACCCTACGCCGAGCTTCTCTCAATAGCGGTTTGTCGCTAACCGAGATTTGGTCGTGTGTGTGTGTCATCCAAAAGAGTTCGAAGCCACAACTCGATGCATCTGCCCGCAGATCCCAGCGGCCCTCCTGCCGGCTTCGGGATGATGAATTCGGATTTCCTGCTGCCGGGTGAGCGGACACTCAACGAGGTGATGAGTGAACATCCCGGTGAGTTAGTTAGGACAGGCAGCCCTTGTTTTGTGTGTTCCGTATTGCCCACCCATTGGAGATCGAATAAAACACTACCAGTTCACTTCAAAGTGATTTCGCTAGGTGAAGTGGCCGACGGTACATTGGTCACCATTCGTGCCGGTAATGACGAGAACTTCTGCGGCGAGCTTCGCAACGCCACCGCGGTGATGAAGAATCAGGTGGCAAAGTTCAACGATCTACGCTTCGTCGGAAGAAGTGGAAGAGGTAGGTCAGGGCTAAATATATCTCGTTTAAGCTGCATTTAATGTTTTGCATGGATTGGGCAAATGAACATCTATCTAGGGGAAGACAGTAACAATGTAACGGATCATAGATTTTGATAGTCAATTGTATCATGATTCCTTAAGCCTAACTTTCAATCTACTCTATATTATAATTCAAATGCATTTTTTAAAATCAGGTTAGGGTAAAGAAAAAGTCTCATGAAATGTACCGTTACGTACATAGTACTGTTAACGAGTAATAGATAATGGACAGTTGAAAAGGTAAGTTTTTGATTTCGAGAAGGGTCATAGACTTTGGAAGGATTCTTAACTTTTCAGTCATATGGATGGAAGTCTTCCAGGACTTGTCAAGTTGGCTGGAAAGAATAACACTACTAATAAAAGCAAATGCTCAATAAAGATTTTATACTTGAATATATTTTTCAGAATACAGAATTTTTGCAAATGAGAGTGACATGTGGTTCCTTCCATGATGTAGTACTATCCTGTATAGTGAAACATCGGATGGCATCACTCAACCATAAATGCCAAGGAAAAGTATCCCAAGTACAAAACATTGGTAAACCTAACTCAAAGCAATTCAGTGAACTTAACATACACAGAGCATGGTTCTCTTCTGCATGCCATGATGTAAAGTCATATCAGACATTATATAGAAAATCAGAGAAAAATATCAATACTAAGACCCAAGCACTCGGGTATTAATTTATAGGAAAAACCTCTTTGCCTTAAAATAAGAATGCCACCAAACAGGGGCCTCTCCAAAGAGAATTTGTATTTTAACATTATATTTGATGTTTATATTTAATAACTAGGTTGGGTTGTTTTACCTGGGAGTGGCACTTTTTTGCACACAATGGGCTAAATGGCCAGGTCACAAGGACCGTGAAGGCTTAAAGAAGGTTGGGGGAAGGGACCCACTGGATAGCTGTTAAGAGAAGGTATCCTCCCATCTTTAACATGCACAGAGTATGGCTCTCCTGCACATGGACATAGAGAGAAATCCCTGTTTCTGGCAACAGTATTTAAATATATGCATAAATGATGGCTTGTATCAAGGAAAAAAATATTGAAAGCTGAAAAATCGAAAAGGGTTTACAATAAAACATGGTTTAGCTTCACGTATTGATATATCATTTATGGTTTAAAACATTCTGCCACCATGACGCCTAAAAATATTTTGCAGACATTTTACATATTTGGGCATGCCGATTAAAACCTGCCATCCTCTCAGATCTCCTACTGTGGCATATAAACTGACAGGCTCCTGTCAGACCTCTGTGGCAAGCAGCTGCTTGAGGGGGTATTTATTTTTTTTTATTGCATAAGACACTGATTAACCCTTAAAGTGCCTGAAGTAACTGTGACAGAGCCTAATGCAGTGTCATATCTGATGGGAACTACAGTTCCCAAGATAATATGCTCTCAGTACCCAAAAAATTTAGAAACTAAATTTGGTAATAACTATATACCTGATGATTTAAATATTTAATAGAACTGCAAAAAGTGATGAAGCATTTTATACTGCTATGGTAACCATTTAATTTTTTTTTTCACGCGAGAGAAAGTTGTTTTCTTCCTTCTTTCAGCATTTTTAAATTGAATTTTCGCAGTAATTGTTCTTTCAACCGTTGCCATTCAATTTTTTTTTATCTTTCGAAATTTCCCCAAAAATAAACTATACTTGTAAATATCGATACAAGAGAAATTGAATAATATAGTGACCGATGAAACTTTCAGCAGTTCTAATAAAAATATGGAAATATATAATTATCATTTCATGTAGAATTACATGCTCTTTAAGATGTGCCATATTTTACTCATTAATAATTTTAGAATAAGGTTCTTATCCATTTCACTTGTTTCTTCCAATATTGCTTTAAAGGTACATTTAAATTAATGCAATTCATTTTGTCAAATATTTTATTTTCCGAATATCTGCAATTAAATGCTCTTTATTGGTGAATGGTAAACCTATTTTTTTCTATTAATCATTTCAGGATAAGGTTTGAAATTGTTCTTTTTATCTACTGACAACACTTCAAAATTAACCCAGCAACCTGAGTGAATTCTGTTTTATGAACCCAGCATGTTAATTAGTAGATGGATATTAATCCTTGTATTCAGATTTGAACGTGCCAGTTATGAATCTTATAGCTACACAAGTAGTGCATTATCTGCAGCCAAATTAATAGTAGTTACATTCTCCAACTCTGTTCTTTATAGATTAAATATAACGTAGTATAAAGTTACAACATTTAGAAGCAGGGCCATAGCTGGGGGAGGGGGCATTGCCCCTTTTCTGGAATGCTAGTAAGTGTAATAGAGGCAAAAAAATATTAAACTTATTTATATTTCATGCATTTTTTTTAAAGACATGTAAAACGGAGGATGAAATGTTATACTGCATTGGAGATCCAGTCTCTTGCCTCCCACTCAGCTCGTGCTTCTTGCCATCCCTCCCCCTAGATATTTTTTTCTAGATCTGGACGTGCTTAGAAACATATTAAAGGGCAAATGGAATTTGTAAAAACAAATAAAACATTTTGATATGTTAAAGTAAGTTAAACTATTTTCTGGGGACAAGTCCTTGTATGAATTGCTCTGTCCTGAGGTATAAATGTTTCTGAACTTGTTTTTAGATATTGTTTTAAATATTAAATAAATTGTACAGCATGAGCAGATTTTTTACTAATGGAATAGAAAAGGTAACATTGTTATAAAAAAATTTCAGTCGTGATACAGGTAACTAAAAAAATTGAGGCTAGAATTTTATAATGAAAGTTATCAATCGTGAGCTATCAAATAGGTAATGTCCCCGTTTTCCAGGAACGTCTGGTCAATCCTTCAACTTAAATTTTTTCTTCAAATCTGATCATTCTTGTAAAAGACAATATAAATTTCATTTCCCAGATTGTTTAATTTTAAATGTGTTTGTTAACTCTTCACTCTTCCTTGTTTTTGCCTGGCTATATCAAGAAACTTTAGAAACAAACCCCGGGAAAGTTACAGAATACATTTCTCAGAAGTTTGGAATAATTGGGAGGGGATTTCTTACCTTATTTGTGACATACTGAAGAAAACATATGCTTTTATGAAATATCAATTTACTTCCTTGTTCAACACAATTTCCACTGCTAAAGTCATGAGGATAAAAGTTGGAGGAAGGTAATTACTTGATCATATATTTTGTTAAAATAACACCTCACCATTAATGCAATTACCATCACTTGAACATGTCATTCTATATTCTGCCTACTAGTGAAAATGATGTCAATCATTTTCACTGGTAGGCAGTGTATTATATCAACAATTTTTTTCCTCGAAGATTTTACAGCAGAAAATATTTGTTAAACCATAGGAATGTTGTGTGTTTTACATCTATTTCAAATTACTAAGTAAACTGTTCTCTTGTAATTTGAAGTATTACTGTGAAATTCACCAAATTATTATAATTTCTTAATGATCATCTTTGTAGAGAATGAAATGTTTCATTCTGATGCCTACATTTTCCATATTCAAATTTTATACTAAATTTTATTTGACAGATTTATTGGTAATTGATTGTAAAGCAAACTCTAAATCTAAATATTTTAAATTCAATGTAAAACTTTAAAAGCAAGTGGTTTCAAAACTCCTTTGTGTACTAAAAATATGTTGTTGTTTTTTACCAGTACTAGGTAGATATGAATTTACAGAACATTGTTTTGTTAATGAAAAAAGCGTTTTAATCAAGATATATACATAGGAGTAATGAAAACATATTTATTTTCTTGCATTTTTAACCTGCATTAGTTGCATGGGGGACAGGTTGGGTTGTTTTACCTCTGAGTACCACTTTTTTGCACACCACGGGGTAAATGGCCAGGTCACATGGACCCTGAAGGCTAAGAGAAGGTTGGGGGAGGAGACCCACTGGAACAGCTGTTGGGAGCCCGATTAGTCTCCTGTCAAGGTCAACCAGCGTGCTCATTATCGTGCACAGGGCATGGCTCTCCCACACATGGGGCCATGGCTTAACGTCCCATCTGACAGACGGCGGCCTTTCCAAGCCCATCGGTGTCCCCTACTGGCCGTGGGCAGGGCGGGGAATTTTGCAGAGATAAATCTCAATGCTGACCCAGCTGGGACTCGAACCTGGGAACTACAGATTATGAGCCTGGCACACTACCGACTGAGCCACCCCGCCCCTGGGGGACAGGTGTCACCCAGCTTATTTTCATATGTAAGTATTTTCATGTAATAAGTGCACTTTATTTAGCAGGAAAAATATTGATAAATTCCAAATTAACCTCAAAGAGTGAAATTTTCCCTAAATTTTTATTTGATAAATGGCTGATTTTGGTCCTCCATGTGACCAAATATTTTAGCAGAAATTACACGACTACTGCAGGGTTAATGCTAGAACAGTTTGAAAATCTCTTTGTGGATGAATGCTGACACTAAGCACAATTGGCAGAAGTAACGTGTACCCCTAGTCACATGCATTCCACAATTTGGAAATTGCTACTGTACAATACAAATATTCAGCAATCCTTTAAAGTAACCATTTGAAAGGAATAAGCAACATTGTACAAGGCAGAAACTGGTATGAATACAGTAAACCTATCTGGGTTTGAGCCCTGGGTAAGGCATGGATATATGTGTCATTTTTCTGCTGAGGTCCTGCCATCCTCTCAGATCTTCTACTTTGGCATATAAACTGACAGGCTCCTGTCAGACCTCTGTGGCAAGCAGTTGTTGAGGGGGTATTTATTTTTTTATTATCTGGTAGCAAGACTGTTGAATTAGGTATATTGAATGCAAGAGTTTTTAAGAAAGTTCAGAAATCTACATTGGTTCATACAATGGAATCAAATCCATTGATGGGATGTCACAAAAAAAAATACCCCCTCAAGCAGCTGCTTGCCACAGAGGTCTGACAGGAGCCTGTCAGTTTATATGCCAGAGTAGAAGATCTGAGAGGATGGCAGGACCTCAGCAGAAAACAACACAAACACCCATGCCTTACCCGGGGCTCGAACCCAGGTCCCGTAGATCAGTAGCCAAGCGCGCTAACCACTCGGCCACGGGACGAGTTACACTTAAACTGACCATGATGACAGCAGAAATCATTGTGGTACTAGGTAGGATAGGGATGTTGATGTAGAGAAAAACACAATTTTATATATAAAAATGGGAAGATGTAATTTCAAGAAATGTTAAGTTCCAATTTTCAGAATGAACTGTTCTAGTCACCTATATGACAGCTTATTAGCAATTGTAGTATCATTAGTAAAAATAATTATTACACTGATATGGCAATAACTGATTGAAACCTGTCATATTTAGACTTTCATCATTTTTTCAGAGCTTGTTAACATCAATAATCTAAAAACATCAGGGTTATTTTGTTGCAGCAAAGGCCTATATCCTCATAGATGCAGGAATCATTAATGAATCTGTCCCCACTGATCAAATTCATTTGACGCAATATATGTGCTCATAC
The DNA here is from genome assembly GCA_038380435.1 of Ryuthela nishihirai. NCBI lineage: Eukaryota > Metazoa > Arthropoda > Arachnida > Araneae > Heptathelidae > Ryuthela > Ryuthela nishihirai. The sequence goes on along the minus strand of JAWZYU010000024.1, from coordinate 46,770,535 downwards.
ATGAACATTTAGTAAATTTTACACTTAGCAAAATCTACCACGTAGACTTACTGTCAGAAAAGTGTTTGCCATTTTTTTAATTTTCATAATGTATATTCTAACAATTAAACTTTAGTCAGTTGCTGACTCCCATCTTCAGCTGTTAAACATGGCAGACAATTGTTGTCTTCCGTCTTGTTTAGAAACTAAAGAATAAACTTTAGGTCACTGAAATTTGTAAACACTATATTAACTGGTTTTAACCACCACATACTCATATAATACCCTGCAATTTCGTGGCTTAATTCACTCTGTCATGAAATTTTTTGTAAGGATTTTAATTATTTATATGATAATCATCATGAAAAGTATTATAGTAGTAGTAGTTATTTATATGAGATAATATAAAAAGAATTACCTTTTTTTTAAAAAAATCAGCAGAAGGAAAAAGGAAGTGACAAATTGCAGAAATAAAAATAGCATTTTTAGTGTTATGCAACACTTAAATTAATGACTCCCCCTCCCCCCCGGTTTCGAGGCATTATATAAAATATGAACAAGCTTTATTCCTGAAATGATGAGTTGAAAAAAATTTGGTCGAACGGCCTACATCTCCAGGAAACATGTCTCCTGGAGACGTGGGTTCGAATCCCACTCATGGGAAAACCAAATTTTTTCAGCTCATCATTTCATGAGTTCCATGTCTACAGGACTTATCCTGTGATTCTTTACTACTGAAGCCGTCGGATGGGACGTTAAGCCGTGGCTCCGTGTGCGGGAGAGTCATACCCTGTGCACGTTAAAGAACACGCTGGATGGCCTTGACGGGAGGCTACCATCTGTCTCCCAACAGCTGTTCCAGTGGGTCCCCTCCCCCAACCTTCTCTGAGCCTTCGGGGTCCATGTGACCTGGCCATTTAGCCCATGGTGTGCAAAAAAGTGCCGCTCAGAGGTAAAACAACCCAACCCAACTACTGAAGCTTTATTCCTTTTAAATGTTTCAATCATGGAGGTTGAATATTTATATTGTAAAGTATATGTAAGGAATTTTAAACTAAAACTCTATCCCATTTTCAGGTTAATCTACAATTAAACCACAATTCAAGTTTTAATTAATTTCATTTTAACTGTTACGTACAGTCTACATTTTTTCTCTATATAAATATAAGCAAGCCAAAAATCCAGAATGTGCCACTACTACGGCATATTAGTATTTTGGTAAGTAACATGAAATTTGTTAACCACAACGTAGAACACTAAATCAGAATTCCACGATCATTCCAACCATTATTATGATAACGGTCCACTTTTTAACGCTTCTAAAAATATCTTGTTCCAAAAAGCTTCGGGCGGGGGTGGCTCAGTCGGTAGCGCGCCAGGCTCGTAATCTGTAGTTCCCAGGTTCGAATCCCAGCTGGGTCAGCGTTGAGATTTATCTCCGCAAAATTCCCTGCCCTGCCCACGGTCAGTAGGGGACACCGATGGGCTTGGAAAGGCCGCCGTCCGTCGGATGGGACGTTAAGCCGTGGCCCCGTGTGCGGGAGAGCCATACCCTGTGCACGTTAAAGAACACGCTGGATGGCCTTGACGGGAGGCTACCATCTATCTCCCAACAGCTGTTCCAGTGGGTCCCCTCCCCCAACCTTCTCTGAGCCTTCGGGGTCCAAGTGACCTGGCCATTTAGCCCATGGTGTGCAAAAAAGTGCAGCTCAGAGGTAAAACAACCCAATCCAAAAAGCTTAAAAGTACACAAATGTTTTCCCTACACAAAAAAAACGCAAATAAAAGCAATTCTGAATTTTTCAAATAACATTTTTGTGTTTTTAAAATACTCAATTAAAATATTAAGTAGGTAATCATTAAATTTTCCCAGAAAATTTCAGATGGCACACCAATAGAAAAATTGAAAATTGCAAAATTTTGAAGTTAGTGAATAAAAGGCAATCAATAAACATTTATTTAAATTTGCTTGGGAAAAAAATTTGTAAACCCAAGTGGGTACATTTAACTATAGAACTAGTTTTAATTAATATAAACGCCTTTAAAATTAAAAAGAAATACAGAATGTAGTAAAATAAATCAGTATTCAGAGGAATAATCGTTTAAAATATTCCAATTACTTCGGATTTTTTTTTTTTCGAACTGTTATCAGGAATTAATGTGTCCTAATACCAAAATTTAATAATAAAAGAGAATATCGTTTTATAAGGGAAGTAAGCGATAGAATAGGTGTCGGTTAACCGCAAACGTACAGTGAACAGCATCTAATCTTTTGTAAATAGTGTGAAAGCTTCCACTGTTAACCACAAAGTCAAACCACTTCGAAAACAGTCTTTAAAACGGAACTGCTGATACCGGTGTTATCGAATCGCAGAGATAAAACTTTTTTGTGAATTGCTGTTGTAGTTTCCCTTTTCCTGATCATTGGTTGCGTATTCGTACTTTTACACAAATCTCTTTAGGTTTGAAAAAGTCGAGATTTCTCACTGAGAAGAGTGTGAAGCTCGTAACTGCAGTTTTCCAGGTTCGATTCTTAATCTGTCTATGCCCTCCGAAAGGACATACTGAGGGATTTCAAAAAGCTATCTTTAGTCGAGTAGAGAGTTAGCCGTAGAGCCTTTTCAATCATAGCGTGACAGGGTTGGGTTGTTTTACCTCTGAGCGGCACTTTTTTGCACACCATGGGCTAAATGGCCAGGTCACATGGACCCCGAAGGCTCAGAGAAGGTTGGGGGAGGGGACCCACTGGAACAGCTGTTGGGAGACAGATGGTAGCCTTCCGTCAAGGCCATCCAGCATGTCCTTTAACATTGGATTGTTTTACCTCTGAGCGGCACTTTTTTGCACTCCATGGGCTAAATGGCCAGGCCACAAGGACCCCGAAGGCTCAGAGAAGGTTGGGGGAGTGGACCCACTGGAACAACTGTTGGGGGACAGATGATAGCCTCCCGTCAAGGCTATCCAGTGTGTTCTTTAACGTGCAGAGGGAATGGCTCTCCCGTACACGAGACCACGGCTTAACGTCCCATCCGACGGACGGCGGCCTTTCGAAGCCCATCGGTGTCCCCTACTGACCGTGGGCGGGGCTGGGAATTTTGCGGAGATAAATCTCAACGCTGACTCAGCCTGGACTCGAACCTGGGAACTATAGATTACCAGCCCGGCGCTCTACCGACTGAGCACCCCCGCCCCTAGCGTGACAGGAATCTCCTGAAATCTCCTATCTGCCCTGACCCACTATTAGGGGTAGATGGGAGTTTCCTGACCCTGGCCAAGCTCGTAATTTGCAGTTCCCAGACTCGAGTCCCACCTGGGCCAGAGTGGAGATTTATCTTCTCCAAATTTCTTCCCTTCAAAGAAAGGGTACAGTCGCTCCAAAAAATATCCCAACATTATGGCTGATTATAGAAGTCAGAAAAAATATCTGGCAACGATTTTTTTTTTAGAAATTAGTGATCTGCCAATCTTCGTGTCACGTGATTACAGAATTCAGGAAAAATATCTGGAGCGTGTACAGCAACTGCACACGCTCAATATTTCCGTGAGTGAGCCCACACGATCTAGTATCAAAATAATATGTCCACCTACAGTCGCTCAAAAAAGTATCCGAACACTATGGTTGATTATAGAATTCAGAAAAAATATCTGGCAACGATTGTTTTTTAGAAATTAATCTGGCAACGTTTGTGTTACGTAACACGAAGGTTGCCAGAAGGTTTGTAATCAACGATAATGTTCGGATACTTTTTTGAGCGACTGTACACAGTATTCGTCTATTTTTTATGTAGTGTTTGAGTCCTGCTCACATCCCCTCCACAAAGTAGAGATGGTTGCCCTAGAAATATTCCCTTCCTGCCATCGGCGATGTAAACAACTGGAAGCGTTTCTGAAAACAAAGTCCCCCCTTAGGGGCCCACCTCGTGCGTTGGGGAAAAGAAGGGGAATTCAGCTGAAGAGAAAAAAAGAAGCAGGAAGTCCTGTTGGTAGTGGGAGGTGGAAAACAGTTTCGACTGATGGGAAAATACAAATAGGATCCTGTTTTCAGAAGCAAAATAAGTCGATGTGGTCACCGTTCTTTTAAATGAACTGGGTCCCGGTTTTGAATTGATGGTTTCACTATAACCTAATTTATAATAAGGATGTTTCAAAATGTAAGACATAGTTAAAAAAAACAAATTAATCGAGAGCCATCCATAATAAATACACAGATTACCTGTAGAAATAGACTTCAACATTAGTTAATATTTGTGAAAAAATTTTTTATCGCCGACACGGCGAGAATCGAAACCGCAACTCTCCAGATTCATGGGGCGGGGGTGGCTCAGTCGGTAGCGCGCCAGGCTCGTAATCTGTAGTTCCCAGGTTCGAGTCCCAGCTGGGTCAGCGTTGAGATTTATCTCCGCAAAACTCCCCGCCCTGCCCACGGTCAGTAGGGGACACGGATGGGCTTGGAAAGGCCGCCGTCCGTCGGATGGGACTTTAAGCCGTGGCCCCGTGTGCGGGAGAGCCATACCCTGTGCACGTTAAAGAACACGCTGGATGGCCTTGACGGGAGGCTACCATCTGTCTCCCAACAGCTGTTCCAGTGGGTCCCCTCCCCCAACCTCTGAGCCTTCGGGGTCCATGTGACCTGGCCATTTAGCCCATGGTGTGCAAAAAAGTGCCGCTCAGAGGTAAAACAACCCAACCCAACTCCAGATTCATGCCAGATTCCCGCCGTGTCGGCTATAAAATTTTTTCAGAAATATTAACTAATCAAGAGTTTTAGTTTTGTGACGTAGTTCCAGTTTTGAGTTTTAAATAGAAATGTTTTTAATAACATCTCGTTTTGTCCCTATGAAAAATCATCTCTTTTTCTGTAGTTTTGTGGGGGCGGGGATGGCTTAGTTGGTAGCGCGCCAGGCTCGTAATCTGCAGTTCCCAGGTTCGAGTCCCAGCTGGGTCAGCGTTGAGATTTATCTCCACAAAATTCCCCGCCCTGCCCACGGTCAGTAGGAGACACCGATGGGCTTGGAAAGGCCGCCGTCCGTCGGATGGGACGTTAAGCCGTGGCACCGTGTGCGGGAGAGCCATACCCTGTGCACGTTAAAGAACACGCTAGATGGCCTTGACGGGAGGCTACCATCTGTCTCCCAACAGCTGTTCCAGTGGGTCCCCTCCCCCAACCTTCTCTGAGCCTTCGGGGTCTTTGTGACCTGGCCATTTAGCCCATGGTGTGCAAAAAAGTGCCGTTCAGAGGTAAAACAACACAACCCTCCTCACCAGGCCATTTAACCCATTACACAGCAGAAAAGTGCCGCTCAGAGGTAAAGCCATCCCAGCAGAGGTCAGAATCGTTTATAAACATTGTCTAGCAACAGGGCATAACATTAGCACTACACTTTGCGCTGTGTAATTTGAGACGAGGCTTTGAAATGTTTTCTTAGTAAAGAATATGGCCACCTTTGATTTCACAAGAACAGTGAGCTGCTTGTTTTTTTAAATCCACTGGTTCGTTGTTGAATTTTCTAGAGTCGTGTTTGCTAAACATCTGCAAGTAACAGTCATAAGGTATGCACGCGACAGAATCAATCACATATGCTAAATGTTGATGTTCTGTCTGTTGTTCCAAGAAGCCCTTTCGTTTGCAACGACATAGAAGGCTTTCTCTACAACGACGCAGAAGGCTAACTGCGTGCCAATCACGTGTGCTGCATAAGCTTGATTTCTATGACCTATAGTTCTCGCTAAACCGATTAGATTGGAAAGCCACATCGTCTCCAAAAGGTTCAATATCTCTAAATAAATAAGAAAGATGAGTTCAGTGAATTTTGTATTGAGGTAATGAATGAGACGATTTATTAAGAAGGCTTGTGTAAATAACGTGTTATAATGATTCCTTCACAGCAATACAACAAATTATGCAATGGAAAGAGTGATTTGTTCATCTCCATACTCTTTTTAAGGTATCATCGACCATCAGATAAGTACACATCCGCTGTGATCTGTTTCCTCAATTTCTTTTTCTTGCAGCATTTCGTAAAAGTTCACGTGTACAAGACGCAGTTGCCGTCTGCATTGCAAGAACTCGAGCAACAGATCACAGTGTCCATGCAACCACGGTAGCCACGTTCTACATAGAGCGTGGAATTTACTTGAGTATTGGTTTGATGTATGCCGAGTCACCCATCAGAGGTTTCCCATTAAAAGCATCTACACACACCGGTCACTGAATTAGAAACCTTTATTCAATACCGAGTTGGATAGGGGCGGGGGTGGCTCAGTGGTAGCGTGCCAGGCCCGTAATCTGTAGTACCCAGGTTCGAGTCCCAGCTTGGTTAGCACGTGAGATTTATCTCCGCAAAATTCCCCGCCCTGCCCACGGTCAGTAAGGGACACAGATGGGCTTGGAAAGGCCGCCGTCCGTCGGATGGGACGTTAAGCCGTGTCCCCGTGTGCGGGAGAGCCATACCCTGTGCACGTTAAAGAACACGCTGGATGGCCTTGACGGGAGGCTGCCATCTGTCTCCCAACAGCTGTTCCAGTGGGTCCCCTCTCCCAACCTTCTCTGAGCCTTCGGGGTCCATGTGACCTGGCTATTTAACCCATGGTGTGCAAAAAAGTGCCGCTCAGAGGTAAAACAACCCAACCGAGTTGGACTTCCTTTAGCCGGAATTACATCACGTATGCGGTTTGGATAAATTCCACAAGGTGTTGGAGTGCCTTTACATCTCCAGCATACCGGGCGTTCACCAGACAGTCTAATATGTCCAATACATTTTCAATGGGGTTCATATCCGGGCTTTGTGGTGACTAGGAAAGATAGTGGAAGTCGCTGTCATGCTCGCTGAACCACTGCTAACACATCTTGCACGATGGACAATAGCATTGTTGTGCATGAAACAGCCGTCACCTGCTAAATAAAAAGTCAGTATTGCAGGATGGACTTGATTGGCAACAATATTCAGATAATCCTTGGAGGACACCCGATCTTCCGGCAATATCAGGGGACCCGAACGTACCAACAGAACGTGCCCTACACCATGACACCGCCTCCAGAACTTTGAGTTGTGTTTACAAGGCAAGCTGGGTCCATTGCTTCATGGAGCTCCTGCCAAACTCTCTGCCTACTGTCGGTACAGAACAAGGTATACCGCGACTCGTCGGTCCACATGACTTTTTTCCAGTGTCCTGACACCACTGCAGACGAACTTTCCGGTTCTTCGCAGAAATCTGTGATTTCCGTATAGTCATGCGACTGCTAATACCGATCCTCTTCAATTCCCTGCGCGTAGTTCGCTGAGATATGGGGTCAGGAACAGCCTTCATTGAATGCTTCGGTCAATTGCAGCACACAGGAAGTACTGTTTCTCCGTATAAGCTTTCGGGGCGGGGGTGACTCAGTCGGTAGCGCGCCAGGCTCGTAATCTGCAGTTCCCAGGTTCGAGTCCCAGCTGGATCAGCGTTGAGATTTATCTCCTCAAAATTCCCCGCCCTGCCCACGGTCAGTAGGGGACACCGATGGGCTTGGAAAGGCCTCAGTCCGTCGGATGGGACGTTAAGCCGCGGCCCCGTGTGCTGGAGAGCCATACCATGTGCATGTTAAAGAACATGCTGGATGGCCATGATGGGAGGCTACCATCTGTCTTCCAACAGCTGTTCCAGTGGGTCCTCTCCCCCAACTTTCTCTGAGCCTTCGGGGTCTTTGTGACCTGGCCATTTAGCCCATGGTGTGCAAAAAAGGCCGCTCAGAGGTAAAACAACCCAACCCGTACCAGCTTTCTCAGACGACGGCGATCTCGTTCCTGACAAATTGTCGTCGTTCCACACTTACGCCTCAGCTCTGCTGATTTTAAAATCCCGCCAGACGGGCACCCGCAATAAGCCCCTTATCGAACCCCGAAAGAACCTTTGTTTTTTTTTCCATTGTGATCAACACTACTGACGAGCAGCAGTCTTAAATAGTTGCCTGGATCACGTGCCGATGACCGTGACCACATATACGTTGCGCAAGTGACTTTATGTACATCTGCATAAAGGTTTCTAATTCAGCTGCCCGTGTGTGTAGGTGATGCTTAAAACTTCTGGTTAGTTCTTTCATCATTTCTGCGTTGCGCATTTGCATCATAAATGGCCCTAGTGCTGCCATTTTTTGAAGTGGGAATCATTCTGACTTGTGAAGAGAGTTTGTGTTAGGAGACAGATGAGAGCCATCCGTCAAAGCTATTCAGTGTGTTCTTTAGCATTCACTAGGTATGGCTCCCTTAACACACAAAACCCCGGATTGAAGTCCCACCTGACGGAAGGCGGTCTTTCCATGCCCATCGCCCCCCCCCCCCCCCTTCTGACTGAGGACAAGGTGAGGATCCAAGCGGCGATAAATCTGGAAGTTGGGGTTCGAACCTGGGAAACTACAGATTACAAGCCTGGTGTGCTACCGACTAAGTTATCCTGTTTGGAATCGAGTTTCGAATGAAATATGTCTGCTTCTCTTCGGTCACATCCTTCTCATATGGCATATTGCACTGATGGGTTCTCAATCAGATCAGCAGTTTGAGGGATCAAAAAAATATGACCCGCCGTACCACTGAAGGGGTGAATTTTGGTACTAGCAGCTTTAGGCCATCTCTAAAATTAGTCGTCAGTGTTTGTGAACATCTTGTACAGTCGCTCAAAAAAGTATCCGAACACTATGGTTGATTACAGAATTCAGAAAAAATATCTGGCAACGATTTTTTTTAGAAATTAGTGATCTGACAACCTTCGTGTCACGTGATTACAGAATTCAGGAAAAGTATCTGGAGCGTGTACAGCAACTGTACACGCTCAATATTTCCGTGAGTGAGCCCACACGATCTAGTATCAAAATAATATGACCACCTACAGTCGCTCAAAAAAGTATCCGAACACTATGGTGTGACACGAAGGTTGCCAGATTACTAATTTCTAAAAAAAATTGTTGCCAGATATTTTTTCTGTATTTTGTAATCAACCATAGTGTTCGGATATTTTTTTTTTGAGCGACTGTATATCCGTTGGTGGGCGCCCAGGTAATTACGTTTTCGTCTTCTAATTCAATGAGTTTTTTTTTTTTAAGATTACAATAAAACTATTTATTTCATCGTTATAAATAATAATAATTTATTTCCATACTCATTTACAGAAACATTATGCACAATAATTTGCCATCAAATTTGGATGGAAACTGCAGAAGGAAATAAAATAAACGATTAAAAATTCAAAAAATGCAAAATTGACAAAAACATACACTTAACAAGTATCTCTGTGTAATCTAGGAGTTACAACTCTTACAGATTACAAAAACAAAATTCTACTGTAAACGAAAATCTTTGGCAATGGAAAAAAAAAAAACTAAAAAATTACATTAAAGGGGTCTTGAATATCTTCAGTATTTACCAAATAAAATTTGGAGTTATTTTTTTCTTAAAATTACATTCACTTTTTTCTTCTTTTATACTATTAGGTAAAGAATTATATAATTTTGGTGCAATAAAATTGAAATGCTTATGCATGATTTCTTTTTTTTGATTTCACAACATGAAACATGTTTGTAAAACATCTGGTATCGTATGGGATGAACCGTTTTTCGATCCAATTGTTGTTTTTATGTAGATACAAAAGACTTCTATATAAATGTATAACTTTCTTTAGGATAAATATATCATTGCTTATGTAGTGATAATTTACATTGCTAATATTGCTATTTGAAACTAGTTTTACAATTTTATTTTGCAATTTCACTAGAGGGAGTAGGTTTGATATATAATCTCCCCCCCCCCCCAATAAGTGATTCCATAGCTTAAAATTGAATGAACCCAAGCGAAATAAACTAAAATTAACAACTTGTTATGAGAACATGATTTAAGATAATATAAAAAAAAATAATAAATAAATACCCCCTCAAGCAGCTGCTTGCCACAGAGGTCTGACAGGAGCCTGTCAGTTTATATGCCATAGTAGGTCTGTGAGGATGGCAGGACCTCAGCAGAGAAACGACACAAACCTCAGCAGAGCTCAGCAGAGCTCGAACCCCAGGTCCCTTAGATCAGTAGCCAAGTGCGCTAACCACTCGGCCATGGGACGGCTAAGATAATATAAAAATAAATAAATAAATACCCCCTCAAGCATCTGCTTGCCACAGAGGTCTGACAGGAGCCTGTCAGTTTATATGCCATAGTAGAAGGTCTGTGAGGATGGCAGGACCACAGCAGAGAAACGACACAAACAGGGGGCTCGAACCCCAGGTCCCTTTAGATCAGTAGCCAAGTGCGCTAACCACTCGGCCATGGGACGGCTAAGATAATATAACTTATACAAAATAAATCTTGATTTTTTACACATGTTTCTTCAATTTTAGATTTTGTTCAACATAAATGCCTAGATATTTAACACATTCAACCTGTTCAATAGTTTTACATACACATCCATTTACCAAATTACAACCAAAATTATGGTATTTTATGACAATCTCTTTACTTATATTCATTAAACCGAAATAGATAAAATTAGTTTTATACACGTTTATTTCCAGTTTATTACTACTAAACTAATTTCTTATGCTTTTTAAGTCATTGTTAATCTTGAACAATAACTCATTATTAGTTTCAGTCGAGTACACTATTGCTGTGTCATCCGCATAAGCTGTGATTTTGCCGAATAAATTTAAATTGCAAAAATCATTAATATATATTAAAAACTGGCCCAAGAATAGAACCTTGCGGTACACCACCATTCAAAACAAGCAATTTACTTTCCAGTTAATTTATAGCCACATATTGTTTCATGTTTTGCAAATATATTTTAAACCAACTGAATGCAAGTCCTCTTATTCGTATTATACTTAATTTCTGCATTAAAATTTCATGATTTATTGTGTCGAAAGCTTTTTTTATGTCAATAAATAAGGCTAAAGTTTTCCTGTGTTCTTTTACACTGAAATGAATCTATATCACTCAGATGAACCTATAGCAGGTCGCAAGGAGTAAGATGTTAGGAATCAGTGTCTTAAACGCTCTGGGGCGGGGGTGGCTCAGTCGGTAGCGCGCCAGGCTCGTAATCTGTAGTTCCCAGGTTCGAGACCCAGCTGGGTCAGCGTTGAGATTTATCTCCGCAAAACTCCCCACCCTGCCCACGGTCAGTAGGGGACACCGATGGTCTTGGAAAGGCCGCCATCCGTCGAATGGGACGTTAAGCCGTGGTCCCGTGTGCGGGAGAGCCATACCCTGTGCACGTTAAAGAACACGCTGGATGGCCTTGACGGGAGGCTACCATCTATCTCCCAACAGCTGTTTCAGTGGGTCCCCTCCCCCAACATTCTCTGAGCCTTCGGGGTCCATATGACCTGGCCATTTAGCCCATGGTGTGCAAAAAAGTGCCGCTCAGAGGTAAAACAACCCAACCTTAAACGCTCTAAACATTGGGAGGAGTCGAAATTACAGATCCCTTCCACCGCTGTCGTAAAACTCTCTGTCTCCTACCGCTTCTTAATACCTTAATCGGTCACAGTATTCGCCGACTCTTTGTCCCGACAATCGGCGCCAGTTTTCTTCTCCGGACGGGTGTTGATGCGTTTCTGACCCCCTCTGGATGCAATTAGCGGACTCTCAAGGGCTTCTTCGATGATGACAGTGACTTTCCGATGACTGGCCCACAGCCTTCCTACAATGCTATTCAGAACACTTCGTCTGGTGGCAAACAATAAAGGAATATACTTTAAGTGTTTGAAGCTGGAATCGACTTGAAATAGGAATTGCTAATGGAATTTTAAGAATCTATACAAAGTGTGAAAAAGGAAAAAGTCTGAAATGTGATCTTTAATAACAGTTTGGCCATCTTTAAAGTTTGTTGCAATGATGAAACTTGGATCTTTTGTGAGAAAGATGAGGCACTTTATGATTAAGTATCTTCGCCGAGGGGTTAGTGTACTTAGCTACTGACTAAAAGGAGTTGGTTTCGAACTCCGAATAACGTATGGATGTACCTTGTATTGTCTTTCTGCTGAGTTGGGTTGTTTTACCTCTGAGCAGCACTTTTTTGCACACTATGGGCTAAATGGCTAGGTTACAAGGACCCGAAGGCTCAGAGAAGGTTGGGGGAGGAGACCCACTGGAACAGCTGTTGGAAGACAGATGGTAGCCTCCCGTCAAGGCCATCCAGCGTGTTCTTTAATGTGCACAGGGTATGGCTCTGTCCCGCACACGGGGCCACGGTTTAACGTCGCATTCGAAGGACGGCGGTCTTTCCAAGCCCGTCGGTGTCCCCTACTGATCGTGGGCAAGGCGGGGAATTTTGTGGAGATAAGTCTCAACGCTGAGCCGTCCCGTGGCCGAGTGGTTAGCACGCTTGGCTATTGATCTAAGGGGCGGGGTTCGAGCCCCAGGTAAGGCATGGATGTGTGTGGCGTTTTTCTGCTGAGGTCCTGCGATCCTCACAGATCTTCTACTATGGCATATAAACTGACATGCTACTGTCAGTCCTCTGTGGCAAGCAGCTGCTTGAGGGGGTATTTATTAATTTTTTAAAGTCTCAACGCTGACCCAGCTGGGATTCTAACCTGGGAACTGCAGATTACGAGCCTGGCGCGCTACTGACTGAGCCACCCCCGCCCCACTGCTGAGATCTTGCCTTTAGTATAGATCATCTCCATGACGTATTACATCTGCAGATCCTGTGAGACTTCTGTTGCAAGCAGCTGCTTGAGGATTGTATTTTTTCTTCAACCACATGTAAGCAGCTAGCTTCTAGTATAGGAAAAAGATTGATATTGCATGTTAGTCGCATGCAAAGGTGACAGATTAGCAAACAGAGTAATGAAAACTGATGGTAATACTGACAGGTGCTGCCAAACCTATTAAGAGTCTTAAGAGAAATTTATGTTAAGAATTAATTTATAGCTAAAGAAGCGCCTTTACCGAAAATAAATAAAACAACTCTATGGCCGAGTGGTTAGCGCGCTTGGCTACTGATCTAAGAGACCTGGCTCGGACCTGGTTTCGAGCCCCGGGTAAGGCATGGATGTATGTGTCGTTTTTCTGCTGAACTCCTGCCATCCTCTCAGACCTTCTACTATGGCATATAAACTGACAGGCTCCTGTCAGACCTCTGTGGCAAGCAGCTGCTTGAGGGGGTATTATTATTATTATTTTATTATTATTTTCGAGTTTGTTTTAATATCGTTTAAAACCCTCGTAAAAAAAAAACTGTTTTGAAGCTTCAGGTCACCTTTTAAGATTTTTAACTTTTGCCGACTTGTCAGCTCTACCATTAAGGTAACGGATTCAACATAAACCGCATGGTTGAGCTAATCCGCGGAGCAGGACGCTCTCCTCCACGCCGAACTGGCTTTCACGTGCGTGTGATCCCGTTGCCATAGTTACACCCAGCGCGGGCTGCCTCACTGGCCGCCTGCCGCACAGATGACTGCATCATCCTCTGCGTTTCCCCCATTTGCCAGTCGGCGATGCATGCCGAAAGATTTGAAAAGTGGCTCGTGCAATATAGAGAAGCGTATTCCCATAGAAGTGAGGGGATAGCGAATGTGTGTGTTCTTTCCATAAAGCGATTTTTCTTCTTTAAAATCCTGGATTTGCTTCTTGCTAGGCTTCGTAGTTTTTATCTGTGAGTCGCTTTGAAAGCGCTTTTAACAGTGACGTTGGCTTTGCAGCTTTCTTTTGCTTACAAAATAATCCGACAGCGTTGTAGCTGGAATATATTTTCTTGTATTAAAACCTAGGGCGGGGGTGCTCAGTCGGTAGCGCGCCAGGCTCGTAATCTGTAGTTCCCAGGTTCGAGTCCCAGCAGGGTCAGCGTTGAGATTTATCTCCGCAAAATTCCCCGCTCTGCTCACGGTCAGTAGGGGACACCGATGGGTTTGGAAAGGCCGCCGTCCGTCGGATGGGACGTTAAGCCGTGGCTCCGTGTGCGGGAGAGACATACCCTGTGCACGTTAAAGAACACGCTGGATGGCCTTGACGGGAGGCTACCATCTGTCTCCCAACAGCTGTTCCAGTGGGTCCCCTCCCCCAACCTTCTCTGAGCCTTCGGGGTCCATGTGACCTGGCCATTTAGCCCCATTGTGTGCAAAAAAGTGCAGCTCAGAGGTAAAACAACCCAACGTTAAAGAACACGCTGGATGGCCTTGACGGGAGGCTACCATCTGTCTCCCAACAGCTGTTCCAGTAGGTCCCCTCCCCCAACCTTCTCTGAGCCTTCGGGGTCCTTGCGACCTGGCCATTTAGCCCATGGTGTGCAAAAAAGTGCCGCTCAGAGGTAAAACAACCCAACCCATGTCTGCCAGCTCCCTGTTCGAATACCTTTGCATGCTCTTCGTCAGCCGACTGCCGCTCGAATGAGGAAATCCGAAATTTCCCCTCTAGCGCACTGATGAACAGCGCCGCCTTTTGACTTACGGTGACGTTTCCGGTTATAGGTTCCTATGCAATTCTCATTCCTTTAGATGTTATCTACCTCCCCTAAAAGTTTGTACCTATATTTTTGAGAACCCTGTATATAGTATTGTACAGTTTTGCTTGCAATTTATGAAATATTGCTCAATTTGTATATTTAATTAATGTTCTTTATTGACAACTGAATTAAAACATATTGTCAACTCAATATCAATTCGGTACATATCTAATGTCCACATCAAATGTTCACATAAAAAATGGCCAGGCTCGTAATCTGTAGTTCCCAGGTTCGACTCCAGCTAGGTCAGCGTTGAGATTTATCTCCGCAAAATTCTCCGCCCTGCCCATGGTCAGTAGGGGACACCGATGGGCTTGGAAAGGCCGCCGTCCGTCTGATCGAACGTTAACCCGTGGCCCGTGTGCGGGAGAGCCATACCCTGTGCACGTTAAAGAACACACTTGATGGCCTTGACGGGAGGCTACCATCTGTCTCCCAACAACTTCCAGTGGGTCCTCTTCGTATGTGATGTGATATGCATGTGATAACCCTTCGTGTCACGAAGGTTGCCAGATCACTAATTTCTAAAAAAAATCGTTGCCAAATATTTTTTCTGAATTCTGTAATCAACCACAGTGTTCGGATATTTTTTTGAGCAACTATACCAGCGTTGAGCTCTGTCACCGCCGACTCTCGTTCCGACTCCCGGTGATAAAATGGTGTGCTTGGCAAAGCTGCCGTCCGTCGGATGGTACTTTAAGTTCTGACCCTGTGTGCAGGTTCGTTTGTTTTATCTCTCTGAACGGCACCTTTTTTTTTTTTTGGAAACAATGAGCTAAATGGCCAGATCACAAAGACCCCGATGGCTCAGAGAAGATTTAGGGGAGGGGACCCACTGGAACAGCTGTTGGGAGACAGATGGTAGCCTCACGTCAAGGCCATCCAGCGTATTATTTAACGTGCACAGGGTATGGTTCCCCGTACACGGAGCCACGGCATAACGTCCCATCCGACGGACGGCGGCCTTTCCAAGTCACTGATTGAGGGCAGGGCGGGGAGTTTTGCGGAGATAAATCTCAACACTGGCCCAGGTGGGACTCGAACCTGGGAACTACAGATTAAGAGTCTGGCGCGCTGTCAACTGAGTTCCCCCCCCCCCTCTCCACCGTGTGCAAGAGAGCCATAACATGAGAGCATTAAAGAACAAGCTGGATGGCCTTGAAGAGACGTCCTAACAGCTGTCCAGTGTGTCCTCTTTCCAAATCTTCTCTGAGACCTCGTGACCTGACTGTTTAGCCCGTTGTGTATACAAAAGTGCCGCCTAGAGGTAAACCAACTTAATCCAATCCTAATGAAGTGGCCAATAAATGTACCTGACTTAAAATCTCTGTTTCTTACTTAATATAGATCTGCTCTATTTTTTCTGTTCAGTGTATTTCAAAAGAAATTCATTTTCATTTTGATTTCAGGGAAGAGTTTCACCTTAACCATCACTGTGAATACAACCCCTCTCCAAATAGCCACCTACACCAAAGCGATCAAAGTGACAGTGGACGGCCCCCGTGAACCTCGGAGCAAACCACGTGAGTACTTCTAACATCTGTTCCCAGAGCAACGCAAACGACTCACAGTTGGATAGAGTCCAAAAATAGCCAGCAACGAAACGTTCCCCCGCGTTGTCGAACAAAGATGCTAGCTTTATATTTAGTGCATCCAACTCGTTTGATCATTTCATTGCAAATGAGCCAATTGTTATTCAAATCCTGATTCCAATAGAAACAAATGGTTTCCGAGTGTGTAATGTATGGCAGCACTTTTATGGGCAACAAGTTTTCTGTTTGGATAAACACCTTATTAACATAATTCCCTTTTTTTAAAAAAAAAGTCATTTCAGATATTTGGTATTAAGTATGGTTTCGGTGAATTTCTAGTTGTTGGAAAATAGGGATAGGTTGTTTTACCTCTGACCGCACATTTTTTGCACACAATGGGCTAAATGGACAGATCACAAGGACCCCGAAGGCTCAGAGAATGTTGGGGGAAGAGGATCCAATAAATAGCTGTTGGGAGACAGATTGTAGCTTCCCGTCAAGGCCATCCAACGTGTTCTTCAACCTGCACAGGGTATGACTCTCTCCCATACACGGCTTAACGCCCCATCCGACGGCCTTTCTAAGCCCATCGGTGCCCCCTACTGACCGTGGGCAGGGCGGGGAGTTTTGCGGAGATAAATCTCAACGCTGACCCAGCTGGGACTCGAACCTGGGAACTGCAGATTACGAGCCTGGCGCGCTACCGACTGAGCCACCCCCGTCCCACAGCTGTTGTTCAGAGTCGACATATTTGCAGAACGAAGATTTTACAGTCCAATTGAACCTCGGGGTGTTGGTTAGCTCAACCGGTTAGTAATCTGCAGTTTCAAGATTCAAGTCCTCCTACATATGCCAACGTTAAGATTTATCTTCGCTAAACTCCAGCCAGGCCTCGTCAGAAAGGAATCCGTCGGATGGGTTAGGTTGTTTTACCTCTGAGCGGCACTTTTTTTGCACACCATGGGCTAAATGGCCAGGTCACATGGACCCCGAAGGCTCAGAGAAGGTTGGGTGAGGGGACCCACTGGAACAGCTGTTGGGACACAGATGGTAGCCTCCCGTCAAAGCCATCCAGAGTGTTCTTTAACGTGCACAGGGTGACTCTCCCGCACACGGGGCCACGGCTTAACGTAACATCCGACGGATTGAGGCCTTTCCAAGCCCATCGGTGTACCCTACTGACCGTGGGCAGGACGGGGAATTTTGCGGAGATAAATCTCAACGCTGACCCAGCTGGGACTCGAACCTGGGAACTACAGATTACGAGCCTGACGCGCTACTGACTGAGCCACCTCCGCCCCACCGTCGGATGGGACGTAAAGCCGTGGCCCCCTGCGCGCGTTAAATAACACGCTGGAGGGCCTTGGCGGCAGGTTACCATCTATCTCTTAATAGCTGTCCAGTGGGTCCCCAACCTTCTCTGAGCTTTTGGGTCCTTGGCACCTGGCCATTTAGACCATTGTGTGCAATAGTGTGCAGTTCAAGAGGTAAAACAACTCAACCCCATGTTATGTGATTGGAAAGTCACATTCAAAAACTACTAACGTTGAAAATAAGTTTTTTTTATGAAAAAATGTTTTTAGAGATAAATTGAAGATATCACTCAGGTTATTTTAAATTACTATTTTCCGCAATATTCGTTCGAAACTTGATGCTTTTGATTCTAGATACTTACGAAGTATCTTGGGTATTAAGGTGGTTCAACTTTGTAAGTAATGATGAGGTTAGGCAAAGGAGTTTGCAACCTCCTTTAAGCAGCATATTGTGCAGAGAGAGACTCCGTTGGTTTGGCCATGTTGCCCGTATGAATAATTATAGATTGGCGAATAGGGTTATGAACAGTGTGCCTAAAGGCCTCAGAAAGAAGGGGAGACCTAGGATGCGGTGAGCAGACAATGTCAAACAGGACCTTGTTAGAATTGGTGTGCAGTGGCCAGATGTAGCTCAGGACAGATGTGCTTGGAGAACTAAATTGTACAGTCTGGTTGGACCTCCGTAGCCCATGGTTACCTGAGGATGATGAAGATTTAGAGAATTACGGAAGCTGGAACGTTTAACTGTTAACTTTTGCTACTCACGAAAATTTGAAAGAAAAAAGAAATGTTTTAAGAAATCGTTTACAAACATAAATGGTAATAAATAATTTGAAATTTGTGCAACGATTTTTTTTCAGTATTTGGAAGAGTGTAAGAGCGGCATCTGCTCTTAAATATTCCAGCTTTAATAACTTTAAATATTAAGCGGATATTGTGCAATACAGAGAGATATTAATGAGATCTTCAATTTATTTCTAGTGACATTTTTCTGTAAGAAAGCTTATTTTCAAAGTAAGGGAATTTTTGGAATGTGGCTTCTTTGCTTGATTACTGATCTAAGGGCCCTGGGTTCGATCCGCGGATAAGGCATGGATGTTTGTGTTGTTTTTCTGCTGAGGTCTCGTCATCCTCACAGACCTACTATGGCGTATTAACTGGCAGACTCCTGTCGAACCTCTGTGGCAAGCAGCTGCTTGAGGAGGTTGGTTGTTTTACATCTGACCGCACTTTTTTTGCACACAATGGGCTAAATGGCCAGGTCACAAGGACCCCGAAGGCTCAGAGATGGCTAGAGGAAGAGGATCCAGTAAATAGCTGTTGGGAGACAGATCGTAGCTTTCCGTCAAGGTGTTCTTTAACGTGCAAGGGTATGTCTCTCCTGCACACGGGGCTACGGCTTAACGTCCCATCCAACGGACGGCAGCCTTTCCAAGCCCATCGGTGTCCCCTACTGTCCGTGGGCAGGGCGGGGAATTTTGCGTAGATAAATCTCAACGGTGACCCAGCTGGGACTCGAACCATGAGAATTGCAGATTACGAGCCTGGCGCTCTACCGACTGAGCCACCCCCGCCCCGAAAGCTTGTACGGAGAAACAGTACTTCCTCTGTGCAGCAATTGACTGAAGCATTCAATGATTATTCAAGCACTGGGGTGAGCCACCCCGTGCTTGAGGAGGAGTAAATAATAAAATAGTGGAGACTCAAACCCGGGAACAGTTTACGAACCAGGCGCTCTACCTACCGGAGGCTGCCCTTCAAAGTGAGTGAGGTAATGATCTGTTGACGCAGGTGCGTTCGTCTTCTGGCTGCAAGGGATGAAAAAGGCCCAGGAGCGTCATCCTAGCGAGGACTGTTGCCAAGGAAATGATCTTGTGGCGCCTGTGGTACCGGTCGCGGTTCCGGCTCGACACGTGGCGCTGGTGACGTCTTATCTGGCCGCCGTTACTCTAGTGTCGTGCATCACGGTTTGCACGTGCCGCCGTAGCACGTGCAAAGTGTCACACGAGATATTCCTGATTCATCAATCGGGGAGAAAAAAAGAATCGTCACAGGAAGCAAATGAAAGTGAAGAAGCATCGCCGCTCTTTATACTTTTGTTTCGAGTTGAAGATGTTGATTCTCTTAGTGTATTTATCATTTTATTGAGATTGTTGCCGTAAACGGAGTATTAGAAACTAGATCATTATTTATTATATTAATTGCTTAAAATTTTTTTAAGTTGAACTCTGTTTCAGAAGTGTTTTTTTTGTGTGTGTGTGTGTTATATTGCATAATTTAATAGAATTTATTTTCGTAAGTCATTTATAACTTTTAGTCAGATGACAGTATCACCATTTTAGATTCAAATCCGTTTTAGTAATCGAAGGCTTGATTTGCATTAGTGTTAATGATAAGTTATCCATTTCATTATCTAAATTTTAGTGATTTTCGTCCTTTAGTTCTCAAAGAGAAAAATAACTTCTTTTTTCCCCTATTATTTGAAGATTTACGGAAGCTACAGAGAAAAGTGAAAAGTGAAGTTTTGTATGACTTCACCAGATTAAAATTTACTGGGGCAACATTTGATTGCGTTGGTTCAAAAATATGTGCATTGGGTTGGGTTGTTTTACCTCTGAGCGGCACTTTTTTGCACACCATGGGCTAAATGGCCAGGTCACATGGACCCCGAAGGCTCAGAGAAGGTTGGGGGAGGGGACCCACTGGCCTCTCGTCAAGGCCATCCAGCGTGTTCTTTAACGTGCACAGGGTATGGCTCTCCCGAACACGGGGCCACGGCTTAACGTCCCCATCCGACGGACGGTGGCCTTTCCTAGCCCATCGGTGTCCCCTGCTGACCGTGGGCAGGGCGGGGAATTTTGCGGAGATAAATCTCAACGCTGACCCAGCTGGGACTCGAACCTGGGAACTACAGATTACGAGCCTGGCGCGCTACCGACTGAGCCACCCCAACCACAATATGTGCATTGTAGAAAAAAGTATACGCACACATAATCCTCAAGCAGCCATGGGCTATGGAGGTCCAACCAGATTGTGAAATTTAGTTCTCTCCTGAGCTGCATCTGGTCATTTTAGATCAATTCTAACAAGGTCCTGTTTCACGATGTTAGTCCACCGCATCCTAGGTCTCCTTTTTCTGAGGCCTTTAGGCACACTGTTCATAATCATATTTCCTAATCTATAAATATGTATACGGTCAACATGGCCAAACTAAAGGAGTCTCTCTGTGCACAATATACATGGTTTCCATAAATGAAGGAAACTCCCTATGTTAAGTCAATGGGAAGCTAACATCAAAGCTTTATTTATAACTTCAAAAATAAGTTATTTTTGTTTTGAAAAATGTGATTGCAGATAAAGATCTCAATCAAATATATCAATACTTCAATTTCCAAAAATATTCGTTCAGTATTTAATGAGTTATGGAAGTTTGGATATTTAACGACAGCAATGCCAGACTTAAGAAACTTATACAAAACTGAAGAATAGTGAAAGAATTCTTTACACAAAGTTCTAAAATACGCACTTTTATTTTTTATCAAACACTTTGATACAATACTTATTATTAGGTTTAAAATAACTTTTGAAGTCAATTTTTGTGGCTGGCATTGTTATCGCTAAATATTCAAACTTCCATAACTCATTAAATACTGAACGAATATTGTCGAAAATCGAGATATTGATTTATTTGATTGAGATCTTTATCTGCAATCACATTTTTCAAAACGAAAATAACTTATTTTAGAAGTTATAGAGCTTTGACGTTAGCTTCCCATTGACTTAAAATAGAGATTTTCTCTTAATTTATGGAAACCAGTATATATATAGTATATAGTCATCCCATTGATCGAATTGTTAACGTGCTTAACTACTGATCAAAAGGACCTGGATTCGCACCCCGGATAATGCATTGATATTTCTTTTCTGTTTCGTCTTTCTGCTGAGGTCTCGACTTCCTCACAGATCATCTCTACGACATATTAAACCGACAGGCTTCTGCCAGACCTCTGTGGCAAGCAGCTGCTTGAGGGGATAATTTATTTTTTAATTTATTAATATAAGTTAATGTACTTGTATACAAGTGCATTTACTTACACATCCCTCTTCCAAATGTTCGAAAATTTGACATCATGATTTATGATTAATTATGAGAAGAAAAAAAATATTATAATTGAAAATAAAAACATATGCAATAATCGAAATCAGTTTTCTTGGTTATTAGTACAGTCGCTCCAAAAAAGTATCCGAACATTATGGTTGATTACAGAATTAGGAAAAAATATCTGGCAACGATTTTTTTCGAAATTAGTGATCTGGCAACCCTTCGTGTCACGTGACACGAAGAGTTGCCTGATCACTAATTTCAAAAAAAAAAAATCGTTGCAAGATATTTTTTTCTGAATTCTGCAATCAACCATAGTGTTTGGATATTTTTTAATATATATAATGCGTATGAATATATAATGCAATGAATATGGAGCGTGTGCAGTTACCGTTCACAGCAAACTGGAGCGGTTGCGGTTAATGTTCACAGCACATTGGATCGTGTGAGCTCACAAACACCTGGATCGTGTGGGCTCACTCACGGAAATATTGAGCGTGTGCAGTTACCGTTCACAGCAAACTGGAGCGTGTGCAGTTACTGCACACGCTCTAGTTTGCTGTGAGCGGTAACTGGAGCGTGTACAGTTGCTGTACACGCTCCAGATATTTTTCCTGAATTCTGTAATCACGTGACACGAAGGTTGCCAGATCACTAATTTCTAAAAAAATCGTTGCCAGATATTTTTTCTGAATTCTGTAATCAACCACAGTGTTCGGATATTATTTTTTTGGAGCGACTGTACGTTTTGAAAACTAGCCCGTAAACGTCAAGTTCTTTAACATCTTCCGCGAACGTCTTATAACATGTAAATTTCTCTGAAGAACCAATGACTGAGTGGTTAGCATACTCGTCAACCGATCAAAGAGACTCAAGTTCCAGGCATGGATGCTTCTTGTTGCCATTATGCTGAAGTCTCGTCTTCCATCTTCTATGGCACAATATGCTGTCATACCTCAAGTGGTAAGCAGCTGTTAGGGGAGGGTGTAATTTAATAAAAAAAAGTATTGCATTAAGTAATCATTTAAACCAGTTTCCTTCGTTGTAGTACATTTTGCAAACAAGCCCGTAAACGTCCAGTACCTTGACACTTTCCGGGAACATCCTCACGAGATTAAAGTCCACTTCTTTCCCACATTTATTTACACGCGAACCGTTTAGCTCAGTGTTGATGATTCATCGTTCTGCAACTCAACGACTGTTCAGAAATCGTCTCGTGCAGCATCACTGGAACGGAGCCAGAAACGTTGGATGAGAGAGGACTGCAAACACCATCATTGCTTAACCATCTGCTCTCGCATCTTTCACTTCTAAACATTCACACACAGATCACATCCCAATGAGTCTTTCACTCGGGGTTTTGCTCCAAAGGAGAAACTTCTTTTAAGACGTCACCATGCAACCATCAAAGCAGCATCACTTCCATCAAGCAGTCATCACTTCGGACTTCTCGTCCTTATAATTCTCACAGTCTAAACTTAGAAAGAAACTAGAAGAATGCATATCGCCTCTGGCAAATATGGGTTGGGTTGTTTTACCTCTGAGCGGCACTTTTTTGCACACCATGGGCTAAATGGCCAGGTTGGGTTGGGTTACCTCTGAGCGGCACTTTTTTTCACACCATGGGCTAAATGGCCAGGTCACAATGACCCCGAAGGCTCAGAGAAGGTTGGGGGGAGGGGACCCACTGTAACAGCTGTTAGACAGATGGTAGCCTCCCGTCAAGGCCATCCAGCGTTTTCTTGAACGTCTACAGGTTATGGCTCTCCCGCACACGGGGTCACCGCTTAACGACCCATCCGACGGACGGCGGCCTTTCCAAGCCCATCGCTGTCCCCTACTGACTGTGGGCAGGGCGGGGAAACAATTCAACGCTGGCCCAGCTGGGATTCGAATCTGGGAACTACAAATTACCTGCCTGGCGCGCTACCGACTGAGCCACCCCTGCCCTCCGTGTGCGGGATATCCATAATCTGTCCAGATTAAAGGACACTCTGGATGGCCTTGACGGAAGGCTGCCAGTTGTCTAGTGGGTCCTCTTACCCCAATCCTTCTCTGAGCTCTCGGAGGTCTTGTGGCCTAACCATTGAGCCAAAAAAAGTACAGCTCAGAGGTAAAATAACAAAACCTAATGGCGAAAATTTGAAAGCTTGGCCAAGCCACCCCGTACCCAGGTTCCACCTGAAAACAGTTTTAAAAAACACCAGTTAACCATCCGTTGGACTGAGGCCTTTCTGAGCCCATCGGTGACTCACTATCTCCGCAAAATTCACCGCCCTGCCCACGGTCAGTAGGGGACACCGATGGGCTTGATAAGGCCGCCGTCCGTCAGATAGGACATTAAGCCGTGGCCACATGTACGAGAGAGCCAGACCCTGTGCACGTTAAAGAACACGCAGGATGGCCTTGACGGGAGGCTACCATCTGTCTCCCAACAGTTGTTCAGTGGGTCCCCTCCCACAACCTTCTCTGAGCCTTCGGGGTCCATGTGACCTGGCCATTTAGCCCATGGTGTGCAAAAAAGTGCCGCTCAGAGGTAAAACAATCCAATGTTAAAGAACACGCTGGATTACCTTGACGGAAGGCTACCATCTGTCTCCCAACATCCGTTCGAGTAGGTCCCCTCCCACAACCTTCTCTGAGCCTTCGGGGTCCATGTGACCTGGCCATTTAGCCCATGGTGTGCAAAAAAGTGCCGCTCAGAGGTAAAACAATCCAATGTTAAAGAACACGCTGGATGGCCTTGACGGGAGGCTACCATCTGTCTCAGCCAACAGCTGTTCCAGTGGGTCCCCTCCCCCAACCTTCTCTGAGCCTTCGGGGTCCATGTGACCTGGCCATTTAACCCATGGTGTGCAAAAAAGTGCCGCTCAGAGGTAAAACAATCCAATGTTAAAGAACACGCTGGATGGCCTTGACGGGAGGCTACCATCTGTCTCCCAACAGCTGTTCTAGTGGGTCCCCTCCCACAACCTTCTCTGAGCCTTCGGGGTCCATGTGAACTGGCCATTTAGCCCATGGTGTGCAAAAAAGTGCCTTTCAGAGGTAAAATAACCCAACCCATTCCCATCATCGTACTTTAAAACCAAAATTTAACAATTCTTTCATTTGATTTTAAAACTTCTCGATCTTTTTATGTTATGCCGTTGCTGCCCATGCACGTGAATATTTCGAAACGACAACAACGTTGTTGTGTGGTACGAAGAGCAACAGCTTTGGTCAAAATTCATTAAGCAAATAACTGAAGAGCCGTTTACCGAAATATCTCGTCAAAATCTGACACCACAAGATTCGCTACCGCATTGTATGTCAGCGATTAGTGGAATCAATGTCCGAGACAGCGGCGGCTTCATTAGAACTAAAAGTGGAACAACTAATTACAGATGGCTTACGACATCTTAATCCGGCTTCATCACATTACGTTCGACAGTAAATTCATCGGCGATTTTAAGGTGCAAGGAACGTTGGATCTATTTGTAGTAGTGACGTATATTTTGCAAGTTTATTTCTATTATTATGTATTGTCATGTGGGCGGATAGGTTGAAAATTTGAGGAATTTCTGGTTAGTTTGTTTTACCTCTAAACGATACTTTTTTTGCGTAGAAGGCCAGGTCACAAGGTCCCCAAGAGCTCAGGGAAAGTTGGGAGAAGGGGTTGTGGGTTGTTTTACCTCTGAGCGGCACTTTTTTGCACACCATGGGCTAAATGGCCAGGTCACATGGACCCCGAAGGCTCAGAGAAGGTTGGGGGAGGGGACCCACTGGAACAGCTGTTGGGAGACAGATGGTAGCCTCCCGTCAAGGCCATCCAGCGTGTTCTTTAACGTGCACAGGGTATGGCTCTCCCGCACAGGGGGCCACGGCTTAACGTTCCATCCGACGGACGGCGGCCTTTCCAAGCCCATCGGTGTCCCCTACTGACCGTGGGCATTGCGGGGAATTTAGCGGAGATAATCTCAACGCTGACCCAGCTGGCACTCGAACCTGGGAACTACAGATTACGAGCCTGGCGCGCTACCGACTGAGCCACCCCCGCCCGGGAGAAGGGGACCAGTTGTACAGTTTGCAGGAGACAGCTGAAACTAGAGGAGGTCGATGTCTCCCTTTCAGAGGGTTGTTGGGTTGTTTTATCTCTGAGCGGCACTTTTTTGCACACCATGGGCTAAATGTCCAGGTCACATGGACCCCGAAGGCTCAGAGAAGGTTGGGAGAGGGGACCCACTGGAACAGCTGTTGGAAGACAGATGGTAGCCTCCCGTCAAGGCCACCCAGCGTGTTCTTTAACGTGCACAGGGTATGGCTCTCCCGCACACGGGACCACGGCTTAACGTCCCTCCCGACGGACGGCGGCCTTTCCAAGCCCATCGGTGTCCGCTACTGACCGTGGGCAGGGCGGGGAATTTTGCGGAGATAAATCTTAACGCTGACCCAGCTGGGTCTCAAACCTTGGAACTACAGATTATAAAGCGCTACCAACTGAACCACCCCCGCCCCTGTCCAGTGGGTCCCCCTTCCCCAAGCACAAGAACCCAAGGCTCTCTGATTCCATGGGGTTCTTGTTACCTGACAATTTACCTCATTATTTGCAGAAAAGTGCTGCTCTGAGGGAAAACAGCCCAACCCAGAAGCACATCGTAGTTCTCAATGAGTTGCGAATCATAAGTCCGCACATCCTGAAGAGAAGGACTGCAACAACTGTCAAATTAACGTCAGCTGAAAAACAGCCTGCAGGCATAACCGGGGCATCGTTTTTCGCTTCGCCAGACTGACAAAGGTCTGCTGCTGCGGGCATCATCCGCCATCTGCTGCCAGTCGCCTCGATGTCCAGTCGACTCCACCAAAAAGAGATCGTTTGACGCTCTCCTCTCTGACTTTGTGTCGGGGCTGACTCACGAGCTCATCAGTGCACGGATCGTGTGCGCGGCCAACCCGTTTTTGCATGAAGCGAAAGATCGGTTGGTTTGTTCATTGGCAAATGCATGAAAGAGGAGCGGGGGAAAAAATCTGTTTCGTAATCTATTTCTTCTTCGTTAGACTAAAAAACATGGCTGTCAACACTGAAATCGAACCTCAGAATTTTAGATGGTTTTCTTTTTCGGACAAAAGTATCAAACTAACAAGCAAAAATATCTTGCAGAAATAATAGATAATAGATATCAAAAGAATACCTTTATCCCAAAAAATAATGTTCCATTTAGAAAAATCTGTGCAAACTTGAGATCATTGTAAAATAGTCAGTTAAGTTTGGGTTGGGTTGTTTTACCTCTGAGCGGCACTTTTTTCCACACCATGGGCTAAATGGCCGGTCCACGTGAACCCCGAAGGCTCAGAGAAGGTTGGGGGAGGGGACCCACTGGAACAGCTGTTGGGAGACAGATGGTAGCCTCCCGTCAAGGCCATCCAGCGTGTTCTTTAACGTGCGCAGGGTATGGCTCTCCCGCACACGGGCGGGGCGGGGTGGCTTAGTCGGTAGCGCTCCAGGCTCGTAATCTGTAGTTCCCAAGTTCGAGTCCCACCTGGGTCAGCGTTGAGATTTATCTCCGCAAAATTCCCCGCCCTGTCCACTGTCAGTAGGGGACACCGATGGGCTTGGAAAGGCCGCCGTCCGTCGGATGGGACGTTAAGCCTTGGCCCGTGTGCGGGAGAGCCATACCCTGTGCACGTTAAAGAACACGCTGGATGGCCTTGACGAGAGGCTACCATCTGTCTCCCAACAGCTGTTCCAGTGGGTCCCCTCCCCCAACCTTCTCTGAGCCTTCGGGGTCCATGTGATCTGGCCATTTAGCCCATGGTGTGCAAAAAAAGTGCCGCTCAGAGGTAAAACAATCCAATGTTAAAGAACATGCTGAATGGCCTTGATGGGAGGCTACCATCTGTCTCCCAACAACTGTTCCAGTGGGTCCCCTCCCCCAACCTTCTCTGAGCCTTCGGGGTCCATGTGACCTGGCCATTTAGCCCATGGTGTGCAGAAAAGTGCCGCTTAGAGGTAAAACAACCCAACCCAACCCGCACACGGGGCCACGGCTTAACGTACCATCCGACGGACAGCGGCCTTTCCAAGCCCATCGGTATCCCCTACTGACCGTGGGCAGGACGGGGAATTTTGCGGAGATAAGTCTCAACGCTGACCCAGCTGGGACTCGAACCTGGGAACTGCAGATTACGAGTCTGGCGCGCTACCGACTAAGCCACCCCTCGCCCGATCATTTAAGGATTCCGTGGGATATAAAGGCCGAAAAATGATGCAGGGAGTATGAAGATCTTTTAAGACCATCACCCGTCGGAATTGACGTTAAGCCGTGACTCCATAAGTGCATGTCAGCCATACCCTTATACGCTATAGAGCACGGTGGGTGGTCATGATGAGGGGGGGGGGGGGGTCCTTCTATGTCCAAACAGCTGTCTAGTGGGTGCCTTTCTCCCTGACCTTCTATGGACCCCTGGGGTCATTGTGACCTGGCCATTCAGTTTATTGTGTTAAAATAAATGCCACTGAGAGGTTAAAACAATCCAATCCTTGGAGCGTGAAAAGGAGAAAATTTAAATTCCTCTAGGGACGGCGAAAGTGTGAATCTGGAAGGGTAAAAAAAATTAATTCGCTTTCAACAGCAAAAAAAGTGAATTCTTTGAGCGGCAGAAAGTCTTTGATCGGGGCTACTAAAATAGCTGTTTCTCATTATTAGTAGAAGGACACGCCATATTAATGTATTTTTAACGCTATTTCACTTTCTTAGAGGGGCGGGGATGGCTCAGTCGGTAGCGCGCCAGGCTCGTAATC
Organism: Ryuthela nishihirai; assembly: GCA_038380435.1. Lineage (NCBI taxonomy): Eukaryota > Metazoa > Arthropoda > Arachnida > Araneae > Heptathelidae > Ryuthela > Ryuthela nishihirai. Next base: position 46,742,368 of record JAWZYU010000024.1, on the reverse strand, counting down.
TGTAGTTCCCAGGTTCGAGTCCCAGTTGGGTCAGCGTTGAGATTTATCACCGCAAAATTCCCCGCTCTGCCCACGGTCAGTAGGGGACACCGATGGGCTTGGAAAGGCCGCCGTCCGTCGGATGGGACGTTAAGCCGTGGTCCCGTGTGCGGGAGAGCCATACCCTGTGCACGTTAAAGAACACGCTGGATGGCCTTGACGGGATGCTACCAGCTGTCTCCCAACAGCTGTTCCAGTGGGTCCCCTCCCCCAACCTTCTCTGAGCCTTCGGGGTCCATATGACCTGGCCATTTAGCCCATGGTGTGCAAAAAAGTGCCGCTCAGAGGTAAAACAACCCAACCCCCAACCTTCTCTGAGCCTTCGGGGTCCATGTGACCTCGCCATTTAGCCCATGGTGTGCAAAAAAGTGCCGCTCAGAGGTAAAACAACCCAACCCAGCTGGGTCAGCGTTGAGATTTATCTCCGCAAAAATTCCCTGCCCTGCCCACGGTCAGTAGGGGACACCGATGGGCTTGGAAAGGCCGCCGTCTGTCGGATGGGACGTTAAGCCGTGGACCCCGTGTGCGGGAGAGCAATACCCTGTGCACGTTAAAGAATACGCTGGATGGCCTTGACGGGAGGCTACCATCTGTCTCCCAACAGCTGTTCCTGTGGGTCCCCTCACCCAACTTTCTCTGAGCCTTCGGGTTCCGTGTGACCTGGCCATTTAGCCCATGGTGTGCAAAAAAAGTGCCGCTCAGAGGTAAAACAATCCAACGTTAAAGAACACACTGGATGGCCTTGAAGGGAGGCTACCATCTGTCTCCCAACAGCTGTTCCAGTGGGTCCCCTCCCCCAACCTTCTGTGAGCCCTCGGGGTCCGTGTGACCTGGCCATTTAGCCCATGGTGTGCAGAAAAAGTGCCGCTCAGAGGTAAAACAACCCAACCCTTGCTCCTGGCAAAGGTGAACTTGGATGCAGATTATTAATCAAAAAACATAAATTTAATAACTAAATCTGATATGTAAGTTTTTTCGCATATTTTTTATTATTTCCTGCAAAACTTAGGGTTTGGCAGCCCCTCATTTATTCTCCCGGCCACACCCACGCCAGGTCCACTTATGAACTTCACTACAAAACAGATTAATGACACATTATTGTTCTAAGTTCCGGTGTTCTCTCCTCCCATTTCTTCCAAAAGCAGCGAAGATGTCGCGTCCACTCCTTCGCATGTCATCGCTTCGCCTTCTCCCGATCTCACTACTGAGATCGAGAAAGACCTTCCCACATTTTCCTCGAAAACCTTTCGAGGGGCCCTGCAGAAACTGTGAAGACACCTAGAAGAGCACCGTGGCGCAAAAGCGGAGCATAATGATGGCTAATGGGAGTACGAGGTGGTCTACGTGGATCTTGTTAGTTGGGAGGAGTTGATTCAGAGATTACTGTACTTCCGGTCTTGAGCAATCTCCCTCAAACCTTATGAGTGGCGGTGCGCAAATGTTGAGTCAGAAGAGAGCAGCTCTCACTATCGCAACGCTTCAATGCTTGAAGAAGTTGGTGGTCGCCATCCTCTCGGATTATGATGATTGTGTGTCACTACAGTGATTAGGTCTTTCAATCGAGCCAGGATGTGACTTGGTTCCTGTTCACTGGTGATCTTCTCTTTTGCTTAAAAGGACAGAGAGCGTCTCTTTGCTCTGGGAGCGGAAATGATTTTATTTCTCAATCTTTTTTTCATTAAAGAAATAAAGCGAGAATGTGCGATTTAATATCAGTCGTTACAGAGGAGTTGGGTTGTTTTACCTCTGAGCGGCACTTTTTTTGCACACCATGGGCTAAAGGGCCAGGTCACAAGTACCCCGAAGACTCAGAGAAGGTTGGGGGAGAGGACCCACTGGAACAGCTGTTGGGAGATAGATGGTAGCCTCCCGTTAACGCCATCCAGCCTGTTCTTTAACATTGGATTGTTTTCCTCTGAGCGGCACGTTTTTGCACACCAATGGGCTAAATGGCCAGGTCACAAGGACCCCGAAGGGTCAGAGAAGGTTGGGGGAGGGGACCCATTGTAACAGCTGTTGGGAGACAGATGGTAGACTCCCGTCTCTGGTCCAGTAGGTCCTCTCCCCCCAACTTTCTCTAAGCCCTCGGGGTCCTTGTGACTTGGTCATTCTATTGCGTGAAAAAAGAAAAGTGACGCTCAGAGGTAAAACTACCCAATCGTTCATTAACCGAAGCTGAGAATTTATGAAATGAACGAGGTATCTAAATTGGCAAACTGTATTCTTGTTTAAATATTACAATTTACAGACAGAAACATACTCAAATGATTTAGATTATTAAGGAAGGTTATTCAGTTTATATTCTCCACACCTTATAAACATTTCTGTTTCTTCAAACCTGAGTGATTCCTCACTCTATAGGGGTGGGGTTGGCTCAGTCAGTAGCGCGCCAGGCTCATAATCTGTAGTTCCCAGGTTCGAGTCCCAGCTGGGTCAGCGTTGAGATTTATCTCCGGAAAATTCCCCGCCCTGCCCACGGTCAGTAGGGGACACCGATGGGCTTGGAAAGACCGCCGTCCGTCGGATGGGACGTTAAGCCGTGGTCCCGTGTGCGGGAGAGCCCTACCCTGTGCACGTTAAAGAACACACTGAATGGCCTTGAAGGGAGGCTACCATCCGTCTCCCAACAGCTGTTCCAGTGGGTCCCCTCCCCCAACCTTCCCTGAGCCTTCGGAGGCCATGTGACCTGGCCATTTAGCCCATGGTGTGCAAAAAAGTGCTGCTTAGAGGTAAAACAATCCAATGTTAAAGAACACGCTGAATGACCTTGACGGGAGGCTACCATCTGTCTCCCAACAGCTGTTCCAGTGGGTCCACTCCCCCAACCTTTCCTGAGCCTTCGGGGTCCATGTGACCTGGCTATTTAGCCCATGGTGTGCAAAAAAAGTGGTGCTCAGAGGTAAAACAATCCAATGTTAAAGAACACGCTGAATGGCCTTGACGGGAGGCTACCATCTGTCTCCCAACAGCTGTTCCAGTGGGTCCACTCCCCCAACCTTCCCTGAGCCTTCGGGGTCCATGTGACCTGGCTATTTAGCTCATGGTGCGCAAAAAAGTGCTGCTCAGAGGTAAAACAATCCAATGTTAAAGAACACGCTGAATGGCCTTGACGGGAGGCTACCATCTATCTCCCAATAGCTGCTCCAGTGGGTCCCCTCCCCGAACCTTCCCTGAGGCTTCGGGGTCCATATGAGATGGCCATTTAGCCCATGGTGTGCAAAAAAGTGCCGCTCAGAGGTAAAAGAACCGAACCCTCACTCTAAACTAACTACTCTAAACTACTCTAACTTTAAAATTATTTAAAATCAAATGTAGAACGTTCTTCTTACAAAGCAATGAAACCTTCTATGTATCAGTGTAATATGTCTCATAACCATTTGACCTTTTATACTATTGAATTATTGTACTATTTGAATTATTGTATACTTTACTGTTGTCATAATTGAACTAAAGGAAATAGGGAGCATTAACTAAAAATAAGCTTCAGCTTACTATGCTCTCCTTTTTTGTTTCGCCTTTACTATTAAACACCAATATTTAATATGATTGTTATTTACTTTTCTGATGCAATTGATATTTCTCAGCTATTTCACTTCTCAATTTTTCTCATGTATATATTAATTGTTATTAGATAATAATGCTATGTAAATGTATATTGTATTGACTGGCTGAATAAAATAAAGATTATTATTATTATAAATTGCTCGGACGTCTCGATCCTGCCAAGGAAACTACAACAAAATTTCCCTTTCTCAATAACCGAAATCTGAAAGTGATCGATATAAGCGCATTAATTAAAAAGCGCTTCTCATGTATACAAGTGACGTATTGACAAGCGAAACTCCACAGCCTATATTTCTCTTGCGGTTCCAGCGCGCACTCTACTTCCGCCCCCAAGTAACTGTGGGGATGAACTAAATTAGAAAGAGACGAGACGAGGCTTCAAGAGTCATTTTTACGCTATCCGTCAAAGAAGTGTAATGAGAGGGTTTGCTACACCCCAAACAATGCAACGGTCCTTTCTCCCGTTTCCCCCTTCCCAACAGGCGGCAACAACAAAACAGAAATCTCGGAATCGAGGGAGGGGGGGATTCAAAAGGAGGGATGCTCCCCCCCCTCAAGCTCGTGTTGTCCACTTTTCACAAAACACCTGTTACGAAAACTTCCTTATCTTAACACTGTCTGTTTTTTTTTTAGTTCTTTTTCCTGGTAACTGATTGCAACTTTTTCCATGCTTTATTGAGCGATTTTTTTTTTAACTTCCAAAAAAGGCGTTAACATTTGTGCGGGATTGTGAAGCTCCATTTAGGGTTTCCGGAACACGAAAATAAATCTCTTTTTGGTCAGCCTCTTGCCAAGAAAGTGAGACAAGATCACAAGGAACCCATTTATTGGAAGCCCAGTTTTCTTTCTGATGATGGCTCGATTTGGCTAAAAAGGGCAATTTCGAATCCTGGGTTGTGTTTGATCTTTTACCGGCACTATTTTTCTTACCTATCTTCCTATTGCTTTTCGCTTGACATTTGTCGGTTTGTGGATTTGCCAAAACACTTGTCCCCACCCTGACCACGGTCAGTAGAGAACATCGATGGGCTTGGAAAGACCATCGGATGTGACGTTAAGCCGTGGCTCCGTGTGCGGGAGAGAGCCATACCCTGTACATGTTAAAGAACATGCTGAATGGCCTTGACGGGAGACTACCATCTGTCTCCCAACAGCTGTTCCAGTGGGTCCCCTCCCCCAACCTTCTCTGAGCCTTCGGGATCCATGTGACCTGGCCATTTAGCCCATGGTGTGCAAAAAAGTGCCGCTCAGAGGTAAAACAACCCAATCCGTGTGCGGGAGAGAGCCATACCCTGTACATGTTAAAGAACATGCTGAATGGCCTTGACGGGAGACTACCATCTGTCTCCCAACAGCTGTTCCAGTGGGTCCCCTCCCCCCAACCTTCTCTGAGCCTTCGGGATCCATGTGACCTGGCCATTTAGGCAATGGTGTGCAAAAAAGTGCCGCTCAGAGGTAAAACAATCCAACAACCCAAAACAGTTGTTCCACCATATCTTTCGAACGTGTCAGACAAACTTAGTGATTTATGCGTCAAAATGAAAATTTGTGACTCGGGGAGTGTCATAGGCCATAAAAAAAAGTCCATGTTTCTTCCCCCCTAAAAAAAGAGGAAATGTGAAAACGATTGTTGCCCTATATCTCCAGAAATCGAGGGCCGAACGTAACAAGTTGTACGGCAAATGAAAGCTTCAGTGAGGCAATAAAAATATAAGCCCCCCTTGATTTCTCCTCCTAAAACGGGGGAATGTGAAATTCGTTCTTTCACTATATCTTCCGCATGCGAGGGCCTACAGTTAGGAGTTGTCAAATGAAGGCTCATATGACTTATGTATCATCGTCCTAGACTACTTCGAATTATGCCCACCACCACTCTCACTTTTCCCTAAAAGGGGACGAAAATTTATGGGAGGTCGACCTTAACGAGTTATATCTCAAATTAAAGCTTTTGACGTCTCAAATATCATAAATAAATACCCCCTCAAGCAGCTGCTTGCCACAGAGGTCTGACAGGAGCCTGTCAATTAATATTCCATAATATAAGGTCTGTGAGGATGGCAGGACCTCAGCAGAAAAACAACACAAACGTCCATGCCTTATCCAGGGTTCGAACCCAGGTCCCTTAGATCAGTTGCCTTGGGACTCAAACCCATGTCCCTTAGATCAGTAGCCTCGGGGCTCAAAACAAGGTCCCTTAGATCAGTAGCCTCAGGGCTCGAACCCAGGTCCCTTAGATCAGTAGCCTCGAGGCTCGAACCCAGGTCTCTCAGATCAGTAGCCTCGGGGCTCAAACCCAGGTCTCTCAGATCAGTATCCTCGGGGGCTCGAACCCAGGTCTCTTAGATCAGTAGCATCGGAGGCTCGAACCAGATCCCTTAGATCAGTAGACTCGGGGCTCAAACCCAGGTCCCTTAGATCAATAGCCTCGGTGCTCGAATCCAAGTTCCTTAGATCAGTAGCATTGGTGCTCGAATTCAGGTCCCTTGGATCAGTATCCTCGGGGGCTCAAACCCAGCTCCCTTAGATCAGCAGCCTCGGGTCTCGAACCCAGCTACCTTAGATCAGTATCCTCGGGGGCTCGAACCCAGATCCCTTAGATCAGTAGCCTCAGGGCTCGAATCCAGGTCCCTTATATCAGTATGCTCGGAAGCTTGAACCCAGGTCCCTTAGATCAGTAGCCTTGGAGGCTCGAACCCAGATCCCTTAGATCAGTAGCCTCGGGGCTCAAACCTTGCTCCCTTGGATCAGTAGCCTCAGGGCTCGAATCCAAGTCCCTTAGATCAGTAGCCTCGGGGCTCGAATCCAGGTCCCTTAATCAGTATGCTTGGAAGCTCGAACCCATGTCGCTTAGATCGATAGAACCAGGTAGCCTCGGGTCTCGAACCCAGGTCCCTTAGATCAGTAGCCTTGGAGGCTCGAACCCAGATCCCTTAGATCACTAGCCTCGGGGCTCGAATCCAGGTCCCTCAGATCAGCATCCTCGGGGGCTCGAACCCAGATCCCTTAGATCAATATCCTCGGAGGCTCGAACCCAGATCCCTTAGATCAATAGCCTCGGGGATCGAATCCAAGTCCCTTAAATCAGTAGCCTCGGGGCTCGAATCCAGGTCTCTTAGATCAGTATTCTCGGGGGCTCGAACCCAGATCCCTTAGATCAGTAGTCTCGGGGCTCGAACCCAAGTCCCTTACATTAGTAGCCAAGCGCACTAACCACTCGGCTTTGGGCTACATCAAACACGACTCTGAACAAAGGGGGAGGAAAAATGTGGTCTATATTTATGAATCGTATATCAAATGAAGTTTATAATGGTAGATGTTTTTAGTGATAAAAAATATAAATAATTTTTTTTAAAAGAAACCGTCTTCCTAAATGCGCGCTAAAAAGTAAAAAATAAACTTAAATCATATCGATGGTGGAATCAGTCCTTAAATTCGTATTCACTTCAAAGGAAGATAAGGCGCCGATTTACCTACTCAACAAGATTCATCATCATCCTCAAGAAGCCATGGGCTACGGAGGCCCAACCAGACCACGCAATTTAGTTCTCCAAGCACATCTGTCCTGATCTATATCTGGCCACTGCACAACAATTCTAATAAGGTCCTGTTTGACATTGTCTGCCCACCGCATCCTAGGTCTCCCCTTCTTTCTGAGGCCTTTAGGCACACTGTTCATAACTCTATTCGCCAATCTATAATTATTCAGAAGGGCAACATGGCCAAACCAACGGAGTCTCTCTCTTCACAATATGCTGCTTAAAGGAGGTTGCAGACTCCTTTGCCTAACCTCATCATTACTTACAAAGTTAAACCACCTAATACCCAAGATACTGCGTAAGCATCTGGAATCAAAAGCATCTAGTTTCCTGTTATCTTGTTTACAAAGTGTCCATGTTTCACTACCATAACTAACCTTAGAAAGAACCAAACTATTATACAGTCTAATTTTAGTCTTTAGGTGTATACGCCAATTTCTCCACACTCTCCATAGATTCTTAAAAGTCCCGGCAGCAATCCCTCACTGATTTTTTAATTGCAGAAGATTAATCATCATCCTCAAGCAGCCATGGACTACGGAGGTCCGACCAGACCGTGCAGTTTAATTCTCCAAGCAAGTCTGTCCTGAGCTACATCTGCTGCATCTGGCCATTGCACACCAATTCTAACAAGGTCCTGTTTGACATTGTCTGCCCACCGAATCCTAGGTCTCCCCTTCTTTCTGAGGCATTTAGGCACACTTTTCATAACCCTATTCACTAATCTATAATTATTCATACGGGCAACATGGCCAAACCAACGGAGTCTCTCTCTGCACATTATGCTGCTTAAAGGAGGTTACAAACTCCTTTGCCTAACCCAATTACTTACAAAGTTGAACTACCTCGACCCAAGATACTTTGTAAGCATCTAGAATCAAAAGCATTACCGTGGCCTTATCTTCCTTCGAAATGAATGCGAAATCGGTGACTGCGCCATCGATATGCTTTAGGTTAATTTTTCTACTTTTTAGGGCACATATGGGAAGACGAGTATTTTTTAAATTCATACTGTGGACGAACTAGTGAGGTAACAAGGGCTCAGAGATCGGCGGGGAAGATTTGACTTGGACAGCTGTTAGGAGACAGATGAGAACCTCACTGAAGGCCATCTAACCTGCTCTTTACGTCACAGGCTATGGTTTAACTAACGTTCTATCAGACAGACAATGGGGCATGTTGTTTTACCCCTGAGCGGCACTTTTTTTACACACAGTGGGCTAAATGGCCTGGTGACAAATACCCTAGGTTAAGAGCAGGCTATGGGAATGGGACCCACTGCATAGCTGTTAGGAGACAGATGGAAGCCTCTCATAAAGACCGTTCAGCAGGTTTATTTTTTTTTACATGCACATGCCATGGACATTGCCTCCTAAAACAGAAGACCTTATAACTAAAGGGACAGGGGTGGCTCAGCCGGTAGCGCGCCAGGCTCGTATTCTGTAGTTCCCAGGTTCGAGTCCCAGCTGGGTCAGCGTTGAGATTTATCTCCGCAAAACTCTGCCCTGTCCACGGCCAGTAGGGGACGATGGGCTTGGAAAGGCCACCGTCCGTCGGATGAGACGTTAAGCCGTGGCCCCGTGTGTGGGAGAGCCATACCCTGTGCACGCTGGTGTGGCTGGGTGGCCTTGACGGGAGGCTACCATCTGTCTCCCAACAGCTGTTGCAGTGGGTCCCCCTCCCCCAACATTCTCTGAGCCTTCGGGGTCCTTGTGACCTGGCCATTTAGACCATTGTGTGCAAAAAGTGCCTCTCGGAGGTAAAACAACCCAAATTGTACGCCTTCTGTAATAGGCGGTGTTGATATGGCTCTCCGGTACGCGGGACCACGGCTTAACGTTCCAACCGATGGTCACCCAAATCTTTATGATCTAGTAAAATAATAAAACATAAATTCCTCTTAGGAGCAAAAGAAATCCAACATGAACCATTTGCAAAAATAATCGGGAAAATGAAAATTTAAAGAACAATGCTAGAAACAGCGATAGCAATCCATAATCATTTCTAACAAGATACCAGAGAAAACAGTAGCAAATTGAAGGCCGAATTATAACTATTAGTCTGTCTTCTCCCTTCCTTATCATCTTCATCGTCCAGGTGGTTAATCATCCGACCTTGATGGCTAAGCATTTGCGCTCGTTTATCGGACGCACCGGCCATGTCATGAGAGGAAAACAGATGCCAGATGGAAATCCCTTGCCATTCTTTTCCCCCAACAAAGCAGCTGATTACAGATTTTTCGCCGGCTGCTACAGACAGGTTTATCGAAACTCTAATAAGCGAACAAAAGGTTAAAAAGCCGCCGCGGACGATGCTTGCATAAACACCTAAACGACCTTCCTATATATGCCGACCTTTATCTACTGCCATCTACCTCCGAGGCACAAACTGAGCTATTTCCTGTCTCGGCATAACTGACATTCCCGAATCAAAAGGCGCGCGTTCGCAATTTTTTTTTTGCCATACTCGCATGACTCTTCTTCCTCCTCGCTCACTTTCTTCTCCGAGAGCCACGGATTGGCGCCGTGGGGTCGTGCATGTGCTAGCTTGGGCTTCCGGCCCAGTCAGCATCATGGAGAGAAAGAGAGAGCTGGGGATGAAGATGGAGGGGATGCAGCGTTAAAGAGAGAAGCGAAAGATGAAGAAGAGGAGAATTCAGGGTGACAGTTGACAGGTTGCCACTTCGGGGTGCGACAGACTTCGGGGAAGTGGCGATATAACGGACACTGGAGACGTGTTTGCGCACGTGTTGGGTGTTTGCGATATCTTACTTTGTGACGAGGCCGTTTTGGAAGCCGAGCAAGCGGACTTGATCCCACTTTCGACTGGGGAGGTCGTTAGCTAACTTTGTCGTTATCTTGATGTCAAGTGGCTCTGAAAATGGGGCATTAGGTTAGCGGATGGATCACGTGATTTCTCCCGTCCTATCGTGTTTTTGAAATCGGTTGATGAGGGGTGAAAAGATCCGGTTTTCTTGGCCGTAGACGAACGAGAAAGTTGTTTCGATACACCGAATTCGTGTAATGCGAACTCGCAACGTGGAAGGCTTTTGTCGAGTGCGTCATTTATTTATTTATTTGCGATCGCATGATTTTATATCTTGTCGTATTCGACTAATTAGGTTCAGGAGTCGAGAATGACTCTGGTATTTTTAACAAAGGAAAAATGAAAGATGTTCACAACGAGAGAAGTTGGTTGGGTTGTTTTACCTCTGAGCGGCACTTTCTTGCACACCATGGGCTAAATGGACAGGTCACATGGACCCCGAAGGCTCATAGAAGGTTGGGGGAGGGGACCCACTGGAACAGCTGTTTGGAGACAGATGGTAGCCTCCCGTCAAGGCCATCCAGCGTGTTCTTTAACATTGGATTGTTTTACCTCTGAGCTGCACTTTTTTGCACACCATGGGCTAAATGGCCAGGTCACATGGACCCCGAAGGCTCAGAGAAGGTTGGGGGAGGCGACCCACTGGAACAGCTGTTTGGAGGCAGATGGTAGCCTCCCGTCAAGGCCATCCAGCGTGTTCTTTAACATTGGATTGTTTTACCTCTGAGCGGCACTTTTTTGCACACCATGGGCTAAATGGCCAGGTCACATGGACCCCGAAGGCTCAGAGAAGGTTGGGGGAGGGGACCCACTGGAACAGCTGTTGGGAGACAGATGGGTAGCCTCCCGTCAAGGCCATCCAGCGTGTTCTTTAACGTGCACAGGGTATGGCTCTCCTGCACACGGGGCCACGGCTTAACGTCCCATCCGACGGACGGCGGCCTTTCCAAGCCCATCGGTGTCCCCTACTGACCGTGGGCAAGGCGGGGAATTTTGCGGAGATAAATCTCAACGCTGACCCAGCTGGGACTCGAACCTGGGAACTACAGATTACGAGCCTGGCGCGCTACCGACTGAGCCACCCCCGCCCCAATAAGTGAAGTTGTGTTCAGTTATTTTGAGCACACTTATTTGCACACAATGGGCTAAATGAGCCAGGTTACAAGGACCTCGAAGGTTCAGAGAATGTTGGGAAAGGAAACCAACTGAACAGCTGTTAGGAGACAAATGCTAGCCTCCCGTGAAGGCTCATCCAGTGTGTTCTTTAACGAGCACAGAGTACGGCTCTCCCGTATCTAGAGCCACGACTTAACTAACGTCACATTCGATACACGGCAGTCTTTTCAAGCCCAGTGGTGTCCCCTTTCTCTCCGAGGGTAGAGGTTTAGTTGAAATAAATTTCAACCTTGGCACAGATGGGACTCGAACCTGGGAACTGCAGATTACGAGCCTAGCACGATATCGACTTTGTCCCGTTTCATGTGACTAATTGTTGTATATATGTATTTGAAAATGTAAGACTTCTTTGTGTTTTTACCCTGTTTTTATATGCACTAATCCAACGTTTGAACCCTCCGCAAAATTCCCCGCCCTGCCCACAGTCAGTAGGGGACACCGATGGGCTTGGAAAGGCCGCCGTCAGTCGGATGGGACGTTAAGCCGTGGCCCCGTGTGCGGGAGGGCCATACCCTGTGCACGTTAAAGAACACGCTGGATGGCCTTGACGGGAGGCTACCATCTGTCTCCCAACAGCTGTCCCAGTGGGTCCTCTCCCCCAACCTCCTCTGAGCCTTCGGGGTCCTTGTGACCTGGCCATTTAGCCTATGGTGTGGAAAAAAGTGCCGCTCAGGGGTAAAACAACCAACCATCGTTTGAACCCAAACCCTCTCAAGCATCTGCTTGCCATAGATGTCTGACAGGAGCATCTCAATATATACACCATAATAGAAGGTCTGTGAGGACGACCCCAACACCCGGGGCTCGAACCCAGATCCCTTTGATCAGTAACCAAGCTCGCACTCTTCGGAAATAAATCTTTTGAAAGCCACATAACTAATTCGCACGAGAGAGTGGAAGTCTCAAGCTTACGCCATCTAGCATCCCTAAAAAGATTTCGGTTTTGTTGTTATGTCACAAGAATTCAGCACAACTGTTAATTTTACCATTTTATTCTTAATGGTAGTGTATGTTGGTGATTTGTTGATGATTATTAAACATGTGCCGATTCTCCCACGTAGGACAGCAACTTCATCTGAGAACCTTCCCTTCTCCTTTTGGTCCTCGGCCTCCATCAATCGATCTTCTGAATCTCCGTCTCCCCAATCCCCGTATGCCAGCGGACTCTTCAAACGAGTGGAACGACCCCTTTCGAAAGAAAGACCAGTGGAATGCAGAATCACCGCTCAGGATATCCGATCCAGCGACATTGCAAGGTAAGAGACGAGGACGTTCAATTCTCTCAAGAATGTATTGCGGAGTTTTAGTCACAGTTCACATTCAACGTCGGCCCACGACATTTTGCCGACCAACCGAAATTGCATTTTTTGCTATTTCCCAGCAAGATATTCCCATATCGAGGGAAATAACTTTTTTACCGCCCTAAGCTGGAAGCGGGGGGGGGAGGGGGGTGACCAGTCTGTAGCACTCCATGCTGCCCGCGCTCATAATCTGCAATTCCCAGATTTAAGTAATTCGTAATCTGTAGTTCCCAGTTTCCTGTCCCAGCTGGGTCAGCGTTCAGATTTATCTCCGCAAAATTCCCCCCCCCCCCCCTCTGACCACGGTTAGTAGGGAACACCGATGGGCTTGGAAAGCCCGCCGTCCGTCGGATGGGACGTGAAACCGTGGCTCAGTGTGTGGGAGAGAGCATTACCCTGTGCACGTTAAAGAACACACTGGATGGCCTTGACGGGAGGCTACCATCTGTCTCCCAACAGCTGTTCCAGTGGGTCCCCTCCCCCAACTTTCTCTTCGGGGTCCTTTTGACCTGGCCATTTAGCCCATGGTTTGCAAAAAAGTGCCTCTCAGAGGTAAAACAACCCAACCCTTTCTTGGGGTTTTGTCCTTAACCCCCCCCCCCCCCTCTTTAGACTCTATTTCGTTTCAGACTATGATGTTCCAGCCGTCCCATGGCCGAGTGGTTAGCACGCTTGGCTACTGATCTAAGGGACCTGGGTTCAAGCCCCGGATAAGGCATGGATGTGTGTGTTGTTTTTCTGCTGAGGTCCTGCCATCCTCACAGACCTTCTGCTGTGTCCATATAAACTGACAGGCAGCTGCTTGAGGAGGTATTTATTTTATTTATTTATGATGTTCCACATTTGGAACATGAGTTTGACATCAGCGGAATAAAACAACGAAAAAAAAAAAAAGAAGAAGCCATCAGCCCCGCTCCGAGCAACGAACTGGGATGGGCTAAGGTTGTTTACAAATGGGAACGGCAGGCACCTTTCATGTGTTTCGAAGCAGAGGTGATTGACATATTTACAAGGCGGCTTCAAACCTCAAAGGAAATTTGAAGTCGGGGTAGGGTATGCATCCAATGCCAAACCCACACGGGGTGAATCTAGCACATTAAACAATTATCCGGTGTTCGTCGGTCGATTAGCCGCTCGCTTTGACTTGCTTCGGGTGGCAACAAGCTTCCTGACTTCCGGCTGCAGCAACCGGAAAGAAATCCAACGTCAATTCCAAAGAAAACGCGTAGATGTTTAAAGAAAAACGATGGCAATCTCTAGACTATTTGTCGACAACATTGTACTAATGACGCCATTTTCATAATGGAGATAATGCCACGGACTGGTGCTTTAAATGAGGAATTGCTGATGTAGAAAAATCAGTTATAAATATTTTAGAATAATTTGAAAAACAAACATTATTTTTAAAAAAAAGCACGCACCAAAATTATAAATAGTAAAGCCGTCCGGTGGTCGAATGGTTAAATGATAGTAGTTATTTATAAGTGCTAAGACAATAAACGAGTTGATATAGTTAGGACACCTATTAGTTAATTATGAAAAGACTTAGCAATATATTAGATACTTTCCATGTTAGGTCAATGGGGAATTTCTAAACTTTGAAGATCTATAACTTCTAAATTGCACTTTATAGGAAAAAATGTAACTGGAGATGTAAATCTCGAATTTCAACAAAATTCTTATGGAAGCTGGAATATTTAACAAAAGCAATGCCACTCATAAGAATTTATTTAGAATTCCAGCTTCTATAATTCCACAAATAGCGAACGAATATTGCTGAAAATCAATATTTAGATCTTTACTTTTATTATTAGTTTTTCAGTCACGTTTTTTCATACAAAGCGCCCTTCAGAAGTTATAGGTCTCCTTTTTTACCCCACTGACATAACATGGCAATTCTCTAGTTCGTAGGGCTTGCAAGTGCAAATGTAATAAATTAGTTGATAGTCATGAGAAAACGAAAGAAAAACGGCTAATTTCACAAAAAAAAATATAGGAATTGGAATAAAAACTACTACATTTTAGCGTGCTACCTTAGAACTCCTTTATATATATATATTGTGCAGTGGCGGCTCGTAGCTAAAATTAGTGGGGGTGCTGCTCCATAAAATTTTTAGCCTTTGTTTTAAAATTGTGTAAAAGGAAAAAAAACGAAAAAAAAAATGAATCAAATAGAATAGCTGGAAGCAGGATAATAATCTAATTCTACGCTTTATCACATTCAAGAATATGGTACACGGTTTTTAAGCACAACACACGCGGAGTAAAAAAAAACTACCTTCAACCAGCACGCCAGGGTCAGCACTGCGGGAACCACAGTGCTCTCTCTCCATTGCAGCCTAGCGTGTAGCTTCCTATTTGCGCATGCGCACAACAGTCAAACACCTCGCCGCTGGAACTGTGAAGCGCACAGTTCCATACAAAGATTTTTGTATCTTTTTCATAAACTGGTGGATGGCTACTGACATTAAGCTTAAGGATTATATATTGTACAAGTATAAAGAAAGAATTAAAGAAAAAAGGACTCATTATATTAAATGTTATCGATAATGTCAAGTTGAAATTGGGGGTGCTGCAGTTCACAGTGCCTATACGCGAGCCGCCACTGATATTGTGGCACACTTTGGGGTTACATTAATTACAATTATACAAGTTAACAGTTTTCGTATATCCGTGTTCAATATTCAACAAATCTCTCCCACATATTACCACCCACGCATTCGTCCATTTGGCGTGACATCATCATATTGTCTCTTCAAGGTCACGCTGTCTCTCTGGAAGCGCCTAAACAGGAAGGCCCAGTGTCAGCCATTTCCGGTGCAGCAGGTGTGAGTGCGTGTGGCGAGCTGGTCAGTCAGCCATTGCCACCCACACACGAGCAGCAAAAGTGCTCAGAAGTATCGAGGCTTGCCATCCACGTGGTTTGAATCTCATTTTCAACTTACACAACCTCGCCCTACCTGCACGACGGCCTTGTCGAGCATCTACTCACCTTCTTGAGAATGCCGGGAATTGTGGTAACGAACTGGTTCTCCGATTCTGCGAAAAAGGAAGGAGAGTTCGCGAGACGTTATTTGCTTTTAGGACTGCTGATAGTTGAAACAAATTCGATAGATGATGATTGCTTGTTTGTTAATTTGGCGGTTTAGGGGTGACAGTAAAAGAAGCGTGTTCTCCATGGAAAGGAAGTGGTCAAATTGTTTTAAACTAAAGTGAAGAAAACTTTGAAAGATTTATTGACGTTACGGAGTGTATTATTTTTTGTCTTTCGGTGTAATGTTACAGTTTTTCTGCAGTATTCTTCGTATAGTTTAACGTGATATTCTATTTTATGAACCATGTAATCGAAATTTAATTTGCATGATTACGTCTTCTTGCCAGGTAATTATGTAATATACAACTTAGCAGGCCCGGATCTAGAATCGTAATCTGTAGTTCCCAGGTTCGAGTCCCAGCTGGGTCAGCGTTGAGACTTATCTCCGCAAAAATTCCCCGCCCTGCCCACGGTCAGTAGGGGACACTGATGGGCTTGGAAAGGCCGTCGTCCGTCGGATGGTACGTTAAGCCGTGGCCCCGTGTGTGGGAGAGCCATACCCTGTGCACGTTAAAGAACACGCTGGATGGCCTTGACGGGAGGCTACCATCTGTCTCCCAACAGCTGTTCTAGTGGGTCCCTTCCCCAACCTTGTCTGAGCCTTCGCGGTCCATGTGACCTGGCCATTTAGCCCATGGTGTGCAAAAAAGTGCCGCTCAGAGGTAAAACAACAACCCGGATCTAGAAAAAAAAATCGAGAGGGGGGAGAGCAAGAAATACAATATTTTCTTCCGTCCCAAAATTAAAAGGAAAAATTAGGATGGAAGGAAACTATTAGATAAGGAGCAAAATATTTTATTGACTGTTTTTTAAAAGTCCATAATTACAAGTAATGCATTAAAAAAACAACTAAATCGTACAAAAATTTAATTGTTAAATCTTAATTTTCCAATTTTTTTACCCTTTTGAATTTGGAGAATGCCACTGTGTAATGCTATAATTTATTGAATTCTATATCTACAAGTAATCTGTGTATTTCCTATAGATTGATTTTTCATTAATAAGTTGCCTTTCCTGATTATAGATTGCACCGTGTCCACCACGTTCGGTAAAAGAAAGTCACATTGCGGAAATAAATTACGTGGCAGTTGATTAGTAGTTATAGTCCTTTGGTATGCATCCAGAGAAATATGGGTTCGAGTCCCTTGCCATCAGCAAAATAATTGTTTCTTCATAAATATTTATATCTTCGTTATTTGTGCATTTTTTTTCCCTGAAGTTCGGAAATGATTATTTTAAACATTTTTTTCCTTCCTTTTTTGTTCATTTGAATAGCATTTTATAAAGTTGATCGTGACTAAATACTGCTTCGAGTTTAACCATATAACCACCTTTATTTTTCGATTCTTATTTTTGTTTTTAATTTAACTCTTTTTTTTTTACTCCCATAATTTCCTGTGAGGGTGATTATAATAATAATCTAGTGAATCTTTATTAACTGTAAAAAATAAATAAATACCCCCTCAAGCAGATGCTTGCCACAGAGGTCTGACAGGAGCCTGTAAGTTTATATTCCATAGTAGGAAGTCTATGAGGAGGGTGGGGCAGGGATGGCTCCGTCAGTAGCACGCCAGGCTCATAATATGTAGTGCCCAGGTTCGAGTTTCAGCTGGGTCAGCATTGAGATTTATCTCCGCAAAATTCCCCACCCTGCCCACGGTCAGTAGGGGACACCGATGGGCTTAGAAAGGCCACCATCCATCAGTGGGACATAAAGCTGTTGCTCAGTGTGCGAGAGAGCCATACCCTGCGCACGTTAAAGAACACGCTGGATGGCCTTGATGGGAGGCTACCATCTGTCTCCCAACAGCTATTCCAGTGGGTTCTCTCCCCCAACCTTTTCTGAGCCTTCGGGGTCCATGTGACCTGGCCATTTAGCCCAAGGTGTGCAAAAAAAGTGCCACTCAGAGGTAAAACAAACCAACCCTATGAGGATGGCAGGACCACAGCAGAAAAACAACACAAACATCCATACCTTATACGGGGGATCAAACCTAGGTCTCTTAGATCAGTAGCCAAGTGTGCTAACTACTCAGCCACAGGATGACAATTAATTGTATTTGCTACAAAATAAATAGCAATTTTAGGCAATATTTTTATTTGTTACTGCTATTTTTTAAATAATGCAAAAAAAAGTTTTCTTTGGAAAATCCAGTTGCCAATATGAAAATTCTAGATGAATTAAGACAAAAACATTGAACAATGTTTTTAAACAATTTTTATTACTCTTCAACAAACACAATTAACAATATATCCTGGGATTTGGCCCAAAAATGTCAACTGTGTGACTGAAATATAATTTATATGATTCTAATAATAATTCACTTTTATTTAAGTACAATTTTTTTAACAAAAATTTTATCATATCGAATGCTCTTGTAATATAAGCTAGTGTAACAAGTAATCACCCAGTTTTCTTATAACTGAAAAAGAAACACATTTCCAGGAGTGGGTGGGCAAATGCCCTTACTGCAATCTCCTGTAGATGACGCCCATGTGTCTGACTCAATTTCAGATGTGATAAGAATTTTGATAAAATTACTGATTTGTGTAACATTTTATATTAACTTTTTACGATAATATTGGTTACTTAACAGTTTCATATCTCTACAGATCCTCCTTCAACTTCTTTACAATCAAGTGCCTCAGATATTCCCTGGAATTCACTGCCAACTCCTCCATATCCAACCTATTTGAGCTCATCAACAGTTCCTGCACAAAGTTCAAATTCCTTCTCTTTAGAAGGCACTGTAAGCAGCAGTGTTGATAATAACAGTACAGTCCCAGTGTGCACTTCTAGTTCAGGTAAGTTTGAGAAGTTAATATACATTGTGTTGAAGTTAACACATATTAATTTTCACTGTATAGAAGTTAACACATATTAATATACACTGTATTAAAGTTAACACATATTAATATACACTGTATTGAAGTTAACACATATTAATATACACTGTATTGAAGTTAACACGTATTAATATACACTGTGTTGAAGTTGGGTTGGGTTGCTTTACCTCTGAGCAGCACTTTTTTGCACACCACAGGCTAAATGGCCAGGTCACATGGACCCCAAAGGCTCAGAGAAGGTTGGGGGAGGGGACCCACTGGAACAGCTGTTGGGAGACAGATGGTAAATCTCCTTCAAGGCCATCCAGCATATTCTTAAACATCCACAGGGTATGGCTCTCCCACACACGGAGCCAATGGCTTAACGTCCCATCCGACAAACAGCAGCCTTTCCAAGCCCATCGGTGTCCCCTACTGACCACGGGCAGGGAGTTCTGCAGAGATAAATCTCAGCTGGGACTCGAACCTGGGAACTGCAGATTACGAGCCTGGCATGCTACTGACTGAGCCACCTTCACTGTGTTGAAGTTAATATGGTTAACACATATTAATATACTGTGTGATCATTGGATTATGGTCACCCCATTGCTTCAATGGAATACTAATGAAGCTCTATAATTTCTAAAATAAGTATTTTATGGGCAATCTCATCCATTCAAAATAAATATTGGTTTCCAGCAATATTTCTTCAGTATTTAAAAAGTTATGGGAATAACATTTAGCATCAGCAATGCTAGAAAATTTACCTTTGAAATTAGTTAAAACTGAAATGAGTATTATTATTTCAAACCATTTCATAAATCTCCTCATATTTTAAAAGTGTGTGTAAATGATTCCTTCAATATTCGCTTTTTTTCACCCCATTACCTTTCTTGGAACATCATTACTGGATTTGAAATGTTTAAACTTTCAGACCTGTTCAATATTGGATGAATACTTTTGAAAATCAAGATTTAAGTAGATGTGATTGAAATCTTTAAGAAAAATATTTCTTAAAAATATATTATGACAAAAAATTTCAAATTAACATGGTCAGAAATTGGGATTCCTCCCAATTTCTGACCATGTACAGTCCCAGTGTGCACTTCTAGTTCAGGTTAGTTACTGTACATATTATTATCATTTATAAAATTAAGTAAATATGTAATTGCCTGCATGCTAAAGACAATTTCATTTCATTCTCATAACTGAAAATGTGAAAAGATATCAGTTTGAAAGCAGATTATTGAGGTAAATTGTTGAGCACAGATAGTTCAGCTGTGCTGGAAACTGTGCTTTAAACTGTTATCTTTTTATAACCATTTACGTCCCAGATCAATTGATATAAACAGTCCTATCCAAATGTTACACAGAATTTCCATGTTTTGTCAATGGGAATATAACTTCAAAGCTCTTATCACTTCTAAGATAGGCATTTAAAGGGAAAATGTGACTGAAGTTAAAGATCATAATCAAATCCGTTAAAATCTTGTTTTTCAACAGTATTTGTTCAGTATTTAAAGAGTAATTGAATCTGGAATAATTAAAAGTAAATTATATTGTTTTACAAAAATCATGATTTTTCTAATGTTTGAAATAATCACTTTGCAAACTTCTAAAATATAGTTATGTTATAAAATGGTTTAAAACATTATTTATTTTAAAGTTTTTATTAATTTCTGCCGTCCCATGGCCGAGTAGTTAGCGCGCTTGGCTACTGATCTAAGGGCCATGGGTTCGAGCCCCAGGTAAGGCATGGATGTATGTGTCGTTTTTCTCTGAGGTCCTGCCATCCTCTCAGACCTACTGTGGCATATAAACTGACAGGCTCCTATCAGACCTCTGTGGCAAGCAGCTGCTTGAGGGGGGTATTTATTTATTTATTATTAATTTCTGAGGTAAATTCTTATGACTCATTAGTGTTGTAAAAATTCCATAGATATTGAACAAATAATGTTCAGAAATTGAGATTTAAATAGATTTGATTATTATCTTTATCTTCAGTCACAGTTTCCATTAAGTGCATATTTCAGTTGTATAAATAAATAAATAAATAAAATAAATACCTCCTAAAGCAGCTGCTTGCCACAAACGTCTGGAAGGAGCCTGTCAGTTTAATACACCATAGTAGAAAGGATCTGTGAGGATGGCAGGTCCTCAGCAGATTTTTTTGGCAACTGCATGCAATGTTTCCAGGTGGTCACCCTCCCAGGTATTGACCGCACTCAAAGCTGCTTAACTTCAGTGATCGGAAGAGAACTGGTGTTTCAGCTTGGTACTGTCATTGGCTCTTAGTTGTATAGAGCTTCTAAATTAGGTTCCCATTGACATAACATGAATATTCTCTAATATTTTGGTAGGGTAGTGTATTTTATAGCAAGTTAGCAGATTTACTAGTAGTGTCCTTATTTTTTTTTAAATAAATTTTTTAATGATTTTTAATAAATTACAAATTTATTTTTCAAATAAAAATATTTAAATGCAAACTCTGAAATATATAGTAGATTTGAACAAGTTTTATTTATGATTTCTTAAAAGGGATTTTTTTTTCTAATTTCATTTAATTTTTGTAGTTTTATGGGAATAAACTATAAATTCATCATTTCTGTTATGTCAATGAAAATGGCTCTAATCGATTCAAATAATAGATTTTTTTCTATTTTTTAAAATTTAATCACCATTTTATTTCTTTTGTAAGGTTTCTTGAGAAGCAAACTGATTCCAGATTCATCCTATTTTTCAAGCTCATCTTGGTTTACTCTCTTTCAACAACTATTCAGTTCTTTATGTCAATTTATTATTATCAATGTCTAACCACTACAGTGCATATCTGACTACCAAGACCAGTGGGGCATGTCCTTGTGTAAGTGTTTGTATGTTGTATGAGAAAACAGGACAAGCCTAATATAGCTTCTAAGTTGGGTTGGGTTGTTTTACCTCTGAGTGGCACTTTTTTGCACACAATGGGCTAAATGGCCAGGTCACATGGACCCCGAAGGCTCAGAGAAGGTTGGGGGAGGGGACCCACTGGAACAGCTGTTGGGAGACAGATGGTAGCCTCCCATCAAGGCCATTCAGCATGTTCTTTAACGTTGCACAGGGTATAGCTCTCCCGCACACGGGGCCACGGCTTAACGTCCCATCCGACGGACGGCGGCCTTTCCAAGCCCATCAGTGTCCCCTACTGACCATGGGCAAGACGGGGAATTTTGCAGAGATAAGTCTCAACGCTGACCCAGCTGGGACTCGAACCTGGGAACTACAGATTACGAGCCTGGCGCGCTACTGACTGAGCCACCCTAGCTTCTAGGTTATCTCCATCCTTTGTGCAGGGAAATACCTTCTTTTTTAAATATCTATAAGGTCTGCTTGATTTGATGGTTCTGTCTCTCTTTTGTTTGGCTTTATTAGAATCAATCCCATTCCAGGCAGATCCCATTTTTCTCATACAACCAAGTTAAGAGAGAGAGCTGTGTACTGAATTTGGTATTTTACAATTTATGAAGAATTCTTGATCAAATAGACAAACTCTCTGAAATATGTAGTAGATTTTTGACCATGTAATTTGTAAATCCATTCATATATAAAATCCTTTTTTTTTAATATTATGTTTTCTTAATCATCACTAAAAATTAATAAAATTAATTCATGACTAATCATTCTCTGTTTCAGGACTCTTTGATCCAGGACCTTCCACTGCATCACATCTGATGGCTGACAGTTCCTTACTTAACCTTGGCTTAGTGTATGAAACTCCAACAGCTTTTACAAGTGCAAATGATTCAAGAACAGGAAAACAGTTCCAAGAGCTCACCACAGATAAGATGTCACTTCTTGGTTCTTCTCTATACAATCTACTTCCTTCAAGTACAGCATCATCTCTCTTATCTTCAGTCAAGCCATCTTATCTCTCAACCAGTGGTTCAGGATTTGGTTTATCTCCAAATCTCAGCAATACCAGTTCACCCACAAGTTTCTATTCTCCTCCACCTCCTCCTGTGATGACACCATCACTCTTCTACCCTCCTCCAGCATACAGGGGATCTACACCTCAGCTTTCAACTCCTGAAAACATTACAGACAGTAGTGAAGCAGGGACTGCTGCTTTAGTATCAGCAGCTCAAAACGTTCTTAATAGGACTTTACCTGTTGGATCAGGACATGTCTCTTCACCATTCAGTGCCTCATCAGTATTGCCTGTTACCTCAGCATCAGTTGCTGGATCATCTTCATTATCTTTTCAGTTATCATCTCTTCAGTTAGATCTTTTTGGAAGGTCAGAATATGGCTCAGGACCTCTTTCAATGGCAACAAATGTATTATCGTCCTCATCTTCTCCATCATCATCTGAACTGTCTTCATTTCCTCTTGATATAATTATGAATTCTAGTGAATGTGAGCCAAGAACTATAACTACTACAACTGCCTCATCTGAATCTTACTCAACGCCTTCCACGGTAGCCAATCTCCAATCTCAACTCCTTTCTTCACAGTATATGACACAAAGCATGGTAAACTCGTGTGTTACACCATCAGGTGGTAGCTTAGGCATTTTTAGTGCTAATCCTGTCACTACTTCCTCATCAACAAGTAATATACCACAATCTGATGTATGGCGACCATACTGATGGTAGTTAATATTACACTACAGTTTGTGTTGACTGATTGCAAATGGTGGAAATATCTATAAACTATCAGATTTTGAAAATGAAGGATTGAAATTCTAATTGTTAAAAACAAAAATTGGGAATTGCTAACCAATGAAAGAGAAAGAAGAGGGGCATAGTATATTAAACAAATATAATTTTGCTTGCTGGAAAGTATTGACTAATTAAGCTGGCACTCAAGATCCTTTTACATAAGACAAACTAAGTGGTTTCTTTTACACTGAGGTTCAAAATTGGCTGATCTATTGATAAGATGAAGCCACGCTAATGATACCAAATATGAAATGTTTTAAAAAGAGCAAAACTGCGTTGCTTGGCATTAAAAAAATGAAATTTGAATTTTTGAATCTTAGAAACTCTATAACATAATGAAATTTTTCTTCTGTGATCATCTTTATGCAATGAAGAGTCTTCAGGGTAAAATTTAAAATAGTGTCAGATATAAAAAAAATACATTTGGGCTAATCTGTGAGCTCTCATGTGAGTAGAATGTTGTACAATAATACTTATTGATATTTCCATTAAATTTTCAAATGCCATTTGCTAGTGATAATGCCTAACTAGATGTTTACTCTGCTGTATCAGCAAGGTTTGCATTTCTGACTGCCAATGCCATCATGTTAGTTTCTAATCATATATTATTCACCTGCAAACTTTAATGGGTAAATATTTTATTAAAATTTGGTTTTCCATGTGCAAGATTAGACAATCTGTATCACTAAGGTGATCACTATTGTGATTAATAATGCATTTAATCAAAAAACATTTCTTTTATTAAAAGTGTAGTCATTTTGCTGCAACTGTGAAGATTCTAAACGGATTCAATTACAGTGCACCAGTATTGTTATTTAGTGGTCCTTGGTCATTTTTCCACCATGAAATAGTGAGTTAAAGTGAAAAATACAGGGTTTTACCCAACTCTCACTGTAAATTTGTGAAGGATAAGAACAATGAAACTGTTGATTCAAATAACTTTTATATTCATTTGGAAATGGCTGACTTTTCTTCTTTATAGCTAACAATTCATTATGGTTTGCATGCCTACCTAAAAATAACATATCAGTAGTGAAAAAAACAAATATTTCACTTGTTTTTAATATTGAAATTGATACTTTATTGACCAGTATAGTAAATAAGTAGAGCATTTTCATTCCAGAATTCTCAATAGATATTCGATTTTAGATATTAATGAATGGATTTTACGTATTTCATACAGCAGTGATATTTAATTTCTGCCCAAGAATATACCATAATTAGCAAATTATTCTGAAATGTTGAATTCATTTTCAAGCCATATATTTAGTATTTGTCTAATAAAGTATTAAACCAATATTAAAAGTAATGCATCAATCATTAATTGCATTTTATTTATTTTTCCCTGATCATTTTTGTGCTTAAATGCTTTTATATTTATATATTTCCATTTGAAGCATGCAAACCATTCATACTTGCTAGCTGAAATGTGCAGTTTATTGAACTTAATATTTCATATTAAGAGATATAATCTTCAAATGAACTCTCGTTACAATTTAAACATTCTCTGATGTGTTTTTTTTTTTTTTTCTATTTCATGTGTTATTGCATGGGTTGGGTTGTTTTACCTCTGAGCGGCACTTTTTTGCACACCATGGGCTAAATGGCCAGGTCACATGGACCCTGAAGGCTCAGAGAAGGTTGGGGGAGGGGACCCACTGGAACAGCTGTTGGGAGACAGATGGTAGCCTCCCATCAAGGCCATCCAGCGTGTTCTTTAACGTGCACAGGGTATGGCTCTCCCACACACAGGGCCACGGCTTAACGTCTCATCCAACGGACAGCGGCCTTTTCAAGCCCATCGGTGTCCCCTACGACCGTGGGCAGGGCGGGGAAATTTTGCGGAGATAAATCTCAACTCTGACCCAGCTGGGACTTGAACCTGGGAACTACAGATTACGAGCCTGGCGCTATGTGTTATTGCATGACTTCAGCCATTGTGTAATATATAAATTGGAATCATTCCACCTTTTTAATTTTGTTGCCATATCACTGCAGTATATGAATACATTTCAAAGTGTTCAGTACAAGTCAGCTAAAGAAGCCAGTACAAGAAATAAAAATAGCATTGGCGCACAGTATGTGCCATTTGTCTTTACCACTCAAAATTTATCTACACCTTTCACAGAATGGACAACTTTACAAAACCAGCTGTGATTTCTGTGTTCTTTATTGACTACAAGAGAGAGAGAGATCATTCATGATATTGCATCTTATTCATTGACAATTCACTGTGTGATTGCAAATTTGTGATTTGAATGCAAGATTTCCATTTATTTTTATGAATAAAAAAATACAAACAACTAATATAAGTGCCTTCTGTACATTTGTGATGAACTTTCAATTTACTGGTAAGTTTTCTGTGCAATATTCGTTACTTAAGCTTTGGACTTTCAGATGCACCATTATCTCAAGAAATGGAAAGATAGTAATTTTGTGCCTTATATTGTCTGTTATCATGTAATAAATGCAGTTTATATATGATTTGTAAAATGCCTAAATTTAGAAATGATTGTGTTGTTTAAAAGAACTCGCAGAGTTTTCTTTATGTGTGTTTGGATTTTTATATTTGTTGCACAAGAGTAGAATCTCAAAATCTTTTGTAATGTAAAAGTACTAAATCACCTAGTTCAAAAATTAAATGATTTATTTGTGTAGAATTAAGGTTGCTGGGAAAATACTCTATTTGTTTCCCTATTCAACAAAACAGAATGAAAGAATATTTTGATGTAATTTAATTTCTTGTTCAGAGAAATATTGGTTCTGAATTACTTTTTATTCATACGCAAGTTCTAATATATCTTGAGAATATGTATGTAGAACAGTTTGTTCTTAGGTTAATATACATTTTCAGCCATAAGCTTCATTTTTATTGTTGAAAATCAGTAAAATCGTAGGTCATAAAAACACTACAGCTCAAGTAAAAATGCAGTTAACTATTAGTTGTAGACTCCCACTGAATGAAAAAGTAACTGGGATCTCAAAAGGAAAAAATAAATATGCAAATAGAGTATAGATAAATTGCATGATGCAACATATTGTGAGGATTTAGCCTGAATTTATGTTCTTGGGACCTCTTCAAAATTATATTTTAAAGACTTGCATTTCATAGCATTTTTTATCATTAAAATTATAGGTATATATTCAGTAAAAAAGTATCACAGGAAATGCCCTATTAACAAGAAGCACTTGAAATAATTAGCTGAAAAAAATTTGTGTCTTGCTGAGTGGGATTTGAATTTATATTTCCCACAGGGAGACGTTGGTTTGAAACCCACTCAGGACGACCCAAATTTTTTTCAGTTAATTATTTCAAAGGTTATAAGTGTAACATTTTTTTAAAACTATCTTAAGTTTTGTGGAGCAGCATAATTAGCTCTGATAAACTTAGAACAGTTGCCCCAATGGTAAATCTTATATTAGCAGGACAAACAATAAAATATGATATGGGAACCTTATAATACTGCAATCTATGTGGACTTCAAGAAATGCTGAGAAATTTAAATTTTTGTCTAATATGACAATTTAAGTTATGTTATTTATAAAAGAACAGCTCTGTTTAAATGTTAATTAAAATATACTTTCAGAAAAATAAGTTTTTATTTTGGTTTGTTATAATAGTCCATAATCCTACAATGTAATAAGTTGTCCATAAAACTAGCCAATCTTCCATGTAATTATGCCAGAGCTGTAAACAACTTACTGTTTTCAGGCTCTTTCTTGTTTTTAATTGGTTGCCTCACTGTATACTACTTTAGTATCACATAGTATGTGACTAACTGAAAAGTGAAAGATTATAAATTTTTCTCTGTAATTTGTATATTTTCGCACTATAAAGACCAGGCCTTGGGGAATATTTTAGGATCTAATAAATTAAGAATAAAACGCTACTGTGTAAAATAATTAAATCTGACAATGTTTTTTTTTTTTACCTGAGATTGGGCACGACTCTTTTTTTTTT
Organism: Ryuthela nishihirai; assembly: GCA_038380435.1. Lineage (NCBI taxonomy): Eukaryota > Metazoa > Arthropoda > Arachnida > Araneae > Heptathelidae > Ryuthela > Ryuthela nishihirai. Next base: position 46,715,345 of record JAWZYU010000024.1, on the reverse strand, counting down.
GGTGTTAGTGGGTGTTTTAGCCATTTTTGACTGAAAGCTCTGAATACATGCTCGATTAAAAGGTAATATAGATATTTTAGATCACTTAAATTTACTTTGTCACACTTCTAGAAGCAAAGTTCAGTTATTTTAAATATAGCTTTTAATTATGTATCTTTATGATGTAAGGGGAATTAAACTGCAGAAAAATGAAGGTCTAGGTCGATGACTGAGTCAGTTTTACTCACCTAAAAACAAACAGTGCATAATACCATATAGTTAAACAGTTAAAAAAAACTTTATATGCAAAACACCAAAAGTGATTTTTGTTTTTTAGTTATAAATTCGAGTGTTCGAAATTTCATTTGGCAATCTACGATTGGAAAAAAAAAAATTCTAGTCTTAACTCTCCTGTATCCTAAAGTAGACCGTGTAGAAACAGGTAGCAAGAGGTAACCACAAAATGTTTTAGAACAGTTCTTGTATTAATCAATTGTTTTCGACCTTGATGGTGGTTATTAAAATACCTCAATACTTGGGTGGTTGGCATTCTCCCCAAGCGCTAGTCATGGCTGCTGTTGAAAAGCCAGAGAAATAAAATGTATCCAGCAAGCATTTTCTTGGGAAACATGAAACGGATCCTAATTGCCTGCGGTTAAGGTTCTTCGATGTTTTTTGATTGTTTCGTTTGTCATAAAGTCAAAAGTTTCAAGCAATTAATGGAACCTAAGAAAGTTAATTCATATAGCAACATGACGAACATTTCAGTAAAATGTGATGACTTGAATATCTCTTAATTCGTTTAATGTCGAGAGTAACTATTTTTTCGAGATTTTTATTGAATTCTATCGCTAGTTTTTGTTTTTCAGTTATATCACCAAAGAGTGTGGATCTGATGTGTAAACGTGGTTTCCCTTCCATCTAACAAACTGCAGAACAAGAAAAGTCGCATATTTATCTCTTTTTTTTTTACTTAATAGAATAATTTAGTCTAATTACAATTTTTAACATTTACTCTTCTATCATGCTATTTAAAAAAAAAAGAAATTAGGCATATTGAACATAGAAGTAATTTAGAATCTTAAACTGAACATTTCTTACAATACAAAATCGAATTGCTTCTGTTGGAGATTACTATTAACACTAATAATATGGTAAGTTAAAAGCCGAACATTACCGTTCACTGTTCGATATAAAAATGCTAATTTTTGTAATGCGAATTTTCGGGAGGATATCCCCTCAAAACTTCATAGTATCCAGTGCAACACCTGTCTTTATCACTCAAGACTTGAGTTTTGCTTAAAATGTTTCCAAAATTCTCATTACTAAAGTAAATCTTTTACTGTAAAAAGTGTTTATTTTTCAAACTCGAATGTTTAGCTTCAACTAAAAGTACAGTAAACCCTCAATATTCGCGAGGATTACGTTCCTGTAAACTCTCGCGGATGATGAGACCATAATTCAGTTATAAACTTGAGTTAGGTTATGGATCGACGAAATGTAATAGAGAGTAAAGAGACAAATATAATACTTACAGTATGCTGATAAGGCCATTCCATTTCCTCGGAGGGCAATTAAAATGAGCTGTTGCTGACAGAAGCAGATGATTTAGAATTAAAAAAAGACTGTAACGGTCATTTGCTGTTTTCTGTAGTTCTAAATTTCAATGTAGGCAGGGGATGCAGCCTCGATTTTCCTCTAAAATTTCAGTTTCTCTCCTTACAGGATCACATTCCGCCATTTTGTCTATCATCTTTCAAAGTTTTGAAGTCGACAGAGTAGCCATTTTAGAAACTTTTCTCCTTACCCTCCTTATTAATGAGTCCCACCAGGTAATCTTCAGTCAGTTCCTTGGTGTGGGACTCGATATTGTGTTGTACGCTATGATAATCTCAGATCATGGTACTTTTATATTTTCAATTATGCCCACGTAAAAAATGCTCATGTTGCATCCACGTAAAAAAAAACTTTACCAATGGCTTACAATTAGTTAAATCGCAGTTTAAAAAAATAATACCCCCTCAAGCAGCTGCTTGCCACAGAGGTCTGACAGGAGCCTGTCAGTTTATATGCCACAGTAGGAGATCTGAGAGGATGGCAGGACCTCAGCAGAAAAACGACACACACACATCCAGTTTAAGTAAAAATAAATCGCCAATTTAAAAAAAACTATCGAAACACGAATGTCGAGGGTTTACTGTATTTGTCACTGCTATTTAAAGGTTGGAAAAGCAAGAGGTTGATCTGTCGTGTGTTTTATTTCGCAAACAAGACGCTTTCTAAATCTCACTTTGTACTCAGGGGAATAATACGAACAAAATACTCATTTCTCCTTTGCAAAAAAAGACTTAAAAAGTTTGGAAGAAAGAAATCTGTTTCGCCTTTACCATAGATGTCTTCGTTGCTCCTACAATGTTTGTGTTTCACTATGTATTTGTGATATATACAAGTTCCACATTTGATCAAGGATTTAGTATTACCTGAATGTCATTCTGAATGACACATGTTGATTTATCATCAATCATTTTTTACTGTTTCCGTCTGAGGAAGGAAAAAAGCAACAAATAAATATTTTTCTTACTCTGTCTGTTGTTTTTAGATTCATTATTTAAATTCATTTCATTTGGGCAAGAGTTATTATTGACAACACATTGAAATTGTAGGTTACAAATCCCAATGCCTTATTTACTGTGGTTGATCTTGACAAATACTTTTCGCAATCCTATTTGCTGACGATCTCGAAGGGTGTGCCAACTTAATGAATAGCTAAGAAAAAAAAAGAAACTATATTAAAGTTGGGTTGTTTTACCTCTGAGCGGCACTTTTTTTGCACACCATGGGCTAAATGGCCAGGTCACAAGGATCCCGAAGGCTCAGAGAAGGTTTTGGTAGGGAACAGCTGTTGGGAGACAGATGGTAGCCTCCCGTCAAGGCCATCCAGCGTGTTCTTTAACGTGCACAGGGTACGGCTCTCCCGCACACGGGGCCACGGCTTAACGTCCCATCCGACGGACGGCTGCCTTTTCAAGCCCATCGGTGTCCCCTACTGACCGTGGGCAGGGCGGGGAATTTTGCGGAGATAAATCTCAACGCTGACCCAGCTGGGAAGTACAGATTACGAGCCTGGCGCGCTACCGACAGCCACCCCCGCCCCAAAACTAATTAGGTAAATGTTAACTGATAGCTAACAATTGAAACTGGCTAATTTGGATTATACTCCTGGCCAGAGCAGGGTGCAGAAGGATCTCCTGGTTAGTTGTAAGCAGACATAGATGTCTCTTAGTCCCTTCGACATTGGGAGCGGCTCAATTGATAGTGTGCCAGTCTTTTAATCTGCGATTCCCAGGTTCGAGTCCCGCATTGCCGAGGGTTGAGATTTATCTACGCAAAACTCCCGCTCTGACCTCTGTTAATTGGGAACACCGATGGGCTTGGAAAGGCTGCCTTTCGTCCGATGGGGCGTTAAGCCGTACCCCCATGTGAAGGAGAGCTATACTCTACGCACGGTAAACAGCATGCTGGATGGCCTTGACAAAGGTGTATTGACAGGAGGCTACCAGGCCGTTCGAGTGTGTTTTCTCCACCCTTCTCGGGGTCCCTGTGACCTGGCCATTGTGCGCAAAAAAGGCCGCTTAGAGGCAAAACAACTCGATCTCCGTTTTTACGCCATGGAAAAAGTCTGAGGAAAGCGAGACTTCAGCAGCCAGACAAACATCCAGGGCTTACCCGAGGCTTGGGAACGGGGGTGGAGCAGTCGGTAGCTCGCCAGGCTCGTAATCTGTAGTTCCCATGTTCGAGTCCCATCTGGGTCAGCGTTTAGATTTATCTCCGCAAAATTCCTCTCCCTGCCCACGGTCAGTAGGGGACACCGATGGGCTTGGAAAGGCTGCAATCCGTCGGATGGGACGTTAAGCCGTGGCCCCGTGAGACGGAAAGCCACACAACTGTGCACGTTAAAGAACATGTTGAATGGTCTTGACTGGAGGCTATCATCTGTCTCCCAAAAGCTGTTCCAGTGGATCCCTTCCACCAACCTCTGAGCCTTCGGGGTCCATGTGACCTGGCCATTTAGCCCGAGGTGTGCAAAAAAGTGCCGCTCAGAGGTGAAACAACCCAACCCGGGGCTTGAACTTCGGCCTCATTTGATCTAAACTGATCAGTAGCCAAGCGCGCTAACCACTCGGCCACCATGACGGCAATATTGAAAATACAAATAAAAAGTTTCGAAAAAACGTAAAAAAATCAAGATTATATTTCGTTAAGGAAAAAAATCATTCATTGATGCAGATGCATTAATAAATTTTTCCAGGACAGGGTGACGCAATTTCTTTTTATGCCCAGAGACAACTTTAAATATGTACCGTGATTGGTTTTATAGTTGATGCGAAGATAACTAAAATGAAACAAAAATATTTTTTAAGCCTTTAGTTTCCTATGTCCTTCCTCTTAAAGAAAAAGGCATGTAGTCAAGTGGTTTCCATTCGATAAACTCACATTACTGTGTGAGCTCACTAGATAGCTGTTAAGAGATGGAGACCTCGGTCATCCCATGTGTTCAATACCGTGCACAGGGTACGGGTTCTCCTGAACACAAGAGACCACTGCTTAAGGTGCCATCTGATGGCCTTTCAAACCGATCAGTGGCCCCTTTCTCACTGAAGAGAGCTAAATCTCAACACAGGCAATACTGTTCCAACTGGGAACGGAAGGTCACGAACCTGGCCTGTTACCGACTGCCCAACCCTCTCACCTAATTTAAATAGCTCAAGTCATGAAAACGACTGAGTCTCACGTAAAAGCCGACATGATTAACAAATTTCAAGTTATTGGGTTTTTCCTCTGAACGGCGTTTTTTGCACGCAATGGGACAAATGGCAGGTCACAAGGACCTTGAGGGCTCAGAGAAGGTTGGGGGAAAGGGACCCACTAGACAGCTATTAAAAGAGACAGAGGAAGAGTCACATCAAGCCATCCAGCATGTCTTTATCGGGTATGCTGTTGATGGGTACGGCTTTACATCTCATCCAATGGGCAACGGCCTTTCCAAGCCCATCCGTGTCCCCCTACTGACCAACGGCAAGGTGGGAAGTTTTGCGGAGATAAATCTCAATGCTGGTCCAAGTGAGACTCGAACCTGGGAACTGCAGATTATGAGTCTGGTGCACTGCTGACTGACCCCCGCCGTCCAAGATAGAAATGTTAAGAAGATAGGTAAAAAGGCTGATCACCTACCAAATTTCGTTTACTTCTCAGCCTTGACCAAAAGATTTGTTTCTCATACACATTCCTTATTCTGTCACAATCACTTATAATTACCTCTATGAGTAAACGATCAGTAATGAGCAGCGTGATTATTTATTCAGTGTTTTTTTTTTTCAGTCTCGCCAACGTTTCAATATGGCCTTAACTGGCATATTGTCTTGAGAACTAGCGAATATGGAATCTTTGTGCGCTGTATTAACTCTAGCTGAGGCATGGTCAGCAGTGACTTCGGTCTCAGTAGGGCATGTCCTTGTATGAGAAGGGCGGGGGTGGCTCAGTCGGTAGCGCGCCAGGCTCGTAATCTGTAGTTCCCAGGTTCGAGTCCCAGCTGGGTCAGCGTTGAGATTTATCTCCGCAAAATTCCCCGCCCTGCCCACGGTCAGTAGGGGACACCGATGGGCTTGGAAAGGTCGCCGTCCGTCAGATGGGACGTTAAGCCGTGGCCCCATGTGCGGGAGAGCCATACTCTGTGCACGTTAACGAACACGCTGGATGGCCTTCACGGGAGGCTACCATCTGTCTCCCAACAGCTGTTCAATGGGTCACCTCCCCCAACCTTCTCTGAGCCTTCGGGGTCCATGTTGGGTTGGGTTGGGTTGTTTTACCTCTGAGCGGCACTTTTTTGCACACCATGGGCTAAATGGCCAGGTCACATGGACCCCGAAGGCTCAGAGAAGGTTGGGGGAGGGGACCCACTGGAACAGCTCTTGGGAGACAGATGGTAGCCTCCCGTCAAGGCCATCCAGCGTGTTCTTTAACGTGCACAGGGTATGGCTCTCCCGCACAAGGGGCCACGGCTTAACGTCCCATACGACGGACGGCGGCCTTTCCAAGCCCATCGGTGTCCCCTACTGACCGTGGGCAGGGCGGGGAATTTTGCGGAGATAAATCTCAACGCTGACCAAGCTGGGACTCGAACCTGGGAACTACAGATTACGAGCCTGGCGCGCTACCGACTGAGCCACCGCCGCCCCCAGGGTCCATGTGACCTGGCCATTTAGCCCATGGTGTGCAAAAAAGTGCCGCTCAGAGGTAAAACAACCCAACCCAACCTTGTATGAGAAGGCCTTTGTAAGCTAGGAGTAACTTCTAGGATTCTTCTTTGTCCCTTATAAGGAATTTTAATTAATGATCTATATGTGATAGAAATTGGAATTTTTGGTGGTGGAATGTGATGCTAATGATGTTTGCATTGACTGAAGGGGATGCAACATTTTTGGTTTGAGACATAAATGAAAGATTCTTTTCGTCTTTTATAGGTACTCATAAAATATTTCCCATCTGCATTTTCCCAAATATTCGAATTTCCACAGTTAGATGGCTTCATTGTCTTTGAAAACAAGCTCCTTATGTTTGCCAGTAGATATATGGGATTCTTTTAATTCTTGGTAGGGATGTAATTCTGAATTTTAGGTTCAGAAAATGAAAGTTATCTTTACGATATTCTTATCCTCCTCTGCTGAGCGTGCAATTACTTGCACGATTCCTAATTGGGTCGTGTCTTGAGCAGTTGCACTAAAACATCCCTTGTTGCGAGAAAAGTTACAGGAAATGCCATAGAACAATTGAGTTCTTTCCTTTTCGTACGTACAGTCGCTCAAAAAAATGTCCGAACACTATGGTTGATTACAGAATTCAGAAAAAATATCTTGTAACGATTTTTTTTTAGAAATTAGTGATCTGGCAACCTTCGTGTCACGTGATTACAGAATTGAGAAAAAATATATGGAGCGTGTGCAGCAACTGTACACGCTCCAGTTACCGTTCACAGCAAACTGGAGCGTGTGCAGTTACTGCACACGCTCCAGTTTGCTGTGAACCACTGGCACCACCGTTGGATCGTGTGAGCTCACACGATCCAATGTGCTGTGAACATTAACCGCAACCGCTCCAGTTTGCTGTGAACGGTAACTGCACACGCTCAATATTTCCGTGAGTGAGCCCACACGATCCAGGTCTTTGTGAGCTCACACGATCCAATGTGCTGTGAACATTAACCGCAACCGCTCCAGTTTGCTGTGAACGGTAACTGCACAGGCTCAATATTTCTGTGAGTGAGCTCACACGATCCAATGTGCTGTGAACATTAACCGCAACCGCTCCAGTTTGCTGTGAACGGTAACTGCACACGCTCAATATTTCCGTGAGTGAGCCCACACGATCCAGGTCTTTGTGAGCTCACACGATCCAATGTGCTGTGAACATTAACCGCAACCGCTCCAGTTTGCTGTGAACGGTAACTGCACACGCTCAATATTTCCGTGAGTGAGCCCACACGATCCAGGTCTTTGTGAGCTCACACGATCCAATGTGCTGCGAACATTAACCGCAACCGTTCCAGTTTGCTGTGAACGGTAACTGCACACGTTCCATATTCATTGCATTATATATTCATACGCATTATATATATTTAAAAAAATCCGAACACTATGGTTGATTACAGAATTCAGAAAAAATATCTGGTAACGATTTTTTTTCGAAATTAGTGATCTGGCAACCTTCGTGTCAGATAACTAATTTATAAAAAAAATCGTTGCCAGATATTTTTTCTGAATTCTGTAACCAACCATAGTGTTCGGATATTTTTTGAGCGACTGTACAGCCATTCTGCAAGAAGACTTGACTCCCCCCCCCCCCACCCCCTCTACGGCCTCTTGCGAAAACACACATTCTTTTGATCTTGTCACCACGTGCTGCTCCATTTACCACCTTCGTCTTTGACTTTAAACAGAAATTTGTTCTTTTTTTTTACGATATTGGCAATCGCAAAACTTCAATATGAGGATCACCCTAGTAAATTATTGCACTTTTTAATAAATAAAGAGCGATTGTGAAACAGAAACGAAAACGAGAGACACTGGAGACACAAACAGCAAGTTCGAATAATCAAATGAGCTTTGTTTTTTTGCTTTTCCCCCAGCCTTCTCTGAACCTTTGGAGTTTTTGTGAACCTGGCCACTTAGCCCATTGTATGCAAAAAAGGACGTTCAGAAGTAAAACAAACCAACCTTGCGTTGAGATTTTCCCTGAAAAACCGGGGCGGGGGTGGCTCAGTCGGTAGCGCACCAGGCTCGTAATCTGCAGTTCCCAGGTTCGAGTCCCAGCTGGGTCAGCGTTGAGATTTATCTCCGCAAAATTCCCCGCCCTGCCCACGGTCAGTAGGGGACACCGATGGGCTTGGAAAGGCCGCCGTCCGTCGGATGGGACGTTAAGCCGTGGCCCCGTGTGCGGGAGAGACATACCCTGTGCACGTTAAAGAACACGCTGGATGGCCTTGACGGGAGGCTACCATCTGTCTCCCAACAGCTGTTGCAGTGGGTCCCCTCCCCCAACCTTCTCTTAGCCTTCGGGGTCCTTGTGACCTGGCCATTTAGCCCATGGTGTGCAAAAAAGTGCCGCTCAGAGGTAAAACAACCAAACGTTAAAGAACACGCTGGACGGCCTTGACGGGAGGCTACCATCTGTCTCCCAACAGCTGTTCCAGTGGGTCCCCTCCCCAACCTTCTCTGAGCCTTCGGGGTCCTTGTGACCTGGCCATTTAGCCCATGGTGTGCAAATAAGTGCCGCTCAGAGGTAAAACAATCCAACCCAAATCCCTGAAAAACTTCAGTTTGAATTCGGTGACAAAGGGGATACCAATGGCCTTGGAATGATGGTCATCCTTCAGATGGGACATAGCGGTGGCCAGGAGAACCATTTCCCCTGCATGTTAATGAACACACTGGATATTCCTGATGGGGATGATTCTGTCACCTGAGCTCTCCAATAAATTTACTTCTCCAATCTTTTATTCTGAGAAACTCGGGGTCCTTGTGGTCTCTCTGTTGAGAGAATTTGGAAAAAATAATAATCAAGCTCAATGAGTTGTATTTTGAACCTTCATCAACTTTCTGGATATTCAGACGACCAAAGTATTCAAACTGATCATCAGAAAGGAAACAGAGCAAAGATGTCTTTTACTCTAGTCGACCTCTCTGCTCATTTGATTGGGGTGGGGGTGGCTCAGTCAGTAGCGCGCGAGGCTCGTAATCTGTAGTTCCCAGATTCGAGTTCCAGCTATGTCAGCATTGAGATTTATCTCCGTAAAACTCCCTGCCGACGGTCAGTAGGGGACACCGATGAGCTTGGTCGGAAAGGCTGCTGTCCGTCGGATGGGACGTTAAATCGTGCCCGCGTGTGAAGGAGAGAGAGCCATATCCTGTGCACGTTAAAGAACACGTTGGATGGCCTTGATGGGACACTGTCATCTGTCTCCTAACAGCTGTTTCAGTGGGTCTCCTCCCCCAACCTTTTCTGAGCCTTCGGGGTCTTTGTGACCTGGACATTTAGCCCATGGTGTACAAAAAAGTGCCGCTCAGAGGTAAAAAAAACCCAACGTTAAAGAACTCGCTGGATGGCCTTGACGGGAGGCTACCATCTGTCTCCCAACAGCTGTTCCAGTGGGTCCCCTCCCCCAATCTTCTCTGAGCCTTCGGGGTCCTTGTGACCTGGCCATTTAGCTCATGGTGTGCAAAAAAGTACCGCTCAGAGGTAAAACAACCCAACAACCCAAATCATGAATTTTTCTTTTTTTTGAAAATCTCAAAAGTAGGGCAAAAGGCTACATTGCATCTCTCTTTTATTTTTTAGATGCACACATGGAAGCATCCAATCAGCATGTATATATTTTTTACTTATTTCTTTCAAAATCATAAGCAATGTTTGAAATTTAAATTATTCCGAGAAAGCACGTATTCTGATGAGCATGCCCTTAAGCCACCTGCCGCCTTATTAAGGTAACACTGCAAACCAGCTAAGATGACAAAACCATTTCTCAGGGAATGCTTCGCAGAAATTTTCACACGTATAAAATTCACCTCTCACGCAAAAAAAGCATAAGCTTAGAAGAATCACCCGGCAGAGTTAAGCGAATAGTTGCAGAGTTAAGCGAACTGCAGCGAAGAGTTGAAAGACCAAAACCACCGGACAAAAGCCATAACGAAGTGAAGATCGAGATGCTTGGGAGGAAAAGAGGAGGAGGAGGAGGAGGAGGAGAGAGATGATGGGAAGAGGAGGCTGAGAAGACGATAGCGTGGCCGGCAAGCGCAGACGGGGTGACAACGTAATCCATCCTCCCCATCTGATAGGAAGAAGAGCAGCCGCCGAGGGACTCGGAGAAGCTGCGCGAGGCAGAGATGGAGAGGCTCACAGGTCATAAAGGTGGCATTAGCGGTGATGGCGTGAGGTTGGGTGGAAAATGTGATGGATCTTCTGGCAACTACGTGGACGGGTGGGAACCTTCACATCTCCATTACCATTGCATCTGATAAACATTTAATTAGATGCAGGAAAAAAGCAACGGAGGTGAGGGAGAGTGCTCTCGTGTGCGTCCCATCTGGTTCAATCCGGTTGGCATCAAGAGCAGCGAGAGTTGGTCCCTGGGCCGAGTGACGAAAGGAGGAGAGAGATAGCGGGTAGTAAATGACCTGCTGCGTTTAAACACAAAATCACACTCTATCGCCTCGAAGAAGAAGAAGGACAACGAAATGAAGTTTTTTCGTTTTTCCTCCTAAATCCAGCTCGAATTCCCCCAAGTCTTAGTGTCATTTTTTAACTGTCACTTTCGAGAAGCTTATTTACATAGCGCGAGGATTTAAAGACGGGGCGCGATCGCCAGAGATGCTCCGTTCCCTATTAACGACAAGAGAGGAAACGAATCCGACGCGTGACTCGGGGAGACGACGCTCCATCGCACGGACAGAAAAATGCATCGGGATCAAGTTTTGTAATTGGTTGTAATTTTGGATGCGAAGGAAACGGGAGGCTGAAACTCGTGCACGCTTGCCAACGAGCGAAAAAATGAAGTGAAAGAGCGGGGAAAAAAAACTCTTCGGGACAAAGACTGAATTTAATTTATGTGGTTGAAACAACCTTTCAAACAGGTTTTAGGTTCCGAGTCTAATATCAGTTTTTGAAACAATTGCGACCCTAATATCTGTCTCTGAAACAATTGCTGACTGAAATATCTGCCTCTGAAACAATTGCTGACCTAAATCTGCCTCTGAAACAATTGCTGACCCTAATATCTGCCTCTGAAACAATTGCTGACCGTAATATCTGTCTCTGAAAACAATTGCAGACCCTAATATCTGTCTCTGAAACAATTGCAGACCCTAATATCTGTCTCTGAAACAATTACAGACCCTAATATCTGTCTCTGAAACAATTACAGACCCTAATATCTGTCTCTGAAACAATTGCTGACCCTAATATCTGTCTCTGAAACAATTGCTGAGCCTAATATCTGTCTCTGAAACAATTGCTGACCCTAATATCTGTCTCTGAAACAATTGCTGACCCTAATATCTGTCTCTGAAACAATTGCAGACCCTAATATCTGTCTCTGAAACAATTGCAGACCCTAATATCTGTCTCTGAAACAATTGCAGACCCTAATATCTGTCTCTGAAACAATTGCTGACCCTAATATCTGTCTCTGAAACAATTGCTGAGCCTAATATCTGTCTCTGAAACAATTGCTGACCCTAATATCTGTCTCTGAAACAATTGCTGACCGTAATATCTGTCTCTGAAACAATTGCAGACCCTAATATCTGTCTCTGAAATAATTGCAGACCCTAATATCTGTCTCTGAAACAATTGCAGACCCTAATATCTGTCTCTGAAACAATTGCTGACCCTAATATCTGTCTCGAAACAATTCCAGACCCTAATATCTGTCTCTGAAACAATTGCTGACCCTAATATCTGTCTCTGAAACAATTGCAGACCCTAATATCTGTCTCTGAAACAATTGCAGACCCTAATATCTGTCTCTGAAACAATTGCTGACCCTAATATCTGTCTCTGAAACAATTGCTGACCCTAATATCTGTCTCTGAAGCAATTGCAGACCCTAATATCTGTCTCTGAAACAATTGCAGACCCTAATATCTGTCTCTGAAACAATTGCTGACCCTAATATCTGTCTCTGAAACAATTGCTGACCCTAATATTTGTCTCTGAAACAATTGCTGACCCTAATATCTGTCTCTGAAACAATTGCTGACCCTAATATCTGTCTCTGAAACAATTGCAGACCCTAATATCTGTCTCTGAAACAATTACAGACCCTAATATCTGTCTCTGGAACAATTGCAAACCCTAATATCTGTCTCTGAAACAATTGCAGACCCTAATATCTGTCTCTGAAACAATTACAGACCCTAATATCTGTCTCTGAAACAATTGCAGACCCTAATATCTGTCTCTGAAACAATTGCTGACCTTAATATCTATCTCTGAAACAATTACGGACCCAATATCTATCTCTGAAACAATTACGGACCCTAATATCTGTCTCTGAAACAATTGCAGACCCTAATATCTGTCTCTGAAACAATTGCTGACCCTAATATCTGTCTCTGAAACAATTGCTGACCCTAATATCTGTCTCTGAAACAATTGCTGACCCTAATATCTGTCTCTGAAACAATTGTTGACCCTAATATCTGTCTCTGAAACAATTGCGTACCTTAATATATGCTTCTGAAATAATTGCGCACCTTAATATATACCTCTAAAACAATTGTGAACCCTAATATATACCTCTGAAACAATTGCGAACCCTGATATCTGTTTGCCACCCATATCCAACTCTACCACTGTTTCGGACCCAATATTTGTCTCCAGAACCGTTGTTCCACAATATCTCTTCGAAACCTTTGCGAACTCCAATGCACGTTTTCAAAACTATTACGACCACCAATTTCTATTTCTAAAACTATTACGAACTCAATACCTGTTTCTAAACCTTTTGAACCATAATATCTCCCTTTGACATCATGCGATCCCAGTGTCGCTCTCTCATACCATTGCAACCCCAGTGTCTCTCTTTCATACCATTGCAACCCCAGTGTCTCTCTCTCATACCATTGCAACCCCAGTGTCTCTCTCTCTTTGATACCATTGCAGCACCAGTGTCTCTCTCTCTCTGATACCATTGCAGCCCCAGTGTCTCTCTCTCATACCATTGCAACCCCAGTGTCTCTCTCTCTTTGATACCATTGCAGCACCAGTGTCTCTCTCTCTCTCATACCATTGCAACCCCAGTGTCTCTCTCTCATACCATTGCAACCCCAGTGTCTCTCTCTCTTTGATACCATTGCAACCCCAGTGTCTCTCTCTCTCTGATACCATTGCAGCCCCAGTGTCTCTCTCTCTCTCTGATCCATTGCGACTCCGTTGTTTCTCTCCGATAGCATTGCGACTCCGTTGTTTCTCTCTGATAGCATTGCGGCCCCAGTCTCTCTCTCTCTCTGATACCATTGCAGCCCCAGTCTCTCTCTCTCTCTCTGATACCATTGCGACCCCAGTGTCTCTCTCTGATACCATTGCAGCCCCAGTGTCTCTCTCTCTCTGATACCACTGCGATACCGTTGCTTCTCTCTGATACCATTGCGACCCCAGTCTCTCTCTCTCTCTCTCTGATACCATTGTGACCACAGTGTCTTTCTCTGATACCATTGCGACCCCAGTATCTCTCTCTGATACCATTGCAGCCCCAGTGTTTCTCTCTCTGATACCATTGCGACCCCAGTATCTCTCTCTGATACCATTACAGCTCCAGTGTTTCTCTCTCTGATACCATTGCGACCCCGTTGTTTCTCTCCGATACCATTGCGGCCCCAGTCTCTCTCTCTGATACCATTGTGACCCCAGTGTCTTTCTCTGATACCATTGTGGCCCCAGTGTCTCTCTCTGATATCATTGCGCCCCAGTGTCTCTCTCTCTCTGTCTCTGATACCATTGCGACCCCAGAATCTGTATTGGAAACCGTCGCGACCCTCAATAAAGTGTCTTTCGAAATCAATGCTCCCACAGTTTTGGAGAGAGAGTCGTTAGCATACCAGTCTCATAATCAGCAGTTCCCAGGTTCAAGACCCAAACTGTGCCAGCGGTGAAATTTATCTGCGCTAATCCTCACCTTGTCCTTGGTGAGAAAGATTACACTATTAAGTTTTTAAATGCCGTCGTCCGTCGCACGGACCTTAAGCCGGGGCTCCATGTGCAAGAGAGCCATAATCTATTCACATTAAAGAACACGCTGGATAACCTTCCATCTCTCTACTAACAGCTGTCCAGTGGATCCCCCTTCTCAACCTTCTCTGAGCCTTCAGGATCCTTGTTACCTGGCCATTTAGGGGCGGGGTGTCTCAGTCGGTAGTGCGCCAGGCTCCTAATCTGTGGTTCCAAGGTTCGAGTCCCAACTGGGTCAGCGTTGAGATTTATCTCCACAAAATTCCCTGCCGTGCCCACAGTCAGTAGGGGACACTGATGGGCTTGGAAAGGCCGCCGTCCATCGGATGTGACGTTACAAGGCGTTGCTCCGTGTGCGGGAGAGCCATACCCTGTTAACCTGTACATGGTTAAAGAACACGCTGGATGGTTAAAGGTATATAGTTAAAGAACACGCTGGATGGTCTTGACGAGAGGCTACCATCTGTCTCCCAACAGCTGTTCCAGTGGGTTCTCTCATCCAACCTTCTCCAAGCCTTTGGGCTCCATGTGACCTGGCCATTTAGCCCATGGTGTGCAAAAAGTGCCGTTCAGAGGTAAAACAACCCAACCCAAACCTGGACATTTAGCCCATTGTGTGCAAAAAAATGCCGCTCAGATGTAACTCAACAGTAAAGTATGATTGACTTGGGTGTTCCAGGCAGTCTCTTGAAATCCAACATTGAAAAAAAAACGACCTCTTAATAAAGTTTGTGTAAGACGCATCAATTTTATCACATATTAAATATTCTCTTTTATTGAGGCTAATAGCTCTTAACCTTGGGCATAATTAATTTCTTTAACGACCTCGTGGTGCGAAGCGATAAACGTTAAAGACGCGTTTGCCCAACTTACACAATACGAGACATGTGCTTCAAACTTAAAAAAAACAACAAATGTGTGATGTAACATTTAAGAGCGGACGAAAGACAAGAAGAGAAACGTTGCGGTTTTCAAACTCTGTCGCTAATTCATTTAATAGCGTTGAGGAGTGACGTGGCCTCGCTGTCAACAATTACATCAAGTTGAAACGCAATAGACAATCAAGGCAGCCATCTTGTTGGCAATAAAGGAGCCCTTCACGAACAAACGACTCCGCCAAGCCAACAAACAGAACACTTGTTCTGAACTAATTGCACTCTGTGAATGTCAATTTCTCTTGATGACTCGGTAGTTAGAGAAGACAAACATTTTGTGGTCATTGGCCCTTTCCATGCATCGGGTCATCTGATCTCTACGGCCGGATTTTTCTAGGACGTCGAGGTAATCAAAATTCATCATGGAACACAATTTTCTGCGAATAGAGCAAAGGAACCCAATTAGAATTGTAACAGCCTTTACAATACAGGCTTACCAGGACTTCACCAAGGTAGGTGAAAAATCACTTGAGGTTTTTTTTTTTCTTATTATTATTTTATTTTGTACGTGTTGTGTATGGTCAGAAATTGTGGGGAATTCTTAAAAATAAATACCCCCTCAAGCAGCTGCTTGCCACAGAGGTCTGACAGGAGCCTGTCAGTTTATATGCCATGGTAGAAGGTCTGAGAGGATGGCAGGACCTCAACAGAAAAACGACACAAACAGCCATGCCTTACCCGGGGCTCGAACCCAGGTCCTTTAGATCACTAGCCAAGCGCGCTAACCACTCGGCCAAGGGACGGCTTATTGAACTATAGAAAATAAAAATAAATACCCCCTCAAGCAGCTGCTGCCACACAGGTCTGACAGGAGCCTGTCAGTTTATATGCCATGGTAGAAGGTCTGAGAGGATGGCAGGACCTCAGCAGAAAAACGACACAAACAGCCATGCCTTACCCGGGGCTCGAACCCAGGTCCTTTAGATCACTAGCCAAGCGCGCTAACCACTCGGCCAAGGGACGGCTTATCGAACTATAGAAAATAAAAATAAATACCCCCTCAAGCAGCTGCTTGCCACAGAGGTCTGACAGGAGCCTGTCAGTTTATATGCCATAGTAGAAGGTCTGAGAGGATGGTAGGACCTCAGCAGAAAAACGACACAAACAGCCATGCCTTACCCGGGGCTCGAACCCAGGTCCTTTAGATCAGTAGCCAAGCGCGCTAAGTCACTGAAATGTGATGATAATGGAAACAGAAATCTATTCGTACAAAATTAAATGCATCTGAATATTTTTGTTTAATCGTAGCATTAGTCCCAATTCCGTGAAACCTTGGTTATAAAAAATTAAATAAAATAAATACCCCCTCAAGCAGCTGCTTGCCACAGAGGTCTAGTTGGTCGAAATAATATTGTTGTTTATAATTATAATTTATTTTAATAAATTAAAAATGTGTGCAGTGTCGAATTAAGCAATTCTGGAGCCAATTCAAACTTTTTCCCCTTCAAAATTTTTCCTATAAAATTTTTCTTAGGGTCAATTTAATCGAAACTGACACTTTAAGTAGTAAATATTTCAAATTAAATAAATATTAATAATAATAAAATATTTAATAAGTTGAATAAATACTGACTAGAGATACTGACTATACTACATCAGATTTTACGTAGGGCAGTGGATCTCAACCTTTTATGCTTTACGTACCCCTGGAAATGTGTATGTAAGTGGCATACTATTATACTATATCCTATTATTCTGTATCGATTCTATTCCGTGTTTGTTGGCGATACTAATACAGTTTTCTGCCATAACTAGAATTTCTATTTAGCTAATCGTCTGAAGTTTATACCCGTTAAGGATGTAATCCTTTTTCTGTTGCAGGTGTACGATGCTCCCTCAACAGGAATATTCAACGAAACTATTCCAGCACCTACGAAATTCCGGTTCTACTACAACAGGAGGGAACTGCCCATCGCCATGGACTATGGCACCCATCAGTACCGGATCAAGTGGCTGGTGAGTGAAAGATCGTTTCCCTTTCAGGCCAAACTATGCTGCAGCGGAGGCAATTCTTCACTCTATAATTCAGATACTTAAAAACAAAAAAACTAAATGTTGGGTTAAGTTGGGTTGTTTTTCATCTGAGCGGCACTTCTTTTGCACACCATGGGATAAATGGCCAGGTCACAAGGACCCGAAGGCTCAGAGAAGGTTGGGGGAGGAGACCCACTGGAATAGCTATTGGGAGACAGATGGTAGCCTCCCGTCAAGGCCATCCAGCACGTTCTTTAACATTGGATTGTTTTACCTCTGAGCGGCACTTCTTTTGCACACCATGGGATAAATGGCCAGGTCACAAGGACCCCGAAGGCTTAGAGAAGGTTGGGGGAGGAGACCCACTGGAACAGCTGTTGGGAGACAGATGGTAGCCTCCCGTCAAAGCCATCCAGCATGTTCTTTAACATTAGATTGTTTTACCTCTGAGCGGTACTTCTTTTGCACACCATGGGATAAATGGCCAGGTCCAAGGACCCCGAAGGCTCAGAGAAGGTTAGGGGAGGAGACCCACTGGAACAGCTGTTCTTTAACGTGCACAGTGTATGGCTCTCCCGCACACGGGGCCACGGCCTAACGTCCCATCCGGCGGACGGTGGCCTTTCCAAGCCCATCGGTGTCCCCTACTGACCGTGGGCAGGGCGGGGACACTAAATGTATTTATAATGATCTAATACATATATATCTATTGGGATAAACGCCATGGTATGTTTTTATCCACAAAATACTCCAAGTTATCATAATTCATTACGAACAAAAACGTTTAAAAATTCACTCTACGCCACTGAATTTGACACTTTTTCAAAACATTTATTGAAATCAATCCAT
This sequence comes from Ryuthela nishihirai, assembly GCA_038380435.1. NCBI lineage: Eukaryota > Metazoa > Arthropoda > Arachnida > Araneae > Heptathelidae > Ryuthela > Ryuthela nishihirai. The sequence continues at coordinate 46,697,328 of JAWZYU010000024.1, read as the reverse complement.
TGGCTGTGGCAATGGGGGAGATTGCGCAGATAGTTCTCACAGCTCATTGGTTGATTGACAGTTAATGGGTGGCTCACCGACCTATGATCTGTGGGAGCTGCCAAAGCTTCAACTGCGCAGTCTCAGTCTCCGAAGTTTCTTGGATGACACTTCACTGTTAAAAATAAAACGTTAATAGTAATATGCAAATAAAACACTAGTAGTAATGTGTAGTAGCATTAGTAGTAATAATGTATAATAATATTATTACTATAGTAATGTGTATTAGTGTTATTAGTAGTAGCAGTAGTGCTAAAGTAATTAATGCGTATACTATTATTATTAGTAATAAAATGATGTGTATTAGTAGTAGTAGTAGCGGCGAAAAATGTATTAGTTTTATGGTAGTAATAATGTGTTTTTTGATAGAGTAAAATATGTGTATTAGTTTTGGTAGTATTAGTAGTAATAAAGTAATATACACAGTCGTATCAGAATAATATGACCACCTACCATAGTATATGTTTGGTAGGTGGTCATATTATTCTGATACGACTGTGTATATTGGTTTTATTGGTAGAAGTTATGTGTATTAGTTTTATTAGCAGTTGTAACAATGTATACTAATATTATTAGTATTAGTAAAATAACGCGCAAATAAAACTTTAGTTAGAGTGATGTGTATTATTATTATTATTTGTAGTAGTAATAACGTTTAGTAGAAAAGCCATATCTAAGGATAGATGGATGGAAAAGCCAGATCTAAAGGTAGAATGATGGAAACGCCAGATCTAAGGGTAGAGGGATGGAAAAGCCAGATATAAGGGTAGAGGGATGGAAAAGTCAGATCTAAAGGTAGAATGATGGAAAAGCTAGATCTAAGGATAGAGGGATGGAAAAGCCAGATCTAAGGGTAGAGGGATGGAAAAGTCAGATCTAAAGGTAGAATGATGGAAACGCCAGATCTAAGGGTAGAAGGATGGAAAAGTCAGATATAAGGGTAGGGGGATGGACAAGCCAGATCTAAAGGTAGAGGGATGGAAAAGCCAGATCTAGATGTAGAATGATTGAAACACCATATATAAGGGTAGAGGGATGGAAAAGACAGATATAAGGGTAGAGTGATGGAAAAGCCAGATCTAAGGATAGAGTGATGGAAAAGCCAGATCTAAGGATAGAGTGATGGAAAAGCCAGATCTAAGGATAGAGTGATGGAAAAGTCAGATAGAATGGTAGAGGGATGGAAAAGCCAGATCTAAGGGTAGAGTGATGGAAAAGTCAGATAGAAGGGTAGAGTGATGGAAAAGCCAGATCTAAGGATAGAGTGATGGAAAAGTCAGATAGAAGGATAGAGTGATGGAAAAGCCAGATCTAAGGATAGAGTGATGGAAAAGCCAGATAGAAGGTTAGAGTGATGGAAAAGCCAGATCTAAAGGTAGAGATTGAATGGCTCTGAACCTTTCGTTCAGAGCCATTTAATTGGTTGGCTCTTTGGTCTGGCTTCCGCCTGGCTCCCAACAACCAACCAATGAATCTCCTTCCTCTAGCGTGCCAGGTTCATAATCTGCGGTTCCCGGGTTCGAGTCCCACCTGAGCCAGCGTTGAGATTTATCTCCGTAAAACCCCATCCTGCCCTCGGTCACTAAGGCACGCCGATGGGTTTGGAAAGGCCACCGTTCGTCGAACGGGACCTAAAACTGTTGCTCCGTGCGAAGAGTTGTTGCCTAGAAACTGTTGCTCTGCACGTTAAAGAATACGCTGGATGGCCTTGACTGGAGGCTGCCATCCGTCTCTTAATAGCTGTTCCAGTGGGTCCCATCGCCTCAACCTTCTCTGAGCCCTCAGGGTCTTATTGACCTGGCCATTTAGGCCATTATGTGCAAAAAAAGTGCCACTCAGACTCCTTCCAACTCAGACTCCACCCAACTCTTTACTCAACCTCTGAGCTCTTTATTTGCAAAAAAAAAAGGCGGTTCAGATAAAAACAACCGTTATGGGTCAGATCTCTTCTTATATCACCCTAAAGCCAATCACACTGATCTCCCCCAACTCACATTAATTGTTCGATTACTTTTATGATCCCTTCACCACCACCACCACCACTCTCAAGCAGCTGCTTGCCACAGATGTCTGATAGTTATGATCCCTTCACCACCACCACTCTCAAGCAGCTGCTTGCCATCAGAGGTCTGACAGGAGCCTGTCAGTTTATACGCCGTAGTAGGTCTGCGAGGATGGTAGGGACCTCAGCAGGAAAACGACACTAACGTCCATGCCTTATCCGGGGCTCGAACCCGGGTCATCTTAGATCAGTAGCCAAGTGCGCTAACCACTCGGCCACACCATCAGCTTAAATAAGTCTCCTACCAAGAACATCCAGCATGTTCTTTAACGTACAGTCGCTCAAAAAAAATATCCGAACACTATGGTTGATTACAGAATTCAGAAAAAAATATCTGGCAACGATTTTTTTTAGAAATTAGTGATCTGGCAACCTTCGTGTCACGTGATTACAGAATTCAGGAAAAATATCTGGAGCGTGTACAGCAACTGTACACGCTCCAGTTACCGTTCACAGCAAACTGGAGCGTGTGCAGTTACTGCACACGCTCCAGTTTGCTGTGAACGGTAACTGCACACGCTCAATATTTCCGTGAGTGAGCCCACACGATCTAGTATCAAAATAATATGACCACCTACAGTCGCTCAAAAAAGTATCCGAACACTATGGTTGATTACAGAATTCAGAAAAAATTTCTGGCAACGATTTTTTTGAGAAATCAGCGATCTGGCAACCTTCGTGTCACGTGACATGAAGGTTGCCAGATCACTAATTTCTAAAAAAAAAATCGTTGCCAGATATTTTTCTGAATTCTGTAATCAACCATAGCGTTCGGATACTTTTTTGAGCGACTGTACCAAAAAACTGTTTTTTTAGGGGGGGGGGGGGTGGAGAACTTGCTTATATTGAATGTCCTTCTTCTTCCCTCCCAGGCCGACATCAAGAAACTCAACTACCGCTACTACTTGCCCCTGTTCTTTGAAGGTCTCGCTGAGATCTCTCATCCGTTCGAATGCCTCGTCTTCCAGGGAATCAACGAGATGCTCGCGCTCTCAGGAAACGACACCCTGCGATGCTTACCAGACCTCGTCCGTCACATGAAAGGTGAGAAAGATTTTCGATATATCTTATATTTCCGCAGATAAGACGATAGTTGAATCATAAAAAAAAAGGCCCCCAAAATCCGGGTCGTCTTATAGGACAGATACAAAAAAAAATTAGATTGAAATTTATATAAATTGAAACCATTATTACTAGAACATATCGGGGGCGGGGGTGGCTCAGTCGGTAGCGCGCCAGGCTCGTAATCTGTAGTTCCCAGGTTCGAGTCCCAGCTGGGTCAGCGTTGAGATTTATCTCCGCAAGAATTCCCCCGCCCTGCCCACGGTCAGTAGGAGACATCGATGGGCTTGGAAAGGCCGCCGTCCGTCGGATGGGACGTTAAGCCGTGGCCCTGTGTGCGGAAGACCCTGTGAACGTTAAAGAACACGCTGGATGGCCTTGACGGGAGGCTACCATCTGTCTCCCAACAGCTGTTCCAGTGGGTCCCCTCCCCCAACCTTCTCTGAGCCTTCGGGGTCCATGTGACCTGGCCATTTAGCCCATGGTGTGCAAAAAAGTGCCGCTCAGAGGTAAAACAACCCAACCCAACTACAACATATCGAAAAATCTATCATATTATTTAAATACGTTATATGATAATTAAATACGTTACATTACATTGTAATAGTAAAACAATACTAAAACAAAATAAATATTAAAAGTTATGTTTATTGGGCTACTGAGAAAAAAACGGACAAACCGTAATTATTTACTAGTACAGAGTAGGGTATGTCCACAAAATAGAATAGCCCATACGATGCTTTTGTTAATAGTCAAGGTCATTACCCGAATGCCCGAATCAGTGCGAATGTTTGCGAATAGGACATAATTCCGTATACGCTATACACTATTATTATCCAGATGATGATCGCCGATCGAAACTAAATTCATAGGCCGTTGATGTTTGGGGTCGTCTTATAGGACAGATATATGCTAAAACTTTGACGAAAATTTATACCTCGTCTTATCTGAAGGTCGTCTTATCTGCGGAAATATGCGGTAATCGTCCTCTTACAATGACGATGGCCAACATCAATCGTAGACTAGCTCCTCAGTTATACAGTCGCTCAAAAAAGTATCCGAACAATATGGTCGATTACAGATTTCAGAAAAAATATCTGGCAACCCTTCGTGTCACGTGACACGAAAGGTTGCCAGCTACTAATTTCTAAAAAAAAATTCGTTGCCAGATATTTTTTCTGAAATCTGTAATCGACCATAGTGGGGGCGGGGGTGGCTCAGTCGGTTGCGCGCCAGGCTCGTGATCTGTAGTTCCCAGGTTCGAGTCCCAGCTGGGTCAGCGTTGAGATTTATCTCCGCAAAATTCCCCGCCCTGCCCACGGTCAGTAGGGGGACACCGACGGGCTTGGAAAGGCCGCCGTCCGCCATATGGGACGTTAAGCCGTGACTCCGTGTACGGGAGAGCCATACCCTGTGCATGTTAAAGAACACACTGGATGACCTTGACGGAAGGCTACCATCTGTCTCCCAACAGCTGTTCCAGTGGGTCCCCTCCCCCAACCTTCTCTTAGTCTTCGGGGTCATTGTGACCTGGCCATTTAGCCCATGATGTGCAAAAAAGTCGCTCAGTAAACCAAGACTCTCAGTAATAGGTTATTGGGTTGGGTTGTTTTACCTCTGAGCGGCACTTTTTTTGCAACCATGGGCTAAATAGCCAGGTCACATGGACCCCGAAGGCTCAGAGAAGGTTGGAGGAGAGGACCCACTGGAACAGCTGTTGGGAGGCAGATGGTTGCATCCCGTCAAGGCCATCCAACGTGTTCTTTAACGTGCACAGGGTACGGCTCTCCCGCACACTGAGCCACGGCTTTACGTCCCATCCGACGGACGGCAGCCTTTCCAAGCCCATCGGTGTCCCCTACTGACCGTGGGCAGGGAGTTTTGCGGAGATAAATCTCGACGCCGACCCAGCTGGAACTCGAACCTGGGAACTACAGATTGCGAGCCTGGGGCGCTACCGACCGAGCCACCCCCGACCCTAATAGGTAAGGAGATTCTCATTGAGTCCTACACTAGTAGGATCACACAGAAACTTTGGTGGCTCACTAGCAATCACACTAAAACACACACTAGTAGTGGCAAACCTTTCACTAGTAGGTTCCTGCATCGAATCCCCACTAGCAGTTCGAAACTGAAGGAAACAAAAAAATAAATACGTATTTTCTACAACAATTTAAATTTTTACTAGCTTAATTAAATGAACTTAATTTCATCAAAAATACGAAATTAGTTTTTTCTAAACTTTTAAAAACATAAAAGCCTCACAGTTTCGTTGAATGAGCATTTTTTATGTTATTCCTGCTGTAGGAGCCCTGGAGACACGTCACAAGAAGGTCATGCTGAATGTTTGCAAAGTGATGCAGAAGTTGGCACTGTCATCTCCACTGGTGGGAATAGCACTGGTCCGTCATTACAGCGATCTTCTGCACGTCCTGAGAATGTTCAAGGGAAAGAACCGTAAGTTTAGCTAGCTAGAACGTTAAATAGTTAATATTTCGAACTGGAGAATAATAGTATTTGCTCCAGCACAGAAGCACTTGAAGGATTTGTGCATCTCTAGAGTTGGGTTGCGTTGTTTTACCTCTGAGCGGCACTATTTTGCACACAATGGGTTAAATGGCCAGGTCACATGGCCCCGAAGGTTCAGAGAAGGTTGGGGGAGGGGATCCACTGGAACAGCTGTTGGGAGACAGATGGTAGCCTCCCGTCAAGGCCATCCAGCGTGTTCTTTAACATTGGATTGTTTTATCTCTGAGCGGCACTTTTTTGCACACAATGGGCTAAATGGCCAGGTCACAAGGACCCCGAAGGCTCAGAGAAGGTTGGGGGAGGGGACCCACTGGAATAGCTGTTGGGAGACAGATGGTAGCCTCCCGTCAAGGCCATCCAGCGTGTTCTTCAACGTGCACAGGTATGGCTATCCCGCACACGGGCCACGGCTTAACGTCCCATCCGACGGACGGGAGCATTTCCAAGCCCATCGGTGTTCCCTACTGACCGTGGGCAGGGTGGGGAATTTTGCGGAGATAAATCTCAACGCTGACCCAGCTGGGACTCGAACCTGGGAACTACAGATTATGAGCCTGGCGCGCTACCGACTGAGCCACCCCCGCCCCCATGCATCTCTAGTAAAAGAACGATTTATCGCCCTCCTTGCTTATTCGTTTGGGTTTTATCTCTGAGCGACAATGGGTTAAATGGCCAGGTCACAAGGACCCCGAGAGCTCAGAGAAGGTTGGAGGAAGAAGGGAACCCACTGGAGTGAGCTTTTAGTACACAGATGGTACACTCCCGTCAAAGCCATCCAGCGTGTTCTTTAGCATGTACCGGGTGTGGCTCTTCCGCATACGGGGCCACGGCTTAACTTTCCATTCGACGGACGGTGGCCTTTCCACACCCATCGGTGTCCCCTGCTGAGGGGGGCAAGGTGAGTTTTGCGGTGATAAATCTTAACACTGGCCGAGTGGAACTCGAACTTGGGAACTACAGGTCACGAGCCTGGTGTACTACCGACTGAGCCACCCCACGCTTAATAAAAGAAATTCCTAATTAAATGCATAAATTGAAAGATCGACGCAGAAGTGCAGATATTTTACATTAGTTACTTTTTTTTGGAGCAGAATAAAATAATTTAGAGCACAATTGCTGTTATTTGGGTTATTTTCAGACAAGTATATAATCGACAGCTGTCACTCCTAACAGCTTTGGGGAGGGGGTGACTCAGTTGGTAGCGCACCAGGCTCGTATTCTGCAGTTCCCAGGTTCGAGTCCCAACTGGGTCAGCGTTGAGATTTATCTCCGTAAAATTCCCCGCCCTGCCCACGGTCAGTAGGGGACACCGATGGGCTTGGACAAGACCGACGTCCGCCGGATGGGACGTTAAGTCGTGTCTCCGAGTGCGGTGGAGCCTTACCCTGTGCATGTTAAAGAACACACTGGATGACCGTAAGATTACGAGTCTGGCGCGTCTGGAAGTCTATCATCTGTCTCCCAACAGTTGTTCCAGTGGGTCCACTCCCCCAACCTTCTCTGAGCCTTTGGGGTCCTTGTGACCTGACCGTTTAGCCCGTGTTGTGCAAAAAAGTGCCGCTCAGAGGTAAAACAACCAACCCAACCCTAACAGCTTTGAATGAGATTTTTAATTCTCTACAACAATTTTTTTTTACATAAAAAAACTTAGTATCAAAATTAGGGAGCTTTGAATGGGGCTTTCTATAGGACGTGGAAGGGTGCTCCTACTTTTTATAATATAGTTTGTGTGTATATAATAACTGTCTCCGAGGAGATTATTTTGCTGTGGGTTTATTTTTTTAAGTGCAGAACGAAAATCTTTATTGTTGTTATTTCATTTTGTAGTTTGTTTATTTAAGTGTAGAATGTAGGTTCTTGTTTAACAATATGTGGAGACGGGGGTGGCTCAGTCTATAACGCGCCAGGCTCGTAATCTTACAGTTCCCAGGTTCGAGTCCCAGCTGGGTCAGTGTTCAGATTTATTTCTGCAAAACTCCCCGCCCTGTCCACGGTCATTAGGGGACACCGATGGGCTAGGAAAGGCCGCCGTCCGTCGGATGGAACATTAAGCCGCTGTCACGTGTGCGGGAGAGTCATATCCTGCGTGCACATTAAAGATCACGCTGGATGGCCTTGACGGGAGGCTACAATTTGTCTTCCAGTGGGTCCCCTCCCGCAACCTTTTCTGAGCCTTCGGGGTACTTGTGACCTGACCATTTAGCCCACGGTGTGCAAATAAGTGCCGCTCAGAGGTAAAACAACTCAACCCAACAATATGTGCTGGATAAAATAATTGTCTGCGATGAGATTGTTTGATTGTTGGTCTTTTTTAAAGGGGGGGAACAAAAGATCGTTGTTTCCGTGTTTCAAAGACGCGCTGCTAAACAGAGTTTGCCGTGCAAAAAAGAGGCAAAATGGCTGTCGAGGGCTGTACAGTACACATCTGCGAAAAATTATGTTATGTTTTCGTTTCAACTTAAATTTAATGATATGTAATTAAATGAAATTAATTTTGATTTCAACAATGGGTTCTGCGAAAGCAACAAAAAATTTAACAACTGGCTCACGCGAACTTCACGAAGCCCTCTGCAACACATCCCTCTGATTATTATCATACCTATGAATATTTGCATGCTGAAATCCATTTTAAAAACTCTTTTTGTTAAAAGTTTGGTAATAATACATCAAAATACAAAAGAATTCAGCTCTATTGAGTAATGGAATGAGTGACGCCATCTGTTGGCAAAATACTTTACTAAAATCTTCGGCTCGCGTCTTGGACAAGCTCACGTTGGACAAGTTGAGTCGGTTGCGGTTGTCATATGGTCACAATCAGTGGCGGTCCCAAGATGGGGCCAAGGTGACCATGACCCCTTCAAGAGATCCGGAAGTATTTCATTTTTCTCATTTGAACAGCCAATCAATTTCTTTTCTAAGAAGGCAAACCCCTGAAGCCTTCAGTATCCCATACGAGCGCAAATGTAAGGACATATAAAGGATTTTGCATTCCAGTAGTGACACTCTTCACTACAGAAGCCTTCGTATATCCCTAAATGGCTCCTTCCATGAATGATATTTATGGCCACCCCTGGTCACAATATTACTGTTAAGATCATAGAGGTTAAGATGGGTTCAGACCATTGAGTCACTGCTTTCAGCGCCACCAACACGTGATTTCGGGAAACTTCGCATCCATGACACTTTAGGGCAACTCGCTGATAGTCGTGTTTCATCTCCGTAGCATAACGCTTGTTTCTGTGACTAATTTTGCAAGTATTTAGGTTTGTAAAGTACTTTAAACGATGCGAAAAATGCCGAATTCATGCTGTGCAATTAATTGCACCAATAAGTACAGAAAAGATAATGGAATTACCTTTCATGGGTATGCAAACCCAATTTATAGTTACTAACATTATACATGTGAATGAATGCTCGCTCCATAGTAAATACACAGATTACTTGTGGTAAATATAAAATTCATCTGATAAAAATTATTACTGTCCCATCGCGCCAGCAATGGTTTTTTTATCTTATGAATAATTGTTCAAAGTTCGCTACTTTAAGAAAATATTCTTAGCACTTTGTTTCCATTTTTTTTTTGGATTTCCGTTGCGAAATTGAGAGCTGTGTAACAAATGGATACATCAAGAAATTAAATTGGACCGAAAGAAACACAAAAATTTGTTCTGTGCATTTTAAACAAGACTGTTTTAGATAAGATTAATAACATTAAAATGACATGGTAGATCTGCAGATAGTTTGAACTGGGAATTAAAAATGTAAAATTCATAATTTTTAGTATAGTTTGAACATTCAGTATGAAATGAAACAAATGAAAATGAAATAATGTTGGTTTAATCAATATCATATATAATGTTAATTTCTCCTTTGAGTACAGTCTTTAACCAATGTTATTTTAATTAACAAACGCAATATATATAAAGGTCCTCATAATCCTTGAGGCCACAGGATTGTGGGGTAAAACCCATGGTCCACAGAAATCTGTTTTGATAAATTTCAACTCAGAAACGCTTATATAAATGAGGGGTGAAGGTGACTCAGTCGGTAGCGTGCCAGGCTCGTAATCTGTAGTTCCCAGGTTCGAGTCCCAGCTTTGTCAGCGTTGAGATTTATCTCTGCAAAAAATCCCCGCCCTGCCACGGTCAGTAGGGGACACCGATGGGCTTGGAAATACCGCCGTCCGTCGGATGGGGCGTTAAGCCGTGGTCCCGTGTGAAGGAGAGCCATACCATGTACACGTTAAAGAACACGCTGGATGGCCTTGACGAGAGGCTACCATCTGTCTCCCAACAGCTGTTCCAGTGGGTCCCCTCCCCCAACCTTCTCTGAGCCTTCGGGGTCCTTGTGACCTGGCCATTTAGCCCATGGTGTGCAAAAAAGTGAGGTAAAACAACCCAACTTATATAAATGACCATTACATTTGCTAAAAGAATTCATAAATAGAGTGTTATCATTCATTTAAATAGTAAAATAAAAATAATTTTTCGGGTTAATCAAGTTCAGTGACAGACAAAGTTTGTCTCTCCATATTCAATGTGGCCATCTCCCCCACCCCCTGGTCACTAAATCTTTATATAGAATGCAATTTTAATTAACAGAAGCAATAAGTCTAAATGGAAGAAACGGGTTAAGAAACGTTTTTAACCCTTTGAGGCTTCAGGATTTTGGAATAACAAAACCCATGGTACACAGATATCTAGTTAGAAAAATTTTAACCCAAATACTTTTATATTCTGGTGTGATAACGGGAGAAATATTTCGTAAAACAATACAGGCATTTAAAAACAACGACAATAAAATAAACTTTTTTTTGGATGAATTGGCTCAATGATATGAATCTTTTTGTTGCGATCTTATGCAACCACGGCAATTCCCGGTTCCGCTTGTACAGCACTACCTGGTTATGAAAAGCCGTGCTTATCTAGAGCCGGGGGCAAGGAATACGCCCTATAGGCGCACCTCAACCCCAGCCTCACATGGCAGCAGTCCTATAGAAGGAAAGCTGACTACCAGAAGAAACCTTACTTTAATCTATTCCCCGGTTTGCAAATGTGCAAGGATATACAGAACCAAGCTCGATTGGCACCCGGGGTGGAGACTCTTAGTAAGACCCAGACTTTTGTGAGAAGCTCTGGCTTACTAGGAATCAATCCGTTCTGCTGAGCCCTCGAACAGCTCCACTGAGCTCCTGATAGGTGAGGTCTCCGACGCCGTCACCATCCGACCGGCAATCAAGCCGGCCAGCAGCATCTTCAACCTCGGTTGGCCTCGGCAATGCTCCAGCCGGGGACCACCCCAACCGGCAAAAGCCTTCGGCAATGCTCCAGCTGGTGCCCACTGCAGCTGGCAAAGCCTTTGGCCCTGCTCCAGCTGGGGATCATCCCGACCGGCAAAGCCTCAACCGGGTTGCTGGGCCCTAGGCCCCCCCACCACGACAAGGTGGTCCCCTATCGGGGGGGTCTCAATGATATGAATCGCTTTGTTGCGATCTTATGCAACCACGGCAATTCCCGGTTCCGCTTGTACAGCACTACCTGGTTATGAAAAGCCATGACCATCTAGAGCCGGGGGCAAGGAATACGCCCTATAGGCGCACCTCAACCCCGGCCTCACATGGCAGCAGTCCTATAGAAGGAAAGCTGACCACCGGAAGAAACCTTACTTTAATCTATTCCCCGGTTTGCAAATGTGCAAGGATATAAAGATCCAAGCTCGATCGGCACCCGGGGTGGAGACTCTTAGTAAGACCCAGACTTTTTTGACAGCTCGTGCCTTTCGGCAGAGCCGTCGAACAGACCACACAGGTCTCCTGAGAGGTGAGGTCTCCAACGCCGTCACCACCCGACCGGCAATCAAGCCGGCCAGCAGCGTCTTCAACCTCGGGTGGCTTCAGCAATGCTCCAGCCGGGGACCACCCCAACCGGCAAAACCTTGGAATGCTCCAGCTGGTGGACCATACAGCCGGCAAATCCTCTGGCCTGCTCCAGCTAGGGATCATCCCGACCGGCAATGCCTCCTCAACCGGGTTGCTGGGCCCTAGGCCCCCCCACCACGACAAGGTGGTCCCCTATGCATAGTTCAACTTAACCCTCCCTCCGCAAAATTCCCCGCCCTGCCCACGGTCAGTAGAGGACACTGATGGGGTTGGAAAGACCGCCGTCCGTTGGATGGTACATTAAACCGTGGCCCCGTGTGCGGGAGAGCCATACCCTGTGCACGTTAAAGAGCACGCTAGATGGCCTTGACGGGAGGCTACCATCTGTCTCCCAACAGCTGATCCAGTGGGTCCCCTCCCCGAACCTTCTCTGAGCCTTCGGGGTCCATGTGACCTGGCCATTTAGCCCATGGTGTGCAAAAAAGTGCCGCACAGAGGTAAAACAACCCAACGTTAAAGAACACGCTGGATGGCCTTGACGGGAGGCTACCATCTGTCTCCCAACAGCTATTCCAGTTGGTTCCCTCTCCCAACCTTCTCTGAGACTTCGGGGTCCATGTGACCTGGCCATTTAGCCCATGGTGTGCAAAAAAGTGCCGCTCAGAGGTAAAACAACCCAACCCAACCCAACTTAACCTTCCCCCTTTTTTTTGTTACAGAATCTTTAAATAGAATATAAATAAAAATGTTCGTAGTGGCAAAAATTTTCAAGTAGTGAAAGCTAAGGGACGTTATTTTATATTTTCATTGTCAGGTAAGTATTATGAAAGAATTAAACATGAATTTGTCAGTGGTAGAATCATCCTGGGGTGGGGGGGAGGTAAGGAGAATAGAGTACTAAATGACTCATTTTCTTTTCCAGGTGATCTAAAAATTTCAGGTATTAATTTATATTAATTTCCAGGTATTTACTTTTTTCCCCCGCTCTCATTCCAGACGTTAAAATTCTCCGGTGGGTAGTTTTAGACTGAATTTATTTACAGCCCATTCTCAAATATGCTATTTAGGCTTTCAAAATTTGAATGTATAGTAAATACCATGCTAAAATTGTGGCTTCTCGGTAGGATTTTTATCAAATATCTATATCTATTTTGACACATATATCATTGTTTTTCACAATGTAAATGAGTAATAAATATATTTAAAGTAATCGTTTAAAACCACTCGAATACGATATTGCCAAGGTAGCAGCTTCTACCAACGCTAGATGGCGCTGGTGTTTTGCCCTAAGTGAACATGGCCGACGAAGCGTTCAAATTGTCTCGCAATGGCCGCCATATAAGCAGTCTATGTATTCTAGATCGTTGGCTAAGACAGTAGAAAAAGATTGAAGCTGTTGCCAGGTACGAACTCCTGTTATTCAATTTCACATATATAAAATTTTAAAATATTCATTGCTTCCAAAATTCAGAATTAAATTTTGAAGACCTATAACACAGAAATAAAATCTCCTTTCTATATTACAGGTCTTTAAAATATTAAATAAAATAATTGATATATATAATAAAATAAATGGTGTAATAAAAAATAAAGTTGTTGGGTTGTTTTACCTCTGAGCGAAACTTTTTTTGCACACAATGGGCTAAATGGCCAGGTCACATGGACTCCGAAGACTCAGAGAAGTTTGGGGGAGGGAACCTACTGGAACAGCTGTTGGGAGACAGATGGTAGCCTCCCGTCAAGACCATCCAGTGTGTTCTTTAACATGCACAGGGTGTGGCTCTCCGTCACACGGGGCCACGGATTAACTACCAAGGCTTAAAGTCCAAGCCCATCAGTGTCCCCTACTGACCGTGGGCAGGGCAGGGAATTTTGGGGAGATAAATCTCAACGCTGACCCAGTTGGGACTCGAACCTGGGAATTACAGATTACAAGCCTCGCACGCTACCGACTGAGCCTCCCCCGCCCCATTAAAAAAAATAAAATAAAAAATGAAAAAAATATATAATGAAGTAAAAACATAAACATAAAGTCAGAAAAGTGGATAAAACATATCTTTAGAATGTGACATTAAATTCAATTCCAAAAGATTTATTTTCCAAACTGAACACAAAATTTACTTCACTAGTCGACAATTATGTTGTTTGGGTTGTTTTTCCTCTGAGCGGCACTTTTTTGCACACCATGGGCTAAATGGCCAGATCATATGGACCCCAAAGGCTCAGAGAAAGTTGGGGGAGGGGACCCACTGGAACAGCTGTTAGGAGACAGATGGTAGCCTCCCGTTAAGGCCATCTATCATGTTCTTCAACGTGCACAGGGTATGGCTCTCCCGCACACGGGGCCACGGCTTAACGTCCCATCCGACGGACGGCGGCCTTTCCAAGCCCATCGGTTCCCCTACTGACCGTGAGTAAGGCGGGGAATTTTGCGGAGATAAGTTTCAACGCTGACCCAGCTGGGACTCGAACCTGGGAACTACAGATTACGAGCCTGGCGCGCTACCGACTGAGCCACCCCCGCCCCACCCCACTAGTAGACAATAGAAATGTTAATGTTATCATTGTTACCAGTTACATTCTTAATATAGTAGGTCTCAGAGTACGTGGTGGGAAACTGCGTGATGAAAGAGGATGGCCATGGTGCTTTCCGAGTGATCCTTAAACTCCTTTTCGTCGAAGGATCGTACTCCCGCCCCTTGCAAATTGGCTGTTTAAGAAGTTGAACGACTTCACTGAACTCATAAAGTTTCATGACACTTTCTTGATCTCTTATTCCTTTTCTAATTCGTCCTCCTTGGCACTCTCGACAAGCACTTACAAGTCTCCTGTTAATTCATCACAATTCAGAGATTTTCTAGATCATCCTCCGACATGTCATCGAATCCCTCGCTACCCACGTGACGAGTTGGGTTGGGTTGTTTTACCTCTGAGCGGCACTTTTTTACACACAATGGGCTAAATGGCCAGATTACAAGGACCCCGAAGGCTCAGCGAAGGTTGGGAGAGGAGACCCACTGGAACAACTCTTGGGAGCAGATGGTAGCCTCCCGCCAAAGCCATCCAGTGTGTTCTTTAACGTGCAAGGGTATGGTACACGGGGCTACGGCTTAACGTCCCATTCTACGGATGGCAACCTTTTCAAACCCATCGGTGTCCCCTACTGACCATGGACAGGGCGGGGAGTTTTGCAGAGATAAATCTCAATGCTGACCCAGCTGGGACTCGAACCTGGGAAGTGCAGATTACGAGCCTGACGCGCTACCGACTGACCCCCCCCCCCCCCCGCCTCCCACGTGACGAACAACACAATCTTCTTGGAGGTTAATCGTGTACTCTGAGTTCAGGTACTTTGCGACTCGACTGGTACTACGCAGTGTAAAATAGTCAGAAAAATCACCAAACACTATCAGAAAAGACCAAAAAAACATTTAAAATAGTCACAAAAATCACCAAATACTATCAGAAAAGACAAAAAAACTCATTTAAAATAGTCACTAATTTTGCCCTCTTTCATTTTCTGAGGTTTCCCTAGCGCAATGTATTGCATGGCATTACCTAATTTTTCTCATATTTTCACTGGCATATATTGGGTTTGTGACCAGTATCTCTGGATTACGTCTAAAGCTGAAAATCGTCGTTCTTAGATGGCAGCGGATTAATCGATGTTTCATTATCATCAACTCTTTCGTTATCGTGGTTGTTTAATGGTTGTGTTCACAACCTTATTTTTAAGAACATTACGTTTTAAATAACTTTTTAAAATAATTCATGCATAAATATAACGATATTATGATTACACTGATTTATTTTCTAATTACGAATTAACAAGTGTTTCGAATTGTTCAGGTACTTTTTGCATTAAATTTGTTTAGCGGATCTGAAAATTAACAAAAAAAATCGAATTATACGGAAATTTCGAATTAGAGTTTCGAATTATTCATGTTTCACAGTATCTCACCTAAAAATAAAAAATAAAATCAATTTAGGAAAAATAACCCTTGGTTTCAATAAATACTTGTGTGGAAAAAATATTATTTCTGACAGTGTGGAATTCGAACACACGATTCTCCAGATACATGACAGAATGCTCTAACCATTAAAACAACCATCAGACGGTAATCTGTTTCCACAAAGTGACCTTTATATCTTTCGATGAATAGGATGGACCTTGCGCCATCTACAGTCAGAAAAAGTAACTTATTTTCCCAATTGTTGCTAATGAATTGAATGCTAAAAGGAAGTTACTCACGTTTCAGCATTAATAATGAAAAAACTCAATCCATCTTAAATAAACAGATCACCTGTACATATAGAATTCAATAAATACTTGTGTGGAAAGAATTACTGCTCTTCAAGTGCATTTCAGAGTGTTCTAACCACTAAACCAACCATCAGACCATAAAACGACATAATTAATCTACTCACAATACATTAGCTCTACAAAATTTGTTTCTGTTTCCGTTTCAGTTAACATCGAAGACCACATTGAGTACGGACAGAGGAAAATGCAGAATCTTGGAGACGTCATTCAGCAGACCCTTGAGACGCTGGAAAGGACAGGAGGCGACAGCGCTTACCTTGAAATCAAATACATGGTGCCAACTTACGTTTCCAGTTGGCATAACTGAACCATTCATTGATGATGCAAGAATGTTCAAGCTCTACAGTCACGGATTTCAGATATTTGTAATCATCTCGAATAAACGCTTAGACAGAGACATTTTGAGTCTTCACTATTTGTGTGTTGATTACTAGACTGAGCCTTAAAGTTAAATAGGACTGTGAGAATATCGAGAGTGACTGTGAGACTGTGAGAATATCGAGAGTTTCTAGCCCATAACAAAATATTTGGCCTTTTCGAAACCGAATTATTCAAGAGTGGGTTGGGTTATTTTACCTCTGAGCAGCAATTTTCTGGCACATAATGGGCTAAACAGCCAGGTCATAACGACTTCAAGAGTTCACAGAGGGCTACGGAACGGAATCCACTGGACACCTGTTGGGTTACGTTGTTTTACCTCTGAGCGACACTTTTTTGCACACCATGGGCTAAATGGCCAGGTCACATGAACCCCGAAGGCTCAGAGAAGATTGGGGGAGGGGACCCACTGGAACAACTGTTGGGAGACAGATGGTAGCCTCCCGTCAAGGCCATTCAGCGTGTTCTTTAGCGTGCACAGAGTATGGCTCTCCCGCACACGGGCCACAGCTTAATGTCCCATCCGACGGACGGCGGCCTTTCCAAGCCCATCGGTGTCCCCCTACTGACCGTGAGCAGGGCGGGGAATTTTGCGGAGATAAATCTCAACGCTGACCCAACTGGGACTCGAACCTGGGAACTGCAGATTACGAGCCTGGCGCGCTACCGACTGAGCCACCCCCACCCCTAAACACCTGTTAGTAGGCAAATGGTAGTCTCCAGTCAATCCCATCCAGGGTGTTCTTTAACTTGCAGAGAGATAGCCCTTTGCATACGGGACCACTGCTTTATGTTCCATCTGACAGACGGCGACCTTGAAAAGCTCATTTTAGTGACGAGAATAAAGTAATTTTACGACGTAGCAGCTTCCCTTTATTTCTTTTCGCTTTCTCAGTGACGAGAAGGCGAGGATTAGGAAAGATTTCTAATAATGTAATGCATCTGTGGCCAAGTTATAGTGACTATAAGTAATAGTGTGGCAATCGTCAATAGCCTAGCCATTAAAAAGTAGTCCAAATAATGGTCCCCTACCGAAAGGGGGACTAGAGTCGCATCATAACTTCGTACATGCGCAGTGAAAAGATATTGGTAGATTACCGTTTTACGCCAAATTACTCCGCCACAAGCAGCTCTAGATAGGAAAAAAGTAGTTCTACCTAAAAAATAATATCGCGAAACATTATGGGCATGAAAAAACATGATACTCTATAAGCAGCTAAAATGTTTCATTAGTTTCCTCCAGAAATGTAAATATTAAGAATTAGCTTACATAATAAAAAAATGTTTAATTTGGGTGGCATCCTCACAAATCCCATTTGTACATCCATTTTAATTTGGTAAGTATAAAGTGAATAAACCTTTAATTTGTTTGATTTATTTAGCATAATTAATCGTTTATAGAAGTTTCAGGGAAGTTGTAAATTTCAGTGTTGCTATGTTTAACGTTATGAAAAGGAGAGAATTATATAGTTTGTATTTGCTCGTATTTAACCTCACGTGACATTTAATACAATTTCAAGCACAACTTGTTGAATACTGTCGCCGTAAGAAATTCAGCTCGCCGTGGCTAAAATATAAAGTGGCAAGGCATGATCGCGTCCGTTGTACTTTTAACGTAGTAAGGTGTGCTTTGCATGCGGCATCTTGAAGCATAGGAACCGCTAGCCTCACGATTGCAACGAACAGTTCTAAAAATATTTTTCTCTGTATAACAACTTTCTTTTGCACAGTGCAGTTAAGACGAGAATTTTTAAGAGTAATATTTAGAATTTTAGATTCTACTCAAATATCAATAAATTACTGAGGTCTTGTTTTTACGTTTAAGAACATTCAAGTCTAATATGCATTGTGGGTACGATAAAGCTATTTTTAGTTCCTGTCAACTCCATGACCTATGTTCCAGTACTTAACGGTAATAAAATGCTGTGGCATTCAGCACGGATGGTAACAGCGTTTAACAATCCTTCATCCTTTCCTGGACCACTTTATAAAAGGGGCCTCAGCCCCTTTATAATCTGGTCCAATCGCAAAATTCAATTTTGGGCACTGTAAGCAACGACTGGTAGGACCAGGACCGTAAAGTGCTGGTTATCCCACATTTCGGCGACTAGGCTTAATGGCTCGCAGGCGGCCTAGATTCGTTGAAATATTAAAAAAAGAAACAAAAGGAAGCTGCTACGTCGTAAAAAGTGTTAGAGAGTGGTGGGGAGTAGTTAAAATATCTACCATGATGGAGGGTGAAATGTATAATGTTTTTTGTAGGACATGCTGTGAGTTGGTGTCAATAAGGTAGATTTTAGCGCTTGTGTTGTGTTACACAACATAGCGTAACTATCTAGGAAATGGGATGGACTGTAGTTAAAGGTATGGGATTGAGATAGTTATAAATTTTTAATGGTGTGGGGGAGGAGGGGTCTGGGTTTTGAATAGGGGTGGAAATTTGTGCCCTGGGGGGAGCTAAGTTAGAACTTTTATATTCTTTAAATCCTCTTGCATTGGAGGGAGTTAACTGTAGAAATGGAATTTTTAGGGGTGAGGAGGAGAGGGGCCTTTAATTAACTGCCCTTAAAAATTTAAAATGTGCCATTAATTTAATGGGGATGTGAATTGAGGTATATGGGGGTAAGAAGATGGTTGTTAGCCAGTTAGATTAACAATAATAATGAAGTGGAATGCAGTGAAGTAGATTCGAAGGGGTCCAGTGCAAACTGTATTCCTTGTGAATTAAAGGATATTTGATACCATAATATTTTTTTCCTTATAGTGAGGAATAAGGGGGTTATAGGGGTCTGTTTGTCACCAATTGGTGTATTCAGAGTGTTAAAGTGGGGGTTGTGGGTTGACAGGGGGTGATAAAAATTTGAATTAATCGATAAGTTAGAGCATTTTAATATAGAATAATCATGATACTAATAATTTGCAATATTAAAATGATCTAACTTATCGGTTAATTCAAATTTTTATTACTTGAAGTATATTTTATAATTTGAAGATGTGACAAATAACATACGTACTAATATGTGACGTTTGGATTCGCCAATTGTAATAGAAGTCCTGGCGTAGATATCCTTGTAAATTGCAAAAGCAATTTAAAATGTTATAATTGGCTAAACAAGAAAGAATAATCATGATACTAATAACTTGCATTCTTGTTCAGACAATTACAACGTTTTAAATTGCTTTTGCAATTTACAAGGATATCTACACCATAAAACTTCTATTACAATTGGCGAGTTCAAACGTCACATGTTAGGACATATGTTAAATCACGTGTTATTCGAAGAGTTTACCAAAGAGCCAATCAAAACGATCACATCAGCGCTCTGATACATAAAGAGGAATGCGGTTTATTTTGATCGAACGGCCATCAGTTTTCTTCGTTTTAATAAAATATACTTGCTCAAGCGTTCTCTAAGTTTTGCTAGTTCAGTTAAAATACTTAGGAATAATGTGCATTTGAATGGAAAATCATTGCATAAATGCTTCTATGTTTAAAAGTCATTGAAATGCGAAACGTCCATAGAAGGTAACGTTAACAAGGCAAGAACATCATTCCCAGCGCCCTCTACTGGTATGGGACACTTTTTCTGCCAGATTTTTATAGGCGAATGTCACACTATACTTATAGACACTATAGTCAAGTTAAACTCATACTTTTTCCCAGCTTACAAACAATTAATTTTAGAAACATAATACTATAAAAAGTACGTTGTCTTTCAATATTCCCTGTAATATATTAGAGAGTATACAAGGAAGAAAGTATATTATTTTGAAAAAGACATTATTTGTGAAACGTCTGAGTACCGTGGAATTCTGTGCCATTCAGCATGTTCCTAACATGAAGAATTGGTGTCGCCCATAAATTTCATATCACCTGGAAAGGACTGGATCTTTTATCTCTGAGCGGCACTTTTCTGCACACTATAAGCTAAATGATCAAACACAAGGACCCCAAAGTGCTGAAGAAGGTTACAGAAGGGAAACCACTGGAAACTCTTAGGAGACAGATGGTAAGCCTCCCGTCAAGGTCTCCAGTGTGGGGCCACCTTGTCCTTACCTGAACGGGAGGCTACCAACTGATTTCTTAAAATCAAACTAATTTCTTTCTAATTTCGCGTAATGATGTCTTAAAGTTTGTTAGATCAAGAGCACGAGCGCTGTAGATGTCGCCCTTGAAGTCGTTCTAATAAAGCACGAGCGGGAATGCTAGATTCTTTGTTGAAATCGAAGCTCCAAAAATTAAGAATTCGTATCGGAAAACGCATTAAGTTAAGCTGATTTGAAAAATATGTAAAAGTTAATAAATGTAATTTGTTAATTAATAAAAATTTTAATACGTTTAGAAATAAATAATGTCTTTTTTTATAATAATAAAATAATAATATATATATATTTATATTAATATAAATAATAACAATAAATTATTCATAGTGCCTATGCATTTTTTGGGCAACTCAGACCATATTTCATTTCCTTTTTCTATAAAGGTGCATATGCCTGGCACACTGTATCCAAGAGACTCTGAGCAGGGATGGCTCACTTGGTAGTGTGCCAGGCTCATAATCTGCAGTTCCCAGGTTCGAGTCTCAGCTGGGTCAGCATTGAGGTTTATCTCTGCAAAACTCCCCACCCTGCTCACAATCAGTAGGGGACATCGACGGGCTTGTGAAAGGCTGCCCTCCCAAAGGTAGGACTTTAAGCTGTGGTCCCATATGTGGGAGAGCCGTACCCTGTGCACGTTAAAAAACACGCTGAATGGCATTGTCAGGAGGCTACCATCTGTCTCCCAACAGCTGCTCCAGTGGGTCCCCAAATTTCTCTGAGCCTTTGGAGTCCTTTTAATCTGTCAATTTAGCCCATTGTGTGCAAAAAAGTGCGAACCAACCCGAGGGACTCTGGTGGGTACGAAATTATCTGAAAAGTTCGATTATCTAAGCTAGGCAATTTCGTTATTTTGTTTCAGAAACTTCTGATATGGTGAGGGTCATATGGTACCTCAAAATATGTTCATGTCTTTACTTCCACAGAAGAGAGGGAGAAAAATTAAAGCGGAGGGAATTGATCGTAATGTTTTTTGTGCCAAATGAAAGCTTGCACCATGGAGAGTGACATCTACTCTATAATCTAAAGAGTTTCAGACCCGAGCAAGGCAGGTTAAATCTACTAGTAGTTTAAAGATTTAGGAAAATTTGCCTTTTGCAGAAAACGAAACGAGATGATTATGAAGAAGAGATATACGAAATTCAGCGTACAGTGCAATATCTAAAGCAATGGCCATTAATAACATAGTGCCAATCGATGTTTCTCCTCAAAATTTGCGTATTTGACATTTAGCTAAACCAGTTACGTTTTCTTCAAGGATCGCTTGAATTCTGGAGTTCCAACTTATTAAAGTGGAGTTAAAAATTTGAGCTTGGGAATATTTAAATCATTCCTTCAATATTTTTAAAACTGAAATATATTTGAAATAGAATAATTCACTGTGTTTGACAAACGATATAGAGTCATTTGTATATTTCCCCCCATTAACTTCCCGCACAACCAGAACATCCGCATTGTATCCAGAAGACACCAAAAATGACAAAAGTATATCCATTAGACATCATAGATATTTTCTGGATGCTTTCTGGATATAAGTAGTTTCCTCAAATTGCTTATATATAGCTTTGATGAAACCAGGGACATACTGCCAGATGAGAGACAACCAGCGGTTCGCTCTACTCAAAAAATCTGATTGACATAGGTGTAATGTAAGACAATTTTGACTGCAGCGCCTAGGGCTGCAGATACACGTGCTGTGCTGCAGAGAAGCTGCTATTCGTGATTACAGGTTCTGAGGTACTTGCATATTTGTTTCCTTGAGAACTTTAAATTCGGTGGCTATTGTTTTTAGTGTCGTAACGCTTATAAGTTTCTTTTAATATGTATCAAAACTATTTGGGAATGTTTTCACATCAAAAATTTTTTTTCCTTTCATTTTTTTCTCTCCTTTAGCACTTTTACATATGTTCTTGAAAGGAAATATTAGTAAATCTTGATTGATAAAATTTTTAATAATATATATATGGTTTTCAAATGTACTGCTTTCCTTACTAACCCCTCCAGCTCTCTCACACTTTTTTGCTGTGTTCAACAAATACATCAGAAAAAAGTTTTTTTGACATGATGATTATATAATTTCATATATTCATATGAACTTAGGTCAGAGCATGAAAAGTTGGCTACAACAGAATATGACAATGGGTATAGATTTTATTTGCAACGTTTGCAAAATATTAAATCTCTTTCAAATTTTGCAATTATAAAGAAATGATACGATGGTAAAATCATGCAATTTTCATGTGAATTACTAATATGCTGAAAATATAATCAATATTCCTCGCTGCTTTGCGATTATGGTGAGGATGACCAACAGGAAGACTCCTTGGAATCAGAGCATGCCGGCACTTACTATGTCGCACGGCAAGCACTCTTCCGTGGCTGGAACAAACTAAGGTACGCGGTATGAACAGGACCGAAGTCCGCAACAAGCGTAGCGTTATGATAACGAAAGTTTACTTAATCGCTAATTGAGAAGAAACTGATAATCAATCTGTAAGCTTCAGTCACTTCATATTAATGCTAGATGTGCTTCAGGAATTAACCCTACAATTATAGAGGGAATAGTAACAAGTACTGTTTGACATGTTACAAGTGTTACACGTACCTGCGTTAACTTCCAACATGACGGCACGGTTTAAGATAAACCAGGTGCATCTGGTAAGGAAGATTGCATTTGGAAAACTATATCTATATTGTTACAAATCAGGCTTCTACTAATATTTTTTTGGAGTAGCAAATACATCAAATAAAATTGCTGAAGGAGAAAAAGAAACATTCAATGTACCTAAAACTTGCCTGGAATTCGGGATAATATCCGCTGTTGTTCAGAAGCAACGTACGGAAAAATCACATATCGCGCATGCGCAGATATCATAGACTACCAATAACAATTGGTAGTCTATGATATATATATACTGCCAATAGACTACCAATAACAGCTGCAATAGACTACCAATAATATAAATAATAACAACTGCAATAGACTACCAATAATAATATCAATCATAGACTACCAATAACCGGTTTGCTGTATTGTCCCTGTAAGCACATTTTACAACAGAGCGTATATCTGGAGCTGAGTGGTGGTAGTAACGACTCAACTCCGGATACAAGAAGCCTTTCATTCTCCTTACCTATTCTTTGCCTGCGAGCCTCTAAGCAAGATTTAAGAGTAGGCTTCCATCCCATATAAGAGGGAATAAAAATCTAGAACTGAGATTATCAAGGGTCAAGGTCATTATTAACAGTGGACAATACAGCATTAACAGTGGACATCTCCAGCATCACTGGCAATTGCGCCAGTGATGCTGGAAAATGTAATCTGACCTTGCAATCCAGATATTACCACAAATGTTCAATATATTGAGGTCTGGAGATTGAGATGGCTAGGGAAGCTGCTGTACCTCATCCTCATGCTCTGCAAACCATAACTTGACAAATTTTACACAATGCACGGTGCATTATCCACTTGAAACCAGGGATGTTGATAGGGAACAATGCCTGCAACATTGGGTGCAGGTGGTCCCCAAAAATGAATTCGTACGTTGTGGATGTAACACGACTCTACAGAATATCTAATGGCCCTAATGCCATGATATGGCACTCCACAGTATCAGGGATCCACCCCCATGCTTCACAGTGGGAACTAAACAGTCGGGGTAGTACGCTTCTGCAGGTTTTCAATAGACGTACACTCTACCAGTGGTGAAAACAATGTGTAGCACGATTCATCAGACCAGACGACACGTGTCCAGTCTTTAGCACCCGTTTTTATGTGCTTTGCACCACCTTACACGTTTTGTTGCATTGATGTTGGTAATCAGAGGTTTATAGATTGCAGCACGGCCATAAATACCGATACGATGAAGTTCCCGGTGAACTGTTATGATGGAAACGGGATCATTCCGACTGCTGTTCAACTCTGCTGCTATTTGCAGTGCCGTGGTCTTGTGGTTCCATTGTACAATTCGTGTCAACGTTCGCTTATCCCTATCTGACAACTTCGTATGACGTCCAGAATTTGAACATTTGGAGGCAATGACCTATCCTTTTTGATAGGTAGTCATATAATCTTTGACACAGTTCCTTTTGCTACACCTATTTCCACCGTTCTGGTTAGTGAAGCTCCTGCAAGAGGCGCACCAATGATCATTCATTTTTGGAGGTCACTGAGATCAGACATTATCGACAATTACACTACATTTTGATAAACCCCTGTAACTTTTCAAAAGTCTAGTCAATATTAGTTGAGTAGACTCAATATCGCAAAATATATTGCAAACTTTTTCAGCTTGATACAATCATACATATTGTTTTCGTTTATGGAATCTGTGAACACAATAAACATTTCTCCCGCCATTCCCGCATACGAAACTGCAACCGTAGAATCAGCTGTCAAAAGAAAATGGCAGTGGACGTAGAGAGATTTGATGGTGCTTTGTTTTGGATGGTGACATCTTGTGGTATTCTTGGATCATTTATTCCAGTCCTGGTAAAAATGGTTAGTTATCAAATTTATATCATTTTAAGAATGTGTGTGGCAGTAACTAAATTTTACCGTATTTAAATTTGTCTCATTGCCGTCGACAGTACATGTTATATCAGAACTGCGCAAAAACTCATTTTTGAAATTCAGTAGTAAAGTATCACAGGAGATGCCCTAATTTTGAAATATTGACTAACAATTTAATGATTAAACAAAATTGAAAAGCTTTGGAAAAAAATGTTTATTTTTTTTTCTTATTTTCTTCAACTTTGCAGTCATACAGAGTCGGCTAATAAAATACAAACGTTGTCAGAACTAAGGCCACCTGTAGTATTAAAAAACTGCTGCAAAAAAGGGAAATCCGAAAACACTACATTCAGAAAAATAGTGAGACACAAGGGTTCATCAAAATTGCATGATTTTACTACGTCCGTTTTTTATGTTTTCCAAAAGGATGTACTCTCGCCATTATCTTAAACATAGTTGTGTAGTAGGAAAATGCACAAATCAACCTTCCTACCTACTCCCTACCAACATGTACTGAACAGCAATAAAAAGGTACATCCATTGTGTTTTCAGGACAATCTGAGACATGGATGATTCATGGGAGAGAAAAATAGAAAATTTTCTACTCTGAAGTGACTGGGGTAAATAAAATAAAACTGCAAATGGTTAGCAAGCATCATGGGAACAGTGATTCGGGTTCAAATTCTAGATAAGGCGCAAATGTTTTCTGACTATGTTATCTTTCTACTATGGTCTCACCTTCCTTGCAGAACTCTATGCTGTTTATAGTACTGACATATAATGGAATATTTAAGGACTACCATGTAGCTTGTCAAAAATTTGGTGGGATGGAAACAAATTTCTCTTGGCAGTTCTAAACTTGAAATCAAGTTCTATTTCAGCTAGTTACTCAAATTTCTAACATAACACAGTATAGAATGTGGTAATCTGTAGAAGAAATTTGAGACCACGAGACCAAGTATTTTGATACTTATTGGGTAGAGGGAGAGTCTCAACCTGTTAAATATAGAAATGTTAAAAACAGAGAAGTAAAAAAATGTCTTCTGAAACCCATCTGGTTCTATTAGAGATAGTCCTCATGATTTAAGCACACATGTAATTGTCAATAATGTGCTCTGGTTCTATTAGAGATAGAGACTTGATTTTCAAAAACAGTAAGAGCTTGCCAGAGAAAACCATACACAAAAACTTTGGAACCAATCAGGAAATTTTCTGGTAAATCCAAAATGTAAAACTCCCGAGTCCATCAGAACTTAAATTTTTTCCTCATCTCACAAATAGTGTACTTGTTCATTAAGCATGATGAGCATAGTTTATTCTGTTATACACCAAAGAGACAAAACATTATGACCACCTGCCTAATATGATGTTGTTCCTCCACATGCCACCAAAATAGCTCTTTCCCTGTGAGGCATGGATGCTATAAGATTTCTAAAGGTGTTTTGTGGTATCTAGTACTAACACGTTACCAGCAGATCCTTTAACTCTTGTAAACTTGTAAGTTACATGGTTGAGCCACCGCAGATTGTATATGCTGTTCCAACACAAACCACAAATGCTTAATTGGATTGATGTCTGGGGAATTTGGAGTCAGGGCAATACCTGGAAATTTTCCTCATCATCCGCAATCCATTCTCGAACAATCCAGGCAGTGTGGCATGGCACATCCTGCTGAAATAAGGCATTGCCATGAAAGGATATACCTAGTCTGCAATGATGTTTAGATAGTTGGTAGACATCAGTTTCCACCTATCTAAACATCATTGCATCATTTGCAACAGGAAATGAGATTCACCAGACCAGACAACCTTCTTCCAATCATTTAAGGTCCAGTTTTGATGCTCACATGCCCATTGTAGGTGCTTTCGATGGTAAATCAAGGTTAGCATGGGCACTTGGAGTGACCTGCAGCTACACAGCCCCATTTTCAGCAGGGTTCGATGTACTGTGTGTTGTGACACATTACTCCCATCACCAGCATTTACATTATAGGCGAGTTGTGCCACACGGGATAGCCTTTGTTCACCTCTAGCATTGATGAGCCATGGTCGGCCCACACCTTGCTGGTGGTTCATGGTTTTTCTCTCTCCTTGGACTATTTTTTGAAGGTATAACCACGGCTGACATGAGCACCCCACAAGCCTTGCTGTCCCGGAATGCTCTGACCCAGTTGTCTGGCCATTACAATTTGGCCTTTGTCAAATTTACTTAAGTCTGCTGCCTTTCCCATCTGAAGAACAAGAATAGCACTAAGAGAGCTATCAGGTGTTATTTATACCATTTCATGACCTTCACATGCACCATCATTTACCTGCAGTTGCTTTGACTTGCATAAAGATGCGCTAATCATAATGTTTGGTTCTTCGGTGTATTTCCTTTTATTCCCACTGGCTTCTGCCATTAGTTCTTCTCTAAACTGTCAGATATAATAAACTATGTGATGTGTGTGTGTGTGTAATGGTCACCATGTTAATTTTTTCTATTTGTATTTTTATTTTAGTTATAGACCAGTGCTCAAGTATTCAGTTATTTTAGCTGGGTATATCTTATTTTAATTTTGTATTGATATACCATATTTTAACGTGTATAAAGAACCCCTTTTTGCCAAAAATTGGGTCCCAAAAATAGGAGGGTTTCTTATACATGGATAGTATATATATATTCTCTATTTGATAATAATAATAATATTTGATATAAATATAATCTATATGATAATGAACTAGTTGATGTAGCTGATTGTGATGTATCAGATGAGAGTGATGAGGAATGTTATGGTTTCTATGATGAATAAAAAATTTTTTTTTTTTATATCTTAAAATAAAAATATCTATGATGAAAAATCAGGGGGTTCCTTATACAGGTTAAAATACGATATATCTGGGTTGAATAAAAATTGAATTGAATTAGTGGCAAAAATTATTTCTACTTTTTTTTTAAATTCTGTATTTTTTTTTATTTGAACGTAAGATAAATATATAATATAAATTATAACAGGTAACAAGATAATTAAATTATGAAAAAAAAAATACCCCCTCAAGCAGCTGCTTGCCACAGGGGTCTGATAGGAGCCTGTCAGTTTATATGCCAAAGTAGGTCTGAGAGGATGGCAGGACCTCAGCAGATAAATGACACATACATCCATGCCTTACCCGGGGCTTGAAACCAGGTCCCTTAGGTCAATGGCCAAGCGCGCTAACCACTCAGCCATGGGACTACCCATGCACAAAACTTCAAAAGCAGCTGCAGTAGTTTGAATATCCAGAGAACACAGTCATACAGACTACCATATCTGATACTTTAGGCAAAAATGAATAGCATGAAGTCCATGGAAAGGAAAAGGAGATGTGTACAATCCTTGAATGGGAAAACAGGATTTCAGTTAATAGGAATATTATAACTTTGGCCA
The DNA here is from genome assembly GCA_038380435.1 of Ryuthela nishihirai. Classification (NCBI taxonomy): domain Eukaryota; kingdom Metazoa; phylum Arthropoda; class Arachnida; order Araneae; family Heptathelidae; genus Ryuthela; species Ryuthela nishihirai. Next base: position 46,669,036 of record JAWZYU010000024.1, on the reverse strand, counting down.
CTAATTGGGATAGATCAATATTTACAATCTAGAGAGAATGTATACTAGGGAAGAAAAATATATTCCTCAAGCTGCTGTTTGTCACAGAGGTGTGACAGGAACTTGGCAGTTTAATATGCCATAGAGATCTGTGAAAAAGGTGAGATCAGCAGAAAGATAAAACAAAAGTCAGTAGACAAGTGTGCTGATCACTTAGCCACCAGAACAGTGCTTAGGGAGTAGCAATAAAAATAAAGCAAAAGCAGTTAATAACAATAGCAGATCTGTCTAAAGGATAAAAGTAATATAATCTTGGAGCAGCATATTAGCCTTTGAAAATAAATTTTTCTAAAATTTGTAATGTGAAAAAGAGGGCAGTGAAACTAAATGGCTTAGGTGCAGCAAGTGCCAAATTTGGCACTGCACATGTACCTGGTTAATTATTAGATGGTAATATAATGGTTAATTATTGGATTGGCAATGGAAATTATTTTGACATTGATGATTTGTGTAATATACAAAACCTATAGTGATTGAGTACAAATTAAAAATTATAACTTTATACTTTTGAAACACTTTTTTTTAGGTTCTCCAAATTATAACGGGTGAAACAGAAATGGAAGCAAGTCTTAGAAGACAAGTTTGTGATCTCAAAGCTGAACTAGGAAGCACAAATATGGTAGATGAATTTGCAAAATATGCAAAAATTCAAAGGAAAATTAATAAAGTAACAGATGAACTATCTCATCAATGTGAGTTTGTGAGAATTTCTTAATTAAAAATGAACTTGTTGTGCAATTTTTTCTATTAATTTGCTATTTTGTAGAACTTTCTAGTCTAATGAATGGTGCCATATGGCATCAAAAGAGACAATAAAATTTTGCCCTATGCAAATTTTGGGGGTCAATGCCCCTCACTAAAGTGGTACCATGGGTAGGTTTAACTTTTGCACCACAACTTACTATGGACTTTTTTTCAGAGTATTGAAGTGAGAGGAATAAGTTGAAAGATTTTTATTAAAGTTACGCTAATTACATTTATGGCTTTATGGTTAGAAATGTGAACATCAAGTTCACATTATATATGGGACATAACACTAATATTGACATAACACTAGTATGAAGTGAATATATGGTACAGATTGGTAAATTAGATATTAGGTTGTTGAATATCAAATGGGCAATTTTGCAGATGCATGAAGTATTTGGTGTTTTAAGGACTAAAAATATTACCAGAATGCACTTGTAATGATATTATATTAAATAATGAAGTCTGCTTACGTTAACACATTTGCCATTTCATTGGTAGATTTTGTGGTAAGTGGATTTATAAGAGCTTAAAGGGAACAATGGATTAGAGTCAAATTTGTATTCCTTAATGAGTTTAAACTAGGACACATTGCTGCAGAGGCAACTGACATCAATGCAGCATTTGGGGAAGGCACAGTTAGTGAACAGACAACACGATATTGATTTAAAAAATATTGATCGGGCGACATCAGCCTTCAAAATAAGGCACATAGAAGGTTATGGTGACTGTTTGGTGGTCTGCAGCCAGTTTATCCATTATTCATTCCTAAACTGGGTGAAACAATAATGAAAGAATTATGAAAACAAATTATGAAAGAGCTTGCATTGGTCAATAGACGTGGCGTCATACTGCTCCATGATAACGCTCAACCTCACATCTCACAAATAATGGTCTGAAACTCCATTAGTTACAATATGAGACTTACTCACTCAGTGTATTCACCAGACCTATCGCCAACAATCGAAAATTCAAGCATCTTGACCTATTCTTAGTGAGGAAAAAATTCAGCAATGAGACAGCAGTTAAAAACGTGAAGAATTCATTGCTTCCAGAAACTGATCTCTTTTTACCAAAGGCATAAATACAGTTGTTTTGCAGTGGCAGAAGTGTATTGAATTCTGTGTTGGTTTGTATTTTGATTAAGTTATTTTTAACAAAGTTATAGCTGTTGAATGTTTCACTAACAATTTGGCCATTTCATTTGCAACAACCTAATATCTGCATTATACAGTGACATAACCAAGGCAATTGGAGGCACAGCCATTGAGAAAATTTTATTTTTAAGAAAGCATTTGTTCATCAATTTACATTCGATTGGCAAATTTAATGTAACTTGATAAACACTGACAAAAAATTTTCAATTTCCTTTTCCAAAAGGAAATTGAAAACGAAGCTGGCTGGGTGTTTAGTAACTTTTGTGGCATAATGCAATGCTATCAAATGGTGCATTGGTCTTGGTCTTACGATCTGCAAGGTTGATTATATATGTTCATAACCCTTAAAGGCCAAGTTTTTTTTAAAAGTAATTTGCAACAATACAACTTGCAATCTTATTTTGAACACAAACTTGCAGCCTTATTTTGAAGTAACTAATGAACAAAAATAGTTTATGTTACATGCCAAAAGAAAGAACATTTAATTCTAAATAAAAAGAAATCAAACTGAACCATTTAAATTAAGAAGGCTATATACAGATTCTGGTCAACCAGATTTTGCATTTTGTGCTTCATATAAAGGTTGAACACAACACAGACACTCTGGTGTTCCAGGATGACAACAGCAGGGTGACAGGGTCAAAACTGTTTGTGACTGACACCAGGAGCATGAGGTAACATTGGGACACCTCGACTGGCCTGCAAAGTCACCAGATGTAAATCCCATTGAAAGCCTTTGGGACTCAAATATAACCCATTAACTGGAACAGAGAGTGAAACACTAAAATAGGCATCCACATAATCTAGCTGAACTGAGTGCTGTTGTCAGAGGAGTGGACTAGAATTGATGCAAGGTGTACCTGATGACTGGTAGTCTATACCTATAGGATTGCTGATGTAATTCATGTGAAGAGAGGTGTTAAAGTATTAAGTGAGAAATTACAGAGGTGACTAATTTTTTGTCTGTAAACTTATATTAATGTTGTACATCTCAATAACACAATGCTCTTTTAATCTGAAAGTCATGGCAAAATGATATTAACAGTATAGCCTATGACAGAAAATTTCTCTAAGGAAGAATGTGCAAGACAGTAAAACTCTATTTACATTTTTTAAGAAACAACTTCAATTGAGGGGCAGGGATGGCTCAGTCAGTAGCATGCCAGGCTCATAATCTGCAGTTCCCAGGTTCAAGTCCCATTTATCTCCATAAAACTCATGGTCAGTAGGGGACACCAATGGGCTTGGAAAGGCTGCCATCAGTCGGATGGGACATAAAGCGGTTCCCCTGTGTGCAGGAGAGCCATACACTATGCACTTTAAAGAGCAATCTGGATGGCTTTGATGGGAGGATATCATCTGTCTCCTAACAGCTGTCCAGTGAGTCCCCCCCAACCTTCTCTGAGCTCTTGGGGTCCTTGTGACCTGGCCATTTAGTCCATTATGTGAAAAAATGTGCTGTTCAGAGGTAAATCAACTCAACTTCAGTTACTACAGAGAATGATTCATAGCTTGAACTGTCTTCCCAGCAATAATAGGTGATAATGGCAAAGTTTCATCTTAAACATTGGTATTATTTTATAGAATATATTTTATTAATTTTCCTGAATTAATCTCAAGGCTTAATAAATGATATTATAGTGTATTATTTATTTGCACATACTCTGTTTAATAAGTTGTCTATGTGTGCCAGTAATTGAATTATGCATCATATATTGTGATGCCCCTCGTTCACCTTTACTTTACCTTAACCAGTTTTGCTTAATTTACGTTATATTTATCATTTTGGAGATTTTTATTTCATTTTTGGCATCACAGCACTCATTTCCAAGAGTTAGGAGTTGCGCATGCACAACTCCTAACTTTCGATTGTCACCCGCTAAAGCGCGTGCACAAAGACATGCCCACTCTTGCGGCATAGCTTGCGCCGCTAATCAATTTATGCAAATGTCTTTCCCGGCGTGCAACATGACACGTGCGGGCTTTGTACCTCTTGTTATAACCTGGTGACATGTTGTCACAGTAGCACAGAAGATAGTAGAGTAGAGAGAGTAGTAGAGCACAGCACAGTTTAGAGATCAGTTTTAGTTTGGAGTTTGTTGAAGATGTTTGTAGTAAGAAATGATGTAGTATCTTCTTTTTGAAGTTTTGGTGAGTGCTTTTTGGAAATAAATTGTTTGTTATTTAAACCTTTTGAGTCTTTACTATTTTTTTTCTCTTGAGCAACGTTAGTTTGTTTTGATTAACATTAACATAAAATTTTGACAATCATTTAATATTTTTGAATTCTTACTCATTAACACTCACTGGTATTTCGAGCCCTAATTAAACTTTATTTTTGGCAATGTGTCAATTATTGCCTGGCGCCCTACTCAGCTATCCGGAGCAAGAAAAATATTGATCAAAAGGTCCAAACTTTAAAAGTATTTCATCATCTTTTGGAGCATTACAATATCACTCCTATCAAAAGCCATCAGGATGTATCTCAATATCAAGTGTATAATGACTGCTTCAGAAATTGATCTGCTGAAACTTTCATCTCCCAGAATGCATTATGAGCATTCAAAGGGTATTACTGTGTACTGTTAGGAACATCTTAAATCATGAATCTGCTGAAACACAGCATTAATTATTATCAGGACAATGGAGTATTCAATATAATAAATATTGAGATAAACTCAGATAAACTCGATGGTTCAACATCCAGTAATAAATAGGCACTTTGATGTCGATTTCAATTTTAGAGGAAAAAATTGTCTGAGCCAGATGGGATACGAACCCACGACCACCTGATAACATGTCAGGTGCTCTGGACCACTGAGCTACCGGCCGCCAATCAAGATCTCTAATTAACTCTATGAACATTCCCTTTATGTCACATATAGGCGTTATTTTAGGCAATTTTTAGCCCTAGTGGCTTTTTATTTGCCAATAGATGGAAAGCATGTCTTACAAGTATGCTAATGATAACAAATATTGAGATAAACTCAGATAAACTCGACAGTTCAACATCCAGTAATAAATAGACACTTTGATGTTGATTTCAATTTTAGAGGAAAAATTGTCACCTGGCTCGGACAATTTTTTCTCTAAAATTGAAATCGATGTCAAAGTGCCTATTTATTACTGGATGTATTCAATATAGACACTAGTATCATGAAACCTTAAACAAAAAATATAAAAGTTCAGCAATATGTAAATGGTGGCCTCAAACGGCATTTAGTTTTGTATTGTGCAATTGGCACATCAGGGGAGAAAAAAAACTTATGGAACAAATAAGTTGCCAATTGTGCATGTGCAAAACTGCTCCATATCCAATGAAAATGTTGAATATTGCACAGAGTGTTGTAACTGTTCATTGATGGGAACACTAATGTTAAAATTAGACCCTGAGCAACGAAAAACATAACGAAAAAAAATATATAAATTGTCCACATTATTAATGGAATGTTTAATTTACCAGTAATCAGTATTTATTTATCCCCCCCCCCCTCAAAAAAAAAAAGCTTTATTACACCCATTACTGTAATTAAGTTTATTTAGGATGAAATTGATGGTGGTACATCGATAAGATTACAGTTTATGAATATGGTGGTGTTAGATATAATACCCACCTTGCTGATGTTTTTGTAGTGTCAGTCCTCAGTTCGATTCCAAGTTTGGAAAGCAGAATTTTTTAAAAATTTCTATAAGTATATGTTCTTAACATTTTAGCAATGATTACTATTTTCAAGAGTTATTTGGATTAACAGATATACAAAAATTTAAATATATAATTTATTGCTGTATCATGAATGCTGTAATAAGAAATTAATTTCAGAGAAAATTTTTCAGTTATATTAATAAAGTGTTTTAATGGAAAAAGAGAAACAAACTTGGTTTTCTGGAGAATAAGAGTAAGAATCAAACTAAAATCACGATTGCTATCACAAAACAAAAGCAACAATTGCTATAGAAGTATGACACAGCTGTGCTTATCCCCTGTATTGCTCACTTTTAATGCAAAACACACATTTGATTTTATATTATTCCCTATGGAAGCTGAACTACCACTCCCTGTATCTTCTTTTCTTTAACTGAGGTGTGGTCTGACAAAATTATGCAAAAGTAAAAAGCCATATCTAGACTAAAAAGAATTGGTTCATATAGTAGTTAATCATTTTAAATTCTTATTAGCATTATCTCTGTTTCCTTCTAATTTTCAGTAATATTCTTTCTGAGGAAAAAAAATAGCATTCAATGAAAACAGTGTTTTTTATTATTAGCATATTAAAAATTTTACTCATTTCAGAGTTTATAATCTCTTTTTGTTGAGAAACTGATTGAATCCCATATTCATTGTGCTTTTATTTTGCTTTAGCCCAAATGAGATCTTCATACACTTTTAAAGTGCGCATAATTGCTTCTGCAGCATTGTATGTGATTATGGTAAGTAAATTGCAGTCTTATTCATATTATTTGAACACTATCATTATATTAATCACATAACCTAATTTGATGTTAAAATAAAATCCACAGCAAAAAAAAGGTTGTAAGTGGCCTATCAATAGTCAGCAATGAATGAATGATAGCTCTTGAAAGATCAATAATGGCATAAATATATGATGATAAAATCAATAAATTGATAGAAATAAAAACAAGTTATAAGCCAGCCATTGTCACAAGCAGTGATACAGCATAACTCTGAAAGAGCTATGGGAATAAAAACCAATAAATTAATAGAAAACAAGTTGCAAAGTGACTTTTCGTACATAGAAATGTAGCAGAACTCCAAAAGATCAATGCATATAAATCTACAGAAATAAAATTGTAATAAATTATAGAAATAAAAATGAAGTTTTAATTTTAAAAGTACAATAAAGTACTAACTCAATTAAAAATTTTCTTCAGTTGTATGTTTTGAATGTTCAGTTGTATGTTTTGAATGAAATTCAACTTATAAACAGTAGCTATTAGTTGTTGACAGTTGGCAACATTGTCAGATGCATTTTGAGTTGCTTTGTGTACCTGCCATGTTTCAGCAACTGATGTTCCTTGCCACTGCATGTAATATTTGGGGGGAGTGACGAAATCTTTGCTAGGCTGAATAGGGTGCCATTATGGATAAGTTTGGAAACTATTGCCTTAGCCTCATCATTAAAAATAGAAATTTTTCTCTAGAGGAATTTTTTTTGTTTACTAGCATGTAAACAATATTAGATATGAGGAAAACTGAAATTTTCAAAAATCACACTTGCATTAACTTAACCTTAGTTCCAACAACGAATGAATTATATAATGCATGCATTTGTGTGTGAATTAATTTTTGTTTCTGCAAAAAAAAAAACTTAAAATTTTATCATGAAGTAACTAATGAGTAGACAATGGATCATGCTGTATACAAAATGAAAGATCATTTTGAAAAAAAAATAAAGTCAGAATTCAATTCTTTCCAATCAAGATTACATTTGTTTAATTTCAAAACACATAAGTTGCTTCTAGAGCACTTAATGATCAAAATGGTGTATTGACTATGTCATATCACTTTGATTTAAATGGAAAAAAATATTAAAAGATAAAAAAAATTATTTGTTATCAGTGTAATTTTAGAGTCAGTGAAATAATTTTTAAAGATAACTTTTTGATGTGTGGAGAACTGAATACATGTCATTTAGCTATTTAATTAATGATAATTATATATATTAATAATATATATAATAATATTATATTATATAGTCCACTGCTTTCTTATACCCACTTTTTGTAACTGAATGTTCCAAATATATATCATACCAACATTTTCCAACTTGCCTGTAATAATATTATGTACATTTATTTAGGCTTTGGCAGTTTTGTCACTGCTCTGGAATTACAGTGATGCACCTATAGTTACTTTGCCAGAACGATGGCTGTATCCATTAGGACCCCTTTTGGCATTTCCTTCAAATGTACCAGGTAAGTTTAAAACATTTGCACATTCATAACTAAAAAAAAATGAAATATTTTAAAAATACTAATGCAAGAAACATAATCTTTAAAATAAATTTTAAATGCTGTCTGCCCGAATATGCCGGTAGTGCATTGGTACAGACTTATGGTGGTACAGACCATTACCTGCAGATACCAGTATTTTAACTGTGTAAAAGCAAGTAGGTTAATTAATTACATTTTAGGTTTTTTTAAATGTTCCTTTAATATTAGCTTCAGTTGCTCTGAATGGTTGCACCCTTGAGCAAGTGTCTCAGTTTAATTATCTTGGGAGTTATGTAACAGATACTGGTGATGTGCAGCATGAGATTAACAGGCAAATAGGGATTGCCTCTGGAACTTTTAGGAATCTATGGAGAGTGTGGAGAAATAGGTGTATACACCTAAAGACTAAAATTAGACTGTATAATAGTTTTGTTCTTTCTAGGGTTAGTTATGGTAGTGAAACTTGGATGCTTTGTAAAGAAGATAACAGGAAATTTAATGCTTTTGATTCTAGATGTTTACGCAGTATCTTGGGTATTATGTGGTTCAACTTTGTAAGTAGTGAAGAGGTTAAGCAAAGGAGTCCACAACCTCCTTTGAACAGTATATTGGGCAGAGAGAGACTCCGTTGGTTTGGCCATGTTGCCCATATGGATAATTATAGATTAGCGAATAGGGTTATGAACAGTGTGCCTAATGGACTTAGAAAGAGGGGGAGACCTAGGATGCAGTGGGCAGACAATGTCAAACAAGACCTTGTTAGAATTGGTGTGCAGCAGATGTAGCTCAGGACAGATATGCTTGTAGAATTAAATTGCATGGTCTGGTTGGACCTCTGTAGCCCATGGCTGCTTGGGGATGATGATGATGAATAATCTCACCATAAAATCCCTGCTTCCATGCGGATAAATATCCAGCTACTGTTTTGTGTTTGATTTGTATTAAAAATTTTACCTTAGCATCAACAAACTTAAGGTTATTACAAGTATATTTCCTGTGCTATGTTACAAAAAAATTGGGAACAAGAAAGCGAAATATTTTATGGTAAAGTTTATATTCTTCAGAAATGCAACACAAACACTATATGGCAAATCTTTTATATCTAATTTGATAATGATTAATAATTTCTTAGATAATGATTACTTATGAGTACAGAATTTGCATTTTATGATTACTCTCCAGTGAGTAATTAATATGCAATTATTTATGCATTAATATCTTGTTATTAATATTTTAAAATCTTTAGCATATTTCTGTGATTAATTTGTTAAATAGGTATCCTCTATAAATCATATTCTAATTTTACTCAATTTTCTTCCTACTTAATTTTAGATTGCTTCTTATTAGTAATCAAAGGAACTTAGGTCTGACTATAAAATCCTAATTAATCATTGAGTCAGTCTGAGTCACACCAATCTGAACTCTAATCATGTAAAGATTTCACATGTTGCTACTGTCTTCATACCCATACTTGGAAGCCCACTGGAATGTAGATCCTCACACAGATAACTTTGACCTCAATCTGGGTACCAGTGGGCAAGGGGAAACATGCCTAGCATCATCTGGTTCTACTCAGATTGAATGACATATATATCCATCAAGTGGCAGTGAATGTGTTAAAAGTTGAACATTCTTCCTTTTTAAGCTTGTTCCTATAATAATTTACACTTTCAGTGTCCAGCCTTAAAAAAATGTGAATCTGGAGGCCCAACTACTTTTTAACTGTATTCAACTAAAAAAATTAACTCCAGAAAATCTTCTAAAGTAATTAACAGAGATAGGTCATGAAACAATATCATTCCATGTTATTTTCATGTTATCAAAAAACAGTATATTCAGCACAATAATAATTCTAAAGTGGAGAAAGATAGATGAAATTTTTTTGTAATAAAGGCAAAAATGTTTTCCATTTTAGAATAAAAAATTTCTAATTTATTACAGTATTCCAATATAAATATTTCACAGCTTTTTTAATTACTTAAAAATTTTATTTAGTTTTTTATTTATCAGGTCTTGAAGCCTGAAAAGGTCTTGAAGCCTGAAAAGGTCTTGAAGCCTGAAAACTTGCTTTAAAAAGTTACTATAAAATTTTTTTGTTTTTGAAACAAAAGAATTTAAAATATTACTAAAATATATCTTAAAACCACTAAATAGCTGAAAAAATATTTCACAGTGTAATAAACTTATGAAATATCTTGTTTGCATAATCTTTTCACTATCATGCAGGTAGCAGGCAGTGAAGAGGAAGGAATAACATTGAGTGAGTGAATCTCAGCCAGTTTGGGCTAGTATGGTAGTGAAAGGATTAAGCAAAGCAATGAAAATTGTCTTTACCTAGAGAATGCTAATATGTTCTTTTTTTTTTGGTCTCAGATTTAAGTTTGGATAATGTAAATCCAAACTTAAATCTGAGACCAAAAATTGGCAATTAAAAGTTAAGACGTTTACACTACCTTTTTTCTATGCTTAATAATAACTATCATTTGTAGTTTTATTTATACAGGGTGATTCAAAACTTATCGTTCAAATTTCATGGGGAGGTAGGGAATACGTCAGGAAACCGATTTCACATAGGAAAGTATGTCCGCAAACGTCATCTACTTGAACAAAATGGACAAGTAAAGTAAACACAAGGAAACAGTACAGTTAAGTGGTAACGAATGTGACTTTTATTCTAACGAGGTAAAGTACAGGTTCACAGTAGGTTGTGATGATTGCGATGATTCGCGCAGATTGCGATGCACACGTGCAAACATTTGATGCTGCGGTATTCTTCTGTTGGGGTATCGGTCTTCGTAAACTTGCCTAGCTCGGCGTCCGCTTTCGCCAGCTGCCCCATATGCGAGATGCATATCCGCTAGCTCTTGATGCATAAAACGATTCATCTTATCACTAGTAAGTCAGCTTGTACACTGATGACAGTGGGAGTGGTCGGGCGAGCTGTACACTGGTTGGGTACACACAGCGCCCTCTACATACGCATGCGTACATTTGCGGACATACTTTCCTATGTGAAATCGGTTTCCTGACGTATTCCCTACCTCTCCACGAAATTTGAACGATAAGTTTTGAATCACCCTGTATATATCAGGACTTCATATGTAGAGATGCCAACATGTAACTGATATATATCAACTAGTTGTAACTGCATGTATTTATCTTTTCCTGCAGATAAGCTATATAAAGCTTTGCAGGGAATTTTTTAACCTTATTTTGAAATGTTTATGCTATTTAATCAATAAATAATATCCACAGAGTTACCTGTTGACTTTAACCTCAATAAATAGTTTTTGGGGAAAAAGTTTTGCCAACCCACATGTTGGCAAAGCATTTGATTAACGCTTTGCATTTGGATAAAAGATGATTATTTCTGGTGAAAAGTAATTTTATATTTTGCTTGTTTTTTAATACATTTTCTGAATATATTTCCTATTATAATTGTATGTATATTTTTGATTTAGGTGCAATTGGGCTTACACCTTGGCTTGTAGTCAGTGGAACAGTTGGGAAAATAATGGCAAATTCTTTATCCTGATGTGCAGAAGCTGGTGAATATTTCCATATATGTATCTCAAGTGTGCATAATATATAAGTAACTACAGAATCCAAGTAGTGGGATTTTAGACATTGTCATTATATCATGTTCATTTGTGCTGCTGGTGATTCATAGTTTTGGTGTAATAATAATGAATATAATTCCTAGTCCAATAGCAAACTACTTGTAAAAACAGACATCATTAAAATGTAATTTAAAGAGAGATTTTGTTTGAATGTTGTTTTTTAAGTATGTCACAAAAGTTCCACCAACACAGAGAACACACTTTGAGTAGCAAGTTTAGCATAACGTGTTATCAGAAGTTTTCTAGGTATGCCCTGAAAGAGAATACAAACCTAATAACTAAAACTTTAAACAATTCGGTATCAGTGGCAGTTCTGATTTTTCTACCTTCCTTAACAACTAATATGAAAATAACATGGTAACAAATGCATATTGTCATCTCTCTTTTCATATTAAAATGCAGCTATCTTGCACAAGTAATAATACGAAGATAATTGTACACAAATTATTTACTAAACCCACACCAAAAGTTGGGTGCAAAATATATTGCTAACTTGCCATTGATAACTTCTACTTCATTCACAACTTTCTACGTGTACTACTTGCAACATACTACTCCGTTCACTAGATAGTCAGTCTACAGCAGTGCCCCAAAAAAGTTGGACATTTCTTGAGGGATCACTCCCAATCCATGGCAGCTAGGAATCCAATCTGTTACCCCAATAGGGTTAGTTAGAACTAGTGGGTCACTCCACCAAATATGGAATGAATCACTCAAGTAGCCATGGAACTACAGGGAAATTGACAATTTCTGCTACCAATGATGTTGCATGTCTGTCCATTCTGCCAGAATTATAGCTATTATATAATGTGATTGTTTAGCTAAGGTTGAAACGCAAATTTAATTAAAATCTTAAGTATTTATATTTTTACATTTTATAACTGACACAATCTTTAAATGTAAATATATTTTATTTCTCTTTTTAAATGTGGTACAAATGTTAAAGTTTAGTGGTTGATTTGCACAAAGTTTTTGCCCACATAAATTTGAGCTTAATAGCCAAAACATTGACAGTTTATTGTAATGCACATTTATAGTATGGATTATACAACATTTTTCAATAATACTATAAAAATTGTATAATTAGATTATATCAGCACTTGCCTTTTGGGAATTAATCTGCAATATAAAGCTGCTACTAGAACCTTAAGTATTAAAAAGAGGCAGTGAATAAAACCAAAATTAACCATTAATATCAGAAAGTCAAACATTTAAATTGTTAAACTTTTTCATAAGTTTTTATATAAAACAAAAAGGGGTCTAAAGATAAAATTGCATAATTGAAAGCAAAATTATTTCATCATTTATTTAATGAACTTCAAAATGCTTTGTTGCATTTCAAAAGATCAAAACTCTGCAAAGTGGGAAATTAATAATTTTATAATTATGTACTGATAATATACAAAAATGATATATACTTTCCAAAATAATTTTGATATAATTTGATAACTTGTTTAACTAAATTTGAAACCAACATTCAATGCATGTTATTTTTATGCTTATATGTATTTGTCATTGCTTTATTTCAAATGCACACCCTATTGAACTCCCCTTGGTTCTGTTTGAAGTTGAACTGTAGATATACAGTTTTAATGAAACAATATCAGAGATCTCTAAGAAATATTGGTGACTGCAAGATGTAAACAAATATTATGCATGTATTTTAACTTATCCTACTTTTTCTCATGGCTTATTAGGACAAATATTAAGTGTAAAAATGCTTATACAGTTTTATTTAATAATACTTAATGTACGTGTAATAATAAATTCTTCAGCTTGAGATTTTATACTAATACATTATGTAAAGAAAAAATTATAACTGATGAAAAAAAATTAAACTGCATTAATTTTACAAAAAAAATTAATGTACTGATTAGCTTGCATAGATAAGCTAATTGCTCAATAATTTTTTTGCAATACTTTATATATTAGTATATATATATATTCACATGTATATAATGTAGACAAAAATATATAATTACTATATAGATAGGACTAAAGTAGATGAAAACTCATAGCATTCAATGAGTAAGAAAAAACTTGTACTGAGCCCAAAAACCAACTTTTACTACAAAACGAGGAAGATAAGATTAGAATACCTATAGAATATAAGAAATTATGCTAATATTTTGAAATTAAGACTTTTAATTAGCATAGGCTCATAACATTCAGTCACATTGTTTATTGTGCGTTTGGTGCTCCATTATAGATGAGATTTTGCTGTGGTATATGTCAGCATGTTTTGACTTCATTATAAATACAAATAAAAATATGTTTTAAATCCCGAGAAACAGAAAACATGAAGTCTAGTAAATGAAATAAAGTTATTCAAACACCAATAGCCATAATTAAAATTTCGTTACAACTATGTTAGGCATGTAAAAAGCAAACAATTCAATGACAAAAAATTATAATTTAGGATTATAACATAACATTCAAACTTCCAGTGTTAGGTTAGTGGTAAAACAAATTCAAAACATCTAAAACTTTTTATGTGAAAACCTGCCTAAAGTTAAAGACTTAAAACAAAATTCAATTTTCAACAATATTTACTTGGTATTTAAATAGTTCTGGAAGCTGGAATATTTAACAGTAGCATCACTTGTAATTTTATTCAAACTTCTAAAAAATATACCTATTTTAATAAATGGTTAGATAAAGTAGTTATTATTTATGTTTTAATTAACTTTTGAGATGAAATTCTAATGATGAACTGAAACTACTACTAGATATTCAAGCATCCATAACTCCTTAAATAATATTATTGAAACCAAGATTTAAATAGGTTTTACATATCTCTAGGTATATTTTTTTCCATAAAATACCTATAAGTTACAGAGCTTTAAATTTTGCTTTTCATTGAAATTACTATGAACATTGCTAGTACTTTCTCCACTATTGCAGATTTCACAACTGACAAAGATTAATCAATGCATATTACTTTTAAAAAAATCAGGATTCAGTTAGTTTGTGTGTAAGTATGAAACTGAATATCAAGGGCAGTTTAAAACATTATCCCAAAAGATATGTTTTTAATTTAATTACAATTAGTTATTGCAGTGACAAGAGCTTATTAGCATTCTAAAAACATTGCATTAAAACCTATGATATTTTAACCCATTAACGCTCACAATGGCCAAAATTTTGAAATGGGTTGGGTTGTTTTACCTCTGAGCGGCACTTTTTTGCACACCATGGGCTAAATGGCCAGGTCACATGGACCCCGAAGGCTCAGAGAAGGTTGGGGGAGGGGACCCACTGGAACAGCTGTTGGGAGACAGATGGTAGCCTCCCGTCAAGGCCATCCAGCGTGTTCTTTAACGTGCACAGGGTATGTCTCTCCTACACACGGGGCCACGGCTTAACGTCCCATCCGACGGACGGCGGCCTTTCCAAGCCCATCGGTGTCCCTTACTGACCGTGGGCAGGGCGGGGAATTATTGCAGAGATAAATCTCAACGCTGACCCAACTGGGACTCGAACCTGGGAACTACAGATTACGAGCCTGGCGCGCTACCGACCAAGCCATCCCCGCCCCGTTTTGAAATGGACTCATCCACATAGTGCTATTCATTTGTCTTTAATACTCTCTCCCCTTTTTTGAAATTTCTTGGACGTTAAAGGGTTAAATGAAAAGGATCATGTTGATGGCTCAAACCAGACAATATCTAGTTGCAAGAGCCATGTACAATCACTGATATAAAGTTGCTGCATTTTAAAATAGTCTTAAATCAAACAATCTTTCCTGTAGTGAAAAAAAAAAATCTGGAATTTGAAATATTGTAATACTTAACTATACATGTCACATATATCTAGTCATTTTCAGATTAGCATTCTTGCTTTATTTCTAAAAGCATTCACATTTTCATAGTTTGTATATATCTGAACTTATGTTAAATATGGGTAACAAATAATATGGAAGCATGTACTAGTGCTATCTACATGAAAACTATTAATAAGCTTTAGTTATGGATAATTTCAGTGTATAATTTTTGGAGAATCTGAACTCAAATTCTTCAGATATGATGTTGCTTAGTTCCTAGTTAGTGTAACTAATGATTAAATAGAAATAACATGCAGCAAAATTATTATCAAGTATACTCCAAAATCTTTAGTTCAGTATTATTGGGATATAGGCTGTGCCAGACCACGGATTCTCCCATTTACTTTCTTATCAGCAAGTATAAAGACACTGTACGGATCCGCATTTCAATAATTAATCTTTTTATTTAGGTAACTAAAAAGCTTGAGAAAGTTAAAAGTTTAAATTATAAATAAATAATAAAACAATTTAATAAATCATAATATATTATTTAATATTAAAAATTTAGGTTTTTCGTTCTGCTTTTTGGTGTCATAATTTGTTGAAGTAACACTGAAAATCTCACATGATCACTGATACTCCTGCATCTATTTTGTTAATACCTCCCATGTTTTCCTAGATTGATATGGTATTATGGTAGTGCTTAGCTGTATTGCCATTATTGAAATTGATTGCTGGTTGTTTTGTTGACATTATTGAGACCAAATATTGAACACTTTTACTGCCATATTTTATAAACTACACTATTAAGGGCTTACAATACTGAACATGGTGATGACCTGAAGGTTTTGCATTAAAAATGCGACCTGACTTGACAGTGTATGCAATATTGGTAGCACCAATGTAGCAGATCGAGCAACTACAGAATTTTCACCCAAGCACATAAATTATTTTTTAATACAGTAATCACTTTTAATTATTGTTTCTTAGTAGTGAACCATGGGTGCTCTTGTACTATAAATTACCAGACTAAAGATGCTTGAGTGTATTGTTTTTTTTTCCTTTGCATAATCTCATACACTATATAAATACCCTTTATATTTTTTTAAAAAACTTTAGTGACTGTTTGATATGGCATTACAATATCACAGCCTCAAAAATTAGATTATTTTAGACCAGATTTACTCAAATGGTGGCCAACAGGCTACATAATGGCCCAAAAGCAAAAATCTGTAGACCGTGGGGAAAATATGAAAAAATAAATAGTGCAAATGTACTGGTGTTTGTTTTTTTAAAAGAACAAAGGAATGGATGAAAAATACAAAACATACTATACATATAAATGTAATTGTTTTTTTTTTCTGTTTCACCTCGACTGGGTATATTTTTTGCTTTCAACTCTGGCCAAAGTACGAAATATTTGGCTCTCTTTAAAATGTAATGGAACATCCTTGTTATAGATTAGGTAGTTGATTAATAACCAATACAATCATCATTGTTTTCAATAAAAAACTGAAAGTGATTAAAATTTTTATATTTTAATAAAATCGCATGGTTTAGTTAGCACTTATGAGATATATTTACACTATCTTAAGTAGGGTATTAAACCATGTACTTAAAGCAGATTTGAAGCAGGGGAGAGAAAATATTTCCTTAATATATTGGAAAATCCGACCTCATGATGGGCACATTAAAAAATTCCTGTCGTGATCCATAATTAATGATAATGAAGGATTAAAATAGCAAATGTGATGATGGGCTAAAACACTGAGTTATCAACGAAGTAGTCATTAATATTATAAACATATATAGTAGTTATAAAATTAAGGTAAACTTTTATAAAAAAATCTTGTGGACTTAAAAGCATGTTTTTTTTTAATTAAAAATATGGTAATTTATAAGAAAATATACTGTTTTTGATACTTAATCTTTTACATTTTTATCTCCATATGCATGTTCTTAATATTGTATAACTGATATACATGGTTTTCATAAATTAAGGAAAATTCCTATGTTAAGTCAATGGGAAGCTAACATCAAAGCTCTATAACTTCTAAAATAAGTTTTTTGGTTTTGAAAAAATTGATTGCAGATAAAGATCTCAATCAAATAAATCAATATCTCGATTTTCAACAATATTCGTTCAGTATTTAATGAGTTATGGAAGTTTGAATATTTAGTGATAACAATGCCAGCCACAAAAATTGACTTCAAAAGTTAATTAAAACTTAGTAATAAGTATTGTATCAAAGTGTTTAACAAAATAAGTGTGTATTTTAGAACTTTGTGTAAAGAATACTTTCACTACTCTTCAGTTTTGTAAAGTTTCTTAAGACTGGTATTAAATAAAATAAATACCCGCTGTTGTTAAATATTCAAATTTCCATAACTCATTAAATACTGAACGAATATTGTCGAAAATCGAGATATTGATTTATTTGACTGAGATCTTTATCTGCAATCACATTTTTCAAAACAAAAAAAAAAACTTATTTTAGAATTTTTAGAGCTTTGATGTTAACTTTGACTTAACATAGGGATTTTTCTTAATTTATAGAAACCAGTGTATTAAACCAAATAAGTCCTTTTGTGAGTTTCTCAGTGGCATAACAACCCAGAGTTAAAGGTCTCAGTTAAACCTGCACCTAGATGATCTCAGAGTTTATTGTTATATTCTCACTATATCACATAATTTATAACAAAATTTATTTCTTGTGAACTAACAAAATTCATTTTTTTGTCATGTTCTACTGCTTAAGGGGTATTTTTTTTATTACAATGGCAAAGGGAGAAAGTTAGGTGGTTTAGGATGAACCAAGTGTGAGGCTGATCTTGTTACACCACTGGTTCTCCCTATATTAACATATTGGTTATAATGGCAGATTAAAATTAAAAGTCGTATATATATATAACATCAATATCTTATGAATGGATATCTAAATACGCATTTATTTCATTATCATTTCACATTATCAAGTTTTTCTAATGAAGAACCAATTTTTAAAAAGTACATTTTATTAAGTCATAAAATCAAAGTATTTTCTGTTTTTAATCACTGCTATCATTTTATGTTGTTAATAAAAACACATAAAAGTGGTGTAATTCTGATCAGCTAGTTGGTGATACTATTCTTGTTTTCTTTTGCAGTTACAAAAAATTTAATCAACATAGAAAATACAAAATGTAATTAAAAATAAATGAACAAAAAATAACTAACAGGAAAGAATAAACTAATAAAATGCAAAATTAATAGGAAAGAATAACTAACAAAATTAAATACTAAAAGGAAAGAATAACTAACAAAACAAAATGCAAAACTTAAAAGGTAAAAAATAAACAAACTGAAATAAAAGGTAACTTAAACAGAAAAAGAAATTAAACTTGAAACATAAAATGCAAAATGAACATCTCTCACACCTAAAATTTAAGCTTTGTGGCACTTTTTTCCCCCATATGTCATTAAAACATGTATAGTTTAAAGACAAATATTTTCTGACAGATGCTAAATACCACTTAAGAACACATTAGTACTACATTTGGAAAATTTGTTATATAACACTAATATTTCATTGCCTCTCAATTAACTCTTCAATTAGTTGAGGGAAACTATATATTTCATTGATATATACATAAAAAATTTTCTTTTCCTTAAAATGTTTAATTTTGAAACTATTTTCACATATTTTGATTCCTTATAAAAAAAATTATACAGGATAAAATTCAGAAAAATAGTTTATGAAGTTTTGTACTCATGATTCCTATTAAACTTAAATTTGGCATGAATCTAATACCCGTACTTAGTAGAAAGGCTTTACTTAAAAGAATATATTCATTACATAATCTCATTTAGTATGTAGGCTTTCTATTGACACAGTTTTTCAAATGCATCTGCTTCTTAGTATGCATCACTATACACAATATTTTCTAAATCTAACTTCTTTTGCTTTTGGCAATGTGTATATAGCTTCTTTTTCAGAAATTTTAACACTTATTACACCATAATATTTTAATACATAGCATGGATTAATGTTTAGAAAGAAATTACCAATAACTGTATTATTCAAAGTAAGAAATATGTATTTACATATTATACTGTAACATTCGTAGAAGAAATATGCATTTTTTTAAATTACATTATGATAGAAAAACATTTTGCCTTAACCATTCAAAAAAAATACTAAACTCTAGAGGGAAAATGTGATTTCAAATTAAAATTATTAATTTTCATTATAATAACTGAGCTTTTTGACATTGAAAAGTTTTTTTGTATATGGGGGTTTTAAAACAACTTTGTAGCTGTAGTTTCATTGTATTTTAACATGAGATTTGATTTTAATACCAATAATACCAAATAAATTAAAAATAACTTTGCTAAAAATATAAATTTTTGTAAAACATAATTTTTTGAATAATTTCTTAAGTGCTATTAGACATTAAAGAAGGAGGAGTATATATAGGGTGATGTCAAAACTAATCCATTAAAGTTGCAATGATGAAATGATATAAAATGATGAAACAAATCTTAGTGACACAGCTTTAAATATTGCATGGAGAGTGGTTTGGAAAATAAGTAATGCATCTTGGGAGAAATGATGGAAAGATGCAATAAAACATTTTTCCTGTATACTAATTTATAGAACAGGATTTCTAGCTGTACAGTGAATCAAAATAGCACAGTGGCATACCCAGAAGCTTCCAATGGACAAGTTTTTAATTTTCAGACTTCCTTCGAAAATGTACATTACTTAAGCCCTCAATGAGTGCAGGAAGGGGGTTATCACCAACTCCCCCTTGGTATGGCACTAAAATAATCTGCAGCTGGAAAGATTGTGAGTAAAACTTCAAGTCAGTAAAAACTGTAAAATTTTATCTCTAATACCTAATAGCCAAAATTGTGATACTAATTAGGTTAAACTACTATCATACATTATCGACTGAAAAATAATTAAGAAAATGGGGAACTTTTAAGAGTTTAAGCACTAAAAGAGGTATCATTTCACATCAGCATAATAAGGAAATTAATTTTGAGATTTATGAGCTGAAATATTTGAATGTAAATAATTTTTCCTTCTCTGAAAGCACACCCACATTGAAATATTGGGGGGGGGGGGGAATAGCAGTAATTTTAAATTAATAAGGATCCACACAAAAAATGTAAAGAACAGAAACTATAAGAACATTTATACAAGCCAAGATACTTCCTAGGAAAAAAATGCACATTGTTAAATGCAACTATGTGGTGGTTACTGAACCTGATCACTATGCAGTAGTCCAATCCAATGTAATGAAATCTGCACATAAGAAAACTGAATAAGCAGTTTCTCTGTTTTTTTGTATTTGGAAGCTTCAGTTCTTTGGTTAAGAAAAATATAAAAAATAATTTTATTGTGCTTTGTTTTACTTATTTCATATCTGAATTGTAGTGAACTATTTTGATGTTTTTAAACAAATTCTTGTTTTACACCAAATTTTATATTCTACTAAATTATGAAGTTCAAAATTCACATGTAATAAAAATAATATGTATGCTAGTTTGTATGTTAAAGGAACCAAAATATCACAAGATCACATATTTTCATGTTTCAACCTATGCAAATGCACAACCATTTAGTTTTATATTAATGTCAAATATAATTATATGAATGTGCATTTATGACATTACCTAAATTCTTTTTATTACATACACAACTCTACTTTATATATTGAAAACCAATTAGTTTAAATAATGTTTTATATATATAATGCAATATCATATAATTTACAAATTTTGTGGTGCATATATATTCTTGTTTTACACCAAATTTTATATTGTACTAAATTATGTACATAATACTGGGTAAGAAACTAAATGCTTTTGTTTTTGCAAAATTACAATTTTGTTTGCCTTTTTAACTATGCACTTTCATACACTAAAACATTTCAAGAAATGAGCAGTGGGTATGCTTAAACATAGTATAATGAAATAGTATGAGAATTTGTCATAGAGTTACATAATCAGGAACATATATCCAAATCTAAATATTGTCATCTGATCTAGGTGAGTAGCTTTTCCCTGATACTGAACAAGTGAGATCAATGGGTTCAATGCTGTTAGGTTGATCATAATTGAGAACATTTACAGCATCTGTTATGGCATTACCAAAAATTGTTTCACTTTCTGCTTTTGAACGGATCGCATTAATGGAAGGCAGAGTGTCACATGGCATGGATTCATCACTGTCATCCACTACGGAAATAAGATTTTGACTGTTACTGCTAGTATTGCTGCTGCTATTGTGTGGATACTGTTCATCACTTAAAAATGGATGCCTTTCTGTTATGCTTGCAGCATAATGCTCACTTTCACCTCTGTAATACTGTAACGCATGTGAAGGAGGATAAGATGGTGATAATTCATCATAAATATTTATGTTGTCTTTCTGATGATAGGCACCTGGAGTTAAATGTGGGGGAGCTAATCTGGCATCACTTCCACCTTCTTTAGGGTCATATGAATGATAATGAGGATAAGAAACAAAACTTTGTTTGGATCCATACCATGGTTTCCATGTATGATGTGAATGATAAGCAGCATGACTTGCATGTGGATCTATTTGTTTTTGAATATTTGGTATATCTGCATAAGGTGATCGCACTGCTGAATTCAAGCCACTTGAAAGGCTGGGAGGAGAAATATCATGAGGATCTTCAACCTTGGGTGAATCAGGGGCCATCTTTTGCATAGTAGGTAGAGCAGCCCATGGGTGTCTATATGGCATGAATGGTTGTCTGCAGGTTGCAGGACTCCAGGGATATTGGTAACAACTCCAAGCACAGGAACAAGAACATGGCTTAGACCAAGAACTGGCACTCTGACAATTTTCTTCATGAACAGAAAGGTCAACTTCACTACCTGGAAACAATCAGAAATGGAAGCAAAATGTGAATATAACCAAAGTTGCATTGATACAGTAATATATATAACTGACTAAAGTTTTAATATTAAAATTTACTTAACCATAAAATATGTAGTTAAGAAATTTCTTTCTTTGAATATTTTAAGTCAGGAATTATCAAGTATTGTTTTTGACTAAGGCTTATAAATCCTAGATGTTAAGCATTAATTTGTCTTCTAGAAAAGTAGTTTTGGTTTATGACTACTTATATTCACTGAAATCCTTGTAATCTTGCCAGATATCCTGTGGCATAGTGTGAGTTTGAAAGTTTGGGAGGCTGAAAATAAGACATGTTTTGTCATATATTACTGTTGGCAAGAAAATTGTAATTGCCATATTAATAACCTACAAGATTGAAATATTCAGGCTGATGCATTAATCAAAATTTCGATTATATCACATGCCAGACATGTTCATTTGCTGTATATGTAATAAACCATCTATGTTTTAGGACAAAATGTAATATTGATTTGAATTTTATACAAAGGTGGGTCAGTATGCACAGTGCATTTACATCTTTTACAGACTTATGTACCAATTTATTATTTATTACTGCATGTCTTAACATGCAGTACTTGAAATTTCTGTAAAAATTTGGCAATATTCTGACTCAGTTTCAAAACAGTGTCACATTTCGGACTGCACCCATGTTGAATAGCGAAGTGTCATTTGATTTTGATTATGAGTGAAACTTACTATAGACTGTGTACAATATGGGGACAATTATTTATTATAAAAAAGTGTTTAAGCAGTGTGAATATATTCAGAAATGGTTACACAAGGTGTAATGAATGAGCATCAACTTGGCACACAAGAGAAACCAATGCATCACACTGGATGAAATTTGTACTGAATTGAATGTTACCCATGGAACAGCTCACAGAAAATAATAAACAACTGTGCCATAAGCTGTGCACTATATAGAATCCAATGCAGTGAATATTGGCTTGGCTGTACTCGTTACCAGAAACCTTTTTCTGTGATTGTATTCAAAAACTTGTTATTCATGGACTAAGAATGTGTCACAGTAGAAGGTTGATTACACTGGAAAATAGTGTATGTTCATATTTATGAAATTTCTGTTTTGGCATAACTGTCATAAACTGTCTGTAATATACTGTCCCTTGTACAATGCTAAGTATATGAATGTAAACTCCTTGCTTATTAAACACAAGGATAGATCAAAACTTTTAATAATGCAACAAAGTTTAAAAAAAAATAAGTACAAGACAGAAACTGTTGTCCAAATAAAATCATATTCAGCATAAAATACCTAAAAATTTAGGTAGGCAACTTGGAATGAAGGCATTAAATATATAATTAATATTATACAAGTATTCACTTTGTAAATTTATAATCAGTAATCAATGATATCTTACTTTGTAGTGAAATACAACATTAATTTTTTTGTAGAACAGGCCTAGTTTTACTTCTAAAGTATAAAGCTTTAACATATGAATGATAGCTGCTTATAATGTATAACAAGCGTAAGAAAGTTTAGAGTGAAACTGAAATAATTTAAATAAGGATGAGTCTCTTTTTAAGTGACAGTATTACATATCTTAGGATTAGGCTATGTCATATCCACCTTACTGGTGAGATGGTGTATAACCCTAGTTTTGTTTTGCATATTATGAAATACAAAAATTAATAGGTACTTTTTCATTATCCTTTAATTAAAAGTTTTTTCTTGCATTTTCTTTCAGATATATTAACAAAAAATTGTGACTCAATTTTTGAGAAAAGAAAACATACCACTAATAAACATATATATATATGAGCTCCATTAAAATTTTGAAAATATAAAGCTTTTTGACCAAAAAGAAAATGCATAAAATAAAATTCAGGTTTTGTACAAATGTAAAAGTTAAAAATAATCAGCTTTCACAAATATTTTTATTTATTTTAACATGTACTCACAAAGTTTTAGTTTACATATGCAAAGCCATAACATGGGATAATCCATCATTCAAAAGGGATTTGTAAAGGTAAGAAAATTTGTAAGGTATGTTTATACTAGAACTTTCAAAAATTCTAATCCTGATAGTGCTAGACTAATTAAAATATAGGTCCTGATGATGGATATAAAAATTTCATGGAAGACTGCCACAGGCTATCTTCTGGTAGGCTTACAAATTGAGTAGCTGCACAATACTATTAGTTCTAAACAAATACAAAATTCTGAATTAGATTTATGAATAACAATATATTAATGGGGGTACATGACCAGAAAATATACTTCCAAAAACATAAGTAGATGTTTTGTTTTTATACAATGAAAGTGCAAGAGTAAACACTTGTATATATGTATAGGATAAAACAATTAAAAATAAGTAAAAATAAGAATATAACTGTTTTAATATCACTTTTAACCGATGGATACCTTAATACATTTGCACAAGGCTGTATACTAGCATGAATTTGTTCCTCATGTACACGACTGCTAGATATTCTCTAACAAGATATTCATTTGTTATACAAAAATAATATATCTAAAATTACAATTTTTTCAAGCATAGTCATAACCTTGCATTATTTCGGTCACTTGAAAAGGCTTTTAGCATTAATAGATTCTGAAAAAAATTCATCGCCGCCACGGCGGGAATCGAACCCGCATCTCTCCAGATTCATGCCAGAGTGCGCTACCATTGCACCACGCGTCGGACAACGAATATTTTCAGAATATGACCTTTTGTTTCTTAACAGGAAATACTGTGCATTCACTTTGGATTTCAAAGGCTTTTAGCAGTTGAATAAAAGTTTAGCATAAGCAAAAACATACAAATTTCACAGGGGAAGCTCCTTTAATGAATTATATTATTAGATTGGTAATGAGAATGCACATAAATAGTTGAACATCACTTGCAGCAAGAAATTTACATTTGCCTGTGATGTTACATGCTTACTACAATATTTAAGTGCAAGCCCAATCCATGGTTCCCATTTATGCCACAAAACACATGTACCTGTCATCCATGTGAGCATACAGAAGTCAACCACACGATTGTGGTTTACTTTCTACCATATATCAAATGTAAATTAACCCTGTATTAGAGTGGGGGGGGGATGATTATAATAAAAAAAAATATTTCTGGACAGTTATTTAAGCATATATAATCAAATCTGCAATTGGTAAGGATTTCCTGTACAAGATTGTTACTTTTATTACAAAAGAAAACACAAGAAAACACTTACCTTGATCTTCTTCTTCCTCATTTATATTCATGGAGCTAATTCCAGGATAGGGTGTTCTGGGCATTCCATAGTGGCCAGTAGTGTGAGGAGGTGCTTGAGAATGTCTAGGATGCATAAAGATGTATCTTGGAGTTGGTGCATATGGAGTTGGAGGTCTTACTTTATCAAATTCCCATGGATTGGAGATCATCTTGTGATATCGTACATAGGGTGATGGATGTCTGACCCCTATCATGCGTGGAGGAGTAGAGTAACCTCTTGGCAAAAGATGTGATGGTGGTGTAAAATAGTGCTCGCCATAACGATGCAACAACTTTGACTGGTATGAGTGAGGATTAGCAGAAGAAGAAGGAGTGGAAGATGATGTTGTAGTAGGCTCTGAGTTAGCATTGGTCTCTGATGGAACTGAAACGTAAATAACTTCAATTAGTACATTTACTCTTTTCAATATTGTTGTCTAATTATAATACACCCAAAATGTGAATAATTTTTATATAAGCGATCATAATATAAAATTACTAGCTTTTTCTTTAATTGGCAAAATCTCTATACAGGATTTTATCAATTCCATTTAATGTCTTTTAGGGTTATATCTAGGGGG
The DNA here is from genome assembly GCA_038380435.1 of Ryuthela nishihirai. Taxonomy (NCBI): domain Eukaryota; kingdom Metazoa; phylum Arthropoda; class Arachnida; order Araneae; family Heptathelidae; genus Ryuthela; species Ryuthela nishihirai. The sequence continues at coordinate 46,643,027 of JAWZYU010000024.1, read as the reverse complement.
AGGGGCAAGGGGGCCATGTCCTTGAGAATGTTAGCAGCTAGGACAGAGGTAAAATATTTATATTACCTATATTTTTCAAGAAATTTGTTAAAGACTACTAAAATGGAGGGGGAGAAGTTTATACTGGCACAGCATCCATTTCATTTCAAATATGACCCCCTCCCCAGTATTGTTTTTCTAGATCTTAGCCTGTCTTTCATTAATGCAATGCCTTGAAAGGCTTAATATAAAAGTGTTATATGACTGATTCAGTCCAATTTAAGAGAGTTGGTTGATAAAAATCTAGTGCAAGAGAGTTGGCAGTTTGAAAAGCTGAAGGTAACTAATGACTAGAAGAATAATAAATCGTCTCTGGTAAATATGGCGTGTTCCTTTTCAAACAGAATGAAGTTTTTTATTTTCCAATTTTTCCACTCTCTGGAAATTCGAACTAATGAATGATCTGAAAAATGTAAACAGTAATATAAGTGCCTATCAACCAAAAAATAAATTTTCATTTAGCTCTTAGAGCAAAAACAGTTGCATTCCCCATTGGTAAAGTAGTAAATCCCTGTTATCAAGGTAAATCCCTGTTATCAAGGTAAATCCCTAGATCACCACACTCTATCACCAAAATTTCAAATTTCTAGCATTAATAGATCATTTGCAATAATCATTTATAAAGTTTTACTATTTCCTAAATTTAATGCTCTCCAACAATAGAAATTAAAATTACAGGATGATTTGGAAAATATGAAACTATACATCTTTAATACCCACTTAACCCCAAAATATTTTTCAATTACTTTGAAAAATAAAAAAAGTTGAATGTCTACACACATGCACGAGAAAGTGAAAAACAATAGTTTGTTGTTTTTAAACAAGCTAAAAAGGGAAGATATTGTGGGTTAGGATATCCAGGGCCTGGGGTGGGTGGGGGGTTTGACCTGGGCCTCATTTTTACAAACTTGTTAACTTTTTCATATTAGGCACAACAGTAAAAAATGTGATTTAGTAAAAGATGATAATTTTAAAACTGATGGCCTTGGATAAGACTAATGCTTTTTTTGTGATTTCTTTCAGCTGAGTTCTTGCCTTACTAACAGACTTTCTTTACGGTGTATTATAATACATAACGAGCACCTGTCAGACCTCTATAGTGCAAGCATCTGCTTGAGGGGTAAATTTTTTATATAGATTTTGTCAAATTAGAATTAAAGACATTTGTAAATGATAATGACAATTTTTATTTTGGTTAAGATGCTCAAAAGTTGGAAGTGGTTTGGGCCTCTCAGGACCTGTGAGAGGGCCTGAGGATATCATTCTTGGGTAAAAGCTACAAGTTTTGAAGTCAAAGACTAAGATTAAAAAAAAAATAATAATATATTTTAAACATACAAAACCTTTTCTGGATGGAAATTAACAAAAATAACTTTTAGATTCTTGAATAATTACAAATAACAAAATTTAAAGCTATCATGACTTTTATTTTTATTAGCATTAAAAATATGAGATGTGAAAATTTTTCAGGTTCATCAAATCAGAATGATCTTATGAAATTTTCTAAAATTTGAAATCTGTATACTGAAATTTATAATCCAATGAACAAGTACATAAATAAGTGCTTGTTCTCCGTAAGTTCAATTTTGTAAACTTCTTCATAAGTTCTCTAATCCACCAGATGTGAAGCATGAGTGGAAGCAGTTGAGATCTTGAGACTGCACAGTTGAGACATCTATGATTCTTACAGGTGAATGATTTACCAAATTATCAGTTACTTCTCAATTAGCCGAATATGTCATTGATCAACAATTGCATCATAGATCATTGGCGAATTTAAAAATGACTGACAGCTCAATTAATTAATGATTTACGACAATCATCATTTTGTCCAAAACAAGTCAAATTGCTTCCACTACGCTTCACAGTCTCAATTGCTTTCCACTACGCTTCACTGTTGTTCAACACAAATCTCATTCAAATTTTCACAAAGCTTTCAGACTAAAGGATCTGTAATGTCTAAATTAGCATTCTTAGTTCCCTAAAGTGTATGATTTTCAGCAAAATAAATTTTACTGGGTTGAAATCATGCAATGTTTTTCCCAAAAAATATTTTATTGGGAATAATTATTTTTTGGAACAAAGTCTACACAACCGTGTTTGGGACTGTATTCCTCACAAATAGGTAAAATGTGTTGAAAATTATTAATCATTTTTGTGAAAAATCATTGACAATTACCCCTAATTATTACATGACAAATCCATGTACACAAGATGACTACTTTGGATGGAAATGTGAATTTCCACTCAACAACTTGAACTATTCATGTACTGCAAAACAGTACAAGTAATATCGTGAGAAAACCTTTTTTCAAGTGCAGACTCCCTTGAAATGTGTTTGTATTGGAAAATTTTGAAAGCTCTCTTCACAATTACAATATTCTCTCTATACTTTTTATAAAAGTAAACACTGGTTTGAGAAATGAATAATATTTTTCCATAAATTATTGTTTGATTTGATTGTTAAATAAATGTTTAATGGGAAATGATTTGTTGTCTCTTATGAAAAAGGTTCAATACAAATTGCATATTATCTATTTATAATACAGTGAAATACACTGAAGTGCCATTGAATTAGGAATAGGAGCCTAGTAACGTGTTGGACCCCCTCTGGCCCTGATAATGGCTGCCACATAATGAGGCAAGCACTCCACAAGCTTGCGTAAATGTTCCACAGATATGGCGACCCATGCATTCTCCAGAGCTGTCCACAATTCTCTCAATGTCGTCACTGATGGGACACTGGCCTGAACACTTTGCTCGATGGTATCCCAAGGATTTTTGATGGGATTTAAATCTGGGCTACTAGGCTACTACATTATTTTAAAGTCAGCAGAATGCTCCTGCAAACATGCAGTAGCCAACCTGTGAGATGAACAATTGTCTTGCTGGTAGATGCAATCTCCATTGGGATGCATGATAGCCATAAATGGGTGTAAATGGTCAGCCATAAGTTCCACATACCAGGATTCATTGAGAGTAATTGGTGCACGTACCAAAGGTCCCACAGATGTCCAACTGAAGACACCCCAGGCCATCACTGAGCCACCACCAGCTTGTACTGTTCTGACCTGTACCACCACTTGTACTGTTCCGTCTGAAAGACATGCAGGATCCATGGCTTCATGGGGTTGGCACCATACCCTCAGTCTATCATCGGCTTGATCAAGTTTAAATCAGGATTCATCACTCCAGGCTATCTGTTGCCAATTTTCGATGGTCCAGTTTCGATGTTCTTTAGCCCAGGCAAGGCGTTGAGTCTGGTGTTGTGCCGTTAGAAGTGGGACCTCATAGGTCGGTGGCTCCCAAAGCCAAGATGACGAAGTAAGCATTGCACAGTCCATGCACTGACTTCCCAGCTGGAACCCGTGTTCAGATGGGAGGTGATTTCAGATAATGTCTGGCCCCTCTCGGTCCATATGATGTGGGTCAGCCGGCGAAGCCACAATCATTCAAGGCTGGTTGTCCTTTGCAGTTTGTCTTGGTGCTTGTTTTTTGGCTGGAATTTTCATATTCCTGGAACACTCTTGAAACTGTCGTATGAGAAAATCCAAGTTCGTTGACAATTTCAGAGATCAAGTGTCTCATCCATCAGGTACCTACGATCTGCCCTCTGTCAAATGCATCAGAATCTCGTGCCTTTCCCATTACGCTTCTCATGATGAATGCTTGGGGAAGCCAAAGCTGACAGCTATATATGACCAGAGTTTCAGCCATGCATGCGCGCAAATGCGAGACTTGCAGTACTGAATTTGGATAACATCTCCTATCTCTAATTCAATGGCACTTCAGTGTAATCTGAATACAGAAGGAAATTATTCTAATTTACCTGATACAGAATATGGTGTATCTTGCTTTGCTTCAGTAGACTCAGATGTCACTGTAGATGTTCCACTTTTTGATTGGGTGTGATCAGATGATGCCTCCAGCACACCCATGCCTTTATAAACTTGTTCTTTTATTGCTTCTTTTCTCTGTTCAGCAAGCTTAGCCTGAGGAGACAAAAGTTCTTTATATTGGTCAATAATAAGGAAGTGGAAAAAAGTGAAGATTAGTAAATTTGATGCTTTATAACTTTACTACATATATACATGGTGATCCAAAAGTCACACAACACAAACCTTTGTTTTCTAGATAGTGCATATACAATTTAGAATATCATGTGAACATGAAAAATATACTTTCAAACTTGCACAATAAAAACATATGCTGAAATGACTGTTGACAACATTTGCAGACATTATCAGAAACATAAAGTGTCACTCATAATGTCCTTAATAAGATTTGTAATGTTCCTTTTCAACTGCTTGCTTTAAATGTGGATTATTTCGAAAACTGTATTCTTGAAGAAAACCATACATGTAATAATTTGGTATCAGGAGATCATCAAAACTTCAAATTTTTTGAAATGCCTCTATCTCAGCCATTGTTGCCTTGTGTGGGCATGGATTCCTACTGGGCAACAGATGGTGTAACATCAGGGTAGGTCATTAGACCTTCCCAAAAGAAAAATGGACTACATGAATTTAATGTATATTTTGTGAATAATAGTAAATCTTAGTATTAAAAAGAGCAATTTATATTTTAATTCTTTTGATAAAATTATTCTTAGCACTGTAATATTTATCAGAAAACTCTAAGTAACAATAGCTATGGATCTGGCAGAGACAAGCAGATTAATCTCATGATTTACTCTTGACAATTAAATTGCTCACTGCAACTATCAAGACTATGTAATATAGTGAAGGGTAGAGTCAATGCATTGTTAGCAGCTTGCCAAATATTGCTGGAAATTTTTGAACATTTAACTTTCCTTCTCATATTTAGTGACAAGTGGCATTTTTCTTTTATGAAGTTTTGAGTAATTTTAATACAGTTTGGTAATTTATTTTCAATATTTTCATCTGTAAATCATGATGACATTTGTGTTCTGTTTACCATTTTGAAATACTATGAAAGGAAATTAGTTCAAAAATAAAGATTATTCTTTTTAGTGATTAGTATAAGTAAAAATAAACAAAACTGAATGTTTTAGAATTCATGGTACAATAAATTTAAATGGTTAACTGCCAGACCTAAAACTAGAAAAAATGTACTGTTTTATTTTTTACAAGCAGATTACCTGTTTGAAAATCAATGTCTTGAAGTGGGAAAATAAATGTGATTATTCTCAAACGATTGTTAAGTTTGAGATTAATACATTAAGAGAATACATTTACGTATTCTCTTAACGTATTAATACGTTAACGTGTTAATACGTTAAGAGAATATGTTTACGTATTATCTTAACGTATTAATCTCAAACTTGAGTTTTGTCATAGAGACTCAAAATTTTAGGGCACACGAAGTAGCAGAAGGAAATCTGTAAAATTTGGGACCAGATGATCCAATATTTGAGAACAACACATCATAAACAGTTCTTATGATGTGTTTGGGTTAACTTATAATGCTACAAGAAACATGTCACATTTCTGACTTACACAGAAAGTGAATATCATTTTCATATTTTTTTATATATAGTTCTGGGTAGAAATGCAATTTCATTAAAAAACTCAAAAATTACTAATCTTTCTAAATTTTACATGAATTATAATAATCATCATCAACACTACAATCATGAGACTTTTTAATACAAAATGAAAATAAATGGCAAATTTTAAATATTTTGTGAGGATTTTATATCAGATTTGTTACATTCTGACTTTTTTAAAAATTTCAATTGAAATAAAGTAAAAAAATTGCTTACAGAACTCATGATAAGTGTTTTGGCCTGCTGTTGAGCTGAAACAGATGGCAGAATCTGTAGAAACTTGATTTGTTGGCCTGCTATACCACTTTTAGTGAGTAATGATGTAGAAGAAGGTGATTTACCAAGCAAGTCAATGTTGCTGTCATTTTTTAAACAAGTCTTGTTCATCAATTTGTTCCGAGTTCTAATCTCTTTTCTTTGCCTTGCTTCCTTTGGATTATATATATAATCTGAAACATGACAACAATGCATTAAAGTTTAATATCAAGACTGTGATATTTAAAGTGTTTATAGAGTTTTTACTATTGTTAATACATTAGTTGCAAGTATGACTGTTTGATTGTTTCCTATTGTAATACAGTAAAATTTCTCTAAGAAGAACTGCTATCTCTCTTAACAGGAACCTCTATTGGATGGAAACTTCTCTTAATTTCCTCTCCTGGCACCACCAATTAAAACAATGTTAACCAATTGTAACTCTCTTGAGTGGAAACTAAAAGGAAATTAGTATGGAAAAACTTTGCTTTTTTTCTTGTGATTTTTATTGCTGACAATAACAGGAATGGATCAGATGAACTTCTAAATTAGTTTTAAAGAAATGGGAAAAGTCTCGAAAATAATATCTGTGTAGAAGAGGTATTATATGAGAAAGGCAAACATTTTTCTTATGGGAGAAGGGATTTATCACCTGTGATTAGTAACCTTTCATTAATGTATATAAAGTCGGTATAAAGTGGGTATAAAGTCTCCTAACAGCCCTCCAGTGGGTTCCCTTCCCTCAACCTTAGGAGCCGGGTGGCTCCGTTGGTAGCATGCTAGGCCCATAATCTGCAGCTCCCAGGTTCGAATTCCAGCTGGGCCAGCATTGAGATTATCTCTACAAAACTCCCTGCCTACAGTCAGAGAGAACACCGATGGGTCTGGAAAGGACACCGTCTGTTGGATGGGATGTTAAATCTTGGCTCCGTGTGCAGGAGAGCCATACCCTGTGCACATTAAAGAACATGCTGGATGGCCTTGACAGGAGACTACCATATATCTCCTAACAGCTGTCCAGTAGGTATCCTCCCAGTCTTCTCTGAGCTCTCAGGGTTCTTGCAACCTGACCACTTAGCCCACTGTGTGCAAAAATGTGCCACTCATAGGTAAACCCAAATCCCTCAACCTTCTTTAAGCCCTTAGGAGTCCTATTGACCTGGCCATTTTGTCCATTGTGTGAGAAAGGTGCAGTTCAGGGGTAAAACAACTCAAAGCAAAATCAATATATATATATAAAGCGATATTTGGTGGTCAAGAGAAAAGTCCTCTTTCCTCAAAGAATGGGATAGCTCAGTCCTCTCTTTTCCGAGCATGGGGAATAGCTCAGTCAGTAGCATAGGCTCATAATCTGTAGTTCACAGATTCAAGTCTCACCTGTGCCAACTCTGAGATTTATCTCTGCTAAACCCCTTCCTTGACCTAGATCAGAAAGGGGATACTATTGAGCTTAGAAATGCTGTAATCCATTGGATGAGATGTAAAGCCATGGCATGTGCATGTCCTTGATGGAAAGCTTCCATCTGTGTCCTATCAGCTGTATAGTGGGTTCCTTCCATCAACCTTCTCTAAGCCCTTGAGATCCTTGTGACCAGGCTATTTAGCCCATTGTGTGCACAAAAGTGATGATCAGAGGTAAAATAACCCAACCCTCCAAAGGCTCTACTTCCCCAACTCATACGAAAAGAGGTTGTTAGATATAACCCTTTGTCTTATTACAATTTATGGGACGGGTGGCTCAATCAGTAGTGTGCCAGGCTCATAACCTGTAGTTCCCAGGTTCGAGTCCCAGCTGGGTCAGCATTGAGATTTATCTCCGCAAAATTTCCTGCCCTGCCCATGATCTAGGGAACACCGAACGGCTTGGAAAGGCTGCTGTTCTTTGGATGGGACGTTAAGCTGTGGCCCTGTGTGCGGGAGAGCCATACCCTGTGCACATTAAAGAACATGCTGGATGGCCTTGATAGGAGGCTATCATCTGTCTTCCAACAGCTGTTTCAGTGCCCTCTCCCAACCTTCTCTGAACATTTGGGATCCTTGTGATATAGCCATTTAGCCCATTGTGTGAAAAAAAGTGCCGCTCAGAGGTAAAACAACCCAAAGCCAAAAGTTATTGGTCTGGGTTATTTTACCTCTTAGAGGCACCTTTTTGCACACAATGGACTAAATAGCCAGATCACAAAGGCTCTGAGGGCTCAGAGAAGGTTAGGGGAGGGGACCCACTAGACAGCTGTTAAGAGACAGATGGAATCCTCCTGTCAAGGCCATCCAGTGTATCTTTAACGTGCACAGGGTATGGCTCTCCTGCACACAAGACCATTGCTTAACATCCCATCCAATAGACGACAGCCTTTTCAAATCCATCAGTGCCACCTACTGACCATGGGCAAAGCAGGGAGTTTTGCAGAGATAAATCTCAACGCTGTCCTAGCTGGAACTTGAATGGGAAGTGCAGATTATGAGCCTGGCACGCTACTAACTTAGCCACCTTCACCCCGCATGCCAAAATAAACTTGATATTAAAAATAAAAATAGTGTAATATAAGTTAAATGTACAGTGAAATAAGGCTTTATTCATGTACAGAGAAATATAATTTTTATGAAATGTGTTGATTTGAAGAATTATATATTTCAGAAAATTATTTAGAGTCATGACAACAGACCAAATAAAGTTTTGCAAAATGCGATTTTATTACCACTGTTTTAAATAAAGTCATATGCTATAGCTATTCAAAATGAAATTTAGTTTTAGAATTCATGCAACATAAGTAGAATATTTATCACTACCTTTCTATAAAATGATGAGAAATTCAAAGGTTGCTGTTTAATATATCACCAGAATTTCACTGATAGCTATTGCATTGAAGTAAGTTTTTAACCCTTTGATGAAGTTCTTTTTTTTTCACTATACAAATTCTGCATTTAGTAAGACTATTAAAAATCACTGAACATTAAGTTGGATAGTTCCCAAGCAACAGCAGAAGCACCCACGCTGTGTAAAATATAGTAGAGGTATGATTCTGCTACATATAGCCTGTTATAATAAACATATCTGTTTGTTCATATTCATCAAGGGGTTAAATGCATTCTTACCATGGGCCATTTGAAAAGTGGTAGGCTACCAAAAATATTCAGTATATACACCCAATTCTGTTTTTACACAGTAGATAGGTTCCCGAAAAAATAATACAGTGCACATAAAAAAATAAAAGATTGGTTCCAGACGTGAAAACTCAGTACAAATAATTTGTTTTCAAACAAATCGTACCAAAATCTCTAATTAAATCTTTATTTGATTTTTATTCATTTAAACACATTTTTTATTTTATAAACTTATAAAGATAATTATATGTACATATATAAAGTAAATTATCCTTCATAAAGAAAATAATATGTCACTAATTCATTTAATAAATTTATGTTACGCATACAAAAGTTCAAAAAATAAAAAATTTCAATTTCTTCTATTAAACATCTAAACACTTCTAACTTTAAATAAGAAATGAGAGACCAAGACTAACATGTATTGAAGATAAAATTGAGGGGAATTCCCAGAACTCAATGTTGCCACTTTATTCCGAATGAAGTAGGTTTTGTACAATTTTTCCATAAAATAGAGAAAACTTGTTGTGTAGTTATGTTAGTGTAGTTTTTATTTTGGGGATTTTATTGCACAAAATATGTATCTATAGTACATTTTCAAATTAAAACTACTTAAAAAAAATATGACTATAAAAGCAGCATCTTTGGTATGAATGCAAATTCTAGGAATTCTTTCTTGAAAGGAATATTTTTTCAGAATTAAATTCAAATGGAGATTTTTAAAAAAGGCACTGTTTGAACTGTGTTAGATCAAAATAAATCGTGTAAAAAGAGAAATGGAATTTTTTCTAAACTGTGTTAAATTAAAATCATGTAAGAACAGAATTTGATTTATTGTAGTAATTTTCAAACATGAAATCCATTGATCATTATGGATGTTTAATTAAACATCAAATCATTTTGCTAGCAAAACATTTTAGTTAGAGCACCTGAAATTAGAGCTCCACCAGTCATGGTTGACGCCATCTAAAGGGAATGCTTGTCAAAACTGAATTCTCTGACTGTTGACTCAAGGTATTGTGGTATCCCTATGGGAACGTTCTTTAAAAGCATGCCTCTTGCCTTCCCCTCCCAAAAGAAAATATCAAAATTTTTAAAAGCCTACAAAAATGTGGAATTTTGAAACTTTATTTTTACATTTACATATTCATGATTTCCAATAATATATTGATGCAAACTCTCGTGTAAAAAAATTGCAATACATTTTTTTTTGATCACAGGAAGTTACAGAAACAAGTTAGCATTGCACATTAAAAGACTGTTAATATCTCTAATAAGCATGTTTATGCAAATTTATTAAAATTTTATCTTGCACTGGCTTCACAGTTTCACAATAACATTTCCCTGTTACAGTTTCAGCTTTAATTTCAATGGATCATATTTAAAAGTTGCAAATGTAAGATACAACTATGAAAGCTTTTTTGCTTTTAAAAGAAATGGCCAGATTGGCAGATTAAAAGAAATGGCCAGAAGCCTCATGGGCAAAATGCAAATATTTCAACCTGTTTCTGCTGAATAAATAGCTATAATGAAATTGTACACAGAAACACGAAAAAACAGGATATAGAGAAATAATATTCTTGTAAAATAACTGATATCCAGTCAGATACCACCTGAGGAGAAATAAATATTTAATGACTATAAGATGCAGGTCAATTAACAGCCACAACCTGGAAAATCATTCTACATTTTATTATTTTTAATATTCAATCATTTTTATATTCCATTTTTTTCTGTATATTTCTAGAACCCATAACCCAATAGGTTTATTATAGACATTGCAATTCTGTTTGAGGCACTAAGGCTAAATTTGTCTCTCTCCCAGAAAAAACATTTTCATGATTTCATTGGCCTAGTAGGCACCAAATAATAGCAGTGGTTGCAACCCAACTTTTCTTTAAAACTAATCAAATTATGCCAAACAAGGCTATCACAACAAATATCTTACAGGGTTTTTTTTTTACGAGGCAAAATAATACGTGCCTTATTTTTTTTATAATAATATTATCTTTATTAAGTCTTAGTATGGTTATATACATAGATTACCTCGCTAAGCCTTATGGCTTGTCAGCAGGATTACAGGAAAAGTAAAATGCTAAATTAATAGCAAAATCTGTACTGTAGAATATTAAAAAAATTATTTTTACCTGGATATTTCAATTTATGCTCTATCTCAAGCTGCTTAGCCTTCGAATAATATTCATCTTTGCGAATTTTGTCCAAATGTCTCCACATAATCCCCAGAAGGGTGCTGACTGCTTTATTGGATTCCCTTGGATTATCATGTGCAACCTGTTTGCGGTGCTCTTGGGCAAATATCATGAAAGCATTTGCTGGACGACGAATTTTGGCATTCTTATCTATTATGTCTTGTCCAGGAGTTCCTGGAGAAGGTTCATGTTTTGGGACTGGATGTCGGGCACAGAAACCACTTGCACCACCTAAGAAGGATATGAGAGAGAATATACAAACTGATATTGAATAATACTAATATATAAATTAAAGTTCTCAGCTGATAATTCAGTAAAAAATGTAAATCAAATTCATTCAAAGCCAGGTTACTGCATTAGCCACCAAAGGCCTGATCATACAGCTTGCCATCTGTAATTCTTTTTTATGAATTTCTTGGTTTTGCAAAGTACGAGGAACACCAAATATTACCTATGACTGGGGCAGCAATGTACTTTAATCCAGGCCTGAACTGTTGGTTATTTTTACCTCTGATTGGCACTTTTTTGCTCACAATGGGTTAAATGGCCAGGTGATAATGATCCTGAGACTCTGAGAAGATTGGGAGAAGAGGCCCCACTAGACAGCTGTTAGGAGACAGATGGTAGCCTTCTGTCAAGGCCATCCAGCATGTTTTTTAACATGCACAGGATATGGCTCTCCTGTATATGGGCCAATGACTTAATGTCCCATCTGACAGGTGACAGCCCATTGGGGTCCCTTACAGACAGGGCAGGGTGGAGAGTTTTACAGAGACAAATTTCAATTCTGGCCCAGGTGGAATGCAAATCTGGGAACTGCAGATTACAAGTCTGGCACACTATCAACAGAGCCACCCCTGCACCAATTGAGTTGTTCACTTAACCCCTGCACTAACTGAGTTGTTCACTTAACCCCTGCACCAATTGAGTTGTTCACTTAACCCCTGCACCAATTGAGTTGTTCACTTAATCCCTGCACTAACTGAGTTGTTCACTTAACCCCTGCACTAACTGAGTTGTTCACTTAACCCCTGCACCAATTGAGTTGTTCACTTAACCCCTGCATTAATTGAGTTGTTCACTTAACCCCTGCACTAACTGAGTTGTTCACTTAACCCCTGCACTAACTGAGTTGTTCACTTAACCCCTGCACCAATTGAGTTGTTCACTTAATCCCTGCACTAATTGAGTTGTTCGCTTAACCCCTGCACTAACTGAGTTGTTCGCTTAACCCCTGCACTAACTGAGTTGTTCACTTAACCCCTGCACCAATTGAGTTGTTCACTTAATCCCTGCACTAACTGAGTTGTTCACTTAACCCCTGCACTAACTGAGTTGTTCACTAAACCCCTGCACCAATTGAGTTGTTCACTTAACCCCTGCATTAATTGAGTTGTTCACTTAACCCCTGCACTAAATGAGTTGTTCACTTAACCCCTGCACCAATTGAGTTGTTCACTTAACCCCTGCACCAATTGAGTTGTTCACTTAATCCCTGCACTGAGTTGTTCGCTTAACCCCTGCACTAACCGAGTTGTTCACTTAACCCTGCACCAATTGAGTTGTTCACTTAATCCCTGCACTAATTGAGTTGTTCGCTTAACCCCTGCACTAACTGAGTTGTTCACTTAACCCCTGCACCAATTGAGTTGTTCGCTTAACCCCTGCACTAACTGAGTTGTTCACTTAACCCCTGCACCAATTGAGTTGTTCACTTAACCCCTGCACTAATTGAGTTGTTCGCTTAACCCCTGCACCAATTGAGTTGTTCACTTAACCCCTGCACCAATTGAGTTGTTCACTTAACCCCTGCACTAACTGAGTTGTTCACTTAACCCCTGCACCAATTGAGTTGTTCACTTAATCCCTGCACTAATTGAGTTGTTCGCTTAACCCCTGCACTAACTGAGTTGTTCACTTAACCCCTGCACCAATTGAGTTGTTCACTTAATCCCTGCACTAATTGAGTTGTTCGCTTAACCCCTGCACTAACTGAGTTGTTCACTTAACCCCTGCACCAATTGAGTTGTTCGCTTAACCCCTGCACTAACTGAGTTGTTCACTTAACCCCTGCACCAATTGAGTTGTTCACTTAACCCCTGCACTAATTGAGTTGTTCGCTTAACCCCTGCACCAATTGAGTTGTTCACTTAACCCCTGCACTAATTGAGTTGTTCACTTAACCCCTGCACTAACTGAGTTGTTCACTTAACCCCTGCACTAACTGAGTTGTTCACTTAACCCCTGCACCAATTGAGTTGTTCACTTAATCCCTGCACTAATTGAGTTGTTCGCTTAACCCCTGCACTAACTGAGTTGTTCACTTAACCCCTGCACCAATTGAGTTGTTTGCTTAACCCCTGCACTAACTGAGTTGTTCACTTAACCCCTGCACCAATTGAGTTGTTCACTTAACCCCTGCACTAATTGAGTTGTTCGCTTAACCCCTGCACCAATTGAGTTGTTCACTTAACCCCTGCACTAATTGAGTTGTTCACTTAACCCCTGCACTGAGTTGTTCACTTAACCCCTGCACCAATTGAGTTGTTCACTTAATCCCTGCACTAATTGAGTTGTTCGCTTAACCCCTGCACTAACTGAGTTGTTCACTTAACCCCTGCATTAATTGAGTTGTTCACTTAACCCCTGCACTAACTGAGTTGTTCACTTAACCCCTGCACCAATTGAGTTGTTCACTTAATCCCTGCACTAATTGAGTTGTTCGCTTAACCCCTGCACTAACTGAGTTGTTCACTTAACCCCTGCACTAACTGAGTTGTTCACTTAACCCCTGCACCAATTGAGTTGTTCACTTAATCCCTGCACTAATTGAGTTGTTCGCTTAACCCCTGCACTGAGTTGTTCACTTAACCCCTGCACCAATTGAGTTGTTCACTTAACCCCTGCACCAATTAAGCTGTTCACTTAACCCCTGCACTAACTGAGTTGTTCACTTAACCCCTGCACTAATTGAGTTGTTCGCTTAACCCCTGCACTAACTGAGTTGTTCACTTAACCCCTGCACCAATTGAGTTGTTCGCTTAACCCCTGCACTAACTGAGTTGTTCACTTAACCCCTGCACCAATTGAGTTGTTCACTTAACCCCTGCACCAATTGAGTTGTTCACTTAATCCCTGCACTAATTGAGTTGTTCGCTTAACCCCTGCACTAACTGAGTTGTTCACTTAACCCCTGCACCAATTGAGTTGTTCGCTTAACCCCTGCACTGAGTTGTTCACTTAACCCCTGCACCAATTGAGTTGTTCACTTAACCCCTGCACCAATTGAGTTGTTCACTTAATCCCTGCACTAACTGAGTTGTTCACTTAACCCCTGCACTGAGTTGTTCACTTAACCCCTGCACCAATTGAGTTGTTCGCTTAACCCCTGCACTAACGGAGTTGTTCACTTAACCCCTGCACCAATTGAGCTGTTCACTTAATCCCTGCACTAATTGAGTTGTTCGCTTAACCCCTGCACTAACTGAGTTGTTCACTTAACCCCTGCACCAATTGAGTTGTTCGCTTAACCCCTGCACTGAGTTGTTCACTTAACCCCTGCACCAATTGAGTTGTTCACTTAACCCCTGCACCAATTGAGTTGTTCACTTAATCCCTGCACTAACTGAGTTGTTCACTTAACCCCTGCACTAACTGAGTTGTTCACTTAACCCCTGCACCAATTGAGTTGTTCACTTAACCCCTGCATTAATTGAGTTGTTCACTTAACCCCTGCACTAAATGAGTTGTTCACTTAACCCCTGCACCAATTGAGTTGTTCACTTAACCCCTGCACCAATTGAGTTGTTCGCTTAACCCCTGCACTAACTGAGTTGTTCACTTAACCCCTGCACCAACTGAGTTGTTCACTTAACCCCTGCACTAACTGAGTTGTTCACTTAACCCCTGCACTAACTGAGTTGTTCACTTAACCCCTGCACCAATTGAGTTGTTCACTTAATCCCTGCACTAATTGAGTTGTTCGCTTAACCCCTGCACTAACTGAGTTGTTCACTTAACCCCTGCACCAATTGAGTTGTTCACTTAACCCCTGCACCAATTGAGTTGTTCACTTAACCCCTGCACTAACTGAGTTGTTCACTTAACCCCTGCACTAATTGAGTTGTTCGCTTAACCCCTGCACTAACTGAGTTGTTCACTTAACCCCTGCACCAATTGAGTTGTTCACTTAACCCCTGCACCAATTGAGTTGTTCACTTAATCCCTGCACTAACTGAGTTGTTCACTTAACCCCTGCACTAACTGAGTTGTTCACTTAACCACTGCACCAATTGAGTTGTTCACTTAACCCCTGCACCAATTGAGTTGTTCACTTAACCCCTGCACTAACTGAGTTGTTCACTTAACCCCTGCACTAATTGAGTTGTTCGCTTAACCCCTGCACTAACTGAGTTGTTCACTTAACCCCTGCACCAATTGAGTTGTTCACTTAACCCCTGCACCAATTGAGTTGTTCACTTAACCCCTGCACTAATTGAGTTGTTCGCTTAACCCCTGCACTAACTGAGTTGTTCACTTAACCCCTGCACTAATTGAGTTGTTCGCTTAACCCCTGCACCAATTGAGTTGCCAAAACATATGTTTGAAGTCAACTGTATGTGTTTTATGATGACTGGAACTAGTTCTAAATACTAAAATTGACACTAAAAGTTGTCAATGGCCTTAAGATAATTATTGCTTTTAATTATACAACTATGGGTGATTTTTCTAAAAAATTATCTTCAATGAACTTTTATATTAAAATTTAGCTGTGTAAGATAAAGGCTATTGATCAAAGGGACCTGGGTTTAAGCCCATGTAAGGTATGAAGTTTGTGTTGTTAAAATATCTGAACACTATGGTTGATTACAGAATTCAGAAAAAATATCTGGCTACGATTTTTTTAGAAATTAGTTATCTGGCAACTGTGTCACGACACGGTTGCCAGATCACTAATTTCTAAAAACGGTTTCTTTACGGTAACTGGAGCGTGTACAGTTGCTGTACACGCTCCAGATATTTTTCCTGAATTCTGTAATCACGTGACACGAAGGTTGCCAGATCACTAATTTCTAAAAAAAAAATTGTTGCCAGATATTTTTTCTGAATTCTGTAATCAACGATAGTGTTCGGATACTCTTTAATCATGCATAATACTAGAAAGGAGTTGGAGCTCAAAATAGCATAGATGACGTCGGGCTTGGATTAATTTAAATTTCAAATATATGTTGCAATTGTGGGGGGAAAAAAGAAAATATATATATTTTTTAAATTTTAATTTCGATCTTTTAATCAGTTTTTAATAGTTAAAAATCAGCACTGTGCAGCTTTGTATTTTTAGGTATTTAACAAGTGAATGGGCCTTTGCGTTTATAATGATGTTATTAACAAAATTTCAGTTTCTATAAGTATTTTTAACATTTTACGTTCCAAATGGCATTAACATTTTAATATTGTCATAAAATAATATATAATTCTTATATTATTAATTATAGATTAGCAACATACATTTCTGTATATATATATACACTAAAATATTACCCATTAAGTTTAGAAAGTTTGAATTGGAAACATTGATTATATATGTCTTATGATGAGTCAGAGAATTTTTTCGGATCTCTGGCTCGAAAAATTGAGTCCGAACTCATCTCTACATCATATTATAAATAAGGATGATTGGAAACAAAACCAAAAATAACAAACTTGTCATCGAAAATACATGTAAAAATGTTTTTTATGTGAATAAAAATATATGGTATGCATCCGAAAACAAGATTATTTGGTTAACGAAAAAAAAACATTCGGGGGGGGGGGGGGGGGGGACTTTTCCCTCCGTCGAACCCCATGCTTCTATCCAGGGCCAGATTTAGTATAGGAGGGGGGAAGGTTTGACCCGCCTCCTTTCAGAATGCTAGCAAGGATAATAGAGGCGAAATATTAAACTTATTTATATTTCATGTATTTTTTTAAAGAAATTATTTAAAAGTCCTGTAAAACGGAGGAGGAAATGTTAAAATGCATTGGAAATCCAGTCTCTTCCCCCCCCCCCCTCTTTTCGATTTTTTCCTACCTCCGAGCTTGCTTCTATCTGTCTGCTGCAGACCAAAACGAAGGTAAAAGTTGAGTCACTCACCAGCGAATGCAACACTGGACGGTCGCAAACAGATTTCTTCCATGACAGGTGCAATGAATTTTTCATCGTTTGGGGCATCGGAATAGATTTCCACAATGACATCTGCTTTAAATCCCGGGGGTGGCTCAGTCGGTAGAGCGCCAGGCTCGTAATCTGTAGTTCCCAGGTTCGAGTCCCAGCTGGGTCAGCGTTGAGATTTATCTCCGCAAAATTCCCCGCCCTGCCCACGGTCAGTAGGGGACACAGATGGGCTTGGAAAGACCGCCGTCCGTCGGATGGGACGTTAAGCCGTGGCCCCGTGTGCGGGAGAGCCATACCCTGTGCACGTTAAAGAACACGCTGAATGGCCTTGACGGGAGGCTACCATCTGTCTCCCAACAGCTGTTCCAGTGGGTCCCCTCCCCCAACCTTCTCTGAGCCTTCGGGGTCCATGTGATCTGGCCATTTAGCCCATGGTGTGCAAAAAAGTGCCGCTCAGAGGTAAAACAACCCAACCCAACTTTAAATCCCGCAACATCAAAAAATGATTTGCATGGCGCCAGAAACATCAAAACATGGATCACAAACGATTCGAAAAAGATCTGCTGGTCCCGAAAGTAGAATTTCCGTTCGGGGACGGACTTACCGATAAAGCGGACTAAACTGCCTCTTAGGGCCCCCGTTAGTGAAGGGGCCCCATATTGTTCTGTGAATTTATAACCATTTGATGTTTTCCCGCTTAGGGCACTGGACATCTAAATTCGCTACTGTTTCCATTTTTACCAAGCAGATGGAGAAGGTACAGTCGCTCAAAAAAATATTCCGAACATTATGGTTGATTACAGAATTCAGAAAAATATCTGCCAACGATTTTTTTTAGAAATTAGTGATCTGGCAACCTTCGCGTCACGTGATTACAGAATTCAGGAAAAATATCTGGAGCGTGTACAGCAACTGTACACGCTCCAGTTACCGTTCACAGCAAACTGGAGCGTGTGCAGTAACTGCACACGCTCCAGTCCACGGAAATATTGAGCGTGTGCATAACTGCACACGCTCAATATTTCCGTGAGTGAGCCCACACGATCTAGTATCAAAATAATATGACCAACTACAGTCGCTCAAAAATGTATCCAAACACTATGGTTGATTACAGAAGGTTGCCAGTTCACTAATTTCTAAATAAATTGTTGCCAGATATTTTTCATGAATTCAGTAATCAACCATAGTGTTCGGATTTTTTGAGCGACTGTACACATATGGAGAAAGCATCGGGCAATGGGTTCGATGTGCATGGAACAGACAAATAAAGTGCAGTGGTCTGTGAAATGTTACACTGGGATGCGCTGGATTCTCTGGTATGAATGCGATAATATACAAAGGAATGGTCTACCAGAACATTGTTGCAGATCAAGGTTGGTTTGTTTTACTTCTCAGTGGCACTTTTTTTTGCACACCATGGGCTAAATGGTCAGGTCACATGGACCCCCGAAGGCTCAGAGAAGGTTGGGGGAGGGGACCCACTGGAACAGCTGTTTGGAGACAGATGGTAGCCTCCCGTCAAGGCCATCCAGCGTGTTCTTTAACATTGGATTGTTTTACCTCTGAGCAGCACTTTTTTGCACACCATGGGCTAAATGGCCAGGTCACAAGGACCCCGAAGGCTCAGAGAAGGTTGGGGGAGGGGACCCACTGGAACAGCTGTTTGGAGACAGATGGTAGCCTCCCGTCAAGGCCATCCAGCGTGTTCTTTAACATTGGATTGTTTTACCTCTGAGCAGCACTTTTTTGCACACCATGGGCTAAATGGCCAGGTCACAAGGACCCCGAAGGCTCAGAGAAGGTTGGGGGAGGGGACCCACTGGAACAGCTGTTTGGAGACAGATGGTAGCCTCCCGTCAAGGCCATCCAGCGTATTCTTTAACATTGGATTGTTTTACCTCTGAGAGCACTTTTTTGCACACCATGGGCTAAATGGCCAGGTCACAAGGACCCCGAAGGCTCAGAGAAGGTTGGGGGAGGGGACCCACTGGAACAGCTGTTTGGAGATAGATGGTAGCCTCCCGTCAAGGCCATCCAGCGTGTTCTTTAACATTGGATTGTTTTACCTCTGAGCAGCACTTTTTTGCACACCATGGGCTAAATGGCCAGGTCACAAGGACCCCGAAGGCTCAGAGAAGGTTGGGGGAGGGGACCCACTGGAACAGCTGTTTGGAGACAGATGGTAGCCTCCCGTCAAGGCCATCCAGCGTGTTCTTTAACATTGGATTGTTTTACCTCTGAGCAGCACTTTTTTGCACACCATGGGCTAAATGGCCAGGTCACAAGGACCCCGAAGGCTCAGAGAAGGTTGGGGGAGGGGACCCACTGGAACAGCTGTTTGGAGACAGATGGTAGCCTCCCGTCAAGGCCATCCAGCGTGTTCTTTAACATTGGATTGTTTTACTTCTGAGTGGCACTTTTTTGCACACCGTGGGCTAAATGGCCAGGTCACATGGACCCCGAAGGCTCAGAGAAGGTTGGGGAAGGGAACCCACTGGAACAGCTGTTGGGAGACAGATGGTAGTTTCCCGTCAAGGCCACCAGCGTGTTCTTTAACGTGCACAGGGTATGGCTCTCCCGCACACGGGGCCACGGCTTAACGTCCCATCCGACGGACGGCGGCCTTTCCAAGCCCATCGGTGTCCCCTACTGACCGTGGGCAGGGCGGGGAATTTTGCGGAGATAAATCGCGACGCTGACCCAGCTGGGACTCGAACCTGGGAACTACAGAAGACGAGCAATCTGATGGGATGATAGACACAGTGGTTACTGTTATTCAATGATTAGGTATTTTATAGTCAATTTGACCAGATCTCCAGAGATATGTTCAGGCAATTTATTTGAGACTGACGATATTAAGTGGAGTTCTTAAATTCAGTGACTACTGATCATGTACGACTAAATACTCTTAGATAGA
This sequence comes from Ryuthela nishihirai, assembly GCA_038380435.1. NCBI lineage: Eukaryota > Metazoa > Arthropoda > Arachnida > Araneae > Heptathelidae > Ryuthela > Ryuthela nishihirai. The sequence continues at coordinate 46,622,820 of JAWZYU010000024.1, read as the reverse complement.
CATTAAATCCCAGAGAAAAAGTTTTCGAATTAAAAAAAAATAATCGTACAATCTTTTCGAATTTATTAGTTTTAAAATTATCTGACCAATTCAAAACTAAAATAAAAGTGACAAAATAGTTAATTGTGGATTGAATGGTTGGCTAATGATTTGTTTTTACAGAAAGTAAAAATCCTTTTGCAAATACAAATCACGACGGATAACAGAAAAATGTGATTTAATTAAAACTGAATATATCTAAACATTAATCATAAACTTGGTTTCGAATGGCATATACATTTTATGGCCACTTTATTCGGTACAGTTCCCCGTTATGTCAGTAGAAGCTGATACAGAACTAAATAACTTCTTAAATAAGCTTTTAATGGAAAAATGGGACTGAAGATAATTTAAATATTTCAATCTAGAATTTCAACAGTATTCGTTCGATATTTAGAGTTACATAAATTGAAATATTTAAGGGCAAAGATGGCAGAATATTAATAAAAACAAGTTAAAACGCAAGCAATAACCGTTGTATTAAACTTTACTAACACATGTAAGAGTATTTTTAGCAGTTCGCAGAATAATTATATTAATTTTCGCCAATTTTGAATTATTTTTTACAGAACGAGGTTTAAATACTGAACGCATATTTTGGAAATCGACATTGAAATAGATTTGATTCAGATCTCTATCCTCAGATCACAATTTTCATTAAAAGCATATTAAAGAAGTTACCGAGTTCTGTATATATGAGTTATTAGTACAGAGAATAACTAGAATGAAATTGGCGGAATATTCGCCGTACTTGACCGAGCCAAAGATCAAATTCAAATTCGCGTATAATCAAAGTTTACATGATATGTGCAAAGATATTTTTCACGGAAGAGATACGCTAATTTGCAGTGCATAAACTTGCATTAGAGAAGATTTTACTTATATTAACTATCAATGTTATATCTATGAATGCTTTAAGGGTTCACACTGACAGCAGATATTTGTTTCCCACCCCGAGAGGATGGCAGGAAAAACAGGCAACTTTTTTGCCTTGTTTTAAGAGATTAATGAAAAAATGGATGGATGAAAAAATGGATCAAACTACAGTTTATGCTACGCCTAACATTTTCACTTATGACACACATTGAGGCAATGCTTTTAAACATTAATCAGCGGTTCCTGCTTTCGTTACAAATGCTTTCTCTGAAAAAATATTTTAAAAAGCTGTGGCCTAGCTAAGCTGCGAACTTTCGCAAGTTATGAAATAGATGTACGGTAGTTTACACTTAACTACCGTTTTTCATAAACAGGCTCTTGTCAGACCTCTGTGGCAAGCAGCTGCTTGAGGGAGTATTATTTATTTATTATTATTATAAAGTTAAAAAAAATTGCATTTCATTTATTTAACAGAAAAATTATAAAATTTTGTGAAAACCTCTGAAAGAAATCTGACTCTGAAAGAATACTGAAAGAAATCTGACGGTTCAATACTCAAGGATTGGAACTGAAAGCTATCTCAGTTTACACGGTGATCCACATCTGACAGCTGCGTAAAGAAAGTGATTTTGACTCAATTTCCTAGGTTCTAAGATCAGCAACCAATTATTCAACATATCTGGGGAGCAAGTTAGTGACATACAAGGCCTCAAAACTTGTAACGGTCTTTTTGGGTCAATAACTTAAAAGACTGCCAAGAAATTCAATTAATTCCTCTTTTATATGCGAATTGCATAAGAATGAAATTGGTCAAGTTTTACTTCATCTATTTAATGCAATTTGTCACATAGCGGGCATGACATTACCTTACGTTTATGCAAATAGTTCGAATAGAAAACATTGCATACGCAAATATACTGAAATGAGTTCTACTGATTTCAAAGGTATTCACAATATAATGATAAAAACAGTTAATAATTGTTTCACTTTCTTTGAGCGAAATAAATACTTCGTGTGAATCCCTGCAGAATCTATCGAATAGTAAAAATGGTAAAAAATAATTATACTGTTTGGAATTTGCAGCAATTGTATTATTTGATATAGAGGTAAAGTTTATAATTTTAATTTTGCAGTGCAGTAAAAAATTTTACCAATTGATAAATGGCAGATTTTTTTTTACGCGTTTTTTTTTTAAATGTGATTCGTTTGCAGTATCTTGGTACAAATCTAGTCTACATTTTCACTTCGTGAAAATCTTATAATTTTTTAGTTTCAAACAAAAATGGTTTCAATTTGCTAAAATGATTCAAAGAACTATAATAATCATATTTATAATTCAGATATCCTTTAGTTACATATATTAGTAAAACTTATGCCTCAATACAAAAACATTTTTACCGACCCAGAAATTAACACAATGTGGCAACCATTTTTAAGCAATTCACAATTCTTGCTTTCTTAGACACAGAAATTAATAAAAAACATTTTTACTGCATACATTTAAGAATATATATTACTGTTTACGCTGCAGTTACACAGTGCAGCAATAAACTGCCATTTTTTTTAAAAGAAAATATTGATAGATTTTAATTCCTAACTATTGTAACCCAGATTCTCATGCTAGCTGAATCGTTCATACTAACAATGCTACTTTAGGCTTAAATTTAATATGCATAAATATAAAGAGGGATTTTTCCTTTTATATATAACACTTAATTATTCCTTTAATATAGTTTCCTTTAGAACATAACAACCTAAAGCTGTTATACTTTTACTTGTCTTGAGTGCTAGACAAAATAAAAACTTGTGCGAACATTTTTGAAGTTACTAAATTCATAAATTTAAAACATTTTGAAATTAGATTCGAAAATTTAACGGCAAGTGAACGTTTACCACAGAAATTGATACCTATTGTTTTACTGGGTCCAAATCTAAATAGAATGCATCAAACTACATTTAAAACCGTTAGTTACCAAACTAAACTTATGGTACATAAACGACAAAGCTAATTTTTAACCTTCAAGTTAGAAAATGAAGTATCGCATTCAACCGATGATGAAATTGACACAGAATCTAGAATCCTACATATTGCTCAAACTGATCAATTTCGATACTCAGTTTCAAACTAGCATATAACTTACAGTTACAACGTTACATTTGATACAAACATCCAGAACTTACATTGTAACTGCTCATCCATGTTCTTTGTTTTACAAATGGCAAACAATAAAGATCAACAAACTTTGGGCACTTTCAGTTGATCAAAATAATCCAAGTGTCTGTCAATGACACAAATGACAGGCTAAAGGTGGTTCATATTCTTTGACTAACAACATACGACTCACACAAACACAGACACGAAAAAGAACAATCCTAAGAAAACAAACTAACCAACAAAGGACTATTCCTCCGTTACTAACGATTGTCAGAAATTTAGAACGCAGGCGCGATGACATCACACTTCGTGCACGGAGCACGCTTTATAATACAGAGTCTGTATTCTGTAATAATCGTTATTGGCTTAATTTGTACTGATTTAATTCTTTTTTACTTTGCATTATTTTATAATCTTTTTTATTACTTCCATATTTGGTTTGATGCTAAATATTGAAATGCAAATTTTGAATCTCTTTTTTTCTCGAGATGCTATGATGTTTAATTTGCGACAAGAATTTTGTTCTCATGTTCGAATTTTTACTCATGTTTTTATGTGTTGTTCATTTATGTTTTAGTTAGCTTATTAAAGGTTGTCATTAGTGTGAAGTATTACATCAAAAAATTTACTAAATTTCAGGTAATTATACAAGCGAAAAATTGCATACAAAGTTTATTAATAAATGCAAGGTGAGCGATTTTCAAACGTGCAATCCGGATAAATGAGTTTCTACTGTTCCTGTTTTTATAATTTGTTTGAAGAGTTTTTTTTATTTTTTTACTACTCATTAAACGATACACGTGAATATTTCACAATAAAATATATCATTAATAAAAATTTATACTAAATGTATTTTAAGAAAGAGTTATCTCCAAAATATTTTTTTTTGTCTTGAGAGTAACATTGTTAAATTATCTACGTGAGAGTTCGTGCATTTATCTATTATTAAACTAGTATTAAAATTATATTATTTAAACAACAGTCCATAACAATTTATAATGAACTAACCAACAGATAAATATATTTCCAAAACTGCCGTAGTGTAATCAAGTGATTCCCAAAAGAAGCGTTTTAGAAATTTGTGTAGGCGTTTGATTTCTGAAACTGATAACTGGAACACTACTCCATTTTGTTTTCAATTAGTTTTTATACAGAAAAAATTAGTTTTATTTGCACGGGGGATGTTAGAAAATAATTCTTAGCAAAAGGGAAAGTTGGACTCAGAAAGGTTGGGTATCATTGCTGTAGGTAGTCTGTTGCTGAAATCAACTAGCAACTGGCGAAGCGTTCAGGGCAGGCGTGTCCAACCTTTTGATTTCCCTGGGTCACATTGAGTGAAGATTTGACTTCCCTGGGTCACATTGAGTGAAGATTTGACTTCCCTGGGCCACATTGAGTGAAGATTTGACTTCCATGGGCCACATTGAGTGAAGACTTGACTTCCCTGGGCCACATTGAGTGAAGATTTGACTTCCCTGGGCCACATTGAGTGAAGATTTGACTTCCCTGAGTCACACTGAGTGAAGATTTGACTTCCCTGGGCCAGAATGAGTGAAGATTTGACTTCTCTGGGCCAGAATGAGTGAAGATTTGACTTCCCTGGGCCACACTGAGTGAAGATTTGACTTCCCTGGGCCACATTGAGTGAAGATTTGACTTCCCTGGGCCACATTGAGTGAAGATGAATTGTTTTGGGCCGCACATAAAATATATAATATAGTTAATGTATATGTAATAAAACTTCATTTATTTTCTTATGTTTTTTATTATAAAATTAAAAAAAGGGCAACATGAAACTAGTGGGATATCAAAAACTCGCTGAAAATCACATAATCATGTTGAAAGCTTATATCGTAAACACGTAAACTTTACGATTTTGTGGGCCGCATTACTAGTTGTCCAGGGCCCCATGCGGCCAGCGGGTTGGACACGCCTGGTTTAGGGTAACTTTGGAAGCAATTGGTATAGTGAGATTTCTCGTAGCTCATTGGTTGATTCAGCTATCAATTACATATAAATCAATCAATAGTGTCATAGATCACCGATTGATTACAAATGAGTAATAATTTAATGTATATATTACAAATGAGTAATCACCGATTGATTACAAACGAGTAACTTGACCATTCTGCATTTAATTCGAGAAACTCAACTATGAAGTCTTTATTGGAGTTGCTTGTAACGAATAGGTAAGACATAAAAGGGATCAGGCCATATTCTGTTTTCGACCACCCTAAAAAAGTTAGGAATTACTAATCCACTGAGGGGGGTTTGTTAATGGGTAGGATAGTTCAGTCGAGTAGCGCACCAGGCTCGTAATCTGTAGTTCCCAGGTTCGAGTCCCAGCTGGGTCAGCGTTGAGATTTATCTCCGCAAAATTCCCCGCTCTGCCCACGGTCAGTAGGGGACACCGATGGGCTTGGAAAGGCCGCCGTCCGTCGGATGGGACGTTAAGCCGTGGCCCCGTGTGCGGGAGAGCCATACCCTGTGCACGTTAAAGAACACGCTGGATGGCCTTGACGGGAAGCTACCATCTGTCTCCCAACAGCTGTTCCAGTGGATCCCCTCCCCCAACCTTCTCTGAGCCTTCGGGGTCCATGTGACCTGGCCATTTAGCACATGGTGTGCAAAAAAGTGCTGCTCAGAGGTAAAACAACCCAACGTTACAGAACACGCTGGATGGCCTTGACGGGAGGCTACCATCTGTCTCCCAACAGCTGTTCCAGTGCGTCCCCTCCCCCAACCTTCTCCAAGCCTTCGGGGTCCATGTGACCTGGCCATTTAGCCCATGGTTTGCAAAAAGTGCCGCTCAGAGGTAAAACAACCCAACACAACAACCCTAGTTCCAGCTGGACCAGGGTTGAGAATTTTCTTCACTAAATCCAGTTCTACCGTTGGTGAGAAAAGCGACACCGATGGACTTGGAAAGGCCGCCGTCCGTCGGATGGGACGTTAAGCCGTGGCACCGTGTGCAACAGAGCCATACCTTGTGCATGTTAAAGAATATGCTGGATGGCCTTGACGGAAGGCTTCCATCTGTCTCCTAACAACTATTCAGTGAGTCCCCGTTCCCAACCTCTGAGTTCTTGAGGTTCTTGTGACTTGGCCATTTAGCTCGTTGTTTGCACAGAAATGTCTTGCCACAGGTAAAATAAACCGTGTATGCCAACAATCCAACCAGAATATCAGCTACAGATGCTGTTAGCGAACCAACAACTCCTATAACAGAAGGCCAGTGGACGGGATTTATGACGTCAGTTAAGTAGTTCTATCATATAGACTAGTGTCTCGCAAACTGTGTGCCGCGAGAGATTTTCAAATTGACACTAGATATTCCAAAGATTTTATTTTGACTTGACTTGTGTTATCGACGTGCTTTAATATCGACGTGCTATCGACGTGCTTTAATAAAAAAACTTTCAGATTTTATCAACTGGGATCTTGTAAGTATTTATCAAGCTTTTGAGCCAAGAATAATGCAAATTTATTCGCAGAAGCAAGCTCATACATCCCATTGAAATATGTTCATATCTAAATTTTAAATAAAATGCATTTAACGAAACTTCAATTTTCCTCCTTTTACGTAACCATCAAAAATTATTTTTTAGGTGTGCCGCGGAAAAAAAATTAGATTCAGTGTGCCGCAGAGTAAAAAAGTTTGCGAGACACTGATATAGACTAAGGGTTCTCAACGTGGGGTATGCGGTAAAAGTTTTTAGGGTACGCCGTGAGAGCTCAAAAGTCGCTAGATCTAGTAACAAAGTCGCTAAGTTGGCAACACTGCTTTGCAAAAATGTAATTTTTTGTGTTTATCGATATATTTATCGATTTGTTTTTCGATATGTTATCGATATGTTTATCGATTTATGAATGCAAAATTTAATGTATATATATATATGTTTTATTTTATTCCCATTGTTATACTATAACTATAGTTTTATCTGTCTATACAAGGGGTACGCCAATTACATACACATTTCCAGGGAGTACGTGAAGCATAAAAGGTTGAGAACCACTGATATATATGTTTTATTTTATTCCCATTGTTATACTATAACTATAGTTTTATCTATCTATACAAGGGGTACGCCAGTTACATACACATTTCCAGGGAGTACGTGAAGCATAAAAGGTTGAGAACCACTGATATATATGTTTTATTTTATTCCCATTGTTATACTATAACTATAGTTTTATCTATCTATACAAGGGGTACGCCAATTACATACACATTTCCAGGGGGTACGTGAAGCATAAAAGGTTGAGAACCACTGATATATATGTTTTATTTTATTCCCATTGTTATACTATAACTAGAGTTTTATCTATCTATACAAGGGGTACGCCAATTACATACACATTTCCAGGGGGTACGTGAAGCATAAAAGGTTGAGAACCACTGATATATATGTTTTATTTTATTCCCATTGTTATACTATAACTAGAGTTTTATCTATCTATACAAGGGGTACGCCAGTTACATACACATTTCCAGATGGTACGTGAAGCATAAAAGGTTGAGAATCACTGATATATATGTTTTATTTTATTCCCATTGTTATACTATAACTATAGTTTTATCTATCTATACAAGGGGTACGCCAATTACATACACATTTCCAGGGGGTACGTGAAGCATAAAAGGTTGAGAACCACTGATATATATGTTTTATTTTATTCCCATTGTTATACTATAACTAGAGTTTTATCTATCTATACAAGGGGTACGCCAATTACATACACATTTCCAGATGGTACGTGAAGCATAAAAGGTTGAGAACCACTGATATATATGTTTTATTTTATTCCCATTGTTATACTATAACTATAGTTTTATCTATCTATACAAGGGGTACGCCAATTACATACACATTTCCAGGGGGTACGTGAAGCATAAAAGGTTGAGAACCACTGATATATATGTTTTATTTTATTCCCATTGTTATACTATAACTATAGTTTTATCTATCTATACAAGGGGTACGCCAATTACATACACATTTCCAGGGGGTACGTGAAGCATAAAAGGTTGAGAACCACTGATATATATGTTTTATTTTATTCCCATTGTTATACTATAACTATAGTTTTATCTATCTATACAAGGGGTACGCCAATTACATACACATTTCCAGGGGGTACGTGAAGCATAAAAGGTTGAGAACCACTGATATATATGTTTTATTTTATTCCCATTGTTATACTATAACTATAGTTTTATCTATCTATACAAGGGGTACGCCAATTACATACACATTTCCAGGGGGTACGTGAAGCATAAAAGGTTGAGAACCACTGATATATATGTTTTATTTTATTCCCATTGTTATACTATAACTAGAGTTTTATCTATCTATACAAGGGGTACGCCAGTTACATACACATTTCCAGATGGTACGTGAAGCATAAAAGGTTGAGAATCACTGATATATATGTTTTATTTTATTCCCATTGTTATACTATAACTAGAGTTTTATCTATCTATACAAGTAGTACGCCAGTTACATACAGATTTCCAGGGGGTACGTGAAGCATAAAAGGTTGAGAACCACTGATATATATATATATGTTTTATTTTATTCCCATTGTTATACTATAACTATAGTTTTATCTATCTATACAAGGGGTACGTCAGTTACATACACATTTCCAGGGGGTACGTGAAGCATAAAAGGTTGAGAACCACTGATATATATGTTTTATTTTATTCCCATTGTTATACTATAACTATAGTTTTATCTATCTATACAAGGGGTACGCCAGTTACATACACATTTCCAGGGAGTACGTGAAGCATAAAAGGTTGAGAACCACTGATATATATGTTTTATTTTATTCCCATTGTTATACTATAACTATAGTTTTATCTATCTATACAAGGGGTACGCCAGTTACATACACATTTCCAGAGGGTACGTGAAGCATAAAAGGTTGAGAACCACTGATATATATGTTTTATTTTATTCCCATTGTTATACTATAACTATAGTTTTATCTATCTATACAAGGGGTACGCCAGTTACATACACATTTCCAGGGGGTACGTGAAGCATAAAAGGTTGAGAACCACTGATATATATATGTTTTATTTTATTCCCATTGTTATACTATAACTATAGGTTTATCTATCTATACAAGGGGTACGCCAGTTACATACACATTTCCAGGGGGTACGTACATTATGATGCGTACATTACATGGTCTGTAAATGGTAGCTAGGTAGTCACTGGAAGGAGAGCTATGCACCAATCCCCTGTGATGATGCATAGAACCGGCCAGGCCTAGCACCTAATGTCCGACCCCGCCTTCTCGTGGTGCAGACCGTTAGTACCTTTCAAAAGAGATTCTCTCTTGTGGAAGTGAACGGAAGGGGAGGGCTGCCAGATTAGTGTGGCCTACTGATCTGGACAACTATGACTACTTTTCTTTTTTTTCTTCCCTGCTGAGGAGTGGTCAACCACACAGAGTCCTGGTGCTGACCATATAAACCTGCTGGACTGGACAGATATATGGCTCTGAGCTTGATTATGGATCCTGATTTTGCTGCACTGGTGGGCTTCTGTGGAGGGAAAATCTTCCGCTGTGTTTTCTGTTTGTTTGTGGGATGACAGCCCCAAGTGAATAGATTCACAGGATATGTTTACCAGCTGGTGGATAATCCTGAGCAGAAGGCATCGCAGGCACCTGAACTCTTTGCTTCTATTGGCATCGTCAAATCCTACATTGGAGGAAGTCTTCCAATGTAGATGGCTTCAGCCTTTAGTGGTAGGGGAACGGGTCTTTGCCCCATGTCTGCGATTAGGGGGCTGTTTGATATTGTCGGCATTCCCTCTCTCAATAACATAGTTTCTTTAAACATCCCACTAACCATTTTCTCTCCATAGGTAGTTGGAATGTGAAGACTCTGCACAGAGCTTTTTCTCTTGATGTCCTCACACAAGAATTCCGCCATTATAATTTAGATATTCTCGGCTTGCAAGAAACCAGATGGACAGATAAAGGTCAGATTCTTAAAAATAATCTTAAATTTCTCTTTTCAGGGAGGGACGACAATAAGCATCACCAAGGCGTGGGTCTGCTTTTCAGCAGACACGCTAGCGATGCTCTTCTAGGATATGAGTGCATTAATGAAAGGTTTCTTACAGCAAAATTTCAGACAAGCGTTAAAGACTTGAATGTTATCTGCTGTTATGCCCCCACTGAGGATGCCGATGAGGATGAGAAGGATATGTTTTATGAACAACTTCAGGATATTTTGAATTCTGTCAAGAAAGGAGATATTTCCCTTGTTCTTGGTGACTTCAATGCCAAAGTTGGTACTGACTCTGACCTTTGGGGAAGAGTAATAGGCCCTTTTGGTATTGGTAGCTGCAATGGCAATGGGCAACGTCTCCTACAGGTAAGTAAACTCAATGGATTCAGAATAACTAACACTTATTACAAACACCGCGACATACATAAGTACACATGAGTTTCACCTGATGGGCTGCATAAGAATATGATTGATTACATATTAATTAACAGGAAATGGGCTAGTTCTGTTAGGAATACCAGGGCATATAGGGGAGCTGAAATTGGATCTGACCATTACCTTGTTAAAAGTGTGTTGCAACTTAAACTTAAAAAGTGTTGTGCTAGGGTTAAAAATTTTACTTTTAATACTGAAGCTCTGAAAGATCCAGTTATAGCCAAAGCTTACCATGATAGGTTACTTAGTCATTATGACAGTCATGGTTTGCTTACTACTGAAGTTGAGGAAGAATGGGATCATTTTAAACAGGCTTTTTTGGACACTAACAGTACTCTTTTAGGAAAAAAGGAGCAGAAGAGGCAGAATTATCTGAGTGATAAGGCACTTGAGCTTATTTCGGAAAGAAAGAACTGCAGGAATGTCTTTAATCAATACCCTACTAGTCCTAATAGAAAGCATTACAGAGAACTTAATAAACGTGTAAAAGATCAGTTAGCTGCTAATAAGAATAAGAATGGCTTGATGGTTTGGCTGACAAAGCCGAGGAAGCAGTTAGACAGCACAACAGCAGAGAGCTGTACCAGATAGTTAATGTTTTGTGTGGTAGAAAACGGACTGGCATACAAGGATTGAAGGATAAACAAGGTAAGGTTATAGAAAGGGAGGATTCTGTCGTGGCTAGGTGGGCTGAGCATTTCAGTGATGTTCTAAACAATGTAGTTAGTTCTACTCCCATTGTTTGCAATGACGATAGATGCATTGGTGGCCTTTAATGTTGGCCCTATAACACAATCTGAAGTTATTTTGGCTGTTTCTAAACTTAAACTACATAAATCCCCAGGGGTAGATGAAAATTACTACGGAAATGCTTAGAGCTGGGAATGTTTCGGTTACCACTCGGATGATTGAAAATTCTGAATATCTTTTATGATAAAGGCATGGTTCCTAAGGATTTTACCAGAGCTATTGTTATCCCTATTTTCAAAAAAGGTGATCGCAGTTCTTGTGATAACTATAGGGGTATCAGCCTACTCTCTGTTCCAGGTAAAGTTCTTTCCATGATTGTGCTTAATAGAATTAAGAATCTGGTTGACAGTCAATTGCGTGATGAGCAATGTGGATTCAGAAGGGGTAGGGGATGTGTGGATCAGATATTTTCACTTAGGCAGATTCTTGAGAAATGTTTAGAGTTTCAGAAACCTTTGGTTGCTAGCTTTGTTGATTTCAAAAAGGCTTTCGACTCTGTTGATCGTCATAATTTGTGGTTGATTGTGAAATCATATGGTATACCAGACAAGTTAGTTAACGTTATGAAAGCGCTCTATAGTAACACTGAGTCGTGTGTGAGAGTTGGTAAGGCTTGTAGTAATTGGTTTAGCATTACTTCTGGTGTTCGACAAGGGTGCATTTTGTCTCCTTTTCTCTTTAGCTTGGTTATTGATTATGTTATGCGAAATTCACTTCAAGGGAAAGATTTTGGCCTTAAATGGGCTGGAGATACGAAAATTTCTGATTTAGATTATGCTGATGATTTAGCCCTTTTGGCAAATGATGTTGATGAGATGAACTCTTTCATTCGAGCTGTTGATGAGACTGGTAGTAGAGTAGGTTTGGTTATAAACAGAGAGAAAACTAAAATGATGAAAATTGGTCAGGCAGGCTGTGATTCAGTTAATCTGAATGGTTGCAGTGTTGAGCAGGTGTCACAGTTTAATTATCTTGGGAGCTATGTAACAGATAATGGTGATGTGCGGCATGAGATTAACAGACGAATAGGGATTGCTGCCGGGACTTTTAAGAATCTATGGAGATTGTGGAGAAATACACGTATACACCTAAAGACTAAAATTAGACTGTATAATAGTTTGGTTCTTTCTAGGGTTAGTTATGGTAGTGAAACTTGGACACTTTGTAAACAAGATAACAGGAAACTAGATGCTTTTGATTCCAGATGCTTACGCAGTATCTTGGGCATTAGGTGGTTCAACTTTGTAACTAATGATGAGATTAGGCAAAGGAGTTTGCAACCTCCTTTAAGCAGCATATTGTGCAGAGAGGGACTCCGTTGGTTTGGCCATGTTTGCCCGTATGGATAATTACAGATTGGCGAATAGGGTTATGAACAGTGTGCCTAAAGGCCTCAGAAAGAAGGGGAGACCCTAGGATGCGGTGGGCAGACAATGTCAAACAGGACCTTGTTAGAATTGAATGCGCAGTGGCCAGAATGCAGTAGATGTAGCTCAGGATAGACTTGCTTGGAGAACTAAATTGCACGGTCTGGTTGGACCTCCGTAGCCCATGGCTGCTTGAGGATGAGGATGATGATGACATTACGACACATTTGATAATAAATACGAATCATTTTCTTTCTAAATAAAATATATTTATAGATAAACATTAGTAAGAAGATTAACACAAGAGTACACCAGTAATAATAATAGAAATTAAAATGCAAAAATAAGAAATTAAAAAATAAATATAAGAATTATCTAGATGTTACGACTACTTATGCATACGTCATAACCTGGACCACTGACCTTCTGCTATAGGAGGAGTTGAGCGGACACTCCAAGCAGACACACTGATTCTAATTGCGTATAACACGAATGCTTATAATAACTCAGGAAAAATATCTGGAGCAGGAAAAATATCTGGAGCGTGTACAGCAACTGTACACGCTCCAGTTACCGTTCACAGCAAACTGGAGCGTGTGCAGTTATTGCACACGCTCCAGTTTGCTGTGAACGGTAACTGCACACGCTCAATATTTCCGTGAGTGAGCCCACACGATCTAGTATCAAAATAATATGACCACCTACAGTCGCTCAAAAAATATCCGAACACTATGGCTGATTACAGAATTCAGAAAAAATATCTGGCAACGATTTTTTTAAAAATTAGTGATCTGGCAACCTTCGTGTCACGTGTCACGAAGGTTGTCAGATCACTAATTTCTAAAAAAATCGTTGCCAGATGTTTTTTCTGAATTCTGTAATCACTATAAATAAAATAAATAAATACCCCCTCAAGCAGCTGCTTGCCACAGAGGTCTGACAGGAGCCTGTCAGTTTATATGCCATAGTAGAAGGTCTGTGAGGATGGCAGGCCCTCAGCAGAAAAACGACACAAACAGCCTAATGTTCGGATATTTTTTCGAGCGACTATACAAATATTATTTGAACTTGTTACTCTATAAAACAAGGATTTTTAAGTAGTAGTATTTATTTAACTAGAATCCATATTATTCAGGCCCGAATTTAGAAGAAATATTAAAAGGATACATTAAACCAGAATGGGAGGCCGTTCCGATATTTTTCTTTTCCCAAATTATTCTCTCCAAATAGCCCAATATATGTTTTTTTATTACCTTTCCTTTCTAGTGCTTTTTTTTTGAAAAATTCTCCCAAAAATATAGTAGCGCGCCAGGCTCGCAATCTGTAATTCCCAGGTTCGAGTCCCAGTTGAGACAGCGTTGAGATTTATCTCCGAAATTCCCCGCCCTGCCCACGGTCAGTAGGAGACACCGATGGGCTTGGAAAAGTCGCCGTCCGTCGGATGGGACGTTAAGCCGTGGCACCGTGTGCGGGAGATAAAGATATAAAAACGATAAAGAACACACTGGATGGCCTTGACGGGAGGCTACCATCTGTCTCCCAACATCTGTTCCAGTTGGTCCCCTGGTTGAACCGGAAAAAAATTCAGTGTTATTTTTTGTAATGAGAGTGAGCTGGGGGGGGGGGGGGGAGGGGAGGGAAGAATAGTATTGATCAAGAAGTTTTCCGTTCTAGACAAATAAAATACTTTATTCCTTCTAAACAAGGGGCGGGGGTGGCTCAGTCGGTAGCGCGCCAGGCTCGTAATCTGTAGTTCCCAGGTTCGAGTCGCAGCTGGGTCAGCGTTGAGATTTATCTCCGCAAATTTACCCGCCCTGCCCACGATCAGTAGTTATAGAACACGCTGGGTCCCCCAACATCCTCTGAGCCTTCAGGGTCCATGTGACTTGGCCATTTAGCCCATGGTGTGCAAAAAAGTGCCGCTCAGAGGTGAAACAACCCAACCCCAAAATCCCAAAAATATGAATACTACATATATATAGGGCAGATGCTGAACTGCTATTGAATTTCCCTAACTTTTTATTTCTTCAAGAAAGCTGAAATTAAAAAAAAAAAACCAACAAGATTGACAATTTGAATGTCAAAAAAATACTTTAAAAAATTTCCTTAACCGAAATCAATGACCATTTTTGCTCCCAATATTTGATGGGGCGGGGGTGGCTCAGTCGGTAGCGCGCCAGGCTCGTGATCTGTAGTTCCCAGGTTCGAGTCCCAGCTGGGTCAGCGTTGAGATTTATCTCCGCAAAATTCCCCGCCCTGCCCACGGTCAGTAGGGGACAACGATGGGCTTGGAAAGGCCGCCGTCCGTCGGATGGGACGTTAAGCCGTGGCCCTGTGTATGGGAGAGCCATACCCTGTGCACGTTAAAAAACACGCTGGATGGCCTTGACGGGAGGCTACCATCTGTCTCCCAACAGCTGTTCCAGTGGGTCCCCTCCCCCAACCTTCTCTGAGCCTTCGGGGTCCATGTGACCTGGCCATTTAGCCCATGGTGTGCAGAAAAGTGCCGCTCAGAGGTAAAACAACCCAACTCTCCCAATATTTGCCAACAAGGAAGCACTCCTCCAGCTCCCTATCTTCAGTTTATTTTTACACCGATTCACCTGCGTCCAAGCATCCAAGGCGTGAATGAACATCGGCGTTAATTGACTATTAAGAAGCCGGAAAACAGCCAATAGCCTCAACGGCAGCGAGCTCAGCATCGCGTAAGGTGTGACCTGCCTCTCTCAGCCTCCAGATGAGGTTACCTCAGCAGAGACACGGCCAGCTAGGCCTTACGAACATGCGAAGGAGCCTCTTTCTCCAGCAAGAGCCGCGCTACCAGGCTGCTGAGCCGGGGAACGTGAAACACGTGCATTGCTAGGCAACCCGACACCGTCGGTGTCCCGGACCAGCTATGCTTCCTTCTGTTGCTCCTGAGCCACATATCTGGTGACGCAGTTGGGATCTGGCCGCCAGTTGCCGACGATGAGCGAGGCGGGAGCATCTCCACAGCCTCGACGTCGTCACAGGCGTGATAGTGAAGGCGATCTTCAGGATGTAGCAGCAGAGGAAGATCTGAGGAACAATGTCAAGAGCGAACCGGACGACGATATCAAAGTAAGTTGATGTTTATCTGTTGGGTGTTTTTTTAAAGAGTAGTTCGATGTTTTTTTTTAATTCACCGAAAATTGGAGGCGTGTGACTTATTTCAGCGATTTACATTAAATCACCAGTTGTATTATCAGTTTGCATTATATTGATGATGAAAGATGATTTTTTATGAGCAAATCGATGACGTAAGGGGTGATTTTTATGAATTTCAATCGATGACGTAAGTGACTTTTTTATTAATGTAAATTGATGATGTAAGGGATGATGTTTATGAAGGTCAATTAATGATGTAAATGGTGATTTTATGAATGCAAACTGACGATGTAAGTTATGATTTTGATGTTGTACGCGATGATTTATAGGATGTAAATTTATTATGAATGTGATGATTTTATTAATGTAAATTAATGATGTAACTAGTTCTTTTATTTTATTTTTCTAAATTGATTATATAAATGATGATTTTATGATGTAAATGACATTATAAGTGATGATTTGATGAATAGAAACTGATCTAATTCAGTATCGGAATGAGGTATCTCGCCTGGGACAAAAATTATGAATCAAGCCTTCATCCCCCCCCCCCACATACAAAGTCAATCATTATGCATTTATTGGCCAATAAATTGTACATTGCTACGTGTATTCGACACAAAAATAGCATAATCGCCTGGATTATAATACGTAAAAATAGTTACCTATATAATAAAAAATAACAAAAAGAAAACTATTAATATCAATTTTAAACAGTTGACATAAACAAATTTAGGAAAATATATGTTTTCAAAATTCTATATAAAAAAAATAATTATTTTAGCTCTGAATTAAACATAGAAATCAAATAGAAATGCATTTCCTAAGTATATTCTATACTAGGGGTTCTCAACGTGGAATACGGGGTAAAAAATTCTTGGGGTACGCCATGAGAGCTGAAAGGGTCGCTAGAAATATGTTATGTATATATATGTTTTATTTTATTCCCATTGTTATACTATAATTATAGTTTTATCTATCTATACAAGGGTTACGCCAATTACATACACATTTCCAGGGGGTACGTGAAGCATAAAAGGTTGAGAACCACTGATATATATGTTTTATTTTATTCCCATTGTTATACTATAACTATAGTTTTATCTATCTATACAAGGGGTACGCCAATTACATACACATTTCCAGGGGGTACGTGAAGCATAAAAGGTTGAGAACCATTGATATATATGTTTTATTTTATTCCCATTGTTATACTATAACTATAGGTTTATCTATCTATACAAGGGGTACGCCAGTTACATACACATTTCCAGGGGGTACCTGAAGCATAAAAGGTTGAGAACCACTGATATATATGTTTTATTTTATTCCCATTGTTATACTATAATTATAGTTTGATCTATCTATACAAGGGGTACGCCAGTTACATACACATTTCCAGATGGTACGTGAAGCATAAAAGGTTGAGAACCACTGATATACATGTTTTATTTTATTCCCATTGTTATACTATAACTATAGTTTTATCTATCTATACAAGGGGTACGCCAGTTACATACACATTTCCAGGGGGTACGTGAAGCATAAAAAGTTGAGAACCACTGATATACATGTTTTATTTTATTCCCATTGTTATACTATAACTATAGTTTTATCTATCTATACAAGGGGTACGCCAGTTACATACACATTTCCAGGGGGTACGTGAAGCATAAAAGGTTGAGAACCACTGATATACATGTTTTATTTTATTCCCATTGTTATACTATAACTATAGTTTTATCTATCTATACAAGGGGTACACCAGTTACATACACATTTCCAGGGGGTACGTGAAGCATAAAAGTTTGATAATCATTGAATATATGTTTTATTCCCATTGTTATACTATAACTATAGTTTTATCTATCTATAGAAGGGGTACGCCAGTTACATACACATTTCCAGGGGGTACGTGAAGCATAAAAGGTTGAGAATCACTGATATATATGTTTTATTCCCATTGTTATACTCAACTATAGTTTTATCTATCTATACAAGGGTATTCCAGGTAGATACACATTTCCAGGGGGTACGTGAAGCATAAAAATTTAGGATCAGTGATATATATGTTTTATTCCCATTGTAATAATATAACTATAGTTTTATCTATCTATACAAGGGGTACGCCAGTTAGATACACATTTCCACAGGGTACGTGAAGCATGAAAGGTTGAGAACCACTAATATATATGTTTTATTCCCATTGTTATACTATAACTATAGTTTTATCTATCTATAGAAGGGGTACGCCAGTTACATACACATTTCCAGGGGGTACGTGAAGCATAAATGGTTGAGAATCACTGATATATATGTTTTACTCCCATTGTTATACTATAACTATAGTTTTATCTATCTATACAAGGGGTACGCCTGTTACATACACATTTCCAGGGAATACGTGAAGCATAAAAGATTGAGAACCACTGATATATATGTTTTATTCCCATTGTTATACTATAACTATAGTTTTATCTATCTATAGAAGGGGTGCGCCAGTTACATACACATTTCCAGGGGGTACGTGAAGCATAAATGGTTGAGAATCACTGATATATATGTTTTACTCCCATTGTTATACTATAACTATAGTTTTATCTATCTATAGAAGGGGTACGCCAGTTACATACACATTTCCAGGGAATACGTGAAGCATAAAAGGTTGAGAACCACTAATATATATGTTTTATTTTATTCCCATTGTTATACTATAACTATAGTTTTATCTATCTATCTATACAAGGGGTACGCCAGTTACATACACATTTCCAGGGGGTACGTGAAGCATAAAAGATTGAGAACCACTGATATATATGTTTTATTTTATTCCCATTGTTATACTATAACTATAGTTTTATCTATCTATACAAGGGGTACGCCAGTTACATACACATTTCCAGGGGGTACGTGAAGCATAAAAGTTTGATAATCATTGAATATATGTTTTATTCCCATTGTTATACTATAACTATAGTTTTATCTATCTATAGAAGGGGTACGCCAGTTACATACACATTTCCAGGGAATACGTGAAGCATAAAAGATTGAGAACCACTGATATATATGTTTTATTCCCATTGTTATACTATAACTATAGTTTTATCAATCTATACAAGGGGTACGCCAGTTAGATACACATTTCCAGGGGGTACGTGAAGCATAAAAGGTTGAGAATCACTGATATATATGTTTTATTCCCATTGTTATACTATAACTATAGTTTTATCTATCTATACAAGGGTATTCCAGGTAGATACACATTTCCAGGGGGTACGTGAAGCATAAAAATTTAGGATCAGTGATATATATGTTTTATTCCCATTGTAATAATATAACTATAGTTTTATCTATCTATACAAGGGGTACGCCAGTTAGATACACATTTCCACAGGGTACGTGAAGCATAAAAGGTTGAGAACCACTGATATATATGTTTTACTCCCATTGTTATACTATAACTACAGTTTTATCTATCTATACAAGGGGTACGCCAGTTAGATACACATTTCCAGAGGGTACGTGAAGCATAAAAGGTTGAGAACCACTGATATATATGTTTTATTCCCATTGTTATACTATAACTATAGTTTTATCTATCTATAGAAGGGGTACGCCAGTTACATACACATTTCCAGGGGGTACGTGAAGCATAAATGGTTGAGAATCACTGATATATATGTTTTACTCCCATTGTTATACTATAACTATAGTTTTATCTATCTATACAAGGGGTACGCCTGTTACATACACATTTCCAGGGAATACGTGAAGCATAAAAGGTTGAGAACCACTAATATATATGTTTTATTTTATTCCCATTGTTATACTATAACTATAGTTTTATCTATCTATCTATATAATAGGTACGCCAGTTGCATACACATTTCCAGGGGGTACGTGAAGCATAAAAGTTTGATAATCATTGAATATATGTTTTATTCCCATTGTTATACTATAACTATAGTTTTATCTATCTATAGAAGGGGTACGCCAGTTACATACACATTTCCAGGGAATACGTGAAGCATAAAAGATTGAGAACCACTGATATATATGTTTTATTCCCATTGTTATACTACAACTATAGTTTTATCAATCTATACAAGGGGTACGCCAGTTAGATACACATTTCCGGGGGGTACGTGAAACATAAAAGGTTGAGAATCACTGATATATATGTTTTATTCCCATTGTTATACTATAACTATAGTTTTATCTATCTATACAAGGGTATTCCAGGTAGATACACATTTCCAGGGGGTACGTGAAGCATAAAAATTTAGGATCAGTGATATATATGTTTTATTCCCATTGTTGATCAGAGGGACCTGGGTTCGAGCCCCGGGTAAGGCATGGCTGTTTGTGTCGTTTTTCTGCTGAGGTCCTGCCATCCTCTCAGACCTTCTACTTCGGCATATAAACTGACAGGCTCCTGTCAGACCTCTGTGGCAAGCAGCTGCTTGAGGGGGTATTTATTATTTTTATTTAATAATATAACTATAGTTTTATCTATCTATACAAGGGGTACGCCAGTTAGATACACATTTCCACAGGGTACGTGAAGCATAAAAGGTTGAGAACCACTGATATATATGTTTTACTCCCATTGTTATACTATAACTATAGTTTTATCTATCTATACAAGGGGTACGCCAGTTAGATACACATTTCCAGAGGGTACGTGAAGCATAAAAGGTTGAGAACCACTGATATATATGTTTTATTCCCATTGTTATACTATAACTATAGTTTTATCTATCTATAGAAGGGGTACGCCAGTTACATACACATTTCCAGGGGGTACGTGAAGCATAAATGGTTGAGAATCACTGATATATATGTTTTACTCCCATTGTTATACTATAACTATAGTTTTATCTATCTATACAAGGGGTACGCCTGTTACATACACATTTCCAGGGAATACGTGAAGCATAAAAGGTTGAGAACCACTAATATAAATGTTTTATTTTATTCCCATTGTTATACTATAACTATAGTTTTATCTATCTATCTATATAAGAGGTACGCCAGTTGCATACACATTTCCAGGGGGTACGTGAAGCATAAAAGTTTGATAATCATTGAATATATGTTTTATTCCCATTGTTATACTATAACTATAGTTTTATCTATCTTTTCAAGGGTATTCCAGTTAGATACACATTTCCAGGGGATATGTGAAGCATCAAAGGTTGAGAACCCGTGATCTATACAATTATTTTACATAAAAAAAGTTCTACTAAGCCAAAACTTATCAGATGGAAAATATATGATTTTTAAGAAATATGACTGAGATGACATCAATATCACGGCACAAAAGAAGAATGAAATAAAATAAGACGATAAGCATTTCCGATTTAACACATCATTTTTTTCATCAATCAATCAAATAACCCAGTTTGTTGATTGACTGATCCATTCACTCCAAGATGGGGGGGGAGTGTCAAATTGACTCTCCTCACTCCTTGTTGTTGGTTCCGTCTCTGTTGTGTGGAATGAGTCTCATAGATGGGACCTGACTTTTGACGGACAATAGTTATTTCATCCATAAACATCAATAATGATATTAAAATAAAAAATGCCTTTATTTTTTTTCGGGAGGTTGGGAGGGGTTATTTCAGACTATCCTTTCTTTCTGGTAGCTCCTCCGCTGTTCGTAATTAGGGGCGTAAACCTGAAACACAGACCAAGGCATCAAATGTTGGAAATGTTACAAATAATGTATACTATCAGTAGTATAAAATATAAAATTTTCCATCAACGTCGAATTGGTCCTAAAGGGCCAAAGGGGTCAGAAATGAATAGCTGAAGGGAAAATGGTAAGATATGTAAGAAGAAGAGGAGAGGGATGTCCCGGGCTTTTGATCGGTCGTGGTGGTCATTTAATCAGGTGGGAGTTGTCGGTTGGGTTGGGTTGTTTTACCTCTGAGCGGCACTTTTTTGCACACCATGGGCTAAATGGCCAGGTCACATGGACCCCGAAGGCTCAGAGAAGGTTGGGGGAGGGTTTGGGTTGGGTTGTTTTACCTCTGAGCGGCACTTTTTTGCACACCATGGGATAAATGGCCAGGTCACATGGACCCCGAAGGCTCAGAGAAGGTTGGGGGAGGGTTTGGGTTGGGTTGTTTTACCTCTGAGCGGCACTTTTTTGCACACCATGGGATAAATGGCCAGGTCACATGGACCCGAAGGCTCAGAGAAGGTTGGGGGAGGGTTTGGGTTGGGTTGTTTTACCTCTGAGCGGCACTTTTTTTGCACATCATGGGCTAAATGGCCAGGTCACATGGACCCCGAAGGCTCAGAGAAGGTTGGGGGAGGGTTTGGGTTGGGTTGTTTTACCTCTGAGCGGCACTTTTTTGCACACCATGGGATAAATGGCCAGGTCACATGGACCCCGAAGGCTCAGAGAAGGTTGGGGGAGGGGACCCACTGGAACAGCTGTTGGGAGACAGATGGTAGCCTCCCGTCAAGGCCATCCAGCGTGTTCTTTAACGTGCACAGGGTATGGCTCTCTCCTACACACGGGGCCACGGCTTAACGTCCCATCCGACGGACGGCGGCCTTTCCAAGCCGATCGGTGTCCCCTACTGACCGTGGGCAGGGCGGGGAATTTTGCGGAGATAAATCTCAACGCTGATCCAGCTGGGACTCGAACCTGGGAACTACAGATTACGAACCTGGCGCGCTACCGACTGAGCCACAGGTGGGAGTTGTCGATTCGCGTTCCTTTTGGTTACGTTAGTAGTTGCTTACGAAATTTTTCCTGTCTTCAAACATCATTCCTTTTAAAAGTTCGTTCTCTAAATTTTTCCAACTTTTTTATTTTGCTTTATTTCCCATAAGTGTATACATTATATTAAGACTTTTGTAGCAAGCAGCTTTTTGAGCAGTAATATGCATGTAATGAAAAAGTGCACAAATTAGAGACGAAACTAACATTGGTGCAGGTGGTGCAATGCACAGAAACCCCATGATCTTGATGGGGGGGTGGGATGGATGGGGGGAGGCTCATCCGAGTTTGGGCACCCCCATTTTATACTGTCGAATATTTTTACATCAGGGCTCATGACGATCTAGTTTCGTCACTAACAAAAATAATATTAAATGCTTTTTCATTCAATCGAAAATGTAAAGAAAATACTTAAAAAAAGTTGAATATTTTATTTGCTTTGTTTTTTAGCTGTTTTTTAAATATATGAATCTGCAAATTTCTACTAACTGCCTTTGCTACCATATTTCACCATAATGTGCCTAATAAATTAAAAAATTTCGTAAATATTTATTTAATAATTATTAATATTAATATAATATTTAATAATTATTTATCATAACTTACCTTAATGGCCTTTGCATCCATAATTTACCATAAGATACTTTGAATGTTTATCCACAAGAAATTAAAAAAAAAAGAGTCAGTGGAACAATAAGAAACGCTTTTTGTGAAAAAATTATTTTCCGCATTGAGTGGGATTCGAACTCACGCCTCCCAGTTATATGTCGATACCCATTCACGACATAAATCAGTTTTTCAGCAAAATTATTTATTGCATTCTATGCATTCTTGTTGTATTTGCATTCTTGCATTCATTCTATGACAATAAGTAGTCTGCGTATTTTACTAGTCTTTGCATTCTTGCATTCATTCTATGACAATAAGTAGTCTGCGTATTTTACTAGTCTCTGCATTCTTGCATTCATTCTATGACAATATACTTATTGTCATATTTTACTAGTCTCTGCATTCATGCATTCATTCTATGATAATAAGTAGTCTGCGTATTTTGCTAGTCTTTGCATTCTTGCATTCATTCTATGACAATAAGTAGTCTGCGTATTTTACTAGTCTTTGCATTCTTGCATTCATTCTATGACAATAAGTAGTCTGCGTATTTTACTAGTCTTTGCATTCTTGCATTCATTCTATGACAATAAGTAGTCTGCGTATTTTACTAGTCTTTGCATTCTTGCATTCATTCTATGACAATAAGTAGTCTGCGTATTTTGCTAGTCTTTGCATTCTTGCATTCATTCTATGACAATAAGTAGTCTGCGTATTTTACTAGTCTTTGCATTCTTGCATTCATTCTATGACAATAAGTAGTCTGCGTATTTTACTAGTCTTTGCATTCTTGCATTCATTCTATGACAATAAGTAGTCTGCGTATTTTACTAGTCTTTGCATTCTTGCATTCATTCTATGACAATAAGTAGTCTGCGTATTTTACTAGTCTTTGCATTCTTGCATTCATTCTATGACAATAAGTAGTCTGCGTATTTTACTAGTCTTTGCATTCTTGCATTCATTCTATGACAATAAGTAGTCTGCGTATTTTACTAGTCTTTGCATTCTTGCATTCATTCTATGACAATAAGTAGTCTGCGTATTTTACTAGTCTTTGCATTCCTGCATTCATTCTATGACAATAAGTAGTCTGCGTATTTTACTAGTCTTTGCATTCTTGCATTCATTCTATGACAATAAGTAGTCTGCGTATTTTACTAGTCTTTGCATTCTTGCATTCATTCTATGACAATAAGTAGTCTGCGTATTTTGCTAGTCTTTGCATTCTTGCATTCATTCTATGACAATAAGTAGTCTGCGTATTTTGCTAGTCTTTGCATTCTTGCATTCATTCTATGACAATAAGTAGTCTGCGTATTTTACTAGTCTTTGCATTCTTGCATTCATTCTATGACAATAAGTAGTCTGCGTATTTTACTAGTCTTTGCATTCTTGCATTCATTCTATGACAATAAGTAGTCTGCGTATTTTACTAGTCTTTGCATTCTTGCATTCATTCTATGACAATAAGTAG
Source organism: Ryuthela nishihirai (assembly GCA_038380435.1). Taxonomy (NCBI): domain Eukaryota; kingdom Metazoa; phylum Arthropoda; class Arachnida; order Araneae; family Heptathelidae; genus Ryuthela; species Ryuthela nishihirai. Next base: position 46,598,217 of record JAWZYU010000024.1, on the reverse strand, counting down.
TCTGCGTATTTTACTAGTCTTTGCATTCTTGCATTCATTCTATGACAATAAGTAGTCTGCGTATTTTACTAGTCTTTGCATTCCTGCATTCATTCTATGACAATAAGTAGTCTGCGTATTTTACTAGTCTTTGCATTCTTGCATTCATTCTATGACAATAAGTAGTCTGCGTATTTTACTAGTCTTTGCATTCTTGCATTCATTCTATGACAATAAGTAGTCTGCGTATTTTACTAGTCTTTGCATTCTTGCATTCATTCTATGACAATAAGTAGTCTGCGTATTTTACTAGTCTTTGCATTCTTGCATTCATTCTATGACAATAAGTAGTCTGCGTATTTTACTAGTCTTTGCATTCTTGCATTCATTCTATGACAATAAGTAGTCTGCGTATTTTACTAGTCTTTGCATTCCTGCATTCATTCTATGACAATAAGTAGTCTGCGTATTTTACTAGTCTTTGCATTCCTGCATTCATTCTATGACAATAAGTAGTCTGCGTATTTTACTAGTCTTTGCATTCTTGCATTCATTCTATGACAATAAGTAGTCTGCGTATTTTACTAGTCTTTGCATTCCTGCATTCATTCTATGACAATAAGTAGTCTGCGTATTTTACTAGTCTTTGCATTCTTGCATTCATTCTATGACAATAAGTAGTCTGCGTATTTTACTAGTCTTTGCATTCTTGCATTCATTCTATGACAATAAGTAGTCTGCGTATTTTACTAGTCTTTGCATTCTTGCATTCATTCTATGACAATAAGTAGTCTGCGTATTTTACTAGTCTTTGCATTCTTGCATTCATTCTATGACAATAAGTAGTCTGCGTATTTTACTAGTCTTTGCATTCTTGCATTCATTCTATGACAATAAGTAGTCTGCGTATTTTACTAGTCTTTGCATTCTTGCATTCATTCTATGACAATAAGTAGTCTGCGTATTTTACTAGTCTTTGCATTCTTGCATTCATTCTATGACAATAAGTAGTCTGCGTATTTTACTAGTCTTTGCATTCTTGCATTCATTCTATGACAATAAGTAGTCTGCGTATTTTACTAGTCTTTGCATTCTTGCATTCATTCTATGACAATAAGTATTCTGCGTATTTTACTAGTCTTTGCATTCTGGCATTCATTCTATGACAATAAGTAGTCTGCGTATTTTACTAGTCTTTGCATTCTTGCATTCATTCTATGACAATAAGTAGTCTGCGTATTTTACTAGTCTTTGCATTCTTGCATTCATTCTATGACAATAAGTAGTCTGCGTATGTTACTAGTCTTTGCATTCTTGCATTCATTCTATGACAATAAGTAGTCTGCGTATGTTACTAGTCTTTGCATTCTTGCATTCATTCTATGACAATAAGTAGTCTGCGTATTTTACTAGTCTTTGCATTCTTGCATTCATTCTATGACAATAAGTAGTCTGCGTATTTTACTAGTCTTTGCATTCTTGCATTCATTCTATGACAATAAGTAGTCTGCGTATTTTACTAGTCTTTGCATTCTTGCATTCATTCTATGACAATAAGTAGTCTGCGTATTTTACTAGTCTTTGCATTCTTGCATTCATTCTATGACAATAAGTAGTCTGCGTATTTTACTAGTCTTTGCATTCTGGCATTCATTCTATGACAATAAGTAGTCTGCGTATTTTACTAGTCTTTGCATTCTGGCATTCATTCTATGACAATAAGTAGTCTGCGTATTTTACTAGTCTTTGCATTCTTGCATTCATTCTATGACAATAAGTAGTCTGCGTATTTTACTAGTCTTTGCATTCTTGCATTCATTCTATGACAATAAGTAGTCTGCGTATTTTACTAGTCTTTGCATTCTGGCATTCATTCTATGACAATAAGTAGTCTGCGTATTTTACTAGTCTTTGCATTCTTGCATTCATTCTATGACAATAAGTAGTCTGCGTATTTTACTAGTCTTTGCATTCTTGCATTCATTCTATGACAATAAGTAGTCTGCGTATTTTACTAGTCTTTGCATTCTTGCATTCATTCTATGACAATAAGTAGTCTGCGTATTTTACTAGTCTTTGCATTCTGGCATTCATTCTATGACAATAAGTAGTCTGCGTATTTTACTATTGATCGATTATTTTTGTTCAGCAACGTTCCACAAAATGTAACAAAAATTGCTCACCATTCTCCCCTTCCCCCCCCCAAAAAAATCGAAGTGTTGCGTAATTAATGGACGATCTGACCCTCGTGCCGCCCTAAGCTGGGCACGTGCTTGCTTTGACCTGCCTGACACTCGTGATTTTCCACGAAAAGGGAGGAAAGGACGCAAATAATTTAAAATATCATATGACTCTCAAATCATTTGAATATGGCCTTTAAAACATTTTCATCTCATGTGTGAATAAGGGTACAGTAGCTCGAAAAAATATCCGAACACTATGCTTGATTACAGAATTCAGGAAAAATATCTGGCAACTTTTTTTTAGAAATAATTGATCTGGCAACCTTCGTGTCACGTGATTACAGAATTCAGGAAAAATATCTGGAGCGTGTACAACAACTGTACACGCTCCAGTTACCGTTCACAGCAAACTGGAGCGTGTGCAGTTACTGCATACGCTCCAGTTTGCTGTGAACGGTAACTGCACACGCTCAATATTTCCGTGAGTGAGCCCACACGATCTAGTATCAAAATAATATGACCACCTACAGTCGTTCAAAAAAGTATCCGAACACTATGGTTGATTACAGAATTCAGGAAAAAATATCTGGCAACGATTTTTTTTTTTAGAAATTAGTGACCTGCAACCTTCGTGTCACGTGACACGAAGGTTGCCAGATCACTAATTTCTAAAAAAAATCCGTTGCCAGATATTTTTTCTGAATTCTATAATCAAGCATAGTGTTCGGATACTTTTTCTGGCGTCTGTACAGTCGCTCAAAAAAGTATCCGAACACTATAGTTGATTGCAAAATTCAGAAAAAATATCTGGCATTGATTTTTTTAGAAATTAGTCATCTGGCAACCTTCGTGTCACGTGAGTTATACGGGGATAAAACTTCTAAGTCTAAGAAATTAGTCATCTGGCAACCTTCGTGTCACGTGACACGAAGGTTGCCAGATGACTAATTTCTAAAAAAATCAATGCCAGATATTTTTTCTGAATTTTGCAATCAACTATAGTGTTCGGATACTTTTTTGAGCGACTGTACATCATTAAATTATTATGATGGAATATTCACAGGTTACAAATTATGGAAGTTTAAACAATTTTAAACAAATTTTTTGCGATCATGAATACGGGCAAAAATGAAGTTTATAAAAATCTATATATAATTATTTTCTTCTTGTTATTTATTTGGATTTTTTTTATTCTCCGAAAATTAATCGAGACATACTACGTATGCAAAATGTAATGCAAACTAAGTGAATTGCTAAAACAATTTGATTAAAAAAAGTCTAGGGCGTGCCAGCACACCCTAATTGTCTCAGAGAAAAACTTAATCTGTTTTTGGTTCGGTTGTTTTACCTCTGAGCGGCACTTTTTTGCACACCATGGGCTAAATGGCCAGGTCACAAGGACCCCGAAGGCTCAGAGAAGGTTGGGGGAGGGGACCCACTGGAACAGCTGTTGGGAGACAGATGGTAGCCTCCCGTCAAGGCCATCCAGCGTGTTCTTTAACGTTGGGTTGTTTTACCTCTGAGCAGCACTTTTTTGCAACCATGGGCTAAATGGCCAGGTCACAAGGACCCCGAAGGCTCAGAGAAGGTTGGGGGAGGGGACCCACTGGAACAGCTGTTGGGAGACAGATGGCAGCCTCCCGTCAAGGCCATCCAGCGTGTTCTTTAACGTTGGGTTGTTTTACCTCTGAGCGGCACTTCTTTGCACACCATGGGCTAAATGGCCAGGTCACAAGGACCCCGAAGGCTCAGAGAAGGTTGGGGGAGGGGACCCACTGGAACAGCTGTTGGGAGACAGATGGTAGCCTCCCGTCAAGGCCATCCAGCGTGTTCTTTAACGTTGGGTTGTTTTACCTCTGAGCAGCACTTTTTTGCACACCATGGGCTAAATGGCCAGGTCACAAGGACCCCGAAGGCTCAGAGAAGGTTGGGGGAGGGGACCCACTGGAACAGCTGTTGGGAGACAGAAGGTAGCCTCCCGTCAAGGCCATCCAGCGTGTTCTTTAACGTTGGGTTGTTTTACCTCTGAGCGGCACTTCTTTGCACACCATGGGCTAAATGGCCAGGTCACAAGGACCCCGAAGGCTCAGAGAAGGTTGGGGGAGGGGACCCACTGGAACAGCTGTTGGGAGACAGAAGGTAGCCTCCCGTCAAGGCCATCCAGCGTGTTCTTTAACGTTGGGTTGTTTTACCTCTGAGCAGCACTTTTTTGCACACCGTGGGCTAAATGGCCAGGTCACAAGGACCCCGAAGGCTCAGAGAAGGTTGGGGGAGGGGACCCACTGGAACAGCTGTTGGGAGACAGATGTTAGCCTCCCGTCAAGGCCATCCAGCGTGTTCTTTAACGTTGGGTTGTTTTACCTCTGAGCAGCACTTTTTTGCACACCATGGGCTAAATGGCCAGGTCACAAGGACCCCGAAGGCTCAGAGAAGGTTGGGGGAGGGGACCCACTGGAACAGCTGTTGGGAGACAGATGGTAGCCTCCCGTCAAGGCCATCCAGTGGAGAAGGATGTAGAGAAAAATCCAGAATCCATTCAGTGGAGAGAATCCACCAGAGAAAAAAACGCTCCTATTTCAAAAAACTGAAAAACTGACATTCAAATAATATCCCAGTGTCAGTTTATTGACACTGGGACATTTACGGAAAGGTCCCAGTTCATACCTATGTAAAACTGGTCAGTTTATTCTTAGTAAAAAACCACGGTTGTAATCAGTTCTAAATCTAGAGGAGGGAGGGGGGGCATAGCGTCCTTGATATTAGAAAATTCGGAAAATGCGAATCGTAATATTTCATTTCCCAAAAAAAATTTACCTCTAAAAGAAAAAAAGTTAAATGTCTACAGACGGACAGAAAGAGCCGACAAATGAAAACATTAGCTTTTTTTTATTTCTTTGAAAAACGAGCTAAAAAAAGAGCTTTTTTTTTTCTTTGAAAAACGAGCTAAAAACGAGCTTTTTTTTTTTTCTTTGAAAAACGAGCTAACGAGTAAAAAGGAGAGGAGGGCCAAAACAAACAGTTGAAAATGTGTAAAAGACCAAATGCGCAGCAAGACTCCTCCTAAGAACTTCAATCTTCTAAGTTCTTATGCCATCTTACGTTTTCAGAGGGGGGTGGGGGGGAGGATGATTAACAAATGTTACACAACGCCAACAACAAAAAAAAGTGTTTCGTACTCTGAAACAGGAAAGGTAAAAACCAGTTAAAAAATCGGTTGCCTAGCGACTGAGCCAATCCTGTTTGTACAGTCGCTCAAAAAAAAAATCCGATACTTTTTTGAGCGACTGTTCCTTTTCAGTAAACATCATCTCTAAAGAGGGAAAGTTTTTTCAAAAGGAAAATATTTCAAAATCCACTTTTGTAGACGTCATATCGAAATGTCTAGTCCTCCAGTCATCAAATCATTAACCGTCATTCTTTTCACTGTTAAGAAAAGTCGGTTTTATAACGCGAGAACTTAGAAGTTTTATCCCCGTATAACATTTGGTTTCCATGGTGATATCAAGGAAAAAAGGTTTGCAAACCCTGCACCAGAAGTCAAAGCAAAGAAACCAATGCGTGTTTAAGAAATGCACCAAATCCCTGTCCCAAAAATCTTAAGCGTTGATTTTAGGACACAACGTCTTCTTTGATCCCGAGCATCATCATCAGCATCATTATCGAATCATCTTTCTGACTCGCTCCTCCTCTCCCGCGCTTCCTTTTCTTCCCTCTGCGTCATTCGATCCGCCTCTATATTTAGTCCCAGAGCGTTGGAAGGATCCAGCGACAGCGACATACCAAGAACACAATAAATATGCCGTATATTTGCTGAGGTTGACTGATGGCCGGGATGTTTGAGAGTGGAAAGAGAGAAGTGGAAAACGAAGAGGAGAGGACGCATCGCGGACTCCTTTCAACGCAATAAACTGCGCGATTCCTTTGAGCAGTTAGCTGGGGGGGGGGAAGCAATTTAACAGATGTAGGACTTGATCCTACAGCTTCTGAAAACTTGTTAGATTCTCTAATCATTTCTAATTCAATTCCTGCTATGTCCTGATGAACTTGAAGGTTGGGTTGGGTTGTTTTACCTCTGAGCGGCACTTTTTTGCACACCATGGGCTAAATGGCCAGGTCACATGGACCCCGAAGGCTCAGAGAAGGTTGGGGGAGGGGACCCACTGGAATAGCTGTTGGGAGACAGATGGTAGTCTCCCGTCAAGGCCATTCAGCGTGTCCTTTAACGTGCACAGGGTATGGCTATCCCGCAACGAGGCAACGGCTTAACGTCCCATCCGACGGACGCCGGCCTTTCCAAGCTCATCGGTGTCCCCTATTGACCGTGGACAGGGCGGAGAATTTTGCGGAGATAAATCTCAACGCTGACAGAGCTGGGACTCGAACCTGGGAACTACAGATTATGAGCTGACGCGCTACCGACTGAGCCACCCCCTCCCCAATGAACTTGAAGAGTTAGTTCTAGTCGCGTATAACCTTAAGGACTTCAATAGCGTGTATTTCCTAACAGAGTCCCCGAAAGTCAGAGATTCAAGACATGGAAAATCCATCTATTAGAGGGGCGGGGGTGGCTCAGTCGGTAGCGTGGCAGGCTCGTGATCTGCAGTTCCCAGGATCGAGTCACAACTAGACCAGCATTGAGACTTATCTCCGCAAAACTCCCCGTCCTGCCCACGGCCAGTAGCGGACACCGATGGGCATGGAAAGGCCTTTGTCCATCAGATGGGATGTTAATCCGGGGGTCCGTGTGCATGAGATCCATACCCTGTGCAAGTTAAAGAACACGATGAATGGCCTTGACGGTAGGCTATCATCTGTCTCCCAACAGCTGTTCCAGTGGGTCCCCTCCCCCAACCTTCTCTGAGCCTTCGGGGTCCTTGTGACCTGGCCACTCAGAGCCCATGGTGTACAAAAAAAGTGCCACTCATAGGTAAAACAACCCAACCTACTTAAAGTTTGATTTGAAAAGTCAATCAGTTGATGTCAGAGTTGTAATATTTCTGCATCAGTATTTGCAGTTTGACGATGGCTTCGAACTGACAGAACAGAGCGTTATTCCTTAATTTATGGAAACCAGTGTACATTGCGACACTGACCTGCAAGACCGGATGTAGGGAGGAGAGGAACCATCCTACCCCCATCCTCCACCTATGAGAATGCTACTAACCGGAATCGAGATGAAAAATGATTCTACATATGTATAATGACATTTGGATGAGATGTTAAACTGTGACCCGGTTGCGGGAGAGCCACACTCTGTGCACGTTAAAGAACGTTCTGGATGGCTTTGACGGGGGGCTACGATCTGTCTCTCAACAGCTCTTCTAGTGGATCTCCTTCCCCCACCTTTTTCTGAGCCCTCGGGGTCCTTGTGACTTGCCCATTTAGCCTATTGTGTGAAAAAAGTGCTGCTCAGAGGTAAAACATCCAACCCTGAATATCTACAGTCTTGAATTTGGGTTGGGTTGTTTTACCTCTGAGCGGCACTTTTTTGCACACCATGGGCTAAATGGCCAGGTCACATGGACCCCGAAGGCTCAGAGAAGGTTGGGGGAGGGGACCCACTGGAACAGCTGTTGGGAGACAGATGGTAGCCTCCCGTCAAGGCCATCCAGCGTGTTTTTTAACGTGCACAGGGTATGGCTCTCCCATACACAGGGCCACGGCTTAACGTCCCATCCGACGGACGGCGGCCTTTCCAAGCCCATCGGTGTCCCCTACTGACCGTGGGCAGGGCGGGGAATTTTGCGGAGATAAATCTCAACGCTGACCCAGGTTCGAGTCCAGCTGGGACTCGAACCTGGGAACTACAGTTTACGAGCCTGGCGCGCTACCGACTGAGCCACCCCCGCCCCACAGTCTTTAAAAGGCTGCCATCCGTTCGATGTGACATTAAGCACGTGTGGAGGACAGCCATATCCTGGGCATATTAAAGAACACGCTGGATGGCCTTCATGGAAGACTTTCGGCTTTCCAGTGGTCGCATTCTTCTAGCCTTCTCTGTGCCCATGGGGTCTTTCCCACCTGGCTATTTAACAAATTTTGTGGGTCGGAGGTGGCTCAGTCGGTAGCGCGCCAGGCTCGTAATCTGTAGTTCCCAGGTTCGAGTCCCAGCTGGGTCAGCGTTGAGATTTATCTCCGCAAAATTCCCCGCCCTGCCCACGGTCAGTAGGGGACACCGATGGGCTTGGAAAGGCCGCCGTCCGTCGGATGGGATGTTAAGCCGTGGCCCCGTGTGCGGGAGAGCCATACCCTGTGCACGTTAAAGAACACGCTGGATGGCCTTGACGGGAGGCTACCATCTGTCTCCCAACAGCTGTTCCAGTGGGTCCCCTCCCCCAACCTTCTCTGAGCCTTCGGGATCCGTGTGACCTGGCCATTTAGCCCATGGTGTGCAAAAAAGTGCCGCTCAGAAGTAAAACAACCCAACCCAAAACAACAAATTCTGTGCAAAAGAAAAAAACGCAGAGATAAAACTACCCAACTCAAACTAAACACTAGAAGATAAAAAAAAAAGACATATTAACAGCTCTTTCAACAACAACAACCGAAAAAACATTCACTCTTGTTTGCGTGTTCAACGCATAAATCTCAACTTTTCCGTTTTTACCAAAAGAGTGATCAATTCTTCCTGCGAGCAATCACCACGAGTGGCTTTTTGACCGGCGAAAAATCAATCCACCTCTGTCATGGGATGCTCTGATGATGATTTTTATTAAGATAATGGGATGCTCTGCATTCGAGCAACAAGAGATCTCCAACAGCGAAGAGATCTCAGAAGAGTTTCTTCTCCACCATCAGCGGAAGAATAGACATTTTTTCCTCCTTCCAATACTTCTTTCTCGGAGTTATAAAAACCAACCAACACGGAGAAGGCTGACCACCCAGCAGTGGCCAGCAGTTTAAACCCAACAAAGAATACTTCAATCGATTCGACGATACAAACTTTTATGACAGATATAAGAGAATAAACGATGTCAAAATTCCCTATTTGCTCCGGAATCTCTTTACACCTTTCTTCCTCCCTGCAGATCTCTTACACACTCCCCCTTTTTTTCGTCTTGCCATTGTCGTATAGAAAGGAGCAAGATATCCATTTTTTTAACACCCCGAGTTTCTCCAGATAGTTTGTTGTGCTCCCCCGTAAAGTATCGGATCTCCACCACTTGCATGTTTTTTGCTTTTATTTTCTTTCGATGATCGAATTGCTTTCAGTGGCACGCGGTCTGGGAGTACAGATTGTAGATGGTTTATGCACGAAAGTGTGACAGTCGATTATCTTTTTTTAATTTTTTTTTTTCGTGGGGGAAGTCGAGATTTGGGACGTTGTTTAGGGGATTAGACGGGGAAAAAAAAGGAATTTTAATGGTCACGTGATCTAAAAAAGTGAAACGGAGGAAAAGGAATATTTAAAATGTAGTAAATAAGTTATACAGTCGCTCAAAAATGTATCCGAACACTAATGTATATATTATACTCAAAAATGTATAAGAACACGCTGGATGACCTTGACGGGAGGCTAACATCTGTCTCCCAACAGCTGTTCCAGTGGGTCCCCTCCCCCAACCTTCTCTGAGCCTTCGGGGTCCATGTGACCTGGCCATTTAGCCCATGGTGTGCAAAAAAGTAATTTAGCCCATGGTGTGCAAAAAAAGGAGCGTGTACAGCAACTGCACACGCTCAATATTTCCGTGAGTGAGCCCACACGATCTAGTATCAAAATAATATGACCACCTACAGTCGCTCAAAAAAGTATCCGAACACTATGGTTGATTACAGAATTCAGAAAACATATCTGGCAACGATTTTTTTTTAGAAGTTAGTGATCTGGCAACCTTCGTGTCACGTGATTACAGAATTCAGGAAAAATATCTGGAGCGTGTACAGCAACTGTACACGCTCCAGTTACCGTTCACAGCAAACTGGAGCGCGTGCAGTTACTGCACACGCTCCAGTTTGCTGTAAACGGTAACTGGAGCGTGTTCTAAAAAATCGTTGCTAGTTATTTTTTCTGAATTCTGTAATCAACCATAATGTTCGGATATTATTTTGAGCGACTATAGGTGGTCATATTATTTTGATACTAGATCGTGTGGGCTCACTCACGGAAATATTGAGCGTGTGCAGTTACCGTTTTTTTAGCAAAAAAGTGCCGCTCAAAGGTAAAACAATCCAATGTTAAAGAACACGCCGGATGGCCTTGAAGGGAGGCTACCATCTGTCTCCCAACAGCTGTTCCAGTGGGTCCCCTCCCCCAACCTTCTCTGAGCCTTCGGGGTCCTGGTGTTACCTGGCCTTATGTGACCTGCCATTTATGTGACCTGGCCATTTACCTTATGTGACCTGGCCATTTAGCCCATGGTGTGCAAAAAAGTGCCGCTCAGAGGTAAAACAATCCAATCCAACCCAGAGTGGATAATGGATTAAACACTATTCCAAAAAGGTTCCATTTTATAGTTTCCTTCGTTTCAAATGGCGTCGGGTGTTATATACACAAGTAGCCCTATCTGATTTTAGCTCAAGTTTCACCTCTTGAGTCTCCATGGTCTGTTTACAAACGTGGCCAACAAGCAGTGAGCAGTTGGAGCCGAGGTTTCGTGTTTCTGAAAGCTCCGTAGAGGAATGGGAGTGAGATAGACTTTCAGACTCTCTCGATCTCAACAGTTAATGGCAAAGACTGAAATCTCCCAATTGTAAATGTGCAGGATGTATCGAATTACCTGAACGGACTGTTGTTTTGTCTACAGTCAAGACGACGCCATTGGCGATCTTTCAGTGCTGACTCGTGATTTTCGAAAGTAGTTATTTATCCTCATGTTGGTAAAAGAAGAATTCTATCGAGGCCTCATTATTTCGGTGATTTTCAATGAGAAAGAAGTGAAATAGCGATTCTCATTAGAGATGCGGTATCGTAATAAAAACAAATGATACTTAATGTCATTGATATTGGGTGAACTTTTGGAAATTTTTTAAAGAGAGAATGGGTTGGGTTGTTTTACCTCTGAGCGGCACTTTTTTGCACACCATGGGTTAAATGGCCAGGTCACATGGACCCCGAAGGCTCAGAGAAGGTTGGGAGAGGGGACCCACTGGAACAGCTGTTGGGAGACAGATGGTAGCCTCCCTTCAAGGCCATCCAGTGTTCTTTAACGTGCACAGGGTATGGCTCTCCCGCACACTGGCCACGGCTTAACGTCCCATCCGACGGACGGCGGCCTTTTCAAGCCCATCGGTGTCCCCTACTGACCGTGGGCAGGGCGAGGAGTTTTGCGGAGATAAATCTCAACGCTGACCCAGCTGGGACTCGAACCTGGGAATTACAGATTACACTCTTGGCGCTCTACCGCCTAGCCACTTCCGCCCTGATGATAACGAGAAAGAAAGAGACAACACACAGTGGAACGACAAAAGGGGTGGGTGGGGTGTTGTCCCCCCTCCTTTACGTTTCAATATCATATATTTTCTAAGGCAGTCTTAAAAAGAAAACAGATTCAACCATGGTAAATGAAAGTCAAATACGTCAAAATATCCTCCCATTGGGAGTTTCTGGGGGCGGGGGTGGCTCAGTCGGTAGCGCGCCAGGCACGTAATCTGCAGTTCCCAGGTTCGAGTCCCGCTGGGTTAGCGTTGAGACTTATCTCCACAAAACTCCCCGCCCTGCCCACGGTCAGTAGGGGAGACCGATGGGATTGGAAAAGCCGCCGTCCATCGGATGGGACGTTAAGCCGTGGCCCCGTGTGCGGGAGAGACATACCCTGTGCACGTTAAAGAACACGCTGGATGGCCTTGACGGAAGGCTACCGTCTGTCTCCCAACAGCTGTTCCAGTGGGTCCCCTCCCCCAACCTTCTCTGAGCCTTCGGGGTCCGTGTGACCTGGCCATTTAGCCCATGGTGTGCAAAAAAGTGCCGCTTAGAGGTAAAACAACCCAACCCAACCAAAGCCCTCAGGGTCCATGTGACCTGGCCATTTAGCCCATGGTGTGCAAAAAACTATCGCTCAGAGGTAAAACAACCCAACGTTAAAGAACACGCTGGATGGCCTTGACAGGAGGCTACCATCTGTCTCCCAACAGCTGTTCCAGTGGGTCCCATCCCCCAACCTTCTCTGAGCCTTCGGGGTCCATGTGACCTGGCCATTTAGCCCATGGTGTGCAAAAAAAAGTGCCGCTCAGAGGTAAAACAACCCAACCCAATTGGGAGTTTCTGGAATACGCCACTGACTACACAAGAATGGCAAAAAAAGGTGGGAAAATAACTGAATTCCAGTTTCCTCTCTCCCTTTAATCCGTCCTTTGTTTAAAGAGATCGGAATAGAAAATAAAACGAATTTTTTCTCATGACTTATATTTAAAATTCCCGTACTTCTACAAACCAACACATGCCGAGTCTATCGTCTTTTACAACTATCCAGCAATTTCAGTCTGATAAAGGATACTTTACAAAACGTAAGCTTTACTGCGTAACGTAGCTTTTACTGCTTAAACGTAACGTAAGCTTACTAATACAAAACGTAAGCTTTACTGCTCGTACCATTTTTCTCAAAAATTCTAGAATTTCCGATTCTTCTGAAAGAACATTAACACTCCGGTGATGATGATGATAGCATGATGATGAAGGGGGATGACGCGGAAAAAGTGAACTACGGGAAAGATGAGAAAAAAAAGAGAGAACTGGTATCACGGTTTCCCAGTGATGTGATTCAGGGTCAGGTCAGTCGACACCTGATCTCTTGGGTTATTAGAGGGGTGAGCGGCCACTTCGAGACGATACGACAGGAGGTCAGGGTCCCTCCATCGCATCTGCAACATACTCAGCAGACAGTATCGCTTACTCCAAAAGCAGCTATCGCTTTTGCCTTCCGCTTTTGCCCATCTGCTCGAGGGATTCAGTTTCCGAAGATCCTTGTGTCGCACGTGTTACCAGGATACAGTAAGTCACGTGCGCCGCTCTTACATCACTTGGAAGTGGACTGAAGTGTTTGTTTGTTGAGTCCAGAGATGGATTGTCGAGTCCAGAGAGGGATTTATGGATTTCCAGCATCCGCTCTTAAGGCGTATCGAACTCGTGATTTTTGATTTTCGTTTTATATGAGAATATGTAAATTTGTTTTTAAATTTATTTTGTAATCATGAAGAATAAAATGTGATGTGAGATTTTTACGAAAGTAATACAACTTTGTAATCAAATTCAGGGTGGGAATAAAAAGGGAGAGGATCCACTGGATCAGCTATTGGGAGACAGATGGTAGCCTCCCGTCAAGGCCATCCAGCGTGTTCTTTAACGTTGGGTTGTTTTACCTCTGAGCGGCACTTTTTTGCACACCACGGGCTAAATGGCCAGGTCACAAGGACCCCGAAGGCTCAGAGAAGGTTGGGGGAGGCGACTCACTGGATCAGCTGTTGGGAGGCAGATGGTAGCCTCCCGTCAAGGATATCCAGCGTGTTCTTTAACGTTGGGTTGTTTTACCTCTGAACGGCACTTTTTTGCACACCACGGGTTAAATGGCCAGATCACATGTACCCCGAAGGCTCAGAGAAGGTTGAAAGAGGGGACCCATTGATTACAGATGGTAGCCTCCCGTCAAGGCCATCCAGCGTGTTCTTTAACGTGCACAGGGAATGACTCTCCCGCACACGGAGTCACGGCTTAACGTCCCATCCGACTGACGGCTTTCCAAGCCCATCGGTGTCTCCTACTGACCGTGGGAAGGGCAAGGAATTTTGCGGAGATAAATCCCAACGCTGACCCAGCTGGGACTCGAACATGGGAACTGCAGATTACGAGCCTGACGCGCTACCGACTGAGCCCCCCCCCCCCGTGTGTGGGAGAACCATACCCTGTTCACATTAAAGAAACACTTGATAACCTTGACGGGAGGCTACCATCTGTCTCCCAACAGCTGTTCCAGTGGGTCCCCCCACCACCAACAACCTTCTCTGAGCCCTCAGAGTCCTTGTGACCTGACCATTTAGCCCACTGCGTGCAAAAAAAGCGCACTCAGAGGTACAACAACCCAACTCAAATCTATAACACATCTCTGTTATCTCATTAAGCAAATATTCATCTGTATACGCATAAAAAGAAGATATTTAAAGAAGTTCTCCCCGTGCCTGTATTGAGATTTTTTCCGATAACACCCATTCTCTCTCGTGAGAAAGGAAACACTGAAAGACTTGGGAAAAAAAAATCAACGTCCATCGAATTTAGACACTAAGTCGTGACTCCATGTGGAAGACAGGCGGACCCCGTGCACGATGAAGAACATGCCGGATGATCTTGACGGGAAGCGTCCGTCTCCTAACAGCTGTTTAATTGATCCACTTCCCAACACCGGATCTAGGGAGGAGGCAGTGGAGGATGCTAGTAACCAGAAAGGAAGCGAAAAAAATATTAAACGTATACAGGTACAGTCGCTCAAAAAAGTATCCGAACACTACGGTTGATTACAGAATTCAGGAAAAATATCTGGATCGTGTACAGCAACTGTACACGCTCCAGTTACCGTTCACAGCAAACTGGAGCGTGTGCAGTTACTGCACACGCTCCAGTTTGCTGTGAACGGTAACTGCACACGCTCAATATTTCCGTGGGTGAGCCCACACAATCCAGGTCTTTGTGAGTTCACACGATCCAATGTGCTGTGAACATTAACCGCAACCGCTCCAGTTTGCTGTGAACGGTAACTGCACACGCTCAATATTTCCGTGGGTGAGCCCACACAATCCAGGTCTTTGTGAGTTCACACGATCCAATGTGCTGTGAACATTAACCGCAACCGCTCCAGTTTGCTGTGAACGGTAACTGCACACGCTCAATATTTCCGTGAGTGAGCCCACACGATCCAGGTCTTTGTGAGTTCACACGATCCAATGTACTGTAACATTAACCGCAACCGCTCCAGTTTGCTGTGAACGGTAACTGCACACGCTCAATATTTCCATGAGTGAGCCCACACGATCCAGGTCTTTGTGAGCTCACACGATCCAATGTGCTGTGAACATTAACCGCAACCGCTCCAGTTTGCTGTGAACGGTAACTGCACACGCTCAATATTTCCGTGAGTGAGCCCACACGATCCAGGTCTATTTGAGCTCACACGATCCAATGTGCTGTGAACATTAACAGCAACCGCTCCAGTTTGCTGTGAACGGTAACTGCACACGCTCAATATTTCCGTGAGTGAGCCCACACGATCCAGGTCTTTGTGAGCTCACACGATCCAAAATGCTGTGAACATTAACCGCAACCGCTCCAGTTTGCTGTGAACGGTAACTGCACACGCTCCATATTCATTGCATTATATATTCATACGCATTATATATATTAAAAAATATCCGAACACTATGGTGGATTACAGAATTCAGAAAAAATATCTGGCAACGATTTTTTTTAGAAATCAGTAATCTGGCACCCGTGTGACACGAAAGTTGCCAGATCACTAATTTCTAAAATAATCGTTGCCAGATATTTTTTTCTGAATTCTGCAATCCACCATAGTGTTCGGATACTTTTTTGAGCGACTGTACTAGACAGAAAAATGGAAACAGTTCCATGTTATCTCAATGAAGAATCACATTTAGATCTCAATAATTTTTTCAATACTATTTTTAATGAAAAATATGTCTAAAGACAAATTAAAGTTCTCCGTCAAATCTATCTAAATCTGGATTGTAAACAATATTTTTTCAGTATCCAAAGAGTTCTGAACGCTGGAATATTTAACAGGCTACAAAAAATTGATCACAGAATTTCATTAAAACACTGCAATAGAGTACCTCGTGCATTGCACCCTGTACTCTCCTGGAGTCAATTCTGATCTCTTAAAAAAAAATAAATACCCCCTCAAGCAGCTGCTTGCCACAGAGGCCTTACAGGAGCCTGTCAGTTTATATTCCAGAGTAGGAGATCTGAGAGGATGGCAGGACCTCAGCAGAAAAACAACACACACATCCATGCCTAATCCGGGGCTTGAACCCAGGTCCCTTAGATCAGTAGCCAAGCGTGCTAACCACTCGGCCACGGGATCTCTTAACCTGTTTTAATTAAATTCTGTGATCAATTTTTTGTATTCTGTTAAATATTCCAGCGTTCATAACTCTGAATACTGGACAAATATTGTTTAAAATCGAGATTTGGATAGAGTTGATTGAGATCTTTAATTTATCTTTGGACATATTTTTCATTAAAAATCGTATTGGAGAAGTTGTTGAGCTCTGAATGAGATTTTCTATTGAGATAACATCGAACTGTTTCCATTTCTCTCTATCAGTACCTGCATATATTTCACGCATTTTTCAAGAATTTTTTTAAAGATAACTAAAACGAAGAGAATTTTTTTATACCAGGATGATTGTGCGGCTCGATCTTCTACTAAACCCCCCCCCCCCCTCTTGCTCCTTTCACATGGGTCACTTGGCAACTCCTTTATTTTTTCTACATAGGAGCCTGCATCTCCCCTTCCCCATCTCTGAGTCCTTTGGGTTCTTGTGACCTTGTTAATTGGATTGTTTCACTTCTGAGCTGCACTTCTTTTCCCACAGGGATAAATCGCAGGTCACAACGACCCCGAAGGCTCAGAGAAGGTTGGGGGAGTGGACCCACTGGAATAGCTGTTGGGAGACAGATGGTAGCCTCCCGTCAAGGCCATCCAGCATGTTATTTAACGTGTTGTTGTTGTTATGTTGTTTTACCTCTGAGCGGCACTTTTTTGCACACCATGGGCTAAATGGCCAGGTCACATGGACCCCGAAGGCTCAGAGAAGGTTGGGGGAGGGGACCCACTGGAACAGCTGTTGGGAGACAAATGGTAGCCTCCCATCAAGGACATCCAGCGTGTTCTTTAACGTGCACAGGGTATGGCTCTCCCGCACACGGAACCACGACTTAACGTCCCATCCGATGGACGGCGGCCTTTCCAAGCCCATCGGTGTCCTCTACTGACCGTGGGCAGGGCGGGGAATTTTGCGGAGATAAATCTCAACGCTGACCCAGCTGGGACTCGAACCTGGGAACTACAGATTACGAGCCAGGCGCCCCGCCCCATAGATCACAAGGACTCCAAGGGGTCAGAGAAGGTTAGGGAAAGGACCAACTGAACAGTTGTTACGATACATGTGGCAACCTCCCGTAGAGATCATCCAGCATGTTCATTAACGTGCACAAGGTACGGCTCTCCCGCACATGGAGACAGGAGTTAACATCCCATCCAAAGGACAACGAAAAAGTCTTACCCACAGGTGAAATAACCCAACTCGACTTCAATATTTCCGAAATTTGAAACAAAATCGTTTCATGAGCTAAAACTTCAGCCAAGAAATCTTTTAAGACTGAGCGTCATTTCTGTCGTGGGGCGGGGGTGGCTCAGTCGGTAGCGCGCCAGGCTCGTAATCTGTAGTTCCCAGGTTCGAGTCCCGGCTGGGTCAGCGTTGAGATTTATCTCCGCAAAAATTCCCTGCCCAGTAGGGAACACCGATGGGCTTGGATAAGGCCGCCGTCCGTCGGATGGGACGTTAAGCCGTGGCCCCGTGTGCGGGAGAGAGCCATACCCTGGGCACGTTAAAGAACACGCTGGATGGCCTTGACGGGAGGCTACCATCTGTCTCCCAACAGCTGTTCCAGTGGGTCCCCTCCCCCAACCTTCTCTGAGCCTTCGGGGTCCATGTGACCTGGCCATTTAGCCCATGGTGTGCAAAAAAGTGCCGCTCAGAGGTAAAACAACCCAACGTTAAAGAACACGCTGGATGGCCTTCACGGGAGGCTACCATCTGTCTCCCAACAGCTGTTACAGTGGGTCCCCTCCCCCAACCTTCTCTGAGCCTTCGGGGTCCATGTGACCTGGCCATTTAGCCCATGGTGTGCAAAAAAGTGCCGCTCAGAGGTAAAACAACCCAACAACCCATTTCTGTCGTAGAAGTTGAGAAATTCTTAGAAATGAGGCTTCCTAGTTGATAAGAAAGTAGGAAATGCGATATAAATAGCTACTCCTAAAAAAAACTATCTTAAAAAAATTTTTTTTTTTGTTCCCAGCTTGTTTTTGTATATTGTTAGGAAACTACTTTTGCCTTGACCGAGTGACTTAGAATTCTTCTTCGGCAGTTATGAACGGAAACAACTATTTGAAATTTTGCCCAAAGAGTTCTGGGAAAACCAGAACTTTTTCTCAAAGTTGTCTCATTTGAACTCATTCCAGAATGGAATATTCATTTGCAACATTTCTGCACTTGCCAGGAAGGCTTTTTCGGAGGTCTTCAGTTTAACGACTGCCGTACAGTCGCTCAAAAAAAAGTATCCAAACACTATGGTTGATTACAGAATTCAGGAAAAATATCTGGAGCGCAACTGTACACGCTCCAGTTACCGTTCACAGCAAACTGGAGCGTGTGCAGTTACTCCAGTTTGCTGTGAACGGTAACTGCACACGCTCAATATTTCCGTGAGTGAGCCCACACGATCTAGTATCAAAATAATATGACCACCTACATTCGCTCAAAAAAGTATCCGAACACTATGGTTGATTACAGAATTCAGAAAAAATATCTGGCAACGATTTTTTTTTAGAAATTAGTGATCTGGCAACCCTTCGTGTCACGTGAAAATCATGAATGCAGTATCGAAATGAGAGGACTCGTAAATTTGTAAATATTATTTCGACTAGTTTTTTACAGTAAAAAACGTTGTGAGATCCATGAATCCTGTGAGATTATAAAGAGCAAGGGGAAGTGGGGGGGGGGGGGGGGGGGGGGTTAGAAAGAGTAGAAGGGGATTTGGAAGAGCAAAGGTTGGGGGGAGGGGCTTTAGAACTAATAAAGAGGGCGTTAGAAAGACTAAAGGGGGAGTTGGGAAATTTGGTCACATCTGAAGATATAGTTAAGGAGGGTGTTTAAAAGGGTTGTGTTGTTTTACCTCTGAGCTGCACTTTTTTTACACACCATGGACTAAATGGCCAGGTCACATGGACCTCGAAGACTCAGAGAAGGTTGGGGGAGTGGACCCACTGGAACAGCTAGATATTGGGTTGTTGGGTTGGGTTGTTTTACCTCTGAGCGGCACTTTTTTGCACACCATGGGCTAAATGGCCAGGTCACACGGACCCCGAAGGGTCAGAGAAGGTTGGAGGAGTGGACCTACTGGAACAGCTAGATATTGGGAGACAGATGGTAGTCTCCAGTCAAGGCTATCCAGCGTGTTCTTTAACGTGCACAGGATAGGACTCTCCCGCACACGGGGCCACGACTTAACGTCCCATCTGACGGACGGCAGCCTTTCCAAGCCCATCGGTGTCCCCTACTGACCGTGGGCAGGGCGGGGAGTTTTGCGGAGATAAATCTCAACGCTGACCCATTTAAAAGGGTATAGGGAGGTTTAGAAAGAGTTAACGAGCATTTAGAATAATTTAAGGAGGCGTTATAAAGGATTAAGAGGTCATTAGAAAGGGTAAAGGGGGCGCTGGGCGCAGAGTTGAATGGGTGACAAAATTCTACCATTCTGTAAATGCACTGGACAA
Source organism: Ryuthela nishihirai (assembly GCA_038380435.1). Lineage (NCBI taxonomy): Eukaryota > Metazoa > Arthropoda > Arachnida > Araneae > Heptathelidae > Ryuthela > Ryuthela nishihirai. The sequence goes on along the minus strand of JAWZYU010000024.1, from coordinate 46,578,554 downwards.
CTGTTTAGGAGAGAGATGGAATTCTCCGGTCAAGGTCAATCCAGCGTGTTTTGAATGTGTGCAGGATATGTCTGCTTCACACATGATCACTGCTGATGTTACCCCCCCCCCCCTACCAAGGGGTTTTCAACTCCCCCTTGAGAATAAAATTTATTGCTGTTGATCTGAATCAATCGAAACACTTCTCAGTTCTACCAGATCACGACCTCCCTTGGATGGGCAAATAATTCTAACGCTGTCAACCAGAAATTATGCCAACAAGCAAACACAAAGGATATAAAAGCTGAGAAATTGTGTATTTGTGTGTAACATCCGGGAACAAGCAACTGAACCAATGAGTGAGTGAATGAGTCAGTCAGTCAGTAACCTTGAAAAGAATTCCGTCTGCCAATGCAAGAGGCGAAAAATTGTCTCCCCCCCCACACACACTTGGTGATTATACTACTCTTGACCGTTTCTTTTTCGCTCTGGTTCCTATAGCTTCCACTGGTGGCGCTGACAGATCTTCCATGCTGCTTTTCATTTGGCTTCAAATTATACCGGTAGGAGGTGCCGCTGTAGCCATCAGCACCTGTCCATTAGTGTCAAGAGAAGAAGGCAGTGATGGAGTGGTGCTCCCCTTCTCTTCAACGCCCCCCCTTCCCATTGTTGGCTCACAGGACGCTCTACAGAATCATATTTGAATCTCTCTTTAGCATAAGACTTGCAACGCTGGCTGATCACTGATCCACGTGGAATGTGTTGTTACCTCTTCGGACGAAGAGTTATGTCCTCAATTCTAAATACGTTCGTGGGTTGTTTTTGGACAGTTTTTTTTTTCAGTTCGGTTGGGTTGTTTAACCTCTGAGCGGAACTTTTTTGCACACCATGGGCTAAATGGCCAGGTCACACGGACCCCGAAGGCTCAAAGAAGGTTGGGGGAGGGGACCCACTGGAACAGCTGTTGGGAGACAGATGGTAGCCTCCCGTCAAGGCCATCCAGCGTGTTCTTTAACATTGGATTGTTTTACCTCTGAGCGGCACTTTTTTGCACACCATGGGCTAAATGGCCAGGTCACACGGACCCCGAAGGCTCAGAGAAGGTTGGGGGAGGGGACCCACTGGAACAGCTGTTGGGAGACAGATGGTAGCCTCCCGTCAAGGCCATCCAGCGTGTTCTTTAACGTTGGGTTGTTTTACCTCTGAGCGGCACTTTTTTGCACACCATGGGCTAAATGGCCAGGTCACACGGACCCCGAATGCTCAGAGAAGGTTGGGGGAGGGGACCCACTGGAACAGCTGTTGGGAGACAGATGGTAGCCTCCCGTCAAGGCCATCCAGCGTGTTCTTTAACGTTGGGTTGTTTTACCTCTGAGCGGCACTTTTTTGCACACCATGGGCTAAATGGCCAGGTCACACGGACCCCGAAGGCTCAGAGAAGGTTGGGGGAGGGGACCCACTGGAACAGCTGTTGGGAGACAGATGGTAGCCTCCCGTCAAGGCCATCCAGCGTGTTCTTTAACGTTGGGTTGTTTTACCTCTGAGCGGCACTTTTTTGCACACCATGGGCTAAATGGCCAGGTCACACGGACCCCGAATGCTCAGAGAAGGTTGGGGGAGGGGACCCACTGGAACAGCTGTTGGGAGACAGATGGTAGCCTCCCGTCAAGGCCATCCAGCGTGTTCTTTAACGTTGGGTTGTTTTACCTCTGAGCGGCACTTTTTTGCACACCATGGGCTAAATGGCCAGGTCACACGGACCCCGAAGGCTCAGAGAAAGTTGGGGGAGGGGACCCACTGGAACAGCTGTTGGGAGACAGATGGTAGCCTCCCGTCAAGGCCATCCAGCGTGTTCTTTAACGTTGGGTTGTTTTACCTCTGAGCGGCACTTTTTTGCACACCATGGGCTAAATGGCCCATGGTGTGCAAAAAATGAATGGTAACTGCACACGCTCAATATTTTCGTGAGTGAGCCCACACGATCTAATATCAAAATAATATGACCACCTACAGTCGCTCAAAAAAGTATCCGAACACTACGGTTGATTACAGAATTCAGGAAATATATCTGGCAACGATTTTTTTTAGAAATCAGTGATCTGACAACCTTCGTGTCACGTGACACGAAGGTTGCCAGATCACTGATTTCTAAAAAAATCGTTGCCAGATATTTTTTCTGAATTCTGTAATCAACCATGGTGTTCGGATACTTTTTTGAGCGACTGTACAGGACGTTAATGCATTATACTGATAAGTGACAAAAATATCAAAGGCAGATTTATCGCATGGTTTGTCATTACGACAAAATTTAATCATCGTTTTCCATACTCGCTATTGCTTTTCTACAACAGTGTGGTATCACAGAATAAACATCAAAATTGAATTTCAATTCCCAACCTCCGCTAAACTAAAATTGCGCACAATGCGTGGGGTTACAACAACCACAAAGACTAGAGGGGGGAGTCAATCACCGCTAGCAACGAGGAAGGACGTGTTTTCGTTGCTCTCCGATTTTAAACAGTCTTTTTTAAGACTAGTATTCTTCTTTTTTATATTTGATGTTTGAAATGTCTTCCAACGAACAAGGGATTGTCCAAGATCAACTTTTGAAGCCAGGAGACGACGCTTCTGCCACCAACAAGAGCGGAAATCGTCAGACAAAGAAGCCGACGGCTCAGGTCAGTATGAAGGCAGGGAAGACGGCTGGCGCTAGCGTTAGGCCTAGCGACCAGGCAGGCACTTCAGCACAATTGAGCTTAACGGGAAGATGCTTTTCTAACCCCAATTTAACATCTGCGCACTCCTCACAATTAATTGTTGCCCCCACAAGCCAAATTCACACCACCCAACAATGCCAGGAATTACCCAATCAAACCCACATGGAAACTAACGATCATACACTAGCTGACGACTCTGAAGGCACATGGACCGTATTTCAACATAGAAAAAGAACTAGGAGGCAATCTGCATCATCGGATAACGACACAATCTGTGATTTTACCGTCAGCCACGATTATATACCAGTCCTCATATTCTCCACCCCTACTACCCTGCTAAAAAATTTGAACATAAATATCTTAACAAAGGAAATTAACTCAACAATAGAGAAACCCACGGAAGCACGTTTTACACACAGAGGAGAGTTCTTAGTACATGTAAAAAACCAACAACAAGCAAAAAAACTAATGGCCCTCACACACATACACAACATTGCAATCAAAACTAAACACCCCGAATCTTACAATAAGCCCTATGGATCGATTGAAGGAGTCGACAAACACCTCAGCGAACAAAGCATTCTTGAGGCCTTAAAGGAATACGATGTACACAAAATTAAGAGAATAACATATGCACACCACACCATGGATGGCAGCACTATTCGCAGAAACACAGATAAAGTAATACTTTATTTTAACTCACTCCCCCTCCCACCTACCGTTGAACTAGGTTTCTCTAAATACACCGTCACCCCTTACACTAACCCACCTCCACAATGTATCAAATGCCAACGACACGGACACATCATTAAAATTTGCCGCAGCTCAGCTAGATGCAAGTATTGTGCCCAACCACATATGTCTACTGACTGTAAACGAAATCTACCCCTTCTCTGCTGCAACTGTGGAGGGCCCCATGTTGCAACATATGGCAAATGCCCAGTCAGAATCAGGGCTATTAAAATAAAAACAGCTGCTACTACTAATATCTCTGTCACTAAACCTGTCATATCCACACACACCACATCCCCATCTACACTACCTACGCAGTTGCTTACAACCGCACCTCTTATCCCCACTCCTACACCCTCCGCACAAACACAGCAAACAAGAAACATACATCCACCTACCAATTCCACTACCCTAATCCAAGCTCCATCAATAGACATTACCTCCACAACCATATTCCCTGAGTTACCCACTAGTAATGACCCCACTACCCTCACTTCTGATGAGGAATCACCTAACCAACCAATTCTACAGTCAGATGTTCCCTCATCTCCCAAATTCTCCACAAAACGTGCTAAAAGAAACTACATCAGAAGAACCAGGACCAGGAGGACCCATGTACCAAGGAACCAATCCACACCTCCTCATCAATCAAACCTCACACAACAATTGTTACATCTCATTGTCCCTATTATAGATGCCCTTCTTCCCCCACAAAATAGATCCCCACAACTCAACCTAGCTATTCAGGCCATGGTGGCCCTTCTTCAACAGCTCCACTAACTCCCCTCTCCTTTTTCCACTCTTGCTGCAGTTCCTCCCTCTACACTCCTAAACACCCCCCTCCCTGCACTTGCATCCAATGGAATTGCAGATCCCTCCCAAACAAAATCCTTGAACTCAAAACCCTCACAAACCTCCATGTCATTCCTATATTGGCACTTAATGAGACACGAATCCCAAACAACTTTATCTTCAAACCCTACATTATACACAGAGCAAACACTGCACGACCACATTCTAACTCCACCACATTAGTACACAAAAAATTCCCCCATTGTCTGATACCTAACTCTAAAACATACACTTACATGGACATTGTTGGCATTAACATAAAACTACATGACACCACACTCAATATCTATAATGTATATTTCTACAATAACATACAGATTAACACAAACTCCCTAATTAAAGATTTTGCACACATTTTCACACTCTCTCCTGGACCCAATATCATACTTGGTGACTTCAATGCCCATAACACATTATGGGGAAGCAGCTACACTAACAACAGAGGAAACACAATTGAAACTTTTATACAACACTTCAATTTGGCCATACACAATGATGGTTCACCCACCTTCACCAAACCCCCTTACGAGTCAGTTCTAGACCTCACCCTTTCAACACCGGACATTTCACCCATTATAAACTGGCAAGTACACCATTCAACATGGGCTAGTGACCACTTCCCTATCTTCCTCACCTTACAAGGCATTAAACCCACAGCCTACACAACAAAAACACACATCAACTGGCACAATTTCTCCACACACTGTGAAACCAGCATCAACACAATAATACCCAACAACCTTAACACTTTCTACACATGTATCAACCAGAGCATACAACATAATAAATTCACCACCAAACACATGACTGGTTTCACCAAAAATCACCCAGAAATCACCAACCAACTTCAAATAAGGAGAAAAACAGAAGACACAGCCAGAAAACACCCCACTGTACTTGCTATCACCACTTTCAACAAAGAAAATGCTAAACTCAGAAGAATCCGAATACAGACTAAACGAAATGAATGGAAACACTTCTGCAACAATATAAACCCAAGAACTGACTCTTCCCTCATTTGGTCTATCATTAGAAATCTTAAGACCCAGGCTCAACCCCTTGCCCCCTGGCACACGATACTTTGGACACACAACCTTTCTGCCAAACAAGGGGCTGACCTCTTTGCCACTCACCTTTTAACCATCAATCCCTTGGCTAATACACTTACATACCAACAACATTGCCAACACATGACCCAGAAATTAACACAGGACTACCCTTGCACATTACCCGCTATCAATCATCCATTCCAACACTATGAACTACATATGGCAATACATCAGGCAAATAAAAAAAGCTCACCTGGACCTGATGACATTACATACAGTACTCTTAAACACCTAGGACCACAGGCACTTGACACTCTGCTACAATTATATAATGATTGTTGGCAAAATCACACCTTCCCCACACAATGGGAAGATATACACATCATTCCCCTACTTAAGCCTTCCAAGCCTCCCTCACAAGTAAGCTCTTACAGACCAATTGCTCTCACATCATGTATACTTAAAATACTAGAAAGAATGGTGCTCTCAAGACTTAAATATTTCCTAGCAGTCAAAAAAACATTCCCCATTTGCCAAACTGGCTTTAGAGAGCACATGTCTACCACAGATAATTTCTTTGACCTTATCACCTCAGCTGAAATGGCCATACAAAACAAAGAAATTCTTTGCTGTGTCTTTCTAGACCTTACCTCTGCTTTTGATACTGCCTCACACACCAGTATACTCTTCAAAATACAACAACTTGGTCTAACGGGAAACATTTTCCACTTCACTAAAAATTTCCTCACACAGAGAAAGGTTAAAGTCAAACTGGGGACTACCCTCTCTGACCCCCACATATTAACTAGAGGATTACCACAGGGCAGTGTGGTATCTCCTACATTATTTAACATCCTACTACACGACCTCCCTACAACATTACAAAATGACACAAATTGCTCCATCTTTGCTGATGACATAGTACTCTGGACCAAAGGAAAGGATATTCCCACCATACAAACCTCCCTACAATCAGCAGTCAACCAGGTCCTTGACTTTACCAATAAATGGGGATTAGCCATCTCTGCACCTAAATCTGCGGTTTTACCAATTTCACACACACCTCTACCTGTTAACCTTCTGAACATAAACATATATAACCAACCTATACCCACTATCAAACATTACAAATACTTAGGGCTAACTATAGACCGACAGCTAACATGGAAACAACACATCAAAAATACTCAACACACATGTAATGGAGCACTAAACATTCTCAGATCCATCACCAGAGCTAGCTGGGGAGCAAGTGATCAATCAATGATCACACTCATTAAAGCTTTCATCAACAGCAGACTTGAATATGGCCTGCTAGCTCTAAACTCTGCCTCACTCACAAACTTCAAGACTTTAGAGACAATCCAAACACGTGCCATCAGACTAGCCCTGGGTCTTAAAACTGGCTGCCCTAACTTGGCCACATGGGCAGAAGCAAACATGCCCCCTCTCGAACACACCCGATACAAACTCACATGCAAGCATTATGTAAAACTCAAACACTTACACCCCACTCACCCCTCCATAAACAGAATAGAGTCTCATAGCAACATATCTCCCACTGCTCAGGTCATAAAACTACACCCTCTTTACCACATTTGGAAAAATATCAAACCATTTAAACCAAGATACACACTCCCCTACTGGTCAATCAAAAAACCCACTATTTCTCTCACACTACCACACATAACACATAAACACAAACACCTCCAACAGGAACTGAAATTTGCTGCGGAACAACTCTTAGACTCCCTCCCTAACACAGCCCTCACAATTTTTACTGATGGTTCTCACCTACCCAACACAACAAACGGCTCTGCTGCCTTCCACTCCCCACACCTCAACTTCTCCCACATAATTAAGATGAATCACGCAACAAACAGCACAGACACTGAGCTTGCAGCTATCCACATGGCCCTTGAATGGTCAATCACACAAACCTTACACAACATCCATATTATCACAGACTCCAAATCTGCACTCCTCAGCATCAACAAACATAAATATAACCTTACACAAAACTATTCACTTTTTCACATACACAGACTTGCACACAATATAATTGCCACTAACAAAACACTCACATTTCATTGGATCCCCTCACACTGTGCCATCACACACAATGACACTGCTGACCTCCTAGCTAAACAAGGGCACAACTTACCAATCCCAAATTATCACACACCTGTGACCTACAACTTTCATGCAAATGAACTGGATAATTCATTTCGCTCCATTTGGTTACAACACTGGACACAACAAACAACACTTAAAAACACATTCCGTGCCACCATTGCTGCCACTCCACACACACTATACCTTAATTATCTACCACGAAGGGCCCAAACTGCCATCCACCAATTGCGCACTGGCAGGACATGTCTTAATAAAGACCTGTTCATGATTAATGTTATCCCCTCTGCTCTCTGCTCCACCTGCCAGGTTATAGAGGATATACCCCATTTTCTCCTACACTGTCCAAAATACACTGCACATAGACTCACCCTTTTCCAAACACTCACAACACTTGGAACTACATATTTCACTACACAAACTCTCCTCAATCCCACACACAAAAACAGCAAGGCCCATTTTAGGGCCTTGGCCAAATTCCTTCACTGCTCTGGGAGGTTTCCTTAATTGCTCCTCCTCTCCTTCTGTGCCCTATCTATACCCTTCCCTCCCTTTGGTTCTCCCTTTTTGTTCCTGGAGACTTTAGTATTAAAAGATCCAGGTGCCACCAAAAGATCCAATAGGACAACTAAAAGAAGCACTTTGGACATTTTTCAGGATGAATAATAGTAACATTATCAAAAATAATATATTCAAAAAAAAAAAAAAAAATTTTTTTTTTCTAACATCTTCAAAAAAAAAATGAATAAAAAATAACTATTATTGTACTTCATTTATACTTTTTTACTACAACAAAAATAATATAATAACAATTGGGATATACCCTTTTCTTCTGTATTTTCAGTCTCAAAAAAAAAAAACTTATTTTATTTATCTTCATCCCCCTCTTTATTCTCAAAACAAATACAAACATTTTGACTATTTGTCTCACTCCGAATATTAATTTAATGTGCACATTAAACTTAAATATCCCCTCCTCTTCCACATTTCATATCTCAAAAAAAAGAAATAAATTTATTTTTTATTTTTTTTTTAGTTCTTATTGTTTCACACATTTTATCACATTTTCTCTCTCTATCCTATTAATGGATTACTTCAATGACTCACAAAAAAAAAACATCTCACCCTTATGATATAATTTCCTTTATCATACTTACAACATATCCCCTCATTTCTTAATAAAAAATTAATCACAAAACTTACTCACACTTCAACCTCACCTGTTCCCCTCCCCCCCCCCCCCTGCATCTTCCTTTCAACCACTGGGCGGCCTGCGGCCAATTGCCCTCTGCCACTATGTAAGGTTGCTGGCCTTTCACTATGCCAGCCCAATTTTTTCTGTTGTTCTACTGCACCCACAGCCAACTTAGCACATGGACCTGATGATAAGAGGGCCGAGGTCCACTTTACAAAGAGGTCCAGGGAAAGATGAGTTTTGTTTGAAGAAGAAGAAAAGACTAGAGGGAGGGGATTACAAGAACACAAGGTTAGAAGAACCACAAGGTCTCGGGGGTTATGAGAACGAGATGGGCTCGGTGTTTACAAGAACCACAAAAACTCGGTGTTACAAGAACCACAAGGGTTCGAGGGGTTACAAGAACCACAAGGGCTCGGGGGTTACAAGAACCACAAGGGTTCGAGGGGTTACAAGAACCACAAGGGCTCGGGGGGTTACAAGAACCACAAGTACTCGGGGTTTACAAGAACCTCAAGACTCGGAGTTTACAAGAACCACAGGGTGGTCAAAACCAACCACTGCAATTGTTTACTTCAAAGTTTTCCAATTATTACGTCAGTTATTTTGATCGATCGGTTCCTTTTATAAAAAGGGGCGGGGGTGGCTCAGTCGGTAGCGCGCCAGGCTCGTAATCTGTAGTTCCCAGGTTGGAGTCCCAGCTGGGTCAATGTTGAGATTTATCTCTGCAAAATTCCCCGCCTTGCCCACGGTCAGTAGGGGACACCGATGGGCTTGGAAAGGCCGCCGTCCGTCGGATGGGACGTTAAGCCGTGGCCCCGTGTGCGGGAGAGCCATACCCTGTGCACGTTAAAGAACACGCTGGATGGCCTTGACGGGAGGCTACCATCTGTCTCCGAACAGCTGTTCCAGTGGGTCCCCTCCCCCAACCTTCTCTGAGCCTTCGGGGTCCATGTGACCTGGGCATTTAGCCCACTGTGTGCAAAAAAGTGCCGCTCAGAGGTAAAACAACCCAACCCAGTCGGTAGCGCGCCAGGCTCGTAATCCGTAGTTCCCAGGTTGGAGTCCCAGCTGGGTCAGCGTTGAGATTTATCTCTGCAAAATTCCCCGCCTTGCCCACGGTCAGTAGGGGACACCGATGGGCTTGGAAAGGCCGCCGTCCGTCGGATGGGACGTTAAGCCGTAGCCCCATGTGCGGGAGAGCCATACCCTGTGCACGTTAAAGAGCACGCTAGATGGCCTTGACGGGAGTCTACCATCTGTCTCCGAACAGCTGTTCCAGTGGGTCCCCTCCCCCAACCTTCTCTGAGCCTTCGGGGTCCATGTGACTTGGGCATTTAGCCCATGGTGTGCAAAAAAGTGCCGCTCAGAGGTAAAACAACCCAACCCTCTTATAAAAACGTTTCTTTCTAAACGTTCCAAATATTGCTTTCGTTTTGAGTTGCTAAGGAGAGCCGTGAATGAATGGCACATCGTCATCAAAGACGCTTTCAGGCTTTCACTGTATTATAGTCGGCAACATCAGAGGCATTCTCCAAGAAAGAATGTCCCGTTTCTGTCCTCTCCACTCTGGGGATGAGATGGGAGACAGGAAACTCAACTCCAAGGCATCATCTTATCCCCTATCCTCCCCCCACACACAAACAACTCAGGATGTTGTGTCTGATTTCCCGTCTTCCGACTTGAATCCTGAAGGGCAAACGAGCTGGTGAAGGATACAGAGCAAACGACTCTTCAATTGCATGTCGTCAGCCACACTTACGGAAGTCGTTTTCATTGTCAAAGATCTCTCCATTGGGCGACAGAGGGCCAAGGTTCGGTTGTTTTACCTTCTTGCGGCACTTTTTTGCACACCATGGGCTAAATGGCCAGGTCACACGAACCCCGAGGGCTCAGAGAAGGTTGGGGGAGGGAACTTACTGGAACAGCTGTTGGAAGACAGATGGTAGCCTCCCGTCAAGGTCATCCAGCGTGTTCTTTAACGTTGGATTGTTTTACCTCTGAGAGACACTTTTTTGCACACCATGGGCTAAATGGCCAGGTCACAAGGACCCCGAAGGCTCAGAGAAGGTTGGGAGAGGAGACCCACTGGAACAGCTGTTGGGAGACAGATGGTAGCCTCCCGTCAACGCCATCCAGCGTGTTCTTTAACGTTGGATTGTTTTACCTCTGAGAGACACTTTTTTGCACACCATGGGCTAAATGGCCAGGTCACAAGGACCCCGAAGGCTCAGAGAAGGTTGGGAGAGGAGACCCACTGGAACAGCTGTTGGAGACAGATGGTAGCCTCCCGTCAAGGCCATCTAGCGTGTTCTTTAAGGTGCACAGGGTATGGCTCTCCCGCACACGGGGCCACGGCTTAACGTCCCATCCGACGGACAGAAGGCCAAGAGATGCAGTTCTGTTCAGTTTTAGGGATAGGAAGGGGGGAATGCTACCCCCTTTGAGAATATTAATAAGGGTAATAGAAGCAAAAAAATGGATAAACTTATATATATATCCCATGCATTTTTCAAGAAATTTTTGAAGACCTCTAAAATGAAGGGGAGAAACGTTATACTGCAATGGAAATACAGTTGTTCATAAAAGTATCCGAACACTATGGTTGATTACAGAATTCAGAAATAATATCTGGCAACAATTAAATTAGTGATCTGGCAACCTTCGTGTCACGTGACACGAAGGTTACCAGATCACTAATTCTGAATTCTGTAATCAACCATAGTGTTCGGATACTTTGTTGAGCGACTGTAGGTGGTCATATTATTTTGATACTAGATCGTGTGGGCTCACTCACGGAAATATTGAGCGTGTGCAGTTACCGTTCACAGCAAACTGGAGCGTGTGCAGTAACTGCACACGCTCCAGTTTGCTGTGAACGGTAACTGGAGCGTGTACAGTTGCTGTACACGCTCCAGATATTTTTCCTGAATTCTGTAATCACGTGACACGAAGGTTGCCAGATCACTAATTTCTAAAAAAAAATCGTTGCCAGATATTTTTTCTGAATTCTGTAATCAACCATAGTGTTCGGATATTTTTTTGAGCGTACCTTGCCCCTACCCACTTTACATTTTTAAGCTCGATTGAGTTTCTTGCGCCCCCCCCCCCCCACTTTTTTACTTATTTTTTTCAGGATCCGGATCCGAAAGTATCTGAGTTACGCAACACAAGAATAAAAGAGGGGTTGTTTTACCTCTGAGTGGCCCTTTTGTTGCTCACAATGGGCGAAATGGCCAGGTCATAAAGACCCCGAGTGCCCAGAGAAGGTTGGAGGGAGGTAATCCACTGGACAGCTGTTAGGATACAGATGGGTAGTCTCCCGTCAAGGTCATCCAATGTGTTCTTTAACGGGTACAGGATATGGCTGTCCCGCACACGTAACCACGGCTTGACGTCACATCTGATAAACTAAGGCCTTTTCAAGTCCATCGGTGACCTCTTTCTGATAGACGGCAGTGCGGCGAATTTTGTGGAGATAAATCTCAATACTGGCCCAGTTGGGACTCGAACCTGGGAACTGTAGATTACGAGTCTGACGTGCTACCGACTGAGCCACCCCGGCCCCCAGTGAGAAAGGGGACACCAGTCGTCCGTCGGATGGCGACATTAAGCCATATCCCCATGCTATACACTTTACACATTACACTTTAAAATTACACTTAAAAACTTTACACTCTAAAAAATACATTGCGTTGCCTTGACGGGTGGCTTCCGTCTCTTTCCTGAGCAGTCCAGTGGATCCCTTTATTTTACTCTTCAACTCCGAATCCTTGTTGGTTCTTGTAATCCCGAGTCCTTGTTGGTTCTTGTAATCCCGAGTCCTTGTTGGTTCTTGTAATCTGGAGTCCTTGTTGGTTCTTGTAATCCCGAGTCCTTGGTTCTTGTAATCTCGAGTCCTTGTTGGTTCTTGTAATCCCGAGTCCTTGTTGGTTCTTGTAATTCCGTGTCCTTGTTGGTTCTTGAAATCCCGAGTCCTTGTTGGTTCTTGTAATCCCGAGTCCTTGTTGGTTCTTGTAATCCCGAGTCCTTGTTGGTTCTTGTAATCCCGAGTCCTTGTTGGTTCTTGTAATCCCGAGTCCTTGTTGGTTCTTGTAGCTCCCCTCAACTCCTTGTGGCTCTTGTAACCCCCCAGTCCCTGTGGTTCTTGTAACCCCCCCCCCCCCCAAGTCGTTGTGGTTCTTGTAACTCTCCAGTCCTTGTGGTTCTTGCAACCCCCGGAGTCCTTGTAGTTTTTGTAAACCCCTCCCGAGTCCTTGTAAACCCCAGTCCTTGTGGTTCTTGTAACCTTCAAGTCCTTGTGGTTCTTGTAACCCCCTTAGTCCTTGTGATTCTTGTAAACCTCCCGAGTCATTGTGGTTCTTGTAACCCCCGAGTCATTGTGGTTCTTGTAACCCCCGAGTCGCTGTGGTTCTTATTAACCTTCCGAGTCCTTGTGGTTCTTGTAACCCCCCAAGTCATTGTGGTTCTTGTAACTCTCCAGTCCTTGTGGTTCTTGCAACCCCCCCGGAGTCCTTGTGGTTTTTTTAAACCCCTCCCGAGTCCTTGTGGTTCTTGTAACCTTCAAGTCCTTGTGGTTCTTGCAACCCCCTAGTCCTTGTGATTGTTGTAAACCTCCCGAGTCCTTATGGTTCTTGTAAACCCCGAGTCACTGTGGTTCTTGTAACCCCCGAGTCGCTGTGGTTCTTGTAACCCCACCATTTAGTGCATTGTGTCCAAAAAACAAGTGTCCCACTCAGAACTAATAGAAACAAGCAAATAAACTCTTATTTCACCCCCCCCCCCTAGATTCTGACCTGGATATATTCTTTAAACTGCCTAAACCGTGAGTCTACAACTAAAAAAAAAGTTTCGTGAACTATTGGATGGGTTACGTATCTATCTCGAAGAACACTTTCAAGCTCTCACTATTTATAAGTGCCAGCTAGTTCTTCATTCCCACTTTATTCCGCATTTCTGTGTCTAATGCGCCTAAGCTCTCTACCACGGGCTGCATGCCAACAATCACATTTCGCAAATTCCAATTAGGGAAGGGATTATACCGTAAAAAATCAAGCAGTCGTTATTCTCAGGTGTTTTTTTTTGTATTTTAGTCTCCTAACAATTAGAGCTCACTCAAGAACCATTTAATTGTCACTTATCAATGGGGAATACTTGAGAGAGAAAAAAAACAGTTCCTGTTGGTACCTCTTATTCTGAATTCTGTCTCTTACCTGCCTTGACTGAATCAAATGCCGTATGTTGTTCTGCTCGCATTTCGTTGGCAGAGCTCTCGGGATGTTTTGTTCTGTCCTTGTCTTGTCTGGAATGAGTCCATTGTGACTCTCTCAGCGTCACTAATTATCTCTCGAAGCAGACCTCTTTTTAGAAAGAAGCATTGCCTATTATGATCTACTTGCCTCGTTTAATCGGACCTCCTTAAGAGGGGAACTTCGTCGATTGACTGCGCAAGTTTCGTAACATCTCTGTTGTTATTGTGTTCGTAACTTCTTGACAACTGGGCTCTTGTAAACACGCGAGTGAATGACGACACGAAGAAAAGGACAAGTAGAGCCACAAATTGCTTCTGATCATTCCGTTCGTATTTCAGGAAGAGTTATCTGACGTCACAGGAGGCAGAACTATTAGCTTTCGTTTCTCGCACGATGCACATTCGTGTCCAGATTGCAGTTCAGCAAATATTCAAGTGAGTGGGGGATGTTTATTGATTTAAATTTAGTTAGAAACCAAATTACTGACTTTAAGACATTTTAGCCGTCCCATGGCCGAGTGGTTAGCGCTCTTGGCTACTGATCTAAGGGATCTGGGTTCGAGCCCCGGGTAAGGCATGGATGTTTGTGTTGTTTTTCTGCTGAGGTCCTGCCAGCCTCTCAGACCTTCTACTGTGGCATATAAACTGACAGGCTCCTGTCAGACCTCTGTGGCAAGCAGCTGCTTGAGAGGGGTATTTTTTTTTCCATTATTGTGTAAGACATTTTAAGAAATAGTAAGAAAATATTCATCTTCTTTGGTATCTACTTTGTATGAAGTCCTGCTGAGGCCTCGCCTGTCTCGCAGACCTCCTCTAAGAGGATCCTGTCAGACCTCCTCTAATAGAATCCTGTCAGACCTTCTCTAAGAGGATCCTGTCAGACCTCCTCTAAGAGGATCCCGTCAGACCTTCTCTAAGAGGATCCCGTCAGACCTTCTCTAAGAGGATCCCGCCAGACCTTCTCTAAGAGGATCCCGCCAGACCTTTTCTAAGAGGATCCTGTCAGACCTCCTCTAGGAGGATCCTGTCAGACCTTCTCTAAGAAGATCCTGTCAGACCTCCTCTAAGAGGATCCTGTCAGACCTCCTCTAAGAGGATCCTGTCAGACCTCCTCTAAGAGGATCCTGTCAGACCTCTGTGGCAAACAGCTGCTTGGATGTAAATTATTTTTTAATTTTTAACTAAAAATATTTGAAAACGGCTACACTATCTAGTCAAATATATCTGTGAGTACATTAAAGTATCTTTTGCTAAGTAGTATACTAGATTAATAGTTATTGCTGGATGTTATTAATTGCATTCCTATTGAGAAATTATTTAATGCTTAACCCTTAAAATGTCCAAGGCCAGTTAACCGTTTTGTTTTAATTATGATTAAGTAGTCTTCATTTCAATTTGAATTTCTATTTTTATTCAAAATGACATGTCCTTCGATTTGATGTGAAACATAACCTGCGCATGTCTGTTCGTCACTGCAAGAAAAAGTTCTAAATTTCAGTTGTTTTTATTCTGAAAAAAAAGGGGCGGGGGTGGCTCAGTCGGTAGCGCGCCAGGCTCGTAATCTGTAGTTCCCAGGTTCGAGTCCCAGCTGGGTCTGCATTGAGATTTATCTCCGCAAAACTCCCCGCCCTGCCCACGGTCAGTAGGGGACACCGATGGGCTTGGAAAGGCCGCCGTCCGTCGGATGGGACGTTAAGCCGTGGCCCCGTGTGCGGGAGAGCTATATGTGCGGGAGAGCCATACCCTGTGCACGTTAAAGAACACGCTGGATGGCCTTGACGGGAGGCTACCATCTGTCTCCCAACAGCTGTTCCAGTGGGTCCCCTCCCCCAATATTCTCTGACCCTTCGGGGTCCTTGTGACCTGGCCATTTAGCCCATGGTGTGCAAAAAAGTGCCGCTCAGAGGTAAAACAACCCAACTTCTGAAAAAAAAAAGAAGTTGAATGTTATCTTCTTACAATTGCATGCATTGTCAGAAACCTGATACTTTAAGGAATGAAGGAGAATTTGTTTTATTTATATCTTAAGGACCCCAACCTTTCTGAGCCTTCGGGGTCCTTGTGACCTGCCCATGGTGTGCAAAAAACTGCCGCTCAGAGGTAAAACAACCCAACCTTTTACGAGCCCTAGGGGGTCTTTGTGACTTGACCATTTAGCCATTATGGTGAAAAAAAATTCTGCTCAGAGCCAAAAACAATCCCATAGCCAGAACTGCATAAAAAAAAATTAAAACCATTCTTAATAATACCGCCTCTAAACAATACGAAACCTTTTTTAAAGTCCAAACCACGTAAACACATAAACTGATACTAAAAATTTCTAATAGACATAGTCGCAATGTAATAGGAGATTTGTCCTCTGAACAGTTATTTTTAGATTTGCCCACTTCAAAACATGTTACTTTATCTGCAGAGACAAAAAAGAAAACTCTTCACCCACTAGTCCATAAAAAATATCCACATAGTCTGCAATTCATTCTGAAGTGCATCACGCGTTTCGAATTTCAGCGCGATATTTTTTTTTTAATTGGAGAGTCAGTTTAAATTTTCACAAAGACAGAAAACGAATAAAGCAATCGGCGTAGAAAGAACGACAAAATGGTGTCCGGTTTTGCAACTTCATCATTTTTATATTATAATAATTGAGACTTCAATTTTTTGCGTCATCTAAACAGCGGAAGACTCCACCCCCCAGCCGACATACGCACATCCTCATCTCCTTTTGCTGTGGATGGTAGTCTGTCTCGCATCTCATAGTTGCTGCATCTCTTTGCCTGTTAGATAACACACGATAGCCAAGGATCTTCTTACCAAAATAACATCACCAGGGGAGGGGCCTGCCTCTTTTAACACTTGCAGCTCACGGCATGTCTGTCCTCCCTAGCACCCTGATCTTGCAGCTGACTCTCCGCCATTCGGGAGGACATATCGGGTGTCGCGGGCCTTTCTGGCCGCCTTGGCCTGCAGCCCGCCCGGATCGGATGACACCACCCCTTCCGGGAATAGCCTCCTCGCGCCGCGTGTACTGTCTTGCTTCCTAGCATCCTCTCATCTCAGGTATCATTGCAGCATCATGGAGGATTCTGTCTCTGGGTCTTCTCTTCTGCCACTCTCTCTTTTTTTGCAGCTTCTTCCTTTTCTTGTCAGTCATTCCGATATTCATTCTCGAATATTCTCGCCGTTTCAGTTTATTTCTCAGATGATTATTTAAGTCGTTTAGGTTTGATCCAATTTGAAGCGTAATTCTTGATTTCTGTAAGCGATTTTTGTTTAAGTTTTATTTCGCCTTTGTACGTTTTGTTTTTGTACGTGGGAGATTGATTTGTGAATGCAGTTTGGGTTTCTTTATCCCTGAGCGGCACTTTTTTTTGCACACAATGGGCTAAATGGCCAGGTCACAAGGATCCCGAAGACTCAGAGAAGGTTGGGGGAGGGTTGTTGGAGTTGTTTTACCTCTGAGCGGCACTTTTTTGCACACCATGGGCTAAATGGCCAGGTCACATGGACCCCGAAGGCTCAGAGAAGGTTGGGGGAGGGGACCCACTGGAACAGCTGTTGGGAGACAGATGGTAGCCTCCCGTCAAGGCCATCTAGCGTGTACTTTAACGTGCACAGGGTATGGCTCTCTCTCGCACACGGAGCCACGGCTTAACTTCCCATCCGACGGACGGCGGCCTTTCCAAGCCCATCGGTGTCCCCTACTGACCGTGGGCAGGGCGGGGAAATTTTGCGGAGATAAATCTCAACGCTGACCCAGCTGGGACTCGAACCTGGGAACTACAGATTACGAGCCTGGCGCGCTACCGACTGAGCCACCCCCGCCCCACTGATCAAAGGGACCGAGTAAGATTGGGATGTTTCTTCATTTGTGGGGTCTTCCTGCTGAGGTCTCACCTTCTTCGTAGATCTTCTCTGTGACGTACTATACTAAGAGACTCCTATCAGAGCTCTGTGGCAAGTAACTTCTTGAAGGGAAATTTGTTGTTTATTATTTTATAACCTTCCAGGGCCGTCAAAGGGTGGGGATATGTAGATCCGGGACATTGCTTCGGGGCCCCATAAGGGAAAGTACGGGGTAGAATTTACGATGATTAAGGAAGATTAAGACTCTACTTTTGTTGGGGTAAAGAGAAAAATATTTTAATTTTTATGCAATAAGATGAAAATAAGAAAAATAGAAGTTCAGATAATTTTCTTTAAATTTCGTAACAGTTTTTAAACAAAAAAAAAATGGATGGGGGGTGGAGTAAATGGCGTTTTGCCCTCGGCTCCCAGATATCTTTGCAAGGCTACATGGACACTGACAAATGTCATTGAGAAAACATAAATATCAGAGTAATAGTCGAGTGATATTTCTTTTCGTAACGATGCATTAGAGCCGCTGCTAGGATTTGTTTAAAGAAGGGAGTCCGTCCCACCGAAATCGTCGAACGTAAAAAAGGGGAGTCCGTCCCACCGAAATCGACGAACGTAAAGAGGGGAGTCCGTCCCACCGAAATCGTCGAACGTAAAGACGGGAGTCCGTCCCGTCGAAATAATCGAATGTAAAGAGGGGAGTCCGTCCCATCGAAATAATCGGATGTAAAGAGGGGAGTCCGTCCCATCGAAACCGTCGAATGTAAAGAAGGGAGTCCATCCCATCGAAATCAACAAATGTAAAAAGGGGAGTCCGTCCCACCGAAATCGTCGAATGTAAAGAGGGAGTCCGTCCCTCAGAAATCGTCGAATGTAAAGAGGGAGTCCGTCCCTCAGAAATCGTCGAATGTAAAGAGGGGAGTCCGTCCCATCGAAATCATCGAATGTAAAGAGGGAAGCCTTTTCGATGCGGCCAAATGAAAAGAGGGGATTCATCAAAGTGACTGAAAGAATCGTGTGCAGTGCTCGAGTGTATTCGAGTGGTTTTTAAGCGAGGACCATAGAAGTGAACGAATTAAGAAGGGATCATCGAAGTGACTGAGGGGATTAAGAGGGAGTCCTTCGAAGCGGCAGATTGGATTAGGAAGAGATGCCTGGAAGTGACTGAACTAATTGAGAGGAATCTATCAAATTAGCTGAATTGATTAAGAGAGAATAATAGAAATAACGAAGTGAATTAAGAGAGGGGGAATGAAGAGGAGAGACGAAGAGATTAGGAAAGAGTGGAGAATGAATTAAGAGAGGGAAGAATGCATTAAGAGAGGGAAGAATGCATTAAGAGAGAGCAGGATGAATGAAGAGAGAGGGTTGGGTTGTTTTACCTCTGAGTGGCACTTTTTTGCACACCATGGGCCAGGTCACAAGGACCCCGAAGGCTCAGAGAAGGTTGGGGGAGGGGACCCACTGGAACAGCTGTTGGGAGACAGATGGTAGCCTCCCGTCAAGGCCATCCAGCGTGTTCTTTAACGTGCACAGGGTATGGCTCTCCCACACACGGAACCACGGCTTAACGTCCCATCCGACGGACGGCGGCCTTTACAAGCCCATCGGTGTCCCCTACTGACCGTGGGCAGGGCGGGGAATTTTGCGGAGATAAATCTCAACGCTGACCCAGCTGGGACTCGAACCTGGGAACTACAGATTACGAGCCTGGCGCGCTACCGACTGAGCCACCCCCGCCCCTTAAGAGAGAGGGAAGAATGCATTAAGGAATTAAGAAAAGTATTATCGATGTAGCCGAATGAATAAGAGGGATCCCGTCCCCTTGGAAGAGAATTTTAATTATAGTGTCAGGGAGGGAGGACGTTACTTCGACATCTCTCTTTTATATAGATAAGTTGAAGATGGTTACCATGGTAAAGTCCAATTTTCCTAATACTTACACTGATTTCTTAGACGTGAACAATTCATCTAAAAAGTCTTAAATGAGCAATCAACACTCGTACGAAACCTACGCAATATCAATTCACCACTTAACACCACACACGCGTTGGGACGTTTCACTTACGAGTGACCCTTTTTTTTTCAAACAATGGGCTAAAGGGCCAGGTTACAACTGCTCAGAGAAGGCTCGTGAAAGGGAATCCACATGACAGCTGTTAGGAAACAGATCAAACTTAAGAAACACGCTGAATGGCCTTGACGGGAGACTACCCCCTCTCCTAACAGCTGCCTAGTGAGTCCCCTTGCCCTCCCCGGGGCGGGGGTGGCTCAGTCGGTAGTGCGCCAGGCTCGTAATCTGTAGTTCCCAGGTTCGAGTACCAGCTGAGTCAGCGTTGAGATTTATCTCCGTAAAATTCCCCGCCCTGCCCACGGTCAGTAGGGGACACCGATGGGCTTGGAAAGGCCGCCGACCGTCGGATGGGACGTTAAGCCGTGGTCCCGTGTGCGGGAGAGAGCCATACCCTGTGCACGTTAAAGAACACGCTGGATGGCCTTGACGGGAGGCTACCATCTGTCTCCCAACAGCTGTTTAAGTGGGTCTCCTCCCCCAACCTTCTCTGAGCCTTCGGGGTCCTTGTGACCTGACCCATGGTGTGCAAAAAAGTGCCGCTCAGAAGTAAAACAACCCAACGTTAAAGAACACGCTGGATGACCTTGACGGAGGCTACCATCTGTCTCCCAACAGCTGTTCCAGTGGGTTCCCTCTCCCAACCTTCTCTGAGCCTTCGGGGTCCATGTGACCTGGCCATTTAGCCCATGGTGTGCAAAAAAAGTGCCGCTCAAAGGTAAAACAACCCAACTTTAAAGAACACGTTGGATGGTCTTGACGGGAGGCTACCATCTGTCTCCCATCAGCTGTTCCAATGAGTCGCCTTGTCCCCAAACGTTCTCTGAGCCCCCGGGGTCCTTGTGACCAGACCATTCAGCCATTGTGTGAAATAAAAGTTCGCTCAGGGATAAAACAACCCAATCCACTTCCATGAGTATTGGTTCTTACGATCAAGAAAGGTTCTAGGACACAAGATCATTAAACTTCTCCTTACCCTCGTGACTTGTGTTTTCTTATTCTTCTACTCCTCGAATTGTATCTGATTATCAGTTGGTTGCTTGATGACGTCATGCGGCAGAAGTGCCCAACAAGCGAATAAGCTGTAACGACAGATGGGCAGTCGTAACGCCCTAGTGAACATCAAATTGATTTTAAATTCCCCTTTCCTTCCTCCAACGGCAATCTGTCGTTTCCTCCACTTGATGGACACGTGGAAGACAACTCACTGCAAAGAGAAGAGATGCTTTAAATGCAGATTGGGTTAATAGAAAGAAAACAGATCAAAATCAAAGCGGAGTGAATTGCTGTTAGCGCTTCACGTTTCAGGCGTTTCTTTATGGCGGCATGAGATCGTAGACCCCTTTAGGATTTACTCGAAGGCGTTGAACTGAATTTAGAGTGGTTACGTGCGAAAGAAAATCTGCGTTAAGTAGGGGAAAATTGAAAGGAGGAGCGTACAGTCGCTCAAAAAAGTATCCGAACACTATGGTTGATGACAGAATTCAGAAAAAATATCTGGCAACGATTTTTTTAGAATTAGTGATCTGGCTTTTCAAGAAATTGGTGATATGGAGCGTGTGCAGTAACTGCACATGCTAGACTTTGCTGTGAACGGTAACTGGAGAGTGTACAGTTGCTGTACACGCTCCAGATATTTTTCCTGAATTCTGTAATCACGTGACACGAAGGTTGCCAGATCACTAATTTCTAAAAAAATTCGTTGCCAGATATTTTTTCTGAATTCTGTAATCAACCATGGTGTTCGGATACTTTTTTGAGCGACTATAGGTGGTCATATTATTTTGATACTAGATCGTGTGGGCTCACTCACAAAAATATTGAGCGTGTGCAGTTACCGTTCACAGCAAACTGGAGCGTGTGCAGTAACTGCACACGCTCCACTTTGCTGTGAACGATAACTGGAGCGTGTACAGTTGCTGTACACGCTCCAGATATTTTTCCTGAATTCTGTAATCACGTGACACGAAGGTTGCCAGATCACTAATTTCTAAAAAAATCGTTGCCAGATATTTTTCCTGAATTCTGTAATCAACCATGGTGTTCGGATACTTTTTTGAGCGACTGTACCCTCTTGCTACATACCTCATCCTTATTCACATTGATAACATCGACCCCATGGCATTTCACTAGAAACCGCTCAACATCGAGAGACAGATCTTATAGCTTTCATGTTTATTACCAATCTTCTGGTATCGTATAGCCTCTGCAAATGGACAACCCAATACTTGTAGAGAAAAGGAGAGCCTCTACTCGATACTGTGCGCCAGAAATGCGATCTTTTTCCGTTGCTTCTCGTTGGTGTCGTATGATGGGTTATTTCTGCAATTAGAGCTCCACGACATGGAGCCGTCTCTTCCCTCTAATTCCTCTCCGAAACCGGAGGACAAGTGATCCGCGGCTTCTCGTCTGACTCAGTGATCTGGGAGGAACGCAGGCCGTGAGAGTTGGGATAACAGAAATATGCGTAGAAACGAAACACTCGCTTGAGAGTGGCCTCTAAAAGCCTTTCGAATATATTGCTCTTGGTAACCGTGACCGTAAGTGCTTTCAAATATGCGTTGTTTTAGTCATTGGTCGTGTTTAACAGCAATCAGGCCTGAGTGTTTGGTGTCTTAACGTTTTATTACCGTTTAGGCACTGATTTTGATTCGTCGCTTTCGGGATTTTGAGCATGTTCAATTCTTTTTTTTCATCTCGTTTTTTAAAAGCGAGCTAATTGTTTTCTGTCTGTACAGTCGCTCAAAAAAAACTATCCGAACACTGTGGTTGATTACAGAATTCAGAAAAAATATCTTGCAACGATTTTTTTTTAGAAATTAGTGATCTGGCAACCTTCGTGTCACGTGATTACAGAATTCAGAAAAAATATCTGGAGCGTGTATAGTTGCTGTACACGCTCCAGTTACCGTTCACAGCAAACTGGAGCGTGTGCAGTTACTGCACACGCTCCAGTTGGCTGTGAACGGTAACTGCACACGCTCAATATTTCCGTGAGTGAGCCCACACGATCTAGTATCAAAATAATATGACCACCTACAGTCGCTCAAAAAAGTATCCGAACACTATGGTTGATTACAGAATTCAGAAAACATATCTGGCAACGATTTTTTTTAGAAATTAGTGATCAGGCAACCTTCGTGTCACGAAGGTTGCCAGATCACTAATTTGCAAAAAAAAATCGTTGCCAGATATTTTTTTCTGAATTTTGTAATCAACCATAGTGTTCGGATATTTTTTTGAGCGACTGTACGTCTGTTAGAATTGAAAATTTTTTACTTAAGACAGTGGGTTTCCAAGCCGTTTTGGACAGACAAATATATTCATGTTATACATCCCTACCCACTTTTTTTTTGGGGGGGGGGGGCGAAAGCCACATTTCATTTTCCTTCCTTGAGATGTGTTAATCTATGAAGTACTCGATATTCTATTTAGTGAATTGCACGCAAAAAGGTCAAGAAAGCCGCCCCCTACAAATTTCTAAAACTCCCTCTAGAGGGCAGTAGCTCTCCCTTTGCGAACTACTGTTTTAACAGATAAACTTGCATAAATTTAAATATGATTGAAGTATTTTAAATATCGCTATAAACCGTTCATGTTTTTAAAAACCTCCAATAGTTTTAATTTTCTCAGAGGCGTTTTTTTTTTGCGGGAAAGGTCAGCGAGCAAATATCAAGAATGGAGCTCAATGGAACTGGACAATGGTTCATTCCGATTCTTTTTCTTAGCCCCCCCCCCCCCCCCCTGGGGCGGGGGTGGCTCAGTCGGTAGCGCGCCAGGCTCGTAATCTGTAGTTCCCAGGTTCGAGTCCCAGCTGGGTCAGCGTTGAGATTTATCTCCGCAAAATTTCCCCGCC
Organism: Ryuthela nishihirai; assembly: GCA_038380435.1. NCBI lineage: Eukaryota > Metazoa > Arthropoda > Arachnida > Araneae > Heptathelidae > Ryuthela > Ryuthela nishihirai. The sequence goes on along the minus strand of JAWZYU010000024.1, from coordinate 46,554,864 downwards.
CTGCCCACGGTCAGTAGAGGACACCGATGGGCTTGGAAAGGCCGCCGTCCGTCGGATGGGAAGTTAAGCCGTGGCTCCGTGTGCGAGAGAGCCATACCCTGTGCACGTTAAAGAACACGCTGGATGGCCTTGACGGGAGGCTACCATCTGTTTCCCAACAGCTGTTCCAGTGGATCCCCTCCCCCAACCTTCTCTGAGCCTACGGGGTCCATGTGACCTGGCCATTTAGCCCATGGTGTGCAAAAAAAGTGCCGCTCAAAGGTAAAACAATCCAACCTTAGCCCCCCCCCCCCACCACCACCACCTACAGTCGCTCAAAAGAAATATCTGCAAACGCTATACTATGATATATACGACGAAATAATACATTGCTGTTCATAATAATTTGGCCAGACAGTTTCTCTGTAACGCGTACTCTGTAACATGTAAAATTCCTCGTAAACACGTTCTTTTCTAAATGGTTGTAAGCTAAAACTAATAATTTATTTTTTTGTAAAAATTTCTGGTTTCTTCACTTAAAGTGACTTTGGGAGTCATGTTTCAATTCCGAATGTGCAGATATTAACCATCGCCTAAAGTGTGCAGGTGTATAAAAGTGCCGGTCTTGAGACGAGGTGTTAATAATTGAACTTTTTGTGGAATATTTTTGGAAAATATGAAATAATTCATTTTCAAAATTCATTCTGTAACGGCGAGCATTTAAATCATGGGACGTTCGGAAATAGGGAAAGTTATATTTTATTAGTACCTATAGAACCACAAAAGAATTCGTCATTTACCTATTAAACAAAGTGAGTGTGTACGGACGAATAAACAAAAAAAAAAACTGATCTTTTTCCCACCAAAACTTCTAAAAATCAGAATGACAGAGGTTTTGTCTTAATGAAATATATGGTTAAAGTTGTAACATCCACTGAGGTTGGAGGTGGCTCGGTCGGTAGCGGACCAGGCTTGTAATCTGCAGGTCTCAGGTTCGACTCTCCGCTGGATCAGCGATGAGATTTATCTCCGCAAAACTCCCTGCACTGTCCCCGTTCAGTAGGGGACACCGATGGGATTGCACTTTTTTCCACACCACTAGCTAAATGGCCAGGTCACAAAGACCCCGAAGGCTCGGAGAAGGTTGGGCGAGAGGACCCACTGGAATAGCTGTTGGGAGACAGATGGTAGTCTCCCGTCAAGGCCATCCAGCGTGTTCTTTAACGTGCACAGGGTATGGCTCTCCCACACACGTGCCACGGCTTAACGTCCCAACCGACGGACGGTGGTCTTCCAAGCCCATCGGTGTCCCCTACTGACCGTGGGCAGGGCGGGGAATTTTGCGGAGATAAATCTCAACGCTGACCCAGCTGGGACTCGAACCTGGAAACTACAGATTACGAGCCTGGCGCGCTACCAACTGAGCCACCCCCGCCCCTCTCTACCAGTGATGCATACTCATAAACTCTGTGATAAAAGATGTTGACCACCCTGTATATTTAATATTTAATAATGAGTAATTGAACTTTGACCCCTGATGCAGGATTTTGCTGAGACGACAATGAATGAATTGTTGGGTTGGTACGGCTACGATAAAGTGAACACCAAAGACACCCGAGGACTCAACCTAGCCCTCAATCACTTCTCTTCATCCTCCTCCCCACGCGCAGCATCCCCGCATGGAGGCAGCTGTTCGGAGGACGAGACGAGGGACACTGGGGGATCGCGCACGCCTTTGCTCGACACAGGTGAGTGGATTACAAAGCTCTTGTTCTTCGTCATCAGTTTAATGCAGTTTGAATGTAACTCACACGTGACAGAAGAACAACATACAGTCGCTCAAAAAAGTATCCGAACACTATGGTCGATTGCAGAATTCAGAAAAAATATCCGGCAACGATTTTTTTAGAAATCAGTGATCTGGCAACCTTCGTGTCACGTGATTACAGAATTCGGGAAAAATATCTGGAGCGCATATCTGAACAGGAAAAATATCTGAACAGCAACTGTACACGCTCCAGTCACCGTTCACAGCAAACTGGAGCGTGTGCAGTTACTGCACACGCTCCAGTTTGCTGTGAACGGTAACTGCACAGGCTCAATATTTCCGTGAGTGAGCCCACATGATCTAGTATCAAAATAATATGACCACCTACAGTCACTCAAAAATGTATCCAAACAGTATGGTTGATTACAGAATTCAGAAAAAATATCTGGCAACCTTTGTGTCACGTGCCACGAATGTTGCCAGATCACTAATTTCTAAAAAAATTGTTGCCAGATATTTTTTCTGAATTCTGTAATACACGAAGGTTGCTAGATCACTAATTTCTAAAAAAAAAATCGTTGCCAAATATTTTTTCTGAATTCTGTAATCAACCATAGTGTTCGGATATTTTTTTGAGCGACTGTACATATATTGAATATTATATTACATATAATAATAATTATTTATTTTAACAATTTTTATAATAATTAATGAATATAAGTAATAAATATATATTAATTATTATATTTTTATTGTTATTGTGCATTACTTATTTTTATTCACTATTATATTTGTTACTATAGTTTATTTGTTTGTCTATTTCTATTTATTTTTATATTTTTTTCTGTCGTAAGTTTTCGTCGTTTTTTTCCTACACTGATCTGCTGATTCCTCAGCTCTTCCTAGTAGTATTATGGTACGATGCATGCAAGATTGCTGTATTCCCAAAAACAGATCAAAATATTTATCTTGAAACACCGATTCCCCCCTCCCTCCCCCCCAAAAAACATCCTTGCCGATTTTCATGTCTCTAAAGTATTAGGGGCGGGGTGGCTCAGTCGGTAGCGCGCCAGACTCATAATCTGCAGTTCCCAGGTTCGCGCTGTTCCCAGCTGGATCAGCGTTTGAAATTTATCTCCACAATATTCCCTTCCCACGGTCAGTAGGGGACACCGATGGGCTTGGAAAGGCCACCGTCCGTCGGATTGGACGTTAAGCCGTTGCCGCGTGTGCGGGAGAGCCATACCCTGTGCACGTTAAAGAACACACTGGATGATCTTGACGGGAGGCTACCATCTGTCTCCCGACAGCTGTTCCAGTGGGTCCCCTCAACCAACCTTCTCTGAGCCTTCGGGGTCCATGTGACCTGGTCATTTAGCCCATGGTGTGCAAAAAAAGTGCCGCTCAGAGGTAAAACAATCCAATGTTAGAGAACACGCTGGATGGCCTTGACGAGAGGCTACCATCTGTCTCCCAACAGCTGTTCCAGTGGGTCCCATCCCCCAACCTTCTCTGAGCCTTCGGGGTCCATGTGACCTGGCCATTTAGCCCATGGTGTGCAAAAAAAGTGCCGCTCAGAGGTAAAACAATCCAATGTTAGAGAACACGCTGGATGGCCTTGACGAGAGGCTACCATCTGTCTCCCAATAGCTGTTCCAGTGGGTCCCCTCCCCCAACCTTCTCTGAGCCTTTGGGGTCCTTGTGACCTGGCCATTTAGCCCATGGTGTGCAAAAAAGTGCCGCTCAGAGGTAAAACAACCCAACCCACATGGAAATAAAGTAGCTAAAATTCCTCCGCAATTATCTTCCCTGAATCCTACGATACGGAAGATGAAAGATTTCGCCTCCGATGCGTAAATCGAATCGAGATCTCCGTCTCCTCCTAACCGGAATTAATGAGGAGGAAAATAAAATAAAAACCAAACAAAAAAAAGTGCTCGTCATCTGTTGTAAGCGTCATTCCAACTCGACCTTATGTGCGCGAGGCAGATTGCGCCATCGTTTCGACAATGCCTTGCGATTACGTTAATGGTGATGTCTGTAAGTCGCCGACTTCGAGTTGGCCAGCAGGGGGTGCTCGCCTCGCAAAATGCCCTCTTAATTACTCACTTGGGGAACTTGTCGGAGTCTGTAGGGAGGGAGGAGGAGGGGGAAGGGAAGTAAGAGGGGAGGAAAATATGCTTGGTTGGCTAAATCATGTAGGAGCAGTTCGTCCCAAATTAATATCAGTAGCGAGAATAATAATGCGGGTCAGTTATGACATATGAATGTCCTCTACTTGATGTGGTGAGGACAATCCACTACATTCGAATCATCAACTGATGCATTTATTTCTTACCGACTCCCGTTTCCGGTGATTCATTTTATTATAATTTTTTTTTCTGTGTATTGGAGTACGATAATTGTTTGTTATATAGAACTCGGATGTGATGTTTCAGCCGCCAATAATTATAAATTGTTGTTTCAGTAATTAAGGTTAGTTTAAGCGCCAACGTTTTCCCTGAGGCTGAGGAGTGGTGAGTGTAATTGTAGGGTTAACAGAAGTCCCCGTTTTCTGAGGACAGTTCCTGAATGGGTTGGGTTGTTTTACCTCTGAGCGGCACTTTTTTGCACACCATGGGCTAAATGGCCAGGTCACATTAAGCCCAAAGGCTCAGAGAAGGTTCGGGGAGGGGACCCACTGGAACAGCTGTTGGGAGACAGATGGTAGCCTCCCGTCAAGGCCATCCAGCGTGTTCTTTAACGTTGGGTTGCTTTACCTCTGAGCGGCACTTTTTTGCATACCATGGGCTAAATGGCCAGGTCACAAGGACCCCGAAGGCTCAGAGAAGGTTGGGAGAGAGGACCCACTGGAACAGCTGTTGGGAGACAGATGGTAGCCTCCCGTCAAGGCCATCCAGCGTGTTCTTTAACGTTGGGTTGTTTTACCTCTGAGCGGCACTTTTTTGCACACCATGGGCTAAATGGCCAGGTCACATGGAGCCCAAAGGCTCGGAGAAGGTTGTGTGAGAGAACCCACTGGAACAGCTGTTGGGAGACAGATGGTAGCCTCCCGTCAAGGCCATCCAGTGTGTTCTTTAACGTGCACAGGTTATGGCTCTCCCGAATACGGTGCCACGGCTTAACGTCGCATCCGACGGACGGCGACCTTTTCAAGCCCAGCGGTGTCCCCTACTGACCGTGGGAAGGGAATTTTGTGGAGATAAATCTCAACGCTGATCCAGCTGGAACTCGAACCTGGAAACTACAGATTACGAGTCTGGCGCGCTACCGACTGATCTCCCATCGCCCCAGTTTTCCATGCGGCCCTTCGGCTAAAACGATGCCCAATCAATCCAGTCCTTCAAATTGAATTTTCAAAGTCCACATATCATTTATTTTTTTTCTTATATCTGTTCATCCTACGTAATTGGTTGCTGATCAACCAGGAGGCCTGGGTTCGATTCCCGGATAAGGCCTAGGTGTTTGTTTCCTAGGTTGTCTTTCTATAGAGGTCTCACAGAACTCCTCTAGAAAGCATTTTACTCATAGGCTCGTGATAGACCTATATGACAAACATCTGTTTAAAGGGTAATTATTTATAATTCATAGTTTTTGGGAGGATTGGGGTCACTGAATAACCCCAAAGGAGACTCTGAATTATTATTACCTTGTTTTTCGTTTTTCTTGCAAACTTAGTTTAGCAAATTTGCTTGTGTACAGCAAAAGGAATTATTTGTTGAAAATTCTGCGTTGTACAGTCGCTCAAAAAAAGTATCCAAACACTACAGTTGATTACAGAATTCAGAAAAAATATCTGGCAATAATTTTTTTTAGAAATTAGTGATCTCGCAACCTTCGTGTCACGTGACACAAAGGGTTGCCAGATCACTAATTTCTAAAAAAAAATCGTTGCCAGATGTTTTTTCTGAATTCTGTAATCAACCGTAGTGTTCGGATATTTTTTTGAACGACTGTACATTTTATTACCTAGGTATTGAACTTGACTCTAACCTAAAATGGAGGTTACATGCCTTGAAATTAACAAAGAAATTAAGATTTATACTCTTAAGACTTTATTATATTAATAAATATAAAATAGTAAGTAGAAACACGCTGGATGACCCTGACAGGAGGCTACTGTTTCTACTGTTTCCCAACAGCTGTTCCAGTGGGTCCCCTCCCCCAACCTTCTCTGAGCCTTCGGGGTCCTTGTGACCTGGCCATTTAGCCCATATGTGCAAAAAGTGTCTCTCAGAAGTAAAACAACCATCTTCGTTTAAATGACTCTCATATAAGAAATTGCTCTGAGTTTTCTAATCCTTCTTTGTTAAATGATTCCACTTCCATCATCTTCTGATCTTCCATCATCTTCCGATCTTCCTCCATTATATGCTCCATCGCCTCAACGATAGGGGCGGGGGTGGCTCAGTCGGTAGCGCGCCAGGCTCATAATCTGTAGTTCCCAGGTTCGAGTCCCAGCTGGGTCAGTGTTGAGATTTATCTCCGCAAAATTCCCCGCCCTGCCCACGGTCAGAAGGGGACACCGATGGGCTTGGAAAGGCCGCCGTCCGTCGGATGGGACGTCAAGCCGTGGCTCCGTGTGCGGGAGAGCCATACCCTGTGCACGTTAAAGAACACGCTGGATGGCCTTGACGGGAGGCTACCATCTGTCTCCCAACAGCTGTTCCAGTGGGTCCCCTCCCCCAACCTTCTCTGAGCCTTCGGGGTCCATGTGACCTGGCCATTTAGCCCGTGGTGTGCAAAAAAGTGCCGCTCAGAGGTAAAACAATCCAATGTTAAAGAACACGCTGGATGGCCTTGACGGGAGGCTACCATCTGTCTCCCAACAGCTGTTCCAGTGGGTCCCCTCCCCCAACCTTCTCTGAGCCTTCGGGGTCCATGTGACCTGGCCATTTAGCCCATGGTGTGCAAAAAAGTGCCGCTCAGAGGTAAAACAACCCAACACAACCCAAAGCCTCAACGATATTCAATGTTGGAGCTCTGTGGTAGACAACGCTTAAAGCAGAAATGTTCGCTGTTGACGATTCAAAATGCCAGGTCAACAGATGGCGGATGATACGGTTGGATGATAAGATGATTTCGACACCCATGCATGACGTGTCAAAATAATAGGAAAACAAAGTCATGGCTCATAAGGAAGCACGAGATCCGGAACAGAGCGTACGATTTCTTTTTTTATAAACCGGAGGTATAAAGACTGTTTTGAATTTTTTCACCTGCAATTCATCTTATCAGCTTCGATTAACATAAAAAAAAAAACGAGTAAATATTTTTATATGAGATTTTGAAATTACTGAATAGAGAGCGAAAATATTTTTAATTTCGGAACTAGGTAGGTATTGCGTTGGGTTGTTTTACCTCTGAGTGGCAGTTTTTTGCACACCATGGGTCAGGTCACAAGGACCCCGAGGGCTCAGAGAAGGTTGGAGGAGGGTACCCACTGGAACAGCTGTTAGAAGACAGATGGTAGCCTCCCGTCAAGGCCATCCAGCGTGTTCTTTAACGTGCACATGTTGTGTTGTTTTACCTCTGAGCGACACTTTTTTGCACACCATGGGCTAAATGGTCAGGTTACATGGACCCCGAAAGCCCAGAGAAGGTGGTTGAGGGGACCCACTGGAACAGCTGTTGGGAGATAGATGGTAGCCTCCCGTCAAGGCCATCCAGCGTGTTCTTTAACGTGCACAGGGTATGGCTCTCCCGCACACGGGGGCCAAGGCTTAATGTCCCATCCGACGGACGGCGGCCTTTCCAAGCCCATCGGTGTCCCCTACTGACCGTGGGCAGAGCGGGGAATTTTGCGGAGATAAATAAAGCACGAAGGATGGAGATATGACGTACCAAGTTAAAAAGAGCTTTATTTGAAACAATTGGTACTTTGAACGTTGAACATACGAAGCCAATTAGTGTGTTGTTTTGTCTCTAGCAGAACCGGATTTTCCATAAGGCACGTAACAGTCGGTAGTGCATCAGGCTCGTAATCTGTAGTTCCCAGGTTCGAGTCCAAACTGTGCCCTGTGTTCGGAACCAAAATTTCTCCACTAATCCTCACTCTGCTTTCGGTGAGAAAGGGGACAACGAAGGACTTGGTAAGGTCACCGTCCATCGACTAGGACATTACACCGTGATTTCTTATACAAAGAGCCATAACCTGTTCACGGTAAAGAACACGCTGGATGTCCTTCGATTGGAGACTTATGTCACCCTATAGTTGTCCAGTGGTTCCCAACCTTCTCTGAGATCTAGGGGTTCTTGTGACCTGGCCATTTAACCCATTGTGTGCAAAAAAAAAATGCCGTTCAGAGGTAAAACAAACGAAATCCCATCTTACCCGAATATTGTGACCTAAAAAAAGTTTTGTAGGGGGAAATTAATTTTTTTTAGGTGTTAAATTAGAACACATAACTGCGAAAAAGAAAATCAGTGTATTTTGTTACACTGTCTTCTAGAGGTTTGTTGAAGGGATGAACTCTTTTTTTTTTAACTATATATATTACGGAGTCTTTTTCTGGGTATTAATTTTATTTCTGTCATTGAAGGAAATATTTACACAAATGAAATTTCTTTCGTGGCTAGTCCCTCCAAACACTCATTACAGCGTTGCTCGTCACACAGCCTGTTTGGAATTTATTTTTATCACAACCAGTTCATGAGGTCTGGTGAAAGAAACTTCTGACTCCTTGTGTTTTGGGGTGGCTCAGTAGGTAGCGCGCCAGACTCGTAATCTGTAGTTCCCAGGTTCGAGTTCCAGCTGGGTTAGCGTTAAGATTTATCTCCGCAAAATTCCCTGCCCTGCCCACGGTCAGTAGGGGACACCGATGGGCTTGGAAAGGCCGCCGTCCGTCGGATGGGACGTCAAGCCGTGGCCCCGTGTGCGGGAGAGCCATACCCTGTGCACGTTAAAGAACACGCTGGATGGCCTTGACGGGAGGCTACCATCTGTCTCCCAACAGCTGTTCCAGTGGGTCACCTCCCCCAACCTTCTCTAAGCCTTCGGGGTCCATGTATCCTAGCCATTTAGCCCCTTGTGTGGAAGGGGCAGGGGTGGATCAGTCGGTAGCGCGCCAGGCTCGTAATCTGCAGTTCCCAGGTTCGAGTCCCAGCTGGGTCAGCGTTGAGATTTACCTCGCAAAATTCCCCTCCCTGCTCACGGTCAGTAGGGGACACTTATGGTCTTGGAAAGGCCGCCGTCCGTCGGATGGGGCGTTAAGCCGTGGCTCCGTGTGTGGGAGAGTCATACTCATACGTCTGATTACAAATATGAAATATCCTTTAGCTTTCGTCCCGTGACCGAGTGGTTAGCGCGCTTGGCTACTGATCTAAGGGACCTGGGTTCGAGCCCGGGTAAGGCATGGACGTTTGTGTTGTTTTTCTGCTGAGGTCCTGCCATCCTCTCAGATCTTCTACTGTGGCATATAAACTGTCAGATCTCTGTGGCAAATAAGCCATATTCTGAAACTGCATTAGAATTTGATAAACATGATGATTCTGATGATGATTTTTTGATTCCTAAAAAAGTCAGTGAAAGTAAATCAAGTGACAAAGAGGTTTGTTATTAACTTTATAAATTAATTTTCTCCATCCTTTCTTTGTGTAGGAGAGCACCTTTCCTTTTTTTAAATAATATATATTCATATAGCCGTCCCGTGGTCGAGTGGTTAGCACGCTTGGTTACTGATCTAAGGGACCTGGGTTCAAGCCCTGGGAAAGGCATGGATGTGTGTTTCGTTTTTCTGCTGAGGTCCTGCCATCCTCACAGACCTTCTGCTGTGGCATATAAACTGACAGGCTCCTGTCAGACCTCTGTGGCAAGCAGCTACTTGAGGGGTTGTTTATTATTTTTTTTATGAGCTTAATATAAAAAAGATCATATATAGTTCATAATTCAAGCCTTGCAAAATACATCACAATGAATTTAATGATTTTAGGACCAAATGTCCACAACCTCATAAAATCACTACCACAAACGAAATTCAATTTAACATCTATGGAAACAAGACAATCCCCCAACAACCGCGAAAACATTTCCCACCTTAAAAAATCGCTATCCGAAATGGCAACAAAATATCAATCATCGAAAATATCCCTCTTCTCCTCCCCAAAATCATCGCATCGAAATGCCAAAGTGAAATAAACCTCACCACCACAAAAAAAGCCATTTTCGGTTTTCCTTCGCAATCCCCTCTCTTTAGAAATCTATTCCATTGCACAAGAACACGATTTCTGGAGGCTCTTTTTTAGCGCGCCCCCCCCCCCCTCTCTCTCTCTCTCCACCAAAACCCGCCTTGAGGAAGAAACAACAGGCGAAGAGTTCCCATTGTCAATCTACCTGTCATCCGTCAGAAGCGCGGCTTGGTAAAGTGCTTTATCCTGAGCACTGCGAATCATGTCAAGGCTGTCTGCAGCATTAATCTTTCTGTAGAGACTTTCATCCGAGTTGGAAATGACAACGATAGCATCTGGTTCTTACCTTGCTTTCCTTTTATTCCCCCCCCCCTTCAGTTTTTTCTCCTTTCACGTGTGATTTCATTCCTCATACACTCCAATCCCTCCCCTTCCCCCCTAATTTAGTTCCCCCCCCAACCGTCTTCCAACAATCCAATGGCGGTGATTATTGCTTCTGCCTACTGGCGGTCGACCTGATGAGTACTAGCGAGGCAGGGGCAAATTAATTCCACGCCCCAACGCGCAAAAGCTTGATGGCCAACAGCTGTTATTACATCGTTTTCTAACTCCCCTCCCCTCCCCTCCCCCCCATAACCCCCTTTCTTTCCTCCCTCCCCATCTACTTCACATCCCATTTGTGCCCTGCTTTTGGTCCCTGTGTGTGTGAATCTCTCTCTGTGCATTTCTCTGGCTGGCTTTCGCTGTATCTCAGGACGGCCATACAGAGAGACTAATGGCAGCGCGGCCAGTACGGATTTGATAAATGGCTGCCTGGCCTGGCTGACAGGGTCACGTGAGAGGGATTAATGTATCGCCATTGATTCGGCAGTTGTTGTAAATGCGAAAAATGGAACTGGAAAATATTTATGATGGAAGACACGGTCCTTTCCGCTTCTCTTTCTGGTTCTGCCAGCATCTCTAATCTCCTTATTTATCAAGATAAGAAAAATTCGGAGCAGGCGGTGGCTGCGCGTGCGGAACAAAAGGGAAGACAATAGACATCCTCGGGCTTCATTATCATTACTTCGGGATGTTCATCGATCGTATCCTCCAAAGTGCCTGTCTTCAGATGAGCCGGGTTGAGTTGTTTTACCTCTGAACTGCAGCTCTCTGCACACAGTGGGTTAAATGGCGTGGTCACGAGGTCATCAAGGGCTCACAGAAGGTTCGGAGAAGAGGACCCACTGGATAGGTGTTTGGAAGAAGATGTATCTTTTCGTCATGGTCATCCAACCTGTTCTTTAATATACACGGGGAGGGGACTCAGTCGGTTGGGTTGTTTTACCTCTGAGTGCACTTTTTTTGCACACAATGGGCTAAATGGCCAGGTCAGAAGGACCCCGAAGGCTCAGAGAAGGTTGGGCGAGGGGACCACTGGAATGGCTGTTGGGAGACAGATGGTAGCATCCCGTCAAGGCCATCCAGCGTGTTCTTTAACGTGCACAGGGTATGGCTCTCCCGCACACGGCGCCACGGCTTAACGTCCCATCCGACGGATGGATGGAGGCTACCATCTGTCTCCCAACAGCTGTTCCAGTGGGTCCCCTCCCCCAGCCTTCTCTGAGCCTTTGGGGTCCTTGTGACCTGGCCATATTTAGCCCATAGTGTGCAAAAAAGTGCCGCTCAGAGGTGAAACAACCCAACCTTGTAATTTGATTAAGGAAACTCCCTAGTGGACGGACATGTGAATTTAGAAGACTTGGAACGACGCCCATCTTCTCAGTCATAAATCATCCCTTTATGCTCTAAATCACTTTCCCTTTAGTAAATGCTGATGTGCACCACTTAAGCCTAAACGTTATTAAGATTTGATCCTTCTCTTCTTCCTGCTTTTAATGCTCGTAAGAGTAATTAGGTTGATTGCGAACTTTATGAATGTCGTTCTTTAGAGAATAGACTTGGCTTCTATTCAGGTAAATACAGCAGTATGTTAAGAATGAATACCCTAGTGCTGACAAACACGGTCAATGAATTTTATTCTACGTGATTAACTATGATCGATGGCACTTTTTAATGAAAGTAATCCCAAATCCCACGGTGTGTGAAACAGAAATTAGTAGCGTGGACAGAAAGGATTTATTTAGATGCAAATATAGTGTTTCCTAGTAAAAGTACCCTACTAGTTTCATATAGATGTGGAAAGGTCTTTAATTCGACTTGAGATGAGTTATTTTACCTCTGAATGGCATTTTTTTTTTTGTACACGAGGATTGGGTTGGGTTGTTTTACCTCTGAGCGGCACTTTTTTGCATACCATGAGCTAAATGGACAGGTCACAAAGACCCCGAAGGTTCAGAGAAGGTTGGGGGAGGGGACCAACTGGAACAGTTGTTGGGAGACAGATGGTAGCCTCCCGTTAAGGCCATCCAGCATGTTCTTTAACGTGCACAGGGTATGGCTCTCCCGCACACTGGTCCACGGCTTAACGTCCCATCCGACGGACGGCGACCTTTCTAAACCCATCGGTGTCCCCTACTGACCGTGGGCAGAGCGGGGAATTTTTGCGGAGATAAATCTCAACGCTGACCCAGCTGGGACTCGAACCTGGGAACTACAGATTACGAGCCACTCTTGACTCTTTAAGTATCGGATCTGCATTATCGGATCTGCATTAACTCCAGTTTCTCTTTTCATCCCACAGATACTCAGGCATCAACTGGTGGCACCGTCCTCTGTACCTGGTGCCAGAAGAGCGGACTGAAGTTATTCACCCTGAAAACCGGAAGTGGTGAATCGAAAGCCTTTTGCAGCGAGCTGTGCTTCAACCAATGCAGAAGGGCTGCCTTCAAGAAGAATAGGGTCTGCGATTGGTGCAAACACGTGCGGCACACCGTCAATTACGTCGACTTTCAAGACGGCGAACACCAACTCCAGTTTTGTAGCGACAAGTGCCTCAACCAATACAAGATGAACATCTTCTGCAAGGAGACACAAGCTTACTTACAGCTCCATCCTCAGTTGCAAGAAGCCTGCAGGAGTTCCAGTGGATCCGGTCCCGGTTCCAATCTCATCACTCCCGACCTGTGGCTGAGAGACTGCAAAGAAGCAGTCAATGGACATCCCAGTTCATCCCTTCAGAGCGAAGATGAGAACTGTGTTGGCAGTGGAGGCGGTTGCAATGGAAGCGGAGGAGAAGTGGAGGAGACCTTCGCTACGAAGAGTGGATCTAGCAACGGAAGTGGCGTCTCCAACCCTCTATTATGGGAAGATGCAGAAACCCGTCGTGAACCTAAAATGTTGACGAGACACCATCACAGAGACAAATCTAGAAGAGTGGGGAGACCGTCCTCTCGCCATAAAGAGTCGCACGAATCTGCTTCCCATTACCGACCTCCATCTTCAGCAAGATCACCAAACTTGCCCCATTTATCACACGGAATATTATCCCCTCCATCTCCATCTTTACCTGCTCCGCCACCACTAGTGAATGGCTCTTCTCCCTCTCTCCACTCTTCGACATCTCCCAATCTCCCTCAACCTCCTCCTCCTCCACATCCTCCTCCGTCATCATCAGCATCTTCCATCCCACCGGGATTGCCACCACCTTTGCTCAACAGCGACTATTTCCGACCGCATTTCGCTCCTCCCATGTATCATCCTTCCCTGAGTCTTCTGGCACAGCAGCAACAATTGGAGAACTTCCTCCGCATGCAGCACGGATTAGGAACGAGGCTCGGAATGCCTCACCCACCTCATTTCCCACCTCCTTTTCCCGAACCTCTTCTTTCAGCACCTCCTCCAGCTGCTGCTCCACCCCCTCCTTTACCCAGCTCCTTAATACCACCAGCGACCGTCCTCGTTCCATACCCAGTCATCATTCCCCTTCCTCTTCCCATTCCGATTCCCATTCCCATCCCTCTTCCGCACTCCCTGAGCAAAAAAATTCAAGAATCCAATAAGAGCACACCTTCAGAGTGCTGCTCTGAGAGCTCGGGTCAAAGCCAATCAAAAAGAGTGGACTCCGTAACAAAAAGAGTGGACTCCGTAATCACAAAACTGATCAACAATCACAGAGAAAGTGGAACAGATTCTACATTAACTGAAAGTCAAGTTAGCGGTCGTTTAAAGACCCGAAGCCCTGGCCCCCAAATGAAAAGAGCACTTGACGAAGACAACGACAACCTGACGTCACAACCTGTTCCGCTGACGTCACCTCGTGAAAAAGATGTGTTTCGTACCTTCACAAAAGACTCGGAGGAGGAAAATCAGATGACACTAACGAGGTCGAAATCCAAAACCAGCAGAGACTCCAAGCGTCAACGTCTTCGTGATAAATACGGTTTATGACGTCACGCCGAGCACATTTTCCGCTGGATACTCTCTTCTTACAGCGTTATTTGATTATGACACAAAACGCAATATTTCGTGCAAAGAATGCACATTTTTCTCGAAGTATGACTTAGGTAGAGAAAAACCATTTTTACTCTCACGATGTGTGAATTATAAATAATTGTGATCTGTGAACCAGTGCATCAAAACATCTAACAATTCTTGCCATTGAAATGCACGGATCGTGAAAACTATATTCACTTAGCATTTCAGGATTCAGGATATATTCAAGTCACAGTTTAACCCCCTCCCAAATAAAGTGCGACACAGTCGGAATCTTGACCTATGAAGGTCAGTTTTTGATTTCGGCCTTCCATCATCCGATTATCACAAGCCGAAAAACCTTCGTCATTGGATGCGTTAAATTCAGTTTTGTATATGAAGACATAGAATAAGATCACACGTTAATTTATTGTGAACGTAGTATATACGTGTTATAAACGGTGTTATGAAACACGAGTGAATGTGATGCAACTCTCAATTACCACTTTAATAACAGAAATGGCAGTGGTTTTTAAATCGATTATTCATCATTTTTTGATAAATACTTTTGCACGCTAGCTCCTTGTGTCTTGTATAGTTATATAAGATAATAATATATATTAAAAAAAAACGATTTTTATTAATTGGTAGATTACCACTCACTCTGCTTTTAAATCGATCTAACACAAAAAAGCTCTATAAGCTCAAGGGTTGGGTTGTTTTACCTCTGAGCGGCACTTTTTTTACACACCATGGGCTAAATGGCCAGGTCACATGGACCCCGAAGGCTCAGAGAAGGTTGGGGGAGGGGACCCACTGGAACAGCTGTTGGGAGACAGATGGTAGCCTCCCGTCAAGGCCATCCAGCGTGTTCTTTAACGTGCACAGGGTATGGCTCTCCCGCACACGGGGCCACGGCTTAACGTCCCATCCGACGGACGGCGGCCTTTTCAAGCCCATCGGTGTCCCCTACTGACCGTGTGCAAGGAATTTTGGGAGATAAATCTCAACGCTGACCCAGCTGGAACTCGAACCTGGGAACTACAGATTACGAGCCTGGCGCGCTACCGACTGAGCCACCCCCGCCCCTATAAGCTCAAGCATCTCAAGAATGTAGAGAAAGAATAACAAGGGCAAGTGACTCCTTACAAACGGAAAGAATGAAAGTGTATGACAAGATATTGGATGTCCATTGCAGCGTAACATTGCCCCCTTCCATTTTAGAGATCTTTAAACGTTTCTTGAAGAATGCATGAAACATTTATATGTTTAATATTTTTTTGCATTTTTTTTACTCTTAACATTCTTAAAGGAATTATTAGCGATTTATAGACACCTGAAGAAATTCCGTTGTAAGGAGGGGGTGGGGGGCTCAATCAGGAGAGCGCCATGCTCGTAATCTGCAGTTTTTAGATTTGAGTCGTCCTTATCTGGGGCGGCTCAGTCAGTAGTGCGCCAGGTTCGTATTCTACAGTTCTCAGGTTCGAATCCCAGATGGGTCAGCGTTGAGATTTATCTCCGCAAAACTGCCCATGGTCTGCAGGGGACACCGATGGGCTTGGCAAGACCGCCGTCCGTCGGATGGGATGTTAAGCCGTGTGCAGGAGAGCCATACCCTGTGCACGTTAAAGAACACACTGGATGGCTTTGATGAGAGGCTACCATCTGTCTCCCAACAACCGTTCCAGTGGGTCCCCTTCACAACCTTCTCTGAGCCTTCGGGGTCCTTGTGACCTGATCATTTAACCCATTGTGTGCAAAAAAAAAAGTGCCGCTCAGAGGAAACCAACCAAACAGCTGTGCAGTAGGTCCCATTCCCCCAACCTTCTCTGAGCCTTCGGGGTCCTTATGGAAAAAAAAAACATCGCACACAATTGGGTGCAAAAACAATTGCCGCTAGGACGCAGCTCAAACCATCCAACCAACCGGTAATTAAATATTGACGTATACAGGTTTAATGTTATCTAGACGAATGGTTCTCAACCTTTTATGCTTCACGTACCCGCTGGAAATGTGTATGTAACTGGGGTACCCCTTGTTTAGATAGATAAAACTATAGTTATAGTATAACAATGGGAATAAAATAAAACACCGACTTTGTTACTACATCTAACGACTTTTTAGCTCTCACGACGTACCCCAAAAAATTTTACCGCATACCCCATGTTGAGAACCCCTAATCTAGACCAATGTTTCTCAGGGCGGAGGGGGCGGGGTGGCTCAGTCGGTAGCGCGCCAGGCTCGTAATCTGTAGTTCCCAGGTTCGAGTCCCAGCTGGGTCAGCGTTGAGATTTATCTCCGTAAAATTCCCCGCCCTGCCCACGGTCAGTAGGGAACACCGATGGGTTTGAAAAGGCCGCCGTCCGTCGGATGGGACGTTAAGCCGTGGCCCCGTGTGCGGGAGAGACATACCCTGTGCACGTTAAAGAACACGCTGGATGGCCTTGACGGGAGGCTACCATCTGTCTCCCAACAGCTGTTCCAGTGGGTCCCCTCCCCCAACCTTCTCTGAGCCTTCGGGGTCCATGTGACCTGGCCATTTAGCCCATGGTGTGCAAAAAAAGTGCCGCTCAGAGGTAAAACAACCCAACCCAACTCAGGGCGGAGCACGTCAGGCTCGTAATCTGCAGTTCCAGCATGGAGATTTATCTCCGCAAAACTTCCTGTCTCAATCAGTAGGAGATACCGATGTTTTTGGAAAGGCTGCTGTCCGTCAGATGGGACATTAAGTCCT
The DNA here is from genome assembly GCA_038380435.1 of Ryuthela nishihirai. Taxonomy (NCBI): domain Eukaryota; kingdom Metazoa; phylum Arthropoda; class Arachnida; order Araneae; family Heptathelidae; genus Ryuthela; species Ryuthela nishihirai. The sequence continues at coordinate 46,537,903 of JAWZYU010000024.1, read as the reverse complement.
GGTTCAGTGCGCAGAAGAGCCCCCCTTTGCACATTTAAAGAACATTTGTAGATGGCCTCGACGTGAGGATTACATCTGTCTCCTAACAGATGTCCAGTGGATCCCCTTCCTTTGGGTCCTTGTGACCTGGCCACTATGTGTAAAAAAAAGTGCCGCCAGAGGAAAAGCAAACCAATTTTTGCGCTATCAAAATTTTAAAGTCAGGATTGACAACTTTACAAATACGTCACCTAAGTAGATGCAATCGCGTCATTCTTACTGGCTATCAATTTTTTTAATGCATACCTCACATAACTTCTCTGAGCCTTCGGGGTCCATGTGACCTGGCCATTTAGCCCATGGTGTGCAAAAAAGTGCCGCTCAGAGGTGAAACAACCCAACCCAACCTCACATAACTGTACATATATATTTTAATTCCTGAGAGCAAGGTATCCACGGTTATGGAAATGGGCTGAAAATTTGCAGTGACGTGGTGATCTGCTGATTATCGTTATGATAAAGAAATTTCTAAGTTTCTTCCCAAGTAAAAGATTTAGAAAAAACCTGGTGAAGAAGATAACGCAGGAAAGAATCTTCTCTGTATATCTCTATGACGTGACATCATGCAATTGCTGATGTGAATAATTGTACATAAGGCGCACAATAAAATAAGTTTGAAAAACAGCAATGATGCTTGTCAATTTTTTCTAGACTATACTGATATGGTCTGCAATGCAATCTTATTAATAGCTCAATATCAACATTTAAAAATGGGGAATGCATGTGAGAAAGGAACTCTCTGTTGCTTTCAATTCTTTCATTCTTTGCTACAAATTCAAATTAGGTAGAATAGGTAGATATAACGCTACTATAAAATACTTAAGTCTATTAAATTGATTTCAACTGGATTTGGATGCTATCTTTCTGCATCCCGGCTGCAGAAAGATAGCATCCAAATCCAGTTGAAATCAATTTAATAGACATAAGTATTTTATAGTAACGTTATACACTATGTTACGAAAATATTGGGAAACGTCTTTGTTATGGAATTGGAAAGCCATATTCAAATAAATTTACATTAAAATGTCATTGGCTATAAATTAAAATCTCACTCAAATCTCACATTTCAAGAACGTTGATTAAGCGAATTAATAAGCATTAAGCATAATTATTGCATTTCTCTTATATTATTGCATTTCTCTTATACATGGTGATTTGAAAAACGCTATAAATATTTTAGAGTGCTATATTTTATTAAATAGGTAACAAATGTAAATATGTGTACAAAATGCCAAAGAAATTCTCAAAATTTCGTTTTGTTCCCAAAAGACTTGCCACTTGAGGCAGAAATTAATTTTTTTTTTGGAGAAATTTATTTTTTTAAATGTTGTAAATTGCGAATTTTTTTCATAATATGTAATGTTTTTAAGTTACCGTTTTATAATTAAAATTTTTCGAAATGTAAATGAAAATTTAAAACGCACTTTCTTATATTGACTACGAGGGGATAAATTAAAAAAATACGAAATTACATATATTTTACTATGTGAATACCGAAGTATACAAGGTTTTTTTTTTTGTGAAGATTAAAAAATTCCACTAGCATGAGATTTGTGAACGAATCTTGTTTGTATTTAAGCTGTGAAAGAAATTACAAGACACAAAGTACAATTGGCTATCCTTTCGACAAATTTAGTAGCCCTTTTCTTCTTTTCAAGAATTATCAGAAAGTAAAATAACGAAATTGCATATAGTATTATTTATTAGTCTTATTTAACCAACAGACTAAACATTAATAAACATAGAACATTTTTTCCATAAACTGTGTGCTCACTCTTTATTTTATGGGGCGGGCGTGGATCAGTCGGTAGCGCGCCAGGCTCGTAATCTGTACTTCCCAGGTTCGAGTCCCAGCTGGGTCAGCGTTGAGATTTATCTCCGCAAAAATCCCCGCCCTGCCCACGGTCAGTAGGGGACACCGATGGGCTTGGAAAGGCCGCCGTCCGTCGGATGGGACGTTAAGCCGTGGCCCCGTGTGCGGGAGAGCCATACCCTGTGCACGTTAAAGAACATGCTGGATGGCCTTGACTGGAGGCTACCATCTGTCTCCCAACAGCTGTTCCAGTGGGTCCCCTCCCCCAACCTTCGGGGTCCATGTGACCTGGTCATTTAGCCCATGGTGTGCAAAAAAGTGCCGTTCAGAGGTAAAACAACCCAATTTTATATATATACTACACTTGTATATATAACCACCTTCCTTAATTTCACTTCTCCTAATATGCCACCTCTCCTTAATTTCACGAAAACAATCCCAATTTTTACATCTCTCCTGAATTTGCCAAGTTACTGCAAATTTTTCAAACTCCCCAAAATTTTGCCAAGTTTCCTCGATTTGTCCAACTCTCCTTAATTTCACAAAACTAATCCCAATTTTCATAAGTCGCCTATATTTTTCCAAGTGGATTCGAATTTTGCCAACTACCCTCGATTTTGACAACTCTCCGTAATTTTACAGAAAAAATCGCAATTTTTACATCTTCTCTGAATTTGCCAAGTCACTTGGAATTTTATCAACTCTCCTTAATTGTTGAGTTTGTCTACCTTAACTGAGGTTGGACCTCCATAGCCCATGGCTGCTTGAGTATGATGATGAACGTACGAAAAGGTACTTCTCTATTGATCCCTTAATCTCCCAGAACCTAACGCCAAAGAGGACTCTAAAAACGTTGTTTTGCGTTCCCACGGAATGTAACCATGAGAACGGACATTAGAAGAAAAATGCACAACTATTATCCATTCACTGCTTACTAAATTATGACTACCTCCCTCCACGTTTGGGGCGGGGGTGGCTCAGTCGGTAGCGCGCCAGGCTCGTAATCTGTTGTTCCCAGGTTCGAGTCCCAGCTGGGTCAGCGTTGAGATTTATCTCCGCAAAATTCCCCGCCCTGCCCGCGGTCAGTAGGGGACACCGATGGGCTTGGACAGGCCGCCGTCCGTCGGATGGGACGTTAAGCCGTGGCCCCGTGTGCGGGAGAGCCATACCCTGTGCATGTTAAAGAACACGCTGGATGGCCTTGACGGGAGGCTACCATCTGTCTCCCAACAGCTGTTCCAGTGGGTCCCCTCCCCCAACCTTCTTTGAGCCTTCGGGGTCCATGTGACCTGGCCATTTAGCCCATGGTGTGCAAAAAAGTGCCGCTCAGAGGTAAAACAACCCAACAACAACCCTCCATGTCATATAAGTGGAAGCTAACTTCACTAAACTAAGCTTTTTTTTTAAGAAAATGCAACGGAAGATAAAGATCTCAGTCAAATCTATCTAAATCTCGATTTTCAAAGAGTTATGGACTTTGAATATTTAACAGCAACAATGCAAGTCTTAGGAAAAATTGATAAAAAAAAATAAAAATAAATACCCCCTCAAGCAGCTGCTTGCCACAGAGGTCTGACAGGAGCCTGTCAGTTTATATGCCATAGTAGAAGGTCTGAGAGGATGGCAGGACCTCAGCAGAAAAACAACACACACAACCACGCCTTACCCGGGGCTCGAACCCAGGTCCCTTAGATCAGTAGCCAAGCGTGCTAACCACTCGGCCATGGGACGGCATAAAAAAAAATATCGAAAAATTATTTACATTTAATTTTTCAAATATACATCTATTATATTAAATGATTGAAATAATACTTTATTCAAATTGTAATTAACCATGGAGGTAGGAATAGGGGGAAGCGCCCTATCAGCATAGATGGCTAGTGTAGCGGAAACCGCCATGTTACTCCTACCCTGAGGGTCGTGTTTCTACGAATACTGGCACAATTATAATATTTCCTAATAACAGTAGTATTATTATTAAATAGATGGGAATTTACTCTTTTCTAATTCCTTTTTGCGTTTGAATGTGTTTACACAAACTGTAGTTGAACACTATGATCAAATTTGTCTGTGATTCTGCAGTTCCTGTATTATGTGGTTGGGATGATGCTGCTCGTACCCTTTTCACCAACTCAAACCACATATGCTCAATAGGATTCATTTCCGGCAAATTTGGGGGCCATGGCAATAAATGGAATTCCTCGTGTTCTGGGAACCATTTTTGAGCCTTCTTCGCAGTGTGACATGCATTGTCTTGTTGAAAGATGCCATCTCCGCCAGGGAATACAGTCGCCATAAAAGGGTGTACTTGTTCAGCCACGATGTTCAGGTATAATTGGTCAGTGTTCCCCAAGAATATATTGTCCAGACCATCACTCCCTCCAGCTACCTGTATCCATCCCACAGTGCATCTAGGTACGTTTCCATGGGTAAACGTCGCACACGAGCTCATTCCGTCAACATGGTGTAACAGAAAACGGGATTCATCTGACCATGTGACCCTCTTCCAGTCTTCTACGGTCCAATGTCGATGATTACGTGCACACTGCAAGCGTTGACCACGATGAACGGCTGTGAGTATAGGCACACGAATGGGTCTGTAGCTGCTGAGACCCATATCCAAGAGCTTATGATGAATTGTTTTCGGACCCATTACCACAATCGAAATTATGAATGTCAGCCACGGTAACTCTCCTGTTGCTGCGGACAAGATGAGATAGCCTGCGCTGACCTATGGCATCAATGAAGCGTGGCCGGCCCACGCCTTGTCGACGGCTCGAAGTGTCACCTGTTTCGGATCATCTTTGATAGGTAGTAATCTTTGATAGGTAGTGTCGACGGCTCGAAGTGTCGCCGTTTCGGAGATGCTATTAATAAGGGGTCTTGCCATAACAATCTGGCCTTTGTTGAAATCAGATAAATCCTTTGCTCTTCCCAATGTTGAGATAAAACGGAATACTGCCTGCGAGAGCAGGTATAATTCATGACTCAGTCATTCAATGACTCAAGTATTATATATCATTCGTGACCTTGGCACGTGACACTGATTGGCTGCATGCGCTCTTCTTTGTATCACGCAGAGGTGGTTTTAATGTATTGGCTGATTGGTGTATAATAAAATACTTTATCTACCTTATCTGTTCAAACATCTCCTACACGGTTACAGCTAGGACCATTGTAAAATTAATTAATTATTAGGGCATTAATAACATACTACTCCATTCATAAGGTTTTGATATTTTGGATGGCAAGAAGCTCACAAATTTTTGAAATGCTCCACCATTATCAGCACAGAAATCTCAGGAATTTGTGCTTTGGTAATTTATTATTTTAAAAGCTAAGCCAATGTGTTTTGCCAAAGTAATAACATACAAATTTTACAAAATTAATGAAACATAAAATTCTCGGAATACTTTTATTTTAACCAACAATGTTAAGCTCAAAAAACAGAACATTTTCCAAAAAACAAACACAATGCTAACCATGATTATTATTTTAAGTGACAAAAAAATTAAAATTCAGTTTTCTACCAAAAAGCATTTTTTGCATAACAATATACCATTTTGAACTGAACTATGCTCACTCTTACTTAAATATATATTCAATATTTGACCAGCTTCATAACTACATAAGCCATAAAATCAGTTCATAACTGTGATATGTATAACTTATTCATTTATTACAAAGTTAATTATTTATCAGATTTTTCGAATTTATAGCATGAAAATGATTAAAGATGCATATTTTCAAGCACGAATCTGTACATCCGTATATTAACCTGCCCTTACATATGCAGACCATTACAAAAAAATAAAGATCAGAATGATAGGCTACTTAGGTCCTGCCGAAAATGGAAAGATAATAATGAGATACCCATAACTGATGATGAAGTGAATATTTTAAGGCATTAAAATTTACTAATAGGTTGGATTGATTTACTTCTGAGCGACTTTTTTGCACACAATGGGTTAAATGGCCAGGCCAAAAGGACCTGGAGGGCTCAGAGAAAGTTGGTGGGAGGGGACCCACTGGACAGCTATTAGGAGAGATGGAAGCCTCCCATCAAGGCCATTCAGCATGTTATGACACTTCAAGGCCATCGCTTTGTCTCATCCGATGGACGACAGCTTTTCCAAGCCCATCAGTGTCGCCTACTGATCGAATGTAAATCTCAACACTGGCAGAAATGGGATTTGAAACTAGGAACTGTAGATTACGAGCCTGGTGCACTACCAACAAAGCCACCGACACCCCAATTAACTTGAAAGTTTTCCATTTACTCAACACTGGAGAGTGAAGCTGTGCAATTTCAAAGCTTCTTTTTGTAAATTTAAAGCGTATATTTTCTGAATAACAGTATAAAGCTCCATCCATATGATTAAAAATTGTTAATTCTGTTAAGTGAGGGGCTCTTTATTAGGGTTGGGTTTTTACCTCTGAGCGACTTTTTTGCACACCATGGGCTAAATGGCCAGGTCACATGGACCCCGAAGGCTCAGAGAAGGTTGGGGGAGGGGACCCACTGGAACAGCTGTTGGGAGACAGATGGTAGCCTCCCATCAAGGCCATCCAGCATGTTCTTTAATGTGCACAGGGTATGGCTCTGCCGCACACGGAACCATGGCTTAACGACCCATTCGACGGACGGCAGCCTTTCCAAGCCCATCGGTATCCCCTATCGACAGTGGGCAGAGCAGAGAATTTTGCAGAGATAAATCTCAATGCTGACCTAGCTGGGACTCGAACCTGGGAACTGCAGATTACATGCCTGGCACGCTACTGACTGAGCCCCCCCCTGCCCCCTCTTTATTAGGTATTGCTGGTTTTAAATGGTTTTTGTTTCAGCTTTAGAAGTTTGCTTTTCTATAATACATTCAGCACAATTTGAATGTTTCAATTTCCTTACTTTAACTACTGGCAATTGTTACAATTGATCATGAAACAACTTCAATATCACAGTGCAGATCTCTTGCCAAAGATGAAAAATGCATATACAGAAATAACCATATCTTCAGCATAAATTTTTATCAATCTGCATTGTGTATCTATGGTGTCCTATGATAAAGGCATTTCTCAGAAATGATAGGCTTTCAGGAATAATTTTTCCTTTTTGTTGCATGATGAAACGATTATCACAAATAAGATTGTAAATTTGGACCTGTGGAATGGAATACGTTTAGAAAGACATATTACAATTACATTTTTTTATAAAAAAATTAATTTTGGCTGACCTTTTTTATTTGTAAAATGTTCAAAATCTTAACTAAGACATTTGTAACTTTTGACTAAGCAACACAGATATAGTCTTCACACTTTTCTGATGAATTGTACTTTCGATAAACTGTTATAAGTAAACAGTGCAATGCTGAAATGCTGAAAAAAAAAAGTTTGAAACTTTCTTCAATGCTATAAAGATGTTTCTAAAAACAATATGGTTCTTTAAATGCCAGAATGTTCCAAAGCTGAATGGTTCACTATAAGTGATACTAGTATATAGATATATTTCTATTGCTTTTGAAATTTTCATCCAAAAATATTAAATAAAATTAAATCTGAAAAATATTTCAAAATGTTTCAAGAGAAAAAGTTATGCTACATGATAATTTAAAAGCATTGCTAGAAGATATAGTGATGAGTTCAGACAAAAAAAGGGCTTTATTTATGGAAAGGAAATAAAAACAATGATCTTAATGATTCCAAAATACTGCTTAAATAACTGATTTCAAACTTTACACTATTACCTGTCTTTTAGGTTTCTTTTTGCTTTTACCATCAGGCAAAGTTCTGATAACTGCATATTACAAGCTGTACTGAAGAATTAATACTAATAAATTATTTGTTTTTATTGTGAATACTGCAGAAAAAGTTTTCAATTTGATACTACAAACTTTTACATTTTAACAATTTAACTCAAAAAATTACTTTTATACATTTTTCAGAAGTAACAAAATTTGTTTCCAGCAATTTAGTTTTTTATTCTAGATATCAAAATATTGTATATCATTTTAATGGTCATTTTTTGTACAATGAGGTTGAGTTGTTTGACCTAACTGTTTAACAATATCTTAAAAAAAAAAGGGGGGGGGGGAGAATGGCATTAACTAACATTGAAACAAAAGCAATGGATGAATATTTCATGCTTCCCTTCCTAATTTGCTAAATGGAATTACACTCTTCTACCAGATATTTTGCAACTTCAATTTCTTTAAACACACTTAAAACTTACTGTATTATTTCAGTTGCTGTATTTCCAAACATTCACGAGATAATTGTTTGTCAAGTCTCAAAATCAGTTTAATATCGTAATTACAGAAGGTTAGCTTTCAATTCAGAAGGTAAAACTTTCAGAATGTTTTTTTTTGTGAATATAAATAAGCATATGCTTTAAATAAGAAAACAATAAATACATAATCAGCAATCAAGAAAATAAAATGCAAATGCTATTACATAACAATTTCATTGAATTTTTATCAACTGACAACTAACTTGACAAACACATTAGTAAGAAATTTTTTGGAACAGTAAACATAAATGAACAAAGCTATGACTATGAAAACTAAATCATGTAAACAAGTTCTTGTAAAATGTAGGAATACAGAGTGTTGCAATATCTACTTCTTTAAAGATTAACTTAATGACTTTTCTATTGGTCAATGTTTATTGTAAGTTTATTTTAACTATTTAGCAACAAGTAAATGAACAGATAGAAGTAAGGCAGCAAAGGTAACGACTCTGATAATCATCAAACTACGTATCATTTATGGGTTCTGTAAATACAAAATAAAATCTGATTATAAATGATGATGATGGTGATAATAATCAACATTACTAAATGGCCATGACATCTGATGTGGGATGATGTTTTATAGTTTAATACATCTGAAAAAGTAGTCACTATTTTCTCTCTCAAAACATAGGCCTTCCCCCTCTTCTGGACATAGGAGGTCCTCGTGGTTGTGGTGGAGAAATTGCAATGTCCAAATAGTCCCCTATCTGAAATCGGCTCATTGAAAGAGTCTTGTTGTCATCTGCACCTTTCTGCCCTGAGCATGTTGTGCCAATCTCTCTTAACCTGTAACCTGGTCCACGTGGCTCTGGAAACACCAATGCAAAATCAAAATATGTTCCTTTTCTTCTTGCATCAGGATTTACCTCTTTTACCAAACTTGTTAATTCCTTCAGGGTGGCATCCATCCTTGAAAAAAAAACTTAGAATCAAAATTCAAAAATAAATGGACAGGGTGCAAAAGAACAACTTTTTACTTAATAAATATGTAGTTTGTTAGATATTATTTTTATTACACATTTTAACACCATTAGTGACATTTCAGGTTTATATTTAATGTTACTAAAATTTTCCCTAAATATTAATTACTAGCTTTTTTGTCTAATATCAAAAATATGTTACAAAAATAACCTGTAGCCAAGCTGCTTAAGAAATGACAAATGATGACTTACTGTAAAAAAAAAAAAGGAAAAATCAGTTTTCTCTTAAAAAGCTTTAAGACTCTAGGAAAATTGAATGCAATTGGCTTATGGGTAAACTGAATAACATTTTCTCTACAAACTATTTAAAAACACAAATCTCTGTGTGTGTATTTACTTGTGACTATTGGTATGCTCAAAATGTATCTTACCATCTGTTTTCTGACATTATTTGAAAGTGGAAAAGATATTGCCTTTCAAGCGACACAGATATTTCAATTGTAGGAATTGTTCATCTAGTAAGAAAGTTCATATTATTAAGCAGAGATCGTGTTTAACAGCCAACAGCTCAGTGGTTAGAGTACCTGATATGTTTATCAGGAGGTCATAGTTTGGCAATTAGACCTAATAGATGATTGGGAAAATGTAAATAGTAAACTTTTATTAGTACTTATTAAACATAAAAGAATTTCTTATTTATCCCTTAAAATGGAAAAGTTGCATTTTACCAACTCCCCTGTGAGACAAGGGGACAAACTGTTGTTGTCAGCGTAATATGATCCCTTGACATATTACCACTGATATTTCAAGTTTCTACCACAGCTAGTACACTTGACATATTTGTTTAATGTTTCACATTAAACACTCTGTAAAGATGGAAATTAAAACTATCTAAGAATTTCAATAATATTTCATTAGAACATAACTAAAATTAATTTTTCAACCCCGCCCCCCTCCAAATAAGGGGCAAGTCATGTTTTCATGATCTTCATATTCAAATTTCTGGCTAAACTACATTGTTTACAATATTTATTTTAAGTTTAAAAATTTCAACTTTTTCTACCATCATCCTCAAGCAACCATGGGCTATGGAGGTCCAACCAGACAGTGCAATTTAGTTCTCCAAGCATATCTGTCTTGATCTACATCTTCTGCATCTGGCCACACACCAATTCTAACAAGGTCGTGTTTGACGTTGTTTGCCTACTGCATCCTAAGTCTGAGGCCTTTAGGCACACTGTTCATAACCCTAGTCACTAATCTATAATTATCCATATGGGCAATATGGCCAAACCAACAGTCTCTTTGTACAATATGCTGCTTAAAGGAGATGCAGACTGCTTTGCCTATCCTCATCATTACTTGCAAAGTTGAACCACCTAATGCCCAAGATACTGCATAAACATCTCAAATCAAAAGCATCTAGTTTCCTGTTATTGTGTTTACAAAGTGTCCAAGTTTCACTACCATAACTAACCGTAGAAAGCACCAAACAATTACACAGTCTAATTTTAGTCTTTAGGTGTATACGCCGATTTCTCCACACTCTCCATAGATTCTTAAAAGTCCCAGCAGCAATCCCTATTTGTCTGTTAATCTCATGCCGCACATCACCAGTATCTGTTACATAGTTCCCAAGATAATTAAACTGTGACACCTGCTCAAGACTGCAACCATTCAGGTTGACTTGGTCACAGCCTTCCTGACCAATTTCCATCACATTAGTTTTATCTCTGTAATTAATATATAATCAATCACATTCTTATGCAGCCCATCAGGTGAAACTCATGTGTACTTATGTATGTCGCGGTATTTTTAATAAGTGTCAGTTATTCTGAAACCATTGAGTTTACTTACCTGTAAGAGATGTTGTCCATTGCCATTGCAGCTACCAATACCAAAAGAGCCTATCACTCTTCCCCAAAGGTCAGAGTTAGTACCAACTTTGGCATTGAAGTCACCTAGAACAAGGGTAATATCTCCTTTCTTGACATAATTAAAAATAACCTGCAGTTGTCCGTAAAATATATCCTTCTCATCCTCATCAGCCTCCTCAGTGGGGGCATAACAGCAGATAACATTCAAGTCTTTAATGCTTGTCTGAAATTTTGTTGTAAGAAACCTTTTATTAATGCACTCATATCCTAGAAGAGCATCACTAGCATATCTGCTGAGAAGCAGACCCACACCTAGGTGATGCTTATTATCTTCCCTCCCTGAAAAGAAAAATTAAGATTATTTTTAAGAATCTGATCTTTATCTGTCCATCTGGTCTCTTGCAAGCCGAGAATATCTAAATTATAACAGTGGAATTCTTGTGTGAGGACATCAAGAGAATAAGCTCTGTGCAGAGTCTTCACATTCCAACTATGTATGGAGAGAAAATGGTTAGTGGGATGTTTAAAGAAACTATGTTTATTGAGAGAGAGAATGCTGACAATACCAAACAGCCCCCTAATCGCAGGCATGGGGCAAAGACCCGTTCCCCCACCACTAAAAGCTGAAGTCATCTACACTGGAAGATTCCTCCAATGTAGAATTTGACAATGCCAATAGAAACAGAGTTCAGGTGCCTGTGATGACCTCTGCTCAGGATTATTCACCAGCTGATAAACATATCCCATGAATCTATTCACTTGGGGCTGTCAACCCACAAACAAACAGAAAACACAGTGGAAGATTCTCCCTCCACAGAAGCCCACCAGTGTAGCAAATTCAGGATCCACAATCAAGCTCAGAGCCTTAATCCAGTCCGGTAAGTTTACATGATCAGCACCAGGATCATGTGTGGTTGACCACTCCTCAGCAGGGTAGAAAAAAAAGAAAAGTATCAATCCATAGTGAATGCACAGTATTCTCTATTAAGATAGACATCAAACATTAATTAAATGATTCTGAAAAAAATTCATCGCCGACACGTCGGGAATCAAACCCGCATCTCTCCAGATTCATGCCAGAGCGCGCTACCATTGTACATGTTGAACAATGAAATTTTTCAGAATAAGACCTTATAAATCTTCTTCACTGAGACGTGGCTGAGACAGTGCCATCTATACTCAAGGAGATGCAACTTTTTCAGTCGTTGCTATTGATTATCAGATGTTAATGAGAAGGTCGTTAACGCTAAAGCGTTAATATGATTAAAAATCAATCCATAGTGAATGCACAGTATTCCCTGTTAAGATTTGTTTTTTAATCATATATATGCTTTAGCATTAGTGACCTCATTAACATCTGATAATCAATAGCAACGACTGAAAAAGTTGCATCTTTTTGAGTATAGATAGCGCTGTCTCAGTCATGTCTCAGTGAAGAAGACTTATAAGGTCTCATTCTGAAAAATTTCATTGTTCAATGCGTGGTACAATGGTAGTGCACTCTGGCATGAATCTGGAGAGATATGGGTTCGATTCCTGCCGTGTCGGCAATGAATTTGTTTTCAGAATCATTTAAAGAAAAGTAGCCATAGTTGTCCAGATCAGTAGGCCATACTTATCTGGCAGCTCTCCTCTTCCATTCCCTTCCACAAGAGTATCTCTTTTGAAAGGTACTAATGGCCTGTACCACGAAAAGGAACAGGTCACACCAGAAAATCCACTCAATTTTGGTGAGCAGATATCGCAAACCTTAAAGTTAACACTTGGTTAATATTATTTGATTGTTTAACCTAATGCACTTATTATGAATTAATATTATGTATCTGAATTTTGAATGTTTGCTTTTCAAGTGAAGTTCTTTCTCAGCAGTTTAAATTCAGACCTTGCAATATTGGCCATTAAAAATATTATTCCATTTAAGCAACAATTTCAGCCTTGCACTTTTTTTATGAATTATTTAAGTTATTATTAGAAGCAGTTGGTTCATTAATGGTGCTTTATACTGTGAAACAATTTACTATGTGGCTTAAAAGCAAAAATATATGTCAACATATTTTATTAACTGGCTTATCACTCTGATATGTATCAATGTAACAGCATAGAATATCAAGCAATAAATCATTTATGATTTATTGCACAATGGCAAATTTAACACTTGTCTGGTGCATTATGCAATCGAAATTTTGATTAACAGATGTTAAATGTTCAGTGCTGCAGATTCATTTCTCATCAACTGTAATAGGCATATGTCTGCAACTGAAAGGTAACCTTTAAATCACTTTGTTTCTAGTCCGAAATGCAACTTCTGAATGTAAATAAATAAAATATACCGAACACATTTTTACATGTGATGTTCATAGAGTTTAACCAAAGAACCAACGGGGGCAAGCATTCTACACTGTGCTAAAAATGTAGGCAATGTAGTTTGCTTCACAGAACTACATTCTATCATGAAACAGTATACAGTAAGCTGTTTTTAGAACCAAGCGCATCAGTTGTGATGAATCTGCTTTTGACATTAAGGTTTACAGCCAGGTCAAAGAAATGCGAAAATTGAGCTAGCAACATGTGGAAAAAAATGATATCTTCCTCATGCAGATGAAAAAATTTAAAGTTGAAATAGAACACCAGCTAGTTAAGAAAAACTGAGTATTCATTATCTAATATTGCTACTCCAACATATAATGTTTTGGTTGCAGATTATGTAGAACTGTTTCTAGAATTATCTTACATTTAACTACTTTTTTTAAAAAAGTATTCATTACACATCATGCTTACCATGTGTAGATTTGCAGTTCATTTGTAGGAACATTTCCTCTTGTGTAATCACTCAGCAAATTATGTCGGCCAGTGCACAGAAAAACTCTTAATAGCAATGGACATGTCTGAAAAAAAAAATCTAAATTTGCATAACTGTTATAGCCTTAATTAAACAAAATGTTTAAATTCAGAACTCAGTTACATTTGTTTACTTATAATTAATAGATCAAACATGGAGAGGTAAAAATAAATTTATCATATTAACACAAGATAAAATTAACAGTACCCAAGTTGAGCATGTACAATGGAATAAATGCAGTCTGCTGCATGTAGTCATGCATACCAATACTATAGCTGGTATAACTCTCTTAATAGTAGTGGACATGCCTGACAGTCCACTGATATTAAGAGACAGTTCATTATGCTTCTGATGGTGATATTGGCAGTTCAATAGTGAAGTTTGACTGCAAGCTCTTGTTGACTATAATGCCAGCAAGTAACATGATTGTATTCAGAATATCAGCTCTTAGTTCACAGCACATGTCCTTGGCTAGTGGTTGTTACGAGATTTCAATTATTGAAGAATGGATATGACATCTTTTTTTGGCACTTTTCTTCTGTTGCGAGTTGGTGATGTTATAGTTGTAACACATGCTAAATTCAGCCAGTCAGCAATAAGTTTATGTCTCTGAAGCTGAAGAATGGGATTGTGACATCAGTTGTTGTTACACATTCTCTGCTGCGAATTGCTAGCATTACTTTTAACATAGGTAGGTCAGCCACAGTTGAGAGCAACTCTGTGGTTGCTCTCTGAAACTGCACTCTATTACTAGTGTGGCAAGTTTAACTAAAAGATAATTTAGCAAACACATAACTTAAAACATAACATTTAAAAGTGCTGTATGATGCTTTTTATAGCATCTTGTGGCTATTTCCTCAAGCAAATAGTGAGTCTATAAAGTAAGTTGTTTTTAGAACCAAGCGCATCAGTTGTGATGAACCTTCTTTTGATATTAAGGTTTATAGCCAGGTCAAAGAAATGTGAAAATTGAGCTAGCAACATGCATAGCAATCTTTTTAAGAAGGGACACTTGCAGCTGTCAAGGAAGCAACTGCCAGAATGCTGTGAAACATACCACACACCACTTTTCAGTTTTATACTTTAAAAGATATTTTAACAATGAAAAATGCTACTTAATCAGACTTGCCATATAAGTGATCATATAAATCCAAAATTAGGTTGAAACAGATGAAGATTTAATTTATCTGTTAAAACATTGCTACATTCATGTATTAAAATGCCATAGTGATGATAGACTGTTGTTGACAGAGGACTTGCTTTTGACTGTGATTCACCTCTATGTGTTAAAAGTAGCATTAGCAATGCACAATAGAAAATGTGTAGCAATGATTGACATCACACATTCTTCACCTTGAATGACATACAGGAAACTTATTGCAGACTTTAGCTGAATTTACTATCAGTTCAGCATATGTGTCACAACTGAACTAAATTGCACAATCTGGTAGGACCTCCATAGCCCATGGCTGCTTGAGGATGATGATAACATCACCAATCAATAGTATGCAATACATGTAAATATAGAATTCAAGAATTATTTCTTAACATCACCACCAACTTGCAACAGAAACTAAGTACTAAAATATGTTTCAAGTTCATTCTTCAACAGCTGAAATATCTAACAACTTGGCTTACCTTACATGCCACTGAAAAACTTACTTTTGCCACTGAAAACCAAATGCTGAAATTCAAAGTCTAACCATATTATTATCAGCAATGATAGTAAACAGGACTTACACTAAAACTTCACCATTAAAAGCATGATGGACTGATATACATAACAGTACCGTAGTTGGTATAACTTAGTGTGTGGTAAACTGCATTTATAACATTATACACTATATTGCAAAAAGTGTCCAGACACTTTCATGATAAGTGAACAAATAGCCACATTCAAATCTACCTAACTTTGAAAACAAGCTTTTTACGGAAAAAAGTCACTAGATGTAAATTGAAGATCTCAGCCAGAGCTTTCTAAATCTCTATTTTCTATAATATTAATCTAATATTTAAAGAGTTATGGAAGGTGAAACATTTAAGTGAAACTTTTGCTAGTTTTGAAAATTCACTTCAAAAAGTTAAATCACAACTGTTGTAACAAGTTTTTCACAATATAAATGTGATATTTGAATTTTGTGTAAAGATTTTTGAAGTTTTCATCAATTTGGGGGGAAAATGTTTTGAAAGTGTGGTGTGATAATGTCTGTTGTTAAATATTAGATTAATATTATAGAAAATAGAGATTTAGAGAGCTCTGACTGAGATCTTCAATTTATGTCTAGAGATATTTTTCTGTAAAAAGCTTATTTTCAAAATTAGGTAGATTTGAATGTGGCTATTTATTCACTTAACATGAAAGTGTTCAGACACTTTTTGCAATAGTGTGCATATGCCCAAATTAGGTACTGCTAATTTAATATTACAGTGTTAATGTGATAAATTTATTTTGTTTACTTATATTTCAATGTTACAAATAATTATTTAATAATAACTACAGTAATCCAGGGCCAGATTTATAATATGGCACACTATGTGATAGCTAGGGGCCACATCTAAAGGGGCCTCACAAAACATCATTAACTTATTCATAAAGTTAATACTTTTCCTTTATTGCATTTAATTACTAAAACTAAATTTATAATTATTGATATATGATAAATAAAAATTGCTACTATAGTACTTTTCTTTTGCCACTGTTATAACCTCAATCAGCCTCAAGCATTTACCACTGTACTCCACTGTTTGCAGTGGCCAACTTATTAGGCATCTGAGGCACTTAAGGAGTGAAACTGAAACAAAATGTAGGGGGTCACTAAGAGCAGTTGTTCCTGAAAAATTTCACTGCAAGCAACTCATCAAGCCACGCTTCGCGTAATTAACACCGAGGGATAAGTACCTGTGTTAGTCAGATACTGGAAGCAAAAAGAAAAGGTTCTCAGTCACAGGATGTTTAACAATGGCAGTTGCCTAAAAGTCCTCAATGTAGTTTTCTTTAGGCATTGAGCGGCACTCTTTATTATTTAATAGTAAGGTGATTTTACTAATGGCCTCCTTTCAAATTACTAGAAATGGGTTTGATGATAATGGATAGCTGTAGCCATCCTTACTCAGCAGCTACTAGAGGGAGGACTTTAGAGATGACTTGGAGTGGAAATTACTCATGCCATTAACCTTAAAGATAGTTGAGATTTTCGGTGTTGACCTTCATACTTTCTTTTCCTAAACATGCTTTTCACACTTTTCATAAGTTGCTACGGTGCTCTAATCATTGGTGCACTGGTCCTATAGCATTGTTGGGTGGTCTTTGGAACTGTCTTTCGATGCATGGAATGTTCATCTGTTTAACACATGGTGTTGTTTTTCTAAGTGTGCTGCAGGATGACATGCTATGGAGCACGTTCGCAGTAGAGCTCTTACAGTTTTAACTGATGTAAGGTAGAGACTCGTCTGCTGCTTTACACATTTGGCATATATTCATGAGCATAATGCATTTCATCAGTCTGCCTTGCCGACATCTTCAGATGCTGTCAACTTTTTGGCAGATGGGGGTTGATATAATGTGGTCCCTCCAGCTGTGCTCCTATAATTTTTTTTTTTTTTTTAGAATATAATTTTTATTCATAGGAGTAAAGAATACAAATACATTTTGACCCGCAAAGCTAAATAGCTTATCTGCAGGAAAATGAATAAATTATATTAACATAAGTCATTCAGCCACAAAAATGGTGTACATCAAACAAATCCACAAAACACAACACATAAAAATCAGCTAACTAGAAAATACCAAATAATTTTTTTATTCCATTTTAAGTCTTCTAAAAGAATCTATATTTAGTAATTCTTTTGGAATAGCATTAAATATAAGTGGTACTTGATATTCGGAGGTATGTTTCCCGTAATTATTTCGAAAATTTGGCAATTTGTAATAACCCTGGTTTTGAAGTCTTGTATTTTTATTATGCTGAATTATTAGTTTGCAAGTTTCGTCAAAAAATTTTTTAATTATTACATTATATTTATATAAATTGCTGTAGGACAAAAGATTTAAAAATTTTAATCTATCGGTAGAAGTTTTATATATTTTTTGCAAATGAAACAGAATAATATTTTTAGCTATTATAGACTGCAGTTTTTCTATTTTATTTATGTTAGTTAAGTTAGTTGTTCCATGCACAATTATTCCATAATTTAAAATAGATTCGCATATTGCTTTATAAAATAGGACACGTTTCCATATTTAATACGTATTTCAATTTTTGAATTTTTATCGCCGATATTCTCAAGCTTTCACATATGTGGGATATATGGGCATTCCACCTAAAATATTCATCAAAAATGATTCCTAAGTAATTTATTTTATTTACTTGCTCAACAAGTGGGCAGCTGCATAATGATTCACAATTCGAAGCATCCTTTTTCTGCAATTTATTTTATGAGTTTTGATAAAGAGGTTTTGATGAATATGAAATCCTGGTGAATGAATAATCATCAGTTTTGTTTTTTTCTCATTTAAATAGATTTTATTATAATTTAACCATCTAATAATATTATTGTAATCTGTTTGAACCTCTGAAATGCTATCATTTAAATATTTCTGATTGTTTATTAAAACAATGTCGTCAGCATATAAATAAATAGCACTATTTAATTTTGTATTGAACAAATCATTTATGTACACTAGGAACAATAAAGGACCTAAAATTGAGTCTTGGGGAATTCCACATCGTGTAATTACTTTTCTGCTGTAGCAGTTTTTTATTTTAGTAATTGTATATCTGTCTGATAAATAATTTCTAAACCAATCTAACAATATACCGCGAATACCGTAATTTTCCAATTTATTTAGTAAAATGCTATGATCTATTGTATCGAAGGCTTTCTTTAAATCTAAGAACATAGTTACAATTTTTTCCCTATTATTCAATGATTTATTAATATTATTTGCAATTTTGGAAATTAGTTGAATTGTGTTTTTTCCTTTTTGAAAGCCAAACTGATTTTCATTAATTATGCTGTGTTTAAGTAAAAAGTTAAAAACAGTATTATAAATATATTTTTCCATTATTTTCGAAAAAATAGGCAGAATTGTTATTGGTCGATAGTTAGAAAAATCCTCCTTAATACCACCTTTAAAAATAGGTCTTAAAATACCTGTTTTGAGTTCAGTAGGTATGTTCCCAGTAAATATAATCTGATTTATAATTTTTGATATAATATTTAGTAGTGTCTCTTTATTAAATTTTATATGTTTAATGCAAACATTATCGTAACCAGGTGATTTATTGGTGTCTAATGAAGTAATTATTTCATCAGTTTGTTTTTCAGTGATTTCATGTATATAGATAGATTTCAAAACTCTTTGTATCATGGTTGGAACATAATTTATATCGTCTTGGTGATTTGTATTTCTTATCTGTAAAATTAGTGTATTATAAATGTAATTGTAATTATTTGCTATTTCTTCCACAGATAATTTCTTTTTGGTCATATTGTCAATTATTACATCGTCCGATGATTTTTTCTGTTTTCCTTCTAATATTTCATATATTAATTGCCAGGTAGCCTTCATATCATTTTTTTTCATTATAAGTTTATTTCTAATAAAGTAATTTCTTCTAATAAAGTTGTTTCTGATTTCTAATCTGAATATTAACCCTATTCCTTAATTTTTTATAGTTATTTTTATAAGCATCACTTTTATCATTGTTTTTAAATTTATTCCAAGCTTTATCTCTTTCTTCAATTAATTCTATCAAGTTCGGTGTTATCCAATTTTTGCTATGATTTCTTTTTACTTTTCCAACTCTCCTCATATGTATTCTATTTTTTCCTAAAATTCCATCATAAATGTCTTTAAATACTTTATATAGGTTTAATTCATCCTTTGAGTTGTCTCCATAATTTTCTAAATTCCAATTCGTTTCAGAAATAGCTTTGTTTATATTGTTATGGTCAAATGACCAATTCTTATTTTCCT
This sequence comes from Ryuthela nishihirai, assembly GCA_038380435.1. Taxonomy (NCBI): domain Eukaryota; kingdom Metazoa; phylum Arthropoda; class Arachnida; order Araneae; family Heptathelidae; genus Ryuthela; species Ryuthela nishihirai. Next base: position 46,518,149 of record JAWZYU010000024.1, on the reverse strand, counting down.
GGTCTGTTTCATTATAATTAGTATTATTTAAATTGTTATTGGTGTTGCTAATCAGTGTTAAAATCATATAGTGATCTGCTATTTTGCTTGTTTGAATTATTGAATTTGCTGACATATTTTTAATCAGTTTAATATTAATATGGTCTATACAGGTTTTGGTAATTTTATTTTTTACTATTTCTTCTCTTGTAGCTTCCCTTATTAATCTTTCAAAATTCATTTCAGCCAATAGTGTGATATATTTTTCTGTGCCATGTTTTTTAGTATTCATTGTATCGATATTAAAATCACCTATTAAAATCTGATTTTGGTCTTTTTCTGCATTTTCCATCCAGTTTCGGAAATTCAACAGAAAAGAGTTCACATCTGTACTAGGCGATCTGTATAGTGCTAAAACATGATATATATTTTTTTTTTACTTTTATATATATAGTTTCCGCTGGAAGTGTTTGTTGTGAAATAATTTTAATATCTAGATTTTCTTTATAGTATACTGAAATCCCCCTAATATTTTTATTTATATTATCAGTTGTGATTTTATTAAATTTATCAATGTTATATAAGTAATTTTCATATTTATTTACATTTGTTTCAGCTAAAACAAGCAAATCAATGTGTTTCATGTAATTGTTAATACTTAATTTTAATGAATCCCAATGTTTTCTTTGACTTCTTATATTAACATGAGCAATTCCTAATTTATTTTTGTGAATAAATTTACTATAATTATTTTCGAACCAAGCCTCCACTTCTAAACCTGTAGTTACATAAGCAACATCATAGTTGCTATCAAAACTTCAAAATTCAAATCAGACATAGCTAACAAGAATATTCATAAAAAAAAAAAAGCAAAAGAAAAGAGCAAAAAAAAAAGAGAGAAAAAAAAAAGCAAGGTTTATCGGACATATCTAAAAGTTCAAAAATCATCAAAATTGGTGAACATATCCACATTGATCATTCTTTCACCAGTTGATTTCCTCATTAGAACTTTTCCATTTTTGAACCAAACATACTTATATTTTTTTTCTTTTGCACACATCCTAGCTCTCCAGAAAAGTTCTCTGTTAATCATAGTCATGTTTTCATTAATATATATTGGTGTTCCTTTATCATCAAGGTCTGCAATAGTGGTGGTAATTTTTTTTTTCCTGTTTTGTATCCAAATGTCTCTATCTTTCCGTGTAACGAATTGGACAATTATCTTTGGGATTTTGCTTTTATTTCTTTCTGGAAGTCTGTGAACTTTTTCAATCATATTGTCTGTGCAGTTGACTATGTTTAATGACTGGGAAATTTTATACAACTTTATTTTAAGCTCTGTTTCATCCTCCCCTTCAATTATGGGAACACCATGAATTTCTATATTTTTATTGCGTCCATATTGTTCCACGTCATTAAGATTTTGTTTCAGCTCCTTAATCTCTTCTCTCATTTCTGTGTTTAAATTTTCGGCTTCATAGATTTTTGTAGTTAAATCCTTTTGATTTTTTTCGTAATTTATTACTTGTTCCATTAGTTCGTCATACCTGCTAGAAAAAAATTCTACACTTCGTTTTAATTCTCTCACTTCTGTCTTTAAATCACGGATCTCTACTATCAGTAGATTGATGTCACGTGTTGAACTGTCTCTGCTTCCCATGTCTAAGGTCGCTTTTGGGTTTATTTTGTTCGACTTGCATTCGAAACATAACCACGCATTCTTCTTTTCTAGGGACAGCTTTTTGTAATTTTTTTCTGTTGTGCCCGAACAGACAAAATGCAGTTTGCCTTTGCATCCACTGCGAACTATGCATTCCGAGTTGGGCGGTACTGCTTCGTCACATCTGTTGCAAATTGAGGGCATTGTTGTGAGCGGAAGCGATATGCCTCTGGCAAAAACAACGAGAGCCACCCGTGACAACAGGGAGAGTTCAGCAATTAGTCCCAAGGTTCGGTCTTTTGATCTTTTATAGCACACAGCACAGAAGGCACTGTACACGGAGACTGACGTCGGGGAGGGGCAATAAAAGTTAACAGTACTTACAGGTCCGAAGAGTCCCAGATGGTCAACCGATGGTGGTCGGGGTGGTGAAGGATATCCAAACACGACGGGCTAGCGGGAGCTCCAAGAATGTACGTCCGATTAAACCAGAAATTGTGTAATAGCAAGCTCCAGGTGGGTGGGAGGGGAGTCAGATCAGTGTTGCATAGTTCTTCTTTTTTAAGGTTTATAATTAAATTTTCCATGTAGTTTAGTTGAAATTTTGCAGTGGAGATGCTATTATTTTATAATTAAGTTTAATTGCTGTTGTTTCGAATTATTGTTTGCATTAGCACTGTATGGCCAATTTTTTTCTTAATGTCGGTTTCGTGTTCGGTGATGCGATTGTCGATTTGTCTATATGTTTTCCTTACTTAGTTATTTTTGTTTTGGAGTAATTGGTGTGAGTTGTCAATTTTTATGTTATATATTCCTCCCATGGGTTTAGTTTTGTCTCTGTCGTTCAGTACAACTTTCTTTGTTGTATTTGTTATAGAGTTAGGAGCTTTCGTATTGTATTTCTTTAAGATATTATTTAGTGAATGTGAGAAGCCTGGTATGTATGGAAAAGCTATAGTATTATTGGGTTTAACTGATTCTTGTTGTGCTTGTGTTGGTTGAGTGCTGTGTTTAAGTTTGTATTTAACTTGCTTATGGATTTTCATTATGAAAGTTTTCTCATAGCCGGCTTCTTGACCTATTTCGTAAATAAAGTTAATTTCATTTATTAATAAAGGTTTAGCTGGTGCATAGCAATGTGCTCTATAAAAGTATGTATTGAAAGTTGCTGCTTTATACAAAGTGGGTTGGTTAGATTTAGTACAAAGGTGGGCTTTCTGTACACCGTTGCATTGCATTTTAGATTATTATGATTATGTCTAGATATGGTAATTGCTGGTTAGCCTCATTGATGCATGTATACTTTTATAGAAAAAAATAATTTACAACTTACAGTAATAAACTAATATTTAATTCCATGGTTAACTACTGTACAACTAAAATTTAAGCCCAGATGAGTGCTTCACAATGCCTTAGAGTCACAAATTCTTTGAACTGGTCTGTTCTTACATTAAGTTTCTAATGCTATCTTCTAACAGCCAACCTTTTCCTCATAAAGGTGATGTAGAACAAAGAAACCATATTTACCGGTTCAGATCTTATCACAGTAGAACACCAGCTGGCACAGGTACAGATTGGCGCAGCTTCTTTCTGTTGACGATGTAAGTCCAACAGTTGCTCAAGATGCCAGGAGACGTCAGATTTATGCTGTTGTTGCACTTTTTCGGTTCTTAGTTGTTAATAGTGATTGCTTTAAGACATTCCTACTCACTGACAATTTCTGTATACCAATCCTTTAACATTAAAGCATAGTGGTTGCCTTAAGTGAAGTTCACACTTTATATGTTACGATGACATTATGACTCAGCAATTGTTAGCACTTCCTCCTGACTTAAATGATTTAAACATTCTCAACCTTTAAAAGAACTCTGAAAACATGGTCCCTACCACCTTGCTACACGTTTCACCAGTACTCTCTCCCTGGCATCATCAGGCAATTACTCAGCGGTCGTGTGCTATCTTATACCCGTCTCTCACTGACGTCAGTGAGAGACGGGTATAAGATAGCACATGACCGCTGAGTAATTCAGACCAGTTCAAAGAATTTGACTCTACGGGATTGTGAAGCACTCCTCTGGGCTTAAATTTTAGTTGTACAGTAATTAATCATGGAATTAAATATTACTTTTAAAGAGCATGTCAATATGAATCTGCTTAAAGCTTTATTAAGAAATGAAATTAACTATATTTATGAAACAGGTCAAGAAGCTGGCTATGAGAAAACCTTCATAATGAAAACCCATAAGCAAATTAAATACAAACTTAAACACAGCACTCAACCAACACAAACACAAGAATCAGTTAAACCCAATTATACTATAGTTTTTCCATACATACCAGGCTTCTCACATCCACTAAATAACATCTTAAAGAAATACAATATGAAAGCTCGAAAGTTGCACTGAACAACGAACAAAACTAAACCCACGGGAGAAATGCATAACATAAAAATTGACGACCCACACCAATTACTCCAAAACAAAAATAACTACATAGGGAAGACAATAGACAATTGTATCATCAAACACGAAACCAACATTAAGAAAAATATAGGTCATACAGCACTAGCACAAACAATGATTCAAAACAACTAACTTAATTATAAAATAATAGCATCTCCATCCACAAAATTTCACCTAAACTACATGGAAAATTTAATTATAAACCTTAAAAAAGAAGAACTATGCAACACTGATCTGACTCCCCTCCCACCCACCTGGAGTTTGCTATTACACAATTTCTGGTTTAAATTATAGGAGCACAGCTGGAGGGACCACATTATATCAACCCCCATCTGCCAAGAAGTTGACAGCATCTGAAGATGTCGGCAAGGCAGACTGATGAAATGCATTATGCTCATGAATATATGCCAAATGTGTAAAGCAGCAGACGAGTCTCTACCTTACATCAGTTAAAACTGGAAAAGCTTACTGCGAACGTGATCCATAGCATGTCATCCTGCAGCACACTTAGAAAAAAAAATGCCGCCATGTGCTAAACAGATGAACATTCCGTGTATCAGCGGACAGTGCCAATGACCACCCAACAATGCTATAGGACCAGCGCACCGATGACTAGAGCACCACAGCAACGATGGTGAGTGTACCAGTCAAAGATATGCCTCCCATAGCGGTAAATATACTTCAGCTTTTAACTGCACAAAACCTAAAACGAACTATAACATCCAATCGTTTTAGCCTCTCTAGCTGCAACATAGGAGACATAAACCTCCTAACAGTGATAATTGTGAAATAAATTATTCCTAAATATGTTCTATGACTGACTCCTATTTTTAAACCTGCACTTATATTACAACTGGCCCAATACATATAAACCAACTCTATGATATAAAAGAATGCCACACTGGAAATATATGTGCATTGTCTTTTAGAAACTTTTTAAATGCATTTTTCAACAGAGAATGCAATCTCCAGCATCTGTACAAATCAACTCCTCCACCTTATTATCATCAATGTTCCTGATACATGGATATAAAAATATTTTAACATTTTGTTGTAGCTATTAGGAAAAATCTTGCTTGGCTCTTCTGACCAGATCATTCACATTGATGTTAAAATTGTATTGCATAGCATTTTTTTTTACCTTTTTTCAATTACATCCTGTTTCTATTGTTGCAGATGAATATTCAAAAGTACGTTTTGATAAATTATTAAGTTGTTGGGTTGTTGGATTGCTTTATCATTAAGGAATACTTTTACATACAACTGCTTAAATGGCCAGGTCACATGAATCCCAAGGGATTATAGAAGGTTGGGGAAGAGGAAGATGGAAAAAGGTGTTATCATAGAATTACATTCTCTAATAACTAATTATTGGAGAGAACTGCAATCTTAAAAAATAAGAATTAGTGATTGAACAGAAAAACGAGAGTGGAATTTCTTCTCTCAGTTCCATATCCTATTCAGGGCCTCAATAGCATCTGTTTCTTCTGTCTCATTGTGCACTTGACACATCCAGATTGCTTCGAGCTGTGGTCCCCAGATCAGTCACAGCTATGAAAAATCAGGGTCAGAAGCTGTCATTACCTCTGAGCGACACTTTTTTGTGCACCATGGGCTATGGTCACGTCACGACCCCGAAGGCTCAGGGAAAGTTCGGGGAGGGGACCCACTGGAACAGCTGTTGGGAGACAGATGGTAGCCTCCCATCAAGGTCATCCAGCGTGTTCTTTAACGTGCACAGAGTGTGGCTCTCCCGCACACAAGGCCACAGCTTAAGGTCCCATCTGATGGACAGCGACCTTTCCAAGCCCATCGGTGTCCCCTACTGATTGCGAGTAGGACAGGGAATTTTGCAGAGATAAATCTCAACACTGACCAAGCTGAGACTCGGAACTGCAGATTATGAGTCTGGCGCATTACCGACTGAGCCACCCCCACCCCAATGGACCATATGGACTCATGATGCAACTCTTGACACCTTCCTGAAATGCACGTTTTAGAGATTGGCTAGGGGGATATTATCCAAAATCGAGCTCGCAAAACAGAGATGCTGCCCTGAGGTAAAAAAACAAGCTCTAAAGGCCCACCCCAGCTCATATTAAAACTGTCCCTAAGACATATAGGATAAGTGTTGAGGCTGACTACTTCATTCAGCAAAGTTAGAGGAACTCAGTATACCCTTCTAATTATCTATTTATGGAATAAGAGACATTTTTGTAAGCAACTCTTATCTTCAATGTGTTTACTTACTTGTGCACAGATCCACACCTACAAAACAAGTAACTCAATCCCATTGACAACAGATGTGCTGAGATCAGCCTGGTTGCATTAATGTCCTATCTGAACATAGTTACCCTAATCTGTGTTATTGTCCAGGTTTTACCATTCAAAAAAAGAATGACTGAAATGTCCTGCAAACTGAACTTTGAAAATATGACCACTTTACATTAAACACAAACAAAATCCTTACTTCTGGTCTTTCAATTTTTTTATTGACTACTTTGATTCTAATATTATCTATGTAAAAAACACTTCCTGATGATTTTCTGATATTTGCAAATCCTGGATACATCCCCATATAATCCCATCATATGAAACAGTGACACCTACATGTTGCATTAGCATGTGTAGTCTCTGTACTATTTTATATAAAAAAATAAATACCCCCTCAGACAGCTGCTTGCCACAGATGTCTGACAGGAGCCTGTCAGTTTATATGCCATAGTAGAAGGTCTGAGGATGGCAGGACTTCAGCAGAAAAACAACACAAACATCCATGCCTTATCCGGGGCTCGAACCCAGGTCCCTTAGATCAGTAGCCAAGCGCGCTAACCACTCGGACACAGAACGGCTACTATTTTATATACATCAAAATTTTTGTCTGTACCAATTTACATTCCCTATGGTATGCTGCTTGAATGCCATGAACTGCTGACTATAACAGATTTTATCGCAAAATTGTGACTGACCAAAACTGATAACCAGTCAGAACTATTGTGTTCTAACAATATCACTTCCAGCATTTGTATTTTATATTCATCTTGTACCAAATCTAAAAAATTAGTCTGAAATGTAATATTAATAAATAGTTTGGCTGCTACAGTTGTTACTAATAATTGCAATGTGATCTGCACAATAGTAGCACACAGTTCTCCATATTTATGATTAAAAAAATAATAATAAATACCCCCTCAAACAGCTGCTTGTCACAGAGGTCCAACAGGAGCTTTTCAATTTATACGCCACAGTAAAATATCTGAGAGGGTGGCGGGGCCTCAGCAGAAAAACATCACAAACGTCCATGCCTTACCCGGGCTCGAACCCAAGTCACTTAGATCAGTAACCAAACGCGCTAACCACTCGGCAGCATTACAAAACTACTTACTGTAAATTATGTACAACAATGTGTTACATAATAATATATATGTACAATTTATTTTAATGAAGCAGTAAAAGAAAGTGCATTTTACGTATTATGTTAAAAATACTTTATTAGAAACTAGGCATAACAGAAATCAGACACAAATTGTTACTTTAAATGAATCAGTTAGAACGTACTTTTTCCCTGTCAATTGGTTTCTCAATTTCTGTCTTTTCTTCAACAACAGATTCAACTAATGCAGAAGGATTAGTCATTTTCACTGATTTTCACAAATGTTTTCTAGAAACTACAATACCAAGAAGATAAAACCAAACGACTAAAGCCGCTAACAAAATGCGATTACGATGAATCGATATATGAGGTAATATTACGAGAGAGCATAATGGAAAATTCCGATTATGGTTGGAGCCTTATGTGCCAGTTCATTCATTCCCAAAGACTCCCTGTAAGATGACAAAAAGAGACTTTGGAAACGGGGATCTGTGAGGGAAACATGAGTGCATTTGAATGATTCAAATAAAATTAAGGTTTCACAGGAAATACTTTATCAATTAGTGGAATAACGTAAATGTTCTAAAATCGGAAAGATTAAATCACAAATGCGAGCTTAAAAATTAAAGCCAGTAAGTGTTTCTTTAATTATTCAGAGTGTATCTTTCGAAATCAGAACAAAATCATATAGTTTACAACTGTCGTCGTATTCATATATGAAAACAAATGATTGATATTAAAATGCTATTTTATAATTATTTTCATGGATTTTTTCTTTGAAATATGTTTATAATTAAAACAAATGATAAATTATCATTTCATGACTCCATTACACATAAGTTCAACACTGCTAGTTCTCATTTACATCGCCTAATTTACTAAGAAAGAACTCAAAATTTTTGTTGTGTGTATGTTGGAGAGAGGTAGGGGGTAGCAAATTGACTGAACAAGAACACTGCTCAAGTATTTCTTTTAAATATTCTCGGGAAATGTGAACCGGATAATTACAGCTGGAAATATTCTCTTACTTGTAATAAGATGTCTTTAAAAGAGCTTGAAAAATGCATGAAACATTGGATGTTTAAATATTTTCACCCTCCTTTCCGATTATTACAATTTTCTAAAAGACATTCTTTCCCCCTCCCAGGATCTAAACGTGTCTTAATGCATGTCTTAACACACACATGGATCAAGAAATTGGAAAGAGAAGCAGGAAGGCACCAAGGATTTAATTTCGGGGAGGTAGACTTGAGAAAGTTTTCAGAAATACTCTATCGGACAGAAAAGATTAATGATATTCTATATGGAATAAAGTTGCATAGTTATTGATCTGATTTTTTAAAATCTATTTAAAGTGTGCGACATATGAGATAAAATTGTAAAAAACATTTGGTTTGGATTTCGAAGGAGGTAAACAAGTTGAAACGTTCGTATAAAATGTCGAGATTTCGGGAGGCCTCCCCCTGGTTCGTCCCTAAAGGGGTTAAATGATTGTACGAGAACAGAATATTTTCGTGCAACCATTTAGAACTTGTTCTTTACAAAGAAAATTATATATTTTCTTCTACGCTGCTTCAGTGGGCTTTTCAATTATTCTGAAATAGGTTTACTATTTTATGGGTTGGCTATTTTTTTTCACCTCCATTTGTTATTAAAAATTTTCAAAAAAAAACAGATCTCTCTACTTCCTTACCTTATCCTATTCGGCCTCACAAAAGCTATTTTTTTTTTATAAAGCTTTTTGTTTCCGTTAAGAGTTAAGCAATTTGCAAATATGTATCATTTTTGCAAGTATCTGCAATTAAATATCATAGATTTGCATGATTACATTGATTAAAAATAACAATGTTGTTAATGCTGACATAAGAATTTGCGTAATTAAAAGATAAAGTTTTAGTTAACCTCTGTTAATAACGCTTAGCGCGCTTCGCTACTGATCTAAGGGACCTGGGTTCGAGCCCGGATAAGGCATGGACGTTTATGTTGGTTTTCTGCTGAGGTTCTGCCATCCTCACAGACCTTCTACTATGGCATATAAACTGACAGGCTCCTGTCAGACCTCTGTGGTAATCAGCTGCTTGAGCGGGTATTTATTTATTGTTGAGTGATATTTTGAGAAAAATATGTTTCCCATTTTTAAACCAATTAGTTCTCAAAAACTACTGAAAGCGTCACTAAACAGAACGGAGGAAAAACATATCAAATATATATACACATAGGAGGGAAATGTTAATAAATTCCCTCGTCAAGCAACAATTTTCCAGATATCTGACAGGACGCTATCAGTTTATATACCATAGAGATGATCTGTGAGAAAGGCTAAATTTTATTGCAAAAACAGCACAAACATCCATCCTTACCGGGGTCTAAAGCCCAGGTCCCTTTGATCAATATGCAAGCACGCTAACAACTCAGCCAGAGGATGTTTTAATAACCACTAATAAGACAAACATTTTACACAGGAACGGCGTTGCATATCAATGTATCACTTAACCATGACTCCCCATCACCATTCCTTTTTTTCTCAAGGTCGTGGCTTGATTCGAAAAAAAAAGAAAGTTCAGAAAGTTTAAAAGTAATTTAAGTTTAGTATTGTATTTAACTTTTGTAGAATATAAGATCAAGTTAATATTAGTTCTTGATGAAATTAGCCTCTAATGAGGGTCTCCCTACAGCAGTCAGAAGAATGGAGTACTTCTTTTCCACTAGGAGCTGTAAATAAAAATTTAAATATATCCTGAAAAAAAAGGGAAGAACATTAGATCTTGCAAAAGAGGCTAATATTTTCGATTGACTCAATAAGTAGACGCATACGCGTATACTGCACCTCCCTGTAACGGTGAATACTTAAGAGGGAGTGATGGAGTAATCGGAGAATCCAATAGCATTAAGATTCCCAAATAGAACCAGTCGATCAGCATTATTGCGGGAACAGTTTAGCAGAATATGACAAACAGTCTCAAGCTTGTTGCAGGTGACACAGTTGGGGCTGTTAACTCTTAACAAGGGTGTGAAGAGTGGAACTGTCGCACATGACTCCAACTCGGATATAATGGAGAAGGGTCCTCAGCTCTCTCGTGAGGTTTCTGAAGTTTGCAGGGACCATAAAAAGGTCTACAGGAACCTAAAGGAGCAAAGACCAGAGTCCTTCTTCTACTAGGTCAGGGAGTCAAAGCAAGGGGTACTGCTTCACGAGTTGCGAAACAAAAATCTTGCAGTTTCTAAGTGGAAATTAGATACATGGATGGAGTTCAGCACTGGGGGAAAAGGTGATGTGTGGAAGTCTGAAACCTCTGGTGAAGTAAGTTTCGAGGATGAAGAATGCAGAGGCGGCAGAAAACTTCTCTGGGAAGTGACAAATGAGGCTGAAATAGCATGTCTGATGGACAAGGAATCCGAGGTGCTATTTCATTCTGAAGATGGGATTGAAGGTTGATATAAGTTCTCTCTTCCTCCATGGTGGTAAGTCAAGGAAGAGAATATTTCCAGCTGTAGAGTTATAAGGAAGGATTCTTTCAAAGAAGTCAATGGTAGACATGGCGATGGCAAGGTCTGTCATATCTTCCAACTTTCAGAGTAACTCATGATTAAAGTGGAGAGTGTGGAGCCTGGCGAGATTACGCATTAAATCTCTCTTTTGAAGAAGAGGGAAAGGCATGTCATCAGCCTATGAGATGACAGATGTATTTGAAGTGTTGGGGCAGAGTGCACATGCAATAATGGTGTGGACAGTGGCGAGCTTGCTTCGTAGGGTTGTAGAAGCGTTAAACAATAGAAGGAACTTCATTGATATAGGAGAGGATGAAGTGTTTGTACAAGACCAAGAGGGTCTTACAAGAGCTTCCCCAGTTGGTGCCTTCAAAACAGGATATTTCGCCTGACTGGGAACTGTCTTGAGATGCTAAATATCAGGCTCAAGGTCAGCTTGTTGTCAAAGACAATAGTGTTGAGATGGACACTGTGCATCTCAACAAAGCAATAAGTACATTCGCAAGGAACTGAGATCAGTGGATCAGTGGGGTCGATAGCTACGAATCCTTCACGATGTATATATATCTAGACCCTTGGGAAGCAGATATCTATGATATATGGTCGCTGCGACAGGTGCAGTTTCCAGGTAAGGGCCTGGGCAATACTGGGAGAATAGAGAGCGAGATCAGTCGAGCTATTGTTAGTTGGTTGGTTGTTTTACCTCTGAGTGGCACTTTTTTGCACATCATGGGCTAAATGGCAAGGCCACATGGACCCTGAAGGCTGAGAAGATTGGGGGAGGGGACCCACTGGAACAGTTGTTGGGAGACAGAAGGTAGCTTCCCATCAAGGACATCCAGCGTGTTCTTGAATGTGCACAGGGTATGGCTATCCGGCACATGGAGCCACGGCTTAACGTCTTATCTGAAGGACGGTGGCCTTTTCAAGCCCATCAGTGTCTCTTACTGACGTGGGCAGGCGGGGAGTTTTGCGGAGATAAATCTCAATGCTGACTCAGCTGGGACTCAGTAGAGCTGTATCAAGAGATCTGTAGATGATAGAGTAGCAATCATTATAAAACATCTATTAACGATGGCCACAATATAATCAATTTGAAGAAATTCTGTTTCCTATATATTATTCGTATTTAAGAGAAATAAATCGCCAAGTACGAATTTATTTTGATTTCAATTAGTATATGACTGAAGTTAAAGTGATATCAATCTCATTTTAATCATTCTTCACATCTCATTTCGTACCATCCTATACAACCACAATCTCCGCAAAATATCCATATCTAATGGTAGTCTTACGGATATTATGTGGGATACACCATTATTCCACAATAAGTTTGCAATAGCATTGTGAGCGTTCTTGCCTCTCTACGCAGCGTACCAGCCCACTGCGATTGTGTATGGAGTTCAGTGCTACGTAAATGGTAGAGCTCTCTAGAATTATCACCCCGACGTTTGTGTCGTTTTTTCTGCTGAGGTCCTGCCATCCTCTCAGACCTTCTACTATGGCATATAAACTGACAGGCTCCTGTCAGACCTCTGTGGCAGCTGCTTGAGGGGGTATTTATTATTTTTTTCTACACAGTTAACTGAATGTTTATACCACAGATCCGTGAGTTATAAAACATATACAAGGGTGGGGGGGAGACTAAGACTTCATAACTGCAATTTCTCTACAGGAAGACGTGTTCATTTGCCGATGATTCGGGCAGCTTGAGAGCAGAAACATTTCAAGAAATTAAATATCCCAGTGCTGAGAACTAAAAATTGGTTCCTGGGCTATTTTGAGTCATACATCTAAGAAATGTTATGAAACTTGGAATGTGCTACGTCCTTTGGGATCAAATATAGCTCTACCAGTGTTTTAGGGCTAATTATTGGTGGTATTGGGGGTATTTTGAGTCGTAGATCTCCGAAATTATGCAAAATTTTGTAAGAGATGGGTCTTTTAAGGTCAAATTTTGATATACTAGAGCTGGTGAGCTAAAAATTAGTCAATAGAGCTATTTCTGGCAGTAGAATTCAGAAATAAGAGGAATTGTCAACTCAAGTGTTGTGTTCAAGGTCAAATAGCAGTCGGAGTAACTGGCTAGAAATCAAGAGCTGAAGGCAATTGATTTATAGTATATATATAATGAATATCATTATAGAATTTGTATGAACTGGAGAAGAAACAAATGGAGGATGCGAATGGTATGAGTAGGTGATTAATGCATTTACTCCCTTCATCTCTTTTGTAAAAAAATAAGCTTAATCAATTTATTTTAACTTTTAGTAATTTCGTTAAAAGTGGCTATTTATTAACTTATTCAAAATTTTTTTTGTCACACATGATAGAAGTTCGGCCACCGAATCATATCACTTCAGCCACTGAATTCATATTCACTTCAAAGCCATCGAATTCAGAGCATTTTCTTCAAAGCCACCGAATTCATATTCACTTCAAAGGGCTCCGATATACCTACTCAAGAATTGTCGATGCACTTTCCTTTAAAGCGAAATGAATTCAATGATTGGTCGCACCATTAGTATGCTAAAAAAAATTTGACATTTCAAAGTGCACATAATAATGTTTCAATTATATTATTCAACATTTTAAGGTGTATATAATATTGATATTAAAATCCCCTATCAGTTTTTGATGCATGGGTGTGTGTATAATTCTTTAATAATCATCCCATTGATTAATGTGAAGTTACACATATCTTTAAAGTCTATTTTTCTTCTTATTTCCTTACTTAAAACTGCTGGGTTGCAAATGCACTGTTCAAAAAGAGATAATGCATAATAACCCTTGGTTAATAGAGATAAATTTACAAACTTTTGCGACATACAAAACCACAATTCATCAGGTAAAAAAAGCTGTTAAAGCAAACTCCGTTAATTCTGCCCAACTTTCATTCATGTTACACCACTCGTGATAATAGATAAGTATTTTCTAGGTGTAAAATAAAATAAAAATAAATACCTCCTCAAGCAGCTGCTTGCCACAGAGGTCTGAAAGGAGCCTGTCAGTTTAATACGCACACACAGAAAAAAAATTGAATTTTTAAATATTAGAGACCAGATAATAAACAAAATTAGTATACATGACAGATAACAAATTTAATTAACTTTTGATTATCCTGGTTAATGAAGAATCAAAGATTCTCACTCGCAATTAAAGCAAAATTATTTTGTGAGAAAAGACTAGCTGAATTTTGAACATGTATTTTGAAAAGTTAAGTATACATAATGCAGGCGTGGACTGGTAAGGGGTACCACTGAGTGCTGTAACATCCAGAGGATTTTTAAAACAATAATTATTATTTACAAAAATTCCACAGAATTTGGGAAAACCTATTTTAAGTTTTACGTATAAACTCTGAAAAGAATAAGTACTGAAAAGATCTGCATCCCTAAAAAAAAGAGCCAATCTTCCCCTGACAGAATATGCTTCATTTTTACTCAAATCATCTTCACGAAATCATCAGCTTGCCATCTCATGTCTCACTTTTTTAAAACTTTATGAATTTTATTATTTGAAAGTTAATTTATGTATTAATTTTTTTGAAAATTTTGAACAAATCATCATCATCCTCAAGCAGCCATGGGTTATGGAGGTTACCATGATTACTTGAAAATTTAGAGACTAGTTTGCTTTAGGTTGGGTTGTTTTACCTCTGAGCAACATTTTTTTGCACAAAATGGGCTAAATGGCCAGGTTACAAGAACTCCAATGACTCGGGGAAGGTTTGGGGATACCACTGAACAGCTGTTAGGAGACGGTAGCTTCCCATCAAAGCCATCCAGTGTGCTCCTCAACATGCACAATGTATGGCTCTCCTGCACAGAGGGTAGTTGCTTAATGTCCCATCGAATGGGTGGCAGCTTTTCCAAGCTCATTACTGTGCCCTACTGGCCAAAGGTAGAGAGTTTTGCAGAGATAAATCTCAATGCTGGCTCAGGTGGGACTTGAACCTTGGAATTGTAGATTACGAGCCAATACTAAGTTAGCCTTAGTTTCTTACAAGTGTCTTGTTTATAAATTACTTTGGATTGCATCTATAGCACAAAGCTGCTGTATTTAAGTATGCTTTGTTCATTGTTGTATTTTGTGTAGAAACTCTCAAGGAACTATTCTTAAATCAAAAATATTGCTCAGCATATGAAATTCTATGCACCATTATTTTAAAATATTCTGTTTTACCTGTTGTTAATGCAGGGTATTTTATTAGTTATATTATGAATAAGTAGAAGTGTATAATTTTTAAACAGGGTTTAGCATGCATTAATATCTTTGTAGGATAATTTTTAATTACTTAATATTTTTTTTTATCTGCAAGAGATTTTATATCTGATAGAATTGTGAGCAGTATAGACTAATACAGGTGCCCCACTACTTACGAACAGGTTAAGTTCCCGAGGTTTTGTCTTAAGTCAAAATGTTCATATGTCGAAAACTAACCTAAAAAGTACATTTGTACACAGAATAACCACTTATTGTTAGAGTTTGATCCTTCAATGTACTTACTAGAATGCATTACACTCGTTTACCCGCTCACTACTGCTTAGTAGCAGGTGTTTCAAATGCGGTAAAAATCTGCTGTAGTATATGGTAACAAAGTCGATTTTATAAATAAAACAACTTAAACTGTTAATGTATATGTTTGTACATAAATGATATAATACGTATTGTAAATAACATAAAATGAAAATTAGACCACTTGACTACTGATCTGAGGGACCTGGGTTCGAGCTCCGGGTAAGGCATGGTTGTATGTGTTGTTTTTCTGCTGAGGTCCTGCCATCCTCTCAGACCTTCTACTTTGGCATATAAACTGACAGGCTCCTGTCAGACCTCTGTGGCAAGCAGCTGCTTGAGGGGGTATTTTTTTTTTATTGACTTCAACACCATGAATCTGCGCGAAATTTAAATTTTAGACATCCGGTCAAACTGTTGTGTCTGAAAGTTCGTAAGTCGAGGAGCACCTGTACATATTCAATTCACAGTTTAATTGTGAAACACTCTTTCAAGGACTGATTCTTAAATCCAAACTGTCAAATTTCTAATCAAAACCACAAAATTCTATCCATGTTAACAAAGAAAAAAAAATTGAAGATTTTTTTTCTAAAAAACAGGAACAAAAAAAAAAAGATTTTTAAGAAACAGAGCAATGACGAAGAATTTTTTTTAAATAGAACTGAAATTTTGTCCTACTGTTTTCTCCTGAATAAAAAACTCATAGCGTCAATCTTTTGGATTTTTATGTAAAATGGCAGCTTGCTATATTGAGTCATTTACTACTATACCTTAAAACTCTAGAAATGTTGGAAATTCTCCTAGTTTATTATAATATAAGATGTGTGTGCACCTCTATTGGCCATTATTTTTCACATAAAAGGGCTAGGAACCTGGATATTTGACTGATGATTAAGAGTAGCATGAGGATGTGCTGTGCAATATATAAACTTAATAGGTTCAATAGGTGGTTGAATATTGGATTTATAAATAAATATTAATAGATGTTTATGTTATCATTATTTCTCTCTGAACTGATTCTCCTTAATGCATGATAATGTAAAGTTGATATGAAATTCTGTACACACATTAGTGATGAATGCTTTGACCATTTGCAAATTACTATTGTTTTAGAATTTAGTAGTTGTTGGTACAAGTTCTCCACAAAGAAAAATAATGTAGCTGGACAAGTTATGTTGTATTACTCTTTCCACAAACATTACTGAGTGGCATAACCTATTATTAGAATACACTTCATTACGTGATTAGGCTTTGCATACAAATATAGGAAAGCAAATTTCTTGGAATTTACCAAATTTGTTTGAAAAAGAATTGATTAGGCTTTGCATTCAAATATGGGAAAGCAAATTTCTTGGAATTTACCAAATTTGTTTGAAAAAGAAATTGGAGTAATTAGTAGAAAACATTGACAGTTGCAGAGAATTTTGGAACCTGGCCTGCAGTGTACTGTGAGCCTACTTGTGCATCACTAATTTTCTTATTTTAGTGTGGTGCAGTGCTGATATTTTAAGTATATGATCAACCTTCGAATTGGTAATTTCATCTAGTAAATGTAATTCAAACTATTTAATGACAATGAGTCATTCACTGTACTAATTACATTAATTCATTATTATATTTCATTATTACTCATTATATAGTGGTAGGATCTTCAAAATTTACTCTTGCAGTACAGGAAAGAATGTTACACTTGTGACACAAATGTTAAGCTTTTGTGGTCTATTTTGGATTTTCAAAAAAACATTATCTGATACATATTTTATCTATATCTGCAATTAATTCTTATAATTATGAAGAATTTGTTCTTTGGCTTAATGTGTTAGGATACTCACAATTAAATAATAGGTTAAAAGTGATTAACTCTGTTAACTTATGAGAAATTATAATTTAGTATTAATATGTGACCTCAGGAGAAAGATAACACAGAAAATAAACATCCACTAATACTTAAAATAAGAAGGCAGTTAACACTCTTCATATTTTCTAAGAATTAATATGCAGCAAACTGACAAATAAATAAAAAATAAATAAATACCCCCTCAAGCAGCTGCTTGCCACAGAGGTCTGACAGGAGCCTGTCAGTTTATATGCCAGAGTAGAAGGTCTGAGAGGATGGCAGGACCTCAGCAGAAAAACAACACGAACATCCATGTCTTACCCGGGTCTCGAACCCAGGTCCCGTAGATCAGTAGCCAAGCGCACTAACCACTCGGCCATGGGACGGCAATTATTGAAAACAAAATAACAAAGTTCATTTGCAGCTCTGGGTGACTCTGCATGTTTTTGGCAAGCTCTGCATTGCTAAGGTTAACATTCCACCTAGTGATGCAGATGGATACTAAATAGTATTTTGCCTGAATATGAAGAACATGGACAATCCCATCACATAAAAATTGCAGGATATTCATTGCACAGTAAATGGCTATATACACTAATGGATGTACATAGGCACAAGATCTGAAAATGACATTCAAAATTTTAAAATATTATAACTTGCTACAGTTCACCTTTAATTGCCATACAGGAGTCCATGGGACTCCTTCATTGATTGATTTATATGATTCCAAAAAACAGTATAACCATTGAGGGTTAACATGTATTTTAAATTTTTTAGGTTTCATCTTTTGAACTATACAGTTTGTTTCTTGGAACTCCTTAATATGCATCTTAGTTGCTGCATATTCACAATGCTGTTCATTTTCTGTACACTAATGAGAATATGCAGCAATGAAGATATATAATGAGTTCTACACAACATATAGTTCTGAAGATGCAACTTAGAAATTGTGAAACATGCTTTAACTTTAGCAAGAAGTGAAATGATTATATAATTTTTATTTTTGGGTCATTTTAGATATTGTACCTATGAATATCCATCAGGGAATACTGATAGTACACATTGCCTATAATGTGAGTGATATGACTGTGTGTGTTCTTCATATTCCAGCAAAATACTGTTTAACATCTATCCATGTCTACAGGCTGGTGGAATCTTAAAACTTATTTTGGCAAGGGAAAACTTACTAGTGACTTGTGAACCAAAGGGAAAGCCTCCCAGAGTTGCAGGTAAACTTTATATTGTTGCCATTTTGCTGCATATTGGCTTTTAGTAAATATAAGTATTAGGATAGTGGGGATAATGTTAAATTTCTTATTTTATTACATTAAAATAATTTTTCAATTGAATGCAAAATTTACTAAGCTGTTAGTGATATTTTTGTGTACATAATTTATAGAGGACATTCATAGATGTTAAGCATATTGTCAGGATGTATGACAGTCCAGTTTTTTAAAACCACCTATTATTATTCCAACTTTCCTTGACATGATGCCAAAACCCTTCTCAGACCTCTATTTACCTCTCTGAAATACACTTATTTCCAGTGATGAACCGAGAAATTTTTAAGGAATGGCTTGTAGGATCCATAAACATGCCAAAATTGGTTTTGCAGAAGGGAAAAATATATTAATAGAAAGTAAAAATATTATTCCACTTTTTTAATACATTGATTATCAGATGTGGCATGGATGTTTTGTTGTCTTTCTACCGAGGTCTTACCTTCCTCACAAATCTTCCACTATGGCATATAAACTGACAGATTCCCATCAGACCTCTGTGGCAAGCAGTTGCTTGAAGGAATATTTTTAATTTATATTGTTCTTTTAACTTCTAAAATAAGACCAAAAATATATTAGAACTGTATTAAATAACAGTTTAATTAAAAACCTTATTGAGCTTTGATTTTAAACTTCCATTTGTGATTTAAATTAGCAGTTGTGATTTTCCCCCCTACTTTTTATTTCAACAACCCTGCACATGCAGGGCTGATTCTTTAAATATAAGCAGGGTATATAGGTTTAGTTTTCGTTGCAATTGTTAAATCCTATTTGTTAATAGAACACAGTGTTTCATCCCTTTTATTAGATAGGTAGTCTTGATTAGATGATGTTTGTTAGTATATATGCAGTTAAATCTTCCAAATTTTTTTGATTGATTTGGACTGTTTTACCTATAAGCAGCACTTTTGTGCACACAATGGGCTAAATGGCCAAGCCTTAATAATGACTACAAAAGCTCACAATTGAGTAGGGGAAGAGGTCTTAGTGGGCAGCTGTTACGAGACAGATGAAAACCTTCTGTTCTTTAAGGAGCACAAGATATGGCTCTCCTGTATACAGGTTATAGCTGTATGTTCTGCCTGATGGATGGTGGCCTTTCCAAGCCCACTGGTGTCCCCTTTCAGACAGAGGGAATGATGGGGTTTCAGTGAAATCTCTTATGTTGGGACTCAAACCTGCAAAATGCTGATTATGAGCCTGGTGTACTATTGACTAAGTCAACCATCTGTGTTTCTTTTGAGATTGGTAGGCTAATTTTAAGTGTTTATCCTAAACTGAATGAAATTAATAAATTCTCTTGGGCATCTTAGAAGTAGCATACATTTGAAATTAGAAGTTTGGTGGTCCATAGGAATATCTATCATTTAAGGGTTAAAATATTATCAGAAAGAATTTGGTGTTTCCTGAGAGTATAGCATACTGTGTAAGGTTGTTATATATCAGTGAAAAAATTATCAGAAAGCACTTGATATTTCCTAAAAGCATGCATCTGTGTACGGCTGCCTATTTAGGTACTTTTCGGTTATCTCCTGTCACATTTTCTTGGTGACTTTTTTTGGTAAAAATGGCAGTTTTGGATGAAGTCAGGAAGGTTAATAAGTAATCTAGGGGTGGGTTATTTGAGCTATGTTTTTTTTTTGTTGTTGTCTCTGATGAGATTATTTAGTTTCAGGAGCTTTTTTATAATTCGTTCAGCAGTACACTTTCCGATTTTCATGTTTTTCGGTTTGTGTTGTCTGCAAGGACATTTAGTTTTGGGGGCTTTTTTATAATTTGGTCGGCAGTGCACTGTTTCCAATTTTCATGATTTTTGGTATGTGTTGTCTCCAAAGAGATTACTTAGTTTTGGGGTTTTTAATAATGCCGGTCAGCAATGCATTGTCGATGATGTTCTTGGTTTACATCGGTGTTTATTTTTCGTCGCCAAGAAAATGTAACTGGAGATAACTGAAAAGTACCCCTATTTATATATTATTGTTGCCCACTATTAAGTATGGAATATTACCAGTTTTACACATCTTTTTATTAGGTGTAGTTCAATATGTACGCATAGATCACCAGCAGTTCAACCACATTATTCAAAGGAATGTTTTGTACATCATTCGCAAACATTAAGCACTAGTGATTTTAAATTGCTAAGCACACAAATATCAAGAATTTCACATTTCAAATGTGTTTTCCTTATTTTTAAATTTAACTGTGTCATAGCATGCTATTTATCTTCCCAAGAATTTCACTCTCAACAGATAAAATATATATCACAAAATTTCCTGATGGACAACTTTCAAAACTTATACATTGACTGTCAAAGGATTGAAAAATTTCATACTTAGATTTCCTGCTGTTCTTAGTTTTAATTTTGTGGGTGATTTTACTCTACTGGATTGGAAAATTAAAGGTACTGTTAACAGTCTGTGTCAACCTCTAATGAGCAGAAACATGTCACTGTGACATGTGAAAAACAAATTTACATACACCATATTGGCAGACCACCTCACTACATGAATAACATTTAAGTATACATGAAAATGATTTCAGGTCTTATATTTTTCTCTTTCAATTTGACAAAAGCAGTCAACAAGTGCTTGCAGCATTTTTTTCAATTTTGTTTCTGGATACATATCACTTTGTTGTGAAGACAAGATTATATCTATTTCAGAATCTTTCAGTGGGAAGTTTTCAAAATTAAATCCTTTCTCCCTACATGTCTGAAGAATTGCAAGCAACAATGCTTTGCTTTGAAGCACAATAGGAATATTTTGAAGTGGGAGTATATCTGATATAGTAAAATTGTGATGCATTAGATCTTTGAGCAGTGCAAGTAGATGGAAGTTTTCTTGTGTCAATATACTTAAAATTTGTGAATAGCAGAGAACATCTGAATTAAAGACAGAATTTAATGACTTATAATGAAGTTGCTGAATTGCAGTATCTGAATAAAATCCAACAGCTGGAAGACTAGAAATATGATACCAAGTTCCTCTTATAGGCATATGCTTTGTCAAATCAATTGCTTGTATAAACTGTCCACTTTCAACATTGTATATATTTAGGGATATACCAGTAAAAATACAGAGAATGTTACGCAGTATGTAATATTCATGAGTATCATCAAAAGTCAGCTCAGAGCACACTATTTTCTTGCTTATTTCTCCATTTGACATTATAGACAATACTGTCTGGTTATGAAGAAGGTAACCTCTGCTTGTATCATAATTTAGTAACTTGCATGCTTTTATTGAACCTGTTTGACTCCACAATCCTGCAGTTTTAATGCAAAGAGTCAAAAAGTCAACTGGATAATCAGTTACAATACTTCTCCACAAACATTTACCAGAAATGTCAAAAAGCCAAAGATGAGAGCGTGCAGACAAAATGATATAAATATTTATTGAGTTAGGAAGTTTAGGAACAATGCATATGTTGTCTCCAATATCCAATAGTTCAATATCTGGACAGTTTTTAAGCAGAATTAGTGGTGGACCAACTGCACTTTGTGTTATTTCACGAACTCCATCAGGTGGTAGTGTTCGCCTGTATACACTAAAACACATTTCATCAGATGTTCTTGTTTTCTCACACCAAAATATTGTATTTTGAACTTGGGATATGAATACTTTATGCACAGTGGAATGCAAAGGATCACTATTATTTGGGGAAACAATATTTACATTAAAATAACCCACTCGAGCCCATTCATATAATAATACTCTATATTCAAATATATGAACATCTCCATTACATAGAACAACATACATCCTAGAAGAGGCTCTCTCTGTTTCAAAGTATATGTCAAGAACAGGGGACACTGTAACTGTCAATTCTGAACATTCCGTTTCACTAACAGATGGCAGATCAAAAGGTCGCGCATCACACGTATAAACTTTTTGTCCACGAGTCGTTGTATACACTACATGTCCAGGTATCATCCATAAACGCGAACCATTTTTAGGATCCCACGTTTCTTCGAAACGTTTAATAACTGTTTCATTAAATACGCCACTAGAAAAGAGTGAATCACGGATCTTGAACATTTTTTGTCGTGATTTTGTTTCCCCATAAGTAGATGAAATTGCCACTCTAGAAAAGAAAAAAATGATAGCGGTTAGGGATGGTCAATCGGTGTACTTAGTTGGGTTTGAAGCTGAGAATCTTCTGTATGGGATACTGTAACGTTTACCAGCGGTGAGTTCCATTTTTTTTTCAAACGGAAGTTTATGTAGAGTGTTATTCTGGGTATCTATTTCTATTATGTTTTGTTAATTCTGATTAGTGCATTGCAGTGAAAGCTGCACTGTGTGCTTCAAAGTATACTACAGAACCTACCCATACAACCAAAATATCAATATCGCAGATGGCCAATGAATATCCACTGGTCATCTGAGATATCTTATGGATATTATGGTTGTATGGGTACATAAACTAGGTTTCATTGCTGATCCTGTATAGTACATATTATAAGATATGTATGTCATTTTGCTCAATTATCTGTGTTCACATTCCATATTCTTGACGTGCAGTATTACATGATTAATTGTCGAAGTCACATAGTATGTTCTCAACGTCCTTCGGATTTGCCGGAGACCGAAAGTTTTCTTGATGAATGCTGTCCTTCAGTGAAGCCAACGACCAAGGTTCATTGCCATCTGTCCATAATTTTAACCTTTTGTTCCTCATCTCCCACAACATTGGGGGCACAGAATGTCTCAAATTTTGCATTTCTCGATTTTTTTATTTCACACAAAATGTAGGATATTACAAAGTAAACCTCTGTTCAAAGCTGATGTGATATTTGGCCGTTTCAGTTCTTGCCAAAAGTGCTGTATTCTGAAAGAGCACAAAGTGGAAAAATTAAAGATACGCAAAATTCATAGTTACTGCTTTTCACGAACAGAATGCAAACGTGGCCAGAAGCAAACTTAACATAAACTACTCAGATGTTAAATGATGGATTGCATAAATTAACTGACAATCTGAAAATTACATAAAAAATGTAAAAAACATAAGCTTCCTTCTCTGAACACGGTGCTCCTTCGAATCTGTTAGTCAATATGAAACGTGACAATGAGTCGTACTGTTCCGCATTGCGTTGATATGTTGTTGGGTTGAGTTATTTTCTCTCTGAGCAGCACATTTTAGCAAACAATGGGCTACATGACTGGGTCTCAGGAAATCATCAGAGAAGGAGATCCACCGGACAGCTGTTAGGAGAGAGCATAGGTATGGCTCTGCTACACATGGGGCGATGTCTTAGCCTCCCATCCAATGGATGGTGCCTTTCAAAGCCCAACGGCATCCCCTCTGTGCCCCTATCTCACCTCAGAACAAGGGTTAGCGTAAAAAATTTTCAGCGCTGGCCTAGTTGCAACTCGATGCTGGGAACATTAGATTGAGTTTTGTACACTAATGAGTAAGTCGCTTCATGATATCTGGTATAACATACAAGCAGACTGAAGAAAGCTCATTCGAAAACATTCTGGAATTTCTTAAGGCAGAGTCATTCGAAAAATATTCCTAATTTACCTGTGGTAGCAATCCTAGGTAAGAAATAATTTAATAAATAAGCACAAACAATATTTCTTAAAAGAACTGAGCAAAAAATGTGACTTTTCACGCAATCGAATAAATTACTATGTTCCAGTGGTCATTGTGTTTGGCTATTAATCAAAGGAACCTGAGTAATCATAGATGTTTCCATTCTTGTGTTGTCCTGCTGATAAGGCGTTGCCTTCTTCAAAGATCTCTATTGCATCCCAGATTAGTGTGTTCCATATGTGTATTGCATCTTATACATTCTGTCAGATCTATGTGACAAGCAGCTGCTTGAGGGGGAAGAGATGCAAATTTACTTTTCCTTGTTTTTCATTTACATGCAATGAACTCGTTATCAATTGATAATAGCACACCAGTCCCTGAGTAGGAAAAACAAGGATTGAGGTCTGTAAAGTGGCCAAGCATGTAGGAAACTGCGAGTAAATGATCTGAATATCCTAAAGTTGTATAACGCAATTGCATCACTGGGATAAAAATATGCAGTGGGATTCTACACTGCAAAAGTACAATCTCTCCTGAGGAGTAAGAATCATCACGACTGGCAGCTCCAGGCCTATCAGCGCCATGTGCAAGATTTTTCAGTGAGCCCCATTCAACTTAGGATTGCAATAAATCAATCGATATTTGGGGGCGTATTTATGGGCCCCATAAATTTGGCACCCTGTGCTGTCGCACTGCTCAGTGGTGTCTTAAGCCGGCCCTAAGAATCATACACTGATAGAGAGTACTGTAATGAGCACTTATCACTAGAGATGATGAAACAAAAGAGCTCGAACTTCCTGAAAGAAAATAGCAAATGAATCTTTGTGAACTCACGCCAAAGAGCAAAATTTGAACATTTCGTTAACAAAATGCGCAGCGGACATTGCTATATTAAACAATTATGGATATTCGAACTCCCACTTAACCTAATTACATACAGGATATTCAAACAGTATGTTAACTACCACCATACTGGCTGGAAACCACAGAGCTATGAATTATGTGCTGCTCGTGCACCATATGGATCTGGTCAATATAGATTGAAGTACTATGGGGATTGCTAATTCTGTAATAGTTATGACAATGTTTTGGCATCAGCTGATCGCTCTGTAGTGCTAATTCTTACCATATCAACACCCACAGCAATTGGTACTGTCTGTCACAAACTACTCATTCCTTCATCATTTGGGTGAGGGTGGCTCAGTTGGTAGCGCGCCAGGCTCGTAATCTGTAGTTCCCAGGTTCGAGTCCCAGCTGGGTCAGAGTTGAGATTTATCTCCGCAAAAATTCCCTGCCCTGCCCACGGTCAGTAGGCGACACCGATGGGCTTGAAGAGGTCGCCGTCCATCGGATGGGACGCTAAGCCGTGGCCCCGTGTGCGGGAGAGCCATACCCTGTGCATGTTAAAGAACACGCTGGATGGCCTTGACGGGAGGCTACCATCTGTCTCCCAACAGCTGTTAAAGTGGGTCCTCTCCCCCAACCTTCTCTGAGCCTTCGGGGTCCTTGTGGCCTGGCCATTTAGCCCATGGTGTGCAAAAAAAGTGCCGCTCAGAGGTAAAACAATCCAATCCTTCACCATTTTGCAAAACCCATTTTGAATTCTTTCCTGGAGTTAATCGACGTCAGTAACCACAAAGCGATAATGTAACATTTGGTTCGTTTGTTCTCCTTAGTTTTGTAGGCGTTTGGCAGTTCTTAGTGTCTTGAAAAGCTGTGTTCCTTCCTTTTAAGCTTCGTGCCTCTTTGAAACACTTCAGGTATTGTACTTTAATGTTATCTCCTCGCATTTATTGTCAAGGTCATGGCACCTAAAAACAAGTGACAACCTCGCTAAAGAATGCAGCTCTCGCTAGCAAAGCATCAAGCTCGCCAGTTGGTAGAAGCAACCCTCCAAGGTCACCCCCTCTCCCTAGCACTGGTTTGTCGCTTTCGGACGTAGTAGATAGGAGTGTTTAGATTTAATGTTGTGTTTAGATCTGTTGGCATGTCTCTAAATGTGTTGAAACTGTCTTCAAACGATTGTCTCATTAATCACGAAAGCAACTTCTGCTGTTCTGCAAGAAATAAAAAGAATTGTTGTTTTCTACGGAGGCTATACATGAGCTAAGAGATCAGCTTAAAGAGAAAGATGTAGTAATAAATCCACTACGTTCTGAGATTTCTTTAAGTGCAATGAACTTGAACAGTATGAACGCAGAAATTCTATAAGGTTTTTTGGGTTGGGTTGTTTTACCTCTGAACGGCACTTTTTTGCACACCATGGGCTAAATGGCCAGGTCACATGGACCCCGAAGGCTCAGAGGTTGGGGGAGGGGACCCACTGGAGTAGCTGTTGGGAGACAGATGGTAGCCCCCGTCAAAGCCATCCAGCGTGTTCTTTAACGTGCACAGGATATGTCTCTCCCGCACACGGCTTAACGTCCCATCCGATGGACGGCCGCCTTTCCAAGCCCATCGGTGTCCCCTGCTGACCGTGGGCAGGGCGGGGAATTTTGCGGAGATAAATCTCAACGCTGACCCAATTGGGAACTACAGATAACGAGCCATCCCCACCCCAGGTTTTTTGGAGTGTAAGAAGTTGATACGCCTACTAATGACCTTGCCATTAAAATTTTCAATGAAAAATTAAACGTTGACATTGACCACAATCGAGTGGGGATTGGTCGAAACGGCAAGCCCCGACCTATCATTGTAAAATTCTGTTCAAATCGGAGAAGAAATGCTGCGTTCCGTGCTAAGAGTAAACTCAAAGGCAGTGGAATCACTATTCATGAAGATCTGTCAGAAAGACTTAAGTGCTTCATTCGGCTATTGAGAAATTTGGTCAGTGCAATGCTTGGACTGAACATGGATGAATAGTGGTAAAAATGAAAAACGGTAACAAATGCTTTATTAAACCAAAAAGTGTTTATTTAACTTTAAAATTTGTTAAAAAATTTCTTTGTGTACCTGTATATTTTTTATCCATGTTTATATATATATTGTGATCTGTAACGCACTTTACACAATCCTGTCTCTCTCAACTTCTATTGTTGGTAAACTGCACAGTTTGTCAATTTTAAAGTAAAAACTCACCTGCTACGAGTACTTTTAGAAACCCATTAATTTATTTATTTTTATTATTATTCTTTTTTTGCTTTTCATCTATACATTTTTATAACTTCATGTCCCTATCTACCGCTAAAAAATATTTTCTTCTTAACTTGTATACAATTCTCCGATATATCTCTTCCCCAAGATCACTGTTGATTAAACCTTTGTCATCTCAATATTCGTTCTCTTAAATCTAAACACTCCTATCTACCGAGTTCTGACATTTTAATATTTAATGTAATTTCTTACAGAGACATGGCTCAATATCTCCCTTCCAGATGATCTTTTTGAACTCGAAATATATAACTATTCTGCAATATTCCCGACAGATAACTGGAAAAAATACTCTAATAACAGAGTGTACCAGAATTATTTCCATTATGGGAGACCTGTCAAAATTGGTATGGGGGGTAAATCTAATAGTATGTAGGGTGGCATATGAAATACTATAATACAACTCTTTGGGTTAGGATGTTTTACTCTTTGTGCACAGCATGGGCTAAATGATCAGGCACAAAGGCGCCAAGGATTCACTGGCGATACACACATTGCAATGTGCTAATTGACGACAATAGGTGCAGGATGGCACTTGCATTTGCCATGTGGGATCTAGAGCACCCCGAAAAAGAAATTAATGGAAAATTGCCGATTTCTTGGCAAATTTAAATTGCAATATGCCAGGATTCTGTCTACATGCCCTTGTAAAGCCCATTCACCCTGTTTGCTACCATAAGAGATTAATTAGCAGACTAGGTCAAACCAATCCTTTTAGGAATTTATTCAAACGTGTGTACTTTTCTGAAATTTCGAATCTTATGCAAAAGCCCGCTTTATTTTTAAATCCTTTAGTAACTCATAGTTATATTGAAGTTATAAATGTAGTTTGGAACAATGAGCAGCAGTGACACTAGAAATTCTTCGACAAGAGCTTTAGACAAAGGACTAGCAGAGGCATAAATACACTCATGCTGTCTACTGCACAACTTGACACTTTCTGTTCAGCTTCAATGACTGAGTGAAAAGTTGTCAAACTAGAGCTGATATGGTTGGCATGTCATCAATGATGAGACGAGTTTCTATGTGCAGATGATAACCACATCCACGTTTGGGTTGTTTTACCTCTGAGCGGCACTTTTTTGCACACCATGGGCTAAATGGCCAGGTCACATGAACCCCGAAGGCTCAGAGAAGGTTGGGGGAGGGGACCCACTGGAACAGCTGTTGAGAGACAGATGGTAGCCTCCCGCCAAGGCCATCCAGCGTGTTCTTTAACGTGCACAGGGTATGGGTCTCCCAAACACGGGGCCACGGCTTAACGTCCCATCCGACGGACGGCGGCCTTTACAAGCCCATTGGTGTTCCCTACTGACCGTGGGCAGGGCGAGGAATTTTGCGGAGATAAATCTCAACGCTGACCCAGCTGGGACTCGAACCTGGGAACTACAGATTACGAGCCTGGCGCGCTACCGTCTGAGCCACCCCCGCCCCACATCCACGTTTGGAAATAACAGTGAACTGATTTATCATATTCAAGAATAACATATAGCATGGGCAGTGGGTATAAGTTTGGAGAGACATATTTCAATATCTGTTCCCTTTTGCCGCTTGACCACACATCTCTAGACAAGTGTCTATACCATGAGCTAGCCACTTGTCCACAGATTTCGACAATCTAAAATGTTTATAACATGCTACGATGCTGTCTACATGCCCTGTGAAACCTATCCACACTGTTACCACCCCACGAGGCCAGTTGCAAGTACAGTAGACTATGACAAATATCCATTGCTCGTATAACATACCTCGATGTGTAGCTTCCTATGTAGCCAGCCATTTATGTTCAAACTACATATTGATGTCAAACATATGTGGGATGCATTTCCTTACCAAAACACATCGTGTTACAACTGGAATAAGGTATTGTTTCCCTTATCTATATACTGATTTTGAGGCAAATTCATCTGCTGCTTCTAGGTTGAACAATTTAAATATTCCAGAGTGCATCTGAACGCTGCAAATGCGAACAGATGAGGTTAAGCAGTGCAATACAAATACGTTAAACATCTGGGACGATTGCAAAAAAAAAAAGTCACTTGACTACGAAAACGGTAATTTTAGGGAAAACATCCGAGTTTTTGATGAAAGGATCAAGTGACCCAGAGGGAACTGGAAAAGGCCACAGAACTGCAATCCTCCCTTGCACGTTGTGTAACACACTGGTTGCTAGTATCCAGTATGGTCGCGACACTGGTCTCTGGTATCTAGTATAGCAATCCAACTGGATTTAGTCATACTGGATACCAGCGACCAGTGTGGAAAAACATTAAGCATTTAATTGGAGACCTTTTATGAAATAGCAATGTCAGGAATGAGGTGTCATCTACCCAGACAGGCAGCTTCAATAGTATCATTTTAAATTACTTACCTGAGCATTCAAGAGGCAGTGCGACCTCAGCACTGGTTTTAATTGCTTTAGTAGACAAAATTTATACATGTTGCATTTGTAAAATAGTGTTTCATTTCTAAATGAACTATGTTGCCAACTTCTGTAACAATTATCAAACTCCTATTGCAGGTAATCAAATTTATTACACTGTAATGATGTGTGCAAAAGTAAACCTTGAAAATGATTAATTCTAATTGAACCTTTATCTAGACTTCACATGTGAAATGAGGCAATGGAAGTTATCTGTACCATTTTTTAATCTATGCCACAAAAATATAGAGAGAGTTACAACATATGGCAAAGCTCTGGTAGCAATTAAAACCAGTGCTAGAACACTGCATAATCACATTTTTGGCACTGTTGCTGCATATGCCTATCAAAAATTGCCCATGTTTTTAGGAATGTTGTGGTGATTGTAGTCTTAATATTTGGAATGAATATTCTAAGTTGTCATTTATATAAAAAATGCATCAACAAATAAAACATTATATATTTATTTCTAAGATATTTTTTAATATTTGCATATAAATCAATAAATATTTTGTGGAAAAAATTTCGCCAACATACGGGACTGATCTCGCATCTCTCCAGAAACATGCCCGAGTATTCTATCATTGAACTACTGCCAGTTCTGTTTTTTTTCTGCTAATTTAAGACTTAAAAACCCTTTATAAAGATTTTCGGTGCCAAATATGATCTTGGGTGGCAACTATTTCCTTTTACATTGCACTGAGTAAGATGAAAATTCTAGCATGCATTAAAAATATTTTTCTGTTCTAAATTTATGTGTCCCTAAGTCACATTATAAAAAAATAATAAATAAATACTTCCTCAAGCAGCTGCTTGCCACAGAGGTCTGGCAGGAGCCTGTCAGTTTATATGCCAAAGTAGGTCTGCAAGGACTGGAGGGAACTCAGCAGAAAAACACACCATCCATGCCTATCTGGGCTTGAACACAGATAGAACACAGGTCCCTTTGATCAGTAGCCAAGCATGCTAACCACTTGACCATGGGACAGCTGCAGTAGTTTAAGTCAATAAGCCTGCTAGGATTAGAGTTAATACTTCCTTGCAAGCTGAAATGTATCCTAAAATTGTGAAGGGCTCCACAATAATACATAAATTTACTTTTTATACTACTTTAACAGTGACATGTTTAAACTGCAACAATTTTTTAAATGTGCTAATCATATTCTGTACTACTTTAATTTTCATTACTTTTAGCAATCCCAAAGTGAATTGACCTCTTAGATCATGTCTGCTTGAAGATTATGCATATACTGTATATAATATTTTGAAATGAAGAATTAACCATTCAAACAAAGCAATTCTGTTTTTTTTGCTAGTATGGTCTAAATACTTATTGTGATGTAAGATTAGTTATTACAGTAGCCACATTATAAGTACCAATTATGTCAAAATATAAATTTTCCTCAGTTTCAAACTATAACCTTCATAACCCTATTAACCTCAAGCCACCTTCCCTGGTAGTTATGAATTGGACATATTAAGAGTTTGATTTGTGTTGGCAAAATAAGCATATACTATTTTTAGATTATGTTTCATTTTGCTCAAGTAAATACACCAATTATTCTTAATTGCACATATATATATATTGAGTAACTGGTTTTAATAACTTATTTCGTTTGAAAACAGTTTTAGTAAACATAAAACATACTGCTTTGGAAAAATGTATTTACATTTTTGTTTCTGCATTGGCAGATGGTTTATGTACAGTGAAAAATACACACAATTTTCAGTATCTCTTTGAGGTCAAGACTGAGACAAAAGATGAAGAGCTAATTCTTCCTCATCTGCTAGTGTGAGGCCAGTATCAGCTAGTTTAACTTTACTACTGCCAGACTTAATTTTCTTTCGTGGAATTTCCTTTCTATGCTTTTTCTTCCTCTTTACTCTGAAATTCAGCAAGGAATTTTGAACATTTTATAAGATGTCAATTATTAGACACTAAGAATATAAATGGCTTTAAAAAATATACTTATTCAGCATACATATTTAAATCTGGAAGTGAATTACTTATTATTAAATACTTTGTAATAAATTCTACACTGCTTTATGAAAGAATTAGAGAAATATTTAAACATTAATTGCAATTATTCTTTGATATATACAATAAAACCTTGGTAAAATTAAATTCTAAATACTAAAGGGTAATTTCATAGAGAAAAATATATATAGAATTCTATATATAAATTCTATAGAGAATATTATAGAGTAATTTGAAAATGGTCATATATTTAGTGACACCATCAACAGTACCAAAGCAGGTACATAGAGATGGGATGATCACAGATGTTACTTTGTAGAGTCGAATACTTTTCAAAGGAAACCATTAAAAATCATTATAAAATTCAGCATTCAAACATAGTTAACACTTTCTTACCACTTTCTCAAAATATCGCATATATATTTTGTGAATGTAATTTTTTGAATATTTTAAAATAAACAAGGAAAAAATTTTATCAGGTTATTTACAATGTGTATATATACAATTAACACATAAGTAGATTATAAATAAACTCACATTTCATTTGATTCATTATCTTCAGATGAACTTTCTCCACTTTTCATTGCTTTAGTTGGAATAGTATTTTGCGGGTCATCATTTATATCTTCTTCCCTTTGTCCTCCATAAAACTTTTCTGGGTCAGGCAAGGCATCAATTAGGGCACTAGTTCTTCTATCATCACCATCACCTGATTCATTTTCACTTACCTCCTAAAGGAGTGTAATAATTATAATGACTCCAAAAACATTTTAAATAACATTTTCCAATAAAGTTACAAAAATGGATTCATATTACTCAAAAGAAAAATTACTTGTGGAGTGCAACAATGGTGTAGCCAAGAATTTTGGAAGGGCAGAAAGTAGGTAGAAAATTTATCCATGCTTTGGTTAATGTGGATTGATAAACTAATGATTTGTTTTTAAAGTAAAATATGCGCAATGTAATGGATGTTTAACTCTAATAATATTATTCCATAAAGGAGAGTAGTACAATTTACTTTCTTCAGATTCACACAGAATTATAGACTAGCATCAAAATTATACAGGGTCATTATAAAATAATACAAATATTTTTAAGTGTTATATTTTATTAAATAATTAAATAACAAAAGAAACTGTGTTGGGTTGTTTTACCTCTGAGCGGCACTTTTTTGCACACCATGGGCTAAATGGCCAGGTCACATGGACCCCGAAGGCTCAGAGAAGGTTGGGGGAGGGGACCCACTGGAACAGCTGTTGGGAGACAGATGGTAGCCTCCCATCAAGGCTATCCAGCGTGTTCTTTAATGTGCACAGGTTATGGCTCTCCCCCGCACATGGGGCCACGGCTTAACGTCCCATCCGACGGACGGCGGCCTTTCCAAGCCCATCGGTGTCCCCTACTGACCGTGGGCAGGGCGGGGAAATTTGCGGAGATAAATCTCAACACTGACCCAGCTGGGACTCGAACCTGGGAACTACAGATTACGAGTCTGGCGCGCTACCGACTGAGCCACCCCCGCCCCGAAAGAAACTGTGTGTACAAAATACCAAGAAATTCTCAAAGTTTCATTTTGTGTTTAACAGACTTCAACACAGGTGGCACTGATGGTATGATATTTAACTTCTGTCCATACTTGCCTCAGCATGTCTGGTGTAACAACACAAACAGCTGCAGTGATTCTTTCCTTTAAATGCTGCAAATTATAAACTTTTTCAGAATGTATATTTTAAATGTATGCAGAGACTGCCGAACTTGCATGATGAAAATTAGATTTGGGAGAGTGAAATATCAAAAGAAATCGGAGCATCGCAGTTCTGCAGTTTACTGTGCTCAGGTGCCATTTTTTAATGCAATATCGTGTTGTGTCTGATGGAAAGGTCAACTTCGGGACTCCTAATGGCAATGGAAACACTAAATATGTGATTTAAACAAATCACAAAAGCATTTCAATATCACATTAGAAAGAATATTCGGCAAAAGTGCCGATCTGGCGATGGCTGCCATCTTTTTATTTTGAAACCAAAGGTCCTCGGATTGGCATTTTGCCGAATATTAAACTTCTTGAAAATTTCTACAAATAATAACCTAAACAATCATATTAGTAGCAGTAAAGATGCCGTACTTATTGCAATATTATAATACTATTTGCATTTTTCCATCATCTGCTAGCTCAAATTAAAACCTTTAAGGAATGAAACACTGAGTAAAGGTAAAACTTCTTTCTCTTTGAAAAAGATTCTCATATGTACCAGAGGTGATATGCATCCTTCTAGTTACATTTTTGTACATAAAACTGTTAAACGCACAACCTGTTTGTACTGAAATATACAAAAATGAAGTATTAATAAAATCATATAAGAGAAAGCAAACCTTGTCTTCAGCAAATTCCTTTAGTTTGACTTCCTTTGCATGCTGCTCCTTTATTCTTTCTGTCTTTTCCTTTAGTCTTTTTTCCTGAAATATTCAATTCATTATGTTATCTGGGAAGGCAAATATAAATTTAAAACTGCTTCAGAAGTAAAGAAAATTAGTCATACATTATCATTATATATCACCTGTAACCAGGCCCAGATCTAGAAAAAAAATCGATGTGGGGTTGGGTGGGGGGCTAAGAGACTGGATTTTCAATTCAATTTCCTCCACTCCACCATTTTTGATATATTTAAAACATTTCTTGAAAAAAAAAAACGCAGAAATATAAATAAGTTCATAATTTTTTTACCTCTAGTATTCTGAAATGGGGTGCCATGGCTTCTCCTTAGATTTGGCCCTGCTTGTAAGAGACTCAGTATTGAACATTGTCTGCCACAATATCTTCAATATTGGGTCTGTTTCAAACACATCATAAACAGAAGAGATTGCATTTTCTTCCAACATGAAAAGACAAAGTTTAAAAAGTTCTTGCTTACAACCTTTACATTAGTCTCACAGAACCTACTTTCATCTCTCATTATGCTCAATAAAGATGATACTAATGTCTCATAGTCAGAAATATAACAAAGAAGGTAGCAACTTTTGTAAAGCAGGAAAGGTTCAGCCATCATGAAGAAATTTGCCAAAATTTCTATCTATAATAATTTGTTTATGACATAATAACTATATGAAAACTTTTAAAAGCAAAGTACGCATTTAATTTCAGATTTTGCTTGTATAATACTTAAAGGAATATCTCAGATTAAAAACAATAATTAGTTTTTAAAGAATGCTATCGACCCTTTGGAGATAGTTCTCTTGGCAAGTTTCTTAACTTAAAGGGCGGTGGATTCCCATTGAATTCCACCCCCACCAGCTCTGTTGTCTAGCAGATGTGATTTATGGTCCCCTTTTACCATGGGTGGTGAATTGGGAAGAACAGCACTCTACAACACTTTCTCACTCACCCTCTAACTGATTTCCTAATAACCAGTTATATACAGAAGAGTCAAAATAATTTTTGTGAATGGAAAGTTAAAAATCCTGTAAATGTCAAAAATCAATCAAACAATAATAATAGTTTATATTAAATAATTTTTATAAGCATAACTTTTTGTAAAATTTTTTTGAATTCCATGAAATTTTAAAGTCTTAAATATTGAAAAACATTACAGAAAAACAGATATTAAAAAGTATAGATACCTTTAATTTCCATAATATTTTTCTATGAAGAGCTTATTAAAGGTTAATTAATAAAACCTCTGAACACACATTACTATTAATATAACACAAATCTTCAATTATTTTATTCATCTAAATATAATAATTATTCTATTCTGACTTTCAAAAAACCACCTCACTGAGATAAGAATTATTTGAGATGAGATGCTGACCTGGAGCTAAGGAAAAATTGTGGGGGAGTCAATAACTGGATTGAGTGAGAATGACCTAATACCATTCTAGTACATAATTTCTCCCAGTCCTTAAAATAATATTTTCTCACAAATATGTAAGCCAAATACACTGGTGCTCAAAAGTTAAGCAACAAACACAAAAACACGGATTACAAACAAGTCTATTATTATATTTCAATGAAAAGTCCATGATCATATATCCCATTAATACCTGAAAAACAAATGAATTCCAGAGAATATTTAATTAGAAAATTATTACCTCAAAATGGCATGTAAAAGTTCAATGGCAGCATTCCTTTAAATATGGTATGTAATTAACTCAGACAGTGATTTAGGCTGCACAATGACTCATAATACTGCAAATCAGGGTGTCATAAGAGTTTGAGGATGTAATTAATCTTCATGCATGTAGTGTAGATCAGAGCTCCTGGGAGGTGGATAGTGACTGGCAATATGTCATACTAGAACGTCCCAAATGTATTCTATTGAACTTAGGTCAGGTGATCAGGAAGCCCTTCCAAACACTTTATGGTTTCACTCTCAAGGTTTTGGTACATCAAACGAGTTGTGTGAGGGCAAGCATTATCGTCCATTAACGTGCAATCAGGACCCACTGCTTCAAGAAATGGATGAAACTTATCAAATGATGATACAAGCTTTTGGTGAGAATGCAATGAGCAAATCAAGAGTTTATGAGCAGCATAAAAAATTTAAAGGGTGGGTTGGAAAGCATTGAAAACACAGAACATTTGGGTCTTCAACAGCAAAAACAGATAAACACATTACTCTCATCAGGGATTTGATTGAATGGGCAAATGACCATTCTTGATTTAACAAACCATACAAACCTCACTTATGGCAGCTGCCAAAGAATTCTGAGAGGATTTGAGCATATATACCATTGCTGCAGAATTTGCTCCACATCTTTTGAGTGAGGAGCAAAAGCAGAACAGAATCAATTTCTGTCAGGAATAGATTGGACAATTCAACATTGACAGACTTATTTTTATCGAAAGTCATCACTGGTGATAAATCTTGGGTTTATGGCAAAAATCCTGAGACGAAACAACAATCATCACAGTGGAAGAATCCTGGTTTTCCAATGTCAAAGAAAGCTTGTCAAGTGAGATCCAATATGAAAGGCACAGTCATCATTTTTTTCAGTCTGGAAAGGATTGTTCACAAGGAATTTGTGCCACACGAACAAAATGTGAACTCAGAACAACTGGTGGACTTGCTGTATCAACTGTGGAGGAGACTATTTTGAAGATCCTGCATAATGTTTTGTCTTTTATAGCGTTTATCATATATTTCTGAAACTTTTGGACTGCACCTCATATGCATAGTTGTATACTAGCACAAAAACGTATTTCAAACTTAACCTTAACATTAACAAACAGCTTAAACTTTTATCATAAATTGATTAGTACATTCAATTTTTCATTAAATTAATGCAGATTTTAATATTTCTTTTGAATTAAAGCATTTAATTTTCAATATTATTTCACATGCATTTTAGGATAATGAAATTATTAATTACTTTTTCAATAAAAAAGCAAATTTTAAAAGAACTGCAAAACTCACACGATGTTTCTCTTTGACCTTTTTCTGATACAACTGTTTGTCGAATTTGTCTTCTTCTTGCATGATCAGCTTTGCTTTTTCTATGCTATATCCCTCAGATATTATCTCTTCTCCAAGTTCATTTGCAATTTCTGTCTTCTGCTTTCGTGGAAATTCCTCAACCATCTAAAATTATATGGAAAAGATCTTGAAATTTATGTGTATAAAAAGGATTTTAAACTGCAATATGCAAATACAACATAGCTGCTATATTATATGCTTCTCAATTATTTTTTACATACTTTTAAAAGAAACTGAAGCTTTCCAAAACAATAAAGAATTTTACAAGCCTAATTTCTTGACTAGTTTCTTATATGATGCAAATATTTATACTAAATAAAACTCAATGATCTATTAGTTAGGTTTGTGAACTATCATACCAGTAAGCTAGAATGTTTACTCTGGATGAAGGTACATGATGAAGAGAAGCTGCAACTATAGTAAAATAAATACACTAACAGAATATAAAAGTTCTGAAAAATAAGTGAACTGCTGAAATACAAGCAAGGATAAAACAGAAAAGAATTAAAAACAGAAAATTAGAATTAATGGATAATATACTTTAAAAAGGCCAAAAAAGAAAGTGCTATATATTTATTATTTACTAACATAAACCCAAGTAAAAAAAAAGCCTGTGAGTAAAATGTACACACTAATAAAAAAGCTAAATGAAAAATTTAAAACCACTGATAGAATAATGCAATGCATAATGCATCCAAGGTATTCACAAAATGTGCATGCACAAGGACTGTATGAAAAGTAGTGGCATATGGTTAAAAGCTAGAAGATAAAACTACTTGAATGGAACCATTATTCATTACAAAACACAAATAAAAATAATAATGAAACCCTCAAATATTAAACTACTTTTTCTTTGCCACCATTGACTTACAAATATATATATAAACACAGTGTTAGACAAAATAACTTTTTTCTGCAATTTAATGTTGGTTTAGTTTTGCATATATCATGGTGGCCAATTGTTTAGCATGTTTGATTAAAAAACAGAAGAACCACTATTCAAATCTTAAGAAAATAAAAAATTATATTTGTATTGTCTTGTCTCCCTTGCAGGTTTTCACCATGGTGAAATGCACTGATTGGCCTTCATGGGTGGCTTGCCTATGAATTTATTTTTGTTGCTAGTCTTGGAGACGTCCTAATTCATGGTATATATTAACAATGGTAAATTTTTCTAATCTTTACTAGTGTCTGCTTAAAGTAATTTAAATTTTATAGTGCCTGCCAAAAGCCCATCTTTTACAATATGGCCCACATATTCCTCCAATCAGGTCTGCAGTTTAAAAATGGTAGTACATCACTGTTACAATAGATTCACAAGTTCATATCTTTTCAATTCTACTGTACACCAGAGATTCATGATTGTTTATACATTTATGCACAGATTAAATTATTTTTTCTTCATCTTTCAAACTGATTTTTGTCTTTCAAATTCTACTGAATGGGATATATAAGTATAAATAAACAGCAACAGTGTCAGAAAAATATGACTGACACAGTTTTGTAATTGTATTAACCCAGCAATTCTTTTCACATGATCTCTGATATGCATGCCAAATTATATGACAGATGGCTAAAAAAAATTTTTTAATAAAAGGGAAACATCCAAATGAAGGTGTCTGATAGGCAATTTAAATTTACATATATCCTAATACTGTAAAGAAAGTATTCATAGCAAATAAGAGAATATGGATTATCAACCTTCCTTACTTGTTTTTATACACATTTATATTTCACATATGCTTAACAATAGTATATTCACATTCTTATGAAACAAATAGTTCATGCAAATTAATATAAAACTATGTATAATAATAGAGTTAATTTATTCTTACCTTTCCTTCTTCATCAAATATAACTTTTGAATTCACTTTAATTTTTTTTCTGATAATTTTCTTAACAACAGCTGCTTTAGTTAAGGGTTTCTTCTTTTTTGATGCTAAAGATTTTTCCCCAATCTCTTCTTCAATTTCTTCCTCACTCACATTTTCCTAAAATTCATATAATTTCATCTAATAAGTTACTTAGATAATATACATATATACTTAAAAAGAACAATTGATAAAAATTTATTATCTACTCAGATTTAGACAGCATTGTACTTGAAGAATGTAAGATTATGGCATTTAATAGTTATTTTAATGCAAAAGAGGAATCATTCAGATCTATATTAGTGTTGGCAAATGAAATAAAAAAAGTTTTGTTACAGCCAGAAATTTAATATTTTTTTTGTTTTTCATTATAGCAAAATTTAAATTTCATTATAACATTACATTAATGTTAAAATAAAATATTTTTAGTATAAATACAAAATAATGAAATATATTATTATTTTTATTATATATGTAGGCAATAGCTTCGTCCAATGGATCGCACCAGTTCAACCAATCCACTTACTTAAAAACAGATAAAAAAATGGAAAAAGAAAAATTATCGAAATTAATAACAATTATCAAAAATGAAAATATATGCATGCATGCAAATAGAATTGTTGCACTGCTTTTTCTTCTACTACTTAAAAATTGTGGTTTAAAAGTAATGAAATAAAAATTGCCATTAGGAGACCCAGTTATGAATAAACAGGATGACACCACTGTATGTATTCTAATAATGTATGCAAGCCACAGAATCCAACTGCCAAGCTCATAATCTGTAGTTCCCAGGTTTGAGTCTCAGCTGGGTCAGCATTGAAATTTATCTCCGCAAGTTTCTCTGTCCGGCCCACGGTCAGAGGGGACACCAATGGGCTTGGAAAAGCTGCTGTTCATTGGATGAGACGTTAAACCGTGGCCCTGTGTGTGGGAGAGCCATACCTTGGGCACGTTAAAGAACACACTGGATGGCCTGAAGGGAAGCTACCATCTGTTTCCCAACAGCTGTTCCAGTGAGTCCTCTCCCCCAACCTTCAAGGTCCATGTGAAGTGGGCATTTAGCCCATGGTGTGCAAAAAAGTGCCGCTCAGAGGTAACCCAACTCAAACCTATTGAAGAGATATACACCAAATTTCTAGGAATTGCTCAGCACATTGTTTGAATTTAGTTGGAATTGTTTATAATTACAAAGGAACAACTTAAAATTTTATTTTTCTTAGTTCTTTAGAAATAAAATTTTTATACAATAAAATGGAGCATTAATAAAAATTTCTGAGCATAAGTATGCATTCATAATTCAATGGACATTTCCTCCAATTCTCTATCCTATACCCAAATTACCCCATCTATATAGTTCCTTCTCTAAGTGTTCACTGGGATCACTGGGAATTGTAATATACCTGGGATTTTTGACTTATTGCAAATGCCATTTTCCTTTTGCATAAATGGAGATTCACTTTTCTTTTCCACTGCAGCTCTTATCTGGCTATCACAAAGCACTTCCTTTGAGTGCCAATTATGATGGTGGCTAAGACAGCTGCTCCCCAAATGCTTTTGGAATGCACCAATGGAGGGCTTTGTTCATCGATGTTAAAAATTAATTGTACGTTTGTTTTACACAAGTTTCCAAGTATGTTTTATAAAGGAAAAATCTGAAGTGTATTGAAACACAAAAACAATGAAAATAACTAAATTAGTTTTTCTTTGTTATGTTTTAGCATTATAAACATTTTGAAATTCCATTAACGATATTCAAAAATCATTTTGTTATTCCATTACAAGTGATGTTTTCCAACATTGATCTATATAATAATCCTTGGAGACAACAGTAACATTTATGTGGGAGGGCACTAATATTTGGTTAAGAAAAAACAAACTTTTCTTACATTTCCAAATGTTTTCTTCTGACATAAGGAAAAAGCAATAAAAAAAAACTGTGTAAGATTTCAAAAAACAGAAACAAAAGATAGATAATTTTTTTTTATTTTTTTAGATTTGCTTTAAGCATGGACTAATTACAGATATCTTTTAAATAAAAATGTCACTTTATACTTTCTTGTAGGAGTTTATTCATTGTTGAAAAGTTTGATCTAAAGCAAACTGAAGGTCTTTTAACATTAAATAAAGTATATAAAAAGTGTATAAGCATAAAATACAAAAAAATAAACCGTTATACAGCAAAGTGATGATTACGAGATAAGATTTAAAATTAGAGTCCCAAGTCTAATGCTCTAGTTATTGCACCTTGATTTCTATTAACTATTTATTTTGTCAATTAATTTTCTGTGAAATATTTCTCTATTGAAAAATAACAATTAAGCTGTCACAACCATTGCTTCTACACATACCAAAAGTGCATTGAAATCCAGTTTTCATTTGTTCCGCATATTTATAATCCACTCATACCTCTAGCTTCAATTTACTGAGCTAGAGAAGTCCTCTTCTTTAAATTAGAATTTTAGATGTTAAGCTGATTGAAAACTATGTGACTCTGTTCAATAATTTGTTTAAAACAATTGCTAATTTAGCTGAAGAAAAGGAAATCTCCTCAAAGCTACTGCCAATCAGTTCTTGCCGTAAATTTCATATTTTATCCCATATTAAATTACATACATTCATATGTATTTTTATTTATTCTGAATTGATATATATGCATTTTTTATTGATTACCAAATTAATATTATGCATTTCTGTTGCTTAATGCATTATACACATTTTAAAATAACTGTACCTCCAACACTGTAGATAAAATTTTACAATTTAGTTCAGTCATCTGGACCACCCTTGTTCCCTGTTAGTCTGGATAAATCAGAAAAAATTTGATGAAAAATTGAGTTTCATCATGAGTGGAACTTAAACCTGTCTTCCAGGTACAGAAGATGCCATGAGCAACAAGGTTGGGAAGATTTATAGTTACAGTCAGCTGAGAAATGAACTAGAAGTTGATAGGTTAGTGATCAGAATATCCAGCATGCAAGAGGGAGACAGGCTTGAGTGTCAATTTGTGGCAAAACTCAATTTTTCAGCAAATTATTCTTGAATTCACACTCAACAGGTAATTGGTGATTTACTGTTGATGAATAGTCAGAGTTTCCCTTTATTATTAAAATATATCAAGTTCTTGGAAGTTTGTAATACAATTTTAATGGTACTGGTATGATCCAAAAGTCTGGACAACTGGTAAAACATATGCAATAAGAACATATATATCACTAAACCTATCTCAAATAATGTGACAAACAGAATAATCAACATGAGAACCGAGTTTATTCTTTTGATGAACTTTTGCCCAGATGTATGAACCATACTGCATATATTATTTCCAAATTGCATGAGAAGCACTATAGATAGCTACTTTTTGCTTTTGATTGTTGACCAATGCAACCAAATAAAACACTTTCAACATATAATAGTAGTATTTTTTTTCTGATGAGACTGGATGCATTAATTTTTTTTTATAAAATAGATGTAAAGGTTAAGATTATTTTAGCCATTGTTATAATTTGCCTTTAAATAATCTTGTGACAAATTGTGGGGCTTAGTCTCATTATGCATTTCAATATAAAACATTATATGAATATAAAAATAAAAAATAAATAAAATAAATAAATACCCTCTCAAGCAGCTGCTTGCCACAGAGGACTGACAGGAGCCTGTCAGTTTATATGCCACAGTAGAAGGTCTGTGAGGATGGCAGGACCTCAGCAGAAAAACGAAACACACATCCATGCCTTTCCCAGGGCTTGAACCCAAGTCCCTTAGATCAGTAACCAAGCGTGCTAACCACTCGACCACGGGACGGCTAAATGAATATATATTATTTAAAAAAAGGAAAGGTGCTCTCCTACACAAAGAAAGGATGGAGAAAATTAATTTATAAAGTTAATAACAAACCTCTTTGTCACTTGATTTACTTTCACTGACTTTTTTAGGAATCAAAAAATCATCATCAGAATCATCATGTTTATCAAATTCTAATGCAGTTTCAGAATATGGCTTGTCTTTACATGCTATAATAGATTCTTTTTGATGGCTCTCTGACATACATTCTGAGTTCAAATGATCTTTCTGTTTTTCTTTTAAGCACTTTTCAATGAATCGTTGTCTAGGAGCAAATGGCAGCCCTAAGGATCTACAAAGATAAAAAAAAAACAACAGCACAATGAGAAACAAATATTTTGTGAAATATTTAATAGTTTAATTGCACAAGTCACCCATAAGCTGTTTTAAAATAAATTCTAATAGTTAATCAATAAAAAAAATATTACTAAAATAATATTTGACAGAAGTTTAAAACCAAGAAGAATTCTAAAAAAGGACTAGGCAAAAAAAGAAAGCATATGCACAAAAACAGTTCTAAGTACTTTCTAAAAAAAGATTAAAAAAATTGTATAAGTACATTGAACTTTGAAGATGAAAAAATAAAAACTACCCATTAAACATGGCAT
Source organism: Ryuthela nishihirai (assembly GCA_038380435.1). NCBI lineage: Eukaryota > Metazoa > Arthropoda > Arachnida > Araneae > Heptathelidae > Ryuthela > Ryuthela nishihirai. The sequence continues at coordinate 46,474,670 of JAWZYU010000024.1, read as the reverse complement.
CAGCTAAAAAGCAGAGAAGAAATAGAAATGACATAAACAGAAATTAAATCTGCAATACAGAATTACGATCCATTGGCTCCTTGACATTTTCAATTATAAAAATTTCCAGTACAATAACTAAAACATTCAAAAAGAGATTAAACTGAAAATATTAATTCAAAATAAATCTTTTTTTTTCAAATCCACTAAATACAATTCCATTTAAAATCAAATATTTACCAAATTATTGAATTTTAAGCTACCATTCTTTTTAAGTTTAATGGTTACCACTATATAGTTTGAATAAGTTACAAAAGAACAGAGAAGAACTCTAGAAGTTACTCCTAGTGTATACAGGCCTTCTCATATAAGTACATTCCAAATACTCTCTAACAGCCTCAGAGCTAACACAATATTTAAGGTATTCCCACCAGTTTACAATTTTAGAGAAATTTATGGCACTTTTAATTACTAACAACATACTGCCCCATTAACATTATGGTTTACTCTGAGTCACTCTACTATATAAATACATAAATTGATAAAACAGTCATTAAACTTTCTTTTTTTAATGCATTTTAATTTTAGAAAAGGAAATACCTTGCATAAGCATCTTTATCCACTTTATTTACATCAAACACACTTTTATTTTTCATGAGGACTATGCTTTTTAAATAAGCTTTAAATGCCTAAAAAATAAAACAAGTACATAAACATTGAATCAGTGACATATCATTAAGCATATACTAAGATAACAAAAATATATACATAACACAGAAAGGGAAATTAAGTATTATTTCTCCTTAAGAATAAAATGAAACTTTTTTTAACATTATAGAACTGCAAATAATCACAAAATAAAAATGTACTGATAAAATATCATTGACAATTGCAAATTTAAACTTGGTAATAAATCAGCAAAAGTGAGAAAAATTAGAAAGTATGGAGAAAAAAGGGTAATGTGATATGCTATTCTAACATATTAATTTCTGCCCACAAGTTATTAACACAACCATACATTGTATAGTGCTTTTCTATGAATACAATATTAAATTGTAGTGTTAATGAAATTAAAATTTGATTTTAAAAATTTGAATAGATTTGTAATATATCTCTTACCCTTTGAGCTGTTTCTTTTAAAGCAACATCTCTGGCACAAAGTGCTTCCATTTTTCTCTGGACAGAAACTAATTTTTTAGGATCAACACTGAAATATTAATAAAATATATATTGAATATAAAGAACTAAATTTGCAAAGCTTCAAAATATATAATAGTGGCAACTGATATATTGTTAATATGATACTTTAGCCCTCTAAATATATCATCTTGTAACACTTGAAATAATTAGTTGGAAAAAATTGTTGTCGAGTGGGAATCGAACCCGCGCCTCCCAGAAGCATTCCCATTCAAGACAATTTTTTTTCAGCTAATTATTTCACGTGTTTCTTGTCTAGAAGACTTTTTTTGTGATACTTTATTACAGGATATCATCTTGTACTTGTCTTAACCATAGACAAGTTAACCAGGAAGTAGGCATTCTTTATTAGCCCTTTTGGACTTCACTGACCTCACACCTCTTACTGAAAGTTAATATTCTTTAAAAAGTTTAGCTTTGAACAATCATTTTTAAACATATTTAATCTTTCATAATTCTATAATTCATTTTTAAAAAAATACACAAATGTAATATTACATGCTTTTTATTTTAAGTATGAAGAAAATACATAAAAATTATTTTTTTACTTTTAAAATAATTATAAGCATTTGCAATATTTAATATGGCTTTTGCATCTATAATTCATTTAAAATATTTTGAATGTCTGTCTGAAAAATATATCAGAATACAATGGAAAAGAGTACACCAAAATATGGCAAACATTTAATATCATAAAGTGCTATGGCTTTTTGGACTACTCATGATTTTCGCATAATCAGACCAAAATGTGTCATTCAAATGCAAAAGATTTTTTTATGTCTCTTAATGTACAGTCCTTCAAAAATTCAATGATCAAAAACTGATAATTTGAAATGGCAAAAAGAATGGGGAAAAAGTGATTCCATGTTTTGAAATAATAAAAGTTTTAGACTGAAACTTAGGTTCTATTATAGATAAGGATGTGCATGAAATTTGGGATCAAGTGGTCAAGCATTTGGGAAATTACTGGGTATCAAAAACTGTTGAAAAGAAACAGCAACTTTTTAACAAGCAGCAGCATATGATGTTGAAAATCTGCCAAATGCTATGTCAATTCACATTGTCAAAGGTGATGCCTGGAAGAAACACTGTTGCAGGTTCAATTTCCCATATAAAAAAAAAATCATACTCTCAAATGTGTGAACTTCTGAAAATCTGAAAACAATGGTCCAATCTACACAAAATTCTAAACAAACTGGCCCAAAGATAATTGTTCAAACACTAATAATTTTTATGATATTGCATTACAAAAGAGTGGCACACATGTCTACGTATGCAATACATATAAAGTCAAGTAATTTTTATAATATATATGAGCAAGTACAGTTAAGGACGGTTAGACAAACAGATATGTTCAGATACCAAAGAATTTATTATGGCAATCTAAAAATGTACATGGGTAGTCTAAAATCAAATGTGCTACTACAGGGTTAAAAAAGTAATAAAAAAAATGGCTTATGAAAGGAGCATTAAACTGTTTTCAGTGATAGGCCATTTTTGAATCACAGGCTAAGACATTAATACAATATACTGATTAAATAGTATAAAAACATTGGAAATCATAAATAAAGATAATGGTTATATTATTACAAGGTTTAAGCTATCATTTTACATTTATACTATTGAATTCTGTTTGAATTCAGATTTTCTACAGTATTTATAGGAATAAAACTAAGTTGCTTTAATTGATGTCATTTTTCAACTATAGAAAAATATTAATATTCATTGATATTCACTCAGCACAGCATTGGCCCTTGGTTTAAGTTTTTAAAAAGTTACTACAAAACATATAGCTGAAAATTTCAGTACTTACAATATTTTGTTTATAGGAATTTTGCGAGATTCTAATTCCTTCAACATTGCCTCCTCTTCAGAAGGTAAGAGAACTAATAAGGCTTCCCCACCTTTATGGTATCTTAGGAGAGAAATATCAATATTAGTAAACTTATGCTAAGTAAATGCTGATAAAGCAGATTATAAATTTACAATTTCAAAATACTAAATATACTCTGTAATAATTCCTTGCCTTCCATTTCTAGATTAAGTTGAGCCAAAGGCTACTATTTATTATATTTATTTTATAGTTAAAAAAATACATGAGCAATAAATATTAGTGAAACAATTTGAATACGATACAACATATGATTACTCTGATCATGTATATATTTTAAATTATTATTCAAATTACATTTGAAATACATATTTAATAATAAAAAATTAAGTTAATAATCTTAATTTCTTGGAGATCTATAAAATAAAGAAATTAATCAGTTCAGTGTGAAAGAGAATTATTTGGCCAATAGAAAGAGACAAATGCTAATGTCTTATATGGGATTCAAACACAAGTACTCTAAATTGGAATTTTAAGGATGAGAACAGAGATGCATTAATGACTCTCTTGAATGCCACTTATAGCATGAAAGATACTAAGGACAAATGTGGTAACAACTATCCACTAATGGGGGAGTGAAATGCTTTAAAGCTGAAAGGAAATGATGATATCATCAGTAGAAAGGAAGTCAGAAGCCTAATTTGAATCCTTTCCATTGTATTTTTAACTACATTTTCAAAAAGAGCATTAGTTTAATTTTTATCAGATTAATATATTCCATTTTAAATCTGTTATTTATCAATATTCATTATTAAGCTGATGTGCTTTGATTATAAGCAAATATTTTGCTACTATACATATAAAGTAATTTTTCAAATATGATGTGGATCTAAAATTAAATTTATGATTTAATATTTTATTTTTAGCTACATTTTTTCCAACAAGTTGCATGTCTATGCATTTTTAAAGTTTTAGTCTCTCTACTATAGCACCCATCAGGCCTGGATGTAGAAAAAAATCAAATTGGGGGATGGGGAGGGAGCAGAAGATCCCCCCTATCATCCCTTGGTATTCACTAAGACATTGGTCACCATTGCATTACACCATAGAAATTTTTAATTGGTACTTTTTTTTTTTTATAAAAATCATTATTTAAGAGAATATTTAATAAAATGGAAAAAGCAATGTCAACTGTGATTAAATAAATGGTTTATATTTAAATGAAATACACATTTGTTAATTCTTCAATTTGTTTCACATAATTTTGTACATATGTGAATGTCTGTTGCCATGGACATGGCTGGGATGACTGAAGAAAACTCTTCAGATGAACTTTGTAGAAGACAATTAATTACTATTCACTCATTATCCTAGGTGAAACTACAGATTTGTGGGATTTGTCACCCGTGCTTAGGTATGCTCAAGATGTGCTGTGCTAAATGTTGTGTAGGAAGATGAAATAAACGAATGCACCGTAGTAAAGGATGACACTGTTTATTTACATTCACACATATATGTACATATGGGAATGTGCTCGATTCTATGGGCCTTAGCTGCACTCAAGATTTTCTAGAATGCTTTATGACTTTATAAATCTTGCACTTTCTCCAATCAGCTTAATTTAACCTGAATGCTGCTTTACTATTGCAGACATTCATTTGATGAGGCAAAAATCTGCACTTTACAGAAATCTCTTTACTGATCTCAATAGTTGCAAGGGGATATCTTAATCCTTGCTTATACCACTTGGTTCATAAAGAACCGTACCCTGCTCCTGTTCTCGAGAAAGAGCTATGTTACTTTGAAGCACTAACACAAATGACCTCTCCATTTATCAACAAAATTCAGCCTGATGCTTATTTCCTTTGCCTCTCCCATCCTCCTCTTGCAGACTCACACTATAGCCCTCTGGCTAGGATGGAAGTGCAATAAAAACCCTTTGTTGATGTTTGGTTCCCAAGCATATGGAGAAATGTCAGCTTGGCCCTGAATGACAACTAATGAGCCACATTCTCATTTAAGATACTTCTAAAAATACACATAACAATTACAATACAATAGAATAAATTAAAGGGACACGACATCGGTGCATAATAAATTATTAATTAAAAGAATAAATATGATCAATTATCATCATTACAAATATCAAAATGTTGAAAATAACTGCATTTTTTATAACTGCTTAAAATTATTATGTATTAAAAGGTTTTTTTTTATACAGTGTATAAAATTTTTGAACCTGAAATGGCATTTTAGTTTTATTCATAATGCATATTCTAAATAATGTCCCATAGTGTATTAATACTGAACTGTGGTTAATGTTCTCCTCTGGTTAATATTAGAAAATTATCTCAATTTGCTAACCATAACCAATTCACTGCAATTGTTTTAATGCTATTACCTTGCTGTACGTCCTGCTCTGTGTATGTAAGTATTCACATCTTCAGGACAATCTAACTGAACTACCCAATTTACAGAGGGAAAATCTGAAGGAAAAAAAGTAAATAAATTTTAAAATACAACTGCTTTAAACATAATGTAGTAAAAGGAAACAAAAGTAACAGAAACAAATTAGGTCATGCAGAACTGGGAAAACTAAACCAATGACTTAAAAACTTGAAAAGAGAGATGCGATTGAGTATTGTTCTGAATTTGTCTTTTTCTTGACAGTTAGTTTTCAGTTTGAAAATGTTTGGCAATCTACTTAAAAGAGGGCAAACTTGATTATCTATCCACATATGCCAAAGTTTAATTCACAAGACACATTTTTATTATTATTATTAAACTTGAAATAGGAATAAACTCATGACTTTTGTAAAGTATGAGCTATAACAATATGGAAATCATTAACTTCTGAACAATTCAAAAAGTCATATTGCTGCCCATTTTCACATTCAATTATTATGCTATTGCTTCTATGATTAATGATATGATGAAGTCTCATCTACCATTCTAGAAAGATTAGGAAAATAGGCTATTGCTGCTAACCTTAATCAGATGAGAATCTGCATTTTTCAGTAATATTTTAATTTTATATATCTCATATAAGAAAATACTTTATGAGCCAAATCTTGGAGACTGACCATTTATTTCAAAATCATTTGCCTGATAACTCTTATGTAATCAGACATCTAAGATGAAATCTAGATGCTGTGAAACTTTCAGAGGTTAAATTTCTGCAAATTTTGAATCTGTTATGATGATCTTACAATAGACCATGGTTAATCAACTTCATGAACTGGAAAATCTAGCGATTTACACAATAAGCTTAAAGGAAGTTCCAAATGTGACATATTTATTATATCACATATATAAGCACACTGAACAAAAAAAATTAGTCACCCCTCTACACACAGACGATAGCATTCATTGACCAGTATTATACCAGTAGATGTATGTGCTTGTAGTACACCACTTGTATTAGTACACCAGTGATGTTGTGCACTTGTATTAGCATACTAGTGGATGTTGTGCTTGTAGTAATGCAGCACTATATAGAAGCATGTGGCCTTCCATGTTCTCTATAGTGTTGTTAGTTCCAGTAGAGTACTGGTTACAAAGCTCCATTATTCAGAGTTAAGGGACTTAAAAGTTACACTTTAAGTAATAAAATTAGTTTCTTTTCAGCAAATAAACTCACTGGCAAATGTCCTGTACAAAAACAAGGGAAGAGTTGCTGGAAAACTTGAGTTCTGGTCGAATGGGATCAGAACCAACAATCTGAGAATGCTAGCTGCTCTTACCAGCAGAGCTATCTTGGCCACTTTTAATATACTCAGTTATTAAGAGACTAGGAAAATAATTCTGATTAATAGATGCTGGTGATACCATCTATAAATTGAGAATGGGAATATATCCATTATCCAGTGAAAGATGCTATTTTAATACTAAATACACAAATCTTGTATTATTATTGAGAAATTCAATAATAGTTACAGCAAATGCCCTGAACAATATTAAAATTGGTGATTATTGGTTCTTTGGTTTTTATGGTGCAGGAGACGATAAACTAAGGCATCTTTTTGTTTTAATCCTTCCAGGGTTCATGTCTTGTATACAAGTTTACAGAATCTGAAATGAGAGACTGATAATGCTTGTATCAGTTTTTAGTAAATGCATAAAACTTCAATTAAAAAAAATTGCTGTTTAAAAAATTTCTTGCATATATCTTGCAAAAATACATTATTAGTGCTTGAAAAATAATATTTTCTTTTTCCATTTGATGTTTATTTTATTAAACTATGATTTGTGTTGTTAAACTATTATATTCCTGTATATTTATATGCTATTGTCGGTCGTTCAGAGTCATGATACATTGCCGGTTTGACAATGGCATCTTATAACTTCTTGCTTCGAAAATTTTTTAAACATAATATTAGGTTATATGTATGTTAATTTTTCTTTATTATATCTTCACTTTCAAGTCAAAAAGATTTGATCTTTTATCATTTCCTGAAAATGAATGGTCTTGGATTCGGAAGCAAAAAAGCTTTAGCACGGAAAGTTTGGATAGTGAAAAATTTCACTCTCTTTGGAAATAAGCATCTTATATATTTGCCAGAGGTGATATGTTATTCTTCCAGTTTTTTTTTTATCATGGTAAGGCTAGGTATTACTTTGAAATATGAGTTATCAATTACTGTAACATTGACTTTTCATTCAAAATGTGACGAATTTTAACATTTATGCAAACAAAATGGAGTTATTGTATCTGAGCATACGATAACTTCAGGCTTAATTATGGTTATGATGCAGAAACTTAATTGCCAGTTTTTTATTGCTCAAAACAAACATATTCAAATAATGAAATTGTGCAGCAAGATTTTCTTATCAAACTGGTGTGCTACTTTTTGAATTTTGTTTCACTATCTATAACAATTTTCCAACAAATTTCATATATACAATTGAATTGCAATTTTAAAATGCAATATTAATTTTAATGTTCAAGTATAATATCATAAGTTGTTTATAACAGTTCAAAATTAATCAGTTATGTAATAATGAAAGAGAGGTAAAATATTAAAATACCTAATCCTCTTGCAGCTATGTCAGTAGCAAACAAAACTATGTTACTTGTCTTGTGAAACCTATCATAAATAGCCATTCTTTTAAGTTGGTGCAGAGAACCATATAGGGCCAATACACTCATACCAGGTTTCATTCGACAAAAGATATCAAAAGCATATTTCACCTGTAAAAGAATGAAGAAATGAAAAGAATTAAGCCAGTTTCTTAAATATACCTTAAATCTAAAATATTGTTAAAAATACATTTAAAAAATATTTTAAAAACATGTAGCCCAAGAGTTATTCACTATTGTGCTAGACTAGGGTTATATATGATTTTAAATTTTAAGAATTCTATAAAAAAGATTAGGTTATAACATATTATTGAACAGAAATTTAAATTTTATTTCAATTAACACAATATAAAAAACTTACTATTTAATAACAATGTATTCAAATTTGAAATGACAGCAATATTGTACAAAATAAGTGCATTAGCGAGGGGAAGCACACTTTAATCAAAGTAAAATTGATAGTTATTGATAAAATGACATTTTCTCTAAAAATGAAGTTGGAAACAACAGATACTGCTAGATGATTTTTATAACAAAGAGTTTATGATAATTATAACACATTGCAGATCCCTCAAATATAACTAACATACTCCAGGTTTGGGAAACACTATACTAGAGCATATTTTAGCAATGTGATTCAATTCCTACATAAATATTTGTTTATGAGTTTTATGAAATTTTACTTTTCTGATAAGCTTAAACAAATAATAAAAAATTAAAAACAGTTGGAATTTCAATTTTTTAATTATTGAAATAAATATTACATACAGGTTAGGGAATATAAAATAAGTTTAATTAGATAACATAATAGTTAGAACCTAATTCAGTACTGCAATATGAATTACTTAAAAACTGCTTAAGTGGCTTCACTATTTGAAGTTTTATTTAAAATATATCTCTTTAAAGATAACTTTACCCTTCTATTGTTTATTTGAATCATTCAAACTAAAAGAACTCACCTGCTTACAGCTGGACATGAAAACAAGAATCTTTTGTTTCCGATGACTTTTAAGAAATGACCAAAGCAAATTCATTTTTTCATGTGCTTCACATGTTATATAACTCTAAAATAAATAAATATACATTTAATCTGTTACTATCAAACTGATAGTAGCTACAGGTAAGTAATAATAATGCTGGTACATAATACAAGATTTTAAAACACTTAAACCTTTTGAGGACTGGGTTTCTTTTAAACTATGATTGTAAAAATATACTGGTATATTCATAATACCCAAAGACTGAAACTGAAAAAAAAATATATATATAATATTTCTAGGTCATAGATCTCATGAAAACTCTGAAATTTGACCTTTGATGTTTCCAAGATCAAACTTTGACCTAAGAGTGCTAGAAATGTGAAAATTGGTGTCTGGGAGTGTTTTGGATTGTAGATCTCTGAAATGTTACAAAATTTTGAATCAGGAGAGGATCCTTAGGTCAATTCCAATCCATGTGCTACAGAGCTAAAAAATTAGTAGCTGGAGCTATTTTGGGTCATAGATCTCACAAATGTCTAATTTTTGATGCAATGAGTTCTTCAAAATCAAAGGTCAAATATTGATATGTCAGTGCTAGAAAGCTAAACATCTGTTGCTTTAGGTATTTTAGGTTGTAAATCTTAGAAATTTTGGATGCGACAGGTCCTTCAAAGTCAAAGGTCAAATTCTGATATACCAGCCCTAGAGAGCTGGAAATTGGTGCCTGTGGGGGGTATTTCTGATAGTATAATTAAGAAACATTATGAAATTTTGGATGCGATAGGTATTCATGGTTAAATAGGGGTCATAGTGATGGTTTAGAAATCAAGAGGTGCTGAAGGAACAGAGTGATTTTAAGTAGAAATATACAAACACAAAACTAAGCACATTTAGAAAAGTCTGTATACTAAAGTAAAAGTCTGTACACTGTCTGTATACTACTGATTGGTATTACCAATAGAAAATAGAAGCAGGTAACCTCATTTTTATTTTTTTAAACTTTTACTGCTCTCTGCGTAAAATAAAAAAGAAATTCAAAGCCAAGATAAAGCTTTTTTAAGCATATCTTGGCTCTGAATTACATATTTCAACATATACTTCATAAGGATGTGTCCAATAGTAATCAGGCTCACAAAACCTGCCATTTTTAACAAAATTTATATCTAGAGATATTTTCACATTTTTAGAGATCCAATTACATTTATAACTATGTCAAGAAAGAGAATAAAAATAAAAGATTTTAAGAGCTAATATCGAAGAAAACTTTTTTGTGGCTAATACAAATGGAAAAATGCAGTATTACATATATTTTTCAAACATTCCATTGGAAAAGTACAATGGCAATACTACTAGTATCCAAAATTAGAGAAGTTGGTTGTTTTACCTCTGAGCGGCACTTTTTTGCACACCATGGGCTAAATGGCCAGGTCACATGAACCCCGAAGGCTCAGAGAAGGTTGGGGGAGGGGACCCACTGGAGCAGCTGTTGGGAGACAGATGGTAGCATCCCGTCAAGGCCATCCAGCGTGTTCTTTAACGTGCACAGGGTATGGCTCTCCCGCACATGGGGCCACGGCTTAACGTCCCATCTGACGGACGGCAGCCTTTCCAAGTCCATCGGTGTCCCCTACTGACCGTGGGCAGGGCGGGGAATTTTGCGGAGATAAATCTCAATGCTGACCCAGCTGGGACTCGAACCTGGGAACTACAGATTACGAGCCTGGTGCCCTACCGACTGAGCCACCCCCACCCCGCCAAAATTAGACAATGAATTGAAGTATTTACTCTTTATTCCTGACGAAGCAATCCATCCCATAGCATGATATGAAATTGTTCACTGCTTACCATGACTTTATGTTATACTTTGTATCTGAAGAATGTATCTTTTCCTATTTAGTTATTTCAATTACTCATTTACTATTCATCATTTTTCCTATTAATATCCTTGGCCACGAAGAGCTGCTTGACATACACCATAAAGTCCTGTTTAATGGTATAATGCAGCTACCATTTTTTGTGTTATTGTAATGAAATAACTTAAAGTTAATTTGACAGTCTGAGGACAACAACAACAAGGAAGAGATATCTACATTCTGTAATTCTTTTCATTGAATATAATTTGATACCAACAAATCTTCTAAGTGTGGATATAGCAAAAATTTAATACAATCAAGTTTGCAAACTAAAGAAAATAATATAACAATGAAACAATTTATTTACCTGTTGTAGGGATTCTGGTGTGCTGCTCTTTGCATATGCATCATCTGAAACATACTGTGGATATTTTAAGCTGAGTCTTGCCAAATCTTTCACAGATCTATAAAAAGAATACCAGCAAGTTATATAAAATATAAATAGGAATAATGTTTGAATTTAATTAGGTAAAACAATTCAATGGCAGTATTTAAGTAATGTATAATATTCAAAAAAATCTTCAAATAAAAAAAAAGGTTACAGAAATCCACCAAGCTGTGTTTATTCAGCAAATATATTGCCCTAAGGTAGTTTGAGGTAGTTGAGAAGTTTGTCAGTTTTGGAGATGTTTGGAGTGAGCTTTAGTTGCTCAGAACATTGTATATGGAAGTTTAATGGTGAGTCTTGATTTTTCTGGAAATAAGCTTTGTTTGTTTTATGAAATATTTTGACTTTTTTAATTTTTTCCTTTTGAATAGGATAAATTGATTTTGACTAGATTTAAATTGATGCCACCTTAATAATCACACTTGGAAGGCCACTGGGACAAGTACCTTATGTTCCTTACTGAAAACAGATAACTTTAGTTTCAATCCAGATGTATTTGGGGTGAGAGGAAACATAACTAATGCTGATAAGTTTGGATGAGTAAGACTACCAAGACTGATGAATGAAACATGTGCAACAAGCAGCACCTAGAACATTTGGGTTGTTTGGGTTGTTTTACCTCTGAGCGGCACTTTTTTGCACACCATGGGCTAAATGGCCAGGTCACATGGACCCCAAGGCTCAGAGAAGGTTGGGGAAGGGGACCCACTGGAACAGCTGTTGGGAGACAGATGGGAGCCTCCCATCAAGGCCATCCAGCGTGTTCTTTAACGTGCACAGGGTATGACTCTCCTGCACACGGGACCACGGCTTAACGTCCCATCCGACAGACGGTGACCTTTCCCATATCATCGGTGTCCCTTACTGACTGTGGGCAGGGTGGGGAATTTTGCGGAGATAAATATCAATGCTGACCCAGATGGGACTCGAACCTGGGAACTACAGATTACGAGCCTGGCGTGCTACCGACTGAGCCACCCCTGCCCCACCTAGAACATAACCTGCTTGATGCATATATGTGTCATGGAGCAGAGTGTATTTTACTTTTACTTTTATTTAACAGTTCATACAAAAATGCAATTTTAAAGTAAAGTCCCCTCCCCCCTAATTTTGAAATAGAACTAATCTGTTATGGAAATACAAACTTAATCAAGAAACAGCTTTGATTTCAATTATATTGCTTTGGTTGAGCTATATTATGCTCTGGGATATTTTTTTAATTTTTCATCTCCAGTTCTTTAAGTTTTGAATTTCATTTAAATTTTTTTTTACAAAAACATCTTGTTTAAAAAAAAAAACTTTACATAGCATCCTTTTTTAGGCGCAGAATTCTAATCAGCAAAAAACTAATGTGTATACACAAACTTAAAGTGTAAATTAATAATTACATGCCAAATCAACCCAGCTCCCAACTTCAATATCTGCAATTTTGATGAAATTCAGCATACTTATAGTACTCAAACATCTCAAATTATAAGTATTCAAAACCACAAAAAACTTTAAAATTTGAACTACTGAATTTTCTTTAAATGCTTGTAACTTGATTCTATATATGCTAAATTATTAAAGTTGGTCTGTTGATAAAAATCAAGAAAACCTAGCTTTATTCTAGTGTTTTTCCACTGAGTTGTTTAACAGCTAGAACAGCAATTTTTTTTCTTAGATTTTAAATATTCGAAAGCTTCATATCTTATTGTGTGAATGAAATTTTTTAAGCGAACTCTTTCAAGGATGATCTAAAACTATTGAAGAGCAAAGTGTGTGAACTCCATTAGTTACGAGTGTGTAATTCACAGAACGGCCTAATCAACCACATTTTTGTGGAAACTTTTAGCCTTTATTTCATCAACCTTTTAGAACTTTTACTGTTATAAACTCATCAAATTTAAACACAATTATGGTTAACTTATCTGTTTGTTACATCAATGGCATGTTAAAATTATTTTAAACATCTGCTGTGTCTTTGATTTTGCTATATTTATTTTTACTGTTATAGTTTAATACAATTATTTAAGTAATTAATTTTGAAGAATTGTTTTTATTCTTACACACTGTATATGATGATTCTAATATTAGTAACACTGATTATATATTTTCTCAAGGTTTTGAAATTAACTTTTTTAATTGCTGAACAGAGTTAAGAAATTGTTGAGCCCACTAATTTCACAGGGTTGGGTTGCTTTATCTTTGGCAACAATATTTTTGCACACACTGTGCTAAATAGGCCATAAGGAACCCAAAGGCTTAGAGCTGTTAGGGAAGGTGATCTACTAGACAGCTATTAGGAGATAGATGGGGGCTTCCAGTTGGGTTGGGTTGTTTTACCTCTGAGCGGCACTTTTTTGCACACCATGGGCTAAATGGCCAGGTCACATGGACCCCGAAGACTCAGAGAAGGTTGGGGGAGGGGACCCACTGAAACAGCTGTTGGGAGACAGATGGTAGCCTCCCGTCAAGGCCATCCAGCGTGTTCTTTAACGTGCACAGGGTATGGCTCTCCTGCACACGGGACCATGGCTTAACGTCCCATCCGACGGACGGCGACCTTTCCAAGCCCATCGGTGTCCCCTACTGACCATGGGCAGGGCGGAGGAATTTTGCGGAGATAAATCTCAACGCTGACCCAGCTGGGACTCGAACCTGGGAACTACAGATTACGAGCCTGGCACGCTACCGACTGAGCCACCCCCGCCCCGGGGCTTCCAGTCAAGGCCATCCTGTGCAAGAGACCATGGCTTAATATTCCATCAGTAGCTTTTCCAAGGCTGTGATTTTTTTCCCATTGAGTGCAGAGCAGGGGTTAGAGGAGAAAATCTCAATACCAACACACTAGATTATAAGTCTGGCATGCTATTGACTAAGCTAACTGTGCTCCTCTAGTTTTTAAGGCTGGATAGTGGAAGTGTAGCTGATAGTCTCTTGTCAACAACTAACTTGTTTATTTCAAACAAGAATTTCTTTTTAGTTGCAGCATGTTGCAGTTGGAAAACTGTTAATAGTTTGAATTATTTGAAGGGTTTTTAAATAAATTTTATTTACACTCTGCATTATTAATAAAAACTGAATTAGAATAACTTACTTGGTTTGAGTGGCAGAAAACAGGAGAGTTTGTCTTTCTTCTGGAAGGCTCTCTATGATAGCATTCATTGTTGTTTTAAATCCTGCATCTAATATTCTGTCTGCTTCATCCAGTACTAAATATCAGGCATGGAAGAAAAAAAATTTTTTTTTCACCTGCACAACTTTTCTACTTTAATTGTATGGAGAATCTCAGTATAAATGTTTTTTCGATTATATAAGTTACTAAAGATATATTTAACCCTTGCATTATGGATGGAACCCATAATGGACCTCACTAATATATTCTGTAGAATTTCATCCACATCTTTTTCCCCTTGGTTGTGTTATTTTTATTATGCCCCACCAACCTTAAGACGCAAATGTATATGCCAATTTCCCTTACATTTGCCAGATAATTCCATTGTCTACTACATCGGAAAAACCACATGTTCTTTACAAGAGAGGTTCTCAGAACATCAAAACAGATGTCAGCCAAAACAAGTTAATGACGGCCACTGCCGAGCTAACAGTACATGTGGCAACAATAGACTGGGTGTACACCACCACTGCTTGCACATGCATCCATTTTCTATGGAACCATAGTCCGTGAGGCTATTGAAATAATGACCTCACCCCTCCCCCTCACTTGCAACTGAGACACTGGAATTGCCTTCATGACACGTGGAAAGAAGCTCTAAACAGCTCTAAAGTCACCACACAGTGCCACTTCACTGAAGATTGAGCGCTGTCCTTTTTTTGATTTTTGATTTGCGACATATAGGACAGAGAAGAATCCTAGAAGCTACTCCTAGCTTTTATAGGCCTTCTCATACAAGGACATTCCCTACTAAGACCAAAGTCACTGCTGACCACTGCTTTAGTTAGAGCTAACACAACACACAAAGTTTGCCTTGCTGGAACAGTCGCTAACTGCCTAACCACTATGCCAGTTAAGGCTAAGCTTATGAAAAGTCCTTGATAAGTCCTTGCTTATGAAAAGCTTCCGAGTTTTCTCCTAGAAACTTTTAACATGCAAATAGTTTGAACGACAAATTTTTAAATTTTATTGCTCAATGACAGAAAATTTTAAGCTATTTTTAATTAATTTCTGAGCAAGAAGGTCCTTTTAATTGTGTATTTAAATGGACAATTACAGATTTGGGTTTGTGTTAAGAAACATAAAACAATTCTCATATACTACATATATATGAACCACATTTTTGCAAGCAAAATAATAATTTACAATACAATTTTTCCTTAATATTAATAAGATGCACTAGATTTAAGAACAGTATTTTTCAAAAGTTAAGAAATTTTAACATAAAACTTTAAACCTGTTATCATTATTAAATTACAGAGAAAAACAATGCCAACCCATGCAAACATTTTTGAGTTAAAAAAATAAAAAATTATTGAAAGGAGAGCATTGACAATTAATGGTTAATTACATTAAATAATACAACTAATGGTTTAGTTACATTAGAATTTTCTTAAATTTTATTAATGATCAAATATTTTACAACATATTAATTGTGTAGCAGTAAACTTTTAAATATTTGAATTTTTGTTTAATGATAGAGGCTAATTTTACCTAATATTTTCAGATTAACACCTTCAAATAACGGATTTTCATCCAAATGTTGTAAAAGTCGGCCTGGTGTGCAGATTATAATGTTGCACTTATGTAGTCTCTCTCTTTCAAATTTCAAATCCTATATGTAGAAGTAAATTCATCATTAGTATTTAAAAAAAACTATTTAAATATACAATGCAGCTATAAAGTAGAAAATTACTTCATGTTACAAGAATATATTTTTACGTATATCAATTTCAAGAATATGAAAAAAATCTATCAGATCTTACCTTTCCTCCAATGACAAGAGCAGCTGAAAAGGTATGATAAACTCCAACTTTTTTTAAAACTTTAAATATTTGATATGCTAGTTCCCTTGTTGGAGTAATGACAAGAGCTCCTAGGCCATCTAGTCTTGTCCATTTTTCCCGGTAAAGACATTCTAGGATCTAAAAAAGATATGGAAGAAAATGAATATTTAATTATTTGTGAAACTCTAGCATTTACTACCACTGCATGCTTTATTTGAAAAATATTTTATTGATTTCTGCCACAAATATTTAGTCATTTTATCCTCTGAACATTTTGTGATCATACTGGCTATTTCTTCAAAGTGTTTTGTCTTTTGTTCAAATCAACTCTCGAAAATATTTTTTCTATGCTTTGAAGGAGAGAATTTTTATATGCTCTAGATCACTGCAAATCAAACATTTATATGATACACAACTTGTTATATACAGATAGTGGGACATATGTTTAAAAACTATTATTTTTCAGAAAGTAGGGTTTAGTTATTGAATGAGAGTAATGTCTTCAAATCCTAGGTCACTCTCCATAATCATAAACTTTTATTTCATTAATTACTGCAATATCTCCCTGTATTGAAAAAAGGGGTGGGGGCAAGTGAATGATCAAATCAGAATGAATCAAAGCACAGTTCTGGTAATAGCATTGTTTCTTTTGTTTTCTCTAGAAATAATTCTCACAAAATAGTGCAATAACTCAGTAGTAAAGAATCACAGGATATGTCCTCTAGATATGGAACTCATGAAATAATAAGTTGAAAAAAAAAAATGTTTTGCCGTGTGGATTTGAACCCACGTCTCCCAGAAACATGCCAGTTATGCTAACCACTATACCATTATCAGCTAATGTTTTTTCCAGCCAATGTGACATATAAACTTTCCAGATATATTTGATTTGCACAGTGGCACCATATATCTAGAATCCAGGAAAGTGGACAACTGTGTTGTCACCAATATCCATTCTAGTAGTCTTTCAAACAAATATTCTTGCAAAATAATTGCAATAATATATTTTTACTTTGTTTTTAAGGGGAAAAAACTTGGCCACTTAAGGGTATATTTCTTGTCAAGATAAGTTTATTTTTAAATTCCAAATAAGATAATTTTTATTACAATATACAAGAAACATTCAAATATAAACAAGAATTTGATTCTCAAATATTTATTTACAACAAAATATAAAAATCATACATACTACGTTTCAATGTAGTCCATGTTAACTACAATGTACTTGTTTCATTGTTCTGAAAGTTTCTTAATTCCAGTTTCAAAGGCTTTTGGGTGCTTGTCAATCCCACTTTGCACACCTGCAATAATCTCATCATTGTCTCAGAATAGCTTGCCGCCTAAAAATGCCTTCAGCAGTCCAACAGATGGGAATCGGATGGAGCCAAGTTGGGAGTATATGGTGGATGAGGTAGTACATCCCACTCCAATTTCTGTAGTCTCCATCACTAAAGCGGTGGTGTGAGGATGAGCATCGTTCTTGTGCTTCTGTGAGAGAAGCTGTGGGACCACATCTTGCACTCACTTTATTGATTTTCAGCTCATTGTGCACAATTTCTTCAACACTCCCTACACTAATTCTAGTTTGCTGTGAGAGTACATGAATAGTTATCTGACAATTGTCAAGGATAAGTTCCTCAATTCTGACAACACTGTTAAGAATGAGTTTGTTATCTAAAAGTGTGTGAGGCTCATTTTTGGCATGGTCTTGTCCTTCTCTAAATGATTTGGCCCAGTTGTCTGCAACAATCTCCCCCCAAAGTGGGATCAAAACTTGGTAAAGATTTTGGAAGCACCTTTCTTCATGAGAAATTTGATAATTATGCACTGTGCAACATTGCTGGATACTTCTTGGTTTGAAATTTTGATTATAATTGACTGGTGATGTGGAGGGAGGCATGACTAGTGCTGTTCACGGTATGAACATGTCTTTACTTGCCAATGAATGCCCGTTCACACAAGTTGATTTGTGCTTGAACAGTAACCTAATTCTGGTTTATGTTCGAATGCCCTATATATTTACTTAATGCTCACATTTTAATGTTAAGGTAATGTTCTATATTAAAATTGTCTTTAGAGATATATTTTAAAGTACAGTGAAGCAATATAGTAAGTAGAAGTTGGTGGAAGCACTTCTTTATCAATTATACTAATTTTGTTTTTAGCATTTTGTAACTTTCAATTCATGTTTCTAAGAAACTTTTAAAAATTAACAATTAAACTACAAGAAATTATATTATATTTTTACTTCTCTAATTTGAAGGAGGGATAATAAGTATTGAATTAGAAAATGCAAAGAACATACCAACTTTATTATTTATACATTTAATAGAGTAGTAGAAAAATGCAATGACTGAAGGTAAAATGAAGTCAACAATATTGGAAAAAAGCAAGTTTCTTGCTCTAACACAAATGACCACTAGTGTTGAGAGATATAATACTGTATACTTCGGACATTTGTTATTCTAATCTCCCAGGTCTAATGGACACATTGTGGATATGTATTGATATTTACACCAGTAGTTCTCAACCTTTTTCATGTCAAGGCACAGTACTGGGTTCATTTTGTTGCAGCATACCAGAGTTAATGCATTTTAGTAATTAAAAAAAAACAACAACTATTATACCAACAGACTGATTAACTTTCATTTTGTTATTCACTGTCTTCGCAGAATGCCAGTGCACCATGCAGTATCAGTTGAAAACCTCTGTATTCATGTTTTTAAAATCAAACAATTTTATCATAATAGTTGTTCAATAATAAAAATATTAATATTACATAATCTTTTATGCATTTACATTATTTATGCCCATTTAATTTATATTTGAGGCTTTCTGTGCTTATTTTTAGAATTGTTCTTGTGAAGACCACAGCACATTTGGTACAGGCTCATGGCTCACTGGTTTACACCATACACCACCAGAGCCTATGAACATCTGTTAGTGGAAACAGCTGAATTGAACACATTATTCAAGACTTATGGGCAAGTGATACCTTATCCCACTAAAGCCTAATTTTTTCAATGTTTGTGTTTTTCAGTTTAACTGTGATGCAATTTGTGCCTCAGAGGCAGATGAGAACACTAAGGGCTAATGGAAGTAGGATTACTTGCAAACAATGAGTTACAGGTTTACAGAAGATGTTGATCAATGCAGAACTGTTTGACTGATTGTCCATATGAAGAACAAAGGATTTGGAACTGAATGAATAATAGCAGAGAAAAAAAATGAGTTCACTTTAACATGTCATAGGAATAAGGTGACTATGGGCTCCATTGAGCCAGTATGTTCCTTTAGGTGTACATGACAAATAGCAAGAGTCTGAGTTATCTACAATGTTCACTGGAAGAATGATAAACTTATGTCTTGGTTTAAAATCAATTGGCTAATCAGCTAATCGGAATATTCTGATTAGCCAACTGATTTATAGAAGTTTCATTTTGCTGGCAGTATGATCAAGGCCTAAAGTGATGTATAATTTTTAATATGAACTTGACAATACAAGTTGATGTTCTATTAGTGATGCACAGCCTTAGTGCATTAATTAAATATCACAAATAGCAAATGCTTTTCTGCTATTTAAGTGCTGTTAATTAAGAGACTGCATGTTTCACTTACTGACAGCCATCATTATATGACAAGGTGCCCTATGACGAAGTAGAGGAACATTGTAAAGCAATTCAGTACATTTAATATTTAAGCACTATCACACTCTCTCTTTATAATTATGTAAGTATAATTAAGAACTTATAAAAATATATGTGCAACATTTTCAAAATAAAAAGATAACCACATACTGGTATAATAAAAGCCAGTGTCTTTCCAGAGCCTGTTTTTGCTGCTCCCAATATATCTTTTCCTTTTAGAGCATAACCAATTGAAATCCTCTGAATTTCTGTAGGTGTTTTGTACTTAGCTTCTTTTAAGGCTAAAAGTAAATTCCTCACATTAAAAGCAATGAAGAAAAAGGTAAACATAATATTTACATTAAAAGCAACGAAAAAAAAATGTATATATATATTACTTTTATAGAACTATAAGTGCCCCTTGCCAACAAAAGAAAGAATATTTTACTTATAACTCTTGAATCTATCAATGTATATTAACTATTTAAATCTCAGTTTTCCATTTATCATTAAAAACTGGAATAAGAAAACATCAAAATATTAATGTGAATTAAGCATTTAGGAAAAATGTTTTGTATATGTACATGAAAAATGTTTTGTATATGACAGGGAGTAAAAATTAAATGATGATGAGTGAGATTTGTACCCATGCCTACCAGTTACTATAGTCACTATGTTATCACCAACACTGTTATATATATATATCCACTTAGTTGTGACTTTTAAATCTCATTGACACCTTGTCACACATGGCACCATCTAGGATCAGGAAAGGCAACTTATCCAATATTGCTCAATATGTAAATATTAAATAAGGAAAGCACTCATTACAAATTGTTATTCATGCAAGAATCAATCAATCAATCAATCAATCAATTCACAAATTACCTGTTGACTTATAAGCTCATTGGACAAAAAATTAGTCATCTCCTGCCATAAGAAGGTTACGTCCATTCGACAGCAACAGAGGGTGCACCAGTAATAAACGTGTCCTACAAATAGTTGTGGCATGTGCTACAGGGTTCATACAGTGAGAAGAAGTGGTTGTGTGCTATGTGTGTGTTAGTCACTCCATGAAACAGGGTCGCACCAAAGGGCATAGTATACAAGAAGTTGCTGCCTTTGCAGGTGTGTCGAAACGTACTGTCCAAAGGGTCTTCCAGCAGTGGTGTACATCGCAGTCCACCACTAATCATCACCAGAACTGCTGCAGAAAGACTGTGCTCACCAATAGGGACTGCCGCAGTGTGTCACACACAGTTAGGGCAAACCGCTTTACAACGAGGCAGGAATTGCTCTAGTCAGTCAATGTAGGCCTACAACAAGCTACTTTCAAACAAACACTCCGAAGGGAACTGCATGCCATGGATATCTGGAGCAGAGTACCCCAGAAGAGACCCAATTTAACAGCTCTGCACAAGGCTGCACGTTCTATAGTGGGCATGGCACCACAAAGACTGGGCTGTTGACTCTTGGAAGCGTGTGATCTGGTCGAATGAGTCATGTTTTTGCTTGTACTTGAATGATACGAGGCGATGGGTACATCGTAAGCTGCATGAAGCCTTCCATACAGACTGTGTGCAAGGTTCTGTTCAAGCTGGAAGAGGCTCTGTGATGTTCTGGGAGTGTTTCACATATGAGGAAATTGGTCCTTTGGTTCGTGACGTTACACTTGAATGGAGCTACTGGATGACCACAAGTTGCCTTTTATGCAGCATCTCCACAGTGAACACCAAAAGGATACCCCCATCTTCCAAGATGACAATTGTCGCATGCACAGGGCTCGAAGTGTGTTGGATTGGCACAACGAGCATTCTGAAGCCTTCGAACATCTCGACTGGCCTGTCAAATCTCCGGATTTGAATCTTATAGAAAACTTGCGGGACTATTTGGGGTAATGAGTGAAGAGTTGTCCCAGCCATCTGGCCAAACTGCGGTATTTGCTGCTGGAAGAGTGGATAAATATTGATGTACACTACATCCACACACTGGTGGTATCCATGCCAGGCAGGATTTTGGCTGTTCTTCAGTTGCACAGAGGTATTATGTGCTATTAGATGACATTCAGCCAGGGGTGACAATTTTTTTTGTCCAGTGAGCTTAATTCAAATCCCACTCATTAGTGAAACTTATTTTTTCCAAAAATTTATCACTTTAATTACATGTCAACAGGTAATAAGTATTATTAATTTTGTTGCATGCTTTAGCCAATTTGATTAATTATTAATTGAATATTATCACACTACTGCATCCCCTCTTAAAATTTCTAATTATTTTTATTGCATAGAAAAAGCAGGAGAAATTTTCTGTTCTTCCCCTCCCCCAAGTTTGTGCATGCCTTTGCTCTGGTTTATGATAAAAAAGTGCTGTTTGTCAGATTTTTTTCAAAATTTTCTACCCCCAGTTGAAGCATTTTAAATATTTAGAGATTGTTTATATAGAATACAAAATTAGGCCAATTCCCACATAAAACAAAGTTTACATTTACAAAACTAAAACATCAGTTGGAGGAAAGTTACCAAATATGCAAAAAAGCATATTTGGTAAATAAACAACACTAAATATACTTTTCTGTATGAAAAAATTATTTAAAATAATTACCTTTCTGTGTTTGGCTTGTTAGGGGAAACTGATCAAATGTCTTAATTACAGATGGCTCAATCTAAAAAAAAGCACCAAATCATTTTACATTAATTAAAAAGTTATGCTGTTCTTAAAATTCTAAATTAAGAGACACAATTCAAGTACATTTTTATGTAGCATTTTTACACAAGACTGTTAGCTATAGACAGAGATTACAAATTTATTAAAGCTTGATGACCAATAGCCTCGATATTTTTTGAAAATGCATGTATTAGTTCGATGCATTTTTAAAGTCAGTTATTGGGTTGGTGCATATGAAATGTCCAAAATGAGAATGCCACCTGCAAACCCTCACAAAATTAGGAAGCAGTTAGCTGCCTAGTCAAAGTAGTGCCCCCCCCCCCCCCCCCCCTCAGGATCAACACATTTCTGCCAATGGGTTATGATACCTCAGCATTGAAACTGGAATCTGTGAGGCAAAAGTGTCAATGGCTTGACACACAGCTCAATAGTTTGGAAAGGCCTTCTCCACCAGGAAATGGCCAAAATGCTGGAAGAGGTGATAATCCATGGGAGGAAGTTCAGGGGAATATGCAAGGTGTGGCAGTGATTTGTAGTCCAACTGGTGGATTGGTTGGACAGTCCTTTGTGAGACATGTGGGTGGGCATTGTCATACAACAGGAGGATTTCATGCCTGTTGCTGACTGTTTGATAGGGAGCTTTCTGAGCATTGCAGTATTTCAGCACAAAAGCGGTTCGAATTAATGGTCTCACCTGCCAACAGCAGACAACCATACAAGAACCAGCACTTTCTGCGGGTGTAGGGATGGCTTTGGACAATGTTTTGGTGGCTCCATGGTATCCAATCACTATGCTGATTGATGATGATTGTCGTAGAGGACCCACTCTTCATAGCAGGTTATGATCCAATGCAGGATTCTGTCCTGTTTGTTCTGGGCAATAAGGGAAATGCACACCTCCAAATGGCATGTCCTGTTGGCTGTTGTCAATTCATGTGGCACCCAGCATCCAGCTTTTGTACCTTCCCCAGGGCTGCCAGTTGCTGTACAACTGTCAAATGATGCACACAGACCTTTGCTGCGATCTCATGGACACTTTGCCATGGGTCAGCTTCCACGATATTCTTCACCTCATTTGTTACAGCTACTGGTGGATGACCACAAGGCTCATTTTCAAAGGACATTTCTCCTGCTTAAAATTTTGCAAACCATCGGTATATGGCAATACCTTGCCCAAATGTCACATTAATGCTTCAGGCCACTATACTTGCAGAACATCCGAGTTCGAATTCATACAAACAAATTATGCGCGACTGGCCTGTCTCCATGGACCACTTTGACTGAAGCCTGTGCACTTGTGGTTGAACCTCGTCACAAAATGAGGCACATAATGCATACACCAGACATATGCCAACCTAGTGACATATGCCATGTGATGTTGCTGAATGACACCAATCTGCTGAAGGGGTAGAACATGCCCATCTGCACCAGCCTAATAGAACCATTGGTCAGACATGAATTTTTGATGGCTGAATTCTAAGATAACTGGGATCATTTTTAGTCACGGCTTACAACTCTAAGACTGAATTTTTCGACTTCTAGTCACGTTGGGATATTCCAATATGATTACATGGTAGAAAATTCTGAGAGCTCAGGCAACTAAACATTTTTGACTAAAAACTATAGAATCATTATAAATGATACCAACAGATGGCTCTTAAAATACACAGGCCTAAATACTAGAATTTTCAAGGATTTTATAACATATGGTCAAAGATCACTAGTGGCAAATAAAAATACTTGTTGCTTTTGTCTATTAAGCTCATAAAAATCTAGACTTCTGATCATATGAATTGCTAAAGTTTCAGCTGTTTAACTCAAGTAGTTTTTTCCACCAGAATTATTAAATATACTTATTCTGATAACTAAATATAGTATAAACAATAAATCACTAAGTAGCAAATATTTATTAAGTGTATAATTTCCAAAACTTAATGTAAAGAACAAAAACTGTAATTCATAATTATTTTAACAATATTTAAAACAAAATACCCCCTCAAGAAGCTGCAGGTAATTTAAATTTGCAGCCAAATTGTCCCAAACAGAACATTATGGATGATACTGACTGAGCAGATGAGAAATATTATGTAGCAAAATTCATAAAGGGAACAATTTGGAAAGAATAAATTCTGCATTAAACTCTTCTTGTGTCCTCTTCACTTGATATAAAAACATAAAAAATAAATCTTTCTCTGAGATATCATGACAGTTAAGCTGTTTAAACTGAAGGTTTTCAATCCGATGTTTAGTGATCCAAGTTTTTCGAATGCTTCAAAATATTTCATGCTATTCTGTAGTTGACGAAGACAGGAAGAGAAACTGCAATTTTACTATGAGAACCTAAACTGTATTTTCAAATTTTGACACTGGTTTAATTTTAGAAATAAACTTGTATCTTTGCTGTAAGAGGAATAAAAAATGTTTAAGGTATTGTAAGAACATGGTCAAATTAGCCCTCCAGTAAGTGCATGCTGCCTATATGGTTATATCATTTTTGGCATGAGAATCTTTACTACACTATAACAAATTCAAATCATATTACAATTTACCTGATCATATTTTTTAATAAGATCTGCTAGTTCTGCAGCTTCTTTTTCTCTCGCTTTCTGCTTTTTATTTACACGTTTCGCATGATTTTGTCTCTCTACGTGAGGAGCCATTTTGTTAAGGAACTATATTGTTTTCTTCGTTCTCTTGTTGTGTAATGTAATGTATTTATGGATACTACGAAGGTCTTTCCAATGAGGGTCAAATTTCAGTAACTGAGCGGGCCAGAATCATATCAAAGCTGTAGAGACTATAAGGCATGAGTGTCAAATTCGTCAAGAGGGGGGGGGGGGGGGGTATTCCCTCTCTTATGTCTTTTTAGTAATTTTCAGTTTTTTATCACGTCCAATTGTGCAGTAGCAAAGTTCATGGATTATATTTCGAAGAATTAGAAAAGCAATGTTTCACATTAATACCCATCATAAGAAAAATTAATGAGAAGTGTATGATGCAGTGTCGGCGTCAACACAAAGTCGATGTGCCCCATACTAAGATATGTAGTAAGCACTTTTGATAGGCCAGTTGCGATCGTGACCTATGAAACGAACCTTTAAGTATTCCTGTTAAACGTAAGCTTTAAAGATAAATCTATTTCAGATATAAATCTGTCGCGCGAAAGTTCAATCTTGATTACAACGATCTCTTCTACTAGTCGGACCAAACGATTGTTGCCTCAGAAGAAATATCAAAAGAGTGTCGAAATATATCGATGACCCTGGAAACTATGGCAATGTACATACATACATACATACATACATACATACATACATACATACATACATGCATGCATGTATGTATGTATGTATGTCCATCTGCACCAGCCTAATAGAACCATTGGTCAGACATGAATTTTTGATGTATCTCTGTCATACATACATACATACATACATACTCCTTATGCAGCCATGGACTATGGAGTTCTTCCAGACTGTATAATTTTGCTTTCCCCTCCTGTCTGTCCTGAACTGCTGCATTCGTCCACTACAAGTCGATTCTAGCTAGGTCGTATTTGACATCGTCTGCCCATTGCATCCTATATATCTTCCTTTTTCCCGAAGCCTTTGGACACATTGCTAATAATCCTATTTGCCAATCTGCAGCTATGCATACGGTCACACCACCAAACCAAAGGAGTCTCTCTCTGCACAAGATGCCGTTCAAATGAGGTTGCTGACTACGTCTTCTAACTTCATCATTACTTACAAAGTCAAGCCACCTAATGCCCAAGATAATGCGTAAGCATCTAGAATCAAAGGCATCAAGTTTCCTAGTATCCTGCTTACAAAGGGTATATGTTTGACTACCATAACTAACCTTATAACCTTAAAAAGAATCAAACAATTTTCAGTCTAATTTGAATCTTTAGGTGTTCACGCTTATTTTTCCACACT
Organism: Ryuthela nishihirai; assembly: GCA_038380435.1. Lineage (NCBI taxonomy): Eukaryota > Metazoa > Arthropoda > Arachnida > Araneae > Heptathelidae > Ryuthela > Ryuthela nishihirai. The sequence continues at coordinate 46,448,130 of JAWZYU010000024.1, read as the reverse complement.
CTCTGTAGGTTCTTGAAAGTCCCAAAGGTAATCCCTATTCTTTAATTTTTCTCATGCCGCACACCTCCAGTATCTGTTAAATAGCTCCCAAGATAATTAAGACTCTTGCTCAAGAGAACAGCCATTCAAAGCAACTGAAGTACCATCTGCCTGACCAATTTTCATCACTTTAGTTTTTTCTCTATATATCATCAAACTTACTCTACTGCCAGTCTTATCAACAGCTCGAATGAAAGAGTTCGTCTCATCAACATCATTTGCCAAAAGGGCTAAATCATCAGCATAATCTAAATCAGAAATTTTCGTATCTCCAGTCCATTTAAGGCCAAAATCTTTCCCTTGAAGTGAATTTCGCATAACATAATCAATAACCAAACAAAAGAGAAAAGGAGACAAAATGCACCCTTGTCGAACACCAGAAGTAATGCTAAATCAATTGCTACAAGCCTTACCAACTCTCATACACGACTCAGTGTTTTTATAGAGAGATATCTCAGTGAAAAAAATTGATCAAATGTATATGGTAGTCCCTTTGTTTGTTTCACTATAGTTGGTTCATCTGTCGATGTTGCACAGTCTCTTGCTGACTAGTGTAGTAGATATTTATACATTTATTAATTTTTTTATTTATACTTTCCTTTATATATTCTCTATGTGAAGATGCAGGATATCCTCAGCAATTCATAAAAATAATTCACCTCTCCACCAGAAATAAAATCAACAACTTCTGTCTTTAAGACAACTCTTTTCAAGATGTAAAATACACCTCATCCATATTACATTTTCCAGTCATCAACAATAAAAAAATAAAAATAATAAATACCCCCTCAAGCAGCTGCTTGCTACAGAGGTCTGACAGGAGCCTGTCAGTTTATATGCCAGAGTAGGAGATCTGAGAGGATGGCAGGACCTCAGCAGAAAAACGACACACACACATCCATGCCTAATCCAGGGCTCGAACTATAATTATAAAGTACCTACCAAATCTCCTACCACTATTTTATCTCTTGTAAAGCATGACAGAGATACATCTTCACTTACAGGTGGTGTACATCTTGTACCATTACTTACCTTAATTCAGACTCTTGCAATCCTTCCAAATCTCTCGGCTACATAGGACAAACTAGAGGCCCTTTATAGGTAGAGGTTGGCCATCTCAAATTTGGACGCCATGTTTTGTCGTCGCTCGGATTGATTAGCTTGCATAGCTGAATGATATTTCACGAAAACTTATGGATTCATGAAAAGGTAGGGTAATATTTGATAGAGATTTCAGTGTTCATGATTGAAAGCACTTCAGAAAACGGCTAAAAAAAAGGGAAAGTAAATTTTACGGCTTTTTTTTTTCTTTAGAAAAAAGACAATTTCGTTTTGTTGTCTTGTCCATCTGTAGACATTGAACTTTTTTGTTTATACAGATAAATAAAAAATTCTTTTTGTGTTAGATAGGAATTAATGATATATTACGATTTGCATTTTTCGAATCTCCCAAAAGTTAAAACTGCGCCCTCTAACGGTGGAAAAAGTTGAAAATTCCAAAATATCAAACGAATATTTCAAACGATGTATTTATGTTAGAAGTTTAAAATTTTGGTGTTGAAATGTGAAAGTTACGAAGTTATCAATGGCAACAATCACTTGATCCTTTAGACCCAGGGGGGGAGGTGAATGCAACTTTTTTTGTTTTAACAGAAAAGTATGTTTTTAGAGAAAAATTAAAAATTCTTTTTGGGTTGGTCAGGTATTGATGAAATATTACAATTTGCATTTTGCGAATTTCCCAAAAGTTAAAACTGCGCCCACTAACGGGGGAAAAATCGAAAAAAAAAATTTAAAACGAATATTGCAAATGATGTAGGTATGTTAGAAATTTGAAATTTTGGTGGTGGAATGTGATAGTCTTAAAAATTCCTTTGACAACAATGAGTTGACCCTAAATCCAAGGTAGGTAAGAAAGGGAATGGTTTTGTTTTAAGAGATGATTGGAAATCTCTCTTTTAGTTGGTTACTAATGAAATATAATTCGCATTTTCAAAGGTAGTTTTAATTTATATCATTAGAGATCACTAAACATCGAAACTGCAAAACTTTTAGGCTATATTTCAAGTGATGTGTTTATGGTAGAAATTTCGGCGTGTAGAATTCTATTATGGTAGAAATTCCACTGACAGCAATGATCTGCCCACTATTTTCAGAGAAGCGAGAGAAAAGCAACTTTTTAAATTTAAGAACTAAAAGACAAATGTTTTTATGTTTTATAATTACTATTAAAATACTGCTATGTACATTTCCCCCATCATACGTTAAAAAATGAATAAATAACCCCTCAAGCAGCTGCTTGTACAGAGGTCTGACAGGAACCTGTCAGTTTATATGCCATAGTAGAAGGTTCATGAGGATGGGGGAACCTCAGCAGAAAGACAACATGAACATTCATAATTAAAACTTTTAAGGAGTGAAAAAGTAGGCAAAGGAAGAACTTCATTCTCTTTGAAAATGAGATTCCCATATGCGCAATAGGCGATATGCATTATTCTAGTTGTTTCACACTTTCAGTACCCTCTGACAGTAGAAATTCGGACTACTGTATAATTGGGAAAATAAACTATTAATATGTTATTAGTACCTGTAATGTGCAAAAAAGTTTTCCATTTATCTCTTAAAGCAGAAAAATTGCATTTTACCAATGGGGCAAATCATTACTATTAGTGAAACCACTTGATCATTACACTCTATGATCCAAAATATAAGTTTCTAGCAAAAATAGATCGTTTGCAATATTTATTTAAAAATTTGGCATTTTACAGCTTTTTTCCGCCGTTAGAGGGCGTCTTTTGAGTTTTATTTACCACTATTAGCACTCTCTAACACTCGAAATTCCAACTGGTAGGAATTCAAAAAACGTAACTATTAATATTTTTGTGGAAAAAAAAATTCGCCGTCATACGCGATTCGAACCCACAACTCTCCAGAAACATGTCAGAGCATTCCAACCTGTTGAACTAAAGCCAGCTTTTTTCACAAAAAAGATTTATTGATTTACAGACTTTAAACGTCTACAGGTAATGCTGAAATTATCAAATATTGTTTAAATCATTAATATTTTGTTAGTGTCTGTAAAATAAAAGAAAGAAAAAAAAAACATTGTTTCGTTTATCTCTTAAAAAAAGTTTCATTTTCGCACCCCCTTTTGGCTAAGATGGCAAAACCATGTTGCCGTTGTAAACCTTCTGACCATAATACTCTACTACCAAAATTTCAGATTTTCAGTGTAAATAGTTCGCTTGTAATATTCGTTTGAAATTTTAGCATTTTCCATCTTTTCCCACCGCTAGAAGGCGCTATTAAAGCTATTGAAAATTTTCAGAATTGCTAATCGCAATATTTGTTCGACACCTATCCAACTCAAAGAGAATTTTTCATTTTGCTCTAAAAGTAAAAAAATGATTGTCTATAGACGGACAGACAGGTGAAAAGACAGATGGACAGACAGACGAACAAATACTGGCATAGGCAGATGACAAAGTGAAAACTTTAGTTCGTTTTTCAAACGAACCTTAAAAGAAATTATTTGTCGGTTTTCAGTTAGCTCCTTTCAATTTTGCAGCCGTTTGCCGTCTTCTGATAGAGTTTCTCGGGAAAAAATATTCATTAAATTATTCCTTCGAGTGAAATTTTTAAACCTAAATGCATCGCAGTGAGGCATTCATAAAATATGGCAGCTTTTATCGACAAAAAAAGCAGTAGAAATATATAAAACTATAACAACTGATAAGTTTTAACTTGGTACATAGTTATGGATAAGTCTAACTTTGTAAAAATAAATACTTTCGTCATAACTACATAGACTTCAAACAGTAAAACAAAATTAAAATTACATTTTTCTCTTTTTCTGTATATAACGGTTACGTACAATTGTTAAAAGATTTGTTTACCATTTGTCTCCCACGTGGCCAGCGAGGCTTCTCACGGCTCGCTTGACTACTGATCAAAGAGACCTGGGTTCGAGTACCGGTTAAGGATTGGATGTTTGTGTTGTGTTTCTGCTGAGGTCCCGTCATTCTCATAAACTTTCCATGAGGAGTATTAAAATGGTAGGCTCCTGTTAGACTGTCAGACCTTTGTGGCAAGCAGCTGCTTGAGGAGGTGTATTTTTTTAAATTATACATATACTGAGTTCCAGTAACCATTACTCTATTTGCATTTATTATGAAGTGATAAAGAAGGCTACTAGGTGGCAGCACAAGTCATATGAGGCAAAAGGGCCATTGCATCAAAATAAAAATTGAGGATAAAGCAGAGCTTACAATGTAGAAAGGACAATATTGGGAAAATGGAGAAAAGAGATCATTTTTGCTAATGTGGTTTCTGAAAGTTTTCATCGGAGTCTGGACCTTTTAATTTAGTCAGAAATCATTGTGAAATTCAATTGCGTACTCATAAACTTTCAATGAGTTGAGGGGGGTGGTGACGTCTTGAGTGTCTGTTTTTCGGGAACTTCCTTAGAATTATATACGTTATTCAAGCTGTAAAAGAGATTGAGTGTTATATCCCCCAACCCCTACTGGATATATTAGTATCGAAATTTCACTGTATAAATGTGCATAATTGCGGAAAATGTTCATAATCATGATTTACAAAACCAAAGGCGTTAAATTAATTTACAATAACAGATTTTGCTAATGCAAGTTTCTATCATTATATGTATATATATATTATTACTGTATATGAATTTTTATAATTTTTTTGGTTAGATTAATATTATTTCGCTTAAAACTTAGTACTAACTTTCGGTTGATTAAGAATTGCAATTTGGAGTGAAAACATTCAACTTATAACCTACATATTTCTACATATGAAAATATGCATTTACTTTTACACGGATAAAGACATCTGGACAATGGTGAAAAAAAAAAGCTTGCTTAGATCAGAAGTTAGCAATTTATTATTAGTGGAACTTTGTGAATATTCTGCCGATAGTGAATTATTTTTTTAAAATATAATACCGAATTAGACACCAGGGCCTACTAAAATTAGTAGCCTGTGGTTGAATTCTAGCAGCTAAATATCGTAGAATTTGTAAATAGTGGTAGAGTGTCAGAGAGAAATCAAATGTATTTGAAAAGTCAGAGCAATTTTTTTTTAAAATTGGTGCATTGTAATTGTTTTATTATTAATAGAAACAAAACATTTTCATTTACGTGGGAAATCATAGGAGCCCCATCCACTTATACATGAATACATGTCAAGAATGACCACATACACCAGAATACATGTCAAGTACGGCAATGACAGGTTTTAGTCAAGTTTTTTCCGGGCGGGGTGGCTCAGTCGGTAGCGCGCGAGGCTCGTAATCTCTAGTTCCCAGGTTCGAGTCCCAGCTGGATCAGCGTTGAGATTTATCTCCGCAAAATTCCCCGCCCTGCTCACGGTCAGTAGGGGACACTGATGGGCTTGGAAAGGCCGCCGTCCGTCGGATGGGACGTTAAGCCGTGGCCCCGTGTGCGGGAGAGCCATACCCTATGCACGTTAAAGAACACGCTGGATGGCCTTGACGGGAGGCTACCATCTGTCTCCCAACAGCTGTTCCAGTGGGTCCCCTCCCCCAACCTTCTCTGAGCCTTCGGGGTCCATGTGACCTGGCCATTTAGCCCATGGTGTGCAAAAAAGTGCCGCTCAGAGGTAAAACAACCCAACAACTCAAGTTTTTTCCAGTCCAAACTTCTCTCGAACGGCAACAAGAACAAGTTCACTCCATTGAGGTGGTTCGCTCAGTGCTACTCGCAGACATGATGAACTTGCATGATTAGAGGATTGTGTTCATGATAGAACTTGTTCTTGTTGTTATTCACGCGAAAATTGGACTGTAGTAAACTTGAGTGAAACCTGTCCTTGCCTTAGTTGACATGCATTCTTGATAAGTGGATGGATCGCTTTATTTTATTAAAACTAAATTATAACTCGTACTTCTTAACGATTTTTGTTTTTGACAATAGTTAAAAATCCATGTATTATATAAATATTTATATTTGACTTTTTATACTTTATTGAAAATATATATCAGAAATTGGATTTGTATGTTTGATATGCGGATTCCCTTTTTCAAAACGGATTTCTTTCGGAAAGTTATATAACATGGAAAAATTTCTACAAGTTTCGTGTAAAAAACTGGAACTGGATGGAATGAAGCTGACTACAGTGATATTTATTTGCTGCAATTAGGCAAGTGTAAAAAAATCCACCTTGGTCAGGGAGGTCTCGAATTTGAGATTGATTTTCTTCCGCGTCCTCTTTTTTGGAGATCGGACGAGAATCTACAGACGGTGGCGGGATCCTGGACCAGAGATCTCAAGTTCGAGTCCAGGTTGGGTTGTTTTACCTCTGAGCGGCACTTTTTTGCACACCATGGGCTAAATGGCCAGGTCACATGGACCCCGAAGGCTCAGAGAAGGTTGGGGAAGGGGACCCACTGGAAGAGCTGTTGGGAGACAGATGGTAGCCTCCCGTCAAGGCCATCCAGCGTGTTCTTTAACGTGCACAGGGTATGACTCTCCCGCATATGGGGCCACGGCTTAACGTCCCATCCGACGGACGGCTGCCTTTCCAAGCCCATCGGTGTCCCCTACTGACCGTGGGCAGGGCGGGAAATTTTGCGGACATAAATCTCAACGCTGACCCAGCTAGGACTCGAACCTGGGAACTACAGATTACGAGCCTGGCGCGCTACCGACTGAGCCACCCCCGCCCCTTCGAGTCCGGAAAGTGGATGGGTGGATTTTTTATTCTTACTTGTCTAATTAAAACTGGAGTAGTTTTGTGCACTTTTTTTATACAATTGCTTGCTCAAAAAATCAATTGAAACTAGAAGGATAACATATAGCCTCTGGCGAATATGGAATATTCGTTTCAGGCAGTTTAAAGAGGAAATGGAGTTTTATATTTTCCGAATTTTTGACCCTTTAGCAATAGTAATTCGTACTAATGCGGTGATTGGAAAATGTAAATCGAAATATATCATTAGCCCTATAAAATGCAAACATTTTTTATGTTTGACAATCTTTTTATCCCTTAAAATGAAAAAGTTGGATTTTTAATGCCCCAGGGTTAAGGGGAAAATCATCCAGGTGTACAAAATAAATTATTAATTTATTATACTATATTGAAATAATATTGAAAATTTTAAAGTCAAGTGTTAAAGTTATAAAAATAAGGAGCAAATAATTGAATTTTAACCAATTTTAATTTAGTTAAAACACATGACTATAAATTATTATCTTCATCAATACATTATATAACAAGAATTTATAATTTCTAGAATAAATATATCGTTTTCAATATTCACGTTTTACATTTTCTATATTTAGGCCCTCTAAAGTGGTAAATTAAGGCCATTTGGAGGATTTGAAAACTATGAATCATCATGTTTCGTTAGTACCTATTCAACTCGTGAAGAATTTTTAATTCACCTCTCAAAACAAAAAGTTGGGCTTTTGCACCCCCCCCCCCCAGGGGGTGAAGGGACGAATTGTTGCTGCCAGTGTAAGCCCCTTGATCATCACACTCCACCACGAAAATATCAGATTTTTAGCCCGAATAGATCGTTTGCAATATTCCATAGTGTACAATGGTGGCAGAAGATTCACAACAGTTCCACTAACAAATATTAGTTTAAAATTTTAAAATTTTAAAAATTTGGGAGATTCTAAAAGTGTGAATCATAATAGTTTATCAATACCTATCCCACCTAAAAGGAATTTTTAATTTGTCTCTAAAAATAAAAATTATTTCTTAAAAGAAATTTTTTTTTTAAATTTAAGAGAAAAAAATTCGAAACCCATCTCAGGATAAAGTGAAAATCATTGTTGTCAATGCAAACTTCATGATATTCATAATTTCACAAAGAAAATTTTAATTTTCTAACTTAATAATAGTTTGAAATTTTGCAATTTTGGAAATTATCCACCGATAGAAGGCGCAATTATAGCTGTAGGAAGATTCCGAACATGTGAATCGTAATATATAGTCGATACCTATCCTAAAGGAACTTTTAATTTATCTGTAAAATGAAAAAAGTTGATGTCTACAGAGGAACAGATAGGCGACAAAGTGAAAACTTTAGCTCGTTTTTTCTGAAAACGAGCTAAAATATCCGCCTAATGCAGGTCAGGCAGTTTTAATTTAATTTGCAAGCCAAATATAAACAAAAAAAATTGTAAATTTTAGTCTCGGCTAGTCGAACATTTACGGTATATAAAGCGGCAAAAAGAAATAATTAAGTACAAAACATTTCATATGAAAATACGTATTTCTACGAAAAATAACATTTCTGTTTCTTTTTTAATTAAGCCCAAATCTTAATTTCGATTGCAGAATTTATAGGCGTTCCGCAGTTTCATTCAATCTGATACGTGGTCCATGGATGGTAAAAAGTTGTTTCTACCATCTTAGTTACCAAAGACCGTTATTGCAATTTTTTTTAGATAATAGTAAATCCTTCAGGTTTCTTATAAAATAAAAAATGACATTTCTGTACTCCTAGGGGCAACTAAGAAACCTTAAGTAGGAGTCCCTGAGAGAACAGATAGACTGTCAGTGACTGAGAAGAGAGATTAACAGCACATAGATGTATTGAACAAATATCAGCGACGAAATACTTATTTCTATTTGAATTGTTATAGTATAAACAAATGCTATTTGTATATATTAGGCTTCGGCTTAGACTAGCAAAAATATTCACTTAATACAATATATCTAGTTTTTACGATTTAGCAGCGAAAATAGGGTTGTTTTTTATGATACCCGTGACCGAACAAGTCCTGCTATCTAAACGTTACATATATCATTGAAGAGAGGTTATTTTCTGACTGTACATTTTTATGACTGATCCGACTGAAAATAATATTTGAATGAATTTCAGTTTCTTCGCTATACTACAAGAGAAATTATTTAAATATTACAGCGAATAAAATGTCGCCTAGTTACAATCAGAATTAAGAAGAAATACAATGTTTTTTGTTATCGTAAGTTGGCAACACTAATCGCAATCTACTGTTTCATTTTGCTTTCGATTCACCAATTAAGGTCATTTACCTTTTACCGTTCCCTCTGCAGTAAATTAAAACAAAAAGGTGTCGCTGTGCACCATCTGATTATGCTGCCAGCAACGTTTGCAAACAAACGCGTCGTAAAGATGCAATCAATTCCACCGTCTCGTCAGATCGTTAACATTGGAAATCGGTTAGGCGGCCTAAATATTGACGACCGAAATAAACTGCGAGTGGTTTGAAGGTTGAGGCTACGGTGCAACTGGAAAACAAGATCAGTTCATTTCTTCTTTGTTTCAGTCTCTGTCGCGGGGATTGCACAGAACGTGTCTTGATTGCTAATTGGATTTAGTCTACTTGTTGCAAGTAGGCGATTTTAATCTGTAAAGGAATCGATATGGTTTTATTCTAGGTCCTGCCATCCTCTCAGATCTTCTACTGTGGCATATAAACTGACAGGCTCCTGTCAGACCTCTGTGGCAAGCAGCTGCTTGAGGGGGTATTTATTTTTATTATTTATTATCCCAGATCCCTTTTCGTTGCTTTGGGATTTGACTGCGGTTCGCTGAAGAGAACAGGTGCAGTAGCGTTTGATGGGAAAAACGCTTTTTAAAAAAATCTTATCGCTTCCCTGCAATTAACTCTTGCGAACAATTATGCAAATTAGGACAATTCTCTTTTGGGAGATGTATAACACGTGCATTTATATATTCCGGATTCAGTGCATTTAATTTTGACCTTCCTCAAGGTAAACAACCGCATTTAAATAGCGAAGTTTATTAAAATGAGCGCTTTTGATGCAAAATAGATGCATTTAATTGCTTTAATAATAAAGTATTACTATGTATTCATTTTATACCTGAGTTAAAGAGACCTACGATAGCCAAAAGGAAATCGTAAAACTTTCAGTGCACGAGTGACGTATCCAGGGATAGGGGAGGAAGTGAAAAGAAGAGCATTTGCACCTCCGAGATTTTAGTTAACGTTTGCAGTAATAAATCTATGAAAGTTCGTCTGTTGAACTTATAAAGCAAATCATTTCAATAACAATCTTAGGTATATGAGCGAATTGCCAAATGCTTATAACCCATAATGAGGAAAAAGGAAATAATGATTTCAGTAGCAGTAGCTATGACATTTCCAGATTGTTCCAAAAAAGGGCATATTTTGGTTATAATTGTTTTACCTCTGAGTGGCACCTTTTTTTTGCAGACAATGAGCCAAAGGGTAATCCAGAATGCCGAAGTTTAGTTGCAGAGGGATGTGTCTTAACGTGCAGAGGGGTGTGTCTCTCATGTGAACGGGCCACAGCTGAACGTTTCATCCAACGGACGGCAGCTTTTCCAAGCTTATCGGGGTCTTTTTCTCACCGAGATCAGTAAGGGAATTAAATAAAATAAATAAATAAATAAATACCCCTCAAGCAGCTGCTTGCCACAGAGGTCTGACAGGAGCCTGTCAGTTTATATGCCATAGTAGAAGATCTGAGAGGATGGCTGGACCTCAGCAGAAAAGTAGAAGATCTGAGAGGATGGCAGGACCTCAGCAGAAAAACGACACACACATCCATGCCTAATTCCGGGGCTCGAACCCAGGTCCCTTAGTGGAGAAAATTCTCAATGCTAGTGCGGTTAGGATTGGGTAGTTTTACCTCTGAGCGGCACTTTTTTGCACACCATGAGCTAAATGGCCAGGTCACAAGGATCCCGAAGGCTCAGAGAAAGTTGGGGGAGGGGACCCACTGGAAAAGCTGTTGGAAAACATGGTAGCCTCCCGTCATAACCAACCAGTGTGTTTTTAACCTGCATAGGTTATGGCTCCCCACACACGGAGCCACGGCTTAACGTCCCATCCGACGGACGGCAGCCTCACCATGAGCTAAATGGCCAGGTCACAAGGACCCCGAAGGCTCAGAGAAAGTTGAGGGAGGGGACCCACTGGAAAAGCTGTTGGAAGACATGGTAGCCTCCCGTCATGGCCAACCAGTGTGTTTTTAACCTGCATAGGTTATGGCTCCCCACACACGGAGCCACGGCTTAACGTCCCATCCGACGGACGGCAGCCTTTACTGAGCTCATTGGTGTCCCTTACTGACCGTGGGCAGGGCGAGGAGTTTTGAGGAGATAAGTCTCAACGCTAACTCAGCTGGGACTCGAACCTGGGAACTGCAGATTACGAGCCTTGTGCGCTACCGACTGAGCCACCCCGGCCCCTAGCGGGATTAGGATTCGAATCTGGGAATTGCAGCTATGAGCCTGGAGCGCTACCGAGTGAGCCAAGCACCACCCTTCTGGTATGTAGACAAAAAGAAAACAAAAACGATTAATATTTTGAAAAAAAAAATTCAATAATTTCTTCCTTATTGCGATAATGATTGGGCGGAATTCCTTTTAAACTCTGCATGGTACGTTTAGGTTCGAACACAATAGCAAGATGGCGGCGATGTTGAAGTTGTCGGCAACGAGAAAAGACAATGGACAAATTAGTTGCGAAGCGATTACTTCCTTAATCCTGACTTTTCGAATTGGCTGTCCTCATTGCACGAAGATGCGAGTTGACGATAGAGTAATCTGATTCTCACGAGATTCACATGTAGAAGTGGACATTCGATTGGTTGAAGGTGTTGTTAATGATTTACAAGACAGTATTTTTGAAGATTACCGGGAACTGAAGAATACTGTCGCGAAACATGAACAAATGAATGCACAGGTGCATTTTACTATGTTTTAGATAATAAATTATTTATCCACAGGTTGGGTTGGGTTGTTTTACCTATGAGCGGCACTTTTTTGCACACCATGGACTAAATGGCCAAGTCACAAGGACCCCAAAGGCTCAGAGAAGGTTATTGGAGGGGTTTTGGGTTGTTCTGGGATGTTTTACCTCTGAGCGGCGCTTTTTTGCACACCATGGGCTAAATGGCCAGGTTACATGGACCCCGAAGGCTCAGAGAAGGTTGGGGGAGGGGACCCACTGGAATAGTTGTTAAGAGACAGATGGTGGTCTCCCGTCAAGGCCATCCAGCGTGTTCTTTAACGTGCACAGGGTATGACTCTCTCCCACACACGGGACCACGGCTTAACGTCCCATCCGACGGACGGCGAACTTTCCAAGCCCATCGGTGTCCCCTACTGACCGTTGGCAGGAAGGGGAATTTTGTGCAGATAAATCTCAACGCTGACCCAGCTGGGACTCGAACCTGGAACCTACAGATTACGAGCCTGGCGCGCTCCCGAAAGGATGGAGGAGGGGACCCACTGGAACAGCTGTTGGGAGACAGATGGTAGCCTCCCGTTAAGGCTATCCAGCGTGTTCTTTATCGTGCACAGGGTATGACTCTCCCGCACACGGGGCCATGGCTTAAAGTCCCATCGAGGGACGGCGGCCTTTCCAAGCCCATCGGTGTCCCCACTACTGACCGTGGGGAGGGCAGGGAATTATTGCGGAGATAAATCTCAACGCTGATCCAGCTGGGACTCGAACCTGGTAACTACAGATTACGATCCTGGCGCGTTACCGATTGAGCCACCCCCGCCCCATCCATTTTCGTTCGCTGACGAGTGCAGTTAATGTCGCCAACGATTGAAGATACTGAATGAGGTTATCTTGGATTGAATGGGAGTTTAATGCGAGAAAGTCAAAATCTATCACCAATGCTAGCAAGCGACGTCGATCCACTCCCTGCTGATGGAGGGGCGGGGGTGACTCAGTCAGTAGCGCGCCAGGCTCGTAATCTGTAGTTCGCAGGTTCGAGTCCCAGCTGGGTCAGCGTTGAGATTTATCTCCGCAAAATTCCCCGCCCTGCCCACGGTCAGTAGGGGACACCGATGGCTTGGAAAGCCGCCGTCCGTCGGATGGGACGTTAAGCCGTGGCCCCGTGTGCGGGAGAGCCATACCCTGTGCACGTTAAAGAACTCGCTGGATGGCCTTGACGGCAGCTACCATCTGTCTCCCAACAGCTGTTCTAGTGGGTCCCCTCCCCCAACCTTCTCTGAGCCTTCGGGGTCCTTGTGACCTGGCCATTTAGCCCATGGTGTGCAAAAAAGTGCCGCTCAGAGGTAAAACAATCCAACGTTAAAAAACACGCTGGATGGCCTTGACGGGAGGCTACCATCTGTCTCCCAACAGCTGTTCCAGTGGGTCCCCTCCCCCAACCTTCTCTGAGCCTTCGGGGTCCATGTGACCTGGCCATTTAGCCCATGGTGTGCAAAAAAGTGCCGCTCAGAGGTAAAACAACCCAACCCAACAACGATCCACTCCCTGCCAATGGAGGAAAACGCTCAGTTTTGCATTTCCACAGAAGAAACCGTAACCGAGAAAACGAAGTCGGAGGCAGAAACCGTCGCATAAATCTTCTTGTCGCAACCCCTTTTCTTTTCAGAGCTCTGCTTTGAGTGACAGATGGAAATAAGGAAGTAAGAACGTAAGAAAGTTGCTCATTAATTTGTATTTAGAACCTTGTTGGGCATTCATCAAGGCATCTGCCACTCGTGGGAAATCGACTGTCCGATGGGCAGGAAAAATAACGTAAGAACGAAGTGGTGAGCGATGATGCTTCCTGATAGCATCTTGCCTCGAAGAAAGTTTTCCACGCTAGGTGCATTGACTTCAACCAGTTTTCGTTGATCCTTCAGGAGCTCTATTTGTCACTGAGTTGGGTGAAAACGAGACTCAATGATTGGTAAGCGAAATTAGAAGATTCGCGTGTAATAGACTTGAGTTTGGTTTTAACTCCGAGTAGCACACAATGGGCTAAATGCCAGGTCACTAGGTTGGGTTGTTTTATCTCTGAGCGGCACCTTTTTACACATTATGGGCTAAATGGCCAGGTCACAAGGACCCAGAAGGCTCAGAGAAGGTTATTGGAGGGAACCCACTGGAATAGTTGTTAAGAGACAGATGGTGTCCTCCCATCAAGGGTTGGGTTGGGTTGTTTTACCTCTGAGCGGCACTTTTTTGCACACCATGGGCTAAATGGCCAGGTCACATGGACCCCGAAGGCTCAGAGAAGGTTGGGGGAGGGGACCCACTGGAGCAGCTGTTGGGAGACAGATGGTAGCCTCCCGTCAAGGTCATCCAGCGTGTTCTTTAACGTGCACAGGGTATGGCTCTCCCGCACACGGGGCCACGGCCTAACGTCCCATCCGACGGACGGCGGCCTTTCCAAGCCCATCGGTGTCCCCTACTGACCGTGGGCAGGGCATGGAATTTTGCGGGGATAAATCTCAACGCTGACCCAGCTGGGACTCGAACCTGGGAACTACAGATTACGAGCCTGGCGCGCTACCGCCTGAGCCTCCCCCGCCCCTGCTCTTCTAGGATATGACTGCATTAATGAAAGATTTCTTACAGTAAAATTTAAAACAAAAATTAAAGACTTGAATGCAATATGTTGTTATGCCCCCACAGAGGATTCTGATGAGAACGAGAAGGAAACGTTTTACAGCCAGCTTCAGCATATTTTGAATTCTGTGAAGAAAGGAGATGTATCTTTTGTGCTAGGCGACTTCAATGTTAAAGTTGGTACTAACTCTAATCTTTGGGCAGTAGTTTTAGGTCCCTTTGGCATTGGTTGCTTCAATGGCAATGGGGGAATGTCTCTTACAGGTAAGTACTTAATGGTTTGCGAATAACTAATACATACTACAAACACCGGGACATTTATAAATATACATGGATTTCACCTGATGGGTTGCACAGGAATATGATAGATTATATTTTAATTAACAGCAAATGGGCAGTTCAGTTAGGAATATCAGATCATACAGGGAAGCCGAAATTGGGTCTGACCATTACTTGGTCAAAAGTGTTTTACAGCTGAAGCTTAAGAAATGTTGTGCTAAGGTTAAAAAAATTAGCTATAACACTGAATGCCTGAAAGATTCAGATATAGCCAAAACATACCATGAGAGGCTACTTTGTCATTATGACAATCGCGGTTTGGTTACTGATGAAGTTGGGAAAGAATGGGATCAGTTTAAACACCTTTTCTTGAAACCAACTGTACTCATTTGGTTGGATTGGGTTGTTTTACCACTGAGCGGCACTTTTTTGCACACAATGGGCTAAATCGCCAGGTCACATGGACCCCAAAGGCTCAGAGAAGGTTGGGGGAGGGGACCCACTGGAACAGCTGTTGGGAGACAGATGGTAGCCTCCCGTCAAGGCCATCCAGCGTGTTCTTTAACGTGCACAGCGTATGGCTCTCCCGCACACGGGGCCACGGCTTAACATCCCATAAGACGGACGGCGGCCTTTCCAAGTCCATCGGTGTCCCCTACTGACCGTGGGCAGGGCGGCCTCATTTGGTAAAAAGGAACAGAGGAAAGAAAATTATTTAAGTGATAGGGCTATGGAACTTATTTCTGAAAGGAGGAAGTGGGTTGGGTTGTTTTACCTCTGAGCGGCACTTTTTTGCACACCATGGGCTAAATGGCCAGGTCACAAGGACCCCGAAGGCTCAGAAAAGGTTGGGGGAGGGGACCCACTGGAACAGCTATTGGGAGACAGATGGTAGCCTCCCGTCAAGGCCATCCAGCGTGTTCTTTAACGTGCACAGGGTATGGCTCTCCTGCACACGGGGCCACGGCTTAACGTCCCATCCGACGGACGGCGGCCTTTCCAAGCCCATCGGTGTCCCCTACTGACCGTGGGCAAGGCGGGGAATTTTGCGGAGATAAATCTCAACGCTGACCCAGCTGGGACTCGAACCTGGGAACTACAGATTACGAGCCTGGCGCGCTACCGACTGAGCCACCCCCGCCCCAAAGGAGGAAGTGCAGGATTAATATGAATCAACACCCTACTCCTAACAGAAGGCATTATAACGAGCTTAATAAACATCTAAAGGATCAGTTAACAGCTGATAAGAATCTTTAGTTTGATAGCTTGGATGCCGTATCAGAGGAAGTAGTTGAGTTGATGAATTGAGCACAACAGCAGAGGGTCGTGGGGGTCTCGTGGTTGTTCCTTATTGACCAAGGGCAGGGTGGGGGGTTTTGAGGAGATAAATCACAACTCTGGTGGGACTCGAACCTGGGATCTACAGATTATGACCCTGGCGAAAGCCTAACAAAAACCCTGAAAACTCTAATATGCATTCTATGGCGAAAACCAACAATGTGAATGGGAAGAGGCTTTCAAGAAAAAAAAGAAACGGAGCCAGGAAAAGAAACTTTATCAGCATCCTTCGGAAACACTTGAGTCGACAAACTGAACCATCATCATGATAATTGAACGATTCTTTTTCTTCTTCTTCCAGCGACTGAGATGCATGATTGGCCAAGAGCGAAGCTTCCGATTCTTCACTTTCTAGCTTCTGAAGTTCCTTTCGTCAGATTAGAGCTCGTGGAAATGATAAACAAATCTGAAAGCCCATAATTGACCGATTTTGCATTTATTCATTAGAGCAAGGGTTCTCAGATTCGAGGGAGTAGGGGTGGGACTTAAGGTGGGTTGGGTTGGTTGGGTTGTTTTACCTCTGAGCGGCACTTTTTTGCACACCATGGGCTAAATGGCCAGGTCACATGGACCCCGAAGGCTCAGAGAAGGTTGGGGGAGGGGACCCACTGGAACAGCTGTTGGGAAACAGATGGTAGTCTCCCGTCAAGGCCATCCAGCGTGTTCTTTAACATTGGATTGTTTTACCTCTGAGCGGCACTTTTTTGCACACCATGGGGTAAATGGCCAGGTCACATGGACCCCGAAGGCTCAGAGAAGGTTGGGGGAGGGGACCCACTGGAACAGCTTTTGGGAGACAGATGGTAGTCTCCCGTCAAGGCCATCCAGCGTGTTCTTTAACATTGGATTGTTTTACCTCTGAGCGGCACTTTTTTGCACACCATGGGCTAAATGGCCAGGTCACATGGACCCCGAAGGCCCAGAGAAGGTTGGGGGAGGGGACCCACTGGAACAGCTGTTGGGAGACAGATGGTAGTCTCCCGTCAAGGCCATCCAGCGTGTTCTTTAACATTGGATTTTTTTACCTCTGAGCGGCACTTTTTTGCACACCATGGGGTAAATGGCCAGGTCACATGGACCCCGAAGGCTCAGAGAAGGTTGGGGGAGGGGACCCACTGGAACAGCTGTTGGGAGACAGATGGTAGTCTCCCGTCAAGGCCATCCAGCGTGTTCTTTAACATTGGATTGTTTTACCTCTGAGCGGCACTTTTTTGCACACCATGGGGTAAATGGCCAGGTCACATGGACCCCGAAGGCTCAGAGAAGGTTGGGGGAGGGGACCCACTGGAACAGCTTTTGGGAGACAGATGGTAGTCTCCCGTCAAGGCCATCCAGCGTGTTCTTTAACATTGGATTGTTTTACCTCTGAGCGGCACTTTTTTGCACACCATGGGCTAAATGGCCAGGTCACATGGACCTCGAAGGCTCAGAGAAGGTTGGGGGAGGGGACCCACTGGAACAGTTGTTGGGAGACAGATGGTAGTCTCCCGTCAAGGCCATCCAGCGTGTTCTTTAACATTGGATTGTTTTACCTCTGAGCGTCACTTTTTTGCACACCATGGGGTAAATGGCCAGGTCACATGGACCCCGAAGGCTCAGAGAAGGTTGGGGGAGGGGACCCACTGGAACAGCTGTTGGGAGACAGATGGTAGTCTCCCGTCAAGGCCATCCAGCGTGTTCTTTAACATTGGATTGTTTTACCTCTGAGCGGCAATTTTTTGCACACCATGGGCTAAATGGCCAGGTCACATGGACCCCGAAGGCTCAGAGAAGGTTGGGGGAGGGGACCCACTGGAACAGCTGTTGGGAGACAGATGGTAGTCTCCCGTCAAGGCCATCCAGCGTGTTCTTTAACGTGTACAGGGTATGGCTCTCCCACACACGGGGCCACGTCTTAATGTCCCATCCGACAATGTTGGCCTTTCCAAATCCATCGAGTTTTGCAGAGATAAATCTCAACGCTAACCCAGCTGGGACTTGAACCTGGGAACTGCAGATTACGAGCCTGGCGCGCTACCGACTGAGTCACCCCCGCCCCCACTTAAGGTGGAATGAGAGCTATGCAGAAAACGAAAATTCACGAATGGTAGAGCGAGTTGGGTTGTTTAACCTCTGCGTGACGCTTTTGGGCATTACAATAGACCAAATGACTAGGATGACCCCCTGACACCAAATGACCTCCTGGGAATGCCAATAAGGGTAATGGAAGCCAAAAATGATTAAATTTTTACATATTTAATACTTTTTTTTAACACATTTTTGGAAAACTTCTAAAACGAAGGGGAAAATGTTACACTTCAATAGAAATGCACTCTCTTGTGTCCTCCCCCCCCCCCCCGCCAAATTACCCTATTTCGGTCCGATTGTGTCGCTTGTCCCACCCATTTATATTTTACTAGATCAGGGCATGGACTCATATATAGTCACATTACAATGAGCCGTTGAATTATCTGCTTCGAAATGTCCTCTTGAATCGTGCATGTAGATCTGCATGCACTGGAGGTTAAAATGGAAAAAAAAAAGCTGCGAGAACCCGAAGGACCCCGAAGGCTCAGAGAAGGTTGTGGTAGGGAACCCACTGGAACAGCTGTTGGGAGACAGATGGTAGCCTCCCGTCAAGGCCATCCAGCGTGTTCTTTAACATTGGATTGTTTTACCTCTGAGCGGCACTTTTTTGCACAGCCACAGGCTAAATGGCCAGGTCACAAGAACCCCGAAGGCTCAGAGAAGGTTGTGGTAGGGAACCCACTGGAACAGCTGTTGGGAGACAGATGGTAGCCTCCCGTCAAGGCCATCCAGCGTGTTCTTTAACGTGCACAGGGTATGGCTCTCCCACACACGGGGCCACGGCTTAACGTCCCATCCGACGGACGGCGGCCTTTCCAAGCCCATCGGTGTCCCCTACTGATCGTGGGCAGGGCGGGGAATTTTGCAGAGAGAAATCTCAACGCTGACCCAGCTGGGACTCGAACCTGGGAACTACAGATTACGAGCCTGGCGCACTACCGACTAAGCCACCCCCCGTCCCACGGGAAAAAAAAAAAAAAAAAAAAAGGTTTTGCTGGGAAGGGGGGGGGGGGGGGGGTTGAGTGGGGGCAAATGGCGCAATTGAGCTGGAAAAAAGTAAAGAGGAAGCAGGAAAATGTATTTCCACTGCAGCGTGACATCTGACCTCAGTTTTAGGGGTGTTTAAAAATTTCTGAAAAAAATAAGTGAAATATTCACAAGTTTAATAATATTTTGTTTCCATTACCTTTACTACCATTCCAAAGGTGGTGGTGTGGGGAGGGGGGCTGACTCCCCCATCAGACAATGTTATTATTTCATAACCGGTAGGGTTGTTTTACCTCTGAGTGGCATCCCGTCAAGGTCAATCAGTTTGTTCTTTAACTTGCACAGGGTATGGCTCCCCTGTTCACGGGTCCACTGCTTAACGTTCCATCCGACGGACGGCGGCCTTTCCAAGCCCATCGGTGTCCCCTACTGACCGTGGGCAGGGCGGGGAGTTTTGCGGAGATAAATCTCAACGCTGACCCAGCTGGGTTGGGTTGGGGTGTTTTACCTCTGAGCGGCACTTTTTTGCACACCATGGGCTAAATGGCCAGGTCACATGGACCCCGAAGGCTCAGAGAAGGTTGGGGAAGGGGACCCACTGGAACAGCTGTTGGGAGAAGATGGTAACCTCCCGTCAAGGCCATCCAGAGTGTTCTTTAACGTGCACAGAGTATGGCTCTCTCACACACGGGGTCACGGCTTAACATCGCATCCGACGGACGGCGGCATTTCCAAGCGGCCTTTCCAACCCCTACTGACCGTGGGCAGGGCGGGGAATTTTGCGGAGATAAAACTCAACGCTGACCCAGCTGGGACTTGAACTTTAGAAATGCAGTTTAAGAGCATGGCTTGCTACTGACCCTACCATCCCCGCCCCTTTCAAAGCGGGATGAAAGCTGGGCATTTTGATGTCTCGCTGGCCTTTCCTCGTGAAAGCGGCACAAGGACCAAAAATCAAACGTATGGGTAAACTTAGAGATGATGCAACTCAACCAGGCAGACGACTGACTCTGTTGCAGAAGACAATGAGATTAAAAATTAACATTCCACGAATTATCTCCAAAAGATAACTTCTTTACTTTCTCATACAGTCGCTCAAAAAAGTATCCGAACACTATGGTTAATTACAGAATTGAGAAAAAATATCTGGAGCGTGTACAGCAACTGTACACGCTCCACTTACCGTTCAGAGCAAACTGGAGCGTGTGCAGTTACTGCACACGCTCCAGTTTGCTGTGAACGGTAACTGCACACGCTCAATATTTCCGTGAGTGAGCCCACACGATCTAGTATCAAAATAATATGACCACCTACAGTCGCTCAAAAAAATATCCGAACACTATGGTTGATTACAGAATTCAGGAAAAATATCTGGCAACGATTTTTTCAGAAATCAGTGATTGGCAACCTTCGTGTCACGTGACACGAAGGTTGCCAGATCACTAATTTCTAAAAAAAAATCGTTGCTAGATATTTTTTCTGAATTCTGTAATCACCCAGAGTGTTCGGATACTTTTTTGAGCGACTGTACAATAGCCCCTTTTCTTTTTTTCTATCTGGCCTTAACGTTTCCTTTTCAACATATTTCCATACATTTAATGCACCTTCATGTAAAGTGTCTGAGATGCAAAATTGCATTTTTTCAGACCTTATGAAACCGAGAGAAAAAAAAAAGAAAAACACATTTAATAACAGTTATTTATTTCTCTCATCCTCACTGCAGCGATAGAGAGATCCAAAATAACAATAATTCTATTAAAGAAAACAAGAAACCGAGCAAGTAACGATGTAAACAAACAACAGATATGGTCGTATTAACCTCCCGAAGAGCGCAATTACATCTCCGAGGAAAAGAGGCCATAAATAAAGAAAATTAAAGTTATCATCAGGGCAGATTTCGCTTCTCACCGTACAGCGAACCTTTGCTTGTAACTCCAGGAAAACGACTGCAGTCTCACGGCATCGCCCCATTTTGAGTCTTCCATACGCACCCTCCCCGCCCCCCTACATTTCTACAGTACCACTTCCTGCTCTAAGTCTTTTGAGAGTGATGTATGTTAGCAGAAGAGGACTAGTAGCACCTGCGGGCACACGTCAGGACGATGGCAGTGAAACTAATGTTGAGACGGTTACAGAGCTCTGGCCTGGTTTGGGCTAGTCGCAAGAAAGTGTTATTCTCTTGTAGTCTCGATTTAGATTTCTACCGGTTTACGGTAAATATTGGGAGTGTGCTAGAAGTGTTTGCTCACTTCGAAGCGGCGGGAAATAAGGGAGTGTTTGTCGACAGACTCTCTGCAGCGATGCTTCATGAGAACAATGAACAAATTTCCAGCAAACACATAGATGCTACTCACAAGTTTAGGTGTAACATGTTTTTGACACAAATGTCCTCCCATCCTCTCAGAACTTCTACTGTGGAATATAAACTGACTGTAGTTCCCCGGTTCGAGTCCCAGCTGGGTCAGCGTTAAGATTTATCTCCGCAAAATTTCGCCGCCCTGCCCTAGGTCAGTAGGGGACACCGATGGGCTTGAAAAGGCCGCCGTCCGTCGGATGGGACGTTAAGTCGTGGCTCCGTATGCGGGAGAGCCATACCCTGTGCACGTTAAAGAACACGCTGGATGGCCTTGACGGGAGAATACCATCTGTATCCCAACAGCTATTCCAGTGGGTCCCCTCTCCCAACCTTCTCTGAGCCTTCGGGGTCCATGTGACCTGGCCATTTAGCCCATACCCTGTGCACGTTAAAGAACACGCTGGATGGCCTTGACGGGAGAATACCATCTGTCTCCCAACAGCTATTCCAGTGGGTCCCCTCTCCCAACCTTCTCTGAGCCTTCGGGGTCCATGTGACCTGGCCATTTAGCCCATGGTGTGCAAAAAAGTGCCGCTCAGAGGTAAAACAACCCAATCCAATATAAACTGATAGACTCCTGTCAGACCTCTGTGGCAAGCAGCTGCTTGAGGGGGTATTTATTTTTTTTTATCGATGTTAAGGAAAACGAATAAACGAATTGTTACAGCAAAAGTCTGTTCAATGGACAGATTTGCCAACCGTCTTGTTCATTTAAAATCACAAGAAGTTCAAATTTTTCATTGTTAGGATAAACTTAAGACAGAAATTCGTTTTCTTGTGAATAACTACTTCTAATATTTTGACCCCTGATAGGGGTCATCCTTAGAGGGAGGGGAGAGAAATGAGAGAAAGAAGAGCTTTCCAATAAGACTGCAATTTCCTCTGAAGATGATCCCTGTCAGGGAGTTATTCACAAGAAATTGGTTTCTAGTTTCAAGTTTATCCAGCATTGAAATTTTTAATACCTGTTCTAAGACAACCATGAACTGAATTGTTACCGATAATAAGAAAGGCAAAATGACCAGAAATTAATTAATTAAAATATAAATTTAAATATAAAGAAAGATAAATTTATAGAAATCGATAAAAATGGCAAGATAAAATTGGCATGTTTGTAAAATCTGCAAAAATATTTAAATGTCTCTAAAAATGCTGAGAAATTTTTAGGAATTCAAAGAATATACATATATTCATTCATCTTATAGATTATAATTTTAATTCATTTTCGAAAGCATTGCAACCTCCATTTTAAAATATATAAATTAAAAATACGAAATAAAATAATAATGGCTGCTTATTTAATCATGCACACATTGGGTTGGGTTGTTTTACCTCTGAGCGGCACTTTTTTGCAGACCACGGGCTAAATGGCCAAGTCACAAGGATCCCGAAGGCTCAGAGAAGGTTGGGGGAGAGGACCCACTGGAACAGCTGTTGGGAGACAGATGGTAGCCTCCCGTCAAGGCCATCCAGCGTGTTCTTTAACATTGGATTGTTTTACCTCTGAGCGGCACTTTTTTGCACACCATGGGCTAAATGGCCAGGTCACAAGGATCCCGAAGGCTCAGAGAAGGTTGGGGAGGGGACCCACTGGAACAGCTGTTGGGAGACAGATGGTAGCCTACCGTCAAGATCACCCAGCGTGTTCTTTAACATGCACAGGGTATGGCTCTCCCGCACACGGGGCCACGGCTTAACGTCCCATCCGACTGACGGCGGCCTTTCCAAGCCCATCGGTGTCCCCTACTGACCGTGAGCAGGGCGGGGAGTTTTGCGGAGATAAATCTCAACGCTGACCCAGCTGGGACTCGAACCTGAGAACTGCAAATTACGAGCCAGACGCGCTACTGACTGAGCCACCCCGGCCCCCTCCTAAAGAAAGAAGTAAAGAAAGAACCACAGGGCTACGGGTCCAGGACCACGGCTTTATTTTTTTGACGTAGCTCAAGTATATTTATCCAAACTGCAGAATATGTAAAAATAATCAAACTGCAGAATATGTAAAAGCTAATCAAAGGCAGCAAGGTGCTTATTTTTAATCACTAAAACCCGATTGAATAGTTGAAATTATAATCAAAAATATTTTATACTAGCTATACTCCATCAAAACTTTGGCGTGGAACGTCAGCCCATTGATAACTTACTACTGCATTCATGAGGTAGGGGGGCGGGGGTGGCTCAGTCGGTAGCGCGTCAGGCTCGTAATCTGTAGTTCCCAGGTTCGACTCCCAGCTGGGTCAGCGTTGAGATTTATCTCCGCAAAATTCCCTGCCCACGGTCAGTAGGGGCCACCAATGGGTTTGGAAAGGCCGCCGTCCGTTGGATGGGACGTTAAGCCGTGGGTCCGTGTGTGGGAGAGCCATACCCTGTGCACGTTAAAGAACACGCTGAATGGCCTTGACGGGAGGCTACCATCTGTCTCCCAACAGCTGTTCCAGTGGGTCCCCTCCCCCAACCTTCTCTGAGCCTTCGGGGTCCATGTGACCTGGCCATTTAGCCCATGGTGTGCAAAAAAGCGCCGCTCAGAGGTAAAACAACCCAACGTTAAAGACGAAATACGACAGGAAATAGATCTATTGTATGTATGTATATCCACATCTTCACGATATTTGTCGTCAAATTTCGTGGGCTTTTAAACAGATTTTTTTGTGTATTGCTTAACGTCGCCATGTCAACTACTGGAAAAAAAAACCTATGGGAAAATTTAAAGAAAATCTGTAAAGAAAACGAGAAATTTTTCTTTTTTACCTACTATGAGTTTTATAAATTTTAATTTAGTTTTCCCACCGTTTCAATTGATTCAACCGCCTTTCAACCGATTCTGGAGCGTCCACCTGGTTCTAGAAACCGATTTCCACCCCCTTGCAGTGCCCCCAGACATTCCGGATACTTTGCAGGGCTTTTTTTTTTTATCCTGACCCATCGCAGATGGTGTTCGGATACTTTTTTGAGCGACTGTAGGTGGTCATATTATTTTGATACTAGATCGTGTGGGCTCACTCACGGAAATATTGAGCGTGTGCAGTTGCCGTTCACAGCAAACTGGAGCGTGTGCAGTAACTGCACACGCTCCAGTTATTTTTCGATATTTATAGATCCAGATATTTTTCCTGAATTCTGTAATCACGTGACACGAAGGGTTACCAGATCACTAATTTCTAAAACAATCGTTGTCAGATATTTTTTCTGAATTCTGTAATCAACCATAGTGTTCGGATATTTTTTTTTGAGCGACTGTACTCGAGGTTTAAAGTTTCATCGGACAAGCACTCTTGTCAAAGGAGAAGACAAAGTAATGAGTGCTACTTAATTGCATTAGTCTTCCCATCAAATCATAGTTTCACAATCGCCTGGCTAATACAATGGATGCCAAGGGCATCGATTACGACATTGTATTGGAGAGTGTGAAGCCCCTCTGTTTAAATAACCCCTAGGCCTAATGCCCATTTAACTAACCCCTAGGCCACCACGGCCATCGACCGAGGAAGGAAGTTGCTCGTGACAGAAAAAAAAAGGTCTTTGTTGGACCACTTCTTTCCGAAAAATAAAGCGACCTATAGATAAATAATTCAGCAAGAAACTTAGAAATCTGGCTGGCTTTGCTAAAGAATATTTTGTTTGAGGGAATTTATGCCATCTTGCTTGATATTTTAATGAATAGTTTAGTTACGCATCTAGTGGTTAAAGCATGAAGAATTGAACCAGCTTTTTCCGATATTGCAGATGCCAGCGCCCTCTTCCCATTCTAAATTCGAATTCAAACTATTTTCTCTTGTGTGGCCGAGTGGTTAGCGCGCTTGGCTACTGATCGTAAAGACCTGGGTTCGAGCCCGGGTAAGGCATGGCTGTTCGTGTTGTTTTTCTGCTGAGGTCCTGCCATCCTCACAGACCTTCTACTGTGGCATATAAACTGACAGGCTCCTGTCAGATCTCTGTGGCAAGCAGCTGCTTGAGGGGGTATATATTTTTTAAACTAGTTGAAATAATATTTATCATGCAGGCAAATTTACGAATGTATTTACGAATGTAATTTACGAACTGTATTCATGAATTCCTAAGGTTTTTCTATCGAAACAAAACATGCGTAACTATGAAATAATAAGCTGAAAAAAAAAAAACTGGTTTTGCGGTGAGTGGGATCGAACCCACGTCTCCTGGCTGCTAATAACTGGGTTCGAATCCCATTCACGGTAAAATCAAATTTTTTCAGCTTATTAAGAGACACATCTTGTGATTCTTTACTACTGAATGCATAACTATGTTAACCCAAGAATTATTCGATATTTTGCTTAATCTAATTCTGCCGAAAAACAAAATTTCTAAAATTCTTCTGTTCGGAATCACTGGAATGAACGATACGCGAAACAACGGAAGCATTCTATATGTATTGTAGATTGAAATAAGTAATCTGGTCGTATTGTTGCAGAAGATTAAGTAAATAGCAATCTTCAGCGCAATAAAATTCATATGTATAT
The DNA here is from genome assembly GCA_038380435.1 of Ryuthela nishihirai. Classification (NCBI taxonomy): domain Eukaryota; kingdom Metazoa; phylum Arthropoda; class Arachnida; order Araneae; family Heptathelidae; genus Ryuthela; species Ryuthela nishihirai. The sequence continues at coordinate 46,422,241 of JAWZYU010000024.1, read as the reverse complement.
AATACAGTATATGCTCTTCAAAATATTTCGTTTGCAATTTTGAGATTTCCATCGTTTGCTTTGTACACAAACGCGACAAACTGAGTTTATAACAACAGCAGGTTTATTTAATTGAAATAGGCAAAAATATCTGGCAACGCCAGGAAAAGATTTGAAATCGCGGGAAAACGAAGTCCATTGTGTTTGATAAAAGCTAGTTTACACTGGATAGGGGAGGGACAGGGAAGTGTCCCAGGAAACATTTTTTGGGGGGGGGGGGGCAGAAGCAACTCTTAAAAACGGAACGCAATGGAACTGCGCAGTGGTTCTCTCTTAGCCTTTGGGGACACCGATGGGCTTGGAAAGACCGCCGTCCGTCGGATAGGACGTTAAGCCGTGGCCCCGTGTGCGGGAGAGCCATACCCTGTGCACGTTAAAGAACATGCTGGATGGCCTTGACGGGAGGCTATCATCTGTCTCCCAACAGCGATGGCCTTGACGGGAGGCTACCATCTATCTCCCAACAGCGATGGCCTTGACGGGAGGCTACCATCTGTCTCCCAACAGCTATTCCAGTGTGTACCACTCCCCCAATCTTCTCTGAGCCTTTGGGGTCCTTGTGACCCGGCCATTTTAGCCCATGGTGTGCAATAAAGTGCCTCTCAGAGGTAAAACAACCCAACCCACTCGGCACAGGGTATGGCGGGAGAGCCATACCCTGTGCACGTTAAAGAACACGCTGGATGGCCTTGACGGGAGGCTACCATCTGTCTCCCAACAGCTGTTCCAGTGGGTCCCCTCCCCCAACCTTCTCTGAGACTTCGGGGTCCATGTGAGCTGGCCATTTAGCCCATGGTGTGAAAAAAAAAGTGCCGCTCAGAGGTAAAACAACCCAACATAGATTATGAAACAAACCGACAATGTGCTGGTTTCTCTCTCAGCTTCTAAACATCCATTCCATCCATCCATCGCATCTCTCACTGACCCACTTGTTGATCCCAAAATGGCATCCTCCCTTTCCCAATCTCTTCCCTCGCATTCAACCGAAGTTCTTCTCTGTCTAACGATCTCGATAGATTAGAAGATAATACCTGTCAGTGGGAAGAAGAAGAAGAAGCAAACAACATCCTAGTCCTGTTTACCCTCCTGGTGGGCTTCCATGTTGCCCTGGCAACTGCTGCCGAAAGCATATTGGATGATACAGACGCCTCAGAGCGGAACGACTGACACTTGCTCTTGTAACTCCACTTTCCCGTTTTACTTATCTTGCCAATCTGGCTTTGAGCAAAGATTTCTTTTCTTTCCTCTTGAGTTCCCCAGGTGTTTCCCCTAGCGGCTGGTGTGGAAGGAATCCTTATATCTCACAGCACCAATTCGCTGGCCTCCCGTTTCCAGATGTTGCACCTATCCCAAAGCGATTGACTTCTGGGCGATTAATTAATCGGTTCAATATCAGATAGAAAAGTGCAAATCCCTCTTTTTCTGTCAACTCCTTCTGTTTATAGATATAAAAAGAAGGTTGGGTTAAACGTGCGTGGGATTTTGTATCGCGTCCACGAGAATATCGTTTTTGAAGTAAAAAAACTGTGATTTATTATTTAAATTCAGGAGGACACTGAACTCGATTTAATTAGTTGGGTTGTTTTACCTCTGAGCGGCACTTTTTGCACACCATGGGCTAAATGGCCAGGTCACATGGACACCGAAGGCTCAGAGAAGGTTGGGGGAGGGGACCCACTGGAACAGCTGTTGGGAGACTGATGGTAGCCTCCCGTCAAGGCCATCCAGCGTGTTCTTTAACGTGCACAGGGTATGGCTCTCCCACACACGGGGCCACGGCTTAACGTCCCATCCGACGGACGGCGGCCTTTCCAAGCCTATCGGTGTCCCCTACTGACCGTGGGCAGGGCGGGGAATTTTGCGGAGATAAATCTCAACGCTGACCCAGCTGGGACTCGAACCTGGGAACTACAGATTACGAGCCTGGCGCGCTACCGACTGAACCACCCCCGCCCCTTTTAAATTCAGGAGGATACTGAACTTGGTTTAATTAGTTTTGGAACCAAAAAAAATTAAGATCAAAGAAAAGGAACTTTTTTGCGTTTTAAATTTTGAAATCTTGCCATTAAAAATTGAATTAGTTTCAACCCAACATACTGTGTTAAAATTTAAATTACGCCCCTAGTGATTAAAACAACTCCGTAAGAATTTTGCCTTTTTATAGTCAACCTATTCAATGACATACATATTTGTTAGTTTTCGTAGTCTTAGGAGAGTTGGGTTATTTTGCCTCTGAGTGGAACTTTTTCTTTGCACACCATGGGCTAAATGGCCAGGTCACAAGGACCCCGAAGGCTCAGAGAAGGTTGGGGGGAGGGGACCCACTGGAACAGCTGTTGGGAGACAGAGGGTAGCCTCCCGTCAAGGCCATCCAGCATGTTCTTTAACATTGGATTGTTTTACCTCTTAGCGGCACTTTTTGGCACACCATGGGCTAAATGGCCAGGTCACAAGGACCCCGAAGGCTCAGAGAAGGTTGGGGGGAGGGGACCCACTGGAGCAGCTGTTGGGAGACAGATGGAGACCTCTATTTAAAGTTCTAACGTGTTCTTTAACGTGCAAAGTGTATGGCTCTCCCGCATACGGAACCACGGTTTTCCGCCCCGTCCAATGGACCTCCATCCGTCCCTTTCCAAGATCATCGGTGTCCTCTACTGACAAGGGCAGGCCGGGGAGTTTTGCGGAGATCCACGCTGGCCCAGGTGGGACTCGAACTTGGGATCTGCAAATAACAAACCACCCCCCGAGATTTCATCTCTATTAACATAATTTCAAATATAGACGGAAGTGTACAGTCGCTCAAAAATGTATCCGAACACTATGGTTGATTACAGAATTCAGAAAAATATATCTGGCAACGATTTATTTTTTAGAAATTAGTGATCTGGCAACCTTCGTGTCACGTGATTACAGAATTCAGGAAAAATATCTGCAGCGTGTACAGCAACTGTACACGCTCCAGTTACCGTTCACAGCAAACTGGAGCGTGTGCAGTTACTACACACGCTCCAGTTTGCTGTGAACGGTAACTGCACACGCTCAATATTTCCGTGAGTGAGCCCACACGATCCAGGTCTTTGTGAGCTCACACGATCCAATGTGCTGTGAACATTAACCGCAACCGCTCCAGTTTGCTGTGAACGGTAACTGCACACGCTCCATATTCATTGCATTATATATTCATACGCATTATATATATTAAAAAATATCCGAACACTATGGTTGATTACAGAATTCAGAAAAAAATATCTGGCAAAGATTTTTTTTTCTGAATTCTGTAATCAACCATAGTGTTTGTATACTTCTTTGAGCGATTGTACAATGGGCAAAAGTTGATAGATCTTCCTTAATAAAAGACAGTTTGAGTTAAACGCATCTAATACCTAAATTTCGAATATTTGTGGTAGAGTTCAAAGATCAAGGACTGACAGCAACGATTTGACCCAGCAACGATTTGACCCAAAGGATGATAAAAACGCAACTTTTTGTTTTAAGAGGTGAATAAAATTTTCTCTTTCAGTTGGAGAGGTACTAATAAACTACTATTTATTTGCAGTTTCAGAATCACCCGAAAATTCGAATTTCCATTGTCAGAGAATGCTAAATTTCTAAAATATCAAACTTTATTCTCTTCGAAAACGATCATTTCATATTTGCCAGAGTAACTACGTTAGTCGGGAGGTGGCCTCTTTGGGGCGGGGGTGGCTCAGTCGGTAGCGCGCCAGACTCGTAATCTGTAGTTCCCAGGTTCGAGTCCCAGCTAGGTCAGCGTTGAGATTTATCTCCGCAAAATTCCCCGCCCTGCCCACGGTCAGTAGGGGACACCGATGGCCTTGGAAAGGCCACCGCCCGTCGGATGGGACGTTAAGCCGTGGTCCCGTGTGCGGAAGAAAAGGCGTTGCCCCTGTGCACGTTAATGTGCACGCTGGATGGCCTTGACGGGTGGCTACCATCTGTCTCCCAACAGCTGTTCTAGTGGGTCCCATCCCCCAAGCTTCTCTGAGCCTTCGGGGTCCTTGTGGCCTGGCCATTTAGCCCATTGTGTGCAAAAAAGTGCCGCTCACAGGTAAAACAATCCAATCCAAACTACGTTAGTTTCCTAATTATTACTGACCGAAAAGGACCAGGGCTATAGCTCCGAATAAATCATGGATGTTTTATTTCTTGTGGTGTCCTTCTGCTGAGGTCTCGCTTTCCCTACAGTCTTTTGTTTTATAGTCGTAAGCAAAACCAAATGTTACGCCCCTCTCAATGGCGTATTATACCGATAAGCTCCTGTCAAATATCTGCGCAAAATTCCCCGTTCTGCCCACGGTCAGTAGAGGACACCGATGGGCTTGGAAAGACCACCGTCCGTCGGATGGGACGTTAATCCGTGGCCCCGTGTGCGGGAGAGCATATCCTGTGCATGTTAAAGAACACACTGGATGGCCTTAATGGTGGGGGAGGGGGCTACCATCTTCTCCCAACAGCTGTTCCAGTGGGTCCCCTCCCCAACCTTCTCTGAGCCTTCGGGGTCCTTGTGACCTGACCATTTAGCCCATCGTGTGAAAAAAGTGCCTCTTAGAGGTAAAACAATATACTGGACGCGAGGCTACCATCTGTCTCCCAACAGGCTCTTCCAGTGGGTATTCTCCCCCAAACCTCTTTGAGCCTTCGGAGTCCTTGTGACCTGGTCATTAGCCCATTGTGTGCAAAAAAAATTGCAGCTCAGAGGTCAAACAACCCAACTGGACGGGAGGCTACAGCTGTTTCCCAAAAGCTCTTCCAGTGAGTTCCCTCCCCTACCTTCTCTATAAGCATTCAGGGTCCTTGTGACCTTGTCATTTAGTACGATGATGGTTACGTGTACAGCAGAAACGCTTCTAATCATACAATTTGTCATCTTTAAACAATGTTTACGTGCGGGGGTGGCTCAGTCGGTAGCGCGCCGGGCTCGTAATCTGTAGTTCCCAGGTTCGAGTCCCAGCTGAGTCGGCGTTGAGATTTATCTCCGCAAAATTCCCCGCCCTGCCCACGGTCAGTAGGGGACACGGATGGGCTTGGAAAGGCCGCCGTCCGTCGGATGGGACGTTAAGCCGTTGTCACATGTACGAGAGAAACATACCCTATGCACGTTAAAGAACAGGCTGGATGGCCTTGACGGGAGGTTACCATCTGTCTCCCAAAAGCTGTTCCAGTGGGTCCCCTCCCCGAGCCTTCGGTGTCCATGTGACCTGGCCATTTAGCCCATGGTGTGCAAAAAAGTGCCGCTCAGAGGTAAAACAACCCAATCCAACCCTGGCCATTTAGCCTATTGTGTGCAAAAAAGTGCCGCTCAGAGGTCAAACAACTAAACTGGACGGGAGGCTACCAACTGTTTCCCAACAGCTCTTCCAGTGAGTCCCCTGCTCTACCTTCTTTATAACCCTTCAGGGTTCTTGCGACCTGGCCATTTAACCCATTGTGTGCAAAAAAAGTGCCGCTCAGAGGTCAAACAACCCAAGTGGACGGGAGGCTACCAACTGTTTCCCAACAGCTCTTTCAGTGAGTCCCCTACCCTACCTTCTCTATAAGCCTTCAGGGTCCTTGTGACCTGGCCACTTAGCCCATTGTGTGCAAAAAAGTGCCGCTCAGAGGTCAAACAACCCAACTGGAAGGGAGGTTACCAACTGTTTCCCAACAGCTCTTCCAGTGAGTCCCCTCCCCTACCTTCTCTATAAGCCTTCAGGGTTCTTCTGACCTGGCCATTCAGCCCATTGTGTGCAAAAAAAGGGCCGCTCAGAGGTCAAACAACCCAACTGGAAGGGAGGCTACCAACTGTTTCACAACAGCTCTTCCAGTGAGTCCCCTCTCCTACTTTCTCTATACGCCTTCAGGGTCCTTATGACCTGGCCATGTAGCCCATTGTGTGCAAAAAAAGTGCCGCTCAGAGATCAAACAACCCAACTGGACGGGAGGCTAACAACTGTTTCCCAACAGCTCTTCCAGTGAGTCCCCTCTCCTACCTAAATAAAAGCCTTCAGGTTCTTGTGACCTGGCCATTTAGCTCGTTGTGTGCAAAAAAACTGCCGCTCAGAGGTCAAACAAGCAACTGGTCGGGAGGCTACCAACAGTTTCCCAACAGCTCTTCCAGTGAGTCCCCTCTACTACCTTCTCTATAAGCCATCAGGGTCCTTGTGACCTGGTCATTTAACCCATTGGGTGGAAAAAAAGTGCCGCTCAGATGTAAAACAACCGAACTGGACGGGAGTCTACCAGCTGTTTCCCAACAGCTCTTCCAGTGAGTCCCCTCTCCTACCTACTCTATAAGCCTTAAGGGTCCTTGTGACCTGGCCATTGAGCTCATTGTGTGCAAAAAAACTGCCGCTCAGAGATCAAACAACCCAACTGGACGGGAGGCTACCAACTGTTACCCAACAGCTCTTCCAGTGAGTCCCCTCTCCTACCTACTCTATAAGCCTTAAGGGTCCTTGTGACCTGGCCATTTAGCTCATTGTGTGCAAAAAAACTGCCGCTCAGAGGTCAAACAACCCAAATGGACGGGAGGCTACCAACTGTTTCCCAACAGCTCTTCCAGTGAGTCCCCTCTACTACCTTCTCTATAAGCCTTAAGGGTCCTTGTGACCTGGCCATTTAGCCCATTGTGTGCAAAAAAAGTGTCGCTCAGAAGTCAAACAACCCAACTGGACGGGAGGCTACCAACTGTTTCCCAACAGCTCTTCCAGTGAGTCCCCTCTCCTACCTTCGCTATAAGTCTTCAGGGTCCTTGTGACCTGGCCATTTAGCCCATTGGGTGCAAAAAAAGTGCCGCTCAGATGTAAAAGAACCCAACTGGACGGAAGGCTACCAACTGTTTCCCAACAGCTCTTCCAGTGAGTTCCCTCTCCAACCCTACTCTAGAAACCTTAAGGGTCCTTGTGACCTGGCCATTTAGCTCATTGTGTGCAAAAAAACTGCCGTTCAGAGGTCAAACAACCCAACTGGACGGGAGGCTACCAACTGTTTCCCAATAGCTCTTCCAGTGAGTTCCCTCTCCTACGTTCTGTATAAGCCTTCAGGGTCGTTGTGACCTGGCCATTTAGCCCATTGTGTGCAAAAAAACTGCCGCTCAGAGGTCAAACAACCCAACTGGACGGGAGGCTACCAACTGTTTCCCAACAGCTCTTCCAGTGAGTCCCCTTTCCTACCTTCTCTATAAGCCTTCAGGGTCCTTGTGACCTGGCCATTTAGCCCATTGGGTGCAAAAAAAGTGCCGCTCAGATGTAAAACAACCGAAATGGACGGGAGGCTACCAACTGTTTCCCAACAGCTCTTCCAGTGAGTCCCCTTTCCTACCTACTCTATAAGCCTTAAGGGTCCTTGTGACCTGGCCATTGAGCTCATTGTGTGCAAAAAAACTGCCGTTCAGAGGTCAAACAACCCAAGTTGACGGGAGGCTACCAATTGTATCCCAACAGCTCTTCCAGTGAGTCCCCTCTCCTACCTACTCTATAAGCCTTAAGGGTCCTTGTGACCTGGCCATTTAGCTCATTGTGTGCAAACAAACTGCCGCTCAGAGGTCAAACAACCCAACTGGACGGGAGGCTACCAATTGTTTCCCAACAGCTCTTCCAGTGAGTCCCCTCTCCTACCTTCTCTATAAGCCTTAAGAGTCCTTGTGACCTCGCCATTTAGCCCATTGTGTGCAAAAAAGTGTCGTTCAAAGGTCAAACAACCCAACTGGACGGGAGGCTACCAACTGTTTCCCAACAGCTCTTCCAGTGAGTCCCCTCTCCTACCTTCTCTATAAGCCTTAAGAGTCCTTGTGACCTCGCCATTTAGCCCATTGTGTGCAAAAAAGTGTCGTTCAAAGGTCAAACAACCCAACTGGACGGGAGGCTACCAACTGTTTCCCAACAGCTCTTCCAGTGAGTCCCCTCTCCTACCTTCTCTATAAGCCTTAAGAGTCCTTGTGACCTCGCCATTTAGCCCATTGTGTGCAAAAAAGTGTCGTTCAAAGGTCAAACAACCCAACTGGACGGGAGGCTACCAACTGTTTCCCTGGGGCGGGGGTGGCTCAGTCGGTAGCGCGCCAGGCTCGTAATCTGTAGTTCCCAGGTTCGAGTCCCAGCTGGGGCAGCGTTGAGATTTATCTCCGCAAAATTCCCCGCCCTGCCCACGGTCAGTAGGGGACACCGATGGGCTTGGAAAGGCCGCCGTCCGTCGGATGGGACGTTAAGCCGTGGCCCCGTGTGCAGGAGAGCCATACCCTGTGCACGTTAAAGAACACGCTGGATGGCCTTGACGGGAGGCTACCATCTGTCTCCCAACAGCTGTTCCAGTGGGTCCCCTCCCCCAACCTTCTCTGAGCCTTCGGGGTCCATGTGACCTGGCCATTTAGCCCATGGTGTGCAAAAAAGTGCCGCTCAGAGGTAAAACAACCCAACCCAACCCAACCAACTGTTTCCCAACAGCTCTTCCAGTGAGTCCCCTCTCCTACCTACTCTATAAGCCTTAAGAGTCCTTGTGACCTCGCCATTTAGCCCATTGTGTGCAAAAAAGTGTCGTTCAAAGGTCAAACAACCCAACTGGACGGGAGGCTACCAACTGTTTCCCAACAGCTCTTCCAGTGAGTCCCCTCTCCTACCTTCTCTATAAGCCTTAAGAGTCCTTGTGACCTCGCCATTTAGCCCATTGTGTGCAAAAAAGTGTCGTTCAAAGGTCAAACAACCCAACTGGACGGGAGGCTACCAACTGTTTCCCAACAGCTCTTCCAGTGAGTCCCCTCTCCTACCTTCTCTATAAGCCTTAAGAGTCCTTGTGACCTCGCCATTTAGCCCATTGTGTGCAAAAAAGTGTCGTTCAAAGGTCAAACAACCCAACTGGACGGGAGGCTACCAACTGTTTCCCAACAGCTCTTCCAGTGAGTCCCCTCTCCTACCTTCTCTATAAGCCTTAAGAGTCCTTGTGACCTCGCCATTTAGCCCATTGTGTGCAAAAAAGTGTCGTTCAAAGGTCAAACAACCCAACTGGACGGGAGGCTACCAATTGTTTCCCAACAGCTCTTCCAGTGAGTCCCCTCTCCTACCTTCTCTATAAGCCTTAAGAGTCCTTGTGACCTCGCCATTTAGCCCATTGTGTGCAAAAAAGTGTCGTTCAAAGGTCAAACAACCCAACTGGACGGGAGGCTACCAACTGTTTCCCAACAGCTCTTCCAGTGAGTCCCCTCTCCTACCTTCTCTATAAGCCTTAAGAGTCCTTGTGACCTCGCCATTTAGCCCATTGTGTGCAAAAAAGTGTCGTTCAAAGGTCAAACAACCCAACTGGACGGGAGGCTACCAACTGTTTCCCAACAGCTCTTCCAGTGAGTCCCCTCTCCTACCTTCTCTATAAGCCTTAAGAGTCCTTGTGACCTCGCCATTTAGCCCATTGTGTGCAAAAAAGTGTCGTTCAAAGGTCAAACAACCCAACTGGACGGGAGGCTACCAACTGTTTCCCAACAGCTCTTCCAGTGAGTCCCCTCTCCTACCTTCTCTATAAGCCTTAAGAGTCCTTGTGACCTCGCCATTTAGCCCATTGTGTGCAAAAAAGTGTCGTTCAAAGGTCAAACAACCCAACTGGACGGGAGGCTACCAACTGTTTCCCAACAACTCTTCCAGTGAGTCCCCTCTCCTACCTTCTCTATAAGCCTTAAGAGTCCTTGTGACCTCGCCATTTAGCCCATTGTGTGCAAAAAAGTGTCGTTCAAAGGTCAAACAACCCAACTGGACGGGAGGCTACTAACTGTTTCCCAACAGCTCTTCCAGTGAGTCCCCTCTCCTACCTTCTCTATAAGCCTTAAGAGTCCTTGTGACCTCGCCATTTAGCCCATTGTGTGCAAAAAAGTGTCGTTCAAAGGTCAAACAACCCAACTGGACGGGAGGCTACCAACTGTTTCCCAACAGCTCTTCCAGTGAGTCCCCTCTCCTACCTACTCTATTCGCCTTAAGGGTCCTTGTGACCTGGCCATTGAGCTCATTGTGTGCAAAAAAACTACCGCTCAGAGGTCAAACAACCCAACTGGACGGGAGGCTACCAACTGTTACCCAACAGCTCTTCCAGTGAGTCCCCTCTCCTACCTACTCTATAAGCCTTAAGGGTCCTTGTGACCTGGCCATTTAGCTCATTGTGTGCAAAAAAACTGCCGCTCAGAGGTCAAACAACCCAACTGGACGGGAGGCTACCAACTGTTTCCCAACAGCTCTTCCAGTGAGTCCCCTCTACTACCTTCTCTATAAGCCTTAAGGGTCGTTGTGACCTGGCCATTTAGCCCATTGTGTGCAAAAAAAGTGTCGCTCAGAGGTCAAACAACCCAACTGGACGGGAGGCTACCAACTGTTTCCCAACAGCTCTTCCAGTGAGTCCCCTCTACTACCTTCTCTATAAGCCTTAAGGGTCGTTGTGACCTGGCCATTTAGCCCATTGGGTGCAAAAAAAGTGCCGCTCAGATGTAAAACAACCCAACTGGACGGGAGGCTACCAACTGTTTCCCAACAGCTCTTCCAGTGAGTTCCCTCTCCTACGTTCTGTATAAGTCTTCAGGGTCGTTGTGACCTGGCCATTTAGCCCATTGTGTGCAAAAACATCTGCCGCTCAGAGGTCAAACAACCCAACCTGACGGGAGGCTACCAACTGTTTCCCAACAGCTCTTCCAGTGAGTTCCCTCTCCTACGTTCTGTATAAGTCTTCAGGGTCGTTGTGACCTGGCCATTTAGCCCATTGTGTGCAAAAACATCTGCCGCTCAGAGGTCAAACAACCCAACCTGACGGGAGGCTACCAACTGTTTCCCAACAGCTCTTCCAGTGAGTCCCCTCTCCTACCTACTCTATTCGCCTTCAGGATCCTTGTGACCTGGCCATTTAGCCCATTGTGTGCCAAAAAAGTGCCGCTCAGAGGTCAAACAACCCAACTGGACGGGAGGCTAACAACTGTTTCCCAACAGCTCTTCCAGTGAGTCCCCTCTCCTACCTACTCTATAAGCCTTAAGGGTCCTTGTGACCTGGCCATTTAGCTCATTGTGTGCAAAAAAACTGCCGCTCAGAGGTCAAACAACCCAACTTCTCGGGAGGCTACCAACTGTGTCCCAACAGCTCTTCCAGTGAGTCCCCTGCTCTACATTCTCTGTAACCCTTCAGGGTTCTTGTGACCTGGCCACTTAGCCCATTGTGTGCAAAAAAGTGCCGCTCAGAGGTCAAACAACCCACTGGAAGGGAGGCTACCAACTGTTTCCCAACAGCTCTTCCAGTGAGTCCCCTCCCCTACCTTCTCTATAAGCCTTCAGGGTTCTTGTGACCTGGCCATTTAGCCCATTGTGTGCAAAAAAACGGCCGCTTAGAAGTCAAACAACCTAACTGGAAGGGAGGCTACCAACTGTTTCCCAACAGCTCTTCCAGTGAGTCCCCTCCCCTACCTTCTCTATAAGCCTTCAGGGTCCTTGTGACCTGGCCGTTCAACCCATTGTGTGCAAAAAATATTCCGCTCAGAGGTAAAACAACCCAACCCAAAACTCCTGTCAGACCTATGGGCAAGGTGCTGTTTGAGAGATAATATATTTTTTATTATTTTAAGTAGTTTCTAAATTGCAGTTACGAGTGAAATATCTGCTAAAGATCCGTATTAAAATGTTCCCCAGAGTGTTTTAAACTTTTCCCTGCAACCATCTCCGAAGCCCGGTCAAAAATTGCAGCCAAAGTTTCATCCGACATCACCTCCTCCTGCAGATATTTCCTCCGGTGCATTTCCGTCAGCTGCTCTTGATGTGCTCCTCCTCCTCCAGCATCGAAGAGTTTGCTTCTAACCCTTCTTCCCCATATGGAGCAATGTGTCCCTAAATAGCTGAACCCGGTGTCTCAAAACTGACAGCATTAGCAAAGGGGAAAACTTTCAACTTTGGGCGTGGACAGGTTTCGGGCATCCTGCTCAAGAGCAGAGGGAACGCTCTTCACGGGAAGCAAGAGCTCTGGCGCGTGGGTTCACCAACGGAGTTTAATTAGAGTGGCTGGAAAACGGAGCGACGACAAGGGATGTGGGTCAAGAGAAAGGAGGAGTGGATGATGATGTAGGAGCAGAAGGAATAAACACGTGGTGATGAAATTGGCGAGTGATGCTTATCTGTTAAAGGTGCTGAATGGAATCTTTTTTTTCAATGATGCTGAGTTTATTGCTGGTTACGTTACATTCGTGGCGTTTGTCATCCGAAAGGATGTAATTTTGCATCGTCATTAGCTATGTACAGTCGCTCAAAAAAGAATCCGAACTCTATGGCTGATTACAAAATTCAGAAAAAATATCTGGCAAAGACTTTTTTTAGAAATTAGTGATCTGGCAACCTTCGTGTCACGTGATTACAGAATTCAGGAAAAATATCTGCAGCGTGTACAGCAACTGTACACGCTCCAGTTACCGTTCACAGCAAACTGGAGCGTGTGCAGTTACTGCACACGTTCCAGTTTGCTGTGAACGGTAACTGCACACGCTCAATATTTCCGTGAGTGAGCCCACACGATCCAGGTCTTTGTGAGCTCACACTATCCAATGTGCTGTGAACATTAACCGCAACCGCTCCAGTTTGCTGTGAACGGTAACTGCACACGCTCCATATTCATTGCATTATATATTCATACGCATTATATATATTAAAAAATATCGAAACACTATGGTTGATTACAGAATTCAGAAAAAATATCTGGCAACGATTTTTTTTAGAAATTAGTGATCTGGCAACCTTCGTGTCACGTGATTACAGAATTCAGGAAAAATATGTGCAGCGTGTACAGCAACTGTACACGCTCCAGTTACCGTTCACAGCAAACTGGAGCGTGTGCAGTTACTGCACACGTTCCAGTTTGCTGTGAACGGTAACTGCATAAGCTCAATATTTCCGTGAGTGAGCCCACACGATCCAGGTCTTTGTGAGCTCACACTATCCAATGTGCTGTGAACATTAACCGCAACCGCTCCAGTTTGCTGTGAACGGTAACTGCACACGCTCCATATTCATTGCATTATATATTCATACGCATTATATATATTAAAAAATATCGAAACACTATGGTTGATTACAGAATTCAGAAAAAATATCTGGCAACGATTTTTTTTAGAAATTAGTGATCTGGCAACCTTAGCCAGAGCGGGGCGGGGAATTTTGCGGAGATAAATCTCAACGCTGACTCAGCTGGGACTCGAACCTGGGAACTGCAGATTACGAGCCTGGCGCGGTACCGACTGAGCCACCCCCGCCCCAGAACCCACTGGACAGTGTTAGGTGACAGATGGTAGCCTCCCGTCAAGTCTGTTCAGTGTGTTCTTGAACAGGGTATAATTGTCGCGTACAGAGAACCTCAGTTTAACGTCTCATCGGCGGACGACGACCCTTCCAAGCCTATTGGTGTCCCTTACTGACCGAGGGCAGGGTTGGGTTACCTCTTAGGAGCACTTTTTTAACACAATGAGCTAAATGAACTCCAAGGGCTCAGAGGAGTTTGAAGTAGCTGACCCACTGGACAGCGGTTAGGTGTCAGATGATAGCCTTCCGTCAAGTCCGTTCAGCATGTTCTTAACGTCCACAGGGTATGGCTGCCGTGTGCATGAGATCTCGGTTTAATGGCTCATTCGACGTACAGCGGCCATTCCAAGCCCATCGATGTCCCCTTTCTGAACGAGGACTTGGTGGGGGTTAGAGGAGATAAAAATCAAGCTGGCACAGTTGGGACTCGAACCTGGGAACTACCAGATTACGAGCCTGGCGCGTTACCGACTGGGGTAACTCCGCTCTTCGCGAAAAGTTATCTACGAGCACTTGGTTATCCAAAAGTTCCCTGACTCTATTAATAGCATTTGATCTTTATTTTGTGTTTAGCATTTTTATAACGCATTTTCGATCCCCATTTGTCTGACTCTGGGGCGGAGATGGCTCAGTCGGTAGCGCGCCAGGCTCGTAATCTGTAGTTCCCAGGTGAGTCCCAGCTGGTCCGCTCTGCCCACGGTCAGTAGGGGACACCGATGGGCTTGTAAATGCCGCCGTCAGTCGGGTGTAACGTTAAGCCGTGGCCCCGTGTGCTGGAGAGCTATACCCTGCGCACATTAAAGAACACGCTGGATGGCCTTTGACGGGAGGCTATCATCTGTCTCCCAACAGCTGTCCCAGTGGGTCCTCTCCCCCAACCTTCTCTGACCCTTCGGGGTTCATGTGATTTGGCCATTTAGCCCATGGTGTGCCAAAAAGTGCCGCTCAGAGGTTAAACAATCCAATGTTAAAGAACACGCTGGATGGCCTTGACGGGAGTCTACCATCTGTCACCCAACAGCTGTTCCAGTGGGTCCTCTCCTCCAACCTTTTCTGACACTTCGGGGTTCATGTGACCTGGCCATTTAGCCCATGGTGTGCAAAAAAGTGCCGCTCAGAGGTAAAACAACCCAACGTTAAAGAACACGATGGATGGCCTTTGACGGGAGGCTACCATCTGTCTCCCAACAACTGTTCCATTGGGTCCCCTCCCCCAACCTTCTCTGACACTTTGGGGTTCATGTGACCTGGCCATTTAGCCCATGGTGTGCAAAAAAGTGCCGCTCAGAGGTAAAACAACCCAACGTTAAAGAACACGCTGGTTGACCTTGACGGGAGGCTACCATCTGTCTTCCAACAGTTGTTCCAGTGGGTCCCCTCCCCCAACCTTCTCTGAGCCTTCGGGGTCCATGTGACCTGGCCATTTAGCCCATGGTGTGCCAAAAAGTGCCGCTCAGAGGTAAAACAACCCAACCCTCAAACTCTGCACATTGCGAAGTTTCGATAACACCTCAGACGCCATTTTTAAGCGGAATATTTTCGCTGCGTGCGTCCGTGGAGTAACGGCTAAACACAGACCCGACACAAAAGGATTTCAGCGGAGAAGCATATCGCCATGGCAACCTCAGTGATGAAGAACGGTAAGATGCAAGCAAGCAACTGTTGTTTCAGAGAGTGTGCTCAGCGTTTTGCTGACGTGAGTTTGTGCTGGCCACTCTGGTTTATTGGAAGCAAGTCGGCGTGACTGCCATTGCTTTGAAGTGGGTGGCCTCGTAACAGATGATGGATCTATTTTGGGGCCAAATCGGTGTGGCAAAGAATACTTTATGAGAAAAGTCAATGCATTTTCAGGTTGCATACATGGCAGAATACGTCCAGAGACTTTTACACTGAACTTCCTGGATCAAGGTGTAAAAGTAATTTTATGTGTTGATGAACTCTTATTAATTGACTAACCAAATGATATCGCTTTCAATTCGTAACTGATTTTTCTTTTACAAACGCTTGATACGACTGAGGTCAGGGTGTAGAAAAAAAAAAGGGGGGTGGGGGTGAAGGGAGGGGGGGGGGGGTCATGTGACGCAACTGAAGTGGGAAAAAAGGAGGGGGGAGGGTAGAAACTAGATTTACCTTTCAGTATAACGTTTTCCCCTCCGATTCTCTGTTTGAGAGCTCTTTAAAAAATTTGTTGAAAAATGCGGTTAACGTAATAAATTATCACTTAAATAGCTGATTACCACATCGTAGGAGGGACGGGGGTGGCTCAGTCGGTAGCGCGCCAGGCTCGTAATCTGTGGTTCCCAGGTTCGAGTCCCAGCTGGGTCAGCGTTTAGATTCATCTCCGCAAAACTCACCGCCCTGCCCACGGTCAGTAGGGGACACGGATGGGCTTGGAAAGGCCGCCGTCCATCGGATGGGATGTTAAGCCGTGGCTCCGTGTGCGGGAGAGCCACACCCTGTGCACGTTAAAGAACACGCTGGGTGGCCTTGACGGGAGGCTACCATCTGTACATACACATTTCCACGCCAGTTACATACACATTTCCAGGGGGTACGTGAAGCATAAAAGGCTGAGAACCACTACTGTAGAGAAAAAATTGAACCGAATGTAAATATCTATACGACCAATTTTTTTTGTTTTGCTCTTGTAAAAACACTACGCTCCCCCCCTCACCACATCACTCAAAATACTTCAGACGCCCACGGGATACTTTTCAGCTCTCCATCAAAGTGGCTGAAGCTCCAAAATGGAGCAGTCTGACATTCTGTTACCTAAATGTGGATGCAGTTTTCTCGTGAGGAAGAAGCGGCTGCTCTTCAATCAAAGACTTGACACTCCTGTCATAGGATTTGACAGGATAAAGATGGAAGAGGAGAAAGAGGCGCGAGACCATCCTCACTGCTTCTGACTATTCTGAGAGTCAATTCAGAATGATTCCCGATCAATGAGTTGTTATGTGAAAGATTTATGTCATTGGATGGAGGATTGGATTGTTTTACCTCTGAGCGGCACTTTTTTGCACACCATGGGCTAAATGGCCAGGTCACATGGACCCCGAAGGCTCAGAGAAGGTTGGGGGAGGGGACCCACTGGAACAGCTGTTGGGAGACAGATGGTAGCCTCCCGTCAAGGCCATCCAGTGTGTTCTTTAACGTTGGGTTGTTTTACCTCTGAGCGGCACTTTTCTGCACACCATGGGCTAAATGGCCAGGTCACATGGACCCCGAAGGCTCAGAGAAGGTTGGGTGAGGGGACCCACTGGAACAGCTGTTGGGAGACAGATGGTAGTCTCCCGTCAAGGCCATCCAGTGTGTTCTTTAACGTTGGGTTGTTTTACCTCTGAGCGGCACTTTTCTGCACACCATGGGCTAAATGGCCAGGTCACATGGACCCCGAAGGCTCAGAGAAGGTTGGGGGAGGGGACCCACTGGAACAGCTGTTGGGAGACAGATGGTAGCCTCCCTTCAAGGCCACCCAGCGTGTTCTTTAACGTGCACAGGGTATGGCTCTCCGCACACGGGGCCACGGCTTAACGTCCCATCCGACGGACGGTGGTTTTAACAAGCCCATCGGTGTGTATTTTGCGGAGATAAATCTCAATGCTGACCCAGTTGGGACTCGAACCTGGGAACTACAGAATACGAGCCTGGCGCGCTACCGACTGAGCCACCTTCGCCCCATTTGATGGGGAAAAAATGCAAAACAGACAAACATCATATTGCTTATGACGATAAAAATGGATTTACGATGTTGCTGCCTTGGAATAATACTGCAGGCCAAGATAGGATTCAGAAAAATAAAAAGGGGTGGTTGGAAGCGATGCCATCGAGCCGAAAAATAAACAGTAGGGGGGTGGGAGTGGAGGGCAAGAGACTGGATTTCCATTGCAATGTAACATTTTCTCTTTAGTTTTTAAATATTCCTGAAAAATTGACACGTTCAATAATTTTTAGCCTCGATTATCCTTACTAGCATGGGGCGGGGATGGCTCAGTCGGTAGCGCACCAGGCTCGTTATCTGTAGTTCCCAGGTTCGAGTCCCAGCTTGGTCAGCGTTGAGATTTATCTCCGCAAAATTCCCCGCCCTGCCCACGGTCAGTAGGGGACACCGATGGACTTGGAAAGGCCGCCGTCTGTTGGATGGGACGTTAAACCGTGGCCGGTGTGTGGGAGAGCCATACTCTGTGCACGTTAAAGAACACGCTGGATGGCCTTGACGGGAGACTACCATCTGTCTCCCAACAGCTGCTCAGTGGGTCTCCTCCCCCAACCTTCTCTGAGCCTTCGGGGTTCTTGTGACCTGGCCATTTAGCCCTTGGTGTGCAAAACAGTGCCGCTCAGAGGTAAAACAATCCAATGTTAAAGAACACACTGGATGGCCTTGATGGGAGACTACCATCTGTCTCCCAACAGCTGTTCAGTGGGTCTCCTCCCCCAACCTTCTCTGAGCCTTCGGGGTTCTTGTGACCTGGCCATTTAGCCCGTGGTGTGCAAAACAGTGCCTCTCAGAGGTAAAACAATCCAATGTTAAAGAACAAACTGGATGGCCTTGACGGGAGGCTACCATCTGTCTCCCAACAGTTGTTCAGTGGGTCTCCTCCCCCAACCTTCTCTGAGCCTTCGGGGTTCTTGTGACCTTGCCATTTAGCCCGTGGTGTGCAAAAAAAGTACCGCTCAGAGGTAAAACAACCCAACCCTTACTAGCATTCTTAAAGTGTGGAAAGAGGATGCCCCCACCCCCCCCTGCCCCACCTAGATCTGGCCCTGATGCAGGCATGTCATATTATGTCCCATTACAGTCATAAGAAACCGTTTAATAATAATAATTAATCCATGGCCCTTGGAGCATTTTCCTTATGATCCCTCTCACATTTTCTCCCCACTTTTCTTAAATTTAAATGTTTTGACAATAGAAATGGCCAGGGAAAGGTCAGGTCTATTGTCCAGGGGTTCCGGTTTGACCTTAATGGTAAACACATGCATACCATTTGGCAAGAATATTTATTTAAAAGACAGTAGAACGGGGGAAAATAATCATATATTGCACTATTTGTAAGAATAATTTAAAATATAATATATATATGAATTCACAAATACATATAGAATGGAACGGTGTTCTGGTATATTACGGTTAAATCTAATCACTTGTATCTCACCTCCCGTTTCTTCTCATTACTGTACAGTCCCTCAAAAAAGTATCCGAACACTATGGCTGATTACAGAATTCAGAAAAAATATCTGGCAACGATATTTTTAGAAATTAGTGATCTGGCAACCTTCGTAATTCAGAAAAAATATCTGACAACGATTTTTTTAGAAATTAGTGATCTGGCAACCTTCATAATTCCGAAAAATATCTGGCAACGATTTTTTTAGAAATTAGTGATCTGGCAACCTTCATAATTCAGAAGAATATCTGGCAACGATTTTTTTAGAAATTAGTGATCTGGCAACCTTCATACTTCAGAAAAATATCTGGCAACGATTGTTTTAGAAATTAGTGATCTGGCAACCTTCGTAATTTAGAAAAATATCTGGCAACGATTTTTTTAGAAATTAGTGATCTGGCAACCTTCATAATTCAGAAAAATATCTGGCAACGATTTTTTTAGAAATTAATGATCTGGCAACCTTCGTGTCACGTGACACGAAGGTTGCCAAATCACTAATTTCTAAAAAAAAATCGTTGCCAGATATTTTTTCTGAATTCTGTAATCAACCACAGTGTTCGGATATTTTTTTGAGCGACTGTAGGTGGTCATATTATTTTGATACTAGATCGTGTGGGCTCACTCACGGAAACATTGAGCGTGTGCAGTTACCGTTCACAGCAAACTGGAGCGTGTGCAGTTACCGTTCACAGCAAACTGGAGCGTGTGCAGTAACTGCACACGCTCCAGTTTGCTGTGAACGGTAACTGGAGCGTGTACAGTTGCTGTACACGCTCCAGATATTTTTCCTGAATTCTGTAATCACGTGACACGAAGGTTGCCAGATCAATAATTTCTAAAAAAATCGTTGCCAGATATTTTTTCTGAATTCTGTAATCAACCGTAGCGTTCGGATACTTTTTTGAGCTACTGTACTTGTTAGATTCCGGTTATCCCCAAACTGCAGCATTTTCCCCACCTTATGAAAATAGCAATAACAGCATTAACAACAACAACTCTTTATTCAAAACTGATTGGAAAAATAACAGTTCTACTGTAATCCATTGCACTTCTTTAGTATTTCAGGATTCTGAATAATCTGTAATACAAAAACTTCATAGCTTTCATTAAACTTTTTATGATTCATTGTAGTAAGTAGTTTGGATTTGTTTACAATCTACTCTTCAAAAATCATTCATTCGTAACAAGAGTTATCACATTAAATCATCCAATCTTAATGGATACTTTGCGAAACATCGAAGAAAACAGCTGGAAAAGCGCATGAAGCTAATCAGTTGTTTTGGGTTGTTGTTTTACCTCTGAGCGGCACTTATGTGCACACCATGGGCTAAATGGCCAGGTCACAAGGACCCCGAAGGTTCAGAGAAGGTTAGGGGAGGGGACCCACTGGAACAGCTGTTGGGAGACAGATGGTAGCCTTCCGTCAAGGCCATCCAGCGTGTTCTTTAACGTTGGGTTGTTTTACCTCTGAGCGGCACTTTTTTGCACACCATGGGCTAAATGGCCAGGTCACAAGGACCCCGAAGGTTCAGAGAAGGTTAGCGGAGGGGACCCACTGGAACAGCTGTTGGGAGACAGATGGTAGCCTCCCGTCAAGGCCATCCAGCGTGTTCTTTAACGTTGGGTTGTTTTACCTCTGAGCGGCACTTTTTTGCACACCATGGGCTAAATGGCCAGGTCACATAGACCCCGAAGGCTCAGAGAAGGTTGGGAGAGGGGACCCACTGGAACAGCTATTGGGAGACAGATGGTAGCCTCCCGTCAAGGCTATCCAGCGTGTTCTTTAACGTGCACAGGGTATGGCTCTCCCGCACACGGGGACACGGCTTAACGTCCCATCCGATGGACGGCGGCCTTTCTAAACCCATCGGTGTCCCCTACTGACCGTGGGCAGGGCGGGGAATTTGCGGAGATAAATCTCAACGCTGACCCAGCTGGGACTCGAACCTGGGAGCTGCAGATTACGAGCCTGGCGCGCTACCGACTGAGCCACCCCGGCCAGCTAATCAGTCCTTGCGAGTGACATTCAAAACGCGATACTTGCTGAAATCAGAAATAAGGCACACACTAGTTCAGAAAGCAGACACTGCACGCATCCACTGACCCGTTGGATGGAGATGAAAGATAAAGCGATCGTCAACTAACTAAAGTCTTGCGTGAATGACTTTAAAGTTAAGGATGCTCAAAATACCACCCAAAGTCGGAAGAAGATAATAAGAGTCTGACTTAATTATGAACCACAAATCTGTTTCGAAAAAATAATCAAACCACCTGCCAAAGAACAATCACACTCCAGCAAACATAAAAGAAGTCACCTTTAACTACTCCCCTCTCTAAATCTAGCGTAACCGTGAAAACAATAACATCACGTATGGTTTAATTTATCCGTTAACGCAACGTCAGGCGAATTAGAGAGTCGAAGCTTCCTTGACCTTTAGTAATAAGCGCGAAACCTTGTCGTGCCAGTGGAAAGAATGGCCCTGCGCCACGAACGATAGGTGAACACGCGACTATCGTGTGACCATCATCACGTGTGATTGGGAAACAATAGAACTCGGCATTTGTACCATTTACCTGTATTGTTCTCTTCGCAGAGGGGTGGTTAGTGGGAGGAGTGGGAAACAGGGAGAAGAGGATGACACTGAGGAAGCGAAAACAGAGGAGGAATTTTCGAGAGAGACAGGATGTCTTAAGGAAGGTTAAGCGCGTGCTTTCAGAGGTGTCATACACCCGTCTGTTCGGAAGAGAGCGGTCACGGTGTGGACGTTGCCGCCCCCAGGCTTTCTCCACCCGTTTTGTTTCCTCTTCTGAGCTGGTGTGCTGTTTCTGTGTTAGCAGTGCAGTGAACCGTCAAGGCGGATCGAGGCTTCGTATAAATGGTGGAACATGTGGATATGCAGCGTTGAATTGCGATCTGTGTGGTGGTTGGTGTACATGTGCTGGTGATCTGTCTTCGCTCATACGAGTATTCGGACATGGATTGGGTGAGTACGATTTAATATCAAATGAGCAGAGTTCGTATTTGACATCAAGTAGGGTGTAGGAATTTTATTTATGGGATTTAAAATATTGTGAGAAATTCGATTTTAGTTTATTTAGTGATACGGCCGTGTGGCTATCTTCTCTATGGGTTCAGGGGACATAGGCTCCTGTTAGATGATTTATCCCCGCTCTGCCCATGGTCAGTAGGGGACACCGATGGGCTTGGAAAGGCCGCCGTCCGTCGGATGGGACGTTAAGCCGTGGCCTCGTGTGTGGGAGAGCCATACCCTGTGTACGTTAAAGAACACACTGGATGGCCTTGACGGGAGGCTACCATCTGTCTCCCAACAGCTGTTCCAGTGGATCCCCTCCCCCAACCTTCTCTGAGCCTTTGGGGTCCTTGAGACCTGGTCATTTAGCCCATGGTGTGCAAAAAAAGTGCCGCTCAGAGGTAAAACAACCCAACCCAACTCCTGTTAGATCTCCATGATTAAGTAATAATTATTTTTTAACGATTTATTAGTGATTTCGTAGGTTTGTAAAGAGAGTTCTGAAAGGATACATTTTAAAAATAATTTTAACATTCACACTTCGTGGTAATGACTCTCTTTCACTGAGAACAAAGCTTAGAAAAATGGAAATGTAATTCTAAACTATTTCGGGAGTAAATTATTTACACATCGTATTGAAATAAGCGATTTCATAAAGAATCATTTTGGAAAAGCTCATTTGTACTCAGTGTCAATTTTGCGTTTTCAGGGTACTTTCAACAGAAATCTTTGTGGATGAGTGGAATTTTTAATATTGCTGGGTTGGGTTGATTTTACCTCTGAGCGGCGCTTTTTTACACACCATGGGCTAAATGGCCAGGTCACAGGGACCCCGAAGGCTCAGAGAAGGTTCGGGGAGGGGACCCACTGGAACAGCTGTTGGGAGACAGATGATAGCCTCCCGTCAAGGCCATCCAGTGTGTTCTTTAACGTGCACAAGGTATGGCTCTCCCGCACACGGAACCACGGCTTAACGTCCCATCTGACAGACGGCGGCCTTTCCAAGCCCATCTACTGACCGTGGGCAGTGAATTTTGCGGAGATAAATCTCAACGCTGACCCAGCTGGGACTCGAACCTGGGAACTACAGATTACGAGCCTGGCGTGCTACCGACTGAGCCACCCCCCCGCCCCATTTTTAATATTGCATTTTTAAGTTAGCTACTTTCAGTTATTATAATTGCACATACGTTATTTTAACTGTTTGAAACTCTTTGAAATATTTTTTCAGTAGTTTTGAAGCATTTCTTTTTAATGGAATTATATTTCGAGGCACTGGAACCAAATAGAAATCTGGAAATAGGAATCTCTACAGTATTATATGATTCTATACCGAATATCATCTTTGCAAGATGCATCTTTGCATCAAATAGACCAAAGGGAAAAAAATTATAATCATTTTAATTTTTATATTATATTTTAACAACATTGGACCTGCTGTTAAAATGCAATAAATTAATATCCTGAAGTTAATATTTAAGAATTTGACTTGGTTACCAATTGACGTTAATTGTATTGTATTTAAAATAAAGTTACGCGATCTGGCATCTTGGTATAATGTTGCAAAACGTCGTTTGGTTTTTTCGCTTTCTGTAAAAGATGTTGAGGTTAGTTGGAGCTTTATGGCGACTATAAATTATTTTTAGGTTCTATTAATATTTTTGTTATTAATATTTTTAGCAATCTCATTATTTTAATCATGCTATTTATTAATAATGAAGTAAAATAATTCAAAATTTTCATGCTGTAACATTTGCAAATAACAAAAGCAATGCGATTGACTTGGGTAAATATTTGCATCTGTTAAGTCAAAATTCCTTTTATTTTTGGTTAGTATATTTCTTTGATTACTGCTAATTTGACTGGCAATTTTAAATATTTTAACAGTTTCAATATGCTTTGATTAATCGTGACATGAACTCAGCAAAAGCGGTTTATTGTTTTAGTATAAATATTGATATTTTGGGCAGGCTGGATCTAGAGAATAATAAAGGGGGGGGGGGTACAATAGACTGGGTTTCCGTTGTAATTTAAAGTGCTTTAAACTCTGACATTGCCTAATTGTTGCTATGCAATATAATGATTCGATGGATATACATAAAAAAAATAATAAATAAATACCCACTCAAGCAGCTGCTTGCCACAGAGGTCTGACAGGAGCCTGTCAGTTTATATGCCATAGTAGTAGGTCTGTGAGGATGGCAGGGCCTCAGCAGAAAAACAACACACACATCCATGCCTTACCCGGGGCTCGAACCCAGGTCCCTTAGATCAGTAGCTAAGCGTGCTAACCACTCAGCCATGGGACGAAATGAAATTACGTGTCATAGGTACAGTCGCTCAAATAAATATCCGAACACTACAGTTGATTACAGAATTCAGAAAAAATATCTGGCAATGATTTTTTTTAGAAATTAGTGATCTGGCAACCTTCGTGTTACGTGACACATTTTTGAGCGACTGCAGGCGGTCATATTATTTTGATACTAGATCGTGTGGGCTCACTCACGGAAATATTGAGCGTGTGCGGTTACCGTTCACAGCAAACTGGAGCGTGTGCAGTTACTGCACACGCTCCAGTTTGCTGTGAACGGTAACTAACGGTAATAACCTGTATACGCTCCAGATATTTTTCCTGAATTCTGTAATCACGTGACACGAAGGTTGCCAGATCACTAATTTCTAAAAAAAAACGTTGCCAGATATTTTTTCTGAATTCTGTGATCAACCATAGTGTTCGGCTACTTTTTTGAGCGACTGTACCAAACCTGGGAGTTGTAGTTCTTACAGTTTAAGAAAAGTTTTTGATCCGACAGAAAGACAAACTCCCTCAAATATAAAACTATCAATCTATCAATCTAGGTGTATATAAATCTATCAAATCTATCAATCTAGGCAGCCAGTTCATTCAATAAGAGATAATAATATACGATAATTCAATTATTTGTCATCAGTGGTTCTCGTGTGAACCGTGGTAGACGGGTATCACAAACTGATGGAAAATAGAGATTGCATGGTTCAGAATTGGTTGCTAATGATAGGATCGTTGAAGATGACCTTAATTTGTCTGTGCTATGTCCATTTCGTCAAGGTCATTGGTCCTTACATCATGAAATTGAGACAGCCTCTTAACATCAGATGGTTTATGTTTCCGTGTTTCCATTAGTGATTATATCTTCCTAAGGTTGGGATTCATCAAATGTTTCAGTAAATATAACTGGAGGTTCCAACCTGTGGATTATTCAGAGAGTCCAGATGCTACAGCTATGGCCAACTTAACCTGGTCGTACTATTTTTCCATGTTTTTGGAATTCACAGATGCAAATCTTTTTTGTCCTGAGGTAAAAGTTCGGCCAACACGCCGTTCCATCGTGAGTTATGCCTATGCGGTAGGGTGTCGAATTCACTTCAGGTGGTAACAGTCCTTTCTTTGTCTCAATAGCAGCTTCGTCCACATAGTTAGGCACTTCTATTATGTCTTTGCATCCATAGGACCACGGTACATATAGGTACCCAAGGGAGGGGAGGGGGGGGGGTCCAGATCCTCGAAAGCCCAGTAGTTTCATACTAAATCTGAAACTTGTCTACAGTCGCTCCATCGTTGATTACAGAATTCAGAAAAAATATCTGGCAACGATTTTTTTTAGAAATTAGTGATCTGGCAACCTTCGCGTCACGTGATTGCAGAATTCAGGAAAAATATCTGGAGCGTGTACAGCAACTGTACACGCTCCAGTTACCGTTCACAGTAAACTGGAGTGTGTGCAGTTACTGCACACGCTACAGTTTGCTGTGAACGGTAACTGCACGCGCTCAATATTTCCGTGAGTGAGCCCACACGATCTAGTATCAAAATAATATGACCACCTACAGTCGCTCAAAAAAGTATCCGAACACTATGGTTGATTACAGAAATCAGAAAAAATATCTGGCAACGATTTTTTTAGAAATTAGTGATCTGGCAACCTTCGCGTCACGTGATTGCAGAATTCAGGAAAAATATCTGGAGCGTGTACAGCAACTGTACACGCTCCAGTTACCGTTCACAGTAAACTGGAGTGTGTGCAGTTACTGCACACGCTACAGTTTGCTGTGAACGGTAACTGCACGCGCTCAATATTTCCGTGAGTGAGCCCACACGATCTAGTATCAAAATAATATGACCACCTACAGTCGCTCAAAAAAGTATCCGAACACTATGGTTGATTACAGAAATCAGAAAAAATATCTGGCAACGATTTTTTTAGAAATTAGTGATCTGGCAACCTTCGTGTCAAGTGACACGAAGGTGCCGGATCACTAATTTCCGTGCCGCTCAGACTTTTTTGAGCGACTGTACCATCTGTTTCCTACCATCTATCCAGTGGGTCCCCTGAAAAGATGCCGGTCAGGGTAAAACAATCCGATTCTGTATTTAAATCTTTGCATCCTTAGGGTGACTGGAATAAAAAAAGTAACAGTTTTTTATTCAATAATTTTTTTGCGGTAAGTGCTTAAAATTTTGACCCGTCTAATTATATTGCACATCGCTATTGGCCTGGAAATGAACAAAATTCGCCCGCCACTGTGTTAAATGATTTGTTGACTGTGTATGAGGATTAAGTATTTTAATTGATTAATGAATAAAACGCATGAAATAAACATTTCATGCAATTGGATGTTGTTAATCCCGCGAATTTTTATTTCGTGTGCAGAAAACGCCCCTTTGGATGGCGCTCCTTCTGCTAGTCGCCATGACGACGGCATCTGCGGAGGACACCGCATCCGAAGAAGAAAAGAAAGAGGAAGACGGATCGGAATCCAACATCCAGGAGATGGCAGTGTACGCTCCGCAGAGGATTAGTAACGTGGATGCATCCTCCTCATCTTCATCCTCCTCTGAGGAGAAGGAAGAAAATGCAGACGAAACCAAATCAGCATCTCAAGTGAAAGAATCCGCAGTTCTGCACGTGCAAGAAGTTCACGAAACCAAAAACGAGGACCATTATGACGTAAGTAGTTATAATTATGCAAACTATTGCGAAAATTTTATCCACTTATTTCGGTGCTCTGTAATATCCCGGATACTTAACCGATTGGTCCCAAATTTTGTACGCGGGTGACCCTTGTGTGACCCCGTGTTGAGTGAAAAGATTGAATTCCTACCTACCTTGGAACGGAATTATTCCCCTTGAAAACTGTGGGTGGCGCTGGAATCGCATCTGCCACAATGTGGAAATTATGAATGGATAATTACGCTTTACGTTAAACTTTGGCGGGAAATGTGAAAGTTGGCGGGAAGGACAAGTATGTTTCGCGCCAAACATTTTACTGAAATTGTGAACCTAACCAATAGAGAGAAGGAAATGCATTTCGCGCCAAATCAGCCACATGCTTCAATCTTAATTGTTTAACGGATCAGGTCTAGTAGAAAGCATTTTTTGATCGCAATTCAAATATAAATATTAATAATTATTGCTTTAAGCAAAATAATTTCCCAGCTTTTCACTTAATATTCAGACATGTTTAGCAACAACGCACTGTTAAAGCTGTAGGGCAATTTAAAGGTAAAGATCTACAATGACTAAATACATGGCTATAAATACCTTCAGACACTGTTCCAGAATATTACGAAAATCCTATTTTTAAGAGTAAGACGTCCATTGCACAAGGGGGCGGGGGGGGGGAGGCTCAGTCGGTAGCGCGCCAGGCTCGTAATCTGTAGTTCCCAGGTTCGAGTCCCAACTGGGTCAGCGTTGAGATTTATCTCCGCAAAACTCACCGCCCCTGAACACGGTCAGTAGGGGATACCGATGGACTTGGAAAGGACGCCGTCCGTCGCATGGGACATTAAGCCGCGGCTCCGTATACGGGAGAGTCATACCCCGTGCACATTAAACAACACGCTGGATGGCCTTGACGGGAGCCTACCATCTGTCTCCCAACAGCTGTTGCAGTGGGTCCTCTCCCCCAACCTTCTCTGAGTCTCGGGGTCCATGTGAACCTGGCCATTTAGCCCACGGTGTGCATAAAAGTGCCGCTCAGAGGTAAAATAATCCAATGTTAAAGAACATGCTGGATGGCCTTGACGGGAGACTACCATCTGTCTCCCAACAGCTGTTCCAGTGGGTCCCCTCCCCCAACCTTCTCTGACCCTTTGGGGTCCTTGTGACCTGGCCATTTAGCCCATGGTGTGCAAAAAAGTGCCGCTCAGAGGTAAAACAATCTAATGTTAAAGAACATGCTGGATGGCCTTGACGGGAGACTACCATCTATCTCCCAACAGCTGTTCCAGTGAATCTCCCTCCCACAACCTTCTCTGAGCCTTTGGGGTCCTTGTGACCTGGCCATTTAGCCCATGTTGTGCAAAAAAGTACCGCTCAGAGGTAAAACAATCCAATGTTAAAGAACACGCTGGATGGCCTTAACGGGAGGCTACCATCTGTCTCCCAACAGTTGTTCCAGTGAATCCCCCTCCCCCAACCTTCTCTGAGCCTTCGGGGTCCTTGTGACCTGGCCATTTAGCCCATAGTAAAACTAAATCGATTTAGCTCAGAGGTAAAACCACCCAACCTGCAGAGTCCCAGGCGATGGAGAGCAGTTTTTCCGAAATTCATCGTTGTCCTCTTTCTCACCGAAGGCAAGGCGGGAGTTTAGCGGATACAACTCTCAACACTGGCGCAATTGGGGCTCGAACTTGGCAACTGCAGATTACGAGTCTAGCGCGCTACAGACTGAGCTAAACATCTTTTCCAATTACCGGATGCATATTGTCTGAATTTCGAGAATTCGACGGAGTTGAATGAGATCTTTATTTTATTTTTAGTCGTATTTTTCCGTTGAAAGCATATTTTAGAAGCTATAAACTTTCTAAGCTAGATACCCATTAACAAAAAGCGTGAGTTCTTCAATATTTTATCTCCGCAAAATTCCCCGCCCTGCCCATGGTCAGTAGGGGATTGATTATGCACAGTATAACTTAACAGTCCCTTATCAATGGGCTTGGAAACGCCGCCGTCCGTCGGATGGGACGTTAAGCCGTGGCCCCGTGTGCGGGAGAGCCATGCATTGTGCTCGTTAAAGAACACGCTGGATGGCCTCGACGGGAGGCTACCATATGTCTCTCAACAGCTATTCCAGTGGGTCCCCTCCCCAAATCTGTTCTGGGCCTTCGGGGTCCTTGTGACCCGGCCATTTAGCCTATTGACCTTGTGACCCGGCCATTAGCGGACGGCGGCGCAAAAAAGTGCCGCTCAGAAGTAAAACAACCCAACCCAATCCCTCAACCTTCTCTGATACCTTGGGGGTCCTTGTGACCTGGCCATTTAGCCCATGCTGTGCAAAAAAGTGCCGCTCAGAAGTAAAACAACCCAACCCAATCCCTCAACCTTCTCTGATCCCTTGGGGGTCCTTGTGACCTGGCCATTTAGCCCATGGTGTGCAAAAAAGTGCCGCTCAGAAGTAAAACAACCCAACCCAATCCCTTAACCTTCTGTGATCCCTTGGGGGTCCTTGTGACCTGGCCATTTAGCCCATGCTGTGCAAAAAAGTGCCGCTCAGAAGTAAAACAACCCAACCCAATCCCTCAACCTTCTCTGATCCCTTGGGGGTCCTTGTGACCTGGCCATTTAGCCTATGGTGTGCAAAAAAGTGCCGCTCAAAAGTAAAACAACCTAACCCAATCCCTCAACCTTCTCTGATCCCTTGGGGGTCCTTGTGACCTGGCCATTTAGCCCATGGTGTGCAAAAAAGCGCCGCTCAGAAGTAAAACAACCCAACCCAATCCCTCAACCTTCTCTGTGATCCCTTGGGGGAGTTCTTGTGACCGGACCATTTAGCCCATGGTGTGCAAAAAAGTGCCGCTCAAAAGTAAAACAATCCCTCAACCTTCTCTGATCCCTTGGGGGTCCTTGTGACCTGGCCATTTAGCCCATGCTGTGCCAAAAAGTGCCG
The DNA here is from genome assembly GCA_038380435.1 of Ryuthela nishihirai. Classification (NCBI taxonomy): domain Eukaryota; kingdom Metazoa; phylum Arthropoda; class Arachnida; order Araneae; family Heptathelidae; genus Ryuthela; species Ryuthela nishihirai. The sequence continues at coordinate 46,392,781 of JAWZYU010000024.1, read as the reverse complement.
CTCAGAAGTAAAACAACTCAACCCAATCCCTCAACCTTCTCTGTGATTCCTTGGGGGAGTCCTTGTGACCTGGCCATTTAGCCCATGGTGTGCAAAAAAGTGCCGCTCAGAAGTAAAACAACCCAACCCAATCCCTCAACCTTCTCTGATCCCTTGGGGGTCCTTGTGACCTGGCCATTTAGCCTATGGTGTGCAAAAAAGTGCCGCTCAAAAGTAAAACAACCTAACCCAATCCCTCAACCTTCTCTGATCCCTTGGGGGTCCTTGTGACCTGGCCATTTAACCCATGCTGTGTCAAAAAGTGCCTCTCAGAGATAAAACAACCGAACCCAACCAAATCTTCAATATTTTGTTAGGACAGGTACATCTTATTTCTTTCTATTGTGATCTTATTCGTGTTCTTGTTTTCGACCTGTAAACAGACTTGATGAAATGTTGTTTCCTTATTCATTTGTTTTGTAGTCTACAAGACAAACTCTTGCACAGAAGTTTCGCATCTTCTCCACACGCCATTGTAAGGATTGCAGTCATTACCCTATTTTATCATCATTATCATCATTCCAAGTTTCCGCAATCTTTGCTCCTTATTCGTGACGATATCGTTTCTCTGAGGTCATATTACGCAGTTTGTTACATAGTTGTTGCGAGGACAGATTCCGAAGAGGGAATTTGGCTCCACCCTAAATTTGCAGCTCTTGTAATTTGTTGTCGGTAGTTTCAGGTCGCTGCTCTCTTAAGATGGAGGATCCTTTGATTCCGTTGCTTGGCAACCCATCCGGCAATTCTTGCCTGGTGCACGCCACCAAAGCGTGGCTGCCCAGCACGCAGACATCGTTAAACGTGTCGAAGCCGAGACGACAAGAAAATATGTGGCAGATCAGAAGACCTTCTGACATCACAACTGGATATTTTCTAACTAATGAAAGGCATGTCGGAAGAAAACTGGCTTAACGTTGACTTATTTTTATTTGTCTTGTGATGTCATACCCAATTTACGAGAGCGTGGGGCGGGGGTGGCTCAGTCGGTAGCGCGCCAGGCTCGTAATCTGTAGTTCCCAGGTTCGAGTCCCAGCTGGGTCAGCGTTGAGATTTATCTCCGCAAAACTCCCCGCCCTGCCCACGGTCAGTAGGGGACTTGGAAAGGCCGCCGTCCGTCGGATGGGACGTTAAGCCGTGGCCACGTGTGTGGAAGAGCCATACCCTGTGCACGTTAAAGAACACGCTGGATGGCGTTGACGGGAGACTACCTTCTGTCTCCCAACAGTTGTTCCAGTGGGTCCCCTCCCCTAACCTTCTCTGAGCCTTCGTTGTCCTTGTGACCTGGCCATTTAGCCCATGGTGTGCAAAAAAAGTGCCGTTCAGAGGTCAACCTTCGTGACACGAAGGTTGCCAGATCACTAATTTAAAAAAAAAAGTAAAAATTCTCATGATGTTATGATAAGACTTAAAAAATGGTTACACAAAGATTCGAGTTGTTGGGTTGTTTTACCTCTGAGCGGCACTTTTTTGCACACAATGGGCTCTTGATAGCACAAATGAGTTAAAGGATTTAAAGCTCTAGATAGCACAAAGGAGTTAAAGCTCCTGATAGCACAAAGGAGTTAAAGAAGGTTAAAGCTCCTGATAGCACAAAGGAGTTAAAGAAGGTTAAAGCTCCTGATAGCACAAAGGAGTTAAAGGAGTTAAAGCTCTAGATAGAACAAATGAGTTAAAGCTCCTCATAGCACAAAGGAGTTAAAGCTCCTGATAGCACAAAGGAGTTAAAGAAGGTTAAAGCTGCTGATAGCACAAAGGAGTTAAAGAAGGTTAAAGCTCCTGAGAGCACAAAGGAGTTAAAGAAGGTTAAAGCTCCTGATAGCACAAAGGAGTTAAAGGAGTTAAAGCTCTTGATAGCACAAATGAGTTAAAGCTCCTGATAGCACAAAGGAGTTAAAGTTCCTGATAGCACAAAAGAATTAAAGGAGTTAAAGCTCGCTTTGTGAGGGCTAGGAGTTAAAGAACACATTGGATAGCCTCGACGGGACGCTTCCATCTGCCTCAAACTATCTGTCCAGCGGATTCTCGGGGCGGGGGGGGGGGGGGGGGCTCAGTCGGTAGCGCACCAGGCTCGTAATCTGTAGTTCCCAGGTTCGAGTCCCAGCTGGGTCAGCGTAGAGACTTATCTCCACAAAATTCCCCACCGTGCCCACGGTCAGTAGGGGACACCGATGGGCTTGGAAAGGCCGCCGTCCGTCGGATGGGACGTTAAGCCGTGGCCCCGTGTGCGGGAGAGACATACCCTGTGCACGTTAAAGAACACGCTGGATGGCCTTGACGGGAGGCTACCATCTGTCTCCCAACAGCTGTTCCAGTGGATCCCCTCCCCCAACCTTCTCTGAGCCTTCGGGGTCGTTGTGGCCTGGCCATTTAGCCCATGGTGTGCAAAAAAGTGCCGCTCAGAGGTAAAACACCCCAACCCAACCCAGCGGATTCCCTTCCCAAAACCTTCTCTGAGTCCGGGTCCTTGTCACCTGGCCAAAAGTGCCGTTTAGAGGTAAAACAACCTATCTCTAAAAAGGTTTAGTACATCACAAAGTAAATGATTTCATCATTAATTGACGTATTAACAAGAACAAAACGAAAAATACTAACAATACTTTTTTTTTCCATTCCGACAGATTCCTCAGGCGTATAAATTCGGCTACGAAGTGAAAGATGAATACCACGGACACCAATTCAGGCACGAGCAGAAGGATCCGAAAGGCACGATCCACGGTCGCTTCGGTTACCGTGACAACCACGGATTGTATCGACAAGTGGACTACGTGGCCGACGACCACGGATTTCGAGCCAACGTGAAGACAAACGAGCCAGGAGTTGAAAACCAAGATCCAGCCGACGTGGAGATCCAGAAGAATTACGACAAGACGGTTGCGGTGGTGCCTGTTGCAGAGCGAGGTCCCGTGGAGGCTATCCACGTGAATGCTGAAGAGAGTGAGAAAGATCCTCGGTATACTCCATCCTCTTCGTCGTCATCATCATCTGATTCAGATGATGATTCTGAGAAAGAGCTTGAAAAGGAAGAACAAGATGGAGAAGAGTCTCAAAATGGTGAAGAGCAGATCCCCGCTCAGTCTACGCATCCTCTTCACGTGCATCCCAGAGAACACCATCCGGTCTATTATCGCCAGCAAGCAGTTTCGCATCTTCCTCCCACCCACAACGAAGATTCATACCGACCCCAAGCTCGAAGGGGATCTTCTGCTGTGGTGTACCGCCATTTCTACAAGCAGCACCTAACTCATCATCAGCATCACATACAGCATCCGTCAGGAAGGGAGCACAAGGCTCCCCCGAGATCGATCCTCTATCAGCAACTCGGAAGAGAGCATCTCTCCAAACACCACAAGACTGCTCCTCCTCCTTCTTATCATCACCATCCTGCAAGTACTGTTGACATACAGAGCAAGATTCAGGAGAATGATCCTGACCATTCTCCCTCTCACCAAGAAGCTCCGCGTTATCACCAACAAGAGAGGGTGAGTTTTCCAGATTCTCAGGATCTGCACTCCCATCCTAAAAAGTACACTGATGTCCGTCTTCAACAATATGACGATGCTGCTCAACAAGAACAACATAGCGATGGTCCTCACAAACAATATAACGTTGTTCCACAGCAACAGTACAACGATGCGCAACATCAACAAGAACAATACAACCATGCTCAACAACAACAGTACGATGATGAGCAGCAGCAACAGTACCATGATGCACAACAAAAAGAGTACAATCCTGCTCATCAACAACAACAGTACCATGATGCACAACAAAAAGAGTACAATCCTGCTCATCAACAACAACAGTACCATGATGCACAACAAAAAGAGTACAATCCTGCTCATCAACAACAACAGTATGATGATGATCAGGAGCAACAGTACCACGATGTACAACAACAACAGTACAATCCTGCTGCTCACCACCAACAATACAGTGCAGCTCCACAACAACAACAACAGTATGGTACTAATCCTCATGAACAATATGACGGTCTTCACCAGCAACAATATAATGAAGTGCCCGAGCAACAATACAAGGAAGAGCCACAGCAGCAGTACAAGGAAGAACACCAGCAACAACACATTGAAGCACCTCACAAGCAATACATTGAAGCACCTCACAAGCAATACACTGAAACACCTCACAAGCAATACACTGAAACACCTCACAAGCAATACATTGAAGCACCTCACAAGCAATATATTGAAGCACCTCACAAGCAATACATTGAAGCACCTCATAAGCAATACATTGAAACACCTCACAAGCAATACATTGAAGCACCTCACAAGCAGTATATTGATGCTCCCATCCAGCAATACAACGACGTTCCTCATCAGGCTGACCGTCCCGTAAAGCACGTTGCTGTCTATAGGGAAGAATCCCCACACAGACTACAACAGAAGCAACAAGTCGTTTTAAAGGTTCCTCTTGTAAGACCTCATGAAGCACACATTCACCCTCTCAACGACCCTTCGAATAAGCACCGTGTCGTAATCCATGAACTCAACCAAGAGCAAACGCCCGTTGCTATCCCCGTCGGCGATCCCCAGAGTAAATATCAGACGTCTTACGACTCTTCCCCTCGAGAACACGCAGTCACCGGATACAAACAACAGGAGAAAATAACCAGACACCTCCCAGTGCGTGCTCCAGTTGCCTATCGACTTCAACCGGTCGCCGAGAGCCCGAAGTCTTCGGGAGCCCCAACCTACGAGCAACAGGAACCCATAGGGTACCAGCAGATAGAACTGGATCCAGCCATTTATCATCAGCTGGTGGATTCCGAGCAACACAAAGGACACAAGATCGTCGCCATTCCGGTTATTCAACAGTTAGAAGATCATCGTGGACAGAAGTTGCTGTTAATTGAAGCCCACGATCCTCTTAAACATCAAGAACAGAAAACCGAGGTCGCTCTCCAAGAAGTACCAGTCCTCGTGCCAGCAGGTCAACAACTTCCTGATCACCACTCTCATGGCAAAGACCCGAATGTTTTGCTACCTCAGAGCTTTAAGAAGGATAATCCCATTCCTTACGATCCCCAGTCCGTCAGGGATTCACCTCCTCTTCAGCATTATGGGCACGAAAAAGGATTATCGGCCTCTGTTGGAAAATCTTCTTATCAACCAGGATTGAAGGCATCTGTTTATTCCTCGATAAGACCAATCTACGCCAAAAACGGCGATTCCTCTTACAGACTGCAGATTCAAGCAGATCCTTCTGCTTACGCATCGAGCCAAAGATCTCAAGATGCTTTCCCAGCTCTGCACACAACTCCCAAAACATCAGAAGATGATGGCTCTAAATCCAAGTGGATCCCAATCCCTGGTCCGAGGCCTCAGCGACATTCCGCTGGGATCCAGCATTACGATGTTAACGAGAATCTAAGACCAGCACAGGTCTTATCTCCGCTTTATTCCAGAGCCGTGGCTTTAATTTTCGACGATGGCCACGGAAGGCATTCGTCCGGAGACTACAAGTCACAGTCTGGGCATGAAACCCACGCGAACTATCACCCAGCGGCAGATTTACGTCATGTAGCTCACAGACGAATTGAAGAGGCTAAAATTGAACCAGGACAAATTAGCTACGCTTCTTCAGATAACGTGGCAAACAAAAAAAATTGTAATTGCAAGCTCAAGGATGGAAAGTTAGTCCCCAAATCTTAGGTTTGGTTTCCGAAAGTAACTTGAAGATGCAAACTGTACATTGGCGAAGGTATTACTTGTAAATAGAAGTAGATATTTAGTATTGTTCAAGTGTATTATAGAGCTTACGTTTTTGTATAGTTAGTTTAGATGTATAAGAAATTTACAGATGGTTCATTGCAGGTTAAAATTATTTTTGTTTGAAAATCAAAAACTGTCGTTTACAGAAAACAAACTAAATATCTTATTAGTCACTTGTAAGATCGTGATTACTATATGTGAACAATAATATACATCCTTCATATATTTTTACTATATGTGATCACTATTACTATATATTTTCATATATATTTACTATATGTGAACAATAATATACATCCTTCAACTGCACGAAGTTGCCGGTTAAAAAATATTGGTTTAAATTTTTGTCAGTTTTAACCCCCCCACCCCATTAATCACGGGAATTCAAATTAGTGGAAGATTTAACACTCTTATGGATGGAAATCAATTATATAAACTCGACCTGTATGAAATGCAAAATGGAATAGTAAATTAAATTGAAATTGAAGATAAAAAAAAATGGAAAATTGGAAGTTACAGTCGCTCAAAAAAATATCCGAACACAGTGGTTGATTACAGAATTCAGAAAAAATATCTGGATGTGTACAGCAACTGTACACATTCCAGTTACCGTTCATGGCAAACTGGAGCGTGTGCAGTAACTGCACACGCTCAATATTACCGTGGGCAAGGCGGCGAATTTTGCGGAGATAAAATCTCAACGCTGACCCACCAGGGACTCGAACCTGGGAACTATAGATTACGAGCCTGGTGCGCTACCGACTGAGCCACGCCCGCCCCTAAAAAAAAAAAAAAATTCGTGCTGAATATTGAAAGGTAAGATAGTATTGCTTATTTTTCATTAAATTTGCACATCGACCTAAATGGAGACTGCTCAGTTCTACAAACAATTTAATCCGTTTTGATTTTTGAAACTAATATTTTAACCTGCAATGCCTAATTAAGTGATATTTCAAAACAATTTTTCCTTTACTTGTGTAACGAAGATGCCATCCACTGCTGGTTCTACTTTACTGAGGAATATCAAGTTGATTTAAAAGCTGTGTTCCAATGGAAAGCGTGTTTTCTGGTGATGCGTAATTGCCATTTACAAATTACCTCACCACAGAGAGTAAAGGGGAGATTTTTGCCAAGCGGTTAAATATTTTCTGTTCTCTCAGAAATTAACGATGCGTTAAATGCGAATTCTTTTGGATTTCATATCACTGAACTTTAAACTGAAATAATTGTTATTTAGTGTGAGAAAGAATCTTCTTCAGTGGCTGATCTAGGAACCACATTTTGCGTGAGAGCCAGGAGAGTGGGGAGAAACTTTGTCCCCCCCCTTAGGTCTGACGTGGAAACTTTGTCCCCCCCCTTAGGTCTGAAGTGGAAACTTTGTCCCCCCTTAGGTCTGAAGTGGAAACTTTGGCCCCCCTTTAGGTCTGAAGTAGAAATTTTGTCCCCCCTTTTAGGTCTGAAGTAGAAACTTTGTCCCCCCCTTAGGTCTGAAGTGGAAACTTTGTCCCCCTTTAGGTCTGAAGTAGAAACTTTGTCCCCCCCTTAGGTCTGAAGTGGAAACTTTGTCCCCCCTTTGGTCTGAAGTGGAAACTTTGTCCCCCCTTAGGTCTGAAGTGGAAACTTTGTCCCCCCTTAGGTCTGAAGTGGAAACTTTGTCCCCCCTTAGGTCTGAAGTGGAAACTTTGTCCCTCCTTAGGTCTGAAGTGGAAACTTTGTCCCCCCTTAGGTCTGAAGTGGAAACTTTTTCCCCCCCTTAGGTCTGAAGGGGAAACTTTGTCCCCCCCTTAGGTCTGAAGTGGAAACTTTGTCCCCCCTTAGGTCTGAAGTGGAAACTTTGTCCCCCCTTAGGTCTGAAGTGGAAACTTTGTCCCCCCTTAGGTCTGAAGTGGAAACTTTGTCCCCCCTTAGGTCTGAAGTGGAAACTTTGTCCCCCCTTAGGTCTGAAGTGGAAACTTTGTCCCCCCTTAGGTCTGAAGTGGAAACTTTGTCCCCCCCCTTAGGTCTGAAGTGGAAACTTTGTCCCCCCTTAGGTCTGAAGTGGAAACTTTGTCCCCCCTTAGGTCTGAAGTGGAAACTTTGTCCCCCCTTAGGTCTGAAGTGGAAACTTTGTCCCCCCCTTAGGTCTGAAGTGGAAACTTTGTCCCCCCCTTAGGTCTGAAGTGGAAACTTTGTCCCCCCCTTATGTCTGAAGTGGAAACTTTGTCCCCCCCTTAGGTCTGAAGTGGAAACTTTGTCCCCCAACATGAGATCTATTTCTAAAAAGATGGTGAAAAATTTGGGCCAATAATAGCCAATTTGGGTTTAATCATTTAACCAAGTATTAGAAAAGTAGAAAATGAAAGAGGAAAATATTATCTTCAAGAATTATTATTAGTTCGATTACAATTATAATTATAATTAGTTTCGATTGTTAATTACTCTTTCATATTCTCTCTCCCAGTGGTTGAGATGTTATCGTGATTGGGTGCGAATCAAAGGTTCATTTCCGGATTAAGGCATAAGTGTTTATCACTCATAAGTCTGTTTTGTTTTTGGAGTAATGTACAGTCGCTCAAAAAAGTATCCGAACACTATGGTTGATTACAGAATGAAGAAAAAATTTCTGGCAACGATTTTTTTAGAAATTAGTGATCTGGCAACCTTCGTGTCACGTGACACGAAGGTTGCCAGATCACTAATTTCTAAAAAAATCGTTGCCAGATATTTTTTCTGAATTCTGTAATCAACCACAGTGTTCGGATATTTTTTTGAGCGACTGTACCTATGCTTTTATAGATTAATAAACAACTATTTAAATGATGTCTGCGGAAGAAATATTCTCCGCTGAGAATGTATGAAAAAAAATACATATGTGCCTATATGTTGCAAAAGGAAAAAAAAACCGTAAAATGAAAACAATATAGGCTTTGTACGGAAAATATGAAACCTGCTAAACGAGCAAATATTTGTGAGTGTTTTTTTTTTGTCCTATATGGCCCAAAATAATTGGAAAATCTGGCCAGCCTTGAAAATGTAATTTAAGTAGATTTCGATTAATGGAATATTTGTATATGTTGGAGGGGCATATGACCTTTCTCCCTATTTACTCTCTGTTGGTAGAGCACGTAACTCTGTCGAATTGCAAATAGTCAAGGATATTTTTTAAAACTTAAGTAGGGAAAGAAATATGGTGCCATGAAAAATGTCAATAAACTTTCTTCCCTGTGAGATTGTACAATACCTGGTAAAGTAGGCTGGCAGTTAAGAAAGACTTGTGTGTTTTAAGAGAGGTTTCCTGTACGAAATCGGAATGAAAATTCGATGTTTTAAAAGAAAGGGTTTCTGCTTTCAAAGAAGTTGGGTTGTTTTACCTCTGAGCGGCACTTTTTTGCACTCCATGGGCTAAATGGCCAGGTCACATGGACCCCGAAGGCTCAGAGAAGGTTGGGGGAGGGGACCCACTGGGACAGCTGTTGGAAGACAGATGGTAGCCTCCCGTCAAGGCCATCCAGTGTGTTCTTTAACGTTGGGTTGTTTTACCTCTGAGCGGTACTTTTTTGCACACCATGGGCTAAATGGCCAGGTCACATGGACCCCGAAGGCTCAGAGAAGGTTGGGGGAGGGGACCCACTGGAACAGCTGTTGGGAGACAGATGGTAGCCTCCCGTCAAGGCCATCCAGTGTGTTCTTTAACGTTGGGTTGTTTTACCTCTGAGCGGTACTTTTTTGCACACCATGGGCTAAATGGCCAGGTCACATGGACCCCGAAGGCTCAGAGAAGGTTGGGGGAGGGGACCCACTGGGACAGCTGTTGGAAGACAGATGGTAGCCTCCCGTCAAGGCCATTCAGCGTGTTCTTTAACGTGCACAGGGTATGGCTCTCCCGCACACGGGGTCACGGCTTAACGTCCCATCCGACGGACGGCGGATTTAACAAGCCCATCGGTGGGCAGGGCGGGGAATTTGTGCGGAGATAAATCTCAACGCTGACCCAGCTGGGACTCGAACCTGGGAACTACAGATTACGAGCCTGGCGCGCTACCGACTGAGCCACCCCCGCCCCATTTCTATCAAGGAGGAAGGAACATACAGTGACACCATCCAGAGATTATAAACGAAATTACCAAGTAAGAAATAATTATTTTTGTTTCTGTAAAAGCGAGAAATGCTCGCTTTGAAGTATTACTGGTTTCATTCAAATAAAAGTGATTTAATTTCATTGATAAGAGACACTAAGTTAGATTTAAGTAAGAGAAACTATCTCCTGTGACAATGAAAGTTGGTAACATGATATCCTGTCTTTTTTAACTTATTGATTGTTTATAAAAAAAAATCTGTCTAAAGAGATCATTTCGCATTTTTATTGCGATGGGTTATTTTGCAGCGAGAGAGTTTATGAGAAGATTCCAACCCGATATTATTTGTTTTAACCAGACTCACAATTAACATCTACTAGTGTAACGAGCATGATTAATAGAATTCAGACATGTTGGATAGAGTTTGGGTTGTTTTACCTCTGAGCGACACTTTTTTGCACACCATGGGCTAAATGGCCAGGTCACATGGACCCCTAAGGCTCAGAGAAGGTTGGGAGAGGGGACCCACTGGAACAGCTGTTGGGAGACAGATGGTAGCCTCCCGTCAAGGCCATCCAGTGTGTTCTTTAACGTGCACAGGGTATGGCTCTCCCGCACATGGGGCCACGGCTTAACGTCCCATCCGACGGACGGCGGCCTTTCCAAGCCCATCGGTGTCCGCTACTGACCGTGGGCAGGGCGGGGAATTTTGCGGAGATAAATCTCAACGCTGACCCAGCTGGGACTCGAACCTGGGAACTACAGATTACGAGCCAGGCGCGCTACCGACTGAGCCACCCCCCGCCCCGTTGGATAGAGTACTACTACCAATGAGAAAGAGATTTTCAGCGTTTACTGAGGAGTAATTATTTGACAGAAACAGAAACTAGTCATTACTGCGATGCGCATTTGCCAAGAGCTTTTCAGTGTTTTGAAAATTCTTTTATTAGTTTTTCTTACGATTTTAAAAAAGTTGGAATGTATGTGGATCACATACACAAAAAAAAAGTTGTTTCTTATGACATTTACAGTATAGAAAATTAAAACGTAAAAGTGTTAAAATTAGTGTCCGTTTACTTTATGCATTCTGTTATTGGCATTCAATTAAAGTAGAATTTTAGTGAATGAATTTTTCTCTCTGTTTTTTCTTTAGTAAAGAATTTTGTGGGTGATTTTAATTAAAGAAGAAATGGTTTATTTTAAAATATCTTCCCTACTTTAGGATTTTGCATCTTATTATTTGGAGTTTTTTTTCCTATTTCTGATACATGAATCTAGATTTTTCTTGCATAATAATACAAGTATTATTAATCACGTTGATTTGTTGTAAAGGAAAAAATAAAAAATATACAGTATCAAGGAAAACACAAATATATATATATAGTCATATCTTTCTATAATACTCTCTCCAAATTTAGTTTGAAGGCTAAATTTATTGTGTATTATTAATTTTATGCTTTTAAATTTTAAATGATTGAATAGCTATCTGGTAACTTTAAATTCTGGTATTATTAATAAGTATTCGGTGAAAGATTAGAGAAAACTGATTTTAAATATTTCGAAATTTTGGATACATTTTTACAACAAGAAGGAAAATATATACAAGAATGCCTTTAAGGTTATGTCATAAAAGCAGTCTTGAATATAAGTGCTATAATCATGCTATGACAACATTAATTTTGATCAGTTATTTTTCCTATAAAATATATTTTGTAGTGTGAAAAAAATATAATTCTTTATGGAAAAATTAAGAGTCTACATTATTAATAATCGTTATTATTTCTAATATTAAAATCAGTGTTCAAATTATTTTGTGGAGACAATAATAATTTCAATCTGAATGCGTGACATATAAAATATGATATTTTTGCATCTAACTCTATGCATAAATAACATCAAGATTTGATAAATTTAACAATTTTATATTTATATTATACGCTAATAAAAGTAATAGTTAGTGTTTATTATTTTCATTCGACGAGTTTAGAAATATGATTACATTTATGAAAATATTCCCTTTTGTGAATCTTTTAGGAAAATGATTTGCTTTGCAGTAGATTTTATGTTTTGATTCTTCTAAATAGCATTTAGAGAACATTATGAAAAAAAAATATTAGGACAGGGTTCAAAACTAAAATACAGTTTAATTGTTTGAGTGATTGAATGTTATGTAACAATCTTAATAGGAGCTTTTTAAATAGGACCCATTTGTTTTATATTTGAGTGTATAATCATATGTAATATTCTTTTGTTATATAAATGTATTAATGAGCTTTTTAGATCAGCGGTTCTCAACGGGGGTATATTAACTTCTTGGAGGTAAAAAATTGCTTGCAAGGAGTACGGTTTAGTGGTATGGCAGAGTAAGCTGTAAACAAATGCTAATTTGTTTAGAGTGTTATAGACTTCTACATTGAACATTTAATAGTTATTCCTTTTTTTTCAGTTATTTTGTTACACAAGAATAAATTGGGGATAAAATGTAGTAGTATGAAAGGGATGGTGTGAGCATGTAGTGTGGTGGGGGTACAGAAGTGTGTGATAGCAGAATGAAAGGGATGGTGTGAGCATGTAGTGTGGTGGGATACAGAAGTGTGTGGTAGTAGGACGAAAGGGATGGTGTGAGCATGTAGGGTGGTGGGGTACAGAAGTGTGTGGTAGTAGGACGAAAGGGATGGTGTGAGCATGTAGTGTGGTGGGGGTACAGAAGTGTGTGGTAGTAATACGAAAGGGATGGTTTGAGCATATAGTGTGGTGGGATACAGAAGTCTGTGATAGTAGGACGAAAGGGATGGTGTGAGCATGTAGGGTGGTGGAGTACAGAAGTGTGTGGTAGTAGGACGAAAGGGGTGGTGTGAGCATGTAGTGTGGTGGGGGTACAGAAGTGTGTGGTAGTAGTACGAAAGGGATGGTTTGAGCATGTAGTGTGGTGGGGGTACAGAAGTCTTTGGTAGTAGGACGAAAGGGATGGTGTGAGCATGTAGTGTGGGGGGTACAGAAGTGTGTGGTAGTAGTACGAAAGGGATGGTTTGAGCATGTAGTGTGGTGGGGGTACAGAAGTCTGTGGTAGTAGGACGAAAGGGATGGTGTGAGCATGTAGTGTGGTGGGGGTACAGAAGTCTTTGGTAGTAGGACGAAAGGGATGGTGTGAGCATGTAGTGTGGTGGGGGTACAGAAGTGTGTGGTAGTAGTACGAAAGGGATGGTTTGAGCATGTAGTGTGGTGGGGGTACAGAAGTCTTTGGTAGTAGGACGAAAGGGATGGTGTGAGCATGTAGTGTGGGGGGTACAGAAGTGTGTGGTAGTAGGACGAAAGGGATGGTGTGAGCATGTAGTGTGGTGGGGGTACAGAAGTCTATGGTAGTAGGACGAAAGGGATGGTGTGAGCATGTAGTGTGTGGGGGTACAGAAGTCTTTGGTAGTAGGACGAAAGGGATGGTGTGAGCATGTAGTGTGGTGGGGGTACAGAAGTATGTGGTAGTAGTACGAAAGGGATGGTTTGAGCATGTAGTGTGGTGGGGATACAGAAGTCTGTGGTAGTAGTACGAAAGGGATGGTTTGAGCATGTAGTGTGATGGGAGTACAGAAGTGTGTGTCATAGCAGGTATTGTGTATATGTGCATGGGGAGAGCGTGTATGTGTTGTGGGAATAGAATAAGGGTTATTATGTGGTGTGGTACGTGTGGTGTGTATGGCATTGTGGTGATGTATGTGATGGGGCGTATATGTTATAGGGTGAGATGGAGGTAAGAGATAATGCTAAAATTAAAAAACCTTACATTATTGAAAATGATTCAGAACCTCTGATCTACAGTAAATGTTTCTCAAATTGAGTTCGCATAATTTTCAACCCATATCTAAATTGTGCCCAATACAGATGATTTTTTCTTAATTCCTTAATTTATCATTGTAGCAATTTTAGCAGAAACGATAACTGCGATTTCCCAAACACCAGACAAAGTCTCGTTTTAGAATGGATGTCCCGGACACGATTCATCTGGTTACAATTTCTGAGAGTCTAAATAATTTCACGATATATTTGTTAAGTTAATCGAGTCAAAAAGAAATAGACTGAAATCCAGTGGATTAGATTTTGTTTCATTTCTTGTCTCAGATATGAGAAGAAAAGAGATTTCACTTTTTGTTTAAAAAAAAAAGACTTAAAATAATCTCTTCGTAGCCTTTTTTTACTATGAAGTTAATGTCATTTTAGCATTCAATATTAAGAAACATTTCAGTACATTTCAGCGTTTTTTTTTTAAATCTGAAGTGAGAAATATAAATTATTTTTATAAGTGCTTTATGAAGCATGGGCTCCTTTGGACAAGTTTAAAATCAAATGTCGTTCTTGCATATTAAACTGCAAGTCTCCCACTGTTTTCTTCAAATGCAATTTCTTTTATGATGATATTATTAATATTCAAAACCATTATCTCCAACCAATTATCTTAAAATGTTCTTTATTAAGAAAATTTAACTGTAAAGTATCGATTTATTGAATAATAACTGTTAAGCAATATGTTTGATAAGACATAATATGATTTGCATTGATAAAAAGCTGTTTTAACCCATTCTGTGTATTGACAACTTAACAAAGTTGATTGCTTTAGCCATCAAAGCCTATTATGATGAATTTTTACGGCTATTTCTTTAAATTGAACAATTTTTAATGGAATAACATGTGATTGGCAATTTTCAGTGTAATTTGTTATTTTCTAGGTAAGTTTAAATTAAATACCAGTGACACAATGTGAACATTTAAAATATTTCAGTCAATTTTTTCTCACTAGATCAGAGGTATTCCTGTAATTCACGAATCTGTTACGAAACTACAGCGTCAACTATGTTCATGTTCTGCTCCACTAAGAACGGCGTCTCGCTCTTTCTACTCACTGTGACGTGAGCAAATGTGAAAGATCTTGTCGGGTATCTCTATATCACCCCTATATTACTTTTATCTGTCTCTGAAATGTTATCTAACTCCAGAGCTGAAAATCAGTACTTGAGATCCGAATGATATGAAATACTTAATTCATTTTACACTATTTTTGGTTGGTTGTTTTACCTCTGAGCGGCACTTTTTTGCACACAATGGGTTAAATGGCCAGGTCACATGGACCCCGAAGGCTCAGAGAAGGTTGGGGGAGGGGACCCACTGGAACAGCTGTTGGGAGACAGATGGTAACCTCCCGTCAAGGCCATCCAGCGTGTTCTTTAACGTGCACAGGGTATGGCTCTCCCGCACACGGGGCCACGGCTTAACGTCTCATCCGACGGACGGCGGCCTTTCCAAGCCCATCGGCCTTTCCAAGCCCCCTACTGACCGTGGGCAGGGCGGGGAATTTTGCGGATATAAATCTCAACGCTGACCCAGCTGGGACTCGAACCTGGGAACTACAGATTACGAGCCTGACGCGCTACCGACTGAGCCACCCCGCCCCCCATTTTACACTATGCTAACAAGAGAATCACCATCTGCTTATTGAGACAGGAGTTGGCTCTGCCAGCAGTGTGCACCAGGCTCATAATCTGATGCTACCTTGGTTCGACTCACAACTGTCCCTGCGTTGATTGGTCTCCTGTGCATGAGAACCATGCCCTGTGAACGTAAAAAACCCAGTGGATGGCCTGGAAGAGAGGTTTCCGTCTGTCTCCTGAAAGCTATTCAGTGAATAGCCTATCCCAATCTTCTCTGAGCCTTCGGGTTCCTTGTGACCTTGCCATTTAGCCCATTGTATGCCAAGAAAAAAATGCTTATCAGAGAAAAAACAATTCAACGATCTAGATATCGGAAAGATTTCAGCAAATATTATTCGGGAATACCCTTTTAATTTTGGGAAGAAATTATAAACCCTGGCTGAAGCGTTTTTTTTCAGTTTCTTTTTTCTTTTATTTGCTATCTCTGTATGCAGGACCGCCTTTAGCATTCGCGGGGCCTAGGAGAAGAAAGTTTTGTAGAGCTCCATGTGTCTCATTTGAACTAGAATTTGAACTAGGAAGGAGGTTTTTTTTATAATATTAGTCACGCTATATTTCTTTTCGTATATTTTCTTCCCGTCTTTTCTATTCCTTTTCCACTAATTTTTATTTTTCGCAGTTGCTTGGGGCTCTCTATAGACCGCCTAGGGGAGGGCCTGCCTGGTCTACAAACAATTTTATTCTGTCTCATGTGGCGTAAATTTGTCAGTGCAATAGTTACTGGCAACGTCTTCTTGTCCAGGATTCACCAGGTATAAAAGATCCAATGTAACGATAAAAAATTGGATCATTGTTTTCTTCTGTAGTTCTATTATGGCTTTTTTATTTTTAAATGTATCTTCCTTCAGTTGGAAGAGGACTTTATTCTTTTAATGACAAGATCTGACACTAGAGAAAAGAGAGAAATGTCGTTGATTGTTTTAAACATCTATATCCGTGATGAATCTAGAGTTTCAGGTATTTTAGGGGCCACATCCAATCACTTATTTAGATATGATGTCTGAAGGGTCAGCGCAATGCATGATAGGAAAATACGAGACATTAGTGTGCCAAAAGTCATTTTGAGTTTGTTTTCAGCCAACCAGTTAATATTCAGTAAAGATAACGGAACGAAATTTTTTGGTTTATCAAGAAAACCTTTTTTGATAAATTATATATGCAAGAAATGTTTTGGTTAATTTAGTGGGCTTAATTTCAGCAAAGAAAAATGGTTTAAAAATATCATTGTATATTATGTACTGAGATTAACAAAAAAACAAACAAGCTAATATCAGTAGTTTTATAGTTTTATCTTTTTGACAGATTCAAAAATATTCAAAAGTACAAAGTAATTCAAAATACAGTCGCTCAAAAAGTATCCGAACACTACGGTTGATTACAAAATTCAGAAAAAATATCTGGTAACGATTTTTTTTAGAAATTAGTGATCTGGCAACCTTCGTGTCTCGTGATTACAGAATTCAGGAAAAATATCTGGAGCGTGTACAGCAACTGTACACGCTCCAGTTACCGTTCACAGCAAACTTGGAGCGTATGCAGTTACTGCACACGCTACAGTTTGCTGTGAACGGTAACTGCACACGCTCAATATTTCCGTGAGTGAGCCCACATGATCTAGTATCAAAATAATATGACCACCTACAGTCGCTCAAAAAAATATCCGAACACTATGGTTGATTACAGAATTCAGAAAAAAATATCTGGTAACGATTTTTTTTAGAAATTAGTGATCTGGCAACCTTCGTGTCACGTGATACGAAGGTTGCCAGATCACTAATTTCTAAAAAAATCGTTGCCAGATATTTTGTCTGAATTCTGCAATCAACCATAGTGTTCGGATACTTTTTTGAGCGACTGTACCACAATACAAAAGCATTCAAAGTTTTGGATGAAAACTGAAATACTAAACTTCATCGCAAATTTATTCACAGATTTGATATAAAAAAAGAAAGTGACGAAGTATATACTATTTCAGTGTAGCTAACTTTAAAAAGGTTCCTTTTGATAATTCCCATCTGTGCTGATTTGGAAAGACTCCATTTCTTCATGAACCTTTCTATATACTCCATTTTTCAATTCCTTCTTGATCACTAACTTTTATGAAGATTTATTTTCAATTTCTTTGAAAGTGGTGTTTTTCAGACATCTTACAAACACCTTAAGAAATACTAATCTGTTCTTTTTATGTTTTCTTACAGAAGTTAAAAAAAAAAGCATTTAAAGAATAATTATATCCTCAAATCCTAACTGATTCAATCGTTCATTTTCTGCATTTAACTTCTTAAATCCCGGTTTAAAAAAAACTGCAGATTTCATGAGCATATTGCGCTATAGTCGTAATACATTCCTGTTTATGAAAATGGTTATTAAACTGAAAATATCATAGACTTCAGATATGATCAGAGTATATATATATGTGTCGAACAAGTCGAACTTATATGTAAAGCGACATTTTAAGATGTAATATGGAGTAGAAGTGTTCAATATTATGTAAAACATTTGTGTACTTCGTAGTGAAAAATCAAATGTATTGAGGATTGGATTGGATTGTTTTACCTCTGAGCGGCACTTTTTTGCACACCATGGGCTAAATGGCCAGGTCACATGGACCCCGAAGGCTCAGAGAAAGTTGGGGGAGGGGACCCACTGGAAAAGCTATTGGGAGACAGATGGTAGCCTCCCGTCAAGGCCATCCAGCGTGTTCTTTAACGTGCACAGGGTATGGCTCTCCCGCACTCGGAGCCACGGCTTAACGTCCCATCCGACGGACGGCGGCCTTTCCAAGCCCATCGGTGTCCCCTACTGACCGTGGGAAAGGAATATTGTGGAGATAAATTTCGAACGCTGATCCAGCTGGGACTCGAACCTGGGAACTACAGATTACGAGCCTGGCGCGCTACCGACTGAGCCCCCCCGCCCCAAAATTTATTGAGGATCAATCCTAATGCTGTAAATACAGAAGAAAATATGTTAATATACAGCTTTAGGAATATTGCGTTTATTGGTGTTTTTGTTTTAAAATTTATGTTTCTATAGGAATAAATTTAGTATTTAATACAATTTCCAATTAAGGTAACATTTTTGCAATCTGTGTCACTAAATTGCTTTTAAAGTTTAATTATTTTTCTAATTTTAAGTTGAATTTAATTTTGAGTGTCCACCATTATATACATTTAAACAATGTAAGTCAAAATCATTTTTTAAATTATATAAAAGCATAATAATGCGGCGTATTGCAATGTATATATAATTTAGGCTTTTAATTTTTGTTATTTAGACAATTTATTTAATCGATATTCATTTCATTAATATTTTCAGAAAGAAATTCATATTTCGTGTGACTCATTAAAACACTTTGCTGATTAAATAGAGATAAAGTTTGGTGTTACGAATTCGAGTTTTGACGACTTTCATTAAAAGCGACTTCGTCATGAATAAATAACAGTTTTATATCAATTATTGTAAAAACGTATAGCATATTTATCAGCAAAGTATCAGTTCTGTGAAATATCACTTTATTATTTTACCGTTTTATTGCATCCAACATCAGCGAAAAATATCAACAAAAAGTTTTTCGGCGCAAGCCATTTGAACTTATTGGATTATAAAGGATAATAATGGATTATAAAGAAATTGCATAAGACAATTTTATATATATAACTTATAATTTTTTCCTACTTTATTTAATTATAAATATAATCTCCATGCATATATATATAAATTAAAAATTTCTGCAACTGGCCTACAGAAAATTTAAAAATTTAAAAGCAGCTTCTGATTAACCTGTTCTGTGGCCTGAAGCACTTGAAAGATATTTGTAGACCTCTCGTCGTTAAATAAATAAACTTAAATATCAGTATTGATTTACTTTATGATTTACCTGCCCATCTTTAAGTATGTAATGTATTTTTTTAAAGATAGAAATAAATCACATAATATTTTGAATAAGTAATAAATTTAAAAAATATTGTTATAGTTTGTAACTATAATAAATTAGGTAAAGAAATGTCAGGAACCAGGGGTCTTCCCCCTTTTATGTACTCAGAGGCCCCCCTTCTTTCTTGTTATTTAGACAATTTCCTTCTTTCTTGGGGAGTGTGTCTCCTAAGTCCTCTATATCCTCGTTAATTCGGATATGATGAGAAAGCAAAAATATCATACTCCGAGAATGATCATGTACAGTCGCTCAAAAAAATATCCGAACACTATGGTTGATTACAGAATTCAGAAAAAATATCTGGCAAAGATTTTTTTTTAGAAATTAGTGATCTGGCAACCTTCGTGTCACGTGATTGCAGAATTCAGGAAAAATATCGAGCGTGTACAGCAACTGTACACGCTCCAGTTACCGTCCACAGCAAACTGGAGCGTGTGCAGTTACTGCACACGCTCCAGTTTGCTGTGAACGGTAACTGCACACGCTCAATATTTCAGTGAGTGAGCCCACACCATCTAGTATCAAAATAATATGACCAACTACAGTCGCTCAAAAAAGTATCCGAACACTGGTTGATTACAGAATTCAGGAAAAATATCTGGCAATGTTTTTTTAGAAATTAGTGATCTGGCAACCTTCGTGTCACGTGACACGAAGGTTGCCAGATCACTAATTTCTAAAAAAAAAATCGTTGCCAGATATTTTTCCTGAATTCTGTAATCAACTATAGTGTTCGGATATTTTTTTTGAGCGACTATACATGCGTGAATGGATTAATTTCTGCCATTTTCTTTCTCAATGTATTGTTATGTGTGTGTAGTTGATTTCAGATGCGTTGTTGCTCATCAGGAATCGATTTCGTGGTGATTGCATCGAGTACTTAAAGTTGCCAATGTTTTTGTTTCGGAACCTCTAACAAGATGCTGATATAGACACGTGAAAGGACTAATATTGATCGAACAAGTCTCCAGTCATTTTTTTGTATTATTTGACGTTTTGTACATTTCTTTTTTTGTGAAATGAAAAATAAATGCCATCTAAATAATTAACCACGTTCTCATTTGTTTCTTCCCTGTTTAGTTCTTTTATTATCTCTTTTTTTTTCAATCTTCAGAAAAAGAAACTTTGCAGTTGGTAAGACTTGGATTATTTTACCTCTGAGCGGCACTTTTTTTGCACATAATGGGCTAAATGGCCAGGTCACATGGACCCGAAGGTTCAGAGAAAGTTGGGGGAGGGGACCCATTGGAACAGCTGTTGGGAGACAGATGGTAGCCTCCCGTCAAGGCCATCCAGCGTGTTCTTTAACGTGCACAGGGTATGGCTCTCCCACACACGGGGCCACGGCTTAACGTCCCATCCGACGGACGGCTGCCTTTCCAAGCCCATCGGTGTCCCCTACTGACCGTGGGCAGGGCGGGGAATTTTGCGGAGATAAATCTCAACGCTGACTCAGCTGGGACTCGAACCTGGGAAGTACAGATTACGAGCCCGGCGCGCTACCGACTGAGTCACACCCGCCCCCTCGTCAACCGCAATTTCGAGTATTAGTGAATAATAAAGTTGTTCACCGTTTCGCCAACCGCGATGTCTCGAGTATTCGCGGTTCTTCGCGGATACTCGAATCGATCCGCGAAAACGTGGCCTTTTTTAGTACACTACAACTTGCTGTGCAATACGTCAGTACGTGGCATGTAGCAATATGCGGATGTGCAGTTATATAATCGGAAGGCAAAAATATTTCTAGTACAGTACTCTACTGAATACTTTAGTACAGTCGCTCAAAAAAGTATCCGAACGCTATGGTTGGTTACAGAATTCAGAAAAAATATCTGGCAACAATTTTTTTTTTAGAAATTAGTGATCTGGCAACCTTCGTGTCACGTGATTACAGAATTCAGGAAAAATATCTGGAGCGTGTACAGCAACTGTACACGCTCCAGTTACCGTTCACAGCAAACTGGAGCGTGTGCAGTTACTGCACACGCTCCAGTTTGCACACGCTCAATATTTCCGTGAGTGAGCCCACACGATCCAGGTCTTTGTGAGCTCACACGATCCAATGTGCTGTGAACATTAACCGCAACCGCTCCAGTTTGCTGTGAACGGTAACTGCACACGCTCAATATTTCCGTGAGTGAGCCCACACGATCCAGGTCTTTGTGAGCTCACACGATCCAATGTGCTGTGAACATTAACCGCAACCGCTCCAGTTTGCTGTGAACGGTAACTGCACACGCTCAATATTTCCGTGAGTGAGCCCACACGATCCAGGTCTTTGTGAGCTCACACGATCCAATGTGCTGTGAACATTAACCGCAACCGCTCCAGTTTGCTGTGAACGGTAACTGCACACGCTCAATATTTCCGTGAGTGAGCCCAAACGATCCAGGTCTTTGTGAGCTCACACGATCCAATGTGCTGTGAACATTAACCGCAACCGCTCCAGTTTGCTGTGAACGGTAACTGCACACGCTCAATATTTCCGTGAGTGAGCCCACACGATCCAGGTCTTTGTGAGCTCACACGATCCAATGTGCTGTGAACATTAACCGCAACCGCTCCAGTTTGCTGTGAACGGTAACTGCACACGCTCAATATTTCCGTGAGTGAGCCCACACGATCCAGGTCTTTGTGAGCTCACACGATCCAATGTGCTGTGAACATTAACCGCAACCGCTCCAGTTTGCTGTGAACGGTAACTGCACACGCTCCATATTCATTGCATTATATATTCATACGCATTATATATATTAAAAAATATCCGAACACTATGGTTGATTACAGAATTCAGAAAAAATATCTGGCAACGATTTTTTTTTTTAGAAATTAGTGATCTGGCAACCATGTGACACGAAGGTTGCCAGATCACTAATTTCTAAAAAAAATCGTTGCCAGATATTTTTTCTGAATTCTGTAATCAACCATAATGTTCTGATATTTTTTTGAGCGACTGTACCCCAAGTTTGCAATCTGTGCATTTATTATGGGTTGATTAAATCGTTGCTGCCAATTTAAACCACGTGACCATCAAACTATACCGCCAAAATTTCAAATTTATACTTTTAATAAATTGTTAACAATATTCGTTTGGAATTTTTTCCTAATTTTTCTGTCGTTAGAAGTAGCTATTAAAGGTATTGGAAGATTCGGATAGTTGGAATCGTAAGGTTTCATCAATACTTATCTAACACCTCCATAATATTTTCATATATTTCTAAAATAAAATAAATAAATACCCCTTCAAGCAGCTGTTTGCCACAGAGGTCTGACAGGAGCCTGTCAGTTTATATGCCATAGTAGAAGGTCTGAGAGGATGGCAGGACCTCAGCAGGAAAACAACACGAACATCCATGCCTTACCCGGGGCTCGAACCGAGGCCCCTTAGATCAGTAGCCAAGCGCGCTAACCACTCAGCCAAGGAACGGCTTACTTCTGAAAACAAAAGCAAAAAAAGTCCATGTCTACACGCCGACGTCGAAGTAAAAATATTATCTCGTTAAAAAAAAATAAAAAACAGTCTAAAACATTCTGATGAAAGAATAGAATCTAAATATGAAAATTTAGCAATAAAATACAAATATGGTTGCAAAAGTATCACACACATAATTATAGAGAGTAAAAGTCTTACAATCCACATACTGTAAAGTTTAAAGGACAGTAACTACGATTATGATGCAAAGGACAGGCATTCTCTCATATATGTGAAGAGATGTGATGCCCAATCCTGTTAGTGCAGGGGCGGGGATGGCTCAGTCGGTAGCGCGCCAGGCTCGTAATCTGTAGTTCCCAGATTCGAGTCCCAGCTGGGTCAGCGTCGAGATTTATCTCCTCAAAATTCCCCGCCCTGCCCACGGTCAGTAGGGGACACCGATGGGCTTGGAAAGGCCGCCGTCCGTCGGATGGGACGTTAAACCGTGGCCCCGTGTGCGGGAGAGCCATACCCTGTGCACGTTAAAGAACACGCTGGATGGCCTTAACGGGAGGCTACCATCTGTCTCCCAACAGCTGTTCCAGTGGGTTCCCTCCCCCAACCTTCTCTGAGTCTTCGGGGTCCATGTGACCTGGCCATTTAGCCCATGGTGTGCAAAAAAGTGCCGCTCAGTTGTAAAACAACCCAACCTGTTACTGCAATATGTAATAGAGCCTTGACATACAGTATGTCTAGCTACTTATGCTTTATTTGACAGCCTTATCCATCAGTATCAAAATTTACAGTAGGTGAAAATTGTAAGCTAATTTTGATTTATAGTGTTTTTAATAAGTATAATATTATTGTATTTTAATATAGTAATAAGTAATTTAGACTGTATTTTTTAATCAGCAAACAATACGAATAAAAATTCATCTTTATTGAAACTAAGAGACACATAACCTGGTGGACAACTCTATAGTCAAACTCGAATCGTATAAGGACTTTTACCAAAGCTAAATATATTGTAACAACTTGGCCATTCCTGGCAAGAATTGTTAAAAATTGTTCTAGCTCTCTGATTCCAACAGTGAATGCACATAGTGAACACTTTAGATTCAAAGGAACAAAGAGATAATTGTGGAAATATAAAGGATGTTTAAGAAGGAGATAGCCTTAATATGGTTTCCTCGGAAAAGTGTGTTCATATTCTAGCGGTTAGCAGTTAATTTTGTAAGATCAACACTTAGAGATTGAGGAGGCCATTCGGGAGACTATGAGACTGCGCAGTTGACTCTTGAACAGTTCTTATAGATCATGGGTATGGCCTATTTAATCACCTGCTATTCAATTTATGATTTATGAAAAGTCTCGAGGCGCCACCTGCACAGTCTTGTAGTCTCTGTATAGTCTCCCATAGCCATTGGTTGGTTGTCTTGCACGAGAAGCTACTCTGGACAAAGTTGGATTATCTTAGAGTGGGTTGGGTTGTTTTACCTCTGAGAGGCACTTTATTGCACACCATGGGCTAAATGGCCAGGTCACAAGGACCCCAAAGGCTCAGAGAAAGTTGGGGGAGTGGTACACACTGGAATAGCTGTTGGGAGACAGATGGTAGCCTCCCGTCAAGGCCATCGCTGTTGGGAGACAGATGGTAGCCTCCCGTCAAGGCCATTCAGCGTGTTCTTTAACGTGCACAAGGTATGGCTCTCCTTCACACGGGGCCACGGCTTAACGTCCCATCCGACAGACGGCGGCCTTTCCAAGCCCATCGGTGTTTCCTACTGACCGTGGACAGGGCGGGGAATTTTGCGGAGATAAATCTCAACGCTGACCCAGCTGGGTCTCGAACCTGGGAACTGAAGATTACGAGCCTGGCGCGCTACCTGAGCCACCCCCGCCCCTTGGTCACTTGGAAACACCCACTTAATTGTCTCATCGATTTTTAATAGCTGTCCAATGTGCACCGATTCCAATCGTGTTCTGAATGTTGGAAATATTTTGCATTATATCACAAAGAGATGCCATGCTGATGAAATATTTTTAATGATATTGAAAATTTATAGAGGAGGGGTGGGATGTTCCTAAGCACCCCTGCTTTGAGTCTCTGTGATTTAGTCAGTCCATTTTTCAGCTAATAATGATTATTTATTTTATCGAGTTGCTGCCAGACCTTTGTGGTAAGCACTTACTTGAGCGTTAATGAAAAACAAATAAATAAATTCACCGTCGAAATTGTTATTTAGATTCCAAACTTAACGCATTCGCTAATAAAATAATTTTCATTTGCCCTATTTATATTGCTAAACAATTAATTAAATCTGGTCATTCTCTTCATTATTCAGTCTTTGCCTACAGAGTTTGGGGCGGGGGTGGCTCAGTCGGTAGCGCGCCAGGTTCGTAATCTGTAGTTCCCAGATTCGAGTCCCAGCTGGGTCAGCGTTGAGATTTATCTCCACAAAAATCCCTGCCCAAGGTCAGTAGGGGACACCGATGGCTTGGAAGGGCCGCCGTCCGTCGGATGGGATGCTAAACCTTGGTCCCGTGTGTGGGAGAGTCATACCCTGTGTACGTTAATGGACACGCTGGATGGCCTTGACGGGAGGCTACCATCTGTCTCCCAACAGCTGTTCCAGTAGGTCCCTTCCCCCAACCTTCTCTGAGCCATGGTGTGCAAAAAAGTGCCGCTCAGAGGTAAAACAACCCAACCTACAGAGTTCAACGTTAATGTTGTGCAACAGTTTATTAGACATTCATTGCTCTATAGTTAGAACATTTGCGCGATTTAACAAGGTCGTGATACAAATTAGATCCTTACCCAAATTGGGTAATTGTACAATGAATTGTACAATACCTATAAACCCACATAAGCAATAATCGGCAATTTCAATAACACATTTTGAATATTACAACATTGATTTTTTTCTCGTGCAAATCATCTTTTAAAAAAAAAATCACGATGTTCTAAACAAGTTAACGACCTTGAGGTACGATATTGAGGAGTTTATTTAGCATCAACCTAATTCTTCCTGTTAAAGAAAATAAGAAAAAAAAAACAAGCACACTCTCAGAAGAAAGTATACGTCCCTCTACTTGCTCCCAATGATATCTAAGTTTAAATCACATCATGGCGGCACTGAACTCACTTCAAAGACACACCCAAAGCTAGCGCGTGCGGTCTGTGACGCA
Organism: Ryuthela nishihirai; assembly: GCA_038380435.1. Lineage (NCBI taxonomy): Eukaryota > Metazoa > Arthropoda > Arachnida > Araneae > Heptathelidae > Ryuthela > Ryuthela nishihirai. The sequence continues at coordinate 46,366,940 of JAWZYU010000024.1, read as the reverse complement.
CGGCATTATTTTCACTGCGGTTACGGTCATCCTCTTCGCACGTCACGTGCCTTAATTTCCATTCGACGCCTCGTTCTGATGACCTACAAAATCCGGATTTTTTTTTTATCTCCAGAGTGAAGTGTTGTTTAACGGAAACTGTTAATAGCGTCATTACACGGGGGATATATCGTGCCATGTGTCGTTCTTCCTCCTCGTGAATGAGGCGGGGGGGGGGGGGGGGGGGGGGGGGGAGGAATGGGAGGATATTCGTCTGGTTCAGTTTTAGAGTTGTGATTAGCCCAGTTTGTGCCCAGGGAGCTGGGAAGTTGAGGTGAGAGGGGTTTTGTTGTTAAAGTGGGGAAGATGGATAGGGTTTTCTCCGCTTCTTCCGAGACAGGGAAAATTCATCTTAAGGTTTCTGTCTTGACGGGTTTTATTTGACGGAAACCAGTTTCTCTTCTTTCTCGCTATGGCAACTCATTCAAAGCCAGTCCCTTTAACGAGTGATAGATACTTCAGGTAGGAAGTATGGGGGAGTCTAAGCTTCATTTCCTTAAATGCATTCTTTTCAAAATTTTCGCTTTCAGCCCACGCTTAGAAGTTTTAACTGACAGAGCTGAGCTTTATTTCATACTAGCTGAACGTACCCGGCGATGCCCGGGTGTCACTCTCAACCTGTATATTCTTATTTTCACTGCATTAAAGGTAAATTTTGCCCCCGACAGTTTAGCACAGATTTTCAACAGGAAGAAATTTTACCGGATCGTTGTTGACGTCAGCGAACACTTCTCATAGCCCGTGGTTTAGTTTCTGCGAAAGCTATCGAGATTTCATTTCCGTTACCACAGATTTTCCCGCCCTATGGCTCCCGTGATATTCGTTCACACGGTCCAAATTTCCTTTCAACGTCCCCCGTGTGGTCCGGTGATTGGTTTAAAAATCAGGTTCACACTTGGCCCGTGGCTTGGTTTCTACACAAATTGTGACTGCTCGTGTCTCACTTTTAATCTGCATATTTTGTTGTTTCCTGCACTAATGGTTAGTTTTGTGAGTATCCCCCCCCCCCCCCCCGACATTTTATCACAGTTTGAACACGAAAAATTTTCCGGTGATGCAAAGGCTATTTGTGACTCGGCGCGCGATCTCAGAGCCCGTGACAAAAGATCGAGATATTTTGTCAGAATTTGGCATTCTGTAATTCTCGACGTACTTCACGGAAAGGTCCTAAATTTCGTACGCGGGTTCTACCTGCCCGACCCCATTTTTAATTAGAAAATCAGGTCCCTAGCTGCAATGGAACGCCTAAATAATGCTTTTGGAATTGTGGGGAATCTGGCAACGGCATCAGATTTGCAGCAGAAGAGTTAAATGCTATTTTAACTCTTTACTTTCACAGTTAGGGAACAATAAATGGCAACAGTAAATTTGACAGCAATTCTCGTTTCCCGTAGGAATAGCATGGTAATATTTTTGCTTATAGCAAGCCCCAGTTTTGGACTTTCGACCTTAAATTTGGCACTGCAATCCGGATCACAACCAGAAACAGTGTCTGAAAATTTGGAGTGTGTACGTTGATTTCCCGATGAGTTATGGCTTCCACAGACAGACAGACACACAGACAGACTCACAGACAGATAGACACCTCCTTTTATTATATAGATAGATTTATTGTCGTTTAAAACCGGTCGAAAATGACGGGAAAAGATAAAACAGCTTTTTTAAACATTTTGGGTTTTATTATGAGAAAATCATTTTTCAATCTCATCAATTCATTACTGAAACAGTTGCAATCACAACTTGAATTTTTTTTCACAAAATAGTTTAAATCATCATTATTTATTACTTTTTCTTCGAGTTTATTGGAAAACTGATTTATGCATCTGTTTGTCTTAGTCGTTAGGACTAACGAAGTTATTACCTCTGAGCCCTTGGTGGCAGGAGGCAAACTGGGCAGTTGCCTCCACTAAAAAAACCTCTCATCCAGCAATTGATTTATGTTAAATTAATCAGGTATAGCGAAAATATTTTTTTTTAAAGATAGGGGTATGGTTGGGTTGTTTTACCTCTGAGAGACACTTTTCTGCACACAATGGGCTAAATGACCATGTCACAAGGACCCCGAAGGCTCAGAGAAGGTTGGGGGAGGGGACCCACTGGATCAGCTGTTGGGAGACAGATGGCAGTCTCCCGTCAAGGCCATCCAGCGTGTTCTTTAAGGTTGGGTTGTTTTACCTCTGAGCGGCACTTTTTTGCATACCATGGGCTAAATGGCCAGGTCACATGGACCCCGAAGGCTCAGAGAAGATTGGGTGAGGGGACCCACTGGAACAGCTGTTTGGAGACAGATGGTAGTCTCCCGTCAAGGCCATCCAGCGTGTTCTTTAACGTTGGGTTGTTTTACCTCTGAGCGCCACTTTTTTGCACACCATGGGCTAAATGGCCAGGTCACATGGACCCCGAAGGCTCAGAGAAGGTTGGGGGAGGGGACCCACTGGAATAGCTGTTGGGAGACAGATGGTAGCCTCCCGTCAAGGCCATCCAGCTTGTTCTTTAACGTGCACATGGTATGGCTCTCCCGCACACGGGGCCACGGCTTAACGTCCCATCCGACGGACGGCGGTCTTTACCAAGCCCATCGGTGTCCCCTACTGACCGTGGGCAGGGCGGGGAATTTTGTGGAGATAAATCTCAATGCTGACCCAGCTGGGACTCGAACCTGGGAACTACAGATTACGAGCCTGGCGCGCTACCGACTGAGCCACCCCCTAAGAAGAAAGGCAATAAAGGAAACAGGAATAACGGGTTAGAAACGGAACTGCATGCCAAGGCGTCCACACGCTTTGGAAGTGGACGGAAAACTAGAATTTCGGCCGGCTGATAAAGGTGGCGCTGACAGCAGCGATGCGCAGCCATCAATCTGTGCTAGCTAGTTAATCTGTGACTAAACTAACCCCAGACCTAAGGTAAAGGTTGAACTATAGCATTACAGTTCGCACTTAGGAAAGGGGTATTAAATAAATCTATAAAAGGGCTAGATAATTATTTTTAACGTTATGGCTTGTTCCTTATGATCTCTCTCTGAGCTCCCATCAGCAGCCGCAGCCCAACTGTGCTAGCGTTGAGATTTATCTCCGTTTATATCCCCCCTCCCCCCTGCATTTCCCTCGGTCAAAGGATCATTTCCTACCACGTTCGAATTTCCTCATTTAGTTGCTATTTTTTCATATAGTTCTGAACAGCGCCGTTCTGAAATGTTAAATATTTGGGTGCAGAAAATAAACTTGAATTATGTAATTAACTGTTTGGTAACGAAGAATACTGTGATCAGCTATTTATATGTTTAGTCTCGCGAATCGACACTAGATGGCAGCACCAACAAAATCTACAATTTTTTTCCCCCTTGTAGTTCTTCTTTAGCTGTTTTATTCCCTCCATGTCTCACAAATGGTTGGGTTGTTTTACCTCTGAGCGGCACTTTTTTGCACCCCAATGGCTAAATGGCCAGGTCACAAGGACCCCGAAGGCTCAGAGATGGTTGGGGGAGGGGACCCACTGGAAAAGCTGTTGGGAGACAGATGGTAGCCTCCCGTCAAGGCCATCCAGCGTGTTCTTTAACGTGCACAGGGTATGGCTCTCCTGCACACGGGGCCACGACTCAACGTCCCATCCGACGGACGGCGGCCTTTCCAAGCCCATCGGTGTCCCCTACTGACCGTGGGCAGGGCGGGGAATTTTTGCGGAGATAAATCTCAACGCTGACCCAGCTGGGACTCGAACCTGGGAACTACAGATTACGAGACTGGCGCGCTACCAACTGAGTCACCCCCGCCCCTCTCACAAATGGTACTTTCCAGTTTGTAATTGACTCGAAAATGTATGAGCTCATCTGCGGGATTAAAGAATAAATGCATTAACATTTTATTATTACAGCCTTGTACAAGGAATATGAGCAGTACATATACTGGGAAATCTCAGGGGGCCTTATTGTAAAAATCCATTCACATCGATTTGTCGAAATTTTATAATTAGATTTGACATTAATAACGTTAAGATTCGATGTAGTTTTTAATAATTTAATTTTTCTATAACTCGCACTATTCTATATAGAAGTAAAATTATTACACTTTGTTGCGTAAAAGAGAAATGTTTGGTGCTTTGATTCAAACGAATTAATTTTATACTTATACTCAATACCTATAACACACTTATCCAAAACTTATATTGTGCAAATTTTATTTCTTAGAGAATTAAGGAAACTCTTGTACAGGCGCTCAAAAAAGTATCCGAACACTATGGTTGATTACAGAATTCAGAAAAAATATCTGGCAACGATTTTTTTAGAAATTAGTGATCTGGCAACCTTTGTGTCACGTGACACGAAGGTTGCCAGATCACTAATTTCTAAAAAAAAACGTTGCCAGATATTTTTTCTGAATTCTGTAATCAACCATAGTGTTGGGGGATTTTTAAATATATATAATGCGTATGAATACAGGGTGATTCAGAATTCATCATCAATATTTGGTGGGGAGGTAGGTAATAAGAAACGAAGGAGATTTCACATAGGAAAGCATGGGCGCATATGCCATGTAGTAGGGCAAAATGACCCCAGTTCAATGATGGAAAGAACACATAAGAAGGAAGTGGTAAGGAAAAAACATTTATTATCTTACATGTAACATTTCTTTGCATTGGTTGTACAGACTTACAAGAGGTGCTCGAACTGCCGACCATGTGCTAGAATGCATGACTCACAACGGCGTTGCATGGACAGCCGGACCCTGTGGAAGATGCCTGGCATTTCCCGGATGTTTGAGGCAGCAACTGATATGCGTGCTACAAGATCCATAGCACTATCAACAGGGGTCTCGTACACCATGTTTTTCATAGCACCCCATACAAAGAAATCGATTGGAGATAAATCTGGTGAACGTGGTGGCCAAGAAACCGGTCCACCGCCGCCAATCCATTGACCACCAAACTGTCTGCGTAGGTAAGCACGCACAGCATTTGCGAAATGTGCAGGAGCGCCGTCATGCTGGAACCACATTCGCCGGAGACTACATCAGGAATCTCGTTCAGAAGATCCGGTAACACAGTCTGAAGAAATGTTAGGTACTTGGCACCGTCCAAACGGGATGGTAGTAAATATGGGCCCAACAAACAGTCACCGACAATCCCAGTCCACACATTGACAGCAAAACGTTGTTGCGCAGCTCCAGGTCTTGTACCGTGTGGGTTCTGATGAGCCCACACATGCCAATTGTGTGTGTTGAAGACACCCTCTCGAGTGAACAACGCCTCATCGGTGAAAAGAACATACGTTGGGAAATTGGGATCAACGCTTGGGATGGTCGTCTGCTGCCAATAATTGCACTCTTTGCAGATGAAACGGATGTAACCCTTCATCGTGTAATATACGCCACGCTGTTGCTTGCGAAATTCCAAACTGCCTAGCCATACCTCGTGTGCTAGCACCAGGTTGTTCCTCGATTTCCTGTAGGACAGCTTCCTCTACTGCTACTGTCCGTGCCGATCTGCGCCTCCCTCGATTAACATTACTAGCAGCAAACGATCCTGTTTCACGCAGTTGGCGATGAATACGTGAAAACATTTGATGCTGTGGCACACGGCGGTTTGGGAAGCGTGCTGCATACAATTGCCTGGCTCGAAGACATCTTTCTCCTGCTGCACCGTAAGTTACATGCATATCTGCACATTCATTCCACGTATACCGGTTCATGTTACTTCTGCAAATTCACCTTGTCGAATGACAACTGACTGCACGCGTCAAACAGCTGTGCTTCTGTATGAGAGGTGTGTACACACAGTGCCCTCTACACCACCATGCGTTCGTCTGCCCCCATATTTTCCTATGTGAAATCTCTTTCTTTTCTTATTCCCTTCCTCCCCACTAAATATTGATGATGAATTCTGAATCACCCTGTATATAATGCAATGAATATGGAGCATGTGCAGTTACCGTTCACAGCTAACTGGAGCGGTTGCGGTTAATGTTCACAGCACATTGGATCATGTGAGCTCACAAAGACCTGGATCGTGTGGGCTCACTCACGGAAATATTTAGCGTGTGCAGTTACTGTTCACAGTAAACTGGAGCAGTTGCCGTTAATGTTCACAGCACATTGGATCGTGTGAGCTCACAAAGACCTGGATCATGTGGGCTCACTCACGGAAATATTTGAGCGTGTGCAGTTACTGTTCAGAGCAAACTGGAGCGGTTGCGGTTAATGTTCACAGCACATTGGATCGTGTGAGCTCACAAAGACCTGGATCGTGTGGACTCACTCACGGAAATATTGAGCGTGTGCAGTTACCGTTCACAGCAAACTGGAGAGTGTACAGTAACTGCACACGCTCCAGTTTGCTGTGAACGGTAACTGGAGCGTGTACAGTTGCTGTACACGCTCCAGATATTTTTCCTAAATTCTGTAATCACGTGACACGAAGGTTGCCAGATCACTAATTTCTAAAAAAATCGTTTTCCCGAATTCTGTAACCAATCACAGTGTTCGGATATTTTTTGAGCGACTGTAGTTCCAAAGCCTGTGCGCTGTGTAGTCCTAAACCACACAGCCCAGAGGACGTGGCATTCCTGGAAAAGAGATGGCAGCTGAACGCTTTTCATCCGACGGACGAACACTTTCAGAAATCCATCTGTGTTCCCTTCCTCACGGGGAAGGTAGGGGGGGGGGGATACGAGATGAATATCTGAACCCAGGTAACACTTCAGATATCGGGGACCTTGCCATGAGATGCAATCTCAGTTTTATTTACACAAAAAAAAAGAACACAGAGAAAGCTGGTCTTTTTTGTTAAACCTTTATTTGTGCGCAATGACAAAGAAGCATAAATAATTTACACCTTTTCAATAAATACACGGAGCACAACAATGTACAGCTGCAGGTGATAACAACGAGATCATTGTTGGGTTGGCAATTGGGGAAAAAAAGGAAAAGGATTGCTGCTGGAAGATAGACGCTTATTGGACCGTTGCGGAAACTGTTATCCAATGGGAAGGGTTTTTGTGTGCTGTTTGAATTCCAGGATTCAAACAGAGAGAAGAAAGCTCTGGAAGAAGTCGTTGATGATTGAGGCTGTTTTTTCATTTTGGTTGAAGATCACTTCTAAAAACATCTTTGCTCTATGTTCGGCTTTGAGGCTGACCATCGATCAGAGAGGTCAAGAAGCTGAAGAAACAAACAAAAGAACGAAATTAGTGAAAGAGTCGCTGCATTACTAAATATATCACCACCACAGTCATTACTATCATTAACACTACCATCATCACCGTCACCACCAACATTGTTATGATACCATCACTAGCAACACTGTTAAGGCACCTTCACTGTCACCACTATCACCACCAACATTATTATGGTAATACCCCCACCATCATTACTTTCACCACTATTACTGCTACCACCCAAACCTTAACTACTATTACTACTACTGGTATTAGGCTAATTGGACATCAGAATAAAGGAGGATATGCTAAGCTTTTCTTTTTTTTTGGGGGGGGGGGGGGTGGAAGAGGAGCAAGGGATCATGATCACATTGGCTAAGGAGACAGATGGATCGATGCCCATCAGTGTGGATGTTTATCTGTAGCTCCGTGTGCAGAAGATAGAGAGTTATTATTACCCCCCCCCCCCCCCCCCAGAGCGCTGGTGAATAGAAGGAAGGCATCCAGTTGTCCACCAGCACCCATCAGGTTGGTCTCATTCTTTTTCTGAGTCTAGCTGGTCTTTGTCATTTGGCGTTTAATTTCTTTGTTTATTGACAAAGCACCAAGACCGGATCAGGGAGGTCTTGGAGCTTTGTCAATAAACAAAGAAAGGGGGCATCCCCCCCCCTTTTCAAAGCAACATCAGGGGGGCATCCTGAAAATGCCCCCTTTTCAAATTATCATCAATATTTCAATTATCAAAGAGGGGGGCATCCCACCTCTTTGAGAATGCTAGTGAGAAGGTAACAGAAGCAAAAAAAATGTTAATGAACTTATGTATATTTCATCTCATTTTTCAGGGTAGTCATTTTTCAGAGTACTCAGTCGGTAGCGCGCCAGGCTCGTAATCTATAGTTCCCAGGTTCGAGTCCCAGCTGGGTCAGCGTTGAGATTTATCTCCGCAAAATTCCCCGCCCTGCCCACGGTCAGTAGGGGACACCAATGCGCTTGGAAAGGCCGCCGTCCGTCGGATGGGACGTTAAGCCGTGGCCACGTGTGCGGGAGAGCCATACCCTGTGCACGTTAAAGAACACGCTGGATGGCCTTGACGGGAGGCTATCATCTGTCTCCTAACAGCTGTTCCAGTGGGTCCCCTCCCCCAACCTTCTCTGAGTCTTCGGGGTCCATGTGACCTGGCCATTTAGCCCATGGTGTGCAAAAAAGTGCCGCTCAGAAGTAAAACAACCCAAAATCTCATTTTTCAAGAATTTTTCTAAAGACCTCTAAAACGGAAAGGAAAACATTATTATTATGCAACTGAAATACAATCTGTTCCCCCCCCCCCACTTTTATCTTTTCTCCGGACCCTTCTGACGTAAAGAGTACATTTCAATCAAAGTAAAAAAATTCTCAGAGGAAGAAGGTAATAAATTCAAAATCCGAGAGATATTCTTTTGTTAATGGAGAGGCTCTTCTGTTTCGTGCCCAAAGAGAGCTCAGTGTCGAGGATAGAGCGATCGCAAGGGTGATCCAGAAGACTGTTGGAGTTGACAGTACAGTCGATGAAAAAAATATCACGTGACACGAAGGTTGCCAGATCACTAATTTCTAAAAAAAAATCGTTGCCAGATATTTTTTCTGAATTCTGTAATCAACCGTAGTATTCGGATATTTTTTAATATATATAATGCGTATGAATATATAATGCAATGAATATGGAGCGTGTGCAGTTACCGTTCACAGCAAACTGGAGCGGTTGCGGTTAATGTTCACAGCACATTGGATCGTGTGAGCTCACAAAGACCTGGATCGTGTGGGCTCACTCACGGAAATATTGAGCGTGTGCAGTTACCATTCACAGCAAACTGGAGCGGTTGCGGTTAATGTTCACAGCACAATGGATCGTGTGAGCTCACAAAGACCTGGATCGTGTGGGCTCACTCACGGAAATATTGAGCGTGTGCAGTTACCGTTCACAGCAAACTGGAGCGGTTGCGGTTAATGTTCACAGCACAATGGATCGTGTGGGCTCACTCACGGAAATATTGAGCGTGTGCAGTTACCGTTCACAGCAAACTGGAGCGTGTGCAGTAACTGAATACGCTCCAGTTTGCTGGAGCGTGTACAGTTGCTGTACACGCACTGTACACGCTCCAGATATTTTTCCTGAATTCTGTAATCACGTGACACGAAGGTTGCCAGATCACTAATTTCTAAAAAAAATAGTTGCCAGATATTTTTTCTGATTTCTGTAATCAACCATAGTGTTCGGATATTTTTTTGAGCGACTGTAGTTCCAAAGCCTGTGTAGTCTTAAACTACACAGCCTTCGTGTCACGTGACACGAAGGTTGCCAGATCACTAATTTCTAAAAAAAAAATCGTTGCCAGATATTTTTTCTGAATTCTGTAATCAACCGTAGTGTTCGAATATTTTTTTGAGCGTCTGTACCTTAAAAACTCAGAAAAAGAAGGAGACCTAAAATGCAATAGTGGAAAATGCCAAGAGAATTGCTCAGTTTTGGAGGACTGAATTATAATCTGGGGAGATCTCCATAGCCAGTTGAGGATTTTCAATGTAACAACGCTGGGGAATCTACAAGAGCCAAAAAAGGTGTCTTTTACTTAACAGAATAAAAGTAAAACTCACCATGAAGTCGTCAGCTTGAAGTCAGAGAGTCCGTTTAATAATAAGCTGGCCTGTGTGCGCCGTAGGCAGGCCTGGAGGCAGCATATCCATGACCGGGCCTTGGGGCGTAACCGTAGTTGGATGGAGCATAGTCAACGGCGACGGGGTCGGCGCTCAAGTGGACATCAGCGGGGCTCTGGTTGTCGGTACCGGGCTCGTTGGTCTTTACTTCGGCGCGGAAGCCATGTTCGTCAGCAACGTAGTCGACCTGGCGCTGGATACCGTGAGCATCCTTGTAGCCGTAGCTGCCTTGCACGCGGCCGTTTCCATCTCCGCTCTCCTTACGGAACTGGGTGGTTCCGTAGTCGTCGTTGGTGTCGTAGCCGAAGTCGTAGGGCTGGGGAGCGTACTGGAACGGAGAGAGGGAACGTAACGTAAGGGAAATGCGCTTCAACGTAAAGAGAATGGCAATGTAAAAATGAATGAAATATGGCGGATGGCAATACGAAGAAAATGATCGTGGTGGATTGGACTTTAATGCAAAGAGAGAGCAAAGGAAGAGAATTCGAATTTCACTTTAATGTAAAGAGATCTGTGAGTCGCAATGTGGTAAATCTGCATTTCAGTTTAATGTAGAGAGAGAGCAATGCGGAGGATTCGAATTTCACTTTAATGCAAAGAGAGAGAGTAGTGCAGTGAATTTCGTTTTAATGTAAAGAGAGAAAAAAAATAAAGCGGATTTCATTAGTTTTAATGCAAAGAGAGAGCAAATGAGATGAACGTGCTCCTTTTTTTTGTAAGAGAGAGAGAGAGACCAATGCGGTGAATTTGTATTTCACTTCAATGTAAAAAGAGAGCAATGCGGTGAATTTGTATTTCACTTTAATGTAAAGGGAGAGCAATGCGGTGAATTTGTATTTCACTTTAATGTAAAGGGAGAGCAATGCGCGAATTTGTATTTCACTTTAATGTAAAACGAGAGCAATGCGGTGAATTTGTATTTCACTTTATTGAAAAGGGAGAGTAATGCGGTGAATTTGTATTTCACTTTATTGAAAAGGGAGAGCAATGCGGTGAATTTGAATTGCACTTTAATGTAAAGGGAGAGCAATGCGGTGAATTTGTATTTCACTTTAATGTAAAGGGAGAACAATGCGGTGAATTTGTATTGCACTTTAATGTAAAGGGAGAGCAATGCGGTGAATTTGTATTGCACTTTAATGTGAAGGGAGAGCAATGCGGTGAATTATTATTTCACTTTAATGTAAAGGGAGAGCAATGCGGTGAATTTGTATTTCAGTTTAATGTAAAGGGAGAGCAATGCGCGAATTTGTATTGCACTTTAATGTAAAGGGAGAGCAATGTGGTGAATTTGTATTGCACTTTAATGTAAAGGGAGAGCAATGCGGTGAATTTGTATTTCACTTTAATGTAAAGGGAGAGCAATGCGCGAATTTGTATTTCACTTTAATAATTCGTCGCTCTGTGAGTTTAAACCTTTATATTTAATGTTTTAAAGATTTGCTTAATTCCTTAGATATCTTTCTTGCCCATCTCGAGAACTACTTCATTAAATCTTTGCAACTTTGAACTAGTCGTTTAGTTAAGCCTAACGTTGGTAAGCTCGGCGTGCCTACTTTGCTGTACTAACTTTTGTCGTGCTAACTTTGCAAATTCCTCAGCAATGGAAGGCTTGTGTGCTATCTGTGGGAATGAAGTTCTAGAGACGACTGACAAACGCTCAGATTCCATCAGATGTAAAGGGGCCTGTAGATGCCAATTTCACTACTATTGTGCAAATATTACAGAAGATAACTTCCGCAAATTTTCTGCAGAACGCAAAAACAAATGGAAGTGTATGAAGTGCAAGTCTTCTGATGCTTCCCCTGCCAGGTCGCAAGATATTGTGTATGCTGCGTCAGGTGCTTCTTCGACTTTCGCTGAATCCTTGGAGAGAGATCAAGGCTTCAGTTCCGAACAAATGGCATCAATTAAATCTTTAATATACCATTCGGTTAAACAGACAATGATTGAATGCATTGGTGACCTGAAGAACAATATCGTGGAACTTACCAAATCATTAGATTTTTTATCAGGAAAATATGATGAATTACGAGATAAGGTTGAAAATGTCACTCAGGACTTGGTTCTCTGCAGACATGAAAATAAGAATTTATTAGCTAAGAATCAGAAATTGGAAAATACGATCGAAAATTTATCAGAAAGGGTAAATGATTTGGAACAGGAAAGCAATGTGTGCAACTTAGAAATTCAAGGTATACCCGAATTATTACAAGAAAATGCAAAGAACATCGTAGGGAAAATTGCTAATTTCCTAAATGTTAACTTTAAATCCCAAGAGGTACTGGAATGTTTCAGAATTGGTAAAAAGGAAGAGACTTCAACACGTCCACGTACAATCTTAGCAAAGTTTAAAGACCGAGCCCTACGAGATGCTTTTCTTGACAAAGTAAAAGGACATCGTGATCTGAATACCAAAGATGTAGGTATTGTTAATGAAAAGCATATAATCTACCTCAACGAACATTTGTCAAGATTTTATAGAGATCTCTTCCACAAGGCAAGAAGAGTCAAAATAGAAAAATAATACAAATATATATGGGTAAAAAATGGGAAAATATTTCTAAGAAAGGAAAACGGAGCACAATGCCGCCTTGTTAAATCTGAACGAGATTTGTTATCATTGTAAGTATATATATTTTTTTGTTCACAGTGAAATATCTTTCATCTTATAATGGCTACACCTAATTATGTTCAGTCTGAAAATCTCAGTCTGATTTATGGTAATTGCTTTAATAAATCAACTTTTTCTATTTTCTCACTCAACTGTAGAAGTCTGTATAAAAACCTTGATGAGATCTTGGTAACTTTAGAAAGTAGTAGTTTTTTATTTGATTCTCTTGTATTTGTGGAAACATGGCAAAATAACAATATTCCACATATCAATGGTTATACTGGTGTAGGTTTGGGAAGAGAGGCTCGCAAAGGTGGAGGAGTAGCACTTTATTTCAGAGAAAGCTTTTCTTTCAAGATATTAAACAATTTGTCAGTTATTACTGATGATTACGAGATTTTGCTTGCTAAATCAGGAAATCTGATTCTGGGCAGTATTTATCGACCACCTCAGGGTGATGTACAATTATTTCTGTCACATCTAGAATTTGTTTTAAACTCATTACTTAAACTGAAATCGATCTTTATATTAATGGGTGACTATAACCTTGATATTATGAACCAAGATAAAAATGTATTGAATTTAATAGACCTAGTTAATTCATATGATTGTTTTGTTTTAAACAGTGGATTACCAACTAGAGTTGGAAATCAAAGTTCTACACTAATTGATTATGGAATTTCGAATGTAGATTGTCAAAATGGAGTTCTGATGTCAAAAATTACAGATCATTTCCCCACATTTTTTCTGGTCCAAAGGACAAATTTTCAAATGCTACCTAGCAGTTATAGATATAGAGAAATCAATGACAATAATATTCTGCAATTGCAATATAAATTAAATCATATTGATTGGCAATTCCTTTACTTAATCAGCGATGTAAATGAAGCATATAATTATTTCATAAATATTTTTATAAATCACTATAATAAATATTTGCCCACGGGTATTAAGAAGTTCCAAAGGCCAAATAAATATGCTCCTTGGATGACGAAAGATCTGAAAAAATTAATAACTAGAAGAGATAATTTATACAAAAAAGCAAAAGAAACCCATTTAGAGGATGACAGTTCTGCATATAAAGAATTTCGTAATTTCGTTACTGCCCAAATCAGACAAACAAAGAACGCCTATTATAACAGTAGATTTGATTCTAGCAAAAATTCTAAACAGAAATGGAAATATCTCAACGATGTTTTGGATAGAAATAAATGTAAGTCAATAGTAGGAGACATTTCTTCTGATGATGCAATTATTGCTGATGACTATGCGAAGTCCAATGCCTTCAATAGCTATTTTCATGATACCGTTAACGAATTGATACTGAACCAAACTGAAACATTTCATGGCAAATATAAATATCAAATTGAGTGCATAGACCAGACATTTTATGTCATGCCAATTGTTACTCAAGAGATCAGTAACATTGTGAATGATCTAGGAGCTGATAAGTTACCAGGTATTGATGACATAAATATTAATGTAATTAAAAAGATTATACATACAATAAAAGAACCTTTGTGCTATATATTTAATTTATCAATAATAAACGAAATATTCCCGGATAAACTGAAAATTGCCAGAATTCTTCCCATACATAAATCAGGTGATAAAGAAAACATAGAAAACTACAGACCAATTTCAATTTTGCCAATCTTCTCGAAAATCTTTGAAAAGCTAATTTGTACACGTATGACTAAATTCCTAGATAATATGAAAATTATCACACAACAACAACATGGTTTTCAAAATAAAAAATCTACTCAGACAGCCATTGCAGATTTATATGAGCATATTGTCAATCATTTGGATGCAGGTCACATTGGATTAGCTGTATATCTTGATTTTACGAAAGCATTTGACAGTATTAACCATGAAATTTTGTTAAAGAAAATTGAATTTTATGGCCTGAGAGGTAAAATAAATAACTGGTTAAAAAGCTACTTATTTCAGAGGAAAGCTCTTGTAGAAGTAAATGGTAGTATATCAGATGAACATTTTATTTACAGAGGTGTGCCTCAAGGTTCGATTCTTGGTCCGATCCTTTTCCTACTTTACATTAACGACTTAGCAAAGTTACACATTAATTCAAAGATGTTATTATATGCTGATGATACAAGCATTGTCGATTTCAACCAAGATTCTGCAAGCCTGATTAGCAGTGTTAACTACTCTCTAAATATTATATCTGAATGGTGCAGACATAACAATTTATTAATAAATGTCAAGAAATCCAAATACATGATTTATAAAAATAAAAACAAAAATATCGATGAGAAATGTTTCGATGTGAAGATTAATGAAATTAAGCTAAAGAGATGCACTGAATATAAATTCTTAGGAATATGGATCGATGAAAATCTGAACTGGTCATTTCACGTAAAGCAGCTGAGAATCACTCTGTCAAAGAATATTGGTATGATTGGTAAAATACGTCATTTGGTTAACAAACAAATTTTGACAAATTTATACTACTCTTTCATTTATTCTTATATAACATATGGAATCTTAGTCTGGGGTAATACTTTTGACTATAATCTGAATGCTATATATCGTCTTCAGAAAAGAATTGTTAGATATATTGTTGGTAAAAGATATTATGATCCCGTGGCACATTTATTTTCTGAGGTTAAAATTCTTAATGTCTATAATAATTACAAACTGATATCAGGAAACTTTGTGTATTCGATTACAATGAGATTGATTAAATTGGATAGATTTAAAGACTATTTTCAGAGTCTTTCGAATTTTCATAATTATGAAACACGTCATAGAGAGGATCTGAGTATACCTTTGTGTCGATTGTCAATTGGGCAGAGATCTATCAAATACAATGCAGTAAAAATTTGGTCTGAATTTCCTGATGATGTTAAAAATGCAAAATCTTTAAAATTATTTAAAATCAAATGTAGAACGTTTCTACTTACAAAGCAATGAAACCTTCTATGCATCAGTGTAATATGTCTCATAACCATTTGACCTTTTATACTATTGAATTATTGTGCTATTTGAATTATTGTATACTTTACTGTTGTCATAATTGAACTTTAAAGGAAATAGGGAGCATTAACTAAAAATAAGTTTCAGCTTACTATGCTCTCCTTTTTTGTTTCGCCTTTCCTATTAAACACCAATATTTAATATGATTGTTATTTACTTTGTCTGATGCAATTGATATTTCTCAGCTATTTCACTTCTCAATTTTTTCATGTATATATTAATTGTTATTAGATAATTATGCTATGTAAATGTATATTGTATTGACTGGCGGAATAAAATAAAGATTATTATTATTATTATTACTTTATTGAAAAGGGAGAGTAATGCGGTGAATTTGTATTTCACTTTATTAAAAAGGGAGAGCAATGCGGTGAATTTGAATTGCACTTTAATGTAAAGGGAGAGCAATGCGGTGAATTTGTATTTCACTTTATTGTAAAGGGAGAGCAATGCGGTGAATTTGTATTTCACTTTAATGTAAAGGGAGAGCAATGCTCGAATTTGTATTGCACTTTAATGTAAAGGGAGAGCAATGCGGTGAATTTGTATTTCACTTTAATGTAAAGTGAGAGCAATGCGGTGAATTTGAATTGCACTTTAATGTAAAGGGAGAGCAATGCGGTGAATTTGTATTTCACTTTAATGTAAAGGGAGAGTAATGCGGTGAATTTATATTGCACTTTAATGTAAAGGGAGAGCAATGCGCGAATTTGTATTGCACTTTAATGTAAAGGGAGAGCAATGCGCGAATTTGTATTGCACTTTAATGTAAAGGGAGAGCAATGCGCGAATTTGTATTTCACTTTAATGTAAAAAGAGAGCAATGCGGTGAATTTGTATTTCACTTTAATGTAAAGGGAGAGCAATGCGCGAATTTGTATTGCACTTTAATGTAAAGGGAGAGCAATGCGCGAATTTGTATTTCACTTTAATGTAAAAAGAGAGCAATGCGGTGAATTTGTATTTCACTTTAATGTAAAGGGAGAGCAATGCGGTGAATTTGTATTGCACTTTAATGTAAAAAGAGAGTAATGCGGTGAATTTGTATTGCACTTTAATGTAAAAAGAGAGTAATGCGGTGAATTTGTATTGCACTTTAATGTAAAGGGAGAGCAATGCGGTGAATTTGTATTTCACTTTAATGTAAAGGGAGAGCAATGCGCGAATTTGTATTTCACTTTAATGTAAAGGGAGAGCAATGCGCGAATTTGTATTTCACTTTAATGTAAAAAGAGAGCAATGAGGTGAATTTGTATTTCACTTTATTGTAAAGGAAGAGCAATGCGGTGAATTTGTATTTCACTTTAATGTAAAGGGAGAGCAATGCGCGAATTTGTATTTCACTTTAATGTAAAAAGAGAGCAATGAGGTGAATTTGTATTTCACTTTATTGTAAAGGGAGAGCAATGCGGTGAATTTGTATTTCACTTTAATGTAAAGGGAGAGCAATGCGCGAATTTGTATTTCACTTTAATGTAAAAAGAGAGCAATGAGGTGAATTTGTATTTCACTTTATTGTAAAGGGAGAGCAATGCGGTGAATTTGTATTTCACTTTAATGTAAAGGGAGAGCAATGCGCGAATTTGTATTTCACTTTAATGTAAAAAGAGAGCAATGAGGTGAATTTGCATTTCACTTTATTGTAAAGGGAGAGCAATGCGGTGAATTTGTATTTCACTTTAATGTAAAGGGAGAGCAATGCGCGAATTTGTATTTCACTTTAATGTAAAAAGAGAGGAATGAGGTGAATTTATATTTCACTTTATTGTGAAGGGAGAGCAATGTGGTGAATTTGTATTTCACTGTAATGTAAAGGGAGAGAAATGCGCGAATTTGTATTTCACTTTAATGTAAAAAGAGAGCAATGAGGTGAATTTGTATTTCACTTTATTGTAAAGGGAGAGCAATGCGGTGAATTTGTATTTCACTTTAATGTAAAGGGAGAGCAATGCTCGAATTTGTATTTCACTTTAATGTAAAAAGAGAGCAATGAGGTGAATTTGTATTTCACTTTATTGAAAAGGGAGAGCAATGCGGTGAATTTGCATTTCACTTTAATGTAAAAGGAGAGCAATGCGGTGAATTTGTATTGCACTTTAATGTAAAAAGAGAGTAATGCGGTGAATTTGTATTGCACTTTAATGTAAAGGGAGAGCAATGCGGTGAATTTGTATTTCACTTTGATGTAAAGGGAGAGCAATGCGGTGAATTTGAATTGCACTTTAATGTAAAGGGAGAGCAATGCGGTGAATTTGTATTTCACTTTAATGTAAAGGGAGAGCAATGCGGTGAATTTGTATTTCACTTTAATGTAAAGGGAGAGCAATGCGGTGAATTTGTATTTTACTTTAATGTAAAGGGAGAGCAATGCGGTGAATTTGTATTTCACTTTATTATAAAGGGAGAGCAATGCGGTGAATTTGTATTTCACTTTAATGTAAAGGGAGAGCAATGCTCGAATTTTTATTTCACTTTAATGTAAAAAGAGAGCAATGAGGTGAATTTGTATTTCACTTTATTGAAAAGGGAGAGCAATGCGGTGAATTTGTATTTCACTTTAATGTAAAGGGAGAGCAATGCGGTGAATTTGTATTGCACTTTAATGTAAAAAGAGAGTAATGCGGTGAATTTGTATTGCACTTTAATGTAAAGGGAGAGCAATGCGGTGAATTTGTATTTCACTTTAATGTAAAGGGAGAGCAATGCGGTGAATTTGAATTGCACTTTAATGTAAAGGGAGAGCAATGCGGTGAATTTGTATTTCACTTTAATGTAAAGGGAGAGCAATGCGGTGAATTTGTATTTCACTTTAATGTAAAGGGAGAGCAATGCGGTGAATTTGTATTTCACTTTAATGTAAAAAGAGAGCAATGCGGTGAATTTGCATTTCACTTTATTGTAAAGGGAGAGCAATGCGGTGAATTTGTATTTCACTTTAATGTAAAAAGAGAGCAATATGGCAGATTTGAATTTTACTTTAATGTAAAGAGCATGAAGTATAGTGGATTACACCGCAGCGCATAGGCAAAGAGATGTGAATTGCAATTCAGTGGGGTAAGAAGTTTTAAGAATTGCATTTCGATGGAAAGGGAATGAGATATTGTGGATTGCAACGGAATGGAAAGGTAATGAGTAAATTGCCTTTCAAAGGAATGAGATGAGGAAAAAGAATGAGATGAGGTGGATTGGATTGAAACGTGAAGGAAGTGTGAGATGTAAAGGATCACATTAGAAAGGAAAGAGAATTGTGAGCTAAATAACTGTGTTCGATTCCTTTGCTAAGGAGGAAAGGAAGAGATCTCGCGCGAGCGAGATCGAGGCCGATTTGCGATTGTGCTTCGTTTGACAAACTCTGGTAGTTTCTAAAAATTTGCAAAAGAGAAGTTGAATGAAAGGAAAGGAATTGCGTACAGTGACATTAAACACATTCAATTTATGGATCACAGTCTCAAGACACATCGATCACAGTTTCAAAATCATTGGCACACAGCCAATTTCGAAGCTACACAACTTCTAGGAATCGAAAGGGGGTTTTCTGTTGGCGTCGAAGAGAATGATTTCGTTGAGGATACATCAAACGAATTAATCTATTAATTATGACTGATGCTGTCAGATATTGTGCAAGGTGGATCTGAGAGTCGTCATTTGTTCCACATTTCGATAGTTATAAGAGAAATATCGTGCAACTTACGTGGTAGTCATCATGATGACCATAGCCGCCATATTGGGCAAGGGCAACACCAGCAAGAGCTGCTATAAGGAGAACCTAGAAAAGAAATGCATCATTTTGAAAATTGAAGACAGCATTCAAATTAGTAAAAAGAATTAATCAATGCATCTTCCTCAATAATGTAGACCTTATTAAATCTCACCGTTATCGTGCACCTTCACCACATCATGCATATGATCACTTCATCCTCATATTGCACCCCCCCCCCCACTGCATAGACACATGCTACCACGTGCCACACGTGAACACACTGTGACCTCATACTCTCACTATACATATGCACTGTACAGTCTCTCAAAAAAATATCCGAACACTATGGTTGATTACAGAATTCAGAAAAAATATCTGGCAGCGATTTTTTTTTAGAAATTAGTGATCTGGAAACCTTCGTGTCACGTGATTACAGAATTCAGGAAAAATATCTGGAGCGTGTACAGCAACTGTACAAGCTCCAGTTACCGTTCACAGCAAACTGGAGCGTGTGCAGTTACTGTACACGCTCCAGTTTGCTGTGAACGGTAACTGCACACGCTCAATATTTCCGTGAGTGAGCCCACACGATCTAGTATCAAAATAATATGACCACCTACAGTCGCTCAAAAAAGTATCCGAACACTATGGTTGATTACAGAATTCAGAATTAGTGATCTGGTAAATTTCGTGTCACGTGACACGAAGGTTGCCAGATCACTAATTTATAAAAAAAAATTGCCAGATATTTTTTCTGAATTCTGTAATCAACCATAGTGTTCGGATATTTTTTTGAGTGACTGTACCCTACATTAAAGATATTTGGATTCAAAAAGATTAATCTCAAATGAGACTTCGAAATCTTAATACATTCTTTACAATATCAGCAATTTAATAAATTTATACATTCTAAAATAAACTCCATAATCTTAAAAATTCATACCTAAATAAATCTCATAATTCTAACTACAAATTAATGTTTGTTTTAATTTTCTGAAGAAGTATTTTGGAATCAATGATTATAGAAAATAGAGTTTTTCTAAAATTCATAAATCCTAATTGAAACATAATTTTTTTTCCAGCTAGGAGTTTTAAATTAAGATTATTTAAAAAAATTAATTACAATATAATTATTTTCTATCTGCGCAGTCTTTAATTAAGCTTGAGTATTAATTTAAAAAAAAAAAAAAAATTTCACGAAGATTCACATTATTTCAAAATATTTTTGCATCTCCCCCTCCCTTCCCTTCCGAAACGAACCCAAGTTATCGATAAAGCAAAAAACGTATCATTTAATTAAAAAAAACTTCTTATATTCGCCATCTACGACTTGAAACTCAACTTCTAAAAAATCCTAGCAACGAGAGAAGTCGTAGATCATCACACACACATCAGAAAGAGAAGGGCAGGAGTGGCTCAGTCAGTAGCGCGCCAGGCTCGCAATCTGTAGTTCCCAGGTTCGAGTCCCAGCTGAGTCAGCGTTGAGATTTATCTCCGCAAAATTCCCTGCCCACGGTCAGTAGGGGACACCGATGGGCTTGGAAAGGCCGCCGTCCGTCGGATGGGACGTTAGGCCGTGGCCCCGTGTGCGGGAGAGCCATACCCTGTGCACGTTAAAGAACACGCTGGATGGCCTTGACGGGAGGCTACCATCTGTCTCCCAATAGCTCTTCCAGTGGGTCCCCTCCCCCAATCTTCTCTGAGCCTTCGGGGTCCATGTGACCTGGCCATTTAGCCAATGGTGTGCAAAAAAGTGCCGCTCAGAGGTAAAACAACCCAACGTTAAAGAACACGCTGGATGGCCTTGACGGGAGGCTACCATCTGTCTCCCAACAGCTGTTCCAGTGGGTCCTCTCCCCAACCTTCTCTGAGCCTTCGGGGTCCATGTGACTTGGCCATTTAGCCCATGGTGTGCAAAAAAGTGCCGCTCAGAGGTAAAACAACCCAACGTTAAAGAACACGCTGGATGGCCTTGACGGGAGGCTACCATCTGTCTCCCAACAGCTGTTCCAGTGGGTCCTCTCCCCCAACCTTCTCTGAGCCTTCGGGGTCCATGTGACTTGGCCATTTAGCCCATGGTGTGCAAAAAAGTGCCGCTCAGAGGTAAAACAACCCAATGTTAAAGAACACGCTGGATGGCCTTGACGGGAGGCTACCATCTGTCTCCCAACAGCTGTTCCAGTGGGTCCTCTCCCCCAACCTTCTCTGAGCCTTCGGGGTCCATGTGACTTGGCCATTTAGCCCATGGTGTGCAAAAAAGTGCCGCTCAGAGGTAAAACAACCCAATGTTAAAGAACACGCTGGATGGCCTTGACGGGAGGCTACCATCTGTCTCCCAACAGCTGTTACAGTGGGTCCCCTCCCCCAACCTTCTCTGAGCCTTCGGGGTCCATGTGACCTGGCCATTTAGCCCATGGTGTGCAAAAAAGTGACGCTCAGAGGTAAAACAACCCAACGTTAAAGAACACGCTGGATGGCCTTGACGGGAGGCTACCATCTGTCTCCCAACAGCTGTTCCAGTGGGTCCTCTCCCCCAACCTTCTCTGAGCCTTCGGGGTCCATGTGACTTGGCCATTTAGCCCATGGTGTGCAAAAAAGTGCCGCTCAGAGGTAAAACAACCCAATGTTAAAGAACACGCTGGATGGCCTTGACGGGAGGCTACCATCTGTCTCCCAACAGCTGTTCCAGTGGGTCCTCTCCCCCAACCTTCTCTGAGCCTTCGGGGTCCATGTGACTTGGCCATTTAGCCCATGGTGTGCAAAAAAGTGCCGCTCAGAGGTAAAACAACCCAATGTTAAAGAACACGCTGGATGGCCTTGACGGGAGGCTACCATCTGTCTCCCAACAGCTGTTCCAGTGGGTCCCCTCCCCCAACCTTCTCTGAGCCTTCGGGGTCCATGTGACCTGGCCATTTAGCCCATGGTGTGCAAAAAAGTGACGCTCAGAGGTAAAACAACCCAATGTTAAAGAACACGCTGGATGGCCTTGACGGGAGGCTACCATCTGTCTCCCAACAGCTATTCCAGTGGATCCCCTCCCCCAACCTTCTCTGAGCCTTCGGGGTCCATGTGACTTGGCCATTTAGCCCATGGTGTGCAAAAAAGTGCCGCTCAGAGGTAAAACAACCCAATCCAGAAAGAGAAAAATCTCCTAAACCCGAAACATCGAAAGCCTATCGATCCTTCATCTCGCAAATTAAGAAAACATCCAATGAGAATGAGCAGAAGAAATCTCGAAGAGAACTCAAATACCCTACCTTGGCGATCATGGTTTTTCTACTTCCTGAAAGCGACTGAGAAGCACAATCAAATGAGAGGACTGATACGATGAAAGTGAAGGTGTCCTGCTTATATACCCCAACCAAGAAGCAAAAAAAAAACACGTACACTTTCTCCAAACCTTGCCAATGGGTCAAAGTGGTCTACTCCTGTTCATGAACGCTGGTGTGTCTTACTGTACGGACCTCATTTCATTTTTTCTTGCTCTTTTGCTTTCTAACAGGTCTGGTAGCCCCTCCAGCATTTTCTTTCTCGTTCGGCGGGTGTTGTCTTCCAATAGGTTATCGATAGGCTTGGTCACTAGCAGTTCGCCCCCCTTCTGTGACCCTCCCCACCGCACCCAGAACACTCCCGCCTCCTTCCAACCTCTTCTCAACACAGGTGACCTTTTAATTCGTGACGTCAACTTTTTGTCCCGGAAAGAGAGGTCAGATAATGGGTTGTGGTCGTCATGTCTGAGCTGGTTTATCGGTACGACACTGGATGACCCCATTACCCTGAGGGAGGGGAGGGGTCGAAGGCGGAGGTCATCAGGCAAAGAAAGACGTCTACGTGGAAAAGAAGTCTGGTGGGGAGTGCTCTACGGGCAACTGCAGAGTTTGGAGAAGCACAAGGTAGTGTTTGCCTCATTGGGGAAGGGGAAATATGTCGCTTTGAATGGGGAACTTTCAGGAAAAGAATGAATGCTAACTTGAAATTAAATTCTTTTCATTTCCATGAGAATGAATCTTTCCTCTTTCATTCCATTCTCGCATGGGGCGGGGGTGGCTCAGTCGGTAGCGCGTCAGGCTCGTAATCTGTAGTTCCCAGGTTCGAGTTCCAGCTGGGTCAGCGTTGAGATTTATCTCCGCAAAATTCCCCGCCCTGCCCACGGTCAGTAGAGGTCACCGATGGGCTTGGAAAGGCCGCCGTCCGTCGGATGGGACGTTAAGCCGTGGCTCCGTGTGCGGGAGAGCCATACTCTGTGCTATTAAAGAACACACTGGATGGCCTTGACGGGAAGCTACCATCTGTTTTCCAACAGCTGCTCCAGTGGGTCCCCTCCCCCAACCTTCTCTGAGCCTTCGGGGTCAATGTGACCTGGCCATTTAGCCCATGGTGTGCAAAAAAGTGCCGCTCAGAGGTAAAACAACCCAATCCATTCTCGCAATCTTTCATCGCTATTTAGAAAAGTGGTTGAGTGCTAGAATGCCAAAGTTGGAAAAGATTCGTTTGTAAATGGAGTGAGTGGGTGACTTTTATTCAAAAATGTTAGCAGGTCATTCGGCAAATTGATACGAGTATTTATGAGTTGGAGGCACCGTAATGATTATACTCCTCTGTTCAATGGTAAGGTGATTTGTTCAATCTTGATGTATTATGTCTCTCGTGGTTTCTCTTGAAAGAAGGGGGTGGCTCAGTCGGTAGCGCGCCAGGCTCGTAATCTGTAGTTCCCAGGTTCGAGTCCCAGCTGGGTCAGCGTTGGGATTTAAAAATAAATAAATAAATACCCCCTCAAGCAGCTGCTTGCCACAGAGGTCTAACAGGAGCCTGTCAGTTTATATACCACAGTAGGAGATCTGAGAGGATGGCAAGACCTCAGCAGAAAAACGACACAAACAGCCATGCCTAATCCGGGGCTCGAACCCAGGTCCCTTAGATCAGTAGCCAAGCGTGCTAACTACTCGGCTTATCTCCGCAAAATTCCCCGCCCTTCCCACAGTCAGTAGGGGACACCGATGGGCTTGGAAAGGCCGCCGTCCGTCGGATGGGACGTTAAGCCATGGTCCCGTGTGCGGGAGAGAAACGCACACGGGACCATGGCCATACCATCTGTCTCCCAACAGCTTGTAAATGTGTCCAAGTGGGTCCCCTCCCCCAACCTTCTCTGAGCCTTCGGGGTCCATGTAACCTGGCCATTTAGCCCATGGTGTGCAAAAAAGTGCCGCTCAGAGGTAAAACAACCCAACAACTCTTGAAAGAGGACTTGTCCGTAAAGGCAACAGAAATGAGAGTTGACGGCCTTGGTAAATTCAGAATATCATCAAAGCTTTTCGGTTTTCTCATGTCTTTTTGACATATGGAGATTGACTTTAATGTTATTGTACTGATGTGCAATTGAAATTAAAGTTTGACGAAATAAAGTTCAAATTAATGACTGAATTGCCAAACAAAGAAAAAAACAAACAAACGTTACAGTTTAAGTTGCTAACTGCAAAGTAAAAAGTGGGATTTTTTTCCAAGTGAAAAGCGAGAGCCAAAACTTCCACGTGAAAAGTGAGTCTCTGAGTTTTACGGTGAAAATTGAGAGATTAAAGTTCCACAGTGAAAATTGGGAGTCTAAGGTTCCATAGTGAAAAATTGAGAGCTTAAGGTTCCACAGTGAAAATGAGTCTAAGATTCCACTTTGAAAAACGAGAGTCTGAGGTTGCACGGTGGAAATTGAGAGCTTAAAGTTCCACAGTGAAAAGTGAGAGTCTAAGGTTGGACAGTGAAAATTGAGAGCCATGGTTCCACATTCAAAATGAGTCTACGGTTAAACAGTGAAAAGTGAGAGTCTTAAGTTGCATAGTGAAAAGTGAGAGTTTAAGGTTGCACAGTGAAAATGATTCTAAGGTTGCACAGTGAAAATGATTCTAAGGTTGCACAGTGAAAAGTCTAATGTTAGACAGTGAAAAAAATTGAGAGCTTGAGGTTCCACAGTGAAATTGAGACTAAGGTTCCACAGTGAAAATCGAGAGTCTAAGTTTCTCAAAAAAAAAAGAGCCAACAAATTTTCATGTCAAAATATATGTTTCCAAGGTGAAAATTAAAATTTAAAGTTGCCAAATAAAAAATGAAAATCTAAGCTGCCAAACAGGAAGAGTCAAAGTTGCTAACCTAAAAGTGAGTCTATGCTTCCAAGTGAAAAGTGAGTCTATTTTATCAATTGAAAACTGAGAGTCTAAGTTTATAAATTGAAAGTAAGTTCCCAAGCGAAATGTGAATCTAAGTTAAAAAGTGAAAATGAGAGTCTAAGCTTGTAAGTTGAAAATTAAAAGCGAACAGTGAGAGTCCGCGTTTCCAAGTTCAAAATGAGAAGAAAATTACAAGTGAAAAAATGTCAGAATCAAAGTTTCCACAGCAAAAAAAGCGAGAGTCCAAGTTGCTAAACAAAAAAAGCTGCGATCTACGTTGCTAAATGCAAAGTAAAAAATAAGAGCCTAAGTTTTTAAGGGAAAATTCTAGGGTTTTCAAAGTGAAAATTAAGATCCTAAGCTGCCGATAGATAAAAAGCGGAAAGTGGGTTGGGTTGTTTTACATCTGAGCAGCACTTTTTTGCACACATTGGGCTAAATGGCCTGGTCACATGGACCCCGAAGGCTCAGAGAAGGTTGGGGGAGGGGGCCCACTGGAACAGCTGTTGGGAGACAGATGGTAGCCTCCCGTCAAGGCCATCCAGCGTGTTCTTTAATGTTGGATTGTTTTACCTCTGAGGGCACTTTTTTTGCACACAATGGGCTAAATGGCCAGGTCACATGGACCCCGAAGGCTCAGAGAAGGTTGGGGGAGGGGGCCCACTGGAACAGCTGTTGGGAGACAGATGGTAGCCTTCCGTCAAGGCCATCCAGTGTGTTCTTTAACATTGGATTGTTTTACCTCTGAGCGGCAATTTTTTGCACACCATCGGCTAAATGGCCAGGTCACATGGACCCCGAAGGCTCAGAGAAGGTTGGGGGAGGGGGCCCACTGGAACAGCTGTTGGGAGACAGATGGTAGCCTCCCGTCAAGGCCATCCAGCGTGTTCTTTAACGTGCGCAGGGTATGGCTCACCCGCACACGGGGCCACGGCTTAACGTCCCATCCGCACGGACGGCGGCCTTTCCAAGCCCATCGGTGTCTCCTACTGACCGTGGGCAGGGCGGGGAATTTTGCGGAGATAAATCTCAACGCTGACCCAGTGGGACTCGAACCTGGGAACTACAGATTACGAGCCTGGCGCGCTACCGACTGAGCCCCCCCCGCCCCCCCCCCCCCCCCCCCCAAAAAAAAAAAAAAAAAAAAAAAAAAAAAAAAAAAAAAAAAAAAGAGGTAGGAAGATAAGGAGGCTTGAACAGAAACGAACCAGAATGCAGTTTTAGATTTTTTAATTTTTTTTAATTTTATAAAAAATTTTCATCAAATATTACAGCATTTGTTTTTCTCACATCCATTCAAACGGTCTTTTTTCAAGCAAATGTTTTTCAAAACATGATCAATATATATTTATAATTATTTAAATATCTAGGGGGTAGGTATCCCTTACCCCTAAATCCGGCCCTAATCAGGACAAGGCCAAATAGAAAATATTTAACTAGCTATCTCTCCGATTAGATCACAAGTACCCCCCCCCCCCCCCCGCAAGAGATCAGAAAAGGTTGGGATATGGGAACCCACCATCCATCTGTTAAGAGACAGATAGAAGACTTCCATCAAGGCCATCCAGCGCGTTTTTTATTGTGCGTAGGTACGGCCCTCCTGCACACGGCGCCATGGATTAACGTCTAAGCTGACTTTGGATTGGATTGTTTTACCTCTGACCGGCACTTTTTTGCACACCATGGGCTAAATGGCCAGGCCACAAGGACCCCGAAGGCTAGAGAAGGTTGGGGGAGGGGACTCACTGGAACAGCTGTTGGGAGACAGATGGTAGCCTCCCGTCAAGGCCATCCAGCGTGTTCTTTAACGTGCACAGGGTATGGCTCTCCCGCACACGGAGGCCACGGCTTAACGTCCCATCCGACGGAAGGCGGCCTTTTCAAGCCCATCGGTGTCCCCTATTGACCGTGGGCAGGGCGGGGAAATTTTGCGGAGATAAATTTCAACGCTGACCCAACTGAGACTCGAACCTGGGAACTGCAGATTACGAGCCTGGCGCGCTACCCACTGAGCCACGCCCGCCCCAATCAAAGCTGACAGACCTTTCCAAGCCCATCGGTCTCCCCTTTCTCATCGAGGGCAGGCTGGGGATTCGGCCGAGATAAATCTCAACGCTGGCGCAGATGGGACTGAAAGCTGGGAACTGCAGAATACGAGCCTGGCGGCTACCGACTTCACCACCCTGCTCCTATGCATTGTTGGAAACCTTACTTTCATTGCCTGCTTTTCTAATTCGTCAAGGCCATCCAGCAAGTTAAGCACTCTTGTAATGTCTTCGGAAGAAGCAGGAGCGTACAGTCGCTCAAAAACGTATCCGAACACTACGATTGATTACAGAATTCAGAAAAAATATCTGGAGCGTGTACAGTTGCTGTACACGCTCCAGTTACCGTTCAGAGCAAACTAGAGCGTGTGCAGTTACTGCACACGCTCCAGAGTGCTGTGAACGGTAACTGCACACGCTCAATATTTCCGTGAGCCCACACGATCTAGTATCAAAATAATATGACCACCTACAGTCGCTCAAAAATGTATCCGAACACTATGGTTGATTACAGAATTCAGAAAAAAAATCTGGCAACCTTCGTGTCACGTGACACGAGGACAGTTCTCATCGAGGACAGGATTGGTGATTAGCCATATTATTTATTAGATATTTGCAGATGCAACATTCGAGTATTAGTCGAATAACCTGCAACAACTGTTTAATTCTGGGCAATAATTAGTGTCCCCAAGCCGAGCCAGGTAATTTAGACTTCAGTTTAAATTCACAAAACACGATTTCAATTAGACTCTATCTAATTTGAATACTTACGTAACAGTCGCAACAAGAACAAACCCCAACGTTCGTTTTTTAACTGTCACAAACTTATTGTTGCCACCGACGTATTCTTTATTACAGGAAATCACCAAAGTCAGTAAATTAAGAATACACCTATCCCTCGATTTACACGGTACTCAGTTCACACAATTTTGGCTTTGCACGGTCAAAAAATGCAACCAGTTTCGATTTACACGGTACTGACTAAGATATCCTTTCTATGTACGTCTCAGTCAGTACCGTGTAAATCGAAACTGGTTGCATTTTTTAACTGTGCAAAGCCAAAATTGTGTGAACTGAGTACCGTGTAAATCGAGGGATAGGTGTATTAGACGAGTAATTATCACGAAAAAAGAAATGATACAGCTGGTAGCCTAAGGCATTAAAAAACACGTGATCTGCAGTGCTATTTTTTTTTAATTATCGAAAAAAATAGAGCCATGGAGGCAGTGTGGTTTAGACGGAAGTTTAAGTCGACTCGAACCAACTTAGCCTAACCCTGAAGCAGAGGTGTTACCGTCTGTGCCCCCGGTGAGCACGTGCACCACTTACGTCATTTGGCAGCAGACATCTGAGTCAACGCGCCTCTGGCGGGAAACCAGTTCTTGTTGCCAGGTTCACAGAACATGTCAAAGAAGACACGGAAAGTGGAATCCATGGTTTTAGAAGAGGCCTGGTGGACAACAAAAATTTCTCGGTGGGGTGTGTGTGTGGGGGGGAAACATTTGAAAGAGCTCTACTGCTATTTATCTTTTTAGATAACGGGCGTGTTTCTTAAAATACGTTTAATTACATCTAGTGTCGTTTTCATTTATTGTACTGTTAAAAAACAAAAATTAATTCGTTATATAGTAATAGCAAAATATAAATTTAAAGAAAAATCACATATCTAAAGGGGGCGAATGCCGCGCTAACCTGCCGACGCCCATGGTTGACATATTCACGGCATCTTAATTTTCCACTATTTCTAGAGATGATGGAAACAAAGACAAGTGCGACATGGATAAAAAGGCTACGTGACACGAAGGTTGCCAGATCACTAATTTCTAAAAAAATCGTTGCCGGATATTTTTCCTGAATTCTGTAATCACGTGACACGAAGGTTGCCAGATCACTAATTTCTAAAAAAATCGTTGCCGGATATTTTTCCTGAATTCTGTAATCACGTGACACGAAGGTTGCCAGATCACTAATTTCTAAAAAAATCGTTGCCGGATATTTTTCCTGAATTCTGTAATCACGTGACACGAAGGTTGCCAGATCACTAATTTCTAAAAAAATCGTTGCCGGATATTTTTCCTGAATTCTGTAATCACGTGACACGAAGGTTGCCAGATCACTAATTTCTAAAAAAATCGTTGCCGGATATTTTTCCTGAATTCCGTAATCACGTGACACGAAGGTTGCCAGATCACTAATTTCTAAAAAAATCGTTGCCAGATATTTTTCCTGAATTCTGTAATCACGTGACACGAAGGTTGCCAGATTACTAATTTCTAAAAAAAATCGTTGCCAGATATTTTTCCTGAATTCTGTAATCACGTGACACGAAGGTTGCCAGATTACTAATTTCTAAAAAAAATCGTTGCCAGATATTTTTCCTGAATTCTGTAATCACGTGACACGAAGGTTGCCAGATTACTAATTTCTAAAAAAAATCGTTGCCAGATATTTTTCCTGAATTCTGTAATCACGTGACACGAAGGTTGCCAGATCACTAATTTCTAAAAAAATCGTTGCCAGATATTTTTCCATGAATTCTGTAATCACGTGACACGAAGGTTGCCAGATCACTAATTTCTAAAAAAATCGTTGCCAGATATTTTTCCTGAATTCTGTAATCACGTGACACGAAGGTTGCCAGATCACTAATTTCTAAAAAAATCGTTGACAGATATTTTTTCTGAATTCTGTAATCCACCATAGTGTTAGGATATTTTTTTGAGCGACTGTACCATGCTACGTGTCCATAATAATTTTCTAGGCAGCGTATGTTTGGAAATTTTCTACGACTGCATGTCACGTGCTACTTTCTTCCGTTTCCATAAACATCAGTTACTTAATTAAACGTAGCAGTCAGGGGTGGTCGCAGGAACCGCATTTAGAGGAGGGGGGGGGGGGTCTGCTAGCAACTCTCAAAAACGAAACTCCATTGGAATTGCGCAGTGATTTTCTCCGAATCCTTTTTTAAGCCTCCCCCCCCACCAACACACACACCATGCTTTAAAAGAGAAACAATTAGCTATTTTCGGAATGCATAGAATGTTTCAAAATGCGGTCAGGGAGGGTGGGGATAGTTTTGTTTTAAGTAACTGAAAAATATTATCTGTTTTAGCCTTTCCTGTAGATATTTGTTAAATCCTCTGAGTATCTGTCTTCCATTTAACCTAAATCTTTTGCTATGATCTTTTTCTATTATATAAACAAAAAAGTTTCCGAACAGCCTCACGATGTGTTTTGGCTGGAAAACAGAACTAGTTGTAACTATTTTAAACTTTTAGCAACTTTTTAACTTCATATACCATTTTTTTTTATTTTCAGAAAGATATATTTAATAATAGCCGTCCCGTGGCCGAGTGGTTAGCACGCTTGGCTATTGTTTTAAGGGACCTGGGTTCTAGCCCCGGGTAAGGCATGGATGTATGTGTCGTTTTTCTGCTGAGGTCCTGCCATCCTCTCAGAACTTCTACTATGGCATATAAACTGACAGGCTCCTGTCAGACCTCTGTGGCAAGCAGCTGCTTGAGGGGGTATTTATTTATTTTTTTTATATTTAATAATGCCACTTTTCCGTTCGAAATATTCCAACAGACATCTATTGGCTAAGAAAACCGATTTACAATAAATATGTAAATCCTGTTTAATTTAATAAACAAATGATCAAACATCTCATACGCATACAAAGGGGTGGCTCAGTCGGTAGCGCGTCAGGCTCGTATTCTGCAGTTCCCAGGTTCGAGTCCCATGCTGGGAGAGCGTTGAGATTTATCTCCTTAAAACTCCCTGCCCACTGTCAGTATGGTACACCGATGGGCTTGAGAAAGGCCGCCGTCCGTCGGATGGGACGTTAAGCCGTGGCCACGTGTGCGGGAGAGCCATACCCTGTGCACGTTAAAGAACATACTGGATCGCCTTGATGGGAGGCTAAAATCTGTCTCCCAACAGGTGTTCCAGTGGGTCCTCTCCCCCAACTTTCTCTGAACCTTCAGGGTCTTTGTGACCTGGCCATTTAGCCCATGGTGTGCAAAAAAGTGCCGCTCAGAGGTAACACCATCTTTTTTACACAGGGAAATAATTTTGGTAACTACTCAAAATTATATACCAAAGATTTTTTTTTATTTCAATCTCAACTATGATCCATTATGGCTATGACGTATTCTTCACAACATTCTTGATATCTCGTGGCATCCACGTGCTATGATGTTGTACATTCGCTGAAAAAAGTATCCGAACACTATGGTTGATTACAGAATTCAGAAAAAATATCTGGCAAAGATTATTTTAGAAATTAGTGATCTTTCAAACTTCGTGTCACGGTATTACAGAATTCAGGAAAAATATCTGGAGCGTGTACAGCAAATGTACACGCTCCAGTTACCGTTCACAGCAAACTGGAGCGTGTGCAGTTACTGCACACGCTCCAGTTTGCTGTGAACGGTAACTGCACATGCTCAATATTTCCGTGAGTGAGCTCACACGATCCAATGTGCTGTGAAATTAACCGCAACCGTTCCAGTTTGCTGTGAACGGTAACTACACACGCTCAATATTCATTGCATTATATATTCACATGCATTATATATATTAAAAAATATCCAAACACTATGATTGATTACAGAATTCAGAAAAAATATCTGGCAAAGATTTTTTTTTAGAATCAGCGATCTGGCAACCTTCGTGTCACGTGACACGAAGGTTGCCAGATCGATGATTTCTAAAAAAAATCTTTGCCAGATGTTTTTCCTGAATTCTGTAATTAACCATAGTGTTTGGATACTTTTTTGAGCGACTGTACGTTCACATGTGGTCTCTATTAAGAGTTCACATGTGGTCCTGTAACAAGGTCCTGTACAAGGGTTCACATGTGGAATGTAAGTTCAGATGTGGTCTAAGTATATTAGGACTAGGGGATCTTTAATTAACGTACAATCGCTTTCAGTTTAACTAAATGCATCAATAAATAGGTTTTAAACTTTCAACCAGAAATAATATTCATTTTCTGTACCTCCTCGAACACTTCGCCCAAGTCTGCTCTGAACCAGACCTGCTCTTAATCCATTCCTATACTAACAAAAAAACAACAACAACATTTTTTCTAACCTTTTTTTTATCACCTAAATAAATAAGTGGAAATTGTCACTAATTAGATCATTCATTATGCATGATGCATACGTGATCCCTTCTTTCAAAGCTTCTCCAGTTTCGCGCCACCGGATCCTTTTCAACTTTCAGGGCGTTGTTGACCGTCCGCCCTCCCTGCTCGCTTTGGGCGTGTCCTTTACCCGAAAACACAGTTTCTCATCGAGCGTTAATTGCGCCACTCGACATTCTTGACAATAAAGACAAACATCAAAACCGCAACCGAAAAATATTTAAAAATAAAAAAAGTGTAACAATTATGATAATAACATCTTAATCGTTTCGAGTGACTGAATCTGCTTGAGAAGCGTATCTATGGCAACTATTGTTTCTCTTCTCTTTCAGGCGACATCAATGGCTTTTCAAAGACTCATTTCTTTATTAATGGATCATTATGGCTTTTTTATTTTTTATCAAGAACCTTGTACAGTCTCTCAAAAATATATCCGAACACTACGGTTGATTACAGAATTCAGAAAAAATATCTGGCAAAGATTTTTTTTTTAGAAATTAGTGATCTGGCAACCTTCGTGTCACGTGATTACAGAATTCAGGAAAAATATCTGGAGCGTGTACAGCAAATGTACACGCTCCAGTTACCGTTCACAGCAAACTGGAGCGTGTGCAGTTACTGCACACGCTCCAGTTTGCTGTGAACGGTAACTGCACACGCTCAATATTTCCGTGAGTGAGCCCACACGATCTAGTATCAAATTAATATGACCACCTACAGTCGCTCAAAAAAGTATCCGAACACTATGGTTGATTACAGAATTCAGAAAAAATATCTGGCAACAATTTTTTTTTTAGAAATTAGTGATCTGGCAACCTTCGTGTCACGTGACACGAAGGTTGTCATCTGTCTCCCAACAGCCGTTCCAGTGGGTCCCCTCCCCTAACCTTCTCTGAGCCTTCGGGGTCCTTGCGACCTGGCCATTTAGCACATGGTGTGCAAAAAAGTGCCGCTCAGAGGTCAACCCAACTCTTAAATTCATTTTCACTGACACCGTTTTTGGAGAGAGGTTACACTGGCAGCCAAATTTCGAACAAGATTCTTTCAAGGAGGGTTGGGTTGTTTTACCTCTGAGCGGCACTTTTTTGCACTCCATGGGCTAAATAGCCAGGTCACATGGACCCCGAAGGCTCAGAGAAGGTTGGGGGAGGTGACCCACTGGAACAGCTGTTGGGAGATAGATGGTAGCCTCTCGTCAAGGCCATCCAGCGTGTTCTTTAACGTGCACAGTGTACGGCTCTCCCGCACACGGGGGCACGGCTTAACGTCCCATCCGACGGACGGCGGCCTTTCCAAGCCCATCGGTATTCCCTACTGACCGTGGGCAGGGCGGGGAATTTTGCGGAGATAAATCTCAACGCTAACCCAGCTGAGACTCGAACCTGGGAACTACAGATTATGAGCCTGGCGCGCTACCGACTGAGCCACCCACGCCCCACCGTGCACGGCGCTCTCTAAAGAATTTTGTCTACCAGAAAAGTATTAACTTCAGTATTACTACCAAAAATTGTTTTCAAGAGAGATCGATTTATCTATTCTCCTTCATTCAATTTTTTCAACTTCACTATTTCTCGTCTCCACATTTCCTAGATTTCATTTCATCTCTCCATATTCTAAATGCTCTTCTCTTCACTTCCATATTATGGTCTGTCACCTCATCTCTCCATATTATTCTAAATCCTCTTCTTCCCATTGCTTCTGCCACTCCACCCATTTCCACATCATTCTAATCTTTCTCTTCTCATTGCTTCTACCACACCGTTTCCCCCACATTATTTTAAATCCTCCTCTTATTCTCTTTGCTTCTGCATCTCCATCTTCCCACAAGTCTTCTATTATTTCTGCTATTACATTTTTTCCTATTTCTAAAACTTCTGCTTTTTTCTGCTGCTCTATTTTTTCCCCCATTTCTAAATCTGCTATTTTCTTCCGCTCTTTCTCTTCACATTTCTAAGTCTTCGACTTCTTTTCATTTCTTCCGCTGATCTGACTCCTCAAAATTTTCAGGTCTTCCTCTCTATTCCGTTGCTTCTGCTACTCCGTCCCAGGAAAGTTTTTCTTTCTATCACTTTCTTCTTCTTTTATTTCTATTTTTTCTTTCCGTTATTTTTATTATTTCTTCTTCTTTCTATCGTTTCTTCTACTCTGTCTGCTCACATTTTGAATTCTTTCTTTTCTCTTATTCCGCCCCCTCATATTTTCTACGTCTTCTTCTTCTTCTGCCTCTCCATCTCTCACTCACTTCCCACTCCTCTTCCTCTTCTTCTGCGACTCCATCTCCCCCTCCCTCCCAATCCTCTTCCTCTTCTTCTGCCACTCCCTCCCTCCCTCCCTCCCACTCCTCTTCCTCTTCTTCTGCGACTCCATATCCCCCTCCCTCCCAATCCTCTTCCTCTTCTTCTGCCACTCCATCTCTCCCTCCCTTCCCACACCTCTTCCTCTTCTTCTGCGACTCCATCTCCCCCTCCCTCCCAATCCTCTTCCTCTTCTTCTGCCACTCCATCCCTCCCTCCCACTCCTCTTCCTCTTCTTCTGCGACTCCATTTCCCCTCCCTCCCAATCCTCTTCCTCTTCTTCTGCCACTCCATCCCTCCCTCCCACTCCTCTTCCTCTTCTTCTGCGACTCCATCTCCCCCTCCCTCCCAATCCTCTTCCTCTTCTTCTGCGACTCCATCTCCCCCTCCCTCCCAATCCTCTTCCTCTTCTTCTGCCACTCCATCCCTCCCTCCCACTCCTCTTCCTCTTCTTCTGCGACTCCATCTCCCCCTCCCTCCCAATCCTCTTCCTCTTCTTCTGCCACTCCATCTCTCCCTCCCTTCCCACTCCTCTTCATCTTCTTCTGCGACTCCATCTCCCCCTCCCTCCCAATCCTCTTCCTCTTCTTCTGCCTCTCCATCTCTCCCTCCCTTCCCACTCCTCTTTCCACGCCCCTTTCTTTCAAGGAGAATATGACAGTAATATTCTGTTGTCCTTGGCAGATATGTAACTCAACTGTCATCTTCTAAGTCAATTTACTGATCATTAAAGTCATCATTGCACTCTACAATGATGATGGAGTGCCCTGTAGCCGATTGGATAACGTCCTTGGTTACTGATGAAAGGGAACTGGATTCAAACCGCGGCTGAGGTGTCGCCTTCCTCACAACTGTCAGGCCTCTGTGACAAGAGGACCTCCCGTCAAGGTCATCCAGAGTGGTCTTTAAGTGCAGAGGGTATGGCACTCGCACACGGAGCCACGGCTTAACGTCCTAGTGGATGGACGGCGGTCTACCAAGTCTATCGGTGTCCCCTTTCTCATCGAGAAAGTCACCAGAGTTGAAAAAGAAATTTCAACTCTGGAACAGGTGGGACTCGAACCTGGGAACTGCAAATTGCTAGCCCGGCACTCTACCGACTGAATCAACACTACCGCAGAGGAAAGGAATCGATTGGATGGTTGTTAGGAAAAAAAATGATAATTCTTCCATCAAGGACATCCAAAGTGTTATTTAACGTGCGCAGTGTACAGCTCTTACGCACACGGAACCACGGCTTAGCGTTTTAATAAACGCGCGGCTGCCCTTCCACGACTAATGGTGCCTACTTCCTCACAGAGGACAGAATAGGGTTAGAGGAGAAAATCTCAACGGAGGTGCAGGGGGGAACGTTGTTGGTTGTTTTATCTCTGAGCGGCACTTGTTTTGCACAGAATGGGCTAAATGGCCAGGTCTCAAGGACCCCGAAAATTCAGAGAAGGTTGGGGGAGGGGACCCACTGGAACAGCTGTTGGGAGACAGATGGTAGCCTCCAGTCAAGGCCATCCAGCGTGTTCTTTAACGAGCACAGGGTATGGCTCTCTCGCACACGGAACCACGGCTTAACGTCCCATACGATGGACGGCGGCGTTTTCAAGCCCATCGGTGTCCCCTACTGACCGTGGGTAGGGTGGGGGAATTTTGCGGAGATAAATCTCAACGCTGACCCAGCTGAATCTGGGAATTGTAGATTACGGGCCTGGCGCTCTACCGACTGAGCAACCCCCGCCCCAGAGAGGGGGGGATGGCAACTGATAACGGAAGCTTTGGAATGTTTCTCTCAACTCGCTGATATTACCCTCGCTCCAAAAAGTTAACTTATTTGCATAAATAAATCAAATCACGACAGTTCAATTTTTCCGCGACTGAATTAGTTTCTCTAGGGTGACCTCGTGTTAATGCATCGTTACATTGCAACATCCAATTGCCGAAAGTGAAGTGTGGAGTTAGCAAGGTCAATATCGCTTTGCCACGGAATAATGCTCGTTACAACACAAGACATCATTGGCACAAGAATACGACCTTGACACGAACCGCAACTTATTCTAGAATTCTTTTTTTGTACGACCAGTGGAAGACAGAAGATGAAATGCAAAGTGATGATAAAAAATAAAGTTTTGATCTCACGTGCGACCTACTGAGATAATAAATTTCCGAAACGTGTCACGAACGGATATCCGTCCTTGGAGAAAATGTCGCGTGTTTTGATTTATTGCCTGTTACACTTTCAGCAGATCACGGAGAAGTCGATTCTGAACGAACAATTCTGAAGGGCACAGTCACATTAAGGAGGTCGTTGGGATGTTAAGCAGCTGGGTGTAATTCAAAGTATATTGGTTTACCACCTTTCGGTAGTTCCCAGGTTCGAGTCTCCATTGTGTCAGCTTTAAGATTTATCTCCGCCAAACATTCACTCTTTCTTCGGGGTGGCTCAGTCGGTAGCGCGCCAGGCTCGTAAACTGTAGTTCCCAGGTTCGAGTCCCAGCTGGGTCATCTCCGCAAAAGAGATTTATCTCCGCAAATGAGATTTATCTCCGCAAAATTCCCCGCCCTGCCCACGGTCAGTAGGGGACACCGATGGGCTTGGCAAAGGCCGCCGTCCGTCGGATGGGACGTTAAGCCGTGGCCCCGTGTGCTGGAGAGACATACCCTGTGCACGTTAAAGAACACGATGGATGGCCTTGACGGGAGGCTACCATCTGTCTCCCAACAGCTGTTCCAGTGGGTCCCCTCCCCCCAACCTTCTCTGAGCCTTCGGGGTCCGTGTGACCTGGCCATTTAGCCCATGGTGTGCAAAAAAGTGCCGCTCAGAGGTAAAACAACCCAACACAGCCCACTCTTTCTTCGGCCAGAAAAGGGACACCGATGGGCTTGAAAAAGGCTGCCGGATAGCAGATGGAAGGCTATAAGCCTGGGTCTAGTGTGAGGGCGAGTCGTACCCTGAGCACATTAAAGAACAAGCTGAATGGCCCTGACGAAAGGTTACCATCTGTCTGCAGTCCAGTTCCACAGGACACTGTGGTTTCCCTGAGCCCTCGGGGTCTTTGTGACCAGGCCATTAGTACCGCTCAGTGGTGAAACTACCCAACCGAAGAAGTATTTTTTTACGAACAATGATGGGCTAAATAGCCAAGTCACAAGGACTTCAAGGGCTCAGGAAAGACTTGGGGAAGAGGATCCAGTTGTCAACTGTTAAGGAACAGATTCTTTCTCACCCGAGGTCAGGGAGGGGGGGGGGAGATTAACACTGACGACTTTTCCAAAACCATTGGTGTCCTTTTTCTCTGTGCACTGACCGGGAGTTAGTGGAGAAAATCTCAACTCTGGTACAGTAGGGGCTCGGATGTAGGAGCTTCTGATTTTGAATCTGGCAAACTAACGCTCGTCACAGTTTTGAAACGTTAAGTTCAAAGAATAGCAGAAGCAATAAGAAGGAGAGGAACACTTACAAAATGAGGGAAGACGAATTAGAAGTAACAGTGAGAAGAAGAGGAAGAGGAGTGGGAGGGGGAGGGGAGAGAGAAATGGAGTGGTAGAAGAAGAGGAAGAGGAGAGGAGGGAGATGGAGTGGCAGAAGAAGAGGAAGAGGAAGGGAGGGAGATTGAGTAGCAGAAGATGAGGAGTGGGAGGAGAGGAAGAGATGGAGTGGCAGAAGAAGAGGAAGAGGAGTGGGAAGGGAGGGAGAGATGGAGTGGCAGAAGAAGAGGAAGAGGATTGGGAGGGAGGGGGTTGGGTTGGGTTGTTTTACCTCTGAGCGGCACTTTTTTGCACACCATGGGCTAAATGGCCAGGTCACATGGACCCCGAAGGCTCAGAGAAGGTGGGAGAGGGGACCCACTGGAACAGCTGTTGGGAGACAGATGGTAGCCTCCCGTCAAGGCCATCCAGCGTGTTCTTTAACGTGCACAGGGTATAGCTTTCCCTCACACGGGCCACGGCTTAACGTCCCATCCGACGGACGGCGGCCTTTCCAAGCCCATCGGTGTCCCCTACTGACCTTGGGCAGGGCGGGGAATTTTGCAGAGATAAATCTCGACGCTGACCCAGCTGGGACTCGAACCTGGGAACTGCAGATTACGAGCCTGGCGCGCTACCGACTGAGCCACCCCCTCCCCAGGGAGGGAGGGGGAGATGGAGTCGCAGAAGAAGAGGAAAAGGATTGAGAGGGAGGGGGAGATGGAGTCGCAGAAGAAGAAGAAGAAGAAGAGGAGTGGGAAGGGAGGGGGAGATGGAGTCGCAGAAGAAGAGGAGTGGGAGGGGAGGGAGAAATGGAGTGGCAGAAGAAGAGGAAGAGGAGTGGGATGAGAGGGAGAGATGGAGTCGCAGAAGAAGAGGAAGAGGATTGAGAGGGAGGGGGAGATGGAGTCGCAGAAGAAGAGGAAGAGGAGTGGGAAGGGAGGGGGAGATGGAGTCGCAGAAGAAGAGGAAGAGGAGTGGAAAAGGAGGGAGAGATGGAGTGGCAGAAGAAGAGGAAGAGGAATGGGAAGGGAGGGAGAAATGGAGTCGCAGAAGAAGAGGAAGAGGAGTGGAAAGAAAGGAGGAGATGTAGTCGCAGAAGAAAGAAAAGAGGAGTGGGAAGGGAGGGGGAGATGGAGTCGCAGAAGAAGAGGAAGAGGATTGGGAGGGAGGGGGAGATGGAGTCGCAGAAGAAGAGGAAGAGGAGTGGGAAGGGAGGGAGAGATGGAGTGGCAGAAGAAGAGGAAGAGGATTGGGAGGGAGGGGGAGATGGAGTCGCAGAAGAAGAAGTAGAGGAGTGGGAAGGGAGGGAGAGATGGAGTGGCAGAAGAAGAGGAAGAGGATTGGGAGGGAGGGGAAGATGGAGTCGCAGAAGAAGAGGAAGAGGAGTGGGAAGGGAGGGAGAGATGGAGTGGCAGAAGAAGAGGAAGAGGATTGGGAGGGAGGGAGAGATGGAGTCGCAGAAGAAGAAGAATAGGAGTGGGAAGGGAGGGAGAGATGGAGTGGCAGAAGAAGAGGAAGAGGATTGGGAGGGAGGGGGAGATGGAGTCGCAGAAGAAGAAGAAGAGGAGTGGGAAGGGAGGGAGAGATGGAATGGCAGAAGAAGAAGAAGACGTAGAAAATATGAGGGGGCGGAATAAGAGAAAACAAAGACTTCGAAATGTGAGCAGATAGAGTAGAAGTAACGATAGAAAGAAGAAGAAATAATAAAAATAACGGAAAGAAAAAATAGAAATAAAAGAAGAAGAAAGTGATAGAAAGAAAAACTTTCCTGGGACGGAGTAGCAGAAGCAACGGAATAGAGAGGAAGACCTGAAAAATTTGAGGAGTCAGATCAGCGGAAGAAATGAAAAGAAGTCGAAGACTTAGAAATGTGAAGAGAAAGAGCAGAAGAAAAAAGCAGATTTAGAAATGGGGGAAAAAATAGAGCAGCAGAGAAAAGCAGAAGTTTTAGAAATAGGAAAAAATGTAATAGCAGAAATAGTAGAAGACTTGTGGGAAGATGGAGATGCAGAAGCAAAGAGAATAAGAGGAGGATTTAAAATAATGTGGGGGAAATGGTGTGGTAGAAGCAATGAGAAGAGAAAGATTAGAATGATGTGGAAATGGGTGGAGTGGCAGAAGCAATGAGAAGAAGAGGATTTAGAATAATATGGAGAGATGAGGTGACAGACCATAATATGGAAGTGAAGAGAAGAGCATTTAGAATATGGAGAGATGAAATGAAATCTAGGAAATGTGGAGACGAGAAATAGTGAAGTTGAAGAATTTGAGTGAAGGAGAATAGATAAATCGATCTCTCGTGAAAACAATTTTTGGTAGTAATACTGAAGTTAATACTTTTCTGGTAGACAGAATTCTTTAGAGAGCGCCGTGCACGGTGGGGCAGAGGTGGCTCAGTCGGTAGCGCGCCAGGATCGTAATCTGTAGTTCCCAGGTTCGAGTCCCAGCTGGGTCAGCGTTGAGATTTATCTCCGCAAAATTTCCCCCGCCCTACCCACGGTCACTAGGGAACACCGATGGGCTTGGAAAGGCCGCCGTCCGTCGGATGGGACGTTAAGCCGTGGCCCCGTGTGTGGGAGAGACATACCCTGTGCACGTTAAAGAACACGCTGGAAGGCCTTGACGGGAGGCTACCATTTGTCTCCCAACAGCTGTTCCAGTGGGTCCCCTCCCCCAACCTTCTCTGAGCCTTCGGGGGCCATGTGACCTGGCCATTTAGCCCATGGTGTGCAAAAAAGTGCCGTTCAGAGGTAAAACAATCCAATGTTAAAGAACACGTTGGTTGGCCTTGACGGGAGGCTACCATTTGTCTCCCAACAGCTGTTCCAGTGGGTCCCCTCCCCCAACCTTCTCTGAGCCTTCGGGGTCCATGTGACTTGGCCATTTAGCCCATGGTGTGCAAAAAAGTGCCGCTAGGAGGTAAAACAACCCAACCCAAAGCCGTGCACGGTTCTCAGCTTTTGTCAGCTACAAAGTGATCTTTAATTACAGGTTGTGTAGCCGGATGATTTGCATAGCATTTGCATTGAGACAAAGCTTGCACGCCTCGCAAGAGATGACAGTCAAAACAAAGTGCAAGTTTTCGTCAGTTCACTCGTCGAGCGTCGTTAACCTCGTTTCTCGGCTTCTCTTGCGAAACAAGTGGACAGTCCCTTCTGGCAAGCGACGGACACTCCCTTTACAGGCTGAGAGCTGTTGGGAAACTTTTTACACGTGTCAGGGCAGACGGTCGGATAGGATTCATTCATCTGAATGTTTAGTTTCGATAACTGATGATTGGCATTCTCTTTCATTTAGTCATCGGTTGTGTTGTGTTGTTTTACCTCTGAGCGGCACTTTTTTGCACACCATGGGCTAAATGTCCAGGTCAAATGGATCCCGAAGGCTCAGAGAAGGTTGGGGGAGGGGACCCACTGGAACAGCTGTTGGAAGACAGATGGTTGCCTCCCGTCTAGGCCATTCAGGGTGTTCTTTAACGTTGGGTTGTTTTACCTCTGAGCGGCACTTTTTTGCACACCATGGGCTAAATGGCCGGGTCACATGGACCCCGAGGGCTCAGAGAAGGTTCGGGGAGGGGACTCACTGGATCAGCTGTTGGGAAACAGATGGTAGCCTCCCGTCAAGGCCATCCAGCGTGTTCTTTCATGTTGGGTTGTTTCACCTCTGAGCAGCACTTTTTTGCACACCATGGGCTAAATGGCCAGGTCACAAGGACTCCGAAGGATCAGAGAAGGTTGGGGGAGGGGACCCACTGGAACAGCTGTTGGGAGACAGATGGTAGTCTCCCGTCAAGGCCATCCAGCGTGTTCTTTAACGTGCACAGGGTATGTCTCTCCCGCACACGGGGCCACGGCTTAACGTCCCATCCGACGGACGGCGGCCTTTCCAAGCCCATCGGTGCCGCATGCTGACCGTGAGCAGGGCGGGGAATTTTGCGGAGATCATTTAGTCATCGGACAGAAACAGAAAGTAGTGTTCTTGTAAAGAAAAAAAAAATAGATTTCTTATTACGTTTAAGTTTTATTTAAAAAATAGATTTCTTATTACGAATAAGTTTTTTAGTGTCTTTGAACTCGAAAAAAATTATTTTTGGAAAGTCAGCTGCGTGGCTTCTTTTGTGTCTGTCTCTATGCATTTCTGTTTGCTTGAATTACCTGTTTGTGTGAAGGGCTGGAATGCCTACCACGCCTGCACGCTTAGGAAAGAAAATGCTTTGTGCTATATTAAAAGTAAAAATAGGTTTCCTGAATGAACAAATATTCTGGTCGCGGAAACAGCAGTAATGGCGGTGACATACTGGGTTTTATGCAAATGTAGCTCAGATCAA
Organism: Ryuthela nishihirai; assembly: GCA_038380435.1. Taxonomy (NCBI): domain Eukaryota; kingdom Metazoa; phylum Arthropoda; class Arachnida; order Araneae; family Heptathelidae; genus Ryuthela; species Ryuthela nishihirai. Next base: position 46,324,317 of record JAWZYU010000024.1, on the reverse strand, counting down.
TTCAGATGGACTCTTCTGTGGGAGGAAGTTAAGAAGCAAGGAGGTATCCAGGGGATCCGGGATTCTGCTCCCCCCCCCCTCCCGGAAATCCGGTAGTCTTATTCGAAATCTCAAACTTGTCTACGTGTTTTGAAACCTAAATCACACTAGTCGTGTCATTTTATTAATAAATAATAATAAATAAATACCCCCTCAAGCAACTGCTTGCCACAGAGGTCTAACAGGAGCCTGTCAGTTTATATGCCGTAGTAGAAGGTCTGAGAGGATGGCAGGACCTCAGCAGAAAACAACACGAACATCCATGCCTTACCCGGGCTCGAATCCAGGTCCCGTAGATCAGTAGCCAAGCGCGCTAATCACTCGGCCACGGGACGGCTTTTATTTTTTTTTATTTTTATACTGAACAGAAATGGGTCCTCAAACTCTTCTGGCTTAAAATCCATCGATAGTAAATACATAGATTACCCGTAAAAACAGACTTCAACAATTACTAAAAATATCTGAAAAAAAAATTATCGCTGACGTAGTGGGAATCGAACCCGAAACTCTGCAGATATATGCCAGAGTGCTCTACCTGTTAAATCACGCATCAGACGCAAAAACCTTCCAGAATAAGACATATAAATTATATTCTGGAAGTTTTTAGCGTCTGATACGTGGTTTAACAAGTAGACCTCTTTGACAGGTATCTAGAGCGTTGCGGGTTCGATTCCCGCCGCATCAGCGATAATTTTTTTCGAGATGTTTTTAATAATATTCCAACTTATTTTGACCTGCTGAATGTAACTCAATTCCTTCATCACGTATAGACTGAAAATCGTGTGCGAATGCGATTCAGTCACTGAGATTTTGCGTTTGATGAATAGATGATTCTCATAAGTCATCGGTCTGTTGCCAATCAGAAAATGACCAATGGTCCACAAAATCATTCGTTGATTGAAAAGTATTTGATCTACTAATGACCTGTGGGACTGCTCTATCACATTTCTTTAATCTTACAGGTTGACATGCATAATGTCATGTATCTCCGCAAAATTCCCCGCCCTGCCCACGGTCAGTAGGGGACACCGATGGGCTTGGAAAGGCCGCCGTCCGTAGGATGGGACGTTAAGCCGTAGCCCGTGTGCGGGAGAGCCATACCCTGTACACGTTAAAGAACACGCTGGATGGCCTTGACGGGAGACTACCATCTGTCTCCCAACAGCTGTTCCAATGGGTCCCTTCCCCCAACCTTTCGGTAGCGCGCCAGGCTCGTAATCTGTAGTTCCCAGGTTCGAGTCCCAGCTGGGTCAGCGTTGAGATTTATCTCCGCAAAATTCCCCGCCCTGACCACGGTCAGTAGGGGACACCGATGGTCTTGGAAAGGCCGCCGTCCGTCGGATGGGACGTTAAGCCGTGGCCCCGTGTGTGGGAGAACCATACCCTGTGCACGTTAAAGAACACGCTGGATGGCCTTGACGGGAGACTACCATCTGTCTCCCAACAGCTGTTCCAGTGGGTCCCCTCCCCCAACTTTCTCTGAGCCTTCGGGGTCCATGTGACCTGGCCATTTAGCCCATGGTGTGCAAAAAAGTGCCGCTCAGAGGTAAAACAACAACAACAACAACAGCATAATGTCATATCTACACTGGTTGTCTAAAAATTAAACATGATTCGCGAGCTATTAAATATCTCATACACGACTGAAATTATTCACATTATGTTTTTGTATCAATTAAAAATAATATACATTAGGTGACACGCCTCCCAAAATCCACTCAATCATTTCCTGTTAAGCAAGCGTTGTGTTGATATTGGTTAGAGTTTTTATGTAGTAGCAACGCTATGGCAAAAAGATATCATAGGGATGCTTTTACAAGTGGTAGAGGAAACGGAATGTTAGAGTTATTCATCACTGGATGTGATATGTAAGAGGTTGCCATGACTGCATCAGAAATCCCAAAAGTAACCGTGCGCTTAAAACATACCAGCACAATAAGGAGGTTGGGTTGTGTTGTTTTACCTCAGAGCGGCACTTTTTTGCACACCATGGGCTAAATGGCCAGGTCACATGAACCCCGAAGGCTCAGAGAAGGTTGGGGGAGGGGACCCACTGGGACAGCTGTTGGGAGACAGATGGTAGCCTCCCGTCAAGGCCATCCAGCGTGTTCTTTAACGTGCACAGGGTATGGCTCTCCCACACACGGAGCCACGGCTTAACGTTCCATCCGACGGACGGCGGCCTTTCCAAGTCCATCGGTGTCCACTACTGACCGTGGGCAGGGCGGGGAATTTTGCGGAGATAAATCTCAACGCTGACCCAGCTGGGACTCGAAACTAGGAACTACAGATTACGAGCCTGGCGCGCTACCGACTGAGCCACCCCCGCCCCTCACCCCTAGCTGAATGTCATCTAATAGCACATAACGCCTCTGTGCGACCGAAGAACAGCCAAAATCCTGCCTGGCATGGATACCACCAGTGTGCAGATGTAGTGCACATCAATATTCATCCACTCTTCCAGTAGCAAATGCCACAGTTTGGTCGGATTGGCTGGATGGCTGGGACGGCGCTTCACTCGTTGCCCCAAATAGTCCCACAAGTTTTCTATGGGATTCAAATCCGGGGATTTGGCAGGCCAGTTGAGATGTTCAAAGGCTTGTTATTCAGAATGCTCGTCATGACAATCTGACGCACTTCAAGACCTGCGCACGCGACAATTTTCGTCTTGGAAGACTGGGGTATCTTTCTAGTGTTAACTGTGGAGATGCTGCACAAAAGGCAACATGTGATCGTCTAATAGCTCCATATAGCCCTTCTGGTTCAAGTGTGACGTCACCGCAACCAAAGGACCCATTTCCTCGTACGTGAAATCACAGAACCTCCTCCAGAACATCACAGAACCTCCTCCAGCTTGAACAGAACCTTTCACACAGTCCGTATGGAAGGCTTCATGCGGCTTATGATGTACCCATCGCCTCGCATCATTCGAGTATAAGCAAAAACGTGACTCTTCCGACCAGATCACATGCTTCCAAGAGTCGACAGTCCAGTCTTTGTGGCGTCGCGCCCACTGTAGCCGTGCAGCCTTGTGTAGAGCTGTTAACATGGGTCTCTTCCGCGGTACTCTGCTCCAGGTATCCATGGCATACAGTTCCCTTCAGAGTGTCCGTTCGGAAACAGCTTGTTGTAGGCCTGCATTGACTAACTGGAGCAGTTCCTGCCTCGTTGCAAAACGGTTTGCCCTAATAGTGCGTGACACACTGCGGCGGTCCCTATTGGTGAGCACAGTCTTTCTGCCGCAGTTCTGGCGATGATTAGCGGTGAACTGCGGATGAACGCCACTGCTGGAAGACCCTTTGGAAAGTACCTTTACCTTTTGACACACCTGCAAAGTCAGCAACTTCTTGTGCACTAAGCCCTACGGCTCGGCCAAACGCAATAACACCTTTTTGCCACTCATTCACATCTTTGGTGCGACCCATATTTCACGGAGCGACCAATAACACCTTTTTGCCACTCATTCACATCTTTGGTGTGACCCATATTTCACGGAGCGACCAACACACACACACGTGGCACACAACCACTTCTTGTCACTGTATGAACCTTGTAGCGCACGGCACAGCTATTTGCAGGACGCTTTTATTGCTGATGCACCCTCTGTTGCTGTCGAACACAGACGTAACCCTCTTACAGCGGGAGATGACTAAATTTTTGTCTGGTGAACTTAGATTCATATGCACTACAAAGCACTTTACTGTCACATTTCTTCAATCTTACAGATTGACAAAGAATAACTCCAGGTAAAAAGATATTGTTAGCCTACAGACCGAGACAACACAATCAAGTTCGAAAAATGCAAAGGGAGACAGGGGGGGGGGGGTAAGAGATTATATTTCCCCCTCCGTTTAACAGTTTTTAAAAAATTTCCAGAAAAATGCATGAAATATAAATAGTTAAATAATTTTTGCCACTATTACCATTACTAACATTCTGAAAGGGGAAGACGCATGACTTCATTGACCCCCCCCCCCCCCCCCCCCCCCCGGAAATCGACCCTGTTAGCACAATGCACGTTAAAGAACACACTGGATAATCTTGACGGGAGCATCGATCTTGGTCTTAACAGCTGTCCTGTGAATTCCCTTCCCCAACTTTCTCCGTGCTCTTGGGGGGGGGGGGGGGATCCTTGTGACCAGGCCATTTAGCCCTTTGCACCCCTCACCTTTACCATTTACCCCTTGTGCACAAAAGCGACGCTCAGAGGCAAAACGTTGGGTTAGATTGTTTTACCTCTAAGCGGCACTTTTTTGCACACCATTCGTTAAATGGCCAGGTCAGAAGGACCCCGAAGGCTCAGAGAAGGTTGGGGGAGGGGACCCACTGAAACAACTGTTGGGAGACAGATGGTAGCCTCCCGTCAAGACCATCCAGCGTGTTCTTTAACGTGCACAGGGTATGGCTCTCCCGCACACGGGGCCAACGCTTAACGTCCCATCCGATGGACGGCGGTCTTTCCAAGTCCATCGGTGTTTCCTACTGACCGTAGGCAGGGAATTTTCCGGAGATAAATCTCAACGCTGACCCAGCTGGGACTCGAACCTGGGAACTACAGATTACGAGCCTGGCGCGCTACCGACTGAGCCACCCCTGCCCCCAGAGGTAAAACGACTCAACTCTTTCTTTGCACTATTTTCCTGGTATTAACCAAAAATTCCATAACACTGAACAGGTATTCCCTTTTCAGAAATCTGATAATCCCTCCCTCTACTTAATAATCAAGTATTTAATATCAATTTAGTAATTTTCAATGATTATGCATCTTTAAAAAATGCCTCTCTTTATATCTGGATCATTCCTTTTTAATGAAGGGCTTTGACTTCAATCACTAGGGGGGGGGGGGGGGGGGGGCTCAGTCGGTAGCGCGCCAGCTCGTAATTTGTAGTTCCCAGGTTCGAGTCCCAGCTGGGTCAGCGTTGAGATTTATCTCCGCAAAAATTCCCCGCCCTGCCCACGGTCAGTAGGGGACACCGATGGGCTTGGAAAGGCCGCTGTCCGTCGGATGGGACGTTAAGCCGTGGCCCCGTGTGCGGGAGAGCCATAACCTGTGCACGTTAATGAACACGATGGATGGCCTTGACGGGAGGCTACCATCTGTCTCGCAACAGCTGTTCCAGTGGGTCCTCTCCCCCAACCTTCTCTGAGCCTTCGGGGTCCTAGTGACCTGGCCATTTAGCCCATGGTGTGCAAAAAAGTGCCGCTCAGAGGTAAAACAATCCAACCCAACTCAATGACTAGGAGAGATGCATTTTTGAACAAATATTAGACTAAGATGAAAGCAGAGAATGCCATTAAATTATTCATTTTAAATAAATAGATTTGCTTTCTATGAGGATGAGTTTTAGGGTTAAGTGCATCCAAATTCAGGTTACATTTTACTTTTTGTTGAACTTTCGAACTGGATTCCTGCAAGGCAGGAACCCCAAAACAATAAACACCTCTACACCTGAAACTCATATTTCCATATTCCAAATATTTACTTTATCTTACCAACTTCAAATTAAATCACAGCAATAGCTGAAACACAATCGATCATTATTTTCTTGCAAGTTCAGTTTCGAAATAAAAGCCTGCAATCTTTTCTAATTCACACAAACGAAATTATCATTCGCCTTCACCAATTATTTATTGGTTTACTGGCCCAAATAACACCCGAAAAAAAAAATGAAGTCACTTCGAAAACCCTTGAGAGAAAAAACCAAACCACCGCTGCAGGGTACAAATTCTAGAAGCCGTTCTACTTTCTCAGCACCTGCTACAGGGCGTGCCCACTGTGACGTCAGTGCACCGCGTGATAGCTGTCGCTTCACGTTCTCTGGGCAGAGCGAATCAACTCATTGTTTCGATTGATGATGCCGAACGATTCATTATGAAGTTGTCAGTTAGGAGAGAAAAACTTGATGCCAGATTTAAGTTTTAAAAGAAATCTCATTTGCTGGCTAGGCATTTTGTTCTTTTTTTGGTTCTTCTGATAAATAACTCTGTGAAGTATAATTGTTTAAAATCACTGACCTCCATAATGTAGGGCTACCTCTACTTAATTAACATTTGAATCTAATGAAAGGTTTATTATTTCAACATTTGGGTAACAGTTACTAGATAATGCTAAGCCTAAGCATGTTAATTTTATACGTCTAATGTTTCTCAAATAATTCTCGCCTTTAACCAAGGCATTTGTAACATTCGTTTATTGCCACATCTTTCGAGATTGCTGCATTGTGTTCATTAATGACATTATGTTACACCAATCAGTGGAACGTGGCATTAATCATGTCAAATACAGAAGGAATCTATGAAGAAAAAAAATGAAAGACACTGCCTTGGGGATTGGTTGCGATCATTTGGAAGGTCATGGAGCCTTTGACGTATTAGACAAATTTGTTCCATGTCTCTTTCAGAGCTTGCCCCAAAATCTTAATGATTTTTTCAGTGACAAACAGGTTAAGAGGGCTGAGTAACAGTTTTTTTTTCTCTTTTTTCTTTTTCTCTCTTCTGGGGCGGGGGTGGCTCAGTCGGTAGCGCGCCAGGCTCATAATCTGTAGTTCCCAGGTTCGAGTCCCAGCTGGGTCATCTTTGAGATTTATCTCCGCAAAATTCCCCGCCCTGCCCACGGTCAGTAGGGGACACCGATGGGCTTGGAAATGTCGCCGTCCGTCGGATGGGACGTTAAGCCGTTGCCCCGTATACGGGAGAGACATACCCTGTGCACGTTAAACGCTGGGTGGCCGTCAACGCTGGATGGCCTTGAAGGGGGGCTACCATCTGTCTCCCAACAGCTGTTCCAGTGGGTCCCCTCCCCCAACCTTCTCTGAGCCTTCGGGGTCCATGTGACCTGGCCATTTAGCCCATGGTGTGCAAAAAAGTGCCGCTCAGAGGTAAAACAACCCAACCCAAATTTTTCTTTCTTTTTTTTTTGGGGGGGGGGGAGGGGGTTGAGATTTGTCGAGGGTTTAAAGATGCTTGAAGAAAATAATGATTGAAATAAATAAGTAAATGAAAATTGAATAAATAAGTAAACGAAAATGAGCCTTAACTGGCATAGTGGTTAGGCAGCTAGCGATTGTTCCAGCAAGGCAACTTTGTGTGCTGTGTTAGCTCTAACTAAGGCTTTGGTCAGCAGTGACTTTGGTCTTAGTAAGGCATGTCCTTGTATGAGAAGGCCTTTGTAAGCTAGGAGTAGTTTCTAGGATTCTTCTCTGTCCTACATGTCGCAAATGAAAAAAATAAGACCTGTATGATCTCGATAACTGTTGCTGAAATTACAGCAGACGTAAACACATCACTGGCTCACAATTTAAGCTGATGAAGAAAGTGACTATTTTAAGTAGGTCCGAGTGGTTAGCGCGCTTGGCTACTGATCTAAGTGATCTGGGTTCGAGACTCTGGGTAAGGCATGGATGTATGTGTTGTTTTTCTGCTGAGGTCCTGCCATCCTCACAGACCTTCTACAATGGCATATAAACTGACAGGCTCCTGTCATATCTATGTGGCAAGCGGCTGCTTGAGGGGAATATTTATTTATTTATTTATTTATTTGTGTTTGAAACCAAAAGTGATGTTTTAGATAAAAAATGGCTGTCAGGCTAGAGGCTTTTTAAATATTTTTTTTGTTCGGGTTTTGTATGTTATTTTGGATTTCACCAAAATGGGCATTGCTACGTGGGAGGCCCTCTGTCCAGCATCTGGAAAGTTAATTGAAGTAGCAGTGTCCGGGGAACGGAGGTCACCCCCGGCTAGCGTCCGCTGACAAGTGACTCCTAACCCGGAGGCTAGCGGACTTCGCAGATGGTTGAGGCGGAGAGAGAAAGAGAAAGGGTTCTGAGTGTTAGCAACAAAGAGGAGGAGAAGAGAGCCAGTCGAAGAACGAACGCGTGAAGACGTAAAATTGTAAAGCTGGTAAATGCCGACTGGAAATAACGGCAATGGGCTCTGTGAATACAGCTGAACAGGCATAGTAAGCTGTTGTTGTAATGCTATGTAATTGAGCATATGTCCTTGTCTATCAAGCATGTTTGGAAGGTTCAATAAATAATTGTTATTTTTAAGTAAAGGCTGAAGTTGAACCAATTTATTGGGGAGGAGCCTCAGTATTGAGTCCCTGCAATTGTGATAAAATCTTTGATTTTTGTTCTGAAAGACTCTTTCACCCGTCGCGTATTGCGATCGAACCGGAGGGACATTCCTAAGTGATCCCAATAGACAGACAAACGAAGAAGCAACATCACAAAGTGGCGCAGCCGACAGTACGCAACAGAGGTGAAAGAAAGCTGCGAAGGTGACGGAAGAGTTCCGACATCCATTGTGAGCTGACCAGAACAAGGCTGATACTGCCAAGAGTGTCCTGCGGTGTGCTTCAGGCGACAGAATAGCTGTGAAGGTACCTGAAGAGTCGTGCATCACGTTCGAACTGTGGAAAAAGCTGTGAAGGTGACGGAAAAGTTCAACATCCACTGGGAGCTGACCAACGCAAGGCTGATACTGCCAAGAGTGTTCCGACTGTGTGCTTCAGGTGGCAGACTGACGAGGCGGTTCGTTCCTGTCGTCACATCGGAGGTAAGTATCCTCTTACTCTAGGGTGAGTAGTTAGATACGGCAGAGGCCTGTACGAGCTAAAATGGAGCTTAGGAGCGGTCGCGATAGGGAAAGGGATGAGTTAAGGCGAGGCTACACAGTCACAGAAAGGGATAGCGCGCAGGGTGGTGCTTCAGGGTGACAATAGACAGAGAGTCTGATGCTGTGAGACATGAGAGGGTTGAGGGATTATGGCAATGACAACAATGCGGATATGCTGTGGAGCGGGACCAGAAAGCAGAGAACTAAAGAAAGGATTGGAGATGATTTTGAATTAGAAAGGATGAGGTTAGAGATGCAGCTGAGAAGGGAAGAGAGAGAGGCGGCGGAAAGGGAAAAGGAGAGAGAGGCGGCAGAAAGGGAAAAGGAGAGAGAGGCAACGGAAAGGGAAAAGGAGAGAGAGGCGGCAGAAAGGGAAAAAGAGAGAGAGGCAACGGAGAGGGAAAAGGAGAGAGAGGCGGCAGAAAGGGAAAAGGAGAGAGAGCATGAGTATAGAATGCTGGAACTGCAAATGAGGAATGCAAACGAGGAGAGGGGCGATGTGCGAACGGTGGCAGTTTCTAGTAATCCAGCAGATGCGCGGCTGGCTAATTATATAAAATTATTGGGAAATATGTTAGCTGGAAGCCCTAAAAACCCAGAAGAGGTGATAAATCTCTTTGAGACAGCGGAAAGGGGATTTAAGATATATGAAGTACCAGAGGAGTTTCAAGGCAAACTCGTCATTTCTTTTTTAGAAGGTAAATATGCAAATCACATTTTTCGAAAATTAAGTGCAGAGGATTTTGCTAATTACAAGAAAGTTAAAGAGGCCGTATTAAAAGAGTTTAAGCTCACTCCCTCTGCGTACAAGAGAAAGTTTGAAACTATCACGAAAGAACCGAATGAGTCATATAATCAGTTAGCCTCAAGACTCAGAAATAGTTGGGATTACTACGTCCGCAGTAGGAAGGTGACAAAATTTGAGGAGCTTATGGACCTGATAGTGTCGGATAAGTTATGTGATAGCCTTCCTCAAGACACTCATGCTTACGTAGTACAGAAAGAGGCGGAGTCATGGGCAAAAGCAGACGAAATAGCAACGTGGGCAGAAATCCATCTAGCCAGTGTAAACGGAACGGAAAAGGTCCAAACCTTTAAAGAGTTAAGGCATAGACAAAATGCAGAACGTGTTGTTTCCCCCCAGAAGAGGATAGACTCAGAGAGAAATTATTCGAGCAGAAGGTATCAATCGACAGTTAATTTAGCTGAATATAGAAATGTCCCAAAGGTAAGGAGGTGCCATAAATGTAGATCCGATGAACATTTGATGAGAGATTGCCCACTGAGAACTGGGGACCGTGAGAGCCGAACTCGGGTATAACAAGTTAGCACCTTGGATCAGAATTCTGAAGAGGTTTGTGAGGCAACGATAGGAAGGGTTACCACACATTAAAAACTAAGTCCAAGCAGACGAGTAATGGAACAGGGAAAGATACGTATCCCAGTAGATTATAAAGAGGTTCGGATCAGAGATGGCGACAAGACAGCTAGAGCAATCGTGGATTCGGGGGCAGACCTGACAGTTATCAGAAAGGGGATGCTGAACGAAGAAAAGCACCCGGTAAAAGACCATCTGTTGTTGAATGGACCGTTTGGTGATGCCAAAAGGGCAGAGGTAAAAGAGCTGCCTTTAAGTTTGACTGATGGCACAGACAATAGCACTGGGAGTGGAGGAGAAATTAAAGTGCTATGCGCAGTAGTAGCAAATCTGCGGAAGGAGGTACTCCTGAGTGTGAAAGCTTATAGTAAGCTAATTAGAAAGATGAAGAGAAGGCCTGTAACTGGTAACCCCAGGAGGAAAATCCACGAGCCGTGGGCCAATACAGGAAGCTGCTATGAAAGAGGTAGAGAAATTCCAGTTAGAAAAAGGGAAATGTATGCTCCATGGAGACCGTCCAATCAACGCCGTTCTATCTCCCAGCCCAAACATGTGCAGCAATCTGTCAGACTCGATGTCTACGTTGATCAAAATTATGCAGGGGAGGGGGCGACATGGCAATTGGAGGTAACAATGGGTCAGGCCGACGCCAATGTCGACGACTTTCAGCCTGTAGAGTCAGAGGGTACGTACGGGAAAGTGATATCTAGGTAGTCACGAAAGGTGTGCATAGCCTTTCACCTGGTATGTCACCTGTGAACGAATGAACACCGCCAGTACGGCATACCTTCGTCAAAGACAGTTATTAGGGAGAGAATTAATTTATAAACTGTTTACTCTTGGACAACTACCTCAGTCACCAGGGTTTTTTTTGTTTGAAGCAAAAAGACAATATTTAGACTCAGTGCACCGGGATATACCTAGAAGTTCTTTTATATTTAGGTGTAGTGTACATAGATCTGCAAAAGATATGACAATTCGCAGAGAATTTATAGAATTCATAAAGCGACTTTGAACTCTGAATTTTATGGCCTTGAACTCTCAGGTTTACGCGAAAATGAATTCTAATTTTCAGCGTTGAACTCTTTTTAGTCAGCAGTTAACAGGACTAACTACTGACTTCTGGCAGGGAAATATCAGGCTAGAGGCCTTTTTAAATATTTTTTTTTGTTCGGGTTTTGTATGTTATTTTGGATTTCACCAAAATGGGCATATGCTACGTGGGAGACCCTCTGTCCAGCACCTGGAAAGTTAATTGAAGTAGCAGTGTCCGGGGAACGGAGGTCACCCCCGGCTAGCGTCCGCTGACAAGTGACTCCTAACCCGGAGGCTAGCGGACTTCCCAGATGGTCGAGGCGGAGAGAGAAAGAGAAAGGGTTAGCAACAAAGAGGAGGAGAAGAGAGCCAGTCGAAGAACGAACGCGTGAAGACGTAAAATTGTAAAGCTGGTAAATGCCGACTGGAAATAACGGCAATGGGCTCTGTGAATACAGCTGAACAGGCATAGTAAGCTGTTGTTGTAATGCTATGTAATTGAGCATATGTCCTTGTCTATCAAGCATGTTTGGGAGGTTCAATAAATAATTGTTATTTTTAAGTAAAGGCTGAAGTTGAACCAATTTATTGGGGAGGAGCCTCAGTATTGAGTCCCTGCAATTGTGATAAAATCTTTGATTTTTGTTCTGAAAGACTCTTTCACCCGTCGCGTATTGCGATCGAACCGGAGGGACATTCCTAAGTGATCCCAATAGACAGACAAACGAAGAAGCAACATCACAGTGGCATTAAGTGAAAGTCATTTGAGCGGTTGGGTTGTTTTACTTCTGAGTGGCAATTTTTTTTTACCCACAATAGGCTAAATGTCCAGGTTAGAGGGAGGTGGGGGGAGGGGGGAGCAAGCCCGCTAAACGAGCGGCAAGTACATTTATATTTTATTATTCTGAATTGTATGATTAAATGGATTATTGCGTGGTGTGTACGGGAGACTCGGTTTCAATCGTTTCATATTGGAAGAAAGGAGAAGCGTTTAATAAATATGCTATTTTGAGAAATATTAATTAAAAAAGAGGCCGTGCATCAGATTGACCTGTTCCTCCCTCCCATTCATTCTTCTCTAAGATACTCTAAATGTTTATCAGGGAGTTGGGATAAAAATACATGATTCATCAAAAGTTGTACAGTCCCTCAAAAAAAGTATCCGAACACTATGGTTGATTACAGAATTCAGAAAAAATATTTGGCAACGATTTTTTTTAGAAGTTAATGATCTGGCAACCTTCGTGTCACGTGACACGAAGGTTGCCAGATTCAATTGTTTTGAATTCATTATTATTATGAATTATTTGTCATATTATTTTGATACTAGATCGTGTGGGCTCACTCACGGAAATATTGAGCGTGTGCAGTTACCGTTCACAGCAAACTGGAGCGTGTACAGTAACTGCACACGCTCCAGTTTGCTGAGAACGGTAACTGGAGCGTGCACAGTTGCTGTACACGCTCCAGATATTTTCCCTGAATTCTGTAATCACGTGACACGAAGGTTGCCAGATTACTAATTTCTAAAAAAAAAATCGTTGCCAGATATTTTTTCTGAATTCTGTAATCAACCATGGTGTTCGGATACTTTTTTTGAGGGACTGTTAAGCGTATTTTTTAATGCAAAAATTATAGATTAAAACATATTTAAACACAACCCCCCCCCCCCCCACCAAAACTTGCCACTTTCGATTGCAGCCTAGAGGCGTTAATTTCATAAGTTTAATAATTTTTGCCTCTATTACCTTTAGCAGCATTCTCAAGAAGGGGGGGGGGCGTGGTCCCTTCCCCTATATCCGGCTCTGCCCACTAGTATGACACTTCCTGTATAAGAGATAAACGGTCAAAATTCTTTAGTTAAAATCTTGCTAATTGTCAACGTGTAAGTTTTTTCTTCGAAGAATTTTAATGATCAACAAAGTTCTCTTTTCCTCCTCGTTCTATTAACTCATTCATTAAAGGAGCAATAATTCCAGTTTTCTTCTTAGTCTCAAGTGCATGCAAACATTTCGTGGCATAAAAAAATTCGGTTTCTAACTTCAAGGAGTCTCTCTGAGTGTTTCGTGGGCATTCCGTGACTTCTCACGTAACGAAGTGAGGAGAAAACGTTCCAGAGTCATTAATGAGGTGAAGAAAACACATTTGTCAATTTAAATGATTGACTTTCTGAACAGACAAGGCGCATTCTTGAACGTTCAGGGGCGGGGGTGGCTCAGTCGGTAGCGCGCCAGTCTCGTAATCTGTAGTTTCCAGGTTCGAGTCCCAGCTGGGTCAGCGTTGAGATTTATCTCCGAAATTCCCCGCCCTGCCCACGGTCAGTAGGGGACACCAATGGGCTTGGAAAGGCCGCCGTCCGTCGGATGGGACGTTAAGCCGTGGCCCCGTGTGCGGGAGAGCTTTTTAACATACTGGGGTGGCCTTGACGGAGAGGCTATCGTATGTCTCCCAACAGCTGTTCAAGTGGGTCTCCCCCCACCTCTGAGCCTTTGGGGTCCTTGTCACCTGGCCATTCAGCCCATTTCCGCTCAGAGGTAAATCAACCCAACCTTGAATGTTTAACAATTTTTCTGAAGTCTTTACGAATTTTTCTGGTAGCGGCGAAAATAATTTTCCTTATTGAGTGTTAAAACCTGAGCGGTGCTACTTCTTTTTGCCCCCATGGGCTAAACGGCCAGTCAATAGGACCCCAAGGGCTCAGAGAAGGATTGGGGGAAGGGAAACTCCCTGGATAGCTGTTAGGTTTGGGTTGTTTTACCTCTGAGCGGCACCTTTTTTGCACACCATGGGCTAGGGCTCAGAGAAGGTTGGGGGAGGGGACCCACCATTCAGCGTGTTCTTCAACGTGTACAGAGTATGGCTCTCCCGCACATGGGCCACAGTTTAACGTCCGATCTGACAGACGGCGGCATTTTCAAGCCCATCAGTGTCCCCTACTGACCGTGGGCAGGGCGGGGATTTTTGAGGAGATAAATCTCAATGCTGGTTCAGCTGGGACTCGAACCTGGGAACTGCAGATTGCAAGCCTGGCACGCTACCGACTGAGCCACGCCCGCTTGCAATAGCTGTTAGGAGACAGATGGTAGCATCCCGTTAAGGCGATCCAGCCTCGCCTCTAATCGCGTTCTATCAATTACAAGAGTAGTTTCAATGCATAATAGCGTCCCCCTTTGCACAGTGCTTTCCCCCCTATGACGTCACCGGCCCCAAGTGCGAGGCCATTTTGGACTTTGACCCCTAGGTCGCAACTGTCATGGGATATGGCGCCACCACCCAGTCATGTGACATTGACAGTTGCGACATAGGGGTCAAAGTCCAAAATGGCCTCGCATTTTTCGCCCGGACTTTACCCCTATATCGCAAATGTCATGTGATATGACACCACCACCCGGTTACGTGATATGACGCGCCTTATTAATAATTCAAAATTCATTTTTCACTCCCCCTTTATTAAAAATTCCTCTCTCTCTCGTTAATAAAAACCCGTGGCGCCATCTAGTGTATATAATGAGTACTATTTTCAGAAGCAGCTACAGAATTAATTGCAGACCCAATAATATTAAGGAGGAAATAGAGAAACAAGAAACTGTGGCTTATACGCCAATTAATTAAGCAGTTGTCTATAAATGTTTGCGAGATGAAGTTGTTTATTTTTTCAAGCAATGCCACTCCAGAGTCAACTTCCAGCACACCTTTGCTGAAGACGAGTGTGGACGGGTGGAATATTTTACTCGTTCCCACGGCCGAGTGGTTAGCGCACTTGGCTACTGATCTAAGGGACCTGGGTTCGAGCCCCAAGTAAGAGATCTGGGCTCGAGCCCCAAGTAAGGGACTCTGGGCTCGAGCCCCAAGTAAGGTACCTGGGCTCGAGCCCTAAGTAAGGGACCTGGGTTCGAGCCCCAAGTAAGGGACCTGGGCTCAAGCCCCAAGTAAGGGACCTGGGTTCGAGCCCCAAGTAAGGGACCTGGGTTCGAGCCCTAAGTAAGGGACCTAGGTTCGAGCCCCAAGTAAGGGACCTGGGTTCGAGCCCCAAGTAAGGGACCTGGGTTCGAGCCCCAAGTAAGGCATGGATGTATATGTCGTTTTTCTGCTGAGGTCCTGCCATCCTCTCAGACCTTCTACTATGGCAGGGGTGGGCAAATAGCGGCCCGCTAAGAGTTTTTTGTGGCCCGCCAAGACAGTCATAAAAATCCGCCTTGAACCGAGATTTCCTTCCCGTGCGCGACCGAAGATTCATCTCGTATTTTCCACTAGGACAGCCACGTCAATACGCATGCGCAGTGTAGATACGAAAACAATTGCCCACCCCTGTACTATGGCATATAAACTGACAGGCTCCTGTCAGACCTCTGTGGCAAGCAGCTGCTTGAGGGGGTATTTATTTTATTTTTTTTTATTTGTGGGGCACGAGAGACCTGGTTGGACTTCCCCCGAAGAAGGTGTAATCATGCTGTCACTAGAATAAATTCCTTGAAGAACTAGAGGCAAGATGGTGGAATAAGATCGATAAATGCTGAACGCTGATTTTTACATTTAAATATTGAATTGTTAGTGAATCGCCGAAAGAAGTTTTTTTATTACCAATGTAAATATTAATGATTCTTAAGATCATGGATCATAAATATAACGAAATTGAACACCTGATTAGGTCAGCCCATAATCTTTCATGTGAATTAAGAGTGAAAAGAATAACTGAAAAAAAAAAAAGATGTACAGTCGCTCAAAAAAGTATCCGAACACTATGGTTGATTAGAGAATTCAGAAAAAATATCTGGCAACGAATTTTTTTAGAAATTAGTGATCTAGCAACCTTCTTGTCACGTGATTACAGAATCTGTACACGCTCCAGTTACCGTTCACAGCAAACTGGAGCGTGTGCAGTTACTGCACACGCTCCAGTTTGCTGTTGTGAATGGTAACTGCACACGCTCAATTTTTCCGTGAGTGAGCCCACACGATCCAGGTCTTTGTGAGCTCACACGATCCAATGTGCTGTGAACATTAACCGCAACCGCTCCAGTTTGCTGTGAACGGTAACTGCACACGCTCAATATTTCCGTGAGTGAGCCCACACGATCCAGGTCTTTGTGAGCTCACACGATCCAATGTGCTGTGAACATTAACCGCAACCGCTACAGTTTGCTGTGAACGGTAACTGCACACGCTCAATATTTCCGTGAGTGGGCCCACACGATCCAGGTCTTTGTGAGCTCACACGATCCAATGTGCTGTGAACATTAACCGCAACCGCTCCAGTTTGCTGTGAATGGTAACTGCACGCGCTCAATATTTCCGTGAGTGAGCCCACACGATCCAGGTCTTTGTGAGCTCACACGATCCAATGTGCTGTGAACATTAACCGCAACCGCTCCAGTTTGAACGGTAACTGCACACGCTCAATATTTCGGTGAGTGAGCCCACACGATCCAGGTCTTTGTGAGCTCACACGATCCAGGTCTTTGTGAGCTCACACGATCCAATGTGCTGTGAACATTAACCGCAACCGCTACAGTTTGCTGTGAACGGTAACTGCACACGCTCAATATTTCCGTGAGTGAGACCACACGATCCAGGTCTTTGTGAGCTCACACGATCCAATGTGCTGTGAACATTAACCGCAACCGCTACAGTTTGCTGTGAACGGTAACTGCACACGCTCAATATTTCCGTGAGTGAGACCACACGATCCAAGTCTTTGTGAGCTCACACGATCCAATGTGCTGTGAACATTAACTGCAACCGCTCCAGTTTGCTGTGAACGGTAACTGCACACGCTCAATATTTCCGTGAGTGAGCCCACACGATCCAGGTCTTTGTGAGCTCACACGATCCAATGCTGCACACGCTCCATATGTATAACTGCACATGCTCCATATTCATTGCATTATATATTCATACGCATTATATATATTAAAAAATATCCGAACACTATGGTGGATTACAGAATTTAGAAAAAATATCTGGCAACGAATTTTTTTAGAAATTAGTGATCTGGCAACCTTCGTGTCACGTGACACAAGTATGATGATACAAGTATGACACACTGTATGATACTTCCGCATTACTGAAAGAAATGGTTAGTTTCTGATGGTTTAGTGATGAGTGATTACATACCTGGCATGTTTCTGGGAGACGTGGGTTCGAATCCCACTCAGGGCAAAAAACAAATGTTTTGCAGCTAATTATTTCAAAAGAGTTAAGTTGGGTTGTTTTACCTCTGAGCGACACTTTTTTGCAGACAATGAGGTCACAAGGATCCCGAGGGCTCAGAGAAGGTTCGGGAGATGGGACCCATTGGACAGGTGTTTGGAGACAGATGGTAGCCTGCTGTCAAGGCCATCCAGCGTGTTCTTTAATGTGTATAGAGTATATAGCTGTCCACCACATGAACCACGGTTCTGCACCACATCCAATGGATGGTGGCCTATTCTGAGTTTAACAGACTTTCTGAGTAGGGAAGAAATGGGAGGTTTATATTTCAAAGCTGTGATTCAAACCTGGGAACTCCAGATTATAAAAAGTCGGTAGCGCGATGACTCGTAATCTGTAGTTCCCAGGTTCGAGTCCCAGCTGGGTCAGCGTTGAGATTTATCTCCGCAAAATTTCCCGCCCTGCTCACGGTCAGTAGGGGACACCGATGGGCTTGGAAAGGCTGCCGTCCATCGGATGGGACGTTAAGCCGTGGCCCCGTATGCGAGAGAGCCATAACCTGTGCACGTTAAAGAACACGCTGGATGGCCTTGACGGGAGTCTACCATCTGTCTCCCAACAGCTGTTCCAGTGGGTCCCCTCCCCCAACCTTCTCTGAGCCTTCGGGGTCCATGTAACCTGGCCATTTAGCCCATGGTGTGCAAAAAAGTGCCGCTCAGAGGTAAAACAACTCAATGTTAAAGAACACGCTGGATGGCCTTGACGGGAGGCTACCATCTGTCTCCCAACAGCTGTTCCAGTGGGTCCCCTCCCCCAACCTTCTCTGAGCCTTCGGGGTCCATGTGACCTGGCCATTTAGCCCACGGTGTGCAAAAAAGTGCCGCTCAGAGGTAAAACAACCCAACCCAGATTATAAAGACTGGAACTCTACTGACTGAGCCACCCCAGTTCCAGTGAGGTAGAAATATATATATTTTTTCAGGAATTAGATGAAATCTAACTTTTTTAAGTTTTCCCTCAAATATTCGTGAAATTTTCTGTTTTTTATTTAATTTAAATCTGTTGCTTTACTTTATGAATAATAAGTGTATTGGCCTTTTTTTAAGGTATTTTTTATATCAATTACTTTTTTTATTGTAAAAAAAATGCTCCAAAAAAGTTCTGAAATGGCACTCCGATGTGTTTCGGCTAGAAGACTGTGAATAATTACTAGACCAGAATAGATGAAAGTAAAAATATAGGGAAAAATGTAGTGGTAATTGAAAACGATGAGTTGATGCTTTTTATTATTATATTTTTAACTCTCAAAAAGAGAAAATATAATTTTTTCTTAATGTCATAATTTAGGGAATTGCAACTTTAATTATTCGTTGCAAGTTTCTGGAGAAAAGCGAAACCATGTTAGATAAGAAAAATTAATTCTTGTACCAACCGATTTGCTTAAGTTTTATAGTGGCGCCATCTGATGGAAAGATTTAGAAACTTTCCTCAATTCTCTTCCGATGACGGGCAAAACAAACTGAACATACTCAAGATATTCACACTGCTGAATTTCATGGGCCAAATTCTTTTGGATGGGGGCTGGCTCATTCGGTAGCGCACCAGGCTCCTAATATGCAGTTACCAGTTTCGAGTCGTCATAAATAAAACAACTCAAAATTCTTTAAATTGAATCAAACACAGCAAAGAAAGTGTATCCAAACTTCATATAACGGTTACAAGGTTAATTTCAATATTAGCGTTAGATAGTGAAATTGTGCCGTTCGTATTAAGATGAGGCGAAATATATTTTGCAGGAGATTGGCTAATGCCACAGGTGTTTTTCTGTTTGTGATCTGGCCATTTAGTCCGTAGTGGGAGAATAATTACTAATCAGAAGCAAAACCACACAAACTAACTCTGTGAGCATTATTGTTTCATTTAGCATTAATTATTAGAAATTGTTCTTTTAATTGTCAATAGATGGCGCCACGTTTTTTGCAAACACTTCCGTCAGTGATTTCCAAACATCGTGTCGCTACAATGCACCAAGGGTGCTACGGCATTCGTATGAAAATTTTAAAAAAAGCTTAAAGAAACTCAAATCTGTAATAATAAACTATATTTTTCCGTACTTGTCTCTGTTTTTGTGCCTCTAGCAGCCATAACTCATCTAGAAACTGTGATCGAGCTTTAAAATTTCACCGCGTGCAGTGCCAAATTTCAAGTCGAAATTTCAAAAGGAGAGGCGGGGATGGGATGGGGGGGGGGGGTTTGCTGCAAGCAAAAATATTTACCACGCCATTTCTTCGGCAATCCAAAACCGCTGCCAAATTCGTTTTGTAATTTACTGTTCCCTGAAAAGTCATAACAACAGGTAAATTGCATCTGTTGCCAGATTCCCACATTCACAGAAGCATTATTGTTTCAAAGCGTCCCTGTGCAGGCAAGAACTGGAGTTTTTTAAGAAGGTACGTTATTTTATTAAGAAAGTGAACCTTGAACTTGAAACGTGTAAAGTTAAAATGATTTACTAATTATGTGATAAAAATGTAAAGTTAAAGCTTTTATGTTGTCAAAAAAATTTCTTTTTTCATTTAACCCTTTCACGACCAAGGGAAACATTTTTCCCCATGTTAAAATTGGTGATTGTCGTATTTAATTATAACCTTATCTGCATTTTTCATACAGAATGTCAAAATAGAACATATGCCGAACGCAATTACGTAAACGGGAACGTTTAGTCCATGTCCATCTTTGCAATAATGTTGCATCTGTGCAATGTCCATCTTTGCAATAATGTTGCATCTGTGCAATGTCCATCTTTGCTTCACAACCAAAAGAAATTGCTTCGCAGAATATCATAATTAGCACATCATTTTGTATAGTAATTTTATTTCATAATTTTGTATTATTTTAGTTAACATTTTGTTCTAATAAACCAATAAATAAAAGACATTGCATAATAAGCCTAACTATAATTTGTGTTACCTTTATAGTCCATTGGGAAAAATATTTCCCATAAAATTCCAAAAAAACTACACATTGTTATGTATTTTTCTTATGATTTTTATTCATTTTACGTCTAAACAAACTAAAATAAACAGTAACATACTAATATTTACTCTTAGAAACCTTATGGTCCTGAAAGGGTTAAGCTTACAATAGTATACATACATGCTTACATTTCGTTTTATTCAATTTTAGTTTCTCTTTTTATTTTCCTGCGGCCCTAGTGAATTTCTCCTGGGCAGTAAGGGGCGGGGGTGGCTTAGTCGGTAGCGCGCCAGGCTCGTAATCTGTAGTTCCCAGGTTCGAGTCCCAGCTGGGTCAGCGTTGAGATTTATCTCCGCAAAAAGTCCCCGCCCTGCCCACGGTCAGTAGGGGACACCGATGGGCTTGAAAAGGCCGTCGTCCGTCGGATGGGACGTTAAGCCGTGGCCCCGTGTGTGGGAGAGCCATACCCTGTGCACGTTAAAGAACACGCTGGATGGCCTTGACAGGAGGCTACCATCTGTCTCCCAACAGCTGTTCCAGTGGGTCCCCTCCCCCAACCTTCTCTGAGCCTTCGGGGTCCATGTGACCTGGCCATTTAGCCCATGGTGTGCAAAAAAGTGCCGCTCAGAGGTAAAACAACCCAACCCAACAACTCAATTGCTACTCTATGATTCGTTCATCTGAAACAAATAGAGTAAGTAGCAGAGCAAACCTTATTCACCCAACAACACTTCTTTAAAATCAAGTAATTCATTTTTAAATTTACTCAGTTCAAATAAGCGTCCGTACCTCGAAAAGAACCATCTTCAGATGCACATAAATATCTTCATTAGCACTAAGCTCAAAGTATATTGACGTAGTTAATTTTTTTTCCATTACCCTATAGAGGATTTCAAGTAAATCAACCAACAGGTTTTCCAGCTGCTGTGTCAGATGAACAACGGGGCAACCTACATTGAAACAAACACTTCGATCTTAAAAAGGATCGAATTTCAAGAGCAGGAGATATTTCTGCTGTTGGAATGTCGAAGCGGAACGCTTTAATGGACGAGTCCTTTCGGTTGGAAGAGTATCCTTTTATTTTTAGCAGCGGAGAGAAAGATTTCTTTTGAGATAGACAGACAATAAATGTTCGACGAAGAAGGATGTCTTGTTTCAAGGAACCTGTTGTTGTTTTGCGTAAGGGACCACCAGTAATCAATCGCATATTGGAAGTGGGTGATTTATTTTTAAGATCGCACATAAAGACGGAAGAGGGAGGGAAATGCGAGCAAGGGGTCAAGAGTTAGCATTTTAATATCAGGTTCTTTATTTTTACATTTGAGCGATGTTTCTTCACACAATGGACTGAATGACCAGCTCACAAGGACCCCCCAAGTGCTCAGAGAAGGTTAGAGGACAGGTACTCACTGGACAGCTAGGAGACAGATGTAGCCTCCCGTTAAGGTCATCCAGTGTGCTCTTTTAAGGCACAGTCGCTCAAAAAAGTATCCGAACACTACGGTTGATTACAAAATTCAGAAAAAATATCTGGCAACGATTTTTTTTTAGAAATTAGTGATCTGGCAACCTTTGTGTCACGTGATTACAGAATTCAGGAAAAATATCTGGAGCGTGTGCAGCAACTGTACACGCTCCAGTTACCGTTCACAGCAAACTGGAGCGTGTGCAGTTACTGTACATGCTCTAGTTTGCTGTGAACGGTAACTGCACACGCTCAATATTTCCGTGAGTGAGCCCACACGATCCAGGTCTTTGTGAGCTCACACGATCCAATGTGCTGTGAACATTAACCGCAACCGCTCCAGTTTGCTGTGAACGGTAACTGCACACGCTCAATATTTCCGTGAGTGAGCCCTCATGATTCAGGTCTTTGTGAGCTCACACGATCCAATGTGCTGTAAACATTAACCGCAACCGCTCCAGTTTGCTGTGAACGGTAACTGCACACGCTCCATATTCATTGCATTATATATTCATACGCATTATATATATTAAAAAATATCCAAACACTTACGGTTGATTACAGAATTCAGAAAAAATATCTAGCAACGATTTTTTTTTTAGAAATTAGTGATCTGGCAACCTTCGTGTCACGTGACACGAAGGTCACTAATTCGAAAAAATCCTGATCACTAATTTCTAAAAAAATCGTTGCCAGGTATTTTTTCTGAATTTTGTAATCAACTATAGTGTTCGGATATATTTTTTTGAGCGATTGTACAGCTGCAGGTGATAACAACGAGACCATTGTTGGGTTGGTAAATGGAGAAAAAGAAGAAAAAGAATTGCTGCTGGAAGATAGACTCTTATTGGACCGTTGCGGAAGCTGTTATCCAATGGGAAGGGTTTTTGTGCGCTGTTTGAATTCCAGGATTCAAACAGAGAGATTTTTAAATTCTGACCAATCCAATCCGTTTGATTTTTGCTTTTCGTTAATTTCGGGAAAACCTTCACATGAATTGAGTGGCAACAAGTGGAGAAGGCGGAAGTGACAGAATCTCCTCACGTTCCGTTTCGTGAATTTATTATTCATTCATTTCGTGGCCTCGTTTTCGTCGCTGACGTCACAAAAAGAGAGGACTCGGTCGCGTGTCAGAGGGATCGCCTCTGCTGCTGCTATTGGACGAACTCATAGACCCACGTCCTTTATTCGTGAATTCCCGCACTGCACTTACTCGATTAATCGACAAACTGTAAAATAAGTCGATCACTTTATCTTGATAAAACAAATCTCCGTAGAGTTGTGTAAGTCTTGGGTATCTGATAATGATATCCAAGATTCAGACTGCCGAATTCTTGTTAGTACTGTCACGTGGTAGAAAGTATTGAGTTGTTTTTTGCACACAATAGGGTAAATTAGAGGTCACTAAGACCCCAAAGGCTCAGAGGTCGGTTGGTGTACTGGGCAGTTATTATGAGACAGATGGAAACCTCCCGTCAAAGCCATTCAGGGTGTTCTTTAACGTGATTGTGATATACGGGAATATACTTCCTGGGGAAATTTTCAGAAATGATTAAGCCCTTTTGGCAAATGATGTTGATGAGATGAACTCTTTCATTCGAGCTGTTGATGAAACTGGTAGTAGAGTAGGTTTGGTTATAAACAGAAAGAAAACTAAAGTGATGAAAATTGGTCAGGCAGGCTGTGATTCAGTTCATCTGAATGGTTGCAGTCTTGAGCAGGTGTCACAGTTTAATTATCTTGGGAGCTATGTAACAGATAATGGTGATGTGCGGCATGAGATTAACAGACGGATAGGGATTGCTGCCGGGACTTTTAAGAATCTATGGAGATTGTGGAGAAATAGGCGTATACACCTAAAGACTAAAATTAGACTGTATAATAGTTTGGTTCTTTCTAGGGTTAGTTATGGTAGGGAAACTTGGACGCTGTATAGACAAGATAACAGGAAACTAGATGCTTTTGATTCTAGATGCTTACGCAGTATCTTGGGCATTAGGTGGTTCAACTTTGTAACTAATGATGAGGTTAGGCAAAGGAGTTTGCAACCTCCTTTAAGCAGCATATTGTGCAGAGACTCCGTTGGTTTGGCCATGTTGCCCGTATGAATAATTACAGATTGGCGAATAGGGTTATGAACAGTGTGCCTAGAGGCCTCAGAAAGAGGGGGAGACCTAGGATGCGGTGGGCAGACAATGTCAAACAGGACCTTGTTAGAATTGGTGTGCAGTGGCCAGATGTAGCTCAGGACAGATGTGCTTGGAGAACTAAATTGCACGGTCAGGTTGGACCTCCGTAGCCCATAGCTGCTTGTGGATGATGATGATGATGATGATGATGATGATGACTTCCTGGGGCAGAGGGTTGGTTCAGCGGTAGCGCATCAGGTTCGTAATCTGCAGTTCCCAGTTCGAGTCCCAAAATGTGTTACCTTAAGAAAGGAGGGACACCAATGGGTTAGAAAAGGCTGCCATTCGTCGGACGGGCGTTAAGTCGTGACTCGTGTGCGGAAGACCTACATCTTGGCAACTTGCAGGAGTTTTTATCTGGAGTGGGATCCGAACCCCCGGTCTCCTGATATCCCAGTGGAAGAAGAGCTGACGTTTTATCAGGAGGTCGTGTATTCGAATCACAGTCCAATACAATTTTTTTATCTAATTCCTGGAGTCTTTGGTTCCACGATTGCAGCACATTTCCTGTGCATTTTTTATTACTGAATCTTTAACCCTGTTGATGTTAAAAAACACACTGGATGCGAAGCTTCCATCTATTTCCTAACAGCTGTAGATGGGTCCCCTCCCCCAACTTTCTCTGAGCCTTCGGGGTCCTTGTGACCTGGCCATTTATCCCATTATGTGTAAAAAAGTGTCTCTCAGAAGTAAAAACTATAGTGAATGTTCGCCCATCGCTTACGATATACACAGTCGTATCAGAATAATATGACCACCTACCATACATATACTATGGTAGTGGTCATATTATATTGATGTATAGAACTGATGACTTAAATATATTTATACTGATGACTTAGGGGGCGGGGTGGCTCAGTCGGTAGCGCGCCAGGCTCGTAATCTGTAGTTCCCAGGTTCGAGTCCGAGCTGGGTCAGCGTTGAGATTTATCTCCGCAAAATTCCCCGCCCTGCCCACGGTCAGTAGGGGGCACTGATGGGCTTGGAAAGACCGCCGTCCGTCGGATGGGACGTTAAGCCGTGGCCCCGTGTGCGGGAGAGCCATACCCTGTGCACGTTAAAGAACACGCTGGATGGCCTTGACGGGAGGCTACCATCTGTCTCCCAACAGCTGTTCCAGTGGGTCCCCTCCCCCAACCTTCTCTGAGCCTTCGGGGTCCATGTGACCTGGCCATTTAGCCCATGGTGTGCAAAAAAGTGCCGCTCAGAGGTAAAACAACCCAAACAACAACAACTGATGACTTAAATATATTATTCTCAATTTTACAACTTTTTTTTGAGAATTTGATGACGAAAAAAAAAAAACAAAAGCAGAAAGAAGTAGTAAGAAATAAAAGATTGGATGAATTTTCAGTCCGGTACTTTTTGTCAACATTAAAAAGTTATAATTAAACTTTTCTCAATAGTCTTTTAAACTACCGAAAAGTAAGTTCTTTTATTTCCTTTTGAAAAAAAGAAAAACGCTGTAAAACAGAAAAAGATTTGGTTTGTTTTACCTCTGAGCGGCACTTTTTTGCGCACCATGGGCTAAATGGCTAGGTCACAAGGACCCCGAAGGCTCAGAAGAAGGTTGTGGGAGGGGACTCACTAGAACAGTTGTTGGGAGACAGATGGTAGCCTCCCGTCAAGGCCATCCAGCGTGTTCTTTAACGTTGGGTTGTTTTACCTCTGAGCGGCACTTTTTTGCGCACCATGGGCTAAATGGCTAGGTCACAAGGACCCCGAAGCCTCAGAAGAAGGTTGTGGGAGGGGACTCACTAGAACAGCTGTTGTGAGACAGATGGTAGCCTCCCGTCAAGGCCATCCAGTTTGTTCTTTAACGTGCACAGGGTATGACTCTCCTGCACAGAGAGGCATGGCTTAACGTCCCATCCTACGGACGGCGACCTTTCCAAGGTCATCGGTGTCCCCTACTGACAGAGGTCAGGGCGGGGAGTTTTGCGGAGATAAATCTCAACGCTGACCCAGGAGGGACTCAAACCCAGCAACTGCAGATTACGAGCCTGGAGCGCTACCGGTTATGAGCAATGCCTACCCCCTGTGTGCAGGAGAGCATACTCTGCGCACTTTAAAGACACACGCTGGATGACCTTAACTGGAGACTTCTATCTGTCTACTAATAACTGTTCAGTGTTCTACTAATAACTTTCTTAAACGTTATTTGAATCCTTGGAGTCCTAGTGACCTAGTTATTTAGGCCAATAGGTGCAAAAACATCCTGATCAGAGGCAAATGTCCAATACAATCTACCATACCTGGGGATGTTTACTAATCTTTGTAAAAAAGTTAGGAGAAGTTACTATTAATTTGCAGCAATTTTGATACTGTTATGCCAAAGCATTCATCAGGTCAAGGGAGTGTATAAAATTACGACTTCGCCTGTCCCTGGATTTAATAGTTGTGTGGTCCCGCAACCGAGTGGTTAGCGCGCTTGGATTCAGTTGTGATTCAGTTCATCTGAAGGAACCTGGGTTCGAGCCCTGGGTAAAGTATGGATGTTTGTTGTTTTCTGCTGAGTTCCTACCCTTCCTCACAGACCTATTACTCTGGCATATAAACTGACAGGCTCCTGTCAGACCTCTGTGGCAAGCAGCTGCTTGAGGGGGTATTTATTTATTATTAATGGGCCAACTTAGGACAAATTCTATCAAACGGAATTTAACTGAAAAGATTTATTGTTTGCATAATGAGTTTGAATTAAAAACTGTAACCTATTACAATTACACGTATAGTCAACGATTTTTACCCAACGATTTTTTTTTTAGAAATTAGTGATCTGGCAACCTTCGTGTCACGTTCGACTTCGAACACGAAGGTTGCCAGATCACTAGTTTCTAAAAAAATCGTTGCAGATATTTTTTCTGAATTCTGTAATCAACCATAGTGTTCGGATACTTTTTTGAGCGACTATACTGTGCTGAATGAGTATGATAATCCTTATATTCTGTACAGAATGTATGAGCGCTATGGCATCTTACGTTGACTGAGTTGATCTGAGCTATTGCTTACCTTGTGCTGAATTTAAGTGATATTGCTTACTGAATCGCGAACGAGAGGGGGTTGTTTTACCATTGAGAGGCAGTTTTTTGCATGATGACCTGACCTCAAGGATTCCTAGAGGTTGCGGAAAGGTGTCCTTTGGGCAGATGTTACGAGACGGATGGAGCCATTTCGTCAGGATTATTCGGTCTGTCCTTTGACATGAACAGAATATGGCTTTCCTGCACACGAGGATTCGAAACTTGTGCACCGCCCCCTGGGCCAACGTTGAGATTTATCTTCGCAGAACTCCTCCTCCTGCCCTCGGTCACAAGCGGACACCGATGGGCTGAGAAAGGGCACCGTCCGTCAGATGGGACGTTAAGCCGCTGGTATGGCAGAGAGCCATATGCAGTGCACGTTAAACACGCTGGATGGCCTTGTCGGGAGGCTAAGATCTGTCTCCCAACAGCTGTTCCAGTGGGTTCCCTCCCCCAACCTTCTCTGAGCCGTCGGGGTTCGTGTGACCTGGCCATTTAGCCCATGGTGTGCAAACAAGTGCCGCTCAGAGGTAAAACAATCCAATGTTAAAGAACACGCTGGATGGTCTTGACGGGAGGCTACCATCTGTCTCCAAACAGCTGTTCCAGTGAGTCCCCTCCCCCAACCTTCTCTGAGCCCTCGGGGTTCGTGTGACCTGGCCATTTAGCCCATGGTGTGCAAAAAAGTGCCGCTCAGAGGTAAAACAACCCAACCTTCTCTGAGCCTTCGGGGTCCTTGTGACCTGGGCATTTAGTTTATCTGTGTGCAAAAAAGACCAGAGGTAAAACTACAACCCAATTCTCTTTGAAAGTGAACATCTTTCATCCCCCAGATGTGACACGCAATTCTGTCTCCTTGTATTAAGCCCAGCAAACAAGTGTGATTTTCATTTCAGTATTTTAGTTAAACACTACGGCGATATCTCGCTGACAGTACTTTCAGAAATCAAAATATATTTGAATGTAATGGTAAACAGATTCACTTCAATTTTAAGACACAACGATGGAACAATATTCTGGTGTAAAAGAAGGCATTTTATTTACATATCACAAGGTTTAGAATACATTTGGTTTGATTTTTCTCTGTTTGTGTCAAGAATTCATAATAAATACATATTCACGATCCATTGCATCCAAGATACAACAGATGCGGTCCACATCTGAATATGGTGGACGGTGGGGTCAGCCGAAACCTGGTGAGGTCATCCGTTAACAAATCATGCTGGTATATATTTATTAGAGTTATGAATCTCTGTGCCGAAACTCAGGAACGAACCCCTCTGTCACTGATGTTTACCTGTGTACAAGAGAAAGAAATAAAAGGATTATGATGCAACATTTCAAGAAATACAGGGAACAGTCGCTCAGAAAAGTATCCGAACATTATGGTTGATTACAGAATTCAGGGAAAATATCTGGAGCGTGTACAGCAACTGTACACGCTCCAGTTACCGTTCACAGCAAACTGGAGCGTGTGCAGTTACTGCACACGCTCCAGTTTGCTGTGAACGGTAACTGCACACGCTCAATATTTCCGTGAGTGAGTCCACACGATCTAGTATCAAAATAATATGACCACCTACAGTCGCTCAAAAAAGTATCCGAACGCTATGGTTGATTACAGAATTCAGGAAAAATATCTGGCAACGATATTTTTTTAGAAGTTAGTGATCTGGCAACCTTCGTGTCACGTGATTACAGAATTCAGGAAAAATATCTGGAGCGTGTACAGCAACTGTACACGCTCCAGTTACCGTTCACAGCAAACTGGAGCGTGTGCAGTTACTGAACACGCTCCAGTTTGCTGTGAACGGTAACTGCCCACGCTCAATATTTCCGTGAGTGAGCCCACACGATCCAGGTCTTTGTGAGCTCACACGATCCAATGTGCTGTGAACATTAACCGCAACCGCTCCAGTTTGCTGTGAACGGTAACTGCACACGCTCAATATTTCCGTGAGTGAGCCCACACGATCCAGGTCTTTCTGAGCTCACACGATCCAATGTGCTGTGAACATTAACCGCAACCGCTCCAGTTTGCTGTGAACGGTAACTGCACACGCTCAATATTTCCGTGAGTGAGCCCACACGATCCAGGTCTTTGTGAGCTCACACGATCCAAGTGCTGTGAACATTAACCGCAACCGCTCCAGTTTGCTGTGAACGGTAACTGCACACGCTCAATATTTCCGTGAGTGAGCCCACACGATCCAGGTCTTTGTGAGCTCACACGATCCAATGTGCTGTGAACATTAACCTCAACCGCTCCAGTTTGCTGTGAACGGTAACTGCACACGCTCTATATTCATTGCATTATATATTCATATGCATTATATATATTAAAAAATATCCGAACACTATGGTTGATTACAGAATTCAGAAAAAATATTTGAGAAAAAATATCTGGCAACGATTTTTTTAGAAATTAGTGATCTGGCAACCTTCGTGTCACGTGACACGAAGGTTGCCAGATCACTAATTTCTAAAGAAATTCGTTGTCAGATATTTTTTTTTGAATTCTGTAATCAACCGTAGTGTTTGGATACTTTTTGAGCGACTGTACTTACGCATTATTGTTTTTTATACTTTGAACACCACTCTGCTTCGAAGGTTGGGAGTTGCTCAGTAGGAAACACACTTGGCTAGTCATGTGCAGTTCCCAGGTTCGAGTCCCATCTGTGCTAGATTTCATATTTATATCCACTAAAGCCTTCGGTCAGTAGGGGACACCGATGTATAGTCGCTCAAAAAAAAATATCCGAACACTATGGTCGACGGGGGCGGGGGTGGCTCAGTCGGTAGCGCGCCAGGCTCGTAATCTGTAGTTCCCAGGTTCGAGTCCCAGCTGGGAGAGCGTTGAGATTTATCTCCGCAAAAATTCCCCGCCCTGCCCACGGTCAATAGGGGACACCGATGGGCTTGGAAAGGCTGTCGTCCGTCGGATGGGACGTTAAGCCGTGGCCCCGTGTGCGGGAGAGCCGTACCTGTGCACGTTAAAGAACACGCTGGATGGCCTTGACGGGAGGCTACCATCTGTCTCCCAACAGCTGTTCCAGTGGGTCCCCTCCCCCAACCTTCTCTGAGCCTTCGGGGTCCTTGTGACCTGGCCATTTAGCCCATGGTGTGCAAAAAAGTGCCACTCAGAGTTAAAACAACCCAACCCACTAAGGTCGATTACAGAATTCAGAAAAAATATCTGGCAACGATTTTTTTTTTAGAAATTAGTGATCTGGCAACCTTCGTGTCACGTAACCCGAAGGTTACCAGATGACTAATTTCTAAAAAAAAAAAAATCGTTGCCAGATATTGTTTCTGAATTCTGTAATCAACCATAGTGTTCGGATATTTTTTTTTTGAGCGACTGTACTCTAAAATGACTATTACAATGATTAAGGTAATACAAAAACGATTACATTAATTATTGCGTATTTGGTTGGAATAGCATATTGAAAATCGTCACTAAATACGCCCCTTTGACCTTCGGGAATCAAAAAAGGAAACTTTAAATCTATATAATAAAAGGTGTCTGTCTGTCTGTGGCAGCCATAACTCATTGGGAATTCAACATACACACTCCAAATTTTCAGAGAACATTTCTGGTGGTGGTCTGAATTGCAGCGCCAAATTTCAGGTCGAAAGTCCAAAAGGGGGGCTCGCTGGGAACAAAAATATTTACCATGTTATTCCTACGGGAAACGAGAATCGCTGTGTCAAATTTACTGTTGCCATTTATTGCTACTGAACTGGGAAAGTAAAGTGTTAAAATAGCATTTAGATCCTCTGCTGCAAATCTGATGCCGTTGCCAGATTCCCCACATTTCCAAAAGCATTATTTAGGCGTTCCATTGCAGCTAGGGTCTTGATTTTCTAACCAAAAATGGGGTCTTGCACGGGGAACCCGCCTGCGAAATTTGGGACCTTTCGGTGTAGAACGTCGGGAATTACAGAATGCCAAAATCTGACGAAATAAATATCTCGATCGTTTGCCACGGGCTCTGAGAGCGTGCGCAGAGTCAGCAATGACTTTTGCAGCACCGGGATATTCATGTTGAAAGTGTGATAAAATGTCGAGGGGGGGGGGGCGAATGAATACTCACAAAACTAAAAATTAGTGCAGGAAACAACAAAGTATGCAGATTAAAAGTGATACAGGAGCTGTCACAATTTGTGTAGAAGCGAAGCGACGGGCCAAGTGAGAGACCTGATTTTTTAACCAATCACCGGGCCACACAGGGTACGCTGTGTAGGAAATTTGGACCGAATATCACGGGAGCCACAGTGAGGCAAAATCTATGGTAACGGAAATAAAATCTCGATAGCTTACGCAGAAACTAAACCACGGCCTATGAGGAGTTCTCGCTGACGTCAAGAACGATACGGGCAAATTTCTTCCTGTTGAAAATCTGCGTTAAAGACCCCGGGGGGGGGGGGGCATACAAAATTTACCTCTACTGCCATGAAAATAAAATATATAAAGATTAAAAGTGATACCCTGGCATCGCCGGGTACATCCAGCTAGTATATTAATCAACATAAGAAGCATGAATGCCAATTAGAGAATCAACATGAAGACAAGGAGACTACGTAGTTGACGTTGAGTCCTTCTCACAGCGATCATTGGTTGATCAAACTTGATTTTGATGATTGTTGTTGATGTTGATTGGTTGACTGAAAGGTCATTGACCAATCATAATCGATGAGAACAGTCAAAGCGTGAACTGCGCAGTCTCAGTCTCCCATTGATTACTCGGTTACCACTTAAGCTACCAGTATGGGTCATCAAAAAAAAAAAGGCCGTGAATGTATCAAAATTTTCATCCTACCCAATTCAGGCCAGTAAAAAAGAAAAAGGGGGAAGAGGCCCAGTCCCCTTTGGTAAGTCCGTGAGCTCCCCTCTAGCAAGTTCGTTTTAGTCTGTTTCACTTGGGGTAGGGATGGCTCAGTCGGTAGCATGCCAGGCTCGTAATCTGTAGTTCCCTGGTTCGAGTCCCAGCTGGGTCAGCGTTGAGATTTATTTCCGCAAAAATCTCCGCCCTGCCCATGGTCAGTAGGGGACACCGATGGGCTTGGAAAGGCCGCCGTCCGTCGGATGGGACGTTAAGCCGTGGTCCCGTGTGCGAGAGAGCCATAACCTCTGCACGTCAAAGAACACGCTGGATGGCCTTGACAGAAGGCGACCATCTGTACGCCAGCAATTCCTGTGGGTCCTCTACCTCAATTTTCTGAACCTTTGGGGTCCCTGGTCATTTAGCCCATTGTGTGCAAAAAAAGTGCCACTCAAGGATGAAATAAACCAACTCTGTTCCATTTTTTGAATTTAACTTTTGTTATTTTACGATGCAATGATTATTATATTACAATCATTACAATACAATTCTCTTTTTATAAAACTTCTATGGTCAGCCCCTCCCTAAAAATGCCACTCATATAAATATTAAAGCCCCCCTTCCCTAAATTGCTTTTGAGCTGGTTGCAAGTCTGACCCAACGTCAAGAAAATCTTTTCCACTGGACGCCCCCCAGATACTCACCTTCTGGTATTTCATTCTTTATTGCTGGGGGGAGTGAATCAAGATCGTTTTCAGTGGTAACCCCCTCCTCCACCTCCTCCACCGCCTCCGTGATGTCCTGCCGCAGACTGCACGTGCACGTGAGCTGGATCCTGATTGGCTGTGCCCGGCTCGTTCGTCCTCACCTTGGCGCGGAATCCGTGCTCATCGGCAACGTAATCGACGAGACGATGGATTCCATGTGCGTCGGTGAAACCGTAACTGCCGACCACTCTCTTTCCGTCGCTCGACTCTTTGCGGAACTGTTGGTTGCCATAGTGATCTTTGATGTCGTAGCCGAATCCGTACGGCTGGGGTGGATACTGAAGTTATACAAGAAAAGAAAGATTAGAAAATAATCTTAAATTTCGATTTTTTGTGTTTGTAACTTTGTAGTAACTTTTCTTCAAGCTGTAATTAAATTAATATTAAACTATGGTAATCATTTATCCATAAATAAATAAATAATAAAAATAAATTATCCCTCAAGCAGCTATTTGCCACAGAAGTCTTACAGAAGCTATTGGGAGTGGTAGTGACTCAGTCGGTAGCGCGCCAGACTTATAATCTGCAGTTCCCAGGTTGAGTCCCAGCTGGGTCAGCGTTGAGATTTATCTCTGTATCACTTCCCGCCCTGTCTTTGGTGGACACCGATGGCTTTGGGAAGGAGGCCGTCCGTCGGATGGGATGTTAAGCCGTGTCTGCGTGTACGGGAGATCCATACCCTGTGCACGTTGGAGAACATGCTGAAAGACCTTGACGGGAGGCTATCATCTGTCTCCTAATAGCTGTTCCAGTGGTCCCAACCGTCCAACCGCTAATAGCTTCCCCAACCGTCTATGAGGCTTTCGGGGTCCGTGGGTTGGGTTGTTTTACCTCTGAGCGGCACTTTTTTTGGACTAAATGGCCAGATCACATGGACATCGAAGGCTCAGAGAAGGTTGGGGGAGGGGACCCACTGGAACAGCTGTTGGGAGACAGATGGTAGCCTCCCGTCAATTCCATCCTGCGTGCTCTTTAACATTGGATTGTTTTACCTCTGAGCGGCACTTTTTTGCACACCATGGGCTAAATGTCCAGGCCACAAGGACCCCGAAGGCTCAGAGAAGGTTGGGGGAGGGGACCCACTGGAACAGTTGTTGGGAGACAGATGGTAGCCTCCCATAAAAGCCATCCAGCGTGTTCTTTAACATTGTGTTGTTTTACCTCTGAAAGGCACTTTTTTTGGACTAAATGGCCAGATCACATGGACCCCGAAAGCTCAGAGAAGGTTGGGGGAGGGGACCCACTGGAACAGCTGTTGGGAGACAGATGGTAGCCTCCCGTCAAGGCCATCCAGCGTGTTCTTTAACGTGCACAGGGTACGTCTCTCCCGCACACGGGGCCACGGCTTAACGTCCCATCCGACGGACGGCGGCCTTTCCAAGCCCATCGGTGTCCCCTACTGACCGTGGGCAGGGCGGGGAAATTTTGCGGAGATAAATCTCATAGCTGACCCAGCTGGGACTCGAACCTGGGAACTACAGATTACGAGCCTGGCGCGCTACCGACTGAGCTGGGTCAGTGTTGAGATATATCTCCGCAAAATTCTCCGCCCTGCCCACGGTCAGTAGGGGACACCGATGGGCTTGGAAAATCCGCCGTCCGTCGAATGGGACGTTAAACCGTGGTTCCGTGTGCGGGAGAGCCATACCCTGTGCACGTTAAAGAACACGCTGATGGCCTTGACGGGAGGCTACCATTTGTCTTCCAACAGCTTATCCAGTGGGTCCCCTCCCCCAACCTTCTCTGAACCTTCGGGGTCCTGTGACCTTGCCATTTAGCCCATGGTGCGCAAAAAAGTACCGCTCAGAGGTAAAATAACCTAACGTTAAAAAACACACTGGATGGCCTTGACGGGAGGCTACCATCTGTCTCCCAACAGCTGTTCCAGTGGGTCCCCTCCCCCAACCTTCTCTGAGCCTTCGATGTCCATGTGACCTGGCCATTTAGCCCACGGTGTGCAAAACAGTGCCGCTCAGAGATAAAACAACCCAACACAAGAACCCCATTGACTCAGAGAAGATTGACGAAAAAAACCCACTGGACAGCTATTAGGAGACAGAGGAGAGCCTCTCACAAAGGCCATCCTGTGGGTTCTTTAATGTTCACAGGGTAAGGCACTCTGCACTCGGGGCCATCGCTTAACGTCCCATCCGACTGACGACGTCCTTTCAAAGCTCAGAAGCGTTCAATTTATTTTAATCGAGGATAGAGCATGAATTAGCGAAGGTGAATTTCAACGCTGGCACATTTGGGATTCGAATCTGGGAACTGCAGGACTCGTCCCACTTTTTTGCATGTGATTGTGAGATAGAATATGGAATAACTTTTAAGATTCATATTTCATTCAGGTATTACTATATTTTTCAGATCATGGCGAGCAGTTAATGGCAATCAGAATAATCGAGAATGTTTTTTTTTTAAGTTTTCCCATTGTGGTCTTTTCCAACACAGTAGACCAAGTGATATACGTCTTATTGAGAGACGGTGAAATTGTAAGCACAGTCGCGTTGT
This sequence comes from Ryuthela nishihirai, assembly GCA_038380435.1. Lineage (NCBI taxonomy): Eukaryota > Metazoa > Arthropoda > Arachnida > Araneae > Heptathelidae > Ryuthela > Ryuthela nishihirai. The sequence continues at coordinate 46,289,345 of JAWZYU010000024.1, read as the reverse complement.
GATTCGAACCTGGGAATCTCAAGTTTCTGAAAGAGCTTAAAATAAGAGTTTTCGTAGTTGGAAAAAAATATTGCTTTATCTGGTACGGAATTGAACGTATGACATTCATATAACGCCTTAGAGGGGACCAATTTAAACAGAAAAAAAAAAAAAAAAATCCGATAAATAAAAAATAATATGCTGAAGTTTAAAGATAGAGTTGGGTTATTTTACCTCTGAGCGGCGCTTTTTTGGACACAATGGACTAAATGGACAGGTCACATGGACCCCGAAGGCTCAGAGAAGGTTGGGGGACACCCACTGAACAGTTGTGGGGAGACAGATGGTAGCCTCTCGTCAAGGCCATCCAGCGTATTCTTTAACGTACACAGGGAATGGCTCTCCCGCACACGGGGCCACGGCTTAACGTCCCATCCGACGGACGGCGACCTTTTCAAGCCCATCGGTGTCACCTACTGACCATGGGCAGGGCGGAGACTTTTGCGGAGATAAATCTCAACGCTGACCCAGGAGGGACTGAAAAATAGAGTATCTGGCAAATTATATAAAGTGCTAAAAGGTTCGGAAGGAATTTATTTCTCTCTACAATGTTCTCATTGTTATTCAGCTTTGTTGTAACCGTTGACTTAAAAAAAAAAAGTTGGTTTAAAATTAACTTTTAACAATATGGTCAAATTTCGTATCATTAGCCCGGTGGGCTGAGATAACCCCAAGCAATTTTTGGCTAAATAAAGTATTAAAACAAAATTAATTCCACTCCACGCATTGTATCGGGGGGAAAAAAAATCCATGATTTGCATAAAATCTACATTTATTAGTCTTAAAGAGAATCTGATTAAAGCCGATATTGATCTGAACACTCCGATTTGATTTTTCATTGGCTGATTGCTTTGGCCTCGATTTCTGTCACGGGATTCGATCTCCATGGTTACGATTGCGAATGAATGAATGCGCAATACTTAAAAAATCGAGGTGGACCAATTGCAGAAGTTGATTGAGGTAAATGAAGCAACACAATCGTGAAAAAACAAACTTAATGAGAACGACAACTCCTTCCTTTGATTGATGAGTGATGGGAACTTTGTCTGGCATGGTCGGTGAAGCGAAAAGATCGCATGATTTACTTTTTTCGGATGAACGCCGCGCAAATTTCAGATGACCAAAGGAGGGAATGTACAGTCGCTCAAAAAAGTATCCGAACGCTATGGTTGATTACAGAATTCAGAAAAAATATCTCGAAACGATTTTTTCAGAAATTACTGATCTGGCAACCTTCGTGTCATGTGATTACAGAATTCAGGAAAAATATATGGAGCGTGTACAGCAACTGTACACGCTCCAGTTACCGTTCACAGCAAACTGGAGCGTGTGCAGTTACTGCACACGCTGCAGTTTGCTGTGAACGGTAACTGCACACGCTCAATATTTCCGTGAGTGAGACCACACGATCTAGTATCAAAATAATATGACCACCTACTGTACATATATTCGAAAGAAGTCATCGTTGTCTTTATGATGATGGTTTTACCTAAGGACTGCGATTTTTTATATTGTTTTTTCGAAAGGGAAATTCTTCAATATCGAGGATTGGGGCGGGGATGGCTAAGACGGTAGCGCGCCAGGCTCGTAATCTGTAGTTCCCAAGTTCGAGTCCCAGCTGGGTCAGCGTTGAGATTTATCTCCGCAAAATTTCCCCGCCCTGCCCACGGTCAGTAGGGGACACCGATGTGCTTGGAAAGACCGCCGTCCGTCGGATGGGACGTTAAGCCGTGGCCCCGTGTGCGGAGAGCCATATCCTGTGCACGTTAAAGAACACACTGGATGGCCTTGACGGGAGGCTACCATCTGTCTCCCAACAGCTGTTGCAGTGGGTTCCCTCCCCAAACCTTCTCTGAGCCTTCGGGGTCCTTGTGGCCTGGCCATTTAGCCCATGCTGTGCAAAAAAGTGCCTCTCAGAGGTAAAACAATCCAAAACAATCTGCTGTTTTGACCTCTGAGCTGCACATCCATGCAGACAATGGGTTAACCAGCCATGTCACAAGGACCCTCAGGTCTCATAGCTGCGGAATCCATTATACAGCTGTTGGAACACAGATGGTAAGATGGGAGTTTTTGAAGCAATAATTTCGACATCAGCATCATCTATTGCCCGGATGATCATCTCCAATCGAGACTATCAGGCAATCGATGCTCGTCGAAGTTTATGATTCGAGATCGTGAAAATGCTGTTCCAAAGTAAAAAAAAAAAAAGACGGGGCTAGGATGTCTCCATACTGGGCTCGTCTCGTGAGCAAATAAAAATTTTTTGGGCCCCCGGCAAAATCTAAAAATAAGCCCCCCCCCCCCTTCCACTTGTCGATCAGTGTCAAGTTATCTAACATACACGGACAAATCCATCATGGATTCGACCCTATCCACCCCGTAGTGTAATCCGTCATAGATTCGATTCAACCCCTAATGTAATCCGTCATAGATTCGATCCCACCCGTAATGTAATCTGCCATAGATTCGATCGCATCCGTTTAGCCCATGCTGTGCAAAAAAGTGCTAGATCGTGAAAATGCTGCTCCAAAGTAAAAAAAAAAAGACGGGGCTAGGATGTCTCCATACTGGGCTCGTCTCGTGAGCAAATAAAAATTTTTTGGGCCCCCGGCAAAATCTAAAAATAAGCCCCCCCCCCTTCCACTTGTCGATCAGTGTCAAGTTATCTAACATACACGGACAAATCCATCATGGATTCGACCCTATCCACCCCGCAGTGTAATCCGTCATAGATTCGATTCAACCCCTAATGTAATCCGTCATAGATTCGATCCCACCCGTAATGTAATCTGCCATAGATTCGATCGCATCCGTAGTGTAATCTGCCATAGATTCGATCGCATCCGTAGTGAAATCTGCCATAGATTCGATCTCACCCGTAGTGTAATCCGTCATAGATTCGATCCCACCCGTAGTGTAATCCGCCATAGATTCGATCCCACCCATAGTGTAATATGCCATAGATTCGATCCCACCCGTAGTGTAATCCGCCATAGATTCGATTCCACCCGTAGTGTAATCCGCCATAGATTCGATCCCACCCGTAGTGTAATCCGCCATAGATTCGATCCCACCCGTAGTGTAATCTGTCATAGATTCGAACCCACCCGTAGTGTAATCTGCCATAGATTCGATTCCACCCGTAGTGTAATCTGCCATAGATTCGATCCCACCCGTAGTGTAATCTGCCATAGATTCGATCCCACCCGTAGTGTAATCTGCCATAGATTCGATCCCACCCGTAGTGTAATCTGCCATAGATTCGATCCCACCCGTAGTGTAATCTGCCATAGATTCGATCCCACCCGTAGTGTAATCTGCCATAGATTCGATCCCACCCGTAGTGTAATCTGCCATAGATTCGATCCCACCCGTAGTGTAATCTGCCATAGATTCGATCCCACCCGTAGTGTAATCTGCCATAGATTCGATCCCACCCGTAGTGTAATCTGCCATAGATTCGATCCCACCCGTAGTGTAATCTGCCATAGATTCGATCCCACCCGTAGTGTAATCTGCCATAGATTCGATCCCACCCGTAGTGTAATCTGCCATAGATTCGATCCCACCCGTAGTGTATTCTGCCATAGATTCGATCCCACCCGTAGTGTAATCTGCCATAGATTCGATCCCACCCGTAGTGTAATCTGTCATAGATTCGATCCCACCCGTAGTGTAATCTGTCATAGATTCGATCCCACCCGTAGTGTAATCTGCCATAGATTCGATCCCACCCGTAGTGTAATCTGCCATAGATTCGATCCCACCCGTAGTGTAATCTGCCATAGATTCGATCCCACCCGTAGTGTAATCTGTCATGATTCGATCCCACCCATAGTGTAATCTGCCATAGATTCGATCCCACCCGTAGTGTAATCTGCCATAGATTCGATCCCACCCGTAGTGTAATCTACCATAGATTCGATTCCACCCGTAGTGTAATCCGTCATAGATTCGATCCCACCCGTAGTGTAATCCGTCATAGATTCGATCCCACCCGTTGTGTAATCTGCCATAGATTCGATCCCACCCGTAGTGTAATCTGGAATAGATTCGATCCCACCCGTAGTGTAATCAGCCATGGATTCGATCCCACCCGTAATGTAATCCGTCACAGATTCGATCCCACCCGTAGTGTAATCCGTCATAGATTCGATCCCCTCCGTAGTGTAATCCGTCGCAGATTCGATCCCACCCGTAATGTAATCCGTCATAGATTCGATCCCACCCGTAGTGTAATCCGTTGCAGATTCGGTCCCACACTTATGGTAATCCGTCATAGATTTATCTATGATGATCTCGGTGTAATCCGTCATAGATTTATCTATGACGGATTACAATAACGTCATAGATTTATGTATAACGGTAACAGAAAACTAATAATTCACAGTGTAGCAAACATTACTGATACTCACGACTTCATGCTTGCCATAGCCTCCACCTATTCCACCTCCATAGCCACCGCCTCCGCCTAGTCCACCTCCATAGCCTCCACCTTCTCCACCTCCATAACCTCCACCTCCACCTAGTCCACCTCCATAGCCACCCTCATCGCCTGCCAAGGTGACGGCGACAAGAAGGGAAAGAAGGATTGCTACCTGAAAAAAAAAAAGAAAAAAGTGATTAGTGAGAGAACTGATAAATGATTAGAATTGACGGTTAGCTGATCTAATTGGAAAGAATATGTTCCTTTTTTTATAATTTATTCACGAAGCATTAACCCTTAACTATTCTCGTGGCAGTCATTGAATGTCCTGACTAACCCAATTGCTTTCCATTCCGCAGACATGGGTGACACTAAGTGTTGGTTTTCCTCGCCACAAAACTGCTAAAGAATATTTTCTTGAAAAGATACTGCAGCCAATGAAATCAATGATTGTTTCACTTACTCGCACAACAGGAGAAACATTAGGATAGATGTCTTTCTAGAGTGTCGGTAAGTCCTTGTCACCGAAAGAATGGGGCGGGGGTGGCTCAGTCGGTAGCGCGCCAGGCTCGTAATCTGTAGTTCCCAGGTTCGAGTCCCAGCTGGGTCAGCGTTGAGATTTATCTCCGCAAAATTCACCGCCCTACCCACGGTCAGTAGGGACACCGATGCTCTTGGAAAGGCCGCCGTCCGTCATATAGGACGTTAAGACGTGGCCACATGTACGGGGCGGGGGTGGCTCAGTCGGTAGCGCGCCAGGCTCGTAATCTGTAGTTCCCAGGTTCGAGTCCCAGCTGGGTCAGCATTGAGATTTATCTCTGCAAAATTCCCCGCCCTGCCCACGGTCAGTAGGGGACACCGATGGGCTTGGAAAGGCCGCCGTCCGTCGGATGGGACATTAAGCCGTGGCCCCGTGTGTGGGAGAGCCATACCCTGTGCACGTTAAAGAACACGCTGGATGGCCTTGACGGGAGGCTACCATCTGTCTCCCAATAGCTGTTCCAGTGGGTCCCCTCCCCCAACCTTCTCTGAGCCTTCGAGGTCCATGTGACCTGGCCATTTAGCCCATGGTGTGCAAAAAAGTGCCGCTCAGAGGTAAAACAACCCAACCCACATGTACGAGAGATCCATACCCTGTGCACGTTAAAGAACACACTGGATGGCCTTGACGGGAGGCTACCAATAGTCTCTCAACAGCTGTTCCAGTGGGTCCCCTCCCCCAACCTTCTCTGAGCCTTCGGTGTCCTTGTGACCTGGCCATTTAACCCATGTGCGCAAAAAAGTGCCGCTCAGAGGTAAAACAACCCAACCATAGGTAGATTTTAAATACATTTAAATCTTTTACTTCTTTAGTAAAATAGTTAAATTTTTTTAAGTAAGTAAAGTTTTTTTAAGTTTTGTTTTTTAAGTAATATTTTAACTTTTTTAGTTAAATTTTACTTCTTTCAGATTGGAATATAAATGGTGGAACTACTTTAAAATGCAAATAACAGCGACTGCACTTATAAATGGAAGAAATTTATGACTACAAAATGGATGACATCGATGCAAGAATGGGACGGGGGGGAGGGAGGGAGGGGGCTCATTCGGTAGCGCGCCAGACTCGTAATCTGTAGTTCCCAGGTTCGAGTCCCAGCTGGGTCAGCGTTGAGATTTATCTCCGCAAAATTCCCCGCCCTGCCCACGGTCAGTAGGGGATACCGATGCTCTTGGAAAGGCCGCCGTCCGTCGGATGGGAGTTAAGCCGTGGCCCCGTGTGCGGGAGAGACATACCCTGTGCACGTTAAAGAACACGCTGGATGGCCTTGACGGGAGGTTACCATTTGTCTCCTAACAGCTGTTCCAGGGGGCTCCCCTTCTTCCTCTAACCTTCTCTGAAACTTTTGACCTGGCCATTTAGGCAACTGTGTGCAAAAAAAAATGCCGCTCAGAAGTAAAACGATACAAAGATCATAATTTTTTTTCTACTATTAATTAAAGTACACCTTGGTTCAATTCAAGTTATCAGTGGAAAACCTAAAAAAGGCACAAAATGCATGTATATTATGACCAATTTTTCATTTAATTGGGTTATGTTGCCTCTTAGCGACACTTTTTTGCACACTGTGGACTAAATGGCCAGGTCACATGGACCCCGAAGGCTCAGAGAAGGTTGGGGAAGGGACTCATTGGAAGAGATGTTGGGAAACAGATGGCAACCTCTCGTCAAGGCCGTCAGCGTGTTCTTTAACGTGCACAGGGTATGGCTCCCCCACCACTTGTGCCGTTGCTTAACGTCCCATCCCACTTACGGCTGACCTTCAAAACCCATCTGTGTCCCTTACTGACCGAGGGTAGTTTGCGGAGATAATTTCAACGCTGAGCCAGCTGAACTTGAACTGGGAACTGTAGATTAGGAGTCTGGTGAGCTGCCAACTGACTCCCCCACGCTCCCCAATTGCACAGGAATGTTTCGAGGTTCATCTCCAAGCATTTCGTGTGCATCCCTGGCCTCCAAATTCCCCTGACATGAATCCCATCAACATTTGCAGGATGCAGTAAAATGGATCATTCTTTGTTTCAGTGGTTCGCTCCGTAGCCGAACTCTGGGACGTCATTCAGTCCAGCTGCTACAGAATACTGAGGACACCCTCAGCGGGAATTGGGTTGGATTGGGTTGTTTTACCTCTGAGCGGCACTTTTTTACACACTATGGGCTAAATGGCCAGGTTACATGGACCCCGAAGGCTCAGAGAAGGTTGGGGGAGGGGACCCACTGAAACAGCTGTTGGGAGACAGATGGTAGCCTCCCGTCAAGGCCATCCAGCGTATTCTTTAACGTGCACAGGGTATGGCTCTCCCGCACACGGGGCCACGACTTAACGTCCCATCCGACTGACGGCGGCCTTTCCAAGCCCATCGGTGTCCCCTGCTGACCGTGGCAGGGCGGGGAATTCTGCGGAGATAAATCTCAACGCTGACCCAGCTGGGACTCGAACCTGGGAACTGCAGATTACGAGCCTGGCGCGCTACTGACTGAGCCCCCCTCGCCCCCCTCGCCTCCCTCAGCGGGTATAGTGGAGTCTATTCCACGCCGGGTGCAAGCGGTTATCGCCACGAAAGTCGACCCAACAAGCTATTATCCCAATTTAGCGATATTGTTTAATAAAAATAAATAAATTCCCCCTCAAGCAGCTGTTTGCCATAGAGGTCTGACAGGAGCCTGTCAGTTTATACGTCACAGTAGAAGGTCTGTGAGGATGGCAGGACCTCAGCAGAAAAACGACACATACATCCATGCCTCGAACCCAGGTCCCTCAGATCAGTAGCTAAACTCGCTAACCACTCGGCCATGGGACAGTAGGCAATAAATCAGTCAGGCAGATCGCCCTATATAGCTACTAATAAACAATCCTAATCACACTGCCAATAGAAAGTGAAACGAATGGTTTGTGTTTTAATTTTGCCTTATTCATCACGCTCTCCATCTCCACTCACATTGACAACAAGAACTACATAGCTTCGATTCGAAAAAATGAGTTAAGAAAAATAAAAATTCAGCGAATTTAAATTCAAACACGTAGCAATGTAAAATAAAGAACGACGTCGTTTTGATTAATGAGAAAGTCGAAAATAAATCTGTCAGATGCGAAGGGTGTTATTGGTTCTCGATGAACTCATTTCTTCCTCCCTCTCGTAGCTGCATCGAGTAAGGACGGTTGGGTTGTTTTACCTCTGAACGGCACTTTTTTGCACACCATGGGCTAAATGGCCAGGTTACATGGAACCCGAAGGCTCAGAGAAGGTTGGGGGAGGGGACCCACTGGAACAGCTGTTGGGAGACAGATGGTAGCCTCCCGTCAAGGCCATCCAGTGTGTTCTTTAACATTGGATTGTTTTACCTCTGAACGGCACTTTTTTGCACACCATGGGCTAAATGGCCAGGTCACATGGACCCCGAAGGCTCAGAGAAGGTTGGGGGAGGGGACCCACTGGAACAGCTGTTGGGAGACAGATGGTAGCTTCCCGTCAAGGCCATCCAGTGTGTTCTTTAACGTTGGGTTGTTTTACCTCTGAGCGGCACTTTTTTGCACACCACGGGCTAAATGGCCAGGTCACATGGACCCCGAAGGCTCAGAGAAGGTTGGGGGAGGGGACCCACTGGAACAGCTGCTGGGAGGCAGATGGTAGCCTCCCGTCAAGGCCATCCAGCGTGTTCTTTAACGTGCACAGGGTATAGCTCTCCCGCATACGGGGCCACGGCTTAACGTCCCATCCGACGGACGCTGGCCTTTCCAAGCCCATCGGTGTCCCCTACTGACCGTGGGCAGGGAAGGGAATTTTGCGGAGATAAATCTCAACGCTGAGCCATCTGGGACTCGAACCTGGGAACTACAGATTACGAGCCTGGCGCGCTACCGACTGAGCCACCCCCGCCCACAAAATTAAGATAATTGGTTAAAAAAATGAAATTGAAACAGATCTGTTACAGTCAAATCCACATTGAATAACTAATATCTAAAATGAGATTGAATAGATTGGCTTTTCTTCGGGCTCAGTTTTGCGACGAATTTCTAATCATTTCAAAAATGTGCGAAGGAGGAATGCATTTTTCCGAAAGTTTGTGTAAAAGATAAACAGAATAATTAATGATAAGCTAGAAATACTCAGTCAGCAATATATTACCTTTGCAGCTAATTATACAAGAACTTGCGGCTCGAAACGCAAATCATCAATATACTGAATCTGGCTCATGGAAATTTTTTTGCCCAAACATTACTAAGCGTTTTCACCAATTCACAGTATTCATCAAATTTTTTTATGAAGATATTTTCTAGATTCTTTAAAAACATTTTTCTTTAGTTCTTTCCTCATCAGAGATGTACAATCGCTCAAAAAATATCCGAACACTATGGTTGATTACAGAATTCAGAAAAAATATCTGGCAACTATTTTTTTTAGAAATTAGCGATCTGGCAAACTTCGTGTCACGTGACACGTAGGAGAATAATGGAATATGGAGAATACCCTGTGCACGTTAAAGAACACGCTGGATAGCCTTGACGGGAGGCTACCATCTGTCTCCCAACAGCTGTTCCAGTGGGTCCCCTCCCCCAACCTTCTCTGAGCCTTCGGGGTCCATGTGACCTGGCCATTTAGCCCATGGTGTGCAAAAAAGTACCGCTCATAGGTAAACAACCAGCCTGCTCCATGACGTATTAAATAGTCGTTACATCTATTTAAGAGTTGAGGTTCTGCGACAGAATTTTAGGATGTAATTATTATAAGATTCCTTAACCAATTAAAAGTTAAAACCAACTGTCATGTATAAGCACAAATTTGATCTCACATTTTCATCAAACACTTACCTTGGCGCAATACATCACCACCACCGGAGTCTGTTGCAGGGATCACTCACTACGACGCTGCCTCTTAAGGCCCAACAGGGAAATCAGAGAGACAAAGAGACCGCTAAAGAGACAAGACCGATAGAAGAGAGCGAAGCAGGAGATCTCGCTGCTCTTGTCCGATAATTTTAAGTCCGATGAATGTGTCCGACATCGGAGAGTCAGCCTCTGTATATATAGTCGCCATCGCGTGATTACTGACTCGGAGAAAGTGAGTATTTTGTAGGTCAGTGGATGGGGCCTCGCGGTTGGCGCATGCGACTGGTACGGAGCACCTAGAGCAGCTCCACCTCGTCGAGCTGCTGGCGCGTGCTCCATCCTGTAGCTGGTGACCCGTGGAGACGCCAGATGCCTCACGAGAGAGAGAGTTTGCATGTGCCCACTTCAGTTTCCTCTATCTCGAAGGATTACGTTGCTTCTCTCGTGCTCGAAATATTGTTGCGCGTTTCCGACTCATCGTGAAGTTGTTTCTTGCTGCTAGAGGAAGTTGGATTTTTTTTCGGGATGTGGTTGCGAAGGAGGAAGATAAAGATTCATGGGTAAAAAAAATGGATTTTTTTCGGGATGTGGTTGCGAAGGAGGAAGATAAAGATTCATGGGTAATAAAAAATGGATTTTTTTCGGGATGTGGTTGCGAAGGAGGAAGATAAAGATTCATGGGTAAAAAAAATGGATTTTTTTCGGGATGTGGTTGCGAAGGAGGAAGATAAGGATTCATGGGTAAAAAAAATGGATTTTTTTCGGGATGTGGTTGCGAAGGAGGAAGATAAGGATTCATGGGTAAAAAAAATGGATTTTTTTCGGGATGTGGTTGCGAAGGAGGAAGATAAGGATTCATGGGTAAAAAAAATGGATTTTTTTCGGGATGTGGTTGCGAAGGAAGAAGATAAGGATTCATGGGTAAAAAAAATGGATTTTTTTTCGGGATGTGGTTGCGAAGGAGGAAGATAAAGATTCATGGGTAAAAAAAAAGGATTTTTTTTCGGGATGTGGTTGCGAAGGAGGAAGATAAGGATTCATGGGTAAAAAAGATGGATTTTTTTTTTCGGGATGTGGTTGCGAAGGAGGAAGATAAAGATTCATGGGTAAAAAAATTGATTTTTTTTTCGGGATGTGGTTGCGAAGGAGGAAGATAAAGATTCATGGGTAAAAAAAATGGATTTTTTTCGGGATGTGGTTGCGAAGGAGGAAGATAAGGATTCATGCGTAAAAAAAAATGGATTTTTTTCGGGATGTGGTTGCGAAGGAGGAAGATAAGGATTCATGGGTAAAAAAAATGGATTTTTTTCGGGATGTGGTTGCGAAGGAGGAAGATAAGGATTCATGGGTAAAAAAAATGGATTTTTTCGGGATGTGGTTGCGAAGGAAGAAGATAAGGATTCATGGGTAAAAAAAATGGATTTTTTTTCGGGATGTGGTTGCGAAGGAGGAAGATAAAGATTCATGGGTAAAAAAAAAGGATTTTTTTCGGGATGTGGTTGCGAAGGAGGAAGATAAGGATTCATGGGTAAAAAAGATGGATTTTTTTTCGGAATGTGGTTGCGAAGGAGGAAGATAAGGATTCATGGGTTAAAAAAATGGATTTTTTTTCGGGATGTGGTTGCGAAGGAGGAAGATAAAGATTCATGGGTAAAAAACATGGATTTTTTTCGGGATGTGGTTGCGAAGGAGGAAGATAAGGATTCATGGGTAAAAAAAATGGATATTTTCGGGATGTGGTTGCGAAGGAGGAAGATAAAGATTCATGGGTAAAAAAAATGGATTTTTTTTCGGGATGTGGTTGCGAAGGAGGAAAGATTCATGGGTAAAAAAATGGATTTTTTTCGGGATGTGGTTGCGAAGGAGGAAAGATTCATGGGTAAAAAAAAATTGATTTTTTTTCGGGATGTGGTTGCGAAGGAGGAAGATAAAGATTCTTGGTTAAAAAAAATGGATTTTTTTCGGGATGTGGTTGCGAAGGAGGAAGATAAAGATTCATGGGTAAAAAAAATGGATTTTTTTCGGGATGTGGTTGCGAAGGAGGAAGATAAGGATTCATGGGTGAAAAAGATGGATTTATTTTCGGGATGTGGTTGCGAAGGAGGAAGATAAAGATTCACGGAAAAAAAAAGGATTTTTTTTCGGGATGTGGTTGCGAAGGAGGAAGATAAGGATTCATCGGGGGGGGGGGAGGATTTTTTCGGGATGTGGTTGCGAAGGAGGAAGATAAGGATTCATGGGTAAAAAAAAAGGATTTTTTTTGGGATGTGCTTGCAAAGGAGGAAGATAAGGATTCGTGGGTAAAAATGAATCTTTTTCGGGATGTGGTTGCAAAGGAGGAAGATAAGGATTCATGGGTAAAAAAATGGATTTTTTCGGGATGTGGTTGCGAAGGAGGAAGATAAAAATTCATGGGTAAAAAAAATGGATTTTTTTCGGGATGTGGTTGCAAAGGAGGAAGATAAGAATTCATGGGTAAAAAAAAAATGGATTTTTTTCGGGATGTGGTTGCGAAGAAGGAAGATAAGGATTGTTGTCACGTGACACGAAGGTTGCCAGATCACTAATTTCTAAAAAAAAAATCGTTGCCAAATATTTTTTTTGAATTCTGTAATCAACCATAGTGTTCGGATACTTTTTTGAGCGACTGTACGTTATCTCCCTTTCATCAGAGCTAAAAAAAGTAGCGCCATTCGCTTTCAAAGCACAGCTAAGCCTAACTCTGATCTTCTGCTGATTGGGGCTGAATCAGGACATCCAACTGCAGTCTCCCGAGCCATCGCTTAACCATTGTTGAGAGGTCATTCTTTCCCATTGTCACGGTCGCCTGTTATCTAACAAGGATAACCTTTGTCGGCCATCGAATAATGGCGACCTTGTTGTCAGTAGTCGACGACAAAGCGTTGCTTATTGTTCCTGACCTCGAGTCTTTCGGAGCGAGCTCGATTGCAAAGAAAGGTTTAATCCTTTGTTAGCTGAAGATTTCGTTAAAAGTCTTTTGAGGCATTACTTTCGGTTTTTTTTTCTTTTCGCTTATTGTCACCCTTGTTGATTTTCCACAGCGCTAATTACACAGAGAGGTAAGGTTTTAAATAACTCTTCTGCGTCTAAAACGAGACTTGCATCTAAACTCATGATGATAATAATAATAAGACGAAGGCTATTGTGAATTATTCAGGTGTTCTGTTCCGTACGTTGCGAAGATTAGGGTGTGGATAAATATTAAAAATAATTAAGAGTATAAGCAAGTGATTCCACTGAGTTTGATTGTGACGGGGTGGCTCAGTCGGTAGCGCGCCAGGCTCGTAATCTCTAGTTCCCACGTTCGAGTCCCAGCTGGGTCAGTGTTGAGATTTATCTCCGCAAAAATCCCCGCCCTGCCCACGGTCAGTAGGGGACACCGATGGGCTTGGAAAGGCCGCCGTCCGTCGGATGGGACGTTAAGCCGTGGCCCCGTGTGTGGGAGAGCCATATCCTGTGAACGTTAAAGACCATGCTGGATGGCCTTGACGGGAGGCTACCATCTGTCTCCCAACAGCTGTTCCAGTGGGTCCCTTCTCTGAGCCTTCGGGGTCCATGTGACCTGGCCATTTAGCCCATGGTGTGCAAAAAGTGCCGCTCAGAGGTAAAACAACCCAACCCAAAAATTGATTGTGACGACATTTTGTGTATTATGAAGAAAAATAATTATTTTTCCAAGCACTTGTCTTTGCAATACGTCATGGAGAAAATTTGTAAGTAGGGTTGAGTTGTTTTACCTTTGATCTAAAAAGCCGCCAGGTCACAAGTCCCCGAAAGGCCGAGGCAGGGGTGGCTCAGTTGGTAGCGCGCCAGGCACGTAATCTGCAATTCCCAGTCTCGAGTCTCAGTTGAGCCAGAGTTGGGATTTATCTTCTCAAAACTCCACCCTGCCCACGGTCAGTAGGGGACACTGATAGTCTTGGAATGACCACCGTCCGTCGGATGGGACATTATGCCTTGACCCCGTGTGCGGAAGAGCCATACCCTGTTCACGTTAAAGAACACGCTGGATGGCCTTGACCATCTGTCTCCCAATAGCTGTCTAGTGAGTCCCCTCTCCCAACCTTCTCTGAGACCAAGGGTCCTTGTGACCTAGCCATTTAGCCATTGTGTGCAAAAATAGTGCCTCTGAGAGGGTTGGGTTGGGTTGTTTTACCTCTGAGCGGCACTTTTTTGCACACCATGGGCTAAATGGCCAGGTCACATGGACCCCGAAGGCTCAGAGAAGGTTGGGGGAGGGGACCCACTGGAATAGCTGTTGGGAGACAGATGGTAGCCTCCCGTCAAGGCCATCCAGCGTGTTCTTTAACGTGCACAGGTTATGGCTCTCCCGCACATGGGGCCACGGCTTAACGTCCCATCCGACGGACGGCGGCTTTTCCAAGCCCATCGGTGTCCCCTACTGACCGTGGGCAGGGCGGGGAATTTTGCGGAGAAAACCTCAACGCTCACCCAGCTGGGACTCGAACCTGGGAACTACAGATTACGAGCCTGACGCGCTACCGACTGAGCCACCCCCGCCCCCCTCTGAGAAGTAAACCAACCCAACCCACTAAGGTGGCCATTATACACATATATTCAGATTCACATACATGAAGACACAGTCACATTGGTGATATACATCTGTTAACGATATTGGGAAAAACTCAAATTTCTGTTAGAACTAAGCTGTCAACATGTACAACACATCTGCACCATTTTCCCTATCCAATGAGTGAAAACAAACTCATCCCCTCCTTGCCGCTCCCCCCCCCCATCCATTGACCAATTACACCCGTTCCATATTTCCGCACCTGTTCTTCTTCGGCATGCTTGTGATGACGGATAACCACCTCAGATTACTGCGCACTCTCACACGAAAACGAGGCCACAGCACTTTAATATCGGCGAGGCATTTTGGGCGAGGATAATTGATCGACAAAGGGGAACACGTGGAGCATTTTCCTCTCAGAGACTGCCTCTCTTTCGGCATTTGTATACCTCTTACAGACTCCGTGACCGTCTTTCGTTTGGTTTCGTGTTTTTGCGCATTGAGATAAGCTTCTGGAAGAGGAAGTTGGAGTCTGGGGTGGAGATGGCAATCTGAGGTGACTGGGTTCGACTCTCGACTGTGACAGAGTTCATATTTTCTTCCTCTTTTATTGTCCCTTTGGCAGATGATGAGACATCAGTGTACTTCGAACCATTATGCAATGAACGGTTCTCTGCTCAGTCTGCCGGTTCCGCAAAACTCCCCGCCCTGCCTGCCAAGCCCACCGATGGGCTTGGAAAGGCCGACGTTGGGCAACCTTCGTGTCACGTGACACGAAGGTTGTCAGATCACTAATTTCTAAAAAAAAATCGTTGCCAGATATTTTTTCTGAATTCTGTAATCAACCATAGTGTTCGGATACTTTTTTGAGCGACTGTAGGTTGTCATATTATTTTGATACTAGATCGTGTGGGCTCACTCACGTAAATATTGAACGTGTGCAGTTACCGTTCACAGCAAACTGGAGCGTGTGCAGTAACTGCACACGCTCCAGTTTGCTGTGAACGGTAAATGGAGCGTGTACAGTTGCTGTACACGCTGCAGATATTTTTCCTGAATTCTGTAATCACGTGACACGAAGGTTGCCAGATCACTAATTTCTAAAAAAATCGTTGCCAGATATTTTTTCTGAATTCTGCAATCAATCATAGTGTTCGGATACTTTTTTGAGCGACTGTACCATCCAAAGGATGGCGGCCTTTTCAAGTCATCGATCTTTTGAAACCCATGTACGATAAAATTCTTGATGATCTTATTGGGAACCTGCCATTCGGTCTCCTAATAGCTATGCAAAGGATTTCCTCTTAGGAATCCTTTGTCAAGAGAGATCCACTCTTGAATTCCTTGTAACCTGGATCCAAGACTCAGCCCACTTGGAGTCTTTGTGACCTGGATATTTACCGTCACCTGTCACAAAAGCTCAGAGATGAAAACGACGCACGAAATCGATTTTGTGATATTCCAACTGTTTCACCTAGAAGAATTTCAAATGTTTCGGGAATATTTTGGGGTGTTTGGTTCAGATCGATAATGGCAACACTACCATCATCTAGTTTTCTATTAGTTTTATGCAGGAAAAATTATTTCAATTTCCATGAAGAAGTAGACTAAAGTTAGAAGAAAGATTATAAGTTGGGTTGTTTTACCTCTGAGCGGCACTATTTTGCGCACCATGGGCTAAATGGCCAGGTCACATGGACCCCGAAGGCTCAGAGAAGGTTGGGGGAGGGGACTCATTGGAACAGCTGTTGGGAGACAGATGGTAGCCTTCCGTCAAGGCCATCCAGCGTGTTCTTTAACGTTGGGTTGTTTTACCTCTGAGCGGCACTTTTTTGCACACCATGGGCTAAATGCCAGGTCACATGGACCCCGAAGGCTCAGAGAAGGTTAGGGGAGGGGACCCACTGGAACAGCTGTTGGGAGACAGATGGTAGCCTTCCGTCAAGGCCATCCAGCGTGTTCTTTAACGTGCACAGGGTATGTCTCTCCACACACGGGGCCACGGCTTAACGTCCCATCCGACGGACGGCGGCCTTTCCAAGCCCATCGGTGTCCCCTACTGACCGTGGGCAAGGCGGGGAATTTTGCGGAGATAAATCTCAACGCTGACCCAGCTGGGACTCGAACCTGGGAACTACAGATTACGAGCCTGGCGCGCTACCGACTGAGCCACCCCCGCCCCAGAAATATTATAAGAATGGGGGGTGCGTGAAGACGTTAACTTGGAAGGAAGACATCCTTCATCACCTTGGAAACAACTGTGCGCGTAAGATTTCATTAAATCGAAATCATTTTTGCAGCCATCTGAAGAGAAAGTCTTGGAGTTCTTATTCAGCAGCTGCTTTCCAAAATCGAAGACGTCAATCTTTGATAATTTCTTTTCGCATCGTCGGCAGACTAATTTACCCAACGGACGACTGAACCATAAATCTCTCTCTTTCCCCATTACACCCCACCCCCGTACCCATGGCCGATGCTTTCGTCTGTTTTGGCGTGGCCATATTAAAGTCGCCCTTCCATAACGATGCCTCACTTACTAAACACGCTGTTGCGAAATCCTTCATTAGAGAGAGCGAAGCCGATTATCGAACTCGACTGTGCAGAACATTTACTTTTCTTCTTCTGAAGATTCCAGGACCAATTTCTTCGTCTTTGGGAGAAAGAAGTTGGGGGGGGGGGATACTGAAATTGGAAATTGCTTCCCTCCCCACCAGAAGCTTCTCCTGGAGTAATCTTCCATTTGTCTCTGACGACAACTATGTCTTTATCCATTTTTCTTGTGCGTTGGTCGTATTTGAATGATTGAGTTGAGTTGTTTTACCTCTGAGTGGCACTTTTTTGCGCACAATGGGCTGAATGGCCAGGTCACAAGGACCCTGAGGGCTCAGAGAAGGTTAAAGAAAGGGAACCAACTGGACAGCTATCCGTATATAAATTTTCAATTTTTTTCTGCTTCGCTTGGGGAAATAAATTTAAAATTCCTTCTTTTGGGGATGGATAGGCATTGATGCAAAATTACGATTCGCGCTTTCCGAATCTCCAAAGAAGTTTCAATCGCGCCCCCTAATGGAGGAAAAAGTTGAAATGCGCAAAATTTTAATCGAATATTAGGCACGATGCCATTACATAAAATTTTGTGAGGACACGCGAAGGTCATGAACCAGTTTCAGTCAGCATTATACGACTTTCTTGAAAAGGAGGTGGGGGAGGCTATGTATTCCCCCATGAATTGATAGGGTTAGTTATGGTTGTTAAGAGGTTAACAACCATAACTAACCCTATCAATTCCTGGGGGAATACATAGCCCCCCACCTCCTTTTCTTGTTCTCTATAGAAAAAGAGTTAGGTTGTTTTACCTCTGAGCGGCGCTTTTTTACCCACAATGGACTAAACGGCCAGGTCACAAGGACCCCGAAGGCTCAGAGAAGGTTGGGGGAGGGGACCCACTGGAACAGCTGTTGGGAGACAGATAATAAACTCCCGTCAAGGCCATCCAGCGTGTTCTTTAATGTGTACAGGGTGTGGCTCTCCCACACACGGACCACGGGTTAACGTCCCATCCGACGGACGGCGGCCTTTCTAAGCCCATCGGTGTCCCCTACTGACCATGGACATGGTGGGGAATTTTGCGGAGATAAATCTCAACACTGACCCAGCTGGTACTCGAACCTGGGAACTGCAGATTACGAACCTGGCGCGCTACCGACTGAGCCACCCCCCAAATATAGAAAAAAAGACAATGGGTGATTAGAGTCATTGGCATAAAAAACATGAAATAAACGCTAAAGGATTCGATTCTTTACAAACAATAAAAGCATCCCTCCCCCTAAAATAAAAAGAGGAATGTGATTTAAAGCGTTTCCCTTGTTTCGTGAGAGGCGTTGTCGCCGTTTGGCAGATTCCTTGGACGCACAATCCAATCGGTGCGAAAGTGAGGGACTTCCGGCTAATTATCGCCCTATCCAAGCATTGTAAGGGCAGACACCATTTTCCTTCACGATTTCCGGGTGGATTGCCCTTCTCATTGAAAATGTAAATCGCCAAAGACTGTGTCACCTTCCCTAAATAAGCACACACAATGACTGGCTTTCAGTTCAGGAGTCTCGTAGTATAAATAAATTACTGTTGATTATCATTCGCCTCGCTTGCTACCCGAAGGGTTAGGCTTTGAGTAAATAAGAAGTTGTCAGAAAAAAAATGTTGTGTTTGTTTCATTTATTTTTTCCATGACGGGATTTTTGCAAACAGCATTTAGAGTATCTGTCATTCAAACGACTTGCTGACTGCTTTGAAGATCACTTTTCATTTGTTCCTTGATATTCTATTTTATTTCCCATTTTTGGTTCGAAAATCAGGGGGGCGGGGTGACTCAGTCGGTAGCGCGCCAGGATCGTAATCTGTAGTTCCCAGGTTCGAGTCCCAGCTGGGTCAGCGTTGAGATTTATCTCCGCAAAATTCCCCGCCCTGCCCACGGTCAGTAGGGGACACCGATGGGCTTGGAAAGGCCGCCGTCCGTCGGATGGGACGTTAAGCCGTGGCCCCGTGTGTGGGAGAGCCATACTCTGTGCCCGTTAAAGAACACGCTGGGTGGCCTTGACGGGAGGCTGCCATCTGTCTCCCAACAGCTGTTCCAGTGGATCCCCTCCCCCAACCTTCTCTGAGCCTTCGGGGTCCATGTGACCTGGCCATTTAGCCCATGGTGTGCAAAAAAGTGCCGCTCAGAGGTAAAACAACCCAAACAACTCGAAAATCAGGTCCCTAGCTGCAATGGAACGCCTAAATAATGCTTTTGGAAATGTGGGGAATCTGGCAACGGCATCAGATTTGCAGCAGAAGATCTAAATGCTATTTTAACACTTTACTTTCACAGTTCGGTAGCAATAAATGGCAACAGTAAATTTGACACAGCGATTCTCGTTTCCCGTAGGAATAACATGGTAAATATTTTTGTTTCTAGCAAGCCCACCTTTTGGACTTTCGATCTGAAATTTGGCACTGCAATTCAGACCACAACCAGAAATGTTCTCTGAAAATTTGGAGCGTGTACAGTCGCTCAAAAAAGTATCCGAACACTATTGTCGATTACAGAATTCAGAAAAAATATCTGGCAACGACTTTTTAGAAATTAGTGATCTGGCAACCCTTCGTGTCACGTGACACGAAGGTGGCCAGATGATGATCATCATCATCATCCTAAAAAATCGTTGCCAGATATTTTTTCTGAATTCTGTAATCGACCATAGTGTTCGGATACTTTTTTGAGCGACTCTAGGTGGTCATATTATTTTGATACCAGATCGTGTGGGCTCACTCACGGAAATATTGAGCGTGTGCAGTTACCGTTCACAGCAAACTGGAGCGTGTGCAGTAACTGCACACGATCCAGTTTGCTGTGAACGGCAACTGGAGCGTGTACATTTGCTGTACACGCTCCAGATATTTTTCCTGAATTATGTAATCACGTGACACGAAGGTTGCCAGATCACTAATTTCTAAAAAAAAATCGTTTCCAGATATTTTTTCTGAATTCTGTGATCAACCATAGTGTTCGGATACATTTTTGAGCGACTGTACTCCATTGACGTAACAAAGAGATTGTTTCGTATTTTCCCTCCAATATCGACATATAGTTTGCAAGAACATTTTCTTAAAAAGATATCTATTCGGCGCAATTATTTTTTAAAGGAAATGTTGAACCAGTTCGTATCAGTTACTTCGTCCAAGATGTTTTTCCTAGAAAAGCGCATCTGAGTCAGACTGATCCTTTGACGAAAAATATATTTTCGCTTTTGATCCCGGCCTTTAATTTTCTCTCAAAATTTTTGAGTTGAACGACCGTCACTTATAGTTCGTTTGCAGACAGAAAATGAAACAAAACATGATCTCTATTCTGTAGAAAGCTCCACAATCAAAACTCAGCCTTGTCGTCATTACGCATTGTGAGGTAACACTTGCTAAGGACAACAATAGTTTCTTTGGTTGTCTCGTTCCCAAAAAACAAAACAAAACTCACTCTTCAATCTCGTGTCGCATTGTTAGGTAAGTCTACGAAAGGAATTCCCATTATGAGAAGATTTTCAGATGTGTAATATTTATTAACAAAAGGAGACGAAACTTGAGAGAAAAGAAGCAAAATATTATAAAATGAGTCGCCTTTGTGTTTATGCATCCTCCGTGATATTTACAGGAATTATTGTGTTATGGACATCCTATTTAATGACCGCAAAAAAAATGAAAATGGAGCACTGGCATGTAATGTGAAAAGTTCATCTGATTTTTTTTTTTTCGTTATCATGGAACTTATTTTGGTGCCATTAAGGCCACACATGGTCAAAGACCCAGAAAGTGAAGGTGAACTGACTTTAAACTTGAGATGTTATCTGTAGGCGAAGGGGGCGGGGGTGGCTCAGCCGGTAGCGCGCCAGACTCGTAATCTGTAGTTCCTAGGTTCGAGTCCCAGCTGGGTCAGCGTTGAGATTTATCTCCGCAAAATTCCCCGCCCTGCCCACGGTCAGTAGGGGACACCGATGGGCTTGGAAAGGCCGCCGTCCGTTAAGCCGTGGCTCCGTGTGCGTGACAGCCATACCCTGTGCACGTTGAAGAACACGCTGGATGGCCTTGACGGGAGGCTACCATCTGTCTTCCAACAGCTGTTCTAGTGTGTCCCCTCCCCCAACCTTCTCTGAGCCTTCGGGGTCCTTGTGGCCTGGCCATTTAGCTCATGGTGTGCAAAAAAGTGCCGCTCAGAGGTAAAACAACCCAACCCTGTAGGCGAAGAGTCACTAGTTTTTGATATCCTAGAACTGTTCAGATCGCTTAAAATATGAAACTGTTGCTATATAGGCAGGGCCACTAATTACCCTCGGCCAGAAAGTGGACAATGATGGGCTTGGATAGGACTTCAGTTCGTCGAATTGGACGTAAAGCCGAGGCTCCGTGTGTGGGAGAGCCATACCCTGTGCACGGTAAAGAACATGCTGGATGGTCTTGGCGGGAGGCTACCATTTGTCTCCTAATAACTGTCCAGTGGGTCCCCCAACCTTCTCTGATCCCTTGGGGGCCTTTGTGACCTGGATATTTAGCCGTTGTGCGCAAAGAAGTGCCAGAGGTTGTTCACCCCACCCTTCTAATATATAAAAAGGATCCCTCTATTTCGTGCCTTTGGTATTAATGGGGGTCACTCTGAAACTTTGAAATAGCGCCATCGATATGATGAGAAGATCAGAAGAACGGAGTCTCTCTCTGCACAACATGCTGCTTAAAGGAGGTTGCCGACTCCTTTGCCTAACCTCATCATTAGTTACAAATTGAACCACCTAAATGCCCAAGATACTGCGTAAGCATCTAGAATCAAAAGCATCTAGTTTCCTGTTATCTTGTTTACACAGCGTCCAAGTTTTACCACCATAACTAACCCTAGAAAGAACCAAACTATTTTACGGTCTAATTTTAGTCTTTAGGTGTATACGCCTATTTCTCCACACTCTCCTTAGATTCTTAAAAGTCCCGGCAGCAATCCCTATTCGTCTGTTAATCTCATGCCGCACATCACCAGTATCTGTTACATAGCTCCCAAGGTAATTAAACTGAGACACCTGCTCAAGATTGCAACCATTCAGATTAACTAAATCACAGCCTGCCTGACCAATTTTCATCACTTAATTTTCTCTCTGTTTATAACCAAACCTACTCTACTACCAGTCTCATCAACAGCTCGAATGAAAGAGTTCATCTCATCAACATCATTTGCCAAAAGGGCTAAATCATCAGCATAATGTAAATCAGAAATTTTCGTATCTCCAGCCCATTTAAGGCCAAAATCTTTCCTTTGAAGTGAATTTCGCATAACATAATCAATAACCAAGCTAAAGAGAAAAGGAGACAAAATGCACCCTTGTCGAACACCAGAAGTAATGCTAAACCAATTGCTACAAGCCTTACCAACTCTAACACACGACTCAGGTGTTATTATAGAGAGCTTTCATTATGTTAACCCTTTCACGACTAAGGGAAACATTTTTCCCCATTTTAAAATTGGTGATTGTCGTATTTAATTATAACCTTATCTGCATTTTTTATACAGAATGTCAAAATAGAACGTATGCCGAACGCAATTACGTAAACGGGAACGTTTCGTCCATGTCCATCTTTGCAATAATGTTGCATCTGTGCAATGTCCATCTTTGCCTCACTACCAAAAGAAATTGCTTCGCAGAATATCATAATTAGCACATCATTTCGTATAGTAATTTTATTTCATAATTTTGTATTATTTTAGTTAACATTTTGTTATATAAACCAATACATAAAAGACATTGCATAATAAGCCTAACTATAATTTGTGTTACATTTATAGTCCATTGGGAAAAATATTTCCCATAAAATTCCAAAAAAACTACACATTGTTATGTATTTTTCTTATGGTTTTTATTTATTTTACGTCTAAACAAACTAAAATAAACAGTTACATACTAAATATTTACTCTTAGAAACCTTATGGTCCTGAAAGGGTTAACTAACTTCTACGAGATGCCATACGATTTCACGATCAACAGAGTCAAAAGCCTTTTTGAAATCTACCAAGCAGAAGGTTTTTGGAACTTAAACATTTCTCAAGAATCTGCCTAAGTGAAAAAAATCTAATCAATACATCTACAAAAAAAATATTGAAAATACACATAAAAATATCTTTTCATGTTGATAAATAAAAATTTATGATATGCTTCTGAAACGTAGAAAAATTGAAGATTATGTTTCGTTAAAGAAAAAAAGACGTTAATTTTATTACATAAAATTATTCAAACGTAAAAAATTTTTCTAGTAATTTTTCGAGGGGGGAGGGTATCTGCCCTCTTGACCCCCCCCCCCCTCCCAGCGCTCATAACAATTGGGTTGTTTTACCTCTGAGCGGCACTTTTTTGCACACCATGGGCTAAATGGCCAGGTCACAAGGACCCCGAAGGCTCAGAGAAGGTTGTGGGAGGGGACCCACTGAAACAGCTGTTGGGAGACAGATGGTAGCCTCCCGTCAAGGCCATCCAGCGTGTTCTTTAACGTGCACAGGGTATGGCTCTCCCGCACACGGGGCCACGGCTTAACGTCCCATCCGACGGACGGCGGCCTATTCCAGGCCTATCGGTGTCCCCTACTGACCGTGGGCAGGGCGTACAATTTTGCGGAGATAAATCTCAACGCTGACCCAGCTGGGACTCGAACCTGGGAACTACAGATTACGAGCCTGGCGCGCTACCGACTGAGCCATCCCACCAAGCCCATCGGTGTCCCCTACTGACCGTAGGCAGGAGCGGGGAGTTTTGCGGAGAAAAATCTCGACGCTGACCCAGCTGGGACTCGAACCTGGGAACTACAGATTACGAGCCTGGCGCGCTACCGAGTGAGCCACCGCCACCCCACGCTCATAACAAACACCAAAAGATAGTGTGAAATTAAGATTTTAGACGTGGTCGGTAAAATAACTTTGCATTCCAATTGATGTTAATTTTCCGTAGCTAATCGTAGAGCAATAGCAATTTCCCAAATCTCATTCAAGATTTGAATCTTCTCTTCTAGATCAATTCTCTGTTTACGATTTCGTTCAGATTTCATTTATTTTTTTTTTATCTTCTCTCAGTTGCGTGACGTTGATTTCTTCGATCATAAACTGATTTTTTATTCATTAGTCGAGCTCTACTTCACTCTGTGATGAACATAAACAGAAAACAGCAATCGCACGATCTCTCGATACGTTGAAGAATTTTCTTTCGCTAATTAAACTCATTTTCTAAAGTAGTACAGTCGCTCAAAAAAGTATTCGAACACTATGGTTGATTACAGAATTCAGAAAAAATATCTGGCAACGATTTTTTTAGAAATTAGTGATCTGACAACCTTCGTGTCACGTGATTACAGAATTCAGGAAAAATATCTGGAGCGTGTACAGCAATTGTACACGCTCCAGTTACCGTTCACAGCAAACTGGAGCGTGTGCAGTTACTGCACACACTCCAGTTTGCTGTGAACGGTAACTGCACACGCTCAATATTTCCGTGAGTGAGCCCACACGATCTAGTATCAAAATAATATGACCACCTACAGTCGCTCAAAAAAGTATCCGAACACTATGGTTGATTACAGAATTCAGAAAAAATATCTGGCAACGACTTTTTTTTTTAGAAATTAGTGATCTGACAACCTTCGTGTCACGTGACACGAAGGTTTTTTTCAGAAATTAGTGATCTGGCAACCTTCGTGTCACGTGACAGAGAAGGTTGCCAGATCACTAATTTCTGAAAAAAATCGTTGCCAGATATTTTTTTCTGAATTCTGTAATGAACCATAGTGTTCGGATATTTTTTGAGCTACTGTATGTACACGAAGGTTGCCAGATCACTAACTTCTAAAAAAAAAAAATCATTTTCCAGATATTTTTCCTGAATTCTGTAATCAACCATAGTGTTCGGATACTTTTTTGAGCGACTGTACTTGTCGTGGTAATAATAATAATAATTAGTTCGATATCTGAGAGTTAGAAGCTGTAATAATTCTGTTAGTTAGTGAAAAGACAATCCAGATATGACCTCGATTAAAAATTATATTTCTTTCTCGAATTTGTAAAAAAAGAAAAAAAAAATATCCTAATCGAACTGCGTAAACACTTTGCCGTTTTCGTAAACGGATTTCTTTTTTCAAAACCAAAAAAGAAAAAGTGGAACTTAGAAATTTCATTCTTTAAAAGCGTTTTCTCTAATTTTTTTTTTGCAGATGGCGTTCCCTTCGATTCCATGTGACATCACAGGAAGGTCACTCTTGTCGGCGAGTTGCGTCACGCACCAGCGGGTGACGTCACGGTGACGTGACAGAAGGCAAAGACACGGGCGGACGAGAGACGGTTACGGTTGACCGACACCTCGAGCAAGAAATAAAATAACCGACGTGGTGAAAGTTATCGAAGTAACTGAGAAATGAGTGCAATGAATAAGGAAAAAATATAAAAATGTTTATACGAAAGTTATAGTAATGATCAAGAACAACTCATTAAGATTAGGTGACAGCTGAATTGTAATAAAAATCTGGATCGTTGTCGTTGGTATGTTAATGTCTTGAACAATCACTTTAAGAAAGTGGAATGCTTTTTTTACCAAAGACGCTGTTTCCGGACTTTCACAATAAGCGATTGTTCCAAATTGGGTCGTTTTATTATTTTTTACAGTTGATTTGTCACTTCCGCTTGCTGTACAATACAAGAAATTCTCTTTTCTTTTTTCCTTATTATAATTTTTAATTAATTTCTTTTGATAATTGCATTCAACTTTTGTCCCTAGTTAGGAGAGTCAGCAGGATTTTGACGGTGGAAAATGGACGTGGGAAATAAAATCCCGCTGGTTTTTTTTTGGCAAGTGGGTAAAAAAAGACGATTCAGTAGAAGCTCATAGTTTAATATTTTTTAAACATCGCTTAGCACATAGAAAACATTTTTGCGTTGATTTAACTTGATTTATTGAAAACAAGCAGCGAAGTTCAAAATCAGTCGTTGCTGATTGTTTCTCGCTTCTTAATCACTTAAATTTCCTGAATAAGAAGTTTAACGGACTGATTTATCAAGCACCTATTAAAATAGAAAAGCAGGTTGAGTTGTTTTACCTCTGAGCGGCACTTTTTTGCACACCATGGGCTAAATGGCCAGGTCACATGGACCCCGAAGGGTCAGAGAAGGTTGGGGGAGGGGACCTACTGGAACAGCTGTTGGGAGACAGATGGTAGCCTCTCGTCAAGGCCATCCAGTGTGTTCTTTGACTTGCACAGGGTATGGCTCTCTCGCACACGGGGCCACGGCTTAACGTCCCATCAGACGGACGGCGGCTTTTCCAAGCCCATTGGTGGCCCCTACTGACCGTGGGCAAGTAGTTTTGCGGAGATAAATGTCAACGCTGACCCAGCTGGGACTCGAACCTGGGAACTACAGATTACGAGCCTGGCTCACTACTGACTGAGCCCCCCCCCCCCCCACCAAGAAAAGTAGGATGTATTCGAATGGAAGTGTGGTTTTTAGGAAAGACGGTATATCCACATAATGGCCAAGATACTTTGTAAGCATCTGGAATCAAAAGCATAAAATTTCCTGCTATCTTGCTTACAAAGAGTCCAAGTTTCACTACCATAACTAACTCTAGAAAGGTCCAAACTTGGGCGATGGATATATGAGTGGCTGAGTATTTTAGGGAGAGGAGTTCATTTTGAACATCAAAAAATTTCTCTAACGGGGAAACAAATCAATTTTTCAAAATAAAAAATATTCAGTTCCAGACGTTCCTTAAATTGGCTCAGGGGCGAAGACAACAAGAATGCCATAATACAGTCGCTCAAAAAAAAATATCCGAACACTATGGTTGATTACAGAATTCAGAAAAAATATCTGGCAACGATTGTTTTAGAAATTAGCAAAATTCGTGTCACGTGAGACAGACGGAAGGGGAAAGACGGAATCTTCCTTTACAGTAACTGTTGTCCAGAGGACCCTCTTCGCCAACTCTGTTTTCAGCCCTTGGGGTCCTTGTGACTTGTCCGTTTAGCCAATCGCGCACTTAAAAGTGACGCTCAGAAATCCAAACAATAACGAACGAAGAAATGAATCAAACAATGAAAGAAATTGAATCCAAACAATGAACAAACTGAATCCAAACAATGAAACAAACTGAATCCAAACAATGAAAGAAACTGAATGCAAACAATGAAACAAACTGAGTCCGAACAATGAAACAAACTGAATCCGAACAATGAAACAAACTGAATCCGAACAATGAAACAAACTGAATCCGAACAATGAAACAAACTGAATCCGAACAATGAAACAAACTGAATCCAAACAATGAAACAGACTGAATCCAAACAATGAAACAAACTGATTCCGAACAATGAAACAAACTGATTCCGAACAATGAAACAAATTGAATCCAAACAATGAAACAAACTGAATCCAAACAATGAAACAAACTGAATCCAAACAATGAAACAAACTGAGTCCGAACAATGAAACAAACTGAATCCAAACAATGAAACAAACTGAATCCAAACAATGAAACAAACTGAATCCGAACAATGAAACAAACTGAATCCAAACAATGAAAGAAACTGAATCCAAACAATGAAACAAACTGAGTCCGACCAATGAAACAAACTGAGTCCGACCAATGAAACACACTGAATCCAAACAATGAAACAAACTGAATCCAAACAATGAAACAAACTGAATCCAAACAATGAAACAAACTGAATCCAAACAATGAAACAGACTGAATCCAAACAATGAAACAAACTGATTCCGAACAATGAAACAAACTGATTCCGAACAATGAAACAAACTGAATCCAAACAATGAAACAAACTGAATCCAAACAATGAAACAAACTGATTCCGAACAATGAAACAAACTGATTCCGAACAATGAAACAAACTGAATCCAAACAATGAAACAAACTGAATCCAAACAATGAAACAAACTGAGTCCGAACAATGAAACAAACTGAATCCAAACAATGAAACAAACTGAATCCAAACAATGAAACAAACTGAATCCAAACAATGAAACAAATTGATTCCGAACAATGAAACAAACTGAATCCAAACAATGAAACAAACTGAATCCAAACAATGAAACAAACTGAATCCGAACAATGAAACAAACTGAGTCCGAACAATGAAACAAACTGAGTCCGAACAATGAAACAAACTGAGTCCGAACAATGAAACAAACTGAGTCCGAACAATGAAACAAACTGAGTCCGAACAATGAAACAAACTGAGTCCGAACAGTGAAACAAACTGAGTCCGAACAATGAAACAAACTGAGTCCGAACAATGAAACAAACTGAGTCCGAACAATGAAACAAACTGAGTCCGAACAATGAAACACACTGAGTCCGAACAATGAAACAAACTGAGTCCAAACAATGAAACAAACTGAGTCCGAACAATCTGCCTAATGTGCTGACAACAATCCATTCGATTTCGATGAGGGACAGTACGATTAAGTGTAGGGGGACATCTGCCCAAAAAATGAAGAGCCTCCCCCTGCAATCTCTCTCCCTATAATTACCATAAACTAAAGAAGTAAAAGTTAGTGAGATTCTGGTTTGAATCGGTCGACTGTAACACAACGAAAGGTAGATTTCTAATTGGTTGGAATTTGCCTCCGAAAACCGCCGAGTGTGACGTCACGAATGAATGGAATCTTAAAATGAGACGTAAAAAAGATTAAATAATCAACTTTGCTTCTCGCTCCGAACAGAATTATGCAGATCAATTGAATTATTCGCTCACGGTTCTTCGCTTCATTTTTTTTCCCTTCCTCCCCTCTAATTCATTTTCGAATCTGTCTGTCATTGTTTCTACATCGATCTCGTGATCGAATTGGCGCGAATCATTCAGTTCTCGTTTGGCGGAGAGCCAAAAAGAACGAGCGAAAACGATTTCGGGAATGGACACTTCCTCCACTGATGAATGATCGTTGGCTTCTCAGTTGCATAGCAACCCGCATCACTCATCATGCAAATCAGACACGCGATTTCGAAATCATGGAATGATAGTAAACACGAACTGCCCTGTTCGTTCGCGGTAATTGTTATTTATTGGTATTGCCACCTACAGCGAGGAATTAACTATCCCGATATTTAACTTTCGATAGTAACGAGGAATTTATAGATTTCGGAAATGATGATGACATTCATTCAATGATTCGCAAACTCATTCTGTGCGACCCACGAAACTATTCCGCGGAACCAACCAAACTATTCTGTGCGACCCACGAAACTATTCCGCGGAACCAACCAAACTATTCTGTGCGACCCACGAAACTATTCCGCGGAACCAACCAAACTATTCTGTGCGACCCACGAACTATTCCGCGGAACCAACCAAACTATTCTGTGCGACCCACGAAACTATTCCGCGGAACCAACCAAACTATTCTGTGCGACCCACGAACTATTCCGCGGAACCAACCAAACTATTCTGTGCGACTCACGAAACTTTTCCGCGGAACCAACCAAACTATTCTGTGCGACACATGAAACTATTCCGCGGAACCAACCAAAACTATTCTGTGCGACCCACGAAACTATTCCGCGGAACCAACCAAGCTATTCTGTGCGACCCACGAAACTATTCCGCGGAACCAACCAGGTTATTCTGTACGACCCACGAAACTATTCCGCGGAACCAACCAAACTATTGTGTGCGACCCACGAAACTATTCCGCGGAACCAACCAAAACTATTCTGTGCGACCCACGAAACTATTCCGCGGAACCAACCAAACTATTCTGTGCGACCCACGAAACAATTCCGCGGAACCAACCAAACTATTCTGTGCGACCCACGAAACTATTCCGCGGAACCAATCAAACTATTCTGTGCGACCCACGAAACTATTCCGCGGAACCAACCAAACTATTCTGTGCGACCCACGAACTATTCCGCGGAACCAACCAAACTATTCTCTGCAACCCACGAAACTTTTCCGCGAAACCAACCAAACTATTCTGTGCGACCCACGAAACTATTCCGCGGAACCAACCAAAACTATTCTGTGGGACCCACGAAACTATTCCGCAGAACCAACCAAAACTATTCTGTGCGACCCACGAAACTATTCCGCGGAACCAACCAAACTATTCTGTGCGACCCACGAAACTATTCCGCAGAACCAACCAAAACTGTTCTGTGCGACCCACGAAACTATTCCGCAGAACCAACCAAAACTGTTCTGTGCGACCCACGAAACTATTCCGCGGAACCAACCAAAACTATTCTGTGCGACCCACGAAAGTATTCCGCGGAACCAACAAAACTATTCTGTGCGACCTACGAAACTATTCCGTGGAACCAACCAAACTATTCTGTGCGACCCACGAAACTATTCCGCGGAACCAACCAAACTATTCTCTGCAACCCACGAAACTATTCCGTGGAATCAACCAAACTATTCAGTGCGAACCAAGAGCCAGCTAGAAGGCACATACCGTTCTGTGCGACCCGCGAAGTTATTCTCTGCGACCCACAAAGCTATTGTCTAACCCTTGAAGCTGTTCAATGCCATCAACGAGACTCTTCTGTGCGACCTGTAAAGTGTGTAAATAATATAATAATATATAATATATAATAATATACTTATCCTAATACATATACTGCATTAGAGTACGCATTTGTCCTTTTAATCAGCTGTTTGATACATGCACAGCCTTATGACGTCACTATCTATTAGCCAATCACAGGACACCATTGTCACGTGACTACTATTAACCAATCAATTCAAACCTTTATAATCACATGACTCTATACTTATTCTAATATATACTCCATAGGATTTACATTACTAATGCTATCCTATGGACATAAATTTTTGAAAAATGAAAAAAAAATGAAGGTTAAAAAAATAGAGGAGTACAGAGGTGAATCTAGGTATCCAATAGAATCCGTTGACATCCAAAAAAATTTATTGGTATTGCCACCTACAGCGAGGAATTAACTATCCCGATATTTAACTTTCGATAGTAACGAACATGAAAATTTCGATGTTTAAAAAAATCACCACAGCTGATGTGCAATGTATTTGGTATGTCTGACAGTGCAGAATAGAGAAGTACAGAGGTGAATCTAGGTATCCAATAGAATCCGTTGACATCCTAAGCTTTAAATCTGATTGGTCAAAAATATTTATTTATCTATACTTCTGTACTATTTCTACTTTAAAATATTTATTTATCTATACTTATATAATAATTATATAATTATATAATAATTATAATTATAAACTTTATAACACAGAATAGTTTGGTTGGTTCCGCGGAATAGTTCGTGGGTCGCACAGAATAGTTTGGTTGGTCCCGCGGAATAGTTTCGTGGGTCGCACAGAATAGTTTGGTTGGTTCCGCGGAATAGTTTCGTGGGTCGCACAGAATAGTTTGGTTGGTTCCGCGGAATAGTTTCGTGGGTCGCACAGAATGAGTTTGCGAATCATTGAATGAATGTCATCATCATTTCCGAAATCTATAAATTCCTCGTTACTATCGAAAGTTAAATATCGGGATAGTTAATTCCTCGCTGTAGGTGGCAATACCAATAAATTTTTTTTTTTGAATTTTTGAAAATTTCAGCTTTTAGACAGTTTTTGTTTTTGAATCTCCATAGGTTAACATGGGCATTTTGACTAATTCGTTCTCACTTGGCCTGCTCAGTTTCGGGGCGTTTTTAATAATTCGGACGACTGATTCTTGTTTTATACTTTATACTTCAGGGGTGTAGAGTGTCTTTTTGACGTTTTTTGCGTTTTTTGGTTTCTCAGAGGTCCGATTGCCTTTTTGACACTTTTTACTTTATAACTATGCAAACTGTGAAGTTAATCAGTGCGATCCCACAAACTATTCTCTGCGACCCAGTGAGCTTTTCTTTGCGACCCGTGAAGCTACCGTATGCGTTCCGCGAAGCTAATCTGTGCGACCCAAGAAACTATCTTGCGAGACTAACCTACTATACACTTTTGATCAACACCCATACCTATTCCATGTCTCCAGTCAGGCTCAGATCTAGAAATAAATTAAGCGAGGGGGGGGGGCAAATGAAGCAGTTATGCCGTAAAAAAAGAGGGCGAGGCGTTGGCAAAAGACATGATTTCCATTGCGGACAAAATATTTTTTCCCACCATTTTTGAGGTTTTTTCCCCCACCTCCTTGCCCTCCTTATATCAGGCCATCTTTACAGCTTGCCTAATAAAAAAAAAATAACCGAAAGAGAAAAATAAAAAACTAAGCTAACTAAAAACCTTGTCTACTGATCACAATGATCCGGGTTCGAGCCCCGGTAAGGCATGGAAGTTTGTGTTGTCTTTTTGCTGAGGTCCCGTCATTCTCACAGACCTTCTACTATGGCGTATGAAACTGACAGAGCTCCTGTCAGACCTCTGTGGCAAGCAGCTACTTGACGGATATTTGTTATCTTTTATTATACAGAAGAATATTTTCTGAGGAAATTTTGTGTTCACGCTGAGTAGAAAAAGAGAATACAGGTTTCTTACAAGAGCGGGTGATGACTAACGACATAGGTTGGGTTGTTTTACCTCTGAGCGGCACTTTTTTGCAAACCATGGGCTAAATGGCCAGGTCACATGCACCCGAAGGCTCAGAGAAGGTTGGGGGAGGGGACCCACTGGAGCAGCTGTTGGGAGATAGATGGTAGCCTCCCGTCAAGGCCATCCAGCGTGTTCTTTAACGTGCACAGGGTATGTCTCTCCCGCACACGGGGCCACGGCTTAACGTCCCATCCGACGGACGGCGGCCTTTCCAAGCCCATCGGTGTCCCCTACTGACCGTGAGCAGGGCGGGGAATTTTGCGGAGATAAATCTCAACGCTGACCCAGCTGGGACTCGAACCTGGGAACTACAGATTACGAGCCTGGCGTGCTACCGATTGAGCCACCCCCTCCACCAATGACACAGGAACACTAAGTTAAAACTCAGGTATGGTGCGACATTTAGCCGCAAACGTATTTTATTAGGTCAATACACAGACAACAGAAAATTTTAGGACCCATCACGCCCCCCCCCCCCTCACGACGGCCAAGTAGAATGAAGTTCATGATTCTGTAGAACATGATGCTTTTAAAAAGTTGAAGATCCCTGCAATTAAATGTTTTAAAGGAGAATCACTAGAGATAGGGCCTGTCAGTTTCTTTATTTCTTCTTCATTCCCCAAAAATTAATTCTTCATTATGTTCTAATTGTAAAAATTTTGAAATGGTTTGTAGTCAGTAGGGGACACTGATGGGCTTGGAAAGGTCGCCGTCCGTCGGATGGGACGTTAAGCCGTGGTTCCGGGTGCGGGAGAGTCATACCTTATGCACGTTAAAGAACACACTTGATAGCTTTGACGGGAGGCTATCATCTGTCTCCCAACAGCTGTTCCAGTGGGTTCCCTCCCCCAACCTTCTCTGAGCCTTTGGGGTCCTTGTGAACTGGCCATTTAGCCCATGGTGTGCAAAAAAAGTGCCGCTCAGAGATAAAACAACCCAACAAATATTTGCTTCGTTTATTTAAAAGCAATATTTCTTTGTAAAATAAATAAATACCCCCTCAAGCAGCTGCTTGCCACAGATGTCTGACAGGAGCCTGTCAGTTTATATGCCATAGCAGAAGGCCTGTACGAGTATATTAAATACAAATATTAACATAATGGGCTACGAGAACATTTATAGTGATAAGATAAATTAAGTTTTTAAGATAAATTGCATAAAGTAAAGCTATATCTGATATAATTATTTTTATATGAATTGATGTTTTTAGGAAGTTAAGAATGATAAACAAGTTTTTTCATGCCAGAATACACACATAGATCTGCCCAAAACATTATTTTAGAGGTTTATTAATCTGTTTTCATATTTTTGACTGTCGTATTGAACAAAAGAAAAGCCAAAACATTGATTTCACGCACTCTGCAGACAACTATAATATTAATTCCCAAATTAATGTTATTCGCAATACGTTTATAAGATAATAACAAAAGCCATTTTGTCAAAAAACATAAATTTGACCCACATTCATTCTCCTTTTGAGTTACGTAACCAAACAAGCGGCAGGAAAATTAATTTCCTTTACTGTTGCCACCAGCTGTGTTGCAATTTCAATTGTTTCCATTTTCCACACTTTTGCCAATTGTTGGCTTGTCTGTTTGTTGCGAAATCTTCGGCCGTTCTTTCAGCGAAGTTGGGAGTTGGACAGATTTTGACAGCTCCATTTCCAGGATTGGCCGCCACATTTCGTGACTTCTACTGCCAGGGGACGCGCCCACCCCTCGGGGCTCGAGATCTCGAATGCTGGGCACACTCTTACACCTCAGAAAATGGTTTTGTTTATCGCATCTTTCCACTTCCCTTGGCTATTTGTATTTCGCACACATGACGGAGTTTCCGTTCGTTGCTTGTTCCATATTCCTTGGAAAATGGCGCAGGATTTTCACAAATGGTGAAGAAACATTCGTTTTTGTAAGTAACTTCATTTTTAACCTTAAATGATTATCTTTACGTTTTTTTTTCTTCTTTACTTCGCTTCTTATGTTCTGCATTCTGCTATCGCTATAAAACGTAAAAAAAAAAGACATTCTTATTATAAAATTCCTTTTTAAGAGAATCGAAATCCGAAATATTATTTGTCACTGTATAATGCTTTGAAATGTACAGTTGCTCGAAAAAATATCGGAACACTATGGTTGATTACAGAATTCAGAAAAAAATATCTGGCAACGATTTTTTTTTTAGAAATTAGTGATCTGGCAACCTTCGTGTCACGTGATTATAGAATTCAGGAAAAATATCTGGAGCGTGTACAGCAACTGTACACGCTCCAGTTGCCGTTCACAGCAAACTGGAGCGTGTGCAGTTACTGCACACGCTCCAGTTTGCTGTGAACGGTAACTGCACACGCTCAATATTTCCGTGAGTGAGCCCACACGATCTAGTATCAAAATAATATGACCACCTACAGTCGCTCAAAAAAGCATCCAAACACTATAGTTGATTATAGAATTCTGAAAAAAATATTTGGCAACGATTTTTTTTTAGAAAATAATGATCTGGCAACCTTCGTGTCACGTGACACGAAGGTTGCCAGATCACTAATTTCTAAAAAAAAAATCGTTGCGGATATTTTTTTCTGAATTCTGTAATCAACTATAGTGTTCGGATATTTATTTGAGCGACTGTACACTCTTTTTATAGATCTTTAAAAATTTCTTTAAAAAATGCACGAAATACGGATGAGTTGAATAATTTTCGTCACCATTATTATCCTTACTAGCATTCTCATGGCAAATCTTTTTTTAAAATTTGAAGTAAAAGTATGTTTAGAGTTTTAAGTATATTTAAAAATAAACAAAGTTTTTATTATTTTTAAGTAGAGTTCTGCGAATGGTGGGGGGGTTGGAAGGGTGGGTAGGACTCCAGTCTGGTGAGCTGTCCCTATTACTAAACCACTGGTTCCTATCTAAGTTTAAAGCTGGGTCACTTTCGAAAATAGGGGCCGGGGTGGCTCAGTCGATAGCGCGCCAGGCTCGTAATCTGTAGTTCCCAGGTTCGAGTCCCAGCTGGGTCAGCGTTGAGATTTATCTCCGCAAAATTCCCCGCCTTACCCACGGTCAGTAGGGGACACCGATGGGCTTGGAAAGGCCGCCGCCCGTCGGATTGGACGTTAAGCCGTGGTCCCGTGTGCGGGAGAGCCATACTCTGTGCACGTTAAAGAACACGTTGGATGGCCTTGACGGGAGGCTACCATCTGTCTCCCAACAGTGGTTCCAGTGGGTCCCCTCCCCCAACCTTCTCTGAGACTTTGGGGTCCATGTGACCTGACCATTTAGCCCATGGTGTGCAAAAAAGTGCCGCTCAGAGGTAAAACAACCCAACCCAACTTTCGAAAATATATTTCTCCCACGTTGTTCTTGACACCCGTAATTTATTTTAGTTCTTTGCATGCTAATTGTCATAATAAAATTTCTTCAACCCAACAACTGTAAACCCGGACCATTCTTGTTCCAGCCAAACAATTTCCTTGTCTTTTTTTTCTTTTGTCTGAACAATAACAGCAAGCGATGTCTGTTTTCTCTCATCGTCGTTTTGCGCCGTCACAGTTGTTCCGCTATCGGATTTTTTTTTCTTTTTTTTCATGCACCACAGGACGTCAACCGACGGTCAGCGCCACCGCATTTTTTCCCGTTTCCCAAATGAGCTCTTCTCTCTTTCCTGCTCCTCGTTTTTATTATCGGCAAGCAAGGTCGCGTTTGGTTACGGCCTAATTTCTCTTTTGTTATTTTTCAGACGATGCGAGATATAAATGATCGCCGTAGAAAGGGAACGGGAACTGGCAACAGCTGTTTTCTGTTGTTTTGAGGACGAGGGAGAACTTCGTGCGCGAAAAGGGAATTGATGATTTTGGTATTTTCTCCAGAGGATTTTTCTGTAGTGTGTTTTTTTAATTTTGGATTTTTTTTTATCTTGTAGAGAGGGAAACGAAACAGATATCAAGGTGGGAAAAAAACGGTGACTCGAGTGTTGAGGTGTGGGGGAAAAAAATCGGTGACTCGAGTGTTGAGGTGTGGGGGAAAAATCGGTGACTCGAGTGTTGAGGTGTGGGGAAAAAATCGGTGACTCGAGTGTTCAGGTGTGGGGAAAAAAAAACGGTGACTCGAGTGTTGAGGTCTGGGGAAAAAAATCGGTGACTCGAGTGTTCAGGTGTGGGGAAAAAATCGGTGACTCGAGTGTTGAGGTGTGGGGGAAAAAATCGGTGACTCGAGTGTTGAGGTGTGGGGGAAAAAATCGGTGACTCGAGTGTTGAGGTGTGAGGGAAAAAAAAATCGGTGACTCGAGTGTTGAGGTGTGAGGGAAAAAAAAATCGGTGACTCAAGTGTTGAGGTGTGGAAAGGAAAAAAATACTCGTGGAAAAAAATACTATGTGGAAAGGAAAAAAATACTCGTGCAAAAAAATACTATGTGGAAAGGAAAAAAATACTCGTGCAAAAAAATACTATGTGGAAAGGAAAAAAATACTCGTGGAAAAAAATACTATGTGGAAAGGAAAAAAATAAACTCGGGTGTTGAGACGTGGAAAAAATCGGTAACTAAGGTATCGAAATGTGAAAAAAAAATCGTTCACTCGAGTGTTGAGATGTGGAAAAACAAAAAGAAAAAAAAATCGGTGATTCGAGTGTTGAGATGTGGAAAGAAAAAAAATCAAAATAAAATCGATGATTCGAGTGTTGAGATGTGGAAAGAAAAAAAAGAAAAAAATCGGTGACTCGAGTGTTGAGATGTGGAAAGAAAAAAAAATTATTGCTGTTCACAAAGAAATGGTGGAAAGTACAAGTGTTCAATTTTATATTTTCATTTTTTTTTGTGATTAAAAAATTCCTTTTATCTTCACTTCTTCCCGACTGAACTTCTTTGTTTAAATTGATTATCGTTACGTTCTAAAACCGGATATTTAAGACGATTCTCTAAAACTGAATGCTTTAGATGGAATGCAAAGCATTAAATCCATATTTCGAAGTTATTTATCACAACATTAAGTATATTTCTTCATACTATTTTTTACGAACAAACTCTAAAAATTTTAGGCAAACTGTACAGTCGCTCAAAAAAATATCCGAACGCTATGGCTGACTACAGAATTCAGAAAAAATATCTGGCAACGATTTTTTTTTTAGAAATTAGTGACCTGGCAACCTTCGTGTTACGTAACGTTAACGTGTGCAGTGTTACCTTCGTGTTAGTGTGTTACCTTCGTGTAACGTGTGCAGTAACTGCACACGCTCCAGTGTGCTGTGAACGGTAACTGGAGCGTGTACAGTTGCTGTACACGCTCCAGATATTTTTCCTGAATTCTGTAATCACGTGACACGAAGGTTGCCAGATCACTAATTTCTAAAAAAAAATCGTTGCCAGATATTTTTTCTGACTTCTTTCAACCGTAGTGTTCGGATATTTTTTTGAGCGACTGTAAAACATTTTAAAGATAACAGTCACTTGAGCAGTCATCTTCATTACTTACATATAAGCTTACATGCTTTCTTAATTAAATTGCATCCTCTTCCACATCGTCCCACAAAATCTTTCTTTATTATCTTCCTATAGCACTCTTCCTGTCTTTATAATCTTCTCTATCTTCCCATAGAACTCTACATTATCGTCTGCCTCATCACCTCGCAATATTCTTCACTATCTTTATCATCTACCATATCTTCCTGAACATCTTTCGTTATCTTTTTCAACTTTCTCATTGTCACACAGCTTTTCTGCTTATATTTATGATCTGCCGCATCATTCCACAACACTCTCTTCTCTATCTTTATCAAAC
Organism: Ryuthela nishihirai; assembly: GCA_038380435.1. Classification (NCBI taxonomy): domain Eukaryota; kingdom Metazoa; phylum Arthropoda; class Arachnida; order Araneae; family Heptathelidae; genus Ryuthela; species Ryuthela nishihirai. The sequence continues at coordinate 46,251,072 of JAWZYU010000024.1, read as the reverse complement.
ACCTCATGTTCTTTCAACATCCTTTTCCATCATTCACATCGTCCCACAACACTCTTTGCTATCTCTATCATCACCCTCATCTTCGGGGGGCGGGGGTGGTACAGTCGGTAGCGCGCCAGGCTCGCGATCTGTAGTTCCCAGGTTCGAGTCCCAGCTGGGTCAGCGTTGAGATTTATCTCCGCAAAAATTCCTCGCCCTGCCCACGGTCAGTAGGGGACACCGATGGGCTTGGAAAGGCCGCCGTCCGTCGGATGGAACGTTAAGCCGTGGCCCCGTGTGTGGGAGAGCCATACCCTGTGCACGTTAAAGAATACGCTGGATGGTCTTGACGGAAGGCTACAATCTGTCTCCCAACAGCTGTTCCAATGGGTCCCCTCCCCCAACATTCTCTGAGCTTTCGGGGTCCATGTGACCTGGCCATTTAGCCCATGGTGTGCAAAAAAGTGCCACTCAGAGGTAAAACAAACCCAACCCAACTTTGCTATCTCTATCATCACCCTCATCTTCTCTGAAAAGTTTGTTATCATCCAATCCATGACATTATAAAATCGAATTTTTTAAATTCTTGATAACATAATGAGTAACTCTGATGATAAGATATTCTCATGTTTTTCATCCCCAATACTTAATACATAAATACGGCAGGGATTCTTCTATATGTAATAACGGAATAAAATTTTCTTTGCATCCTTCTGTTTGGGGAAAAAAAATAAGTAAAATTTTACTGAATATATAAATACTTGCTACCTGCAATTTTTTTGAAAAAAGAAAAAAAAAAAACGCATTCTAAACCTCAGAGATATTTTGACAAAGAGAAAAAGACAATTACTGAAGAGGTCTGGTCTCTTCAGTAAAAAATCAAAGATCTAAATAGCCGTCTGTAAAAAACAACACCAACAAGAGAACAAGAGAAATCTTACAAAATCAGACGGAATAAGAAAAGTTTTTTCAAAATTGAAAGTAGTTTTCCGTTTTTGTTGATTCCGTTTTTGTTGATTGAAATCGAAATTGAAAACCATTTTCTTAATGATATAATCAGAAACGAATTTCCTTCCTAATAATCTCGCATTCCGAACAAAAAATGAATATAAATCGACGTCAGACACGACGCAGATGATTTCTCTTATCTCGTAACAACTGCAAAGATGACGTCATATCTCCGATCTGCCCCATCTGAGAGAGTTTGGTTTGGTTTGTTTTACCTCTGAGCGGCACTTTTTTTGCACACAATGGGCTAAATGGCCAGGTCACATGGACCCCGAAGGCTCAGAGAAGTTTGGGGGAGGGGACCCACTGAAACAGCTGTTGGGAGACAGATGGTAGCCTCCCGTCGAGGCCATCCAGTGTTTTCTTTAACGTGCACAGGGTATGGCTTTCCCCGCACACGGGGCCACGGCTTAACGTCCCATCCGACGGACGGCGGACTTTCCAAGCCCATCGGTGTCCCCTACTGAGCGTGGCCAGGGCGGGGAATTTTGCGGAGACAAATCTCAACGCTGACCCAGCTGGGACTCGAACCTGGGAACTACAGATTACGAGCCTGGCGCGCTACCGACTGAGCCACCCCCGCCCATCTGAGAGAGAGAGAAAGAAATCTTCAGATTTCGTCAGCAAAATTAAAACCAACGAGTTTGGCTTGAATGAGTTTTGATCTTCCTCGTTTAACTCCCCCCCCCCTCCCCCGGCATCTTCCACTGCATTTGGCACGAAAGGTAATTTATTTCAATCGTCATTATCATCATCCTCATCAAGGACGATCTTCACGCTACTTTCTTCCCAGCGACTTCGAACTCAAGTGATAATCAAGAGATGATTGGTTGCTATTGGTTACCGGATGACTAAACGAGTTAAACTCCTCGTTACATACTTTGTTTAATCCGATCTTAAGTCGCGAATTCCCGATAACCAGAAAGAAAAAATGAAGCCATCGAAAAAATGATGGAATTCTGAGCCAATTAATTGGTCCTGGGTCAAGAGATTTTGCAGGGTTGAGTTGCTTTACTTCTGAGCGGCACTTTTTTGCACACCATGGGATAAATGGCCAGGTCACATGGACTCCGAAGGCTCAGAGAAGGTTGGGGGGGGGGATCCATTGGAACAGCTCGTTGGGAGACAGATGGTAGTCTCCCGTCAAGGCCATCCAACGTGTTCTTTAACGTGCACAGGTGAAATGTGACGATATCATCATGGATCTCCCGCACATAGGGCCACGGCTTAACGTCCCATCCGACGGACGGCCGTCTTTCCAAGCCCATCGGTGTCCCCTACTGACCGTGGGCAGGGCGGGGGAATTTTGCGGAGATAAATCTCAATGCTGACCCAGCTGGGACTTGAACCTGGGAACTACAGATTACGAGCCTGGCGCGCTACCGACTGAACCACCACCGCCCCAGATTTTGCAGGATTTTGATATATATGTAAATGAGTTAATTCTGAGACCTCTGTTTATCGTTGCTATCTGATCAGCCGATCTAGCGGAAGTGTTCAGGGAATTCAAAGTCACTAAACGAAGAAAGTTCTTTCTTATGGTTTTAAGAAATTGTGTTAATTAATACTGAATGTTGCTGCAGCTCAACCTGTTGTTGATATTTTGGCTATTAGGAGCAAATCCGAGACGTACTTTTTATATTAAAAAATATGAGAATGTTCCACGTAACTGTTCGAGAGATGTTGCACAACAAACAATCAAGCATACAAGTAAAAAATGAAGAAAAGTTCACTTGGATCAGAGGTCGTAACTTTCAATCAAGCACTTGAACCTTGTTTAAACAGTGCATGACAGCTATAACACGATATTATCAGCTTAGCTCCAAATGTGACGATTTATCAGTCTTAGCTTCAAATGTGACGATATTATCAGTCTTAGCTTAAAATGTGACGATATTATCAGTCTTAGCTTCAAATGAGACGATATTATCAGTCTTAGCTTCAAATGTGACGATATTATCAGTCTTAGCTTCAAATGAGACGATATTATCAGTTTTAGCTTCAAATGTGACGATATTATCAGTCTTAGCTTAAAATGTGACGATATTATCAGTCTTAGCTTCAAATGAGACGATATTATCAGTCTTAGCTTCAAATGTGACGATATTATCAGTCTTAGCTTAAAATGTGACGATATTATCAGTCTTAGCTTAAAATGTGACGATATTATCAGTCTTAGCTTCAAATGAGACGATATTATCAGTCTTAGCTTCAAATGTGACGATATTATCAGTCTTAACTTCAAATGAGACGATATTATTAGTCTTAGCTTCAAATGTGACGATATTATCAGTCTTAGCTTCAAATGTGACGATATTATCAGTCTTAGCTTCAAATGAGACGATATTATCAGTCTTAGCTCAAATGAGATGATATTATCAGTCTTAGCTCAAATGAGATGATATTATCAGTCTTAGCTTCAAATGTGACGATATTATCAGTCTTAGCTTAAAATGTGACGATATTATCAGTCTTAGCTTAAAATGTGACGATATTATCAGTCTTAGCTTCAAATGTGACGATATTATCAGTTTTAGCTTAAAATGTGACGATATTATCAGTCTTAGCTTCAAATGAGACGATATTATCAGTCTTAGCTTCAAATGTGACGATATTATCAGTCTCAGCTCAAATGAGACGATATTATCAGTCTTAGCTTCAAATGTGACGATATTAGCTTAAAATGTGACGACATTAGCTTAAAATGTGACGATATTATCAGTCTTAGCTCCAAATGTGATGATTTTACCTTTGACATAACTTGGAAATTCCGTAATAAATTGGTATTGTTCTGTATATGCAGAAGTTGCGAGAAACCATTTGCTAGTTAAATAACACATTTTATGACCATGAAGCGAACCTACAACATAAGTCCTAACAGCTGTTAAGTGGATCCTGTTTCCCAACCTTCAATGAGCCCTTGGGGTCCTTGTGAACCTGGCCATTTCGCCCATTGTGGGTAAAAAAAAACACAACCCATGATTTTTTCCTAAAATTGAAGATTTACATTAACTAAATATTCAATTTTAGTGTATCTAATAGGCAATATATTAAACTCAATAATGCCTTTGTAACGACATTCTCCTGTTTTTAAAGCATATCAACGAAATAAACACCACAGAGTTCTGTATATGCGCAGAAAGGGCGCTTGCAATGCATTTTAACACTTAAAGCCTCTTTGGGTGGTGATTATAAAACAGGTTTCAAATATGTGTAGTTGTAAGATACACAAATCGTTACAGCAAGGATTAATCTTTTAATTTATTCACGTAAGTTAATCTATTCCTTGAGATCGAATTAATTTATAGTTCATGATTAGTGTCAGTCAAACGCATATACACAGTCGTATCAAAATAATATGACCAGCTATCATACATATTGGGTTGGGTTGTTTTACCTCTGAGCGGCACTTTTTTTGCACACCATGGGCTAAATGGTCATGATCACATGGACCCCGAAGGCTCAGAGAAGGTTGGAGGAGGGGACCCACTGGAACAGCTGTTGGGAGACAGATGGTAGCCTCCAGCGTGTTCTTTAACGTGCACAGGGTATGGCTCTCCCAGACACTGGGCCACGGCTTAACGTCCCATCCGACAGACAGCCGCCTTTCCGAGCCCATCGGTGTCCCCTACTGATCGTGGGCAGGGCGGGGAATTTTGCGGAGATAAATCTCAAAGCTGACCCAGCTGGGACTCGAACCTGGGAACTACAGATTACGAGCCTGGCGCGCTACCGATTGAGCATATCATACATATAATATGCTAGGTGGTTATATTATTCTTATACGACTGTCTTTATTACCTGTAGTTTTGTTTAACCAGCCATTGTTAAGGCAACTATCAGTAAACATGGAATGTGTGCAGAAAGGAATAAAAAAGTTCTGGGTGTTGACAAAAGAGTGTAAAATATGCAATATCCATTTCAAACAAGACTGCTGCATTAGTGAGATTTATCTAGTTGGGTTGTTTTACCTCTGAGCGGCACTTTTTTGCACACCATCGGCTAAATGACCAGGTCACATGGACCCCGAAGGCTCAGAGAAGGTTGGGGGAGGGGACCCACTGGAACAGCTGTTGGGAGACAGATGGTAGCCTCCCGTCAAAGCCATCCAGCGTGTTCTTTAACGTGCACAGGGTATGGCTCTCCCGCACACGGACCCACGGCTTAACGTCCCATCCGACGGACGGTGGCCTTTCCAAGCCCATCGGTGTCCCCTACTGACCGTGGGCAGGGCGGGGAATTTTGCGGAGATAAATCTCAACGCTGACCCAGCTGGGGCTCGAACCTGGAAACTACAGATTACGAGCCTGGCGCGCTACCGACTGAGCCACCCCAAAGAGATTTATCAAGAACCCTATGTATACGTTCATTAATGGAAATTGGCAGAAGTAAATGTTTTCTTGTAAATGCACAATATAGTAATACTTTACAATATTCGATTCAGGAAAATGGCTTTTAAAATTTTTTAAACCTGAGAAACGTCTTTTTTTTAATTTCTGCCTATACAGAACAATACCAATTTATTACGGAATTTCAAAGTAATGTCAAAGGTAAAACTAATTTCGAAGTTATACGCTTCGTATGGAAAAAAAAAAATTGCCGAAGATGAATTAAATATCTCAATCAAATCTCAGTTTTCAAAAATAGTCATTCAGTATTTCAAGAGTTAACGGATTTAACTAGAGTAGAGTCACTTAAATTCCAACCACAAAATTCCAGTTACCATAATTCTTTAAACTTTGAACGAATATTGTTGAAAATTGAGATTTAGACAGATTTCATTGAGATCTTCAACAAAAATTTTCGATACAAAGAGCATTTTAGAAGTTCTAATTTATTCTATTGATATGCCATTGAAATAAATAAAAATAAATAATAAATACCCCCTCAAGCAGCTGCTTGCCACAGAGGTCTGACAAGAGCCTGTCAGTTTATATGCCACAGTAGAAGGTCTGAGAGGATGGCAGGACCTCAGCAGAAAAACGACACAAACAGCCATGATTTACCCGGGGCTCGAACCCAGGTCCCGTAGATCACTAGTAATGAATAAAATTCCCGTTTACATGATGTTGATATTCCCTAATCAATTAATAGGGCTCTCTACGATGTACAGTGCTGTGCAGATAGATAGATAGATAGATAGATGATTTATTCTCAAAATATGCAGTACTTTACATTTACATGTTTTTTACCTTAAAACTGAAGTTATAATGAAATATATATATATAATGTTGTATGTCTCAGATACACAATTTTAAAGTATTACATTTCCTAATATATATTCTTCTTTATACATAGTTTGTCCAATAAAAATCATATATTTATTCATACCATATATATGGAAAATTTTAATATTATATTTCATTAGTGTTTTATAATTTTACCTACATTTTTCAGTAAAAGTCTCAGAAAAAATGTTGTCCTCCACGAGAGTAAAAACTCGCTTGTGGAAGAAATTTAACAGTTATGATGTAATAAAAATGAAAAGGCAACAAGCTTCAGTTTCACATTTCCTCACACTTTGCTAGCTTGATCAAAAAATTTAAGTAAATATTTAACCAATTTATAAGTTTGAAAATTATCATTAAGAATAAATGAAATAAAAAAAACTTTACTGGTTAGAAAACAAAAAAAAAATATAAATTTTTTATTGAAGTTTGCGTTAGTAAGTGGTTCAGTTGAGCACTTAAGGGCAACTCAGGATCAACTGAAATTATATTAAATTTAAATCTCTTTTATTTCTAAAACATAGTCTCAATATTTACCACATTCAAAATCCATTTTCTTAATTCCTTATAGAAAAACTTATCATTTCTTATTCCTTTGATGTACTCTGGTCAGCAGTTAAAAAACTTTGGCGCCAAATAAACAAAATGTTTTTCAACAATAGTTTTGTTCGCTTTTAAATCAAATAAGAAAAGGTTTTTTTACAGTCGAGTATTGTTTTCAAATGTCCGTAAAGTTTGAACATTAAAATTCATCCTTATGTATTTCAGTACCTGAAATACATATAATTTCCTTATTTGTAAAATACCTAATTCATTGTATACATTTGCAACACTTTCAAATTTTCTTAGTTTCATCATGCATCTAATTATGTGATTCTGCACATAGTGTAAAGGTTTGATTGTTGTCAAATAGACTCCACCCCACGATAATAAACCATAGAGCAAATAAGATTCAATCCAAGAAAAGTAAATAATTTTCAATAAAGATAAATTTCCGAATTTCCGGATATAATAAATTTTAGTATAATGCAGTTAATCTTTTTAACATCAGATATTTGTATTTTCCAGGACATCTTTCTGTTAATAAAAGTACCTAAATATTTATAGCATTCAACCCCCTTCAATTTTGTCACAATTGCAATTTTTCCCAGCACAAACTTCGGAGTGGAAAATGATCCTGTCACGAAAAAAATCAATCTCATTTTCTCTTGGTCTAATAAAAATATATTTCGTCTTCTTTGTATTTAAAAAGAGTTTATTAAATTTTAGCCACGTTCTTATTTCTATTCAGTCACTATTTATATTCTCTAAAATTTGCTTTTCCTCTCCAGAATATATTAGTGCAGCATCATCTGCAAATGAAATTATTTTATCATTCAAACCCAATGTACAGAAGACATTTATAAAAAGTAAAAAAAATAAAGGTCCCAAAACAGAACCCTGAGGGACACCAACTTGTACATTTGTTTCTTCACTAATATATTTTTCAGTTTTTACTTTTTGCTTCCTATTCATTAAATAGCTCTTAATCCATGAAAGCAAATTTTCCCTAACACCACTGGTTTTTAACTTTTATAATAATATATCATGATTCACTGAATCAAAAGCTTTTTTCAAATCCAAAAAATAAAAACTGTTTTAACATTTTGATTTAAGTTTCTGTAAATTTGCGCAGCCATTTCTAAAATCGCAGTTTGAGTATTCAAACCTTTTCAAAATCCAAATCATGAAGCATGTAGAGGATAAGGATCTCTTGTACCTCCTGAGCTACAGTCGCTCAAAAAAATATATCCGAACACTATGGTTGATTACAGAATTCAGAAAAAATATCTGGCAACGATTTTTTTTAGAAATTAGTGATCTGGCAACCTTCGTGTCACGTGATTACAGAATTCAGGAAAAATATCTGGAGCGTGTACAGCAACTGTACACGCTCCAGTTACCGTTCACAGCAAACTGGAGCGTGTGCAGTTACTGCACACGCTCCACTTTGCTGTGAACGGTAACTGCACACGCTCAATATTTCCGTGAGTGAGCCCACACGATCTAGTATCAAAATAATATGACCACCTACAGTCGCTCAAAAAAAATATCCGAACACTATGGTTGATTACAGAATTCAGGAAAAATATCTGGCAACTTTTTTTTTTAGAAATTAGTGATCTGGCAACCTTCGTGTCACGTGACACGAGCGATCACTTATTTCTAAAAGAATCGTTGCCAGATATTTTTTCTGAATTCTGTAATCAACCATAGTGTTCGGATATTTTTTTTTTGAGCGACTGTACATGTGGAACTCCGTGATAAAAATCCCTCTTAAAGATTAATTAAGAAAAGATTAACTTGTGTGAACTCTTTTAAAAAAAACAAACAAATCTTTTCTTTCATTTGAAGCATTTCATTTAAACATTGCCCAATAAAAATGAAGAATAAAAGAAAAATGCGCGTTTAAGTCTGTTGTCGAAAAAAGTGCCACGTCACCCAAATGCGTATTAACACACCATTACGCACGACCGACAACAGCGAGAAACAAAATACAAGCAACAATAACAGATCACAACAACAACGATTTCATCTGATCTATTCCTAAAGATAGCAAAGAACATAAAGGCATACCTCGCGGTAGGTAGTTGACCTTCGGGCAACAGCTCAGGTTTTGCAGTAAAGGAGGCTGATCTCAGTTACGGGTGAAGTGGTAAGGGTTAAGCGTAGGGGATGGAGGCCATGTGTGACGGATAGCAGAAAGATGGGCCTCTGATCTTCATCTTCCACATGCAAGTTGACCTACATCACCTCAGCAGGGTGAATGATTTAATTGCTACTTCAAAGCAGCGGTGGCTGTTAATATTTCAAGTAACGGTTCCGTAGTCTCTGTGTGAATATAATCAGTACACTAACCCATTAAAAAGTTTCTGACTTCTGTTCGTTTGCGTTGGAAATTGATGACCTGTGCAGTTGACCTCTTTAACTCTTAATGTAAGAAACATACACTTCCCTACCAAAATATTAGGAAATTCCTATATTATGGCAATTGGTGTAATATAGAAAAACTTCGAAGCACTGTAACTCTTTGATAACTAAATACGTCTAATATGTATGCATGTATTTAACATATCGATATTACTCGATCTTTGTTTTCAAACCTTAAGCAATTATTTATTTTACTATTAAACTAATAAACTATTAAATGTAAAACTATTAAATTTTGTAACTAGGAATATTTCATAGAATAATGACAATTTATATATTTGACTTGTATAATTTTTTTATTTTCTCTTGTTTTCTTTTATACTTTTGGGGGCGGGGGTGACTCAGTCGGTAGCGCGCCAGGCAAGTAATCTGTAGTTCCCAGGTTCGAGTCCCAGCTGGGTCAGCATTGAGATTTATCTCCGCAAAATTCCACGCCCTATCCACGGTCAGAAGGGGACACCGATGGGGTTGGAAAGGCCGCCGTCCATCGGATGGGACGTTAAGTCGTGGTCCCGTGTGCGAGAGAGCCATCCAGCATGCTCTTTAATGGCTCTCTCGCCCACGGAGCCACGGATTAATGTCCCATTCGACGGCCTTTCCAATGTTCCCTACTGATCTTGGGCAGGGCGGGGAGTTTTGGGGAGATAAATCCCAACGCTGACCCAACTTGGAATCGAAGAATATAATTCGTACAGGATTGCATAGTTATGCGGCTGTTTTAGTTAATGATATTACTAATATAGTCTGTAAATCTGCATTAGTTGTCTGTAATGACTCAAGGAGAATTTACTTGTTGCTGCAATTTATTCAGAAAAATCGTGTAGTGATTATTTATCCCAGCGGTTTTGAGTATGAAACGGAACTGCCTTGTGACATCATCATATCAGAATAATCCAGAGAAAATTAACTCAAACGATGCAAATTCCTGATCAAATTACACTTCCTTTCGGCAAACGTGGTCTGAGACTTATTAATGATTTTCTGGAATAAATAAAATAAATAAATATCCCCTCAAGCAGTTGCTTGACACAGAAGTCTGATAATAGCCTGTCAGTTTATACACCAGAGTAGGATGTCTGTGAGGATGCCGCATAACTCCCCGCCCTGCCCACGGTCAGTAGGGGACACCGATGGGCTTGGAAAGGCCGCCGTCCGTCGGATGGGACGTTAAGCCGTGGTCCCGTGTGTGGGAGAGCCATACCCTGTGCACGTTAAAGAACACGCTGGATGGCCTTGACGGGAGGCTACCATCTGTCTCCCAACAGCTGTTCCAGTGGGTCCCCTCCCCCAACCTTCTCTGAGCCTTCGGGGTCCGTGTGACCTGGCCATTTAGCCCATGGTGTGCAAAAAAGTGCCGCTCAGAGGTAAAACAACCCAATCCAATCCATTGAACATAAGTATACGAAGGAATTTGACTCGAATTTTGCCGAAATTGACTCGAATTTGACTCGAAATTGATTTGATTTTATAATCGAAAATATACTCTCAAGAAGGGAGGGGGTGGGTGGAATCGAAATTTTGAAAAGTAAGTTTCCGTGTTAGCCAAAACACAACTAGACGGGTGACTTGCACTTTCTTGTCTCTTTTTCTCTTGCTTGTGTCCTGTATGAAGATTTTATTTAAAAAATTCTAATAAATCATCTCTCAAGCAGCTTCTTATCACAGAAATCTGATAAGATCTTGTCAATGCCGACAATGAGAATATCTGTGAGGATGGTGAGACCTCACCAGAAAAATGGAACAAACGAAATATCCATGCTTTATGCGGTTCTGAAAGTCTGCCTGATCACTCTGCCACGTAAACGCTCATTTCGATGTTTATGATATGAAAAACTTTTGAAACATTCTTAGCGAAGGAGTCCATCCATTTTTTCAGAAAAATCGCCACATTCTGTTACTTTCGGTTCTTCTAACAGAAATCTCAACGTAATTTTGTATTAACTTTCTTTTAAAATGCTGTTAAGTACTTTTAGTTTATTGAAATATTTGACAATTGAGTGTGAATTTATAATAAACAGACAGTAAACGAACTGATTTAATAATTAAGGCAATAAGTTTACATAAACTATAAACAAATTTTAGTACCACTCATTCTAAACACCGATATGGCATTCATCTGTACGAAACGATTCTGACGATCATAATTACTAACTGATAAACGAATAACGTTTGAAAACGGATTCACGAATCAAAGGTGGAACGTTTACCAGAATCCGTAACACTAGATATACTTTAGGATTGAAATAAAGAACTCTATCTACACTGATATAGATGTACAGTCGCTCAAAAACGATATGGTTCCGAACATTATGGTTGATTACAGAATTCAGAAAAAATATCTGGCAACGATTTTTTTTAGAAATTACTGATCTGGCAACCTTCGTGTCACGTGATTACAGAATTCAGGAAAAATATCTGGAGCGTGTACAGCAACTGTACACGCTCCAGTTACCGTTCATAGCAAACTGGAGCGTATGCAGTTACTGCACACGCTCCAGTTTGCTGTGAACGGTAACTGCACACGCTCAATATTTCCGTGAGTGAGCCCACACGATCTAGTATCAAAATAATATGACCACCTACAGTCGCTCAAAAAAAATATTCGAACGATAAAAAATATTACCTTTTCAACTGAACAGTTTCTTCTTGGATAGTCAAAACAATTCTTTTTGACTACCCAAATTTGTCAGGAAGTCTCTGTTAAAAAAATTCTTTCCACTGATATAAAAAAAATTTCCTCACCAGTTAAACACTTCCCACTTTCCCCTTCATTTGCATATTTCACGTGTTGAAACGAATTCTTCCCTACTCATCAGATCGTCTGCAAAATGCTCTGCTAATTCGAAGGAAGGATTGTCGCGTGCATCACCCTCATCTGTCATCTGTCATCCGCATCTTTGGTTGATGGGGATGTAATCTTCCGTAAAATATGCTAACATTCGGAATTCAGGTTGCGCTCCTTTTTATCTAACAAAACGTTCCCGTGTTTTATTATTATTCATCGTTGATTAGTTTCAGAAAGGACCCGCTGGCGACTTAACTCATCCATGATAAGGGGATTACGCAACAGACAAAAGGATTTACAGCGGAAATGAAAAAGAAAAACTTCGACTAGCCATCTGTTTAATATTGGGACGAAATTCTCACCAATCTCGGTCAAGACATCCGACATTAACTTTTCCTTTGTTCTGGATCTGTCCTAATCATCCAAGCATTCAGTGCTGAAGGGAAAAATGTGCTGGTGATTTGTTGCTATGGTAACGAGATGATGAAGAGAGAAAAAAAGCGAAACTTTATTATTGTGACTTGTTATGCCGATTGGATGGAGTTTTGTGAGAGAATATGTTTGTTTTTATGCAATCGAAACAGTTATGTCGCCAAGGGGTAGTGATTAACCTCTTTTTGGATTTTTAAGATGCCATCAGTTCGTGAAATTAACCGAACAATAATAGTCACAAAATGTTTTATAACATTTCCTAATTCTTTGATTATGCTTTTGAGTTGAAATATGTATTATATACGGAGTAGTTACAAAGTAGCTTTAGGACTTCAAACATTTATAATCATTTTGTTTTTGACGGGAAATGAAATCTAATGACTTGACATTGAACAGGAAAGCATCAAGTTTAAAGAAGCTGAATGCGGGAGTGAAAAATGATGTTGCAGCATCTCAACGAAATTCATTTTCTTCCCTCACTCTAAAGAGCATATCAAGTTGAATTGCTTTACCACTCAGCGGCACTTTTTTTTTGCACACAGTGGATAAATGGCCAGGTCACAAGGACCCCAAGGTCTCAGAGGAGGTTGGTGGAAGGGGACCTACTGGACTGATGTTAGGAGACAGACCACGTTCTTAATATTAGTTGGGTTGGGTTGTTTTACCTCTGAGCGGCACTTTTTTGCACACAATGGATAAATGGCCAGGTCACAAGGACCTCGAAGGCTCAGAGAAGGTTGGGGACCCACTGGAACAGCTGTTGGGGGACAGATGGTAGTCTTCCGTCAAAACCATCCAGAGTGCTCTTTAATGTGCACAGAGTATGGCTCTCCCGCACACGGGGCCACGGCCATCCCATCCGACGGACGGCGATCTTTCCAAGCCCATCGGTGTCCCCTACTGACTGTGGGCAGGGCGGGGAGTTTTGCGGAGATAAGTCTCAACGCTGACCCAGCTGGAACTCGAACCTGGGAACTGCAGATTACTAGCCTGGCGCGCTACCGACTGAGCCACCCCCGCCCCCTTTAATATTATATAATTTCCTTAAATTGATATTTAATAATAAATTAATCATTAAATTGAATTAATAAAATCATGTTATATGAATAGTCAATCAGACTCAGCAGCTTCTCAAAGAATTTTTTATGCGTAAAATGTGATTTAAGATAAAGTAAACAATTGAATCAGATCTCTGTCTCTTTTTTCAATTCACATTCTTTAAGTACTGAAAGTTATGGAAGATGAAAGGTTTATCAACGCAATCATTCAAAATTGGGAAAAATATGAAGCTGCTAAAAATATACATTTCAGTGAAAGTCGACATATAACGTTATTTCTTCCTTTTTTAATCGGCAGAAATGCTTTTGAATCAACTTTTTAGGCCTTTTGTTGCAACAGGCATTTTGCTGTCGTTAAATGTGTCGCGTTTCATAATTTTAGAAACTGAATAAATGAGTTGAAAATCAAGATTTAAATAGATTTGATTCAGATTGTTATTTTTGGTCCCTTTTCTATTAAAAAGATGGACCAGGGGTGGCTCAGTCGGTAGTGCGCCAGGCTCGTAATCTGCAGTTCCCAGGTTCGAGTCACAGCATTGAGATTTATCTCATCAAGAAAACCCGCTCTGTGTCAGTAGGGGACAACGATAGGCCTGGAAAGGCTGCCGTCTCCAGATGGGATGTAAAGCCATGGTCCCCGTCTCCAGATGGGATGTAAAGCCATGGTCCCAGTCTCCAGATGGGATGTAAAGCCATGGTCCTCGTCTCCAGATGGGATGTAAAGCCATGGTCCCCGTCTCCAGATGGGATGTAAAGCCATGTGCGCGGAAGAGAGCCATACACTGTGCACGTTAAAGAACACGCTGGATGGCCTTGACGGGAGGCTACCATCTGTCTCCCAACAGCTGTTCCAGTGGGTCCCCTCCCCCAACCTTCTCTGAGCCTTCGGGGTCCATGTGACCTGGCCATTTAGCCCATGGTGTGCAAAAAAAAGTGCTACTAAGAGATAAAACAATCCAACTCTGAAAAAGATAATTTAACCCTTTGACCCATAAGTGACCATGTGAAAACGGTAACAGTAAAACTCTCCTTAAATAACGTAAATAGAAAAAACCTTTCATATAGGTCTCGTATTCTTTCTCCTGAGTTCTCGCATTCCTTTCTCCTGGGGTCTCAGTATTCCTTTCTCTTGGGGTCTCAGTATTCCTTTCTCCTGGGGTCTCGTATTCCTTACTCCTGGAGTCTCGTATTTCTTTCTCCTGGAGTCTCGTATTCCTTTCTCCTGGGGTCTCGTATTCCTTTCTACCGAGGTCTCGTATTCCTTTCTCCTGAGGTCTCGTATTCCTTTCTAACGAGGTCTCGTATTCCTTTCTCCTGTGGTCTCGTATTCCTTTCTACCGAGGTCTCGTATTCCTTTCTACTGTGATCTCGTATTCCTTTCTCCTGGGGTCTCGTATTCCTTTCTCTTGGGGTCTCGTATTCCTTTCTACCGAGGTCTCGTATTCCTTTCTCCTGTGGTCTCGTATTCCTTTCTCCTGGGTTCTCGTATTCCTTTCTACCGAGGTCTCGTATTCCTTTCTACCGAGGTCTCGTATTCCTTTCTACCGAGGTCTCGTATTCCTTTCTCTTGTGATATCGCATTTCTTTCTCCCGGAGCCTCGCATTCCTTTCTCCTGTGATATCGTATTCCTTTCTCCTGTGGTCTCGTATTCCTTTCTCCTGGGGTCTCGTATTCCTTTCTCCTGAGGTCTCGTATTCCTTTCTCCTGACGTCTCGTATTCCTTTCTCCTGGGGTCTGGTATTCCTTTCTACCGAGGTCTCGTATTCCTTTCTCCTGTGATATCGTATTTCTTTCTCCTGTGGTCTCGTATTCCGTTCTCCTGGGTTCTCGTATTCCTTTCTACCGAGGTTTCGTATTCCTTTCTCCTGGGGTCTCGTATTCCTTTCTCCTGTGGTCTCGTATTCCTTTCTACCGAAGTCTCGTATTCCTTTCTCCTGGGTTCTCGTATTCCTTTCTACCGAGGTCTCGTATCCCTTTCTCCTGTGATCTCGCATTCCTTTCTCCTCCTGGGGTCTCGTATTCCTTTCTACCGAGGTCTCGTATTCCTTTCTACCGAGGTCTCGTATTCCTTTCTCCTGTGATCTCGCATTCCTTTCTCGTGGGGTCTCGTATTCCTTTCTACCGAGGTCTCGTATTCCTTTGTCCTGTGATATCGTATTTCTTTCTCCTGTGGTCTCGTATTCCTTTCTCCTGGGTTCTCGTATTCCTTTCTACCGAGGTCTCGTATTCCTTTCTCCTGGGTTCTCGTATTTCTTTCTACCGAGGTCTCGTATTCCTTTCTCATGTGATCTCGTATTTCTTTCTCCTGTGGTCTCGTATTCCTTTCTCCTGGGGTCTCGTATTCCTTTCTACCGAGGTCTCGTATTCCTTTCTCCTGTGATCTCGTATTTCTTTCTCCTGTGGTCTCGTATTCCTATCTCCTGGGTTCTCGTATTCCTTTCTACCGAGGTCTCGTATTCCTCTCTCCTGGGTTCTCGTATTCCTTTCTACCGAGGTCTCGTATTCCTTTCTCCTGTGATCTCGTATTTCTTTCTCCTGTGGTCTCGTATTCCTTTCTGCTGTGATCTCGTATTTCTTTCTCCTGTGGTCTCGTATTCCTTTCTCCTGGGGTCTCGTATTCCTTTCTACCGAGGTCTCGTATTCCTTTCTCCTGTGATCTCGTATTTCTTTCTCCTGTGGTCTCGTATTCCTTTCTGCTGTGATCTCGTATTTCTTTCTCCTGTGGTCTCGTATTCCTTTCTCCTGGGGTCTCGTATTCCTTTCTACCGAGGTCTCGTATTCCTTTCTCCTGTGATCTCGTATTTCTTTCTCCTGTGGTCTCGTATTCCTTTCTCCTGGGGTCTCGTCTTCCTTTCTCCTGGGTTCTCGTATTCCTTTCTACCGAGGTCTCATATTTCTTTCTCCTGTGGTCTCGTATTCCTTTCTCCTGAGGTCTCTATTCCTTTCTCCTGAGGTCTCGTATTCCTTTCTCCTGAGGTCTCGTATTCCTTTCTTCTGAGGTCTCGTATTCTTCACAAATCTTCCCCATGGCTTATTACACCGATGAGCTTTTGTCAAAACTTTATAGCCTCTTAGACTTGACTTCTGTCGTAGTCAGGTTATTATTATTATTAATGAAACATTCCTTTTCGCGTGTCCTCAATCATTCTTTAGTTGGAATATGCACCGTTAGAGGGTGCAAAAAAGAGGAAAACAGAAACTCCATTCTCTTTGGAAATGAACATTTCGAATTCTCCAGAAGAGATTTGTTATTCTTAGAGTTAATTAAATCCTCGACAAATCGGAGATGTATTTTGCTCAAAACGCCTTTCTCGTCGCTGCAGTACGAATATAAGCAGTGAAGATAAATATAACAATTTATCTTCACGTGACATAAAAGTATATTCATTCCTCTTTCCTTCTTAGATATGGTTTGTGATTTGAACAAAAATGGGAGGACGTTTTCCCTCCTGACAGGTTGTTCCCGTCCAATGCGTGGCTTATGGCTAAGGGGGCGGGGGTGGCTCAGTCGGTAGCGCGCCAGGCTGTAGTTCCCAGGTTCGAGTCCCAGCTGGGTCAGCATTGAGATTTATCTCCGCAAAATTCCCCGCCTTGCCCACGGTCAGTAGGGGACACCGATGGGCTTGGAAAGGCCGCCGTCCGTCGGATGGGATATTAAGCCGTGGCTCCGTGTGAGGGAGAGCCATACCCTGTGCAGGTTAAAGAACATGCTGGATGGCCTTGACGGGAGGCTACCATCTGTCTCCCAACAGCTGTTCCAGTGGGTCCCCTCTCCAAACCTTCTCTGAACCTTCGGGATCCATGTGACCTGGCCATTTAGCCCATGGTGTGCAAAAAAAGTGCCGCTCAGGGGTAAAACAACCCAACGTTAAAGAACACTCTGGATGGCCTTGACGGGAGGCTACCATCTGTCTCCCAACAGCTGTTCCAGTGGGTCTCCTCTCCAAACCTTCTCTGAGCCTTCGGGATCCATGTGACCTGGCCATTTAGCTCATGGTGTGCAAAAAAAGTGCCGCTCAGGGGTAAAACAACCTAACGTTAAAGAACACTCTGGATGGCCTTGACGGGAGGCTACCATCTGTCTCCCAACAGCTGTTCCAGTGGGTCCCCTCTCCAAACCTTCTCTGAACCTTCGGGATCCATGTGACCTGGCCATTTAGCCCATGGTGTGCAAAAAAAGTGCCGCTCAGGGGTAAAACAACCCAACGTTAAAGAACACTCTGGATGGCCTTGACGGGAGGCTACCATCTGTCTTCCAACAGCTGTTCCAGTGGGTCCCCTCCCCAAACCTTCTCTGAGCCTTCGGGGTCCATGTGACCTGGCCATTTAGCCCATGGTGTGCAAAAAAAGTGCCGCTCAGTGGTAAAACAACCCAACGTTAAAGAACACTCTGGATGGCCTGACGGGAGGCTACCATCAGTCTCCCAACAGCTGTTCCAGTGGGTCCCCTCTCCAAACCTTCTCTGAGCCTTCGGGATCCATGTGACCTGGCCATTTAGCCCATGGTGTGCAAAAAAAGTGCCGCTCAGGGGTAAAACAACCCAACGTTAAAGAACACTCTGGATGGCCTTGACGGGAGGCTACCATCTGTCTTCCAACAGCTGTTCCAGTGGGTCCCCTCCCCAAACCTTCTCTGAGCCTTCGGGGTCCATGTGACCTGGCCATTTAGCCCATGGTGTGCAAAAAAAGTGCCGCTCAGTGGTAAAACAACCCAACGTTAAAGAACACTCTGGATGGCCTGACGGGAGGCTACCATCAGTCTCCCAACAGCTGTTCCAGTGGGTCCCCTCTCCAAACCTTCTCTGAGCCTTCGGGATCCATGTGACCTGGCCATTTAGCCCATGGTGTGCAAAAAAAGTGCCGCTCAGAGGTAAAACAACCCAACGTTAAAGAACACTCTGGATGGCCTTGACGGGAGGCTACCATCAGTCTCCCAACAGCTGTTCCAGTGGGTCCCCTCTCCAAACCTTCTCTGAGCCTTCGGGATCCATGTGACCTGGCCATTTAGCCCATGGTGTGCAAAAAAAAGTGCCGCTCAGAGGTAAAACAACCCAAAAGCTTATGGCTAAAAAAATTTTGCACTCATTGCAAAAAGAAATTGTGGTTCATTTGCAAAATAACTTGCTGCTCATGAAACAAATAAATAATCAACATCCTGAATCTGGCTCATCATTTTTTTCCAATTTCTTTGACCACACATTTTTAGGTGCAGAACTAAACGATTTTGCCAATTCAAAAAAAAAATATTTTTTTTCATTAAAAATAATATATATTTTTTTATTTTTAAATCAAAATATTTTCTTGATTCCTTAAAAGTGTAGTTTCATTTTCCAATTCATTAGTCAATAGGAATATTGTTTTTTCCTTTTTCAGTAGAGAATTTTTCTTGAGGCTCTTTAAGAAGACAGTTTTTTTTAGTGTCTTCTTAAAGAGCCTCAAGGAATATTGTTTTTTCCTTTTTCAGTAGAGAATTTTTCTTGAGGCTCTTTAAGAAGACAGTTTTTTTAGTGTCTTCTTAAAGAGCCTCAAGGAATATTGTTTTTTCCTTTTTCAGTAGAGAATTTTTCTTGAGGCTCTTTAAGAAGATAGTTTTTTTTAGTGTCTTCTTAAAGAGCCTCAAGGAATATTGTTTTTTCCTTTTTCAGTAGAGAAATTTTCTTCAGGCTCTTTAAGAAGACAGTTTTTTTTAGTATTTCTTCACTAAGTTTCACTTGGACGGCCCGAGTGACTCATTTATTTTCTGATAAAATAATTTTCAAACCAATACATATAGAAGCGAACAGTATTTTTATTTGAACCATTAACATTACAAATACGTTGTAAACATATTCATGCAATCTTTTCACAAAAGACAGGAATCTAAATAATTGTTGTTGGAAAGGATAATTCCTAATGTTATTAATTTTTTCCTAACATTAGACGTTCTTAATATAAACAAAATTGCCAAAATAGATTAAATTACATAATAATATCTACTTGTTGTCAAAAAACCGCAACACACACAAAAATAAATACAATAAATAACAGTTCCAAAGATAGAAAAAAAAATAATATACACAAAACCTAAAATCATCTGAATTAGATGAACAACGGAAACATTTTTTTAGCCAAAACACTGAAGAAGTTCATGTGTTTTGATGCACAGAGATTTACATATTCTTGAATGTTTTAAAACCTGTTTGAAAAACCAAAAATGTTCTATGTATGACACAGGATACTAAATATTTTATCGCTTTTAGTTCAGAAGTATAATTAAATAAATCTCTGTTGAAAAATTAAGTACCAGTGTCAAAGTTTTTAAAAAAATGTAAATGCTCTACGTTTCTTAGTTTTAAGAATACAAATTCTCTGTTCCTATAAGCTAAAAAAACTGAAAGATGAAAAGAACATTTTTTTAAGGAGGATAAATTCTGTTTCATAATGGCGTTTAAGGCTAAGAATTATTGATGATTTAATTTCTTAGCACCGAATACCATTAATTTAGCAAGTGCTAATAAATCTTGGATTTTTCGTTTTCAAGTCTGAACATGTCTCGTGCTCTCAACTCATCAGCTCCATCATGGTTAAAAGTCTGATCTTCAATTGCATACGAAGGTGGGGGATCTGGAAACCGAAATATCGACAGATCTTACACAGCCGTTACTGGATAAGTGTGGATGTGCTTGACTAAGGTGGGCACGCCGGCGGCTTTGACGACGGTAGGGACGATAACAGCGGCGCCCTCTACCTTATCTGTTTCTGTCTTGACGATGTTGGTTAAGTAAGGATTTCCGACAGGATAGCGGAAAGCACCAGAAGATGAGGAATGATCTGAAGATGAAGCAGCAGAAGATGAAGATGAGGCAGCAGAAGATGAAGAAGCAGCAGAAGGTCCAGAAGACTGTGCAGCAAAACGTCCAGCAGGGATGTTGGACAAGTAAGGATTGGTAGAAGGATAAGGATTAGGACCAGGATAATGGCTAATAGGGGCAGGATACTGGCTAGCTGTTGCTGCTGACGGATAAGGATTCTGATTGGAAGGAACGAAAGGAAAAGGCCCTGGGGATGCGGGGGCGAGTCTGGGTGCTTGTTGTGGACGAGTCTGACGGTTAGGTGTGACGGGCGCTGGTGCTCTGCGAGGAGGGGCAGTTTGGACGGGATTGACGGGATGGGGGTGGGGATTAGGGTGGACGTAGTGTGGTCTATCCACAATCACTCCTGCTGGAGGTGCTTCGGCCAGGATTTCGACGTTGGCGGGGCTTTGACTTCCCATTCCGGGCTCATTGGATTTCACCTGGGCCCTGAATCCGTATTCGTCGGCGATGTAGTCCACGTGACGGAAGACGCCGTAAGGATCGGTGTAGCCGTAGCTGCCTCTCACGACTCCACTGTTGTCCGAGGCTTCCTGACGGTTCATCACAGTTCCATATTCATCGGTGCTTTGGAAACCGAAATCGTACGGTTCGGATTTGGCATCTTCCTGTAAAAGGTCAAACAAATTTATTGTTAACTTCATCACCGTCATTTTTATTTTACATATTGAGATGATTGAAAGAGCTTAAAAGGATCCGGGCTGTGAAACAAAATTAATAAAAATTTATAGAAATAAAATATTAAATAGTGAAATCAATAATAACAAAAAATATTAAAGAAGATGAAAAAGAGGAAAGAGCATATATGTATCTGAAACATGGAGTCAACAACTTTATTGCAGTAATCTAATCCCAGGTTCGAGTCCCAGCTGGGTCAGCGTTGAGATTTATCTCCGCAAAATTCCCCACCCTGTCCTTGGTCAGTAGGGGACACCGATGGGCTTGAAAAGGCCGCCGTCCGTCGGATGGGACGTTAAGCCGTGGCCCCGTGTGCAGGAGAGCCATACCCTGTGCACGTTAAAGAACACGCTGGATGGCCTTGACTGGAGGCTACCATCTGTCTCCCAACAGCTGTTCCAGTGGGTCCCCTCCCCCAACCTTCTCTGAGCCTTCGGGGTCCTTGTGACCTGGCCATTTAGTCCATGGTGTGCAAGAAAGAGCTGCTCAGAGGTAAAACAACCCAACGTTAAAGAACACGCTGGATGGCCTTGACTGGAGGTTACCATCTGTCTCCCAACAGCTGTTCCAGTGGGTCCCCTCCCCCAACCTTCTCTGAGCCTTCGGGGTCCATGTGACCTGGCCATTTAGCCCATGGTGTGCAAAAAAGTGCCGCTCAGAGGTAAAACAACCCAACCCAGCAGTAATCTAATGAGGAAAACAAACCATTCAATTTCTTTTATTGACTGCTGTAAAAAAGATCTAAATTTTTTGGAGGACTTTGGGTTAGGTACTGCTAAAAAGAGATAGTTTTTCTTTTGCATACAGTGGCCAGGTTACAAGCATCCCGAAGGTTTCTTTTCATCGGAAATAAATCTCAACAGACACAGAGGGATTTGAAGCTGGAAACATCAGGTATCGAATTTTTTTTTGGGGGGGTGACCCAGTATTCACATCAATCATAATCACCGACTTCAATGAAGAAATAAATTTGATTTTGGCTAATTTTTCTTTGTTTTTGTCAAAGGTATCTCTTTAGCTTCTGCTCTTAATAATGTATAACAATTTGGGTAAAAAAATTAGTTGAAACCTAAACACACAGTCCTTATGTCACTGCTTAAATTGATCATACAATATTGCGAAAGAACATCACGCCTAGTGTTAAGTAGTTGACATTGAGCAGTGGTGCCATCTCTTGAGCAAAAAAGTAACAATTCAATTTATGCTGTCTTAGGTAATTTAATTTAAATGCATTAAGACTAATTTAAACTTATGAGGTTCACTAACTTGTAAATAACAGAGCTGTAACCTCCTTAATGAACACTGGAACAGCTGTTGGGAGACAGATGACAGCTTCTCGTCAAGGCCATCCAGCGTGTTCTTTAACGTGTACAGGTATGGTTCTCCCGCACACGGGGCCACGGCTTAACGTCCCATCCGACGGACGGAGGCCTTTCCAAGGCCATCGGTGTCCCCTACTGACCTTGGGCAGGGCGGGGAATTTTTGCGGAGATAAATCTCAACGCTGACCCAGCTGGGACTCGAACATGGGAACTAAAAATTACGAGCCTGGCGCGCTACCGACTGAGCCACCCCCGCCCCCAGGCAGGGCATCGATAATCTGATCGTTCGCTACGACGTTTCAAAATGTCTTCTGACTACTTGGAAAAATAATACATTTAAGTGGGGACATTTTCTGTATATTGTGTTTAGCGTAATTACCCGACCACCGCAGATGCTGATTAGGGAACTTTACTTTCTGATTTCCCCTCGTACCTGGACTTCTGCTTGTTTACTTATCATAATTAAAAGAGTTGGGTTGGGTTGTTTTACCTCTGAGCGACACTTTTTTGCACATCATGGGCTAAATGGCCAGGTCACAAAGACCCCGAAGGCTCAGAGAAGGTTGGGGGAGGGGTTCCACTGGAACAGCTGTTGGGAGACAGATGGTAGCCTCCCGTCAAGGCCATCCAGCGTGTTCTTTAACGTGCACAGGGTATGGCTCTCCCGCACACGGGGCCACGGCTTAATGTCCCATCCGACGGACGACGGCCTTTCCAAGCCCATCGGTGTCCCCTACTGACCGTGGGCAGGGCGGGGAATTTTTCGCCCTGCCGACGGAGCGGCGGAGATAAATCTCGACGCTCCGTGGAGAGAGCGGGCGGAGATAAATCTCGACGCTGACCCAGCTGGGACTCGATAATTAAAAGAGACTATTGCTTCCATGGAATTTTCGACACTGTCTTTCTATAACACGAAAGTTAACACACGTTTCAAGGGTGCCTCGCGAATAAATCGTTTTGACACTCAAACCCCGATTCACACAGTTACGTTTAATTATGGAACTAACCTATAAATAATATAAATAAAGTCACTAGATTTTACACTGTGTACCTCAAAGACTAAAGTGATTTCTAAATCTGAGCAATTTCCTCTTTTTTTTTTAAATCAGTCACGAATGCTTTTCATCTTGTCCACTCACGAAAAATAAAAATGTTCCATAAAAATGTTCCACGATTTCTCTTAGTGACTCAGGGGCTAACGCACAAAATGATTACATTTTCCCACGTGGCCCTGAACCCTTTGCGTGTGATGATCTGTCGCGGATGACCTCAAAAAACTATTGCAACTGACAGATCTATAGCTGTCCAGTGAGGTCAAATGAAACAGGGTCATATCTGAAAGTTTTTCATTTCAAATAGAATAATTTCAACACTGAAGAATGCAATGAAAGATATTTATTCTCAATCAGTACTTACTTTAAGTTGGGTTGGGTTGTTTTACCTCTGAGCGGCACTTTTTTGCACACCACGGGCTAAATGGCCAGGTCACATGGACCCCGAAGGCTCAGAGAAGGTTGGGGGAGGGGACCCACTGGAACAGCTGTTGGGAGACAGATGGTAGCCTCCCGTCGAGGCCATCCAGCGTGTTCTTTAAGGTGCACAGGGTATGGCTCTCCCGCACACGTAGCCACGGCTTAACGTCCCATCCGACGGACGGCATCCTTTCCAAGCCCATCGGTGTCCCCTACTGACCGTGGGCAGAGCGGGGAATTTTTGCGGAGAAAAATCTCGAACGCTGACCCAGCTGGGACTCGAATCTGGGAACTACAGATTACGAGTCTGGCGCGCTACAGACTGAGCCACCCCCGCCCCAACACCACACGGATGAAAGCTATGATAAAAGAGAGGATGATTTGTACTCACGTAGATGTTAGGAGAATAAGTTGGTCTGACGTAGTTAGGGGCGATTGGCTGAGCTCTTGCTCTCACATCTTCATTACCGTAATCTTGGGCTAGACTGGCGCCTAGCAGAGCCACAAGCATCAGGGCCTAGAGTGGGTAAAACAGATACAAAAATCATTATTAATAATGAGAGGTACAGTCGCTCAAAAAATATCCGAACACTATGGTTGATTACAGAATTCAGAAAAAATATCTGGCAACGATTTTTTTTAGAAATTAGTGATCTGGCAACCTTCGTGTCACGTGATTACGGAATTCAGGAAAAATATCTGGAGCGTGTACAGCAACTGTACACGCTCCAGTTACCGTTCACAGCAAACTGGAGCGTGTGCAGTTACTGCACACGCTCCAGATACTGCACACGCTCCAGTTTGCTGTGAACCACCTACAGTCGCTCAAAAAATATCCGAACACTATGGTTGATTACAGAATTCAGAAAAAATATCTGGCAACGATTTTTTTTTTAGAAATTAGTGATCTGGCAACCTTCGTGTCACGTGATTACAGAATTCAGGAAAAATATCTGGAGCGTGTACAGCAACTGTACACGCTCCAGTTACCGTTCACAGCAAACTGGAGCGTGTGCAGTTATTGCACACGCTCCAGTTTGCTGTGAACGGTAACTGCACACGCTCAATATTTCCGTGAGTGAGCCCACACGATCTAGTATCAAAATAATATGACCACCTACAGTCGCTCAAAAAAGTATCCGAACACTATGGTTGATTACAGAATTCAGAAAAAAAAATCTGGCAATGATTTTCTTTAGAAATTAGTGATCTGGCAACTTTCTGGTCACGTGACACGAAGGTTGCCAGAGCACTAATTTCTAAAATGCAAAAATCATCGCCAGATGTTTTTTCTGAATTCTGTAATCAACCATAGCGTTCGAATAATTTTTTGAGCGACTGTAAAACTTAGAAATTGGATTGTAGAGTCAACAGTAATTAACAGTGGTTTAGAACGAGTGGAAGATGGGCAAGATATGAGCTTGCGCAGCTGATGTTTTGATAGTTCTTATAGGTCAAAGGTCAATGATGCATGAGAACTGTTGATGATCGACTGTTCCAATTGTCAATCCTGTTTCGTCACTCATGATGAAGACATTAATTCAACTTTATTTGATTTGTCGAAAACAGTCAAATCTTTTTGGGCTGAACGCCCCCCCCCCCCTTTCACCAATCATTGTTTTTAACGCCCTCCCTTCATGGAAATAAAATATTTTTCCCTTATGAAGCTATTTGAAAAAATATTTACCGTATATGTAAATTTACAGTTATATTGGTGCATGAATTCCAAAGGCTTTTCAACCTAAGTATTCGATATTCTATCTTAATCTGTTTCCTCAGAAAAATTCAAGTAAACGCCTCCCCTCCCTCCTCACAGATTCTGGAAAGCCTCTGTTGGGAACCACTGGTCTAAAACAACAACAGGTTGGGTTGGGTTGTTTTACCTCTGAGAGGCACTTTTTTGCACACCATGGGCTAAATGGCCAGGTCACATGGACCCCGAAGGCTCAGAGAAGGTTGCGGGAGGGGATCCACTGGAACAGCTGTTGGGAGACAGATGGTAGCCTCCCGTCAAGGCCACCCAGCGTGTTCTTTAAAGTGCACAGGGTATGGCTCTCCCGCACACGGGGCCACGGCTTAACGTACCATCCGACGGACGGCGGCCTTTCGAAGCCCATCGGTGTCCCAAAAGAACAACAGAAAAAGATAACGGAGTAATAAGGAAAGATAATCGTCTGGGCTGGATTATGGAAAGATTCCATAAAATTTAACTACGGGCTTTTATTTAAAGTGCAATAAAAATGGTGCGTGCGTTTTTAAGCAAATAACTCAATTGAAATAAATATCTAATGCTGAATGTAATGATTTATAAAAAAAAATGTTCACTCAAAGTTTTGGCTAGAGAATGTTTTAAAGAAACATCAGAATTTTCGATGCATTTGCATATGGGTTGTCTGAGACTAAAGCAATTAATAAAAAAAAATCTCCAAAAATGGAAATTCTTGAATTTAATGATAGAATCAGGCCAGAAAAATCTTTCAAATATGCATACTCTTTCTCACAATATACGGTATAAAAGATATCATTGCATTTTCTTTAACACGAAAAAAATTAATTTCTTAAAAAATTCTGTCTTTTAAAATTTTCGAGATATCTGTAATACGTTAGAGAAGTGCAAATTCGTTTCTAATTAAATATACGTATACAGAATCTACGCCGCCTGACCAAGTGTTTATGAACATCTACAGAATACTTCGTCGTATGTATCATGGCACAGCACTTCGAAGTTTTCAATTTTGAGTTGTTCTCGTTGAAATGGGTTTTGATGTACTGCCAGCGGTCATCTGGCTCAACTGATGAATTGTAGCAGTTCTGTTTTCTCCTTACACTTACTGCAAACAAACCCTCATCATCGGGGCGGGGGTGGCTCAGTCGGTAGCGCGCCAGGCTAGTAATCTGTAGTTCCCAGGTTTGAGTCCCAGCTGGGTCAGCGTTGAGATTTATCTCCGCAAAACTCCCCGCCCTGCCCACGGTCAGTAGGGGACACCGATGGGCTTGGAAAGGCCGCCGTCCGTCGGATGGGACGTTAAGCCGTGGCTACGTGTGCGGGAGAGCCATACCCTGTGCACGTTAAAGAACACGCTGGATGGCCTTGACGGGAGGCTACCATCTGTCTCCCAACAGCTGTTCCAGTGGGTCCCCTCCCCCAACCTTCTCTGAGCCTTCGGGGTCCTTGTGGCCTGGCCATTTAGCCCATTGTGCGCAAAAAAGTGTCGCTCAGAGGTAAACCAATCCAACCCTCATCATCAACATCATCAAACATAAGCCAATAGACTGTTTGGTAAGGTAATAAGAACGTTACGAAGCCGGATTCCCCACAATGAACCCTAGGCGCTTGCCTAAAGGCGCGAACGTTTCAAGTGTTCCAATTTCTTCATTTATGTATCTGTTACCGCTAAAGCTCGAAAGCCGTTAATGTGCACATTACCTAGCTAATCTGCAGATTAACTGATTTGCTCCGTTAACGTGCGGAATCAAGAGTTTTCCGCATTTTACCTAGGTAATGTGCACATTAACGACTTCCGTATCGTTAAAGTTCAAAAGTTTGTTTCTCTCATAGTGGTGAATCTCTTGAATATGAATCTTTGTGTCACGTGATTCACTCGTCCGCATTATAAAAAACGCCCCGGATGAGCGGAGGCCAAGTGAGAACGAATCGGTAAAGTGATTCATTCTTGATAACGAATCACTAAAATGATTCGTTCTCACTTCACCTGCTCATTTTGGGGGCATTTTTTATAATTCGGACAGAGTTGACAGGGGGATGACCCTGGTTTCAACTCTACTCTCGGACACTAGATAAATAACATTATGTTAAGCGTACAGAAACGTTCCTGTTTTTCCAGCAAAGATCTTATTTTCACTTTAACGAGTGCCTAGTAGGTAATGTGCAGATTATCCAGGTAATTTGCAGATTACCTAGGTAATTTGAGAAATGAAACAATTTTCCGCACGTTAACGGATCACCCTAGTTAATCTGCACAATACCTAGATAATCTAGGTATTGTGCAGATTAACTAATTAATTATTTGTAGAATAACTGATTTCTGCACTTTAGCGGTAACATACAACAAAATACATAAATGAAGAAATTCTTTTTCAACTCTTAGAAGGAAGGGAAAAAAATTATTTTCAAATATCCGGGGTTCAAGAAACTATCTCATCTGCGAATCGAAAGTGAATTTAATGAGGATTGGGATTTAAACGCATTGGGCTCTTCCATGTTAGGTGAATGGAGAACAACAGCTAACCCATTTAAATTTTTAAAAGAACTTAAAAAATAATTTTTTTATTTAAAAAAGACCACAGGAAATAAAATATAGTTCTCAATGAAATTTATCAAAATCTCGATTTTATACAATATTCTTTTAACATTTAAAGAATTACCGAAGTTGAAATATTTGACAGCAGAGGCTGCTCTTATGTTTGTCCTAAACACTGCTTCAAAATTGATGAAAACTAGAAAACTGTGCGAACACAAACTCCTAAGATTACATTATTCCGCTAAACAGAAACATTACCCAGTGAAATAGAAACTCCTAAGATTGCATTACCCAGTGAAATAGAAACTCCTAAGATTGCATTACCCAGTGAAATAGAAACTCCTAAGATTGCATTACCCAGTGAAATAGAAACTCCTAAGATTGCATTACAAAGTGAAATAGAAACTCCTAATATTGCATTACAAAGTCAAATAGAAACTCCTAAGATTGCATTACCCAGTGAAATAGAAACTCCTAAGATTGCATTATCCAGTGAAATAGAAACTCCTAAGATTGCATTACCCAGTGAAATAGAAACTCCTAAGATTGCATTACCCAGTGAAATAGAAACTCCTAAGATTGCATTACCCAGTGAAATAGAAACTCCTAAGATTGCATTACCCAGTGAAATAGAAACTCCTAAGATTGCATTACCCAGTGAAATAGAAACTCCTAAGATTGCATTACCCAGTGAAATAGAAACTCCTAAGATTGCATTATCCAGTGAAATAGAAACTCCTAAGATTGCATTACCCAGTGAAATAGAAACTCCTAAGATTGTATTACCCAGTGAAATAGAAACTCCTAAGATTGCATTACCCAGTGAAATAGAAACTCCTAAGATTGCATTACCCAGTGAAATAGAAACTCCTAAGATTGCATTACCCAGTGAAATAGAAACTCCTAAGATTGCATTACCCAGTGAAATAGAAACTCCTAAGATTGCATTACCCAGTGAAATAGAAACTCCTAAGATTGCATTATCCAGTGAAATAGAAACTCCTAAGATTGCATTATCCAGTGAAATAGAAACTCCTAAGATTGCATTACCCAGTGAAATAGA
This sequence comes from Ryuthela nishihirai, assembly GCA_038380435.1. NCBI lineage: Eukaryota > Metazoa > Arthropoda > Arachnida > Araneae > Heptathelidae > Ryuthela > Ryuthela nishihirai. The sequence goes on along the minus strand of JAWZYU010000024.1, from coordinate 46,221,963 downwards.
AACTCCTAAGATTGCATTATCCAGTGAAATAGAAACTCCTAAGATTGCATTACCCAGTGAAATAGAAACTCCTAAGATTGCATTACCCAGTGAAATATAAACTCCTAAGATTGCATTACCCAGTGATATAGAAACTCCTAAGATTGCATTACCCAGTGAAATAGAAACTCCTAAGATTGCATTACCCAGTGAAATAGAAACTCCTAAGATTGCATTATCCAGTGAAATAGAAACTCCTAAGATTGCATTATCCAGTGAAATAGAAACTCCTAAGATTGCATTATCCAGTGAAATAGAAACTCCTAAGATTGCATTACCCAGTGAAATAGAAACTCCTAAGATTGCATTACCCAGTGAAATAGAAACTCCTAAGATTGCATTACCCAGTGAAATAGAAACTCCTAAGATTGCATTACCCAGTGAAATAGAAACTCCTAAGATTGCATTACCCAGTGAAATAGAAACTCCTAAGATTGCATTATCCAGTGAAATAGAAACTCCTAAGATTGCGTTATCCAGTGAAATAGAAACTCCTAAGATTGCATTATCCAGTGAAATAGAAACTCCTAAGATTGCATTACCCAGTGAAATAGAAACTCCTAAGATTGCATTACCCAGTGAAATAGAAACTCCTAAGATTGCATTACCCAGTGAAATAGAAACTCCTAAGATTGCATTATCCAGTGAAATAGAAACTCCTAAGATTGCATTACCCAGTGAAATAGAAACTCCTAAGATTGCATTATCCAGTGAAATAGAAACTCCTAAGATTGCATTACCCAGTGAAATAGAAACTCCTAAGATTGCATTATCCAGTGAAATAGAAACTCCTAAGATTGCATTACCCAGTGAAATAGAAACTCCTAAGATTGCATTACCCAGTGAAATAGAAACTCCTAAGATTGCATTACCCAGTGAAATAGAAACTCCTAAGATTGCATTACCCAGTGAAATAGAAACTCCTAAGATTGCATTATCCAGTGAAATAGAAACTCCTAAGATTGCGTTATCCAGTGAAATAGAAACTCCTAAGATTGCATTATCCAGTGAAATAGAAACTCCTAAGATTGCATTACCCAGTGAAATAGAAACTCCTAAGATTGCATTACCCAGTGAAATAGAAACTCCTAAGATTGCATTACCCAGTGAAATAGAAACTCCTAAGATTGCATTACCCAGTGAAATAGAAACTCCTAAGATTGCATTACCCAGTGAAATAGAAACTCCTAAGATTGCATTACCCAGTGAAATAGAAACTCCTAAGATTGCATTATCCAGTGAAATAGAAACTCCTAAGATTGCATTACCCAGTGAAATAGAAACTCCTAAGATTGCATTATCCAGTGAAATAGAAACTCCTAAGATTGCATTACCCAGTGAAATAGAAACTCCTAAGATTGCATTATCCAGTGAAATAGAAACTCCTAAGATTGCATTACCCAGTGAAATAGAAACTCCTAAGATTGCATTATCCAGTGAAATAGAAACTCCTAAGATTGCATTACCCAGTGAAATAGAAACTCCTAAGATTGCATTACCCAGTGAAATAGAAACTCCTAAGATTGCATTACCCAGTGAAATAGAAACTCCTAAGATTGCATTACCCAGTGAAATAGAAACTCCTAAGATTGCATTATCCAGTGAAATAGAAACTCCTAAGATTGCGTTATCCAGTGAAATAGAAACTCCTAAGATTGCATTATCCAGTGAAATAGAAACTCCTAAGATTGCATTACCCAGTGAAATAGAAACTCCTAAGATTGCATTACCCAGTGAAATAGAAACTCCTAAGATTGCATTACCCAGTGAAATAGAAACTCCTAAGATTGCATTATCCAGTGAAATAGAAACTCCTAAGATTGCATTACCCAGTGAAATAGAAACTCCTAAGATTGCATTATCCAGTGAAATAGAAACTCCTAAGATTGCATTACCCAGTGAAATAGAAACTCCTAAGATTGCATTATCCAGTGAAATAGAAACTCCTAAGATTGCATTACCCAGTGAAATAGAAACTCCTAAGATTGCATTACCCAGTGAAATAGAAACTCCTAAGATTGCATTACCCAGTGAAATAGAAACTCCTAAGATTGCATTACCCAGTGAAATAGAAACTCCTAAGATTGCATTATCTAGTGAAATAGAAACTCCTAAGATTGCATTATCCAGTGAAATAGAAACTCCTAAGATTGCATTATCCAGTGAAATAGAAACTCCTAAGATTGCATTACCCAGTGAAATAGAAACTCCTAAGATTGCATTATCCAGTGAAATAGAAACTCCTAAGATTGCATTACCCAGTGAAATAGAAACTCCTAAGATTGCATTACCCAGTGAAATAGAAATTCCTAAGATTGCATTATCCAGTGAAATAGAAACTCCTAAGATTGCATTATCCAGTGAAATAGAAACTCCTAAGATTGCATTATCCAGTGAAATAGAAACTCCTAAGATTGCATTATCCAGTGAAATAGAAACTCCTAAGATTGCATTATCCAGTGAAATAGAAACTCCTAAGATTACATTATTTGGTGAAACAGAAACTTCCAAAGATTACATTACTCCGCAATACAGATTGTGTTTCTTTTAGTAAATGATTTGTTATTACTTTTGAGACTAGAAACTTTTCCTATGACTAGCAGCACTGCTGTTAATTTTCTCAGCTTCTAGAACTCTTTCAATAGCACGCAAATATTGCTCGAAAACGAGATTTGGGAAAATTTATTAAGATAAAGCATTTTGCTACAAAAGGCTTAGTCCAAAAGTTAGGGAACCTTGAATATAGCTTTTCAATTCGCAGGGAAATTGAAATATCCCAAATACTCTGATAATTTAGAATAATTCGTTCATAAAAGACGAGAAAAAATATTCAAATTTGATAATGAATAATTCGATTTTATATTACCATATCCTGTATATAATAAATTATAGGTATGCTATGTATATTAATTATATGTATTTTTACAGAATTTGTTAACAAAGCCGTATTACTTATAATTAAAATGCCTACAATCATTTTGATTACAATAATTCCTATCTTCATGGCTGTAAAAGAAGTAGCTTCTAAGTTTAAAAAAAAAATTAATAAAAACCGTCCATATCTACTGCTTCTTGTTACCAGCGGAGTGTGAGTATAAATCTGACCCTGGTTGAAAGGGCTCCGGAATTAGTGCACAAAATTGGATTAGTAAATTTTTATCAATGATACCTAGTGGCAGTGAGATTGGATTGTTTTACCTCTGAGCGGCACTTTTTTGCACACCATGGGCTAAATGGCCAGGTCACATGGACCCCGAAGGCTCAGAGATGGTTGGGGGAGGGGACCCACTGGAACAGCTGTTGGGAGACAGATGGTAGTCTCCCGTCAAGGCCATCCAGCGTGTTCTTTAACGTGCACAGGGTATGGCTCTCCCACACACGGAGCCACGGCTTAACGTCCCATTCGACGGACGGCGGCCTTTCCAAGCCCATCGGTGTCCCCTACTGACCGTGGGCAGGGCGGGGAGTTTTGCGGAAATAAATCTCAACGCTGACCCAGCTGGGACTCGAACCTGGGAACTACAGATTACGAGCCTGACGCGCTACCGACTGAGCCACCCCCGCCCCAGTGGCAGTGAGAGTGATGAGAATGTGACCGAGCAGAAGTTCACTGCCCTCAAAAATGACGACTTATCTTTGTTCCGTTATTCCACAGTATGAAATGAATTTTACTGATTAATATTTTAGGATGCAATTCAACCGCAACTCTCTAACGATTAAAAAATCTTCTTTTTTCATTTCTTAAAAATTTTCTTACTTTTTTCGAAAAAATTCTCTTTAGAGAAATCTAAAATGAACACCAACCTATAATTTCCTTAACATCCGTTTAACGGAAAAATCGAAACACAAGGAGAAGAGTTCACTCTGTATTTCATTCATCAGGGTTGGGTTGTTTTACCTCTGAGCGGGACTTTTTTTGCACACCATGGGCTAAATGGCCAGGTCACAAGGACCCCGAAGGCTCAGAGAAGGTTGGGGGAGGGGACCCACTGGAACAGCTGTTGGGAGACAGATGGTAGCCTCCCGTCAAGGCCATCCAGCGTGTTCTTTAACGTGCACAGGGTATGTATGGCTCTCCCGCACACGGGGCCACGGCTTAACGTCCCATCCGACGGATGGCGGCCTTTCCAAGCCCATCGGTGTCCCCTACTGACCGTGGGCAGAGCGGGGAATTTTTGCGGAGATAAATCTCAACGCTGACCCAGCTGGGACTCGAACCTGGGAACTACAGATTACGAGCCTGGCGCGCTACCGACTGAGCACCCCCGCCCCTCATTCATCAGGAAGTTGTAATGAGTAACATTAGTAGTATTTTGCTAAAAAAAAACTCATTTCAACTCTAATTTCAGAGCTTTACAACTCATATCCTAATCCTTATTATCTAAACTACACAGAAACATTTCTTTAAAAGAAATGAAGAAAAAGTCCTGAAAGATCACCACTTGAAGCCATTGCAGCTCTAACAGCAAATATAAAACGGTTTAAAATGACCCAACGTGAGGAAATTTTCCCCTTGTACCGAAACGGCATTGAAACGACTCATAACCTCACTGCAATTTTCACAGACACATCACTCCTTTTTCGTTACCTCACTGCAATTTCTGTATTCAAGATTCTTGAATACAGAAACCAACATCTAAATTATCTATGCTTCAGCAAAAGCCGAAATGGCATCCATCACTTCAAAGTGCCGCTAAGCATCCTAACAACCTCTCTTGAAAGAAATCGAAACCTACTCTTACCTTGGAGAGCATCCTGTAGACTGTTGAATTCAAAGCTCTCAAGTCAGAAAGAACTCCGATGGTGTGTGTGTCTTGGGAAGAAGACACTGGCGGGTTATATAGTCGAGAGGGACTCCACTGTGACACTTGTGGAAGACTTCTTCCCTCCATGATTACCCCACCTCCGTCGGGTGTAGTCCTCACTTGTCGCAAACAACAGCGAAGTCGACACACTATTACTCCAGACAGTGGTTGGAAAGTCGGCCAGAATGGGTGTGTAGTAGTGGAGACACGGGGCGTAGTAGAGAAGGTGGTAGCAAGTAGTCGTCTGTCGAACTTAGTTCATTTCGGCGGAAATGAGCTTTTTGCATCAGTTTCTGTGTCGTTGGGTTTAGAGAAGTTCTCAGAATCTTAAGATTTCCTTTTTTCGTCTTCAGAAAAATGTAGTTCAGATTTTGAAGGTAGACAGACAGAGAAAGTTTTTGATTCTTTTCTGGGTTTCTTTTTTTCCTGTTTGCTTTCGCCTGGGAATTCGAAGAGCACTTCTCCATTCATTTATTCTGAGGAGAAGACAGAGAGTAAAAGGAAGAGAGATTCGAAAAATGTATTCATATCTGTGTTGCTCTCTTTTTTTTTCAATCGTCTCATTCCAGGTGTCTGTTCAACCTGAGGTAAACGAACTACGAGGACAGAAGTTTCCGTAATCCTTTCAAAGGCTTCTCTAAAAAAGAAACAGTGCTCAGTTTCCTTCATATTATAGTCATTGGATGCTTTATTAGGAAAAGATTCCTTTATGGCAATAGGGTTGGGATGTTTTATCTCTGAGCGGTACTTTTTTTGCACAAAATGAGTGGCCAGGCCACAAGGCCCCAGAGAAAGTTGGGAGAGAGGGTTGGGTAGTTTTACCTCTGAGCGGCACTATTTTGCACACCATGGGCTAAATGGTCAGGTCACATGGACCCCGAAGGCTCAGAGAAGTTGGGCGAGGGGACCCAATGGTACAGCTGTTGGGAGACAGATAGTAACCTTTCATCAAGGCCATCTAGCGTGTTCTTTAACGTTGGGTTGTTTTACCACTGAGCGGCACTTTTTTGCACACCATGGGCTAAATGGTCAGGTCACATGGACCCCGAAGGCTCAGAGAAGGCCTTCGGGGTCCATGTGACCTGACCATTTAGTAACCCAACAGCTGTTCCAACCCACTGGAACAGCTGTTGGGAGACAGATGGTAACCTCCCGTCAAGGCCATCCAGCGTGTTCTTTAAGGTGCACAGGGTATGGCTCTCTCGCACACGGACGGCGGCCTTTCCAAGCCCATCGGTGTCCCCTACTGACCGTGGGCAGGGCGGGGAATTTTGTGGAGATAAATCTCAACGCCGACCCAGCTATGAATCGAACCTGGGAACTGCAGATTATGATCCTGGCGCGCTACCGACTGAGCCACCCCCGCCCCAAAATCCTTGTGCGGACCACTAGTTGGACAACGCTTGGCAGAGAGCGATCTAGTGGCTGTTAAGACACAGATGGAAGTCTCTCGTCAGGAACATCAAGCGTGTTGTCTAATGTGCAAGGTTGGTTTGGGTTGGGTTGTTTTACCTCTGAGCGGCACTTTTTTGCACACCATGGGCTAAATGGCCAGGTCACATGGACCCCGAAGGCTCAGAGAAGGTTGGGGGAGGGGACCCACTGGAACAGCTATTGGGAGACAGATGGTAGCCTCCCGTCAAGGCCATCCAGCGTATTCTTTAACGTGCACAGGGTATTATGGCTCTCCCGCACACGGGGCCACGGCTTAACGTCCCATCCGACGGACGGCGGCCTTTCCAAGCCCAGCGGTGTCCCCAACTGACCGTGGGCAGGGCGGGGAATTTTGCGGAGATAAATCTCAACGCTGACCCAGCTGGGACTCGAACCTGGGAACTACAGATTACGAGCCTAGCGCGCTACCGACTGCGCCACCCCCGCCCCAAATGTGCAAGGTATGGGTGTCCTGCACACGGAGCCATGGCTGTAAGTCTCGTGCGATGAACGCACAGTGTTGTAAAATGGAAAAAATATTGGTACAAAACTCAAAAAGCGCCTTTTTGCGAAACGCACAAATTACATGCCATATTGAGGCTCAGTTGGTAGCGCGCCAGACTCGTAATCTGTAGTCACCAGGTTCGAATCCTAACTGTGCCAGTGTCGAGATTTAATCCGTTAAACCTCCAACTTCTCCTCGGCCAGAAAGGGGACACCAATGGACTTGAAAAGGAGGCCGTCCGTCGATGTAAAGTAGAGACGTAGTCCCGTGTGCAGCGGGGTGGGGGTGGCTCAGTCGGTAGCGCGCCAGGCTCGTAATCTGTAGTTCCCAGGTTCGAGTCCCAGCTGGGTCAGCGTTGAGATTTATCTCCGCAAAATTCCCCATCCTGCTCACGGTCAGTAGGAGACACCGATGGGCTTGAAAAGGCCGCCGTCCGTCGGATGGGACGTTAAGCCGTGGCCCCGTATGCGGGAGAGCCATACCCTGTGCACGTTAAAGAACACGCTGGATGGCCTTGACGGGAGGCTACCATCTGTCTCCCAACAGCTGTTCCAGTGGGTCCCCTCCCCCAACCTTCTCTGAGCCTTCGGGGTCCATGTGACCTGGCCATTTAGCCCATGGTGTGCAAAAAAGTGCCGCTCAGAGGTAAAACAATCCAACCCTCTTTCCAGTTAGTTCTTCACTCAGTACTTTTTTGTAGTCACGTTTTTCCATACTATCGTTCAAATTTATCACTTTGTACTCTAACAAAGTGCTAAATTTTTGAGTCCTAGGCAGAGAAGAATGCGATCTGGGAGCAAATCATACCCAGGGCTAAAGTTTTAAATATTACACGGTCAGTTTTTACTACAATGCACAAAAAAGGGCTTAAACTAACTATTCGATAGGTTGGAAATTAAATCTTGCCCGGCATGCGAACGTTTATCCTTCTCTATCTCTTCGTCAGGATTAAAACCGAATCCCCAGGAACTGAACGCGCCTTTATTCCAATAATGTACACGAATAATAAAATCGAGAAGATTTAAAAGGAAAAGTTAAAAAAGACCATTCCTTCAATTTCTAAATGTGTAACAGACTCATTCACCACCCATTTTTATTCAAAGTCGCAAGATCGGGATTCCTTTTTTTTGTTATATTGTTTGAAAATTTTATTCTATATTTCGATATTTAATAGCATTAGTGCTTAAACGTCATATGACATTTATTTGTCAAAAATGTCCAATATATTCCCGCTATTTTTAAATAGGGTATGGACTTACACACCAATGAATGTTCCAAATTTCAGGATGATGGAGCTTTTTATGTTTAAATTATAATTTAATCAAGAAATTCTTCTCTCAAAATTTCCATTGAATAGAATTAGCACACGGAATTCACTTTATAACTTGCAAAATATTCAATCTATTCCCATAATTTTCAAATACGTTACAGACATAGACAGAATCAATTATTATTCCAGATTTCTTGCAAATCGATCAATTTTTTTCACTCGAGTTATAAATTTTGCCCTCTCATTTTGCCTTTTTGCAAACCTGCGAGAAACTGTGTACGGAACCCCGACTTTACATCCCATCCGACGGACGGCTGCATTTGTAAGCCTGTTGAGGGTAAGATAGATGTTAGCATAGGATTAAAAGAATTTTCAACAGAATAACCTGTGTGAGACGGTCACCTTTCCCTATTGATCGATGTAATCTTCCTCAACCGGAACAGAGGAAATTTAGCAGAGAAAATCTCGGTTCAGGATTAATGGGGATTCGAACTTGGAAACATTATGCTACGAGTTTTGAAGTACTTCCGATTGAGCCAAACTTTAGCGCCAATACTTGCCAGGCCCCTGGGAAAAAATCTTAAAAGTTTCCAATCTTACGCTTAGTGGGTTTAGGAGTTGGATTGTTTTTTACCTCTGAGCAGGACTTTTTGCACATCATGTGCTAAATGGCCAAATCACATGTATGTCGAAAGTTCAGAGAAGGTTAGGGGAGGGGACCCACTGGAACAGCTGTTGGAGACAGTTGGGTAGCCTCCCGTCAAGGCCATCCAGCGTGTTCTTTAACGTGCACAGGGTATGGGCTCTCCCGCACACGGAGTCACGGCTTAACGTCCCATCCGACGGACGGTGGTCTTTCCAAGCCCATCGGTGTCCCTTACTGACCGTGGGCAGGACGGGGAATTTTGAGGAGATAAATCTCAACTCTAACCCAGCTGGGACTCGAACCTGGGAACTACAGATTACGAGTCTGGCGAGCTACCGACTGAGCCACCCCCCCCGACCCAGCGGGTTTACGAAATTATCGATCTATTGATATACTGCGCATTTGAAGAGAGGGGTTCGATGCTTAAGTGTATCAAAAGTCAGAAAACAACTTAGCATATGACACCGGACAAGGTCGGAACAGGGTTAAGAGGTCCATAGGGGTTCGATGCTTAAGTGTATCAAAAGTCAGAAAACAACTTAACATATGACACCGGACAAGGTCGGAACAGGGTTAAGAGGTCCATAGGGGTTCGATGCTTAAGTGTATCAAAAGTCAGAAAACAACATAGCATATGACACCGGACAAGGTCGGAACAGGGTTAAGAGGTCCATAGGGGTTCGATGCTTAAGTGTATCAAAAGTCAGAAAACAACTTAACATATGACACCGGACAAGGTCGGAACAGGGTTAAGAGGTCCATAGGGGTTCGATGCTTAAGTGTATCAAAAGTCAGAAAACAACTTAGCATATGACACCGGACAAGGTCGGAACAGGGTTAAGAGGTCCATAGGGGTTCGATGCTTAAGTGTATCAAAAGTCAGAAAACAACTTAACATATGACACCGGACAAGGTCGGAACAGGGTTAAGAGGTCCATAGGGGTTCGATGCTTAAGTGTATCAAAAGTCAGAAAACAACTTAGCATATGACACCGGACAAGGTCGGAACAGGGTTAAGAGGTCCATAGGGGTTCGATGCTTAAGTGTATCAAAAGTCAGAAAACAACTTAACATATGACACCGGACAAGGTCGGAACAGGGTTAAGAGGTCCATAGGGGTTCGATGCTTAAGTGTATCAAAAGTCAGAAAACAACATAGCATATGACACCGGACAAGGTCGGAACAGGGTTAATAGGTCCATAGGGGTTCGATGCTTAAGTGTATCAAAAGTCAGAAAACAACTTAACATATGACACCGGACAAGGTCGGAACAGGGTTAAGAGGTCCATAGGGGTTCGATGCTTAAGTGTATCAAAAGTCAGAAAACAACATAGCATATGACACCGGACAAGGTCGGAACAGGGTTAAGAGGTCCATAGGGGTTCGATGCTTAAGTGTATCAAAAGTCAGAAAACAACTTAGCATATGACACCGGACAAGGTCGGAACAGGGTTAAGAGGTCCATAGGGGTTCGATGCTTAAGTGTATCAAAAGTCAGAAAACAACATAGCATATGACACCGGACAAGGTCGGAACAGGGTTAAGAGGTCCATAGGGGTTCGATGCTTAAGTGTATCAAAAGTCAGAAAACAACTTAGCATATGACACCGGACAAGGTCGGAACAGGGTTAAGAGGTCCATAGGGGTTCGATGCTTAAGTGTATCAAAAGTCAGAAAACAACATAGCATATGACACCGGACAAGGTCGGAACAGGGTTAAGAGGTCCATAGGGGTTCGATGCTTAAGTGTATCAAAAGTCAGAAAACAACATAGCATATGACACCGGACAAGGTCGGAACAGGGTTAAGAGGTCCATAGGGGTTCGATGCTTAAGTGTATCAAAAGTCAGAAAACAACATAGCATATGACACCGGACAAGGTCGGAACAGGGTTAAGAGGTCCATAGGGGTTCGATGCTTAAGTGTATCAAAAGTCAGAAAACAACTTAACATATGACACCGGACAAGGTCGGAACAGGGTTAAGAGGTTCATAGGGGTTCGATGCTTAAGTGTATCAAAAGTCAGAAAACAACTTAGCATATGACACCGGACAAGGTCGGAACAGGGTTAAGAGGTCCATAGGGGTTCGATGCTTAAGTGTATCAAAAGTCAGAAAACAACATAGCATATGACACCGGACAAGGTCGGAACAGGGTTAAGAGGTCCATAGGGGTTCGATGCTTAAGTGTATCAAAAGTCAGAAAACAACATAGCATATGACACCGGACAAGGTCGGAACAGGGTTAAGAGGTCCATAGGGGTTCGATGCTTAAGTGTATCAAAAGTCAGAAAACAACTTAGCATATGACACCGGACAAGGTCGGAACAGGGTTAAGAGGTCCATAGGGGTTCGATGCTTAAGTGTATCAAAAGTCAGAAAACAACATAGCATATGACACCGGACAAGGTCGGAACAGGGTTAAGAGGTCCATAGGGGTTCGATGCTTAAGTGTATCAAAAGTCAGAAAACAACATAGCATATGACACCGGACAAGGTCGGAACAGGGTTAAGAGGTCCATAGGGGTTCGATGCTTAAGTGTATCAAAAGTCAGAAAACAACTTAACATATGACACCGGACAAGGTCGGAACAGGGTTAAGAGGTCCATAGGGGTTCGATGCTTAAGTGTATCAAAAGTCAGAAAACAACATAGCATATGACACCGGACAAGGTCGGAACAGGGTTAAGAGGTCCATAGGGGTTCGATGCTTAAGTGTATCAAAAGTCAGAAAACAACATAGCATATGACACCGGACAAGGTCGGAACAGGGTTAAGAGGTCCATAGGGGTTCGATGCTTAAGTGTATCAAAAGTCAGAAAACAACATAGCATATGACACCGGACAAGGTCGGAACAGGGTTAAGAGGTCCATAGGGGTTCGATGCTTAAGTGTATCAAAAGTCAGAAAACAACTTAGCATATGACACCGGACAAGGTCGGAACAGGGTTAAGAGGTCCATAGGGGTTCGATGCTTAAGTGTATCAAAAGTCAGAAAACAACATAGCATATGACACCGGACAAGGTCGGAACAGGGTTAAGAGGTCCATAGGGGTTCGATGCTTAAGTGTATCAAAAGTCAGAAAACAACATAGCATATGACACCGGACAAGGTCGGAACAGGGTTAAGAGGTCCATAGGGGTTCGATGCTTAAGTGTATCAAAAGTCAGAAAACAACTTAGCATATGACACCGGACAAGGTCGGAACAGGGTTAAGAGGTCCATAGGGGTTCGATGCTTAAGTGTATCAAAAGTCAGAAAACAACATAGCATATGACACCGGACAAGGTCGGAACAGGGTTAAGAGGTCCATAGGGGTTCGATGCTTAAGTGTATCAAAAGTCAGAAAACAACTTAGCATATGACACCGGACAAGGTCGGAACAGGGTTAAGAGGTTCATAGGGGTTCGATGCTTAAGTGTATCAAAAGTCAGAAAACAACTTAGCATATGACACCGGACAAGGTCGGAACAGGGTTAAGAGGTCCATAGGGGTTCGATGCTTAAGTGTATCAAAAGTCAGAAAACAACATAGCATATGACACCGGACAAGGTCGGAACAGGGTTAAGAGGTCCATAGGGGTTCGATGCTTAAGTGTATCAAAAGTCAGAAAACAACATAGCATATGACACCGGACAAGGTCGGAACAGGGTTAAGAGGTCCATAGGGGTTCGATGCTTAAGTGTATCAAAAGTCAGAAAACAACATAGCATATGACACCGGACAAGGTCGGAACAGGGTTAAGAGGTCCATGTCCGCTAGATAAGCCAATGAGAATGCTAGTAAGGATAAATAAAAATAATAAACACCCCCTCAAGCAGCTGCTTGCCACAGAGGTTTCACAGGAGCCTGTCAGTTTATATGCCACAGTAGAAGGTCTGAGAGGATGGCCGGACCTCAGCAGAAAAACGGCACATACATCCACGCCTTACCCGGGGCTCGAACCCAGGTCCCGTTAGATCACTAACCAAGCGCGCTAACCACTCGGCCATGGGACGGCTACAGGCGCTCAAAAAAGTATCCGAACACTATGGTTAATTACAGAATTCAGAAAAAATATCTGGCAACGATTTTTTTAGACATGAGTGATCTGGCAACCTTCATGTCACGTGATTACAGAATTCAGGAAAAATATCTGGAGCGTGTACAGCAACTGTACACGTTCCAGTTTGCTGTGAACGGTAACTGCACACGCTCAATATTTCCGTGAGTGAGCCCACACGATCTAGTATCAAAATAATATGACCGCCTACAGTCGCTCAAAAATGTATCCAAACACTATGGTTGATTAGAGAATTCAGAAAAAATATCTGGCAATGATTTTTTTTAGAAATTAGTGATCGTGAAACCTTCGTGTCACGTGGCACGAAGGTTGCCAGATCACTAATTTCTAAAAAAAAAATCGTTGCCAGATATGTTTTCTGAATTCTGTAATCAACCATAGTGTTCGGATATTTTTTTGGGCGACTGTACATCCGGGCATGATGCCGAATTTTTTTAGGATTTGTTCACAGGTTTGAGTTTTCGAAAAAGAAAAGCTCAAAAGTTTTTTTCCCAATTGGAGGGGTGGGGGGAGAGAGAATGAACGGGACTGCCACATTACGTAGAGTGTCAAGTTAATAATCTGCAGTTTCCAGGCCCGAGTTCCGCCTGGGCGAGTCCAGTGCCCCCTGGGTTGAGATTTTTCTGCGCAAAACTCTCGACCCTGCCCTTGGCCAATAGGGGCCACCCATTGGCTTGGAAAGGCAGCCGTCCGTCGGATGGGACGATAATCCCTGACCCCATGGGCAGGAGAGACATACCTCTCGTGACATAAATATTTAGCTATGTGCAAAAAAACAACAATATTTGACTCAGTGGTAACGCAAACCCCAATCCTAACATATGTAATGCAATTTTTAATTTGAGAAGCACTTTTGTAGAAAGAATTCAAACGCCATAAACAAGATGACTGAAATAGTCTTTGAAGGTCTGTTGCGAGACAAACACACAAAATACATCCATAACAAACACAAATATCGATCCCCTAACTTAAATATTGAGTCTTAACACGTATTACTGTTACAAATTCTGATTCGGATTAACGTCGTATTATAACTTTTAAGGAGGTGGTGTGTGTACATTTTTTTTGATGGGGGGGGGAGAACTTCGTTCTTTTACAGGTCCCTCTCATTATCAAGAAAAATCTTTTAGGTTCTACTTATTCTGTTGAAAATTCTTTTAATCCTATGCTAACATCTATCTTACCCTCAACAGGCTTACAAATGTAGCCGTCGGTCGGATGGGACGTAAAGTCGGGGCTCCGTATGCAGGAGAGCCAGACTCTCTGCAAGTTTAAAGAACACGATGAATGTCGTTGAAAAAAAAGAGTTGGGGGCTGTGGGCTTTCATCTGTGTACTAACAGCTCTCAGTGTATCCCGTAACGGGTTCTGAGACTTTGTGCATTTAGCCCATTGCGTGACAAACAAATGCCTCTTATACTAATAACAATAGTGCAAAAAAAAGTGTAAAACAATTTTTTTCATAAAAAAACACCTATATATGTCTACCTGTCAATCGAGAACCACTCTTCTTATTTGCGTTGTAGCAGTGTTTTATTTTTTATGTACAGTCGCTCAAAAAAGTATCCGAACACTATGGTTGGTTACAGAATTCAAAAAAAATATCTGGCAACGATTTTTTTAGAAGTTAGTGATCTGGCAACCTTAAGTGACACGAAGGTTGCCAGATCACTAATTTCTAAAAAAAGTCGTTGCCAGATATTTTTTCTGAATTCTGTAACCAACCATAGTGTTCGGATACTTTTTTGAGCGATGTACACTTCAAATTTCGTTTAGATATGTTGATCTTGTAGAGTGGTTAGTGTTTGGCTACTTCCTGGTCCAAGGGGCCTGGGTTCGAGCCTCGGATAAAACCTGAATGTTTTCTTTCTTTAGTGCCTTTGTGCTGAAGTCTAACATAATAATAATATTCCCTCAAGCAGCTGCTTGCCACAGAGGTCTGACAGGAGCCTGATCAGTTCAATTCGCCATAGTAGAAAATATGTGAGGATGGCGGGACCTCAGCAGAAAGACGACCATCCCTTACACGGTACTCGAACCCAGGTCCCTTTGATCAGCAGCCAAGGGTGCTAAACACTCGGACACAGGACGACACTTTTTTTTTTAGATAATGGTAAATCATCTAGTTTTCTTAGAACTTTAAAAAATTAGGTTTCCAGATTTCCAGGAGGGGGGGAGGGAAGTGCCCCTCTTTATCCTCTTGCAAAGTTTCATGATGATTCAAAGCATTATTAACTAATTTTCGCCGGGCAATTTGTAGGTGTCAGCATTATCAAATGTCGTAAGAATCCATCTACCGTAACATTAAGAAAGAATGTCAGAAAGAAACTTGAGTGATCACACTTTAATATGAGGCCAAATGTTTCACTTTCTGCATCTATCCTCCTTCTAATTTTTACCCATCAACTTAAAGCAAGAGGGCAATCCTCATCTGAAGCTTTCCTCCCAAAATATCGTCACTTCAGTGGAATGTAGCTCAGAGAGGATATTTTTCTTTTTAGGTCACCTGGCTCCTACATGACTTAGTTCAAGACGTCGATTAAGACAAAGCTGACAATTAGGTTCGTTTTAATTATCCTCTGCTCTCGGAATGATGTCTCCGAGCTCATCATCATCATCATCATGGCTGGTGAAAGTGCCATAAGAAGAAACACAAAGTATCTTCTTCTTCGAGAGAGATAGTCCTTTACAGAATGAGGTTTATGCTGGATGTTGATTGATTGGCGTTTTTTTTTGCTACTCAGAAACAAACACATTCATCACGAGTTTGTTGAGCCTGCTCGCGCAATCAAGCACTCATCATGAGTGTCTGGCTTTACTCCAGAAACAAACAGATTCAACTTGAGTTTATTGAAATTTTGTTCAGAGAAGCAAGCACATCCATCGGACCAGGGGTTCTCAACGTGGGGGTACGCGGAAAAATATTTTGGAGTACGTCGTGAGAGCTCAAAAGTCGCTAGATGTAGTAATAAAGTCGCTAAGTGGCAACACTGCTGTGCAAAAATGTCATTTTTGTGTTTATCGATATACGTAATTTATGAATGCAAAATTTAATGTGTATATATATATTTTACTTTATTCCTATTGTTATACTACTATAACTATAGTTTTATCTATCTATACAAGGAGTACGCCAGTTACATACACATTTCCAGGGGGTACGTGAAGCATAAAAGGTTGAGAACCACTGATATATACGTATTATTTTATTCCCATTGTTATACTATAACTAGAGTTTTATCTATCTATACAAGGGGTATGCCAGTTACATACACATTTCCAGGGGGAACGTGAAGCATAAAAGGTTGAGAACCACTGATATATATGTTTTATTTTATTCCCATTGTTATACTATAACTATAGTTTTATCTATCTATACAAGGGGTACGCCAGTTACATACACATTTCCAGGGGGTACGTGAAGCATAAAAGGTTGAGAACCACAGATATATATGTTTTATTTTATTCCCATCGTTATACTATAACTATAGTTTTATCTATCTATACAAGGGGTACGCCAGTTACATACACATTTCCAGGGGGTACGTGAAGCATGAAAGGTTGAGAACCACAGATATATATGTTTTATTTTATTCCCATCGTTATACTATAACTATAGTTTTATCTATCTATACAAGGGGTACGCCAGTTACATAAATATTTCCAGGGGGTACGTGAAGCATAAAAGGTTGAGAACCACTGATATATATATTTTATTTCATTCCCATTGTTATTTTATAACTATAGGTTTATCTATCTATACAAGGGGTACGCCAGTTACATACACATTTCCAGGGGGTACGTGAAGCATAAAAGGTTGAGAACCACTGATATATTTGTTTTATTTAATTCCCATTGTTATATTATAACTATAGGTTTATCTATCTATACAAGGGGTACGCCAGTTACATACACATTTCCAGGGTTACGTGAAGCATAAAAGGTTGAGAACCACTGATATATATGTTTTATTTTATTCCCATTGTTATACTATAACTATAGTTTTATCTATCTATACAAGGGGTACGCCAGTTACATACACATTTCCAGGGGGTACGTGAAGCATAAAATGTTGAGAACCACTGATATATATGTTTTATTTTATTCCCATTGTTATACTATAACTATTGTTTTATCTGTCTATACAAGGGGTACGCCAGTTACATACACATTTCCAGGGGGTACGTGAAGCATAAAAGGTTGAGAACCACAGATATATATGTTTTATTTTATTCCCATCGTTATACTATAACTATAGTTTTATCTATCTATACAAGGGGTACGCCAGTTACATACACATTTCCAGGGGGTACGTGAAGCATGAAAGGTTGAGAACCACAGATATATATGTTTTATTTTATTCCCATCGTTATACTATAACTATAGTTTTATCTATCTATACAAGGGGTACGCCAGTTACATAAATATTTCCAGGGGGTACGTGAAGCATAAAAGGTTGAGAACCACTGATATATATATTTTATTTCATTCCCATTGTTATTTTATAACTATAGGTTTATCTATCTATACAAGGGGTACGCCAGTTACATACACATTTCCAGGGGGTACGTGAAGCATAAAAGGTTGAGAACCACTGATATATTTGTTTTATTTAATTCCCATTGTTATATTATAACTATAGGTTTATCTATCTATACAAGGGGTACGCCAGTTACATACACATTTCCAGGGTTACGTGAAGCATAAAAGGTTGAGAACCACTGATATATATGTTTTATTTTATTCCCATTGTTATACTATAACTATAGTTTTATCTATCTATACAAGGGGTACGCCAGTTACATACACATTTCCAGGGGGTACGTGAAGCATAAAATGTTGAGAACCACTAATATATATGTTTTATTTTATTCCCATTGTTATACTATAACTATAGTTTTATCTATCTACACAAGGGGTACGCCAGTTACATACACATTTCCAGAGGGTACGTGAAGCATAAAATGTTGAGAACCACTGATATATATGTTTTATTTTATTCCCATTGTTATACTATAACTATAGTTTTATCTATCTATACAAGGGGTACGCCAGTTACATACACATTTCCAGGGGGTACGTGAAGCATAAAAGGTTGAGAACCACTGATATATATGTTTTATTTTATTCTCATTGTTATACTATAACTATAGTTTTATCTATCTATACAAGGGGTACGCCAGTTACATACACATTTCCAGGGGGTACGTGAAGCATAAAAGGTTGAGAACCACTGATATATATGTTTTATTTTATTCTCATTGTTATACTATAACTATAGTTTTATCTATCTATACAAGGGGTACGCCAGTTACATACACATTTCCAGGGGGTACGTGAAGCATAAAAGGTTGAGAACCACTGATATATATGTTTTATTCCCATTGTTATACTATAACTATTGTTTTATCTGTCTATACAAGGGGTACGCCAGTTACATACATATTTCCAGGGAATACGTGAAGCATAAAAGGTTGAGAACCACTGATATATATGTTTTATTTTATTCCCATTGTTATACTATAACTATAGTTTTATCTATCTATACAAGGGGTACGCCAGTTACATGCACATTTCCAGGGAATACGTGAAGCATAAAAGGTTGAGAACCACTGATATGTATATTTTATTCCCATTGTTATACTATAACTATAGTTTTATCTATCTATACAAGGAGTACGCCAGTCACATAGACATTTCAAGGGGGTACGTGAAGCATAAAAGGTTGAGAACCACTGATATATATGTTTTATTTTATTCCCATTGTTATACTATAACTATAGATTTATCTATCTATACAAGGGGTACGCCAGTCACATAGACATTTCAAGGGGGTACGTGAAGCATTAAAAGGTTGAGAACCACTGATATATATGTGTAATTTTATTCCCATTGTTATACTATAACTATAGTTTTATCTATCTATACAAGGGGTACGCCAGTTACATAAATATTTCCAGGGGGTACGTGAAGCATAAAAGGTTGAGAACCACTGATATGTATGTTTTATTTTATTTCCATTGTTATATTATAACTATAGTTTTATCTATCTATACAAGGGGTACGCCAGTTACATACGCATTTCCAGGGGGTACGTGAAGCATAAAAGTTTGAGAACCACTGATATATATATATGTTTTATTTATTCCCATTGTTATACTATAACTATAATTTTATCTATCTATACAAGGTGTACGCCAGTTACATACACATTTCCAGGGGGTACGTGAAGCATAAAAGGTTGAGAACCACTGATATATATATATGTTTTATTTTATTCCCATTGTTATACTATAACTATAGTTTTATCTATCTATACAAGGGGTACGCCAGCTACATACACATTTCCAGGGGGTACGTGAAGCATAAAAAAGTTGAGAACCACTGATATATATGTTTTATTTTATTCCCAATTTTATACTATATCTATATATGTATCTATCTATAGAAGGGGTACGCCAGTTACATACACATTTCCAGGAGGTACGTGAAGCATAAAAGGTTGAGAACCACTGCATCAAAAAATTATTGAAGCTTTGTTCAAGCAAGTTAATCACGAGTTTGTTGAGCCTTTGTTCGGAGCAACAAGTATGTTTATCACGGGTTTGTTACGGCTTTGTTATATTCGCATAAGCAAGCATCGCGAGCATGTGAAACTTTGTTCATAATCATCAGGAGTATGCTCAATTTTTGTTGTACAAGCAAACACATTTAACACTAGTTTATGGAATTTAATTCGCTGGAACAAGCACGTTCATCACGTGTTTGTTGAGATCTTGTTCGCAGAAACAATTTATTACGTGTTTGTAGAAGCTTTCTCAACTTTTAGGAATACAGACTAGTGGTGTAGCCTGAATTTTACGAACGTTCAAAAAGTTTTTGATATACATCTTTTTTTTTTGCCCAAAAGGAGCAAATATAACATAATAATTCATAACACATAATGAAAATCATTGTACTTACCTCAACGAAGCTTTTAGTGTCCTTCAAAGTACTCCCCTCCAGCATTTATGCAAAGTTGCAGACGTCTTGCATCAAAAGCTCGGGGCGGGGGTGGCTCAGTCGGTAGCGCTGCAGGCTCGTAATCTGTAGTTCCCAGGTTCGAGTCCCAGCTGGGTCAGCGTTGAGATTTATCTCCGCAAAATTCCCCGCCCTTCCCACGGTCAGTAGGGGACACCGTATGGGCTTGGATAAGGCCGCCGTCCGTCGGATGGGACGTTAAGCCGTGGCCCCGTGTGCGGGAGAGCCATACCCTGTGCACGTTAAAGAACACGCTGGATGACCTTGACGGGAGGCTATCATCTGTCTCCCAACAGCTGTTCCAGTGGGTCCCCTCCCCCACCCTTCTCTGAGGATTCGGGGTCCATGTGACCTGGCCATTTAGCCCATGGTGTGCAAAAAAGTGCCGCTTAGAGGTAAAATAACCCAACGCATCAAAAGCTTGGTGGTACATTTTTTGGAGAATACTCCGCATCTCTGAATGAACGCATTTTGCAAGGTCTTGCACCCTTGAAAAAGTCTTCCCAATAAGTTCCTCTTTAATTTTTGGGAACAACCAAAAGTCGTATGTTGCAGGATCGGGTGAATATGCAGAATGGAGTAGATGTTTGATTTTTTCCGGCTCCAGATAGGTTATAAATAGTTGTTAGCACTGGCATTGTTATTAAGAAGGAGAACCCTTGACACGCCTGTGATTGGACACTACTCCATGTTGGGAAAAACAATGTTGGTGTAGTATTAACCATTTATAGTCATATTTTCAGGCAAGGTGTCCACGGCTACCACTCCTTGAGAATTGAAAAAAAAAATTGTGAACGTTCTCTTTCTTGAGAGCGAAAGTCTTGTCGGAGGAGTTGAGGATGCGGTTCACCTTCTGCAACTCAAACATAGTTTTCGATCTTTCTGGGAGTTGTACAGTCTCCATAGCAACAATGCGCAGATTTCGCAACTTTCGTGTCACGTGACACGAAGGTTGCCACATCACTAATTTCTAAAAAAAATCGCTGCCAGATATTTTTTCTCAATTCTGTAATCAACCATGGTGTTCGGATACTTTTTTGAGAGACTGTAGGTGGTCATCTTATTTTGATTCTAGATCGTGTGGGCTCACTCACGGAAATATTGAGCGTGTGCAGTTACCGTTCACAGTAAACTGGAGCGTGTGCAGTAACTGCACACGCTCCAGTTTACTGTGAACGGTAACTGGAGCGTCTACAGTTGCTGCACACGCTCCAGATATTTTTCCTGAATTCTGCAATCACGTGACGCGAAGGTTGCCAGATCACTAATTTCTAAAAAAAATCGTTGCCAGGTATGTTTTCTGAATTCTGTAATCAACCATGGTGTTCGGATACTTTTTTGAGAGACTGTAGGTGGTCATATTATTTTGATTCTAGATCGTGTGGGCTCACGCACGGAAATATTGAGCGTGTGCAGTTACCGTTCACAGCAAACTGGAGCGTGTGCAGTAACTGCACACACTCCAGTTTGCTGTGAACGGTAACTGGAGCGTGTACAGTTGCTGTACACGCTCCAGATATTTTTCCTGAATTCTGCAATCACGTGACACGAAGGTTGCCAGATCACTAATTTCTAAAAAAAATCGTTGCCAGATATTTTTTCTGAATTCTGTAATCAACGATGGTGTTCGGATACTTTTTTGAGCGACTGTACAATCTTAAACATCTTTAATCAGCAATTTCTAACCATCTATTCAACCTATCGAGTTTATATTTTGCACTGTACGTTCTCATGCCACTTTTAATCTTATGCCAAAATTTCATGTCCCTAGCCCCCTGTACATCAAGAGTTGTGGTGACCACAGACACATCTTTTATTATTATAGATGTCATTGGTCTGGCCATGTTGCCCTTATGGATAATTATAGATTGGTGAATAGGGTTATGAACAGTGTGCCTAAAGGCCTCAGTAAGAGGGGGAGACCTAGGATGCAGAGACAGTGTCAAACAGGGCCTTGTTAGAATTGTTGTGCAGTGGCTAGATTCAGCATTTGTAGCTCAAGACAGACATGCTTGGAGAACTAAATTGCACGGTCTGGTTGGACCTCCGTAGCCAATGGCTGCCTGAGGATGAGGATGATAGAAACACTTGCCATAGAAGATCCGTAATGATTTGATGATTGATACATTTTCAGGCGTAGAATCTTGCTTCTTATTGGCTTTCGTGGTTAAGGAAATAAGCTGGGATTGGACAGAAAAAACTCTTTTTGGGATACTTGTCGATCCAAGAAACAGAGTAGAGGATTTTTTATTGGCTGTCGGATGACAGAGGTTTTCTGAAGAGGCACAAAATATATATAGTTTAAAAAATAAAAGTAACCTTCTTTAAACAATTTTGTAAGTTTCTCAACTACAGTCGACTTACAATGTCTTTAAAGTTTATTCACTTTCATATTCTAACTCATTTAACAATATTTGTTGCAATTGAAACACTTAAAATGTTTATAATTTATTATGTATAGATATCCTAATTATAAACGGAAGGGCGTGTACAGAAGAAGGAAGTGGGATGAATTCCTTCAATGGAGTGCTTTTCTTCACCATCATGATGATAATAATTATTAGACTTCTAGCAACATATTGTAAAGATGATATTGCATTTATAAACGAATAAGTTTCCTGAAGTGCAGAAACTTTTCCAGTCGTTAATGTACAATAAATTGAATCGCATCATAGTATTCAACCGTGTGAAAAGTAATTCAATACTCTCTGTTTTATCTTTCTGCTGGTAGCTATAAGGGATAAAAAACGAAAAGGGAAATTTTCCATAAATTTTTTTATTTTATTGTGCCTAAGTTTTTCAATTCACCGGAGTATACAATAAGAAACGAAAAATGTTTTACAACTCTTAAGAATTGTTTGCGTGCATATTTGTCAAAGTTAGACAACATTGAATGTATGTTTACTGTGGTTAAATAATATTTTGTTAGCATTTACATAAGAACTGATATTT
The DNA here is from genome assembly GCA_038380435.1 of Ryuthela nishihirai. Taxonomy (NCBI): domain Eukaryota; kingdom Metazoa; phylum Arthropoda; class Arachnida; order Araneae; family Heptathelidae; genus Ryuthela; species Ryuthela nishihirai. The sequence continues at coordinate 46,199,229 of JAWZYU010000024.1, read as the reverse complement.
GGTAAAACTACATACCCACACCACTTGTGATAGTTAATATTACTTTTTGCTTTTTATTTTTTACTTTATTTTCTTTAATAAAGGGTAATTTTAATCCAGGTCTCCAAGAAGTTGTTTTTTTTTTTCAACTCAATTTTTCAACACTGTTTTTGATCAATAGAAAATTATTTAGCCTTAACTGGCATAGTGGTTAGGCAGCTAGCGACTCTTCCAGCAAGGCAAACTTTGTGTGTTGTGTTAGCTCTAACTAAGGCAGTGGTCAGCAGTGACTTCGGTCGTAGTAGGGCATGTCCTTGTATGAGAAGGTCTGTATTAAGCTAGGAGTAGCTTCCAGGATTCTTCTCTGTCCTATATGTCGCAAATAAATAATAAAATTAATTTTTTTATAACCTGGAAGAGCTTGAAGCTCCTTGGTTGTTCATATACACTTATTGATTGTTTTACTTAGTTTTATGCTTTTATTGTTTCTCTGTTCTTTGTAAGGTGTTGTATTGATAATGTATTTGACAAAGTGTTGTACATTGTGTGTTTATTGTCCTCGTGTTTTTATGTTATAATAAATTTCAATTTGAATTTAAGTTCCCTTGTGCTCGTAACGGAATACTAACTTCAAAACCGTCCTGTAATAAATTATCACAGGAAAAGTCCTGTAGACAAAGAACACTTGAAAAATTGAGTTGAAAAAAAATTGATTATCCTGACTGGGATTCGAACCCAGGTCTCCAAGAAGTTGTTTTTTTTTTTCAACTCAATTTTTCAACACTGTTTTTGATCAATAGAAAATTATTAAAATAAGTTCATTTTCAAATATTATTCCGCATGTGTGAACTTGTGATAAATTTACTTTTGATAATTTTTTTATTTTTCATTTCAATTTTATTTTGCTGAAAGACGTTTATTTGGATTTAGGTGGCCATCAAACCTCACGCTCCAAACATTTTTAGATAAATTAAAAATTATTTCGGTACCGAAAGGTATAATCATGAGACATAAAAATTTAATAACTAAAGCGATGTTTAATTAAAAAATAACCGCTACCCAGTGGTTACTGGTGAAAAGGACCTGGGTAAGACATGGATATTTGTTTTGTCTTTCTGCTGAGGTCTCGTCATCCTCACAGACCTTCCACTATGGCGTATTAAACTGACAAGCTCCTCTTTCGCAAGCAGCTGCTTGATGGGGAAACCGATGGGCTTGGAAATGAAGCCGTCCATCGGATGGGGACTTTGCATTGGTGAGAAAGGGGACACCGATGGGCTTGGAAATGAAGCCGTCCATCGGATGGGGACTTTGCATTGGTGAGAAAGGGGACACCGATGGGCTTGGAAATGAAGCCGTCCATCGGATGGGGACTTTGTATTGGTGAGAAAGGGGACACCGATGGGCTTGGAAATGAAGCCGTCCATCGGATGGGGACTTTGCATTGGTGAGAAAGGGGACACCGATGGGCTTGGAAATGAAGCCGTCCATCGGATGGGGACTTTGCATTGGTGAGAAAGGGGACACCGATGGGCTTGGAAATGAAGCCGTCCATCGGATGGGGACTTTGCATTGGTGAGAAAGGGGACACCAATGGGCTTGGAAATGAAGTCGTCCATCGGATGGGGACTTTGCATTGGTGAGAAAGGGGACACCGATGGGCTTGGAAATGAAGCCGTCCATCGGATGGGGACTTTGCATTGGTGAGAAAGGGGACACCAATGGGCTTGGAAATGAAGCCGTCCATCGGATGGGGACTTTGCATTGGTGAGAAAGGGGACACCGATGGGCTTGGAAATGAAGTCGTCCATCGGATGGGGACCTTGCATTGGTGAGAAAGGGGACACCGATTGTCTTGGAAATGAAGCCGTCCATCGGATGGGGCTTTAATCCGTGGTCCCGTGTACAGGAGAGCCAAAACCTCTGCACCTTAAAGAATGCGCTGAATGACCTTGATGGGAGGCTTTCATCTGTCTCTTAACAACTGTTCAGTGGGTCCCCTTCTCCCAACATTCTCTGAGCTTTCGGGGTCCTTGTGACTTGACCCTTTGTTCCACTGTGTGCGAAAACAGTGCCACTCAGAGATAAAACAACCGTGACATCGTCGATGTTTGAACTTTGCGCGCCAGTAATTATTAATATTATTTGTTAATTTTCTTATGTACAGTCGCTCAAAAAAGTGGCAACCTTCGTGTCACGTGACACGAAGGTTGCCAGATCACTAATTTCTAAAAAAATCGTTGCCAGATATTTTTTCTGAATTCTGTAATCAACCATAGTGTTCGGATACTTTTTTGAGCGACTGTACTAATTTATATGAGATTCATTTCTGGTAGCACTCGGGGTCCCAAAATCCTCAAGTACTCCAGAATTTATTGAATTGGCTCTCATTATAGGGACACTTAATTAAGAGTATATCTTATATAAAGTCAGGATCGCTCTCCATTCCATCTGGTAGGGTTAAATGCTCTTGTTATAAGAATGGACAAGATTTTGTTATGATATTTAAATTGAACTTTTGGTTAGTTTTAATATCACGAAAAGTTAACTAAAATAAATCAGTTTCTTCAACCGAAAAAAATATGCCGTAAAATAGATCGTAGCAAATGTCACTTAGAAGCCAGAATCTCGACCGACATAAATTCCTCAGACTTTAATTATCACTCCAGTTGCAGAGCAGCAATAGTCTGTGAAACATCCTTTGACCTAGTAATCTGAAAAAAAAAAGAGGGGTGAATGACAAATGACTTTCTCTCACGTCAGCATTGCCACTTGTCTATAGGAGCGGAAACGCCTCGTCGACTCACAGCTGAATCTCAATGTTTTCAGGTGGGGCGAAAGTTGGCTCTTTTGACTGTACAGTCGCTCAAAAAAGTATCCGAACACTGTGGTTGATTACAGAATTCAGAAAAAATATCTGGCAACGTTTTTTTTTTGAAATTAGTGATCTGGCAACCTTCGTGTCACGTGATTACAGAATTCAGGAAAAATATCTGGAGCGTGTACAGCAACTGTACACGCTCCAGTTACCGTTCACAGCAAACTGGAGCGTGTGCAGTTACTGCACACGCTCCAGTTTGCTGTGAACGGTAACTGCATCATCATCATCATCATCATCCTCAAGCAGCCATGGGCTACGGAGGTCCAACCAGACCGTGCAATTTAGTTCTCCAAGCAAGTCTATCCTGAGCTACATCTACTGCATCTGGCCACTGCACACCAATTCTAACAAGGTCCTGTTTGACATTGTCAGCCCACCGCATCCTAGGTCTCCCCTTCTTTCTGAGGCCTTTAGGCACACTGTTCATAACCCTATTCGCCAATCTATAATTATTCATACGGGCAACATGGCCAAACCAACGGAGTCTCTCTCTGCACAATATGCTGCTTAAAGGAGGTTGCAAACTCCTTTTCCTAATCTCATCATTAGTTACAAAGTTGAACCACCTAATGCCCAAGATACTGCGTAAGCATCTGGAATCAAAAGCATCTAGTTTCCTGTTATCTTGTTTACAAAGTGTCCAAGTTTCACTACCATAACTAACCCTAGAAAGAACCAAACTATTATACAGTCTAATTTTAGTCTTTAGGTGTATACGCCTATTTCTCCACACTCTCCATAGATTCTTAAAAGTCCCAGCAGCAATCCCTATTCGTCTGTTAATCTCATGCCGCACATCACCATTATCTGTTACATAGCTCCCAAGATAATTAAACTGTGACACCTGCTCAAGACTGCAACCATTCAGATTAACTGAATCACAGCCTGCCTGACCAATTTTCATCACTTTAGTTTTCTCTCTGTTTATAACCAAACCTATTCTACTACCAGTCTCATCAACAGCTCGAATGAAAGAGTTCATCTCATCAACATCATTTGCCAAAAGGGCTAAATCATCAGCATAATCTAAATCAGAAATATTCGTATCTCCAGCCCATTTAAGGCCAAAATCTTTCCCTTGAAGTGAATTTCGCATAACATAATCAATAACCAAGCTAAAGAGAAAAGGAGACAAAATGCACCCTTGTCGAACACCAGAAGTAATGCTAAACCAATTGCTACAAGCCTTACCAACTCTCACACACGACTCAGTGTTATTATAGAGAGCTTTCATAATGTTAACTAACTTGTCTGGTATACCATATGATCTCACAATCAACCACAAATTATGACGATCAACAGAGTCGAAAGCCTTTTTGAAATCAACAAAGCTAGCAACCAAAGGTTTCTGAAACTCTAAACATTTCTCAAGAATCTGCCTAAGTGAAAATATCTGATCTACACATCCCCTACCACTTCTGAATCCACATTGCTCATCACGCAATTGCCTGTCAACCAGATTCTTAATTCTATTAAGCACAATCATGGAAAGAACTTTACCTGGAACAGAGAGTAGGCTGATACCCCTATAGTTATCACAAGAACTGCGATCACCTTTTTTGAAAATAGGGATAACAATAGCTCTGGTAAAATCCTTAGGAACCATGCCTTTATCATAAAAGAGATTCAGAATTTCAGTCATCCAAGTGGTAACCGAAACATTCCCAGCTCTAAGCATTTCCGTAGTAATTTCATCTACCCCTGGGGATTTATGAAGTTTCAGTTTAGAAATAGCCAAAATAACTTCAGATTGTGTTATAGGGCCAACATTAAAGCCACCAATGCATCTATCATCATTGCAAACAATGGGAGTAGAACTAACTACATTGTTTAGAACATCACTGAAATGCTCAGCCCACCTAGCCATGACAGAATCCTCCCCTTCTATAACCTTACCTTGTTTATCCTTCAATCCTTGTATGCCTGTCCGTTTTCTACCACACAAAACATTAACTATCTGGTACAGCTCTCTGCTGTTGTGCTGTCTAACTGCTTCCTCGGCTTTGTCAGCCAAACCATCAAGCCAAAAATTTTTATCAGCAGCTAACTGATCCTTTACAAGTTTATTAAGGTCTCTGTAATGCTTTCTATTAGGAGTAGTAGGGTATTGATTAAGGGCATTCCTGCAGTACTTTCTTTCCGAAATAAGCTCAAGTGCCTTATCACTCAGATAATTTTGCCTCTTCTGCTCCTTTTTTCCTAAAAGAGTACTGTTAGTGTCCAAAAAAGCCTGTTTAAAATGATCCCATTCTTCCTCAACTTCAGTAGTAAGCAAACCATGACTGTCATAATGACTAAGTAACCTATCATGGTAAGCTTTGGCTATAACTGGATCTTTCAGAGCTTCAGTATTAAAAGTAAATTTTTTAACCCTAGCACAACACTTTTTAAGTTTAAGTTGCAACACACTTTTAACAAGGTAATGGTCAGATCCAATTTCAGCTCCCCTATATGCCCTGGTATTCCTAACAGAACTAGTCCATTTGCTGTTAATTAATATGTAATCAATCATATTCTTATGCAGCCCATCAGGTGAAACCCATGTGTACTTATGTATGTCACGGTGTTTGTAATAAGTGTTAGTTATTCTGAATCCATTGAGTTTACTTACCTGTAGGAGACGTTGCCCATTGCTATTGCAGCTACCAATACCAAAAGGGCCTATTACTCCTCCCCAAAGGTCAGAGTCAGTACCAACTTTGGCATTGAAGTCACCAAGAACAAGGGTAATATCTCCTTTCTTGACAGAATTCAAAATATCCTGAAGTTGTTCATAAAACCTATCCTTCTCATCCTCATCGGCATCCTCAGTGGGGGCATAACAGCAGATAACATTCAAGTCTTTAACGCTTGTCTGAAATTTTGCTGTAAGAAACCTTTCATTAATGCACTCATATCCTAGAAGAGCATCACTAGCGTGTCTGCTGAGAAGCAGACCCACGCCTTGGTGATGCTTTTTGTCGTCCCTCCCTGAAAAGAGAAATTTAAGATTATTTTTAAGAATCTGACCTTTATCTGTCCATCTGGTCTCTTGCAAGCCGAGAATATCTACAGTCGCTCAAAAAAGTATCCGAACACTATGGTTGATTACAGAATTCAGAAAAAATATCTGGCAACGATTTTTTTAGAAGGTTGCCCGATCACTAATCTCTAAAAAAAATTGTTGCCAGATATTTTTTCTGAATTCTGTAATTAATCATAGTGTTGGGATACTTTTTTGAGCGACTGTACGCCAGGCTCGTAACCTCAGCTTCTTAGGTTCGAGTCCCCACAGTTATTTCATTGAGGTTTTATTACTTAACCCTTGAGTCTATCCTCGGTGAGAGAAAGGACATTGATGCGGTTTAAAAGGCCAATGTTTGTCACATATGACATTAAGCAGTGTGCTGTTTACAGGAAAGCTGGACTACCCTACGCACGTTAAAGAACACGCTGGATGGCCTAGACGAGAAGTTTCCATCTGTACGAGTACACTAACATCTGTCCAGTGAGTTCCTTTCCTCCAACCTTCTCTGAGCCCTGGGGCGGGGGGGTGGCTCAGTCGGTAGCGCGCCAAGATCGTAATCTGCAGTTCCCAGGTTCGAGTCCCAGCTGGGTCAGCGTTTAGATTTATTTCCGCAAAATTCCCCGCCCTGCCCACGGTCAGTAGGGGGCACCGATGGGCTTGGAAAGGCCGCCGTCCGTCGGATGGGACGTTAAGCCGTGGCCCCGTGTGCGGGAGAGCCATACCCTGTGCACGTTAAAGAACATGCTGGATGGCCTTGACGGGAGGTTACCATCTGTCTCCCAACAGATGTACCAGTGGGTGCCCTCTCCCAACCTTCTCTGAGACTTTGGGGTCCTTGCGGACTGGCCATTTAGCCGATGGTGTGCAAAAAAGTGCCGCTCAGAATTAAAACGACCCAACTCTCTGAGCCCTTGAGGGTTCTTGTGACCTGGTTTTTATCCCATTGTGAGCAGAAAACTCTGGTCAGAAGTAAAACAACCACACACACATAAAGGGTCGTATCTAGGGATGCTAGTAAAGGTAATAGAGGCAAAAATTATTAAACCTATTTATATATCATGGAATTTTTTTAAGAAAGTTTTTAAAGACCTGTAAAACGAAGGGAGAAATGTAATACTGCATTGGAAATTCAATCTCTTCCCCCCCGCCTACGGTTTTCCGGCTCGACTGCTCTCGGAAATGAAGAACTGAAACGAAAATAAAAGTGGTGAGATGTACAGTCGCTCAAAAAAATATCCGAACACTATGGTTGATTACAGATTTCAGAAAAAATATCTGACAACGATTTTTATTAGAAATTAGTGATCTGGCAACCTTCGTGTAATTTTTTTGAGCGACTGTATGTATGAGCTTGGAAAGGCCGCGTTTCATCGCATGAGATGTTAGCCTTGGGTCCTTGTGCACTTCAAAGAACACGATGGATGGCCTTGACGACAGGCTTCCTTCTATCTCCTAACAGCTGTTCCATTGGGTCCCCTTCCCCCATCCTTCTCTGAGACTTCGGGGTCCTTGTGACCTGGCCATGTAGCTCATTGTGTGCAAAAATTGCCTCTCAGAGCTAAAATAACCCAACCGAAACGTAGCCAATGATTGTGATTTCTTTCAGCAACGCTACTAACATCCAAAGAGGCTTTTATCATCCCATCTATTTGCTGTAGGTCTCAGTTTAATTAGAATGGAGGAAATATTAACTTTTAAGATTCCATTCCTAGATTGATAGGAGGTACACCTACCCAAGGAGTGTCTAAGTGAGAAGAGAGTCAGCTTCCATAGGCGTAATGGAAACTTTTCGATTGCAGCGCCCTCTAAACATAGCAAATTCCTGCATTGCAGTGAAGCCACCTAGCCAGGGAGAGGAGCGAGTTCCCTGCATTATTTTTCCACTTCCGAGCGAGGTTTTCAATTGCTTACGTCACGTGACTAATTTTACATACACTTCTTTGAGTCTGAAAAATGTTCATTTCTTTCATGACGTACATTCATAGTTTTCTTTTCGTTTAGAGAGAAAACAACTAATAGTAATCAAAATTATTTTCTTTAATAAAATCCAATTTTGTAAAACTGGTAGTAGTTATGTTGAAGAAGAAAATTTTAATATTTTGAACACTCTAGAATATTTAATATATTATAATAAATTGAGATTTATAAGTCAATGCGCGATAACGTATTCTATATTTTATATTTTATAAAATTGTAGATAATTTCCATAAATATCATATAGAGTTTTTTACTTGTATAAATGTTCAACAGATGGCAGCAGGCACTTCCCGTATCAACCATAAAAAAGAATTACACTGTTAGAGCAACGATATGCTCCAGGAAACACAAACTTGCAACATGCATTGACTTATATCTATTCGCAATATGATTAAATGTATTAATTTACATAGCAATTTAAAAAATTCTGCAAAATTACTCAAAATAAACATACAACGGCTTTTCTATGTATAGTAAAATGTACTCCTGAACTGGATAAAATACTCATTGAATAACTTTAGAGTCAGCTATCACTGTGCGAAAATAGCCAAGGGTGTTAGACAGATTGAAACACTAATTAAATGACATTAAGTATACCAAGAGTAAGACAAATCACAGCTGCAGTGGGCTAAAATGATTGCACTGCGCAGATCGCTCCTTACAGTTGTTTTTGTGCCTGCACATCAATTTGCCACGTTCAGCTTCGGTAAAATTCCGCAGAACGGTGCCAGTTACGCTTGTGCCAAGGAGTGTCTAAGGGAGAAGACAGCTAGCTTCCATAGACATAATGTAAACTTTTCGATTGCAGCGCCCTCTAAACATGGGAAATTCGTGCATTGCAGTGAAGCCACCTAACCAGAGAGAGGAGCGAGTTCCCTGCATTATTTTCCACAGCCGAGCAAAGTTTTCAATTGCTTACACCACGTGACTAACTTTACCTACACTTTCACTCTGAAAAATGTTCAATTGCTTACACCACGTGACTAACTTTACCTACACTTTCACTCTGAAAAATGTTCATTTTCTTCATGAGGTACACTCATAATTTTCTTCATGAGGTACACTCATAATTTTCTTTTCGTTTAGAAAGAAAATATCAAGAACAATGAAATCATTTCTTTAAAATAAAATCCAATTTTGTAAAACTTGTAGTAGCTATGCTAAAGAACAAAATTTTAATATTTTGAACAACCTACAGCATTTAGTATATTATAATAAATTGAGATTTATGGGTCAATGCACGATACCATGATCCATATAATTATATTTCATATAATTGCTGATATTTTCAATAAATATCATATCGAGTTTTTACTTGTATAAACGTTCAACAGATGGCAGCAGGCACTTCCCGTATCAACCATAAAAAAGAATTACACTGTTAGAGCAAAGTGCAGAAACCAATGTACATCGATATGCTCCAGGGAACACAATCTGCAACATACATTGACTTATATGTATTCGCATGATGATTAAATGTATTAATTTACATATTAATTTTAAAAATTCTGCAAAATTACTCAAAATAAACATACAACGGCTTCTCCAGGTATCGTAAAATGTACTCCTGAACGGGATAAAACACTCATTGAATAACTTTAGGGTCAGCTACCACTGTGCCAAACAGCCATGGCTGTTAGACATTTGGAAACACTAGTTAAATCGCAATATATATATACCAATAGTAAGACAAACCATAGCTGCAGTGGGCTAAAATGATTACACTGCGCATGCGCAGATCGCCCCTTACAGTTGTTTTTGTGCCTGCACATCAATTTGTCACGTTCAGCTTCGGTAAAATTCCGCAGAACGGCGCCACTTAACGCTTGTGCAAAGCTAGCCTTCTTCTCCTTAGACCTTCTTTGATTGTGCGAAGCTAGCCGTCTTCTTCTTCGACCTTCTTTGACCTAACATGGTAACTTCAAGCAATTGTAAATTCTTTGTAATATTTTGATTTGTTTTTCGGCTGGTAGGTATTGTATCCCTTGAAAACTAAACAGGACGAGAAAATAATCTGTGCAAATTATACTCAAAACATGATATATATGTAATACAGTATGATGCTTTCGAAAAACTGTAAATTAGAAGTAAAAAAAATTCTTTTTGGTCAAAATTGAAATTATCAATTAAGCACTTATTATTTTTTTCGAAATAGAGGACTTGAGGCTACGACTCAAAACAGCAGAGAGGACTTCAGGCTCAGGATAATTTAATTTTCTATTTTTTTTTTGTAATTGTGAAAATAATAAGTAAAGCTATATTTTTATTATAATTTCAAATATGAAAAATAAGCACCGTGTGGGTTTCGATTATTTTTACCTATTTTCCATCTTTAATAAATGAATGGCTCATTGCGTTTGTAATAATGTTATTCAAGCACTTTCAATTTCTATGGTATTTGTAATATATTATTTCGTTCTAAGTTGCATCAAGATTTAAACTTGCTCATAAAATGAGCAATTCGCCAGATCTTATCATTAATTGCAAAGTCGAACCATTCTAATGCTCAAAACACTACTTAAGCATCTAGAATGAAAGGCATCAAGCATCCTTTTATTTTACTTACACAGAGTCCAAGTTTCCCTCCCATACCAAACTTTGGGAATGACTCAATCTTTAGATAGCTTAATTTCAGTCTTCAGATAATTTTAGACTTTCAGCCTATATTTACATATTCTCAAAAGATTCTTAAAGATTTGTGGAGATTATGCTATTGAACTGAAATAATTTGGAGACCTAAAGATATAACATGGTAGAGAGCAGTGATTCTCAACCTTTTATTTTATAATTATTTATTTTTTTTTTTCGTACCTCCTGGAAATGTGCATGTAACTGGCGTACCCCTTGTATAATTAGATAAAATTATACTTACAGTATAACAATGGTTATTTTTACTTTGTTACTAGATCTAGCAACTTTTGAGCTCTCGCAGCGTACCCCAAAAATTTTTACCGCGTACAGTGGCTCAAAAAAGTTTCCGAACACTATGGTTGATTACAGAATTCAGAAGAAGTATTTGGCAACGATATTTTTAGAAATTAGTGATCGCTCGTGTCACGTGACACGAAGTTGCCAGATCACTAATTTCTAAAAAAAAAGTTGTCAGATATTTTTTCTGAATTCTGTAATCAACCATAGTGTTCGGATATTTTTTTGAGCGACTGTAGGTGGTCATATTATTTTGATACTAGATCGTGTGGGCTCACTCACGGAAATATTGAGCGTGTGCAGTTACCGTTCACAGCAAACTGGAGCGTGTGCAGTAACTGCACACGCTCCAGTTTGCTGTGAACGGTAACTGGAGCGTGTACAATTGCTGTACACGCTCCAGATATTTTTCCTGAATTCTGTAATCACGTGACACAAAGGTTGCCAGATCACTAATTTCTAAAAAAAATCGTTGCCAGATGTTTTTTTCTGAATTCTGTAATCAACCATAATGTTCGGATACTTTTTTGAGCGACTGTACCCCACGTTGAGAAACCCTAGTATAGAGTATCTAATTGCACTCTTCTTAAAAATTCCTTCCTGCCATACACTGTGCATGTTTAAAAAACTTAGTGGAAAATTTTAACAGGCGGTTTCCATCTGCCTCCTAGCATCTGTCCATCTGTCCCCTGGGTCCTCTTCCTCAAACCTTCTCTGTGCCCTTTGAGTCTTTGTGATTTGTTCATTTAACCCACTGTGTGCAAAGAAAAGCTCCGCTTAGAGGTAAAACAACCCAACTCACTGTTCAAGATATTTCTTGTAATAAACATTAAATGATAATTAAAAAAAAAATAAGAAGTTGTAGAGATTATGCCACATTTAAATGACGCATTGGAATCTAAAATCAATCAAAGACTCCTGAATTAATTCCCTTTTTCCGTTGTCTTCTTCCTCAGCAAACAATTTCCCGCACTACCGCCAGTCTTATTTTTATCTGCGCATAGACGGTGAGCGAAAAAAAAAACCCAATGTTTCTCTTAAAGACATTCGACCATACTAATTAACCCAGAAGCTCGCTTCTTCTGACCCAGCCCTTCTTCTCCCCCCCCCCCCAATCTTTGCAGCCTCCCCTATCCAGAAGAAGCATCACCTGCTTCCTCCACCCATTTCCTTTCTATCTCGTAACCTCATTCTTCTTCAGTATCTCTGACAGTTACGTTTTTGCGTAACAATGCTTTCCCGACTAGAAGACGTCACACAAACGGTTACGGTTTTCCACAGTTTTGTATCTCTCGCTCATTCGAACGGTGCCGCTTTCATTGGATGCGATTATCCCTAAATTCTATTTGACAGGAACTCAATGCAACTTTCCTCTCTACGAGTGCGATTTAGGAGAGGCTAAATTGGAAAAATAAATAAGAGAGGACCATTTTTTTTCTTTTCAAATTGTCGCATCCCGATTTTTATGTCTTAAGAGCCGTCGTTTGCAATCCAATCTTTCCCATACTATGCGTTAGGCCGCCGTCCGTCGGATGGGACGTTAAGCCGTGGCCCCGTGTGTGGGAGAGCCATACCCTGTGCACGTTAAAGAACACGCTGGATGCCCTTGACGGGAGGCTACCATCTGTCTCCCAACAGCTGTTCCAGTGGGTCCCCTCCCCCAACCTTCTCTGAGCCTTCGGGGTCCTTGTGACCTGGCCATTTAGCCCATGGTGTGCAAAAAAGTGCCGCTGAGAGGTAAAACAACCCAACCCAACCCATACTATGCGTTGAGATTTTACGCTCTAATACAATTTCTGATTTCACCGTATTATCATCACTTTTCTAAAAATTATTAACTCTTAGAGAAAAAATTATTCGTAGGAGACAATTACTGTCGCTATCAAAATGGTATTTTACTGTATAAAGTGTGCAGTATGATGTTAACTAGTTGAGAAAATGCCTTGTTTTTTTATGTCAGTCGAGTATAGTTAATGTCTTTAATTAATTATTAAAATCGCAAGAGGAGTATTTATCCTTTTTTCTGCTAAATCTTCGTCACTCAGATATTTTCAATGAGGGGTGAGATTTGAATGTTTGTGAATTTTATTTTCAGAGACAGTAAATATGCGTTATTTAAATATTCATAAAGGAGGAGCAGTACCCCCCCCCTCCCCCACCTCCATTGGGTACTTCACAATATGATCCGTTTTCTCTGGTCGTGTCGTTGTTCGGTCGATGGCCCTACAAGCTTATAATTTAAAGTTCTCTGGTTCGAGTCCCAACTGTGGCAGAGTCGAGATTTATCACCACTAACCCTGTGTGAGAAAGTGGACACCGTTGGCCTTAAAATGGTCACCATTCTTCGGATGATACGTTAGAGCTCAGTGAGGCTTCCCATCTGTCTTTTAACAGCTAGCCAGTGAGTCCCCTTTCCCAACTTTCTCTCAGCCCTTGTGACCTGGCCATTTAGCTCATTTTGTCCAAAAAAATTTAATGACTAGAAGTAAAACGACCAAAGGTGAAACTTCCCAAGAATTTAGGATAGCGAAGACTGTTAGAAGCGGGGCCGGGTGGCTCAGTCGGTAGCTCGCCAGGCTCGTAAACTGTAGTTCCCAGTTTCGAGTCCCAGCTGGGTCAGCGTTGAGATTTATCTCCGCAAAATTCCCCGCCCTGCCCACGGTCAGTAGGGGACACCGATGGGCTTGGAACCCGCCCTGCCCACGGTCAGTAGGGGACACCGATGGGCTTGGAAAGGCCTCAGTCCGTCGGATGAGACGTTAAGCCGTGGCTCTGTGTGCGGGAGAGCCATAACCTGTGCACGTTAAAGAACACGCTGGATGCCCTTGACGGGAGGCTACCATCTGTCTCCCAACAGCTGTCCCAGTGAGTCCCCTCCCCCAACCTTCTCTGAACCTTCGGGGTCCATGTGACCTGGCCATTTAGCCCATGGTGTGCAAAAAAGTGCCGCTCAGAGGTAAAACAACCCAACTTTTAGAAGCTACTACTAATTCTTAAAGACTTTGTCATACACGCAACCTATTAAGTCAGACGTCATCTTTAACTGACCACTTCTTTTTAACTGACCACTTCTTCAGTGTATTCAACGGTTTATTTTGGAAAACGCCAACAAAGCATTTTAAATGCGGATTGCTTATCCCTTTTTGCAAAGTATCCTTTTCACTAACAATCTTCTCTTTCGTAAAGATAAACTTCTTATTTAATCTCTTCAATGGAGTGCCTCTGTATTTATTTCAGCTTCCGCCTACTTTGGGAGAGGAGGAAGGCATGGGGAAAAAGAGTGGGGGGGGGGGAGGAGTGAGTTCTTTCTCCTCCCGAAATGATTAGAAAACACAGACGCCCAGGAAGATTGGAAAGAAGCCAAAGAAGCATCAGCAATGAGGAATCATCATTTCCTCCTCTTTGGGTAGAACCTTTATACACACACAACACCTGCGTTGGGTTGGGTTGGGTTGTTTTACCTCTGAGCGGCACTTTTTTGCACACCATGGGCTAAATGGCCAGGTCACAAGAGAAGAACCCGAAGCACAGAGAAGGTTGGCCCACTGGAACACCTGTTGGGAGACAGATGGTAACCTCCCATCAAGGCCATCCAGCGTGTTCTTTAACGTACACAGGGTATGGCTCTCCCGCACACGGGGCCACGGCTTAACGTCCCATCCGACGGACGGTGGCCTTTCACATGCCCATCGGTGTCCCCTACTGACCGTGGGCAAGGCGAAGAATTTTGCGGAGATAAATCTCAACGCTGACCCAGCTGGGACTCGAACCTGAGAACTACAGATTACGAGACTGGCGCGCTACCGACTGACCCCCCCCCCCCGCCCCCACAACACCTGCGTTGTGAATGTTATGACAATGTGGTGGGTTGTGTGCCAATCTCGTAGTAGCCATGTTCCCGGATTCAGATTTTCGAAACTTTATTTTTTCTTTTCATGTGGTGACAAGTGTTTCTTGGTGTTTTTCAACTCTGATTACGAAAACGACCACGAAAAGTCGTATCACGTTAGGTTTTGGAAAAATCTGATACTCATAAAGGATGCTCATAAAGGATTATTTGATATTTTTGTAAGGGATACCAAACAAAGTCTTAACATGCCAACTGATTATCTTCGGACACTCAAGGTGGAAACCTATTACAAGAAGAAATCAATGATTAAAATAGTTAGTCAAAAACCATCTTTCAAAGGTCTAATGTAAAACAGTAAATAAAAATCTTGATTTCTTAAAAAAAAAACCGTACCCGTTTCACGATATTTGCAGCCACCTTTCGTAATGTTTGTTTTCTTATGTTTAAAATCTCTCTTTCAATGTTAGCCTTCAAGTCTTCAAGTGTATGGGGATTGTTTTGAGATATCCCCAAATTTTATTGATATTGAGATATCCCCAAAGGAAAATATATGGAGGAGTAAGATCTGGAGATCTTGGGAGCCACAAATTTTTTGAAATCAAATGATCACCACAAAATTCCTGCAATATGACCATTGTGTCATTTGCAGTATGGGCGGTTGCACCATCTTGTTGAAACCAACACTCTCATTCATTCACATCCAATAGTGCAATAAACTGTTGGATGAGGTCACAATAAACTTTACTATTTTAAAATAATTAATAATAAAGGCCCTATCACACAACAACAAGAAATTGCACATCAAACACCAATTTTCCGTGCGTGTAATGGTCGTTCGTGAAAAGTGTGAGGATTTTCACTGCTCCATATTCGACTGTTTTGACTGTTCACATACCCATCCAAGTGAAATCAAGCCTCGTCACTGAAATAAACACGGTCCAACACCTCAATTCCATTTTCATCAACAAAAGAACGAAACCAACGACAGTACCGTAAACCTTTTTCATGGTCTGCTTCTTTCAGTTCATGAACGACATCAATGCGGTAGGTATGAAATTTTAACTTCTTTGTAGCTCTGAAAACAGTAGCTGGTGACAGTCCAACCTGTGAAGATAACTTTCTAAGAGATTTTCTGGGTGAGCGAGTTAAACGCTGAGACACATCATCAAGAACTTCGGCAGTTAACAGTGATGGCCGGCCTGGGCTCTTTCGATCCTGTACAGACCCAGTGTCACGAAATTTATCAATAAAACGAGATATTGTTGACTTGTTGGGAACTTCAGACTGAGGAAACTTCAACTCAAACTCCTCTCTCACACGTTTGTAAGATTTGTACGCACAATAAGTCTCAACAATAAATACACGTTCGTTTTTAGAAAACGACATAGCTAACACAACACAAAGGAATGAATGCTTGAGTGAGACTAGCGCGTGACAAGGTCATTTTAACTGCTAAAGGCTCTTAACCTTGAGTACAGTAATGCTAACTGGCTAATATTATGTCGTAAAATGTACATGCGCGTAAGTTCTACTCTCTTATAATTAGGGTTGCTTACTTTTTGAAACACCCTTTATTATTTTATTGAACTAGGTTACGGATTCATTTGGCTACAATAATAGTTTTAAAATTATACTTTTTATGAAACAGAAAACGTTGTACAGACACTACGTCAGAGAATAGGGTGGCCCTCTACCCCATCGACCTACCGAGGATTCCTTCTACCCCATCGGCCCACTGAGGATTCCCTCTACCCCATCGACCCACCGAGGATTCCCTCTACCCCATCGATGGTCCAATCGTTCCTGCTATTCCTAATCTACTTACCTCTATTTGTATCTCTTTCAACTGTTTTAAATTATTCTCTCAGATTTCTCCTTTTCTCATTTTTTTGAATCTTTATCATCATAAAGCAATTTTCATTTCATATTGTAACCATGATGAAACATTTGTTCAAACGGGTTTTATTCGTTTCGAAAAATCCAAGTTGAAGTTTTTTAAAATATCTACAGCAGCTCCTAATGATCAGGCATCTTTCAATTCCTTCTTTTGACATATGATCTGGCTTTCGCTATCCAAATTATTTCAGGGATGGCATAGAGTAGGGGTCCTCAACGTGGGGTACGCGGTAAAATTTTTTGCTGTACGTCGTGAGAGCTCAAAAGTCCCTAGATATATGTTATATATATATGTTTTATTTTATTCCTATTGTTATACTATAACTATAGTTTTATCTATCTATACAAGGGGTACGCCAGTTACATACACATTTCCAGGGAGTACGTGAAGCATAAAAGGTTGAGAACCACTGAAATATATGTTTTATTTTATTCCCATTGTTATACTATTACTATAGTTTTATCTATCTATACAAGGGGTACGCCAATTACATACACATTTCCAGGGGGTACGTGAAGCATAAAAGGTTGAGAACCACTGAAATATATGTTTTATTTTATTCCCATTGTTATACTATTACTATAGTTTTATCTATCTATACAAGGGGTACGCCAATTACATACACATTTCCAGGGGGTACGTGAAGCATAAAAGGTTGAAAACCACTGATATATATGTTTTATTTTATTCCCATTGTTATACTATAACTATAGTTTTATCTATCTATACAAGGGGTACGCCAATTACATACACATTTCCAGGGGGTACGTGAAGCATAAAAGGTTGAGAACCATTGATATATATGTTTTATTTTATTCCCATTGTTGTACTATAACTATAGTTTTATCTGTCTATAGAAGGGGTACGCCAGTTACATACACATTTCCAGAGGGTACGTGAAGCATAAAAGGTTGAGAACCACTGATATATGCTTCATTTTTTTCCCATTGTTATACACTAACTGTAGTTTTATCTATCTATACAAGGGGTACGCCAGTTACATACACATTTTCAGAGGGTTCGTGAAGCATAAAAGGTTGTGAACCACTGTTATATATGTTTTATTTTATTCCCATTGTTGTACTATAACTATAGTTTTATGTATCTATACAAGGGGTACGCCAGTTACATACACATTTCCAGAGGGTACGTGAAGCATAAAAGGTTGAGAACCACTGGCATAGAGCATCAAAATTGTACTCTTCTCAAGTTATCTATTTTAAATGAAGGAAAATATCAATTTCAATGCTGATAATAGACCTGAACCCCATTTCTAACAAAACTCCCCGCCCTCCCCACAGTCAGTAGGGGACACCAATGGCTTTGGAAAGGCCGCCGTCCGTCGGATGGGACGTTAAGCCGTGGCTCGTGTGATTAAAGTCATACCTTTTGCACGTTGACGAACACGCTGAATAGCCTTGACGGGAGGCTGTCATTTGTCTCCTAATAGCTGTTCCAGTTGGTTCCCTCCCCCAACCTTCTCTGAGCCTTCGGGGTCCTTGTGATGCATTCATTTAGCCCATTGTGTGCAAAAAACTGCCGCGTATAAATAAAAAAAACCCAATCTAACCCCATTTCTAACCATGCTGATAATAGACCTGAACCCCGTTTCAGTTGGGCTTATGTGGCTCAATTATTAGCGCATCAGACTTGTAATCTATAGGATCAGTGTTGAGTTTATTTCCGCAAAACTCTCCTCCTTCAGACAGTAGAGGACAGCAATGGGATTGAAAGGCCGCCATCAGTCGGATGGAACGTTACGCCGTGGCTCTGTGTGCAGGAGAGCCATACTCCGTGCACCTTACGGAACACATTGGATGGCCTTGACGGGAGGCTACCATCTGTCTCCTAACAGAGTTTGGTGGGTCCCTTCCCCCAACCTGCTCTAAGCCCTTGAGGGTCCTTCTGACCTTGCTGTTTAGTCCATTGTGTGCAAAAAATTGTACCTCAGAAGTAAAATGATCTAACCCACTTTAAATACATCATTAAGAAAATATCTTGAATTTTCTGTTAATATGTTTATGTTAATAATAAAACCTGGGTTCGAGCCCTGGGTAAGGCATGGATGTATGTGTCGTTTTTCTGCTGAGGTCCTGCCATCGTCTCAGATCTCCTACTGTGGCATATAAACTGACAGGCTCCTGTCAGACCTCTGTGGCAAGCAGCTGCTTGAGGGGGTATTTATTTGTTTATATGTTTATGTTTTAATCCATTTCATGCATAATATTTATGCTGAATTCTAAGAATTATAATGGAAACCTCATCCTGTCTTCAGTCAGAAATGGGACACCAATGGGCTCGAGAAAATGGTCGTCTGGCGAATGGGATGTTAATCCGTGATCCATGCGCAATAGGGCATGAGATATGTTGTTTTTTCAATCCATTGTTTTGGTCCTAATTACGGAAGGAGCCACGCCCCTTTCAGAATGTTAGTAAGGATAATAGAGACAAAAAAAATGTTAATTTATGCATATTTCATGCATTTTTTTCAAATGTTTTTTAAAGATCTGTAAAACGAAGGAGGAAATGTTATAGTGCAATCGAAATCCAGTCCCCTTTAACTTTTTCTAGATCACGTGACACGAAGGTGGCCAGATCACTAATTTCTAAAAAAAATTCGTTTCCAGATATTTTTTCTGAATTCTGTAATCCACCATAGTGTTCGGATACTTTTTTGAGCTACTGTAGGTGGTCATATTATTTTGATACTAGATCGTGTGGGCTCACTCACGGAAATATTGAGCGTGTGCAGTTACCGTTCACAGCAAACTGGAGCGTGTGCAGTAACTGCACACGCTCCAGATATTTTTTCTGAATTCTGTAATCACGTGACACGAAGGTTGCCAGATCACTAATTTCTAAAAAAAATCGTTGCCAGATATTTTTTCTGAATTCTGTAATCAGCCATACTGTTCGGATACTTTTTTGAGCGACTGTACCTTTAGCTCGTAAGTTCCGTGTTGGGTTGTTTAACGTCTGTGCGGCCCTTTTTTTGCGCACCAAGGACAAAATGGCCAGATCATAAGGACCTAGAAGGCTCAGAGAAGGTTGGGGACTCACTGTAGCAGCTCTTTAACGTGCACAGGGTATGGTTCTGCTGCACACAGGCCACAGCTTAACGTCCCATCCGATGGACGGCTGACCTTTCGAAGCCCATCGGTGTCCTACTGTTGACCGTGAATAGGGTGGGGAATTTTGCGGAGATAAATCTCAACTCTGGCCCTGCTGAGACTCGAATTCGGGAACTGCAGATTGTAAGCCTGGGGCACTACCGACTGAGCCACCCCGCTCCGTATGCTTGGTGCGTTGATTTCTATGAGTGAATGGAGAATCTATTTTAGATTCTTCTAGAACATCTTCTAGAACATATTTTATGTTCTACAGTTTTTTTCGTTTATCAAGACGATATATAACAGTCCTTAACAGAGAATTTTATCACTGTTTATTCGATAAGAATGGTCTTTGAAACTGGTTTTATCATGCAAAAGTAAAAAAAACTGTAAAATATTTCGTAGGCTTTAGGCACAGTGCCTATTGGATAACAGGGCATTGTTTATATGAGAAACCTGATTACATCGGATAAACTTTTAGATTTCCATCTTTTTTTAAATTCAACAAGCTTAGTTTTAAAACAAATCATTAGATTTCATGAAAACATTTTGTATTATATATATAAAATAATAAATAAATACCCCCTCAAGCAGCTTGCTTGCCACAGAGGTCTGACAGGAGCCTGTCAGTTTATATGCCAGAGTAGAAGGTCTATGAGGATGGCAGGACCTCAGCAGAAAAACGACACAAACAGCCATGCCTTACCCGGGACTCGAACCCAGGTCCCTTAGATCAGTAGTCAAGCGCGCTAACCACTCTGCCATATACATAGTTTTATTTTTAAAAATTTTCTAGTTTATTAAAAAAAAGGCGTATTTTTTTGGTAATTTAAAAAGGAGTCTGTTTAATAAATTTATGATCTAGATTTCAGTATCTTTTCTAACCGACAGATGGAGCCACTGCATAATTCTTATTAGTGGTCATAATTCTTTTATAATGAGTTACTCATATATTTGCCGATAGATGGAGGCACGTTTGAAGTATTTTAATGTGCAAAGTCATAAAAAGATTTAAAACCTATAACAAAACAAATAGTAGCTGATAATAAAATGTATCATAAATCGTTAATTCATGATTACTTCTTTTATCAAAAAATAAGTAGTTATATATAGTTCCATCTTATAAATATATATGAATTTTATGCGAAGATATATTTTGCATACCTTATTCCCTATATAAGTATATTTAACTTTGGAAATATTTACACATACACAAGAATTTAAACATTCACATGTCGTTTTAGCAATTTGAGAAAAAAATTGGCATTAAATTTGGCATTAAATATGTATAATATTTAATTACAATAATTTTCGTAGAAAGAGGTAGAATAGAATTCATATGTTAAGCAATTCCTGTATTATGTCTTAAATTTCTAACTCTAAACTTTCAGTGTAATGTTTTTTAATTTATAGAACGGTATTGTGCATTAAGATATTTCCTTAAAGGAAAGATATGCAATTAATAATAAAAATCTCTAATATGATCATATTTCTTTTTTCAAGTATGCATCTAATTAATCAATAAGAAATGAATAAAGTTATCTTCTAACAAAGAAGAGAATAAATCAATAAATAGTTTTGTGGAAGAAATGAGTTTTGTAAAGTTCGCAAGACTCGAACCCACTTTTTTCCAGTTTAATGCCACAGTGTTATAACAGGCTCCCGGATCTAGAAAGAATCGAGGGAGGCAAGGGGAGGGGGGGGGAGGGGGGCAAGATATACAATCAAACCGGAAAATTGTAAAAGAGGGAGGCCTAGAGACTAAATTTTCAATGCAGTATAACATTTCTCCTTTTTACAAGTCTAAATTTTTTCGAAAAATGCGTGAAATATAAATAAATTAAATAATTTTTTTGCGTCTCTTACCCTTATTAGCACTTTGAAAGGGGGAAGAATTCATGCCCCCCCTCTAGATCCGGCCATGGTTCCAACAGATTTTTATACTAGTGATTAGAACACTCTGACATGAATCTGGGGAGACCTGGGACTCTTTTAACGAAACTATTCATAAATCTAATTACTCTACTATGATTTGTGATTAAGCATTTAATATTCTCCTTCCAACAGATTATGGCATGCCCCATTAAAATGCACTTCAAGACATTATTCCATATGTCAAATAATATTCGATATATTCATATATAATAATATTAAAAATGTAATATTTACAAAATATCTAATATGAAATAATTGTAATAAATAGCATAAAGAGATACGTAGGGACCTGGGTTCGAGTCCCGGGTAAGGCATGGATGTATGTGTCGTTTTTCTGCTGAGGCCCTGCCATCCTCTCAGATCCTTCTACTCTGGCATATAAACTGGCAGGCTCCTGTCAGACCTCTGTGGCAAGCAGCTGCTTGAGGGGGTATTTTTTTTTATATTCGTTAAATGAGCAATATGTTCATTTCGAAGTTTGTTTACTATTAATAAGAGGACGTAAATATCAAGTCTCGAGAAAGAGATTGAAACTTTCTGTGTTCTGTTGTAACACAAATTATTGGCAATGATTTTAGCGCCATTTTGCTAACAGTTGCTCTTATAATAATGTAGCAGCAAATAATTTGCATACTATTATTTCTAAGGTGGGAATAAATATTTCAAGTACTTCTCTTATTACTACTATTATTATGTAAATTATGTGTGTTACAATTATTATAAATAAATTTGCATAAGTCAAGAATTGTTAGTATTTGTCGAGAAAAGAACTGAACAATGTTTTCGTTGCCAGGACCCTATTTCGCACATCAAATATCAAGCGATCTACATAAGATATGCAATATTTATTATTCGGTATCTGGCATACTTGGGACTTACAAGAAGAAGGAAGCAAACAAACACTTACTAAAAAAATTAGCCGGTTACGGTCGTCTTCTTACGAAGCTATTTTTGTAATGTCGAATTTCAGCAAATTTAGATACAGAGTAATTTCTGTTTTTCAACTTAAAAATGAGTTTCGTTTAATAAAGTGGCTTCGGATTTTCAGTACCATTTCTAGTTGACAGATGGAGCCACTACACAAATCTTATGGAAGTGATTATTCATTGGACTGTTTTACCTCTGAGCGGCACTTTTTTGCCCACCATGGGCTAAATGGCCAGGTCACATGGACCTCGAAGGCTCAGAGAAGGTTGGGGGAGGGGACCTACTGGAACAGCTGTTGGGAGACAGATGGTAGCCTCCCGTCAAGGCCATCCAGCGTGTTCTTTAACATTGGATTGTTTTACCTCTGAGCGGCCCTTTTTTTGCACACCATGGGATAAATGGCCAGGTCACATGGACCTCGAAGGCTCAGAGAAGGTTGGGGGAGGGGACCTACTGGAACAGCTGTTGGGAGACAGATGGTAGCCTCCCGTCAAGGCCATCCAGCATGTCACTTTAACGTGCACAGGGTATGAGCTCTCCCGCACACGGGGCCACGGCTTAACGTCCCATCCGACGGACGGCGGCCTTTCCAAGCCCATCGGTGTCTCCTACCGCCCAGTGGTTACTCAAATGTCTGCCGATAGACAAAGGATATTTATAAGAAATCTTGCTTTTTATTTAAAAGTTTGACATCAAAGTTAATGAACATTTATCTAATATGCTTTTATTGCTCTATTCTACTCACCCATCAGTTACGATCCTTTCCCGGCTTCATTGACTCATTACCAAAATTACTCCAGGTTTCGTAATCTGTAGCTCCCAGGTTCGAGTCCCACCTCCGCTAAATCCCCACCCTACCCTCGGTGAGAAAGGAGATATCTATGGACTTCGAAAGACCGCCATCCATAGGATGGGACGTTAAGCCATATCTCTATGTGCAGTACAGCCATAACCTGTACACGTCACAGAATACGCTCGGTGGCCTTAATGGAAGGCTTCCATCCATCTGCTAACAGCTATCCAGTGGGTCACCTCCCTGCCAGGCTTCTCGGAGCTCTTGGAATCCTTGTGGCCTAGCCATTGTGTGGAAAAAAAAAACCGCTATCCAGTTTTGAACACAGCCCCACCACCAAATAATAACAATAAGAAAAATAAGAAAAAAAAAAAAAATCCTGTCATTTACACAAAATGGGGCGGGGGTGGCTCAGTCGGTAGCGCACCAGGCTCATAATCTGTAGTTCCCAGGTTCAAGTCCCAGCTGGGTCAGCATTGAGATTTATCTCCGCAAAATTCCCCGCCCTGCCCACGGTCAGTAGGGGAGGCTTGGAAAGACCGCCGTCCGTCTGATGAGAGCCATATGTGTGGGAGAGCCATATCCTGTGCACGTCAAAGAACACGCTGGATGGCCTTGACGGGAGGCTACCATCTGTCTCCCAACAACTGTTCCAGTGTGTCCCCTCTCCCAACCTTCTCTGAGCCTTCGGAGTCCTTTTGACCTGGCCATTTAGCCCATGGTGTGCAAAAAAGTGCCGCTCAGAGGTAAAACAATCCAATGTTAAAGAACACGCTGGATGGCCTTGACGGAGACTACCATCTGTCTCCCAACAGCTGTTCCAGTGGGTCCCCTCCCCCAACCTTCTCTGAGCCTTCGGAGTCCTTGTGACCTGGCCATTTAGCCCATGGTGTGCAAAAAAGTGCCGCTCAGAGGTAAAACAACCCAATCTCTTATACTAAATTTCAAACTTGTCTATCTGCTTTGAAATCCAAAACAATTTCTATGTATAATGTTATTTTAGCCCCATGTTTTATGTCCAACACTAAAAATTAGATAAAAAAAAAACTATAAAATCTATTTCCATATAGAATATCGTTTTAACATTTCCTGTTGGGTGGAATGTTTTAGTAATTGGGAAACCCTACTCAAATCTTATTCTCAGGACCCCCACCCCCCACCCCTCTCCCAAACTAAATCCTGGATACATATCTGCATTGACCCACAACTATTGGAAAATGAAATATATAGATATTGACGTGTGGTCCAAATTAAACGTTATCTTTATTATGTAGTGAAATCTGTTCAGTTTACTATATCTGGGTTGACCTAAAATTATTATTATGGCGGGGGTGGCTCAGTCGGTAGCGCGCCAGGCTCGTAATCTGTAGTTCCCAGGTTCGAGTTCCAGCTGGGTCAGCGTTGAGATTTATCTTCGCAAAACATCCCGCCCTGCCCACGTTCAGTAGGGAACACCGATGGGCTTGGATAAAGCCCGTCCTTCGGATGGGACGTTAAGCCGTGGCTCCGTGTGCGGGAGAGCCATACCCTGTGCACGTTAAAGAACACGCTGGATGGCCTTGACGGGAGGCTACCATCTGTTTCCCAACAGCTGTTCCAGTGGGTCCCCTCCTCCAACCTTCTCTGAGCCTTCGGCGTCCTTGTGACCTGGCAATTTAGCCCATGGTGTGCAAAAAAGTGTCGCTCAGAGGTAAAACAATCCAATGTTAAAGAACACGCTGGATGGCCTTGACGGGAGGCTACCATCTGTCTCCCAACAGCTGTTCCAGTGGGTCCCCTCCTCCAACCTTCTCTGAGCCTTCGGCGTCCTTGTGACCTAGCCATTTAGCCCATGGTGTGCAAAAAAGTGCCCGCTCAGAGGTAAAACAATCCAATGTTAAAGAAAACGCTGGTTGGCCTTGACGGAGGCTACCATCTGTCTCCCAACAGCTGTTCCAGTGGATCCCCTCCTCCAACCTTCTCTGAGCCTTCGGCGTCCTTGTGACCTGGCCATTTAGCCCATGGTGTGCAAAAAAGTGCCGCTCAGAGGTAAAACAACCCAAAACAACCCAACCTAAAATTATTCAACTTATACAAGGTGATGAACTTGGAAGATTTAATTCCAATAAAAACATAAGCTTCTTAACATAGAAGCAGATTCTATAAGTATCACTGAAATAGGGCAACTGATACGTTCTTTTGTTTTCTCTTCTTGCTCGTTAAAAATAAAATTTGCACAACCATCTTTGAAACATCGGGATCACGATTTAGTCATTGCATTCTATACATTAATAGAGAAATAACTCATTTCCAGATATTCATCTGTTACGAACCATACTAGTCCTTAGGGATGAGATGTCATCGCTGTTTTTTTAAAACAGATGCAGAAATCTAAATCTTATTTTCGAAGTACTCGTTCATCTAACTTGTATGTCTTTGTTATACAATAATCGACTCCTGCTGTTCCATTCGACGAACTAGATTATTTTGGCTGATAGTATTGTCTCTTTTTTTAATCTTATTGTTGGAATGTTCTTCCCTAAAGCATTTTATAATGGGAAAGGAATTGCTGTCTGTGTTTCGGATTCCAAAGAAAGCGATGCTTAGTGTAAGTGCTCTTTGTTTTTACTTCGAGAAATGATAGGAAAGTTTTTGTGAACTGGAGAGGACTGTGTTTGTGTATGGGGGGGGGGGAGGTAGATATCAGGAAAGTGTCCCCTTCCCTTCACCGATTGAGGACAATTTGAACAAAAGGTTAGTCATGTGAACTTGGAGGCTGGCTTGTTCTATAACGCATCGAGTTCGTATCGTATTATTTTCACGTTCGTATCCAGGCCCGCATCTAGAAAAGAATAAGGGAAGTGGGGGGGGGGGGGGGCAAGGACCTACTCAGGAAGAAAGGGGGACATGGGACCTTTGATCGTAATTTTTTTTTCACAGTGAGCTAAATGGCCAGGTCACAAGGAACCCCAAGGCTCAAAGAAGACTAGGGAAAGATATTCACTGGAACAGCTGTTAGGAGACAAATGGTAGCCTCCCGTCAAAGCCATCCAGTGTGTTCTGATCGTGCGCATAGTATGGCTCTCCTGCATACGGAGCCACGGCTTTATGTCCCATCAGACGGGCGGCGATGTTTCCAAGCCCATGGGTGTCCTATTTTTCACCGGGGGGGGGGGGGTGTTAGTTATGATAAATCTCAAATTAGAGACTGGAACCTGGGACGGGGTTCTGATCTATTGCTCTATTTGCGGTTGAGTTCAGTCTATTCTCTCTCCCCCCAAAATTAATATTTTTTTTGAAAGTAGTGGCCTGCTTCTGAGCTGGACATTTAGTTTTCTGTGTGCAAAAATAATTTACAACATAATAAAGAGGTATTTATATTATAATATTTTATAATACAACAAACAAGTGTAGCTAAGAGGTAAAATATTCGAAACTTCCTGTGCTGATTATTCAGCTAGATCAGTGATTCCCAATCCTTTTGGGGGTGGCTCAGTCGGTAGCGCGCCATGCTCGTAATCTGTAGTTCCCGGGTTCCAGTCCCAGCTGGGTCAGCGTTGAGATTTATCTCCGCAAATTTTCCCCGCCCTGCCCACGGTCAGTAGGGGACACCGATGGGCTTGGAAAGGCCGCCGTCAGTCAGATGGGACGTTTAAACTGTGGCCCCGTGTCCGTTAAACCATACCCTGTGCACGTTAAAGAACACGCTGGATGGCCTTGGCGGGAGGCTACCATCTGTCTCCCAACAGCTGTTCCAGTGGATCCCCTCCCCCAACCATCTCTGAGCCTTCGGGGTCCATGTGACCTGGCCATTTAGCCCATGGCTGTGCAAAAAAGTGCCGCTAAGAGGTAAAACAATCCAATGTTAAAGAACACGCTGGATGGTCTTGATGGGAGGCTACCATCTGTCTCCCAACAGCTGTTCCAGTGGGTCCCCTCCCCCAACCTTCTCTGAGCCTTCGGGGTCCATGTGACCTGGCCATTTAGCCCATGGTGTGCAAAAAAGTGCCGCTCAGTGGTAAAACAACCCAACCCACTCCTTTTGATACCCGGCACTCCTTTTACCAAGTGTTATTTTCTAAACGCCCCCCATTACCGTGAATGAAAAGAAAAAAAAAAAAATTCCTCTGTCAAACGAGTTGAAAACTAGATGATTGAAAGCCCCCGTTATCGATGATTGGTTTTCAAGTAATACGTAATTCCCGGATTGTGTTGTTCCTTATAATGGGCAAAATCGCAGGCTTACAGGATCCCAATCGGCCAGACGGGAAAGGAATTCATTAGAGAACTATAAGGAGACAGATACCTCACGTCAAGGCCATCCAACGTGTTCTTAACGTGTACAAGGAACTACTTCACACGGGACCAACGTCCATACATCTTAACGTGATGACGGGACCAACGTCCATAACGTCATAATGTGGTCATGGGACCAATGTTCATACGTCTTAATGAGGTCGTGGGGGCCACCTCCATTCCCTTACCGTCACATTCGACGGACGGCAGATTTTCTAAGCTCATTGGTATCTCCTTTGTCATCGTCAGTATAGGAAGGGTTGGGTTGGGTTGTTTTACCTCTGAGCGGCACTTTTTTGCACACCATGGGCTAAATGGCCAGGCCACAAGGACCCCGAAGGCTCAGAGAAGGTTGGGGGAGGGGACCCACTGGAACAGCTGTTGGGAGACAGATGGTAGCCTCCCGTCAAGGCCATCCAGCGTGTTCTTTAACGTGCACAGGGTATGGCTCTCCCACACACGGAGCCACGGCTTAACGTCCCATCCGACGGACGGCGGCCTTTCCAAGCCCATCGGTGTACCCTACTGACCGTGGGCAGGGCGGGAATTTTGCGGAGATAAATCTCAACGCTGACCCAGCTGGGACTCGAACCTGGGAACTACAGATTACGAGCCTGGCGCGCTACCGACTGAGCCACCCCCGCCCCCAATATAGGAAGGGGAGGGGGTTAGTGGAGATAAATCTCAAGATAACACGATTGGGAATCGAACCATTAAATTGCAGCTTATGAGCCTAGTGCTCTACCGACTGAGAACTCCCCTCCCCCAAATAATTCTGGGACTTAGCAGAGGATATAAATTTAGGATCTAGTTCTTTTATCACTCAGTGGGCTGTTCGAGTTTAATTCTTATACATAGTTTTTATGTTTGGGGGGCGATAAGTGGCCGAGTGGATAGCGAAGTTGGCTACTGATCAGAGGGACTTGGGTTCGAGCCCAGGGTAAGGCATGAACCTGATTTCCTCTATGGCGAATTAAACTGACAGGCTCCTGCCATACTGTTGTGGCAAACAAGTGTTCAAAGGATTTTTTTTTAAATTAATTTGTACAGTCGCTCAAAAAAGTATCAGAACACTATGGTCGATTACAGAATTCAGAAAAAATATCTGGCAACGTTTTTTTTAGAAATTAGTGATCTGGCAACCTTCGTGGCACGTGACACGAAGGTTGCCAGATCACTAATTTCTGAAAAAAAACGTTGCCAGATATTTTTCTGAATTCTGTAATCGACCATAGTGTTCGGATACTTTTTAATATATATAATGCCTATGTATATATAATGCAATGAATATGGAGCGTGTGCAGTTACCGTTCACAGCAAACTGGAGCGGTTGCGGTTAATGTTCGCAGCACATTGGATCGTGTGAGCTCACAAAGACCTGGATCGTGTGGGCTCACTCACGGAAATATTGAGCGTGTGCAGTTACCGTTCACAGCAAACTGGACCGGTTGCGGTTAATGTTCACAGCACATTGGATCGTGTCAGCTCACAAACACCTGGATCGTACGGGCTCACTCACGGAAATATTGAGCGTGTTCAGTTACCGTTCACAGCAAACTGGAGCGTGTGCAGTAACTGCACACGCTCCAGTTTGCTGTGAACGGTAACTGGAGCGTGTATAGTTGCTGTACACGCTCCAGATATTTTTCCTGAATTCTGTAATCACGTGACACGAAGGTTGCCAGATCATTAATTTCTAAAAAAAATCGTTGCCAGATATTTTTTCTGAATTCTGTAATCAACCATAGTGTTCGGATACTTTTTTGAGCGACTGTACATGTTGTCAGCGGATGCTTCCCCTTCTCCCTCCCGATAAAGACTAATTTTCGCATTCCCCCCCCCCCCCATCCTGTGATACGGTCCAATTAATTCTTCTTTGAGCGTTTTTATTTTTTGCATATTTTCTTTAAAATTTTGTTTTTTATTTTATTTGTTATAATTTTTTTTAAGAAACAATCTTTTGTGATTTCAGTACTTCGTTTTTTAATTTCTTTCCCTTAAAACTTAGGAGATTATGAATCAATAAGCAAACGCTAACTTTATATGTAGGCAATCCATAATAAAGGCACAAATTACCTGTTCACATATAATTGAAAAAATACTTCTTGTGGAAAAAAAAAAGAGTTTCTCCAATGGTGGGATTCCGCTTAATTTTCCCACAGAAGTATTACTTGGATTTATAAATAGTCGACCATCATTCTGAAAATAGAATATTGAAACGTTTGAACAACAATATTTCTTCCCTCTTTTCCTATCCCCCCCCCCATCTTTGCTCTTTTTCTGCATTATTCGCAATCCTTTTTTCTCCTGTTCATTTATTTACGATTACTCTTTGTTGTCTTAAACATTCTCTCTCTTCCCCCTGAGGGGGCGGGGGTGGCTCAGTCGGTAGCGCGCCAGGCTCATAATCTGTAGTTCCCAGGTTCGAGTCCCAGCTGGGTCAGCGTTGAGATTTATCTCCGCAAAACTCCCCGCCCTGCCCACGGTCAGTAGGGGACACCGATGGGCTTGAAAAGGCCGCCGTCCGTCGGATGGGACGTTAAGCCGTGGCCCCGTGTACGGGAGAGCCATACCCTGTGCACGTTAAAGAACACGCTGGATGGCCTTGACGGGAGACTACCATCTGCCTCCCAACAGCTGTTCCAGTGGGTCCCCTCCTCCAACCTTCTCTGAGCCTTCGGGGTCTTTGTAACCTGGCAATTTAGCCCATGACTGTGCAAAAAAGTGCCTCTCAGAGGTAAAACAATCCAATGTTAAAGAACACGCTGGATGGCCTTGACGGGAGGCTACCATCTGCCTCCCAAAAGCTGTTCCAGTGGGTCCCCTCCTCCAACCTTCTCTGAGCCTTCGGGGTCCTTGTGACCTGGCCATTTAGCCCATGGTGTGCAAAAAAGTGCCGCTCAGAGGTAAAACAACCCAACCCAAATCTTCCCCCTGACTTTACTACGTTTCTTATTATCTTTCATATTATGTGTTTGTCTTCGTCTATACAATTTGTCGTTTTGTTTATATATGTATCAAATAATTATACAATTCATGTAAACTTGTTTCTATTTCTGTACTATTCTTAATATTTCTTTCAAATTTTCCAAATATACTAGTGCATCAAGTCACTTGAACGTTTTAATTAATATCCAAAATTACCTGTTACCTTGGCTTTATTGTAACCCCCTGCATGGAATAAATTATTATTGTTACTCTTATTATAATTCATAAATTCCATTTTCTTCGTCTTATGACTATTGAACAGCGGTACAAAGTCAAAACAGTTTTTTAAAATATGAGGTTTGGGTTGTTTTACCTCTAAGCGGCACTTTTTTGCACACCATGGGTTAAATGACCAGGTCACAAGGACCCCGAAGGCTCAGAGAAGGTTGGGGGAGTGGACCCACTGGAACAGCTGTTGGGAGACAGATGGTAGTCTCCCGTCAAGGCCATCCAGCGTGTTCTTTAACGTGCACAGGGTATGGCTCTCCCGCACACGGGCCACGGCTTAACGTCCCATCCGACGGACGGCGGCCTTTCCAAGCCCATCGGTGTTCCCTACTGACCGTGGGCAGGGAATTTTGCGGAGATAAATCTCAACGCTGAACCAGCTGGGACTCGAACCTGGGAACTACAGATTACGAGCCTGGCGCGCTACCGACTGAGCCACCCCCGCCCCAATGAGAAGGAGTGTTGTGAGGATGTGCAAATTGCATTCGAGCACATATTTTGCACACTTCTTAAAATAAAAGGACCAAACATATAACAGAGCACCTAAAAAGCATTCCGAAAGAGGGCTTCCGAAAAATCTTCGAAACATGAAAGACTGAAGAAGTGTATTAGCACCAAAGAGAGAAAGAGAGGAAGTGAAGGATAAGTTCTATTTTTGGTTTCAGTTTATTTTTCTATGGTAAAACTTTATACAAGCGCGCATTCGGGGAAATGAAGGGGGTGCTTAGGGTGCTAAATTACTCGCCTTAAACCTTTAACCCTTTCAGTACCATATTGGTCCAAAACGGCCGAGATTTTAAATGAATTCTTCCAATCAATGCTATCGCTTCCTTTTCACTACCTCCTACCTACAGTTTGGGCCGCTAAAGTAGAGAAAAGGTTTTAAAAGTTCTAAATTTGAAAATGATAAAATTTTTCCCAGAAGCAGTTCCAGGAAAATGCCAGGTTGACTGAAATTCAGCAACAAGATACAAAAGCTGTTGTAGTTTGTATGGCATAGAAATTGGGGATTTCCTTTTTCTAATATTTAGTCTGCAACCACTAAAGAATAAATGATAATTAAGACATGAATCAATAAGCGATGAAATTATCAGCAGCAAAATTTTAGGATTCTAACAACACAGATAGCGTTGTTTTCAACAAGGCATACGACCTTTTGTGGTTAAAAGAACAGATATCTTCTACATACCTACACTGCTTCGAATGAATATATATATATGGGGCGGGGGTGGCTCAGTCGGTAGCGCGCCAGGCTCGTAATCTGCAGTTCCCAGGTTCGAGTCCCAGCTGGGTCAGCGTTGAGACTTATCTCCGCAAAATTCCCCGCCCTGCCCACGGTCAGTAGGGGAGACCGATGGGCTTGGAAAGGCAGCCGTCCATCGGATGGGACGTTAAGCCGTGGCCCCGTGTGCGGAAGAACCATACCCTGTGCACGTTAAAGAACACGCTGGATAGCCTTGACGGGAGGCTACCATCTGTCTCCCAACAGCTGTTCCAGTGGGTCCCCTCCCCCAACCTTCTCTGAGCCTTCGGGGTCCATGTGACCTGGCCATTTAGCCCATGGTGTGCAAAAAAGTGCCGCTCGGAGGTAAAACAACCCAATATATATATATGCGAAAAAACTTCCCCATTCCCCTACCGACAACCAAAATCTTGAGCACGCTACTGTATGTGGTGCGCGTTGATTTTTTTATGAAGCTATCCAATAAAAAACCATAGGTTCAGCTACCCCTCCCCCCCCCTTAAAAAAATCTTGGATATGCGCCTGACTTTATTGACGCAATTTCTTTTTTTTTTCCTGCACTTAATACAATACTGATTTTTGTAAAATATTCTTCCAGAATTTCAACAGTTAGAGAAGCTGAAATATTTAATAACAGCGTCGTTTTGCACAGGAATTGATCTGAAATATTAAGTGAAATATAGACAATAATTGTTCCTGCAAACGGTTTAATAATATAAAACATATTTTGGGAATGAAATGTAAGAAAAATTTCTGGTTCTGATGAATTATTCATTGAAATTAAGAACTCTGTACTCGATTCCAAGTAATGCATTTTTTAAATAAAATTTTTCTTATATTACTGTAGCTAAGGTCTAGAATGCATGATTTGAATAATCGTTTTGGATATTTGTTCAACTCTTGCTAAATACACCGTTCTACCAAAACATTAGATGGTTGGGTTGTTTTGCCTCTGAGAAACACTTTATTTTTGCACACAATGGGCTAAATGGCCAGGTCACAACTACTCCGAGGCCTTAGAGAGACCCACTGGACAGCTGATAGGAGACAGATGGTAGCCTCCTGTCAAGGCCATCCAGCTTGTTCTTCAACGTAGGTATGGTTTCCAGCACTTCCATTCCATCGGATGGGACGTTAAGCCGCGGCTTAACGTCCCATCCCATGGAATGGAAGTGCTGGAGCAGACCGATGCTCCAGCACCTGCATTCCATCGAATGGGACGTTAAGCCGCGGTTCAATGGACGTTAAAACGGCCTCCTCGTTAGGATGTTAAGCGTCTCCTCGTTAAGAAAGTGGACACCAATGGGCTTGGAAAGGTTACCCTAGTGACCTTTCCAAGCCCATTGGTGTCCACTTTCTCATTGCCATTGGTGTCTTTTCGATAAACTTGGAAAGGTCACCCTAGTGACCTTTCTAAGCCTATCGAACCCTAGTGACCTAGTGACCTTTCCAAGATTATCGGTGTCCGTATATCGCTTATCGTGTGTCTTATAGTCACCCTAGTGACCTTTCCAAGCCTATCGGTGTCCGCTTTCTTAACGAGGAGAGAATAGGGATAGATTTAGCGGAGATAAATCTCAGCGGTGTCACAGTCGGGACTCGAACCTGGGAATCCCAGATTACCAGCCTGGTGCGCTCCCTGCTGAGCTACCTCTTGTGCACCTCCTGTCCTACAAAATATTAGAGAATTTCCACGTTTTGTCAATGGAAATCTAACTTCGAAGCTTTATAACTTCCAAAAGATGCATTTAACGGAAATCAAACTTTTTATATCTCGATTTTCAACAATATTCGTTGAGTATTAAAAGAGTTATAGAAGCTGGAATATTTAACAACACATTTTCTGGTTTCATAAAGATCATTTATAATTGTCTTAATATTGAAATAATCGTTAGGCACACTTCTAAAATGTACATTTATTTTATTAAGCGGTTCGAAAGTTTTAATTAACTTCCGATTGTGAAGTCTTTAATGACGCATTTATATTGCGAAATATTCGAGCTTCTATAACTCTTCAAATACCGAACGAACATCATTGAGAATCGAAATATAAATTGATTTGATTATGATCTTTATCTCCAATCTTGGGGCGGGGGTGGCTCAGTCCGTAGCGCGCCAGGCTCGTAATCTGTAGTTCCAAGGTTCGAGTCCCAGCTGGGTCAGCGTTGAGATTTATCTCCACAAAATTCCCCGCCTTGCCCACGGTCAGTAGGGGACACCGATGGGCTTGGAAAAGCCGCCGTCCGTCGGATGGGACGTTAAGCCGTGGCTCCGTGTGCGGGAGAGCCATACCCTGTGCACGTTAAAGAACACGCTGGATGGCCTTGACGGGAGGCTACCATCTGTCTCCCAACAGCTGTTCCAGTGGGTCCCCTCCCCCAACCTTCTCTGAGCCTACGGGGTCCATGTGACCTGGCTATTTAGCCCATGGTGTGCAAAAAAGTGCCGCTCAGAGGTAAAACAATCCAATGTTAAAGAACACGCTGGATGGCCTTGACGGGAGGCTACCATCTGTCTCCCAACAGCTGTTCCAGTGGGTCCCCTCCCCAACCTTCTCTTAGCCTTCGGGGTCCATGTGACCTGGCCATTTAGCCCATGGTGTGCAAAAAAGTGCCGCTCAGAGGTAAAAAAACCCAACCCAAATCTCCAATCTCATGCTTCCAACTTCGAAATTATAACTTATAAAATACGATTTAATGGAAGCATGAGATTGGAGATTTGGGTTGGGTTTTTTTAGAAGTTATAATTTCGAAGTTAGATCCCAATTTACATAACATTTAATATCTCTACTATTTTGGTAGGGTAGTGTGTTACAGAAACCGCGAAGTCTGAATGGAAGCAGTTAATATAATGAAACAATTCACTTGTTAAAGCAAATGATTCTTATAGGTCATTATTCGATTGAGTCATCAATTACTCGTTAGGCCGCCAAGTGCCTTCATCGACCGACCAATAATATCATAGATCATTGGTTGATTGATTGCTGAATCAACCAATGGTCTGTGAGAATCTGATTCAATGCGTCAAATGCGCTTTCTCATTGGCTTCCACTCTCACTTCGTCACTGCATTAATCTGCATTTCTCTTCAAAATGGCGGACAAAACATTTGGTGATCGAAAATTCAGAGGGTTTGATTTAGTTTCCTTTAAATCATATTAATCTAATTTCCTCATAAATAAAACGAAGCTTTAGATTTGACCTTATTGATATGGAAGTGTCCGACCACTTATTGTACAGTCGCTCAAAAAAGTATCCGAACACTACGGTTGATTACAGAATGCAGAAAAAATATCTGGCAACGATTTCTTTAGAAATTAGTGATCTGGCAACCTTCGTGTCACGTGACACGAAGGTTGCCAGATCACTAATTTCTAAAAAAAATCGTCGCCAGATATTTTTTCTGAATTCTGTAATCAACCATAGTGTTCGGATATTTTTTTGAACGACTGTAGGTGGTCATATTATTTTGATACTAGATCGTGTGGTCTCACTCACGGAAATATTGAGCGTGTGCAGTTACCGTTCACAGCAAACTGGAGCGTGTGCAGTAACTGCACACGCTCCAGTTTGCTGTGAACGGTAACTGGAGCGTGTACAGTTGCTGTACACGCTCCAGATATTTTTCTTGAATTCTGTAATCACGTGACACGAGGGTTGCCAG
This sequence comes from Ryuthela nishihirai, assembly GCA_038380435.1. Classification (NCBI taxonomy): domain Eukaryota; kingdom Metazoa; phylum Arthropoda; class Arachnida; order Araneae; family Heptathelidae; genus Ryuthela; species Ryuthela nishihirai. The sequence goes on along the minus strand of JAWZYU010000024.1, from coordinate 46,163,549 downwards.
ATCACTAATTTCTAAAACAATCGTTACCAGATATTTTTTCTGAATTCTGTAATCAACCATAGTGTTCGGATACTTTTTTGAGCGACTGTACAAGAAAGTTTACTTTAAAAATGAAAAAAAAGAATAATACTAAATGAATGATGTTAAAAAAAAGGGAAAGAATCTGGTAAGATTCACTGACATCAAAAGCAGATTTAAATATTCAACAATAACTTTATTCAAACAAATAATAATAATATTACTAATAACATTAGACCCGGCTGCCCACCCTGCAGCTAATGCGTCCAAACGTTGGTGGAGGAGGATGGCAAATCACAAGGTGGGCAAAGAGTGGGCCCTGCCACCACTCCTCCCCCTCAACCAGAGTCCACATCACTTACACATGAAATTCCCTTTGGCGAACAGTCCAACAGATGATGTTGAATGAAGAAGAGGACACGAGACTGCCGAGCATCACGTGGACAGGTGTGATAATGTCATACGGAGTCGTTGGGTGACGTCACTTCCTGAACATCTGTCCTGTAAGCCCAGCGGACGGAAGACAGAAGAGGTGATGCCATAAAGCTAGATTTTTCTTTTCGTCAGAAACATTTCGATTGTCCTTTTAGTATGCAGTACCTTTCTGAGAGCCGTAGCTTCCGCCATCTCCCTTGGCACCTCCGCCGAAACCACCTTGTCCAGCACCAGCGCTGCCGCCATATCCTCCAGCTGCAGAACCTCCATATCCACCAGCTGCTCCACCAGCACCTCTACCAGCACCGCCTACTGCAGAACCTCCGTGTCCACCAGCACTGCCACCATATCCGCCAGCTCCTCCATAACCACCTGCTCCTCCAGCTCCAGCACTGCCACCATATCCGCCAGCTCCTACGGCTCCAGCACCTCCATAACCACCTGCTCCTCCAGCTCCAGCACTGCCACCATATCCACCAGCTCCTCCGGCTCCAGAACCTCTATGACCACCTGCTCCAGCACCTCCATAACCACCAGCTCCTCCAGCAGCACCATATCCTCCACCAGCTCCACCAGCACCTCCTGATGCAGCTCCACCATATCCTCCAGCCCCACTTCCTGCAGCTCCACTTCCTACAGATCCACCATATCCTCCAGCTCCACCACGTCCTCCAGTGCCTCCATGTCCTCCAGCGCCTCCACCATAACCTCCGGCTCCAGCTCCTCCACCATATCCTCCTGCTCCACCACGTCCTCCAGCACCACCAGCAGCTCCACCATATCCTCCAGCTCCACCACCTGCAGCTCCACCATATCCTCCAGCTCCACCACCTGCAGCTCCACCGCCGTACCCTCCTGCTCCACCACCACCTGCAATGATTCCACGTTGACCGCCATCTCCACGACCCTTCTGTCCATCTTGTGCATATCTGCTGACTACTCCTTCAGGGGGTGGTTCAACGGTCAGGACAACATCAGCGGGATTCTCATCACCAACTCCGGGCTCGTTGGTCTTGATGTTGGCACGGAATCCATAGGAATCGGCTTGGTATTCGACAACTCTGTACACACCATCGACGTCAGTGTAACCGTAGCTTCCACGCACATTGCCGTTCTCATCTCCCTGCTCTTGGCGGTAGTTAGTATTTCCGTATTCATCCTGAACATCGTAGTTGAATTGGTAGGGCTGAGGTGGGTACTGAAGAGAAATCAAAACACATGTCTTAGGAAAAAAATCTGAGAAGTGGTTTTTGGGCATCATTTTTTAATTAAAATACTTTTTTATGTTATAAAATTTCAAGTTAACCTTAACTCTACTACAACGCTTGCAAGACTTAAAAAATAAAGGCCGTAAGCTCATATAAAAGTTTTTCACACAAAAAAATTAAAATGTGTAAATGATGAGATGAATGAGCACATTTCAACACTGAAAATTCAATTTCAAAATAAAACTCATTTATTATAAATCAAATAACCTCTTGTCGACTCCAATTAGGTTCATAGCGCTTGGTAGTAAAATACGGAAAAAAGAATTTCCCTCATTTTTCACTCAAACTCCACCACTACTCCAGGCTCGTAATCTGTAGTTCCCAGATTCGAGTCCCAGCTGGGTCAGCATTGAGATTTATCTCCGCAAAATTCCCCGCCCTGCCCACGGTCAGTTTGGAAAGGCCGCCGTCCGTCGGATGGGACGTTAAGCCGTGGCCAAGTGTGCGGGAGAGCCATACCCTGTGCACGTTAAAGAACACGCTGGATGGCCTTGACGGGAGGCTACCATCTGTCTTCCAACAGCTGTTCCAGTGGGTCCCCTCCCCCAAACTTCTCTGAGCCTTCGGGGTCCATGTGACCTGGCCATTTAGCCCATGGTGTGCAAAAAAGTGCCGCTCAGAGGTAAAACAACCCAACCCACCACCACTCATCCAGTATATCCCCTCCGAAAATCCGTGCTTCTTATACGAAATTTCAAACTTGTCTATCTGCTTCGAAATCCAAAACAATTTCTTTGTATAATTTTGTTTTAGCCCCATATTTTATGCCCGACACTAAAAATTAGATTGAAAAAAAAAAAACTATAAAATATTATTCCGTATATAATATCATTTTAACCTTTCGTGTTCGGTGGGATATTATTCTCAGACCCCCCCCACCCCCACCCCTCCTCAAAACTAAATCCTGGGTGCTTCCCTGGCTTTCTAACCAATAGGCAACTTGGCCGCTGTGTCTCTGATCTTGTGGTAGTTTTAACTAAGCATTTGGAAATCAAAGAATTGTTTTCTGATGTAAAATAACATAATCTATCTTAGCTGTAGAAAAATGAAATTACACTTCAATTGCCAAACGTAAAGATTATAAACCAAGAAAAATAAAAACATTTCGAAAACTTACTCCTGATGATCAAAATATAGTTTTCTATACGTAGATCATAGATCGTATACTCATATTCGATGTATCGGGTAATAATTTTACCCCTAACCATCTCCATCATAAAGATATGCCTATTTGGCCTGAGTAAGAACAAAATATATAAGTAAACCACCCTTAGGTGTGCCCCTAAGGGCAAACATAAGAAAAGCTAAAAATAGCAGTAAAATTGTATAAGAAACCTAAAACGGGTAGGTCTCCTCAGAGAACGCTACCGTTTTAGGCCTCTTGTACTTGTTCAAAACAATATGATCGTAAAGAATCGGAGAAGAAATAATCTCATTGGGATTTTTGCTTACAGCCTCAAAAAATCTTTTTGAGGTGCGTTCTATATGTGTACATATATGGTCGATGCGTAGGTCTTTATGAAGTTGTCTGTTAGTGACCAGGGGGCATCGACCGCAGTTCTCAAAATCTTGTTCTGTAAGACCTGAATCTTACGAATATTGGTGGGTGTAGTATTCGCCCATATGGGTGAAGCATAGAGAATCAGCGGTCTGATGATATAAAAATAAAAATCCCCTCAAGCAGCTGCTTGCCACAGAGGTCTAGACAGGAGCCTGTCAGTTTATATGCCAAAGTAGAAGATCTGAGAGGATGGCAGGACCTCAGCAGAAAAACAACACAAACAGCCATGCCTTACCCGGGGCTCGAACCCAGGTCCCGTAGATCAGTAGCCAAGCGCGCTAACCACTCGGCCATGGGACGGTATGATATACATATATTTATACATTTCTCAGAAAAAATAAAAACTGGTACTTTCCACCTTATGTCAATGGAAAGATAATTTCGAAGTTCTGTAACTCCTAAATGAACATTTTACGGTGAAACTTTGTTAAAAAAAAGTAAAGATCTACCTAAAAAAAAATCTAAATTTTTAATTTCAAAAATATTTATTAAGTATTTAATGAGTTGTGGAAATCTGAAGTTTAACGACAACAATTTCAAGAATTTACCTGAAGCGCTAAAACACAAAAATAAATTACATTTGAAACCATTTAATAAAGTCCACGTATAGCTTAGAAGTTTGTGTAAATAATTCTTTCAATTTTCCTTTTGTTTTCAAAAAACTTGATAATGTTTTTCCACTTTGTCGTTTGTCCAAACGTATGTCGATAGACATTCAACTTTTTTAAAGGATAAATGGAAAATTCCATTTTTAGTTTGATAAGCATAATGACGTATTACAATTCGCATCTTCCGAATTTATTACGTTTTAATTTCCTCCGTTAGAGGGCGCAAAATTCGGAGAAAAAAAAAAGGGAAAATTTTAATTGACTATTGTAATCGATCTGTTTATGCTAGAAAGTTAAAATTTAGGTAGCGGAATGCAATGTTCAAGGAATAACTTTATTTCGAATCATAATTTGGAACAAGGACTTCGAAACTGACTTCCTATTGACAAATTGGTACAGTCGCTCAAGAAAGTATCCGAACACTATGTTTGATTACAGAATTCAGGAAAATTATCTGGCAAGGATTTTTTTAGAAATTAGTTAGATGGCAACCTTCGTGTCACGTGACACGAAGGTTGCCATCTAACTAATTTCTAAAAAAATCGTTGCCAGATAATTTTTCTGAATTCTGTAATCAAACATAGTGTTCGGATACTTTTTTGAGCGACTGTACCACCCAATATATGTTTATTAGTAAATTTTCTCTGTAGTTATGAATAACAGTAAAATACTTACTTGACTCTGGCCTTAAGAAAGGGAGGAGAGTAAAAATTCACTTGTAACTTCTTTGGTATTAATTTATGCGGTTGAAATTTCATTAAATTTGCTGACTAAAGTTATCTTAAAAACTAAAACACAAATGATAACAAACACATACTATATAAATGCACGTAGCATGAACAATACAACATCCACTATGCGAACAATAGTTACAAGCAATAAAAGCTTTACCCATGTTAAAATATATCTTAATAAAAGCAAAGCTATGTTAAAAAACAAAACGTCAAAACTTTCTATTCGAAATTTATAAAGCGAAAGGAAAAAAATGTTTTGTTTAAAAAAGTCAGATTTTACTAGATGCTATTACTTACCTGTACAGTCGCTCAAAAAAGTATCCGAACACTATGGTTGATTACAGAATTCAGAAAAAATATCTGGCAACGATTTCTTTTAGAAATCAGTGATCTGGCAACCTTCGTGTCACGTGATTACAGAATTCAGGATGGGATTCAGATCTGGAGCGTGTACAGCAACTGTACACGCTCCAGTTACCGTTCACAGCAAACTGGAACGTGTGCATTACTGCACACGCTCCAGTTTGCTGTGAATGGTAACTGCACACGCTCAATATTTCTGTGAGTGGACTGACACGATCCAGGTCTTTGTGAGCTCACACGATCCAATGTGCTGTGAACATTAACCGCAACCGCTCCAGTTTGCTGTGAACGGTAACTGCACACGCTCAATATTTCCGTGAGTGAGCCCACACGATCCAGGTCTTTTTCTTCGTGTCACATGACACGAAGGTTGCCAGATCACTAATTTCCAACAAAATCGTTGCCAGATATTTTTTCTTAATTCTGTAATCAACCATAGTGTTTGGATACATTTTTGAGCTACTGTACAGTGATGTAACACCAGTGGTATAAAGCTAAGAGAGCAAAGGTTTCTCTTAAAACAACGCTAATAATGAACCTATGAATAATAAAAAAAATAATAATAATAGGGGACTAAAAACGCCCCTTCATGAATTTCATTATTCTACATGCTCAATGAACAATTATTTTAAAAACAATTTATTAGGAGGCAGAATTAAAATTCAGTTTGGGCATCTATCCTTTTAGCAATTGCTGGAGGAATAATTAATCGAGAGATGTTAGTAGGTATTGTCAAAGGTTCAACCGAATTTCGAGCAGGAAACTTTACCTGTGACCAGACATTTAATACAAATAAGCGTTATCAGCTATTACATATTAAAGCAATAAGCATTAACGTTTCTAGGCAAAAAAGCACATCTGCGCAAATTGGTGGAAAGCCATGTCACCAGTTTAGAGCATCAGTTTTTTGGGACGACATACCCAGCACATATTTAAGCAATGTTTTTTTTTTCTTTTGACAATAAGTTTCTTTTAAAGTCAAAAAAGGAAAATAACAATTAGTATAATATAACCTAAGTCAAAAGCAAAGCAGCAGCTATTTCAAACAAAAGCGTTATTCTAACTTAACACTTGTGCCTTCCAAACTGTAGGATTTTCGATAAGTCAGTTTCTTTCAATACGAAAGACAAATTATTACTATCTTTATTGGGAAGAATAGCCTCATATTTTGGTAGTGGTGCAGCTGGCAATATTGTCCATAGAATGTACCATGGGAACCTATAGAAATGGCAATCAGGAATTTTACTTCGCACCCTTGTATTTTGGGCTTCGATGCAATGAGGTTATTGGTAAATATAAAAAAAATATCCCCTCAAGCAGCTGCTTGCCACAGAGGTCTGACAGGAGCCTGTCAGTTTATATGCTATAGTAGAAGGTCTGAGAGGGTGGCAGGACCTCAGCAGAAAAACGACACATACAACCATGCCTTACCCGGGGCTCGAAACCCAGGTCCCTTAGATCAATAAGCCAAGCGCGCTAACAAGTCGGCCATGGGACGGCATTGGTAAATAAGAATATATATAAAAAAAAATACTCCCCCACCTCAAGCAGCTGCTTTCCACAGATGTCTGACAGGAGCCTGTCAATTTATACGCCATAGTAGAAGGTCTGTGAGGATGCGAGACCTCAGCAGAAAAACAATACAAACATCCACGCCTCACCCGGGACTCGAACCAGGTCCCTTTGATCAACAGACAAGCGCACTAACCACTCGGTCACGGGACTACGACAAAAAAAATTACCCCCCTTCCTGAATATTTCTTGGCAGCATCATGGAATGTACCATCGTTGCCAGATGTCAATATTGGATAAAAAGCTTCCTCTTCGATTTAACTTTTAAAAAAAATATTTTTCTGGTACTTTTCTCTCTTTGAAGTAAACTGTTAAAATCTTCCACAGAAAACGTATCTCATTTAAGAAATTACGAATACATTGACCGAACAATTTTCTGAACTAGTTTAAGAAAGACATCCTATTTCACCAGCAAAGCCAGGAGCACAGACAGATATAGCATTTCAAGTCGGCATGATTGGAGAGCCTTGTGTCCTTTTGATGCAACCAAAAAACTCTTCCTACGTTTTCACTGAGTCTAAAGCATTGTGTGTTATGAGCAACGATTTCCTCCTTTGCAAACACCTTTTGGCCTCAGAAAGACCAAAACAAGTCTTGAATAATAAATCACGACATGTATGTGTTTGTCACAACTGTTGACCCAGTGAACAATAAGTGTAATTTATTGAGTTCAGCGACCATAATAGTTATTTTTTTTTCTCGTTGTTAAACTAACTAAACAACGATTGGTTCATGCAGATTTAAAGTTCTCAATAAAAGTTCAAGGACCTTACAACGTGAGCCTCGCGAGACAAAAACCTACGATAACAAAAATTAGTTCTTCCCTAGCGCATCGAAACCAGTTAGTCGCAGCGTGGCAGTGTTGCCAACAGCTTTGTCTAAATTAATTCTTTTATTTAAAATCGGGTCAGACTGAGGTATTATTGATAAGGCAGATGTAGGAAGATTGAATTCGCTAAGGCTTTCATTGGCTTTGAGTTAATCATATTTTTTAGCAATATTTCTCTTCATTTTTAGGATTAGAATATTTCGGCGAATTAATAATACGTTTTATAATCGCTTTAATTGAATAAAAGTAAGCTAATAGCATGACGACATGTAATTAAATAGCATGAACGTTTCTTAGTTTCACTTGATCAGATTTCTGAATAACCAAGTGAATTGGAGAAAAATTAAAATAAGATTATTTCTCTATAGCAAAAAATTTTCCTAAGAGGGTCCGATTAATACTTGTTAGATTTTCGCTCAGCCATGACCGAGTGGTTAGCGCGCTTGGCTATTGATCTAAGGGACCTGGGTTCGAGCCCCGGATAAGGCATGGTTGTATGTGTTGTTTTTCTGCTGAGGTCCTGCCATCCTCTCAGATCTTCTACTTTGGCATATAAACTGACAGGCTGCTGTCAGACCTCTGTGGCAAGCAGCTACTTGAGGGGGTATTTATTTTTATTTGACATCATACGTTGTCTTACTAAAAGCAGATTAGGTTAAAAATTCCTTTATGATAACAGTAAATTTGAACTACTTACCACTTGGATAACAAACTGCCAGCAGCATTGGCCACTTACGTATGAGGCTAAACCTTGTTCCCTTTAAATAGTATGGGAGGATTAAATAAGACTAAATTGGTGGGAAAATTTTTTTACAAAATTGTGTTATTCTAAAAATATAAGAAGAAAAACTATTAAAACATTTCCTGCCAAATACGTCATATGACTTTCTCCCCATAAATAGATATTGAATAAATGCTTAAAACTTTATAGGAATAATAAATAATATGTGTAATAGCTCAGCAGAGAGAGTGTTAATAAACTTCTTTTTAGAAAGCACATTTGGCACGAAGAACTTATAGTTAAAATTAAGATAAAAGCAGCATCTTAGTTAGTAATTAGGATCGAATTTTCAGAGCTTCTTTCTTTTGGATGAATTCCAAAATCGACCCGATTTTGTTAAAGTGCTTTATGTATAAACATCAAAAATAATGTTAAAATACATATTTAATTTGGGTGCGGAAAGGGGGCTTGTGTCTCCCCCTCAGGTAAATGCGCTCCGGATTTTCATTAAGTAAGATTAATTTCCATAGACTACTGAATGAAAAGTTCTCTTAAATAGATCTTGTTGATTTTCTTAAAAAACTAAATTATATATCAAAGTTAAGTGTACTCTGTGATAAGCACGAATTGCTTAAAGTTTGCTAATATATATATGCACTGATGTTTGGTCTCCGATACGTAAAAGACTAGTTGGAACACTTGGCCAAAATAGATTATTAAACTAATCCGTTTTTTGGTTTTTCAATCGGCAAACATTGCAACCTTCTTTTCAATCGCCTGATTAACCAAACTGGGTAACGACGAAGCCTAAGTCAGAGAGTTGGGTTGGGTTGTTTTACCTCTGAGAGGCAATTTTTTGCACACCATGGGCTAAATGGCCAGGTCACAAGGACCCCCAAGGGATCAGAGAAGGTTGAGGGATTGGATTGGGTTGTTTTACCTCTGAGCGGCACTTTTTCGCACACCATGGGCTAAATGGCCAGGTCACAAGGACCCCGAAGGCTCAGAGAAGGTTGGGGGAGGGGACCCACTGGAACAGCTGTTGGGAGACAGATGGTAGCCTCCCGTTAAGGCCGTCCAGCGTGTTCTTTAACGTGCACAGGGTATTGCTCTCCCGCACACGGGGCCACGGCTTAACGTCCCATCCGACGGACGGCATTCTTTCCAAGCCCATCGGTGTCCCCTACTGACCTTGGGCAGGGCGGGGAAAGTCAGAGAGTATCGCCTCACGAATGGCTATGTCGTTTCTCGGTCTCGTCCTGACGGGATAACATAGCTTTCCAGCCAACAGCATCTTCGCCGTCTTACTTACGTTTTGGTCGAGGTATTGTCCACCATCCTCGCCTTTGAAATTGCCTTGACCAACACCACCACCGCGTGAGCCGCCACCGAATCCGCCTGCTGAAGTGGTCTGGGTGACTTCTCCGCCACCGAATCCACCACTTACGCTCTGTCCGCCACCGAATCCTCTGAATCCGCCCTGTTCGCTGACGAAAGAGCTTGTGCCAGTTGTACCGCCGCCACCACCTATAGCAGTATAAGCACCATCACCATCACCAGTATCGCCAATTTGAGCTCCACCGTATCCGCTGTTGGATACTGGGGCGAAGCTGTAACCACCACCTGTACCCTGAGCGATTCCGTCATATTGTCCAGCTACTTCTTGGATACCACCAACAATTTCATTGTCGACGCTAACCTCTTCTCCTCCATAGCCTCCAGCTCCTCCTTGGGAACCACCATATCCACCTTGAGCTCCTCCAAATCCTGCGCCACCACGATGTCCACCTCCAACTGCTCCTCCATATCCACCAGCTCCTCCAGAAGCTCCGCCTCCGTATCCGCCGGTTGCACCGCCAGAAGCTCCTCCTCCATATCCACCAGCTGCTCCACCAGAAGCTCCTCCATATCCGCCGGAAACTCCTCCGTGTCCACCTAAGGCACCTCCAGAAGCTCCACCTCCATATCCTCCAGTTGTTCCACCAGAGGCACCCCCGAATTTACCAGCACCTCCAGCACCAGCTGCTCCACCATATCCGCCAGATCCTCCAGAGCCAGCTCCTCCACCGTATCCACCAGCTCCTCCAACTCCGGCACCTCCAATGCCAGATCCTCTACCGTATCCACCAGCTCCTCCAGCGCCAGAACCTCCAACGCCGGCTCCTCCACCGTATCCACCAGCACCTCCAGCTCCTCCACCGTACCCACCAGCACTTCCAGCTCCTCCACCGTGTCCACCAGCTCCTCCAGCGCCAGTTCCTCCACCGTATCCACCAGCACCTCCAGCGCCAGCTCCTCCCCCATATCCACCAGCTCCTCCGGCACCTCCTCGGAAGCCTCCGGCTCCACCTTGAGCTCCACCTCCATATCCTCCTGCGCCACCTCTTTGTGATCCACCATATCCGCCACCAAGCGCTCCTCCTCCTCCTCCTCTCAATGCTCCTCCTCCAGTAGCTCCACCTCCATAGCTCCCTCTTTGTCCACTAGCTGCACCTCCATAAGATCCACCAACTTGTCCTCCAACTCCTCCTGCTCCTCCAGCTCCATCATATCCTTTTTGGTAGGTTGGGACCCAAGTTGCCGCTAGCAGAAGGGCACTTAGGAAGAACACCTGAGGAAAGAAATCACACAGGAAAACATCAAAGAAGCGTAAATTTTTCTTCGAAATGGAATAACACATACATTAAGGAAAAAGAAATATATCGTAACTGGAAAACGCTTCAAAAATGCAAACTTTCAACGCATAGGAACATTTGAACACATGAAACATAAAAACGTCATCATTCCTCAGATAACGTAAAACTTGCACCTTTTGACTCAGAATTGACAGTGTGTGAAAACTGAAGATGAATGGATTACTTGCGATGGTTTCGAAGAGAGCTTTTCTCTTATGGATAACTTTTTATTCTTTCTCACCATTCAGCCAATTCACAGGGTTGGGTTGTTTTACATCTGAGCGGCACTTTTTTTGCAAACCATGGGCTAAATGGCTAGGTCACAAGGACCCCGTAAGGCTCAGAGAAGGTTGGGGGAGGGGACCCACTGGAACAGCTGTTGGGAGACAAATGGTAGCCTCCCGTCAAGGCCATCCAGCGTCTTCTTTAACGTGCACAGGGTATGGCTCTCCCGCACACGGGGCCACGGCTTAACGTCCTATCCGACGGACGGCGGCCTTTCCAAGCCCATCGGTGTCCCCTACTGACCGTGGGTAGGGCGGGGAATTTTGCGGAGATAAATCTCAACGCTGACCCAGCTGGGACTCGAACCTGGGAACTACTGATTACGAGCCTGGCGCGCTACGGACTGAGCCACCCCCGCCCCTCCAATTCACAGGTAAAATAGCTTAAATCAAAACTGAAGCAATCCAAAACAGTTTTTACTAATGATTGTTTTCTTCCATATACATGTTATTTCACCCTGAGAAAACTCTTCGAACACTTACACACACCTTTTACATAATATTTACTTTGAAAGCCAAATATTATATAAAAGGTATCTAAACATTATATCTCAGGCCCAATATATCTCGCTGCCCATCAAGTAGCAGGAAATGTTTTCACCGCCCGGCATGAAAGTATAAATAATCTTTCTATAAATGAAACACTCTGAAATTGGTAAAAATATCGCTACGCACATTTCTTTACGAAAATTTGGTGTTTAAATGAACTGCAACATTGTTTTTTCCTCTTTTGATTTAATTCGTTTATGAATTCAATAAAAAGCAACAATAACCTAAAAATATTTCGAAAAATTGTTTCTAATAAAGTTTTTAACTCTTTTTGGTAACAGTTCTTGCCGTACGGTGATTAGAGAACATTGATAAAGAAACTCTTCTTAAATAGCCGCAGGAAAAAAACCGAAACATACATTTCTAATGAGTAATGAATTGGGAAAACAAATATTTTTAAGGAATCAAGAAAATATCTCGATTAAAAAACAGAAATATGTGTTTTCAATGAGTATTGTGAAATGGCAAACACGTTTAATTCAGCACCAAATGTTTGCTCAAAAAAATTTGAAGAAATGAACTAGATTCGGTATGTTGGTGATTTGTTTCATCAACAACAATTTCAATCTTATGCTTTGAGCTGCGGGTTGAACAGGCCTGATCAAAAGCAAAAATAGAGACGCAGCTCAAACCTAACTAAACAATAAATTTCAAAAACATCAGTTTTTCTCAAGAGTTAATAAATAAACACCCCCTCAAGCAGCTGCTTGCCTCAGAGGTCTGACAGGAGCCTGTTAGTTTATATGCCAGAGTAGAAGGTCTGAGAGGATGGCAGGACCTCAGCAGAAAAACAACACATATATCCATGCCTTACCCGGGGCGAACCCAGATCCCTTAGATCAGTAGCCAAGCGTGCTAACCACTTAGAGAGTGTTCTACTCAAACCCTTTTCTTCGACCCTTTCACTATATCTGTGGTTTCTACAAAGCTTTGAGGAACTGTAACAGAATTTTGTAACTGGAGATTTAAATGGAATTTATTCTGATCTTTAACTCTCCTTTACGTTAAATTTTACGTAATTAAACTCAAGGGAACTCTACAACTGTTACTAGCATATTTCTTCAAAATGGAAGGAGTTAATGTTTCCATTTAGCCTTTAGTTTGCATGAAGAATTTTTTTCTATTATATCCTGGATTATTTTATTGTAAGAAACAGTTTTTTAATCCAAATTTGCTTAAAGAAATAATTCACTGCATTTATTTTGATTGTTTGAATATTGTAAAAACTCATGAAGCTTATTTATGAAAAAGCTAATATAATTAACTATCAATTTTGATGTAACTCTTTACAATACATATATATATATAATAAAAATGTTATTCAAAGTTAAAATCATTAACATTAAAAATAATTCTTTAACTTATAATTTTTATGTAAATCATTAGTTTAATCATTATCGATATATAATTTTCATGTAAATCATTAGTTTAATCATTATCAATATATAATTTTTTATCTAAATCATTAGTTTAATTATTATCAATATATGATTTTTATGTAAATCGTTAGTTTAATCATTATCAGTATATAATTTTAATGTTATTTAAATTTATGAATTTGAAGTTAGTTCATACAACTGGTGGATGAATTTTGCTAAGTTTAGCGTTTCTTTGGTTACTTAAAATAATGGTGGAAATATTCAGCAAAATTTCTTGTTTCAGTGTGCAATTGAAAATGTAAAAGTAACTGATCAAAGGATTTTATATACATTTAAAACTGTCGCATTGATCATTATTTCACTAACCTTCTTAAAAAGTTAAAGTTTTAAAAATTTTATGCTTAGATAAAAGATTATTTAATATTATTTAAACAGAGCAAATACGTATTTTTTAAGCAAATTTCAAACCAATATTTCCTTAAAAAAATTTACCTGCTAATTTAGAGCTAAACAGAAAAAGTGTGAAAATACGAAAATAAACTTTAATTATTATGAAATTGATCAATAGATGGCGCAAGAAGCGGGAGCCAAATAAATCTTCACGTGTAGTTATTACTTTTGGCTATTTTTATACGAAAATATAAATTATTAATGGGATATTTCGGATTTATTACTTCACCAAAGGCTGAAATATGAGATAAATAATTCTTTTCAAAAATCTTTTAGGAGACATCATCGAAAACAAAGCCAAAAAACTTTTAAAAAGGTAAACGTAAAGTGAATTAGTTAAATCCTCTTCCGATAGATGGCGCTCTCTACTCAAGCGGAAGTTTCGAAATTCGTCAAATCATGCAGCAGAGAAAAGAACAAATTTCCCTTCATGAAAAAGATTGAAATTTTAACTCTAATATGCAAATAAAAAAGGTAAATAGAATGTATTGTTTCTCTCATTACAGTAATGTATGGATGGAAATATGATTGTTTTTTTCCACAAATACAGAGGGACATTTTTCACGAAAATAAATAGAATCAGGAAATAAAATTCTTCTTACCATCGATAAAATCATGTGACTATTCTTCAAAACGAAGTGCGATTGAACTGAAGCCAGGAATCAGCAAAGAGGAAAAGAGAGAGTATCTTAATACTGTTGCAAAATGGTATATAGGAAATCAAGGAGCGGAACTATTTTCGAAAATTACGTAATTGTCCACCAATACTTACGAATCTAACTCTGAAGTGGGATATAATGCAAATAACGATAACAAATTTCAGATAAATCGTAATGAGAATGGAAAAGAGTTGGGTTGGGTTGTTTACCTCTGAGCGGCACTTTTTTGCACACTGTGGGCTAAATGGCCAGGTCACATGGACCCCGAAGGCTCAGAGAAGGTTGGGGGAGGGGACCCACCGGAATAGCTGTTGGGAGACAGATGGTAGCCTCCCGTCAAGGCCATCCAGCGTGTTCTTTAACGTGCACAGGGTATGGCTCTCCCGCACACGGGGCCACGGCTTAACGTCCCATTCGACGGACGGCGGTCTTTCCAAGCCCATCGGTGTCCCCTACTGACCGTGGGCAGGGCGGGGAATTTTGCGGAGATAAATCTCAACACTGACCCAGTTGGGAAAGAGTTAATACAGCACTGTTATTTTTACAGACATGTAAGACTTTCAGCTACTAGAGAGAAAAATTAAGCAAGATTTTTATTACTTAAGAAAATCTAATTAAATAAAACTTTAGCTCTAAAAAGAACAACATTGCAGAGGGGGAAAAAAAGCAATTTTTTTATTACCTGACTAAAAGAATTAAAAAAATATAAATACACCCCCAAAAAAGGGAAAAATCAATTTTAATTCGATATCCTAATTAATTATTATATCAAAGTTCTCATGTTCGATATATATAAGACTAAAAAAAAAATGCTTTCTACTATCAGAAAGAGAAAAAAGCGTAAGGAGAAAAGAATAAAAGAATTTTTTTTCAGGAGGGTAAAGCTGAGAGAAAAAAAAGAGACAACTTCCGGCAGGAAGTGGCATCATAAATGATCGAACAACTGAAACGTGCTTCTCTATTCCTCTATAAGTGTCCGATGAAAAACCCCGTAGAAAGCGAAAGTTGTAGCCCTCAGTAAGTAAGTAAGGTATCCATCTATCCTTTGGGCACTTACCTTGCTTTCCATAGCTGAGCTCTTGTGAGAGAGGAACTGCTGAATGCTCCTTCATCGACGGTCCGTCTCTTATATACACGAGCAGCAGTGAAAGTAAGCTAACGGTGTCATCCTGTTGTAACAGCGTCAATGCAGGCTGACCCTTCCCCATTACCGCCCCCCCTACGGCCGTGCCGCGAGTTACGGGGAAATCAGGGCAAGTAGGTGAGCGGCCTCAGGATGTTCCTTTCTTCCCCCTCCTTTAGTTCCATCCCCCATTTCTTCTCTCCTCCTCTTCATCAGATATGGCTCCTTCTTTCGCTGACGTGACTTAGAGAGCCCACCTGGTCTGGTGTGCCAGCAGTGACGAGTGAAAACGACCTCGGTCGACGGAAATTGGATCAGCGTCCAGTTTCTGATCTTTCTCTGCTTGATTCTCTCTCCCCCCCACACGCACCCCTTTCGCTTGTGTGGTGATTTTTACATCACTAACCCCTCCCTTTTCCGTTGGCCGTCGACTCATTCGCATGCCACGTGCTTTATTCGTGACACCACTTAATCTACTCGTGTGTAAGTTTGGGAAGAGATAGAAGGGGGAGGGAAATAGGGGTGGAAACGTTTGCCGTTATAAGCGATGACCAAAAGAAGATGAAGGAAAAAATACTTTGGAGTATGAGGGGGAGGGATTGGGGGAAGAGCACACAAATGACGTCAGCGCTGACGTCATCGATGTCCTGCTCCGAATTTGATTGTTTGTTTCGTTCGCGTTACTAGACTGCCCTGTAGGAGAAATCTAAAGGGAGAGGAGGGTTAGAAAAAGTTGAAGTGTATGCGAGGGGGGTGGAATAGGGGGGATAAGTGCTCAGGAGGAGGATAGGAAAGGGGTCATCATCATAGAATAAGTGATTACATTAAGAAAGACAAATAGCAGAACAGCTTTCATTCAGCTTGCGGCGAGGGGGGGGGGGTTCTGCTTGTCTTAGACGAGTGACTGTGATTGGCCGGTTGTCTGAGCTAATTGTATGACGAAAAGTGTTTCGAAAAAACGGATGAGGGAAGACGGATGGAGGAGCCGATGGATGGAGAGTTTTGCACCACATTCGGGGATGACCTCCGCTTCCATTGGCATCCCCTGAAGGTAGCGCTTGATGTTCTGATTGTCTTATAAGGATGCATATTCGCAGAAGCGGGCTGACCCCCATAATGGATTTCGCTTTTGGAGGCGATCAAATTGGTTTGTCGGTTATCCATTGAGTTGAGAGGTAGGACGAGCTATGGCGCAATTCCCCCTCGAGAACGTTTTGCGAAATGTTTTCATCTACAAAGATGTTCTTCTCAATTGACGTTTGTCAATGGATTGGGAGAAGTTTGGCAATGGGGATTTTTTGAAAGGAAGGACTCACTAAAGGTAGATCTTTTCGACATAATGCTTCAGGCGTGAATATATTAAAAAATGGAGCTACACTTGACTCCAGCGCTTATTAACTCTTTCACGACCAAGGGAAACATTTTTCCCCATGTTAAAATTGGTGATTGTCGTATTTAATTATAACCTTATCTGCATTTTTCATACAGAATGTCAAAATAGAACGTATGCCGAACGCAATTACGTAAACGGGAACGTATCGTCCATGTCCATCTTTGCTTCACAACCAAAAGAAATTGCTTCGCAGAATATCATAATTAGCACATCATTTTGTATAGTAATTTTATTTCATAATTTTGTATTATTTTAGTTAACATTTTGTTCTAATAAACCAATCAATAAAAGACATTGCATAATAAGCCTAACTATAATTTGTGTTACCTTTATAGTCCATTGGGAAAAATATTTCCCATAAAATTCCAAAAAAACTACACATTGTTATGTATTCTTCTTATGATTTTTATTTATTTTATCTCTAAACAAACTAAAATAAACAGTTACATACTAATATTTACTCTTAGAAACCTTATGGTCCTGAAAGGGTTAATAGCCCTTGTTTTGTACGTCTCATTTATTCTACTGTACTTTTTACATAAAAATGTATTTTTTTTATGTTCATTACCTGCGTTCGAGCCCCGGACAAAGCATGGATGTTTGCTATTTTTTTTGTTGAGGTCCCACCAATCTTACAGACCTAATATGTCGTATAAACTAGCAGGTTCCTGTCAGACCTTTGTGACAACTGAGTTTAAGGTGATATTTATTTTTTTATCCTGAAAAATGGGCTCGGGATTCATTCTGTAACGCGCTTGGCCCAAAATCTGCAGTTCTCAGGTTCGAATCCCAACAGTGGTTGCGTGAAGATTTATCTTCGCTAACTCCAATTGTACCTACAGTGCGAAAGGAGACACTAGTGGGCTTGGAAACGCCACCGTCCGTCAGATGAGACGTTGAGTCGTGGTCCCATATTCAGGATAGCCGTAATCTGTGCACGTTAAAGAACACGCTGGATGGCCTTGACAGGAGGCTACCATCTGTCTCCTCACAGATGTCCAGTGGGTTTCCTTTCCCAAACTTCCACGAGCGCTTGGGGTTCTTGTGGCATGGCTATTTAGCCCATTGAGTGCAAAAAAAAGTGCCGCCCAGAGGAAAAATAATGTAACTTGAAAATGTTTTTTATCAAGGCATTGATGGAAGAGTTTACCTAAATTTCTGCATATCAGTGTAATGAACGTGTTTTGGATTGGATTGTTTTACCTCTGAGCGGCACTTTTTTGCACACCATGGGCTAAATGGCCAGGCCACAAGGACCCCGAAGGCTCAGAGAAGGTTGGGGGAGGGAACCCACTGGAACAGCTGTTGGGAGACAGATGGTAGCCTCCCGCCAAGGCCATCCAGCGTGTTCTTTAACGTGCACAGGGTATGGCTCTCCCGCACACGGGGCCACGGCTTAACGTCCCATCCGACGGACGGCGGCCTTTCCAAGCCCATCGGTGTCCCCTACTGACCGTGGGCAGGGCGGGGAATTTTGAGGAGATAAATCTCAACGCTGACCCAGCTGGGACTCGAACCTGAGAACTACAAATTACCAGCCTGGCGCACTACCGACTGAGCCACCCCCGCCCCCGTAATGAACGTGTAGTTTGCTATAAGGAGGCAAGTTCTAAGTCTCTGTCCTATTTTCCTGCTAAAATCCGTTGCTTCAGAGTGCCGTTCAGGGCGGAAAAACGCGTTTTGGTTAAAAAATAACGCTGCAGTTAAGTTTTAGATTCAATTGGAACTAAAGCCGATTGTTTAGATTATTTTAAAATTCAGCGAACATAGACAAAACGATTTTGTTAGGTCTAAAATGAAAAGGACGATCCAGGGATCGTAATGGGCTTTCAGTGAAGTACAGTCGCTCAAAAAAGTATCCGAACGCTATGGTTGATTATAGAATTCAGAAAATATATCTGCAACGATTTATTTAGAAATTAGTGATCTGGCAACCTTCGTATCACGTGATTACAAAATTCAGGAAAAACATCTGGAGCGTGTACAGTAACTGCTCACGCTCAATATTTCCGTGAGTGAGCCCACACGATCTAGTATCGAAATAACATGACCACCTACAGTCGCTCAAAAAAGTATCCGAACACTATGGTTGATTACAGAATTCAGAAAAAATATCTGGCAACGATTTTTTTTTAGAAATTAGTGATCTGGCAACTTTTGTGTCACGTGATTACAGAATTCAGGAAAAATATCTGGAGCGTGTACAGCAACTGTACACGCTCCAGTTACCGTTCATAGCAAACTGGAGCGTGTGCAGTTACTGCACACGCTCCAGTTTGCTGTGAACGGTAACTGCACACGCTCAATATTTCCGTGAGTGAGCCCACACGATCTAGTATCAAAATAATATGACCACCTACAGTCGCTCAAAAAAGTATCCGAACACTATGGTTGATTACAGAATTCAGAAAAAATATCTGACAACGATTTTTTTAGAAATTAGTGATCTGGCAACCTTCGTGTCACGTGACACGAAGGTTGCCAGATATTTTTCCTGAATTCTGTAATCAACCATAGCGTTCGGATACTTTTTTGAGGGACTGTACCATGGAAGAAAGTTGGCTCAGTCGGTATATTCCTGGTTCGAGTCCCCAACTGTGCCACCGTTGGGATGTTTTACCTCTGAGCGGCACTTTTTTGCACACCATGGGCTAAATGACTTCTCTGAGTCTTCAGGTCACAAGGACCCCGAAGACTCAGAGAAGGTTGGGGCAGGGAACCCACTGGAAGAGCTGTTGAGAGACAGATGGTAGCCTCCCTTCAAGGCCATCCAGTGTGTTCTTTAACGTGCACAGGGTAGGGCTCTCCCGCACACGGCGCCACGGCTTATCGTCCCATCCGACGGACGCCGGCCTTTCCAAGCCCATCGGTGTCCCCTACTGACCGTGGGCAGGACGGGGAGATTTTCGGAGATAAATCTCAATGCTGACCCAACTGGGACTCGAACCTAGGAACTGCAGATTACGAGGCTGGCGCGCTACCGACTGAGCCACTCCCGCCCCCACTTCTGAGCTGCACTTTGTTGCACACAGTGGGCTAAATGGACAAGTCATAAGAACCCCAAGTGCTCATGGAAGATTGGCTGTTAGGAGACAGATGGAAATCTCTCGTCAAGGGTATCCAGACAGATGGGAATCTCTCGTCAAGGGTATCCAGACAGATGGGAATCTCTCGTCAAGGGTATCCAGCTTGTCCTTTAACCTTAATCTCTTTTTTTTTTGCAGTGCTTTCATAACATTCAAAGCTTTTCTTTCTAATGCCTATTGTGTGTTTTCTTCCAGTGGAATAGATGTATCATTGAACTGACCAACATCAAAGAAAAGTATACTTTGAAAAGAATCAGTATGAAACTGTTGGAAGACAGATGGTGACCATCCAGCGGTAGCGGGCCAACTGTAAATCAGAAAAGAATCAGTATTCATGATTTTACGAAGAGAAATATCTTTTCCTCAACAGCACCTTTTACAAGACATAAAGCAAATAAATTATTAATTGAATACTTAAAAAAAAAAATAAAAATCTATCGTCGAATTTAAGAAAGATATGAAAATGCTGCAGTCAATTAAAAAAAATTCCTTTTATTTTGGAATTTAAAATATGAAAGAGAAAATCCTCAGAAGCTGAGCCTTTATGGAATTGCATCTCGAAGTAGCTTTCATATCAAAACAGAGGACGACACCATGAATCTCCTCTTCTTTGCGTGCTACGAAATAACTTTAATTTTTTACGATTATTTTATGATTTCTTTTCAAAAATTTCGTAATGGGCTTGTTGACAGAACGGGTCTCAGACAGGAATGCCAGACATTTGTTTATATTTGAGGATTCTCTTTTTTGTGAATATGGAATTGCATAGTTTCTTTAGGAAAGTGTTTGATATGAGACAGAAATTTTTTTATATAAAAAAAACTGGAATAGTTTTGTGTACGAAAAACAGATGAACTTTAAATAATTATAGAGGAAATATTATGATTAACCGGGTGATATCCGAACCAAGATCTCTTGATTACATGTCACCTGCTCTGATCAAACTTTTCTTATGAGGTGGTGGCTCAGTCGGTAGCGGGCCAGGCTCGTAATCTGTAGTTCCCAGGTTCGAGTACCAGCTGGGTCAGCGTTGAAATTTATCTCCGGAAAATTCCCTGCCCACGGTCAGTAGGGGACACCGATGGACTTGGAAAGGCCGCCGTCCGTCGGATGGAACGTTAAGCCTTGGCCCGTGTGCGGGAGAGCTATACCCTGTGCACGTTAAAGAACACGCTGGATGGTCACCATCTGTCTCCCAACAGTTGTTTCAGTGGGTCCCCTCCCCCAACCTTCTCTGAGACTTCGGGGTCCATGTGACCAGGCCATTTAGCCCATGGTGTGCAAAAAAGTGCCGCTTAGAGGTAAAACAACTAAAGAACATGCTGGATGGCCTTGACGGGAGGCTACCATCTGTCTCCCAACAGCTGTTCCAGTGGGTCCCCTCCCCCAACCTTCTCTGAGCCTTCGGGGTCCATGTGACCTGGCCATTTCGCCCATGGTGTGCAAAAAAGTGCCGCTCAGAGGTAAAACAATCCAATGTTAAAGAACACGCTGGATGGCCTTGACGGGAGGCTACCATCTGTCTCCAAACAGCTGTTCCAGTGGGTCCCCTCCCCCAACCTTCTCTGAGCCTTCGGAGTCCATGTGACCTGGCCATTTAGCTCATGGTGTGCAAAAAAGTGCCGCTCAGAGGTAAAACAATCCAATGTTAAAGAACACGCTGGATGGCTTTGACGGGAGGCTACCATCTGTCTCCCAACAGCTGTTCCAGTGGATCCCCTCCCCCAACCTTCTCTGAGCCTTCGGGGTCCATGTGACCTGGCCATTTCGCCCATGGTGTGCAAAAAAGTGCCGCTCAGAGGTAAAACAATCCAATGTTAAAGAACACGCTGGATGGCCTTGACGGGAGGCTACCATCTGTCTCCCAACAGCTGTTCCAGTGGATCCCCTCCCCCAACCTTCTCTGAGCCTTCGGGGTCCATGTGACCTGGCCATTTAGCCCATGGTGTGCAAAAAGTGCCGCTCAGAGGTAAAACAACTAAAGAACATGCTGGATGGCCTTGAAGGGAGGCTACCATCTGTCTCCCAACAGCTGTTCCAGTGGGTCCCTCCCCCAACCTTCTCTGAACCTTCGGGGTCCATGTGACCTGGCCATTTAGCCCATGGTGGGCAAAACAGTGCCGCTCAGAGGTAAAACAACTAAAGAACATGCTGGATGGCCTTGACGGGAGGCTACCATCTGTCTCCCAACAGCTGTTCTAGTATGTCCCTCCCCCAACCTTCTCTGAACCTTCGGGGTCCATGTGACCTGGCCATTTAGCCCATGGTGTGCAAAAAAGTGCCGCTCAGAGGTAAAACAACCCAACTTATGAGCTGGCTGGTCGTGTGCTAAGCTGGAATGGTCCTTCTGGTGAGAATTTTCAATTATAGTCCGATACAGTTAGAATGACTAATCCCATGGTATAATGCTTAAAGACACGAATAGGGATGGTTTTTCGGCGGACGGTAGCTTAGCGGTAGAGCATCTGACGTGGTAGTAGGAAGTCCTGGGTTTGTATCTCACCCGGCAAATGACAATTTTTTTTCCACATAATTATTTTTGTAGTTGTGTATACATTTTTCATGTAATCACATTTTCATAAATGAATTAAAAAAACTATGCATAAGAATCTTGCTTGTTTCAGTTAGTTTTCATTTAATTTGTAGCTGGGGCTGGTTGCGTACAAGCAAGCCCCGGGGCTACTATTTGAACATTTACCATGCTTTAACACAAACTATTGCTATTTTTGAGTTGGGTTGGGTTGTTTTACCTCTGAGCGGCACTTTTTTGCACACCATGGGCTAAATGGCCAGGTCACATGGACCCCGAAGGCTCAGAGAAGGTTGGGGGAGGGGAACCACTAGAGCAGATAGATGGTAGCCTCCCATCAAAGTCATCCAGTGTGTTCTTTAACGTGCACAGGGTATGGCTCTCCTGCACACGGGGCCACGGCTTAACGTCCAATCCGATGGACGGCTGCCTTTCCAAGCCCATCGGTCTCCCCTACTGACCGTGGGTAGGGCGGGGAATTTTGCGGAGATAAGTCTGAACGCTGACCCAGCTGGGACTCGAACCTGGGAACTGCAGATTACGAGCCTGGCGCGCTACCGACTGAGCCACCTCTAGGCGCATGCGTTAACCACACTTTGAGATCACGCTAATAGTATATGATTTGTTTCAAATTTCGGATGCGACGATTGTGAAACAGGGGAGGGCCTAATAAGAGGGGAAAATATCTTTAAAACTTGATGAGATCATTATAGCAGGGCTATTATTATGGGAAGTAAATACGGTTATTATGTTTTCTAATATTTGATTAAATAAGTTTGATGTTAGGTTTTCAACCAAAATGTTGTCATTAACCTAGT
Organism: Ryuthela nishihirai; assembly: GCA_038380435.1. Taxonomy (NCBI): domain Eukaryota; kingdom Metazoa; phylum Arthropoda; class Arachnida; order Araneae; family Heptathelidae; genus Ryuthela; species Ryuthela nishihirai. The sequence goes on along the minus strand of JAWZYU010000024.1, from coordinate 46,140,494 downwards.
ATAATAATATAATAGTAGTATAACCTAATATACTATCATTACGAAGGACAAATTACGAACAGGAAGGCAAGGGTCGTTTAACTATCAAGGGTCGGGATGGATTACATGGTGATTCGAGGGAAACCGGAAGTTCTCTCTGCATTCGAACGTAATTTGATAAATATTCTTAACTGAATTGCATTTGCACGCTTAAAAATGAAAGTTGCAGTGTACAGTCGCTTAAAAAAGTATCCGAACACTATGATTGATTAGAGAATTCAGAAAAAATATTTGGCAACGTTTTTTTTAGAAGTCAGTGATCTGGCAACCTTCGTGTCACGACACGAAGGTTGGCAGATCACTAATTTCTAAAAAAAAATCGTTGCCAGATATTTTTTTGAATTCTGTAATCAACCATAGTGTTCGGATATTTTTAAATATATATATTGCGTATGAATATATAATGCAATGAATATGGAGCGTGTGCAGTTACCGTTCACAGCAAACTGGAGCGGTTGCGGTTAATGTTCACAGCACATTGGATCGTGTGAGCTCACAAAGACCTGGATCGTGTCGTGTGGGCTCACTCACGGAAATATTGAGCGTGTGCAGTTATCGTTCACAGCAAACTGGAGCGGTTGCGGTTAATGTTCACAGCACATTGGATCGTGTGAGCTCACAAAGACCTGGATCGTGTGGGCTCACTCACGGAAATATTGAGCGTGTGCAGTTACCGTTCACAGCAAACTGGAGCGGTTGCGGTTAATGTTCACAGCACATTGGATCGTGTGAGCTCACTCACGGAAATATTGAGCGTGTGCAGTTACCGTTCACAGCAAACTGGAGCGGTTGCGGTTAATGTTCACAGCACATTGGATCGTGTGAGCTCACTCACGGAAATATTGAGCGTGTGCAGTTACCGTTCACAGCAAACTGGAGCGGTTGCGGTTAATGTTCACAGCACATTGGATCGTGTGAGCTCACAAAGGCCTGGATCGTGTGGGCTCACTCACGGAAATATTGAGCGTGTGCAGTTACCGTTCACAGCAAACTGGAGCGGTTGCGGTTAATGTTCACAGCACATTGGATCGTGTGAGCTCACTCACGGAAATATTGAGCGTGTGCAGTTACCGTTCACAGCAAACTGGAGCGGTTGCGGTTAATGTTCACAGCACATTGGATCGTGTGAGCTCACTCACGGAAATATTGAGCGTGTGCAGTTACCGTTCACAGCAAACTGGAGCGGTTGCGGTTAATGTTCATAGCACATTGGATCGTGTGAGCTCACTCACGGAAATATTGAGCGTGTGCAGTTACCGTTCACAGCAAACTAGAGCGTGTGCAGTAACTGCACACGCTCCAGTTTGCTGTGAACGGTAACTGGAGCGTGTACAGTTGCTGTACACGCTCCAGATATTTTTCCTGAATTCTGTAATCACGTGACACGAAGTTTGCCAGATCACTAATTTCTGAGAAAATCGTTGTCAGATAGTTTTTCTGAATTCTGTAATCAAATCATACTGTTCGGATATTTTTTGAGCTTCTGTACTTGAAGTGAAAATAATTTTTTAACCAAAATTTCAATCTTTATGTTCTGCATTTGATACTGCATGTTGCCAAAATCAATCTTGAGCTTATGTAACGAGTTTTCCCCCCCTTCATGTTTACGTCATTTGCGTTGTGTTGTGTTACCTCTGAGCGGCAATTTTTCTGTACACAATGGGCTAAATGGTCGGGTTGCAAGGACTCTAAGGGCTCAGAGAAGTTCGGAGAAAGGGGATATGTTAGGAAGCTGTTAGGAGGCTGATGAAAGCCTTCCGTCAACGCCATTCAGCGTATTCCTTAACGTGTATAGGGTGGCTCTCCCGTCAACGTCATTCAGCGTGTTCCTTAACGTGTATAGGGTGACTCTCCCGTCAACGCCATTCAGCGTGTTCCTTAACGTGTATAGGATGACTCTCCCGTCAACGCCATTCAGCGTGTTCCTTAACGTGTATAGGATGACTCTCCCGTCAACGCCATTCAGCGTGTTCCTTAAAGTGTATAGGGTGACTCTCCCGTCAACGCCATTCAGCGTCTTCCTTAACGTGTATAGGATGACTCTCCCGTCAACGCCATTCAGCGTCTTCCTTAACGTGTATAGGGTGACTCTTCCGTCAACGCCATTTAGTGTGTTCCTTAACGTGTATAGAGTGACTCTCCCGTCAACGCCATTCAGCATGTTCCTTAACGTGTATAGGATGACTCTCCCGTCAACGCCATTCAGCGTCTTCCTTAACGTGTATAGGGTGACTCTCCCGTCAACGCCATTCAGCGTGTTCCTTAACGTGTATAGGGTGACTCTCCCGCACACGGTTTCAAGGCTTAATGTCCGATACTTCTGATGGTGGAGTAGCAGAGGTGTCTTAGTCGGTAAGCGCGCCAGGCTCGATGTTTGCAGTTCCCAGGTTCGAGTCCCAGTTGGGTCAGAGTTTAAATTTATCTTCGCAAAACTCCCTGCCCTCGGTCAGAAGAGGACTCGGATGGGCTTGGATTTGGGTTGGGTTGTTTTACCTCTAAGCGGCACTTTTTTGCATACCATGGGCTAAATGGCCAGGTCACATGGACCCCAATGACTCAGAGGTCGGGGGAGGGGATCCACTGGAAAAGCTGTTGGGAGACAGTGGTAACCTCCCGTCAAGGCCATCCAGTGTGCTCTTTAACGTGCACAGGATATGGCTCTCACGCACACGGTGCCAAGGCTTAACTCCCATCCGACGGACGGCGGCCTTTCCAAGCCCATCGGTGTCCCCTACTGACCGTGGGCAGGGCGGAGAATTTTGCGGAGATATATGGGCAGATCTATAGAAAAAAGGTCCGAATGGATGTGCAAAGACCACCATCCTTTCGGACCTAAATTCGTTAGTCAGTGGTGCAGGAGAACCATACCCTGTGCACGTTAAAGAACAAGCTGGATGGCATTGATGGAAGGTTACCATCTCTCTTCTAACAGCTGTCCAGTGGGTCCTCTTCCCCAAAACCTTCTCTGAGCCCTCGAAATCCTTCCTCGTGACCTGGCCATTGAGCCCGTTGTGTGCAAAAATGTGTTACTCAGAGGTAAAACAAAACGATCAACCCCCGATCATTGTAAAAGAATTTGCAACTCATAAAACAAACATTTTTTTTTTTATTTTCCAAAATTCACATTTCTGTCAATATTTTTTGTCAAACATTTCTAGGTTCAAAATTAAACGATTTTTGTCCGTCCATAGTATTCATTAAAAATGCATACTTTTGTTCTTGAGATAGGTCATCTGCTTGATTCCTTTAAAAAAAAACGTGGGCGGGAAAAAATATCAGTCGGAAGCACGCCAGGCTCGTAATCTGCAGTTCCCAGGTTCGAGTCCCAGCAGGGTCAGCGTTGAGATTTATCTCCGCAAAACTCTCCGCTCTGCCCACGGTCAGTAGGGGACACCTATGGGCTTGGAAAGGCCGCCGTCCGTCGGATGGGACGTTAAGCCGTGGCTCCGTGTGTGGGAGAGCCATACCCTGTGCACGTTAAAGAACACGCTGGATGGCTTTGACGGGAGGCTACCATCTGTCTCCCAACAGCTGTTCCAGTGGGTCCCCTCCACCAACCTTCTCTGAGCCCTCGGGGTCCATGTGACCTGGCCATTTATCCCATGGTGTGCAAAAAAGTGCCACTCAGATGTAAAACAACCCAACCTAACCCATCAAAGTCATCCAGCGTGTTCTTTAACGTGCACAGGGTATGGCTTTCCCGCAGACCGAATCAGGGTTTAACTTCTCATCCAATTGATGGCGTCCTTTCCAAGCCCATTGATGTCCGCTAACTGTTGGCAGGGCGGGAAGATTTGTTGAACCTGGGAACTGCAGATTACGAGCCTGGCTTGCTCCCGACGAGCCATTCCCGTCCCTTAGGACTCTTCTAACCTGTTCGATTAGTCCATTGCGTGCCAAAAAAAAAGTGACGTTCAGGTAAACCAACCCAATTATTCGTCGAATTTTGCAAACAATGCATTTCACGTTCAACTGCACGATTCGAACACTTAATGTTCCTAACATCATCTTTAACGGAAGTGACGTAAATCAGTTTCACTCTTCCGCTCCTGTTCCTTTGCCTTAAGAGGAAATGGGGTGGGGGTGGCTCAGTCGGTAGCGCGCCAGGCTCGTAATCTGTAGTTCCCAGGTTCGAGTCACAGCTGGGTGAGTGTTGAGATTTACCTCCGCAAAATTCCCCGCCCTGCCCACGGTCAGTAGGGGACACCGATGGGCTTGGAAAGGCCGCCGTCCGTCAGATGGGACGTTAAGCCGTGGCCCCGTGTGCGGGTTGGGTTGGGTTGTTTTACCTCTGAGCGGCACTTTTTTGCACACCATGGGCTAAATGGCCAGGTCACATGGACCCCGAAGGCTCAGAGAAGGTTGGGGGAGGGGACCCACTGGAACAGCTGTTGGGAGACAGATGGTAGCCACCCGTCAAGGCCATCCAGCGTGTTCTTTGACGTGCACAGGGTATAGCTCTCCCGCACACGGGGCCACGGCTTAACGTCCCATCCGACGGACGGCGGCCTTTCTAAGCCCATCGGTGTCCCCTACTGACCGTGGGCAGGGCGGGGAATTTTGCGGAGATAAATCTCAACGTTGACCCGGCTGGGACTCGAACCTGGGAACTACAGATTACGAGCCTGGCGCGATACCGACTGAGGCCCCCCCGTGTGCGGGAGAGCCATACCCTGTGCACGTTAAAGAACACGCTGGATAGCCTTGACGGGAGGCTACCATCTGTCTCCCAACAGCTGTTCCAGTGGGTCCCCTCCCCCAACCTTCTCTGAGCCTTCGGGGTCCACGTGACCTGGCCATTTAGCCCATGGTGTGCAAAAAAGTGCCGCTCAGAGATAAAACAATCCAATGTTAAAGAACACGCTGGATGGCCTTGACGGGAGGCTACCATCTTTCTCCCAACAGCTGTTCCAGTGGGTCCCCTCCCCCAACCTTCTCTGAGCCTTCGGGGTCCATGTGACCTGGCCATTTAGCCCATGGTGTGCAAAAAAGTGCCGCTCAGAGGTAAAACAATCCAATGTTAAAGAACACGCTGGATATCCTTGACGGGAGGCTACCATCTGTCTCCCAACAGCTGTTCCAGTGGGTCCCCTCCCCCAACCTTCTCTGAGCCTTCGGGGTCCATGTGACCTGGCCATTTAGCCCATGGTGTGCAAAAAAGTGCCGCTCAGAGGTAAAACAATCCAATGTTAAAGAACACGCTGGATGGCCTTGACGGGAGGCTACCATCTTTCTCCCAACAGCTGTTCCAGTGGGTCCCCTCCCCCAACCTTCTCTGAGCCTTCGGGGTCCATGTGACCTGGCCATTTAGCCCATGGTGTGCAAAAAAGTGCCGCTCAGAGGTAAAACAATCCAATGTTAAAGAACACGCTGGATGGCCTTGACGGGAGGCTACCATCTGTCTCCCAACAGCTGTTCCAGTGGGTCCCATCCCCCAACCTTCTCTGAGCCTTCGGGGTCCTTGTGGCCTGGCCATTTAGCCCATGGTGTGCAAAAAAGTGCCGCTCAGAGGTAAAACAATCCAATGTTAAAGAACACGCTGGATGGCCTTGACGGGAGGCTACCATCTGTCTCCCAACAGCTGTTCCAGTGGGTCCCATCCCCCAACCTTCTCTGAGCCTTCGGGGTCCTTGTGGCCTGGCCATTTAGCCCATGGTGTACAAAAAAGTGCCGCTCAGAGGTAAAACAATCCAATGTTAAAGAACACGCTGGATGGCCTTGACGGGAGGCTACCATCTGTCTCCCAACAGCTGTTCCAGTGGGTCCCATCCCCCAACCTTCTCTGAGCCTTCGGGGTCCTTGTGGCCTGGCCATTTAGCCCATGGTGTGCAAAAAAGTGCCGCTCAGAGGTAAAACAATCCAATGTTAAAGAACACGCTGGATGGCCTTGACGGGAGGCTACCATCTGTCTCCCAACAGCTGTTCCAGTGGGTCCCATCCCCCAGCCTTCTCTGAGCCTTCGGGGTCCTTGTGGCCTGGCCATTTAGCCCATGGTGTGCAAAAAAGTGCCGCTCAGAGGTAAAACAATCCAATGTTAAAGAACACGCTGGATGGCCTTGACGGGAGGCTACCATCTGTCTCCCAACAGCTGTTCCAGTGGGTCCCATCCCCCAACCTTCTCTGAGCCTTCGGGGTCTTTGTGGCCTGGCCATTTAGCCCATGGTGTGCAAAAAAGTGCCGCTCAGAGGTAAAACAATCCAATGTTAAAGAACACGCTGGATGGCCTTGACGGGAGGCTACCATCTGTCTCCCAACAGCTGTTCCAGTGGGTCCCATCCCCCAACCTTCTCTGAGCCTTCGGGGTCCTTGTGACCTGGCCATTTAGCCCATGGTGTGCAAAAAAGTGCCGCTCAGAGGTAAAACAACCCAACCCTTAAGAGGAAAGAAGAAAAGGAGTGAATTGCTACTAAGCTGCAAACAGACGGTAGGTCACGATTCGACCAATCGCAGAGTTATTTATGGTTGTGTTGTTACGGGTGACATTGTCCCAGATGTGGCAGACGTCTGAGTCTAGAAGCCAAGGGGGGGGGGGGGGGCGGTGAGCGGTCGCTCTATCGGTTTTTTTTTTTCCACTTTTGCTTTTGGGATGGAAATCCATCGGAGCAAGAAGTCTCGATTCACAGATGAGGTTACGGTTATTCGGATCAGAATCTGCTGGTGTCAAAGATCAATGTTAAGAAAAGCTTTTACTGGCTGTCAAGCAAGTTTTTCGTTTTCTTCTGTGGAAGGAATAACTTCATTTGCATATGATAATAGGGCAGGTGATTTTATGAATCAATAAATAACCACCAGACCATGTAATAAAAAAATAAAAATAAAATAAATACCCCCTCAAGCCGCTGCTTGCCACAGAGGTCTGACAGGAGCCTGTCAGTTTATATGCCAAAGTAGAAGGTCTGAGAGGATGGCGGGACCTCAGCAGAAAAACGACACATACATCCATGCCTTATCCGGGGCTGACTACGACACTAGTACTAAGAGAGTTGGGTTGTTTTACCTCTGAGCGGCACTTTTTTGCACACCATGGGCTAAATGGCCAGGTCACATGGACCCCGTAGGCTCAGAGAAGGTCGGGGGAGGGGACCCACTGGAACAGCTGTTGGGAGACAGATGATAACCTCCCGTCAAGGCCATCCAGCGTGTTCTTTAACGTGCACAGGGTATGGCTCTATCGCACACGGGGCCACGGCTTAACGTCCCATCGACGGACGGCGGCCTTTCCAAGCCCATCGGTGTCCCTTACTGACCGTGGGCAGGGCAGGGAATTTTGCGGAGAAATATCTCAACGCTGACCCAGTTGGGACTCGAACCTGGGAACTACAGATTACGAGCCTGGCGCGCTACCGACTGAGCCACCCCCGCTCCCAGGTCACATGGACCCCGAAGGCTCAGAGAAGGTTGGGGGAGGGGACCCACTGGAACAGCTGTTGGGAGACAGATGTTAGCCTCCCGTCAAGGCCATCCAGCATGTTCTTTAACGTGCAAGGGTATGTCTCCCCCGCACACGGGGCCACGGCTTAACGTCCCATCCGACGGACGGCGGCCTTTCCAAGCCCATTGGTGTCCATTACTGACCGTGGGCAGGGTAGGGAATTTTGCGGAGATAAATTTCAACGCTGACCCAGCTGGGACTCGAACCTGGGAACTACACATTACGAGCCTGGCGCACTACCGACTGAGTCACCCCCGCCCCATTTGTGGTGAGGAGAAACGAACTTTTATTGCATTTTGTTCACACGGAACAAAGTGACAACAAAGTGAATTAATTCTGTGGAAAGAAAATGGAATTTAAAAAAAATTAAAACGAAATCAAAGTTATATCATTTTTGCAAGCAAACTATTGTGCTGTACGAAGTGAAAGAAGCTCTCACAAGTGTAAAAGTTAAGATTTGAAACACCACGCCAATGGGGGGCGGGGGCTCAGTCGGTCAGGCTCGTAATCTGTAGTTCTCAGGTTCGAGTCCCAGCTGGGTCAGCGTTCAGATTTACCTCCGCAAAATTCCCCGCCCTTCCCACGGTCAGTAGGGGACACCGATGGGCTTGGAAAGGCCGCCGTCCGTCGGATGGGACGTTAAGCCATGACCCCGTGTGCAGGACAGCCATACCTGTGCACGTTAAAGAACACGCTTGATGGTCTTAAAGGGAAGCTACCATCTGTCTCCCAACAGCTGTTCCAGTGGGTCCCCTCCCCCAACCTTCTCTGAACCTTCGGGGTCCATGTGACTTGGCCATTTAGCCCCTTGTGTGCAAGGGGCGGAGGTGGCTCAGTCGGTAGCGCGCTAGATTCGTAATCTGTAGTTCCCAGGTTCGAATTCCAGCTGGGTCAGAGTTCAGATTTACCTCCGGAAAATTCCCCGCCCTGCCCACGGTCAGTAGGGGACACCGATTGGCTTGGAAAGGCCGTCGTCCGTCGGATGGGACGTTAAGCCGTGACTCCGTGTTCAGGACAGCCATACCTGTGGACGTTAAAGAACACGCTTGATGGTCTTGAAGGGAAGCTACCATCTGTCTCCCAACAGCTGTTCCAGTGGGTCCCCTCCCCCAACCTTCTCTGAGCCTTGGGGGTCCATATGACTTGTCCATTTAGCTCATGGTGTACAAAAAAAAAGTGCCGCTTAGAGGTAAAGCAACCCAAAATCCCAACCCACGCCAATGTGATGTACTGCTTCTCTGCCAACAGGTGATCTTATCATTGTGGATTCCTCAAAGATTGCCACGAGAAATGGCCTCCATTGTATTGCCACAAGATGATTGAATAAGGGAGATCGATAGACTTTTATGTCCTCCTTTACCGTCTCTGGGTCATCAGTCAGGAAGACGAATTCTTTTCCGTTCACATTTTACTCTCGTGTCATCTTCGTCTGTCAGAAGAGCATCAGATGGAAGGAAAGTGTTGCTATGACAACAGCATCGGTGGTATCGCCCGTGGGATAGGGCTGAGATTAAAGAGTAGAAAAATGAATTAGACTCTTGAAAGCAATTTGATACAAAAAATGACTTTTCAAATTGGGGTCTGTAAAGAAAAAATTAACGGAGATAAAGGAGGAAGTGACGTGTTTTAGTCGGAAAGGACTCAAAATGGCGTTCCAGTATTTTAATATCTGTCATAATTTATTTTCGGTGAATAGTGCAATACGTATAGAATGGAGATGAGTTTGGGATTTGTCGAGCTGAGCCTGGTTGCCCGAGTTCTAAGGGCTCGGGCTCAAAATAGCCCAGATGACCTCGAGCCGTATGCCTAGATGATCTCATTATGCCTCAGATGATCTCATTAGTGATCTGGCAACCTTCGTGTCACGTGGCACGAAGGTTGCCAGATCACTAATTTCTAAAAAAAATCGTTGCCAGATATTTTTTCTGAATTCTGTAATCAACCATAGTGTTCGGATATTTTTTTTGAGCTACTGTACAGTAAATGAGACAAAGCCAGACTCATCATTATCAGAGCCAGCGAAACGTAATTCCACTTTTCTTTTTTTTAAATTTTTTTTCTTCTCTTCTCTATGTTGTCCTCCTTTGAGAAAAGTAGTAGCTTTGGCCTCGGCCATTCCTTTTAAGATGGAGATTTACTCCCTAAGGCAACAACTACAGAAGTAAATGAAAAAAAAAACCTACCTGTGTTTAACAATGCCTGAAATCTGTGGAAGAAAATTGACTCAGCCATAAGGAAAATGAAACTGGTACTGCGTAATGACAAAGTCCTGCTTATATAGGTATTGTTAAAGCAATTCTCTCAAAGTGGTGTTGTTAGGGAGTTTAGATGTTGATCTTGAATGCTTTTGATGTGAATCTTCTCTCTTAACAAGAACACAGATCTGACCGTTTAATATGTCAAGTAAGAATGAAATAAAAATAAAAATAAATACCCCCTCAAGCAGCTGCTTGCCACAGAGGTCTGACAGGAGCCTGTCAGTTTATATGCCACAGTAGAAGATCTGAGAAGATGGCAGGACCTCAGCAGAAAACAACACGAACATCCATGCCTTACCCGGAGCTCGAACCCAGGTCCCGTAGATCAGTAGCCAAGCGCGCTAACCACTCGGCCACGGGGTATTAAAAATATATGTATAAAATTAAAGAATATATGTATGGAAAATATAAAAATTATCAAAAATCCTTGTTTCTATTTTTTTGCACCTTTCTCCCCTACTGTAATTATTTTAAGTTAATTTTTTCTAACTAGGTTAAAAGTTCTAATTATTTTATGCAAAATATGTTTCAAAACTAGGTTAATTGTTGGAATTATGTAGGCCGTTGTAACTTTGTTTTTTTTCCTTAAATCTTATTTTCGTCAAAAATATTTTCCACACAAGTACAGAAGCTGAAAAAATATCCGAACATTATGATTTGATTACAGAATTCAGAAAAAAATATCTGACAACGATTTTTTTAGAAATTAGTGATCTGGCAACCTTCGTGTCACGTGACACGAAGTTCCTGTTTACAATCATAGAACAAGAAACATCAATATCAGAAAAAAACAATAAATTAAAAAATAATCATGCCAATTCTAAGTGATAGCTTCATATCTTACAACAATTTATGGACGAAAAACATTTACATTTTACTGAATATTCCATTTAAGAAACGTCCCTATCATATTAATACCACAAGAAGGATAATAAATCTAGCAATATATATACGGGGTCAAGATTGAATTGGAATATTTGTATTCACATTCATATTCTTAAGCCTAAGAGAAAAAATTTGCATTTTTTGTCATATCTTTTACAGTTTCAGTTTCCAAATGACCTCCACTTTTCCAGTTAATATCTAACAAACAAAAAGACCTTTACCCACCCTACGTCACAATATGATGCCATCCGTGAAATCAATTGTAATGACCAAAAAGATATTAATCCAAGAAGTCTCTTTCTTCGTAGAAACGTCTACTTGACCTCTTTTCTCATAAATTTAGTTTCTGTTTTTTTCGCACCAATAATAATAAAAAAATAAATACCCCCTCAAGCAGCTGCTTGCCACAGAGGTCTGACAGGAGCCTGTCAGTTTATATGCCACAGTAGAAGATCTGAGAGGATGGCAGGACCTCAGCAGAAAACAACACGAACATCCATGCCTTACCCGGGGCTCGAACCCAGGTCCCGTAGATCAGTAGCCAAGCGCGCTAACCACTCGGCCACGGGACGGCTTTTTCTCACCAATCCCTGTAATTAAGAATCCTGCTATCGAAGTCTATGCGATTTCTCATAATCGTACCTTCAAGGGTAAAGAATGTTTACGAGATTCTTTTCTAAAAAACGTGTCCTTACAATACAGAAGCAAACAGAAAAAATAATGACAGACACTGAAGTGTTGTTTATGAACTGACACTGAAGTGTTGTTCATGACTTATTATCGTTCTGTGGTTTTGAAAGGGCTTTCACCATTTGTGTTATTTGTCCTAATTCCGAGAGATTATTAGAAGAAGTTATTTAGCTCTTAAAATAGTTACCCATTAATCTAACGCAGAAATGCTTATCTTTCTTCATTCGACAGCGTACATTTAGTATTTTTCGATTTCTGCTTTAAGCGAATGATAGTAACGTCAAAAAAATTTTTCCAACCATTGATGACAATCTAAGGCGCATGTTCGTGTACAATCTTTTCCGACCATCCTGACTAACCTCTATTATCCCCAGTTCCGGATCTTCCACCCCTCAATGGCCACTTAACACCCCACGAAATAAATATTTCAACTTGGAAGGACAGATAAACGAAACGATGGAGACAGGCTCCAACATCCACTCGTCAAAATCCAACCTACCTACTCAACATCCTCCACGATTCGTGAGGTTATATACAAATATAACCACCCTCCCTTGCATTTCGCACGAAAAAAAAAAACTCTAAAACCACCCCCAACACAACTCAGGTCACCACACAAACCCTTAACAGAATTCTTTTAAGAGAATAATAAATTTTTTCGAAACAACTCTCCTTAAGGAGTCTTTAGTTAAATCAATTGGAGGATGCTGTAAACAATTTTAATCTTCCCTCCACAACACGAAATTTCTGCGTCTTTAACCCTCAGAACAAAAGACCACGAACTTAATAGAAAACAAAAAATAATATAGCCCTTCTTTGCAGTTTTATCTGGTACACGATTCCTTCACACCTCCCTTCGTGAGCCCTTCTTCTTTCTCTAAACCCTTCATCCCTCTCCTTGAAGCCCTTCTTCTTCCTAATAGCACTAAAGATACGTTAAACAATTTTTCTCATCCAACATTCTGCAACACTCGCCCCCACCACTTCACTAAGAGTTCGGTGTTCGTCCTTCTGCCGGAAATGAGGTGATAATAACTCTGCTTTCCCTTTCGTTCATTCTCACCATGGGATGTGGGTGTTGCGCGGACAATGAAACAAGTGGGCGATTGTTTCCTGAACAGCAAGCGTTTCTTCATCAAAATAAATCAATTTTTTTTCTTCCTCGTGCATATTTTAGTTTTAAATTCATGAACTCGTTCGAGTATTGTACTAAAGAGATTGTTCTAACGTTCTTTACGACAGAATTTCGTAGGATCGTCGAAACCGTTTGCTGCTAAGAAACTTTTAATAGGTCAGAGATCAAACTCATGATGTACCCAAAATTGATATTTTAATTAAATTCGTGAAAAGTGGGATTGATTTCGAATTTTAATTGCTCCTTAATTTGCTTTTGGGTTTCCATTATCGTGTTTAAGCGAAAAAAATTTGTGCACCAAGACAAAGCGATGAATTAGCGTTAAATCATTGTATGTAGACGTCTGCTGCGAATTCTGAAAATAGTGGCATTGAACTTTCAAGACCTATGTCACTGGCGTTTTAAACTTTATGTTGCTTTTAATTACTCAAGAGAAAGGTATATACCGGATTTATTCGTGATTTAATATTACCTTTCGGGAGTTTTTTTTTTGGTGGGAAAAAATGCTGATATAGGAGGAACAAAACCTTACGTTACTTTAAATTATGATAAAAGGAAACACTTTAGCGAATGATGATCCTAGCTCATACGTTCAGGACAACTTTTTAGAATAAAAAAAAAAGACATTCAGATGTAGTCGCTCAAAAAAATATCTGGCAACGATTTTTTTTAGAAATTAGTGATCTGGCAACTTTCGTGTCACGTGACACGAAGGTTGCCAGATCACTAATTTCTAAACAAAAAATCGTTGCTAGATATTTTTCAGAATTCTGTAATCAACCATAGTGTTTGGATATTTTTTTGAGCGATTGTATAATATAACCTTTGCACTTGAGTGTATTGATAACATAAAAAAATTAATAAATGTATAAATAAAAGCCACTTTTTCGTTCCATTTTTCTCAATATCCTCCTCGCCTCAAGAAATTAAAAATTAAAAAAAGCGATAATTCGAAAGAAAAAGAAGATTAATTAAAAAAAAGTCCCATGAAAAATAGGTTAATGTAGGAAGAAGAACGTTTAATCTTTTGGAATTAGGACAAATAACACAAATGGTGAAAGCCCTTTCAAAACCACAGAACGATAATAAGTCATAAACAACACTTCAGTGTCAGTTCATAAACAACACTTCAGTGTCGGTCATTATTTTTTCTGTTTGCTTCTGTATTGTAAGGTAACGTTTTTTAGAAAAGAATCTCGTAAACATTCTTTACCCTGAAGGTACGATTATGAGAAATCGCATAGACTTCGATAGCAGGATTCTTAATTACAGGGCTTGGTGAGAAAAAAACAGAAACTAAATTTATGAGAAAGAGGTCAAGTAGACGTTTCTACGAAGAAAGAGACTTCTTGGATTAATATCTTTTTGGTCATTACAATTGATTTCACGGATGGCATCATATTGTGACGTAGGGTGTGTAAAGGTCTTTTTGTTTGTTAGATATTAACTGGAAAAGTGGAGGTCATTTGGAAACTGAAACTATAAAAGATATGACAAAAAATGCAAATTTTTTCTCTTAGGCTTAAGAATATGAATGTGAATACAAATATTCCAATTGAATCTTGACCCCGTATATATATTGCTAGATTTATTATCCTTCTTGTGGTATTAATATGATAGGGACGTTTCTTAAATGGAATATTCAGTAAAATGTAAATGTTTTTCGTCCATAAATTGATGTAAGATATGAAGCTATCACTAAGAATTGGCATGATTATTTTTTAATTTATTGTTTTTTTCTGAGATTGATGTTTCTTGTTCTATGATTGTAAACAGGAACTTCGTGTCACGTGACACGAAGGTTGCCAGATCACTAATTTCTAAAAAAATCGTTGTCAGATATTTTTTCTGAATTCTGTAATCAAATCATAGTGTTCGGATATTTTTTCAGCTTCTGTACTTGTGTGGAAAATATTTTTGACGAAAATAAGATTTGAGGAAAAAAAAACAAAGTACTACTCTTCGCTGTCCTCAGATGGAGCACAACAGTAAGAAGAATTATCTCCAGATTTTTTCCTGCAATGCAAACGGTATTCTTACCGACTTATGGGAGTTCAGCAACTTTTTGTCTGACTCCCACGCTGACATAGTCCTTTTGGGCGAAACCCATCTTCGTGCTTCTGATCGTCTCAAACTTTCAAGCTTTGAAGTTTACAGGACGGATCGACAGCACAACAGCGGTGGAGGTACCGCTGTAATCGTCAAACGATCCATTAAACATCACCCCTTTCCAACTCAGAACTTCAATTCTTCGGAAGTTATTGCTATAGCAGTTCATGATGATACTTTTGGAACTTTGAACGTCTTTGCGGTATATAAACCGCCTAATTCTAAACTTGTCTTGAATGATTTTAAAGTCATTTTTGACACTAACACTCCTACAATTTTGGAAGGAAATTTAAATTCCGAAAATATTGCTTGGAATTCCAGAACTTGCAATAAAAATGGTAATCTACTCTTAGATTATGCCACGTCAAATGGCATCATTGTTAACGCTCCTAGCGAGCCTACGTTTTACCCGTTTAATTCCATGCGTAGACCGGATGTTTTAGACCTGGTTATGTTTGGGAATTTTTTACCCACTTTTGAACTTAATGTTCATAATGATCTGAATTCCGATCATCTTCCGGTTGCCATTGTCCTTTACCTGTCTGTTACTATTGCTCCAGACACTTTTAGAGTTGTCAATTGGGAACTTTACAAAACAATTGTCAACGAAAAAGTTTCAGGATCATGCAAATCTCTTTCTCTCAGAAAGATAAATGATTCCATACTAACATTTACTTATTTGTTGACTGATTCCAGAAATGAAGCACTCTACGAAACCCTCATAGAGACTTTTATATTTTTCCAAAGGATCTATCAGATCTTATTAAAATTAAAAACAGAGCCAAACATAATTGGCAAAGATCCAGAGATGCTCACGATAAAAATGTTTATTACTCCCTCAAGATTGAGGTTCGACAAAAGATCAAATATCACCGTAGCTTTATATGGAACAAAAAACTCAGCTCACTCTCTACAAGTGACAATTCTATTTGGAAGATGGTTAAAAACTTTCAAGAACCCTCATCCTAAATTTACCCCCATTCATGGGGAGTCAGGTTTATGTTACAGCGAGGATGATAAATCCGAAGCATTTGCTGATGCTCTTGAATTACAGTTTCAAGAGAATTTTGATCTTTTTCATCATGACACCTGTGAAGAGGTAGAAGAAACTCTTATTCGTTTCGGACAGGAAGAAAGATCAGAGCTACCCTTTACATCTCCTCTTGAGCTGTCTCAAGCCATTAAGAAATCGAAACCGAACAAGGCTTCAGGCCCCGATAATATTTCCAACAGAATGCTGAAACACCTTCCGAAGAAAGCCATTACGCATCTCTGCGGGATTTTTAATTTCCTTCTCCGTTATCATGTTTTTCCAGAAGCATGGAAAAACGCTTATGTCAGACTGATACACAAACCAGTCAGACTGATAAACAAAGGAAAGGACCCTGTATTTCCTGACAGCTATCGTCCAATCAGTCTGCTTTCCTGCCTAGGAAAACTGTTTGAATGTATTTTCCTCAATAGATTGGAAGAGTTCGTCTTAATCCATCCTGAAATTCCATTCTCCCATTAATTACTTAATCCATCCTCCCATTAATTACCTGAAACCCAATTTGGTTTCAGGCGTAAAAGATCGACAGAACATCAGGTTCTCAGAGTTGTGGAAACTATTTCTGAGGCACTGAATAAGAAGGAAACAGTTGCTGCCGTCTTTCTAGACGTGGCCAAGGATTTTGACCGCATCTGGATGGACGGCCTCATTTACAAACTCTCCAAGATTGGAATGCCTACGGGACTCACCTGTATCATTCAATCGTATCTCTTAAATCGAACATTCCAGGTTCATATTAAATCTCCCATTTCTACCAAGAGAGTAGTGGCCGCTGGAGTTCCTCAAGGCTCTCTCTCTCTCCTAGGCCCTACTCTCTTCTCATTATAAATAATAAAAATAAATAAATACCCCCTCAAGCAGCTGCTTGCCACAGAGGTCTGACAGGAGCCCATCAGTCTTTATGCCATAGTAGAAGGTCTGTGAGGCTGGCAGGAGCTCAGCAGAAAAACAACACGAACATCCATGCCTTACCCGGGGCTCGAACCCAGGTCCCTTAGATCAGTAGCCAAGCGCGCTAACTACTCGGCCATGGGACGGTATATCTCTCTGATATTCCTTCATTTGAGCGAATCGTTATCGCACAATATGCTGATGACATTGCTGTCATCTCCCCTTCCTTGGGAGTTGATTTTGCAATCAGAAGACTTCAGAATTGCCTTGATAAAATGGATACCTGGTATGAAAAATGGAAAATAAAGATCAACACTGAGAAGAGTAACGCCATCCTCTTCAGTGGTAAGAGGATTAAAAATCCTCTAACTTTACACTTTTTAGATGAACAGTTCAAGTGGCAGGAGACTGTCAAATATTTGGGAGTCACTCTGCATCAGAAGCTTAAGTGGGATCCCCATATACACGGGATCATCACAAAAGTTATCTCTGTCAGATGTCAACTGCGGAATCTTCTAGGAAGAAACTCAGTATTATCCATTGATAATAAATTACTAATTTATCACATGGTCATTCGGCCTATGATATCCTATGCTTCCCCAATTTGGGCGAACACAACTCCCACGAACATTCACAAGATACAGGTCTTGCAGAATAAAATCCTGCGATGTGTGGTCAATGCCCCCTGGTTTGTAACCAATAGACAATTGCATAAAGATCTGGGCATTGATCATATTTATACATATCTTAAGTTTGTCTCACGAGGTTTCTACGAGTCAGTGCAGAGAAACCCGCACGAGATTATATCCTGCCTTCTGGACTACGATCATGAAGTCCTTAACAGATACAAGAGGCCTAAGATGATGGCTTTTGCTAAAGAAAGTTATCCATTTTAGGTCTCTTGTGCATCATTACTACTCTTTGTTTTATGTTCTTTTGACCTTTGGGGCCCATCATTGTGTGGTTTACTTTTGTTTGTTTTTCAAACTGATGCCAATTAGGCATATTTCCAGATGAAGAAGGTTATGAGTACTATTGTACCTGGTACTTCATTTTATGATGGAACGATCTACGATCTACGAAATAGATTTGATTATGATCTTTAATTTACCTTTAGTGTGGCCGAGTGGTTAGCGCGCTTGGCTACTGATCTACGGGACCTGGGTTCGAGCCCCGGGTAAGGCATGGATGTATGTGTCGTTTTTCTGCTGAGGTCCTGCCATCCTCTCAGATCTTTTACTTTGGCATATAAAGTGACAGGCTCCTGTCAGACCTCTGTGGCAAGCAGCTGCTTGAGGGGGTATTTTTTTTTTTTTTTTTTTTTAAGCTCAGTCGGTAACACGACTGTAATCTGTAGTTCCCAGGTTCGAGTCCCAGCTGGGTCAGCGTTGAGACTTTTCTCCGCAAAACTCCCCGAGTGGGTCCCCGCCCCCAATCTTCTCTGAGTCTTCGGGGTCCATGTGACCTGGAAATTTAGCCGATGGTGTGCAAAAAAAGTGCCGCTCAGAGGTAAAGCAACCCAACCCGGCACAGTTGGGACTCGAACCTGGGAACTGAAGATTACGAGCCTGGCGTGCTACTGATTGAGCTTCCCCTATCCACTCTCAATCCTTAAGAGCTGGACCAGGTCTGGGGGAAAAAGCAGGGGGAGGAAGTGACGCAGTCGAGCTGGAGAAAACTGAAAGGCGTTGCAAGAGACGAGATTTCATTGCAGTATAATATCTTGCTCTTCCTTTTAGAATTCTTTGAAATAAAAAGCATGCAATATGCCAAAGTTTTACAATTTTTGCCTGCACTTCACTTACTAGAATTATCATGGGAAACCCCTCCGACGATCCAGCCTTGCTCAAGAACATGATGATTCACACAAAACTTTAACCCCGACGCTGACCAATTAGCTAGGATAACGTAAAGATAGATTCCAGCTCAATCTGACCAAAAACCAAAAATATTTACATACACTTTTCTGGAAGCAGGAGATTGCGTCGCGCGCACAAACAGAGTTGGGTTGGGTTGTTTTACCTCTGAGCGGCACTTTTCTGCACACCATGGGCTAAATGGCCAGGTCCCATGGACCCGAAGGCTCAGAGAAGGTTGGGGGAGGGGACCCACTGGAACAGCTGTTGGGAGACAGATGGTAGCCTCCCGTCAAGGCCATCCAGCGTGTTCTTTAACATTGGATTGTTTTACCTCTGAGCGGCACTTTTTTGCATACCATGGGCTAAATGGCCAGGTCACATGGACCCCGAAGGCTCAGAGAAGGTTGGGGGAGGGGACCCACTGGAACAGCTGTTAGGAGACAGATGGTAGCCTCCCGTCAAGGCCATCCAGCGTGTTCTTTAACGTGCACAGGGTATGGCTCTCCCGCACACGGGACCACGGCTTAACGTCCCATCTGACGGACGGCGGCCTTTCCAAGCCCATCAGTGTTCCCTACTGACCTTGGGCAGGGCGGGGAATTTTGCGGAGATAAATCTCAACGCTGACCTAGCTGGGCACAAACAGAGTGAATAAATATTTAAATAAGACCTAACTTAAAGCCACTTTTAAAAAGGATCAAATCCAGCCAATCACGCCTCATAGCCTTTTCCCTTAAAAACAGGTTCCCACTTTGAATAAATTTAGGTCACCTTTAGCCCCTATCCCTCCCACAAACACTTATCTGAATAACTCCCACAACGACAAACTAAACAATGTTTCCCGCATTTTTCCCCCATTCGTCTCTGTAAATTCGCTAAGCCACCAAACTCGTCCTCCTTGCGAACTAATGAGAGAGACGAAAGTCATAAAGGGATAGCTACGGTTACGGTTGGCGTGAGGAATCACCGTAATTATTGGGCAGAGGTCTCAGAGAAGTCCATAATTTTGTAGCAAGAGTCTAACCATCTCAATCTTTCACTTCTTCCATTGTTTTTAATGACATTTGTTAGTACAATATTTCGCTTGACTCTCACTGTGAATCTCTATATTCTATTAATACCAAACAGATGAGTTTGACATCTTTACACAAGGAAGTTCTGAAGGCAGCGATTTCCGCTCTTCAAGAAGGATTCCGATTTCTTTTTCCCAATCATAAAAAAAGGGGACCACGCATTCATTTCGGAGAGTCATATTTCAGACTGTGGAAAAAGGAAAAAAAAAAATGTTATGCACTTCAAAGAAACAAACAAAATTGTTACTTTATTCTTCCTCTGTTTCGCCTTTTATTATTGTTCCCCCTCCCAACTTTCCT
This sequence comes from Ryuthela nishihirai, assembly GCA_038380435.1. Lineage (NCBI taxonomy): Eukaryota > Metazoa > Arthropoda > Arachnida > Araneae > Heptathelidae > Ryuthela > Ryuthela nishihirai. The sequence continues at coordinate 46,120,772 of JAWZYU010000024.1, read as the reverse complement.
TGTATTCCCGACACGAATCACTTTCAGCTGTTCTACATTCTTCTGAGAAAGCGTTGCTTATTCTCCTAAGCGGTTTATTTTTCGTTAATATATATTGGTCTGTTCTTCTGTTCCTCTATTTCTCGTTACCTCTAAAGATGTTTTTTGTTTTTCCAAAACCGTTTGTAACTGCAAGAACTAGACATGGTCTGAATGCTAAGTTCAATTAAACATTTCGAATGAAGGCTTTCTTGTAATTTCTTTTAAGTGATGGAATTCTACTTTCGCAAATGTGCTGTTGGCAGTAAGGACTACATTGTTCTCTCTATCTGTGAGTCTGGGTGTTACAAACAAGAACGTACACAAGACAGCACGATCTCGTTTGTCGTGCAAGAGCACGAGGACCTTAATGATTGTACAGTCGCTCAAAAAAGTATTCGAACACTACGGTTGATTACAAAATTTTTGACCTTTGGGGCCCACCATTGTGTGGTTTACTTTTGTTTGTTTTTATGAAAGAATTAATTACAGAATTCAGGAAAAATATCTGGAGCGTGTACAGCAACTGTACACGCTCCAGTTACCGTTCACAGCAAACTGGAGCGTGTGCAGTAACTGCACACGCTCCAGTTTGCTGTGAACGGTAACTGCACACGCTCAATATTTCCGTGAGTGAGCCCACACGATCTAGTATCAAAATAATATGACCACCTACAGTCTCTCAAAAAAGTATCCGAACACTATGGTTGATGCAGAATTCAGAAAAAATATCTGGCAACCATTTTTTTTCTAGAAATTAGTGATCTGGCAACCTTCGTGTCACGTGATTACAGAATTCAAGAAAAATATCTGGAGCGTGTACAGCAACTGTACACGCTCCAGTTACTGTTCACAGCAAACTGGAGCGTGTGCAGTTACTGCACACGCTCCAGTTTGCTGTGATCGGTACTGCACACGCTCAATATTTCCGTGAGTAAGTCCACACGATCTAGTATCAAAATAATATGACCACCTACAGTCGGTCAAAAAAGTATCCGAACACTGTGGTGGATTACAGAATTCAGAAAAAATATCTGGCAACGATTTTTTTTTAGAAAATAGCGATCTGGCAACCTTCGTGTCACGAAGGTTGCGATCTGGCGAAAATAGCCATCTGGCAACCTTCGTGTCACGAAGGTTGCCAGATCGCTATTTTCTAAAAAAAAAATCGTTGCCAGATATTTTTTCTGAATTCTGTAATCCACCACAGTGAAGGTTGCCAGATCGCTATTTTCTAAAAAAAAAATCGTTGCCAGATATTTTTTCTGAATTCTGTAATGCACCACAGTGTTCGGATATTTTTTGAGCGACTGTATTAGATCACATTATGAGACATTTTGACTCAACACGGGGTCATACAGGGGGAACAGGGTACGAAATCTGAGTGTAATCGCTTAAGTATCCTTGGAATTACGGGGCGCCGAAATTTGCCCATAATGGTTTCTCAACAGCTTGCGCAGTACATTGTATTTCAAACCACAGTAATTTCAGTATACACAGTATTTCAAAACAAACTTTGCTGAAATAAAACAAACCCCCGACGTATTTTCATTTATTTCCTTAATGACTACAAGTTTGATCAAACCAAAATATCATGACCGTTTCGATGACCTTAATCTTCTGGTATCCTAAATAGAAAGAATCTTAAATATGCGTCAAATAATAGCTGCTCCGTGACTGTGTTGAATATAAGTGTGAAAATTAGTAAATATATATTATCCTGCATTCAAAAACACAGATAATATCATAATATATAATAGGCGTAATGCTGGGCGGGATGAGACATGTGACGTCATCGGTGGCAGAAAATGGCAGTTTCTCGTGGTTCCGTGGCTACCTGAGCGATCGGTTCAAAATTTGATGGGGTAGTCTCACTTAGTTCTGACCCTCTTGGGGTAACAGATGGGGTTCCTAGCTGCCGTGGATCAGGAGAGACCCCCGAAAAGTGTCCCATGGCCGAGTGGTTAGCGCGCTTGGCTACTGATCTAAGGGACCTGGGTTCGAGTCCCGGGTAAGGCATGGCTGTATGTGACGTTTTTCTGCTGAGGTCCTGCCATCCTCTCAGACCTTCTACTGTGGCATATAAACTGACAGGCTCCTGTCAGACCTCTGTGGCAAGCAGCTGCTTGAGGGGGTATTTATTTATTTATTTATTAGTGAGTAGTACGGAGTGAAGCTGGTAATGAAGGTATCAATGGACATAAGTTTGGAGGCTGATATCTGATATCTTGAATTAATTCTTGGAGCTAAACTTTTGGAGTGGGTTTAACTAGTTAAAAATATTTATTGCTTGTCTGAGGTCCTGCCATCCTCTCAGACCTTCTACTATGGCATATAAACTGACAGGTTCCTGTCAGACCTCTGTGGCCAGCAGCTGCTTGAGGGGGTATTTATTATTATTATTTATTTATTATTCAGTGTTAACTTATTTGAAACTCTTGTGGAATATTAGCAATATATGTTTAATATAGTTTAAACTTTAAATAATCAAATAAAAATATGTAATTTCACAGATTCATGATTAAAATTAATTATTTTACAATATGTTTATTTCATTATACTAATTCTGTGATAGACTTGCTTGGAGAACTAAATTGCACGGTCTGGTTGGACCTCCGTAGCCCATGGCTGCTTGAGGATGATGATGATGAATTCTGTTACGTAAGTTTGAAATTATCATGTTAGACATTTTAACGAATTTTCGTCACTGCAAGTTTATAACTTTTTCGAATCATTTTGGTTTGTTATTTATTTTTCTTTCAATCGTTAAATGGTTACATTGACTTCTATTTAAATTTGGAATGCATTTTGGGAAGAGTTTTGTAATATTTTTCACCTCAATTTTACTCATTTTCGTAATTTAGTTGATCACAGGAAACTGGCAGATAATATGAATCATTACACTCATTGGTTCACATTTTTTCTTTTTTTTAAGGTTTTTCGTCACGTCATGATGTAATAGTTTTTTTTTACTGATGAATCATTGATTAATAAAAATATATGGAAGCTAAAACGAAAAAAAAAATTATGATGAAAGACTACAAAAGTCATCCACTGTATATGGAAAAACACACAAAAAAAAATCTTTCATTATTTTTATACAAAAAATTTATTATTCTTTGCTTTTTTTGTGATGATGTAATAGTTTTCTCATATTCCTATATCACTGACTAATGAGGGGCGGGGGTGGCTCAGTCGGTAGCGCGCCAGGCTCGTAATCTGTAATTCCCAGGTTCGAGTCCCAGCTGGGTCAGCGTTGAGATTTATCTCCGCGAAACTCCCAGCCCTGCCCACGGTCAGTAGGGGACACCGATGGGCTTGGAAAGGCCGCCGTCCGTCGGATGGGACGTTAAGCCGTATCCCCGTGTGCGGGAGAGTCATACCCTGTGCACGTTAAAGAACACGCTGGATGGCCTTGACGGGAGGCTACCATCTGTCTCCCAACAGCTGTTCCAGTGGGTCCCCTCCCCCAACCTTCTCTGAGCCTTCGGGGTCCATGTGACCTGGCCATTTAGCCCATGGTGTGCAAAAAAGTGCCGCTCAGAGTTAAAACAACCCAACTCAATTGACTAATGAACATAAAATTTTAAAACTACAAAGAAACAAAAAAATGTCGGCGAGTTTCGTAAACAATCTGCTCCCTTCTTCAAGCCACGAATATTCACAGAAAAAAAAAATTCTTTCGACATTTTCAACTTCTTCCGCGCGGTTGGAAACCTCCGTCACGTGGGAGACGCGTGTCGCACGAGCGGTGGCAGACAAATCGCAGTCTGTCTTCAAGAAAGTCTGGTCTAGCCAGATTCCTTTTCTAAATGCCTAGCAAATGGAGCCCGGCAGGGGGCGCATGGGGGAATTTTTCATCCCCACTTGGGCCACAGGGTCTTCCTTCCTTTTGGGAAGAAGTGATTCCATTTCGACTTCTTTGCCAGAGAGAGAATTAACTTTTTTTCCGAAAAAGAAGTTTTTTGCTCGAAAAGGCGAAGCAGATATACTATTGTGCTGCTAAACGCAACTTGAAGAGAAAATTCTTTGGAGAAATGAAGATTATTTTTAGGAATGCTTGATGTTGTTTTGTGGATTTGCTTGTTTCTTTTTTTGCTTTTGGAGTTCACTGTAAAAATGAGTTTAAATATATTTTCCCGGAAACGATTCGGAAATTTCGCTTTAACTGAAGGGTCAGTGTAACAGAATGAGGCTTTTGGATTGTTTACTTCTCAGCGGCCCTTTTTGCACACAGTGGGCCAAATGACCGCGTTATAAGGACCCCCAAGGACTCACAGAAGGTTGGGGGAAGGGCAGCCACTGGACAGTTGTTAAAGAGACAGATGATAGCCACCTGCCAAAGCTATCCAGCATGTTCTTTAACCTTTGAGGACTAGGCTTTTTTGGCCATTGCAGTACCCCAGGGCCTGAGTTTTTTTTTCTCCAAAAAATGCAACTTTGATGTATGATCAATATTAATGAATATATGCATCTATGTGGTTCAATAAATAATAATAAATATCCATTTAACTTCCTAAAAGTCACAGGGTTTCTCCTTTCAAAATTTAAATGACCATGGTGATCCTCGTAACTGTTAAAAGGCCTCTTATGAGTTCGGGCCTCATATGAGGCACGTCGCCCTCAACAGGTTAATGCGCACAGGCTATAGCTTTCTTGAATACTGAGACATGGCTTAACGTCCCTCCCGACTACTGTGGGCTGGGGTGGCTCAGTCGGTAGGGCGCCAGGCTCGTAATCTGTAGTTCCCAGGTTCGAGTCCCAGCTGGGTCAGCGTTGAGATTTATCTCCACAAAAATTCCCCGCCCTGCCCACGGTCAGTAGGAAACACCGATGGGCTTGGAAAGGCCGCCGTCCGTCGGATGGGACGTTAAGCCGTGGCCCCGTGTGCGGGAGAGCCATACCCTGTGCACGTTAAAGAACACGCTGGATGGCCTTGACGGGAGGCTACCATCTGTCTCCCAACAGCTGTTCCAGTGGGTTCCCTCCCCCAACCTTCTCTGAGCCTTCGGGGTCCATGTGACCTGGCCATTTAGCCCATGGTGTGCAAAAAAGTGCCGCTCAGAGGTAAAACAACCCAACCCAACCCGACGACTGTCTTTTCAAACACATCCGTGTCCCCGTTTCTAGCCGCAGACAGTGTGCAGATTTAGCGGAGGTAAATTTCAAACGCTAGCACATTTGGGATTCGAACCTGGGAACTGGAGACTTCCGAGTCTGGTACGCTACTAATAAGGCACCCCCAGAATGAACAAATCAGTAGCGCGCTTCCAGAAAGTCGCCATATCAAAGAGTTACAATCTTTGGTTTTAAATTTTCAGGGATTGTGCTAAGAAATATTTGCTATTGAAGCCTTCAGAAAGGAAAAGGTTAAAGGGTCATTGCTCCGTAATATCCCCCCCCCCTCTCTTTTCTTGAAGGTTATATACGCTACTTGAAGAATGGGTGGCTTTCCTTGCTAAACTGATGTTTTGAAGATATTTAGTTGAAGATATTTAGTTGAACGGCGAATTCCCCCCCCCCCTCATTATCCTCTCTTTAAGTATATTCGTATAATGTTGTGTACAGTCGCTCAAAAAAGTATCCGAACACTAATGGTTGATTGCAGAATTCAGAAAAAATACCTGGCAACGATATTTTTAGAAATTAGTGATATGGCAACCTTCGTGTCACGTGATTACAGAATTCAGGAAAATTATCTGGAGCGTGTACAGCAACTGTACACGCTCCATTTACCGTATTTACCGTATTTTTATTACTCCATTTACCGTATTTTATTACTCCATTTACCGTATTTTTTACCGTATTTACCGTATTTTTATTACTCCATTACCTTATTTTATTACCATTTACCGTATTTTATTACTCCATTTACCGTATTTTGATACCAGATCGTGTGGGCTCACTCACGGAAATATTGAGCGTGTGCAGTTACCGTTCACAGCAAACTGGAGCGTGTGCAGTTACTGCACACACTGTTTGTGTTTTTGCACACTGGAGCGTGTGCAAAAACTGCACACGCTCCAGTGTGCAAACAGTGTGTGCAGTTACTGCACACACTGTTTGTGTTTTTGCACACTGGAGCGTGTGCAAAAACTGCACACGCTCCAGTTTGCTGTGAACGGTAACTGCACACGCTCAATATTTCCGTGAGTGAGCCCACACGATCTGGTATCAAAATAATATGACCACCTACAGTCTCTCAAAAAAGTATCCGAACACTATGGTTGATTGCAGAATTCAGAAAAAATATCTGGCGACGATTTTTTTTTAGAAATTAGTGATATGGCAACCTTCGTGTCACGTGATTACAGAATTCAGGAAAAATATCTGGAGCGTGTAGATATTTTTCCGGAATTCTGTAATCACGTGACACGAAGGTTGCCAGATCACTAATTTCTAAAAAAAAATCGTCGCCAGATATTTTTCCTGAATTTTGCAATCAACCATTAGTGTTCGGATAATTTTTTGAGCGACTATACCAACTGAGGCAAACTGCACTGTCCGTCTTTATCCGCAGTTATTGTTTTTCCCGAAGAAGCAATTTTGACAACTGTGATAAGCGATTAAAATATTTTTGCATAAATTAAATATATAAATCCCGTAATTCAAGTTGTATGTATCACTATGTAACAGAAGATTTCCTTATTGCATAATTAACATATTTAAGATATTAGATTTGTGTATACGCTATCTGCTATCTGTGAAGCATACAAATAATTTGCTTACAAATCACCTGATTTGTAAATAGTCCAAATATTAGCATTGCTCCCCTTATTTTGACTTATTTTACGAACATACGTGATTTTAGTTTTCTCCTGCGTTGTATCATTTTCGGTTGTAATTTCGCCAGTGGAGGTTTCACATAAATGAAATTCGTGTGCATAATATTCTGACCTATTTCTTCTCTAATTTATATCAATATTATTCAGCAAAAATCGAAACAGGTGATGGAGAACAGTTTATCGTCATAGTCGCGATTTCTTTTCGTTAACTGCAACAGATTTCTGACATCTACGCCATTTCACATTCACTCCGTGAATCTAAGAGATAAGAACGAGGTCATCGACGCTATTTAGCTGGACGCTTTTCATCTGTTTGCTGATCTGAATCAGAAAGTCATCTTTCCTCATCCTCACGCGACGACGCATGGGATCATCATCATCATCCCTTTACATCCACCATCGTAATGAGATCAAGTTTCACTCTCACTTCTCCACAGATTTAGCCTGAATAAATATTTCATGAAAGTGAAATCAGATCTTTTTATTTGGACGAAGAAGTGATGTGTTGGACTTTAATCGCTACCACTTTCTCCGAAGAATGTGGTGGCATATTTTGAAGAAGTTTTGAGCTAGGTTGTTTTTTTTCTCGCGTTTCTAGGATTTCGTCGATAACATCGACGGCTGAATCCAATGAGGTGTTAGTTGCTCCGATAAAAAGATTAAAAAGAAAGCCGCAGAAAGCTCCGATAAAAAGATTAAAAAGAAAGCCGCAGTAGACGAACCCTCTGCCTCCATATTTCCATTTCCAGTACCATCTGGATCTCACACTCAGTTGAGATTTAGGGGCGGGGGTGGCTCAGTCGGTAGCGCGTCAGGCTCGTAATCTGTAGTTCCCAGGTTCGAGTCCCAGCTGGGTCAGCGTTTGGATTTATCTCCGTAAAACTCCCCGCCCTGCCCACGATCAGTAGGGGACACCGATGGGCTTGGAAAGACCGCCGTCCGTCGGATGGGACGTTAAGCCGTGGCCCTGTGTGCGGGAGAGCCATACCCTGTGCACGTTAAAGAACACGCTGGATGGCCTTGACGGGAGGCTACCATCTGTCTCCCAACAGCTGTTCCAGTGGGTCTCCTCCCCCAACCTTCTCTGAGCCTTCGGGGTCCATGTGACCTGGCCATTTAGCCCATGGTGTGCAAAAAAAGTGCCGCTCAGAGGTAAAACAACCCAACCTGGGAACTACAGATTACGAGCCTGGCGCGCTACCGACTGAGCCATTCTCGCCCATGCCAAAAGAGAACAGACGGATAATACCCAGGATGAAACTGTAATTAAAAGAGATACTTTACATCCATTGCTGATAAGGTGTGTTTTTTTTATCTGACGAATCCGAAGGAAAAACGCTCACTTAGGTAACTGGAAGGTGATCTGTTGTTCTCCAGCCATCATCATTGTCATCATCCGAGATCTTTCTTTTCAGTCTGTCTCCTGTCATTTTTTTAGTTTGCCGAATAGTGATTAACGATTCAGTAGAATGAATGTGTTGGATGTCATCACTTTTGGTAAAAATGAATCGGTGTGTTTGTTTTAGTTTTTTGTTTTACTGCGTTTTGGGTAATCTCTCTGTTTTTTTTTTCACACGCGTGAAACAGATTAGAACCTTATAACCGGAATTGTGAAGGTTGGACGACGGAAAAGGCCTGAAGCGAACGACGATTTTAAGCGGAGTTGGGTTCGAATCCGATACTCTATTCAAACGAGATATAAAGCAATAAAAATTGGATGATAATTATCTTCCTGAGTGATTCTGAAAGATAATAAAAAGAACGAATTGCAAAGAAATTAGAGCAATAACAGTGTTAATTTAAAATTTATAAATCACTTATTTGTTTGCTTGTAACTTATTTAATTACCTTATTTAATTACCCATATTTAATTACCTGAAAGATAATTACATTGACATCGTAATATTTGATAAACAATTTTTTCTTTTGCTTTAATGTACAGTTTTTTTCTTTCTTTCTTTTCTTTTCTTCTTTTCACAAAATTTTATTATGAATTTTTAATGTTTTTTTTTTATAAATGAATACAAAAAAAGAACAGTTTGCGAAATCGGCAAATTAGTTTCATAAATAAACTTGTGAATCCCTTTGAAACATTTCTCCTAAATTGATAAGGGTAAAAAAAAATATTCTAAGCTCATCTTACTGTTTCACAAAAGACCAACCCAGGTTCGAGTCCCACCTGTGACAGCTTTCAGATTTATCTCCGCTAAATTTATCATACCCCCCCCCCCTACCCTTGGGCAGAAAGGGGACCTCGATAGGCTAGGCTGCCGTCCGTCGGATGTCCATCGGACGCTAAGCTGTGGTTCCTGTGCAGGTGAACTACCCTGTGCAACAGAGTTATACTGTGCACATTAAAAAACACACTGGATATCCTTAACGGGAAGTTTGTGTCTCCTAACAATTGTCCTGTACAGTCACTCAAAAAAGTATCCGAACACTATGGTTGATTACAGAATTCAGAAAAAATATCTGGCAACGATTTTTTTTAGAAATTAGTGATCTGGCAACCTTCGTGTCACGTGATTACAGAATTCAGGAAAAATATCTGGAGCGTGTACAGCAACTGTACACGCTCCAGTTACCGTTCACAGCAAACTGGATATTTACTAACCAACACATTCCAGTGGGTCCCCTCCCCCAACCTGGTAACTGGTACAGTCGCTCAAAAAAGTATCCGAACACTGTGGTTGATTACAGAATTGAGAAAAAAAATATCTGGCAACGATTTTTTTAGAAATTAGTGGTCTGGCAACCTTCTTGTCACGTGACACGAAAGTTGCCAGATCACTGATTTCTAAAAAAATCGTTGCCAGATATTTTTTCTGAATTCTATAATCGACCATAGTGTTCGGATACTTTTTTGAGCGACTGTACCTGGTAACTGCACACGCTCCAGTTTGCTGTGAACGGAACTGCACACGCTCAATATTTCCGTGAGTGAGCCCACACGATCTAGTATTAAAATAATATGACCACCTACAGTCTCTCAAAAAAGTATCCGAACACTATGGTTGATTACAGAATTCTGAAAAAATATCTGGCAACGATTTTTTTAGAAATTAGTGATTGGCAACCTTCGTGTCACGTGACACGAAGGTTGTGACACGAAGGTAACAAGGACCCCGAAGGCTCAGAGAAGGTTGGGGGAGGGGACCCACTGGAACAGCTGTTGAGAGACAGATGGTAGCCTCCCGTAAAGGCCATCCAGCCGTAATTTAACGTGCACAGGGTATGCTCTCCCGCACACGGGGCCACGGCTTAATGTCCCATTCAACTCCTTGGGGACCAAAAAAAAAACCGCCGATGAACGTGGGAACCCATCAAAAGAGTTTTCTCGTCCCTTCACTCGTTTCCTCTCTCGTCGGTGTTACGTAAGACAACTGACGTCACATCCGCCCGTTCCCAACCGGCACCAATTCGTCTGTGATCGCCGAAGAGGAAGCGAAGTGAAAGAAATCCGATTTCAGAAATGATGAAACCCTCGTGTGCAGCCGACTTAATAGCGGTGCTCGGCAGTGATGCGGATGTCACGTGCGATTCACTTTCGATGACCTTCTGGAGTGACCCACTTCTCAAGAGAGTCGGAGGAGGAGGGGTTTTGACCCAGCCCTTAAAACCTCGAGTCTCTCACAAAGGGATTTTTTTTTTCATTTCTCTCTCTCCGTACCATGAGATTTGGAGATGCACTAGATGATTCTTGCATTTTTTTTATCGCTTTCACTTTTCCTGTTGTTGTTAAATGTGTTTCTTTGTGTGTGTGCGTTTATCCCGTTAAATTGGGGCGGGGGTGGCTCAGTCGGTAGCGCGTCAGGCTCGTAATCTGTAGTTCCCAGGTTCGAGTTCCAGCTGGGTCAGCGTTGAGATTTATCTCCGCAAAACTCCCCGCTATGCCCACGGTCAGTAGGGGACACCGATGGGCTTGGAAAGGCCGCCGTCCGTCGGATGGGACATTAAGCCGTGGCCCCGTGTACTAGAGAGCCATACCTTGTGCACGTTAAAGAACATACTTGATGGCCTTGACGGGAGGCTACCAACTATCTCCCAACAGCTGTTCCAGTGGGTCCCCTCCCCTAACCTTCTCTGAACCTTCGGGGTCCATGTGACCTGGCCATTTAGCCGATGGTATGCAAAAAAAGTGCCGCTCAGAGGTAAAATAACCCAACTTTTCCTTCATCAAACACGTAATTTAAAAGTGGGGTTTTTGAGCATAAAAATAATATAAAAGTTGGTTGTAGAGCATCACTTTTTGGCACCTAGTGGGCTAAATAGCCAGGTCAGAAGGACACCGAGAAGGTGAGAGAGACCCACTAGACTTTCTAGCGAGGATACCCACTAGAAAGCTGCCAGGAGACAGACAGTAGCCTCCCGTCAAGGCCATCCAACATGCTCATTAACGTGCAAAGGAAACGGAAACGTGAATTCATCCACTTAGAATACAAACTTTCATCAATATTATTGCTTAGAGGTTAAGGTTAAAACAATGACAAAAAAAAAACTCTTTCCAACATTTATAAGACTTTAATAACTATTTTATATTTATTTAATGCAGTCCCTATTTGCTTAATGTTAAGTGTCTACGATTTAGTCTTAACGTAGTAAGGGAGACAGAACAACTAAGAGAAAAGGTCAAAGGTTACATCCTCGACTACCCTTTGACACCGATTAGTTCTGCCTGATGGCGCTATCACGTGGAAAACAATGACGGAGAAGTGACGACCAGAAATCTGAAGAAGAATCAATTCGGTCACATGACAGTGCGTGTCTGAAGGGTGGCGCTTCGTTAACAATACAGCAGCGTCCAAAGTGTTACGGAGAAAGTTGGGATCATCATACGGGGGTGGTTGGGGGTGGAGGCGAGGATAGAGAGAGTAGGATTCTGATCTGTCGTAAGACGCATCACTTCAAAGCAAAACGACGGATCGGAAAACAGGTACGAACCACGTGTCTTGAAACTTATCCCCATTCCTGGCTTGGCTTTAAAGGGAGCCCGATAGAGATCTGGCCATTCTGTCGGGGATAAATGATTAGTTTTAAGAGACACTATTCCCTGTCTCTTATAGATCTCGATCTTATGGGTGTCTTTTGTGCTGAGACTGTTCGCTTTCGTTTCTGCGTCTGCTCCAGTCGTGTCTCGAGACTCTTGACTAAAAAAATAGGTCGTCGAGAGGCGGGGGAGGGGGGGGGGGGAAGAAAGTGATCATTAGGAAAAAACGTGTGCGTTGTTTGTGTCTATGTGTCTATGGGTATGTTCTTCTTTGTTGAAGTCTTTCTCGGTTTTTTTTTTTGTTTCGCAACAAAGAGAGATGGAGTCGGGTCAGGCTCATTACCATAAACTGTATCATTAGTGTCGTCGAGAGCGTTTCTCTTGTGACGGGTCTGCGAGTGAGAAAAATTCCTCGTGGACAAGAACGCGGAGATCTCCTCTGTTGTGTAGCTTTATTGCCAACGAGAGAGATAACCGCTGATGAAATTGTCATTGATGATTGCTCATTGTTCGCTCTTAACAGAGAGAGCAGCGGGGGTTCTTCTCTGTTTTGTGTTCTGCGAAGTGTTTCATTGTTGGTGTTATTGTCGTGACTCTTTATTGTGCAACTGACGTGCCTCTTTATCCGATTCTTTTGCCTCGTCGCCGAGGTGAAGATTTTTTAAGAGAGACAATTTGTGTTTTTCTGTGTGATTTGTGTTGTAGCGTTTTTCTTGTCAAATGGTTTTTCGACTCGTGGGGGATGATGTCAAAAGGGAATTTTTAACTGATGTTTTGAGCATTTTGACAGCAGATTATCTTTGAACTGTGAAGATGACAAGAAAAAGAATAAGTTTCCTTATGTAAGGGGACTTGAGGAAATTGGTCCGGTTTGTAGATTTTCTACGCTTCTTATGTTTACTGAAACGCAAAGACACGAGAAAAGTGTGTGCAATAGATTGTAGATGCATCTCTAAGTGGTTAGGATTAAGAGAATGACTTTTATCAATTGGTGAACACAGAAGTCGATGCATCTCTAAGTTGTTAGGATTAAGAGAATGACTTTTATCAATTGGTGAACACAGAAGTCGATGCATCTCAAAGTTGTTAGGATTAAGAGAATGACTTTTATCAATTGGTGAACACAGAATTGTTTGGGGGGGGGGGGGAGTATATGCCTTAAATGAGGAGCAGGGAAATTTTGAAATTTAAAGTGTATTTTTAACTCTTTTAAAAACAATAGGGTTTTTTGTCTGTCCTGTAGATATTCATTTTTTTTTCTTTTCTTAGAGATTACAGGGACTCGGTCAGCTAGGGGGAGAAATTAAGAGAGTCGAGATCGTCATTTTGGTAGCAGGGCCCTTTTTGCCTGGAAATAGAACACCAATAGTAGATCTAGCTTGGGGGGCTGTGTGAAGAAATGCAATATGTGGATTTGGTTAAATGAAGAAATGCAATATGTGGATTTGGTTAAATGAAGAAATGCAATATGTGGATTTGGTTAAATGAAGAAATGCAATATGTGGATTTGGTTAAATGAAGAAATGCAATATGTGGATTTGGTTAAATGAAGAAATGCAATATGTGGATTTGGTTAAATGAAGAAATGCAATATGTGGATTTAGTTAAAGCTCTGGCATCCCCTTACATGGGAGCAATAAAGGAGGACAGGGAATTGTGTCTGTGGCATCCGGAGATTATTTCGAAATGGAGGACATTTTGGAACTGAAAGTCAGTTGCTTGCCGGCATCGAGACAGTGCGTACGTCAGACGGATTGCCTGAGGCTTTGTTTTAGCCATTTTGCCTCAGCTGTGGGACTAATGAGGCTTTGTTTTAGCCATTTCGCCTCAGCTGTGGGACCAATGAGGCTTTGTTTTAGCCACTTTGCCTCAGCTGTGGGACCAATGAGGCTTTGTTTTAGCCACTTTGCCTCAGCTGTGGGACCGCTGAGGCTTTGTTTTAGCCACTTTGCGTCAGCTGTGGGACCAATGAGGCTTTGTTTTAGCCATTTTGCCTCAACTGTGGGACCGCTGTGTCTTTGTTTTAGCCATTTCGCCTCAGCTGTGGGACCGCTGAGGCTTTGTTTTAGCCATTTCGCCTCAGCTGTGGGACCGCTGAGGCTCTCTCCAGCCTGTTGTGATCGAAATGAGTGATTGTACTAGATGGGCAGTCACTATTTATTATATATATATTAATTGTAGATACAATTAATAATTATTAATAGATATAAACAATTATTAATTATAGAGTAAAATTGTATATGAAGTGTACATATAAAAGTACAGTCGCTCAAAAAAATATCCGAACAATATGGTTGATTGTACTCTTTGTTGCTGCACAACACAGCAACTACGGCAATCCCCTGGTTCCGTCTCACGACACTACCAAGTTGAATAGAAAGCCGCGACTATCTACTGTCGGGGGCAAGGCTACACCATATAGATGCATCTCATCCCCGACATCCTATGGCGAGCAGTCCTTAGAAGGAAAGCTCATCCATCGGTCAAAACCTGAAATTTACTCTGTTCCCCGGTTAGCCATGAACAAGGATATATAGATCCAAGTTCGCTCGGCACCCGGGGTGGAGACTCTTAGTGGGGCCCAGACTTTGAAAAGGACCCTTGCCCACTAGGGGACCAATCCGTTTGGTAGGGCCCTTGAACTACTCCCCAGAGCGCCTGATTTTGAGATCTTGGCACCGTCCAACCGGGTCACTAAACCGGTCAGCGATGCCTTCGACCTCGGTTGGTCTTGGCTCTGTCCAACCGGGGCCCATACCGGTCAGCAGAGTCTTCGACCGGGTGCTGGGCCACAAGCCCCCCCCCCCCCCCCCACCACCACCACGACAAGGTGGTCCCCTATCAGGGGGGAACAAAATTCAGGAAAAAATATCTGGCAAGGATTTTTTTTCACGTGACACAAAGGTTGCCAGATCACTAATTTCTAAAAAAAAAAAAAAAAAAAATCGTCGCCAGATATTTTTTCTGAATTCTGTAATCAACCATAGTGTTCAGATACTTTTTTGAGCGACTGTACACCTGAGTTTAGGGGGACACGGGTACCCTTCTGCGCACACAGTCACCTGAAAAGAACCTATCCTCGAAGGAGATAACTGTCTAAAGAGATAAAAATGGGATATTTTTTTGAGTCTGATGAGTACTAATGATTATATTAAGTTCCGCATTTTCCGAACGTTCCAGTAATTTTAATTTTCACATTGAAGTGGGTTTAAGTTTCGAAAAATTCAAACTTCAAACCAATCTCGTCCAACAAATACTTGGCGGAAAAGCCACTAGGAGAAGAACCATGTTCTTGAAGAACTTGAGGAAGTGTTGTCTACTTCGAAATTTATATTACTAATTGGTAACGAATTTAAAACAATATATATTTTGTAACAATCAAGAAAATATCTTGATTAGAAAAACAAGAATATTCAATTTTAATGCTCTGTCCAACCGGAAAAAAAAATTTTAATTATGAACTGGCAAAAACGTATAGCAAAAACGTACGTTTATGGCAAAAACGTATAGTTAAGCATCTCAAAATGTTTGGTAAAAAAAAAAATTGGAAGAAATGAGTCAGATTCAATATGTTAATGATTTGGTTCACGAGCTCCAGTTCTTTTGCAGTGAGTCGCTAGTCGGACGGGCCTGTTTCAAACGAATATGGCAAACTCTTTTTCGCGTAATGGATTAAATATTTTTGTGGCAGAATCCGATAGCAATGAGTCGACATTGGCAGCATCGATTTTCTCCCTTGAACACAGGGGTATGGGGAAAAACCTTTTTTTTTAAAGGGATAAGTGGAAAACCCTTTTTTAAAGAGATAAGTTAAAAAAACCTTTTTTTTTCTAAAAGAGATAAGTGGAAAAACTTTTTTTTCAAGAGATAAGTGAAGAAACCTTTTTTAAAAGAGATAAGTGAAAAAAAAAACCTTTTTTAAAAGGATAAGTAAAAAAAACCTTTTTTTTAAACAGATAAGTGAAAAAAAATTTTTTAAAGAGATAAGTGAAAAACTTTTTTAAAGGGATAAGTGAAAAACCTTTTTTCAAGAGATAAGTGAAGAAACCTTTTTAAAAGAGATAAGTGAAAAAAAACTTTTTTAAAAGGATAAGTGAAAACAACCTTTTTTTAAAAAAGATAAGTGAAAAAAACTTTTTTCAAGAGATAATTGAAAAAAAAAATCTTTTTTTTAAAAGAGATAAGAAAAAAAAATTTTTTTTAGAGATAAATGAAAAACTTTTTAAAGGGATAAATGAAAAACCTTTTTTAAAGAGATAAGTGAAAAAAAACATTTTTTAAAGAGATAAGTGAAAAACTTTTTTAAAGGAATAAGTGAAAAACCTTTTTGTTAAAGAGATAAGTGAAAAAAAAATTTTTTTTCAAGAGATAAGTGAAAAAAAGCCTTTTTTTTTAAAGAGATAAGTGAAAAATTTTTTTTAAAGAGATAAGTGAAAAAAAAAACCTTTTTTCAAGAGATAAGTGAAAAAAAAAACTTTTTTTTTAAAGAGATAAGTGAAAAAAAATTTTTTTTAAAGAGATAAGTGAAAAAACATTTTTAAAGAGATAAGTGAAAAACATTTTTTTTTAAACAGATAAGTCAAAAACCTTTTTTTAGGCAATTGGATAAAGGAAATATTACTGTTTGCATTTTTCGAATCATTCATTATTTCTAATTTCAACAGTTAGATGCTGCAAAGTCGGAAAATTAATAAAAACAACAACAACAAGAACTTCCTTTTTTGAAAACGGGCGTTCCTTATTTACCGGAGGGCATAGGTCAATGTTTCATATTGTTCTTTTTAAATATCGCAGACTCTCTAGAAAAATATAAAGGATACAAAGTAATTAATGACTGAAACAGTCAGAAGCATTTTAAAGGAAAATAGTCTCTGAATTTCTTTTCGTATTTTAACTGGGTTGGGGGTTCTAATTTGAGCAGTTAACGGCCAGTCCGAATACACAAAGCCGTAACTAGATTAATTAATCAATATCTGATGTTTACAACTCATTAAAAGCCATTTAATAGACAATAAGATCTTTTCGTATCTTTAACCAGCAGCGACAACAACCAGTTGTAGTAAAACGACGCAACAATGACTCGAGTTGGAGATCCAGCTCATTGCAAGTCTTTTGTTGAACATAGCGGTTCAACAAAGGAATGACGCTGCTAATTAATGTGCTTGTCAGTGTTGCTAACAGAGGGAGAAGCTTACTAACTGTTACTTCTTCCGTTGGCACTCTGTTATTCTTTGTCTTTATTTCTTTCGAGTAGGAGACATTGGCGTCATATTTGATTGATGTCCTGTACGAGGCCTGCCCAACAAGTGGCTCGTTGTATAGTGGCTTAAAAGAATATCCGAACACTATGATTGATTACAGAATTCAGAAAAAAATATCTGGCAACGGTTTTTTTAGAAATTAGTGATCTGGCAACCTTCGTGTCACGTGACAATTCAGGAAAAATATCTGGAGCGTGTACAGCAACTGTACACGCTCCAGTTACCGTTCACAGCAAACTGGAGCGTGTGCAGTTACTGCACACGCTCCAGTTTGCTGTGAACGGTAACTGCACACGCTCAATATTTCCGTGAGTGAGCCCACACGATCCAGGTCTTTGTGAGCTCACACGATCCAATGTGCTGTGAACATTAACCGCAACCGTTCCAGTTTGCTGTGAACGGTAACTGCACACGCTCAATATTCATTGCATTATATATTCATACGCATTATATATATTAAAAAATATCCAAACACTATGGTTGATTACAGAATTCAGAAAAAAATATCTGGCAACGTTTTTTTTTTAGAAATTTGTGATTTGGCGACCTTTGTGTCACGTGACACGAAGGTTGCCAGATCATTAATTTCTAAACAAATCGTTGCCAGATATTTTTTTCTGAATTCTGTAATCAACCATAGTGGTGTTCGGATATTTTTTTGAGAGACTGTACAAGAACTTCCGACCCATGAAAATGAATCATCGTCATTTGGCTCATTTCTTCCAATTTGTTTGACCAAACATTTTTAGGTGCATAATTAAACGATCTCTCATTTTGCCTTTTAATCGAACTATTTTCTTGATTCCTTAAAAATATAGTTTTTTTTCCACAATTCGTTAGAAATGTATGTTTTCTTTTTAAGTAAAGAATATTTTCTTGTGAATCTTTAATAATAATAATTATTTAGTGGTTCTGCACTATGTTTGAGTTGGAAAGGCCGATTCTAGAACTTGGATTATTATTCCGTTCAAAAATAAGATATACTAGTGTTCGACACCAATGTATAATGGCATTCGAGAACAATTGATGAAAGATATTCGGCATCAATGCATAAAGGTATTCGACGACAATGCATAAAGTTGTTCGTCAACAATTCATAAACGTATTCGCCGACAATGCATAAAGATATTCGACGACAATTCATAAGTGTTTTCGTCGACAATGCATAAGAAATTTATATATTCGACGACAATGCAAAAAGGTATTCGCCGACAATGCATAAAGATATTCGACGACAATTCATAAGGTTTTCGACGACAATGCATAAAGATATTCGACGACAATGCATAAAGATATTCGACGACAATGCATAAAGATATTCGACGACAATGCATAAAGATATTCGACGACAATGCATAAAGATATTCGACGACAATGCATAAAGATATTCGACGACAATGCATAAAGTTGTTCGACAGCAATTCAAAAAGGTATTCGCCGACAATGCATAAACATATTCGACGACAATGCATAAAGATATTTGACGATAATGCATAAAGTTGTTCGACGACAATTCATAAGGTTTTCGACGACAATGCATAAAGGTATTCGACAACAAGGTATAAAGGTATTCGCCGACAATGCATAAAGTTGTTCGACGACAATGCATAAAGATATTCGACGACAATGCATAAAGATATTCGACGACAATGCATAAAGGTATTCGACGACAATGCATAAAGTTCCACAGCAATTCATAATGATATTCGACGACAATGCATAAAGTTTTTCGACAGCAATTCATAATGATATTCGACGACAATGCATAAAGGTATTCGGCATAAAGTTATTGGACAGCAATGCATTTCAAAGGGAACTGGTTGATTAAAAATCCGGTTAAAGAAATCCGGTTAAAAAATTGAGATTGACGACTGTTAAAATGAAGAACAATTTTTTTTTTGCTGTTGGCATTTTTTAGACAGCTAAAATTTCTCTTTAGAAACGTACAAGAATACTTTTGGCCTGCAATGGTCAAATAATGATCTTGATGGCTTTGAAATAAAGGGGACTGGGTTACAGTCTCGGATAAAGCATAAATATTTTAACTGTCAAAGAAAATATCACTCTTAGTTTCACGTCGATATCAATTTTAGGGGAAAAATTGTCTTTAGCCGGGTGGGATAGGAACCCACGACTTCCTGATAACACTTGAGATAACACTGAGCTTCCGGTGGGCCATCAAGATTTCCTCAATTTGATGATATGAACTTTTCCACCTACAATGCACAATTAACTGTGTCTCATGAAGACAATGTCCTCGCTGCTCATAAACAGACACACAGAACAGAGAACAAGTAGCATGCCATGAAGATCTTGATCGGCGGCTGGTAGCTCAGTGGTCAGAGCACCTGACAAGCTATCAGAAATGTCGTGGGTTCGGATCCCGCCCGGTTCAAGACAATGCTTCCTCTAAAACTGATAAAAATAAATACCCCCTCAAGCAGCTGCTTGCCACAGAGGTCTGACAGGAGCCTGTCAGTTCATATGACCTAGTAGAAGGTCTGAGAGGATGGCAGGACCTCAGCAGAAAAACGACCATGCCTTAAATCCGCGGCTCGAACCCAGGTTCCATAGATCACTAGCCAAGCGCGCTAACCACTCGGCCACGGGATATCGAAATCAAAGTAAGAGTGATTACCTTTCTTGATAGTTGAACACAAACATGAGAAATTTCTTCAACAAACATTTTACTTTCTGATATACGATGTTCTTCTGTTAAAGATTCATTTTCATAACAGATCTATTTTTCTGTAACGTGTGCCAGACTTCGGTTACCAGCTGGCTGCTTAGGGATTTGGGCTGTTTTACCTCTGAACAAGGGGCGAGGGTGGCCTCAGTCGGTAGCGCGCCAGGCTCGTAATCTGTACTTTCCAGGTTCGAGTCCCAGCTGGATCAGCGTTGAGATTTATCTCCGCAAAATTCCCCGTCCTGCCCACTGTCAGTAGGGGACACCGATGGGCTTGGAAAAGCCGCCGTCTGTCGGATGGGACGTTAAGCCGTGGCCCCGTGTGCGGGAGAGCCATACCTTGTGCACGTTAAAGAACACGCTGGATGGCCTTGACGGGAGGCTACCATCTGTCTCCCAACAGCTGTTCCAGTGGGTCCCCTCCCCCAACCCTCTCTGAACCTTCGGGGTCCATGTGACCTGGCCATTTAGCCCATGGTGGGCAAAAAAGTGCCGCTCAGAGGTAAAACATCCCACAACCTCTGAACAACACTTTTTTACACACGACGGACTAATTGGCCAGGTCACAAGGACCCCGAAGACTTAGAGAAGATTGGGGGAAAATATCCCACAGGAGCATGCTCAGAGTCTACCCTGTTTCCACTCGCAGTAAGCCGCTAATGATTGGTTAGCAAGGTGCTAGTCACCCCAAGCCATCAAAATTATAGTGTTTAGATAACAATTTAGATATCAAATGAAACTGAAAGTGGTTGAGTGATCCGCAACCCACTCATCCCTAAATTAACTTAGTAAGAAATTGAATTTCAGCTATTACCTCACTAAGAAAGAAACAAAAAATGTACAATAACAAGAAACAATTGTTGAACTCGTTCAGTTTCCTGATTGTTGTATAACAAAGGGATCCAACATTGGAACAATCCGAAGAACGCTTCTGCTCCCATTTCTAGGTTAAAATCTGTGTATACCACAATGGTAATTTCTTAAAATCGGCCAAGTACATAATGTAAGGTAATTTATTTGTTGCTTTATTTCCCTCTTCCCAATCCACTTCATCATCATCATCATCATCATTTCTTCGTTGATTTGTCATGTAGACCGCAACTGAAGAAACTACTTTATTCTGATAATTTTCGTGTTTTTATTTTTAAACTGATCTCGTTTCTTTAGTCCCACAGAAAGTGAAACAAGGGACGAAATAACAAACAACGACGATCGTTTGCTTTCATCTTCGAACGAGGTAAGTACTCAGAAAGACCAAGGGGGGAAGGTCGACTCATCATCGGAGCAAAGGACACAAGGAAGAAGAAGATCAAAAGCCTTCTAACAAAAAAAAAATGAAAGAGAAAAGGAGAGCCATTAGCTCTCATCTCGGCTCTCTTTTTGTATCTCCATCTCTTGTCTGTCAGAACTGACAAAAATCCGGCTACGAGGAAACGTGCGCTGATCTAATTCGTCTGCTTCATCCTCCTCCCCCTCTAATCCTTCCACCCCCCCCTAGAAAGCAATGACACGGAACGAGGTTCGGTCCAAGAGCGAACGGAAATGAACAATGTGACGCAGCACATGATGATGGAGTTGGGAAACTTTTAAGACAGCTGGGGCATTGTCCAATGTTCTGTGGTGGGTGGGTCGTGCCCCTCCTGGCCAGGGGCAAAGAGGGTGAGGTTTGAAGTGGGTCACCCTGAAGAATTAAAAAAAAAAGGAAATAAGAAGCAAGCATTTGCAGAAGATGGCGTTATCGTTTCGCAATGAAGGGTGAGATATTCGCGCGTGATTTCCCCCCCCCCCCCCTACTATTCGAATCTTCCTCGTCGTGGCTGCTTGTTACAAAGTTCTTTAGTGATGAGGAAGTTCAGGGATATCTGCGACGCATCTTGGGTCAGATAGGTTAGCATTGAACTTTGTCTTACTTATCATGAATTGCTCTCTGGCGGGATTTTTTTTTTCTGCAACTTTCTCGTTAAGCCACGTTTTTTTTATATTGTTACTGTGATTGCGTAAATATGGCTCAAGATTTTAAATGCATTACCGAGCCAAAATTTCTGTTTCTTTTTCTCGAGGATGAGTTGTTAGTTTGTTTAGCCTCAGAGTTGCACTTTTTCTGCTCAGAGTGAGAGCTACATGGTCAAGTTGTTGTTGGGTTGTTTTACCTCTGAGCGGCACTTTTTTGCACACCATGAGCTAAATGGCCAGGTCACATGGACCCCGAAGGCTCAGAGAAGGTTGGGGGAAGGGACTACATGGTCAAATCACAAAGATCCCAAAGTTCAGAGAAGATAAAGGGGTAGGTGACCCACCGGACAATTTTTAGGACACAGATAATAGCCACCCGTTAAAGCCATCTAGCCGGCAAAATTGGGACTCGAACCCGGGAAATGAAGAATACGAGCCTGGAGAGCTACTTATTGAGCCATCCTACTTCCAACCCCCACACACACTTTTTTTTCCCGCGGGCTTGCATCGATCCTTTTCATGTTTACCTATCTGTTAGGACACAGATGATAGCCACCCGTTAAAACCATCTAGCTGGCAAAATTGGGACTCGAACCCGGGAAATGAAGACTACAAACCTGGAGAGCTACTTATTGAGCCATCCTACTTCCCCCCCCCCCCCCACACTTTTTTTTACGCGGGCTTGCATCGATCCTTCTCATGTTTACCTATCTTGAAATTTAGGTTCGTATCTAAAAAAATATAGGGTGGGGGAGAGACGCAAAAAAGAAAGGGGGGGGGGGATTACCAAGTGACTGAATGGCAGCTCCAATATGATATTTTACTGTTCATTTTCGTGTTTTCAATTAAAAAATCAAAATTCTTGGAAAGTCTGTGCAATACTTCGATATTAATGTTTTTCGTCACCATTCCCAATTCTCAGAAGATGGGAGGCGGGAATAGGGGGGGTGGCGTGTCCCGTATCCCATTATATATCCGAGTCTTCTCCCATTGCTTTTCTCTTGTTATTTGTCAGCTTCGTCTGTCATTTGCGCTGTTTGTTTATTAATTTGTAGAAATTATTATCACCCCAACCTCCCATATCTTTCCAGTCCTGGAGTCCAGGAGCGGGGGTAGCTCAGTCGGTAGCACGCCAGGCTCGTAATCTGTAGTTCCCAGGTTCGAGTCCAGCGTTGAGATTTATCTCCGCAAAATTCCCCGCCCTGCCCACGGTCAGTAGGGGACACCAATGGGCTTGGAAAGGCCTCCGTCCGTCGGATGGGACGTTAAGCCGTGGCCCCGTGTGCGGTAGAGCCATACCCTGTGCACGTTAAAGAACACGCTGGATGGCCTTGACGTGAGGCTACCATCTGTCTCCCAACAGCTGTTCCAGTGGGTCCCCTCCCCCAACCTTCTGTGAGCCTTCGGGGTCCATGTGACCTGGCCATTTAGCTCATGGTGTGCAAAAAAGTGCCGCTCAGAGGTAAAACAATCCAATCCATTGCAAACAAGTTTTATAAGAAAATAACTTAATTTCCCCCTCAATGAGTAGCTTGCCAGAGAGGTATGACAGGTGCCTGTCAATATGATAGGATAATGAGAAGATCTGTGAGGACAGCAACACCTCAGCAGAAAGGCAACACAAAGAAATATATATTCATGATTTATACGCGATTCAAACCCATATTAATTTTGGTCAGTAGTCAAGCGCGTTAACACCATTTGGCCACACTGAAATTAAATCTGAGAGTAGAGAATGTCATAGTCGACGAAAAGGTTTGTCTTTTCTTTTCTCTAAAAAGGAAAATAGGAAATGCATTCCCGAAAAATGGGAAATGGGGAAACACATTCCCGAAAAGAGGGAAATGTATTCCCTGTTTTCCTTCTGGGGGAAACAACTTTGAGGGAATGTAATAAACGATCTTTTAACTACATCTTCTTAGTACAAGATCCAAGAGTAACGAGTATATCTTAAATGAAAACTTCTGAGATATAAAATAAATAACCCCCTAAAGAAGCTGCTTCCTATAGTGGTCTGACAGGAGCCTGCCAGTAAAATATACCATAGAGAAAATCTTTGAGACTGGTGAAACTTCAGTAGAAAGACAACACAGAAAAACAAAAACATCCGTATAGTCGCTCAAAAAAGTATCCGAACACCATGGTTGATTACAGAATTCAGAAAAAATATCTGGCAACGATTTTTTTAGAAATGAATGATCTGGCAACCTTCGTGTTCACGTGATTACAGAACACAACGTGAGTTACAGAACACACATGATTACAGAACACACCGTGAACGGTAACTGGAGCGTGTACAGTACAGCAACTGTACACACTCCAGTTACCGTTCACAGCAAACTGGAGCGTGTGCTGTTACTGCACACGCTCAATATTTCCGTGAGTGAGCCCACACGATCCAGGTCTTTGTGAGCTCACACGATCCAATGTGCTGTGAACATTAACCGCAACCACTCCAGTTTGCTGTGAACGGTAACTGCACACGCTCAATATTTCCGTGAGTGAGCCCACACGATCTAGTACCAAAATAATATGACCACCTACAGTCGCTCAAAAAAGTATCCGAACACTATGGTTGATTACAGAATTCAGAAAAAATATCTGGCAACGTTTTTTTTAGAAATCAGTGATCTGACAACCTTCGTGTCACGTGACACGAACTGAATGAATGAGAACAATTCCTAATCAACACTTAATATTATTTTAACGACTTCTCTCATTTTAAGGATGGGAATGGACGGACTTAACTCCTTTGTAGCTGATCGTTTTGGAGTGAAAACGAGAGCATCAAGAGAATGGGAAACACACACGCGCACAAATAAAACCAAAAAAAATATCTGGCAACGATTTTTTTTAGAAATCAGTGATCTGGCAACCCTTCGTGTCACGTGACACGAAGGGTTGCCAGATCACTAATTTCTAAAAAAAATCGTTGCCAGATATTTTTTCTGAATTCTGTAATCAACCATAGTGTTCGGATACTTTTTTGACCGACTGTACCTTATCAGGCTTCGAGCTCAAGTTCTCTCAGATCAGTAGCCAAGCACCAGGAACTCGAACTTAGATCCCTTTGATCCTTAGCGAAACACCTGGGGACTCGAACTTAAGTCCCTTCAATCATTAGCCAAGCAATCAGCCGTTCTAAACATTCGGCCATGCAGAGAAATTGCGATTTAACGTCTCTCTTACAATCAAAAATATTCCGTAAAACGTATATATACGTTTTACGGGATATTTTACGTAATATCCCGTAAAAAGTTTACGGGTTACTTTTGGAAAGTTTTTTTTAAAAAGTTTAAATTGCAGAGATGCGGAAACGATGCTGTAGCTAATTAAAGGAGAGAGAGAGAGAGTCCTGAATTGGGGATCAAAGAGTTTTCTCAGGGGATCAAAAAGTCTTCTCAGGGAATCAAAGAGTCTCAATTACCGAGTAAGGAAATGAGAATTGTAAAAAACAGGAAAAGAAGTTGGGTTGGGTTGTTTTACCTCTGAGCGGCACTTTTTTGCACACAATGGACTAAATGGCCAGGTCACATGGAGCCCGAAGGCTCAGAGAAGGTTGGGGGAGGGGACCCACTGGAATAGCTGTTGGGAGACAGATGGTAGCCTCCCGTCAAGGCCATCCAGCGTGTTCTTTAACGTGCAGAGGGTATGTCTCTCCCGCACACGGGGCCACGGCTTAACGTCCCATCCGACGGATGGCGGTCTTTCCAAGCCCATCGGTGTCCCCTATTGACCGTGGGCAGGGCGGGGAATTTTGCGGAGATAAATCTCAACGCTGAACCAGCTGGGACTCGAACTTGGGAACTACAGATTACGAGCCTGGCGCGCTACCGACTGAGCCACC
This sequence comes from Ryuthela nishihirai, assembly GCA_038380435.1. Classification (NCBI taxonomy): domain Eukaryota; kingdom Metazoa; phylum Arthropoda; class Arachnida; order Araneae; family Heptathelidae; genus Ryuthela; species Ryuthela nishihirai. The sequence continues at coordinate 46,095,235 of JAWZYU010000024.1, read as the reverse complement.
CCCGCCCCCAAGAGAATGGGAAACACACACGCGCACAAATAAAACCAAAGCTTAAATTGCAGAGATGCGGAAACGATGCTGTAGCTAATTAAAAGAGAGAGAGTCCTGAATTGGGGATCAAAGAGTCTTCTCAGGGGATCAAAGAGTCTTCTCAGGGGTTCAAAGAGTCTCAATTACCGAGTAGGGAAATGAGAATTGTAAAAAAATGAGGAAAAGAAGTTGGGAATAGTCTACTTGTGGACATCATGGTTGGGGGTGTTAGGAAATTAAAAGGGTTGGAAAAGAGAAGTGCAGAGATAAATATAGGGAACTAGATCTCCAATTTTAAAATCAAAGCAATTGGGCCAATTTAATACGACAAAAATAAAAAAGGCTTTTTTTATCTGATAGAGGTGATGAGACTCCAATTTCTCTCGAGTTTAATCGAGCAAGCATAATCCATTGTATTTCATTCTATTTATGACATTTCGAGCATTTTTCGATTCCTTCCAATTGTTGCATCACCCGCAGTTGACTCTCGGTTTTCTTTTTCGGCCCGCGATCGCATCCTTTCTTCGTCACCGGAGCATATCGGCGCGAAAACGTCATCGACGCGCATGCTCGGAGTTCGAAGTCGTTTCTCGATCTCCCGCCGCTTCTGAGAAGCAAGAGATAAATAAAATGAGGAAGACGATTTCGTCCTGCACGGAAGTCACAATCAAACGATTTCTTTTCTTCGCTTCGTCTTGCTGCAGCATCCAGGAAGCGGAAAGGCTGCTTCGTCACGTGGCAAAAGTGATGCCTTCTTCGCCTCTAGCTTCTCCTTCTGTATCCCCTCTTCCCCCTCCATCTCAGCATCTTCTTTCCCGCCAAATAAGCCTCCCTCTTACTCTCTGGGCGACTGTTAGTCTCCCACGGGAGCCGGCGAACTGGTCTGCAGCTTGTTTAAATGCACGTTTTCAATCTCTTATTATTGCTGACTGCTGCTGCAGCAGCGGGCAGGCAATCAGTGTCGAGATGGGGGAACGTCACGTGATGTGAGTGGATGCAGCTTCCGAACGATGATCATGTTTATTTGACCTGTATGAGTCTCTCTGCACAAGCTTGCATTTTCCATCTTTTTTTTTGAAAGGAAGAAGATGTTTGTAGTGTCCAAGAATAATTATTTTACGGGTTGGGTTGTTTTACCTCTGAGCGGCACTTTTTTGCACACCATGGGCTAAATGGCCAGGTCACATGGACCCCGAAGGCTCAGAGAAGGTTGGGGGAGGGGACCCACTGGAACAGCTGTTGTGAGACAGATGGTAGCATCCCGTCAAGGCCATCCAGCGTGTTCTTTAACGTGCACAGGGTATGTCTCTCCCGCACACGGTGCCACGGCTAAACGTCCCATCCGACGGACGGCGGCCTTTCCAAGCCCATCGGTGTCCCCTACTGACAGTGGGCAGGGCGGGAAATTTTGCGGAGATAAATCTCAACGCTGACCCAGCTGGGACTCGAACCTGGGAACTACAGATTACGAGCCTGGCGCGCTACCGACTGAGCCACCCCCGCCCCAATATTTTACGGGAATGGATTAATTGTGTGAGTTGTCTTATCTATGAGTGGCACTTATTTTGCAAACAATGGCTCAAATGTTAGGAAGTTTCCTCTGAACGACACAAAATGGGCTAAATGTGCTGCAATGGGTAAAATGACCAGGTCAAAAAGACCCCAAGGATTCAGAGAAAGCTGGGGAAGGGGACCCACTAAATTGATGTTACGAAATAGATGATAGGGCCCCGTTAATTCACACTGTGCATACTTTAATATACATGCATATTACAACAGAGTTTGATTCTCTTACCCACGGTGGGGGTGGCTTAGTCGGTAGCGCGTCAGAATCTTAATTTGCAGTTCCCAGATTCGGGTCCCAGCTAGGTCAGCGTTGAGATTTATCTACTCAAAACTCCCCGTCCTGCCCACGGTCAATAGGGGACACCTATGAGCTTGAAAAGGCAACCGTCCGTCGTATGGGATGTTAAGCCGTAGCCCCGTATGCGGGAGAGCCATACCCTGTGCACATTAAGGAATACACTGGAAGGCCTTGACGAGAGGCTACCATCTACTTCCTTAACTTCCTCTGAGCCTTCGGCCAATTAGCCCATTGTGTGCAAAAACGTGCCGTTCAGAGGTAAAACAATCCATCCCGTGCACACGGGGCCAAAAACATTACGTCATATGCGACAGATGGCGGCCATTTCAAATCCACCGGTGTCCCCCCTTTCTCTTTGAAGGGATATACCGTACTGAAGTCATGGATAGAGAAATAGGTCCCAAGAGTTCAGAGTCGAGTTGAGAAAAGGGGTTCACTAGACGACAGGCTATTAGGCTGCAGATGGTAGCCTCTCGTCAAGGCCATCCAACGTGTTCTTTAACGTGTACAGGGTATGGCTCCTGAACATGACAGAACCAAATGGTTTACCGTCTCTTTTGGGGCTGGTGTGGCTCAGTCGGTAGAGCGCCAGGCTCGTAATCTGTAGTTCCCAGGTTCGAGTCCCAGCTGGGTCAGCGTTGAGATTTATCTCCGCAAAAATCCCCGCCCTGCCCACGGTCAGTAGGGGACACCGATGGACTTGGAAAGTTCGCCGTCCGTCGGATGGGACGTTAAGCCGTGACCCCGTGTGTGGGAGAGCCATACCCTGTGCACGTTAAAGAACACGCTGGATGGCCTTGACGGGAGGCTACCATCTGTCTTCCAACAGCTGTTCCAGTGGGTCCCCTCCCACAACTTTCTCTGAGCCTTCGGGGTCCATGTGACCCTCCCACTTAGCCCATGGTGTGCAAAAAGGTGCCGCTCAGAGGTTTCATTTATCGGTTTCAATGAAGAAAAAATATATCTTTCGTTTCCTGATTGGAGCGAACACCTTTTTTGCAAAGAGGAATATCTTTTGCATTTCAACGACGAGTTCCCGCTTAGCTGCGCGCGCATTTGCATCACTCCTTTTCAGAGACAACCTATGGCGAGTAAAATAGGAGCAAAAGGGCGAACGATAAGAAAAAATAAGAGAAAACAGAGCAAGGGGACGAAATTAAAACCACATCACTGTTGCCCTCGCTCCAGAAGAAAGACGATATAGAAAAAGGCGGTGGGGGAAGGCGAGGGACGCGGGGGGGACCACTCTTTACGACCGTAATCCACGAAAAGTTGTTTGTGCGTCTGACTGGTTCATGATGAGCATTTACACGTCAGCAGAAAGCGCACCGTGATTAATTGGCAGTTAGTTGAGGTTTCAGAGAAACTCTCGAACACGATATTTATGGAGGATGTGGATAAAGGTCATCCCTCCAACCTCGTTAGAATGGAGGATTGTAGGTGGGGAGCAGGAGAGAGAGAGGTTGGTGGTTATTTAAGAAGAGGTGGAAAGTGTGTGATTTGGAGAAGGCAGATGCTGGGTTGGGTTGTGGGTTGTTTTACCTCTGAGCGGCATTTTTTTGCACACCATGGGCTAAATGGCCAGGTCACATGGACCCCGAAGGCTCAGAGAAGGTTGGGGGAGGAGACAAACTGGAACAGCTGTTGGGAGACAGATGGTAGCCTCCCGTCAAGGCCATCCAGCGTATTCTTTAACGTACACAGAGTATGGCTCTCCCGCACACGGTGCCACGGCTTAACGTCCCATCCGACGGACGGCGGCCTTTCCAAGCCCATCGGTGTCCCCTACTGATCGTGGGCAGGGCGGGGAATTTTACGAAGATAAATCTCAACGCTGACCCAGCTGGGACTCGAATCTGGGAACTACAGATTACGAGCCTGGCGCGCTACCGACTGAGCCACCCCCGCCCCAGTCAGATGCCGAAAATGGGTGAAACGATATTTCGTGAGAGAAAGCTCTCGGGTAAAATATTTTTTCGTCCTCAGTTTTGAATCCTGCCAGTTTTAGAACAGTGGGATTTTTGGAGATGAATTTCTGGGGTGATTGAAAGCACAATTTTCTTTAATGTTTTTCGTTTACCTATTCCTTTCGTTGTTGATAAAGAAGTGAAAGCCCGTGAATTTAAAACATAATTTTCTCTGTAATTTTCGCCGAAATATTCGTTTTGCTGTTGATCAAGCAGAGCTTGGGATGGAACAGGAAGTTTTTATCATTTCTTTTTTATGGATTTGATATGTTAAAATTTGAACGGATCACTTTCATGTCATTCCCCTCTGCCATGTTTATTAAAAAAATTTTAAGATAGTTTTTCCCTTGTCTCCTGTCCCTTCGTCTGCAGACATTAAACTATTTTGTTTTAACCGATTGCGAAAAAAAATGCATCTTTTTTGGTTGGATAGGAACTGATAAAATATTAAAATTCGCATTTTCCGAAACTTTCGCGAATTCGAATTCTCGCCATTAATGGGAGATAAAGTTGGGTTGGGTTGTTTTACCTCTGAGCGGCACTTTTTTACACACCATGGGCTAAATGGCCAGATCACATTGACCCCGAAGGTTCAGAGAAGGTTGGTGGAGGGGACCCACTGGAACAGCTGTTGGGAGACAGATGGTAGCCTCCCGTCAAGGCCATCCAGCGTGTTCTTTAACGTTGGGTTGTTTTACCTCTGAGCGGCACTTTTTTGCACACCATGGGCTAAATGGCCAGGTCACATGGACCCCGAAGGCTCAGAGAAGGTTGGGGGAGGGGACCCACTGGAACAGCTGTTGGGAGACAGATGGTAGCCTCCCGTCAAGGCCATCCAGCGTGTTCTTTAACGTGTACAGGGTATGGCTCCTGAACATGACAGAACCAAATGGTTTACCGTCTCTTTTGGGGCGGGGGTGGTTGAGATTTATCTCCGCAAAAATCCCCGCCCTGCCCACGGTCAGTAGGGGACACCGATGGGCTTGGAAAGTTCGCGGCCGTCGGATGAGACGTTAAGCCGTGACCCCGTGTGTGGGAGAGCCATACCCCGTGCACGTTAAAGAACACGCTGGATGGCCTTGACGGGAGGCTACCATCTGTCTCCCAACAGCTATTCCAATGGGTCCCCTCTCCCAACCTTCTCTGAGCCTTCGGGGTCCATGTGACCTGGCCATTTAGCCCATGGTGTGCAAAAAACTGAAGCTCAGAGGTAAAACAACCCAACCTTTTGTCAATTGATAGCAACAATTGCAAAGAAACGAAAACACTACAGTGTAATAGTGTTTTTATATAGTATTTTATATCGCTTCGGGTTATGTAGCACTGTGTTATATATTTGATTTTGTTTTTTAATGATTCCTTTTTTTTACCCTCACTAAAACCTACCAAGAAATCGTTAGGCCATTTATCGGTTTCACTGAAGAAAAAAATATACCTTTCGTTTCCTGATTGGAGCGAACACCTTTTTTGCAAAGACGAATATCTTTTGCATTTCAACGACGAGTTCCCGCTGAGCTGCGCGCGCATTTGCATCACTCCTTTTCAGAGACAACCTATGGCGAGTAAAATAGGAGCAAAAGGGCGAACGTTAAGAAAAAATAAGAGAAAACAGAGCAAGGGGACGAAATTAAAACCACATCACTGTTGCCCTCGCTCCAGAAGAAAGACGATATAGAAAAAGGCGGTGGGGGAAGGAGAGGGACGGGGGGGGACCACTCTTTACGACCGTAATCCACGAAAAGTTGTTTGTGCGTCTGACTGGTTCATGATGAGCATTTACACGTCAGCAGAAAGCTCACCGTGATTAATTGGCAGTTAGTTGAGGTTTCAGAGAAACCCTCGAACACGATATTTATGGAGGATGTGGATAAAGGTCATCCCTCCAACCTCGTTAGAATGGAGGATTGTAGGTGGGGAGCAGGAGAGAGAGAGGTTGGTGGTTATTTAAGAAGAATGAATGAAAGTGAAAGAGGGGGAAAGTGTGTGATTTGGAGAAGGCAGATGCTGGGTTGGGTTGTGGGTTGTTTTACCTCTGAGCGGCACTTTTTTTGCACACCATGGGCCAAATGGCCAGGTCACATGGACCCCGAAGGCTCAGAGAAGGTTGGGGACCCACTGGAACAGCTGTTGGGAGACAGATGGTAGTCTCCCGTCAAGGCCATCCAGCCTGTTCTTTAACATTGGATTGTTTTACCTCTGAGCGGCACTGTTTTGCACACCATGGGCTAAATGGCTAGGTGTGCAAAAACATTTTGCACACCATGGGCTAATGGTTATAGATAGACATGGACCCCGAAGGCTCAGAGAAGGTTGGGGGAGGGGACCCACTAGAACAGCTGTTGGGAGACAGATGGTAGCCTCCCGTCAAGGCCATCCAGCGTGTTCTTTAACGTGCACAGAGTATGGCTCTCCCGCACACGGAGCCACGGCTTAACGTCCCATCCGACGGACGGCGGCCTTTCCAAGCCCATCGGTGTCCCCTACTGACCGTGGGCAAGGCGGGGAATTTTGCGGAAATAAATCTCAACGCTGACCCAGCTGGGACTCGAATCTGGGAACTACAGATTACGAGCCTGGCGCGCTACCGACTGAGCCACCCCCGCCCCAGGCAGATGCCGAAAAGGGGTGAAACGATATTTCGTGAGAGAAAGCTGTCGGGAAAATATTTTTTCGTCCTCAGTTTTGAATCCTGCCAGTTTTAGAACAGTGGGATTTTTGGAGATGAATTTCTGGGGTGATTGAAAGCACAGTTTTCTTTAATGTTTTTCGTTTACCTATTCCTTTCGTTGTTGATAAAGAAGTGAAAGCCCGTGAATTTAAAACATAATTTTCTCTGTAATTTTCGCCGAAATATTCGTTTTGTTGTTGATCAAGCAGAGCTTGGGATGGAACAGGAAGTTTTTATCATTTCTTTTTTATGGATTTGATATGTTAAAATTTGAACGGATCACTTTCATGTCATTCCCCTCTGCCATGTTTATTAAAAAAATTTTAAGATAGTTTTTCCCTTGTCTCCTGTCCCTTCGTCTGCAGACATTAAACTATTTTGTTTTAACCGATTGCGAAAAAAATGCATCTTTTTTGGTTGGATAGGAACTGATAAAATATTAAAATTCGCATTTTCCGAAACTTTCGCGAATTCGAATTCTCGCCATTAATGGGAGATAAAGTTGGGTTGGGTTGTTTTACCTCTGAGCGGCACTTTTTTGCACACCATGGGCTAAATGGGCAGGTCACATGGACCCCGAAGGCTCAGAGAAGGTTGGGGAAGGGGACCCACTGGAACAGTTGTTGGGAGACAGATGGTAGCCTCCCGTCAAGGCCATCCAGCGTGTTGTTTAATGTGCACAGAGTATGGCTCTCCCGCACCCGGAGCCACGGCTTAACGTCCCATCCGACGGACGGCGAACTTTCCAAGCCCATCGGTGTCCCCTATTGACCGTGGGCAGGGCGGGGATTTTTGCGGAGATAAATCTCAACGCTGACCCAGCTGGGACTCGAACCTGGGAACTAACAGATTACGAGCTTGGCGAGCTACCCACTGAGCCACCCCCATGAAGGAACAATTTCGGAGGTGATACTTAGACGCCGATCTTGTGCTCTTCTTGTAAAACCCCTAAATGGCAAGTATACGTCATCATAACAATACGAGGGGCATGATTCACACACGGTCATAATCTTTTGTTCGTTAACAGGGAGAGAATTTTAAAGATTTCATGGCGAAGAGTTCATTAAGGCCTAAGGACAACCAGTGCTTTTGGCTGCAACTGATTAGAGTGAATCACCACTTAACTGCTCTGATTGCACGGATCACTCTTATTTTTGATGAATTATTCATAATATTATAAAAATGTGTCTTAGTTTCGAAGACTGACAAAGTATTTGGGTTGTTTCACTTGCAAATGGCATTTTTGTGCACACACTGAGCTGAACGACTAGGTCACAAAGACTCCAAAGGCTCAGAGCAGGTTTGGTGATCCATGGTCAGTTGTTAGGAGACAGAAGTCTCCCATTGAAACCATCCAGCATGTTCCTTAACGTACACGGGGGCGGGGTGGCTCAGTCGGTAGCGCGCAAGGCTCGTAATCTGTAGTTCCCAGGTTCGAGTCCCAGCTGGGTCAGCGTTGAGATTTATCTCCGCAAAATTCCCCGCCCTGCCCACGGTCAGTAGGGGACACCGATGGGCTTGGAAAGACCGCCGTCCGTCGGAGGGGACGTTAAGCCGTGGCTCCGTGTGCGGGAGAGCAATACCCTGTGCACGTTAAAGAACACGCTGGATGGCCTTGACGGGAGGCTACCATCTGTCTCCCAGCAGCTGTTCCAGTGGGTCCCCTCCCCCCAACCTTCTCTGAGCCTTCGGGGTCCATGTGATCTGGCCATTTAGCTCAAGGTGTGCAAAAAAGTGTCGCTCAGAGGTAAAATAACCCAACCCAACCTTAACGTATACAGTGTATGACTCTCCTGCGCAAGGGGTCACGGGTTAAGGTCCTTTCAGTGACCTCTAGAAAGCCATCGGTGTCTATTCTCACCGAGGATAAAATCAGCGTATCAAGACATCCACAATGGGGAGTCGATCTGGAGAAGAATCCGATTGCAAGCCTGGTTTACTACCAACGGGGAAAACCCCGGCACTAAGGGAAATAGGTAAATAGAAAGGCAGAATTTTTTTTTTTTATCCCCTGGGTTCGAGTCTCGGATAAGGAATGGATGTATGGGCCGTTTTTCTGTTGAGGTCCTGCCATCCTCTCAGACCTTCTACTGTGGCATATAAACTGACAGGCTCCTGTCAGACCTCTGTGGCAAGTAGCTGCTTGAGGGGATATTTTATTTATTTTTTACCGTTGTAAACCATATTTCTCCTTTACTGAGAACTTTTTGAAATTTAATTCTCTTGCAAGAGGAAACTGTCAGTTTCCTAATGACGGCAAATTTAACTGTCATTTGTCAAGTTGCTGGTCCAGTAGTTAGCAAGTTTGGCTACTGATCAAGGGACCTGGGTTCGAGCCCCGGGTAAGGAATGGATGTTCTTGTTGTTTTACTGCTGAGGGCCCGCCATCCTCTCAGACCTACTACTATGGCATATAAACTGACAGGCTCCTGTCAGACTGTTTTCTGTGGCAAGCAGCTGCTTGAGGGAGTATTTATTTTTATTATTTATTATTAGAAAAAACGTAATCTTCACAAAACATGCATTAAATATACTTTGTAAATATAGGTATTATATATTTTTTTCCACAATATTTTCTCGAGGGTAATGTATATGCGATCTGCCGCTCAAAGTCATTTTTCCCTCGTAACTCGTTCATGGCCCATGTCGCGTTGACAGCGCACGTGAGGAACCAGACGAGAGTTCGTGACCTTTCCTCCGCAGAAGCAATTCCAGTTTCGGATGTCTTCTCCGCTTGACCTTTCACCTCTTCCCTCGTTTTTCATCTGAGGTTCAACGCGCCATTTGTATGGGAATCAATCGTTTGTGAAATAGGCAGCAGATGCATTCATTTGCTAAACACGGAAGATATATCTTTTTTTTTTCTCTTTGAGTTATTTTACCTCTGAGCGGAACTTTTTTGCACACCATGGGCTAAATGGCCAGGTCACATGGACCCCGAAGGCTCAGAGAAGGTTGGGGGAGGGAACCCACTGGAACAGCTGTTGGGAGACAGATGGTAGCCTCCCGTCAAGGCCATCCAGCGTGTTCTTTAACGTGCACAGGATATGGCTCTCCCGCACACGGGGCCACGGCTTAACGTCACATCCGACGGATGGTGGCCTTTCCAAGCCCATCGGTGTCCCCTACTGACCATGGGCAGGGCGGGAATTTTGTGGAGAAAAATCTTAATACTGATCCAGTTGGGACTCGAACCTGGGAACTACAGATTACGAGCCTGGCGCGCTACCGACTGAGCCACCCCCGCCCCACTGATCAAAGGGACTAGGATTCGAGTTCTGAGTAAGGCATAGATATTTGTGATGTCTTTCCGCTGAGGTCTCATCTTCCTCACAGATCTCTTACTATGGCGTATTAAACTGACAGACTCCTGTCAGACCTCTTTGTGGCAAGCAGCTGCTTGAGAAGATATTTATTTTCATTTGTTCTAGATTTCTAGGTCGGGGCACCTAAGAAATCAACATATGAAATAACATAGCATTTGCGGTTATGTTCCCGAAGTTGATTCCGTCCCCTTTCTCAGATTCAAATCAGGATGTGACCTTTTTCCTGATGACCTCATCGCACGTTGAAGAAACCCGATCAGATTCCGCAGTAGATAAAACAAAAATCCACAAAACCTTTTAGGAATGGTTTTAAAATGAGATGCGAAATATATGCAAATCACAAAGCTGGCGATTGAACAAAAGAAAGAAACAGAAACAAACGGTTGAATAAATCTCAAATCTCTTATCCATATCATTTACTTGAAAGGGTTTCTGTGAATCATAATTGCACACCCGAAGACTTCCCACCATTCGTAAATGCGCATAATTACAAAATACCAGGAAAATGAGAAAAGCGAAACTTTACCCAAATCTAAATTTAACGCGTAATTTGCCCAAGTGATGCAAAAATCTTCGAAGAAGGGTTTTTGTTTTTTAGTCCGATACAATCTCCATTAATCAAAGTGAGCAAGAAGAACTTGGTGATCACGACTTTCCAAGCAATGGCATTGTGCGCCTCTGGCGTTCAAAAAGGAAGTTTGAAATGCAAACATTTCTTCTGCCACCCGAAATGGGTCAGGTTCTGATCTAAAAGAGTCGACGTTGGAAGTGGGAAGTGTTTTTTAATTTTCCACTGAATCATCGGCAGCGGTGAGTGAAGTGCGTGGGCCGAACTCCAAGTCAGTACTCATCGACCAAGCCATCCATTCATTTATGCGCGGATGAATTCCCGCCTTGTTTGTGAGTGGCTCACTTTGTTAATCTTCTCTCTCTTCACTCATTTTTTTTTGGGGGGGGGGGGGAAGACACAGACGAAAGACGCCTACTTTCCTCTGATCTTTGTGTGGTAACAGTTTTTGTGACTTAACGATCTTTCACAAAGCTACGCGTGGGTTTAACTGACGCGATTGCAGAAAATCTGAATCAATGTCTGAGGCAATCGTAATCTTACCGCACTTCCTCTCGAATGTGGGGGGCGGGGGTGGCTCAGTCGGTAGCGCGCCAGGCTTGTAATCTGTAGTTCCCAGGTTCGAGTCCCAGCTGGGTCAGCGTTGAGATTTATCTCCGCAAAATTCCCCGCCCTGCCCACGGTCAGTAGGGGACACCGATGGACTTGGAAAGGCCGCCGTCCGTCGGATGGGACGTTAAGCCGTGGCCCCGTGTGCGGGAGAGCCATATCCTGTGCACGTTAAAGAACACGCTGGATGGCCTTGACGGGAGGCTACCATCTGTCTCCCAACAGCTGTTCCAGTGGGTCCCCTCCCCCAACCTTCTCTGAGCCTTCGGGGTCCATGTGACCTGGCCATTTAGCCCATGGTGTGCAAGAAAGTGCCGCTCAGAGGTAAAACAACCCAAGCCTCTCGAATGCAAAACACAAAATCGTAATTTGGCCGACTGAGCCCGCAAATGCCAAAATATTGATTTCACTGGAGTTCAGTTCTCTGATACAAAAATGATAATTTGATCCAATGAGCTCTCTGATGCAAATCATTTTTGAGGGAGTGAGCTCTCGAATGCGAAAAATAGTAATTTCGCCTAATTAGCTCTCAATAAAAATAATTTGACCGAGTCATCTCTCTAATAATAATAATAAAAAAATTGGCGAAATGAGCTCTCTAACAAATATGTTTTTGACAGAGTGAACTCTCTAATAAAATGATTTGATCGAGTGAGCTCTCTAATAAAAATGATTTGATCGAGTGAGCTCTCTAATAAAAATGATTTGACTGAATGAGCTCTCTAATAAAAAAATATTGACAATGAAAATGATGAGCTTTGACAATGATGGTTCAAGGACAATGACGAGCTTGGAAAGGCCTCCGTCCGTCGGATTGGATGCAAAGCGTTGCTCTGTGTAACGGAAAGCCATACTCTCTGCACGTTAAATAACAGGCTGGATGGCCTTGACAGGAAGCTGTCTCCTAACAGCTGTCCAGGTTATCCCCTTCCCCTGACCTTCTCCGAGCCCTCAGGGTCCCTGTGATCTGGTCATTTAGTCCATTGTGTGCAAAACGCTGCCCCTCGGAGGTAAAACAACTAACCAACCAACCTAATGAACTCTCTAATACAATAATCTGTAGTTCCCAGGTTCGGGGGCGGGGGTGGCTCAGTCGGTAGCGCGCCAGGCTCGTAATCTGTAGTTCCCAGGTTCGAGTCCCAGCTGGGTCAGCGTTGAGATTTATCTCCGCAAAATTCCTCGCCCTGCCCACGGTCAGTAGGGGACACCGATGGTCTTGGAAAGGCCGCCGTCCATCGGATGGGACGTTAAGCCGTGGTCCCGTGTGCGGGAGAGCCATACCCTGTGCACGTTAAAGAACACGCTGGATGACCTTGACGAGAGGCTGTCATCTGTCTTCTCTGAGACTTCGGGGTCCATGTGACCTGGCCATTTAGCCCATGGTGTGCAAAAAAGTGCCGCTCAGAGGTAAAACAACCCAAACTCTAATACAAAAATTGTAAATTGATCGAGTGAGCTCTCTAATACAAAAAAAAAATCATAATTTGATCGGATAAGACTCTGACACAAAATTTTAATTTGCTTCCAGAGAAAATAATAAACGCCGACATTTATAGCAAACCAACAGATAATATGCCAAATGCTCTACCGTTGAGGAATCGACCGTCGATGAATCTCTATCAAGTAATATTTTCTGTAATATTTATACCATTCAATTTCAGTGTGTAGAAATTCTTGTTCGACTGAAAATAAAGATCAATAGAGACATCGTTGATCAAAAGACGCCCACGTGTAATCTCACTGAGTCATCTTTAACCAGCGTGATTATCTGCGATGATTAGTAGTAGAAGCATAATGCCTATAGAGCTGGGTTGTTTTTTCCTCTGAGCGGCACTTTTTTGCACACCATGGGCTAAATGGCCAGGTCAAATGGACCCCGAAGGCTCAGAGAAGGTTGCGGGAGGGGACCCACCGGAACAGCTGTTGGGAGACAGATGGTAGCCCCCCGTCAAGGCCATCCAGCGTGTTCTTTAACGTGCACAGGGTATGGCTCTCCCGCACACGGGGCCACGGCTTAACGTCCCATCCGACGGACGGCGACCTTTCCAAGCCCATCGGTGTCCCCTACTGACCGTTGGCAGGGCGGGGAATTTGCGGAGATAAATCTCAACGCTGACCCAGCTGGGACTCGAACCTGGGAACTACAGATTACGAGCCTGGCGCGCTACCGACTGAACCACCCCCGCCCCACTATGCTCAATGAAGAGCCGCAGAGTATGAAGACCATACTTAAAATTGGAGAGCTTTCAGTAGTAAATAATCACAGGATAAGTCCTGTAGACATGGAACTGATGCAATGATGAGCAGAAAAAAATTTGGTTTTGCCATGAGTGGGATTCGAACTCACGTCTCCAGGAAACATGCTTTATTTGGAAACAGCTCTTAACAGAAGTCAGAGGAGCTTAGGAACTTAAAAATTAATTTTAGGAATTTTAGGGACAAAATAAAACATGGCTTTTTGAAGAGGAAAGACCTCAGAATCTGAAGACCGTGTTTAAGGGTGGATCGAAATTAGACTCCCTGTGTGTGTGTGTGTGGGGGGGGGGGAACTCGGAACGGGAGGTTGGTGTCTAAGGGAGTTGGTGTTAAAGGGTGGATCGAAATTAGACTCCCTGTGTGTGTGGGGGGGAACTCGGAACTAGAGGATGGTGTCTAAGGGAGTTGGTGTTAAAGGGTGGATCGAAATTAGAATCCCTGTGTGTGTGTGTGGGGGGGGGGGAACTCGGAACTGGAGGATGGTGTCTAAGGGAGTTGGTGTTAAAGGGTGGATCGAAATTAGAATCCCTGTGTGTGTGTGTGTGGGGGGGGGAACTCGGAACTAGAGGATGGTGTCTAAGGGAGTTGGTGTTAAAGGGTGGATCGAAATTAGACTCCCTGTGTGTGTGGGGGGGAACTCGGAACTAGAGGATGGTGTCTAAGGGAGTTGGTGTTAAAGGGTGGATCGAAATTAGAATCCCTGTGTGTGTGTGGGGGGGGGGGAACTCGGAACTGGAGGATGGTGTCTAAGGGAGTTGGTGTTAAAGGGTGGATCGAAATTAGAATCCCTGTGTGTGTGTGTGGGGGGGGGGGGGGAACTCGGAACTGGAGGATGGTGTCTAAGGGAGTTGGTGTTAAAGGGTGGATCGAAATTAGAATCCCTGTGTGTGTGTGTGTGGGGGGGGGGAACTCGGAACTAGAGGATGGTGTCTAAGGGAGTTGGTGTTAAAGGGTGGATCGAAATTAGACTCCCTGTGTGTGTGGGGGGGAACTCGGAACTAGAGGATGGTGTCTAAGGGAGTTGGTGTTAAAGGGTGGATCGAAATTAGAATCCCTGTGTGTGTGTGTGGGGGGGGGGGGGGAACTCGGAACTGGAGGATGGTGTCTAAGGGAGTTGGTGTTAAAGGGTGGATCGAAATTAGACTCCCTGTGTGTGTGTGGGGGGGGGGAACTCGGAACTGGAGGATGATGTCTAAGGGAGTTGGTGTTAAAGGGTGGATCGAAATTAGACTCCTGTGTGTGTGTGGGGGGGGGGGGGAACTCGGAACTGGAGGATGGTGTCTAAGGGAGTTGGTGTTAAAGGGTGGATCGAAATTAGACTCCCTGTGTGTGTGGGGGGGAACTCGGAACTAGAGGATGGTGTCTAAGGGAGTTGGTGTTAAAGGGTGGATCGAAATTAGAATCCCTGTGTGTGTGTGTGTGGGGGGGGGGGAACTCGGAACTGGAGGATGATGTCTAAGGGAGTTGGTGTTAAAGGGTGGATCGAAATTAGAATCCCTGTGTGTGTGTGGGGGGGGGGAACTCGGAACTAGAGGATGGTGTCTAAGGGAGTTGGTGTTAAAGGGTGGATCGAAATTAGAATCCCTGTGTGTGTGTGTGGGGGGGGGGGAACTCGGAACTGGAGGATGGTGTCTAAGGGAGTTGGTGTTAAAGGGTGGATCGAAATTAGAATCCCTGTGTGTGTGTGTGTGGGGGGGGGGGGAACTCGGAACTGGAGGATGGTGTCTAAGGGAGTTGGTGTTAAAGGGTGGATCGAAATTAGAATCCCTGTGTGTGTGTGTGGGGGGGGGAACTCGGAACTGGAGGATGGTGTCTAAGGGAGTTGGTGTTAAAGGGTGGATCGAAATTAGAATCCCTGTGTGTGTGTGTGGGGGGGGGGGAACTCGGAACTAGAGGATGGTGTCTAAGGGAGTTGGTGTTAAAGGGTGGATCGAAATTAGAATCCCTGTGTGTGTGTGGGGGGGGGGGGGGAACTCGGAACTGGAGGATGGTGTCTAAGGGAGTTGGTGTTAAAGGGTGGATCGAAATTAGACTCCCTGTGTGTGTGGGGGGGGGAACTCGGAACTGGAGGATGATGTCTAAGGGAGTTGGTGTTAAAGGGTGGATCGAAATTAGACTCCTGTGTGTGTGTGGGGGGGGGGGAACTCGGAACTGGAGGATGGTGTCTAAGGGAGTTGGTGTTAAAGGGTGGATCGAAATTAGACTCCCTGTGTGTGTGGGGGGGAACTCGGAACTAGAGGATGGTGTCTAAGGGAGTTGGTGTTAAAGGGTGGATCGAAATTAGAATCCCTGTGTGTGTGTGTGGGGGGGGGGAACTCGGAACTGGAGGATGGTGTCTAAGGGAGTTGGTGTTAAAGGGTGGATCGAAATTAGACTCCCTGTGTGTGTGGGGGGGGGGGGAACTCGGAACTGGAGGATGATGTCTAAGGGAGTTGGTGTTAAAGGGTGGATCGAAATTAGACTCCTGTGTGTGTGTGTGGGGGGGGGGAACTCGGAACTGGAGGATGGTGTCTAAGGGAGTTGGTGTTAAAGGGTGGATCGAAATTAGAATCCCTGTGTGTGTGTGTGTGGGGGGGGGAACTCGGAACTGGAGGATGGTGTCTAAGGGAGTTGGTGTTAAAGGGTGGATCGAAATTAGAATCCCTGTGTGTGTGTGTGGGGGGGGGGAACTCGGAACTGGAGGATGGTGTCTAAGGGAGTTGGTGTTAAAGGGTGGATCGAAATTAGAATCCCTGTGTGTGTGTGGGGGGGGGGGGGGGAACTCGGAACTGGAGGATGGTGTCTAAGGGAGTTGGTGTTAAAGGGTGGATCGAAATTAGACTCCCTGTGTGTGTGGGGGGGGGAGTCGGAACTGGTGGATGGTGTCTAAGGGAGTTGGTGTTATAGGGTGGATCGAAATTAGACTCCCTGTGTGTGTGTGGGGGGGGGACTCGCAACTGGAGGATGGTGTTTAAGGGATTTGGTGTTAAAGGGTGGATCGAAATTAGACTCCCTGTGTGTGTGGGGGGGGACTCGGAACTGGAGAATGGTGTCTAAGGGAGTTGGTGTTAAAGGGTGGATCGAAATTAGACTCCTGTGTGTGTGTGGGGGGGGGGGAACTCGGAACTGGAGGATGGTGTCTAAGGGAGTTGGTGTTAAAGGGTGGATCGAAATTAGACTCCCTGTGTGTGTGGGGGGGGGGGGGAACTCGGAACTGGAGGATGATGTCTAAGGGAGTTGGTGTTAAAGGGTGGATCGAAATTAGACTCCTGTGTGTGTGTGTGGGGGGGGGGAACTCGGAACTGGAGGATGGTGTCTAAGGGAGTTGGTGTTAAAGGGTGGATCGAAATTAGAATCCCTGTGTGTGTGTGGGGGGGGGGGGAACTCGGAACTGGAGGATGGTGTCTAAGGGAGTTGGTGTTAAAGGGTGGATCGAAATTAGAATCCCTGTGTGTGTGTGTGGGGGGGGGGAACTCGGAACTGGAGGATGGTGTCTAAGGGAGTGTCTAAGGGAGTTGGTGTTAAAGGGTGGATCGAAATTAGACTCCCTGTGTGTGTGGGGGGGGGGGGAACTCGGAACTGGAGGATGGTGTCTAAGGGAGTTGGTGTTAAAGGGTGGATCGAAATTAGACTCCCTGTGTGTGTGTGTGTGTGGGGGGGGACTCGCAACTGGAGGATGGTGTCTAAGGGAGTTGGTGTTAAAGGGTGGATCGAAATTAGACTCCCTGTGTGTGTGTGTGGGGGGGGGAACTCGGAACTGGAGGATGGTGTCTAAGGGAGTTGGTGTTAAAGGGTGGATCGAAATTAGACTCCCTGTGTGTGTGGGTGGGGGACTCGGAACTGGAGGATGGTGTCTAAGGGATTTGGTGTTAAAGGGTGGATCGAAATTAGACTCCCTGTGTGTGTGTGTGGGGGGGGGGAACTCGGAACTGGAGGATGGTGTCTAAGGGAGTTGGTGTTAAAGGGTGGATCGAAATTAGACTCCCTGTGTGTGTGTGTGTGGGGGGGGGGGACTCGGAACTGGAGGATGGTGTCTAAGGGATTTGGTGTTAAAGGGTGGATCGAAATTAGACTCCCTGTGTGTGTGTGTGTGGGGGGGACTCGGAACTGGAGGATGGTGTCTAAGGGATTTGGTGTTAAAGGGTGGATCGAAATTAGACTCCCTGTGTGTGTGGGGGGGGACTCGGAACTGGAGAATGGTGTCTAAGGTAGTTGGTGTTAAAGGGTGGATCGAAATTAGACTCCCTGTGTGTGTGTGGGGGGGGGGGAACTCGGAACTGGAGGATGGTGTCTAAGGGAGTTGGTGTTAAAGGGTGGATCGAAATTAGACTCCCTGTGTGTGTGGGGGGGGGGGAACTCGGAACTGGAGGATGGTGTCTAAGGGAGTTGGTGTTAAAGGGTGGATCGAAATTAGACTCCCTGTGTGTGTGTGGGGGGGGGGGGGAACTCGGAACTGGAGGATGGTGTCTAAGGGAGTTGGTGTTAAAGGGTGGATCGAAATTAGACTCCCTGTGTGTGTGGGGGGGGGGAACTCGGAACTGGAGGATGGTGTCTAAGGGAGTTGGTGTTAAAGGGTGGATCGAAATTAGACTCCCTGTGTGTGTGTGGGGGGACTCGGAACTGGAGAATGGTGTCTAAGGTAGTTGGTGTTAAAGGGTGGATCGAAATTAGACTCCCTGTGTGTGTGTGGGGGGGGAACTCGGAACTGGAGGATGGTGTCTAAGGGAGTTGGTGTTAAAGGGTGGATCGAAATTAGACTCCCTGTGTGTGTGGGGGGGGAATCGGAACTGGAGGATGGTGTCTAAGGGATTTGGTGTTAAAGGGTGGATCGAAATTAGACTCCCTGTGTGTGTGTGTGGGGGGGGGGACTCGGAACTGGAGGATGGTGTTTAAGGGATTTGGTGTTAAAGGGTGGATCGAAATTAGACTCCCTGTGTGTGTGGGGGGGGGACTCGGGACTGGAGAATGGTGTCTAAGGTAGTTGGTGTTAAAGGGTGGATCGAAATTAGACTCCCTGTGTGTGTGTGTGGGGGGGGGGGGAACTCGGAACTGGAGGATGGTGTCTAAGGGAATTGGTGTTAAAGGGTGGATCGAAATTAGACTCCCTGTGTGTGTGGGGGGGGGGGAACTCGGAACTGGAGGATGGTGTCTAAGGGAGTTGGTGTTAAAGGGTGGATCGAAATTAGACTCCCTGTGTGTGTGTGGGGGGGGGGGAACTCGGAACTGGAGGATGGTGTCTAAGGGAGTTGGTGTTAAAGGGTGGATCGAAATTAGAATCCCTGTGTGTGTGTGGGGGGGGGAACTCGGAACTGGAGGATGGTGTCTAAGGGAGTTGGTGTTAAAGGGTGGATCGAAATTAGACTCCCTGTGTGTGGGGGGGGGGGAACTCGGAACTGGAGGATGGTGTCTAAGGGAGTTGGTGTTAAAGGGTGGATCGAAATTAGACTCCCTGTGTGTGTGTGGGGGGGGGGGACTCGCAACTGGAGGATGGTGTCTAAGGGAGTTGGTGTTAAAGGGTGGATCGAAATTAGACTCCCTGTGTGTGTGGGGGGGGGACTCGGAACTGGAGGATGGTGTCTAAGGGAGTTGGTGTTAAAGGGTGGATCGAAATTAGACTCCCTGTGTGTGTGTGGGGGGGGGGGAACTCGGAACTGGAGGATGGTGTCTAAGGGAGTTGGTGTTAAAGGGTGGATCGAAATTAGACTCCCTGTGTGTGTGGGGGGGGGGAACTCGGAACTGGAGGATAGTGTCTAAGGGAGTTGGTGTTAAAGGGTGGTTCGAAATTAGACTCCCTGTGTGTGTAGGGGAGGGGAACTCGGAACCGGAGGATGGTGTCTAAGGGAGTTGGTCTAGAAAAGTTTGAGAGAGACAGTCCTAGGAAACAGAAGGGGCAGCGATAAGAATCTATCAGTGAAAAATTATCTAACAAAATTTGGTGAACAACTACAGTATATTCTACCTTTAAAATTGATTTTTTTTCTAGTCTGTATTTCGTTCCGTTATCTTTTCAACTAAGTGCTGCTTGTTGCTAAGACATTGATAGGAAAAACTGCAAAACACTCCAGATTAAGGTATGAAGACAAACGAAACAGGTGGTACAGTCGCTCTAAAAAGTATCCGAACGCTACGGTTGATTACAGAATTCAGAAAAAATATCTGGCACAGATTTTTTTAGAAATTAGTGATTTGGCAACCTTCGTGTCACGTGACACGAAGGTTGCCAGATCACTAATTTGAAAAAAAATCGTTGCCAGATATTTTTTCTGAATTCTGTAATCAACCGTAGTGTTTGGATACTTTGTTCAGCGACTGTAGGTGGTCATATTATTTTGATACTAGATCGTGTGGGCTCACTCACGGAAATATTGAGCGTGTGCAGTTACCGTTCACAGCAAACTAGAGCGTGTGCAGTAACTGCACACGCTCCAGTTTGCTGTGAACGGTAACTGGAGCGTGTACAGTTGCTGTACACGCTCCAGATATTTTCCTGAATTCTGTAATCACGTGACACGAAGGTTGCCAGATCACTAATTTCTAAAAAAATCGTTGCCAGATATGTTTTCTGAATTCTGTAATCAACCGTAGCGTTCGGATACTTTTTTGACCGACTGTACGATAGTTGCTGGTCAGGGCACTACCTTTACTTACAATTTTTCTGTGCACTTCTATTTCCGAATCTATCAAATATTATCATTCCCACCCTAACAGTGAGTTTTCTTAGTTCCACGTCAATTCATCGCGACGTCAGTTCATCGCAGTTTTGCAGATGTGATTTTTTTTTACTTTTTACATCTGTGTTCAGATGAGTTCTCCAGAGAAAATTTTTTAATTTTGTCTTTGAGAGGTAAAAACCTCAGAAATGAATTAAAAATTAAATAACAAGCATTATTCAAAACATTTAATAAATAATGCATTTTAAACGTTTGCGTAATGATTATTTTAATATTAAGCAATCTGTATCCTAACAGCTATTCAGTGGGGTTGGTCACATTACCAAACCCATATTACCTGAATTATTGGGGACTCGTAATCTGCAGTAGCCGTCCCGTGGCCGAGTGGTTAGCACGCTTGGCTACTGATCTACGGGACCTGGGTTCGAGCCCCGGATTAGGCATGGATGTGTGTGTCGTTTTTCTGCTGAGGTCCTGACATCCTCTCAGATCTCCTACTGTGGCATATAAACTGACAGGCTCCTGTCAGACCTCCGTGGCAAGCAGCTGCTTGAGGGGGTATTTATTATTATTTTATTTTAATCTGCAGTTCCCATGGTCGAGTCCCAGCTGGGTCAGCGTTGAGATTTATCTCCGCAAAACTCCCCGCCCTTCCCATTGTCAGTAGGGGACACCGATGGACTTGAAAAGGCCGCCGTCCGTCGGATGGGACGTTAAGCCGTGGTCGCGTGTGTGGGAGAGCCATTCCCTGTGCACGTTAAAGAACACGTTGGATGGCCTTGACGGGAGGCTACCATCTGTCTCCCAACAGCTGTTCCAGTGGGTCCCCTCTCCCAACCTTCTCGGAGCCTTCGGGGTCCTTGTGATCTGGCCATTTAGCCCATGGTGTGCAAAAAAGTGCCGCTCAGAGGTAAAAGAACCCAACATTAAAGAACACGCTGGATGGCCTTGACGGGAGGCTGCCATCTGTCTCCCAACAGCTGTTCCAGTGGGTCCCCTCCCTCAACCTTCTCTGAACCTTCGGGGTCCATGTGATCTGGCCATTTAGCCCATGGTGTGCAAAAAAGTGCCTCTCAGAGGTAAAACAACCCAACGTTAAAGAACACGCTGGATGGCCTTGACGGGAGGCTACCATCTGTCTGCCAACAGCTGTTCCAGTGGGTCCCCTCCCTCAACCTTCTCTGAGCCTTCGGGGTCCTTGTGATCTGGCCATTTAGCCCATGGTGTGCAAAAAAGTGCCTCTCAGAGGCAAAACAACCCAACCAAACCTGAAGTGTTGGGGTCCTTGCGACTGGCCATTTAGCCCATTTTGTGCACAAAAGCGGGGTTCAAAGCTAAAATAACCCAATACTCTGTTACTATGGAGGAAGATTCATTAAGTAAACTTTTAAAATGCATATTTCATTAAATGGTTTCAAACAATACCTGTAAGTTAAATTTTAATTAATTGCTGAGGTAAATTCCGGAGGAAATTATTATGAAACATGTTTTACCTCTCAAAGAGGGGCGGGGGTGGCTCAGTCGGTAGCGCGCCAGGCTCGTAATCTGTAGTTCCCAGGTTCGAGTCCCAGCTAGGTCAGCTTTGAGATTTATCTCCGCAAAATTCCCTGCCCACGGTCACCGATGGGCTAGGAAGGCCGCCATCCGTCGGATGGGACGTTAAGCCGTGACCCCATGTGCGGGAGAGCCATACCCTGTGCACGTTAAAGAACATGCTGGGTGGCCTTGACGGGAGGCTACCATCTGTCTCCCAACAGCTGTTCCAGAGAGTCCCCTCTCCCAACCTTCTCTGAGCCTTCGGGGTCCATGTGACCTGGCCATTTAGCCCATGGTGTGCAAAATAGTGCCGCTCAGAGGTAAAACAACCCAACCTCTCAAAGTCATAATGTCTGTCTCTAGAGAATTAATTTGAGCACAGATATGGAAAACCTCTAACACTGATTTGAAT
Organism: Ryuthela nishihirai; assembly: GCA_038380435.1. Taxonomy (NCBI): domain Eukaryota; kingdom Metazoa; phylum Arthropoda; class Arachnida; order Araneae; family Heptathelidae; genus Ryuthela; species Ryuthela nishihirai. Next base: position 46,073,349 of record JAWZYU010000024.1, on the reverse strand, counting down.
TGACGTTGCGATAAACTGACAATCGTAATCAATTGACCCTGTAACGAATTGAAGCAGCGATAAATTGACACCACAATGAATTGACGCTGCAATGAACTGATGTCGCTATGAATTGACCTCAATGAAATTAGAATGCAATGAATTGGCGTGCGGTGAATTGACGTGCGTTGAATAGACGGAACAGCAGTTTTTTTTTATCAGTGATAGAATATTGAAAACAACAAAAAAAACGTGATTCAGTTGAGACTAAAGAGTTTGAAAGAATTTGAAAAAGCAAAAGAATAAGAAAAAGCAATCTCATCTTTTCGTGTGTTGGCATTAATTTTGAAATTAGTATTAATTTATTTCTTTCCCATTTTCCTTTTCTTTGTATCTTCTAGTGGTGCTTTCCTCTTCTTTATCCTCATCACCATCGTCACAGCATCATCTACGTCATTGCCATGATTAGCTCTATTCTTGTCAAATTATCATCGTCATCGCTCCCATTACCGTTGTCGTCATAATATCATCGTCATCATTCCCATTACCACTGTCGTCGTCATAATATGATCATCATCACTTTCATTATCATTGTCGTCGTCATATAATATGATCATCATCACTTTCATTATCATTGTTGTCATAATATCATCATCACCACTTTTATTATCATTGTCGTCGTCATTATCATCACTTCCATTATCACTGTTGTTGTCATTATCATCACTTCCATTATCACTGTTGTTGTCATTATCGTCATTTCCATTATCATCGTCATCATTCCCATTACCACTATCGTCGTCATAATACCGTCATCATTCCTGTTGATGATGATGGACAAAATATTATCTTCCCCATTCCCATTGCCATTATAGTCGTCATAATACCATCGCCATCACTCATATTGCCATTGTCAAAATATTGTATTCATCACTCCCATTACCATGGTCGCTGGGGATGGAGTGGCTCAGTTGGTAGCGCACCAGGTTCGTAATCTGCTGTTACCAGGTTCGAGTCCCAGCTGGGTCAGCGTTGAGACTTATCTCCGCAAAACTCCCCGCTCTGCCCACGTCAGTAGTGGACACCGATGGGTTCGGAAAGGCCGCCGTCCGTCAGATGGGACGTTAAGCCGTGGCCCCATGCAAGGGAGAGCCATATCTCGTGCACGTTAAACAACACGCTGGATGGCCTTGACGGGAGGCTATCATCTGTCTCCCAACAGCTGTTCCAGTGGATCCCCTCTCTCAATCTTCTCTGAGCCTTCGGGGTCCTTGTGACCTGGCCATTTAGCCCATTGTGTGCAAAAAAGTGCCACTCAGAAGTAAACCAACCATTGAACCCATCATAATATAATCGTCATCACTCCCATTGTTATTGTTGTCGTCAAAATAATCGTCATCACTCTCATTACCATCATTGCCATCGTTATCATTATCATCATTGCCATTGTTATCATTATCCCTGCTATAGTCATTAATATCGCCATTCTCGCTGACGATATCCTCATAACGACTACCACCTCAGAATCATAAGCATAATTGCTAGCACAACTGTCTTTCATCAGAATCACCATCACTGTCGCATCAGAATCACCATCGTTGTCGAAGATTTAATCACCACTACCCCTAACTATTGCCATGAAAGTTATCACCATCACGACCCTAACTATTGCTTAGAAAGTCATCACATCACCACCCTATTAGCATGAAAGTCATCACGATCACCACACTATTAGCGCACGAAAGTCATCACGATCACCACACTATTAGCTCAAAAGTCATCACGATCACCACACTATTAGCACGAAAGTCATCACGATCACCACACTATTAGCACGAAAGTCATCACGATCACCACACTATTAGCACGAAAGTCATCACGATCACCACACTATTAATACGAAAGTCATCATTATCACCACACCAACTATCGCCATGAAAGTCATCATCATCACCACAATAAATATCGCCATGAGAGTCATCATCACCACTGCCCCTAACTATTACTATGAGGGTATCACAATACAGCTCTTTTCGGTATTTGGATATTTTATTTTCGGGATTAGGATGAGCATCTTTTCTCACTCCCATACAACACATTCCATCCGTCTTTTCCATGCCTCTCTTTCCTAATACTTCAATGACAACAGTGGCTTCTATATCTTATCTCAGGAAGACTCGGCCAAGTTATTGTTTTTTCTCTCCACAATTTCCTTCTTTGTCATGCACTGGATGATTCAAATTTCTACCAAAGCCGACTCTTCTGCAACTTACCTCTTCTAGTTTTGTTCTAAATTCCCTTACACCAATTTGCTTTACAGTTACATTATTTCTCTCCCCAACCGCAAGACTCTACAACAGAATATCTCCGGGGAGGGGGGTGGGGGTGGCTCGTTTTGGTAGCGCGCCAGGCTCGTAATCTGCAGTTCCCAGGTTCGAGTCCCAGCTGGGTCAGCGTTGAGATTTATCTCCGCAAAATTCCCCGCTCTGCCCACGGTCAGTAGGGGACACCGATGGGCTTGGAAGGACCGACGTCTGTCAAATGGGATGTTAAGCCGTGGCCCCGTGTGCGGGAGAGACATACCCTGTGCACGTTAAAGAACACGCTGGATGGCCTTGACGGGAGGCTACCATCTGTCTCCCAACAGCTGTTCCAGTGGGTCCCCTCTCCCAACCTTCTCTGAGCCTTCGAGGTCCATGTGACCTGGCCATTTAGCTCATGGTGTGCTAAAAAGTGCCGCTCAGAGGTAAAACAACCCAACCCAACTCTTCTAAGCTGATTTTAAGTGACTGAAATCAAAACATAATAAAAGATTTAACGAAAAACTGAGTTTCTCACACTTTGATATAGACAATAATTGATTATGTATTATAGAAATATTTCAATAATGTGGCAGATTTCATATTGTTTTAAATTAATTTTTACTGCATCATAAACATTCGTGAAATTGAAAACCTTTTTAGGCAGAAAAGCAAGATATCTCGGGGGAAAATTGCGAATTGCTTACAGAAATATGCTTAAAAAACAATGCAGACCTTTTTTTTAAGTTGAATATAAAAATATTAAGTCGAATTATGTATATCAAACAGTTTTCTTACATGCATTTTTGCCGTACGGCGATTCCCCCGTCTGAATAATTTTCACGATACATAATATCCTGAGAGCAATTTCGTCTGAGATTCGAAGAAGAATTGGACTTGGTCTCAATCCACTAGAGTGATAGATGAAATCGGTTTGATGAGAGTGCTTCCAGTACGAGAGTTACAACTGATAATGCCATTGCAATATACAGTCGCTCAAAAAAGTATCCGAACACCATGGTTGATAACAGAATTCTGAAAAAATACGATTTTTTCGATTCTTAAAAAAACTATTTTTTTTTTAGAAATTAGTGATGTGGCAACCTTCGTGTCACGTGACACGAAGGTTGCCACATTTGGGACCACAGAAGCGACAGAAAAATGTTGCGTATACACAACTTTGGGATTATCAGAACATGAATACTTAAATCCAATCTTAGACAATTCGAAAAGTTAAAACATATGGAATTGTCTGAATGTCTGAAGCAGTCTGCATGAAGATGAACTTGACACTTTTTACACATATATATTGCATTGCTTTTGCACTGTCTGCATCTAGTCTCTATAACATGGCCAATACTTCAAACCGTACTTCGCGGGGGGGGTCAGTTGGTAGCGCTCCAGGCTCTTAATCTGTAGCTCCTAGGTTCGAGTAGATAGTGAGAAGGAAGAAAGAAGATTGGAAAGGAAGTATAGAAGAGAGAAGGCAGAAAGGGATAGGGAGAATGAAGAAAGGGATAGGGAGAATGAAAAAAGGGATAGGGAAGAAAGAAGATTGCAAAGGAAGTATAGAAGAGAGAAAGAGGATTGCAAAGGAAGCATAGAAGAGAGAAAGAGGATTGGAAAGGAAGTATAGAAGAGAGAAGGCAGAAAGGGATAGGGAGAATGAAGAAAGGGATAGGGAAGAAAGAGATTGCAAAGGAAGTAAAGAAGAGAGAAAGAGGATTGGAAAGGAAGTATAGAAGAGAGAAAGAGGATTGGAAAGGAAGTATAGAAGAGAGAAAGAAGATTGGAAAGGAAGTATAAAAGAGAGAAGGCAGAAAGGGATAGGGAGAATGAAGAAAGGGATAGGGAAGAAAGAAGATTGCAAAGGAAGTATAGAAGAGAGAAAGAGGATTGGAAAGGAAGTATAGAAGAGAGAAGGCAGAAAGGGATAGGGAGAATGAAGAAAGGGATAGGGAAGAAAGAAGATTGCAAAGGAAGTATAGAAGAGAGAAAGAGGATTGGAAAGGAAGTATAGAAGAGAGAAGGCAGAAAGGGATAGGGAGAATGAAGAAAGGGATAGGGAGAATGAAAAAAGGGATAGGGAAGAAAGAAGATTGCAAAGGAAGTATAGAAGAGAGAAAGAAGATTGCAAAGGAAGTATAGAAGAGAGAAAGAGGATTGGAAAGGAAGTATAGAAGAGAGAAGGCAGAAAGGGATAGGGAGAATGAAGAAAGGGATAGGGAAAAAAGAGATTGCAAAGGAAGTATAGAAGAGAGAAAGAGGATTGGAAAGGAAGTATAGAAGAGAGAAAGAGGATTGGAAAGGAAGTATAGAAGAGAGAAAGAGGATTGGAAAGGAAGTATAGAAGAGAGAAAGAAGATTGGAAAGGAAGTATAGAAGAGAGAAGGCAGAAAGGGATAGGGAGAATGAAGAAAGGGATGGGGAAGAAAGAAGATTGGAAAGGAAGTGTAGAAGAGAGAAAGAAGATTGGTAAGGAAGTATAGAAGAGAGAAGGCAGAAAGGGATAGGGAGAATGAAGAAAGGGATAGGGAAGAAAGAAGATTGGAAAGGAAGTGTAGAAGAGAGAAAGAAGGTTGGAGAGGAAGTATAGAAAAGAGAAAGAAGATTGGAAAGGAAGTATAGAAGAGAGAAGGCAGAAAGGGATAGGGAGAATGAAGAAAGGGATAGGGAAGAAAGAAGATTGGAAAGGAAGTATAGAAGAGAGAAAGAAGATTGGAAAGGAAGTGCAGAAAAGAGAAAATATATCATTTACATCTAATTGGTATATATATTTTGTTTGATGGAATCAAATCTATTCCAACTCATGCAATTTCTTACCAATGGTATACCTTTGTCCTCATCCTTTGACCAATACATTTTTATAGCTGGTAAGGTATGGTAACCGGTAAAAATCAATATACCACAAAAGCGCTTCAGACTTGCCTTGCTTAGTTCAAAAGAATGTCGATTATGATCATTTGCATATTTTTTTAAATAACCAGCAATTTTTTCCCAGACATCATCACTAAACTATAAAGAAAAATTATCGTATGGAGACTTGCCACTAATTTTGTTTTTAAATTTCTCTATCATAATATGTTCTTCTTCTTGTGGTAAACTTTTGTAAGTCGGATTTTTCTTTTTTCCACTTCGTAATTACTTTTATTTGCTTTTGTTTTGACAGCTGTTCCAGTAGTTTTCAGTTTCTTGGAACTTGATGCTGCAGGCTCTTCTTCGATATCTTGAGCTTCATCAAGAAAATTTCCATGCACCTCGTAGGTTCCAGCTACTTCTGGCAATACGTTTTCACTCTCACATATATCATCATTAATATCCTCCTCATCTGTAAGTTCGTCAACCGTTGGTGGTATGTACAGTCGCTCAAAAAAGTATCCGAACACTATGATTGATTACAGAATTCAGAAAAAATATCTGGCAACGATTTTTTTAGAAATTAGTGATCTGGCAACCTTCGTGTCACGTGATTGCAGAATTCAGGAAAAATATCTGGAGCGTGTACAGCAACTGTACACGCTCCAGTTACCGTTCACAGCAAACTGGAGAGTGTGCAGTAACTGCACACGCTCCAGTTTGCTGTGAACGGTAACTGCACACGCTCCAGTTTGCTGTGAACGGTAACTGCACACGCTCAATATTTCTGTGAGTGGGCCCACACGATCCAGGTCTTTGTGAGCTCACACGATCCAATGTGCTGTGAACATTAACCACAACCGCTCCAGTTTGCTGTGAACGGTAACTGCACACGCTCAATATTTCCGTGAGTGAGCCCACACGATCCAGGTCTTTGTGAGCTCACATGATCCAGGTCTTTGTGAGCTCACACGATCCAATGTGCTGTGAACATTAAAACCGCTCCAGTTTGCTGTTAACGGTAACTGCACACGCTCCATATTCATTGCATTATATATTCATACGCATTATATATATTAAAAAATATCCGAACACTATGGTTGATTACAGAATTCAGAAAAAAATTTCTGGCAACGATTATTTTTAGAAATCAGCGATCTGGCAACCTTCGTGTCACGTTAACACAAAGTAAACATAACATTTTGTACGAACTATAAAGAAAACAATTTCTATACGAAATACAAATTGTGCATAAGTCCAAGATTTTATAATGAACTGAAACGAATTCCTCTCTGCCCACATTTAAAAGAAAACTGCAGGATTGAAAAAATGGTCTTCAGTTGAATATTATCATAAATTTATTATTATTGAAGGTTTCCAGTTACATCTATTTAATGTTATAATGACTTTATATATCCAGCACACAAGCACTTATGCTGGTTTGTTTTATGTCCCTAATTTGTACTCTGGTCTTTTGTTTTCATTACAAAAGAACCAATATTTTTTTATGGACGTATTCTTTTATTTTGAATATATATTGATTCTTTATAGGATATTCGTAATGTGCTGAAAATGAAGTAGTGAGCTGGATGTTCTTGAGGCATTCATTCGCCAGTATTCCTAGTATGAACTTTTGCAATATTATTAATCTGAATTAAAATGTTATTATTAATCTGTTCTTTTTCCAGTTCGGCTATCTTTCAGAGATCTGAACTCTCACACATCCTGAACGGAATAAAAAAAAACTTCATGGTTTAAATGTCAAACTGCAGTCTGCACTCTAAAAGGTTAATTCGAAATTAACCTTTGTCTACGCGACGGTTATCTTAGAAAAGACGATCTTTTGGATATGAACTGAAAAGGAGGTAAACAAAGGAAGCATGATCAAACCTAGTATCATAACATTTCTTCCAATGAGTATTACATCTTCATCCTTCTTACCAAGAAGTGCAATCTTCCACTTGCAGATGAGCCTATTGACAAATGGCAGACTCCTGTGGATGAACAATGATACAAAGACGATTAATTTCATCCGTTTTTTTCCTTAATAAGCTGATAGATCATCTTCCAAACTGTTCTACACTTTCATCAAGTTACTCTGATTGCTCTAGGGATGGAAAACGCTTTGGACATAACGTATCTGATTTATTTAATCTTATTTTGAAACCCTTCCCTAAAAGGAAGTCTAGATACCTCCTCTGATTAAACTGAAAATCTCTCATTTTCAATTCAGTTCGTTTTGCCAGGAAGGAAACAACAAAGCTTAACCAAGACTATCGAATTATTTTTAATTCATACCCAACCGTCATACGCATAGATTCGAATCGGAGTCACATTAATCTTAAGTTTGATTTTGCTACGTGACTCTGTAATGCATCGTGAATGATCCTGTTTCTGCTTCACCAACACATTCTTACATTACCCACGAGCAGAATATAACTAATCTTTAAGAGTGATATCTTCCCTTTCTCTCATAACCTTTGCGCGGAAGTCGGAACTTCCTCCTGCGTCTGGCCCAGCCTCCTATAATCAGGACGAATCCGTGCAACCAACGACCCCTATCGGTTGGTTGTGGCATCTGAGAGAACGCGGCAGTAGTAGACTTTGTAATGAGAATACGTGATCTGTTGAAGACCTAGTCCCGAATCCTCCTCTCAACAAAGTTTTCATCTGTTAAGATAGACTCCTTTTGTTATTGCTCAGAATTAATTGTTCGGGCGATACGCAACAGTGGTTCTGTTTGCAATTGTCAGTTGGATTCTTCACCAAGCAAATAATGAAGAAGACCATTTCATTCCGAACACAATTACATTGTAGGGGCAGGGACTTGATTTTTGCCTTTGATGGCTGTTGCGTGTTGTGGCGTTAAATGGACAGACACGATGCATTGTGGATTTCGCTTTCCTTAACGAGAAAGATTTTGTGGATCAAAAAGTCGTTTTGGAAACTAATGACTAAAACCTTTATTGTTTATTCTAATGGTGGAGAAAAAACAGGAAAAAAAAAATAAAGAGGTGGAGTATTTAAAATTGGAGCAGTTTCTAAACTCAACTGGCCCTAATGTTTATATCGTTTATAAGTAATCGTGCTTTTAATGATTGGAAAATCTAATTATGGAAAAGAAAAACTGGAGTTTGTGGAGAAGCGAATGCACGTTTCATTACATTTTGAAACATAATTATGCTTTTATGTGTTTTCGGACACGTTTTTGAAAGCAATCAGAAGTATTCCAATAATCTCACTTCCTGGTGATGTTAAATGTTTCGCATTTGATGTCCATTTTATCTTAGTTCGTGTACGAAAAAGACAGATGTATTTGAAGTACGCCCTTTTGTTTTATACGTAGAGATAGCTCCTTGATACGATTAAAGAAATTTTCACGGTTAGTATAAACGAGAATATTTTTTTCCTTACACGCAGACGAAACGTAATCTGTACATATCTCAACCATGACCGAATACACGAAATAGTTTAATCGTCATCAAAGGTAGCGCGTGCCATTACACGCCTGCAACAAAGGTGGCACAGTCATCGTATTTATGAGATTAGATGAAGGCAGGATTCCGAAGAAATTTGGAAGATTATCAGTTGGGTTGACCTCTGAGCGGCACTTTTTTTACACACCGTGGGCTAAATGGCCAGTTCACAAGGACCCCGAAGGCTCACAGAAGGTTGGGGGTTGTGTTGTTTTACCTCTGAGCCGCAGTTATTTGCACACAATGGACTAAATGGCCAGGTCACATGGACCCCGAAGGCTCAGAGAAGGTTGGGGGAGGGGACCCACTGGAACAGCTGTTGGGAGACAGATGGTAGCCTCCCGTCAAGGCCATCTAGCGTGTTCTTTACCGCTCAGAGGGTATGGCTCTCCCGAACACGGGGCCACGGCTTAACGTCCCATCCGACGGACGGCGGCATTTCCAAACCCATCGGTGTCCCCTACTGACCGTGCGGGGAATTTTGCGGAGATAAATCTCAACGCTGACCCAGCTGGGACTCGAACCTGGGTACTACAGATTACGAGCCTGGCGCGCTACCGACTGAGCCACCCCCGGCCCTAAAATTATCAGTATACCACGCCCTCACTTTAAAGAATTAATGAACTTTTAGACCAGGGACTAAATGGCCAGGTCACATGGACTCCGAAGGCTCAGAGAAGGTTTGGGGAGGGATATAAAAATAAGTGAAATAAACTTATTTTTATTACCCTAAAACTGAAATGTAAAAAGATAAAATAAATTGAATTAAAAAAAATACTTTGTTTAAAACCTACTCAAAAGTAAAAAAATATTTTCCCTACAAATTTTAGACATCTTTTATAAAAAGTTTTACTACAGGATATTTGAAGCCCCGATCAGAATTCAACTTTACGGATGCGTCGAGCTGGAATGCTCTTGAGATACGCACGCATAACATTATGGAGTACCATGTCTGTGTGGGGCGGGGGTGGCTCAGTCGGTAGCGCGCCAGACTCGTAATCTGTAGTTCCCAGGTTCGAGTCCCAACTTTGTCAGCGTTGAGATTTATCTCCGCAAAATTTCCCCGCCCTGCCCACGGTCAGTAGGGGACACCGATGGGCTTGGAAAGGCCGCCGTCTGTCGGATGGGACGTTAAGCCGTGTTCGGGAGAGCCTTACCCTGTGAGCGGTAAAGAACACGCTGGATGGCCTTGACGGGAGGCTACCATCTGTCTCCCAACAGCTGTTCCAGTGGGTCCCCTCCCCCAATCTTCTCTGAACCTTCGGGGTTCATGTGACCTGGCCATTTAGCCCATGGTGTGCAAAAAGTGCCGCTAAGAGGTAAAACAACCCAACCCATGTCTGTGTGTTTTTACTTCTGAGAGGCGATGTCATGATGCAATGGAGTAAATGTCCAGGTCACAAGGACCCCCAAGAGCTCGGAGAAAGTTGGGGGAAGGAAATAAACTTGACATCTATTAGACAGCGGGTTTAAAACTTCGGGTAGCGACCCTTTAGTGGGTCGCGACCAGCTTTTTTAATGAAATATCATAAAAAATATCAGACTCTGGATCGAGGCGTAAAAGGCTTTTCTTATTTTCGGTTACGGTCAAAAAATTTGAAAAACACTGTATTAGGAGACAGATGATAGCCTCACAGGAAAGCCATCCAGCGTGTTCTTTAACACAAACAGGATTGGATTGTTTTACTTCGGGGGAGGGTGGGTGCTCAGTCGGTAGCGCGCCAGGCTCGTGATCTGCAGTTTACAGGTTCGAGTTCTGGGGCCGCGTTTAGGTTTATCTCCGCAAAACTCTCCACCCTGCCCACGGTCAGTAGGGGACACCGATGGACTTGGAAAGACCGCCGTCTGTCGGATGGGACGTTAAGCCGTGGTCTCGTGTGCAGGAGACAGCCATACCATATGCACCTTAAAGAACATGCTGGATGGTCTTAACGGGAGGCTATCATCTGTCTCCCAACAGCCGTTCCATTGGATTCCCTCCCCCAACCTTCTCTGAGCCCTCGGCCTGACCATTTAGCTAATTGTGTGCAAAAAAGAGCCACTAAGAGGTAGAAACAACCCAACTCTCTGAACGATAATTTTTGAAGGTTTGGGGTAGGGGACCCACTGGATAGCTGTTAGGATAAAAATGGCAGCTTCCTGCCAAGACCATCCAGCGCGTTCTTTAACGTAAACAGGGTAAGGCTTCCCACACACACACTCTCTGAACGATAATTTTTGAAGGTTTGGGGTAGGGGACCCACTGGATAGCTGTTAGGATACAAATGGCAGCTTCCTGTTAAGACCATCCAGCGCGTTCTTTAACGTGAACAGGGTACGGCTTCCCACACACACTCTCTGAACGATAATTTTTGAAGGTTTGGGGTAGGGGACCCACTGGATGGCTGCTAGGATACAAATGGCAGCTTCGTGTCAAGACCATCCAGCGCGTTCTTTAACGTGAACAGGGTAAGGCTTCCCACAGACACTCTCTGAACGATAATTTTTGAAGGTTTGGGGTAGGGGACCCACTGGATAGCTGTTAGGATACAAATGGCAGCTTCCTGTTAAGACCATCCAGCGCGTTCTTTAACGTGAACAGGGTACGGCTTCCCACACACACTCTCTGAACGCTAATTTTTGAAGGTTTGGGGTAGGGGACCCACTGGATAGCTGTTAGGATACAAATGGCAGCTTCCTGTGAAGACCATCCAGCGCGTTCTTTAACGTGAACAGGGTACGGCTTCCCACACACACTCTCTGAACGATAATTTTTGAAGGTTTGGGGTAGGGGACCCACTGGATGGCTGTTAGGATAGAAATGGCAGCTTCGTGTCAAGACCATCCAGCGCGTTCTTTAACGTGAACAGGGTAAGGCTTCCCACACACACTCTCTGAACGATAATTTTTGAAGGTTTGGGGTAGGGGACCCACTGGATAGCTGTTAGGATACAAATGGCAGCTTCCTGTGAAGACCATCCAGCGCGTTCTTTAACGTGAACAGGGTACGGCTTCCCACACACACTCTCTGAGCGATAATTTTTGAAGGTTTGGGGTAGGGGACCCACTGGATGGCTGTTAGGATACAAATGGCAGCTTCGTGTCAAGACCATCCAGCGCGTTCTTTAACGTGAACAGGGTAAGGCTTCCCACACACACTCTCTGAATGATAATTTTTGAAGGTTTGGGGTAGGGGACCCACTGGATAGCTGTTAGGATACAAATGGCAGCTTCCTGTGAAGACCATCCAGCGCGTTCTTTAACGTGAACAGGGTACGGCTTCCCACACACACTCTCTGAGCGATAATTTTTGAAGGTTTGGGGTAGGGGACCCACTGGATGGCTGTTAGGATACAAATGGCAGCTTCGTGTCAAGACCATCCAGCGCGTTCTTTAACGTGAACAGGGTACGGCTTCCCACACACACTCTCTGAACGATAATTTTTGAAGGTTTGGGGTAGGGGACCCACTGGATAGCTGTTAGGATACAAATGGCAGCTTCCTGTTAATACCATCCAGCGCGTTCTTTAACGTGAACAGGGTACGGCTTCCCACACACACTCTCTGAACGATAATTTTTGAAGGTTTGGGGTAGGGGACCCACTGGATAGCTGTTAGGATACAAATGGCAGCTTCCTGTGAAGACCATCCAGCGCGTTCTTTAACGTGAACAGGGTACGGCTTCCCACACACACTCTCTGAGCGATAATTTTTGAAGGTTTGGGGTAGGGGACCCACTGGATGGCTGTTAGGATACAAATGGCAGCTTCGTGTCAAGACCATCCAGCGCGTTCTTTAACGTGAACAGGGTACGGCTTCCCACACACACTCTCTGAACGATAATTTTTGAAGGTTTGGGGTAGGGGACCCACTGGATAGCTGTTAGGATACAAATGGCAGCTTCCTGTTAATACCATCCAGCGCGTTCTTTAACGTGAACAGGGTACGGCTTCCCACACACACTCTCTGAACGATAATTTTTGAAGGTTTGGGGTAGGGGACCCACTGGATAGCTGTTAGGATACAAATGGCAGCTTCCTGTTAAGACCATCCAGCGCGTTCTTTAACGTGAACAGGGTACGGCTTCCCACACACACTCTCTGAACGATAATTTTTGAAGGTTTGTGGTAGGGGACCCACTGGATAGCTGTTAGGATACAAATGGCAGCTTCCTGTTAAGACCATCCAGCGCGTTCTTTAACGTGAACAGGGTACGGCTTCCCACACACACTCTCTGAACGATAATTTTTGAAGGTTTGGGGTAGGGGACCCACTGGATAGCTGTTAGGATACAAATGGCAGCTTCCTGTGAAGACCATCCAGCGCGTTCTTTAACGTGAACAGGGTACGGCTTCCCACACACACTCTCTGAACGATAATTTTTGAAGGTTTGGGGTAGGGGACCCACTGGATGGCTGTTAGGATAGAAATGGCAGCTTCGTGTCAAGACCATCCAGCGCGTTCTTTAACGTGAACAGGGTAAGGCTTCCCACACACACTCTCTGAACGATAATTTTTGAAGGTTTGGGGTAGGGGACCCACTGGATGGCTGTTAGGATACAAATGGCAGCTTCGTGTCAAGACCATCCAGCGCGTTCTTTAACGTGAACAGGGTAAGGCTTCCCACACACACTCTCTGAACGATAATTTTTGAAGGTTTGGGGTAGGGGACCCACTGGATGGCTGTTAGGATACAAATGGCAGCTTCGTGTCAAGACCATCCAGCGCGTTCTTTAACGTGAACAGGGTACGGCTTCCCACACACACTCTCTGAACGATATTTTTTGAAGGTTTGGGGTAGGGGACCCACTGGATAGCTGTTAGGATACAAATGGCAGCTTCCTGTCAAGACCATCCAGCGCGTTCTTTAACGTGAACAGGGTACGGCTTCCCACACACACTCTCTGAACGATAATTTTTGAAGGTTTGGGGTAGGGGACCCACTGGATAGCTGTTAGGATACAAATGGCAGCTTCCTGTCAAGACCATCCAGCGCGTTCTTTAACGTGAACAGGGTAAGGCTTCCCACACACACTCTCTGAACGATAATTTTTGAAGGTTTGGGGTAGGGGACCCACTGGATAGCTGTTAGGATACAAATGGCAGCTTCCTGTCAAGACCATCCAGCGCGTTCTTTAACGTGAACAGGGTACGGCTTTCCACACACAGAACCACGGCTTAACATCTCATCTGACAGATGGTGATCTTCCAAGCCCATCGGTGTCCCTACTGACTGATGATCCGCTGATCCGCAAAACACTCCGTCCTGCACACGGGACGGAGAGTTTTGCGGAGATAAATCTCAACGCTGACCCAGCTGAGACTCGAACCTGGGAACTGCAGATTACGAGCCTGGCGCACTACCTACTACCCCCTCCCTCATGTCAGGGAATGGGGGCGCCCATGAAATCGCCATCGAAAAACACAATGAATATTTTAATTTCCGACTATCTTCTATAAATTGGGATTCACGTATAAATGTGATTAAATTAGAATTTATTTCAAATATTTAAATTAGACGGAAGTCTACCCAGCATATTTTTAAAGTACATAGAGTATCGCTGGGGTGATTATACGTCTCGATTTTAGGTTCCATTTCCAAATTTTTGTTCGCTGTTCCTGAAAAGGTTTAACGGGAAGCCTGAATTTTCAGATATTATCTCGGTTTGTAATAATAAAAACCTCAGCGAATAAATCTCATGCAAAATCGGGTATCGTGTTGTAAAATATTAAATCACACCAAGTTCACTCAGAACGGAAAAGAAAACCGTGGCTTTAAGGCTCCTAGTAGGTAAAAAATTTCTGCGTTTTCTTTTATTAATTGTCATTTTAATTAAATTTTTCCTTTGCTTCTTTTGCACCCTAACCGCAAGTTCATGCAGACCTGCGTACGTATGAATCAAAGATGCTTGTCTGCATATGATTCGATGACTCATGGCATTGTCACGTCCTGCCGCATTATACCCACAGTTACTCACTAAAAATATTTGCTTTTTGTTTCAGAGAGATAAAAAACTTTGCCCAGTAATATGAAACATATTTCAAATGTTCTGCTTCTATCCTTTACAGTAACGATGACTGAAATGTCCCGGTTTTCAACTACGAAAATCTGTTTTGTTATGACTCTCTGTGGTACATGGGTCCAAGATTGGGTTGTTTTACCTCTGAGCAGTAATTTTTTGCACATCATGAGCTAAATGGCCAGGTCACATGGACCCCGAGGGCTCAGAGAAGGTTGGGGGAGGGGACCCACTAGAACAGCTGTTAGGAGACAGATGGTAGCGTCCCGTCAAGGCCATCCAGTGTGTTCTTTAACGTTGGATTTTTTACCTCTGAGCGGCACTTTTTTTGCACACCATGGGTTAAATGGCCAGGTCACATGGACCCCGAAGGCTCAGAGAAGGTTGGTGGAGGGGACCCACTGGAACAGCTCTTGGGAGACAGATGGTAGCCTCCCGTCAAGGCCATCCAGCGTGTTCTTTAACGTGCACAGGGTATGTCTCTCCCGCACACGGGGCCACGGCTTAACGTCCCATCCGACGGACGGCGGCCTTTCCAAGCCCATCGGTGTCCCCTACTGACCGTGGGCAGGGCGGGGAATTTTGCGGAGATAAATCTCATCGCTGACCCAGCTGGGACTCGAACCTGGGAACTACAGATTACGAGCCTGGCGCGCTACCGACTGAGCCCCCCCCCCGCCCCTGGGACCAAGATTTAACATCACCAACCGAGGTACGTCGACCTTTCGAAGACCATCGATGTCCCCTTTCTCGTCGACAGCAAGGTGGGTCACTACGGAGAAAATCTCAATAACTGACAGTGTTGGGATTCGAACCTGAAAACTGCAGATTACGATCCTTGCCCAAGTACCGAGTAGTGTAACGACAACTCCTGTGACAATAATGTACTCGGGATGAAAAACGAAAATATTTAATGCCTGTAATCAAAATTACGAAATCATAAAACTAATTTGAATATTTAAACTCGTCGACATTCTGGAAATCGTTTACTATTCTTTTCTTGAATTTTTGTGTGTAATATAGAGTGAAATTCTGTTCGTTCTAAAATCTTCAAAAATTTTTTTTCCCTCTAACCTCTAAAATTGAGTAAAGGAAAAAAATATTAAAGCAAAAAAAAAAAATTATCACAAGCGTCCTGTCTTTTACTAAAGCTCATGGGCGGGGGTGGCTCAGTCGGTAGCGCGCCAGGCTCGTAATCTGTAGTTCCCAGGTTCAAGTCCCAGCTGGGTCAGCGTTGAGATTTATCTCCGCAAAATTCCCCGCCCTGCCCACGGTCAGTAGGGGACACCGATGGGCTTGGAAAGGCCGCCGTCTGTCGGAAGGGACGTTAAGCAGTGGCCCCGTGTGCGGGAGAGCCATACCCTGTGCACGTTAAAGAACACCATGGATGGCCTTTACGGGAGGCTACCATCTGTCTCCCAAGAGCTGTTCCAGTGGGTCAACTCCCCCAACCTTCTCTGAGCCTTCGGAGTCCATGTGACCTGGCCATTTAGCCCATGGTGTGCAAAAAAAGTGCCGCTCAGAGGTAAAACAACCCAACCCAACCTAAAGCTCATATACAGGGTGATTCAATACTTATCGTTCAAATTTCGTGGGGAAGTAGGGAATACGTCAGGAAACCGATTTCACATAGGAAAGTATGTCCGCAAATGTACGCATGCGGATGTAGAGGGCGCTGTGTGTACCCAACCAGTGTACAGCTTGCCCGACCACTCCCGCTGTCATCAGTGTACGAGCTGACTTACTAGTGATAAGATGAATCGTTTTACGCATCAAGAGCTAGCGGATATGCATCTCGAATATGGGGCAGCTGGCGAAAGTGGCCGCCGAGCTAGGGAGGTTTACGAAGACCGATACCCCAACAGAAGAATACGCAGCATCAAATGTTTGCACCAAATGTTTGCACGTGTGCATCGCAATCTGCGCGAACATGGTTCACTGCGCAGCAACATGCAGGATACGGGGAGAAGACGACTGACGCGGACTGTCAACGTCGCAGAACAAGTCCTACAGTCCATCGAAGATAATCCGAATACCAGCACACGAGCTATTGCTCAGCAGCTTGGGGTCTCTCAGTCAGCAGTGTGGCGGATACTGCACGAGGAACGTGTACATCCTTACCATCTGCAAAGGGTGCAGTTACTGCATCCTGACGATTATCCGAAGCGTGTGGAATTTGCACAATGGTTCATGCAGAAAGGTGCCGTGGACCCCAGTTTTCCAGCTTCTGTCCTTTTTACAGATGAAGCTTCATTCAGTCGTGAAGGTGTGTTCAATGCACACAATTCACATGTGTGGGCTTACGACAACCCGCATGGTACGAGAAGTCACGCTGCGCAACATCGTTTTGCCGTAAATGTGTGGGCTGGAATCATTGGTGACTGTTTGTTGGGACCTTACTTGCTACCGCCCCGATTGGACGGCCGGAAATACCTAATATTTTTCGAGACAGTGTTACCGACTTTTCTGGGCGCTGTTCCTGCGCATATCCGCCGAGATATGTGGTATCAAGATGACGGGGCTCCAGCCCATAGCACAACTGTTGCACGTGATTACCTGAACCGAACATTCGGAGCTCGATGGATCGGTAAAGGTGGACCGATCGCTTGGCCACCCAGGTCACCTGATTTATCGCCCATGGATTTCTTTTTGTGGGGGGCCATGAAATACCATGTGTACGAGACCCCCGTCGACAGTGAAATGGACCTTGTTGCACGAATAGTGGCCGCCGCAGGCATTGTCCGTGATATGCCAGGCTTTTTTCAAAATGTTCGGCGGTCAATACAACGGCGCTGTGAATCCTGTGTCCGTGTAAATGGTCGCAATTTTGAGCACCTACTGTGAACCTGTACTTTACCTTGTTGGAATAAAAGTCACATTCGTTACCACTTAGCTGTACTGTTTCCTTGTGTTCACTTTACTTGTCCATTTTGTTCATGTAGATGACGTTTGCGGACATACTTTCCTATGTGAAATCGGTTTCCTGACGTATTCCCTACCTCCCCAGGAAATTTGAACGATAAGTTTTGAATCACCCTGTATAAAAGGCAATTCGTAATGTCACATGACATCATTTCTTTCCTGGTAGTTTCCGAATCAATTCGAAATGTGATTTAATTTCTTTAATATTGTTTCTGTTTTTCGCGCTGCTCTGGCATTAAATCCGACAGAGCGATGAAGCGATCTTTGACCTACGACCAAGGTCACTAAGAATCCCCACCCACCTCCCCCTCATTTCCGGAACTCGCAACGAAATGCCACAACCGTCCAATTCTCGGTCATCTATTTTTAAGATGTGACCTCGGCTGTCTGAGGTCACATGGAAAAACCCATTATTTCAGTCTAGACAACTAGAGAGACAAGAATTTAAAAGAAAAATGACACGTTTTAATATATAGAGAAGGAGGGATGCAAATAATGAGTGAGAGGCGTGGCTCTTTCTTTCGCTATCCTTGGCTTCTAATGGATGAGGGATGGTCACGTGCTTGAGTCTCTGTTTCCTTCGCTCTAAAATATTTTCGCGGATATCATTATTTTCAATGAAGCTTGATGTTCGTTTTTGATGTGATGATTCATTAAAGATTGTCTCTCTCTGCACAAGGGGAAAAGATGGCAGAAACGGAATGCACGGAAGTTGGTTGGGTTGTTTTACCTCTGAGCGGCACTTTTTTGCACATCGTTGTCTAAATGGCCAGGTTACAAGGACTCCGAAGGCTCAGAGAAGGTTGGGTGAGGGGACCCACTGGAACAGTGTTGAGAGACAGATGGTAGCCTCCCGTAAAGGCCATCCAGTGTGTTCTTTAACGTTGGATTGTTTTACCTCTGAACGGCACTTTTTTCCACACTATGGGCTAAATGGCCAGGTCACAAGGACCCCGAAGGCTCAGAGAAGGTTGGGGGAGGGGACCCACTGGAACAGCTGTTGGGAGACAGATGGTAGCCTCCCGTGAAGGCCATCCAGTGTGTTATTTAAGGTTGGGTTGTTTTACCTCTGAACGGCACTTTTTTCCACACCATGGGCTAAATGGCCAGGTCACAAGGACCCCGAAGGCTCAGAGAAGGTTGGGGGAGGGGACCCACTGGAACAGCTGTTGGGAGACAGATGGTAGCCTCTCGTCAAGGCCATCCAGCGTGTTCTTTAACATTGGATTGTTTTACCTCTGAGCGGCACTTTTTTGCACACCATGGGTTAAATGGCCAGGTCACAAGGATCCCGAACGCTCAGAGAAGGTTGTGGGAGGAGACCCACTGGAACAGCTGTTGGGAGACAGATGGTAGCCTCCCGTCAAGGCTACCCGGCGTGTTCTTTAACGTGCACAGGGTATGGCTCTTCCGCACCCGGCCAACGGCTTAACGTTCCATCCGACGGACGGTGGCCTTTCCAATCCCATCGGTGTCCCCTACTGACAGTGGCCAGGGTGTGGAATTTGCGGAGATATATCTCAACACTGACCCAGATGGGACTCTAACCTGTTGGGAGACAGATGGTAGCCTCTCGTCAAGGCCATCCAGCGTGTTCTTTAACATTGGATTGTTTTACCTCTGAGCGGCACTTTTTTGCACACCATGGGTTAAATGGCCAGGTCACAAGGATCCCGAACGCTCAGAGAAGGTTGTGGGAGGAGACCCACTGGAACAGCTGTTGGGAGACAGATGGTAGCCTCCCGTCAAGGCTACCCGGCGTGTTCTTTAACGTGCACAGGGTATGGCTCTTCCGCACCCGGCCAACTGCTTAACGTTCCATCCGACGGACGGTGGCCTTTCCAATCCCATCGGTGTCCCCTACTGACAGTGGCCAGGGTGTGGAATTTGCGGAGATATATCTCAACACTGACCCAGATGGGACTCTAACCTGGAAACTGCAGATTACGAGTCTAGCGCGCTACCGACTGAGCTGCCCCCTATATACGGAAGAGATGATGAAAAAACTAAATTGAGAATAGTTGGAGGACCCAAGAGAAACAGATGCGTGTCACACGGGCAAAGGGGCCGTGTCACTCCCCTTTTTATTTGGGATGTTGGGTTGTTTTACCTCAGAGCGGTGGGGCTGGGGTGGTTCAGTCGGTAGCGCACCAGGCTCATAATCTTTAGTTCCCAGGTTCGGGTCCCAGTTGGGTCAACGTTGAGATTTATCTCCGCAAAATTCGCAATCCTCCCCACGGTCAGTAGGAGGCACCGATGGGCTTGGAAAGCCGCCATCCGTCGGATGCGACGTTAAGCCGTGGCTCCGTGTACGGAAGAGCCATACCTGTGCACGTTAAAGAACACGCTGAATGGCCTTGACGGAAGGCTACCATCTGTCTCCCAACAACTGTTCCAGTGAGTCCTCTTCCCCAACCTTCTCTGAGCCTTCGGGGTCTATGTGACCTGGCCATTTAGCCCATGGTGTGCAAAAAAGTGCCGCTCAGAGGTAAAAGAACCCAACTCTCAGAGCGGCACTTTTTTTTACACACAGTGGTCTAAATAACCAGGTCACAAGGACCCCGAGGGCTAAGAGAAGGTTGGGGGAAGGAGATCAACTGGACATGTGTTAGGAGACAGATAGTAGCTTCCCGTCATGACTATCCAGATACACTTTAACGTGCATAGGGTATGGCTCTCCCGCACACGGCTTAACGTCTCATTTGATGGATGGTGACCTTTTCTTCAACATCTCTACCATGTGCAGGAGAGCTGGATGCAGGACATGCTATACATGTTAAAGAGCACGCTGGAAGGCTTTGATGACAGGCTACCGTCTGTTTATTAACAATTATTCAGTGAATCCTCTTCCCCCAGCTCTTGGGGGTCCCTGTGACCTGGCCATTTAGCCCATTGTGTTCAGAAAAAGTACCGCTTGGAGGTAAAACAATCCAATCCGATTCAATTTTCCTTGTGCACGTACGAATCTAACAAGGCCTTTCCATGTTTACCTTATTAAATTGAAAACGTTAAAGGGCCTGTGACATCTTAATTAACATATCCAAGAGAAAAAATACAAAGATGAAAGAAAACCTAAAGAAATTGCTCTTCATCTTCTTCATCTCGCCACATTTTTTCGAGAGAATGGTTGACTTCACATCAAGCCTAGATTTACGTTTGAATCGAAAAACTTCACCCGTCAACATCTTGGAGAAATTGCTCCATAATCATCTGCATGTCCGCGCGACAGATGTTTTCAATGACGTGGTTGTAGCTTTGTACGTGGGTAGATGATGTTCCGAAGTCTCTGCTGCTTGAGAAAGGATAAAGAATGGCCGAACAATGGCCGAGAGGCAAGCCCGTCACGTCATTGTTATTTCACTGTCTCGGGTCCGCCATTGTTCTGTTGCAACAAGAGGAACGCTGCCAACAAATGGAATTGCGAATTTACACTGTTTAACTGTAATTTGATTGTTGGAAATGGCTTCTTCGATGTGTTGCGTTTAACGTGAACATCACCGTGGAATGTGTGTGATGACTGATGTGAAATGAAATATTTAAGCAAAATAGATTTCTTTGTGGTTGGCGTTGCAGTATTTTCTAGACAACATTATGCTATTTGGGATGAGTGATTATCTTGTTATGCTGGGAAGCTAACGCGGATGAAGATTCATCCGATCCTAACTTTGAACTATTATTATTGCAACAAGATGATTAAATTAGAACAATTTATTGCTTTTGGCGAATATGAGAGGCTTGGCTACTGATCTAAGGGACCTGGATTCGAGACCCGAGGCTACTGATCTAAGGGACCTGGTATCGAGCCTCGAGGCTACTGATCTAAGGAACCTGGGTTCGAGGCCCGAGGCTACTGATCGAAGGGACCTTGGTTCGAGTCCCGAGGCTACTGATCTAAGGAACCTGGGTTCGAGCCCCGAGGCTACTGATCTAAGGAACCTGGGTTCGAGGCCCGAGGCTACTGATCGAAGGGACCTTGGTTCGAGTCCCGAGGCTACTAATCTAAGGAACCTGGGTTCGAGCCCCGAGGCTACTGATCTAAGGAACCTGGGTTCGAGGCCCGAGGCTACTGATCGAAGGGACCTTGGTTCGAGTCCCGAGGCTACTGATCGAAGGGACCTTGGTTCGAGTCCCGAGGCTACTGATCTAAGGAACCTGGGTTCGAGCCACGAGGCTACTGATCTAAGGGATTTGGATTCGAGACCCGAAGCTACCGATCTAAGGAACCTGGGTTCGAGCCCCGAGGTTACTGATCTAAGGAACCTGGGTTCGAGCCCCGAGTCTACTGATCTAAGGGATCTGGAATCGAGACCCGAGGCTACCGATCTAAGGAACCTGGGTTCGAGCCCCGAGGCTACTGATCTAAGGGATCTGGGTTCGAGACCCGAGGCTACTGATCTAAGGAACCTGGGTTCGAGACCCGAGACTACTGATCTAAGGAACCTGGGTGCGAGCCCCGAGATTACTGATCTAAGGGACCTTGGTTCGAGCTCCAAGGCTACTGAACTAAGGGACCTTGGTTCGAGCCCTGAGGCTACTGATCTAAGGGACCCGGGTTCGAGACCCGAGACTACTGATCTAAGGAACCTGGGTTCGAAACCCGAGGCTACTGATTTAAGGGACCTGGGTTCGAGCCCCGAGGCTACTGATCTAAGGGATCTGGGTTCGAGCTCCTAGGCTACTGATCTAAGGGATCTGGGTTCGAGCCCCGAGGCTACTGATGTAAGGGATCTGGGTCCCGCCATCCTCACAGACCTTCTACTATGGCATATAAACTGACAGTCTCCTGTCAGACATCTGTGGCAAGCAGCTGCTTGAGGGGGTATTTATTTTTTATTTATTATAACATATTTTGCACTAAATGAGCTAAATGGCTAAGTCATAAGACAAGGGCTCAAGAGAATGACGTGGAAGTGGACCCACTAATCAGCTGTTAGAAGTCAGATAGAAACCTCTTGTGTGTTCTGTAACGCTCCTGTGCACAGAGCACAGTGCAAAATCTCATCCTATTCTCAATATATAACGGCTGCCTTTCCAAGCCCATCGGTATTCTCTTCCTCACAGGGCAGGGTGAGAGTTAGAGGATTTAAATCTCAACTCGTGCACAGTTGGGACTCGAACCTGGGAACTGCAGATTATAGGTCTGTCGTGATAACGACCCCGTGTGTGGGAGAGCCATACCCTGTGCACGTTAAAGAACACGCTGGATGGCCTTGACGGGAGGCTACCATTTGTCTCCGAACAGCTGATCTAAAGTCATCAGAGAGGGTTAAGGTCAGAGAGGGTTTGGGGAGGGGATCCAGTGGGTCCCCTCCCCCAACCCTCTTTGAGCCTTTGGGGTCCATGTGACCTGGCCATTTAGTCCATGGTGTTCAAAAAAGTGCCGCTCAGAGGTAATACAACCCAACCCAACCCTTCCAGAGACGGCGGGTATAGCTCAGCCGATAGCACAGCAGGCTCGCTATGTGCAGTTCCCAAGTTCGAGTTCCATCTTGGCGATTATCTTCGAGATTTATCTCCGCAAAACTCCCTAATATCGGTCAGTAGGGGACACCGATGGGCTTGGAAAGTCCGCTGTCCGTCGGGTGGGACGTTAAGCCGTGGGCCATATGCGGGAGAACCATACACTCTGCACGTTAAAGAACACGCTGGATTGCCTTGACGGGGGGGGGGGGGGCTACCATCTGTCTCCTAACAACTGTTCAGTGGGTTTCCCGGCCCCCAACCTTCTATGAGCCCTCGGAGTCCTCGTGACCTGGACATTTAGCCCATTGTGTGCCAAAAAGTGCGGCTCAGAGGTAAAAAAACCCAATCACTTCCATAGCCTTTTATGCTGCCTTGGGATCCTTGTGACGTGGCCATTTAGCTCGTAAAGTACAAAAAATGTGGTGTTCAAATAGAGATAAAATAACCAAATCAAATTACTAACCGAAATTTACATCGTGATTAAAAGAAACAACAACAAAAAATAAAGCATCAAATGTCGCAGTCAAAACAGACGACAATTTTTTTCAAAATTTTTTAGGTTTTATATTTTTTGTTTCAGGTCCAAAAAGATCAATTTCGATTACGTATTGTTCATCTTCAGGCACAACGAATTCAAATCACAAGTAAACAATGGGTGTTAATGCCCGAGTTAACTGCCAATCTGACAGCTTCATATCCGTTGGGTTGGGTTGTTTTATCTATGAGCGGCACTTTTTTGCACACCATGGGCTAAATGGCCAGGTCACAAGCACCCCGAAGGCTCAGAGAAGGTTGGGGGAGGGGACCCACTGGAACAGCTGTTGGGAGACAGATGGTAGCCTCCCGTCAAGAGGCCATCCAGCGTGTTCTTTAATGCGTACAGGGTATGGCTCTCCAGCACACGGGGCCACGGCTTAACGTCCCATTCGACGGACGGCGGCCTTTCCAAGCCCATCGGTGTCCCCTACTGACCGTGGGCAGGGCGGGAAATTTTGCGGAGATAAAACTCAACGCTGACCCAGCTGGGACTCGAACCTGGGAACTACAGATTACGAGCCTGGCGCGCTACCGACTGAGCCACCTCCGCCCCTTCATGTCCGTTAGTTGACATTTCGCGGAGGAAAGAAATTCGAAGCGATAATCTCGAAAGCCAAACAACAATCATCTCGACGCACCATCATTGCGAGTTGTGACGTTTTAAATGCTTTGTTGGCTTCAAACAATGGAGTCTCAAGAATTCATCTCTCTGTCTTAACAGAGCAGAGACAAGTCGGCATTCTTGTCTACCAGCGTGAGACAAACAGCAAAAGACGAAGATGACGAACGATAAGAGAAATCTATTAGTCATCAAACATGTCGTCGCAGCGTCTGAGTATTTGAAACCTTTTTCTTTAATACTTTGTCTGCGCGGTAGTTTTACGTCCACTGTCTGATGAGTTGTTGTGCTTTTTTGTGCATTTCCCGAGCGCCAGACTTATATTGCACTTTTGGCATTTAGATGACCCATTTTTCTATTGTGTAGCTAAAGGTGGTTGAGGTTTTAAGGAAGCTGTTCATTAGATGCAGCGGTGGGCTCTTTGGCGGAGGTTGTTATCTGCAATGGAATGGTCAAGGAACTTCCCCGTTGGTTTTACCAGCTTGAAACACAACCTGTAATTTCATTTGTATTTCTTTTTTCTGGGTAGATGACAGGAAATGTGTATCCGAAACACTTTCCTGGAAATGCCCTTGTCTTATATCGGGTTTTGCCAGCTACAATAATCCTTCCAGAATGTGGTAGCCCTTGGGAAGAACATTGAAGGGAAACACCCTTGGATAGAGGACTAAACGTTTTGATTTGGTTACTCTAGAATTCGTACTATGCGGGTTAATTGGGACCAAGGGTGGTACGAAGAGTTGAAATTCATCTAGTTCGTAAAGTTTGTAAAATTGTATGTACTGAAGAGAATTGGGATGTTTTACCTCTGAGAGGCACTTTTTTTGCACACCATGGGCTAAATGACCAGGTCACATGGACCCCGAAGGCTCAGAGAAGGTTGGTGGAGGGGACCCACTGGAACAGCTGTTGGGAGACAGATGGAACCTCCCGTCAAGGCAATACAGCGTGTTCTTTAACATTCGATTGTTTTACCTCTGAGCGGCACTTTTTTGCACACCATGGGCTAAACGGCCATGTCACAAGGACTCCGAAGGCTCAGAGAAGGTTGGGGGATGGGACCCACTGGAACAGCTGTTGGGAGACATGGTAACCTCCCGTCAAGGCCATCCAGCGTGTTATTTAGTTGTTTTACCTCTGAGCGGCACTTTTTGGCACACCATGGGCTAAATGGCCAGGTCACATGGACCCCGAATGCTCAGAGAAGGTTGGGGGAGGGGACCCAGTGGAACAGCTGTTGGGAGACAGAGGGTAGCCTCCCGTCAAGGCCATCCAGCGTGTTCTTTAACGTGCACAAGGTATGGCTCTCCCGCACACGGGGCCACGGCTTAACGTCCCATCCGACGGACGGCGGCCTTTCCAAGCCCATCGGTGTCCACTACTGACCGTGGGCAGGGCGGGAAATTTTGCGGAGATAAATCTCAACGCTGACCCACCTGGGACTCGAACCTGGGAACTACAGATTACGAGCCTGGCGCGCTTCCGACTGAGCCACCCCCGCCCTCTTATTACAGTTAAAAGCCAAAATTTTGGCACGCTTGATCCCTTCCACCAGGGTAAATCCAACGCTTGCTGACTGATAAGTAGTAACAAAAATTCCAAGTGAAGGAAAATGAAACTATCCGGAATAAAACACAAATTACGTTATGTGTTACCAGATTATTATTTTTATTCCAAAATGCGAACGTCCGGTTTAAACAATCAGAACAGGTTTCATTATTTCACGTACCTATAAACAATGCAGTCTTCGCCCTGGAAATATGATCTGGTTTTGAGAGTAGTGCGAACTCTTCAACTCTTTGCCACCTCAACATTCATTACAAACATTTAATTTATGTGGTCCAAGGTTTTAATGGCCACCCATCCGAAGAATAGATGAGGAGCGAAGTAAATAGGCCAACCTAAACTACTTTCGAGCACACATGACTCCATCTTTTATCCCACGCATCACCTGACTTTTAACCTTCATCTTCCTACCTTCTTCGGATTTAAAGCACCTATTGAATTCACTTTCCAACTCTTCTTGTAGAAGAATGAAATAGTCTTCTCTTTGGCAACAGGTCCAGAACACATCGCTGCACAAAAGTTACAATGTCAAAGAGAAACTAACTTCGATGTACAGTGACTTCTAAAAGGAGCTTATTATGGGTTGGGTTGTTTAACCTTTGAGCGGCATTTTTTTTGCACACCATGGGCTAAATGACCAGGCCACAAAGACCCCGAAGGTTCAGAGAAGGATGGGGGAGGGGACCCACATCCTTCTCTGAGAAGCTGTTGGGAGACACATGGTAGCCTCCCGTCAAGGCCATCCAGTGTATTCTTTAACGTTGGATTGTTTTACCTCTGAGCGGCACTTTTTTGCACACCATGGGCTAAATGGTCAAGTCACATGGACCCCGAAGGCTCAGAGAAGGTTGTGGGAGGGGACCCACTGGAACACTGTTGGGAGACAGATGGTAGCCTCCCGTCAAGGCCATCCAGCATGTTCTTTAACATTGAATTGTTTTACCTCTGAGAGTCACTTTTTTGCACACCATGGGCTAAATGACCAGGCCACAAGGACCCCGAAAGTTCAGAGATGGATGGGGGAGGGGACCCACTGAAACAGCTGATGGTAGCCTCCCTTCAAGTTCATCCAGTGTGTTCTTTAACGTGCACAGGGTATGGCTCTCCCGCACATGGGGCCACGGCTTAATATCCCATCCGACGGACAGCGGCCTTTCCAAGCCCATCGGTGTCCCCTACTGACAGTGGGCAGGGCGGAAAGTGAGCTTATTATGGAAAATTGTTACTGAATGTAAATTGAAGTTCTCGATCTGATTTATCTAAATCTCGATTTTTCACCAATATTCTCTTGCTATTTAAAGAGTTACAAAATTTTTTGATATTTAACATCACCTTTTAAGAAAGTTACAAAATTGACGGATAGTGACAGAATTATTTACACAAGATATAAAATATGCATTTGCTTTATTAAATCAATCGAAACAACAGTTGTTAGTTAAGGTTCAGATAACTTCTAAGGAATATTTTTATGACTGACATAGTTATACTATAAATTCCATAGTAATATTTAAATTCTGAACGAATGTTTGTGAAAATCGACAACATACCTCATAAAAAGCTTACTTTAGAAGTTACACAACTTTGGTGCTTTTGGACACAATAAGCTAAATGGCCCGGTCACAAGGACCCCAAGGGCTCAGAGAAAGTTTGGGGAAGGGAACCAACTAGACAGATGGAAGTGGACAGAGGATAACCTCCCTTCAAAGCCATCCAACGTTTCCTTTACATGTTCAGGGTATGGCTCTAGAGCACACGGATACACAGTTCAACATCCCATCAGATGGACGGCTGCCTTTCCAAGCCCATCGGTGCCCCCTACTAACCGATGGTAGGGCGGTGAATTTTGTGGAGATAAATTTGAACGCTGGCCCAGGGGGGGCTCGAAATTGGAAAATGTAGATTACGACCCTGGCTTGCTACTAAATGAGTCAATCCGTACCCAGTTTGAATAAAGACATGGTTAGCGATAAATATTGATACACTGAAACCAACGTTATCGACCTGTTTAAGAATTTCTATATTGTATTGCATGAGATTAACAGAAGTATAGGGATTGCTGCCGGGACTTTTTAGAATCTATGGAGAGTGTGGAGAAATAGGCGTATACACCTAAAGACTAAAATTAGACTGTATAATAGTTTGGTTCTTTCTAGGGTTAGTTATGGTAGTGAAACTTGGACGCTGTGTAAACAAGATAACAGGAAACTAGATGCTTTTGATTCTAGATGCTTACGCAGTATCTTGAGCATTAGGTGGTTTAACTTTGTAACTAATGATGAGGTTAAGCAAAGGAGTCTGCAACCTCCTTTAAGCAGCATATTGTGCAGAGAGAGACTCCGTTGGTTTGGCCATGTTGCCCTTATGAATAATTATAGTTTGGCGAATAGGGTTATGAACAGTGTGCCTAAAGGCCTCAGGGGCGGGGGTGGCTCAGTCGGTAGCGCGCCAGGCTCGCAATCTGTAGTTCCCAGGTTCGAGTCCCAGCTGGGTCAGCGTTGAGATTTTTCTCCGCAAAATTCTCCGCCCTGCCCAGGGTCAGTAGGGGACACCGATGGGCTTGGAAAGGCCGCCGTCCGTCGGATGGGACGTTAAGCC
Organism: Ryuthela nishihirai; assembly: GCA_038380435.1. Taxonomy (NCBI): domain Eukaryota; kingdom Metazoa; phylum Arthropoda; class Arachnida; order Araneae; family Heptathelidae; genus Ryuthela; species Ryuthela nishihirai. Next base: position 46,045,037 of record JAWZYU010000024.1, on the reverse strand, counting down.
GTGTCCCGGTGTGCGGGAGAGCCATACCCTGTGCACGTTAAAGAACACGCTGGATGGCCTTGACGGGAGGCTACCATCTGTCTCCCAACAGCTGTTCCAGTGGGTCCCCTCCCCCAACCTTCTCTGAGCCTTCGAGGTCCATGTGACCTGGCCATTTAGCCCATGGTGTGCAAAAAAGTGCCGCTCAGAGGTAAAACAACCCAACCTAAAGGCCTCAGAAAGAAGGGGAGACCTAGGATGCGGTGGGCAGACAATGTCAAACAGGGCCTTATTAGAATTGGTGTGCCCTGGCCAGATGCAGTTAGATGTAGCTCACGACAGATTTGCTTGGAGAACTAAATTGCACGGTCTGGTTGGACCTCCGTAGCCCATGGCTGCTTGAGGAGGATGACGATATTGTATTGTCTTCCTTTCTGATATCTTGCCTTCCTCACAGATCATCTATATAGCGTATTACACTGTCAGGCAGATCTCAGACCTCTGCGTCAAGCTACTGCTCGAGAGATAATTATTTTTGTATTCCATTCTAAGAAACTACAGAACTGGAGACATAAAATATTTTAAAAATTCATTTTGTACCAAAATAGTAATACGTAGAGTTGTTTCCAGACTTTAATTTCAGGTATCACCATTTTAGTTGGCACCACTTGAGTTAGTGGAAGACACAACACCAAACTGATGTACAGTCGCTCAAAAAAGTATCCGAACACTATGGTTGATTACAGAATTCAGAAAAAAATATCTGGCAGCGACTTTTTTTTTAGAAATTAGTGATCTGGCAACCTTCGTGTCAGTGACACGAAGGTTGCCAGATCACTAATTAGTTTTAGAAATTTTAGAAATTAGTGATCTGGCAACCTTCGTGTCACTGACACGAAGGTTGCCAGATCACTAATTTCTAAAAAAAGAGTCGCTGCCAGATATTTTTTTCTGAATTCTGTAATCAACCATAGTGTTCGGATACTTTTTTGAGCGACTGTACACACATTAGAGCCATTTTGACAAAAAATCCCATTTTAATCGTAATATCTCGTGGTCAAGTATCTCTAATTATTGGGTCACAAGGTTCATACTTATAGTATAGTAACAGTAGTCCAAATATTATTTGTGAGTTAGAGATCTACAGACAGAGAGAGATATTTAGAAAATCAATTGATTTTTTTGCGGTTTAGAGACACCTGAAACATATCCTTAATCAGAAATATGGAAATCAAAATAAAATGTTTAGAAACAGCTCATCTTTCGCTTCTGTCCGATTCTCTATAAGCTTATGGGTTGGGTTGGATTGTTTTACCTCTGAGCGGCACTTTTTTGCACACCATGGGCTAAATGGCCAGGTCACATGGACCCCGAAGGCTCAGAGATGGTTGGAGGAGGGGACCCACTGGAACAGCTGTTGGGAAACAGATGGTAGCCTCCCGTCAAGGCCATCCAGCGTGTTCTTTAACGTGCACAGGGTATGGCTCTCCCACACACGGTGCCACGGCTTAACGTCCCATCCGACGGACGGCGACCTTTTCAAAGCCCATCGGTGTCCCCTACTGAGCGTCAACCAGGGCGGGGAATTTTGCGGAGATAAATCTCAACGCTGACCCAGCTGGAACTCGAACCTGGGAACTACAGATTACGAGCCTGACGCGCTACCGACTGAGCCACCCCCGCCCCCACTATAAGCTTATGCATTTTCGGTATTCATTTGGTATGTTCGGTTGCTTTACATCACCCCACTACCGACAAAGCTAACTATTTCGTCTTTTAAAAATAGTTCCTTATCGTTAATTTTCCCATTCTTAAGCATAAAGTTGCTAGAAACAAAATGAATAAGAAGAGCCTCAGTTCTGGTCTTTTGACTTCCTCCCACCCCTCCTCCTTATCATTCCATGTTCGTTGCTAAGCAACATCTCATCCCATTCCGATGCCACACACGTAACAAAAGTTCTTCGCGTCAAACTGCGTTCATAAAGTGCTCACAATTGACCAAAATTTCTTCCTCACCAGAACACCTCCCTGTGAGTTGCCAACTGTCTCCAGAGTTGTCACCGCATCACTGACATCCAATCGTCGCTTGACCTCTCCTCGTTGGCGCCAGCTGTTGAGGATCATGTCAACGGTATCTTATGCTACTGGTGATTCTATTTTTATCTTCACGAGCGAAGTGACTATTTTAGACAACAAAGTTATGAATATACAGCAATATCTTAGGGAACTGTAGACCCAAATCCTGTGACTGATATTCTCATTCGTCTACTGCAATCAATATGAGGTTCTAAAATAATCTTTAGAAAATGGCGACTAACGTTTCTTTTTTAACACCTGACTCTGAGAGAAAAGTACAGTATATTACAGAAAGTAGGCATGGCATGGATGTTCGTGTTGTTTTCTGCTGAGGTCCTGCCATCCTCTCAGATCTTCTACTATGGCATATAAACTGACAGGCTCCTGTCAGACCTCTGTGGCAAGCAGCTGCTTGAGGGGGTATTTATTTATTTTTTTTAGAGTACACTATATTACAGAAAGTAGAGTACAATATATTTAAGAAAGTAAAGTACAACCTATTACAGGTTGTTGTGGGTTGTTTTACCTCTGAGCGGCACTTTTTTGCACACCATGGGCTAAATGGCCAGGTCACATGGACCCCGTAGGCTCAGAGAAGGTTGGGGGAGGGGACCCACTGGAACAGCTGTTGGGAGACAGATGGTAGCCTCCCGTCAAGGCCATCCAGCGTGTTCTTTAACGTGCACAGGGTATGGCTCTCCCGCACACGGGGCCACGGCTTAACGTCCCATCCGACGGATGGCGGCCTTTCCAAGCCCATCGGTGTCCCCTACTGACCGTGGGCAGGGCAGGGAATTTTGCGGAGATAAATCTCAACGCTGACTCAGATGCTGATTCGAACCTGGGAACTACAGATTACGAGCCTGGCGCGCTACCGACTGAGCCACCCCCGCCCCTACAACCTATTACAGAAAGTGGAGTACACTATATTACAGAAAGTGAAGTACACTATATAACAGAAAGCAAAGCACATTATATTACAGAAAGTGAAGTACATTGTACAACAGAAAGCAAAGCACACTATATTACAGAAAGCCAAGTACACTATATTATAGAAAGTAAAAGCACAGTCCCATGTAATGTGAATGGAAAGTCACATAAAAAAATTCCCTAACTTTGAAAATAAGTTCTTTACGAGAAAATATCATTGGTGATGAATTGAAAACCTCACTCAATGAAAAAAAAAAATCCTTAGTGAAAAGAATTCATCTTAAAATAACTAATTAAAATACCAATAATAACTGTTACAACAAATCGTTCACAAAAATAAATCAAATTTTATAAGTTTTGTGTAAACATTCTTTAATTTTTCTCTTTAGTTTTAACGAAAAATGTGACGGACAAATCATAAGAGCGATTATCTCCTTCTAAAAGGTCCAACTTCAATAACTCTTTAAGCATGAAACGAATGGGCGGGGGTGGCTCAGTCGGTAGCGCGCCAGTCTCGTAATCTGCAGTTCCCAGGTTCGAGTCTCAGCTGGGTCAGCTTTGAGATTTATCTCCGCAAAATTCCCCGCCCTGCCCACGGTCAGTAGGGAACACCGATGGGCTTGTGAAAGGCCGCTGTCCGTCGGTGGGACGTTAAGCCGTGGCCCCGTGTGTGGAAGAGCCATACCCTGTGCACGTTAAAGAACACCCTGGATAGCCTTGACGGGAAGCTACCATCTGTCTCCCAACAGCTGTTCCAGTGGCTCCCCTTCCCCAACCTTCTCTGAGCCTTCGGGGTCCATGTGACCTGGCCATTTAGCCCATGGTGTGCAAAAAAGTGCCGCTCAGAGATAAAACAACCCATGAAACGAAAGGCTGTTGAAAACAAAATTTCTTTTTCTCTCTGCAATAGCTTACCATAAAAAAAGTTTTATTTTCAGTATTGGGGCCCTTGAATGGGGCTTCCAAGTATTGGGGCCCTTGAATGGGGCTTCCAATGGCGCATTAAGGAATTTGAAGGTCCTAGGAGCAAAGATTGGAGAACAATGGACTCAAGAGGTTTCAAAATATCCGGAAGTGTGTGTCGGGGGAGGTACAGTCACTCAAAAAAATATCCGAACACTATGGTTGATTACAGAATTCAGAAAAAATATCTGACAACGATTATTTTAGAAATTAGCGATCTGGCAACCTTCGTGTCACGTGATTACAGAATTCAGGAAAAATATCTGGAGCGTGTACAGCAACTGTACACGCTCCAGTTACCGTTCACAGCAAACTGGAGCGTGTGCAGTTTCTGCACACGCTCCAGTTTGCTGTGAACGGTAACTGCACACGCTCGATATTTCCGTGAGTGAGCCCACACGATCTAGTATCAAAATAATATGACAACCTACAGTCGCTCAAAAAAGTATCCGAACACTATGGTTGATTACAGAATTCAGAAAAAATATCTGACAACGATGTTTTCAGAAATTAGTGATCTGGCAACCTTCGTGTCACGTGACACGAAGTACGCCCTACCCCCGGCCAATAGAGGACACCGATGGACTTGGAAAGATCACCGTCCGTTCGGATGGGACGTTAAGCCGTGGTTCCTTTCGTGTGCGATACTCTGTGTACGTTAAAGAAACGGTGGATGGCCTTGACGGAAGCTACCATCTGTCTCCTAATAGCAGTCCAGTGGATTGCCTTCCACCCAACCTTCTCTGAGTCTTCGGGGTCCTTGTGACCTAGCCATTTAGCCCATTGTGTACAAAAAAAAAGCAAACTCAACCTTAATCTGCTTCAGCAGAATAACCTTTACTTCCTTACTATAAGGTTAGAAAGGGAATAATTCTTCTGCGAAATTAGTGCAAGCTCTCTTCGATTTCTCTTTTCAGCACGTGACCTACATCTCTACCTCCCCTTTTGGCACACAATAGTCCCGCCCAGAGACGAGAGGTCATCTGCCTAGGCTTGAATATTTTGTTACGAGGCAGATTAGGGTCTTTTCTCTAAAGAAAGCATTACATGGGAGAGAAATGAGGCGTGAAATTATTTTGCTTTTTAAATATCTTCAAAAGAAAACTCGACACAGTCCAGTTTGAAATCGAATTGAAGGGATCAGCTGTTTAAGTGGTACAAAAAAATAATGATGGGTTGGGTTGTTTTACCACTGAGCGGCACTTTTTTGCACACCATGGGCTAAATGGCCAGGTCACATGGACCCCGAAGGCTCAGAGAAGGTTGGGGGATGATGGTAGCCTCCCGTCAAAGCCATCCAGCGTGTTCTTTAACGTGTACAGGGTATGGCTCTCCCGCACACGGGGCCACGGCTTAACGTCCCATCCGACGGACAGCGGCCTTTCCAAGCCCATCGGTGTCCCCTACTGACCGTGGGCAGGGCAGGGAATTTTGCGGAGATAAATCTCAACGCTGACCCAGCTGGGACTCGAACCTCGGAACTACAGATTACGAGACTGGCGCGCTACCGACTGAGCCACCCCACCACAATATATATATTCGAAAGACTTTTCGGAAGAAAGAGTTATTCAATATTGTACTGTCCATTGAAAGCAGCGTTTTGTGTGAAATTTATTTAAAATTCTGTTTTCGATTTTTATGAGAACTATATCGCAAATCTTCTACACTGGTCCGATAAATTAAGGAAAATCCCTATGCTGACTAGAAAAGTCAATGGGAAGCTAAAGTCAAAGCTCTATACTTCTAGAATAAGTTTTTTTGTTTTGAAAAATGTGATTGCAGATAAAGATCTCAATCAAATAAATCAATATCTCGATTTTCAACAATATTCTTTCAGTATTTAATGAGTTATGGAAGTTTGAATATTTAGCGATAACAATGCCAGCCACAAAAATTGACTTCAGAAGGTAATTAAAACTTTGTAATAAGTATTGTATCAAAGTGTTTAATAAAATAAGTTTGTATTTTAGAACTTTGTGAAAAGAATTCTTTCACTATTCTTCAGTTTTGTATAAGTTTCTTAAGTCTGGCATTGCTGTTGTTAAATATCCAAACTTCCATAACTCATTAAATACTGAACGAATATTTTTGGAAATTGAAGTATTGATATATTTGATTGAGATCTTTATCTACAATCACATTTTTCAAAACAAAAATAACTTATTTTAGAAATTATAGAGCTTTGACGTTAGCTTCCCATTGACTTAACTAAGGTAATTTCCTTAATTTGTGGAAAAGTGTGCAGTCGCTCAAAAAAGTATCCGAACACCACGGTTGATTACAGAATTCAGAAAAAATATCTGGCAACGATTGCTTTAGAAATTAGTTATCTGGCAACCTTCGTGTCACGTGACACGAAGGTTGCCAGATATTGAATCGTTGCCAGATATTTTTTTCTGAATTCTGTAATCAACCGTAGTGTTCGGATACTTTTTTAATATATATAATGCGTATGAATATATAATGCAATGAATATGGAGCGTGTGCAATTACCGTTCACAGCAAACTGGAGCGGTTGCGGTTAATGTTCAGAGCACATTGGATCGTGTGAGCTCACAAAGACCTGGATCGTGTGGGCTCACTCACGGAAATATTGAGCGTGTGCAGTTACCGTTCACAGCAAACTGGAACGTGTGCAGTAACTGCCCACGCTTCAGTTTGCTGTGAACGGTAACTGGAGCGTGTTCAGTTGCTGTAAACGCTCCAGATATTTTTCCTGAATTCTGTAATCACGTGACACGAAGGTTGCCAGATCACTGATTTCTAAAAGAAATCGTTGCCAGATATTTTTTCTGAATTCTGTAATTAACCATATTGTTCGGATACTTTTTTGAGCGACTGTACTGTCGCTCAAAAAAGTATCCGAACACTACGGTTAATTACAAAATTCAGAAAAAATATCTGGCAACGATTTTTTAGACATTAGTGAGCTGGCAACCTTTGTGACACGTGACACGAAGGTTGCCAGCTCACTAATTTCTAAAAAAATCGTTGCCAGAAATTTTTTCTGAATTTTGTAATCAACCGTAGTGTTCGGATACTTTTTTGAGCGACAGTACTATTACAATGTGTAACTTTCTTGTTATATCATTAAAATGTATTTTGTACAAAACTGATCTCGGATATTCCGATTTCGTGTTCAACAAGTTTCAAATTAATAATAAAATAGTGTGATTATCTAGTCGAATGTGTTACATGCATGCAATTATTTTTGATTTTCGCTTACAACCTGAAATCAAAGCACGTATGCTTGAAAGTTCTCATGCATTCCATTTTTTAATCCACTAATCGCTTTCTTTACTCAGTTTAATACGTTTCAGAATTTTTTACCACACACATTTTTTTATTTCCAAAAAAAGAAATCTCAGTTGTATTTTAATCTACCAATTATCTTGTTGCCATTCATTTTTCCGACACATTTGTTGCGACTCATTTTTCCATCAGCTGATTAGAATCAATTCTGTTACATTCCATTTTGCATCCTTCAAAATTGTTACTAAAGTTATTCTTCCATTCACCTGTTTATCAGGGGCGGGGGTGGCTTAGTCGGTAGCGCGCCAGACTCGTAATCTGTAGTTCCCAGGTTCGAGTCCCAGCTGGGTCAGCGTTGAGATTTATCTCCGCAAAATTTCTCCGCCCTGCCCACGGTCATTAGGGGACACCGACGGGCTTGGAAAGGCCGCCATCCGTCGGATAGGACGTTAAGCCGTGGCCCCGTGTGCGGGAGAGCCATACCCTGTGCACGTTAAAGAACACGCTGGGTGGCCTTGACGGGAGGCTACCATCTGTCTCCCAACAGCTGTTCCAGTGGGTCCCCTCCCCCAACCTTCTCTGAGCCTTCGGGGTCCTTGTGGTCCCGCCATTTAGCCCATGGTGTGCAAAAAAAGTGCCGCTCAGAGGTAAGGAAAACAATCCAATCCAACCTGTTTATCACCAGCTTGGTTCCACCTTGCCCTAAGTCAGAAAGGGGACACCGATGGGCTTGGAATAAGCCGTCGTCCGTCGGATGAGACATTAAGTCGCCACCCGTGTGCAGGAAAGCCATACCTTGTGCACATTCAACAACACGCTGAATGCCCTTGATTAGAGGTTTCCATATGTCTCCTAATAGCTTTACATTGGATCCACTTCACTAACGTTCCGTGAACTCTTGGGGTTCTTGTGACTAGCGTGTGCATAAAAATGGCGCTCAGAGTTAAAACAACACAAATCCTGCTTTCTGGTCCTTGTGACCTGCCCATTTATCCCTCCAAACAAAAAAAAGTATCACTCAAAACTGTGAAAGAAAAAGCCTAAGCATATATTTCTGTAGTGACTAATGTCAGCTCTCTTTTGAAAATTTCCACCTCTTCCTTCAACTGAGATCAGCTCTGTCTGTTTACCTTACCTCTCCACGTTCCTACCACCTTGTTTCCATGACAACCTGCCTCTGACATCTCCCCACTTCCCTTTTAGCTCACAAAGCCATCTTCCGCTTCGGTATTGTTCGGACTCATCACTTTTGAAAACCAGAAAACTCGTAGACTCGAGCTGAAGACCGATGGACGGGGAAAAAATGTAGGTCATGACCCCCCATAGACGATTCCCTCCTCTTCTGAGGGTGCGGAAAGGGAGTATTAGAAGCGGCCCAGAAGAAAAAAAACATTATTTAAAAAAGAAAAAAGATCACAAAAAAAAAGTCGAAATAATGCTTTCACTCCTTATTCTTAGAACTCGTGTTGAGAGTCCGGAAAGAAAAGAATATTTTACTGGCTTGTTTACCAAAGGAGATTAACCTTTTGTAAAGAGGTTCTTTGAGTTGATGATGTCTTGGAGAACAATAAAGGTGTACTTAAAGTTGGGATCTCAGTTAGAAGTAGACTACATAAAACAAGGCGAACCTTTCAGCGGAAGAACACAGTTAATGTTTAATGAGTTCATTTGATGAGGTTAGGGAACTACTACAGATGTATGAAATTATTGAGCAGTACTCAACTGAAATTTAATGACAGCGAATAAAAATCCAATTTCGTTCGCCGTGTGGACATAAAGAAGTAGATTATGAAGAGCATCCGATACATAAATTATTAGGACATATTTCGTGTGAGCTCACAAAGACCTGGATCGTGTGGGCTCACTCACGGAAATATTGAGCGTGTGCAGTTACCGTTCACAGCAAACTGGAGCGTGTGCAGTAACTGCACACGCTCCAGTTTGCTGTGAACGGTAACTGGAGCGTGTACAGTTGCTGTACACGCTCCAGATATTTTTCCTGAACTCTGTAATCACGTGACACGAAAGTTGTCAGATCACTAATTTCTAAACAAAAATCGTTGCCAGATATTTTTTCTGAATTCTGTAATCAATCGTAGTGTTCGGATACTTTTTTGAGCGAGTGTAAAAAAAAATAATGAAAGGAGGGAGAGGCAAGTGGTGCACTCGATCTCGAAGAAAAAAAGCACTGGGGGAGGAGGGCAGGAGCCTGGATTTTCAGTGCAATATAACATTTCCCATTTTAAAAATGCCTGAAATATTCAAAAGTTAATTCTTTTTTTTTTCACTTCATTATCCATACTCAAGCCGTCCCGTGGCCGAGTGGTTAGCGCTCTTGGCTACTGATCTAAGGGACCTGGTTTTGAGCCCTGGGTAAGGCATGAATGTTGTTTTCCTGTTGAAGTCCTGCCATCCTCACAGACCTTCTAATATGGTGTATAAACTAACAGGCTCCTGTCAGACCTATGTGGCAATCAGTTGCTTGAGAGGGTATTTATTTTTTTTAAACAACAGATTCTTAAACATTTGTAGTCGCACCCCACTACGTTCATATTGATGGAATGTGTCTTCCTTTACCCCACATTGGGGCCGGGTCGTAACCTGCAGTTCCCAGGTTCGAGTCTGTCTTCTAACAACTGTCCAGTGAGTCTCCTTCCCCAATCTTCTCTGAGCCCTCTGGGTCCTTGTGACCTGGCCATTTAGCTCATTGTGCACAAAAAAGTGCCGCTTAGAGGTAAAACAATCTAACTGTTCCAGTTTTGAGATTAATTTTTTCTAATCCCCACCCTGCCCTCTGTCAGATAGGGGATACCGATGAACTTAGAAACGCCGCCGTCCATCGGATTGCAGGTTACGTCGTGGCGCCGTGTGCATGTTAAAAACACGCTGGACGCCTTGACAGGAGGTTGGATTGTTTAATCTCTGAGCTGCACTTTTTTTCCACACAATCGCCTAAATGACCAAGTCACAAAGACCTCAAGGGTTCAGAGAAGATTAGGGGAAGGGGGCACACTGGACAACTGTCAAGAGGTAGATAATAGCCTCCCGTCAAGGCAGTGTTCTTTAACGTGCACATGGTATGGCTGTCACGCCCACGGGGCTACTACTCCACGCCCCATCCGACGAACAGCGGCCTTTCCAAGTCCATTGGTGTCCCTTACTGACCGAAATCAAGTTGGAGGTTTGAGCGGAGATAAGTTTCAACGCTGTCCTAGGTGGGACTCGAACCTGGAAACTACAGATTATGAGTGCGGCGCGCTACCGGGTAATATGCCCTCATCCCGCCTTGACAGTAGGCTTTCATCTATTCTCCTAACAGCTATTCAGTGGGTTCTCTGGCGCGGGGGTGGCTCAGTCGGTAGCGCGCCAGGCTCGTAATCTGTAGTTCCCAGGTTCGAGTCCCAGCTGGGTCAGCGTTGAGATTTATCTCCGTAAAATTTCCCGCCCTGCCCACGGTCAGTAGGGGACACCGATGGGTTTGGAAAGGCCGCCGTCCGTGGGATGGGACGTTAAGCCGTGGCCCCGTGTGCGGGAGAGCCATACCCTGTGCACGTTAAAGAACACGCTGGATGGCCTTGACGGGAGGCTACCATCTGTCTCCCAACAGTTGTTCCAGTGGGTCCCTTCCCCCAACCTTCTCTGAGCCTTCGGGGTCAATGTGACCTGGCCATTTAGCCCATGGTGAGCAAAAAAGTGCCGCTCAGAGGTAAAACAACCCAACCCAACCCAGTGGGTTCTCCCCCCCTACCTTCTCTGAGCTCTCGAGGTCCTTGTGACCTTGCCATTTAGCCCATTGTATGCAAAAAAGTGTCTTTCAGAGTTAAAACTATTAAACGTATTTAAAAAGCAAATACACAACGACATCAATAAGAAATGGCGTGAGTCTGAAAGAGACGCAGACGAAAGCTTGGAAGAAAATCATCAATGGACATATTTCTTAAGGATGACGCAACTTCAACTGGAATCTGCTGAATGGAAAAAAAAAAAGATATTACCTCTTTCATTCTGAAAAGCAAAAAAAGAAATAGTAAATGGATCAAGGATTCGCATTTCCTGATTAATAATGCACGATTATTTGTGTCAATTTATGCCATTTGTTTCCTTTTCCTTTTTTCTTGAAGTGTGTTCCGCTTGAGTCATGTTCTCTAAATGAGATCACTGGGAATCGTTAATTTCGTTTGCAGAAGTGAAATATGATTCGTATTGACAATTATTGCTGGGATGGCTTCGTCATTTCCACCATTAGGTCAAGAACGATTTTAAGTCAGCGATAAATTTGTGCTTAAAGGCATCAGATAATTAATACTTCAGGGGCAGTTAAGCAAAACGAATCGTAGCCTAAAGACGCTATTGTTCCTACTTAGGCCTTGAAATGACTCACATGGGCATACATCGAAAAACGCTTTGAGATGGTTACAGAAGTATTTCTCAACAGCAGGATCGGGAACAACTTTTTAAACACAATGGGTTAAATGGCCTGTTTGGGTTGGGTTGTTTTACCTCTGAGCGGAACTTCTTTGCACACCATGGGCTAAATGGCCAGGTTACAAGGACCCGAAAGGCTCAGAGAATGTTGAGGGAGGGGACCCACTGGAACAGCTGTTGGGAGACAGATGGTAGCCTCTCGTCAAGGCCATCCAGCATGTTCTTTTACGTGCACAGGGTATGGCTCTTCCGCACACAGGGTCACGGCTTAACGTCCCATCCGACGGACGGCGGCCTTTCCAAGCCCATCGGTGTCCCCTACTGACCGTGGGCAGGACGGGGAATTTTGCGGAGATAAATCTCAACTCTGACCCAGCTGGGACTCGAACCTGGGAACTACAGATTACGAGTCTGGCGTGCTACCTACTGAGCCACCCCCCGACCCAGTGGGTTTACGAAATTATCGATCTGTTGATATACTGCGCATTTAAAGAGAGGGGTTCGATGCTTAAGTGTATCAAAAGTCTGAAAACAACTTAGCATGTGACACCGGACAAGGTCGGAACAGGGTTAAGAGGTCCATGTCCGCTAGATAAGCCAATGAGAATGCTAGTAAGGGTAAATAAAAATAATAAACACTCTCTCAAGCAGCTGCATGCCACAGAGGTCTGACAGGAGCCTGTCAGTTTATATGCCAGAGTAGAAGGTCTGAGAGGATGGCAGAATCTCAGCAGAAAAACGACCCACACATCCATGCCTTACCCGGGGCTCGAACCCGGTCCCTTAGATCAATAGCTAAGCGTGCTAACCATCGGCCATGGGACGGCAAAATAAATACCCCTCAAGCAGCTGCTTGCCACAGAGGTCTGATAGGAGCCTGTCAGTTTATATGCCAGAGTAGAAAAACCGTTAGATAAATAGAGAAACAATTTCAAATATCAATCAATTCTAAATATAAATTTCCGAAGAGTTAATTTCCTATGGACTATAAGCGATCTCGATTATGTATCACATACATTCCATTCGTAACGATTTCTATTTCGAGCATTGGGAAGATATTTGAATTTGAAAATGCTTTAGAATAAAGTGTACTTTTTAATGCATGGCATGCGAATGAAGTCTGTAGGACATTTAAGCAATCTACGGAGACACAATACAAGTCAGTCCCCCAATGAAACTGTCAGCTCTAATGAGACTGTTTGATCGTAATCTCCGCATGTGCCTGCAATTCTTTATGTCACTACAGATTAATTTTATTGCTTCCTTCCTTAATGTTTGTTTTCCTTATTCGACACGATCAATTCAACCCGATTCATTTTAAGGATAGAATGTTGGTATTTCCATAATTGGGAGGGGCGGGGGTGGCTCAGTCGGTAGCGCGCCAGGCTCGTAATCTGTAGTTCCCAGGTTCGAGTCCCAGCTGGGTCAGCTTGAGATTTATCTCCACAAAATTCCTCATCCTGCCCACGGTCAGTAGGGGACACCGATGGGCTTGGAAAGGCCGCCGTCCGTCGGATGAGACGTTAAGCCTGGCCCCGTGTCGTAATCTGTAGTTCCCAGGTTCGAGTCCCAGCTGGGTCAGCGTTGAGATTTATCTCCGCAAAATTCCCCGCCCTGCCCACGGTCAGTAGAGGATACCGATGGGCTTGGAAAGGCCGCCGTCCGTCGGATGGGACGTTAAGCCGTGGTTCCGTGTGCGGGAGAGCCATACCCTGTGCACGTTAAAGAACACGCTGGATGGCCTTGACGGAAAGCTACCATCTGTCTCCCAATAGCTGTTCCAGTGGGTCCCCTCCCCCAATCTTCTCTGAGCCTTCGGGGTCCATGTGACCTGGCCATTTAACCCATGGTGTGCAAAAAAAGTGCCGCTCAGAGGTAAAATATCCCAACAACCCATAATTGGGAATGGATAACTGCATTCGAACTCCTTAATTTTTAAAATAAGCATTTTTCGAAAAACTGTCACTACAGAAAAATTGAAGATCTCTCTTCAAACTCTCTAAATCTCGATTTTCAAAAATATTAATTTATTATTTAAAGAATTATGGAAACTTTCATATGCTTTGAATAGCAGCCTCAGTGATCTAATTTTTTCTAAGTAATGTTAACTGAAACACCAATAAAATTTCTACAACAAATCGTTTACTAAGTAAAATAAATGCAATTATATAAGTTCAGTGTTATAATCGAGCTACGACAAATAGGGTAAAGCCCCGGTGATTTTTTTTATTGATGTTTCTTTTTTAATAAACCAGGACGCACTTCGGCACTTTAATTGCTATTTCATTTAAAATTTTTTAATTTTATTTTACATCAGACTTTCAGAATTGTTTGCCACGTCTCGGGCTTAATAAAAAATAATAATTAAAAAGTAGCAAGCGTATAGCGAACTTGTGCGCGAACATTTGTTTTCGTCCGAGTTGACCTCACTTTGACGGAAACCTTCCGCTCAACGTAATTTCTCAGGTTGTTGTGGGTTGTTTTACCTCTGAGCGGCACTTTTTTGCACACCATGGGCTAAATGGCCAGGTCACATGGACCCCGAAGGCTCAGAGAAGATTGGGAAAGAGAACCCACTGGAAGAGCTGTTGGGAGACAGATGGTAGCCTCCCGTCAAGGCCATCCAGCGTGTTCTTTAACGTGCACAGGGTATGTCTCTCCCGCACACGGGGCCACGGCTTAACGTCCCATCCGACGGACGGCGGTCTTTCCAAGCCCATCGGTGTCCCCTAGTGACCGTGGGCAGGGCGCGGAATTTTGCGGAGATAAATCTCAACGCTGACCCAGCTGGGACTCGAACGTGGGAACTACAGATTACGAGCCTGGTGCGCTACCGACTGAGCCACCCCCGCCCCCGCAATTTCTCAGGTACTCGACTAATGGTCCCAGATTTTGTGCGGTGGCTCTCCACTTGCGTCTTGCTGCATAGGAGGATATAAGCTTGTTTACAAAGTTAAAAAGCTTTGAACGTGGTATCCATTCAGACTTGGGGCGGGGTTGGCTCAGTCGGTAGCGCGCCAGACTCGTAATCTGTAGTTCCCAGGTTCGAGTCCAAGCTGGGTCAGCGTTGAGATTTATCTCCGCAAAATTCCCCGCCCTGCCCACGGTCAGTAGGGGACACCGCTGGGCTTGGAAAGGCCGCCGTCCGTCGGATGGGACGTTAAGCCGTGGCCCCGTGTGCGGGAGAGACATACCCTGTGCACGTTAAAGAACACGCTGGATGGCCTTGACGGGAGGCTACCATCTGTCTCCCAACAGCTGTTCCAGTGGGTCCCCTCCCCCAACCTTCTCTGAGCCTTCGGGGTCCATGTGACCTGGCCATTTAGCCCATGGTGTGCAAAAAAGTGCCGCTCAGAGGTAAAACAACCCAACCCATTCAGACTCGGATATAGAAAAAAATGGAGTGGAGTGAGGGTCAATGAAGTGGTCTGAGTATAAAAGGGAGAGTGGCAAAGTCGAGCTGGAAACTTATTCCAGTATAAAACCTTTCTCTCTATTTTTAAGTGGTTTTTAAAAGATTTCTTGAAAACTAAAATGTTGGGTTGCTTTACCTCTGAGCTGCACTTTTTCCACACCATGGGCTACAATGGCCAGGTCACATGGACCCTGAAGGCTCAGAGAAGGTTTGTGGAGGGGACCCACTGGAACAGCTGTTGGGAGACAGATGGTAGCCTCCCGTCAAGGCCATCCAGTTTGTTCTTTAACGTGCACAGGGTATGACTCTCGCGCACACGGGACCACGGCTTAACGTCCCATCCGACGGACCGCGTCCTTTACAAGCCCATCGGTGTCCCCTACTGACCGTGGGCAGGGCGGGGGAATTTTGCGGAAATAAGTCTCGACGTTGACCCAGCTGGGACTCGAACCTGGGAACTGCAGATTACGAGCCTGGCGCGCTGCCGACTGAGCCACCCAAACAAAACCACAAAACTAAAGTGTAATATACATAGTAGTTAAGCCCACGCCAAAATTTTGACGCGTAATGTATGTTCATTGATTACTCTTATTCCATTCCCATCCCTCCATACGTATTCATCGCAACGTGCTACTCCATTCACAAGGTAGGCGACGGCAGTGCCTCCAGAAGTTTCGGACCCTTTTCCAGGGATCAATCCTGACCCATAGAAGCTAGGAACCCGATCTGTTACCCGAACAGGGCTAGAATTAAATGGGACCAGCCACCAAATTTGAAACCGATCGCTAAAGTAGTCGCGGGGCCATAGGAAAACCGAGAAATTCTGCCAACGATGACGTCACACGTGTTCGCCGGGAATTACGGCTCTTATAGAGTAAGGTGTTTAGATTTTTGTTCGCCTACATCTTGGTTACTAGCATTGTCAAAACGGTGAAGGGAGGGCATCATGTATAGAACCTTTCCTCCTAGATCCTGGCATGTCTTCATTTACATATATGAAAGTTTTCTAATACTTTTAGTAATGTAGTGGATAAAATAAATGAAACAAATACTCCCTCAAGCAGCTGCTTGCCACAGGCCTAACAGGAGCCTGTCAGCTTATACGCCATAATAGAAGGTATATAAAGAAGGTGAGACCTCAGAAGAAAGACAGCACAAACATCCATGACTTACCCGGGACTCTAATCCAGGTCCCTTTGATCTGTATGCATATAATATAATATGTCCCAATACAAAAGGGGTGGGGGTGGCTCAGTCGGTAGCGCGCCAGGCTCGTAATCTGTACTTCCCAGGTTCGAGTCCCAGCTGGGTCAGCGTTGAGATTTATCTCCGCAAAATTCCCCGCCCTGCCCACGGTCAGTAGGGGACACCGATGGGCTTGGAAAGGCCGCCGTCCGTCGGATGGGACGTTAAGCCGTGGCCCTGTGTGTGGGAGAGCCATACACTGTGCACGTTAAAGAACACGCTGGATGGCCTTGACGAGAGGCCACCATCTGTCTCCCAACAGCTGTTCCAGTGGGTCCCCTCCCCCCAACCTTCTCTGAGCCTTCGGGGTCCATATGACCTGGCCATTTAGCCCATGGTGTGCAAAAAAGTGCCTCTCAGAGGTAAAACAATCCAATGTTAAAGAACACGATGGATGGCCTTGACGGGAGGCTACCATCTGTCTCCCAACAGCTGTTCCAGTGGGTCCCCTCCCCCAACCTTCTTCTGAGCCTTCGGGGTCCATGTGACCTGGCCATTTAGCCCATGGTGTGCAAAAAAGTGCCTCTCAGAGGTAAAACAATCCAATACAAAAATATTTCGTTTATCTCTTAAAACAATTATGCTTTCCCCCCCCCCCCCAACTGGAGGATAAGGAACAAATCGCTGTTTCAATGTAAACCTTTCAAATACCACACTCTGCAACCCACATTTCAAATTTCTTGCATAAATAGATCGTTACATTAGTAGCTTAAAATTATGTTACTTTCGTCTTCTAGTGTCCTTTAACGGTGGAAAATAAAACTATTAAGAGATTTGGAAAATCCAAATATTTTGTTACTACTTATAAACCAAAAATAAATATCTCATTGGCAGAAAAAAAAAATTTCACAAATGGACGACAAAGTGTAAATCATATTTGGTTTTTTTGAAAATGTGCGAAAAACATTATTGTTATTTGATATCTGGCAACTGGCTTTATTACTTCGAGAAGAGGGAAGAAAAAACTCAAGTGGGTGCATTTCAAAAGAAGGAAATAAACAATCCAACTAACCCTGTCTGCATTCTCGGGCTCCTATCGCTCGATTTACATGGTATCAGTTGACACAATCAAAGAAAGACACCAGTTTCGTTTTGCACGATTACAGACTCAGTTTTACACGATTACAGACTCAGTTTTACACGGTATGGATTGACATATTAGGAAGTTGCAGTGATATATCGTCGAGGGAGATTATTAGACTGTCATCCCAAACGAAGAACTAACTAAATGATTTTAAATGTTTTCATTTATTTTTCAAGAATAGTTATCTCTAATATTTATATTTTTTCGCTAAAGTTATATTCTTGCCATTCTAACGCAATCTGTCTTGCCGCATCTTCAAGTAATCAAGTCTGTTTTGAATTTACAGCGAGATCTGAATTTTTGGACTGAATTCTTCACACTAGTAACAACTGTGTTGGGGCGGGTGTGGCTCAGTCGGTAGCGCGCCAGGCTCGTAATCTGTAGTTCCCAGGTTCGAGACCCAGCTGGGTCAGCATTGAGATTTATCTCCGCAAAATTTCCACGCCCTGCCCACGGTCAGTAGGGGACACCGATGGGCTTGAAAAGGCCGCCGTCCGTCGGATGGGACGTTAAGCCGTGGCCCCGTGTGCGGGAGAGCCATACCCTGTGCACGTTAAAGAACACGCTGGATGGCCTTGACGGGAGGCTACCATCTGTCTCCCAACAGCTGTTCCAGTGGGTCCCCTCCCTCAACCTTCTCTGAGCCTTCGGGGTCCAATATGACCTGGCCATTTAGCCCATGGTGTGCAAAAAAGTGCTGCTCAGAGTTAAAACAACCCAACAACTGTGTTTTATTTCAATTCTAGCAACAAGTTTCATTTTGTAGATTATCATTTAGGTGAAATACAGCTGATTCGTAAGTTACACGGTTTCATAAAATATCATACAAAGACTAATTTTACAAAACAAAGCACCAAGATTTGATACAAAGGCTTAATTTCTAATTCATTAATATCCTTCTTTCAAATTTTGTTTTCAAATTCGATAGTATACGTCTACATTAAAAATGAGTATTTCTATGACCAAAAAAAAAAACATTAGAAATTAATCCAGGTTTATCTGAATTAGTGCAAATAAATGTGTAAAAATAAAACTTTCAATATACATTTTTTTCAAAACCAGGAATTTGCCTGAACTTATCGCTCTTTTACCCTTAAATTTGTCCGCAAAATTCCCCACCTTGCCCTCGATAAGTAGTAAACGCCGATGAGCTTCAGAAGCACAGCAATCCGTCGCATGGGACATAAAGTCGAGTCCCAGTATGAACGAGAGCCATACCCTATGCACGTTAAAGAACACGCTGGATGGCCTTGACGGGAGGCTACCATCTGTTTCCCAACAGCTGTTCCAGTGGATCCCCTCCCCAAACCTCTTGAGCCTCCGTGGTCCATTGACGGGAGGCTTCCATCTGTTTACCAACAGCTGTTCTAGCGGATCCCCTCCCCAAACCTCTGAGCCTCCGTGGTCCATTGACGGGAGGCTTTCATCTGTTTCCCAACAGCTGTTCTAGCGGATCCCCTCCCCAAACCTCTGAGCCTCCGTGGTCCATTGACGGGAGGCTTCCATCTGTTTCCCAACAGCTGTTCTAGCGGATCCCCTCCCCAAACCTCTGAGCCTCCGTGGTCCATTGACGGGAGGCTTTCATCTGTTTCCCAACAGCTGTTCTAGCGGATCCCCTCCTCAAACCTCTGAGCCTCCGTGGTCCATTGACGGGAGGCTTCCATCTGTTTCCCAACAGCTGTTCTAGCGGATCCCCTCCCCAAACCTCTGAGCCTCCGTGGTCCATTGACGGGAGGCTTTCATCTGTTTCCCAACAGCTGTTCTAGCGGATCCCCTCCCCAAACCTCTGAGCCTCCGTGGTCCATTGACGGGAGGCTTTCATCTGTTTCCCAACAGCTGTTCTAGCGGATCCCCTCCTCAAACCTCTGAGCCTCCGTGGTCCATTGACGGGAGGCTTCCATCTGTTTCCCAACAGCTGTTCTAGCGGATCCCCTCCCCAAACCTCTGAGCCTCCGTGGTCCATTGACGGGAGGCTTTCATCTGTTTCCCAACAGCTGTTCTAGCGGATCCCCTCCTCAAACCTCTGAGCCTCCGTGGTCCATTGACGGGAGGCTTCCATCTGTTTCCCAACAGCTGTTCTAGCGGATCCCCTCCCCAAACCTCTGAGCCTCCGTGGTCCATTGACGGGAGGCTTCCATCTGTTTCCCAACAGCTGTTCTAGCGGATCCCCTCCCCAAACCTCTGAGCCTCCGTGGTCCATTGACGGGAGGCTTTCATCTGTTTCCCAACAGCTGTTCTAGCGGATCCCCTCCTCAAACCTCTGAGCCTCCGTGGTCCATTGACGGGAGGCTTCCATCTGTTTCCCAACAGCTGTTCTAGCGGATCCCCTCCCCAAACCTCTGAGCCTCCGTGGTCCATTGACGGGAGGCTTTCATCTGTTTCCCAACAGCTGATTTAGCGGATCCCCTCCTCAAACCTCTGAGGCTCCGTGGTCCATTGACGGGAGGCTTCCATCTGTTTCCCAAAAGCTGTTCTAGTGGATCCCCTCCCCAAACCTCTGAGCCTCCGTGGTCCATGTGACCTGGCCATTTAGCCCATGGTGTGCAAAAAAGTGCCACTAAGAGATAAAACAACCCAACCCAAAATCCCTTAAATTGTTGGTTTCGACTCGCACGGTTTTGATTCACACGGTGTTTTCCCAGAACCTGCTCTCTGTATCGAGAGATGGATGTTTTTGAATAATTTAAGTGATTTTCCAAACCAACATTATAACCATCGAAAGCGTTATTTGGAATTTTTTAAAATTCTACTTGTTTTCTCTCTGCAACTCATTTAAATAATCATTCTGATTTCGACACCAGAAGAGGAAGAACTGAGTGTTCTTCATTAGGATTAAAATCTTACCACATTCTTTTAAAGCTGACCCTGATAACGATGTTCCCATTTTTCATGCATGGCTTGCCTATTTGCTAGGATGCGCCACCGTGCTCTTCTAAGAATCAGTTCAACCCAAAGCAAACAAATTTCTTCACTTCTCCAAAGAAGTGAAAGCATTTTCATTCTTCTTCAGCATGGCTATGCGTAATCGAAAAAACAACACATGCTCTTTGGACGAGTCTTCGACGGCTGCTACCTCTTTCGGTACCGACACACATCCCCCCCCCACACACTACACCCCTTTTACTTTCACTTGTTTGCATACCCAGCGGGATAGAAGGGGGGGGGGATCGACGCCATCTCCCCTAATTCTTAGGATGTGTAAACGAGGCACCTGCAGAAGAAGAATCAGGGTGGTCGACGATTCTTTTGCGATGGCAGGTAGCTTGTTTGTAAAGCTCTCGAAGCGACCTAAAAAAATTTGCCCTTTTGGAGCTCTCGTGACTTTTGGTGTCACGGCTGAAAACGATGATGATGGGAAACGGAAGAGCGAACAGTGGCAAAAAGCAAACGGTGTGACGTCAGAAGATGTTGCGATCGGTTGTTTGGCTGGTTATTATTATTTTAAGCATGAGGTGAAAAATCAGAATAGATAATGGAAGAAATCAAAGATCGTTTTGGAAAGAGGTACAGTTGCTCAAATAAATATCCTAACACTATGGTTGATTAAAGAATTCAGAAAAAATATCTGGCAACGATTTTTTTTTTAGAAATTAGTGATCTGGCAACCGTCGTGTACTTACAGAATTCAGGGAAAAATTTTTTTGGCAACGATTTTTTTTTTAGAAATTGGTGATCTGGCAACCTTCCTGTCACGTGACACGAAGGTTGCCAGATCACTAATTTCTAAAAAAAAATCGTTGCCAGATATTTTTTCTGAATTCTGTAATCAACCATAATGTTTGGATACATTTTTGAGCGACTGTAGGTGGTCATATTATTTTGATACTAGATCGTGTGGGCTCACTCACGGAAATATTGAGCGTGTGCAGTTGCCGTTCACAGCAAACTGGAGCGTGTGCAGTAACTGCACACGCTCCAGTTTGCTGTGAACGGTAACTGGAGCGTGTACAGTTGCTGTACACGCTCCAGATATTTTTCCTGAATTCTGTAATCACGTGACACGAACGAAGGCAATCCCCCCCTCCAGATCACTAATTTCTAAAAAAAAATTGTTGCCACATATATTTTCTGAATTCTGTAATCAACCATAATGTTCGGATACATTTTTGAGCGACTGTAGGTGGTCATATTATTTTGATACTAGATCGTGTGGGCTCACTCACGGAAATATTGAGCGTGTGCAGTTACCGTTCACAGCAAACTGGAGCGTGTGTAGTAACTGCACACGCTCCAGTTTGCTGTGAACGGTAACTGGAGTTCTGTAATCACGTGACACGAAGGTTGCCAGATCACTAATTTCTAAAAAAATCATTGCCAGATATTTTTTCTGAATTCTGTAATCAACCATAGTGTTCGGATATTTTTTGAGCGACTGTAGTTTAGAAATCAGATCTTTCAGCGAAAGGCACTCATTCTTATCAGGTAGTAATCGGAACCCCTGGGGTACTTAAGATATTTCTTTAAGCGTACGTGACCCATTTTGGGCAGGGGAGTAATGATTCGGTAACAGGGGGGAGGGTAGTCATAATTCCGTAATCACTGAGTGTGTGCTTTTAATATCTTTCCTTTCATTGCGATTATTAGTATTATTTGAGGGTAGCATGATCTCATTATCCCTCTTCCTAAATCAACCAGATTCTAGGATCAAGTGAAAGCATGCCGATAGTTAAGTACAGGGCCGATTCTGGGGGGGGGGAGACAAAAGTTAAGCTCCCTTCACTTAAGAATGCTAGTAAAGGTAATGGAAGAAAAGAATTATTAAACTTGTGAATATTTCACTCATTTTCCATAAAAAGTTTCAAAGACCCCTAAAATGGAGGGGCAAATGCTATACTACAATGGGTATCATTCTCTTGCCCCCCCCTTTACTTTTTAACGTCTCGATTACATCACTTGCCTTCCCCCCCTCCCTTATTTCTTTCTAGATCCGGATCTGGTTAAGTACGTGAAATAATAATGAGGCAGGTCCTAAAAAGATTAAACATGATACGAACTGAAATTAATCAGCACAGGCAGAAAATCACAACCATGAAGGTCTTTCCGTTATTATTGGGTTGTTTTACCTCTGAGCGACACTTTTTTTGTGTACAGTCGGTCAAAAAAGTATCCGAACACTACGGTTGATTACAGAATTTAAAAAAAATATCTGTCAACTTTTTTTGTAAAATAGTGATCTGGCAACCTTCGTGTCACGTGACACGAAGGTTGCCAGATCACTATTTTCCAAAAAAAGTTGCCAGATATTTTTCCTGAATTCTGTAATCACGTGACACGAAGGTTGCCAGATCACTATTTTCCAAAAAAAAGTTGCCAGATATTTTTTTTTAATCAACCGTAGTGTTCGGATACTTTTTTGACCGACTGTACACAGGTACACTAAATGACCAGGTCACAAAGACACCAAGGGTTCAGTGAAAGTTTTGGAAAGGAACCCACTGGACAGCTCTGTTAGGGACAGATGGAAGCCTCCCGTCAAGCAAATTCCTGTTGTGACTTTCCGATTAGACAACATGGGGATTTCCAAATCATTTCAGTAGGCAGACTGAGATGGAAGAGCATTTTTAGCGTATCTTCTTATAAGTCCACATCACGTCCTTTTTTGAGAGGATCCCCCTTACGGAACATTTTGGGAGTAAAAATATCTCTCTGTTGACAACGGTTTCCTATCTGATGAAACGTGTCGGGCATAACTGGAGTCTCGTCATCGCGTTGTCTGCATCCACTATCGTCGTTCTCTTTTCTCACAATCCAGGAAGTGAATTTCGAAACCAAAAAGGGAATAAAAAAAGAGAAGAAATCGCCCAAAGAGGAAGAGAGAAATCTAAAAACGGAAGGAAGAAGTGGAAACAGCTGACATCTGAATGTGTCGGTTCTTTTACAACCTAAACATCCCTTCTCGGATCAACATCTCAGGAGCATCACAATCACATTTTCCTTTGATGAACCAGATACCCTTTCCCTCACAGCTGCTTGGGGCTGTACCTGAGACCAATTCAAATGGGGTTAAATAATTCCACTTTCAGAGGATTAGAGACCCATTGTGGCGTTGCCGCTGAAGCACACGCAATGTACTAGACTTGCACCAACAGAGAACATGACTGATACGGACTAAATCCGGAGCGCACATAAATGCCTGGCTGAAAATGTGGGCCGGACAAAGCAGCACGGCATTAGGGCACGCTCTATGTGGGGGGAGGGGGGCTGATATGCGTTTTGGTATGCTGTTGACTTTCTCTTTCGTATGGTCGTGACTTCCTTTTAACAGCCTCAAAGGACGAGATGCGGTGTAGATGCTCTGCCTCTCTCTGAAGCTTCATCAGTTGATTAAGATTCCCAGCGAGTGGTCGAAATTGATGGCCAATGCGAAACGATGCAGATATAGACGGAACAGATGTTGTTGTCATGGTGATTTAGCATCCTCTTCGGCGCCATTGGCTTTTTTTTTATCATTACAGGGACCTTGCGTTCTCGATTCTGCAACGATTACTCTGCATGTTTTCCTTTTATTTTTGGTAGTGATGGATTGTAAGAGGCAGGTTGTATGTCCTGCAGCTTTAACATCATTGTTTCGACTCCGAACGTGGTTTGCCAATTAATATCAAATTAAGTGAATTTATTAGCGGACCAATCTCCGATGATTGTCCCCCGAGGAAGAAAAGGGAAGTCAGTTGTGAGTGGAAATGAGATCTCTGAGCGATCAGAAGATGGGGGTTGCTTTGTTCGAACTCTCATTTGTTTTTGTTATAGAACTTTAATTGCATCGCTACCCGGAGGTAAAAAGAGGACTTGTTTTTTTTAAGTTCTTCCTCCTGTCTTCCTTCAACTAATAGACAATGGCCACTAAGTTAAGTTTTTGAAAAGGGCCAGATATTCTGAATTCCGTGTCTTTTTCTCTGGTCATATATTCTGAATTCAGAGTCGTTTTTGTGCACCAGAGATTCTGAATTCCTAGTCATTATTATGGACCAGATATCTGAATGCCGGATCTTTTTTGTAGCCACTTATTCTGAACTTAGGGACTTTTTTGTGGGATAGATATTCGGGTCTTGTTTTGTGGGCCAGATATTCTGAATTTCGGATCTTTTTTTTTTGTGGGACAGATATTCTGAATTTCGGATCTTTTTTTTTGTGGGACAGATATTCTGAATTCCGCGTATTTTTTGTGTGCTGCCTATTCTGAGTTCCGTGTTTTTTTTTTTGGCTACCTATTCTAAATTCAGGGTCGTTTTCGTGGACCAGATATTCTGAATTCCGTGTCCTTTTTTTGTGGGCCACCTATTTTGTGTGTTCAGTGTCATTTTTGTGGGCCACGTGTTCTAAAACTCGATTCATTCCTGCCAGGCAGATATTCTGAATTTCGGGAAATTTTTGAGGGCCACCTATTCGGAATTGCAGGTGTTTTTGTGGGTTACAGATGAAGAAAAAGAAATACACGGCCCACGGATAAAGATTAAAAACATCAACATTACAAATTACATTTCTGAAGCATGGATTCACATTAATTTTATGAAAACAAAGATTTCTTTTCTTGCGATTTTTATTTTCATTTCTTCTGCACCTCCTCTGAGGATAAGAAAATTTCGTTCATGAGCAGCCTCCCAGATTTAAAAAATAAAATAAAGAGGGACGGTGGAGGATGCCGGAGATAATTGGAGTTCCCACAAACAATAAACTAATAAGTAATGAACCAATGTAGGGCTTCTCAACGTGGGGTATGCGAAGATTTTTTTGGTGGGTACGCCGTGAGAGCTCAAAAGTTCTTAGATCTAATAACAAAGTAAAAATAACCATTGTTATACTATAACTATAGTTTTATCTATCTATACAAGGGGTACGCCAGTTACATACACATTTAATTTATACGTGAAGCATAAAAGGTTGAGAACCACTGAATTATTGCTCTGTAAGTAATGGCCTAATGGTTAATGGATTGCAGTTCCCTCAAGTAAATGGTATGGTATTAAAGAACTGGGGCTACTGTAACCAGCGACTAACGAGTTCAGTTATAGGAGCCCCCAGCTGTTAGCTTATTGCTCATGGGCCATTCGACCAACAAACAATAAACTAATAATGATGAAATGGGATTTCAACAACCAACGTTGCTAAACCCTATTTGGAACCTGTTATTGCCGATTCCCCTTTCAAAGCTTCAGTTTTAACAACATTTAGTGGTCAGAAAAAAAAAACCCTCTCAAGCAGCTGCTTGTCACAGAGGTCTGACAGGAATCTGTCAAGTGCGAGAAAGGCTGGACCTGAACAGAAATACAACACAAACATCCATTTTTTACCCGGGGCTTAAACCCAGGTCCCTTTGATTAGGAAGGCTGAGAGATAATTTACTGAACAGCTGTTAGGAAACAGGTGGGAGTCTCCCGTCAAGGCCATTCAGCTTGTCCTTTAACAGGGTATGGCTCTCCTTTAACAGGGTGTGGCTCTCCTTTAACAGGGTGTGGCTCTCCTTTAACAGGGTGTGGTTCTCCTTTAACAGTGTATGGCTCTCCTTTAACAGGGTATGGCTCTTCTTTAACAGTGTATGGCTCCTCTTTAACAGGGTATATCTCTCCTTCACACAGCTCCACCGTTTAACGTCCCATCCGAGAGACGGAGGGTTTTCTAAGCCCCTTGGGGTCCCCTTTCTCACCGAGGGCAGGGTGAGGGCAAGCTGAGATAAATCTCAATACTTTCCCAGTTGGGACTCGAAATTGAGGACATCTTATTACGAGCCTGACGCGCTACTGACGAGGATACCCTCGTCAGCAGAATCCTCTGACTCATCCAGTAAAGAACTAAAGACCTAATGTTGTCGGCGTCTAGTCTCGATTTTGAAACACACTTGATGATCTTGAAAGATGACTCCCCTTTCTCCCTTCAGTTGTCTAGTTGGTCTTCTCTGAATTAATTTTCTGAATACTGTATCCTCATGACAAACCATTCGATCTGCACGTTAAAAGCACACTAGATTGTCTTGCTGGAAACTACCATCTGCCCCTAAGGGTTATCCAATGGGTTTCTTTCAAACTATATTCCGAGTTTTGGAGTCGTTGTGACCTGTTAATTTAACTGCCACTTTAAAATGCCCTGGATATCTCTAAAGAGACACACCCCTGTTCTAAGCGCATTCTTTCAATTGAGGAAAAATCTTTCTCTCAATCAAGAGGGTCAGGGCGAAGAGGGGGGAGAGGGGCAGGTTGGCTCAGTCGGCAGCGCATCAAGTTCGCAATCTGATGTTCCCAGATTCGAGTTCCAACTGAGCCAGCTTTGAGAATTTTCTAAATTAACCTTACTTGGTCTACCTGTTTAGACCCTACCTAGTCTAGTGGCTAGCATATCTGACTACTAAGACCAGCGGGACATGTCCTCGTGTAAGTGTTTGTTTGTTGTATGAGAAATCAAAACAAGCCTAATATAGCTTCTAGGTTGGATTGGATTATTTTACCTCTGAGCGGCACTTTTTTGCACACCATGGGCTAAATGGCCAGGCCACAAGGACCCCGAAGGCTCAGAGAAGGTTGGGGGAGGGGACCGCCTGGAACAGCTGTTGGGAGACAGATGGTAGCCTCCCGTCAAGGCCCCCCAGCGTGTTCTTTAAAGTGCACAGGGTATGGCTCTCCCGCACACGGGGCCACGGCTTAACGTCCCATCCGACGGACGGCGGCCTTTTCAAGCCCATCGGTATCCGCTACTGACCGTAGGCAGGGCGGGGAAATTTTGCGGAGATAAATCTCAACGCTGACAGAGCTGGGACTCGAACCTGGGAATTACAGATTACGAGCCTGGCGCTCTACCGACTGAGCCACCCCCCGCCCCAACTTCTAGGTAATCTCCGTCCTTTGTTCAGCGAAGTACCTTCTTCATTTAAAAAAACAAAACTGGTTCGGCCCTCGGTGAGAAAGGGGACACCACTGGCTTCGAAAGGCTACCGTCCTTTGGATAGGATATTTTGCTGTGGACCCATAATGCAGCGCGGCATACCTTGTTTCTCCCGTCCATTAAAGAATAGGCTGGATGGCCCTGACGTGAGGCTTCCGTCTGTTTCATAACAGCTGTTCAGTGGATCCCGTTCCTTAATCTCCGCAGAGCTTGTGGGATCCTTGTAACCTGACCATTTAGTCCATTGTGCGCAAAAAAAGTGCCGCTCAAAGGTAAAACAATCGGAAAAAAAAAACTCTCAATCAATGCTCTGGATTTCACAATCTTTATAATCTGTCCATTTAATTCGCAGGTTAAAAAAAAAACTCTGGATGACTTTTAAGGGAGGCTGTCATCTATTTCTGACAACTATCCAGTGGATTTGCTGTTAGTGTGTCCAGTTCCCACTGTCCATTCCACTGGAACCTTATCCTGAGATTTAGAATTGTGTGCCAATGGAAAGTGCCGTTCCTAATGCAAAACCGCCAAAGACTCATTTAATTGTAAAACAAAGCTTATCCTGCCAACCCGTTCGGCATGATCACCGACCTCCTATAAAAAGAAATAAAAGTGACTGCACACGTAGGCTTCACCCACTATCTTTTCCATTCACAGAATCCTATTTCGTCTACAATGTAACATAACATAGAAGTAATTCACGTCGATAAACCTTTAACGCTAAAGTGATGAAAGGCAAGGACCAAATCGATTGGCATGCTTACACTTTTCATTGTGAAAAAAAGCAAAACGAATTAAAGTTACATCGCGCAAGTTAAAGAAGTCGCGATTGAAGGTTGGGTTGTTTTACCTCTGAGCGGCACTTTTTTGCACACCATGGGCTAATGACGTGTTCTTTAACGTGCACAGGATATGGCTCTATTAGCCCATGGTGTGCTAATATATTAATGGGATATTATAATTATATGGTTATATTCCATATAATTATAATATCCCATTAATAAATATCCCATTATAAATGGCCAGGTCACATGGACCCCGAAGGCTCAAAGTAGGTTGGGGGAGGGGACCCACTGGAACAGCTGTTGGGAGACAGATGGTAGCTTCCCGTCAAGGCCATCCAGCGTGTTCTTTAACGTGCACAGGGTATGGCTCTCCTGCACACGGCTTAACGTCCCATCCGACGGACGGGGCCTTATCCTAGCCCATCGGTGTCCCCTACTGACCGTGGACAGGGCGGGGAATTTTGCGGAGAAAAATCTCAACGCTGACCCAGCTGGGACTCGAACCTGGGAACTACAGATTACGAGCCTGGCGCGCTACCGACTGAGCCACCCACGCCCTCGCGATTGAAGACTTTGGGCCAAACATTGAATAAAGCATTAAATGACAGTATTTATTTACGTTCGGTATTGTAGAAACAGTTCTTTCACCTCAATCAAGTTCTTTAGGAAACAAGTCACGTTTCTATAAGATTTCGATAAAAACTGATTTCTTTCTGTTCCGATTTACACACATCAATTACAAAACAATATCTTCAAAAAATCCAAAGAAAAAACAACAACTAGCCGAGCAGTTCATCCAAGAAGAACTTAACTTAAAGAGAAATAAAATACGAAATGTAATTTTAAAGCCACATCTTGTTTTATGCCTTATAAGTCACCATTTATTTATTTTGAATATTACCGTAATTGAATAATTCACAAATCATTCACATTCACAACAAGTTCTGGAAGCAATTTCAGGTACAGCAAGCAATCTTCACTTCAATGTAGCCGATTTCTATTCTTTTTCGAGATGTTTATTTTGAAATGCTTTTACTTCCTCGGTTTGACAGCAATCGCTAAAGTGAATTTTTATTTGCATAACCAGATTCATATCCAATAACAAAATCAAATTCCCTCAATAACCTGTCAGGAAAGAATATTCAAACAAGACTTTGCTCGATGATTTGTTTGCACAAATTTCCGTCATTTTTACAAACAGCGATAGACAGAAAAAAGTCCGAGACTTGTTAAAGAGTAATGAGAAGTTTGTTCTCTGTCAGCAGAACTCGGTCGTAGCCACTTTTTTCTTTATCGAGCGCCGTTTCTTTTTATTTCTGCTGAAGAATACACAACGGACAACGAAGAAGCCTTTGTAATGAGGCTCAGGCTTTGCTTGAAGAAACCCATTGTTCCTTAAATGGGGTCTTTTAGCTCACGAGTTGGCTCCACGCGATAGTTTGTAAACGGCGGTGTTATTTCTATCTCGTGCTTAAACATTAATAATATAGAAGTATAACACGCAAAAAAAAAAAATCAGTTTTTATTTCTTTTGGATTATTCGGGATTCTTTATTTTTTTTTAAAAATATATTTATTTTTCTTTTATTTTTGTGTGTCATTTATTCTTTGTTTTAATAGAAATTGTTTATTTTTGAGTTTCATGTTCTTATTTTTATTTGGAGAGAGGGTTAGAGTTTTACCTCTGAGCGGTACTTTTTTTGCACAGAATGGGCTAAATGGCCAGGTCACAAAGACCCCGAAGGCTCAGAGAAGATTGGGGGAAGGGACTCACTGGAACAGCTGTTGGGAGACAGATGGTAGCATCCCGTCAAGGCCATCCAGCGTGTTCTTTAACGTGCTTGTGCACGTTAAAGAATGACAATCCCGCACAGAGGGCCACGGCTTAACGTCCCAAACCAACGGACGGCGGTCTTTCCAATCCCAGCGGTCTCCCCTACTGACCGAGGACAGGACGGGGAATTTTACGGAGATAAATCTCAACGCTGACCCAGCTGGGACTCGAACCTGGGAACTAGCAGATTACGAGCCTGGCGCGCTACCGACTGAACTACCGTCGCCGCCCATTATTCGGAGAGAGAGAACTGAGTAGTAAAAGCAAGGCACGAATCAAGACTCGTGCGAGAATGAGTCTACACAAGGAATCCAAATTAATGGCTCTTTCGGAAATAAAGGATACATTATTTCTGATTTGGAATATAATGGAAACACCAATTACCTGTGGCGAAAGCTTGTTTCCAAAGAGAATCAATATCCCCCCCCCCCCTACATTTTCTATCTTTAGTATCCTCTAACAATGGATGCTGACTAATGGAAGGTTCGGAGATACTGTCGCTCAAAAAAGTATCCGAACACTACGGTTGATTACAGAATTCAGAAAAAACATCTGGCAACGATTTTTTTTAGAAATTAGTGAGCTGGCAACCTTCGTGTCACGTGACACGAAGGTTGCCAGCTCACTAATTTCTAAAAAAAATCGTTGCCAGATATTTTTTCTGAATTTTGTAATCAACCGTAGTGTTCGGATACTTTTTTTGAGCGACAGTACAAATAGTAACATTTTATTAGTATTTATGTAACCCACAAAAAATATTCCACACATCTCTTAAACATTAAATGTCTACTGAGGGACAAGCGACAAAGTGAAAATGATATTTCGTTTTTCTACAAAACTCTGATAGAAATATGTGAAAATTCAAAGGAAACTTTGAGAGTTTCTTGACATTTTGTACTCGCAATTATTTTTGTTATTTAATCATTTGATAAAGTAAAATAACATAGGCTCTAACATAGATTTTAATAAGCAATCCAGTTATTTTTCTGTCAACATCACTCTACCATTTATATGCATACATTTAGTTTATTATATGGTTAAGTAATAACAATAATGCAAGTAGTGTTGTCCCAACCTGGCGATCCCCCACAGTGCTTTCCCCCTATGACGTCACCGCCTGGACTTTGACCCCTATGTCGCAACTGCTCACGTTGCCTTCTCAGATTGAACTTTGACCCCTATGTCGCAACTGTCATGGGATATGGCACCCGGTCGCACTCCTTATTAATATTCATATTTCATATTTGACTCCCCCTTATTAAAATTTCCTCCCCCTTTAACCCGTGGCGTCATCTGGTGTATATAATGAGTACTATTTTTAGAAAAACCCTCGATTTTAGTCGTAATTTTCCAAAGTTCTTGAAAAACCCCAAGGTCACGGTCATGCGCACAAGTGGTGTTGACATGTCTTTCACAAATATTTATCAGTTAGCGGATGTGTAAAGGTCACGGTTCTGGCTGTATATAACGGACGGAAAAGGTCTAGTATTTATCCTGAGCTACGTGTTATAGTTGTCACATGGATTTTGGTTTTTGGACAAGTGACGATGACTCTGGCTACGAGAGCGACCCTCAACACTTCAGGACGCGTATCCGACGGTTGTCACGACGACCTGTGGCTGTGCCGCCTCCACCACCACCACCGGCGCCAACTGTTAGAATGGAGCTACATCCTGGACCTAGTGGTCCTATGCTCCAGGCCGTTCTTGTGAACGATGACACACCACCACCACCACCTACAAGACTACGACGCCCTTTGGTTATGAAACCGCCTGAAACCTGGCCCTCTGGTCTACCGCAGAACGTCGTTCAGGCCCTGAGATGTAAACGTCAGAGACGTCTCTAGTCGTGCCTGTGTGAAGTCGTCAAGTGTTTGCCTTCAACAGTTTACGAATTAGTTTCAGAGTGCAAACATGCAAAATATCTGTATGGTTCTAGATCTCGACGGGTTTCGTGTAAATGATCATTTCCTAGTGCATGAACTTGGATATGCAACTCGGAACGGGAAATGTGGTGTCTATCGGTTCAATCTTCGACATTACCAAGCTTTGTCGATAAAGGATTGGAAGACCGCCAACTACATGTCTAAATATGTTTTGGGCCTACCCCTTCATCCTCTACCTAGCGAAAAGGTGTGGACGTTAGATCACGTTCCTAACATCGTGAAATATGCTTACAAACTTGCACGTACTGAAGTTGAGTTGGGTTGTTTTACCTCTGAGCGGCACTTTTTTGCACATGGGCTAAATGGCCAGGTCACATGGACTCCGAAGGCTCAGAGAAGGTTGGGGGAGGGGACCCACTGGAACAGCTGTTGGGAGACAGATGGTAGCCTCCCGTCAAGGCCATCCAGCGTGTTCTTTAACGTGCACAAGGTATGGCTCTCCCGCACACGGAGCCACGGCTTAACGTCCCATCCGACGGACGGCAGCCTTTCCAAGCCCATCGGTGTCCCCTACTGACTGTGGGCAGGGCGGGGAATTTTGCGGAGCTAAATCTCAACGCTGACCCAGCTGGGACTCGAACCTGGGAACTACAGATTACGAGCCTGGCGCGCTACCGACTGAGCCACCCCCGCCCCACACGTACTGAAGAGGCTACTGTGGTGGGTTACAAAGGAGGCAACGTGGAAAGAATTCTCTTGGAGCAATTAAATCTTCCCAGCATTAATCTTGAACTTTTCGGATGTCCCAAATATTGTGAGCTCCAAAAAGTTTCTGATTTCGAGTGTGGATATCACACAGGAGAGGGAGTCCACTGCTCTTTAGCCGAAACAGCTGCTTTTTTTTTGGATGGATTGATCGACGTCTCAAGTATTGAGAACATGTTACAACAAGTGTTGCATCACCAGCTGTTTGCTTATTGGACAATCACGTTATCGGCATAATTATCGTTCCTGCTTCCAGAGGGCGCTGCTTTCCAACGTTAAATAGGCGGCGACCGTCGAGTGCGTCATTGTTCACGATGCTATTTATATTATTATTCTATATATTATAGAATTATATATTATTATTCTATATATTATAGATGCTATATATTTCTATATATTATAGATGCTATATATTATATGCTGAGGTCCTGCCATCCTCTCAGACCTTCTACTTTGGCATATAAACTGACAGGCTCCTGTCAGACCTCTGTGGCAAGCAGCTGCTTGAGGGGGAATATATATTATATTCCTTTTAAACTGCGTGGATTGTAACAATTTGCAGCCATGAACAGGACAAGACGCCTAATATTAGTCCCATGCCTTTCGATTCTTGGCGCCTAAAAAATGCGCGATAACATTTTGTGTGCTTAAAGGAATGTTGATCCCCTATTGGAGGTGTTGACTTAAGGAATATATTTATTTTCAGCTGGATAAGTTTCTATTCTTACTTATAATATTGTAAATGACAAAAAAGGCTGTCAACAAAATCGACGAAATTTGTCATTTTCTCCCACTTTTATTTTTCAGGCCAATGGGAACACACCAAAAATCTCTTACTTTATTATCTGTTAGCACGGCAAAAACATTTTTATTTGCACAATAATGTAAACTCAATATCAAAAGGCAATCAAGCACAAACAGAAAATAACATGTCTTCCCGAAAGGCCACTGTCCGTCGGATGGGGCGTTAAGCCGTGGTCCCGTGTGCGGGAGAGCCATACCCTGTGCACGTTAAAGAACACGTGGATGGCCTTGATGGGAGGCTACCATCTGTCTCCCAACAGCTGTTCCAGTGGGTCCCCTCCCCCAACCTTCTCTGAGCCTTCGGGGTCCTTGGACCTGGCCATTTAGCCCATGGTGTGCAAAAAAGTGCCGTTCAGAGGTAAAACAACCCAAAAACAACCCAAATCCAACAAAAACCGAACAAACCCCCTTCATGCGCGTGGGGGGAATTACGCCGTGTGTAAAACCGAGCTCTTTACCGTATACAATTCGAGGATTTGTACAAATTTAGGAGAGGGAGCGGAAAATATCGCACTTGTCAACTCCCATGTGCTTACCCTCACAAA
Organism: Ryuthela nishihirai; assembly: GCA_038380435.1. Lineage (NCBI taxonomy): Eukaryota > Metazoa > Arthropoda > Arachnida > Araneae > Heptathelidae > Ryuthela > Ryuthela nishihirai. The sequence continues at coordinate 46,011,184 of JAWZYU010000024.1, read as the reverse complement.
ACAGGTGAGGAGGTTTCCGCAACTTCTTTAGAACACGTGTACACAAGACACAGCCCGTGTCTGACCTCTACCCCATACTCAACACCCCCGTTAGATCCGTCTTTGATCGCTGGTCCGAAAACTCCAGCATCCAAAGAACGCGCCTTCATCAGTCAGCGGTCTCGACTCCGCCTTCTTCCTGCAGGATAGTGCAAGTATGAGGTTTAAAAGAAAAACCAACGTGTCCTACTGCTCCACAAGACCTGGTTACCGACCTCGCTGCAAGAACCCCCTAGGGCATCCTCTTCAATGTCTCTCCTGGAGCCCGTTTACAACATCCGAGTTTACATCCTTCTAGTCATCGCAGGTTGGGGATGAGTTAAGCGTGCTCATCTGAGGAAACGACAGGAGGCTCCCCCTTTCACTTTTTCCTTTCTCGGTCATTCGTGGTCTGACTTAATAGTTTTAGAACAGTGGTTACCGAAGCAACAATCAATTGCTGGCCGTTCCGTTTCATCGCTCGAGCGGATGACGAAACGCACGTTCGTACCAAATATTCGTTTAAAACCTAATTACCTTTGGCCTGTAATGATTGATAGAAAAGGTTTCATTCGGAACGATAAGTTTTTTCTTAACATTTTGTGACTTGGAATTAAAAGCCGGGGAAAAATACGGAGGGGGGGCAAGAAACTAGATTTCTATTACAGTATAACATTTTCCAGGTGTGAAAGTGAACTATGGCGTTTTTCTTTATTTTCTGTGCTTTTGGGTTAAATCTGAGCGGCACTTTTTTGCACACAATGAGCTAATGGCCAGGTCACAAGGACCCCGAAGGCTCAGAGAAAGTTGGGGGAGGGGACCCACTGGAACAGCTGTTGGGTGACAGATGGTAGCCTCCCGTTAAGGCCATCCAGCGTGTTCTTTAACGTGCACAGGGTATGGTCTCTCCCGCATACGGGGCAACGGCTTAACGTCCCATCCGACGGACGGCGGCCTTTCCAAGCCCATCGGTGTACCCTACTGACCGTGGGCAGGGCGGGGAATTTTGCGGAGATAAATCTCAACGCTGACCCAGCTGGGACTCGAACCTGGGAACTACAGATTACGAGCCTGGCGCGCTACCGACTGAGTCACCCCCGCCCCTTACAAGGGACAGTTAGTTCCATAACAAAAGTATTATAAATGGGAGATAAGTTCGTGGGGTCATAAAAGCTTGAAATAGATTTTTAAAGAGACTTAAAACCTACAGGTATGCAACATAATCTCTATTATGGTAATAAGAATTAAATAGAAGCACCTAAACATACATAACATTCAAAACCTATGACCAACATCTTAATGTAAAACATGAAAATTTGCAATGTTTTCGTTGAAAAACTCGAATTTTTGCTTATGTGAATGGACTTTGAATTAATCTGATGAATTCCATCACTTTTAAGGTGGTTTTTAAGGACTCTTTTGGGAGAATTAGATAGGATGCTTCGAGTTGTCATTTCAGGAGGGGTTAACGCGCTTGGCTACTGATCTAAGGGACTTGGGTTAGAGCCCTGTATAAGGTATTTGTGTTGTTTTCTTCTGAAGACCCACCAACCTCACAGATCTTTTACTATGGCGTATAAACTGACAGGCTCCTGTCAGACCTCTGTGGCAAGCAGATGCTTGAGGAAGAAATATTTATTATTTTTATGATTTGATGCCTTGTATGGGTAAAATAGCTATATAGCTGAATAAATAATAAAAAAAGCCCTCAAGCAGCTGCTTGCCACAGAGGTCTGACAGGAGTCTGTCAGTTTATATGTCAGAGTAGAAGGTCTGAGAGGATGGCAGGACCTCAGCAGAAAAACGACACAAACAGCCATGCCTTATCCGGAACTCGAACCCAGGTCCCGTAGATCAAGTAGCCAAGCGTACTAACCACTCAGCCACGAAGCTATACACTAACAGAATGACAGCCATCAGTGAATTATACATCTATATATAGGAAACCAATCCTGGTTCTAGAAAAATATAAGGGGGGGAAGGGGGCAAGAAATTGGATTTTCAATGCACTATAACGTTTTCAAGGTGTGAAAGTGAATTATGGCGTTTTTCCTTTGTTCTCTGTGCTTTTGGGGGGCGATGGAGTGTTTCTGTTACTTTCTTACTCTCTGATTCGTGCAATCTGAAGCAGTGTTCAATAATGGCATGTTTTGGACGAGCACGACTGAATTTTTTGGAGGTATTTTTGTACTATCTATATCGCTGGGTCTTTTTGAGGCGCTTTTTTTTAAAGTCTAGTTAGTTTCCAGTGACATTGAGAAAAAAAAAGGAGTAGGAGCCATTTTTGGGGCAGAGTAAGTAGCGTAGATACTGCAAAATATAAAAAACACACTAATGTTTATACATTCATATTAGTACACTAAGATTCACGTCGCTGCACAAGTTAGAACTTGTTTGACACCAGCTCAGATTACTGTCCACTGACGATATCAGAATTGGGTCATGGTTGTTGTTGTTGTTGTTTTACCTCTGAGCGGCACTTTTTTGCACACCATGGGCTAAATGGCCAGGTCACATGGACCCCGAAGGCTCAGAGAAGGTTGGGGGAGGGACCCACTGGAACAGCTGTTGGGAGACAGATGGTAGTCTCCCGTCAAGGCCATCCAGTGTGTTCTTTAACGTGCACAGGGTATGGCTCTCCCGCACAGGGGCCACGGCTTAACGTCCCATCCGACGGACGGCGGCGTTTCCAAGCCCATCGGTGTCCCCTACTGACCGTGGGCAGGGCGGGGAATTTTTGCGGAGATAAATCTCAACGCCGACCCAGCTGGGACTCGAACCTGGGAACTACAGATTACGAGCCTGGCACGCTACCGACTGAGCCCCCATTGGGTCATGGCCGAACGACGTTATAATAGTAGTATCATACCACCTCGCGTAATCGATAAATTGATATAATAATCGTAATCGTTTAACGGAAAGTCCCTCCGATATCGCGCTTTCGACCTTGCCTTCTTTTCTAAAAGTCCCCCGATTTTACCGTTCGTCCGCCATTTGAATTCTGACGTCATCACCTTCGCGCCACAAAACTCCTTCGATTTTGCCGTTTTTCCGCCATTTTTGATTCTGACGTCAGAATTCAAAATGGTGGACGAACGGTAAAATCTGGGGACTTTTTGAAAAGGGGGCGTGGTCGAAAACGCGATACCAGAAAGACTTTCCGTTAAACGATTGGGATTATTATATCGATTAATCGATTACGCGAAGTAGTGTGATACTACTTATAATGCAGTGTGGAAATGTCACAGTGGGGTAATGATTATAATGGATTAACCACGTTATCTGCTTTTACCCAAGTCGGTGAGAGAGATTATCGATGGGTTTGCACAATCCATGTGCACGTTAATGATTGGGGCGGGGGTGGCTCAGTCGGTAGCGCGCCAGGCTCGTAATCTGTAGTTCCCAGGTTCGAGTCCCAGCTGGGTCAGCGTTGAGATTTATCTCCGCAAAATTCCCCGCCCTGTCCACGGTCAATAGGGGACACCGATGGGGCTTGGAAAGGCCGCCGTGGCACCGTGTTCGGGAGAGCCACACCATGTGCACGTTACAAGAACACGCCGGATGGCTTTAACGGGAGACTACCATCTGTCTTCTAACAACTGTTCCAGTGGGTTCCCTCCCTCAACCTTCTCTGAGCCTTCGGGGTCCATGTGACCTGGCCATTTAGCCCATGATGTGAAAAAAAGTGCTGCTCAGAGGTAAAACAACCCTAAACCCAAACCCACGTTAATGACCACGCTGGATGGTGTTGACGGGAGGCTATTATCTGTCTCCTAACAGTTGTCAGATGGATGTCTTCCCCAACCTTCCCTGAGCCTTGCGACATGGCCATTTAGCATATGGGAGCAAAAAAGTGTCGTTCAGAAGCAAAATAATTCAACTCAACCCCAGCGTTGCCGCTCACGCTGGGTTATGTTGGGTTGTTTTGAGCGACACTTTTTGCACAAAATGGTCTAAATGGCCATGTCACAAAAACCCCGAAGGTTCATAGAAGGTTGAGAACAGGGTACTCACTGGACAGCCGTTGTATTGTACAGTTGTAGGTATGATGGAAGGCTCCAGTCAAGGCCATTCAGCATGTTTTTTTAACGTGCATATGGCTCTCCCGCACACGGTGCCACGGTTTAACGTCCCATCCGACGGACGCCGATCTTTTCATGCCCATCGGTATTTCCTACTGACTGAGGGCAAGGCTGAGAGTTTTGCGGAGATAAATCTTAATGCTGGCCCAAGTTGGACTAGAACCTGGAACTCCACTCACGCTGGAGTTCCAAACTCATCAATAGAGGGGGGGGGGGGGGCTCAGTCGGTAGCGCGCCAGGCTCGTAATCTGTAGTTCCCAGATTCGAGTCCCAGCTGGGTCAGCGTTGAGATTTATCTCCACAAAATTCCCCGCCCTGCCCACGGTCAGTAGGGGACACCGATGGGCTTGGAAAGGCCGCCGTCCGTCGGATGGGACGTTAAGCCGTGGCCCCGTGTGCGGGAGAGCCATACCCTGTGCACGTTAAAGAACACGCTGGATGGCCTTGACGGGAGGCTACCATCTGTCTCCCAACAGCTGTTCCAGTGGGTCCCCTCCCCCAACCTTCTCTGAGCCTTCGGGGTCCATGTGACCTGGCCATTTAGCCCATGGTGTGCAAAAAAGTGCCGCTCAGAGGTAAAACAACCCAACCCATCAATAGAGGGTGGGATATTTCTGGATTTTTTTTTTTTTTGGAAATTCTATTGTGTATAGAGAAATGTACAACCTTTAATATAAATATAATAAAGAAATACCTCCTCAAGCAGCTGCTTGCCCCAGAGGGTCTGATAGGAGCCTTTCAATTTAATACGCCATAGAAATCTCTGAGGAAGGTAAGAACTCAGCAGAAAAACAACACAAACATCCATGTCTTACCCGGGGTTCGAATCCAAGTCCCTTTGACCAGTAGCCAAGAACGCTAACACTCGATTTTTTTTTTGTTTTAAAGCTATTATAGAAATGTGCAACTTTAATTAAATCGCAAAATAAATGACAAAGAGCTATTTTATATTTGGAAATTAATTATTTCCCAATTACGGAAAAGTGTGAATATTATATCATATTGTTTATGCTGGCTACTGATACATACATTATACATATGTTTAAAATTCAGAATTAAGTAGAGGAATAAATATATATGGATAATATATGAGAGGGCTAAAACTAAATAAATTTATCACAAGATATTTCAATTTATCAATGTTAAAATTATAACACATTAACAGAGGAATTGAGAAGTGAAAAATTCGTTATTTATATGCATAATAAGTAATATTGTTGACATTAAAATATATTTTAAATATGTAAAATAACAATATATTTTCCTGGCTGATTACATATGATTTATAATTAAAAACAAATTTTGTTGCTAATTCAATTTACAGTTGGTCTAGTTTTGTAAACCATTATGGTCACTGTTCCATTGTTCATACATATTCTTTTTTGGTATTTTTCTCTTTAGTCTATAATATTATTGTGATAATTCTCAGAACTCAGTTATTATAAAAGATATCAACAGAAACATCTGAAAGAATGAAATGCTTCGAAAATGAACATTTTCGTGGTTGTGACTATAAAATAAAAAAATAAATACCCCCTCAAGCAGCTGCTTGCCACAGAGGTCTGACAGGAGCCTATCAGTTTATATGCCAGAGTAGAAGGTCTGAGAGGATGGCAGGACCTCAGCAGAAAAACAACACGAACATCCATGCCTTACCCGGGGCTTGAACCCAGGTCCCGTAGATCAGTAGCCAAGCGCGCTAACCACTCGGCCACTACTGCAGCAAAACAAACTGATTATTTCAAAGATTACACCAATAGATGGCGCCACGATGGCGAAAGCATTCAACTAACAGTAAAAGAAAAAGCAATAAAGAACTGACTAAATTTAAAGCCATTTATTTCCAACAAAATTCCTCGAAAACTGAAATACACATTAATTTCAGACAGCTTTCCTTAAAGATTAAAAGTCACACAAGGTTTTATGCAATTCACGAAATGAAACGATTTTCAAGACATCGGCTCAAAGATGCAATCTTGTTTAAAATTTAAGCAGTTACAACAGTAAATTTTGTTCCATCGTTACATTTGTCTGTATGAATAGAATGTCAATAACTTACTCTTGTTTTTCTTAAGTCCTACATGCTCTACACTCTTTCTGTCGACCTGATGAACTTTATTGCCACATTTCCTCTTTAACGATCAATTTGGCATCCAAATCATTCCGGGTTTGGAATACTCGTTCCATCTGCATATTTATTTAAAACATAACTCCGTCTTATCGGTCTGCCGATCGACATTTATCAGCATCTTCTTAAAAGACCTGGCTTCCAGCATCACTAGCCTACAGAGCAAAGTTGTTCGGTGCTTATCAGTAGGAAAATCAATTGCGAAAAAACAGTTGTTACAATGTAAAAATTACTTAGCCTAATTTCTTTTGGAAGCTACATTGGTTTCAAGTTACCGACTCATTGCTATTCAGATGAAGGCGCAATTGCGACAGTAGTTGACTATGCTTGTTACAAATGAGTAGGGTTGTTTTACCTCTGAGCGGCACTTTTTTGCACACCATGGGCTAAATGGCCAGGTCACATGGACCCCGAAGGCTCAGAGAAGGTTGGGGGAGGGGACCCACTGGAACAGCTGTTGGGAGGCAGATGGTAGCCTCCCGTCAAGGCCATCCAGTGTGTTCTTTAACGTGCACAGGGTATGGTCCTCCCGCACACGGGGCAACGGCTTAACGTCCCATCCGACGGACGGCGCCCTTTCCAAGTCAATCGGTGTCCTCTACTAACCGTGGACAGGGCCTTCGTGACACGAAGGTTGCCAGATCACTAATTTCCAAAAAAATCGTTGCCAGATATTTTTTTCTGAATTCTGTAATCAACCATAGTGTTGGGATACATTTTTGAGCGACTGTATCTAAGTTCGATACCTGGGGAAAAGGTCCTTTTCAATTTTTTAAAAGGACTTATTAATTTCCTGAAATAAATAAATAAATTTAAATATAATTAATAAAAAAGAGGATGGAGTCACAGGGTATGGTCTCTAGCATTCGTAATCATGGCCATAATTCAATGTGCACTCCAATCCAGTGTGCACGTTTAAGGAACACGCTGGATGGCTTTCACAAAATGCATCATCCAGCTTTCACCAGCCAGATCTTCCATCTGGGTCCCCGCCCTGCCCACGGTCAGTAGGGGACACCGATTGGCTTGGAAAGGGCGCCGTCCGTCGGATGGGACGTAAAGCCGTTGCCCGTGTGCGGGAGAGCCATACCCTGTGCACGTTAAAGAACACACTGGATAATCTTGACGGGAGGCTACCATCTGTCTCCCAACAGCTGTTACAGTGGATCCCCTCCACCAACCTTCTCTGAGCCTTCGGGGTCTTTGTGACCTGGCTATTTAGCCTATGGTGTGCAAAAAAAGTCCCAACAGCAGTTCAGTGTATCCTGTTCTCTAACCTTGTCCGAGCCTTTGGCGCCCTTGTGACCTGGCCATTTATCCATTGTGTGCACATAAGGGTCACTCAGAAATAAAAGAACCCGTATCACTGTCGCTCCCAGGATTACGAATCTTATTCCTCGGCAATTGCAGTGTTTCTCATGACCGACGAAGAATACCTCTGCGACAAGAACTAGAAATGGCACGACTGCGGGGTAGAAGAAAATAAACGACGGAAAAAGAAATAAAAAAATGCGACATGAAATAAGACGACCCTCACTTCGACCCACTGGCTGATCTAAATTTGCATCCATCATCCAGCTACGCAGCACCCATCATCCAACTACGCATCTACAGCCGAAGCTTTCCTTTGAGAATCATCTATCATTCGATGATTGCCGTCATCGCTGCCGAGGCAGGGTTGTGAACAGTGTCTTTCTACCGTCGAGAGTCTTATGAGGTAGCAATGCCCTTTGACCTTTCTCTTGCTTCTCTCTTCGGAGACCTCTTTTGAGAAGTTCGTCTATCAGCAGAGAATGCAACAGAGACGGATCACCTAGGAGATTGTTGCTTCTTCTTGTTTTTCCAAAATTACTATACAGTTCAGAACAATAAGATGATAACGTTGGTTTCAACCCATAATAGAAGTTTCGCAATCGGTTCCCGAGTGGTTAAAGTTCTTGTCTACTATTGATTGGGACCTGAGTTCGAAACCTGGGAAAAAAGTCCTTTCAATTTTTTAAAAAAGAAGTTTTTAATTTTGGAACATTTAACAGCACACACTTCACAGATTGCCTTAAACATTTCAATATTGGAGGGGGGGGGGTTGTTTTACCTCTGAGCGGCACTTTTTTGCACACCATGGGCTAAATGGCCAGGTCACATGGACCCCGAAGGATCAGAGAAGGTTGGGGGAGGGGACCCACTGGAACAGCTGTTGGGAGACAGATGGTAGCCTCCCGTCAAAGCCATCCAGCGTGTTCTTTAATGTGGACAGGGGATGGCTCTCCCGTACACGGGGCCACGGCTTAACGTCCCATCCGACTGACGGCGGCCTTTCCAAGCCCATCGGTGTCCCCTACTGACCATGGGCAGGGCGGGGAATTTTTGCGGAGATAAATCTCAACGCTGACCCAGCTGGGACTCGAACCTGGAAACAGGGAGGGGGGGGGGAGATTACGGATGATGATGAACAGCAATCTATAAATAAACTTATAGTTATTCTAATGAAGGAATTATTATTACAGTTATTATTTTCATTACAAATCTTATTAAGCGAATAGTGTTGAAAATAGAGATTTAAAGAGATCTAAGTTAAATGTTTTACCGGAGCGATACGTTTTTTGTACCCAGTGGGCTAAATAGCACGTCAGAAGCATCCCAAGGGTTCGAAGAAGGCTGGGGGAGAGCATCCCAAGGGTTCGAAGAAGGCTGGGGGAGAGCACCCACTGGACAAGAAGCAGATCAGTATCTCCCGTTAAGGCTATCCAGCGTGTTCTTTAACCTGCATAGGTCATGGCTGTCCTGCACACGGGACCATAGTTTAACGATCCATCAGACGGACGGCGGCCTCTCCAAGTCCGAGGGTGTCCCTTTCTCGACGAGGGTAGAAAGAAAGTTATCGGAGATGAGTTTCAACTTAGGTTCGAATGAAACTCGAACCAGGGAACTGCAGATTGCGAACCTGGAGCGCTACCGACTAAGCCAACCCCGCTCCATTTCTGAACAGAAAAGGACTTGAATATGTAGGGGGGGGGGGGGGGGGGGGGCTCAAAACTAAGGCGATATTTTGTGGGAGCATAAAAACTAAACTTGAAATTTGGGGTTCTCAATAATAGAGCCACGGTCATTGAATTCAAACACAATTTATTCCACGATTTCTTTGTTTCTCAATTTATTCCACGATTTTTTTTTATCTTTGTGCATTTAAACAATTTTCAGTTAAACTAAAACATGAAGCGATTCACCATTTATGTTAAGAAGATGCAAATGATGAAGAAGTTTAAGGGAATATTGTAGCTTATTTATGCTAACATTATCAACATCTAATAAATATTATCAATATCTGTTATCATTATCAATATCTATAAAATACATTTAATTATTTTTAAAAAAAATGTGTTTATGTCGTAAATTACAGAATAATATTTTATATAATAATAATAATAGGAACTTTATATGTGGAAGAATTATTATTATTTTAACGATTTAAAAATGGGATTTGAACAAGTCTTACCCTTTTCCATATCTCTGTATAAACGTTTTTTTTTTCAGCTTGGAATAAAAATTATCATTATTAACAACAACAAAAATAATAATAAATTCAATTATATTTAAATGCGTAATTTTTTTATTTATGAAGTGATTATATTAGTATTGAGAACAGAGGGAGGACGCATCTCCCTATTCTTATGTCACTAGGAACACCGGGGCGGGGGTGGCTCAGTCGGTAGCGCGCCAGGCTCGTAACCTGTAGTTCCCAGGTTCGAGTACCAGCTGGGTCAGCGTTGAGATTTATCTCCGCAAAATTACCCGCCCTGCCCACGGTCAGTAGGGGACACCGATGAGCTTGGAAAGGCCGCCGTCCTTCGGATGGGACGTTAAGCCGTGACCCGTGTGCGGGAGAGCCATACCCTGTGCACGTTAAAGAACACGCTGGATGGCCTTGACGGGAGACTACCATCTGTCTCCCAACAGCTGTTCCAGTAGGTCCCCTCCCCAAACCTTCTCTGAGCCTTCGGGGTCCATGTGACCTGACCATTTAGCCCATGGTGTGCAAAAAAGTGCCTCTCAGAGGTAAAACAACCCAACCCAACTAGGAACACTGAAAGCAAGAATAAGCTAATCTAAATGAGACAACAGACGCACATTAAATATTTTCTCAGATATCATCACTAGAGCATAGAAAGATAATTTCGAATGAATTTTCAATGACCTCTGTTCTCTTGGCATTCAACACAATGAGACATTTAAGTAAAAACCATCAACATCAAGGAATATGACGCGTAAGGAATGGGAGCTCAAGAAACCTTACCTTTCTCAACATCTCTATGTAAACAGTTTGGTTTTTCAGCTTTGAAACGAGTCTACGTCCTTAATATCAACTTTTCAGGCCTTTTCCTTTTCCCTTTTGTGTTTTGGAAAGCTAAATTACACGCTGAAATCCATCAGAGAACGCAAAGGATAAAAAAGGTAAATATGCAGAAAGAATCTCAAACCAAAGATCCAGGGATGAACGCGTTCCAGTTGTATGGCCGTGTTGTTTGATGTTGGCGTGCGTCTCTTGCCTCCGAGAGTAAAATGTGCTAAAGACAGAGTAGGAAAGGGTAAGAGAGCACCCAGAGCGAAGTCCCACTTTTGTGATGCAGGATGAACTGTAATTTCGACTAGTGATAACATCATTTGCAAAACGTAACTTAATCCTCTACCGTAGTAGTTAGAAAACAGTAAACGTGTGATTTCACTTTCTCTAATACTTTCCCCACCACTTTTTGTTTATCTCTTCAAATATGAGGAATACACGATGGGGATATCCTTTACGTTAAATTTCTCTCTTTTCAACCACACCGAGGAAAAGATTACCTTTGACCTTTTCAGTCTACATCTCTGACTTACCTTTATTTCCTCTCGAAGCTATGTAGGTCTTTGTTTAATGCCCTCGTTCACAATTGTTGTTCGAGGCAAACAATTTCTGAATTCTTTAGGGACTTTAAAATGATCGATGATGTTCGAGGAGAGGAGGAGGATGCCAATCATTGTTTCAAGTTGGTCGTTAGGAAATCGAATGTGGAGCGACGGTTTCCGTTTCTTGATCTCTCTACTCTGATTTATTTTGGAGAGACGGTTTCTTGATCTTTGTACTCTGATTTATTTTGGAGCGACGGTTTCTGTTTCTTGATCTCTCTACTCTGATATATTTTGGAGCGACGGTTTCTGTTTCTTGATCTCTCTACTCTGATTTAATTTGGAGCGACGGTTTCCGTTTCTTGATCTCTCTACCCTGATTTATTTTGGAGCGACGGTTTCCGTTTCTTAATCTCTCTACACTGATTTATTTTGGAGCGACGGTTTCCGTTTCTTGATCTCTCTACTCTGATTTATTTTGGAGCGACGGTTTCCGTTTCTTAATCTCTCTACTCTGATTTATTTTGGAGCAACGGTTTCTGTTTCTTGATGTCTCTACTCTGATTTATTTTGGAGCGACGGTTTCCGTTTCTTGATCTCTCTACTCTGATTTATTTTGGAGCGACAGTTTCTGTTTCTTCTCTCTACTCTGATTTATTTTGGAGCGACGGTTTCTGTTTCTTCTCTCTAATCTGATTTATTTTGGAGCGACGGTTTCCGTTTCTGGATCTCTCTACTCTGATTTATTTTGGAGCGACGGTTTCCGTTTCTTAATCTCTCTACTCTGATTTATTTTGTAGTGACGGTTTCCGTTTCTTGATCTCTCTGATTTATTTTGGAGCGACGGTTTCCGTTTCTTTATCTCTCTGATTTATTTTGGAGCGACGGTTTCCGTTTCTTGATCTCTCTACTCTGATTTTGGAGCGATGGCTGCCATTTCGTGATCTCTCTAAACCGAATTTGGAGCGATAGTTTTCGTTTCTTAATCTCTCTAAATCGAACTTGGATTTGTGTTGTTTTACCTCTGAGCGTCACTTTTTTGCACACAATGGGCTAAATGGCCAGGTCACATGGACCCCGAAGGCTCAGAGAAGGTTGAGTGAGGGGACCCACTGAAACAGTTGTTGGGGGACAGATGGTAGCCTCCCGTTAAAGCCATCCAGCGTGTTCTTGTAACGTGCACATGGTGTGGCTCTCTCGCACACGGTGCCACGGCGGCCTTTCCAAGCCCCATCGGTGTCTCCTATTGACCGTGGACAGGGCGGGGAATTTTGCAGAGATAAATCTCAACGCTGACCCAGCTGGGACTCGAACCTGGGAACTACAGATTACGAGCCTGGCGCGCTACCGACTGAGCCACCCCCGCCCCTTTTGGAGCAATGGCTTTCATTTCTTGATATTCTAAACCGAATTTGGAGTGATCATTTTCGTTTCTTGATCTCTCTAAATCGATTTTGGAGTAATGGTTTTCTTTTCTTGATCTATCTAAACGGAATTTAGAACTATGGTTTTAATTTTTTTATTTCTCTAAATCGAATTCGGAACGATGTTTTTCGTTTCTTGAGATCTCCAAACCGATATTGGAACAATGGTTTTCGTTTTTTGATCTCTCCAGACTGAATTTGGAGTGTTGGTTTTGGTTCCTCGTTCTAAATAAAATTTCGAGAGATAGTTTTCTGTTTCTTGATCTCTTTGCGACACGAGAATAAGTTTTTAGTTAGTTTCCTGATTTTTCAGTTTATTTTTCCGTGTAAACTATCTACTGAGAAAAATTCAGGTTTTGTTTTCTCCTTCAGTCTCCGAGAGGAAAAGATGAAGTGTGAAGTAATTAAATGACCACTCTATTAAAACCGTCGCTAAGTTTTATCAGTTTAGAGTCTCAGAAGAGAAAAGATCAAGTATGAAACATATTACGTGCCCTTAGAAATTATTCAAGATTAAGATATTTATTGGGGTGGAATTGTTCATTAAGGATTGCAGTTTGGGTTGTTTTACCTCTGAGCGGCACTTTTTTTGCACACCATGGGCTAATTGATCAGATCACAAGGACCCCGAAGACTCAGAGAAGGTTGGGGACTCACTGGAACAGTTGTTTGCAGACAGATGGTAGCCTCCCGCCAAGACCATCCAGCATGTTCTTTAGCGTGCACAGGATATGGCTCCCCCACCCACCGGGCCAGGCTTAACGTTCCATCCGACGGACGGCGGCCTTTCCAAGGCCATCGGTGTCCCCTACTCACCGTGGGCAGGGCGTTTTGCGGAAATAAATCTCAACTCTGACCCAGCTGGGACTCGAACTTGGGAACTGCAGATTACGAGCCTGGCGCGCTACCGACTGAGCCACCCCGCCCCAATTGCAGTTGGGAATGCATCAATCATTCATACATAATAACATAATAACACTAAGGATGCTCTAAAATAAAAAAAGGGGAACTTATTATTAAAAATGCATGAAAATAAAGTTTTTTCATTAATAAAAAATTATGCTTCCGAAAACAAAAGAAAACTTAAAAATTCAAGATTACATTTCATTAAGACAAAAGAACCCTTTAAAAGTATCGTTTAACTTAAAATCTATTCTTCGTTTCATTAAGTTTAACAATTCTGCAATTCTTACTCTCTATATTTCTGTTCGTAACTAATTCAAAACTCATTTGCCACTTTTTCCTCGTAATTATTTATGCGCTATTAAAATGCGCAAATTCCTGCACGCGACTCTATTTAATGCTTAACATAAATTTCTCCTATTTCCTTGTTAAGGAGTTTTAAGTGCCTCATAACTCCGAGTGAACACGTGTAGATTTGGCAAACATGCCAAGCCAGTAAGCTAGCTAAGATTCCTTCGGATGAAAATGTTCAACAAATATGATCTTCACATTATCTTTATTAGTTGACCAGAACACAAAACAGAGAAGAAATCAACCAGATTACAGAATTCAGGGAAAATATCTGGGGCGTGTACAGCAACTGTACACGCTCCAGTTATCGTTCACAGCAAACTGGAGCGTGTGCAGTTACTGCACACGCTCCAGTTTGCTGTGAACGGTAACTGCACACGATCAATATTTCCTTGAGTGAGCCCACACGATCCAGGTCTTTGTGAGCTCACACGATCCAATGTGCTGTGAACATTAACCGCAACCGCTCCAGTTTGCTGTGAACGGTAGCTGCACACGCTCCATATTCGGGTTGGGTTGGGTTGTTTTACCTCTGAGCGGCACTTTTTTGCACACCATAGGCTAAATGGCCAGGTCACATGAACCCCGAAGGCTCAGAGAAGGTTGGGGGAGGGGACCCACTGGAACAGCTGTTGGGAGACATGTTAGCCTCCCGTCAAGGCCATCCAGTGTGTTCTTTAACGTGCACAGGGTATGGCTCTCCCGCACACGGGGCCACGGCTTAACGTCCCATCCGACGGACGGCGGCCTTTCCATGCCCATCGGTGTCCCCTACTGACCGTGGACAAGGCGGGGAATTTTGCGGAGATAAATCTCAACGCTGACCCAGCTGGGACTCGAACCTGGAAACTACAGATTACGCTCCATATTCATTGCATTATATATTCATACGCATTATATATATTAAAAAATATCCGAACACTTTGGTTGATTACAGAATTCAGAAAATAATATCTGGCAACGATTTTTTTTAGAAACCAGTGATCTGACAACTTTCGTGTCACGTGATTACAGAATTCAGAAAAAATATCTGGAGCGTGTACAGCAACTGTACACGCTCCAGTTACCGTTCACAGCAAACTGGAGCGTGTGCAGTTACTGCACACGCTCCAGTTTGCTGTGAACGGTAACTGCACACGCTCAATATTTCCGTGAGTGAGCCACTCGATCCAGGTCTTTGTGAGCTCACACGATCCAATGTGCTGTGAACATTAACCGCAACCGCTTCAGTTTGCTGTAGTAACGTTCTGTCGTTGTCGAAAAAAGCGATCTCCCTTTTTTTTTTCCCAGGGTGTCAACCTTTACCACGATGATCACTCCATAAGTCATCACCTAAATGCAGATGATGTAGCCAGTAAAACGTGACCATACAGCGTGATTACCCAGAACAATGATCTCGCTGATCTGGCAACAGAAATAACAACGAAGACAGGTACGCCGCCTGTTGGGGAATGTGTCCACTCGATCGGCGTGCCTTGTTTTAAACACACCCCCACCTGACAGACGCTTCTTACATCAGTTAGCGCCCTGGGCTACCGAAAGCGATATTTATCTATTTCAGCGCTGCGCAACCTTTGACCTCGATGAACCCAAAACTTGCGCGTGATAAAGGAAGTTCGTATGAAGAGGAAATAACGTCTGAGAGGTGCTGGCTGGTAAGACACGAACACGGGGGTGATGCTATTTAAAGTGATGGCAGCTTGTTTATGAGAGAGAACGAACGGATGGCAGAAAATCTAAGCGATGGGGTCTGGCCTACTTCATGATGAGAATTTGGAGTGGTTGTCGTTTGTATGCTGGAGTGTGTCTTCATTAGCAGACGGGAGTGTGCTTCCTGCTGCGATTGCTGACGGTGATGACGTATTATGCGCGCTCTAGTCTTACTGTGCCTTGATTGAGATTTTCTCTGTTAAACTGCATTCTCTCTTCCCTGATTGAGAAAGGAGACAAGAGATGCAGTCATCCGTCGGATAGTCCTCAACTTGTGGCTATGTACAGTCGCTCAAAAATGTATCCGAACACTATGGTTAATTACAGAATTCAGAAAAAATATCTGGCAACGATTTTTTTAGAAATTAGTGATCTGGCAACCTTCGTGTCACGTGATTACAGAATTCAGAAAAAATATCTGGAGCGTGTACAGCAACTGTACACGCTCCAGTTACCGTTCACAGCAAACTGGAGCGTGTGCAGTAACTGCAGACGGTAACTGCACACGCTCAATATTTCCGTGAGTGAGCCCACACGATCTAGTATCAAAATAATATGACCACCTACAGTCGCTCAAAAATGTATCCGAACACTATGGTTGATTACAGAATTCAGGAAAAATATTGGCAATGATTTTTTTTTTTTTTAGAAAGTCACGTGACACGAAGGTTGCCAGATCACTAATGTGCACAGGGTATGACTCTCCCGCACACGGGGGTCAAGGCTTAACGTCCCATCCGACGGACGGCGGTCTTTCCAATCCCATCGGTGTCCCCTACTGACCGTGGGTAGGGCGGGGAGTTTTGCGGAGATAAAACTCAACGCTGACCCAGCTAGGACTCGAACCTGGAAACTGCAAATTACGATACTGTCACGCTACCGACTGAGCCACCCCTGCCCCCGAATAATCGAAAGAAATGATTCAGCATTTTTTTTTGTGTGTGTTTATTGAGCCGCATTTTGAGTGATCCTGCTTTAAGTGGTCAAGATATCGGTTCGTATTGTTCAAATCAATTTACACCTATTGCCAGTAAGCTGTAATTTTAAAATTCCCAACGAATCGGAATCTACCGGAAGATTATGAACCGATCCCTTTCCCATTTCATGAGCCATCCAGATCATGGATTCATAGTGATTTGGCTGGACTATGAACTATCAATTAAAATCACGTCCTCTGTCATCAGTTTTCAGGGTTGAAAAAATCTTCCTTGCTCGCCATTCAGGGCAGCTGATTATTCTTTGTTGATTGCGATCGAAATCTGATTCTCTTCTTCAAATAGGGGCGGGGGTGGCTCAGTCGGTAGCGCGGCAGGCTCGTAATCTGAAGTTCCCAGGTTCGAGCCCCAGCTGGGTCAGCGTTGAGATTTATCTCCGCAAAATTCCCCGCCCTGCCCACGGTCAGTAGGGGACACCGATGGGCTTGGAAAGGCCGCCGTCCGTCGGATGGGACGTTAAGCCGTGGCTCCGTGTGTGGGAGAGACATATCCTGTGCACGTTAAAGAACACGCTGGATGGCCTTGACCGGAGGCTACCATTTGTCTCCCAACAGCTGTTCCAGTGGGTCCCCTCCCCCAACCTTCTCTGAGCCTATCGGGGTCCATGTGACCTGGCCATTTAGCCCATGGTGTGCAAAAAAGTGCTGCTCAGAGGTAAAACAACCCAACTCAACCCCCACCCCGAGCCGATAAAGGTTCCTTGGTGCGGGTTATTCTTTTGGAATCATGTGAGTTGTGCGATTCTCTTTTTCTTAGCCAAGTGAACCTCTTAAGTCGAAAAGAAACGCAACCTCCTATATCGCCCCCCCCCCCCCATCCCTAAAGACATTAATGCTCTTGTGGCAGAATGGCAGTCAGTTCCCGAAGCAACGTACGAAAATCTAGTGGAAAGCCCTCCTCGCAGAGTAGAGGTTGTGACAGCAGCAAATGGTGGACCAATGCGATAAAATTACTTTCCCATTACCGGGAGATTGTGGATGAGCGAGTGTCCGGATACTTTTGATCCTATACTATATACTTTTGATCCTATAGTATATATAGTGTTTAGCAGCAGATATGACAGTTAAAACAAATTATTACTGAAAACTAATTCAAATGGCACTTAAAACTAAAGCAATGACTTATATTAAACTTTACCAGAACATGTGAGAATATTTTGAGCTTATTTGTGTGATCATTCTATTTTTCATCAATATCAAAATATATTTGAAAATAGAGTCATGTTTAGCTTCCATATAACTCTTAAAGTACAACAAAAAAGAAACAAAAATCAGATAGATTGAAAATAATTTTAAAACTATTTTAATCTTTTTTTAAATAAAAAGCATATTAAGATTATTTACCGGGACCTCACTCCCTGTTAACATAATATGAGTTTGGTTCTAATAAAAAATTTGGGGCGAGGGTGGCTCAGTCGGTAGCGCGCCAAGCTCGTAATCTGTTAGTTCCCAGGTTCGAGTCCCAGCTGGGTCAGTGTTGAGATTTATCTCCGCAAAATTTCCCCGCCCTGCCCACGGTCAGTAGGAGACACCGATGGGCTTGGAAAGACCGCCGTCAGTCGGATGCGACGTTAAACCGTGGCTCCGTGTGCGGGATAGCCATACCCTGCGCTCGTTAAAGAACACGCTGGATGGCCTTGATGGGAGGCTACCATCTGTCTCCCAACAGCTGTTCCAGTGGGTCCCCTCCCCCAACCTTCTCTGAGCCTTCGGGGTCCTTGTGACCTGGCCATTTAGCCCATGGTGTGCAAAAAAGTGCCGCTCAGAGGTAAAACAACCCAACCCGTTCTAATAAAATGGCCACTAGTATATTTTATAGATAACTAACTGTTTGTTTAAAATAACACTGTTTATATAGCGATAGTTTGATGCAATTTCATTTTCCATTAGATATATCGTGCTAGGAATATCTCTAACCATCACCATTCTCAATGAAGAAAGCTTATGAACTGTAAAAAAAAATCAAATTGTGAACTGTTTTCGTATTTTTATGGTTAAATAACAAGATGCAGACCACTACAGACATACCAGAATGACTGATATAATGGCGAACTAAATACTCTTCTGGTGTCGCCATCTGGTGTTAGTAAAGAGCATTGTATTTTAAAAAATTATTTATTGGCTCTCTTTTTCGAAATCATTGAATGGTAACAGAAATTGAATATAAAAAGTGAAAAAAAAATGCATTGTAAATAATAACATACATTATGGATAAGTGATATCTTTCTGTTAAAATTAATTATTAAATGTATTATCTAACTCAACAAATATGACCAATGCTACTTTTCTGAAAAAAAAAAACAACTTCCAGGCATAACAGAGATGGTCCAAAATACGACTTTCTCGTATTTTTTTAAAGTATTTTATGTAATAACTACGTTTTTTTATTATATGTATATATAAAACCAACAAAAGATTGAGAACTGCATTCTGATTTCTGATAAAAATAGCACTAAATATGACTAAGTTGAAAAACTAACAAACCACATGGTAGTATTTAGTATTACCGTCCTCAGATTGATTTCAGACTATTTTAATTCTACCCTCAGAAATATTGATATATTTGAGTCGTAATTTCAGTAACGGGCTTTTATAATGTAGCATTTTTTCATTGTTATACAGCTGGGTTAAGATATTTATGCAACATTCATAATTAAATAGATTAAAGGTATTTAAAAAATACATACATTGTAATGAAATAAATTTTTTGCCACAGACATTTTACGAACTTTTCACAAACTGTTTTAAAGGTGCAAGTTTGGAATTACTTGTGAGATAAGACAACGCAGCTAATTTCAGAGAGAGAAATGTCTTTTTTTTTTTCGGAGGAATATTTGAAAGGGTTGGGTTGTTTTACCTCTGAGCGGCACTTTTTTGCACACCATGGGCTAAATGGCCAGGTCAAAAGGACTACGAAGGCGCAGAGAAGGTTGGTTGAGGGGACCCACTGGAACAGTTGTTGGGAGACAGATGGTAGCCTCCCGTCAAGGCCATCCAGCGTGTTCTTTAACGTGCACAGGGTATGGCTCTCCCGCACACGGGGCCACGGCTTAACGTCCCATCCGACGGACGGCGGCCTATTTCAAGCCCATCGGTGTCCCCTACTGACCATGGACAGGGCGGGGAAATTTTTCGGAGATAAATCTCAACGCTGACCCAGCTGGGACTTGAAACTGGGAACTGCAGATTACGAGCCTGGCGCGCTACCGACTGAGCCACCCCATTTGAAAGAGTCTAACACAAAAATTTATTAACTTTCCTATACATAAATCATTTGATAAACTGAATCGACACCCTATAAATCTTAAATAGCATTACAAGGAGCTTAATAAACATTAAAATCAGGAGTCAACAACCTTTTTAAAGAAGAGAGTGTTAAAATGTTCAAGGTAAGTGCTAAATATTTTCGGTGACTTCCTCCCATCCTAGCCAAGTAGTAGTGTAATGGCAATTTAACTGTTTTTCTTTTAGTTTCGCTGTTAATTCTTGTGGCTACCAAACTGTATGAGGAGTTGGAGAGTTGCTCATGCCTTAGCACTGCAGGCTCGTATTATGCAGTTAAGAAGTTGGAGTCCCAATTGTTGCAGCATTCAGATTTATTTCCGCTAACCCCCATCCTGCTGTATGGTGAGGAAGAGAAACACCGATAGACGTACAATAGCATGTTAAGACTCGCACCAGATGTACAGTCGCTCAAAAAAGTATCCGAACATTATGGTTGATTACAGAATTCAGAAAAAATATCTGGCAACGATTTTTTTAGAAATCAGTGATCTGGCAACCTTCGTGTCACGTGACACGAAGGTTGCCAGATCACTGATTTCTAAAAAAAAATTCGTAAAACGCACAAATTCGTCTAAAAAAATTTCGTAAAACGCACAAGTGTGGACATAGCCTTTGTGTTATGATCGTGATCTTTTAAAAGTTTTTTGCTTAGAGGAACACGTTTAAGAATTACGAGAGGGATAAGTATAAGGGATTGGCTGATTAGAATCTTTATCTTGATAGCCTGACTGAAATTCCCCGCCCTGACCACGGTCAGTAGGGGACACCGATGGGCTTGGAAAGGCCGCCGTCCGTCGGATGGGACGTTAAACCGTGGCCCCGTGTGCGGGAGAGCCACCCTGTGCACGTTAAAGAACACGCTGGATGGCCTTGACGGGAGGCTACCATCTGTCTTCCAACAGCTGTTCCAGTGGGTTCCCTCCCCCAACCTTCTCTGAGCCTTCGGGTTCCATATGACCTGGCCATTTAGCCGATGGTGTGCAAAAAAGTGGCTCTCAGAGGTAAAACAACCCAAACAACCCAACCCTGACTGACAAAGCATAGAAAACTCATAGGCAGCAAAAAAGAGAGTTGTACCAGATACTAAATTTTTGTGTAGGTCAAAACAGAACGTTTGACAAGGATGGAGGGACAAAAATAGCGAGGTTATTGAGGATGAGGATTCCAGCACGGTAAGGTGGATTTAGCATTTGAAGGATGCTCTGAACAATGTAGTTGATTCTGTTGCCATTATTTGCAAAGAAGTAAATGTATTTCTGGCTTTAATGTTAGCCTTATATCACGATTATCGAAGAAAATATTGAATGGCATTCCTAAGGTCTTGAGGGAGGGGGGGAAAGGAGAAGATCCAGATCGAGATGGTTCGACAATGTCAAACAGGATTCTATGAAAATTAGCTTTCTGTAGTCAAAAGGCAGTAACTGTTGGTTACGATAGATGCGTTTGGGGAACTGTATTTTACAGACCGTTTTGACTTTCATAGTTTCTGACAGCTTCGGATTAAAAAAAAATAAAATAAATACACCCTCAAGCAGCTGCTTGCCACAGAGGTCTGATGTTCTGAGTCCTGTCAGTTTATATGACATAGTAGAAGGTCTGAGAGGATGGCAGAACCTACAGCAGAAAAAAGACACACACAGCCATGTCTTAACCCGGGGCTCAAACCCAGGTCCCTTAGATCAGTAGCCAAGCACGCTAACCACTCGGCCATGGGACGGCTCAGCTTCGGATTACGTATGTTTATTTACAACTATGGTTATTAATTAATTTGCATTTTCCTTTTTTTGTGATAAAGAGTAAAATGACTAACAAATATAAAAGTGCAGAATTTCGTATGTATTAGATGCGGAGTATTTTACCTTATATTTGCTCATTGGACTAGGATAATGTTAATAACCAGATATTAAGTGAAAACTGCACATCCACAATAATATATATATTTCACGTATTTTGCAAGTTTTTTTTAATTTTTTCTGTTTTAAAAGAACAAAAACAAAAGAAGTGGAACTGTGTGAAAAAAAAAAAATGCATCCTAATTTGGTGACAATAGCCGTCCCGTGGCCGAGTGATTAGCACGCTTGGCTACTGATTTACGGGACCTCGGTTCGAGCCCCAGGTAAGGCATGAATGTTCGTGTTGTTTTTTCTGCTGAGTCCTGCTATCTCAGACCTTCTACTGTGGCCTATAATCTGACAGGCTCCTGTCAGACCTCTGTGGCAAGCAGCTGCTTGAGGGGGTCTTTTTTTATTTATTTTTTTAATACGAAAATGTATGTGTGTATCTGATCTAAGGGACCTGGGTTCGAGCCCCGGATTAGGCATGGATGTGTGTGTCGTTTTTCTGCTGAGGTCCTGCCATCCTCTCAGATCTCCTACTGTGGCCTATAATCTGACAGGCTCCTGTCAGACCTCTGTGGCAAGCAGCTGCTTGAGGGGGTCTTTTTTTATTTATTTTTTTAATACGAAAATGTATGTGTGTATCTGATCTAAGGGACCTGGGTTCGAGCCCCGGATTAGGCATGGATGTGTGTGTCATTTTTCTGCTGAGGTCCTGCCATCCTCTCAGATCTCCTACTGTGGCATATAAACTGACAGGTTCCTGTCAGACCTCTGTGGCAAGCAGCTGCTTGAGGGGGTCTTTTTTTATTTATTTTTTTAATATGAAAATGTATGTGTATATCTGATCTAAGGGACTTGGGTTCGAGCCCCAGATTAAGCATGGATGTGTGTGTCGTTTTTCTGCTGAGGTCCTGCCATCCTCTCAGATCTACTGTGGCGTATAAACTGACAGGCTCCTGTCAGACCTCTGTGGCAAGCAGCTGCTTGAGGGGGTATTTATTTTATTTATATCTAATATACATAAGACTACTGTGAGTGAGAGAGGACTGACTGAGAGGTGATAACGATAATTCTAATTACGATGCAGAAATGGTAGAGCTTTGAAAATTTGCTCCTAAGGGTAATACGGGTCGTGGATCTCGAGAAAAATCCGAAATATGACCTCTGACGTCTTCTTCAAGGTCAAATGGAGGCTATGTAAAGGTCAAACCTTGATCTACGACTGCTGAAAACGTGAAAATTGGTGTCTGCGGATGTTTCGGGTTGTAGATACCGGAAAGTTTGTGAAATTCCGGATCCAGAGGTTCCTTCGAGGTCAAAGGTCAAATTTTGATCTACTAGTGATAGAGAACTAAACATTTATTTCATACATGTCTACAAGGAACAAAAATCTTGTTTTCATGTGAAATTATAGTAAAAGGGGGAAAAATATTATTCTGAATGGGCCAATTTATATCAATATATTTTAAGGATTAATTTGGGTTGGGATCTCAGAAATGGTACGAAATTTTGGGTGCGATGGGCCCTTAGAGAACAAAAGTCAAACTTCCATATACCACTGCTAGAAAGTAAATATTGGTGACTGGGGGTATTTCCGATAGTACAATCGTTCAAAAAAGTATCCGAACACTATGGTTGATTACAGAATTCAGGAAAAATATCTGGTAACGATTTTTTTTAGAAATTAGTGATCTGGCAACCTTCGTGTCACGTGATTACAGAATTCAGGAAAAATATCTGGAGCGTGTACAGCAACTGTACACGCTCCAGTTACCGTTCACAGCAAACTGGAGCGTTACTTCACACGCTCCAGTTTGCTGTGAACGGTAACTGCACACGTTCAATATTTCCGTGAGTGAGCCCACACGATCTAGTATCAAAATAATATGACCACCTACAGTCGTTCAAAAAAGTATCCGAACACTATGGTTGATTACAGAATTCAGAAAAATATCTGCCAACGTTTCTTTTTCGAATTTAGTGATCTGGCAACCTTCGTGTCACGTGACACGAAATTTGCGAGATCACTAATTTCTGAAACAATCGTTGCCAGATATTTTTTCTGAATTCTGTAATCAACCGTAGCGTTCGGATATTTCTTTGAGCGACTGTACATCTCAGAAACAGTGTAAAACTTTAACTCTTTGACGCCCAGGAAAGTTCAGAAAAGGATAGAGGGTTTTAAAGACAAAGGAAGAGCATTGTTTGGACGAGTCCATTTCAAAATTTTGGCCGTTTTGGGCTGTTATAGGTTAAAGGGCTAAATACAGCGGGGTGCTTCGATGTTAAAGGTGAAATTTCTATATGACGTTATTAGAGAGCTAAAAAGTGGGGAATGGGCTATTTCGGCATTAAGAATTTTCTGATTCGCTGTCGTTTGACGTTAAATTGGGGTCAGGGGAAGGGTTAAGAAATTGAGAGGGGAATGATGTTTTGGACCAACATAATCACTAGTTTTCCCACCAAGCTCTACAATTTTTTTTTTCATATCCTATTTCAGCTATGTTTATTTACGACCAAGTTAATTAATCTTTTTAGTGTAGAGTTAAAATAACCAAAACTAATTAAATTATCCATGGCATTAACCTAATCCTTTAAACAATTGGAAAAGAAATTTCTTTATAGTGCTAACTTTGAATTACATTTTGCTTAACGAAATCTAGGAAATGCTAAATAGAAGATTTTTTTGGCATTTATATTCACAATTAATCACATTCTCAATTTGAAAATATTAAAACTTAAAAACAACATAATTTTCTTGATCCACTATGTCCGGAACTTGGTTCTTTTTTTTTCAGTTTAAAGGATTATATAGTTATTCAGATTATGTTTCATTGAATAATTGTTTATTAATGTATTTTACGATAACATTTATTTTGTCCAATGAATACGATTTTGTTAAAATGAACTAATTTTTTTTCATTCATTGAATTCGAAGGGGCGTGGGGACGCTTTCAAATATTTTTTTTTGTCTAGGGCGCCAAAAGAGACAAATTCAGTACCTGCAAATATAAATATACATTAGTGCTTTTCTTCATTTAGATTTTTTTAAAATTTAATCATGATCTTAATAAAATCCATTTGCTATGAACAGGACTGGTGCGAAGCGGGTTCAACGCGTTCATCGGAACCCAGCCCCGCACTTCAAAAGGTCCAGCGGTCCATGAAAAGTTCATCGTAAAAATCGACGACATTTTCCTATCTGTAACGCAGCAGCCGACACAATCCTCGTTCCTCTAGTTCCACGTCCCACCACCAGAGCGCATGTCAGTTATTTTCCAAGCCCAATAGTAAATCCAATTGTAGAATCCGCTAATCGATGATTAACTATTCTTTCAATAGAAAGCGAAATCTGTCAATTTTGATGACGTAATTAAAGATTTTTCGGCGAAAAAGAGGAGAAAATATGTAACATTTATAATAT
Organism: Ryuthela nishihirai; assembly: GCA_038380435.1. Lineage (NCBI taxonomy): Eukaryota > Metazoa > Arthropoda > Arachnida > Araneae > Heptathelidae > Ryuthela > Ryuthela nishihirai. The sequence goes on along the minus strand of JAWZYU010000024.1, from coordinate 45,986,146 downwards.
ACTCGGTGTTCCTATAAGTTGTATGTGTACCGCACTATTTACTTATAATAAATAATTTATTATTATAAAATTTAGAAGTACATAAAAATGCGTTTTTTTTTGGCCCCGCACAATTTTGAAACCTGTCGCGAAAGAATTGACGCCGGTCCTGGCTATGAATATAAAAACTATGCGTTGGTTATAAACCTATATATTCCTTTAAATTGCACTCCTCAGGGCTCCTGTATGATGGATTACAGGTATTCTGTTGTATGAAAACAAGTTTCACATTGCTTTTTTTTTTTTAAAGAAACCGATTCACAGATAAGCGAAATATTTTGTAGCATGTTATTTTTACAGCATGTTGATAAATACAAATTTTCTGTAAAGTACATTTGAAAACCTGTGGCATATACAGTCAAAATGTGCAAAACAGAATGATAATTTTCGTCCTGACATTCTACATTAAGTTATTATGAAAGTAATGTGATTGTGGTGCCATCTGGGATCGATAATGTAAAACTTCAAAATAATTTGGTTTCGCCAGTTTGAAGACAGATGGCAGCACCATGTTTAAATGTAAACCTATTTCTAATAAGAATGGCGGTCATAAGGAAGGGTCCTGCAATAGACTTGAAAGTGATTATTATTTTTACTACCTAGTGATTTTTGCATTCCCAAAGGGATTAACTGCTCAAGGTTGTCACTGTTTTCATTTCCAGGGAGGAAATCAACGCCTTCAATACTCCAGAGGCCAAATGATAAGCTGCTAAAAGGATCTCGATAACTAAATAATCCAATATTAAAGTTCCATTTCTGGAGTACAAAGTCCTTCATACGTCCCTAAATGGCTCCCTACAGACTTGAGACTTGCTTAGGAGGCCAACACAATAGGGTCGGTATCATTAAATGCTACAATTGGTTTATTTAAGTAACAAAATTATGTTTTTTTTTTCTAATTTTTAGAAAAGATAATAATAATACAGGTATCTATGGGGAGCAATTATTCTCCTCTTAGCTCTGTCCTGATGACTGAAACACGAACTTTTAAAAGAATATGGATTGCGAGGCAATACACTATATTACACTGGTTTCCATAAATTAAGGATGTTTGTTGCCCTATGTTTAGGCAATGGAACGCTAAAGTCAAAGCTCTATAACTTCTAAAAAAAGTTTTTTTGTTTTGAAAAATTTAATTGCAGATAAAGATCTCAATAAAATAAATCAATATCTCGACTTTCAACAATATTCGTTCAGTATTTAATGAGTTATGGAAGTTTGAATATTTAGCGATAACAATGCCAGCCACGAAAATTGACTTCAGAAGTAGATTAAAACTTAGTAGTAAGTATTGTATCAAAGTGTTTAATAAAATAAGTGCGTATTTAGAACTTTGTGTAAATAATTCTTTCACTATTCTTCAGTTTCGTATAAGTTTCTTAAGACTGGCATTGCTGTTGTTAAATATCCAAACTTCCATAACTCATTAAATACTGAACGAATATTGTTGGAAATCGAGATATTGATTTATTTGATTGAGATCTTTATCTGCAATCACATTTTTAAAAACAAAAAAACTTATTTTAGAAGTTATAGAGCTTTGACCTTTAACTTCCCATTGACTTAACATAAGGATTTTCCTAAAATTTATGGAAACTTTTGTACTAATCGTAATAAGATTCGATCGTGTTATGTGAATGGTAAATCACATTCAAAACTCCTTAGCTTCAAAAACAAGCTTTTTAGAGAATCAAATTCATTAAAATTTCGATTTTAGAAAATGCTAGTGTAAATATTTCAAGATATAGTGATGCTGAAATATTTCACAACAGATGCCGCTATTGTACTTGTCGTAAACACTGTTTCAAAAATCATGTAAAGTGACAAACATTACCTGAACTTCGTTTATTTCGGTAAAAAAGATTTTTATAACTTTATGGTAAATTATTGCGAGTAACAACACTGATATTAGATGCTTTGCTTCCATAACTCTTTAAATAATAATCCATATTAAATATACAGATTGCCTTCAATATTTCTAATTACCTTTAATTTTAAATTTAATATTTTAATTACCTGTGATTTTTTAAATTCTGCTAATACCTGTAGATACAAAATTAAATAAATACTGGGGCGGAAAAAAATTATTTTTGCTCATTGGGGGGGGGGGGGACTCTAGGTTGTTGGGTTGGGTTGTTTTACCTCTGAGCGGCACTTTTTTGCACACCATGGGCTAAATGGTGTGCATGGCCAGGTCACATGGACCCCGAAGGCTCAGAGAAGGATTGGGGAAGGGGACCCACTGGAAGAGCTAGTTGGGAGACAGATGGTAGCCTCCCGTCAAGGCCATCCAGCGTGTTTTTTAACGTGCACAGGGTATGACTCTCCCGTACACGGGGCCACGGCTTAACGCCCCATCCGACGGACGGCGGCCTATTACCAAGCCCATCGGTGTCCCCTACTGACCGTGAGCAGTTTCCAAGCCCATCGGTGTCCCCTACTGACTGTGAGCAGAGTTTCCAAGCCCATCGGTGTCCCCTACTGAACGTGAGCAGGGCGGGGAAATCTCAACGCTGACCCAACTGGGACTCGAACCTGGGAACTACAGATTACGAGCCTAGTGCGCTAACCGACTGAGCCACCCCCGCCCCAGGGGACTCTAGGAAGTTTGCGGAGATAAATCTCAACGCTGACCCAACTGGGACTCGAACCTGGGAACTACAGATTACGAGCCTAGTGCGCTACCGACTGAGCCACCCCCGCCCCAGGGGACTCTAAGGAAGTAGTGGGTTCGAAGTCCCACACTGTAGGCAAAAATAATGTTTTCCGCACAAGTGTTTACTTAATTCTATACCTATAAGCAATCTGTGTATTTAATATGGATTAATTGTTTCATTAAAAACGCTTAAACGTGATTGACTTTCTCATTAACATCTGATTCATTAGCACCAATTGGAAAAAAAAAAGTTGCTTTTCCTGATTATAGATGGCGCCAGATTTGCCTCATTTTGCGAAATATATAAAGGGAACAATGAGTTAAATGGCCAGGTCACAGGATCCCGAGGGCTCAGAGAAGGTTCGGGGGAGGGGACATACTGGGCAGTTGTTGAGAAACAGATGGTAGCCTCCCATCAAGGCCATCCAACGTGTTCTTTTTTTTTAACTTTTTTTTTCTTTAACGTGGCTTTGCCACACAAAGTGCCGTGACTTAACGTCCGACGGCCTTTCCAAGCCCATTAGTGTCCACTACCGACCGTGCAGGAGTTTTTCTCCGCAAAACTCCCGGCAGAGCAGGGAGTTTTGCGGAGATAAATCTCAACGTTGGCCTAGCTGGGAGTCGAACATGGGAACTGAAGATTACGAGCCTGGCCCGCTACTTATTGAGCCACCCCCACCCGTCCACACAATGAGCTAAATGGCCAGGTCACAAGGACTCCGAGGTGCTCACTCACACAAGGTACCACGGTCCAACAGACGGTGGCCTTTCAAAGCCCATCGGTGTCCCCTACTGACCATGGGCGGAAATTATGAGAATATAAATGTAAATGCTGGTCCAGTTGAGAAGAACAGATTATGAGCATGGAATACTACCGACTGAGCCATCCCGACTCCAGCTCGAACCCAGGTCTTTTGATCAATAGACAAACACGCTAACCACTCTGCCACAGGATGCAAAAAAATGGGAATAGTGCTATTGCATTAATACTTCTCCAACTGAAAATCATCTTTTCATTTATCGATTAAAACAAAAAAATAGTGAATATATATAGAAGGAAAAATACACAAACATAATCGAAACTAGAACTCCTTAAAAAAAATAAAGTGCTAAAAGTAACCTAAACATAGTTTACCACTTTTAAATAGGGGCGGGGGTGACTCAATCGGAAGCGCGCAGGCTCGCAATCTGCAGTTCCCAGGTTCGAGTCTCAGCTGGGTCAGCGTTGAGATATATCTCCGCAAAACTCCCCGCCCTGCTCACGGTCAGTAGGGGACACGATGGGCTTGGTAAAGGCCGCCGTCCGTCGGATGGGATGTTAAGCCGTGTCCCCATGTGCGAGAGAGAGCCGTACATTGTGCACGTTAAAGAACACGCTGGATGGCCTTGACAGGAGGCTACCATCTGTCTCCCAACAGCTGTCCCAGTGGGTCCCCTCCTCCAACATTCTCTGAGCCTTCGGGGTCCTTGTGACCTGGCATTTTGCCCATTGTGTGAAAAAAAGTGCCGCTCAGAGGTAAAACAACCCAACCTTTATTCGTAGAGGCTACACATCCGGTATCATGACAGGCTGGTAATCTGCGGTCATCAGGTTTGAATCCCAACTGGAGCCATCGTTCAGATGTATCTCGCAACCCCCCCCCCCCAACCCCGTGTCCTCGATGAGAAAGGGGTTGGGTTGTTTTACCTCTGAGCGGCACTTTTTGCACACCATGGGCTAAATGGCCAGGTCACATGGACCCCGAAGGCTCAGAGAAGGTTGGGGGAGGGGACCCACTAGAACAGCTGTTGGGAGACAGATGGTAGCCTCCCGTCAACGCCATCCAGCGTGTTCTTTAACGTGCACAGGGTATGGTTCTCCCGCACACGGGACCACGGCTTAACGTCCCATCCGACGGACGGTGGCCTTTCCTAGCCCATCGGTGTCCCCTACTGACCGTGGGCAGGGCGGGGAATTTTGCGGAGATAAATCTCATCGCTGACCCAGCTGGGACTCGAACCTGGGAACTACAGATTACGAGTCTGGCGCGCTACCGACTGAGCCACCCCCGCCCCCTTTTAAATGGCCAGGTCACATGGACCCCGAAGGCTCAGAGAAGGTTGGGGGAGGGGACCCACTGGAACAGCTGTTGGGAGACAGATGGTAGCCCTCCGTCAAGGCCATCCAGTGTGTTCTTTAACGTGCACAGGGTATGGTTCTCCCGCACACAGGCCACGGCTTAATGTCCCATCCGACGGACGGCGGTCTTTCCAAGCCCATCGGTGTCCCCTACTGACCGTGGGCAAGGCGGGGAATTTTGCGGAGATAAATCTCAACGCTGACCCAGCTGGTACTCGAACCTGGGAACTACAGATTACGAGTCTGGCGCGCTACCGACTGAGCCACCCCCGCCCCATGAGAAAGGGGAAACCGATGGACTTCGAAAGGCCTGTTGTCTGTCAGATTACAAGCCTTGACTCCATGTCCAGCAAAGTCATAACTCTCTGCTGGTTAAAGAACACGCTGGATGGCCTTGACAGGAAACTCCCATCTGTCTCCTAACAGCTGGGGTGGCTCAGTCGGAAGCACGCCAGGCTCGTAATCTGTAGTTCCCAGGTTCGAGTCCCAGCTGGGTAAGCGTTGAGATTTATCTCCGCAAAATTCCCCGCCCTGCCCACGGTCAGTAGGGGACACCGATGGGCTTGGAAAGGCCGCCGTCCGTCGGATGGGACGTTAAGCCGTGGCCCCATGTGCGAGAGAGAGCCGTACCCTGTGCACGTTAAAGAACACGCTGGATGGCCTTGACATGAGGTTACCATCTGTCTCCCAACAGCTGTCCCAGTGGGTCCCTTCCCCCAACCTTCTCTGAGCCTTCGGGGTCCATGTGATCTGGCCATTTAGCCCATGGTGTGCAGAAAAGTGCCGCACAGAGGTAAAACAACCCAACCTAACAGCTGTTCAGTGGGTCCCCTTCCTCCAATCTTCTCTGAGCCAGCGGGGTACTTGTGACCTGGTCATTTAACCCATTGTGTGCACACTCAGGGGTAAAACAACCCCCTTCTGAGACGGTGTGCCACAAAAAGAAAGTGAAGAAAAGTTCAAACCTCTAAACCTCTCTAATCGCTTCCCGTGTGGCCATATCTGGACAGTTGTGGAAGCGATCCGCTCATCCCGTTGTCGAAATTGCGGCGAAAGATTTCCGAATAAGGTCACGAGACACAAAGAGCTTTTTCCATCCAGAATCTGCGAACTCTGCGTTTGTATCCTGAAAGGGAAATTCCATTTCAAGGACGGCGGCAGAAGGAGACGCTGCCCCGACCCACATTAAAGTCGTTGTCTGTACAAACCACTCTAATAACTTTGATGATGAGTTTTTTCTTATGAAGATGATGTTGCAAGAAAGTTGAAGAGTAGGAGTTGTTTAAGAGATTCTACCCACCAGGTTGACGCAAGATGTCGATCGTAATCGTTCTAATCTCTTTAAGATCTTTATTTATATAACGTCATGTTACGTGTGTACGTGTCAACAAGGCCAGGGTCGAACAGATTTGTGAAGTGTGCTGACAAGGCAGAGGAATTTTTTTTAGTGTTTTTTTTTTAAAAGGTCAATGCCGAATTCTTCTTTGCTCATTTTCCCAATCCCACCGGGGGTGGCTCAGTCGGTAGCGCGCCAGGCTCGTAATCTGTAGCTCCCAGCTGGGTCAGCGTTGAGATTTATCTCCACAAAATTCCCCGCCCTGCCCACGGTCAGTAGGGGACACCGATGGGCTTGGAAAGGCCGCCGTCTGTCGGATGAGACGTTAAGCCGTGGCCCCGTGTGCGGGAGAGCCATACCCTGTGCACGTTAAAGAACACGCTGGATGGCCTTGACGGGAGGCTACCATCTGTCTCCCAACAGCTGTTCCAGTGGCCGCCGTCCGTCCCCCCAACCTTCTCTGAGCCTTCGGGGTCCATGTGACCTGGCCATTTAGCCCATGGTGTGCAAAAAAGTGCCGCTCAGAGGTAAAACAACCCAACCCAATCCCACCTTGGGATCAAATTAAATTCGAATAAAATACATTGAACCCTTGATATGCTGTCACCTTTAATCCCCCCCCCCCCCCCATTCTGTTGACGTTGTATAGAGAGTTGAGTTCGGGGTTTTGCTCCGAAACATTAAAATTCAAATATTTTTTGTAATTGTGGGGGGAAAAAAAGTAAAAATATATAATATTTTTTATTGTAATTTCAGCCTTTTAATCAGTGTTTAGTAATTAAAAACAAGTATATCATGCGGATCTTGCTTGTTATGTATTCTCTATCTTTAATAAATGAATGGCTCTATGCTTCTATATCGATGTTACTTGCGAAAGTTCAGATCCCATTAGTATTTCTAATATTTTCGTTGAAATTACTTGACAAAATCTAATTATAATTAATAATATAAGAATAAAGTAAATGGTTAGCGACTCCCTGTATGTATATATATATATGTCTTATGATGTGTCAGAGAAGATTTTTTTTTATCAAATCGGGTTCAGACTGATATGGGTTGAAACTTCTTAGAAAAGATTGTTAACCCCTCATTTACATCAAATATAGCTGATTTGTAAGCACATTGTTTCATTGCCATATAACACTTCCTTTTTTTCAAAATAAGCTTTTAAGTATTGGTACAAACACTTAATTTTTATTTTATATTCAGCCATGTTGTGTTTCTGCTGAGGTCTAACCATCCTCACAGGTCTTATACAATCGCGTATAAACTGATAGGCTCTTGTCAGGCCTCTGTGGCAAGCAGCTGCTTGAAGTGGTATTTATTATCATTTTTATTTCAGTTCATTAACACCCTTCTTTAGAATTTCGTCTTCATCTTCGCTTGTGTAGCCTTACATTAACGATGAGTATTTTCCTAGCCAAAAACAAAAGTAATATATGAGAAATTAATCTCAGCTTATCTGAATTCATACAAATAAAATGCAAAACAATGTTACATTGAGGTTTATTACTACTAAAAATAAATAAATAATAATAAATACCCCCTCAAGCAGCTGCTTGCCACAGAGGTCTGACAGGAACCTGCCAGTTTATATGCCAAAGTAGAAGGTCTGAGAGGATGGCAGGACCTCAGCAGAAAAACGACACATACATCCATGCCTTACCCGGGGTTCGAACCCAGATCCCTTAGATTAGTAGCCATTTGAAATTTGAGTTAAATTTGTTCAATTAAAATTTTCAATGGGCATTTTTAGCTTGAAAACCTTTTTCCATAAATTGTTGGTCTCGAAGTACACGGTAGTTTTCAGGAACATATCTACCGTGCAAATTGCAGAATGGGTGCCAATGTTTATCACTTATGCAGTTCAAAGCAGGCAGTATTACTGACTTTTACTTCAAAAACGATATTTGGCAGTTATCCCCCACGTAGTGTCGTTAAACTACAGAAGACTCGATTGTTTTATCACACCAAACAATTTTGTCACCTTTTTTCGTATCTCGGTTTAACGATGAAATGTTTACATTCAAGAAACATCGAGATCTCACTCAGATTATTACTTTAACATCTATGAAAGTTCTCTGCTATCGCCATATCAAAGTCCTATTCTCATCTGGGTCAGCCAAAAGCAAATAACGGTATCTGCACCAATTAGGGACTGAGAAATAAATGCATTTCGCGCTTTTTTTTTGCCCACTGATTAATGGCGTTCCACCCAAAGAGAAAGAAAATAATGTGATAATTATCAAATGCAGTTGGCAACAGTCACGCCACTCGCTTGCTTTCTAGGTGCACGTGCGTCGAAATCATTCGGCTGTCTGCACGAGGCTATTGTCGAAGAACCAGTGATTGCTTTTTTAATTTGGTGAGAGGATATTATTTTCTAACGTAGTCAGGATTGGGGATGGCCTAATGGTTAGCGAGACTAATTTTTAAAGACGTAGGCAGACTTTTCGAAAAGCAAGGCGGTAAAATGCAGATTCTAAGCCTTTTCTTGGCCAATTTAGGATGGATGTTACACTCTGTTCTGCAACGGGAAGCAAAGGAATCTAACTCAACACCGAAAGGTTTGGCTATAGAATCTTGGAAATTATAATTATTTCACAGTTTAGCCGTTCCATGGCCGAGTGGTTAGCACGCTTGGCTTCTGATCTAAGGGACCTGGGTTCGAGCCCCTGGTAAGGCATGGATGTTGGTGTTGTTTTCTGCTGATGGTCCTGCCATCCTCTCAGATCTTTTACTTTGGCATATAAACTGACAGGCTCCTGTCAGACCTCTGTGGCAAGCAGCTGCTTGAGAGGGTTTTATTTTATTTTTTTTTATTTATAAGCTGAGGTCAAGTTTAAAAGCTATATTGTCTTACCGAATCTAAAAAAAATATTTTGTCATGGTATGGCAGCCAGTTGGGTTATTTATTTCTGAACTGCGCTTCTTTTGTACACAATGCGCTAAGTAGCCTAGTCACAAGGACCCCGAAAGGCTCAGAGAAAGTTGAAGTAAGGAGACTCACTGAACAGCAATTAGGAAACAGATGAAAGCCATCAGATGTGTTCACTTAACGTACACAGGATATAGCTATCCTGCATACGGGCCACTTCACAGGCATAATCACACAGGGGTAGCTTCACAGGTGGAGTCGTAACTGTGTCAGCGTTGGGTTATCTCCGAAACCCCCCTTCCCTGCTCTCAATGGAAAAGGGAACACCAATGGGCTTGGAAAGGCCGCCGTCCATTGGATGACACGTTAAACTATGGTCTGTGTATAGGAGAGCTATACACTGTGCCCTTTAAAGAACACGCTGGATGGCCTTGACGGGAGGCTACCATCTGTCTCCTAACACCTGTCCAGTGGGTCCCCTTCCCCTAACGAACTCTGAGCCCTTGAGGTCCTTGTGACCCCAAGGGTTGTTGACTGAGTTGGTAGGGAGACAGGCTGAAAATCTAAAGTTCCCAGTTTCGAGTTTCGCCTGGGCCAGTGTTGAGATTTATCTCTACCTAAATTCCTTCCCCCATTCCGACTCTCTCAAAATATTCAGAAACGAAACTGTGGGAACCGCCTCCCACCCATCAACAGAGGGCTTGTGCAACATCTGGATATGGCAATGCACTGTAGATTGAAATAGAATATTCAGGTCCACTATGTGCTATCCAATGCTAACATTATCAATTGTAAGCTTGGTCCACTGATGAGATGGAGCTCCAAGCTGCCTCTGGCGAAGAAACTCTTCCTTTAAATGACCGTTCTGCGACCTGTTCTTACGTATGCCTCGACTGTGTGGAGTAATACCACAGATACAGACATCAGAAAGCTTCAGAATAAGGTCCTTAGATCACTGGTCAGTGCTCTATGGTTTGTCAAAAAACAAATATATTTACAGAGGTCTGGACGCTGACCACAACTATACTCATATCAAGAAGTTGAAGAGTTCATAACTTTTTAGAGGCAGTGGAATATCACCCATGGGAGATCTTAGATCACTGATCAATTACGACTCTCTTCTCATGAAGCAGTATAAGAGGCCTAAGTTATTGGTCTCTGATGACCGATCTTTTGTCCCCTAGTTTCGTTCCATGAACACTTGTACTGTATTAGATGTGTTATTTTTTCCTAAACCCATCTAATGAGCGGCCCTGTGGCCGTTTTTGGTTTCATCGTCTATCAATGAGATTAAGAGGTAATAAGCCTTTGGCTTGGAACTCGTATAAGCTAAGATATCAGATCGGTCAGAAAGAGACACCGAAGGGCTTCAAAAGATCGCCATCCCTCTCATGGAGCGTTATGCCGTTGTCCATACATAAAGGGCCCTCCACACATACACACACTTTTTCCTTACATGCTATTCCATAAGTGGCTCATACCAACCGTCCTAAATCCATCTAATGAGCTTATCACTGCGAATGGCGTGGCGTGTTGGCGATATTTTGTTGGAAATTGTTGTTGGATTTCCAACCACCTTTCACCCTTTCCTCCGTCCCTTCCGGAGCCTTGAAGGGTTTTGAAGGTTGAAGCAGAACCACGTGGTGTCTTTGATTGATAAACACATGCGCAATGGAAGCAGAAATGTCCAGTGTAGAGGCAAATTAATTAGTGTTCACACGCCACGCCAGCAACTAGGGTGGGGATTGCCATTGGCTTGAAAGGAAAAGGTGTTTCTTCAAAGAACACACTGAGTGGCCTTTACGAGAGATTTTCATCTGTTTTCTAATTAATCTTCTAATAATCCATTTCCTCTTTGCAGCTCTGAAATCTTCGTGTTTTATGACCCAACATTTAGACTATTTGTGTGAATATAAATAATAAATACCCCCTCAAGCAGCTGCTTGCCACAGAGGTCTGACAGGAGCCTGTCAGTTTATATGCCATAGTTGAAGGTCTGTGAGGATGGCAGGACCTCAGCAGAAAAACGATACATACATCCATGCCTTACCAGGGGCTCGAACCCAGGTCCCCTAGATCAGTAGCCAAGCGCGCTAACCACTCGGCCACGGGACATACGCTCACAAATAAAACAACCGAATTCCAAAATCCATGCATTTAATTTACTACATCAAATTTTGCAGTTCATTGGGTTGTGATCCACTATTGCGGGATCAAAAAAAACAACCTTGAAATAACTAAAAAGTGAAGAGAGGATATAAAAAATATTTTCCTATTTCTTGATACGAGTAAAGTTTTTTTCCTCTCAATGCTCTCCTTTCCCTTCTGCAGAGAGAACTTTCCAGAAAAGGTGAGTGAGGTGCTTTCGCATGCGGCTCTGACGCGTCGCCTACTCGGAGCACGTCTCGCTCCATCCGACCTTGCGGCTCGGAAGTGGATCAAGGTCGAAGGAAGGCATGGCAGGGTGTGGGGATGGGCTCACCGGAGAAGACGCCTCTGGCCAGGGAGTTGTGGCAAGCAGGCAGCACAGTGACCTCCACACCAAAACCACCTGTCGTTTTTACTACTGCTCGTCGTGTGCTTTCTACAAAGCGAATGGGAGATACGACCAGAGCCATCTTGTGACAAGTTTCACAAGTTTAATATTAAATATTTACGCTTGATCATGTAGATCTTCTCAACCTTTTATGCTTCACGTATCCCATGGAAATGTGTATGTAACTGGTTGAGCTCTCACGGCGTACCCCAAAAAATTCTACCCCGTACCCCACGTTGAGATCCTCTAGTGTAGATTTTGGGTTGTTTCACCCACTTGCGACCTTCTGGGACTCCTAATTACCAAAATTTGGGGAGCACTTCTACATAGTTAACGGTATAAAGAAACTCTAATATCATACTGAAAAAACCAGCGAATCACACTTTTTTCTTCCTTATTTATTCTTATATATGGAAGCTCCCTATACTTTTCTCCTAGGCACGGGCCTACTGTACCCATTGAATAATCCGACACTAGTTTTTTCCAAATTTTTTTGCACACATTGCGTTAAATGGCCAGGTCACAAAGACCACAAGGTCTCGTAGAAGGTTGGAGAAAGGAATCCACTGTTAGAAGACTCGTCAAGATCCAGGCTCGCAATCTGCAGTTCCCAGGTTCGAGTCCCATCTGTGCCAGTGTTTGAGATTTATCTCCGCTAACTCCCACTCTATCCTCGGTCAGTAGGGGCCACCGATAGGCTTCGAAAGGCCACCGTCCATCAGATGGGACGTAAAGCCGTGGCTCAGTGTACAGGGTTGGGTTGTTTGACCTCTGAGTGGCACTTTTTTGCACACCATGGGCTAAATGGCCAGGTCATAAGGACCCCGAAGGCTCAGAGGTGGTTGAGAGAGGGGACCCACTGGAACAGCCGTTGGGAGACAGATGGTAGTCTCCCGCCAAGGCCATCCAGCATGTTCTTTAACGTGCACAGGGTATGGCTCTCCCTCACACGGAACCACGGCTTAACGTCCCATCCGACGGATGGCGACCTTTCCAAGCCCATCGGTCCCCCTTACTGACCGTGGGCAGGGTAGGAAATTTTGCGGAGATAAATCTCAACGCTGACCCAGCTCTGAACTAGAGATTACGAGCCTGGCGCGCTACCGACGGAGCCACCACTCCCCTCCCCTCCCCCTGTGGAGTGGCAACAAGAGGCTTGCACTTGTCCCCTCACGGTTATTCACTGGTTTCCCTTCTCCCAACATTATTTGAGTCCTTGTGGGTCCTTGTGACTTATCCATTTAGACAATTGTGCGCAGAAAAGGCCCCTCAGAAATAAAGCAACAAACACAAATTTATCTATCTGTCTCTCCCAGGAATACCTTCTACCTCCTTAAGTCATGGCTGTTTCACAGAGAAAAATATCTTCTCTAAAAGTTACTATGACTTGCGCCATGAGCAAACGCAGTTGTATTTTAGTCGCTATGCCCTGTCCACTTCTGTGTATTATTGTAGGGAAATGGTGTATGACTCTCTCTTTCCAGTGAAGGTGTAATTACCCATTACAGACTTATGCGCCATTGTTAAATCTTTAAAACGGAATCGACAAAAAATCTCACATGTTTTTTTTAAATGCATTATGGGAAAACTGAAATCCAAGAAAAATTTCCTAAAACTTTCGGAAGATCAAGGAATTGTCGTAATAAAAAAAAATACTCCCTCAAGCAGCTGCTTGCCACAGAGGTCTGACAGGATTCTGTCAGTTTATATGCCATAGTAGAAGGTCTGAGAGGATGGCAGGCCCCCAGCAGAAAAACGACATAAACAGCCATGCCTTACCTGGGACTCGAACCCAGGTCCCTTAGATCAGTAGCCAAGCGCGCTAACCACTCGGCCATGGGACGTCATTAGCGTAATAGTGAATAAATTTTTTGGGGGGTTTGAAAGGTGCATATTTTGCATTTCTGAATACATTATCAATGTAACACAACTTTAAAAGCAGTAAACAATAAGAATTTTAAAAATCGAACCTGAAATTGAGATTAAATTTAAAATTAAATTGAAAAGGTGAAAACGGAAGAAAAACTATGTTTTTTTTTTGCATATCTGATTACCAAGGCAAGGCTCTTAAGATTTTGTCTATAAAAACGCTTTTGGCAACACAAGCTCAATGGACATCCTACAAATTTAAACATACTTCAACAAAAGCTATTTGTTTTTTTTTTAAATTGCAAGAACGAAGTTTGTAATTGGTGATTTAAATATAGATATACTAGGAAATGATCACTACACAAATGAATATCTAAATTTGCTGTCATCAAATGGCTTTCAAAGTTTCATAAATTCACCGACCAGAGAAAGTATGATATCTTCTACTTGTTTAGATTACATTTTTATTAAAAGCAAAATCGAAAGTTCATTCAAGAGTAGTATTGTTAAATTAGCAGTGACTGATCATTATCCCATTGCCTTAACAGTTAATTTTAACAATAATATGAATATTCAGTGTGATAATTATACAGAGCCTATTCTTTATCACTACATAGACTATACTTTATTGAATAGGCTTTTAAGGGAATGTTCCTGGGACGAGGTATTAACTCTTAATGATGCCAATGAAGCTTATAATAAATTTTTAACCACATTTAATCTCGTAATTAAAAATTCAACTTGGGAAAGAAAAATTCATAAAAAAATCACAATCAGCAAAGCCATGGATTACTTCCGAAATTCTGAACTTATTAAAAAAAAGAGATAAGCTACATAAAATACACAAAAAATACACTTTAAATGAAAGTTACGAAAGTAGTTTTAAAAATTTAAGAAATCAAATAAATAATAAAATACGAGATGCAAAAAACAGTTTCCTTGCAACTCAGTTTCAAATTGTGATGGAAATATATCAAAGCAGTGGAAATTGATAAGCGAGATAATAAATCCTGAAGAAGGTAGGAAATAAATATCCAGAATTAGAAAGTTGTTCTGATTCAATCGAAAATGCTAAGTTATTGGCAAACCAATTTATTGAACACTTTGTAAATATAGCAGTAAATCTGTCAAAGAATAGGATTGTAAGAAATCAAAAGAGCCATATGAGTAAAAATGTCAAATCCATGTTTTTAGCTCCAACTTGTAGAAAGGAATTGACTGATATTATAAAAGGATTTAAAAATAAAAAATCTACTGGGTATGACAATATTTCCATTATTGCTGTTAAAAAATGTTCTTTTAATTTGATTCAACCATTGGTTCACATTTGTAATTTATCCTTCGAAACTGGCCCTTTTCCAGACTTAATGAAGAAAGCTATTGTAATTCCAGCTTACAAAAAGGGAAATAAAAAAGATTTTAAGAATTATCGACCGATATCTCTTCTCCCAGTATTTTCAAAAATATTAGAAAAACTAGTTAATAATAGACTGATAAATTTTTTAAATAAAAATAAAAAAAATAAATACCCCCCTCAAGCAGCTGCTTGCCACAGAGGTCTGACAGGAGCCTGTCAGTTTATATGCCAAAGTAGAAGGTCTGTGAGGATGGCAGGACCTCAGCAGAAAAACGACACATACGTCCATGCCTTACCCGGGGCTCGAACCCAGGTCCATTAAATCAGTAGCCAATTTTTTAGATAGTTTTAATTTTCTCTCTGAAAACCAATTTGGGTTTAGGAAGGGTAGAGGTACAGAAACTGCATTGTTGAATTATACGTCAAAGGTGTTTCATTCCATAGACAATAATCAATTTACTCTATCCGTATTTATGGACTTGGAGAAAGCATTTGACACCGTTGATCACCAAATTTTAATTAGCAAACTAGAAAATATTGGCATTCGTGGTGTTGTATTAAAATGGTTTAAAGACTACTTACAGCACAGAACGCAATGTGTTAGTCTTTTTAATACACTTAGTAACCCAAAACATATTTCATATGGCGTACCACAAGGTTCAGTCCTGGGACCAACCTTGTTTCTGATATTCATAAATGATCTATGTAAATTAAAAATAAAAAGCTATATTAACACTTTTACAGATGATACATCATTAACTTTATGTGCTGATTCTATGGAAAATCTCCTTTATAACATGAACACTGGTCTAAAATTGTGATGAAATGGTTGGATTTAAATGGGTTACATTTAAATACGAAAAAAACTAAGTATATTCTATTTAACATAAAAAAGAAATCATACAATCTAAATTTGATTAAATTAAAATTACATACCTTTAATTAAAATTACTTAGCTTGTCGCTGTGAAGAAATTGAACAGGTTCAAAGTCTACTGTACCTAGGCGTTTATATTGATAGCTACCTAAGTTGGAAAATGCACATTGGAAAACTAACAAACACACTTAGACAGATGTTATATAAATTTTATTATTTAAAAAAAATCCTCAGTAATAAAATGTTAATAACTGTATTACAAGTTGGGGAGGAACATACATTTCATCATTAAGGAGTCTAATCTCAATGCAAAATAAATTCATATTTCAAATTTTACCAAATAAATATAGACCAGCTTTTTGTTCGTCGAAAAATGTCGAAAAATGTCGATGTCGGGAAAGGGACAACCAAGTTGCCTCATTTGATGGAATTTAATTTTTTGTCACTCATGCTCATGGTGTTAAATTAATTATTCAGTAGTAAAGTATCCAGAAAATATTCTGTGCCGTTTATAAGTCACACCAGCTGAAGAAAAAAAAACGTAGCCGTTGATGGTGGTTATTAGGAGACGTGGGTTCGAATCCCACTCAAGGCGAAACCAGTTTTTTCTCAGCTGAATGTTTCATAAGTCCCATAACAAGATCGGCCACTACCTTTAAAAACAAATTAATATAAATAAGGTTGCCTTTTTTTTAGAGAGGATAGCTATGAAAAACAACCCTCTTGTACGTGTTGAAAAGCAGAATAAAATAACTGAGATATTATCCAATTACCTTTACACATTACGAATCATTAGTACATCATTAACTTCGACTGCGAATTTGAAACTCTTCCGTTTGCTTTCAGCTGAATTCCTGGAATTCACGGTCTACACCTTTCATCCGCTCAAAAACGGACTTTTTCCTTTCCTAATGGATTACTTGGTCAATTAACAACAAGAGTCCGTAGACGGATCTTCATAATGATGTTTGGGTGTAACTGAAAAACAAGGGCTGGGGGAATCTCTCCCACAAAACACCTTCCTTAGCTTAACAGAATAATAACATTACCTGCTTCGCTTTTACGTTTGGAAGGAAGGAAACAACACTTCGTGAATTGTTAGAGGGAAAATGGCAAGGTCTTTGCGATGAAGGACGAAACTTCAGAAGAGAGAAACACATTTCTCTGTAAACAATGTGTTCGTGACCGCAGAAGGAATCTTACTCGTTTAGAACGTGATAGCACTTGGAACGAAACGGGTACGGCTATAATAAAAAAAAATTAAGAATATGACGTGAGTGATATTGTTACAAAGGTCAAAAAAGGGCATGCCCAATTATGATTATTTATCACGATCTTTTCTTAGAGTATCCGCAAATGACTTAGGTATGATAAAGAGGTTGGGTTGCTTCATCTCTGAGTGGCAATTTGCATACACAATGGGCTAAAGAACCAGGTCACAAGGACCCCGAGGACTCAAAGAAAGCTGGGGGAAGAGAATCTACTGAATAGATACCCCTGTGAGTTGGGTTGTTTTACCTCTGAGCGGCACTTTTTTGCACACCATGGGCTAAATGGCCAGGTCACATGAACCCCGAAGGCTCAGAGAAGGTTGGGGGAGGGGACCCATTGGAACAGCTGTTGGGAGACAGATGGTAGACTCCCGTCAAGGCCATCCAGCGTGTTCTTTAACGTGCACAGGGGTATGGCTCTCTCACACACGGTATGGCTTTGACGGGAGTATGGCTCTCTCATACACGGGGCTCTCTCACACACGTATATATCTCTCATATGGCTCTCTCACACACGGGGCCACGGCTTAACGTTCCATCCGACGGATGGCCTTTCCAAGCCCATCGGTGTCCCCTACTGACCGTGGGCAGGGCGGGGAATTTTTGCGGAGATAAATCTCAACGCTGACTCAGCTGGGACTCGAACCTGGGAACTACAGATTACGAGCCTGGCGCTACCCCTGTGAAAAAAGGGGAGTAGAGGAATGAAGTATAGGATGGCGCAAAACTTACCTCGTTTAATTTGAAGTTCAAATTTATTTAAAATATGAATTGATTTCAAGATGAGATTTTAATTTCATTAAGAAAACATCGAGATTTTTTTCCGCTTCAAATAATTATATCAGTATTCGATTTCAAATAATTATATTCGATTCGATTATGAACGATTACACATTCGTTCATAACTTAAATGTGTTCGTGAAATTATGTTGGGTAGTTTTACCCATGAGGACATTTTTTGATACAAAATGGGCTAAATATTTTCTGCGACCTTGGGGTCCTTGTGACCCCAAGGTCGCAGAGAAGGCTGAGGAAGGGGATCCACTGAACAGCTTTTGGTTTTGGTTGTTTGAGGTTTTATGGCGCATCAGCTACTAAGGCTACGATGCGCCAAACAGACTAACGTCGCACAAGATGGACGGCGGCCTTTCCTAGCCAATCGGTGTCCCCTCTCTTACCGAGGACAGAGTGGGGGTTAGGGAAGATAAATATCAAAGTAGCACAGTCGGAACTCGAACCCGAGAACTGTAGATTAAGAGCCTGGCGCTCTACCGACTGAGCCCACCCCGCTTCTGTGTGAATTTGTGAATGATTTTTCACAAATCTCCAGAAGAAGTAAATCAATTGCTTTTTGAGGCAAGACATTAGAAGCGCGTTAGTCTCCTAATATGATGTTCCTAGGTTCGAGTCCCCGCTGCTTTTTTGGGTCGATATTTTCTCCTTTTACACCTCACTCTGTCACCATGTGAAAGAGGACTCTGACAGGCCGTAATCCATCGGAAAGGGCATTAAACCGTAGCCCATATGCACGACAAACACAATATGTGCATTTCAAGAATACGTTTCCAGTTGTTTACTAATAGCCGTCCAGTGTGTTCCCTTCTAAGCCCTTGAGATCCTAATAGCCGTCCAGTGTGTCCTCTCTAAGCCCTTGAGATCCTAATAGCCGTCCAGTGTGTCCCCTTCTAAGCCCCTGAGATCCTAATAGCCGTCCAGTGTGTTCCCTTCTAAGCCCTTGAGATCCTAATAGCCGTCCAGTGTGTCCCCTTCTAAGCCCTTGAGATCCCAATAGCCGTCCAGTGTCTCCCCTTCTAAGCCCCTGAGATCCTAATAGCCGTCCAGTGTGTCCCCTTCTAAGCCCTTGAGAACCTAATAGCCGTCCAGTGTGCACCCTTCTAAGCCCCTGAGATCCTAATAGCCGTCCAGTGTGTCACTTTCTAAGCACTTGAGATTTTAATAGCCGTCCAGTGTGTCACTTTCTAAGCACTTGAGATTTTAATAGCCGTCCAGTGTGTCCCCTTCTAAGCCCTTGAGATCCTAATAGCCGTCCAGTGTGTCCCCTTCTAAGCCCTTGAGATCCTAATAGCCACCCAGTGTGTCCCCTTCTAAGCCCCTGAGATCCTAATAGCCGTCCAGTATGTCCCCTTCCAAGCCCTTGAGATCCTAATAGCCGTCCAGTGTGCCCCCTTCTAAGCCCTTGAGATCCTAATAGCCGTCCAGTGTGTCCCCTTCTAAGCCCCTGAGATCCTAATAGCCGCCCAGTGTGTCCCCTTCTAAGCCCCTGAGATCCTAATAGCCGTCCAGTGTGTCACTTTCTAAGCCCCTGAGATCCTAATAGCCGTCCAGTGTGTCACTTTCTAAGCACTTGAGATTTTAATAGCCGTCCAGTGTGTCCCCTTCTAAGCCCTTGAGATCCTAATAGCCGTCCAGTGTGTCCCCTTCTAAGCTCTTGAGATCCTAATAGCCACCCAGTGTGTCCCCTTCTAAGCCCTTGAGATTTTAATAGCCGTCCAGGGTGTCACTTTCTAAGCCCTTGAGATTTTAAGAGCCGTCCAGGGTGTCACTTTCTAAGCCCTTGAGATCCTAATAGCCGTCCAGTGTGCCCCCTTCTAAGCCCTTGAGATCCTAATAGCCGTCCAGTGTGTCCCCTTCTAAGCCCTTGAGATCCTAATAGCCGTCCAGTGTGCCCCCTTCTAAGCCCTTGAGATCCTAATAGCCGTCCAGTGTGTCCCCTTCTAAGCCCCTGAGATCCTAATAGCCGCCCAGTGTGTCCCCTTCTAAGCCCCTGAGATCCTAATAGCCGTCCAGTGTGTCACTTTCTAAGCCCCTGAGATCCTAATAGCCGTCCAGTGTGTCACTTTCTAAGCACTTAAAGATTTTAATAGCCGTCCAGTGTGTCCCCTTCTAAGCCCTTGAGATCCTAATAGCCGTCCAGTGTGTCCCCTTCTAAGCTCTTGAGATCCTAATAGCCACCCAGTGTGTCCCCTTCTAAGCCCTTGAGATTTTAATAGCCGTCCAGGGTGTCACTTTCTAAGCCCTTGAGATTTTAAGAGCCGTCCAGGGTGTCACTTTCTAAGCCCTTGAGATCCTAATAGCCGTCCAGTGTGCCCCCTTCTAAGCCCTTGAGATCCTAATAGCCGTCCAGTGTGTCCCCTTCTAAGCCCTTGAGATCCTAATAGCCGTCCAGTGTGCCCCCTTCTAAGCCCTTGAGATCCTAATAGCCGTCCAGTGTGTCCCCTTCTAAGCCCCTGAGATCCTAATAGCCGCCCAGTGTGTCCCCTTCTAAGCCCCTGAGATCCTAATAGCCGTCCAGTGTGTCACTTTCTAAGCCCCTGAGATCCTAATAGCCGTCCAGTGTGTCACTTTCTAAGCACTTGAGATTTTAATAGCCGTCCAGTGTGTCCCCTTCTAAGCCCTTGAGATCCTAATAGCCGTCCAGTGTGTCCCCTTCTAAGCTCTTGAGATCCTAATAGCCACCCAGTGTGTCCCCTTCTAAGCCCTTGAGATTTTAATAGCCGTCCAGGGTGTCACTTTCTAAGCCCTTGAGATTTTAAGAGCCGTCCAGGGTGTCACTTTCTAAGCCCTTGAGATCCAAATATCTTCCAGTTGGTCTCTTTCTCCTAAGCCCCTGGGATCCTTGTGACTTGACCATTTAGCATTTAATGTGCTATAAAAGGGCGGTCCAACTGAATTAAATCTTGGGGCTATTCATAGGCCTTTGACTCCAAAACAACCCATACTGAATAATCGACATGATGGTGGGAACTGAGTTTCCATCGTTATATGTTGAAACCCATTTAATCTCAGTGATTACTTGGGTGAAGAGTGCTGAGTAAAATCCTCCTCGGAGAGTCTTAGAAAGTTTCACTCAGGTCACGGAAAGAATTTAGTAAATGATGGAGTGAAATCCAAAATCCCAGTAATCGCTGCAGTCTCTAAGGAGCAATTCTAAATATTTCGTAGAAGTTTGAAAAATGTCGCCATCTCCTCCACGTCTATCGGATATTTTGGACAACCGTTAGATCCTTTAAATAGGTGTGCTTTAAATAGGTGTGCATCTCAAGTGCTTAAATAGGTGTGCTTTAAATAGGTGTGCATCTCAAGTACCCCCCCTAGAATGCTAGTAAGGGTAACAGCGGCAAAAAATTGCTAAACTTGTTTATATTTCATGCATTCTTCGCGAAATTTTTTTAAAACCTGTAAAATAAATTTAAATATTTTAAATACCCCCTCAAGCAGCTGCTTGCCACAGAGGTCTGACAAGAAGCCTTTCAGTTTATATGCCATAGTAGAAGGTCTGTGAGGATGGCAGGACCTCAGCAGAAAAACAACACACATATCCATGCCTTATCCGGGCCTCGAACCCAGGTCCCTTAGATTAGAAGCCAAGCGCGCTAACCACTCGGCCAGCTGTATTGAAAACGCTCTCTTCCCCATGCAAGTGGGGGGGCACTTCCATTTTTTCGACTCTATTGTGTTTCTCCTCCACCTCCCCCTTCCTCAAATTTTTTCAAGATCCGAACCTGAACGTCTGTCTTGAGGGTTGGGGGGGGGGGGGGTGCTAGCAAACAGCCGATAGTCCAGTGCAAGCCTTCAGATAATTTTATCTGGCCAGATATTAGCTTCCCGTTATGAATAGTGTTCAGTCACTCGAAAAAGTATCCGAACGCTATGGTTGATTACAAAATTCAGAAAAAATATCTGGCAACGATTTTCTTTAGAAATTAGTGATCTGGCAACCTTCGTGTCACGTGATTACAGAATTCAGGAAAAATATCTGGAGCGTGTACAGCAACTGTACACGCTCCAGTTACCGTTCACAGCAAACTGGAGCGTGTGCAGTTACTGAACACGCTCCAGTTTGCTGTGAACGGTAACTGCACACACTCAATATTTCCGTGAGTGAGCCCACACGATCCAGGTCTTTGTGAGCTCCCACGATCCAATGTGCTGTGAACATTAACCGCAACCGCTCCAGTTTGCTCTGAACTTTAACTGCACACGCTCCATATTCATTGCATTATATATTCATACGCATTATATATATTAAAAAATATCCGAACACTATGGTTGATAACAGAATTCAGAAAAAAATATCTGGCAACGATTTTTTTTTAGAAATTAGGGATCTGGCAACCTTCGTGTCACGTGACACGAAGGTTGCCAGATCACTAATTTCTAAAACAAATCGTTGCCAGATATTTTTTCTGAATTATGTAATCAACCATAGTGTTCGGATACTTTTTAGAGCGACTGTACCGAAGGTTAGTGGAGAAGAATCAGCCTGTATCGCCGAAGACGTGACATTTTTCGGTATCACCAATTATACTCGACATTAACTAAAATTTGATCAACATTACCCTGTATTGATGACAATCTGGACATAAGACACATCTCCATCATCGGTTTGTATCGCCGATTCATCTCGACATTAAAGTTCAAAGCCGGATTATCTTGGCATTAGCTTTTATCGCGGAATAATTCCGACATTAGCTGACGTTGTCAGATGATTTGCTGGTATCGCCGGGTGATTCGACACTAATCGTTGATTGATCTTGAGATTAGCATAAATAATCTTGGCATTAACCAATATCGTTGTATCATTTAGAAGCCATCTGAACACATGACTTGCTGGAATCGGAGAAAAAGCGTGTCGACGCATTACAGGATATCTCTTTTCTAAAACATATCTCGGCTTAATTCATCATCTTGACGGATGATAAATTTAAACGTATAACAACCCAACTCTAGACTTGAATCTGGGAACCTTAGATCATAAGAATACGACGAGACCATACGGTGTTCGTCTACTGCCAGGAACACGGCTCGCAATTTTGACTCAAAAACTTGTGACCGAAATAATCTTTACTAGAGATATTGGAAATCGGTTGGGTTGGGTTGTTTTACCTCTGAGCGGCACTTTTTTGCACACCATGGGCTAAATGGCCAGGTCACATGGACCCCGAAGGCTCAGAGAAGGTTGGGGGAGGGGACCCACTGGAACAGCTGTTGGGAGACAGATGGTAGCCTCCCGTCAAGGCCATCCAGCGTGTTCTTTAACGTTGGGTTGTTTTACCTCTGAGCGGCACTTTTTTGCACACCATGGGCTAAATGGCCAGGTCACATGGACCCCGAAGGCTCAGAGAAGGTTGGGGGAGGGGACCCACTGGAACAGCTGTTGGGAGACAGATGGTAGCCTCCCGTCAAGGCCATCCAGCGTGTTCTTTAACGTTGGGTTGTTTTACCTCTGAGCGGCACTTTTTTGCACACCATGGGCTAAATGGCCAGGTCACATGGACCCCGAAGGCTCAGAGAAGGTTGGGGGAGGGGACCCACTGGAACAGCTGTTGGGAGACAGATGGTAGCCTCCCGTCAAGGCCATCCAGCGTGTTCTTTAACGTTGGGTTGTTTTACCTCTGAGCGGCACTTTTTTGCACACCATGGGCTAAATGGCCAGGTCACATGGACCCCGAAGGCTCAAAGAAGGTTGCGGGAGGGGATCCACTGGAACAGCTGTTGGGAGACAGATGGTAGCCTCCCGTCAAGGCCATCCAGCGTGTTCTTTAACGTTGGGTTGTTTTACCTCTGAGCGGCACTTTCTTGCACACCATGGGCTAAATGGCCAGGTCACATGGACCGCGAAGGCTCAGAGAAGGTTGGGGGAGGGGACCCACTGGAACAGCTGTTGGGAGACAGATGGTAGCCTCCCGTCAAGGCCATTCAGCGTGTTCTTTAACGTGCACAGGGTATGGCTCTCCCGCAGACGGGGCCACGGCTTAACGTCCCATCCGACGGACGGCGGCTTTTCCAAGCCCATCGGTGTCCCTTACTGACCGTGGGCAGGGCGGGGAAATATCGGAAATCGGTTTTTAGTGTCATATACCTCACTCTTTTGATTTGATTTTATCTGCATTCAGTGTTCGATTACTATAGAGATCAAAATTTCCTGGTTCCAAACAGTTTAGGGGCGGGGGTGGCTCGTCGGTAGCGCGCCAGGCTCGTAATCTGTAGTTCCCAGGTTCGAGTCCCAGCTGGGTCAGCGTTGAGATTTATCTCCGCAAAATTCCCCGCCCTGCCCACTGTCAGTAGGGGACACCGATGGGCTTGGAAAGGACGCCGTCCGTCGGATGGGACGTTAAGCCGTGGTCCCGTGTGCGGGAGAGTCATACCCTGCGCACGTTAAAGAACATGCTGGATGGCCTTGACGGGAGGCTACCATCTGTCTCCCAACAGCTGTTCAGTGGGTCCCCTCCCCCAACCTTCTCTGAGCCTTCGGGGTCCATGTGACCTGGCCATTTAGCCCATGGTGTGGAAAAAAGTGCCGCTCAGAGGTAAAACAACCCAACCGAAACAGTTTATAAGAGTAGATATCTTTACCATCTCTTTATCCATATATAAACCTAAGAGATAGTATATTTTTGCTATCTCTTAGGCTTCATAGATATTTCATTCAGCCACCAGTTTTACCAAGCACCGCCAATGCATTTGCTAGTAAGGCGATTAAATATCTCTTAAGGGACAAAAACGTTATGAATTTACTATGAAGAAACCAATTCGTGGAAGGTCTACGGTTCTTCTAACCCTAAATCTTTTGTTTTGACCCCTGTATCTATGTTGTGATTTTCACCGCTTAGCCCTTGGTGAGAAAGGGGCACCGATGGGCTTGAAAATTACGTGTCTTTCGGATGAGACATAAAGCCTTGGCCATGTGTTTTAAAGAACACACTGGAACAGAAAGTTTCCATCAGTCTCATAGTAGCTGTACAGTAAGTCTTTTTCGTCATCCTTCTGTGAGCCCTTCGGGTCGTTCTGTCCTGGCAGTTGGGTTGGGTTGGGTTGTTTTACCTCTGAGCGGCACTTTTTTGCACACCATGGGCTAAATGGCCAGGTCACATGGACCCCGAAGGCTCAGAAAAGGTTGGGGGAGGGGACCCACTGGAACAGCTGTTGGGAGACAGATGGTAGCCTCCCGTCAAGGCCATCCAGCGTGTTCTTTAACGTGCACAGGGTATGGCTCTCCCGCACACGGGGCCACGACTTAACGTCCCATCCGACGGACGGCGGCCTTTCCAAACCCATCGGTGTCCCCTACTGACCGTGGGCAGGGCGGAGAATTTTGCAGAGATAAATCTCAACGCTGACCCAGCTGGGACTCGAACCTGGGAACTACAGATTACGAGCCTGGCGCGCTACCGACTGAGCCACCCCCGCCCCACCTTGTCTGAGCCTTCGGGGTTCTTGTGACCTGGCCATTTAGCCCATTGTGTGCACAAAAGATACGTTCACAAGCAAAACAACCTAACTACAGATCTTCACACTCTGCTTGCTATCAAAATTTCTCTATCTACCTTCATCAGAGTGTTTTTGCCTTTCAAAGGTTTGAAGCAAAAGGTGGAGCCTTGGGGACTGGACGTGCCTCCCTTTCTCAACATCATTCCAGAAGATGGCGTGGTTTGACCTTTCCGAATGCATTCCGTGCGGTCCCGGGGCGGCGACGCTGCGAGTCGCAAAAGACCTTGACACGTTTTCTCTTTCCTCTTGTTTCTCCAGATCGGGGCAATAAGGGTGAAGTTTTTCATCCCTGGCGATCTTTCTAGAAATTGATAAGCCTTAAGATTAATCAAGTTTCCCACTCTGTTCTTTCTGTTGCATACTTCTGAGGTTTTTTTAATGAATCGTTTAGCTTAAAATTTGCATTTGCGCAGCGTTTTCTTTATGAGATACCATGCGGATATAAATGACGATGAAGTATATCTTTTAGCATCGTTTGTGATTTATTCTGGTGCAATGTAGGGTGTGGTCTAACGATTTATGAATCGGCCTGAAATCCTTCTAACAACGACAGTCTGTATATATCACGATAAATACCTCAGAAGACTGGGTTTCAACAAGGTTAAAATCAACATAATTTAAAAATTATATTATACGCATTTCTTTTTGAATAATTTTTGAAGTTGAAGGTTCAAAAACATAGTCATTAGCTTTTCACGTTAGTTTTCAGCTTATCTACAGCCTGTTTAATCTGGATCTCCGGGATCTCCTTTTTGTTTGCATTTAAGGATGGGATTTTTTTTTCTGTACCGGAATTTTTTTTTTTTGCACACAAATATTAAATGGTCAGGTCACAAAAACCCTAAGGGTTCAGAGGAAATTGGGGAAGAAGATCCACCTGACAGCTCATAGGAGACAGATGCAAGACAACAAGACCATCCCAACGTGCTTTTTAATGTGCATAGTGCAGGGCCAGACTTACGCATAAGCTAACTAAGCTGCAACTTAGAGGCACTAACGATTATGAGGGGCTGCAAAAATATCAGTTTGAAATTTACTGTTTGACGATTTTTTTTAAAATTAATCTATTGTGCAAATACTGTTCATCATTGTATACCAATTCTAGTATAATATTTATATTCTACCAATTCTAGTATGTAATTTTTTTTGTAAATATTCCCTTGAATCAGTATGATAAATATATATTTCGACTTTCGAACTTTTGGGGTCTTTTAAACTTACCAAAATTTAGGACTCAAATTTGTCATAGCTTAGGGCATCAGAAGGTCAAAGTTCAGCCCTGGCATAGTGTGGGAGAATCTATGGAGAGTGTGGAGAAATAGGCGTATACACCTAAAGACTAAAATTAGACTGTATAATAGTTTGGTTCTTTCTAGGGTTAGTTATGGTAGTGAAACTTGGACAATTTGTAAACAAGATAACAGGAAACTAGATGCTTTTGATTCCAGATACTTACGCAGTATCTTGGGCATTAGGTGGTTCAACTTTGTAACTAATGATGAAGTTAGGCAAAGGAGTTTGCAACCTCCTTTAAGCAGCATATTGTGCAGAGAGAGACTCCGTTGGTTTGGCCATGTTGCCCGTATGAATAATTATAGATTGGCGAATAGGGTTATGAACAGTGTGCCTAAAGGCCTCAGAAAGAAGGGGAGACCAAGGATGCGGTGAGCAGACAATGTCAAACAGGACCTTGTTAGAATTGGTGTGCAGTGGCCAGATGCAGTAGATGTAGCTTAGGATAGACTTGCTTGGAGAACTAAATTGCACGGTCTGGTTGGACCTCCGTAGCCCATGGCTGCTTGAGGATGATGATGATAGGGTGTGACTCTTTTACTCCCGGGTTGGCCACTTTTTTGCACACCATAGGCTAAACGGCTAGGTCAAAAGGACCCTGAATATCTCAGAGAAGGTTGGGGGAGGTTTTTTTTTTGTTTTTAACCCACTGGACAGCTGTCAGGAGACAGATGGTAGCCTCCCATCAAGGCCATTCAGCATGTTTTTTAACGTGCAGAATGTATGGCTCTTCAGCACACAGTGCCATGACTAACTCCCATCCAACGGACGGCGACGTTCTCCCAAGCCGTGATGTTCCCTGCTGACTGAGGACGGGGAGCTTTGCGGTGATAAATCTCAACGCAGGCGCAGGTGGAACTCCAACCTGGAAACTGCAGATTATGAGCCTGGCATGCTTCCGACTGAGCCGCCCCCGCCTTGTGCAAAACAGTCACACTCTCTGTAAAATGAAGAACATTTGAGTGGCCTTAGTATGAGGTCTCTTAATGAAAGTTGGTCATTTTCCCCTATTCTTTCGGGGCGGGGGTGGCTCAGTCGGTAGCGCGCCAGGCTCGTAATCTGTAGTTCCCAGATTCGAGTCCCAGCTGGGTCAGCGTTGAGATTTATCTCTGCAAAAT
Source organism: Ryuthela nishihirai (assembly GCA_038380435.1). NCBI lineage: Eukaryota > Metazoa > Arthropoda > Arachnida > Araneae > Heptathelidae > Ryuthela > Ryuthela nishihirai. Next base: position 45,958,506 of record JAWZYU010000024.1, on the reverse strand, counting down.
TCCCCGCCCTGCCCAAGGTCAGTAGGGGACACCGATGGGCTTGGAAAGGCCGCCGTCCGTCGGATGGGACGTGAAGCCGTGGTCCCGTGTGCGGGAGAGCCATACCCTGTGCACGTTAAAGAACACGCTTAATGGCCTTGACGGGAGGCTACCATCTGTCTCCCAACAGCTGTTCCAGTGGGCCCCCTCCCCCAACCTTCTCTGAGTCTTCGGGGTATATGTGACCTGGCCATTTAGCCCATGGTGTGTAAAAAAGTGCCGCTCAGAGGTAAAACAACCCAATCCAATCGACATTGACAGCTAAATAATTCCTTTCAAGTACTTCCTTACTTCGATAGGTAACTGTTTCGTTCGCTTCTCGTCTCATTCGGAAGAAACGAAAATTAAAAAAAGTAAACAACGTTCTCACGTTCTCTCAACTGTTGCAATCACCTGTCGGCATCATTCAAAGCAGGAAATGAATATTTAAAAATGAGTTCAGCTATACACAAGAATAATTAGACCTGTTACACTCCGAAGACAAGTTGAATACACACCTTGATTATCTTTACAATAACCACTTTACATATCGCTGCATTGAATGCATTCTACGAAAGGCTTTTTATCATCACTCACAAAGGGATTGATTTTTTTGATTGTTTTACAACTGAGTAATATAAGACCCATAATGAAAAATTCGAATGTTGTTTTGTACATCAGAATATCCACATACTTTGGCAAATCGATAAGAGGAGAAACGGCAAAGGGAACAGAAGGGCGTGGCAGATATAATGATGTTGGACTAAATAATGATGTTGGAAGAAAATGATCGAGACCTTGGAAAGGATAATCGAAGTACCGTTATATTTGTGAAGTAGTGGAACGAGACGGTTAATTTGTGGGATAATGGAACAGTAGACGATTCAGCGAGTTGGGTTGGGTTGTTTTACCTCTGAGCGGCACTTTTTTGCACACCATGGGCTAAATGGCCAGGTCACATGGACCCCGAAGGCTCAGAGAAGGTTGGGGGAGGGGACCCAACGGAACAGCTGTTGGGAGACAGATGGCAGTTCCCCGTCAAGGCCATCCAGCGTGTTCTTTAACGTGCACAGGGTATGTCTCTCCCGCACACGGGTTGGCGGGGGGGGGGGGGGGGGGGGCTCAGTCGGTAGCGCGCCAGGCTCGTAATCTGTAGTTCACAGGTTCGAGTCCCAGCTGGGTCAGCGTTGATATTTATCTCCGCAAAAAATTCCCCGCCCTGCCCACGGTCAGTAGGGGACACCGATGGGCTTGGAAAGGCCGCCGTCCGTCGGATGGGACGTTAAGCCGTGGCTCCGCGTACGGGAGAGATATACCCTGTGCACGTTAAAGAACACGCTGGATGGCCTTGACGGGAGGCTACAATCTGTCTCCCAACAGCTGTTCCAGTGGGTCCCCTCCCCCAACCTTCTCTGATGGCCTTTTGACGGACGGCGGCCTTTCCAAGCCCATCGGTGTCCCCTATTGACCAGGGGAAGGGAGGGGAATTTTGCGGAGATAAGTCTCAACGCTGACCCAGCTGGGACTCGAACCTGGGAACTTCAGATTACGAGCCTGGCGCGCTACCTACTGAGCCACCCCCGCCCCTCTCACCAAGGTAATCACCTAAAAGGCTGATTGAAAATGAAAGAGTCGAATCCATGTAATGCTGTTCAAATACTGATATATCTATATTTTTGACTACAACTTCTCTCCGTAGCTAATCTAGAGTAATTTTTTGAGGTTCAAGACAGACATTTCGCCGTTTCTTCCACATTAAAAAGGATGGCAGCAAGTTGCATCTGATGAAGACACCTTCAGATCGAAGCACGTCCTTCATCTATTAAATCACCATCTGCCAATGGGATCAAGGTCTCAGCAACGAAGGTCGACAAAAGCCAAGCTCAAGGGTACCTCGGAGGAGGAAGAAGACACTCTTTTTTTTCTTTTGTCTCATCCTTGAATCTTCCCTTCGCGACAAAGACTGATAAAAATATCATGTGAAAGAAAAAGAAATAATAAAAAGGAAAGTAATAATCTTTGCGTTATAGGCACAATGTTGCTGATTTATTCCACGTGCTGACGTGGACGTAAGATGATAATTTGCACACGTGGCAGACGCTGAGGAGATTTTTAATCATTTTCCTCAGGTATATATAACTCTATCGACCGCACCCTCGGTCTGTCTGTGACAAGTAGTTGCTGTATCATCACATCACCATGAAGGTAAGTAGTAGTCCCATTACGTGTTAAGTGTTAGATGTTCCTTAACGATACGCGTGGCGGTTGGGTGTTTCAGTAGCATGTCAGGCTCGTAACTAGGTTCTTGAGTCCCAATTTTTACCTTCATTGAGATACGTTTTTTGAGCCCTGCTCTGTTTTGCTGATAAAGGGACACCGATGGGCTTGAAAGAGGCAATTGGGACGGACGCTAAGCCATGGCTTTGGGGTGCACGAGAGACCTATACCCTGTGTATCAGTGGCTCTCAACAAGGGTGGTTTAGAAGATTCTGAGGCAGGTTTTTTGAATTTTCTGTGGAAATAGATTAAGTATAAGACCATATACACAAGGGGCGGGGGTGGCTCAGTCGGTAGCGCGCCAGGCTCATAATCTGTAGTTCCCAGGTTCGGGTCCCAGCTGGGTCAGCGTTGAGATTTATTTCCGAAAAATTCTCCGCCCTGCCCACGGTCAGTAGGGGACACCGATGGGCTTGGAAAGGCCGCCGTCCGTCGGATGGGACGTTAAACCGTGGCCCCGTGTGTGGGAGAGCCATACCCTGTGCACGTTAAAGAACACACTGGATGGCCTTGACGGGTGGCTACCATCTGTCTCCCAACAGCTTGTTCCAGTGGGTCCCCTCCCCCAACCTTCTCTGAGCCTTCGGGGTCCATGTGACCTGGCCATTTAGCCCATGGTGTGCAAAAAAGTGCCGCTCAGAGGTAAAACAACCCAACCCAAGACCATATACATCGTAGATTAACACAAATTTACATAAGAGAGTTGGGTTGTTGTTATTTTACCTCTGAGTGGCACTTTTTTTGCACACAATGGGCTAAATGGCCAGGTCATGAGGACCCCGAAGGCTCAGAGAAGGTTGGGGGAGGGGACCCAGTGGAACAGCTGTTGGGAGACAGATGATAGCCTCCCGTCAAGGCCATCCAGCGTGTTCTTTAACGTGAACAGGGTGTGGCTCTCTCCCTAGACGGGACCACGCCTTAACGTCCCATCCGACGGACGGTTGCCTTTCCAAGCCCATCGGTGTCCCCTACCTACTGACAATGGGAAGGGCGGGGAGTTTTGTGGAGATAAATCTCAACGCTGACCCAGCTGGGACTCGAACCTGGGAATTGCAGATTACGAGCCTGGCGCGCTACCGACTGAGCCATTCCCGCCCCCACATAAGAGAGAGTGTAAGAAAAATAACACCTGGCAAAGGAAGCGTTCGCTCCAGAAAGAGTTCGGAACTACTGCTTTAAAGACCTGTGCAAATTAATGAACACAATGAATGGTCTTGACAGGAGGCTACCATCTGTCTTGTAAGAATTATAATAATAATAATCTTTATTCATATTCATGGTAGTTATACAAGAGGTTCAAGTTTATAACAAGAGTTTAAACAAATGACCCGCCTAGATGAAAATCCAGTTGGCTCTTAATCTGCAGTTACCAGGTTCGAATCCCAACTGTGCTACAGTTGAGATTTATCTGCATTTACCCTCATTCCGACCACCATGTAAAGGAGACATCTATGGATTTGAAAAGGCCGCCGTCCATCGGATGGGATGTAAGGCCATGGTTCCCTGTTCAGGAGAACCTTACCCTTAGTCACGTTAAAAACGGTTGTTTACCTCTGAGCGTCAATTTTGTGCACACAACGGATTAAATGGGGCGGGGGTGGCTCAGTCGGTAGCGCGCCAGGCTCATAATCTGTAGTTCCCAGGTTCGAATCCCAGCTGGGTCAGCGTTGAGATTTATCTCCGCAAAATTCCCCGCCCTGCCCACGGTCAGTAGGGGACACCGATGGGCTTGGAAAGGCCGCCGTCCGTTGGATGGGACGTTAAGCCGTGGCCCCGTGTGCGGGAGAGCCATACCCTGTGCACCTTAAAGAACATGCTGGATGGCTTTGACGGGAGGCTACCATCTGTCTCCCAACAGCTGTTCCTGTGTGCAAAAAAGTGCCGCTCAGAGGTAAAACAATCCAATCCAATCCAACGGATTAAACTGCCAAGTCACAAGGACCCCAAGGTCCCAGAGAAAGTTCGGGAAGGTGACCCGTTCGACAACTGTTAGGAGACAGATGGATTTCGTTAAGAACATCCAGCGTGTTCTTTAACGTGCAACGGGGTATGGCTATCTTGCACAAGGGGCTCCAGCTTAACGCACTATCCGATGAACGGCGACTTTACTAAGCCCATCGGTATCCCGATTAGCACTGAGGGTAGAGTGTTCCTTTGTTCCCATTCACACTATACCAATGACATATAATACAGGGTGAATTTTTTTTCTCAATAATATTGTGTTTCTTAACTGCAGTAGATGTGCAAGACTTTAAAATTAATTCGCATTAATTCAAACTAATTTTATTAAAAAATATTGATATTAAAACAGAAATGCATGCAATAAGGATGATATTGGAGGAGAGGGTCTGGCATGACGAATTCTGTTAATTTCAGGGGGGAGAACGCACTAAAAAGTTTTTACATCAGAGATGAATTCAATTCCAATCTGAATTCAGCAGTGTAAGCCTGGTAGCACTTAGTTCGAAAGAATATGAAGACTTCAAGTTCGGGCACGCTCGGATTCAGTTGGGTTGTTTTACCTCTGAGCGGCACTTTTTTGCACACAATGGGCTAAATGACCAGGTCACAAGGGCCCCGAAGACTCAAAAGTTGGGGGAGGGGACCCACAGGAACAGCTGTTGGGAGACAGATGGTAGCCTCCCGTCAAGGCCATCCAGCGTGTTCTTTAACATTGGATTGTTTTACCTCTGAGCGGCACTTTTTTGCACACCATGGGCTAAATGGCCAGGTCACATGGACCCCGAAGGCTCAGAGAAGGTTGGGGGAGGGGACCCACTGGAACAGCTGTTGGGAGACAGATGGTAGCCTCCTGTCAAGGCCATCCAGCGTGTTCTTTAATGTGCACAGGGTATGGCTCTCCCACACAAAGGGCCGCGGCTTAACGTCCCATCCGACGGACGGCGGCCTTTCCAAGCCCATCGGTGTCCCCTACTGACCGTGGGCAGGGCGGGGATTTTGCGGAGATAAATCTCAACGCTGACCCAGCTGGGACTCGAACCTGGGAACTGCAGATTACGAGTCTGGCGCGCTACCGACTGAGCCACCCCCGCCCCATGTGACAGTTAAGTGTGACTTTCTGATGTAACAGGCAAACATTTCACCCATAACGAATTTCTTCCCAAGTGCGACGTCGAATGTCTGTCGCGACTTCTGCAACTGTGTTTTGTAATTCTTATCCGTAGATCATTAACAGTTGCAGGTAAAGGTGGAAAGTACACTTTATCCTTAACAAATCCATCCTTAACAAATCCAAAGTCTAGTGGAGTTAAATGGGAGATCGAGGTGGCCATGGCATTAGATCTGATCGGATCTATCCACCCATTCGGAAAACGTAGGCGAAAAAACTGTTTGCGCATAAAGTCATAGAACTGTGACGTCACAGCTTCAAGACTCGCTCTTTCCATTCTCGTGTGGCATATACCTGCTTAAAAATAATCGTCAGTCATAAAAAGTTACAAAGCTACTTTTGAAATACTCTCTTTTTTTAGAATATGTCAGAGAAATTATCCTTTAACAGGGCTCGAAATCTTGAATCGGAACACATCTCTATTGTACAGTCGCTCAAAAAAGTATCCGAACACTATGGTTGAATTACAGAATTCAGAAAAAAATATATGGCAACGATTTTTTTAGAAATTAGTGATCTGACAACCTACGTGTCACGTGACACGAAGGTTGTCAGATCACTAATTTCTAAAAAAAAAAATCGTTGACAGATATTTTTTCTGAATTCTGTAAATGTACCATAGTGTTCGGAAACTTTTTTGAGCGACTATAGTTGGTCATATTATTTTGATACTAGATCGTGTGGACTCACTCGCAGAAATATTGAGCGTGTGCAGTTACCGTTCACAGCAAACTGGAGCGTGTGCAGTAACTGCACACGCTCCAGTTTGCTGTGAACGGTAACTGGAGCGTGTACAGTTGCTCTACACGCTCCAGATATTTTTCCTGAATTCTGTAATCACGTGACACGAAGGTTGCCAGATCACTAATTTCTAAGAAAAAAAATCGTTGACAGATATTTTTTCTGAATTCTGTAATCAACCATAGTGTTCGGATACTTTTTTTTGAGCGGCTGTACGCCTCTCTATTGAATCGCTTTCGATTCAGACAGATTGCATTTGTGACGTTGCTTATCTTCTAAATGATATATATCATATGAGAAAGAATTCAGAAAAGAGTTTCTTTTGAATCCTATAGGTTCTGATCCTCTTCGCTGTATTCGCTGCATGTCAAGCAGCTGCTGTTGTCTATCAATATCCGGTGCCTTATCATGGAACGGCCTCACACTTCCAGAGTCAAGACGTAAGTACAAATTAATTCTTTTTTTTATATATATTGCATATTGATGTACAGAGGTAGAAACTATTTTGTTTCGGAGGATTAATTCCCCCTTCCTCCCGAGATTGAAATCTTGTACGGAAAATGACAACCTATCATATTGTTAATTGTTCATAAAGAAGAAAGATTAATTCAGCAGCTCTCAAGTTTTGTTTTATGGCGATTTTCAATGGTCCACTGACAGGACCTACCCATTCTCGTGATTTTGTTTCGAGCATCTATAGCTTGTAAGAATCAATCAATAGCAGATGCGCAGATTACCTGTAGATAATAGAATTTAAGAAACAATATGGCAGATAAAAATGAGTTTCTCCTTGAGTGGGGTGGCGGGGTGCGCGCCAGGCTCGTAATCTGTAGTTCCCAGGTTCGAGTCCCAGCTGGGTCAGCGTTGAGATTTATCTCCGCAAAATTCCCCGCCCTGCCCACGGTCAGTAGGGGACACCGATGGGCTTGGAAAGGCCGCCGTCCGTCGGATGGGACGTTAAGCCGTGGCCCCGTGTGCGGGAGAGACATACCCTGTGCACGTTAAAGAACACGCTGGATGGCCGTGACGGGAGGTTACCATCTGTCTCCCAACAGCTGTTCCAGTGGGTCCCCTCCCCCAATCCTTCTCTGAGCCTTCGGGGGTCCATGTGACCTGGCCATTTACCCTATGGTGTGCAAAAAAGTGCCGCTCAGAGGTAAAGCAACCCAACCCAACCCTTGAGTGGGGATTCCCAGTTACTGGTCATAGTTAGTTTAGTGGCCTGTGACTGAATTGGTTTCACTCACTGCGAAACTCATATTCTGCCATATTATTTCTTGAATTATATTTCTACAGGTAATATGTGTATTTACTGTTGCTTCATTCTTGCTTTATTAAGACTTTAGTATGAGTGACTCCAATTTAACTTCTGCGCAATATTCAAAGGTTGCCTTTTCCGATCATAGATGGCGCCACGACGACAAAGTTCAGAAGATTTATAGTCCCAATTGGCAGAGAAATGAATTAGCCCCTGATTATTTAGTGGTCAGAATTCAAGTCATATAACTGAGAGATTTTGGTTCGCAGCCCACTCCTAGAAAAACTAATTTTTTCGGCCATATTTTTACCGGAGACTATAATCTATCTATAGACAATTATATTTCATTTATTTCTAGCTTTTTAGTCATTTAAAATTAAAAGAAATAGGAAGTGATGGAAATTTTGGTTTGAAAATTTTTATGTTCTTATTCGTCATGTCTTGAAATGCAATTTTTAGTATTATTCTCATAAGCTGGAGTATAGAGAGTGAAAAAAAATAGAAATTGCTGATCGGTGGGATTTCTTAAAAAATTTCGGGCGTTTAGTAGGTTTCAAAGAACAGGAAAAAAAATCTGATAAATCTTTACGACTCTACTTTGAATGGCAGTAAACATGAATTGGATTGCCAGATAAGCTTCAGAACCAATCACTTTAAAAGCCAGAAGCTCCCCCCCCCCTCCCACAAAAAAATCGATTTTAGAAATCAGATTATTACAATCTTTTTTTTTCTTCGATTTATGTTACTTTATCATTTTATTATTCAGAATTAAACGATATTTCATTTGGTGTATACACATGGCCTATGTCTTCTCGTTAGTTGCAAAGCTTTACGAAATCATTGCAGAATCTTCACATTATGTCTAAATAAATCATAATCCATATAAACGAGCATTATAAAATGGTACAGTCGCTGATATTATTTTTATACTAGATCGTGTGGGCTCACTCACGGAAATATTGAGCGTGTGCAGTTACCGTTCGCAGCAAACTGGAGTGTGTGCAGTAACTGCACACGCTCCAGTTTGCTGTGAACGGTAACTGGAGCGTGTACAGTTGCTGTAAGCGCTCCAGATATTTTTCCTGAATTCTGTAATCACGTGACACGAAGGTTGCCAGATCACTAATTTCTAAAAAAAATCTTTGCCAGATGTTTTTTCTGAATTCTGTAATCAACCATAGCGTTCGGATACTTTTTTGAGCGACTGTACCAACTGTGTGTAGCATGAGTGACACAGGGAAGCGATTGGGACTCTATGAGATTGCGCAGTAGTGGCTTCGGCATTTCTCATAAGTCAATAATTTATCACTCTCCTCTCAATCAACCAATGATCTATGAGAATTGTAGAAGGATCAACTGCGCAGTCTCATAGTCTCCCCATTCATTTTCAGTTGCCAAAGGTCTCAGTTGCTTCAGTTGATAGCACTATAGACTTAAATATGACGTTCCCAGTTTTGAGTGGCAACTGGGTCTCGATTTAGATTTTTTCCACTAACCGCGATCTAGTCCTGGCGAGAAAGGTCACCAATCGACTTCTAAAACACGCTGTGGGCGAATGGAACGTTAAGTCGGGGCCCTGTGTGAATGTTTTGAGTTATTTTTCCTCTGAACGTACTTTGTTTTTGCACACAATGGTCTAAATGACCAGATCACGAGGACCCCTAGGTTCAGAAAAGGTTGGGAGAAGGATATCCACTGGACAGCTTTTAGGAGACAGATGGTAGTCTCCAGTTAAATACGTTCTTTAGAAAAAGTAGTTTGTGAAGAGTATATGGCTCTCCTGAACATAGGGCCACAGCTTTAGGTGCCATCCGACGCATGGCTGCCTTTCCAAGCCCATCGGTGTCCCCTTTCTGACTGAGGGCAGGGTGGGGATTTAGGGGGAGGTAAATCTTAACTCTCGCACAGGTGGGATTCAAACCTGAGAACTACAGAATACGAGTCTGGCTCGTTACCGACTAAGCTAACGCCGAACAAACCTCGAAATATATTTTATACTACATACCTCCCTACACTCCCCTACACACAAGCATGACTGCCATACGGCTATGCACTTTAAAGGATCTGCTGCAAGGCCTTGACGGGGCGGGGTGGCTCAGTCGGTAACGCGCCAGTCTCGTAATCTGTAGTTCCCAGGTTCGAGTCCCAACTGGGTCAGCGTTGAGATTTATCTCCGCAAAATTCCCTGCCCACGGTCAGTAGGGGACACCGATGGGCTTGGAAAGGCCGCCGTCCGTCGGATGGGACGTTAAGCCGTGGCCCCGTGTGCGGGAGAGCCATACCCTGTGCACGTTAAAGAACACGCTGGATGGCCTTGACGGGGGCTACCACCTGTCTCCCAACAGCTGTTCCAGTGGGTCCCCTCCCCCAACCTTCTCTGAGACTTCGGGGTCCATGTGACCTGGCCATTTAGCCCATGGTGTGCAAAAAAGTGCCGCTCAGAGGTAAAACAGCGCAAGGTCTTGATGAGAGGATCCCATTTGCACTCTAAGAGCTCTCAAGTGTATCTCATTCCTCTGAGCCCTTAGGGGCCTTTACGACATTGCCATTTAGTCCATTATGTGAACCAGTGGCGGGCATAAGGGGGAGGCCACGGGGGATAATGGCCCCTTCCAAGAGACTCACAAGTGTTTCATTTTTTCATTTTAACAGCCATCCAATTTTTTTTCTAAGAAGGCAATCCCCTGTCGTTTTCAGTACCAAATACGAAGGCAAATACAAGGACGTATAAAAAAATTTGTACTCTATAAATGACACTTTCCACTACAAAAGCCTTCGTATGTCCCTAAATGGCTCCCTCCAGGATTAAGGTTTATGACCGCCCCTGATGTGAACAAAGTATCATTCAGCGCAAATCTAACAAAATATGCTAATCCACTGTTGTAACACTTGTCTGCATTTAAAAATAATTAGACTTAAAAGTTATGCTGTTTCCAATTCATCTAAAATAATAACTCCTTCCATTTTATTGACTACAGGCAGCTGGCAACTACGCCTTTTCCTACGGCGAGGGTCACCCATCTGGCGCCACCTACCGACACGAAGCCGGAGATGCCAGCGGGAAAAAAATCGGCTCTTACGGTCTGAAGGAAGCCGACGGAAAAGTACGCATCGTTGACTACATCGCCGACGCCGGAGGATTCAGGGCTAAGATCAAGACCAACGAGGAAGGCGTCGACACCAAAAACCCCGCCAACGTCGAAATCAGCAAAGCCGAATTGCAAAAAGTGGCTGTTGTAGCCCCTTACTATTACGGTTACGGACATCCTTTCGCTTACCCTGGTGTCGCTGCTCCTGCATACTATTATTAAACGGTAAAATGTGTCAACGGACTGCATTGGGTCGGGAAAATTAATCGTTAAGAAATTCGAGTTTGTTGAAGGGAATATTAATATATATTTTTGCTGTATGAAAATGATGTTTGATTCAAATTCGGTTTTATGGTGTGCATAATGTTAGTTTAGCTGATGATTGTAGAATTAAGGTTTAAGTCTTAACACTAATTAAATGTGACTTCCGGAGTTGAGGTTAGAAAGGGGGATTGTTATAGTTTTATGAAATATTATCGGAATTATGTCGATAAAATATTGCAGTGCATTACAAAATAAAATTGCCCTTGTCAGAAATTTAAACGACTAACACCCCTCAAAAAAAAATTAAGAAAATCTTGTCTTTTTCAGCAACTTATGAATAAGTTTTTCACTGAAAATATCTTTAACATAATAATTAAATTAAGTAGTACAATCTTTCGAATAAATATACTCTAAAATTCTTAACTGCACAGATTCTGAAATAGTGTGACAATAAGAACAGTAATATAAAAAATTTGGAATTAATTTCATTAACTTCTGATAAGCCCAATTTTTTGCAAAGCTATTTGTTTACAATATCACCCAACGGATATAATTCCGATGCAGGAAATATTTCTATTCCTCATATAGTATTGGCATTAATTTTCCAATTCACAGTTGAATTAACATTGTGTATTAGAGTGAATTAGAGGCAGCATCAGTGTTTGCCTGAAAAAATTGTTCTTCAAATTAAGTATAAGTTGTAGTTTTTTGAATTGATTACCAATGGACTACAAAGATTCTGTCGTAAACGTTGTAAAAAAAAAATACGTTTTTTAAGGTTGTCATTAAATAAGACAAATAATTGTCAAACTAACGGACTTACATCTAAGAAATGTGAATCTAAGAAATATGAACTTGCATAAAGATAATATTGTTATTGGAAAAAAGTAATGTTCTATTATAAGTGCCATAATAAAAGTATAATAAAAATGTGATTAAGTCATTTTAGTTTGTCGTAATTCTAGCTTTTTAATTGGCAGCAAAATGCATTTTTCCAAACTATTCAGATGGCATTCTGCAATGTATATAAATGTCCATTTGGAAAACGTTACTGCATTCCGTCACGTCACTTAAGATGGTAATGTCGTTTAAGGAAAACAGATTTAATGCTGTTTAACAAAGTGCAATTGAATTACTATGAAGACAATCTTAATATTTCGCTCAAATAATTTCTCTTCTACCATCTGCAGTTTTACCTATTCAACTGTTTTCTGAAAATTTTTGAAAACAGTTATTTCACCATGTCCCTAAATCGGAGGGCGGGGGTGGCTCAGTCGGTAGCGCGCCAGGATCGTAATCTGTAGTTCCCAGGTTCGAGTCCCAACTGGGTCAGCGTTGAGATTTACCTCCGCAAAAATTCCCCGCCCTGCCCACGGTCAGTAGGGGACACCGAAGGGCTTGGAAAGGCCGTCGTCCGTCGGATGGGACGTTAAGCCGTGGCCCGTGTGCGGGAGAGTCATACCCTGTGCACGTTAAAGAACACGCTGGATGGCCTTGACTGGAGGCTACCATCTGTCTCCCAACAGCTGTTCCAGTGGGTCCCCTCCCCCAACCTTCTCTGAGCCTCCGGGGTCCATGTGACCTGACCATTTAGCCCATGGTGTGCAAAAAAGTGCCGCTCAGAGGTAAAACAACCCAACCCTAAATCGGAACAAAACTATTTATAAAGCATATCAATTAAGAGATCTTACAACAAGCTATAAAGATTCCTCTGGTTTTGCAAAGACATTTCATTGACTATGATATTTTAAGTGACTGGATATATGAATTGGGATTTTTTTTACCACTAAGAGGTGCTTTAGTGCACACAGTGGAATAAATGGCCAGGTCACAAGGGTCCTAAAGGTTCGGAGAAGGTTGGGGGAAGGGGACACAGTGGACAGCTGTTAGGAGACAGATGTTAACCTCCCAACAAGAACCAACTAGCGTGCTGTTTTTAACAAGCATAAGGTATGGCTCTCCTGCACACTGGGTCGCGGCTTAACGTTCTGTCCAACGGACTCGCTCTGCACTCAAGTGCGGACCTATACGAGACAGATGTAGGAAAAGAAGAGATTGAGGAAGTATGTAAGTTATTGTTATTCATATCTTCACTCTTTTTGGCCCTCTTTCTCTCTCAGTAGATTGAAATCAAGTAAAGATAGTCAAGAGTAGTGAGTTTATATTGTAATTCCTCTAAGCAGCACAATGGGCTAAATGGCCAGGTCACAAGGATCCCAAGGGCTCAGAGTAGGCTGGGTGGGTTGTTTTACCTCTGAGCGGCACTTTTTTGCACACCATGGCCTAAATGGCCAGGTCACATGGACCCCGAAGGCTCAGAGAAGGTTGGGTGAGGGGACCCACTGGAACAGCTGTTGGGAGATGGTAGCCTTACGTCAAGGCCATCCAGCGTGTTCTTTAACGTGCACAGGGTATGGCTCTCCCACACACGGGGCCACGGCTTAACGTCCCATCCGACGGACGACGGCCTTTCCAAGCCCATCGGTGTCCCCTACTGACCGTGGGCAGGGCGGGGAATTTTGCGGAGATAAATCTCAACGCTGACTCAGCTGGGACTCGAACCTGGGAACTACAGATTACGAGCCTGGCGCGCTATCGACTGAGCCACCCCCGCCCCGCAGAGTAGGCTGGGGTAATGGTGAACATACAGCTGGTTAGCTGGATTACTCCAAAACAATTTTTCCCATAACCAGTTTCTCACTCTCAATATTCACTGCTCTACAACAAAACCGGATTTAGGTGGGGATGGAGTGGTTTGTTTCCCCTTCCCCTTCAGAATGCTAGTAATGATGATAATGGGTAAAAAACAATAATTAAACTTTAGCATGTATCAGGAATTTTTAAAGGTCTCTGAAAGGGAAGGGAAAATGTTATATTGCAGTGTAAATCCAGTCTGAATAAAATTTATCGAAATCACAATTTTTCATAAAAGGGTTATGGAAGCTGAAATGTTTAATAGCAGGGTTGCTAAAAATTGGGGCGGGGAGGCTCAGTCGATAGCGCTCCAGGCTCGTAATCTGCAGTTCCCAGGTTCGACTCTCGCCTGAGACAGCGTTGAGATTTATCTCAGAAAAACTCCTCGCTCTTCCCTCGATCAGTAGCGGACACCAATGACTTGGAAATGCCACCGTCCGTCGGATGGGACGTTAAGCCGTGGCCCCGTGCGGGAGAGCCATACCCTGTGCATGCTAGAACACGCTGGATGGCCTTGATGGGAGGCTAACATCTGTCTTCCTACAACTGTCCAGTGGGTCCCCAACCTCCTCTGAGCTATCGGGGTTCTTGTGACCAGGCCATTTAGCCTAGTATGTGCAAAAAATGCCTTTCAGAGGTAAAACAAAAAGTTTTACCTCCGATAATATAATAATATATAATGATAATAAATATTCCTACCCAGAAAGTTAATATAAACACAAATAATAACTGTTACAAAACTTTGTTAAAACATAAGCTATTTAAAATGTATATTTTTTAGTGTCAGCGAATTTTGGCGAAAAGTTTTTAGAACGAGAGTAACAGCAGCTTCTACTGTTAAATGTCCCGCGCTCAATAACTCTTTAAATATTAAACATATATTGTTGAAAACAGTGATCATGAAGCATTTTTAAGTGACATCTTTGATTTCTATCAAGTGACATTTCTCTGTAGAAAACTTATTTTCAGTACAAGGAAGGTTTGAATCTGGTTTGCCATTTATATAACGCGAAAGTGTTCTAACACTTTTGGTAATATAATGTATATTTCTTCAGCCCTCGTAAGAGAATTACATGTCGTAAAAATTAAATAATATCCTGAAAAACACTTGAATAAACTTTGAAGTATTTTTTCAAACGCTTTCTGTTAAGCTTTTGTAGTGCTAAGGAGCCAATCTAGTAGTATGTTATCCGACAGATCACGCCATTAGAGCAAGTAGTTCCCTATTTTGCTTTGAGATATACGCCTGACCTTTAAGCCCTTCTTCAATTGGGGCGGGGGGGTGGCTCAGTCGGTAGCGCGCTAGACTCGTAATCTGTAGTTCCCAGGTTCGAGTACCAGCTGGGTCAGCATTGAGATTTATCTCCGCAAAATTTCTCGCCCTGCCCACGGTCAGTATGGGATACCGATGGGCTTGGAAAGGCCGTCGTCCGTCGGATGGGACGTTAAGCCGTGACTCCGTGTGCGGGAGAGCCATACCCTGTGCACGTTAAAGAACACGTTGGATGGCCATGACGGAAGACTACATCTGTCTTTCAACAGCTGTTCCGGTGGGTCTCCTCCCCCAACCTTCTCTGAGCCTTCGGGGTCCTTGTGACCTGGCCATTTAGCCCATGGTGTGCAAAAAAATGCCGCTCAGAGGTAAAACAACTTCTCCAATTGCATTCATTCTGATAATACTTAGCAAGTCTTCAGCACCCAACATTTCTTTAAAATACTGTTTTGATCGCTCGGCGCTTATTTATAGCAAAATATGTTTATAGTTTAGTATTAACAGATGATTATGAGAATTTATGTTGTTTTTTTTGCATAAGAACATTTTCAAAATAAAAAAGTCTACGTAAATCTTCCTTAATGTAAGATCTTCCTTAATGTACTTCTTAATTTTATCCTCGAAAATATACAGAAAGAATTTAAAATGGAGGAAGAAATATATTATAGTTTTATTATTAAATTACCTAATAATGATCATTTTTAAATTTGTATTCATATCCAGAAAGAAGTGGAATCAGATATGCTTTGCTGGTATTCAGCGAAACTTGTCTAAAAGATTTAACTGAAACATTTTTGCTTTGCCATGAGTGGGATTCGAACTCACGTCTCCCAGTAACATACTGAATTATTGATTTAACGCTGTGAGTGACAAATATTAAACTCCATCATATGAGGTCACTTCGTTGTTCGTTTTCCGACATATCGAATCAAATAATATGCGGGAATGTCTATAAATCACATTAGATGATGAAGAGGTCAAGCCATTGATGACGTAGTGCTTATCAATACTGGCATGTTACTGGGGAGGTAAGGGGCGGGGGTGGCTCAGTCGGTAGCGCGCCAGGCACGTAATCTGTAGTTCCCAGGTTCGAGTCCCAGCTGGGTCAGCGCTGAGATTTATCTCCGCAAAATTCCGCGCCCTGCCCACGGTCACTAGGGGACACCGATGGGCTTGGAAAGACCGCCGTCCGTCGGATGGGACGTTAAGCCGTGGCCCCGTGTACGGGAGAGCCATACCCTGTGCACGTTAAAGAACACGCTGGATGGCCTTGACGAGAGGCTACCATCTGTCTCCCAACAGCTGTTCCAGTGGGTCCCCTCCCCCAACCTTCTCTGAGCCTTCGGGGTCCATGTGACCTGGCCATTTAGCCCATGGTGTGCAAAAAAGTGCCGCTCAGAGGTAAAAAATCCAATGTTAAAGAACACACTGGATGGCCTTGACGGGAGGCTACCATCTGTCTCCCAACAGCTGTTCCAGTGGGTCCCCTCCCCCAACCTTCTCTGAGCCTTCGGGGTCCATGTGACCTGGCCATTTAGCCCATGGTGTGCAAAAAAGTGCCGCTCAGAGGTAAACAACCCAACCCAACTGGGGAGGAAAATTCGAATCCCATCACTTCAAGAATTATACTTATTCAGCGAAATATTTAATGAGTCCCATGTTTAGATGACATTTCCTGTGATACTTTACCACTGACTCATCAATGACATTTTATTCTAAACGCTTTAAAAAAAATTGCCATCACTGAAACATGTTCTAAAACTTTTCTGTTAGCAATTTATTACCAGGATTTTAAGTTTATATTCAGCCTTTGTTGGGTTTTTTCAGTGGTAAAGCATCTATAAAACATCATCATAAATCGAGGAATTAAACAAAGATGTTAAATATATTCGTAATCGTGAAAATTATTTCGTATATTGATATAAAAGTCAATCCATTTGTTAACAGGTATCGGAATGATGTTCTAGTTCGAGTGGGAAGTAAATTTTTTAAAAATTACTTCTCCCATTTGATATGTTCCGCTGCAACATTACTAGTGGATTTCAATACCAAAATGTCTTTTACATTTGCGTGGTTGTAGGGTTGATAAACGAGTACACATTGCTTTTAAAAACCAGCACAGAGACAGTCAAGTGATAACAAAAAGCGTATTTATTTCAATTTTAGCTCATCCCCCCAAAAAAACAACACCTAACCCTTGAGCTGATCTTCATACTCGGCAGCAAAGCCCCCTTTGAATCAAAATACATTACAAACAATATCTACATTGACTCCTGACGAATTCCGATTAGTTTCCTATTTAGTAGGCGAAGCCGTGATGTCCAAGACCGTAACCGAGATGACCCAAGCCAGCGTAGTGACCGAGTCCATGGTGTCCGATTGCGGTGTTGTAGGCGTAGGCACCGCCGAAAGGTGCGGCATAGGCTACGGCGTGGTGTGCAGGAGCAGCTACAATGCCGGCCTTGTTGATGGCTACAGCAGCGGGATCCTTGGGCTCAACACCGGGCTCGTTGGTCTTGATGTCGGCGCGGAAACCAGCGGCATCGGCAACGTAGTTCACCACACGTTGGCGACCATCAGCATCACTGAGGCCGTAGGAGCCAGCTACTACTCCGTGACCGTTGCCGGACTCTCTGCGGAAGGTGCCACCGGTGGCGTGACCCTCGTTGTAGCCGAAGTTGTAGTTACCAAGACCCTGGAATAAACAAAACAAAATGACTGAGAAACTAGTGCTAATGGTCATAATCATATTATTATTTCAGCGAAAACCAATGGTAGATAGTTTTCAGTGCTTTTAGCTGAATACAATAATAAATTGCGACACTCTCAACTTTTAAAATATACCGAGTTTAATAAGAATGCCGTCCCGTGGCCGAGTGGTTAGCACGATTGGCTGCTGATCTACGGGACCTGGGTTCGAGCCCCGGGTAAGGCATGGATGTATGTGTTGTTTTTCTGCTGAGGTCCTGCCATCCTCTCAGATCTTTGGCATATAAACTGACAGGCTCCTGTCAGACCTCTGTGGCAAGCAGCTGCTTGAGGGGGTATTTATTTATTTTTTTTTATTTAATAAGAAACTTGACGGTGACATCCTCAGTAATCAATCTATATCGATTCCCTCAAAAACTGACAGGAATATTGATGCTGAGGCTCTTAATTCTTGCGAAATTTGTAAAGAAATGTTATCACCATGAAAGTTTTTATTTAAAACTGTATTTTTCTTATTCTACAATTTCTGGCTTACCTATGAATGTATATTATGGATTTCTTTCCTATTACACTGTTCTTCAAGTCTACCTAACGTCTAAAGGCAATGTTAATATCTCTTCTTTGAGTGTTACTTGCCAAAGTGATGTATTTTGAACCAGGCATGTATTTTATATCAGGTACCGATTTAGAGATGGAATCAGGTTTCGTCGTAGATAGTGCATGGATATGCGATGTTCCAGGTAAAACTGTACCCACTACCATCTCCATCTGAGAATAAGCCCAGTTGACATAAGTAAAAACATATAATAAATAAACCACCAGTGGGTGGGCCCCTACAGGCTAACAAAAACACAAGCTAAAAATAGAATATATCATACACAAGAGACCTAAAACGAATAGCTTTCCTCAGAGAAAGCCATCATTTTAGTCCTCTTGTATTTATTAAGAATATTATGATCATAATTAAGCAAAGAAATAATAATCTCATTTGGATTGTGTGCTGTTAACGCAGCTGCACACGCTCCAGTTTGCTGTGAACGGTAACTGCACACGCTCAATATTTCCATGAGTGAGCCCACACGATCTAGTATCAAAATAATATGACCACCTACAGTCGCTCAAAAAAAAATATCCGAACACCATGGTTGATTACACAATTCAGAAAACATATCTGGCAGCGATTTTTTTAGAAATTAGTGATCTGGCAACCTTCGTGTATTGTACACATATAATATTTTAATATAAAAATGTGGGATTTGGAAACCTTATTTTGCGGAAATTAACAAAGTTATCCATAAGAGACAGCTTATGTGACATTTTTTTACACTTCTATATTTAGGTTTGAAAGCCGCCATGCATCTCTTACGAAGTTGTGATGAAGAGAATAATTCAAAAGTTAGTTAAATATCTTAGAAGAAGAGGTATTACTTACGTCTTGGTTCCTGAACTGGGTGCTTGCACCAGTGCCGATGAGGCCATGGTGGATGAGCTGGGCCTGAGTGGCGGCGAAGAGGGCGACGAGGATGAAGACCTGAAGAAGATAATGGTGACGAATATCAGCAAACAAACCACGAGAGACTCAATCTTTAATTATAAATTTAAAATCATATTCTGATTAAATGGTTGTTGTATTTAATGAAGTCAAACAAATCACGGGACACTAAATATTTTAAATTATAGAACTTTGACATTACTGTATGATTACAATGTGTAACACATATTGCATTATATAATTATATTGATGTCAAACGAGACTGCTATTGATGTTAATATGAAATACGATGTAAGATTCAAATATGGTGACGTGGCAAAAGGCGTCATTTAGATTTTGATCAAGTTGGAGAAAAAGCGATGTAAAAGACGTACTTTGCTACTGGGAAAACATTATTTTCAGTTCATAGAGTACATTGCTCGTTGAGCAAGTTCGTATATTTGAAAAAAATTACATAAAATATAAAATTTTAGAATTCCGTGTTGAGGGAAAATTTCATACCTGAAAGTTTTCCCTTTTTAGCAATACACCTAGAAGTAAGATTTTCAATGACTGGTCAGTTCTATTATTACTGTTTCTTCTCTTTCCCATCCCCCTCACTAATGACGTCACTCAAAATTAATATTTAATTCAAAATTTAATTGTGAATGACATCCTCAGAGTCGTTGGAAAAGTCGTATAGAGTGGGAAAAGATTATTTATAGATTTTTTTTTCTTATTTATCAACAATAAATCATGAACAAAATTAATATTTTCTGAAAATAATCATAGATTTAACTGCCTTAAAGGAACATTGAGTTGATTATTACTGTTTAACAAACAAATAAAATATATTTATGTACTAATTCTTTAGCAATAGCCAATTAATATGATCATATATTGATATTTTACAATTACAAAGACGTTATTTTCACCTGTAGGTATTTTATTATTTTAATGAATTATAAATTATATGAGTGACTATTTAATGCATTTTATTTGCTTAAAATAAATTGGGAAAAATGGCATATGTAGAATGTTTGGAGTTAATTTTGCACTTATGATTGTAAAGTGATTTTAAATGTTGATTTTGATCAAAATATTATTATTATTATTGAAATTCGGTAATATGTTTTACGTCCTAAATCACTTTGTTGAATAAACTGAAGAGATTAAATTATAATTCTTTTTGTAAAGTATAAAAATACAGATTACTTGAATTGGAATACCTCTACTTTAATGCAATAACTTCAAATTGAAAATAAAATAATAAATAAATATCCCCTCAAGCAGCTGCTTGCCACAGAGGTCTGACAGGAGCCTTTCAGTTTATATGCCATAGTAGAAGGTCTGAGAGGATGGCAGGACCTCAGCAGAAAAACGACACAAACAGCCATGCCTTACCCGGGGCTCGAACCCAGGTCCCGTAGATCACAAGCCAAGCGTGCTAACCACTCGGCCACGGGACGGCGAAAATAAAATATAGTAGGGTATATAAATTGCTCCTCGAGCAGCTGCTTGTCACAGAAAGCTGATACCTGTTGGTATAATACGCCGCAGAGAAGATATGTAAGAAAGGCGAGACCTCATTAAGAAAGAAAACACAGATAAAAAACATCAATCCCATCTAAAAAAAAAACATTTTCACAGGCCTCTGATCAATGCTAATTTCCCATAAAGGAAGAAGTAAACTTTAAGAAACTTAAATTTCCAACATTCCAGTTTTCTAAATATTTTAATAACCTAAAACCCTAAAGCAAAGTTAAAAAAAAAGAGACAGGAAATTAAAAGGCAATTTTTGCAAGAAGATTTTCTACGTGTCTGAGTTTAAAGATCAAGAACCAAATGAGCACAATGAATAATGAGCTTCCCGGTTTCAACCTACTCCTTTGAAAATCTCCAATTAACTCCCCACGGACGCCGAAGGGGACACTGACATACAAATTACTCAACCGAAGAGAGAAAGAGACAGATGAAGAGGCAGGAAAAGTATTTTTCTTACCTTCATGATATCTGCTTCAGTAAAGCTGTGATGAAGCTCATTGAAGTGAGCACCCTTTTATACCAACTCTTGTAACAAAAGAAAAAAGAAAACTTGTTTTGTGTTAAAAGGTATGGGAGGGCAACTACACTCCCAGAAGATGTTGTTGTGGTGAGGAAAACTCATAAGAGGAGGAGGTTTTTTTTTTTGTTTTCTTTTCGCTTACAATGTCTTCTTAGTTCCTTCTGCATCTGGTACTGTCACCACCAGGGCGTGGAGTCTCAGCCTTGATCCAGATTCCCTCTTCTCTGGTACCATTATCAGAAACATCTTCTTGAACGCCAATAGACGAGAATACCTTCCGTTTCCATCAATTAATGACAGCCGGTTGGCCTTTGAATCGGCTGTCTCGGAACAAGGGGGCGAAAATAGTTAAGAGGCCAAAGATTGGTGGAGGCACATTCCGAAAGGGAAATTTGTCGATACTTCTCTACCGACCTTGATACTTCTCTCTCTGAAAGGCGCTCTTTTTCTAATTTGCATATGCATAGGTTAACAAATGTATTACATTAAAGAGTCTACTTGTTCTTTATTTTTTTTTGCAGAGTGATATTCATTTGTTTTAGATGGAGTGCTCAGTGGGAGAATCTTGATATTTTCTATGTCCATTGAAAAGATAGTCACAGTTGTTGCCAAACACTTTAGTCTTCATAGAATGACTAAAAAGACTGATTGTCGTCAGAGCATGGAGATAAAATGAAATCTATATCTCTGTTAGTTTCTGTTGTTATTCTTTGCTATTTAATTGGATATGAATGATGTGAATGAAAATGAGTATTAATGAACGTATTGATCATTTTCTAAGTGAAGGACTTTCAATTTTCATGCTATATTTACAAAAGTATTGATAGCTTAATATCTTGAACATTAAGAGGGCTTTAAGTATTCATAGTATGAATATTAACAAAAGTAATGATTGCTTCATGTCGAGAACCTCAAGAGGACTCTCAGGGTTCATAGTATTAATGATGACAAAAGTATTGATTGTTCCATATATTTTGTACTATGAACATTAAGAAGACTCTCAGTCTTCGTAGTACGGATATCAACAAAAGTATTGATTGTTTCATATAGTGAGCATTAGGAGGACTCTCGGTCTTCAGGGCATGAATATTAGCAAAATATTGGTTATTTCATATCGTGAATATTAAGAGGGTTCTGTTTCATATTATAAATGCTGACAAAAGTATTGATTGTTCCATATATTTTGTACTATGGACATTAAGAGGACTCTCAGCCTTCGTAGTACGAATATTAACAAAAGTACTTATCCTTTCATATCGCAAATATTAAGAGAACTCTCAGTCTTCATAGTATAAATATTAACAAAAGTATTGATCTTTCCATATTAAAGAACTCTCAGTTTTCATACTATATTAACAAAAGTACTTATCGCTTCATATCGTGAACATCAAAAGGGCCGTTAGCCTTTATAGTATTGTACAAAGTATTGATCGTTCCGTGGCGTGACATTAAGTGGACTCTCAGATTTTCTAGTATGCATGCTAACAAGAGTATTGATCGTTTATTTTATTTCGTAATATGAATATCAAGAGGCTTTCAGTTTTCGTAGTATAAATGCTAATAGTATTGATCGTTTCATGTATTTTTCAATTTGAACATTGATTCTCAGTCTTCCTAGTATGAATATTTATAAAAGTATTGATCGTTTCATATAGTCGTTCAAAAAAGTATCCGAACATTATGGTTGATTACAGAATTCAGGAAAAATATCTGGCAACGATTTTTTTAGAAATTAGTGATCTGGCAACCTTCGTGTCACGTGACACGAAGGTTGCTATATCTGCACACGCTACCAGTTACTGCACACGCTCCAGTTTGCTGTGAACGGTAACTGGAGCGTGTACAGTTGCTGTACACGCTGCAGATATTTTTCTTGAATTCTGTAATCACGTGACACGAAGGTTGCCAGCTCACTAATTTCTAAAAAAAAAATCGTTGCCAGATATTTTTTTTGAATTCTGTAATCAACCATAACGTTCGGATACTTTTTTGAGCGACTGTACATACAGAAAAAGCAATAATAACAAAAAAGAAAATGAAATCTTATTAGTGTATAAGAAATATTTACGATAATGACTTTAGCTGCCGTTTTAGAGTTTATAAAGAAGCATGAATGTTCGCGAGACTTGAAAGCTCGAAGATGTATCAAGTTTAAGTGGTCACTTAAACTTGATTTCCAGTCACCTTTTTACTCCCAAATCACTTTCCAGAATTTTTCCCAATTCGCCGAGTTTTCAGATCAACGAAGGAATGAAGGAGTCAACAAATTGAAGCGCATTCATTCTAAAGAAATAATCTCAATAGTCGACAAATCTCACTTAATCACTAGTTGGTTCATGATCTATACAGAATATGATCATGTAAGAAATTTTGTTTTGACGTATACAGCGAGTAACAACGCTTTCTCCAACTTCCACTTCTTTATTCTTTATATTAAAATCATTCCCTTCTGATTAATTATATTTCCTGATATTGGATATATCAAAAAGTCACCGAACGGCGCCCAAGGCTGCTCGGATCTCACTTTTAACCTGTATCTTCTGTTTTTTACCGCACTAAAGGCTGGTTTCGTGAGTTCTCTAGACCCCCCCCCCCATCCCCTCGGATATTTTAGCACAGATTCAACACGAATAATTGTCTTGCGTTGCTCAGGTCGTTGATGATGTCAGCGCGCGCTCTCTTGTCGTTGATGGTGTCAGGTCGTTGATGATGTCAGCGCGCGCTCTCTTGTCGTTGATGGTGTCAGATCGTTGATTATGTCAGCGCGCGCTCTCTTGTCGTTGATGGTGTCAGATCGTTGATGATGTCAGCGTGCTCTCTCTTGTCGTTGATGATGGTCGTTGATGGTATCAGGTCGTTGATGATGTCAGCGCGTGCTCTCTTGTCGTTGATGGTGTCAGGTCGTTGATGATGTCAGCGCGCGCTCTCTTGTCGTTGATGGTGTCAGGTCGTTGATGATGTCAGCGCGCACTCTCTTGTCGTTGATGATGTCAGCGCGCGCTCTCTTGTCGTTGATGATGGTCGTTGATGGTGTCAGGTCGTTGATGATGTCAGCGCACGCTCTCTTGTCGTTGATGGTGTCAGGTCGTTGATGATGTCAGCGCGCGCTTCAAAATTCGTGGTGTCTTCGCAAACCATCACGATTCTTATTTCTACAGATTTTCGTACCCTGCTGTCCCTGATTACTTGACTGAAAGGTCCCAAATTTCGTAAATGGTCTCGCGGATTTCCACTGCGTGACCCCGTGGTGGGTTAAAAAAAATCAGATTCCTTGTTACAACGGGACGCCTTAAGATAATAACCCCCTTGGAAATGTGGCGATCTGGCAACGGCAGCAGATTTAAATATAATTATGACTCTTGCGTTCAAAGTTAAGGGGAAATAAATGGCAACAACATATTCGGCAGGGATAAACGTTTCCCGTAAGAATATTATGGTAAATGTATTTGCTTCTATCAAGTCCCCATTTCCGAATTTCGACTTGGAATTTGGCACTGCAACCCAGGTGACAACCAAAGTTACTCTGTGAAATTTTGAAGAGTATCACGAATATATTCTTTTTCTTTTAGACACACACACGCACATATTCTTTTATTATTAGAACTGAAGACGATTAAAATCAAAATACAATCTGCATCTGGTGCAATCTCTTCAATCGCTTCTAGAGCCGAGGCGGGGCTGTAGTCTTATTAATTTCTAGGATGCCAGGCTGGTAATTTGATATTTTCCGGTTCGAGCACTAATCATGTCTGCATTGAGATTTTCCCCTCGCTGCGAAAGAGGGACACCGACGACTGGGATAAAGCTGTCTTCCTTCGGACGAGGGGGCGGGGGTGGCTCAGTAATCCGAGCGGGCCAGGCTCGTAATCTGTAGTTCCCAGGTTCGAGTCCCAGCTGGGTCAGCGTTGAGATTTTTCTCCGCAAAATTCCCCGCCCTGCCCACGGTCAGTAGGGGACACCGATGGGCTAGGAAAGACCGCCGTCCGTCGGATGGGAAGTCTGTCACCAAACAGCTGTTCCAGTGGGTCCCCTCCCCTAACCTTCTCTGAGCCTTCGGGGTCCATGTGACCTGGCCATTTAGCCCATGTTGTGCAAAAAAGTGCCACTCAGAGGTAAACTGAATCCTTGTGACCTGATTATTTTGCTCACTTTGTTCGCAAAAGACCGTTCATAGGTAAAGTGACATATTTCCTCTCTTGCTGATTCACTGAGAAGAGGGGGGATGTGCGAATCCCCCTTTTAAAATTTTGATAATAATAATGAAGGCAAAAGAAATCTGAAATCAGAAAGAAAAATCTTTGGAAGGAGAGCGAATAAGTTTCGTAAGAAAAATGCGCTGGGTTGGGTTGTTTTACCTCTGAGCGGCACTTTTTTGCACACCATGGGCTAAATGGCCAGGTCACATGGACCCCGAAGGCTCAGAGAAGGTTGGGGGAGGGGACCCACTGGAACAGCTGTTGGGAGACAGATGGTAGCCTCCCGTCAAGGCCATCCAGCGTGTTCTTTAACATTGGATTGTTTTACCTCTGAGTGGCACTTTTTTGCACACAATAGGCTAAATGGCCAGGTCACATGGAACCCGAAGGCTCAGAGAAGGTTGGGGGAGAGGACCCACTGGAACAGCTGTTGGGAGACAGATGGTAGCCTCCCGTCAAGGCTATCTAGCGTGTTCTTTAACGTGCACAGGGTATGTCTCTCCCGCACACGGGGCCACGGCTTAACGTCCCATCCGACGGACGGCGTCCTTTTCAAGCCCATCGGTGTCCCCTACTGACCGTGGGTAGGGCGGGGAATTTTGCGGAGATAAATCTCAACACTGACCCAGCTGGGACTCGAACCTGGGAACTACAGATTACGAGCCTGGCGCCCTACCGACTGAGCCACCCCCGCCTCTAAAAATGCGCTGGAACAACGTTCTGGTGTTTTTCTGATTCAGTCTGTTCCCTTGTTCCCCCCTCCCAACATTTTTTTTACGGCTTTAAGCCTGGTCACCCTTTCCGAGATAAGTTGATCCAAAGCAAAGATCAGCTCCTAAAGGAACGAATCTTATCTTTCTAAAAAATGAAATCGAAATAGCCTCACTCTTCACTGAGGTTTACGCAGCAGTGGAGAGAAAGCATCTCCCAGTCACGTGACAAAGATCAATCAGCATCTTTGCACATGTGGTTGTTCCGCGAGTCAAATATCAGTCATTAGATGCTGTTGACGATGATGGACGATGTTGCATCTCTTTAAAAAGCTCGTTTCCTTAAAACTCGACTGACGACATTTTCTCTTGGGTGCATCGTTAGGCCATTTTCACTCCGGGAGAACACCAACCAGATGCCTGTTTTTCATCTCTTTCCAATCAGGCATCGTTAACGCATCCATCGGCATTCAAAGTCAGCTAACTGGCTGTTCAGTCGGGGTTATATTTTACGCTAACGAAAAACCGATGTTGCATCTTTTTTTTCTCTGTGTTTCTAAGGCGATGTATCGCATACAGAGGAATCGTTTACGTTTCTATGGTAACTGATGAGGCAGTTCTTGTATCTTGACTTTTGAATGATCTATTAGGTATGCAAATGGGAGTCTGTAGCCATATTCGAATTGAAAAAAGGGGGGGGGGATATTCTCATTTCATGCCTCATTTCATTCACTATATGAATGGGAATATATATATATATATATTCCCATATAATATATATATATATATATTCCCATATAATATATATATATTCCCATTCATAGCTACTAAAATATATATATTTTAGTAGCTATATATGGACATTTATAGCTACCAAATGGAGATGCTTATAAATACGAAAGGAAAAGAAATGGCTATAAATATTAAAGTAATATGAAAAATAAACATAATAGAAGTAAGTATTAATATACATATTTTGCATTAATTATTTGTTTCTGTTATCAATATATAATATGAAACAATATTAGAAGGAAGTGTCATCAAATGCTTCAATGCAGCATCTTGTGGATGTTCGTTACCTTAAGTAATCTCTTTAGGATACATCTAGGAAAGCAATTATTTTTCTAAGAGGATTTTTTTTATTGATTTTTGTTGACATTATGCACGGTAATTTTGCATTGAAAATGCTTATATATTTCCCCCTTGTTTCAGAGAAGATAAATGTTATATTCCATGTCACTCTGTACATCACAGGTTTTCATTTGACATATAACACATTAGGAACTGCCCCGTGTTTGGAAGATAAATTGGGAGGAGAAGAGGATACTTTATACATTTATTCCTTTTTTAGATTGGGTTGGGTTGTTTTACCTCTGAGCGGAACTTTTTTTGCACACCATGGGCTAAATGGTCAGGTCATAAAGACCCCGAAGGCTCAGAGAAGGTTGGGGGAGGGGACCCACTGGAACAGCTGTTGGGAGACAGATGGTAGCCTCCCGTTAAGGCCACCTAGTGTATCTTTAACATTGGATTGTTTAACCTCTGAGCGGCACTTTTTTGCACACTATGGGCTAAATGGTCAGGTCACAAAGACCCCGAAGGCTCAGAGAAGGTTGGGGGAGGGGACCCACTGGAACAGCTGTTGGGAGACAGATGGTAGCATCCCGTTAAGGCCACCTAGTGTGTTCTTTAACGTGAACAGGGTATGGCTCTCCCGTACACAGGGTCACGGTTTAACGTCCCATCCGACGGACGGCGGCCTTTTCAAGCCCATCGGTGTCCCCCTACTGACAGTGGGCAGGGCGGGGAGTTTTGCAGAGATAAATCTCAACGCTGACTCAGCTGAGACTCGAACCTGGGAACTCCTTTTTTAGAGAGGGAGTAAGGCATAAAGAAGAGAAATATGTTTTTTTTTATAGCCTATGACACTCTCCACGTCCAGGGCCAGACTCGTAATCTGTAGTGAAACAATGAGAGTTTTTATCATCGACTAAATGGCTTTAAGTCAGGGGTGGGCAATTGTTTTCGTATGTACACTGCACATGCGTATTGACGTGGCCGTCCTAGTGGAAAATACGAGACGAATCTTCGGTCGCGCACGGGAAGGAAATCTCGGTTCAAGGCGGTTTTTTCTGACTGTCTTGGCGGGCCACAAAAAACTCTTAGCGGGCCGAAAGTGGCCAGCGGGCCGCTATTTGTCCACCCCTGGTCTAAATGGCTATAGGTCACAATGACCAAAAGAGCTAAGAGAAGGCTGGGGGAGAGGACCCATTTGACAGTTGTTTGGAGACAGGTGGTAGTATCCCGCCAAGGCCATTCATCATATTCTGTAACGTGCACACTTTATGGCTCTCCATCACACGGTGCCCCGGCTAAATTTCCCATCCGACGGACGGACGGCGGTCTTTCTAAATCCATGGGTGTCCACTACTGCGAGGATAAATCTCAACGTTAGCACAGGTGAGATTCGAACCTGGGAACTGCAGACTGCACTTCGTGTCACGTGACACGAAGGTTGCCAGATCACTAATTTCTAAAAAAAGGTTGCCAGATATTTTTTCTGAATACTGTAATCAACCATAGTGTTCGGATACTTTTTTGAGCGACTGTACAACTCCGCAACCTTTTCTGAGCTGTTTGGGTCCTTGTGAACAGGCCCCTAAATATTAAAATTTTTTGTCCATTACCCTTAATATCTCAGGGGGTGAGGGAATAGCCACCTCGTGTCTCCTAGATAGTACTGTCTTTTTAATTAGTGGCCACTAAAGGGAACAAAATGCTCATTTGCATTCCTTACGATTTACGGTATTTTGACTTCCACAATTCATCAATTGTAATAATGGACAGATGCCTCAAAATATTGGGCGGGGGTGGCTCAGTCGGTAGCGCTCCAGGCTCGTAATCTGTAGTTCCCAGGTTCGAGTCCCAGCTGGGTCAGCGTTGAGATTTATCTCCGCAAAATTCCCCGCCCTGCCCACGGTCAGTAGGGGAACCGAGGGGCTTGGAAAAGCCGCCGTCCGTCGGATGGGACGTTAAGCCGTGGCCCCGTGTGCGGGAGAGCCATATCCTGTGCACGTTAAAGAACACGCTGGATGGCCTTGATGGGAGGCTACCATCTGTCTCCCAACAGGTGTTCCAATGGGTCCCCTCCCCCAACCTTCTCTGAGCCTTCGGGGTCCATGTGACCTGGCCATTTAGCCCATGGTGTGCAAAAAAGTGCCGCTCAGAGGTAAAACAATCCAATGTTAAATACGGGAGTCTACCATCTGTCTCCCAACAGCTGTTCCAGTGGGTCCCCTCCCCCAACCTTCTCTGAGCCTTCGGGGTGCTTGTGGCCTGGCCATTTAGCCCATGGTGTGCAAAAAACTGCCGCTCAGAGGTAAAACAACCGAACCTCAAAATATCAGTTACGATGTCCTTGACGTTTCTTCAAATGACAGCTCGTTTCCTCATTACCTCTAGACGAAAAAATTATTCTTGATGTCGCGAACGACGTCGTTCGTACGAGAGGGATTTTCGTTTCAGAGCGCCCTTGCACTAAGAATAAAGGAAAAACTTTTAAAGCAGTTGGATACTTTTATACGTGCGTGTGTGTGTGTTTTTTTTTGGATGGGAAACAGATTTTTCGAAAAAAAAAGGAAGCATTGATGGAAGAGTAATCTCTTTCTAGCGAGGAAAGAAATCTTTTTCCTAAGAGAGGAAAAGAAAGACTCTGACCTTCACTCTAACGATGTGGTTCTCCTCGCCATCGAGGTTCGTTAAGGAGGCAACGCCTTTCTTTGTTGCATTTTTTTTACTCGTTTTGTCACTTTTTTTTATTTCCTTTTACGCCAGATGTCAGACGAGTTTCTTTCGTTGATTAATTTTCTGATGTTGATTTTTTCCCCCGCATCTTCTTGTTATATTTCTTCGCACTTTTTCCTTTTTTAGTCACGTGTTTTGATACCTTTTTCGTACTTTGTTGCTTTTAACCGGTTGGATAGTTTTTACCCACGAAATACATTTGATTTGCAACATATAGGAAACAGAAGGGAAGAATATAACCTAGGGAAGGGCGGGTAATCCATGGAGATAAATTCCAACGCTAACCCAAGTAGGACTCGAACCTGGGAATTGTATATTACGAGCCTGGCGCTCTACCAATAATGAGCCACCCTCCCCCCAGTGTACTGGTTTGTACAGGTCTTCTCATACGAGGACATGCACCACTAAGTCCCCAATCATTGCTCGCTCCTCCTTCAATTAGAGCTAAGCCTGCATAAGCAAACAACCATGCCAGTCGGGGACTGAACCTGGTTGGGTTGGGTTGTTTTACCTCTGAGCGGCACTTTTTTGCACACCATGGGCTAAATGGCCAGGTCACATGGACCCCGAAGGCTCAGAGAAGGTTGGGGGAGGTTACCCACTGGAACAGCTGTTGGGAGACAGATGGTAGCCTCCCTTCAAGGCCATCCAGCGTGTTCTTTAACGGGCACAGGGTATGGCTCTCCCGCACACGGGGCCACGGCTTAACGTCCCATCCGACGGACGGTTTCCTTATCCAAGCCCATCGATGTTCCCTACTGACCGTGGGCAGGGCGGGGAATTTTGCGGAGATAAATCTCAACGCTGACCCAGCTGGGACTCGAACCTGGGAACTACAGATTACGAGCCTGGCGCGCTACCGACTGAGCCACCCCCGCCCCCTTGAAGTGTGCCTGTGGCATTGAATTTAAAATGTAAAGAGGTATAAACTGAAAAGAATCAGAGCCCTAAGGCAATTTCTTGATTTTTGAAATCAAGTAGAGAAAACAAAATTCTCTAGAATTGATCTGATACCAGGATGAGTCTAGGCATCTCTTAAACGTTTGCTTGCAGAGGTGATTGCACTTAACAGCTTCTGAAATAAGAAGACTGTGATGTTGCATAGCATTTTCAAAACACTGAATTGGAGTATCTCTAGTGCAGTCCCGAAGAGAAGGGGGATACAAAGATCCCTTTGAATGATGAAATTACGCACGAACCAGGGAGCGCCAACCATCTGTCGCATGATCTTATTTTGGAAAGTTTGAATTTTTTGAATTTTAATTCTTCCACAGTAGGTCCAAGTTGGAGATGCATATAGGAGAATAGGGCGAATAACCATCTTGTACAGTCGCTCAAAAAAGTATCCGAACACTATGGTTGATTACAGAATTCAGAAAAACAATCTGGCAACGATTTCTTTAGAAATTAGTGATCTGGCAACCTTCGTGTACGTACACGAAGGTTGTCAGATCACTAATTTCTATAAATATCGTGGTCAGATATTTTTTCTGAATTCTGTAATCAACCATAGTGTTCGGATGCTTTTTTGAGCGACTGTACGTAAGCAACTTGTTTGCCAATGAAACCGTTGAGTTCTCTGCAAAGCAGGACATCAATTTATCGTGCTTTGCAGATACTTTTTCTTATGTGATGATTCCAGTCAATCGTTCTGTGCAATGTAACTGCAAGAAAAATAGCAGTGTTCATACAGATGATTTGTTTATCACAATTTCCAAAGCGGAACATGATGTAACTCTTTGGGTGTAAAGATCATGGCAACACTTTTATCAGCGTTTAACTTTGTTCTCCAGTTGGAACACCGCTTTCAAAGTCTTTAAGCATCATTTACACTCTATATAAAACAAAATCATGTGAAATAGAGGAAGCCAGAAACGCAGTGTCATCTGCGTACATGGCAATTTTAACAGTAGAAATTTTTGGAATGTCAGCAACATACATATTGAAGAGGGTTGGACCTAGGACTCAGCCTTGTGGTATCCCTGCAAAAATGGGATAGATTTTTAAGTACTCATTGCCAACTCGAACCTTAAATTTCCTTTTTGTGAGATAGTTCTGTATCAGATGAATAAGTTCGACAGGGAACTTAAATTTGATAAGCCTTCAGATGATTCCTTTGGTCCAAACTCTACCAAAAGCCTTTGCGACATCCAGCAAAACGGCAATGGTGGATACCTTCTTGTTCCTGGCCTCAGAAACCGCTTCAACAACTCGAAGCACCTGATGCACGGTTGAGTGCTTTCTTCTGAAGACCAACTGCACAGGAGGAATGATAACTGAGTCTTCGAGGAATGCCTCAATCCTGTTTAGAATAATCTTTTCATATATTTTACCCATGCAAGACAGAAGACTGATGGGCCTATAATTTTGAGGAAATAGAAGTTCATTTCCGCTTTTTGGAAGCATGGTAACGATCGCCAATTTCGAAATATCTGGAAAATAATTCAGTATAAGAGCTTTGTTAATTATGCAGAGCAGAAGCGTAGGGGTTTTGGGAAAATTTTAAAACTGTATTGCTGATTTTATCTCATCCAGTGGGTTTTGCAGTCTTTAACCTGCAGATAATTCCACGGAATTCAGAATAGGAAGCAAATTTGAGACTCAAGTTGTGCTGTTGAATGTTAAAATCTCAGACTGTTTTATTAGTCGAACAGATGAAATCCTCGTCATAGTGTTCATCATTTGGCATAAAGCGCTTTTCTAAGCAGGAAGAGAAAGCTTCTGATTTGCCTTTATTATCGTAGACTAACCCATTTTCTCTGTGAAGAACAGGAATTTAGCTGTTTTTTCGTTCAAAAACTGAGATTATTTTCCAGAGTGAACACGTTGATGATTAAGCGAGCTAAGCTTAGTCGTCCAACAATCATTCCGAAATTCTTGAAGTTTCTTCCGGAGTGCAGTATGTTTTCGGTTGTAGATATCCTTGTCATGTGTATCCCACGTCCGCTACCAGCTTTTCTTTTTCTCCCTGGCCTTATTTTTTTGTTTAATTTTTTTTTTTTTTGATATTGGGTGGAAGTTTTTCAGGTTTGAGTTCCCTTTCATGCACAGTGGTTGATTTTCGAACTGCATCTTGAATTGTACCATTGAGATTTGCAATTTCAGTATCCAGATTGGAGGGAAGCCTTCCGTCAACGCCATCTAACGTTTTCTTTAAGACGAACAGAATGTGGTCCTCTTCTTTCTCACACTGAACCATGGATTAACATCCAATTTGAGGGACAGCATCCTTTTCAAATCCAATGGATGTATTTATTTGATCGTAGATACGGTTCATTAATATGGGAGGCAAATTTTTATTGAGCTTGTAATTTCTTGTGAATCACAGCTCAATCTAGAAGCCCAGAACACGTTGTGCGAAATTCCCTCACACGCCGAGATCATTAATCAATACAAAAGTGTAGCGTCATGACATCAATGCAATTCAAATTTTCATTATCCCTTCGAAATATGAAACGTGCAGTGATTCAACTTAACCTGCGGTCACGATGGAACATTACGAGGAAGCCGAACTTTATTGAAAAGGCATAGTTGTTTTCTTATGGACCACGCGGAATATATAGAAATATTTGGGATTGAACTTTCTGTAAATAAGTAAGATTCGATGAGTCGGTCGTTTTACCTCTGAGCGGCACTGTTTTGCACACAATGGGCTAAATGACCAGGTCACAAGGACCCCGAAGGCTCAGGGAAGGTTGGATGAGGGAACCCACTGGAACAGATGCTGGGAGACAGATGGTAGCCTCCTGTCAAGGCCATCCAGCGTGTTCTTTAATGTGCACAGGGTATGGCTCTCCCGCTCATGGGGCCACTGCTTAACGTCCCATCCAATGGATGGCGGCCTTTCCAAGCCCATTGGTGTCCCTTACTGACTGTGGGCAGGGCATGGAATTTTTCGGAGATAAATCTCAACGCTGACCCAGCTGGGACTCAACTGGGAACTACAGATTACGAGCCTGGAAGAGAATATATACTATCACGGAATAGAGTTCTGGCCCAGTCTACTAGATACTTTTTAGTAACTTGTTATTCCCTATCTTTTTTTTTCTAGATGTAGACTACTACTACACCTTTTTCTAGATGTACTAATGAGATTCGGAGGAACTTAAGCTGCAGTTCATTTATTAATCTAGCTTTAAATATCATTATTGATAGATTAATGAATTTCTGCACTGCTCATTTTTAATTCATGCACCAACTTCACCAATTCAAAATACCAACTGAAAAAAATATTATTATGAAATATGTAATTATGGTTTTACCAATTACTACATTAATATATTATACATGTCACGTTTCGATTCCAGGAAGCTCCTGTACATGCAGTGACTTAAATATATCATCTTTAGAGTATGCAAATGAACTTTGGAGATCCGCAGATTTCTTAATTCGAACTGTGATGAATAACAGAATAACAATTTGCAAAAAATATGCCGGAAATGCAATCCATTCACTTGACCCGCAGTAATTTTTTTTATAATAGAACCTAGTTATATGAATTAGCTTTCCTGAAAAAAGGCGTCTCCTTTAAAAAAAAAAACGATGTTATATTTAGGCATGCATTTCTTTTTAATTATTCTTTCCAAAATATGGCAGTGTAGGTTTTTTTTCTAATCACATCCTATCTAATGATATTTGAAAAAAAAATATTGTAAATTATTTGTTGGGTTTATTTTGTTTTCCCGGTAAGGGGCACTTTTCTTGCCTACAGTGGACTAAACGTCCAGGTCATAAAGATCCCAAGGGCTCAGAGAAGGTTGAGGAAAGGAATCCACTGAACAGCATTCTCTCACCCAGTGTGCTCTTTAATGTGCACAGAGTATGGCTCTCTTGTACACGGGGCCATGGTTTAACGCCTCGTCCAACGGACGTCTGCCTTTCATCACACATCGGTGTCCCCCTTTGGCACCGACTGAAGATATTTAGTTTCAATGTTCTTTTTCGTTTCCGTTTTCGTTATTAAAACTCTCCAAGGAGCATCAAGGCTCCTTTGCACCCCCCCCCCCCTCCTCTCCATCGTTGGTGCTTGGTTTGGCTCAGTCTATAGCCGTGTCTACTCGTAATCTGTAGTTCCCAGGTTCGAGTCCCACTTGAGTCAGTGTTGTGATTTATCACCGCATAATCTACCTTCCTGCCCTCGGTCAGTAGGGGACAGCGATGGGCTTGGAAAAGCCGCCATCCGTCGGATGGGACCTAAAGTCGTGGCACTGTGCGGGAGAGACATACTCTGTGGACTGTAAAAAAAAAACACTCTGGATGGCTTTGACGGGACGACCTGGATGGTCTTGACAACTACGTCTATAGCTAGGCTTTTTCAAATTTGGTCACGCCTGTAGTGTGGGCCATCTTTTCCCTAACAGTTATTCAGTGGATCATTTTCCCCCAAACTTCTCTGAGCCCTCGGAGTTCCTGTGACCTGGCCATTTAGCCCATTGCGCACGAAAAAGTGCCGCTCCGAAGGAGAACAACCCAAGAACAACCCAAACTGCGCATCGTTACATTCTCTATATCAAGCTATGACTGAGATTTCATTGGGTTGAAACTGCCTACTTACTTTAACTTAAACGCAAGAACTCCTTGCTGTGTATTTTTTGGGGGCGGGGGTGGCTCAGTCGGTAACGCGCCAGGCTCGTAATCTGTAGTTCCCAGGTTCGAGTCCCAGCTTGGTCAGCGTTGAGATTTATCTCCGCAAAATTCCCCGCCCTGCCCACGGTCACTGAGGGACACCGATGGGGCTTGGAAAGGCCGCCGTCCGTCGGATGGGACGTCAAGCCATGGCCCCGTGTGCGGGAGAGCCATACCCTGTGCACGTTAAAGAACACGCTGTATGGCCTTGACGGGGGGCTACCATCTGTCTCCCAACAGCTGTTCCAGTGGGTCCCCTCTCCCAACCTTCTCTGAGCCTTCGGGGTCCATGTGACCTGGCCATTTAGCCCATGGTGTGCAAAAAAGTGCCGCTCAGAGGTAAAACAACCCAACCCAACTGAGATTTCATTAACTGACATTGCACATCAGAAATGCAAGCACAGTTAATGGACAACTCATTTTGCAAAGATCAAAAATCAAAGATCGCACGTGATAAGTACAGTATAGGGGTAAGGTAGGCCGTACCTGTGTATGATTGGCAATTGAAAGGAAAATTGCAAAAATGGTAAATAAAACGGAAAAAGCCGTGGCAGAGAGAGCAACATTAAGAGTCTTTGCACTCTGTGAATGAAGCTTCTATCTTTCTCTTTAGCAGGTTTATAATGACTCGATTTCCTTCCTGAGGCGGGGGTGGCTCAGTCGGTAGTGCGCCAGGCTCGTAATCTGCAGTTCCTAGGTTCGAGTCCCAGCTGGGTCCATACCCTGTGCACGTTAAAGAACACGCTGGATGGCCTTGACGGGAGGCTACCATCTGTCTCCCAACAGCTGTTCTATTGGGTCCCCTCCCCCAACCTTCTCTGAGTCTTTGGGGTTCATGTGACCTGGCCATTTAGCCCATGGTGTACAAAAAAGTGCCGCTCAGAAGTATAACAACCCAAAGGTTTCCTTACTCAACTCAGACCAATGTATTCTTGTGACTTAGCCATTTAACCCTTTGTGTGACAAAAGAGTGCAACTCAGGAATGCATTCTTAATCCAATTTCACTCGCCCGATGTGGTTTCACGTCACATCATTAAGTATTGAGAAAGAAACACTTATTTTTGCTGGTGAAGCAACCTAGTTGAACTGTCAACAACGTTTCAAAAGTTTCATCTTTCAAGTGATGAAGGTAAAACATACAAATGAACTCCACCACTCAAGCTAATTAAATTTCCTGGCTCAGTGCCAGACGTCACAGTGACCAAATCTCAGGAGTTATTACGCTAAAATATAACAATGAATTATTAGAAGAAACAATTTAACTCTTTCAATAATGGAAAGTCGTTCATTTGACATTTTTGTATAAAATATAACTTGTCTTCGGCATTGTTGCACAGACGAAAATCATCAAGTATCCATGTAAACACATAATTTATTTTTTAAGAATTCTTTATTTATTCCTTTTGGCAACACATTTTGCACAGTTTTCAAATATAGGGTATAAAACCAGATAACTCAGAAACGAAAGACATTACTATCACTACAGAAACAGTGTTAGGTAGAAACGTTTTCAGCAGAGGATTAGAGTAAGATAATATCCGAAAGAAAATTAAAATATTAATTTATTACAGTTGTTCAGTTTTAATGTTCGAGAGATGTATAGTCGCTCATAAAAGTATCCGAACACTATGGTTGATTACAGAATTCAGAAAAAATATCTGGCAACGATTTTTTTAGAAATTAGTGATCTGGCAACCTTCGTGTCACGTGATTACAGAATTCAGAAAAAATAGCTGGCAACGATTTTTTTAGAAATTAGTGATCTGGCAACCTTCGTGTCACGTGATTACAGAATTCAGGAAAAATATCTGGAGCGTGTACAGCAACTTCACACGCTCCAGTTTGCTGTGAACGGTAACTGCACACGCTCAATATTTCCGTGAGTGAGCCCACACGATCTAGTTTCAAAATAATATGACCACCTACAGTCGCTCAAAAATGTATCCGAACACTATGGTTGATTACAGAATTCAGAAAAAATATCTGGCAACGATGTTTTTAGAAATTAGTGATCTGGCAACCTTCGTGTCACGTGATTACAGAATTCAGGAAAAATATCTGGAGCGTGTACAGCAACTGTACACGCTCCAGTTACCGTTCACAGCAAACTGGAGCGTGTGCAGTTGCTGCACACGCTTCAGTTTGCTGTGAACGGTAACTGCACACGCTCAATATTTCCGTGAATGAGCCCACACGATCTACTATCAAAATAATATGACCACCTACAGTCGCTCAGAAAAGTATCCGAACACTGTGGTTGATTACAGAATTTAGAAAAAATATCTGGCAACCATATTTTTTAGAAATTAGTGATCTGATAACTTTCGTGTACAGTACACGAAGGTTGCCAAATCACTAATTTCTAAAAAATAGTTGCCAGATATTTTTTAAAAAACTAAATAAAACAAACAACGAAACAACAAAAAACTAATAAAATTGAATGAAAGATTCAAAGTTATTAGTTTTTTTTTGTTTACTTTGTTTTGCAAATGAATTTAGAATGCTTTTAAATCTTCCCCACCCCCCAATTTCTAGTGTAAAAGATGCTGATCATCGTTAAAACTTAAATTTATTGAGGATGTAATATTTCATCCGATGTAATCCTGTAAACGCTTGTTTATTTGAATTGTGTGTATATGGTAATTAATTGACGTTTTTAAAGATTTCATATTCATTATTTTAGCTTCGATTTGAATAATGCGTTCTCCCATGGAATGTAAATAGAACGGAAAATAGAAAGGTCGAAATTAAAAAAACAATGCAGGATTTATATACATCGACGATGATTTTAGTTCAAATCAAATTAAAGTTTTCGGATTCCCGGTTTTTTGGCTCAGCCGGTAGCGCTTCAGAGTTCGTAATCTGTGGTTCACAGGTTCGAGTCCCAACTGTCCCAGCGTTGGGATTTATCTCCGCTGAAGTCTCGGCCTGGCCTCGATCAGAAAGGTGAAGCCGATGGGCTTGAAAAGGCCGCCGTACTCGGATGGGAAGTAAAGCCATCGGTCGGTATGCAGGAGAGCCATACCCTATGCACGTTAAAGAACGAAAACGTAAAGAAGCACGTTAAAGTTATACGGCCTTGATGAGAGGCTACCATCTGTCTACTCTCCAATGGGTTTCATTTTCCAACCTGCTCTGAGGCCTCAAGGCCCTTGTGACCTGGGCGGGGATGGCTCAGTCGGTAGCGCGCCAGGCTCGTAATCTGTACTTCCCAGGTTCGAGTCCCAGCTGGGTCAGCGTTGAGATTTATATCCACAAAAATTCCCCGCCCTGCCCACGGTCAGTAGGGGACACCGATGGGCTTGGAAAAGCCGCCGTCCGTCGGATGGGACGTTAAGCGTGGCCCCGTGTGTGGGAGAGCCATACCCTGTGCACGTTAAAGAACACGCTAGATGGCCTTGACGGGAGGCTACCATCTGTCTCCCAACAGCTGTTCCAGTGGGTCCCCTCCCCCAACCTTCTCTGAGCCTTCGGAGTCCATGTGACCTGGCCATTTAGCCCATGGTGTGCAAAAAAGTACCGCTCAGAGGTAAAACAACCCAACCCTTGTGACCTAGCCATTTAGCCAATTGTGTGCAAAAAAGTGCAGCCCTGAAGTAAAACTACACAACCTCAGTTCTTTTCTAAAAAGTTGGCAAACAAAAAAAAAGAAAAACAACGATTCAAGGAAGGCTTGAAACATGTTTAACCGTAGTGTTTTAATCTATGCTCGTGGCTTCATTTGCGGAACTTTGACTTCGGTTTAGCAAACTCATTCCCACAACGGGAAAGAACTCATTATTTATTCACCACAACACTTACGGTGATTTAGTAAGATTGTTTTTTTCAGTGAGAACTGGCTTTCCTGATCGCTTATGCCAACTGAGATCATGAGGACCTGTTTCCAAAATAACTTAATGAAATGTTCATCGAAGTTAACTTTTTTCTGTAAAAATAATGGATTCACCAATTCCCTTAACCCTAGTCTATAATTTTACGGCATGTCAGAAAGTGTTCTCAATAAATTGCATTAAAAATACTGAACCAATATGAGACCCAAGAAACGAGCATTCTGTCCGATTGTATAAAAGGCATTTTGGAAACACCTTTTTGTGATGCATATAAGAACCATTTTCCGACTCAGATTCATCCTTATAGACATCACCATCCATAGAAGCAATTTTCTCTATATGATTAGCATAAGTAGTGAAAATTATGAAATATATTCACAATGACGTAAACTACACACTTATTGGATTTTCGTGTATTGGAAGGAGATTCAGTTAATTATCAGTGCTGATTTTAGAAATTCCTTTACCCAGTCGACATATAATGCTAATAAAACCACTATTCCATTTATTACGGCAGAATTTTTAATAATAAGAATTTTTAATGATGAGAGTATAAGAATATTTAATAACCATTTCATTTTACTAGCTGTCGATGCTAGAAAAAAGACATCTGAACTACCTTTCTCTTCAATAATCGACACAAAAAAGTCAAGTGATAACAAAAAGCATATTTATTTCAATTTTAGCGTATTTCCCGCCTCATACAACACCTAACCCTTGAGCTGATCTTCATACTCGGCAGCAAAGCCCCCTTTGAATCAAAATACATTACAAACAATATCTACATTGACTCCTGACGAATTCCGATTAGTTTCTTATTTAGTAGGCGAAGCCGTGATGTCCAAGACCGTAACCGAGATGACCCAAGCCAGCGTAGTGACCGAGTCCATGGTGTCCGATTCCGTGGTGTCCGATTGCGGTGTTGTAGGCGTAGGCACCGCCGAAAGGTGCGGCGTAGGCTACGGCGTGGTGTGCAGGAGCAGCTACAATGCCGGCCTTGTTGATGGCTACAGCAGCGGGATCCTTGGGCTCAACACCGGGCTCGTTGGTCTTGATGTCGGCGCGGAAACCAGCGGCATCGGCAACGTAGTTCACCACTCGTCGGCGACCATCAGCATCAGTGAGACCATAGGAGCCAGCTACTACTCCGTGACCGTTGCCGGACTCTCTGCGGAAGGTGCCACCGGTGGCGTGACCCTCGTTGTAGCCGAAGTTGTAGTTGCCAAGACCCTGCAACGGAAAGTTCAGTTTAGTCTTGAGGATTTAAATTGAAATAAAAATATTAATATTAAACACTGACATTTTTCATGTAACTAAAACATTTTCTTCTATTATAAATTATTCAGAATAAGCAATTGATCTATCAAGAAACGCGACTGTAACATAGTATAATGATTTAAATCTTTATACCAACAAAAGTATTTGATACTGATCGAAAAATATTCTCTAAAAGAGGAGAAATTTCATGTACAGTGTCGCTACCGATGGCACTATTCAAAACCAGTCCATTTCCTTTTGATTTGGAGCAAAACACTGACCGCTGAGTTACCTTTCATCCCTTTGGGTTTAGGTCCTTCGGATGGATGTTTTAGAAATTCCTTTACGTTACAGAACACGCTGGATGGCTTTGACGGGAGGCTACCATTTGTCTCCTAACAGCTATTTAGTGGGTCCCCTTCCTTTAACTTTCTCTGAACCCTCTGGGGTCCTTGTGACCTGATCATTTAGCGTATTGTAGGCGCTTAGAGGTATGATAACACAATCCTTTTGTGTTTGGCTTCGTCGATAGCCTTCAGGTGTTGGAGTTTCTATTTTTCCTCTCTCTCCTATATGTTCTCTGTGGACTTAGAAGGGGGCGGGGGTGGCTCAGTCGGTAGCACGCCAGGCTCGTAATCTGTAGTTCCCAGGTTCGAGTCCCATCTGGGTCAGCGTTGAGATTTATCTCCGCAAAATTCCCCGCCCTGCCCACGGTCAGTAGGGGATACCGATGGACTTGGAAAGGCCACCGTCCATCGGATGGGACGTTAAGCCGTGGCTCCGTGTGCGGGAGAGCCATACCCTGTGCACATTAAAGATCACGCTGGATGGCCTTGACGGGAGGTTACCATCTGTCTCCCAACAGCTGTTCCAGTGGGTCCCCTCCCCCAACCTTCTCTGAGCCTTCGGGGTCCATGTGACCTGGCCATTTAGCCCATGGTGTGCAAAAAAGTGCCGCTCAGAGGTAAAACAATCCAATCCAATCTAAACCGTGGCTCTGTTGCAGGAGAACCATGCCCTCTGACTGTTAAAGAATACACGAAAATTTCCTTAATGGTAAGCTTACATCTGTTTTCTAACACTTGTGCTATCCATTTACCCTACCGAGCACTAAGGTTCGGGATCCTTGTGACCTGTCATTTAGCTCATTATGCGCAATAAAATGTCACTCAGAGATAAACCAACTTTTGGCTTCAGACAGATCTCACAACTGATGGGATGTAGCTTCGGATGCGGAAGAAAATTTGATCCTTTACTGTGTAATTATTGGATATAGATCTATGATTACTGCTAAAATTTGTATACTTCTGTAGGAGGAGTTAGGCTGACTGCATTGCGTGTAATAAGCGTTTTCATGATTGCAAACCTCAAATAGGAATATTTGAGCATGAGTCAATCGGCAATAGCCAAAAAAAAATGTGATTCAGGTTCATAATTATTAACCGCCGGAAACAATTCAGTTTATCGTTGTTCATTTAATCCATCTATTGAGCCAAAATAATTCTACGGTGC
Organism: Ryuthela nishihirai; assembly: GCA_038380435.1. Classification (NCBI taxonomy): domain Eukaryota; kingdom Metazoa; phylum Arthropoda; class Arachnida; order Araneae; family Heptathelidae; genus Ryuthela; species Ryuthela nishihirai. Next base: position 45,916,582 of record JAWZYU010000024.1, on the reverse strand, counting down.
ATGTTGATAGAGTTACTAAATGTAATGATCAAAGGGGAAAATTTCAGATTTTGGTCATATTACAAGTCGATCATTTGCCATTTCTTAGGATCGATTGGTTACGAGTGAAGCACAAAAATCAGCTGATCTGTCATCAACCTTCAGTATTCACAAACTGATAAATTGCAAGCTGTTACATATCGACACCTTATAAAACTGAATAAACTCGGATCTAGAAAAAAATATAAAGGAGGGTACAAAAAAACTCAATCAAACAGGAAAAAGTGCAAATGTAGGAGGGTGAATGGGTGGGTATGGGGGAGGGGGGAAGAAACTGTATTTCCGTTGCAATATTATATTTCCCCCTACGTTTTAGAGATCTTTGAAAAGTTTCTTGAAAAGTGCTTGAAATATACATAATAATACCACTGATTTTTATTATTGTATTAATATTATTTGTTATTATACTGTTATTATTATTGTATTAATAATTTTTTTTCCTCTTTATCCTTCTAGTATTTTTCTCCCCTCTAGATCCTCCGCAAAATTCCCCGCCCTGCCCACGGTCAGTAGGGGACACCGATGGGTTTGAAAAGGCCGCCATCCGTCGGATGGGACGTTAAGACGTGGCCCCGTGTGCGGGAGAGCCATACCCTGTGCACGTTAAAGAACACGCTGGATGGTCTTGACGGGAGGCTACCATCTGTCTCCCAACAGCTGTTCCAGTGGGTCCCCTCCCCCAACCTTCTCTGAGCCTTCGGGGTCCATGTGACCTGGCCATTTAGCCCATGGTGTGCAAAAAAGTGCGGCTCTGAAGTAAAACTACCCAACACGATCTCGCAGTATTATGAACAATGTGTCAAAGTTCAATATCTTTCATTGTTTGCAAGAGTTTAAGAATGAGCTATTACTTACGTCTTGGTTCCTGAACTGGGTGCTTGCACCAGTGCCGATGAGGCCATGGTGGATGAGCTGGGCCTGAGTGGCGGCGAAGAGGGCGACGAGGATGAAAACCTGGAAAAAAGAGGTTAAGATGTTGAAAATATATCCTCCTTTTCGATATATAAACACGATAACAAGGTTAGCGAAATATGTATTACAGTAATTTTATTTCTATAATAAAAAATATTTGGATTTAAGAAAATATTTTCATTTATATTTCACTGATTACTTTTATGATTAATATGAAATTCTGTTTAACACTGAGCAAAATACTGTTCTGTTTGTAACCCTTTTAGGCAGATGGGAGAAATATCAAAAACAGCGTTTGATAGGTTCAAAGAGGATTAGTGATCTCAGACTTGGTTTTGAAAGTCTTTGGAAGATCTCTAAAAGTCACTAAATAGAGAATTTCCATCGTCTAGGTATTTGGTAAGGAATGAACGGTAACATTTTGTTTTCAGATGACATTTATCGGCTGTCATATTTAAACATGATAATAAGGTTCTTATAAATATAAAATAATAGTAAAATATTTTTTAATTGATTTTTAATTGATCCCTATAATTTGATTAAAAATAGGAAAGGATTTTTTTATCGGAGAAAATTAATTTCTTCGATCTTTCTCAAACAGGATTTATACGAATCTAAATGAACGAAACCAAATTCCTGGACGGAAAGTCAAAATTAAAATTTAAACAACTGAAATAACCTTTTTTAATATATGAATAGTTTAATGTGAATAGAAGAATGTTAAAAAATTTGAATCAGTATTAAATTCATTATGTCGTAACAGAATCTCGTACCCTTGAAACAAAATAAAATTGGTAATGATTGAAACAGGTTTAAAATGTCACGAACGAAGATTAAAATTTAATTTTATTAATCCAGTTAAAAACAGAAAAGTTAACAATAAATGTAACTGAAAGTGAAATAAGTTCCACTAAACAAGCTTAGCAGGTAAATAATACAATGATCAAATCCTACGATTTGAAAGCAAGGATTTCTTAACAGCTGCTATTGAAACACATTACCGCAAAACAATGAGGATATAACAAAAAAAGCAATCTGGCAAAACCGACTCTCTGCTAAGCAATCTTCCTATCACGTTACCTGCAACGACTAGTAAGAAAACAACCAACAAGGGGCAAGTAATTGTTTAACCAATTTCCCCAAGCAACTGATGCGGAGAGCAGAATAGAGAGAGGATGCTTACCTTCATGTTGTCTGCTTGGAAAGATCTGAGTGATGTTTCTCCGCTCAAATTGCCTCCCTTTTATATCCATTATGTGGAAGAAAAAAAAATAAATAAATGAACAACTTTTCACCTTCTGGTAAGATGGAGAAGATGTGGTTGTTATTGAACCTTCTCGAGTCAGTTGAGAGATGAAAGCATCATCCCCCCCCCCCTTCAATTCCCCAGCTACTCCCAGTTCTCCCATTCACTTCCACAAAGCGAATCGGGTACTGTCGCTACCAGGGTGTGGGGGACGCAGCCTTGATCCACATTCTTCTCTCACTTCACACGATTCAGCCCTCTGGGTGTCCTCTGCGGCATCATGGGATATCTGCCTTAGTATGTCTTCTCAGATATCTTAATTTCTCTTCCTCTTTCTCTACGTGTTTGTAATGCTTAAAGATCGTCATTTTAATATTTCCGTCGATGATTTTTTCATTGTTTTTATTTACATACTCACTTGTGATCTCGGTATTGTTTTGTGCGCATTTGGGTGCCGTAGTTTTGACAATGTAATAATAATAGTAATCGTTATTGGTGTTGTCAGAGGTATAGTGCTAATAAAAAAAATGGCAGATCGATCTCAGGAATGTAAGTTGGGTTGGGTTGTTTCACCTCTGAGCGGCACTTTTTTGCACACCATGGGCTAAATGGCCAGGTTACATGGACCCCGAAGGCTCAGAGAAGGTTGGGGTAGGGGACCCACTGGAACAGCTGTTGGGAGACTTTTGCGGAGATAAATCTCACCACTGACCCAGCTGGGACTCGAACCTGGGAACTACAGATTACGAGCCTGGCGCGTTACCGACTGAGCCACCCCCGGCCCAGGAATGTAAGTAAAACTTGACTTGTGCGGAATGACATTTTTTTTACAAGAACGAAATTCTGGTAAAAATTTACTAAGAAAGAATTTGAAAACACTAGAATTTTGCTTTTGAAGAATTAATTGTTTATAATAGGCTAATCAATTTTAAGACCATCTCAGCTGTCTAATGTTTAGCGTGTTTGGCTACTGATCAAGTAGATACGGGTTCGAATCTCGGATTTGGCATGGATGTTGTCCATTTCTGGGGTTTCTCCATTCTCACAGATCTCTTCTATTATTCTCTCAGACTTCTGTGGCAAGGAGCTGCTTGAGGAACAATCAAACTCATAATTTGTTTTCATGGAAATTAATTTGGAATATCTGGCAACGATTTTTTTTAGAAAGTAATGATCTGGCAACTTCGTGTCACGTGACACGAAGTTGCCAGATCACTAATTTCTAAAAAAAAATCGTTGCCAGATATTTTTTCTGAATTCTGTAGTCAACCATAGTGTTCGGATACTTTTTTCAGCGACTGTAGGTGGTCATATTATTTTCATACTAGATCGTGTGGGCTCATTCACGGAAATGTTGAGCGTGTGCAGTAACTGCACACGCTCCAGTTTGCTGTGAACGGTAACTGGAGCGTGTACAGTTGCTGTACACGCTCCAGATATTTTTCCTGAATTCTGTAATCACGTGACACGAAGGTTGCCAGATCACTAATTTCTAAAAAAAAAATCGTTGCCAGATATTTTTTCTGAATTCTGTAATCAATCATAGTGTTCGGATACTTTTTTGAGCGACTGTACATCGATGTTTTTATAATAGATTCCAAAACTTTAAATACAATATTTGCTTTTTTTTAAAATATATATTGCTAATTCTCCAATCTGTCTATTAAACTTCTTAATCTGTACATCGCTTTATTAATGTATCAAGGTAGTAATCCAACTACCTGAAAAAAAGCTGTTTTTTTTCTTAGATCAAACGTATTAAAAAGAGTAAATTAACCTGCAGAAACGTTTCCTGGAGAGTGTCAAATCTCATCATTAGGGACTGCCAGGAGTATTCAAATGGCGCCAGCGTTCGGCAGGTGAAAGAAATTTTGTAGCCCGCGGGGAATGGGGAGAAAAGTGAAAGAGTAAACAAGAACGCATTTGTTGTACAAAATAAATACTGAAGAAAAATAACAAATCACAGAATATTTATCTTTTCATTTTCCTTTACTTTGAAGCGGATTACTCAAATACAGTCATTCAAAAAAGTATCCGAACACTATGGTTGATTACAAAATTCAGAAAAAATATCTGACAACGATTTTTTTAGAAATTAGTGATCTGGCAACCTTCGTGTCACGTGATTACAGAATTTAGGAGAAATATCTGGAGCGTGTACAGCAACTGTACACGCTCCAGTTACCGTTCACAGCAAACTGGAGCGTGTGCAGTTACTGCACACGCTCCAGTTTGCTGTGAACGGTAACTGCACACGCTCAATATTTCCGTGAGTGAGCCCACACGATCTAGTATCAAAATAATATGACCACCTACAGTCGCTCGAAAAAGTATCCGAACACCATGGTTGATTACAGAATTCAGAAAAAATATCTGGCAACGATTTTTTTTAGAAATTAGTTAGATGGCAACCTTCGTGTCACGTGACACGAAGGTTGCCAGATCACTATTTTCTAAAAAAATCGTTGCCAGTTTTTTTGCACACTTTCAGCCGCACTTTTTTGCACACCATGGGCTAAATGGCAAGGTCACATGGACCCCAAAGGCTCAGAGAAGGTTGGGGGAGGGGACCCACTGGAACAGCTGTTGGGAGACAGACGGTAGCTTCCCGTCAAAGCCATCCAGCGTGTTCTTTATCGTGCACAGGGTATGGCTCTCCCGCACACGGTGCCACGGCTTAACGTCCCATCCGACGGACGGCGGCCTTCACAAGCCCATCGGTGTCCCCTACTGACCGTGGGAAGGGCGGGGAATTTTGCGGAGATAAATCTCAACGCTGACCCAGCTGGGACTCGAACCTGGGAACTACAGATTACGAGCCTGGCGCGCTACCGACTGAGCCACCCCGCCCCAGGTGAGTGCGTGGGAGGTTGATTAGTTCTATTAATGTAAAACCTAATGAGTTAACGCAGAAAATTAGAAAGGTTTGCGCCTGAACTGAGGGATGAAAAGAAGGACATTGACTCTAAAAATTAAGAGGTCAACGTTGATCAATTGAGTAGACAGAGCTAGTTTTAACTGTTCTGTGGGAAAAGAATATTACTTTATGTACGATAGTATTTAGTTTGTTTATAAGTAATTTCATCCATGCCTTTGTAATAATTTGCATTCTTTTGTAATTTGTATTGTAAAATATACTTATTCATACCCACGGTCAGTGCTCATCCATTTTAATTTGCAACAATATATTTGATTAAGATGTTTATGTGATATCACATTGAAAAAAGGAAACAAAACTTAGTTCAATAGTTAGAGCCCTTCGACGTTAGAATCCCATTGACGTAATACAGGGTTGTCCTTAATATTTTGAAAGCAGTACAATTAGGAGAGAAATAAATGATCGAATTAAACCAGAATGGACAAGAATGCCATTCCATTATTTTCACCATTTTTCCATAAAATGCTGCACTTATCCTTAACCGGGTTCGGGAGGAAGGTACTTGCTATTGCTCTTACTGGACATACTTTTAACTACGATATGTGGTGGGGAAGCTCAACTAATGATCTCATCGAATACCATTGGTGGAGTGATACTTCAATCAACCGATGATTTTTAGAAACCAGTGATGAGTCAATTGCGCAATCTCATTGTCTCAATTGCTTCGTAACTTGTTGCCATAGAGAGATCTTACAAAATGATAATTTTCATCAAATTCTGCCCATATATAGACAGAGGAGCGGGGGTGGCTCAGTCGATAACGCACCAGGCTCGTAATCTGTAGTTCCCAGGTTCGAGTCCCAGCTGGGTCAGCGTTGAGATTTAACTCCGCAAAATTTCCCGCCCTGCCCACGGTCAGTAGGGGACACCGATGGGCTTGGAAAGGCCGCCGTCCGTCGGATGGGACGTTAAGCAGTGGCCCGGTGTGCGGGAGAGCCATATCCTGTGCACGTTAAAGAACACACTGGACGGCCTTGACGGGAGGTTACCATCTGTTTCCCAACAGCTGTTCTATTGGGTCCCCTCCCCCAACCTTCTCTGAGCTTTTGTGGTCCTTGTGACCTGGCTAGGTTGGGTTGTTTTACCTCTGAGCGGCACTTTTCTGCACACCATGGGCTAAATGACCAGGTCACATGGACCCCGAAGGCTCAGAGAAGGTTGGGGGAGGGGACCCACTGGAACAGCTGTTGGGAGACAGATGGTAGCCTCCCGTCAAGGCCATCCAGCGTGTTCTTTAACGTGCACAGGGTATGGCTCTCCCACACACGGAGCCCCGGCTTAACGTCCCATCCGACGGACGGCGGCCTTTCCAAGAGCATCGTGTCCCCTACTGACCGTGGACAGGGGGAGTTTTGCGGAGATAAGTGTGAATGCTGACTCAGCTGGGACTCGAACCTGGGAACTACAGATTACGAGCCTGGCGCGCTACCGACTGAGCCACCCCCGCCCTCTGTGACCTGGCCATTTAGCCCATAATGTGCAAAAAAGTGCTGCTCAGAGGTAAACAACTCAACCCATATATAGAGAGTAGTGTCTCAAACATTACTATATTAGAAAACGTGTGCAAAATCAATTAAATGAGCTTCCTACAATAAAGTTGATTTTCTTGAGAGTTATCTTGCACTTTTAGGAGAATCATCCTTTACATTCAGCTATTACAAGTATCCTAATGTGAAGGTTGGTGAAAATCTAAATTATGAGACTGTATTTAGTATTGATAACTGATCTAAGCTTATGAAAAAAGTTTGTCCAATATACAGTGCTTCCATTGTTTTAAAGTTTAAACCTACTTTAGCTTATGATGAATGAAAAATTAACGTTAACAGTTTCATGCTGTTTCCATGGAAAACGGGAATATAGAAGTGATTGACTACACAAATTTAAAGAAAAGTTTTATTTCACTGTGAGTGGGATGTCCTGGGAAACGTGGGTTCGAATCCCACTCCCAGCGAAACTCATTCTTTCAGCTAACCATTTCATGAGTCCTATGTGTACAGGATGTCATTTGTGATACTCTATTATTGAAAGGTTCTGTTGTTTTGCTTCTCAACGGAACTTTTTATTACACAATGGGCTAAAGGGTCAGGTCACAGACCCCAAAGTGCTCAGAGCTTGGTAAAGTATTTCGATTCATTAGACAGTTATTGGAAAACCGTTGTCAATGACATCCAAATATGTTCCTTAAACTGCACAGAGTGCAACCCATGATGCATAGGGAACCACGGTCTAACTCCCCCATCCGACAGACGGCGGTTGTTTCAAACTAATCTGAAGTAAAATCATGGCATTTGTTTTTTATAGACAGATTCAGGAGAGTACAGTGCCAAACTAAACACTAAAAAAACTACTCTTTTCATTAGGTCTTATAGTAACTTTCATAATGAGAGAGGGGCGGGGGCGCGCCCAGAGGCTACTCAGTCGGTAGCGCGCCAGGCTCGTAATCTGTAGTTCCCAGGTTCGAGTCCCAGCTGGGTCAGCGTTGAGATTTATCTCCGCAAAACTCCCCGCCCTGCCCACGGTCAGTATGGGACACCGATGGGCTTGGAAAGGCCGCCGTCTGTCGGATGGGACGTTAAGCCGTGACCCTTTTTGCGGGAGAGCCATACCCTGTGCACATTAAAGAAATGCTGGATGGCCTTGACGGGAGGCTACCATCTGTCTCCCAACAGCTGTTCCAATGGGTCCCCTCCCCAACCTTCTCTGAGCCTTTGGGGTCCATATGACCTGGCCATTTAGCCCATGGTGTGCAAAAAAAGTGCCTCTCAGAGGTAAAACAATCCAATGTTAAAGAACACGCTGGATGGCCTTGACGGGAGGCTACCATCTGTCTCCCAACAGCTGTTCCAGTGGGTCTCCTCCCCCAACCTTCTCTGAGCCTTCGGGGTCCATGTGACCTGGCCAGTTAGCCCATGGTGTGCAAAAAAGTACCTCTCAGAGGTAAAACAACCCAACCCATAATGAGAGAACCTCTTCCAATACCTAAAAGCTCTCCTTAAATATTTACAGACACTTAAGTTAAACTGTTGTGAAGAGCCAAATCCATCGGTCCATTCTCTAATTGTATTTACTTTGGACGCAACGAGTGTATTTGCCTGAACGGGACTGGCCTTCATCAAAGTATATAATACTGAACAATGTGTAACAAATCATTAGCGCAGAGCGACAGATAACAGTTATGGGTTTCTTATGTGATTATCTGCCGTAACTAATAGCTGGAAATGAAATGACGGGGAAAAAAAAAATTTAAACGAAGAAGGAAAAAAATATGTCGACCTTGGCCCCCTACAGTATGATCGGAGTATGATTTTATGATAGTCACCTTCACCATGGGAACCGCCCCTCTACTACTAAGGCCTCCACGGGGGAATTTACGGCAAGGTCACTTCAGATGCGGCCACCGCCTCCTGTTATGCGACGATGCCAAAATTTTTTCTTTTGATTTGCCAGTTAAAGACAAGTTTCACGAGCGCAAACGAAGCTTTTTGATAGGAATGGGAGCATAGAGGGGAAAAACCCGGAAAAAAATAATGTTTAATATTCAGCAAGAGTTGCTTAAGTTCCTTTCGGTAAATTGCTTTTCAGAGGATTCAATCTGTTTTAGAAGTCATGATGTGGTGATTTAGAATTTAATGAACTTTGGACGAGGAAACTGAGGATTGCAGAGAAGCTTTTGACTCGTAGACGAATGATTTCTGTTTGACTCGTAGACGAATGATTTCTGTTTGACTCGTAGACGAATGATTTCTGTTTGACTCGTAGACGAATGATTTCTGTTTGACTCGTAGACGAATGATTTTTGTTTGACTCGTAGACGAATGATTTTTGTTTGACTCGTAGACGAATGATTTCTGTTTGACTCGTAGACGAATGATTTTTGTTTGACTCGTAGACGAATGATTTCTGTTTGACTCGTAGACGAATGATTTCTGTTTGACTCGTAGACGAATGATTTCTGTTTGACTCGTAGACGAATGATTTCTGTTTGACTCGTAGACGAATGATTTCTGTTTGACTCGTAGACGAATGATTTCTGTTTGACTCGTAGACGAATGATTTCTGTTTGACTCGTAGACGAATGATTTCTGTTTGACTCGTAGACGAATGATTTCTGTTTGACTCGTAGACGAATGATTTCTGTTTGACTCGTAGACGAATGATTTCTGTTTGACTCGTAGACGAATGATTTCTGTTTGACTCGTAGACGAATGATTTCTGTTTGACTCGTAGACGAATGATTTCTGTTTGACTCGTAGACGAATGATTTCTGTTTGACTCGTAGACGAATGATTTTTGTTTGACTCGTAGACGAATGATTTTTGTTTGACTCGTAGACGAATGATTTCTGTTTGACTCGTAGACGAATGATTTCTGTTTGACTCGTAGACGAATGATTTCTGTTTGACTCGTAGACGAATGATTTCTGTTTGACTCGTAGACGAATGATTTCTGTTTGACTCGTAGACGAATGATTTCTGTTTGACTCGTAGACGAATGATTTCTGTTTGACTCGTAGACGAATGATTTCTGTTTGACTCGTAGACGAATGATTTCTGGCTTGACTCGTATGCGCTAAATGTTGTCATTTAGGTATCGTGAGTTTTCTTGATATAACTGAATGTTTGAGTAATCGTTTCGTAAGGTGGGGGCCATCCCATGGCCGAGTGGTTAGCGCAATTGGCTATTGATCTAAGGCAGTGTCTCGCAAACTTTTTAACTCTGCGGCACACTGAATCTAATTTTTTTTTTCCGCTGCACACCTAAAAAAGAATAAAATCAAACTCTATATAATCGCCATTATATTTGCGCTTTGTTGAAGTCATCAGCATGGTTTTACTTGAAGATTTGCTCTCGTTCTTTAATTTATAACTCGGTGTTTGTTTTAAATATTTGTCCATTCTATGGCTTGAAATAATCAAAAATTAATACCAAAATTTGTAAAAAGCTTGATAAATACTTACAAGATCCCAGTTGATAAAATGTGAAAGATTTTTATTAAAGCACGTCGATAGCACGTCGATAACACAAGTCAAGCCAAAATGAACTTGCACATTTCGCAAAGTCGCAAACTGTGTGCCGCGGCACACAGTTTGCGAGACACTGATCTAAGGGATCTGGGTTCGCGCCTCGAGTAAGGCATGGATGTATGTATTGTTTTTCTGCTGAGGTCCTGCCATCCTCTCAGATCTTCTACTTTGGCATATAAACTGACAGGCTCCTGTCAAACCTCTGTGGCAAGCAGCTGCTTGAGGGGGTATTTTATTTTTTTAATTTTTTTTAAGGTGGGTAATTTTTTTTGTGATGGAATTTTCGATATCAAAACTTTATCAAATATGCGAAACATATTTTGGATCTGAAACAGGAATGAATGATGAATGTATTAGGTACACAGGGTGTTTCCAAAAGGTCTAGTCAAACTTTGGTAACTTGTTCTACTACGAATTCTGGTGAGCAAAGTTCCTATGAGCAATGGGCCAGAAACGTTTCCTTTCCGAGTTTTAGCACATTTTGAGAGTGCAAATAAGAAAGCCTGTGAGGTTAATTAGTTTTTTTATTGCAGTTTATTGCAGCACAGTAAATGATCGATGAGAACAATTGTGTAAGTCTAGATCAGAGCAATTCTTCAAAATGGCCTTCCTGAGCAGCAATACGCGCCACACAGTTTCTCATCGACTGTTAAGCACGTCTGAATTCTTTGACAACCATCCACAATCCGTTCGCGGAGAGCTTGTGCATTAAGAACCGTGGTAGCGTAAAACATAGGCCTTAACGTAAATAAGAAATCCACTGAATTCAAATCGGGTTGGGTTGGGTTGTTTTACCTCTGAGCGGCACTTTTTTCCACACCAAGGCCTAAATGGCCAGGTCACATGGACCCCGAAGGCTCAGAGAAGGTTGGGGGAGGGGACCCACTGGAACAGCTGTTGGGAGACAGATGGTAGCCTCCCGTCAAGGCCATCCAGCGTGTTCTTTAACGTGCACAGGGTATGGCTCTCCCGCACACGGGACCACGGCTTAACGTCCCATCCGACGGACGGCGGCCTTTTCAAGCCCATCGGTGTCCCCTACTGACGTGGGCAGGGCGGGAAATTTTGTGGAGATAAATCTCAACGCTGACCCAGCTGGGACTCGAACCTGGGAACTACAGATTACGAGCCTGGCGCGCTACCGACTGAGCCACCCCCGCCCCTCGTTTCTATGGAAACGTTTTTCCTCTCCATGCGCAGTTGAACACGTCCCCAAAGTTTGACTAGACTTTTTGGAAGCACCCTGTATATCTATGTATATACTCAGTAATCATTTAATTAGTACCAGACACATGTCACTACAATTAATCAGAATCAAAGTGCATTAACTTCTTAAATGAGATTTTAATTGAAAAATGTGACTGTAAGAAACGATATTAATAAGAACTATCTACATATCGTGTTTTCGCAATACCTTTTCGGTATTTAAAGAGTTGTGTGCATTAAAACATTTCAGAGCTTGTTAGTTCTTCAAGAAAATTCTCCACACTGCCCCCGATCAGAAAGGGAGAACCAATGAGATTAGAAAGGCCGCCATTCGTCATATGGGATGTTAAGCCGTGGCATACCCTAGGCACGTTTAGAAACGTGTTCTTGACAGGAGGCTTCCATTTTTCTTCTAAAACCTGTTCCGTAAGTCCCCCTACCCCAGCTTTGATCCGAGTCTTTTACTTCGCGATTTGGAACAGTATTTACCCGTTATAGTCATCTCGCTGCCTCTTCAAGAACTATAGACACCTTTCACCAAGGTTATCTCCTACACGTGAGGGGGGGGGGAGGGGCTCAGTCGGTAGCGCTCCAGGCTTGTAATCTGTTGTTCCCAGGTTCGAGTCCCAGCCGGGTTAGCGTTGAGATTTATCTCCATAAAATTCCCCGCCCTGCCCACGGTCAGTAGGGGACCCGATGGGCTTGGAAAGGTCGCCGTCCGTCGAATGGGACATTAAGCCGTGGCCCCGTGTGCGGGAGAGAGCCATACCCTGTGCACGTTAAAGAACACGCTGGATGGCCTTGACGGGAGGCTACCATTTGTCTCCCAACAGCTGTTCCAGTGGGTCCCCTCCCCCAACCTTCTATGAGCCTTCGGGGTCCTTGTGACCTGGCCATTTAGCCCATGGTGTGCAAAATAGTGCCGCTCAGAGGTAAAACAACCCAACTCTCTCCTACTATAAGTATAATATATATATATAATAATATAATATAATAATATAATTATTATATTATATTATAATAATATATGTAATATAATATAAGTGTTTAAATGCGCAGTAAGCATAAATGTTTTTGAAGTAGGTAAGAAGCCGCTACCCATATTTCTTAGGAAATATTGATTTTTAGAATAAAGCGCAACATTGTTTTTTACTCCTTTGATTCAATTCCTTTTTCAATTTAATGAAAATAATAATAATAGGAAGCTTTTTCGACAAAAATGTTTCTAAAAAATGTTAATAATAATTTTAATTTTTTTCATCAGTTCTCATGATCAGCGATTGGAAACACAGAATTGGAGACTTTTTCTACAGCTAAACTTTAATTATAAAAGCTAATAATTCATATTGGGTATTTCTTAAGATCCGAAAACCGAAAACACGTTTTTATATTGTACAAAGACAAATAATAACATTACTTCACCCACATAAAAACGTTTAGCCCATTGTGTGCAAAAAAGTGAGGCTTAAAGATAAAACAACTCAATCTATACTAAATACACAGATTACCTATAGATATAGAATTTAATAAATAATTATATGGAAAGAAATACTGCTGATGGTGTGGGATACGACCTCACGATTCTACATATACATGCCAGATCGCTCTTCCGTTAGATCAAGTATCGGACGATAATTTGTTTTCATAATGTATCAACCCAAACCAACTTAAATGTATCAACCCAAACCAACCTTAATCTGCAAGAAAATCATTTAGAGACAATGAAAATGGAGTTGTCGTTACACACAACTGCTAAAAATATCCTTGAGCATTTTTAGTAAACACAACGTTTATTGCTTTTCTTTTATACAAGATAAGTAAGCACCTCATCAAGCAGCTGCTTGTCACATAGGTCTGATAGGAGTCTGACAGTAGAAGCTCTATGAGGAAGGCGAGACCTCAGCAGAAATACAACACAGACATCCATGCCGCTTGTCACATAGGTCTGATAGGAGCCAGACAGTAGAAGGTCTATGAGGAAGGCGAGACCTCAGCAGAAAGACAACACGGACATCCATGCCGCTTGTCACATAGGGCTGATAGGAGCCTGACAGTAGAAGCTCTATGAGGAAGGCGAGACCTCAGCAGAAAGACAACACGGACATCCATGCCGCTTGTCACATAGGTCTGATAGGAGCCAGACAGTAGAAGGTCTATGAGGAAGGCGAGACCTCAGCAGAAAGACAACACAGACATCCATGCCGCTTGCCACATAGGTCTCATAGGAGCCTGCCAGTAGAAGATCTATGAGGAAGGCGAGACCTCAGCAGAAAGACAACACGGACATCCATGCCGCTTGTCACATAGGTCTGATAGGAGCCAGACAGTAGAAGGTCTATGAGGAAGGCGAGACCACAGCAGAAAGACAACACGGACATCCATGCCGCTTGTCACATAGGTCTGATAGGAGCCAGACAGTAGAAGGTCTATGAGGAAGGCGAGACCTCAGCAGAAAGACAACACGGACATCCATGCCGCTTGTCACATAGGTCTGATAGGAGCCAGACAGTAGAAGGTCTATGAGGAAGGCGAGACCTCAGCAGAAAGACAATACGGACATCCATGCCGCTTGTCACATAGGTCTGATAGGAGCCAGACAGTAGAAGGTCTATGAGGAAGGCGAGACCTCAGCAGAAAGACAATACGGACATCCATGCCGCTTGTCACATAGGTCTGATAGGAGCCAGACAGTAGAAGGTCTATGAGGAAGGCGAGACCACAGCAGAAAGACAACACAGACATCCATGCCGCTTGTCGCATTGGTCTGAAAGGAGCCAGACAGTATAAGGTCTATGAGGAAGGCGAGACCTCAGCAGAAAGACAACACAGACATCCATTCCGCTTGTCACATAGGTATGATAGGAGCCAGACAGTAGAAGATCTATGAGGAAGGCGAGACCTCAGCAGAAAGACAACACAGACATCCATGCCTTATCTGGGGCTCGAACCCAGGTCCTTTTGATCAGTAGTCAAGATCTCTAACTACCTGTTTAAATTTTCTGACCAATTATTTCAACTGCGTTATCGCTGCTAAATATTCCACCAATACTGAATGAATATCGTTGAAGATGCGATAAGGCTTTAAGAATAAGAAACTATAAAGATACGCAGGCAAAATTTTTAGGTATCATTTTTACGGAATTCAAATTCCATAGAAATGTATCCAATTATGGATATCACCTTCAAATTTATTGTGCTTGTATGCATATATTTTAAGCAACTTTCATGCACACTATTAAGCAATAAAATAACGTTGAACTTTACAAAGAAATGCATATTTCATTAAGTAAAAATATGCTACAATACACAAAATGCAATGATACAGATATCAAAATGTATGCTGGCACAAAATCCAGAATTATATCTGCCGTAGCGCCTGGGGGTGGCTCAGTCGGTAGCGCCCCAAGCTCGTAATCTGTAGTTCCCAGGTTCGAGTACCAGCTGGGTCAGCGTTGAGATTTATCTCCGCAAAATTCCCCGCCCTGCCCACGGTCAGTAGGGGACATCGATGGGCTTGGAAAGGCCGTCGTCCGTCGGATGGGACGTTACGCCGTGTCCCCGTGTGCAGGAGAGCCATACCCTGTGCACGTTAAAGAACACGCTGGATGGCCTTGACGGGAGGCTACCATCTGTCTCCCAACAGCTGTTCCAGTGGGTCCCCTCCCCCAACCTTCTCTGACCCTTCGGGGTCCATGTGACCTGGCCATTTAGCCCATGGTGTGTAAAAAAGTGCCGCTCAGAGGTAAAAAAAACCAATCCAACCCGTAGCGCCTGCCACAAATGGTCTTCTTCAAGGTACGCTGAAGACAAGTACGCAGAGTTAGATAGATAGAAAATCAGAGTGACTAGTAAGGCCGCTAAACAAGGAGAAAAGTAAGCAGAAAGATAGATGAACAGATAAAGATAGGTATGAAGGAAAACAGATAGACAGCGAAAAGATAAATAGTCAATCAGAGAGACAGGCAGGGAAAATAAAACATTTCTTTTTATCTGTGAGTCGGCAACAGAATCTATAAACGAAGTAAAGGAACTTTTATCTTTCAAACAAGCTGACTTCCGTAATTACTGCCTCAATGTCACGAAATCGATGTTTTATTTCATCCTTTCATTTAATTGTTGTTTCCTTTTCCATTTCGCAGTTATTTCCTACATGGCCATGAAGTGAGCTTTCGTGTTGCTTTTTCATGTCACCGAACGAATAGCCGAAAGCAGTTTTCTTTCTCCAAAGCTGTTGGAAGAGTAAGCACTTTTGATTATCTGATTCTTCGTCTCTTTTAATTGGTGCAAAAAAAATAGCGGTAAGTGATTTAACAAGGAAAATAATACATCAAGGAACATTATAAAAATCTTCAGTGATTAGTTCTTAAAAAGAAATGTACGAATTAATTGAATAAAATTTAACGTCCAGTGACTGAGCGATTAATGGACTTGGCTGGGAATAAAAAGATCTGGGTTCGAATACCATACCAGATAAGTCACAGAGGCTTCACTTTCTGAGGTCTCGCGTTCTTTCCTGAGATCTCTTCAAAAGATTATTTTGTACAAGAAGAAATTCTCAAATAAGAATAAGAAGCGGTTATGCAAATATGTAAGGAACATGAGAGAAGGGTGAAAAAAAACGAAGAGAGAAATATAGAGTAAAGAGGCAGAGAGTCCGGAAAAAAAATGCGCAAGAAGACCAGACATATTCTAGACAGAAAAAGAGAGATGAGAAATAAGGTAGAGAACCAAGGAAATGGCAAGAGATTGGATTTGTTTTACCTCTCTGAGGGGGAAGGGGTGGCTCAGTCGGTAGCGCGCCAGGCTAGTAATCTGTAGTTCCCAGGTTCGAGTCCCAGCTGGGTCAGCGTTGAGATTTATCTCCGTAAAATTCCCCGTCCTGCCCACGGTCAGTAGGGGACACCGATGGGCTTGGAAAGGCCGCCATCCGTTGGATGGGATGTTAAGCCGTGGCCCCGTGTGCGGGAGAGCCACACCCTGTGCATGTTAAAGAACACGCTGTATGGCCTTGACGGGAGGTTACCATCTGTCTCCCAACAACTGTACCAGTGGGTCCCCTATCCCAACGTTCTCTGAGCCTACGGGGTCCTTGTGACCAGGCCATTTAGCCCATTGCGTGCAAAAAAAGTGTCGCTCAGAGGTAAAACAACCTAACCTCTCTGAGCGGTCTTTTCTTCAAACAATTGGCTAAATGGTCAGAGAATGGTAAAGAGAAAATTGGAGAAGAGAACCCGCTGGACAGATACTAGGAGACATATGGTGCTGCCATCAAGGCCATCCAGTGTGTACTTCAACGTGCACAGTGGTATGGATTTCCTGCACAAGGGGCCACTGCTTAATTTCCCATCGGAGAACATCAGCGTTTCCAATCTCACTGCTTTCCCCTTCCTCCAGAGGATAAGATGGAGGTTGAGGGGATAGATCTCAACATTATCACAATTGGGACTCGACCTGGGAACTGCAGATTGCGGACCTGGTGCACTAGCAACAGGGAGAAACCCCGATCGCAGAGACAAGAGAAACTAAGGCAGACAGACTGACATGCAACCAATAGACAAGTAAGCAAGCTGGAAGAATGCAGTCTGGTAAATAAATTGGGTTGGGTTGTTTTACCTCTGAGCGGCACTTTTTTGCACACCATGGGCTAAATGGCCAGGTCACAAGGACCCCGAAGGCTCAGAGAAGGTTGGGGGAGGGGACCCACTGGAACAGCTGTTGGGAGACAGATGGTAGCCTCCCGTCAAGGCCATCCAGCGTGTTCTTTAACGTGCACAGGGTATGACTCTCCTGCACACGGGGCCACGGCGTAACGTCCCATCCGACGGACGGCGGCCTTTCCAAGCCCATCAATGACCCCTACTGACCGTGGGCAGGGGCGGGGAATTTTGCGGAGATAAATCTCAACGCTGACCCAACTGGGACTCGAACCTGGGAACTACAGATTACGAGCCTGGCGCGCTACCGACTGAGTCACCCCCGCCCCAGCACTGAAGAATTAATAAAAAAATCAAATTATAACGAATGTAGTAACCCTCATACTAAAAACTTGACTAACACATAGAGTATGTTTTAGCAGTTCGAGAAAAATATCTTATTAATTTTTGAATAATTTTTGAATGACTTTTTGCAGAGCTAGGTAACTTGTTAAATATTTCAGCTTACATAACTCTTTAAATACTGAACGCATATTGTTGGAAATCGAGATTTTAATAGATTTATTTGCGATCTTTAAATTATCCCCGGTCTCTTCTTTTTAAGAAGTTCCCGCTTCCTGTATCTGAGAGGCCAGCGTGTAGATTTGTCTCCGCAAAACTCCTCGCTGTGCTCTCGGTTACTAGGGGACACCTAAGGGCATGGAAAGGCCGTTCGTCGGATGGGAGTTAAACCGTGGACAGTGTTAGGAAGAACCAAAGAACAAGCTGGATGACCTTGACAAGAGGGTTCATCTGTCTCCTAACTTATATCAAGTAGATCCTCTGATCAATTCTAAGCATTTGAGGTACAGTCGCTCAAAAAAATATCCGAACGCTATGGTTGATTGTAGAATTCAGTACAAATATCCGGCAACGATTTTTTTTTAGAAATTAATGATCTGGCAACCTTCGTGTCACGTGATTACAGAATTCAGGAAAAACATCTGGAGCGTGTACAGCGACTGTACACGCTCCAGTTACCGTTCACAGCAAACTGGAGCGTGTGCAGTTACTGCAGACGGTCCACTTTGCTGTGAATGGTAACTGCACACGCTCAATATTTCCGTGAGTGAGCCCACACGATCTACTATCAAAATAATATGACCACCTACAGTCGCTCAAAAAAATATCCGAACACTATGGTTGATCACAGAATTCAGAAAAAATATCTGGCAACGATTTTTTTTAGAAATTAGTGATCTGGTAACCTTCGTTCACACGAAGGTTGCCAGATCACTATTTTACAAAAACAATCGTTGCCAAATATTTTTTCTGAATTCTGTAATCAACCATAGTGTTCGGATATTTTTTTGAGCGACTGCACTTATAACCTGACTATATAACCCACCGTGTACGAAAAAGTGCACCTCGGAGGCAATACAACTGAACACGTATGGAAAAAAGGCTTATTATTTAAAAAAGAAACATTTGGCATTATTATTGCTGGGTTTCCATTCCTTAACTGATTATTTTTTGCCATTACTGCCAAGCCCTATTAAATAAGCATTTTAAATCAGTTCGAATCGTAGCGAGATGAATATCAACACAAAACACTTGCTACAAAACCAGAGAGAGTTACAAACAATTATTTTCCCATCAATAAAACTGTTGTTGTGAGTCATTCCTTCGTCATTTATCAGCGTTCCCATTTCTCACGTGTAATTCCGCCTCCCAATCTCTATTCTCCATCGTGAAATAGGATCACGTCTTAACTCGCATGAAGAGGACGCCTCAAGCACAAGAGACAGGATATATACAATTTCCTACACTTGAAATTTTTTACATATTTTTAAAAAATCTATTAATCATTCCTCCAACCAGGATTATCCCTGAACTTCGAGCACAGGCCCCGCCATCTTCTGGACGATGTGAAGGCACTCCACCCAGAAACGCCGTTTCACCGCCAAGGTCATCCGTGATGTTGAGAAGGGGTGATTACAGGAGCGTTATATCTCGCGCATGATGAACAATGGCCTCCCCTCCTCCTGTTTAAGGAGCAGAGGTTTTCTCCGTTACGTCTCAAGTGCGATGGAAGATGGAGGTTTTCTGATGCGGAGGCTGACTCATCAAGAGTCGTGATTCACTGCGTGTAACATCGTGATGTGAAGTTTTGTGTGTCAGCATGCCAAAAATCTTAAGCGATACTTTAAGAATGTCTAATAGGATTTCATCGAAGGTGTTAATTAAGAATAAAAACTTCTTTCAATTTTGTTTTAATTTTTTTGGTGGTTCCAATATTCTTGTAAGAAGTTATTGTTTTTTTCTGAGTGTGTGGTTGGTAGCGGGTAGAGATTGGGCGAGTTTGTTTATAATGATCGTGATGATGAAGATGAGGAGAATGGATAGCAAAAAGAAGATGAGGAGAATGGATAGCAAAAAGAAGATGAGGAAAATGGATAGCAAAAAGAAGATGAGGAAATGGATAGCAAAAAGAAGATGAGAAAAATGGATAGCAAAAGAAGATGAGGAAGATGAGGAAGATGAAGATTTCATAATACGGAGAAGGTAAGAAAAAAGAAAAAAAAAAACAAAGAAAATTGAGAGTAAGAAGATGAAGATTACGAAGAAGAGGAAGATTGAGAGTAAAAAGATAAAGATTACGAAGAAGAGGAAGATTAAGAGTAAGAAAATAAAGATTACGAAGAAGAGGAAGATTGAGAGTAAGAAAATGAAGATTAAGAAGAAGGGGAAGATTAAGAGTATTGGGGAAAAGAAGATATTGAAATTCAAAAGAGCGAAAAACATGGGAGTACGAAGAATATGAAAAGTATAAAAATTTAAAAATGAAGAATAAGAGGATTTAGCATTCGTAGCAAATGAAGATTAAGTGAATGAAGATGATGAAGTAGACGAGGCAATGTTTATGAATTGCTAAATCTAACCTAACTAAGAAAACAAAATAAAACTATCCAGTTCAAGGAAACCAATTAAAAGTTTGCTGTTCTCCAGGATACTTGTCACAGAGAATCAAGTTTATGAATTGAATGTAAAAGGCAGCTTTTAAAAGACACTGCAAACTCTTTGAAAGTAACTTCGTCTCAAAGATGATTAACTAACACCCAAGTTGTCTGCAATTCTTTCCCGTCCACCAACCTTGAGTATGACGTTCCCTTGATTCAAATCTACTCTGACATCACAAAAGAAAGGTTAATCCTTCGACCAGACGCCATTTGTTGCTTGTCATGTATTTGCATATCCTTCACGTTCACATTATCACTAAAACAAACATTTTAATCTTCGGAAATTCTAACATCGAGTCGAGGGAGAAAATAACGAACACCGGAACGCGATTTTCTTCATCTCAAACCGAATGAGAGAAGAAAAAAGAAAGAAAGAAAAACGAATTAAACTAAACGTCAACATCAATGCTTAGAAAGAAGTCCTACTTGATTACTTTTTCTCACTCCGTTTCCGGAGTAAAGTTTTAATTCATCCGCCCAACAACACTTTCGGAATGTAAACAAAACCAAAATCTTTCCAGTCGCCACTTTATTGCAAGAGAAGTAACTTGTATCGCATCAGGAAAAAGTTCTTCTTTTATTATTTTTAGGAAGAGGTTAAAACCCGAATGGGAAACAACGTGGAAAGAAGTAAATTGCAGACTTGCGAGAAACGTATTAATGAAAAGGGAAGATGATCACAACCAGGAATTGGCTAATGAGAAAGAACAGACATTTGTGAAGAGCAACAAAATAAAAAAAAGAGGAAAGAGCAGAGGTATGAGCAAGGTGAACATCTCTCAACTCGGAGGAGTTGAGCGCGAACAATGGATGGGTGTGGTTCTTCACGAGATTAGCTCTCTGACAGCTACACGTGGGATTGCGGCCGTGCGTTCATTAGCATGTGGATGCCAGGTGTCGGAAGTGGAGGTTGAACAACAAATGGGATCATTTGCGGCGTGCCTTTCTGCCAGGTTCGTTTTTTGCTTTTTTAATCAACGTCATTAACTGAAAAACAACTGTCTCAGCTTGCTACGTTTGCTGTTAATTTGATGTCACATGTTGCAGATTTTTGGTTAATTATCTGATGCGTTGTCCTTTGCTTCTGTATGGGTTTTTTTTTCATTCTGGAAAACCGGGGAAAAGAATACGTGTATTAGTTGCGCTCAACCGTTTTTGTTAGGAAAAAGATTCATGTTAATAGTAAGGCAGATTTTATAGTTCAATTAATATCTTAAGATTTTCAAATGTTCCAGGGTAGAGATTTATCTCTGTTATCCCCTCCCCCCGGCTCAGTCGGTAGCGCGCCAGACTCGTAATCTGCAGTTCCCAGGTTCGAGTCCCCCCAGCTGGGTCAGCGTTGAGATTTATCTCCGAAAAATTTCTCCGCCCTGCCCACGGTCAGTAGGGGACACCGATGGGCTTGGAAAGGCCGCTGTCCGTCGGATGGGACGTTAAGCAGTGGTCCGGTGTGCGGGAGAGCCATATCCTGTGCACGTTAAAGAACACGCTGGATGGCTTTGACGGGAGGCTACCATCTGTCTTCCAACAGCTGTTCCAGTGGGTCTCCTCCCCCAACCTTCTCTGAGCCCTCGGTGTCCTTGTGACGTCCCCATTTAGCCCCATGGTGTGAAAAAAAGGGTCTCTCAGAGGTAAAACAACCGAACAAACCCCCCCTCCCCACGTCCTCGGTGAGGAAGGGGACACTGGTGGGTTTGGAAAGGTCGCCATCTGTGTGATGAGAAGTTTAGCCGTGGCGCCTTATGCAAGATAGGTCATACCCTGTGCCCGTTAAAGAACACGCTGGACAAACAACGGGAGGCTTCCATCTGTCTCTTAACAGCTTCCAGAAGATTCCCTTCCTCAATCTTCTCCCAGCCTTTGAGGTACTTGTGACCTGGTATTTAGTCAACTGCCGCGGAAAAAAAAAGTGCTGCTCAGAGGACAACAAACCGAACCAAAATTAAGCTTTTTAAGAAAAAATCTCTATGAAGATAAAGATCTCACAAAAAATCTCTCTAAATCTCGATTTTACAAAATATTTGCTTCATGTTCACAGAGTTAGCCATTGCGATAGTTGAATGGCTAGCATGCTTGACTGCAAAACAAAGAAACTTGGGTTCGGACACGGATATCGTATGAAAGTTTCCTTTATTCTCTTGTTGCTGAGGTCCCGCCTTCCCCACATACCTTCTATATGATGCATCATATACCTCACATACCTTCTATATGGTGCATCATATACTTCACATACCTTCTATATGGTGCATCATATACCTCACATACCTTCTATATGGTGCATCATATACCTCACATACCTTCTATATGGTGCATCATATACCTCACATACCTTCTATATGGTGCATCATATACCTCATATACCTTCTATATGGTGCATCATATACCTCACATACCTTCTATATGATGCATCATATACCTCACGTACCTTCTATATGGTGCATCATGTACCTCACGTACCTTCTATATGGTGCATCATATACCTCACATACCTTCTATATGGTGCATCATGTACCTCACGTACCTTCTATATGGTGCATCATACACTCTTTTCAAACCTCTGTAGTAAACAATTACTTGAGAGCTATTTTTCCAAAAAATTTACAATATTTAATATTTATTATCATTTAAAAAAGTTATTGGATCACTTAAAATAAATTATCTGAAAATTTAATTAAAACAGGTTAAAATGAGAGTAATTAAACTCATTAAAGCGTATAAGGGGACTTCGATTAATCTGAGCAAACGATCGTTTCTGTTTTCGAAAGTTTAATCATTTTTCCAGAACAATACAGTAACAACAATGCCATCCATTATTGTTAAATGTCCTCAGTTTTCATCATACCTCTCTAAATTCCGAACGAACATTGTTGAAGATCGTGATTCGGATAAATTTGCATGAGAGCTCTAATTCGTTTTCAGTCAAAACGTTTCAATTAAGAAGCTTACTTAAGAAGTTGCTGAACGTGAAAATCCGACTCCCTATTGAAGTAATAACGAATTGTTTCCATTTGCAATGGCCACGGTCATCTTAAAATGTTAAATGAGGACTTTTTTGCATACAATGGGCTAAATGGCAAGGCAAACAAGGACCCAAGGGTGCTGTCAGTTATTTTGAATCTACATCTTCCCTCCTTTCCGAAGACCGAAGATAAATTGTTTGCATAACTTTTTACACTTCGATGTTATCTTTAATACGAAATAATTAGAGGAATCGTCAGTAGGTATCAAGTATCTTTCTCACTTAAGCCAAAGCTATATATTTGGCAGAGCGTTTCTCTCTTTAACGATGTTTTTTGGAGAGTTTTTCAGTCCTTCGCGTTAAAAACAGATTTTATCGCTAAATCAGGGTTGTTGGGTTGGGTTGTTTTACCTCTGAGCGGCACGTTTTTGCACACCATGGGCTAAATGGCCAGGTCACATGGACCCCGAAGGCTCAGAGAAGGTTGGGGAGGGGACCCACTGGAACAGCTGTTGGGAGACAGATGGTAGTCTCCCGTCAAGGCCGTCCAGCGTGTTCTTTAACGTGCACAGGGTATGGCTCTCCCGCACACGGGGCCACGGCTTAACGTCCCATCCGACGGACGGCGGCCTTTCCAAGCCCATCGGTGTCCCCTACTGACCGTGTGCAGGGCGGGGAATTTAGCGGAGATAAATCTCAACGCTGACTCAGCTGGGACTCGAACCTGTGAACTACAGATTAAGCCTAGCGCGCTACCGACTGAGCCACCCCCGCCCCTCTAAATCAGAGTTTATTGATTGTTTGCTTTACAAGTGGCGTAGTTAAGTCTCGAGAAGGAAATTGTTCTTTAACATAAGCGGATTGGGTTATTTTACCCCTGAGCTGCATTTTTCTGCACACAATGGGCAAAATGTCTAGGTCATAAGTACCACAAGAAGGTCGAAAAAGGGGATCCTCTGGACATCTGTATATGCTAGGAGACAGATGGAAGCTTTTCATCAAGGTCACCCAGCCTTTTCTTTAACATGCACACGGAACCACGGCTTAACATCTCTCCAATGGATGATGGTCTTTCCAAGTCCATCAGTGTCCCCTACTGACTGTGGGCAGGGCGGGGAGTTTTGCGGAGATAAATCTCAACGCTGTCCCAGCTGGAACTTGGACCTGATAACTGCAGATTACGAGCCTGGCACCCAATCTACTGAGCTACCCCCGCTCGGGGGTTGGGGATGGTGTGGGAGTGGTGGAGCAAGAACTACAATCGAGTCGGGAAAAAGTTGAATGGAGGCAAAACTATATTTCTAATGCAATCTAAGATTTCACACTTTGTTTTACAGGTCTTTAAAAGAATATTCTTGAAAAATGCTTGAAATGTAAATAAGCTTAATAATTTTTTGCTTGTACTACCCTTACCAGCATTCTGAAGGGGGAGGGGGGATTCCTCTTTGCCCCCACCCTAGATACGGCCCGTTTAGGGGACAGATGGTAGCCTCTCGTCAAGGCCATTCATCATGTTCTTTAACGTGAACATGGTATGTCTCTGCTGCAGACGGGGCCACAGCTTAACGTCACATCCTACGGACAACGGCTTTTGCAAGCCGATCGGTGTCCTTTATTGACCAAGGGCAGGGCAGGGAGTTTTGCGGAGATAAATCTCAACGTTGGCCTAGGTTGGAACTGAAAATTGCGAGCCTGGCGCGGTACCGTCTGAGTACCCTCGCCCGACATGGGTGGACTGGCTCTGTTTTTCAAGACGCAACTATGTAGCAGACACCTTACCTTGGGTGAGTAAAAAATTTGATTTCAATTTTTTTTGGAAGATTGATATATTTTGTTGTTGATAATTCTGACTTCTGCTTAAAATGGTTTTCTTCTCAATTCCGTGGAAATTGTGTAAAATAAAAAAATTTATTATTCAAAGGAAAAAAAAAAAAGTCGTCGTCTCCTTTGAGGGCGTCGTTGGCCCGGGACACTGAGAGTCTGGAACGCCATAGTGCATCTTGCCATACTACACCTACTACCCAGCTCTGAGCCTTTGGGGACATTGTAACCTGACATTTATCCCATTGTCTGGGTAAAAACAACGCAATCCGTAATAACATTTGATTGTAGGTAGAAATTGTTATTTTTAATGAACTCTTTTTTGAAGGAAATTGGCAGCAGATGCACATCAATGAGCTAATAATTAATTAAAAAAAATCTTATGGTTTCACTTTTGCAGTACAGTCGCTGAAAAAAATATCCGAACACTATGGTTGATTACAGAATTCAGAAAAAATATCTGGCAACGATTTTTTTAGAAATTAGTGATCTGGCAACCTTCGTGTCACGTGACACGAAAAATCGTTGTCAGGTAATTTTTCAGAATTCTGTAATCAACCATAGTGTTTGGATACTTTTTTGAGCGACTGTAGGTGGTCATATTATTTTGATACTAGATCGTGTGGGCTCACTCACGGAAATATTGAGCGTATGAAGTTACCGTTCACAGCAAACTGGAGCGTGTGCAGTAGCTGCACACGCTCCAGATATTTTTTCTGAATTCTGTAATCACGTGACACGAAGGTTGCCAGATCACTAATTTCTAAAAAAAAAAATCGTTGCCAGATATTTTTTCTGAATTCTGTAATCAACCATAGTGTTTGGATATTTTTTTGAGCGACTGTACTTTACTGTATCGTTCATATTTCCTTCAGCCATTGGTTTTACCCAATTGCATCCATCAGACTTCTTCCTAAGACAATAACATCACTTTACAAACCTTAATCAAAGTGAGATGGCGATGCTGTTTCAGACTCAGAAAATAAAACCCAAACAATAAAAGAAAAAAAAATTATCATGCAAGAGATGAAAGAGTAAAATTTCATCAACCATGTGCATCCCTTTCAAGAAACATCGATAGCGCTTGAGGAAAGCCTTATCGGGATGCTGTTCATGACTTTATGATGTGATTGTCATAAGAGCTTGCATGCGGAACAATGCACAACAACGCAACTGATAAGATGACACGACGAGACCTACATCCAACATGTGTCGTCATCAAACGAACAAAGCAGAACAGAAACGCTGCCTCCCCCTCTAGGGAGGCCACGTGGCCCCAGAGGCGATCCGGGGACTTGAGCAGAATAACCAGACAACGGAATAACTGTTTCAGGTCTTTACCGCCGCACCCTGTCGTAACGGGCGACCTGCGGGGTCAACTCTAGTGGGAAAGTCCTGCCTGGGGTACTGTGACCTTCAAAAAAAGCGACGGCCCCAATGGGCTACACCCGAGACGCCCTCTCTAGTGCACCTACTCGGGCTCGTGCCTCGGTCACGTGACAGGTGTGTGTTTATCCTCATGAGCGCTATAAAAAGAGGATGAGATTTGGATGCTGTCAGCAGTTGATCTTCAGAGACAGCAGCATCAGCAACGATGAAGGTAAGAATCCTTTTGCTTTTACGAGGGTCATGCCCTTTCGTTACGCTCCCTTTTGCTTGCGCTATGGTTAGAACGTCAGTTTTTCACCAAAATAGATCTGGATTCGGTTACCTAGTATGGAAGGAGATGTTTCTTGATGAATGAGATCTTCATCAGTGTTTTGGTCTTATTAAGGATGTATCAAAGCTGATTCTACCTATTTGTCCGGACTGTGACCTGGGTTGTGTTGGGTTGTTTTACCTCTGAGCGGTACTTTTTTGCACACCCTGGGCTAAATGGCCAGGTCACATGGACCCCGAAGGCTCAGAGAAGGTTGGGGGAGGGGACCCACTGGAACAGCTGTTGGGAGACAGATGGTAGCCTCCCGTCAAGGCCATCCAGCGTGTTC
This sequence comes from Ryuthela nishihirai, assembly GCA_038380435.1. Lineage (NCBI taxonomy): Eukaryota > Metazoa > Arthropoda > Arachnida > Araneae > Heptathelidae > Ryuthela > Ryuthela nishihirai. The sequence continues at coordinate 45,889,796 of JAWZYU010000024.1, read as the reverse complement.
TTTAATGTGCACAGGATATGACTCTCCCGCACACGGGGCCACGGCTTAACGTCCCATCCGACGGACGGCGGCCTTTCCAAGCCCATCGGTGTCCCCTACTGACCGTGGGCAGGGCGGGGAATTTTGCGGAGATAAATCTCAACGCTGACCCAGCTGGGACTCGAACCTGGGAACTACAGATTACGAGCCTATCGCGCTACCGACTGAGCCACCCCCGCCCCAACTGTGACCTGAAAAAGGGCTCAGAGAAGGTTGGAGGAGGAGACCCACTAGAACAGCTGATGGGAGACAGATGGTAGCCTTCCGTTAAGGTCATCCAGCGTGTTCTGTAATGCGCACAGGGTATGGTTCTCCCATACACGGGACCACGGTTCTCATCCGTGGCCCCGTGTGCCTACGTTAAGACACCGTCGTTTGTCTCCCGTAAGACGGCGGTGTCTTACCGGAGGCAGGGTGGGGTTAGCCGAGATAAATCTGAACGCTGACAGAGTTGGAACTTGAAATGCAGAATATGACCCTGGCTGGCTGCAGGCCGAGCCTCCACCAATTATCATCACCCTGCCCTCGGTGACAAAGGGAAAAAAGAGAGGCCATCGCCGTTCGTCGGATAGACATTATAGTTGTACTATTGAATTAAACTGAATACTACTTTTTTTAAAGTAAAGAACGTACTGTTTGGTACTGTCACCAAATTTCCGCTTTGAGGCGGGGGTTCAGCTGATAGGGCGCCAGAGTGGTAATCTGTATTTCCCAGATTCGAGTCCCAGCTCTGCCAGGGCTGAGATTTATCTCCGCGAAACCCCCACCCTGCCTCGGAGAGAAAGGGGACTTTAAGCCGTGGCTCCTTGTGCAGGAGAGCCGTACTCTGTGCACGTTAAAGAACACGCTGGAGGGCCTGATGAGAGGCTACCATCTGTCTGCTAACAGCTGTCCAGTGGGTCCCCTTCTTCAACGTTCTCTGAGCCTTCGAGGTCCTTGTGATCTGGCCATTTAGCCCATAATGTGCAAAAAAGTGCCGCTCAGAGGTAAAACAACCCAACTACCTGCCCTCGGTGAGAAAGGAGCCCCCTATGAGTTTGAGAATGCAGCCGTCCATCCGATAGGAAATTAGGCCATGGTCCCATGTATAAGAAAGCCAAAATCTTTACTCGTTAAAGAATTCTGTGGATGGTCTTAACTGTAAGTTTCCATCTGTCTCCTTACCAGTTCTGAACTTTTGGATTCCTTGTGATCCGACCATTTAGCCCATTTGTATAACAGGAAATATAATAAATAAATCAAGCAGCTGCTTGACATAGAGGTCTGACAGGAGCCTGTCAGTTTATATGCTATAGTAGAAGGTCTATGAGAATGGCAGGACATCAGCAGAAAAACGACACAAACATCCATGCTTTATCGGGACTCAAACCTAGGTCCTTTTGATCAGTAGCCAAGCGCGCTGACCACTAGCCCTCTGAAAATAACACAAACTTAAACCAATATCAGGATTACGTGCAAATGCTTCTCTCGTGATATTACGTTTTTTTCTGAGTATGTAACAATATTGTTAGTTCAATATCTTTTCCCATTTTCATTTTCTCATGCTAATTACAAAGTATTAATAGTAACCAATCGATAGATTTTTGATTAGAAGTACGATTCAGGAATTCCTGGGGGCGGGGGTGGCTCAGTCGGTAGCGCGCCAGGCTCTTAATCTGTAGTTCCCAGGTTCGAGCCCCAGCTGGGTCAGCGTTGAGATTTATCTCCGCAAAATTCCCCACCCTGCCCACGGTCAGTAGGGGACACCGATGGGCTTGGAAAGGCCGCCGTCCGTCGGATGGGACGTTAAGCCGTGGCTCCATATGCGGGAGAGCCATACCCTGTGCACGTTAAAGAACACGCTGGATGGCCTTGACGGGAGGCTACCATCTGTCTCCCAACAGCTGTTCCAGTGGGTCCCCTCCCCCAACCTTCTCTGAGCCTTCGGGGTCCATGTGACCTGGCCATTTAGCCCATGGTGTGCAAAAAAGTGCCGCTCAGAGGTAAAACAACCCAACTCAACAACCCAGGAATTCCTGAACCAGAAAATGGATTTGTGACAAATATCTTTCTAGATCATCCCGTGGTTTGAATTCAGGGGGAAAAAATCAAATTCAGGTGATAAAATTGAGTTGGAAAAACCCGAAACGCCGTCCTATTAGTTTTTTAGCGGTCATTTAACTCTTTCTTGCAAAATATGACCTTCTTGCCCCCCCACGATCTGGTCTCGCGAATGTGAACATTTTGATGTAATACAATTGTGAGTTAGAGCGATTTTATAAAACAGCGAATTTCGCCTAAAAGATCCTAACAACCTTCATTTTATTCTTCCTATTTGCAGGGATTACAGTCACAAATGTTACGGTGTAGGCCGTATTAAAATGAAGCTTACCTTCTATGCTGGGCTGTTTCACCTCTGAACGACGGTTTTTATTTCATACAATGAACTAAATGACCAGGTCACAAAGACCAAAAGGGCTCAGAGAAGTAGGTTGGGGGATGGGGATCCACTGGTTAGGATTAGAGTGCTCTCTAACGTGCACAGAGTACGGCTCTCCTGCACATGGGTCATATGATGGAACTTAACGTCCACGTGATGGATAGCAGCTTTTCAAAGCTCGTAGGTCTTATCAAAGTAAAGAAGTAGAGTTGCAATCTGCATTGCTGGGACTGGATATAGAAGGTGAGCGAGGGAATCTTTCCCTCTATAGGGAATTTCAATAAATGGAGTTCAGTTTAACTTCGCTAACTAATCATACCATAAACAGAGGTAGATTACGAATATAAGATCAATTGATTTCTTGCAGGTATTCCATGTTCTACCTCTGAAGTAAAAAGAATCGTGAGCTGAAGTACAGTGTGTGTGTGTGTGGGGGGGGGGGGGGGGGGACAGATAATTGTGTTTTTCAATGACAACACTTTCTGACACAGAAATACCTACCCGAATGGCATTTTATTCGGTATAGTTGACCTTCCACTTTCCATGCACAAACACACACTGTCATCGCCTATTTTTTTTTCTCTAGGTTCGAGCTTGATTGTTAACTTTCTAGTACATTATGTAATTTAAAAACTATACGTGTATGAAGAGTAGCTGGTAAAAAAAATGAACTTTAATGGATGTGGGACGCTATGAAAAACATGATAAATGCTCTAACTATTTCACCCAGTTCGAGCCTAGTTAACAGGAGACTCAAGGCGGGACTCAAGGCACTGTTTTGGATTGAAACCATTCATTATGGGATTTCTTAGCTAAAAGTGGTGTGCGGTTATTTCAATGAAAGCATCGTTTCTGCAAATGCTCATTCGCCCCCCCCCCCCCCAAAAAAAAACCTAAATTCTGCTCTTGTTAACTCAAACGGGTAAAGCACGTGCTATACTTTCATGAGGTAGTAAGCTCAGATTTAACAAGATCGCAATATTTCAAGAAGACAATTCTTTAATTATTTTGCCACACCAGCAAATTTACTCGTGAGTTATTTTGAATATGTGCATATACATAATATTTGTTTTCAATTTAAGGATTTTTTTTTCTCTTTCCAGGTTCTGATTGTACTCACCCTTTTCGCCGCCTCTCAGGCCACTGTCCTCGTGCAGCATCCAGGACTCATAGAGGCAGGCTCCAGCTCCCAATTCAGGAACCAGGATGTAAGTATTTGCCAAATCGAAACGTCGTTCTCTGTTGTATATTTCGATGTTAACAGAAGTCGTGTTCTGAATCTTGAAATTATTCCTGGACACATCCCCCCCCCCCTTATTAAAATTGCAGTGCAACAGATTACGAGGTCGGATGACGCTACTGACTGAGCCTATCACTTACCCTAGTATTTTAGCAAAAGTTATGAAAGTTGAAACTTTTAATAACTTAGTTCCTCAAAAATGCCTTCAAAAACTGAGAAAGACGTAAAAAAAAAGGTTATATTGACTGCTACAAACACGTCAATACATTTAATGGCTGTTGCTTTTTTTTTTGCTTTAGCCAGTTTGAACAAAATTTTCCTAGCATTTTTTTTAAATTGACATTTCTGATGTTAGATATCGCAGCAGTCATAATCTTTTACTTATTGAACGAATATTATTGAAAAATCAAGATTTAAATGGATTGGATTGAGATCTTCAATTTACCATCGATCTCATTTTTTCTATAAAAGTTTTATTTCAGAAGTTACTGAGCTTCAGATCTGCCTCCGTGACTGGTTTGGCTCAGTTAGTAGCGCCCCAAGCGCGTTATCACCAGTTTCCAGGTTCGAGTCCCGCCAAAGTTGAGATTTATCTCCGCTACTAACTCCCCTCCCTGCTGCTCTCGGCGAAAAAGGAGACACCGATGGTCAGACCGATGGTTCAGAAAAGGAGTCACCGATGGGGGGGGGGGGGGGGGACACTCCGTCGAATAGGAGAATTTAAGCTGTGGCCGGTGTATAGGAAATACTTACCTAGTGAGTATCTCCTATACACCCGGCCACAAAAAAACACAAAAATGATGAAGGACAGGAGATCCTTACCCTTTTTAAGGAACATGCTGGATGTCGTTGACGAGAGACTTACAGCTGTACAGTCGCTCAAAAAAGTATCCGAACGCTATGGTTGATTACAGAATTCAGGAAAAATATCTGGAGCGTGTACAGCAACTGTACACGTTCCAGTTACCGTTCAGTTCAGTTACCGTTCAGAGTGCAGTAACTGCACACGCTCCAGTTTGCTGTGAACGGTAACTGCACACGCTCAATATTTCCGTGAGTGAGCCCACACGATCTAGTATCAAAATAATATGACCACCTACAGTCGCTCAAAAAAAGTATCCGAACACTATGGTTGATTACAGAATTCAGAAAAAATATCTGGCAACGACTTTTTAGAAATTAGTTATCTGGCAACCTTCGTGTCACGTGACACGAAGGTTGCCAGATCACTAATTTCTAAAAAAATCGCTGCCAGATATTTTTTCTGAATTCTGTAATCAACCATAGAGTTCGGATACTTTTTTTGAGCGACTGTACATATAAGTATCTTTTTTTTGTACTATTTTCATTCTGTTCGCTGTTAAAAGTAAACAAATCATCAGAATCTAGATTTGTTTTTTTTCTATCCCTCTAGAACATCGGCAATTACAACTTCGGCTACGATGAAGGTCATACCACTGGAGGCACTTTCCGTCGAGAAACTGGCGACGCTCACGGCAACGTGGTCGGATCCTACGGCCTCAGGGATGCCGACGGACGTCTCCGCATCGTCAACTACGTGGCTGATGCCGCCGGCTTCCGTGCCGATATCAAGACCAACGAGCCCGGAGTCGAGCCCAAGGACCCAGCATCTACTGCCATCAACAAGGCCGCACTCGTAGCAGCTCCAGCTCACCACGCCGTAGCCTACGCCCACGCTCCTGCAGCTTTACCCTACGCTCACCATGCTGCTCCTGCAGCTCTAACTTACGCTCACGCTCCTGCTGCCTACGCCGGACATCCAGGTCTCTATCACGGCTATTCCCATCACGTGGCTGCCCCACATTACGGTTACGGTTATCAGTGGTAATTCAGAAATCATCTGTTGTGTGAAATTTGTGCTGTTTTATAAGTAGCCAGAATATCAAGCTCATTGAGCCCTATTTCAGTGCAGTTTGCTTGAAGACTGGTGTTAGCACATTTCATTTAAAGCAGGACTCTTAACTCAATCTTTCTGAGCCAAAGAAATAGTTCTCAGATCAAGCCGTTGTTTCTATTTAAAATTCATTTAATCGCTTTGTTTATTTGTTACAAAAATGTTAGAAAAAAATGAAGAAAAACATTTTATGTTTCATTTTATCTTTTGCCTTCCGGATGACAATCTGTTGTTCCGGATGACAATTTGAAAATAACAATCAAAAGTACTCTTTTGGTTTATTGAGAACCTTTGCAGATAAAATTCACTGTGCTTTTAAAAAAAGAACTGAATATAAAACCTTTTACTTTTTTTAAATCTGGCAACTTTCGTGTCACGTGATTACAGAATTCAGGAAAAATATCTGGAGCGTGTACAGCAACTGTACACGCTCCAGTTACCGTTCACAGCAAACTGGAGCGTGTGCAGTTACTGCACACGCTCCAGTTTGCTGTGAACGGTAACTGCACACGCTCAATATTTCCGTGAGTGAGCTTTCTTTTTTTCTTTTTTTTTAAGATTTTAAAAAAGAACTGAAAATGAAAATTTTTAAGCTCCTTAACTGTTACTTAATTTAATCATTTCATTCTAAAAACATTTTATTTTTAAAGTTGGCATTTGTAATTTCCGATGCGTATTATCTGGATAATTTCTACAGGTGTCATTACGCTAATTTAATATGTAATGAGCAGTTAAATGTGTGAACAAGAGTCTCGGCCTGTTAAAACATCATTGTTTCCATTTTCAAAGATTTTTTATGTTTGGCTGTATTTATTCCCCATATGACAAAGATGATACTCTGATGACTACGGGGCAGGGGGTGGCTCAGTCGGAAGCGCGCCAGGCTCGTAATCTGTAGTTCCCAGGTTCGAGTCCCAGCTGGGTCAGCGTTGAGATTTATCTCCGCAAAATTCCCCGCCCTGCCCACGGTCAGTAGGGGACACCGATGGGCTTGGAAAGGCCGCCGTCCGTCGGATGGGACGTTAAGCCGTGGTCCCGTGTGCGGGAGAGCCATACCCTGTGCACGTTAAAGAACACGCTGGATGGCCTTGACGGGAGGCTACCATCTGTCTCCCAACAGCTGTTCCAGTGGGTCTCCTCCCCCAACCTTCTCTGAGCCTTCGGGGTCCATGTGACCTGGCCATTTAGTCCGTGGTGCGCAAAAAAGTGCCGCTCAGAGGTAAAACAACCCAACCCTGATGACTGCAGCTGAACATCTTGAAGTCTTTCCAAGATTTTCATTTACCTAAGACGATTCATTTTCTTACAAGCATTGGCTCAGATATTAAATGAGATAAAGTTGAGTTTCCTGATTTAAAATTCTTACATTCAATCCCACATATCTACCAACATTCGAGCTCGTCTATAGTCTGACGTCATTCTCCTTCATGTCTCCAGTCTGTCGCTCTAATTTGCTCAATCGTTTTGTAAATAGCCTTCAGCAGATGGCGTGTTGCTTCCATTAAAGACAGAAAGGAACACCAATGTCACGCGCACAAAAGTTGTAATCGTTTGAATAAAAAAATGCAAAGTATCAATTGTGCTTTTGTTTCTATCGTAACAAAGAACATGTTACAAATATTTTACCCATAAGTTAAGTTTTATTTTCAAAGTACGCTAGGTAATCTGGACTGTAATAAATTTAAAACTAAAAGATTCTCATCTGGAGAATACGGCTGCTCGTTTTCAAAAACGATGTTTTTTTAAAAGTGGAAATCTGAACTAATGGATGATTGGAAAAACACAAACAGTACTGATTTAATAGTATCTATGAAACACAAAGGAGTTTTCTACTTTTAAAACAAACATACGTTTTCCCACGATCTTTAGTGCAGTGGTTCTCAACCTTTTATCTTCACGTACCCCCTGGAAATGTGTATGTAACTGACGTACCCCCTGGAAATGTGTATGTAACTGATGTACCCCTTGTATAGATAGATAAAACTATAGTTATAGTATAACAATGAGAATAAAATAAAACATATATATCAGTGGTTCTCAACCTTTTATGCTTCACATACCCCCTGGAAATATGTATGTAACTGGCGTACCCCTTATATAGATAGATAAAACTATAGTTATAGTATAACAGTGGGAATAAAATGAAACATATATATCAGTGGTTCTCAACCTTTTATGCTTCACATACCCCCTGGAAATATGTATGTAACTGGCGTACCCCTTATATAGATAGATAAAACTATAGTTATAGCATAACAATGGGAATAAAATGAAACATATATATCAGTGGTTCTCAACCTTTTATGCTTCACATACCCCCTGGAAATATGTATGTAACTGGCGTACCCCTTATATAGATAGATAAAACTATAGTTATAGTATAACAGTGGGAATAAAATAAAACATATATATCAGTGTTTCTCAACCTTTTATGCTTCACATACCCCCTGGAAATGTGTATGTAACTGGCGTACCCCATGTATAGATAGATAAAACTATAGTTATAGTATAACAATGGGAATAAAATGAAACATATATATCAGTGGTTCTCAACCTTTTATGCTTCACATACCCCCTGGAAATATGTATGCAACTGGCGTACCCTTTATATAGATAGATAAAACTATAGTTATAGTATAACAGTGGGAATAAAATGAAACATATATATCAGTGGTTCTCAACCTTTTATGCTTCACATACCCCCTGGAAATATGTATGTAACTGGCGTACCCCTTATATAGATAGATAAAACTATAGTTATAGTATAACAATGGGAATAAAATAAAACATATATATCAGTGGTTCTCAACCTTTTATGCTTCACATACCCCCTGGAAATATGTATGTAACTGGCGTACCCCTTATATAGATAGATAAAACTATAGTTATAGTATAACAATGGGAATAAAATAAAACATATATATCAATGGTTCTCAACCTTTATACATACCCCTGGAAATGTGTATGTATCTGGCGTACCCCTTGTACAGATAGATAAAACTATAGTTATAGTATAACAATGGGAATAAAATGAAACATATATATCAGTGGTTCTCAACCTTTTATGCTTCACATACCCCCTGGAAATGTGTATGTAACTGGCGTACCACTTATATAGATAGATAAAACTATAGTTATAGTATAACAATGGGAATAAAATAAAAAAAATATATATCAGTGGTTCTCAAACTTTTATGCTTCACGTACCCCCTGGAAATGTGTACGTAACTGGCGTACCCCTTGTATAGATAGATAAAAGTACAGTTATAGTATAACAATGGGAATAAAATAAATCATATATATCAGTGATTCTCAACCTTTTATGCTTCACATACCCCCTGGAAATGTGTATGTAACTGGCGTACCCCTTATATAGATAGATAAAACTATAGTTATAGTATAACAATGGGAATAAAATAAAACATATATATCAGTGGTTCTCAACCTTTTATGCTTCACGTACCCCCTGGAAATGTGTACGTAACTGGCGTACCCCTTGTATAGATAGATAAAAGTACAGTTATAGTATAACAATGGGAATAAAATAAAACATATATATCAGTGGTTCTCAACCATTTATGCTTCACGTACCCCCTGGAAATGAGTATGTAACTGGCGTACCCCTTATATAGATAGATAAAACTATAGTTATAGTATAACAATGGGAATAAAATAAATCATATATATCAGTGGTTCTCAACCATTTATGCTTCACGTACCCCCTGGAAATGTGTATGTAACTGGCGTAACCCTTATATAGATAGATAAAACTATAGTTGTAGTATAACAATGGTAATAAAATAAAACATATATATCAGTGGTTCTCAACCTTTTATGCTTCACATACCCCCTGGAAATGTGTATGTAACTGGCGTACCCCTTATATAAATAGATAAAACTATAGTTATAGTATAACAATGGGAATAAAATAAAACATATATATCAGTGGGTCTCAACCTTTTATGCTTCACGTACCCCCTGGAAATGTGTATGTAACTGGCATACCCCTTGTATAGATAGATAAAGGTATAGTTATAGTATAACAATGGGAATAAAATAAAACATATATATCAGTGGTTCTCAACCTTTTATGCTTCACATACCCCCTGGAAATGTGTATGTAATTGGCGTACCCCTTGTATAGATAGATAAAACTATAGTTATAGTATAACAATGGGAATAAAATGAAACATATATATCAGTGGTTCTCGACCTTTTATGCTTCACGTACCCCCTGGAAATGTGTATGTAACTGGCGTACCCCTTGTATAGATAGATAATACTATAATTATAGTATAACAATGGGAATAAAATAAAACATATCTATCAGTGGTTCTCAACCTTTTATGCTTCACGTACCCCCTAGAAATGTGTATGTAACTGGCGTACCTCTTGTATAGATAGATAAAACTATAGTTATAGTATAACAATGGGAATAAAATAAAACATTTATATCAGTGGTTCTCAACCTTTTGTGCTTCACATACTCCCTGGAAATGTGTATGTAACTGGCGTACCCCTTAGATTGATAGATAAAACTATAGTTATAGTATAACAATGGAAATAAAATAAAACATATATATCAGTGGTTCTCAACCTTTTATGCTTCACGTACCTCCTGGAAATGTGTATGTAACTGGCGTACCCCTTGTATAGATAGATAAAACTACAGTTATAGTATAACAATGGGAATAAAATAAAACATATATATCAGTGGTTCTCAACCTTTTATGATTCACATACCCCCTGGAAATGTGTATGTAACTGGCGTACCCCTTGTATAGATAGATAAAACTATAGTTATAGTATAACAATGGGAATAAAATAAAACATATATATCAGTGGTTCTCAACCTTTTATGCTTCACATACCCCCTGGAAATGTGCATGTAATTGGCGTACCCCTTGTATAGATAGATAAAACTATAATTATAGTATTACAATGGGAATAAAATAAAACATATATATCAGTAGTTCTCTACCTTTAATGCTTCACGTACCCCCTGGAAATATGTATCTAACTGGCGTACCCATTGTATAGATAGATAAAACTATAGTTATAGTATAACAATGGGAAAAAAATAAAACATACATATCAGTGGTTTTCAACCTTTTATGCTTCACGCACCCCCTGGAAATGTGTATGTAACTGGCGACCCATATATAGATAGATAAAACTATAATTATAGTAAAACAATGGGAATAAAATAAAACATATTCATCAGTGGTTCTCAACCTTTTATGCTTCACGTACCCCTTGGAAATGTGTATGTAACTGGCGTACCCCTTGTATAGATAGATAAAACTATAGTTATAGTATAACAATGGGAATAAAATAAAACATACATATCAGTGGTTCTCAACCTTTTATGCCTCACGTACCGCCTGGAATTCAGTATGTAACTGGCGTACCCCTTGTACAGATATATAAAACTATAGTTATAGTATAATAATGGGAATAAAATAAAACATATATATCAGTGGTTCTCAACCTTTTATGCTTCACATACCCCCTGGAAATGTGTATGTAATTGGCGTACCCCTTGTATAGATAGATAAAACTATAGTTATAGTATAACAATGGTAATATAATAAAACATATATATCAGTGGTTCTGAACCTTTTATGCTTCACGTACACCCTGGAAATGTGTATGTAACTGGCGTACCCCTTGTATAGATAGATAAAACTATAGTTATAGTGTAACAATGGGAATAAAACATATATATCAGTAGTTCTGAACCATTTATGCTTCACGTACCTCTTGGAAATGTGTATGTAACTGGCGTACCTCTTGTACAGATAGATAAAAATATAGTTATAGTTGAACAATGGTTATTTTTACTTTGTTACTAGATCTAGCGACTTTTGAGCTCTCATGACGTACCCCAAAAAATTTTACCGCGTACCCCACGTTGGGAACTCCTACTCTAGTGGAAAGGGGGTGGGGTTCATTGCTTCCAATGTAAACTTCTTAATCTTTCTGCCATGCATAGATCATTTGCAAAACCTGTTTAAAGTTTTTCCACCTTTCTTTGCCGTTACACGAATGCTCTTAAAACTATTGCGAGATTCGGAAAGTACGAATCGTAATATTCCATCAATACCTATCCAACTCAAAAATAATTTTCAATTTATCGCTAAAAACAAATAAAAGTTAATGTGTACAGACGAACATAGCTGTTTTTTAACGAACTAAAAAAACAGTTTATGTAATTTCAATAAAAAAACACCTTTCAGATGATAAAGTTCTATAAACCAAAAAAGATGTAATTTCATCATCTATAATGGGTTACTTTTTAAATTAAATCATCTATCATCATACCGGGCAGATTTACTAGGGCAATACTATTTAATACAATTTCAGTAAATGTACACTTGTACCAAAAAATTAAAGATATAACCTTATGTTGTTATTTTAAAAGGAAGTTAATTTCTGAAATAGATTGTTTTAGGGGGAAAAATGCCACAGTGGACAAAACTCCGAATGAAATCTGTCTAAATCTTGATTTTTCAACGATTATGGGATATGGCAACTGGAAAATTTAACAACACACACTATTAGTCTCGTTTTTTATTTCGAAAGCTACAAAACTCCCTATTGAACTTCGTAAAACATTTATTACATATTGATTTATAATCATTGTTCGAATAAACACTTTAATACAAAAGTTATATTTTGTATTTTTTCCCTCTCCCCTGGTAGAAATGGGGCAAATTATTTATACTAATGTAAACTTCTTGACCAATTGCACTCTACCATCGAAATTTCGACCATAAATATAGATCGTTGACAATATTCGGGTAAAGGTTTGGAATTTTGAACTGCTGGTGAGATTTGCATTTTTTTCACCACTATTTTAAAGACTACTCAAGTGACTACCGAATTATGAGAATAAAACTGTGTATTTTGTTATAGGCTGCGAGAAATATATTCGTGAAATTTACCGGGGATTTTAATTATTCCACTTTTCTTCAAGCTTACGAGCACACTTTTTTTCGTAATTCTATTCACTGATCTGAGATTGTGCAAGTGGGTAACATGGCCAAAGCAATTTCTGGATACATAAAATGCTTCTGAAAAGTGGTTGATAACTCGTTGGTCTAACTTCAGCATTCATAATCAAACCACAGTTTATTGGTGTGGGGTGGTTCATTCGCCAGCTCGCAGACATATCTACAGTTCCCAGGCTCGAGTCCAAACTTTGAGTTTTATCATCACATTTATCTCCTTACTTCCCTCGGTGAGAAAGGGGATATCATGGACTTGGAAAAAACGCCGTCCGTCAGATGAAACTTCAAACCGTGGTCCGTGTGCAGTATAGCCATACGCTGTGGACTTTAAAAACACGTTGTACGGCCTTAACAATAGGCCACAACTGTCCAGTGAGTGTCCTTCAGGCAAACTTCTCTAATCCCTTAGGGTCCTTTTGACCTTTCAATTTAGCCCCTTATGTGTGCAGTCGCTCAAAAAAAGTATCCGAACACTATGGTTGATTACAGAATTCAGAAAAAATATCTGGCAACGATTTTTTTAGAAATTAGTGATCTGGCAACCTTCGTGTCACGTGACACGAAGGTTGCCAGATCACTAATTCATCTGGCAATCAGATCTGGTTGGATCTGGTTGGATCCAACCAGATCTGATCAGCTAACCAGATCTGGTTGGATCTGGTTAGTGATCTGGTTGCCAGATCACTAATTGATCTGGCAACCTTCGTGTCACGTGACACGAAGGTTGCCAGATCACTAATTTCTAAAACAATCGTTGCCAGATATTTTTTCTGAATTCTGTAATCAACCATAGCGTTCGGATACCTTTTTGAGCGACTGTACCAAAATGTCGTTGAAACACCCCAACCCACATTTTATCCAAGTTTCGGAGTATGCATCTGATATCAGAAACATACACCTCCTCTTATTCTTGATGAAGAAGAGTTACGTTTCGTTATCATTGTTCACTTTAAAGTGAATCAGTTGTAATAAAGCTTACCATTAATCCTGAGGTATAATGCGTCAATTAAAAATTATACTTTATATTCATATTTTGTAAGTACTTCTACCTTTGTTTATACAGGAGATCCAACCAATCGAATGATTGATCTTTATAGCGTAGCGCAGATTTCAAAATATTTTGAAATAAAAAATTTAAGGGCAAGTTTTGAAAAAAATATTTCTTTCCTAGCCAGTTAAATTTGTATGATGGTCTTCACGGAAGTGTTCTATAATCTCTTAACAACTCCCGAATAGATCTCCTTTTCCACCTTGCTATTAATCCATGGGGGTGCTTGTGACCTGTCTATTGTACAATATCGGTATGTGCGGAAATATAGTGCTTTATCCCTAGACATGAGGGAAAGCAAACATTTTAATATATTTTCCAAATTTTTTCACATCTAGAATTTTTTAACTTTATTGTACCGATAGATCGTATTTTTTCAAGTAACATGGAACGCTGTGAATTTAATAGTATCACCAAAAATGGAACTGTCGTTAAAGTTGTTAATTTTATTTCAGTATAGGACATGGCTACTCAATTAGATTTTCAAATGGGCCAGATGTCTTCAATTTTTGAATTTCGGGTTAGCTTGTTTTTCCAATGATCAACACATTTTTTTCGCGAAATGGGCTAAATGGTCAGGTGGCAAGGACCCCAGAGGTTCAGAGTTAGGTCATCTAGGTATGCCATCGAGAATGCTCTTTGACAAGCACAGGTTATGGCTCTCCTGCACACAGGGCCACGGAGAGCGATTTTTTTTAAGCCCTTTTGGTATTTCAGTGTCTCCTTTCTCACCTAGGGCAGGTTCAACAATTTTCCTTTTCCCTTTAAGAATAAGAAAAAAATAATTATTATTATTTGTTGGTTCTATAGATACTGTATAAGTGATAATATATTAAATATAATAATAAATAATAATATATATTAATTTTACATATAATATAACAATATATTATTATAAAATATTATATTATAATTAATCGTGCAGTTAGCAGGTTAGGATTTTTATTGTCCGTTGCGAATTTTTAATTCTTATTGCAACATATCGTTTAAACTTCTTGACCAATTGCACTCTACGATCGAAATTTCTGATTGCAACAAATCGCAAATGATTCTAAGGTAGGATACATAATTCCTACTTCAAAAATGTACTAATGTATCGAATGCTTGATGAAGTTTTCAATTAATACAACTTTTATGCTACTTTTACTTTTTTCTACAAACTTGAGTTAATACTTCTAGTTTCATACAATCATTAAATCTCTTTTCCGCTCTGAACATCAAAATTTAAGATCCCCTGCTGTTGTATACGGCAGAAAATGCAGAAACGTGTACAATTCATTACATGATTCACAATTAATATTTATTATAAATCTGCCTCTAATGTTTCATGTATAGCAGTGTTATGCAAACCAAGGTCCCATACTCGAAGGAAGTTTGTAACCTGAAGTACTTGGATTCGTTAGGACGGGTTGTTTTATCTTTAAGCTGAACTTTTGTGCACACAATGGGCTAAATGGGTGAATTACAAATACTGAAGGGGGATCAGAGCTGGATAAGAGAAACAAACCTACTGGACATTAGCTCGGAGTCAGGCGGCTCCAGTTATGGCTATCCAGCGTGTTCTTTAACATGCGTACCTAAAGTGCCCAGATTTTTAAAACTGAAACGCGGGGTATTTCAATTGCTGCCCCGCTTTTTGAAAAGGTAGGTTAGAAGAGGGACGCTTCACATAAGTTTCAAATTATCAGGTAAATGTTGTCGGATTAATAAATTAAAGAAACAGGGGCATTTTGATTAAGCATTTTTTGAGTGTAGGCTCTCTACACGCTCCACTACTCAATTAAAATATTCTTTTTTTATTTATTATATTATTTATTAAATAATAAAACTTTAACATAAGATTATATAAGATTAAAAATATTTAAAACACTGGATATAATAAAAAAAAATACATAATTTTTCACATCTAACGAGCTGTAGAACATTGAAATTGGTGGACACAGTGAGAAATTAGTCGAGTTTAATATTTTAAAACGGACACTAACATACACACGTAAAAGAATATAATAGCAATTTTTCACAGCGTTATCTGTTAAATATTCTAGAATATTTACTGATCCGGAAATGGGAGGAAATTTCATAAGCAATCATTTGTGGTGAAAAGTCTGTGTCAACTGGGGATTAAAGTACAGTCGCTCAAAAAAGTATCCGAACGCTATGGTTGATTACAGAATTCAGAAAAAATATCTGACAACGATTTTTTTGAAATTAGTGATCTGGCAACTTTCGTGTCACGTGATTACAGAATTCAGGAAAAATATCTGGAGCGTGTACAGCAACTGCACACGCTCCATTTACCGTTCACAGAAAACTGGAGCGTGTGCAGTTACTGCACATGCTCCAGTTTGCTGTGAACGGTAACTGCACACGCTCAATATTTCCGTGAGTGAGCCCACACGATCTAGTATCAAAATAATATGACCACCTACAGTCGCTCAAAAAAGTATCTGAACACTGTGGTTGATTACAGAATTCAGAAAAAACTATCTGGCAACGATTTTTTTAGAAATTAGTGATCTGACAACCTTCGTGTACTGTATACGAAGGATGCCAAATCACTAATTTCTAAAAAAATCGTTGCCAGATATTTTTCTGAATTCTGCAATCAACCATATCGTTCGGATACTTTTTTGAGCGACTGTACCAAAGAAGAGTCGGGAAATTTAAATTTAAAAAAAAGGTTAGAAAGTCGTCTTACCCATTATGACTCTATAAATTTTAATTAAGTTTTCCAGCAATTTTTCTTTTCACTCTAACCTAATTGGCAGTGTATTAATATTTTACAACACGATACCTTATTTTTATACGAGATTTATTCTCTGGCAAGGTTATTATTTTAAAGCGGGACGAACTCGGGACAATTTTCAAAACCTGGAGATTTTGGCGTCCCCCTCAACCTTTTTAGGCAAAGCGAGAACATAGAACCAAATACAGGGGCGTAGTCCATGGCCAAGTGGTTAGCGCGCTTGATTACTGATCTGAGAGGGCCTGGGTAAGGCATGTATGTGTGTGTGTCGTTTTTCTTCTGAGGTTCTACCATCTTCTCAGATCTTCTACTATGGCACATAAACTGACAAGCTCCTGTCATACATCAGTGGCAAGCAGTTGCTTCAGGGGGTATTTATTTTTAAATTAAGGTCACCTTATGCATACCCTCCTGCCCATGACAATCCAGCATGTAATGACGTAACATGAATAGAATGTGGCCTTTCTGGGCTGAGTCAATGGCGACTTGGATTGAAATGGTAATAATTCTGTTTTCCATATTCCGAATGAAGAGGAAAATAGTGAAGATTTTGAGTTTGGAATCCCAAAATTTATTTCCATCTCTGCCCCCCCCCCCCTTCAAAAATAATTAACTCCTAAATAGTTTGGTTGGTTGTTTTACATCTGAGCGTCACTTTTGTTTGCACACAATGGGCTAAATGGCCAGTCACAAGGCTCCCCCAAGGCTAAGCGAAAGTTGTGAGAGAGGATCCACTAGACAGCTGTTGGGAGTGTATGGACAGTAGTTGGGGGAGTTATCCAAATCATAATTCTTTAAATAACGAACAAGCATTGCGGTAAATGGCAATTTAGAGAGAGCTGAGTGAAATCTTCAATTTGTCCAGTGGGATCCACTGGGCAGCAATTGGGGGAGGGGACCCACTGGACAGATGGTAACCTCCCGTCAAAGTCATCCAGCGTGATCGTTAATGTGCACAGGGTATGGATCTCTCCCGCACAATGAGTCACGGCTTAACATCCCATCCGACGGACGGCGGCCTTTCCAAGATCTTTGGTGTCCTCTACTGACCGTGTGCACGGCGGGGAGTTTTGCGGAAATAAATGTATAGCCCCAACACAAAGAAATATTATACATTTAAAAACAGCAGGAACTAATAAATGAAAATAAGAAATAATAAATAATCCCAAAACAAGAAAATATTATTATTCCAATTTGTCTCAGTGTTGATAAAGCAACAAAGACCTCTTAAACAGTGAGAGATAGGACCACCAAATTCGATACACCTTTTAGAAAACAACTAGGAACAACGCAAGATTTTGCCTCGGTTTTCTCTTCCCCTTAGGAAATTCTCCTTTGGAGAGGTGCAAGGGGGATTCCCCCTCCCTGAGAATCCTAGTAAGGGTAATGAGGCAGAAAATTGTTCAACTTTCGCTTATTCCACTCAATTTTAAGAAGTTTTAAATAACTTCTAAAAGGTAGAGGAAATATTGCAATGAAAATCCAGTTTCTTGCACCTCGCTCCCTTTATTTTCTTCTAGATCTGAACCTGTACTGATGAAAAATGGTCCACGTTCTGCGTCTCTTTCATCGTCGTCGTCGTCGTCGTCGTCGTCGTCGTCATCATCATCATCATCATCATCATCATCATCATCATCATCATCATCATCATCATCATCATCATCATCATCATCATCATCATCATCATCATCATCAAGCAGCCATGGGCTACGGATGTCCTACCAGATCGTGCAGTTTAATTCTCCAAGCATATCTGTCCTGAGCTATATATACTGCATCTGGCCACTGCACACCAATTCTAACAAGGTCCTGTTTGACATTGTCTGCCCACCGCATCCTAGGTCTCCCCCTCTTTCTGAGGCCTTTAGGCACACTGCTCATAACCCTATTCGTCAATCTATAACTATTCATAAGGGCAACATAGCCAAACCAACGGAGTCTCTCTCTGCACAATATGCTGCTTAAAGGAGGTTGCAGACTCCTTTGCCTAACCTCATCATTAGTTACAAAGTTAAACCACCTAATACCCAAGATACTACGTAAGCATCTAGAATCAAAAGCATCTAGTTTCCTGTTATCTTGTTTACACAGCGTCCAAGTTTCACTACCATAACTAACCCTAGAAAGAACCAAACTATTATACAGTCTAATTTTAGTCTTTAGGTGTATACGCCTATTTCTCCACACTCTCCATAGATTCTTAAAAGTCCCGGCAGCAATCCCTATTCGTCTGTTAATCTCATGCCGCACATCACCAATATCTGTTACATAGCTCCCAAGATAATTAAACTGTGACACCTGCTCAAGACTGCAACCCTTCAGATTAACTGAATCACAACCTGCCTCACCAATTTTCATCACTTTAGTTTTATCTCTGTTTATAACCAAACCTATTCTACTACGAGTCTCATCAACTGCTTGAATGAAAGAGTTAATCTCCTCAATATCATTTGCCAAAAGGGCTAAATCAGCAGCATAATCTAAATCAGAAATTTTCATATCTCCAGCCCATTTACGGCCAAAATCTTTCCCTTGAAGTGAATTTCACATAACATAAACAATAACCAAGCTAAAGAGAAAAGGAGACAAAATGCACCCTTGTCGAACACCAGAAGTAATGCTAAACCAATTGCTACAAGCCTTACCAACTCTCACACACGACTCAGTGTTAGTATAGAGAGCTTTCATAATGTTAACTAACTTGTCTGGTATACCATATGATCTCACAATCAACCACAAATTATGACGATCAACAGAGTCGAAAGCCTTTTTGAAATCAACAAAGCTAGCAACCAAAGGTTTCTGAAACTCTAAACATTTCTCCAGAATCTGCCTAAGTGAAAATATCTGATCCACACATCCCCTACCACTTCTGCATCCACATTGCTCATCACGCAATTGATTGTCAACCAGATTCTTAATTATATTAAGCACAATCATGGGAAGAACTTTCCCTGGAACAGAGAGTAGGCTGATACCCCTATAGTTATCACAAGAACTGCGATCACCTTTTTTGAAAATAAGGATAATAATAGCTCTGGTAAAATCCTTAGGAACCATGCCTTTATCATAAAAGATATTCAAAATTTCAGTCATCCAAGTGGTAAATGAAACATTCCCAGCTCTAAGCATTTCCGTAGTAATTTCATCTACCCCTGGGGATTTATGAAGTTTAAGTTTAAAAATAGCCAAAATAACTTCAGATTGTGTTATAGGGCCAACATTAAAGCCACCAATGCATGTAGCATCATTGCAAACAATAGGAGTAGAACTAACCACATTGTTTAGAACATCACTGGAATGCTCAGTCCACCTAGCCGTGACAGAATCCTCACCTTCTATAACCTTACCTTGTTTATCCTTCAATCCTTGTATATGTGTTCGTTTTCTACCACACAAAACATTAACTATCTGGTACAGCTCTCTGCTGTTGTGCTGTCTAACTGCTTCCTCGGCTTTGTCAGCCAAGCCATCAAGCCAAAGATTCTTATCAGCAGCTAACTGATCTTTTACACGTTTATTAAGTTCTCTGTAATGCTATCTATTAGGACTAGTAGGGTATTGATTAAGGACATTCCAGCAGTTCTTTCTTTCTGAAATAAGCTCAAGTGCTTTATCACTCAGATAATTCCACCTCCTCTGCTCCTTTTTTCCTAAAAGAGTACAGTTAATTTCCAAAAAAGCCTGTTTAAAACGGCCCCATTCTTTCTCAACTTCAGTAGTAAGCATACCATGACTGTCATAATGACTAAGTAACCTATCATGGTAAGCTTTGGCTATAACTGAGTTTTTCAGAGCTTCAGTATTAAAAGTAAAATTTTTAGTCCTAGCGCAACACTTTTTAAGTTTAAGTTGCAAGACACTTTTAATAAGGTAATGGTCAGATCCAATTTCAGCTCCCCTATATGACCTGGTATTCCTAACAGAACTAGCCCATTTGCTGTTAATTGATATATAATCAATCATATTCTTATGCAGCCCATCGGATGAAACCCATGTGTACTTATGAATGTCGCGGTGTTTGTAATAAGTGTTAGTTATTCTGAATACATTGAGTTTACTTACCTGTAGGAGACTTTGCAATTTGCCATTGCAACTACCAATACCCAAAGGGCCTTTTACTCCTCCCCAAAAGTCAGAGTCAGTACCAACTTTGGCATTGAAGTCACCTAGAAGAAGGGTAATATCTCCTTTCTTGACAGAATTCAAAATATCCTGAAGTTATCCGTAAAACCTATCCTTCTCATCTTCATCGGCATCCTCAGTGGGGGTATAACAGCAGATAACATTCAAGTCTTTAACGCTTGTCTGAAATTTTGCTGTAAGAAACCTTTCATTAATGCACTCATATCCTAGAAGAGCATCGCTGCGTGTCTGCTGAGAAGCAGACCCACGCCTTGGTGATGCTTATTGTCGTCCCTCCCTGAAAAGAGAAATTTAAGATTATTTTTAAGAATCTGACCTTTATATGTCCATCTGGTCTCTTGCAAGCCGAGAATATCTAAATTATAATGGTGGAATTCTTGTGTGAGGACATCAAGAGAAAAAGCTCTGTGCAGAGTCCTCACATTCCAACTACCTATGGAGAGAAAATGGTTAGTGGGATGTTAAAGAAACTATGTTTATTGAGAGAGGGAATGCCGACAATATCAAACAGCCCCCTAATTGCAGACATGGGGCAAAGACCCGTTCCCCCACCACTAAAGGCTGAAGCCATCTACACTGGAAGACTTCCTCCAATGTAGAATTTGACGATGCCAATAGAAGCAAAGTGTTCAGGTGCCTGCGATGACCTCTGCTCAGGATTATCCACCATCTGATAAGCATATCCTGTTAATCTATTCACTTGGGGCTGTCAACCCACAAACAAACAGAAAACACAGCGGAAGATTATCCCTCCACAGAAGCCCACTAGTGCAGCAAAATCAGGATCCATAATCAAGCTCAGAGCCATATATCTGTCCAGTCCAGTGGGTTTATATGGTCAGCACCAGGACCCTGTGTGGTTGACCACTCCTCAGCAGGGTAGAAAAAAAAAGAAAAGTCGCCATAGTTGTCCAGATCAGTAGGCCACACTAATCTGGCAGCCCTCCCCTTCCGTTCACTTCCACAAGAAAGTATCTCTTTTGAAAGGTACTAACGGCGGAGTCGGACATTTAGGTGCTAGGCCTGGCCGGGTCTATGCATCATCACAGGGGATTGGTGCATAGCTCTCCTTCCAGTGACTACCTAGCTACCATTTCCAGACAGACATTTACAGTCTCTTTAGGTACCGAATAAATGCTGTTGAATATCAAGATATGATATCTGTTAATTTCGATCATATTTTTCCATAGAGATCTTATTTCTGTAGTTAGGGCACATCGAAGGTGTTGTTTCATTGATATAGCATTTGAGTGGCGCATAACGTTTCTGAATACATATACATACGTATACATACACACACTCAGGGCCGGATCTGGGGGACACCCAAAGTAGGCCATGCCCCCCTTTTCAGAATGTTAATAATGATAATAGAGGCAAAAATTATGAAACTTATTTATATTTCATGCATTGTTAAAGAATTTTTTTAAAGACCTTTAAAATGGAGGGTGAAATGTTATACTACAGTCGCTCAAAAAAGTATCCGAACACTATGATTGATTGCAGAATTCAGAAAAAATATCTGGCAGCGTTTTTTTTTTAGAAATTAGTGGTTGCCAGATCACTAATTTCTAAAAAAAGTCCCCTTTTGCATTTTTTCCGCTCGATTGTGTTTCTTGTTACCCACCCCCTCTTTTTTTTGTATAGATCCGTGCCTGTACACATTATATTACAAAAATTTAACAGCACACCTCCATTTTATTTGAATGGAAATCTACATTCAAATGTCCTTAACTTTAAAAACAAGTGTTTTTTAAATGAAAAAATGTTAGAGGAGTAAAATTAAAGATTTCACTCAGATCAATTTTAAATTGCAATTTTCCGCAATATACGTTTAATACTTGAAGAATTATGGAAGCTGAAACATTTAACTCTAACTTTTGCTGCTCACGAAAATTTATTTCAAAAGATAAAACACAACTGTTATAACAAATCGTTCAATGACATAAATGCAGCATTTGAAGTTTTTGTAACGATTTTACCAGTTTTCATCAATTTTGGAGGGAAAAGCTGTTTTGGAAGGAAAAACGTGTTGTTCAGGAAGAGTGTTGCGACAGCAGAGTCTGTTGTTAAATGTTCCCGTTTTAATAACTCTGGGGCAGGGGTGGCTCAGTCGGTAGCGCGCCAGGCTCGTAATCTGTAGTTCCCAGGTTCGAGTCCCAGCTGGGTCAGCGTTGAGATTTATTTCCTCAAAACTCCCCGCTCTGTCCACGGTCAGTAGGGGACACCGATGGGCTTGGAAAGGCCGCCGTCCGTCAGATGGGACGTTACGCCGTGGCCCCCGTATGCGGGAGAGCCATACCCTGTGCACGTTAAAGAACACGCTGGATGGCCTTGACGGGAGGCTACCATTTGTCTCCCAACAGCTGTTCCAGTGGGTCCCCTCCCCCAACCTTCTCTGAGCCTTCGGAGTCCATGTGACCTGGCCATTTAGCCCATGGTGTGCAAAAAAAGTGCCGCTCAGAGGTAAAACAACCCAACCCTAACTCTTTAAATGTTAAGCGGATATATTTGAAAATTGAGATTCAGAGAGCTTTAAGCTAGATCTTCATTTCATATCCAGTGATATTTTTTCCTAAAAAGCTTATTTTGGAAGTTAGATAGCTTTGAATGTGTCTTTCCATTGACATAACATTGAAGTGTCCGATTACTTTTTTCAACATAATGCAGATGCGGACTTCACCATCAGGATTCATTCATTCATTCATTTATCTTTCCTTTTATGGAAAAGATAATGACTCTTTAATATGTTACCAACGATCTGTTTATTAAACCAATTTCCCGAAAAAGATTTTTCCTTCAATTTTTAAACTCATTATTAGCGCATAAAACTTTGTTGATCGTCTTTCTTTTACATTCTTATTCTTAGTAACAGCGATCAAAAAATATCGTAATTATTATCTAATTAATTGCAAGGCGAACTATTTAAATTTTACGACCAATTCCCAAAGTTTCCCAACTCATAAATCAGATTGTTTTTCTTTCCAGGTCAGCTTCATTTGAATTACCGAGTTCAAATGAGATTATTTTGCCTGAGGATGGTATTTTCTTTTTGAATATTTTCAGTGGCATATTATTATTATTAGTTTCAGTGGCATATTATATTATTTAGAGGTCATAAATTTTCTTTTGAATCTTAAATTATCTTGATTCTCTGCTACTATAGCAGTAAGTTGTATACTGAATTTTCCTGTGTTCTGGGTTGTTGGGTTGTTTTACCTCTGAGCGGCACTTTTTTGCACACCGTGGGCTAAATGGCCAGGTCACATGGACCCCGAAGCTCAGAGAAGGTTGGGGGAGAGGACCCACTGGAACAGCTGTTGGGAGACAGATGGTAGTCTCCCGTCAAGGCCATCCAGCGTGTTCTTTAACGTGCACAGGGTATGTCTCTCCCGCACACGGGGCCACGGCTTAACGTCCCATCCGACGGACGGCGGCCTTTCCAAGCCCATCGGTGTCCCCTACTGACCGTGGGCAGGGCGGGGAATTTTGCGGAGATAAATCTCAACGCTGACCCAGCTGGGACTCGAACCTGGGAACTACAGATTACGAGCCTGGCGCGCTACCGACTGAGCCACCCCCGCCCCTCCAGTGTTCTGAATTTTCTCTTACGGTTAAGAAGTAAGTTTCACCTTTTCTTGGGGATGGGTGGATAGAGTGGGGATAAATATTGGGTATCCAAACTTTTACTTTGCTCTAAGTTACGATGAAAGGAAGTTGTGTACCGAATTTGGCAGTCCCAGCTGCAATGGTTTAAGAGTTCTTAATTAAGCTGAAAAACACTTTTAAATATATATTAGATAAAAAATGCAAATCCACAAACTTAGCGGCACTTATTCATAGGTTGGGTTGTTTTACCTCTGAGCGGCACTCTTTCGCACATCATTGGCCAGGTCACAAGGATCCCGAAGTTTCAGAGAAGGTTGGGGGAGGGGACCCACTGGAACAACTGTTGGGAGACAGAAGGTAGCCTCCGTCAAGGCTATCCCGCGTGTTCTTTAACGTGCACAGGGTATGGCTCTCCCGCATACGGTGGCCACGGCTTAACGTCCCATCCGACTGACGTCGGCCTTGCCAAGCCCATCGGTGTCCTCTACTGACCGTGGGCAGGGCGGGGAGTTAAATCTCAAAGCTGACCCAGCTGGGACTCGAACCTGGGAACTGCAGATTACGAGCCTGGTGCGCTATCGACTGAGCTGCCCCCGCCCCACACTTATATATAACTTAATATATTCTTACAGCGATATGTGTTTCGTGAATAAAAGGTTCTTTTTTTATATTCCAGACAAACAATTGGTACGGCTTTTTCCACAAATAAGTTTCTAATAATCTTTTTCGTAAAATTTACCAATGATTACCATTCTAGGGTTAAGATGTCTAAATTTCTAACCTAAATGATAATTGTAGTAACGTGAATTGATTCCAACGTTAAAAGTATGCTTCTGAACGGAGCTTTCATTAGCATAAACCTTGCCCGCTTTCTTTCCGAGTTAAATTTGCCTTCGGCTATTTTTTCTATTAGACATTCTTCGTCGCTGTCTTTCTTTAGTTCTATTCTTGCCTTCCCCTTAACAAAAGCGAAGTAAATATCTTTCCACATCATGGACACTCCTTTGCTTTACATTCCTACCTGCCAATCATCTCAGAACACAACTCCTGCTTACAAACAAAGCCTTTCTTTAACAGCCTCTATACAACCGTGCAAAAAGAGAAACGAGTTATCGAAACTTTTAAATTTGGTAACATCTAATAATAAATGGAGTAAGAAAACTAAAAGGCTACCGTAATTACTTCTTCTCCATTTCTTATATCAAGGCGATCTTTCAGAAGTTGGCAATTCAAAATCTCTAGGCCGATTTTTCTATCGTGTATTAAAATATATGAGAAGGTCATCTATAGATTTGACAGGCAACGACTGACACTTCCTCGAATCGACTTGTTCGGAAGGCAAGGTCGGATCTCCTCTGGCCATGCAACCTCAGGGATGATCACCTTGATCCTGTGGGAGATTAGGCCTCTCACCCGATGTATATAAAAGCAGGGTGGGGACACTCACACTTCATCAGTTGATTCAGCATCGACACCTCAAACACAATGAAGGTAAGTATCGAAGTTCTTCGACTCTTTGCTGAATATTCTGTGCCTTCTTCGTTTTCTTTAAAATCAGTGACTTAGTAACAAATACGAATGATAGAAATATCTGATAGGGACAACAGAATATGTACTTTCTGTTATACAGTGCGGTCATTTAAGCAGAGTGGTTACCGTGTTTGGATGTAAAGCTAAAGGCTCTGGGTTTGAGTCCTCGATAAAGCATAGAAGTATTCTTTCTGATGTTCCCTTTTCGTTCAAGTATCGCCTTCTTCCATATCTTTCCTATGCTTATTTATATCAACAGATTCCTATTAGATCTTTCTGACAAGAAGACTGATTAATTTTCAAATCTCTATATGTTCCAAGAGCCGCATTTATTCTATCTTTGAACTTCAAACTTTCCTAAAAGTTTTCTTTTTAAAGATGAAGATGACCCATGCAATTGTTTGAGAATTATTGCTGATTAATCAAACATAAAATTTTGTCTTTCACAAAGAAAGGCGAAGTACAAATGGTCCAGTGGAGTCAGATACTATCTCTTCACTTGATCAGAAAATATCTGGATTAAATTTTTTTCCTATCATTCATAATAGCGCCATGTAGATTTTTCAAAATTTATCGATCACAAGAGGGGACGCCATGTTTGCTGGCCAATTGCAGTGTCATTTCATGAAGAAGACGCCATGTTTGTTAGCCTATCCCAGCAGTTTCATTCTAAGAAGAAAACACCATGTTTGTTGGCCTTTTTTGAATGTTATTCCAAAGAGCAGAAGCGTCATCGACAATTTTATAATTGTTATTGTTTCCAGTTTTTAATTAAATCTGGTAGGACCACCAATGGCTATATATTACACACATCGTCAGGCCCGGAAAAAAAAAATGTAACTCGGAAAAAAATGTGGGGGAACAAATCAAACCGTAAAATTCTAAAAGTGGTGGTGGGAAGGCAAGAGACTGGATTTCCATTGCAGTATGACATTTCCCTTTCGTTTCACAGGTCTTTAAAAAATTCTTGAAAAATGCGTGAAATGCAAATTTAATGATTTTTTCCCTCTATTACCTTTACTATCATTTTGAAAGGAGGAGGGACATGGTCCTTTGCCCCCCCCCCAGCCAGGTCCCTAATTCTGATATTCCTAAACATATAATTGCCATTTTGATGTCTTTTCTGGGAAAGAACAGAACAACGGTTTTTCCCCATATCAAGAACGAAAAAATATCTTTGCTCTCAGTTTTTTCAACTTTCTGAAGCAATCAATTATCAAATGGGTCCTCCTTCAATATTTCCTAATTTAGAGTTTCTCAGAGTGCAGTCGTTGCCTTATCAATCTGTCTAGTTGTCGTGTTCACTAAGTTGATGCCTGAGAGGATGATATCCAGGTAAAACAGAACAACGTCAGAGAAATATAATTAAATTGAGTGTTGGTGTCTTAAATATTAACAGGAGGTTATGTTCAGTTTGAAGAATTATCATTACTATTTCTCTTGTTAAAAATTTATTTACTTCGTTTTTAAACAAAATAGGTAATTTTATTTCGAGAATTTGTTTTTTAGGAATGATACGATTTTTAAATATCAAAAAACGGTGTATTTTGCGATTTTCCATCATGAATAGCACCATATATTTCCCCTCTCGTTGGGGCGGGGGTGGCTCAGTCGATAGCGCAGAGGTAAAGCAACCCAACAACCCAATCCCCTCTCGTTACTTCTCCTTATTTGTTTCCTTTAAATGCATAACTAAATAACGTTTAATATTGTAATTATATGATTATGATTGTCAATTTTATAAAATATGTAATAGCATGTGCAACGAAGTTTTTATTAATTAAAACATTTGTAAAATTTTAATCGTCTATTGATAAAGTATTAGAACTAAGCGATATTAATGCTGGTATTTTTTTTTATAAACAAAGTCTACGATTCGTTTAGATTAATATTAATGTTTCATCATAATACCCTTTTTCGAAATGTGAGAAACACATCAACTATCTATTCCCACTGTAAGCCTTTCTCTGCCGAGCACCCTTTTTAATGCTAGACATCGTTACAATTAATTAATGAATCAAATATTAGTGAAGTGTGTTGTCATTCAGTTAGCCGGAGTGACAGAAAGGAAATAACTAGAACACGAATTGATCCTTCATGTTAAACCTAACTCTCCGAAATATTATTTGAAGGGACAAACTATCATCAGAAACATCCACATTCTGTTGGGAGGGAAGTGGTATTGAATCCCTGACAGTGGCATCGAAAAATTTCGTTCTTTAATAACGTTTCCTGTATCATAATGAACATTAGGATAGCATAGCAAATAAATGTCACATTTTCTTCTATTTCGCTCCCAGCTGAGCAAAAATATATTCTTCAATTTTCCTTTGTTTCCACACTGAACAAAATTTTATGAACGTCCATTATTATGATCTCACACCGAGGGTTATTTTAGATTCTTCTATTTAATAGTTAGTACATCATTAAATGCAACGTCCATTCAATAGGAATTTTATTTTATATGTATAATAAAATAAAATTGAGTATCTCGTGGTTTGTTTGCTGATATTCGTCACCATTATATTCTTCAGGTCTTCATCCTCGTCGCCCTCTTCGCCGCCACTCAGGCCCAGCTCATCCACCATGGCCTCATCGGCACTGGCGCAAGCACCCAGTTCAGGAACCAAGACGTAAGTAATACCTCTTCTTCTAAGATCATTTTTTAACTCCGAATTATTCTTTTTATCAAAATTTCTTAAGAGATGCATGGCAGGCATTCAAACCTAAATATAAAAGTGTAAAATACATCGCATAAAGTGTTTCTTATGGATCAATTTGTTAATCACCGCAAAATAAAAGAGAAATTGGATATTTAGTGTCATAATCTAATTTCTTTTACTTAATATTTTTTTAATGAAAGATCCATATATGTTGAACTGAAAGTACACTCTCAAAAGTATAAGTTTGCTAAAAAGGTATTCTTAATTTTAGCTGATGTTTATAGTTATCTTTTAATGAAGCTTATAATAAAAATAATAAAAAATAATAAAATTTATAATAAATTTCAAAAGTGTCCATTTTAAATAACTTAAAATTATGTGTTTGTTTATAAAACCTAATTCGTAATACACCCTAAGATAATAAACTACAGTGGGATGTCTGTTCCTGGATATGGAGTCGAAAATATTTTTAGTTCACATGGCTAGAGAAATAGTTGTAAAAATTCGAGTGATACTTTCAACATTTTGAGCAAAACTTTGCGTACTTCGCTCACCGCATACAGTTACGCATCATTTTATCATTACATCGAAACTTTCTGTAAAATGGGTACCTGCTTTAAAGCATATCACTTTGTCATATAACAATCAATGGCTGAGACCTTAACTTGACTTTATGTAAATTTAAAGATCAGTAAATTATGACTGAAATGATATACGTGTATTTCTAACTCAGCATTGTATTTTATGTATATATGAAATACATATCCACTAGGTAAGATGTGAGCTATAGAGTGGAAAAAATGCTGTTTTAAATAAGTTTTCATGCTCGTAATATTTCTTACTAATTTCGCTGCGATTAAAAGCTTTAGCTTTAATCCCATCGATATATGTTAATTACTGAGGATGACACCAAAAATATGCTTATTAATTTCGTTATATTTAAACAAATGAGAATGTAAAACTTATTATTCTGTTAAAGGTACTAAAAGCACTAACCATAATTTTTGTCATAAAAAACAATAATTATTTCATTACTAGAAGTTCAATAACAACAATTGTGTTTTCTTTGCTCCAGGGTCTTGGCAACTACAACTTCGGCTACAACGAGGGTCACGCCACCGGTGGCACCTTCCGCAGAGAGTCCGGCAACGGTCACGGAGTAGTAGCTGGCTCCTACGGCCTCACTGATGCTGATGGTCGCCAACGTGTGGTGAACTACGTTGCTGATGCCGCTGGTTTCCGTGCCGACATCAAGACCAACGAGCCCGGTGTTGAGCCCAAGGATCCCGCTGCTGTAGCCATCAACAAGGCCGCCATTGTAGCTGCTCCTGCACACCACGCCGTAGCCTACGCCGCACCTATCGGCGGTGCCTACGCCTACAACACCGCAATTGGACACCACGGACTCGGTCACTACGCTGGCTTGGGTCATTACGCTGGTTTGGGTCATCTCGGTTACGGTCTTGGACATCACGGTCTCATCTACTAAATAAAATGTTCTAGTCATATAATTAGAAATGAAAGATATTTCACGCTGCCTTGAAGAATTTCTAAAGATTCATGAAGACTCATGAATCACTTGATATCTGTACGACCAATGCTCATGATTTTAAAAAAATAAAATATCTGTGCGAAGTATAACAGAAGTTTCTTCTTATTTTTTTGCTTTTGTTCACATTCTTTAAAGTTTTGGGATTTAGATTATTACGCAGTAGCTGAAATGTATAAAAATCGCTGTTTAAATGGAGAATGAACTGGATGTTATTCCTGTAAAGAAATACACCGATTCCTCGATTTACACAGAAGATAGGTTCCGCACAAAACCGTGTAAATCGAAATCTTGGATTTTGCTATGTAAAACCGTGTAAAACGAAAAAAAAACAAAAAAACACTAAAACGTGCATAATTCAGTTTCGATTTACACGGTTTTGATTTCGATTACACGGATTTCGATTTACACGGTTTTGTGCGGAACCTATCTTCAGTGTAAATCGAGGGATAGGTGTATATAATATAATTTTATTTTTTTTTAAGATTTCACTCTGATATAGATATTGACTTTGATGTATATTGACATAATATATAATAGATAATATAAGACATAATATATTGACATAGATATTTCACTCTGATGAGATATTGAAATGATTTTCGATATCAATTACTGGTAGAAGACGAAAATTTTCTCTTGGAACTTTATAAATCCAAATGGTAAAATAAAAAGGAAAAATATTTAGAATTTATTTCTATTAAGAATCTTTCTTAATCCAAAGAGCAGAAAAAATGATAAAGTAAGTGGGATTGAAGATTGATGGTTGCAGGTTCACTTAAAGATAAATGAGATTATTATGATCCTGAGGAATGAAAAAAAGAGAAATAGTTTTCTATCTTTTGAAAAAGGAGCGATTCTTTCAGTCCCGTGAGAAAGAAGTGGGGAAGTTTTAATCCTTGAAATAAGAAGTGGGATAGGTTAAATCCTCGAAATGAGAAGTGGGATAGTTCTAGTCATTTGAAAAAGATGCGGGATAATGTTAACACAATAAAGAAAAAGAAGAATTGCTTTTGTCGTTTGAATAAAATATAGGATGCTTTCAGTCTTACGAAAAGTATTAGGATTTGTTCTAGTCGGCAGAAAGGGAATGATATTCCGTCTCCTCCCTCCCACTTTAAGGTAAAGATTCAAATGATTTTGCATCCTCATATTATTCAGTTGTAAGTTAAATGAAGAGTAGTTTTTAGTACATATTCAGTGATTAAGAAAATTACCTCAAACACAAACACAATAAAATATAAAATAAATGCATTATACACAAAATACAAAACAAACTCACACACTTACTGATTCTGTTTGGGCAGTTATTCAGATTGTTGATTTGCATATCATCCTTATCAGTATATTACTTGAAAAATAACGATAACATGGACATAGAAAAGAGAAGAATAACGTATTTAGAATCTATGATTCGCTAGAAATTCTTCGGTTCAAAACATTTTACAGTTGGGTTGTTTTGGTTGTTTTACCTCTGAGCGGCACTTTTTTGCACACCATGGGCTAAATGGCCAGGTCACATGGACCCAGAAGGCTCAGAGAAGATTGGGGGAGGGAACCCACTGGAACAGCTGTTGGGAGACAGATTACCATCATGGCCTCCCGTCAAGGCCATCCAGCGTGTTCTTTAACGTGCATAGGGTATGGCTCTCCCGCACACGGGGCCACGGCTTAACGTCCCATCCGACGGACGGCGGCCTTTCCAAGCCCGTCGGTGTACCCTACTGACCGTGGGCAGGGCGGGGAATTTTGCGGAGATAAATCTCAACGCTGACCCAGCTGGGACTCGAACCTGGGAACTACAGATTACGAGCCTGGCGCGCTACCGACTGAGCCACCCCCTCCCCAAACATTTTAGAAGTAAAAAACAAAACATCAAAGAAATAATTTGCTTCGAACATAATTATTATGATTTTGTTTACTTCACACTTAGACAATGTTATCACGGTGTTTCAGTCCCCTTAAAAACAAGAAGAGAATTAACCATTACTTAAAATCCATCTTGAATCAATGGTCGACAGACAGATCGGCCAGTAGGTTGCAAAAGTAAACAAAAGCACTTGCTTCCAAATCAAAATGGAAATAGAAAGAAAGTCAAATTACCTATTTATGTCTCCTTTTTTTTGCTTCTGTTTAAACTCTCATTTCTCCTTATTCATAATTATTTATATAGCTACTGCGGCAATGAGTATCAGCTTCGAACTGGGAAAACAAGCAAAGCTAACGATGAAAAAGAAATCTCCAAAAAAATTAAACTCAAACCACGTTGAGATGTAAAAACAAAGATGTCTTTTTGAATAATAATTTATTTCATAATTTGAATGCAATTAAAAACTGTTTAAAGCAATCGTTTACAAAAACAAGAAATGTAATTTTAGAACTTTGTGTAATGAATCTTCCTGTTTCTGTTACTTTTGAAGAAGTGTAGGAAGAGAGTAAGAATAGCGTCTGCTGTGAAATGTTCCAGAAACTGGATAAATAAAATAAACTCTTTAATATTAAATAAATATTGGTGAAAACTAGAGATTCTGAGAGTATCGAGGGTTGTAATTTTATGTAAAAAGCTTGTTTTTTTATAATAGGGAACTTGGGAAGAAGTTTCCATTCACAGAGTATTAAGTGTCCTAATACCTGTCGGATTAACATTTCACCCACAGAGAAATGCCTTTACATTTCTCTGTGTGTTCTGTACTAACTCTCGAATGCCTTTCATTAAAATCCCGTTGTTGATTCAAAGAAGACCCAGATCCATCAATTGGAATAACGAATAAAATAATGGAACAAACATGCAACAAATAGAATAAAATTCACTTAATTTTAAATCCCGAACTAGTATAAACTTTGAGAGCTGGTTTTCAATGTCGTAATCGTTCTTTTTATCACTATTTCGTATACATAACGGACTAATTATGAAATACATGAATCAGCAATTAATAGGAAATTCCTTGTTTATGTAGGATCGTTACGCGTTTCTCTGTCTCATCATGAGCGTTGGAGAGTACACTCAGTAAAGTTGGGTTGGATTGTTTTACCTCTGAGCAGCACTTTTTAACACACCATAGCCGTCCCGTGGCCGAGTGGTTAGCACGCTTGGCTACTGATCTAAGGGACCTGGGTTCGAGCCCCGGAATTTAGGCATGGATGTGTGTGCCGTTTTTCTGCTGAGGTCCTGCCATCCTCTCAGATCTCCTACTGTGGCATATAAACTGACAGGCTCCTGTCAGACCTCTGTGGCAAGCAGCTGCTTGAGGGGGTATTTATTTTTTTATTTTATTATGGGCTAAATGGCCAGGTCACAAGGACCCCGAAGGCTTAGAGAAGGTTGGGAGAGGGGACCCACTGGAACAGCTGTTGGGAGACAGATGGTAGCCTTCCGTCAAGGTCATCTAGCGTGTTCTTTAACGTGCACAGATTATGGCTCTCCCGCACACGGGACCACGGCTTAACGTCCCATCCGATGGATGGCGGCCTTTCCAAGCCCATCGGTGTACCCTACTGACCGTGGGCAGGACGGAGAATTTTTTGGAGATAAATTTCAACGCTGACCCAGCTGGGACTCGAACCTGAAAACTACAGATTACGGGCCTGTCACGCCACCGACTGAGCCATCCCATCGGGGGGGGGAGGGGGGCTAGTTGGCAAAACAAAATCCTTGTTATGAATAAAACGTTCATTGAAAGATATATTTATACATATTTTTCTGAAATTTTCTTTCAGCAATAATAGTAAGCGTTAGTATCACATTATTTTGTATTTTATTTGCACTAATTCAGATATGCTTAGATTAATTTCTCGTATATTTCTTTTTAGTCATGAAAAATATTCGCCGTTAATGCAGACGTACACTATCGAATTTGAAGAGCAAATTTGAAAGATGGCTTTTTATGAACCGAATATAACCTGAAACTATCAATCAATATCAACCCTCAGTGCTTTATTTTATAAAATTATATGATGTTTTATGAAACAGTGGACTTGCGAATCAGCTGCATTTAGCCTAAATGATAGTCAATAAAGTTAAAATTGTTGCTAAAAATAAGATAAAACACGGTTTTAACTAGTGTGAAAACTTCAGTGTAGAAAAGTGAGATTTAGCTATCCATTCAAAACAGACAGCATTTCTTTAAGATGTCGCAGGAAAGATTGTCATCCGCAACAGAATTTTGTCAAGAATATAATTTTACCGAAATATAACTTGTTGCAAACGACGATTTTATTAATAAAGGAATTTACTATTATCTATTTATTCCTGCAAATAAATGCTACTAATTAAAAATAAGTAAATAAATGCTACTAATTAAAAATAAATGCTGCAAATTAAAACCATTTAACTAATTTTTACTTTGGGATGACAGTCTAATAACGTCTCTTGACGCTAATCACTGCTATTTCGTAATATGTATTATATATACAGGGTGTCTCAAAAATATAGGTACAAACTTTTAGGGGTGGTAGATAACATCTAAAGGAATGAGAATTGCATAGGAACCCATAACCGGAAACGTCATCGTAAGTCAATAGGCTGCGCAGTTCATCAGTGCGCTAGAGGGGAAATTTCGGATTTCCTCATTTGAACGGTAGTCGTCTGACGAAGAACTTGCAAAGGTATTCGAACAGGAAGCTGGCAGACATGCACTTAGTGTATGGAATAGCTGAGGGCAACGGACGAGCCGCTCAACGAATGTATCAAGAACGCTTCCCACACAGACATGTACGGGCCACCGTTTTTTGCGCGTGCGCATCAAAATTTGTGCGAATATGGGTCATTAAGAGGTAGCAGCGGTGAGGGCAGGCCATCTAGTACGCCATTTGTAATAATTATGTCCAATAAATGTTTTCCCATTAATCACTGTCTTGTGTCCTTCCACATCTTGTACCTCTGCTACCACTTTCCCATGACGTTTCCGGTTATGGGTTCCTAGGCAATTCTCATTCCTTTAGATGTTATCTACCTCCCCTAAAAGTTTGTGATGTTATTGAGACACCCTGTATATATATATATAAATAGAACCTCAATCCGTATCATGTGAAACAGAATCTATAATCGTGTAAATTGAAACTGGTTACATTTTTTTGACCGAGTAAATCATGGAATAGGTGCAGTCATTTATTTCATTTAATTTCAACTTATTCATTTTAAACCCTTAACTTAACCCACTTAAAAGGTAAAAACTTTTAATTTGCATTCCTGGGTAAAGTACGAATACCTCTTCTAATTTGTCCTGCTGAGAGTAAGTACTACCCTTTCAGCAATTTTGCATTCATGGGCAAAGTACGAACACCCCTTCTAATTTGCCTGTTGAATGTAAGCACTACCCCTTAAGCAATTTGCACTTCTATTCTAAATAAGATAACCCTTCAGGAAGTAAACCCGCGATTTGTGTTCCTCGGGAGAGTACAGAGAAAAGTTGAAACTAGCATTAACAAAAGAAACGAATCTATTATTCTACAATTGGCAGTTTTGGAAAAAAACTACTTCGACCTCCGGATTCGAACAAGGGCGGGCTTACCTTGTTATCCTCTATTATTTGAGCTGAAGGCGACGATCTATTAGTTTGCGTTCCTGGCTGGGTAGAGTATGAATTCCTTCGTCCCTAGTTGTCATTTTTTAAATGTATAATGGGGAGAAAGTTCGGACACCTCTGCTTCATTATTATTATTGTTGTTGTTGTTTTCATTTTTTTTCTTTTTGCATTCCCCGGATAGAGACGAAATCACTCCTAATTTGCGTTCCTTGAGGAGAGTTCTCTTCCTTTTCTGAGTATAGTGAGAAACCCATTTTCCCTTACAAAATCAACCACATCAGCAAAAAGAAAAATCACTTTTCCGAATGTTAATATCTTTTACACCTCGATTCTTATACATCAATAAAAATTTTTTAATGGTTTCACTATCTTTAAGGAAGTGACAACTACTTAAGAATGCCTGACTCGCCTGAAGCGTTTCGTATCGACAAACTTGAATAGGGATTGAGATGTTTTATTCATCTCACTTCACGATGCCAGTTGAAAGTCAAAGTTACATCCAATGGAATTCTAAAACAGGATTCCTTCTTCTCGTTCTTCGTAAGCAGGGTAACCACTCGTATGTGCCCTACGAGAAAAGCCCTTTCTCACCTTCCCTATCTCCCACATTCTACCACGTAATAAAAAATAATGTTTATTGACCAAATATA
The DNA here is from genome assembly GCA_038380435.1 of Ryuthela nishihirai. Lineage (NCBI taxonomy): Eukaryota > Metazoa > Arthropoda > Arachnida > Araneae > Heptathelidae > Ryuthela > Ryuthela nishihirai. The sequence continues at coordinate 45,853,707 of JAWZYU010000024.1, read as the reverse complement.
ACACAAAATAAATAAAACAAAATAATATAAGATACGTAAAACCCCGTCCCTTGGCCGAGTGGTTAGTCACGCTTGGCTATTGATCTAAGGGACCGGGTTCGAGCCCCGGGTAAGGCATGGATGTGTGTGTCGTTTTTCTCCTGAGGTCCTGCCATCCTCACAGATCTTCTACTATGGAATATAAACTGACAGGCTCCTGTCAGACCTCTGTGGCAAGCAGCTGCTTGAGGGGGTATTTATATATAGAACTCATGCATAAATAATGAGATATATTATATATGGAGAATTAAATATGAACAAATATAAGCAACTTATGGAAAAAAAATCACTGTGAAATGAAATTGAGTGATTTGATGCATTAAAATGCATTTAAACGCATCTAAATACAAGCCATATAAGAACTACGAATCAGTGGTGAACTCTTATAGGTTTTCAAATTACATCATTATTTGTTATTGACATGCATTTTTATTTTATACTATTGATTATTTAAAAGTTTAGGTTGGATATAAAATTTCAAAATAAATAATTTTGGATTTGTCTATTAATGATATATGAAATGAGTAATTTACTTAATACAAAATAATGACTCAAGATTGCACATATTTAACAATCGTTGTCTAATATTGATTTTAATCATATTTCCATTTTCTATCTTCCCTTATATTGCTTGGTAATTTACGAAAAAATTGTAGACCATAAAATCACATGAAAACTACAAAAAAAATAACAAATAGTTAATGAAAAATAATAACTATATTAATCTGTTATGAAACGCAAAGCTTATAAGAAAAAAGAAGGAATGTGTTGAAGATTCAGTGATTGTTTTATCTCTTAGCATAACAAAATGTTGCGTTGAAGAAAGTTACTCAATACACAGCAATTAGAGGCAGAAATCTCCCTCAAGTCCATTCACACTGTTCTTAAAAGTGCAAAGTATATAGATATCCTGAATAAGTTCTATGGCTTTAAAATTCTATCGAATGGGCAGTCGTTGGCCATTCCAGTACCATTGGTGCTTCTTTTCTCGCCGAAGACACAGTGGGGAATATTGGTGAAAATGAGATTATATGTTGAGCGAGAACTCGAACTTGAGAATATCGTTGAGATCATGAGTCAGTACACGCCAATCCGCATCAATGCAGATTGGCATGTATTGACTGAAAAAAATCCCTTACCACTAAAAAGAAGAAAAAGGCGTTTCGGTTAATATACGTGTATTTGTTTCTTTATAAAACTTTTTTTGCAAACTTAATTTTTTTATTATTCCAAACATTATTTTTTTTTCTTTTTTTTTAAACCGGACTGTTGCTGGGTTGTTTTACCGCTGAGCGACACCTTTTTTTCGCACTCAATGGGCTAAATGGTTAGATCACAAGGACTTCAAAGGCTCAGATAAGTTTGGGTAGAATCTACCGGGTAGCTGTTAAGAGACAGATGATTTCTCAAGACCATCCAAGTGTGTTCTTTAAGGTATAGCTCTCTTATACACGGCCCATGGTTTAAATCACATTCAACGGAGGTCGCTTTTCCAAGATTAACGGTTTTCCTTTCTCATCGAGGTCAGAAAAATGGTTAGTGAACAAAATTCTCAGCGCTACATAATGGTCACACTATGTATAAGAGCTAACCCTTTTTATAGCACATTTTGCCGGATAAAAAAGCAAGCGATAGTCACCTTTCGATACCTCAATGATCAGAGCACTTGGCATGTTATCAGGAGATCATGGACTCATATCGCACTCGAGGTGAAACTCCATTATTTTCAAAAACATACATATCATGAGTTCCATACTTATAGGAACATCACCTGTCATTTTCTCTACTACTGATACTCCTATTTTTGTCTTGCCGAAATCCATGACCTGCTTTTGATTTTAACTCCTTTTTGCCGTCCCAATAGCGAAATAGTTGTCGTGCTTGGCTACTAATCAACATGACCAGAGTTCGATCCCCGGAAAAGGTATGGATGTTTCTTTCTTGTGTAGTATTTCTGCTGAGGTCTCGCCTTCCTCATAGATCTCTATGGCACTTTAAACTTACAGGTTTTTGTTGGACCTCTGTAACAATCAACTGCTTAAGAGGTTATTAATTTTTTTGTTTTCTTTTTGTCCAAGTGAAATCCTTCTGTCATAAATAATATTTTTGAGTATTCTTCTTCATAGTAGGATAAGTTCGGTACAAAAAATAGTCTAATAATACTGATCAACAGCCAAAATGTTTCCCCGCCCTGCCCATGGTCAGTAGGGGACACCGATGGGCTTGGAAAGGCCGCCGTCCGTCGATGGGACGTTGAGCCGTGCCCCGTGTGCGGGACAGCCATACCCTGTGCACGTTAAAGAACACGCTGGATGGCCTTGACGGGAGGCTACCATCCGTCTCCCAACAGCTGTTCCAGTGGGTCCTTTCCCCCAACCTTCTCTGAGCCTTCGGGTCCATCTGTCCTGGCTATTTAGCCCATGGTGTGCAAAAAATTGCAGCTCCGAGGTAAAACAACCCAAACACAACAACCCCAAATATTTCGGAAACAAGTGTAGCTAATCTTCACCATTTTGGGGGTCCTAAGTACGAATATGACGCATAAAATTCTTACTTGGCTCTAATTTTGAAGATATGGGTGGTCTCAATATATACGACCCGCACTGGTTTTGGAAAACGGAGTTCAGAGATGTTACCGGACTGTTGCTGGAGGATAACAAGAGACGATTCAAGACACGTATACAAGCGAAACGCGCGGGTTTAATCGACGAAAGCTAGTGACTGCACCCTGTATACTATAAATATCATCGATTCTTGGAACTTTTAGGAAGTTCTCGTTGCAAGGGTCTACACTTTAGTTAAACAAAATGTGTCACATAATGATGGGAAGAGGGTAAGTAGAAATATTTAGATTTCACAGGGGGTCAGCAAAAAGAGTTAGACTTCATTAGGAGGTTCATACCGCCGAAAACGTTGCGTACCAGAGCTCTAACCAAAACTAAGGGAATATCTTTCCAACGTATTGACACTTCCCAGTTTATCACTCTTATCTGCCAAGCATCTCAGAACATACCTCTCGCTCGTAAACAAAACCGTTCTTCAACAGCTTATACACAGCAGGGAAACCTGCAGCGAGAAACGAGTTATCGAAAGTTTTAAATTCGTAACTTCTAATAATAAATGAAGAAAGAAAGCGAAAAGATTATCGTAATTACTTCTCCATTTCATATATCAAGGAGAACTTTCAGAAGCTGGTAGTACAAAATATCTAGGCTGATTTCTTTCTGATATTTTAATATATTGGAAGGCCATCAGAGGGGCTCGACAAACAACCGCTGATACTTCCTCGAGCCGACTCGTTCGGTAGGCAAGGGCGAATCGTTGTCGGTGCACTCCCTGGGAGGATCACCTTGGTTCTGTGAGAGATCAGGCCTCTCACCCGATGTATATAAAAGCAAGGTGGGGACACTCACACTTCATCAGTTGATTCAGCATCGACACCTCAAACACAATGAAGGTAAGTATCGAAGTTCTTCGACTCTTTGCTGAACATTCTGTGCCTTCTTCGTTTTCTTTAAAATCAGTGACTTAGTAACAAATACGAATGATAGAAATATCTGACAGGGACAACAGAATATGTACTTTCTGTTATACAGTGCGGTCATTTAAACAGAGTGGTTACCGTGTTTGGATGTAAAGCTAAAGGATCTGGGTTTGAGTCCTCGATAAAGCATAGAAGTATTCTTTCTGATGTTGCCTTTTCGTTCAAGTATCGCCTTCTTCCAGATCTTTCCTATGCTTATTTATATCAACAGATTCCTATTAGATCTTTCTGACAAGCAGACTGATTAATTTTCAAATCTCTATATGTTCCAAGAGCCGCATATATTCTATCTTTGAACTTCAAACTTTCCTAAAAGTTTTCTTTTTAAAGATGAAGATGACCCATGCAATTGTTTGAGAATTATTGCTGACTAATCAAACATAAAATTTTGTCTTTCACAAAGAAAGGCGAAGTACAAATGGTCCAGTGGAGTCAGATACTAACTCTTCACTTGATCAGAAAATATCTGGATTAAATTTTTTTCCTGTCATTCATAATAGCGCCATGTAGATTTCCAAATTTTATCGATCACAGGAGGGGACGCCATATTTGCTGGCCAATTGCAGTGTCATTTCATGAAGAAGACGCTATGTTTGTTAGCCTATCGCAGCAGTTTCATTCTAAGAAGAAAACACCATGTTTGTTGGCCTTTTTTGAATGTTATTCCAAAGAGGAGAAGCATCTTCGACTCTTTCATTATTGTTATTGTTTCCAGTTTTTAATTAAATCTGGTAGGACCACCAATGGCTATATATTACACACATCGTCAGGCCCGGATAAAAAAAATCGTGGGGGAACACGATCAAACCGTAAAATTCTAAAAGTGGTGGTGGGAAGGCAAGAGACTGGATTTCCATTGCAGTATGACATTTCCCTCTCGTTTCACAGGTCTTTAATAAATTCTTGAAAAATGCATGAAATGCAAATTTAATGATTTTTTCCTTCTATTACCCTTACTATCATTTTGAAAGGAGGAGGGACATGGTCTTTTGTCCCCCCCAGGCAGGTCCCTAATTCTGATATTCCTAAACATATAATTGCCACTTTGATGTGTTTTCTGGGAAAGAACAGAACAACGGTTTTTTCCCATATCAAGAACGATAAAATATCTTTGCTCTCAGTTTTTTCAACTTTCTGAAGCAATTAATTAACAAATGGGTCCTCCTTCAATATTTCCTACTTTAGAGTTTTTCAGAGTGCAGTCGTTGCCTTATCAATCTGTCTAGTTGTCGTGTTCACTAAGTTGATGCCTGAGAGGATTATATCCCAGGTAAAACAGAACAACGTCAGAGAAATATAATTAAATTGAGTGTTGGTGTCTTAAATATTAACAGGAGGTAATGTTCAGTTCGAAGAATTATCATTACTATTTCTCTTGTTTAAAAATTTATTTACTTCGTTTTTAAACCAAATAGGTAATTTTATTTCGGAATTTTTTTTTTAGGAATGATACGATTTCTAAATATCAAAAAACGGTGTATTTTGCGACTTTCCATCATGAATAGCACCATATATTTCCCCTCTCGTTGGGGCGGGGGTGGCTCAGTCGGTAGCGCGCCAGGCTCCTAATCTGTAGTTCCCAGGTTCGAGTCCCAGCTGGGTCAGCATTGAGATTTATCTCCGAAAAATTTCCCGCCCTGCCCACGGTCAGTAGGGGACACCGATGGGCTTGGAACAGGCCGCCGTCCGTCGGATGGGACATTAAGCCGTGGTCCCGTGTGTGGGAGAGCCATACCCTGTGCACGTTAAAGAACACGCTGGATGGCCTTGACGGGAGGCTACCATCTGTCTCCCAACAGCTGTTCCAGTGGGTGCCCTCCCCCAACCTACCTCTGAGCCTTCGGGGTCCATGTGACCTGGCCATTTAGCCCATTGTGTGCTAAAAAGTGCCGCTCAGAGGTAAAACAACCCAGTCCCCTCTCGTTACTTCTCCTTATTTGTTTCCTTTAAATGCATAACAAAATAACGTTTAATATTGTAATTATATGATTATGATTGTCAATTTTATAATATATGTAATAGCACGTGGAACAAATTTTTTATTAATTAAAACATTTGTAAAATTTTAATCGTCTATTGATAAAGTATTAGAACTAAGCGATATTAATGCTGGTATTTTTTTTTATAACCTAAATCTACGATTCGTTTAGATTAATATTAATATTTCATCATAATACCCTTTTTCGAAATGTGAGAAACACATCAACTATCTATTCCCACAGTAGGCCTTTCTCTGCCTAGCATCCTTCTTAATGCTAGACATCGTTACAATTAATTAATGAATCAAATATTAGTGAAGTGTGTTGTCATTCAGTTAGCCGGAGTGACAGAAAGGAAATAACTAGAACACGAATTGATCCTTCATGTTAAACCTAACTCTTCGAAATATTATTTGAAGGGACAAACTATCATCAGAAACATCCACATTCTGTTGGGAGGGAAGTGGTATTGAATCCCTGACAGTGGCATCGAAAAATTTCGTTCTTTAATAACGTTTCCTGTATCATAATGAACATTAGGATATCATAGCAAATAAATGTCACATTTTCTTCTATTTCGCTCCCAGCTCAGCAAAAATATATTCTTCAATTTTCCTTTGCTTCCACACTGAACAAAATTTTGTGAACGTCCATTACTATGATCTCACACCGAGGGTTATTTTAGATTCTTCTATTTAATAGTTAGTACATCATTAAATGCAACCACCATTAAAGAGGAATTTTATTTTATATCTATAATAAAATAGAGTATCTCGTGGTTTGTTTGCTGATATTCGTCACCATTATATTCTTCAGGTTTTCATCCTGGTTGCCCTCTTCGCCGCCACTCAGGCCCAGCTCATCCACCATGGCCTCATCGGCACTGGCGCAAGCACCCAGTTCAGGAACCAAGACGTAAGTAATACCTCTTCTTCTAAGATCATTTTTTAACTTCCGAATTATTCTTTTTATCACAATTTCTTAAGAGATGCATGGCAGGCATTCAAACCTAAATATAAAAGTGTAAAATACATCGCATAAAGTGTTTCTTATGGATCAATTTGTTAATCACCGCAAAATAAAAAAAAATTGGATAATTAGTATCATAATCCAATTTCTTTTACTTAATATTTTTTTAATGAAAGATCCATATATGTTGAACTGAAAGTACACTCTCAAAAGTATAAGTTTGCTAAAAAGTATTCTTAATTTTAGCTGATGTGTATAGTTATTTTTTAATGAAGCTTATAATAAAAATAATAAAAAATAATACAATTTCTAATAAATTTCAAAAGTGTTCATTTTAAATAACTTAAAATTATGTGTTTGTTTATAAAACCTAATTCGTAATAAACCTTAAGATAATAAACTACAGTGGAATGTCTGTTCCTGGATATGGAGTCGAAAATATTTTTAGTTCACATGGCTAGAGAAATAATTGTGAAAATTCGAGTAATACTTTCAATATTTTGAGCAAAATGTTGCTTACTTCGCTTACCGCATACAGTTAGGCATGATTTTATCATTACATCGAAACTTTCTGTAAAATGGGTACCTGCTTTAAAGCATATCACTTTGGCATATAACAATCAATGGCTTAGACCTTAACTTTACTTTATGTAAATTTAAAGATCAGTAAATTATGACTGAAATGATATACGTGTATTTCTAACTCAGCATTGTATTTTATGTACATATGAAATACATATCCACTAGGTAAGATGTGAGCTATAGAGTGGAAAAAATGCTGTTTTAAATAAGTTTTCATGCTCGTAATATTTCTTACTAATTTCGCTGGGATTAAAAGCTTTACTTCAATATTCTTGCCAATTGTGAGGATCATCGATATATGTTAGTTACTGAGGATGACACCAAAAATATGCTTATTAAATTCGTTATATTTAAACAACTGAGAATGTAAAACTTATTATTCTGTTAAAGGTACTAAAAGCACTAACCATAATATTTGTCATAAAAAAACAATAATTCTTTCATTACTAGAAGTTCAATAACAACAATTGTGTTTTCTTTGCTCCAGGGTCTTGGCAATTACAACTTCGGCTACAACGAGGGTCACGCCACCGGTGGCACTTTCCGCAGAGAGTCCGGCAACGGTCACGGAGTAGTAGCTGGCTCCTACGGCCTCAGTGATGCTGATGGTCGCCAACGTGTGGTGAACTACGTTGCCGATGCCGCTGGTTTCCGCGCCGACATTAAGACCAACGAGCCCGGTGTGGAGCCCAAGGATCCCGCTGCTGTAGCCATCAACAAGGCCGCCATTGTAGCTGCTCCTGCACACCATGCAGTAGCCTATGCCGCACCTATCGGCGGTGCCTACGCCTACAACACCGTAGTCGGACACCACGGACTCGGTCACTACGCTGGCTTGGGTCATTACGCTGGTTTGGGTCATCTCGGTTACGGTCTTGGACATCACGGTCTCATCTACTAAATAAAATGTTCTAGTCATATAATTAGAAATGAAAGATATATCACGCTGCCTTGAAGAATTTCTAAAGATTCGTGAAGACTCATGAATCACTTGATATCTGTACGACCAATGCTCATGATTTAAAAAAATAAAATCTCTGTGCAAAGTAAAACAAAAGTTTCTTCTTATTTTTTGCTTTTGTTCACATGCTTTAAAGTTTTGGGATTTAGATTATTACGCAGTAGCTGAAATGTATAAAAATCGATGTTTAAATGGAGAATGAACTGGATGTCATTCCTGTAAAGAAATATATAATATAATTTTATTTATTATTAAGATTTCTCTCTGAATCATTTCAATATCAATTACTGGTAGAAGACGAAAATTTTCGCTTGGAACTTTATAAATCCAAATGGTAAAATAAAAAGGAAAAATATTTAGAATTTATTTCTATTAAGAATCTTTATTAATCCAAATAGCAGAAAAAATGGTAAAGTAAGTGGGATTGAAGATTGATGGTTGCAGATTCACTTAAAGATAAATGAGATTTTACGATCCTGAGGATTAAAAAAAAGAGAAATAGTTTTCTATCTTTTGAAAAAGGAGCGATTCTTTCAGTCCCGTGAGAAAGAAGTGGGGAAGTTTTAATCCTTGAAATAAGAAGTGGGATAGTTGTAGTCATTTGAAAAAGATGCGGGATAATGTTAACACAATAAAGAAAAAGAAGAATTGCTTTTGTCGTTTGAATAAAAAATAGGATGGTTTCAGTCTTACGAAAAATATTAGGATTTATTCTAGTCGGCAGAAAGGGAATGATATTCCGTCTCCACCCTCCCACTTCAAGGAAAAGATTCAAATAATTTTGCATCCTCATATTATTCACTTATAAGTTAAATGCAGAGTAGTTTTTAGTATATATTCAGTGATTAAGAAAATTACCTCAAACACAAACACAATAAAATATAAAATAAAAGCATTATACACAAAATACAAAACAAACTCACATACTTACTGATTCTGTTTGGGCAGTTATTCAGATTGTTGATTTGCATATCATCCTTATCTGTATATTACTTGAAAAATAACGATAACATGGACATAGAAAAGAGAAGAATAATGTATTTAGAATCTATGATTCTCTAGAAATACTTCGGTTCAAAACATTTTAGAGTTGGGTTGTTTGGGTTGTTTTACCTCTGAGCGGCACTTTTTTGCACACCATGGGCTAAATGGCCGGGTCACATGGACCCCGAAGGCTCAGAGAAGGTTGGGGGAGGGGACCCACTGGAACAGCTGTTGGGAGACAGATGGTAGTCTCCCGTCAAGGCCGTCGAGCGTGTTCTTTAACGTGCACAGGGTATGGCTCTCCCGCACACGGGGCCACGGCTTAACGTCCCATCCGACGGACGGCGGCCTTTCCAAGCCCATCGGTGTACCCTACTGACCGTGGGCAGGGCGGGGAATTTTGCGGAGATAAATCTCAACGCTGACTCAGCTGGGACTCGAACCTGGGAACTACAGATTACGAGCCTGGCGTACTACCGACTGAGCCACCCCCTCCCCAAACATTTTAGAAGTAAAAAACAAAACATCAAAGGAATAATTCGCTTCGAACATAATTATTATGATTTTGTTTACTTCACACTTAGACAATATTATCACGGTGTTTCAGTCCCCTTATAAACAAGAAGAGAATTAACCATTACTTAAAATCCATCTTGAATCAATGGTCGACAGACAGATCGGCCAGTAGGTTGCAAAAGTAAACAAAAGCACTTGCTTCCAAATCAAAATGGAAATAGAAAGAAAGTCAAATTACCTATTTATGTCTCCTTTTTTTTGCTTCTGTTTAAACTCTCATTTCTCCTTATTCATAATTATTTATATAGCTACTGCGGCAATGAGTATCAGCTTCGAACTGGGAAAACAAGCGAAGCTAACGATGAAAAAAAAAAATCTCCAAAACATTTAAACTCAAACCACGTTGAGATGTAAAAACAAAGATGTCTTTTTGAATAATAATTTATTTCATAATTTGAATGCAATTAAAAACTGTTTAAAGCAATCGTTTACAAAAAAAGAAATGTAATTTTAGAACTTTGTATAATGAATCTTCCTGTTTCTGTTAATTTTGAAGAAGTGTAGGAAGAGAGTAAGAGTAGTGTCTGCTGTGAAATGTTCCAGAAACTGGATAAATAAAATAAACTCTTTAATATTAAATAAATATTGGTGAAAACTAGAGATTTTGAGAGTATCGAGGGTTGTAATGTTATGTAAAATGCTTGTTTTTTTATAATAGGGAACTTGGGAAGAAGTTTCCATTCACAGAGTATTAAGTGTCCTAATACCTGTCGGATTAACATTTCACACACAGAGAAAGGCCTTTACATTTCTCTGTGTGTTTTGTACTAACTCTCGAATGCCTTTCATTAAAACTGCGTTGTTGATTCAAAGAAGACCCAGATCCATCAATTGGAATAACGAATAAAATAATGGAACAAACATGCAACAAATAGAATAAAATTCACTTAATTATAAATCCCGAACTAGTATAAACTTTGAGAGCTGGTTTTCAATGTCATAATCGTTCTTTTTATCACTATTTCGTATACATAACGTATTTATTATGAAATACATGAATCAGCAATTAATAGGAAATTCCTTGTTTATATAGGATTGTTACGCGTTTCTGTCTCATCATCAGTTGGGTTGTTTTACCTCTGAGCGGCACTTTTTTGCACACCATGGGCTAAATGGCCAGGTCAAATGGACCCCGAAGGCTCAGAGAAGGTTGGGGGAGGGGACCCACTGGAACAGCTGTTGGGAGACAGATGGTAACCTCCCGTCAAGGACATCCAGCGTGTTCTTTAACGTGCACAGGGTATGGCTCTCCCGCACACGGGGCCACGGCTTAACGTCCCATCCGACGGCCTTTCCAAGCCCATCGGTGTCCCCTACTGACCGTTGGCAAGGCGGGGAATTTTGCGGAGATAAATCTCAACGCTGACCCAGCTGGGACTCGAACCTGAGAACTACAGATTACGAGCCTGGCGCGCTACCGACTGAGCCACCCCCGCCCCGTCTCATCATGAGCGACACTCATGGAGAGTACACTTAGTAAAGGAACTAAAGAGAAAGGAATTATACTTTTCAAAGGTAAGCTAGCTTTTAAAGGAAAAACACCGTCTTCTCTCAGCCTTTAATTCAGGCCCTAACTGTTATTACTCCTACCAGCAACTTAAGGAGCAACCCGTGCATAAATAAGAGATCAAAGTTGGAATTCGGAAGATAGCTGATATAGTATCTTTTATTGTTTGCTTATCTCTAAATAGTACTGAATTTTCACAAGCGTGAGTTTCTTGTATTTAACTTGAGTTCTTTTAATGATCAAACTGAACAAGAACTCTCTGTCCACGACCGACTAGTATTATTAGTTACTAATGTATGTATTATTAGAAAATCAGTTAAATGCTGAATTTTACATAAAACACTTATCACTACGTGATATTATTTATATATTAGTATTTTTCAGAAATAGAATAATTTACACCCATCCCACGAGTTACACGGTTACTAAGGTCTGGGAAATTACCGTAAATCGAAACCGCGCAAATAGAAATCAACATCTAATGGTAAACAGGAAGAGACTTTATTCGGTTGTTTTACCTCTGAGCGGCGCTTTGTTCCACATCATGGGCTAAATGGCCAGGTGACATGGACCCGAAGACTCAGAGAAGGTTAGGCGAGAGGACCTACTGGAACAGCTATTGGGAGATAGATGGTAGCTTCCCGTCAAGGCAATCCAGCGCGTTCTTTAACGCGCACAGGGTATGGCTCTCCTGCACAAGGGGCGACGGCTTAACGTCCCATCCGACGGACGGCGGTCTCTCCAAGCCCATCGGTGTACCCTACTGACCGTGGGCAGGGCGAAGAATTTTTTGGAGATAAATCTCAACGCTGACCCAGCTGTCACTCGAACCTGGGAACTATAGATTACGAGCCTGTCACGCTACCGACTGAGCCATCCCACCGGGGGGGGGGGGATGGGGGCTAGTTGGCAAAAAAATCCTTGTTATAAATAAAACGTACATTGAAAGATATAATTATATATATCTATCTGAAATTTACTTTCAGCAATAATAGTAAGCGTTAATATCACATTATTTTGCATTTTATTAGCACTAATTCAGATATGCTTAGATTAATTCTCGCATATTTCTTTTTAGTCATGAAAAATATTCGCCGTTAATGCAGACGTACACTATCGAATTTGAAGAGCAAATTTGAAAGATGATTATTTATGAACCGAATATAACCTGAAACTATTAGTGCCAACCCTCAGTGCTTTATTTTTTAAAATTATATGATGTTTTATGAAACAGAGGACTTGCGAATCAGTTGCATTTAGCCTAAATGATAGTCAATAAAGTTAAAATTGTTGCTAAAAATAAGATAGAACACGGTTTTAACTAGTGTGAAAAATTCAGTGTAGAAAAGTGAGATTTAGCTATCCATTCAAAACAGACAGCATTTCTTTAAGATGTCGGAAGAAAGATTGTCATCCGCAACAGAATTTTGTCAAGAATATAATTTTACCGAAATATAACTTGTTGCAAACGACGATTTTATTAATATAGGAATTTACTATTATATGTTTATTCTTTCAAATAAATGCTAGTAATTAAAAATAAAAAAATAAATGCTACTAATTAAAAATAAATAAATAAATGCTGCAAATTAAAACCATTTAGCTAATTTTTACTTTGGAATGACAGTCTAACAACGTCCCTTGATGCTAATCACTGCTATTTCGTAATATGTATTATATATACAGGGTGTCTCAAAAATACAGGTACAAACTTTTAGGGGAGGTAGATAACATCTAAAGGAATGAGAATTGCATAGGAACCCATAACCGGAAACGTCACCGTAAGTAAATAGGCGGCGCTGTTCATCAGTGCGCTAGATGGGAAATTTCGGATTTCCTCATTCGAGCGGCAGTCGGCTTACGAAGAGCATGCAAAAGTATTCGAACAGGGAGCTGGCAGACATGCACTTAGTGTATGGAATAGCAGAGGGCAACGGACGAGCCACTCAACGAATGTATCAAGAGCGCTTCCCACACAGACATGTACCGGGCCACCGTTTGTTTGCGCGTGCGCATCAAAATTTGTGCGATTATGAGTCATTAAGAGGTAGCAGAAGTGAAGGCAGGCCATCCAGTACGCCATTTGTAATAATTATGTCCAATAAATGTTTTCCCATTAATCACTGTCTTGTGTCGTTTCAGATCTTGTACCTCTGCTACCACTTTCCCATGACGTTTCCGGTTATGGGTTCCTAGGCAATTCTCATTCCTTTAGATGTTATCTACCTCCCCTAAAAGTTTGTGATGTTATTGAGACACCCTGTATATATATATATATAAATAGAACCTCAATCCGTATCATGTAAAACAGAATCTATAATCATGTAAATTAAAACTGGTTATATTTTTTTAACCGAGTAAATCATGGAATAGGTGCCGTCATTTATTTCATTTAATTTCAACTTATTCATTTTAAACCCTTAACTTAACCCACTTAAAAAGTAAACACTTTTAATTTGCATTCCTGGGTAAAGTACGAATACCTCTTCTAATTTGCCCTGCTGAGAGTAAGTACTACCCTTTCAGCAATTTTGCATTCTTGGGTAAAGTACGAATACCTCTTCTAATTCGTCCCCCCCCCCCCTGAGAGTAGGCACTTCCCTTTCAGCAATTTTGCATTCCTGGGCAGAGTACGAACACCCCTTCTAATTTGCCTGTTGAATGTAAGCACTACCCCCTTCAGCAATTTGCACTCCTATTCTAATTCAGATAACCCTTCAGGAAGTAAACCCGCGATTTGTGTTCCTCGGGAGAGTACAGAGAAAAGTTGAAACTAGCATTAACAAAAGAAACGAATCTATTATTCTATAATTGGCAATTAATGGAAAAAACTACTTCGACCTCCGGATTCGCACAAGGGCTTACCTTGTTATCCTCTATTAGTTGAGCTGAAGGCGGCGATCCATTAGTTTGCTTTCCTGGCTGGGTAGAGTACGAATTCCTTCGTCCCTAGTTTACATTTTTTAAATGTATAATGGGGAGAAAGTTCGGACACCTCTCCTTCATTATTATTATTGTTGTTATTGTTTTAATTTTTTTCTTTTTGCATTCCCCGGATAGAGACGAAATCACTCCTAATTTGCGTTCCTTGAGGAGAGTTGTCTTCCTTTTCTGAGTATAGTGAGAAACCCATTTTCCCTTACAAAATCAACCACATCAGCAAAAAGAAAAATCACTTTTCCGAATGTTAATATCTTTTACACCTCGATTATTATACATCAATAAAAAATCTTTAATGGTTTCACTATCTTTAAGGAAGTGACAACTACTTAAGAATGCGTGACTCGCCTGAAGCGTTTCGTATCGACAAACTTGAATAGGGATTGAGATGTTTTATTCATCTCACTTCACGATGCCAGTTGAAAGTGAAAGTTACATCCAATGGAATTCTAAAACAGGATTCCTTCTTTTCGTTCTTCGTAAGCAGGGTAACCACTCGTATGTGCCCTACGAGAAAAGCCCTTTCTCACTTTCCCTATCTTCCAGTTTCTACCACGTAATAAAAAATAATGTTATTGACCAAATATAACACAAAATAAATAAAACAAAATAATATAAGATACGTAAAACCCCGTCCCTTGGCCGAGTGGTTAGTCACGCTTGGCTATTGATCTAAGGGAACGGTTTCGAGCCCCGGGTAAGGCATGGATGTGTGTGTCGTTTTTCTGCTGAGGTCCTGCCATCCTCACAGATTTTCTACTATGGCATATAAAGTGACAGGCTGCTGTCAGACCTCTGTGGCAAGCAGCTGCTTGAGGGGGTATTCATATATAGAACTCATGCATAAATAATGAGATATATTATATATGGAGAATTAAATATGAAGAAATATAAGCAACTTATGGAAAAAAAAAATCACTGTGAAATGAAATTGAGTGATTTGATGCATTAAAATACATTTAAACGCATCTAAATACAAGCCATATAAGAACTACGAATCAGTGGTGAACTCTTATAGGTTTTCAAATTACATCATTATTTGTTATTGACATGCATTTTTATTTTATACTATTGATTATTTAAAAGTTTAGGTTGGAAATAAAATTTCAAAATAAATAATTTTCGATTTGTCTATTAATGATATACGAAATGAGTAATTTACTTAATACAAAATAATGACTCAAGATTGTATATATTTAACAATCGTTGTCTAATATTGATTTTAACCATATTTCCATTTTCTGTCTTCCCTTCTATTGCTTGGTAATTTATGAAAAAATTGTAGACCATGAATCAGATTCATGAAATCACATGAAAAGTAAAAAAAATAACAAATAGTTAATGAAAAATAATAACTATATTAATCTGTTATGAAACGCAACGCTTATAAGAAAAAAGTAGGATAAGTTGAAGATTCGGTGATGGTTTTATCTCTTAGCATAGCAAAATGTTACATTGAAGAAAGGGTTGGGTTGGGTTGTTTTACCTCTGAGCGGCACCTTTTTGCACACCATGGGCTAAATGGCCAGGTCACATGGACCCCGAAGGCTCAGAGAAGGTTGTGGGAGGAGACCCACTGCAACAGCTGTTGGGAGACAGATGGTAGCCTCCCGTGAAGGCCACCCAGCGTGTTCTTTAACGTGCACAGGGTATGGCTCTCCCACACACGGGGCCACGGATTAACATCCCATCCGACGGACGGCGGCCTTTCCAAGCCCATCGGTGTCCCCTACTGGCCGTGGGCAGGGCGGGGAATTTTGCATTGAAGAAAGGGACTCAATACACAGCAATTAGAGGCAGAAATCTCCCGTCAAGTCCATTCACAGTGTTCTTAAAAGTGCAAAGTATATAGATCCAGTACAGTCGCTCAAAAAAGTATCCGAACATTATGGTTGATTACAGAATTCAGAAAAAATATCTGGCAACGATATTTTTAGAAATTAGTGATCTGGCAACCTTCGTGTCACGTGATTACAGAATTCAGGAAAAATATCTGGAGCGTGTACAGCAACTGTACACGCTCCAGTTACCGTTCACAGCAAACTGGAGCGTGTGCAGTAACTGCACACGCTCCAGTCCACGGAAATATTGAGCGTGTGCATAACTGCACAAGCTCAATATTTCCGTGAGTGAGCCCACACGATCTAGTATCAAAATAATATGACCAACAACAGTCGCTCAAAAAAAATATCCGAACACTATGGTTGATTACAGAATTCAGAAAAAATATCTGGCAGCGATTTTTTTAGAAATTAGTGATCTGGCAACCTTCGTGTCACGTGACACGAAGGTTGCCAGATCACTAATTTCTAAAAAAATCGCTGCCAGATATTTTTTCTGAATTTTGTAATCAACCATAGTGTTCTGATACTTTTTTGAGCGACTGTACCATTGATGCTTCTTTTCTCGCGGAGGACACAGTGTGGATTATTGGTGAAAATGAGATTATATGTTGAGCGAGAATTCGAACTTGAGAATATCATTGAGATCATGAGTCAGTACACGCCAATCCGCATCAATGCAGATTGGCATGTATTGACTGAAAAAATCCCTTAGCACTAAAAAGAAGAAAAAGGCGTTTCGGTTAATATACGTGTATTTGTTTCTTTATAAATTTTTTTTTACAAAGTTAATTTTTTTATTATTCCAAACATTATTTTTTTTCTTTTTTTTTTTAAACCGGACTGTTGCTGGGTGTTTTACCGCTGAGCGACACTTTTTTTCGCACCCAATGGGCTAAATGGTTATGTCACAAGGACTCCAAAGGCTCAGATAAGTTTGGGGGAGAATCTACCGGGTAGCTGCTAAGAGACAGATGCTTTCTCAAGAGCATCCAAGTGTGTTCTTTAAGGTATAGCTCTCTTATACACGGCCCACGGTTTAAATCACATTCAACGGAGGTCGCTTTTCCAAGATTAACGGTTTTCCTTTCTCATCGAGGTCAGAAAAATGGTTAGTGAACAAATTCTCAACGCTTTATAATGGTCACACTATGTATAAGAGCTAACGCTTTTTATAGCACATTTTGCCGGATAAAAGAGCAAGCGATAGTCACCTTTCGAATACTCAATGATCAGAGCACTTGGCATGTTATCAGGAGATCATGGACTCATATCGCACTCGAGGTGAAACTCCATTATTTTCAAAAAACATACATATCATGAGTTCCATACTTATAGGAACATCACCTGTGATTTTCTCTACTACTGATACTCCTATTTTTGTCTTGCCGAAATCCATGCTTTTGATTTTAACTCCTTTTTGCCGTCCCAATGGCAGAATAGTTGGCGTGCTTGGCTACTAATCAATATGACCAGAGTTCATTCCCCGGAAAAAAGTATGGATGTTTTCTTTCTTGTGTTGTATTTCTGCTGAGGTCTCGCCTTCCTCATAGATCTCTATGGCACTTTAAACTTACAGGCTTTTTTTGGACCTCTGTAACAATCAGCTGCTTAAGAGGTTATTAATTTTTTTTGTTTTCTTTTTGTCCAAGTGAAATCTTCTGTCATAAATCATATTTTTAAATATTCTTCTTCATAGCAGGATAAGTTCGGTACAAAAAATAGTCTAATAATACTGATCAACAGCCAAAATGTTTCCCCGCCCTGCCCATGGTCAGTAGGGGACACCGATGGGCTTGGAAAGGCCGCCGTCCTTCGGATGGGACGTTGAGCCGTGGCTCCGTGTGCGGGAGAGCCATACCCTGTGCACGTTAAAGAACACGCTGGATGGCCTTGACGGGAGGCTACCATCCGTCTCCTAACAGCTGTTCCAGTGGGTCCTTTCCCCCAACCTTCTCTGAGCCTTCGGGTCCATGTGACCTGGCTATTTAGCCAATGGTGTGCAAAAAATTGCAGCTCCGAGGTAAAACAACCCAAACACAACAACCCCAAATATTTCGGAAACAAGTGTAGCTAATCTTCACCATTTTGGGGGTCCTAAGTACGAATATGACGCATAAAATTCTTACTTGGCTCTAATTTTGAAGATACGGGTGGTCCCAATATATACGACCCGCACTGGTTTTGGAAAACGGAGTTCAGAGATGTTACCGGACTGTTGCTGGAGGATAACAAGAGACGATTCAAGACACGTATACAAGCGAAACGCGTCGGTGTTTAATCGACGAAAGCTAGTGACTGCATCCTGTATACTATAAATATCATCGATTCTTGGAACTTTTAGGAAGTTCTCGTTGCAAGGGTCTACACTTTAGTTTAACAAAATGTGTCACATAATGATGGGAAGAGGGTAAGTAGAAATATTTAGACTTCACAGGGGGTCAGCAAAAAGAGTTAGACTTCATTAGGAGGTTCGTGACGCCGAAAACGTTGCGTACCAGAGCTCTAACCAAAACTAAGGGAATATCTTTCCAACGTATTGACACTTCCCAGTTTATCACTCTTATCTGCCAAGCATGTCAGAACATACCTCTCGCTCGTAAACAAAACCGTTCTTCAACACCCAATACACAGCAGGGAAACGTGCAGCGAGAAACGAGTTATCGAAAATTTTAAATTCGTAACTTCTAATAATAAATGAAGAAAGAAAGCGAAAAGATTATCGTAATTATTTCTCCATCTCATATATCAAGGAGAACTTTTAGAAGCTGGTAGTACAAAATATCTAGGCTGATTTCTTTCTGATATTTTAATATATAGGAAGGCCATCAGAGGGGCTCGACAAACAACCGCTGATACTTCCTCGAGCCGACTCGTTCGGTAGGCAAGGTCGAATCGTTGTCGGTGCACTCTCTGGGAGGATCACCTTGGTTCTGTGGGAGATCAGGCCTCTCACCCGATGTATATAAAAGCAGGGTGGGGACACTCACACTTCATCAGTTGATTCCGCATCACACCTCAAACACAATGAAGGTAAGTATCGAAGTTCTTCGACTCTTTGCTGAATATTCTGTGCCTTCTTCGTTTTCTCTCATACCAGTGACTTAGTAACAAATACGAATGATATAAATATCTGATAGGGACAACAGAATATGTACTTTCTGTTATACAGTGCAGTCATTTTAGCAGAGTGGTTACAGTGTTTGGATGTAAAGCTAAAGGACCTGGGTTTGAGTCCTCGATAAAGCATAGAAGTATTCTTTCTGATGTTCCCTTTTCGTTCAAGTATCGCCTTCTTCCAGATCTTTCCTATGTTTATTTATATCAACAGATTCCTATTAGGTCTTTCTGACAAGCAGAGTGATTAATTTTCAAATCTCTATATGTTCCAAGAGCCGCATTTATTCTATCTTTGAACTTCAAACTTTCCTAAAAGTTTTCTTTTTAAAGATGAAGATGGCTCATGAAATTGTTTGAGAATTATTGCTGACTAATCAAGCATTAAATTTTGTCTTTCACAAAGAAAAGCGAAGTACAAATGGTCCAGTGGAGTCAGATACTATCTCTTCACTTGATCAGAAAATATCTGGATTAAATTTTCTCCTGTCATTCGTAATAACGCCATGTAGATTTCCAAATTTTATCGATCACAGGAGGGGACGCCATATTTGCTGGCCAATTGCAGTGTCATTTCATGAAGAAGACGCCATGTTTGTTAGCCTATCCCAGCAGTTTCATTCTAAGAAGAAAATACCATGTTTGTTGGCCTTTTTTGAATGTTATTCCAAAGAGCAGAAGCGTCATCGACAATTTTATAATTGTTATTTTTTCCAGTTTTTAGTTAAATCTGGTAGGATAACCAATGTCTATATATTACACACATCATCAGGCCCAGATACAAAAAATGAAAATCGAGAGTCCCCCCCCCCACCTCTCGATTTTTTTTTTCTTTTTGGTGAACAAACAAAATCGAGCCGTAAAATTGTAAAAGTTGGGGGAGGGGGCAAGAGATTGATTTCCTTTGCCGTATAACATTTTCCCTTCAGTTTCACAGATTATTAAAAAGAAATTTTCAAAAATTCTTGAAGTGTAAATTTCATACATTTTTGCCTCAATTTCCCGTACTGGCATTCTGAAGGGGGGGGGGGGGATATATCTCTCTCTTTCCGATTTTCAAAAATCAAAAAACGAAAAAATTTGCGACGTTTTAATCATGAATAACACAAGATATTCCTCACTCGTTTCTTCTCCTTATTTCTGACTTTCAAATGTATAACTAAATAAAATTTAATATAAAATTATGTGATTATGACTGTCAATTCTGTAAATGATTATGACTGTCAATTCTGTAAAATATATAATAGCATGTGCAACAAACTTTTTCATTAATTAGAAAGTTTGTAAAAATATTAATTGTCTATTAATAAAGTATTAGAAGTAGGCGATATTAATGGTGGAATTCTTTTTTAAAAAATAAGTCTATGATTCGTTTAGATTAATATTAAGATTTTATCATTGTATCCTTTTTCGAAATGTGAGAAACACGTCAACTATCTATTCCCACTGTAGGCCTTTCTCTGCCGAGCACCCTTTTTAATGCTAGACATCGTTATAATTAATTAATGAATCAAATATTAGTGAAGTGTGTTGTCATTCAGTTAGCTGGAGTGACAGAAAGGAAATAATTAAAGCACGAATTGATCCTCCATGTTAAACCTCCATCTCCGTCATATAATTTAAAGGGACCAATTATCATTCTGAACATTCACATTCAGTTAGGGATGAAGTATTATTGCTTCCCTAATACTAGCATTCAAAAATTTCATTTTAAAGTAATTTCTTCTTATGTAATAATGAATAAAAAACATGGTATATCAGGTAAAAGCAATATTTTTTTATTCGACACCCACCTGAGTAAAAATATGTTTTTTTTCATTTTGTTTTGGTTACAAATTCAACCAAATTTTGCAGACGGTCAATATTACAATTTAACAACAAGGGTTACTTCAATTTCATCTTATGTAATATTTAATGTATCATTAAATACAACAACCATTCAATTGCAATATGATTTTAAATTTATAATTAAAGATTGAGTTTCTCGTGGTTTGTTTGCTGATATTCCTCATCATTATATTCTTCAGGTCTTCATCCTCGTCGCCCTCTTCGCTGCCACTCAGGCCCAGCTCATCCACCATGGCCTTATCGGCACTGGCGCAAGCACCCAGTTCAGGAACCAAGACGTAAGTAATACCTCTTCTTCTAAGATAATTTACTAATTTCCGAATTATTCTCTTTATCACAACTTCGTTAAAGATGCGTGGCAGGCATTCAAACCTAAATATAGAAGTGTAAAATACATCGCATAAACTGTTTCTTATGCGTCAATTTCTTATACACAGCAAAATAATGTATTATAATCCAATTTTTTTAATTATTCTTTTTAATGAAAAAATTCATTTATGTTAAACTGAAAGTACAGTTCGCGAAAGTGAGTTTGGTGAAAAGATATTCTTAATTTTAGCTGATGTTTATTGTTTTTTATTGCAGCCTATAATAAAAATAATTATTAAACCTAATTCGTAATAAACTTTAATGCAATAAAATCCAGTGGAATGTCTATAACTAATTAAAGGGTAAGAGAAGATTATATTTTCTTTGTCAACAGTCCAAACATTATTCTATCAGTAACCTATTCTTGGAAATTAACCTGAAATATTTAAATTTAATAAGACTAGAGAAATAGTTGCAAAATTTTAAGCAATATTTTCTATATATTGGACAAATACGTTGCATACCTTACTTACCGCATACAGTTAGGCATGATTCTATCATTACAACGAAACTTGTTGTAAGCTGGGTACCTACTTCAAAGCTTATCACAATCAACGGTTTACACCTTGACTTTATGTAGATTTAAAAATCAGTGAAATATGATAGAAATGATACACATATATTTCTAACTCAACATTGTATTTGATGTACGTATGAAATATATATATATATCCACTAGGTAAGCTGTAAGCTATTGAGTGGGGAAAATGATGTTTTAAATAAAAACTTTCAGGCTCGTAATGCTTCTTACTAATTTCCCTGGGATTAAAAGGCTAAGGTTCAATATTCTTACCAGTTTTGACAACATCGATATATATTAATTACAGAGGATAACATCAACAGTTATTTATTTATTTCGGTATATTTAATCAACTGAACGGTAAAAAGTATTATTCTGTTAAGGTACTAAGAAGACTGGGCATAATTTTCGTTATAAAAACAATAATACCAGTTTAATAACAACAATTGTGTTTTGTTTATTCCAGGATCTTGGCAACTACAACTTCGGCTACAACGAGGGTCACGCCACCGGTGGCACCTTCCGCAGAGAGTCCGGCAACGGTCACGGAGTAGTAGCTGGCTCCTACGGCCTCAGTGATGCTGATGGTCGCCAACGTGTGGTGAACTACGTAGCCGATGCCGCTGGTTTCCGCGCCGACATCAAGACTAACGAGCCCGGTGTTGAGCCCAAGGATCCCGCTGCTGTAGCCATCAACAAGGCCGCCATTGTAGCTGCTCCTGCACACCACGCCGTAGCCTACGCCGCACCTATCGGCGGTGCCTACGCCTACAACACCGCAATTGGACACCACGGACTCGGTCACTACGCTGGCTTGGGCCATCTCGGTTACGGTCTTGGTCATTACGCTGGCTTGGGCCATCTCGGTTACGGTCTTGGACATCATGGCCTCGTCTACTAAATAAAGCTTTCTAGTCATTTGATTAGAGATGAAAGATATTTCAGGCTGCCTTGAAGTATTTCTAACGAACGATCACTTGATATCTGTACGACCAATGCTCAAGATTTAAAAAAAAAATAAAATATCTGTTCAAAGTAAAACAAAGTGTCTTCTTATTCTTTTGTTCACCTTTTTGAAGTTTTGGGATTTAGATTATTACGCAGTAGCTGAAATGGATAAAAATAGTAGTTTAAATGGGGAATGAACTGGATGTCATTTCTGTAAAGAAACATGTATAATTAATTTTACTTATTAATAAGGTTTAGATCTGAATCATTTCAATATCAGTTACTGGTAGAAGAAAATCTTCTCTTACGACTTTATTAATCCAAATGGGAGAAGAAAAAAATTGTAAAGAAGCTGGGGTGATTCCAGGTTCACTTAAGGATAAATGAGATGATTACGATCCTGAGGAGAATTGGGGAAAAATAGAGGGATAGTTTCAGTCCTTTGGAAAGGGAGCGAATCTTCTGAATGAGAAGTGGGATGATTCTATTCATCTGAAAAAGAAGTAGGATAGTGTTAACAGTATAAAGAAGAAAAACAATTGTTTTAATCCTCCCGTTTTTAATTCTCTGGATTAAAAAATGAGATGGTTATTTTTTTCTTCTAGTCGTCAGAAATGGAATGGCATTCAGCTTCCTTCTTCCAGTTTCAAGGTATCGATTCAAATAATCTTGCATTCTCATATTACTCACGTGTAAGGTAAATGCAAACTGGTTGATTTTAGTGTATATTTATTCAGTAATTAGAAAAATTACCCCAAACACAATATAATGTAAAAATAAAAGCTTTTTTAACCCTCCCCCCCCCCACACACACAAACTTACTGATTCTGTTTGTGCAGTCTCTCATCTTTCCTTATTCATCACTATTTATATCGCTACTGGGACATTGAGAATCATTTTCGATTTGAAAAAAAGAAAAGCGAAACTAACGATGGAAAAAAATCTGCAAAATTTTAAACTCAAACCACGTTGAGATGTAAAAACAAAAATGTTTTTTAATTAATGCAGAAGTTAAAAAATATCAATCAGATGTAAATGGTGTGATTGTGCCCTGGGCAACTCATTTTTTCTTCTCTTTCCTGGTTAAGGAATGTGAAATGGACAACCCTATTTATGAGCTGGTAAGTTTATACTTGCCTGTTCCATTCGCCTAATACATTGTAAGATATAAATCCATGTGCAGCTATGTTCATAAATGCTGAGATGGATTTAGGACGGCGTAGATGAAGATGAGCATGAAAATTAAAATAATTACATTTTATTACTAATCATGGACAACTACTTAGGATCTTACATAGTATAAATATTTATTATTTAATGAATACATAAAGTCGCTCAAAAAAGTATCCGAACACTATGGTTGATTACAGAATTACAACCTTCGTGTCACGTGACACGAAGTTTGCCAGATCACAAATTTCTAAAAATGTCGTTGCCAG
Organism: Ryuthela nishihirai; assembly: GCA_038380435.1. Lineage (NCBI taxonomy): Eukaryota > Metazoa > Arthropoda > Arachnida > Araneae > Heptathelidae > Ryuthela > Ryuthela nishihirai. The sequence goes on along the minus strand of JAWZYU010000024.1, from coordinate 45,829,544 downwards.
ATATTTTTTCTGAATTCTGTAATCAACCATAGTGTTCGGATATTTATTTGAGCGACTGTAGGTGGTCATATTATTTTGATACTAGATCGTGTAGGCTCACTCACGGAAATATTGAACGTGTGCAGTTACCGTTCACAGCAAACTGGAGCGTGTGAAGTAACGCTCCAGTTTGCTGTGAATGGTAACTGGAGCGTGTACAGTTGCTGTACACGCTCCAGATATTTTTCCTGAATTCTGTAATCACGTGACACGAAGGTTGCCAGATCACAAATTTCTAAAAAAGTAGTTGCCAGATATTTTTTCTGAATTCTGTAATCAACCATAATGTTCGGATATTTATTTGAGCGACTGTAGGTGGTCATATTATTTTGATACTAGATCGTGTAGGCTCACTCACGGAAATATTGAACGTGTGCAGTTACCGTTCACAGCAAACTGGAGCGTGTGAAGTAACGCTCCAGTTTGCTGTGAATGGTAACTGGAGCGTGTACAGTTGCTGTACACGCTCCAGATATTTTTCCTGAATTCTGTAATCACGTGACACGAAGGTTGTCAGATCACTAATTTCTAAAAAAAAAATCGTTGCCAGATATTTTTTCTGAATTCTGTAATCAACCATAGTGTTCGGATATTTATTTGAGCGACTGTACATATCTACTAATTTCAAAACTTTACTGAGACACTTCTTTCATGATATGTGAATGGAACATCATATCAAATCTCCGTAACTTTAAAAATGAGCCATTTAGGGAAAAAATATCACTGGAAATATATTGAAGATATTACTCCATCTTCTCTAAATCATTCGCTTAATATTTAAAGTGATATGGAACCTGTAACATTTAATATCAGCATTTCTGTTAAGAGGAATTTATTTCATAATTTAAACACAATTTGAAACTGTTAAAGCAATTTGTTACAAAAAGTAAAGCTAATTTTACAACTTTGTGTAATGAATCTTTTAGTTTCTTTTACTTTCGAAGAAGTGTAGGTCGGGAGTAACAGTAGCGTCTGCTGTGAGATGTTCCAGCCAATGATTGGATAAATTAAATAAACGCTTTAAATCTAATATGTAAAGAAGAAAGTTTGTTTCTGTGTTTGTCTCTCCGCTTATGCATTCGGCCCCGAACAGACGGGACTGGGATGGCTCAGTCGGTAGCTCGCCAGACTCCTAATATGTAGTTCCCAGGTTCGAGTCCCAGCTGGGTTAGCGTTGAGATTTATCTCCGCAAAATTTCCCGCCCTGCCCACGGTCAGTAGGGGTCACCGATGGGCTTGGAAAGGCCGCCGTCCGTCGGATGGGACGTTAAGCCGTGGCCCCGTGTGCGGGAGAGCCATACCCTGTGCACGTTAAAGAACACGCTGGATGGCCTTGACGGGAGCTACCATCTGTCTCCCAACAGCTGATCCAGTGGGTCCCCTCCCCCAACCTTCTCTGAGCCTTCGGGGTCCTTGTGACCTGGCCATTTAGCCCATGGTGTGCAAAAAAAGTGCCGCTCAGAGGTAAAACAACCCAACGTTAAAGAACACCCTGGATGGCCTTGACGGGAGGCTACCATCTGACTCCCAACAGCTGATCCAGTGGGTCCCCTCCCCCAACCTTCTCTGAGCCTTCGGGGTCCTTGTGACCTGGCCATTTAGCCCATGGTGTGCAAAAAAGTGCCGCTCAGAGGTAAAAAATCCAACGTTAAAGAACACGCTGGATGGCCTTGACGGGAGGCTACCATCTGTCTCCCAACAGCTGTTCCAGTGGGTCCCCTCCCCTAACCTTCTCTGAGCCTTCGGGTCCTTGTGACCTGGTCATTTAGCCAAAGGTGTGCAAAAAGGTGCCGCTCAGAGGTAAAACAACCCAACCCAGCAGAGCTAGAGGTACCAAACTTTGCATGAACGTTCCCTTTACCCAGGGAAGAATATAGGCTTTGTATTGACTCACCTGATGAGGTCAACCAAAATTAGGGTGACTGGTTTGAATTTCTAAAACTCTGCACAGACTTAACATTAATGGTTGAAAGTTGCTCAGAATAACAGTTGCCACGAATAAATTCGAAAGAAGGAATGCATCAAACTAACTTCTTTCTGATTTCGCGTGATAAAGTCATTGTTCACTCTGTTGGGTCGAGTGCACGAGCGTTTCTGTGGAAATTGAAGTCATTCTAATTAAGCACGAGCGTCTCTGTGGAAATTCAAGTCATTCTAATTAAGCACGAGCGTCTCTGTGGGAATTAAAGTCATTCTAATTAAGCACGAATGGGAAACGAGATTCTTTATTGAAATGAAAGCTTCAAAAACTAAGAATTCGTATCGAAAGTAAAAATCATTAACTTAATTTGAAAAACATATTATGTAAAATTTAATAAACGTATATCTCATATATTAATTAATAAAAAAGGTTTAATATGTTAAGTAATAAATAATGCTTTTCAATAATGATAATAATTTTTTCGTAGTACCTATACATTTTTTGGGGCAATTCACACCATATTTAAATTTCTTTTTCCTATAAAGTTACATATGCCTGGCAAACTGTATCCGAGAGACTAGGGTGTTACGAAATGATTGAAAAGTTCGATTATCCAAGTGAGGCAAAACGGAAATGCCTCGCTTAAGATGCCGTATGATCATTATTACGATTATGATCTTCATGATTTCAAGGTACCGTATGATCCTCCCCACGTCAAAAGTTTAGAAACTTCTAACGTCAGGAGGATCATAAGGTACAGTCGCTCAAAAAAGTATGCGGACACTATGGTTGATTACAGAATTCAGAAAAAATATCTGACAACGATTTTTTTTAGAAATTAGTGATCTGGCAACCTTCGTGTCACGTGACAACACGAAGGTTGCCAGATCTTTAATTTCTAAAAAAAATCGTTGCCAGATGTTTTTTCTGAATTCTGTAATCAACCATAGTGTTCGGATATTTTTTAATATATATAATGCGTTTGAATATATAATGCAATGAATATGGAGCGTGTGCAGTTACCGTTCACAGCAAACTGGAGCGGTTGCGGTTAATGTTACAGCACATTGGATCGTGTGAGCTCACAAAGACCTGGATCGTGTGGGCTCACTCAAGGAAATATTGAGCGTGTGCAGTTACCGTTCACAGCAAACTGGAGCGGTTGCGGTTAATGTTCACAGCACATTGGATCGTGTGAGCTCACTCACGGAAATATTGAGCGTGTGCAGTTGCTGTACACGCTCCATATATTTTTCCTGAATTCTGTAATCACGTGACACGAAGGTTGCCAGATCACTAATTTCTAAAAAAAATCGTTGCCAGATATTTTTTCTGAATTCTGTAATCAGTCATAGTGTTCGGATATTTATTTGAGCGACTGTAAATCTGCTAGTTTAAATAATTATTGTTGAAAACTCGAGTATAGCTCTGAATTAATATTTTATAATAAAATGTTGCTATATAATACCTATATTCGTTGAACGAACTTAAGAGAATTCTTGATTTTAATAACCCTTTCTGCATTTATATTTCTCTGTGAGCTCTCTGCATTAACTCTCGAATACAGTCTCACTTGTTCTGGTTTTAACTGTGTAGATTTTTTTCTTAAAAGCACGTTTCTGGTTCAAAGAAGACCCAGATCCATCAATTGGAAAAATGAAGAAAAAAAATGGAAGAGGCATGCAACAAATAGAATAGAATTAATTATAAATCCAAAACTAATATAAACTTTGAGAGCTGGTTTTCAGTGTCTAGAATTAATTAGAAACTGAACCACAAGTAATTTTTTAACAATAAATCTGAAAAAGACAGATACAGTTTATTTCTACTTAAAGAAAAATACCGTATATTTCGGCAGATAAGACGACCTTCAGATAAGACGAGGTATAAATTTTCGTCAAAGTTTTATAGTTTTAGCATATATCTGTCCTATAAGACGACCCCAAACTATCAACGGCTTATGAATTTAGTTGATATCGGCGATCATCATCTGGATAATAATACTGTGTAGCGTATACGGAATTATGTCTTATTCGCAAACATTCGCACTGATTCGGGCATTCGGGTAATGACCTTGACTATTCACAAAAGCGTCGTATGGGCTATTCCATTTTGTGGACATACACTACTCTGTAGTAGTAAATAATTACGGTTTGTCCGTTTTTTCCTCAGTAGCTCAATAAACATAACTTTTAATATTTATTTTGTTTTAGTATTGTTTTACTATTACAATGTAATGTATTATCATATAGCGTATTTAAATAATATGATAGATTTTTCGATAAGTTGTAGTAATAATGGTTTCAATTTATATAAATTTCAATCTAATTTTTTTTGTATCTGTCCTATAAGACGACCCGGATTTTGGGGGCTTTTTTATGATTCAACTATCATCTTATCTGCGGAAATATACGGTAGTTCTGTTACACATATTTTGCGCAGTAACAAATTGAAATATCATGATAAGTAATTGTTCACCGAAAAGTCATTGTAATTGTCCTCAAATTTCTTTTATGCCGTCAGTGAAATATTTAGGTACTTGAATTGATGCATGCTTAACTTGGAACGTGCATGTAACATAGGTAAAATGGAAGGTCATCCGTAACCTGGCCCGCTTATATCTAGTAAGACAGGAAGTTACATTTAAATTTATGTGTACATTATATTATGCATTAATTCGTTCTCAATTACCATGCGGCATAAAATCTTGGGAGGGGGCATGTATTTCAATAATTTTAAGCAACTTTTAGTGCTGCAAAAGAGATTTATTTGCTTATTAACTAAAAGCCCCAAAACGCAACCTTCATTACCTTTTTTTTTCGAGAAGCAGGAATTTTGCCTTTACGCTATGATTATTTTTTCGAAATAATTAAATACTTTTTCTTTAGAAATGAAAGCATTAAAAGTGATAGGAATAACTACCAATTAAGACGGGATAAAAACATAAATCATGAAATTCTTTCATTACGTAAGGAAATTTTTAGGCACTATTGTTTGTATTTAGCACCGAAATTCCTTTTCTCTCTCCCGGTCAGCATGAAAAAAAATAAAGAATTATCATTTGTTTTCTAAAGTTCTCAAGAACTACATTTTGAAACTGGATGAGGTGGAAACTTTTTTGCATTAAATTACTAGAACTGTTTATATGTAACATAGATATTGAATGTTCCTTTCTTTCTGACTTTCACAATTCTGGATTACTAGAATTTTTTTGTTTTGAGTTTTTTCGTTTTTTGTGTATTATATTCAATGTGACGACTGATGTTTTCAATTTAAATTTTTTCTGTATGCAGATCTCACGAACGAGCCTACACTTGTGAGACCTCAAACGTTTTTGCATGCTGTTAATTATCTGAAATAAAAATTATTTGAATTATATAGCGTTCTTTTTATCATTATTTCAATACATAATGGACTTATCATAAAGTACATGAATCAGCAATTGGTCAGAAATTCTTTGTATATAAGGGATCATTACGGGTTGCTCTATCTCATCATGAGCGTTAGAGAGATAAAAGTATTTTACTTTTTAAAGGTAAGCCAGCTTTAAAAAAAAATGCTAGCACCTATGACGTGTCCGCTGACGTAACCCTTCGATGCTAGAGGGCGCTTTTCGGCGGCACTGCAATTGGCTAGAGGGGCGAAGTGGGAACGGAGAACGGTTGGGTTGTTTTACCTCTGAGAGGCACTTTTTTTGCACACCATGGGCTAAATGGCCAGGTCATATGGACCCCGAAGGCTCAGAGAAGTTTGGGGGAGGGGACCCACTGGAACAGCTGTTGGGAGACAGATGGTAGCCTCTCGTCAAGGCAATCCAGCGTGTTCTTTAACGTGCACAGGGTATGGCTCTCCCGCACACGGGGCCACGGCTTAACGTCCCATCCGACGGACGGCGGTCTTTCCAAGCCCAGCGGTGTCCCCTACTGACCGTGGGCAGGGCGGTGAATTTTGCGGAGATAAATCTCAACGCTGACCCTGCTGGGACTCGAACCTGGGAACTACAGATTACGAGCCTGGCGCGCTACCGACTAAGCCACCCCCGCCCCACGGAGTACGGACTTGTGTTTGCCGTCGACATTCGTAAATCAGACACATTACGTGTAATATGGAGTGTTTCATGATTGCTGAGATGGCTGACATGCATCTGGCTTATGGGGTTGCCAATGGAAACGGAAGAGCTGCTGTGAGGTTGAACCGACAGCGCTTCCCAAACAGACGTGTTCCATACCATCAAATATTTGCGCATTTGCACCGGCAGCTGCGAGAAACTGGGTAAACATGCAAACATGCATGACAGTGGTCAGGAGAGAACCATGCGTACTCCTGATATGGTAGAAGAGATCCTACGTCAGATTGAGGACAATCCAGTCACAAGCATGCGAGCTGTTGCACGTAGCCTCAGTGTGAACTACGCCCTCATGTGGAGAGTGTTGCACGAGCAGCAGTTACATCCAGAAAGTCCAAACATTGCAACCTCAGGATTTTCCTCTTCGTGTGGAATTCGTGCGTTGGTTTCTGCAGCAGACTGCGGTGCAGCCTGATTTTCCGACTCGTGCTCTTCTCAGATGAGGCCTCTTTCACACGTGAGGGTGGGTTTAATGTGCACAATTCTCACGTTTGGGCGCACGAAAATCCACATTCCACAATGGCGCATGGTCATCAACAACGTCTCGCCGTCAATATTTGGGCGAGTTTTTTGAAGAAACTTTGACGGGCAGATTTATCGGGTATTTCTTGAAGAAATGTTGCCGGGACTGCTGGGAGATGTTCCTGTGGCTATTCGCAGACTAATGTGGCTTCCACACGATGGGGCGCCAGCACACTTTAGCAATAATGCGCGGGATTATCTGAACGCCACTTTGGTGGCCGATGGATAGGTCAGGGTTGACCCGTCGCCTGGCCACCAAGATCGCCCGATTCAACATGTATCGATTTTTTCCTCTGTGGACACATGACAAACCTCGTATACGGGACTCCCATTGATTCAGATGAAGAACTCGTTGAAAGAATCGCGTCGCCGCTGCAACTTTTCGCGAAATTCCGGGTTGGGTTGTTTTACCTCTGAGCGGCACTTTTTTGCACACCATGGGCTAAATGGCCAGGTCACATGGACCCTGAAGGCTCAGAGAAGGTTGGGGGAGGGGACCCACTGGAACAGCTGTTGGGAGACAGATGGTAGCCTCCCGTCAAGGCCATCCAGGGTGTTCTTTAACGTGCACAGGGTATGGCTCTTCTGCACACGGGGCCACGGCTTAACATCCCAACCGACGGACGGCGGCCTTTCTAAGTCCATCGGTGTCCCCTACTGACCGTGGCCAGGGCGGAGAATTTTGCGGAGATAATCTCAACGCTGACCCAGCTGGGACTCGAACTTGGCAACTACAGATTACGAGCCTGGCGCCGAAATTCCGGGAATCTTTTAACATGTAAGGCAATCAATGTTTCGACGCTGTCATGCATGCAATGCTGTTGCCAGTCGCAACTTTGAGCACCTTCTTTAAATAAATATGTTGTTCACACTTGTTTACATTTATTTATGTACCAGCTCCACCGATATTTTTTCAGCGCCCTCTAGCACCGAAGGGTTGCGTCAGCGGACATACATTCTTAGACGAAAAAAGGTTTGTTTTGGTGTTCCCTATCACCCATTGAAATGTGTAGAGAGAGTTTTGAAACACCTTGTATAATTGGAAATTTTGGAAAAAAACTACTCCGTCCTTCGGATTTGAACAAGGGCTCACCTGGTTATCCTCGATTAGTTGAGCTGAAGGCGGCGATCCATCTAGTTTGCATTCCTGAATAGAGTATGAATTCCTTCCTCCCTAGTTTCCATTCTTTGTTAGAGTTCGGAAGCTCTCCCCCCTGTTCTTCATTATTATTATTATTATTGTTGTTATTGTTTTAATTTTTTTTCTTTTTGCATTCCCCGGATAGAGACGAATCACTCCTAATTTGCGTTCCTTGAGGAGAGTTCTCTTCCTTTTCTGAGTATAGTGAGAAACCCATTTTCCCTTACAAAAACTGCAACATTAGCAAAAGGAAAAATTACTTTTCCGAATGTTAATGATATCTTTTACACCTCGATTCTTATACATCAATAAAAAATCTTAATGGTTTCACTATCTTTAAGGAAGTGACAACTACTTAAGAATGCGTGACTCGCCTGAAGCGCTTCGTATCGACAATCTTGAATAAGGATTGAGATGTTTTATTCATCTCACTTCACGATGCCAGTTGAAAGTGAAAGTTACATCCAATGGAACTCTAAAACAGGATTCCTTCTTCTCGTTCTTCGTAAGCAGGGTAACCACTCGTATGTGCCCTACGAGAAAAGCCCTTTCTCACCTTCCCTATCTCCCACTTTCTACCACGTAATAAAGACACATTAAAAATAAAAGAACAATATTATTAAATGGTTAATCAAAAATTAGAACTGTATTAATCTATTATGAAACGCAACCCTTACAAGGATTTTTGGGTTGGGTTGTTTTACCTCTGAGCGGCACTTTTTTCCACACCATGGGCTAAATGGCCAGGTCACATGGACCCCGAAGGCTCAGAGAAGGTTGGGGGAGGGGACCCACTGGAATAGCTGTTGGGAGACAGATGGTAGCCTCCCGTCAAGGTCATCCAGCGTGTTCTTTAACGTGCACAGGGTATGGCTCTCTCGCACACGGGGCCACGGCTTAACGTCCCATCCGACGGACGGCGGCCTTTCCAAGCCCATCGGTGTCCCCTACTGACCGTGGGCAGGGCGGGGAATTTTGCGGAGATAAATCTCAACGCTGACCCATCTGGGACTCGAACCTGGGAACTACAGATTACGAGCCTGGTGCGCTACCGACTAAGCCCCCCCCCCCCTTTATAAGGAGAAAGACGAATATGTTGACGATTCGGTGCTGATTTTATCTTTTAGCGTAACAAAATGCTGCACAAAATGTGATAAATGGCCAGATTACATGGGGCGGGAGTGGCTCAGTCGGTAGAGCGCCAGGCTCGTAATCTGCAGTTCCCAGGTCCGAATTCCGTTGTGCCAGCGATGAGATTTATCTCTGCAAAACGCCCTGCCTTCTGTCAGTAGGGGACACCGATGGACTTGAAAAGACCTCAGTCCGTCGGATGGGACATTAAGCCGTGGGTCGCGTGCGAGAGAGAGCCATATTCTGTGTACGTTAAAGAACATACTGAATGGCTTTGACGGGAAGTTACCGTCTACCAACAGCTGTCCAGTGGGTTCCCTCTCCCAAACCCTATCTGAGTCCTGGCGTCCTTGTGACCTGGCCATTTAGACCACTGTGCAAAAAAAAAAAGTGTCACTCAGAGGAAAACGAACGAAATCCCGTCAAGGGCATTTAAACGTACAGTCGCTCATAAAAGTATCCGAACACCATGGTTGATTACAGAATTCAGAAAAAATTTCTGGCAACGATTTTTTTAGAAATTAGTTGATGGCAACCTTCGTGTCACGTGACAATTAGTTAGATGGCAACCTTCGTGTCACGTGACACGAAGGTTGCCATCTAACTAATTTCTAAAAAAATCGTTGCCAGATATTTTTTCTGAATTCTGTAATCAACCATGGTGTTCGGATACTTTTTTGAGCGACTGTAGGTGGTCATATTATTTTGATACTAGATCGTGTGGGCTCACTCATGGAAATATTGAGCGTGTGCAGTTACCGTTCACAGCAAACTGGAGCGTGTGCAGTAACTGCACACGCTCCAGTTTGCTGTGAACGGTAACTGGAGCGTGTACAGTTGCTGTACACGCTCCAGATATTTTTCCTGAATTCTGTAATCACGTGACACGAAGGTTGTCAGATCACTAATATCTAAAAAAAGTCGTTGCCAGATATTTTTTCTGAATTCTGTAATCAACCATGGTGTTCGGATACTTTTTTGAGCGACTGTACAAAGTGTATAGTCATCCTGAATAAGTGCTATGGCTTTAAATTTATATCGAATGTACGTGGGCTATTTCAGTATCATTGGTGCTTCCTTTCTCGTTAAGGACACAGTGGAGTTATCATTGAAAATGAGATAGCGTACACAGTGAGGATTCGAACCTGGAGACATTCGTTTGCGATACTTGGTATACTGGCTAAATTCCCTCCCCCCCCCAAAAAAAAGAAGAAAATGCTGTTTGATTTTTGTATGTATATCTGTTTCATGATTAGAATTTTTTTATTTAGCTAATTTTGCATCATTTCAAATAACTTTTATTTTTTTAAAACCGAGCTGTTATTGAGTTGTTTACCTCTGAATGACGCTATTTTTTTTTTTGCAAAAAGTAGACTAAATGGCCAGGTCACAAGGACCCTAAGAGAGGATTGGGTTGTTTTACCTCTGAGCTGCTTATTTTGTACACAATGGGCTAAACGATCAGGTCACACGGATCCCAAAGAGAGGTTGAAGAAAGGTATCCACTGGATAGAAATTCCGGTAAAGGCCATCGAAGCCTGTTCTAACGTACACAGGATATGGTTCTCCTGCACATAGGGCCACGGCTTAACGTTACTTTCGACTGATGGCGGCCATTCCAAGCTTATCGGTCGCCCTTTCTCACCAAGGTTTGGGGTTAGCGGAGGAAATTGTCAACGTTGTCGATTGGTCAAAGACCATCAAGAGCTCTCGATCGCAGTGGTCATAGCACTAGGCATGTTATCAAGAGGTCGTTGATTCGGATCCCATTCGAGGCGAAACTCAATATTTTTAACAAACCCATCATGAGTTCCATGTTTACAGGAACTTTTATGTTCTCTACTACCAATATCCTCCTTTAGTTGCTGGCTGAAAGCCATCAACTGCTGTTGTTAATTCCTTTTTGCCGTCCTGGTAGTAGAGTAATTAATGTGCTTGGTTCACTGATCAAGAGTATCCGAGTTCGATCTCCGGATAAGGTATGTATGCTTTCTTACATGTGTTGTTTTTCTGCTGAGGTCTCGCCTTTCTCACAGATCTCTATGGCATTTTAAACTCATAGACTTCTGTCAGACCTCTATAACAAAGAGTGCTTATGAGGTAATTAACCTTTTTATTCCTGTTTTTCTATGCACCCAAATCTTGCTGTCAGAGATAATATTTTTGAGTATTCTTCTTCATAACGAGATAAGTTCGGTGCAAAGAGAAAGAGTCTAATAACACTGATCAACAGCCAAAATGTTTCTGAAGTAAGTGATTAAGATAACATTTCTTTACAATATTGAGGGCCCTAAGCACGAATATGATACTTGAAATTACTAATTTGCTCTAGTTTGAAGATACGGGTAGGTCGCAATACATATGATTCGCACTGGTTTTGTCGAATGGAGTGTTCTGGGATGTTACCGGACTATTCCTGGAGGGTAAAAAGAGACGCTTCAAGACTCGTATACAAGACGTCGAGTTTAATGGAGGTAAGCAAATGACTGTACCCCGTACTAGAGATATCACCGATTCTTGGAACATTTAGGAAGTCATCATTGCAAAGATTTACACTTCAGTTACACAAATATATCAAATGATGATGGGAAGAGGTTGAGTAAAAAAAAATTATTTAGATTTCGTAGGGAGTCCGCAGAAAGAGAGAGTTCATGCCGCTGAAAAGGTTGCTAACCAGTGATCTAACCAAAACCGAAGGGAATGTCCTTCCAGCATACTGACCCTTTCTAATTTATCACCCCTATCTGCCAAGCATCTCAGAATATACCTTTCGCTCATAAAGAAAACCGTGTTTTAACAGACTATACACAGCAGGGGAACGTGCAGCGAGAAACGAGTTATCCAAAATTTTTTAATTCGTATCCTCTAATAATAAACGAAGGAAGAAAACGAAAAGTTTATTGGAATCATTTTTTCTCCGTTTCCTATATCAAGGAGAACTTTCAGAAGTTGGTAGTGCAAAATATCTAGGCTGAATTTTTCTTTCTGATATTTAAATATATATGGGAAGGCCATCAGATGCGCTCGACAAACAACCGCTGACAGTTCCTCGAGACGACTCCTTCCTGAGTCAAGGTCGGCTCTGCACTGTCGCGGTGCATTCCCTGGGAGGATCGCCTTGGTTTTGTGGGAGAGCAGGTCTCTCACCCGATGTATATAAAAGCAGGGTGGGGACACTCACACTTCATCAGTTGATTCAGCATCGACACCTCAAACACAATGAAGGTAAGTATCGAAGTTTTTCACCTCTTCGCAAGTGATTCTGAATGTTCTGTGTTTTCTTATATATACCATTGAGTCGTGGTTAAGCGAGCTATAGCAATTTAACTTTCGTATAAATGCAATAGTTTGCGGTTCTCGTAGAGAAATTATTAGCTTACTAGCCGTCCCGTGGCGGAGTGGTTAGCGCGCTTGGTTTCTGATCTACGGGACCTGGGTTTGAGCCCCGGATAAGGCATTGATGTGTGTGTTGTTTTTCTGCTGAGGTCCCGCCATCCTCACAGACCTTCTTCTATGGCATATTAAACTGACAGGCTCCTGTCAGACCTCTGTGGCAAGCAGCTACTTGAGGGGGTATTTAAATTTTTTTTAATTTTTAATCGTTCTATTGGCAATACTTAGTAGATAAATAAGATAGGACTGAGAGAAATACTGTCGGAGCATGAAAGAACAGCATTATAAGCATTCTGTGGTCCAATACCATCTCCCGAAGCTGAGTGGAACAAAAAGACCTGAGTTTGAGTCCCCGATAAGGATATAGATGCTTTCTTTCTCATATTTGTTTCCTTTTTGCTTAGGTCTCGTTTTCTTCACAGATCTTCTCTGTGAAGTATTCACACCAACCAGTTCTTGTTAGATCTCCATGGCAAACGGAATGCTTAGGAGTAATTAATTTGTTTGTTGATATTGATTGGTTGTTGTGTGAGCTCAGCCGATCTAATAATAAACAAAAAAGAATATTAAAAATTTGTCAGAAGACATATCTCAGAAAAAAAGTTAAGAAATTGTTATTAGGAGGTATGTTCAAGAAGTGCATTTAGTTCATCTTTGATCTTGATACTTCACGTTAAAACATTACTTATAACAAAAATAGCTTTCAATTTCTGTGTAATTGTTTTCGAGTTATTGCTGCTACCAAACACAAAGATCACCATGTCACGAAGAAACGCGAAGTACGAAATGGTCCAGTGGAATCAGAGAATATCTCTTTACTTGGTCTAAAAATACATGAATTAAATTTTCTCTTCTTCATTCATTCAATATTTATGAACGTCCTTAACTGTAGCCTTAGAGCAAGAGTTTCATTTCGTTATATTTAACAGTTAATCAGAATTATACCAGAACCATTTTTTTTTATCTCGCATTTGGCAATAAATTTATGCTCAAAGATTCAGTGTATCGTGATTTCTTGGCTGATATTCCTCATCATTAATCTCTTCAGGTTTTCATCCTCGTCGCCCTCTTCGCCGCCACTCAGGCCCAGCTCATCCATCATGGCCTTATCGGCACTGGCGCAAGCACTCAGTTCAGGAGCCAAGACGTAAGTAATACCTCTTCTTCTAAGATCAGTTTCACATTCTGATTATTAAGTTTATTACAGCCTGATAGTGATGCTTGGTAGAAATTCTACACTAAATGCAGAAGGGGAAATAAAACATTGTCTCTTACACGTCAATTTGTTAATCAACGAAAAATAAAGTATCATAGTTCAATTTGTTTTATTTCAACTTTCATATTGAAACATCGAATACAGATTGAACTTAAAATGAAGTCGCTAAAATGAAAGTTCCCTAAAAATATTTAGTAAATTTTTGCTGATGTTTATAGTTAATTTTTTTTATATAACCTAAAATAAAAATGATTTAATAATAACAACGAATTTAATATAAAAACTTGGAATAAATTTAAAAAGTGCCCAGATTAAGTTGGGTTGTTGGGTTGTTTTACCTCTGAACGGCACTTTTTTGCACACCATGACTTAAATGGCCAGGTCACATGGACCCCGAAGGCTCAGAGAAGGTTGGGGGAGGGGACCCACTGGAACAGCTGTTGGGAGACAGATGGTAGCCTCCCGTCAAGGCCATCCAGCGTGTTCTTTAACGTGCACAGAGTATGGCTCTCCCGCACACGGGACCACGGCTTAACGTACCATCAGACGGACGGCGACCTTTCCAAGCCCATCGGTGTCCACTACTGACCGTAGGCAAGGCGGAGAATTTTGCGGAGATAAAACTCAACGCTGACCCAGCTGGGACTCGAACATGGGAACTACAGGTTACGAGCCTGGCTCGCTACCGACTGAGCCACCCCCGCCCAGATTAAGGACAGATGCTTTCTTTCTCACATATGTTTCCTTTTTGCTCAGGTCTGATTTTCGTCACAGATTTTCTCTGTGGGGTATTTATGCCAACCAGTTCTTGTTAGATCTCCATGGCAAGCGGACTGCTTAAGGAGAAATTAACTTATTTGTTAATATTGATAGGAACAAGAATGGAATGTCTGTAATTAAATAAAACGTAGGAGAAGACTATTTTTTCTTTATCAGTCTTCCAACATACTGTAATTCGTTTAATAAGCTCTTCAAAGATATGAACTTAAAACGTTTTTGATTCATATGGCTAAACAAATAATTGTAAAACTTTGCAGTAATACACCAGATATTTTGGTCAGTACTTGTCAGTATGTTGCTTACTTCGATTCCAGCCTAACGCCGACCTGATTCTATCCCGAAATAGAACTTAGTTATTAAATGGTTGCCTCTTTCAGAGGTTCATCACTTAGCAAATAGCAAATAAAGTGTAGATCTTACATTTTGTTTCAGATGAGTTCAAAAGCAATGAAATATAAAAGGAACCATACAGGTCATTTTCAATATGCTTATCTTAGGTGAACCCCAAATTGATGGATGTGAAAAATACTCTTTTAAATGAACACTCTAATGCTGGTTATGATCTTTCTAATTTCTATGGATTAAACGACTGAGAATCAATATTCTTATACGTGTTTGACGACATCGGTATAGATTAGTTTTGAGGATGACAACTACAAGTTATGTATTTAATTCATTAAATTTATTCAGTTGAGTTGTCAGAATTCTTATTGTATTCAGTTAAAAGTACTATAACTACCCATCATAATCTTTCGCTATAATAATAATAGTGTTTTGATTATTTCTAATAGTCTGATATCAATTGCGTTTTGTTTATTCCAGGGTCTTGGCAACTACAACTTCGGCTACAACGAGGGTCACGCCACCGGTGGCACCTTCCGCAGAGAGTCCGGCAACGGTCACGGAGTAGTAGCTGGCTCCTACGGCCTCAGTGATGCTGATGGTCGCCAACGTGTGGTGAACTACGTTGCCGATGCCGCTGGTTTCCGCGCCGACATCAAGACCAACGAGCCCGGTGTTGAGCCCAAGGATCCCGCTGCTGTAGCCATCAACAAGGCCGCCATTGTAGCTGCTCCTGCACACCACGCCGTAGCCTACGCCGCACCTTTCGGCGGTGCCTACGCCTACAACACCGCAATCGGACACCACGGACTCGGTCATTACGCTGGCTTGGGTCATCTCGGTTACGGTCTTGGACATCACGGCTTCGTCTACTAAATAAATCGCTCTAGTCATTTAATAAGAGCTGATGATTATTCCAGGCATCCTGAAGATTCGCTAATGATTCTTCGGCACTCAGCAATCACTTGATATCTGTACGACCAATGCTCAAGATTTAAAAAATAAAATATTGTACAAAATATGACAAAAGTTTCTTCTTTAATATATTTTCTTTCTTTTTACATTGTTTAAAATTTTGCTTTGCGATTATTAAGCAACATTTAAAATGAATAAGTAATAAAAGTTAAGACGGAACAGATTTAAATGGGACGTTATTTAAGTTATAGAAAACAATAATAAAACTTTCCGTTTAAAAAGATTGTGTACGATAATTATTTACTTTTGAGGTTTTGCTTTGGATTACTTTAATGTTCATTTTTAATGTTTCAAAAAAAAAATTAATGCAAGAAGAATATATTTAGTTAAGACATTATTAATCTATAAAAAGGAAGTTATAGCCTTACATTAGCATTAACTGGCATAGTGGTTAGGCAGCTAGCGACTGTTCCAGCAAGGCAAACTTTGTGTGTTGTGTTAGCTCTAACTAAAGCAGTGGTCAGCAGTGACTTCGGTCGTAGTAGGGCATGTCCTTGTATCGGTCGTAGTAGGGCATGTCCTTGTATGAGAAGGCCTGTATTAAAGCTAGGAGTAGCTTCTAGGATTCTTCTCTGTCCTATATGTCGCAAATCAAAAAAAAAAGTAATATGAAAGAAGTGGAATGATTTCAGGTTTCCTGAAAGAGAAGATGATTACTTTCCTTTGGAAACGTGATCATTTTACTCTTTTGGAAAAGAAATGGGATGGTTACAATACTAAGAAAAAGAAATGGGATGGCTTTAGCTCCGTAAAAAAGAGGTAGAAAAGTTTTTAAATTGTGAATCATTGGGATTTCTTTAAACTTTTGAAAAAAAAAATGAGATCGTTTTTATTCCACAGAAATTGAACATCATTGTGACTCATTCTTCCAGTTTTAGGTTTTCGATTTATACAATTTTAGATTCCACGTTTTTTTTTTCTGTTTTAAATAAAACGTTAGTTGATTAGAACGATGAGGAAAATTGTCTCGACATAAGTACGATAAAAAAAAAGAATATAATCGTGTTTAAGAACGAACTTACAAACTTACCGATTCTTTCTGTCATTCATGTTGCTTATTCACTTTCGTCCTCATGTGTATATTTTCAAGAAATAAATTAGGAAAGAGAAAGAGATTAAAAAAAGCAGTCTCAAATAATATGATTAAAACATGTGATTTCAAAAAAGACTTTTTTTGAAACATTGAAAAACAGAACGACAGATGAAAATTCGCTTCAGATATGCTAATTGAAAATTTCGCTACTTCAGACTCAGGGAGCATTTATCATCGTCTTTTAATCCCTTTAGAAACAAGAAGCGAACTGATGATAACGGAAGATTAATCTTCAATCAATGGCAAACAATACATTAGGGAGATAGGCTTACAGGGCTTCAAATTAAGCAAATCATTTGTTTCCAAATCAAGGTGCCAATAGAAATAAATAAATAGATCTCTTCCACTTTTTTGTTTATATTGTTATTATCCCTTTTCCTTTGTTCATCACTTTTTTAATGTCCCCATACACACTAACAATGAGAGTCAGCTTCGATTTAAAAAAAAATACGAAAATAAAACTCAATAAATTTAAACTGAGTTGGGTTGTTTTAACCTCTGAGCGGCACTTTTTTGCACACCATGGGATAAATGGCCAGGTCACATGGACCCCGAAGGCTCAGAGAAGGTTGTGGGAGGGGACCCACTGGAACAGCTGTTGGGAGACAGATGGTAGCCTTCCGTCAAGGCCATCCAGCATGTTCTTTAACGTGCACAGGGTCTGGCTCTCCCGCACACGGAGCCATGGCTTAACGTCCCATCCGACGGACGGCGGCCTTTCCCAGCCCATCGGTGTCCCCTACTGACCGTGGAATTTTGTGGAGATAAATCTCAACGCTGACCCAGCTGGGACTCGAAATTGGGAACTACAGATTACGAGCCTGACGTGCTACCGACTGAGCCACCCCCGCCCCAATTTAAACTGAAACAACGCAGCAATGCAAAAACAAGGACGTGGTTTTGATTAATGAAAAGGGGAAAAAAAATTCCATGTGAATGTGCTCGAGGCAATCCATTTCTTTCTTCCCTTTCCCAGCGTGAAGTAAATAACATCAATGACATTCTAATTGAGCTGGCAGCTTCAGGTTTGCCGATTAATTTCACGAGATGACTGAATGATTTCAGTCTTTATATTTGTTACTGTGCCGTTGAGTCAGTAAGTACTGGGTTGTTTTACTTCTCAGCGGTCCATTTTTGCACACAATAATCTAAATGGCACGGTCACAAGGACTCCAAAAAAGTTGGGCAAAGGGACCCACTGGGCAACTCTTAGTTGACAGATGATAGCGTCCTGTCAAGGTCAGCCAAGGTGTTCTTTAACATTCATAGTGTATGACTCTCCTGTATACGGAGCAGCTGCTTAACGTCCCATTCGACAGACGGCGGCCTTTGTATGACGATCAGTGTTCTCTAGTGGTCGAGGACACCCTAGTGGGGACTTTTCCGGAGATAAATCTCAACTCTGGCCCAGGAGGGACTCGCACCTGGGAACTACAGATTAAGTTCCCAGCGCGCTATCGACTGAGCCAAGCCTGCGCGCTATCGACTGAGCCAAGCCAAGCCACGCCTCAATAAGTACTGGTGGTAGATCTAGGGTTGGTTATGAGAGCTTAATCATGAAGAAAAAGTCAATTATATTTTGTTACTATAAACGGGAGTTGCTTAGAAATTTACTACAAAAATCTAAATGAATATATACACTATTCTACAACTGGTACAGAGACACTTTTGGAAAGGCCGCCGTCCGTCGGATGGGATGTTAAGCCGTGGCCTCATGTGCGGGAGAGCCATAGTCTGTGCACGTTAAAGAACATGCTGGATGGCCGCGACGGGAGGCTTCCATCTGTCTCCTAACAGCTGTTCCAGTGTGTCCCCTCCCAAACCATCTCTGAGCCGTCGGAGCCCTTGTGACCTGGCCTGGAGCGGGGGTGGCTCAGTCGGTAGCGCGCCAGGCTCGTAATCTGTAGTTCCCAGGTTCGAGTCCCAGCTGGGTCAGCGTTGAGATTTATCTCCGCAAAATTCCCCGCCCTGCCCATGCTCAGTAGGGGACACCGATGGGCTTGGAAAGGCCGCTGTCCGTTGGATGGGACGTTAAGCCGTGGCTCCGTGTGCGGGAGAGCCATACCCTGTACACATTAAAGAACACGCTGGATGGCCTTGACGGGAGACTACCATCTGTCTCCCAACAGCTGTTCCAGTGAGTCCCCTCCCCCAACCTTCTCTGAGCCTTTGGGGTCCATGTGACCTGGCCATTTAGCCCATGGTGTGCAAAAAAGTGCCCCTCAGAGGTAAAACAACCCAACCCATGAAATGATGAGCTGAAAAAAATTTTGGTTTTGCCATGAGTGGGATTCGAACCCATGTCTCCAGGAAAAATGCCTGTTATGCTAACCACTACACCATCAATGGCTAACTTTTTCTCAGCTTCATGAGTTCATGTCTACAGGACTTCTCCTGTGATTATTAACTACTGATTCATTGATTTAACGCCCTGAGCATGAGTGACAAATATTAAACCTGTCTCTAATGAGGCAACAGAGTTGTCCACTTCCTAGATAGATGGCGCCACTATTGCGAATCAAATAAATAAAATCCGGAAGGTTGTAAGGTCACATAAGCTGGGAAAAGGTTAGCCATTGATGGTGTGATTTTTTTTTTATGAGAATCAAGATGGGAATAAAAAGTTATTATTCAGAAGAGGGATTTTTTTTCTTTTTTCTGATCTTGTTACGGAATTTGTAATATCTATTGTTCTCTAAATATTTATTGATCTAAGACCTCTTAAATAAAAATCCGCAAAACTGAAAAAAAAAATACTACTTTTTTCGTATTTTTTTTTGCATTTTGTAACCTAAAAAAGGTGTTTAGGTCTTAATTGTGTTTTAGCATCCGATGTAGATTCGTTTTACCAAAAACACTGATATAAAATACTTCGCTTTCCACAACTCAGGGCCGAGTGGTAAGCGCGCTTGGCTATTGATCTAAGGGACCTGGGTTCGAGCCCCGGGTAAGGCATGGCTGTTTGTGTCGTTTTTCTGCTGAGGGCCTGCCATCCTCTCAGACCTTCTACTATGGCATATAAACTGACAGGCTCCTGTAGACCTCTGGGCAAGCAGCTGCTTGAGGGGGTATTTTTTTTTTAAAACAGCAAACGAATATTGTTAAAACTCTAGATTTGATTCAGAGTTCATTTTACAGTAAAAAAGTCATTTTTTAAGTTTATGTGGTCACTTGGAAGTAAGTGTCTCGGTTGGTTGGTTGGTTGTTTTACCTCTGAGCCGCACTTTTTTGCACACAATGGGCTAAATGGCCTGATCTGCAAGGAAGTGTTTCTTAAGGATGTGAGTCGCCTAAATCTCATCGTATCAACATTCTTTCTTTCATATCAAATGAGATGTTTTATTTTTGTCCCTTAACAGTATTTCTTCCTCTGAATGCCTCATAGGCGACGGTTATTACTTTGATGTGCCCTATGAAGAAAGCAATTTGTTCTACCATATAATGAAAGAAATAAAATATTAAAGAATATTAATAAACCATTAATCCGAAATAATAACTGCATTTATCCGTCATGACTGCAGCAACTATAAGAGAAATATGTTGAGGGTTGAGTTATTTTACCTCTGAGCGGAAATGTGTACATAATGTGCTAAATGTCCAGGTAAAAAGGATCTCAAGAGCTCAAAGTTGGGTTGTTTTACCTCTGAGCGGCACTTTTTTGCACACAATGGGCTAAATGGCCAGGTCACATGGACCCCAAAGGCTCAGAGAAGGTTGGAGGAGGGGACCCACTGGAGCAGCTGTTGGGAGACAGATGGTAGCCTCCCGTCAAGGCCATCCAGCGTGTTCTTTAATGTGCACAAGGTATGGCTCTACCGCACACGGGGCCATGGCTTAACGTCCCATCCGACGGACGGCGGCTTTTCCAAACCCATCGGTGTCCCCTACTGACCGTGGGCAGGGCGGGGAATTTTGCGGAGATAAATCTCAACTCTGACCCAGCTGGGACTCGAACCTGGGAACTGCAGATTACGAGCCTGGCGCGCTACCGACTGAGGCCCCCCCCCCCCGCCCCCAAGAGCTCAGAGAAGGTTGGGGAAAGGGACCTACTTCGCAGGATGGAGATGATGGATGCTTTCCGTCAAAGACATCCAGAATGCTCTTTAACATGCACAGATATGGCTCTCCTATACACGGAGCTACGACTCAATATCCGATCCAGAGGATGGCGGCATTACCAAGATCATTTGGTCTTCACTTTCTCACCAAGTGCAGAGTGGACGTTAACGAAAAAAACATCAACGCAGACAATGGAGCCTCAATCTCAAGGACATCCGGTTACAGCACTAACACCTGCTGATTGTACAAACGCACCTCCAGGAAAAAGGGGGCGGGGTGCTCAGTCGGTAGCGCAACAGGCTCGTAATCTGTAGTTCCCAAGTTCTTTGTTGTTTTGGGTTGTTTTACTTCTGAGCGGCACTTTTTTGCACACCATGGGCTAAATGGCCAGGTCACATGGACTCCGAAGGCTCAGAGAAGGTTGGGGGAGGGGACCCACTGGAACAGCTGTTGGGAGACAGATGGTAGCCTCCCGTCAAGGCCATCCAGCGTGTTCTTTAATGTGCACAGGGTATGGCTCTCCCGCACACGGGGCCACGGCTTAACGTCCCATCCGACGGACGGCAGCCTTTCCAAGCCCATCGGTGTCCCCTACTGACCGTTGGCAGGGCGGGGAATTTTGCGGAGATAAATCTCAACGCTGACCCAGCTGGGACTCGAACCTGGTAACTACAGATTACGAGCCTAGCGCGCTACCGACTGAGCCACCCCTTACGGGAAGCTACCATCTGTCTCCCAACAGCTGTTCCAGTGGGTCCCCTCCCCCAACCATCTCTGAGCCTTCGGGGTCCATGTGTCCTGACCATTCAGCCCATGGTGTGCAAAAAAGTGCCGCTTAAAGGTAAAATAGCCAAACCTCCAGGAAAAGAAGGAGAAAGACAGTTCCGTTTATTATGCGTATTTGTTTCTTATTTATACTTTTTTATACATTGTTAATTGTTAATCCGTTTCTAAAATACGAGAAAACTTGGTTCGTCGTTCAATTGTATTGTTAAGAATGGTTTGATTGAACCGGTGGGAACCGGCTAGATGACATCATTATCAAAGAGTCATTTGCTCTTCTTGAAATTTGAATAAGAGATATTTCAAATAGACATTGATGAAAAATATAAGCTCAGAACTTTAAAATCGTGCTTTTATCACTTCCCGAAACCATTATTTGTTTTTAATTTTTAACTCCCTTTTGTCCAATAGTATATAAATGTTCGATTGATAAAGATCTTTCTCAATAATTTGTTGTAACTCTAAATTATAAGTAGAAATGTTTTGAATAAGAATGACATAAAAATATTGAATTATTGAACAATTCAAAGGTAATATATAAAAGAATCGTGTCGCCAGAGTGCAGCACCGTGCAGTGTTTGCGTTTGGTGCGAATCACTTCATTTTCCCGCGACGATAATTTATCTCCGCAAAGCTTCCCGCCTTCCCCTCGGTCAGTAGGGAACACCAATGGGCTTACGAAGACCGCCGTCCTTCGATAGAGACGTAAAGCCGAAGCTAAATGTGCTGGAGAGCCATACCCTGTGCACGTTAAAGAACACGCTGGATGGCCTTGAAGGGAGGCTACCATCTGTCTCCCAACAGCTGTTCAGTGGGTCCCCTCCCCCAACCTTCGCTGAACCCTCGGGGTCCTTGTTATCTGGCCACTTAGCCCATTGTGTGCGAAACGAATGCCGCTGAGAGGAGAAACAACCTCATCATTTGCAAGATTTAAAATATCAACAGAGAAAATTGGCTCATTTTGATCACACGTAACATAGCGTAATTAGTTTTCTTTAGAATAATACCATCAGCATATGGGGGTGGCTAAGTCGGTAGCGCGCCAGGGTTCTGCAGTTCCCAGGTTCGAGTCCTAACTGGGTCAGCGTTGAGATTTATCTCCGCAAAACTCCCACTCTGCCCACGGTCAGTAGGGAACACCGATGGGCTTGTAAAAACCGCCGTCCGTCGGATGGGACGTTAAAGAACACGCTAGATGGCCTTGACGGGAGGCAACCATATGTCTCTCAACAGCTGTTCCTGTGGGTTCCCAACCTTCTCTGAGCCTTCGGATCTGGTCGTTTAGCCCATGGTGTGCAAAAAGTGCCTCTCAGAGGTAAAACAACCCATCAGCATATTTAGTAAGAGCGGTATTCCGAACGGGCGGACATGTGTGGAGTCATTGGTGACTAAAATGTTTGGTTCCCTATGATTCCGCTGGTACCTGATAGATCGGTTCGAAATTTGGTGTGCTGGTACAGTCGCTCAACTAAATATCCGAACACTACGGTTGATTACAGAATTCAGAAAAAATATCTGGCAACGATTTTTTTAGAAATTAGTGATCTGGCAATCTTCGTGTCATCAACCATAGTTTTCGGATACTTTTTAATATATATAATGAGTATGAATATATAATGCAATGAATATGGAGCATGTGCAGTTACCGTTCACAGCAAACTGGAGCGGTTGCGGTTAATGTTCACAGCACATTGGATCGTGTGAGCTCACAAAGACCTGGATCGTGTGGACTCACTCACGGAAATATTGAGCGTGTGCAGTTACCGTTCACAGCAAACTGGAGCGGTTGCGGTTAATGTTCACAGCACATTGGATCGTGTGAGCTCACAAAGACCTGGATCGTGTGGGCTCACTCACGGAAATATTGAGCGTTTGCAGTTACCGTTCACAGCAAACTGGAGCGGTTGCGGTTAATGTTCACAGCACATTGGATCGTGGGAGCTCACAAAGACCTGGATCGTGTGGCCTCACTCACGGAAATATTGAGCGTGTGCAGTTACCGTTCACAGCAAACTGGAGAGGTTGCGGTTAATGTTCACAGCACATTGGATCGTGTGAGCTCACTCACGAAAATATTGAGCGTGTGCAGTTACCGTTAACAGCAAACTGGAGCGTGTGCAGTAACTGCACACGCTCCAGTTTGCTGTGAACGGTAACTGGAGCGTGTACAGTTGTTGTACACGCTCCAGATATTTTTCCTGAATTCTGTAATCACGTGACACGAAGGTTGCCAGATCACTAATTTCTAAAAAAATCGTTGCCAGATATGTTTTCTGAATTCTGTAATCAACCATAGTGTTCGGATACTTTTTTGAGCGACTGTACCACTTGGACTAACACAGCAAATCGGTGATCAGATTCCTTGCTGCCATGCTTCAAGACCAAAATTGATTGATTGATTGATCGACTGATTGTTGAATCATTGGCCTTGGCGGAATCTTTTAGGGTGGGGGGGGGACGTAAAATTAAGAAATCCGTGTTTCAACGTAGGAATGTTTAGGATACAACCGTTCGCTAATGAGCTCATTTCCGAATACAACAATCATGCATATACAGTATGTTGCCGTAATGTAACTAAAGATGACCGAAAACGAAAAAAAAAAGGAAACGTATTGAAAATGCTCATAAATTTTTTTTTTTTTTTTCATATTAATAAATAAAAATATATGATATGCTCCTGAAAACAAAAGAAAGCGCAAAAAGAAAATCAGGATTACATTTCACTAAAGAGAAACCGACATTGAAAAGATTAATTTTTGTTAAAAAGATTAATTTTTGTTATACCACGTATTATCAGGCATAAATAAATTTTATGATACATCTTTCCCGGGGGAGTAATTCATCTACCCTTCGTCTTCAACGCCCACTCTAAGAATCGGAGTCTTGATTGCACTTTATTGATCTATATAGTTCTCCAGGTTAGACACATGTTCTTCTCAGTCAGCTAATTTTGCAAACACTTCTCTATCAGTTTCTAATAATGCACTCTATAACATAAAATTGAAAATAGTCTAAAAAATCATTAAAAGTTCGTGAGTGAATATCATACCTTTTCGCCATACCCTTTCCTTTAATCATCCTGAGGGTAAACATCGTCGATGCCGATTTTAAAAAGTTTTAGATCATCTCTATAGCCCAGTTTTAATGCACTAGTATAGACTTTGGATGCAAAATGGAAAGCTGAATGAATTGTGAATGGATAATGTGCCCACAGAATGAAACTTTTCAATAAATCTTCCATACTACGAAAAAGCATGAATATTCTCACCTATGGAGCGTTTAAGAATTTTTAGACTATAATCAATTTTATGTTAAACAGTTATAGAGTGCATTATTAGAAACTAGTACTAACAGACTGGGTTGTTTTACCTCTGAGCGGCACTTTTTTGCACACCATGGGCTAAATGACCAGGTCACATTGACCCCGAAGGCTCAGAGATGGTTGGAGGAGGGGACCCACTGGAAGTGCTGTTGGGAGACAGATGGTAGCTTCCCGTCAAGGCCATCTAGCGTGTTCTTTAACGTGCACAGGGTATGTCTCTCCCGCACACGGGGCCACGGCTTAATATCCCATCTGACGGACGGCGGCCTTTCCAAGCACATCGGTGTCCCATACTGACCGTGGGCAGGGCGGGGAATTTTTGCGGAGATAAATCTCAACGCTGACTCAGCTGGGACTCGAACCTGGGAACTACAGATTACGAGCCTGGCGCGCTACCGACTGAGCCACCCCCGCCCCACTAATAGACTGTGACTTAAATATGAATAAACTTCTATATAAGATTCGCTGTTTGTATTAGATGCCATGTTTTTTGGCTCGTTTTCATAAACAAAGATCAAATAACTTCGCTCTTCGTCTGCCTGTCAATCCTTTATAGATATTTAACATTTTTTTATTTTTAGAAAAATTTAGAAATTCTTTTTACCTTGGATAGCTTTTGACGAAATATGACGATTCGCATTTTCAGAATCTCCAATATCGGGATTCTCGTTTTGACCACTGTAAGAGGTGGTCGTGTGTTAGAGTGCTGCGATAAAAATAGAGATTAATTTTTGAATTTTGTTTTTGTAGAATTTAACCCCTTTCACGACTATGGGAAACATTTTTCCCCATTTTAAAATTGGTGATTGTCGTATTTAATTATAACCTTATCTGCATTTTTTTATACAGAATGTCAAAATAGAACGTATGCCGAACGCAATTACGTAAACGGGAACGTTTAGTCCATGTCCATCTTTGCAATAATGTTGCATCTGTGCAATGTCCATCTTTGCCTCACTACCAAAAGAAATTGCTTCGCAGAATATCATAATTAGCACATCATTTTGTATAGTAATTTTATTTCATAATTTTGTATTATTTTAGTTAACATTTTGTTCTAATAAACCAATAAATAAAAGACATTGCATAATAAGCCTAACTATAATTTGTGTTACCTTTATAGTCCATTGGGAAAAATATTTCCCGTAAAATTCCAAAAAAACTACACATTGTTATGTATTCTTCTTATGATTTTTATTTATTTTACGTCTAACCAAATTAAAATAAACAGTTACATACTAATATTTATTCTTAGAAACCTTATGGTCCTGAATAATAAAAATAAATACCCCCTCAAGCAGCTGCTTGCCACAGAGGTCTGACAGGAGCCTGCCAGTTTATATGCCATGGCAGAAGGTCTGTGAGGATGGCAGGATCTCAGCAGAAAAACGACACATACATCCATACCTTACCCGGGGCTTGAACTCAGGTTCCTTAGATCAGTAGGCAAGCGCGCTAACCACTCGGCCATGGGAAGGGTTAAGATTAAAATTTGAGATTAGAAGAGTGAAATTAAAATGTAATCAGCTTGCGAGAACGAATAAGGGAAAAAAAGTCTAATGTCTAACGGAAACAAGAAAAAAAAGAATCTCCTCTCATGAATAAAATAAGGGTGAAGAAATCCAAACACTACACAATAAACAGAACAAAAAATCAACAGAAAAGCAAAGTAAGACAGATGAATATTCCGTGCTAAATGAAGACTTAAAACTATCAAGTGAATCAGACTTCTAATCACCGACTAAATCCATTGAAGAAAATAATGCAAACGATTTATTACCTAGCAAGAAAACAAAACAAGAACTTACTAAAGATATAAAAAGAAACTTATCAGAGGAAAAGAATATGGTAAATAAGCAGAACATCCAGAAATTAAAAGAAAAGACCGTTACAGAAAACTTAGAAAAAACAGCAGAAGATATAGAAGAAAAGAAAGGAGATCTAATAATTGACAACACTCAAGAAATTTACAATTATAACACAACTGGACTCAGAAAACTTCAAATTCAGTGAAGTTATATCAGAAAGATTGAAGACTTCAGAGAATTACTCTTTAGTGATTACCGGAGAAAATGGTGATATCAGCTCTTTGGACGTCACGAAGGTAATTTCTTTTTTTTCTATAAATTACTTGGAGAACATATTTCGGGAAAATATATTTCACATGGGAGATTATTAGTCTTTCCAAAAAATAAAAAGCTACAACAAATGATTTTAAATCTAACTGAAATTTTGAGCATGAAAATAATTGTACAGTCGCTCAAAAAAGTATCCGAACACTATGGTTGATTACAGAATTCAGAAAAAATATCTGGCAACGATTTTTTTAGAAATTAGTCATCTGGCAACGATTTTTTTTTTTAGAAATTAGTGATCTGGCAAACTTCGTGTTACGTGATTGCAGAATTCAGGAAAAATATCTACAGCAACTGTACACGCTCCTGTATAGCAACTGCACACGCTCCAGTTACCGTTCACAGCAAACTGGAACGTGTGCAGTTACTGTACACGCTCCAGTTTGCTGTGAACGGTAACTGCACACGCTCAATATTTCCGTGAGTGAGTCCACACGATCCAGGTCTTTGTGAGCTCACACGATCCAATGTGCTGTGAATATTAACCACAACCGCTCCAGTTTGCTGTGAACGGTAACTGCACACGCTCCATATTCATTGCATTATATATTCATACGCATTATATATATTAAAAAATATCCGAACACTATGGTTAATTACAGAATTCAGAAAAAATATCTGGGAACGATTTTTTTAGAAATTAGTGATCTGGCAACCTTCGTGTCACGTGACACGAAGGTTGCCAAATCACTAATTTCTAAAAAAAATCGTTGCCAGATATTTTTTCTGAATTCTGTAATCAACCATAGTGTTCGGATATTTATTTGAGCGACTGTACATTCCACCGACATTGATAGGTAAAAAATGATGCATCAGAGCAAAAGAAATTAGTTCTAAAACTTTTGGATTATATATACTCAATCATGATACTTGACACAGTTTGGAATCGATGAAAATGAACTACTTTGGGATAAAATCGATTAACGTATAGCAACAAAACGATTTAATAAAAAAGGTATTAAAATAATGCACCAAAAGCGGAAACTCTCACAAATTATTAACAATTTAAATTTACTTCGTGTCAAGTAGAGCCTAAGATAACATTATTTACATTAGAGAAATGATTGCTTTGATATTTCTTGGGTACATGTCAAATTTGAAACAGAACAGTTTTTTTTAAATGGAACGAAGGAAAAAATAAGTAAATAGAAGTTAATAAGGGAAACGAATCAATTGATTTATGCTTGGGATTTTTTTGTCCTCTCTAAATGTATTCTTGGTAATTTTAAGAGTCATTGTTTGCATCATATCTACATTCTTTCCATTCCTTTCACTAAACGTGAAGAGAATTTCGAAATGGAAATCTCCATCTACTTTTCACTCCTACCTACCAATTACAACATACCTCTTGCTCTTAACAAAGCCGCGCTTAAACCGCCTCCATTAAACCGAGAAGGATTCGGAAAAAATCAAACGAGTGTCCAAACTTTGAAATTCAATATCATCTAATAATAAACGAAACAGGTAAATGAAAAGGTTATCTTGATTACTTCGTCTCCATTTCTTATATCAGTGAGATCTTTCAGAATCTGACAGCTCAAAATCTCTAGGACGATTTTTTCTATCTAATGTTAAAATATATGGGAAGGCCATCAGAGGAAGTTCGACAAACAACTGCTGACATTTCCTCTAATAGACTAATTCCGGCGGCAAGACCGGATTTGCGCTGGCCGTGCAATCTTTGGGAAGATCACCTTGGTCCTGTGTGAGAGCAGGTCTCTCTCACGACGTATATAAAAGCAGGGTGGGAACACTCAAAATCCATCAGTTGATTCTGCATCCATACCTCAAGCACAATGAAGGTAAGCTTCGACTTTTTTAGTTCCTTGTAGGATATTCAGAATTCTCTGTGTTTTCTTATATACCATTGAATGGTAAACCGAGGGAGGTTTAGCAACTCAACTTTTATATTAATGCAACTGTTTTTTGGTTCGTGTAGTGATGTTAATGCTTTTTTTAATCGGATCTATTTGAGGCCTATTTCTCCACTTTTGATAGTTCCTAATCGTATGTCTCATTAACTTTAGCCACTAGTTTTCCGAACGTGTTTATAACGATGCTTGAAAGAAGTTCTTGTGATTTGTTTGCTGATACCCATTGACATCCTTCTAATCATCCTCCTTTCTAGGTCTTTATCCTCGTCGCCCTCTTCGCCGCCACTCAGGCCCAGCTCATCCATCATGGCCTCATCGGTACTGGTGCAAGTACCCAATTCAGAAACCAAGATGTAAGTAATACCTCTTCTTCTAAAACCATTTACGAAATTTTGAATTATTCTCTTTATCACAACTTCGTAACGTATACTAATTGCACATTCAAACCGAAGCATAGAGGTGCAAAATACATTCCATAAACTGCCTAAAATGCTTCAATTTGTTAATCAAGGCGAAATAAGGTTTTTCTAATCTTTGATACTAATATTTGGTACTGAGAGAGATACATAATAGCTGAACGATAAGTTGGCTAACATGAGAGTTTGTAGTGAGGTAAACTTAATATTAACGGATATTTATAGCTATTTTTCTTTTAAACCGCCTATAATAATAATAATTTAACAGTAAACAAATCTACAGTACAAAATATTTGGAATCATTTTTAAAAACACCCTGATTAATTAACTTAATAATTCTCACGATATTTAACACAATTCTTATCAAAAACTTTCATACAAAATGCAACATCATAATATTTGATATAAAAAAAAATATAAATATCAATTATTTATTCATCAATATTCTACACATAATTCATAGCCATTCCAACTGCTTCTTTTTGAATATGTTACTAGAATGCTTCGCAAGAAAATCCTTGTATAACTATGAACTAATATGTTTGATAATTAATTAGTGTTCTATTTATCAATACCGACGAAGAAGTTTTTATGGGCGAGAAGAAGAATACGATAATAAAAATAATACTCCTTTAAAGTAATGAAATTTATTCCTTAGAGCTCCTTTTCTAAAATAGCCATTTCTTTTTTAACTCGAACCGTTACAAGTAACTCATGAAATGATGAGTTGGAAAAAATTTAGTTTTGCCATGGGTGGGATTCGTACCCACGTTTCCAGTAAGCATGCCTGTTATGCTTATTTATTCATCAATAGCATAACAGGCATGTTTCCTGAGATGAGGGTTCGAATCCCACTCATGGCAAAATGAATTTTTTTTCAGCTCATCATCTCATGAGCTCCATGTCTACAGGATTTATCCTGTGATTATTTACTGCCGTTACGAGTAATTTAAATTATTTCGTCACTAGAATTATATTAGGAGGCTTCTAATGCAAATGAAAATATGACTGAACGCAAAATTTCTAGTCAGTGAGTTGAACTATATATTATCGCATCGTAATATAGCCGATGATATTAAATATTCAACTGGCATTCGGAGGAAATACCTCAAATTTTAAATTTGATAATTAGAGTTTTCTATCATGCTCTTGGCCCTAAATCGAATTTTTCTCTGATAGAATATTTGGTTTTAAAACATCGTATTTTGGTAAATATCAAAGGGTAAAACTTACTTTTGTTAAATAGATTTGACCAGCAAAGAAGCATGAAATGACAGTTCATTTACAAACATAGCATTAATAATTTATATTTTCTTGTAAAGTGAGTATTCTAGATAAACCGTATTTGCAGAGTGTGACAAATACTGCATCCTGAAGCACGTTAAGCTGATTATGCTAATTAATTATTTCGCTATTCTAGAGGCTAAAATGCAGATATTCCTGTGCACTTTCGATGACATTGAAGAGGATTAACTACTGTAAGTGGCATCAACAAAGAGCCGAGATATGATGGCTATTTGCTGTGATTGTCACAATAACTATCATATTCAAATAAAGATACTATATACAATAATTTTTCTGCAATATTAATGTAATCGTTACTACTAGTTTCTCATCCATTTTGTTTTGTTTGCTCCAGGGTCTTGGCAACTACAACTTCGGCTACAACGAGGGTCATGCCACCGGTGGCACCTTCCGCAGAGAGTCCGGCAACGGTCACGGAGTAGTAGCTGGCTCCTACGGCCTCACTGATGCTGATGGTCGCCAACGTGTGGTGAACTACGTTGCTGATGCCGCTGGTTTCCGTGCCGACATCAAGACCAACGAGCCCGGTGTTGAGCCCAAGGATCCCGCTGCTGTAGCCATCAACAAGGCCGCCATTGTAGCTGCTCCTGCACACCATGCAGTAGCCTATGCCGCACCTATCGGCGGTGCCTACGCCTACAACACCGTAGTCGGACACCATGGACTCGGTCATTACGCTGGCTTGGGTCATCTCGGTTACGGTCTTGGACATCACGGATTCATCTATTAAATAAATCATTCTAGTCATTTAATTAGAGATGAAAATAATTTTTAGTGTTCGAATGATTCGTTAATGATTCTTCAGGATTCATCAGTAACGATATCTGTACGACCAATGGACAAGATTTAAAGAAATAAAATATGTCTGCAAAGTACCATAAAAATTTCTTCTTTTTTCGTTCTTTTATGATATTATTTAAAATTTTGGGATGCGTTTATCACATTCCAAGTGGATGAAAAATATAGAAGTTACAGTGGAAGAGAATTAATTGGAATGTTGTTCCGTAAAAGAGAAAATAATATGCGTTCTGTGCAGTAAGTTTAATATAAGTTTTATTTTTTGATTATAAAAGTTTTACTTTGGAGCTATTTCAATATTCATTATTGCTAGATGATGAAATATTTTAACTGAAAATATATGAATATATATGGTGTGAACATTAAAGAAATGGAATGGTATCAGGTTCACTGAAAACTGAACGGGATGATTACGATCCTACACTAGAAAACTGGGATGGTTTCAGGTTCATTGGAACAGAAACGGGATGATTACGATCGTATGGAAAAGAAGTGGGATGGTTTCAGGTTCACTGAAACGTAATGATTACAATCCTATGGGAAAAAGTGGGATAGTTTCAGGTTCACTGAAACGGATGATTACAATCCTATGGGAAAAAGTGGGATAGTTTCAGGTTCACTGAAACGGGATGATTACAATCCTATGGGAAAAAGTGGGATAGTTTCAGGTTCAGTGAAACGGGATGATTACAATCCGATGGAAAAGAAGTGCAACATTTCCATCCTATTATGGTGGGGGGTTTGGTGGGAGGTGGTACGATTTTAATCTTTTGAGCAAGATTGGGATGTTTCAAGTCCACCGGAAGAGATGGAATGGCGAAAACATCCTGGCATTTTTCTTCAGTGTAATAATAATAAAAACTAACTCATGTCAATGAGAAGGGAAATTATCTCAGACATAAGCTCTGTAAAGTACAGGGTGACCAGAATAAGACTGAACAAAAGCTTATTTATACAATTTGTTAAGGGAATAAATGCTCTTTTGATTATCAAATTATCAAATTACATCATAATTCCTTAAAAGAGTGTTGAAAATGTTCTGCATGTGCACTATTTCATACTTAAAATATTTTTGGTTAGTTAGCCTATACATTTCTCAGAATTGCAAAGGAAATTCCTCAAATACCATTAGCGATGTTGATCTTTAAATTTTTAACGGTCCGATGATGATTATCGCATCGCAGAACGTTTTCTAATGAAAACCACAAGAAGCCACATCAGATGTTTTGGGCGCTCACATTCGTTTAGAGATCAGTCGCTCATCAAAACATTCACGCAAATAGCCCAATGTCTCGTTAGCTATGTGAAAAGTGACTCCAACGTGTTGGAAATGATTTAGAGTCAGTTCGTCATCCAGGTGCTAAATAAATTCTGCAAAGGTCAGGTTAAATAATAAAAGATATGTCTCTTGATGCTCTTGATGATACCTGGGCTTGAAAATATGCTCTTGATGTACAAGGGCTAGGGACCTGAAATTTTGGCATAAGATTATGAGTGGCCTGAGAACGTACAGTACAAAATGTAAACTTGATAGGTTGAATAGATGGTTAGAAATCGCTGTTCTGGATTAAACGTCTTTCTACTTCGTTCTCCCATTCGTAGTTCTGCTCATTCACAAATTTAAATCGAGAACAGAGATAAATATAATAACGTAAAGTACAACACTGAGCCTCCTTGGTGACCTTCGCCGAGTATTTAGCGCCATCATGTGCACCAGGTAGAAACTAATATATTCGCTAATGCGCATGAGCACCTTAGGCTGTTCCGCTTCCGACTCCACAGACGCAATAAAGCAGTGGAATCGCAGCGGCGTTGCAGTTTCTTTTTACGGGAAAAATTATTTCTATTTTCAGGTTCTTCTGTAAAATAACTTGGTAAGTTATGCCACATCGGATATTTTCTGATATTTACACGTTAAAGGGAAAGAAAAAGCAAGTAAAAGCAAAGTCGGGAGAATTTGGGTTGTTTTACCTCTGAGCGGTACTATTTTGCTCACCATGGGCTAAATGGCCAGGTCACATGGACCCCGAAGGCTCAGAGAAGGTTGGGGGAGGGGACCCATTGGAACAGCTGTTGGGAGACAGATGGTAGCCTCCCGTCAAGGCCATCCAGTGTGTTCTTTAACGTGCACAGGGTATGACTCTCCCTCACACGGGGCCACGGCTTAACGTCCCATCCGACGGACGGCGGCCTTTCCAAGCCCATCGGTGTCCCCTACTGACCGTGGGCAGGGCGGGGAATTTTGCGGAGATAAATCTCAACGCTGACCCAGCTGGGACTCGAACCTGGGAACTACAGATTACGAGCCTGGTGCGCTACCGACTGAGCTACCCCCTCCCCGATGAATATAAGATGTTACTAAAATATCGATTTTCAACAATATTATTATAATAACAACTACCTTTTGAACACTATTATGCTGTTGATCATAGTGACATAGAAAAAAATTGTCGTGAGCAGGGTAAGATCTGAACACACGAACGGCTGACCTCCATTGCGGAAGTTAAACCCCGTCAATTTTGAATCATCAGCTGTCATAATTTTTTCCTTTATGCCCAGGTTGAACTACAGCATTATAGTGTTCAAGATGTTGTTACTATGAAGTGTGTAATTTAAAAATATCACTAATATTACCGATAACGTATACTAGAGATATCTAAGAACTGTGCACGAAAACTGAGGATGACTCATAAAAACATGTGCCAGTCAAGTGTGTTTTGTCCATATGCTCGAGAAAGAGACAACT
This sequence comes from Ryuthela nishihirai, assembly GCA_038380435.1. NCBI lineage: Eukaryota > Metazoa > Arthropoda > Arachnida > Araneae > Heptathelidae > Ryuthela > Ryuthela nishihirai. The sequence continues at coordinate 45,795,427 of JAWZYU010000024.1, read as the reverse complement.
GCAATAAAAGAACCTTCACTTGCAATTCTAAGGCAGCCACCAGCTGCCGATTCTGCAGTGATGGGGATTAACATCCGCAATCTGACGAGAAAGTTGCTCAGCAGCCTGTAGCTTAGCAGACAGAGCACCTGACATGTCATCTGGAGATCAAAGTTTCAGATTCCATCTGGCTCAAGACAACTTTCCACAATGCTCACTTAACCTGCAGCACAATAAGGTTCAAAACATTATTACTATGAATTGCTGTTGTTTTAGAATGTTACTAATGTATACTAGAAATACGTTTAAAATTCTCTGATATGCAAAGTATTTAATATCAGCCTTCTGGTAAGGGGAATTTGCGTGTCTATTTACATCTCTAGATCAGCGAAGTAACTAAAAATCATAACCAGCTTCAAGTCTTTCAAATGAGGAATTTTTCCCACTCCGCAACATATGGTTTGTCTAAGAGTCCATTTCACATGGGTTCAGTTGTTCACTTTTGTTTTGCACACAATCACAAGGACTCCAAGAGCTCATAAAAGGGACGCTGTTAGGGGACAGTTGGAAGCCCCCCTCAAGGCCATCCAGTGTGTTCTGAAACGTGCACAAGGTACGATTCTCCTGTACACTGACCCACGGCTTAACTTCTCATTCAATGGACGCCTGCCTTTCCATGACCATAATTGTCCCATTTCTTAACGAGAGCAAAGTGGGGGGTTTACCGGAGATCAATCTCAATTCGGGCACAGGTGGGGATTCAAATCTGGGAGCTACAGATTACGAGCCTGGGTCGCTTCCGACTGAACCAAATAATGCCACTAGCATATTACATGAACACATAAAATATTAATGCTGAGTTTGGAAATGTAATTTAGTTTAATCAGATTAAATTTAAACAATTGGACTCTTAATTTTACCGGGAGGCCGGGAACTATCTCCTCAAATCTCCCCACCATGCCCTTAGCCAGTAGGGTTGTGGGTTGGGTTGTTTTACCTCTGAGCGGCACTTTTTTGCACACAATGGGCTAAATGGCCAGGCCACATGGACTCCGAAGGCTCAGAGAAGGTTGGGGGAGGGGATCCACTGGAACAGCTGCTGGGAGACAGATGGTAGCCTCCCGTCAAGGCCATCCAGGGTGTTCTTTAACGTGCACAGGGCATGACTCTCCCGCACACGGGGCCACAGCTTAACGTCCCATCCGACGGACGGCGGCCTTTCCAAGTCCACCGGTGTCCCCTACTGACCGTGGGCAGGGTGGGGAATTTTTGCGGAAATAAATCTCAAAGCTGATCCAGTTGGGACTGGAACCTGGGAACTACAGATTACGAGCCAGTAGAGACACCGATAGGATTGGAATCTATCCCTCGGATGGACATTAAGCCGCACACGGGAGCATATGGACAACTGATGTAGAATCAGTTGTCTGTATGCTCCTGTGTGCGGGGAAACCCTACTCTGTGTAGGTTAAAGAATACGCTGATGGCCTTGACGGGAGACTACCATTCTATCACCCTCCCCTCACCCTTTTCTGAACCCTCGGGGTCCATCCATCCCTCTGATTAGAACAAGGCCTTAACTGGAGACTACCATCCTATCGCCCTCCCCTCCCCTTTTCTGAGCCCTCGGGGTCCATCCATCCCTCTGATTAGAACAAGGTTATGTTACAGTTGTTCTGCCAGTTGAGTTACGACAGAAGCAATTCATATTTGCTTTAGTAAGGTTACGAATGAAATAAATGGAGGTTTTCCTGATTATTTAGCCCATTGTGTGCAAAAAAAAAAGTCCCGCTCGTAGGTAAAACAAACCAAATCCAAATGGGCACTTATAATTTCTATTCCTGGATAGAATATGGATAGCGTTTCTGATTTCTTCTCATGATAGTAAATCACTATTTCATTCTTGGGGGGAGGGGGGTACTGGGTAGCGCGCCAGGTTCGTAATCTGTAGTTTCCAGGTTCGAGTCCCAGCTGGGTCAGCGTTGAGATTTATCTCCTAAAAATTCCCCGCCCTGCCCACGGTCAGTAGGGGACACCGATGGGCTTGGAAAGGCCGCCGTCCATCGGATGGGACGTTAAGCCGTGGCCCCGTGTATGGGAGAGCCGTATCTTGTGCACGTTAAAGAACACGCTGGATGGCCTTGACGGGAGGCTACCATCTGTCTCCCAATAGCTGTTCCAGTGGGTCCCCTCCCCCAACCTTCTCTGAGCCTTCGGGTCCATGTGACCGGGCCATTTAGCCCATGGTGTGCAAAAAAGTGCCGCTCAGAGGTAAAACAACCCAACCCACTTAAGTAGAGTGCCGATAACTTCTTCTGAACTTTTATCCCAAGGTAGAGCAAGGGCCCCTAACCTGAATTTTTGATTTCTTTTGAGTAGAATGCGAAACCTAATTTCTCTTGTATATTCTGTAACAACATCAAGAAAAAGAAATCACTTTTCCGAATGTTAATGATATCCTTCACACTTTGATTCCTGTAAAAAAAAACTTTAATGATTTCTAATCTTTTGATCTGCGACAATGCGTGACTGGCCTAAAGCTCATCGTGTTGACGCTCTTTCTTTCAGTACGTACTGAATGTTTTATTCATGTCCTTTCGCCTAACTAGCTGAAATTGAAAGTTAGATTCAATGGCATCGTAAACAGCTTTCCTTCTTCTGCATGTTTGTAGGCGAGGATTACTCCTTTTATATGCCCTATGACGAAAGTCTCTCCATATTCCAATTTCTAATTTCTAATAAAACACACAACGAAAACGTTTTAAAATATTAATCAAAGGTTAATCCGAAACAATAACTGTATTTATCTGTTATCAATGCAACTATTATGAGAAGGAAGAATAATTTCTTGTTGGGTTGTTTTACTTCTGAGCGGTACTTTTCATCGCACAATGGGCTAAATGGACAGGTCGCGAGGACCCCAAGAAACCAGCAAAGGTTGGGGAAGTGGATCCACTGGACAACTGTTGGGGGAGAGATGGAAGATTCCCATTAAGGCCATCCAGCCTGTTCCTTAACGTGCACAGAGTATAACTCTCCTTCGCAAGGGATCAAGGCTTTAATTCCTATCTGACGGACAACAGCCTTTCCAAGCCCATTGGTTTCCCCTTTCTGACCGAGGGCAGCGTGGGAGTCCAACGGAGATGAATATCAAAGCTGATACAGATGGGACTCGAACCTGGGAACTCCAGATTACGAGTCTGGCGCACTATTGACTGAGATCCCCCCTCCCTCCCCGGCCAAAGGACACCATAGATTCAGTGATAATTGGGAAAAGAGACTCACTATACAGCTATTAGATGAGGGAGGGAAACATCCCGTGAAGTCCATTCAGAGTGTCCGCAAAATCCCCCGCCCTGCCTACGGTCAGTAGGGGACACCGATGGGCTTGGAAAGGCCGCCGTCCGTCGGATGGGACGTTAAGCCCTGGCCCCGTGTGCGGGAGAGCCATACCCTGTGCACGTTAAAGAACACGCTAGATGGCCTTGACGGGAGGCTACCATCTATCTCCCAACAGCTGTTCCAGTGGGTCCCCTCCCCCAACCTTCTCTGAGCCTTCGGGGTCCATGTGACCTGGCCATTTAGCCCATGGTGTGCAAAAAAGTGCCGCTCAGAGGTAAAACAACCCAACCCATTCAGAGTGTTCTTTAAACTGCCTAGGGTATGCATTCCTGGGTAGAGTACGTTATCCCTTCCTTTAATTTGCATTCCTGCATCGAGTGAAATGATACCCCTGTCAAAAACTCATTTGTTTCTCTTAAAAATAGAAAAAGAAAGAAAAATTTAAAGATTACGTTATTTAAAAAAAAAATATGAGCTGTGAGCGTTAAAATTGTTCTTTTGTCCCTGGCCGAAATCTATTAGTACCTTTCATTTTTAACTCGCCTTCTCTACCCAGCCCAAATTCTGATGTTAAAAATCGTATTTTTGAGTATTCTTCTTCATAATGCAATAGGCTTGGTATAAAGATGAAATAATCTAATAATCGATGGTCACGTAACTTTGTCTCCCAAATCAACTAAAGTTTCCAACATCGTTCGTTTTTGTGGGAAAAAGAAGTTTAGTGAACGTTTTGTAAAAGTTGAAAAATACTGATGGATTCATAATTTTAATCTAACTATAGTTTGCAAATAAAAATTCTTTGAATATTAATTCCATACGATGAATAGATTATCGAAGAATTCAAAGGCAGTAAATAAAATAATCGTGCCGCCAGAGCGCAGCACCGTACAGTATTTGTATTTGGCGCAAATTTACTCTTCGCTTTCTAGCGACGATAACTCATCGTTGGCAAATTTTAAAATATCAGCAAAGAAAACTGGGTCATTTTGATCATTTCTAAGGTTATTTAGTTATTGCTAGAAAGATAATGGCATGAAAAGTAAGCAATTCAAGAGGCTATTTACGAAATAATCGCTTAACATCTTTGTATCTGTGGATTAATTAATGGAATCGAAAGGAAAAATGTCAGTGATACAGTAATCCTTCAACAACTCGGAGACTGCTATCGAGATTTAGCCCGTTGTTGACAAAAACCTATACAGATAAATACCTATAAATACCTATAGAGGAAGTTATCCATGAGAGTACATCCATTTACCACGTTTCTACCTAAGCTGAGATCTAATGCAAACAAACAGTTCTTTGGCTATTGGCTGAAAACCTCAGCGTTGCTTACCGAGTGTTCTTAGAAAATGCATAGATTTTTACGGGTTGGGTTGTTTTACCTCTGAGCGGCACTTTTTTGCACACCATGGGCTAAATGGCCAGGTCACAAAGGACCCCGAAGTCTCAGAGAAGGTTGGGGGAGGGGACCCACTGGAATAGCTGTTGGGAGACAGATGGTAGCCTCCCGTTAAGGCCATCCAGCGTATTCTTTAACGTGCGCAGGGTATAGCTCTCATGCACATGGAACACGGCTTAACGTCCCATCTGACGGACGGCGGCCTTTCCAAGCCCATCGGTGTCCCCTACTGACCATGGGCAGAGCGGGGAATTTTGCGGAGATAAATCTCAACGCTGACCCAGCTGGGACTCGAACCTGGTAACTGCAGATTACGAGCCTGGCACGCTACCGACTGATCCCCGCCCCAAGATTTTACGGATGTATTGATTTTGATAAAATCACGATGACAATTATATTTAATTCGCTTTATTTTGGCAATCAGATGATGCCCTCCAACTTTCTTATGAGTTAGTATTAATAATCAGGTGATTTATGAATTTGAAATCAAATAGAAACAAATGAGCCAAACTTCGAAGAACACAATGTACGAACACAAGCTCGGCAGCTTTCATTAATGAAGTTGATCAGAGGTTAGAGAAGCCTCTTCTTTGCTACAGTGCTTGTCATCTTCTGATCTATGATTTAAATTCGTGGGCGGGGGTGGCTCAGTCGGTAGCGCGCCAGGCTCGTAATCTGTAGTTCCCAGGTTCGAGTCCCAGCTGGGTCAGCGTTGATGTTTATCTTCGCAAAATTCGCCGCCCTGCCCACGGTCCAGTAAGGGACACCGATGGGCTTGGAAAGGTCGCCGTCCGTCGGATGGGACGTTAAGCCGTGGCCCCGTGTGCGGGAGAGCCATACCCTGTGCACGTTAAAGAACACGCTGGATGGCCTTGACGGGAGGCTACCATCTGTCTCCCAACAGCTGTTCCAGTGGGTCCCCTCCCCCAACCTTCTCTGAGCCTTCGGGGTCCTTGTGACCTGGCCATTTAGCCCATGGTGTGCAAAAAAGTGCCGCTCAGAGGTAAAACAACCCAACCCATTTCGCAGGTGAACACAAAATATAAAAATATGAGTGCTTATTACACTATCCCATACATCGTCTAGTGGTTAGCGTACCTAACTATTAAACGGACTGGTATATCAAAAAAAAACTGGGACAACCCAGTGTAGCGTCTAGAATTTCTAAGTTATTTGTAGGGGAGTATCTTTCATAAATTTTTGTTTTTTAAAAGTTGCTATGCATGTTTCTTTCTTGATGTGTAGCGAAAATGTTGGATTCTCAAGTGTGCTTTAGACTCAAAATTTTTGGGAAGCATTGCACTGTGCTATATATAATATGCATGCAAAATTACTTCTCTGGAATCGTGTGTGTGTTTCAAAATATGAAGTCACACTGACACCAGTGCAGACTTCCTCATATTTTACGATTTATGTTAGGTGTCAGCTTAGATGAAACCAAATATAGAGACTCGTATTAAACACTTCATAGTTAGAAAAAAGCACTGTACCAATGTTTATTATATGTTTTTATTAGCAAATTATAATATCTATTTTTTTAAATAAAGTTTTTCTTGACATTTTTTAAGTAGGTATCGAGCTCCGGGTAAGGCATGGATGTATGTGTCATTTTTCTGCTGAGGCCCTGCCATCCTCTCAGATCTCCTACTGTGGCATATAAACTGACAGGCTCCTGTCAGACCTCTGTGGCAAGCAGCTGCTTGAGGGGGTATTTATTTATATTTTTTTATTTATTGAAATACAAAACTTATGTTTATTTTTGCAAATTGAGAAATAAAGAGGGCGACTTATTTTCTACAAAAATCTGAATATATCTGTTTGTGCCTTAATACGTTTTATCAAATAGGAATTGATAACATTAGGAATATCAGTAAAAAACGTTTTAACACATTTAGCTTCATAGTGAAATAGCTTTTTTAATCCGTGAGTGACTGGAAATCGCTATATTCAGTGACAAGGATTCTATTACCCATCTAATTGAAATCCCATGAAGAAAAAAAATTCATTGGAAACAATTTACAACCTTCTTTTAAAAGTAACGGACTTAAAAAGTAAATATTTCTTCTCGATTATGATTTTAACCATTTTAATGTGTTTAGTAATTTCAATTGGTAAACACTATTCAGCTTTTTAAACACAAACTTTAAAAATAGTTACAATCATTTGAAGCAAAATTAAAACCATAAATTAAAAATGCATATAATATTCTTGATAATATCATTATGATGCGCTAAGGGGAATTCATTAATAAGAAAGAATGAATTAATTATTAAATGATGATTAAATAATTATGAATTTGATTAATGATTAAATGATGATTAGAGAATTATGAATTTAATTAATTATTAAATGAGGATTAAATAATTATGAGTTTGATTAATGATTAAATAATCATTAAATAATTATGAATTTGATTAATGATTAAATGATGATTAAATAATTATGAATTTAATTACCGTATATTTCCGCAGATAAGACGATAGTTGAATCATAAAAAAAGGCCCCCAAAATCCGGGTCGTCTTATAGGACAGATACAAAAAAAATTAGATTGAAATTTAAATAAATTGAAACCATTATTACTACAACTTATCGAAAAATCTATCATATTATTTAAATACGCTATACGATAATACATTACATTGTAATAGTAAATAATACATTACATTGTAATAGTAAAACAATACTAAAACAAAATAAATATTAAAAGTTATGTTTATTGAGCTACTGAGGAAAAAACGGACAAACCGTAATTATTTACTAGTACAGAGTACGGTATGTCCACAAAATAGAATAGCCCATACGACGCTTTTGTGAATAGTCAAGGTCATTACCCGAATGCCCGAATCAGTGCGAATGTTTGTGAATAGGACATAATTCCATATACGCTATACAGTATTATTATCCAGATGATGATCGCCGATCTAAACTAAATTCATAGGCCGTTGATAGTTCGGGGTCGTCTTATAGGACAGATATATGCTAAAACTATAAAACTTTGACGAAAATTTATACCTCGTCTTATCTGAAGGTCGTCTTATCTGCGGGAATATACGGTAATTATTAAATGATGATTAAATAATTATGAATTTGATTAATGATTAAATGATGATTAAATAATTATGAATTTGATTAATGATTAAATGATGATTAAATAATTTTGAATTTGATTAATGATTCAATGATTAAAGAATGAATTAATGAGAAGGAATGTTTGACAAGATACCTTATCAAACATTCTTTATCATTAATGAATTTCCCTTAGCGCCTTATAACGATATTATCCAAGAATATTATATGCATTTTTAATTTGTGGATTTAATTTTGCTTCAGATAATTGTAACTATTTTTAAAGTTTGCAATAGTATATAATAGGAATAATAAAATGAAAAATTTAGCAGAATTTTGTGTATACATTGGATGATCATAAGAATTTATTTATTTTAGTTTTCGAAAAGGGTTTGAAATTTTGAAACAAATAAAACAGATTTCATTTAGTTATTGATTAATTAACAAACTACACCATTCTGAATGGTCGGCGCCCTGGTTGCAGAAATAAAGGGTCTTGGGTACGAATTCCAAATAGAGGTTATTTTTTTTTGACTAACTTTTCCTTTCTGCCGAAGTCTTGGCCTTCCTCACAAATTCTTTTTTAATAATATTATTTTGACAGACTGCACAAGAAGAAATTTTTTTGGCAGTGTAAAGAACAATGATTGAAAACTTTTTTTTGTTATATGTGTATATGAAATTTAACAAAAAAGTTCTCTAGAAAGGAAAGAAATATGTGTAAACGAAACATAAAAAAGAAAGGCAAATTTCTTCATGTTTGGGGGGGGGGGGCCCAGTTGGTATCGCGCCAGGTTCATTCGTAATCTGTAGTTCCCAGCTGTGTAAGCGTTGAGATTTATCTCCGCAAAATTCCCCGCCTTGCCCACGGTCAGTATGGGACACCGATGGGCTTGGAAAGGCCGCCGTCCGTCGGATGGGACGTTAAGCCGTGGCCCCCGTGTGCGGGAGAGCCATACCCTGTGCACGTTAAAGAACACGCTGGATGGCCTTGACGGGAGGCTACCATCTGTCTCCCAACAGCTGTTCCAGTGGGTCCCCTCCCCCAACCTTCTCTGAGCCTTCGGGGTCCATGTGACCTGGCCATTTAGCCCATGGTGTGCAAAAAAGTGCCGCTAAGAGGTAAAACAACCCAACTCTTCATGTTTGGGACATTTTTGAGTCGTTTAATGTGCTTTTGGTAACCCCTGTTTGTAGACAATTGACCTTCTAAGATCTTGATTCCCTAATACTCTTTCTTACCGGGTGGACGCAGTTTTACTCTTCACTCCTATCTGATAATCATCTCCAAACATGAACAAAAACATTCTTGAGCACCTCTATTCAACCGGGAAGCTTATAGAAAAATAAACGAGTTTTTCAAATTTTTGAATTCGGTAACATCTATTAATAAATGAAGAAAGAAAACGAAAAGTTTATCATAATTACTTCGTCTCCATTTCTTATATCAAGGAGATCTTTCAGAGGTTGGCAACGCAAAATCTCTAGGCCGAATTGTTCTCTCTCTCTTCTGTTATAACGCATAAGAAGGTCATCAGAGGGGCTCGACAAATAACCGCTGACACTTCCTCGAGCCGACTCGTTCCGGAGGCAAGGTCGGATCTACGCTGTCGGTGCATTCCCTGGGAGGATCGCCTTGGTTCTGTGGGAGAGCAGGCTCTCACCCGATGTATATAAAAGCAGGGTGGGGACACTCACACTTCATCAGTTGATTCAGCATCCACACCTCAAGCACAATGAAGGTAAGTATCAAAGTTTTTCGCTTCTTTGCAAGATATTCTGAGTTTTCTGTGGCTTCTTATATCTCATTGAGTTGTAGACCAAGAGAGCTTTACGAATTTGAACATTAACGAAATAGTTTTGTCATTCTTGTAGACTTTTTATGGCTTAATAATCAGGTCCTTGGAAATCCTTGGTAATACACATAATTGGGAGAAGTATTTGTTAGCATTATAAGCATAAGCATTCTGTTGACCAATCTCTGAATGTCTGGAGTGGTTGGATACGAAACAGAGGGAGCAAGGTTCGAGTCCAGGATGAGGCACGGACAATTTCTTTCTAACGTATTTTGTGTTTATGCTGAGGCTTGTCTCCCTAACAGATAAGCTATATTGTGTATTATACTGACAGGAATCTGCAAACTTCTTGGACAGACTAGTTGAGGTGTAATTTGTTTATTACCGTTGACTAGTTGTGGCGTACAACTAGGAAGATTGCTGTTGTTATTTTCATTCTAAGAATTAATGTACTTAGTCTCCGAACTTGGGGTACTTGACCAAAAACTTTTACTTATTTCAATTAAAATTTATTTCATCGTCCCTTGAGAATTATCATGGATCAAAGAAGAGCAAAAATGCAGCATCCGATAAACCAATGAAGTCAAATGCGAAAAAATCTTTGGAAAGATAATCTTTGAAATAGGAACCTTTGGAATCATTGCTTCACTCGGAAAAAAATTAAGTGCGTTAATCTTACTCCTTTCCTAGACAATAATGCTAGTATATAGATTTAAAATTTTCGTTTCGAACTACTTCAATATTTTTGAAGGAGAGAACGCCATATTAGTTGGTTTACTTCAGTGTTATTTCAAGAGAGATACGCCTTATTTGTTGGCCTACTTTAATTTATTCCAAGGAGCATATTATATGTTTCTAATGCTATTTCAATGTGCAGACATAGTTTTCTTTTTACCTATTTCGATGCTATTTCAAGGCAGAACTCCAATTGCTGTTTGGGGCGGGGGTGGCTCAGTCGGTAGCGCGCCAGGCTCGTAATCTGTAGTTCCCAGGTTCGAGTCCCAGCTGGGTCAGCGTTGAGATTTATCTCCGCAAAATTCCCCGCCCTGCCCACGGTCAGTAGGGGACACCGATGGGCTTGGAAAGGCCGCCGTCCGTCGGATGGGACGTTAAGCCGTGGCCCCGTGTGCGGGAGAGCCATACCCTGTGCACGTTAAAGAACACGCTGGATGGCCTTGACGGGAGGCTACCATCTGTCTCCCAACAGCTATTCCAGTGGGTCCCCTCCCCCAACCTTCTCTGAGCCTTCGGGGTCCATGTGACCTGGCCATTTAGCCCATGGTGTGCAAAAAAGTGCCGCTCAGAGGTAAAACAACCCAACCCAACCCAATTGCTGTTTTATTTCTGGGAATGACCCCATGTTTGTTAACCAACATCAATGTTATATCTATAAGGAGACACCATTTTAGGCTATGAACTGAAAAATCATGCTCTCTCTCCCTCTCACACAAAATCGAACAAAATTCCTTCTTCCATGTTATTTTAATTCCAACTTGTTCAAAATCTTGTGTGCATTCTTCGCTATCATCTTAGTAGAAAGCGTTACTTCCATTTCACCATAATTGGTAGTTCCTTCACCTCAATAACTTTAACCACTGTTTTATTTGGAAAGAAATTTTGATTATATTTTAAAACATCGATTCCCCCGGCTGTGGTAGAAGAAGCTTCTGCCAGTGGTACACGTGTTTAGTGCCAGCATCCATTGACAAATGGATTTGGGCAGCATTGTAGTATGATAAATGTATGAAAATGAATAATTTTTCAGAACCATCTATTTTAGTTCTATATCTTGTTTGGAAACTTCTTTTCGTTAGCAAAACGTTGATTTCTAAGTTCATATTTACCTAGTATTTGGTGGTACGCGAAAAATTCTTTTTGGAACCTACTTTAAACGATTTCTTGTTCATGGTTTGTTTGTTGATACCCACTGACATCCTTCTAATTATCCTCCTTTCTAGGTCTTCATCCTCGTCGCCCTCTTCGCCGCCACTCAGGCCCAACTCATCCACCATGGCCTCATCGGCACTGGGGCAAGCACTCAGTTCAGGAACCAAGACGTAAGTAACCTCTTCTTTTAAGATCATTTTCAAATTTCCAAATTATTATTTTTATCACTTCTTAATAGGAATAATTAGTGAGTAATCAAATCTAAATCTAGATAGTAAATTTGTTAGACTCTCTAGATGACCTAAAATCTAATCCAAAATCTAAGATAACCTAAAATGAGTTCAATATATTTTTTTGAGAGATATCGAATGGTTGGATTCAACTAGCAAATCCCTAAATTGAAATTTTCCATGAACGTAAACTATATTTTAGTGGAGATTTATAGTTTCTGTTGCATAAAACCGAAATTAACAATAATTTAATAATAATCAAATCTGCAATGTAATTTAACAATATTGAAATCCACAATTCTTAACATTTAGAACAAATTTCGAAAGTTACCAGTAAATTGATTCTTGTACTCTGGTGTATTTAACACAAATTGTATCGAAATCTTTCATACAAAAAGCCCAAAAATAAATTCTAATATCCTTTTCGTTCTTACGAAATACTTTCTTTTCACCTCTTGGTAGACATTCAAACCTACAGTACAATAAATATTATAAAATTTTACTATGCATCGACGACCAAAGACATTTTTTCTCCCAAGCGAATATAATGTTTGCCCCCCCCCCCCACCAAGTAAATTTACTTTTTGACACTCCAAGTAACTTTATTTTTTGCCTCCTTCCAAAACATTCTTTTGCCATCTCAAGTGTACACTCTTTTTTTTCAACTGATTTTATTATTTTCAGTCTTGAACGTTCGCATTATTTCACTCATCTCAAACGATTTTACCATTTTTGATTTTCTAAAAGAGTCTATTATTACCGGTAATATACAATATTTATTATCGCGTTGTTATTCTGACGTCTCCAATAAATATCGAACTCAATATTTGAAGGAGAGGTCAATAGGTAACATTCCACACCTATCTGAGCAAGTCTGGAATATCTATCATTTTTGATAATGAGATTCTTTAATGACGTTTTTGGCGCTAAAACTAACCTTGATGTGAAATTAGTATTTGGTTTTGAAGTATAGTATTTTTTATATGTAGCAAAGGAAAATACTGACTTCTGCTTTACGCGACACTTATATACTATACAGGGTGATTCAAAACTTATCGTTCAAATTTCGTGGGGAGGTAGGGAATACGTCAGGAAACCGATTTCACATAGGAAAGTATGTCCGCAAACGTCATCTACATGAACAAAATGGACAAGTAAAGTGAACACAAGGAAACAGTACAGTTAAGTTGTAACGAATGTGACTTTTATTCCAACAAGGTAAAGTACAGGTTCACAGTAGATGCTCAAAATTGCGACCATTTACACGGACACAGGATTCACAGCACCGTTGCATTGACCGCCGAACATTTTCAAAAACGCCTGGCATATCACGGACAATGCCGGCGAGCTGTACACTGGTTGGGTACACACAGCGCCCTCTACATACGCATGCGTACATTTGCGGACATACTTTCCTATGTGAAATCGGTTTCCTGACGTATTCCCTACCTCCCCACCAAATTTGAACGATAAGTTTTGAATCACCCTGTATAATACATAGTCGACACTTATATTTTACGTGCTCATGTAACACGCATAAGCTAGATAAATTAAAAATTTGAGAATATGAGAAATATTGTTTTAAATCGTAGCTTTGAAACTGGATATGTTTATTAATTATTTCATTAGGAGAAAGGACTAAGTACAAGTGGAAAATATTCTTATGAGATTTCGAGGTCCTCGCTCTGAATTTTATGCTGCTTTTCACACAGCTGAGACAACTTACCGTAAACGTTTGTTATAAGTTAACACTATGACTGTTACTACTAATTTAATAACAACAATTGTGTTTTATTTATTCCAGGGTCTTGGCAATTACAACTTCGGCTACAACGAGGGTCACGCCACCGGTGGCACTTTCCGCAGAGAGTCCGGCAACGGTCACGGAGTAGTGGCTGGCTCCTACGGCCTCACTGATGCTGATGGTCGCCAACGTGTGGTGAACTACGTTGCCGATGCCGCTGGTTTCCGCGCCGACATCAAGACCAACGAGCCCGGTGTTGAGCCCAAGGATCCCGCTGCTGTAGCCATCAACAAGGCCGCCATTGTAGCTGCTCCTGCACACCACGCCGTAGCCTACGCCGCACCTATCGGCGGTGCCTATGCCTACAACACCGCAATTGGACACCACGGAGTCGGTCACTACGCTGGCTTGGGCCATCTCGGTTACGGTCTTGGTCACTACGCTGGCTTGGGCCATCTCGGTTACGGTCTTGGACATCATGGCCTCGTCTACTAAATAAATCACTCTAGTCATTTAATTAGAGATGAAAATAATTTCTAGTGTTCGAATGATTCGTTAATGATTCTTCAGGATTCATCAGTAACGATATCTGTACGATCAATGCCCAAGATTTAAAAAAATAAAAAACATTTGTGCAAAGAATGAAAAAGATTTTATTTTATTTAATATTCACATTGCATTGTTTAGAATTTCGGTATTTCGTTGATTACACTTTTCGAAGTGGAAGAAAAAAGAATAATAAAATGTAGGTTAAAGTGGGAACCAACTTAAGTGGAGATTCCTTTCGAAAGGTGAAGCTATAAGAACACATATCGCCTCCGGTGCATACGGGAATTTCGTTTACAAAGAGGACAAAGTTTTTCGTTTACTTACTTTTAAAAATTTTAATTTCAGTCAATGGATGATGAGGAAAATGCAAATAGTAGTATTTTTTAGTAATTATAGAACATAAGAATTATTTTTCTTTTATTTCTCAAATTTGAGAAGTTGCTTTTCTCACACCCTTCTGGAAAAAAGGAGTCAGATTTTGCTGTTCACCCTCTACTACCTAAATTTCAAATTTCTACCGTAAACAGATTACTTACAAATTTCGTTTAAAATTTTGCCGTTTCCATATTTAGTTATCTCTCTAGCGATATAAATTAAAACTACCTAAGTATTTGAAAAATGCGAATAATAATATTTTATCCAACTAAAAAAAGAGTTTTCAAATTATCTCTTAAAAGAAAGAAAAAGTTGTGTTTCCCACCACCATGGGCGTAAGATGCCAACTCATTGCTATCAATATGGCACCAACAAAATGTCAAATTTCTAGCAAATATACACCATGTATAATATTAGTTAGAATTTTTGATTTTTTTTCTTCCAATGTTAGAGCAATTGTAGCTTATGAGAGATTCGGAAAGTTAAAATTGCAACATTTCATCGATACTTAACCGACCTAAAAATAATTTTTTATTTTTCTCTAAAAACAATTTTTTTTAACCCCCTCCCAAGAAAAAAGGGTCTAAGGGGTCAACTCATTGTTGGCAATGGAAACATAGCGACCTTCACATTCCTCCACCACCTCGTTTGAAATTTCGGAACTTTGAACTTTTTTCCAACCTTAGGTTGGACTGTTTTACCTCTGAGCGGCACTTTTTTGCACACCATGGGCTAAATGGCCAGGTCACATGGACCCCGAAGGCTCAGAGAAGGTTGGGGGAGGAGACCCACTGGAACAGCTGTTGGGAGACAGATGGTAGCCTCCCGTCAAGGCCATCCAGCGTGTTCTTTAACGTGCACAGGGTATGGCTCTCCCGCGCACGGGGCCACGGCTTAACGTCCCATCCGACGGACGGCGGCCTTTCCAAGCCTGTCGGTGTCCCATACTGACCGTGGGCAAGGCGGGGAATTTTGCGGAGATAAATCTCAACGCTGACCCAGCTGTGACTCGAACCTGAGAACTACAGATTACGAGCCTGGCGCGCTACCGACTGAGCCACCCCCGCCCTTTCCAACCTTAGAGGATGCATTATAGCTTTCGAGAGAATCGGAAACTGAAGATCATAATATGTCGTCAATGCCTACCGACACAAAATTAAATTTTAATTTCTCTCTATTAACAAGTAATTTTCTCTTAAAACAAAACAATTGCATTTTTCTGCACCACCCCTGGGTTTAAAGGGCAACCCATTGTTGCTAATGAAAACTTCGTGACATTCACAGTCCACAACCAAAATTTCGAATTTGTAACATAAACAGATTGAAAAAAAATTTCGAATTTGTAACATAAACAGTTTGAAAATATTCGCTTGAAATTTCGGAATTTTCAACTTTTTCCACCTTTAGAAGGCTCATTTATAGCCATTGGAAGGTTCCGAAAGTGCGAATCGTAAATATTTCATCAAGTCCTTTCGAGCGCATAATGATTTCTTCTTTATCTCCATAAGAAAAAAAAAATGTTCAATGTCTGTGGACAGACAATTGACAAAGTGAAACTATTACCTCTTTTTTTTTTGAAAACTATATAAAAAAATATCCTTTCCGATTCATATAATTTTAAAAAACAAACTACAAACGTACCGATTCTGTTGTGCGAGGGGCGGGGGTGGCTCAGTCGGTAGCGCGCCAGGCTCATAATCTGTAGTTCCCAGGTTCGAGTCCCAGCTGGGTCAGCGTTGAGATTTATGTCCGCAAAATTCCCCGCCCTGCCCACGGTCAGTAGGGGACACTGATGGGCTTGGAAAGACCGCCGTCCGTCGGATGGGATGTTAAGCCGTGGCCCCGTATATGGGAGAGCCATAACTTGTGCACGTTAAAGAACACGCTGGATGGCCTTGACGGGAGGCTACCATCTGTTTCCCAACAGCTGTTCCAGTGGGTCCCTTCCCCCAACCTTCTCTGAGCCTTCGGGGTCCATGTGACCTGGCCATTTAGCCCATGGTGTGCAAAAAAGTGCCGCTCAGAGGTAAAACAACCCAACCCACTTAAGTAGAGTGCCGATAACTTCTTCTGAACTTGTATCCCAAGGTAGAGCAAGGGCCCCTAACCTGAATTTTTGATTTCTTTTGAGTAGAATGCGAAACCTAATTTCTCTTGTAAATTCTGTAACAACATCAAGAAAAAGAAATCACTTTTCCGAATGTTAATGATATCCTTCACACTTTGATTCCTGTAAAAAAAAACTTTAATGATTTCTAATCTTTTGATCTGCGACAATGCGTGACTGGCCTAAAGCTCATCGTGTTGACGCTCTTTCTTTCAGTACGTACTGAATGTTTTATTCATGTCCTTTCGCATAACTAGCTGAAATTGAAAGTTAGATCCAATGGCACTCGTAAACAGCTTTCCTTCTTCTGCATGAGGCGGGGGTGGCTCAGTCGGTAGCGCGCCAGGCTCGTAATCTGTAGTTCCCAGGTTCGAGTCCCAGCTGGGTCAGCGTTGAGATTTATCTCCGCAAAATTCCCCGCCCTGCCCACGGTGGGTAGGGGACACCGATGGGCTTGGAAAGGCCGACGTCCGTCGGATGGGACGTTAAGCCGTGGCATCCTGTGTGGGAGAGCCATACCCTGTGAACGTTAAAGAACACGCTGGATGGCCTTGACGGGAGGCTACCATCTGTCTCCCAACAGCTGTTCCAGTGGGTCCCCTCCCCCAACCTTCTCTGAGCCTTCGGGGTCGTTGTGACCTGGCCATTTAGCCCATGGTGTGCAAAAAAAGTGCCGCTCAGAGGTAAAACAATCCAATCTTCTGCATGTTTGTAGGCGAGGATTACTCCTTTTATATGCCCTATGACGAAAGTCTCCCCATATTCCAATTTCTAACTTCTAATAAAACACACAACGAAAATGTTTTAAAATATTAATCAAAGGTTAATCCGAAACAATAACTGTATTTATCTGTTATCAATGCAACTATTATGAGAAGGAAGAATAATTTCTTGTTGGGTTGTTTTACTTCTGAGCGGTACTTTTCATCGCACAATGGGCTAAATAGACAGGTCGCGAGGACCCCAAGAAACCAGCAAAGGTTGGGGAAGTGGATCCACTGGACAACTGTTTGGGGAGAGATGGAAGATTCCCATTAAGACCATCCAGCGTGTTCCTTAACGTGCACAGAGTATAACTCTCGTTCGCAAGGGATCAAGGCTTTAATTCCTATCTGGCGGACAACAGCCTTTCCAAGCCCATTGGTTTCCCCTTTCTGACCGAGGGCAGCGTGGGAGTTCAACGGAGATGAATATCAAAGCTGATACAGATGGGACTCGAACCGGGGAACTCCAGATTACGAGTCTGGCGCACTATCGACTGAGATCCTCCCTCCCCCGTCCAAGGGACATCACAGATTCAGTGATAATTGGGAAAAGAGACTCACTATACAGCTATTAGATGAGGGAGGGAAACATCCCGTGAAGTCCATTCAGAGTGTTCTTTAAACTGCCTAGGGTATGCATTCCTGGGTAGAGTACGTCATCCCTTCCCTTAATTTGCATTCCTGCATCGAGTGAAATGATACCACTGTCAAAAACTAATGTTTCTCTTAAAAATAGAAAAAGAAAGAAAAAAAATTTAAAGATTATATTATTAAAAAAAAAAATGAGCTGTGAACGTTAAAGTCGTTCTTTTGTCCCTAACCGAAATCTATTAGTACCTTTCATTTTTAACTCGCCTTCTCTAAAAAAAAAAATAAATAAATACCCCCTCAAGCTGCTGCTTGCCACAGAGGTCTGACAGGAGACTCAGTTTATGTGCCATAGTAGAAGGTCTGACAGGATTGCAGAACCTCAGCAGAAAAACGACACACACATCCATGCCTTAACCCGGGGCTCGAACCCAGATCCCTTGAATCAGTAGCCAAGCGCGCTACCAAGCTCAAATTCTGATGTTAAAAATCATATTTTTGAGTATTCTTCTTCATAATACAATAGGCTTGGTACAAAGATGAAATAATCTAATAATCGATGGTCACGTAACTTTGTCTCACAAATCAACTAAAGTTTCCAACATCGTTCGTTTTTGTGGGAAAAAGAAGTTTAGTGAACGTTTTGTAAAAGTTGAAAAATACTGATGGATTCATAATTTTA
Organism: Ryuthela nishihirai; assembly: GCA_038380435.1. Taxonomy (NCBI): domain Eukaryota; kingdom Metazoa; phylum Arthropoda; class Arachnida; order Araneae; family Heptathelidae; genus Ryuthela; species Ryuthela nishihirai. Next base: position 45,776,915 of record JAWZYU010000024.1, on the reverse strand, counting down.
ATCTAACTATAGTTTGCAAATGAAATTCTTTGAATATTAATTCCATACGATGAATAGATTATCGAAGAATTCAAAGGCAGTAAATAAAATAATCGTGCCGCCAGAGCGCAGCACCGTACAGTATTTGTATTTGGCGCAAATTTACTCTTCGCTTTCTAGCGACGATAACTCGTCGTTGGGAAATTGTAAAATATCAGCAAAGAAATCTGGGTCATTTTGATCATTTCTAACGTAATTTAGTTATTGCTAGAAAGATAATGGCATGAAAAGTAAGCAATTCAAGAGGCTATTTACGAAATAATCGCTTAACATCTTTGTATCTGTGGATTAATTAATGGAATCGAAAGGAAAAATGTCAGTGATACAGTAATCCTTCAACAACTCGGAGACTGATATCGAGATTTAGCCCGTTGTTGACAAAAACCTATACAGACAAATACCTATAGAGGAAGGTATCCATGAGAGACATCCATTTACCACATTTCCACTTAAGCTGAGATCTAATGCAAACAGTTCTTGGCTATTGGCTGAAGGGGGTGGCTCAGTCGGTAGCGCGCCAGGCTCATAATCTGTAGTTCCCAGGTTCGAGTCCCAGCTGGGTCAGCGTTGAGATTTATCTCCGCAAAATTTCCCCGCCCTACCCACGGTCAGTAGGGGACACCGATGGGCTTGGACAGGCCGCCGTCCGTCGGATGGGACGTTAAGCCGTGGGTCCGTGTGAGGGAGAGCCATACCCTGTGCACTTTAAAGAACACGCTGGATGGCCTTGACGGGAGGCTACCATCTGTCTCCCAACAGCTGTTCCAGTTGGTCCCCTCCCCCAACCTTCTCTGAGCCTTCGAGGTCCATGTGACCTGGCCATTTAGCCCATGGTGTGCGAAAAGGTGCCGGTCAGAGGTAAACCAAACCAATTTAAATTCGTGCTTACGCCATCGGGGAAGGTTAGAGAATCAAGAACTTTCTCGTTTCATTGTAAGAAGATAAAGATTCACACCAATTTCTTTTTCCCTTCCAGGAATCGATTTAAATTTCAAGCGTTATAAACACAAGGAGTAGTGGGTGCGTGTCGCTATTATTGTAAGACAAACATAAAAATATATTTTTATTATTTTACAATCGTGGCCGAGTGGTTAGCCTGCTTGGCTATAGATCAAAAAGACTTGGATTCAAGCCTAACTAAGGCATGGATGTTAGTGTTGTCTTTCTGCTGAGGTTCCGACATCCTCACAGACCTTCTACTATGGCGTATAAAGTGACAGGCCCTTGTAAGACCTCTGTAGCAAGCAGCTGTTTGAGGGGTGTTTGTTTTTATTAGAGAGACAAAAAAATGTAATTAAAATGAATTTCATTGCAAAATGCCATAAAAATAAATTAGTATTATATATAATTCGAAATATTCAATACACAGTATATATACAATACACAATAATGTATCAAGTCGTTCATTTAAAATAAATTTAAATATTTTTCTATCTCATTTTTGTTTTGCTTTGCGATGAGCAAATCATGTTTTCGCGATAAATATCCATCAAAAAGTCACTTTCGATTGTCAAAAAGAAGATTTGTTTGAAAAGTTTATTTAGTTCCTTTGCAAATTTCATTGAAATTAAAAAGAAAAGTTATAAAGTTGAAAACTTTCTTTTCCAACTTTATATTATTGAATTATCCATGTAAGGTTCAGCTGGTCGTCCATCTCGCAGGTGAACACAAAATATAAAAATATGAGTGCTTATTATACTATCCCATACATCGTCTAGTGGTTAGCGTACCTAACTATTAAACGAACTGCTACATCAGAAAAAAACTAGGACAACCCAGTGTAGCGTCTAGAATTTGAAGGGGAGTATCTTTCATAAATTTTTGTTTTTTAAAAGTTGCTATGCATGTTTCTTTCTTGATGTGCAGCGAAAATGTTGGATCCTCAAAAGTGTGCTTTAGACTCAAATATTTTGGGAAGCATTGCACTGTGCTATATATAATATGCATGCAAAACTACTTCTCTTAAATCGTGTGTGTGTTTCAAAACATGAAGTCACACTGACACCAGTGCAGACTTCCTCATATTTTACGATTTATGTTAGGTGTCAGCTTAGATGAAACCAAATGTAGAGACTCGTATTAAACACTTCATAGTTAGAAAAAAGTACTATGCCAATGTTTATTATATGTTTTTATTAGCAAATTATAATATCTATATTTTTTAAATAAAGTTTTTCTTGACATTTTTTAAGTAAGTATTGAAATACAAAAATTATGTTTATTTTTGCAAATTGAGAAATAAAGAGGGCGACTCATTTTATACAAAAATCTGAATATATCTGTTTGGTACGTGCCTTAATATGTTTTATCAAATAGGAATTGATAACATTAGGAATATCAGTAAAAAACGTTTTAACGCATTTAGCTTCATAATGAAAAAGCTGTTTTAATCCGTGAGTGACTGGAAATCGCTATATTCAGTGATAATGATTCTATTACCCATCTAATTGAAATCCCATGAAGAAAAAAAATTCATTGGAAACAATTTACAACCTTCTTTTAAAAGTAACGGACTTAAAAAGTAAATATTTCTTCTCGATTATGATTTTAACCATTTTAATGTGTTTAGTAATTTCAATTAGTAAACACTATTCAGCTTTTTAAACACAAACTTTAAAAATAGTTACAATCATTTGAAGCAAAATTAAAACCATAAATTAAAAATACATATAATATTCTTGATAATATCATTATGATGCGCTAAGGGGAATTCATTAATGAGAAAGAATGAATTAATTATTAAATGCTGATTAAATAATTATGAATTTGATTAATGATTAAATGATGATTAAAGAATTATGAATTTGATTAATGATTAAATGATGATTAAATAATTATGAATTTAATTAATTATTAAATAGCGATTAAATAATTATGAATTTGATTAATGATTAAATTATGATTAAATAATTATGAATTTAATTAACTATTGAATGATGATTAAATAATTATGAATTTGATTAATGATTAAGTGATGATTAAATAATTATGAATTTGATTAATGATTAAATGATGAGTAAATAATTATGAATTTGATTAATGATTAAATGATTAAAGAATGAATTAATGAGAAGGAATGTTTGACAAGATACCTTATCAAACATTCTTTATCATTAATGAATTCCCCTTAGCGCATTATAATGATATTATCCAAGAACATTATATGCATTTTTAATTTGTGGATTTAATTTTGCTTCAGATAATTGTAACAATTTTTAAAGTTTGCAACGGTGCATAATATGAATAATAAAAATAAAAAATTTAGCAGAATTTTGTGTTTTCACATTGGACGATCATAAGAATTTATTTATTTTAGTTTTCGAAAAGGGTTTGAAATTTTGAAACAAATAAAACAGATTTCATTTAGTTATTGATTAATTAACAAACTATACCATCCTGAATGGTCGGCGCCCTGGTTGCAGAAATAAATAAAGGGACTTGGGTACGAATCCCAAATCGAGCTCATTTTTTTTGGACTAACTTTTCCTTTCTTACTGAAGTCATGGCCTTCCTCACAAATTCTTTTTTAATAATATTATTTTGACAGACTGCACAAGAAGAAATTTTTTTGGCAATGTAAAGAACAACGATTGAAAAATTTTTTTTTTAGTTATATGTGTATACTAAATTTAACAAAAAAAGTTCTCTAGAAAGGAAAGAAATATATGTAAACGAAACATAAAAAGGAAAGGCAAATTTCTTCATGTTTGGGATATTTTTGAGTCGTTTAATGTGCTTTTGGTAACCCCTGTGTGTAGACAATTGACCTTCTAAGATCTTGATTCCCTAATACACTTTTGTACCGGGTGGACGCAGTTTTACTCTTCACTCCTATCTGATAATCATCTCCAAACATGAACAAAAACATTCTTGAGAATGTTTTTGTTCCTGTGAATTCAACCGGGAAGCTTATAGAAAAATAAACGAGTTTTTCAAATTTTTGAATTCGGTAACATCTATTAATAAATGAAGAAAGAAAACGAAAAGTTTATCATAATTACTTCGTCTCCATTTCTTATATCAAGGAGATCTTTCAGAGGTTGGCAACGCAAAATCTCTAGGCCGAATTGTTCTCTCTCTCTTCTGTTATAACGCATAAGAAGGTCATCAGAGGGGCTCGACAAATAACCGCTGACACTTCCTCGAGCCGACTCATTCCGGAGGCAAGGTCGGATCTACGCTGTCGGTGCATTCCCTGGGAGGATCGCCTTGGTTCTGTGGGAGAGCAGGCTCTCACCCGATGTATATAAAAGCAGGGTGGGGACACTCACACTTCATCAGTTGATTCAGCATCCACACCTCAAGCACAATGAAGGTAAGTATCAAAGTTTTTCGCTTCTTTGCAAGATATTCTGAGTTTTCTGTGGCTTCTTATATCTCATTGAGTTGTAGACCAAGAGAGCTTTACGAACTTTAACATTAACGAAATAGTTTTGTCATTCTTGTAGACTTTTTATGGCTTAATAATCAGGTCCTTGGAAATCCTTGGTAATACACATAATTGGGAGAAGTATTTGTTAGCATTATAAGCATAAGCATTCTGTTGACCAATCTCTGAATGTCTGGAGTGGTTGGATACGAAACAGAGGGAGCAAGGTTCGAGTCCAAGATGAGGCACGGACAATTTCTTTCTAATGTATGTTGTGTTTATGCTGAGACTTGGCTCCCTAACAGATAAGCTATATTGTGTATTATACTGACAGGAATCTGCAAACTTCTTGGGCAGACTAGTTGAGGTGTAATTTGTTTATTACCGTTGACTAGTTGTGGCGTATAACTACGGAGATTGTTTTGTTATTTTCATTCTAAGAATTAATGTACTTAGTCTCCGAACTTGGGGTACTTGACCAAAAAACTTTTACTTATTTCAATTAAAATTTATCTACATCGTCCCTTGAGAATTATTATGGATCAAAGAAGAGCAAAAATGCAGCATCCGATAAACCAATGAAGTCAAATGCGAAAAAATCTTTGGAAAGATAATCTTTGAAATAGGAACCTTTGGAATCATTGCTTCACTCGGAAAAAAATTAAGTGCGTTAATCTTACTCCTTTCCTAGACAATAATGCTAGTATATAGATTTAAAATTTTCGTTTTGAACTACAATATTTTTGAAGGAGAGAACGCCATATTAGTTGGTTACTTCAGTGTTATTTCAAGAGAGATGCGCCTTATTTGTTGGCCTACTTTAATTTATTCCAAGGAGCATATTATATATTTCGAATGCTATTTCAATGTGCAGACATAGTTTTCTTTTTACCTCTTTCGATGCTATTTCAAGGCAGAACTCCAATTGCTGTTTCATTTCTGGGAATGACCCCATGTTTGTTAACCAACATCAATATTATATCTAGAAGGAGACACCATTTTAGGCTATGAACTGAAAAATCGTGCTCTCTCTCCCTCTCCCACAAAATCGAACAAAATTCCTTCTTCCATGTTATTTTAATTCCAACTTGTTCAAAATCTTGTGTGCATTCTTCGCTATCATCTTAGTAGAAAGCGTTACTTCCATTTCACCATAATTGGTATTACTTCACCTCAATAACTTTAACCACTGTTTTATTTGGAAAGAAATTTTGATTATATTTTAAAACATGGAACATTTAAACCCGGCTGTGGTACAAGATGCTTCTGCCAGTGGTACACGTGTTTAGTGCCAGCATCCATTGACAAATGGATTTGGGCAGCATTGTAGTATGATAAATGTATGAAAATGAATAATTTTTCAGAACCATCTATTTTAGTTCTATATCTTGTTTGGAAACTTCTTTTCGTTAGCAAAACGTTGATTTCTAAGTTCATATTTACCTAGTATTTGCTGGTACGCGAAAAATTCTTTTTGGAGCCTACTTTAAACGATTTCTTGTTCATGATTTGTTTGTTGATACCCACTGACATCCTTCTAATTATCCTCCTTTCTAGGTCTTCATCCTCGTCACCATCTTCGCCGCCACTCAGGCCCAACTCATCCACCATGGCCTCATCGGCACTGGTGCAAGCACTCAGTTCAGGAACCAAGACGTAAGTAACCTCTTCTTCTAAGATCGTTTTCAAATTTCCAAATTATTATTTTTATCACTTCGTAATAGGAATGATTAGTAAGTAATCAAATCTAAATCTAGATAGTAAAATGTTAGACTCTCTAGATGACCTAAAATCTAATTGAAAATCTAAGATAACCTAAAATGAGTTCAATATATTTTTTTGAGAGATATCGAATGGTTGGATTCAACTAGCAAATCCCTAAATTGAAATTTTCCATGAACGTAAACTTTATTTTAGTGGAGATTTATAATTTCTGTTGCATAAAACCGAAAATAACAATAATTTAATAATAATCAAATCTGCAATGTAATTTAACAATATTGAAATCCACAATGCATAACATTTAGAACAAATTTCGAAAGTTACCAGTAAATTGATTCTTGTACTCTGGTGTATTTAACACAAATTGTATCGAAATCTTTCATACAAAAAGCCCAAAAATAAATTCTAATATCCTTTTCGTACTTACCAAATACTTTCTTTTCACCTCTTGGTAGACATTCAAACCTACAGTACAATAAATATTATATAATCTTACTATGCATCGACGACCAAAGACATTTTTTCTCCCAAGCGAATATAATGTTTGCCCCCCCCCCCCCCCCACCAAGTAAATTTACTTTTTGACACTCCAAGTAACTTTATTTTTTGCCTCCTTCGAAAACATTTTTTTGCCATCTCAAGTGTACACTCTTTTTTTTCAACTGATTTTATTATTTTCAGTCTTGAACGTTCGCATTATTTCACTCATCTCAAACGATTTTACCATTTTTGATTTTCTAAAAGAGTCTATTATTACCGGTAATATACAATATTTATTATCGCGTTGTTATTCTGACGTCTCCAATAAATATCGAACTCAATATTTGAAGGAGAGGTCAATAGGTAACATTCCACACCTATCTGAGCAAGTCTCGAATATCTATCATTTTTGATAATGAGATTCTTTAATGACGTTTTTGGCGCTAAAACTAACCTTGATGTGAAATTAGTATTTGGTTTTGAAGTATAGTATTTTTTATATGTAGCAAAGGGAAAATACTGACTTCTGCTTTACGCGACACTTATATACTATACAGGGTGATTCAAAACTTATCGTTCAAATTTCGTGGGGAGGTAGGGAATACGTCAGGAAACCGATTTCACATAGGAAAGTATGTCCGCAAACGTCATCTACATGAACAAAATGGACAAGTAAAGTGAATACAAGGAAACAGTAAAGTGGTAACGAATGTGACTTTTATTCCAACAAGGTAAAGTACAGGTTCACAGTAGATGCTCAAAATTGCGACCATTTACACGGACACAGGATTCACAGCGCCGTTGCATTGACCGCCGAACATTTTCAAAAACGCCTGGCATATCACGGACAATGCCGGCGAGCTGTACACTGGTTGGGTACACACAGCGCCCTCTACATACGCATGCGTACATTTGCGGACATACTTTCCTATGTGAAATCGGTTTCCCGACGTATTCCCTACCTCCCCACCAAATTTGAACGATAAGTTTTGAATCACCCTGTATAATATATACTCGTCACTTATATTTTACGTGCTCATGTAACACGCATAAGCTAGATAAATTAAAAATTTGAGAATATGAGAAATATTGTTTTAAATCGTAGCTTTGAAACTGGATATGTTTATTAATTATTTCATTAGGAGAAAGGACTAAGTACAAGTGGAAAATATTCTTATGAGATTTCGAGGTCCTCGCTCTGAATTTTATGCTGCTTTTCACACAGCTGAGACAACTTACCGTAAACGTTTGTTATAAGGTAACACTATGACTGTTACTACTAATTTAATAACAACAATTGTGTTTTATTTATTCCAGGGTCTTGGCAATTACAACTTCGGCTACAACGAGGGTCACGCCACCGGTGGCACCTTCCGCAGAGAGTCCGGCAACGGTCACGGAGTAGTGGCTGGCTCCTACGGCCTCACTGATGCTGATGGTCGCCAACGTGTGGTGAACTACGTTGCCGATGCCGCTGGTTTCCGCGCCGACATCAAGACCAACGAGCCCGGTGTTGAGCCCAAGGATCCCGCTGCTGTAGCCATCAACAAAGCCGCCATTGTAGCTGCTCCTGCACACCACGCCGTAGCCTACGCCGCACCTATCGGCGGTGCCTACGCCTACAACACCGCAATTGGACACCACGGACTCGGTCACTACGCTGGCTTGGGCCATCTCGGTTACGGTCTTGGTCACTACGCTGGCTTGGGCCATCTCGGTTACGGTCTTGGACATCATGGCCTCGTCTACTAAATAAATCACTCTAGTCATTTAATTAGAGATGAAAATAATTTCTAGTGTTCGAATGATTCGTTAATGATTCTTCAGCATTAATCAGTAACGATATCTGTACGATCAATGCCCAAGATTTAAAAAAATAAAAAACATTTGTGCAAAGAATAAAAAAGTTTTTATTTTATTTAATATTCACATTGCATTGTTTAGAAATTCGGTATTTCGTTGATTACACTTTTCGAAGTGGATGAAAAAAGAATAATAAAATGTAGGTTAAAGTGGGAACCAACTTAAGTAGCGACTCCTTTCGACAGGTGAAGCTATAAGAACACATATCGCCTCCGGTGCATACGGGAATTTCGTTTACAAAAAGAACGAAGTTTTTCGTTTACTTACTTTTAAAAATTTTAATTTGAGTCAATGGATGATGAGGAAAATGCAAATAGTAGTATTTTTTAGTAATTATAGAACATAAGAATTATTTTTCTTTTATTTCTGAAATTTAAGAAGTTGCTTTTCTCACATCATCATCATCATCCTCAAGCAGCCATGGGCTACGGAGGTCCAACCAGACCGTGCAATTTAGTTCTCCAAGCAAGTCTATCCTGAGCTACATCTACTGCATCTGGCTACTGCACACCAATTCTAACAAGGTCCTGTTTGACATTGTCTGCCCACCGCATCTTAGGTCTCCCCTTCTTTCTGAGGCCTTTAGGCGCACTGTTCATAACCCTATTCGCCAATCTATAATTATTCATACGGGCAACATGGCCAAACCAACGGAGTCTCTCTCTGCACAATATACTGCTTAAAGGAGGTTGCAAACTCTTTTGCCTAATCTCATCATTAGTTACAAAGTTGAACCACCTAATGCCCAAGATACTGCGTAAGCATCTGGAATCAAAAGCATCTAGTTTCCTGTTATATTGTTTACAAAGTGTCCAAGTTTCACTACCATAACTAACCCTAGAAAGAACCAAACTATTATACAGTCTAATTTTAGTCTTTAGGTGTATACGCTTATTTCTCCACACTCTCCATAGGTTCTTAAAAGTCCCGGCAGCAATCCCTATTCGTCTGTTAATCTCATGCCGCACATCACCATTATCTGTGACATAGCTCCCAAGATAATTAAACTGTGACACCTGCTCAAGACTGCAACCATTCAGATTAACTGAATCACAGCCTGCCTGACCAATTTTCATCACTTTAGTTTTCTCTCTGTTTATAACTAAACCTACTCTACTACCAGTCTCATCAACAGCTCGAATGAAAGAGTTCATCTCATCAACATCATTTGCCAAAAGGGCTAAATCATCAGCATAATCTAAATCAGAAATTTTCCTATCTCCAGCCCATTTAAGGCCAAAATCTTTCCCTTGAAGTGAATTTCGCATAACATAATCAATAACCAAGCTAAAGAGAAAAGGAGTCAAAATGCACCCTTGTCGAACACCAGAAGTAATGCTAAACCAATTGCTACAAGCCTTACCAACTCTCACACACGACTCAGTGTTATTATAGAGAGCTTTCATAATGTTAACTAACTTGTCTGGTATACCATATGATCTCACAATCAACCACAAATTATGACTATCGACAGAGTCGAAAGCCTTTTTGAAATCAACAAAGCTAGCAACCAAAGGTTTCTGAAACTCTAAACATTTCTCAAGAATCTGCCTAAGTGAAAATATCTGATCCACACATCTCCTACCACGTCTGAATCCACATTGCTCATCACGCAATTGACTGTCAACCAGATTCTTAATTCTATTAAGCACAATCATGGAAAGAACTTTACCTGGAATAGAGAGTAGGCTGATAATCCTATAGTTATCACAAGAACTGCGATCACCTTTTTTGAAAATAGGGATAATAATAGCTCTGGTAAAATCCTTAGGAACCATGCCTTTATCATAAAAGATATTCAGAATTTCAGTCATCCAAGTGGTAACCGAAACATTCCCAGCTCTAAGCATTTCCGTAGTAATTTCATCTACCCCTGGGGATTTATGAAGTTTAAGTTTAGAAACAGCCAAAATAACTTCAGATTGTGTTATAGGGCCAACATTAAAGCCACCAATGCATCTATCATCATTGCAAACAATGGGAGTAGAACTATCTACATTGTTTAGAACATCACTGAAATGCTCAGCCCACCTAGCCATGACAGAATCCTCCCCTTCTATAACCTTACCTTGTTTATCCTTCAATCCTTGTATGCCTGTCCGTTTTCTACCACACAAAACATTAACTATCTGGTACAACTCTCTGCTGTTGTGCTGTCTAACTGCTTCCTCGGCTTTGTCAGCCAAACCATCAAGCCAAAGATTCTTATCAACAGCTAACTGATCCTTTACAAGTTTATTAAGGTCTCTGTAATGCTTTCTATTAGGACTAGTAGGTATTGATTAAGGGCATTCCTGCAGTTCTTTCTTTCCGAAATAAGCTCAAGTGCCTTATCACACAGATAATTTTGCCTCTTCTGCTCCTTTTTTCCTAAAAGTGTACTGTTAGTGTCCAAAAACGCCTGTTTAAAATGATCCCATTCTTCCTCAACTTCAGTAGTAAGCAAACCATGACTGTCATAATGACTAAGTAACCTATCATGGTAAGCTTTGGCTATAACTGGATCTTTCAGAGCTTCAGTATTAAAAGTAAATTTTTTAACCCTAGCACAACACTTTTTAAGTTTAAGTTGCAACACACTTTTAACAAGGTAATGGTCAGATCCAATTTCAGCTCCCCTATATGCCCTGGTATTCCTAACAGAACTAGCCCATTTGCTGTTAATTAATATGTAATCAATCATATTCTTATGCAGCCCATCAGGTGAAACCCATGTGTACTTATGTATGTCACGGTGTTTGTAATAGGTGTTAGTTATTCTGAATCCATTGAGTTTACTTACCTGTAGGAGACATTGCCCATTGCCATTGCAGCTACCAATACCAAAAGGGCCTATTACTCCTCCCCAAAGGTCAGAGTCAGTACCAACTTTGGCATTGAAGTCACCAAGAACAAGGGTAATATCTCCTTTCTTGACAGAATTCAAAATATCCTGAAGTTGTTCATAAAACCTATCCTTCTCATCCTCATCGGCATCCTCAGTGGGGGCATAACAGCAGATAACATTCAAGTCTTTAACGCTTGTCTTAAATTTTGCTGTAAGAAACCTTTCATTAATGCACTCATATCCTAGAAGAGCATCGCTAGCGTGTCTGCTGAGAAGCAGACCCACGCCTTGGTGATGCTTATTGTCGTTCCGCCCTGAAAAGAGAAATTTAAGATTGTTTTTAAGAATCTGACCTTTATCTGTCCATCTGGTCTCTTGCAAGCCGAGAATATCTAAATTATAACGGTGGAATTCTTGTGTGAGGACATCAAGAGAAAAAGCTCTGTGCAGAGTCCTCACATTCCAACTACCTATGGAGAGAAAATTGTTAGTGGGATGTTTAAAGAAACTATGTTTATTGAGAGAAGGAATGCCGACAATATTAAACAGCCCCCTAATCGCAGACATGGGGTAAAGACCCGTTCCCCCACTACTAAAGGCTGAAGCCATCTACACTGAAAGACTTCCTCCAATGTAGAATTTGACGATGCCAATAGAAGCAAAGAGTTCAGGTGCCTGCGATGACTTCTGCTCAGGATTATCCACCAGCTGATAAACATATCCTGTGAATCTATTCACTTGGGGCTGTCAACCCACAAACAAACAGAAAACACAGCGGAAGATTTTCCCTCCACAGAAGCCCACCAGTGCAGCAAAATCAGGATCCATAATCAAGCTCAGAGCCATATATCTGTCCAGTGCAGTGGGTTTATATGGTCAGTACCAGGACCATGTGTGGTTGACCACTCCTCAGCAGGGTAGAAAAAAAAAAAAGAAAAGTAGCCAGAGTTGTCCAGATCAGTAGGCCACACTAATCTGGCAGCCCTCCCCTTCCGTTCACTTCCACAAGAGAGTATCTCTTTTGAAAGTTACTAACGGTCCGCACCACGAGAAGGCGGGGTCGGACATTAGGTGCTAGGTCTGACCGGTTCTATGCATCATCACAGGGGATTGGTGCATAGCTCTCCTTCCAGTGACTACCTAGCTACCATTTACAGACCTCTCACACCCTTCTGGAAAAAAGGAGTCATATTTTGCTGTTGACACTCTACTACCTAAATTTCAAATTTCTACCGTAAACAGATTACTTACAACTTTTGTTTAAAATTTTGCCGTTTCCATATTTAGTTATCTCTCTAGCGATATAAATTAAAACTACCTAAGTATTTGAAAAATGCAAATTATAATATTTTATCCAACTAAAAAAAAAGTTTTCCAATTATCTTTTAAAAGAAAAAAAAAAGTTGTGTTTTCCACCACCATGGGCGAAGGGTACCAACTCATTGCTATTAATATGGCACCAACAAAATGTCAAATTTCTAGCAAAAATACACCATTTATAATATTAGTTGGAATTTTTGATTTTTTTTCTTCCAATGTTAGAGCAATTATAGCTTATGAGAGATTCGGAAAGTTCAAATTTCAACATTTCATCAATACCTAACCGATCTAAAAATAATTTTTTATTTTTCTCTAAAAACAATTTTTTCTTAACCCCCTCCCAAGAAAAAAAGGGTCTAAGGGGTCAACTCATTGTTGGCAATGGAAACATAGCGACCTTCACATTCCTCCACACCTCGTTTGAAATTTCGGAACTTTGAACTTTTTTCCAACCTTAGAGGACGCTTTTGGTTGTTGTGTTGTTTTACCTCTGAGCGGCACTTATTTGCACACCATGGGCTAAATGGTCAGGTCACATGGACCCCGAAGGCTCAGAGAAAGTTGGGGGAGGGGACCCACTGGAACAGCTGTTGGGAGACAGATGGTAGCCTCCCGTCAAGGCCATCCAGCGTGTTCTTTAACGTTGGATTGTTTTACATCTGAGCGGCACTTTTTTGCACACCATGGGCTAAATGGCCAGGTCACAAGGTCCCCGAAGATTCAGAGAAGGTTGGGGGAGGGGACCCACTGGAACAGCTGTTGGGAGACAGATGGTAGCCTCCCGTCAAGGCCATCCAGCGTGTTCTTTAACGTGCACAGGGTATGGCTCTCCCGCACACGGGGCCACAGCTTAACATCCCATCCGACGGACGGCGGCCTTTCCAAGCCCATCGGTGTCCCCTACTGACCGCGGGCAGGGGGGGGGGAATTTTGGGGAGATAAATCTCAAAGCTGACCCAGCTGGGACTCGAACCTGGGAACTACAGATTACGAGCCTGGCGCGCTACCGACTGAGCCCCCCCTGCCCCTAGGGGTTAAAGGGCAACCGATTGTTGCTAGTGAAAACTTCGTGACATTCACATTCCACAACCAAAATTTCGAATTTGTAGCATAAACAGATCGTTTGCAAATATTCGCTTCAAATTTCGGAATTTTCAACTTTTTCCACCTTTAGAAGGCTTATTTATAGCCATTGGAAGGTTCCGAAAGTGCGAATCGTAAATATTTCATCAAGTCCTTTCGAACGCATAATGATTTCTTATTTATCTTCATAAGAAAAAAAAAATGTTCAATGTCTATGGACAGACAAACAACAAAGTGAAACTATTACCTCTTTTTTTTGAAAATTATATAAAGAAATATCCTTTCCGATTCATATAATTTTACAAAACAAACTACAAACGTACCGATTCAGTTGTGCGTCAATATTCAGATTACCGTTCACCTGTCATCCTCATATGTTCATTATCGAAAAGCGTAGGTGGCAAAGAGATAAAAAAATAATTACGAAATGATAGGATTAAAAACTATGATTCCATAAAGGTTTGGAACGTTGCACGAGTTGAACAAAAAGCCAAATGAATAATTCGCTTCAGATATATTTCTTATAATTTTTGGTACTTAACCCTCAGATACCATTATCGTCGCAATTTAATCACCTTAGAAAAGAAGCGAATTAATGAGTATGAAAAGTCCACTTTGAATCAGTTGGGTTGTTTTTACTTCTGAGGGCACTTCTTTGCACACCATGGGCTAAATGGCCAGGTCACATGGACCCCGAAGGCTCAGAGAAGGTTGGGAGAGGGGACCCTCTGAAAGAGCTGTTGGGAGACAGATGGTAGCCTCCCGTCAAGGCCATCCGGGGTGTTCTTTAACCTGCACAGGGCATGACTCTCCCGCACACGGCGCCACGGCTTAACGTCCCATCCGACGGATGGCGGCATTTCCAAGCCCATCGGTGTCCCTTACTGACCGTGAGCAGGGCGAGGAGTTTTGGCGGAGATAAGTCTCAACGCTGACCCAGCTGGGAACTACAGATTACGAGCCTGGCGCGCTTCCGACTGAGCCACCCCCACCCCACTTTGACTCAGTGGTAGGTAATAATTCAATCAGCCAGATCGGCCTGGGACTATTATTATTAAGTTTTTCAAATCTGGCTGACAACAGAAGGGGAAACAAATTGTTGTGTTCTAGTTTTCCTTCTTCCTTGTTCATTACGTTTCCATTTCCACTCACAGCGAAGAGAGTAAGCTTCGGTTTAAAGGAATTTGTTCGAAAAAAAAAACTCGATAAATTTGAACTCAAACAACGTGACGATATAAAAAGCAAGGAGGCACCTTTGCGATTGATGTAAAAGTAAAAAAAAAATCAATCAGATGTGAACGGTTTGATTTCGCTCTCACAATTCATCTCTAGTTGAGAAATGTAAAGAGAATAACATTTAATGTTAGTAGCTTCAGATCTACCTGTTGGATTCGCACGATTCTAGAAGATATTTATCTTTGTGCGTTGGGTTGTTTTACCTCGAGCGGCACTTTTTTTACACACCATGGGCTAAATGGCCAGGTCACATGGACCCCGAAGGCTCAGAGAAAGTTGGGGGAGTGGACCCACTTGAACAGCTGTTGGGAGACAGATGGTAGCCTCCCGTCAAGGCCATCCAGCGTGTTCTTTAACGTGCACAGGGTATGCTCTCCCGCACACGGGGCCACGGCTTAACGTCCCATCCGACGGACGGCGGCCTTTCCAAGCCCATCGGTGTCCCCCTACTGACCGTGGGCAGAGCGGAGAATTTTGCGGAGAAAAATTTGAACGCTGACCCAGCTGGGACTCGAACCTGGAAACTACAGATTACGAGCCTGGGCGCGCTACCGACTGAGCCACCCCCGCCTTATCTTTGTGCAACTGAGTCAATAAATGCAGAAGTGGTTCTAGGTGTTTCTTAATGAGGATGACGTAAAATGCAACTCACTTATAGTTTACGCTTAACACACTATCGTTTACGTAGTAATATTCTATGAGCACCTACACAGAACGAAAATAATTTTTCATTTATCTCTTTAAAAAGAGTTACGCTTCATAATCCCTCATTCGGGTTAGAGGAATTCTTTACTACAATCAACGCAAATTCTTTGACCTGCACAATCTAATCATCAAAATTTCATATTTCTAACTTAAGTTGATCATTCGCAATTTTGATTAAATATTTTGCTTATTTTGGCACAATTAGAGAGCGCTATTAAAGCTACGGGACATCGGAAAACGTGAAATCCTATATTTAATAAAAACCAGACAGCCCAAAATAATTTTGTGTAAAAATAAAGAAAATTAAAATCTACATATGGACAGATAGACGATAAAGTGAAAATGATATCTCGTTTAAAAACACAATAGCTAGAAGAAAAAATCCCTGTCGGGTTGCAACCTCCTGATCTGCAAAGAAGTAACCACTTAGGGATGCGTGACTCGCGTAAAACTCATCGTATCGACTTTCTTTTCTTGAATGTGGATTGAGATGTTTAATTCATGTTGTTTCGCGATGCTGATTGAAACTGAAAAGTTGATTCAGTGCAATGCTAAAATTGCCGTGAACATTTCTTCTCCTTTCTCTTATTGATTTTGATGACTAGACCAGGCGTGTCCAACCCGCGGTTCGCATGCGACCCTGGACAGCTAGTAATGTGGCCCACAAAATCGTAAAGTTTACGTGTTTACAACATAAGCTTTCAACAAGATTATGTGATTTTCAGCGAGTTTTTGATACTCCACTAGTTTTATGTTGCCCTTTTTTAATTTTATAATAAAAAACATAAGAAAATAAATTAAGTTTTATTATTTATATACATTAACTATATTATATATTTTATATGCGGTCCAAAACAATTCATCTTCACTCAATGTGACCCAGGGAAGTCAAAACGTTGGACATGCCTGACCAAGATTCTATCTGGTCTAGTGGTTAGTGTACCTGACTGCTAAGACCAGATGGGCACGTCCTTATATAATATAAGTGTTCGTATGTAAATCTTGTCCTTATATAATATAAGTGTTCGTATGTTGTATGAGAAACCCGGACAATCCTGATATACCTTCGAGGTTATCTACATCCTTTGTGTAGGGAAGTACATTCTTCCTTAAAAAATTTTTTTCGTAGAACTGTAACGTATTTTCTGCCTTATATAAAAAAAAATCACATTTTGAAATAATAAACTGAAAAAAAATGGTTTTCCCATGAGTGGGATTCGAACCCACGTCTTCTGGAAACTTGCCAGTAACTACGCCATCATCGACTAACTGGCATGTTTTCAGGAGGCATGGGTTGGGTTGTTTTACCTCTGAGCGGCACTTTTTTGCACACAATGGGCTAAATGGCCAGGTCACATGGACCCCGAAGGCTCAGAGAAGGTTGGGGGAGGGGACCCACTGGAACAGCTGTTGGGAGACAGATGGTAGCCTCCCGTCAAGGCCATCCAGCGTGTTCTTTAAAGTGCACAGGGTATGGCTCTCCCTCACACGGACCCACGGCTTAACGTCCCATCCGACGGACGGCGGCCTGTCCAAGCCCATCGGTGTCCCCTACTGACCGTGGGCAGGGCGGGGAAATTTTGCGGAGATAAATCTGAACGCTGACCCAGCTGGGACTCGAACCTGGGAACTACAGATTACGAGCCTGGCGCGCTACCGACTGAGCCACCCCCGCCTCCTCAGCAGACGTGAGTTCGAATCCCACTCGCCGCAAAACCAATTTGTTTAGCTTACTATTTCATTAGTTCCATGTCTACAGAACACATATTTGGATTCTTTTCTACTGAAAAATTGCTTTATTTATTCTCTCATTCATCTTCTATTATTATCATGTAATTCTACCACAAATAAAAGAAATCGCTAAACGATTAATTCGAAAGTTGATTCTTCTAGAGTTATTCCGAAAGCTTAATTAAGCTTTAGTAAAACATTTGCATACATTTACACAACCTTCATCGATTTATGTTTTTTTTTTCTGTTTCTAAATTTTATCTATAAATGCTTCGAATGATAAGTTTATAAGAATAGTAAATTATCAAATGATTCAACGGCAGAAATTGAAAATATTATGTCAGCAGAGTGCAGCACAGTGACAGGAATCTCCTCGTTTCAGTTACCGTCATTGTTTGAGAAGCGATGGTTGGCTACGTTGGTCACGTGCCTGGCTAGTAATCTGCGGTACCCAACTTCGAATCCTAACTGTGCCAGCTTTGAGATTTAGTAATAATTGTATTCATGGCTGTCTTAAAATAGGTAGCTAAGTTGAAAATAGCTACTTGTGGGTAAATATCCTAATATTTCAACCCTGAAGGGGGTTGGTTTTGGTTTGTGCTTTTTGTAGACTTTTTTCTTTTGTAGTAGTGGTTGCCATATTTTGGGTAAGAGAATTCCTCACACATCGTTCATGGCCCCATGTGTTGACTGTATTCGTAATCCTTCTGCTTTTCTTATGAATGAAATATTTTCTTTTTTAATTACTGTTGTTGTATTCCAGTCTATTTATTGATTAGTTTTTTCTACGTGTCTGTCCAATCCTGTTTCACTTTTTTAGCGCGCTTGGCTACTGATCTAAGGGACCCGGGTTCGAGCCCCGGGTAAGGCATGGTTGTTAGTGTTGTTTTTCTTCTGAGGTCCTGCCAACCTCACAGACCTTCTACTATGGAATATAAACTGACAGGCTGCTGTCAGACCTCTGTGGCAAGCAGCTGCTTGAGGGGGTATTTATTTTTTTTATTTTTATTTTTTATTCTTGTTTCTAGTGTTTTCCCCGTTTCTCCAATGCATGGTTGTTTACATACACATGTTATTTCATAAATTATTCCATTTTCTTTGTATATATATTTTTCTTACTGTTTGATGTTTGGGGTGTACTTTTTTACTTTCTTGTTCAGCTCTGGGGCTATTTTTATATTGAATTTATTTCTCTGGATTTTTTTTCTAAAAGACCTTTATGATAGGGCAGTTTTTTTAAAGTGAAGAACGGTTTTACTTTTACTTTATTTAATCTATCTACCTTTTGGTGTTTGATTTTTAGGATGAAATTAACTGGGTAATGATTTTCAGCAAGGTTTTTTAATTTGCGTTATTGTTTGTTCTTCCTGTGTTTTTTAACTGAATTTTCTTCATTGATTGGTCGATTGCGTTTTCCTTTACGTACATTGAGTGGTTAGAATGAAAGTCTAGCATTTTTCCTGTATTGGTTGGTTTTTTATAATTACTAATTGAGATTTTTTCATCTCTCATTTTTAGTATGATATCCAAGAAGTTGAAGATGTTTTCTTTCCCTGTTTCTATTTTAATTCTTTTTCAAGTGAGTTGATTTTGTTTAGGAAATCTTCCGGGAGGTTTTCGTTGGTTATTCTGAAGATGCAAAGAATGTCATCCATGTATCTTTTGTAGTAGAATTCTATTTCTGACTGAGAATTGAAACTTTTCCCCCAATGTAGAGATAAAGATTAGCGAGATTTGGATGTGTTTGGTAATTCCCATCATATACTCGATGAGAAAGGGATATCCTTGGTCTTAGAAGCAAGCGCCATTCGTCAGATGGAACTTTGTGTATAGAAGAGCCTATACCCTCTGCATGTTAAAGAGCATATTAGATTATCTTGGAGGGAGACTGTCATCTGTCTATTAACATGATTGGTATTTAACATGATTAGTGTAATTTTTGAGCACACTTGCAAAGTACATACATCTGAGGCAAAAAAGATCTTACAAAGTCGGTACACAGTAACATCTGATTTCTTTTCTCTGCGTGCAGCATACATTAAAAAAAGTATAAAGCAATATTAAAATGGTTTTGGACCTTATTTGTTAAGTTTCTAATTGTGGTAGTTATAAGTCTGATCATAGCAAAAAGGAAAAATATGTCTATATTTTATTTTCCCTAATGCGGCTGCGGTTAGGTGTTAAAATACAAAGCGACCCTCCAGTGGTTAGTTCTAGAGTCCTAGCATAGATTATTAACTCAAACAGAAAATGTCCTGTTACGAATGTTCTCTATGTTAATACTTGTATCAGAAAAATTGCTATTTATGTCTTCTTTTATGTGGATAATGGTTTAAAATTTCCAAGAAAACCTCTTTTTACAGAGCCAGATAATAATGCAAAATTAAAAATATTTTGGTTTGGCACTTGGTATGACATGAAGAATTTAATGTTATGAATTACGTTATTAATTATTCTTATAATACTGCGTAATGAAGAACTCAAGAAATATGTTTTGCATAATCCCATGTAAAGATGCATCCCTTCAGGTAAACCAAATTATGCTTTTCAACACGCAAAATTCAGTTTAGTTTATAGATTTTGATAGATTTAAGCTAAGATTTTACAGTAATATGTGATTCGGTATTTTCCTTAGGACAGCCTGTTCATGCGAAGTATTATGGAATACATTCAACTGTTATTTTCCTAAGTCATATTTTGTGTGCAACAACTGCTTTATTTTGATTTAAAGTGCTTCCAGTTTTGCAAAAAAATACGGTAATACCTGATTATGCACTAATGTTTAAAGTTAATTAACAATGCGAATAAAGACTTTATATTAATTTTTACTGCCAATTTCATAATTTTAGCCTTTTATCTCATAAACATGCATTAATTATTTAATAGAATTTTAAACAATCCACTGTCTTAGTTTTAGTGATTTTTTTTGTCAAAATATGAATGTCGTGATATTATTGCTTCAAATTTCTTAGTGATAGAGACAAATTTGTAAACATTAAACGAAATATTTGCAATTTAATATTATTTTATTGTTTCTTTTTTTTTTACAATTTTTTTCACTTTTAGGTCAGGTAACGATTAATTTATGCTCATTTATGTAAAGCAGAAAGAAGAATCGATTTCTTACAAAAACCGTGGAAGATGGTAAATCCCTGATTAATTTGACTGAGGACAAACATTTCTTTAAAAGCAGAAAATAAATTAAAAGTGATATCCATAGGATCCGAGTGTTGAGAGTCCCCAACCATGACCATAAGCCAGAGGAGCAGCAGCAACATGTCCGTAGGAGTGTGGAGCAGCAACATGTCCGTAGGAGTATGGAGCAGCGGCGTAGTGAAGAGCAGGAGCAGCTGCTGCGTAGGATACGACAGGTGCAATAGGAGCAACGGGAGCAGCTGCAGCGTACGATACGACAGGAGCAGCGACGACTGCCTTGTTGATGGCCACAGCAGCAGGGTCCTTTGGCTCGACACCGGGCTCGTTGGTCTGGACATTAGCACGGAAACCAGCCGCATCGGCCACGTAGTTCACCACACGTCTGCGTCCATCAGCATCACTGAGACCGTAGGAGCCAACCTTGTTGCCGAAAGCATCGCCGGATTCTCTGCGGAAGGTGCCGCCTGAGAGGTGACCCTCATCGTAGCCAAAGTTGTAGTTGCCAATGGCCTGAAAAAGAAGAGGAGGGAATGTTCACAATATGACATCATTTTACGTCTGTGGAACTATATATATGTAATAACAAGTTTCAACAACAGATTTATACTGTAGTCTTACTGTTATGTTTCAAGAACAAAAAATGGCTGATGAAAAAGTACTCAAATCGCGAAGAGAGTTCATTGTCCACTTGAATTTGAAAGTATTTCTTGCCTGTAGCTAAGATTTAATGAGAAACCCAATGAATACTTCGAACTTAAATTAAAATAACTTAAACACATAGCGCGGTCAATAAGAATATTTAAAAAAAAATAAAAAATACCCCCCTCAAGCAGCTGCTTGCCACAGAGATCGGACAGGAACCTGTCAGTTTAATACTCCATAGAAGAAGGTCTGTGAGGATGGCGGGACCTCAGCAGAAAAACACACACATCCATGCCTTACCCGGGGCTCGAACCCAGGTCCCGTAGATCAGAAACCAAGCGCAGTAACCACTCGGCCACGGCAAAGAGAAAAAACCCTAATGAGGAAAAAATCGAGCAAATTGAGCAAAGATGATAATAAAAATAAATGCGAATGAGGAAAAATGGTTATGAAAAAATCAAATCCTTTATCAAAGTATCACTTGAAAAATGGAGAAAAACAACACTTAATTACTGATTATTGAATGGGCAATGGACAATATGATTTCATGCTAATAGATTTTCGGTGTTTCTCCTTTGCGATGCGATTCTTTAATCCGTGGATCTTTTCCTACACGACTTTTCAGGCACCCTTAACTTAATATATGCTTTTATAATAGGATTCTTCAGTATTTACAGTCACTGTAAGGCTTACTTAACCCAACTGACATTTTTCATTTTATTATTTGCTATTCATACTGTTGTGTTATTTTTGTTATTATATCTCATTATTGGTTTACGTAATGTGACTTTTTTGAGTGGACATTTGCCTTTAGTTGCCACTATAAATGAATAATATCACAGTAATATACAGAAGAGATATTGAATTATATTTCATGACTACATGTCAAGTTTGTACAAAAGGTAATAAGGAAAAACCATTTTTTGAATTTATTTTAAGATATTTTTGCTTTCTACAAGCCACCAATTTTGAGATCATTTTACGGTCTGTCATTTAGTCCACCATGTAACAAAAATGACGATTATGGGTAAAACTACTCACTTTTTTTGCACAAAATGGGCTAAATGGCCAGGTCGCAAAGGTCCCAAGGGCTTAGAAAACGTTTGGGAAAGGAATCCAGTTGATAGCTATTTGGACACAGATGGAAACTGACCGTCATGGCCATCCAACATGTTCTTTAAGGTACACAGAGTATGGCTCTTCTGCACACGGTGCAACACCGTAAGACCACTAGGCGGTCTTACGACGGTCTTTACATCCCCAATGTTCCCTTTCTCACTCAAGGTAGTCTTTAAGAGGAAAAAGAGAGAGCATTGCAGATTATGAGTCTGTTGCGCTACCGACTGATCGATTTCTTGTCTAGAGGTGGTCCCAAGGAGGGGAGTGGTGAGGGTTTGGGTGGTCCCTCCCCGAAAAGGGGGATAGCTCCCTTCCCCAAAGGCTAAGAGAAGTCAGAGAGAACATGGATGTACGTTTTTGAGAGCTGTTCACTGCCCCTAAAATGTAGTGTTCCTCGGACCGTCCCTGACCTACGCTTCCTATAATCAGTTATTTCAAAATAGGGACCATCAATCCATACTTACATCCTGAGCTCTGTATTGTGCACTGGATCCTGTATTAACGATGCCAGCATAATGAGGGATGACGACTGCTGCCTGGCAGGCGGCTATCAAGGCAAAAACGAGCAGGACCTGGAAAGAAATAAGAGAGGAAAATGTAAGTTAGAATTATCTTTTAATAAGCATCGTTCACATTTATGCGTATATATAATAGCGTAACTGGTAATATAAATTATTGAACTTACCTTCATATTTAATACTTGGTAGTTTTCGATTCTTGGAATCAAGTTCGATGCTTTATTCCAAATCTCAAATCGCTATATATACTTCTTCTGTATCTCATACGATTACGTTGTAATGACGTCACAACCACTATAACTCGCTCCACTCGTTGGAATTGCCCACATTTTTATAAGAGGCGTAGCAAGGTCGTTTAAACTGTGTGGTTGACCTTGCGGCCGAATGTCTACGCTTCGCCTTTCGCTGTCTGTTGGACTATCCCAAGCTAACACGGGTGACCTCTTTGGGACCAGACGTGACTGGATACATCAGAATTTTTGTTGATTTTGTACTAGGAAATTGCTTCCGCTTTTTGTCTTTTTCTTTTCTCCTCTCTGCATACTAATTGAGGGAAGTACACATGAGCTGAAAGATGATATAGGTTGTCCCAGAACACATCTGCTGCTAGTTGGATTCGCTTCGAAATGTGGATCACCCCTCCTTAAAGTAAAAGGCGGAAAACAACAATAGTTGGCTTTTTTGTTGCCTAAAACAAGAAAAGTAAATGGGTCAATGTTCAACAGCAGGTAGCTGGGTGGGGAACGCAGGTTATATTTTAAATTGGTATTCTTCTTAACCAATTTTCTTGTTCGTTGTAAACCAAGAGCACATTGCGAAGAGGAAATGCATATCTTTGTCTTGCTTAATATTTCTTTCTTTGGGAGGTTATTCGCGTGAATTTATTTGTTATTAATTTGTGGCAGTGAGGAATGCAAAAATATCCAATAAATGAATCGATGACGGAGGTGGGGGTGAGGTGTTTTAAATGGTATTTATTATGGTATTATTATTCCCCATGTGGCCGAGTTGTTAGCGTGCTTGTCTACTGATCAAAGGGACCTGGGTTCGAGCCCCGGGTAAGGCATGGATGTTTGTGTTGTTTTTCTGCTTAGGTCCCGCCATCCTCACAGACCTTTTGTTATGGCGTATTAAACTTAAAGGCTCCTGTCAGACCTCTGCGGCAAGCAGCTGCTTGAGGGGGTATTTATTATTCATTTATTTTTATTTTGGAAACAGTTGACTCTAGTAGGTGTGCCGGATTAATGCCTAGGTCAGGGGTGGACAACCTTTTAAGTGTGCGTGCCAAAATCGCTAAATCTTTGATGCAAAATTTTCTCACGTGCCAACCGAAATTTTGGGAACATTATTATTTGGTGTCTTTTAAGTATTGGGAGAACCTTTTCAAATAACCAAAAATCACATTAGAACGGTAAAAATCAAAGAAAATTGTAAGAGTGATTATTGGTAGTCATGTAAGATTGAATGAATGTAGAAATTAGTGACGGAATTTTTACTTAAAAGTCCTTCCACCCTGTTGATAGTGTGAATATTTTTAATTAGCCTTTAAGTGTAATTCTAGCTGCCATATACAGCCACACAATTTAAAGACGCAATTTTTAACATCAGCAAAACAATAAACAATAATTCAGAATTTTTTGTTTTTGTTTTGTTATAAAGATCTCATCACGCATAAGTTCTTCAAGTTTTTCCAATATATTACAGTGCCCAATCTCAAAAACGTATAACTTGACTGAAGCACAATAAAAGAAAATAAAATGAAAGATATTCTTTTAATAATTCTTAATCCCTTATGAATAATACATAAAAATTACAGAGAAAATAAAATGTTATTTTACCTATATGAAATATTAAACAGAAGCTAATTTTTACCACTTTTTATCAGAAAACATTAAATCAAAACTGAGAAAGAAAAATTGTGGACATTTTACTTATTTCGCATCAATGAGACTTCTGCTGCTGCATCACTGATGGCAGATAATCTATATCAGGTTTATATTTTGTAACCTTTAAAAATACGCATGCGCTGCTAGTTTCATCTGTAAGGCTACTCCTATTACGACACTTAACAAAGTTCATCACTGCGAATAATGATTCACAAGAATATGTAGATGCAAAAGTGGGTAGTAAAAAAACGGGTGCTGTTGCAAAGGTTTTTTAACGTACAAAAGTTTCTGGAATATTATTCCAAGTGCTTAATACCTCGTTTTCCGCACTTCTCTCTGTTACTCCCATCTCAAATTGCTCCTTTTCTGTATATTCCAAGTCAACTCTGAGGATAACAAATTTCTGCCTCACAATTGAGCTACTTTGAAAATCAATCAACTGCATTTCAAAATCATCCATATTTATCCACGAAAACATCTGCAAGTCTAATTCATCCAGTTTCATAGTGTCTGGAAACTTAATGAATTTTGCAGTCTCTTCAAATTCTCTGAACTTAACAAATCTTAGAGAGAACTGCTCAACAGTTGACTCAATGACGTTTAAAAATTGCTTTTGAATACATTGACTGTCTGTTTTGTCATCCTTTTGGAAATCATTAATGTATTTCTTTAGGTTTGGAAAATATCTAAATCTCTCACTGTCTACATCCCTCTTAAAAACTCCTAGTTTCATTTCAAATGCCTTTATGTCATCTTCATACAGCGTCCAACTTTAACGAAAATCGGATCATGTGGTGTAAAAATGTGAACAGAGACGTATGGGCACTGAAAAAAATTATAATTTGGATTCAGAAAATCTCATCTTAATCACTCTCTGCATACACCTACCAAGTTTAAGCAAACCAAAAATTAGTACAATTATAAGCCTACCTACATATGCAAATGAAAGAGAAGGGTACGCATTCCATCTAATCACGTGCACACTTCATAAACCTGAATATTGATAATACATTTCACATAGCTTTAACAATAACTTATGTTTATGGCAATGAAAATTTGCATTTATATTTAATAAATTAAACATATTAATTGACAATAAATACTTCCAATCCATATTTTAATGACTTATGATTTAATTAAATCCAAATTCACATATATACACACTTTAGAAAAACGATAAATTCTTTACGAAACACGAAAAAATATATAAAATGATGGTAAAGGAGTCACGCCACGTCCGACTGCCTGGCGAATGATGCAACACGATTGATGAAACATGAAACGATGAACGGGACAAAACGTGTACGTCAATATAGCGCGGAAATCGATGGCTTCGAAATAGGATGTTTGTTTCATTTTCTTGTTACTTATTATTGCTAAAACAGTTGATAGTGTTTGTTTCTTTATTGCATTTTTATTTGATATCGCTCTACTTAATAAAACTGTATTAAGTTAAAATATACAACTCAGCGAAGATGTTGGATATTTATTTATGTAATTATTTTTTAAGGTGAGCCCTGGGTTGCGTGCCCGAAAAAAATCGTTGGCGTGCCACGTTTGGCACGTGTGCCAAGGGGTCCCCAAGAGGTGGAAAAGATAATTTTGAAAAAGAAAGAAAAGAAAAAAAAGTTAAAAAATTTGCTCTTTGTTTTCTAGAAAGGTGAAAATGGAACAAAAGGGCAATCATCACATCAAATATTCAAATCAAATTGATCTCTAAATAAAATACAAATATATTATTCATTTTTATAGTTTTATTTATTTTATAGTTTTATGGTTTTATTATTTATTTAGTTTTATGTTGTTAAATTTTATATATGATTTTCGTAAGTGAAAGACACTACATATAACGTAATTATGAATAATTGAAATAAGATTAAATGTATCAATTTATAGTACAGGTAGTATTACAGGTAGTTATACAGGTTATATATACAGGTAGTTCTCGATTTATGGAAGAGTTACGTTCCTGAACAGTTGACTATAAACGAATTTCTTTATAACCGTTATTTCTCCATTGAATCCCATTATGTAACGATGAATTCGTTCTTACAGAACTTTTTTCAGATCCAAAACTTTATAAAACATAATTTTTGATCTTCCTAAACGCATTTAGATAAAAAGAAACGAAAATCCTTTAACACTTTTAATGCTCACTATGTTTTCGATTGCTTATACCAGGGCCGTCCAACCCCAGGCTCATAAACCAAGTGGCGCGGGGGTGGCTCAGTCGGTAGCGCGCCAGGCTCGTAATCTGTAGTTCCCAGGTTCGAGTCCCAGCTGGGTCAGCGTTGAGATTTATCTCCGCAAAAATCCCCGCCCTGCCCACGGTCAGTAGGGGACACTGATGGGCTTGGAAAGGCCGCCGTCCGTCAGATGGGACGTTACGCCGTAGCTCCCGCATGCGGGAGAGCCATACCCTGTGCACGTTAAAGAACACGCTGGATGGCATTGACGGGAGGCTACCATTTGTCTCTCAACAGCTGTTCCAGTGGGTCCCCTCCCCCAACCATCTCTGAGCCTTCGGAGTCCATGTGACCTGGCCATTTAGCCCATGGTGTGCAAAAAAGGGCCGCTCAGAGGTAAAACAACCCAACCCAACTCATAAATCAAATAATCAATGTGCTGAATCCAGCTGGCTCATTTCTTCCAATTCAATTCGACAAAATGTTTCTAGACGATTTTGTCAATTCATAATGCTCATTAAAAACATATATTTTCTTCATTCCTAAAAAATGTAGTTTTCTTAATTCATTTTTCATTAGAAATGCATGTTTTCTTTTTCAAGTTGAGAAATTTTCTTCAGCTTTATTAGGAATATAGTTTTTTATTACCCTAATACTCTTCACTAAATTCGTTTAGGACGGGCCTGTTTTAAGTATATGATACTTCACCTTACGTGACAAGTATGAAAGGGCTGTTTGTTTGTGTGTCCAAATTTTTACGATTTTTAGCATTTGCGAATTTCTTTGCAAGATACGGTATTTTTACTATACCTCAGCAAAACAGAAGTGCATCTGTATCAAATTCGGACATTTTTCTTCGGGGGGGGGGGGGGGAGAAACACAGTTTAGCCGAAAAAATGTGAAGGGGGGAGGGAGCAAGAGATTGAATTTCCAATCCAATTTAACATATCCCCTCCATTTTAAGAAATTTCTTGAATGCATGAACTATAAATAAGTTTAATAAGTTTTTTTGCCTTCTTTAACTTTATTAGAATTTTGAAAGAAAGGGAGAGGGGATGACATGGCCGCCCTCAGCTCCTAGATACCGCTCTGACTTCTATCAATCCATTTTTTGATAGATTGGAGATTTGCCAAATGTGATACTAGTGCTATCATGTGATGCAAATTCCACCCCATCATGACAAAGAAACTTTGTTGAGGAAACTTTCAATAACCAGGAAACTTTCTTGCTATTTTGTATACACAATTGCTTTTGTTATTTAATTGTTTAATAAAATATATCATTTTATAATATGGGTACTCTTTAATAATGATTCTTTATTTTCTTACTACCTATCCTATCGAAAAATAACTCTTCATTTATCTATTTCACTTATTCCTTTTAAGTCTCAGAAAGTTTAATATTTACCGACGGATAACAAA
The DNA here is from genome assembly GCA_038380435.1 of Ryuthela nishihirai. NCBI lineage: Eukaryota > Metazoa > Arthropoda > Arachnida > Araneae > Heptathelidae > Ryuthela > Ryuthela nishihirai. The sequence continues at coordinate 45,748,611 of JAWZYU010000024.1, read as the reverse complement.
GTGAAAACAACCCTCTTTTTTTTTTATAAACTACCTGAAAAGCAAAATATCCTCATCGAAATTCCGTTTCAGATCTCTTTATCTAAGTGAATCTACTTTTCCTCATTTAAATAACAAGCGACATTTTCATTTTCGTTTTTCGATCACGAACTAGTTTTCGTTCTTTCTGAGGGAGTGAGCAGCTGCTGCCGCCTCCTCACCCTCAGCCGACTCTCGATATGGAAGAGGATGCGGACACAGCATATAATGAATGATCCCGATCTGCCTCCACCGACACACAAAGACAAAACGTCCTTCAACATCCGCGATCGGTGCTGGTTGGTTCCTTGCAAATGAAGGATACATCGACCACACCCAGATCCGAGGACGACGGAAAATGAGGATGCCTATCCTCCTCACGATCTCCTTCCGAATAGTCTTATCGAGTTTGTCCGATCTGCGGATCAATGCGAGGCCATTATCACGTGCGTGACACGTTGAGTTAGGATCCATTGTAGATCGATGATGAAACTAGCTGCATTCTTCGCTTTTGCTTTATCTGTGTCTTATCAACTGCCAAAGCTTAGTTGCAGTTTTGGATACACCAGGAGAGTGTGGAACAAAATGAGGACGAGGATTAATAAATTCCATATCTACTCGATAGATTAGAGTGTAGCAGATCAAGTTTAACATCTACTCGATGAACTGGAGCTCCTGTAGATGTGACCTACTCGATGGACTGCAGAATGTGTTAACGAGTCCCACGTCTACACAAAAGAGTCTTAGAATGTGTAGACGAGTCCTACGTCTTATCAACGGGGCTTAGAATGTGTAGGCGAGTCCTATGCCTCCTCAACTGATCGGAGGTGTAGACGATTCCTACAGTTTTAGAGGATTCGAGAAGGAATAGACGAGTCCTACATCTCCCCGGATGATTAGGCAGGATGAATGGGCCGGAGATTGGGTAGACGAGTCCTACATATTTCCATGTGTCGGAGGAGGGGGTAGACGAGTTCTATATTTTCTCAGTGGGTAGGGAAACAAGTGGACGAGTCTGACATCTATTCAATGTATCAGAGAACAGGTGAACGAGTCGAACTAAACGAATGGTAATGTAGAGGGGAAGGGACCGGTGGGTCTAAAAACCCAGTGATAAAAATCGCGTTGTAGCTTATCGCTTGGGAGGATGCAAATGTTGTAGCTTGCCCCCAACAGAGAACACCCAACTCAGCTACTGTGAATGGATGAGAGAAGAGACGGAAAAGTCGAATAGCCACCAAAAGACTTAGAAATGGACAAGTCCAACATTTACTAGATAGATCACAGGAAAAATGGACGAAACCGACTCTACTCGATGGACAGGGTAGAGATGATAATTTCCCCATCTGTTCGATATATTATATCAGTCAGATATTAATTACATGTATCAACTCACACTAGGACAAATCTAACATCTACTAGATAGGTCAGAAGTGTACAAATCTGACACATCTCTTTCGGGCGGGGGTGGCTCAGTCGGTAGCGCGCCAGGCTCGTAATCTGTAGTTCCCAGGTTCGAGTCCCAGCTGTATCAGCGTTGAGATTTATCTCCGCAAAATTCCCCGCCCTGCCCACGGTCAATAGGGGACACCGATGGGCTTGGAAAGGCCGCCGTCCGTCGGATGGGACGTTAAGCCGTGGCCCCGTGTGCGGGAGAGCCATACCCTGTGCACGTTAAAGAACACGCTGGATGGCCTTGACGGGAGGCTACCATCTGTCTCCCAACAGCTGTTCCAATGGGTCCCCTCCTCCAACCTTCTCTGAGCCTTCGGGGTCCATGTGACCTGGCCATTTAGCCCATTGTGTGCAAAATAGTGTTTCTCAGAGGTAAAACAACCCAACCCGACACATCTCAAAATTATAATTACAATACATTTAAGTTAATTGGTAAAACTAGCTTAGAAGTCAAAGATTAATATATGGAAATCTTTTCAAATTCAGCGACATTTTCGACGAATGAAGATAGGTCTTCTTTTTAATCCTCTTTCATCTTGATTGCATCGTTGCTTTCATTGTTCATGCTTTCATACGTCTGTTGACATCTTTGTTAATAAGCATTCGTTACCTGGAAGAGAACGTTAAAGAACACGCTGGATGGCCTTGACGGGAGGCTACCATCTGTCTCCCAACAGCTGTTCCAATGGGTCCCCTCCTCCAACCTTCTCTGAGCCTTCGGGGTCCATGTGACCTGGCCATTTAGCCCATTGTGTGCAAAAAAGTGCTTCTCAGAGGTAAAACAACCCAACCCAACACCTCTCAAAATTATAATTACAATGCATTTAAGGAATTGGTAAAACTAGCTTAGAAGTCAAAGATTAATATATGGAAATCTTTTCAAATTCAGCGACATTTTCGACGAATGAAGATAGGTCTTCTTTTTAATCCTCTTTCATCTTGATTGCATCGTTGCTTTCATTGTTCATGCTTTCATACGTCTGTTGACATCTTTGTTAATAAGCATTCGTTACCTGGAAGAGATATAATCTGCATGCAATCTGTCAACAGCCATGACATTAAGTTGGCAGACACAACTTTGTAATGGAAGACTCATCGTCAGATGGCTCTTTGATGTTATCTAATGATATATTACATTTTGTGGCTGACAAAAATCCTAATGATGAAACGCCTTCTGAAGATTGGAAAATCAAATGTATGGATTCGCGGTGTCCTGCAACGATGGATTCATTTGGGTTGTTTTTCTTCTGAGCAATCCTTTTTTTGCATAAAAAAAATAATAAATACCCCCTCAAGCAGCTGCTTGTCACAGAGGTCTGACAGGAGCCAGTCAGTTTATATGCCAGAGTAGAAGGTCTGAGAGGATGGCAGGACCTCAGCAGAAAAACGACACATACATCCATGCCTTACCCGGGGCTCGAACCCAGGTCCCTTAGATCAGTAGCCAAGCGCATTAACCACTCGGCCATGGGACGCCTTTTTTTTTAATACAGTGAGCTAAATGGCCAAGTCACAACGATCCCAAGGGCGGGAAACTGGATAGGGAAACTGGACAGCTGTTAGGAGACAGATGGAAGCTGTTAAGGCCCCCCAGCGTTATTCTTTAAGTGCATAGGGTAAAGTGTATTCTTAATTCTCCTGCACAAGAAGGGACGGCTTACTCTCCCATACGATGTCCCAACGAACTTGGGTTTGAGAAGACCGAAAGCAGAGCGAGGGTTAGCGGAGAAAATCTCAAAGCACGCATGGTTACGATTCGTTCCCAAGGTCAAAGTTTGGAAGGGTCCTAACTAGGCTTGTCGGCCGCACGCTCTCGTAAATGCCCAGCGCTGGACCGACGGTATTCCAAACATGAATCATGTGTATATACATATATTTATATACTTACAATTTTTAATTTTATATCTATCATTTTTATTACACATATGTAGGTATGGTTAAGTATATATGTAGTACAGGCTAAAATTCTATAAGAGTGTTTCTTTACCGCAATGCCAACACCTCTTATAACATAAGGTCTACAGTTAAGTTATGACGTCATTGTTCATGCTTTCTTAACAGCTAGACATTAGTCATATATGTATTTACTTCCGCTCATTCATATATATAAACATTGATATAAAAATTAGTATTTTAAATTCACCAGAATAATAAAAATAAATAAATACTCCCTCAAGCAGCTGCTTGCTACAGAGTTCTGATAGGAGCTTGTCAGGTTATACACCATAGTAGATAATCTGTGAGAAAGGTGGGATCTCAGCAGGAAAACAACGCAAGCATCCATACATTAATAATAGGATTAAATATATAAGAATTATATAGATTTTGGGACTATCTATGCTGACGTCACATCTTAGTTGTACGGCCTTCCGTTAGATAGGGTGTTGGCAATGCCCGTGAAAATGCATGTTGACGTAGCGCTTGGCAGAGTTCCAACGAGTCAGCACAATAGAAGCGCACGATAGTTTATTGTTGAAAAGTGCCTTTTCTTTCAGCAAATTTGGATAGCCAATAATTTCACAGATATTTGATCGACCGATCCTAAATTTCATGCATCGGTTTCCCACTCGTATTTTAATAAAATTTCAAGTCCTTTCTCTCAGATCTTCTACTGTGGCATATAAACTGACAGGCTCCTGTCAGACCTCTGTGGCAAGCAGCTGCTTGAGGGGGTATTTATATATATGCATACTAGAAATCAATCGGTGACGTCGGCAGATTTTTAGACCATCATTTCGACCCCTATTTGACCTTTTGACCACGATTTGCGACACCGGATCTGAAGATTCCTCGCACATCTGAGTTCAACTGCCTGAAATAGCCCTATTCACCAACCTTTAGCTGTACAGTCATGCTAACATTTGACTTTTCACCTCAAAGGACCCATCGCATCCAAACTTTAACAAAAACACTGAGATTTACGACTCAAAATACCCCTAGACACCAATTTTCAACCTTCTAGCACTGGTAGGTCTATATTTGGCCTTCGACCTCGAAGAACAGATCGCAACCAAAAATTTAACATTTCCGAAGATCTACGATCCAAAATATTCTCAGGAAACAATTTTTAGCTTTCTAGCACCGATAAATCTAAATTTGACCTTTGACCTCGGAGGACCCTTCGAATACGAAATTTCGCAACGTTTCCGACATCTATAACCCGAAACATCCTAAGAGACCAATTTCCACGTTTCTAGCGCTCGTAAATCAAGGCTTGACGTCTATTTAACCTTAAAGGACATGTCAGAGGTCAAATTTCGAATTTTTCTCGGGATCTATGACCCTGATTGCCTCTAGGTGCAAATATTCAGAACTCTACCATTTCTGCATCGTAGTTAGAATCAGCGCAATCCCTTGTCACCTGTTAATCACTCACAATTTTCTATATATGTATTTATGCATGCCTATACTACTATATTACCGATAATATTGGAGCATTTCTATGGTATGGAAATAGGAAGATTGCGTTCAAAGGTTCGCAACTCTGAAAAAAAGCCTTTACGTAAAAATATCATTAGGAAAGAAACTGAAGATTTGAACCAAATCTCTCTAAATATCAATTTTCAGCAATATTCCTTTAACATTTAAAAATTTATGGAAGTTAGAACATTTAATAGCACACGCTGCTATTAATACCACTCTGATAATTTTCTTTCTTTTTACTGATGAAAACTGAAAGAATAATTACCCAGAATTTACAAATGGCATTTATTTTAGTAAGTAATTTCCTATTACGGTTATCGTTTAATTTAACTAGCAATACTGATGTTAGATATTCACCCTCCAAAGCTTTTTAAATGCTAACGAAAATTTTCGGAAATCGATATTTGGATAAATTTGACTGATATCTTCAATTTCCCTCTAGTGATATTTTTTTTCGTAAAAGACTTATTTACAAAGTAGTGTGAATGTTCTGACTTCCATAAATTATTAAATTTTTTCCATTCACATTATATGGAAGTCCTCTAATACTTTTTGTAATAAAGTGTACTATTGTATGTAGTAGATAGTATATAAAAAACAGTAATATAACCTGAGTATATAAAAAACAAATAATTTTTTTCAGGTGATTAGCAAAAGAAATAAAAACTTAACTTATTTCTTAATATAATTTTTTTCGCACATTTTGTTTGCATGTAAAACCCGCTGCGGCAGCTGGCTACAAATCAAGAAACGAATCAACAAATTATTACACTGTAAATAAATGTATCTTTAATTCGTTCTTAGTGGTTCAAATGCTATAAATAGTAACCATAGACACCCGATTTAGAAAGGGTTAAACTTCCTTGGGGGTAGCCATAGTTCTGAGGAGAAACAGCATAACCAGGGGTAAGTGAAACACCCCTATAATTAGTAGAACCTGGAGCAACGTAGTTTTGAACTGCAGCTTGGATAATGGCATTAGAAGGTAAATAACTGGACTGAACAGCAATTCCAGGATATGATGAGTACTGAGGCCTTGGCTGAGCAGATGGGTAAGCTACTGAAGGTACTCCATACTTAGGTGGCGCAGGATACTGTAGAGGTGAAGCAGGATACTGTAGAGGTAGAGCAGGATATTGTATCGGTGAAGCAGCATACTCTACAACTGGACCTGCTATTGTATTGACTACTTCAGATACTACGGGAGACTTTAGGACAGGTTGTGGAGCTGCATAAACTACTTCAGACACAACAGGAGGCTTTGCGATAGGCTGTGGAGCTGGGTAAACTACTTCAGACAACACAGGAGGCTTTATCACGGGGTTCGGAACTGGATAGACTACTTCAGATACAACAGGAGGCTTTACGATAGGTTGGGGAGCTGGGTAGACTGCTTCAGGTACCATAGGTGGTGGAATCAGGACAGCAGGCTTGTTGATGGTGGTATCAGCGGGATCTTCGGCTCCTGTACCAGGTTCGTTGGTCATGACATCGGCGCGGAAGCCTGCAGCGTCGGCCACATAATTTACAACCCGAATTCTCCCGTCTGCCTCGCGTAGACCGTAGGAGCCGATCTTGTTGCCTAAGGCATCTCCTGATTCTTTGCGAAAAGATCCTCCAGAGAGATGGCCCTCGTCGTAGCCAAAAGCATAGTTTCCTATATCCTGCAAATAGAACAATAGAATAAAGGTTGAAACAACATCAAGCAAGTTAATTCAAATAGGGACAGTGTCAGAAAATGTAACGGGTCAGAAAATGTAACGAATGCCGGTAGTAGAAGAAATAAGAAAGAATATTTATCGATTTTCCAGTTTCATTCCGCAAAAAATTCCCCGCCCTGCCCACGGTCAGTAGGGGACACCGATGGGCTTGGAAAGGCCGCCGTCCGTCGGATGGGACGTTAAGCCGTGGCCCGTGTGTGAGAGAGCCATACCCTGTGCATGTTAAAGAACACGCTGGATGGCCTTGACGGGAGGCTACCATCTGTCTCCCAACTGCTGTTCCAGTGGGTCCCCTCCCCCAACCTTCTTTGAGCCTTCGGGGTCCATGTGACCTGGCCATTTAGCCCATGGTGTGCAAAAAAGTGCCGCTCTGAGGTAGAACAACCCAAAACAACCCAATCCAGTTTCATTAGAAACAACATAACAAACGATGTAATAAAGAGCGGTATAGGTATATCTGTATTCTAATGATATCGTTCTTGTAAAATAATAACCACGATTACAAAATAGCTTTAAATGAATTGCAAACTGATTTGAACAATATTATTAGATAGCTTAACTGTAACTCATTAATAATACTGAATGCTAATAAAATTAAATTAATGTACATTCACTCTGCAAGAATTAATAATCGAATTCTACCTGAATTGAATGTTTGAACCAAGCGATTTCTGATTACTCTGTATGCTCGTGGGTTTCTCTTGAAATCGTTAAGCAATATTACTATTTAGGCCTAATGATTGATTCGAATTTTAAATTGATAACATACATTTCTAAGTTATATGAGTGAATAAGAATTTTGCAACAAAAATTTACTATACAAACTTTTTGGTACCCTCTCATATCAGCATATTGATGTATAAAACGTTTCGTGAATCTGTCATACGGTAAGAATTACTGTATGTGGCAATACGTTCAAGACACATTTAAAGAAAATCAACAACTTGCAAAATTTGATATTGAGATCAATTCCGCCGACAGTTAAAAGAACCACTGTACTTCTAATAAAAATCACCGATGGGCTTGGAAAGGCCGCCGTCCGTCGGATGGGACGTTAAGCCGTGGCCCCATATGCGGGAGAGCCATACCCTGTGCACGTTAAAGAACACGCTGGATGGCCTTGACGGGAGGCTACCATCTGTCTCCCAATAGCTGTTCCAGTGGGTCCCCTCCCCCAACCTTCTCTGACCCTTCGGGGTTCATGTAACCTGGCCATTTAGCCCATGGTGTGCAAAAATAGTGCCGCTCAAAAGTAAAACAACCCAAACAACCCAAATCTAATAAAAACAAGTTTGTGCACCATACTGTGTTACATGTGGAAGATATATATATATAGATATGCTATAATTCTTAAATATTTCTTTTAAAAGTGATTACAAAATAAATTTAGATCACGCGATCAGTACCCAGCTAAAAAATATAAAAAATAAATACCCCCTCAAGCAGCTGCTTGCCACTGATGTCTGACAGTAGGCTGTCAGTTTATATGCCATAGTAGAAGGTCCGTGAGGATGGCAGGACCTCAGCAGAAAAACGACACATACATCCATACCTTACCGGGGGCTTGAACTCAGGTCCCTTAGATCAGTAGGCAAGCGCGCTAACCATTCGGCCATACATTGAAGCTATTATTTCCAAATTCCAAATTTTAGTAATAACTATGGAAAACGCGTCAGAAAATGTACAGTTCGACTCATTTTTAACTCTTGCCCAGAGAACTGTTATTCATTCTTAAATTATTAAAACTTAAATCTGAGACCAAAAACTGGTTTTTAAAAAGTTAAGAGTATAAAAGTGCCTCTATCCTAAATTTAGCATTAACGATCATTTCTAGTTTTATACAAATGTCAGGACTTCATTATGAATGTCAATACGTATTCGAATGTATATCAATTATTTGTAATTGCATGTATTTAACGTTTCCTTTGAAAACTGTGAATGAATTTATCGATGGGAAGTGTTATCAATTTGCTTCGCGTCAACTTTTGGAGTGGGTTTAACTGGCATATATATATTATCATAAATTATTCACGATGAAGAGTGTATGTAGTATATATTTCCCCTTTCCTTTTCTGTTGTAGTAGTTTGCAATTTTATTCCCTTCTATTTGTTGAAATTTTCGCCCTTTTGCCTTTTTGGTAGAATCCCCTTCAATTTCCTCCCCTACAAGATTCATCATATCATCCGGTTTCTTATCATCCAAAACATTGCTTTAAAGTGACATAAGAAGAAACCCGAATTAAGAATGACCGTGTGTTTAGGTGCCATTTTTTGTCAGGAGGTCACCTTTGTTAAGATATCTGCTCCTACCATCCACACTCCTACCATCCACTTCTTCATCAAAAATGTAAATATACTAGCTTCAATCAGCCAAAAGTTTGGCGCGAAAAGTTATTCTCTTTTCCATTGATAACTTTCACAATTCTTGACAAAAGTTTGACGCGAGAATAATTTTTCTTATACATTCATATATGTAGTAGCGGCTACGACGCCAATGCAACCCACGGTTTGCAATTCCCCCTCATTCTCAAAGAAGTTATTCCCGTCCCATAACGTTAGGGATCCGATTTTAAACCCAATAAGCTTTCATACTTTGGATCAGTATAAAACTTTAGGTTCAGTATGAATATTAGAGTTTTATTCATTTTATCGACAATTTTACAAATGCATATTCCAGGGGACGCTGAGAACCATTAGGTTAATTCGGGACTGCTTAGGAATATAATAAGAAAAACAAACAGTGCTATTTATAATGAAGTGAAAATGTGAATGTTGTATAAGGCAACTTATTAGCTAGAAATTATTCTAATTTAGAATCCGGTATTGTCATTGATTTTGTTTTCCTGTTTAACCTATTATATACAGACTATTTCTTCATTTTAAGCAGAAAATATTTTTCGGCAGAAATAATTTAAAAAATATATATATCGAATATCAAAATGGACTTTGGTTTTTGAATCCGAAACTTTTACCAAATATTCGTGAATCGTGAGTCAAAAATTTATATTTTATACTTACATCTTGCTTTCGAAATTGAGTTGAAGCTCCAGGTTCTGAGAGAACTGGACTTGGGACTAAGACAGCTCCAGGTTCTGGGAGAACTGGACTTGGGACTAAGACAGCTCCAGGTTCTGGGAGAACTGGACTTGGGACTAAGACAGCTCCATGGCAGACCGCAATAAAGATGCTGAGGAAAATAACCTACAACATATTTTTAAAAAAATCCTAGTGTTTAGAATGCTTTAGAATTAAGTCGAGTAAATGTCTGAAGAGTACAAAATACAAATTATCCAAGTAAAATTTAATCTCATTGTCTATTTTACTCTCAGAATGAAAATTTAGAAACAATTTTTGTCAAATCCATCTGTAAAAAAATCAATGCTCGCTGTCACAAACAGATATGTAATATTTATATAAAAAGAGGGATATTTCTAAAACTTTCTACTAGTTCTGTGCTGACAGTTCTCAAATACATTTACATCGCTGCTAACAAGCATAGAAAATTCCCCTTACTGTGAAAGCCTCTATTTACCAAGGTTCGGAAAAGTAAGTCTACAAGGGTTATATACGATTTTCAAGAGCAATTTGTTTAACTAACACATCAACTCAATTCTCTTCTTCTCGTGTTCGTGTGATAACGAAAAATTTAAACTTCTAATTCTCTGGAAAATTGCTGAAATGGGTCTTTTAGAAATGTAATCATCCACGGCTTTAAAATCCATGCATTTTAGCACTACCTTCAAGGAGTTTCGAGGAGATCAATACGTAGAGATTTCTCCTTTAACTTGTCTAACTGCTCTGAAAACACTGTCTGTACGTTAAACCACATTATGCTTGCGAAAAAATTTTCCCCCACAGAGCTTGTCCAGTGGATCAATAAACTTTATAATGGAATTCTAGTTTTCATAAATTGGCCAGTAAGATCGTCAGGCCTCAGTCTTATAGAAAGCAGGCCTGGACCTAGAAAAAAAATAAATTGAGAGGGGAGGAGTGACCAAGTAAGAGGGGGGCAAGAATCGAGTCAGAGCGAACTATAAGGCCGTTTAGGTGAAAAACATTTCAGTGGTATTTTAACAAATTTTTTGAATGCGAATAATGTATATACAGTGCATAAATAATCAAGCAGATGCTTGCCACAGAGGTCTGACAGGAGATTGTCAGTTTATATGCCAAAGTAGAAAATCTGAGAGGATGGCAGGACCTCAACAGAAAAACGACACATACATCCATGCCTTACCCGGGGCTCGAACCCAGGTACCTTAGATCAGTAGCCAAGCGCGCTAACTACTCGACCATGGGACGGCTATACAGTACATACGGTTAAGTTTTTTTTCCCTCCCATCTCCTATCTCTGTTCCGGCTGCTTTCATTCTCAAAGGAGAGAATGAGTGTGAGCTAATCATTAAAAAAAAATGGTCAAATGCAGCAATCGTTGTTCTGAATCGACGAGTATGGAAAGTTAAATTGCACAGTGTGGTTGGACCTTCATAACTTATGACTTATTGAGAATCAAGCATAAAATGAATAATAAATATACCCTAGCATAATATGCCACAGAGGTGATCTATGAAGAAGGCGATATCTCAGTAGAAAGAAAAAAAAAACATCCATACCTTTATCCGGGACTCGAACCCGAGTACCTTTGATCGATATAAAAGATGAATACAATAAAATTTCAGAGCTTGACGCGTTAACTATAGTCAATGTGGTTCATTCGATTTTACTGTTGTTACAAAAGTATTTCCGAAATGTTTGTTTTAATGAAATTTTAAAAGCTATGTAATAAAAACTGTATAAAGCAGCACTTCCTCAAGAAAACCGTATTAAGAAAAAAATCGTTTTAATATGGAGTGTCAAAAGAGAAAAATTGCATTTCATAGAAGGATTCACTATTAACATAATCGATTTGAATCTGGAAACACTGACCAATGAAATAGGCTAACGACGTTAAGAGAAAGTCTCAAAAACAATTATCAAAAACATTTCCAATCAGCAGTATATTTGAATTGCCAAAATTTGAATCATTCTTTCCCTTTTATTTAAGGGGGCGGGATTTGCTCAGTTGATAGAACCCCAGGCTCCGAATCCGCAGTTCCCATTTTCGAACCTTATCTCTGTCAGCGATAAGATTTATTTCCGAAAAATTGATTGTCCTGCCCTCGGACAATAGGGAACATAGATGGGCTTGAAAAGACTCCCGTCCGTCGGAAGGAAGTAAAGCCTTAATTCCGTGTGCAGGAGAGTCATACTTTGTGGATGTCAAAGAACAAGTTGGATGGACTTGAGAGGAGACTCCTAAAAACTGTCCAGTGGGTCCCCTTGCCCTAGGGTGTCCAGTGGGTCCCCTTGCCTAGTGGGTCCCCTTGCCTAGGTGGCTCAGTCGGTAGCGCGTCAGGCTCGTAATCTGTAGTTCCCAGGTTCGAGTCCCAGCTGGGTCAGCGTTGAGATTTATCTCCGCAAAAAATTACCCGCCCTGCCCACGATCAGTAGGGGACACCGGTGGGCTTGGAAAGGCCGCCGTCCTTCGGATAGGACGTTAAGCCGTGGCCCCGTGTGCGGGAGAGCCATACCCTGTGCACGTTAAAGAACACGCTGGATGGCCTTGACGGGAGGCTACCATCTGTCTCCCAACAGCTGTTCCAGTGGGTCCCTCCCCCAACCTACTCTGAGCCTTCGGGGTCCATGTGACCTGGCCATTTTGCCCACGGTGTGCAAAAAGTGCCGCTCAGAGGTAAAACAACCCAACCCCTTCCCCTAACTCTCTCTGAACACTTAAAAGTCCTGGTGACCTGGTCATTTAACGGATGGTGTGCAGAAAAGTATCGCTCAAAGGTAAAACAATCTAACCCAACTTTTCTACAAAAAATAATTATCACAGAAGTAGCCGCGATGCACGGATTGCGAAAGATTGTTCTAAAACATACCGATGAAAATCTCGACGTTAATTAAAAGAAATCGAAATTTTAACAAAGCAAGAAACTTACCTTCATGACTTTTGCGAGAAGCAGGTGTCAAAAGAATAAAGACTGATGTGGAATTGCAACAGGAATAAAGAGATGCTATGTCCGAAGCTTGTGATACCAGACACTGAAAGACACTAAAGATCAACTCGCTCATCCTATTTATAAATCAGCATCTGAATGAAGCGCATCGTATGACTCATACCCCGTCATCCTATCAACATTTTCAATGCCAAATTCTGTGCCACACATCCACAAAACGGCGAAGGAGGTCAGCTAACCGTGACTGACCTTCTCAGTGAAAGTGGGAAGCTTACTGAGTGGAGTGCAAGAAGTCTTTAAGAGTTTTCAGAGAACATATTGTTTTGTCTCTCTGGCCGATAAAAAATGACTCTTGTATATTGTCACGATTCAAAAAGTGAAGACTATAGAGGAAATGCTGGTTGTTTATGGATCATTCTAGAAGGTAAATGGCATCCAGTGGTGTAATCAAGCGTGTATCGTGAGGAGTTTATCTTCTATTGTTAATCGCTTTCTGCGGAAAAACAGATTCTTCTAAGGTTTCTCGTCTTTCGTGAATATTAAAGCCTTTTTTTTGAGGTAGAGTGGTGGACCGTGGTAAGCAGTTAATTTGCAAAGCAGTAAAGAAATCAGGACAGAAGCATTTGAAATGCTATGTGATTTTCAATGGGAATTTATTGGGAAATAATCTTGGCTTTAATATTTCGGAGACAGTCGGCTGTAGATTAAAGAAAAATATAAGTTTAAAGGGAAAATTTACTTTTAAATCTTGGGATATGAACTTATTGATAACCCATCACGTACTCTTATTAAACAGATGATTTCGTTTTATTAATTTATTGAATTTTAAATATTGTATTTAATAGACAGATAGAATTAGCAATATATATTTAAAAAGAAAAAGCAAATATTGTATTTCAAGTTTGGGAATCTATTATAAAAACATTGATGTACAGTCCCTCAAAAAAGTATCCGAACACTATGATTGATTACAGAATTCAGAAAAAATATCTGGCAACGAATTTTTTAGAAATTAGTGATCTGGCAACCTTCGTGTCACGTGATTACAGAATTCAGGAAAAATATCTGGAGCGTGTACAGCAACTGTACACGCTCCAGTTACCGTTCACAGCAAACTGGAGCGTGTGCAGTTACTGCACACGCTCCAGTTTGCTGTGAACGGCAACTGCACACGCTCAATATTTCCGTGAGTGAGCCCACACGATCTAGTATCAAAATAATATGACCACCTATAGTCGCTCAAAAAAAAATATCCAAACACTAATGTTGATTACAGAATTCAGAAAAATATCTGGCAACGATTTTTTTAGAAATCAGTGATCTGGCAACCTTCGTGTCACGTGATTACAGAATTCAGGAAAAATATCTGGAGCGTGTACAGCAACTGCACACGCTCAATATTTCCGTGAGTGAGCCCACACGATCTAGTATCAAAATAATATGACCACCTACAGTCGCTCAAAAAAGTATCCGAACATTATGATTGATTGCAGAATTCAGAAAAAATATCTGGCAGTAATTTTTTTTAGAAATTAGTGATCTGGCAACCTTCGTGTACGTGACACAAAGGTTGCCAGATCACTAATTTCTAAAAAAAATCGTTGCCAGATATTTTTTCTAAATTCTGTAATCAATCATATTGTTCGGATACTTTTTTGAGCGACTGTAATCAGTCAATTAATATACACATAAAGAAACTTAATATTACTCCTAGATTATATTCTTAGCAGTACTTAGGATGAGATTTATTTCAGCTAATCCCTAACATGCCGTCGGGGAGGAAAGAGACACCGCTGGGCTTGGAAAGTTCGCCGTCAGTCTGATGGAACGTTTTTACGTGGTTTTAAACTAACCATCAGACGGTGCTCTCTGTGTAGGAGACGTACACCCCGTTAATGTTAACGAACACACTGAATGGTCTTGATCAGAGGTTTCCATCTGTCTCAAAAAACTGTGTAGTGAATTGCTTTCTCCATTCTTTTTTGAGACTTTGGGGTTTCTTGTGACCTGAGCATTTAGCCCATTTATTGTAAAAAAAAATAGTGCCACTCAGAGGTAAAGCAAATCAACCTAATTCTCGTAGCATCTTGCTTGCCACGTAGCTCTGTAAATAAAATGGTCATAGAGAAAATTTGGGAGCAATGAGAAGCTTCATCAGAAAACATGTGTCAGAAAGAATTCATGCATGTCTTAACCAGGACTCAATCCCATATCTCTTCATTCCTAAGCAAAGAATGTTAACCACTCGGCCACTGAGAGAGCTCCCTGCCACTGAGTTCGCTAAAACCTGCCTCTGTATTCCTCATAGTACGCGAACCACATAAGAAAATGGTTTCCATCTTTTCTTTTATTAAAATGCATTATTTTCATTCTCCAGAATCTAAATGTGGATATTTCAACTTTTTCCTTTTAAATGTCACCCGATAGAATTGTAATTTTATTTCGATACATGGATCAGAACGAGTTTTATGAATTTCAAATATGTATATATGAGTCCAGGCTCGAATCTGGAAAAAAAATTAAGATTCCCATTGCATTGTAACAATTTTACCTTCATATTAGAAGTTTTCAAAACATTTCTTGAAAAATGCGTGACATAAGCACAAGTTTAATAATTTTTGGCCTCTTGCTAGTATTCTCAAGGGGGGGGGGCACGAATCTTGCCCCTCTCCCATAGATCTGACCCTCCATGAGACTAGACTCATATTTGTTTTGTTGAAAAGTTGTAACAAATCCGAAGAATGAATTCTAATGAGCAAATAAGAGTGTCTGTGTGTGTTTGTGTCTGTGGGCTTATGCAGCTTCTGTGGGCTCAGCCCCCTAAACTACTAAAAACAACAAAATTTGCATCAATTTTTCCCTTCATCTAGGGGAAGATTACAGTCTATGTGTGAACCCGCTTGGATAAGCTAAAACCAAGGTAAACTGGATTGAATATCCCGAAATTTCCAAAGACTGAATATTAGCGATTTTTTTTAAAACAATTGTTGGCAAGTATATATTTAAAAGTAAAATCGTTCAATTAATTTTTTCTGCTTTCGCATGGTAAAGCATTTTTTCAGAAAAGTGTAAATAATTATCTTAAATCAGGTGTGGGAGGAGAAGCTGGTAGTGGGACAAAAACCTTTTCGTGGAAAACAGGGCTATCGAAAACCGAAAGGACATATTAAATATTCCCTCAAGCAGCTGCTTGCCATAGATGTCTAACAGAAGCTCTGCGAGGTGGTTAGCGCGCTTTGCTACTGATCTAAGGGACCTGGGTTCGAGTCCCGGGTAAGGCATGGCTGTTTGTGTCGTTTTTCTGCTGAGGGCCTGCCATTCTCATAGATCTTTTACTATGGCATATAAACTGACAGGCTCCTGTCAGACTTCTGTGGCAAGCAGCTGCTTGAGGGGGTATTTATTTTTATTTATTTTTATAGTAGAAGGTCTGTGAGGATGGCGGGATTTCAGCAGAAAGTCAACACAAACATCCATACCTTACCGGGGCTCGAACTCAGGTTCCTTTGAGCAGTAATCAAGCACGCTAATCACTCAACCACCGGGCAACCAGAGATGTACTAGTTAGTTATAAAACGAAATTCGAATTGGGATTTATCTTAGAGCTTATAAAAAGGGAAGAAGGCAAAATTAAGAATTTCCTTTAAATAAGTAAAATCTGAGTATCATTCTATTCAACGTCAAGTTATAACAAATCATTCATAAAACATTTTACTTCTTTTATTTTCATAAGAATACTAACTATTCAAATCAATAGACTTTGTTCATTGTCTACAATACGATAAAGCTTTTTTAAACTTTTTGTTATTTAAATCCTTTTATACTTGTAAAGAGATTAATTAAGTGTCTTAATATTTTTTTAAATTGAAAATACATTAATTCTTAAAATTAGAAGAATGAAACATGTAAATAAAGAACGATCAAACGGCCAAATAAGTGAATGAAATGAAATGAAAGAAAATATTTTTTAAGTTAGTTTCTTTTTGGAATTTACTGAAAGGATCTTATCTTGTAGGTAGTTGATTACAGCTGAACGTTTCCTAGGGTCGTTTAGGCATGATACACAGCTGGGCATCACACGTTATTTCAAATTTCAAGTATCTTCGCATTTAGAAAACATTCCATTTACATGCCTAAATTTTTCCCAAGTTACTGTTTTCGTTTTCTAATATTTAGATACTTAAATCTTATGTATAAATGGAGAATTAATCTTTACAATTTTCATAACAGAATTGAAAATGACTCTTTGATTACAGATTTAAACTCTTCTTTGCAATGTTTTTGAATAAAGGAGATCGTATAAATTTTATGCTAATTAATTTATTTGTTTCTCATTTTACACTCATTTCTGCAGAAGAATCAAATATATTGCTCATTTTTCACAGCTGTTTCATTCATTTAATTATCTACTTTGAATATTTTAGGAACATAAAATTTTATAAATGGTGTCCTAAGATTCCATAGTTTGAGAGTCCCCAACCATGACCATAATCGATGGGAGCAGCAACATGTTCGTAGGAGTATGGAACAGCGGCGTAGTGAAGAGCAGGAGCAGCTGCCGCGTAGGATACGACAGGTGCAATAGGAGCAACAGGAGCAGGTGCAGCGTAGGATACGATAGGAGCAGCGACCACAGCTTTGTTGATGGTCACAGCAGCAGGGTCCTTGGGCTCGACACCGGGCTCGTTGGTCTGGACATTAGCACGGAAACCAGCGGCATCGGCCACGTAGTTCACCACACGTCTGCGTCCATCAGCATCACTGAGACCGTAGGAGCCAACCTTGTTGCCGAAAGCATCGCCGGATTCTCTGCGGAAGGTGCCGCCTGAGAGGTGACCCTCGTCGTAGCCAAAGTTATAGTTACCTACTGCCTGAAAAACAGTAAAAGAAGAATAAGATATATTTAATTTTAAAAGATCAATAACTTTACGCAATTATTTTCACATCATTACATACTTTAGAAGACAAATGTGAATAAAAGGCAGTAATGAGAAATTCTCATTTTAAGAAAAATTCGTCATCTATTTGTAGTATATTTTAAAACACCTTAACTAATTACCAGATTAGGAAATAATTTTTTTACAATCTCAAAAGTGCACTATACTTTGTTGTTGATAATGTTTTATATTTTCAAAACTGTTTATTCAAATGCCATTTTTATAAGTCCACACTTTTCTTCAATACCTTTCTTAAGCAAAATTTACGACTAAATTCTACTTCTTAAGCTAACTGATATCACTATTTTTTAAGGACCGAAAGTTAAGTTTTTCGTTTTTGAGCGTAACAGAGTCGGTAAATTCAATTGAGGAAAGAAGCAACATTGTTATTTTCATAAAGAAGATTTCACTCTGAAGTTAACGTCGATCAATTTTGAGAGGAAAATTTGTCTTGAGCCGGGTGTGATACGAACCCACGATCTACTGATAATTTGTCAAGTGCTCTGGGCCACTGAGCTACTGGCTGCCGATCAAGGTTTCCTATAATTGATGCTTTGAACTTTCTACCAACAGTGCCCAATTCTCCGTGTCTCATGAAGGTACAGTCGCTCAAAAAAGTATCCGAACACTATGGTTGATTACAGAATTCAGAAAAAATATCTGCCAACGATTTTTTTAGAAATTAGTGATCTGGCAACCTTCGTGTCACGTGATTACAGAATTCAGGAAAAATATCTGGAGCGTGTACAGCAACTGTACACGCTCTAGTTACCGTTCACAGCAAACTGGAGCGTGTGCAGTTACTGCACACGCTCAATATTTCCGTGAGTGATCCACACGATCTAGTATCAAAATAATATGACCACCTACAGTCGCTCAAAAAAGTATCCGAACACTATTTTTGATTACAGAATTCAGAAAAAATATCTGGCAACGATTTTTTTTAGAAATTAGTGATCTGGCAACCTTCGTGTCACGTGACACGAAGGTTGGCAGGTTCTAAAAAAAAGTCGTTGCCAGATATTTTTTCTGAATTCTGTAATCAACCATAGTGTTCGGATACTTTTTTGAGCGACTGTACTTGTCCCAGCTGCTCTCAGCCTCAAGAAACAATGACAAACATGTCATGAAGATTGTAAGTACATTCTAAGTGTACAATTGTTTAAATTGAAGAGATATTTTTCGACATACTTAATGAATATTAAGGAAGATATCATTGCGAAATTAACGTCGATCAATTTTAGAGGAAAAATTGTCTTGAGCCGGGGTGGGAAACGAACCCACGACCTTCTGGTAACATATCAGGTGGTCCAGAGGACTATGGCATATTATACCGAAACTCTGTCAGATTTTTGTTGCAACAGGCCACATGGGGGTAACTGATTATTATTAATTGAAGTTAATTGCCGAGTGGTTAGCGCGCTTGGTTACTGATCTAAGGGACCTGGGTTCGAGCCCCGGGTAAGGCATGGCTGTGTGTGTGTGTCGTTTTTCTGCTGAGGTCCTGCCATCATCTCAGACCTTCTACTGTGGCATATAAACTGAGAGGCTCCTGTCAGACCTCTGTGGCAAGCAGCTGCTTGAGGGGGTATTTATTTTTTTTATTTTTAACTTTAAAAGTTCTTACCTATAACATCTCATTTAAAAATATGAAATTTTTATTTCTTTGTTGTTTCGTTACCCTTTAGATATTTCCGTGCATTTTATGTCTCAGATACATTTTAAAGATGCGAGAACTGAAGCAAAAATAATTCTTGGAATTATGTGAAAAAATTGGATTAAGTTATTTTTTCAAAAAAGTAAAAAAGGTTTTGCTAAGATATAGCGTATATAGGTCTTTTCAGAAATAGCAACTTAATGTACTGTCAATTAAATAAATGCAGTGAATTACTTACATCCTGAGCTCTGTATTGAGCACTGGATCCTGTGTTGATGATCCCAACGTGGCTGAGGTGAGAAGCCTGGGAGACAGCGAACAAGGCACAGATGATGAAGACCTAAGAAGAGAGAATGAGAATTTTTTTTCATCGAATATAAAAATTGATATAGGGAAGAGGATTACAATTTTTTTAACTTCAAATGGCAATTAATTTACTAAAAACATTTCGATAAAAAGAAAAAACCAATGAAATTTTAAGTTTGATTTCTTCAGGTGGGATTGGACATGTGTGTTACTCTTAGTGTTTTCCCTGAAACAATATTTATTCTTTTGAGAAACCTTCGGTATTGATACATATATATACTTCGAAATATTTGAACCAGAAAACCAGTGATTATCTTGCATTACTGTGTTTTTCTCTTTGTTCTGCGATAAATCTCGAACGATTACATCAACCATTATCATCTTAAATAAATTACTTTTTTAAACCAAATTACATCTTAAGATAAAAAAATAAATGAATAAGATCAGGAACAATCGATCGAACTTCATACGATCGATCGGTGATGTACACAAGAATCGATCAGTTCAGTTGGACCGTTTAAATCGGCGATCAGTTTTTGTGAACACAATTTTTTTAATGGTCAAGTCAGAATGGCTTCAAGAGCTCAGAGCAAATGACCCGCTGGACAATTGTTCGGAGGCAAATGGAGACTCCTTTAAAGCAATGTACACAAAATATAGCAGTTCTGCATATGGGACTACTGATTAAAGCCCCATTGTACAGACGGTGGCTTTACCAAGTATTCCTTTTCTCACCTAGAATACAACGGGTGTTACAGGATAAAATTTGAATGTGCAGTTAGGACTAGTTCATAAGAACCACACATTATGAGACTGGTACTATACCAATTTAGCCAACTCTCGCTCCTAGTCGTTCAATAATTAATAACTTATTACGAATTTCAATAAAAATAAAAATCGGACTTTTCAAATAAGAGTAGTACACACCCAGATGTACAGAAATTTAGCAAGCAATAAAATGTGATAGCATTTAGGATTACTACCACATAGACCAAAGCCAAATATTTCAGATTTATTTGGATGTATATGCGTGTTGAACATCTCTCAAAAGATTACCATTGTTTAATGGAAAAGAATAATATTTAACACACATCTCCAATCCCAGTTGAAGTAATTAGTTAATCCAGTAAAATAACTCGACATACTAATCACACTGTAGAATATCATTTAAGCCAAATTTAACCACATATATATATATCACTGAAGATCCTAGTACTAATTCAAAAAATGTTACCAACTTAATGGTTATTATCCACAAGGCAAAAGACTGTTAAAAGTGCAGAACTTACCTTCATGGTTGTTGTTTACGGTGATAATCAGCAATTGATGATTTCTGTTGAGAATGGCTCTCTTTTATACTGATCATGATGTTCATCGTCTATGTCATCTGACGTCAAAAGCGTATATCTCTTCGTCCACCCAACGGAATGTTCTCTTCCAATCTCCATAGCAACTAAAACAGAAAGTCGTCCGACCACGCCTGACCTTCTTCTTTACGCTTTTCTTGACTTGTCCTCTCGTGTGGACCGAGAAGATGGAGAGGTGCTCCAGGGTCAGTTATTCTGGTTGTGCGCTTTTCGATGATTGAAAATATTTCTCTCCTCTTTTCCTTTTTGCTCCTTGGGAAATACAGAATCAGACACAAGGTTTTCCCCAAAGCATCACGTAGCTTTCTTTTTTAAATGCAGTCTCTAGTCTGAATATTGAAGCAAGAACTAGAAGCATTTTTGTCAATGAATTAATCAAACTAATCGACTAATTTATTTAGAGCCTCAGTCAGAATATTTTAGGGAGCATATATGTAGGGTATCTCTCGTCGGCAAATTGAAAAAGTGTTTTAACAAGCGTAGAAGGTTGGGTTTTTCTTTATGAATATTCCTTTTTTGTCAAAGGTGTTCATGTCCAGAGGTTAATGTCATGTTCTAAATGCATAAACCGATTTCTTGTGTGTATATAATTATTAATAGGCATCCGCTCTTTTAAAAAAGCCTTCTGAACATTGAAATGCTGTTTAACATAAGTAAATTAAGAAAAAAAAAATATATCGACATTGAAAACTGAAAATATTTAAAACGCACAAAAAGGTTGCTCCATAATAGCAAGTAGTTTTTTTATGAGACAATTGAACTTAGTTGGGGGAGGGGTCCCGATATACAAAATCATTCCTTGAGCAACTAACTTTCAGGTCAACACTGAAAAGCTGTGGAATTGTATTTTTTTAAATCTACATTTCTTTCAAAATTTTTACGAATACAAAATAAAGAGGCCGAAAAAATATGAATGCAATTTCTATGCAGATTACCAGTTTCCCATCGATAGAAAAAAATGTCGATGCGACAAAATTAATACGACATAAATATTCAATTTATACAATTAATGTTTACAACATTCTAAATGCAGATAATTGTACTCACTTTATATAAGATTCACGTTAGTCTAATTTTCTATCTTATCTATCACTACAAAGGGAACAAATATAGAATGAAATTTTTGCAACTCAATACAGTCATTACAAGGACAAGAACTATGACAAATTCAGAATATTTTCCCGTATAGATTTACCTGCTTCACTAACCTATTTAACTTAGTATATATATTATAATTATAGCACTATACACCGAAGAGCCAAAGCATTATGACCACCTGCCAAATATGATGTGGTCCTCCACGTGCCGCCAAAACAGCTCTAATTAGGCGAGCCATGGACCCTACAAGATTTCTAAAGGTGTCTTGTGGCATCTGGTACCAACATGTTACCAGCAGATCCTTTAATTCTTGTAAGTTACGTGGTTGAGTCGCTGCAGATCGAATATGCTGTTCCAACACAAACCACAGATGCTCGATTAGATTGATGTCTCAGAATTTGGAGGCCAGGGCAAAATACCTGAAGTCTTTCTCATGTTCCGCGAACCATTCTCGAACAATCCGGGAAATGTGGCATGGTGTATTATCCTGCCGAAAGAAGGCACTACTGGAGGGGTATACCGTTGCCATGAAAATATGTACCTAGTCTGCAATGATGTTTAGTTAGGTGGTAGAAGTCATATTTCCTGCACATGAATGACTGAATCTAGGGTTTCCCAGCAGAACATTGCCCAAAGCATTGCACTTCCTCCTCTGGCTTGTTTTCATCCCACGGTGCATCCTGGTGCCAACACTTCCAGGTAAACGACGCACACGTATCAGGCAGTCCACATGGTGCAACAGGAAACGAGATTCATCGGACTAGACGACCTTCTTCCAATCATCCAAGGTCCAGTTTTGATACTCGCATGCCAATTTTAGGTGCTTTCAATGATGAACCGAGGTTAGCATGGGCACTCGGCGCGGCCTGCGGCTACGCAGCTCCATTTTCAGCAGGTTTCGATGTACTGTGTGTTGTGATACATTACTCTCCTCATCAGCATTCAAATTACGGGCGAGTTGCGCCACAGTATCCCTTCTGTTGGCTCTTACCATACGGGATATCCTTCGTTCACCTCTAGTATCAGGGGCGGGGATGGCTCAGTCGGTAGCGCGCCAGGCTCGTAATCTGTAGTTCCCAGGTTCGAGTCCCAGCTGGGTCTCGAACCTGGAAACCTGGTTGAGATTTATCTCCGCAAAATTTCCCCGCCCTGCCCACGGTCAGTAGGGGACACCATGGGCTTGAAAAGGCCGCCGTCCGTCGGATGGGATGTTAAGCCGTGGCCCCCTGTGCGGGAGAGCCATACCCTGTGCACGTTAAAGAACACGCTGGATGGCCTTGACGGGAGGCTACCATCTGTCTCCCAACAGCTGTTCCAGTGGGTCCCCTCCCCCAACCTTCTCTGAGCCTTCGGGGTCCTTGTGGCCTGGCCATTTATTCCATGGTGTGCAAAAAAGTGCCACTCAGAGGCAAAACAATCCAATCCAATCCTCTAGTATCAATGAGCTGTGGCCAGCCCACACTTTCCAACAGCTGGTGGTTTTTCCCTCCTCGAACCAGTTGTCTGGCCATCACAATTTGGCCTTTGTCAAACCCACTTAACTCCACTGCCATTCCCATCTGAAGAAAAAGAATAACACTGATTAACAGAGCTCAGTATCAGGTGTTATTTACACCGTTTCACGACCTTCACACGCCGTCGCTTACTTTCGATTTGCATCGATTTGTTGCTTCGATTTGCATAAAAACACGCGGTCATAATATTTTGGCTCTTCGGCGTATATTATAACTAATAATCGTATTTATTGTACTTGTTTCTCTCAGAAATCTTAATATATTGCAACTTTAATCTTCTTTTGTTTTATAGTTCCGTCGTGGTGTGCTTAGTGTGCTTGATTATTGATCAAATGAACCTGGGTTCGAGTCCCAGGTAAGGATATTTGTGTTGTCTTTCAGCTGAGGTCTCGACTTCCTCACATATTTCGAATATGGTGTATAAACTGACAGTCTTCTGTCGGACCTCGGTGGCAAGCAGCTGCTTGAGGGATTGTTTTTTTATTATGGGAAGATCTACACATTACTGGAAGCTATACCTATTGTTGTCACGTGGTTTGTAATCACAACTCTTCAAGGGGGGCAGGGTTGCCTCAATCGGTAGTTCGCCAGACTCGTAAGCTGCAGTTCCCAGGTTCAAGCCCAAACTAATCTGGCGGTGAGAATTTTTTCCGGTCTTTCCAACCCTGCCACGGGGTGGGGGTGGCTCAGTCGTTAGTGCGCCAGGCTCGTAATCTGTAGTTCCCAGGTTCGAGTCACAGCTGGGTCAGCGTTGAGATTTATCTCCGCAAAATTCGCCGCCCTGCCCACGGTCCAGTAGGGGACACCGATGGGCTTGGAAAGGCCGCCGTCCGTCGGATGGGACGTTAAGCCGTGGCCCCGTGTGCGGGAGAGCCATACCCTGTGCACGTTAAAGAACACGCTGGATGGCCTTGACGGGAGGCTACCATATATCTCCTAACAGCTGTTCCAGTGGGTCCCCTCCCCCAACCTTCTCTGAGCCTTCGGGGTCCATGTGACCTGGCCATTTAGCCCATAGTGTGCAAAAAAGTGTCGTTCAGAGGTAAAACAACCCAACCCAACCCTGCCAAAGCCTCTTATATAATACCAGGCTCGAATAATTGAATTCCAAGCCAATAGGTGCCCCCTTAGTGAGCGAGGTCAGGGCGGGGAGTTCTGCGGACATAAACTCAACGCTGGGACTCGAACCTGAGAACTGTAGATTACAAGCCTGGCAAGACCCGCCCCTACCAAAATTGCACGTTGCAGTTTTTGACTTAAATGCAGAGTTTTGAATCAGTTCATAAATTATCCGAGTGGTAATAAAACTGCACATGTTTATATGTCGAAATTTCAATTCATAAAATGCTTAATTCTGGGTATGTTTAGTGTAAAATATTCATAATCCAAAGGGTTAATATCGCCATAAGAATTGAAACCAACATTTACATCTGTCAAGTTTGCAAAAACATCACGATGTTGAATTGACAATAATATCAATTTGCGGTTAAGCAATTACTACCCTAAAACAGCCTTTGAGCATACCGTGAAATCCGTTAAGGTTAGTGTTTCTCAAGGTTATCATTTCTTGATAGTGGTGACCCTTCATAACGTTTCGCTCATTCTTCTGACCTCTCTTCAAAATTATCTTATTCATTTTGATTAAATAGAAAATAAACTAACTAAAGTATAAATACGGATAGGCAAGGCTGGGAATAACTATTCACCCATTCGCCAATGGTCAGTAACTGATATGGCGCAGTAAACTGACAGGCTCCTGTCAGACCGCTGTGGCAAGCAGCTGCTTGAGGAATTATTTGTTATTTTTCATTTTAAAATTGCAAAGCACTTCAATAATTGACCAACAAACGTGATTTGTGAAAGTCATTTAAATAAAAGATTAACAAGTTCTTAATTATCTGGTGGGTAAATTGCTTTCACTTTGCAATTCTTTGTGAGAAAGATTTACAAAACTAAAATATTTTCAGGAAAAGATCTCACCTTTCTATCACAGTTAAATAAAATTTTGATCTCTGACTTCAAGGGATTCTTACGATCAGAAATTTTGTAACATTTCTACGATGTAGTAAAGAGAAATATCCAAACACACCAATTTTCAGGATCGTAGTATACGTAATTTGAAATTGTGCTTCTGACTCGATGGACTGGTCGATGGCCGTGACTCGATGCTGATTTTGCTTCTGATTCGATGGATTGGTCAGTGGCCCTGACTCGATGGACTGGTCGATGGCTCTGATTCGATACTGATTTTGCTTCTGACTCGATGGATTGGTCGATGGCCCTGACTCGATGGATTAGTCAATGACTCTGATTAGATGCTGATT
Organism: Ryuthela nishihirai; assembly: GCA_038380435.1. Classification (NCBI taxonomy): domain Eukaryota; kingdom Metazoa; phylum Arthropoda; class Arachnida; order Araneae; family Heptathelidae; genus Ryuthela; species Ryuthela nishihirai. The sequence continues at coordinate 45,722,789 of JAWZYU010000024.1, read as the reverse complement.
TTGCTTCTGATTCGATGGATTGGTCAGTGGCCCTGACTCGATGGTCGATGGTCGATGGCTCTGATTCGATACTGATTTTGCTTCTGACTCGATGGATTGGTCGATGGCTCTGATTCGATACTGATTTTGCTTCTGACTCGATGGATTGGTCGATGGCCCTGACTCGATGCTGATTTTACTTTTGACTCGATGGACTGATCGGATCCAGAATTTTGTAACGTTTTTGAGATGTAGGACCGAAAATATTCCTAGGCACCAATTTTTGGGTTCTGGCACAATAGATCGAAATTCGACCTTTGTCCTTGATTCGAAATTTCGCAATATTTCTGAGATTTACACCCCGAAACTCCCTTAGACACCAATTTTCACGTTTCTGCACTTGTTTATCAAGGTTCGATCCTTATTCGATCTTGAAGAACATGTCGAGTGTCAAATTTCCTATTTTTCTTGAGATCTACGACCTGTATTGCCCCTAGGTGCAAATTTTCAGAGCTCTACCACTTCTGCATCGTAATTAAAATTTGTGTTACCTTCTGTCATTCACTTGCTCAGAATCAGCTGTAACATTCATTCAGCCACCACTTTATTCGGTATAGTGCCGTATTATATCTATAGTAATTCACATGCAGGTCTCAATAACTTCTTCAATATGCTTTTTATGAAAAAAAAAATATGACAAGATAATTTTAAGATCTCAATCAAAGCTCTTCCAATTTCGATTTCCAACAATATGCCTTTCAGGATTTAAAGAGGTATGGAAGTTGAAACATTTAGCAAGTTAGCTCGTACTGCCAAAAAATAATCATCAAAATTGGAGAAAATTAAAATAGTTAATATGCGAACTGCTAAAAATATTCTTTCCCGTGTTATTAGTTTAGTATAACGGTTACTGCTTTCGTTTCAACTTATTTTTATTACTATTCAGAGAAATTATTCAAACTGGCATTATTGCTATTAAATATTCCAATTTCTGTAATTCTTCAAATACCAAAGGACTGTTGTTAAAAGTCGAAATTGAAATATACTTGATTACGATCTTTTGATTATCTTTAGTAATATTTTTACATAAAAAATCTTATTTAAGAAGTTATAGAGTTACTATTGCCATAATATGAAACTGTACCTAATAAAGTAGCTGCTGAGTGTATACTCTTTTACGATGTCTTAGCTTCACTGTTCCTATTTTGAAAAATATTTGCGGTTCGGCTACTGATAAAAGGGACCTGGGTTCGATTCCGGGTAAGCAAGGATGTTTGTATTGTCTTTCTGCTGAGGTTCCGCCTTCCTCACAGATCTCTCTATGGCGCAGTAAACTGACAGGCTCCTGTCAGACCGCTGTGGCAAGCAGCTGCTTGAGGAATTATTTGTTATTTTTCATTTTAAAAATTGCACATCACTTCAATAACTGACCAACAAACGTGATTTGTAAAAGTCATTTAAATAAAAGATTAACAAGTTCTTAATTTTTAATACATAAATTCGTTTATTATGACTTAGTTTCTCTTTTTACCTACTTCTTACTGCTTTTCGCTCATCATTAATCGGTTTCTCAGTTTATCGGTTTGTGGATTTGTCAAAACAGTTCTACCACCACATCTTTCGAACTCGGCGGACAAACTTAGTGATTTATGTGTCAAATGAAAGCTTGTGATGCGGGGAGTGTCATAGGCCATAAATATTTCCCCATCCTTGCTTTCTTTTCCCCTAAAGAGAGGAAATAAAACGATTGTTCCGCTATATCTTTGGATGTAAGGACCGAAAGAGATGAACTATGTGTCAAATGAAAGCTTGTGGCATGGACAGTGTTGATCACCATCCATCATCCTCAAGCAGCCATGGGCTATGGAGGTCCAACCAGACCATGCAATTAAGTTCTCCAAGCATATCTGTCCAGAGTGTCCGTTGCATCTGGCCACTGCACATCAATTCTACATTTTCCTGTTTGACATTTTTGTCCCCGCATCGTAGGTCTTCCCCTGTTTCTGAGATCTTTAGGCACACTGTTCATAACCCTATTCGCTAATTTATAATTATCCATACTGGCAACATGGCCAAACCAAACAGAGTCTCTCTCTGCCCAATATGATGCTCAAAAGAGGTTGCCGACTCCTTTCCCTAACCTCATCATTACTTACAAACAAAACCACCTAATGCCAAAGATACTGCGTAAGCATCTAGAATCAAAAGAATAAAAATTTTTGCTATGTTGTTTACAAAGGGTCCAAGAGTGTTACAGGTTATAAAAATTCGTTCCCACGATTCGTTCCCCCAAAAATGGGAAAAATATTTGAAGGATTTTTTTATACCGAAGAGATTTTTTTTCCGACGTATTTATTCACATGTTAAGGAAGATATCACTCTGAATTTAGCGACGATCAATTTTAGAGGAAAAATTGTTTTTAGCCGGGTGGGCTACGAACACACGACCTCCTGACAACATGTCAGGTACTCTGACCAATCTTTCTTATTATGTGAAGGATTGTTCAATTATATCTATCGAAAGCGAGGGTCGAACCTAACAAGTTTTATGTCAAATGAAAGCTTCTGATATGGGATGTATTATTGGTTACCAAATTTACCCGGATTAAAAATTGCTTTTCCCCATAAATATGGGGGAAAGTGAAAGTCGTTCTTCTATTATTTTTTTCGAATGCGAGAATCTACAGTTACGAGATAAGTGTTAAATGAAAGTTCATATGAGGACCGTCGCAGACTACCTCGAATTATGTAGCCCACCCTTCTCCTCAACCCCAAAAGGGGACGGATATTTGAGGGAAAGACCATAACGAGTTATATCTCAACTTGAAGCTTGTAACGTCTTCAATGCCAGATCACCAAAAATGAAACACGGCTCCAAAAAAAGGGAAGGAAAATGTGGTCGATATGTATGAGTCACATATCAAAGGAAAGGTTCTGAAGGTAGGTATTTTTAGTGGCAAAGAAAAAAAATTAAAAAAAAATTAAATAGTTTAAAAATTATCTTTCTTCCTATATGAACTCAAAGAAGTAGAAAATAAACCTAAAACACATCGATGGTGCAATCAGTCACTGAATTTGAATTCACTTCAAAGGAAGATTAGGGGGGATTAGGGAAGATTATTAGGAGATTAGGGAAGATTAGGAGACAAAGGAAGATTAGGGAAGATTATTACCTACTCAACAAGTTTGCCGGCGTCCTATGTATCTTTCTTTGAAGTGAATACGAATTCAGTAACAAATTGCACCATAGTTGTGTTAATTTTATTTTCTAAGTTTTTTGTGCGCAAATAGGAAGATAAGTATTTTTTTATATTTTTTGTTATCATGAAGCTACTTGCAAGAAAATTAAAATTTAAAATATATTATATATTCATATTTAAATTACCATTTGCGTAATTGTAATATTGTATACTGAAGTCTGGAAAGGTTTCTCCTATAGAAATGAGAATAAATGAAAAAAATTACAATTATTTAATTTTTTTCGGCTGTTTACTTGTTAACGAAGTCTGATAGGAGCTTTTCAGTTTAGTATTCCATAGAGATCTTCGTATTAGATATAAAGGCAGTTTTTGTGAATAGTTCATAAATATTCTTACAGTGATGGTAAAAAAATTGTGTTTTTGCATTCCTTTGTGTCACAGCCAATTTCTAGACACTAAATTATCACCTTCATATAACTTTTAGCATTTTTTCTGATGTATTTTTGTGCGCTTATTGTACATATATTTTCTGTTTCCAAATGTTTAAAGATTTTTAACAATTTTTAGAAACTTAAGCTACAAACGTAAGATGAATATTAAGATTGAGCAGGCGTTAGTTAAATCAATCAGATGCTCTATTATGCCACCAATCACAGATGACTAACTATAAAATTGCGATTGCTGGCAATGCTCGTTAAAATGTTTAAATAATTGATAAAAAAATTGAATTGAAATTAAAAGCATTTATTTGAAGCAAAACATAATTTAATGAAATTAAAAAATTCAAAATAAAATTTTTGGAATATGATTGGTGGACAGGAAGGTAAAGAATGCACATTAAAACTGAATTTGTGGACTTGGGGTAGCTGAATATTCCATTCAGAATTTTGTGTAGTGTTAATAAAAAAAATTATGGGAAGAACTTTATTTTTGCCTCATAATAATTAATTCTTTGTGTCATATCGCTGCTAAAGTGTCATGTATTTTGATAGCATTGGAAAGACATCCTGAAAGTAGATCTGCTGCTGATAGAAGAAGAACTTGGTGACCTAGGAAAACAACTTGACAACTACATAGGATTAAACTTTCGAACAGAAAGCCCAATTCACCCCAATTTGAAAGAATGGTCATTCTGGGCAAACGTCAATGTGAGCTTTATTCTTCCACTGCATTTCGGGGAAGTGGGGGAGATAGGAATTGCCAAGGGACCTGTTGGATTTCAACAGAATAGTATTTGCTAGCATAGATAGCAATTGACATTTTTCGAATTCCAATACGCATTGTCGTTGCATAACTTCAATGTTATAAATGAAGTATATTTTATGTGCGAACGAAACCTCATTTATATTGGTACAGTCGCTCAAAAGAGTATCCGAATGCTACGGTTGATTGCAGAATTCAGAAAAAATATATGGCAAGGAATTTTTTAGAAATTAGTGACTGGCAACCTTCGTGTCACGTGACACGAAGGTTGCCAGTCACTAATTTCTAAAAAATTCTTTGCCATATATTTTTTCTAAATTCTGCAATCAACCGTAGCGTTCGGATACTTTTTTGAGCGACTGTACATTTTAAATTTCTACGGAAAATTAAGATTCGTTTCATATTGCAGTTTCCAGAAAGGTATCTATCATGTTAAGCAAAGATTTGTTGTGGTTAAAAACGAACAACAAAAACTTGTTTTCAAACAAACAAATTAAAATTTTTAATAATCTTCTTTAGACATAATACAGTGTTCTCAGTACTTGAAAATATTCCAAGTGCTACACATTTCAGATTTCACATTTGGTAAGAGCTTAATAATTTACAAATGATGTCCTAAGATTCCATAGTTTGAGAGTCCCAAACCATGGCCATAAGCAATGGGAGCAGCGACATGTCCGTAGGAGTATGGAGCAGCGGCATAGTGAAGAGCAGGAGCAGCTGCTGCGTAAGATACGACAGGAGCAACAGGTGCAGTTTCAGTATAGGATACGACTGAAGAAGAAACGTGTGCAGGGACAGCATAAGATACGACAGGTGCAATAGGAGCAACAGGAGCAGGTGCAGCGTAGGATACGATAGGAGCAGCGACCACAGCTTTGTTGATGGTCACAGCAGCAGGGTCCTTGGGCTCGACACCTGGCTCGTTGGTCTGGACATTAGCACGGAAACCAGCGGCATCGGCCACGTAGTTCACCACACGTCTGCGTCCATCAGCATCACTGAGACCGTAGGAGCCAACCTTGTTGCCGAAAGCATCGCCGGATTCTCTGCGGAAGGTGCCTCCTGAGAGGTGACCCTCGTCGTAGCCGAAGTTGTAGTTGCCAATGGCCTGGGAAATATGAAAAACAATGATAAGAATTACAAATTTTCAAAGGGTAAAATGGTTTTTCATTCGTTCTGTATATATACTTGACATTTAGCAATGATTCCTGGTTTAACTGCGACACGAAAGATAAACGGAATATTGATAGAGTATCATGCATCTAGTATTTGTCTTTCTCTAGAAAATTTGGGAAAACGGATATGCCAGGTCACTAATGGTCATTTATATTTTAGTAATCGTCGATTTCAATTTTTGCATTGCCGCCTAAATTGACATTTCATGCAAAATTATAGTTATACTCAGTATTCTATCTGAACTTTAATCGTATATTCTAAATTTGAACAAATTGTTTTTATTTTTTTTGCATCAATCATCAGTGTTCTGTAACTATGGCCTAAGAATTTAAAATTACTCAAAAAATATTTGCTATTTTCCGTGCTTTATGACTTCCATAAAAAATGAACATATGAAATTGAAAATTTCATTCGAGAAAAATTGAAGTCACATTAAAAGAAACACTTTTATATTACGTTAGAAAATGAAAAATTAAAAAATATTGTAATTAAACTAAAGAATGTGAATTTTGTGACTAGAATAATAGTGATTTCATTGCAGCTGAATTATTGGAATTAATAGTTGAAACTCCTTAGCAGACTGCATAGATTTCTAATCCTGATTTTGGTATTCTTTGATATTCACAAATTTCCATGTGAATTCTGTACAGAAGTTTCTGACATGATCAAAGAACATATTAGTTGCAATAACAGGTATCAGGTGGCAGTATCAAAAAGGAATTAAGATAATTCTAAGTTATGAGACAGACTTCATTTAATTAATAAAACTCCACGCATATTTATGGGGCAAGGAGGACGTCTGGTATTCGGTTTCAAGAGAAGAGAAAGATCCCTTAGAAATGAATAGAATTGTATGCAAACTGGATAAAGAAATGCAGATATATGCAGCTTTCCTTCATAAGGCAATTTATTATAAAGAAAAGGGTGCTTTTAATGCACCTTTTGGCAAATATTGGGGGGGGGGGAATTAACTTTATTTCAGCTCAGAAATGAACTGCATGATGTGTAACTCTATTTCATGATAACAGATTTATTACCATACTTTATACCCTTAATATAATAAATACAAATGAGTTAGTTCACTTACATCTTGAGCTCTGTACTGAGCGCTGGATCCTGTGTTGATGAGTCCAGCATGGCTGAAGAGGACGGAGGCTTGGGAGGCAGCGATCAAGGCACAGATGATGAGGACCTAAGGAAACGAAGAAAAACATCTCTGTTTTTATCACTATGAGAAAAACACTGGAATGGAAAAATATAATTAGGATAAGATTCAATGGGAGCTGAATTTTGTTAGTCTCAGAAAGATATATGGTTTCTTTCTGAAGTTGGTTCTGGTGCATCTTTTATGAGATTAAAAATATTTTATGTTAATGTTTTATGTTTGAATGATGATACTTTGTATTGACCGAAAAAAATATCCAGCTTGGCAAAACGTTATTTGAAATTAAACCAAAAAACTTTAGTATAGAATATTTTGCATTAGCCTAAATATGTTTTATATGAGAATACAATATTTTGTATTCGCATAGGAGTATTATAAATTAGCGAAAGAGATTTTTTTTTATCCTAGTGGCATATTCTGATTAACCCCGAAAATTAAACGCGAAAAATATGTTAACACATTTAGTAAAACACCTATACATCATTCAACAATGTAACAATTAAAAAATAAACGTATGTTTCATACCATATTCGAAATCCTATTTATATCAATCAGGCCTCAAAGAAGAAATCAACTTAAACGTAAAATCAAGAATCCTTATATGTCATAAATAAAAGTTTTAAGCGCAATTGGTGATATTAAAATTACCAGAACATTTTCTATGAAAACTCACAGGCAGATATAAAAACAGATCATTCCAATATTCGAAATTGGAAACTTACCTTCATGGTTGTTATTTAGGGTGATAATCAGCAACTGATGTTTTCTGTTGAGAATGAGTCGCTTTTATACTGGTCATGATGTGAATCACTTACGTCAGCTGACGTCAGAAGCGTATTCTTCGTGGTTCTTTGTCCGCCCAACGGAATGTTCCTTTTCCATCTGCATAAACTAAAAAGAAAGTCGTCCGACCACACCTGACCTTCTTATTTATGCATTTCTAGACTTCTCCTCTCATATGGACAGAGAGGATGGAGAACTGCTCCAGGGTCAGCATTGCACAGATAAGAAACATTCTCCCTTCTTTGGTGTTGATACCGTTTGGGAAACACCGTATTGGTCACAAGGTTCTTGTTTAAATGTCGAGGGAGTTTCGTTTCGTTCTGGTTTTGTTATCTTGGGAAAAAAGGAGAAATCCATAAGATAAATATATTGTATATTATTCCGTTAAGCTAAATTTTCCATCCTCAGCATAGAGTCTCAGTTATTCAATCTTTGGTTTTCCCATAATCCATATTTACAGACCAGCAATAAAACATTTTTACTGACAATTATCATTATCCTGTTTTATATATATAAACGATATTATTTTGAAAAAAGTACAATGATGATTTATCCAAAATTCCTTATCCAGGGTAAGCCATATAGAAACCCACAACTCCTGATAGCACGTCAGGTGTTCTGACCACTGCGCTACCGGCCGCCGAACAGTCATTCGCTGTTGATGGCTTTAACATTTCATCAAATAATATTTCATTGGAAATGATCCAATCCACAAAATGTTTTCCATTTTTTCCTGAAAACTACTCTAGCCCGTATCTGGTATAGTGGTTAGCGTACCGGAATACTAAACCAGCGGGAATGTTCCTCTGTATGTGTTTGTATGAGAAACCAATACAATCCCACTAGAGCTTCTGAATTACCTCTGTCTTTTGTGCAGGAAAGTACTTTTTCCTTTCATAAAAAAAACTGAAAACGAGAATGTTGAATATTTACAGAGGGATATTGAACTTTTCGAACCATACAAAATGAAGTAAGATTCAAGCCAAAAATATCTCCTGATTCTTTCTCGCTTGTATTTGACTTCAAGAGATCAATTCAAGTTCAGATCTGTCATCTCTTTTAACACCTGTGATCTCTAATAAACCAGCTGTAAAAAACGATATTAATTCGCAGGAAAAGTCTTGTTGCTTGCAACGATTAAAGAGCTTGGTGAAAAAAATGAGTTTGGACTAGGCTTGGGATATTTCAATAGGAAGAGCACCTGACACCTTTTCAGGAGATCCTCGGTTCAATTTTCCCACACCTGGTGAAACTCTTCAACAGATATATTCATGTTTTGTCATTTATTGTCTTTATCAATTGAACTTAACTTATGCTCTACATTCGCATAAAAATCATTTTCGAACAAATTTTAAAATCTAATTTTTTCAATATATTTATAACAGATAAAATCAGCGTGGTTTTAGTCGATTTCCCTATTCATTACATTAACCGATTTGTGCTTGCTTCATTGATTATTTTCTATGAATTACTTTCTAGCGTAGAAATGCCAATATTAAAAATATAATAATTATATTTTGCTCTTTTTGTGCTATTTTCTCAAATTTTAGACATTTCTATGTCTGCATAATTACTCTTCATATTGAAGACATCGGTATCATTCTATTAAATGACATTACCATTGCCTTAAACTGGAAGTAGTTTTCAAATTCCGATAATCTTGTTGTAAACACAGGGGCTAATGTATTGTTCCTAAAGGTTAAAATTCTTACTCTCAGTTGCCGCCATATTTGTTATACAAAGAAGTTTCTGAAAAATATTTCACCCAGATCTTAAAAAAAAAACGCCCATCCTTCCGCCGACAACGATTGCATTTTACTGGATGACGATTGAAAAATTAAAGATTGATTTTCAGTGGACAGATTAATAAATTTCTTTATTATAAACTTCCGACATTTTCCCGCTTTTCTTGGGGTGGGGGTGGCTCAGTCGGTAGCGCGCCAGGCTTGTAATCTGTAGTTCCCAGGTTCGAGTCCCAGCTGGGTCAGCGTTGAGATTTATCTCCGCAAAATTCCCCGCCCTGCCCACGGTCAGTAGGGGACAAAGATGGACTTGGAAAGGCCGCCGTCCGTCGGATGGGACGTTAAGCCGTGGCCCAGTGTGCGGGAGAGCCATACCCTGTGCACGTTAAAGAACACGCTGGATAGCCTTGACGGGGGGCTACCATCTGTCTCCCAACAGCTGTTCCAGTGGGTCCCCTCCCCCAACCTTCTCTGAGCCTTCGGGGTCCATGGTGTGCAAAAAAGTGCAGCTCAGAGGTAAAACAACCCAACCTAACCCGCTTTTCTTAAGAAATTATGTGCATCCCTTTTCTCTTCCCGCTGTCCTTTTAGCGAAAGATTGCAAACGTAACACAAAACCGAAAACCAGGACACCGGAAATTTTCTAACACCCACTTGAAAAGCGTGTGAAAAGGTCCTCTTGGGAACAAGTGGCTGCAATCTATTTCTAGATTACATTTACTCCTTAAGAAAGGTGGAGACTACTTGTTTTCTACAATGAAATTAACTCTTAGAGTATTATTCTAATTAAAGTTAGACAGTACCAAATGGCCAAAAAAAAACTTTAAACTTAGTTATGGAAATAAAAACTTGATTTTGTTCTGAGCAGTATGATTTTAGTCATAGTTGTTAGACCATCAGAAACATACCGTGTCTTTTACCAAAGTAATTTATAAGCATTCCCTCATTTTGTAGTTGGCCACTGGCGCCATCTATGTCGGGAATAAGGCAACCAAGGTACCTCATATGATCGAAGTAATATTTGTCACGCACGTTCACAGTGTTATATAAATAATTTCAGTAATAAATCATTATTACTGAATTATGGAAATGCATTTTATGCATTTTAGGATGGCTTAACATTGGATGACTTTCGCCCAATTGTAGCTGTAAATCACTAGCTTAATGCTGGAGTAAAAACTCTTCATATTGATGGACATAATTAATAGATATGTGATATTAAGGTGGATAATTAATTCAAATAGTGAAAAGATATATACGTACACTTCTCTTTATACATAGATTATTTACATACAATTCAATTTGCATTGCCGTTTAAATGATTGATTAATAAATAAATTTTTGTAAATTTGATTTTTTTTCTCATTTTATATATTCACAAAGTAAAACGACTCCGAAGTGCATTATTAACTCTACTAAAGTCCACAATGTTAAACTATGCTTAACTTTTTTTCACATCCCCCCACCTCCTCCCCAAATGGTTATAGAATTCTACATCCTTTCATAACGGAATATCCTGAAACGGGGTTTTTGGAAAAAAGTGTGCAGAGGTGTCTTTTTTTTCTCTCTAGTGGCTTAATGACTTTCTTCAAGGCGGAAGTGGTTCAGCCGATAGCGCGCCAGGCTCGTAATCGACAGTTTCCAGGTTCGAGTCCTATCTGGGCCAGCGTTGAGATTTATCTCTGCAAAACTTCCTGCTTTTCCCTCGGTGAGTAGGGGACACCGATGAGCTTGGAAAGGCTGTGTCCGTCGGATGGGACTTTAAGCCATGTCTACGTGTGCTGGAGAGCCGTAGCCTGTGCAGGTTAAAGAGCACACTGGATGGCCTTGACGGGAGGCTACCATCTGTCTTCCAACAGCTGTTCAAGTGAGTCACCTCCTCCAACCTTCTCTGAGACTTCGGGGTCATTGTGACTTGGCCATTTAGCCTATTGTACGAAAAAAAGTGTCCTCAGAGGTAAAACAACCCAAAGCCTTTCTTTGGGATATCTTTATGTTCCAACTTTATGCTCTAGATTTTTTCATGAAACTGGGGTGTAATACTGATATGGGATAAAAGATAAACGAGTTTATGAACGGTATATTAGTGGACGGAAAACTAAATATTCTTAACTCGTTTTAAAATTCTTTCTAAATGTCAGGGACATATTCACAGCGTGGTGTAAGAGCTGGGTAGAAACTTGTTTCTGCACTCAAATGTCTTCTTAAAATGCACGAATCTCTTCTCCGCAAGGTGATCGAGGAGAACTATGCTCTTACTGAACTAGAAGGAGAAGCCCTATGCTCTTAATTACAGTTTTGTTCCCTTAGCCACGGAATATACAGATGAAGAAATTCTGCCTTTGAACGACCTTTCAGTGACTGGTTTGATTTCCATGCGCCACCGTCAGTATCAAGAACAACAGCAAGCAGCGATCTGCAAGATATTCTCGTTGACTGAGTGATTTCCATTCGATGCAGTGTCGGGATCCGATCACCCTTGCTATTTTATCTATTATGGCTTGTCTACAACTCTAGGCAAGCCAAATTAAATAAAAGAGACTGTAGGCTTGTTTATTGAGTCGGTAAGTATCCTTCACCTTAAGGATCTTGAACTAACTACGACTTGTTTGATACGAAAATAACATGACTAATTAATTGCAAACTTTGAGTTACTTTAATATTATAAATATATAAACATTTATCCGTTAATAATAATTATTTTTAGATTGATGGCTTTTTTCTGTTTCGCAGTTTATTTCTTAACAGCTAAACTACCGGTAGAAATTTTGTTAAAAGTGATATAAAAGAAATCAGTATTTGAACGTTAAACAATCCTAGTTTATAATGTCGAAATTCAAGAAAGTTTCTGTTCTTGAGATAGCTGAAATATTTTAAAGTTTATTATTCGTCCTGTGTTTCGATGTCATGCTTCTCATAAGTTGCGTCTAAAATTTCTTCTTTACCCAGAGAACAACGTGTTGCTTCTAAAAGTCGTCATTTCGTCCTTCAAATCAGACATAAATAGAAAGCTTCATTAATTTTCGCAGCCGTATTGTGTGTAAATAAAATACCTACAAGCACATATTACACATGTCTGCACTTTTTTAAAATTACCCCTCAATGCTACATCGATAATGCAATCTATGTATAATAGGACATAGATGAAGCCTATGAGAAAGAAAAAACCTCAATGAAAAGATAACATCAGAAAAATACATAATTTATCCTTGTATCCAACCTAGATCCCTTTTATCTCCAACCGTAGGCTCTAACACAGGCCTGGACAAACTATTGCAGGGGAAAGCAGCTAAGAAGTCCCGCGGGTCACATGCGGTCCTCGAGCTACTGATCAAGAATAAATTTGTAAAAGAGAAAAATAATGTATAGAGGGAAAGACGTCTAATGGAGAAAACAATTGCACTCATTAAAATAATTGATTTTAATAGAATTACATTGTTTACGTTTCACTTTAGAATTCTTTTTTGCATTGGTTATACATATGTTATTAATTACATATTTTTTGGCGCCCAGCCATTTCAGTTTTCTGAACCCCCCTCCCCCCTCCCCCCTCTGTAAGAAAAGGGATGCCAATAAGCTTGGAATGGCTGCCATCCTTCAGATGGAACGTAAAGTCGTGGCTCCGTGTGCAGCATAGGCATGCACTGTGCACGTTAAAATGGTCTTAATGGGAGGCTTCCAGTTGTGTCTTAACAGTTGTCCAGCAGTTTCTTAACTGTTCCCCCAACCTTCTCTTGGCCCTTGGGTCCTAGTGGCCTGACCATTTAGCCCATTGTGTGCAAAATGTGCTGCTCACAAGCAAAACAGCCCAGCCCAAAGAAAGGTCCTATTCAGAAAAAAAAACAACAACTTCACATTTCGTCATTCTTAGGAGTAAGACGTTATATGGAGTAAGAAGTTCCTTTATATTTACTCTATAGATTGTAGCTTTTAAATTTTGAAAGATTTCTCCAATGACTCTTAGTCTTAGCGATGATTTTTTTCGCCGAAGTTTTGCTTCACCACTTTGGTAGACTGGAAGGAAATTTCGAATCACAGTATGTGTCGTGGGCGGGGGTGGCTCGGTCGGTAGCGCGCCAGGCTCGTAATCTGTAGTTCTCAGGTTCGAGTCCCAGCTGGGTCAGCGTTGAGATTTATCTCCGCAAAATTCCCCGCCCTGCCCACGGTCAGTAGGGGACACCGATGGGCTTGGAAAGGCCGCCGTCCGTCGAATGGGACATTAAGCCGTGGCTCCGTGTGCGGGAGAGCCATACCCTGTGCACATTAAAGAACACGCTGGATGGTCTTGACGGGAGGCTACCATCTGTCTCCCAACAGCTGTTCCAGTGGGTCCCCTCCCCCAACCTACTCTGAGCCATCGGGGTCCATGTGACCTAGCAATTTAGCCCATGGTGTGCAAAAAAAGTGCCGCTCAGAGGTAAAACAACCCAACCCAACAGTATGTGTCATTCACGAAATTCTTTTACATGCCTCTGCACGAACGGAATGATTATCATCAAACGAAACTTGTTGTTTATATTTATCAATGCCTGTGATCAGAACAGAAACGGCTGAAATAAAGTCCCTCAGAATCGATAACCTAATCAGATTTATGTTCTCCTTTGCACACATTATTCATCAGTCTTCCTGATAAATAAATACAGAAAAACTGTTTTTAATTGGGGTAATCCCCATCAGTGAATGGTGGAAAACTGTCTGAGAGTAAAAGTAGCCTTCATTTTGCTTGCACGATTAAACCTGTTTGGTATGTTTCAACTTCCTGAAACACAACTGAATCAATTGCAAGTTCTCATTACAAATTGAAATATTGCATATACTCGTTAAGAGAATGTTAATTCCTTTCTTTTGTGGTGGGGGGGGGCGGGGGGGGCTCAGTAGGTAGCGCGCCAGGCTCGTAATCTGTAGTTCCCAGGTTCGAGTCCCAGCTGGGTCAGCGTTGAGATTTATCTCCGCAAAATTCCCCGCCCTGCCCACGGTCAGTAGGGGACACCGATGGGCTTGGAAAGGCCGCCGTCCGTCGGATGGGACGTTAAGCCGTGGGCCCGTGTGCGGGAGAGCGCATACCCTGTGCACGTTAAAGAACACGCTGGATGGCCTTGACGGGAGGCTACCATCTGTCTCCCAACAGCTGTTCCAGTGGGTCTCCTCCCCCAACCTTCTCTGAGCCTTCGGGGTCCATGTGACCAGACCATTTAGACCATGGTGTGCAAAAAAGTGCCGCTCAGAGGTAAAACAACCCAACCCTTTCTTTTGTTGGCTTTAACTATATAGGCTAAAGTGTACGTAGTGTTCTTTAAATATTTTCTTTAAACGGCAATACCATATTGTCTGCATAGGTAGTAGGTCCGGATATAGAAAAAAAAAATAAGGGATAGAGGAATAATTAAGCATTTCGATCGAGCCATAAAAAACCGGCCGAAGCAATTGGATTTCTATTGCACTAGATATTTTCTCCTCCATTTTAGAGATATTTAGCAATTGCTTGAAAAAATGCGTAAAATATATCTAATTTTAAAATATGTATTAAATAGGTAGTAATAAAATTTTACTTTTCGTATCGTCCGAAGCGGGATTGGCTTAGGTGATAGGGACCCAGTTTCATAATCTGAATTTCTGAGTCCCAAACGTGACTGCGCTAAAAACTTTTTATCCGAATTTGAAAAGGGTTAATTGCTGTCTCAGCAATGATAGACAAATTCGGGGTTAAGAAAGGAAGACCAAGTGCTTTTTTTAAATCATTTATTTTGAATGACAATTAATTTTTTAATTCTTCAGAGGTTCAAATTTTGCCCAAATTAAATTTTTGTACACATTTACCCATATGAAATTGAGAATTTTTTGGAATAAATAATTTAAAAAAATTTTAAACCTTTGGAGATTTTTCTAGATGAGAATTCCACCCTAGAATCTAAATAAATTCCGAAAAGTTTGCAGTTCGAGGATTTGTTAATATTTTGTTGATTAATGTTAAATGCAACCACAGGTTGATCAGCTCTTGGTCTGATGAAGGGAATGCAAAACGTTTTTTTAATATTTGTTTCAAAGTGCCATTTTTTGCAATATTTTACAAGTTTGTTGAGTTCAGATTGTATTCGGCTTTGTAAAAGTTGTTCATCATGATCAGATGACCAAAACCTAATTGGTGAATGAATTTTTGTTTCAAAAATATATTTAATATCCGAATGGTAGAAATTAAAAAGAAGAGGAGAAAGACTGTATCCTTGTAAAAGGCCACGAGTAACAGAATTAAATTTTGATAAAGAAGTATTAATTTTGGCTTGAAGAAATCTTTTGGTTAAAAAGTAGGCCAAAAAATGTAGAGAATTGCTTTTTAGGTTGGCTTTATAAAGTTTAAAAATTAGACCCGGAATCCAAATTCAATCGAAAGTGTGAAAAGTCAATGTATAATGCTAAATTAATTTTGTTTCTACTAACCCTTATTTTGCGGTCTTTGATAAAGGGAACACTGATGGACTTGGAAAGGCCGCTCTCCGTCAAATGGGAAATTTAAGCTTCATTTTGTGTTTAAGATTTAAACTCTAGGCACGTTAAAGAAACCTTTGAATATCCTTCACGGAGGCTTCCATCCTACTTGCTGTCCCCTGAATCCTCTTCCTTAATATTCTCTTAGCCCTTTGCCATCTTTGTACTAGCCTGCTTATTTTTACCCTTCAGAGGCTAATCTAACTTCAGCAATCGAAATTAATATGGCCTAAACCCGACAGTGAAATAATTACCTGAATTAATATCAATTTCAAATTATTTCCCTTTTAAAAGTTTAGAATTTTTATCGTATATTCAACTGATAAAATTACTGTTTTTGAGCGTTTTATTTTATAATTACGTTGATTAATTCGTAATTTGCTATTTTGTTTTGAATTAATTTGATTATTACCGCTTTTAATATTAGTAGAGAAAATTAATAATGCTTTTAAGCCTATGTTTGGAATCTTATTTCTACATTAAAAAAAATTCTAGAAAGTTTTTGTGCACGCAAAGACTAAACTAATTTTTTCAAGATAGATACACACTTTCTTAATCGGAGGTGTTTCCACCACCATCAATCAAATACTCACACCAGTTCACTAAGAGTATATTTACGATTGTTGATTTCAAAACGCAGCTAGCAATGCGATGATCTTGAAGGATACAACTTCTGCTAACACATCAGACGGAAATGGACATCGGTGGCGCGTCAGGCTTGTCATCTGCAGTTCGCAGATTCAAGTCTCACCTGGGTCAGCGTTACGATTTCTTCCCCCTGCTGTCGGCGAGAAAGGGATCTCCGATTGGCTTGGAAAGTCAAGTCGTCCGTGAAATGAGACGTAAAGCCGTGCCCCATTTGCGGGAGAGCCATACCCTGTGCACGTTAAAGAACATCCTTAATGGCCTTGAAGGAAGGTTTACGTCTGTCCTTTAACAGCTGTTAAGTGGGTCTCCTTCCCTAAACTTCTCTTAAGCGCTCCGGGTTCATGTGACCTGCCCATTTAGCCCATTGTCTGCAAAGAGTCAGAGGAAAAACAACTTATATGTACATTTTTACCTCTGATAGCATTCTAATTTGATTAGCATATTTATTCTATTCTTAAAATTCGTCGTTTTGTCATCTAAGACCTATTGTTTCCACTTCAGCTCTAAGCTTGAAAAAGTTTAAATTTTTTGTCGCTTTTAAAGAATAATTATATTTATTTTATTAATTTATTTGGATAAGTACTATGAATAAAACAATTCAAATTTTTCGAATATTTCAATAGTATAGATTTCTACTATTAGAAGACCGTATATTTGAGAAAAAAAATGATAAAATTTTAAATTCTTTTTTCAATTACTTTTTTAATTTTCTTATGCTAAAAAATTAAAATTTCGATGATACAGTGGGTTGGGTTAATTTAACTCTGAGCACACTTTTTGGCACACAGTGGACCAGGTCACAAGGATCTCATGGGCTCAAACAAGTTGGGCAGAAGAGGACCCACTAGACAGCTGCTAGGAGACAGATGGTAGCCTCCTATGAAGACCATTCAGTGTGTTCTTTAACATCCATAAGGTATGGCTCTCGTATACACGGGGGTCATGGTTAACGTCCCAAGTGACGGACGGCGTTCTTTCCAAGCCTTTCTAAATGCTGACAAGGTGGGAGTTAGGGAAGATAAATTTCAACTCTGGCACTCGACCCTTTCAAGTGAATATTACGAGTCTAGCACGTTACTGACTGAGCCAACCTCCGCCAGTTACACAGATGTCAATCATTTGTACCGTCGGTCTTAGTAAAGCAGGCGGAATTTAAAGATTTTATTTCGAAGAAAATTAAAAAAAAGTATATTCTTCGATGGGTACTAGTAAAATATTACTCTCCTATTGTCAAAATCTCCCAGCATTAGAGGACACAAGAATCCTTAAACCATAAAACTCTGTCATGTGGAAACGAATATTCTATATTATCAAGAGGCGATGGGCTTCCTGCATGGACCATAACTTTGGTTCTTAATATATAGTCATTATATTTATCGAATTGCAAAGACGAAAACACGAATTTTTTATTTAAAACAACACATTAGTTTTAAATCTTTATCCTAGTTCTTTTATCCATCGTTGGATCAAGACTTAGTTGTGAAATACAAATGAGAGAATAAGCTGCCTGTTTATGTTTCGCAAGTAAAGGATTTGCCGCAATTAAAAGCAGCGTTATTAAATGGTATTAAACGTCAATGCAAAATATTTGTTCTTCATTTTGTTGCATTGTTAATCTTCTAAAAAAGCGAAAGGTAGATTAATGTACAGTTTCACAATGCTCTGTTTTACTAAATGATCTAAACAGCAACGCATGCAAGGTCTTTGTAATTGTTTCAATGCCCATAAACGGGATTTTATTCCCTACGACAATTGATAGAGAACTATAAAATGAATAAATATGAAGAACAGGGACAAAAATGCAAGTTCAAACACTTTATTAGCTGCCACTGATACGAGGAACATGTTGTTTCACAATAACTTTAATTTTTTTCCATCGTTGGATCAAGGAACGAGGACATCTTTATAACAAATGTATTCGAGATTTCTCTTTAAACTTTAGGTAATTGTTAGTTTTAAAGGTAGAGTTCATAATTCGATATTCTTTCACTAGCCAGAAGATATTGGAGTAATGGCCAACTGCAGCTTGATTAAGAGCAGGACCAATGGCAGGTGTAACTGAAAGTTAGTCTAAGGTAGAAACAGAAACTATAACACGTTTCTGTGGGAAGAATTTGACATGAACTTCATGGTTTGAAAGCATAAAACAAACTCTTCTTGTGATTTACAAATGATATCCTAAAACTCCGTAGCTTGAAAATCCCAAACTATGACCATAAGCCAAAGGAACACCAGCGTGTTTCCATAGGAAATGTGAACAGCTGGGGCAGTTTCGGTGTAAGACACGACTGAAGATATAACAAGAGTAGCTGCTGTGTAGGATACGACAGGTGCAGCCTAGGATGCGACAGCTTTGTTGATGGCCACAGCAGCAGGGTCCTTGGGCTCGACACCGGGTCCGTTGGTCTGGATATTAGCACGAAAACCAGCGGCATCGGCCACGTAGTTCACCACACGTCTGCGTCCATCAGCATCACTGAGACCGTAGGAGCCAACCTTGTTGCCGAAAGCATCGCCGGATTCTCTGCGGAAGGTGCCGCCTGAGAGGTGACCCTCGTCGTAGACGAAGTTGTAGTTATCAATGTTCTATAAATAAAGCCGCCTGAGAGGTGACCCTCGTCGTAGACGAAGTTGTAGTTATCAATGTTCTATAAATAAACAATTCAGGTTAACATCTGTGTGCAATATTTTGGTCGTTTCTTGTCTCTTAGCTCATGAAGTTGATTTTAAAATTACTATAATCCAGTGATTTCGGATTATTATTATTTTTAAAAAAATGCGAAAATTGTTCCATTTAATAAATAAAAATAAAATAAATACCCCCTCAAGAAGCTGCTTGCTACAGAGGTCTGACAGGAGCCTGTCAGTTTATATGTCACAGATACCAAAGTTAAAATTTTAGTTTATCACTCAAAAAACTTAGGAGTAAGCTCGTGAATTGGCTCATGTTTTACGAATTCAGTGCCTTTATATTTCCAAAACATAAATCACGAAAATGAATGCATTTCGTCGTTTTTTTTTTGGTTATTCTTTATATCTTTTCATTTTATCAAGTCTTATCACAATGTCTGATAACATTTCATACCAAAGTTCTTACTCATCGAAATATAGATTGTTTCGATATTAACAGTTTTATATAATAATGGATGTTATAGAAAACCATAAACTGCATAATATATAAATGTTAATACAATATTTTAAAAAATAAGAAACATTAAACTAATTACTTTTGAAAAGCTGTTATTTGAGTGCACAGAATTATAAAGTAGGAATTACGTGGATGTAGCGTTGTGTTGGATTGTTTTATCTCTGAGAGGCACTTTTTTTTGCAAACAACGGTCTAAATGGCCACGTCACAAGACCTCGAAGGCTCAGAGAAAGCTGGGGGAGGGGACCCACTGGAACAGCTGTTGGGAGATAGATGGTAGTCACCCGTCAAGGCCATCCAACATGTTCTTTAACGTGTACATTGTTATGACTCTTCCACACACGGAACCACGGCTTAACCCACCATCCGATGGACGACGACCTTTTCTAGCCCATCGGTGTCTCCTACTGACCGTGGGCAAGACGGGGAGTTTTTCGGAGACGTGGATGTAGATCATATCAAATCGTCTGAATGCAGACCTTAGGAAGTGATGAAGATGCTGATATCAAAAATATGATTTCTATTGAAAACAGGTATTTCGCTACAACAGTCTGGAGTTGAAAAAAAGTGATCTGACAAAAGGACAAATTAGAGCTTTTCAGTCCCAAAATCTCATAACTGATATTCCCACAGGTTCCAGTTCTGCTTTGTCTGATTTCAGAACTTTCTCTTCTAATCTCTTTCCTTCCCTCGTTAAGAAAGAGGACACCGATGAGCTTGGAAACGCCGCTATCCGTCGGATGGAACGTTAAGCCGAGGCTCCTGTGTGTAACAGTCATACGTTATACCTTTAAAGACATGCCGGTGGCCTTGACAGGAGGCTTCTATCTGTATCATAACAATTATGCTGTGAATCCTCTCCCCAACTTGCTCTGAACCCTTGGGGTCCTTGTAACGTGGTTCATTTAGACCGTTGTGAATAAAAGGGCCTCTTAGAAGTAAAACAATTCAACTGTGTCTAGTCCCAAACGGGAAGAATTATAAGTGCGCAAATGTATATATTTAATAAATATCGGATCAGTGATTAGATTTTATTTAACTTTCATTTAATGTCAACTCTATTTCTTTCACGTGCAAGTGCAAGACTTGGTTCTGATCTCTTATTAAGCATTTGTACGTACGTTAAATGAATGACTAGTGAAGTCTTCGGAAACTCTTAAAAAATAAAAAAAATACCCCCTCAAGCAGCTGCTTGCCACAACGGTCTGGCAGGAGCCTGTCAGTTTATATGCCACAGTAGAAGATCTGAGAGGATGGGAGGACCTCAGTAGAAAACAACACGAACATCCATGCCTTACCCTGGGCTCGAAACCCAGGTCCCGTAGATCAGTAGCCAAGCGCGCTAACCACTCGGCCACGGGACGGCTTAAATTCTTAAAGAAGATGGAATATTATCAACTAATAAAGCTGTCACTTCCTTCAGTGATAAAGTCTACGCTTTTGACAAGAAATAAATATCCCAAAAAGTACTATCTTGAGATAATAAATTTTACAGATTATTGTCATCAGTTAAAGCTTGTAAAGGGCATGAAGACTCCAGGGCATGTTACAAAGGCGTTGAAATTAGAGAGGTAGACAGAAGTATATAATTATTGGCTGCAGAAAAGCATGATCTGTATTATTAAGATGTGAAATTTATTGCACCTCGCTTAGCAAGCTCTGTCGACAAGTTCCTTGTTTTACGTCGGTAAGAAAAGAAACTTAATAGTGACTCATTAGTTTAACTTGAACGGATTCTGTTAAGCTTAAATTGTAAAATATCTTCATAGCTCTTCTTAGTAGAAATATTGATCAGCGGTCGATAGCTCAGTGGTAGAGCACCTGACCTTTTTATCAAGCCGTCGTCGATTCTCCTAATCCAAGTTCCCTAAAGTCAATTTTCACACTAATTTAGAATTACTAGCTATAGGTCGCCAAAACTTTGGCTCAAATTTCACCTCCGTTCACCACATACGGCCAAATATCTGGGAGATTACAGTAGTCTGCAATAAAATTTTGATGAAACACAAAACTTTAATTGCTTTGGCCGTTTCCCAAAGATATCACCCGATACACTGTTCTAAGCCAATTGCTTATTGAGAAAAGCAATGGATGGATTCCTTCCTAAGACGGTTTTGTCAGTTGAGGAAATAATTCTTTGATGAAACGCATGTTTCGAAAAGCTGATGAATATACTGAAAGGGTAAAACAGGAGTTTCTGAAAGTTAAGTAGCGTGTTGGGTTGTTTTACCTCTGAGCGGCACTTTTTTGCACACCATGGGCTAAATGGCCAAGTCACATGGACCCCGAAGGCTCAGAGAAGGTTGGGGGAGGGGACCCACTGGAACAGCTGTTGGGAGACAGATGGTAGCCTCCCGTCAAGGCCATCCAGCGTGTTCTTTAACGGCTTAACGTCCCATCCGACGGACGGCGGCCTTTCCAAGCCCATCGGTGTCCCCTACTGACCGTGGGCAGGGCGGGGAATTTTATTGTTAGGGCTCGAATCTGGAAATCATCAGAATAAGATGTTTCAACCCCCACAATTATTTGCAGTAGGTCAGTAATAAGAGCCTCCAGTCTTCAAAATTAGGCTATTTACATAAATTGAATCGAGTACAATTATTATACTAGAATAACTTTACCAAAATCATGATAACTTTTGGGATAAGACATTTTGTACGTTTAGAGGGTAATGTGGTCAATGAGAAATTTGACCGGTTTTTATTCTTAAAAGTTACATTATTACTATCAATTGTAAATAATTAATGAACAAATGTCGAACATAAAAGCAGAAAAATGAATAGCGGACCTGATCAGATTTTAAGAAGGAGGACATCGCCCTCCTCAGACTGTCCTAAAAACCGAAACGGAGGTGAAATATATGTAAGTAGATTTTGCAAAAAGATTTTGTTAAAAAAAATAGTCTACTGGAATGGATTTATTGTTCTTATAGTGCAGTATCTGACTTGAATGTTTCTAAACAAAATGGCCCAACCCAGTTCTGCGACCTTCATTTTTATTTTACATTTGGCCCTGCAAGGAAAACTTTTGAAGTAAAATAGCCACCAAAAAATATTGAAATTTATAATGACATAGAAGAGCACTTTTAAAATCTAAGGAAAAAGAAATATTCCATATGGTTGGAGGAAATAAGAAAGGCCACTTTCAATTTCTTTTGATTTTAAACTTTTTAAATCAGTTTGAACAGGCTGAATCGTCAAAAGCTAGATCAAAGTCTTAACTTACTTTCATTGTTAGTGATGTGTAAATACCAGCGAGATGATTTTTAGGACACATCGGGAGCTCTGTTTTACTCTAGATCAGGAGTTCTGAACGTGGGGGTACGCGGTAAAAATATTTTGGTGTACGTAATAACAAAGTCACTAAGTTGGCATTATTATACTATAACTAGAGTTTTATTTATCTATATAAGGGGTACGCCAGCTACATACACATTTCCAGGGGGGGGGGGGGGCTCAGTCGGTAGCGCGCCAGGCTCGTAATCTGTAGTTCCCAGGTTAGAGTCCCAGCTAGGTCAGCGTTGAGATTTATCTCCGCAAAATTCCCCGCCCTGCCCACGGTCAGTAGGGGACACCGATGGGCTTGGAAAGGCCACCGTCCGTCGGATGGGACGTTAAGCCATGGCACCGTGTGCGGGAGAGCCATACCCTGTGCACGTTAAAGAACACGCTGGATGGCTTTGACGGGAGGCTACCATCTGTCTCCCAACAGCTGTTCCAGTGGGTCCCCTCCCCCAAGCTTCTCTGAGCTTTCGGGGTCCATGTGACCTGGCCATTTAGCCCATGGTGTGCAAAAAAGTGCCAATCATAGGTAAAACAACCCAACCCAACCCAATTTCCAGGGGGACGTGAAGCATAAAAGGTTGAGAACCACTGCTCCAGATTGCTTGCATCGAACGTCCCAGAAGTGACGTCAGAAACGCTTTTACCTCCATATCTTGAAGAAGGAATTTTGTCTCCACTTTCCTTCCTCACGTAGGTTGGAGGTCACTGCGCCTTGAGTGACCTTCTCTACACCCGTCAGCCAGAACCACTCGGGAAAAGGGTTGGTCTGAAGGTTGTCTGGCTCACTGTCTCTCAATCTGATAATGGAAGGACTGGTTACTATTATTTCACAGTTTGCATTTGTTGTTAAACGGAGATTATTGTACCAAGGAAGTTTTCAGATTGTTGCCTTCAGGGCAACGCCTTTAATGATCTAGGGCTGGTCTCGGGTTTATTGAATGGTGAAGTCTTTCTTTTGGAGGGAATGGGGATTTGGCATTAAGATTTCGGAGAGATTTCATGCGAGTCTTTTCCGTTGATCGAGTGTTTTAAGGGATGGGAAGAGTGGGCCAGTCTTCCATTTTAGACAAAAATCAAAGACGAATGTTTCATTCCTTATACATACATCGGTTTCTATCACGTGCATAAACTATTATAATTCAACATATTAATAGTTAAATTATAAAGCAATAAGCACTCTTAAAAAACTTCTTTATATCAAAAGAGTAAACTCGTGGAAAAACTAAGAAAATAATTTGTAAATATTGAAATTAATAATTGAAGTTTATATTAGCTTATCATCAGTAATCCATACGTTTTCGCTAATATTTAGAATGTAATTTCTTTAGAGGGGAGGCCCAGGCCCAGTCGGTAGCGCGCCAGGCTCGTAATCTGTAGTTCCCAGGTTAGAGTCCCAGCTGGGTTAGCGTTGAGATTTATCTCCGCAAAATTCCCCGCCCTGCCCACGGTCAGTAGGGGACACCGGTGGGTTTGGAAAGGCCGCCGTCCGTCGGATGGGACGTTAAGCCGTGGCCCCGTGTGCGGGAGAGCCATACCCTGTGCACGTTAAAGAACATGCTGGATGGCCTTGACGGGAGGCTATCATCTGTCTCCCAACAAATGCAGGAGCTGTTCCAGTGTCCCAACAGCTGTTCCAGTGGGTCCCCTCCCCCAACCTTCTCTGAACCTTCGGGGTCCATGTGACCTGGGCATTTAGCCCATGGTGTGCAAAAAAAAGTGCCGCTCAGAGGTAAAACAACCCAACTGAATATCCACCATACCGAATCACGTCACTTGTATGTATATACTCCATGTTATTTACATAAACTTTTTTATTGTGATTTAAATCAAATGCAGTTAGTCTGTAGAAAATTGCAATATGGGAATATTAATAAAGTATTTTTACCATGAAGTCAGGCTTTTGTTATTAATCTTTTTTATTTAAATGAAGGTTTGTCCTGGTTTCTCATACAAACGGTTACACAAGTACATGCTCCGGTAGTCTTAGGAGGCAGGACGCTAATCACTAGACCAGATAACGCTTTTGGTAATTATAATTAATAATTTTTTAATTTATAAAGTTGTGTTCAATAAATCTACAATTTCTTACGGATTTAAAGCACTATTTCGTTTTTTTAACTCTTCTGGGCGAAGAACGAATGATAAGACTATCTAATTTTAGTTTTTTTTTCTATAGCACTCCACCATTTTTCTTAAATTTCTTAATTATCTAAATTTCTTTATTTTTTATTCAGTCTTTTCTTCCTTGCATATCTTTTCCCAATATCCATTTCGATTGCTTTAGATATAAACCTCTCTGCTTGCATATATTATCTTTGATTCATGTGTTAAACAGTGTTCCTCAAACGGTGTACAGTCGCTCAAAAAAGTATCCGAACACTACGGTTGATTACACAATTCAGAAAAAATATATGGCAACGATTCTCTTTAGAAATTAGTGATCTGGCAACCTTCGTGTCACGTGATTACAGAATTCCGGAAAAATATCTGGAGCGTGTACAGCAACTGTACACGCTGCAGTTACCGTTCAGAGCAAACTGGAGCGTGTGCAGTTACTGCACACGCTCCAGTTTGCTGTGAACGGTAACTGCACACGCTCAATATTTCCGTGAGCGAGCCCACACGATCCAGGTCTTTGTGAGCTCACACGATCCAATGTGCTGTGAACATTAACCGCAACCGCTCCAGTTTGCTGTGAACGGTAACTGCACACGCTCCATATTCATTGCATTATATATTCATACGCATTACATATATTCAAAAAAATCCGAACACTAGGTTGATTACAGAATTCAGAAAATATATCTGGCAACGATATTTTTAGAAATTAGTGATCTGGCAACCTTCGTGTCACGTGACACGAAGGTTGCCAGATCACTAATTTCTAAAAAAGCCACGAAAATGCTCTAAAATGACTTCGATGAGCCGTAATTTCTAAAATAAGCTTTTCATGGAAAAGTTTGACCGAAGGAAAATTAAAGATCTCAATGATATCTATATAACACTCGATTTTTAATAATATTCGTCTATTATTTAAAAAGTTATCGAAATTAAAAAAAAAAACTACAAAGAATTTATCACAGCAGGTGAAAGTAAGTACCAAAGTGATAAGAGCAGAAATCAAAGCAACAGCAAGTGGAGACCAATATCAAAATCGTAATATCAACAAAATACTTAGTAGTGGAAGAAAAGGCAAAAAATGATGTTGCAACAGGAAATAAATTTCTTAGTCGAACAATCTGGAAAATTTGCCTTCTCCGATTTTGTTTTTTCAGAAAAATAATTTGTTGCTTCTAACAAAATAACCTTAGAATAACTTTCTCTTCTTGGTAATTTGATACGAAAATAAATGAATCCTGATAAACATCTTCGTATTTTATAGAGCATCCTCCAAATAGTTCCTTGTTGATAGAAATCGCCTAGAGAAATTTTAAAAGCTTTCTAATCAAATACGTTCGTTTAACAAAACAGGTTCGAAGTAAGCTTAACATTGCTTTCGGTAGGTGTGGCATTCCATCATCTAGTAGTGAAATGACATTGACAAGGAAAGCGAGAACGATTAAGTAGCAACTCATTTTGAAGGGAGGGGAAAACAGGTTTCATCGAAAAAAGAAATATATTTCATCAATAGTTTACATTTCTTGATTTGTTTGACATTTCTCCGTTATATTTAAATGCAAATCTTATCGCCTAAATTCCCTGCATAGAGTCAGAGTGTAATAAAAATGAATTACGCATGTACAGAAATATTTAACAGCAGTGTGAGACATGCTTCACCATGACCGAGCCGAAATTTTCTAATGTTTCAAATGAGTCCACATTTAATTGTCTTTCCATAGATGATAAACACTAGAAGAGCAACATATCGCCTCTGGCAAATATGGGATGCTCGTTATCAAAGAAATTGAAGTTTTTTTTTATTATAAATGGAAATTTTAAAAAAATGGATGATTGGAAAAATGCAAATAGTAATATTTTATTAGTACCTATAAAATACAAAAATAATTTTTCTTTTATCTCTTAAAGCAAAACAGTTGCATTCTCCACCACAACCCTCCCCCACTGTGGGTGAGTCACAAGAATCCCGGGGGCTCAGGGAAGGTTGGGAGAAGGGGACCTACTGGACAGGTGTTGGGAGACAGATGATAGCCTCTCGTTAAGGCCATCCAGCGTGTTCTTTAACGTGCACAGGATATCACTCTCTCGCACACGGGGGCACGGCTTAATTTCCCATGCGACGGACATCGGCCTTTCCAAGCTCATCGATGTTCCCTGCTGAAATCTCAACACTGGCCCAAGCGACACTCGAACCTGGAAACTGCAGATTACGAGCCTGGCGTGCTAACGAATCATGAGTACTCCAATACATATCTCTTTATCATCACAATCTACTAAAAAATTTCACATTTTCACTAAGATGAATAGATCATTTGCAATACACTTCTCAACATCTCGCGCTTTTCAACTTTTTCTACCGTTAGAGGACAATGTTGAAGTTTTTTTATTTTCCGCCTTTAACATCCTCTAACGGTGGAATTTCGAATTAACGGATGATTGAAAAAATGGGAATAGTAATATTTCTTTAGCACCGATGAAACACAAAAAAGAATTTTTCATTAATCTCTTGAAACAAAAATATCGTATTTCCCCCATTTACCCCGAGAGTAAGGGGGTTGGGTTATTTTACCTCTGAGCGGCACTTTTTTGCACACCATGGGCTAAATGGCCAGGTCACATGGACCCCGAAGGCTCAGAGAAGGTTGGGGGAGGGGACCCACTGGAACAGCTGTTGGGAGACAGATGGTAGCCTCCCGTCAAGGCCATCCAGCGAGTTCCTTAACGTGCAGAGGGTATGGCTCTCCCGCACACGGAGCCATGGCTTAACGTCCCATCCGACGGACGGCGGCCTTTCCAAGCCCATCTATGTCCCCTACTGACCGTGGGCAGGGCGGGGAGTTTTGCGGAGATAAATCTCAACGCTGACCCAGCTGGGACTCGAACCTGGGAACTACAGATTACGAGCCTGGCGCGCTACCGACTGAACCACCCCCGCCCCGAGTAAGGGGGAATACTATGGTTGCCAACGTAAACCGCCCGTGACATTCTACCAGAATCTCACATTTATAGCATAAGAAAGAACATTTCTCTTAAAGTTTCCCATTTTTCGAACATTTTCCTTTAGAGGAAGCTTTAATAACTCTAGAAGTGGGGCGGGGATGGCTCAGTCGGTAGCGCGCCAGGCTCGTAATCTGTAGTTCCCAGGTTCGAGTCCCAGGTGGGTTAGCTTTGAGATTTATCTCCGCAAAATTCCCCACCCTGCCCACGATCAGTAGGGGACACCGATGGGCTTGGAAAGACCGCCATCCGTCAGATGGTACGTTAAGCCGTGGTACCTTCGGTGTGCGGGAGAGCCATACCCTGTGCACGTTAAAGAACACGCTGGATGGCCTTGACGGGAGGCTACCATCTGTCTCCCAACAGCTGTTCCAGTGGGTCCCCAACCTTCTCTGAGCCTTCGGGGTCCATGTGACCTGGCCATTTAGCCCATGGTGTGCAAAAAAATTCCGCTCAGAGGTAAAACAACCCAACCCAAATCTAGAAATGCGCAACGTAATATTCCATTAATATCTAACCAACGCAAAAAAGAGCTTTTCATTTATCTACTAAAAAAAAGTTGAACGTCTACAGACGACAAAATGAAAACAATAGCTCGTTTTTTTTAAAAACGAGTCAAAATGACAGATTAAACAAAACAGTAGAGATAAAGTTATTAAATAGTTTCTATTGACGTTACTCAATATCAAATAAAAATACCCATGTCTCAAGAGCTCCCTTGACTTAAGAGTCAGATCGGTAGCTTCTTTTTAATAAGGTCATGAAGCCTAATGATTAATGTGTTTAGCTAATAATCAGAGGGACCTGGATTCGAACCCTGAATAAGATTCTTCTGAGCGTTGTCTTTCTGCTGTGATCTGTCTTCTCTATAAAATGGTGTACTATGGCGTATTAAATTAATAGGCTCCTCTCAGACCTTTGTGGCAAACAGATGATTGAGGGGTAATTTATTTATTTTTATTCTTCCAAAAACCGAAATGACTGGGAGTTTTATCAGCCAGACTCATAATCTCCCCCTTTCCAGGTTCGATTCCTACTTGGTCCAGCGTTGAGATTTATCTCTGTTAATCGTCGTTCAGTAAGGGACACCGATGGGCTTGGAAATGCTGCTATCCGTCGGATGCGACGTTAACCCGTAGTGCCGTGTGCAGGAGAGGCATACTAGGAACGTTAAAGAATACGCTGGGTGTCTTTGACGGAAGGCTTCCCTCTAACTCCTAGCAGCTGTCCAGTGGATTCCCTTCCCCCAAACTTCTCTGAGCCTTTGGGGTCCTTATGATCTGGCCATTTAGCCCATTGTGTGAAAAAAGTGCCGTTCAGAGGTTGTGTTGTTTTACCTCTGAGCGGCACTTTTTGGCACACCATGGGCAAAATGGCCAGGTCACATGGACCCCGAAGGCTCAGAGAAGGTTGGGGGAGGGGACCCACTGGAACAGCTGTTGGGAGACAGATGGTAGCCTCCCGTCAAGGCCATCCAGCGTGTTCTTTAACTTGTACAGGGTATGGCTCTCCCGCACACGGGGCCACGGCTTAACGTCCTATCCGACGGACGGCGGCCTTTCCAAGCCCATCGGTGTCCCCTACTGACCGTGGGCAGGGCGGGGAAATTTTGCGGAGATAAATCTCAACGCTGGCCCAGCTGAGACTCGAACCTAGGAAGTACAGATTACGAGCCTGGCGCGCTACTGACCGAGCCACCCCCGCCCCGCCGTTCAGAGGCAAAGCAACCCAACCAACTCTATGCATACCTTATGTATGCCAAAGAACGGCTGGATGGCCTTGACAGGAGGCTACTATCAGTTTACTATCAGCTGTCCAGTTCATCCCCCTCCTTTACTTTCTCTGAGCCCTGGGGTCCTTGTGACCTGATTATATACGTCATTGTGTGCACAAAAGTACTACCCAGCACAACCTATCAATCAACAAATGAAAACTGTCGAATCATTAACAGCGCAGTGTGCTGCGATGTTTTACTTCCGAGAGGTATTTGTTTAATTCTTCATTTATTATTTTAAAGAGAATGAGCTAAATGTCCAGATGATAAGGACCTCAAGGGCTTATACCTGGTTAGGGTAAAATGATCCCCTCTCGCTATTTCTTGCTTTGTTTATCATTCGTGACCATTAAGTTTATATTTCAAGATTTTGCCTTCATAAATTTTGAGTTATCTTTTAGCTCGAATTTAGATTTTTTTCCTGTGAATGCCACGTCACAGTGGTTGAGGACCACTGATTAATCAAATAATTTTATAAATAAAAAATGACATATTTTTATGAAGTATTAAATAAAGCATGAAGTGGATGCTTTGCATTCGGGGAGATATTTTACACTACTGAAAAAAAAAATGGGTCGCGAGTGGCGCAGTCGGTCTCACACCAGGCTCGTTATTTCCAGTTTCCAAGTTCGAGTCAACTATGCGAGCATTGAGATTTATCTCCGCTAACCCTCATCCTGCCATCGGTCAGAAAGGAAACACCGATGGGATTGGAAAGACAGCCGTCCGTCGGATGGGCCTATAAGGCGTGTTTGTGTGCACGAGAGCCTTACATTGTGCTTGCTTAAACGACACGCTGGATGGTCTTGATGAGCGTCTTCCATCTGTTCAGTCGGTCCCCTATTCCCAACATTCTCTGATACCATAGAATCCTTGTGACCTGGCCATTTAGTTAAAAGTGTCACTCAAAGATAATATAACCTAATCCACCGCTCAAAACACCTGGTAAATTTGAATATGATACACGGAACTTTGGGATTCTTATAACCTGATTATTGGCGCTAGAGAAAAGTTCGAAATGCCTCCTCCCCTATCCTGCTATATTGAAATATAATTAAAGTTAAATCAGATTATGTAAACTCGTCGATTGAGGCGATTAAAAGATAAAATAAAGAGTAATTTCAATAAGTAAAAAAAATCCTGACCGGTGCCCTGAAGGAGAGCCATACCCTGTGATACTACAGATCAACTTTTAATTCGCTCTTGACCATCTTTATCAAAGAAGAAAACGAAAAAACGATAGGAAGGTTTGGAATAAAATGACTCAAATATTTTAAATTCTGGATAAAGCACTTTCAAGCGTTAGTTTGTTTTTATATAAAGAGTAAATATTCGGAAATTTAGGGCCTTATCGACCCTTTAATCCGGAGCCAAGCGTCAGAAGTTACACAGACTCTTTAAATCAAGCTCAACCAGAGATATGCATCATCTGAAAACCAATCTAGTTAGAAGGAAAACATAAAACTGCCCACAAGAACTCCTCACTACGTCTTGTACATTTACAGGATATGCAAATGTAAAGGAAAAAATCATAGTAACACAAATTAATATTTATCATCTGAAATATTTTCTTAGAAACGTCACTGCCGGAAATCCAGTTGTATTTGCCATGCCACACATCTATTCCCTTGCTCCAGTGAGTGTGCTCCAGTAACAGCCAAACAGCAAAGGGACTACGTAGGCAGCAGAAATGCGAACCAGTATAACTAGTTTGCTTCAGTGTAAAATGATGCCTTCGAGACCAGAAAGTGACAGCCAGGAATACCTTCAGACTTTATTTTATATCGCAGACGCTCTCCGAACGCCACGTAATGAATGAAACAAATCGATTACTTCATGCGGTCACGGTTATTCGTGGCTGGAAATAATTCTCTTCTTCCTATCATTTGAAATGAGGGTGTGGCAATGCAGGAGAGTTGTAATGAGTTCTCCTACTACATCAACTTCACTATTAGAACCCTTACTTCTGTTCAATGATCACTGCTATAAAATGTCTTGATATGATTTATGACCAATTACATGTGTTGTATTTAAATTGACAGATTTCTTCTACTGCAATATCAGAAGGAATTCATGCATCTGGATTCTTGACTCCAGCACGTAATACCAGTGCTTAAATTAGGTGGGGCAAACTGCGAAAGGGATTTTAGAATTTTTTTTATTTAAAATTTATTGGCAGTTCTTTATTTATTACAGTTTACAGCATGTGTTGCTTAGATTTCATGTTTAATTCTAAACGATAAAAAAATGTCATTTTTATGTTGAAATTTAAAAATATACTTTGTTTCCAATCTTTTTATGTCATCATTATTTTCGAATTTATATTAGAAGTTCTTTTTCTTATTCTTATTATACAAGCGACATAGTTTCTAATGTTTGAATTCTTTGCAGTTATCTATGTGGTTAATACACATGGTATTGTACAGTCGCTCAAATAAGTATCCGAACACTATGGTTGATTACAGAATTCAGAAAAAATATTTGACAACGATTTTTTTAGAAATTAATGATCTGGCAACCTTCGTGTCACGTGAAACGAAGGTTGCCAGATTACTAATTTCTAAAAAAAAATTTACTACCGAAATTTAAAATTTCTTGCATTAATAAATCGTTTGCAATATTCGTTAAAAATTTGCAATTTTTCAAAATTTTCCACCGTTATAAAGCACAATTAAAACTTTTGGGAAATTCGAAAAAATGTAAATTTCAATGTTCATCAATACCTATTCAACACAAAAAGAATTTTTAATTTTTTTCCATAAAAATTAAATTTTAAATTTAATTTTTAATTCCATAAAACCGAAAAGTTCAATGTATACAGACAGACCAACATAATACGACAAAGTGAAAATATTTGCCTCTTTCTTTTCGAAAAAGGGCTAAGGAATGAATTTCAGTCAGTACTTTAGACAAAATTAAAGAAAGATAAGAACAAGGTATATTATTCACTCTTTTATTTTCAAACTCTTTTCCACAACAGGCTCATCATTTTAGAGAACAATGAACTTTATCTTAAAAAGGTAGACATAGTTTCGTAAATTAAAGCATGGAAACTTTCACTCGAAACTGTGGCTTTCATCTTTTTCCCGAAACGACACAATGAAAAGTCCTCCTTGTCTAAGAGAGTATCAATTTTTTTTAGGAACTATGTAACTTAAAAGTGAAGTCCGTAGTTTAAGCCATGGGTGTAGCCGTAGGAGAGAGGAGAGGCAACGTGCCCATAGGAGTATGGAGCAGCAACATGTCCGTAAGAGTATGGAGCAGCGGCGTAGTGAAGAGCAGGAGCAGCTGCTGCGTAGGATACGACAGGTGCAATAGGAGCAACGGGAGCAGCTGCAGCGTAGGATACGATGGGAGCAGCGACGACAGCTTTGTTGATGGCCACAGCAGCAGGGTCCTTGGGCTCGACACCGGGCTCGTTGGTCTGGACATTAGCACGGAAACCAGCGGCATCGGCCACGTAGTTCACCACACGTCTGCGTCCATCAGCATCACTGAGGCCGTAGGAGCCAACCTTGTTCCCGAAAGCATCGCCGGATTCTCTACGGAAGGTGCCGCCGGAGAGGTGACCCTCGTCGTAACCGAAGTTATAGTTGCCGATAGCCTGGGGAAAAGAAAATTAATGATGAGAATTACTCATTACAAAAGTCTATTTTATTCATTCGGTTTTTATTTGATGTTCAATGTCGGTTTCCCGTTTCATTGCAAAATAAAAGGGAAACAAAATATTGATGTAGTGTCGAGAGTATTGTATTTCTGCGACAGAGAGATGACCCTCGTAGTTGCTGAAGTTGTAATTGCCGATATTTTGGAATTACGTATTCGAAAGTAATCAGAAAAGATTTTTTTCGATGCAGTGTGAACTTCATGATTGACAATGAAATAAAAAAAATAACTAGACATTGATTATATTCACTTATCCCAGTGAGTATGTAAATAATTAATTAGTCCCATATATTTTTCTTTTATTTCTGATTAGTCTGTCTACAGATAACGTCTTTTAAAAGTTATTTTGTAAACAGGAACTATATTAGCAACATTAAAAACTCTCTTGCAAATGACAAGAAACTGATTAAGGGGAAAGAAGAAAGAATATTTGGCTGATCGACGCACACAGACAAAAATCTGCTCGTCAATCGGACCTTCAGTTACAGTCAAAATCCCTTTTAATCACTGACTCCATGATATGATGATGCTCATAGCTCTCAACAAAGATCTTATTTGATAGTGGAGCATTGGATATCCAGAGTATTCTTATCGTTTCCTCTCCTAGAAAACGTTTCTTCTATATTTGGCAAGAATATTGTCAAAGGCCGTCCCGTGGCCGAGTGGTTAGCGCGCTTGGCTACTGATCTCTGGGACCTGGGTTCCGAGCCCCGGGTAAGGCATGGATGTTCGTGTTTTTTTCTGCTGAGGTCCTGCCATCCTCTCAGATCTTCTACTGTGGCATATAAA
This sequence comes from Ryuthela nishihirai, assembly GCA_038380435.1. Classification (NCBI taxonomy): domain Eukaryota; kingdom Metazoa; phylum Arthropoda; class Arachnida; order Araneae; family Heptathelidae; genus Ryuthela; species Ryuthela nishihirai. The sequence goes on along the minus strand of JAWZYU010000024.1, from coordinate 45,688,631 downwards.
CTGACAGGCTCCTGTCAGACCTCTGTGGCAAGCAGCTGCTTGAGGGGGTATTTATTATTTTTTTTATTATATTGTCAAAATAAAATAGGAATGGTCTTTTGGTCTGTTCCATTTAAATACATATTTTAGTTTAGATATTATATTTTAAATATGGTGCAGAAATTGACACAGATTTGAAAATTCCGAGATAATTATCGAATGGAGTTCTAATCTCAAGCTGCCACAGATATCATTTTTCAAAACATATTGGGTTAATTTTAATGAACGTCTTCCAGAATTGCTTAATGAATTAATGAATACTTACATCCTGTGCTCTGTACTGTGCACTGGATCCTGTGTTGATCAGTCCAGCGTGACCTAAAAGGACTGCGGCCTGGGAGGCAGCGATTAAGGCAAAAATAATCAGGACCTAGAAGAAATAAAAACTCTGAGATTGCAAATTTGATTGCTAACTTATTTTTACAACATTTTTTTAAGTTTTATGAATACTAAATCTGATTTGAAATATTTGTGTAAAACAAATCAGTTTTTTCTAGTAAATGGAATGAATTTCAATAACTTCAAGTATTGTTATTAAATGTGAGTTTAAACAACAAACACTAAAACTATTGTTATTAAATGTGAGTTACTAAAACACTAAAACTATTAGAGTTTGAGAAAAGTACAGTCGCTCAAATAAATATCCGAACACTATGGTTGATTACAGAATTCAGAAAAAATATCTGGCAACGATTTTTTTAGAAATTAGTGATCTGGTAACTAATTTCTAAAAAGAAGTTGCCAGATCACTAATTTCTAAAACAATCGTTGCCAGATATTTTTTCTGAATTCTGTAATCAACCATAGTGTTTGGATATTTATTTGAGCGACTGTACACAACGAACTTTATAAAATTGGTAACTGTGTATTTCATACTATTATAGGTTAATAAAATACAATGTTAAAGAAATAAATGAAATGAAATAATCTTGCTTCAAATTTGACCAAGAAATGTTAAGAAAAAAAGAAAAGATTGTTTTTGAGGAAAAAGATAACTGGTTTTATATTTGTTCTGGCGTTTGCTCAAAAATAACATCGAAAATTTTTCCGAATATCTTTTAATGGGTTTTTTTTAATTACAAAAATTACAAATTACTTATTATTAATAATTAAGAATTAGTTTTAGAAACATCAAAATCTTAATAGTGATGCGAAATAGACTAATTGCAGTGTAAACATTCATCTAAAGAATGGAAATTATGCTCCTACAAGATGTATTAAAATTACAAGAAGGAAAGCAACAGAATTTAAAATAGAAAATATAATTATTCAAAAAGACGATGCTGGATTGGAGTTATTTCGCTTTTGAGAGTACTCTTTGCATACAATTGGCTAAATGGCAAGGTCACAAAGACCCCAATGAATCAGAATTGAGAAGCGATCCACTGGATACGTCTTAGGAGACAGAAGCCTACTATAAAAGTCATCCAACGTATTCTTTAACACGCACAGGGAAGAACTCCCATTCACACAGAACCACGGCTTAACATGTAAATCGGATTTTTTTAAAGCTTATCACCGATAAGAAATTCAGGACTATGGATCCTTCTATCCCGGATGATAAGTGCGGAAAAAAGTGCATAAATTGCAGGATCAAATCCAGGATAAAAATTGTTTTTAAAATAATATTCTATTTTGATAATAAAGAAATTAAGACTCTAGAGAAGGCGATTTTGAATATAAAACGGTATAATAATTAGAAATTAAAATTTTGAATACTCTTTCTTACCAAAAACAGATTGCAGGGTCAACGGGAAAAAAATTCACAGTGGGAATTCTAACTTTAAAACATTGGGTAAAGAGCCAGACGATTCATCGACTGAACCAAAAGAAAGGCGAATCACTTAGAAACGCAGAGTCTCTACTTACCTTCATGTTTACAGTTGGACGATGTCTTTCAGGACTTCGAATGAATTTCCCAAATCTTTCCCCGATATTTATACCCAATTTTCGTCTTCATCCAGAAGCGGTGAGCAGACGTCAGAGATGCCCTCTTGGGTTGTTGACGAGTGGAATTTCCATCTCCGATCTGCCAAACGTGTTGAAGAAGGTCATTGGATCAATTCACGCTTTCTACATTCTAACATCAGACGCTTGGGTGTGGTCACTAGGTCATTGATGCGTGCGTGTCTGCTCTCATGGTCATCTCTTAGAACGCTTTGTTACTCTGCATCTGCAAAGAAAAATTATTATTTTTTAAGTATTTTGTTCCCCCACTTTTGGTAAGCGCGCTTTTTCTCGTCGACTTCTGTTTAAACGTTCTATGGAATAACCGTAACTGTCAAGGTGAGTTAGAAATTAAGATTTTGTTTCATCTGATGGAAGAAAGCTGACGTGGTGGATGGACAAGTTCTATTCAAATCTATTCAAACTGGAAAGTCCGGGTGGAAAGTTTTAGAAATATTTTCTTTTTTCTTATTGTTATTGTTATTGCTGATCCCTTTGTTCAAAGAATTTGTGCGATGCACTGTAACTTGAAAGAAATGGATCATTTCAATATATGCAAGTTTAAAAATTAACTCAAGTGATTAATCCTAGAAATCTCTCATTATGAAAATGTCACTAGAAAGACATTTCTTCGGTTTCTTCGATTTCGATCACTCTTTATCAAATAGTAGCCCGACAATGTTTATTTAGGGCACATGGAACCTAAATGATATGTGAAGGGATGGCTATATCATGCATGTATCAGCTAGATTTCATCATCATCATCAAGCAGCCATGGGCTACGGAGGTCCAACCAGACCTGCAATTTAGTTCTCGAAGCAAGTCTCCTGAGCTAAAACTGCTGCATCTGGTCACTGCACACCAATTCTAACAAGGTCCTGTTTGACATTGTCTGCCACCGCATCCTAGGTCTCACCATCTTTCTGTGTTTTTAGACACACTGTTCATAACCCTATTCGCCAATCTATAATTATCCATACGGGCAACATGGCCAAACCAGCGGAGTCTCACTCTGCACAATATACTGCTTAAAGGAGGTTGCCGACTGCTTTGCCTGACCTCATGATTATTTACAAAGTTGAACCACCTAATGCCCAAGATACTGCGTAAGCATCTAGATAAAAAACATCTAGTTTCCTGTTATCTTGTTTACACAACGTCCAAGTTTCACTACCATAACTAACCCTAGAAAGAACCAAACTATTATACAGTCTAATTTTAGTCTTTAGGTGTATACGCCTTATTCTCCACACTCTCCATAGATTCTTAAAAGTCCCGGCAGCAATCCCTATTCGTCTGTTAATCTCATGCCGCACATCACCAGCATCTGTTACATAGCTCCCGAGATAATTAAACTGTGACACCTGCTCAAGACTGCAACCATTCAGAATAACTGAATCATAGCCTGCCTGACCAATTTTCATCACTTTAGTTTTCTTTCTGTTTATAACCAAACCTACTCTATTACCAGTCTCATCAACAGCTCGAATGAAAGAGCTCATCTCATCAACATCATTTGCCAAAAGGGCTTAATCATCAGCATAATCTATATCAGAAAGGGCAAAAATAAGGGCACATGGGCAAGCCCCCCCCCATTTGAGAATGCAGTTTGGGTTGTTTTACCTCTGAGCGGCACTTTTTTGCACATCATGGGCTAAATGGCCAGGTCACATGGACCTCGAAGGCTCAGAAAATGTTAGGGGAGGGGACCCACTGGAACAGCTGTTGAGAGACAGAAGGTAGCCTCCCGTCAAGGCGATCCAGCGTGTTCCTTAACGTGCACAGGGTATGACTCTTCCGCATATGGGGCCATGGCTTAACGTTCCATCAGACGGACGGCGGCCTTTCCAAGCCCATCGGTGTCCCCTACTGACCGTGGGCAGGGCAGGGAATTTTGCGGAGATAAATCTCAACGCTGACCCAGCTGGGACTCGAATCTGGGAACTACAGATTACGAGCCTGGCGCGCTACCGACTGAGCCACCCCCGCCCCACTAAGGGTAAGAGAGGCATACACTTATATACATGTCTATATCATGCATTTTTCAAGAATTTTTAAAATACTTATAAAAGGAATGGGGAAATGTTACACTGCAATGGCAATCCAGTCCTACAAAGCAACTGCACTGTCTTTCGGCTCAATTGAGTTTCTTATTCTCCCCTCCACCATAAACATTCCATATACCAGTTTTTAATTATGAATATTAAAATATACTATTCTCCTTTTAAATTATGTCTCTCCTTCTTCACAATTCTCCTCTACGTATTATTAAACTGACAGGCTCCTTTCGGACCTCTGTAGTAAGCATCTGCTTGAGGGATAAATTTATTTACTTTCTTTGACAAAAAATTATGTTTGATTTCTTAGAATTGTATTGTTTTCTATCTCAGAAAACTGTAATGAAGAGCAACGGTTATGGATCTGGCATAAGAGACAGGTTTTTTAATCCTTTAAAATCTGGACGTATCGTGAACTACGCATCCAACATCTTGCCTGCAGGTGATCGGAATTTGACCTATTCCCCGCCCTGCCCACGGTCAGTAGAGGACACCGATGGGCTTGGAAAGGTCGCCGTCCGTCGCATGGGACGTTAAGCCGTGGCTCCGTGTGTGGAAGAGCCATTCCTTGTGCACGTTAAAGAACACGCTGGATGGCCTTGACGGGAGGCTACCATCTGTCTCCCAACAGCTGTTCCAGTGGGTCCCCTCCCCCAACCTACTCTAAGCTTTCGGGGTCCATGTGACCTGGCCATTTAGCCCATGGTGTGCAAAAAAGTGCCGCTCAGAGGTAAAACAACCCAACCCAACTCGGAATTTGACCAAATAGAGTCCGCTCACTGGGAAAAAGAAACTGGAGACTAGTTCAAGGTTTTGACAAACGTTAAAGGAAATTTTCCAAAATTAAATTGCTTTCATTCTGTAAATGAGTTTCGTTTTCAATTAATGAAACCCAAGTTCGATTCTCAGCTGGGCCAGCGTTGAGATTTATTTCCGTAACACTCCACGATCTGCCCACGGTCAGTAGGGACACCGATGGGCTTGGAAAGGGCACCGTCGTCGAATGGGACGTTAATCGTGTTCCCTTGCGCGGGAGAGCCATACCCCGTACACTTTAAAGAACACATTGGATGGCTTTGACTGGAAGCTACCATTTGTCTCCCAACAACTGTACAGTGGGTCCCCTTCCCCAACCTACTCTGAGCCTTGGGGTCTTTGTAACCTGGTCATTTAGGTCATTGTGTGCAAAAAAATGCCTCTCAGAGGTAAAACAACCCAACCCATTAGCGAAAATCCGTATAGTTTTAGTCAGGTTTAGTCACTAATTTTCAATATTGATTTCTTGAATGGCATTTAGGTGCTGCCTTAAGAGTTATGAGAGAAATGAAACAATCTGCAAGTGAGTAGTTGAATATAGCGATACTATTCAGTTTTTATATTGTTCTATGGAAAGAAATGTGAATTGCAAAATAAAAGACCTATCAGTCTTTCCGAATTAATAATAAATATAAGTAAGGAAACAGAAATTTCCAAGATTCATTGCAAGATAAATTTAAATGGTTGACCGTTAGTAATAAGTAGCAAAGATGTATTAGAGAAAGTTAAACTAAGAAATACATTGTTTTATTTATTTTTTCATGATGTGGATGCAATAAGGAATGATGCATCGAAAGTATTTCTACTATTATCGACCTTAATAAAGAAGCTATAAAACATCAAATTTCTAAACAAATTTCAAAATAAGAAAAATTCTATAAACAACAAGTCTTGTTTTAAGGTTTTAGAAACTTAATACATAAGATGCTGTGTAAGTATCTTGGATCAAAACCAAGTATTCCTGTCATATTGCTTACAGAGTCCAAATTTCTTTGCCACTGCGAAGATTAGAAAACGTCGAAAGTACTGTATGGTCTAATTAGTCTCTTAAAGTGTTTATGTTTTTTTTTTATCACATTCACCACAATTTCTTAAAAGTCCAATATCAATATTCATTCTTCTGCTTCCCTCATGTATATTGACAATTTCTGTCACACAACTCCCCAGGCAATTGAATTGATAAACGTTCTCGAGAATATAACAATTCAAAAGAACTAAAGCATATCCCACTTGGGGGCGGGGGTGGCTCAGTCGGTAGCGCGCCAGGCTCGTAATCTGTAGTTCCCAGGTTCGAGTCTAAGCTGGGTCAGCGTTGAGATTTATCTCCGCAAAATTCCCCGCCTTGCCCACGATCAGTAGGGGACACCGATGGGCTTGAAAAAACCGCCGTCCGTCGGATGGGACGTTAAGCCGTGGCCCCGTGTGCGGGAGAGCCATACCCTGTGCACGTTAAAGAACACGATGGATGGCCTTGACGGGAGGCTACCATCTGTCTCCCAACAGCTGTTCCAGTGGGTCCCCTCCCCCAACCTTCTCTGAGCCTTCGGGGTCCTTGTGACCTGGCCATTTAGCCCATGGTGTGCAAAACAGTGCCGCTCAGAGGTTAAACAACCCGACCCATATCCCACTTGATTAGCATTAACCAGTCCATTACCAGCCAGTTTGACGTTGCGATACTATATGCAAATCAACTTTTCAATAAAAAACGGTGCAAAAATATGGGGAAGCAGAGAAAGAGTAATTTGATAGAGTGGAATAGAGAGATGACTTCGGGTTTAATTTTTCGAGTCCGATTCCACCCGAGACCGAACTACTTCGAAATTGTTGGGCCCGAAACCTATTTGGAAAAAAAAGAAGTCTTCGGTAAAAGCATAAGACATATAAAGAAAAAGGTATGCGGATAATAACCCTTTTCTCTCTTATGTTATTAATTATAATTATTTTATGAAAAGATTTAAATGTTAACTCTATTTGTAAAGAAAAATGTTTAGAAATACTAGGTGCAGAAACTGAAAGTGCGTGGGTGCCTCATTATAAACGTAAAGAGCCATTCATTTATTAAAGATAGAAAATACGTAAAAATATAATCAAAACCCGTATGATGCTTATTTTAAATTATTTAAGGCTGGATAAAATACTGAAATTATAATAAAAGAATATTTTAAATTTGTACTTATTTCTTCATAATTACAAGAAATATTTGAAATTTGAATTATTCCGAGCTCATCTGTAGTTGGAGGTGACATTGGAATGTTTGGTGGAAAGGGGCTATCAGACGTAACGCAGAGCAATGACGAAATCGTCTTTAGAGAATGTGGATGGTGAAGATCACTTTCTCAAGAGCAGTATAGGCAACTAGATGAGTTCGAATGAAGTTGGATATTACGACTCATTGAAGCTGGGGGATCAACTGCAAAAATCTTTGCTCATGTTGGCAGCAAGGCGAACAAAATTTGTCGTTCCAGTGGTTGTAGAAAGGAACCCACAATAATTGGGCAAGCTCCGAAGTGAACCGTAGATTATGTTTTACTTCTGAGCAACGCTTTTTTGCACACAAAGGGCTAAATGGCCAGGTCACATGGACACCGAAGGTTCAGAGAAGGTTGATAATAGGGGACCCATTGAACAGCTGCTAGCCTCCCATCAATGCCATCCAGCGTGTTCTTTAACGTGCACAGGGCATGGCTCTACCACACACGGAGTTACTGTTTAAAGTCCCATCCGATGCGTGGCAGCCTTTCCAAGCCCAACGATGTCCCCTACTGACCGAGTGCAGCGTAGAGGTTTTGCGGAGATAAATCTCAAGTTTGCCTAGATGGGACTAGAAGTTGTGAACCACAGATTATGAGCCTAGAGCGCTACTGACTGAGCCATCCCCGCCCCTACTCTGAAGTGACTAGATATCCGTTAGGAGCTTGAGCTTAAGAAAAGCCTGGCTGATCCTTCTTCAGTTTTAAACAGGATTTGCAGCGTCATAATGGTAGCAATGATACAATCGATCTACAGGATTAATTATCATCTTTATCATCATCCTCAAGCAACCATGATACCAGATTATGCAATTTAGTTCTCCAAGTATATCTGTCCTGAGCTACATCTGCTGCATCTGGCCACTGAACAGCAATTCCTAACAAGATCCTGTTTGACATTGTCTGCCCACCGCATCCTAGCTCTCCCCTTCTTTCTGAGACCTTCAGGCACACTGTTCATAACCCTATTCGCTAATCTATAATTATCCATACGGGCAACATGGCCAAACCAACAGAGTCTCTCTCTGCACAATATGCTGCTTAAAGAAGGTTGTCGACTCCTTTCCCTAACCTCACCATTATTACAAAGTTGAGCCACCTAATGCCCAAGATACTGCGTAAACATCTAAAATCAAAAGCAATCAGGTATAAGCAAGCTATCATATGAAAAAGGTTCCGTAATCAACCCTTATAAAAAAAAAGGTGAACTGAAAGCAGGAGAATATATAAATGCGATAAAACTTTTGTTAAATTCTCTGCATCTGATGAAATTTTAATCTTCTTGTTGCATTGTACGCATTACCGTATAGATTGGGAGGTATTGCTGCAGTAGGTAACACGCCAGGCTCGTAATCTGTAGTTCCCAAGTTCGAATCCCAGCTGGCCCAGCTTTGGGATTCATCTCAGCTAAACTCCCTACCCTGCCTTTGATCAGAAACGGAACACCAGTGGCCTTGTAAAGGGCGCCGTCCGTTGGATGGGGAACAAAGCGATAGTGTCGTGTACATAAGAGCCATAATCTCTACAAGATGGATGGTCTTGGCGGGAGGTTACCATATACCACCTAACAGCTATGCAATGGGTCCTCTTTCCCCATATTTTTCTCTGACCTTGAGGTTCTTGTGACCTAGTCATTTAGCCCATTGTGTGCACAAAATGTGAAGCTTTTCCAGCCGCTCAGAGGTAAAGAATTCCAACAATAATCATATAATATTAAGCTTTACCGTTTATAAGGCTTACCGTTGCTAGTGCACTATTATGTGCATTGCGGATTGCTACATAAATGTCAAGGTTGACAAACGCCCGTAGATTTACGGCCAGTCCATGAAAAAGTGCTTAAATAGGACTTGTTCGTAAAATCCTTAAAAATATTTAGTTGTTGATAAAAACACTTTAGATATTTTGAAAAGTTTAAAAAAATGTGCATTCTTATTATATCCTCATTTTCAGTAATATTTGAAAATATTTCAGCATTTCGTTTAACGGATATAAAATTGAAACATTAAACAAACGACAGAAAAACGCTATAGTTTAATTTAGCGGTGTGCGAATTTTTTTTTTATTTCTGGGTAGTAGCCTGTGTGCAATATTATTAGATGGGCGAAAATTTTAGGTACCATACCGCAAAAACATGAACAAAATTTATTATCATTATTATTATTCTAGTTAATCTTATAATACAAAGATTTTTAATTCAGCTTAAGCATGTATTAATGAAACTAAAAATGCTAAGTTTTTTTAGTTTTTTCCTGGAGCCACAATTATTTCGCTGATTCATTAAACGCTTTTACATGCTGCTTCTGGCCGCAGATAGTAGTTCGTCCATAACTGGTCTAATCAGGGCCGGTGCAACAACTCGGCAACGGGGGTCCGCAGTGGTAAGGAACCCAGCTTTGATAGTGAAATTTCTATAAATCGGATCTGTACAGAACCTACATCGTTAAACATATGCTAAAATTGATTTTGTCAATTCTGTGTGTGAGTGCATTGTGCCCATCCGCAGCGCCGGATCTGGGAAGGCATCCCCCCCCCCCCCGGAAGAATTCTAGAAGGAGACAAAAATGCATTAAACTTGTGCACATTTCAAGCATCTAGATCCAGGCTTGTTCATTTGCATGAAAACCTATAGTGTATAAATATACACTGAAAGCACAATTTATTTTACCAACCACACCCATATATAAATCTGCCCTTCTCTGCCACAATAATGCAGCCATCCAAAACCCCTTGTGGGCTATAAAATAGGTCATATATCTGCCTGCTGTGTAGCGTATCTGTGACTGTTATGATAGGTAAACACGGCAACATGAGCGAGTTCTTTCGTGGGCAAATAGTCGGTGGAAGGAAGATGGGGCGCTCCATATTCACGTTGCAGAACGTCTGGGATTTCTGCATGCAACCATCGCTGTACCAAGGCTAAATCAAAACTAGCAAAAGCTGCAGCAGTCGGGCAAAATGTGGCCGTAATTGGACCATTGATGTTCGAGGTGAGCACTGCCTCTCCCGTATCGTAACATTGGAATGGAGGGCCATAGTGCAGGTGATAATATTGGCATTCAATGAGAGGGCAGCTACGGAGGTTTATACAAAAACTATTCGACGTACAATGGCAAAATTGTATTATGGCAGCCAGCCCATATCCTTGTTATCATCACATCACCGGGTTTATGAGGCTGCAGTGGGCGAAGGAATATCATCAATGGACTATGGGAGATTGGAAACGGGTAGCTTGGTCCAATGACTCAAGGTTCCAACTACAACAAGCAGACGGGAATTTTCAGGCAGGTGGAGGTGGTATAATGTTCTGGGGCATGTTTACATGGGCCACCTTGGGGACCTTATACCTATTGAGACCACCATCACCGCACAAAGCCATGTTGACGCACTCATCGACCATTGTCTTGTTGAAAGAACGAGCCATGGACCGATCTAGACCGAGCCATGGCTATCCATTTCCCATAGTAGGATACCTTCTTTCAACAAGACAATGGTCTGTCTCATCACTCCCATTTGGTGAAGTGCTGGTTGGAGGAGAATTCCAGTGAGTTCGTAACACTCGATTGGTCCTCTCATTCTCCGGATTTGAACCTATTGAGTATCAAAGGGATGAATCGGAGAGATACATTCGAGTCCGAAAACCACACCAGCAACTCTCGGCTCTTTACGGACGGCTGTCCTGGATTCATTGCCCCCAATGCCACCCAAATGTTTCCAACACCTGGTAGAGTCCATGCCACGACGTGTTGCTGCTGTTGCGAGGGTGAAAGTTGGATTCACAAATTATTAAGTGGGTGGGTGCAATAAATTGTCCTTTCAACCTAATATAAGAGTTCGAGGCCTCTCTAATTGCTTGCGCAGGACCACCCTAAAAACTTCGTCGGCCCTGGATCTAATTGCTACCTGTTTAGTTGTACACAGTACTGCGTGTCAATACACGTGTTGTGTTTAACAATCCAACCTGTTAGAGTGTATGGTGCATGACTGAATTCCCTTCCTCATTATTTCTCTATAACTCAGGCTTAATTTATATTTCGTCATATTGGCAACATTTTTTAGTTGTTGCCAACACCAACAAACAGATGAAAGAGGGAATTAAATTTGATTATCCCATAATTGATGATAATTTGGCGTGATAAAGCGAAATTGAAATATCAAGTTTAACAGTCTGCCAAGAACTTTTTCCTGACATCAGGATGCCACTTTAAAAGCAATAATATTTTTTATGTCCGACCGTTCTAAATTAAGAAAGGGCATTAAACTAGCGTAATCAACATCGGTTTTGTGATATATGAGTGAAAACTTTGAATATTATTCACTTATGAGCAGCCCTGTGGCCGAGTGGTTAATATGCTGAGCTAAGTATTGATCAAAGAGACCTGGGTTCGAGCTCCCGGGTAAAGCATGGAAGTTAGTGATGTTTTCGCAGGCTTTTTACTCTTTTTTTGTACTAAGTTTGTAAGAAACAGTAATATTGAGGAGAAATTTTTTATCATATCGTTATTTACTGGTAAGCAGAATATTTTTTCCATAACGATGAAAAATGAAAAATTATCAATGACGTATAAACGGATAGGCTATTGTCAGAACTCTGTGGCGAGTAGCTGCTTGAAGGGTGTTTTTTTTTTAAACCTTTTTGGACAATTTTAATAATAGTGTCCGTAAAAAAGAATTTCCTTTGAAAAACCATTTTTAGTGATTGGCAACCCCAATAAATGAAAACAATCATAATGTATCTTTTTTTACATATGTATCCAGTTTTGAAATATTTCTTTATTCGATCTTATTAAGATCATTTACTTTATTTAATAAGATTATTCAGTCATACTAAGATCATTTACATTATTCTCATTTTACTTCCCTATGTGACAGCTTACCGGTAGCGCACCAGGCCAACACCACCTAGAGGAGAAGTCCACCAGTCGCTGAAACGATGCTATTGACGTCAATTTTAGTCGACCCGTAGTCGACATTTATTTTTTATTTATTAGTCGACTTAGGCAACACAGGAGAACGTGGTATTCTTGTAGCGTCGCCTCCATCTTGTTTTGTTAGTGTTTAACTAGTTTTGTCGCGTTTGATTTTGTGTGTGCACAGATTCAATAATTCTTCTAGCGAAATGCCATCGTGCTGATGCATTCCTCGTGTTGGAGCAATTACGACGGGGAAAAGAAATTTCCAGAAGATATAGATTTGCGACAGAAATGGATTCTTTACATACCAAGACAAAACTATCCAAGGTAAGGAGAACTTTATTCTGTGTTAATATATGTTGTCATATTTATGAACTTCTAAAGTGAAAATTATTGTTTTAATTATTGTATGTTACGCTTGTATAATATACATATATATAATATCATTGATCCTGTATGGATTAATTTGAGGTTATTTTTATTAGGTAAAAGTTTAAATGTCGAATTTACATATGTTAAAATGCTTAAATAGAAAAGAATATTTCACAGTGACCAGACTTTAATAGATTACTGTAGTAGGTTAAGAAATTGATACTTTTGTTGGGAGAGTTTCAGAGTCTAATGTTATATCACTATATTTATATACAATAGAGTTTAATTATATCTCTCGTATAAGCTAATATGATGATAATGTTAAACTTGAAATGCATATATGAGCCAAAGGCAAGATCATAGGAAAACCTACTTTTAAATACAAAATCTCTGCAGAAGTATTAGAAATTATTTTGGTGTTGTTGGTATACTTGGATACAAATTGGACCTAGGTTCAAAACTACAGATGGCTTTGTGAATATGTATTGTTTTCCTGCTGAAGTCTTGCCATCCTCACACATCAGCTATATTATAATAAAGGTATGACAGGCTTTATGAAGAAATTAATCTGCATAATTATATCTCTGATAAAGGTATGACAGGCTTTATGAAGAAATTAATCTGCATAATTATATCTCTGAAATCAAGTCAAGGTGTAGTGGATATTAAAGAATGGTTGGGATACAGCTAATGTACATATGGATTAATAAATGAAAATATATTTTGAAAAAGGATTTAATAGTAAAGAAATAATTTTTCTACATTGAAAGGAGTAATTAAAAGTGCATATATTTCCAATCGCACTCATTCTAAAATGAGATAAGTCAGGTGTATTATAATAAAGCAATCTACTGCCGTATCTTTATTGCATGCGACTGCAGCTTTTGTTTTAATTTTGTTAGAAATATATTCTATAATCATATTAGAGAATATTTGAGGGGATATCTGTCATTTTATTTATTATGCGAATATAAATATATTAAACACCATAAATGCATAAAATATTGTTTTCAAGTTAACTTCAAAGTTTAACCTCTGTACTGACCACTGGTTTGGAATTATTATTTTAAACTGTTAAATAAAGATAATTAAATAAAGAAATTATTAATCTTCATTTATCTTTAATATCTGGAAAACAATTTCCACAGGCTTTGAGCCAGTAATTGAACATGGATCTTCTACAAAGCATGCTTTTTGATTTTTCATATTACACAAGTCTTTGGATTGTCCATCTGCTCGTGTACTTGGTTAGTCTCCAATTACCTTAAAGTACCTAATGTTAAAAAGAAGGTTAAGAAATATCAAATTTGGAGGGAGGTAAAAATAGCTGGTTGTGATTTTCATCAGTTAGCATGAAGCCTTTTGGAAAGTAATGATACACTGTAATGGAAAAGTCTCCACAACATCATAGACCCACCTTCAAATAATTATAGCCCAGTAAGTACAATGGTGGAAAACCCTTTGGAATGGTGTGCTATTGCTTCAACCATTGTTTTTTGGACAGAAAAACTGGATAATTTTCTTGTCAAATATTTTGAAATATTTTAGTGGAAATTTTATTGCATGCAAGCTGCAATAGCTATTTTCAGTTCCTTTAACTATATTCTGCTACTGTAAGGGTCTACGAGATTTATTTCATTTTTATTTTACTGATTTAATATGTCTTTTGTGGCTAAATCTATGATCAAAGGGAATCTCTACCTGCACTTGTCAGTAGGTTTTTTCTTAATTTTGTGTTTAGTGTTACGTTTGAGTGATCTTTTGCCAATTCCACAACATTTTCACTTCCCACTATACTCTTATGGCTGGACCCCTGAAAATAAATTATATTTTTGGTTGTCTTTAAATTTTTTTATCAATGTATCAAATACTTGTGGTGGATGCTTTTGTTTGGACAGCTATTCAGTACTGGATGCAGTATGTGACAGTATATGATTTTCTTTCCAATCCATTTCATTGCTTCTATTATACATGTACTTAGTGGGAGTTCCAAATTAATAATTTTCTGTAGGAACATATACCACCAGTTTATGGATGAAATGGTCAACTGAAACTCATTAAACTGCAAATAGAATTTTCTGAATATTATTTTTCCTTCATTGCTTTAAATTGAGAACAATATAAGCAGAAAACTTAAATGTCAATCTTTGGTTTTTGTAAAAGCCATGGGAGATTTAGGAAGTTAATTTATTCCTTGATTTTCTTTAATATATATGCATATCTTGTGGCTTCTGCTGCCTTGCAAATGTAGGTTTTTTTTAATTTTCTAATAGTGATTGCCAATGGGTGTTTGATATGCCTATGAACTAGCCTGGTCAACAGATCAATAAGGTTTGCTGTATCATTGGGGGATGTCAGTTTCTGCTTGGAGGGAGATGATTGACTATGTTATTAGAAACCTTGTACTGGTTCTGATACATATTTTCTTCTTCCAAGTTCTTTGTTAATAATTGGTTTTACACTGATAGTGAGTTCAAGTAATATTAAAAATTTAGTGTAAGAATATCTGTTTATAAAGAAAAAAATACCCTGTTGTTCTTAGCATTTGAAAGTATCTTCACCAGATTTGGCAGTTAAAATATGCATAATAGTTAATGACTTAAATTTAAAAAATTCTGCAGAAGGTCAAGATTAGAATAAGGTTTTTTTTAATATGTTTCCATACATGTTATGTATATGTTCTTTACAAAATACCAAAACATTTTTATCTGTTCTGTATATTTTGACAGAAAATATCAAGAATGTTTCTAAAATAAACATTTCATGGGAAAATATTACTGAATATATATATATAAGTTAAAAAACTATCTTAATTTTCTATATTCCTACAATATTCATTTAGTATTTAAAGAGGCTTCGCTTGGTTACTAATCTGGGTCGAGCCCTAGGTAAGGCATGGTTGTTCGTGTTGTTTTTCTGCCGGGTTTCCGCCATCATCACAGACCTACTATGGCGTATAAATTTACAGGCTCATATACCTTTGTGGTAAGCAGCTGTTTGAATTTTTTTTATATTTGATTATATATCATCTTAAACAGTAATGCACATTCTGCAGAGTTGGTGAAAATTGAAATAATTGTTTTACATTTTCTGTAACAATTATTTCAATTTTTATATTATTTTTTTTTTATTTTATTTTTATTTTATTATGCTAATAAAATTTAATATGGGGATACTGTTTTGAGATTAACTTATTTCAACTACTTCCCAGATCAATATTTTAAACAGCCATTGTTCATATTAAATATCCCAGTTTCCATAATTCTTTAATTTTTAATGAACATAGATTGAGATCTTTAATTGATCTTCATTTCATTTTTTTTTCATAAAAGTTCATTTTTAAAAGTTGCATAGCTTTGAAATTAGCTTTCCATTGACATAACATGGAATTAGGTTTCATAATCACTGAGTATATATGGATATTTCAATGTGACCTTTACATTGCATGATACTCATTGTATTTCATATTTCTGTTGTATTTTGAATCTGTTCAAACCTTTTGATCACATATATTTAGATGTTGCTTTCATGTTTCTTCAGAATTTTTTTTCTAATAAAGTTTATTATGATACCAAAAGGATAAAAATTTCTATGTTATGTGAAGAAATCAGTTTTAATATGCATTAGGGTGAAAAAGTTTGGGAAAGCATTTTTTACTTTTTTTTTTATCTAAAATTCTCATAGTTGTCCTAGAAACAGTTTTTATTAATGTGATGCATTTTAAAAACAGCTTTCATATTACACTATTTTAAAAAATCCATCAATTGTTCAACTGGGATGAATGGAATACCTTAAAATTTTCTTTTTCAATTTAAATATTATTGCAGAATATTAAGTTCCTTCATATTGTTTAAAAATTCTCCCATATGATTAGTGAATTTTCCTGTTTTAATTGCACAATTTTTTTAAAAATAAAGTAAATGATATGAAATATTTGTTTCATTGTAATGTGTATCCTATATATATCTGTTTTTTCAGGTTGTAAATAAAAGTATTTTTTTAATGTGGAATTTTTTGGTTGTTTTTCGTAACATATGTAATATTGAAACATACTATTTTCATTAAATAATGTTTTAGACCTCTTATATAAACATACATATTTGTGAAAAAAAAATGGATATATGTGGTATTTTGTAACAAGTAGTTTTTTTCTAAATATATTTCGCACTTCTAGAATCCTTTAAGAGTGAGAATTTAGTAGCTGTTCAATACATTAATCGATCGTTTGCAAAATTAGTTAAAAGTTTTGGAATTTCCGAACGTTTAAAGAGTGTTATTATCTAAATAATAATTTAAAGCTATTTGTATAATCGGAATCGGTAATTAATGGTTTATCAATACTAATCAAAGCAAAAAAAAAAACGTTATCTCTAAAAAAAAATTAGAAAAAAAAAAGGTGGGAAGCAATTTTTTTTTAATTATATGAAATCAAATTATTTTAATGATGACGATTTATTAGTGAATATTCAAAAGCTAAATGGGAAGTTCTATTAACAAGGATAAGCTATCTCTCAATCTATTCTGCCGGCAGTCCGGTCCAGTAATGCTGACGTCACAAATGAGTGGTACGGCCTTCTCCTCTAGGTGGTGTTGACCAGGCTCGTAATCTGCATTTCCCAAGTTCGAGTCCCAACTATGCCTTCATTGAGATTTATCTCCACGAACTCTCCTCGACCAAAAAGTTGGCACAGAACAGTTTGAAAAAGTCCGTCGGATGGAACTCCTCATATAGGAGAGCCATATCCTATGCGTGTTAAAGTACATGCTAGATGGCCTTAACGGGAAGCTACCATCTGTCCAGGGGGTCCTCTTACCCATTCTTCTCTGAGTTTTGAGGACCTCGTGACCTGGCAATTTAATTCATCGTGTTTAAAACAAATGACGCTTTAGATTTCCTTCGGTAACCCTCAACTCTGCCTTCAGTGAGAAATGACTTTTTGGAGAAGGGATTTGACCCAGTCAGTAGCTCGTTAGAGTCCCAATTTGCATTTTCTAGGTTAGAGTCCCCCTTGCCAGCATTGAGATTTATCTCATCTAAACACCACCCACATATTGGTGATAAAGGGGATACCGATGGGCTTGGAGAACCCGCCGTCCGTCGGATGAGGCCTATATCCGTAGTCCCGTGTGAATGAGTCATGTCCTCAGCACGTTAACGAAAAACCTTGACGAGAGGATACCATCCGTCTCTTAACAGCTGTTCAATGAGTCCTCTTCCTCTCCACAACTCTAAACACTTGGGGGCGTTTGTATCTTAGCCATTTAGCCTGTCGTGTGCACAAAAGTGACACTCAGAAGCAAAAAAATCCATCCCATTTTTTCCACTTCTCAAATGAAATGGTGATCACAGTCTGATTACAAAAGGCAAAAATATTCCGCTTCATTCCAAATATTAGTTACATTTATCTATCTATATTATTAATATATCTATATTATAATATAGATAGATATATATAGATAGATATAATACGATAAATCTATATTATTAATATAGATTAATCGTTATCGGTTGTTCATATCCTGTCAACAATTATACAGTTATCCGTTAACTTTTAATGCCAATGACAATTGAGTATTAATATTAACAAAATAATTTTAAACAGTTGCAATAACATTTTTAAAAAAAAAAGACAAATTGGTTTAATGGCAACGGTAGCATTAAGGACGAATCCACAGGTTCATGTGTTTCCCTCCTCTGGGATCGCTTTTCATAATAGTTTTAGTTTCTTTCCTAACTATTTCTTTGAAACGGCGAAAGTAATTGCGACAAGCAAATTTAAAGATGTTGATACAATTAGAAAATCCAAACACCAACACCTAAACATCGACATCAAATTTAAAAGAAAAACTATCGTGAATCTGACGCAATCCGAACCCACGATCTCCTGGTGAGGTGTCAGGTATGTTGGAATCACATCCGGACTAATACAATTTTTCCTCTAAATTCGATATCGTGTTTAAGTCTGAGTTCATAATCTTGCAATAGAACATAGGATTTTTTTTCTATTAAGTTTCTAAAAAAGTAATTATATTCATGAGAAATTTTTGATTATATCATAATAGATTCATTATGATATAGAATATTTTTTATGAATAGAATATTTTTCCATAAAGGTAAGAAAAAATTTGAAAATCGTTGATTTATTGCATTAAATAATGCTAGGAAATATTCATCACATAACAACGTTAATTCAATTCAGAAGTTTTATTATCGATATTATGTACATTTAGCAATTTAAAGATATTCTATCTCCATGCAATGCTCGCCGACGAAACAAGCACGTGAGCGTAATTTTAAGAGATCTAAATATTACAAATGGTGTCCTAAAACTCCATAGCCGGAGAGTCCCAAACCGTGGCCGTAAGCAAAGGGAGCAGCAACATGTCCATAAGAGACTGGAGCAGCAGCGTAGTGGACAGCAGGGGCAGTTTCAGTGTATGACACTACTGAAGAAGAAGAAACGGATGCAGGGACAACATAGGATACGACAGGAGCAACAGGTGCAGTTTCAGCATATGACACTACGGAAGAAGCAACGGGTGCAGTTTCAGCATATGACACTACGGAAGAAGCAACGGGTGCAGGTGCAGCATAGGACACGACAGGTGCAATAGGAACAACAGGAGCAGGTGCAGCGTAGGATACGACAGGAGCAGCTACGACAGCCTTGTTGATGGTCACAGCAGCAGGGTCCTTGGGCTCGACACCGGGCTCGTTGGTCTGGACATTAGCACGGAAACCAGCGGCATCGGCCACGTAGTTCACCACACGTCTGCGTCCATCAGCATCACTGAGACCGTAGGAGCCAACCTTGTTGCCGAAAGCATCGCCGGATTCTCTACGGAAGGTGCCGCCGGAGAGGTGACCCTCGTCGTAGCCGAAGTTGTAGTTGCCGATATTCTAAATTGAGAGATATGAAGATTAGTGCAAAATACTTAAGAGTAACCAAAAAAATCTAAAAAAGTTATACGAGGAAACATTTTCATACTATACTTTCTTCTTACTTTTAGACATATGTTGACTATTCTGAAAATGTGAAAATACTATTCCTATCAAGAACATTGCAAAAATTTTCTCATAGTTTTATATCTTTAATGAACACAAAATTCAGTCAAACTCCTATTTTCACTAGACCTTCAAAGTAGATTATCTGTAACTACTGAATTTAACGTGAAGTAGCCAAAAGTAAAAGGCAATGAGGACAATAAGTTTAATTCTATCTGCTATTCTTGCACAGTTCGTTTTGGAAAATACGGCATATACAATATTGTTTGTGACTATGTTAAATAATAATATAATAAATACCTCCTCAAGCAGCTGCTTGCCGCAGAGGTCTGACAGGAGCCTGTCAGTTTATATGCCAAAGTAGAAGGTCTGAGAGGATGGCAGGACCTCAGCAGAAAAACGACACATACATCCATGCCTTACCCGGGGCTCGAACCAGGTCCCGTGGATTAGTAGCCAAGCGTGCTAATCACTCGGCCACGGGACGGCCTTGTGACTATATTAATCTCTATAAATTTCAGCAAAAATTGGTAAAAAAATTAAAAAACTTTTATGAAAATTCAGCTATTCACTGATGTGACTAGAAAATTTTCTCTTTTGGCTTTTTGCTTAGACCTGGGGTGACCAACCTCTTTTTTTTTTTGCAACATGCCACAAATTAGGGTGGAAATGTGTCTTGTTCAGCCTAGGGGCGAATCCAGAATCTTCCATTGCAAACTAAATTTCGAAGATCAAAATAGCGAGAGGAGTGCCATAAGTACCGCAGATTGGCCAATTCTGCTCTAGACGTGTTATGTTTATATCAGATGCACAGAGACAAGACAGCTCATTGGAATCTTGTTGAAAAAATAATTAAATTTTCATGAAACTGAATTCAGAAATTTTCGTCTCTAAACACAGAACTTGTATTAAAAATACTTCAGGTAGGAAAACGTTTTTGATTGCGGAATGTGAAACTTTGTAAGAATTCTTGAAAAGTAACCAATCTCATAAGAAGTCTATTTGATCGCTACAACGGATAGTCATGAAATGTTCTCCCATTCATCCCAATTTCCGAGAATAATTTTTAAAAATGGAAAAATAAACTTTTTTTAAATAATTGAATACTTACGTCTTGTGCTCTGTATTGGCTACTGGATCCTGTATTGATCAATGCAGGATGACTAAGGAGGACAGAGGCCTGAGAAGCGGCGATCAAAGCACAGAGAATAAGAACCTAAATAAAGATTAAAGATAACATGTAATTTAAATTGCAGGAAAAATTATATCTGAAATAAATACTTAGACTGAAGCGTTAGTGTATAAGCAAAGGAAACATTACATTGCAAGGGATGGTTCTATGAACACAAACTGATGCTTTTTTTAACAAATAATTCAATAATTTATTCAACAAGTAGGTAAAATAGAGCTTCATTTTCAGCCAGGATTAAGAATGCGTTTATCGTTTTCATTCTTGTTGGGATAGCAAAGTTAAAGAAAATCACGTTTTAACATGCAATTTATTTGGTATTGAAATCGCACTAGATATTTGTAAAAAGCTAAAAAATTTTACTAACAAAGAGATCATCGAAATTTTTTTTGTTTCAGCCAAAAGTGTTCACTTTCGCGAATAAATCGTAAAATAATAAAATCTCTGTAGGGCAACTTATATCTCTTTGATAAAAAAAAGTCTATAGTTAATTGCATTAAATAGATTCTTCATTTTTGTTATATCAAAATGGACAACTTTGTTCCGCCGAATTTTTCGCTATTTGTTAAATGTTCCGTTTAGTGAAGGAAAGATTAAAAAATCGATGTTTCATTATTTTTAACGAACTAGGAATTCAAATAGCTGAATATCAGAAAAAAATAATATTCAGGTCGCTGTTAAATTAAATCATTCAAATATCATTAAATTTCATATATTTAAAATAAATTCATATAGAATAATACGAAAAAAAGTTTTTTATTTACCTTCATGGCTTCTGCTGTTATTTTGGTGTAACTGACGCTCTTTGAGATCTACTTCAACTGAGGATGGAGTTTGGAAGTTTTGGTCTCATATTTATATGAACCGGCAATCAGATTCTACCAGAATCACACTACGTCAGAAATGTACTTTTGCTTATCCAGCATTCTCTTCCCCCCAAAAAGAAAAACCCATTGGAATTTCCTTTCACTCTTCAAACTCGATCACGAGAAGGTCGGTGTGGTTAGTATCCGGTCTTCCTGCTTGCTCTGCACGTGAGACGATGAAAAGGGCGTCGTCCATCTCAGGGTGATCTTGCACGATTCTTATCTGTCACATTTAAAGGACAGATGTAAGGCTTTTTACGTTTCGTTCCTGTTTGGTTGTTTCGTCAACGGACAAACACTTTCGATGGGATGAAATTATCCCAAGGAAATCATTTGTATTTCATTAAGGCGAAATGTCAGCTGTTAGCAGAAGTCTCAAGATTCTATTCTAACTTGAAGGAATTTCTTTGAGCCAATTCTTGCAAAGGAACGTTAAATCGATTTAAAGATACGTATGATTAATTATTTTGAAATTTGTCGAACAATCGTAGAGTTATGATCAATATTTGAAACTGAATAGGGTAGGAACAATAGGGCAATTGTCCTCATTGACCTTGATAGGGAGATGGTCAAGTTGAACCGTCCCCCTTCCGGGGGCCACAACCCAAGGGGCAGAAAAATTTATGATTTTTTTTTTTTTTCATTTTGACCGTTTTGGGGATTTTTGGATTTTTTCCCGTTTGTTGCTCTCAGTTCAGAGAGCGCCAAAGCTGACGTACTGCAGCACACTGAACTATTGGGGGCGACAGTAAGAGTCATTCACCCACTGGCGGCAAATTGTCTAATTAAGCCACTGTTTGTCCTCCGTGAAATTTGTAAGAAAAAATTAAATTTTCCTTTTAATTCACTGTTACCATCTTTGAAAAGTAATAAAGTTCTTAAGAAATATGATTTTCTTAAGAAATCGAATTTAGGTAAGATTTCTTAAGAGATCGAATTTACATTAATTAATGTAAATCGAAATATACAGGAGTATGTCTACACAGATTAAAAGTGTTATCTGGGCACATTACATATATTTGATTAATTATAGCTTTAATAATTTGCCTTTAGATTCCTGGAAATTCTTTTCAATAATGGTTCAATAATAATCTAAAATTGCGGATATTGAATTTTAATGATATAAATAGGTGTTTTAATAATTTTTTGTAGTAAATAAAATTCAGCAAAAATTATATGATTCCATGAAATTTTATATACTTAGTTTAATAATGTTATCAGTAACATATAATTCGAGAGAAACCATGGAAAGATTATTGAAATAAGAAAAAAAACATTATATATAATATATATTACATTATGTTCCACTGTAGTAATTTAAATGAAATATAACCTCATAATTAAGGAATGAAACCAAAAGGTTTTTAAAGAAATAATCCACAATTGTTTCGAATTGCAGAAGACTAAACCTAACCCTAATCATGAATAACAAAGATAATTTTGGTTAAGAAAGGAGATTAAAGAAACTTATTTGAATAAATTAAAAGATTGGTTATAAGCCTTGGTTGTAACAATTTTTGCATCTTACTGCGGTACACAATTTCCATGATATATAACAACTGAAAAACGCAAAAAGACGGCCAAAAGACAGCAAAAGAACGGTATTACAGCCGTTCTTTTTGCCAAACTAGCTCCGTTCCAGTGGGTAGCACGTCAGCTTGTAATCTGTAATTCCCAAGTTCGAGTCCTACTTATGCAAATATTCCGATTTATCTCCGTAAAACCCCCACCGTGCCCTCCGTCAGAAAAGGGACACCAATAGGCTTGAAAAAGCCGCCGTCCAACGGATGGAACATAGAGTAGCTGTCGTATGTACAGGAGAGTCGCACCCTGTGCAAGTTAAAGAACAAGCTAAATGGCCTTGACGGGAGGTTTCCATCTGCTCCTAACAACTCTCCAGTGGGTCCTCTTCACCAACGTAGCCATACCCTGTGCACGTTAAAGGACAAACTGGATGGCCTTGACGGGAGACTACCATCTGTCTCCCAACAACTGTTCCAATGGGTCCCCTCCCCAACCTTCTCTGAGCCTTCGGGGTCCTTGTGACCAGGCCATTTAGTCCATGAGTAGTAGCATAAATGACAGTTCTGGCAGAGTAAAAGGGGCTCGAGAATTCCATGAAAATCCATGGGACAAGTTATGGGGGATGAGGGAAAAAGTATGTTTCTTGTGGTTTTTGTGAAAAATATGCGTGAAAATTAGAAAAAATGGGGGTGATTTTTAGCATGTGAAAAACTAATTTAAGTTTTTTTTTCGGAAGATGAGGTTTAAACTAATTTTGTGAATTAGTTTAAATGAATTAGGTTGAAATGAAGGTTGTTTGTATGAGAGAAAAAATGGTGTGTTTTATTGAGTTGGTTGGATGGATGGATAGAGTCGCTGGCTGGCTCGACAGACTGGGTGGGTGGCTGGATAGACTCGCTGGCTGGCTGGACAGACTCGCTGGTTGGGTGGACAGATTCGCTGGGTGATTGGATAGACTCGCTGGGTGGTTGGACAGATTGGGTGGCTGGCTGGACAGATTCGCTGGGTGGTTGGATAGACTTGGTGGGTGTGTGGACAGACTCGTTGGCTGGCTGGCTGTTTGGTTGGACAGAGTCGCTGGTTGGTTGGGTAGACTTGCTGGTTGGTTGGACAGACTCGGTGGCAGACGAGAGTATTAGCATAAATGAGAGTTTTGGAAGAATGTTCATGTGAAAAACTTAAATTAGTGTTTTTTTGGAAGATGAGGTTTAAAGTAATTTGTGAATTAGTTTAAATGAATTAGGTTGAAATGAAGGTTGTGTGTATGAGATAAAAAATGGTGTGTTTTGTTGAGTTATCGTACACTTAAATTTGTTTGAAACATATGACAAAATCAACATGTAAAATGACGTTTTCGGGAGTTTTGATGAAAAGATAGACTTTGAATATTTGTGAATGTATGAAGAGAGGGTACTAGAAGAAAAAAATATATATATATTTTGGAAGTGAAAAATGATTTAGGTTAATTTTTTTAAACAATTAGAAAAAATTTGTTTCAAGTGAAAAGTGATGTAGGTTAGAATAATTTTGAGAATGTGTGAAGTTTGTAAAGAGAGAAGAGTTTTATCATGCTAAACGGAAATCAGTCTCCTGAAAAGAACAATGGGCTCGAGATTTAATTTCACTGAACTAAATCTCTTATTCACTGAACCTCAGAATTAAAGTGAAGTGGAAAAAATACTGGTTCAGGAAGCTGTTCGGTTCGATGGATGGCCCTCCTCTTCCTCTCTCTCTGTCCCCTCCTCCCCCTCTGCTCTCTCTTTCTCTCTCTTTGTCCCCTCCTCCTTTGCTCTCTCTTCCTCTCTCTCTGTCCCCTTCTCCCCCTCTGTCCCCTCCTCCCCTATGCTCTCTCTCTGTTCCCTCCTCCCCTCTGCTCTCTCTTGTGCCTCGAACGAGCGCAAAAAAATCCTCCAATTCCAGCTGTATACAAGACACAACTGGAACCGGAGTCCCTGTTTATAGATCACTGGGCCGAGCAATCCCATAGTTACTGCAATCAACTGCAGAGACTAATGATGGCTAGCTGGTACAGGGAACCAACTAGCCCCCCCCCCCCAGATCCCCCCAAAGAGGTCTCATATACTGAGCCTAAAAGGCTTTATGTAGATGAGCAGTAGATCCCCCCAAAGAGGTCTCATATACTGAGTGTAGATGAGCAGTAGATCTCCCCAAAGAGGTCTCATATACTGAGCCTAAAAGGCTTTATGTAGATGAGCAGTAGATCTCCCCAAAGAGGTCTCATATACTGAGCCTAAAAGGCTTTATGTAGATGAGCAGTAGATCCCCCAAAGAGGTCTCATATACTGAGTGTAGATGAGCAATAGATCCCCCCCAAAGAGGTCTCATATACTGAGCCTAAAAGGCTTTATGTAGATGAGCATTAGATCTCCCCAAAGAGGTCTCATATACTGAACCTAAAAGGCTTTATGTAGATGAGCAGTAGATCTCCCCAAAGAGGTCTCATATAAAAATAATAATAAAAATAAATACCCCCTCAAGCAGCTGCTTGCCAGAGAGGTCTGACAGGAGCCTGTCAGTTTATATGCCACAGTAGAAGGTCTGAGAGGATGGCAGGACCTCAGCAGAAAAACGACACATACATCCATGCCTTACCCGTAAGGCTCGAACCCAGGTCCCTTAGATCAGTAGCCAAGCGTGCTAACCACTCGGCAACGAACTGAGCCTAAAAGGCTTTATGAAGATGAGGAGTCTCGTTCAATATCAAAGGAAGATATATTAATATTTAAAGCTAATTATTTTATATACCATACTCGGCAGAAACTAATATTCTAGCGGTGAGTAGAGAAACAAAATTAAAAATAAAATAGTATTATGAACTTTAACTCAAATCTAAAATAATAAGTTTTTACAGCAGTGTTTTGAATATCTAGCTGCAAAAAAATTAAACCAGTGCGATTAAATTACTTTGTAATATTGATCAATATTTTAAATAACATCGATTCTATGGGAGAGGTGGGGGAAGAGGGAGGCGATGAGGAATGAAAGAGGAGAGGATTGGGTTGGGTTGTTTTACCTCTGAGCGGCACTTTTTTGCACACCATGGGCTAAATGGCCAGGTCACGTGGACCCCGAAGGCTCAGAGAAGGTTGGGGCAGGGGACCCACTGCAACAGCTGTTGGGAGACAGATGGTAGCCTCCTGTCAAGGCCATCCAGCGTGTTCTTTAACGTGCACAGGGTATGGCTCTCCCACACACGGGCCAAGGCTTAACGTCCCATCCGACGGACGGCGGCCTTTCCAAGCCCATCGGTGTCCCCTACTGACCGTGGGCAGGGCGGGAAATTTTGCGGAGATAAATCTCAACGCTGACCCAGCTGGGACTCGAACCTTGGAACTACAGATTACGAGCCTGGCGCACTACCGATTGAGCCACCCCCGCCCCAAAAGAGGAGAGGAGGGGGAGACGAGGAGGAATGAGAGTTAATTCTTTGTAATTTAAAAGTTGAAATAACATTTGATCTAATTATGCTACAGAGCTCATTCTGGTGTTATTCAATAATACTAAGCAGACACTATTTTCTGAACTGATCATAATCGGGTTCGGACCACTTACCTAGCCAAGAAAGTGGGTCGAACCCTCTTAAATTTATGATCTCATAACTTGTCTCGTAATCAAGCTACAGTTTTGAAACTAATATTATTGGATTTCATTCTGGGTGTAGTATACTTTGAACATGCGGGCATTGGTCTCGACTCCGTTACTTAAGGACGTCTGGGTTCAAAACCTTTTGCATGTGTCAGATTGCTGATTCTCATTTAAGATTTCGAAATGTTTTTGGTTTTTTCATCAACATCACGTTCTAGTACTGGAACTCATTTCGTTAATTCAACTGGAAACGGTGTCAGACCCCGTTTCCTAGCCTAGAAACTGGGTCGAATCATCTTAATTTTGCATCCTTATAACTCTGCTTCTAATTGAGCCACTCATCTCAAACTAATGTCTTTAGATTACATTCGGGAAGCACTATACGTTTAACATATTGGAAGCAGTCGCAACCACTTAGTTTTTATTTTCTGGGTTCGACACTGTAAGAATTTGTCGAATTATAACGTCCATTCTAATTGTGCTAGGATCTTGGTTTCAATTGTAATAGATGGAGTTTATCAAGTTCTATAATCTGACGAAAGAATAATCGGTCTGAAACCGTTTTCTAGCCGACAAAGTGGGTCGAACCCCTCTAAACTTTGCGGCTTCATAGCTCAGCTTCTAATAGAGCTATATAACTCAAACTAATATTATTGTGTTCCATTCGGCAAATACTATACGTTAAATGTATTGGAAGAGGTCTCGGACCATTATTTTAAGTTTTGCAGGTTCGGTACTTTTTAAATTTTGAGTTACAATAACTTTTTTTCTAAGCGAGCTACACAGCAAATTCTGGTTTTCTTCAGTAATAGCAATCAGACACTATTTTCCAAACTGACCAGAATCGGGTTCGGACCCCTTACGTAGACGAGAAAGTGGGTCGAACCCTTTTAAATTTATGATCTCATATCTTGTCTTGTAATCAAGCTACAGATTTGAAACTAATATTATTGGATTTCATTCGGGGTGTACTACACTTTGAACATGTGGGTATTGGTCTCGACCCCGTTACTTAAAGACTGGGTTCAAAACCTTTTGCATACCACACATTGCTGATTCTCATTTAAGATATAGAAATGTTTTTGGTTTTTTCATCAACATCACTTCTAGTACTGGAACTCATTTCGTTAATTCAACTGGAAACGGTGTCGGACCTTTTTCCTAGCCTAGAAACTGGGTCGAATCCTCTTAATTTTGCTTCCTTATAATTCTGCTTCTAATTGAGCCACACATCTCAAACTAATGTGTTTAGATTACATTCGGGAAGCACTATATGTTTAACGATTGTAAGCAGTCTCGACCTCTTAATTTTTGATTTCTGGGTTCGACACTTTAAGATTTTGTTGAATTATAACGTCCATTCTAATTGTGCTAGTATCTTGGTTTCAATTTTAATAGTTGGGGTTTTCCTAGTTCTATAATTTGACGAAAGAATAATCGGTCTGAAACCGTTTTCTAGCCGACAAAGTGGGTCGAACCCCTCTAAACTTTGCGGCTTTATAGCTCAGCTTCTAATAGAGCTACAGAACTCAAACTAATATCATTGTGTTCCATTCGGCAAATACTATATGTTAAATATATTGGAAGCGGTCTCGACCATTATTTTAAGTTTTGCAGATTCGATACTTTTAGATATTTTGTTACAATAACTTTTGGTTGGGTTGTTTTACCTCTGAGCGGCACTTTTTTGCCCACCATTGGTTAAACGGCCAGGTCTCAAGGACCCCTAAGTCTCAGAGAAGGTTGGGGCAGGGGACCAACTGGAACAGTTGCTGGGAGACATGGCAGCCTTCGTCAAGGCCATCCAGTGTGTTCTTTAACGTGCACAGGGTATGGCTCTCCCGCACACGGGGCTACGATTTAACATTAAGGCATCCGACGGACGGCGGCCTTTCCAAGCTCATCGGTGTCCCCTACTGACTGTTGGTAGGGCGGGGAGTTTTGCGGAGATAAGTCTCAACGCTGACCCAGCTGGGACTCAAACCTGGGAACTGCAGATTACGAGTAGGCAGACAGTTATACCACTGGATCTCTGGAAGTCATCCCTTGAGCTGGCTCATCTTATCAAAGCAGTTTTGCAATGCCATTCACTGGGAGTCTTCAGAAACTGTGCTCCTAGATCGCAGATCAATATTTGGTTCTTGTGTGCTCTGATGAACTTCATGGCGTTGCAATTTTTACGTTGCATAGTGTATATTACTGCCTAGCCCTAGACTGGAAACTTCCTTTTGTTCTTAACAAATTTTAAGTGGGTCTCTTTCCCTAATCCAGAACTTTGGGGTCCTTGTGACCTGGATCATTGTGAACAAAAGCAGTTAAGTTGAACGGCAGACAACTATATCTGATCAAGCACTGAGTCGAAACAATAGTTGTGGAAAATGTTTCACTTAATGGAACAGCTGTTTCTTACCATTATGAGAAATATGCCATTTCTTTTATGTAGAACAATACAACAAAAACTATATTATCATAAAATTAAAAAAATTTCTGATATTCATTAAAAAACGTAGTAATGTGTGTTTTCCTAAGTTCTTTATGATCATTTTAGAAACAGAAAATTGTCGTATGTAGGTTTGTCAGAAGTAAATAGATTTTCTCTCCAAAGTTTCTTTTTTCAAAAGAAAATACATCTGATTAGCAATTTCTAAATAATTATCCATTGAAAATAGCTTTACCAAGAGAATCAAGCAGAAAAAGTATTATATGTGATATGCTCTAAAACTGTGAAAGTATAATGATTCTGAGTAAAATGATAAAAATAAATACACCCTCGAGCAGCTGCTTGCCATAGATGTTTGACAGGAACCTGTTAGTTTATACGCCATAGTAGAAGGTCTGTGTGGTTTATACGTGATAGTAGAAGATCCATTTTCTTTTAAACAGTTTTAGTGAAAAACTGATTTATTCGCAGCCCGTGACATTAGATAGATTAGTGGGAATTAAATAAGAATATTATAACAAAAAATCTAACATTAATGATTGAATTTAAAAAAAAATAACTACTTAGTTAAGCCGGTAGATTTGCTGGAATTGATTTTTCTGCTGCAATGACCTGTACAGTCGCTCAAAAAAGTATCCGAACACTATGGTTGATAAAAAAAATATCAGAAAAAATATCTGGCAACGATTTTTTCAGAAATTAGTGATTTGGCAACCTTCGTGTCACGTGACACGAAGGTTGCCAAATCACTAATTTCTAAAAAAATCGTTGCCAGATATTTTTTCTGAATTCTGTAATCAGCCATAGTGTTCGGATATTTTTTGAGTGACTGTAGGTGGTCATATTATTTTGATACTAGATCGTGTGGGCTCACTCACGGAAATATTGAGCGTGTGCAGTTACCGTTCACAGCAAACTGGAGCGTGTACAGTTGCTGTACACGCTTCAGATATTTTTCCTGAATTCTGTAATCACGTGACACGAAGGTTGCCAGATCACAAATTTCTAAAAAAATCGTTGCCAGATATTTTTTCTGATTTTGTTTAATCAACCATAGGGTTTAGATAATTTTCTGACCGACTGTACCATGAATTTCAATACCATGATGCATGCAGTGAAAGAAACGTTATTGAGGCATTGGGCAATTGGAATTTATTGTCGAATGCTTCAGTGGCGATTCTTTCACAGTATGCATACACAGTATTTGGTAAACTTGCTTGCCACCCCATACCTTTCTGGCCGTTTCTTCTCTCGTATGCAAAATTATCTCAAAACACTTGTCATATAGTTATGTATATATCACAACGGATCGATCTACTTGGAGATTATCCCCACCAAAATTTATATAGAGATTTTATCTTCAATGTTTTTGTTCTCTATAATAATCCATCGTAAAGAAAATATGATTAATATTTCCAAACAGTGAATAGTATTACTTTTGAGCATTTTATTCTGTTTTCTATGTACATCAGACACATTGTAGGAACTTCTGTTTCTATCCATTGTTCAACAAAAGGAACAAAGGAAATATATGAGTGGTTCTTACATCAATGACTTATTGACTAGTCACTTTAGAAATGGTGTCCATAAAGTCCGTAATTGGGGACAGCTAGGCCGTGGTTGTAACCGTAAGACAGAGGAGCTGCAGCATGTCCATAGGAGACTGGGGCAACAGCATGTCCATAGGAGGCTGGGGCAATAGCATGTCCATAGGAGACTGGAGCAGCAGCATAGTGAACAGCAGGAGCAACCTCAGAGTATGATACAACAGCAGCAGGTGCAGCATGACTTATGGCAGGAACAACGTGTGCTGGTGCAGCGTAGGATACCACAGGGGCCACTGGTGCAGGTGCAGCGTAGGATACGACAGGAGCAGTTTCAGTATAGGATACGACTGAAGAAGAAACTGGTGCATGGGCAGCATAAGACACGACAGGTGCAATAGGAGCAACGGGCGCAGGTGCAGCGTAAGATACGACGGGAGCAGCGACGACAGCCTTGTTGATGGCCACAGCAGCAGGGTCCTTGGGCTCGACACCGGGCTCGTTGGTCTGGACATTAGCACGGAAACCAGCGGCATCGGCCACGTAGCTCACTACACGTCTGCGTCCATCGGCATCACTGAGACCATAGGAGCCGATCTTGTTGCCCAAAGCGTCGCCGGATTCTCTACGGAAGGTGCCGCCTGAGAGGTGACCTTCGTCGTAGCCAAAGTTGTAGTTGCCAATGTTCTATACACGAAGATAATAAAATCAGTATTATATTCCCTGTCTGTTATAATGTTGTATAATTGATTATAAATTGTATATTATAGGCATAATGTTGAAATATTTAAAATGTTCATTAATAGGAATAATAATCTATTTTTGTGTAGTCTATTATTTACACTATACAATAATACAATTACAACACCAGTTCATTTTAATATTTTGAATATTAAATTAAATACTCTTTAAGTAACAGTGAATAGCAGAAATTTCTAAACATTATTGCAATATTTAAATCACAAAATTAATAATAAATTTACATATATTAATTAGTTTCTTTTCAAAATTTTCGAAAAAAAATTGGAAAGTGTTGCAATTAACAAATTATTGACTATGCGATTCATGTTAGAAAAGTATTATGAACATATAATTTGTCCGTTTCTTTTAAATATATATTAAAACAATTACTAGAATTCTGACTCAGGGTTTTGTGAACGCAATTACCAAAATTCTGATCTCCAATACTTACATCTTGAGCTCTATATTGTGTACTGGTTCCTGTGCTGATGAGGCCAGGATGATGGAGGAGGACGGATGCTTGAGCGAATGCGATCAATGCACAAACGAGGAGCACCTGGAAAATAATAGGAAATTATTTTTATATTTACAGACTAAATTGTACACAACATATACATCCTTTAGCAATGGCATCACCCAGACTAGAAATGAGGTCAGTATCCGATGTGGATCCTTAACCTTCCAGAGACCGTTTACAGCAAAATATATTCTGTCACCAACATAAATCAACATTTTTCTTTCCATTCCATATATTATAAGCTATTACAAACTTTGAAATTATTATAATTATTAGAAGGCAAAATTAAAGTTCAAAATATTTTTTTTGATCTAAAGATATCAGAACTTATTAGTAAAAACTGAAAACTCTTAAGTAAAATCCTTAAGAATAATAACGGCAATAATTAACGAGAGAAAAATGCCCGAAAAAGCATCAAAAACTGAATAGAGTTCATTACCATTAATACTGAGCTTTGTTTAAATGTTTGAACTCTAAATCAAAAGAAATTGTTGCACAATTCTAAGCATATTCAAAATTTAAATTATGATTGAGCACCAATCTATTGGAGTCCGAACTCATCCGTAGTTTAGACTTTTTTCCAGAGTTTAAAAACCTCTTATATCAAGTCCTTCTTATATCTCTTATATCAAGTCCCCAAGAAAATGCTCAAATTTAGAAGAAACTTTTGATACATAAATCAGAATAATGCATTACATATTATTTGCTTAAAAATTAAATGATTTCCTGAATCAACTTCAAAGTCACCTCCACATTCTCATACACAACTGAAATCCTATATCGTTTTCTGCTGTGCTCAGTTCAGGAACGTTCAAACTATTTCAAGAGTGGGCCATTTCCAATAATTTAGGCAATTCATCGGTTAGAATGTTACTTTAATACATTGATCAAGTAGTATAAACATTTGAAATAGACAACACTTTGTTCTTAGTAGCAGGTATCGTGAATTTTAAGCAAAGTGTCTTGTTCCTGTATCGTGGTGATTAAACTAAGAAGTTTTCCTGCGTTCCTGCTGTTTGAGAATAAATATGATTTATTCTAAATTGAATTCCTGGTCCCATTAGCGTGAAAATATTAATATTTATATGCAATCGCATGGCGGGCCTGTCAAACCTGTTTCCCGGATCGCATCGTACCATCGAGTGGTAAGTTGCTCATCCCTGTTCAAGACATTCAGTTTTAAAAAAAGCAACCATTGATTCTAATTTGAATAAATTTTGATGCAGCTGTCTCGGAGGGAAAGTTGAATGAATTAATGATGTCAAAAGCATTTCCTTTCTGCAAGAAGGTGCAGTAAAGAAATAACGTCTTTTTAACAGCTGGCTACAGAAAAAGTGCTTTGATGATGGGCGTCGGCAGAGGGCAATGATAAAAATTCCTATTTTCTATTCTTTATCATACAGAACTGAATAATGCAAACTCATACTCATCGATTTTATATAGTTGATCAAAGACCATGACATTGACACTGCTTTGTACATGAGAAATTTGAATAAATAGTATTTCAACTGTTAACCAGAAATTTAATATTTTAGTACTAGTACCTGAAATAATACTTATTGAGCACAGCATAGCTGAATATACAACCCTAACAATCCTCTATTGCAAGTATTAACTGGCAATAGTCAGTCAAGAATATAAGACATAATTAAGTACATTTTAATTTTCTGAAGAAAAATTCATATTTAATGAACTAAATGAATTAACACTTTATCTTCATTTAGTTCTAAACTTTAAATGATAAACATTTCTTTAGCAGACTAAGTTAAAAAAGCAACAATTTAAATAAATTGCAACTTACCTTCATGGCTGATGATTTGGCTGGAACTTTGAGTGGAGTTGGTGAAGAAAGGTTTGAGTTCGAGTGGAGATTGAGAGCTCTGGTTTCGTATTTATATGAAACGGCACCCAGCTTCTGCATGCATCATGACAAGTTCTTTCACTCCATCATTCGATATTTACCCTTGAAATTTACTTTCGTCTGGAAACGTGATTCAGATTAAGGTCATCAGCCTTAATGACAAATGCCTCGTGGATGGTCTCTCGTCTTCCTACGTCAGAAGCGGAGTCCGAGGGCGTGGTCGACCTCGGGGTCTTTTCTCTGACCTTTCCTCGTCGGGTGTTTACGGAACAGGACAGTATTCACTATCACCTATTTTACTTTTTTTCAAACAATGCATTTGTTGAAAACAGGTAAATATTTATGATAAGATCGAAATCGGTCTAGGTGATTATTTTTTTTTTGCTTTTATTGCGAATTGATAAATGTACTTGTGCTGAGGTGACCGCTATAGCTCTGTCCCTAGAATTCTTAAAGCGTGACATAAATAAAATAAATAATAATAAATATTCTCCCAAGCAGCTGATTGCCACAGAGGTCTGGCAGGAGTCTATCAGTTTATATGCCATAGTAGAAGGTCTGAGAGGATGGAAGGACCTCATCAGAAAAACGACACATATATCCATGCCTTACCCGGAGCTCGAACCCAGGTCCCTTAGATTAGTAGCCAAGCGTGCTAACCACTTGGCCACGGGAAGGCGCGAACATCATAAAACTTTATAATTAGGTTTCATTTTGAAGAGCTAATAGTTAGAATTTTGGAGATTAAGACATATACCCTATCATATTTAATCACAGTTTAAATCATTAGTCTAAAGTCACACTATTACGCTGTATTTGTCTTGTTCATCATGTTGAGACAATCATTAAACACTTATTTTTTAAGCTGCACAAATTAAAAAAAATTTCTCCTTATTTCAGATATAGATATAATACGATTTATTAACCACGTTATATTTATAAAGCATCATTCCTGGTTTAGCCATTTACACAAAGTTTTTACCGTGTCAATGCTGGTCCATTTTCCTTACACGATGTCCTACCGATATTTAATAGGACAGTTCTCTTTTTTCCTGCATTGACCTCTACTACTTCGGAACTTTTGCTCGGCTAACCAATTTTTCCGTAAGTGACGTCACATCTATGGTTTCACATGTTCACTCATCTGGAATGAGCCTTATTTACCTTCAATACTTAACAGTAAGTTTATAATTAATTCACACTTAACTGAATTTTTTAACTTAAGAATAAATTTTAAGTTTTTATTTTAC
This sequence comes from Ryuthela nishihirai, assembly GCA_038380435.1. Classification (NCBI taxonomy): domain Eukaryota; kingdom Metazoa; phylum Arthropoda; class Arachnida; order Araneae; family Heptathelidae; genus Ryuthela; species Ryuthela nishihirai. The sequence goes on along the minus strand of JAWZYU010000024.1, from coordinate 45,653,697 downwards.
GTATAAATTCAGTTAAGTGCGAATTAATTGTAAGTTACTGTTAAGTATTGAAGGAAAACTAGGCTCATTCCAGGTGAAAGAGCGAGCACGTGAAATCATAGATGTGACGTCACTTACGGAAAAACAGGTTAGCCGAGCAAATGCTCCGAAGTAGTAGACGTCGATGCAGGAAAAAAGGGGACTGCCCTAATAAAAATCCATAAGACAGCATGTAGGAAAAATGGACCAGCATTGACATGGTAAAAACTTTGTGTAAATGTCTAAACCAAGAATGATGCTTTATAAATTTAATATGATATGCATACGTATGTGAAATAAAAAGAAAAAATGTTTAATTTGTGCACCTTAAAAAACAAGTGTTTAATGATTGTCTTAGCATAATGAACAAGAGAGATACAGCATAAGAGTGTGACTTTAGACCACGACATATACACGTTATACCGAAATCCTCGCTAATCCGGACAATGTCATGGTGGGGGTCCCGTTATGTTCCTTTAAGTTCTACGAAGTTTGAAAATCTGAAAGCTTGTTATTTTATGGTCACTGATTTAGGGTTGTAGAGAAACTGCACAAAAATATGTGACTTTTTAAAATATTTGAACGATTTTTGAAAATTGCTCCTACGCGCCTTTGTTCATGAACAGTATGACATTTGAATTACAGAATGTAGCAGAACTTTTTATAATTATTTAGCATTTTTTGTAAACTTTTATCGATACTGATAGCTTTAACTCAAATATTAATAAAAATTTCTATAATGAGAGGAATAGTGTATAAAAGCAAACTGCAAGTCCCCCTGATAATTGAATGAATTTAATTGATTTAAATTAATTAAATACAATTGAATTTTTATTCATTGTGCCAAATTTATGTAACAGTAACGAAATTTATTTCTGATTCTTCTGCTCGATGATACATTGTCATAAAAAATTCTAATGGTAAAATGCATTTCAATTAAAGGCGAGCTCTTAATTCAAACCTTAGTTCAGCGCCGATAAATTGTGTCCAGGTACCTTGGCGGGGGTAGCTCAATAGGTAGCGCGCAAGGCTCATAATCTGCAGTTCCCAGGTTCGAGCCCCTCCTGGGACACCAGTGAGATTTGTCTTAGCAAAACTCCCCTCTCTGAACTCCGTCAGTAGGGGACATCGATGGTTTGGAAAGGCCGCCGTCTATTGGATTGCTAGGACGTTAAACCGTGGCCCCATGTGCGGGAAAGCCACACCCTGTGTACGTTAAAGAACACGCAGGATGGCCTTGACGGGAGATTACCATCTGTTTCCAAACAGCTGTCCAGTGGGTCCCCTTCCCCATTTCCCCTCCGTGCCTACGGTCAGTAGGGGACACCGATGGGCTTGAAAAGGCCGCCGTCCGTCGGATGGGACGTTAAGCCGTGGCCCCGTGTGCGGGAGAGACATACCTTGTGCACGTTAAAGAACACGCTGGATGGCCTTGACGGGAGGCTACCATCTGTCTCCCAACAGCTGTTCCAGTGGGTCCCCTCCCCCAACCTTCTCTGAGCCTTCGGGGTCCTTGTGGCCTGGCCATTTAGCCCATGGTGTGCAAAAAAGTGCCGCTCAGAGGTAAAACAATCCAATCCCCTTCCCCAACTTTCTCTGAGGCCTCGGGGTCCTTGTGACTTGGGCATTTAGCCCATTCTGTGCAAAACATTGTTGCTCACAGGTAACCCAGCCCAGATACCTTTAAATTTCACATTATATCAATAAACACGGTAACCTAGGAGTGAACACTCAAAAAACAGCTGCTGTATTTTTAACCCTTTGACTGCCGCAATGTTAAATTTTTTTCGAGTCCTGGGGCCACAAGTCTTTTTTTTTTGTTAAATCAACTAAAATTGGTCTTAAATTGCTATAAACTATATACGTTTATATGATTTTTATAAATTTGTTGCTTAAAAACAAACTTCGAAAGTGTGAATCACGTATGCTTCATTCGCCCTGAACTACAAATTTGTATGTGAAGCACGGATGATTCACGCGGCCCCAAGAGCAAATTAAGTGTGAATCATATATGATTCATACGGCAGTCAAAGTGTTAAATCCTTACACACATTGCAAAAATCACAAAAAACTTACTCAAATTGAGAATTTTTAGCATATTATTTTTTGAATAAAAATTTATTAAAATCGTCTAAAACCATTCCATCCGGAAGCATCTCTTACTAATATACTTTTATTTCGATTTTTTTAAAAGTGTTTATCTTGAATAAACATTTATCCTTCAATTTCACATAACTAAACAATTATGAAATAAAATTTTAATTGTTATTCCCGAGAATAACCTCAAAGTTTCTTATTATGGTAATGGAAAGCATTTTGTAAGTACAAACACAATATCGGTCTTTTAAAAACATAAATATGTAAAAAATCACTATTTTTTTAGCATTAAGGTATATTGAGCAAATTCAAGGAACGCATCCTGAACCTCGTTGAAAGCTCAGGATGCTTTCTTGGAGAGACAGTTTTCCAAGAACTTCGTTTGGGTAACTTTGAGGAGCTGAAATTCGACCGAAGTTCATTGATTTCACTGATTATTATTAGTTAGTTTAACTCTATGACAGGATGACCTGATATTCCCTTTCTCTGGAAACAATCCCTGAGTGAAAAGCTATGCCATCGAAGAATAAATGTCCTCGGAAATATACCTGGAATTTGATTTTAGTTTTTTAAAAATATTAAATCAACTATACACAGAGCATTGGGTGTGGAAAGGTGGCCATGCCTACCCCCCCCCCCCTTCAAAATGCTAGTAGGTTTAATACAGATACGAAATTATTAAACTTATTAACACTTCATGCAATTTTCAAGAAATTTTTTAAAGACGTATGAAACCGAAGGGGAATATTGTACTGCAAAGGAAATCCAATGTCTTGGTCGTCCGTTTTACATATTTCCGGCTCGATCGTGTTTCTTCCTCTCCTCCCCCTCTCGATTTTTTTCCCTAAACCCGGGTCTGACTGTACAGAAAGAACAGATCTTTTACTAACAAATAACAGTGGCAAGACTGCTAAATACTTTTATAGATGCGCCCACCTTTGTGTTTACTCAAGTTCAATTCGCATTTCAAATTAAAAGTTCCTGATAATTAAAGAGAGCAACAAGAATAGATACCTTAATTACCGTGTCTTTACAGGGGAGGGAAGGTACGAGAAATTTTTTTTTCTGTGGAGATAAGGTGACTGCCCCCGTCCCGTGGCCGCGTGGTTAGCGCGCTTGGCTACTGATCTAAGGGACCTGGGTTCGGGCCTCGGGTAAGGTATGGATGTTCGTGTTGTTTTCCTATTGAGGTCCTGCCATACTCATAGACCTTCTATTATGACATATTAAACTGACAGGCTCCTGTCAGACCTCTGTGGCAAGCAGCTGCTTGAGGGGGGTATCTTTTTAAAGGGACTACGACTATCGAATGGTTGGAAAACCTAGGTTTAAAAACTGAAATCCAATATATAAATTTAAGGTAATAAAATAACTAGTAGTTCGTAAACGTTTTTGGCTTGAAACATCCTTGCCGTAAGTTAAATGTTTTAATAACATCCCTATTAAGTAACTGTATTTCATACTAGGTATAATATTACACTTAAAATAGAAATGTAAAATAACCGGTAATTTATTTTATTGTCAATAGGTAGCAAGCAGATTTAACAGGCTTTGATGGAGTTTTGAACGAAAAAGCAATCTCTCTAATATTCTGCTTCGCAATTTAAAAGGAATTTGGTAAATATTTCGATATCATTTAAAATGTCGTCGGTATAATGTAACCAAAATACACTTCAATAGGTAAAGTGGTTGAATACAACACCCATACGTAACGGAATAGAAATATACGGAATACGAAACGAAACATGAAGATATTTATTGGAAAGTTTCAGATGGAACGCGATTGGACGAAATGATAATCACAAGTAGAGGTTGTGTTGTCGTCACAATGGGAGCCCTTCTGCAATCAACAGAGTATAACAATAGCTTTGAGAGACAAATATTTCCATATGACAATCAAGGAGTCACTCAAGGACCACAACAGCAAATAAGGAACGGTGTCTTCTACTTATAACTCTAAGACATAATCACACAATGTTGGTTCAACTGCATTTTCATCTGTAGCTTTTTTTTAACCTCCACCATTGTCCTGATGATTCACAAAGGTGTTTTTTATGTTCAATGAGTAGTGCATCTTTTAACCCTCACCAATACCACAGAAGGAAGCGACTGAACTAGACCATACAGCATCGTGATTTGTTCACGATGCTGTCTGGGCAATCGCGAGCGAGGTAAAGGGCACCAATGGCACTCACTACCTTTTACTGCTGAGTCCAGATTTGTCGAACACAGTACTCAAAAAAGAAACTGATTTATAGGAACAAGAAATAAGCGATCATCCATCAATCATCATCGCGAAAGACACTTCTGAAAATGGCAATATCATGATCTATACAGACCTAGCACTAGGTGGTTGGACACACCCTCGGGTGCTTCCTATGGGCACGATGATAGCTGAGAGGTCGAAAGATGAGCTTCTCGACCCACATGTAGATTACCTTACGTAGATGCAATAGGACAATTTCGCATTTTATTTTAATTCGATATACTACATTTGATATTCCTAGCTCTTACCGTTTTTGAAGAATTCTTCCTCCGTTTCTCCAGAATGTTTTTTATTTTGGAGTGGAGGAAAGGTTGGAGAAGACAAAAATTCTTAAATTGCTTGATGTTATAATCAAAAATAAGCTGCATTTCGAATTTATTTCTAACCATCTCCACCACGAAGTGAATGCACTTGCTGTTGGCATACACCAACTTTCATCCCTGTAGCAGAGGAGTTCTTAACGGGGGGGGGGGGGAGGTGCAGGAAAGGCGAGAGAAACATTTAGGAAAACCGTTTTTTTTATTTTAATTTTTTTTATAATAAATAAATCAAGCCGGGAGACTTGTAAATGGGAGAAGTTCATACTCACTTCAAGGGTGCGAGACCTGAAGAAGGTTAAGAACTCATATTTTGGCACAATATTTTTTAATATATATATATGTTGGGTTGGTCATATTTCAGTTGCCACAAAATGTACATTATCTTGAAATCTTACTCAAAAGATCAGCTACGTCAATGCGTTTAGTGTTGAAGTTATGCGATAAGTCCCATTGCTTTGATTGTTTTGTAGAACATGGAATAAAACAATGAGTGCTTAAGTTACCTGAGGTGACATAAAATATTTCATGTTTTTAATGTAGTATTATATTAAATAGGTTATCATTTTGACATAGGAAATAATTCTCTCTAACATTTAACTAGAAGAACACTTATCGCCTCAGGTGCATATAGAAATCTCGTTTTTAAACGGAATGAAGCGTTTCGTTTACGTAATTTTCCACTCTTTGAAAGGTTTAATTCGAAGTAATGGATTAATGGGGAAAATGAAAATAGTAGTATTTTATTAGTACAGTGCTCAAAATGGAAATTGCAACACCAAGTAGGATTGGGTTGGGTTGTTTTACCTCTGAGCGGCACTTTTTTGCACACCACGGGCTAAATGGCCAAGTCACATGGACCCCGAAGGCTCAGAGAAGGTTGGGGGAGGGGACCTACTGGAACAGCTGTTGGGAGACAGATGGTAGCCTCCCGTCAAGGCCATCCAGCGTGTTCTTTAACGTGCACAGGGTATGGCTCTCCAGCACACAGGACCACGGCTTAACGTCCCATCCGACGGACGGCGGCCTTTCCAAGCCCATCGGTGTCCCCTACTGACTGTGGGCAGGGCGGGGAATTTTGCGGAGATAAATCTCAATGCCGACCCAGCTGGGACTCGAACCTTGGAACTACAGATTACGAGCCTGGTGCGCTACTGACTGAGCCACCCCCGGCCCACCAAGTAGGAATGGAAGTAGAGATATATAATAGCAGGAGGCAATCGGCGTCGGTGATATGCAAATGATTAAAGTTGCGCAGCGAATGGACATGTGGCGCCCATCCGGCCTTAGATAAACACCGGGTGCTCACGAGCTTGTATCATAACATGACCGACATTGTGGTTGGAGTGCATGCTGCGAAAATATCTGAAACAAGTCTTGGATATGCTGGCAGGACCCTTATGCACAATTGACGCCTTCTAAGAGAGGGAGAATCGTTCACGTGCGAGAGCTGAGACTGAGCCTTTGAGTGATCGCTGCATTCAAGTGACACAATGTGAGTACAGTGCAACGGTGCATCTCACGTAGCATCATGGAGCACCAAATGACATGAGTGATAGGTACGAGACCAGCACGCAGCACCACAAGACATGAATATCAAGACCCTTTCACCATAGCGACTGTGATGCAAGGTGATTTGCAGACCACTATGGGTATTGTGGTCTCCACGCAAATCATTAGACAACGTTTGCAAGATGCCCAGTCCAGCATCCGCTGCTGCACCGACATCACCGGTTTCGCCGATCCACTGCTGTCAGGCAAGGCAACATTGGACTATGTAATGGAAGAGAGTGTTGCCCACAGACGAGTCTTCACTCTGTTTCAGCATTGCAGACTGCCGTTTGTCTGCATGACGTAGGCGTCGTCAATAAAATGACGAAGTCTATTCCACTAGCCTCCATACGCTCCCCAGAATAGTACAAAAGTATGGGGTGATGTCACATAAGGTGGCCAGACACCTCTGATCCATGTTTCTGGGGGCGGGGGTGGCTCAGTCGGTAGCGCGTCAGGCTCGTAATCTGTAGTTCCCAGGTTCGAGTCCCAGCTGGGTCAGCGTTGAGATTTATCTCCGCAAAATTCCCCGCCCTGCCCACTGTCAGTAGGGGACACCGATGGGCTTGGAAAGACCGCCGTCCGTCGGATGGGACGTTAAGCCATGGCCCCGTGTGCGGGAGAGAGCCATACCCTGTGCTCGTTAAAGAACACGCTGGATGGCCTTGACGGGAGGCTACCATCTGTGTCCCAACAGCTATTCCAGTGGGTCCCCTCCCCCAACCTTCTATGAGCCTTCGGGGTCCATGTGACCTGGCCATTTAGCCCATTGTGTGCAAAATAGTGCCGCTCAGAGGTAAAACAACCCAACCCAAATCCATGCTTCTGGCGACTAATAATGTAATCGATAACATCATCGATAACATCATTAGTCCTGTTTCACGATCCTTCGTTACCACCATGCCTGGACTGATTCTGCAGCAGGACAATGGCACCCCATACACTGTACGTGCAACGATGGACAGTCTCCAAGGTATAGACATTTTGCCGTGGCCGCCATATTCCCCGGATTTGTCGACCATTGAGCATATGTGTGGAAACCTATGGGTTACAGCCTTTGCCAGCTACCTCCGACGATGATCCTCACACAGTTACGTGCCCAATTGGATGCTGTTTGGAACGCCATACCTCAGAACGCTGTTAACCATCTGATTGATGGAATGTAGAGACGTCTGCAGGCTAGTATAATCGTTCGAGGTGGATCTACTATGTACTGATGAATATCCAATAAACGCACGCACTTTGCTTTTATTGGAAGTATGGCGTTTATTGCATTCCGTTCTTACATTCCGTTTTTTGATCATTTGCGCATCTACTCTCATAGCTTCCGTCCTGCAGTTTCGGGCGTACAAATCACTTCCTCCACGATGTTGCGATTTCCACTTTGAGCAGTGTATTTATACAACGTAAAAAGTATTTGTATTTTATTCCTTAAAATTGAAAAGTTGTTTTCTCACACACCTTTGAGAAATGGGCAGAGTGAATTTCCGTGGAATATCTCTTGACATTCTACTATCGAAATTTCAAATATATACCATAAATAATCACTTGCAATGTTAGTTAAAGTTTTGCCTTTTCAATATTTAGTGCGCTCTAACGATATGAATTAAAACTCCCTAAGGATTTGAAAAGATGGATATATATTTCATTAGTACTAATCCAACTAAAAAGATGTTTCCCAATTATCTGTTAAAACAGTTGCGTTTCCAACCGTCCTTGGTGTGAGAGGGCAAGTTGCTGTTAGAAATGCGAATCTCAGGACCTTCATATTATACGATTAAATTTTCAAAAATCCTAGCATAAATACATCGATTGCAATATTGGTTTAAAATAAAATAAATAACTCTCAAGCAGCTGCTTGCTCCAGAGATCTGACATGAGCCTGTCAATTTACATGACATATTAGAAGGTCTGTGAGGATGGCAACAGAAAAACAACACAACATCCTTGCTTTATCTGGGGCTCGAACCCAGGTCCCTTTGGTCAGCATCTTTAGCACGCTTTAAAATTTTGACATTTTAAGTTTTTCCCACCGTTAGAGGGCGCAATTTAAACTTTTAGGAGATTCGGAAATAGCGAATCCTAATATTTCATCAATACCCATGGAACACAAACAGAATTTATAATTTATCACTAAAAACAAACAATTATTTCTTAAAAAAAGTTGCATTTTCACGTCCACCCTGTGATTAAGGAACCAACTCATTGTTGCCAATTGCGAACCTAACGACCCCCTGATTCCATCACCAAAATTTCGAATTTCTTGCTTAAATACGTAATTTGAGATATTCATTAAAAGCACGATACGATATTCACGGAACTATTATTTTTTTCGCGGAGGGGAGGATGGTCTGTTGCTCTGGATCAAATGCCTAACCTAAAACAATACAAATAAGCTTCGGGAAGTATCAGTATTACAAGAAACAAGCATTACAGTAGCACATATTCCTACAAAGTGTGAGAGTTGGGAGATTTCGTTTTTAAATCAGTGAATAAGATTCCTCAGAGAGAGGAGGAGACGTAGGATGCGGTGGACAGACAATGCCAAACAGGGCCTCATTAGAATTAGCATAATGTAGCCAAATGCAGAACAAGTAGGTCATGACAGATATGTTTGGAGAAAAGAACTAGGAACTATTGTTGGACCTCCGTAGCACATGGTTGCTTGAAAAGTTTATAAGTCTGTATATTTTACTTTTATAGCGGTTCAGTAGTTTTGGTCATGTTTATATTATTTCCTTGTTAATATTAAAATTTGAAACCCATAAATACCTAAAAATGTAAAATATATTTGCAATAACGTATTTGTCGCATAACATGCTACAATTATTAAAAACATATTGCCTCGCTTTTACGATCTGAACTTTTCCACTATAAAGAATTAAACAGTTGATTATTTTTTATTTCGTTACTCTTTGATTTCTTAATTCCTTTGTAGTTTTCTGAATCCATTCTTTTGTAATTCTACTCTTTCTATACAGTAGATCTTACATTTTAAATTCAGTCGCATTTTGTCCCTTTCCAAACAAAACGCTCTGTAATTTTCAATCCAGAATTTTGCACCTGAACGTTTAAAGACCTGTCCAGACAATAACGATTCTGTGCATTGTACAGTCGCTCAAAAAAGTATCCGAACATTGTGGTTGTTTACAAAATTCAGAAAAAAATACTTGGCAACGATTTTTTTTTAGAAATTAGTGATCTGGTAACCTTCGAGTCACGTGACACGAAGGTTAGGCCCACTCATAGAAATATTGAGCGTGTGCAGTTACCGTTCACAGCAAACTGGAGCGTGTGCAGTTACTGCACACGCTCCAGTTTCCTGTGAACGGTAACTGGAGCGTGTACAGTTGCTGTACACGCTCCAGATATTTTTTTGAATTCTGTAATCACGTGACACGAAGGTTGCCAGATCACTAATTTCTAAACAAAATCGTTGCCAGATATTTTTTCTGAATTCTATAATCAACCATAATGTTCGGATACTTTTTTGAGCGACTGTACCAGTAATTCCAACTGTGGCATTAAACCCTAAACAAATAACCATAATGGTTCTTTTTCTAGTCCCAGCAACATCGATGTTATCTAATTCGATTATTAATATTAGCTGAATTTAATATAAATAATAGCGGTAATTCATTCCGTGAGAATCTCAACTGATTTCCTTAAAACGAAACATTCTGAAACCATTCTTGAAGGTTTTTTTGCGATGCGACCAATAAATGCGCTGTCCGCTTGATTAACTTTAGAGAAAGTCATCTCTTTTTAACAGATCTGACACTCGTCATCCCTCTCCCCGTAGTTTCCCATTATCAGCCATCCAACGTATCATAGGACTAGCGTTGGCTTAATCGGTAGCATGCCAGGCTCGTAATCTGCGTTTCCCAGGTTCGAGTCCCAACTGTTCCAGCTTTGAGAACAAACTCCACTAAAACCTCATACTGCCTTCAGTCAGAATGCTGGCACCAATGGGCTGGGAAAGGCTGCCGTCTGTCAAATGAGAAGTAAAGCCGTGGTCCATGTGCAGTAGAACCATAAGCTTTGCACGTTAAGAACACGTTGGATGGCCTTGATGGGAGGCTTCTGTCCATCTCCTAACAGCTGTCAAGTGGATCACTTTCCCCAACTTCTCTGTGCCCTTTGGAGGGGGGCAGTCCTTGTGACCTGGTCATTTAGACCTCTGTATGTAAAAAAAAGTGCGACTCAGAAGTAAAAAATCCAAATCCAACGCTACCTATTATAGAACCTGATTTTGAACCTGGGATCACTCTTTTCCTTTATTTTTATCTTTTGCATTTTAGGTTTAAATTATTTCCGTAATTTCATCTTCATTAAATACTGAACCAACATTGTTGAAAATCGGGATATTGATTTATTTGATTGAGTACTTTATCTGCAATTACATTTTTCAAAACAAAAAACTTATTTTAGAAGTTAAGAGCTTTGACGTTAGCTTCCCATTGACTTAACATAGGGATTTTCTTTAATTTATGAAAACCAGTGTATTCAAACGTTCTGTTTCAAAATTTCTATTAATTCTTAATTCATCTCATGAGTGTTTCACCGTCCCACCGAGTCTTGAATTAAAAAATCGAGTCTCTACTTATGAGAAAACCCGAATTTGAATTTGAAATCACTTTTCATTTTACACATCAAATGTTTGATGAATTTCAGCTGGAAATTTTCTAGTATTGAGATATTTTTTAGTTTTGAGTTTCAGCTTATAATTCGTTAATAAAGTAGAAGTAGCCAAGAATTTGACGTTCGTGCTTTATAAAGTCAAAGAGGTTTTCCATAATTTGTGGAAGAAATTGATAATGATTTGGAATTGGAATTTTCATTAAAATTATGTATTTTTTTTTACACGACGAGTTCCAGTTCTTTTACAATGAATTAAAATTTATTTCTCTATATATTCATTTTCATGAATATTTCCATTTCAACCATGATTTACACTCATAAGAAAAAAGGTAGAGCACGAAAATTTATTTCAACATTTTATTTCGTTTCCTATGTACATTGACAAAGGTGTAGGAACATTTGTAGTTTTTACCCATTGTTCAACTAATGAACAATGGAAAAAATATTATTTAATCTTGCAAAAGCTTTTAAAGTCCTAGTAACTTTAAAAATGATGACCATAAATTCCATAGTTAGGTGCAGTCAAGCTATGACTGTATCCATAAGACAGAGGAACAGGATGTCCATAGGAGATTGGGGCAACAGCATGACCATAGGAGATTGGTGCAGGAGCATGTGCGTAAGTGATTGGACCAACGGCATGTCCGTAGGATACTGGACCAGGAGCATGGTGAAAAGCAGGAGCAACTTCAGAATATGAAACAACAGAAGAAACAGCAGCAGGTGCAACATGGGTTACAGCAGGAGCAACTGGGGCAGCATATGATACGACAGGAGCAACAGGAGCAGTTTCAGCATAGGATACTACTGAAGAAGCAACGGGTGCAGGGGCAGCATAAGACACGACAGGTGCAATAGGAGCAACGGGAGTAGCTGCAGCGTAGGATACGATGGGAGCAGCGACGACAGCCTTGTTGATGGCCACAGCAGCAGGATCCTTGGGCTCGACACCAGGCTCATTGGTCTGGACATTAGCACGGAAACCAGCGGCATCGGCTACGTAGCTCACTACACGTCTGCGTCCATCGGCATCACTAAGACCGTAGGAGCCGATCTTGTTGCCCAAGGCATCGCCAGATTCTCTACGGAAGGTGCCGCCGGAGAGGTGACCCTCGTCGTAGCCAAAGTTGTAGTTGCCAATGTTCTGAAACAAAAACATCAAACTCAGTAAATGCTACTTATGATAATAAAATATTTAAAAAATATTCATTCTTCATTAACACCAGACAACTTCAGAATTCCTATTGTTAATTGTGAAGCTTTTCATGTGATATATTTAATAAAAACTCTTTTAAAAATTCATAAACATTATTTTAAAAGCATCATTAAAAAATTAAAACCGAAAACAATTGCTTCACGTGCATTTCTCATTTAAATGATGCAAATTTCTAAAAAAATCTAAAAAAGTTTAAAACCCACTCAGAAATAAATAAGAAATTTACTATCTTTTTTCTGAATTTGAAAATTAGATCAAACTTATAAATTTAAACTTAATATATTTTTCTCCTTATTTTTAAAATGAGATCGGTTTGTAATTCCTCAATGGTGTAATGAGTATAATTTATATTAAAACGTTCTAGAAAGACATATTTCTGTCTTTTCTAAAACTTGTTTGAAATCATGGAACTTTTTATTACTATAACACTTAAAGTTTTAACCTAACGAGGTGTGCAATATAACCTATTTTACCTAACAATTGCAATTTCCAAAATTTTTATCTCTAATACTTACATCTTGAGCTCTATACTGTGAGCTGGTCCCTGTGCTGATGAGGCCAGGATGGTGGAGTAGGACGGATGCATGAGAGACTGCGATCAATGCACAAACGATGAGCACCTGAAAAATGATACAAAAAATGTTTATATTTATATAATTTATTATATATAAACATACATCTTTAAGTAGAAATACAGTTAGAACTTCTCCAGAGCTTATGAACTCTTTGAAGTCCCAAACCCATATATTGGAAAGTAAATTACCAGATTAATGAAAAAAACACATTATGATTCTTTGGTTAAAGTTATCTTTGGAAAGCAATCCACAGTGAAACTAAACATGTGTATATTTTGCGATGGTCTCGACTTTATGCATTATGTAGGCCCGATGGCCCATTATAGAACAAATCTAATTTTGAGATATTGGGGTTTGATCACCTGACACATACAACGCTGAAATCCTAATAATGCTATTGAATTTAAATGGCAAAAAATGATGCTCTGATTATCAATATAAAATTTAATTATACTCGGAGTTAATTTTTATATAGACATTTGGAGCAAAATTTCGATGAATTAATAAAGCTAAAAATATTTTATTTTGAAGTGATTAGTTGCATAGAGGAATAGTAGAAAAACGTCTTTTTAGCATTTGATTAAAGAAGAAATGCACATTTGAAAATTTCAAAAAAAGTTTCATTTCTGAATGAGAAATTTAATATTTTAGCATTAGTATAAAACATTTATTTAGTACACTACAACTAAACATACTGCTTCAACAAAAAATAATGTTTCCGAAATATTATTCAGCAATTGTTAGCAAACAACAGAACTTATAACTGCAGTAAGTGTAATTTAATTTCCTCAAAAATAAATCATATTTAACACAATAATTTGATTTAAGTTCTCAAAGACACTATTCATCCTTACTTAATTTTCACCCTAAGCTTACTAAGAATTAATTTAGCAGATTATATTAAAAAAGCACCAATTTTAATAAATTGTAACTTACCTTCATGGCTGATGATTTGGCTGGAACTAGGAATGGAGTTGGCGTAGGAAGGTTTGAGTTCGAGTGGAGATGGAGAGTTCTGGCTTCGTATTTATATGAACCGGCATCCAGCTTCGGAAGGCATCATGACAGGTTCCAACACTCCATCATCCGATATTTACCCTTGAAATTAACTTTCGCTTGAAAGCGCGACTCAGATTAAGGTCAACAGCTTTACCTCGTTGGATGGTCTCTCGTCTTGCTACGGTCAGAAGCGGAGACAGAGGGCGTGGTCGATTTCAGGGTTATCTGAATGACCTTTCTCGTTTTTCTCGCTGGGCGATTGTAGATCACAGAATGCACTAAACAATCATTTAATGTAAACAACTACGATTAGATTGCAATCAATGTAAAGCATATTTGAGATGCCCTTTTTGATTTTTGTACTGAATTTATTAGTTAATTTATTTCTTTCCCCTGCTGCTGTCAATGTAAACTTCTTCAAAATTTCTAGCATTCTTGACACTTGCCTGTAGATTTGCACTCCTTCGTCCGAAGTTAACGAGCTACGACGTCTTTGAAAATTTGTTCAAGCTTGTCATAACCTATTAAAAGCAAAGAACTTACCATCATTTCTTTCTTCTCTGGCGGAAGCTTAAATTTCGGTCTGCGAAATCTGTGCGTTTTGCTACAGAGCTTATTAAACACGGGGAACGATTTTACATTTTCAGAAGGATGCAGCTGGAAAAAAAACATGCCGATGTATCAAAAATATATGGGAATCATTTCTGTTCATATGACGCTGTCACGGGATGGATGCGCCATGTTGATGGCCAACTCAGAGAAGGGCAGCAGAGTTTCGAAGACCTTCCTCATACAAGAAGAACGAAGGAAGCCGTGAAGTAAAGAACCATTGCTGCTGTTTATGAAGTCATTAAGGAAAACCCGCACATCACCATTCACTCAATAAATTTAGATGTCATTGTATCGATTGGCAGTATGGGAACAATTATTCACTAACATTTAAAGTTCCAAAAGATCTGTGCTTAATGGGTACCCCACAAACTGACAAAACAGCAAAAAATGACTGCAATCGACTCGTGCAAGGAGATGCTGGCAATGTCTCATCCTAGTGGTCCCAAACGGGTTAACAAACATTGTCACAGGCGATGAGATGTGATTTTATTACAACTCACAGAAAGGTCAACAAATATATTTGGATTGAAAGAAAATGAACCGCGACACCAAATCCTCCGACAAGACTTTCGCTCGAGTAACAGGATGTTCACAATTTATTTTAATCCTCAAGGAGTGGTAACCCAGGAGTACCCCACGACAACATCTTACTTAAAAGTAGACTATAAATGGCCAATACTACAACAACATTGTTTTGCCCTAAATGGTTAAGGAGATGAAGGAGCATCGCCAAACAACAGGCGTTTCAAGAGTTCTCCTACTTCATGAGAATGTTAGTGCTCACAAAACCCGTCATGTTACGGCCTATCTTGAGCAGAAAAAAATCAAACAGCTAACCCATCCTCCATATTTACCCGATCTTGCACCACGAGATTTTTGGTTGTTTCTAAAATTTTAAAAGAGACTTGCTGGGAAGCTCTTTTCAAGGGTGCAAGACTTGCAAAATGCATTCATTAAGAGTTGCGAATTATTCCCTAACAATATAAAGCATTTATTAATTAAAAATTTATGTTTTTTTAATATTGTTTTAGGTTATTTACACCAAGCGTTATTTACTTATTTATTAGAGTTATTGTTAGGTTATTTACTTAGCGTAGACGTCTTCTTTTCATAGATGCTGGAGGGGAGTTACTTTGAAGGACAGTAAAAGTTTTGTTTAGGTGAGTGGAACGGCTTTTGTTCTGCAGATGCATTTCAGGAACGTTTAGAAAGCTCCTCCTAACAACTATGCCTTCCTGAGACTCGAACCCGGAACCCAGCAGTTGCATTGTTAGTCGAAACAACGCGATACCACTGAACCACCAAGTCGACAAACAAGCAACTTTGTCACTAGCAACACCTATCTTCGGAACAGAGGCATTTTTGCAAATACCCTTCATTTCTGAAACTTTCATTTCACCTTGACTCATAAAAGCCTATAGAATTTTCCACACTCTTTTTGGCAGCCATGAAAAGAGGGAGTAATTTTGTGGTGGCACGACATTCTTAAATTCAAAAGATTTAATTTGAGATACACTCCCTGGGCAAATAATTATCAACACCTACCTAATATTTAAACTGTCAGAGTATTTTTCCTCCCGCATTTTCCACAACTGGCAGACGTTTTTTCAGAGCGTTGTCATTCTCCATATGTTTTGGAAATTATGCCTCGCGATTTTCCGCTGAATTCCATCACTCCCGTTAAGGACGTTCCTGCCCATCTTCTCCAACCATGAGCCCTCTTTTGAAATCACTCAGATCAGCACTTTTACCCATGTCGCACTTGACTTTGCTTTTCGCCATACATTATAGGACTTTGTAGTGACATCGAATATTAATGTTAATAACAAATTTTGAATACATTGCCATCTTTTAATATACTTCGCGCACGATTCATCAGTGTTCACACTAATTTGGTTAAGTAGTGTATAACACGTTGAGATCGACTCCTCCAAAATTTCTGTCCCGTTTTTGAAGGAAAGAAATTGATGATTAGCTACAACAATCTCCGCATCACAAGCTTTGCTTTGACACCTAACTGGTTACTTTTTCCCTCCCATTAAGAAGATATAGTGGGACAATTATTTTTTCATTTCACATTTTCAGTGGAGAAGAAAGCATGTGTGTAAATATTTTATAGCCTATGATATTCGTTGCGTCCCAAGCTTTCACCGAACTCCTTGAGATCAGTAAACGGATTAGGGGGATATTGGTAAAGTAGAACAGTTCAAGACGCTGCTCATTGAGAAAGAACTTACGACTCATAAAACAAATAATCAAAATGCTATATCTGGTTCATTTCTTCCAATTTTTGACAAACATTTTTAGGTCACAACTTGGGTTGTTTTACCTCTGTGAGGCACTTTCTTGTACAACAATGGGCTAAATCATCAGGTCACTAGGGCCCCGAGGGCTCAAAAAAGATAGCGGACCCACTGGACAGGTGTTGGCAGACAGATGATAGTCTCCCACCAAGGCCATCCAACGTGTTCTTTAACGTGCACAAGGTTAGGGAACTTTCCGCACACAGAGACATGGCTTCCCTTCCGACCAACGCGGTCTTTCTAGTCCACTGATTCCCAACGTTTTCTGGACCATCGCCCCCTTTAGAAGAGAACAAAAATTTTAACGCCCCCCTAGTCCATAATAGTTTATTTTATATGAAATATTAAAATATTGTTGCATATTATCTGTACCTAATTTATCTGTTTATTTATCTATTAAAAATCATAAAGCAGAAATTAATAAAACGACAACCAAATGTACAATAAAATTGTTTATTAAAATTTTAAAAATAAACACAGAATCAATAAGAAATAAAAAAATAATGATGACCACAAAATTAATAATAAAGAAAAGAAATTAATGAGATGGTTGAGGCTGGTGGAGTGTTAACAATTTGTTAATGTCGGGTTCCAATTTCGTTAACATCAATCGCAGATCGCCACGTTCAGTGATGTGCAGTCTGTTCTCTTCTTTGACAGTAAATTAGCTACTGCACTGAATCCACGCTCAGCCATATAGGACGAAGGAAATGCGATTAAAAGCTTCTGTACTATTGCCCACAATTCAGGGTAGAGAATTGGTATTGATTTTTGAAGCCAGAACTCTTGGTATCCATGTTTGACTTTTACTTTGAGTACTTCGTTAGTCGTGAGTTCTAAGAGTTCCTCTTCCAAATTTGATGATTCTTCAGTATCTGTGTTTGCGAAAGGATCTAAAACCCAACTCGGTATATTCATGTTTAAAATATCTTGGAAACGCTCTGTAAAATCGACATGAATAAACTTCCAAGTGTTCGCAGTAAGTAAGTAAATCTTCCGGTTTTGCACAGACTGCTGATAATGTGGGAAAGTGGTTGTATTCACCTCTACCTAGATTTCGGTTCAATAGAAGAAGTTTTCCCGCAAAAGCAGCTATGACGTTTTTTGTTTTATTTAAATTCAACTCATCACCTTGCAATTGTAAATTAACTTGATTAAATATTTTAAACAGGTCTGTCAAATAAGCGATGTCATTTTTTGACGTAATCAGGTTTACGCGCAATTTTTTGTCTCTGTCTTCAAGAAAGTCCAGTACTGAGTAAAATAGATTGAAAAAACGATTCAGACAAACACCTTTAGAGAGCCAACGTACTTCTGTGTGCAGCAGCAAGTGATTGTAATCTTCATCATTTTCATTACAAAGCTTACCAAATAATCGGTCATTCAATGAATTGCTTCTAATCTTATTGATTGCTTTAATAACGTAATGGAGCGACGTATGCAGACGTTCATTCAAATTTTTTGCAACCAAATGCTGACGATGAATAATACAATGTACAGCGAGTACATTTGGTACTGCTTGTTTCAAATGCGCTATGAAACCCTTATGACGCCCTGTCATTGCTGGAGCACCACCAGTAGCAGCAGACAAAATATTGCAAAGAGGAATTTCTTTCTCTTGAAAAAACTTTTGCATGGTATTAAATATAGATTCTCGCTTTGTATCAAATTCCAAATTTTTAGCAAATAATAACTCTTCATGAATTTTTTCTTCTTTTATAAATCGTACGTATGATAAGAGTAGAGCTTCTTTATTTGGTAGAGTTGATTCATCGAGTTGAATGGAAAATTTGCAAGTCTTTAAGTAATCACATAATGATATTTCAACGTCTTTTGCCATTTCATCTATTCTTCTTTGCACTGAATTATTGGAACTGAGAGGAATTTTTTTGATGATATCTGATGGTGTCTTATGATGAAGAACAGTTTTTAATATCTCTTTGACTGCCGGCAAAATTAATTCCTCGCCAATTGTGTGTGGTTTTCCTGCTTTTGCGATTAACAATGAAACGTTATATGAGGCTCGTAGTCAATCATCATCTTGTTTAGAAGACCACGCAAAAAGGTTTGACACAGTTTGCTGTTTCAAATATTGCTTTTCCAGTTCTTGAAAATAGGATAAATCTTTGTTCTTCTTATCAGCATGCATTTTATTTAAATGCTCTTGTAGACTAGAAGGTTTCATAGCTGCATTTGAAAAAACCTTTCGGCAAATTAAACACATAGGTAATGATTGGTTTGTAGGAGAGTACGTAAATCCATATTTCAAATACTCAATACTGTACTGCCGGCATTTCTTTTTAGATGTAGATTCAGACATTTTCAAATACAAATTAACTTCTCAAAAGATTTATAGATAGTTATAAAAATAATGTTTATAATGACTTCTAACACTTATCACTCACGACTATTTATCACGGCGAAGCACATAAAAATAATAAAACATTCCTAGAACTATCGCTTTTTAGATTTGATTCTGTGCACGCATTAACTTGTATGTTTGCGATGCCGGCGCATTTGCTCCGTAAACAATTCATTTCAAGCTCCCATATTCTTGTCGAAACATTTTAAATTGCAATGACCGCATGTTTGCCTACCAACTTGCAAGGACTTGTCACCGTCAATCTATTCTAAACTAAAACAAATAAGGTATAGGTATACCTAATGCTAATTTAAAAATGCTTATTAACGCGATAACAGTAAGATAATTTATATAGCTAGATAAAATATTTCTTCATGAAAACAAGTATTTTCGAAGTATTTTATTATATTAAAAATTATAAAAAAATATTATATATAATAAATTTATTATTATTATATTATTATTGCATCAAGGTTGATTAGTCTACAGGACGGACACACATGTCCAATATAATAAGTCTGATATAGTAGTGCATTATAAGGTATTGAATGAGATTACAGTTATTGAAGTAGGAATAACATCTCAGGATAACCTGTAGACAGTAGAGGTTGAAAAGAAGAGGAAGTATGATCTGCTGGCTAATGAGTTGAGCCTAATTCACAAGTGTAATGTTAATATTATACCTTATGTTCTGACGTGGGATGGTATTGTAACTACGTACCATAAAGCATACTCAAAGCGACTTGGAGTGGGAAAACATATTGAAACTTATATCCAATCTGTGATCTTGAAGAGAACTTTTGAGAGCATCTCAGTCGACTTCAGACGTACCAGTACGCTAGTAGGCGGTAGCAGGGAACTTATTGTCCAAGCTGCAGTTCAAAAGCTGTACATGACGGGTGAGGTAGTGGATGATCAGAATCACCAGGAAGACACCACAGAATAGAAGAGATAAAAAGGTTGTCACAGAAAATTCCATTAAATTTCTTTATTTATTTGACCGCCCCTCTTGACTGCCTCAACGCCCCCCATTTGCCTCTGGATCCGCTACCGCCACCATGGAAGGCTCCAGCGCCCACTGGGGGGGCGGTATCGCCCCCGTTGGGAATCTATGGCAGTGATTCCCAACCTTTTGTGGACCATCGCCCCCTTTAGAAGAGAACAAAAATTTCAACGCCCCCCTAGTCCATAATAGTTAATTTTATATGAAATATTAAAATATTGTTGCATATTATCTGTACCTAATTTATCTGTTTATTTATCTATTAAAAATCATAAAGCAGAAATTAAAAAAACGACAACTAAATGTACTATAAAATTGTTTATTAAAATTTTAAAAATAAACACAGAATCAATAAGAAATAAAAAATAATGAGATAAACACAAAATTAATAATAAATAAAAAAAATTAATGAGATGGTTGAGGCTGGTGGAGTGTTAACAATTTGTTAATGTCGGGTTCCAATTTCGTTAACATCAATCGCAGATCGCCACGTTCAGTGATGTGTAGTCTGTTCCTCTTCTTTGACAGTAAATTAGCTACTGCACTGAATCCACGCTCAGCCATATAGGACGAAGGAAATGCGATTAAAAACTTCTGTACTATTGCCCACAATCCAGGGTAGAGAAATGATATTGGTTTTTGAAGCCAGAACTCTTGCTATCCATGTTTCAATTTTACTCTGAGTGCTTCGTTCGTCGTGATTTCTAAGAGTTCCTCTTCCAAATTTGATGATTCTTCAGTATCTGTGTTTGCGAAAGGTTCTAAAACCCAACTCGGTATGTTCATGTTTAAAATATCTTGGAAACGCTCCGTAAAATCAACATGAAGAACGTCCAAGTATTGGCAGTAAGTAAGTAAATCTTCCGGTTTTGCAAAGACTGCTGATAATGTGGGAAAGTGGTTGTATTCACCTCTACCTAGATTTCGTTTGAATAGAAGTTTTCCCGCAAAAGCAGCTATGACATTTTTTGTTTTAATTAGATTCAACTCATCTCCTTGCAATTGTAAATTAACTTGATTAAATATTTTAAACAGGTCTGTCAAATAAGCGATGTCATTTTTTGACGTAATCAGGTTTACGCGCAATTTTTCGTCTCTGTCTTCAAGAAAGTCCAGTACTGAGTAAAATAGATTGAAAAAACGATTCAGACAAACACCTTTAGAGAGCCAACGTACTTCTGTGTGCAGCAGCAGGCGATTGTAATCTTCATCATTTTCATTACAAAGCTTACCAAATAATCGGTCATTCAATGAATTGCTTCTAATCTTATTGATTGCTTTAATAACGTAATGGAACGACGTATGCAGACGTTCATTCATATTTTTTGCAACCAAATGCTGACGATGAATAATACAATGCACAGCGAGTACATTTGGTACTGCTTGTTTCAAATGCGCTATGAAACCCTTATGACGCCCTTGTCATTGCTGGAGCACCATCAGTAGCAGCAGACAAAATATTGCAAATAGGAATTTCTTTCTCTTGAAAAAACTTTTGCATGGTATTAAATATAGATTCTCCCTTTGTATCAGATTCCAAAATTTTAGCAAATAATAACTCTTCATGAATTTTTTCTTCTTTTATAAATCGTACGTATGAGAAGAGTAGAGCTTCGTTATTTGGTAGAGTTGATTCATCGAGTTGAATGGAAAATTTGCAAGTCTTTAAGTAATCACATAATGATATTTCAACGTCTTTTGCCATTTCATCTATTCTTCTTTGCACTGAATTATTGGAACTGAGAGGAATTTTTTTGATGATATCTGACGGTGTCTTATGATGAAGAACAGTTTTTAATATCTCTTTGACTGCCGGCAAAATTAATTCCTCGCCAATTGTGTGTGGTTTTCCTGCTTTTGCGATTAACAATGAAACGTTATATGAGGCTCGTAGTCAATCATCATCTTGTTTAGAAGACCACGCAAAAAGGTTTGACACAGTTTGCTGTTTCAAATATTGCTTTTCCAGTTCTTGAAAATAGGATAAATCTTTGTTCTTCTTATCAGCATGCATTTTATTTAAATGCTCTTGTAGCCTAGAAGGTTTCATAGCTGCATTTGAAAAAACCTTTCGGCAAATTAAACACATAGGTAATGATTGGTTTGTAGGAGAGTACGTAAATCCATATTTCAAATACTCAATACTGTACTGCCGACATTTCTTTTTAGATGTAGATTCAGACATTTTCAAATACAAATTAACTTCTCAACAGATTTATAGATAGTTATAAAAATAATGTTTATAATGACTTCTAACACTTATCACTCACGACTATTTATCACGGCGAAGCACATAAAAATAACAAAACATTCCTAGAGCTATCGCTTTTATAGATTTGATTTGTGCACGCATTAACTTGTATGTTTGCGATGCCGGCGCATTTGCTCCGTAAACAATTCATTTCAAGCTCCCATATTCTTGTCGAAACATTTTAAATTGCAATGACCGCATGTTTGCCTACCAACTTGCAAGGACTTGTCACCGTCAATCTATTCTAAACTAAAACAAATAAGGTATAGGTATACCTAATGCTAATTTAAAAATGCTTATTAACGCGATAACAGTAAGATAATTTATATAGCTAGATAAAATATTTCTTCATGAAAACAAGTATTTTCGAAGTATTTTATTATATTAAAAATTATAAAAAAATATTATATATAATAAATTTATTATTATTATATTATTATTGCATCAAGGTTGATTAGTCTACAGGACGGACACACATGTCCAATATAATAAGTCTGATATAGTAGTGCATTATAAGGTATTGAATGAGATTACAGTTATTGAAGTAGGAATAACATCTCAGGATAACCTGTAGACAGTAGAGGTTGAAAAGAAGAGGAAGTATGATCTGCTGGCTAATGAGTTGAGCCTAATTCACAAGTGTAATGTTAATATTATACCTTATGTTCTGACGTGGGATGGTATTGTAACTACGTACCATAAAGCATACTCAAAGCGACTTGGAGTGGGAAAACATATTGAAACTTATATCCAATCTGTGATCTTGAAGAGAACTTTTGAGAGCATCTCAGTCGACTTCAGACGTACCAGTACGCTAGTAGGCGGTAGCAGGGATCTTATTGTCCAAGCTGCAGTTGAAAAGCTGTACATGACGGATGAGGTAGTGGATGAGCAGAATCACCAGGAAGACACCACAGAATAGAAGAGATAAAAAGGTTATCACAGAAAATTCCATTAAATTTCTTTATTTGTTTCACCGCCCCTCTTGACTGCCTCAACGCCCCCCATTTGCCTCTGGATCCGCTACCGCCCCCATGGAAGGCTCCAGCGCCCACTGGGGGGCGGTATCGCCCCCGTTGGGAATCTATGGATTACAGCATCGCCACAACCTTCGCTCTGATAATATAATGTTTTCTACTCCCATGATTTTCAAAGTTAAGTACAGTGAAATTTCCTTTTCCTTTCAAGCAACCTCAACTTGGAACTATCTATCAAGCAATATCACTTCTTTAAATTCTAAAACAAAACACAAAAGCTATATTACTCCACTTCCATTAGAATATTGAAACGTTTGACCAACAACATCTCCTCACCCCTGTTTCCACTCCCCATCTTTGCCCTTTCTCTGGATTATCCGCAATCCTTTTTCCCCCCTGTTCATTCATTTTATATTACTCTGTGTTGTCTTAAACCTTATTTTTCTTCCCCATAGGTTTACTGCGTTTTTTATCATATTTCATATTATATGTTTGTCTTCGTCTATGCAATTTGTCATTTAGTTTATATGTATCAAATAATTATGCAATTCCTGTAGATATGTTTCTATTTTTGTACTATCCTCAATGTTCCTTTTTAATTTCTCGAATGTACTGGGCCATCAAGCCACTTGAACGTTTAAATTAGTATCCAAAATTACCTGTACCTTGGCTTACTATAACCCCTGCATTGAATAAATTATTATTATTATTATTACATCTTGCGCTCAGTATTTTGTACTGGATCCTGTGCTGATGAAGCCTGGATGATGGAGGAGGATGGATGCCTTGAAGACTGCGATCAATGCACAAACTATGACTACCTACCTGAAAAATAAATAAATAAATACCCCCTCAAGCAGATGCTTGCCACAGCGGTCTAACAGGAGCCTGTCAGTTTATATGCCATAGTAGATGGTCTGAGAGGATGGCATGCCCTCAGCAGAAAAACGACACAAACAGCCATGCCTTACCCGGGTCGCTTAGATCAGTAGCCAAGCGCGCTAACCACTCGGCCATGGGACGGCACCTGAAAAATAACTGAAGAAAAATTTATTATAACTATTGCATTTTTAAAACATAAAACTCTAAGTCATTCAGCTTGAAACTCTGGGAAAACAATTGCATATATTAATTCAAATTTATTTTACTGCACATTATGTTAGAAGTCGAAATCTAAATGACTTCATATCATTTCTTTGCCAGTTTCTTATGTTAACTTTTATAAACGTTAGAATTAAGATTATTTTAATGATCGTTTTAAAATCCCCACAACTTCTAAGAATGATAACATCATAAAAATCCAAATATTGAGATTAATTATGAAAAATAAATAAAATCATAGTCTTAATTTTTCTAATCAAAATTTTAAATAATTTCTAATATTAGACGGCCAAATAATAGTTTTTTTTTATTTGCAACATATAGGACACAGAAGAATCCTTTTCACACAAGGACATGCCCTACTAGGACCGAAGTCACTGCTGACTATTGCCTCAGACAGACGGGGCGGGGGTGGCTCAGTCGGTAGCGTGCCAGGCTCGTAATCTGTAGTTCCCAGGTTCGAGTCCCAGCTGGGTCAGCGTTGAGATTTATCTCCTAAAAATTCCCCGCCCTGCCCACGGTCAGTAGGGGACACCGATGGGCTTGGAAAGGCCGCCGTCCGTCGGATGGGACGTTAAGCCGTGGCCCCATGTGCGGGAGAGCCATACCCTGTGCACCTTAAAGAACACGCTGGATGACCTTGACGGGAGGCTACCATCTGTCTCCCAACAGCTGTTACAGTGGGTCCCCTCCCCCAACTTTCTCTGAGCCTTCGGGATCCATGTGACCTGGCCATTTAGCCCATGGTGTGCAAAAAAGTGCCGCTCACAGGTAAAACAACCCAGCCAGAGATAACATAGCACACAACGTTTGCCTTACTGGAACAGTCGCTATCTGCCTAACCACTATGCCAGTTAAGACATATATTAATTTTTTTTTTCGTTTTGAAAGTAACGAAAAGCAAGCAGTCCGATTGATTTCATATCAATTATAACTTATCTTCATCGCTGACAATGTTGCTGCACTTGTGACTAGGGTTTGTAAACAAACTTTTCAACTGTCGAGTTCGAATGGCGGATAAAAGTTTTGGTTCTTTATTTATGTTATCCTGCATTCAGCATCACCAACGTATCATTGCCAAATGAGAGCACTCCATCATTCGATATAACTTGAATTTTGACTTTCATTCGTACAACTTGATCAAGAGAAAGTCATCACATACCGCTTTCGATGAACTTTTCATGCTTTGGTCAACACAGGAGAAAGTATGAAAAGCGTGGTACATCCCAAGATCATTTGCATGTATGTTAGCCGTCTGTAATACAAGATTCGTTGATTCTCATTCATTTTCCTGTTTACTGTACACAAGTAAAAGACCACAGCGGAACAAAAATTATTCTGTTCGATATTAAGTGTTTCTTTTTCGTATCATAATACTATTCAAACATAATCTTTGGTATAAATAGTTCAAGACAATGTCAGAAGAGTTTCTACGCGGTAATATTTGAAGTGCTGGTAAATCATGGAGACTCAAATTTTAAAGGTTACATTCCCGATCGTCAATTTTCAGTAAAATATTATTAGAAATTAATATGTGTACATACACAAAAAATAACAGAATTTGAATTTCGCATTCTATTATTATTTTATTTTTTCAGCTTTTGTAAATATATGAAAAATTAAGATTTAGTTTCATTGTATACATAGAGAGAGTCATTTTGTTGGAGGGGAAGTGGTGGTTTTTTAGGCTCACTCCCTATAGACACTTCGTTTAGTGTATTGTTGTATTTTCATGCAACAATTGTGACCTGAAAACTGCTCTAACTTTTACACGTCACTTCATACAAAGACAAAGTCAGATTTAACTAATCAAAGATTTAGTTAGAGTAACACACAAAGTATCCCTACTGGAAGTAGCATAGTGAACTAGCTACTGCAGATAGTTCCCTGACTACTATGCCAGTTAAGGCTTTTTCTTTTGTAAATGTGCGCAGTTTTTACTTCGCACTTGCGAAGAGGAGTGACAGGCTATAAAGTGTACAGATTTACTTATTTTCCTAGTAAACAACTCTAAGCTAGTTCTGAAAACAAATGCTATGAACCAGTGATATCATTTTGAAATTTTTCATGCTTATATTGTTATGCGTATAAAATTATATAATTAATTTTTATATTTGTCATCGCTCCAAGCCGTGCTTCTGTCACATAGCCACGAATAATCCACACCCTGAATAATCAACTCATGGATAATCTAGAGTTTGCTTCCATGTGCTTCTTTAATTTTGGCGATTAGTGTATTTTTTTCTGCGATAATAGCATCCGCAATATTGCTAGTTAATTTCCATGACTCAGGAAACTACGGTTTGTTAATTCTGAATGATCTCCATCTGTTCGTCTAAAAGGGAATGCGTGAAAGGTCAGATATGACGAAAGCACCGCACAGTTGCTACACATGTCTACAAGTTATCAAAGAACACCTGAAATAGTTTCCAGTTGCCTATTAACAAAAGCACAAAACTTCACCATTCATCAAATGCCAATCCTCTTAACAAAAGAGCAGGAAAAGCATTGCGCATCTGCTGAAGAAATCTTGGAAGTGTCAATAGAAAATATTAAAGGTGACATGAACAGAAGCTTCAATGTCCAACATATTCAAGAGCAACTCTATGGCCATATTCCACAACATACTTGATGAATGTCTTAATTCATCTGTCAATTTTCTCACCATCTTTTTGTCATTACCTGCATTCATTTCAAATCAGTGCAATTAGGAACAGATGGTATACAAATCCCAGATGGAGTGCATCAGTTAACGCAAGCACCTAAACTTCCTCTTACGATGAGTATAAATTATCCCTGTTCCCAAGGCATAATCACAGTCGATATCTCCAACAGTTGCAGTATCATTTATTCTAATCGTTACTACAATTCAAGTCGATATGAAGTTCGCCGTAGTACTTTGCCTTGTATCTCTTATTGTAAGTAGTAATTTATGTTATTTCTTACTTGTTCTAAAGAACTTAAATATCTATAAATCACCAACGTTGTTTTTTATTATGAATAATGGCACACATTATATTATACTGCTCACAAAAATTAGGGGATATTTCATCGCTTCATTTTCATTTTGAAATATCCCCTAATTTTTGTGAGCAGTATATTTGAATACGTATCTGCATCGATATCCATTGTCTCTTCGTTGATATTTCTTCCTCTGACTTCCATCCTGCGCTATTTCAGGAGGAAGACAGCAATGAGGGAGACAGCAATGTCTAAAAGTAAAAACACCTTTTTGTAACAACTGTATCTATGGCTGTTTTACATTAATTTATTCTAATGTGGAGTGCTTACACGTGTATATCAATTTTTACAAGTTTAATTTATTTTATATTACTTCTGGTTCACCTTACAAGATAAAAACCTTAATTTATTTTAATTTGTGACCAGTCCTGCAAAGTTATTAGTTTATTTTTGAGTTATAACAGGACAATAGACCATCCCGGACTCGAATCCATATGAAGCAGTTGCAGTGTCACCGAGAATCAATGCGATACCACTAGGCAACCAAGGTGCCACTTCATCATTCACCTAAGAATCTGGGAAAAAAACCCGAACCACATAACGAGAAATTTGAATTCTGAATTTAAGCGGCAGTTCAAATATCTATATGCGAGAAACATCGCAAACGATGTACACCGAAGAGCCAAAACTTTATGACCACCTGCTTAATATGATGTTGGTCCTCCATGTGCTGCTTAAAACAGCTCTTACCCGGCGAAGCATGGGCGCTACAAGATTTCTAAAAGGAGTCTTGTGGTATCTGGTACCAACACCTTACCAACAGATCCTTTAACTCTTGTAAGTTACGTGGTTGAGCATCCGCAGATCGGATATGCTGTTCCAACACAAACCACAGATGCTCGATTGGATTGATGTCTGAGGAATTTGGAGGCCAAGACAATATCTGGAAGTCTTCCTAACGTTCCGCGAACTATTCTTGAACAATCTGGGTAGTATGGCAATGACGCATTATCCTGCTGAAAGAAAGCACTAATAGAGGGATATACCGTTGCCATGAAAGGAGGTACCTGATCTGCAATGAAGTTTAGGTAGGTGGCACACGTCATATTTCCTGCACATGAATAACTGGACCCAGGGTTTCCCAGCAGAACATTGCCCAAAGCATTACACTTTCTCCACTGGTTTGTTTTCCTTCCACCGTGCATCCTGGTGCCAACACTTCCCCAGATAAACGACGTACACGTACTTGCCTATCCACGTGGTGCAACAGGAAACAAGATTCATCGGACTAGACGACTTTCTTCTAAACATTCAAGGTCCAGTTTTGATGCTTGCGTACCCATTGTAGGCGTTTTCGACGGTTAACCGAGGTTAGCGTGGGGACTCGGAACAGTCATTTTAAACAGTTGATATTGCCAGATTAAAAAAAAAGGATGCTTACATAAATTGTTTCTTTTATCTTATGCCCTTTTCATGAAAAATTGCGTCATTCCAAGTCTTTAAAAGTATCTTTTTTTATGATATTAAAAGTTACCTTAAATTATACTTCAATTTTCACCATCGGTTATCATTTGGTCAAAATTATGGTATAAATGCAACAGTTGTCTCATTTTTCTGAATTTAGAGTTTAATACCTACACTATTTTTAATTTCAAACGCAATTCATTTCATGCAAAAAGAAAATCAATGAAACCGAAAATTAGCACTAAAATACTGTACTGTAACATCAGAACATGCTTAGAGTGGCGAGTGATACAAAATATACAGGTACTGTGGAAAATCACTTTTCAATTACCTAAGTAAGAAAACTACGAATTATTGAAATATGAACATTGTGCAATGCGTTTTTGCTTTTGTTGATAAAGAAAACAAAAGGGAGAACCCATGGTTCGTAAAAAGTGTCTACGATCCAGTATAGCCTTTATCCCAATAGGAACAAACTAAAGATGCTGAAGTGCTTGGTATTGTAATATTTGTTTGTATTACGGTACTGCATATGCACATCTGTTAATTCTGTACGTATATTTGAATGTAAATAAATATATTACAACAAAGTACTAAAATATTGCAACACACTAAATGTTTGCATTATACAAAACGGTGTAAAATATGTGTTAGCAATCTGCAGTCCGTCAGCCTTATTTCAGTTGGTCAACTGAATAAATTTTGGTTGCTGCTTATCGTAACAGTGGATTTCGATGCATGGACGACTAGTAGCGAGATGTGGTGTAAATGTATCAGCGACGAATAACCAGGTGTGACTCTATTTAAAACCATTGTCATATGCAACAGAATCATAAACTATATAATAAAATTTAAAAAATACAATAGTGTCAGTTATGCATACAAAGATCCGAAAATTTTTGGTGCAGCAAGAATATGCATTTTACAATTCATACATTTCAAACTATATTAAAAATTCGGATTATTAGAAAGTTTAAAAAAATATCAATGGTACTGAAGGATATTTTGGCTCATACGTCACATTTATTTAGTGAGATTATGTGTTTTTGTCGACCATGTTTTAAATACTATTTCACAAGAATAAATCCTTCAGCTTTGGGATCATCAATTCAACGAGGAACTTCTGTTGCTAATTTAAATTTTCGAAAAAAAAATTATGTTGATATAATGATCTTGACAAATTAAAATCTATGAAATGGCTGAATTATATGAATTTATATTTTGGTTTAATTATTTGAAAAAAAATTGTCGTGTATTTTATTGTCTTATATTACGGTTCTTGCTTACGTTTAAATTATTTTTATATTATAATTTAATTTTATCCAGATGTCAGTGTATATGTTACCGCTAAAGCTCGAAAGCCGTTAATGTGCACATTACCTAGCTAATCTGCAGATTAACTTATTTGCTCCGTTAACGTGCGGAATCAAGAGTTTTCCGCATTTTACCTAGGAAATGTGCACGTTAACGGCTTCCGTATCGTTAAAGTTCAAAAGTTTGTTTCTCTCATAGTGGTGAATCTCTTGAATATGAATCTTCTTGTCACGTGATTCACTCGTCCGCATTATAAAAAACGCCCCGGATGAGTGGAGGCCAAGTGAGAACGAATTGGTAAAGTGATTCATTCTTGATAACGAATCACTAAAATGATTCGTTCTCACTTGGCCTGCTCATTTTGGGGGCGTTTTTTATAATTCGGACGACTGATTCATGTTGACAGAGGGATGACCCTGGTTTCAACTCTACTCTCGGACACTAGATAAATAACATTATATTAATTTAAGCGTACAGAAACGTTCCTGTTGTTCCAGCAAAGATCTTATTTTCACTTTAACGAGTGCCTAGTAGGTAATGTGCAGATTATCCAGGTAATTTGCAGATTACCTAGGTAATTTGAGAAATGAAACAATTTTCCGCACGTTAACGGATCACCCTAGTTAATCTGCACAACACCTAGATAATCTGTAGAATAACTGATTTCTGAACTTTAGCGGTAACATATACTCTTGACGAACTGCTTTTGCTTTTCTTCATTAATGTATGTACTTGTTGCATTGCTTTTATTTATATTTTTAATACACTTTTGACAAATTTTGTTTTTATTTTGGATTTGCTGCTTTATACAAGTTAGTTGACCATGGGGTAAAAAATGCATCTTAGCTTATAATACTTGAAAGTGAACTGTAACTATTCTTCTTTAAAAATACTAGTATGAAGCAGACGAAATCTTTGTGGACTAAAATTATCCATAAAGATTTTCATCCGAAAATTGTAGTTGCTCCTGTCAAAAGGTAGAAAGAGACTCTATATAAAAAATATTTGCTTCAATGTCCATCTTTCTGTTGCATTGCCATCGTTGCTTTTTTAATAAAAATATTTCTCTTTGCTAACTTACTGCTTTTTTTCGAACATCAGCTGCTGCCAAAAGAGTGGGGATTGGCTCAGTAGGTAGTGCGCAGACTCGTAAACTGATGTTCCCAGGAGCGAGTTCTAACTTCAGTTGCATTGCGATTTTTTATTGCCAGATTCTTTCTTCAGCAGCAAAACCGAAGTGATTTCTATAATTTAATTTTATGGATTTATAATCAGGTTTAATTATTTGAGCTGGCCACTGTATGTCTATTCTACGGTGTTCTACCTTTCTTAACGCTGTTTTAATTTCCTGCATACATGAGGCCTAAATGAATGTTCTTAATTGACTGGATGGTTTTCAGAGTTAAAAAAATCAGAAACATAGTTTGTGACCTTTATTTGTAAAGGTAAGTTTTCAAAACGCTCTTCTTAATGACCCACTAAAAATGGGGGCCTGCTATGTTCACTGATAGAAATGGTGGTTCGCCATAATTGCAACTCAAATTCGTAGTCAAAGCAGGGGCACCTGCAGAGGAGGTAGCTAAAGGGATAGTTGCAACCTCTTCAGAAAAAATTCAAATAATTAATTTATGTCCAATAATATTAGCTTACTGAAAATTACGTATCGTCCTTAATGAAATGTAATGTTGATTTTAGTTTAAAGTTTTCTTTTATTTTCGGAGGTATTTTATTTATTTTTATTTATTGATAAAAAATATTTTTACATGAATTTTTCAATAAAAGTTTTCCTTTTTTCTTAGGCATACATAAATATTTCTATCTTCAAATATTGATTTGTTTTCTGTTCTGAGTTGTCGACTAAAGATAAAGAACCTCTGGCTTATTAATACGAGTTGAATTTTCTCTTCTCCTTTATTACGAATTAACGGATTTTAGTTGTAAATCCTTGTAGTGATTAATAAGATGTTTCGTAACAGGCAAAGAGCTGTTAGTGTAGACACCCAGAAAAAGAAGTGAAAAGTCAATAAATCTTTAAAAAACTGTTTTCAGTTTTTTTAGGGTCTGAGAATTAATTAATGTCTTTTGTTTTGAAGGTACTC
This sequence comes from Ryuthela nishihirai, assembly GCA_038380435.1. NCBI lineage: Eukaryota > Metazoa > Arthropoda > Arachnida > Araneae > Heptathelidae > Ryuthela > Ryuthela nishihirai. Next base: position 45,621,570 of record JAWZYU010000024.1, on the reverse strand, counting down.
GTGAATACTGAGATTCCATGCAAACGATCCGAGGATTGTCCTAGTGATAAACCTTGTTGCATTATGAATACTACTCCATCAACAATGCCAATGAGCAGTTCTGGAACCTGCATGAATATGACTGAGACTAGTAAGTGCTTTTAGTTCCCTTTACAATCGTTACTTAGTGATGATACCACTTATCATTCTATTTCGAACTATCACACTTCGAGGCGTAGCGTGAGTAGAAATTGGGAATATTAGATGGGAGATAGCAGTTGACACTTCGATAGTTCTACTAGATCACTGTTTGATGTTTCTACAATTCTCATAAATTACTCTTTAACTCTTCGAAAATTCTAATAAATCCTTGATTAATGAAAAAAATATTATATATCCGATAAACCTATAATCAAAGGTCATTTACTTATGATCTTTGAGAACCGATGAAGTTTCAAATGCACACTCTCATAGTTTCGCTTGGCTTCTCCAGTTGTTATTCACACTGAGCCATTGCCATTTTTATTTTAACCAGCATAAACTATATTATTTACATTGACGTTATGCAGTGGGAAAGGGATAAAATTTTCCTAAAATCGCGTTGCATAAATTATGGATAACCTTTAAAACGCATAATATTGTTACGACAGATGATCGTGCTATATATATTATACAATGAATTTGTGATCTGATGTAAGCAGTACTTTACTTTTATAGCAGGGGCGTGTCCCGTGTTTTTACTTTTATAGCAGGGGCGTGTCCGAAATGACATCATCGCTGGATGCCTTCTGTTGCTAGGTTAAGGGGTGCAGCCCTTCGACCCCCACTGTAACCCTTTAGTTTCTAGGTCTGGTTGGTTGTTACCCCTTTAGTCTCTAGGTCTGGTTGGTTGTTACCCCTTTAGTCTCTAGGTCTGGTTGGTTGTTACCCCTTTAATCTCTAGATCTGATTGGTCATTAACCCCTTTGCCCTTCAAATTTTAATTGGATGACCTGAGCATAGAAATAGGTTGAGAGAAGTTCCGCAAACCTCTAAGTTTCTGTTGCTAGGTTTCTCCCCATTTCTTTCCCCCTGTGACGTCCTAGGTGGACTACATTTGTAACCGGTTTCCCTCAATTCTTCAGCGGCGTCCTAAATTGGGTCAGTGAAGAGTTCGACAACCTAGGATGGGGCTACGAATTTTATTGGCTGAACCCCCTTCACTGGCACTGGAGAGATAGTGTTCCCATGAACGGTTTACACAGGTGTTCTCTAAACGCGATAGCATCAGTGAAAATGTAACTCATGTAAGTATTGAAAGGTAGGCTAACGGTCCATTTTCTATCGTTCTTATTGTTTCTTGAATGTCATTCCTATTTTGAGAACTCTCCTCATTCAAGAGCGAGGTGCTTTGAGAAATGTTGGGAAGCAGCATTGTACTTAGGAAACGTGACAATAAGCGTGAATGTAACGGTCAAGGAGGTGTGTCTCTGAATAGTCGCTGTGGACGAATTGTTTCGAGAGCGGTTCTGAAGGGAAAATAATTATAGTCGACACGTTGCCTGCTACTAGACAGGTAAGTCGAAGACTAATAATAGGGAAGAAGACAATACCCTTCGGCGTCCCTGCTACCTGCAGTAAGGGTTGCGTTGTTCAAGAAGTAAATGTGGCAATAAGGCTGATAGAAGCCACGTAACAGCCAAGGAGGAGGCATGTCTCTGAACAGCATGGTCACCCACGTTTAGAAAATGTTCGGTTGACGTTCACCAACGCAAAAGGGAGTGTGACAGAAAGCTTGTTCTAAGAGGGATGAAACATTATTTACTGTGGTCAAGTTGCTTTGAGGGAGGTCCTGTCGTGATAATAGGCCGAGCGCGTTGACTGTTACTTAGCTAGGAGAGTGTGCCAAAGCCTGCGACGGTTCTGCTGCTTAGCGGGGAGAATGCGCCCCTTCATCCGCCTTGCACTTGCAAACACGCAGTTTGCAATGACAAAGACAGCGATGGAGATACAGCAGTTATTCAGAAAGCGGGAAACAGGATTGAAACGAGGAGGGCTCAACCAAAGCATTAGCAGGAGGCATAGAAAGGGAACGCCATCTCTGTCAGACACATCAACAAACTTCAAAATCGATTTAAAACATCAGACAAGGATATTTTGTATAACTCAAGATGAAGAAGGTTTTTATTAAATTTGAAACAAGCACATAGAATAAAAGTGGAATATGCTTAGGCGCTTTACGAAAATTTCATTTGTAATCAGGCTTTTAGAGCGATTAACAGGTTTTATGGTTTGCATAATGCTTCAAACGAGATCCAAAGGTCTAGTTAAAATAGAGCAGGTGGGAGTATTAAACCGAAAAAGATACAAATGATGTATTGGGTGTATATAATAAAAATGCAGGAAATCAAACGTCAAAATATCCAGTTTAAAAACAGGGAACAGTCATTGGAAAACATATCCTCCTGGAAGGTACGCATAATAAAAACTGCTTTCAAGATTAAAAGCAGAACGCTCAAGTAAAATATGTTTAATGGTGTCATATTTAGGACCCCGACGTAATAAACGACTGACCGGAAAAAACTACCTCCTAGCGAAAACATGACGGTTTCAAATTTATTTCACACTTACAGACATGTAATTTAAAACTTATAATAATAAAAGGAATAAATGTTTTTCCAAAGTAAATATACAATTTTTAAAGTGTAAAATACAAAACTTCTCGGGAGCCAAAGCGCATTTGTGAAGATATCAGATTAAGAAAACAAAGTATTTTAAAGCAACAGTACCAACTTATTAAACACTGACATATAATGTACCGGTTAACAATATGACTCAAAAAGTATATTTAGACACTATAATCATGCAAGGCATAATCACTATAACAAATTTTCTACATTTTGTGCGAGTAGCCATTTCGTAATTAATTTTTAAAAAGATAAAAAAAATTTATGTCTTATTGTTATGTTTCTTTCATTGTTATGCTATTTATGTTATGAGGTTTGACAATGATCTCAAAACGTATTGATTATGGTGTTAATAAAACTGATTTTTTCCCCACTGTCACATACATTACCGTTGCGTAATAGAGGGCTCTATATTTTGAAAGACTAATTGATTTTTCCGCAAGAATCATTCCTCACGAGACCAGTGCATAGGGTTTAATTCATGTTACGCAGGGGAGACAAATAGGTATTTCCCTGTAACACACCACCCCAGAAGCTAAAAAATATTTCTCAAACAATATAACTTTGATGTAGGATCCTGTATCGAAGACGGAGTGCTTTCTCTGCAACGCACCACCCAATGGGCTAAATAACCTTTCTCAAAAGCAACATAACTTTCCCGCAACGCTCCACCCCATGGGCTAAAGAATCTTTCTCAAACCCATTCACAGCGTGTTTTTTCACGGATCGTTATCTCGATAGATTTAAATGTGCCAATAGAATGCACAGGTCTTTGTACGCAATCGTTTACAATGTGATAACATTACCTCTAAAGTTGGTAGTATGAACTGAAAAAGCGAAGGCTCTCTGGTTAAATATTTAGACGATAATACACTCTCCGATCGTTTAAATAGAACGTTACCAAGGAAAAAAATATACTGTTAGATGTTTGGGTTCTATTAACAATGTGCAAAATACCTATATCTACTAACAGCTCAATCAGGAAAAGACATAATTATTCGATTTTGGAAAACAATCGAGGACTATGTTACAGAAAGCTCTGGCCAAGGTGTAATTGCTTCGCTGCACTTTATACTGCGAATAAATAAAACTGCTAGCCATGGGCGTAAGTAAATTTTCAAATCAGATATATAAATTGCTAATATTAAGATAACAGAAAATAGTAACTTTCAAAACATTTATTTTAGCATTCACGGTTAACAGTAAATGATAGGCAAAGTCTGTGAGGATGGCAGGACCTCAGCAGAAAAACAACACACACATCCATGCCTTACCCGGGGCTCGAACCCAGGTCCCTTAGATCAGTAGCCAAGCGCGCTAACCACTCGGCAATAGGACGGCTTAAAGTTCAAAACACATTACACAAAAAGGAGGACACGTGCCCTTTTACCTGAATTCTCTCTCCGTAGGTAAAGGTCGCTGTAGATACCATTTTGGATGTGTACCAAACAAGGTGGTTTCATTTATAGTGCCGAAATAATTGGCAAACTTAAATTATGCTGCCTTACTAACATAATGTTTAAAAATATTTTGTAACTCGCTTGATTAACGAACATATTAAAATTCAACACTCAAAAAAAAAAGTTCAGGTTTTTACGCTGTCGCGTGTGCTTACAGACGCAAGACCTTAGGCCTTTGCTCTGACGATGTCGCTCCGACCCGGTGACCTTGGGAGGTGTTTGGTGGCAACGTGGATCGCTCACCATGGGACAGGAGGAGGGGAAACGATTGTAGAGTCTGTCTCCCTTCTTATAGGAAAAAACTTGATAGAACGTAAGATGCCAATTGTCGCTAGTAGTTTACTTCCGTGAAGAAAGGTGCAAACACACATAGGCGTTAACTACCTCTTTACGAAAGCTGACTTGAAAAGGTTTCCACTTTAAAATCGCAATACAACTTCACGACGGGAATCGTGCGCGTTATTTTTCGTAAACACTTAGAATCGCATCTTATCAAAAGGTTTAGGCATCGAAGATGGGACGTTTTACCACAACAGGGGCTTGCGCCAAGGGTGGCGTGATCTCCGAGATGGAGCGCTTTCTCGCAATACACCATCCAGGGGTTAAAGGATCTTTCTAAAAACCCATCCCGTGTAACTTTAACGACGAGCTTTCCTGCAATACACCGCCCCATGGGCTAAAGAATCTTCCTCAAACCAATCCGCAACGTGTTTTTCTAAGATGTGTAATTTTGGACACGTGCTTTCCCGCAACACACCACCCCAGGAGTTTAAGAATCTACCTCAAACCCATCCACAGCGTGTTTCTCTAGGATGCGTCATGGCTCGATATGAGGACAAACAAATAACCGACTTCCATATTCTTAGATGGTAGTGGAAACTGAAAACGCTGTCAATATCTGGATATACAACCTTTTGCTGATTTAAATCAGAGCGACATAAATATACAAACACTATATGCACTTCCAGGTGATTAAAATCAAATAGCATACATATACAAACGCTACATTCACTCTCTGGTGATTAAAATCAAAGGAATATTAATATACATTCTCTGATGAGTAATATGTCTCACACAACTATAGATGCCTATGAAATGTTCGGACAGCCAAGGGTACACTTTAAGATATTACGGCTGAGGTCTTGGTCGCTGTCTGTGCTTTCAGCGGTTAAGAGTAAAGTCAGTTTAAAACAACGGTATAATTGTCTGCGTGTTTGCCACAGGACTCCTGATTTTTACCAAACGTATTAAAGCTAAAATATTGGAGCCGTCCTCGTTCACGTGTCCGGACGGTGGCCTTGAAAGTCGCTGCTATTGTGGCGACCTGCTCTGCGTGGGTCCCCTCATAGGGGAGAATTTTAAAAACCCAAGTCCTGAATGTTTTACCCAGAATTATGTGGTATGCGGCTTTTCACTCTAAATAGCCCTGGATGGTTATTTCTAAGTAGTAATAACAAATATTCTAATAAAAATCAGCAAACCTTGTTATAAGCTAAGTATGGCGAAATTTATTTTGACTTTCAAGCAAATTCTGTCGAGCGATATTACTTCTTTAAATTCAGAAACTATATTGAAACGTTTGACCAAAAATATCTTCTATTCCCCATCTTTATCTAGATTATCCTTTTTTCCCTGTTCGTTTATTTACTATTACTCTCTGGCGTCTTAAACCTTCTTCCCCCTAAGTTTGCTATGTTTTTAATCATATTACAGGTCTGACCATGTAACTTGTTTATATGTATTATGCAATTCCTGTAAATATATTTGTACTATCCTCAAATGTACTAGGGTACCAATCCACTTGAAACGTTTAATATCCAGAGGTACCTTACACCCGCATGAAGTTATGATTATTTTGACAATCTTTGTTTTGGTCCACGGATAAAACCGTGTACAAATAATTCATGGTGAGATATATGCTCTAAATCTTAACTGGTTATTCTATCACAAATCATGTTAGATAATGCAGGATTGCCGGCATCTAAAGTTTATGTGGACGAATAGAAGTATTTACAGGTTAGAAAATGCACCGCCATACTATAAAAATATTTTATTACCGCACTGGGATGCAAAATGATGATCATTTTCTCGGCAAAAGATTTATTACTGAAAGTATGCACCCTGCAGCAATTGGTCAAGATTCGAGTCAAAGTGGAAAATATCGTCTTCTATTCTCGAATTTTGGAACATTTCTAAAATGATGAGCAACATTTCAAAATTGCGAGGTCTCATTTTTAGAAACAATGCTAATTAGACGACACTGTTTTCTAATTTAACCATTTTTATTTTTCTATCTTATTATACTGAATCTTTGCTACTGATCCGAAAATAACTGATGTAGTGTATAAAAACCGTATGGATTGCGCTATGGGTAAAATTGTGTTATAAGATTGTACTGCGAACACTAATCTCTTTCATATCGTATGGAAAATTACAACCGCAAACGAGTGATACTCTAGTGGGTTATTATTTATAACACACTTCACTTCTAAGAAATATTTTGTGTATTGCATTTATTTTTTGTTCGTGTTGGAAGAAAATTCAAGATTCATATTTCCTGTGAGCCAAGGAACTTTTATTTCTCTTGCAGGAACGTACAAAGGTAGCAGTGTTTCGTAATCGAAGTTTACCCCATAATTACTATTCTAAATGACATTTGTAGCTAATTTGTTCTAAAAAAGATCCAAGTGTTCACCCCAAGACACGTCGTGGAAAAAACTTTCGCAGTACTGTAGCACATTTTTGTGTTCTTTTAAAACTTCTATGGCTATTTACACGCATTTTTCTGTGTAATTGCAGTGTCGGGAAAATTAGTTGACACTGGCCTCAATTTCTTACTGCGTTTATTTTTCAAAACAGAATGTGTGATAGAGAATGTCAGTCGTATTCTACATTGTTTCACTAGTTTGCAATTGGTTTAGGCTTCAGGTCGTTGTAAACCTTTCAACTTAATATTAACTGTGCTAAGAAATCACAATGACGAAAAATTAGATATAGAACACTATTTATTTAGAAACACTATTAGCATTTATTTAGTACATATTCAGAGGCGGGTACCAGTTCGTCGTACACTTCGTTTAGTAACATAGGAAAGTTCAATTCAGATACGTAGGAATAATTATCTTCAACTACTGCCTCTTCCACAAAACGTTATGCGATATTTCTTAAATGAATGTTTCTCACGGCTTCTGCGAAATGGGCATCAACTGATTCAACAGATATGGCAAGACACGAATGGCGAAGCTGACTTGGGTGATCTACCTCACACGCAATACAGTTCGTACGTAGAATCTGAAAAATTCTTTTCTGACGAGTGTGTTTAATGTTTTTCTGAAACTTAGCTTTGCTCTATGATCATACAATTCAACATTAGGCAGTCTTGGAGTATGGTCTGTAGTTAATTCGACATCCTTTACGGCATTAGGAAAACCATCAAACTTCAGAGGCAACAAGCTGTAGGTGATGGAGTTGCGGGAATCTTTTAACCACGTCCATTGTTTGATGCTGAGATATACCGAAGAAATCATTGAAGTACCGTCGTCACACACAACACCTTTTTCAATGACCACCCCTTTTTTCCCCTTGAACACCACCATGCATTCAGTTCATACTCGAAGGTAAACGTATAGGCGAGTGTAGAAGCCAGTCCATACCACTGTCCTTCGGATAATATAACCGAAGCCTTTATGGGTCTAAACGGAATGTCACTGCACTTCTTAAACAAACATATGTGCACTTCGGGAACGTTCTTGCAAATCTTCACCAACAAGTCAGAACCTAGCTGGTAGTCGTCATCTCCAATAGCAAACCGCTCCATGGTGACATCACCTTCGGTCTGAGAATGCTGAAAACAGGCCATCGTTAACACTTCAGTACTGGAAAACTCTTTTCACACATCAAGGATGCTTCTTATACCTAAAACCTTTGACGTCATCCTGCAATAGGCTGTCATTGGTCGAGATCTAATTCATGACGATTGGCTAAAGGTTTTAGATTTAAATCATAAGTGCCGCTGTATCTCTATCATTTGCTGCCAGTAAGTGACTCGTTAAACATGGCAGGACGAAAGAGCGATCCTATTTGAAATGGTTTCAAGAAATACCCCAAGGGTAAGTTTTTTCGCCGTGTGCCTACAGTGTAACAAAGATGTCATAGGGCTTGTAGTTCGCCTTAAAAACCATCAATGTAAGGCCAAAGACATAACATCTTCGGAATGGTTAGACTAGCAAATCGCATCTGTGATGAACTCTTCGCAACCCGACAAAAATCAGACACAACCTCGACATCATACAAGCTCATCTAAAGGTCTTGAGGGACCAAGCAAAGGTTTCAACAATGGAAAATGAATGAATTTAACTCATGAACACTAAGACTCTGCACCGTTCAGTACAGAATGTGTTAGGATGCACAAAGACTCTTTTTCGGATTCTATATATGAACTGTAACACTAAACGTTTTATGGAAGAGTCAGGGGTTGAAGATAATTATTCCTACATGTCTGAATGGAACATTCCTATGTTACTAAACAAAGTGTACGACGAACTGGTACCCGCCTCTTAATATATATTAAATAAATGTTAATAGTGTTTCTAAATAAATGCTAATAGTGTTTCTAAATAAATGCTAATAGTGTTTCTAAATAAATAGTGTTCTATATCTGATTTTTCGTCATTATGATTTCTTAGCGCAGTTAATATTAAGTTGAAAGGTTTACAACGACCTGAAGCCTAAACCAATTGCAAACTAGTGAAACAATGTAGAATACGACTGACATTCTCTATCACACATTCTGTTTCGAAAAATAACGCAGCAAGAAATTGAGGCCAGTGTCAACTAATTTTCTCGACACTGCAATTACACAGAAAAATGCGTGTAAATAGCAATAGAAGTTTTAAAAGAACACAAAAATGTGCTACAGTACTGCGAAAGTTTTTTCCACGACATGTCTTGGGGTGAACACTTGGATCTTTTTTAGAACAAATTAGCTACAAATGTCATTTAGAATAGTAATTATGGGGTAAACTTCGATTCCGAAACACTGCTACCTTTGTACGTTTCTGCAAGAGAAATAAAAGTTCCTTGGCTCACAGGAAATATGAATCTTGAATTTTCTTCCAACACGAACAAAAAATAACTGTAATACACAAAATATTTCTTAGAAGTGAAGTGTGTTATAAATAATAACCCACTAGAGTATGACTCGTTTGCGGTTGTAATTTTCCATACGATATGAAAGAGATTAGTGTTCGCAGTACAATCTTATAACACAATTTTACCCATAGCGCAATCCATACGGTTTTTAAACACTACATCAGTTATTTTCGGATCAGTAGCAAAGATTCAGTATAATAAGATAGAAAAATAAAAATAGTTAAATTAGAAAACAGTGTCGTCTAATTTGCCTTGTTTCTAAAAATGAGACCTCGCAATTTTAAAATGTTGCTCATCATTTTAGAAATGTTCCAAAATTCGAGACTAGAAGACGATATTTTCCACTTTGACTCGAATCTTGACCAATTGCAGGGTGCATACTTTCAGTAATAAATCCTTTGCCGAGAAAATGATCATCATTTTGCATCCCAGTGCGGTAACAAAATATTTTTATAGTATGGCGGTGCATTTTCTAACCTGTAAATACTTCTATTCGTCCACATAAACTTTAGATGCCGGCAATCCTGCATTACCTAAAATGATTTGTGATAGAATAACCAGTTAAGATTTAGAGCATATATCTCACCATGAATTATCTGTACACGGTTTTATCCGTGGACCAAAACAAAGATTGCCAAAATAATCATAACTTCATGCGGGTGTAAGGTACTTCTGGATATTAAACGTTTCAAGTGGATTGGTACCCTAGTACATTTGAGGATAGTACAAATATATTTACAGGAATTGCATAATACATATAAACAAGTTACATGGTCAGACCTGTAATATGATTAAAAACATAGCAAACTTAGGGGGAAGAAGGTTTAAGACGCCAGAGAGTAATAGTAAATAAACGAACAGGGGAAAGAAGGATAATCCAGATAAAGATGGGGAATAGAAGATATTTTTGGTCAAACGTTTCAATATAGTTTCTGAATTTAAAGAAGTAATATCGCTCGATAGAATTTGCTTGAAAGTCAAAATAAATTTCGCCATACTTAGCTTATAACAAGGTTTGCTAATTTTTATCAGAATATTTGTTATTACTGCTTAGAAATAACCATCCAGGGCTATTTAGAGTGAAAAGCCGCATACCACATAATTCTGGGTAAAACATTCAGGACTTGGGTTTTTCATATTCTCCCCTATGAGGGGACCCACGCAGAGCAGGTCGCCACAATAGCAGCGACTTTCAAGGCCACCGTCCGGACACGTGACCGAGGACGGCTGCCATTTTTTAGCTTTAATACGTTTGGTAAAAATCAGGAGTCCTGTGGCAAACACGCCGACAATTATTCCATTGTTTTAAACTGACTTTACTCTTAACCGCTGAAAGCACAGACAGCGACCAAGACCTTAGCCGTAATATCTTAAAGTGTAACCTTGGCTGTCCGAATTAAAGTGTAACCTTGGCTGTCCGAACATTTCATAGGCATCTATAGTTGTGTGAGGCATATTACTCATCAGAGAATGTATATTAATATTCCTTTGATTTTAATCACCAGAGAGAGAATACAGCGTTTGTATATGTATGCTATTTGATTTTAATCACCTGGAAGTGCATATAGTGTTTGTATATTTATGTCGGTCTGATTTAAATCAGCAAAAGGTTGTATATCCAGATATTGACAGCGTTTTCAGTTTCCACTACCATCTAAGAATATGGAAGTCGGTTATTTGTTTGTCCTCATATCGAGCCATGACGCATCCTAGAAAAACGCTGTGGATGGGTTTGAGGTAGATTCTTGAACTCCTGGGGTGGTGTGTTGCGGGAAAGCACGTGTTCAAAATTACACATCTTAGAAAAACACGTTGCGGATGGGTTTGAGGAAGATTCTTTAGCCCATGGGTCGGTGTATTGCAGGAAAGCGCGTCGTTAAAGTTACACGGGATGGGTTTTTAAAAAGATCCTTTAACCCCTGGATGGTGTATTGCGAGAAAGCGCTTCATCTCGGAGATCACGCCACCCTTGGCGCAAGCCCCTGTTGTGGTAAAACGTCCCATCTTCGATGCCTAAACCTTTTGATAAGATGCGATTCTAAGGGTTTTCGAAAATTAACGCGCACGATTCCCGTCGTGAAGTTGTATTGCGATTTTAAAGTGGAAACCTTTTCAAGTCAGCTTTCGTAAAGAGGTAGTTAACGCCTATGTGTATTTGCACTTTTCTTCACGTGAGAGCAAAAAAAAATCAACTCGCCTCTCAAAACCTAAAAGTTTTTCGAGTTTTGAATTCTAATACGGAGGGAAAAGGTTGGTTAATAAAGACAGTGACAAAATATCTTTAAACATTAATTAGTAAGGCAGTATAATTTTGGTCTGTCAATTATTTCGACACTCTCGATGAAACCACCTTGTTTGGTACTCGTGAAAAGTAGTGTCTACAACGTCGTTTACCTACGGAGAGAGGTAAAAAGGACACCATGTTCTCCATTTTGTGTAACGTGTTTTAAACTTTGCTATCATTTACTGTTAACCGTGAATGCTAAAATAAATGTTTTGAAAGTTACTATTTTTTGTAATCTCAATATCAGCAATTCTCTGATTGGAAAATTTTTATGTACGTCCATGGATAGCAGTTTTATTTATTTACAGTATAAAGTGCAGCGAAGCAATTACACCTCGGCGAGATCTTTCTGTAACATAGTCCTCGATTATTTTCCAAAATCTTTACATCGAATAATTATGTCTTTTCCTGATTGAGCTGTGTAAACGTATTTTGCACATTGTTAGTAGAACCCAAACATCTAACAGTATATTAATTTCCTTGGTAACGTTCTATTTAAACGATCAGAGAGTGTATTATCGTCTAAATATTTAACCAGAGAGCCTTCACTTTTTCAGTTCATACTACCAACTTTAGAGGTAATATATCACATTGTAAACGATTTCATACAAAGACGTGTGCACTCTATGGCGCATTTAAATCTATCGAGATAGCGATCCGTGAAAATAACACGCTGTGAATGGGTTTGAGAAAGATTCTTTAGCCCATGGGGTGGTGCGTTGCAGAGAAAGCACTCCGTCTTCGATACAGGAATCTACATCAAAGTTATACTGTTTGAGAATGATTTTTTTTTAGCCCCTGAGATGGTGTGTTGCAGGGAAATACCTATTTGCCTCCCCTGTGCAACATGCATTAAAAATTTACCCCTATGCACTGGTCTCGTGAGGAATGATTTTGACGGAAAAATCAATTAGTCTTTCAAAATATAGAGCCCTCTATTACCGAACGTGACGGTGGGGAAAGAAAAAATTATTTCAGTAATGTAATTCACCGGAAAAAGTCATTTTTATTAATACCATAATCAATACGTGAGGTTCACTAAAAAAGTTTAGAATTAAAAATTAAAAACGTTTTGAGATCATTGTCTAACCGTCATGTTTGCGTCATTCGTTTATTGCACGTTTATTACGTAACTTTTTTAGTGAACCTCACGTATTGATTATGGTATTAATAAAAATGACTTTTTCCGGTGAATTACATTACTGAAATAATTTCAATCATTCTCAATCATAATAATTTGATTGAGAATGATAAGTAATCATTCTCAATCAAATCATAAGTGTGACACCATTAAACACATTTTACTCGATTGTCCTGCTTTTAATCTTGAACGGAGATTCTATTTTGCGTGCTTTTTTCCCAAAGACTCCTTTATATCTTTTTACCGTTTGATTTCTTGCATTTTTATTATATATACCTAATACTTTATTTGTATTTTATCTTTTTCGGTTTAATGTTTCCATCATTTGCATTTTAACTAGACTTTTGCTTCGGTACCGAAGTTTTATGTCACCTCTATATCAAACGTGTTATGGTGAAAAACTATTTGTGTCCCCTGCGAAATATGAATTAAATCAAAACTGGAAATTTACTCGTATACACTCCTCTGGTGCATATGAGTTCGTAAGGAATGATTCTGCAGGGTAAAATCAGCCTCTTTTTCAAACAGCAGACCACACTATTTCGGAAGTTGCAGTGGGGTATTAAAATCTTTTCAGTAATGCAATTCACCGGAAAAGTCAGTTTTATTACATAAGGTGCACAATTGTGACCCCGTTAAACATATTTTACTTGATTGCCCTGTTTTTAATCTTGAACGGAGTTTCTATTTCGCGTACCTTACATTCAGTCGTGCTTTTTTCCCAAAGACTCTTTTATGCCTTTTTACTTTATTTGCATTTTATCTTTTTCCGTTTAATGTTTCCATCTTTTGCATTTTAGCTGTGACTTTTGTCCTTTGCACCTCTTTTTAAGCATTATGTGAACCATAAAACCTATTAATCGTTCTAAAAGCCTGATTGCAAATTAATATTTTCGTAAAACGCGTAAGTATATTCCACTTTTATTCTATACGTTTGTTTCAAATTTAATAAAAACCTTCTTCGTCTTGAGTTATACAAAAATCTCCTTGTCTGATGTTTTAAATCTATTTTGAAGTTTGTTGATGTGTCTGTCAGACTTGGGCCGTGTTAAGTGAAGGCACCTCCTGTTAATGATTTCGTTAAACCCTCCTCGTTACAATCCTGTTTCCTCGCTTTCTGAATAACTGCTGTATCTCCATCGCGGTCTTTGTCATTGCAAACCACATGTTATTCTTCGTATGCTACGGAAGCAGTTCCGTGGCACACTTCCTTCAAGACCATTGTCACACTCCCAAGCCCATAGCTGTTCGTACTGTGTTCGCGCTTATTGACGCGTTTACGACTTGAACCACGCCTCCCTTATTACAGATTGCGCCATTTCTCTCGACTAAGCCATGGACACTTAAGAGCACACTCTCCTAGCTAAATAACAGTCAACGTGCTCGACCAATTAACCTGTCCCCTTGCAGACAGTCTGCAGTTCCTCAAAACGAAATTCCCTTTCTGTTACATCGGCATGACATTTTGCTGGAGAGGCTTCCATTGTCGCTAGTGTCCCTTCTGTTAAGGGAACGTGTCGTTGAATAGCTTTCTCTTACGCCCCCTTGAAGGGGGTGGCGAGCAAAAGATACACGTGAGTTACGGATTTTTTACACTGATGTTATCGCTTTTAGAGAACACCTGGGATGATTCGTGTGGACATCTCACTGTGCTCCTGGTCGACCATTCGTGGGAATCCCATCTCTCCAGCGCCAGTAAAGGGTGACAACCAATAAATTCTGTAGCCCCATCCTAGGATGTCGAGCTCTTCACCGATGGTGGAATCCAAGTTAGGACACCACTGGGGGGAAATAGGATAAAACTTAGCAACTGAAAGCATCCTTCAAGAAACACACAGGGAAAGGGATGACATCATTTCTGACACGCCTCCTTGACTGTTACATTCACGCTTATTATCACGTTTCTTAAGTATAATACTACTTCCCAACGCTTTTCAAAGTACCTCGCTCTTGAAAGAGGGGGGCTCTCAGAATAGGAATGACACTCAAGAAACAATAAGAGTGATAGAACCTGGACCGTTAGCCTACCTTTCAATACTGACATGAGTTATGACATTTTCACTGATACTATCGCGTTTAGAGAACACCTGTGTAACTCGTTCATGGGAACATCATCTCTCCAGTGCCAGTGAAGGGGGGAAAAGGGGGCAGCCAATAAAATTCGTAGCCCCATCCTAGGATGTCGAACTCTTCACCGACCCAAGTGTGGATTCCACTGGAGGGAAACCTAGCAACAGAAAACATCCAGCAATGACGTCATTTCGGACATGCCCCTGCTGTAAAAGTATTGATACTACTGATGTATCATTTTGATGCTCGCATGAGCGTGAGAATTACATCATTAACCATTTCAAGCATTGAATCAACTTAAAAAAAATAGAGAATAAGGGAGTTGTAATTAAGAAGAATTAGTGTGTGAAGGAAAAGTAGTTTGTCTTAGTGTCTGCACTATAATATAAAGGAGAAATGTTTTATTTGGTGTGTGCGTGGGAGGTTAAATAAGATTATTAGTGTGGATCTTGTTAGTGAACGAGTAAGAAAAAGAAGAATTCATCGTTTTGTGCGTGGTGAACAATATCTGAAAAGAATTGATTCTGAGAAACCAGTATATTTAGCTGCAGTTTTAGAGTACTTGATGACTAAAACTTTAGAAGAAAGTCATTTGGTGTATAGTTATTTAGTTTGTTTAGGAACTTGGTAAGTTTATTCTTGATAGATTGCAGATTTGATCACATATATGATTGTGCCACTTATTGGCTGTTGTAAAAAGCCTTATTTTAAGCTTAAGTGGAGATAGTAAGAATTATAGAGGAAACAACCCTTTGTAGGAATAGTGATAAGGTGTTATAATTTTCTTAAGGTTTATTTTCATATTGATGAAGATGAAAATTTTTGTTGGTTGAATTTAGTTTAAATAAATTTTTTCATTCACACTCTTGAAATAAATTTCACTATTTTCGAATTATTGTTTTTAAATATTATTTTTGAACTCACGCTCAGTTTCCATCCGTTTAATTTATAACAATATATATTGCGATATTCCACCAGGAAGCTTTTACAAGAACTAGATGTAGATGCAATATGACCGAATGAATTGTAATGTTGCTCTTTTATATAATCATAAAAGCCGAACGACTATCAGGATAAAGAATGTAATTTCTTTCTTATTTTCCCCATAGCTGCAATAAGGATATTTTGCTTTGGCTGTCAAAACTGATGCTTCAGATGTTGATATGATGCTACAAAAGAATTATCTGGGCAAATGATTGCAAATTCCATATGAATAGATGTTTTAGAAACATCCGTTCTGATACCAGTTGCCATACGCCAACGTTTTTGCGTTTCCTCTTCGACTAATTGGTGTCTCACACTCGAAGGAATAGAGTTGAAAGCTCAATCATTAGGTGTTAATGATATACACCAAAAGAGCCAAAACGTTATGACCAGCGCGTCTTTATGCAAATCGAAGCAACTGCAGGAAAACGACGGCGCGTGTGAAGGTCATGAAAAGGTATAAATAACACCTGATACTGAACTCTGTTAAGTAGTGTTATTCTTGTTCTTCATATGGGATAGGCACGAACTTAAGTGAGTTTGACAAAAGCCAAATTGTAATGGCCAGATGACTGGGTCAGAAGATTTCCAAGACGTCAAGGCTTGTGGGGTGCTCACGGTCAGCTGTGGTTAGTAACTTCAAAAATGGTCCGAGGAGAGAAAAACCACGAACTGCCAACAAGGTGTGGGCCGACCATGGCTCATCGATTCTAGAGGTGAGCAAAGGCTATCCCGTACAGTACGAGAAAACAGAAGGGATACTTTGGCGCAACTCGCCCGTAATTTGAATGCTGGTGACAGAAGTAATGTGGCACAACACACAGTACATCAAACACTGCTGAAAATAGGGCTGCGTAGCCAAGTGCCCATGCTAGCCTCAGTTCACCATCGAAAGCGCCTACAATGGGCACACGAGCACCAAAACTGGACCTTGAATTATTGGAAGAAGGTCGTCTGGTCCGATGAATCTCGTATCCTGTTGCACCATGTGGATGGCCAAGTACACGTGCGTCGTTTACCTGAGGAAGTTTTGGCACCAGGATGAACCATGGGACGAAAACAAGCTGGTGTAGGAAGTGTAATTCTTTGGACAATATTCTGCTAGGAAGCTCTGAGTCCATTCATTCAGGTGCAAGAAACTATGACATCTACCACCTACCTAAACATCATTGCAGATCATGTACATCCTTTCATGGCCCTCTAGGTTGTGCCTTCTTTTAGCAGGCATCTGCCACACTGCCCAAATTGTTTGAGAATGGTTCGCAGAACATGAGGACTTCCAGGTATTGCCCTGGCTTCCAAATTCCCCAGACATCAATCCATTCGAACATCTGTGGTTTGTATTTGAACAGCATATCCGACCACATAACTTACAAGAGTTAAGGATCTGCCGGTAACATATTCATGATCGACATGCTACCAAAAGACCCTTAACTGTTCCCCATTACCTTTCAGAAAGATAAACAAAAAGGATGAAATACGACAAAACAGATTTAGAAATCTTGTAGCGTCCATTCCTCGCCGAGTAAGAGCTGTTTTGTCGGCATTTGGAGGACCACCAGCATATTAGACAGGTGGCCATAATGTTTTGGCTCTTCGGTGTATCATGTTGAGAATCGTGGTGGTTGCATGGAACATTGTTGAGCTTCAGACGTTTTCAACTTTAATTTCCCTCAGTGAATCTTGGACCCAATGGAAATAGTAGAGTGCTATTTTCCAGTAATAGAAACATAGATTATCTGGTTGTATCACAGTTGTTTTATAGGTAAAGTTTCATGGGGAGTCCTGCTC
Source organism: Ryuthela nishihirai (assembly GCA_038380435.1). NCBI lineage: Eukaryota > Metazoa > Arthropoda > Arachnida > Araneae > Heptathelidae > Ryuthela > Ryuthela nishihirai. The sequence continues at coordinate 45,604,044 of JAWZYU010000024.1, read as the reverse complement.
TTCAACAATTCCTTTCACAGTTAGTACCCAGGTTTCCAAAAACCAATGTTTTGACAATGGGAAGCTAACGTCAAAGCTCTCTTCATCTTTTTTTTTGGAAACATGTGATAGCAGATAAAGATCTTAATCGAATACATCAGTCTGGATTTTTAAGAATAATCGTTCAGTATTTAATGAGTTTTGGAAGTTTTTAATATGTAACTATAACAATGCCAGTAGTAATAATTTATGTATTTTTCTTTTAAATTTAATATTTACAATTTTATTTCATGTAGTCTTAGGAACTGAAAGTAGTCTAAGCACTGATAATTCCCTATTTTCTGAAAGGTAATACCTAAGATTTTCAAATATGGTATCCATGGAATTGGTTCCGGACCAATTCGTAGTAAATGCTATATGACACAAAACAGCAAGTTTACAATAATAGGCTTATTCAGAACGGATGCGCGGACACCCGTTTCTTGTGCACCCACAGTGACTATATATTATCAAATTATAGTCAGTTGGTTCGATTGGTGGTGGAAGTTCTCGTCTCCCTTTAGTTCCGCATATACCTGACTAATCAGTTCCAAATTTGGTGTGGTGGTGCCGCTTATGTCTTTCTGTGTAGGGTTTAGAGATCGGGTTTCTAGCTGTGGTGGTTTGGGAGAATAAACCGCTGCAACTGTTCGAAATCTCTGGGGGTACTTCAGTCGTCTACTTTATGAATGGAGTAGTATGTTACAGATGGCAGAAGTTATTAATGAACTTATGTTTCGCGACAAATCATTTAAGCTTGAAACATGTGTTCAGTAATTCTTGGAGGGGGGGAGAGTATTTCTGTGGGTTACAAATCCTTACACAGTCCGTCTTAGCTCTTACCGTTTAAGATAGGTCAGTGGCGTATCGAGAAGGGGGAAGCAGAGGAAACGATTGCTTCCCTGAGTGCATTCTCCCAAAATGGGGTCCTTTTTTATGTGCTCGCTCTCCCTATTGGTAGAAGCTGGCTACGTTACTGGGGCAGAGGTGCACAAATGTTTTTGGCATCATGACGAATAGAAAATTATATTTGCTGTATATTGGGAGGGGTGCGCAATAAAAAGAACAAAAAGGGTTTCTTTTTGTTTATTACCTTTTACTTCTCATGTGTATAGGTACAAAAGAATAAGTAAAAGGTAAAATAATGTTAAGTTATTTAAACATCGAAAATGAATTTGACCTGTCGAAGTAATATGGAGAGGATGCGACTGGATCCCAGAAATAAGCTGCTGAACATTCAATTTCAGTGATGTTTTATGATGTTTATTCAATTATCATCTTTCATCTTATTAAAACTTCCCGTACACTTTTTTTTATCTCCCATGCATATATTCACTTTCATATAACTAAATTAAAACAAAATTATATTTTCCAATTTTTACGAGGGCCGGAAAAAATTGTTAAATGAGCCTGATTATCCCACAAGCTGGGTTTGTGAATGCTTGGTTTAGGAGGAGTTTTCGAACCTTCCTAAACCAGGAACAAATACTCAAAAATATATAACAGAATGTATTCTTTATTGAAATTAACACATCATTAATTAATTTAAACTCTAGTGAGATTTTCTTGTGAGTTAAAATTTTTAATCATATTTCTTTTTAGATTCATGTTGCGGTACAAGTTATAATTCATGCCCTTGTACCACGTTAGCACTTTGCCTGGTAAGTAATATAGTAGTTGAAATGATATATTTGTCAAATTATAGTCATTTGGTAGCGAACTAAACGTTTCACTTAATTTCATTAATTTAGACACACTTCATATTTAGTGCCATGGAATGTTAATATTTCCGTCCTAATTAATCTGTTATAAGTATTCAGCAAAGTATCAGGATCTGGCAGACAAACCCTGCTTCAAGTACTTCAGTTTCTGTCATTACAAGAGGAAACAGATGTCATAAATCTGTCTCTGTATGCTCCATGCAATGACACAGGGTTAATTCTCAAGCACTAGAAGGGACGTGCCACACTGAGTTGAAGGTTTATTGCTGCGTGTGTGAAGGTGCTGATTGTCACATGACCGAAGTGAAAGTGATTGCAGGGAGTGAGAGGTGACTTAGAGGAGAGAGAAGAACGACTTCTGGCGTGGGAGAGGCGAGACGAATCTGCTGTGGCTTTGAGAATCCGATTTTCTGTGGGTATAATCTGGCCGAGTGGTTAGCACGTTAGGCTTAGGGACCTGGGTTCCAGCCTGGCTAAGGCATGGATGTTGTGTTTTTCTGCTGAGGCCCTGCTATTCTCAAAGACCTTCTATTATGGCGTATTAAACTCTCAGACTTCTGTGGCAAGCAGCTGCTTCAGGGGTTATTTATTTTTATTTTTCTACAGCCTGGGTTTTTCTTTGGGCTGGGTGCCTTGTGATTGAGCTTGGATGATACACCCTACTCTTCTAAATAATTGATACTTCTGCCTTCTTCATTGGTAGAATAAGGTAGCTGCCCTACGAAATAAGTGTACAGTGGTGACAAGCCAATTTAATAATAGCGCAACTGCCCACTGGCTGCCTCCCCGTAACTTGTACTTTTAGAAAATAAATTTTATTGTTTTGAATTACTCGACTATTAATCATTTGTTGATGATAGTAGGAATAGGCTATCATTTGCTGCCGAGCACATGAATCAATATTACATCTGGCCTGCAAATAAATGTGGGAGCGACGTAAAATCCTCACACAAAGCAATACCGTATGTTGATTGCACAATTGTATTTGGTATTTCTGTTCTGAGGTGATGAATTGCTTCTTCGAGCTTTTTTATTATATAATCTATTACAAGGGTATTCTACACATTGTGGTTAGTTCTACACCATTTGTTTGTAGTTATAAATGTATTACTGTCATTAATTTTGAATTTATATATAAAAGTAATTTGATCTGAAATTATTACGGTCGGGGGTGGATAAGTTGGTTGCGCGCCAGGCCCGTAAACTGCATATCCCAGGTTCGAGCCCCAGCTGGGCCAGCGTTGAAATTTATCTCCGCTAAATTCCCTGCCTTTGGTGAGTAGGGTAGATCTACCCAGTAGTAAACTACTGTTTCATCCACAGATAAAAAGAGATTCAACTTGCATACTGAGATACTCTGGAGCGTACGGAAGACATGGGGCATTTCTCTAACAGCCGGGGAAATGGATCAATATGGAGGGGTTGTTTGATGATCTGGGCGGGCATCTGCAGAACATCGCTGACTACGCAGAGGTATCAGGAGGAGATCCTGATCATTTCGGAGTGTAGTGGGTTCGGCGTTCATTTTATTGGACAGTAATTGCCTCGTACCTAGAGCTCACCTGGTGGAATAACTTCTTGAACGTAAGAGTATTGAAAGTACGGAGTGGTTTCAAGGGTGCGGCAGGAATTTTTCGACGGGAGGTGTTGTTTCAACGAGGGGTAAAATATTTTCAGAAAAGGAATCGAAATATTTATGATGATATATTCATTAATGAGTCAGTCATGCATCATACCTCAATTCAACTAAGGATGGCCGTAGCAAAACGGGGGAAAGAAACTTATTAAAAATACACGTCCTTGATACTGTTGTTTTAAAATCTTCAGCACATAGCTCAATGGGTTTGAAGAAAATCAGATGGGGAGAACAGTGAGTCATCTGGGTCATCCGAATCTTCAAAATTTAAGTAAAGAGTGGGAGGAGGAGAGATTGGGGAGACAATATTGAGACTTAGGAAAAATCGGTAGAGACTTGGGGTGGTTTATTTGAAATTGTTTCTTCTTTATGGCTTTTCTGCATGGGCTTCACTGGTTGAGTTGGGTTGTTTTACCTCTGAGCGGCACTTTTTTGCACACCATGGGCTAAATGGCCAGGTCACATGGACCCCGAAGGCTCAGAGAAGGTTGGGGGTAGGGGACCCACTGGAACAGCTGTTAGGAGACAGATGGTAGCCTCCCGTCAAGGCCATCCAGCGTTTCTTTAACATGCACAGGGTATAGCTCTCCCGCACACGGGGCCACGGCTTAACGTCCCATCCGATGGACGGCGGCCTTTCCAAGCCCATCGGTGTCCCCTACTGACCGTGGGCAGGGCGGGGAATTTTACGGAGATAAATCTCAACGCTGACCCAGCTGGGACTCGAACCTGGGAACTACAGATTACGAGCCTGGCGCGCTACCGACTGAGCCACCCCCGTGGTTGAGACTTCTGGAAAAAATATTCCAGTGACCTTTGGACCGAAGGCGAAAGAATTCCAACAATTGAAGGAAGTTGACAATTAAGGGGAGAGAAATGCGAAAGAGAGATTGTTAATGCACAGGCGACAGAAAAACTGTCTCTTTTCCATCTTACTATTCATATCTTTGGACTCGCTAGAGTCGTAAGAGTCGCACGGTCGTACGAGGGGGAGTATTTATGCATGTACAACGGTCGCAAGAGTGGTAGGGGGTCGTAAATCGGGATCTGTCTGTAATATAACAAATTAAATATAAATTATCCTTAAAATACACAGAGACTTATTTACCGGTGCAATAACCGGAGTTTTTGTGTTTGTGATTTGCATTTGAATATAGCAGAGGACGTAGCAATCTAACGTTCAAGGAACAGGGTGCATAGTTTTATTGAACGATTTTAATATAAAGAATATAATTATAAAGAAACTAATATTCTCCCCTTGTCTATATTGCAAAATTTTTAAAAAACTTTTATATTAGAAAATATTTCTCTATTTCATAAAACATTCTAATTCCTAATTTTCGTTTTAGTAACATTATTATTACTATATTAGTTATTCACTTAAATTTTTTATTTCAGAATGTAACAGTTCCGTATATATTACGCACCACCATTCTTAAGGTTAATCTAGGCTGCATAGACATCCTCTGCCCGCTATTAGGCTCCATCTGCCCGCAATAATTATGAAGCTTCTCCTTTCGACAAGTCTTTTGTTCACCGTTAAAGTAAACGTTCTTGAAATGAATAAGAAACGTTTTGATTTTTTAACTGTCATTACTGATCATCTTAAAAACATTTCTGCTGACAAAAAGTAGTCAAAACTCTGTAACTGTGTTGAAATTGGTATGTGGTGTATAAAATTTATATTTGTATTTGCTAAATTCCATTCAAATAAAATTAATTAAAGCAATAACAGAGTATCATGTTAATTCTGCGATTATTTTATTTTCGTGTATCTCAAAAAAGTAATTATAAGAATCTGACATCCACCTGGGTAAGTAATGGGTAGCCAATACAAAGGCAGGCTCCCACATTCCGGAGAAAACGAAGAACTCCGAAATTTGAAGACAAGGAAGATGTAATAGATCTCAGTGGCATTGTGTCTTTAGGGGCTGCCGGCCTCAGCATCGCATGAAATTCCTGAAGTTTCCCCTTTAAATGATAAAAAAATTACTTTAAAATTATGACAGAAAACGAAAATGTAATATCTGAGCTAATATTACAAACAGAAAAGTTCAGGCGTGGCGACTTTCGTTTCACGCAAAGGTTTCACGTTTTACTCTTGATTACCACTCTCAGCGGCAAAGGGAAGATCATTCGGAGTTAATTGCAACTGGCCCTTATGACCGGGAAATTGTGACACCATGACAGTCACACCTCTTTCCCTTGACCTTCAAGCAACCTTCAGCAGCGAGAGAGAGAGGACACCGTTTGGACAAATTTATGTTCGCCCGTTTTCCAATCGCATTCTTCGCTTGACATAAAAGGTTCTTATACTTGACATAAAAAATTCTTCTTTGACATAAAAGGTTCAGTGGTTCTGAACCTTTTATGCTTCACGTACCCCCTGGAAATGTGTATGTAATTGGCGCACCCCTTATATAGATAGATAAAATTTAGCGGCTTTTTACTCTCTCACGGGTATCACAAAAATTTTTACCGTGTTCCCCACATTGAGAACCACTGCACTAGCGTACGTTTCAGGAGCAACAGCAGTTGGCGAGGGAAAAACTATGACAGAGTGGGGGAATGTAACTTACTCGTTTGAATTAAAACGAATAATTTTTAAATGTTTTAACCCTATTCGTTTCTTATTTAAATTTTAAATGTACAGTTGAAAGTTCTATGATGATATTTTTGGAAACTTTCGTAATTAAAATGTTGACTAATGTAGTGCCTATTAGAGTGAGAGCTGAGCTCTTTTAATCAGGACTGAGATACGATTATGTGTGAACCAGGTTGTAAGCAAGGATTGAATATCTTTTCGCTGAGTTTGAGATCGGTAAAGCGAGAACCTGCAAAGCGCAGATCTCCACTTCATTGCATGATTGTTTGCAGCAGCAAAGGTCTACGGAATCGAGCGCAAACCCAGCACGTAATTGTATATAAATGTGAATAAACTGTGTCGTCCCTAAACAACCCTCGTGCTTGAATTGTTGGACGTATTTCTATATATCACTTGGCGCAGCAAGTCTGAGGCATACGTCGGTACGGATGAAACAACCCGTGAACCTGTTATTTCACCTAAGTAATGGTTAATTTAATTAAGGGACTTAACAATCTCCTCTGCTAAAGAACGGTATTTATATCATAGGAGTCACAACATGACATTCGGCTCAGTTCAGTTGAGCAGCACAATTAATTACACGTGATTCAATCTGACCAAAATGAACCTGCGCTTCGCCTCCCCCTCCCACGACCACCACAACTTGTTAAGAAAATATCGTTAATATATAGTTCGTGATATTTTTCTTTACTCTACTTTCGACTGGACTACATTTCCACAGTGCCGACACCAAAAGCAAAGAGCGAAATCGACACATTCCTCAGAACGCATGACTCAGATTTGGAGTCTGTTATACAACTTTTCTGAAGGTTATTTAGCTAATTTTTTCTTAAATATTAGTTGTGCTTTCGTTCTTCCTGGATAGATGGCGCCACTAGTGAGAATCAAATAAATAAAATCCGGAAGGTTTCACAACAACATCACCTTACATGACACAGCCAACCTTTTTGCCACCAATCTAAAAATCTCCCAAAATTTAAATTTAACAATCCAGGAACTCAACTTTATTGACATGGTCAACAATCAACTCCATAACATTGAACCTGCCTCATTCATCATGGATAAACCCTTCAACATTAGTGAATTAAACTTCGCGCTCAATAAATTAAATCTAAACTCTGCACCTGGTGATGACAAAATTCTAAATAAATTTTTTAAACACATGCCACAACCTTGGCGAATCCAATTATTAAATGTTTTTAACATTTTATGGGAAAAGCACATTATCCCCACCACATGGACACACATAATTATCATTTTTCTTCTCAATCTTGGAAAACCACCATTGGAACACAACTCATACAGACCCATTTCATTACTTTCCAACACCCTCAAATTATATGAAAGACATTTTTAAAAGATTAAACTGGTTTTTAGAATCTGAACACCACTTCTCAAACAACTTTTTGGGATTCAGAAAAAATAGGTCTGCCAAAGACTGTATAGCACACTTACTCACTGACATACACAAAGCCAACAAGAGAAAAAAATACCTCCTTGCCATATCCATTGACCTCTCTCAAGCATTTGACTCTGTCTGGATCCCTGGCTTAATTCATAAATTACATAAGGCCAAAATTAATGGAAACATTCTGCATTTCTTACATTCCTTTCTAGGATCCAGAACATTCCAAGTTAAACTTGACAATCAATACTCTAACACCTACAACTTCACACAGGGGCTCTCCCAAGGGTCTATTCTCTCCCCAACACTTTTTAATTTTTATCTGCATGATATACAAACATTTTTTATAGAGATATAACCTACACATGCTACGCTGATGACATCACATTCTGGGCCTCTGACCAATCAATTCACAAATTACAAGAAAAAATACAAAAACAACTAAATAGATTCTCCACCTATTGTAAAAAATGGCATCTTGGGATTAACACAACTAAACAACTTGTATTCCTTTTTACACTCTCAGGACAGACATGCCACATTTCACTCTTAAGATTAACAACCAACTAATCCCACAAAATAACACTTGCAAATTATTAGGAATTCATCTTGACTCTAAACTAACCTGGCATCATCACCTACAACACCTACACACTAAAGGCCACAAACTAATTAACACATTAAAACTTTTCACTTTTAAAAATGAAGGCACCAAACAATATAATGTAATCACATTATATAAAAATTTAATCAGAGCAAAACTGGAATATGGGCTTGAATTCCCAAATGGCATCTCTGATACCAAATTTAAGAAACTGAACACCATACAAAATAAATGCATAAAAATAGCACTTGGCCTCCCAACTTACACACCTACACTCTCCCTTATAGCAAGAGACCTCCATTCCTCCATTACATATCAGACAGAACATCCTTTTATTAAAATACATTCTCAAACTACACTATAAACTACCTTCTCACCCATTCTGCACTTACTTTAAAAGAAGCCCTTATTATAAAATCCTCAAAAAACATCCTGAATTATTAAACACATTAAATTCTCATCTGAATAATCCATTAAAAGGGGACATTCCTCCCATTATTGCTGATTGGAGTTTTCAACCACCTGTCTCACACATTAATATTCCCACACTACACTCCAAACAGGACCTCCCCATTGAAGTTATAAAAATTCTAGCAGAAACATATTACCATGATCACTATGAGGAACATATCAAAATTTACACTGATGGCTCAGTTCTACCAGACTCTGGTTCATCTGGCGCTGCCATCCATATCCCACAGTTTAACACCTATTTAACATACAAACTGCCCTCACACACCTCTATATTACATTGTGAAATATTTGCAATCATAGAAGCACTCAAATGGACCTTATCACACCTAAATGACAAAAAAATTATCATTTTTGTAGACTCCAAGGGGACCATACAAACCTTACTTCAAGAATTTTTATACTCCCCTTACAATCACTACATCTATAAAACACTCACCTTAAACACATACAATTAACAGATTTGCAACAACCACATCACCATACAATGGATACCCAGCCATGTGGGAATCACTGACAATGATATTGCAGATCAACTTGCTAATAATGCACATCTCCTCCCAAATGAAACTAACATTCACAAATTTTATATTAACATCAAACATGAAATCAATGAACTTGAATATACTCTAACCAATAGATATTTCCAACTACATGCTTCCATAAACCACAACACCAGATACATTCTAAACCCACAAACTTCCCATGTCTTAAACTACCCTTATCCTAGAAAACACATAAAAATACTTCACAGACTGAGAACCAATGCAACCACATTAAAAGCTACGTTACATAAATATAACTTATCCCCCAACCCAAATTGCAACCATTGCAATGTCCCCGAAACTGTGAATCACATTCTCTTAAATTGTGCTAAATATCTCCCACAAAGAAAAATATTAATTCATTCTCTCTCCAAATTTCATATTCATGAACTACACATCAACACCTTATTAGATCCACCTAACAATGACCTCAAATTTAAAATCTTTGATCTCCTTTTTGGATTTCTCATCTCTACACCCCTTTGGAATCGAATTTAGAGGGTCATCTCTTGTCTCTTCTCACTAATTTGACCATACTTCCCACATCCTTCATTTTAACTCCTTCATTATTCAACGAAGCCCCTCACTAGCCTTCTTGTCCCTCAGAGGAACACCTCACAATTTTTTTTTATAACTCTCTATATATATAAAAAAAAAGAAATTAATAACAAAAAACAGGATAATACCCCCTGTCACTTCCACAAACACACACACACAAAAAAAATAAAGTACCCATGCAGTGAATTGAACCCACCACCTTAAGGTCCAACAACATGCCTTCCCATCATACAAAATGACTCTTCACAACTCAAAGTCTATGGGAAAATTAAAAAACAGAATTACTTTTAAGTAACGAAAATAATATAAAAAAAAATAAAAAAAATATTAAAAAAAATTAAAATAAAAAATACAAGATAAAATAAAAATATATATAAAAAATAAAATGAAAAATTATAAAAAAAGCAAAAAAAATTAAAAAAAAAATGTAAAAAATAATAAAAAAATAAAACAATTAATTAAAGAAAATAAAAAAATAATAAAAAATTATAATAAAATAAATTTAATTCAAAATAAAAAAATAAATACTTTGAAAACTCATAAACCAACAAAATTAAAACCCATAACAACAAAGGGCGCAAAAATATAATAAACTCTATAACAATATATATAATTTATATATTTAAAACACTCTAATAAAAAATAAATAAAACAATAATTGTAAAATCTGTCACCACTAACCCAACAAAATTTATCTATTGAGTAAGCCTGAAGAAGGAACACTCATTGCATGTAACGTATACAAACAAACAAACATTATAGGGTCACATAAGCTGAGAAAAGGTTAGCCATTGGTGGTGTAGAGGTAGCATAACAGGCATGTTTCCTGGAGACGTGGGTTCGAATCCCACTCATGGCAAAATAAAATTTTTTTCAGCTCATCATTTCATGAGTATACTACTAATTTCCAAAAATATTTGGCTAAAAAAGTATAGAACTGCTTTCACTCTTAGATTACGGAAAATCAAGTGCTGTTCGTCGATCCCGTTCAATGATTCGGAATCATAGTGCCGAAATGGCGTTCTGGTTCAGTAATTTGAAAACTTCGTGTACCAGAACGGTGTTTCCTATTTCATTGATTTGGAAATATCGATTACCGGAACCGCGTTCCAATTTAGTTGTGGCACTCCTTCTAATAATTGCTTCCCCTACTCAAAAAGTCACCTTTCGCCACTGATCATTCGTAAAGTTTTCATTCGAAAAATTCTAATCGGAAAAGACCCAACCGGTTGCCAGATCTCTCACAGTCCCAAAGATTTAGAATTAAGGAATCCCATTGCAGGTAGAAACCTGATTTTTTCAGCCAACAAAGGGCATTTTTCAGGTGATATTTTTCTTTCTTTACCAGGTTTCTTCATATCGCAAAGGTGGGGGGGGGGACCAACATATGAAATTAGGAACCATTAAATCAAGTGTCTTGGGAAGTACAGAGGGCCAACATCCATCGAAACGGAAATAATACTTGAATGATTTGCGAAGAGGCGAAGACACTTGCTATGAGTGCAAGCTGACGTCAGTAACGACCTGAGCAAAATATAGCAATTCTTCTAGTTGCTAATATACCCCTGTGGAAGAAATTATGCTTCATTGTGTATTTTGAAATATTTCGAAATTAAAAGCAGCATTATTAATTGCCCACCTCCAAAAAAAGTACACATATTAATAATGTAGGTTCAACGGAACTCTGGTTTACAAAACCAAACCCTCTCCTTAAGAATTTTTGTTTTAGCAAGAGCGGCGTCCGTGACGCGTGTTCAAACATCCACCCTGTTTGACAACGATGTCCAGACTGTTGTTTATTATTGCTGACTGGTCTCCACCGGTCACACTTGAGCCCGTGGCTAATCGTATATAGTCGTAAAACGACTAGTCAGCATGTGCAGGCAGCCAGCTCAACCCCGAAAACAAGAGCTCATGAGTCACATCCCCACAACAGCACTTCCAAAAACACACTTAACATATATATTTACGGAACAAAAATGAAAATATAATAAATTAAAACGCTAAAGAGGCACGACACAAGCTCTCAACTAAATGATAATAATTAAATTTTATTTTTTTATTGAGAAAATACCTATCCTCAGAAAAAAAACCTTTGTATTATATATAGGTATTGGACAAAAAAAAATGAAAACACGTTATCTGAATAGAAAATCACAATCAAAGTTCAATAACTCCTTCAATGTAATTTTTAAAGAAAAATATGTCTAAAGATCTGAATGAATTCTCTCTAAATCTCGATTTTATACAATATTTGTTCAGTGTTCAGAGTTATGAAGCTGTAATATATTTAACAGGCTACAAAAAATTTACCCCAATATTTAATTAAAATAGGTTAAGAGATCATAGTTGATTTTAGTAGAGCTTAGGGTGCATTGCAATCGTTATTGATCTCTTATCTCTTTAAATATGTTAATTTAAATTTTGGGTCATTTTTTTTTCTTTTTTTTTTTGTAGACGGTTAAATTTTCAAGCGTTCATAACTCTTTGAATTTGGCAAAATGTTGTTTAAAATATGGATTTAGGCAGATTTAATTGAAGTCTTTAATTTATCTTTAGACATATTTTTCACTAAAAATTATATTCAAGAAGTTATGAGCTCTGAATTAGATTATCTATTGATATAACATGGAAATATTTCCATTTTTCAGTCCAGTGCCTGTATATATAAGTATAAGTTATCTCATAGTAACAAAGGAGGGGGGGGGACTGAGGGTGTAATCTTCCGCTCATCCAGCAAATTTATTTTTAAGAAATTTGTTATTAATCAGCATCCTGATGGCCGAAGAGTTAACTTGTTTGCTATTGATCTTAGGAACCTGGGTTAAAGCCCTGTATAAAAGAGAAGGATATTATGCTGACAAGCTTCTGTAAGATTTATGTGGCAAACAACTGCTTGAGGGGTGTTTTATTTATTTGTTCATTAATTTGCATTAATAAAATTGATGACCAAATTTTTGATTAATATTATAATAATTAGAACCTAAAAATTAGAAATGTTTATGTTAATTTTGACTATGCCACTGATTGTTTCAAAAGAATTGTATAATTCTTAAATTTCATTCTTGTTATTTTACATTAATTGATATTATGTTTTTATCTTGTCAGTCTATTCTTACTGTTACAGTCTATTCTTGAATAAAGGCATTATTATTTTCTCTATAATTTCTCCTTCCAATATTGAATTCTATAAACAGACATGTATGTAAGCTGCGGAATTTTGTAGCTATTCGAAAAACAGTTGTGCCCATCATTGGTACGCCAATTTTGAAACGCTTTACCTTTGAGAGCCACTTTTTTTTATACATAATGGGCTAAAGATCAGGTCACAAGGACCTCCTACCAAGGCTCAGAGTTAAGAAGCGGAATCTTTTTAAAATCATATTGCGTCTTCATCATAGGGTTCACATATTAGGTTTAAAAATCATATTGCGTCTTCATCATAGGGTTCACATATTAGGTTTAAAAATCATATTGCGTCTTCATTATAGGGAACGCGGGGCTGGGATAGCTCAGTCAGTAGCATGCCAGCTGGTTATTTTCAGTTCCCAGGTTCGAGTCCCACGTGGGCCAACTTTGAGATTTATCTCCACAAAACTTCCCACCTCCCCTCCGTTAGTAGGGGACATTCATGGCTTGAACAGGCAGCCGTCCGTCGGATGGGACATTAAGCCATGATCCCTGCACGTTAAAGAACACGCTGGATTGTCTTGATGGGAGGCTACCACCTATTTTTCTCAGACTATCGGTGTCCCCTTTCTCGCCGACAGATAGATGTAGGTTAATGGAAATATATCACAATTGGGACTAGATCCTGGGAACGTCAGAAAACTAGTCTGGCATGCTACAAAATAACACCCTCTACCACAAGCCTAAACGCAAAGGTTATTATGATGAGTTTTGATTGGGAAGTCAGAGAAATATATGCAAAACATCAAAGGAGACAATTTAGTGTCCTTTGATGTTTTTATTTAATTAGAAGTAGAGATAATTTTTCGGGCTGTTTTTCGAATCCGCACCCGCCTCAGCCCGCTTGGGGAAAAAGAAAATCAACAGCATCACAAAACATATATCCTGAAATGAAAGTCGCTTATCAGTTATTTTATTCTTATAATATTAAAATTGTTTTATGACAAAATTGAATGTTAATGCTAGTTCGAACGAAAAATATTAAAATATTACTAGAAACTGAAATTTTGTGGTAGCATCATTACAAATGCAAAGAGCCATTAATTTATTAAAAATAAAAGCCACGTGGTGCTTATTTTTAATTACTAAAGACTGATTCAAAGGTGAAAATTTTAATCAAAAGTATTTTATATTTCTGCTTTTCAAAATATTAAAAAGGATTTGAAATTTAAATTACTTTGAACCCGAAGTCGTCTGCGTTATTTGCGCCCGAGCTCAATCTGACAAAGTTCGAGCCAAAACTCATCGCTACCGAGAAGGGTAAAAGTGTTTGCATTGTATAGCTTAGAGTATGGCCGTTCGAAAATTGAGAAGGACAGAGATTTATTTTTCATTTTATTAAGCCTAAATTCAGTCTTCTAAAATCAATTCATTGAATACTGTGCAAAAAACCCCAATATGTTGTTAACCTTGAATAAACACTTATGTTTATTTTTGAAGTGGCAACATCGTTTGCCTCGTGCTATGTTGTGTGTTTTATTGCTGTGGTAAGTTTGTTTTGATTTTTTGACATCTTGTCATTTTCTCATTAGTTTTTCTTTTAGTCTTCAACGCGTAATCATTTTCTAATTCAAATCAGGAAATAAAAAGTTGGCAGTATTTCTTTGATATAGAAATTACTATGGCATTGAATGTGTTGTAGATTTATAACTGACATTCGAATCTGAAACTTGAGCATCAATCCTATGTTATTATTACGTATTCTGAAGTGATACCACGTGAATGCTGTTTGCTGTTTATTGAAATATTGAAAGATAATTAATTGAAATTATTGCAGTTTATCTGTTGTCTCATTGCCCAGTTTCAAAAGTATTAATTTGCTTTCAATATGAAGTGCTGTAAATGTTCTGAATCAATTGTAGAAGATTTTTACTTGCTGCTTATGTGATAATAAATTCCATTATTATTGTACTGGCATGTCAAAAAGAGATATTAGAGATTTACTCGAGAAAAGAAAAATATTTGGAGATGTTATAAGTGCAGTGCATTATCTAGTTCTGAAACCATGACATCTAATAAACATATTACATCTAATGTTGAAATAAATAAAGATGCTGTAGAATCAGAAGAAAATTTTCTAATGTGACTGAATCTTCCCCTCTGTGCATGAGAAAGAAATGTATAAGTTATCGTTAAAGTATGAAATCCATTATTTCATAGAATACCTAGTTATTTCATGAAATAACTGATCAAGTCAGTTAAAGCGTAAAACTCACTTGTATTCTATGGTTTAAATAGTTATTTCATAGAATAACGATCTACACTCCGTAAAAAACGAGTGTAAAATAACCGAGTAAATAAATCTTAAATTCAAAAGGCTGTAAAGTGAGAACCACTGGTCAGAAATTCAGTCGTCCGCATTATAAAAAACGCCCCGGATGAGCGGAGGCCAAGTGAGAACGAATCAGTAAAGTGATTCGTTCTAGTCAGAACCAATCAGTAAACTATTTCGTTCTAGTGAGAACGAATCACAGTGATTCGTTCTCACTTGGCCTGCTCAGTTTAGGGCGTTTTTTAATAATTCTGACGACTGATTCATGTTGACCAACGGATGACCCTGGTTTCAACTCTACTTTCGGACACTAGAAATTGTCACTTTTTTTTTACTCTTTGTTGCATTTCTACGTAGAATGCATTTTTTGTTGTTTTTGATCACATTTCAGATTCTGTTTTTTTACCTTTACTCTCTTTCTATGGTACCTAGCGTTTTGAAACTTTAGGGTCACTTTGGAGCAACTGTTTTTTACACTCTTCCACCGTTAGAGGGCGCTTTTCTTAGTGGAACGGTGTGTTTTTTGTGTCCAAAGTGGACAAATACGGCGCTGTTTTTTACCGGAACTGGGGACCGTGGGGACTAACCATTGGGGTGGGCCTATAGAGGACCGAGGGGGACATCATTGTCTGTGAACAAAAACTAATTAAGATTGAAGAAGTACCGGATATAGAGAAATCGCTCCAGTCGGTTGCTACAACTCAAAGTTTAGGTACCAGTCAGGGATTTAGAAAATGTTCATGTAAAACGCAGTGTGTCAACAAAAAATGTATTTGTTTTAGAAATAATGTTCTATGCAATTCCAAATGCCATTTTAATAATCCCTGTTGTAACAAATGATTTTATTTTGTCTTTATATAAATAACATTTTGTATGCTGTATAATTCAGTCAGATTGCTTATTTTACACTTTAACTGTCTATCATTAGTTATTTCATAGAATAACTAGTTAAAGTGTGGAATTATTAATTTATTACACGCTTTAACTGACTTGATCAGTTTTTCATGAAATAACTAGATATTCTATGAAATAACTGAATTATACACTTTAACGGTAATATATACAAGAAGAATTAAAAGTTTGTAATAAGGAAATATTTAATGAATTGTTCCTTAAAGTCCCTTAACTTCAACTAAGATTATTAAAAACAGTTAATGAGCACTATTGACATAATGAAACAAGAAATTGAACATCTTAGGAAAAAAATCAATATATAAAGCATAATAACAGCAATCTGTTACAAGAAATAGAACATCTTAAGACGCAAATGAATAATATCGAACAATATTCAAGAAACTGGAACCTTGAGTTTGTTGGCATCCCAGAAGATAAAGAAGAGGATTTAACAGATAAAGTTAACATATTAAGCAATCGATTAAACATTGAAAAAAAATTGAACTATCTGCTATTCACAGAGTGCCTACAACGATTGGAAAAAAAATTAAACCTATTATATAACAATTCAAATACCGGGACCAAAGAAATAAATTTTTGAAGGCTGCTAAAATAAATAAATTGTGTGTTTCTGAAATAAATAAAAAGTTCCAGCCAACTAAAATCTTTATCAATGAACATCTCACACAACGGACAAAAAAAAATTTTTTTTTGAAGCTAAACAATTCAAGCTAAGGAATGGATACAAATATTTATGGACTAAAGATGGAAATATTTTTCTCAGGAAAGAAGAATCATCAAGGGTACTTAAAATTAGAAATCTGAAAGGCTTAGATAAAACATAAAAAAAGTCTTCTTTTATGGATTCTATTGTTGATTCTGAAAATAATTTTATTTTTGACTGTAACCGTTCCACTTATATTAATAATTCTGATGAGTTCTTCAATTTCTTTAATGACAGTTCAGCTATTACTATGATACATTTAAATATACGTAGTTTACGTTGTCATTATGATTAATTTTTAATTATGATAGAATACATAAAGCGTAATCTTGATATCATTATTTTAAGTGAAATTTGGATACAAGAAAATGAATTAAGTTTATATAATATAGATGGCTACGAAATGATGCATAACTGCAGAAGTAAAAATAGATCAGGTGGTATTATAATGTATTGTAAACTTAATACAATGAATTTTTTGACAGAAATTGTAATAATGGAAACTGCAGAATGTCTTTTAGCCTAATGATAACAAAAATGACTTATGTATATTAGCAAGTTATAGAGCTCATGAGTATTCCATAAAAGAGTTTGTGAGTGAATTAAAATTTACAATATTTAAACTTAAATATAATCGGGATATTTTAGTACGTGATATAAATATTAATGTTAACTTAATTAATAATGATGTAAATGCCTATTTAAATTTGCTTTCTTCATTTTGATTTTTTTCATACAGAAATTCATATACAAGAGTGACAAATGCTTCTTACAGTTGTTTGGATCACATATTTATTAGATCAACTAACAATAGTTTAATTTTCAATTCAGCTGTTTACCAGATTGATATTACTGATCATTATCTCATTTTATTAAAAATTCTTAAGAATACAGTTAATTCAGAACAAAAAAAGAAATTTTCTATTCTTAAATGAATTAGAATAAGTTAGAAAATTTAATTAAAAATTTGAGTTTTATACATGATGAGAATATTCAAATAGATAAAATATTATATGAAATATTCCAGTTCATAGAGACATAAGCCATGGATGACTTTCGAAATTTTGTCAATAATTAAGGAAAGAGAAAAGGTACATAAATTACATAGAAAATATACATTAATATTAAATTATAAAAAAGAATATCACAGAATTAGAAATTTGACCCTTACAACTATAAAAAGAACAAAAAAATTTTATATTAATAAATTTAATAAATGTAATGGGAATAATAGACAACAGTGGCAAATTGCTGATAGTATTTTAAATAATAAAATGAATAATAGACTTATATTGCCCAATGATAGTAATTTTGAAAAACTGATGGGAAAATTTAACGAACATTTCATAAATGTAAACATTTCAAATTTATGTTCTAATAACTCAAATTATGAATATTCTAATGATTTAATTCAACAAAAATCAATGTTTATGATAGAGATAACAGAAGAAGAAATTAGTCGTATTATTTGTAGTCTTAAAACTAATAAAGCAGCAGGATATGATGGTATACATTTAAAAATAATTAAAATAATAGTAAAATATCATTCTAAATTTTTAGTTGAATTAATAAATAGCAGCTTTCAAAAAGGTATTTTCTTCTCAGACTTAAAAATTGCTTTTGTAAAACCTATTAAACAAAAATGGAGACAAAAATTATTTTAATAATTATAGACCAATTTCCATTCTTCCAGCCTTTTCAAAAGTTATTGAAACCATCATGAAAATAAGACTTAATAATTATTTAGAAAAAATTTCCTTTTTTTTACAAGTGTCAATTTGGTTTTAGAAAAGGTTTAAGTACTGAACATACTGTTTTAGAGTTTACTACCATTATTTATCAAGGGATAAGTAATTCTGAAAAGACACTAGCCCTATTTCTTGATATATCTAAAGCTTTTGATACAGTTAGACATGACATTTTATTACAGAAATTATATTTCTTTCGAATTACAGGAAATTTATGGAGATGGTTTAAATCTTATTTATCTGACCGCTATCATATAGTTTCTATTGATAATCTTAAAAGTACTAAAGTACTGATTAATACAGGAGTTCCACAAGGATCTACATTAGGACATATTTTATTTTTAATATATATAAACGATTTTTTTTATCAAAATTTAAAAGGAAAATCAATTTCATATGCTGATGATACAGTTCTTGTTTATAGAAAAGGAAATCAACATGATTTATTTCTTGATATTTATAATGATTTACATGTTATTGCAACTTGGTTTAACGAAATGGATTAAAAATTAACTCTGATAAAACATGCTTTTTATATTTTTTGTTCACCTAACAACGTTTTTAAATAAATTGCAATGTCACAGTATGCATTGTGTCAACAAAATTTCTTGTGAATGCCCTGAAATTAAACAGATTACGACTACAAAATATTTGGGAGTTCTAATCGACAGCAGTTTGAAATGGATATAACATGTTAATATGCTTGTAAATAAAATACGATTTTACTTAGTCAGATTGTATCATTTAAGAAAAATTATCTCTGGAAGATTTTTAATTACTCTATATTTTGCTTGGAATCTCTCCGATATTGCGCTTTTCGACCACACTCCCTTTTCAAAATGTCCCCCGATTCCACCGTTCGTCCGCCGTTTTGAATTCTGACGTCATCAAGTTCCTCCGATATTGCGCCTTCGTCCCCTTTACAAAAAGTTTCCGTTTTTTGCTGATCGTGCCACACCAACACCACCTAGAGGAGAAGGCCGTAGCAGTCATTTGTGAAGGACAGTCATTACTGGACCAGACTGCCGGCAGAATAGATTGAGAGATAGCTTATCCTTGTTAATGGAACTTCCCATTTAGATTTTGAATATTCACTAATAAATCGTCATCATTAAAATAATTTGTTTTCATATAATTAAAAAAAAAATTTCTTCCCACCTTTTTTTCCTAATTTTTTTTTAGAGATAGCGTTTTTTTTTTGCTTCGATTAGTGTTGATAAACCATTAATTACCGTTTCCGATTATACAAATAGCTTTAAATTATTATTTAGATAATAACACTCTTTAAACTTTCGGAAATTCCAAAACTTTTAACTAATTTGCAAACGATCGATTAATGTATTGAACAGCTACTAAATTTTCACTCTTAATGGAATCTAGAAGTGCGAAATATACTTAGAAAAAAACTACTTGTTTCAAAATACCACACATATCTATATTTTTTCACAAATATGTATGTATATATATATAAGAGGTCTAAAACATTATTTAATGAAAACAGTGTGTTTCAATATTGCATGTATTAAGTAAAACAACCAACAAATTCCACACTAAAAAATACTTTTATTTACAATCTGAGAAAACAAATACATATAGGATACACATTACAATGAAACAAATATTTCATATCATTGTTTACTTTATTTTTAAGAAAACTGTGCAATTGAAACAGGAAAATTCACCAATCATATGGGAGAATTTTTAAGCAATATGATGGAACTTAATATTGTGCAATATTATTTAAATTGAAAAGGAAAATTTAAAGACATTCCATTCATCCCAGTTGAACAAATTCTGATTTTTTTAAATAGTTTAAAATGAAAGCTGTTTTTAAAATGCATCGCATTAATAAAAACTGTTTCTAGGACAACTATTACTTTTAGATAAAAAGAAAAGAAAAACTGCTTTCCCAAACCTTTTCACCCTATAATAAAAATAAACACCCCCTCAAGCAGCTGCTTGCCACAGAGGTCTGACAGGGGCCTGTCAGTTTATATGCCATAGTAGAAGGTCTGTGAGGATGGCAGGCGAAAAACGACACAAACAGCCATGCCTTACCCGAGGATCGAACCCAGGTAATGCATATTAAAACTGATTTCTTCACATAACATAGAAATTTTTATTCTTTTTGGTATCATAATAAACTTTAATAGAAAAAAAATTCTAAAGAAACATGAAAGCAACATCTAAATACATGTGGTCAAAAGGTTTGAACAGATTCAAAATACAACAGAAATATAAAATATAATGAGTATCATACAATGTAAAGGTCACATTGAAATATCCATATACACTCAGTGATTATGAAGCCTAATTCCATGTTACGTCATTGGAAAGCGAATTTCAAAGCTATGTAACTTTTAAAATGAGCTTTTATGAAAAAAAAATGAAAAGAAGATCAATTAACGATCTCAATCAAATTTATCTAAATCTATGTTCATTAAAAATTAAAGAATTATGGAGACTGAGATATTTAATATGAACAATGGCTGATTAAAATATTGATCGGGGAAGTAGTTGAAATAAGTTAATCTCAAAACAGCATCCCCATATTAAATTTTATTAGCATAGTTTTAGCAGAATATGTAACAATTATTTCAATTTTCACCAACTCTGCAGAATGCGCATTACTGTTTAAGATGTTGATATATAATAAAATACCCCTTCAAACAGCTGCTTACCACAGAGGCCTGACCTGTAAGTTTATACGCCATAGTAGGTCTGTCAGGATGGCGGAAAAACAACACGAACAACCATGCCTTACCTAGGGCTCGAACCAAGGTTAGTAACCAAGCGAAGCCTCTTTAAACACTAAATGAATATTATAGGAATATAGAAAATTAAGATAGATTTTTAACTTATATATATTCAGTCATATTTTCCCATGAAATGTTTATTTCAGAAATTACAGAACTTTGAAATTATCTTTCCATTGACATAACATGGGATTGGGTGGTCATAATTCACAGAGTGTATATGGTGTAGTTTCATGGCAGCAAACAGAGACTTTTGTAACACGGAATTTAAAATATTTAGGATAACCGTAGTTCGAATTATGAAATGAAAACGATACATTTGTATATACATGTAATAAGAAAAGATTTAACTTGTAAAATTTGCAGCTATGTATAAAATTGGTAGAATTGTAGCATCACCAGCAACTTAGATTAAATGGCATTGCAAAACTTGAATTAAGTAAAAATAAAGTACTACAAGCAATATATATCAACTATTGAACATTTTACTAACATTGAAAAGATAGAATTAGCATCTAAAATTTTCTTATATTTTTATAGATGTCAAACTGTTTCATACTCCAAATGTGCAAATCAAATTGAAGTATTAAAAAAATTATCTAGATGTCATTTACATAAAGGTTGATAAAGTCACAAAAATAAACTACACCAGCAGGCTCTTAATAAGATTCCTTCCCAAAGGCAAGTCGATAAAGTAACTTTAAATTTGTATGGTGTCAAAAATATACAGAGCAGAAAAAAATGTTTTGGTATTTTGTAAAAAGCATATAATTAACATGTATGGAAACATATTAAAAAAAACATCATTATTCTAATCATGACCTTCTGCAGCGTTTTTTAAATTTAAGTCGTTAACTATTATGCATATTTTAACTGCCATATCTGGTGAAGATACTTTCAAATGCTATGAGCAACAGGGTATATTTCCTTTATAAACAGATATCCTTACACTAAAATTTTAATTTTACTTGAACTCACTATCAGTGTAAAACCAATTATTAACAAAGAACTTGGAAGAAGAAAATATGTATCAAAACCAGTACAAGGTTTCTAATAACATAGTCAATCATCTCACTCCAAGCAGAAACTGACATCCCCAATGATACAGAAAACCTTATTGATCTGTTGACCAGGTTAGTTCATAGGCATATGAAACACCCATTGGCAATCACTACATGAAATTTAAAAAATCCTGCATTTGCAAGACAGCAGAAGCCACAAGATATGCATATATATTAAAGAAAATCAAGGAATAAATTAACTTCCTAAATCTCCTATGGCTTTTACAAAAACCAAAGATTGACACTTAAGTTTTCTGCTTATAATGTTCTCAATTTAAAGTAATGAAGGAAAAATAATATTCAGAAAATTCTATTTGCAGTTTAATGAGTTTCAGTTGATCATTTCATCCAGAAACTGGTGGTATATGTTCCTATAGAAAATTATAAATTTCAAACCCCCACTAAGTACATGCATAACAGAAGCAATGAAATGGACTGGAAAGAAAATCATATACTGTCACATACTGCATCCAGTACTGAATAGCTATCCAAACAAAAGCATCCACTCCAAGTATTTGATACATTGATAAAAAAATTTAAAGACAACCAAAAATATAATTTTTCTTCAGGAGTCCAACCATAAGAGTATATTGGGAAGTGAAAATGTTGTGGAATTGGCAAAAGATCACTCAAAAGTAACACTAAACACAAAATTAACAAAACAACTACTGACAAGTGCAGGTAGAGATTCCCTTTGGTCAGAGATTTAGCCACAGAAGACATCTTAAATCAGTAAAATAAAAAGGAAATAAATCTAGTAGACCCTGTACAGTAGCAGAATATAGTTAAAGGAACTGAAAATAGCTATTGCAGCTTGCATGCAATAAAATTTCCACTAAAATATTTCAAAATATTTGACAATAAAGTTAACCAATTTTATGTCCAAAAAACAATGGTTGAAACAATAGCACACCATTCCAAAGTGTTTTCCACCATTGTACTTTTGGGCTATAATTATTTGAAGGTGGGTCTATGATGTTCTGGAGACTTTTCCATTGCAGTGTATCATTACTTTCCAAAAGGCTTCATGCTAACTGATGAAAATGACAACCAGCTATTTTTACATCCCTCCAAATTTGGTATTTCTTAACCTTATTTTTAACATTAGGTACTTTAAGGTACTTGCAGACTAACCAAGTACACCAGCATATGGACAATCTAAAGACTCATGTAACATGAAAAATTAAAAAGCATGCTTTATAGAAGATCCATGTTCAATTACTGGCTCAAAGCCTGTGGAAATTGTTTTCCAGATATTAAAGTCGAATGAAGATTAATAATTTCTTTATTTAATTAGCTTTATTTAACAGTTTAAAAGAATTTTTCTGCATTGGGTGAAATTAAGACATTGGATTCAGGACTCAATAAACTATTTACTTAAAAATATCAACCACTGATATCAAATTTGTAACATGATTGAGATTATCAAACATAAATTTATGAATTATATTAAATCTCATAAGAGTAATTTTTAAAGTGTGAAATTAGATAATGAGCATTTTGACTTTAACACAATATCAAATTGTATAAAAATCTGAATATAATTTTTCTCAAAGTGAAAGTAACATACACAAATTAATCCACAGTACCTCATTGATTTATAAAAAAAAAATAATAAATACCCCTCAAGCAGCTGCTTGCCACTGAGGTCTGACAGGAGACTGTCAGTTTATATGCCATAGTAGCAGATCTGAGAGGATGGCAAGACCTCAGCAGAAAAAACAACTCCTTAAATTATTAAAACAACTCCTTAGGTATTATGATGATAATGAGTATAGTGGAAAAATTACCTTGAGCCAGGTAAGATCCAAATAACCATCAGATGTAGGGTTACTTGATGCCAGTGTTATAAAAGGAGGACAAAAGAGCTAGAAATGGACGACATGCTTTCTTTATGAAATAAAATAAGTTTTTTCGTACTAAGTTTTTTGCCAAGTACTAACTGACAGTTGAGTCAAAAAAGAAACAATACTCATTAAATATATTATGAAATATATGTGCGGTGATTTTTATTCCTATTTCATAAGCAATCAAAAGTTATTTCTCCTAAAGTGTCATAATGATTAGTAACTATGCACTGTCATAAAAGGCAATGATTTCAGTTTTGGCAGAGCATGCTCTTGTATGAGAAGACTCCTATAAACTAGAAGTAGTTCCTTAATTACTGCAGACTTTTATGTTTAAAAAAAAACCTTCTATCAACTTTCACAGTTCCATCTATACTTGGTGTAAGTAAAAGTTTTTTTAGTTTTCTAAGGCTCATACTTCTTCAATCTGACATGTAAATTGTACATATTGAGATTAGAGAGAATAGTAACTTTTACAATGTCAGAAGAGTTAATTTAGCATTCATGATTTGCATTTACAATAAATTATATCATGGTTAACAATAAATGTTATTATAGTCATGAGTTCAAAAAATTTAGAAAAGTGCAAAAAATGAGTGCTTTAATTTTAGTTTGAAACATGTTATGAATTTCAACAAAAAGGAGGAGATTTCGTGCATTTTCAAAATTCTGAGAGGACTTGAGGTGAAAAAGAGGACTGTCCTCCTTTTTGGGAACATATAGTAACCCCAACCAGGAGGTCATGAGTTTCAGATCCCACCTAATTCATTTTTTTTTCTTCAACAATTGTCATCATGATATTTGCACATCTTAATAGCAATGAAATGCTTAGTAAAAGTATAGCATAGATGCTACCTTGAACAGTTGGTTTAACTAAAGTTTCAAGTTTCCTTTTTTTGCTTCTAGCACTTTTTTTAGAATATAATTTTTATTCATAAGTGTAAAGAATACAAATACATTTACACTTTGACCCGCAAAGCTAAATAGCTTATCTGCAGGAAAATGAATAAATTATATTAACATAAGTCATTCAGCCACAAAAATGCTGTACATCAAATAAATCCACAAACACAACACATAAAAATCAGCTAACTAGAAAGTACCAATTAATTTTTTAATTCCATTTTAAGTCTTCTAAAAGAATCTATATTTAGTAATTCTTTTGGAATAGCATTAAATATAAGTTGTACTTGATATTCGGAGGTATGTTTCCCGTAATTATTTCGAAAATTTGGCAATTTGTAATAACCCTGGTTTTGAAGTCTTGTATTTTTATTATGTTGAATTTTTAGTTTGTAAGTTTCGCCAAAAATTTTTTAATTATTACATTATATTTATATAAATTGCTGTAGGACAAAAGATTTAAAAATTTTAATCTCTCGGTAGAAGTTTTATAAATTTTTTGCAAATGAAACGGAATAATAGTTTTAGCTATTATAGACTGCAGTTTTTCTATTGTATTTATGTTAGTTAAGTTAGTTGTTCCATGCACAATTATTCCATAATTTAAAATAGATTCGCATATTGCTTTATAAAATAGGACACATGTTTCCGTATTTAATACGTATTTCAATTTTTGAATTTTTATCGCCGATATTCCCAAGCTTTCACATATGTGGGATATATGGGCATTCCACCTAAAATATTCATCAAAAATGATTCCTAAGTAATTCATTTTATTTACTTGCTCAACAAGTGGGCAGCTGCATAATGATTCACAATTCGAAGCATCCTTTTTTCTGCAATTTATTTTATGAGTTTTGATAAAGAGGTTTTGATGATTATGAAATCCTGGTGAATGAATAATCATCAGTTTTGTTTTTTTCTCATTTAAATAGATTTTATTATAATTTAACCATCTAATAATATTATTGTAATCTGTTTGAACCTCTGAAATGCTATCATTTAAATATTTCTGACTGTTTATTAAAACAATGTCGTCAGCATATAGATAAATAGCACTATTTAATTTTGTATTGAACAAATCATTTATGTACACTAGGAACAATAGAGGACCTAAAATTGAGCCTTGGGGAATTCCACATCGTGTCATTACTTGTCTGCTGTAGCAGTTTTTTATTTTAGCAATTGTGTATCTGTCTGATAAATAATTTCTAAATCAATCTAACAATATACCGCGAATACCGTAATTTTCCAATTTATTTAGTAAAATGCTATGATCTATTGTATCGAAGGCTTTCTTTAAATCTAAGAACATAGTTACAATTTTTTCCCTATTATTCAATGATTTATTAATATTATTTGCAATTTTGGAAATTAGTTGAATTGTGTTTTTTCCTTTTTGAAAGCCAAACTGATTTTCATTAATTATGCTGTGTTTAAGTAAAAAGTTAAAAACAGTATTATAAATATATTTTTCCATTATTTTCGAAAAAATAGGCAGAATTGTTATTGGTCGATAGTTAGAAAAATCCTCCTTAATACCACCTTTAAAAATAGGTCTTAAAATACCTGTTTTGAGTTCAGTAGTTATGTTCCCAGTAAATATAATCTGATTTATAATTTTTGATATAATATTTAGTAGTGTCTCTTTATAAAATTTTATATGTTTAATGCAAACATTATCGTAACCAGGTGATTTATTGGTGTCTAATGAAGTAATTATTTCATCAGTTTGTTTTTCAGTGATTTCATGTATATAGATAGATTTCAAAATTCTTTGTATCATGGTTGGAGCATAATTTATATCGTCTTGGTGATTTGTATTTCTTATCTGTAAAATTAGTGTATTATAAATGTCATTGTAATTATTTGCTATTTCTTCAACAGATAATTTCTTTTTGGTCATATTGTCAATTTTTACATCGTCCGATGATTTTTTTCTGTTTTCCTTATAATATATCATATATTAATTGCCAGGTAGCCTTCATATCATTTTTTTTCATTAAAAGTTTATTTCTATAATAAAGTTGTTTCGGATTTCTAATCTGAATATTAACCCTAAGTAGTATAGTGCCATTCCAGCGTACGCACAGTGCTTTCCCCCTATGACGTCACCGACCGCGCCAACTTCATCCCCTATGACGCAACATAACGTAATCATTACATAATCATTAGGTAACATGCCACGCCCCTTTATTAATAATTCCTCCCCTTTATTAAACCCCTTTTTCACCCCCTTTCCCCCTCAGTGGCGCCACCTGTTGACAGTGAGAAGTACTATTTTCCCAAAAAACCCTGTTTTTATTCTAATTCTTCGAATTTTGATTTCCCCCTTTGTAAAAAAATTCTTCCCCCCTTATGAAAAAAAACCCTGGCGCCATCTGGTGTCTGTGAGGAACACTAATACCCAAAAAGCCCCTATTTTTATTCTAATTCTTCGATTTTTCTTTATTTTACCCCAATGGTTGACCGGGACTACCGCAGAGTGTTGTGCAGGCTCTGAGACGTAAACGACAGAGACATCTGTAGACCCTGCCAGTGTGAAGACGTCAAGTGTTTTCATCTCCAGATACTCGAACTAGTACAACTATGCAAAACATCTGTATGGTTCTAGACCTCGACGGTTTCCGTGTAAATGGTCGTTTCTTAGTGCGTGAACTTGGATATGCAACTCTGAATGGGAAATGTGGTGTCTATCGTTTCAATCTTCGACAGCACCAACCTTTGTCAGTAAAAGACAGAAGGACAGCCAACTACGTGTCTAAATATGTGATAGGTCTACCCTTTCATCCTCTACCTCGAGAAAAGGCGTGGTCGCTAGATCACGTCCCTAACATCGTGAAATATGTTTACAAACTTGCACGTACTGAAGAAGCTACTGTGGTGGGTTACAAAGGAGGTACTGTGGAAAGAATTCTCTTGGAACAATTAAATCTTCCCAGTGTTAATCTCGAACTTTACGGCTGCCCCAAATATTGTGATCTCCCCAAAGTTTCCAAGTTCGAATGCGGATATCACACCGGAGAGGACGTCCACTGCTCTTTAGCAGAAATAGTTGCTTTCTTCGGATGGATCGATCGTCGAGAGCATGTCTCAACAAACACCTGCTTATCAGCTCGTTCCTGATTGGTCGTCTCAGGTGGTGCGGCTCTCTAGTTAAATAGGGAGCGAGTGCTCTGTGCCGCATTGTTCACGATGCAGCCTAGCAATCCAGATGCGAGGTGTCTCGGTGAAGATGTGTACGTCGTGCCCTCACTGTTCAAAAATAAGTTTTCTGTGCACATACGCCGCTACAAGAAATATGAAAATGGTGAACTCGTCTACCCTACACCAGCAGGAGTTAGCCTCTCCATACCTGAATGGGAGGCTTTGTGTGCCGCGGTACCCCACATAGAGGACAAAGTGAAAATCGACCCCGATCAACAGACATGGTACGTGATGCACGGTTTACGTGCCTACATGTATCGCACTGCAGGTGGTGAACGCTATGACGACTTCATCAAAGAATCAGCAGACCAAAGAACTCTACAGTTCCGTGTGGTGAGACACTGTATAACATTGAACGCTTCGCAGTTGTTCACGCTGGCTATTCACTTAGACGAGGTGATGCGCATTGTGCACAACGTGTGCGGGACCTCCAAAGATCACCAACTCCGTACAGCCATTATGGAACATTCTGAATCCATTCGTCCTTTCCTACTGAGTCCTGTTTTCGACGGTCCCGATTGTGTTTACCCGCTGCTGGTGAATATTTTTCAGCAAGAACTTATGCGTGTGATACCGTTAGATGGACTGCAACCCGAAGAAAAAATACCGACCATAGTTGGGTGGTCTGGTGACTTGGACATTAATGGTCTAGCACAGGTATTTGTGGATACGGCCTGGAAGCGAGGTCTATTGAATTTTGTAGATTCTGGTTTTGTTTGCAATCTAAAATATAATGCTATTGTCGACGAGGCAAAAAATGAAATGTATAAATTAAATAAATAATTGTAACCTTATATAATGTGTCTGTCTTTTCATCCTATGTCATTTTAGTCTTGGTATGGATAGGAGAAAGAAGGTGTTAGCTAGTGTGGGTAGTGTAATCGTGACATTGTTAACGATAGCCTTACTTGTATTAGAACTTGTAGCTCCTAGTAAAAATATTCAGTGTGGGGAGTCAAAAGCCTTAGACGGAGAATACAAAATTCGTGTGTGTAACTTAACAGTGGATATCAGACAGTTTATAGGTGACGTTCCTACAGTGACAGGTGTTACACTTTCACTACATCAGTGGCAAAACCTGGTGGGGTACGACGTCTGGGTGCAGCAGAAAACAAAACTTTGGAGTCCCATTATTTCGACCCCAAAAGAGGATTCGGTAGTGTAAAAAATTTGCCACAGAATACGGGACTGCCACTGAAACTCGTCCGAGAATGGTTAGAAAAGCAGCCTGCCTACACGTTACATAAACCTGTTCGCAGAAAGTTCCCTCGTAACAAAGTTTACGTCACAGGGTTAGACGAACAATGGCAAGCCGATCTCATGGTCGTGAAAAATCTAACTCGCTTCAATGACGGGTATCGCTACATATTAACAGTCATCGATGTGTTCTCGAGATACGGGTGGGAGCTGGCCATGAAGGCTAAAACGGGGAAAGAAATGGTCTCAGCTTTCAAAAAAATCCTTTCCAAGGGTCGATCCCCAATGAATTTAAATACTGATCAGTGTACGGAATTTACCAACAGAGTGTTCCAGAAATTCCTGAAAAAGAAAGGTATTCGGTTCTTTGTTACATACTCCGACAAAAAAGCAGCTTTGGTGGAGAGATGGAATCGTACCCTACGCGAGAGACTGGGGAGATATTATACACGCAACAATACCTACCGCTACCTGGACGTGCTGCAGCGTGTTGTAAGGGGATACAATGCCACCGTTCACAGTGCACATGATATGGCCCCCAAGGACGTGACCTTACGCAACGAAGACGTTGTGTGGGTTCGACTCTATCGCAATCCGAGTGTAGTAAAAGAAAAACCAGCATTTAAAGTAGGTGACACAGTTCGACTAGCCAGTGTAAAAGCACCCTTCAAGAAGGCAGGTACACATTTGTGGACCGAAGAAATATTTATAGTCGACAAGGTATTACAACGGCAGCCCCCTGTGTATGTCGTAAGGGATTCTGAGGGAGAAGTGTTGAAAGGCACATTCTATAAATCGGAGCTTCAAAAAGTGACAGAACCCGAACTTTACACGGTTGAGAAAATAATCGAGAGAAATGGTCAAAAGGCACTGGTCAAATTTCGCGGATATCCCAAAACTTCCTGGATCCCTAAAAAATGGATAGTTTCTACCTGACTCTCCCCTCCACGGCTAGTCAGAATATTTATCCGAACAATTCGCAGACCGATTTCACAGTCCGTCTGGCACAACCCCTAAGACTGAGAGGAAAATGGAAAGTGGGACTAGCAGAAGTTCACTTACCGGTGAGCTGGTACAATGTGGACGGTTCTAACGACACATATGAATATTACGCTCCTGCCACCCCCGAAGAATACAGGAAAATCAAACTTAAACCGGGTAAAATAACTCGAATGGAGCTGTTGTCTCTTTTCACCACACAGCTAACCAAAGAAATAATAGTTTCCTATAACGGTGGTTACTGGGTATTCAAACCGAGTGAGGGGTACGGACTGATGTTTCCTAAAACGAATTTCGGTAAACTTCTGTGTATCGGCGAGGGAGAAGTTGACAAACCCTTCCACCAACGATTTGCCAGCAAACTTTGCAATACACCAACTTTCGACATAGATGACGAGTGTTATTTCTACGTGATCCCGCCAGGTAGTTTCCAAGAACGAAAGGTACCCTACGGACGATACGAAACTGCCGAATCGTTATTCGATGCAATGAACCAGATGCTACCCTACAGGCTGAGAAAAGCTTACCGTTTCAAGCAACAGGCAGATCACACCGTATTAATGGATACAGACAAGTCGCATTACATTAAATTTCCTCGATCGAACCCCGGATTAGGTGACATGCTAGGAATTGTTAAATTAGATATACTGCTGAATAAAGTCCTGGGTGACTATCCCATCGATATGAACAGAGGAATGTATGGTATTTATTTGTATTCAGATCTGATTGCTCCTCAGTTGTTAGGTGATACTCACGGTGAACTGTTGCGTGTCGTGAATCCTGCCGTCAGAACCAATAATAATGAAGCCATTGTTGCAGTATATCAACAGCCCGTTTACTACCCCCTTGCAAGGAACAGTTTCGAGAGTGTGAGAATCTTCCTTCGTACCGACACCGGAGAACCGCTGCATTTTAAATTCGGTAAAGTTTTAGTCAAGTTACATTTCTGTCATGAGGGTTAAATTCGTTCCCCCTTCCGCAGACGCCTACGTGAGCTACTACAAGAGCCAGACAGGGAAGGGTGTGTTCCGTGGGCCTCGTTATCAGAGAGGCGACGGGCTAGAAAGCATCTTTGCTAGGATCGGACGTTTCATCAGCCCTCTCGTACGACCTGCGCTGTCTACCCTGCGTAAGGGTGGGCTACGGTTTGTTTCAGAGATGTCCCAGGGGCAAAACTTCAAATCTACAGCCAAAGCGGGGCTCCGTGAAGCGGGTGCCGACCTCTTACAACGTGCCAGTTCAAAGCTGCAGGGAGGGAAAGGAATAAAACGCTGTCGTCAGCATCCCAAGGTTCATAAAGTGAAGAGACACTGTACTGTGCAGGACGTGTTTTCATCATGAGCATTCAGAAAATTCACGCTGATTCTGGCGACTGTGCCAATTCAGAACTGGATCTGTTTCTGGTCCCACCTACTATCTCACAATTAGAAAGAGGCTGTTATGTCAATTATTTACCTGTGGCTTCCCTGGAAGGTAATGCACCACTCGAATTCATCGTGAAGGGGACGGACGATTACATTGATCTATCTCAATGTCACCTACGTCTCGTCTTGAAAATTGTAAAATCCAATGGTACAGCACCGTCGGAAGTGATTGCTCCCTGCAACGATTTCTTCCATGCCCTCTTCAGTCAGGTGGACATCTTCCTCAACGATCATCTCGTGAGTGCTTCTCACACCCTGTACCCCTACAGGGCGTATCTAGAGACTCTATTGAATTACAGGACCGATGCCGCATGAAGTCAGCTAGGCACCTCGCTCTGGTACCTCGACACCCTAGGTAAAATGGAACTGACCAGCAGGGAGAACGAGGGATGGCATCAACGCAAGGGGTACGTCAAGTCAACAGGTATCGAACTCATCTCGTGGATCCACGCCGACCTGTTTAATCAAGATCGTTACCTACTCAATCAAGTCGACTTGAGACTGCGTTTGCTGAGATCCAAACCCGAATTCTGCCTCATGACAGGTGAAGCAGACCCCTCTTACAAAGTACAGATACACGAAGCTGAATTTTTCGTGCGTAAAGTCAAGCCCACTTCGGGTGTCATCCTCGCACACGCTCACCTGCTGGGTTCGGAGAGTGCCAAGTACCCTCTGCGAAGAACGGATTTACGTATGTTTTCCATCGCTTCAGGCCTGACGAGTGTGAACCGTGACAATTTATTTCTCGGCCAGCTCCCCGTACGTCTGGTACTAGGTATGCTGGAAAGTACCAGCCTGAATGGAAACGTACGAAAAAAATACCTTCAACTTCCAACATTTCGACTTAAACTACATCAGTCTTCACATAGACAGTGATAATCAGTCGTACACCCCCGACTTTGCGAATGGGCGCTATCTCCGCTGTTACCAAGGATTATTGGAAGCTGTGGATGCCTGGAAATCCGATAGTGGTATTAACTTATCGCGAAAAGCCTATGGAGAAGGTTTTAAATTGTTTGGATTCCAATTGACCCCCGAGCAACGTGAATGCAATCAAGTATTTTCTTTAATAAAGAGTGGGAGTGTGAGAGTCGAATTAAAGTTTGCCAAGCCGCTACCCGCATCGGTCACTGTGATCCTGTATGCCGAGTACCAGAATTTGTTGGAAATCCCATTGGATCGTAAAGTCCTGTTTGACTACAGCTCATGAATTCCTATCAGTTAGAATCCATCCTTTCGATGTTACCCACAAGTCTCGGAGTGTTCCCCCCGTGACAGACTGCCACACAGAATCAATCAGTCAGAAGCCTTGTTTATCTACAATACCGATCCGTCCTCCCTGCCTGGAACCAACTGGACAGCGGTTTACAAGAAAGGAGTGCAAGTGGATCACTTTGACCCCATGGGTACGAGTCCCGATGCCTCCATGCAAGAATACTATAGTAGACTAGGCATACGTCACGTCTTACACCCCTCGATACCTCTGCAGAACCCCCTGGGAGACACATGCGGTGCTCACTGTCTGCATTTTCTGTTTAAAAGATCGTGTGGTTCGACTCTTCCCACAGTACTGCATCGTGATTACACATGTCGAGTAGACTTTAATGACTGCATGGTGGTGCGATGGCTCTCCGCACTCCTTCAAATATTATAATTGCAGCACCTTCACAGTGTGGGAAGACGACTTTCACTCTGAAACTCATCAAAGAAGCAGCTCAAGTATTCGAACCCCCACCCCAGCGTGTCGTTTACTGCTACGGTGAGTGGCAGCCTGCCTTTGAACCCTTCAAGAAAACGGTGGAATTTTATGAAGGACTACCTACGGATCTGGAATTTGATCCTCACAGACCTACACTTCTGGTACTGGATGACTTGATGGAACAGTCTGTAGCCAGTGAGCACATATCACAATTGTTTATTCGTGGGGGTCATCATAAAAATATCACGATTGTCCTGATCTTGCAAAATCTGTTTTTAAAGGGAAGACATTCGAGGACTATATCGCTCAATGCTCACTACATGTTTTTATTTCGCAATTGTCGGAATGCATCACAAATAACCCACCTGGCGAGACAAGTGTACCCCCATCAATCTAAACTCCTGACGGATGCCTATAGACTGGCTACACAGGTAACCTGCGGTTATTTGTGTGTTGACCTTCATCCCAGAACATTGGACAGTGAAAGGCTCCGTGCAAAAATTCTTCCATCAGAAGAACCCGAAATACTTTACGTTCCAAATGAAAGTTAAATCTCAAGGTCCGTTCCTTCAGTGCTTGCCAAAGCTAGGGGGAAAGCAGCGTACAGCTCTGATGAAGCACATCTCCGACCCCCAGATGTATGCTCTATGTGAAGTGTGTTCCAATTTCTTAAAAGGAAATATACCTATTTCCCACAGAGTATTAAAGAATTTACGCCAGCACAAGATGGTCATAAGGAGTCTAGCGTCCAAACGTGCATCTTTACGCCACAAGAAGCATCTTCTGCAGCGTGGTTCAGGGTTCATTATACCCCTGCTGACTGCTGCCCTCCCCCTGTTGGTTTCGCTATTTAAAAAAAATGATTTCTGTAAAAGCTGTGCAGAGAAAAAACATAAGAAAAAAAGTATGTGATTTGGACTCAGAGATGAAGAAACTATTGTAGTCTGACGATGCTGGCGATAAATCCGAAAAGTATCTGACTGCTTTGAAAAATTATTTGTTATTCTCTAAACAGCTTGACACTCCACATGAACTAAAAGTCAACATCCCCAGAAGCACTATAGCTGAAGAGCGCCCACCAAAAGCTCTACCAAAAGCTGTACTCACCATTGCTGTACAGTCGCTCAAAAAAGTATCCGAACACTATGGTTGATTAAAAAAATCAGAAAAAATATCTCGCAACGATTTTTTTCAGAAATTAGTGATCTGGCAACCTTCGCGTCACGTGATACGAAGGTTGTCAGATCACTAATTTCTAAAAAAATCGTAGCCGATATTTTTTCTGATTTTTTTAATCAACCATAGTGTTCGGATACTTTTTTGAGTGACTGTACCCATCCGACGTAAGAAAAGAAAATTATCCGAGTGGTCAGCATATTGAAACCTTCTGTAAAATCCAAGCCCTGTGCGCTTGAAGATTTGTGTTAAAAAACCCATGTATTTAAAATGTGCATTAAAAAATATCTAATAAAAGAAAGTAAAACTGATATTTGCGTCTCTTGCTTCATTCACTCCTCTACTCCATTCAGTTAATTAGTTTTACAAATCCGTGCAGTGTCCCCCAAACACGGTCTGCCGAACTCCACAGTCTCGCTGGAGTAGTTCTCTAAGCACGGATGCATCCAGGCTTCTCATTGGTCCTTCTTCGGAGCACTCTAAGCTTGGATGCACCGGTGGTTTTTATTGGTTGGTGTCAGCATGCGCTGCTCTCGCTGGCACTGTGGAGCACTGCATTGATAAAACTTTCCCCCACCATAGTGTGTTTCAGCTGGGTAATAAAGAGGCAGATTTTTTGAAACCTTTTTTATTGAAACAATTCACAGACAATAATTTACATGACATATCCAATGCTGGACAGTAAAACAATGACAAATCCGCTGTAGTTTTAAATACAATAAGTTAAATACAGTAATTCAAAAGCTGACGACGCCTCAGTGCTGGGTCATTACGGGTGAAATACTAAGGTTCACTAGGAACATTGAAATAATAAGTTTAAAAAGGTCTGTTACGGATACAAGATCCACTACAGATACTGAAATAATAAGGTTCCTTAGGAACATTGAAATAATAAGTTTAAAAAAAGGTCTGCTACGGATACAAGATCCACTACAGATACTGAAATAATAATAATAATAATAATAATAATAATAATAATAATAATAATAATAATAATAATAATAATAATAATAATAATAAGGTCCCCTAGGAACATTGAAATAAATAAAGTGTGCAGTGATATAATAAGGTCCACTAAAGACATTAAAATAAATAAAGTGTGTAATGATATAATATTTTCACTGGTGAGCAACGAAATAAAGCGTGTAATGAAATAATATTTACACTGGTGAGCAACGAAATAAAGCGTGTAATGAAATAATATTTACACTGGTGAGCAACGAAATAAAGTTGTAATACTATGCACACTGAAATAATAAATAAGTTGAAATAATAAATTAAGATGCAATAATAAATAATAAATAAATAAATAATAAATTAGTGTGCAATAATAAATAAATAAAACTGTGCAATTACTCATCCATGAGTTGGATAAGGGTATCCAGGCCCAGGTCATTGTAACCATAAGGTACGGGGAGAGTCGAACCAGGGTTGAGATACCGCTTATCGAGGGTAGCCTTAAACCTTTTTACCATGGGCCTGTTCGTAAGTGACCCATCCACTTAATTACGAACCACATTAAAGGGCACTACGAAGGTCTCGCTGACTGGGGAATTCCCTAGGACCATGGATTTTAGAAGTTCAAAATTATATTTACACCTGTTTTGCTTCGTGAGAGATATGCCCTTGGTGCGAAGAATTTCATCGCCGTTGCTCAACCGAAGGGCATAACTCTTGGCCCCGGCGCTAATGTAGTCCGTGATGTGTACACCGGGATCATACTTTGATGAAATTTCGTCAACGAGACCTCCAAGGAAGGGATTTTGTGGTGGTGTGTAGGTGTCGCGAGGAGACGTTGTATAAATCACCGAATCCGTGTCAGAATACATTGCACGACTATCTAATTCGACAGAAGCTCGTACAGTTTTAGTCTGGCGTGACTCGTCACCATTGCGGCGAGAATCAGGCTTCCACGGGTGTTCGCTGGAGTGGCAGACTCCGCCGGCTTGTGCGTGACAAGTACAGCCTGATCACTGATAACAGCGACGTTATTTTTTCAGGTTTGAAACATTTCAAACAGTGATGAAAGTAACAGCCTAAAAATTCATAATAACAACGGGTACTGTGGCACACGCCGTCCAATTTGTACTGCCCTATCTTATACTCACCTCCGGGTGATCGCGCAGTTTGAATTTCGATGTTGTCCTTGAAAGCCTCATACTCTAACCATGCGAGAGCTTTCAAGGACTGCTGGTCGTTACTCGCCGAATACCCTTGGGCGGGACACACATCGAGGGTATTCTTTTGCAAAAACTTTCCACGGAAAATGCGAAAGCAAGCATCAGCAATAGTCAGGTCACGCGCAAATGGGTCTACACCTGTGAGATTTAAAAATTCCTCACGGAAAGCTTGGGCGCCTCGCCGCAGCAGCTCTGTATCTGCCATGCAGTAATACAGAAGCTGCTGTTGAAAATCCCAGGGTTCAAGGCTTGCTACCGCATGTTGCATAACACTCGTTGAATGCTGACAGAGTTTCAGGCTCCATGTCTTCCGGCTGGAAAAAAAGCCGATCAGGGATGGGTCCTGTATATTGTAGATATTCCTCCTTCACAAATTTAAAGGGGAAAAAGCCTTTCACTGTCTCCAAGTTGAAGGTCTTCGTGAATGATTGAAGAGGAGCCTGAATAAATGACAGCGTGTCGATAAACCTTATTTTAAGGCCAGGTAAAAAGATACCTAAAATCTTGGATCCATCGAACGCAAGATCCGGTTTTAAAAATTTTCTGTACAGGTCACTAATGATGAACATGCCGTCAAAGCCTTTGAGATTATGCGCTAGGACTGTGACGTCCTTGAATCGTTGAACGCCGGGACGTTCTTCGGCTAGAAGCCAATCCATAAAGGCGTCCGTTTCCGGGAATGAAGCATAGACCCACTCATTGTCCGCTTGGTATGTGACCACACACAGTATCGGTTTCAGCAATCCGTCGGCACACTGCACAGTCTCTACATCAAAGTAGAGGTAAGTCTGACCGACAGGGTCAATCTTGCAGGGCTCGACGAATTTTAAAGTGTCAACCTTGCAAACGTATTTTTTCAGGGGATCGTACAAGCTGATGCACTTAACACAGCGATGCCGTGTCTGACATGCCTTCAGCAGATGAGCCTGAAAGCATTCAGCCCGGCGCAAATACACACAACACACTGTGCAGAGCAACAACTCCCCTGCATGAACCACATCGGCTGACAGGCACCTGTTGCAGGTCCCCTTGCAAACGTGCCCGTGATTAAACCCCTTTAAACACTTATGGCAGAAATGCCTAGCCCCGAAAAACCCTGATGGCTTGGTAATCACATCATAATGCCCAGCACTAAACAATAAATAGATATTGTCCCCTCCTTCGGGACCGATGAAGATGGGGAGGAAGGCGTCGTCAGCAGAAAACACTACAATCCGGTATTGCACCTTGTGCATCTGGAATAGTTGGACTTCCGGGAGTCCGCAGGGACCCTCAGGTACGCTGGTGTCCAGGTGTAGATTAAGGGCCTCTGTCTGCTAAAGACGGAGGCAATAATCAACAATTTTCGAATAGTTGTTTGCCAGCCCTTTATTTTTTAAACAGAGCTCTCGTGCAACGACGAGAGCTCTTGCAAGACAGATGTTGTCATGATTAATTATGTTTCGGACACTACCCTTCCTGCTGGCGAAAGACTTAATGTCGACGAGGCTGCGTTTCTCCGGCCCTGCAGGTCTCCCATCATTGCCGCTGTTAACCCTGTCCAGGTCCGCACAGACGAAGTCAAATTCTAGTTCGCTCCCAGGACCGAGAGATTCATTTGACTGCACTACTTTGTCTAATGCAGTCATGAATCTCTCACCCGTCAGGGCATTACGGCGAATTAGGGACAGGTTGACGGGGTTTTTCAAATCCCGGGAGCGCAAGCATAGCCGTACATGGCTATATTCGCCTTTGGGGACGATATCGGCTAGCATCCGCTCGTGCAAGTCGTGCAGGACCGGAATGAAATTATGGGGCTGTACATCCTCCATTCCTCCAAGCCGCACACTCGTTGAGGCAAATTGTGTGCGAAACTTGTCGGAGTTGTAGTGGCGAGTTTTGGTTACAGCGTAGTACAGCACTGCAGCAGGTCTGACTGTGGTGGATGGTCCTGGAGTGTTGAAGGACTCAACAGACCTAGATAGATAATTTATTCTCAGAATATGCAGTACTTTACGTGCTTTTTATCTTAGAACTGAAGTTATAATGCTGTATTGCTCAGATACATACTTTTAAATTATTACATTTTCCCCTGATACACACTTTTAAAGTATCACATTTTCCATAGATACACACTTTTAAAGTATTACATTTTCCCCAGATACACACTTTTAAAGTATTACATTTTTAAAGTATCGCACTTTTAAAGTATTACATTTTTAAAGTATCACATTTTTCCCAGATACACACTTTTAAAGTATTACATTTACTAATATTCTTCTTTATACATAGTTTGTCCAATAAAAATCATATATTTATTCACATATAAATATATCGAAATTTTTCCTACAGTACAAGTCTGAGAAAAAAATGTTCCACGTGAGTAAACACTCGAATGTGGAAAAATTTAACAGTTGTAATAAAAGACAACACACATTGCTAGTATAATTTTGCCTACGGTACAAGTCTGAGAAAAAATGTTCCACGGGAGTAAACACTCGAATGTGGAAAAATTTAACCGTTGCTAGCTCAAGCAAAAGACTTAATTAAATATTTAACTAATTTATAAGTAGAATAAAGAAAGTAAAATGGCTCTACAGCCTATAAAACTATATATGCTTTAGTAAATGATTGAGCCGTTTAAGACCTGCTCAACATCAAATGAAATTTCATCTACCTGACTGCAGAGCCGTTGAAGACTCCCGAGGTGACGTCATCACCGGCTACTTCGTTGAGGGGGACGGCCTGGCCCACGATAGGCGTCGGGGTCTTGACAGCGGCGTCCAGCGTCTTAAAACACGCGTCATTGGTTGAGACGGCATCAGCTGCGGGGGCCGCGCGGTCCGGAGCATTGATAGGTCTAGAAAGATAATTCCGTTTCAGAATATGCAGTACATTTACATGTTTTTCATCTTAGAACAGAAAAGACAATATGCAGTACATTTACTAGCATGATCAAAATATCTAAGTAACTAAAGTTTGAAAATGACTTTACTAGATAGAAACAAATATAAAACTCTATATTGAAACAGTTATGTTGTGATAAAAGACAGCACGTAGTACATTTACTAGCGTGAGCAAAAAATCTAAGTAACTAAAGTTAGCATTTAGAATAAAATGATTTTACAGGTTAGAAACAAATATAAAACTCTATATTGAAACAGTTATGTTGTGATAAAAGACAGCATGCAGTACATTTACTAGCGTGAGCAAAAAATCTAAGTAACTAAAGTTTGAAAATTAAGATTTACAATAAAATGACTTTGCAGGCTAGAAATAAATATAAAACTCTATATTGAAACAGTTATGTTGTGATAAAAGACAGCATGCAGTACATTTACTAGCGTGAGCAAAAAATCTAAGTAACTAAAGTTTGAAAATTAAGATTTACAATAAAATGACTTTACAGGTTAGAAACAAGCATAAAACTCTATATTGAAACAGTTATGTTGTGATAAAAGACAGCATGCAATACATTTACGAGTGTGATCAAAATATCTAAGTAACTAAAGTTAGCATTTACAATAAAATGACTTTACAGGTTAGAAAACTCGATGTACGTTAATAAATAGCTGAGTTTCTTAAGGACAACATTAAATAAAATTTCATTTACCTAGTTGCCGTTGAAGGGAGCGCATCAGAACCGACGACGGTGGGAGGTCTCATCTCCGCTGCTGCTTTTGCCGCGGCGATGCGCTTCCGATGGGTGAGCGACAGCCTCATAGTCCTCTGCCGTAAATCCTGCCCTGCCTCCAACTGACGACAAGGACGTTTTGCATGTTGAGGATCCTCCATGGGCAGGCTTCTTTTGGAGACATCATCTAGGGTCTTCACGGATTTTAGGAGTTTTTCAAAATGGTCCATGTCCGTGATGTTCCTAGGTAGATAATACGGTCTCAGAATATGCAGTACATTTACTAGCGCGATCAAAATATCTAAGTTAATAAAGTTTGAAAATTAAGTTTTACAATAAAACTCTATGTTGATCAGTTTGTTACCCCGAGCAAAAGATCTAATTAAATATTTAACTAAAGTTTAAGAAACAATTTAACAGTTTGCTAATCTGTGCAAAAGGTCTAATTAAATATTTAACTAAAGTTTGAGAAACAATTTAACAGTTTGCTAACCTGAGCAAAAGATCTAATTAAATATTTAACTAATTTATAAGTAGAATAAATTAAGTAAAATGACTTTTACTGGATAGAAACAAATATAATATTCTATGTACGTCAGTAAATGATTGTGTGTCTTAAGGACAACATAGCATTAAATAAAGTTTTATTTACCTGTTAGCTGTTGATGATCCAGCAGGAACGTTGAAGACTTGCTCAGTAGACATTTGGGATGGTCAGCAGGTAACAGCGTTGATAACTCAGTAGAGAAGTTAGCAATGGAATGTCCTTGGGCTGACTTGACCCCGTATATATACACCCCCAAATCCCATTATCTAATACGTGTCACAACAAGATCAGAATAACGTGGACTGTCCAGCGAGTGACACGTCACTTACCCTTAGAGAGCAACAATCACAGGACACTCAACCCTAGGGCGATTGCATCATTTGTCACGAGATGTTTCTTTGCTACCTGACACGTATGTGCATGATGAAACCTCCTCCGAGTTTGAAATTTTTCCATTGCAGGTTGGTTCTTGTTAGGAGTTGACAGAATGAAGCTGAGGTAGCGCGTTCGACTCTCGTTGACCGGGGAGAAGTTTTTTTTTTTTTTTTTTCGATAAAACGCACCTACAGAAAACTGTTTTATTTCAACCGTACGGTGGTTTTTTTAATAAAGGTGAGGGAATTTTGATGAGTGTTTAATTACTAGGGAGTTTAATAGCAGGGAATTTTAATTATAAAGGAATCGTTTAGTCGTCCTGGCTAAATGAATAGCAAAGGATTTTAATTACTAAGGAATAAATACAACTGCGAGTTGATTTACAATTTGAGATCTGCATTCAAAAGAGTTCAGTGCTAGTGTTGGCTTTGATGTAAGAAATACATAGAAAAAGCTAGGTTAATATCTGAAATGTATGACCCGCATCTAAGCCACAGCAAGTACATGGCGTATTCCCATGCGTCCTGGAATCCGCAGAGCGAGAGACGATTTCCCCCCCCCCCCCCGGTGAAACACATCTACAGAAAACTGATTTTTATTTCGACCGTGGAGTGATTTTAATAAAGGTGAGGAATGTTTTGACGAGTGTTTAATTACTAGGGAATTTTAATTATAAGAAAATCGTTTAGCCGTCTTGGTGGGATAAATACAGCTTTGTGAGTTTGATTTACAATTTGAGATCCGCATTCAAAAGAGTTCAGTGGTAGTGTTGGTTTTGATGTAAGAAATACATAGAAAAAGCTAGGTTAATATCTGAAATGTCTGACCCGCATCTAAGCCACAGCAAGTACACGGTATAGTCCGGGAACCCAAGACAGTCGGACGGAATCCACAGAGCGAGGGACGATTTTTTTCCCCCCCGGTGAAACACATCTACAGAAAACTGATTTTTATTTCGACCGTGGAGTGATTTTAATAAAGGTGAGGAATATTTTGACGAGTGTTTAATTACTAGGGGGTTGATTAACGGAGTTTGAAAATTTTTCCACTGCAAACGTGTGTTCTAAAAGCAGATTTAACATGTCATCCCTACGAATAATTTAAACCATTATTAATTTCACCCTATGGTATTTTCTGTGGAAACAGTAAGAGTAAAATGAGTTTCAACTGTAGGATGATTTTTAATAGAGGTAAGGGAATTTTGATGAGTGTTTAGTTACTAAGGAATTTTGTATCATTCCTTTCTGTACAATTATTCTGAGATTTGCATCAGCCGAGTGAAGGAGGTGGCCTTAAAATATAGGAAGGGCTTAAAAGGTCAACCAGGGGGTCTACAAGAGGAGGGAGGGCTTAAAATATAGGTAGGTCGACCGTGGGGTCCGAAAACGAGAAATTAGACTTAAAATAAAGGGTTTTTTGGGAAAATAGTACTTCTCACTGTCAACAGGTGGCGCCACTGAGGGGGAAAGGGGGTGAAAGGGGGTTTAATAAAGGGGGATGAATTATTAATAAAGGGGCGTGGCCTGTCACGTAATGATTATGTAATGATTACGCCATGTTGCGTCATAGGGGAGGAAGTGGGCGTGGTCGGTGACGTCATAGGGGAAAGCACTGTGCGTGGGGGTACGCTGGAATGGCACTATACTACTACCCTATTCCTTAATTTTTTATAGTTATTTTTATAAGCATCACTTTTATCATTGTTTTTAAATTTAATCCAAGCTTTATCTCTTTCTTCAATTAATTCTATCAAGTTCGGTGTTATCCAATTTTTGCTATGATTTCTTTTTACTTTTCCAACTCTCCTCATATATATTTTATTTTTTCCTAAAATTCCATCATAAATGTCTTTAAATACTTTATATAGGTGTAATTCATCCTTTGAGTTGTCTCCATAATTTTCAAAATTCCAATTCGTTTCAGAAATAGCTTTGTTTATATTGTTATGGTCAAATGACCAATTCTTATTTTCCTGGTCTGTTTAATTATAATTCGTATTATTTAAATTGTTATTGGTGTTGCTAATCAGTGTTAAAATCATATAGTGATCTGCTATTTTGCTTGTTTGAATTATTGAATTTGCTGACATATTTTTAATCAGTTTAATATTAATATGGTCTACACAGGTTTTGGTAATTTTATTTTTTACTATTTCTTCTCTTGTAGCTTCCCTTATTAATCTTTCAAAATTCATTTCAGCCAATAG
Source organism: Ryuthela nishihirai (assembly GCA_038380435.1). NCBI lineage: Eukaryota > Metazoa > Arthropoda > Arachnida > Araneae > Heptathelidae > Ryuthela > Ryuthela nishihirai. Next base: position 45,560,464 of record JAWZYU010000024.1, on the reverse strand, counting down.
TGTGATATATTTTTCTGTGCCATGTTTTTTAGTATTCATTGTATCGATATTAAAATCACCTATTAAAATCTGATTTTGGTCTTTTTCTGTATTTTCCATCCAGTTTCGGAAATTCAACAGGAAAGAGTTCACATCTGTACTAGGCGATCTGTATAGTGCTAAAACATGATATATTATATTATTTTTTTTTACTTTTATATATATAGTTTCCGCTGGAAGTGTTTGTTGTGAAATAATTTCAATATCTAGATTTTCTTTATAGTATACTGAAATCCCCCTAATATTTTTATTTATATTATCATTTGTGATTTTATTAAATTTATCAATGTTATATAAGTAATTTTCATATTTATTTACATTTGTTTCAGTTAAAACAAACAAATCAATGTGTTTCATGTAATTGTTAATATTTAATTTTAATGAATCCCAATGTTTTCTTTGAATTCTTATATTAACATGAGCAATTCCTAATTTATTTTTGTGAATAAATTTACTATAATTATTTTCGAACCAAGCCTCCACTTCTAAACCTGTAGTTACATAAGCAACATCATAGTTGCTATCAAAACCTTCAAAATTCAAATCAGACATAGCTAACAAGAATATTCATAAAAAAAAAGCAAAAGAAAAGAGCAAAAAAAAAAGAGAGAAAAAAAAGCAAGGTTTATCGGACATATCTAAAAGTTCAAAAATCATCAAAATTGGTGAACATATCCACATTGATAATTCTTTCACCAGTTGATTTCCTCATTAGAACTTTTCCATTTTTGAACCAAACATACTTATAATTTTTTTCTTTTGCACACATCCTAGCTCTCCAGAAAAGTTCTCTGTTAATCATAGTCATGTTTTCATTAATATATATTGGTGTTCCTTTATCATCAAGGTCTGCAATAGAGGTGGTAATTTTTTTTTCCTGTTTTGTATCCAAATGTCTCTATCTTTCCGTGTAACGAATTGGACAATTATCTTTGGGATTTTGCTTTTATTTCTTTCTGGAAGTCTGTGAATTTTTTCAATCATATTGTCTGTGTAGTTGACTATGTTTAATGACTGGGAAATTTTATACAACTTTATTTTAAGCTCTGTTTCATCCTCCCCTTCAATTATGGGAACACCATGAATTTCTATATTTTTATTGCTTCCATATTGTTCCACGTCATTAAGATTTTGTTTCAGCTCCTTAATCTCTTCTCTCATTTCTGTGTTTAAATTTTCGGCTTCATAGATTTTTGTAGTTAAATCCTTTTGATTTTTTTCGTAATTTATTACTTGTTCCATTAGTTCGTCATACCTGCTAGAAAAAAATTCTACACTTCGTTTTAATTCTCTCACTTCTATCTTTAAATCACGGATCTCTACTATCAGTAGATTGATGTCACGTGTCGAACTGTCTCTGCTTCCCATGTCTAAGGTCGCTTTTGGGTTTATCTTGTTCGACTTGCATTCGAAATATAACCACGCATTCTTCTTTTCTAGGGACAGCTTTTTGTAATTTTTTTCTGTTGTGCCCGAACAGACAAAATGCAGTTTGCCTTTGCATCCACTGCAAACTATGCATTCCGAGTTGGATGATACTGCTTCGTCACATCTGTTGCAAATTGAGGTCATTGTTGTGAGCGGAAGCGATATGCCTCTGGCAAAAATAACGAGAGCCACCCGTGACAACAGGGAGAGTTCAGCAATTAGTCCCAAGGTTCGGTCTTTTGATCTTTTACAGCACACAGCACAGAAGGCACTGTGCACGGAGACTGACGTCGGGGAGGGGCAATAAAAGTTAACAGCACTTACAGGTCCGAAGAGTCCCAGATGGTCAACCGATGGTGGTCGGGGTGGTGAGGAAATCCAAACACGACGGGCTAGCGGGAGCTCCAAGAATGTACGTCCGATCACGACAAGAACTTTAACACACTGGTCATATAGCAAACATTCCCTCTCCATCAGTACATGGATACTTTAGAAGTCAGAAAGCTTTCTCCCAGTTTTCATGTCAAACCTGCGGTTTCTCTTTCAACATCAGATGGTGAAAAGTGGAAGTCACACACCTATGTATGCAAAAGAAATATAGAGAATATGTACAATAAAACCTCTGATGAATGATAAACATTAAAACAAAAATCCAAACACCAGGAATACTGTTCACCATACACTAAAAAATTTATTCAGAACTGAAGATTTTTTTTCCTTCGAAAGTAAAAGCTATAATTGTATTCAAAACAATTCTATAATCAGTGTATTTTCTAAGATTTCAATAAAAATCCATGGTTGAAAGAATGAATTCTCCCAAGGAATGCACCTAGTTATTCTACCAGTAAGCTAGTTTTTCTCAATATTTCTAGCACTTCTTTTATCATATATAGTTCACCTTGAAAGCTAATGCTAACCATCTAATAGCATTCCACTGCTAATACTAACCATAAAGTGATTTTGGTAATGCTACTATAAGGTGATAGTGTAAAATAAAATGCGAAAAATCATACTGAGCTGAAAATCATTTAAAACAACACTCATGAATGAACGTTTAAAGGTTTGAAATATTCCAGTCCAGGAATTGAGCCTGAAAACTCCAGTAATAAGTTTATTGTTTCAGACAATTTTCTCTTACTGTGATTTTCAATTTATTAGGCATAAATTTGTTTATATAGACAGCACCTGGTATTTTACTAATGCTGAAAGGTGTTAGGAATTGATTGGTCAGGAAGTTTACTGTTGTCGACAGTTTCTACAATAAACTTTTACCGTTACATATCAGTAAAATCAAAATACCTCAAATTTTTACGATAATTTTTTGACTCCTTCAGTTGTAAAATCCAAACCAGTGGTCAATACAGAGGTTAAACTTTGAAGTTAACTTGAAAACAATATTGTATGCATTTATGGTGTTTTTAATATTTATATTCGCATAATAGATGAAATGACAGATATCCCCTCAAATATTCTCTAATATGATTATAGAATACATTTCTAACAAAATTAAAACAAAAACTGCATCCACATACAATAAAGATATGGCAGTAGATTGTTATACTTTTATTATAATACACCTGACATATCTCATTTTAGAATGAGTGCGATTGGAAATATATGCACTTTTAATTACTCCTTTCAATGTAGAAAAATACTATCTTTACTATTAAACCCTTTTTCAAAATATCTTTTCATTTATTAACCAATATATACATTAGCTGTATCCCAACCATTCTTTAATATCCACTACATCTTGACTTGATTTCAGAGATATAATTATGCAGATTAATTTCTTCATAAAGCCTGTCATACCTTTATTATAATATAGCTGATGTGTGAAGATGGCAAGACTTCAGCACGAAAACAATACATATTCACAAAGCCATATCTAGTTCTGAACCTAGGTCCAATTTGTATCCAAGTATACCAACAACACCAAAATAATTCTAATACTTTCTGCAGAGATTTTGTATTTAAAAGTAGGTTTTCCTATGATCTTGCTTTTGGCTCATATATGCATTTCAAGTTTAACATTATCATCATATTAGCTTATACGAGAGATATAATTAAACTCTATGGTATATAAATATAGTGATATAATATTAGATTCTGAAACTATCCCAACAATAGTATCAATTTCTTAACCTACTACTGTAATCTATTAATAAAAAGTCTGGTCACTGTGAAATATTCTTTCCTATTTAAGCATTTTAACACATGTAAATTCGGCATTTAAACTTTTACCTAATAAAATTAACGTCAAATTAATCCATGCAAGGTCAATGATATTATATATGTATATTATACAAGCTTAACATACAATAATTAAAACGATAATTTTCACTTTAGAAGTTCATAAATATGACAACAGATATTAATACAGAATTTAGTTCTCCTAAACTTGGATGCTTTCGTTGGATAGTTTTGTCTTGGTATGGAACGAATCCATTTCTGTCGCAATTCTATATCTTCTGGAAATTTCTTTTCCCCCGTCGTAATTGCTCCAGCACGAGGAACGCAGCAGCGCGATGGCATTTCGCTAGAAGAATTATTGAATTTAATACTCTGTGCACACACCAAATCTAACGCGGCAAACTTCTTGAACACTAACTATAGCAAGATGGAGGCGACACTGCTAGAACACCACGTTCTCCTGTGTTACGGCCTGGGTCGACTAGAATGACCTCATCAGCATCTGGTATGGCCTTCTCCTCAAGATGGTGTTGGCCTCCCCCTAATGACCACTTGACCTGGTTGACCCACCCAAACCCATCGTGAAGTAAACAACTCTAAAAGCCCCAAATATTTCCAAGTCCTGCTAATTGCAGTGCCCTCTAGTATTTAAAGTACTTAAATAAATACCCTCTCAAGCAGCTGCTTGCCACAGAGGTCTAACAGGAGCCAGTCAGTGCCATAGTAGAAGGTCTGAGAGGATGGCAGGACCTCAGCAGAAAAACGGCACAAACAGCCATGCCTTACCCGGGGCTCGAACCCAGGTCCCTTAGATCAGTAGCCAAGCGCGCTAACCACTCGGCCATGGGACGGCCTATAAAGTACTTACTCTATTTTAAAAAAACGTGTTCAGCACTCTAATCCACTACGCCACGTATTTCAGATGTTTGGAAGCTTAAAGATAGATGATCTCAGTGAAGAACCGAACATTATTTTTTTATAATCTACGAATAATTTTATTCCTTGCAAATTAATTTAAGAGTAAATGAATTTTTCTTTCTCGTAAATCATATTTAACTTGAAAATTATTTTTATTTCTTGTAAATTAGGAAATCACATTGAAAATTAATTTTTTATTCTTTGTAAATGACACTTAGAAATCAATTTATAAATACTTCCCCCTCCTTTGGACCACGTTTTACTGACAGATGGATTTTCAATCTGAAAAGTCCTGTGAAACAGAAATTTATAATACATATTTTTAAAAAAAAATCTTTATTTGAGTCATACGCTGAAGAGTCTACGCCTTTATCCACGGAGGATGACGTTGATGAGTCATCTCGTTTGTCAAAGGTCCTTATGTTTGCGAAAACGCGAGATAACAATGATTCTCAGGGGGTGACGTTCCAACACGTCGGCAGACTACGTCTCGAATCATGTCGGATTTACAAACTGAAAAGTCTTGTGAAACAGACCGTAAATCTCATATATATGTTTGCGGAGAGCACATGACACGAAGGGTGATGGTGGGCACAGAAATTTTATCAATGTAACAAAAATGCATTTTGCATCTCTAGAAAATTAATTTGCATTTTTAATTGTTCACTATTATTTCTACATACTGTATAATTCAGTCTCTTGGTTTCTAAAGATTTTTCTTTTTACTACATAATAATTTTTTCAGTTGTAAGTTCGAAAATTATTTACGTTTCTTTTTTTTTTTTCATTTTTAAACTACTTGTATTACATATTAGTTTTTTTCTGTTTTAACATATTTTACCTTTTTCAAAGAATTTTGTAGTTCATAATATTTTTTAATTTTATAAGTTTTTAAAATTTATGTACGTTTCACAACTTTTACTTTCTTTTATTTTTTCATTTTAAGATTTTTTAATACGTAATAATTATGTAGTATATATTTACTTCCATTTTGCGTTTGAATATTTTGAACCATGAAACCATTCTTCCCTACATATATTTGCAATTCTTAAGTTTCCCATGACACGAAGGATTATATTGGACCCTTAAAGACAGAGATCAAAGCGTTCTATGTTTGCGAAGAGGATGATTCACACTCTTTGATGAATCAATGCGTTTAGCAACGACGATAAGAGTGATATTGGACTTTATTTTTAAAAATGGTATACAATCCTAGAAGTTTTTCTTTCCTCCCTGAATGTCTTAATAAAACGATTCTTAATACTATAAAAAAA